>OX637476.1:5402353-10402353 GCA_951800055.1 Cenopis cana | reverse complement strand
ATCAAAAAATGCTTTTAGAAACCTTACAATATTTTTGAAAGAGCAATCCAACGATGGGGTTTGGAAGAAAAAAAATTGCACCACCACTTTACATGGTACAGGGGAGGTACCCTGAAAAAAATTGTTTTAAACATTTTATTGTACCGTTTTGTCGGTGTCTTTGATATGTATACTCATGCCAAATTACAGCTTTCTAGTACTAACGGTTACTGAGAAAAACGGGGGACAGACGGACGGACGGACATGGCGAAACTATAAGGGTTCCTTGTTTACTACGGAACAAATTGTATTTTGGTGAGTGTGCTCAGGAGCTCCATGAGCTCATACCGCCTTCTCCCTTCTTCCATCGGACATCCAGACGTACGGCGGGTTACCATCCCTACCTGGTTCAAATTCCTCTTACTCGAACCAAGCGCTTTTCGTCGTCTTTTATAATGCGCACTGCTAAGGTTTGGAATTCCCTGCCGTCATCTGTATTTCCGAATTCATATAACCTGGACCTATTTAAGGCAAGAGTGAATAGGCATTTTCTGGGTGAGCTCGCTTCATCATCGGCCTCATCTTTGCCCCCTGGCTAGATGCTGGCCAAGAGCAATCCCATTATTAATAATAAAAAAAAGAACCCTAAAAAGGTAAATACATAAATGGGCATTTTCACTTTAAAGTGTACCACTTGTGTGTGTCACTTTTTTTCGGATCTCGGTGATTTTGGGTATTCTGACTCAGAATCACGAGTACTATTGATTCAAATGAAGAAAAAAAATGTCCTTGATTTTCCATACATCTTTTCTGTGTCAGTTTTGTGACGAGCCATATAAACTGTATGGAAAAAAGCCCAAAATCATCGAGATCCGAAAAAAAGGAGGGGTACACTTTAAAGTGAAAATGCCCAAATATCGCGTTAGACCCGTTAAAACAAACCTTTTAAGTATGTTTACAAAGCGCGAGTGTTTAAAGTGTTATATTTATAACTAAAGCTCGGTTTATAAAGATTCGATAGACCTTATGTCGGTAAGTTATGTAAAAAAAACCGCCAGTGCGTGTCGTAGCGCGCGCTAATGTAGCGTTCCGTAGTTATCCACCGCCGTAATGTGGTGGATATGTGGACTAAAAAGTTACTTTTAAATTAAAACGCGGTTCATTCATTTAAGCCTATAAGTTTTCAAACAAACAAATGCTGCCGTATTGCTGAATATTACCTACTTAAGTGATTAATTAGCTTGTCCATTAGTACCCAAAAAATAACCAAGACGCCGCTTTGCGTTACGGTCTGTCTATGAATGCTATTACATAACGCACATCCGCTCAATGAAAATTCAATAGTTATTCAATTTTGTACCCACGCAATGCCTTGTGATGAATGAATGAAGAGTAACTAAAAGGTATTTAAGCAGAATAAAGACATTGTATTACCGGTAAAAAAATGGTATATGGTAATTGTAGTCGTATTTTACGGACAAATAGACAGTCTGGGATGACCCAAAAAAATTACCTACTCGCTTTGTCGCTACGTACCGCGCCTTCTTAAAATACTTGATATAAAAGAAAAATTATATAACTATATATTGGAAATCTAGTGGCATATTTATTCTATTTAATAACTTTTCGTTGTAATAATTTATATGAATATGTTATAACTAGTTATATAGTTGCTCTGTGAGTGTTTTTTTTTTAATTTCCATAATCTGTGTCAAATGTTCTATATGTATAATTATCTAAGCTTCTCACAAAATTTCACGAGAATCGGTTGAGTAGGTAATGCGACCTGTAGAGGAGAACAAATCGAAATCTGGCAGCAAAAACATACGAATTAAAAAAAATGCTTTTGAAAATTTCTTAAATTGACTCGACAAAACAATTATATATACCTATAATTATCGAACCTTTAGAAAATTTCACGAAAATCTATTAAGAAATGCGACCTGTAGGAGAACGACATTATATGAAAGATTTTTTCTCGAAGCCGAAACGGAGACCTTTTAATTTTATTTGGAGCCTTTGTGGATATATCTTTAGGCAGTACATGCTAAATCTGCTAAGATATAGCCGACATAGGCCTTAGCCAGTATGAAATTCGCTGTGGGTGGATGGCACTATCTATAGACATCGTTTGCTGTTAGGAAAACGTAATTATCAACTATTTTCATTCCCGTAGTAAATTTAGTTACCTTCAGTCTTTGCTTCACGACGCTGCTAGAACAATAAAAGATCAGCCTGTGATTACAACCGGCAACTAATTGCGCCTGCCTAAGATCCTAATCTATGCAATGAAGGGCACGCAGATTCGCAAAGAAACCACGTTTCGTGTACATTTGCGTCACGTTCACTTTCTAACGACCGAAAGAATAAATGAGAAAACCTTCGCGGGCATTCCCATGCATTAATTTATAAAAACTTTCAGCTCGTTACCAACCAATTAAAAGTCCCAGCACTCGTTAATCAGAGCCGAAAGTGACTAAGCAGATGTAAGAATAAACAGTCAGTAATTATGTTACCATTAGATAGGTACTCCATCATTGATAAGTACGTAATTTAGCGTAACGTTAAGTAGTAAATACTGTCGATATTGTAAGTATGAAATTTAACTCGCTATCATGAGTAGGTATTTGGAGAACCAGATTGATTGAACCAAATTGGACTGTTAATGAGTGACTTAACAAATGAGGTTCGTTATTTTGTTGAATAAAATTATCAATACAGGGAGTTTTTGCGAAACAGAATACATTGGACGCACAAAAAACTGTTATCAAAGTATATTGCATAGATCCAGTCAAGGGCATAAATATGTATACATTTTTGGACCTTATTCTTATACGACAATACGTAACTTTAAATGCAAGAGGTCCAAAAAAGGAGGTGAATATGGATACCTATGTACCAATGTCTAATAATCTAGGTATGTAATAAGTAATGTCATTAACTAGCTTTCGATGCAATATAAAAAGACTATCAGTTGCCATTGATGATTCTTTTGTTATTGTGAGTGTCTCATTGTGCATTGATTTTTACAGTTCACATAATCAAGTCGTTTTCACTTATTGGGTCAACGCACATGTTTGAGCAGAATGCATCAGGTGGTTGTTTTAGAGCTAGATCCCTCATCTGTCATTCGATTATTACAAAGATTACATGATAACAGATAGGTAGATTGATAAATCGCGAACATTGCAATGGTTGCCTAGCAAAGTCAGTCCAGACTGAATCTGTTAAAAAATGTAAGAACTACTTTGGTCTAAAAGTGGCCCAAAAAATATCGCGTGATTTCTATAAATAAACCCTTATTTATAGAAGTGAAAAAGGTAGGACTGCATAGATGTGATTAATATCACATAGGTACATACACAACAGAATTTGTAAGAGATTGCGTAACTAAAACTCTACTTTTCAATTTCGCAAACCAGCAAATTCGATTACCTACCCTCTGTTATACCTCATATCATGAGAATCGCAGAATGTAGTATGACTGTGACGTATCTATTAGATGATTCGATGAAGAGCAACCTGGGCTCAAGGTTACGCCACGCAACACTTTCACCCGCCCGCAGTTCGTTGCTCTCCGAAATCCGCTGATTTCTGCCGCTCCGGGCACTATCAATGGCGCTCTGAACGAGCTCGACGCCATCCAAGCCTATAGACAAAACGATGTCAACTCAAGATGGACCCAAATTCAGCCTAATAGGACCTATTTCAGACTAGCATAGAGCTTCCGAGATTCTATTCGTTGACGTTTACGTTCAATGCCCGTGTTAATGGTACCGAGAAACGTAACATGGCCCACTTTCTCTCTTAAGCATACGTAGTCTCTTTCTCGCTAGCACTCTACTAGCTTGGATGAAGGAGATGACAATATTTAAGATGATTTGGCGAGGAAGCTGGCTAGTTTGCTTTCTTCGCAGCACTTGGCATTGGAGGCGGACGAAATCCGGAAACTTTCGTTAGCTGCGCGATTGTGCCAGTCGGCAATTGAGCAGGCTATTATCGACGGCGGGCCGGCGACTTGTTACAATTAGCCGATCTTTCATTTATTGCATAACAACCACTGCCGAGACTTGACCTTCTTGGACGACTACTTAACAATGCTGTAATCGGGTGAAAAAGCTGTGACGCGATTTTTAAGTAAATAAGACCGATGTGAAAGATTTAGAAGATGTTTCCTTTAATCATCACTTTGGTTAAAATAATGAAATGAAGTGCTTAAGAGATCGTCGTTTGAGAGCGTCACAAATCTAACCTTATGAAATGATTGTACTTATTGTTGGTTGGAATTTTTAATGCCTTTGTTAATTGCTGTTTATAATTTTGAATATGACTCAAGCGTTCTTTTTGGCTTCTGAACCTGCCGGCTGCGTCAAGCAAGTCCCGACTTATCAGTCTTATCACTACGTTCGATCTGCGCGCGCTAGATACGTACATCACCCGGCTGCTGCTTCCACATTTCAATCAACCGAGGAACTGTCACGCACGCCTCGTTATATTAACCGACCCTTAGACTATTGGACGTTTGACAAAGTCAAAAATGTATGAAATAGCTTTGTTATTGCGTTGACGTGCACATATTTACGACGTATAGAAGTCGAACATCACTACATTTAACTACACTTAATTGATATACAATGGCTGAAGTTCAAAAAATAAACATCGTTATTAAAGTACAGTCAGTTAATAACCATACAAGCTGTTCAAGCTGCCCCCTCCCTACTGAACCTATTTTGCAATTTTACCCCTTTTTCGTTTAATGTTCAAATTTGGTGTTTTAATAATCAGATATATTAGATTTTGAAATGTGACGTCGCAAACATTAGGACCCTTGCTCCCACCCCTTTGTCAACTCCGTCGACCTCCTCCCACACATTAACATGTCACGTAATTTATGGATGGTCCCTAAGTATGTATATTTCAATTTTTTTATGCTCCTGGTGGAGCGTTCATCCATTAACTATCAAATATCTGGGCAACCGAGCTTTGTTTGGCGTTTTCCCGGGCATGAGACCTAGCTAGAGTAGATCCCGAAAACCCCCACATACCAAATTTCATCAAAATCGTTAGAGCCGTTTCCGAGATCCCCGAAATAAATATATATAAAAATATAGATATATACAAGAATTGCTCGTTTAAACATATAAGATTTACGATGGCGGGACCCAACACGGGACGGCCCACCAGGGGAAAAAATATTCCAAACTTAAAACTATGAACTGTTGCATTTTTATACTCCGTCACATAAAGTAAACAGACCGTGTGATCGCTTTGATATGATTGTATTTTATTTGTCGTAACTTCATATCTCAATTATACATTCCAATAAGCATGCGACAGCACATGTAAACAAAAGCGAGAAAGTGGCCGTTTAATAGACGAATAGATGTGACCAACTAAAAATTATGATATCGAAAAACTGATAATGCGATTCGATGACGATGTAAATCCGGTCGAGCGCAAGTTTAGTGGAGCGTCGAATCGTTTAGAGTTTTAGTTTTATTTGATTGATAAGTGATAGCGCGGATTAATTATTTTTTGAAACGTGTACAAAAGTTGTACTTACATGATATTCTCATGTCATCATCCTCCTAGCGTTATCCCAGTACAGTTGCATCCTGAAGGATATTCTCATGTACTCATAAAATAATTTGGAATTTAAGTCAGTACTTTTAAGTAAGTAGTAATTTTAATTTCCCAAACTGATAGATTTTATTTTTAATTGATACGAAGTGATACGAACTTCATTCTAAATAATAGAATAAAATAAGCTCTGACTTTGAATCGTTTTAGTCCAGTCCCTCGCTATGGTATTGTAGGGATAAGTGTATAAGAGTACTTTATTTTGGATAATTAGTACGAAATATCAACAAATTTTGTTAAAAGTCTTCATATCCTCCGAAACTACTTATCAACCGTCGTAGAATATTTTCGGTAAATGTTAAAACAGGTCCGAATATGTTTTCTATATTTACCTATTCATTTATTCAGCGCGTGGCACGCAGCGCGTCAAACAAGTTGACCTGAATTTAGCGAATTCCTAGTAGATTTACATAGGCAAGCCTCAGAGTTATAGTCAAGTTGACTCATCAACCCGGCTGGCTCGTCGTAGAATTAACTCGGATGCAATCAGGCGCCGATGCCGATGTCAGCTTTATGCAGCCGAGTAAGCCGAGCAACTTCCGTATCTCGAAGAAATTGGCCCGGTTTTCTGAGAAAATTGCTTCATTTACATACACTTGTGGCAGTGGATCAAAAAGCAAGTAGGGCTATGCTGCTCCGATCTTTGGTTTCACTAACAAATCCGGAAATTACATTAGAGTTATGTTATTTTAACTATTAAACGGATTTTTAATCAGCCAATAGCAATCGTATATCAATACAATTCTACTAGGTAATTTAATAAAGCGACTTGTTTCTTTCTACGTGCATAATATAATTGCATCGTTATCACTTATTAGTTATTACAGAGGAAAGTAAGTTTTATACAGCAAGGTAAATATTTATGTGCTACGAGACTCCTTACGTGCGTGATTAAATTGATAATGGCACTTATATTTGACTTTTTTTTTGTCGTTCCCATCGTACAGAAGGCGGGTTGAACAATATGCTACTGCTATGATATTCTCCTTGAATGACAGTTATTTAAAAAGCAGGTATATGTAATGTAGGTAGGTACATACATACATACTACGGGGAGTTTACGGGCATGTGTAGTAGGAATATTAGGGTATTTTTAGACTTGGGTGAACAGCCGTCACGCTGGTACATTTTCTAGTTAGACGTGTAATTTCATCTTCATCATCCTTCTAGAGTTATCCCAGTATAGTTACATCCTGAAGGACGCCCGGGTTCCGCTACCTACAAGATTAGGCGAGGCACTAACTTTTATGGAAGCGACTAACATCTGACTTTCCAACCCGAGCGGGAACCAGACCTTATTGCAATTAGGCTTGTCAAGTCAGTGGGCAACTCGATTATTATAAGTTTTCAAGCCGCCCGATGGCCTCTAAATTTAATTAACGACTGCTATCATACAGCAGTTTAAAGTGCCTTCCAAAGCACGGGAGCGCCCGCTGGGCCACGAGCGCTTCTGCTGATGTCAGCAATTTATTGTACCTACGAAAAAAAGAACCATTCAAGACCTATCGACTAGGGTATCAAAGCTGCCATGAGCTGATTTTACAAATATACCACACCATTACATTTCAACCGTAAAATATAAAATAAATAATTACATTTTCTAGAACACCAAATTTGGGCTCTTCCAGACAGGGCATGGCTGAACGAAATTTTCCAAAATATACGCCGAATGACTTGTTATATTCTCATAAAAATTAAACGAAATGTAAATGGAAAATGGGATAAGCGAGGTTAAGCGACGTTGCTCAGGGTCAAATCTTAGATGGATGACCGCTTTGAGGGGTTAGGTACTAACTTGAGCGCTCCCGTGCTTTGGAAGACACATTAAGCCGTAAATCCCGGCTGTTTTCTATGGCAGCGGTCGTTAAGCCAAGTTAGAGGCCTTCGGGCGGCTTGAGAACTTCTCCCAGTCAAGCAAGTTACCCATTCACTTGACAAAAGGGGGTCGAAGTAGGAGGAGGAGGAGTACCCACCGATAACCTACACGTGACCCCTGGGAGCTGCTAAAAGTGCAACAAACTGGTAACCGTAGGTACTGTCGTCTGGAAGATCTCACGATTCGAAACAAATGGTATACGATAAATAAAATAAAGCAAGGGAGCATTATAAGTCTCATAAAGGTGTAAAAATCTTGAAGGCAGTTGGGCGATATTTTCTCATCGCAGCCGTGGGCGTTCCGGGCGCTTCCATTCCTAACCGGAACTTCCGCAGAGAAACCTTCAGCCTAGACTCGATGTAACTTTCCTCGGCAATCGATACCCGCTATCGCATAACTCGGCCCTGCGACACTTATTAGCTTATTACTAGACTAAGTAACCATTAAAGCTAAGCTATGTCGCGCTATTTCAATAATCAGCCCTGCTTAACAAGCTTTCCTTTATTTTGAGATTAATTATGTGGAACTAAGCAATTTCATTAAGTCGTTGTAAACATCAGTTCAGATTATATTTATTTATGTCGGGCAACAAAGCCCATATTTACATGTACCTTACAGATTAACATACATATTAATATAAAGAAAGAAAAGACTTCATTTAAGCGACGTACTCGTAGGTAACGGTATATCACGATGATGGTGTCGAACTGGCTTAGAGTACAAAGTTTATATACCGAGGACATATTGAGTCGTTTTCAAAAAATTTTTACATAATTAAGGGCTGTAATTAAAACAAAACTTAACTATTGATTCCTTTGTGTAACGATGACTCATATATTTTGTATGGCTAACTTTCGTTACACAAAGGACGCGATCGTAATTTTGTTTTATGTAAATTTTTTTTTGAAAACGACTCATTTACCCTTTGTAGCTATAACGTACTATAGGTAACTAAAACTATCGCAACGTATTTTGTGTCAACCGCGGCAATAATGTCCTTACCGGGTCATTGTCAGTAAGACCCTTAACTTGGCAGCGTATCTTATAATGCACACATTTTAGTCATCTTCTTGCATTTTTTCCAAGAATTTTTTTGCTCTATTTGATTTTGTCACTAGTTAAGAGTTAATAAGCGTTAATGGAGTAACCTTTCCATATACTGAAATAAACAGGTCACTCACGTCTTTAAATTCGAATATCGCTTGACATGTTTCGGACTAATATGTGGCCCTTAATCATGAGGTCAAGCCGCGACGGCCTCTCGTCCCGGTTATATACTTCAATATGTCTGAGACTCACAGGAGTTTTCTAGTTATTTAAAACCTTTACACATATTGATTGAAGTACGCAGCACAAATTTTTGTAAAGATAGATAAAATTTTAAAAGCATAACTTAAGGCCGTGTATTACCACTTTTGAGTTTTTAAAAACCATCTGAGACATAGAATATAGTGTCTTGAAATCTAAAAAATATATATGTGTTACATAAGGATATTGTCTAGTCAAAATCGCAGTCAGTTACATGACCTGATGAATTTCACTCGATAGAAAAAAATCGCGAAGTTACCCCTTTTTGGAATGTTTTTTCAATACTACGGCTATATTACTGATATTTAATATTTAATTTTTGTACTCAATTAAAGATCGTAAATAGTTATAGACAAATTCGCAGGGTTTGCTTTGATAAAATGATTGGCTTAATGACTATAGCTAAATATTTACAAAACTGCGCGCAGAGCTTGCGTAGAGAGCGGGATGGTCAAATGTAAACTCACGCGTGTTAGAGCGGGACATTTGCGTTGGGGATACCTCCCCTTAAACACGTAAACACAAACACGTTTGTTTGCACGAAATCCAAGCACTTGCGCCGCGCTGACCCAGCTAGTGCCATGCGCCACCATGCGCCCGCGCCCGCTAACGTGCATGGATAGGTAGATATTAATTAATGAAATTTGAGGATTTGGATTTCCGTTACTGATCCTGGCCTTGGTGGATTCACTGTAGACACCTTTAGGTGGATTATTGATTTTAACAATTTTTATCATAACATCAGAATCAGGCAAAAGACGTCCAGTCGTCCACCACTAGACATAAGCCTCCCCCAAAGAGTGCCACAACTGGTCAATTCATGTCACTTTATGCGAAATCTACCCACGCTGAGCCTTCCGGTTCGTGGTCACCACCACCGCCATCCGTCAGCATAACTAATTGCTCATCAACGGTCTTATCTTGTCGATCTATAAATGCTAACAAATCCGGGTCCTATTGTTCCACACGACCCTCAGGCTTCATAGGCGGCTGCATTTGCGACGGAAGAGAAAGTTGGGCTGTCTCAAGGACGAGAGCGTTGCTCCCGAGTTGCGCAACAATCGTGAGATAATTGATGCGCCCGCAACCACGTGGCACTATAATGCGGATGCCGATTAAGGCTTCGACACAGTAAACTTGGAGGAAGCCTTTGTCGGCAACGCGCATTTATACCGCTCGGCGAGGCCGCTCTTCTCTATATATATGTACACATTATATGGCATTAATTCCAAATAAAAAATATATTATTATTTCTTCTGTATATTTTTTTCTGAAGTCTCAATCCATGTAGAAAATTGTAACGGAAATGGCAAATTAAGATTAGTTACATTGGTCCTTTGTCCATTACTTATTACCATTTGAATTGTTTTTTCGTTCAACTCTGACCCTCGACAAAAACTACAACATTTAGAGAGCCTGATTAACACAATTGTCAGAAATCAGGTCATTTACATGATTTTGTATCGTTGTGGTTTACAGTGTAACATTAACTGGTAGCGGAGCGTGCGCTCAGGATTTATAGGATTTAAAGTTCGCAAAATCACAGATCAAGAAAAAACCCCACCAACTCAACATCACAGATCAAGAAAAAACCCCAACAAAAAAATAAAAAAATGTTGGTCTGAGAAATATATTGATAGTCACATACTGCTTTTACTGTAACATCGCCTTTAAGGACAATGACACGCATCTTTCTGATTCAGCCATCAAACGCCATGGCCGCTGCTTTCTCCCTAATTCTTTCGACTGTACAGTGTACCTGTAATGTCGTCACGCTCTGAGTGATCGTCAAATATATGATTACAATATGATTGAGCTTAAGCCTCAATTGCGTCAGAGTTTGATGATCAATTACATAGTATAGAGGTTTTATAGTATGTAATGTAGGTAAAGTAACTAGTAAAATTATTCTCTCTTACTCTTTTTTCATACTCGTGTTTGATGTGGTCTCATGTTTACCTATGTCCAACTCGAACAGTCCAAGTCTTTGATCCATCTACTTATAAGTAATAAGATAAGTAAATAAAAGCCACATGTACTTTATTGAATGAATATTGTATGTAATTTGATTACAAGTTACGCAAAGTAATCCAGCTTGGATGTCAAGTGCCGCGAGAATTATACTGTCAACTGACCTTCAGATTAGAAGGTGCCATAGTTCATCCATAAATAGAGATACCTATGATAAGTATACACTTGTAACGTAATGTATCATATAGCAAAAATAAAGCGGAGGCTGGGAGTAAGGTCATGGTCCTTCGGTACTTTCACTCGTTGCGCCGGCGCCGTTGCGTAACACTCGCGGATCGCGGAGAAAGCCGATACACATTTCGGTGAGAATAATTAACCGAGCAAACCAGGTATATCAATCTAATGGCTGCCGTTGCACACTTACACAACGTTACATGTTTAACGACAATCTTATGTAATTCACTAAAATTATGACGTCGATGAAGATTTTCATTAATTCGCCACCGGTGTGATCGCTTTCTAAGTGCATTGATTATGAGCATCAGATAATTTTGGTTGAATAATACGCGTAACGTTATACGAGTAGGTACTTACACAATTGCTTATCTTAGCGGCATATATTTGTGATTGTCCCGAGCTCTAGAACCTGTAACAAAAACATTTAATTATTAGTTAAGTCTGTACTGTTAACTAAACACATTAATATTATGATTTGCAATTAGCATTCATATTTTACTTCGTCGGTTATGATTATAACGCTTAAGTGATTAAAGTGACAACAAAAGATTCAACTATCGGTGATGGTGCGAAGGTACTTCGCGTAACCTACTCTCCCTCTTTTCTACGGTACATGAATAAAACAAAACAACTTCGTCCTCATTGCAACCTCTGCATTGTCCACACGTAGTACGACATCGAATACAATATACAGATTATTGGCGTCGTGCCTACTCTTCGAAAGGCCTAAATACATTGTTTTGGTTTATTTATACACCAATTTTATGCAGCATTGCAATGAGCTTTGAAACAAATGTCGGTCATTAGTTTAACAATAGTCATTTATCAACATCCTATTACCAAGATAGATGTTCTTCGTTCTTCTGCCTGCATTTTATTTAGGTACTCGTTGCTACCTACCGATTTGAGAGACGAATGGGTACAGATGCCTCCATTTTAGTTCAGTGAGAGTCGTCATATTGTGTAATGTGTAATCTTCAACAAAATAAATTACCTAATCATATTGTCAA
Source organism: Cenopis cana (assembly GCA_951800055.1). Taxonomy (NCBI): domain Eukaryota; kingdom Metazoa; phylum Arthropoda; class Insecta; order Lepidoptera; family Tortricidae; genus Cenopis; species Cenopis cana. The sequence continues at coordinate 10,390,332 of OX637476.1, read as the reverse complement.
GGCAGAAAGATTTAGCGTAATCCAAATTTAACGGAAATATCCTTATCCGTTATCCGTGTCCCCACTTGACAGCTGCTATTGTTTCGCAAGTTATTCGTTGTGATGTGTCATAATAGATAGTTATATTAAGTAACTGTAGTATGTATACGGAGGTGTCGCGCAGAATAGTGAAATCGTCCTTGGAACAATGGGGCCGCAGACAATGCGTTTTCCTGATAAGCCTCCTCGCGCTGGCGCTCTGCATAATTGCGGAAACTACAAGTGAAAGTTATTTAAGATAATGAAAATTTTACCACCAGTAGCGCCTAATCTTAGCATCTTTAAATATGTTTAGAGAACAGTAGTGTTGTAAAGCATGGCCGCGTTGGCCGCTATGACCTATTTTGTTAATGGTTCAGATGTTCTTTTTGACGGCATCGGCAAGAGAAGCACAAGCACAAACAATTTTTAATTATTGTTCTTATTACATTTATTATTGTACGTAAATTGTACTTCGTAAGGAAAAATAAGTCAAGGAAGATCGCCAACCCGTTGTAGGTACCGATGCTGTCAAGGAAATCTGCAATGGGAACTTGCAGATGTCAATCCTGATGGCCGAGAACCGGGCGGCCTGGAGAGCAATAGTGCGCAAAGTAACGGCCTCATGTAGTCACTACACTACCCTTAGGCAGAAGGGTGCTACCAAGAAGAAGAAGAAATTGCTTCAAAATTGTACAGTATCGAAAGAATCTATAAGAATTTTATTCAAACCTATGCAGAATCATCAGCATAAAATCTTAAATGTGCTACATTAATGAGTGTCTCTATTAATGGCATGATTGAAAACCCTGATCCAAATTGATATCTATTATGCATTTTATTATATACCGGGCCTATAACCGTGAAATTGTAGGGCGCCGTCTTCGAGCTCCGAAGTCGAGCTCTAAATGTAAATTAACTCTTGTAAGAGGCAGCAATTAAGCCCGGATTAGGTGGATGTAAGCATGTGAATTGCCCGATACCTGGACATGGCTCGTGTACACTCGTAATGCAAGATGAAAGTGGTGAAATCTCAAGACGATCTGCGAGAAATCGTACCCATAAATAATGCACTAGTTCGGTTCAGTAAGCCCTACGTCTGTCTCGATGACTAGTTATACCGGCCGATCCATGATTTAGAACCGATAAGTCAAATGGCTTAGATAAACTTAGTCAGATAAAGTACACTGATATCTTAACTACCTGTCACCTCTTAATAATAGGACAACAGATTTTATATACAAAGCTGGGCTCGTAAACATAGACAAATACTTAAGGCACTCAAGTATGTACATTCGTTGCATATGCAAGCCTCTAAATCCCGTAAAGAAGCTTAAATCTCATAAAATGAAGAGAAGGTAACACTGAAACTACATTTCTATTTTTGTTAATGAGAATAGAAAAATGTATTCGCATCTCGTTGCTCGAGCAGCCTGCTTACTATGCGGTCTTGCTTGCAGCTCGGCATAATTACTACTTTGTATCGTTCTGCTGTGGAGTAAAGTCACACACCGTGACACAAAACTCCGCATCATAATTGGCTCACAATAATTTGAGATACTTTCTCCAATCCGACGCTAAAATATTCGTAAGATTTACACACATGCGTGGATGTCCACAATACATTTTCCTCTAATTAGTACTTTCGGTTTCTTACGATTAATTTTGAAGACAATGCTTGATACGCTACAGTCCCGCCATTTCGAAGATGTCCACATAATATGCATTAGGTTGAAAATTCATAAAATTACAGTAGGTATTATATTTTCCTTTAACTATGACCATTTTAAGAATAATACGGTCATACTTATAGGAATAATAGGCATATAATATTTAGAGCCCCATAGTGAACAACTTTTCCCTTTAGTACAGGACAGCCTAGTTTCCAGAAGAACCATCTTTGGAGCTGCGCGGAATGTGGATACATTTGTGAGTGATAGCGTCCGTCGAGCTTGATATATAACTGGCCACAACCACTCAGAGAATAAGTAAGTTTTCAACTGGCACTGGCGTTTCTCGTATGTAGCTTTCAAATGTCGCTGATAGACGAGACGAGTGCAACAAAAGTGAAATCGGTTAATTTTCCCCGGACGGCTGCGTCGTGATTGGGAGCTCATGAGGGCGCTATCGGGCACTGCAGTTGAGTAGTGCGGCTAATTCGACGCAGGCGCAGCATGCGGGTGCGGCTTGTTTACACTACACGCGATCTCTTTATCACTCTCCAATAAGTCTGTTAGAGTAACATGCAGGGACACTTTCTCTTGTTATGTTGGCGAGTAGGTAGTTTCCAACAGTCGATTGACACATCACGACAAATTAAGGGCCTGTTTGGTACACAATTTTGAAGCCATTTTAATCTACATTTTGACGCATATTAATCACGCATTCGCTCGAATTTAAATTAATTTATGACTATTATAGTAATTTGTCTTAATATTTCGGTGATTTGAATAGATATTTGATAAATCGATTACAGCGAAATACACATTTTAACGGCGCCTGCGGGCATATCGAGTTGATCAAATATCAGTGGAAAGTTGACCGTTCGACAACCGCATTCCTTGAGACGACAAATAAGATGTTACTTAATTTTCTATACTTAGAACACTTTGGCAGGAGCTGCGTTTAAAGTAATACAGAAATTTAGTCCAACACTACGAGGAGAACAAAAACTGAGCAGTTTTTATGTGCAATGCAGCAAGTATAGCACGAATAGCTTCAAGCAAGCAGAGCACTTGACCGTGTTTATCCACAACAGATATTACTTGACTTATTTCCCAAGCAGAAGAAAAGAAAGCTCCACTTCCGAATGGTGCCTCGTCGAAACAATACCATGATGGCATCGCAGATAGTTCAGACAACACTCATTTCACACCTTATTGTCAACGCAGTAGGTAATTAAGATAAACTTAGTTTTGCTCGTTTTGACCAGATGGGTCGTCAGATTAACGTGGTTCTACTTTTACAAGACGGAAATGTTGAAAATCATGACAGGTAATTAAGTTTGAAATTTAAGATCATTTTATTAAAGGTTGGTGAAATGACCATGGATAACAGAAAGGAACTTCATTTTTATTTTATATAATTAAAATGTCAAATAATTTTCAATGAATAACAGCATTTTTAGTCCTCTTTATCAGTAATCTAATCCATACTTCTATCATTTTCGCGCTCGCAACATTTTACCAAAATGGCAACCTGCAACTGACTGTATCTTGTAGAAACACTCGCCGGTGAAACTTTTCAATTATCTTCTTACACCGGCTAAATTTATCGATACCTTATAATCAAGTCGATCTACATCATTACTGATATTATTATAGAGTCGTAAACGATATCATTTTGCAGGGCTCTCGGGGATTAACTTGTTTTCACCCAATGGCTGTAAATAAGTCAATGTTTAACAGAGGGCGATATTTCTCACTCTAATGTATGCGCTGGCGCAATTAAGTGCTGTTTATGTGGACAGGAGCGCCGGAACCAATGCTAACTAACCTGCTTCCTGTACCAATGTATGTACAAGATTATCCTATTTTATATTCAATACGAGTACCTACTGATTGACTGGGTCAGTTTCTTAACTTTCTGAATAACTGATAGGTAAGATTTATAATCGAGATCACCAAGAGTGCAAGAGTTAAAGTTTTGTTGTGCTGTTTGCATAATAAGTATTTTTTAGACATTTAAAATAACGATGACTTTGTGTTGTTTGTGTCCTATCATTCGAAGTCCGAAAATGTTTGTCATACAATTTTACTCCATAATAATCATATTTGTTTCGCAGACAGAAGTTTCATAGACGTATTGTTTCGCAGAATTTTCAGTTCATAGAAAACATTTTTTTACAAAAGGGTCGCAGTTCTAACCTAACCTTACCTACTTTTCTGGTAGATCTAATTAGGTTCTACAAAATTGCATTTTAACTGTACCTAAAATGTGACCGGTTTCTGAAAAAAAAAGTTTCAGTGAAACGAAAATTCTGCGAAACAATTCATTCTACGAAACATTTTTCTGTAAAAGAAGGGGACACCCATAAATGGTTGTATTGCTAACTATCATAACTCTTAACCATTCGAACTCATAACGCCAATAGTCATACAGTTTTTACATCCTAATGTTTATCATCAATCATCATATAACTTTTTTAATCATACTACTTGACAGCACTGTCAAGTAGTTATATGACAATGTACGGATTGTACGGTCATATGTGGGTTAGGTTAGGGTTCACTTGTGTCCCTTAGAGCGGAAATAGGCACCCCGCCAAGCGGGGTGCCGTCGACACGCTGCTGTCAAATAGCTGTTAATATGACAATGTACGGTTATAGGTGGGTTAGGTTAGGGTTAACATGTGTCCCTTAAAGCGGAAATAGGCATCCCGTGATGAAACTGTTATGAAAAATAAAATAAGGCATTTACATATTTTATATAGTTCCGTAGTAACATTGCCAGTAAAATTGTGAAATACGTTCCATATGAAGGAAATTGTTATGAAAAACAAAATTAGGAATTTAGATCATTTCTTAGTAGTTAATGACATGACTTAGTAGTTACTTGAAAAATGATGAAATATGTCCTTTATGAAGGAAACTTTATGAAAAACAGAATAGACCATTTGACACATCTTAAAATTAGTAACATGGTGTCACTTCATGGATAGTAAACAATCACAATATCACATTGAATTGAAAATTATAAACTTTTACCAAAATAGAAAAAAGATATTTACCATCGAACATTCGGTTTTTTTTTGTCATCCAAAAGTCAAGCAAAAGCTATCAATAGAATACTTAAGTAAAAAAAAATGTACGGCAACTATGTACCAAAACGCATTATTTTACGACCAAAACAGCAAAATACTTATTTTCCCATACAACAGGTTGGTTCGATACCAGGCGGGTGACGTCATCTGCCCGTGCCAATTTGTAGGAGCCGTTTGGGCGGCCGCTAGCGGCGAGCTAGGTTTATCTCTATTTTTTGCCCTTTATTGTGGTCTAATTGTAGTTGGTCCCTTATAGAAATTTGATCGTCTATGAAAACTGGTTCGAATGGCACCATAACATTTTTTAGTCAAATAGTGTATTATGAGTTCAGACATGTTCTTAGTAATAAAATTTTGAATAAAAAATGTATGACAACTGACCGTTATGACTTCTTGTTAGTAATAGAAATTTATGAACAAAAAAGTATGAGTACGAATTTTATGAAGAGTGATCATTAGGAGAACGAATAGGTAGTACAAAAGAAAATAGGACCTGTTGTTGTGACACAGATTTAGGAAAACAATAACACCCAATTACACTCTATCCATGATAACGAGTTAGTATAGCGTCCTCTCTATTGCACTTTTGTATGCAAATGAAAGGGACAAAAGAATGTCGGTGGGCGTAAACCATTGCACCTGAATGGCAGGACAGGACAGGCTTACTGTAGAACACTTACCCTAACCCTAAGGTAATGAGATCGTACACACAAGAATAAAAAATACTGATAGATCCACACCAACATACATCGCGATGCAATAACAAATTCTTCCTAATTGATGAAGATTTGAAGATACAATAGTGAACAACATTGGAACATCTCAATCAAGTCCTATTGAACAGGTACGAGGTTTCATATGACAACAATGGGATCGTTTGCGGAGGGTGCGTTAATCAGGTGTCATTGAAGGAGCCGCGCCTCGCGGCTGACACACTGACTCGCTTTACTCGCTTTCCACTGCGGCCGAGCCGCACACGCACAGCGACCGAGTAGAGTTGCCTCCTAGCTTAAGTCATGCGGGGCTCTGACAGGAATGTCATTCTGCAAACTGAATTTAAATTCGTTCCGTATTAAATTTTAGCTCTGTCTATTATATGCATTTTTGAACGGGTGTAACTACACTGGCGGTCATAAATTTCGGGTCATCCCAATTTAAATAGCCTCAATAGGTTTTGTGAAATATTCTACACTCGTTTTATTTATATAATATACTATTCTTCGTATTGCTCAACTGTACCTATTGGGAATTTCCGGGATCCTATCATAAAAATATCAATGTCCGAAAACATTGACCTATTATTACTACGTATAGACTGGCTACCTGGAGCAATTTTTGTGACGTTTCCTGCCGGCCGCCATTTTGTAACGTCATCAAAGGTGATCAAAGAGTACGAAGGTGCAGAAGATGCGACACTTCTCTAAACTCGGATTCAGAAAGAGGCCTAGTGTGATTTAATACAACATAGTATATAGAAAATGCCAGTTTATTTTTTAAAGCGGACAAATTGGTCTCAATGATACTTAAAATCATTTGTATTGAAATAAAAACACACGATTTTGTCCGCAAGACTGACAAAAATTATTACTGATATTTCGTGCTAAAGTGCATTATCAGTGGCTTTTAATTGTCACTTCTACATTTTTTAATCTTTGGAACATAAAATTGAATAATTTGAATTAAGTATATTTTTGTCAATATTCGTTATCAAACTGGTGAAAGTGGATTCCTGTACACTTATTATCTTTTTTGGAGTGGCTGGTGCAACAGCGAAATATGCAAATTAAGCCACATTTTTGAAGTTAAAGTTTCAAATTGCACCCAACCGACCGCCATCAGTGCCCTCCATAGACTAGGCAAAGATATTGGCATGTTGAGATGCGCAAACTTGTGCTAAGGGATGTCTACTCTATACATATAACTCAATGTTTAGATTTTCGCGATATCTCGCTCCGTTAACGTTGTTTTTTTCATGGATTTTTAAGAGTCCGATTTAAACCTGGAAACGTTACTTTTTTGGCTGTTACTTTTGCAGTATACCTAGATGTAAAATTAAATAAAGATAATCACATAATTAAAAAAAACTTACAACCTCGCAGTATTTTAGGAAATATGATGGTATTTTTACCGTCCCGTATTCTTTGTCCGCGAGTGTATATAAGGGCTTATCCAGAAATCACGCGAGGTTCCAAAGGGGAAGGGGGGTTACGAAAACCTCACTACTGATCACGTTGGGGGGGGGTACAAGGAAACCTCACGTGTATTTTTTTACTGCACCTACAATACCGAGAAATGACACTACTGTAGCATTTTCTTAAAAAATAGGAAAAATTACACAATCACGTTTTCATAACGTGATAAAAATTCATAGGTGGTGATAAATTCAAAAAATACACGTGAGGTTTCGATTGGGGAGGGGGGGGGGGGGGGGGGGGGGTCCAAAACCTCACCAAAGATCACCAAGGGGGGGGGGGGGGGGGAGTGGCCCAAAAACCTCGAAACTTCTATTAAAAAACTTATATTTATAGCCTTTCCTCTAAAACTTCTTGGTATATCGCACACAACAATTAATACTAGATATGAAGTTGAAGACCACTAACTGCCAATTGAAACAGTTCAAGTGAAAAACAATTGTATGTCAATGTAATAAAGACTTGGGCATGTAAACAATTTTCTTACTAGGTATCTGCACGAAGCAATTCGTGGCGCGAGTTTTTTAAGATTTAACTCGTCTTAGCGGAAATTAATACTGGACATGCTCATTAATGCTTTCACCGCGGGGTTTCCGTTATATTCGAAAATATCTCGTAAACATTCAATCTACTTTACAGCTGTGCTATAGGTGTCTCGCTGTTGAAGGGAGGAAAAGTTTAATGAAACAATTGAATTCTTGCAACTTAATTTTATTGATTTAAGTATAAAATTCTATAGGTCATAAAATTTAGTTATGTATTGTTATTTTGGTAAATCAAGTTTGGTTTAATTTACTAGTAGGTACCTACCTACCCTCTGCTATTTAGTTTGTACTATTACTTATTATGTGCAGGCCTAGGCCCGGATTCGACTAAACTGAAGGTAAAACCATCTCTCGAAATGCTCGAGCCTGTTTTATAATATATTGATTGAATACATTTGACAATCGGCTAATATTTTTACACACTTACGTTAAGCTTTTATTTAACTTGCAATGTGTATAATTATGTTTTATAAGTACCTGCGGTGTTTGGAGCAAATCTTACAATTGAATTTTAGACCAGGTAACCTCAACCGATTGGTCGAAGATTTGGCCTACTCTACCGTTCGGTGACAATGCAATAGGTATTATAGTACCACCGAGCTGATCTGATGATAGAGAAAATGTGGTCATAGCAACCTTCTTAACCACGCAAGAAGAGTGGTTTATATGATTGCGGAAAAAAGTTACAGTCGGTAATAAGCTTGTACCAAAAATCTTATTTTAAACAGACAGGTATTTTAAGGCGCAGGGTAGGGCAAGGCCTTCCCCATACAAACTTTGTGCAAGTTTTATTCGTCGGTTTTGGCACTAACAGATATAATATTTTTTTTGGTTGAAAATATTACATGTGCGATCGTGATGTGAACATTTTCAAATATTTCAAAAAAAAACAAAATTAAAAAAAAAATACATTACGAAATAGCTATCAGAAAAATAAGCATACTGACAAAAAATCATAACTTTAATGCAAACACAAACGAAGTAAATCCTGCACAAAGTTTGTATGGAGAGAGCTTGCCCTACCCCTCCTCTTAAATTAAGTTGCTTTACAATTAAGTAATGTTATCACATATCTTAGCTACACAAGCCTGTTTACATAGTATATACCCATCAGTTACATTAATTTCTAAATTTAAAACAAAACGGCATTCAACTTTATTAAAAGTTAAAAAGTATAAAAACACTGATCGTGATCAGCGAAACACATATATATATATATATATATATATATATATGCACCATTCACCGAAACTTACGCCGTACTTTAGGCGATTTTATGACATGTCAGTGCACGAGTTTATCAGCTGCATCACGCTAAGAGAGAAAGTGACAATCAATAGTTGTATGTATGTACGTATTACGTATTCCGACTAAATGAACGAGTAAAAGTGACCCTATAAAATTGTTTAAATACAAACGGGTTTGGAGTGTCCGCTATCTAAATAAAAACAGAGGTGACCTTATTCTCGTTGTTTACTTTCTCGCTTAATTTAGTAATATCAACAATAATATTTTCATTGGAATTTGCGAAAGATAGAAAATATTTTTGCTAGATAAGTACCGTTACCGGGAATATTTCCGAATGGGAATATTCTCCACAAAAAATCGGGAATTTTCCCGATACGTTACGGGCACATCTCTAATTCCTATCCACAATGTTAATGTCGTATCTGATAATTTTGCATACTACTTATGTAGGTATATCATAGGACACCCAGTCCGGTTTTAAAGGAATAAGAAAAATAATGAATCTAGGTATAGGTAATTCATTGAATCTACCGGTTGATTGGTGGTCCTTTTATTCCATGTCTATCAGATCAAATGGCAATATGAAAAGGAAACAGTTTGCCGTCACATTAGTTTCGGAATACAACGAATGCCCTGTACCTGTGTGACTTAGGAATAATTTATGCGAATTTATTTTAGCGTCAACACGCTACATTTTCGTAAATCCTTAATTAAGTATATTTTCGGAGCGGCATTAACTTTCTCGGAGAAATTTTCCCGAAACCGTTTTGAAATTATCATAACATTGATCTGTGAGAGTTGCCGCGGAATAAGTATACTACAGTGTCGCAAATTTATAACGTCTGATAAATAGCATGTAAGTAGTATATTCTATGTGATTTTATTTATGCACGTAGGTACATGTTGGATATACCTATACAATAATGATATAACGTTGATAAAAAATTAACGTTGAACGTGACGTAAATGGTAACGGTACGGTACGTAAAAGGTATTTTAATTTAAATAAGCACTACATAGGTTAGGCATAGGTACATTTGAAGCAGTGGTATGTTTTGTTAAAGCACTAGTTAGGCCAATAAAATTGAAAGTGGCTACAAGAGTTTTTGAAAACAAATCATAAATGTACCTGGAGGCCATATTCGTAACATACCTACGCATTATTTGTCGGCATTCTTTTTTTTGCATTACTTGTATAAAAAATTAAATATAAAAGAAACATAATAAGTTATTAATAAGAAAACATAAAAAGCCCTAACAGGGAGCCGCGAGCAGCAAGGTCGAACCTAAGCTACCGGCAGTTAGTGAGAAAGAAACCTCCGGACAGTCCGGACTATCCGCGCATTGTCACGTAACTTTTCGAACGAACGGTAGGCATGGGATTTGACACTTAGATCTATCGTACGAACGGTCGAAAACGTTCCGTAATCGCACCGCAGTAGCTCTAGTATTAAGTTATTTCGAAACATTAACTAATTCGAACGCGTTTGCGTTTTGTCTCAAAATGTACAAGCTTTGCTTAGTTTGGGACTAGGTTGATTTGTGTAAGATTGTCCACAAATATTTATTTTATTTTTATTTTATGTATGAAAACGCTCTCACCGAGTTTGAAATACGCACGTTCATCGGTTAGCAACTAATATTATACTCGCTGTTTTAGTTTCCACTAGTGACCACCAGAGGCGCTATTCACGTTTTCATACCACTTTCATACATTTTGAGACAAAACGCAAACGCGTTCGAATTAGTTATTGTTTCGAAAAAACTTATACTAGAGCTACAGGAGTACAGCCTTCTGTGACCCAGCCATCTAGCGAGAGATTCTTCAGATGTTAGTCGAGACTTTGCTATGAGATCGTTCGTATTATCATTACGCCTCGTCTACCGACCAAAAAACAAACAACACATAACAATAACGTGGATGGTAATCACCGGGCTCAGTAGATTACGGATTAACCCTATTAATCGCTATGGGTTTACATACATAGCAATATTGCCAAGATGCAACGAGCAACTTCAACCCAAATTAAATGTTATCTTTTGCAAGATGCATTGCATTGCGGTTGCACAACCCATAAACAATCCTCCAAGATGGCAGGTCGCAGTGCGTGACGTCCACTTACAAAACCCAAATGCATCCAAACAATGGAATGGGAACCCCATCTGAACGTGGACGATTTTGCAACACCGCCACTCCAGTAATAGCGTACGCCTGTTGCTTACCACATCCGCCCGAGATAAGGCTAAGCTGAACGCTTTGCCTTACTTAGTCTTGGTAGTTAGTTCAATTGTTTTGCTAAATGACTGAGTTAACAGCATACACAGCATGAACATGAGGTATACGAGTGTATTTCCACCGGGTTGATTATTTAAGTCTGAGTTAACTACATACCTATATTTTCACACCACCTGCTCGTCAATGACCAATTATATATCATGCAAACCTTACCGAAAGCAAATCATTATAACCCTTGGCTTAAGCCGGGTAGTAATATCGTACTGAATCTCATTATAACCCGCCGGGTAATAATGTGATTTCACTTTTCATAGTTCTTATAGTTCTGTCATTAAAATCTAATGTCGTGAAGTCCACTAAGCGGCGAGGAGGCGGCACACCAGCTCCGTGTTTTGTTTGGAACGTCGTGTTCGAAACAAAAGACTGCGTCGTCGGCCGCCGCCTGTAGCTCGTCAAGCGCGTGGTTTTAGTACTGAATATTTGTAGAATTACATTTTGGAGTTTTCTTATACATTATTCTCATATTTTATTACATTTTTAAATAAAATCACTATGTAATATCCGTGCCTCGGACGTAGCTAGGGCTGGCCTTCCTCCCTTCGCAGCAGTTGCAGCAATGTAAATAAATGCATACTTACATAGATGTGGACAGTCTTACACAAATCTACCTAGTCCCAAACTAATCAAAGCTTGTACTATGGGTACTAGTCGACGATATACATATACCTATAAAGATAAATATATACTTAAAATACATAGAAAACATCTAAGATTGAGGAACAAAATACTTGTGCTCACCACACAAATGAATGCAAGCAGTCGTGGATGTACTAGGTATTAAATACCAAAAACAAGATCCGCGTGAGTTACAAGACGCTTCATTATACGGAGTAAAATAGATACTAAAATTTGCTGCGATTGACTGATTTAATTCTGTTTTTAGTAGCCTTTGTTTTTTTATTGCCTCGCAAGAGGTGAGAAAAGTAGAGTATACTCCTCGGGGATAAAGCTGTTTTTGTCTTGGGAGCGCTTAAATCCCTCACTACACTCAGGATTCAGTCTTAATTCCCTCGCTTCGCTCAGGAACTAAGTCATTACTCCCTCGCTCCGCTCGGGAGTAAAATTTGGAGTCCTTCGTTAGTTCGGGATTCAATATCGCACGTGACATAAAACAGTGTTTTATCCCCTTGGTGTATAATCTACTATTAATACCACATTTTGTATCTTCCAGGTACCTGAGGTACGTTATAATATGAGTTGGAGTTTGAAGGTAAGGAACCGCCTAAAACAAGCCGTAGTATTACCGGGAGTGTTAGTTTTATAACGAAGCACCTACCTAATAAACATTTATTTATACGTTATATAATCGCCTTAATGTCATTCCGTTATTAAATTGCAAATAATCAATTATATTCGCTGTTTTTTAACATGTTACATCAGCGAAGAAACCCTTCCAAAATAAACGGAAGTCCCGATTTCCTGTGCCACCCCAATTTATATTGTTTGGCGTGCAAGCAACGGTAGAATTAAACACCTATCGATATAACAAGGGCAAAGTGTTAAATTATGTAGGATTTATACCTACGACCGCAAGTTTCATTTATGTCAGCGTCGTTTTAAAGTACCTATGTAATCGACGCCATGACTAACAAGTATAGGGAATTGATACCCTGGTTGATGGGCACAGACTGCACAGTGCATTGCTACAATTGTTTTTTAATATTAATTTATTTAAAGAGGGTTTTACAAATGCCACCCTCATATCGGCTCTCTTATACTAATTACTCATTGAATTGAATACATATTTAACCAATTTAAACAATATATAACTCCGTCCCATCTGAGGCCCGACAAGCTAAGATATGTATCACTCCATTGTAACGTTGCGCACAGTATACATATTCCATGACCCCACATTATGGTGAAATTGAGAGAGTCAACCTTCCACAATGTCACCCGCTACTTGAAATGTTTACTGTAAGGACGAAACTGCCGGGTAGTCCAGTACCTGGCTATGGTCGAATATGGAGGATACAATGAGCCGTTCAGCATATATTTAAGAAAAAATTATTCAACCGTTTCCTAACAGCAAGAGCCCAAACTTGGTGTGTTTTTTTTTTCAAAAAAATGAACTTTATTTTTTACGGAATCACTGGCTGAAGCCTAATAATCAGCTTAAAGAGGCCTTGCTTTAGATAACACGCTCGATCGCCCTTTGAAAAAATAAATATAAATCTTCTACGAGTACTCATCTTTCCCGAAAAAATATCGATACGCAGACTTCCCTACAGGATACTAGCTAGGGACTGGACTACCGGATCAGATATAAAACAAAAGGTAATTAATCGTCCTAATCTTTGACAGCTTAACACATCCAGTACCGGTGACACGAATTCGTGTCATTTTTGTATGGCTAATTACCTAATTGCCTCGTCGAATGTGTAATTGCAATAATTGCCCCCGCAAGTAGAAGGTGTCAAGAATAGGTCAGTCGTTTTCGGCAAGATCACTTGCCTATCGCTAGTTACCTATTCCAAGTTATTTACTCATCCTTCCGAATGAATAAATAACTTGGAATGTTTTTACTTTGAACCTGACTGTGTGACTGTGGCTTTATAGGCCGGGCAGGCCCAATAGCGATAGTAGTGTGTGGCTCCAGATTTTCAAACCCAGGACGACCATGTGGGCAGTTTTTTTTAATTTTGTCGGTTACAGGTTACAAGTACCTTAGTATGCCGTATGTACTGATTCATACGAAGGATTAATATTAAAGCAGTCCACATCACACATAAATATCTACGCCACAAGAAGAACCCCGCAGGTAAACCTATAAAATGCGGTGTGTGACGCCTGACCCACTTTCCACCGGCTGTTATACCACATGACGCTTCTTCGTACCCTCCTTAGTCACATTCCATAAAAACCCTAATCACCAACTAAATAAGTGTCATTTTCCTTTGAAACAAACGACAAATGTAGTACAAAACTTTGTGCAAAAATGCAAATGCATTTCAAACAGCGATATCCGCGCAAAAGATAATTTTGGTTGTGCAAGTGAAAGTAAAATTATGCAACTTTCTACCACCGGGCGGCCTGCGCGCTGTCGGGTTTGGCATTTAATTACACTGATATAGATATTCATTACGGATAATAAAAAAAATATGTATATTATAAATAATATTCTTATTTTTATACACGTAGCTGGATACTGTTAGAGGACTTTTATCTCACGAGCGCGGGTGAGCAATGGTTGTGTGTTGAGCTATACATGCACATTGTCTGTGTGTGCGTCAGCGTATGAACTATGAGCTCACGTTTTCTATTGCGTTCGTAACTATGTGTCACAACTACAACAATGGCCAACCCGCGCTCGTGAAATAGTAGTACTAGTTATATATGGAGTAAGGGAATATTTTATTTATTATTTTAATAGGCAAATAGTTATTGGTCTAATTTACTAAAGTTAAAACTTAATATTTTACCTAACATGCTTTACAGGCATACCCTAAACTCAATCAAACATTATCTTTTCAGAGGGGTATACGGATTAAAAAAGTATATTCTTGACATGACGCATGTGACGTCACTGCGTGTTGTTCAAACGAACATTTTCCAGCGTAAGCAGTTTTAATTTAATTGTACAATTTAATGCAATAATCAATGTTCATTCGATATAATTTTACACAAAAAATATACATAGATGTATATCGGACAGATCTGTCGGTATATTTTGAATTAAAAATCTAATATAGTCCTGAAATATATTTTTAAATTTCCGTGCCAAAATTACTCTATTGGACATGTAATAATATTGTTTTTTAATAGAAAAAAAATGCTACCAAATAATTACGCCTCATTTTTTTTGTAAAACCATCGTAATCCATTTCCATTTAGCAATCCGCATTTTTCACATCCACACACAAATTCACAAAACCACTCATATCCCACTTAATCCAAATCTACCTTTCGACAGCAGGCAGATCCGGGCGGGAACAGTTTCAGGATAACACGGGCTACCGATCACTGCTCCAGTTCACACACACAACACAGTCTGTCACTTTCGTTAGCGCGGGCGTCACGGGGCTCGCGCGCTGCGTACGGCACTGGTCGCGGGCGCAGCGTCACTCGCGTTATATACGCGAGAAAGTTACTGCTGCTGCGTTCCCGGATCGCGGATTTGGAGTCCTTTGATGTCATCGCGTGGGCTCAGGTTTTGTAATAGAGAGATTTGTTGACGCAGGTTCTGTTGAATCATTCTCGCGATAAAAGTTAGCGCCGCGCCGGTGGATCCTGATCGGTCATTTCTTGGCTTCTTCGGCATTACTTGGCTTCCTTCGAGGTATTCGCACAACGATTAAGGTTTTATATCCCCTCAGCTGTGGCAAGATCCCTAGGGCCCGAGTAAAAATACGAGTACGCAGGGCCCGTTTGTGTCTATTATTGGCGTAAAATATCGGTGAAACCTAGAGAGCATTTTTTGACGAGCGTTTTTAATTGAGTTCACCTGCAAGCTCGCAATGCACCAAGCTGTCTAAAGAGTTATTACAACTCAAAAGACACAAAACCTGCGCAGTGACGAGAATACTCACTGGTCACTGCAAACTTAACAAACATCTTCCGCAAATGGGTATAAAACAAAGTGCAGCATGGAGGTTCTGCCAGGAGTCGGAGGAAACTGCCATCCATATCCTCTGCTCCTGTGGACCACTTATGCGCAAAGGAAGTATCTACCTAGGGAAGCATATCATGCATCCAGAGGAGATACAGCAGATTGCTACCCAAAGACTCTGGAAATTCCTGGAAGCAACGGGTTTAAGCAACAATAGCTCAATAACTGGTCGAGGCGGCATAGAAAGCTCACAAAAACCAATAATAATAATAAATAAAAATAAGCTCGCAATGTCCAAAATATAGCTCCTAGGGAGATGTTGCTGCTGAAAATAAAGTAACATACGCGAGGAAGTTACCGCCGCAGCGGTTCCGAATCGCGGTCGCGATTTCAGGTCCTTTGATTTCATCGCTCATCGCGTGTTGGCTCAGATTTTTCTAATTTATTCATTTATACGGAGAACTAACAGCTGTTTTTACACGACAACCCCTTTAATAGAGAGATTTGTTTACCAGCCATCAAGACAAGGCCACGACTACCTAGCTATACCTACATACTTATATCCGACATTAGGTACGCACACATGCATCCGAAACCTTATCTAACATAACCTGACTTTGCCGCTCCATGAGGCCGTTCCTTAGTGGCCACGAGATTTAAGATGCATGTAGCCCGAGCCTTTCATTTTTCACTGCAACTTAGCTCTACCAAGTTCAGCCCGCATCCCGCATGCGGTTTCGTGTTATCTTGTTTTCAAACTCGACGGGTGTTGTTATAAATGCATATTAGCTGCCACTGATGAACCGATCTGAGTGCATTTATTTTCAAATCGATTCGATCGATTCAAGATGTGTGCCGTGATGGTATTTTGCTATTTTTGGTGGAAATAAAAGTATAGTCGCCTCTAAAATATTCAACTTTCAGTTTCTTATTGGAACTGTTGACATGGATCTCACCCAATATTGAAGCTAAATTTTACATAGGTACTCGAACTTCCCTAGAGGATAGTAGTCAGGTCCTGGATTATAACTAAATAGTCATCATTATGATTTATGGATATTATAATATGTAAACGTTTTGTAGTAATTATTAAAATCGTTTGTATTTTAATAGCAGGTAGTAATCGTAGACGAAGCCTACTTTATTATGCATGGATGTAAAAGACTTCAACGAGTGTTTGGTTGTTTCTACACTCGCAGACAAAGAATACAGGTCGGTAAAATATTTCCTAAAATACTGCAAGGTTGTTAGTTTTCCGCTCCAAATCTAGCTAACGACCCACGAGCTAGATTAACCCGGCATCATACCGAAGATATCCCGGACGTCAGCCTGTACGAGATTAGAATGGCTCTCAAACAAATTAAAAACAACAAGGCACCAGGCGATGACGGAATAACGGCTGAGCTCCTGAAGGCGGGCGGAAAGCCAGTCCTTAGGGCCCTTCCAAAGCTTTTTGATTCCATCATACTTAAAGGCAGAACGCCAAAGGCATGGGACAGGAGTGTGGCGGTGCTTTTCCTCAAAAAGGAAGACAATAGGTGCTCAAGAATTATAGGCCCATCTCACTTCTGGGCCATGTCTACAAGTTGTTTTCGAGGGTCATTAAGAACCGTCTCACACGCAGGCTTGACGACTTCCAGCCCCCCGAACAAGCCGGCTTCAGGAAAGGTGTCAGTACCGTAGACCACATACACTCGCTTCGTCAGATTATACAGAAGACGGAGGAGTACAATCTGCCCGTCTGCTTAGCGTATGTGGACTACGAGAAAGCCTTTGATTCGATCGAGACCTGGGCTGTGCTTCAAAGCTCTCCAATGATGCCAAATAGACTACCGGTATATCGAAGTGCTGAAGTGTTCATACGAGAACGCCACTATGTCAGTCCGTCTCCAGGACCAGAACTCTGAACCAATACCATTGCAGCGGGGAGTTAGACAAGGAGATGTCATCTCTCCGAAGCTATTCACTGCTGCACTGGAACATGTGTCAAAATCGAGTATGGTGACGATTTTTCGCAATTTTTTTTTTAAATTAAAATTCAAAATAAATATTTATATTGAAATTCTTATCCCTAAATTAGTCGAAATCGAGTATAATGACGATTTTTCGAATATACATATATATTTTTAACTTAATATTCAAATCAAATATAAAATTTGAAACCAGCGAGGTCGGCGGTCGCCAAAAACACTTTTTCGTGTTGACGTTCGTTTACCGATTTATAAGACGTTATCACGTCAAAAACCTATTGAATGTATGTACATTCAATAGGTTAAGTAAAGATTTTTGTGTAGTGCTACTGTGCTACAAAAAGGATGGGACGTAGCCTATTAGAGGTAACGTTTGGTATGTGATGTGTTGAGTGAGCTTGACCACAAGTAACAATCATGTAGTTGTAGAACATTCTAATTAATAATAGTAATTCGTTACCTCTAATAGGCTACGTCCCATCCTTTTTGTAGCACTACACAAAAATCTTTACTTGACATATAGTTACATCCATTCTCAAATGATTCTCAATTTATAGCATAGAGGTGAACAACAGGTGTCAATTATTCGATTTAAGGAGGCAATTATTGGAAGTGTCATACATTCACGGTTCCGATATTATTTATTACTTATATGGAGACGTGCCTTTGCTCAGTGGTCTGGCAGAAAACTGCCATTATCCTCTGATAGTAGGGGAAGTAGTGTCATGAGGTCCACATTTTGGTATCGAATGAATTCACTTGGCACAGATGTAATATACATAAATATAAGTTAATTTAGCCCGGTAGCCATCCGCCACCCCCTGGCGGGTAGGAAGGGGGGGTTGAAAGTCCGATTTTTCGGTTGTATATTACATCTGTGCCAAGTGAATTCATCCGATACCAAAATGTGCACCTCCCATACATTGGGTGACACTACTTCCCCCACTATGGAATAACAACGCATCGTGAAGTTGTATGATTCAATTTTTCCAAGCACCTTAGTGACCTATATTCTTCATGCTGTAAAGTTAATAAGCTTAAGCCATGTACAGTCAAGAACACAAGTAGCTACGCGTTCGAAGAGGTCATAATGATCTACACACGCCTTTATTATAATATATATTATAGGAGAGCGTGTTTAGATCATTTTTAACATCTCGCCCGCGTAGCTACTTTTGCTGCTGACTGTACTTGTATACTAAGGACAAGCCATACGGGCGCGATTTGGGGCAAGAAATTAAGCACCATTCGTATCGTACGAACGAAATGACTTGAAACTTCCATACAGCGGCGTGGTACGGCGTTGTCATTTGAATATGGGATGTAACAACTCTGTAGAAGGTTCAAATTACCTTGAGTCTAGTAAGACGCCCGACGAGCCCGCCCGCCAGTAGAAAATTTTCGGATGGTCCTTACATTTCAAATGCCCATCATCATGCATTTTGGCTTAAGCTCTAATGAAATTGGATTACGTAAGTCTAGATATTCAGCAGGTGTCTAAGCGAAATAAAAGGCATTGTTACGTAGCATACTCGTACTTTAATCACACATTATCTCAGATCATTCACCCGTCGCACATGTTGAGGAAAGAAAGTAATACTTACCAAATTCGTGCAACTCACAATGGGCAATTTATTCAATTTCACTCTCTCCGCCAATTTCATATTTGTGCGCGCGCCGCGACAGTGTAGGCATGCAGTACTTTAACTTACCTATATCGTCACCGTTTACTCAAAGCTGGTTGGAGCTCGTGACAGGAGCGCTGTTTTTGTCGCTGCTTTCTAAACACTTCCATTTAGGAATATTATGTTTTGACTGGGTATTAAGCCTTTGCTCTTCTTTCTCTTAACACAGTGAACCATGACACGGTGGCAGTTTGTAGTTAGATATATTGAATGCACAGAAAAATTATATCAGGAATATTTACTATTGGCGACGAGATCGTTAAATTGCGTATAAAATTTTATATAATACGCACCATTACATTTGAATAGGGGAACTAATCAGATTAATAATTTCCACTCACTTCACGCTGCTGTAATTAAAACAAGTAGAATATCTACCTTGGAGAGAAAATATACTTGGAACTCTACAGTAGGTACGTAGAACTCCAAAATAGTCAATTTGCTAGATTTTTTGTGCTGGGTCATATTTTATAAATCTGTTATTAGTTATCAATGTTACCCATTTAGTTCAAGAAAATATAAACAAGAATATAACAATAACTTATATAATATTAAAGCTAACTTAAATCTAAAACAGGCCCTTGAGGCATTGTACCGAGGAATGCTGGCGGCAATTCTCCGCTGTATCGCAAAATATCGCAAAATAATAAATGTGCGGAAGTCGCCAGCTCTTCAGTCTGTTATTTGACATGGAATCTGGAATCCTATGGCATACAAAATTAAGTCACTTTTTGCACGCATAACTTTGACACAACTCGGCCAACACAAGTAATCGTAAGTATATGTAGAGGATGACAACAAAAGTTAAAATACTGCCATGGTACTAACTATGGCGCCACCGGCGCGCGCGCTACAAAACAATGTCACGGGTGTGCCCGCGTTGCCCTAGCGTAGGTAGATATATAACTTATATAAGTAATTAACAAATTTAATTAAAAAATACTTTCTAGGAGCCCTAAGCGGATATAACCAACACGATCCGTAATCTCATTGCGGACTCGCGGTGCGATTACGGAACGTTTTCGACCGTTAGTACCTACGATAGATCTAAATGTCAAATCCCATACCAAAAATTACCTTAAAATATGCAGCTACCGTATGTTCGAAAAGTTACGTGATTACTGATTACCCCGCCGTTTATATTAGCCGTCCTCTCCCGGCGAAAAAAATATACAATGCCATTCTTTTGTTATCTGCCCTGGTATACCAGGGACTGGTAGACGACGGGTTTATTAATGCAAGCCTGCATGGTGATTTTATATTTGAGTTGAACATTTCAATATGAAATTTAGTATTAACACGTGTGGTTAGTGAGTATTTATATGGGATATATATCCATCATTATTAAGGTTTTTTTTTATTGTTCTATATAAAAAAAACTATTGTTTATCTCCCATCGTTTACGGACCTAAATGTCTTGTTATGATATTTTACAATAGCTACTATTTAAACCTTTATAGATATGACGGTTCGAAATAATTGCCATACGATATAAATAAATAACCCCTCTCTCTCTCTCTCTCTCTCTCTATAAATAAATTTAAAGTGAAACCTGACCAGCATATCCTGAATCTATATATACGTACGTACCTAGTGAATGAAGATACCTAACTACTATCATACATTTAATTTTTCATACATTTCCTCATAAACATAAACTCAGGTCTCAGGTAACTATGATCCTTTACACCAACGTCACCAACTATGGTTCAAACTTTTGATGTCCATTTTCAAGTAATGAATTTAGGTACCTATTATACTTATAAATAATAAAATGTATACTATAGCATTTTCTCCAGTAATAACTTACTTGAGTGTGCCTAAGGTAGGTACACTCTTCCTAAACCGTTTTTAGCTCAACGGTCCCTTCAAAATCGTAATAAACTTAATTACTGTAGATACTTAGCGAAACTGTATCTTCACATACAGTCTTGCTAATGTGTCTTATCTGTTTAAAACAATAGCGAGGCACGTTTACAGATCGCACCCTTTTCGAGCGCGTCTGCAGTGATGATATTCAGAACACTTACTCATCGACTTGCCTCAGGAAACCAGTATAACCTTTTCTCCGATTGCACTTAGTTGTGATGAATCTCGGTACCATGTTATTCTGGTGTCGAGCAGTGAGGCGAGTCAAAATAGGTTGTTAATAATAGTAGGCGTTAGAGTGTCACGGTGTTCCTCCGGCAGGTCCGGTTTGCATAACAATACTGTGTCACAACTTTCTTGAAACGGAACATGCCACAAATTCGGATCGGCTTAGTCACTTACCTCAGATCTGTTTCTATTTGCATAAGAGGATTGCTAGGCATTATCGTTAGTGTTGCAAATGTTCTCAATAAATAGATAAGCAAATGGAGCAAAACAAAATAATATAATTATAGAAAGCATAGCGGCACTATACATATAATACAGTATATTTTTGGAGGTTTCTAGATATGTATAAACACTTTATTGTACACAATAACATAAATATAAGGTTAAAACATATATGTACTTACATGTTATCAGTATAAGAATTAAGCACAAAAGAGACCTCTTCCATCTAATCTTAAGAGCCCACATATGCACTTTTGCCAATGTTTATCGACCTAGATCTCAACATCTATCGTGATTAAATATCTGTCCTTTCAGTATATTAATCTTGAACTATTTTCCTCCAGTCCGTTAAAAGTGAAAACACGATTTGCAAAAAATTTCTCGATACTTTTATTTTTCAAACATAACCCTTTTTTTCGATGTTTTTGGTTATAGATCTTTAAAACCCTTCCATCTTTAACAATGATTTTTGGTTTGATCGTTGTAAAATGATAAGTTCTCAAACCTGATAAAAAAGATTATCCTTATAAATGTACGGTACGTTTAAAATAAACATCAATATTTACGAAAAACACGCACTGAGCTTCCGTAGAGAGCGGGATGGTTAATTGAAAACTTGCGCGTGTTAGAGCGGGACTTTTGCAATGCCATCTACGCCCTCTTAATTAGTCTGTGGATCTGTTAAGTTTTATGTTCTGAGTCTACGTCAACCAATTAATGTATACCTAGATTCCTTTGACCTGCAACCTAATTGTTACTCTTACCTACATATCTTTTGTTTTGTTTGTGATTGTTAGAAAACTTTTCTCGAACAACTAATTTATTTATTTGTACATTTTATGCAAATTGTATTTGTCACTTTCATCTCAACTTTTGTTTTAGAGAGTTCTTATTTGACGTGTGCATGACTACTCTAATTGCAGGCACTCGTCTAGCATGTCTACCGTTCCGTATTATACTATTATGCAATAGCGCCAAATCTAGAGCTTGAATAGGTCAGGCACCGCTATATTATTCGATAACGTCACCGACGCACGCGCAAGGAATGAGGGCGGATCTGTGTGACGTCCGTGCATTTCATAACGCAGACACCTCACGAAAGAGCTTAAGGAAAGTGAGAGTGGGACGGATGTGTGTCGGGAATCCCTGCGCCACCCGCCGCAACCAATGATGTAACATCCTCTATATCATTATCAAAATTTGTAATGCATCTCATGAAGTTTTTCTAAAAATCAAAGATCTCGACGAAAGTAACTTTGAAAACAACGCTTCACTGACGCTTCCTTTCTTGGATCTGGTATTTAAGCACCTCACAGCCTATAAACCTGCAAGATAGAGTAATTTATTATCATTTATAATTGCTCGAAAACTTCTGATTTCTTACATATTTTCTCGGAGGCACCACTAATTGAATTAAATGAAACGGCATTTTCACAGATCTAATTACAATATGTAATGGAACTTTCGCTTGGAGTACGTGTAGTAAAATGTGTGTATCGAGCCACAAAATGATATCATTGTGTGCAGATGACATGTCACAATGGGGGTGGCCGTCTTTGTTTCAAGTCGCTCACGCAAGCTTGGGAAACTAAAGACATGCAAACCGCTTCAAATTCATTGTTATTTAACACGATTAAAACCCCTAAATTATGCGCATGACGTTAAAGTTATAATTATTAGTCCATTTATGCGTGCGACTCGCTAAGAAAGTTCAAACCATTTAAAATTACGTTATGAAAGCTTACACTCAGTTAAAAGCTATGATGCTACCAGTTCTAATAAATTGAGAAATTATAGAAACTTTCTAATTTTAGTCTTGGGTAGATTATTGCTGATCGGATGGAGTATAATTATATCGTAGCCTCGATGAGTCATTGTTATTGTTAAAATGCGGACAAGGTATTGCACAATGTCGCCACGCACGTATAACCAGCGTAAGGGGTCCTGCAGTAGGTAATGGCCTGGCCCGTATGATTCAGCGGACGAGAGTGAAAGTGGCACATTTTGGCAGCCACAGCCCTCGCGACGGTTTGAGCTAGGTTCATGAAAACATCTTAGTAAACAGCGTATACCCGAAAACCTAGTGACACCGATATTCTAACCATCACCTTCAATGTGTATTGAAATCACATGCGGCTTAACGTAGCCAGGACATACACAGACTGAAAACGCAATATTATGTATCCTTATTGTTCCTAAAATATATATACCGTAATATTTTAAAAATCCACTCCTAGCCTTCCCCACGTAGTTTCTGCCTGGATTAAAATGATATAAATTTAACTCATATATGTTGGTTTATGGTTATGGGCCCATCCCATGACCTATTGTTTTAGTCAATTAAACCACCTGTTGATACATATCAACTACATAAGATTTCAACACAGAAAATGTATTTAGTGTACAATAACATAATATATGTACTTGTACAAGAAAAACCTAAATCAAATATAAAATTAACTTAAAATGATATATCATTTTTTCAACTACATCAACAACTACCTACTTATATCAAAGTATATTCAGCACAAGAGAATAAACAAGACTACAAAATTGGCATAATTGTCAATCATAGTGTGTCATGTCATGACGAAGTCCGGCCAGGAGATTTATAGCAGGCCGGAGGCCAGGAGATTTACAGCAGCTACTAAATGAAACCTCCAACAAAACCCCATCGCCTCGTCTTTTCATTTTCAAAAGGAATTTAGAGCTCCTTTCTTTTATAAGCCTCTAGTATTCGTGTCAACGTTCGGTTAGCATAGGCTGCGTTTCCACCAGACATGTGCGAGGATGTGTTTTCATATATTTGACACCTCGCTCGGCGCGTTGCGAGGTGTCAAATGTATGAAAACGCATCCTCGCACATCTCTGGTGGAAACGCAGCCTTAGGGTTTTATGCATCCCTCAGAGCGGAAAACGCACCGTCGACACGCTGGCGCGTCGTCAAACTGTCAAATTTGACACGTCTGTTAGATAGGTATTGTCAAAGTTCGGTTAGGTTACGGTTCAAGAGCGGAATAGGCACTCCGCGTGAGCCGGTCGACACGCTGCGTGTCATCAAAATGTAGGTTTAGAAATTGTTCGGCTTAACAACGA
Source organism: Cenopis cana (assembly GCA_951800055.1). Lineage (NCBI taxonomy): Eukaryota > Metazoa > Arthropoda > Insecta > Lepidoptera > Tortricidae > Cenopis > Cenopis cana. The sequence goes on along the minus strand of OX637476.1, from coordinate 10,365,652 downwards.
TTAGAAAAAATGAAATTATGCGAAATGTCAGTTCGACGAAATGTAAGTTACAAACGAAATATAATTATATCAATCAAATGAAATTCAGTCAAACAAAAATTTTATAAAGTCAGCAGTTATGCCAAATAATTTTAGTTTAACTGAAATTAGGCATACCGAAATACGGTATTTGACACATGTTAAAATTTATAACACAGTGTCACTTTTTGGATAGATAGCCATCAAAATATCACAATAAATCATAAATTATAAAAGTTTACCAAAATCATAAAAAGATATGAATCATCAAAAAGTCAGAAAATTATGTCATTTTTTTACCGTCCAAAATTCAAATAAAAGGTATCAATAGAATGCTTATGTAAAAATAAAAAATAAATTGTATGACAACTATGTACATAAACGCATTATTTTACGACTAAAACAGCAAAATACTAATTTTCCCATACAACGGTTGGGTCGAATGCTGTGCAAGTGACGTCATTTGCCAGGGCAAATTTGTAGGAGCCTTTTTGACGGCCGCTAGCTAGCGTCGAGCTAGGTTTGTCCCTAATTTTAGCCCTTTATTGTGCTCTAATTGTTGTTGGTCTCATATAGACATTTGATCGTCTCTAAAAACTGGTTATTGGCATTATAAAAAAAAATTGTCAAATAGCGTATTAGGCAAAAAGTTTTTAGGCCAAACAAGGGTAAACCATTTAAATATTATAACCAATGAAAATATGCATTTTGTAATTTTATGGTAATCGTTTATTATGAAAATCGGACATACTTATGCTACTTGAAAATATGCATTTTGTTTTTATGGTGACTGAACGGCACCCCGTTTAAAGACCAGGTTTGCAGTCACTGAAATCTTAGTGAATAGTAAAGGACAAAAGCTAGTAATAGTATGGCAATTTTACAGGACGAGTGGGTTTTGTTGCCCATGCTCGGTTTACTACATAATATGCTCGTGCTAGGTACACTTTCACTGGTTGAATAAGTTAACAAAGCCATTGTTTACGTTTTAATGTGCCTTTTTATGTAGCTCCTAGATATATCCGCCTGAAGTGAAGGTCGTTGACTTGTTTTCTAATTGTTAAGCTAGTTTATCTCAGAGCGGCACTTTCATAATCATGACTTAAAACCTTTGGATTGTTCGTTTCATTCCCGCATTCTAACCTAAACGAACCAAAAAAAAAAATTCTACTGCTCTGAAAAATTAGGCAACCAAGCTAGCTACCGTGAAAAATGTTATTATAAACTATGCAGAATATTATGTCTTTTACGTTTCTAAATCGATTTCTTTTCTTTTTGAACCTGACTGTGTTTTATAGGCAGGGCCCAAAAAATCCATAGGATAGGAGTCCGCGGTTGAAAACTTTGAGCCTGGGGAAAATCGAAGGGAAACCTCCGACGCGACACTAAGTTTGCGCACCAGTGAGATTGATTGAGCGGCTTTAACCGAATCTGAGGTGTGAGTAGAATCGAGGTACTGGGAGTTTTGTCGCTGATGGTTCACTAAACCTAGCATAGCTGAGAAGAGTCCAGCAAGAAACTCAGCTAGGCCCGACCTGATTCGAACTGACTCTAATCGGCATGCGGCGGTGTCGGGACGAATATTGATTATTATGCTTTCGTACAGCTATAGCTACGCCCGACCGACGGTCAGCGCGTGCGTTCAGAGGGATGCTCACCGTCAGCCGACCGACAATACGCGCTGACCGTCGGTCGTGCTCTGTTTCCAGCCATAGACTTGCATAGAGATATCTATGTCGGTCGGCGCCCGACCGACGGTACGCGCTGACTTAGTCATGCCTGAGTTGGACGCCGTAAGTCTTTCGATTACCTAAGTCGTCTGGTTCCGTGAGCGTGTGCCTAAGACGCCCGACCGTGCAGCCCCTAATAAGCCGAGGTAGGTACGACAGAAGGGGATGGATGGAAACATTGGAAACGTTAGTCGACGCCCTTTCTAACTAACGGATTCCTGTGATGGGATGGGGAGCGTTGTCAAAAACTTCTGGCAGTCTTCTTAAAGAAACAATACATGATCCCAATCACCATGCCGTGGTGCAGACTGAGGTTCGAGTCGCCCTATACGGAGAAAACGATTCTGTATGACCAAGCGCCTTGAGCGATGTATAGGCAAATTGTGCCTGCGCAAAAGTCGATTTCTCTTGATCTTCTTGTAAATACTTGTGTAAAGTGTAAAGTGCTTGAATATGGGAGCGCGCTCACTGGATACGAATACGACCAATTCGTATCCAGTGAGCGCGCTCCCATAATACTTTCAAGGTCGGGATCATTCGCGCGGCTTCGTGCGTGTTTGGACGAGTAATTTCGTACGAAAACGTGTCCAATGTGCGACCGGCCTAAAGATTGTGACGTTTTAAGTTTCACAAGTAGGTATGTAGGTAGTAAACAGTAACGCCCTCTGGAGCATGCTTCGTCATTGCTCTAGTATGTACGTATAAGTAGTGCCATATTCTTCACCTAGATGTCGCTAAGAAGAAATAAAAATACGCTCGCCTTTCAAAATAAACTGGTGAAACTTTACAAGATAATAATTATTTTAGAGGTAGTTGAAGAACAACCTCGAGTTGCAAAAATGTTAATTAAAAATGTTGTCTCTGTATGTATTTTCAATGTTCAATGGTTTTTCTATAATTTCTACCAATACAAGTATGTACCGACTTCATACTTAGGTGTGCAGTAGGTAGGCAATATGCTAATATTATCGATGTGATGCGAATGTTACTTTTTTTAACAGTCAATCAACTAGTCGTTGAGGCGGTTTCAATAAGCTCAAACAGGGTTTATTCCATATACAGTAGAATCCAATTATAACGACTCCGCTTATAACATTTGACCGCTTTTAACGACTGCTAAATCACCGACGTTAGGATTCATGACCAAACATTTTCAAAGAAAATCAGTCCGTTTTGTACGACGTCCTGTTAGTGCGTTGTAATATCTCCGGTCCCTTGACGGTCGCTGTATCCGGATTCTACTGTAGTAAGGTAGATGTACCCTTTACCGGATCTGCCCTATCACCGGATTTTCTATATTTTAAGCCATAAGTCGAGTTCTTACACCTAATATTACGTTGTGATATTTTTTTCCGTTAGCTAGATACCTATTCCTTCCACTACGAGGCAAAGAAAGCCATTTTGTTTCTCAGTTGTAACGGGATAATCGATTGAGCAGGTCGATCGCGGCGTTGTATGGGACTCCTTACGAAAATGGTTAAGAAACTGAGTGTACTTCGTAAGGTCATAAAAGCGTTTAAAAGTGACTTTATGCTTCAAAATAGGGTGTTATCGTATCATGAGTTAATAAGTGTGTGTGTTTGAGTCAAATAAGTGAAATTAGTGCAGTCAAATTTACAGAATTCAACAAAAATGTAAATTCGGTGATGGGTCACCCTCATCTACTGCTTGAAGGTTTTACCGAACAGCGTTCGGAATCAGGGAAAAACGTATGTTTTGAAAATTATATTTCACTCGTTAATCATAAACGTTATATATATACTACTCCGCTTTACAAATATCCAATTAATAGAGTAATTTAATGAGCAATTACCGAACGCCTATAAACGAGACAGATTTCTTGTAAATTGCATTTGAAATGTATAGTTTTCACGACTTTTTGACGTCAAAATAAGCTTCATTGACCAGGTAATTTTAAAAATTCCATATTATTTATTTACCATCAGTAGAAGCAAAATAATTGTGTATTTATTATTTTACAATAGTTCTTATTTCTAGATAAAATGTACTTATGTTGTTATGGCAGAATCATTAAGATTAAAACACTATTTTATTAAATATGTTCGCGTGATAGGTTCAATGTGTACGCTTTACCGAAAGCCCGTTCGGTAAAGCGTACCCATGGTCTCTGATACCGAACATATGATTATCTCGGCCTAGCTGCTATTTGGCGTTCATTGGAATATAAACCATATTCGGCATACAGCTAGATCTATATTGAAATGTGTTATTTTTCGTATATCTTTAAAAAAAAAAGTCAGCGCTACTTAGATGTAAACCGTTAACGAATAAATTATATAAAAATAAATTATTGGTGATTAGCGAAGAATTTTTAAGAGATATGTATATTATGTATATAAAAAAAAAATTGATTTAAATTTTTAATTATAGACAGTTTTTTCTTAGATTAAATTACCGTCAAGATTGCTCGAAATCACAAAACTAGTGCAGTTAGGTTGAAATAAATAGTCACTCATCAGTTTACAAACTCACACACTGCCATCATTCCATACATTTCTTCCCTAGTTCGGTGAAACGGCATGCCGATCCGGTAATGGGTGCAAATTCCGTTTCTTAGTTCGTTGAATGGGACAAATCAGTGTAATCGATATAAAAAACTTTAAAAAATATTTTTATATACGTCTAACTATGTAATAAATTTCGACGTATATTTAAATGATGAAAAATTTATCTATCTTCACCATATGCTGTTGATCATAATCGTACAAAAATTCTAAACCTTATTAAAAAAACAAACGTACATGTAGGTCTTAAGCGTCCGGTGAAGGGTACTTTTACCTTAGTTTAGGAGTTGATTATGGCCGTCTTCTGTCACTATCATCAGATCAGCTATCGCTAAGTGGTACCATCATATAGCATAGTCACCGAACTTACATAGTTATATCTACCTATGCAAAAATTCAGCTCAATTGGTTGAGGCTATTCAGTTGCAAGATTTGACCGGAACACATTACACTCGTACCTACAATCATTGCAAGTTGCCAAAAGCCTGTAATTAACGAATTAGTAAGGTGGAAAGGAATGATCGCATATGATCCAATTAACTTTCTCCTTGAATCGGTTCTACTTAGTCAGAGGGTATCAAAATAATCTATATACTAATTAGCACAGATACCTACAGTAATTCGGAGATTTCGGAGGCACCAAGTTGTCATCATCATCATCAAACTTAAGAGCTACGCTCTTGTTGTAGGGTATGTAATTAGGTATGTATAATTAAATGATATGCTAATATTTTCCAGATCCAAACCGTAAGTAATAGGCTCTCAAGTTTTTCCATGGGCTACCTAGGTGAAATTCAGTCTTATGTCAATGTCATGATTAACAGTGAATATTTTTTCTCACTTTATCTGTACCGCTAAATAAATTATGCAACCAGTATGAATTACTTAACAATTGCTATATTTGTAATATTTCGTATAAAATTTTTGAAAAGATCTCATTCATGTCACATTTATCCTTGTTTAACAGCCTGGCTGTAACTGTAGGGGCGAATGGGACTTCCCTTGCCTTGGCTGTCGTAGAAATTGACCAAACTCTTGACGCTGCCGGGCCCAGGGGTCGTGATTGGGTTGACCACTGGCGAAGGATTCACTGGTACTGGCTTGATCTGATTAGGTAACTTTGGCTGTGCGGGCGTGACGGGGGCTTGCGCTGGTTTGGCGGTCACGGGTGGGCTTGCAGGTGAGGGTTTGGAAGTAACTGGTACTGGTTTGACTGTCGAAGGCTGTGCTGGCTGGATGGGTTTAACCGGTGTGGGCTGAGGCCGTGGGGGAGGGGTGGCGGGCCCGACGGGGCGCGGCGCGGGTTTAATTCCGCCTCCCTCCATGTTGATGAAGTCCACGTTGGCATGCTTGTCGAGCGGGACATACGTCTTCTTACCTGTAATATCAATAAATCAGCTATTGGAATACATATCTTTATTTATAGTCCTTTTCAAAATTCGTACAGTACAAAACACTTTGTTTCACACCTCAAGAAGAACACAAAAACACAATACCTACAGACAGACGGTTGTATCGCTAAAAATTGAAGTTTTCACATAAGTTTATTTTATCATTTTCACAGTTAGATAAGTGTTCGTTTTACTATTTTTAAAACGCTCGAATAGGTATACTTTATCGAGGTAATAAAGTAGAAACGTTAAGATTATAGTCATATATCCTTTTAGACCCATGGAAGGAATTAATTTAATAACAACTGCAAGTGTGAACCATTGAGGTTATGTTAAAACTATTTTGTTTATTTACTTAATTACTATGTTAATTTCGCGACGAGACTTGGAACTTCTTAAACTTTAGATTAAATATAAAATATGTAAGTACTTAGGTAGGTACTCACACTCCACGTAACAGACGATCAACAGCAAAGCGAATACACCGGCCTTCATCGTGGTAGCGTGGTGTGTTGCTCGTGGCAAGTCCGACCTCAATATGCAGACTGAGCCTATATTTTTACGAATAGCAAATTTGGATGAACACGATTCGCTCGCCGAGGTTAAGGAGTGATCTCAGAGCGCAGGCAAGGAGCGGGCTTGGCTGCTGGCGACCTCTCTTGATAAGTGACCTCATGCGATAACATACACTCAGGGACCGGAACCGGTAAGCCTAATCAGGGTTTTCGATAGGCTTATTTTAACGGTGGTTTTAAAAACCCTATCGATATTGGTAACCATGTAAAACGGTAACCCTATCGATAGGGTACCGTATCAATCGGGTTAACCCAACAAACCGCTAACCAAAATCAAAACCCTATCAATACGGTAACCGTATCAATAGGGTTTTTAACCAGTTTTTAACAAATGTAATCTTTACGCACCTTTCAATTAGACTCATTTTTAGATAACCGTGGCTCGCACGGACGATGTGCTCGCCGGCTCGCCGTAGGGCCCGCTCTCAGTACAAACAAACTGGTTTGATCTACCGAAACGCTCCTTATTTTTAATGCAAACAACATTGTACTTTGAGTCCTTACCTTAGGCTTGAATCGTATTTACTTTATCGTGCGTGCAAGTGTAGATTTGTAGCTCACGCTCGGGCGATTGTTTGTTTATTTCACATTTTAACTTTTGCGCCTATATTTTTATCTAACTTTCTGTGCAATGTCAGCAACAACTACCTAATAATCTGAAGGTCGGTTTGTCGAACATTAAATATCCAATAAAAAAATGCTACTTTATCAAGATCACAATTGTCGCATTTTGACGGTTCATTCGAACGCTAATGTATTTATTTTAATATTTTGAAACAATCAGTCGTTTTCATAGTACTGATCATAATCTATAATTAAATTTTATTTTGAAATAAACACCAGCCTCCTTGACTGACAATATGTGAACCTTATTGTAACGGGATAAGGTCTACAAACGAATCAACAGTGTAACGTGTTACCTTCTTTTGTTAGTATACTACCTACCTAAACAATAGGCAAAGGTCGCCGGTCGTCGCAAGTGCTGACCACCTGTGGATGTACCCAACAATAAGAGAGCTTTCTTTAAAATCTTTTATATTTAAGATTAGCAATTAAGGTGAAAAATGTAATTATTGGATATAATATGAAATAAACAGTATAATTTTTTTTTTTTTAGTTGTATAAAAAAACTTCATTGACTTTAAGTCGAATAAATTTGTAGGCCAACTGGGGTCGCAACATCAGTATGGGATTTCTAGGAATTTGTTGATAAACACTCGATAAAATCAGTCGCTACATCCAAAATCGGAGTTTCTACCGGAGTCGCTATAGCCAGTGGGAATTTCATATAAAGTATGTTCTAAGTACAAGGGACTTAGGTGTAGAGTTGCTACAACCGAAATGTCGTTACAACCAAGGTCGCTAAAAATGAAATCCACTGTAATTGATTGTCCTTCATGACCTGAGGTAAAAGCAAGTGCGCACGACCATAGAGTTGTTAAATCGCCCAATTCCGGGATTGTAAAAATGTTTTTAATAAATCCGGGATTTTAGTAGTAGGTTAATACACGTATTGCAGTCAGTATATTAATTCCGCATTTTTATGTGTGGGATTTCATTACATTAAGTATTGGGCTGTTAACTACCAAGTTGTTAAAACGTTTATCTATTTAAACCAGCACGGCAAGATACAGACGAGCCGAAAGCTGATAGGACTTGCTGTTTTCCATTGTCTTAGGATTAACGAGATTGCGGCGACAGTTTCAATGGCAAAAATAACCTTTCTTACACTATAAAGACATTTATGCCGATGTTGTTATCTTTTCACAACTTAATACAATAGGTACACAAGTGCCTAAATGTCGTGGTATTTGTCTTTTTTTTCCAGGTAAACCTACACACGCACACAATAAAAACAAATAATTACGTTTAGTTCGTTAGTTACTTTACGTAAATCTGCAGGTTCAGTAGCAGTGCACTGCTTGCAGTCTGAAGTGCATTCTCGTAACGTAACCATCTAGTTGAGTACGCGTGACCATAGAAGTGGACTTTGTTATTATTATTGTTTCTGTTATTTTTGTTATTATAGATATAGGTATTTGAATATAGGCGTGTATTTATGGACACTGATTAGTGATTTTGATTGGATTGTGAAGTTAAGTGGGTGTTATAAGAAAGGTGAGTGTGTTACTTTGCATTATTTTTTATACTAATTATAAGTAGAGTTCAAATTTTTGAAAGATAGGGAAGGTTGTCATACAGTTCATAATATACGTAATTGTCGTGTAACAAAAGTATCAATACAATTATAAACAATTAAAATATACATATTTATGCATATGATTGATCCAAAAATTTGAACTTTACCCAAGTAAGACCAAATCTTTAAGGTAATAATGAAATTGTATTAGTACCCGTTGATTTTATGCCGTTGACGCAGGAATAACGTATTGTCACATACACGGAGCTATTTTATAATACTACCTACATGTAAATTAACTAATCTACTAGCGCATTTTAAAATAAATAAATACTTGATACGTAAAACATAAATCAAACATTTTTTTTTGTATTTTATTTCTATACTTTATTTCATTTTATTAAAAATATTGTTACCCTATCAAGTAATCCACCAAATTGTTCATTTGCTAGAAGACAGTAAATATATATTAATACAGTATTTAGTTTAAAAGTGTATTCAGCCCGGATATGGGCATGAAAATATTATATAAAAATACAATAAAAATGGACATTATTTTACGATAATCAGAACTTTAAATATCCTGTTTATTTAATAAATGAAAAATAAAATATAAATAACATTATAAACTTTAAATATTAAATATAGTCGGGTTTTTTTTAAAAATAAATACGTAAAATAAATTCATGATTAAAAAATCATCACTTAAACAAATATGCAGCGTAGCGTATTCAAGATTTGTATAAAATGTCTTGCATGTCAGGAATTCAAAAACATGTCTTTTGAATGTTGAAATGTTCGATTCTTTAAAAAATAAAGTTCGATTAAAAAGTACACAACGACGGTAAAGAAAACTATTATCTAAATTCTAAATAATAACAAAGCTCGAGATTTCTTGATTTCTCTCGCTAAAACTTGTATTTTCATTCACCCATTCATCGCTACGTCCTAATTCGAGCAGTATGTACGGCGCGCTGTCATATATTTGAACTAGCTGTCTCGGAGTCACGACATCGTGTCGTTACTCATTGGCTTACCGGCGCGCAGTATTGTGCGGATGGCGTAATGCATAATTTCTATTTAACCATTTATGTAATTGTTTGAATATAATAAATGTTGTTATTATTGTATATAATTAACACGCTAACTGTACAAAAGCGCGGCCTTCTCTGCAATCTCAAAAACAAAAGATATTCCAGGTAAAAGCCAAGCCCAAAACTAATAATCAGTTTTTTTATTTCATCCCCACATACAATTATTATCTTTATCTGCACGAGCAACACTAATCCTACGGCCTAGGTATCTACAAAAGGGCCGCCTTGGTAGGTAATGACTCTAACGTAAACAAAAGGCAAAACAATAAACAATCGGCAACTCAAAGTTAGCGAACAGTTGCAGGTGTGCCATATCTGTCATCGCCGTCGAGTATATGATACATGAATGGAAAGCACGTGCAATATTTAATGAAACGAAAACAGATAGCTCCCACCCCATGCTGTAATTAAGTATTTAAGTCTATGTAGAACAAATATCATGTTCAGTACGTCTCGCATATCTCGCGACGCACCATTAGTATTTTTAAGTCATAAATAATTACTTAGTACCCATAACATGGCTTTATTTGATCTGGAAGAATTTAGGAGCTGGAAGAGGAAGTACGAGGCTGAAGCACAACGAGAAAGTAAGTTAATTTATATGTATAAAGTAGTAATTTATAATATAATTTTCAGTAACATGAAAATATATCATATCATTACAGGAGAACACCGGCGATTAGCCGAAGAAAATAAAGCGACATCGTTGATGAAGGCAAAGGAGATAAACAACAGGAAGTGTAAGCATTCTAGGATTAATTTGTTACCTTTTACCTACGACATTATAAGAAATAAGGAATTAATTCAGTAAGACTAATGGAATTTGTGTTTTCAGATAATCAGTTCGACAAGAGAGAGTTATGGTCCAAAAAAATCAAGGCGCTATTGCAAAACGTTCCCGATGAGAAAGTGGAGCAAGTTTTCGAAGAAGTAAAAGCTTTGATCGAGCAACGCGACCCAAAGCAGCAAATCGAAAAGATTTCGGCTTCATTTTGAATGTTTCTCTTTTTTTATAGTCGTATTTTTTATGTTTTCAATATTTAAATAAGTAATTGATATCTATTGTTTTTAATATTTAGTAGATTTTTGTTATGTAGCTAATGTTGATTTTTATATTGCTGATTTAATAACTTGTTTATTAAAACAAATACTCTATTTGATACTATCTTTTATTTTTAATCACCTATCTTTGAGGTGCCAATTTAGGTAACTTCTCACAGTACTAACCTATGTCATTGTATAGTACAATAAACAATTGTCAACTAATATTAATTACCTTTCGTCGCCGATCGCGTCGTCGGCAGGGCCGATGGTTAGATACAGAATAGAATAACACCATTCGCATTCATTACTCACAAAGGAGCAAATAAATATGTAACTGTTCGTCGATTTAAACATAAATAAAGTGTGTGCGTACGGGTTAAGGTCTATTTTAGACTATACTACGACGGTGGCAAATAAGCATACGGTCCACCTGATGGTAAGCGGACACCGCAGCCTATAGCATATGGACCAAGTTTAAAGTTTAGTCACTATTAGCAGTGATAAAAATACATCATTCGCCGCAAGCTGTATCATAACATTCACAACACGCTGTCGTGTTGCTTAAAAGCTATACATAAATAATGCATTTTTACGTACTGTGAAAGAATGCAATGAATAAAATAGCTAAAGCTAGATATGTTAGACATAAAAAAAACCAGAATGCTTATTGAACGCCACTAATATTATCTAAATAAGTATCAGTTTTTATCAACATAGCCTTTAAATATGCAAAATTAAGAATACAGTTAAAAAACATACTAATCAAAAAGTGTTAACGACACAATGTCGTGGCTAGCGCGCGAACACGGTTCCGAAATCACGACAACGTAGTAAATCGGTTAAAATAAACGATATATACCTCCACATCATACTTATCATTCCCGCGGGTTCGAAACTTACTTTTAATTTGTAACCTTCATAATCCCGCAATTGGGCGGTTTAACAACTCTATATTGTATGAGCACGCGCAGTCGCCTCAAAGATAACCGTACCGAACCGTGCTTTTGTTCTAATATTCTCTTATCTTTTTCTCAAATGAAATAAACTAAAGTATGTACCTATTTATCCTACTAATATTACAAATGCAGGATGTTTGTGACTCAATCACGCAAAAACGGCTGAACCGATTATGATGAAACTTAGTATACACCGAGATTATAGCCTGGATTAACATATAGGATACTTTTTATCGCTGAAATCATCCCTCAAATACAAGGTCGCGCGGACGAAGTCGCGGGCAAAAGCTAGTTTATTATGAATCTGTGTAATGTGACGGAATTACGTGTGACCTCCAATAAAAAAAAATTCAACACACCATTGCAATTAATTGAAATGGAAAATAATCGTAAGTAGGTTGTATTTTTTACACTCGGGGACTTATGTCTTTGCAACTGCAAGCGTAATGTACTTGTAGAAATAATAAAAAAAGTTAGAACAAGTCCCAGAAGAGAAATTTCTTAATTGTCTAATAGAAAAGCAAATGTAATTAAAAAATGTTATTAACATCATATGTATATGATTTGTCAAGCCTTTTTGTAATACCTAATATAATTTAATATGTATTATAAAGATTTCACTTAGTGAACTAATTGTCATATATGTTTACATACGATGCATAATTAAAATAACATAAACATATTATTGAATATTAATTGTTAATTAATTCATAAATTATTTAGCCACACACAATACCAGCCGCAAAATCATGTATATTTAAGTAACATAATTGTATATTTTGTATAATGCATATTAATAATTCTTTCATTTATTACAATACAATACTCTTTATTGCACACCTCAGTTTTAATTATTATAAAGGACACAGGACACAGAATTATTATTTAACGGATCAGTCTAAAATTCATTTTAACCCAAAGCATCAGCATCTGGCGATAGGGTTTCATTGGGTTAACCAAAACCCTATGAAAACCCTATCCAAAAACCCTATCCGATAGGGTTTTAAGCTTAACCCTATTGAGGGTTATGGTTACCGCATCGATAGGGTTAACCCTATCATACGGTAACCTCATGATAGGGTTAACCCTATCATACGGTTAGCAAAATGATTGGGTTACCGAATGGATAGGCTTAAGCCTGAAGAGGGGTTTTCCGGTCCCTGCATACACTGATTAACTTAGACTTTAGCTGTAAGGAAATAAAGCACAAATTTGAACGAACGAAGACAATTCATGTAAATAATCTTAGTAGGTACATGTTTATTATAGATTTGTTTGTTTGGGTATGAGATCTTTTAATAACGGTTTCCGAGAAATATCAGTGATATAAGGCAAGTTATATTATGGTAAACGTACCGAAATATATCAAGGAAAAACTACTGTACTGTAATATTCATAATAGACAGAACAAGCTTAAGTAGGTACTACTAGTACCTACCGTTAAAAATTAACGGTATCTAAACGACTCTTTAATTTTCATATGAGTTACGTCATGTTTCGCAAATCTATAAAATGTGAAAGAATTCCAACGAGGAATCTCACAACTCCGGATTTAGATAATCTCAAGTCATTCATTGTCCGTCGTGAATTGGCTTTCACGGCACACCTTTAAGAACATTCGCTTTAGAGATTTACTTAAATGGTTAAGATTCTAATGGGTTGTAAAATTAGCATGGTAGTCGCAGTCGCTAATGTGCCTCCGGTAGGGTACTGGACGCACTAAAGGCTAATTTAAGTAGTGAATAAGTAGTTACAAAAGTGAGAAAACAACAGATTAATCAAGTAAATCGAGAGAAAACGCGGATCAATATAAAATCGTGTCAAACTAGCGTCTTAAACGTAAACGGCTGCCCGTAATTAATCGTAAACTAGTTAACACGGAAAATAAATGGCTTTGATTTACGAATACGTCTATAGTAATTATTGTCCTAATAGAGAATTGAACGGTGAGTGTACAGTTGTAACAGTGGATGCATCAGATGCATAATACATAAAGTAAGATAGATTTTCCCGGGCCGAGCACGCGATGCATTGCGCCTGCGCGCTCGTCTGCGACCGTATGGTGACGATGTCTCTTGGCTTTCTTTTACACATTGCCTAAACAATCGAGCACATGTGGCGGGAGAAACTGTAGCGAGATCGACACTACTATTGCTAATACTAAGTAATGTTAAATGGAGATAAATGTTCTCTGACTTCAGTTCAAGGTAGTTACTAAGGTACAAAGAGATGCAATTTTTTGTCCTACACGAGGCAATACGAATAACAATAACAAATGCATAAACTCACGCTACCTAAAATTGTGACCGACATATTACCGATAATCTACTGATTAGATTAGGAATGTATTACAACATTTACAACAATACTATACAGGTATGGTTGAAATTCTTTTTGTTGAACGTATTTGTATTAAAATGTTATTGGATTTTGAACCTTATTGTTTGAACAGTAAAGTAGTTTTTTGAAGGAATTGCTTTGGAGCAATTCGTTCAACTGTAATGATTTTAAGTATAACATACCTACTCACTTTTGTTGCTGATATCTCACGCTTGCGTTGCGCCGCAGGTTGTAGGTACAGTCAGCCAAGGAAGTCACTTTTGAACCAACCTTTCTGCTCCCGGCCCGGTGTCGCCGATGTACGGGATCATAACAAAAGATTGTTTTGTTCGCCTTCAACCCTCAGGTTGTACAAATAATAGAGACCAAAAGTGATAAGTAGACCACTTTTTTTAGCCGCCTGCACTAAGATACGTTTTTTCAGAGTTCCGTAACTAAATGTTAAAAGGGAGAACTTTTGTAGATTTTTAATGTACGTCCAAACTGTGTACTTACTAGGTAGTTATTAATATGTAGTGGGCACTATACTCGGATAAATTTGAACTAGAAGTGGTTCCTTGAAAAAAAACTTAAGATGAGATATAGGGTAAGAGCTTTCGTCTTAATCCTCCTCACCATAATTGCGCTACTATTTTGTAGGTAAGTACAGTCCAGTGCAAAAATGTGTATCGATTTAATCCTCTGCTAAATATGCACCGAGACCTTAATTCACATACCTACATACATCATCATCATCATTGGCCTGTGACATCTATAAAAGATGATTTAAGCAGCGTCCATTAAATTGCGGCACTTGCGTACATGGCTAGTAAGGCCAATACGAGAGCGGCAGGCACGTCCGCATATATATGGCATACATATAGTTCATATTTTTAAAGAAATTGTATACCTAGTATATTTTTTCACTTGAATTTAAACATTTTAAACTTAAGTGAGACATGTTAAAACTATATTATACTAAACGTTTAAACTCACGTATTAACTATTTGACACTCCGGGCGACATGTTTCGAAGATTTCGAACTCTTCGGAAGTCCTTCTTCAGGTTGAGCGCGTTCGCGACGGATCACCAACGCTGACGCTGACGCTGATTTTTTCACTTGACTGTAGAGGTACCTATTTATCAGATCCGTTCACAGTAAAACTGCGATAAAATCAATATTTTCCGTCGCCTGGAATTCCTTGACGAGATTAAAGCTCTTAACTAGCTATGTTTACTACGAGCCCTAGGCACGTGCCAGGAAATAAATGCTGTCATTAACAATACAGGCTGATGTCTACTTTCGATCGTATAAGTATTCTTCGTTTCTAAAGGTAATCTCTCTAATTATCAGCTAGCCGTGACTGGAATGGAAAATAACATTTACTTAAATAATTGATTATAGTACTATTAAATGCATGCAATCTACGTAAACTTTTATCGATAAAGCTCTTTTGAAAACTTTGAAGCTAACCTAAATTGTCCTTAAGAAAATCTTGATGTTATTCTATTTCGATCTTCATAGGGTGTGAGAGTGAAGGAAGTAGATACCGACTCTACTACTCGAAGTTCGGTATCGAATTACCTATACTTAATTGTTTTTGGGCTTTGTTGCTTTACCTTACCTGTAAGTCTTTCAAAGTTACAAAACTATGTAGGTACATACCTAATGTATAACCAGCATACAATAACTCATGAGTCATGAATGATGCTAAGGTTTTAATACTTAAAACCTTTAGTGGCCTATCAGGAAGCGCATTAATAACAAGTGACATTCCAATGTAGCAGGTCAAAATTGTTTACATGGAGGTCGCGTAAGCGGCGTAAGATATACATACCTATATATAGAATTAACATCAAATTACCTATTCAGGGCAATCACCGCGAGCGGCGCAAAAACTAGAAGTCCGCGGGTTGAATCTCAATAACATGCTGTACCTATGCTGTTTTATACAGGATGACGTCACCCAGAGGTCGAGCATATCGGCCGCGCGGGCGCAGCTCGGAGATCACTAGTGCGCCGTGATTGGATTCGACACCACGTACTGGACCAAAATGAAGTGTACCATAGTTCTACTCGTCTGCCTGGCAGCCTGCCGTGCCGACGACTTGGCACAAGCCGCCGGCCAAATATTCAACAACATCCTTCCGAACCTCATCGGAAACAAAGTGACTCAGAATGAAGGTAACACAGCGACGAACACACTACAAAATATCGGTACCGTGGTCGGCGGAGTTGTAGACTATGCTAAGAAGAAGAGTTATGACGACCTTCTTAGACAAGTGCAGGACTCGACAACTGACGATGATCTGCTGCGGCTCAGCGACGAGATGTTTAATAGTGACATCAACAATGCGTTCAACTACATACAAGTGAACCTGCAGGGCCAGACCAGCCCTATGTCAAAGGACGATAAAGCACCAACTAAGTATGTTAAATGAACGCTCCTTTCGTTCATTATGTTATTTCAGAGCTAAATCACTGATTGTCACATTGTTTACAGCCTCCTAAGTGTACCTGACAATGTTTGGAACGGACCTACCATAAGACCATTCGTGGCTCTTTTTGATAACTACCACAAGAATGTCATTAGGCCAGAGTTCGTCACACCTAATGTAAGTGTAATTTTTACTTACTTTAAAATGAATGCTGTTGTTAAAATAAGTCTGTTAACTAGTTATAAGTATTGTGTCAATTGAGGAAACTAACAATAGTGATGTCATTTCGCAGGAAGAGTCCGAGCAAACTACTTACATCAACACTATTTTAGCTACCGGACCTATTAGGAGTCTCATGGCATACCTTGTAAACAAAGGTTAGTGCAATCCCATATTCAACGCAACATACACTCGTACACTTATCTGAATACTTCCGTCTGATTCATTTACCTAGTTATAGGTAGTTACAGTAAAAGTATTGAAACAGTATTTGAACAACCGTGCAACCGTTGGAATGATTTGATGGATTGATCGCAGAGGGTCTACACCGAACATCGAAATTCGTATCGTGCCATCCCATTCACTCTCGTGTTATACACTATAAGAGTGAAAGGGACGGTACTATACGGAGTTAGGATTTCGATGTTTGGAGTACAGGCCCAGAATAGGTTGGCAGACCCTTTATGGATCGGAATCGATCGGATTGGAAGAGAGATCTGCTTAATCCGTTTGTAGACCATACACTGAATTGTTAAAAATACATTACAATTATTATTATTATTATTGATGTAGGTATTTTAATTTTGGAGTAAACTCGTATTAAGCGGGTATTGCACTGTCCTGAGTTCAGGACACTTAGAAGGGTTCCGACCCATACGTTAGAGCGAGATGCTTCAACTCCCCTCCACTAGTTAGGACGCCTGATTCAGGACAGTGTAATACCCGCTTTATACTCTTGTGTTTTTTGTTAATTTTCAGTATTTGTTCCATGTCAGTTTCCATTGCCCCCTGATAAAAACTTGTTTCTTACCTCAGATACGATTGTAAACAAAATCAGTTCAGTGTAAAATACTGAATCATATAATTATACTGTACCAATGCATGTTTTATCGTAGGTTTGACTCAGCTGAATGAATACCAAGAGCAAGTGGAATTGTTGAAGAAGATTTGGTTCACCAAATACGCTCGCCACTGGACCGGCCTGTGCAAGTGCAGCTGTGCATTCGAGAACATCTTCATGGCAGAACTCAAGTCCAATGATGTATTAGGTACGTTTTAGCTACACGTGTGACCCTTGACTTAATTTCAAGTTATCTATTTTCATTCATTAGCTTCCATTTTCTTGGGGTCGGCGCAGCATGCTTTTTTCCATGTCTCTATCACTCCTCATATCATCACTGACATCCCTTTCATATCGTCTCACGCAATCCATCAACCTTTTCCTTGGCCCACCCCTTCTCTCGCATCCCTCCATATTCATACTCTAAAAACTGAAGTATAATCTGATATACAATAATATTTATATGCTATATTATTAAATATATTATGACATAATAATATTAAGAAACAAAAATACAATAACAAATACCTACATGCTAATACTTACATATATCTATTAACTATAAAATAAAAAATTATAACTAAACTAAATCTAAAAATGGCCCCTGCGGCATTGTACCGAAGACGCTGGCAGCATTCCCTCGCTGAATAGCTAAACTAATTCTTTGTGCGAGATAGCTGCCAGCTCTTCGGTCACCGGTGGAGTCTTTAAGCCTCTTCGAGATCTCTTTGAAGAGGCTTAAAGCTCCTGGGCCCCACGGACCTAGGGTCTCGACACCGAAAGGGATGAAATTATATTCGGTGCCGAGACCAGAATATTTTCCCACCTTCATATGCTCGGCCGCCTCCGCTGCGGCTGCTGCCCTAAAGGAGGTTCGGTGGAGATGCGACGGGGCTAGTGTGTCTACACACGTCGCATCCCACACCAGGACCCGACCCATACTCCACGGGATTAATGACATCCCGTCGGGTCTCTTGCCGTCGTTTCTTAATATGCCTGACGGCTCTAAAATGGCCGGCACATTAGCCGACGCAAGAGACCGACGGATGATGTCATTAAGGGCAGCATGCCTGGAGAAGCGGCCAGCACTCTTCTGGCAGGAAAGTCCGTGGTGTCCGAGCCGGTCTACTTCGCTACCGCAGGGGCACCGATGGGGAGCGCAGACCGGGACCCCGAGCCGAAGGCAAACTGCGAAGCGAACGGTGTTGGGGTCAAGAAAAGTACCGGTGGTTGGAGAAGGGTGTGCGTGGAGCCAGTGACCAGCCTCTTTTGTACTGGCCGCCAGAAGTCTGGCACGTTCTGCGGCACTGCACTGGGTAACAAGGGAGTCAGCGGTCAATTTACAAATGATGTCGTCCCAACTCCTTTGTAATTTTGGATGTTCAGGAAAATTTTGATTGGGGCAAGCAATTAACCAGGCACTTTTTGCGTCCTCTAAGCCCGAAGTCTCATAGTATGTTTGAAGGATCTTACCTACGAGACTTGACGAGCTATAGACTGACGACAAAAAGGCCGGTAATGCAACACTAGAAATTTTGCGAATCCCCAAACCGCCGTATCGAATGGGGAGGGATCCTTGGGTCCAGGACTGCTCGCTTAGCTGAATATTGAGGATGGATTCTAAATTAATTTTGATCAAGGTATCTATCTGTGATAAAAGATTTTGATGTTTCCAAAGCGGGCAGCAGCGGAGCACATAAGTTAATTTAGGCACAAATAGGCAGAATTTAATTATAGACAGTGCATAATGCGGACTAATTTCTAAAAGACGGTGGGAATGAATTTGGAATTTAGATATAGAATTTTGAATATACTCAGGAACACACTCTTCAAAGATAGGGGACCCCAGGAGATGAAGAGTATTCTTGGTGAGTATTTTAATGTTTGGAGCTAGTTGGTTGAACTTGTGTATCAGGTTGGTGGTGTCGTTATAAGAATTTGGAATGTATAGTTCACACTTTTGGAAGTTTAGTTCTAAACCAATGGATTTAAATTTATCAATGATCAATGAGAGATCGGATAAAACAGAATTTGCGTCGCCTCCTAGGGTCCCATCGTCGAGGTACCATACATTAAATTTGGAAGCCAAATCTTTTATTACTGGATATATAGCAAGACTGAAAATTGCTGGCCCCAGAGGATCGCCTTGTTGGCAGCCGACCTCGGACGACAATTCATTTGACCGGTACATCAAATGTGTTGGATCTGCGTAACAATGGAGAAGATAATTATATAGTTCAGGGATGTTTGATTTAATTTCTGCGAGCAAGGCATCCCTGTTTACGGAATTAAATGCATTTTTCACATCAATTTTAAGCAACACTTCGCAATCGCCGTTGTTGAGGTAGGTGCGGAGCGCGTGTACAGCGGCTTCGCAACCCCCTCTAACGCCAAAGCCTAACTGGACGGGTTCAAAGAGATTTTGTAATTTTTCTATGATGTAACGGACTGCTATTTTTGAAGCTAGGCGGCGAAGTGTTGCGCCAACAGCAATTGGCCTTACCCCTCCATCCTTTTTTGTGAGCGCGATGAGGTTGGCTCCGTATAAGATGGGTACAACATCCGGGTGAATACTGCCAGAATACATAAAATTTACTAAATTGGTTAAACGGCTGAGTAGTTTTTCCCCAGCATCACCCGCAGACGCTGACGTGACGTATTTATATTGATCTGATTGCAGGTCTGCACAGTTGGCTGTTCTTCGCCAAGCGAGAGATGGACCGCAAGGCCAACTACCTGGGCTACGTCTCCAAACTTGACTTGTCTGGAGTAAGTTGATTTTCAATTCAATTAATAAGCCTTCGCCTTGAACTTACTAGCCTACCATGCCATGAAGACATGCAATAAAAGCACTAGACACTGCCGATTTTGCTATATCTGGCGATTTCTGAACAATCTGCCGAACTAACGAGTCATACACCAAATCCACGAACTAATTTTAAACTTACATATTCACTACAATATTCACCTGAAAGAAAGATTTTTTGTTTTGTACGTGAAGGTTTGCTCGGCGTCGATCATTAATTCATTATTTTCAGACAAAACCAGTCTCAATGAGACTTAACTAGTATCTAGTTAAGATTTTTCGCCCCCGTAAATCACTGTAGTCGTATGAATTTCATTGAAGTTGTTAAAGCTGTTATCGAGAACCCGTATACAAACAAACACAAACGAGCGAACGAACGTTTAAGTGTTAAGATCACATTTGTTTTTGAAGTATATTTTGACATATTATCTGTAAACTTCCAGAAAGGACTGATCCTGAAGCAGCACTCGATCCTCAGTGAAACGAAGGACGCTCCCGAAGTGACTATGTTCGTCGGAACCTCTCCCGAGCTCGAAACGGCTCTGTACACACTGTGCTTCATGGCGCGCCCCGACCGACCCTGCAAGCTGCGCTACAACAATATACCCTTCACCATACAGACCAAGACCCTCCGGTCGGACAACGTGCTGCTCATCGATACCGCGTATCCCGTCTTCTAAATTTATACATTTAAGGTCGATTTTCACTTGACAACATTAAAAAATGCGTTGAATGTCTTTTGTTTTTATGCAAAATGAAATGCAACCAAGTGAATACGTCAAAACGCTGTCAGTTTCTGTTACTAAGTATGAAGTTTTGTAGTTTACAAGACTTCTTGGTAGGGTAAAATACTTGTTTAAGTCTGGTTGTGTAATATTCAAAAAAAATTGAATAGACAAATGTGAAATACTAAGAATTGTTTACAAATATGGTAATAAGTTAAATTATATATTTTACAGACGTTCTCCAGTAATTTATTTCGTTATCTACCCTTAAGGTCAGGTTGCGTAACCTATTGATAAACTGTAGTCAGAAGTGCGATTTACTCATAATATGTAGGTAATTAAAACAAACAAAACTTATATCAATGTTTTTAATTGTGATGTTAATGACAAACAATGTGATTTCACAATCTATTCGACCTTACGAAAGGCGAGACTCGATCTTATATTATTGTCTAATCCGCTGGCACAATTTTAACTTAACGAAGTCGCATCTACGAAGGTCGTATACATTTATGGTCTAGAAGTATTTTTTTATCATAACAGCCATAAACAATTTAGAGTACTTATTCGCCTAAATATAAACGTAATAAGCTATTCGTAACAAAAGCATGGAAATTATAACTTCACGCATGCATAAATAAACTTTATAACTAGATGGGGAACAGCAGACATTCTATTCTTATAACAGTTTTAATGACTACTGAAAGATATGCTACCTTTTAGTGTTTTGATATATAAGTAACCCCCGTTATTATATCGGTAATGCTGCATACATATATACATAGGTCGGGTTTTATAAAGACCCATTAGATCAATATAAATGTCAAAAATCGGTAACAATACATCTTTTGATACAACTTACCGATATGAGTGAGTAATCTTTGGAAAACCGAGCCTTTGTGTCAAACAATTATTCGAGTCAGGTCATATAATTAAATTATAATCATGCTATTGCTCACGCACTCGCATGGACTGCCAACTAGTGTTGAAGTTGAAGATATAAGAATATTATAGATAGACTAAGGTTATTTTAGAGACATTAATTGGTAACCTGTAGTTTCTAGGTATATATACAGAGATATTAAACCCTACACAAACAGTAAAAATACTTATCACTTTAAACCAAGTTCTCTCATTTTATCTAAGCGAACAAGAAAGTAACATCTAGTATTCTAGTTAATAGAACATTAACATTGACGGATGTACGACTAGGTATAGCCCGTCTGGCGGTGTAAGGCAAATAGCCATAAAGATAAGCTAATTAGTTAATCTATAGCGAAATATCATAAGTGATTTGTCATACATAGCAAAAGCTAACATAATAGTTTGCACTAAAGTTCAATATGAAATGACACAAATAAAAATTGTTATGCGACAAAAAATATCTGACGGTAGTTGTTGAGATAATCTCTGTTTACGGAACAAACAAGGTATTTTAAGCTTTAAAGAAGCCAGGCTTGGGTTGTAATTCAAAAAAATCGTGTTACGACTTGTGACCATTTGAAATAAAAAGTGCTATTGTTGCATAATTCGTTTAATTGATATTTATCAATAAAATCAAATAGGGGCCTGAAAATGCGGCGAAATGGTTCCAGTAAAGGATGGTACGGCAGTGTTTGCTTTGCGCTCGACTTGGCGGGGGCACTGCCGTGCCCCCAGATGAGTATGAGTATTGCTTCAAGTTTTATGGTTGTTTGGCCTTACCCCACCGTACAAACTATATAATGAGAGTGGTTTGTTATGTATGCGTGAAGTCAATTTTCCAGAATTATTATAACAAATATCTTTTAGAAAACCAAATCTCTTACGAAAATGCATCAACAATACTATTTACAAAAACCATGGAATATATTTAAACAAATAGTATTCAAAAATACTTAACGTTTATTTTCAGACCCTTTAGGGTTAATAATAATTACCAAATATGAATATTGCACTAGAAATGCATTTAATAACGCAAGATAGATATTTTACTGGTTATCGTCAGCCTATACTATATAAATAAATAATAATAATAAATATTTGTGGACAATCTTACACAAATCAACCTAGTCCCAAACTAAGCAAAGCTTGTACTATGGGTACTAAGTGACGATGTACATACTTATATAGATAAATAGATACTTAAATACATAGAAAACATCCAAGACCCCTACATATACATACATGCCCCTTCACCTTCAGGACACATACAGGCTTCCTCGCATGGACTTATAGCTTATAAAATAATCCATTATCAGTTCGCAGTTCCACTTAGTCATAAAGAATAAATTGGTTTCAGATATAAAATAGTTCTAATGACAGAGATAATTACGAGTTAAATTGATCAATGCTCAATCTAAAATTCTACTTTGTTATTACTAATGACACTATGGCAAAATACTCGTAAGTATTATATACTAGCCTTTCGCTTTAAGATAGCTGTTACCTCGGCCCGCTCCCGCCGAATTCCCCGCTCTCGCCGTTTCTGTACTATTAAATTAAACATGAGATATAATTTTGCGACAACAATCTCGAAGCAAACGGCTAATATAATGATAATGAGTAATATAATACAGGTCAAACTGATGCGGTCCAGTTACCAAGGTACAATTAAGTCTAGTCAATCGAAGTGTCTTTTAGATATTATCAGATATTGGGTTTAATAGTTACATTAAAAATACTGGAAGTTCAATTCCACTTCATCCTTAAAACTTATACTTAAATACTAAACAAAGAATATAAAGTGTCATTCAATGGAACTTGCTAACTATGTAAACAAAAGACGTAACTTAGTTATATCACTGTTTCTCCTTGAATTTTCACACCACCTCATCAAACAACATTGAAACCATACACTATTGAAACGGTCGTTACCGTAAAATACAAAATCATAAATTGTATCTTGGATATTTCATTAAAAGTTTAAAATGGTTTCATAAAGTAGTTTATTTTTTCAATATGGCGGTTTGTTTACATAGTTAGCAAGTTAATTTGAATGACACTTTAAATAGCATGAACTTACTCTGAGTCACTAGTAAATACTTCTGACTAGAACAATTTATAGTCACTTACATACTTCCAATATATTTATATAATACGAAAATATAAAAACATAAGTAGGTAAAGTTAATTCTTTGAACGCGCCCCAACATCTACATGCGTCATTGTGTGCAGTAAAATACACCTACATGCGTTACAATAAAGTACAAAATCTTGCTAAATATGCAGAGTGTTCAAAGAGTTAATATTATGAGTATAGTTATTGTAACATTCACATTGGATTTGATAGATCCGAATATAGTCCGACGTCCACTGCATTATTATGTGAAACGAAAATGAAACTTAATCTCATGAGCTTACAGTTCCGATTTTCATGACAATGCGACATTAGTGGAAGCCGGACCTAAGGCTAAATAAAGATACTTTTGTTTGAGTAAAAGGTGCCAATTCCAAACTTATTTTGCATGATTTGCAAACCTTTTATTCAATGACTATCTAACTATGATATGACAAATTAAGGACAGTGATTTGATGCGATTGACTTTTAGTATCTTTATATAATAAACAAAAATGCTGTTGACAATAAGTTAAACTTATAAAATGCACTATTATGCTTTAAACAAAATTTACATCAACAGCTGTAAAGATTAAAAATTGTAGATTTAAACTCCTATAAAAAACAAAGTAAATAAGGAAAGAATTGACTCGGTTTATTTACAATTTCGCATACCTTAAAAGAGAATATAAATAGATATACAGATTCATGATATTTGCATCGATAATATGCTAAGTTTCTCTTACTTTACATAATTCATTTCATCCAATGTACATTCTTACTCTAAACGAAATAGGATCCATATTCGTGCGGCATGACGCCTCGTCGCGGGTAGAAGGTGTGCGTTAACGAATAGTTGAGCAGATTTCTGATATTGGAGGTGTAGATGTCCGCGAATCGGAACAATCTCCGCGAGAAGTACGTGGGGTTGTGGTAAGTCCGAAATACACTACCGAACTGGGAGTTGAACACTGCTTTGATTTCGTTCCTGGAACCGACAACACAACTCCTACAATGATAGCGTGAAAAGCAAACACAAGCGTTATTTATAGCCAATTGGGTACACACAGTAATTTGGAATATTCATAATAAATTACGAGCACATATACATGAATTACATGATACATGGGTACAATGTCAAGACCAGCATATTTACATAAATCATCAGATATTTCAATTAAATACATTCACTTATCATACACACACTCTAGCGGCATGCAACCTCATAAAGGTATAAATTCCACAGCCGACAGCAGACTGCAACTGCACGTTCCACCGCACACGAAATTGAACCGTAATCGTAAGACAAAAAGACCCAATTTAGAGTGAGCGGCGTAGGTGACATCGTGCCGTTGAGACACTTGTTTGCTCATTTCAAATTGAGCTTTATGCGCATACCATTACGGTTCAATTTTGAGTGCGGCGGAACGTGCAGTTGCCTTCTGCTGTCGGCTGAGGAATTATACCTTAAAAGTTATTATTTAAACTGCACGTTCCACCGCACACGAAATTGAACCGTAATCGTAAGACAAAAAGTCCCAATTTAGAGTGAGCGGCGTAGGTGATATCGTGCCGTTGAGACACTTGTTTGCTCATTTCAAATTGAGCTTTTTACGAATACCATTACGGTTCAATTTGGAGTGCGGCGGAACGTGCAGTTCTGTAGGTACTTAATACGTTCTGTCTCGGTATAAAAAATCGACATCGGAATAGAATTGGCTACTGTAGCCTATTGCGCTCTATGTCAGATTTCCCTGCCATTGGAGTTGCACTTCGTATCGTGACGTCCCTTTCACTCTCGTGTCATGCACTATATTTTGACGACCGCTTTAGCTTAGTTGGTAGTGAACCTCCCTACGAAGCTGGAGGTCCCGGGTTCGAATCCCGGCCGGGGCATTTATTTGTGTGATGAGCACGAATATTTGTTCTTGGGTCTTGGATGTCTTCTATGTATTTAAGTATTTATTTATCTATATAAGTATATATATCGTCGCTTAGTACCCATAGTACAAGCTTTGCTTAGTTTGGGACTAGGTTGATTTGTGTAAGATTGTCCACAAATATTTATTTATTTATATTTTATATGAGTGAAAGGGACGGCACTATACGAAGTACGGATTTCGGAGTACAGGCCCAGAGAATTCACTTTTATTCCTCCAGCAGCAAGTTCTAATAGATACGTTTGTGTTGTTAGAATCCCACGAAGCTGATCAATAGAAGGATCAAGGGTATGCTAGGCTTTCTGGTAGAACTGAGTTGGCACGAATAGCGTTGTCAACTCATCACGCATGATAGGCATTTTAAGGCGCAGGGGTGGGCAAGGTATTCTCCATACAAACTCTGTGCACGTTTTATTCGTAGGTTTTGGCACTAACGAATGTTATATATTTTTTGGGTGTAAATATCAGATATACGAAGAAAGTGACGTGGAAATTTTCAAATATTAAAAAAATAAAATAAAAATTATATCAATGAAAAAAAATTACATCACGAAATAGCTAACAGAAAAATAAGCATACTGACCAAAAATTACAGATGTGCAAGTTGCGGAGAGTTTCCAAAAAGTTGGAAAAGTTCTCGGAAATTTCTTGAGAATTTCATAGAAATATAAGAAGTTTCCATTTTACATTTCGGAAAGTTTCAAACTCCATACAAAAATGTGAGAAATTTCAGAAACTTACCCACGTGGAAAAATTCGCAATTTTGGAAAGATTCCGACGGCACATCAGTACCAAAAATCATTTAATGCAAACACAAACGAAGAAAATCCTGCACAAGGTTTGTATGGAGAGAGCTTGCCCTACTCCTCTTAAGACGTCGAGTTGCGGAAACCAGCCCGTGTAAACCTATAACCTAGAAGCTAAGATCGCTTTTCGAGTGAAGGTGTTATAAAAACTGGACATACCTGAGAAAGTCTCTCTCCGCCATCCACTGAGTCAAGACCTCCACGGCCTCTGGCTCCTTGTAGTCCTGGTGGTCCTCGATCAGCTGGGTCAGCATCTGCAGCCAGTTAGCGTTCTCCTTGAACGACTGCGTGTTTAGCGTGTTGATCTCGTGCTGGAAATTGGTTTGAAAATGGAGAATGTTCACTAATTTAGAATTCTCTGTTGAAAATAAAAAATATATGTGAAAGAATTATTTCGATACGTCAATTAGTTTCCAAGATATTGAATTTTAAAGTGACGCGCGACGTGCACTCGTAACGTCATAGTGCAACGCTCGCCATACACGCGCTCACTCCGTACGCGCGCTTCCGTACTAGACTAGCGTTGCAAAACGACGTCACACGCGGTTAGCGGGACTCACTCTAAATGCCTGCAAAATCAAAACTACTTGGTATTTTTGAATAAAACAAAAACTAATGTATTTGTACGAATCAAAGCTTTACCGTAACAAACTTTCAGAGTTTTAAATTTTGATTACATTGCGTGCTGCCGAGATAAGAGGAGGCTGATCAAACCCCGCGATGTAATGAAAATCGCATGCGAGTTCTTGCAGCGTGTAAATAGGCTTTTACTAGTCAAAACACAATTACCTATATATATTTATTGAATAAATTTTCACAGTACAAGCATCATGGTGGCCCAAAGCCATACAAATAGTCAACTTATTTTTTAAAGTTTTAAAGGGGGCTCCCATACAGCTAAAGTATGATTCACGCTAGTCCGTTCCGTGTCCGGGCCGGCCCGTTTTGTAGTACAAGAAATCGACGGACGCGCGAAGGCCCGGGCACGGAACGGTCTACCGTGAAAATCCTTAAAGGGGACGCGAAAACAAATCAACTTAATTTTGCGGTTGGTTCGGAACGGAACCTTAAATTTGCGAAGTCTAACTCGCACTTGGCAGGTTTATTTTAACTCGTAATATTGCTTCTTTCGCCATCAGAGGGCCTCGTTAAATGTACCAAGCCTATTTGACATTTTGGTCTTGTCCCGCCACTGGTGACGATGATCTAAATACTGATCCTCTAGTAACTTTTTTTTTTAAACAAAACACAAATGAACGCTGTTGCGTTTTTAGTCTCATTTAGTAGGGAAAATTTTTTTTGGCATACGAAATAAGACTAACCAGTTGCACCAACGTACGAACACAGACAGGTGATCGGGTTTGGTGCAACCCAACCTAAGGCTGTCTGTAATCGTAAGCGGTGTTCGTCAAATCTGATCTATAGAAAGTATGACAGGTTTCTATGGGATGACAGCTGTCGGCGCCATATTTGACTATGACCTGTCTGCGTTCGCATGTTGGTGCAACTGACCCTAAATGCAAACGCGTTCATGTTTTGTTTCGAAAAAACTTATATTAGAGGTACTGACCGTGAGCTCGTTGATGATGGCGCCGGTCCGCCAGCCGTGCTCCAGCGTGACGTCAGCCAGGTCCGAGTAGGGGTGGTCACCGAAGTACAGCACCTGATGCCCTCGCCAGCCTGTCAGCTCTTGCAACTGGTTCACTGTGCCCTGGAGTAATATCAAGGCGTCACTATTTGTCACCAGCATTATTAGACAGTAGCATGGTTCAGATTTTTGTTCTGAATGCTTTAAATTCTGGCATAAATGAATAATCTTAGATTGTATGGGGGACCATAAATTACGTCACATTTCCACTACCTTTACTCGGGAACAAATATTCGTGCTCATCACACAACAGCGCGCTTACCATCAGGTGGGCCGCACGCTTGTTTGCCACCGACGTGGTATAAAAAAAAAACAGTGCCCTGACCGGGATCGAACCCAGGACGTCCAGCTGCTTAGGCAGGGTCACTACCAACTGGAAGCGGTCGTTGATCGATTTATTGGCAGTAAAAGGGATTCAGAAAAATACTATCCTGAGGATAATCTATGAAAGATTAGTTTTCATGATGGCAATGGCACACTTCATCATATCAGACGAAAGACGTCCACTGCTGGACATAGGCAGAGTGTCACAATGACCGGTCCTGCGCCGCCCGCATCTAGCGGACTCCCGCAACCTTTACCAGGTCATCAGGCCACCTTGTGGGGGTCTACCCACGTTGCGCCTTCCGGTCTGTGATCGCCACTCGAGAACCTTTCGGCACAGAATAGTATAATAGTACTACATACCCCCCGCACGGAGGTCAGTTACCTCGTCCCTGAGACCCAGCTGGTGCCGATCGGGTGCCGTCGCGCCTCGCGATTCGTCCACGCTACGCACTCGTACGCGCAAACAATTGACGCCTGTACCGACAGCGCGCGCACCCACAGCGCTTACGTTCCCTCGCCTGTCAGAGGTGTGCTTTCGGCCCCAACGCCCATCGGTTCTACGTGCAATGCGCCCCCGCCCACTGCCACTTAAGTTTAGCGATTCGAAGGGCTATATCGGTTACTTTGGTTCTGCTACGGGTGGCACTTACTTCATAATATATAATGCCCTTCTCCAGCGACGTGACTTTCTCCCAGATGTGCGTGTTGGCGTTCTTGTCAAACACGCGGATGGGGCGCGACACCTCCGTGAAGAACTTCGGCTTATTCGCGTTCACGATCACTACGTCGAAGAAATCCCGCCAGTCAAGCCCGACCAGCATTTCCATACCCGCATTACTGGAATACAATAAATAAGTTTCCGTCAAAAAATAAAATGTTGGTACAAGCTATTATTGCCGACTGTACTTTTTTCACAGTCATCAACTACTCATGTTGTTATGGCCACCTTCTGTCTCCATCTTCAGATCAGCTCGATGGTACTATAAAATTGTATTGTCACCGAACTTACGTAAGTATGTTAAATTTCAGTACAATCGGATACCGGCAAGTGGTTAAAAATTGAGTTGCTAGATTCCACCCGAAAAAACATAGTTACATACATAACAAGTTAAATAAATCCTTGTAAAATAGTGTGACATTCTGACCCATGTGCTTCAAACAGTGCTCTCATAATCTCAACCATAGAGATTTAGCAACCTAAATAGATTTAGTTTATTTAAAGTTTTGTTTAATAAACAGTTTTTAATTAAATTATTTTTCTTTTTATACGGCCGGTCGGGGTAAACTCACCAAGTACCTACCCGGCATAGAAGAAAGTGGTTGAGCGAGACAGTTCCTCTCAGAGATCTTTTAATGCACCGAACGAAGTCTCGCTATTACGTGTAACAAGGGTTACAAGAACAGAAACAGAGGTCCAATCATAATCACAACAAAAACTTGCAATAACTTATACCTACATGCAACTAGAATTTAAAAAAAATGGACAATCTTAGGCCGCTACTACACTTCGCTATGCGTGTTCGCGTTGCGAAGTGTGATGCTAGCATTACACAAATCGACCTAGTCCCAAATTAACCACAGCGACGATATAAATACTTTACATAGACTCAGGAACAAATATCCGTGTTCGTCACACAAATAAATGCCCTGACCGGGATTCGAACCCGAGACCTCCAGCATCGTAGGGAGGGTCACTACCAACTAGGTTAAAGCGGTCGTCAAATTGTTGCAAGGAGCAGTTTAAAAAAATACAATGGTTCTGAAGAACAAAAAAAATATTTTGACGTAAAGTAATAATTGAACTCACACAAAATGGTACGGACTATTTGTAACTAGGAACAGCTTCTTATCACACTGCTGAAGCACCTGGAAGTAGTTCCGGAGGTCGGGATTGGGCCTGATGTACTCGTCTACATTCTGGGCCACTATCTTGTGCATTATGGGGTGGCAGCTTTGTACGGAGTTCTGGAAACAATAATAATAAATAAATATTATTTGTGGACAATCTTACACAAATCAACCTAGTCCCAAACTAAGCAAAGCTTGTACTATGAGTACTAAGCGACGATATACATACTTATATAGATAAATAGATACTTAAATACATAGAAAATATCTCAAACATAAACATAAGGCCTTGCCTAAGAAGACGTTAACTTAGATGAAAATGTAAAGCGTATTGTGCAGGCCTGAGCGTTTTCATATTCGCCTGATAGCACACGTGTCGTTACATTGTTGCTCGATTGGCGTCAAAATCTAATGATTTACTCCATGGTACATACGAGTCACCCATATGTCACTATAAAATTGCATTGTAAATGATAGCATCATTGCTGATCGTGTGGCTACTGTAATTGTAAGACTAAATACAAATTCAAAGATACAATTTATGAATTTACAATTAATGGTCTAGATTATATTAAATATATTATAGGCAGAGGTGGGCATGTATGTAGTTAAGTATATCTCATGTCGTGAAATTGTTATGCGTGAACAAGTATAAGTAATCATTTTGTATGAATCATTTTTGATAGGTACACTTAATTAAGCATATTTACTATCTATTAATTACCTATTCATTAGCACAAGCTACTTCAGATTGCAACTTGAACTAAAAGGACTATAGTACCATAGAAATTAGAAACTATGAATATTTACTGTGTGTGTGTAGGTGTAAGAATTACTCATTACATGTACCCTACATATAATCGTATAATCCAACACGGATAACACACAAATGACCCATAAAAAACACCTGCAGGCATTGTTTGATAGAAAGAGATGGATGCTTTGTTAGCATAAACGGTCTTTCTTGTACATGTGAAAAGTTAACGACCGGCGTTTTATGACGTGATTAAAACTTATGAGGTACAGTAATATTTAGACCTACCATATACCTACATTGTATCATCCTACGATATTGTCTTTCCATTGTTGTTCCTTTATATTCGGGTTATGATCGAAGGTAGACTAGAAGACATCGCTATTTAAACATAAGACCTATTGTTAACCATGCCTACCAAGAGTCGAATCAAAACTTTTGGTACTAAAATAATGGTACACAAAATTTCAATTTTACTTAATTGTAAAACGCCCACACTCAAATTTAGTCTGTATCGGCTCGAATCTATGTAATATGTATTTCATATTAATACGAGTATATAGTGTGTGACCGATGTTATAATGATAATTAACTTACCTTAACATCTAAGAAAAGGATCTCAGGATGGTAGTCAATATGATTTCTAATAAAATATTCAGCTACATTACATAGCAGCCCCATTTCTGGCACGGAAAACAAATCTGCTAGATGCACCATCTTTGCTCTGTTGGCCTGAAAACGTAAACACATCCCGTTAATAGACGTTACATATCAAAACGTGCAAGTTTTATTTTTAGACAAGCTAAATCATATTAAGTACCTACCTATTATATTAGTAATTATTTCATGAAATCTAGCTCTTAATTACTGCTAAATATAAAACTAAGTAATAGTGTTGTATTATGTATGTAGCCACATGTATTAGTTTTCTTGCTCTCATTAAAATACCGGTAACAATATTATTATACATGAAAATACAGCGTTATTTATGGTAGGTATTTAAGCTATATATCTATCTTCATGTAAACAGTGCATACTAGATTAGATTATCTATGTTATCTTAAATGTAACACAACCTTCCTGTTTCCTTTATAGAAAAATTGTTCAGCGTGGAAGCAGTAGTAGTTATTTGCAATCATACATCAGTGTCATGTCACACACGGCAAGGGGAGTGCACAAATGAATGATTGCTTACAAGTGCCATTGATTGCTCCGCTGTCTATGAACCCTATACCATGCAATGCATGTTATACAAGTCTTTCATTGGGGATGTAATGTAATCTTTTGTTTAGTCCTAAATATACTTTAGGTATGGAAAAACATTTGTAGAAATAATATTCATTATAATAAGGGCTTAGTAAGCAAATACTAGGTAAAACCGGTTATTACTAGATATATAGGGTGGGCCCTGTAATAGGAGCAAAAAATTAAACTGTAGATTAATTTATTAACCTTGTTTGTGATAATTTCCACAGGGTCACAGTTGGATTTTTATATTTTTTTCGTCGCAGAGAGTTGTCCTGCATTTTATTACTCTTTTGGAGTTGTATTAATTAATATTTTATTCAAAACACAATAAAAAGAAATAAAATCATTAAAAAAGCCATAATATATCCTGTCAAACCAAAAATGCTAAAACTATGACGACTCATATCTTAATGCTACCTCTGAATCCGCATTGATTGACAGAGGTGCTATGATCTCGTGGTGTCAAGATCCATAAACTTTAGATCAGTTTCTCGGAATTGAAATAATAAATAAAAATTTTGGACACAAGGGGTTACTGCAGATGCTCTAAAGAAAAGTCCTTTTAAATATTTGCTCCTATTACAGGGCCCATGCTGTATACGTAATTATTTATTGGTGATTTTTAATTAATAAGTGCATGATTTAGGTATCTATTAATGCTAACCGTACGAGTTCCACTAGCTTGGTGAAATGATTGGACTGTAGGTATATTTCTGTAATAGCTAGTATAAACAAAACAACCAAAATGAAATTGTGTCGTATCAACAAAATTTCTTATCACCGCACCGTAAATAAGTTTATACATAATTATTAATTACTAAAGCTGCCACTCATCTAACCTTATCTCAGAAAATGAAACATTAAAAACTTTTCATGATCTGAGTTGAGAAGTCCCTATATATATATCTACTTATGTAAAACCAACCAAGTGTAAGTCTAAGACTCACACTCGCACACTAAGGGTTCCGTACGTGAGACATTCTTTATCCCACATGTAATAATCACGTGTCACAATCAATCATCAAATGGTCATTTGATAGTTCACTCATTCAATTCAGTCAAAGGAGCATGAAAAGCCACGTTTCTGTTGGTGTACTAGTGTCCTAAAAGAACTAAAAGACCGAACTAGTACATGTGAGACATTGTGCTAGTCTGGAGCGATCTGCTCCCACAAGCGCCCACAAGTCTAGGGACTAGCAAGGGACCGGGATGAGTGAGATACTAGAAGAGAGACCTATGCTCAGCAGTGGCCGATTACAGGCTAAAAATGGTGATGATTACCTTGTGAGCTCTGGTGTCGCCTTCCACATAGGCTATAGGAATAATCCTGTTCTTATAAATCTTGAGAACCTCCTCCGTTGATACTGGTGTCAGGCCTCTGTACACTGCTCCAAATTGAATTTGAAGGAAGGAATCCAACTTGAGAAGTAGGCCCTTTTCAATATCATAATGTAGACCTCTTACAGCAAAGTCAGGCTTGTACTCTAGTGTTAAAATTTCTGCAGGATACTGAAATTAATATTAATACAATTATTTCATTTGTCACCACTACTTTAATTCGTCATCACCAGTGCCGGTCTATGGTAACCTTCAGACTCCGAGAAATGAAGGGTTAACCTGTAAGGAATAATTTTAGGACACTGTTATTCAAACAAGTCCCTCATGGTTTTTGTAGATAAAATAAAGTTTTACTTCTTACTTTGAACCATTTGATATTTTGGATTGCTTATTTTTAGTACAACTTACTTATTTACTTAAAACATATGTACAAAAAAGAACCAGTTAAATAAAAGCTTGTAATATAGATTAAATATTGCTTCTTCTTAGTCGTAACCTCCTGTCTGAGGGACATGATGACTATGGGTGACTCGCTCGACTCCTGCTATCCAGGCTGTTCGTAAATATTGCTTATGGCACCTTATGGTTACTAATTACACGGTAATCATCCATTTGATGACGGATTTTCACAGGTTCTCACTTAATAGTCCTGGCAATTAAAAATGTATCAACAACATAACAATGCTTTCTGCTGACCTTATATTTTTCCAGCAAGATATCTCTGCCAAGATTGTACAGCAAATGCTCCAAGGTAGGTTTATAATGGGCCAGTGTATAGTCATAGTCGAACCCATACACTTGCACTTCCGATAAATCCAGCTCATTGCAGGCAAACACACCACGGGGATTGACATCTTGGGGTAGCTTTTTGGCTAGAAAATCACAGGCCGGATGTTAATCACATCTAAAAACTGGAAGAGCCAATAGCTTCTCAAGCCAGAAAAAAAATATTAAAAAAAATATATACCTAGGATCAAACCGATCAAAACAAATGACTAATGATATTGACGTATATATCAAAAGTTAAGGATAATCAGGTAACTAATATTCATGTCCAAGACTACAACGACATCACATTCAAATATGAGTTTAATTTTGGAATTCTATATTAAGAAATACTTACATCGACATTTCAATTTGGTGCGACAATAAGCTTCCTTCAGCAATTCGCGCGTTGAAAACTCACGGGTACACCTAACATCACATTTCTTAGACACAGAATGAGAGAACTTCAAGTTTATTCTTTTAATTCCACCGAATAAAGAAAGAAAACTCATGTTGGATTTTCTAATCAATTAAAAAAAAACAATGCTATTTTATTCTTTTTTCCTGATTATTTCCAACTTAAATTATATAAGATTTAATTTTAATACTTTGCAGTTTGCACCCGATATAACACAAATCTCTAATCCATATTATTAATTAAAAAAATAAGTGAACATCGTTGCATAATAAAATTTAAAACGTGCTTAACACGCAACAACACTACCCGCTCAATGCGATGGTTGTCGGACTTGTCGGACTATCGGTGTATCGGTTGCGGTTACATTACAGAGTAGGTAGGTGGGAGGGGTATGAAATGACAGATGACATGACAGGCATAGAATCGACTCGAAATACTCGAATCGAGTAGGTATCTTGTCAAACTAATCGTTCAGGGCATCTCTAGTCTCAGCTAGTGTTGGTAAAGACTCAAGTTTTTGAAGTCGACATTGCAAGAACTCGACCCATATTTACGGGACTATGAGCTTAAAAGACTTCCGAGTCTTTTAAGTCGTGAGTCGAGTCCTTTTTCAAGTCTTATCGAGTCCTGTAGTCACAACTCAGTCTTTAGAAAAGACTCAAGCCATATCGTGTCTTTTGTAGTCTTTATTCAACTTTAGATGTGCTTCAAGACTCGAGTTGTCGTGACGTGGTAAATCACGATATTGTACTGGTAACACTGTGAACTGTCATGTGTCAAGGGTAGGAAAAAGAAATCTGTAACGGTTACGTTTGACAGAGTTTAGAACAAAGGAAAATAACACGTAAATTATTTATGTGATATACAGAATGGAATGATGGTAGAAAAATGATCTAGCAAGATGTTAGAATAAGAAGTTAGTGTCCAGTAGGTATCTGAGTGTGCTTAGAATACTAGAATCAGAATATCTCAGCCAGTGTGAAGGAAGCTGTTCACGACAGGCTGAGCCATGCAAGTAAGTCAGAGAATGCGCTTAGAATCCTGAAGATACCTACTGGAGGATCAGGTGAGTGTTCACTGATCTTTATAAGGAATAGGAGATAAAGTGATAAGATGATAGATGTTGAGAAAGGCCAAGAATTATCCAAAGGTCTACAGGCGTGCGTGAGGTGGACTATGGGGATGGAGGAGGTCCAGGCGGTAAAGAAATTTACCGCAATCAAATGAGAATAGACCTAGAATAGATGTTAGATGAAGGCCTGTTCAGAATGAGAACATAGAAATCACTTTATGTCTTAACCGTTTGTATAATGGCAAAGGTGTATCAATGATGTACCTTTGCATTAGAACATCTTGTTGTTACATCCGTGCTATATACTCAGGCAAGTGACGTCTTGCACTAGAACTAGAATAGAAGGCACATCTGGATGTAGCGACAAATTGGTGGAGATGCTGTTTTTAAATTATTTTTTAATAATTGGTTAAGCGAAGCAAATATATCAGAATGGTACTTTTTCTCTGGCTCGGGAGGTTCGTAGTGAACGCCTGAGAGAGAGAGAATAGGTGCCAAATAGTGAGAATGGTGGCGACCGGGGAACGCATAGAATGGTGGCGACCATGATACGCATAGAATGGTGGCGACCATGGTACGCATAGAATGGTGGCGACCGGGGAACGCATAGAATGGTGGCGACCATGGTACGCATAGAATGGTGGCGACCGGGGAACGCATAGAATGGTGGCGACCATGATACGCATAGAAGGTGGCGACCATGATACGCATAGAATGGTGGCGACCGGGGAACGCATAGAAGGTGGCGACCATGATACGCATAGAATGGTGGCGACCGGGGAACGCATAGAATGGTAGATACCGTGGAACTCAAAGAATCTAGAAGCACTTTGCAGTGCACCCTCAGAACTTTTAGAACAGTGAATAACTTATAATAATTACAGAAAGGTGGATATGCTAGGTTATTCACAGAGCTCACAGAACTATAGAATTTAGAAGCACTTCGCAGTGCAACCCTAGAACTTTCAGAACGGTGAATAACTTATAATAATCACAGAAAGGTGGTTATGCTAGGTCATTCACAGAGCTCACAGAACTTAGAAGGGTTATGATTATCCATAGAATGCTGGATATATCATAATTTTATCAGAAATTTGAATATAATACTTTACATCTCTTGCGCTTTGTAAATCTGAATAATGATATTCATAGAACATTGTATATTGCATGATATTCACAGAATAAACAGAACTAAGATTGGTCATAATTTATCCGTAGAATATGGGATAGATTATGACTTGCTCAGAAATACATATAAATTAAGATTATTCACAACGGTGAGTAGATCATAATTTTCTCAGAACGGTGCAGACTTTGGAACTTATAAGTTGATGCAGCTCATTGTCCAGGTATCCTGGCTTGAGCTTCTGTATAATGCTGTATTTTCCTTATCAGAAACTTATAGATGGATACTACTCATAGCCTGGAAATTCCAGTTTGAGTTTGTGTAGGAGAATTGTGTTTACCTTTTAGATGCTTTGAATAGCCTGGCCTGAGAATCCTG
The DNA here is from genome assembly GCA_951800055.1 of Cenopis cana. Lineage (NCBI taxonomy): Eukaryota > Metazoa > Arthropoda > Insecta > Lepidoptera > Tortricidae > Cenopis > Cenopis cana. Next base: position 10,328,125 of record OX637476.1, on the reverse strand, counting down.
GTTTAAGCTATGTATGTGTTTTTTTTTCTTCCAGAAACTGATAGAACAGTGACACAGCTCATAGCCTAGAAATTCTAGTTTGAGCTTGTGTATTATATGTTTCCTAAGAAACTAAGCCTTCTAAGAATCCTAGATCAGGCTTATATGAAAAGGACATATAAAAGAAAGAATTAATAAAAGAAATTGTTAAATATAAATAATTTGGGTTTTATTGAATATATCAAAAGAATAATTCATTCTTATTTAACCATTATCTAAATTGTCTATATTTTTTTACTTGTGTTTTGTATACAATAAAGTAATTACATACATACAGACATACATATAACTCACTATTATTTCTGATTCTGACGTTTATAGCAACATCCCGAATGTGTAGAGAGGACTTAAATGATGAGATGCTTGTTTCTAAGAGTACTTATTGCTATTAAGTATATGTTTAACCTAACGTAAGTAGGTACTACATAATTATAGAACTGGTATGAGAACTGGGTTAAAGAGTGTTTATTGGCGATGGGCTAGCCACCTATCGCTGCAATATCACATTTTCTCCATCCTTGAACCTGCAAAACTTTGCTATGAGTGGCAGTGGAATTTAATTTCATGTGTTCTGCCTACTCCTTTTAAGAATGCAGGCGTGAATTGATGTATGTGTGTGAAATACTACTAGAAACATGATCGTAATAACTGCTATTGTTAATGTCACACATTTTAAAATAATATAATGTAGATATTAAAAAACAGACAAGATGTCATGTTGACAAGATGATAGGTTAGTTCTCATTGTAAGAAATGTTTTTGACAGAAATAAGCGAGTTTTTCATTGTAATGTTTTGGTATTGTATAGTTGTTAAATAAAAGTAATTATATACAAGAATACAACAAATTTGTTAAATGTATACTATACTTATGAACAGTGAGTATGTATTGTTGTTCTTATTTACTGACATAAGTATTCAAAACAAACAAGAAAGTCGTTTGTTGTAAAGAACATACTTAAGGGATATTAGAAATTATTTAAAATGTCCGACATTTTATAAAACTTGTCATTGGACTTTGAATCTTCACGCTTGGACAGTAAAGTCGTTTTTTAACGGCCTAATTTGATACAACTCGGACAGTTCAAATAATTTTAAGTATAGTATGTCAATGTCATATTATGAAAAACAAGTATATTGGAAAAAGTTATTTTATGTTTGAAAGGATGTTTAAAATTACAAATATTAGTGATTGTATACGTCCAAGAAATACACAAGGAATCTAAGAAAAAGTGTGCAATTAAAAGATATCCATAGTACAAGAAACAAACGTAAGTTTTGAAGCCTACATTTCGAATAAAAGGATATTTACTTTTCCTAAGGTATAAATCCCATAGAATTGTATTTGTGAGATAGTATTCTAGCAAATAAAGAATTGGATGTGATTGTACACCAAATAGGAAATGAGATTTAAAGTAATAAGGTCAATAATTATAATTTTACAAGTTTTTCAGTAGAGTAATGGCGAGATATTGTCATAGATTAAATTAACACATTTTTCAAAACTGAATAATTATGTGCAACAATAGATAGAATAGAAATGTAAGCATTTATTGAATTTCAGATGAGTATCAGATGAACAAGACCCGAGACACTCTTAACATTATAGAAAGTCATCTGCGAAAGTTACAAACTTCAGAAGAAGCAAAGAGTTATTACTTGTGTTGGACAATATTATATTGTATAAGTTTCCTAAGAGAATTGTCATGGTTGTCGACAAAGAATTATCACAGTCTTGGAGATAATGAAAAGCGATTTAGATGATCCATCGCCAGTGTATGATTCACAAAAATAATGTCATTGGAGTCTTGCATGTGAGTAACTTACAAGACGGATCAAGAGAGATACAACATTAAACAAACTTTGTAAGAGAATGTTCCATTCACCTAAAAGAATGTGTAAAGTTGGAAGAGAATTATAACAATAAATTTTAAAGGACACTGTGACTCGGTTAGAAGTGGACGTACAAGACACCTATCTGGATAAGCAGGAAACTTTGCTGCTTTTATGAAGGATAGAAAGAAGAAACATAACATAGCCTCCCTGTGCTCACAGAAACGATAGATGACAATAGAAGAGATGAGACAACTCATTGAGCTGTCAAACAGAAGTCGACAATGTGAATGTCTTTGTGAATCCCTTTGAGGTGCAGGCGTCTATAGGCTGCGGAGTCTAGTTGCTATCGGGTGGACCACGCGCTTGTTTGCCACCATCGTTGTATAAAGGAAGTCAATGAGATATCTGACGGCGCAAATTATTGGAGAAGTATGCCTGCCAGTGTACGGAGAAGAGTTCCATATGAATGTGTGTTCGGTTCTTCGACTGACATTCAGATTTAAAAGTAGAAGAGGTGCTGTGTGAGAGGTACGGATAAACATTGTGCCCTACATAACTGGTGGAAGTCACCTGTCATGACAGTATAAGAAGTGAATGTCATTTCTGAAGATGGAGCGGGAGATGGAAAATAATTTTGAATACGAAATGAAAATGTTACTATTTTGGTTTTTGAGAAATAATATTAAAGCAATATAAAATGATTTGTTTTTAAATGTGACTAAATTCGGTTGAATGGCTACAGCAAAGTTTTTAAAGTTACTAAAGAAAACATACAATGTATGTCTGATTACTCGGTGACAATAACAAGAAACATAAATCCATATCCTGTGACACTAGATTTGCCTCTTCGAGAACAAGATATGTGTTTACTATGTGCCCTAGTCCTAGTACTACTGTATTTCTACGGGCTCCAGAAAGGGCGGGAATGCCCAACTGTCCGAAAACCACCATAGAGGAACGGTCATTGACCGCCGTTCAAAAGGTTAAATGAGGATGACAATATGAAGATGACAGATATCAGATTAAAGAGCTAAGGATTTAACTATCCAGCTGATGAACCTAAATTTTGATTTGTTTATTTAAGAATTTGTAGAGAAAATATCATACTCCTGAATTACATAAAAAAGTATGGCCTCACCCGAAGCAGCTTATTAAGTCCGTTTGGATGGTGCTAAGAGAAGATAAAGTGAGAAGAATGAAATAAAATTCTGAAAGAACAATTGGTTACAGGAAATTTAGAAGCCACAGTAAAAAATCAGCAATGATAAGTGTCTACTTTATTATTTACTCCGTCAGATTATTCTTCAAAAGGGCTGGAGAGACAGAATATTCTATGACCAAAGATAGCAAAAGCTTATAAGAATGTAAGCATGAATGATTGTTAATGATTGAGGACTTAGCTGCATTATTTGTACTAAAATTCAGAATTAATAATGAGATGAGACATTTTTCTCATGCCGGATTGCAGCGGAAAACTATTGAGTTACAAAAGTGACCAGATTTCTAGGGTAAAACAGTCCTAAGAAAACTGAGGAAATGGTGCTCTACGCCTCAGCAGAAGTTATTTGATGTGACTGCAAGCTTGTATTGAGGGTCACCGAGAAGACCTGCCTAAAGTGGTGGTGGATAAGTACATCACCTTTAAATAAAACAGAAACATACTTATGGAAGTATTAATGATGTTAATAAATAATAAACAAGTATGTGTAGACTCGGCAACGCGCATGTGAAGCCCTCGGAGTTGCAGGTGTCTATAGACTGCGGTGGCCGCTTTCCATCAGGTGGGCCGTAAGCTTGTTTTGCTACCAACTAATGGAAGGCTTACATATAAAACAAAACACCTAAAATAGAAGTGAGCTGATCATAAGAGAAGACAAATGGAGCAAAATCCTAACACTATGGCATCCTAGAGGCCACAAAAGAAACAGGGGTAGGCAATTGAAAGGTGGGCAGATGAAATTGAAGAAATGGCTGGAAAGAGAAGACCTGGAACAGATTAGCGTACAACAGGGATGAACGGACAAAAAGGGGGAGGCTTTTGCCCGAAGGCACACAGAATCGGTGACCGTGAATTAAGAAAAAAGAAGATACAATACAATATGAACTTTGTATTTCTGATACAAGGCGATAAATATAAATACAATGGAAGGCCTAGAAGAGTCTTTCGAGGTAGTTGCGAACCAAAGATACAGAATCGGCCAAGGTATAATAAGGTGTGATTTCATACATGCAGATAAAAATGTTGGAACGCAGTCTCAAGTACAAATAAGATAAAACAGGGGTCGGCAACCTTTTACCAGTCAAGGGCTATATAGGAGCTAACAAAATTACTGCTGGCCGCATGTTGCCACCCGTTGATATAAAAGATGAATAATAATAAATATTTATTCAAAGTTATCTAGAAGAAGTATGGCAAGACAAATTAGAACTTTAAAAAGGGTGAGAAAGTTCCAAGTTATTTTAGAAATACAGAAAAAGAGGATACAGAGTGTGAACTTTCTGTTGTATTTACGGATTTGGGAATAAAGAGAAAAATAACGTTGAAATGGTATTTATTAAGAAAAGTTATAAGAAGCTCGAATGAATCACAAAGATGATTAACATATACCTAAGTACCAAGATTAGAACTACTTGACTTTGGCGTAGGAAGAATAGTCTTAGGTATATGAAGACTACTCTTGGAGTCGAAATGAAAGGGCTCTGCATCTAGTGTGACGCTGAAAGGGTTATGTATTAGATGAAATCAGGAAATATTAGGTAAGTACCATGGTTTGTCTTCAGAAAGAAGGAGTTGTGGTTCAACGAATCACGACTCGGAGGGGAGGGCTGGCCAAGATTATAAGAACATGGCCAGTCAGCTCTTTTTACAGGATATATTATTATTGAAGTGCCTGCAGAAGTACCACTTGTGGTACAGTCAGCTTCAGAGAAAGGTACCCCCTTGGATCATAGAATTAGAGGGGTCGACTCAAGAAGAAACAATATAGGCAAATGTATAAAACCTTCGGCCACACCATAGAAGAAAATGTCCTTAAAGAAGATTAAAAGAAGTTGCAGAAAATATACACTAGAAGAAATAGGTATAGTAACTAGTCTTCCCAGAAACCAAGGATTATTCATGTATAAGAAAAAGTTGTTCAAATGCGATGGTCGGCTTATGGACACAATGTGTTCATGCGACACTGAACATACTATCCAAAGGATTTCAAGTTTAGATCTGATTTGAGATTTGAGACATATATATATAGAAATACTACCATGTAGGAGCTGTAACGAACTGATCCTGTTTTACAAGTGTGTCTTGCGATGTAGAATTAAGAATGTGTATTTAGATCAGCAGACCTCTTAGAATATGATAAATGCTTTTTGATCGAGCCTTCCAAATAATACCCGGGTGGTTCACTAAGAAAGAGAAAGCTGCTCGAGAGATGGAAATTAAAGAAGTGTCAACTTATACTGGAAGACTTTAAAAGAATGTTTATGGGTATCTGGGTAGCCCACGAGAAAGGTATCAGCACTCTCACAAAGAGCACCGGGACGAAATTGGATCTAATAACTAGTAGGCTGTTTAGCCCAGTGATACAGAGAATAGAGATAATTGTAAGACCAAGAAGACAATCTGCTTAGTGTTGGGAGTTGATGGGAATTGATAGATTAAAAGAAAGTGAATGTGGATGGAAAGTACTTCATATGTTATATAAGATACTTAAATTATCTAGAAGTGAGACAAGTTGCGTCCAAGGATATAAATATAAAGGACTCACATACAGGGGAACAGGTTACAGGAGGCTTTCCCTTAGATGAACCGCATACCCTAGAATAGAACTACTGCTTCCGACCGAAGAACATTTAAGACAAACGAATGAAGATGTAGACGTTGCTGCGTCTATCTTTGTATAGAATTAGGATAATAGCGTTTAGAATAATGACAGATCGGCAGTTAAGAATATAGAAGTAGTAGATAAGGATGAAGTTACGTCAAATGCCAGTGAATTTAGGATTTGAAGAACGGCAGCTATGAGGGTAATAAAAAAGATTGCTCTATTAGCTAAAACATGAGCTGGCTGCGGTCCGATAAGAATTGCTCGGCCGCCGGGAGTGTCGTGACGTGGTAAATCACGATATTGTACTGGTAACACTGTGAACTGTCATGTGTCAAGGGTAGGAAAAAGAAATCTGTAACGGTTACGTTTGACAGAGTTTAGAACAAAGGAAAATAACACGTAAATTATTTATGTGATATACAGAATGGAATGATGGTAGAAAAATGATCTAGCAAGATGTTAGAATAAGAAGTTAGTGTCCAGTAGGTATCTGAGTGTGCTTAGAATACTAGAATCAGAATATCTCAGCCAGTGTGAAGGAAGCTGTTCACGACAGGCTGAGCCATGCAAGTAAGTCAGAGAATGCGCTTAGAATCCTGAAGATACCTACTGGAGGATCAGGTGAGTGTTCACTGATCTTTATAAGGAATAGGAGATAAAGTGATAAGATGATAGATGTTGAGAAAGGCCAAGAATTATCCAAAGGTCTACAGGCGTGCGTGAGGTGGACTATGGGGATGGAGGAGGTCCAGGCGGTAAAGAAATTTACCGCAATCAAATGAGAATAGACCTAGAATAGATGTTAGATGAAGGCCTGTTCAGAATGAGAACATAGAAATCACTTTATGTCTTAACCGTTTGTATAATGGCAAAGGTGTATCAATGATGTACCTTTGCATTAGAACATCTTGTTGTTACATCCGTGCTATATACTCAGGCAAGTGACGTCTTGCACTAGAACTAGAATAGAAGGCACATCTGGATGTAGCGACACGAGTCCTATAATGAGACTCACTTTTGAAGTTTCATCCAAATTCAGCTGTTAAGCCGTGAAAGTGTAAGTCAGTAACAACTCTATTTATCACTCATTTTATCAGCACAAATGCCCATAATATACAAGGTAAAAAAATGTGGATTTTCATAAATTAAGGAAACCATATAAACAGGCAGAATTAAAAACCAACAAATAGACTGATTGGTAAATACGAGTACACTACGTTACTGAGTAAGTTGCGTAATCTCAAGCGTCCCTACAAGTCCAGTTGAGTTTTAATAATAACTCAGTTGTATAAAAAGCCTTAAGCGTAAACAAAACACTCGAGTCTCTATAATTGACTCCAGTCTTTATTAAAGACTACAGAAGACTCAAGTCCCCCCAAGTTGAAAAGATCTTGAGCTTCGATTCAATGACTAGAGTCTAAAAAACTAAGTCGAGTCTTAGAAATGGAGACTTCAGGGACTTGAGTCTTAACCAACACTAGTCTCAGCCGTCACGACTTTCTATATCTTATATCTTTAAACAAGCAATTCTTGTATATATATATAATTATTTATTTCGGGGATCTCGGAAACGGCTCTAACGATTTTGATGAAATTTGGATCTAGCTAGGTCTCATGCACGGGAAAACGCCGAGCAAAACTCGGTTGCCCAGATATTGTTTTATTTATAAATGGTAAGTTGATTACACGCTTATTTTTTTAATGCAATTTATAAAAAGCTATATAGCCCTTTATTTTGCGTTTCAAATTAAAAGGGTACTAACCCCCAAATTTCGATAATATGTGATAATGTGCAAATGAGGTTCGTGCCACTGCGCTTTTGGTCCAGCTGTCAAAGTATGTATTCATCGTGAAAACAAAGTTTACGTTTTTTTATTTATTTAACTCAAAAATATATAGGTATACTTACAGTGGACATATACATTTATCTCGCCAAACTAAAAATCGTTGAAATCTTATTTGGGTGAACATCAAATTTTTGGCACATCGTTAAGGCTTTTAACATACCTACATTTTAATTGATTCCGTTGTGACACAAAAAATTGACCTACAATATATATGGGTAACTTTCTTGTAACTTTCGTATCACAACACAACGGAATTATTGAAAACGTAAGTAAGGCAGGTAGGAATTTAATATAATTTTAAATTAATTCTTAAAATATTAACGGCTAGCTACACAAAAGTGTTAAGTTGGTTTATAAACGAAAAGCCGGTAATATTAAAAATCCACCGCCATGTTTTTTATGGACTCAAAAATTGAGGATCAGTGTTTTTGGCGGCCTTATAGTTTAGTTATTAATTATTTTCTTCATACTTCATATGTTTTCTACACATAAATATTATCTGGTTGCTATGTTTAGTAAAATATTTCACATATAATTTAGCAATATAGGTATGTAATTAATCTTATTTTTGTATGTTTACAAATGTTGTATGAAAAAATACAATAGAATTATTTTATTATTTTTTCCGTTTGTAGAACACCGTTTTAATTTAAAAAGGAAAAATTATACGTTTAAGGATTAAGGTAAACTTGCGGCTTGCGGCTTGTGTAGCGTAGCGCTCGGCTGTACCCTCTACCCTTTAGGCGCTCGGATGTTTTATGCGTCAAACGCATGCGTTCCATATAAATACGTTGCGTCAATCGCATTGCGTTGAATGGATTTATATGGAAACGCATGCATTTGACTCATAAAACAACCGAGTGCCTTATTGCAGTTAGCAAACCCCAAGGAGGTTTATAGTTTAGGTATACACAGGACTAAGGGGCGTATAAAAAGAACTTTTATGATAATAAAATATGACACAAATGATACGATAAGTGTAATATCACATGATAAATATACAAAAACAATACGTACTCATAGAATTTTCAGATATCGTATGAAAGTAATCTAAAATTTAAAACATATATTGTCTTTTAGATTTGTGGATACGCACTACCAATCATGTTTTTGCTGCGGTAGCGGAATGTATGAGATATTATTTGGACATCCTTATTTCCCAGCTTCAGTTTACAGTCATTATCAGCACGAGTCACGAAACAAATAGTGTACAATGCTATTTCCAATTCCGGCGATGTTCCAACAAACATGCTGTCAACTGGTTTATCAGCGCCATTCTGGTTAAAATGAAGCTTCATTACGACTCCTTTCTGTAAATTAATATGATAAACTTATAATGAAGAAGTTTGAATATACCTCTATTTACCATTAAGTATTTGTCAAGTTACTAACATCACCAATGGGCACGTATTTAAGGTATCCCAAATAGTTAACGCGGTTTGCTGCCTCTTCTTTAGCAAAATAAATCCAGTTGTGTAATCCTGCACAGAAAAAAGAACACATGATTATGAGGGACTCCGAAAAAACTTAAAATGATCATGGTTAAAATATATGCACGTTTCTGGCATATATTTTAAATATATGGCATATTTACTTACCTAAAACTTCACCATTCTTTAATTCGGAAACAAAAACATGTTCAAATCCTGAGCTGCTTATCTTCCCTTTGCCCCTTGAATATAACCCAAACCACAGCTGTTTCAGGAAATCACGCTGTTGTCGCGGATCTGGCGTGACATATCCTTAAAATAAAACATTACTGATGGAGAACTCATAAAAAAAAGTTAGTCAAATTAATAACACAACATACTGTTATGTTTCACGCTCAAGCAGTAACTAGTACCAAAAGTATCTAAGCCTATTGAAGAAAGCGCAAGGTATTGTTATATGTTGTTTATATATTTTTAGCGTTTCTAGGAATGCAAAAACATGTATATATGTATGTATATACTTAAACCTTCTATGGGACATAAGACAAAGCTTAAAATACAGACGTATCGGTTTAACTGCATATAGTGTACGATTGATGACACAGTAAAGCGCTCGGTTGTTTTATGCGTCAAACGCATGCGTTCCATATAAATATTGCGTTGAACGCATTGCGTTGAATGTATTTATATGTATGTACAGTTGTATCCTAAAGAATGCCCGTGATCGTGGAAATTATCCTCTAAGAATTTGCGTGGGCACTAGTGGCACTATATATCTAAAGTTCACGTATAATCAGTTAACTGTGTTGCCATTATAGGTTACTATACCTCTGTCTTTCAAAAAAGTCATCAAGTGACGAATGACGGTTGTAGACATGATGGCATCCATAAAGGCATTTTCTTCGTTTCTTTCCTTAAACATGAAAAATAATATATTATTAGTTTACTAGGTTTCAAATGGTGTGTTCATAAACGTATCGGGAATTAATGCAATATTATGCACAACATTGTAATAGCTTACTGACAAAAGTCTATGCTATAAAATTGCCCGGTGATGGATTTTCGATATTTATACACACCGTGTTTTTTTTCAAAAAGTCATCAAGTTATTTAGTTATAATGTAGTGTGTTGTAAATATACCTGTAAGAAATTACGAACATAAAATTTCATGGACTCCTTATTTTTATTAGATATAACAAAAATTTAGGGGCAAAATATTTATTATTTTCTATTTATTAAAATTGTAACCTCCTTGTTTTGGTCATATTTAATTGCCGCATTATAAAAGGCCAATGTACTAAAAATTATGAGCAAAATTAACCCTGTTGTAATATATTCAATAAAAAGTAAAATCAATAACTACTGAACCGGTGACACCTACGACACTAACAGTGACGGTTTTAACACGTTCACTACGACAAGGGGTTGATAGAACCAAGAAGGCCTTCAACGCCTGAAGATCGAAGTTCGTATAACTTCTATGTCTATCATTCATATGCATGGGTAGTACAGCTAGAAATATTGTAAAGGTCTAGCCTAGCCCAGTAGGCAGTAGCATGAGCTCAGCAAGCCCAAATATTTATTATTTATGTATTGCCCAAGTTTTCACTAACCTGTGGAGTAACATATTCATTAACCAACGTATCTCTTTCGTAATTATCTAACAAAGGCACGAATTTTTGTATCGTCGGAATATTCCAAGCTGCTTGTGTAACTGTGAGTAACCTGCGAATAAAATTGCAAACAAGTCATACATCATCTATAATGAAAGATGAGACATTTAATGAATTACGTAGTGAGAAGATAAGGGACGAACGAAATTAGAGCTACTTTAACTGGTAAAAGTCCAATGCGGCAATTTCTACAAATAAAGTAGTATTTGTAGAAATTGCCGCATTGGAAGAAAGTGTTTGGGTTTAGAAAGATTTGTTTGGTAATGTATAATGAGTTATGGAAATACTTACGGTTGCGGCGATTTATCTTCCTTGGATTGGGATGTTGTTTTTTCTTGATAATTTATAGTTATATATTTAGCTGCATTATTAGTATCTTTCCTCAAAAGCTCTTCACTTAACGTTTGAAGTTCGGCATCAGTCGGAACATTGGAGCTGGTAGCCTGGTTATTGTTTTTATTATTAATCAGAATAGCACTTGGCAGTTGTGGAGTTACAGGTCGAGACGTCGCGGAAGTTACTATGGACGAGGTTGATAACGGAGCTCTCGTTGAGGGCTGCACCGATGTTTGTTTATTGGAGCCAGATACAATAGAACTATAAGTTTTGGTTGTTTGCCCTTGAGGTAGATTAGGTGTAGGCTGCGTGACTGATTGTTGAACTTTGGTACTGCCCCAAGCTGTCACGGTGTTGCCTTGTTTAGTTGTTCCTTGTAAGATAGAGCTGTAAGAAGGTGGCTTTGGGGTAACAACGTCATTATTGCTTTTGCTGTCAAAAAAGTTAACTAAGCCTTGTACTTTTCCAGGTTGTTTATGGTGTTGCTGTGTATTATCTGACGGTTTGGAAGTGGTGAATTTTGGATTGACGAAGTCTCTTCTGGGAGGTGTGTTTGGTGGTTTAGCTGTAGTTTGTTGCGAAGTGCTGGAGGTGTGAGGGGTTGAAGAGGTAGATGGTGCTATATAATCTCTTTTGCCCGTCGATAAATTAGCCTGAGGATTAGGATTTACGTAGTCCTTTTTTAGTGAAGTCCCAGGTTTAGCAGTAGTTTGCTGCGAAGAACTAGATGATTTTTGTGTCGAATATGAAGGAGCCACATAGTCTCGTTTGCCTGAATTTGATTGTGTCTGCTGTTGATGTTGCAAGGATCCTGTTGCTTCGTGTAGTAAAAAATCCGAGTTTTGGTTGTATCGACGTTGTTTGTCAATCTCCAGACCTAAAATCATAATCATCAATTGAGAAATCGGATATAGTAACGAGAAACACACATTAACGTTATGCCAGTAGGTTTTAGAAAGAATATTGCAAATGCTTATTAAAACATTTATACTACTTATCTAAAAATCAAGAGTGTAAATGCTCAACTCATACACGATAGTTTTGTGTTTCGTGTTTTCCTTAGAAACTTACAAATTATATTTCGGTAATAAGTTTAATTGACCTTCTTCAAATTTAAGGTACGCGACTTTACCGCAAGTATTTATCTGATAAGCCCACAGAAAGAATACCTTTACCGTTAACTTAACTTTAATGCCTTCACTAAACGTTTCTGCTCAGCCCCAGTAGTTGACTGGTAGAGAATGGCTAAGTCCGCCTTTTGTACATTTTTCTTGAATAAAATTGTGCAATACAGTTTAGGTAATTATGCTCAGCCCCAGTAGTTGACTGGTAGAGAATGGCTAAGTCCGCCGTTTGTACATTTTCTTGAATAAAATTGTGCAATACAGTTTAGGTAATTATGCTCAGCCCCAGTAGTTGACTGGTAGAGAATGGCTAAGTCCGCCGTTTGTACATTTTTCTTGAATAAAATTGTGCAATACAGTTTAGGTAATTATGCTCAGCCCCAGTAGTTGACTGGTAGAGAATGGCTAAGTCCGCCATTTGTACAATTTTCTTGAATAAAATTGTGCAATACAGTTTAGGTAATTATAAATAAATAATTAAGATAGGCTACGCCTGGCGCCAGATTAATTTCTGATAAATGTAGGTACTATGTGAAGTCATGTGGTCAAGTAAACAAAGCGTGTGTTGATAATGGGTGGATTCAATCTTTGCAGAATCGGTCGGTACGTTACGGCGACTGTATTCCAGCTTTATTGAAGCTGTTATATCTTTTTAACAATGCCATATTCCTTAAAAGATGGAACACTTACAATTAAAAAGGAATATGAAATTTAGTATATGCTTACAAATTCATTAATACATATAGGCGTTTATAGCCTATAATACTCCTTTCCTCAATCTACTTCGCAGAACATTAAACAGGTAAGTATGCTCAAATAAGATCCAATAAGAACTCACATTGACTAATTTGAATGCACAAGCCAATCGTCAAAATCACGATATAAAGTTTATTACACATTTTCACTAGTTAGTCTGCTTATATAAAAATATCTCACTGCTAATAATATTATTATCATGAAGTTACGTTGATGACTAGATTGACCACTTTGGCTAGTGCCGTCTGGTACGACCGCTTTGTTCACTATATAATGTGCCAATACCGAGACCGAGACGACACCGAAACGTTCATCTTAATGCCCTACTTGCGCGTACTTGTGCCACATTTACAGCCACAGACTTAAAACTCGGCATGAATCACGGAAACCAAAACCGTTTTCTATAAATTGTATGCTAACGTCAACTTATTTTTTTATTTTAAATCAATTGAGAAACTTCAATGCTTTTAAGTAATTTACACAATTAGTAACTTAACAATAAATAACTGGTGGTAGTAAGTACTACCACCAGTTATTTATCGACGGTTCTTGTGAATTAAGTAATTTGCTAGAATAGAACAAAAGTTTACCGCGTTAACATTTATAATCCTAGTTTTGGTTGTAACTAATCTACAGTACTTTCGTCTCACGAGCGCGGGTGAGCCATGGGTGTGTTCAATGCTCCATTGGTTTTCATTATAATTGAAGCAGAAATTTGTGTTACTAGATATCACAAAAGATTTTTAAGGCGATATATAGATTGAAAGAGACGCCCTTATGGTTTTCGCGATAAGAACAATAAAACATTTTAATGGATGAGTTAATCCGCTTTTGATAAGTCATGAATTTCGGCATTTTTTTCTAAATTAAAGAAATCTTTTTTTTTCTTAACCATGGGGCCCAGGTCCATAGGGATTCCCACCTCTTCGCTGTTTATGTTTGTCCAACCATGTACATAACGCCCTGTATTGTATTACTTACTGGCAGTAATTAAATTAAATAAATAAAATAAAAAGTGGCATAAGATGTTGTGAACACCTAAAGATTAGTCGCCACCCGAGAGGAACCAGTGTTAATTTGACCAACCTGTGTGTGTTTGTAATTATCTATCATAGGTTTGAAATGGTGTCCATAAATTATAATTAAAATACTAAATAATAATGGTATTGCTTCATCGAATTAAGCTGTTATAAGCCTAATCCCAAAAATAATTAATATTCAATTAGTCTTTCGAAAACCTCGAAACAAGTGCAAAATTGATTTAATACGGTTCGATTATAAAGTGGCACCACTCTATCGATTCTTACTATTCTTAGTTGGCAACTTGGCAGCCTTGTTTGACTCGACCTTATTTCATTCATACGTTTCGTTCATTCAACATCTCATCAGCTGTCAAACAAACTTGCCTGTCACAACACAAATTACTGATAATACAAACAAACCGGACAATTTGAAAATGTGAAAGTTAATTTTATTTCTTAAACCGTACATTTCGTACAAAACTGTGATATTCTAGATAAACCCATACATATCTTTTAAAATGACAAATAAATTAAATTCGTTAGAGTTATATGTTTACTTCAGTTTGTGGATTTTTGCTAACTTATTTTCATTGTTTAAGTTGTTCCAGGTCCAGAGCGGTAATTTTTTTCATGTTCATTAATATTACTAATTCAATTTTTGCGCCTTTGTACATGATATCGTCAATATACGCAGGCCCCTCAGGCATATGTATTTTTTCTTTCGTGATCCAAGTTAAGTTGAACAATAGCATAGCCCTCACTCCTCACTTGTGCTTTTGTTTTTTGCAGAATTGTTTGGTAATAATGAAAAACCCGAGTGGCCCGACTTGGTTGTTGGCTGGAGTTTTTTGTCCAGGTATAGGGATAATTCAGATCTTGAGTGGAACAGCTGGAAATATTTCTTTCAAAGATCTTGGTACTACCTCATATTTCAATTTATTGTTTCTGAAATGATCCGCATATGTGAAATAAAATACTTGAAATATTGGTACATATTATCAAGCATTATTTATATTGTTACATACACAGGACTAAAACAAATGACCCTTATTTTTCTCCAACCAATTTTATATTTAACAATAATATTTTTTGGGGGTGGAAAATCCATTGTGTGGATAATAAGTATTGCCTTACTTTTTTGCTTTAACGGATTGAAATATAATGACTACTTCTGGGATATTTTTGATGCTGAACATTTTTATGATGAAGAGATATATTTAACATTGGTCTGTATATCATGGATTGAATTGCGGTGCATCAGTTACTGTATTGACTATATTGATATAAAACATAAGCTGAATCTTACTAAAGTTGAGATTGTGACCAACATGCTAAGTTACATTTTCTACTTGCCGCTAATGCAAACTGGACCTGTAGTACTGTATGAAAAGTTTGAGAAAAGCTTACAAGTGAAGAGAAATGATTTAACAAAGAGATTGAGAAGATTCATATGGGATATGGTTCTATTTACATCATACACTTTCCTCCTGGATTTGGCTTTTCACTACATTTACTTTTATGCCATGCAGAATGAGATAGAGGTAAGAATATTTTAACATTTATTTTAAGCAAATATATACTTAAAATGTAATAAAAATATTCCATTTTAAGTACGTATTTGCAATATCTATGTTTTACAGCCTGTTTACAGGACTTCTTGTCAAAATCTTTTATGCTTTCACAAAGTAATTGTTGATAAACAATGCAATTACTGGAAAAAATTATACAGGTTTTGTTGCATACCTACCTTAAGCATCTTCATTTAGCCAGTAATGATATTAATGTTATATTCATAGCACTAGCACATTTGCTCCATATGCTTGCATATGTACTACACCACATGTAGCTTGTATCACTTTTTTTTCCCGAAACAAGAAAACAAATCTGTTGTAAAAATCCCTTTTGCCAGTCCCTATTGTATTGGATTGGAAGATCTTCTAAACTTTGTTCTGGTAATGCCAATAAAAAAAAATGCGTGCCAAGTTATTAATGTTTAATTTAATGTGATATGGTCTTAATGGACCTTTATAAAACCGAGCCTTAATGACGAACTCATATTTACAGCCATACTTCCACTGGATGACTTCAAAGGTATTTAAATACTTATGTAGCCTATATACATACGTAGGTACCTATTAGTTTAAATTAAGTTTTGGCATATTATTATTTATTACATTTGTATGTTGTCACATATTGTATAATAACTTATGTTGTGCAAAATTAATCCAAACTTACAAACAAAGAATAAATCTGTCTGAATATTTATCTTTTTGTGTAAACCACCACAAACCAGTTTAGTTTAGGGATAGTTAGATTAGTTAGAGTACCTTTTGTTTGGTATTTTGTTTGCATCTGTAATTAACTTATTAATATAGGTACCTACTAACTAAATATAGGGACGAAGGCACGGTAAAAAGCTAGCTTTTTATAAAAATTAACATATTTATCGTCATTCAGAGATTTTTAAAGTGTCTCCTGTCCGAACATATATACTTACTTACTTACTTACTCCGATGGCTCAGCGACCCGAAGTGGATCTTGGCCTCCGATACGAGTTGGCGCCACCGCGCCCTGTTCTGTGCGATCTCCTCCCAGTATCTCAACATATATACAAGAATTAATTTATTATTAATGTGTTCTTCTTTTGCTGCAGGCTATCACAGAGTTACCCACAATGGCACTATGCGGTGGAGGGCTCTGGATGGGTTTGGAGTTCCACATGAAGTACGTCATACTTTACGGCACTACATCAGCGTTTGCGCGACTCGACAACATAGACGCGCCCCCCAACCCGCGCTGTATAGCCAGGGTGCACGTGTATTCACACATGTGGAGGTACTTCGATGTGGGACTGTACAAGTTTTTAATAAAGTGAGTATTCTATTAGGCCAATACCCTTACCATGAGTTTGTATCGAAAACTCTTACCGTACTTGCTAGCGACTGCGTAAACGATTAAGTATGCCGATTCTGAAGCTTAAGCTACACACAGAGCGGGCGGGCGTGAGCGGGCGGTAGGCGCGCGGGCGTGAGCGGGCGGTAGGCGCCCGCTCACGCCCCCGCGCGCGCGCGCGCCTACCGCCCGCTCCCGCGCCGCTCACGCCCTCCCGCTCTGTGTGGCTTAAGCTTTAGTTCTATTGCGTAAACGCCACAGGTGCTGTAATTTTGTCCATACTAAATCGTTTACGCAGTTGCTAGCGAGTACGGTAATGCAAACATTGCAAACTCACGGTAAGGGCACTGGGCTCTTTACACTTTACGACATAGTAAAAGATAGTAATAACTTATAGAAGAACCATTGCTGTAACCAACCCAACCCAAAGAAATAAAAAGAAAAGTATATATACCTATATGCTGGCGGATCCCTAGTGATTGTTGAGCCGTGGGTGGGGGGGTTATACTAAAACTTAGTGTTCGGTTCCTTGTCTATTCCGATCGGGAACGTATTTTAATGTGTATCAATAACTATCAATAATTCAAGATACTTACTAATTATTTCTATTTATTTCAGATACATTTACAAGCCGAGCCTCAATTTAATACCAAGATATATTAATTTACCAGCTACACTTCTCAAATTGGCAGCATCATTCAACACATTTATATTTATCTTTTTCTGGCATGGTACTGTTTGGGACATATTTGTTTGGTCTACTCTCAACTTTATAGGCATCACATTAGAGCACCTAGGCAAATATGCTTCAACCACGGAAACTTATAAATGGTTCAAGAAGGAAGTGTTACGATCAGATGAAATGGAAATAAGATTCTTAGCTATAGCCTGTACTCCTCTTTTAATAATGTCAGCCATATCAAATTTCTACTTATTTGCGGGTAGCAAAGTGGCCAATATATTTTTTGCTTGTTTCCTACAACCATCTTCGTGGAATTCTGTTATTGTAACTTTGGCTATGTACAGTTGTTGCCATGTGTCTATAGCTCTTCAGAATGTCCCATCCAGGACCGATGTTAAAGAAAGAGACTCTAATTTAAAGGAAAAAATAAGCAGAGAATCTGTTTGCAGCAATACCTCTAGGTAGCAGTCATAATTTAGTATAGATGTCAATGTCTGCCAGTGTTTACCTTTGGCACCTCTTGTAATTTATAAGTTACTTATTCATATTTTAAAAATAAGACTGTAAATCCTCAAAGAGCTAACATAGCCGATCATGACGTATTTCAATGAATTTTTAACAGTTTACCGAGTGATGCATCACTTTATTATGATGCGTAACTACCAGAGACATACTCGGACTTTCGTAACAAAAATATTGACGATATTCTTCGCCTTATGACAAAGAATTCGCGGACCGCCCTGTTTACGCTTACGAGGCAAGTAAAAAGTAAACAATAGCTGTTAACAATCTTATTTATTATTAAATTATTTGTAACAATAACGGACAGTATTAAAATGCAATTAACTGATACAGGTTAGAACCCTTAAGTAGTAAATAGGAATGTGTGTGCATGGCTTCTATGAGATCGTTGGGGTCGCCCGCGACGCCAGCTGCCTTGTGCACTTGTATCATTTCTTGGCGAGTGAACACGTCCTTGCCTAACTGGTGCGCTCGCCGCGTCAACGCGTCTAGAAATTTCTTTAACTGGAAAATAAATGTACATTTTAACCAAATAGTTGATATAACTCACGGTAATTTGTGAGTGTGTTTGATAACCGTGAGTTATTCACGGTTATCAAACACACTCACAAATTACAATTTTTAAATGTCTTTGTTTCTATGCCCAACATAGGTACGTTGGGAATAATTACATATATTTCGAGATTCCGAATAAGACCCCCAAAATGTTCCTAAAGTATGGCACGTATAGTGTTTGAACTTTTAAGTCTGATATATTAGGGATTCGTTAGTAAAAAAATATGGCTATATTAAATTGTAAAACAAGTTTAGGTTGTGAATAAGTTATAACATTTATCTACTACGTTACCTTAAAGCTAATAGGTCCTATCGGCAACATTTGTTTACAATACCCGTGTCAAGAATATCTGAACAGTCTTTAAAGCCTTTGACAATACTACTACTACTACTACTGTGTTTAGATATTTTTGACTCTGGTTCTGCTCAGATAAAATTGTTTTCGAATGTACCTGCGATATTAAGTTCTATTCTTATTTATATTTTATAATAAACTGTAAAATAAATAAGGGCTTACTTTATTCCTAGAGCTGACACCTGATCCATTGATTGAGCGAGATAGTTGTATATTTCCAAATTCGTCACTAAATGTGTCAATCAGGCTGTGTTTCAATAAGCTGATGACGTCGTTGGCATCTTGGACCGTGGCCTCCTCTCTCAAACCTGCCCTAGCTCGCGCCTAAAACAATATTCGAATTAAAGAAAAAAAAAACAATATTGTTTTGATGCGCGGTCAGTATTTTTTGATGTGCAGTTACGACGTCCGCTTACCATCAAGCGGGCCGTAAGTTTGTTTGCAACCATTGTAAAAAAATAAAAAAAACAATGTTGACTAGAAGAAAATAAGAGTTATAAATACATTATAAATAAAAATATCTGGGCGGCCGAGCTTTGCTCGGCGTTTTCCCGGGCATGAAACTTAGCTAGATCGATTGGTCGTCCCCGAAAACCCCTACCATACCAAATTTCATCAAAATCGTTAGAGCCGTTTCCGAGATATAGATATATAGAAATATATATAGATATAAACAAGAGTTGCTCGTTTAAAGATATTTAAGATAAGATTCTACAGCCAAAGAAAAAATACTATCTTTAATAAAAGTGCCACGCAAGTTGCCTTACCACTTTAGCCTAATTGTAGTTGGTGACCCTGCCTACGAAGCTTGAGGTCTCGGGTTCGAATCCCGGCCACGGCTTTTATTTGTGAGATGAACACGAGTATTTGGTTCTATTCTATGTATTTAAATATTTATCTATATATAAGTATGTATATAATCGCTTAGTGCCCAAAGTACAAGTTTTGCTTAGTTTGGGACTAGGTGGAATTGAGAAAGATTGTCCACGCACGGATATTGTAAAAAATCAGTAGCCCTTATTGTAATAACGTTCACTGTACCTACCTGCACACCTCAGATTCAGTTGAAGCCGTTCAACCAATCTCACTGGAGCGCAAAATCTTGTATTCCAGGTTTCCCTGGATTTTCCCAAGGCCACTCCAACCGCGCGCTCCTATCGCTTCATCGGGCACGGGTATAAAGCCAGTCAGGTTTAAAAAAAAAGTACCTACCTGCGTTAACCTAATGCAGGCTTCAAGTTGCCGAGTAGTGATGGGCGTCCCGTCGTCTTGGTGATTGTGACGTAACTCCAAATAGAACTCCTGCAGTACGTTTGCCGCATCGTTGCTCAGTTTCGGGTGAACGTATCTCCTCGCGTAGGCGATATACTTCCGCAGTAACACTAGTGGCAGCGTATCTATTACTTCGCCTGGTCTTAGTCGCAGCCGTTTGCTGTGAGTAGAAATGGAAATGGAGTAAAGAATACGGTATTAAACCCATAGTCAAATCAGTAACTTTTTATTAAATGTCAAAAACGATTTGTTAATATGAAGTTTGTAGGGAAATACTGTCTTAGTGCCGCCACTAAGGCAGTGTGAGTAGGTTTGTTCAAATCAGCGTCCTTTTTAAATCTTTATGCTTATAAAATCTTTCAATTAGCTAAAATAAATTAATAATTGATGTTTTTCGAGTATTTTCGTTAGATCTTTTATTAGTCAAGTAAAAAATAATTTATTTTTACCTTAGTTTAATACCCTATTATTTAAGATACCACATATTGTATAGGATAACACTTAGATCATACAGTCCACATCAAAAGTAGCTCGACATATATGAAAACGTCAATAGTCTATTACAAGGGAATAGGAACTTTTGACTTTTTCATATGCCAAGCTATTTTGATGCTGACTGTACAATAGTTTGTGTGTTGTTCATAGAATAGGTATAAAACTGGGTTATTTTTTTATTTAGGATACAAATGGTCATGTACAGAAGAAAATCTTTGTTATGAGAACAATATTTGTACATTATCGAAACAGGGTGGGTAAGTAAGCTTGCCTACTACTTATACGCCAATATTATCTTACATTGAAAGTAATACAATAATACCGGATGGATCCGTTAAAAGCTAAAAGTCTCTCTCTCAAAGTTTAAAGGCTCTTAGGTAGATTGATTGAACGTAGTCAAGGAAATCGAAACGAAACGCATACCTTTTTCGCTCTTATCAGTATGACAAAAAGGGTTAAAATGGTACGTGCTTACGTTTCCTTTATTAAGTGTGGCGATGGTATAATAAATTATTATACCATCGCCAACACAGTTAACTGGCCATTCGTGCACTTTATGCGCATTGTAATAAGGTTCACAATGGTCAGTTAACTCTGTTGGCGTTTGTACAATCCACAAATATGGTGCAATTTCATTGATGAATTGGTTGAAACCTCCGACCGAACGAACCGGGTGATAATGATAACCTAATTTTTTTGAAGTAGGTTAATTAACACCGTTTAATTGTTGATAACATAATCATCTTGAATTCATTTACCACTAGGCCGGTACCGTGTATAATTTAAGTAATCAAGGCCAATAATAATTAATTGAAATGGGAAAAGTCGTTAATTTGAACATCGAAATTTTAGTTGCTATGGAGGGGCCTTGGTACTGTGTGAAATTAAAGGAATTAATTAAACATGCTGCAGAAATTGCCTGGCATTAATCTTAAGGAAATTTGAATGTTATATTGAACAGCATGCATATAGGTATGATACAAAATAATAAAGACTCTTAAACAAACGACTGAACAGATTTTCATGAAACATGGCTAAGAACACTCGGGATAAAATTATCTATAACACAAAAAAAAAACTAATCGAAAATCGGTTCATCCGTTTGGGCGCTACGATGCCACAGACAGATACTTATAACACCCTTCTTTTTGCGTCGGGGGTTAAAAAGAAAATTATTGAATTCTACACTATAACTGAAATATATTTACCTTAGGGAAGCATCGTTGTCACTTTGGCTCGTGTTGATTGTCGTATTCAGAACATTTTTAGCGGAATTTTGTCGTTTATGTCCGGAATGTAACGCCAGTACGTGTTCGGACAACATGGCGTCGATTTTCTGGAAAAATATTTAGGTACTTATTGTGGAATGTGGATATAATAAGGAAGCATAATAAGAACTCGGTAACTACTACTTACTACCCACCTCATCTGGTTGATCCAACAGTATGAATACAAGGTCGAATCTTGATAGCAGTGCAGAGTTGAGTTTCAGGTTTTCTGCAACAGTCTTGGCTCTGTAATTTGGAATTTAACTTTGTAGGTATCTACTGCAGATTGACTAGTAACACAGCGTAGGCCATTGTAAAAAAACTTGAACTTGAACCAAATCGTCGATCCACGCCTGCTAGCCTAGCCACGGCACCCATGGCTACGCTCGCTCACTCATTGTTGTTCCAAAGCTTCCCACAGACTGTTTGTTGTATGCTATGCTTACTTATTATAGCTGCCGCCCCCTGGATTAGCGGCGGCAAGCACGGTGGCGCGCGCGGCCAGACTGCACACCACGCCACCCTTGGCGACGCTCACTCGACGTTGTTCCATAGCTTCTAGAAGGCTGCTGTGGTGTGCTGTCATCTATAATAAAATGAAACAGATTTTTAGAATTACCATACCAGTTGTGGCGCGTCAAATATATTCTTAGGAAAGCCGGAATCTCCGGCACAGTACCATCCCTTCAAATAGTTTTAGTTTTGGCTTGGTGGATATATTTTTATTAAACCAATGCTGATGCCGATTTCAGAGCGCGTTTAGAACCCTTCTTTTTAATCGATACCTACTAGGCTGGGTTTCCACCAGAGATGTGCGAGGATGTGTTTTCATATATTTGATACCTCGCTCGGCGCGTTGCGAGGTGAAATGTATGAAAACGCATCCTCGCACATCTCTGGTGGTAACGCAGCCTAATCTAAAACCGAACGTTGACTTCAGTTCGGAATAAGGTCTTAATCTAAGATTTCGCAAGCAATAGATTTGTATATAAACTCAATAATAAGTACAGTTAAGGAACTCGGATCTCTGGCACTGTTAGACTCTATTACAATAGAAATACAGTCCAAAAGTGACCAATATTCAAAATCCCCGACGTGTACAACGGACACTAAACAAATTTTAAGAATAAAGGAAAAATTTAAAAATATAGGCTCCGAGCAGGATTTGAACCTGCGACCTCCTGCGCGGCGCATCTTAACGCGTTTGTATAAACGAACGGCTGACGAATTTGGGGGCCGGGTACGGGTTGCTCCTATAGCTCAGTTGGCTAGAGCGACTGGCCGCGAATGCCAGTACAATTAATTAATTTGATGTACCTTGTCAAGTTCATCAACACAGCAAACTCCCTTATCCGCCAGCACCAAAGCCCCGGCCTCCAGAGCGAAGTCCCCACCGGCTTCCCGCCCTAAGGAGACGGTCAGACCGCCCGCGGAAGCGGAAGCTCCGCACACGTAAACACCTGTCACAAAATACAAGTTACAGTATAGCTTGGACACAACTCTAAGGCTAAATTTTGTCAAACGAACGCAAGCAAAACTAGACTTAGAGCTCTGACTGTAAGCACTTGACCTTACAATTTTGTACAGGTCCCGGCAAACATCTTGAACCTGTCGAAATTTTCCCTCTCTGTCGCACATGCAAGTTTTCACATAATTGCGACAGAGGGAAGGTTTCGATGGGTTCAAGAAGTTTGCCGTCACTTATACGAACTATACCCGGCAATATTATATTGCACGTCGGGCTTTGGAAAGAGACAATTAGCTGTTTACGACGATTTCCGAACACTGGCAAACATCCATCAATTATCTTATTTATTAATTGACGTTTCATGTCAAAAAAAATACTGCGCTTTATTGACTTTACTAGCTTTTGCCAGCAACTTCGTCCGCGTAAAAGGGATGATTTTCGGGATAAAAAGTAACCTATATGTTAATCCAGGCTATAATCTCGTTGTATACCAAGTTTCATTATAATCCGTTCAGCCGTTTAGGCGTGATTGAGTCACAAACATCCATTCAAACATCCTAACTTTCACATTTATAATATTAGTAGGATTAGTTTTGTATATCTATAGAGAGCTGTTACAACTACTAGAAAAAGTATTGTTAAACAATCATGTATCATTTTGTACATCGAACAATTTGAAGTTGAGGGGTTTCAACAACAATTTTGACGACGACTGACAAACGTCAAGGTAGTGTGAGACAACGCTCTTTGAAACCAAAATGAGCCAAATCTCTTTCCAAACGTCGATGCGCAATATATATCGCCGGGTACTGTAAGTCCGATTAACATGGTGCATGCAATTTTGATTATATATTGCGGGCTGCGTACTATCGAGTTAAGACGAGGACGATCAAACCCCGAGATGTAATGAAAATCGCAAGCAAGTTCTTGCACTGTGCTGCTGCTGCACGCACGCTGTGTGACCAAGCCTTAATAGTATAGTGACCGAATGCATCCCGCCACAGACAGATAAGAACGTTAAAACTAAACCCCATAAGGTTTATTTTACCTCTCCCAGCAACATAGGCTGCGGTCTGCTGCAGCTACGATATCCCCCAGACTGAGCAACAGCTCAAATAGTAATAGGGGAAAAGAACCTTAGAACTAAGACCTTACAGAGTATTTTACCCCTCGGGTCAGCATGAGCCGCGGCCTGCCTCGGGTCTCCCCGATCCCTAGCAATAGCGAGCTCATGAGCCTGATTATCAGCCCCGCTTTCACCGCCGGACACAGGCGGAAATGAACTTTATAACAAAGAGCATAAAGTACACTCCATATCGTATAGGAGTGTGAGTAACGGTCAGCAGTTACGTCATTCTCAGTCGGGGACACGGCTTCAAAAGTAGCAGACGCAAAAGCACCTTAAACCTAAGGTGATAATAGTACATTATTGCCGTGGCCGGGAAGGGAGCAATTGCAGGCTGAGTATTTGTTTAAACGGACGAGCTTGCGAGTCCGTTTAATTATAATACGAAGCCTGCAATTGCCATTCCGGCCGAGGCTAATATAGTGCTTTTCTCAAAAATGGGGAAAATACGACAAAAATTTAATTAACATTTGATAAACATAACCTTAAAACGTCAAAAACATCATGTTTTCCCGCCGTTTATTTTTTTTAACAGAATCGCAAGTGTATTTTTCCACCGAAAAACGCAAATTATTCGAGACACATAAAAAAACGTCGCGTTTTCAACAGAAAAATACGAGCTGAATTGGCTGAATACGACCTGTGCCTCCTTTTATATGACAGTTTCTACATTTTAAAAAGTTTATAACTCGACAAATAAAGGAATTTATATGTGACATTGCAGGCCATATATGTGGCCTGCAATGTTTTTTACTTTTTAATTTGGATCTGACCTTAAACTATACACTTTACCTTCCAATATGTAGCGACTAAAGTCCAGTTTGCGGGCCATTTTTGAGAAAAGTCTATTTCACCTCATGGAGCAGCATGAGTCGCGGCCTGCAACAGCTGTGACTTCGAGGATCAGTCCCGCCTTCACCGCCTCGTGCCTGAAGAAACTCAGGCGGAAATGAACTTTATAACTAAGGTCCTAAACTCTATTTCACCTCGTGGAGCAGCATGAGCCGCCGCCTGCAGCAGCTGCGACTTCCCCAGCCCCGGGTCGCCGACCACCAGCACGTGCGGGTTCGCCCGCGGCCCGTCCTCCAGCTCCGTGCCGCCCATGAGCCCTAGTATCAGCCCCGCTTTCACCGCCTCGTGACCGAATATCGCCGGGCATAACGAGTGGACTAGGAGGCGGAACACGTCTTCCGATGCGTGGATTTCCTTGGATAGACAAATATGCCATTGGTACCTCTCATCTATGTTTTTTCGAAACAAAACACAAACGAACACGTTTGCCTTTAGTCTTAATTTATATGGCAATAATAGTTACCACCTAAGGCCACCAGAGGCGCTGCTCGCGTTGCCTTACAAAATGGGACTAAACGCAAACGCGTTTGTGTTTTGTTTCGGATAAACTTATACTAGAGGTACGGGATTAGATCGGAAGCAACTGCACACGACCGCTTTAGCTTAGTTGGTAGTGGCCCTGCCTGGAGGTCCCGGGTTCGAATCCCGGCCGGGGCATTTATTTGTGCGATGAGCACGAATATTTGTTCTTGGGTCTCGGATGTTTTTTTATGTATTTAAGTATCTATTTATCTATATAAGTATTTATATCGTCGCTTAGTACCTATAGTACAAGCTTTGCTTAGTTTGGGACTAGGTTTATTTGTGTAAGATTGTCCACATTAAATTAAAAAAATATATATCTAGCGATGTGATTATCAAATGTATTGATGTTTGATTAACTTTGCTGTCTTTTACACACGTAGACTCGCAGACGATCTTCTTCAGTTCTTCAGACGATCTATAAAACCGTGTAATGGTGGAGTTAAACTCGCATGCGAGTCTCGGACGTGGCTTACGTGTAGTGTACTTATTATTGTGGCTTTAGTGTGTGTACATTGGATATTTTATCAGTTTTATAACTCGTGTAGAGTCTGATATATTACATGAATATGCTGCTTAGAGGTGAGACGTACTAGCCAAAACGCGTACTGAGTCTTGCGAGTACGCGTTCACAAAAAGACTAGATCCAAAGACTAGTTCCGAAGACGCGCTAAACCGTCCCCGAGCCGAGGTGCCCCGAAAGAATCCGAACGCGCAGACGAATACGAATAGCGCGGAACATTAAGACCCTTAGACGTTTCGAGTCTTCAGAGTCGTCGTACGCCTAGTACTCGATCGCGTACTTACGCGTCCATGGCAAAACCTATTCCAAAAACTTAATCCCGTAAATACGTCTCACCTCTAATGTTGCTGATGAGAAAAAAATGGAAGTTATAGAATAAGACCAGTCAAAGAGTGTATATAAAAGTGTAACATCAGAAGAAAGCTTTGATACCTGTATAGCATAATAGTCCTTAAGAGTGAATGAGAGGGTCGGATTGCTAAGGTTCCTTTGGCTGTGTATGGAAACCGCTTCAATGTAGAGTTGCAAGAGTCGAGCGGCCCTCTTGTCCTCTCCGCCTTTGCTTTCGCCTCGGACCTGTGTAGAAAATGTATAGCATAAGCTGTAGTAATGTTGCCCCCACCAATCATTGGCCTCTTGAATGATAATTCAATGTATTAAGCGCAATCCTTCAATACAAAGTTAGAAAATAACTATCATATTTTTCTTTGTATGACTACACTCTTAAAGGTAGTAGATAGTTTTTACACTTACTCAATACTCAATACTTTATTGCACATAATGGTTACACATAGTTGGAATTACATATGCTCTTATCATAAGTCTCACATTATTGTACCCTGTTGGGCGCAGCAATTCTTAATACCTAATTAGAGTAATTACACTATGCTATTACAAAATAAATATTTACTTATATTATAATTTTAATGATTTATCTTCAAAAAATTCATTTAAAGTGTAATAACATTTTTGTAATAATAATCGTTTTAATTTGTTAAAAAATATGATATCCTTCTTTTCGTTTATTAGCACTTCCGGTAGATTATTGTAAATTTTAATTGACATTACTCGGTCGGTGCGTGAGGCAACAAAATGAGGCCATGCTATAGGTAGGAGATATAAGTACTAACAAAAAAAATTAACTAATTATTAAACTGATTATTGATTATTATAGAGCGTGTAATCCACGAAGGCGCGCCTCTCTACAGCCCAATCCGTACAATTGCGCATAGATTGGTGTATGAGATTCGTTGTGGAGGGGCGCGGCGTCGTGGATGACACGCACTATACAGTAGAATCCGCTTATAACGACTCCGCTTATAACATTTGACCGCTTTTAACGACTGCTAAATTACCGACGTTAGGATTCATACCAAACATTTTCAAAGAAAATCAGTCCGTTTTGTACGACGTCCTGTTAGAGCGACGTAATATTTCCGGTCCCTTGACGGTCGCTGTATCCGGATTCTACTGTACTTCAATTATTTATCTCATGTGGATTCTCAGTCAGTAAATTAGGAAAAATAGGAAATGATATATTACTTGCACTATCCCAGTGACTGACAACACGTCGCCAGGGCACGCCGTACCAACGAGGTCCCCTTTAAGTTCTATCTCCACACTTCTTGGAATGGTTCCGGAAGCGATCTGGAAAATATTTGATTATATTACATTACCTATTTCTAAAAGTATGGCAATCATGAATTTTTAACTTTTTTTATTGCTACGCTTTCTCGCAATGCTGTAGCATTCATCTTTTCTTTTGTCCATGCCTATTTGCTGTTTGCAAATGTAGTTGGGTACTCGGTTATACAACTAACTCTTGGACACAACCTAACCTAAGGGATACAGTAACAACTTACCATCAAGTGGGCTGTATACATGTCAGTGTAGCAAACTGATGGTATAAAATAAAAACAATTTTATAAGTTAATATGTATTAAATTAACAAGGGAGAATTTTGGCCGAAGGGAGTCAAGTACCGGCGTTTTCGCGGTCGGTTAGGTACCTGACACCTCGAAGTTGCGTAACACATCGCAGTAAAGTTGTAATGTGTTTATTTGTGCTAGTTTTTAAGTATTTTTATAGATATGTATGTTGGTCTGTAAGGTATATGTAAATATGGGTCTTGTTGCCTGATTCAAATAAATAAATAAAAGAGAAATATAATTTATATAAAGATTAGTAACCATGGATAGTATATGAATCAAACAGAACATAATAAATTTATAAAATATGTGTGATTGAATTACCTGTGATTGTATTTCTTGAACTTTTGCCACCTGCCAGTCTGTAGTGATGGTGAACGGCGATGACTGCAGTGGTTCAAATTTGGTGCCACTTCGACAACTTTGACAACAGCTTGGAGCTAGAATGGAATGCAAAAAGAAAGAATGAAAGATACTCGTACAACATTAAAAAATCCACATGTGATACTGTGTTTTCATACTGTTACGTACAATACGTACATGTGCTGGCTTCCTTGGTAGTATAATTGTAGTCTTTGCTTGGTAGAACCGAACTGGGGGTACTCACAGATCTTTTTTATCTACCCACATGTTAATATATAACACATATATTTGACATGTCACACATAATTCGTCATATAGGGTCGCTAGGCCAGTTATGCGGCCTGCGTCAGTTTGCGGTCCCCTGAAGTACGAAGTTTTTTCAATTTAAAATATTTACATTTTTTACATGACTTAAAGAAACAGCGAGTCGTATGCATTTTAATTGGTAGCTATTGAATGGAAATATGTTACTAAAAACGAGAAAATATAGTCCCAGTTCATCAACTCATCCAAGTGGCCGCTAACTGGCGCATCAAATTTTATATTATATTATAGCCTTTTATTCGGACTTTCTATTATTTGAATCTTGCTTTTTCGTTGTATGTCCGATTGCCCCTCGGCAAAGGCCTCCTCTAGCCTTTTCCATTCATGTCTATTTTGCTACTATGTTCCAAGTCTTTCCGGCGACTTGATCTATGTCTACTGCCCATCTCTTCTGTGGTCTGTCTCGTTTTCTATGGCCTTCTCTTGGGTTTCGTTCATTCCGTTATAAGTTTGCTCCATTTTTCTTTACCTCTTATGGCATCAAATTAGCTGGCCGCTAATCTACCTATCAACCCTACCTGTGAATACTCCCTGTGGTTGGATTACAGCTTGCACAGCATGACAACTGGAGCACTCGAATGCCATGCTAGTACAAGTTAACCCGACACTGCCTACTCGGATCACTGTGCCTTTGATAGTAACTAGCTTACCTGAAACAGGGAAAAAATTCATATAAAAAGGATAATTTGAATTTGGATCTGGATAATTTCATCCATGCATAGAAGTTGGATCCATATTGTGAAATCATTATCATTACAAAAACTATATTTACCAAAATAATTGACTTTCAAGTTGGCAATAGGTACAACAGGCTGGTGATTCAGGATTCTTACTTTTATCTTTGATTCACATTTGAGTGCCTGAAAGAGAAAACAAAATTGAAGTTTAAATAAAAAAAAAGTAATAATACACCGTGGCCTGTGGAGCCATAACTTATTTAACCACAAAGTTACGTTTTATTTTAGGATGTCCGTAGTGACCCTGCCTACGAAGCTGGAGGTCCTGGGTTTGAATCCCGGCCAGGCCATTTGTTCACCAATATTTGTTCTTGGGTCTTGGATGTTTTCTATGTATTTGAGTATCTATTTATCTATATAGGTATGTATATCGTCACTTAATACCCATAGCACAAGCTTTGCTTAGTTTGCAACTAGGTTAATTTGTAGTAGGTATATTTATTTCAGGAATCTTAGAAACAGCTCTAATGACTGATGAAATTTGCTGTTGGGGTTTTCGGGGGGAGGGAAGAATAATTCTAGCTAGGTCTCATTCTCAGGAAATCATCGAGCAAAGCTTCAGTCTCTCAGGTACTAGACAATTAAAAGGCCCAAAAACTCACTACCCCATATGTGAGAGAAAATGAAAAAATGATTATTAACTCCACCACAAAGTATACAAAAAATATTCTTAGAGTAATATTAACAATACTTTAGCTATGTAACTTGTGCGGTGGAGACTGGTGCCTGGACTAGGGAAAACCTCAGATGTCTAATATTTGTATTTTAAAATAACATACCTCATGCAAACAGTACTCCAGTAGAGCCAATGTTATATCTGGTTTCTCAGATAAGTCTGAATTGAATGTTGGCCAATCACTGATGAATTGATTATCATTTAGTAAAGCTTGAATGTCTAGAGGGATACTTCGTGTTTGATCAATCTTCTCCAAATCAAACATATTTATATTATCTTCAATGAAAACTTTAAAGCATTTGATGTGATTGTTGAATTCCGAATCAGAATTATCTAAAAAATACAAACGATTATTAAAAAAGTTTAAGTAAATAATAAATTTGTAAACCAAGGTTTAATGAATAATACACGCCTTTTGAAGGAAAGTACAGACTCCACACATTATTACCAGCATTAATTGGTACAATAATTGGTAACTGATTGGCCGGGGCTCTAGATACCGTAGATGTGCTTGGGCGAGTTGTGTTGGAATTGTTTAAGCTTCGATTATCAGCATTGCTTGAATTTGCTTGGTTGCGAGGACGGTACCAGTTATTTTTATAGCGGCCCCTCCAATTACGACGCATTTTACATTCGTATGGTTACTACAGGAAACTTTTTATTTACAAGACTCCCGCCAAAGAGTATATTTGTTTGCAATTTCTATATCATTATTGTAAGTCAAAACAAAAACACAACCTCCAACGCAACATGTCAATGTCAAAAGTCAAAATTGAATTGACGGCTTAGTGTTGCCAGAGCACTCCCATCAAAAAGTACGTTCAGGTGTCCAAAAAGCACGTTTTTGGAATAAAAAACACGTTTTTTAGGGTTCCGTACCCAAAGGGTCCAATCAAGCGGCACACTATTGCTGTCACTCATGCGTCCGTCCGTCCATCCGTCCATCCGTCTGTCGTGTCACAAAATCTTCTTTCGAAGAATTTTTTAACTTCCCATTGAACTTGAAATTTGGTAAAAATATTTTTCCCGCTCACGGGACAATGATATCTCGGAACTTTGAGAGGCATGCGCATAACCGAAGTACCGAGGTACCGAAGTACCGAGGTTCCGAACTACGAGTACCAACGAGTACCTCATAGCCAATACGTAGAGGCGCTTTTGATAATTTAATGAAATGCCAGGGATACACTGTGCGGATGTTGTCCCTGTCCATGTGTCCGTGTCTTGGGACGCACACAAAGACAGCATCGGCCAGGGTGTATAGGGACTATTGCTGATTGATGGAATCTAAATGAACCGGGTTATGATGGACTAAGACGACTTGACCGCATTCAATGCAATGTATTTATATGGAAACGCTGCATTTGACGCATAAAACAACCACGCGCGTAATGGCTGGGCTATTGCGTGAGACCACGGACGCCTGGCTAATGAAACAGTCTAACATTTTGTATCCGGGAGACGGTGACTCGCTCCCTGCTAGATGGGTCTATATACAATCAGCGACATAATAATGTATATAATTATTATGTATATTTTACCAATAAATACTAATATATCGATAAATCACATCTGTTCTTTGAAATTTCCTTATTTTCCTGTTAAAACCAACTTAATTAAGACAAATCGCCCGCGATAAGACCGCCTGTTATCTATCTCTACCTACTTGTTGCCGTTTTGATTCTGTAAGTGATGCTTTTGTGTGAGGTGTGCAAAAAAGAGTTTTTGTATTGTATTAATTTTGCGGTTGGTTGGGAACCCTAAATGTGCGTAGTCAATATGCATTTAGCCGTTTTTTTATAAGTACGTTACATTCAGAGTATTGAGCCTTTACATTGTGTACACATTGGTCACTTTTATACCTTACCGTGGACGTGCACGTGCACGGTAAACTCTATGGTTTCATTCATAATTAGTCTAAAGTCTATAGCCTGTGGCCAATTTATGAATAAAACCATACAGTTTATCGTGGAACCACAGGTAAAACATAGGTAACTTCTAAATTGAGGATATCACAGCGTAGGAGAGAGAGAGAGAGAGAGAGAGATTGTTTGACATAATAGTAGTTTAAAAAAAATTACTGTTTTAGTGATCGTACCAAACTAACATTACCTCCCAATTTTGAGCAGTATAATCATGAAGCACTTAAAAAACAGGTTTTTAGGGAGCGCACGTAAAAAACACGTTCGTGTCCAAAAAAGCACGTTAAACCGTGCTGAAAAGCAAGTTCTGGCAACACTCTAGCTTTTTTAAAGAGTGTCTTTTTGAAGTTTTTTTGTACATTCAGCCAAAACGTAAGACATGCATTAAACTTAAGCCTGGCCACACACGCACGGTTTTCCGATACGGTTTCAGAGAGAGGGGAGTTGAAGCATCTCGCTCTAAGGCTCTCGCTCTCGCGAGAGGCTTCAACTCCCCTCCCCTCCCGTTTCCGTTCGGAACGGAATTCCGTGCGTTTGCGGCCAGGCTAAGTGTATGATCTTTCTTATGATTCAGTTGTTTAATACTGCTTAATATCTTTTGTCACTCTGTCTGTCTGTCTGTCTGTAATGGTTGTCTGGAAGAGATCGCTTTTTAGCGATAAGACCGCATGTTGTTAAGTTTAAACTGGATTTCTATGTAATTTTTGGTGACCAATAAAGAATATTTGTATTGTTGTATTGTATTGTGTGGCACCATTACTCCACAATCATACAAGTCAGTCGCCACCTGAAGCACAGAATAAGTAATAGTACAAGTGCCTGAAGTGAATAGTTACAATAAAATTGAGTGTTGAGTGAAACGAACTGTAACATTCCGGCAAAATGGAAAAAATAATGTTCGTTATTTAAATTTGAA
The DNA here is from genome assembly GCA_951800055.1 of Cenopis cana. Lineage (NCBI taxonomy): Eukaryota > Metazoa > Arthropoda > Insecta > Lepidoptera > Tortricidae > Cenopis > Cenopis cana. Next base: position 10,294,840 of record OX637476.1, on the reverse strand, counting down.
AATGGACATCAATTTCGAATTTGTTTAAAAACAGACTGAAGCTTTCATGTGAATAATTGACATTAACGTCAAACAACTATTACGGAGAAGCTGGTTGTGCTTACTGTATTGTTAATTGAAGTAATTTTGTTAAAGCTATGGCTGACGAGGGTGGAGACAAGGCGGCAGCTGCACCTTCCGAGGGCCCAGATAATGATGAGAAAAAGAAAGCCGAAGATGTTGAGAAAACTGCGGAGAAGATTGGCAGTCTATCATTTATCGCTCAGCGCAAAGCCTCCAAGTTTCCGCAAGGACAGCCGCAAGAAATAGTCGACGTGGACCGAAGTGCGCTCGAAGCCATCCTCGATGTCGGATCGCGACTGAAAGACATTCAGAAGAAAAGTAAACTCTCTATGAGCGCCTTGGCATTAGGCCAGGAGTCTTATAAAGACAAGCAAGTAAATAAACTTTCTGATTAGACATAATTGTTTCATTGTTAATTTAGATGCAAGATTCTGAATTGACTTTTCCTTTTATAGGCTAAGGCAAAGGAGGCTCGTAACAATCGCTATGGAGGCCTGAAGACTCAGCACAGATTTTTGCTCGAGATGTCAGGCGGAATATTGAATAGGAGTCCTGATTATATACTGGTCAGTCGTTTTTTTATTACATAATAATTTATTTAATCTATTAACTACTTTACTAAGCTAATAATCGTGAATCGTACTCCCAAGGCAAGCTATTCAATTCTAGATGGTGGATCTTCGAAGTAGGTAGGTATAGGAAATCAAATCGCACCTAAAGCATATTAGTCCTAAGTATTTATGCCATAATGATTGAGTCCTAAATGTATTTGCCATAATATCGATTATCCTACTTTGGGCTTCAAAAGTGAGACAATTGTTCAATCCATATTTGGTACCAAATCCGAATCGGAGCAGCCCACTATTGCAGCAAGCCGAAGCTGCGGACCGGAGCACGGGCGACTGTGCTTTGGCACGCAAGGGCGGAAGGGCAGGCCCCTATACCACAAAACTTTACAAGTCTACAATTCGACAAAATTGTACAATTCTCCATAGAAAAAGTTGACAAATTTGTCGAATTGTGCACTTGTAAAGTTTTGTGGTACAGGCCCCTGGTCTTCCCGCAGCGCCGGAGCTAAGGCGGAGTCCGATTGCATTTTTTAGGGCTACTGAGTGTTAGGATAAATGACACTGGGTCAAGCGTCATTAGGGGAACTAAACCTTAGGACAAATAATATTAGGCAATAAGCTAGTAGGATAAATAAATTTCGGTCAAAATGTATTAGGTGACTCTTTATTAGGGCTAAAAACGTTAGGACAAATGATCACTAGGACAAACAACATGTTGGCATACAAAAATAGGACAAAAAACTTTAGGGATCTCAATATAGACCCCGTTGGATAGAATCGATACTTACCGGCCCGGCAGCGTAAACCGAATTGTTATGATACCCCTGCGAAGCCGTGGTGGGTTATAAATGGGAAAGTATGTCTGTCTGTCACCCCTTCACGCTTAAACCGCTGAACCGATATAGATTGGTATGAAAATAGTTCAGACAGAATACATTTCATCCCGAAATGATCCCTTAATGAGATCGAAGTTTGTATGGAAGAGAGATAACTTGGAAGAGCCTTAAAAATAAAAGAATAGCAATAACATTCTAACGCGATGACCGAGTTCTACTCAGACGAAGTCGCGAGCAAAAGCTAGTATAAAATAGTTGCGGAGATAAAAGTTGCTCGTATCTACGCGCCTTTTTTTGTGTGTGTGTGTGTGTGTGTGGGGGGGGGGGGGGGATACGCATACCACTAGGGCACAGGGGGTGACCGTTGTTGGGAGCGTCCAAGCGACTCCTTCGCGGATACCGGAAGGCCCTCCACGTCAGGCGCGCTTTCCTCCTCGACCTCCAACTTGTACAGTAGCCGACCCGGAGGTCATGGGTGCCGGAAGGAGGATCAGTTTTGTGGTTCCGTCACGAACCACACCTCGGCCGCAGAGGATAGGGAAGGCGGCGCATCGTAATACCGGCATTCCTCTTCCTCTGCGGTGCCACCTAACCTGGTATACCGGGATAGATAACAATAGGTAGGTATACACTGACAGTGAATCAGTCCACTAGGAGAAGGGCGTTCATTTTAAAGTTGGTTTTATTCTATCTAATCGCCTTCATTTCGTATAGATATTAAGTATATAGATCCTCAATACAAAATAAACAAGGTCTAAAAACTGTACCTACACGTCATTAGGTACAGTCAGCCAATGAAAATGTTGAGCATACTTAGAACCTTGTCTCATCGAAATCTAAGAAATATTTAGACAAAACGTCATAAAATTTGAAACCTCTTTAATTTGACAAAGTACTAAAGTGCTCAACATTTTCGTTGGCCCACTGTACTTCATTGGTTTTGGTTGGATTTTTCGTGCTTCGAGTTAGAAGGAGCAGGTGTAACATTTTGAGCGCCAACGACACTTAGAGGTGTAGTGCAAACTCTTAGAGTATTCCAGTGTTTAAACCGCCCACGTGGTCGTGTCGGAGGTTTCCCCTGGATTTTCCCCAGGCCACTCTCCAACCGCGCACTCCTATCGCTTTATTAGGCCCTGCCTATATAAAGGTTAAAAAAAACACCTAGTGGTGATAGAGGTGTCGTGTCCACAGTACCAGCGACAACTATAGTTGTTAATGCGTAAAATGTCAAAGCAACCTACATGCTGTCGAATAAGGTCTATTTTCGTTATATATATTGATTTAAACTTACACGTTTTTCACACATTGTTATTGGGGAACGGGACTTAATCGCGTACAATTATTAAAAAAGGTAAATTAGTTATAATTGTACGCGATTAAGTCCCGTTCCCCAATAACAATGTATTTTCGTTCTTCCGCAAAAGAGTATAGCATGTTGGTGACACATGGCTGACTGACCAGAAGGCTTTCAAAGGGCTAAACTGTAATTGCGAGGAACCTACAAGAGATGAACCAAATCTTGGAACATTTGAATGGGTCTATTGTGTACCTAGATGTACCTATTCTGTGTGTGTGAGCTTGAACTCGCGTGCGGCTTCCTTCTCTTCTTCCTTCTCTTCTTCCTTCTTAAATCATTTGAAATAAACAAATTAGGTAACTACAAGGACCTGGATTCGTCTCCAATCTTTGAACTAATGTAAACTTTGTTGTTGAGGGTAAAGTCGATATTTAATATGAGTACTTATTAAAATATTCCAAATAAAGATGATCCGAGGAAGCTGGCGGCATATATTTCCTCGTTGTATCGCAAAGCTGATACGTTGTGCGAGGAAGTCGCCAGCTCTTCGGTCACCAGTTACGTCAACCAAATAGATAAAATGTATTAATAATTTCAGGAAGGCGTGTGTGATGCGGACATCCACTTAGAATTGTTAGATAGCGCAGTTGCAGAAGGTGGGCGGAACTGTATTGTGGTCTGCGATGCCCTTTTACCACCAGTCAAAATGGGTAATTCTGAATTTTGAATGTCAATCTTAGATTCTTGTATTTTGTTTTCTTTTGTTTGTTCCACAATAAATTAGTAACATATCTTGTGCTAGCACCACACTTCGCCGTATTTGTGCACATATTCGTGCTGCATCTCTATCTTTAATACTGCAAAAGAAAGGGAGGCGAATACGCAACGCGAACACGCATAGGCATAGCGAAGTGTAGTAGCGGCCTTAGAGTAATACACACAATGACAAATATACAGTAGGTAGTAATCACGCATCGAGACACTAGGTAGCTCAACAATTTTTCGTCTTTGAGAGGAGACAGAACAGTTCTCTATCTCAGTCAAATTTAAATTCCAGCAGCCGAAACTAAACCATTGCATCATAGGTTATACAGGGTGAAAAAGATTTATGGGCCCTGGCCCCCCAGCACCCGGAACCTTAAATCCTTGAGTTAGCTCATTTCGCTTAAAAGAAACATTCTTTTATTTATAAAAAGAAAGAAAACTGCGTTCAAAGATTTTTATTATTTTTCTAATATTTTCTAAGAAATTTCAACTCAATATTCGATTTTATGGATATCTTGTACGTCAGACGAGTGTAAGACCTAATACGACGTAGACTAGGAGAAATATTATCTTTAACATTGACTGTATCGACCAGTAAAATAAAAAACTGGCCAAGTGCGTGTCGGGCCACGCGCAAGGTAGGGTTCCGTAGTCGTCTACCCTACCCGTTACATTATGTGGACTAAAAAGTTCGCAAACTTATATTTACTATGTTTTTGACAGAATTAACAGCATTATCTATGGTATCAATGGAAATTGTACGAAAGTACATTTCTGAAGTTCGACTATTAGTCGTTAACTAGTAATGTCTACTTAGCTGTGATAGTTTTCCTCTTAAATTCATCGTATATACTATTACCATGATTTTTTTCACATGCCTAGTAGCCACGGGGACGACGACGACGACACTTGACCATAACCCAAAATTATCACTTCAAAGCTTAATATCACGCTAACCAATTCTTTAATCAAAAAATGCATTCAGAAACCTTATAATATTTTTGAAAGAGCAACGATACCCCACACGATGGGGTTTGGAAAAAAAAAATATTGCCGAACCACCTTACATGTAGGGGAGGTACCCTTAAAAAAATTTTTTTTTAAGGATTTTATTCTACCTTTTTGTCGGCGTCATCGATATGTATACTCATGCCAAATTACAGTTTTCTAGTACTAACGGTTACTGAGAAAAACGGGGGACAGACGGACGGACGGACGGACGGACATGGCGAAACTATAAGGGTTCCTTGTTTACTACGGAACCCTAAAAAAGCGAATGTTTTTGTTTAGCTGGGTTGATTCTCGGGTGAGACAGGCGAACTTTAGAAAATCCTTGAATCCAGTTTTGTTTCTTTTTAAGTTTTTAAAAAGAAACAAAAACCCTTGAAAGCATGAGCTAACTTATTTATTTAAGGCAGTTTCCCTCCAGGGCTCATTTTTTTCACCCTATATATGTATATTTAATACTCTGTATGTCCAGTACATTTTTCTCACGAGCGCGGGTTAGCCATCTAGTTGTAGTTGTGACACATACGAACAAATAAACAATGTGAACTCATAGCCTCCTACGCAGACGCACACATATACTATGTGCTTGTCTGCATGTACATAGCTCTCAACACACAACCATATGGCTCACCCGTTCTCGTGAGATACAAATACTGTACCAATACGTTGTGATTTCTTACTTCAAATATTTGACACATGACAACTTCCATAGAACGTAAAGTGAGTCATCGAAATTAAAAATAAAATCACGTAATAATAATAGGGCTTCTCAAGTAAATAAAAAGATTATTTTACTTTTCTCAAAGATTATTTAACCAACGTTACATTTTTTCAGATCATAGTTGTTGGATTTTACGATAATAATTCACCACCCAAAAACAGCTGACGTGTTATATCTTTTATTTTTTTAAACCAGTGCTGTGACCAGTGCCAAGTCTGTCGTATCGATTCATATGACATTTCCGTAAATTGATAGAAATAGATTAGGTATGATACATTTATAATCAAAACCAAATATCATAAAATACAACACGAAAATGTCTCCGGCAACTTGGAACAGTTGGAACAGAGTTCAGTTAGGGACCATTTAATGTCTGTCTTTCTTATTGGATGGAATATAGAATACCATACATAATAAGTAACAAAATTTTATTTGTGTAGAATGATACAATTGTGATATGGAATATATATTAGGCTTCATAAAAATATTTCAAAAATCGGTTGTAAAATCGATCCAGTAAAATCTATTCGATTATAATCGCTTGATTTGACAGACGAGATGTCTTAGCCTCATCACTACAAACTTCAATTCATTAAGTCTCAAATATTTGAAGTTAGGAACTACAATCTATATAGTATTGTCTTTCCGATATCGATAGTAGGGTGCGTAATGGGGGTTTCAAATTCAAACAGCAAGACGAGGCGTTAGAATAGTACTATTGTCGCTTTGTCTCGCCTGACATGTATGTTTTTTTTCAGAATCTGGCCGATTTGTGCCAAATCAAAAAGGAAGGATGGAGCGAACTTACATTTCGGACGCTTCGACTATAGGCACGTGCGGGCGATGTGTTGCTATGTATAGAATCAAAAACAAAGCAATTGACTCAAAGAATGTTGCAGACGTACGTACCTTCAAATTTGTTTTTTTAGGGGATTTGTGCTTCAGAATCTGTTAATTACATAAGATAGGTACAGTCAGCATCAGAAATAGCTACACATAAAAAACCAGCCAAGTGCGTGTCGGGCCACGCGCAAGGTAGGGTTCCGTAGTCGTCCACCCGTTACATTATGTGGACTATAAAGTTCGCAAACTTATATTTACTATGTTTTTGACAGAATTAACAGCATTATCTATGGTATCAAAGGAAATTATACAAAAGTACATTTCTGAAGTTCGACTATTACTCGTTAACTAAGTAGGTAATGTCTACTTAGCTGTGATAGTTTTCCTTTTAAATTCATCGTATATACTACTGCCATGATTTTTTTCACATGCCTAGTAGCCACCGTTTAACTGGCAGGGGGGGGGGGGGGGACACTTGACCATAACAAAAATTATCACTTCAAAGCTTAATATCACGCTAACCAATTCTTTAATCAATTTTTTTTAAAAGAGCTATCCAATGATACCCTACACGATGGGGTGGGGCAGAAAAAAAAATTGCACCACCATTTTACATGTAGGGGAGGTACCCTAAAAATTTTTTTTTAAAGATTTTATTCTACCGTTTTGTCGGCGTCATTGATATGTATACTCATGCCAAATTACAGCTTTCTAGTACTAACGGTTACTGAGAAAAACGGGGGTCGGTCGGACGGACGGACATGGCGAAACTATAAGGGTTCCTTGTTTACTACGGAACCCTAAAAAGGGGACAAAACTCATTAATTATAAAGATGTCTTCGATATTCGTAGTTGTTGCTGATTGTACCTACACTTATAGTGTAACTATTGTACAAGCCCAATTTCAAAGAAAAACCGCAAATCGATGTACAGTTTAGCCATTTGGCACACGATACTAGACTCCCCTCTAAGGGAATTTTTTTTAGGAACTGCGGGTCAAAAAATTTGTTTTGATCTCTAGTATGCGTGTACAAAACGGCTAAACTGTACATCAATTTGCCATTTATTTTGAATAGTACGGCTTACACTATTACTAAATAATACTACGTACTCAGAATGACTCCGAAAATACACGCGATATTTATGTATAATTTACCTTAACGTCGGTAAAAAAGGTAAATACATAAATATCGCGTTAGACCCGTTAAAACAAACCTTTTAAGTATGTTTACAAAGCGCGAGAGTTTAAAGTGTTGACTCTGAAAATATTTAATAAATTACCAAATGTTCAAATTCAATTGATAAATTACATAAGTTTAAAACAGTTTAAAAAATATTCTTGCTCATAAAAGCTATTACTTTAAATACATTATATAATAAATGAATTTGAATGATAATTAATTTGACATGCATGCTCAACAATTTGTAAGCCGTAAGGCGCCACGTAGAGAGACTGACCATGACCTGAAACATCTTTTAACTTATTTTGGACAAATAAGTGATTTTATCTATATCTTTCTTTTAATACCTATAGTTTGTTCAGTCAGGGGCTTCGACTACACGTATTATATGCCTAGTATTGAGGCGAGACCAGTTTATGAATCGACAAAAATATTGAAGTTTGAGGTTCCAGCGTGAAGAATAAATGCAGAAATACACTACACAAAAATTACTGTAGATTCAAAAAAAAGAAAGTAACAAAATAACCGAATAAAATATTGAAAAATGCCTTGGTAACTCTGTGAGAAAATCCTAAATATCAACGTAAAAATAAAACTTTCATGCTGATTATTTCGTAATTGTCAACGGCAGTCGATGTTTTTTGTAACAAAAAGGGTAGCTTTTTTATTGTTCTAACAAAATATCCGGATCGATTTTTGATAAAGGATCAGCATTCCAAAAATCAATCAAACTGTACTAAATATTCACGAAAACTACGCGCAGAGTTCCGTAGAGAGCGGAATGGTTAAACTGTAAACTCACGCGTGTTAGAGCGGGACGTTTGCAGTGCCACTGGTTCGATATATGTCGCGCTTGCTAGCTCCAACGCGGTCATATCAAACCGATTCCAATATTATTTTTTTAGTCGGATAGACGCCAAGGATAAGCTAAATTGTTGCGCTTTCAGGATTACTACTTAGTCTTTATTGACATGGATCAGGAGAAGGAAAACGTTGTATCGGGAATATACAAGATGCTAATGAACGCGTACATGCCCGCTCTGAAACAGTGCAAGGCATGGGGTGACATCAACCCGCCAAATCCTAAGAGCGAAGACATGATAACTACATATTTGGGCAAAATTAATTTATTCTTTGACTACTTGGCAAGTGAGTATTTAGTTCTGCAGTGTACCTTCATGTCAATGTCAAGGCGCATTTTCATTGGTCGATAGGGCTCGCATGCGGGGTGCGAGAAGGGAAGTAGGTACCCGCATGCGGTATGTTGACCAACTTGATGATCAATGACAATGCGCCTTTATGTTTTTTAAATGGGACGAACACGCCTTGTGGTTCGGTTTTTACAACCCTGGCAGTCGCGGTTCGGGGTCTATTTCAGACATACGTTTCGTGTTGCTTAAGCGGCAATTACACTGTGTCGTTCACCTAATGCGGTCGCCGAATTCATTTTAAACTACTTAGGCCAACAAACGTCGACTTTACACTTAGTCTGTCCGCCTACTACGGCGACTTGGCAGGTGTCGATCGCCGAATGCGGCCGACTAACGTGTTCTTTACACTTTTGCGGTCGCCGCATGCGGCAAACGACGAAGTGTAATTGCCGCTTTAATTTTAAACTACTTAGGCCAACAAACGTCATCCTCACATTAGTCTGTCCGCCTACTAAGCGGCAATTACACTTCGTCGTTCACCTAATGCGGTCGCCGAGTTCATTTTAAACTACTTAAGCCAACGAACGTCGCGTCGTCTTTACACTAGTCTGTCCGCCTACTACGGCGACTTGGCAGCTGTCGATCACCGAATGCGCCCGACTAACGTGTTCTCTTTACACTTTTGCGGTCGCCGAATGCAGCATGCGATGCATATTTGACGACGGTGAAATAATTCTCGTTTATATTAGGCATAGCCAAATCTAGCCACATTTTTAATCTAACCGAAACTAATTTTAACAGAGACAAAAATTGACCTGGATTGCTGCACACGGTTTAAGGTCAACGAAATATTATATGAGGAACATTTGGCCGATGAGGAGAAAATGAAAGTGGCAGTTACGAAGACGCACGTTTTGGAAGAAGTTTGCACTTATGTAAAACAATGGTCGAAACAAATTACCATGGTAATCCTTATTATTAGTTGTACTTGGCTATCTGTTACCGTTGAATCGATCGAAGGCGGATTTATAATTACTTGGTCTGACGTGATGGGAGAAAACGATATGGCTACGCTCACACGGCGGCCATTCGATTCGATATTTTCTCGTATGCGATTTCGCCGTATTACATACGAGACAGCCGTTCGATAAAACATTTCACATTAGATAAAATCTCGTATGACACAAAACTACATTCGATAAAATATCGTACACAATACAAAATTAAAAGCTGCATATAATCATGAATTGTAGTTATGTAGCTATTAATTTTGTATTTTGACCTCATGTTTTGTACGCCTCTTGGCAAGACATGGAAGATCACAATTGTACTTAATTGACAACTCTGTATCTATAATAAACATGATTCTAATTCTGATTCTAATACCACATTCATTGTTGCACGTTGACGTGTTAGATCATATTGTAGGTATCACTGTATCAGGTATCAGAGCACGTCTCAGAACAGTTTGGAACACTTGTCATATAGTATAATACACTTGTAATAGTTGTAGCTGTAACAGACTCTGTAACACAGTTACATGGCGGTAGCTACATGGTGTTAACAGCTTTTTGTTATTTATTTTAAGGTTTTAGTACAAAGTCAGCAGCTACGAAGAGAACCGTCCAACATTGGTCCTCTGGCAGAATTGGACCACTGGAGACGCCAGCTCACCACCTTCACTTCCATCATAGAGCATATCAAAAGCGACCCATGTCAGATGTACATACACACTCTTATTCGCGCTAAATCTAAACTTATAAAGGTAGGACTTAGTTTAATTTTTTTAGTTATAGAACATTGAAATCTTTTCAATGTATATTACCAAAAATAATGCTACTATACTTAGACATTATTGCTGAGGCCGGGAAGGAAGGTATTGGCTGCCAAAAGTGCCAAATGTGTCGGATAAAGCAGGAATCCCTTTTCCGGCCGATCTCTATTACTAGACGACATGTTTAGGTCAATGTAATAAAGCTTTATTGATTTACAGAAATGGAGAATATTGGATAATCAAGTAACAGATTATTACAACGAAGCCTTTGACAACGTAAAATATCTATATGCCCTGGAAAAATATTGTGAACCTTTGTACAGGTGAGTAATAAACTCAATTGAAGATTCAAAGGTTATGTATAGGTACATGTAATATTTTCTTATTCCTATGACTTTTCTCTTCATGAGGAAGCTTCTACTCCTTGGCATTCCATTCAGTCAACGTCAAAAATAACACGCTAAACTTTTTCAACGCTCTGTCAAATACAAAAGATGTCACTAATAATTAGAGATGCGCCGAATATGGGTTTAACTGAATACGAACATTCGGCCGAATATTCGGTCCAGCTGTTGCTGAACCGAATATTCGGCCGATTTTTTCGGTTCAACGTAATAGGTACACTTATACATTGTTCTAAACTACAGTAATGGAATGGGAAATTATTTGTTCATTATTAAAACGAAATATTGACACTAAAGTGAGTTTAATGGTAACAATAATATTTGGTTAAGAGTATTAATTTCCCAAAGTCGTATAACTATAAAATGTTCTTGTAATTTGTAACAAAATACTCTCAAAATTGTTCGGTAAATATTCGGCAGCTGAACCGATTAATACCGAACATTCAAAAACATGCCGAATACCGAATAATATCTGACACTTGTCAGTTGTGGGGGCTTGTTTGTCATTAACTGGGTTAAAATCTTTCGAATCTCATTTGCTTCGAGCGATAGAGAAAGAAACTTTCTTATTTCGATCTTCGGGTGGTCAATATAGACCACGGATGGACCCCTGAAATTTGCCACTGTCACTGTCGCAATCGCAAGTGACACAGATGCAGTATATATTTTACTTGTAATTCAAGTAGAGTGTTAGTTTATACGCCCATTTAGAACGCGGAAATTTTAGATTACCTACTAAAATAAGGGGGATTTAATGAAAATATACTGAAAAGAAAAAATACGTATCTCTTAACTTTTTGAGTACTTTTAAATACCTAAATACAATGAAGGGGTCAGAAAAATGAAATTTTGTCAATTGGCGTCGAAAAGGTTAACATGGTCTACACGTCCTTATTACCTACTCTATATTTGTGTGTAGGAAATTGTAAGCACTGGGTCTGTTTGCGTTTTGCCCATAGCTTAGGCAGAAGAGGGATTGAACGAATCATGATTTTGATTTTTACTCCCAGGTGTGATCCACATACTATGGAACAGTATATACCCGGACTTTTATACACCGTGCGAATGGTATTCGCTACATCCCGCTATTACAATACCACTAAACAAATTTCGACTTTGCTGGTTAAAGTGACCAACCAGATCCTCAATATGTGCATGGATTACTTGACCAATGACGGTAAAAAGACCATTTGGAACCAGGATAAACTAAGATTTATCAATAAAGCTTTAGTAAGTAATGCTTAGTAAAATAATTATTATTTAATAACATGTATAATGTAACGTTTAAATTGATAATCCACAAGAAATGTGCGAAGCAGGGTATTCATTTATAATCAAAAGTGATTACAATGAGTATACTCTGTATCGGATAACCATACGAATTGACGCACTTTTATTGCTCCCGAGTGTACTTGACAACCCGCATGTTGGTCAGGTCAGCTAAGTGTGGAATATGTAGGTAGTAGTAGTAGACACACAACCTAGCACATCTAGTGAACGCTCAATCCTACTCGTATAATACTGTAACATTTTGCAATTTATTTTCAGCTATGCCTCGGTTTGTACAGTTTTTATCGTGAATGCTATGATGAAACGCAAAAGGAAATGCTGGAAGCGGCAGATGAGACACCCTTCGGCTGCTCTGAAATGTACATATTCGGAAAATTTGAAACTTTCAGAAGACGAGTTATAAAGGTATTTTTTTTAGGTACCTACTAAGCAAATTGAATATCCGATAGAACGTAAAACATTCATTGGATGCTTGTTGTCAACAGATTATAGACTTGTTTCAAACTTATATTACCTATTACATTTTAAATAAAACCACTTTGGAAGGCATCGAAGAACATGCGGCGGCATTTAATAAGTTTTTTAAAACCATTTCATCAAAAACCTATGATGCATTGGATCACAGGTACGTACAATATTGTTTTTTTTCTATTAGGACTGGTTTCTATGATTTTCAGTGTTTTTAGTACTTATGTAATTAATATTACATTTAAAATTTAGGCGACCTGATTTCGATAAAGACTACAAGTTATATAAGGACAATGTGGCTAATCAAGAAGTATTATTAGAAAACTTCATGATAAATGTAAGTACCTTATTTGTTATGAAATATATTATATTCTTCATTATTAGCCTTGTCATTCGCAAAAGGGTATTTTGAACCTCAATATTTGTAGTATGCACTGTGAATCTGTGCGGGGCGATATACTTGTATGTAGCGTTCCGTGGTATGATCGTGATATCATACGACTATTTTCTTCGTCTCATGCGTTCCTTACAACGCGGTAAGTGCCATGTAAGCTGCTTTATGCATGAAACCAGAACGCATCTTGATGGTTGTAGTATTAACCAGACCTATTAGAAAGCTGTAATTTGGCATGGATAGCTCATGGATGGCTACGTTAATCTTATATATAAATCGATCATGCCCTCAACGTGGTGTTATATTATAAGTAAATAATGTTGTAACCAGGTCATATATTTTATTTATTATAGAGCGTTAACAAATGTCCCACTACCGAAATAGCTTTACATTTGCTGAAAAGATTTGAGAATCTAAAATTGGGTTGCCTGTATCTTGAAGACCAATATTATGACTTAATAAGCAAGTATACCAGCGAAATAGAATCCATTCGCGACAGGTAATAATGAGACATTTTACTTGGAATACCTACTTACAGAAATTAATGAGAGAAATGTCATTAACATTGCAGTCTAGTTTTCCTTTTAGGGTTCTGTACCCAAAGGGTAAAACCCTATTACTAAGACTCCGCTGTCCGTCTGTCCGTCTGTCACCAGGCTGTATCTCAAAAACCGTAGACAGTTGAAATTTTCACAGAATAAAATAAATATTAAAGGAATTCCCATACAACAAACGTGATTTTTTGCCGCTTTTAAAGATAATGGGACGGAATCCTTTGTGCGCGAGTCCGACTCGCACTAGGCCGGTTTTTTATTACACTCCTACGTCGTCCTATTGTGACATAAATTCTGTGAAAATGCGGGACCTTCATAATCTCTTAAAGAAATTAATTTCCATTCTTATGTATTAGGTACAACGAGGAGAGAGAAAACCCTGAGTTGCCATGGAATATGCCCCCCGTGGCGGGAAGAATCATGTGGATACGATTTTATGATAAAAATATTCATGGTCCCATGGCTGAGTTTAAGAAGCAGCAAGAAATTATTACACACATGGTAGGTACATTCACGAGTTTTAATTTGGGACCCCCTTAAGGTTGACAGTACTGTCAAACAGTATAGAAATTCAAAGAAAAAGTTTGCGAAATGGGTCCTATATTAATGCACGTGACCGTACAGTACGATTAGTTTAAGCAGCATGACACTGACATAATCCTTTTATTCCATTCTCCTTATAACGCTAATAGAAAAAACAGAGTTTTATTACAAATATACGACTTTTAGACTGTGCGTATGAATGAAATAGAAACTCTGTTACATTAGTGACAAAGTGGAATATCCAATGGAATTAAGCATATGTTAGTGCCATTCTTATTAGTAATTTACATGTAACACTTCTGGGCACCACATCACATGGCACAGCTATGGCTCCAACCCCCTAAAGGGGAGGAGACTTCACAGTCGACTGTACCACGGCTCATAGGGTAAAACCACCCGAGCCCGACTCAAAGCATAACATACCAGAGTCCTGTGAGACCAGATCCTGTACGCGTCCGCACAGGCCTTGGCCTACTTCCAGACCCAGTCTGACCTGGAAGCAGCCTACCCACGTCTCGGCTCGTCCATGACACTAGCAATGGACGCAGCCTTCACACCTTCACTGACCTGATTTGTAGACCACAAATGCCTGATAAAATCATCAAGGCATACAAATCAATTGCGTTGTAACACCAACCTCTACTTCGAGCTGTACTAAGAAATTACGCAAGTAATACTTAGCTTTGATACTTTCACATGATTCACGTTCATCCAACACTTCAGCAAAATAATATTACTCTATTTGTCCGTCGCGCCGTCTGACTGACAGACCATTAAAATATGCTTACCATAGAGCTTTCAAGACGGCGCCTGTCTATGCTGCCAGTGTTGTGATTAGGCCTCGTTAGGGTTTCGCGGAAGTCGCGACACTCCCCACAAAAGGCGAAAGTAATGTGACAAGGCTGCTTGTCCACTCGTGAATCTTCTCTAGGGCTCTCGTGGCAGCGACTCTTCTAGGTCTCGAACTCGACTCATGACTTATTTCTGGCAATCCAGATTCGGCGGGTTCATTTGACATAGGCTCGGGCAATATGGCGGGAACAAGCTCATCAGAGTCCTTCTCTTCAGACTGATGCCTGTAAGACGAACTTTCATCAGCATTTCCATCCTCATCAGACACTCGGTTACTTTCCTCTTCAATCGGAGATTCAACAACGTCGTTGATTGGCATATCTAACATGACTGGCACCTCATCTTCTGCTGACTGTACATGGAACTCGGGAAGTTGAAGATCTTCTCCGTCCTCTGTATTTTTAATTTCGGAATTCGAAACACATTCTTCTTCTCCCTCTTCGATTTCCAGTGGGTAAAGATGTGCAATAGATCTTGTGAATATACTTTCACCTACTTTGACCTTGGCTACCCTGCACAAGCCGTCTAATCCTTTTATCAAAGAGACTATCTTCCCAACTTTCCAACCAACACGATTCTTAGAGTCACCTTTGATTTGAACTATTTGACCAATCATGGGACTTAACCTAGAGGTTACCCTCGGTTCCTTAGGTCCATGACTATACCGTTCCCGCAGACTCAGAAGATAACGATTGCAGAACATTTCTTTAAATTCATTTAAAATGATAATCGCTTTTTTCCAGCTTCTGACTAGGTTATCCTTGGTCACTGTACCTGGAGTTATTATAGAATCCATTTCTGATGTTTTCATCTCAATACATTTTCCCATGGTTAGAAAATCTGAGGGTTTTAATACATGATCAGGTTCAGAATCTACTCGAGTCAGAGGCCTAGTATTAAGAACTGCTTCTATTTCTTTCACCACTGTAATGAGTTGATTGTCTTTCAACAAATGTTTATGTAAAGTCCTTTTCATACAATTCTTAACAAGGCCTACTAACCGTTCATAAAATCCACCGTGCCACGGTGCTAATTGCAGTATGAATTTCCAGCGTATCTTCTTTTCCACACAATACTTGTCTTGCAGTATTTCAGATATTAACTTAAAATTTGTCGCATTGTCAGACGTGATTAAGTCTGGTACACCTCTCGTAGATACCATTCTTCTCAATGCAAGTAAACCTTCCTCTGCTGTGAGATCATTGACAACTTCGAGGTGTATTGCCCTTACTGCTAAACATGTATAAAGACATATCCATCTTTTGCAATTGCCATTGCCATTGTTAACTATTAAGGGTCCCATATAATCAGTCCCAACAAACGTAAATGGAGAGCTGTAGTTAACTCGTTCCTTTGGCAGAGCAGGTGTCAACGGTAGCTTATACGGTCCTCCTGTATATTTAACACATTCATGGCATTTTCTTAAAATTCGTTGAACTCGACTTCTCCCTTGAGGAATCCAATATAATTGTCTAATCCTGTCTAGAGTATGACTGACTCCCACGTGCTTATTATCGCAATGATATTTTGTAATGATCTTTAATCAATTGTCGTGTCAAGATCTGGGTCATTAAAGGACATAAAAACTTTCATCGGTCGTTTAAGCTTGTCCTTTACATCCGACCATATCATTTTTGATGTCTGTATATGGGAACCCCAGGTTTCTGACGTTTGTCGCAAGGTTGACGTATTCGCTGAGATCGCTCTATAAATTTAAACATTTTCGGCCGGTTCAAACAAAAAATTTCCTCATTCAGTCTCTGATTTTACCGATCATCGATTATAGCTATACCAATGTAACACAAAGGCTACTGGGCAGGCTTCACCGGCTCCTAAACAACTGTATCCGATTTATTTTTGGACTACGCAAATACAACCATGTGTCTGCGTATCGGAGACAACTTTAAGTTGCTTCGAATTCGGGAGCGCAGATTTCTCAAAATTCTAACCACCCTTTATTCGATTTCATTTGACCCTGCTGCTCCCAAACCAAATATCTTAAATTTAAATTTGATTTTTTTATGTCCTCGCCCGGGCTGTAAACTCCGCTCCTCCCGTAAGTTAATCTTCTCTGTCCCTTATCACCGTTCCAACTCCATGTCCAGTTCTTTCACCGTGCAGGCTATTCGACTGTGGAATGCTCTCCCCCTTACCATTTGACAGGCTGAGAGTAAACTCTCATTTAAGGTGGTTCGACTAGGTTACCCAAAGCTTAAATGGCACTAGATGGCACCACTTTTGCAAATGTTCAGTATTTTTTTTTTACAAATTTAGAAATAAAGGAAAAATTGAAAAACTTAGGCACCGAGCAGGATTCGAACCTGCGACCTCCCGGCACTCGCGGCCAGTCGCTCTAGCCAACTGAGCTATAGGTGCGATTGCTACCCGGCTTGAAATTTGTCAATCCTTCCTTCATTTATACAACGCCTAAACCGCCTTTGTAGTTTGCGTTAGCAGCGTTACTGCTTAATACAAAATTAATATATTTTTTGTCGAATGATCTTTGTATTCTTTAAAGTATGTTTCGCGCAATCTAAATAAATATTGAACTGATAAAACAAATATTGAACACTTCATTGTACAAAATTCACCTTAATGTCGACAGAAAGTTTGTTCACGCTATTTCCAACTATTACTCACACTGTGAGTTACACATACAAACAGTGTTTCGGTGATCCTCGTAGTAGACACTTTTATGCAGCGTAAGTATATTTCGATGGTGTTGCGCTTGCCTCTACAGGCGCCTTAAGCGCAAGTTGCGCGAGCAATCTACTTCGAAACTCTCTTGACTAAGTCTCTTCATAGTTTTAGTAACAGGTAATATAAATATATATATATGTTATGTTGGATTGATTATATTATGTAAATTATATTGTATCCTATCTATAAGCATTTAACGTGTATTAAATGAAAATTATTCTGTTAGTTTTATAGTTTTCTGCGTTGTAGTATTATCCCGCATCTACTATGACTATTCTCTGTTTGGCCTGAATGTCATAACTGGTAGAGAATGCCTTATGGCATTAAGATCGCCTTTTGTACCGATATTGTGTAATAAAGTTTAAATAAATAAATATTGATTACTACATACTTTCCTACTGTATATTGTTTCGTGAGTAATTATCATATATATTTTCCAATTTCAGAACACGCAACGATGCATAAAACTGTTCAATGTCATGTATATTGTGTTTACTGAATTCGAA
Organism: Cenopis cana; assembly: GCA_951800055.1. Lineage (NCBI taxonomy): Eukaryota > Metazoa > Arthropoda > Insecta > Lepidoptera > Tortricidae > Cenopis > Cenopis cana. The sequence goes on along the minus strand of OX637476.1, from coordinate 10,276,921 downwards.
TTAATTTATCACAAAGCGTGGGCTGAAAATGTTGGCCAAGTAAGTTGATCATACTTTTGCTACTAACAAAATAGGCGGATTCGTAACCTAGAGGGCCTCACTCACGACTCAGCCTCCAACTTACTCGTTCGTCTATTGCTTGAATTGCTTCCTTTGTACTCTGTGACAATGTGCAATCGTTTTTATCAATTGGTACATCTTATTTCAGGTCAGACTGGGCTTGATAGCCCCACTACTCATCAGGCATCCGGCAACAAATTTGTACATCGTTAATTTCAATATTTACATTCCCGAATGTATCAGGGAAGTTGAATATATGTGGCAATTAGGGCTAAGTATGTATATTTAACCTACCGGCCGCCATGGTAACTAATGGGGCAATTACACTTCGTCGTTCGCCGCATGCTGCATGCGACGACCGCGAAAGTGTAAAGAACACGTTAGTCGGCCGCATTCGGCGATCGACAGCTGCCTAGTCGCCGTAGTGGGCGGACAGACTAGTGTAAAGATAACGTTCGTTCACCTAAGTAGTTAAAAATCAATTCGGCGACCGCATTAGGTGAAGGACGAAGTGTAATTGCCGCTTTAGTTTGGCAACCAGTTGTGGTGGAGGACTTTTTGTTCTTTGTTCATAACTAGTTGCAATATAAAAAAAAATTATGACTTCTACGAAATCAATGCTTCTACGCAACTAAATATTTAGAATCTCGAATGTATCAGGGAAGTTGCAATTATGGCTAAGTATTTAATATATTTAACCTTCACAGCCACCATGACAACTAAATTTTGCAAAGTTTTGGTGGAGGTTTTTAGGGTTCCGTAGTAAACAAGGAACGCTTATAGTTTCGCCATGTCCGTCCGTCCGTCCGTCCTTCCGTCTGTCGCCCGTTTTTCTCAGTAACCGTAAGTACTAGAAAGCTGTAATTTGGCATGAGTATACATATCAATGACGCCAACAAAACGGTAGAATAAAATCTTGAATAATTTTTTTTTTAGGGTACCTCCCCTACATTTAAAGTTGTGGTGCAATTTTTTTTCTTCCAAACCCCATCGTGTGGGGTGTCGTTGGATAGCTCTTTCAAAAATATTATAAGGTTTCTATGTGATAATTTTTGTTATGGTCAAAAGTACAGGTCGGCTGCTATGTTTGGAGCCCCCCCCCCATTTCTCACCACATGAAAAATCCGGGGGGCTCTACTTCGTAAATGCATCTTTGGACTATAGATATCAATCCTGCGAAATGAAATCTTTTGTTCATTAAACGCCGTATTTTCCCTTTTCTTGTTCCGTACAGATGCGACTAATATTATAAATGTGACAGTTAGGATGTTTCGATGTTTGGATGGATGTTTGTGACTCAATCACGCCTAAACGGCTGAACGGATCATGATGAAACTTGGTATACAACGAGATTATAGCCTGGATTAACATATAGGATACTTTTTATCCCGAAAATCATCCCCTTTTCCCTCGCCTAAAATGGAAAAGATGAAAAGCAATTCAGTTTGATAAAATGTTTTACAGGCGTGCCAGACTCCGCTCAAGTCGTCGCATATTGTAAAGATCAAATACTAGGGAATTTTGAAAAAATTAAGTTTCTAGTAGATCGGAATAATGAAATTAGAAGGTAAGGGCTATGATCTATTCGTATGCCTTCATTCTCCTAGCGTTTTTCTGGTTGTATTCTCTAAGAAATAATAAGAGAAAGTCATTGAATACAACATAGATATAATATATACTCTGCTGTAGTTATAGATGCGCCAACGAGCGACCGGGGCTATGTCTTTCTCATTATTCATACAAAATTTGTACTATGCAATTTGGCCGGTTTGGATATTATTATCCAATGTATTGCTAAAGCGGGTATTACACTGTCCTGAATCAGGCGTCCTAACTAGTGGAGGGGAGTTGAAGCATCTCGCTCTAACGTATAGGTCGGAACTCTTCTAAGTGTCCTGAATTCAGGACAGTTAATACCCGCTTTATGGAAGTGTGCCTTTGAATTAACCCGACCATGAAAAAATGTTCGGTCGGTGATAGGGACAAAACATGCCACTCTTTTTTATTTCCTCTTAAAGGAATCGCAATAAGACTATATTTCTCTATGAAAGCGTATTAGCCTCTTGGATTACCACGGTTTTTTTATCAATCCGCAGGAGTATGCCAAAACTATATCTTCCGCTTCTTCGAGCACAGCTTGTGAAGATGGAAAAGGCATTCCAGCCCGGGCTCTCAACAATAACTTGGACGTCTCTTGAGATACCAGCTTATTGTAATGCTATCGAATCCGTCCTGGATGAGGTCGACTTATTTGTTAAGGAGGTAATCTATTACTGAACAGCATTTCGATTGACAAAATATTCACAAAGCGTTTCGGCGATAACCGTCTTTTAATTTTCAGGTTATAGACATAAAAGAAGCTCGGATTGATGCTATTTTGCAATCCATTACTAAAACAATGTTGGTCTTATTGCCTGAGCAGGCGGTCGACCCGAATGTGTTCTATGAGGACAACCTTGTAAGACGTGACGATAACGGTAAGAACAAAGCCAGGACTCCGATCTCGGGGACCTTTTTAAATATAATTTTATTTTAGTTCCTATGTTTAAAAATATTATGTTTTGTCTTTTTTGTGTTGTGCTGAATAAATAATACATTCAAGCCAAATTTTTCATATCGGTATATTTTCTGTGAGGTTTTTTTCTTTATTGATCTCAAATAAAAAATTACGATGATTATAATTTTTTATTTTTACCAAACTGCATGGCAGTTCGTTGGCGGCAGTGTTGTCCTATTATCTCAATTAGAATACTGATTTACTGCTTATTTTGGTTCATAGCGGCTGAGTTGCAGCATAAATCATGGAATGCAGAATCGGCTGTCATAGAACTTATTAATAAATTTCTGGATAGTGTTCCTAGCCAAGCAATAAAAGATCTCAAGGATAAGTGGCAAGTAGTGCAGATTTTTTCTACAATAATTAACTGGATATAAATTTAGTGCTAAGTCGGCATCGTCACAGTTGTTGTTGTTTATTGTATTGTCACAGTTATTATAAAGCTTACCTACGTGAATTTTAATTACGATGTTAATTTACGACGCAAGCGGTATTAAACCGTTAGTTAACATACGTTCCGGCGCGCAGCGGTCGCGTCGCGCGGACGTCGCGCATCGCTGTGTGACCAAGCCTTAATTTATTGTGCTTCTGTTTTATTGACATTCACGGTTGCATTTAGTAATATTTAATTTAATTAAAAGATAAATAACTTTGACTTTGAAAACTTTTTCACTTTCTAGGCTAGATCCAGATAAAGCTCTGAAACAGGTTACTTCGGCTACAAGAGTGTTTCCAGAAGACGCTGGTTAGTGGGAGTTCTAAATCTTCGTTATTTGATAATATTTCTGTAAAATATACCATTTATATAAATGACTTCCTTCCATTTGGATTGGAGATTGAAAACAAAAATAGTGTTCTTGCATACCTACCTATTATTTTGAGACTACTAATAGTATTTATATATTCTTGTAGCTTTCTTGGAGATTGAAAATCCAGATCGTTTTGAACCTCAACACTCTATAAATGAAGCTAATGAATTATTTGCATACTTCGCTACAAAATGCTTTGATTCGCTTGTCAAGTGTACTCGAACTAGTCTCGATTTGCTGAGACGTAGAGCTTCAGTTTCAAGGTACGATTTGGTTTCATTGCGTAAAGAAAATGTTTTAACCATATTCACAAGGCGCATTCATCTAAGTTGCACACAAATTTTTTGCAGACGTGCTAATATTTATTGTAACTTCAGTTTGGCACATGTCTAGACATTATACTGTTGCAGAAAAATCATTGTCCTTCCTATGTATCGTATTGTCAAATAAGACTTCTTACAGTTTCCTGACAATGACTATTGATCCAGAAGAACAAAAGAAACTCAAACCCCTTATGAAGACAATGATGTTTTTACAAATACCTCGCATCTTAATCACACCGACTCTGGAAGAGATACAGTCTGCTTTTTCCCAAGTAAATATTTGAATGATGTTCAGTTAGTGTCATTGTACAGTTAGTGTAACCAATTTTCACGAAATCTTTTTTCATTATACTAGATCTATCGAGAAAACAAAATGAAGTTCAAACTTGAAATATACAGTTACAAGACATTTTATTGTTGGTAATTTTTTCAGGTTGTGTTAAATTGCATTATGGACACACACAGAAATGTTTTTCAGTGGAGTCAACAAGAACTTATCCTCAAAGAAGGGGGTCCTTCTGCCTCCGGAAAATCGGTTTCTATGCTTACAAAAAGTACCAGTAGTAGGTTTCACAAATTTTTATTACGTGCTCTTATAAGCAAATTTGTTTTATTCTTATTTAAAAATGGCTATTATATGTTCCGTTTTACATGCGAGATCCGATGAATGAGAGGTTGCTTGCTGCGCATGACCGATGTATTTTTCGGTAATCAACTAATTTTCTATTCATCATAGCTTCTTTACCTACTCGTCACATTAGTTTTTTGGTTAGTGTAGCGAAAGAGAGATCCGACACCAACTAAAGAACTTACACTGTTAAATATATGTAAGTAAATTATGAGAATAAATATTCTTTAAACCTAACACTATATTTATAGGTGCATCTAAATCATCAAAAGGATCACTTGTTGGCGGAGTCAAGAGTTACTTCCGTATGGTATCTGAGCACAAAGATATTGTACGCGCCGTTATGGCTTTACAAGGGATGATGTATATGTATAAGCCTGACATTGAAAAGTTGCTCGCGGTAATACTACTACCCGCTAATAACTTTGCTTTGCAATAAAAATAATGGCACATTTTTCGTTTAACTTATTTGCGGAGGTTTTACAGAGTTACGGAAGATATTCTCACTTATGGGCAGAGGATAGAGTGCAGCAAGTTCAAGACTTCGTCGATTCTAATCCTTTGAACGTCATTATTAGAGACATGTTGAAGAAGTACGAAGGACAGACTGAAGAAGTGGGAAATTTACCGGAGAGACATATTATTGGATCTATTCAAATCAATACGGGTGAGTATTCAAGAAATTTAAGACTACATCACAAAATCCTTTTGTAGTTGCATAATGTGTTATTTTGGAGCCCATTAGGTATATTGTGACGGTTATCACAAAACGAATTTACGTTGATCTGATCAAACATGGAATTGTTATAAAATAGAATTAAGGCGCCTGTAGAGGCAAGCACATGCGACTAAGTGGGCGCCGCCCGGTTGGTCGACCCAGGTATCGCTGGGAAGACAGTGTGGAGGCGGATCTGCGGCAGCCTCTAGTCGAAGACTGGCAGGAGGCTGCGCAGGATCGGCAAAGGTGGCGTGCTCTCGTTTCGGAGGCCAAGATCCTCTTTGGGTCACTGCGCCGTTAAAGTAAGTAAGTAAGTAGTAGAGGCAAGCACTGAAGTAGAGACAAACACAGTTTTGACGGTTTTGACACTTCCGCATATACTTTTTTTGCTTGTTATTATATGCGGGAGTGCCAAAACCGACGAATAAAACTTGCACAAAGTGTGTATGGAGAAGGCCTTGCCTTTACACGCGCCTTAAGTAGAATTTGATCGTTGAATTTGTTAACAAAACTAATTTCTACTAACAACACTCTCCTTATTATTGGGGAACGGGACTTAATTGCGTACAATTATAATTGTACGCGATTAAGTCCCGTTCCCCAATAGTAATGTGTGAAAATCGTGTAAGTTTAAATCAATATAACACTCCTTTTTTATGATGCAGATAATGTCAAATTGGGTTTACACGTAGAATCTATTGAATGGAAGAGGATTCTAGGCAAGCTACTGAGTCACGCTTATAAGGAACGTGTAGACAAAATGATGCAGTTTATCAACGACCGAATGAAAGCAATGGCAAAAAAAATTAAGGATCTGGATGACGTTCGCGTTGCGATGTTATGTCTCGCAATGATTCGAGAAGCATTTATAGAGTACGTACCTATACCTTATTAAAGGTTGAGATAAAATCTCTAACATAGTTGCATGGCCAAATGAAATTTGTTAAGTTTGTCAAATTTAAAGTTTCTCTGATTACTTAAACAATTAATGCCTCCAAACTTATTTCTTTGTAATATGCAATTTATGTCAATGGATCCAGTAAGTTTCTTTGTTTATAGTATGGACATGGAATTGGATTTAATCGAAGAAAGTTATGGGACGTTTCATCAATTTAATATAGACATTTCTAAAGATGACTCGGATATGGTAGACGGACTGCGATATGCATTCACAAATATGTTAGAGACTGTAAGTATGACCATTGTAATTGTGATTTATATTAATTAAGTGAACCAACCTGAATCACAGTGTAAAAATAACATTTTACTGAGTACTTTAGAGTATCCGACCTAATGTGTATCTGAATTGTGTAATAAGGGCTATCTATCGTGTATGAATTCGTCACTAGAGGCGCTAGTGTGATGTCAGGTCTTCAAAATGTCAAATTCTACTGTTTGTACGTGTTACGCGGGTTTATTTCTAATTAAAATAATACGGTGATATTTTTCGAATACCTGACATGAGATTAATTATGGAAATATAAGTTTCATGTCAAATAATTTCAGTGCTTTGAAACAATATATCGTTCGTAAACTTATGACTTTTTGTAACAAAATGGGACTGCGCTACAATAGGGATGTTGACTCAACATTTATTATTACTCCATACGAAAGAATACATGAAACTATGCCAAATAGTGAAAATCCTATTCAAATATCTCAAAGAATAACGAAACTACAGCCGTTAGAACGTCTTCAGTTCGAGAGAGAAAGCGCTACAGATCAGTGACGTCACTGACCTGGAGCGCCATAGTAAATGACGATCGTTCAATACAACGGGGCGTTTTGCGGAACAGGGACAGAAAATGCCCCCTCCTAAAACTTTGAAGACTTATAATTATGTAATTATTTATTCTTTTGAATTACTTTTTTCGCTATTTGATTGAGAATTTTATCCTTTTTCGAGAAAATTCGGATTCATTGATTTTCTTATTTGGTGTCAACATCCCTATACGGGATGTTCGATATTTTTACGGTACAATTTTAATGTATAATATGTTTATATTATATTACGTATACGATTTCAACGTAAACTTCTTTTCACGCCAATTGATAACCAATAACAAACTTTGACAACCGGACCAACAGTCGTAGAGGCGCCAACTGTGAGCCAAAAACGGTAGCCCTCATTCAGATATTCAGGGTTTGGGTAGTTTTGAAATGAAATATAATATGACCAATTTTCTTGCAGGCTGCGTCAGTACAACAAAGAATAGTCGATATGCAAGGTCCACTTCAGAAGGAGTTGACACAAGGCGTCGGTTCCTTTATGCAAGAAGTACTCAAATTTGATGCCGATTATGATGCATTTGGACCAATGACTCCTGGGTTAACAGCCCGCGAGGCTAGCGATAGGTGACGCTCCTTTTTCCTCTGCCTCGTAAAAATTCTTCCTTATTCTTCCTTCTAGACATGCGCAAAATGTGTCACTAAAAAGAAAAGAGTGATATACTTCATTCCTTCACTGTGAAAGTATATTACTCATTTAGTTCACTAGTTCAGTTTCGTTCAGTAGGTAGCTCAACAGATCCATCTACGATATAGATTGGGTAAACATATCAGTCATTCATTCAATCATGTCGTCTATGTCACTCTCCGAGCGAATGAGAAGGTAAAAGATATGAATCATGAACTGAACGAACTTAAGTATTGAAGTATATGAATCCGAACTCAACTAGTGAATGAAAGAGTTACTCGAGGTGAAGTACTTCATTTGAATCATTCATTCGTGAACTACTCATGTCTACTTCCTTCCACCAGCGCGCTGCTACACATCATATAGCGTCATATAATATGACATTTATCTGCTACTAGCGACCCGCCCCGGTTTCGCACGGGTGCAAAATAATCACTCTTGAATCACTCTATCTAGTTATATATTACAAAAAACCGCATCAAAATCCGTTGCGTAATTTTAAAGATCTAAGCATACGACGGGACAGCAGCAGGAAGCGACTTTGTTTTATACTAAGTAGTGATTTTTCTTGATAGATCTACATATAATAAAAGAATCCTGTTATTCTAATTTCCAGTTTCAAGCTACATTTTATCCTTAAAAATCACACATTGCCCATGTGAACTTTCAACCCTCGCTTAAACGCTTTAGGGGATGAATTAAAAAAGAAATGCCATAATCAATGTTTTTCACTATACATTAGGAGCTTGTGACCGAAGTTTTAAACTTCTTACGTCAAAAACTACATTTTTCTCATACAAAATTTCATCCCTTTTTTGAACCCCTTAGGGGATGAATTTTTATATAAACCCAATATCATTTATCTTGTTATTTAATAAGAAACCTTTGTACAAAGTTTCAAGTCCATAACTTTCCAAATGAACGATTTCCATACAACGGTTCAACCCCTGTTTCACCTCCTTAGGGGTAGAATTTCGAAAAATCCTTTCTTAGTACACGTCTACGTACTCTAAAGAATATATGTTCCAAATTTCATGGTTATATCTTCAGCAGTTTAGGCTGTGCGCTGTCTGTCAATAGTTGTTAGTTGTCTAAGTAACGCAAGAGTTTTATAATATGTATAGATATGTGCGGACGTGGCTGTTGCCACAAAGTAAATAGCGGCGGCGCGCGCTGGAGCAGAGAGTCCGCTCAGTACAAAGTGCCATTTTCGCCGCACGCACAATGACGTAACATTTACAGGCATTCTCGGTTGATTTCGGACTAGCTTAGTCGCGACTGTCACTGTCGCGTCGCGAGTGCTAGTTGTGCGCGCGTTGATCACTTGACGTCCTCGCCGCTACGTAGATAGTTTATGTCACGTACGTCAAAATGAATAACCGATATTATTACAGTTGGAATGTATTTTATTGTTTAAATACACTTAAATACAACAAAAAACGGTGCCTACACTTTCTTCAAATTTTCAAACGATATTGAAAGGTAAATAAAACGGTTTTCTCATTTTGGTAGTTACAATACCTAGGTAGGTAGGTAATTTTTTGAAACTTGCCGCTTTGATAACGACGATCAACCATTACACATTCATCTTATCGTTCGCTGGTAAAACGCCAGTATTTAAGTAGTACTATGGTTTAGTTAAGTAGGTACCTAATTAATTAGGTATATTTTTGTTGGCGCTCTCGACCGCCGCCGGTCACAAGTCACAACTCGCAGCGGGTCACGCATCAATTTATTAGGGTTCCGTACCCGAAGGGTCAAAACGGAACCCTATTGGTGTCGCCCAGACGTCCGTCCGTCCGTCCGTCGTATGTCACAAAATTTGTTCCGAAGAATTTTTAGACTTCTCATTGACCTATGAACTTGAAATTTGGTGACAATGTTCAATATTACGTATATTTTAACAACAAATACTAATATATCATATTTTTGAGGTTGATTCGGAACCCTAAATGTGCGAAGTCCGACTCGCACTTGGCCGGTTTTTTACCAAGATACGCTGGTTCATATTTAAATGTCATGTTGAAGAATTTTTAATTTATCTGCTCCTTTTTAAAATTCAGAATCAATACAGAAGCAACCCTGTAGTTTAGGTATGTATTTTCAAGAACGGCGGGAACGGACCTTCTGTATATTCTTTATTTTGTGCTGTTGCTCTTGTATTTTTTTTAAAGAACATCCAAGACCCAGGAACAACCACCCAACCAGGATCACCCATTAGAGCCCGGAATTTTCACGGTAAAACAAAAGACTGCGCATTCTCGCTTTTTCATCGATTTTTTAATCGATATCGAGTATTATTAATTTATTATATTAAAAATCATGCCGATATATTTACATTATCTGCTATCAAAAACCATGTGACTAATGACGACATGTGTGATTAATGATGTGAATTTCGAAGAAGGAATTGCATCTGTCTCTATATAATTTTCTGCAAACCTCACGTTTTTTTTTGATTAAATATTTTTGTTATTTGGGTGACCGTTTTTTTCTTCTGTTACACAACTATCGATATCGATAAACAAAATGTTTCTAGCACTAGAGAGATTGCGACAGTCTTGTTTTGCCGCGAAAATTCTTTTATAGATGTTAAAAGGCCAATGATGAGGATGAAGTTGTTTAAGTACATAAACACGCTAGTTTTTGCCGTTTTTTTATTTTAATTTTTTATTTATATATTGTTGTTTATACGGTTGTTTCCTAAAGGAGTCCATGGTCCGCTTTGGCGCATTAATACTAGGATTAGGCGAAGGACTAGATTTATGTAATCATTTCTATCATGATACTTTTGATAAATGATAATGTTTAAACATTGTGTTTTTGCAAAAAATTGCAGAGTTATATTATTTCAATCAAGATTTGATGAGTTATGGAGAAGATTTGAAATGTACTCTAACGGTGAAAAACTATTTGGCATGGAGGTTAAGGATTACCCCATTTTGCACGAAAAGAAAAAACAGTTCAACTTATTAAACAAACTGTAAGTGTTTTATCACCAGTGATCGGAATAGGCAGAGTATAAATACCTAAACTTCGTGGAACTTATTGTTATTATTTATCTCTTCATTTATTTAAGTAGGTACTTAGGTTGGTTTTTACAATATTGTTATAAAAAGTAAAATATAAAAATACACTTACAAAACATAAAAATATTATAAAAACCTAACCTAGGGTGCCGCCGGCAGCGAGGCAGGGCCTAAGCTACCGGTGGTCAGGGCGACAGAGAGAGGAACCTCCTGACTATCCGCGCCGTGTCCAGGAGTACCGCCTTCTGAATCTGACCCTTGACCCAGCCATCTAGCGAGAGTCTCTTGAGGTGTTGGTCGAGACTCTTCGCTATTAGACCGTTCGCAGAAACAACTATCGGGACAATGGTCGTTGAATCAACATCCCACATGGCGGTTACCTCGTGGGCTAAGTCTAGGTACTTGCTGAGTTTGTCCTTCTCGGCCTTCACGAGGTTCTCGTCATGGGGGATGGTGATGTCAACGAGCACTGCCTGGCGTTTTGATCGATCTATCAGCACGATATCAGGCTTATTGGCTACAATAGTCCTGTCCGTGATGACAGATCGATCCCAATAGAGCGTGGCACGACCATTTTCGAGAATGACATATTATTATTTATTATTATTAGTTTACCTATATGTAAAAATATAACATTTATTTTATTATGCATTTAAAACTTGTCCGCGTCCGTTTTTTTACGCCAGGACTTAAATTGTGTTTGAGTGAAAGAAATAGACATAGTAGGCTATTTTATTGCCTTGTCGTCTATATTGTTATCGCGTAAAAAAAAGGAGATGTAGTTACCACTTAAGGTAAAATCCATAATTTGGTGAAGTAAACTGACAGATAAGATGTTGCCAGGAGTAGAAAAATTGCGGCTCTGCTACACAAAACATAATCCTAAGAAAGTGTATAAATTAAGAAGAAAGAAGAAAAACATTTATTCGTGGCACAAAATACAGTACAATTACTATTTTCAAATATGTCCATTTTTAATGACACCAATACAGCTTTAGTAGCTTGTGGTAACGAAACAAGTATTACTTATATAATAAGTTTCCGGGACTTTAGTCACGAAAACAATCTAGTCACAACGCAAGCAAGTCTCGCTTTTTGTCTCTGTTCCGACAAGTTAAGGTAAGTTATTACCAATGAATTTGAATACTTCCGGGATACAATTATGGGATTCAAATATAAAATGTTTATTGCATATCACAGTTATACATGAGGTGGAATTACAAAATAGTTTTTTTTTTATAGTGTTGTTACAAGGAAGTCTCCACTTTATGACTTTGTTCCACGAAGTTTAGGTATTTATACTCTGCCTATTCCGATCACTGTTTATCACCCGTTTCCCAGACATTAGGTATGAAGAGTTCGTCGATAATGATTAGACAAAAAAATATAACCGTATAATATAAAATTACAGGTACATATTGAGATATAATAAACGGGTCACTAACGTCTTTAACGTCGAATATCGCTCGACATGTTTCGGGCCAATACGTGGCCCTTAATCATGAGATTAATGAGGTCTAGTCGCCAGGGCCTCGCGTTTAGCACTGAGTTTGAGCGCGTGGTTCGCTCGGCTGCCTGGTGTCGTGAGTGGCCCGTTTATTATATACTGTCTGTCTCACGGGAGTTTTCTATTTAAAATTACAGGTACAGTTTGTATTTGGCTGTGATGAATTCCATCGATGGATACTTTGAAACGCCTTGGGCAGCAATTGATATTGAAACCATAATTTCTCAATTGTCAGAGTTTGATGTAAGGTGAGAAAAACAAGCTTATTTTTTTTTACTGGCACATTTTTTTATGACAGTATGCTTAGGAAATAAAGCGTTCGAGCCGACTAACGAAACTACAAAAGTAGATAAGTATAGAGTCACTTAGAGTCTGGTTACAAAGACCTGTTAAACCTTATGTCGGTAAGTTACGTCAAAAATGAACTGAGTCACAAAAGTGAAGCAAGTTTAAAATTTGATCTGGACATTTGGTTTAACGTATCATTATAAAACCGGCCCAAAAATTTTAATGTCCATAAAACTTACGTTGCTGAAACTTCTGTTCAGGTGTCGTATGCTGCCAAAAGCAATGAAAGACTGGCCTGCATTTATCGAATTGAAGACTAAAATCGATGATTTCAACCAGACTTGCCCTCTGTTAGAACTGATGGCTGACAAGTCTATGAAGGATCGGCATTGGAGGAGACTAGAGAAACTATTAGGTTATAAATTATAATCTTACAAATATTATAAATGGGAAAGTTAAGATGTTTGGATATTTAGATTTATTTTAGATGTTTCGATGTTCGTTACGCAATCACACATCACACACAATCAAATCTTGCTCATCACACAAATAAATGCCCTGTACGGGATTCAAACCCGGGACCTCCAGCTAAGTAGGCAGGTGTATTTATTTATTTTTGAAAATTAAACCAAACATAAGGCCCTGTATATGCCAATTGTGTATGCGCAATGGTAAACTCGCGCGAATACCCTCGATATATTTTCAGCTTTGGTAGTGCTTAATAATAACTTTGAAATAGTGACTTAGAAGTAAATGATGTACAATATATATTCAATTTATTTTTCTACTAGGATGTGTTTTGGACGTGGAATCAGAATCGTTTACATTAGCTAACGTTATGGAAGCGCCATTACTGAAGTATAAAGAAGACGTTGAGGTATCGTAATTTTGTGTAATATATACCTACATGGAAGGGGCAAACTATATATTTTAAACTTTACCCGTTCACTGCGGTATGGGCCCGAAAAAGTTCAGCGAAGGTGTTCTCGAGCGCTACCTATTACCCGTGCAGTTCGGCGTGAGGGCCTATGCTAGCTAACGCGGTTTACACGGAGCGGGTCATACTTACGGGCCGCGGGCCGCGGCGGGCAATTTAGTATGATCTATATCCATTCCCGCGTCAACTAGCGTCGCCCCGAAGAAGGGAGATGTCAAAAAAGGTATCGGACGGGGTAGCTGTAGAGTGTAGGTGTCAGTCATCGAGTTAAGCGGTAGAACAATAGCTTACGGCTTATATGTACATATATGTTCAAGAGGTTTCCATGAACACAGGTTGCGTTAATTGGGAGGGCCTAAGCATTGACGGAGATAATGATTTATTATTATTTATTTATCATATGGCAATTATTTCTAACCGAAGATCTTTGAGACGACAGTACGGTTGCGAGTTTTGTTGCACTTTTAGCACCACCCAGGGGTCACGTGTAGGGTAGCGGTGGAGACTTTCCCTATGGACGTGGTGCAACATTGAACCCCCCTTTGTCAAGTGAGTGGGCAACTTGACTGTTAGCAGTTCTCAAGCCGCCCGAAGGCCTCCAACTTGGCTTAACGACTGCTACTAGGCTTAATGACCGCGGAGTTAATTATGATGTAGGGACTGTTTAAATCGTAACATTTGTTTTATCATTAGGACATCTGCATTAGCTCAGTGAAAGAGAAAGACATCGAATCGAAACTGAAACAGGTTATTGTCGACTGGGCAGTTATTGACCTGACATTTGCGCCTTTCAAGAATCGTGGAGAGTTACTCATCAAGGCTCAAGATACCCTGGATATTATTACGATGCTTGAAGATAGCTTGATGATATTAAACTCTTTAGCATCTAATCGGTAAGTTTCCCAATCATAAATACCTACTAACAGTATAGGTATTTAAGTCCAATTACTAACTGCGACAAAACATGCAATACTAATTACAAAAGTTTCCTAAAGTATTGTCTTTCCGATATTATGTTTAATTGGTTCGTATTCTCTATAGAGTTATTTTCGTTGCCGTTTCATTTATTTTTCATCTTATCCACTAACATACAAGTCATACACTTAGGTATTTTTTACCGTCCGTTTCTGAAGGGTCCAAACGGAACCCTATGGCTGTCACGAGTTCGTCCGTACGTACGTCCGGACGTAAGGACGTATTCGTAACGGACGAATTTGGAGTATAATAATAATGAGAGAAATTTCCTTCAGATATAACGCTCCATTTAAACGAGATATTATACTGTGGATTAACAAACTTGTGAGCACCAGTGAAATTCTGGAGAGGTGGTTGGTAGTGCAGAACTTGTGGATGTATCTGGAGGCAGTGTTCGTGGGTGGCGATATATCGAAACAACTGCCGGCGGAGGCTAAGCGATTTGCGGTTAGATCCCATATATTTATCGAATCCCATAACACCATTTTTAGGGTTCCGTACCAAAAAGGTAAAAAAAGGAACCCTATTGGTTTCACTTTGTCTGTCTGTCTGTCTGTCTGTCTGTCTGTCTGTCTGTCTGTCTGTCTGTCTGTCTGTCTGTCTGTCTGTCTGTCACATCGCTAAATATCTCAGGAACTACTTATCCTATCGATTTGAAATTTGGAATAGTTATAAACAAGGGTAACCCAGATACATAGAAGATGGTTTTTTAAATTATTTTATTTTATTTTCTGTGAATAATGACAGATAAAAGGGGATTCAAAATTTTAAAGTCTGGCAACTATGTCAAGTGGGGTATCATATGAAAGGGCTTGACTTGAACATTCTGAAACAATTTTTAGTTTTTTTTTTCGTTGGGGAAATTTCGATTTACGAGGGAAAATGTAAAAAAAAATACCATTCCCCCCCCCTTATCTCCGAAGTTTACGAAGAAAAAAATTTGAAATTATTACACAACATTAATTTGCATGTATATTTTACAGGAAAATTATAGCCATAGCCCTATCTAGTTTTTCTTTTTTTAATCATCAAAAAACTCTTCTATACTAAGTTTGTAATTTAATCACCTTTGTATATATTTTTATATATTTAAATTTACAAAATTACGTTAAAAATACCTTCTTTCAAATAAAAAAACAATTATTGAAATCGGTTGATGTGATAAAGAATTATCCTTGAAAAACCAACATACGTACTAAGTTATTCAGTCGCGCAAATTAGTAACACAATGCGCCGATAGATGGTGCTGTCATGTTTTTTTAAGATTGTTCCTGAATTAATGGGGTCAGGACGGGTACACAACTACATATACAAGAACTGTGTACGGAACCCTCGGTGCGCGAGTCGGACTCGCACTTGACCGGTTTTTATTATTTGGGTTCCGTAGACAACAGCATCCGTCATCTGTCTGTTCAGAAACGAATACCTCTGACATTAGCTCTGAAAATTGCCACATGTAGAGAAATTGGTACCCTCCATTATTTACCACCACTGCTACCTTCTATTTCGGATAAATGGCTGATGCTTTGAAGCGTTTGACTTATGAAAAAATAGTAGTTTATCTACATCCATATCATAAATCCTCTATATGTGTTCAGGTATGATTAGCAAATGACCACCATTACAACACATAATTACATAATAACAACAACAAAATAACATAATAAATATAATAATAACAACAAAAATAATTTAAATACATCCTAATCCTAAAATTAATATTATAAACGTGAAAGTTTGTGCGGATGGATGGATGGATGTACGTCTACGTTCCGCTTAATCTCAAAAACTACTAAACGGATTTCTATGAAACTTTCCAGTATTATAGCTTAGACATCAGAATAGGACATAGGCTATAAATTATTTCAAAATTCATCCCCTGAGGGGGTAAAAAGGGGATGGACATTTTGTATGGAAAATAAAAATTTCTTTAAGATAAAGACTTGAAACTGTCTTAATAGACTAACCATTAAAATTAAAGAAAACAGTTTTCAGCGGTTTTCGAAATTCGCTCTCTAAAGGGATGAAACGGGTTTGAAAGTTTGTATGGTGAGATTTTTTTTTTTAAACGAGGAACTTGAAACTTCCTTTGTAAACCTAGCATTAAATACTAAGAAAACTAATTTCAGCGTTTTTTGTAATTCACCCTCTGAAGGGGTGAAAAGGGGGTTGAAACATTGTATATGGACAACCTGAGTTTTTTAAAGTGAGTAACTTCATACTTGGCGAGTAGACTTTCAGTTAAAATATAAGAAAAGTTTATGAATGTCTACACTTAAGACTGTATAATAGAGGGTTGAATGTTTGTATGGAAAACGTGTATTCGAAGTGAGGGACTAGAAATTTCGGTTTTAGTAATATACCTATAGAAGATAAATAGATTAAACACTGCCCTACCCGTGCAAAGTCGTGGCGGGTTACAAATGTTAAAGTATGTCTGTCAGTCTGGTACCACTTTTGATCCACTGAACCGATTTAGATGAA
Organism: Cenopis cana; assembly: GCA_951800055.1. NCBI lineage: Eukaryota > Metazoa > Arthropoda > Insecta > Lepidoptera > Tortricidae > Cenopis > Cenopis cana. Next base: position 10,260,190 of record OX637476.1, on the reverse strand, counting down.
ATTTGGTATGGATATAGTTAGTAGTCCCAGGGATGGACATAAGATACTTTTTATCCCGGAAATCATCCCTTAAGGGGGTGGAACTTTGTATGGAAGAAAGGGAACTCGCCTGACATAAAATAATAGCAATAACATTCTAACGCAATGACCGAGTTCTACGCAGACCAAGGCGCGGGCAAAAGCTAGTAATACATAATTTCATCAAACGATGTCGTAATGAGAAAAGTAGTAAGGTAATGTTACATTATTATTATTTTAATTTTTTATATTATGAACCAGGTGCGTGCTTATAAAAGACATCAACGCGCACCACTTTTGTATTGAACAGGAACTATTGCGTTTCAAGCAATAGTTCCTGAACACATGATAGACGATTTATTTATGGATATGCATGTAGATAAAGTAGTGTAGGTATGCAACTGTATACATAATTAGGTCTTAAAATACTCGTGTTGTTGAATTTATATGATGTTCGAAATTTGAAAACTTTTACGTTATAAAATAGGAAATCTTAAAAAAATTATGTTACTGCTGTCTGTAACTTTCTCCCACAGATATGAACATTATAAAAACATTGATTGTGGTAATGCTGGTCATTGCCTACGGTTTCTGAATGCATTTTAGAGAATTGTGTGTAGATAAAATCTCATTTCGTTTCTTTTAATTTACAAAATTATAGATATTTTTAATATTTGATTTGAAAGTACCTAGTGATTTACGATGAAGCAAGGGTATCCTTCTATCTAAACATGACATGAGAACAAACTTTATATTTAAATTTTAGACAATCGACAAGACTTACGTTAAGATCATGTACCGAGCTCGAGACATAATAAACTGCGTTGAGACTTGCACATCGGACGACAGTCTGAAGCAGTTGTTGCCACACTTGCTTGAACAACTAGAAGCTTGTCAAAAATCTCTCACAGGATACCTTGAAACAAAAAGACTTATTTTCCCACGATTCTTCTTTGTGTCGGATCCAGTGCTGCTCGAGATTCTTGGCCAGGCTTCAGATCCGCATTCGATTCAGGTATGACATTTAAATTAGTCTGTCGCATGGCGCTGGTAGCATGAAATGAAACAGTTACTTACGTTATCGAACTCGATAAAAGTTTGTAATTTCTGAACACAATTGACAGTCCTAGTTCGATAGAAAATAAAATTTTAAGGTCCACGTAATTTTAATTCAAAAATATCTATTCTAAAAGTAGCGAATCGTAAGTGAATTATGACATAATTTTTATGAATTACCTATGTTTGACAGCATTGCTCCTTAACAGTCGTAGGAATGACGTCACACTTCCGTTTACATTCTGGCGATTTTCTTCAACGCTAGCGAAGAAAAAAATCAAAAAAATATTTTATTACGTTCAGGTAGCATATTTACCGAAATGGTTTTCGATTTAGGCATCATTATAAATTTTGAAATGTTGTCAATTAAGATTTGCATCCTTGAGAGAAGATGTGTCCAGATGTTTTTGCACACTTTTGACACTTACCTGACAAGCTTGCGAGGTGTCAAATATAGTCACAGTCACATCTCTGGTGGAGATTCACCGTTATAAAACATATTTTACGTGACCTCAATTCTTTGTCTAGCCTCACTTGCCGAGCATTTTCGACGCAATGAACACTGTTGATTTCGATGACAAGGAAAGGATAATTAACATGAATTCTGACAATGGAGAAAAAATACCCTTGGAAAAACCAGTTGCCTGCATGGGTGGTGTTGAGGTAATTTCCGTTATCTTATATCATTAAACGAGCAACATATATGTATTTCGGGGATCTCAGAAACGGCTCTAACGATTTTGATGAAATCTGGTATGTGGGGGTTTTCGGGGACGAGTAATCGATCTAGATACCTAGGTCTCATGCCCGGAAAAACGCCGAGCGAAGCTCGGGCGCCCAGATATTATTATTTATACAGTACGGTAAAGCGATTTATGCGATTTATTCATTGGTGAATTACCGTTTGGTGATAATTAATATACAAAAAGTGCATTCCGACAACTAGTATTTGTGATGCCAATCCATAGCCATACCAATCGAAAAATCTTTCGTATCATAACTTTTTTTAAATATTGTGTCAGTGGCAGAAGCGCCTTTGCCTGTCTATAGACGCTTACATTGCAACTCCAGCCCTGTAACTATTCGTTTTTAAGCCGCAAATATCGTTTCAAAATTTTACGATGTTATTTTATTTCCAGAATTGGTTAAACGTGTTGCTAGACACTATGAAAGATACTGTACGGAACGTGATCGCAAGTATTTCACAGACCTTGGCAGGAGATCCAGAGTTTGACTTCTTAACTGGGTTTTGGTCATTCCCGGGACAGGTATAGAATTAGATATTATTTACTTGTTAGTGATTTATTAATATACATAAATATATACACGTTCCTTGTCCGGGTGCCCTCAATGGGCGGTCATGAACCTAACCTATTTTTAAGGAGCCCATGCTTCCACCGTGGAGTCAACATCCCCATACTGAATGCACAGTCCAACTGTCAGTTGAACTTGTTACATTGTCAGATCAGATCGTTTTGTATGGGGACAGTTAATAAGAATACTTTAATCATATCTATAAAACATTCTTATAATAATCAACCATGGCTAACCTGAGAGCTAATAAAATGTGCTTCTCTAGTAAATACACGGATGATGTTGATGTATTTTTATAGTTAATATTTGAAATACGGTTATTAAATTAAGTACTTAGTTTTTATCATTAGAGTCACTTGATGTCTGTGTTGACATAGATACCGCAATGCCCTAACTAGCTTGTCTTGTTTGTCGATAATAATATGTCATGAGTCATGAGGTACATCGAAGTAGCTTTGTTTCTTTATTTTAGGCTAATTATGTATACTACATTTTAGGCAAGTCTCTTGGGCATGCAAATTTTATGGACAAGTGATGCTGAATACGCATTAAAGAAAGCTAAAGCCGACAAATACATCATGCGCCTTACAAACCAGAAATTTTTAGATTTATTAAACGGCTTAATTGATTATACTGTAAAAGACTTGCTCCCTCTGGAAAGAACGCAAATAGAGACAATGATTACTATTCATGTGCATCAAAGGTTAGTATTAAAAAAAAGTGAAGATATTCCCAGTATTAAGGCGGATGTCACAATGCATCTTGCACTGCAGAGTGAGTGTGAGCCTCGTAAATATAAGGAACTGTGATGTGAACGGCCCCTATAGCAATTACAGATACTATTCTGTGCCTATTCAGCCGCCTACGTAACCGAGGTTTCATAACCTGGTTTCGATCGAAGCTTTCTTTTTACTTCTCCGTAACTGGCTTTGGTCAAGCACTTTGTTTTACTCGTACGTAACTAGCTTCGGATAAGCACTTATTTTACTTTTACGTAACTGGCCTACGCAACCGGAGTTTGGCAATATTTGTTAATAATCCTTTTATCTATCCCAAGATAGCTCATCCCAGTTTTGGCTTGTTTTTACGCTAAAAGAAACAAACAAATTTCAAACAATTTTTAGACAAAATAAAATTATTTATTCACAGTTAATCTACGAGTATATATATAAAATTGATAGGGTGACTGACTAATCATAATCACCGCTCCGCCGAAACTGCCGGTCCTAGAAATTTGAAATTTACACTGGACTTAGAATATTAGTCTAGGCCCGAAACTAGAAAACGCGTCTCTAAACAGTGCAAGCGGCAAGACATGTAACAGTTGGGGTGACAACGTTATCAGAGGGTTAAGTTAAGACCCTGCAGAATACGGATCTGCCTGTCTCCATCCCCAAATTTGAGCCGAAAGTATGTTATACCCGAAAAGGTGCAGCCCATAGTTTTTTGCTTGTACTGTCGTTAAAGTTCATTTTAGTGCTAAACATAGTTCGGCAATATTGTAGAACACAAAATTTGCTAAAACTTTTGACTACAAAGATTTTTTCCATGACCCCTTGGGACGAAGATATGACAGGAGGCATCTTTAAAAATTGCCACCTCACATGTTTACGTTTTAAGTGCATTTTAGCCCTAACTATAGTTCAGCAATATTGTAGATCACAAAATATGCTACAACTTTTGTATTGAAATGTTTTTGCCACGGCCATTAGTAAAGAAGATATGAAGTCAACTTTGGAGTACTACCGTCGAAATTTGCTACTTTTCCAGTTTTCTTCCCATATTTAGGTAAGAGTGCAATTTATCGCAATCTGTAGGGATCTATGATGGTCGAGTGATAGCATGATAGACGACAAGAGAAAGCATCTGTCACTTTCCGATTTATAACACTTCAATCCCTCAGAAGAGAAAATCGTCTGTTTCCACGATCGGTAGCTCTGAAGCGGAAGCTCGTCGACATGTGCATTCTGCCTGTTCTAACCTACGCTGCACAAACATGGTCACTCACCGAGACCAAATTGAAGGTTTACCAACGGGCAATAGAGCGCAGCATGCTGGGAGTCAAACTGATCGACCGTGTTCGGAACTCTGTGCTGCGCTTCAAAACCGGTATTGCAGATGTTGGAGCTGGAGGATGTTGGAGCAAGACTGCCAGGCTAAAATGGAACTGGGCCGGCCACGTCTGCCGTATTGCATCCACGGAGATGGGCAAAATTAGCAACAGAGTGGGTTTCGCAATATGCTCGGAGACGACGTGGCAGGCCGAGGCGGAGGTGGCGGGATAACCTAGATATATTTCTAAACGACTGGCCCGAAACAGCTCAAAGCCGGAACGAGTGGAAGTCGAGGGGGGAGGCCTTTGCCCAGTAGTGGGACACCTTTGTAAGCTTAGGAAAAAAAAGTAAACATTTCATCGCCAAATTTCAGGTTCTTATGTGATTTATAGGAAGTTAAAAATTACATCAAAGCAAAAAAGGTGATTTTGGTGGATTCTTGTTCTTTTGTTTTAATATACGATATTTATCTACACAATAATGGTAGTTTTATCCTTTACCGTGGACTTCTGTTTAGATTAAAGTTTATCCGAATTGAAATCATCATCACCATCAGCCTATATACGTCCCACTGCTGGGCACAGGCCTCCTTTCATAGATGAGAGGGATTGGGCAAGAGTCCCCACGCTGGCCCAGAGCGGGTTGGGGACTTCAAATACAACTTTGAATTTCTTCGCGGATGTATGCAGGTTTCCTCACGATGTTTCCTTCACCGAAAAGCTAACGGTAAATATCAAATGATATTCTGTACCTACATAAGTTCCGAAAAACTCATTGGTATGAGCTGGGATTCGAACCCACGAGCGCCGCTTGACAGCCGCATGCTTGAACCACTGGGCTACCGTAACTTGAACTAATAAATTGCTTGAAATAATTAAGCCGAATTGAAATAAAATATTTGGACACAAGGGGCTACTGCGGATGCTCTAAGGAAGCGTCCTTTTATATATTTGCTCCTGTTACTGGCTACAACCTTGAATATCGTTTCCGATTGCAGTTCTCTTGCTAACGGCAAGCATGCACTCGCATAGGCATAACTTGGTAGCCAGGATTACACACCTACCACTACTAACAGATCGATCAAAACGCTAGACAGTGCTCGATGACATCATTATCCCCAATGGCGAGAACCTTGTAAAAGGCCGAGAAGGACATAGTTAGCAAGACTAAGATAGCCTTTTCACCAGTGCTATGCTATGCAGCTATGCTGCGAGGATGTTATAGTTTTCCTTCAATATTACAAAACGCATGTGGATGAATTTCCCACTAATTTATCTTCAACTGATTATATTTTCGCATTCAATATTAAGTCTAATACAAAAAGGATAATAAAATGAATGTAGTTTTATATCCCTAAACACAATATTTTCGCTGCAAAAGTATCAAGGCTCATACACACACTATACGGCAACTTATTACAGCATAAGAAGATACATGACAGATATCATTGTATACCTTATTGTACTAAATCAGGGTTTATGTTTAAATGAAGATTCAGAGAGATTTCAGAGTTTTTAAAATTCGCCCTCTGAAGGGATGAAAACAAGGGTTTTAGTAATATAATATGATTTATCTATATTAAACGGGCGGGTTACAAATGCTAAAGTATGTCTGTCTGTCTGTCTGTAACCCCTTCACGCTTAAACTGCTGAACCGATTAGATGAAATTTGGTGTGAATATAGAAAGAAAGGAAAGGACATAGGATAGTTTTCATCGTATCCCTTAAGGAAGTGGAAGTTGGTATGGAACAGAGATAACTAGGTAACCGCCTGAAATAAAAGAATAGCGTTAAAAATTATAACCCGATGACCGAGCTCTACGCAGACGAAGTTGCGGGCAACAGCTAGTTAATACATAAAAACATCTCAGCTACCGCATGTATACACTTTAATATTCTATAGAATCTATATTATTTCCTGCAGTACATTGACAATCGGCAGTAGGAAACCTAATTTCATTAAAAGGATTGCAATCATTATCAAACTCCGGTTACGTAGGCAACCGAAAGAAACTTGAAATTACTTGATCGAAGCCAGTTACGTACGAGTAAAACAAAGTGCTTGGCCAAAGCCAGTTACGGAGAAGTAAAAAGAAAGCTTCGATCGAAACCAGGTTACGAAACCTAGGTTACGTAGACGGCCGAAGGGGTGCTTACGTGTAGGGATACATTGCAATATAACAACAGCATAAATTAACAGTTCCTTGAAATGTATCGTCTTTTTACAGAGATATTTTTGATGATCTAGTGAAACTGAGGATTAAATCGCCAGTTGACTTTGAATGGCAAAAACAGGCCCGGTTTTACTATTTTGAAGACACGGACGATTGCCTAGTTTGCATAACAGATGTCACCTTCATATACCAGGTTCATCATTCATAAATTACAAATTAGTAGTGCTGGTTAATGAGATATTAAAAACAAGTAATTTATCTAACAGTTAACTTATGTTATATCTGTGCACATTTTATCTGTAGAAGGATGTAATGGATAATTGGATATGGCACTAACCATTTATTTCATCTATTTGGTAGTAGTTTCGCCTTTTGATTTTTAGTATAAATACGAACTTGATTTGGCATCAATAAGAAAGGCTTACTCCAAAAGCGAGTAAACTACATTATTAGCATTAACTGCATGAATCTTAGTAGTAGTTATTGTGCAAAGACACAGATATGATTTAGATCTTCCAGTTAACCTTTGAAGAGCTAATTTTATTTTTCAAATATCAGAACGAGTACTTGGGTATCACCGAACGACTGGTAATCACACCTTTGACTGATCGGTGCTACATAACTCTCTCGCAAGCGGTAGGGATGAACATGGGTGGTGCGCCAGCCGGACCCGCCGGCACTGGGAAGACGGAGACCACGAAGGACATGGCGCGAACACTTGGGAAATTGGTCATCGTCTTCAACTGCTCTGACCAGATGGACTTTAGAGGTAATTTAAATTTAGGTGTCTTATATGAAAAGACACCTAAATGATCTGATGATGAATGATGATGATTGGGAGAGGATCGGGCTGCCAAAAGAGCGTACCTTGGGCGTCCCGCTGGTCGACGACCGATCGGCCGACCAAGGTATCGCTGGATCGACGAAGTCCAAAAAGACGTGTGCCAGCTTCAAACGGCCGACTTTGATTGGCGACAAGCTGCACAGGACAGGGCACAGTGGCGTGTCTTAGTGTCGGAGGCCAAGATCAGCTTCGGGTCGCTGAGCCAGCGTAGTAAGTAAGTAATTATATGAAAAGTTCAACTAATGAGTAGGTGGCGTCCTTTTTTCGCACAGTCATATTGATATTAGTATTATTTACATTGTATGTCCATATCTATGTTTACTCAAATTTAACCTTGGACGACTTTTGGGTGATCTATATTTTAACTGAATATGTGAATTGTCTTAAATGCTGCATAGTGAAAATATATTTAGTAAATGGTGTTTTTGACCATAACTTAATTATGATTATTGAATTACATCCACTACCTTATCTGAATTACAGGTTTGGGTCGTATCTACAAAGGCCTCGCGCAGTCAGGAACTTGGGGCTGTTTTGATGAGTTCAATCGCATTGAACTGCCCGTACTTTCTGTAGCTGCGCAACAGATTTATATTTGCCTTACTGCGAGAAAAGAAAAGAAAGAATTCTTTATATTTAGGTAATTATGAATTTAAGTCTTAGTCTTAAGGACTGTCTTTGGATGGCTTTTCCATAGCCAAAGCTTGGTCCCTAGAGGGCCTGTAGATTTGAGGTTGGGCTTAATTTGTTGCAAATTTAAATAATTGAAGAACGTAGTACTTTACAATGTTGCCGTTGAAAAACGCACAGTTGACTTTTAGAACATGAAGTGAAAATAAGTCCTAAATTTTCGCAGTTTTGTGCGTGTTGCTCGGCAAGCTGCACAGCAGTTTTTCGATGTTGAATACTTGAATTCACACTGTCCATACCCTAACTGATCCATACGACATATTAAAAAAGCAGAACTACGTCATGTTTTGCGATTTTTGTCTATTTTAGTGTCGAATTTTACTAGGTACCATGGTATATTATCGTCTGTGTTAGATTACCTAACTATTGTTCTGTGTTGTAGTCTGTAGTCTTCACGTATTACTCGTATCTATAATTGACAACATTTCGAATTTTCAAGTTTGCCATTTTATATCGTAGATCGATAGAAAATGCAATTTTAAGGTCCACGTGTTTTTTATTTCTCCCGAAATCCTAATTTTCATTCAAAAATACCTAATTTAAAAGTAGCGAATCGCAAGTGAATTATGACGTAATTTTCACGAATTACCAATGTTTGACAGCATTGCTCCTTAACGGTCGTAAGAATGACGTCACCCTTCCGTTTTATACGGTGGGTTTTATTCTAGCGATTTTCTTCAAATCTAGCGAAGAAAAAAATTTAAAAACTATTTTATTACGTTCAGGTAGCATATTTACCGAAATGGTTTTCGATTTAGGCATCATTATAAATTTTCAAATGTTGTCACTTTTTAATCTATGAAAAACATCCATTAATTTACATAACAAATGGTTTATGGGCTTGTAGCGATGGTGATACTGTGAGTCTAAATCCAGAATTCGCTTTCATTATCACCATGAACCCTGGCTATGCTGGAAGACAGGAACTTCCCGAAAACTTGAAGATTCAGTTCCGTTCCGTAGCCATGATGGTACCGGACCGACAGATTATTATTCGCGTCAAACTGGCCAGTTGTGGTTTCAAAGAAAATATTGTACTGGGTATGTGTTACTTTTATTAATTTTCATCATTTACTGGATTCATCTACTAGAGATAGTTTAGCTTTGTTTCAATACAAACTTATACTAGGATCGTTTTTGAAGAAGTGGTATACAAGAAGCAAATCTTGTAACAGTTGTAGTGACAAAGATTTTAGGGTGTTTTGACCTCTACTGATTATGGATCTGCCTATCGCCATTGCGAAATATGAACCGGAGTACGGTTTACCGGAAAAACTGTCGCCCATACGTTACAAGAAGAAGAAAATAAAATTTTTTATCTACACCCAACTCCATATCTTTCTCCGCCATCTTGGAAAATCTGTCACTTTTTTCAGTTTCTGCTTGTACTGTCGTTAAAGTTCATTTTAGTGCTAAACATAGTTCGGCAATATTGTAGAACACAACATTTGCTAAAACTTTTAGCTACAAAGATTTTTTCCATGAACCCTAGGGACGAAGATATGACAGGAGATATCTTTAAAAATTGCCACCATTTTGTAGTGTTCCTCACATGTTTACGTTTTAAGTGCATTTTAGCCCTAACTATAGTTAGGCAATATTGTAGATCACAAAATATGCTATAACTTTTGTATTGAAATGTTTTTGCCACGGCCATTAGGAAAGAAGATATGAAATCATCTTTGGAGTACTACCGTCGAAATTTGCTACTTTTCCAGTTTTCTTCCCATATTTAGGTTGGAGTGCAATTTATCGCAATCTGTAGGGATCTATGATGGTAGAGTGATAGCATCATAGACGACAAGATAAAGCATCTGTCACTTTCCGATTTATAACACTTCAATCCCTCAGAAGAGAAAATCGTCTGTTTCCACGATACCTAATAAGATCGTAGGTACTATGAATTTGCAGATAATTTTGTCTTCTGTAATATTACAGATCTAGAAATTGAGCTAAAATACACTAAAATGCAAATATGGGAGGAAAACTAGAAAAAGAAGCAAAAATCGACGGTAGTACTCCATGGATGACTTCGTATCTCCTTTCCTGATGATCGTGGAAAAAATATTTCAATGGAAGAGCTGTAGCAAATTTTGTGATCTACAATATAGCCGAACTATAGTTAGGGCTAAAATGCACTTAAAACGTAAACATGTGAGGAAAACTAGAAAATGGTGGCTATTTTTAAAGATATCTCCTGTCATATCTTCGTCCCTAGGGGTCATGAAAAAAATCTTTGTAGCCAAAAGTTTTAGCAAAGTTTGTGTTCTACAATATTGCCGAACTATGTTTAGCACTAAAATGAACTTTAACGACAGTACAAGCAATAAACTGAAAAAAGTGACAGATTTTCCAAGATGGCGGAGAAAGACGTGGAGCTGGAGTGTCAAACATTTCGGGATACGATGACAAATATTGTTCTTTACGGCATATCAAAAATCCATAACAATCGGACCATAGCTAGGGTACCGGAACAACGATTTACCAAACGAACAACGAAAAAATTTGTATGGGCTGCACATTTTCCGGTATTACATACTTCCGGCTCTAATTTGGGGATGGAGACAGGCAGATCCGTATTCTGCAGAGCTAAACCCTCTGATAACGTTGTCAACCCAACTGTTACACGACTTGCTTCTTGCATGCTACTTCTTCAAAAACGATCCCTGACTAATATACATTTGAAAGAGATTAATGTCCTAAAGTGGTCGTACCTTAGGTTTGTGACTTTTGGTAGGTTTGTCGAACGGTTAACGTTGCAAAGTAAATTTTTCTTTATCATTTTACGTTTTCTTGTAGCTCGCAAATTCTTCACATTGTACAAGCTATGCGAGGAACAGTTATCCAAGCAGGTGCATTATGACTTCGGACTTCGTAATATTCTCTCTGTGTTGAGGACTATGGGTTCTCAAAAACGTGCTAACCCGGATAGCACTGAAGAGAATATAATGATGAGAGTATTAAAGTAAGTACCATATATTTACTTGAGGTATTCTGTTTTTCTGAGTATATATTCAGTACTTTACTAGGTTTTGAATCTTTTTTTAATACACATGTTAAATGTATGAGTAATATTAGCAAAACCGTTTATTAAATATTAAACTTTGTTTAAAGAGAAATGAATGTCTCAAAGCTAGTAGACGAAGACGAACCGTTGTTTGTATCCTTGATCGAAGATTTGTTCCCGGGCATGAAGCTTACTCAAACTGTACAAAGGTAAAAATTCTTATGAACAAAAAAACATAAATATTAGAGTCATACCAATAAATGTCCTTACTGGGATTCGAATCCTGGATCTCGAGTTTGTAGGCAGAGTCAGTGTCACTACCCAAAAATCAAAGGTTATTTGAATCTATATAAAAGTGCAATGAAAGAAGAAACTATTACAAATTGTTTAAGGTACAAAGTTGTTGACGACCGCTTTAGCTTAGTTGGTAGTGACCCTGCCTACGAAGCTGGAGGTCCCGGGTTCGAATCCCGGCCGGGGCATTTATTTGGGGGTGTGATCATCATCATCATCATAATATTTAAGAGCTTGGCTCTTGTCGGTGGAGTAATTGCCAGCTTATTCTACATTCAGCTTTGTTCTTTACTTCTTTGTATGACGTAGCATTTATTTTATGTTTTATTTGCTCCATTATGTCATTCTAGGTCTTCGTCTTTTCCTTTTTCCCCTCTACCTTTCCTTCTATTATTGTTCTGATCCATTCGTCATGGCGTAAGAGATGTCCTAAAACTTTTGTTCTGTTTTCTATCATTTTCAATAAATTCCTAAGTTACTAAGTTTAAAACTTCTTCGTTATTTGTGTGATGAGCATGAAAATTTCTTCTTGGGTCTTGGGTGTTTTCTATGTATTTAAGTATTTATTTATCTATATAAGTATGTATATCGTCGCTTAGTTCCCATAGTATAAGCTTTGCTTAGTTTGGGACTAGGTTGATTCGTGTAAGATTGTCCACAAAAAATATTACATATTAGGTAGCAAAAACAGCTAAGTTTAAAATCATTTGGAACTTTATTATAGAGAAATGCAACGTGCTATAGCTTTGGTGACAGAACGCACAGGGCTTGTGAACCATCCTGAATGGAATTTGAAGATAATTCAGCTGTTCGAGACTTCATTGGTGCGGCATGGTCTAATGACCATGGGCCCGACTGGTTCCGGCAAGACCACTTGCATCCACACTTTAATGTCAGCGCTCACTGCAATAGGAAAACCTCATAGAGAGAATAGAATGAACCCGAAGGTGATTAAAAACTTTAAAGGAAATATCCTAATATACCTAGAGAAAATGCATACAACTCTTGCGGTTGTTTTTTTTTGTTTCTTGTTATAGCTGTGAGATACCGACTGGACCTATTCAATGTTTCAGGCTATAACAGCTCCTCAAATGTTTGGACGACTAGATGTCGCCACCAACGACTGGACTGATGGTATTTTCTCTACCTTGTGGAGGCGAGCGTTGAAAGTTAAGAAAAGCGATACCACGTGGATTGTTTTAGGTATTCATTCATTTGCTGTTCACTCGGTTCCACATTAATGTTTCGTCAATTTAATCTAATCTCATTAAAGCCCTATTTGACAAATTCCAACCATAGAACCATATTTGGATTCCATATTTGTCTTGAATATGGTTTACGGGTTAAGGACTATGTAGCTGCCCGAATGGCTCTGCCCGCGTATTACATAGAATAAGAATGCATGAGATACTGTGGAATAAAATATAGCTTAAATGTCCTAACTGAAGGTCCATTCTATACAATATATAGTCTGAATGCATTTTTGAAATCGGACGAGTCGTTCTAGAAATTATTTCCTTAATTCAAACTTACAATTCTGTAAACTTTAACTTTCTGTAAACTTAAGGGTTCCGTACTCGAAAGGTCAAAACGGAACCATATTGCTGTCACTCACGCCTCCGTGCGTCCGGCCGTCCGTCCGTCTGACGTCTGTCACAAAATGTTGTTCCTAAGAATTTCATAATTTCCCGTTCACCTATGAAATTGAAATTTGGTAATAATGTTTATTATTACGTATATTTTACCAACAAATACCAATAAATCACATTTTTGAGGTTGGTTCGGAACCCTAAATGTGCGAAGTCCTACTCGCACCGCACTTAGCCGGTTTTTATAATATTAGTGTAAATTAAACTAGGTATTTATACTATTGTTTAGATGGTCCTGTTGACGCTGTGTGGATTGAAAACTTAAACTCTGTATTGGATGATAACAAGACGTTAACTCTAGCCAATGGTGATCGTATCTCGATGGCGCAGAATAGTAAACTAGTATTTGAGCCGGACAATGTCGACAACGCCTCACCGGCTACTGTTAGCCGTATGGGGATGGTATTCTTATCATCCTCCGTTTTAAAATGGCAACCCATATTAGAGGTATTGGAATATTAGGTGTTGAGATTCGCATTGTGTGCTCTTGCTTTGCTCATGTACCTAATTAGAGTAGGCCCATTTTTGAAGAAGTAGAATACAAGAAGCAAATCGTGTAACAGTTGGGGTGACAACGTAATCAGAGGGTTTAGACCCTGCAGAATACGGATCTGCCTGTCTCCATCCCCAAATTTGAGCCGGAAGAATGTTATATCGGAAAAGGTGCAGCCCATACAAATTTTTTCGTTGTACATTTGGTAAATCGTTGTTCCGGTACCCTAACTATGGTCCAATTGTTATGGATTTTTGATATGCCGTAAAGAACAATATTTGTCATCGTATCCCGAAATTTTTGATACTCCAGCTCCACGTCTTTCTCCGCCATCTTGGAAAATCTGTCACTTTTTCAGTTTTTTTGCTTGTACTGTCGTTATAGTTTATTTTAGTGCTAAACATGGTTTGGCAATATTGTAAAACACAAAATTTGCTGAAACTTTTGGGTACAAAGAATTTTTCCATGACCCCTAGGGACGAAGATATGATAGGAGATATCATTATAAATTACCACTTTTTTCTAGTTTTCCTCTCATATTTACGTTTAAAGTGCATTTTAGCGTTAACTATAGTTGAGCAATATTGTAGATTACAAAATTGTCTACAACTTTTGTATTGAAATATTTTTTCCACGATCATCAGGAAAGAAGATACGATGTCACCTATGGGGTACTACCGTCGATATTTACTACTTTTCCAGTTTTCTTCACATATTTTTGTTTTAGTGCATTTCTCGGTCAGCAATATTATAGAAGACAAAATTATATGCAAATTCAAAGTACCTACGATCTTCTAAGTATCGTGGAAATAGACGATTTTGTCTTCTGAGGGATTGAAGTGGTATAGATCGGAAAGTGACAGATGCTTTATCTTGTCGTCTATCCCGCTATCACTCGACCATCATAGATCCCCTACAGATTGCGATTAAATGCACTCAAACCTAAATATGAGAAGAAAACTGCAAAAGTAGCAAATTTCAACGGTGCTACTCCATAGATGACTAAACTTCATATCTTCTTTCCTAATGGTTGTGGAAAAAATATTTCAATACAAAAGTTGTAGCAAATTTTGTGATCTACAATATTGTCGAACTATAGTTAGTGCTAAAATGCACTTAAAATGTAAACATGAACGGAAAACTAGAAAAAAGTGGCAATTTTTAATGATATATCCTGTCATATCTTCGTCCCTAGGGGTCATGGAAAAAATCTTTGTACCCAAAAGTTTTAGCAAATTTTGTATTCTACAATATTGTAGAACTATGTTTAGCACTGGAATGAACTTTGACGACAGTAAAAGCAAAGAACTGAAAAAAATGACACTATTTCCAAGATGGCGGCCAAAGTTATGGATCTGGAGGGCCGAAATTTTTAGGTTACCATGGCTAATATTGTCCTTCACAACATACCAAAAAACCATATCAATCGGACCTCTTTTAGAGTACCAGAGCAACAATTTATTAAATGTACTACGAAATTTTTTGTATGGGCTGCACCTTTTCCGGTATACCGTACTTCCGGCTCAAATTTCGAGATGGCGACAGGCAGATCCGTATTCTGCAGGGTCCAAACCCTCTGATAATGTTGTCACCCCAACTGTTACATGACTTGCCGCTTGCATTGTTTAGAGACGCCTTTTCCAATTCTGTTCCTCCTCTAAATATTTGATTTGGTAAAATTTGTACATACAGTAGGCAAAATTGCACCCATATCGTACTTGGAACCAAGTAAAATTAACATCATACGAATAGCAAGACTTTTTAAATGAAATAATCCTTTAATAATTAAATTGTAGCCTCATTCCTGCCGCCTCAATAAAAGTCTGCCATATTTGATTCCGCCCAAAGTAGTTTATTTTACCATGTTGTACGATAAAAGTACATGTTCGATCAGCGTTATTCGTTGGGGATGGCTTCCATTATTACTTTCCGAACTTGTATCGTAAACAACGAATCAATTATTGCAGGGTTGGTTGAAGAAAAGGAGTCAAAAAGAAGCAGATTCGCTGCGTAACGCATTTAACAAAATTTACGATGAGGTTCATTCGTTTGTACAACAGAAGCTACCCGCCAAAATGAAATTACTTGAAGCCATTTATATCCGGTAATATGCGATATGCAAACATAATGTATGAGTTATAGTAATCTTAGACTACATTATTATAACATTTAATAATATATTTTTAAACAGGCAGTGTATCGATGTACTTATTGGGTTGCTATCGATCGAGGTTCCTAGTGGAAGTAAGTCTCTCACGTTTTGTTGTATGATAATTTCTTTTTCATTAATTTTTAAGTAGTAAAGTTGCTTTACTAAATGTGGTAATTTACGAATAATAGAAGCCCACACGGATAGACATCTGGAACGCCTCTTCATATTTTCTGTCATGTGGTCATTGGGAGCTGCTCTGGAGTTGGATGCTCGTCTGAAAATGGCGGAGTTCTTTACCAAACTGCCGGTGAAAATGGATTATCCTGGGGGTAAATCTAAGGAGTGGTGCATGCCATTTGATTATATGGTCAATCCAGCTGGACTATGGCAACATTGGTTAGTTTTTTTCATTGTTTCTGTAATATGTATAGTCATGGAAATTTAGGTAATGCCTTCCTAATATGATTACAAAGTCGCCCAAGTTACACGAGTCGAATGCGATTATTTTACTTGAAATATAAGCAATCCTTGTTACAATTACTACTACCTATGTTTAACACCTTTCAGGTCCGAAATCGTTGAAGATTACATCTATCCGCCGGACAGTGTGCCTGAATATGCTTCAATTTTAGTTCCAAACGTCGATAATGTTTGCATATCATTCTTGATTGATACGATTGCGAAACAAAATAAGGCCGTACTCTTGATTGGTGAGCAAGGAACTGCTAAAACAGTCATGTTGAAGAGTTATATGTTAAAATACGATAATGAGGTCAAACTTTTCAAAATGATAAATTTCTCATCTGCGACGACCCCGAACATGTTCCAGGTAAATAATTGTCATTAGCGTTCATATTTGCATTGGGAGCTAATGAATTGGATCACTCAGGTCTATATAGGTATCGCTCGGCATCTATAACTAGTAGAGAGGCTAATTCGTCGAAAGTGCCTTATTTACGATTTTCGTAGGACTGAAAAGGTTTATACCGACAAGTGGTATTGTTGGAATCAGCAACGTTTACTGATTATCAAAATGCATGTTGTCGCTTCCTAAAGTAGTGGAGTAAGTTTTTATGATGTCATAAGTTTTATGTATGAAAAATAAACAATTTTTCTTCAAAAACCTATCGAGTGGGGTATCAAACGAAAGGGCTTCATGAGCTGATTCCAAAAATATACCACACTATTAGATTTCGGCCAGTGGTGCCGTAAAAAATAAAGTTCATTTTCAAAACACACCAAGTTTGGTCTCTTCCTGACAGGAAACGGTTGAATGTTTTTTTTATAGGTATACGCTGAACAACTTACTGTAATTAATATCTAAACGCAATTAAAGGAGTTCGGATAAAAATCACTATACGTGAACTGCAGTCAGATCTACAAAATGCTAGTTTTGCTGCTTTAAAATAATGAAATAAATGGTAGGCATTCATATTTTCCGAACTCCTTTCATTGCGTTTAGATATTAAGGATACAGTGAGTCGTTCAGCATAAATTTAAGAAAAAATCATTCAAGCAGAGCCCAAACAATGTGTGTTTTGAAAATGAATTTTATTTTATACGACACCGGTGGCCGAAATCTAAAGGTGTGGTATATTTTTGGAATCAGCTCATGAAGCCCTTTCGTTTGTTACCCCACTCGATAGGTTTTTAAAGATTTATTTTTTATTTTTGATACATAAAACTTCATAAAAACTCACTCCACTACTTTAGAAAGCGACAACATGTGTTTTGATAATCAGTAGAGCATGCTGATTCCAACGATACCACTTGTCGGTATAAACCTTTTCAGTCCTACGGAAATTGCGTTTTTTCAACTTGGCCTCTCTACTAAACCGCGGATCGATTCAAAACATCACGAGCGATAATTGATCTAGACGTGAATGACCAGTTTCAATATAATAGTTTAGGTATAGGGTTTTATATACCTCTATAATATAATTTTCTTGTATAAATCAGAGCGCTGTTGGTGTAATTTAACCAGAAATCGACAACCTATATAGAAACTGTCGCAAGCCGCACATGCTAATAATTTGTGACTTTGTCAGGCAAAAATAACGGTATCACCTCTAGTGGAATCAAAATTGTTGTCATTGTCAGGACTTTTAACCGACAAAAACAGGCAAAACTACTTTTGACCAATCTGTCAAGGTTGACGGTTGTCACATAGGTTCTGTCAAATTTCGGTTAGGTTAGGGTTCGCCTGTGTCCCTCAGAGCGGAATAGGGTATTTGGATGTCCTAAATGTAGATATACAGATCCATGATCCATCTGCGTATTCACAAATAAATTACAAATACACTTACGATCTAACCCTGTTTGAAATGATTTTGAAAACAGAGAATAGTCGAATCCTACGTGGAGAAGAGAGTGGGTATGACATACGGCCCTCCCGGTAACAGGGCGATGACGGTCTTCGTAGATGATATCAACATGCCGGTTGTCAACGCATGGGGTGATCAGGTAAAATTACAAGGATTTCAATAACTTATAATATTGCTTTTCTAAAACAATGTTCTATCTCGAAATACTACGTTTTGCAACTAAGTAAAGGAATGAACGCGAAATACGCAAAAGTTTATCGTGGATAAAACACCCATCGTTTTACGTAAAAAAATGGCAGGATGGCAGCATTGTGCCGTTATATGGCATAACGGCACAATGCTGCCATCCTGCCATTTTTTCGAATAGCGATGCCACTTTTTGTGCAAGACCGTCCGCGGGCCAGATGAGCCGTAGCTTTTCACGTTGACACCAAGATACTTTGCTGACTACTGGCACATCGAGAAATAATACGCATACACCCATTTACTTTTTTCTGCTATTGTGAAATAGTTCATCAAAGCACCATGACATATATTTTGTGTAACAATGTAATATTTATGGAAGGGCCATTATTCAAGAGAAAGTGAGTAAGGTATGTTGGGATAAGATCGGACTACTTTTCGATACTTTGGTAAGCACTCGGAATTATTATTTTTTAAGTGAAAACTTCTTTAGCGGCGATGTGCACTTTTAAAAAAAATTAAGTGAAAACTTCTTTAGCGGCGCTGTGCACATTTTGTGATGGGGAAAAACTCGCGACAGATCGACAGATTCGTAAGATGGTCACAATATAGTGGAGTAAGACGGATAAAAATACAAAAGTCTTAAATTCGCTAACACTTACAGTAGCCGGCGTAGCCTAGCGGTACAGGTCGCGCCTTGTGTGCACGAGTTCTTAGCTACGGAGCCTGGTTTATCGGTGATCTTTGTTTTTATTTTTTTTGTATTTTTGGTTTTATGCCTTTTCTTGTATTATTTAGCGGGAAATAATACCTAATTTCAATAAAATAACATTTTTAAGAGTTTTTAATAATTAAAACTACAGATTCTTTACTTGTCGTGTCTGTTGCGGGTTTCGTTTTGTTTATTTGATCTTGTTCATTAAATTATCGATAAAGATAAGACGGATAATACGTGACCTGATGGAAAAACTGTTGATAATGAAAAGTCATTGAGTTTTCACTTCTGCCGGCACGTTGTTTTTTATTTTTACTAAATTATCTAACTATTCCTTGAATTTTTATCGTTTGTTATAAATATGTATGAAATATATTTTAACCCATATTTTTCATTTCCTCATAATTATATGCAACCGTTTTTATTTAATATACTTACGTTTAAAGATAGTATTTAAATTTTTTTTCTCGTCGGGAACATCGGACGTATCCGCGATAACATCGGACGATGTACAAAACTGCACTCTGTGCAGTTACGCATCTGGCTCGTAAAAATAAATATATCCATTCTATTCCTGTCAAAACTACACGCTCAGAAATTTTTGGATAATTTAAAAGACAAGCAAGATAAGTTTTAAACAAGGTCTACCACGTCCGATCTTTTCCTAGCTAAAATAAAAGTAAGTCTACGTTTATTGGATACATTCAATGTCTGAATAACAAACAATTTTAATTAAGAGTTTTGTTTAAATTTTCAATAACGTAACTTACATTCTGAAACAAACCCGGGGGTGATGAATGATGATAATAATGATGCAATGATAAATAAATGCACAAATGTTGCTCATTTAATAGCATGGGATATATAAATGTATATTGTGCTCGTTCTGTATCGTATATACGTACACACCTATTCAATATGCATTTCTTATACAGGTCACGAATGAAATAGTACGCCAAATGATGGAGTGTGGTGGTTTCTATTCTCTGGAAAAACCTGGTGAATTTGTCATTATAGCCGATATCCAAATGTTTGGTGCAATGATTCATCCAGGTAATATAAATATATTACTTTATAATGTAAACTAGCTTTTATCAGCGGCTTCGTCCGCAGAACTCATTATCGCCTTGCATGAAATTAATAATAATTGCTATTATAGTACATTACTTAACAAGGGCGGTAAAACAAAGAATGTCTCAGATCGCAGGTATTTGACGCCCGAGCCGAAGGCAAGGGCGATAAATATGCGATCTGAGGCTTTCTTTATTACCGCCCGTGTTAAGTACAAAATTTTATGTCACCCCCTGGCCAGGAAGTGGGATTTCCCGCGCGCGAAGCGTGCGGTAATTGCCGCTTTATGGCCAGGTGTGACATAAAATTATTTTAGGCATACGCTTAATTTTCTCTTTCCATTCAAATTTCTACCCCTTTTTCACCATCATAAGGAATTATTTCCGGGAATCGGGATAATAAATAAACTATGATTGAAATTTTATATTGTCGTGCTAAATTTAATAAACCCGTTTAGCCGTTTAAGAGATTATTATCGCATTTACTTATACCTAGTTTAGTATGGATAAATATTAAAGTAGAAAATATGTGCAATACTTGAATTTTAACAGGTGGGGGCCGAAATGATATTCCGCCTAGGCTAAAGAGACAATTTAACGTATTCAATTGTACTTTACCAAGCAACGTATCAATGGATAAAATATTCGGTAAGAAGATTATTCATGCTTTATTACTTTAATTTGAAGTTTAGCAATTGACAATATTTCATAATTTCCAAAAGTCTTAATTCGAAAACCATTTCGGTAAAAACGTGTGAAGTACACAAAAAACATTTTTTTAAATTTATTTCTCCGTTAATTTTGGAAAAAATCGCAAATTACTGTAAACCGAAAGTTGACGTCATCTTCCTCGCTGTATTCAGGGAGACCTTAGTACAGAGTACAGACAATCGCTGCTCTGGAGTGACTCTGGATTCTTGTTGGGAAGATGACGTCATATTTTACTTACGCCCTTTTGGAATGACCTACTTTTCAACGTGTTTTTATTGTGTGAAATAATCAGTTAAATTGAAAAAGAAAAAATACGGGTTGCTTAAATTTTTACCTATTTTCTAACTAGTTCATAAAATAAAGTAGTTAAAAATATGAAATGTTGTCAATTAGCTCGAAAATATGACGAATACGGTCACATCTGGAAAACGGCTGAAGCTAAGAGAAAGCCGTCAAAGGAAAAAATGTTCCTTATAAAATTACCTACAAGTCATTCTTTGAATGTATTTTGATAGGACCTATAGTTTTCAAAATATATAGTACGGGAAGTAGTGTCATGAGGTACACATTTTGGTATCGGATGAATCACTTGGTACAGATGTAATATAGGTAAATATAAGTTAATTTAGCCCGGTAGCCATCCGCCACCCCCTGGGGGTTGGAAGGGGGGGCGTTGAAACTTTCAAGGCTGCCCCCCGCGCGCGCGTTGAAACTGTTGAAAGTCCCATTTTTCGGTTACTTACGCTTCAGAACGTTTTTTGCTATTTTGCTATGAGTTTTTTTTTATGAAAAACCGAAAAATGGGACTTTCCACGACTCACCCCCCCTTTCTACCCCCAAGGGGTGGTGGATGGCTACCGGGCTATATTAACTTAGATTTACGTATATTACATCTGTGCCAAGTGAATTCTTCCAATACCAAAATGTGCACCTCCCATAAATGGGGTGACAACTACTTCCCGTAAGTACTAATACGAGCATTCATTATGGTAAGTACTTACAGCAGAAGAGATGCTAGAGGGCAGATTACTAACATTTTTGTGCGTATCGGGTTACATGCATGAAATTTGTACCATAGATAAAGTCTTCCGCGGTAATTCTTTTCAGATGTGGAGATTAGTTAGATTCGTCCCCTATGCGCGGGGAGAGTGGGGTGAATTGGCCAAGCACAGTTTTTTTGACCTCTTTCTCACTGATTAGTTAAGGCTACTATGGCTTGCGGGGTATCGTTTTCGTGTAAAACAGACATCAGGAATTCATTTTTAGGGTTCCGTACCCCAAAGCACTAAGCGGTACCCTATTGTTGTGAGTCATTAGTCCGTTGGTCGTCTGTTTTACAGGTTTTACAGCCAAACGGTTTGAGCTACAGGCTTCAAATTTTCACAGTATAGGCATCTTATTGACCCAAAGCCTACTACACCCATTATCAAAAAATATTTTTAATAATTTTAAAGGGGGGCTCCCATAGAGCTGATTGGGGCGTAAAAACATTTTTTTACCCACCCCATCGGTGCGTTCGGGATAATAACCATCTCGTGGTAATATGGCTTACTTTAGACCCTTGTCAAACTATCTACTATTTGTAAACAAAAATAAAGTACGTAGTTATCTACTCAATGAGCTCTAAACTTCTCACGCCTTTGCTTTTAAATATTTTTTTAAACAAAAAGTAAAGTATTTATCTACTCAATGAGTTCTAAACAACGATACCCCACTCGATGGGGTCGGTAAAAAAATATGTTTGCGTCTACTTTCAGCTCTATGGGAATTCTTAGGGGACTTATGATAATTATTATGTATTTAAACAAAAGTTACAACGAAATGTTTTATTGTGACCAGAAACCATCAGCGCTGGATATTTCTGTAAGACTCGGTTTGACAAAAAGATAGTGGATTTCATGCCGAAGCTTGTGCCTGTAACACGCGTAATATGGCAGCAAACAAAGGTATGATTTTTCATTCGATTATAAATTTATAGTACATTACTTAACAAGGGCGGTAAAACAAAGAATGTCTCAGATCGCAGGTATTTGACGCCCGAGCCGAAGGCAAGGGCGATAGATATGCGATCTAAGGCTTTCTTTATTACCGCCCGTGTTAAGTACAAAATTTTATGTCACCCCCTGGCCAGGAAGTGGGATTTCCCGCGCGCGGAGCGTGCGGTAATTGCCGCTTTATGGCCAGGTGTAACATAAAGATTATTAATTACAATAAAATACACTCTTTATTGCACACCTCATGCAAATGAATCGGTTACATATAGAATCATAACAGCAACGTGTAGGTAGAGAGAGATAGACAAAAGCGGTCTTATCGCCAAACAGCGATCTCTACCAGACAACGTTTGGTAGCGGAAAAAGAACTTAAGTTATAAAAAACATAGTTAATTGGGCAGTCGTGTAATTTTTTCCTTCTTCATATCACTAGAATGCAATTTTTAAACATTCGGCTCGTTTCATAAAACACACTCGAGTTTTAATGCCCCTCATTATGTACCAGTTGCATAAACTACTATTTTTTTTTGCCAATCAAGTACAGATATATATTTGTTTTTATCGTAAATTTTCCTTGGACGGTAGCGACCCCTAAAACTTTAATAAAAATTCTGAAATAAATACAGTAGTGTTTTTTCACGCCACTTAACGAAATGAATTGGTGCCCCGGGCGAAACAAAAAAAAATAATCGTAAAATAAGAAGCATCCTATATGTACCTACTTTATACATACTGGACGGCGTCTCATTAGGTGGCGCATTCACTAGAGATGTACCAAGCTGTTCCTATGCAGTTGATATTACATGTTCTACGTTATTCTAGGTTAAAATGCTCCCAACGCCAGCGAAGTTCCACTACGTCTTCAATCTCCGTGATTTATCTCGAATCTGGGAAGGGATCCTATTTATTAAAAAAGATGAGTTGCAGAGCATTAAAACTGCTTTAAAACTTTGGTTCCATGAATGTTTAAGAGTAATTTCTGACAGGTACGTATGCGGTTCGTAACAAAGCAAGAGAAAATGAAGCCAAGACTAAAAAAATTTTTTTTTTCAGATTTACTACTTTCGACGACAAAGACTGGTTTGTAGAAAACTTTTGGAGAACAGCAACTAGGGAATTACCCGAGTTTGTACCCGAATTTCCTGATGAAGAAACTTTCTTCGTCAACTTCTTACGAGAGCCCGCGGATCCTACCGGAGATGAGGAAGAAGATTTCAGTCTTGAAGCGCCTAAGATTTATGAAGAAATGCCTACGTTAGTAACTTATCACAACTTAATTACAATATAAAAAGATAGGGAGAGTCGGACGTGACGCACTCATAGTTAGGGCAGCCGTCATTAGTTTCGTAGCCAGGTTTAACCCTTTTCCAGGCATAGTACGATTTATCGACCACATGCGTGTACTGTGTAGTTAAAATTTCAACCTTAAGGGGAGGTATCCCCAACGCAAATGTCCCGCTCTAAACACGCGTGAGTTTACAATACGGTATTAAACCCCTAGTCAAATCAGCAACTTTTTATTAAATGTCAAAAACGATTTGTTAATATGAAGTTTGTAGGGAAATACTGTCTTAGTGACGTCACTAAGGCAGTGTGAGTAGGTTTGTTCAAATCAGCGTCCTTTTTAAATCTTTATGCTTATAAAATCTTTCAATTAGCTAAAATAAATTAATAATTGATGTTTTTCGAGTATTTTCGTTAGATCTTTTATTAGTCAAGTAAAAAATAATTTATTTTTACCTTAGTTTAATACCCTATTAACCATCCCGCTCTCTACGCAAGCTCTGCGCGCAGTTTTGTAAATATTTAGCTATAGTCATTAAGCCAATCATTTTATCAAAGCAAACCCTGATATTTAACTGATATTTAACATTTAATTTTTGTAAATTAAATGTTAAATATCAGTAATATAGCCGTAGTATTGAAAATACATTCCAAAAAGGGGTAACTTCGCGATTTTTTTTCTATCGAGTGAAATTCATCAGATCATGTAACTGACTGCGATTTTGACTAGACAAGATCCTTATGTAACACATATATTTTTTTTTTAGATTTTAAGACACCATATTCTATGTCTCAGATGGTTTTTAAAAACTCAAAAGTGGTAATACACGGCCTTAATATTCAAACTTGAGGTTTAAATTGAATTGAATTTCGGCGAAAAGTTAGTTGCGCTTAAATTAATTTCCAATACGTAACTATTTTGAATATATATTTTGCTTTTCGAAAAACCACGTTGGTTGATGCCTGGAAAAGGGTTAAAAATATCTAAATAAATTGTAAATTACAAGATATTACCGATATCGTAAAAAAGATATTGCACCTTTGAAATAAATCGAAAAAGTATCCTTTTTTTCGTCCAAGCGGAAATAAAAGGTACCTATAGGATCATTATAAAAAAATAAAAAATAATTTGCTCGACAACTATGTAGGTTACCTTAACCCAGTATTATTATAGACATTTGATCGTCTCTGGACTGGTTCGAATGACACCATAAAAAATAAGTCAAACAGCATATTGTATGACAGAATAACACCAGACAGAAAGCTGAGATAAAATTGTATTAGACTACAACAAATAGCTTCATATTGCCAGTGCCACAACGTGGTTGTTTATTTATAACTCGGATTGTTTCAGATGGGATTTTGTTCTTATGAAGTTAGCAAGTTTTCAACAACTGTTTAATGATCAGGTTAGAGGAGCTTCTTTGGATTTGGTGTTTTTCCATGACGCGATGGTGCACTTGTTCATTATTTCGAGGATTATTAATACACCAAGGTATATATGTTAACTCATCATCATCCTCCTCCTAGCGTTATCCCAGTACAGTTGCATCCTGAAGGATGCCTGGGGTCCGCTACCTAATCCCAAGATTTGGCGTAGGCACTAGTTTTTACGGAAGCGACTGCCATCTGACCTTCCAACCCCGAGGGGAAACTAGACCTTATTGGGATTAGGCTTTGTCAAGTGAGTGGGCAACTTGACTGTTAGAAGTTTTCAAACCGGCCTCCAACTTGGCTTAACGACTGCTGCCATATACAGCAACCGGGATCAACGGCTTACGTGCCTTCCAAAGCACGGGAGCGCTCAGTTAGTAACCACTCATAGCGGTCACCCATCAAAGTCCTGACCTTAAGACATATATACATATATTACATAAGGTACCTATATAATTATGTAAACTATTTCATTTTAGAGGTAACGCTCTTCTTGTGGGAGTTGGTGGTTCTGGAAAGCAAAGTCTAACAAAATTGGCCTCTTTTATTGCAAACTTTGCAATTTATCAAATTACGTTAACCAGGTATATTCTATTATAAGATCCCGTAAAACTAACGTTAGATATGTTTCTTCCCTATTCTAAGGGTGAGCATCAACCGGAGATGTGCGAGGATGTGTTTCCGAACGTCCTAATTATTAAAAGTCCTATAGCTCTCAAACGAGCGAGGTATCTTTGGTAGATATTCACCCTTACTCATAAATCCTGTTGGAGAGTCGTGTCTCCTTACGCATAAAGTATGTAATCAATTTAGTCAGACTTATATTGTAGACACTTTTTGTCGAAGTAGAAGTGGATAAATATATATTGCTTATGTCACATTAGTTTACAGAAAGCGTTTGACGAAGCCTGCGTAGCGGATTTGGATTTATCTATGTGTTACTTCTCCATATTTGGTTAATAAATGATTCTTCTCGTTTACAGCATGGCAACTATGTTCATTCGAATGCAAATATTTTATGCTAAATAGGTTTAATGTTAAATAGGTTTATTTTTATTTAATAATCATATAATTACCGCTTTAGCTTAGTTGGTACTGTTGGTAGTGACCCTGCCTACGAAGCTGGAGGTCCCGGGATCGAATCCCGGCCAGGGCATTTATTTGTGTGACGAGCACGATTCTTGGGTCTTGGATGTTTTCTATGTATTTAAGTATCTATTTATGTATATTGCTAATGTAGTATGTATATCGTCACTTAGTACCCAAAGTACAAGCCTTGCTTAGTTTGGGACTAAGTTGATTTGGGTAAGATTGTTCAAAAATAATTATTTATTTTAGATCGTACAACGTCTCCAATTTTATTGAAGACATTAAAATTTTGTATCGCATTGCTGGTCTTCAAGGAAAGGGCATTTCGTTCATATTTACTGACAATGATATAAAGGATGAACAGTTCTTGGAATTCCTTAATAATATCTTGAGTTCTGGAGAAATTGCTAACCTATTTGCTAAAGATGAAATGGGTAAGACTATTGAAACTAAGTCACTATATATCTTTTCGAATGCTTAGCATAATACTCTCTCCTAGCCGTTTGCCGGCTACAGCGACTGCTTCACCTCCGATGTTGGTTGAGTTCGTGCGCTCTAGTGTGGCTTACGTAGCCGATCTTATTACCGAAGACCCGTGCACACAGCGGGCACGTAAGCACACCATTAACATACTTGTAGCTGATTGCCGCTGGTGGTCGGGCTTTCAGCTCATCTCGTTTTAGGTCCAGCTCAGTGCATCGACGAGATTCAAAATTTTCCGTTGCCTTTTTCACGAGCGATCTCCTTATCCTTAGCATAGTACGACAGCATAGGATACGCGACGTACCAGCAGTCATGGTAAATGCGGTCACTGTTGTGACTTTAGACTGTAACGAGAGCTCTCCCTTTGGAGAGGTGCCTATTGTAATACGTTGTCGTAATTTAAGGCGTCTGTAGAGGCAAGCCCTCTCCATACAAACTTTGTGCAAGTTTTTCTTAGCTTGTGTTTGCATTACACTTATGATTTTTAGTCAATATGCTTATTTTTCTGTTAGCCAGAACCTAAAGAATTTTTTTTTGTATTTTTTTATTATTTGTATTTTTTAAATTATTTTTTTATAATATGTATTTTTAAAATTTTAAAATTTACCTGATTTTGATAAAATATTGTGATCTTAACTTTATTTTTCTCAAAAACTACACGAAATTATACTTAACCCATGAAATAGAAACAAAACCAATTTCTTAACCTTTTATTATATACAAAAATCTTAAAAATTGTCAGAAATGGATTTACCCGAGTTTGAAGTTAACCGACTCATATAAGATACGGAAATGCTGATACAAATCCGTCTCTTAATGTTTTCATCCACTGAGCAAATGCCCAACAGCGGCAAAGCTAAGTGGTTGAAACTATTGTAAAATTGATTATTGAGTAGTTAATTCATTCCGAGAATCAACTTTATATATTTCAATCGATGACTTGTCAATTTTAGATGAAATGTTAAATGAATTAACACCAATTATGAAAAAATATGCACCAAGAAGGATTCCAGTGCCCGACGTACTGTATGAATACTTTATTATGAGATCCAGAGCCAATCTCCACGTAGTCCTGTGCTTTTCTCCGGTACGAAGTCGCATATTAGTTGAATTTTAATATAAAACGTTTCTTTAAGATACTAAGTTATAATGTTTCTAAATTCAGGTGGGCGAGAAGTTTAGAAGCAGAGCTCTAAAGTTCCCGGGATTGATTTCTGGATCAGTGATGGATTGGTTCCAAAAATGGCCGAAACAAGCGCTTATTGAAGTGGCTGACCATTTCCTGAAGGAATTCCACGTTAGTTTCAATAGTACATTACTTAACAAGGGCGGTAAAACAAAGAATGTCTCAGATCGCAGGTATTTGACGCCCGAGCCGAAGGCAAGGGCGATAAATATGCGATCTGAGGCTTTCTTTATTACCGCCCGTGTTAAGTACAAAATTTTATGTCACCCTCTGTCCAGGAAGTGGGATATCCCGCGCGCGGAGCGTGCAGTAATTGCCGCTTTATGGCCAGGTGTGACATAAAATAATATCCACATTTATCAACAATATTATCATCGGTGCCGGTCTTCTTTAGCGGACGGCTCGATGAAATTAAGAAAGTTCACTGATTTAGAATTCTCTCGTCTGTTGAAAAAAAATGCTTGAAATAATTATTTGGCCACGTCAATTAGTCTCGTAGATATGGAATTTTAAAGTAAGCGCGCGACTATTGGCCCGCGTTACGTCATAGTACAACTCACTCCGTTCGCGCGTGGTTCGTGCGCTTCCTTATTAGAGGAGCGTTGGAAAATGACATCATACACAGTTACGTGGCTGTTAGCTTTCGAAACCCAGCCTGCTCCGGGGGTTGGAAGTCGTCAAATCTCCGAGCAAGACGATTTGAGATAACTCTTGAGAACAGTTTATAG
Source organism: Cenopis cana (assembly GCA_951800055.1). Classification (NCBI taxonomy): domain Eukaryota; kingdom Metazoa; phylum Arthropoda; class Insecta; order Lepidoptera; family Tortricidae; genus Cenopis; species Cenopis cana. The sequence goes on along the minus strand of OX637476.1, from coordinate 10,231,245 downwards.
ACGTGGCTTAGAAGTGATATCGGTCGATAGTTTTTCAAGAGCGGTTTATCGCCTTTTTTGAAAATCATGATAACCACACTTCTAGACCACGCCTCCAGCGTTGTACCTTTCTGGAGTACGGCATTAAACAGCTCCCGAAGTTGGTCTAGGACTGGACGCCCTCCAGCTCTTAACAGCTCAGTTCAAATTAATTTTGTTATAAATATTGAAATTTATTGTAAACCTAGGCGAATATTATATTAAGAGGAATGCCTAGCTGCGATTTTCCCATACAAACGCTCTCGACTGTTTCCTCCCTGGTTTTTGAACCTAGAGCAATGATTTTTTCAAATAAGATCAATATCATCAATATCTATGCCGCTACGTTTTGTTTTTTTGGATATATTTATTTTAAAGAAAGTTACAGCCCTCCAAAAATCGCAAAAACGGCTTAGTTGAATTGGCTCCATAAAAAGGCGCAATATACAAATATGACAACAAATATCCAAAAAATCCAAACGTAGCGGCATAGATTAGTTCTTGCTCTTGCAGTTTCCAAAATTTTATAATGATTGGTTGCGTTTTGGATGAGGAAACAGTCGAGAACGAAACCTCGATTTTTCATTTTTTTGCAAGGGAATTTTAGTCCGAGCTGCAGTTGTCCTTATCGCACGAATTCGTGGTGGAGTCAGTTTCTAAATATACGTACACAGAAGGAATAGGGATGGGCAACAGTCGTTGACATATATTGTCGATACGCTAGTGGTGAAAAATTATCGATAAATCATTATTACCAGAAAAGTTATTAATCACAAGAAGAACCCCGAGTCACAATGGAAGAATATTGAATAGAAAGGTGACCTGGGAACCCTTGTCTTTGATATAGGAATAAATGCTACTTAGGTAGTGGTAAAGTTATTAACGAATCATAGGTTTTTATAACCCACTAGCTTTTGCCCGCGACTTCGTCCGCGTAGAACTCGTGGTGATTAAGAGTAAGAAAAATGTCATGTACTTAATAGAAATAAACCTAATTTTTTTTTATAGATCTACAATTTATATAATAAAAAAAAACTGACTTCAATGGGGGAGACCGGTGAAAGATGATTATACTTAGATGGTGCACTCTTAAATTCCATACAATGAAATAAAAATCTACATATTACCTATATAATGAAAAATAAAAAAAAACCGACTTCAATCGGGGAGACCGGTGAAAGATTATTATACTTAGATGGTGCACTCTTGGATTCCATACAACGAAATAAAAACCGGCCAAGTGCGAGTCGGACTTGCGCACGAAGGGTTCCGTACCATTATCTATAAAAACGGCAATAAAAAAAAATATGTTTGTTGTATGAGAGCCCCCTTAAATATTTATTCTATTCTGTTTTTAGTATTTGTTGTTATAGCGGCAACAGAAATACATCATCTGTGAAAATTTCAACTGTCTAACTATCACGGTTCTCGAGATATAGCCTGGTGACAGACGGAGAGCGGAGAATTAGTAATAGGGTCCCGTTTTATCCTTTGGGTACGGAACCCTAAAAATGGCTATAAGTATGTTTATAATGGTAGAAGAGTAAGTATACGCCCAATTCATCATGGAATCCAACACCAGAACTCAAGTTTGACAAAAATGTAAAAAACAAAAATATACGTGGTTGAAGAGTTCCATTCTGATCATCATATACTTACATACAGTTCTACTTCATCAAATGTCAATTTATTTAAATGTACATGCCTGATTTGTTTGTTAAAATACTAAAATGTGTAATGTAACTTATGTATGCCTTTAACATTTGAGGAGTTCCCTCGATTCCTCATGGATCCCATCATCAGAACTCGAGCTTGAATCGAAACTAACTTGCTTAACAAACACAGCAAAGAGGACAATTCGCCAAACGTGAACTATGCGTCGTTGAAGAGTTCTGTTCTGATTCTGAACATCATCAGCAGTCCCACTTCATCAAATGTCACATTCTTGTATGAAAATGCTTGATTTGTTGATAAAAACACAAAAATCACTGTATGTTTGCCTATAAGATTTGAGGAGTTCCCTCGATTCCTCATGGATCCCATCATCAGATCTGCATTTTGATGAACCGAATTGAGAACATCCTCTTTTGAAATCTTGAAATGGGTTCAAAAGAAACCCATACTATAAAAGAATCACACATTGCGCACGTGAACTTTCAACCCTCGCTTAAACCCTTTAGGGGATGAATTTAAAAAAAAATGCCATAATCAATGTTTTTCACTATACATAAGAAGCTTGTGACCGATGTTTCAAACTTCTTACTTGAAAAACAACATTTTTGTCATACAAACTTTCATCCCTTTTTTGAACCCTTTAGGGGATGAATTTTTATACTCAACTCTATATCATTTATCTCATTTTTTAATAAGTAGGTAACCTTTGTACAAAGTTTCAAGTCTAAGACTTTCCAAATGAACGATTTCCACACAACGGTTCAACCCCTGTTTCACCCCCTTAGGGGTTGAATTTCGAAAAATCCTTTCTTAGTACACGTCTACGTACCCTAAAGAATATATGTTCCAAATTTCATGGTTATATCTTCAGTGGTTTAGGCTGTGCACTGTCTGTCAATAGTTGTCTAAGTAACGCAAGTTTTATATTTTAGCTAACCAAAAAAAAAACAATATTGTTATTTGTTCTTATTTCTGGTTATTATTTTGTTTAGATGTGTAAAATAAAGAGAGATATACATATTTTTATGCCAAGATAAAACGCTATTATTTTCAATATGATATTGCTAAGTATTTCAAGTTAATAAAGTAAAAAAAGTTTAGGCGTTATTTTATTTCATTTTCCTATCAATATATTGACGTAAATAAACATTTATTATAAAAGCATTACATCAATTTACTTGGTAAAAAAGCAAAAAGTTCTGTCAATCTCTGGATTTGAACCATGAACCTCTTGATTGCGTGTCAACCATGTTAACGTCTAAGCTAAAGTGGATTCATTTTAGTTGACGAAATTATTGTACAGTTTTCATAAAGTGCTCAAGGGGGGACTTTTTCTATGGTGCGATCTGTACCTACAGCCTAATTTATCGTATGCTGGGTCACTAAGTAAATTCGCGGGCTCGCGTCTCGCGCCTGTGTGCGTGCGCTCACACATAGACAGCGCCCGCTCCCGCTCCCAGCAGCGCGACAGAAACATTATGTCAAAAATTCAAGATTTGAAAAGTTGGTCAGCTAGGCATTCCTCTTAAAATTTATTGTAAGTTTGGCATGCCATATTGTGGCGGAACATACATGCATGTAATTTTATTACTACTTACATGTCAATTGTACCAACTTTGTGTATGTTTTAGCAAAATAAAATGATTTGATTTGATCTGAAGGCTTTACAGCATTGCGTTTCTTGTTAAAAGCCTGTTAGTTAAAATGCTTACCAAAATTAAACTGTATGTTATGCAGAAGGTAAGACACTTTACCCTGTGATACTTGGGACCAATATAAACGATTTCATCCACTGGATTTCATATTATTTTAAAATTAAAGATGACGGTAGACTATATAAATTTAACAAACTTGTAAAAATTTTCGTTGTTCTTTTTTTCATTGAAATAAAAATAACAACTTAATGTCCAATTATATAGTCACTTTATTTATAAAGTTATGGATATTTTTATGCTGAACATATTTCTAATACAAAGTTTTTGTGTAGCACTAAGCATTATTGAGTTTTAAAAAATCCAATTTTTTTGGAGGCCAAAGAACGCATTTTGCTCAATCAGATTTTGGAAGATTTTTATTATGTCAAATTATTATGACCCCTAAGGCTAGATCTCCTCTACTATTTAAACACCTATGGTTAAAACTTGTGCAAATTATAAGTACCGTTTTCTTAGTTTGTAGTTGTACTTCCTTTAATCTGTAATAATAGTTATGATTGAATGATTTACCTACAAAAGTACCTAGTACTACATATAAATAATAACTTATATTAAATACAGGTGGTCAGCTCAGAAGAAACTAAACAGATGCTTATCGAAATCATGGGCTATGTTCAAGACGACGTGGCCGATACCTGTTCTGAATACTACGACAGGTTTAGGAGACAGGCACACGTTACTCCTAAATCTTATTTATCCTTTTTGGAAGGCTACAAGGTGCTGTACAAAGAAAAACATGAAAATATAGCAGAGATGGCTAGAAGGTTAGAAAATACCGGTTGTTTATGTTTCGTTTTACAAGGTTGGTTCAAGGTATTACAACTTACAACGGTAAGCATTGGGTGCACTCGGGCATTTCCGAATGTTTTTTGCACGAGTTGATGAGGTGTATGAATTTCCATGAACTAGTCAGTATCGCGAGATTTTTAGACGCCAATAGTGAATTATTTACTTACTGGATAGCATAGCCTAACATTCAATTACAGAAAATTTCATAAATAATGTAGGATTTTTTAAATAAGGGTATTTAAAATTTAGTTTTTTTTTCATTGCCAAACTGTAATTCCGAATTGGTTCGGGTAAATCCGAGTATACATAAAAATGAATCTTATGTGCTAGTAGCATTAAGGTTCGTTTTACTTTTTCGATTGGCTTTGCTCTCCCAACTCTTTTTACTCGATTATACGTATACAAGTACTTATACATTACCTAGACTCTATTATCTGCATTACCTAGACTCTGGGTAGTGCTTCCTTAGTAGGCTCTCGCACTGACTATTCATAACGTGTTACTATATAATTATTATTAATTTAAAACAAACGTGTAACCAAGAGACTGGCGATCCCACAGACAAACTGTAGCCACAGTTTTGTGAGGCGATGTATTATGTACTCAATGTAACCTGTGTCTATTAAATAAATTTAATAATAAGAAAAAATACCTTGTATGTGTCATACATTTATTTCGGAATTATCCGACCTTGTTTTCTCATAGTGACCGCCTTTGTGGTTCGGAATCCTCCGCCTCAGGTTAATCCGAAACTATAATACATTTTAAGCTACAACATTCTGTGCCTATTTAATATTGTTAAAAAACGATAATCTATTAAATACAAAAGGGATCAATTAATTTACACACCAAATTACCAAATTAGACACCTTCACAAAAATTAACCACCACTCACATAGTTTCATCGCTAGGGGCTCAAGTGAAATAAGGCGGGGTGGCAGATAAATTAACGTCAAAGTGAGTGTGGCTAGAATATATAATGTTGCCGCGTTTGGTAGATATTAGTAATTTTCGGAATATCCCGATTTTCGGAATTAGCCGAGTGCACCTTAGTTCAAAACACACGAAATCTATTCATGTGTGCAAGTCCTGCTCCAAAGCTGGGTATCGAACCAGTTAATGGTTGTTTGTACAAGTAGGTATTTATATATATAATTTCAGTTAAAATTAATATATCCGCAGAATGACGACAGGTCTTGACAAACTGGTAGAAGCAGCTGAAAGCGTAGACATTCTAAAAAAGGAATTGGAACTCAAAGATATAGAGATCAAAGAAGCTACTGCTAAAGCAGAGGAGGTAAATATGACCACAAGTTGGGTGATCGACGTTATAGAAAATAATGTATTTTTCTGTAATAATTGGCAAACTCAAAATCAAAACATTTATTCTGCAAATAGACAAGGGCACTTTTACTAATGAAAATCCATCTCCGTAAGTTATAAATAATATAGTATTAAAATTAAATTAATTAATCACATTACTGAAGTTTTACATGTCAACAAAAAGAGAACCTGGAATTTAATGTTTTTATGTTGTTGACATGTAAAACTTCAGCAATGTGATAAACTAAACACGTTACAATATAATTATATATGTAAAGTTTTCGCGGGCTATATCTTGCAATAAACGTGTTTCCAATTTCAAATTGGTGTAGGTGCTACAAGCTGTAGCGGTGTCACAAGCAGCTGCCGAGATAGTGAAAGCGGAGGTGTTGGAAGTGAAAGATCGTGCTGTGAAGCTCGTGAGCGTGATTGCTGCAGAGACTGCCATTGCGGAGGAAAAATTGGCGGACGCGAAGCCCGCACTTGAAGCCGCCGAAGCTGCTTTACAGGTAATCCTAAAAAGCTACCAACAAACAACGATTTATTTTGTTGACAGGTCACAAGGCATAATGCTTTAAAATACTTGCAACAATGCGTTTTTAATAGAGTAAATTCACCGCATACACATTACACATACATAGTTTTACACATGTTTTGCAGACAATTAATGCTGGCGACATTGCTACTGTAAGGAAACTGGGCAAACCGCCATTCCTCATCACACTTATTATGGATGCTGTAATTATACTGTTCAGAAAGAAAATTGATCCCATCAAGGCCGATCCTGAGAGGAACTTCTTAACTGCTTCTTGGGCTGAATCATTGAAGGTAACATTGATCATTGCTAGTTTAAATACTTTAAATATTTAATAAAGCAGATAAATATATCCCTTAATTTATGCTTACAGGTAATGGCGGATTCAAGATTTTTGAATAATTTAAAATTTTACCCGAAAGATGAGATCAATGCTGAAATGGTTGACTTGCTGCAACCATATTTCTCATACCCGTAAGTGTTTGATATTACGTTGTTATTCGATTTACCTTTATGGCATTAGCTGACTTATTTAGGCACTTAGGATGACAAATGCCGTTTTGGTCGTGCAATATTGGGTTTAGACTACATAGTTGTTATACAATTTATTAACTATACACCCGTAAGAATCCTGTAGTGGGGCAGATTGCTACAACAAATGGTCGTAAATGTGGACACGCTGGACAAAAGCACCAAATCTTTACCAGGGTCTAGTTAGGTCCATAGCTGGAGTCTTGTCTAAGACACGATAGGGTGCGGACGCGTCCATCCGGAGCCCAAAATATCCGTAAAAACTCTGCAACTACCAAAAGGCCTTCGCGAAACAATAGAAGCACATGTTCCGCAGGGACCGCCCCGATATCTTGCCCAACCGGTCAACCAAACTTCGTGCTATTCTTTATCGTATAAATTATAAAATGCCGATGCCGATTCAAGATGACTGTGCAGTGTGTTATATATAAAATATAGATAAATAGTGTGCTTAATGCAAGCGACAACTCGCCTCTCCCGTCCCACGATAGCTGGGCTACCCCAACAGCGACGCCCTTTGGTGAGATTTTTCAATTTTAAATGCTTCACACATTTTTTTAAATTAATTGTTCGTTTGACGTTTATACGCATAGGGTCAACAATAAAACGGCTAGGGCTACTCGGGCACCACGCTCGTGTAGTGGACCCTAAGAATAATTGTAGGTAATATCTAAAATCTAGCCGAGTAAGTTGATTCTTACTCACTGCAACCACTGAGACTACATAAATATAAAATTTGTAAAAGCATTATTAACTAAATTAACAACTGAATATAACACACTGACCTTAGTAAACGTTTGAGTCAATAAAGTGGCGGTACCTTGTTGTGTACGTATGTATGTGAATCCCTTATCGTATACAGGAAAACACACGGAACAGAAAGTACAACAAACTATCGTCAATTTTTTACATCTCGTATTGCTAAAATTCAGTACCTAGTCCTGTCGGATATAACAAGCGGTCGGCTATCTCAATAAAACGGCGGCGTAACCTGATGACAAAAATACACATTCATAGTTGACAACGGTGATAAACCATTATATTCTTCAAAAATGTTCAAATCCTACCTAACCCAGTCGAGATATGCACAACCTCGAAATGTCGGTAACTTTGATGACATTTGGCACGAATGTTCATCGAAGGCCTTGTTTTCGTCTCCCAAAAGTCCCCACGCCAGGACCTTCTAGAGCCGCCACTATCTTGGGAAACGTACTCCATCCGTAAGATTTTCGCATTTTGTGTGAAATCTACATACCCTATTAAAATATGGTCAAGGGCAACATTGAAGCTTAATAAATTCTGCACTAACCTGTAATACATAACTGTGACGAGAAAACATGTCTTCGTGGAGAAAAATCCACCCACGTGTGAGGTTTTGCGTTAATGTCATTCCAAGGGAGAATATCTGAACATGAAGCTTGGCAAAATTTCAAATGTACTTAGATTTGTACAATACGATATGAGCTATAATAATATTAACATTTTACCCAACTACGACTAAACCAAAGAGATGGGTTATGGTTTAAATAGATCGTTAAGTACTGATAATTTGCTGCCACCTCCAAGTCAAGATACTTGATGAATTCCAACAGTTGAAGTGGTGTTAGATTTCTTCTAATTCTAACTACGTGTTGGCGCATATAGAGTTTAAGAAAATTCAAAATGGCGGGAGTGAGAGGTCGTCAAGTCTGAAATCATAACTTTCTAGCGCCTCAATTATTGGCCGGATATCAATGATCGTGACAACAGTAGATGGCCCAAGAACACGCCAGCGCTATACACCATGAATTAAATATTATTGAAGCAGGACGTCTTAGGGGGACTTTATAATGTAGTGACTGGAACAGGTTTCAAGGTATAAATTGGATCAAAATGCAAGTGACAGCTGTCACGTTCATTATACACGCACACTGAAACATCTGTTTACATGTCTTGAAATTTGAACTTCGGGGACCATGGGGATAAAACGCTACCTTCAAATATGCGAATTTTTATGAAATTCACATTTTTTTCAAAATCCTTTGACTTTATAGATACGAGATATTTGACAAAACGAAAGCTTATTTAATTTTACACCAAAAAGTTTTAGATCGCTTTCGCAAAAAAGTAAAGCTTTATTGTGGAAATCTACATTTGAACCTTAATACATTCCAACATTTTTAAATAAAAAATAGGTGGTGTGTGGCTATTTATGGTGATTAATTTTCATATAACATGAATAAAGCGCCTACTTCTCATTTAAAAAAGTTGGAATGTATTAAGTTTCAAATGTAGATTTCCAAATCATAATGACTCAAACTGCCCACTTTAACACGGAAACTATCGGATAAAAAAAAATCTCTGAAAAAATTACGAAATGAAGATATCTAGCGACGATTACTGCAAATCAGTGGAAGAGATCCCGAGAAGACTCATTTTTAAAAGAAGAAGACTTCATACGAAGCAACGTGCAGTATCTCACCAACGCTCATCCACCGACGTAATATCCTCCCTCTCCTCGATTCCAATATTGGCTAAAGGCTGCACAGCCGGTCGATTGTGGCCGATTGACTGCAACTCATCGGTCGTCTCTTCCCATCCCAGAGCGTGTCACTCCTAACAATCTTGTGCCCCCTGGTATATGAGAGAGGACCAGGTTTTTGGCGCATCGTTGGGGCGTTTAGCATACCCGCGTAAAGGGCAAATATTGATAAGCGCTGAAATTAGTTTTCTTCCATTTGAATACTTAGTATATTAGCGAATTTCCAAGTTTCAATCTTAAGAATATTTTTTTTCCCATACAAACTTTCCACCCCTATACAATTAAAGATGGCCGACGGAGGCGCTGGTTCCTATCAAAAACGTAAAGCTATGGACCTAACTAGACCCTGGTAAAAATTTGGCGTTTTTGTCCAGCGTGTCCACATTATCACGTGAAACTGCCTCACTACTGATGGTAGAGTCTAAATCACTTTTGGTTATAGAATACCTAAACATATTTTCGAAATTTCCTAATCCCATACGGCCCATACCTTTTAAGATTTTGATCATAGTTTTTAGTTTACTTTTCATTGTGAAGATTTACTATCCATACTTTCAACTTTGCAGTCAATATACATTTGAAGCGGCGAAAGTTGCCTGCGGGAACGTAGCCGGCTTGATTTCTTGGACTATTGCGATGGCTCTGTTTTACTCCGTGAACAAAGATGTTTTACCCTTAAAAGCTAATTTAGCTGTAATGCAGGGTAAATATCAGGCAGCAAAGAAAGAGCTGGATACCGCAGAGGCACTTTTGACGGCAAAAGAGGTACAATCACTAATTGACCGAGTGAAACGAAGGTCTCTGTTTTAGCTTCGGCAAAAATGCTTTCGTATGTCCGAATTTCCGGCTGTTCTCCTCTACAGGTCGCATTTCTTAACCGATTCTCGTGAAATTTTGTGAGCAGGTATGAAAATTAAAAAGAAAGTTTTTTGTCGAGTAAATTTTTGGAAATTTAAAACAACAAACTTTATCAATGATTTCGTTTTTTTTCTGCGGCCGTTTTTTCCTCTACAAGTCGCATTTCTCAACCGATTCTCGTGAAATTTTGTGAGCAGGTTTTAGGACTACATAGAATTTATTTGTCGTTTGTTTTTTTTTTTTAATTTTTTTTTCGTCGATGGCTGGTCTCCTCTTCAGGTCGCATTTATCAACCGATTTTCGTGTAATTTTGTGAGCATGTTCGGTAACTCTATAGAATTTTTTATCGAGTCACTTTATGGAAATTTAAAAAAACAATTTTTTTATCATTGATTTTGTGTTTCTGCGGCCGAATTTCGATTTGTTCACCTCTAAGGGTTTTCACAACCGATTCTCGTGAAGTATTGTGAGCAGGTTCTTTGATTACATAGAATATTTTTGTCACATAGTTTTGGACATGTCATAGTTTTGGAAATTAATAAAACACTAACGAGGTCTACAGCCCACAGAGCCTAGTACTAGTATAAACAAAATTTAATTTAGATTTATTTACTGAATCGTTCACTATAGTTTTACAAAATTACAGGCTGAATTAGCTGGTGTGCAAAGGCAATTTGATGAGGCTATGGAGTTGAAGCAAGCAGTGTTAGACGATGCTGCTAAATGCCAGGAAAAAATGGATGTAGCTACTGCTCTGATCAATGGCCTTAGTGGAGAGAGGGTTCGGTGGACTGAACAATCGGCATTATTCAAGTCTGAAATTGAGCGGCTTATTGGAGACGTTGTATTGTTATGCGGGTCCGTTTTTATTATTTATTTTTCTAAAATTGGTAATTAAAAAAGTTAATCTTCTCATCACTAGAAACTAGGTCATTAGACTACTCAATACTTTAAATTACAGATTTTTATCGTATTCTGGACCATTTAATCAAGAATTCCGACTCCTTTTAACAAAGAGTTGGTTAAATGAATTGATCAGAAGAAAGATACCAGTCTCAATGAATTTAAACATAACGGACCAACTCACGGATACAGCTACGGTAAAATATTATATTTCACCTAGTATTCGGGCATTTTCATTCAAATTTCATTTCAAATTTTCATTCTTTTCAATCAAATTTGTAAAAAAAAGGATATGAGGAGTCAGGTCGGTGTACAGCACAGTTGACTTAGATGTATCTGTACTATTCAGGATGTTTAATTATAGCTGAACATGCAATCTAACGCCTTGCTAATAAAGTTATGTTCAGATAATTATTAGATACCTTCATCGACTGTAAAACCATCTAATTAATTCCATGATCAAGCTATTTCTCAGTAACAATCAATATTCCGTTATAGTACTTAGTGTAGCCATAACTTCTGTTCCACGTGTTTACCAGTTTTTTTTCTTTTTATTGCTATATTCATGGTTTGAAAATTTGTTAATTACGGATCAGATTAACCCTTTGACCGCCAAAGCGATAGTCTGTCGTCGTGCCCAGTACGCCAAGCACTGTTTTTTTCGTGTAATGTCTAAACCAATAAAAACAAATTAAAACAGTTCATAAATGATTTTTTTCATGATCAAAGTACACCTTCACTGCGACCTTTTAAGTGGTTGTTGGCGTGGTAGGCACGACGACACACAACCACTTTATAGGTTCTTGGCGGTCAAAGGGTTAAAATAACATTCGATTAAAAATATTAACTACCGCAGTATACTCCGTTTCCTCGTAATCTTGCAATTTCTCGAGAGATTTTTGTCAATATCGCGCGGGGCTTATTTTATTAATGGTTCTTGAGACAATTAAAAGTTACATCAGGAAAGCTTGATGAGTCTTTGGTCGGATTTACTATCTTCATTTTGACATGTAGGTAAATGACAATATTGACAATAACTACCAGAAACGCCGGGAAACTCCAAATAACTTTTTACAGATTAGTAAAGGCGAAAAAGTCGTTCTTGGGAAATTGTATAAAATTCTATAATAAAATTCCAAAACACATCACTGAACTGAATTCTGAATTCAAATCTGTTGCAAAGCGAACTCTGATTTCCAAAGCATACGAGTATTATAAGGTTAACGATTACATCATGGATAGGGATGTTCGGCAGTGATAGCGTCGTGCACAGATTACTTGTGCCCGACGCTATCACTGCCAAACACACAAAATATTTTCTACTGTAGCATTTTGAAATGTTGTGGAATTATGATACTGTAATTTTATATAAATTGTATGTATATTGTTTTGAAAAAATGACACCTCGCCGAGTTTCACCTACGCCGCTTCTTCTCGAGGCAGTGGTTTATTTTATTAACCGGGGTGGTAGTTTTTTGACATTCATAGGAGCATAGCATATACGTCTGTTCATAAGTTTTGAGACGACACAAAATTTCGTAAAAGTAACGAAAGTCAATTAAATAGTTTTCGAAATGTGTCATATTGTTATTATGAGTTATAAAAATAAATGTAGTTGATTTCTAGATTTTTGTTAATATGGTGTTTTTTTAATAGATTTTCGTTCGGTCCGGTCGTCTGAAAAAGTGCTAGTTCTGACACGCGACTTATTTTATGGAATCATTTGTTTCTTTTATAGTGGTTAATTTAATAGCGGCTAGATTTGGATGCAATTTACATGAGGTTTTTAGGTCTCTTTCCCCTGTTCAAGAAAAAGTAAATTTGTCCTCAAATGACAATCTGGAAGACTTGGGTCAGGGCTCGATGAATACACTACTCGGAACTACAAATCGGAGACAAAATGATTGGACGCTTGTAATGTGAATATCTTTTTTTACGACTATATGATCAAGTTGAAAAAAAGAAGTATTTACAGGCTGATTACATGTTAGATAAGGATTTGAAAACTACCTACAATTATAGTCGGTCCTACAGTTTTACACTTGGAATTTGGCACCCTTTCTTCGAAAATACGGATTTCTAAGGAAATATACTACCTTCGTATGAAAATATCTTCCCCACCACAATACTGACAAGATAATGAAATATTGGTTATTCAGCATAATTAGTTGAAGCATTTCTCAATATTTTGATGTATAATTTGATATTCCAGTTATTACAATTTTCTTTTACTTCCGATACGTTCTCGCCAGTAGGTAATCATACCATTTTCGGGCTCGTGCCGACACCCCTTAGATGCTAACATATTAAATGACTATAATGTCTATAATGCAAAATACAGAAGGCTATTTTAAATAAACACAATTTATTTCAATTAATTATAGTGTAGTTGTTAAATAAAAATATTAATGTAATTCTAAAACATTTCAGTAATCGAACTATTTGAGATTACATTCGTCTCAAAACTTATGAACAGACGAGGTATGCAATATGCCTAAATTGAAGAATAAATGAAATTTATTTTATTTTATCGTGCTTTTATTAACAGATTGGTGAATGGAATTTATGCGGTTTGCCGACGGATGATTTGTCAATCCAAAACGGCATTATAGTCACGAAGGCAGCACGCTTTCCTTTACTGATTGACCCTCAAACTCAAGGCAAGATTTGGATAAAGAATATGGAGAAATTCAACGATCTTATAGTCACTACGCTTAATCATAAGTATTTCAGGTGCGCTCATACAGATACGAGTATCATAGCTGATTTAAAAAGGATTTTTTTAAGCCTTAGTAGGGTGATGGCACCAGTAATCGACGGGCACCAGTAGGTAATCGACGTTTTTTTACATATTTGATCAAAATTAGTACTGTCAATATTTATTTTAATTAATCAACACTGGACACTGACCAGACAGTGTATATTCTATTATCATCCAGTACAACATCATGTACACAAGCAGTTTTGTTTAAAAATGATAACATAAAAACCGGCCAAGTGCGAGTCGGACTCGCGCACGAAGGGTTCTGTTGGCGCGGAGGATAGGATAATCGAAGGACCAGCGGTAGAAGACCGTAGGCCGAAGACGGGGTCTATAGGTCTGAAGGAGGGAATACTTCAGCTTATTGAAGGTAAGGCAGGCCACCATCTACTACATCCTTTTCCCTCCTTCAGACCTATAGACCCCGTCTTCGGCCTACGGTCTTCTACCGCTGGTCCTTCGATTATCCTATCCTCCGCGCCAACATTTTTGGTCCTTCGAGCCGGATCTCTTCTTTTCGCCGCGCCCCGCTCCGCATCTCATACATTTATCACGTATTTTCCTCCCGCACCGCCCTTATAAATTACCTAAATTATAAAATAATTATAACCGCTCCCGCAATTTAGGTAAATTTTATAAGAGATTCCTATTCGTAGGTATAGTCTATTTTTTGCACCGCGTATAATATAAACCGCGTCGCACTATGGCGACACCGCATAAAAATCCCGAAAGTGTCGACAGCGAGTATTTCGAGGACGAACTGTCGATGCTTGAGGCGAAACGTAATACGCTATTTGAACTCGTTCAAGGTATTTATAAAAAATCTCTGGTTGTTGATACTGATGAAGCATGTCGAGAAAGTTTCCTCGATGCTATTGACACCATCGAGGAAATTCGCTCGGAGTTTAAGGAGGTAGTAAACGATTACAATCGCACGCTGCTTAGGGGCAAGACCGCTTCTGCTCCTAATTATCAGCCGATTATAGCCTTCGAGGACTTGTACTGCCGCATTAGAAGGGTTATTAAACGACTTCAACCAACCGCCCCGCCGCCGGTCGCTTTGCCGCCTACAACGGTGGAGCGAGCCAGACCTTCTTTGCCAGCGATGGAACTGATGGCGTTCGATGGTGACATACGCAACTGGCCGCTATTCTACGCCAGTTTTAAGTCAAGAGTGCATGAGAACCCGTCGCTTACAGATGACGAGAGACTATTTTATCTTATAGGGAAATTGTCACCGAAAGCTCAAGCTGTCTTTGCGGGCATCACTCCATGCGCTGACAATTATAAGTTAATTCTCGAATGTCTTATTGACAGATTTCATGACAAGCGCACTCTCGCCTCTACATACATGGACCAAATGCTCAATTTAAAGATTCATGGCCCCGCTTCTTCATCCAACCTTCAAACGTTCATTGACAAGTTTGTCACAGCCGCAAATGCGCTTAAATCGCTTAAACTTGTCGATTTAACTGACTACATGTTGCTTCACGTGGCGCTTAAGAAGTTGGATCAAGAAACTATTAGAGCATTTGAAATGGAGTATCGTAATGTCAAGATTCCAACGTTTGACAACCTCGCCGACTTTGTCAAGAGTCAGTATAGGATTTATCAAAATACGCTGCCATGTACCACTGCCGCCGCAGGTTCCTCGCGTGACAAATCCGCTAAAACGCCGCCGCCGCGCAGCTTCGCGCCCAATCCACAAAGTTATGTGGCTAGCGCGAATCTACGCAAATGCATTTGTGATAGTATTGTTCATGAACATTTGTTCAAATGCCCCGCCTTTAACAATTTATCGCCTTCCGAACGTTTCAAATGTGTCAAGGAACATAACGCGTGTGTCAATTGTTTAAGCATTAAACATAGAACCCGCGAATGCAATTCTGAATTGAAATGTCGTCTTTGCCGTCAAAAGCATCATACGATGTTGCATTTTGACAAGGATAAAAATGAAAAAACTGTGACATATGACGTGTCAAACGAATCCACGAGTGACGGATCGAAAACGTCATCGCCACCGTCTAACCCGACTTGTAACACTTCCACTGACTCGCAAGTACTCGCAGTCGCAAATAATGAGTCGGAACAAACTGCAAAATATACGACGCGCAATACAATACTGTTGTCAACCGCGAAGGTTTTTGTTCACGATAGTGTAGGGAAAACGCAAGTTGTCAAGTGTTTACTCGACTCCGCATCTCAGAGTAATTTTATTACGGAAGACTGCTGTATGCGCTTAGGATTGTCATATGATAAAACATCAAGCGTGACTGTGCGAGGCATTGGGGGCGCTGAAAAGCCTAGTAGGGGTACCGCAAGCTTTAAAATATTTTCGCGATTTAACGAGAACGTTAACTTTGACGTTTCGGGTCTTGTGGTGGATCGCATCACAGACGAGTTACCGTCAGTCACAGTGGACACGTCCGCTTTCGTGCACGTCCAAGGACTCCCTCTAGCGGATGACAAGTTCGATACGCCCGCCGCAATAGACGTACTGCTGGGTGCGTCTATATTTCCTCATTTGATGCTGCCGAAGATTATACGGAGCGACGTGGAAGGAATACCGCCAGCTATCCAGTCAGTACTCGGATATATAATAATGGGTTCAGCTCCTACTTTACAGGTGCCACGAAAATTTACATCCGCATGCTGTGCCTTCGTTCAAGATTCCATGGACCACCTACTTAAAAGGTTCTGGGAGCTTGAAGAGGTGTCTGCTCCGCCCGCTCATAGTCAAGATGACATTGAATGCGAGGATTACTTCCGCGCCACCACTACGCGAGACGATAGTGGTAGATACACAGTCGCGTTGCCTTTTCGCGACGATGTTTTTAAACTCGGAGATTCGCACTCGGCTGCATACAGGCGTTTCCTTTGCCTTGAAAGGAAACTAGAGGCATCGAGTACTTTACGTACCGCCTATGACGATATCATTCGTGAATACGTCCATAAGGGTTACATATCGGAGGTAATGGACTCGAAAGGCGCCTCGGCCGCAGCTACGCAGCAGTATACGATCCCTCATCACGCCGTTGTGCGTCAGGATAAATCAACGACCAAGGTGCGTTTGGTACTCGACTCAAGTAGCAAGACGAGCACGGGCTTATCCCTGAATGATGTTCTGCACTCAGGCCCTAATCTACAGGGGGATTTGTTTTCAATCCTCTTAAATTTTCGCCTATTTAAGATAGCGCTTTCAGCCGATTGTCGTCAGATGTTTCTGCAGATCGGTGTTCGCGAACGTGACCGTCAATTCCAGCGAATCCTCTACCGATTTAATCCACAAGATCCAATAGCAACATACGAATTCAATCGTGTTTGCTTTGGTATGAAGTCGAGTCCTTATCACGCGCTTCGCGTCATCCGCCAGCTGATTGCAGACGACGGACATAAGTTTCCAACGGCAGCTGCGATCGCATCCTCCTGCACATACATGGATGACGTATGCTTTAGCATAATGTCAGAGGACTCGCAGAAACAAGACGAATCCGTGGCAATCGCAGCTTCTAAGGAGCTAATCGATTTATTTAAATGCGGTCAATTTGACCTCGTGAAATGGACTTCTAATTCCATTACTGTCTTAGAAGCCATACCCGCCTCGCATAGAGCTTCCGACGTTGAAATTGATCCGGGGGTGTCCCAAAAGGTCCTGGGCTTGTGCTGGAACAAGTCTAGTGATGACTTTTATTTCAAAGTCACGGAGCCAGACACGGCGTGCACAAAGAGGACAATCCTGTCTGCTGTCGCACGTCTGTGGGATAACGTGGGCTTGGTAGCACCTGTTATCTTGCATGCAAAACTCCTTATTCAGGAGCTTTGGTTGGTCAAGTGCGATTGGGATGACGTTCCCCCACCCCATATCGTGAAGTTATGGGAGCAATTTTGCTATGAGTTGCCAAGGCTTAATGAAATCCGTATACCACGCCATCTTGGGGTAGTACAGGGCTGTACTATGAACCTTTTAGGGTTCAGTGACGCCTCTGAACGCGCGTACGGAGGTGTTGTATATCTTCAAGTTCTAGAAGGATCAGAAATAACAGTCCGACTGGTATGCTCCAAGTCAAAAGTCGCGCCGCTTAAAACAATCTCCGTTGCGAGATTAGAATTGTGCGCGACAGTTCTCCTGTCCAAAATAATGCGGAAGGTTCTGGACAATTTTGAGCCGCGATATAAAGTAAACGAAGTGTACGCTTTCACCGACTCTAAGATCGTTCTCTGCTGGATTAATTCTTCACCGCACCGCTGGCAAACGTTTGTCGCTAACCGCGTTGTCAAAATTATTGAATCCATTCCGGCCAGCTGCTTCCATCACGTGGCAGGAATGGAAAACCCCGCAGATTGCTTGTCCCGTGGCTTGTCACCTGCTAAACTAGTGGATCATCCTCTATGGTTCAGTGGGCCGCCATGGACTACCAAGCATCCGTCAGAATGGCCTTTAAGAGAGCTCGATCATGTGACCGTCGGTGAAGTACCAGAGCTTAAGCGACTTGCACACGCTACAACTACAGAGGCTGCAGAGTCGCCGCTTTATTCACTCGCGCAGCGAATTTCGTCGTGGTCGAAGTTATTGCGCATCGTGGTGTATGTATATCGCATTTTAAAACCAAAACCGCGCACCACGGCGCTAACACGGGCTGATCTGGAGTTCGCTGAAAATAAAATTATGTTATCGTTACAGAAGATGCATTTCGATGACGATATTCACAAGATAAAAAATAACCAGGCTTGTACCCCCGCTTTACAAAAGCTTAAACCATTCTTAGACAAAGACGGTTTGATCCGAGTTGGTGGTCGACTATCAAACGCCAGCTTAGAATATGTACAAAAGCACCCTGTTGTGCTTCCGCGCCGCGATCATGTGGTCAATCTGTTAGTTGACTACTTTCATAAGAAACATCTGCATGCCGGTCCCGAAACGTTGATGTCCTTACTCAGGTATCAATATTGGATACTCGCAGCCCGTCGAGTCATTCGCGAGCGCGTTGCTAAATGCAATACGTGCTTTAGAGCGAGACCCCAGTCCTCGTTCCCACTTATGGCGGATCTGCCAAGCTGTCGCGTAAACCAAGTGGACAAGCCATACTCGCATACAGGCTGCGACTACGCCGGCCCAATCCAATATACGCCTTTTCGTGGCAGAGGGGTTAGGAGTCGCAAAGCATGGTTGTGTATTTTCACTTGTCTCACCACGCGTTGTTTACACATTGAAATAGCAACGGAGCTGAGCACTGCTAGCTTTATAGCTGCTTTGAAGCGGTTTTTGTCACGACGCGGTCCAGTGCAATGCCTGTACACGGACAATGGAACGAACTTTGTCGGTGCGAATTCCTATTTAAAGGATCTGTACAAGTTCTTGGATAATTACCGCCCACACTTCGGAATGGAACTGGCCGAAAGTAGAATTGAATGGAAGTTTATTCCTCCCGCTTCTCCTCATTTTGGAGGCGTGTGGGAAAGTATGGTAAAGATTGTGAAAAACCATCTTTTCAAAGTGATTGGCACACAAATTTTATCATATGAAGAGCTTCTCACGACCCTCACTCAGATAGAGGCCCTCGTGAACTCTCGGCCACTGACGGCTATGAGCAGCCATCCGGCTGAACCGAGAGCTCTCTCGCCGTCTCATTTTCTAAATACTGCTCCTCTACTATCACTACCATCGCCGTTCATCGAGTCAGCCAATCTGCTCGATAGACATGCCCTGTTGGATGGAATAGTTAAGTCATTCTGGAAGCGATGGCGTGCTGAATACTTGCACCAGTTGCAATCACGAGCAAAATGGACTACGCCATCAGTTCCCATCAATGTTGGTACGGTGGTTGTAATTAAAGTAGATAACGCACCGCCTTTATCCTGGCCTTTGGGTATTGTAGAAGCGGTTCATCCCTCTAAGGACGGGACAACTCGTGTCGTTACTGTGAAGACAAGCAGAGGCAGTTTCACACGTCCAGTCGTGCGGTTGTGTCCGTTACCCAGCCAGTAGATATTACTAAGATGTAGTTATTCTTACATCAGTTTGAGTTTTATTTTCATGTTATATTTAGCGTGAGTTCGCATTTATAAGTTTCTGCTTCTGATCTTATATCATAAGCGTTTATATTCGTATTATTGTACATTTAAATTGCCGGAGTGGAGTTCTCATTCGGCTTATTTATTTGTTTAAAGTAACCCTTTAAGGTCGGGGGAAATGTTATCGCCCTCTCTTTCTCCCGCCATATTCATTGTCACGCACTTCATTCATCCTTTTCCGCAATAAAACCTTTTTTCACATCATCCGCCTTATGGCCTGCCTGCCAAATAAAAAATAGACGTCATTGTTGTCTTCGATGTCAATGAAAATAATTCCTTAATAAAATACGTGATTTTGTTATAAAATTTAATAAACTGAAGAAAAGAAGAGTGAACCTAATACAGCATTCCTGAGCACATCGAGAACAGTGGCGGCCGCCCAAGAATACTTACATTCTGGTCTTCGAGCCTGATCTCTTCTTTTTCCGCACCGCATCTCATACATTTATCACGTATTTTCCTCCCGCACCGCCCTTATAAATTACCTAAATTATAAAATAATTATAACCGCTCCCGCAATTTAGGTATATTTTATAAGAGATTCCTATTCGTAGGTATATATTCTATTAGCACCGCGTATAATATAAACCGCGTCGCACTATGGCGACACCGCATAAAAATCCCGAAAGTGTCGACAGCGAGTATTTCGAGGACGAACTGTCGATGCTTGAGGCGAAACGTAATACGCTATTTGAACTCGTTCAAGGTATTTATAAAAAATCTCTGGTTGTTGATACTGATGAAGCATGTCGAGAAAGTTTCCTCGATGCTATTGACACCATCGAGGAAATTCGCTCGGAGTTTAAGGAGGTAGTAAACGATTACAATCGCACGCTGCTTAGGGGCAAGACCGCTTCTGCTCCTAATTATCAGCCGATTATAGCCTTCGAGGACTTGTACTGCCGCATTAGAAGGGTTATTAAACGACTTCAACCAACCGCCCCGCCGCCGGTCGCTTTGCCGCCTACAACGGTGGAGCGAGCCAGACCTTCTTTGCCAGCGATGGAACTGATGGCGTTCGATGGTGACATACGCAACTGGCCGCTATTCTACGCCAGTTTTAAGTCAAGAGTGCATGAGAACCCGTCGCTTACAGATGACGAGAGACTATTTTATCTTATAGGGAAATTATCACCGAAAGCTCAAGCTGTCTTTGCGGGCATCACTCCATGCGCTGACAATTATAATTTAATTCTCGAATGTCTTATTGACAGATTTCATGACAAGCGCACTCTCGCCTCTACATACATGGACCAAATGCTCAATTTAAAGATTAATGGCCCCGCTTCTTCATCCAACCTTCAAACGTTCATTGACAAGTTTGTCACAGCCGCAAATGCGCTTAAATCGCTTAAACTTGTCGATTTAACTGACTACATGTTGCTTCACGTGGCGCTTAAGAAGTTGGATCAAGAAACTATTAGAGCATTTGAAATGGAGTATCGTAATGTCAAGATTCCAACGTTTGACAACCTCGCCGACTTTGTCAAGAGTCAGTATAGGATTTATCAAAATACGCTGCCATGTACCACTGCCGCCGCAGGTTCCTCGCGTGACAAATCCGCTAAAACGCCGCCGCCGCGCAGCTTCGCGCCCAATCCACAAAGTTATGTGGCTAACGCGAATCTACGCAAATGCATTTGTGATAGTATTGTTCATGAACATTTGTTCAAATGCCCCGCCTTTAACAATTTATCGCCTTCCGAACGTTTCAAATGTGTCAAGGAACATAACGCGTGTGTCAATTGTTTAAGCATTAAACATAGAACCCGCGAATGCAATTCTGTATTGAAATGTCGTCTTTGCCGTCAAAAGCATCATACGATGTTGCACTTTGACAAGGATAAAAATGAAAAAACTGTGACATATGACGTGTCAAACGAATCCACGAGTGACGGATCGAAAACGTCATCGCCACCGTCTAACCCGACTTGTAACACTTCCACTGACTCGCAAGTACTCGCAGTCGCAAATAATGAGTCGGAACAAACTGCAAAATATACGACGCGCAATACAATACTGTTGTCAACCGCGAAGGTTTTTGTTCACGATAGTGTAGGGAAAACGCAAGTTGTCAAGTGTTTACTCGACTCCGCATCTCAGAGTAATTTTATTACGGAAGACTGCTGTATGCGCTTAGGATTGTCATATGATAAAACATCAAGCGTGACTGTGCGAGGCATTGGGGGCGCTGAAAAGCCTAGTAGGGGTACCGCAAGCTTTAAAATATTTTCGCGATTTAACGAGAACGTTAACTTTGACGTTTCGGGTCTTGTGGTGGATCGCATCACAGACGAGTTACCGTCAGTCACAGTGGACACGTCCGCTTTCGTGCACGTCCAAGGACTCCCTCTAGCGGATGACAAGTTTGATACGCCCGCCGCAATAG
The DNA here is from genome assembly GCA_951800055.1 of Cenopis cana. Taxonomy (NCBI): domain Eukaryota; kingdom Metazoa; phylum Arthropoda; class Insecta; order Lepidoptera; family Tortricidae; genus Cenopis; species Cenopis cana. The sequence continues at coordinate 10,209,156 of OX637476.1, read as the reverse complement.
ACGTACTGCTGGGTGCATCTATATTTCCTCATTTGATGCTGCCGAAGATTATAAGGAGCGACGTGGAAGGAATACCGCCAGCTATCCAGTCAGTACTCGGATATATAATAATGGGTTCAGCTCCTACTTTACAGGTGCCACGAAAATTTACATCCGCATGCTGTGCCTTCGTTCAAGATTCCATGGATCACCTACTTAAAAGGTTCTGGGAGCTTGAAGAGGTGTCTGCTCCGCCCGCTCATAGTCAAGATGACATTGAATGCGAGGATTACTTCCGCGCCACCACTACGCGAGACGATAGTGGTAGATACACAGTCGCGTTGCCTTTTCGCGACGATGTTTTTAAACTCGGAGATTCGCACTCGGCTGCATACAGGCGTTTCCTTTGCCTTGAAAGGAAACTAGAGGCATCGAGTACTTTACGTACCGCCTATGACGATATCATTCGTGAATACGTCCATAAGGGTTACATATCGGAGGTAATGGACTCGAAAGGCGCCTCGGCCGCAGCTACGCAGCAGTATACGATCCCTCATCACGCCGTTGTGCGTCAGGATAAATCAACGACCAAGGTGCGTTTGGTACTGGACTCAAGTAGCAAGACGAGCACGGGCTTATCCCTGAATGATGTTCTGCACTCAGGCCCTAATCTACAGGGGGATTTGTTTTCAATCCTCTTAAATTTTCGCCTATTTAAGATAGCGCTTTCAGCCGATTGTCGTCAGATGTTTCTGCAGATCGGTGTTCGCGAACGTGACCGTCAATTCCAGCGAATCCTCTACCGATTTAATCCACAAGATCCAATAGCAACATACGAATTCAATCGTGTTTGCTTTGGTATGAAGTCGAGTCCTTATCACGCGCTTCGCGTCGTCCGCCAGCTGATTGCAGACGACGGACATAAGTTTCCAACGGCAGCTGCGATCGCATCCTCCTGCACATACATGGATGACGTATGCTTTAGCATAATGTCAGAGGACCCGCAGAAACAAGACGAATCCGTGGCAATCGCAGCTTCTAAGGAGCTAATCGATTTATTTAAATGCGGTCAATTTGACCTCGTGAAATGGACTTCTAATTCCATTACTGTCTTAGAAGCCATACCCGCCTCGCATAGAGCTTCCGACGTTGAAATTGATCCGGGGGTGTCCCAAAAAGTCCTGGGCTTGTGCTGGAACAAGTCTAGTGATGACTTTTATTTCAAAGTCACGGAGCCAGACACGGCGTGCACAAAGAGGACAATCCTGTCTGCTGTCGCACGTCTGTGGGATAACGTGGGCTTGGTAGCACCTGTTATCTTGCATGCAAAACTCCTTATTCAGGAGCTTTGGTTGGTCAAGTGCGATTGGGATGACGTTCCCCCACCCCATATCGTGAAGTTATGGGAGCAATTTTGCTATGAGTTGCCAAGGCTCAATGAAATCCGTATACCACGCCATCTTGGAGTAGTACAGGGCTGTACTATGAACCTTTTAGGGTTCAGTGACGCCTCTGAACGCGCGTACGGAGGTGTTGTATATCTTCAAGTTCTAGAAGGATCAGAAATAACAGTCCGACTGGTATGCTCCAAGTCAAAAGTCGCGCCGCTTAAAACAATCTCCGTTGCGAGATTAGAATTGTGCGCGACAGTTCTCCTGTCCAAAATAATGCGGAAGGTTCTGGACAATTTTGAGCCGCGATATAAAGTAAACGAAGTGTACGCTTTCACCGACTCTAAGATCGTTCTCTGCTGGATTAATTCTTCACCGCACCGCTGGCAAACGTTTGTCGCTAACCGCGTTGTCAAAATTATTGAATCCATTCCGGCCAGCTGCTTCCATCACGTGGCAGGAATGGAAAACCCCGCAGATTGCTTGTCCCGTGGCTTGTCACCTGCTAAACTAGTGGATCATCCTCTATGGTTCAGTGGGCCGCCATGGACTACCAAGCATCCGTCAGAATGGCCTTTAAGAGAGCTCGATCATGTGACCGTCGGTGAAGTACCAGAGCTTAAGCGACTTGCACACGCTACAACTACAGAGGCTGCAGAGTCGCCGCTTTATTCACTCGCGCAGCGAATTTCGTCGTGGTCGAAGTTATTGCGCATCGTGGTGTATGTATATCGCATTTTAAAACCAAAACCGCGCACCACGGCGCTAACACGGGCTGATCTGGAGTTCGCTGAAAATAAAATTATGTTATAAAAACGGCAAAAAATCGCGTTGTATGGGAGCCCCCTTAAATATTTATTTTATTCTTATTTTTAGTATTTGTTGTTATAGAGGCAACAAAAATACATCTCCTGTGAAAATTTCAACTCTCTAACTATCACGGTTCATGAGATACAGCCTGGTGACAGACGGACAGACGGACAGCGGAGCCTTAGTAATAGGGCCCCGTTTTACCCTTTGGGTACGGAACCCTAAAAATGATGAGAGAAGCAGTGCTTCTGAAGAAAATTAATAATTCTTAAGGAAATCGTTAAGAGAGTGACTGTACAAAAAAAGGTACAATCAGCAACTAGTCCTTTAGGGTTAAATAATCATTTTTTATTTTATTTTTTACAATATTGTGTCGAAAATAACCGATTATAACTAAATTACTAGTTTCTGATAGTAGCGATAATATCTTCTTTTTATAGTTTATTAAAGTAGACTAAATTTTCTATAATGTGACATTAAAACAATACAACTCACTACAAAATTAAATCTTGAAATCATCAAAAGAAGCGGGAATTAAAAAGTCGGTTTACTTTTAATTGATTGACTTTTTTCAAAATGCCATGGTTGTCAGCATTCAGCCAAATCAAATACTATTTAGGAAGAGATTTTATGCCACATGGTAGTTTAATTACATGTAAATATTAATAAATAGTTATTTTTCATTTTCTAATTATTCACATTTCATTTTCTATTTGATTTATAAGTAAATAAATGTATTATTTAGCGAAAAAAGACAAACGTTTATTCACATCTGGCGCGACGGTCTGTCTCGCATAATACTGTGTCCGTCATTAATCTACTCAATCAGTCAACTTTTTGAACCCTGTAACTTGTCTAATGTGCATTTTTAATGTTTTAAATATTATAGAAGGTTAGTTTTAATGGCCTTTGCTTTATTACATAAATAAGTAAAGTAACTAAACCTGAAACTCTTTGGTTGGCTTGGGGTTTGGTTTGGCTTGGGTCAACACTAAATATAAAAAAGTTCGAAAAGTAAAAAGCACTAGTGCGCGAAATCCAACTTTGCGCACGATATACATCTACATAAAGTACCACTTTAGATAGGTTTCAGTAAATATGAGTTCATTGGTGCGTAGATTTTCATAGAGTAAAAAAATGTAGGTTGGTCACTACTGCAGTACTCAAAAATATGTGTATATAACATTAAATATTATAATATACAATTGAAATATTTCAGAAACCACGTTGAGGACTGTGTGTCCTTGGGAAGACCAATGTTAATTGAAGATGTTGCAGAAGAACTCGATCCAGCTTTAGATAATGTCCTTGAAAAGAACTATATAAAAATTGGTTCTTCGTACAAAGTATGCATACAAATAAACTAAATACTTGTAAATTATAAACACTGCCATTGTCTAAATAATGTCTCGTTCCTTGAAATACTGAGCCTGCTGTAGCTGTAGCTAGTTATTTTCGTAAGGTACATAGTTCCTTGTCTCGTATAAGAGACATATTTACGCATGAGAAAACGAGATGCAACACTACCGGAATGATTAACGGAATAAAATCTATCGAGTTTGAGTTGGCACTTATAAATGTAAATACTATTAGATATTATACTTTTCTCAATCATGCAATGAAATCTCGTTATTACGTGCGTTATAATCTGTCTTCAAAGTACCACGTTTTGGGCGGAACAAGTCGAGAAAACTGTAAAGGAATTACATATAAAATTGAAGGCCTAGGCCGGGAAGTTTTTTTTTAATTTAAATTTTAATTTCTCATTGGAGCGATAGAGAGAGAAAATATGGTAAGTAGTGCTTTCGCGGTAGCGCCTCAGGCTAAACAGCTGAATTATAAAGTTGTTTTTTGAGACGTGTATTTTTATTTCATTGCATATATTTGAGAAAAGCTCTATTCATGCCTGACCGTGAAAAGGGCTTGCCGGCTTCGTATCACTATACGGCTTCCCTACGGTCGGCCGTCTATACCTACTCACCCGGCAAGCCCTTCTTTTCCAGGCTCCCAGCGTCTGCAGTAATATACTAATTGTTACTAAAGTCGGTTTTTGTAACGTTTTTGTTGTTGCCTTTGCCTGTTTTAGGTTAGATTAGGCGACAAGGAAATAGATGTAACCCACGGACATAAAATATACATCACGACGAAACTTCCCAATCCTGCGTACACGCCTGAAGTTTCTGCAAGAACCTCCATTATAGATTTCACTGTAACCATGCAAGGTACCGTATGTGTCCCAAAACTTACGCAAGATTTGAATGAAATAGAAAACACATTTTTTAGGGTTCCGTAGCCAGAATGGCTAAAACGGAACCCTTATAGTTTCGGTCTGTCTGTCTGTCTGTCTGTCCGTATGTCACAATGTACAATTATGAAATTTGGTAGGAAGATGTATCCTATAAACCGCTACATAAAAATGATGTGAAAATAGGAAAAAAATGGTTGGGGGCATCCCATACATGTAACCGGGGTATGAAAAAAATTTTTTCAATGTAAGTAGTTGTGAGGGGTTATTTTGGAGAGACCATTAAAAATAATATCGAGGTTACTAAGAAAGTTTTCCATTTTAGTCAATCGTTGGTGAGATATTAGCCGCCAAAGTTGTACAAAATGTGTCCCCCCTCTAATTTCCAAACTATGAAGATTAAAATTCTGAAAAAAATTGAGGTGGTGTACAATAATAAATACTTTCAACGAATTTTGGTTTGAACAAGATGGGATTAAGGATTTTTAAGTTTTCACTGCAAAACTGTCTTGCCCAAACAAAAGGACGTAAGTGCCGTGACTTCCCTATGAAGATACGACCTCTTTTGATTCAATGTATTAAATAGTGTTTTTAAAAGTGGACTGCTAGGTGTCGGTACGGAACCCTTCGTTGTGCGTGATCCGACACGCACTTGGCCGGTTTTTTTTACATTAACTACCTACTACTATTTACTTATGTATGAAATAGAAAAATATTATGGCTGAATTTTGTGAACCCTGTGGTTGAACCTTTAAGACTGCGTCGTGCAGGGTAAATTATCAGCGCCTGTCAAATTTCTATTTTTTGAAATTATTTTCCCCAGTAACTCACACATACATATTTCACACACACTACTTCATTTTGTTGGCCCGGGTCATTGACTTACATTTTTAACACGCTTTTATTAGGTCGACCTGTATGTAACTATGTAATGGAATCTAAGGTAACTAATTTAACCATCTTCCAAGCATCGAAGCGTCATGAAAATTGGCAGCTGAATGTGGTTCTGATGACAATACAATAATATGGTACTGTCGAACTGATCTGATGATGGAGCTGGAAGATATGAACTGGAACTTCATGATGGAACATCGTATCATACCTGTTTTTGGATTTGTTAGAAAAGTCTTGTAATGAACTTTGACCACGATTAGGTTTCAAGGTCTGATAGGTCGACCTGTATGTAACTAACTATGTAATGGAATCTAAGGTAACTAATTTAATCATTTTCCAAGGATCGTAGCGTCATGAAAATTGGCAACTGTATGTAGTTCTGATGACAATACAATAATATGGTACTGTCGAACTGATCTGATGATGGAGCCGGACGATATGAACTGGAACTTCATGATGGAGTATCGCATCGTAGCTGTGTTTGGATTTGTTAGAAAAGTCTTGTAATGAACTTTGACCACGATTAGGTCTTCAGGTCTGATGATTAAGCCGGAAGATAGGCTGGCATTCCATGATGGAATATCGTATCATAGTCGTGTTTGCACTTGTGAGAAAGGTCACGCAATGGACTTTGAACACGATGGTTTCAATTAACACGCAAAGCGTGTTTTTCTATTGTTTTTAAACTATTAATTATTTTAATAGGTATTTTCGGTTGTGTATTGCCACCAGTTAATCAGAGTTAAAAACTCCTTAGAGAAATCGAAATTGTCATAACTTGTCACTGTACAATGACAATGCTCTGTCAATTTCTGTAAGGAATACAAAGTTTTGATTTACAATATTTTATTTGATGATTTATTAAGGCATGACAAAAATGTAAAAATAAAAGTCAAGTTCTGATCTGTCACCAAAACCTTACTTCTGAAAATTGGGATTTGATTTTAGTAAAACGCTCCTAATTATTCATATACAAATAGATTAAAAGTGAGAAAAATTCTTGCATTATTTGGCTATTTTTTGTATGGTTTTGGTTTGCGCCGGAATTAATATATAAATATATATATAAATAAATATTTGAGAACAATCTTACACAAATCAACCTAGTCCCAAACTAAGCAAAGCTTGTACTACTATGGGTACTAAGCGACAATATACATACTTTATACATACAGATTTAAATAGATACTTAAATACATAGAAAACATCCAAGACCCAAGAACGAATTCGAACCCGGGATCTCCAGCTTCGTAGGCAGGGTCACTACCAACTAAGCTAAAGCGGCTTTTATAGGTAATGCGAGTTTTAAGCGAAGATGCGGTTGTTTTATTTCGATATATATTATGTAATGAAACTTAATGAAAATTAATGGCAGTATTTTGAAATAAGTTTGTTGAGTATTCTTAAAACCTAATGATAATGAAATAAGTAGGACAAATATGACCAAGTAGGATTTAGTAAATCATTTTCACTATCTGTAATTGGAACTTGGCCGGCCGGACGCGCTATCGTGTGCATGGTTGAATGTACGAGTCCATAGTTATGTTATGACAAATTAGCTCTCATGTTCCTTCTTATAAGAACGATAATTGAATAGAATAATTAGTGGAGTAAATTTTACTGAACTTTTAACACTACTTGGACAATGGTTGCGTATAGCTAAATCCATGTACATGCTGCATACATGCTGTAATGTAACAGTTATAATACTTATAATATACGCAATTGAAATTGCAATCTTACTATTATTTACTACGTTTACGTAAATTATTGCGACGTACTTTTTTTGTTTTTTCAACCTGATTGTGGCCTTATAGGTCGAGCCCAATAAATCGATAGGAGTGCGCGGTTGGAAAGTGGCCTGGGGAAAATCGAGGGGAAACCTCCGACACGACCACGCGGGAGGTTTAAACACTGGGATACTCTATGAGTTGGCGCTCCAGTGAGATTGGTTACGCGGCTTCTACCGAATCTGAGTTGTGAGTGGAATCGAGCTACTTACTGGGAGTTTTGTCGCTGGTTCACTAAACTCTACTAGGCCCGACCTGGGTCGGACTGACTCTACCCGGTGTGACGTACTTACGTATATCCAAAGACTACAACGTATATAATAAAGTACGTATATCCGTATATCCAAAATCAAAGCAGTGAACCAAATAATTTCAAACCATAAAAAACAATCAAATAGAAATTAGAAACCGTACTTATAGACCTGCAGAAATAAGTAGGACTACATACATATATTTTGTATAAGACTCAGATTATACGTCGTCGTTAGAGATATAACTAAGATAAAAAAAAAACACATTTATATTTTCATTCTATAATTAGTATGACCATGCGGCTTCGACAATACAATCTTCTGCTGCTTATTACTTTCTTTGTTATGTGACACTGCAGATTGATAATCCACGATTCCTGAAGTTATATCACGACATCGGAGATATATTTAGCCATTAAATGTATTCCTATTTGACGAGAAAGCGTGAATATCCACACAAATTTCAATAAGTATTCCAATCCAATCAATCCAATCAGTGGGTTCTTCAATGCTGAGGATCGTGACCGCTATGTCTCTGGCGGGGAGTGCAGATGGCTCGCCAGTGGTTCCGATGATGCGCTGCATGCAGCGCCTGGTGTTCTCGGAGTCCGGCGAATTTGGAGATTTTTTCAATCCACCTGGCTGGCCCGAGCTCGTCTATCCTCCACCTTTCCCGTCATCATGATGTACTCGAGGCTAATAGGTACGACGCGCGATATGTCCAAAAAATGACAGTAGATAAGTATGCGTTGTTGGCAAACTGTCGAGAGGCGTGTGTGTATGCGTATTTGGTGTTCGATATCAACATTAGATACGTAAAATTATTGAAATATAAAGAAAGAAAAATGTACACAAATTTTCATTTGAAGTAAGTGACAAATGTCATTACGTTATAACGATGTTCCGTCAGGGTGACCATTCATTGAAATTAATTTCCATTGTAATGAAACGCATCGGCAACCTTTTAGCGTCTAGAATGCGTTTTCGGGAAGGAAAACATTATAATTTGAACGCATAAGTAAACTTTCGGGACCAAACACTGTATGTTCTCTAAAAAATAAAAGGCTAATACCAAAAATTCCATGTTAAAAGGTTCTTAAAACGCCACACGTCAATATTTATTTACCCTACTTCAATTAATACAATCTTTGTGTGTGGTATACATATTGTATTCGTATACGGGCAAAATGTCAAAAACAGAGCTGTCAAAGCGAAAAAAGGAGCATGCGTCTGCTCTCACCGAGGGCCAATGCCCATCTGTCGATTTTTCCAAAGTATGGTGGCAGGGAAAATGTATGGAAAAGTCACTTAAGTTTAGATTTACGTTTGAAATTCTCATTGGTCTTTGCGAGGAAAAATGTGAACAGTGTGATAACTTATAGTGAATACTTTTGAGATTTGTTTGAGTGTGATTTTGAAACGAAATAATAGATTTTTCAATTCAAATTTGCCTAAACGCCGACACGCGTTCTTCTCATTTTTAGTGCAACTTTACGGTATTGTATTTATTAAAGTGTAATTTATTATAGATTACTAATAGTGATAACTTGTAAACACACTCTTTGTGATAATAATTACATATATTTTATATATTTTTGTAGAGAAAGGCTGTTTTTGCTAAATAATAATAATAATAATAATAAGCCCCCAGGGCAGCTTGTGGCGAGCTGAATGGGAAGTGGCGTCCCTTGGGTCCCGTGCCCCCGAGAGTCGGTCAGGCCCCTCTCTCCGCTTGCCTTTGTTGGCCGGCGGAGTGGACCCCAGCAGGGGCCGCAGGACTCTCACCTCTGGCTTGCCTTAACCGGCCGGTCAGAGTGGGGTGCCAGAGCTATATGCTCGCAGGGTGGAAGTGTATTGCACGTAATGGCGTAATAGCGAGGAAACCCGCTCACGGGGGTAAACCCCGCGATGGTGAAATCGGGGCCGCACCTCTCTACACCCTGAGCTGCTCACACCAGTGTTGCCACCCTCGCTGCCATCCGGTAGCCTTTTATAGGGGGCCCACCTAGTGAGTGGCGAGTCACCGCCTGCCTTCTTACAATTCTGAGACTGATTGTTACGGCAGGCGTCCGCTAGTCTCCTCCCATAACCCATTATCCAGTCCATCCAACTTTCAACTCAATAGCCCCATGACCTTAGTTCCCATCGCAGCCAAAAGGCTGCACTACAATAGTCTTTGCACCTGGCGGGGACCGTCTCCGGATGTATCATGTTGTGCGTTCGGAGACGGTATCCGCCATGTGTATCCCTTGCCTTTAGATTATTATTGTCTTAAAGGGGCCTCTGCGCTGTTGGCTTCGGCCCCACGCATGCCTTCCAAAGGTCCGGGACCCCATGGTCCCGTGAAATGGAAAAGACATACAATAATAATAATAATAAGCCCCCAGGGCAGCTTGTGGCGAGCTGAATGGGAAGTGGCGTCCCTTGGGTCCCTTGCCCCCGAGAGTCGGTCAGGCCCCTCTCTCCGCTTGCCTTTGTTGGCCGGCGGAGTGGACCCCAGCAGGGGCTGCAGGACTCTTACCTCTGGCTTGCCTTAACCGGCCGGTCAGAGTGGGGTGCCAGAGCTATATGCTCGCAGGGTGGAAGTGTATTGCACGTAAAGCGAGGAAACCCGCTCACGGGGGTAAACCCCGCGATGGTGAAATCGGGGCCGCACCTCTCTGCACCCTGAGCTGCTCACACCAGTGTTGCCACCCTCGCTGCCATCCGGTAGCCTTTTATAGGGGGCCCACCTAGTGAGTGGCGAGTCACCGCCTGCCTTCTTACAATTCTGAGACTTATTGTTACGGCAGGCGTCCGCTAGTCTCCTCCCATAACCCATTATCCAGTCCATCCAACTTTCAACTCAATAGCCCCATGACCTTAGTTTCCATCGCAGCCAAAAGGCTGCACTACAATAGTCTTTGCACCTGGCGGGGACCGTCTCCGGATGTATCATGTTGTGCGTTCGGAGACGGTATCCGCCATGTGTATCCCTTGCCTTTAGATTATTATTGTCTTAAAGGGGCCTCTGCGCTGTTGGCTTCGGCCCCACGCATGCCTTCCAAAGGTCCGGGACCCCATGGTCCCGTGAAATGGAAAAGACATACAATAATAATAATAAAGACATTTATTCAACTAAGTTGCATTGTTACATGACATGATATAAATCCCGCATACAATTATGGAAACAACGTAGAATGTAGTACAATACAAATAGCTGAAAGGGAAGATGGCTCAGCTTGTGTAAATATGCTCGGCGCCCTCTTAATGCGTTAGTGGTTGTGGGTTTATTGGCATAGTCTTTTGACTTAAAATACCCTCATAGAAAGAAATCTAGTGGTGTTAAATCAAATGACCTAGGCGGCCAATTCTGATTACCGAAACGAGAGAGTACACGAAATTTGCGAACTGTCGCAGCCAAACTTTCATTATTTTTTTTGTACGTTAGGTAATAAGAATGCATTGTTTTCTCGTGTAGTGCTCCATTTTTAATAACCCTAAACTATCAGCGGTGAAATTGTTGTATATTTTTAGTGGCCAGTACTTTTCCGTACAAAAGGAAGCCAATTCAAATCTTGCGTAAATTTTGGGACACCCGTTAGTATATTCAGATTAATTGCAATGTATATAATATAAAAAATATGTTACTGATGGCTAGGTTTGGAAGACCAGCTGTTAGGTCGCGTGATCTTAACCGAAAAGGCGGAAATGGAGGCAGAACGAACGCAGCTGATCATGGATGCGACTGCGAATAGAAGGAAAATGCAAGAGCTAGAGGCCAACCTTTTACACAAATTGACCACCATTCAAGGTTCTTTGGTTGAAGATGTGACGCTCATTCAAGTGCTTAATGTTACGAAGGCGACCGCCACTGAGGTTATTATTATATATGTCACGATTCAATCTGGATTTCGTATTAACATGTGTACACAGGACTTAATTCACTATCCAATCCATATCCAGCTATTATTATAAATGCGAAAGTGTGTCTGTCTGTCTGTCTCTTACCTCTTCCAACTTTAGCAGCTGAATCGATTTAGATGAAATTTGGTATGAAATCATCCCTTAAGGGAGTGGAAGTTTGTATGGAAGACTGATAGTGATAACTAGGTAGGTAAGCGCCTAAAATAAAACAATAGCAATAACATTATAACGCGATGAACGAGTTCTACGCAGACAAAGTCGCAGGCAAGAGCTAGTATACTTATTAATATTATATCGGGGGCTGGCCTCAAAATCCATTGCCCATAGTTCTATTTTCAAAAAGCCTCTTGCGTTACGCCCCTTATCGGGTTTGACCCCCGATTTGTTATGAAATCTAGGAACGGTCAGTCATAAATATATGTACCTACTACGTTCCCAATGTGACAAAAGTATCTGTACGCTCTTACGCCCTTGTCACTAAAGTCATGTTCGCATATTTGGGACTTGAATGCGTATATATATTTTCGATGTTGACTGTACCTATACAACGATATTTTTCTACAAAATGGGTGCTCACTTTAAATGGGTTCCTATAGATTATCAAATAAAGTCTAGGAGTAAAATTCATTTTACCAAAGTTTTATATAATATTTGTGATTCTAGGTACGAGAAAAACTTGAGATTGCAAAAGAGACAGAGATAAAGATAAACTTGGCCAGAGAAGAATTTCGGCCAGTGGCGACTCGAGGTTCTGTGTTATATTTCCTTATATGCAATATGTCGCTCGTTTGCAATATGTATCAAACTTCATTGGCTCAGTTCTTAGAGCGATTTGATATTTCTATGGAAAGGTCGCAGCCAAGTCCAATAACGCAAAGGAGAATTGCATCTATAATTGACTATCTGGTAAGTGATTTGGATGAACTGCCAGTCTACTTATAATAATAAACCTTTTATTTCCCTTTACAGTATTGATTTGGATGAACTGCCAGTCTACTTATAATAATAAACCTTTTATTTCCCTTTACAGTATTAAATATATGTGATACAGTTTCAGTTAGTTATTGGGTTGTCCATTGTTCGACAAAGGCCTCCTCCACCAGATGCCATCATTTTCTGTCAGCGGCTATCCTGGTCCATGTGGGTCCTCCTATTTTGATGATATCATCACACCATCTGCGACGCGGGCGGCCCCGTTGGCGCTTATCTTCACGTGGCCACCAGTGGAGCACCCGTTCGCTCCATCGGCCGTTTTGTTCTCGAGCCACGTGTCTTTCCCATCTCCACTTTGTCCTGCAGGCTACCTCTGTCACACATTTCAATTTCGTTCTCTGCCTTATCTCGGCGCTCCTTATTCTGTCTTTGAGTCTTAAACCCAACATACTTCTTTCTATGGATCTTTGGAAGACTTTGAAATTCCAAAGAAGACTAGAAAAGAGCTGATGATCTTCAAACGGCTGAGCAGATTTTCATGAAACATGGCTACGAACACTCGGGATAAAATTATCTATGACACAAAAAAAAAACTAAACGAAAATCGGTTCATCCGTTTTATTAAAGACTTATTTATATATTAAATTGCGTTACGTCCACTCTACCATAATTTTACAATAATAAATAAATATTGCCCATTCCCATTTGTTTGTTTGATGTCATATGTCAGTGACACAAGTGACTTCGCGTGTCTTATTGAGCACCGTCCGTCAAATGCCAAAGAGTTAGTAACAACGCTATCTATGATACAGAAATGTTTAGCAGATCCGTTTTTAACTAAAACACGATCCCGACGCCACCTACTGGGTCAAATTGTACTTTCTAATCTTCCAGGGGCCAACACATCTCTTATATTACATAAGTTCTTTGGAAGAAGTTTGCGAGCCATCTCTTTGGTAAAAGCCCAGCTCTGGCATCCATATGTAACTATTAGCAGTATAGTGTTGTCAAATATTTTCTTTTTGAAGTGTAAAGGCAGTTTACTTTAAGTACAGTAGCGCTCAAAAGTATTTTGACACATAAATATTTTTCAATAAGTTAGTGGAAACAGAAAAGATTTATACTATATATATTTCTGAGTTTATATTGTAAACCAATCTATCTTACATTTTTTACATGGGTTGCAAAAAATATCAAAAATCTTAAAAGAAAAACCTAAAACACTCATCCGGTGGCTCATATATGTATTTTGACACGAATAAAAAAAAAATCTTGCTTGAGTGATTCGGTGGCTAAATAGATTTTTTTATTAATAATATTTGGTTGTAAAACGTTTTGGCTGCGTTTCCACCAGAGATGTGCGAGGATGCGTTTTCTTACATTTGACACCTCGCAACGCGCCGAGCGAGGTGTCAAATATATGAAAACACATCCTCGAACTGGTGGAAACGCAGCCTTAGCCTTTCGAACAGCGGCACATCGAGCTGGCATTGAATCAACTTGGTTCTGTATATGTTCATAAGGTATATTCGCCTACTTAGTTTTAAGATCTTGAAAAAAAAACGTCTTTGTTAGAATAATTTCTTCATCTCACTCTGCAATCTAGTTCTCCCCATAGATACTTTATCGGATTAAGGTCAGCACTTTGACTCGGCCAATCGAAAACCTTGACTTCTTTTCGCTTTAAGAACTCCTGGATGTGTCTGGATTTATGTTTGGGGTCTTTATCATGCTGAAAAATCCAGGGAGGAGGCATTTTTTCCTTAGCATAAAGTGTCATGTGTGTGTTAAGTATATTTTCGTAAAGAACTCGATCCATTATGCCATTTATTCTCACAGAAGAGGCCCGACTCCGTGGCGTGAAAAACATTCCCAAACCATAACACCACCTACCTACCACCGACGTGCCTGACTGTGGGTACCTGATGTTGCACATCATGACGTTTATTGTGAGGACGCCGCACATACATGATACCTACCGAAGACATCAGATTTAACTAGCTCTCGTCACTCCATAAATTTATTGACCACACAGTACTTGCCCACGACTTTTGATGAAGTGCGAACGCTAATCTAGATGTATTATTTTTTTCCCGATATATACGGATTTTTAGATGGACGTCGGCCATGTAATCCATGCTCTAATAGGTATCGTTTAACAGTGGATACGTGAATGTTTACTTCTTTAATTCGTCTTTGATTATCACTGCCGATTTCCGATGATCGTCGGTGGATAGAAATTTAATTACGCGATCAGTTGTCAACGTCGTTTTCCGAGGATGATCACTTTTAAGCTTATTAATAACGCCTTTTTGAGCCTTGAACAATTTATTCCAATTACAAATTAACTGCCGTGATACTCCAAATATCGCGAAACTTCAGCTTGCGACTAACCGTTTTTATTTTTTTTATTTTTTTATTTATTCAAAAAATATATATATCACATTACAGAGAGTCCAATTCGTGACATACAAATATAAAATATTTACAATATACAACACACAGAAACAGAGTAAGAATTAAATACACAGAGAACGTAAAAAGCACATACTGTAAACACATAAAAAATAATATGCCGAAATGATGCCGAAGCATAATTAATATTCGAATGATTTAAAACAAGCCGTTGTAGTTGCACTCAAAAAGGATTATTTGGAATTATTACCTGCAACATGGTTGCGCCTGTAAAGTGTGGTAAATGCGATTGTAGAATTGCCGGCAGACAATTTTTGGATTGTTCTTCTTGCCATGTCCGGCATTGCCTGTCGTGCCTCGATCGCATTGGAGTGAGTAATGGGCGATATTCTTTGATGACGCCTGACAGGAAGACAAAGTGGGTGTGCCGCGACTGCATCCATAAGCCGAAGAAATCACTTAGTCCTGTGCTCCAACCTAATGCATCCAAAACAAACGCCATTTTAAACGGTAGCAAAAGGGGTCCACAACAAACGCCTCGCTTAGACGACTCGGCCGTACAGAGTAACATACATATGGAATCATGCTTCTAAATAGCCGAGTGACAGAAGTAGTAGAATCGGTCCGTACCTGCAATAACAAACTCGATCATAACATTTTATTATTTCATTTTATTTATTCCAAGCCTTTTGAATTCGTCGTTCTACTTCGACCATGGACTGTGCTTGGAATGAAATATTCTGACCTAGATAGGTATATTCTTCCACATATGTTAAGGTGCCCTGGCTCAGTTGAACTGGCCTATGTTTCCCGTTAGTTAAGATGCAGGTTTTACTAGTGTTCATTTGTAGTCCACACTTTTGACTTGTGCTTCTAAGTTCTTTAGCATTACTTCTAGGTCTTGATGGTTTTCACTCAAAATGACTATGTCATCTGCAAAGCGAAGGTGACTCAAGTATTCTCCATTTATGCGCAGGCCCATTTTTTCCAGTTTAATTTCCTGAGGATGTCTTCTAGTAGTGATGTGAAGAGATTGGGAAATATCGGATTACCTAGCCTTGCCTTACACCCCTCAGTCTACTTACTCCATCCAAGTATCCATCCTCCTAACCATTTTATCTCTTGTGTTTACAGACATTTGACGTTTTCAAATATATTTCTAGAGGGTTTTATGAAACTCATAAATATTTGTTTACATTGTTATTAACACTCAAGATAGACATGCAGAGAGAATACGTAACATTTTCGGAGTTCCAGATATTCATAAAAGGTATCATTTAATTGTATAAACTGTATAGATATCTACTGTTCCGTACAGTCCTACTGAGGTTTTAATTTTGAGTCAGATGAAAAGTTTAGGTGTTGTACATGGCGCTAGCTACAAAAGCAAATTAGATTAGATACAAAATATGTTTTTATTGTAGCATACAGACATTCAGACATAGTAACTATGGCTCCACACTAGTAGACTGGTTATTGGATGATTTTTTTTTCTAGTTGAACGGCAATTTGTGAGCCATTTTGGCAACATTACTTTATCGGAGTAAAAAAGCCCGCTGAATCCGATTCTGAATCTTGCCAAGGCGAATTTTGGCTAATTTGGTCAAATGGCGGATTTCAACAAATAACTCCGTAAATGTATTTGGAATCTGGTCGAGTGAGGTACCCTAGAATGGGTTTTGAGGGTCGTTAAACTTAATTGTGATAACCAGAGGTTGGTCCGGGTGCCAGAAGTGGATCCAAAGATTTAAAGTTCCGAACCAACCGCAAAATTAAGTTGATTGGTATGTATTTTTTTGGTAAAATATACGTAGGTAATAATAAACATTAAGTATTTCCACAAGTTCATAGGTCAATGGGAAGTCAAAAAATTCTTCGGAACAAAAGTTAGTAAAAAAAGCTGACTTTGGCGGCTTCTCATTCCTTTGTTTTACGAGTTTTTTACGAAATACCACAAAAAAATGGGATCTTTAAAAATCGGCGGGGGTAGGTGCGGGGACTTTTGATATATTAACCTTCTAACTAGCCCAAACAAAGTTACCAAGTAAAAATTGTGTTCCAAGCATTTCCCTCTATTACCCCTTTTTAGCGTAAAATGACAGTACTACAGGTTTGAGTTAAAATACAGTTTTTAAAGTTTAGGCGCCAATTTGGCTGCCATCTTGTTTTCATCCACTTCCGGACCCGGACCGACTTCTGATTGTTAAAATTGAGTTCAGTGACTTCCAAAACCCAGTCAAGGACACTTCACTCGATCTGATACGAGTAATAATACAGTTTTTCAAGATTTGGTACCATATTGGCCGCCATTGTTTGCATCCACTTTCGGTACCCGGACCAACTTCTAGTTATCAAAATTGAGTTCAGCGACCCCCAAAACCCATTTCAGGACACTTCACTCGACTAGGTTCGAGTTATATTAACGTATTTTTAGGTTTAAACGCCATTTTGGTCGCCATCTTGAATATTGAGCATAGGAGCAAAAATTCGGTTTAGCAACATTCGAAATCGGATTCAGCAGGCTTTTTTACTTCTAAAAAGTTATGTTGCCAAAATGACTCACATAATGCCGTTGACATTGAAAAGGAGAACGATTTTTAGAAATATTTCCCAGTCTATAGGTGTTTTTATTTACTCGTATTTATTTGTTTAATAATCACAAGTTACATATACAGGCTGTCCCAAATGTTACAATTATTTATAAAAATAAAATGAAGTCTTGTTTTAATAAAATTTCCAATAAAGTTTTGGGACAGCCAGTCCTTTATTTTTTAATATATACCTGATCATAAACTATACACTTTACCTTCCAATATGCAGCGGGCAACGTCCACTTAAGCTGCCATTTTGGACATAAATAATTTTGTTTAGTTACTTAGACAAAGTAACTATGGGAACTACACTGTGCGAAAAAAAATACTAATTATTAGTAAGTTTTAGTGAATCCCAGGACAAGGAGATTATATACTAACGGTTACAAAACAGTTTTTGATAATAGTAGTTGTTTACTAATACCAAAAAATTTGTTCTTGTAACTACTAATTACTACTTAACTGTTTTGTAACCGTTAGCATATAATCTCCTTGTCTTGGGATTCACTAAAACTTACTAATAATTAGTATTTTTTTCGCTCAGTGTAGAAACTATATTCTTTGTTATTTTAGTATTTCAAAATGTTCGCTGCGCACGAGACCATAAAATGTGTAAAATAGACATATATGTTGCGCTCTTCGTTGAACTTACGTGTCAGGTCATAAATATACTTACTTTAACATAACTCTTTTGGTGCCAGGCCTCGTGCGCAGTGACCGTTTGGATATAATATACTATAACTTAAGTTTTTTCACAGGTGGCGCCGCGCTGGACCTGAACGCATGCCCACCGAAGCCATTTAAATGGATAACAGATATGTCGTGGTTGAATTTAGTTTACCTTACCAACCTGCGTCAATTCACTAATATTTTAAACCAGGTCACCAACAACGAGAAGGGATGGAAAAATTGGTGGATATTTTATTTATTTACTAATTCATTTACTTTCTATGATAATCAGAGCCCGGAATTTTCGCGGCAAAACAAAAGACTGTCACAATCTCTCTAGTGTTAGAATTTTTTTTTATCGATATCGATAGTTGTGTAATAGAAGAAAAAAACGGTCCACCAAATAAAAAAATATTTAATACAAAAAATTACGTGAGGTTTGCAGAAAATTATATAGAGTCAGATGCAATTTCTTCTTCGAAATCCACGTCAAGTACACACAGCAGCATATGTTATTTTATTTGGTTTTTGATAGTAGGTATAGGTAGATAGATAATCATTAATCATCGTTCGCAAAGCCAAAAGGAAGCGTTATTTTGTTATCTAATATGATAACTTATAGTTTAGATTTACATGAAATACAGTACCTTAATTTGTGGTAAATTTTACATATAATTTTCTTTTGCATACCTATATTTTAAATTAATAAATAATAAATATTTGTGGACAATCTTACACAAATCAACCTAGTCGCAAACTAAGCAAAGCTTGTACTATTGTTACTACGCGAAGATATATATACTTATATAGATAAATAAATACTTAAATACATAAAAAAACACCCAAGACCCAAGAACAAATATTCGTGCTCATCACACAAATAAATGCCCCGGCCGGGATTAGAACCCGGGACCTCCAGCTTCGTAGGCAGGGTCACTAAACCAACTAAGCCAAAGCGGTCGTTTCGGCGGTCGAATTAACCGTCGCAATTTATTATAACGTAATGTAAATATATCGGCATGATTTTCGATTACGATAATAGTACTCGATATCGATAAAAACTGTTTCTAAAACTAGCGAGAATGTGACAGTCTTTTGTTTTGCCGTGAAAATTCCGGGCTCTGATGATAATTTAGAAACAGGGTAGAGTTAAGACTTTAAGAGAGGTAGGGCGCAGTAAAATGTCATCTCTTGCTCGAATTTTGAGCAGCCCAACTGTGGAAGTACCTCCGCCTTATAGAAAACCACAGCCATAATACGTAACATTATTTACGATACTAGTATGAACTGTTGTGTTCCTGGAGGTGAGCAACCTTGGCCAGAGCTTCCGAGGATGCACTGTGTTGAGAGCTAGGGACCTTATGCTCCTTCTGCTGTCAACACAATGAATCCTCAGATTTTATAAAAGGTCGGCAACGCGCACGTGACTCTTGCGAGCGTCTATAGGCTGCGGATTCCGCTTACCATCAGGTGGACCGTACGCTTGCACCGTCGTAGTATAAAAAAGGGTCTTTGAGTCACATTGTTAATGGATTCGGGAAATCATTACTGATGTTTCAGGTTTGACAAGGAAGCACCTGAAGAAGAGCCACTGCCTGATGGGTACAATAGTTTGGATGTCTTCCGCAAACTGCTGGTGGTGCGGTCCTGGAGCCCCGACAGGACGTTGGCGCAAAGCTTGTGCGTATTATTTTGAATTATCATCTGGGGGCCGATTTTTGAGTGTCGAACGTTCGACTTTTCACTCGAGATCTGTCAAAAAACTATGATGTTTTTTGACAGATGACGAGTGAAAAGTCGAGCGTTCGACACTCAAACCTCGGCCCCCTGGTATTAAATAGTGAACGAAAAAATAATTCTTGGCATCTGCAGCTTGAGATCGGTTTCGGCAACGTTCGGGTGAATTAACACCCTTGTGGTGTCTTAGAGTCGAGTTTAGCCGAAGTGGCAAGGGAACCACCACGCATCATGTTAGCGCAATCTTTCAAGCGCTTTTGACGAAACGAGATTAAGGGATTCAGTTGCACCAACATACGAACACAGGCCGGTCATCGTCAAATATGGCGTCGGCAGCTGCCATCCCATAGAAACTCGTCAAACTTTCCATACAATCAGATTTGACGAACACCGCTTACGATTACAGACGGTTTGTTGCAACCCAGCCTTAAACATCTAAAAAACAATTAAATTTTGTTTTTTTTTTCCAGAAAGTATGTGATTGGTTCAATGGGTCAGAGATATTCAGAAGCTGTTATTGTTAATTACGAGGTACAGTAAATTTGATCAATTACCGTCATCAACTCTAATGATCTTTATTATGATTTACTGTCATTTGGCACAAATGGAAATTCGTCAACATGAAATGACCATTCTGAAGTTGGATCAAAAGTAATAGTATCCAAAGTAAATTTAGTCAAAGTATAATTGTGCTGAATTAAGCCCGAATGGAATTTTGTCCATTATAATGTATGAGCAAAAGTAAATACGCCCGAATGGAATTTTGTCTAAGTATTATAAATTAAGAGCAAAATTAAATACCTACGCACAAAATGACTATTAAGACCAAAATATAAAATATTGTCGTGATATATTAGATACGCTGAAATTGAAAATTAAATAGTCCAAAATTAAATAGGGCTAAATAAAAATTACCAATTGATGAGCCTGTTTGTTTCATTAAATCAGGGACTCTACTTTGATATCAACTTCGTCTATATTGCTATCCCTTTTGCTCTCGATCGTAACTAATTTGCAAAAAAGTGACGGAACGATCCGAAGTTCGAATTACGGATTTCATTCATAGGTCATAATCATAACAGTCATCTTTGGTGTCAAAGAACTTAACAAAAGTGAGTTGTCTTTTCAGTCTATTTATTTATGTGAATCTAAAATTTTCCTATTATTGTTGAGTGTACTTAAATACAAATGGACACATTTGGACGATTATACGATGTACATATTTCAGATGGGACATATTTACAATTGGTCATATTTATGAGTGTACGTAAATACAAATGGACATAATTATATTTTTAGATCTATGTCATACTAGTTTTTTCCCGCGACTTTGTCTGCGTGGAACTCGTTTATCGCGATAGAATTCAATTGCTACTTTTTTATATCAGGCGCTTATCTTTTTATCCCTCTTCCATACAAACTTCCACCCCCTTAAGGGATGATTTCCGGGATAAAAAGTATCCTATGTCCTTCCCCGGGACTCAAAAATAATAATATACTTTATTGTGCTCAATCTATCTCCATACCAAATTTCACCTAAATCGGTCCAGCAGCGGTTTAAGCGTGTAGAGGTAACAGCAGAGAGACACACTTTCACATTTATAATTTTAGTATGGATTAGTATGGATTTGACAATTTTACTATGGAACATAATTTTATTTTCAACATTATTCTTGTATTATTTTCAACAATTTCAAATTGACATTTTTCTTAATTTGACGTATAATTTCGAGTAGACGGATTTCCATTTGTGCCAAATGACAGTAAATGTTTATGATCAATGAGCTATATAATATAATGGTTTTTCTCCGGTTGTGATTTTTCCAGCAAATGGTTCTTGAGTCTCGTCCTTTAGTCCCATTGATCGGCTTTTTGGCTATGGGCTCCGACCCTACTCCGTCCATTGAGGTAACAGCCAAGCGATTGGAGTGCGGCTGTTCGGCGATATCTATGGGTCAAGGGCAGGAGATTCATGCCAGGAAGCTGATTGACCGCGCTTTAAAAGAGGTATTCAAAAACCCTTACAACTTTTTTTCTGGCTAAATATATCTAGGTACTTATTCATAAATTGTGTTACTCTAGACTCGAAGTATCCACACATTTTTTAAATAATATTTGCATTTGAAGCCACGTTTAATGGTTGTTTTTTTGGAGAAGGAAAGTGGTGAAATAGGTATAGCACTTAAGTAGGTATGTCATTGAGTTTATTGGCCACCAATTTAGTTTGCGAATTTTTGTATTTATTTTTATAAGAAATAGGATTGCTCTTGGCCAGCATCTAGCCAGGGGGCAAAGATGAGGCCGACGGTGAAGCGAGCTCACCCAAAAAATGCCTATTCACTCGTGCCTTAAATAGGTCCAGGTGGTATGAACTCAGAAATATAGTGCCCTTACCATGAGTTTGCAATATTTGCATGACCGTAACTCGCTAGCGACTTCGTAAACGATTTAGTATGGACAAAAGTACAGCGCTTCTGGCGGTTACGCAATAGAACTAAGAATCGGCATACTAAATCGTTCACGCAGTCGCTAGCGAGTACGGTCATGCAAAAATTGCAAACTCATGGTAAGGAAGAACTATTATATAATCTGTGGTAAGGGCACTGATGCCGGCAGGGAATTTCAAACCTTAGTCTTAACCTTGTTATATGCTTATATGTATTTAATTATAACAGGTAAATACATATTCCAACTATGCCCCATGGTAAGCTCAATAAACCTTAGCAGGTTGGGTACTTATTCATCATCATCAGCCTATATACGTCCCACTGCTGGGCACAGGCCTCCTCTCATAGATGAGAGGGATCGGGCAGGGGAGGGGTCGGGTACTTATTATACAACAACAATTATAATTTAAGCCTTTTCAAGGCAATAGTGAATAGATTATGATTATTACTGAACCAGCGAGCTACATCCTTAGGCCTTGTCGTCGCTTTCCATCAGGTGAGACTAAGGCAAATCACTGTTCATATATAAAGAAAAAAAAAAGAACTATCGAGAATAATTGTGAAAACGTATTATTTGATTTCTAGACTGTTCTGCTTTAATCATCGATAATTTTAATATTTCCTAATGCTATTACAGGGAATGTGGGTTTTATTACAAAACTGCCATCTTGGCTTAGAGTATATGGTAGAAGTTATGGAGCAGTTTAGCGAATTAGAAAAAGAACCAGAAAAGGTCCACGATATCTTCAGGTAACCATGCTTTGAAATTTCGTGAAGGATAAATGTTATCTTTCGATTAAACATAGTATTGTAAACCACTGTTGTGTAATTTCAGATTGTGGATCACTACAGAAGTTCATCCTACATTCCCAATTACGCTGTTGCAAATGTCTATCAAATACACCTGCGAACCTCCATCTGGTAGGTTATTTTTATTGAAAAGTTAATAGAATTGATAACACTGTTCATACACACCATAGCTTAATCAGCAGTGTAAAAATTTAGGTTAGTTTCATCAATTTAATTTTTTATCCGACAGGTATCAAGGCAGGACTTATGCGCACGTACGATTCTATGAGCCAGGACTTCCTTGACTACAGCGATAGCCCCTACTATTTGCCAATAATTTTCACCATCTCATTTTTGCATACGGTCGTGCAAGAGAGACGTAAATTTGGTCCTCTTGGCTGGAACATTCCATATGAGTTCAATTCAGCGGATTGGCTGGCTTCTTGCATGTTTGTACAGAATCACTTGGATGCTTTGGAACCAGGGGAATATATAAGTTGGACTACAGTGCGGTAAGATAAATTTCACCTTGTGCGTTATATTTATAGTCTAACTAGTGGCTTTGTGAGCTGTACACCTCATGAGTGTTATTTTTTAATTTCCAAAACTATGATAGATATCGAAAGCCCTTACCGTACTCGCTTTAGCGACTGCGAAAACGATTTTGTATGTCGATTCCTAGTTCTATTGAGTAACCGCCAGAGGCGCTGTACTTATGTCCATACTAAATCGTGTACGCAACCTAGCGGAGTACGGTTTAATACAAACATTGCAAACTCATGGCAAGGGCACAGCTCACAAAATTTCACGAGAATCTGTTAAGAAACGCTGTAGAGGAGGACAAACCATTGAATTTTTTAAAAATTACTCGACAAAAATATTCTATGTAATCAAAGAACCTGGTCACAATACTTTACGAGAATCGGTTGTGAAATGCGACCCTTAGAGGTGAACAAATATTAAATTATTTCAATTTTTTTTATTCGTAATATTTATTTTTATAAATAAATATTACGGATACAAACTTACCTATATTAAACTAGTCTCATACAAAACCCAATAGGGCTTGTGTTATGGCCATTAAACGATATAATATTGAATCATCATAAATTTAAGAGCTGGGCTCTTGTCGGTGGAGTAATCGAGATTCCATTCTTTTCTCTGCCACTGTCTTGATAGTTTAAGAGCCGGTGACACTGAACCTAGTATGATAAGATTCCCAGATGGCATATATATAATTAGGTGCGTCATTAGTCGAGGAACACGAAACGGCGATGCTGCAATGCGAAAAACCTGGCGAAGCCATTGAAAATTAAAATTGAAAAATGATGAAAAATCCGGTTTCTAGTATGATAAGATTCCCAATTTTCGTTTGTTCCTCGAAACAGGGGAGGGGTAGGACTATACGATAGTGCAGTGCTGCAAGCCCTCCTGACTGGCCTTGTCAGTGGCAGCAGTATGATAAGCGACCACTTTTCTGAGGTATCTAGTATGATCGGATTCCTGAAAAAAACAGGGCTCATCTGAAAGATCAGCACTTTCTGTGTAAGAAAAACCACTGCTGCATTTTCCAAACAGTGGAGAAGGTGGTTGCTGCAGCGATTAAAGGAGCCGACAACACTGAACCTATTTCAATAGATTCCCAGATGATATATATATAATTAGTCGCGGCATTAATGGGGGTACACGAAATGGCGATGCTGCAAAGCAAATGAGCAGGCAAACCTATTAAAAATCAAATTTAAAAAAATAAAAAATAAACGGTTTCTAGTATGATAAGATTCCCAAGTTTCGTTTGTTCCTCGAAATAGGGGAGGGGTAGGACTATACGATAGTGCAGTGCTGCAAGCCCTCCTGACTGGCCTTGTCAGTGGCAGCAGTATGATAAGCGACCACTTTTCTGAGGTATCTAGTATGATCGGATTCCTGAAAAAAACAGGGCTCATCTGAAAGATCAGCACTTTCTGTGTAAGAAAAACCACTGCTGCATTTTCCAAACAGTGGAGAAGGTGGTTGCTGCAGCGGTTAAAGGAGCCGACAACAGTGAACCTATTTCGATAGATTCCCAGATGATATATATATAATTAGTCGCGGCATTAATGGGGGACACGAAATGGCGATGCCGCAATGCAAAAAAGCAGACAAACTATTAAAAAGAAATTTTTAAAACATAAAAAAACCGGTTTCTAGTATGATAAGATTCTCAAGTTTCGTTTGTTCCTCGAAACTGAAACTGACAAGGCCAGTCAGGAGGACTTGCAGCACTGCACTATCGTATAGTCCCACCCCTCCCCTATTTCGAGGAACAAACGAAACTTTGAATCTGATCATACTAGAAACCGTTTATTTTTTATTTTTTTAAATTTGAATTTTAATAGGTTCGCCTGCTCATTTGCTTTGCAGCATCGCCATTTCGTGTACCCCATTAATGCCGCGACTAATTATATATATATAGGTTCAGTGTTGTCGGCTCCTTTAATCGCTGCAGCAACCACCTTCTCCACTGTTTGGAAAATGCAGCAGTGGTTTTTCTTACACAGAAAGTGCTGATCTTTCAGATGAGACCTGTTTTTTTCAGGAATCCGATCATACTAGATACCTCAGAAAAGTGGTCGCTTATCATACTGCTGCCACTGACAAGGCCAGTCAGGAGGGCTTGCAGCACCGCACTATCATATAGTCCTACCCCTCCCCTATTTCGAGGAACAAACGAAACTTGGGAATCTGATCATACTAGAAACCGTTTATTTTTTATTTTTTTAAATTTGAATTTTAATAGGTTCGCCTGCTCATTTGCTTTGCAGCATCGCCATTTCGTGTACCCCATTAATGCCGCGACTAATTATATATATATCATCTGGGAATCTATCGAAATAGGTTCAGTGTTGTCGGCTCCTTTAATCGCTGCAGCAACCACCTTCTCCACTGTTTGGAAAATGCAGCAGTGGTTTTTCTTACACAGAAAGTGCTGATCAGATGAGACCTGTTTTTTTCAGGAATCCGATCATACTAGATACCTCAGAAAAGTGGTCGCTTATCATACTGCTGCCACTGACAAGGCCAGTCAGGAGGGCTTGCAGCACTGCACTATCGTATAGTTCTACCCCTCCCCTGTTTCGAGGAACAAACGAAACTTGGGAATCTTATCATACTAGAAACCGGATTTTTCATCATTTTTCAATTTTAATTTTCAATGGCTTCGCCAGGTTTTTCGCATTGCAGCATCGCCGTTTCGTGTTCCCCGACTAATAACGCACCTAATTATATATATGCCATCTGGGAATCTTATCATACTAGGTTCAGTGTCACCGGCTCTTCTACTATGAGCTCCTGATACGATACGACGTTACATTAACTTTTTCCTTGGTTTGGTCCATAAACGTCCGTCTCGATATTCCCTTCCTCTCTTTCCTTCTATTTTCCCCTCAATTATGATATTTATATAAGTGTCATGCCGTATCAGGTGAATAATATTGAATAAGTAGGTATAAATCCATAAACAAATACCTAGGCACCAAGACAATGAAACGAATCAGGACCGTCAACCTCATCAGACAGCTTCACTTCGTACACACTATACATTAGGTTAAACAGGTCGGTATATAGTAATAATACGACTATTTCAGTTACATGGTATCTGCGGTGCAATATGGCGGTCGAGTGACTGATGATTACGACAATCGTCTCCTTGTCACTTTTTGTCGTGTCTGGTTCACCGACCAACTGTTCACTGAAGACTTCCAGTTCTACAAGGGTTATGGGATACTGAAATTCAAAAATATACCAGAGTACCTTGAGGAGATTGACAAAATGAAGACTGTTGATCCGCCGCAGGCGTATGGACTGCATACAAATGCGGATATTACGTAATTATCAAAAAAAATAAGTAACTCGAAACACGGTCTTAATGCAGAACGTCTTAGTTTTGAAATGCCTAACTATTCTTTTATCCTTAATGGATTAAACGTGGTCTGTGGATTAAACCTTTACGGAGCATTTAATAATTACTAGCCCAGACACCGAAACTTTGGTGGTAGATTAAGTTGTCCAATGACAAGCCATCAATATGGCTTCTCATTTATCCATGTATGGGTGTATGCACCTTTAATTAATTTTTCACTTCTCATGCTCGTAAAGTGTGTCATCTTAGACTTGTGAAGCGGGGCTAAAGTAGTACATTTAAGCCCTAGGGAAAATATGTATACATATTTATGATTCATTAAACATTTTAATTTGACCAATCAAAATACTTCACCTATTAAATCCACCAATCACAGAACAGTAATTTGACAGATTAAAAAATATGATAATTGGTGCCATTACGTTACTTTGTCCGCGTTACTATTACAGTTATCAGCGAAACAAGACCCAGAATCTTTTAGACACGATTTTGTCTATCCAACCTAAAGAATCGGGTGGTGGTGGAGGAGAAACTCGAGAAGCGTCAGTGTACAGACAATCTAGAGAGATGTTGGATAAAATTCCACCCAATTTCGACCCCTTCCAAGTTAAGGAAAGGTATGAAAATTATTTTGTTTTAATTTTTATTCGACATTCGGGGCGGGTAACAGGCTGATGCTGTACTAGATGCAACCATTTTTCGACAACAAAGGCTCGGCTGACTGTTTAGATGGAACCACTCAGCGACACCTAAAGGATCTGCGGGAAAGCTGGCAGCCACGCTTTGCACCCGCAATAATGATTTACTAACCAGCTTCATCCGCCTGATAAATCTTACGCTTAATGGAAAAGTAAATGAAAAAAAAACACACTAAGACGCATTAAGGCGTCAATGTCGTAATGGGTTCGAGTTTAAATTAAGCGTTAAAAACGCATTGGTACCTACGTACATAGCATTTACCATAGGAAATACAATTCAGCGCGTCTTCATGAATAAAAAATTGGGCGAGGTAACACTACATGTCAAAAAACTATATGACCGCTTGCAATATACGCCAGTCAGTATAGTTTTGTGCTCGTGCAAAAGGTGGTGTAAATTATTTTCTTTTTTTTTTAAATTGTTCATATGGATGCTGCTGACAATATATCAAACATGGTAGCACGAGATATCTCGGGATAACTTTTGTCAGCTACTTAACCTGGCTTTTTTTCGGTTTCTTTTTTTATTAATCATACTTTTGTATTTTGTAAATAGGTAAGTAGGTATAATCATTACACATTCTATTTGCAGACTAAGAATAATGGGTGCGCTGAATTCAATGGTCATTTTCCTTCGACAAGAAATTGATCGAATGCAAAAAGTGATTGCATTGGTTCGGAGTACATTAAGAGACTTACTCCTAGCTATTGACGGCACTATTATTATGAACGAGGTAATATTGCAATTAATACTTTTGTGCTTTGATAAATTACCCACTAATTTTATTTAGATTGAACGCTTTTTATTAGGCTTCATTTTATACAAATGGGTCATAAACAGATTTAGGTTCGCGTCTTATCTGTGGACATATGAAAAGAAAGGCTACAAATTCTAAATTTATATTGGACTAGTAACCCGCATAAACAGTGTCTCCGCTTCTATACATCCATGTTATAAAAGCATAACTTACATGCTTATAAGCCGTTAACTATTGACCACAGAAGTGACTACTTTTGTTTTTCAAGTGTTTATGACCCAAATATCATCATCATCTTCAGGCATAGTTTGTGTCGGCCACATACGTACCTAGTATAATGTTTATGCATCATAAATTGAACGAGTAAGACTGATATTCCATTTTCATATTTACATAGTTGTATTGATAAAAGCTAAATATCAGTCTTACTTTTCAACCATCCAGCCTGGAAAGAGAAAAGGATATTTTGAATGTCCATCACTTTATGACGTGGGTATCATTAATTTGTAAATCGTTATTGCCCGTGCCCGTATTTCGTACCTAATAACAACGCATATTATGCATTAATCATCAATAAGTAATATATGTTAACCGCTGTAAATGTTGCTCAGGCGCTGCGCGATTCTCTAGACAACATTTACGATGCGAAAGTGCCATCGATATGGCTGAAGAGCTCATGGTCATCGTCCACTCTTGGATTCTGGTTCACGGAGTTTTTGGAACGCAACACCCAGTTCGCGGGTTGGTGTTTCGTAACAAGACCTAACTCTTTTTGGATGACTGGGTTCTTTAATCCACAAGGTTTGCTAATTCCATATTTGTAATTACGTATGACTGTGCGTAGGGTATGAAATAGTAAAAATAACTTTCAGGTTACGCAGTAAAAAATTCAAGAAAAATTAAATTTGTAGCGTAATATCATGCATATTTCCGTCTTCCGACTGTGAATGAATTGTACTTTTTAGATTTAAATAGTTGAGGATAAATATTAATTTTACAATATCTTTCTTGTTCAATAGGGTTTCTTACGGCAATGAGACAAGAAGTAACGAGGGCCCACAAAGGCTGGGCGTTGGACATGGTCGCGCTACATAACGATGTCACCAAATTTGTTTTAGAGGACGTAAAGGCGCCACCGCCTGTGAGTAAAACATTTAGGATAATCAGGATAAGCTTATTTAATATTGACACATATTCCTCGTCAATCTTTTCCTTCCTGTTTTCATGCTGTACAGCCAAGGGCACCAATATTATATAAATTTATATAATACAATTATATAATTTTTTTCACTAAATTCAGACAGCCAAGATAGCTTTATTTTACTAAGCGGTTAAAACTCACGTATTAATTGTCACTTCGGGCGACATGTTTCGAACTCGTCGGGAGTTCTCGGGGGGGGGGGGGGGGGAGTTATAACATGTCTCACAAAAGTTTAAATTCAAGCCAAGATAGCTTTGTCCGATATTTATCCGTACTTTGTTCTGTCATTCATTATCACAGGTAGGTATTATTGCCCAATTTGTTCTGCTTCTGTTGCCTTGAGTGAGTAGGTATAGTTATTGAAATACAGGGTAGGTATCTATTTATTCAGAGTGCAATTTTATTAAAGCTTAAGTGCAAATGGGACGGTTTAGTCAAAAGTTCGATTATATTCAAGCTTTGGGTTTTATTTTTCAGGAAGGCGTATACGTGCACGGCCTGTTTCTAGACGGAGCAAGCTGGGATCGCCGTAATCTACGGCTATGTGAATCCACTCTGAAAGTGCTGTACACGGCACTGCCAGTTACACATGTCTACGCTATTAACTCTAATGCACCCAAGGACCCCAAGCTTTACAACGTAAGTTCTTTAAAAATAGCAATCATAACGCCCTTTTTGAAAAGTATTAGGATACCAGCTTCTATTTAATCACTTACTTTACTACTACTTAAGCGTTTACTAGTTAAGCGGCGAGAGAGGCCGCTCCCATATCAGCATCTTAGTGCTATACATGGACTCTCTGCTTAATAGTAGTTTATGCAACTGGTACATAATGAGAGACTGAATGAATGACTCGTGTGATCTTATTATGAAACTACCTTCGGCTCGTTTCATAAAACACACTCGTGTTCTAGTGCCTAATTATGTACAGTTGCATACATTAAGTACTTTACTATACTCTAATATGGGATCAGAAGCCGAAGGCAAATGACCTGCATTGATGCCAGTGCTACCGGTAACATATTTAGAGGTGCTAATCTAAAATACAAATTGAAATCAGAAATAAATCAAAACAAGAAATTATGATATATGCATTGCATCAACAAATATTGCTATTGCTGTCTATAACTTGAACAAAATTTGAGGGATGTTAGAAAAACTTACTTAACTAGTGTAATAACTTTATATTAAAAAAGTCGATTATGGCACTCGCCGGCCGCTGCCGCAGCACGTTCGCTTCGCTCGCTCAGCTTCGTGCTCTGTTTCACATCTAATACGCTCCTCCTCGCTTCGTTCGTCGTCGCACCTAACTGAACACTGTCACGTGTGATATTTCTGTTACTACACTTATTACAAAATTCTTCTTTGTTTCGTGCCTAGTGAATGACTTGGCAAATAATAAGTAATAAAGTACCTTTCCCAAAAGTTTTATGTCATTACTCATTATAATGCCGAAATAAATCTGCTAATAGTTAGTTGGCAAAGTGAATCATCGGCGAAAAGTTATTTGGCAAGTGAAATTCGGAGAAAACGCAAAACAACGGTGTTGAACGCAAAACAATCATGTTCACGGGAACATGATTGTTTTGTTAACATATTGAAATATAATAAACGGGTCACTCACGTCTTTATCATCGAATATCGCTCGACATGTTTCGGGCCAATACGTGAACACCTTATACAACAATACGTGCAATGATACGTGGTGGTTATATTTCAATATGTCTGAGACTCCGGAAGTTTTCTATGATTGTTAACATTCTAAATTTAAAAGGACGAAAAAAATGGCTGGAGTTTTGTTCAAATACTTAGATCATAATAGACTAGCATTTGTTGCTGCAATGCCAGTATGAATTTAGTTAACAAAGTCTACTCCATTTAAAATTATACTGTATACTATAAGTTATCTATCTATCAATCATTGATAGTTATAGTCTATAACAGATTAGGCTTTTATCAAGATTTTGCTTAAATAAAAGCTAATCGAGTTCAGTTCTCACTCTGACTCAAATGGTATAGGGATTGTAATTTTGCGTCCCGTACATATTACAGTGCCCCGTTTATAAGAAGCCAGTACGCACCGGACTGACGTTTATCACTCCATTATGGCTACCGACGATCAAAAACCCCGACCATTGGGTGTTGCGGGGAGTCGCCATACTCTGTGACGTAAAGTAAAGAAAACCTACAGAATATTGTTCTACTTAATACAGTATTCCTATCAGCCTCGCTTCTCACAAGAAACCTTTTTTAATAAGGAAGAAATGCTGTTTTATATAGTGTTTTTGCTTATTTTTCCAATAAGAGCCCCATAAATAAAGAAATATTTATATAAAGTGGAATCAATATGCTGGAAAAGGTTGCACGCTGGTTTTTCAAGTATTTATTCGGTAACTATTACAGGAGATTTATTATATTTTTGCTGTACTTTTAACGTGGATTTCGTGTGATTATGAACCTATTATACTTAAGTGTTTATACGCCCGAATGCATTTGATACTATTGAGAACGTTCTTTTAAAATAATTATACTTTTGATGGCATTTTTTCTGAAACCAAATATTTATGTGGCTCTTAATAAGGTTGTAGAAAGTGTAATGGAAACTGTTATTTATATACGATAAACTATACATTTTGATAGAGATATATTTTCCAATAAAAATACAACTTTATAGAATTGTTTTATTTCGATAGGAATGAAGCAATAAGTAGGTAGGTATATAATCGTTTAAATTCTTTAGAAACTTTACTGCAAAAGTTTTTACAAATCAATACTGTACATGGTATGTAGTTAATAGTACACAACAATAAGTTTGATAGTTTCACAGGTACATACTTATTTAATATAGGCAATGACTTCTGATTTCCGACTTATCATCTACCGCTTCACTTTAGTGCTCAGGCAAATATTTGATTCAGAAACAAATTGAGTCGCAAATTCTATATTATACGCTGAACTCTAGTTACAGGCCTAGGTCGAATAATACATTAACACTGCCAAGAATGACGTGTCTATTACTATGGATATTGTGCGGTCAATATATTTTGATGATTACTGACTGGCTTGCGGTAGTTCGTATTAGTCTAAAATCGATTCAATCTGCTTAATTACTAAATAAATCAGGGCAAAGAAGGTTTGGGATGTACATTTGAACAATTGACATTTTCACACTTTAATTGGACGGAGCTAATCGGTGTTTCATGTTGGTAATAATAATAATAAAAAATTGAAAAACGATACTTATAGATTATAGATTGATCACTTAACTATTTATAAAAGCACGTTGTAATATGGATGGAAGCATTGTATTGATTTTTACGCTAAATCTTGTCAATTTTTTCTTCATATATATACAATACATTAAGTTTCCTAAATCATAACAACATGAAAAAACTGCACAAAAAACTAAACTCACTTTTTTGTGTCGATATTTCCTATGTTATAGTGCGCGCCATCCACGACGACGCGCTCATCCACAGGTCCACAGCGAAACTCTTACTAATCTGTGCGCAGTTGTACGGCTTGGGCTATGGAGGGGCGCGCCTTCGTGGATGGCGCGCACTATATCATCTTTTGTTGCACTATATCATCCATTGGTATGTTTTATATATTATTTAACATTGTAAAATGCGAAAAAATGTTATGCAAGTAAAACTACCAGAATAAGTCTACAAAGCAGAATCAGAGAAAATAGAGAATTGTACGCCATTCTTCATATAGGTAAATAAAATAGCAGTATGAGATAGACATTTTCATCGTGTTAAATATGAATATTTTCTGAATTCTCATTTTCACTATCTGTTTTCATAAAAATGCGGTAAGAGTTAATTTGTAGTTTAATCAGTGTTTATAGTTGAAAAATTATGTCTAACTTTGGTAGTTACGGTGCCTACTCAAATTAATAATTATCAGTCTATTATAAGAAAACGTAAACGTTGTAGTAGCTAAAGTTTTTAAATCGCAGTGGTCGATTTCGTAATGTGATTGAAACAAAACGAAAATTAACCGCCCCCCCCCATAATACAAACAAGGATTTACTTGAAAGTTGAAACGTATTGTGCACACCAAAACCATCACAACTATCACAACAGCTAACAAATTATTTCCTCTAACATAGTGCATACCTATCCGATATAGCTGCCAACAAAATTAGCAAAACCTGGACATAATTCATAACATAACCGCAATTTTCTTTTTGTATTATATACAGTATTGTTAGTTATAGTTAAAATATAATGAATTATATAAATTAGAGTTGCGCGTCAATAAAAAAAACGATAACCATAAAACATGAACGAGTTCTCAGAAAGTGAAAGATTTTTTTAAATCTTTGAATTCAGTTTGCTTCTTTTTAAAAATCAAATAATGTTTCCTTTAAGTAAAATGACATAACTTAAGCATTTAAGGTAGTTCCCCTCCAGCGCCCATATTTTTTTTCGTCCTGTA
Source organism: Cenopis cana (assembly GCA_951800055.1). Lineage (NCBI taxonomy): Eukaryota > Metazoa > Arthropoda > Insecta > Lepidoptera > Tortricidae > Cenopis > Cenopis cana. The sequence goes on along the minus strand of OX637476.1, from coordinate 10,175,305 downwards.
TGGAATCATTTAACATAATATTGTCATTTATCATGATATACTATTCAGAATAAATTGTTAAATTACAGTTATCTATTTCTTTAACTGGAATGTAAGCGTCATATCATAAAAGAGCCTACTTTTACAAAGTTATTCATTATGCTGTACTTATAAATAGTAGATTGTTTGACAAGGGTCTAAAGTAAGCCATGTTACCACGAGATAGTTATTTTCCCGATCGTAGTGAGGGAAAATTGTTCGAGTGGTAATATGGCTTTTAGGCCCAACTTATACACTACTTTTCACTTCGATTGCGAGAAAACACATAAACACTAATTATCCACATTAAATAAATAATTTATCTCTTGGCGGGTGTATGTCTAATTTGACAGCATGTTTTTTTTTTCTAAGGCTAGGACCATACCTCGCTATGCGTATTCACTTTGCGTATTTGCCTCTCTTTCTTTTGCTATATTAAACAAAGAGATGCAACATGCGGTTTTTTTTTCTTTTAAGAGGCGCAATTGCTTTGACCACAGACACCGCTTAATCTTTAGAGAACTGAAAAACGTCTTTCCTGATTGGTCGATTTTAGTACAGCTGTATTCTGATTGGTTGATATTTTTACCAAATATTTTTTATCTGTCAAATTACTGTTCTGTGATTGGTGGATTTAATAGGTGAAGTATTTTGATTGGTCAAATTAAAATGTTTAGAAAACATAAATATGTGTACATATTTTCCCTAGGGCTTAAATGTCACTTGCTTTTGGCAACTCTGGTTGCCAGGCATAACCCTAATTTTATAGGGAATAGAGTTCAACTCAAAATACAAAGCAAGCAAGTGGATAGCCCCGCTTCACAAGTCTAATATGACACACTTTTCGAGCATGAGAAGTGAAAAAATCAAAATTTTGTTTATAGTTTTTTTTATTGACGTGCAACCCTAATTTGTTTAATTCGTTATATTTTAACTATAACTAACAATACTTTATATAATAAAAAAAGAAAATTGCGGTTATGAATTGTGTCCAGGTTTTGATAATTTTATGGGCCTAATATCCATGTCAACGAGATCTAGCGTGCCTAATAAAACAATATAACGAACACGTCTGAATTGATGATACTTAAACTTAGAAATAAGAAAATTACGAAATGATGTAGCAAGTTTTTATAAAAATTATACATAATTACAGTCTTATTGTAGGTCTTCGTCTATACTGTAATGTAAACCTAAAACAATACTTTGCATTAATGCTGTATGAGTTCAAGGTATTATTTACAATCATATAACACTTCGTAATTATGTACTTATATAATAAAACGATATAAAATCTAACTATTTACTAAACTATGCATTGCTACATAAAAGCTTACGTAGACATTATACACGTTGTAATAATAATAATACGTCTTTCGTTGGAGGCTAACCATGAAATTGTAATAACGTTTAACAACAAGTACTTAATGGTTAAATATTACATAGTAGGTCCTACCGCTTAAACATTATATAAAGTAAGTATAGTATAGCGACTACGTCGCGAAGGTTAATTCAGTTTAACAAAAGGGGTAAAAGACAATATGATAATGATAATACAAGAATCTTTATAAATACTGTCCTGCATATAGCTAGTATAATTATGTACTTATTTGCGTTGGACGCAATCATTAGTAACAGACATTCATCAGTAATATTGAATGCTTTTGCAGAAAAGTAATACTTCTACGTGACTGTATTAAATTTAGTTGTATATATATATATATATATATATATATATATATATATATATAATAATAATGAACGTATTGCACATGATTGAACAAAGTTTCTACGATCTCTCGATGTCTTTCTCGTTGTTGTTGCCTTGAACTGGTGACGATTTATTCCTTTAGATTGTCGCAGCGGAAATTACCTAGAGGTTCAACAGATCTTGACCTAGGTGCTCTGAAACAGAAAATGTTCATCATCATCAATCGTCAGCCGAAAGAGGTCCACTGCTGAACATAGATCTCCTCTAGAGAATGCCACAACGTTCGGTCATGGGCTGCCAGCATCCCGCATCTTGCTGGATGTCTGGGTGGGAGTATGACTACTACCGCGACCTTAATTAACCATGTCATCGAAAAAAATCTGGGGGCACGGCTCGCTCGGCTAAATAATGGCAAAAGAACAATCGTCAGCTGATTAAAATATTCCTTATTAAACATAGCGCTAGCCCTGATGACATGCAGCTTGAGCGAGTTTGAGCAATACACATGTATAAGTAAAGCGTTGTGTGCGATGGCCAAGTCATTCTATATATTTAAAAAAATAAAGTAATGCCGATGCAAGTCGGTGGAAGTCTTGTTCTGTGGACACCCCTCCGGTGCTATTGACTAAAATATAACCGACTTGGTTTAACATTACATATCATTACTTTTTTGTTGTAGAAGAACTGTTTTGCGAGACTTGCATCTTTTTACATGTAATGTTTTTGATGGTTTTATTGAAAAATATTTTTGTTTAACCTTTTGAGCCCCAACAACACCTAAAGATGTCATGTTAGTAAAATGTCAAAGCAGGTTACATGCTGTCAAATCAGGTTTCACGCGTCCGCAAAAAAGACTTAGTGGTAGCCGTACGATTAAAAAAACCGCAAATCGATGTACAGTTTAGCCGTTTGGCACACGCATACTAGAGGTCAAAACAAAATTTTTGACCCGCAGTTCCTAAAAAAAATTCCCTTAGGGGGGGAGAGCCGAGACATTCTTTTTTTTGTATGAAAAAAACAATTTTTTTTTTCATAAACCTATCGTGTGTAGTATCATATGAAAGAGCTTTTTGAGGCGATTCTGAAAATATACCACATCATTACATTTCAGCTATTTTTTTTAAATTAAATCAAAAATAATTTTCGATACATACCAAGTTTGAGGTCCTCCAGACACGATACGGCTGATTTTTATTTTGTACAATATACCACAAATGATACTTAATATCCTCATATCTAACCTCAAAAAAGCAATTTCGAAATGATTTTCGGTAAGTATTTTTTTTAAATTTTTCAATATTACTAAGTGACACGGTTCTACTTTAATACCAATTTTACGTGATTTATGGAACTTTAGTGCAGATACGTTACATATTCATCATAAAATGATACGTAGTATCCATATATCCAACGGAAAATACCTCTTTAACCCTTTAACTGCACCTTGTCATCAGTTGGTATAGTGGGTAGGTGGTGGGTGGGTGGTGGGGGGGTAAAGGGTTAAAGAGGTATTTCCCGTTGGATATATGGATACTACGTATCATTTTATGATTAATATGTAACGTATCTGCACTAAAGTTCCATAATTCACGTAAAATTGGTATTAAAGTAGAACCGTGTCACTTAGTAATATTCAAAAATTAAAAAAAAATACTTACCGAAAATCATTTCGAAATTGCTTTTTTGAGGTTAGATATGAGGATATTAAGTATCATTTGTGGTATATTGTACAAAATAAAAATCAGCCGTATCGTGTCTGGAGGACCTCAAACTTGGTATGTTTCGAAAATTATTTTTGATTTAATTTAAAAAAAATAGCTGAAATGTAATGATGTGGTATATTTTCAGAATCGCCTCAAAAAGCTCTTTCATATGATACTACACACGATAGGTTTCTGAAAAAAAAAAATTGTTTTTTTCATACAAAAAAAAGAATGTCTCGGCTCTCCCCCCCTAAGGGAAATTTTTTTAGGAACTGCGGGTCAAAAATTTTGTTTTGACCTCTAGTATGCGTGTGCCAAATGGCTAAACTGTACATCGATTTGCGGTTTTTCTTTGAAATTGGGCCTGTACGGCTACCACTAACTGTGACGTGACGCTGACTGAATGGAGGCGTTCAAAAGTTTAAACTAGATACAGACGGTATACGATGCCCGAAATACAATAAATTTCGGGCGTGTGTTAGATAAGGCAAAGAAAAAACAAATTACCTTCTTCTTGAAAGCGTCAGTTCAATTTTTCCTTCTTTTACTTGTTTGAAAAGCGATATGGCCCCTGCATGGCTCAGTCCACGAGTTGGCACGTTGTTGACTGACAAGATCTCGTCACCTGTAATATAAATAAAAATCAGAACATTACCTACTCAAATATGTTATTATTATTAACAATTATTAATATAAGATCGGACGCAGATACTTAAATTAATTAGGACTTGAACGAAATATGGATATGCATTTAAAATAGTTACCTTCAAAGATAGTCCCCCTATCAGCAGCTTGCCCGTTCGCGAAAACGGTTTTTACAAAAATCCCCATTTGTCCTTTTGGGGAATCTGTCCCTCCAACAATACTAAATCCAAGACTTTTGTGACCAGGTCCCTTCCAAAATTCTGCTCTGTGCAACGAACTATTTGAATAGATACCGCTCTGGTGACCCTCATTTTGCATTGCCATGTGTTCTTGTTGACGAGACACGTGACCATGGCTTGGTGAACAGCGTTGAGAACCAACCCTATTGAAAAATCTGCTTCTATTACTACTTCTTAGAAGTTGTTCAGGAATGCTTTCAAAAGATCTGTTTTGGTATAATCTCGGAACATGTTTTATGTAATGAGGTGATTTTTCCTTTATCTCATTTGTTGTGTTATCATTACTTGTTGAATACTGCTCGACTATAGGATTAGGTGGCCTTGAATTGTGAAGAGATATTGGTCTATAATTATTTGAATGCTTGTTTCTCAGTGTTGGTGAAGATCTCATTGATATTTCAATATTTGTTATATTTTGCAACGTGGCTGTTGAGGCTGGGTAACACCTCTCTAATAATTTTTCGTCGTCACTCTTTTGATTAAGTTGGACAGGAGTGTTGTTTTTCTGAATTTCGGTTTCTCGTCGTCTTGTATCTTCTCGATTTTCTATCCTATTATGTTCGAAATCATTTGTAGTGCTGCTCGTACGCCTTCCGTAATTATTGTAAAATTGGTTTTCACTAGGAAAATGAGTTTCAATGGTTATTTGGTTAGAAGCCGTAGGTTTATGAATTGTTTCGGAAATTATATCAGGTGGAACATTGGAGGTTGATGGTGTTATGGCATTCTGTTCACTAGTGTGTCTGTTTATAATTCGATTCAGCGTTATAGGAGTGATTTCATCATGCGCCATAACAAGATCAACTTGGTATTTATGAAATTGTGCCTCTTCTTGGCAATTAGTTTCAGTAGAACATGAGTTAACAATATGTTGCACTTCTTTAAGCGATGTTAAACCTCGAAGGACTTTTCCATTCACATTAACTATTTCATCACCGATCCGCAATCTTCCATCCCGATGAGCTATGCCATCGAAATCCAGCTTTACTACAATATATCGTATTTCAAAATTAGACCCACTGCTATCGAAGTCTACCCTATGCTGTGTTAAATAAACTCCCAGGCTTTCATCTAATCTCGTTTTTATTAGTCGTAATTTTCGAAACCGTTTCATACATGGACCTCGTCCAAAAATATCAGTTTCTGGTACAGGAATATTGGGGACATCTTTATCCACTGATGGTATCAAAGAACTAAGATTGGGATTTGAGGAATGTTCAACTGGTAAAACTTGAGAATGAAGTAATTTAATTTTTCTCGTTTCCACTCGTTCGTCTAGTGTGATTGTTTTATACACATAGGGAATTTTCTTGTTTAATGTCTTCTTTGGTAGTGGCGGGGGTTTAGCGTCATTGTAATCTAACATGTGCAGCGGATTATTGGGATATTGGTGAAACTGTTCTCTTTTATCGTTTACGTATTCATAAGGCAAATTTTTATCAATGGGAAATAAAGCACATGGTGTAGAACTCCGTCTGGCTGGAACATGAACTCTACTTACATTAATTTTATGGTTTAAACTCAATTGTCTGGAAAAATGACCATGCGCTACATCTGCAGTAGTATCTATCGGTTCCGCTCTTACAGTGCCTGTCGTAATATGACAAGAGTATCCAGGTGGCGATTGATTGCTATGTTCGTCTGTAGGACGTCCATCGCTGTCATAACCAGACTCGTTTGAGCTGACATAATTGCTAAGCCGATGAGTTTGTAGAATCTCAGTACTTTCTGGCCCAAGGTGTATACTTTGCGTTGAGGACATGAGTTCAGTTTTTATATCTCGCACAGATCCTAAATATGGACCGTAGTCATAAACTGGTAAACTGTTTCTGTTCCTCGGTATTAGCATGGGATCGTAATCTAAAGGCGGTCTGTGCGAAATCATCGACGACCGTCGATGAACATCTTCGACGCGACGTGAAGGGTAGGTACCATCGATTTCATTAATACTTCTCATGGAACTTCGATTGAAATCCGAGTATTCATTTCTTAATGCAGAATTAAGTAACAAATCTTCATGTACCGATATGCTATCATTGCTTTGATATCGATCCTCTGAGCGAGAATTTGATAGAAAAAGTCTCTCTTTCCGGAATTTCGGTGATTTTCTATCTATTCTTTCAGAGTAACTCTGTCTGATGCTACTAGTTCGTTGTTGTGATGCCATACTATTTTCTTCCGGTAAAACCGATAATTTTGATCTCAAAAAAGCATAGGGGAAGTTTGGTTTTTTACTCATATTATTCCCTTGTCCGTCAAGGTTAGGAATATTATCACAACTAATGGCTTTTGATGAATTCACTAACGCGTCTTCTGACAGGATACTACTATTCTTTGAAGGTGACTTTTTCATTTCACTGTCAGCGTTCTGCAAGTCGATATCATCAGAAGGATCATCAGCCTTAACATACGTAGATAGGTGTGAAGTAGAACAGCTTCGGTAAAGCGTGGGTCCACTAGCCACCGGATAACTATTTTCGGGTGTTTTATGGATATTTAAAGTTTGAGACTTAGAGTTCAGCATTCCCGTAGAACCCATTCTATGGAAGAAAGATTTGAATGGGCTAGGCGATCTGTCTCGAGATCCACTTCTTATAGAGTCAGTGTCATTATCTCTTTTCAGGGAAGTAGTTTCAGAGCTGCTACGTTCCATTTTCCACTGTTGTTTTTTCTTAAACTGGCCAGATATGCTTCTTGGTGATTCTTCGTTAAAACATTCATTGCTAGGCTGTTCTTGTGAAGCTTCTTTTGCGTCGGGTTTTCTTAACATATCAAGCTTTTTCCCCATACGACGACCCCACGTTGCGAACACTGGAAAATAAACAAAATACAAATATAGTAGTAAATCTCGATTTCGGTTCGGTTTCGGCCCGGGTTCGAATTCCGGTAAGAGCTTTTAATTTATGTGTTGAGAACTAAAGAACGACTATAGCATATACCAACTACCCACATCACAAACCTTAGGTTATCTTTTTTTCTGGCGATGATTTATTAACACGTTCCCTGTCCGGGTTGGCACCCGGACACCAAGAAATCACCAAGGTTAAAGGTCCATGGCCCCACATTGGGTCACCAATGTGGGGCCATGAACCTTTTTTTTAGTAGTCCATGCTTCCACTGTGGGGTTACATCCTCATACTGAATACATAGTCCAACTGTCAGTTGGACTTGTGGCATTGTCAAATCGTTTTTTATGGGGACAGTGAACGTGTTAAGTTTTAACAATGGACCTTTGTGGGAGAATATTGTGACTTACCTTTCTTCATTTCCCTGACGTCGTCCTCCATGACCATGGCTGGTAGTGCCGTGACGAGGGTAAAGTCGTGCGGGGTGCGCGGTCCGGCGCCGGCGTCTCGGCACGGAGACGGCGCCGACGTGGCTGCTCGCGGCCCGGTCACTTCCCTGCGCTTCGGCCCTCGGAAGAGGCGCATGATGACCGGTTACGAGTGCATCGCGTAGCACCGCACGCGCTCACTGCTCTGGAATAGGAGATGCAGTTCTTGGTTAAGATTTCGTCACGTAATGGCCACTTCCCAAACCGATCTCCGAAACATACGAAGTGGTCATCCAGACAGTGTGTCGTTTTGGGAAGTGGCCAATTGGCCATTATGTGACGAAATAAAGATGTAAATCTTTAAAAATTCCGAGTTTTTGGTGAAATCGGGAGTTAAGTACCCACGTGTGCCCCGTGTTAACCCTTTGACCGCGAAAGCGATAGTGTGTCGTCGTGCCCACCACGCCAAGCACTGTTGAATTGGTGTAATGTATAAACCAATAAAAACAAATTAAAACAGTTCATAAATGATTTTATTCATGATCAAAGTACCTACAGCTTCACTCCGACCTTTTAAGTGGTTGTTGGCGTGGTGGGCACGACAACACACAACCACTTTATAGGTTCTTGGCGGTCAGAGGGTTAAATTATGAATGTTAGGACTATATGTTATAGTAAAGTAGCTGACTAGTGGAGTTGCAATATATATATAAATGAGGTTATTACGTGTAGGTGCCCATTTACATTCAAAATTCAAATTCAAATTCAAATTCAAAATTTCTTTATTACATTCAACACCTTGGCCATGCCTTGGCCTCTCAGGTACTAAGCCAAGAGTGGCAGTTAGGCACTAGTAATTATACCGAATTCCGACTTGTATCTGTTATTCACAACCAGACTTTATAATTAAAATATCGAGGCTGTTTTCGTATTCTTACGCCAATAACAAGAAGTTCATTCTCTACCAGGGTAAACATTTTTTCAGTAACAGCTAAACCTATGAAGCCTCGGTTTTAGTTATGGTATACCTACGGAAACGTAGTTTGTACAACAGCCTTAGGCTACGTTCACGCACGTATAGACAACATGTAGGTATAGTCGTCTGAAAGGTCGCGCGTTGTGTAGCGCAGCGGGTCGATTTTTCAATTGTTTTCAATCCCTAGATAAAAGTATCTGTCAGATAAATCTTATATCTTTAAGCAAGCAATTATTGTATATATATATTTATTTATTTCGGGGATCTCGGAAACGGCTCTAATGATTTTGATGAAATTTGGTATGTGGGGGTTTTCGGGGACCAGCAATCGATCTAGCTAGGTCTCATGACCGGGAAAACACCGAGCAAAACTCGGTCGCCTAGATATTCTTATATCTTTAAACGAGCATTTCTTGTATTTATTTATTTATTTCGGGGATCTCGGAAACGGCTCTAACGATTTTGATGAATTTTGGTATGGGGTCGGGGATGAGGAATCGATCTAGATCTCATGCTCGGGAAAACGCCGAACAAAGCACGGCCGCCCAGATATTGAGCTCTAACTTGAAAAAGAGCCGGTTAGTCCTAACCTAATAATAATATTATAAACGTGAAAGTTTATGCGCGAATGTACGTTCCACTTAATCTCAAAAACTACTGGTCTGATTTCTACGAAATTGCAGTATTGTAGCTCAGATACCAGAACAGGACATAGGCTATGATTTATTTCAAAATTCATCCCCTTAGGGGGTTCAAAGAGGGTGGTCTTTTGTATGGAGAAAAAATATATTTTTGGGATATAAAATTGAAACTTCTCTAATCGACTAAGCATTAGAATGGAAGAAAACAATTTTAAGCGTTTTTCAAAATTCGCTTTCTCAAGGGGTGAAAAAGGAGTTGAAAGTTTGTATGGGGAGTAAATTTTATTTTGAACGAGAGAATTGAAACTTTGTTTATAGGCCTAGTATTAAATTATGAAAGAAGTAATTTCAGCGTTTTCAGAAATTCATCCTTTGAAGGGGTGAAAAGGGGGATGAAATTTAGTATGGGCAAGCAGTTTTTGAAAGCGAGTAAGTAACTTCATTCTTGGCGTGTAGTTTCTCAGCGAAATATATTGGGATTGCAGCGTTTTGGAAAATTTATCTCCCAAGGGTGTATAAAGGGGGTTGAATGTTAGAATGGAGAAGAATAATTAATACATTCGAATTGAGTCACTTGAAACTTGGGTAAATATCTATAGTAGATAAATAGATTAATGACTGCCTTACCCGTGTGGAATCGTAGCGGGCTATAAATGCGAACGTATATCCGTCTGTCTGTTACCCCTGAAACTTAAACCGCTGAACCGATTTAGATGAAATTTGGTAGGGATATAGTTTGAGTGGCAGAGAACGATATAGGATACTTATTATCCCGAAAATCATCCCTTTAGGGGGTTTAAGTGTAGAGGGAAGAGATATAACTAGACAAGTGTCTCAAATAAAAGCAATATTATTCTAATGCAATTACCGAGTTCTACGCAGACGAAGTCGCGGGCAAAAGCTAGTTACCTTACCTATATATAACGTTTAAGGATTTTTATAAATTCATATTTATCTCATTATTGTTTTAGCTTTCTTCGTACTGACTTACTAGGATTGTGCTACTTGTAATAGTACAAGTAATTTTATGCGATTAGTTACACCGCAGGACATAGATTTGATGCATCTGTTGCCGCCGGTGTAGGGTGGCTGTCTTATTAAGGTAAAAACCATATTTTTTGGACATAGTTAAGGACCTAATTATGCCTACATGTAAATTTTTACTATTTCGTTACGATAGTTATCCATAGAAATTGTATAGGTAATTGTGACTAAATAGTAAAAATTAAAATGTAGGCATGATTAAGTCTATGTACAAAAAAATGGTTTATTAGGTAGTTGTGATTCACGCGACTCAGAGTAGGTACAGTCAGATGCCCTTAATGAATAATATACATTATGATGAATACTCGTATTTATAATTTAATAATTCTCACTCTCAATAAGGTTTAATCTATATTTATGCGAAGTCTGTTAAATCCGTATAAACTATATGACTGTAATTTTGATAACGTTATGATTTTCGTGTACTTAACTTTGTACATAATTTAACCCTTTGATTTCCATGGAATACTAACTGTATCGTACTTGTAGTTATGATTAGGCAAGGTATAAATTGTCTCTTTTTTAGACATTGTTTTGGTGTATTACCTTATCAATAGCGGAAAAAGGTTATTTTTTAAAAGAAAGGTTATGTATTTGTTCTTGGCAAATAATACAGAAATTGCGGGACTGGATTATGTACTTATTTAGAAACATGGCAAACTACCATCCAGGCTTAAACCAGCCTTAAGGTCTCATTATCTATAGTGAACAGGTCCAAGTGACTCATCTTAATGAGGCTTGGTAGTAATATAGCGGTCGGTAAGCGCCGGAAATCCATGAAACCCGCACCACGCACGCATTATCCACTAGGCCTCTTCACAAACATTACAGAACACTTCACTACAACACCAGTATATCTCTGACCTGCGATTACAGAATCTTGTTATAAATGCTGGGCTCACGTTAGACTAGAACCGCGACCGCAGTCGAGGAAAAAATGATTTATAAATGTTAGACCAGTAGCCGTCCACAACCTGTTCTTGACAACTATTCCTCAGACCAGTCCAAGGTCTCATAATTAGGAGCCGATAAATATAGCATAGATAAATATCAATTACGTAAACGTTAAGCGGGAACTTTGTCGTAAACGTCGTTTGATTCTCATTCGATTTTATTAGATTGGTACAGCAACCAATCTAATAAAATCGAATGAGAATCAAAATATTGAAGTATAGGATGTTATGCTCTTTATTAAAATAACAAAACGTAGACGACCTATTAAGAAAACTAACTCTTACTTAAGAGGGCGTAGATGGCATTGTAAAAGTCCCGCTCTAACACACGTGGGTTTTCAATTAAGGCGATATATCGATTGAAAGAGAAACCCTTTGTTTTTCGCTCACGACAAAACGGGATGCAACCCTCTCCGAGAATGGCTTTTTAGACAAATCTTGTTAAATATCTGACTGTGTGCAGGTTTATTAAATTTCCTCTTGTCAGTACCTAGATGAGGTAAAATACCATCATATTAACTTAATCGTGTCTTTTAATAATGCGTTGTTTTAGTAGGCTGAGGAAAAAAAGGAAAATATAGACTCGACTTTGGATTTATTTTCTATCGAGAAAATTTTAAGCAATCATGTTTCGCTATTGTCAGTAACACAATCATATAGTCAAGAATCATTTATCTGAAAATCAGCCCCTACTGTTTGCTAGTCTGGGCAGGACAGCGTTTCAAAGTCTCCAAATTTCTCAGTGTAGCGCCTTAACCATCCCGCTCTCTACGGAAGCTCAGCGCGTGTTTTTCGTAAATATTGATGTTTATTCTAAACGTGTACATTTATAAGGATAATCTTTTTTATCAGGTTTGCGAACTTATCATTTTACAACTAAAGCAAAAATCATTGCGACTATTATCGAGTAGTTCACTGCATCGATTTTGACAACCGATTATTGAAATATTTTTATCAAGCCTAATATTATATATTCCATATCACAATTGTATCATTCTACACAAAAAAAAGTTGTTACTCATTATGTATGGCGTTTTATATTCCATGCAATAAGAAAGACAGACATTAAATGGTCCCTAACTGAACTCTGTTCCAAGTTGCCGGAGACTTTTTCGTGTTGTATTTCATAGTTTAATTTTATAATATTTGGTTTTGATTATAAATGTATCGTTTATACCTAATCGATTTCCATCAATTTACGGAAATGTCATATGGATCGAAACGACAGACTTGGTCACAACACTGGTTTAAAAAAAATTAAAGTCATAACACGTAATTGTTTGGGTGGTGAATTGTTATCGTAAAATCCTCAACAACTATGAATTGAGAAAAGGTAACGTGTCTTAAATTATGTTTGTGAAAAGTAAAATAATCTTTTTATTTACTTGAGAAGCCCTATTATTATTACGTCATTTTATTTATAATTTCGATGACTCATGGTTGTTTGTACGTTCTATGGAAGTTGTGTCAAATATTTGAAGTAAGAAATCACAACGTAACGACAAAAAATTTCGCGCTCGCTACGTTCGCGTTTTTTTATGACTTAATGAGTATGAAGTATTTTCCGCATCTGCATCATAATGTTTGAAAATTTTCGCGCTCGCTACGCTCGCGTTTTCATCTATACGTAAATGTGTTATGACTTTATAAGACAAGTTATCTACTCTAAGGGGTGGGGACACCTATAACTAGTAGCTACTTTTACTGTTCTGAAATGGTAGAGGTAACAATTTGTAAGACAATATATGCAGACGGGGGCGGCATTTAGTAGTTTTTGACTACCCTCGAAAAATGTCTAGATCCGGCGCTGGTAATAGTAGCGTAAAAATATACATAATATCTATTCAGCCTCTATCGACCTATCCACTACTGAGTATAAGCCTCTTATTTATTATTTATATTGTGTAAATATACAGTTCATTAATTCTATATACGTAAAACTAACAATCTACAAAAAGGAACATTTCTAACATCAAAAACATCGGAGTAATCGTAAATAAGCGATTGACATGTGATCAGGGCCTATTAGTCTCCAAGTTATTTAGCGCAGCTGCAACTTAGCCTTCCGATCGTTCAATCTAATTTTAATAGCTGCCCGTTACGTAGGAAAGGAAACGTTAATGAATTAAGCGCGATTTGATTAATACTTGCCTCAGTCCAGGACAGGTGCTCAAGGGTTTAAATTAGGCTAAGAAATGTGCAAAGACGGAAATTAATGCCCTACGATTTATCAACGAGGACCAACGGTTGTAATGATTTGCGATTCTGATCGTGAACAGGGGCTTTAATGTATATAGGTACGTGCGGTGCAAGACCTCATTTCTCTTACTATTTCTATATAAGAATTATTATTCTTAATCCGATATTATTTTAGTTATTGTTGTATTCGTGTATAATTATATTTTCTTATTAATAAAATTTTATATTCGGATCAAATATTATAAGTAAGACCACTTTTAAAATATCTTTATGCAGTTATTTTTAACTGACGACAATTTGAATTTATTCTTCAGTGCTGCTCTTTATTAATTAATATAAAGTTGATAGGGTGACTGACTCATCACCGCCCCGCCGAAACTGCCGGTCCTAGAAATTTGATATTTACACTGTAGTTAGGGTATATAACGTAGGCAGGGGATAAGACGGGATTTTTGGAAATTCCACCCTTAAGGTGGTAAAACAGATAGATATATAACAAAAACAATATTGCCCCCCATACAAACTTTGCACCCAAAGTTTGTATGGGGGGCAATATTTTTTTTAAGGTACAGACTTGAAACTTTGTTGAAAGACTCCTTAAAATAAGACAATGAAAGTTATATCTGCGATTTTTAAATTTTCGTCTCCTAAAGGGTTGAAAATGGGGGTGAAATATTGTATAGGGAGCAATTTTTTTTTAAAGTGAGAGTATTGAAACTTTGTATGAAAGTTCCTTATAATAATAGAAAAAAAGTGATTTCAGCGTTTTTTGAAATTCATCCCGTAAAGGAGTTAAAAAGGGGTTCAAAGTTTGTATGGGGAGCAAATTTTTTTTAAGTAAGGTACTTCAAATTTCTGACAGAGACTCTGTTTAAATAAAACAAAACTAATTTCAGCGTTTTTTGAAATTCATCCCCTAAAGGGGTTAAAAAGGGGTGCCGCGAGCACGCAGCGAAATACTCGCGGGAAAATCTCTATACTCTAGATGCGGCGACCTCGCTGCGCGCTCGCGGCGACCTCGCTGCCCGCTCGCTGTGAGTTCGTTGCGCACTCGCGGCAAGCTCGCTGCGCGCTCGCCTCGCTTCCAAGTCGCTCGCAAGTCGCTAGTGTGATAAGGCTCGAAGTACATAGTAGATACGAGTACCTAAAGTTCATTCAGAATTGTGTATCGGTATTTGTCCCTACGGAGCGTCACTTTGTTCGTAAAACACGTACCCGTACTGATACCGTTATGAGAATATTAATACACAGATATTACTCGCAGCTTCGTCTGCGTGTAGAGAAAATAAACGTAGAACCATACCGGGTTTTTTTAATGGGATATTCGTTCGGAATTTTACACATTTTTCGTTGAATTTAATTCGAATAAAAATATAATAACTTACATATTTAGCAATAGGTATGAGAAGTTTGCCTGAGAATGTCCTGATAATATCAACAAATTCCTTTATTAATTTACAAGCGGTTAAAATAGTTTAATTACTTTCTAATATAGTCGAAATGAGCGCCATTTCGATGAGACATATATATAAATATATATTTTATCTCCATTTAACCAATGATTTTTTCGTTCGTATCGCATAGCAATAATATTCGTTAATATCTTATTGCACTAAAAACAAAACAATTTTCTAATACAGCTCGGTCATTTTGATGGGATCTTAATTCTCCCTTTGCTTCTAAACTATTGATTTTTAATTGGTGCCTTATGTACAGTGGACGTCAGAGATATACGTAAGTATATACATTTTTCTCCTATTTACAATGGAATAAGGTGCAAAATTGTAAACATATCCACAGTTATTTTGTCCAAAATCTGAAAAATGCCTTGCATGTGACGGAAAATTTTAATTTCAAAAATTCACCCATATTTACAAAGATAAAATGAGCTCAAGCATGGACGTCGGCCGACGCGATGGATAACAATATTTACCTATGGTCACCCGTTTAGTATGGAGCTCGAAAGAAATTCGTGGATTTCGTAGCTATACCTACTCGTATTATACAGAAACTAATACATTTTAAACAAACAACAACTAATAATGAAATTACATATTTCGTCTAATTATGAGTTAAGGCGCAGGGTAGGGCAAGGCCTTCTCCATACAAACTTTGTGCATGTTTTATTCGTCGGGTTTGGCATTCCCGAATATTCTTTTATTTTTTGCTTGTAAATATTGGATAAACGAAGAATCTCCAGAAAACAAAAATTAAAAAAAAAATAACTAACAAAAATACAAAATTTAAAAAAAATCTCCAGGTTCTGGCTAACAGAAAAATAAGCATACTGACCAAAAATCATAAGTGTAATGCAAACAAAAGCGAAGAAAAACAGTCACAAAGTTTGTATGGAGAGAGCTTGCCCACCCCTGCGGCTTAAAGTACCGATTACGCGTATGCGAACATTCAAAAAATACCAGAACTGTCATCTAACAATGCCAACTGGGCTCTATGATGGTTTCACGATAGCGTGATAAACGAACAGATAAAGCATCTGTCACTGTCTGATACCACTCGACAGAAAGTGACAGCTGCTTTATTTTGTCATATTTTATCACGTTATCGCGCGACCATAACACGGGGCCTGGGCATGCAATGCAAGATACTCTTTGAATGCAAGTAAAGATGGACCCTGGGTAGACGCTGGTTATTTATTATAGTTGCTTATTGACCTAGAAATATCTGACACCTTGTCAATGTCAGGTTACATTGAAATAGGTGAAATATGAGCTCGGTAGCAGTTATTTAAAAAAACCCATAGACGTTTTCAGAGAAATACCTACTTAAACGAAAGAGAATCTTAGTACGCATTGTGTTAAACGTCGTGGTGCAACGTATATTTTTGCTAATCCACAACGGCTCGCAACTCGCACGAAGACACGTTCACGCTCTGTTACGTCCAACGGATACCCCAGTTACGTTCGCCTACTGACCACTCCATTTCGATGAAACCACTCGATTAAAACCTAATTAATATTTACTTGGCATTCCTACAACAGCGGGGTCAATGCCTCGGTGTAATTAAATAAATCAAGTGGACAAAACCTTGATATCTGTGACAAGGTTCTAGTCAACGGTGGTTACAATCGTTTATACCAAATTAATGTTTTTTGCATATCCAATTGTTAAAATAATTAAATGTTTGCATAATTAATTACCTTAGCATGTTTAAGGGATCGTTTTAGCAAAAAAAAAAAAAATTCACTGAACATATAGTACGAACATATTAAAATGCTAATTGAAATAGAAACCATTTCTTCTGATGTCTCTCCTCGGTGTGTTAATAGCCTACAAATCAAGTAAGTGAGATTATAAAGAATTCAAGGGATAAGCCGTAAAGATAGGTAAATAAAAATTTAAGCAATAAAATTAAATAAATTGAGTGCTTTGCAGTCTTGTACGGCCTGCATGGTACATTAACGACGCACTATAACGAAGTATCTTTTAATTACTGGAATCATTAAATATTTTTTAGTATAGTGCTTTTATCTCACGAGCGCGGGTGAGTCACGGTTGCTTGTCGACATCTATACATGCACATTGTTTATGTGTGTGTCAGCGTCATTGTCTATAATATGTTCGTATCACTACTACAACTATGGCCAACCCGCGCTTGTGAGATAAAGTATATACTATACAATTTATTTGAAGAAAAAGGTTTTGCATGTTTCAACAGAGTAAATAATTGTGACCGGCCTTGCACAATACCCTTTGAGCCAGCTTAATCCATCATTTTCTGCCTGTCATCAAATTAATGTTTTGCGGTTACAGGCGATATGTTTTTGTTAGCCTTGTCAACCTTGAGTTCTTGATAACAGCGGACGTTGAAAATATTTCTCTGGATATGGGAGTGCTAGTTATTTCGATATCAATACCCGGAGACCGCTTCATTTTAATTATTCAACTTGTCATACTTAATTTAATATGGTGTTCAATAGGCATCTAGGTATTTTTTTTGTACAACAGGTCTTCATGGATCTTTTATGACTTAGAAATGAGCGTAGCGTAAATAATTATTAAAGAACATGGTGCCTAGCCGTAGGTTGACTTACATGTGGCCTGGCTGCATTCCAAACCATATTAGCACGTAGTGACGCAACGCAGTGTTCTATGAAAAAGCAAGTTTTGTGCACATTTGTGATTGTGGGTAATTTGCAGATATTTTTTAATCGTTTTGTCGTGGTCACGCATCGTTAGAGCGAGATTAGTGGCCGGTAATTGCATAATATGGCGCATTTCTTGAGCACACGCAGCTCTGACGAACGCGACGAATCTTACTGCGTAAGGCAGGGTAAAAGTTTTAGATTAACCCTAGATTACTTCCCACTTAAGATTCCTAGTAATCGAGTGAAGGAATACCGCTTTAAGCTTTGCTGTTGAACGCTATTTGTTTATATGTTTGCTATATGTGTCGTGCCCGTTTACTGAATAAGAAGGGACTTCAGAAACAGTCGACTGACGGCTATTTATAAGAACTATATAAAAGTGTCACTAAAAAGTTTCGTATTCCTTTATTTTACTAAACGGTTAAAACTCACGTATTAATTGTCACTTCGGGCGACATGTTTCGAACTCTTCGGGAGTTCTTCATCAGGATGAGTGCGTCTGCGACCCGCGCCGATTGCACACTGTCGAACTACCCGCCGCCCGCCGCAAGGCACGTGACGCACGCGCAGACAGCGCGGGGGCGGGGGCGGGGGGGCAGCTCGGCGCTGAAGGTGTTGTATGAGATCGTGGTGAGGGATCGTCCCCCCCGATCAATGGTAGGCACACTGAACTCACTATGTCCACTCGATTGTCATAACGCACTTCCCGCTCTATGATCGGGATCACAGGTTTCCATGCCGGCGGCAACACCCAGCCAGCGTCACGATTAAAGTTAGGGCGGCGCCCTATTTCAATCGTTCAGTGTGCCTACCATTGATCGGGGGGGACGATCCCTCACCACGATCTCATACAACACCTTCAGCGCCGAGCTGCCCCCCCGCCCCCGCCCCCGCGCTGTCTGCGCGTGCGTCACGTGCCTTGCGGCGGGCGGCGGGTAGTTCGACAGTGTGCAATCGGCGCGGGTCGCAGACGCACTCATCCTGATGAAGAACTCCCGAAGAGTTCGAAACATGTCGCCCGAAGTGACAATTAATACGTGAGTTTTAACCGTTTAGTAAAATAAAGTTATAACATGTCTCACGAAAGTTTAAATTCAAGTTTCGTATTCGTTAAGTATACAATGATTTTTATAGACCTGACAGCATAGATAACAAGTGATTTTATAACATTGGATTGTGTTAAGGCGTGTCTCTGGACTATAATTATGCCAGTCCGGCTACTGAGAGCCGTTGCGATTGGTGGTGGTTGAAAAATAGTTTATTGGTCACAATCATTGTGTTTATAAATAGTACATGATTGGAGACCCCGAAAAAAAACTTGAATTTCTATAAAATAACTTGAATTTCCTGTGGGTTTCGGCAAGTTTAAACCAGTCTGGCATTGTCTTGGCAAGCAGTAAATAGTCTGGCAATACTTATACATAATTGTTTAGGCTACAAATTCATGGAAAATAAAAAGTACAACTTTTATAGTATTACTTAATTTTGTTGAATTTTCACTATCCTCCAACCCGGTGGGGGTCCAATCGCAACGGCTCTCAGTAGCCAGACTGGCATAATTAGAGGTATAGTCCAGAGACACGCCCTCACACAACTATGTTATAAAATCACTTGTGATCTATGCTGTCAGCTCATGCCTCTTACTATATAGGTCAATGCATCCATTTTTATGTCATCTTATATTATAATATATCTCTACATACTCTTATAATAATAATAACATCGTATTGAATAAGCGGCTCTCACAAAATTCTTAACCGCTGCTGTTAGTACCTGTGTTCATACTACATACCTACATTAAGTACCACAATATTATCATAGAAGGTCGGTGCACATGAGAATATTGTGAAAAACAGTGAGTTGAGTAAGGCTTTCACCTATATCTTGTACCAAGCTTGTATAATAACTATTCATTTGATAAATAATATTGATATATACCATTTTCACATACTTATTGTGATACAAATATATCAGTTTCATTCGTCGAGTCGAGGGTTTGGTGTTTGCATTGTTTATACTATACTTCCCTTGTGTTTGATTGGAAGCGGGTAGAAAACATAACACCATAATCTCCTCGTTACACAATTAGGAAAGTACGATCAACAATTAGCAGTTACGGATGGTAAAGATGCTTTGTAGCGCGTTGTATAAGCAGTTTCAGCAATTAAGTTACATGTGGTTCGCGGTAGTAGACATGTGACCGTTGTTATACCGTCAACGTTAAATATTTCAATTTCAGACCTTATCCCTTTGTAATAAGGCGATTATCGGATACATATATTTGACGTCGACCGTACAGTCCGTGCTATAGTTAGGGCACGTTTGACGGCCATTGACATCGGCCCATGCAGACAGGTGTGCGCTGCTAATAGCGACTAGTACTTACCTAATGATAGGGCCAAGATGCCTATGTTGCGAGCTCTTTGCGAACATCTCGAAAGGGACTACACGTTTTAACGTATTTGCTCGATAGTACTTAATAGATCGAGTAATAGCATTCGAGTCTGTGTTTTAGTACCTACTTTATTACTTTATTTATACAAACACAAGGATATATTCGTATTGTTAAAGTATTACAAATAGTTGCGGGTATAAAAAGTACCAATTTGTTTTTGCGGATGAGTGGTTCTCATTGAGTTCCGGCTAGCTGGCCCGTCGGTGATTGAATTTCATGACAAAATATTCGCGGTATTTCCTGTTAACTGCCTTTGACCAAATCCGTCGTTGTTTGTTCTGATTCATTTAAAACTTTCGTTACATTAAGTAGAGAGTTGATTATCAACGTAACACAGTGAGTTGTGAAAGTTATGTAAGTAATTTAACTATCTGATGAAACGCATGTTTATTGGGCTATTTTAGAGCCGTGTTAATATTTTTTTGATAAAACATCAAACATAATTATCAAAACGTGAAATGTATACATGTACATACAGGATGTTATCGTTAAGTGTTTACATTCGATTATTCCATAAAAATAATAAAGATAAAAAAAATATATGACTTCGAAGTCAATTAGTAAAATTACATAAATTATTTTTTATTAAACAAAACTAGAAATATTCAAAATATTAAGTTTAAGGCGCTACAACGAGTAATTTAGAAATTTTGAAACGCTGTTCTGCCCAGACAAGGAAAGAATAGGGACTGATTTTCAGATATATGATTCTTGACTATATGATTGGTTATTGTGTTTCTGACAATAGCCGAATTATGATTGCTTAAAATTTTCTCGATAGAAAAACAATTCAATGTTGCGTCTATATTTTCCTTTTTTTACTCAGTCTACTAAAACAACACATTATTAAAAGACACGATTAAGTTAATATGATGGTACTTTACCTCATCTAAATTCTGTCAAGAGAGATTTAATAAACCTGCACACAGTCAGATATTTAACGAGATTTGTCTAAAAAAGCCATTCTCGGAGAGTGTTGCATCTCGTTTTGTCATGAGCAAAAAACATAAGAATAACAATAATGCAATTGTTTATATGTATTTGATATCTTCTATATTTACGGAATAATCGCCTGTAAACATTAAACGATTACACCCTGTATTGCGTGAGCTTTACGTTTAGGTCACGACAGTAATGCTAAGCATGTATTCTAGACATAAATACGACGTGTCGTACTAAGCGCAAAGCGTTCGGATGACTCACCTCATACTAGTGCACTGCACATGGGACGCGGCGCGGGCGTAAGGCAACTGCAAATAATTTATCAGATTATACGTCAAGTGCCGCAGCTTCGATGTTAAAGATACCTTTTACAGGAAACATAACTTAGACATAAAATAATATCATCGCGCTACTGTAATCATGCTACTAAATCTACGTTTGAAGTTTATTTCTAATTGAATTCTTAAGCTAATCTCGACTCAGTCCGCATCCTATATAGGTATATATAATCATAATCAAACTTGATGTGAAGAAAAACTAACGATTTAGGTGCTACCATAATTACAAAGCGTTTTGTTGACATTCAATTTAGACAAACGTTGACACACAAGAGCCGCAAAAGCGCGCGAGAACAAAGAGGCGCGGCGTGTGTTAATTTATTTCTCCTCCCAAATTTTAACATCTTATAATAAATTTGTGGTTGACAGTGATTATTTTTATTATAAATTCAATTCATCGCAGTTATAAATTGTTTGTATAATAATTCTGCTAGCGTCTATGGATCGGAAATATAAAAATTCCATCACGTAGAGAATGTTTATCGCCAACCATCGCAGGACAATAGGGCGGCGTTGAAAGAGTGCCTAATGGCATTGCAGCCGTAGGTAGGTACCTACTTATACTTGGCCTGTCATCGTGACATGCTAATAGAGATCCTCGGCTTTGCTATTGAGCTTTTACGGGCAATAATATGAATGATTTACATTTTGACGCAATAGCTCTTGGTACCTATAACTTATATTAAACGTTAATATTAAAACACGTATCACTTATGGTCAGCTGCATTTATAATGCGCTGCTAAGTTGCTATTTAAAAATAAGGCAAACATATTTATAAAATTCTGTGTCATAGGACTGATAGGACCACAAACCACATGCAATATTCATTTATGTTCTAAAACATAATATGTATCTTGCGTCAAATAATCTTGCAGATTTATTCCGTCCATAGAGACTCATAAACATTGCTTTTTGTCACCAAACTATTATGCATTTACTACAGGACAGAGTGCAGTTATAATAGCAGTGCTCATCTAGTTTTACTTAATAACGTCGGGCCAAGTCGGGCTTAGGTGGCCTCAGCTTAGTGTCTATATAGCGGCATCTGGTAAGGTTTTATTTAATTGTTTAACTTGAAACATTTTACTGTAGAGAATCCTACTAAGTTAATGCTCTTACGATACAATACAAGCCATTCATCGGCAGGTTACGTCGCAATACAAAAGGCGAACTCCAATACAACTATCAGAAATTAGACCCAACTTATACGAACAAAACAATAGTTACACAAACGTAACACATAACGTTGGATTGCGCACATAATTTCTAAAGCGCGACAATATTTGCGGGTCGTAATGAGTAAATTGCTTTTAGTTCGAAAAGCCAATTATTTCGGGCTCAGCGAGGCATTTAAATTACAAAACACCTACTTGTTTTGTAAAAATAAGAAAACGAATTTCTTTTTACTAATTTAGAAATGAAGATTAGCTGTACAAACTGTTTTTTTTTCGATAAACAATCCATTAACTAGTAACTAAAACGGTAACAAGTGGAAAAATAAGGGTGCTTTGGTTTCTCTAATTTGTTTTAAGTAGGTAATTGGTTTTTAAGAAAACAACACGCGTACCTTTTTATGTTTGGCAGATTATGATTAATATTATTTTCTGATATTCAAATCGTAATAGTTAAGTTAGTTAGCATAACTTTGTTACAAAACTACTCAATTTTACTACGGAAAAGTCTAACTTGTAACTATAAATCATTTTATTTTCAAACAAGTAAAAACGTAAATATATTTACGGGTTAGGCGACTTCCTAACTTGGCGGGGCGGGATGCTTGCTTTTAAAAAAAAATGACTTTCCATCAAATATGATGATTTCGCCAACCACGTGTACATTAGACTGTTCGGGAACGACGCCATGACAATAGGCAACTGGTTTTGTACGGTAGTGAATTCAGCCCGTCGTCGCGAAGAGCACGTGCGTTCACCAACGCGGCGACGGGCGAAATCCGGGGCGGGATCGATATGTGACATTTCTTCTTTGACGTAAACTTACTGACGTCGCAAAGATTCCCACATGACGGAATACTGTCAGTATTACATTTGCGCAGTAGTAATATCATGCGCAGAAGCGGGCCAGTACTGCCTGTCACATCGTCCCGCTTCCGCGCATCCCACGCCAGTCAGGCAGGAAGCACTCATTTGAATGTAAGGGCACAGTGAAATGTAGTACTGAGTTGACTGACAGTTGACACTGACATTTGACAGTTTTCTCATATCGTACCGCCTCCGCACCGACAAATCAGGAAGAAGCCTTAGGCAACAAAGACAGTTTTCTTTTCTTTAACACGGTGCGGTAGTCAGTGTTGATGGAAAACAATCAACAAATTTCACGGTGATTGGTGTGTGTTTGTTTGGTAGGGTCTGCAGCTCTACACAAACACCGTTTACGGTAAAAACGACAGGGGCCGGCATTCACCGGCAATTAAGCGCAGATGTTGACATTAGGCGGCACACGGCACGCGCCGTCGTCGCCAGCAGTATAGATTTACGCAATTTGCACATCTCTACCAGTGTCTACGGCTACGGCTTAGTATTACAAAAGTTATCTGAAATTAAAATGCACATTTTTTATACCTGAACTTCAGATTATTAAGAGGCATTACACATTTAATAATTTGCGGGTCTAACGCGATATTTATGTATTTACCTTTTTTTAGCGACGTTTCGACACGGGTTGCACTGGCCGTGGTCTCGGATATGACTGTCGTCTCAGCAAGTTGTCAACGGTGATTATGGGTACACAACATGTGACTACCCCACAAATTTTATCAACTTTCGTGGGGTAGTCAAATGTTGTGTACCCATATCTCCGTTGACAACTTGCTGAGACGACAGTCATATCCCTAGATAAGAGTGTAAGTCATATCCGAGACCACGGCCGGTGCAACCCGTGTCGAAACGTCGGTAAAAAAAGTAAATACATAAATATCGCGTTAGTTTTAGGTATGTTTACAAAGCGCGAGAGTTTAAAGTGTTATATAATATTTAGTTTTCCAATTTTGACAAAACTATTGATAATAACATTAAAGTAATCAAAGGATACGATGACTTTATTAAAGTTTTAGATAATAGCATAGCTCTTTATTGATTTTATTTTGTGTAGTAAAATTTAATCGGAAAAAAGCAGTTTTACCTCGACGATGGTCGATTTGGAGTGATGTTTGAAATAATATTTCTTAATGAAAAGTAAAAAAATAAGTTTAAAATTAATGTTATTAGGTCGCAATAGTCCTCTCCTACTCGTAGATAGCAACATTGGGTAAATGTCAAGATACGTACAATTAAACAGAAAATGACCTAAATAGATGGGCGTTTTTTAACTGATATATAAGGACCCTTAATATAATCGTTAATACATAAATAGACTACTTGAATTTTAAACTTTTGTGAGACAAGTTATAACTTTATTTTACTAAACGGTTAAAACTCACGTATTAATTGTCACTTCGGGCGACATGTTTCGAACTCGTCGGGCGGGTCGCAGACGCACTCATCCTGAGGAAGAACAACTCCCGACGAGTTCGAAACATGTCGCCCGAAGTGACAATTAATACGTGAGTTTTAACCGTTTAGTAAAATAAAGTCATACATAGACTACTAAAATCATAACCCTTCCTTTCGGCTTTGCCATAGGAGGGTAAAAAAGGCTACTTTGATAAATTAGAATGTAGCATAAAATTACTACCTACTAAAAATTACTACCTACTAAAAATTACTACCTACTAAAAACTCAAATGTCTTTATTGCGAAAACTATTGGCAATAAGGACATTTGAATCAAGCAAACAGCAGAATCTCGGATTAGATTTGCACTGCCACATATCACGTGGATACATAAACAAAATCAATATGAAAGGAGACAAAACGATTTGTTCAAACACACTCCTTGAACAAAAGTAAACCTAATTATTATGTTTCGATGGTAAAGACTCGCTTCTTGACGATGGATCAATCATTTTATTTACCACGGTTACTTAACGACTCATGTAGCAAATAATACCATCTCATTCCAATTATTTACATTTTTTAATAATGCTACGAGTATCACGATGCTGTCGTCGATGATGTGGTGTCTGGGTGCCACATCTAATTGGTACATTTTCAATTAACTCCACGCTGTGTTCTGTTTCTGTCACGTAATTTTTAACCCACTTATGGTTCTTAGAAAGTAGGAATGCTTCTCTCGAGATGTTTTATGAGATAGTTATAGCGGATATGTGTCAGTAATAATCGATGCGTATGAAAGAAGTAGATACGGATAATGTCACCTACAGTATAATGAACTACTGAACACTTCGTAAGTATATTTACTGTAGCAGTGCTGTATAAAATAATAATAATACGAAAACATGATTTTACAATATTATGCGATGGACGCTTGCCAAAGGATTTGAACGTCGGCAGAGTATCCTGTTGATACTTAATGCAATATTTATTTAATTTGTAGGTAAATATTACGAATACTATGTCTATTATGTTATTCGTTAGATTCACTACTCACAGGAGTCACAGTAAACTAATGCAACCGTTCTTATTAAATATGCATACTATCAAACATGTAAAACAGTGTCCAAGTTTCTTATTAAGCTGAGTAAATAAAATGTGGTCCGTTATCCATAGCAATATCGTACTGTAGCCTCTTAACGTGCTATCCTATTGCTTATCTGGGACGAGATCATTAGTATAGTATTTCTCTCATTGCAAGACGCTCCTTAGTTATTGTATAAGTATAAATATAGTGTTGATGTGCGAAAGCAATTGATATAGGTACTTAACGTATGATGTAAGTATGAAGCTATTTTATTTTATTAGACTCGAGTATGTTGCTACTTTACAGAAACAAGTTGTGTATACTTAAGTAAATAATTAAAATTGAAATAGCTATGGTGAATAGAACTATAATGGCTATATGTAAGGGTTCCGTGCCAATGTAGTTATTTTATTTCCTATGTAAAAAATAACCTAAATACGACGGACGGACGCATTGTGAATTGTGATAGCATAGCAATAACGTTCCGTTTGAATCTTTCGGGTATACGGAACCCTAAAAAAAGGTAAACGGGTTTTGATTATGTTGATACTAGCCCTATATTATATTATACCACATTTGACCTAGTAAGGAGAATTTAATTTTGTTTTTCCACTAGCGGCCATTTTTCATCGAAAATTAAATTAAGTTTAAAGTTTTGGTTTCCATTAAACTTGGGTGCGCCTTTTTTACAAGTACCTAAGTTTCAAATCGATAGCCTGAGATACTAAGGCTGAAAACAGAGCACGACCGACGGTCAGCGCGTATGGTCGGTCGGTCGTGTTGCATAGCCGCATACGCGCTGACGGTGAGGATCGCTCTGAACGGACGTATACTTTCATAGAGCGATAGCTACGCCTGACCGACCATACGCGCTGACCGTCGTTCTAGCCTAAAGTTGTGACAGAAGAACAGTCAGAGTTATACTAAAAGGGTCCCTTTGTTACCTTTCTGGTTACGTCCCTTAAAACACAGAGTCGCAAAAGGAAATACCCTTTAAAGTCGGTACCAACATAAAAGAAACATTCTTATTGTAATTACTTCCTCTAAAAACCTATAAATTTGTGTCTTTCATAAAACGCCTTCACACAAATGAATGTCCAAATTAAAAGTAAGGGTCTATTAGTTATGTTTTACATGGGCAATTTGTTCTTTGTACAGTTAGCGCAACAATTTATATATACGCATGTGGGCGGGCGGCGCACGCGCCGTGGGCGAGCCCCACTCAGCGCAGATGCGCAGGTATAGTCGCCACCAATAATGCCCGACCATCGGGTCCAACTTTATTACTAGCGGTGTTAGATCATTCTCGACATTTTTGACTGTACCGGCCTACACTCGGATACTTGGCTTACGATATCTCACAAAACCTTAATAAAAGTTTACTACTTTACAACATAATCCTTTTAAAAAGCGAACAATGAACATAATGTCTCTATTGGATGTGAACGATTTGTAAAAAATTTGGTTGGTTTTAAAAATGTAGATTGTTAGATTAAACTTATTTCTTTGTTTGGCTGCGTGGTGTTTTCTCGAAGAAAATAACAGCGGGCGAGATAAGACTAGTAATGTAGTAATAAATGTGCTTATTAACATTGAATTTACAATTTTAAATAGAAACACAACACACACACATTGTATTTACAATTGAGTAGATTGTATAGGAATTTGCGATAGTTTTGTGCCGTAGCATGTATTAATATGTCATGTTGTTTAGTTACCTGTAATAACTGTTATATTTTACGAACGCCCGATGCTAATTAAAGCATAACTTATCGTGGTGGATCGGTAAGACTTCACTCGTGTGGTAGGGACTGATTAGCTGATAAACCGAGTAAAACAGCCCGTGTCGGAAGTTGAGCGCTTTGCCTCTCGCTCACAAATCACACGCGTCAAGCTATGAGACAGTAATAGCCGTAATAAAACAAACTCGACTAGCACCAATGGACGTCGCCGAGATTGCTTCCTGCCACAAAATTTGATCTAAAAGAAAGCCTCATTCAACCAATAATGAATAACCTGTTTTAGGTTATAACAAATTAAAATTATTGTAGTCTGCTTACAAGTCGTGGAACCTGTGTTTGCAATGGCCTGTGTAGGAGGAATCATTTACACCCATAGAGCGTCTGTTTTACACCACGGCTATAACTGAAATATTAGTGGATAAAAACGTGTATGTATTATTAATTTAAATCTGTAACTGGATTGGGCACATCAGGATTACCTACTTCACGTTAGATTCATGCACTTTGACGTATAGTTAATTATTTTTTGGCATTTATAAAACAAAATTGGAAAACAAAGGAATGAGAAGCCACTTACGATCATAGAGAAAAAGTGTAAAGAACCTTTTTTGTTGAGAATTTTTAGATTACTAATGTATCAGATCACTTTTTGCTATAGGCCGCCGTTTACAAGCTTTTTACGAAAAACAAAAATGGAACCTTTACACCCCCCTAACAGTTAGCTTTACCTCCGTATATCCATCAGTACTTTTAGTATGTTGTTTAACCTTTAACTAAAACTGTGACAAAATTCGCTTTTACACGAATTATTTCCCGTGTTTGGCTTTTGGTCTTCGTCGGTGAGCTACATAATCGGAAACAAAGATTTCTATTTTAATTTAGGTGTGTGATTCATCAATTAAACGTCTTTATCGCAGGCCATTGGTCATGCTTCATGGTCACGGAACGGGCATAACTTTTGAAAAAACTTAATATGCTGTGAACATAGAGATATTCTCTGGCTAAGCCTGGGGCGAATAACCTATTCATTGGCAGGGTATAATGCCTACCTTGAAGGTATTTACTAAAAATATCTCAGTTATGCCTACGATACGCGTAAAATACGTTTAATAATAAACATACACATAGTTGCATACTTCACATAAGAAGACTTATTTATTCAACAAAAACAACATAACATAAATAAAAATATAAACAAAGCTGGGTACAAAAGTAAAATTAACTAATACTAAACTAAACTACTCATTTGTATTGTTATGAATTGGAATAACCTATTATTTACTTAGTTTATTTATGGAAGGATCGAGAGATATTCCTACTGGGAGTATAGAATGGAAATATGATACCTAGTATCGTAGGCATACGATAATTATAACTATCTAACGAAAAAATATAATTCATAAGCTTTTAGAGATTGTAGTAATTTTTACGTTTATAGTATAAAATAAATAATCCACTAAGAAATATTTAACGAAATAAAGAATCACTTGCTTTGAGTTATATATATATATATACAAGTAACGCACGCCGATGTTTAAGA
This sequence comes from Cenopis cana, assembly GCA_951800055.1. Lineage (NCBI taxonomy): Eukaryota > Metazoa > Arthropoda > Insecta > Lepidoptera > Tortricidae > Cenopis > Cenopis cana. Next base: position 10,146,243 of record OX637476.1, on the reverse strand, counting down.
TTTCTCTTTCTAGGATCATAAACACTCTAAAAAACAAAAGTCGTCCCTCTTGTGGTCAATTATAGTTAACGGCTTATACTTATACAAATGTAAGTTATGTTTTTATCGCATTGATTTTTAGAAACGGAGACACTGTTCATGCAGGTTACCAGACCAATCCAAAATTAAGCTTTTTTGTAGCCCTTAACTTTTGATATGTTCACAGGAAAGACGCGAACCTAAATCTGTTTGTGACCCATTATTGCACCGTTGTAAGTTCTTTTTAATGTTCATGATAACATTGTGTTACATACATTAGGCACATCATAACGCAACTTGTGGTTAAGTATATTGAGGCTTACTCAGTGGTCAACAAAATCCAATGAGCCGAAACACGATTAGAGGTGATGAATTAGTCTAGTTACCTAAGCCGTTGCGTGCCGCTTCAGTTGTAATTATACCATCATAATCATAAGGTGTATTTAGTGAAAGCAATAGTTACTTAATCGTTGTAATAGATTCGTCATCGCCTCTTAAGGGCGCGCAAATAGTCGATGTATATATGAGCTCAAAAATAAAACGGCCGTTTTATACTAAGCGACTCTACGACGAATCTTGCTAAGTAAAAACTAGTTTGATGTATTCAAAAGGTACTTAAATACAAAATGCAGGACATAGCATTCCCCTTTTTGAAATATCTATCGTTAAATTTAAATAATCACAATTGTTCACGTGTGGCGCTAGTGGACCCGTTTGCACGCTCTTAAGGTTTCGAATCGAAACACTAAAATATCTTCCCATTAATCGAAAATTAAAACGCCGATTAATAGAATACTCGCATCTCGTCTCAGTAAAACCTGTCTGCTTCCGGAGTTACGCCAAACCAGTCCGAAACCCACAATTTGTATTTTTTAAGTTTTATATTACGATATCTCGAATCGTCACTTATTGTGTAACAGTGGAATTAGGAAATGTTGTGAGAACTATACAACTAACATTTTAGTCAGAATCTATTTCAATAAATATTTTATTTTAGGAGGTGTACAGTCAGCATCAAAAGTAGCTTGACATATGAAGATGTCAAAAGTTCTTATTCCTATGTAATAAAGACTTTTGACGCCTTCATATGTGTCGCAACTTTTGATGCTGACTGTACATCTAATCTAGTCTACCATTAACGAATTAATAAAACTGGCCTACCTTATAGCAGGAAGTTTTTATATCGACTTGATTTGTAGGAAGTAACAAACTGCCTTTTTATTTTATGAACTGTCGACTTATAAATAATTAAATGTTAACGTCCAACTGAGGGCTTTTCAGATTCATTTATTTCATTAATGTAAATTACAATTCAATTTCTCTTCGTTTTTGTTATACCAAAAGTGTCAGAAAATAAATAGTACCTCACACTGTTAACAAAGTAATAGCCTCCTTCCCCTGTGCTTTGCAGCACAATATTTACAAGCATCATACATGTAAGTACGTGCAAGGTATAGCAAATATGTAAAGCAGCATGTGCGTGCGGACTACTGGCCAGGCGTGAATGGCAAGTTATTAAATCATACTGCATTATCTGTACCCATACTGTTATGTTAATTAGCAAACAAAATGATTACGAATACAAACCAGTTATGTTAGTTAAATCTAGTTGCAAAAATTGCATTTCCGTACTAAACGAGAGAATTAAACAGATTTATTTTACCAGTAGAGCTGGAGATTATAAAGTACGTACCTAATTAAAATATCAATTATCATGTAAGTATTTCATATGATTAAGGTTACTTATACTCATTATTGAAAAATTGCCTTTATTGCTGCGGTATCAGACCACTGAGGTAGTTTATGGGTGTGTAACGGGTTCTTAAGTATTTCATTTATCCAGCAACAAAGTAGCGTCCTTTTTGTCGTTTAATCGCGGGATGAATGCGGGAAAATGTTCCGGCGACTTGCCGGGTTTAATTAAGAAGAGATGATGAATTGTCCAGATTAATTCATGGGCCGAGGATTGTATTCAGGTCACAGATGCGAGTGTGCTACTCGCCATCCACCACTCTCAATGAGCTCCTGTTTTCATCTCTCAAGCAACTTTGTAACGTGCAGATAACTCGAACAATGTATGTTTTTACGTGCCAATCTCGTAAATAATTTATAAGAGCAAAATGTCGGAAATAGTAATTAAACCCGCATAGATAATGGAAGTGCTCCACAAATTCGTAATCTGATGATTTTCGGAAGTTGAAATGCAGGATATCCTACGACCGTAAATAAATCGTTATAAAGACAGCGATTGCTGGAGCATGCAAATTATAATCAACTAATAGAGTAGTTTGATGAGTAACAAATCAAATATAAAGACAGGTTTAAGTAATTATTGTTTGCACCTGAGTTTATTATCAAAAGTAAAATCTAAATGATTCTGCAACGGGCCCATTCATCATTTGCATATTGCTTGATGCGGCCGTCTATGGTTAAGTAAAAAACCCGCACATTGAGTGCACTCGCGGCTTTCTACAATAATCACTAGCATTACAGTGTTTATTATGAATGCAGTAGCTATAGAGCACGGTCGTTAGGGCTTCTCGTATTAAAGTGCTAGTGAGTAGAGTAATCACTGATGCGCTCACGATATCGTTCGCTTACTCGTGTTTCTTATGCACCTATTGCACCTGTGGCTTGTACCCCGACTTATTGCAACTTATCAACAGCTAAAGGCCATCGTACATTTGGAACTAATACTTAAATTTGAAACAATGTTTCAAAATTTCGTTTCAATACATAATTAATGGTTCTAGAAAGTTAGTGAACAATTGGGTTTTAATCCAATTTCTCGTTAGCCCTCGAGCAACATAAAATTTACACCACTTTTATTATTCATCGGAGCCTATCGTTGGTTAAGTGGACCTACAGGATGTCGCATAAAATATATTACATATTGAAATATGTATGATCTTGTACCTCATAGCCAATGTTCTATATAGTAACGTCTTTTATGCGAACTCTATTATCGCATCGTAAACGTAATTGCGTACTTGTGTGTAAGCGCTAAACTTTTTGTTTTTGCTTGTTCTATAGTTAAATTATTTCAGACAACTTAAATTACGGTTTAAAGGTTTTTTAGTAAAGTTTTGTATAAATAAAGATGAAGAGTTCTTGAGTTCCGGCAACTCTTTGACGCCCGACCGGGTGCTAGAGTAAAAATACACGCGCTTTTGACGCTCGATCGACTTAGAATACGTGTGTTTTATACTCCGTTAAAGTTAAAATCTGTTTTGCCTTACTCCTAATCTATTATTAGACGTAACGGCTAAGTGCGACGGTTATTTATATTGGGCCGGGCACATGTTTTTAATTCAATCTGTTATCTATTAACTGAATGGAACAGCACAAATATTATGTATAAAAAGATTTATAAACCAAGTCATTAAACTCGTTAGATATTTCTACTCGGCATAAAGTAGGTGTAAGTACGTAAATAAGTACGCATTTTTCAAACATAAGTTTGGTTCCCATTACTATTAAGTTTTTAAAATAAATACAAATTGTTGTGGGTTAAGTCAGTTCTGAAATTATAAGGTCAGGGTCTCATACTTATTCGTATATATTTTTTGAAAGTAAACTCTTGTAATCAAGGAAACTCGCAATTTAAACCGACATTTAAGCAGACACAAAGCAATTTGTAAACGAAACTTACATACGAGCTTGTAAATAGTCAAGTGTCAGCTGTCAAAAATAATGTCCCGTATTCCAAGGCACCTAGTTGACAATCACATGTTTGATCACAACAACACTTCACTGGAGTCACAGTCACAATCGCGTTATCAAGCGCGTGGATTGCGGATCGGATCGATCCCGAACGGCGGAGCTGAATGTTTAGATAAGAGGTTTAGGAGGAGGCACGAGAGGAGTGGAGGCCGCGGTGCGCGCGACGCGACTGCGGGCCGCTGCCGGCCGCCGCAGCGCCGCTCGCACCGCCTCGTGATAACACTGCATACCGAGATAAATGCATCTCATTCATTTCATTACCTATTGCCGAAATTGTTGCGATTATCTCGAGTTTCACAGACGCTGACTCGTATCCTCGTGTGCCGCAACGCAACCCGCAACTCGTATTATCCGATAATATTATTCGTGGATTAGTCAAGATCTAAGCAGTGAGAAAAAGTTTTGAATCAAAGTAGATAATAGGTATACTAAGTTAAAAATACGACTCAATAAACCAAACAAAATTAGTAATTTGTTGTAATGAAAACTGGAACTCTTAATATTTGGAAAATAATAAACTGGGACATGTTAAGTGGCGCTAGCCGCGATAGATGTGGTCAATCAATTAATGTGTTTGATCAAGTTGATTTGTCTTCTAAACCCAATTGACACATTTAATTAAGCTCGTCGTCGATGTTATCTAAACTAAGATATGTCGGTTACCCTTAAATATCGTAGTTCAAATTCTTTTAAAACTGGTTATTGCGTAAGATGTGGATAATTTACAGACTGAAAAACGGAATAGGTAAATATGGAAATAAGGGGTTACTAATGTTTTACCAAATTATATTTGACAAATGTTCCCTTCCCAAATAATGTTTCCCAGGCAATCAATTGCCAAACAATTGTTTGCCAAAAGATTATTTACCAAAACCATATTTTGCTAAGAAATGTTAAGCAAATACATGTTTTTAGACATATTTTTTTGTAGTCAAAGTATCTGTAAAGTAGTGTGGTCGTATTGGTCAATTTTCATTATCCCGAATTAATCAGAAACTAATCTGTTGGCAAAGATTGTTTCGGAAATGAAATTTGTTCAAACATATTTCGGTAAAACAACACGATGCCGGAAATGTATTCATGACACAACCCATTCTCTACTAGGTTCATAAAATGAAATGAATCAAAAACAATGCCTTTGTTTTTGAATGATTTTTATTAAGTATCCGACTTTCGCCATTGTTAAACTTTTTTATACAAATACCTAAATCGTCGATAAGGAAATTAATAATGTAAGGAAAACTTAAACTAGAATTATGCCTCCTGGGCATGATATTAAGTTATAATAGCTCTTGCATGTTTGGTAGAAACAAACCTTCAATCCGAACCTGACAAATCTGAGTTCCTCGTATTTAATGCTAGCTTATTACACACTAATTATCTGTTAAATTAGTCATGCTACAACAACACGACAATGTGATTCATTTTCACCTTGGGTTTGTAGGTATTAAGGGTCATTGAGGGATTCAGGTGCTACCTACATGGTCTTTCCTGTTTTGGTTATTTCGAAAACAAGCAAGTTTTATAGTGGTTCTGGTAGATTTCAAACAGATTCACTTTTGATATAGCTAAAACCTTCATGTCTGGAGAGCAATACCATGATGTCGATTACTCTCGCACATTTTGTACCGTTGCACTGTGCAACCCGTGTCAAAACGTTGGGGAAAAGTTAAATAAATACCTACCTCTACTGCACTAAAATAATCTTTTTCAAAAATGCCTATAGATATGACTTTTGTTGTAATAACTTGAACTTGTCGGTTTGTAGCAGCACTAATTCGTTTGTACAGCACTAGCCGCATAGACAAGATATCGCTACTGTCAATTTTATACAAACGTCTTCTGTGGAAATCTCTCAAATAAATTGCGCGTTCTAAAACGGAAAATCATTTTTAATTTCATTTATATATTAAATCAACTTTGTATATATATACTTACTTCACCAGCTTCCAAAGCGTTGGAGTAGCTACAGCCGGAGAAAGAAAAAAAATTGTAATGATATGATTTTTAATTACGTTAATAATTTCGAAAAATACATAATTATATTTTCATTATTTTATGCGTAAATAATATCTAGGTTTCCAAACAAATATAACCAATTTGTAGTATTACTGCTACGCTATTACTCTAGCTTGCTAGTGCTTCATTTACGTAGTACCTAGTGTATATAATTATGTCAACCCAACTGCCTTGTAAGCTACTAACTGCTACTGATGCCACCCACGACTTAGGAGTGGTTATTTGAAGCCAAGTAGCACTGTTTTTAATTCTTCCAAATAAAAAATAATTTGTTAATCGGGAATGGTCTAAATTATAAATTACGAAGTTGCATTATCATGCAAATGGGTGCTTATCGTTTATAATTATGATTTCCAATGCGTCCGCTCGGCGAATCAGGGTCATTGGAAAATAAAACGTCGCTACGTCAAACCTTACGAAATTTGCGCCGCTTTGAAGGCAAAACAACATTTTGCAAAGTTACGCGTAACCAAGATCCATCTTTGAGATAAATAAACGCTTATAATATGTTTTAATAATTTAGAAATTACTACTCGCATTCTATGATGTCAGCTTTATCGTCGATTTTCTTTTGACGACACCGGCATTCAGCGATATTTGACGGAAATGGGCATATCCCCACTTTCATGACAGTCGTTCAATCTCAGTATTCTGCTATTGCAGAGAAAACAAAGCCCGCTTGGACATAAACGCAACTTTAAACTAGCTAGGCAGACTAAGAGTTAAAATGTCTGTTGGTACCCAAGTAAAAAACCCACCATCCATTATATTATCAGCCATCAGGATTCTCGATGAATCTTCAGAATTATATATATTTTGCTAATTAACACAATCAGCTTATGTGATATGAACCATCTTGTTCAGTGCTTAGTTTTGTCAGACAGTATCTACTGTTTGTGGGAGGCCTGGAATGCATATTAGGCAATTTCAATATCGATAAGACAAATCCTAGATAGCCGCGCATTGGCGCTGCCCCGACCTGTCACCGCGCGCGCACGTTTCGCTTCGCCGTCACGTGCGCTGGCGCACTGCGCGCCGATAACGAAAATCGCCCCTTATCTATACTTGTTTTGGCCAAAGAATGCATGTAGCTAGGTATGTCTTATATGTAGTTATGTACGGAAATTTGGTAAAACGAGACGCTCATTACCGGCTCGTGGGCTGGTGACGGTATCGGCTCCGCTTTTAATAATTAACAATAATTACTTAACTGACTATTGGTCGCTTTTATACTTTACCGTGGACGTGCACGTCCACGATAAACTCTATGGTTTCATTCATAAATATAGACATAGACTTTAGAGTATTTATGTATGAAACCATAGAGTTTATCGTGGACGTGCACGGTTCTTCCGGGTCACTTACTTAATCATTTCAGCGAAGCTGTCGGTCAACCTTATGTGTGTGACACACGGTTGTGTGTGGCAGACGGCGTTGAAAGTGTTAAAAAAGCCGAATGAATGGAAAGGTTACGCTAATTATTGAAGAGGTAGCAAGTTGGGACCTAGGCTCCTATATATTACCTAACCGGACTGGGATAACGCTAAGGATATCCCAGTCCGGTTAATGGTAAATACGTATTTGTTATTTTACAAAAAAAATCTGGGCACTTTTTCCCCCACAAAGATAAAAGTAGAAACCCACTAGCCATGCGGACGGTCGCGTAAGGTGTCAAATTAGATACCCCTAACAAAATATGATACAAATAATTTACTTCTGAATTACCTAACCGTTACTTGCTCATGAATTATTCAGTGCTACACTTATGATTTTAGTTTATATTTAATTGCAAAAATGAGTTTTCGCAGAAAGTAATTAGTGTGTGTTAGTGTGAATAACCGTTATACCGAATAAGCAAAAACGGTTTTATTATACCGCAAGACACATATGTGTGTTTCAGGCTTGCAGAGCAGTCTACTGACAACGCTTGAGAATGACAAAGTTTGTGGGGAAAAAAATCTTTATATATTATCTCTACCATGGTCATGTAATCTGTGAAGTGCGATAGAGATGACGAAATTTGAAAGATTTTTGCATTTCTAGCCTAAGAAGAGTGCGCAATGTGGCTTTTTATTGAGGTGCGAAGTTCGCGATTTGCGATTCATTCCCTTTTGAACGTGAATCCTTTCAGACGATGTGACCCTCGCCCCAACCGGTTTAATTATGTGTATTTTCCTATCGTTTGGTACATTTGTTGCCAAATCATAGGAAGGACTGAAAATAAAAAGTTGTACTTAACTAAATAAATTATTCTTATGTCCACAAATAAATGAAGGATTACATGTACCTATAGCGTTGTCTAATTGCATGCCAACAGGTTTTTGACTATTGCAAAAAATAAAACACTGTTATTTCGTCTTGCTTTTCGTGATTTTCGGGAATAGTTTCTAAGGTCCGGGTCTCCTATAAACGCCGTCGGCCACTTACAGCGTCACGCCGTACGCTGCGTCACAATGCTTGTACTTACTATAAAAATATACTGTTAGGCCCTGACTGACAGACCTGAGAGAACATAAGAATACAGCTCTATGGTACGCATTGTGACTTAGCGTACGGCGTGACGCTGTAAGCGGCCGATGGCGTTTTTAGGAGACTTTAGGGCTTAAGTAATTATAATACTGATCGATTGTTCTGGTCGATGTCGATCGACTGAATGCTCATTTGACGAAATATCTGCTTTAATGTAGCAGAGGTATGCGTACCTTTGCTATTATAATACAGCAGATATCCTGCGGAAACCTGCGAGTTTAGTCTATATTTCGTGACGTATAATGTAAGGTTACCATTCCATCACGCTAGCTTTCTACTTAGTTATATTTTCTGCATTGTGAATCAGAATTGGAATTGTGTCGTCACGGCCTGATTCAGTAACGCAGCTCTACAATAAATTAGTTACGAAAATAGCATCGAATAGTTTGTTAATGTGTGTAATTAGTATCATATCAGCTTGTACGGCAAACCACTAGATGATAATACACTTCAAAGTTCTTAAGACTATGACGCTAAAGCGTGTTATTGCTTGCTTCGTGCGATAAAAGTCATGGTTTAACAGAGTCAGGCTTCCCTTCATATGAGGCAAGTCTGGAAGTAGGCTGTGTACTTGCAACACTGTGATATCCTGCGTCTTACAATCTTAATCTTCGGTTTATGGGATGCGCACTCAATATTCTGAAAAGCACGCACGATACGTGATTGCGTTACAGTATATTCCGTTATGGCCTGGATATGACTAATGGACTGGGAGTTAAATGCACTTATATGGTTATATTATGCCATCGAATCCATTTATACTTATCGTGTATAAAAAACTTTTTCCCGTATTACGCATTATCTAGGCAGTTAGGCAGTTAAGTGAAAATGAAACCTACCATGAAAATCGGTATGATAGTCTTAAATAACAGGGAGCAAATGTTTACGTATACTACAACGTCTTTCTTTTATGCGTACACTCGTACAGTTTGCTGGATGGATGCATTGTGTGATATTTTGTAGCCAGAAACACGAATATGAAATTATTTCAATTTTTTAATCATAGTGAAAATTTAAAAATTCAACACCACAGATGGGAACCCACGACCTCTGGAATCCGTCCATTGCTCTACCAAGATGAAGCCGCCGAAGCCGAGCCTCCCTAATAAGGCTTAATAGATGAGTGTTAAGATTGAAAAATTCACCATCACAAGGGATACCACGGTGGCTCAATTGGTAGAGCAATGGACGGATTCCAGAGGTCGTGGGTTCAAATCCCACCAGTGGTGTTGAACTTTTCAATTGTCACTTTGATTAAAAAATTGAGATTTTCGCTAGTGAAATTATTTTACCAATTCTATATTGCCAGTTACCTTGACATAACCAGTAAATAATTATAGATGAAAGATACGGAAGAAGATCTCTTTAATCGGCTTTGCCAATTTAACATGTTACTTAATGTACTCGTAAGTAAGACTACGGGTAATTGACTACGGGTAATTTTAAGTGACATTGTATATTGTGAAATAAATAAATCATATCATATCATATCATAAGTAATACACGAGTAGTAGCGCGAGTAATCATGTATTATTTGCAACTGTTCTAACAATATTACAAAATACATATAAGCATCCCAAACGTAAACAACTTTGAGTTGTACCTACTCATACTACTCATGCCTGTTTTAATTTTTGCTACGGTTTGCGTACAATATTGTAACTTGGTTTATCTCTGACGTAAGTTGCGACTTTCCGATGTGCATAATTCAATTTGCAGACCTAGTTACTTGATCTTTCATAAGTCCTGTCCTTTAAAGGGTCTAGGTTATGCATGTTGTAATAATAGTCCGTAGTTATGCTAACTAAACCTTTACTTAATTTCCATTAGTAACAGTATGATTCCCACTTTTCAACCCATGGATTTAATTTTTTGAATGTCCCGTGCTTATATAATTTTTAAATTAGGTGACTTGAACTGTTCTTCGAATGCGTACCCAGTTTGCGCGTCATTAAAAATCATTCAGTTATGCAGAAGCTGGTAAATATAATTGGGTTAAGGAAATAACGGTTAAGCCTAATTCATATTGTTATTAGACTGCGAGTTTTATGGAAACTTACACTTCCAGCACTATGCAATTTTATTAACTCTACTTTAAATGCTAATTTAGTGCGTAGTTATTGGTTACAAGTCGTATGTCTGGAGGAAGCTGAACAGTTAACCAGCGCTAAGTAAATTAAACGCGCCACAGTAAATGTTTGCTCAGATCAAATCTGATTGGTTTCCTTTCCTCATACTTATTGCTGACTATCAGCCCGCTTGTTAATATTAATTGAATTCAATTTATACACCCATTTCAGTAACAATTCCAAATTATGTAGGAAAATCAGATGGTTTAATAAGATAACTGTGTTAGTATTAGGTAATTAAGCAGTAGAGTGTAACTTCATTATTGTTCTGGTTTCGTGTAGCAAGCAACGATATATGAAATTTAATAATACCGATGTCACTGAGTAATTATACTTACTCATATCAGTTAGTATCTTTGTTACCTGATCATTATGTACCTATATAGTGATCAAATTGCTCCAGGAAACCCATATTATATTAATTTATAGGTATATAATAGGTAATCAAAAGTACCTGTATTATATTTTTAAGAAAACCAATCGTTTTTTTTCTTGTTTTTTTTTTGGAATGCGTGTAGCCTGAGAATTTTTGTTTTAGTGTTATTAATTATACGCGTATATCTCTGGTTTTCATTGTAGTAAGGCAAATAAAAAAAAACACTCAATCTGGTAGAAAGTAAAACCTTCTAAACTGTTAATTTATTTTCCTTTCTAATTTGTGTAGGTACTTGGATTGTCTGTTTTTCATACAGTTTTTTATGCAGCTACAGAACCTTCGATGCTTTTTTGTTTTGTTCTTGTGGGTTACAGGTAGGTACCTAATTACATTCCATGTTATAGTTATCTGTATATTATCTGACGTAGGTACCTGTGTGTGTGGTCTACAATTGTTGCTCGCTATCGCTACCAAGTAATTATTTAAGTATGCTACAATGTTTGTTTAGTATGCAAGTACCTACTGTTTGTAATTTAGTCCCGGAAAATATTTTGACATTTATTACTTAAGGTGTGAGCTGGAAGCTGTAAAACAAAATTCAGTGTTATATACCTTTTATGCTGAAGACTTTCGCATAGAGCTGTTTTTTCCCTATTAGTTACTTGAAATGTAAATGTGACTATCATTTGTTCGCGCATGCAGTACCCAAACAACGACCGGGCTTTTTAAAACACAGGCGAATTACTAACCTTCTTCTAACGAATCCTTCTGTTGTAAAGAAAAAACTTTGATACTCTAAGCTGCCTTGCTTAAATAAAATACTCAATAATACACACAAACACACAAATACAATAATTACCGAAGTATTCAAGAAGCCGTACATACCCATACATAATACTTCTGGCTACTACGCAACCTAGCGTCAATTATTTATTGAGTGTTCGAAAATTACAGCTAGGTCCATAATTACATAAAAGTACCTAATTGTAATTCTTTTAGTACGTAAATGTCATTTTATTGGTACAAAAGGAATGTACGCCCACAATAAGAGTATGGGAAGCCGAGACAGGTGCTCGAATGTCAGCGGGATTCCTGTAGCGTCCGTCAAAAAACTAGGGTTTACGTATGGGAACCACTCCTCAATTAAACCAGCTGAAAAATGTCGTTCGACGTACAGAAAAAAAAATCTATCTAACCAGCTGTACAGTTTTTTATTCATTATTTACACCTCGTTAGTATACATTTCATAACGATTAGCGTTATCGTCAATTAACCATTATTCGGCATTTTTTAAGGTTCCGTACCCGAAGGTTCCAAATATGTAGAACACTATTGCTGTCACTCACGCTTCCGTTCGTCCGTCCGTTGTCTGGTACACAGGTTTTACAGCTAAACGGTTGGACCTATAAACTTGAAATTTGGTCATAATCGTATTATTACGTCAACAAATATTAATATATGGAGGAATCAGGTTTTTTCATTGAAATTTCCTTATTTTTCCCATTAAAACCAACTTAATTTTGCGTTTGGTTCGGAATCCTAAATGTGCGGAGACCGACACGCACTTGGCTGTTTTTTTTGTATTGTTAAATTGTAAAATACCAAAATAAAGTTTCTAAACGCTATATATTATACACAAAAACTACATAATGGTCTCATTATTCATGCCTCCCTTACGTTTGCTATAATATACATATTTTGCGACGCGTCAGTCTAAGGCTCGGTTTACAATAAGCTTGTCACATAAACTAGCCCCATCCAATATCTTATCATTTAGGCACAAATTGACACATGGGTCGTTGCGGCTGACACCGCTCGCTAGGCCAATTTGTTCGCTGTTGGACGAAACAAGCGACGATCACTAGGAACATTGGCAGAATTAGATCCAATAAAACCATTTTAGCGTATCAAATGAATCTGAGAACACCTGAATCAATAAAGCGTTCAATGAATATGATATAGCAACTGTTCTAAATATCACGTTGAATGTTATTTTAAGTGATACAACATACTCGTACCCAGTTTTTATAAAACTTAAGTACTCGTACAGTAAAGTTTAAGCGACAGCTATGTAAGCCATACGAGAAATAAGCCTAACTAATATAAATCTGTAGCTCTAGTATAAGTTTTTTCGAAACATTAACTAATTCGAACGCGTTTGCGTTTTGTCTCAAAATGTATGAAAGTGGTACGAAAACGTGAACAGCGCCTCTGGTGGTCACTAGTGGAAACTAAAACAGCGAGTATAACATTTGTTGCTAACCGATGAACGCGCGTATTTCAAACTCGGTGAGAGCGTTTTCATACATTTTGAGACAAAACGCAAACGCGTTCGAATTAGTTAATGTTTCGAAAAAACTTATACTAGAGCTACTGATGAATACTTCAAACAAAACACGAAACAAATTGCCGACTGCGAGTTCTTTGTTTAGATATCTTGTAAAACTACATTTCAGCGCTCGCGTGCCTGTCATTTCTTTCCCTTTTCATTGCGATCTATTTTCTATATTATGTCGTTGGCAGGCACAGTGATGTCCCGTGACGTTGACAAATCGAGTGGCGAACGCATTACGACAGCCAGTCCTTTGACGCTTCGATTATATTATGCAGCACGAATTAGAAAAACATGTAGGCACATCAGATGCGGTGTTCGCGGAATTGAACGTCACATGAGATCATTACCTTTCTGAGCTGGTGCTTAGATCTGGCTCGACAAGGCGGCGTATAAGAATTGTGGACTGGCATTAGTATGGAGTAGCAGTCTACATATTTTTTCTATAGCAAGAAATACTTTGCGTAAGTAAGTAAAACGATTTAGACAAGCTCTTGTAAAAAAAATCTCTTACGTAAAAATAATTTAATAAATAACTTTGAGGTAGGATTTTGCCCGTCGCCGCGTTGGTGAACACACAGAGCTCTTTGCGACGACGGGCTGAATCCACTACCGAACGAAACCAGTTGCCTACTGTCATGGCGTCGTCGGTACCGAACAACGTCATTGCACAAGTGAATCATCATAAATTTGATGGAAAGCCTTTTTAAAGAGTGAAGTGAAGTGATCTTTGAGGTATCATTACATATTTTTGGATAGATTCTTCCGTAAGTGCCATAAGGCGCACTAATAGGCTTATATTTGACTATTAACAAAAAATATCAGTATACATTTTTTCACGAATCAGAAAATGGTTTGTAATATTCATTTACAAGTTATAAGTACAAAGATTTACTTTAACTAACGTATTTTCTATTACTATCGGTTACTGAGCTAAACAGTCGCGGAGACGCTAACAGACATGGCGAAACTATAAGGGTTCCTTGTTTACTACGGAACCCTAAAAAAAGATATGTACATATTTTGAAAAGCCACTCATAATTAGTTTATGTCCGTATAGTAGAGAGGCCAATTTGAATAAACGCAATTTCCGTAGGACTGACAAGGTTTATACCGACAAGTGGTATCGTTGGAATCAGCATGCTCTACTGGTTATCAAAACGCATATATGTTGTCGCTTAAAGTGGTGGAGTGAGTTTTTATGACTTCATCAGTTTTATGTATGAAAAATAAACAATTGTTCTTCAAAAACCTATCGAGTCAAACGAAAGGGTTTGATGAGCTGATTCCAAAAATATACCACAACTTTAGATTTCTCACTTTGAACAAAAATTTATTATTTTTCATACATAAAATTTATGACGTCATAAAAACTCATTCCACCACATTAGGAAGCGACAACATGCATTTTGATAATCAGTAAACGATGCTAATTCCAACGATACCACTTGTCGGTGTAACCCTTTTCAGTCCTACGAAAATCGTAAATATGGCACTTTCGACGAATTGGCCTCTCTACTAGTACAACAAAATCAAGTTTCGCAGTGGGACGTCAAAATTGTCGCACCGAATGAAGGGTCATGTTTGCGATGTCAAGGGAAGCTGACATTTTCTAACTTTATCGCAGAATAATTTGATAACCAAACTGAACTCTATTGACATTAAAATAAAGTTAACAATTGAGTATGATTGCCCTAGATTTCTAACGCCACTGCCACTGGGTCAACAACTTCATATAATATTAAACAGGATTGTTTACACTCGGACTCGGCACGTAAGAAACGATCACGCATCAATATCTTTATTGACACAAACACATACACATCGGTATGAGATTCCTTGTTTACATTTTTTTACTATTATACTCACAGATGATTGATACCTACAACACGTTGCGATGGTATAAAATTCTTAAGATATAGTTTTGTAAATAATAAATGAATACTGAACATAGGTAAGGATACTCAGGTAATATGGAAAAAGTTTTGTTGCTTGGATGTATCTGACTCAATTGTTTCTTTTCAAAACTGTACATCCGAGTTAAATACCTACATTTTTGATTTCAATATAGCGCTCATATAATACAAAATGATATAAGTTGTCATTGAAGTGTTTGGTGCGTCCTGACGCTCACGTAACGCTTCCCAAAATGGCGTGAGCGCAGGAAGAGGCCACTGACTCAGCGACCTTATGCGCTATTGTACCTTCCAACTACCCACACTAGCACCTGCCCTTTCACGATAATGAGTGACGCTGACGTAATAATCGTCTATTAATTTGTATTCATAGTGAGCATTCTATGGTTGCTGATTATAAATGTAGTGTGTGCTCAGCACTGTTGTGATTCGTAACCAAAACATTGAATTTTTCATCACACTTGCTTGAAAAGGGTGTCATTGCACGCAGGCGTACAGTACAGAGCAGATAGCTGATTTACCTCCCAAGGGAGTTATGAGTTTAGTTTTAAAATATAGAACACTCGTACCTACGTCATTTCAGACTAAGGAGGTTAAAAATCAGCCAAGGTTTATTTCCGATTTTCAAAACTTGGCTACAGAATAATTTTAGTTGTATATATAAAACATATACGGTACATTTAACTGCGTAATATTTATATATTACTAGCTTTTGCCAGCGACTTCGTCCGCGTAAAAGGGATGATTTTCAAGATAAAAAGTATCCTATATGTTAATCCAGGCTATAATCTGGTTGTATACTAAGTTTCATCATAATCCGTTCAGCCGTTTTTGCGTGAATGAGTCACAAACATCTAATCATCCAAACACACTAACTTTCGCATTTATAATATAAGTAGGACTATTATTTCAGAGAGATTTGCAATTATTTTAATAAAATTTAATTTAAATATCGGTATAATCTGGCAGTACGGCCTGTCAAGTTTGAAAACGGAACACAGTTATTTATTAGCATTATCGAAAAAGTTGTCATTGACAATTAGTTACATATAATGTCGATTTTATAAATGCATTTTTTTTCCTGTTTGTATAGCAATGTCTGTTGTTTCTTCGCAAATGTCATGAAAAACATTGTGTGTATCACGTGTGGTATCACGGGTGGTAAGGGTTATTACTCCGCCATCGGCGTCGGGCTTCTATTAGACTTTCGTTAGACTACCACCGACCTTCGTTACTTCGTTCCAGATTAGATGACGAAAATTTCTTATAGAATAGTATGAGAACTTTTTGTCAGAAGGTATACATGTACTTACCTCCCTAAATGCACAATGTACCTACTATATTGTTTATTTGTAAATTTCTAAATAATCTCTAGATAATCTATAAGTAGATTATTAATTAGACTCAAACAAATTGGATGTTATTTTTGTGTGAATTTTGGAAATTTCGCGTCGTTTTCAGTTTGCTCGTGCTGCCGAGGCCTTGCCGCACGGAAAGGTCAAGGTAGGTAGGTATTAGGCATTTGGCTGTAGTGAAATGGAATGACACAGCACCAACACTGTTTAATGACTGTTAACAAATTCGATTATTGTTGTACCACGTTGGTATTGGTAGTGGTGTGGTTATTGTGTAAGTAAAGTACTAAAAGTTCGCGTGAACGACCGGCCGGCATAGTTTGTTGCACTCCCCGGCCGTGTTGTCCGTTGACACTGCACCGCATTGCACTCGATATTATTGACGTGCCCCGACAGCCGTGGACTTTCTACGGCGATGATTCTCTCCAATTAACGGAATGATTGGCGGGTTGAGAGCATCTTTGTCTGAGCACGCGACACACTTACTCTTGTTACGAATCATGCGATTTTTGTAGTTTTATTGCCGAAAACCGCGGTTCCGCTCTCGTTCCCCATTCATTGAACTCCATCTGCGTGATCAGATCAGCCTAACTGCCACTACGGCGTGATGTCTAATCAGATTTAGACTATGACGCATTCGTCACACGTTTTTGTAGTGTTATCAGAGGAAATTAAGCTTATTTAGGCCAATAATTCGCATGCGTATCTTCCGAGTGTCCACTTACCATCAAGCAGGCTATATTCTGGTTTGCCGGAATAGTGGTTTTAAATAAAATGGTTAGGTACTTAAAAGTCTCTAAAATAACACAGCTTGAGACAACATGGTCGCTCGAAATATAGTCAGAAACGAAATTCTACTTTAGTGTTTACTTAATTAGAATTCCCGGTGTACACAGAAAGTCCATTTCTAAGTTTTTCGCACTGGGAATGTCCTTGAGCGCTGTGACTCATTTGATACAAGCTGCAAGGTTGTTGCTAAGTCGAGAAAAAACATTAATGACAGTCGTACTGTTTTCGAATTTACCTGAGCCAGTTACACAATTCCTTCGGTAGTGACTGGTATCTAACTATTGCAAAGCAAAATTTCTAATATTTCTACTCAGTAAGTAGAAAACGTATTCAGCGTGTGTATTGTTGCGGTGTAGTGGTGTGTACGATACGATACGAGCTTTCGCTTATTTTTATGCATATGATATAGCAAAGTAAGCAGGTGGGATGAAAAAAATAATTAAAAGGTGTAAACATCGGGACTAGATAAAAAATATAAATAAAGATTATGGTAATGCTCCACACACAAAAACGGAATACCTAGAGGATCCTTTGTTTTTTGCTAAGCCATATTTTAGGTACTTACCTAAGTAACCTAATCTAGTCAGTAGACTATTTAGAAAGCACTCAAAAATAATGGACTTTCTGAAAAGAGACTTAATGAAGCAATTTAAAACTACATATATTTTATTTTACTTGAGATGACTTAACTACAAAACACTCGTAAAGATAGCCTATATTGAATCACATTTTTAATTAAAAAAAAATGACTCGACTCACTCGAGATGATATGATTTTATTAGTAATTCGAATTTCGAATGTGCTCGTTTTACCCATCTGTTGAGTTAGTGTACAGTCGGCGTCATATAGTACGTAGCAGCCAAAGTGTCCAAATACTTCGGCACACTATACAAAATATATGGTGTACCGAACTATCTGGCCACTTTGGCAGCTACATACTATATGACGCTGACTGTACCTACCTTCTAGGCACTAGGCAAGAGGTTTACCTAGTATAAATTAAACTGTTGTAGATCAAAGCTGTTCATCCTCAAGAAAATGGAATGCTATTACAACATTTTGGCCACCGTTAGTTGCGCGGGGGCAAGGGGCGGAGCCGAGCGAACTATGCGGATATCGCGCAAGCGCGTGGGTACAAAGCACGCCGTCCTTCTAGGTCGTTCCAGTTGCACCGGCTACCAAATACTACGAGTACATCCGATACAGTGTATCTGTATACATACACTAAAATAATTATTAATTACTTGTACCATCATCGCGTTATTCCGTTATCAGCGTTATCCCAGCACAGTTGTATCCTGGAGGATGCATGGGGTCCCCTACCTTATCCCGAGATTTGGCGTAGGCACTAGTTTTTACGGATGCGACTACCATCTGACCTTCCAACCCGAGGCACAGATTATATAATAGTCCCGAGGGGAAACTAGACCTTATTGGGCTTAGGCTTTGTCAAGTGGGTTGCCCAACTTGACTGTTAGAAGTTCTCAAGGCGTAGCCGCCCGAAGGCCTCTAACTTGGCTTAGTTATTACTTATATATACTAAGTACTTATTTATTTTCCAGCTGCAACCATCTGATGCGCCACTACATCAAGTCTCAATTCTTCTCTCTAATGTAGTGAAAACATGAATAACAAACATATATATAACAAATCATATATATATATATTCATAAATAATAATCATATATATTCATAACAAATCGGATTCAAATCATTATCAAATTTAACCTCCTGAGAGAAATAGAGAATCAAAATATTTAACGTCCAATGCCATTGACTTCCACATCCTATAAACTAGCAAATCAAGGCCAGCTGCGGGGGCTCCACAAATCTAAAACCTCTATTATAGCATTACGCAACGAGAAATAACGTCCCTGTCCAGCTTCGGAATTAGCGCTGTTTTTCTATAATAGTCGTAGAAGTAAACAAAGAGAACGATTTATACAAACGACACTTAATAAGGCTCTAATGGGAAATGTTTTTTACTTTCACACAGCTCGCGGGTGGATTGGTGATCAAAGACAATTTGTGGCTAGGTAAAGGGTAGCCAGAGCGGCCGAGTGTCAACAGATTGCGTTTATTACGTGAATTAGGTACGTAGGAGCCGATCTGTGATGGCATGTAAGGCGCAAAAAATACGAGGCGTTTCGGCACCACGCAACACGGAGTTGCGCGTTCGCGGGTTTCTTATATTGACGTTGCATGTAAACCGCGCGACTTCTTCAAAACGGTGAACATGTAGCTTGACGCTGAAATTTTAGTATGAAACGCGAATTTCAGTATGATACGTGAACTCTTTACTTGGCGGCGCCGCCTCTACGCACGTCTCGTGCGCGCGGTTCGCACAACGCTGCGTTGCGCGGTGCCGAAACGCCTCGTGTGTTTTACGGCTAAAGGTAATGGCGCTTGTAGATTACTGCGGAGTCGCAGGCGCATCCGCCCTCGGATATACTCGTAATTGGTCACTCGCTTCCCCGAGCGGTCTCACGAACTATGGGAAACGTCGACTTTAATTCGATCTAATGCTGGGTTCACACCGTTCAGAGAAGAAAGCACTCATTTTTATTTGGTAGAATTCTAAATTGCTGATATGATAATTTAGAAGTTGTAGACGAGGATGCGGCCTATTGGAGTATCGAGAATGCCTAAACGCGACAACTTTTACATTACCTAAAAGTTATTAGTAAGTAATACTTCAATATTCACTTTATCTAAACTACGAATTTTATCTTACCGTATTTACCAGAAGGCCGTTTGAAATGATCTTCCTCGGGCTTGTCAAAGGCCGCCGAGTTATTTTAGAAGGGTGGAGCGAGGCAAGGGCTCAGTAGCTCTAGTATAAGTTTTTTCGAAACATTAACTAATTCAAACGCGTTTGCCTCAAAATGTATGAAAACGTTATCACCGAGTTTGAAATACGCGTGTTCATCGGTTAGCAACAAATGTTATACTCGCTGTTTTAGTTTCCACTAGTGACCACCAGAGGCGCTGTTCACGTTTTCATACCACTTTCATACATTTTGAGACAAAACGCAAACGCGTTCGAATTAGTTAATGTTTCGAAAAAACTTATACTAGAGCTACAGAGCTGCTACTGTGAACGTCCGAATATGACAGTTGGCACATCTCTGTCCTTATCATTCGAATATTGCGGGTGCGATAGAGTAGAAGATATTCGAAAGATTTTCGCTCTTATTATCCACACAGTTGGACGCGTCATTACGTTCTCTCAATCCATTGCATTGTCCAAGCGATCCCTAGCGGCGACGTGTGAACGCCGACCTGAACGTTTCCGGGCTATCTTGATTTACTAATATGGACGTAATTTAAACGGATTTGCTACCTCATTTTTCCTTTGTATTTTTACATCCTGATTTTCAAATAAAGTTTTAAAGCAACCTCTATAAAAATAAATAATAATAGTGTGCGGTTCAGTGAAAATATGACTAAGAACCACGATACTTTACTAAATACTTAACATGTAACTACATAAAAATATCGTTAAATGATTTCGTGCTTCAAAATTTGCGGATGTAATAACGATATAACTATTGTTCTATCGTTCTAGCAAAAAGAGTCTTGACTCCTATTGGAGTCAAGACTCTTTTTGCTTTGACTCGATAATCGGGTACCTATGTTTTAAAATAAATCTTCCACGTAGGTACCCAGTAAGTAAAGTTAGGCGTATGATCGATTATGTAGTACCTATTTCTACTTATCAAGTTAGCAGCAATATGACATCCATTTCGCATGCCCACGTTCAACAAGAATTCTTTAACCATAACAGAATGCAACCAATATAGGTACGCCCAATTAAAAACTTACCAGTTTGAAAGCTAGACGAATCAAATTCCAGACTACATTCTGCCCCGGAGTATCGCGAGAAATATGTGTACTTTGGAGCGGAGACAATACTCGCCCGTGCCCGTAATTAAACCATAGAACCGGCTATTCATCGTAAATGAGGTCCTTAGTAAGGCACTTAGTATTTTACTATATCTAGTATTTATTCTAGTACTGTTGGTACCTATATTTAGCTTTATGTTACCTACAAAGAGTATCTCTACAGCTGAGACTGATATGCATAATATGTACAATCACATAGAAAATATCACATTTACTACTCCCAATTTTTTCACCAATCACGGACTGTAATTATTAAGCCATGTTTCAAGCTAGTTTTCGTATTTTGAATACCTACATATTTAAGCTATGAAGTGTCCAGTATAAAGTGATCGAAGAGGTTTGAGCATCGTCATTATTATTTACCTATCCTTTGGCATAGGTAATAATGCTTCTGTATACTCGTATATATAGGTATGTATAACCAGCTGACACTTTAATACCCATTGGTTCACATAAATTGTTCGCCCTTATTATTATGCCATAAGATTGAAAGTAGCATCGAGCACTGGGACGTTATGTGAAATGTAAATGTCCAAAAATTAATACTTTATAGGTAGGTATCCCTATTTAAAGAGTATAGTGGAACTTTGGTCCAACGTAGGTTACGTAGGTATGTTGCTATAGTGCGGTATTAGGCAAGGGATATTTCCAATTAGTATCGCATCATAATTATATACTATAAACAAGAACATTTAATTTGTTTTTGATAGCGAAAATTACCGCAGATAAAGGATAAAATATTGCATCTAGCAACACAGGACCTGCGCCGATCGAGGGCGCATTCCCGATTCGTTCCCTGTTGTTTTTGCGGCTAGGGCTCACTAATGGGTACAGGTTTAGCTGAAGCGCGGTTGCGGGTAGGGATCGGGATATCCGACATGTCACTCACTCCCTCATGTAATCATAATATGATGGCATTAGTTGTGTTAAGGGATCCTTAAATATGTCACATACCTCCTCTTATGTACCAGATTTATTATACCAGCATTTCCCAAACTACGCCCTCCCTATGACTATACATAAACCTATTCATAAAGTCATGTAACTTAATCTTTAAAATGTTGTTTTAATCGTGCACGCGTATTATTAGATTTCCCGCCATATTAAACTTGGAGCCCCAGGTGGGTAGTGGTAACTTGTGTTTTATCGCGTAGTTAATTGTCACTCGCGTTGAAAAAGTTGCCGCTAATACATGGTCGTGCACGAAGCCAAGAATAAGAACCAGATCGGGCGGTCGACAGTTACTCGTCACATGTTTCAAGGTAGCTTTACTTAGGCGATATGCTTAAATGGCTTGAAGAAGCTATATTAGTAGAGTTAATTAATGAAGACCTTACAAGATCGGTTCGGGTATTTGTACCTAGTATATAAAATAAGGCAAGAGTTGAGTTGGTCTGATTTTTAGATGGGGGGTGAAATAAGGGATGACAAAATTGATGTTACTCGAGGTTGTAGTTAGATTTATAAAAATGACGATATGATGTATTTTTGGCAAATTTAAAAAATATAGGTTGGAAAATTATTTAAGGGGTCCCAAAAATTATGCACCTTACACTCGGCATTAACTGAAAAAGGAAACGGAAATAAACGCGTAAAATATATTCAGTATTATTGACCTATATCTCAACTCAACAATAAAAAACAGAGCATTTTTCAATAAACATTACATTGTAATGTTGGGTTTATAATCTCAACAAAATATCCATTAAATTCACTTAAGTACCATACAGCAATATGAAAGACGTTATGTCCTTTTATTACAATCATTTTATAAACCATTGGTTTTAATTTATGGTACTCGTACCTATTATAAGCCAATGATATAAAAAAAAGAGTTAACCGGATACCTACATTTACAGAACACGTTCTCATAGTCTTGAATTGTTATCATTCATAATGATGTTCAAATTGGTAAAGGCGGTCCATTTGCTAGTCATCAAGACGATTAACATTATTCATACATTGTGTCTTAATATGTACTCGATTATCTACGTAATGTTTTGGGTATTATTTGTGCTTAGTCTATTTTGATATAGGTAGGTACTTTGTTTTCTTGCATCCGGTATTAACTGAGTTGAAAATGAAACAGCATCTTGCTGACTTATCTTTTAGCGTCAGCTTCCCCGGATATGTTCTTGGCCAGAACCGTGTTGAAGTACAAACACAAAAACATAAACACTCTTTAACCTTTTTTTCTAGGTAGGTAATTCTAAATACAGTCCATGATATAGCGACCTGAGAATTAAATCAGGGTACTATAAATTGTTTTCACAGCACTTAAACGACCAAATGTATTTTTCTTCAATATAATAGTATCATAAAACATCCTTGTTTGTTGATACTACATCAAGTGATTGAGAGCAATAAGAGTATTACAAAACGATCGTCAAGAACCCGCTGATTTTAGTGTTCATAAAATTTATCTTCGCTGCTATCAATAGTCAATTTTATGATAGGGAAAGTGACGTATTATCTCATCAATTTGAAATTTCTCATAATGGTAAACCAAAATGTTTATTTGCGACGGTAATTTGTTTCCTTTGAAGTGTATTGCTGTTGTGTAATTGATTTATGTCCTTATATCAGTTATATCATAATATCGTCGGTTGACAACCAAAACTCACTAAGTAGGTAATAAACACCTTTTTTTGTACGGGGGAAAAATCCGTTATGGATATTCCGCCACCGCGAGGGCACCGCGGAAGTTATGTCAGACTTGAACAGACTAAAACCCCTGATTGTCCTCCTCAACCCATATGTGACTGCTCTGGGATCTCCCACGGAACGCGCCAGTGCCGCCCTAGAGTCCACATATGTGGGTCCCGTCATATTTGTGTGGACGATAGCAGTCCCCAACTACGACTTAAATACATTTTTACATTACTGTCATAATTACATTTTCAATAGTAAGTGAGTTCGTACCTGACACAGCATAACCTACACAAAAAGGTTATTTATGTACTTATCAAAAGTTAGAATTAAGGTAATGGGATTGAAAAAAACCGCACGAAGGGTTCCGTACCAATATCTATAAAAACTGCAAAAAAGTCATGTTTGTTGTATGGGAGCCCCTACTTATATTTATTTTATTCTGTTTTTTTGGTATTTCTTGTTATAGCGGCAACAGAAATACATCATCTGTGAAAATTTCAACTGTCTAACTATCACGGTTCATGAGATACAGCCTGGTGACAGACGGACAGACAGACAGACAGACGGACAGCGGACTCTTAGTAATAGGGTCCCGTTTTACCCTTTGCGTACGGAACCATATGTATAATTATGGTCATGCTAAGAATTACGTAGAATAAAGTACATGGGCTTTGATGATAGATCGATGAAGAACTGGCTCCCGTTAAGCGGACGCCACGACGTAATGGGACCAAATTACTAATTACGAAAGTTAAAAGTCTTCATAAATGTCTACTAAAGACTTACAGTAACCTTACATTTAACAGTCAGTAAGTACGAATATCCCAACGTTCGACACTGACCTAATATAATGTCAATCCAATCCAATCTTATGTCATGATGACAGAAGTGATCTATAAATTACGGTGTCGAGTATTGGGACGTTTGACTTACAACATTAGGGTAATTGTGTATTCAGAACAGTTTAAATATAGAGGTTTATAATACCACTGTAATCATAGAGAAGTTGGAGGAAACATTTCTTGATTAAATATGAGGTACGTAGTACGTAGTTTTCATTTGCATACATATCTATGCGTTACATCTGGGTCGTAGTAAAACAATGTTAAATTTAATACGTTTTGATATTGGCAGCTTTCCACCGGGCCGTTACTTTCTTTTAGGAGAAGGGATCCACTTTCAGTTTCATATATCTCAAAAATTGCGCATTAAGGTGTTATTAAGGCCCGTGGAGCAACGAACCTTGGGCCGTGACTTCCTTTTTAACAGCCGCAGTGAGAAAGTGTTGAGGAATTAACAGGAGCGTAGCGAGGCCTTTGTTCTTCGTCTGTGGCGGACGCTCGTCTCGTCTTAAACGACGACCTATTACCCGACCCATTATACGCCTAGAATATATTTGTTTGCATTATTATTTGAATAATGCCATGTTTTTGAGGTAAGTAGCGCTCATTTGAAATTAAATGCAGGGCTTTTGTTGAATATTCATGTAACTTCTTTATGACCTATGTCACATTACAAAGATGACGTTCTTTTGTCTGTAGTGTTGTCTTTCACGTTCAAGACGAGCATTATATACACTCGCGACGTCGAGGAATAGAATTGAGTAATGGTAATGATTTAGCTAGTTGAAGTATTACGCGTAATTAGTATGCAGTTTCTGTGCAGTTGCAAGCTAAGGAACAAGTATTAGAATACGAGCGGTACCAAGGGGGATTGATCGGTACCACTCGGTACCTTTTAACAAATCCGGTTGTAAAATTGTTTCTCTGGCTAAATCGTTTTATATATGAAGCCCCTCTTTATTTGTATGATAAGTCTAACTAAGTGGTTCAGAATGTATTTTACCCACCAATCAATCAATCAATTATTTATTTTACATTGAAACATGGTTGGCCATGGTTTTATGAATCCAGAAAATGTACATTGTGACCCCACCAGTAATGGACACTTTAAGCTGACAATAAGTAGGTACCAGTTATGGACACTTCAACCTTCAAATCATACGGTTTTAAATAGTGTTCTGTAAAAATGAATTACTCTTATTTTCTTTTACATAAGAGTCACTGTACATCATTGGGCCTTGTCCAGTACTGGTGATTTCACCCTATCTATGACATAGAAGAGGTTTACTTAAAATATGCGAGCTATTTCTGTTTACTAGGCAAATCGGAAAAAAGTCGAATCGAATGTCTTTGCCACTGGATCCCTCTGTTTCAACCATGACTATACCTATGTGTGGGTATGAATGTTTGCATGGCATGGCGATGGAATGAAAGTCAATAGGCGCAAGTCATCCGCGCTAATAAGTGAGGTCCTATTACATAGCATTTCGTACGATCGCGTCATCGCTGCAACAGAGTAGAAAACGGAAAAGCACGAAAGCGGTTCAAATAAGTAACGATTTTTTGTGCTAATACCTGTTACATATACAACAAGAAATTCGCTTCAGGAAAGGTTTCTATATTTGTTCAATTGCTTTACTATGTATTTATCCTACTTATGTCAGTTACACAATAGAATTGATTCGCTTAGAAATGTAGTTTTTAAGATAAGATTAAGTAGGTAGCTTTCAGTTGTGAACTGAGTATCCTCAATTGTATTATTTACAATTAAATCTAACTAATCTACGAGTATTCTTACATGCTGCATGTCATAAATAAAATATAAAAGTATCATGATAACTAAGTAGGTAGGTATAGAATTATTTAGGTAACAACAATCACATAAAATCCTAGACAAATATGTAGCGGCTGCAAGCGCCTTCTTGACAAAATTACGATAGTATTTAAGGTTATTCTAGCCTAAGCTCTGCAAAGTCTGTTTAGATCATGAACAAATAGCGTAGAAATAACGGTCATATTTATAGAGTTGCAAGTATTCAAATTGTCCATGTATTCACATCTATATGGGTTTGTTTACGTTGGATACTATGTCAGACTCAAGTGTTTATATTCCAGACTCTTTGGATTCCCAGCTTGATTCTGAGACTATTTACGTACGTCTAAAATTTTGGCACACGTTAACATTCAGTTAAAAAACATAAAATAGCTGGCAATTGGCAATTTTCAGATAATTCTTACTATGTATGAAACACAACTAAGCAATTTAATTATGCGCATGTCATTAAAAGGAATTCAGCAATTATGTCAGCTGCCAATAAGCGTGACGATGTGAAAAGAACTTAATTAAAAATTTGAAACAAATGTGGACCGGCGACCGGGAGGGCTGGCTCGTTCATTTGCGCTAATCGGGGGCTCGAGTTTCAATTATCACCCTATTACTTAGTAAGCGCCGTATGATGATATTTGGTGTTTAAAAAATCAACTATATTAACTAGTATTAAAGTTCGTGTTTGCTGTTACAGTAAAAATAGATACGAGTTTGTGAAAAAATACTGTCGTTATGCTTTGATCGACTTATAAGCAAAGTATTATGTTTAATGTGCAGCCGCGTGCAGTTCGCAAATGAACCCAGATTGGATAATGCGGTCGACATCATGATCTTATTTTATTGGACACACGCATGTTCCACAGCTGACGCACTTTGCAGCACTTTGTAGAACAAATGGTTAAATTACTGTTCTTATCCTTTATAAAGCTTTCAATCGCCGTATACTAACAAAAACGTTGATCTTTATAAAAACTTTGTAAAGAAAAAGTAAATAATTGCAATAATTTTAATTCGAATTGCATATAACATATTTCTGAGATATTTTACAATTAGAGTCATGTAATATCGCCTCAAAAGTTACCATAAAATTTGTTGGCAACTGAGGAGGCAAGTAACCCCTTGCGGATGCAGACTCGCGTCCCACTAAGGTTGGACTTAAAGTGCAAATTGTACGAATAATAGAAGAGTATAGGAGCCGAGTTGGCGGACCGCCAGCGGCGAGCGACGACCTCTAGCCTCCGACAGATTTGGTAGCATTTCAGCAGCCAAAAACTCGAGATGAACGTACGTGTGTTGACCGGGTGAATATTTACTTACGGCGGATCGTGAGTCATATTTCGCCACTTACACTCGCGCCACCCACGGCGTTCCCTCCACGTTCCATTCAGCACAAATTTAATTTACTATATTACATGAGCCCCGTAATATCGTTACTATATGAGAAATAATATTATTAATACACTCGAATAATTCAATAAAAGACATGTAGAGCCTTATTAAAGAATGAAGATTTTGTTTGACTTCGTTTTTTTTACGCTCCATCTGTTTTAACACTTGAGATTGTCTGCACCAGATGTCCCTCTCTAGTTGGTTATCAGTCGAGATAAAATGCACTATTATGGGCTCTTTCGCTGTTCGTCTATATTTGAAGCTATAGCGTAGCCGTCACAGTCTAAAAATAGTTGTGTTTTTGTAAAACACGAACTGCCACGCTGCAGTATTTTTGTTTACTCATTTGTTAGCATATGGTTCCCCGTAAGAGGATTTTATGACGTGTGTGTACGTGCATTAAGGTAATGCTGCACCTTGAGATTTACGATGCATGGATAATTAAAAGCAACGGGTAAACATGCGTGCACGCATCTCGCCCTGCGACAGAACTGTACTGCGCACAGATAACATTCAAACTGCGTCCCTTAACATGATGCTATGCTACTTTGCGTAAACTTCAGTTTATTTTACGTTTTTATATCGTATAGAGTTAATGGCTCATACCTTTTCAAACTGAAACAGAAATAGCCTTCCTGTTCCTCAAGTTAAAGTACTTACTTGAATCTCATTTGAGTCTTAGAAATAATATCCCTACTTATACCGACATATGCCTAGCTGGCCTGGTTAATTTTGATCAAGACAAGTATCCTCTAAATAATATCCAATCTTCTCATTATTGTTGAATTTTTAAAACTAAATACTATCATTTGCCCGCGACTTCGTCCACGTGGAAGCCGTTTATATCGCTAACGAAATTTCGTCCTCTTTAACCTATTAGAACTAATGATTAGGGGTTGATTTTTTGTATAAATAATCTTGTGTCCTTCCTCGGGTCACAAACTATCTCAATACTAAATTTCTTAAGCTTGAAGATGTAACAGACAGCGGTGTGACTTTCGCATTTATATAATATGTATTCGTATGGATGCATGCATGGTCCTATACATTAGATTCGTTAAAGTTCTTATTTGTAGCAACACAATTCAGTTAATACAAAACCGGCCAAATGCGTGTCGGGCCGTAGGCCGTAGTTGTCCACCCGTTTCATTATGTAGACTAAAAAGTTCGCCAATTTATATTTACTAATGTTTTGGACACAACTAATAACAAGCTAACAACATTATCTAAGGTATCAATGGAAATTGTACGAAAGTTTGATTTTCAAAGTAAAGAACAATTACTAAGTAATGTCTACTTAGTTAGGAAATTTTATTTTTAAATTTATTTTGAAATTCATTATATAGCAACCTACCTACCCAAGACGATGAAATTTGGAAGTAAAAAAAATTGTACCTCCACTTTATAAGTAGGGGTACCCTAAAATAATATTTTTAAGATTTTATTCTACCGTTTCGTCGCAGCTTAAGTAACTAGTACTAACAGTTACTAAGCTAAGCCGCGACGGATGGACGGACGAACATTTCAAAACTATAGGGGTTTACTACAGAACCCTAAAAAATATTTTTTTATGTATTTTTACCACTCTTTTAAAAACGCGAGGAAAGTATCTAACACTCTATAAAAACGTTTCTAAGATCATGAGCCTTTCTTTATTGGCTTTATCATCATATTAAACCCTCCCGTTCATATGCCTAATACATCGGCACTTTTAGACTTTATTTCAATGCCGATAAAGTCCAAAAATTATGAAACTTTTCCGCGAGAGACCTCAGTCCTCGTGCCGCGTGCACGTGTAGGTATAAATTAGGCCGGGACACTAGCATGTTTGTATTGTTTGTACAACAGCCGCGTTATGTTTCTACTCTAATATTGACACAGCAGCGACTCGCATAACGCAACGCTTGTTTGAACTAATTTTTATTACCAAATCTCTTTAAATAAGTTTCAGTTAGACGCGTGCTCTTTGTTATTTTGACCCATAATGCATGTTTGACCCACATGCACCTGTGTACCTCTTTTTGCATGTATCGTTACAAGTCACTTTGTGCAAACAGTTCCAATTTCAACCAATTGTTTCAATACATGCCGAAGGAACTTATGACAAATTTTCAGTTATATGCTTAACTGGTAGTGAAATTGGAATTTCTATAGAAGCGACTCGATAGAAGTCGATTATCAAATTATCATTGTTTTTATTACTCTACATACATACATATATGTATATATAGTCATCCTTACGGCGACCCTTACAACTTTCTCTGATGAGCACGGATTAGATGACTCTGTACTCTGTAGTAGTAGTTAGTAATCAGTATTTTTAGTGCTTTCATAGGTTATTATTTCCATGGTGTAGTAAATATTATATACTTAGTTTATGGTTATGGTCTAGGTATGTTGTCTATGTTTATAAAAATACCTAATGAAACATTCCTAGACAACCCTATAAATGGTTGCTGTTTGACTAATTCCTCTAGTAGGTACATATATCTTATGAAGTCAACGATCACAAAGCTACACACAGTACATATACAGTAAAATAATATTTCTTCATACACGGTGATTTGTATAAAGAAAGATTGTTATGAAGATTCCCAAATACAGTTCGTATTAAGAAGTGAAATAAAACGGCTAAACAAACCCAACTACTTTGGTATGCGGCTCGAAATCAGGGCTACATAAAAGGAAACGTTGACGACGTAAATTTTTCGTGCGCCATTTATTTGGCCGAATAGCGCGGATCGGTCGAGGGACCGAAAATGGGCCATTGGGTCTATCGGTCTAAACCTATTGGTTTCTTATCACATTTGTCGCACGTTCTCGATTCCTTCGCTCCACACGTGTCAGAACGAATGCGCGCAACAATTGTAAATTTGTTATCAAACCATTAAGATAGACCTCCAGGCCGTTTTCTGCGCCCCGCCCTCGCGTGGCTTTGTTCGGATTTCGTTTTCTTTTTTGCTCTGGCGAATTTATTTTCCATAAATCCAATTTCATTGTTAAAGCTAATTTATCGGGGAGCTACCTTGAGCTTCATGATAGATTTGATTATCCGTCCTTAATTTTCAAAGCAATCGTTTAGTTTCCAGCATTTTAAATACTGAGTGACAAACTCTCTTATCTTTTCGGATTCTAGGGGCATCTAGTGGTAAATCAGAAAAATCAAGACAACACATTTTACTTAAAATAAGTTACATACTTCGTTCTTAAGTACTACATTTTTATTATTTTTAGTTTCTAATGTCCCCGTATACATTGTCTTTATTTAGTTTGCTCACATATATATGCCGTAACGTAAAAGTCGCCTCATTTGTATAGTAACTAGTAATAAAACAATATTTTGAATTAAATCAGTTTTTTATCGTCAGTTTTTTTGGCAACTATGACCTACAGGGTCATAGATAGACCGTTAGCAAAATGTTTTTATATTTTATTTATATTTATAAAATACAATGTAGGCTTAAAGTATTACACCAAATCATTTACATGCTAAGAAAACTATTTATTAAATTGAAATGCGAAATATTATTTACGTTTATCTAGTCTATTATTTAGACTATAATTATGAAGTCTGACTGATCCACCCTCAGGATGGAACTGCAATTAAGTAAAACTGCGCTACTTCTTTCTTACATGATGCGAAATAGTTTTTTGAAAAAATATTTTTTATAGACAACTGTTTATTTATACTTTAATTTAACATTTAATACATTTTGGGTTAAAAATAACTGCCCATAACAAAAGTTTTGGACGACAACATGTATACATAGCAACACGTAAAATTACACTTCTTTAACGGCCCAATTATGGCGACTGTTAACTGTTACATGTTATTAACTACTACTAACTAATCCATGTTTATATTATTCCCTATATGGTTAGTCTTGTACAAACGGTTCACAGATTAAAATGCATGTCGCACTAATTACTTATACAGTGGTCATAAGCGTTCATTAAAGCAGTGTGTGATGAACATTGTAAACGAGCTCGTGAACTCCGCTCCGTGACAGTACTTCAAAAGACGCACGCAATTGTTTTGAAGCACTGCCCAAATACAAACAAAAACAAGAGATTAACATTCATTCATAAATAACATTGTTTTGTTTTTTACTAACGTGCCTTTGTGCCAGTTTTTACCTGCCAGTTATTGAAAAGTTCTAAGATAAGATGTATGTCTATTTGAGTTAAGGTTTATTGTATTTTCTTATGCTTTCATTTCATTAAACGTCGTTGCTCGCGGGATTCAGGGTTATTTTTCTTGTCATGTTCCTATCTGAAGCAAGTCAGGCAAAGTTTGATCTCTTTGACTACGCGTGGCGCAATGTAACTAACTTTTGCGACGGCAACCTAGGAAATAATTGAGTAAAAGCGGCAACATCTAATTTATTTCTGCGCATTCCTCGTTTTAATAACTATCTTACCCGATTGGAAAAATGCGCAGTAAAAAACAACATAGCGCAAGACTTTGGTTTAATTGGTATGTCATGAGAAAAGGTTTACAATAAGTCAAGATTTATGTTTAGAATTATATTTGTACGATTAAAGAAACTTATTAATTGTCACTAGTTCAGGAATTCATTAGGAAAGTATTCTCGCGGCCTTGTCATCCCGCAAGCAGCATGTCGCCCGTAGTAACAGATTTATTTATACGTAAGTGTTGCCGTATAGGTAATTAAGTGTTACAATACTTAACTCATGGTTATTGCTTTCCAATAGGTACCTAGAAGTGTATTTATATTCGACAGCAGACATCTAAGGACACATCGGAAGGACGGCCAACGTTACATTACTTGTTATTCAAAGTCGACTCTGCGAAGTTCCCGGAACCTTTTCCATAGTCAGCGGTCCTCGAGTCGTCATTGTCATACTAAATATATCCTTCGCTACACATTGCGTCACACTGTGCGCTGGCGAACACGAAAGATAGATAAAACCTTACAAACAGCGAATTCGTCCAACTCAGACACGACGCACTTCAAGGCATTCCCGCCGGCGGTGACGTCCACCGCGCGATCGCGACAACACAGTTCCTTACATACATAGTCGCTACCCTATATTATACATATATTAAAACCAACCACAATAATAAACTGCAAATTAATAAAAACCACATAAAAATCAGTCCAGAAGTTTATGAGTTTATCGCGTAGGTAACATAGGTATATTCAGCGGTATTTGCTTTATAATATGCTTGAATTGTAATGAATCGGTTTTAGTACGATATTTAAAAACAAGTACATAAAAAGCATCATAGTAGTAGAATATTGCATTATCATATAAGAAATTACATTGCTATATTATCTATTGTATATAATTATCTGTGTTATTATTATTCTGCGTTTTATGTATTAGTGACAATCCTTATTGGGAGCTATGATTCAGATTGAGATTATTAATTGCTATGTTATTGAATTTATTGAATGATTTTTAATTGATTTTATTTGTATTTAATGTTATTGACAATCACAATAGAGATTCATGTAAATTTACATATGTACCTTAAATTTATAATGTAATCGTTTATTGTGAATAAAGAAAAATCTAAATCTAAATCTATCGCTGTACATATTTAGTTTCGTCATTAAGTCGCGAATTCAATTCGTTTCATGTAGGTACGACGCGCTGTGCAAAGGAATGGCACTCCGTTACCAAGCGTTCATTAATTTTATTATCGAGACGAAATTCCGTTGCCGTGAAAGCAAATCCATGCTAATGACGAGAATGACAAACCGAATCTGCGTTTGATATTTTCCTTCAATATTATGTAAGGCTTTTTGTTCATTGAGGTTTATTTTTACCTGCTTACCATGTTGGCACGAGTGACAGTTATAAAACGTCAATACTTATATGAATAGTCGTTAAATTTTGATTGGCATGGCTGCTAAAGATCCATTATGTGAACGTCGATCGTTGGAATGCATTATCTTTATATCAGGTTCTGTATTACGTGGAGACTTAAGAAGCTTTCGAGCCTCCTTTTGCTTGGATCGGTTTGGGAGCTGTGCCAATGCGATAAATAAGTTCACTGTGATAAATGATCGCGATGTTTCGTTCCCAACTGTAGGCGCCGGGCCGTCTGTTCGTGTTGGAAACTTTTATGAAAATTCACTTTGGTTTATCACAATTACTTGAGCTCTTCTGGTTATACGATGTGAACTGCATACCTACTTTTGTGTTTCGTATTAAATCTGATCCGTATAAGAACGAGCGCGCGTTACTGGTTTTATATTTTATATTAGTACAGGTCGAGAATCCTGTTTCAAAAAGTGCTGGTTGTTAATGAACGTTATAAAAATAATTAACATTGCCAATTATAATGTACACGTTCAAAAAAAATGTGACTCGACATTCTTGGAGCTCAAGAATGGAAGTAGCAAGAATTATAATCACCCGTGTGATCATTTAAAATATCTTGTTAACAATTTGACTCGTCATTCAACATCACCAACATGTATGTATGATTTACGATTCAGACGAGGTTCATTTTATTTACTTTTGAACATGGGACGTTTACCAAAATATCTGAATAAATTTTCTTTTTACATAGGATAGTGAAATGCAAGCAAACTTATCATCAGATACCTGAGTACCTCTACCTGCCTTTTTATCCTACGTTTATTTGTTTACGCCTTATTTGCAGTACTTTTTACTAACAAAATAAAATTTCTTGAAGTAAATTCATACTTGAAATGTGGCTCAATGTGTAAAATAAAATACGCGTTGTTATTACACGCAGCTGCGAAAAGTGCGAACACGCGTCCCTACGCTCAATTACCTGGCGCTAAGAGTGCCTTCAATTTGTTACACTCGATTGGGACAAAAAGAAAATGTGTGAGTAAATTTCGTACTTTTAGCATTCTCGGGGGATTTCATACAATCGGAGCATGAATTTATGATATTGCTATGCGCCAGTTTCAATATGTAAACAGCTCCTCATCTCAAATTCATAAGACTATAATGAACTTCACCTTCAATATTGATATCATGAGATTGAGTTTTGATGTGATATCAAGATGGTATTGTTGTGTATGATGTGACGAACGGTGGAATGTCGTGGTCTAGTCAAAGGGTGTTTTGATGCTAAAAAGTGAAAATACGCGTACCTAATTTTCTATAGGTAAACACAGTTTACGAACAAAATCGACGCATTTTAGGCAGTTTAAAACTATACGAAGTGAATTATTAGGTAAAAATTAGCCCACTTTTAGATATTTAAAGCTTATCTTAATATAATATTTTACCAACTTTAATATATATAAGTTTTTTAGGAATAAATTTAGTTATATTTAGTTTTAAATATGTTTTATTTATATTCTTATTGTGTGTCTCATTTTAAATACATGTATTACCAACTTCAAATTCAATTTTCTAAAATAAACGCTAAGTCTGTATGGTCGATCAAAAAGGTCATAAAAACGGAATGCTATTTTTAATGCAATGCAAGTCAAAATCATAAATTGAGATATGAAATGAAACAATATAGTCAAGTCATGCTTGGCATTTTACTCCATAAATTTTGTTAATCTATCCATAATTACTTCCCGCTTACCTACGGATGACTGTACGAGTAATGTAACATATAAAGAAGCCCTGCGAGACATCCGATCGAGTTGCGAAGCTTGACGTGTTTCGTATTGTCGACTCCGGAAATCACGTTCGGTTACTTCAACTTCCTTCCTTGCCTTTTGCGTTTTTGCGTCGGCTCGGCCCGCTTGTGAACATGCGCCAAATATCCGATAGTCGTTTTGTTGGACACAGTTTCTGATTTAGAATCAACATTGTGTTGTTGGTAGGCTTTATTTTTGTCTGCGGGGTAATCACGTAACGATATGTACTACCGTTGGTACGTATTTAATGTCAGTTTTAGTATGGGATTTGACTTTTAAATCTATCGTACTAACTGTCGAAAACGTTACGTGATTACCGCGCCGTTGGTACGTATTTAATGTCAGTTTTAGTATGGGATTTGACTTTTAAATCTATCGTATTAACTGTCGAAAACGTTACGTGATTACCGCGCTGGACTAAAACAAAAGAAGATAAATGTAATCGAACCCGCATATTGACGAGTAATAAAAGCTCGCTTATTTCAACACCATCGGTAGGTAATCAAAATCGTAGTCATATAGGTAACTTAAATGAGATTTGTAAACTTGACTAGATTTAGAACAGATTGACTACATTTTTATTATCCATCTGTATTCCTTTGATTTTACACAATTCATACGAAAAAATAAGCATACGATCTTATGACAAATGCAATTTCACTCAAACCCGCAGACTGTTTTTAAGAAGTTTAAGAACGCCTGGGCTCTAGCTAGAAACAGGACTTACTTAGTAGGTAATTTTGTTTACAGCGTTGCAGCAAAGTGTGAGACTGCTCATGTTTATAAGAGAGTAAACGAGTTAGATACTCTGCTATTAAAGCGCTAGATAAAAATAATATAACGTATCGCGTATTGTGTGGCCCGACCACGCGGTCCCGGGAGGAATATCGACTCAGACGGAGTCTTGTACTTGATGTTTCAATCTCCTCTGCACAAAACATTTCTATCTAATACTGTCTATCAGTTACACAACGTAGTTAGTTTCCTTAACTTAAGGGGGAAGGGTAGGGCAAGGCCTTCCCCATACAAACTTTGTGCACGTTTTATTCGTCGGTTTTGGCACTAACAAATATAATATTTTTTTTGGTTGTAAATATTAGATATGCGAAGATCGTGATGTGATTCGATCGTGTGCATTAAAGTTATGATTTTTGGTCAGTATGCTTATTTTTCTGATAGCTATTTCGTGATATAAATTTTCAATTATTTCAAAAAAATTCAAAAAAAAAAAAAAAAACGCGAAATAGCTATCAGAAAAATAAGCATACTGACCAAAAATCATAACTTTAATGCAAACACAAATGAAGAAAATCCTGCACTACGTTTGTATGGAGAGAGCTTGCCCTACTCCTCCTCTTAAGAGGAATGTACGGAATACACTCATTTTATGTTTTGTGAAATAGAGTATGTAAGTTTGTGAAATTTATTTATGGTTATGTTGTTAAAGAGAGAAACCTGTTTCCTTAAGGCGAGAGGTAGGGCAAGGCTTTCTCCATACAAACATTGTGCTGCACGTTTGTTTATCAAAATTTGACTTCCCCAGCTTCTCATAATGAATATCGTCATTCTAAAGTAAAGGTTGGTAATGGTTGGTTGGCCCTTTGTTTCGTCAGTATAAACACAACACCTTGAAACACTACTCAGTTATCTCTAGGGAAGGATAAGGCAAATAAATGAGACTCGGCGTCTAGTCGAGGTTAGGAGTGTAGTTGAACTAATACTAAGCAGTATTTTGACTTAATATAATAGAAGTTTCGCTAATTTTGAAGTGAATACTTTTACGTCGGGGCTTTGTTAAAACTTTCAACAGAGGGAAGGTAGCATACTACGTGACCCATTTTTAGGGTTTCCTATTGATAAGCCTATTGTCTCACGCGTCCGTCTGCCCGTCTGTCCGTCCGTAAGTATGTTTGTCCGTTTGTCCGTCGTCTGCCACACAAGTTTTACAGCCAAACGGTTGGAGCTTCATGTAAGTGAATTTCTAATTCTTATGAGAATAAAGTTTCTTAAACCGTATAACCGTAGAGGAATTAGCGGAAGTTCAAAAGCAGAAAATGCAAAAATGAAAGAGATATGATGTTACTTAAGGTGCAGGAGTGGGCAAGGCATTCTCCGATACAAACTCTGTGCACGTTTTATTCGTAGGTTTTGGCACTAACGAATGTAATTTTTTTTTTTGGATGTAAATATTAGATATGCGAAGATTAAATATTAGATGGGGAAATTTTCAAATATATCAAAAAAAATTAAAATGAAAAAATAAAAAAATAAAATCAATGAAAAAAAATACATCACGAAATAGCTAACAGAAAAATAAGCATACTGACCAAAAATCATAACTTTAATGCAAACACAAACGAAGAAATCCTGCACAAAGTTTGTATGGAGAGAGATTGCCCTACCCATCCTCTTAATGTACTGATTAGTAGCTTATAACTTTAGTTTAGTCGATGTCGGGACCGAGCTGGGGGTAAACGGGCCAAACAAAATAAAGATCAATGACCGCGTTTACGCCACGCAGCAGTTGATGCCACCTGATCCCTCATTTAGCGTTCCCTGTGTTTACTTACAGCAGAAAATGTATTTACCAGATAAACTTGTAAAGGGTGAAAAGGGGCTCTTTCTCAAGATTATTTTCGATTGAATTTAGTTTCTTTTTCGAAGAGTTGTCGCTTGAGTAGGGTAGGAAAGTTGTGAAAAGGTTTGTAAGTATTTAATGCTTGCGAGGAATTGTTTTACAGATTTCTGCTACTGAAAATAAATCGTCATAAGTACCTGTAACAGTTTGACGATTGGTGCTCTAATAGGCAGTAGTAGCCTGCGTAACTGAGTCTTGGGTTATGTAATACTATATTATACTAATTCTGTGTAGTTTAGGTATATCTTAGTAGGGACAAATATTGGTAAGATCTGCACGAATATTATCTTGTACCAATAGCTACTTACTTAATACCCACTTACCTATTATTATTTATTTATCGTATGGCATTTATTTCGAACCGTGAGATCTACCTACCCCTACCACCTACCTACCTACCCCTTACTACCTACCTATTGAGATTTTTTGTTTGATTTTTGTAAATGTTCCAGATATTCTTTTAGTCTTGATATTTCAGACCCAATGTTATTGACAAGATAGCATGAATTATAATTCTTAAGGAATCTGTGCTTACTAGCAGGTTTTACGGACCGAAATCCTCCCGGTATCAAGGAGGGGAAATTCTGTGGCTATTGTATGCATTTAATATTCAAGTGTGGTCGTCCCAATAAAGTAAAGGGCGTCATATCTTCGGGAGCAGACAGATATTGCGGCGGCCGGGATCGATCCGGCGCGACGACGCAGCGGGCACATTCGCAACTCATATACCGACTACTACGCCATGCCGCCATGGCAAATGTAAAGTTCACTAAGTAATTGTTATGAATTTAAGGATTGAGTTATAGTGGAGACAAGCTAGAATTCGAAACGAAATGCTTTGTGAATGGATTAAGCAGAGAATCAAGCACCGCACCGCTTAACTGTTTAAAAAAATTGCTTCTTTAAAAATTGCTACATAATATACCTACTTCAGTAATATGTGAAGTTGATTTTGTGTTGTATGACGGCCAAAATTTGACTTCAGTGAAAACCGTGTTTGAAGAAGTTTAATTAAAAATCAATATAAGTTAACCGTACACGAAAACAAACTAAGCTACACATAGATCTGTGATCGGGTTCGGCTCTACACGACACAAACAAGTAGTTTGCGTGACTTTTGACTTTATCCAAATTGCTTATCACTTTGTTTGCCTTGACAACATTACAAGCAAGCAAGGAGTTAAAAGTTCTTGTGTGCTTTGTTAATTAAGTTCATTGAACTTAGCTCTAGATAAGTATTTGGGTAGTATTATTAATTAGGTAACTTGAGACAGTTGGTCCATGCTAATCTCAACCTGTGTTATGTAATACTATTATACTATTCTTTGACTGTGTCCAGCAGGGTAATTAAGGTACACAACGTTTTCAAACGAAAATCGCATATATTGGTATCAACCTTACGTACGTCAGTCACGATTAATATTATAAAAGTACATTACTTACGAAGGGCGCTAAAGTAAAACAATGAATTTTATTGTATATTTAGGTATATACGAGACTCATATACCTACTTGAATAACTGGATACATGGTTTGCCTTATTAATATCTAAATGACACTAAGGAGCATAATGTAGATAAGGAACTGCCACTACAGATAGTTAAGGATTTAATCCCACAATGTCCCTAGAATTGAATTCGAGCGTAGCCTGGCAATTAAAACTGGCTCGCATGACGGATCATCGTTTCTGATCACGTTTCACGCACTCGCAAATTCACTGTTCACTGCCACAAACTACCATATTTTATTTAAAGTTAATCGAAAAGTAAATTCTATTCTGAGTAAAGTAAAATTGATTATTCATTAACAAACTGATCCAAGTTAAGAGAATGAGAAAGTAACTAGTCGCAATAATTCGAGACTCATCATGGCCACTATCCTGTCATCGCTTAGCGAGTGGTTTATTTATTTGTTTGTCCGCGGATGTAATTACACCTCACGGAGCCACGGCCAGTCCCGTCTAACTGGTCTCTTTAATATAATCTGATTAACTAGATGCCAATACGCGGCTATAACGCAAATATTGAGAGGATCGTGAGTCGCGGTTCGCGGTAGTCGTCTGTGCAGGTTACTTATCTTGATATCAGTACTATTTATAGAATATTGGACAGTAGAATTAGACATAGCTGTTTAAATGGGGTGTATCATTTAAGAAGATTTATTATCCTGGTATATAAAACTCGTATTTCATATTAAAAATGCGGACTAAATGGGTATCTTCAATAAATAAGTATAAAGAGAAAAATTGCCATCCACATTTTATGAGAGTTTCTTGGAAGTATTGTTAACTAAATTTTGCATAACGAAGTGGGTGTTGAGGAAATGTCCAGGAAATTTATGTTTCTGGATTTAGCTACAATAAGGAAGAAAAAACGATGCTGGAGACAGGAAGCGAGCCGTGTGTCAGCTAAAAAAATCAAACGGAGTTACTGAAAACACAGCATGTTTTATGAATCTATTATTATAGACTATGTTGTCTTAATTTTTTCTTGGATAGGATTGTCATCTGTTATACAATACAATATCAATATTCTTTATTTCTCACCAAATAAAGTAAACTAAAGAAAACAGCAATTAAATCGCACACAAACAATGTTAAAGGTGTGTTGAGTTATGTTGTTTTAATGCATGGATGTATCTATGATTTAGTTTATAATTTTCGACAGCCCTGTATTATTAACTAGATAAGTTAAATATACCAACATAAGAGTTTAAAAATAGCTAAGCTTTGTAAGTTCTGGTGTCGCAAACGTTAGGTTACTGTGTCTGGTTTTCATCAAACAAGCCGTAGGCTTGGTTAGCCACCACCGTACACAAAATGACAACAGAAACTTGTATTGTAAACACAAGCCGATTTCATAAGGGTCACAAGTCGCATTAACCGATAAAACGGTAACAAGGTAAACCTTTTATAGCTCCATCTTCGATTAGTGTTGAATTTAGCAGCAACGTTTTTTAAAACTTGTTAACTGCAAAAGATGTAACCCAATGCAAATGCGGCTCAGGTAGCTCAATATTTTATGACGTTCCCGTTGGCAATACCAATTGCTTATTCATGGGTATTAGTAGCCAAGGATACTTAAAGCTGGAGCAGGTGTGCAAAGCCACTATTTCTCATTTAGAGTCTATTGGCGGTAAAAGGTACGCAATAAACTTTCGAGCCCTTACCCTACCTAATTTTAGCGGAACGAAGTAAAACAGTGAAACGGCGAAAGGATAGTTAATTGATGTTTTCCGGTAAAGTCAATCTAGTGATCCCAGATTCCTCACTCGAATGCAAGGCCATGTTTGAACACGAGGTAGTCGGCAAGTTGCCACAGGTAATAGTGGTAGGAATTCTCGATAATTTATAAGCGTTACCTCAGTTAAGTCAGCTATAAATTATGGGAATAAAGAATGCAAAATAATATGAACTATTTATAAAATTTTGCACGCAAATAGTTTGACGCGTCACTGCGCATGCGGCCGGCGGTACTGAAATAGACGCAGAATGCAAAACGACTCACTCGAAGTTCATCATCCGCGCCGCTATTCCAGACATGCCTCGAAAAACCCCAAGAGGAGCTACAAGAGTAATGAGGCGCCAGACTTAGAGCTTAGGTTACAAAATCCTCTTAATTCCAATGCACACACATACTAGACCGTGGCTCAACAACAGGTCTCGATGACCAAGTTTCGTGGTTAAGAAAAGTTGAAGGACTGTGGACGTCTGTCGCGATTCCGTTGGTGGGTTGAAGAGCAGCAGCCTTCCAAACACGTAAAAACGTGCGAGAGGAAATGACTTACGATTTAATTAAGCGCCTGGCCCACGTATCTATACCTAAGTACTCGTTATTTGAAGAAACTGTTAGATGTTGAAATATAAATTATGCCTATATTATATCTGCACGTCATTCATGCACTTCAAGAAATCACAATGCAAGCATATCACATATAATTCTATATATAAGCTGAAAATACACTGATATAGATGCGCTATATTACTGATTTGACCAAGCCAAAATAGTACCTAATGATAAAAAAAACTGTAATAATTCGAATTCGATATGAAAAAGATTATCTTGGCACTACTTGAGTATCGATCGGACATACTAACCGAACTACCAAACACCAATCTCACTTTACTCAAAATTCCATATTAAGGCGCAGGGTAGGGCAAGGCCTTCCCCATACAAACTTTGTGCACGTTTTATTCGTCGGTTTTGGCACTAACAAATATAATATTTTTTTTGGTTGTAAATATTAGATATGCGAAGATCGTGATGTAAAAATTTTCAAATATTTAAAAAAAAAATTAAAAAAATAATAATCAAAAAAAAATTACATCACAAAATAGCTATCAGAAAAATAAGCATACTGACCAAAAATCATAACTTTAATGCAAACACAAACGAAGTAAATCCTGCACAAAGTTTGTATGGAGAGAGCTTGCCCTACGCCTCCTCTTAAACAGCATTGTTACTATGATGTTGAAATAATTGACGTACTGAAGTTGGGTGTGTCGATGCGTGAGAACAGTTGTGTTTATTTACAACTCAACCAAAAAGGTCGGCACAAGACCCAGTACAATAGTACAATTGTAGTGTAAAGTAATGTTAAACTGTTTATAAATAAGTAGCCTGTCGAGGCGATGTCGGGTGGCATTTCACGATCTCGGGAACATTCCGATATGGACGCAGAACCGGGTTGTGGCAAAAAACAATTACCGACCAATTATCTCTATGCGTTCCATGTTAGGTTTCGTGCTAGGAAAAAAGTTAACAATGCTCATCTCCTTAGCTACTTTAGCTAGTTATCCTTAATCGCAACTCTGCAATCCAGGGGGCCGATTTTTGAGTGTCGAACGCTCGAATTTTCACTCGAAATCTGTCAAAACATCATAGTTTTCTGATAGATCTCGAGTGAAAAGTCGAGCGTTCGACACTCAAAAATCGGCTCCCTGGTCCCAATAAAAGGTGATATATTAAAAAAATGCTTTTTATGAGTTTATGCATTTATTGAAACTACTGGTAGTGACCCTGCCTTCGAAGTCGGTGATCCTGGGTTCGAAACCTAGTAAGAGCATTTTAGGGCGTGTACACATAGCGATACGTTTTACAGGTCCGGTATTTGATGGCGTATGTAGTTGTATCAGTGAGTTCACAACTTCACACACAAAACAGTATTCCGGATTCAGTAAGTAGTAGTAGCGCTGTCCGTTAAAACGGATTCTGTAAAAACGGACCTTCTATGTGTACATTGTGTATGCGCCTTTATTTGTGTCAT
This sequence comes from Cenopis cana, assembly GCA_951800055.1. NCBI lineage: Eukaryota > Metazoa > Arthropoda > Insecta > Lepidoptera > Tortricidae > Cenopis > Cenopis cana. The sequence continues at coordinate 10,102,931 of OX637476.1, read as the reverse complement.
GCGCACGAATATTTGTCCATTAGTTTTCGTTGTGTAAGTTTTTAAGTATTTATTTATATATTAGGTATGTATATCGTCGCCTAAGACCCTTGTTACCTACAAGATTTACTTAGATTAGATTTAAGACAATCACTGTAAGATTTCTCCATTGTTTTTTTTCTGATACCAGTGGCTATATACTTTACGGAAAGTTGTACATTCGACTTTTTTTATTTGAATAAAATCGGGTTTTTTCTACTCAGGGGGGCCGATTTTTGAGTTTCGAACACTCGAATTTTCACTCGAGATCTGTCAAAATACTATGATGTTTTGACAGTTGTCGAGTGAAAATTCGAGCGTTCGAAACTCAAAAATCGGCCCCAGAATCGAAAGCAGTAGGTAATGATATAGGGGAAAAAAGCGTCCCAAGATTTTTTTATTCCATTCCGTTACCGTTCTCATACTAAGGTTGCAATCCTTGTATGGTGGATGGTAAAACGGAATGGAAAAACTGGAAATTGTATGAAAAGTTTGGGACACTTTTCTTCTCCTATTAGGTTCATAAGTGCTTTCGATTCTGAATAGAAAAAAAATAGTTATTTGTTATACAAGGGTGCAAAGTTGTATTTTAACCGCGAGTGTGGAATTGGAACACGAGCTAGCGAATGGATTCTAGGGTTGAACCACGAGGTAGCGAATGGATTCTATGGTTGAACCACGAGCGAAGCGAGTGGTTCGAAAATAGAATCCTGAGCGAAGCGAGTGGTTCAAAATTAGAATCCTGAGCATAGCAAGTGTTGCAACACACGAGGTAAAATAACTTTGCAGCCGTGTGTAACACAAATCTTTTCACCTCACTAAAGCGAGGAAATAGAAAAAGGAAAAAACAAAAGCAAAACAATAAAAAAATTGGGTTACTTCCAATTTTTCATTTCATTAAAATAGAAAATAAAAACTAAATTTGAACAAAAAAACGCAAAAAAAATTAAGCAAAATTCAAAAACAAATGCTAAAGTAAATATATAAAGCAAAATATAATTTCGAAATATAAATATAAATCGCAAAAAGCAAAATATAAATCGAGTATAATCACGATTTATTGCAAAAAAAAATTTTCCAGCTTAAAATTCAAAATAAATGTTAAATTTGAAATCCCTATCCCTAAATAAGTCAAAATCGAGTATAATGACGATTTTTTGCAAAAAAAAATTTTTTTTTTGCTTAAAATTCAAAATAGTTATAAAATTTGAAATCTTTATCCTTGAATTAGTCGAAATCGAGTATAATGACGATTTTTTGCAAAAAAAATTTTTTTTTTAACTCAAAATTCAAAATAGTTATAAAATTTCAAATCCTTATCCTTGAATTAGTCGGAATCGAGTATAATGACGATTTTTTGCAAAAAAAAAAATTATTTTGCTTAAAATTCAAAATAATGAGAAAATTTGAAATCCTTATCCTTGAATTAGTCGGAATCGAGTATAATGACGATTTTTTGCAAAAAAATATTTTTTTCGACTTAAAACTCAAAAAAAAATGTAAAATTTGAAATCCCTATCCCTAAATTAGTCGAAATGGAGTATAATGACGATTTTTTGCCAAAAAATATTTTTTTTTCTTAAAATTCAACATAATTATAAAAAAAAAATTTAATTCAAAATAAATATAAAATCTGAAATCCAAGGACTGATTTTTTTCACACCAACTAAAAAAAAACAGATGGGCGAAAATTGTCCTGGCTGTTTTGTGTCCCACACTAACCGATATCGGATCCGACACGAATCTGACCGATATCGGATCGGATAGTGTGAGCACTAAGCAGTTTTCCAAACATTTTTATCGGTAATGAATCCTACACCGATATTGTATCGGATAGTGGGAACACGGCCTTACAAGTTATTATGTTAAAAAAGTAACTAGGAACACGTTCGGATTTCAAAATTACTTTGCACACATGTGGATAAAATGCAGTTTTGCTATCTGTTTTTAAAGAATAAAAAAGGGCTTTCCGAGCTTGTGAGGTGAAAACAATTTTATCCAAAGAAAAAGAAAGTCGAGTACAACTTTCCGTAAAATGGCCCACGTATACCAGTAGTTATTTTTTAGGCGAACGGGCGAAAGCTCTTGTAGTAGGCAGCTTGTCAATAACATGAAACCGAGGGAGAAAAGCTGACAGATGAGCTATTGTAAGAGACAAAATAGAAACAACAAAACAATCCCGCTTGACGACAGCGTTAGCTTAGTTGGTAGTGACCCTGCCTACGAAGCTGGAGGTCCCGGGTTCGAATACCGGCCGGGGCATTTATTTGGAAATTTGTTCTTGGGTCTTGGATGTTTTCTATGAATTTAAGTATATATTTATCTATATAAGTATGTATATCGTCACCTAGTACCCATAGTGCAAGCTTTGCATAGTTTGGCACTAGGTTGATTTGTGTAAGATTGTCCACAAATATTTAATTATTATTTATTTATTTACGTTATCAAAAATTTAATGTTATTAACAAAAAAAATCTTTGGTGATTTAGATGTAAATTAATTATTTTCATTTACACATGACCATTCAGGAATATACGCCTTTGAAAACAAATTACATTTCCTAATTTCCGTGCAACGAAAGTTCCGGAACAGCGGGGAAACATTGATGCTGGCAAATGAAATGAAAGTCAAAAACACTGCCAAAAAATAAGGGGAAGAGGAATAAAAAGCAATTAAATTTGCATTCGGCACTTGCCTACATTTCCTATTTAGCATTTTATATGCTCATAGAAACAAAACGTGTTCCGAAAGTTAAGAGGAATAAATGAAACGACAGCAATTGAATTGCACATTCTTTTTTATTTACATTAACCCTTTCTAAAAATATTTGTAGGATTAGTAAGTATAGTTTTATGCTAGCCGCGTCCAATTTGTCAAATTAAGTATTAATTTTAAAGGTATACATATAGTGCCTGTCATTCACGGTGACACGCGGGACACGCCCCTCCACAGCTAGCTCGTACAGGAGTTCTACGATATCAATGTATATGTAATTCCCACAGAAGCGAAGTTTGATTTTTTTAGTTCTTTGTGATAAGAAGCAAAGTTATAGATAATTTTATGCTGAACATATTTCTAATACAAAGTTTTTGTGTAGCACTAAGCATTATTGAGTTTAAAAAAAAAACAACTTTTTTTTTGGAGGTCATAAACGCATTTTGCACAGTCAGATTTTGGAAGATTTTTAGTATGTCAAAAAGATACAAACAAAGAACTAAATAAAACAAACTTCGCTTCTGTGGGAATTATTATGACCCCTAAGGCTAGATCTCCTCTACTACTAATCTATGCGAAATTGTACGCATTGGCTGTTGGAGGCGCCTTCGTGGATGACGCACACCGCACACTATAACACGGGGAAGAGTTTAATTTACTTAAAGTATGTTTTAATTGCTTAAGCAATAACACTATTTAAAATAAGTATGACTGTTGGCTATGAATATGTGCTTGCTAGTTTGTATTTGAGGTGAACAACAATCGTTCAATTGAGTTTCGAACCATAAACCGAGATTTCAATTAGTTTTGTTCATTATTATGGAAAAGCTGCTTAGAAGATCAGTTTAAATTGCGGTCGAGCTGTGCAAGTAATTATATTTGTTTGTTAGTCTTAGGCCTCGTTTTCGTTATTTATTGTTTTACTACTTTCCGATTTCACACTAACAAACAGGTAAAGTGCTCGGCGAACGTCGTTTACTTGACTTTCAATATGAATTTATATCAATAAAAATACTTACTCAAAGTCGAACAATAGGACTTCAATTATACCAATTTGCAAAAAAAACTAGGGGTTCTATCAATTTTTTTATCATGATATCTCAAAACTCTGTGTCGCTGTTCGCTTCACCGCGCGCCTTCTGTAGTCGCCTGAACGGTCGTGCGATATGTAAGTAGCATGGCATGTAGCCTGTTCGTAAACGCAGTCAAAAGCTTATACTACAAATTATTTTGTTTATAAAACTCATTTACCAACAATTTTATCGATTGCTCAAAAATAATTTGCTGACATAGGACAATATTCTGACACATTTTACTTCACAAAACGCCCCACTCGCTCGGACAGATTTATGGTTTTTTTTGTTATAACATAGTCAATATTGCAGCGCTTCTGCAGACTGTGCTGTTATTTGGAACTAAAGTTTCTTTATATATTATTTTTTATTGATCGGTTATATATCCTCTTTATTTTAGTTCACCTTTAATTACACATTTTCCTGGATTGTTGCATTTATTTCGTTAGTGCCGTGTCTTAATGTAATTTTTGCTGATGAGTAATTATTACTTCCCTAAATGCCTGCAACCTGTATTTATGCAAAACTTCTTAATTTTATGATACTTCACGATTATTAAAGAGTGCTTCAAATATTGGTTCATTTTGTAAACTAGAATCAGTATTGATTATTAGCTGCAGCGTAAGCACTCAATACACGTCGTTGATTTAACTATTAAATTATGCTTCGTTACAAAATATTGCATTCGATGAATAAAAGTCCAATATAAATGGCATCTGCCCACTGTTGAAATATGGATGCTATGATAAAAAATTATTTTAAGGTATAAATAATACTTGTTATTATATTTTCGCTTCCGTTCTTAACGTTAAAAACGATCTGTTAATGCTGTTTCATTAATTACACCTTCCTGTGGCCATACTTTAGGTCGTTAAATAAAAATAGTAGAGGGACATCTCAAAATAAACTACATCTGTTTATGGTTTCTCCAGCGGCCATTTTGATACGTACCTACATTTCAGATCTGGACTGTATTTTTAGTATTGCATTAAAATAAATTAAATAAAGATAAAATAAAAGTAAAGCGAGTGATATCGTTTTAAGACTCGACTCGATTAAAGGACCCCTTGTTTTGATTCTGTCCTTGGCTTCAAAACGCTTTTACCATGGTAAATTAACAGCCGTTGCCTATCCATTGTCGCATAGGTACACAAATGGCGGAAGTTGCAGCAGTAGCACGCGCCGTTGACTCGCTTGAATGAAATAAGGAGACACGTTTGATAACATAGTTAATTTATTCAACGGTAATTATATTTGAAAATTGCAAGGGCGCGCTTATAATGCGTAGTTATTACTAAACGTTCAATGAATAGTTAGTATACTTTATTAATAATTGCACAATCGATAATGATAAATAATCATACTTATTCAAATTTCACAAATTGTTGTGTCGAATTTATAGTTATGGTCATTATGTGACACAGAAGCAATATACTTCAATTAGATTCTAAGTAAAAAAGATAACAAAGTTTGTAAATGAATAATTTACATTTAACATAACATCGATGCAAAAATTACCCGTGCAATGCAAGTAAAAGGATGATTGTGCAAGGACGATCATAATTTTTTATGTCCCAATTTGATAATATAAAAGTTTTTTACAAGGTTATAAAGCAATTATTGCAAAGCTTTTATACTTTAGTACGAGTATTTTGTGTAGTGTCGTTAACTTAATCCCTAAAAATGTGCTCCAGCTATATAAATAGGTACACAAGCAAATTTGAGCGCAATTACCATCTTAATTAAGTGCACTTTTAGTGAGAATGTAAAATAACAGACTTATAAAGTAGGTAACCATGATAAAAGACAGAACAAGTTGTCACTAAAGATCTCTTTTATAACAACTTGCTTATTACCTGAAAAACGTTTTTAAGTTTCGTTGTATGTTAAAATTCTACAATACTGATAGTCTGAATAACAAAAGTCAGGACACTAAGATACACATTTATAAAGTATATTATAGGTATTTAAAAGTGGCGTAGTAACACTTACGGGCGGGTGAAATTAAATTTTTCTTAATTTCACGATGGATCCCTAATATTTATTTATTTCGTAACAACACAGATTAAAGTTTGCTTTTACGGCATAGCAAGTTACAATATGTAAATAATCATATTACGTGATAGAGAGATCTCGTGATTATGTAGGTAACGTGGCTAACACATGGTCTCAATCGACTAATTGTTGAATAAATTTGACATCGACTAATTAGAGTGAACCGATTCTTACTCACGCGAAGGTCCTTGGATTTAAAGTTTCGTGAGACATGTATGTGTGTGTATGTGTATATTTTACTAAACGGTTAAAACTCACGTATTAATTGTTTGCGAACGCGTGTCCGCGCGTTCGCAGACGCACTCATCCTGAGGAAGAACTACCGAAGAGTTCGAAACATGTCGCCCGGAGTGACAATTAATACATGAGTTTTTTATACTATGACGGTGGCAAACAAGCGTACGGTCCACCTGATGTCGAACGGATACCGCAGCAGCCTCGTAAGTCCAAAGGAATAGCGGGCGCGTTGCCGACCCTTTATAGAATTTGAGGATTCACTGTGATAACAGCAGAAAGGAGAAATTTAGGTCCCTCGCTCAACACAGTGCATCATCGGGAGCTCTGGTTGCCGTTGCAGTTGGGCCGCTCAAATTCGAGCAAGATGTTATCAATTTTGCTGTGCCTACCTCTTAGAATGTGAGTTTTAACTGTTTAGTAAAATATAGTCACACGAAGATCCTTCGAACATTGAATCGATATAGTTCCAGGGCACGGTTAGGCAACAGCCGTGATGACATTTGCGCGGGTCATCGGTGAGAGGCGGCGTGCCGCAACGCCCGACCCGCGGCTGCGGCCGTCGCTGGTTCCTGCTCTATTGTATATAATGTGTACACTCAGCTGTTTCAGCAACAAATATACATATCTCTGGTGTTTCCATTTATTCAGAAAACCCAACCACCGTAATAAATTGGAGAACTTGAATAGTTAGTAACAAAAATACCAATTATCAACATACCTTTTTATCGTTTTAATTGTTAGCAAATCCTTTTCGTAAACTCCAGACTGTTGGTCAGCCTACCCCATGCTCGGGGTAGGTTGACCTAGGTGGTAATTAAAACAACTAAAAGGGGATAATATAAAATATAAGTAAAAGATGCGAGTGTTATTGTTGAGCCTCGTATTATCAATTTTAAATATTAAACTCTTCTAACAAGCTTTCACTGTAATTTTTTTGGCATCTTTTTTTTATCTAAGCGGGATTTCAAGTAATGTAAACGCTCAGTTCTACCGATCCTATGTAACGTTATAGTGTTATAGTCTAACTTGCACGCACAATCAATAATGATTTAGTATGCTTCAGCCAGGAGGTTGTGAGCGCTTCCAATACATAATCTTTAATGCCTTAAATCACTTAAATGACAATAACTGAAAACAAACCCGAAAGCAGAAAGTTCAAGAGATAAATAACAAAAAATAAAACCTTATTATTTAAAAGCCAAAAGTTACCATTGGGGCATTAAATAATAATATTTTCAGAAAATTACGCATGTGTAAAAACGATTCTAATTTACTTGAATTTAAACTTTCGTGAGACAAAATGTCGTGATTCTAATTTAATTAAACTTGTTCAAGTATACGCCCGGAATATTTGTATTCATCTCAAAGGTTCCTTTCGCAGGGCCCAAGGGCTACGTCTATGAGGAAACGAGTTCGGTTAAAGTGCTCACTTGAGGATCATGCTCCTTTATGTAATGAGCCTTTATGTATTTTTTTATATGTGTTGCGTAATTCAACACGCAAACAATCGTGTTATTTAGTTATTTCAATATACATAGTATTGCATAATGCCCTTTAGTAGACTTATCAATGTTGATCACCGTAACGCGGCTAATATCATGTTAACTTGTTAAAATAGATAATTAAGACTTTAATTATAATTAATTACGAATGAGAACAACCTCATACTCCCTCTGTAGCCTCTGCAACCTCTCTCTGTAGCCTTTCAAAAATAAGGGTGTGTAATTATTAGGGCGCGGGAGAAATATTAATTAGATTAAGGCGACTTCCTGACTTGGCGAGGCGGGATCGATATGTGACATTTTCTTCTTTGACGTAAACTTACTGACGTCGCAAAGATTCTCACTTGACATAATACTGTCAGTATTGCGTTTGCGCAGTAGTAATATAATTCGCAGAAGCGGAGCACTATCGCCTTCGCATCGTCCCGCTACCGCACTAATTCGTATGCCACTAAGACCTCTGCTTAAAACATAGCGCCATCTATGAACACAACGTAGAAGCTCCCAACAGATGGCGCTATGTTTTAAGCAGAGGTCTTAGTCGCATACGAATTGAATGGTAAAGTGATCTCTCCATAGTGAAACTAGCTACAGCAGGCCCATTATTTTAAAATTACGCCACAATATATAGGCATTGGCAGTCTATATAATTCCTAGTCTCTGCCTTCGGCTTCCAATTGTTTAATGAATAGAAATGCTTTCAATATCCGCTTAAACGCTGGTAGGGACATAGTTGTTTGTATTTGTAATGGCGGTGGGAGGTCGTTCTAGATTTTGGAAGCCGAATATTTAAAACTACCCCGAAAACCCGCTGTTTTGTGCCGTGGAACTTTCATTTTGTTAAGGAACTTACTGCGAGTATTACGACCATGAACATCTTTCATCCACATAATTTTACTAAAAAGATATTCCGGTTTCTGTTTATAAACTTCGTTCCGGATTAAAGTAGCCATATATGAAGCATCCTCGTGCAGTCATTTTTAAAATTTTCTTATCATTGAGGAATGTTGTAATACGAGTTCGCTTAGGTACTGAGAAACAAAACCTCGTACAGGCATATAGAGAGCAACGTCAGTCTATTCGCTATACAAAGTACTAGTACGATTATGTTGATTCGGCGCACTCATGTCTGTAAATTACATGCGCGCAGTGATGACATCGGCGCGATTTGCACTGCTACCTCGGAATGCAATGCTCATAAATTTGCGCATATAATAGCAGCAAATTACAGAAAAAAATGCGACAAAAAGCGTAACTGATTACTGATACAACCGTTTATGTTGAGAAACGACAGTATCAATTAGTTCGGACGTCGCGTACGCTGTCTAGCGAATGTTGCGGATTTTAGTGGCTTCGTTATTCAACACGTGGATTCAACTCTTTTTAAAGGCCCATTTAGGTACACGGTGCAAGAACTTGTATGCGATTTTCTTTAAATCGTGGGGTTTGATCGTCCTCGACTTACCTCGGTGGCTCGCAGCCCGCAATGTAATCAAAATTGCATGCAAGTTGTCCCACCATGTAAATCGGCCTTAAGGCGATATATCGATTGCAAGAGACACTCTTTGTTTTTCGCTCACGACAAAACGGGATGCAACCCTCTCCGAGAATGGCTTTTTAGACAAATCTCATCAAATATCTGACTGTGTGCAGGTTTATTAAATTTCCTCTTGCCAGTACCTAAATGAAGTAAAACACCATCATATTAACTTAATCGTGTCTTTTAATAATGCCTTGTTTTAGTAGGATGAGGAAAAAAAGGAAAATGTAGACTCGACTTTGAATTTATTTTCTATCGAGACAATTTTAAGCAATCATGTTTCGCTATTGTCAGTGCCACAATCATATAGTCAAGAATCATATATCTGAAAATCAGCCCCTACTGTTGGCTAGTCTGGGCAGGACAGCGTTTCAAATTCTCCAAATTTCTCAGTTTAGCGCCTTAACCGCAACGTAAAATAGGGGTGTTATAAGTTTAACACGTTTCTGTGCATATATGTGTTTCTGTGTGTGGTATTATAGCTCCCTAACGGATGAACAGATTTGAATGGTGTTTTTTTTTTAAATAAAAAATCTAGTTCGTGCAGATGGTTCTCTATGTTTTCAGACGTTTTATTATTTTTAAGTTAATTTATTTAGCGATGTGAACACATATTGTGGACATATAATTACGGAACAAGGCCCGTGTTTCCATGTGTCCTGTTTGAGAGAAGCGTATATAGTTAGGTACTTACATCGTGAGGATTTTATTTTTGTACTAGACCTGGGGGCCGATTTTTGACTTTCGAACGCTCGAATTTTCACTCGAGATCTGTCAAAAAACTATGATGTTTTGACAGATGTCGAGTGAAAAGTCGAGCGTTCGACACTCAAAAATCGGCCCCCAGTATTATAACACATTTACCTATATTTTTATATAAAATTTATGTCTTTCTTTCTCAAAATCAGAATGTCGGAGATATCAAAGCGGAGTTATTTTTCTTTCGACTGATAAATTCCATCATGTAGGGTGACACCACCAATTATGGACACTTTAAGAACAACCACCAATTACGGACACTGCAACCCTTATTCAAAGATCATACGGTTTTAAATTGATTGTACTATAAAAAATAATAACTCTTATTTTTTTGTACATAAGAGTTAATGTACACCATTGGGCCTTGTCCATTACTAGTGGTGTCACTCTATATGACGGGTGGAATACTGACCACGGCACACAAATAAGGCAAATAAGTAAATATTATCACCTCAGCTCAGCAACCAAACACGCATCGAAGTGTTCCAAAATAATGTGGATACAACCAACTATCGTAATTTTGCATAAAATTGACCCTATACATACGAAATTAAGTACATTATTCGCACGCCACACATGCTGAATAAACATCCCAATCAACTTATACGCGCGAGATACGTGTCCTATTTTTATTTATCAGGTCAATGTGCCAATACACTTGAGAGGGGATCCGCGAATTCGATAACCTTAACCAATCCACTTTACGAGAGCTGATAATGGAATGTTCCGAATTAGGAACTTGTAGCTCAGGTATTTCAGGAAATTTATAGCTGTTCTACTTACCCCAGTTACAGTTAAACGTGCTTTTAATGGACTTGTACATTAAGACGACGGAATAAATTAGTTCAAAGTTAACTTTACGAAATGTCGTCTTCAAATAATGCTCTGCTTTTTGTCTTAGTGTCTGGTTGTGAATGTTTGATAAGGCGTTTCATTCGAGGATGTCCGTTTAGCGTTACGTAAATTGTACGCTTATACAGTGCGTTACCGGCAAGTGGGCATTAATTGAAACATTTGCAATTATTTCCATGTATAAGCAAATCATAATCATGCGAATTAACTGCAAAATCAAATTTCCTAATTCCGCACCGTCAATGTACTACATGCACTGTGCTGCTCAAAGATAACTTCATAGTTAACTAAACACTAAGGGCTGACAGTTTTTTTACTATGAACATTTTGTTTACTATGAATTTGTACTGAGTTGTCAATTTACTTTGCAGTACATTGCAGGCAATTAAAATTTTGTTAGAAAATAAGTGAAGTCGAAATTTTGGTTTAATGATAAAATTAAGCGCATGGTTAGGTTAAGAAACTACGTTTATATACCCAACTTAAATAAAAGCCCGCTTGCCGGTAACACACTCTATACACTGTTCACAAAGCAATTTTTAATCTTGATGATAGCGCGTAGCTAATAATTATAAGCGATCATCTTAGCCTCTTAGCCCCTCTGATATTCTGAATTGAGTCTGCAAACTGTCATGGTATGACACACAGCACAACAGCCGTGGGACGAAAGTAGGTCGGATAGTTTTTGTTTCGATTCTGTTCCGATACGGTAAAATTAGACAATCTAGAGAACTCCAAACAAATCCTTTTTTTATACTGTCTCGAATGGTCTTAATTCGACTTGGTTTTAGGTCACGGGCGAGTAAAACACAAAGTCATCTTCCCTGCCTCGCCTTTTAAACGGTTTGTATAGGTGTGGACGTTGGGAAGGTTGAACTAAACGAGCCAGCTGAATGCCCAAGGTTATATTATAATCCATCAACTTCTTGTCACATTCAACATAAGACTCAGCTTTAATGATCTTGGTCCAAGTTTTTTAGCCTTAGGTTTCAAGCGAATTTAGTAGCTACAATGCTTGATAACATCCTACAACTAAGCGAGCATTTTGAATTTATTTGTTTATCTGTGAATAGAATTTCGAAAATGGTTCTAACAATGAGATTTGCACGACAGCGGTTTACAAGGGCGAAGAAAACAAAAACTAGTCGCGTGTCTTGTACTCGTTGTACTGCTTATTAAATTCTAAGAAAATGCTTATTATGAAAGTTGATATGAATTTCGTATTTATAGAGCGATCGCAGACGGGATGACATGTTTAAAAATAACCTCAGAGACTTCCCACAATTTTAATATTATCTCTGCAAAGATCTTGCTCTCAGGCTGGCGAGGTGTCCCTGTTATTATAGCGTTAATGTTTCCCTAATGCGGCACAATTTCCGCGCCAGCCGACTGACGACTTCCTTTCATATCGGGTACATTAGTGCTTGCAAAATAAAGATAAAACCACTTTTCTCTGAAGAAGTCATCAATAAGAAAACCGGCCAAGTGCGTGTCGTGCCACGCATAATGTTCCGTAGTGTCCACCCGTTACAATATGTGGACTAAAAAGTTTGCGAACTTATATTTACTGTGTTTTTGACAGAATTAACAACATTATCTAAGGTAGGTATCAATGGTAATTGTACGAAAGTTTGCTTTTGCGAAGTACATTTCTTAAGTTCGACTTGGTTCGACTATTACTCGTTAACTAGTAATGTTTACTTAGGTGACATCTGACAGTCCAACCCAGACGGAAAATACAAACTATACAAAGTAGGTAGGTAGGTAGAGTAATAAAACTAATAGGGCAGACCTAAACGTTGCTCGCTTAATGCTTAAAACGTAAAACTATAAAACAATTTGCTTATCAGACTGGAATGTAACTTCTTATCTGGATAATTTATTCAACAGTTTGTCTTAACTCAAGGAACAGGCAAGTACACGCTGACAATTTGTTAAAGGAACTTTTACAATCAAATTTATTCCGCCCCGTTACGATAGCGGGAGCTCAGTCAGGCTTCTTATCAAAGTCCAAAACTCCAAACAGTATTTAATGTCTTCGCTTTTGTATACTAATGAGTTAAACATTTAAAATACATCCTTCATTCCATGAAAATGCGCCCAATTCCTGTGAACCCGGACGGAATTCCATTTCTTAAAATCGGTGAATTCGTATTGCTCTAGTCTAGTATAAGTTTTTCCAAACATAAACTAATTCGAACGCGTTTGCGTTTTGTCTCAAAATGCATGAAAGTGGTATGAAAACGTGAACAGCGCCTCTGGTGGTCACTAGTGGAAACTAAAACAGCGAGTATAACATTTGTTGCTAACCCATGAACGCGCGTATTTCCACCTCGGTGAGAGCGTTTTCATACATTTTGAGACAAAACGCAAACGCGTTCGAATTAGTTAATGTTCGAAAAAACTTATACTAGAGCTACTGGTGACAAAGAGAAACATATCCATACTAGTTTTAGGCATATAGAAGCCGTGTCGATGAAAATCGTGAAGAAGGCGACCTTTTGTAAATTTGAATTCATGGTTCAATTGATCGGCTGAATCTCCGGCTGGAAATATGGTTCAGCAACAAACTTTTAAGTAAAGCATAAAATGTCCTTACTTTAAAAGATATAAGCGAATCTGAAAATTGTCACAAATTCCCCCCTCCCCAAGTTAGCCCAAGGTCCTCGCGGTGGAAAACTTAAGATGTAGGTGTGAATCCCCATATAAATGGATCTTGGGAGTTACAAGTCATGATAAAGTTTGGCTTCACGATGGAAACTGTTCCTTAGGCTACTATACTTGTAACTTATACTGAGTGAGGCCAAACTATCCACGCAAAAAATTCAAAATGGCGGCTATTTTAGTTTCCATTTTTTTTTGAGAACTCAAAAATCCTTCGTGTTACACAAAACCATTGTATGACAATGATGTTATGCATAAATTTATCTATAACTTTGGTTATTATCATTTTCTCGATATATCTAATAGTTCATGAGAAAAATGATGTTCAATATTGCGTTTCTTGTTAAAACACTGTTAGTCAAAAGGCTTAGCAAACTGCGTCGTATGCAGAAAGCAATTCATTCAGTTTGTTTTGTAACCGTTAGTATATAATTTCCTTGTCTTGGGATTCACTAAAACTTACTAATAATTAGTATTTTTTTCGCTCAGTGTTCCAGGTGCAATGTACATATCAACTGGAATATTAAGGAACTTACTGGAATAAAAAGAGATGGACAGACCAAATCTCCGAACAACTGGAGTTATCTGTCAGCACCGCCCTACGTCGGGCGGCGGACCGAACCATTTGGAGACAGACCACTAACTGTCTAAGAAGGAGTCACGATTCTCAGCAATGGGGGAACGATTGAGAAGAAGAAGAATTAAATCTTCTAGTTCCTTTACAATTTAATGTGATATTTTGATGGTTGTTCTATCTATAGGTATAGTATTTAAATAACGTCATCATTTTTAACATGTGGAATATACATAGCGGCTGTACAACATGTGAAGTTGGCAGGTTCCAGAGCGTCTTCATGGCCCATTAACGGGGTTCCGCACTCGACCTGTTCGCCATTGTGTCTCCACAATGCAGCGACGAATCGAGCCCATGTTGTCACTTCACTTGCCTTGCGACTTGCGACACAATACGAGGGTCAATTATGAACTACATCGACTTTTAGAAATACATGTCGAGTAAGAGGTTTTTTTTTGAAAATAGAACTATGCGTAACGGATTTCGAGCCCTAATTTCAAAAAGCAATTATCTCGATTTATCGGGTTTGACCACGCACCCCTCTATATAGTGAAATATCCTGTCGATGTAGTATCTTACACTACATTGTACTTTCTGTGAAATCCACCAAGGTAACAAATAATTAATTTTTGAGTGTATTCTTGTCAGAAATGCTCAGCGTCTCCGAGTAGTTGTGCCGTGTGGAATGATATACGTATCACGGTGTTCTCAAAAAGGATGGGTCGCGTATATAAAGTTAACATTTTTATAATAAGAGTCAATAATTTATTTAATAATAAATGCCACAATTGTAAAAATAAAATTATGTAGTTCATGTTCGCGCTCATTAACAGATATGTGATAATGTTAGAGTGCATTAAATAAGTTAGGTCCCACATACGTTTTATAGTAATGTGTTACAGTCTGAAATACCTAAAAGTACACGTACCTAATTACCATAAAACAAATCATTCTAAGCTATGTAGTTAATTACATGTATACAAAAGGCGCGCCCTCCACACTTGTTTCGTCGTAATTATTATCGAATAGTTCGTGATTAGTGGAGCCTGAATTTGGCGGGATTCATGCGTGTTTGTAAATTATACATTGCGTATACGTGCCTGCCTCATGTGGTGTAACTTGTGCTTCGCGGAATGTGTAGCCGTTGTAGTACTAAGTAGTAATAATGGTTTGACGTAAGCATTCCTGCTCACTAAAATATGACTTCCTTTCGTGTCCTGCAATGCATCCTTACTCATACGGCAATAAAGATGTGTTACGATATATTTGACTGACTATGAAAAAAGTAGTGCTGATTGAAATAGTTTTAAAGCTTATAGCATAAACTTAAAGACAACATTGACAGAAGAACATTTTTAGTGGTGATTTTTGTTTCACAGCTAAAAATACCTAAAAATATGAGATCGCGAAATTGCTTACATAATAGGACCCCAAGATTGTTCATTGTTTGATGCCCATATTGTATTACGAAACAACGCTTCCTCTAACGCGCTTACGATAGCACACATTTTGGTGACATCAAAATCTGCCACAAACCTCTCTGTCGTACCTACTTACAGACAATGGATTCTCAGTAAATCATTGTATGTAAACTGAAGTGCGAATTGTTATACAACACGTTATTACACCATATTCTGAATATTCATAAAGCATTTTTATTTCCGTTGTAACTACTATTGGTGGATCGTCGCAATCCAGCGCGAGAATGCTGCCTGCGTAGGTCATTGGGCACCATAACGCCCGGACCTTTGATAACAATTATTAATATTTAGTAGTTACGTAAGTTTTTAATTCCTTTCATAATTTATATCACTCTATTCTATTTGTTTGGGTTTGAGCGTAAATAAATACAATTTTGTTGTAACTACCGTTAAATAGAAGATTACCTATAATTTACACAATATTTGGTATGCGTTTCGTTCATAAGGGCTCTTGTTTTGTGAATGACGAGGGTCTGAAACGGCCTCTCCAAATCATTGAGAACGTGAAGTCGGTTTGCCGGGAAATTGAACTCGGCCTGTGGGTCGCCTGGGCCCCGTGAACCGAACCCGCCCTGATAGCCGATTTACTCCAAACAACTTGTAGACTTATAGCCATAATAAATTCGTCGGAAGAAATCTCCGCTTTTAGACGACCGCTTTAGTTTAGTTGGTAGTGACCCTGCCTACGAATCTGGAGGTCCCGGGTTCGAATCCCGGCCGGGGCATTTATTTGTGTGATGAGCACGAATATTTGTTCTTGGGTCTTGGATGTTTTCTATGTATTTAAGTATCTATTTATCTTTATAAGTATGTATATTGTCGCTTAATACCCATAGTACAAGCTTTGCTTGGTTTGGGACTAGGTTGATTTGTGTACATTGTCCAAAATATTTATTTCGCGTGTGAGTCCCTTGGGGTTGTAAGCGTCCATAGGCTGCGGTGACCGCTTACCATCAGGCGGGCCGCACGCTTGTTTGCCACCGACATGGTATAAATGTCTTGTTTCACGCTTGAATAGTTCGGAGGACATTTTAACAAATAACCAATATTTTAACGAATACCGAATTTGGCCACGTAATATTTGATTTACTGCTTGTTTTCACATCAGGTCGTCAGTGAGCAGTGGAGCACGACTTACCCTGTTCTCCCCTCCCCTTTAACAAAAATAAGAATAACACGAGGTCTTCGCACGCGGGCTGCTGGCACTTATACGTCAATACGTCTAATGAAAATGAGCCGTAAGGTAAAAGTACCCTTCACCGGACGCTTAAGACCTACATGTACGTTTGTTTTTTTAATAAGGTTTAGAATTTTTGTACGATTATGATCAACAGCATACGGTGAAGATAGATAAATTTGTCATCATTTAAATGTACGTCGAAATTTATTACATAGTTAGACGTATATAAAAATATTTTTTAAAGTTTTTTATATCGATTACACTGATTTGTCCCATTCAACGAACTAAGAAACGGAATTTGCACCCATTACCGGATCGGCATGCCGTTTCACCGAACTGGGGAAGAAATGTATGGAATGATGACAGTGTGTGAGTTTGTAAACTGATGAGTGACTATTTATTTCAACCTAACTGCACTAGTTTTGTGATTTCGAGCAATCTTGACGGTAATTTAATCTAAGAAAAAACTATCTATAATTAAAAAATTTAATCAAATATTTCTTTTATATAAATAATATACTTATCTATTAAAAATTATTCGCTAATCGCCAATAATTTATTTTTATATAATTTATTCGTTAACGGTTTACATCTAAGTAGCGCTGGCTTTTTTTAAAGATATACGAAAGATAACACATTTCAATATAGATCTAGCTGTACGCTGAATATGGTTTATATTCCAATGAACGCCAAATAGCAGCTAGGCCGAGATAATCATATGTTCGGTATCAGAGACCATGGGTACGCTTTACCGAACGGGCGTTCGGTAAAGCGTACACATTGAACCTATCACGCGAACATATTTAATAAAATAGTGTTTTAATCTTAATGATTCTGCCATAACAACATAAGTACATTTTATCTAGAAATAAGAACTATTGCAAAATAATAAATACACAATTATTTTGCTTCTACTGATGTTAAATAAATAATATGGAATTTTTAAAATTACCTGGTCAATGAAGCTTATTTTGACGTCAAAAAGTCGTGAAAACTATACATTTCAAATGCAATTTACAAAAAATCTGTCTCGTTTATAGGCGTTCGGTAATTGCTCATTAAATTACTCTATTAATTGGATATGTGTAAAGCGGAGTAGTATATATATAACGTTTAAAATTAACGAGTGAAAAAATAATTTTCAAAACATACGTTTTTCCCTGATTCCGAACGCTGTTCGGTAAAAGCTTCAAGCAGTAGATGAGGGTGATCCATCACCGAAATTACATTTTTGTTGAATTCTGTAAATTTGACTGCACTAATTTCACTTATTTAACTCAAACACACACACTTATTAACTCATGATACGATAACACCCTATTTTGAAGCATAAAGTCACTTTTAACCGCTTTTATGACCTTACGAAGTACAGTCAGTTTCTTAACCATTTTCGTAAGGAGTCCCATACAACGCCGCGATCGACCTGCTCAATCGATTCTCCCGTTACAACTAAGAAACAAAATGGCTTTCTTTGCCTCGTAGTGGAAGGAATAGGTATCTAGCTAACGGAAAAAAATATCACAACGTAATATTAGCTGTAAGAACTCGACTTATGGCTCAAAATATAGAAAATCCGGTGATAGGGCAGATCCGGTAAAGGGTACATCTACCTTAATGATTACCAAATAATATCAGGATATGTCATCTGTACCATGGTGCCTTTTGATATATATGTAAGAATATAGTGTGATATTTTACTACATACTTAAATGTAACGACTATTAGGTGCCTACCTCACGTATACCTACTATAAAATCCCTGCAAACTTGAGTTTATAACCCAAACCAGTCAAAGGTTACAAATGTATGTTTCCGGTGGTCTGTGATTAACAGCTCCATTGTGGTCTCTATGGCGAAGAATTGTAAAATATGACACTAAATTAGCTTTTTTACTGGCTAGTATCCAGTGTGGGCAAGAGACGCCAATTGTTGTTGCAGCTTGAGTTATCTGCGCAGTAATAGGATAGGTACAGTCGGCCTCATACGTAGCTGGACACTTTGGTACTTTGTGGCTTTCATCCGTGGGAGATTTAGTATGACAGTTAAAACATTGAGATTAAAGCGACACGGTACAAATGTGTTTAGCCCCTTGTGAGGCCGAGCGTTCTGCTAGTTGAAATTGAGATGAAACTTTCTAGCAACATTCATTTGTCTTTTTAAATCTTAACATTTCAGGTAACTAAGAGGCTTCACCATGGGCTCACATGTTGAAATGACAGAACTAGCTAACTTTTCGTCGCGTCGAATTAATTTCTACACACAAGTACCCATGTTCTCGTTATTTTGGAAATCGTTATGCAATGTGAATAATGTGATTGAGCAATAAGTCACATTGGTTTTGCGTTTATTCTGACACAATCTAATCAAAATTAATAAAGCTGTGTTCTGGGATTGCCGTATACGAAGCACTGTTGTATTGGTGTAATGTCTAAACCAATAAAAACAAATTAAACCAGTTCATAAATGATTTATTCATGATCAAAGTACACCTTCACTCCGACCTTTTAAGTGGTTGTTGGCGTGGTGAGTATAACAACACACAACCACTTTAGATATATAGGTTCTTGGCGGTCAAAGTGTGTCAAAGACTTTAGGTGATACTTAATTAATTTAGATAATTTATACTCGTAAAATAACTGGGGCTTGATTACGTTTTGACGAGGAAACAGCGGTTTCCTTCCCTCCCCTAATTTATTTTTTTCTGTTATAAATCATCCGATTTCTTATCCCTTCAGTTGGTCGGGGGTAGTTTTCTTTCAAGGTTTGGCTACATTGTAAAAGCATTTTCGTGTTAAGGAATAGCATTGTAAGGACTTTCGCCTGTACGAAATATGCTGTCTCTCCTGGGAAATAGGTAGGTAACTATGTTGTTTGTGCGAATGTCTTGTTTTAAACAAAATAAATGCAGCTACGTTAAACGAAATCGGTCTCCACACATTTTTATATAGATACTGATTTGTTTTCAGTACATTTCATCATTTCCAGGACCATAATTATTGTTTATTTGTTTAACTATAAGCTTGTACCCAACTAATTCCTATTTATTGAATTAACTAAGTGTACACTGTCACTTAACGAAAAGATCAACTTTCTAAGTGGTTACAGCTATTATGCTATACGCAACCATATCTAACAGCTGCTTTTATCTATATTAAACAGCCACAGTAGCTATCAACATCATTACAGCACATCATCCACATTTATCTTTAGGTATAAGAAGGCTCCATAGCCGTATTAAATGTCGTTCACACCATTCATAAGCTTATCAGCCAAACACGACGTGTTATTCACATTTTACTCCTCAGATCAACCCAGTGTAAGCCAGGCCTACAAACTTATGCTGTTATTACCAATCGCGGTTCCAGGATATATTAGGAGTGAAGGGCGAGGTGAGGTAAAACGATCAGTGAATAGCATAACAGTTCCCTGGTACCGATAAGAAGACGTTAGCGTCCGCTGATGGTGTAAACTGAGATGATTCCTTCTAAGAAACAAGATATTGTTGACATGACATGTGTGCTTGCGAACATTATCTCCAACTTATGCTAGGAGCAATTTAACAGGCATGTTTTACGATGAAAAACAGATTGCAGAATCTGTTAATATTGCCATCCTGTCATAACATGTGTTGGAAGCTTTCATTAGCTTGACATGTTTATGCCTAAAATGCTTAAGTACATACCAAACATAAATATGAAAAAGATGAAAAAACAAGAATACACTTTTTTATACCTCTAAGTTAAGCATGTACCTACACTAGTTTCTTGTTTATAAAAAAATTGCTTTCAACCAACACCCTTGTCACCCCTTCAAATGGCAAATTTTGATAAACGCTATAATCAGTACAAAAAATAGACCCTGGAACATTTTTGGTGCTTTTGTCTAGCGTATCCACATTACGAGAATTTGTTCTAGTAATCTGGCCCACTATGTAGGGAAGTTGGCGTACGAGGAGATTTTGTTTCGGGAAAGGTGAGTATATAGGAGTTTTAGTTAGTATAGTATTAGGAGACTTACTAGGTGGACAACCGCCACCTGGTACATTTTCCAGCTATGATGTCCTCATTTTACGGTACGAATAAAAAAACATTTTTTTCGTAACCTCAACTGGGGAAATCTATCGGAAACGACACCAGGGCTCGATGAGACGATAAAAATATACCATACCATTCGATTTCAGGCAGCAGTGACGTAATAGAAGGAGTTTGGAAAAAAATGCCTAACCCACTATTGGTCTTTAAAAAAAAATCATATTTTCCATTAGGACTTCCCAATAGGACCTTAGCCAGGGACTGGAGTAATTAAACTAATGTTGACATAATTTTAAGAAGAAGTTGTATAAATATGTCTGGTATTATAGGTGTGTGCAGTTAGCAGCAAATGTAGATGATTAAAAATGAATAAAATGAACTTTATTCTGTAAGTAAGCCGCAACGGCACTTTTACAAGTCAAAACCTACTAGATGATCAATTTAGTAACAATACTGCGACACTTGGGGTGCGTCAAATTTGTGAAAGTGACAGGGTACTAAAATAATCATCGACTTTTGCTGTTTTCTATGTAAAGGCGGCGCGTCAATAATATTCTTAGGGAAGCCGGAAATAGTTTGCCTTTCTTAAGGCGATATATCGATTGAAAGAGACACCCTTGTTTTTCGCTCACGACAAAACGGGATGCAACCCTCTCCGAGAATGGCTTTTTAGACAAATCTCGTTAAATATCTGACTGTGTGCAGGTTTATTAAATTTCCTCTTGTCGTCAGTACCTAGATGAGGTAAAATACCATCATATTAACTTAATCGTGTCTTTTAATAATGCGTTGTTTTAGTAGACTGAGGAAAAAAAGGAAAATATAGACTCGACTTTGGATTTATTTTCTATCGAGAAAATTTTAAGCAATCATGTTTCGCTATTGTCAGTACCACAATCATATAGTCAAAAATCATACATCTGAAAATCAGCCCCTAATGTTTGCTAGTCTGGGCAGGACAGCGTTTCAAAGTCTCCAAATTTATCAGTGTCTTAGTAAAAGAACTGGACTGGCTGAAAATTAGGCAAGCCGGTAGGAATCGAGTTGTATGGACGCTCCGGTACCTACCTAAAGTAAACTTATACATCCTGTTATTTCTGTAAAATGGCCGAGAATATGAATCACCATAAAAGGGTGAAATGTAAACGCTCAAAATGATGTAGGTACGGGAAAATTAATAGGAGTTTAAAATGAAGGTTAAAAGAGTCGGCGCAGCTGTTGGCTCGAATGTATACATTATTACACCTACTTATAATAACAGAATTTTGTCATGCTTGGTGCGATAAAAGGAAGAGTATTCCCTTTTTCAAATTATACTTTAAAAACAATGATTTTTTTTTATTACAATCTGTTGCTTTAGTTAGACAAAGTGTATAAATTATTGTTTATGTTTAGTGTCGGAGAATGCAGCACAAAGTGTGCCTTTTATACTAAATTATTTTTTTAGCAGAAAACATTTGTAATATATCGACTGCATTTTCTGTCTTTTCTTTTTTAGTCAACTTAAAAAAAAGTTCTCAATTTGTTTCTATTTTATTCAATGATTGTTGCCTCAGAACACCCTCATTTATGAACTGATTTTGTACCTACATTATTTTTATTTGAGAGATTATCGGAGTTCCGTGGTAAACAATTAAACGTGATTGTACTTAAAAGAGGTCTGAGGAAGGCTTATAGTTGTGAGTACGCGGAGCGCGTATTTGTACTTGACGCGTATACGTACTATGCTACCATACAGTGCACACAGTAGGTACGTACACTACACGTGACAGTCATACATATATAGGACTAACAGATTCTGTACAAATACTTAATCTTAGAAACAGCTTTGCGGATCGGTTCGCTTCCGTCCCATCAATTTGTGCGATTGGCGGTTCTCACTTCTTACTCTTCCACGTAGGTTATTCTATTGTTTTCAATACAAATAACTGAAGCGAAAGTTTCTCACGTAGATCTATGATTGGCATCAGGCGAGGAAATAACTCGAAAATTATCACGGTATTAAATCATTGCCTCCGTGTTACGCCATTAAGGTTTGTAATGTTTTTTTAGGGTAATGAGAGTACTTTTTCTTATTGGAGGAACATAAGTAATATAGTATTAGGTACAGTACCGGCGATATACACATACATGTATATTGCACATCGATCTTTGGATAGAGATTCGGCTAATTTCGGCATCATAGAGCATTTGTCTCACACTGCCAGTGCCGGATTAACCCTTAAACAAATTAAGCAATTGCCTAGGGCACCACGTCTAGGGGGGCACCAGAAACACCACGAAAAAAAGGTCATTTTGAAAATCCGCGCGGCTAGTGTTGACGTTCGGGGTGATTAGTGCCCGCTCCCCGCTTGCTCGCTCGTTCCGGTTATAGCACTATACTATTTGTTAGTAAAATATACGTAATAATAAACATTAAATATGACCAAATTCGAAGTTCTTAGGCCGATGGGAGGCAAAAAAAACGGAGTAAAATTTCTTAAAAATACTTAGGTAGTTACTTTGGCAGCTGCTCTTCTCATTCAGAGCGATACAAAACGGTATATCTCTCTAATTCCCTCCTATCTCTCAGAAAATCACACACCTCTCAGGAACAACCAGGGGGGTACCTAGGTAGGTAGGGAGGTAAAAATACAGTATTTATCTATTCAACGAGCTCTAAACAACGACCGGTCAAATCATAATTTTATTTTCGATAATTTGTATGGCTTTGGGTAAACCGCATGCTTTTATGAAAATTTGAAAACGGAATTTCCAGCCATTTGACTTGAAAACCTGTGACAGGTGACAGACGTACACGTGAAAGGACTCCAATTGGACCCTTCGGGTATGAACGAAACCCTAAAAATAAGTAGATTAACATCGTGGTTTGCGTAGCTATATTTTTTTAGTTTCGATTTCTACTGGGTATTTATTTATTCGGAGAACCAACAGCAGCTGCTATTTTTACATTAATTATCTATGGATTTTTATGCGCGCCTGCGCGATAATGTTCGAAAAATTTCGCGCTCGCTACGCTCGCGTTTTCGTCTAGATGTGTTGTGACTTGATGCGTATGAAGTATTTTCCGCACCTGCATCATAATGATCGAAAAATTTCGCGCTCGCTACGCTCGCGTTTTCGTCTAGACTAGATATGTTATGACTTGATGCATATGAAGTATTTTCTGCACCTGCATTATAATATTTGAAAAATTTCACGCTCGCTGTGCTCGCGTTTTCGCGGATGGGGGGCCCACAGGCGTGGATTGCCTAGGGCATCAAGTAGTCTTAATCCGGCACTGCACACTGCCTATGTGACGTTTGTCAGTCGTCGTCAAAATATATAATATAGATAGTTGAATTTAAACTTTCGTGAGACATGTTATAACTTTATTTTACTAAACGGTTAAAACTCACGTATTAATTGTCACTTCGGGCGACATGTTTCGAACTCTTCGGGAGTTCGAAACATGTCGCCCGAAGTGACAATTAATACGTGAGTTTTAACCGTTTAGTAAAATAAAGATATAGATAGTTGTTGAAACCCCTCATCTTCAAATTGTTCCATGTACAAAATGATACATGTTTGTTTGACAATACTTTATCTAGTAGTTGTAACAACCTCTCTATAGATATCCAAAGTTAACATGTCACCGAATTGACGTAGGTACTTAAGTATGGTATTTTTTTTATATGAAACGTCCAGAGGTGGGCACCGTTAATCAAATAGTTAGTTTCGTTAATCGCTAATCCGTTAAATTATTATTATATTTTTTTATTTCAAGTAAATTACACTCATATATGATGTTAGTTATGCCTTAGGATTAGGTGTTAGTAAAATCGGTTTACAATTAAATTAAATTACATTAATATTTGGGTCATTGTCAGATTTAGGTGCGCGTCTTTTCGGTGGACATATCAAAAGTTAAGGGCTACAAAGCTTAACTTTCGATTGATCTGATAACCCGCATAATCTGTAATTCCGTGTCTATAAATCCATGTAACAAATACGTAAATTACATGCACACAAGCCGTTAACTATTGACCACCGAACCGGACAACTTTTGTTTTTCCGACTGACAATGACCCATTTAACTGGGGGCATGCAACCTACCACAGTTTAGCAAATAGGGGAGTCGATCCTATCCCCTATCATTCGCAGAATGTTGTTGGGACTGCCACGCACCCGGCGCACCAGAGATGCGGCCCTTTTGCGCAAGGTTAAAAAATAAGTCAACTTCGTTAAACGTTAAAACGTTACATTCTGAAAGATTTAACGGAAGTTAACGTTAATCGTTAATCCGTTAACTCAAAGGCCAGGACAAAAATCTAGGACCTCATATTTGAGAGTCGTACTTGAATCATGAACCACTCGGGTACCATACATAGGCTCAGGTCAGGTAAGCACTGTATAATGCGTGATTAGGATACAAGTTTAAATTAGTCACACAAATAGACCTCCGTCCGAACCTCGGATTTTCAACATCCGATGGACGTCCTAGTCAGAAAGTGTTGGCGGCACAGTACAATACCTATTCTTTTGGCGAAAAGTAGGTGATTCATTAACGATTAACGTACTTATTGAAAGTTAACGGAAGTTAATGAGTCCGTTAACAATTTTCGGAATACGAAGGTACGAGCCTGCCACTGCAAGTTAATCCGTGAAGCGTTTTGTTAGCTTCGTTAATTAACGATTAACGAGTTAATGCCCACCTATGGAAACGTCAATTAATAAATAATATAATTGATTAATGTTTGCTAGTGTTAGGAAATCGTCGTAAACAGTGTATTAGGCACACTTAAATAACAAAACTTTTGTATGAAATCAAGGTTAGAAACAGCCAGTGATTTAAAAAAATGCAATCTTGGAAGTCAAAACTCAATCTGAGAAATGAAAACAAGCGCCATCTTTAGCCATACTTTTCAAACTGGTAACACCATGCTATGCTTCATGAATGAGCTTTATATCAATGATATTAGTTCCAGTTGCAAGAGCTACGTGGCGCGTCTTGTTTAAAGCGTCATTTTATAGAATTTAATTTCAGTAGAAATCGCTAGATGGCGTTTTTAGCAATCATTATCTTTAGCGTTGTTGTGTGATGGCGCTTTCCGGGAAATCCTTTGTTGTTTTTAGCAACAGCGATAGATGGCGTGCTTACTGCTTAAACCAAAACAGCCTAGCTAATCGCAAAACCACGTCGTAGGTTGGTGTGACCTGGAAAAGGGTTAAGAAAAGTAGAGGTAGGTATAAAAGTATGTCAAAATTACAATAAAAAACCTTGAGGTAAGCATAATAGTCTCAATAGGTTGTATTTCAGCGCGCCTGGTTTTACATCAATAGGTAAGTAGGTACCTGTTTATCAAGATGTGACTACTATTTTCGTTTCTAAAATAATAATGGACAGAGGCATAAAAAAACATCAGATAAAATTTTGAATAACATTTATTGAATCAATCGTCATAATTCTAATATCATCCATCCACTGTAAAGTGATTTCCGCTGGGTTAAACTAAAATGAATCCTCTGTTTTTATTTGACTGATTAAAGTACAGTCAGCAGCAATGGTTGCTACGCGGGCGAGGTGCTCAAAATGATCTTCACACATTTTTATTATAAGGGAATAAGAGCGTGTATAGATCATTTTGAACACCTCGCCCGCGTAGCAACCATTGCTGCTGACTGTACCTACCTAAAATAGTTTTGATTTAATTTTTATTATATACCCCTAGTTTAAGTTTTTATTTGATTGTTTGTTTATCTATTTATAAGACGTTGTACATATTGAATAAATAAATTAGAACTGCTGTTTACTTCATTTACGTATACCTACTACGTTTTCCACAGCTGCTGTATATTTAGCAGAAATACCTAATCACAGAAAATTATGTTCAAAATGTTTGGCTAAAATGTTGAACGCTTCTGTAGTGAAATTTCATTTTTAATTTATTCCAGCGGATCACTAATATCTAGGTATAGACTTAGGTACAGAACAATTGAATAGTGCATCATACTGCCAACTACCAAGTCTTATTGCACATAATTAATTAAACATTCTAAATTATGAAATCACTAACAATACTTAATCTATATATAGCTAGGACAACGTCTGCCAAGATTTCAAAAGTTTGACTTACAACAAATACTTCTGATAAACTGTTTGAAATTGACTAAATTGGACTGACGGCCACGGAAAATAAACAAGAGTGCAAACATTCCTTGTCCATTTAGATCCACGATGAACAAATTAAAATATTTCACATTTTATTTCTTCCAAAGAGAGTAGTGTCGAATAAAAAGAGGCGGAAAGTGATAAAGCTTACGCAAGACGATTTTCAACATGAGGAACATAGAAATGCCATATACCTACTTAGGTAGGAGTAGGAGTACATTGTTTTCTTACGAGACACACGCCCACCAAAAAAAGTCAAACGAGTTTTCAATGGTCAACCATCAAAAAGCCTAAAGAGCGAAGTTTGTGTGCAAAAATGAAAACAAGTTCGAGTTTAATGGGTCGACGCGGCCTGTGCAGCCATTTCTTCTTGTTTCCACAACATATCATACTATTTGCATGATAAAACTCAAAGTACAATATAGTTTTGAAGTCGATTGAAGTTTAATGAAACAAAATTAAACCAAAACAACAGATATATAGACGTCACTTTAAAGGTTGTTGAAAAAATTTAGAATCAGGTACAGTGATTAGCGAATATTAAAAAAGTGCTTAAGAGTTTCAGGAACAGATGATTAAAACGCATTGAAATGCGTCTTCTATTCACTATCCGATAGAGATAGAGTCTATTGTGAGGTGTCATGAATGTCCACTACCTATTAGGTACCTATTACCTTAAATGGCACATAAAACATACTATGTCATAATTCTTTTAAATTGATATTGTATTTAAAATAATGCATGCATGATGTACAAATATAAAACGATGATAATTCTATTTCATAATGTACCTATTATATTTGGATACATTCATAATGCGTATTTTTGATGATAAATAAACATTAACATAATTATTATACTTGTTATACATACATATATCTGTTAAAACGATTTCATTATTCTGTGATTTTGTTCAGATTAATAATAATGTAACAGCAATAATATTTACAGCATTAAAATTTAGTTTACTTATTCTTCATCATTGAGAAGATCTGTACATGACTTCGCTTTGGTAGTTCTGAAAAAGAAAATAAAATAAATTAAAACGTTTTACTAGTAATTTACTAAAGTAGAAGTAAAATTTGTGGGTAGTATCTCTTTATGTCTAAAAAAATTAAAATCGTGGCTCCTAACCCACTCATTGTATGATAGGTATAAAGATTATACTGTACAATTTAATTTTATAAAACAATGACATGTAATATTTATAATATTATTAATAAATGACTATGACCACGACTGACTACGAGTATGTTAATGTTGCGACAGAATGATAATTAGCAAGATATAGATATGTATAGATAACCATGATAGCCTTACACTACAATATTCGGGAATATTGTAGTGTACACTAATAATGTGTGTGTAATAAAAATGTGTGAAAATCGTACCCACACGAAACACATGAAAGAGGATTTAATATAAATGGATGTAGATAAAGTAGTGTATGTTTATTTTTGAAATTCGAATTACTGACGTTACTGTCGTTATCGTGAAGTAAAGACGTAGTACTAACTGAGGATTCTTTGCTCTCCGACAGACCCTGAGCTCGATGGACCCATTCCGCACCGCCTTGAAGAGAGCCAACGCCTCCACGTGCGCTAACTCGTGGCATGCCTGCC
Organism: Cenopis cana; assembly: GCA_951800055.1. Taxonomy (NCBI): domain Eukaryota; kingdom Metazoa; phylum Arthropoda; class Insecta; order Lepidoptera; family Tortricidae; genus Cenopis; species Cenopis cana. The sequence continues at coordinate 10,074,478 of OX637476.1, read as the reverse complement.
CGTTCACCGCTAGCACCTCGTCTCCTGAAAATTAAAACGTTCAATTCATCAATATAAATAATTTATGGAATGTGCCACAAGAATGCGAGACCTTATCAGATCTAAGTACATTACGGGCGAAGACGACATGACGGAGATTACAGTAGACAAGAGCCATTTTATACACAAATGCGGAAAGGCACCTGGTTTAGTTATTATCCTATTTCATTTCATTTACTCTGAGGTAGATAGCCCGGATAGGCAAAAAAGGATAGGATACGGGTTAAAAACTTCTTGCATCGAAAAGTTTTCGTACGACTTTAGTTTCAAAACCAACAAGGCATTGGAGGCATTATAAAACCAAGAAAAATATCGATACAATAAAAAATATTGTAACACTGAAGACTCTTTACATCTAAAAGTCACACTTTAAGTTGGTTATGATAATATTTTTCGTTGAGCCGCATTGGTAAGAACAAATAACAAATAGCATCGGAAGTCCATAGCTGACTAGGTAAACAAACAAGTAGTAGGTACGATAAATTCATTATCAAAGTGTGTGAGTAAACAGTATATGTCAACACGATGCTAGGTCCGGTTACAATATTTCAGCCACATTAATACCTAGTACGCTATGGGCGCCTTGTGTGGCTTCTTATCCTTATCAAATTACATTATTTCGAAAACGTATTGGTACGTATAAAATAATTGCAAACGTACCTGCTTTGAGTCTTCCGTCGTCGATTGCTTGTCCTTGTGGTAAAATGCTTTTTATGAATATCCCAAGTGGACCTCTCGGGGAGTCTCTTCCTCCTACGATGGTGAAGCCGAGAGGTTTTTTCCCGTGGCCCTTTTCAAATGTGATTGTGTGGTAACTGTGCGTGGGTGCTTTCGGCTTGCGGGGAAGCGTGCAGAAATTTGCCGCGTTTGGTGTTTGTGGTTCATTGTCGTGTCTTATTTGGGTTCGCTCCGTCGCGGCTTCGGGCGTGTCTACGTCAACGATGTCTCCGGCGCAACTGAGCGCGAGGCCCTCCTTGTTAGCACCGCCGTAGCTGACGACCTGCCGGCGCAGCAGCTTGTTGTTCATACTGCTGTATGTCGCGTTCTGGCCCTTATGGAAGTGTGAGTGTGTGTTCGCGCCGTCACTCGGCCCGTCCGTTGCAGATAGCGCGCTCTGATTACACGACTCGTCCTGCGACCGCCGTCGGTCTATCCTGACGTCAATTTTATCAACGCGCCTGTCTTTACCTAAAATTACTGCATTTTCGTAATCTACTGAGCTCTCTCTCATCATGGGTGGCTTTCTTTGAGAGGGCGGCCTTTGTTTCATGTCAGGGGCCGTTTTGTCCTGTTGCCTGCATATTACAATATCGATTTCAGGGGCGCCTGATTTAAGAGCTTCCTTTGCCTCTGCCATTGTAAGATCACGAAGTCGTCGACCATTGACGTTAAGTAACTCGTCGCCGATACACAACGTCCCTTCTCTGAAAATAATAAATAAGGAGTGTGTAAAAATTAATTAGTAGGAAATCGAAATTTTACCTATGAACGACTAACAAAACACACTAATGTAGTGCTTCTTGGGAGATACTTTTTAAATATTAACAAAAAACATTAAGTATCTCCCAAGAAGCACTACATATTTTGTGCAAGTTATTGTGAAGTCGGATTTAATTTTGTAGGTACCATCAACGTAGTAAAAATATAAATTTTTACTAAATCAACATTTTTTTAGGTAACTAGGTACTTCAGAGTCTTCAGACCATTTCCTAATAAGAAAATCTGGACGACATCAGTAAGATCTCGGTAAAGTAGAAAATACCACAGCAAATTTTTATTATTAAAAATGGGATTGCTCTTGGCCAGCATCTAGCCAGGGGGCAAAGATGAGGCCAACGTTGAAGCGAGCTCATCCAGAAAATGCCTATTCACTCTTGCCATAAATAGGTCCAGGTGATATGAACTCGGCAATACAGACAAAAAAAATAGTTAACGATAGTAAAACTTACTTTTCAGCGAGTCCTCCTGGAACCACGTGAGCTACCAAGTAACCAACGTGACCTTCATCTGGCAATTTTGTCTTTGCGATAAATATTCCTAGTTCGTCAGAAGGGTGTCGGCGAATGATGCGCACGACTTTGTACTCCATTTTTTCAGTTTTATTCGATCTGGCTGGTTTTCTGCACGGCGGAATGGGTGGGATACCAGCGTCACTTTGGCTGATATCTCTTTGTCGCATCTTTTGTTTTTCCGTCAGTTGCAAAAATTTAGGTTCCTCGGTGACATTATTATTTGGCATACGTCTAAGTATTTCTTTGCGATCCAATGATAATGCCCTTTGATTATTTCTAAGTCGTGGTTTAGAGTTTCTATCCCTACTTATTCTGCTTGAAGCCCTTGATTTTATATAAGTGTGATCACCAGATACGCTTCGGCCATGACAAGGTATTAAAGTATGCGCGTGTGAAGCAGAACTGTCGCAGCGAGAAGATATTCTGTCACTATCAAATATTGAAGAGGCTGCCGATTCGTTGACTAGTATTCCTGAGTCAGCATCTTCACAGTCTTGTATTAACACATTCTCATCATCACATGACGCTTGATACACATCGTCATGAAACACCGAGTTATTTCCTTTTTGAAATTCATCTAAACCTGGCAGTGCGCCGTACGAAAAACTCCGTAACTTAGCTTTAACTCCACCTCGTTTCTTCCGACTCCTATTTAACGCACTAGTTGATTTTAAAATATTTTCATTACTCCCATCCACTTCGTCCTCGTCACCTTTTTGCTTGTAAAGTTTAGAGAAAAACTTATTTGTGGAGGATTTTAGATATCTATCTGACATTGCTCTCAGTTTAGCGGACAGACAAGAACTAGGTCCGATCGTATCTTTATCATCTTTAGGCTTAAATTTATCAGTCTTTTTTTGTGGTTTTATTAATATATTTGCAGTCGGTGCGTTTTCAAAAGGTTCGTAATCGTCATTAAAGATTTGATCGCTAGATTTGGAAAGTTTTGCGCCGACTCTGGGTACAGGGTGATAGCGATCACATTCTGAGCCCGAGCTGTAGCATCTGGTGCCTCTAGCGTTGAATAATTTACCGTCTCTCCAGTGAGTCTCGACATGAGTAGGAATGCCTTTCGTAACAAATACGTCATCATCGTAGTTCGGCATTCTTACCCAAGGATTTTGGTTTTCAAATTCAATATGGCTGTTGGGGAAGTTTCCGTCGTACCGACAATGAGCTACGTCTTCTGGAAGTCCAAATCTGCTGCTCTCACTACCTGAAGTCGAAGCAGCGTCATCCCCATAATGCAATGGTCCATTGGACTTGAAGCAAGATAACTTAGTATTTTTTACTTTATCGAGAAGGGGATTTCGTTTTTCGCGGTACACTGTGTACTCCTTCTCCAAAGAGCCCCCACGGTTTTTGCGACTAGAATTGTAAGTTTCTTGAGGTGGAGTAAAGCTGTTTTGGAGCGATATTCGGCGAGCAACAGGCGTGTCTTCGCTTTGGTGACATGGAATCGGTGATTTATCTACGATTATTATTTGGTCACTGAGGTTATAGAAGTTAGTTTCCACTGAGCTGCTGCTACTGTTTCGATTAGCGTAAGGTCCTGGAGACATGTCTGTAAAAAACAAAAAGGTTATGTTAGGTACCTAAGTGTATGGGTATGATACTTCTGAAGTGCATAAAATATTGCAAAATTTGCAGATACTGTAAGTCATACCGAGACTTTTTCCGCGTTTTAAATTTTCCATGGATAAAACTCAACTAGAAAAGGTGCGAGCTGGAGAAAATATCGTCAACAAATGCTAGTGAAATTGCACACTCCACTACAGCGTGTCTAACAAACTACCGCGCAAGATTCTTGCTATATTTTGACACGCGTCTGACGTTTATTGCATACAGCTTATCGCATTAAAGTCGAAGGTCACTGCATATAAATTAGCTTTGATTTTAACGAGTATGTTTATGCAACCTAAGAGATACAAGATATAGCTCTAATGACAGTTCTAAGTCTGTATCAGATTATAAAATATGGACCGACACTAATTTCATTGGACAGTGACACTTCCATACACTCATATGTAGACACTTAAATTTTATTGAGCATTAGAACACTGAGTGGGTATGAACGGAAACGTGTAATACCACTAATACGCCACAATGTAAGTAGGTACGGACCTTTGATTTGAATTAAATAGGCCGGATAAGGTGATAGTAGCAATTGTGTTTAACGCCTACTGGTTTGATAGACCGGTTTGAAGAAATGCAAGATCGACGACATTGCAATTTAAAAATAAGCCACCAAGGCACTTTATTAGATGTCAGAATATTAATTTAACAAGTCCTACGATAAGAAAAGACACATTTTTCATGTTATTACATAATGTCCCAATAATTTACTCAAATTGGGTTGAGTCGTTGATCTAGTTAGAACACTTCGGCAGATTTACAATGTAGGTAATCTAGTCGCACAGTGGGTGTCACATCGAATGTCTGACTAGTCGACGTAGGTAGTAGTAAAACTCTTTATGTCACACCTGGCCATAAAGTGGCCATTATCGCACGCTCCGCGCGCGAAAAAACCCACTTCCTGCCCAGGGGGTGACATAAAATGTTGTACATACCACGGGCGATAATAAAGAAAGCCTCAGATCGCATATTTATCGCCCTTGCCTTCGGCTCGGGCGTAAAATACCTGCGATCTGAGACATTCTTTGTTTTATCGCCCTTGGTAAGTAATGTACTATTATTTAGAGCAGCTCCAAGGGGCTGTTCGTTTGCAAAAATTGCGGACTGCGAAATGTTTTGTGATATGTCTACCTGAGACCTACGACTTTATAAAAAGCCATGTTGCCATGTTGCCATGCGCGCACGGTTCTTTGTCATGCAATGATGTCATCCAATTTTTGTATGAAAAAAGTACAAATTTCTTCAGAAACCCATCGAGTGGGGAGTGAAAGGGCTCCATGACCTGATTCCAAAACTATACCACATCATTACATACCATCCAGTGGTTTCTTTAAAAAAAACAACTCATTTTCAAAACATACCAAGTTTGGGCTCTTTCTAAGTCCTGACAGCAAACGGCTCAATGAAATTTTCTTAAATATACGCCGAATGACTCGTTCGTTATCTATAAAGTGCTGCCATAGTAAAATGTACCTACGGCGCAGTCATTTTTGCCAATTTTTGCATAGTACTTTTATAGGATAGCACATTATAGATACAAAAAAAACATAATAAACCTACCTACATTATGACTGGGTTAAATTACTGTTAAATCTCGCACAATACCTAACCCAGATCTATTATAAATTTTGTAAGTGCTGCATAATTTAGTTTATACCCGTGAAACTTATGTTACTGTGGAAAGGCGCCAATCGCCCAATCCTTTTTTTTTCTGTTTATTAGCTAGTTTGTGAAATACACAAATTAATTGGAGGGAAAGTTTACTGAACAATTTAATCGTGTTCGGCTACAAGGACGTGTCGCGGAGTAATTCGTGCACGCGCAGGTTTTTCCAATCGACAGATCAATTACCTACTTAAAAAAATTAAATTACGTCTCATTTGCAAGTGGGTATATAAGCAAAAACTATATTTCTAGATCACAAGAAGATTCAGGGAAGCGCGGTTTCGGTAGAACAAGTGTTTTGAAGTTGCTGACATGCCAAAATAAGGGAACTTAAGTATTTGGAGATAATAATTTTATTACATTGAACACCAAAATAACCTAAATTTTCGATATGATGCATGTACATGATATTTTCGTTTACAGTTTAGAGTACTTACACACCTAAAATTTTCAAGGTTATTTTTTAAGTAACTAGTAATAGCTAAGTTACCAGCCAGCTAGCAGGGGCGGCCTTCTTGAAAAACCGCAAGGTTGCCAACCGTCACTCCATCGGGAATGACTACAATGTATGTATTACCAATCCTGGCGCGACGTGTGGAGCGACTGGAGCGCGTGCCAAGCTCGGGCGACTCGGCCAGCAAATGCGGCGGCTCGCCTTCTAGAACCACCGTATGGTCGGCGACTGTCACTCCATCGAGAACTAATCGAAGTGTAATGTACAATCTGTAGTTACCAATCCTAGCGCGACGTGAGGAGCGCGTCTCATGCTCGGGCGTCGCGGCCAGCAAACGCGGCGGCTCGCCTTCTTGAACCACCGCATGGTCGGCGACTGTCACTCCATCGAGAACTAATGGAAGTGTAATGTACAATCTGTAGTTACCAATCCTAGCGCGACGTGAGGAGCGCGTCTCATGCTCGGGCGTCGCGGCCAGCAAACGCGGCGGCTCGCCTTCATGAACCACCGCATGGTCGGCGACTGTCACTCCATCAGGAACTACTGGAAATGTAATATACAATGTGTATAGTTACCAATCCTGGCGCGACGTGTGGAGCGGGTCTCAGGCTCGGGCGACGCGGCCAGCAAACGCAGCAGCACCCCTTCAAGTACCACCGGCATGGTCGGCGACTGTCACTCCATTGAGAACTACAGAAGTGTAATGTACAATGTATAGTTACTAATCCTAGCGCGACGTGAGGAGCGCGTCTCATGCTCGGGCGTCGCGGCCAGCAAACGCGGCGGCTCACCTTCTTGAACCGCCGCATGGTCGGCGACTTTCACTCCATCGGGAACTAATGGAAGTGTAAGTACTTGTACAATATGTAGTTACCAATTCTAGCGCGATGTGAGGAACGCGTCTCAAGCTCGGGCGACGCGGCCAGCAAACGCAGCGGCACCCCTTCAAGAACCACCGGCATGGTCGGCGACTGTCACTCCATTGAGAACTACAGAAGTGTAATGTACAATGTGTAGTTACTAATCCTGGCGCGACGTGAGGAGCGCGTCTCATGCTCGGGCGTCGCGGCCAGCAAACGCGGCGGCTCGCCTTCATGAACCACCGCATGGTCGGCGACTGTCACTCCATCAGGAACTACTGGAAATGTAATATACAATGTGTATAGTTACCAATCCTGGCGCGACGTGTGGAGCGGGTCTCAGGCTCGGGCGACGCGGCCAGCAAACGCAGCAGCACCCCTTCAAGTACCACCGGCATGGTCGGCGACTGTCACTCCATTGAGAACTACAGAAGTGTAATGTACAATGTGTAGTTACTAATCCTGGCGCGACGTGAGGAGCCCGTCTCAGGCTCGGGCGACGCTGCCAGCAAACGCGGTGGCTCGCCTTCTTGAACCACCGCATGGTCGGCGACTTTCACTCCATCGGGAACTAATGGAAGTGTAATGTACTTGTACCTACAATATGTAGTTACCAATTCTAGCGCGACGTGAGGAACGCGTCTCAAGCTCGGGCGACGCGGCCAGCAAACGCAGCGGCACCCCTTCAAGAACCACCGGCATGGTCGGTGACTGTCACTCCATCGAGAACTACAGAAGTGTAATGTACAATGTGTAGTTACTAATCCTGGCGCGACGTGAGGAGCGCGTCTCAGGCTCGGGCGACGCTGCCAGCAAACGCGGCGGCTCGCCTTCGCATTCTATGTGTCAATGTTACACGAAATAAATGATTTTAATTTAATTTTAATTTAATAGTCGGCGACTGTCACTCCATCGGGAACTACTGGAAGTGTAATGTACAATGTGTAGTTACCAATCCTGGCGCGACGTGTGGAGCGGGTTTCGGGTTCGGGCGACGCGGCCAGCAAACGCGGCGGCTCGCCCCTCTTGAACCACCGCATTGTCGCCGACTGTCAGTCCATCGGGAACTGCTGGAATAGAGTAACCAAACTTTATTCAGTAGAAAAATCCAAAGCATGTAATTACAGAAAAATTCATCACAATTTCACGCAATCCCTCAAAGGTTAGCCGGAAAAAAACTTTCATAGGAATAAGGTTGCCTTTGTAATTTAATCTTATGTGACATGTATATTGTTTTAACCTGTTTTTGTGTAGGTACAATTAAGTGCTTACATGCATACATACATAAACTTGCACTCACTATTTCATCCCTTCGAGGTATGATTATTGCGATAAAAAGTATTCTTTATGTTAATCCAGGCTACACGGTGTTACATTCATAATCGTCCGTTCAGCAATTTTGCGTGATTGAGTAACAAACATCCAAACATCAAAACTTTCGCATTTATAGCCGCGTATCCATTAGAGGCAGCCTCGGATCGAGCGGCTGCCTCGCTCCGAGGCCGCGCAAGTGGATATGCCAGGATCACACGTACCGAGCAAAACGGGCGAGACAGTAAAATTAGTGTCTCGCCCGTTTTGCTCGGTACGTGTGACCAAGGCATTACACTGCCTATGATCAGACTACTAACAATCAGGTATTTATAAATTTAGTTTTAGAAGATATTAATAAGGTACTTCGTGCTTAACACTGACTTAACAATACACATTCAATTTGAGGTCATACTTGGGTCATACCAATTAATATAGCGTAAACTATAGGGTACTGAGATTTCAAAAACACGTAATAAGCAAAAGCTTCAAAACTCAGTTTATAGCATAAGGATAAACTTTACGAAGTACCTGTAGGTACTTTATCTACGTATTTTCCACTTGGCCAGTTCGTACCAGCGTCATGACGCAAAGCCATTTGCATATTCGACGTGAGAGGATTTTTACGAGAGGGAGTAATTTCGCTACAGATTATAAACTAGAATAGTGTGTTTTCCGCATTTACGCACACGGCTTTTGATACAAGAAATAATCAGATTAGTTATAGTTACATTATGTCATTTTTAAATGTATCTCATTTCTCTATTTATGTTGCAATTTTAACCGACTTCAAAAAAAGGAGGAGGTTCATTTCGCCTGTATTTTTTTTGTTGTATGTTTGTTACGCGATTATTCCGCCATTTATGAACAGATTCGGAAAAATATTTCTTTGTTTGAAAGCATATGCTTCCAGATTAGCATTAGTCCAGTTGGTATCAAAGTATTCAAACTTCAATTCAATTCTGATAATAGAATCCATGAGGAGTTGAGGGAAACCCTCAAAAATTCAAGGGAAACATAATAGCGATTTTAGTATTTTCGGTAACCAACTAAGAATTTGCATTCAGAAAGTAACATTTGGTGATAAAGAAGACCACGGATGGCCATCGAAAATTCTACCTAACTGTTTCATGGATGGCGCTAAGATATTTCGATAAAGATAGATAAGCGATTATGACGAAGCCATTTTATAAATGATATTAATGTAATGTTACCATTAACCTGAATCTGATGATTGAAACCAGAAGGTAGCCCAACGGAATTCCTTAATAAAATAACGTAGCTTAGCCGTGTTTTAGCTTAAATTGGAATTGTCATGAGATGGACTTAAATTGTTCTGCTGTACCAGAAACCTGAATCTGACGATTGAAGCCGGAAGGTAGGCAACGGAATTCCGTAATAAAACAAAGAAGCTCAGCCGTGTTTGGGCTTATTGGAATTGTCATAAGATAGACTTGAATGGTTCTACTGTAATGTTACCAGAAACCTGAATCTGACGATTGAAGCCAGCCAGCCAGATTGGTAGGCAACGGAATTCCGTAATAAAACAACACAACTTAGCCGTGTTTGGGGTAATTGGTATTTTTGCTATGACAGAACTAAAATATATTATTTTCTAATTTTTAGTTAAAGTTTGTACATCTAGTCTAGTCTAGTAGTCGGTTTTTTTTCTAAAAATTTTTTTTTTCATCCTTCAAGATGTTACAAAGTTTTTTTCACATGCTAAGGATGAAAAATGTCACAGTTTGACCTTCCAGACAGCTGTCCCGAATACCCGTTATTTGGACAATATTTCCAGTCCAGTTCTTCTCAAAGTAGACCTACAGTCATACTTTCAACTTTTTTAACATTACCATGCAACGACAACGTTAATTATTGTCATTCCGAATATAGTTCGGCATTAATTAGCTTTTTCAGCGTTATTGTATTAAATTTAAGGCTACTTATTATTATAACACTAAAATATTCCTGAGTTAGGTACATCTTCCTAACCTAATAAACTTTTTTTACGAGCGGTTTAATTTTTTCCCTTATTCATGACAACCTGGGCATGCAGACAAATCAGCATAACTAAATAGTCTAATTCGTAGTTAAACATCTTAAGTATGTTAGTATATACTTATCTGTAATTTATTATATTTGATGGCCTTAAATGAAACACAAATCAAGCATTGATGAAGTTAAGAACAGAATGTTAGGATTATTGACCATTTGTCAAATATGTCTTCAGAAATGACCATTCAATGTCTCATCACCTCATTCAATATGAGCATCTGTAACTTTAAACCATATTAAGGACCGATATGTCAACCGCTTTAAAGGAAAGTTGTCCGTCATTGAGACACAGAAAATACCTACGATAATGACGCAATGCAGGTAAAGTAAGTATTTAAAGATTGGACACCTTTACGTCTTTACATCGGGACATGTTTCTCAACACGTCACGTTCGTTTTACGACACAACTAGTGAATACATGGCTAACATGACCATATCAAAACTGGTCCACGGGCGTACATTACATACCTTACTAACTATGTACAGTCAAGTGCAAAAATATGTGTCAAATGAATCCTCTCATAAATACTTATGTACCGAAAACTTATTTCACTGAAATTAGATTAGAGCTAACGGGCATATTTTTGAGCAACTTGTATGCATGCACCCACATTTTTGCACTTGACTGTACAGTTAGCATCAAAAGTAGCTACGCATAAGCCGTCAAGTCTTTATTACAAGGGATTAAGAACTTTTGACCTCTTAATTATGCGTAGTAGCTACTTTTGATGCTGATTGTACAAGTATAGTTATGGTACTTTGTACTGTTATTGGATTTTGAATCTACTAGCATGAAAAATGAAGTCGGTTTTTGTACGGATTACTTTGACAAACTTAGTCTTAAGTGTACTTTGAGTATCTCCCAAACAAATTCAATCTTACTCGTACTTTATCGGGGCTGGCTAATGGTTTTACGCTGAAATGTTGTCACATCGCTTGGGGCGTCTACTCGAATATGCTTGAACGACCTTTCAATAGAAGAGTCACTTCAAACTGGTCCGTGGTTACGTTCTCTTGAGATAGAAGGCTCGTTCATTGTTCCTAATATAAAATCATATTTTCCAACCTCGCTGATAACAATCAGTACCTATTTGTATTCAGTAACTGAATTTTGAATTGTTTAATAAAGAAAATTCCAAAAATACCATTTTCAGCACATATTATAGTAATTTTATTTTGATCCTATTTTTTTCTAATGCTGCCACTATTATTGTAATAAAGAAGAAGTGTATTATGACTCATAAATTATGACATGACTTTTTTTACTGAGGCATTGGTTGCCCCAATCTGGTGAGATTTTCTCAGAATGGAAAGATACTGGCCAAATAGTTGATAATTTAATATTCTACATTCTCAAGTTTATATTACACATTTGTATTAAATCAATATTTGCAGTCATAATGAGCTTGTTTATTTGAACACAATCTCGGGTCGAAACCAGGCAGCGGCGATAGTATCTGAACCGTCATGGCCACTACATCAACGGGTTTATTGTGCGCATAAATTGATGCTTGTCAAAACGAATCAATCTATTGTGGCGATAAAGTTGTCAAAACTATCGAATAGAATAAAATATAGAAACAAGTTTGTTGTACTCTTATAGAAATATCTAATAAAAGTTATGAGCATTACGATATCCAAACGCAGCCAAGGACAAGACTTTAATAATAAAACGATGCAAATGTAACATCGGAATGTTGTAAATTATCTGGTATATCTATGTAAGGCCTAATGTGCTAGTGTCACATAATTTTATAACAGTTATAAAAACATATCGACTATCGATATTCCACTTACAAATAATTAATGAAACCAAAACTGTTTGCTGTCATTATGCGTGTAGGAACATTTCATAGAATAATCTCTGCAATTAAATAAATAAATAAATAAATATTTGTGGACAATCTTACACAAATCAACCTAGTCCCAAACTAAGCAAAGGTTGTACTATGGGTACTAAGTGACGATATACATACTTATATAGATAAATAGATACTTAAATACATAGAAAACATCCAGGACCCAAGAACATAAATATTCGTGCTCATCACACAAATATATGCCCCGGCCGGGATTCGAACCCGGGACATCCAGCTTCGTAGGCAGGGTCACTACCAACTAAGCTAAAGCGGTCGTCATGTCAATTCCACACACATTAGGGCATGCTCTCTCCATACAAAGTTTGTGCAAGTTTTTCTTCGTTTGTATTTGTACTACAGTGATCATTTTTGGTCATCACCTGTAGGTTTATTTTTTAAAGTTTTTGTATTTTTCATTTTTGGTTTTTTGACATTTTTGTATATATCCAATATTTACAACAACAAAAAATTCGGTAGTGCCAAAACCGACGAATGTGCACAATGTTTGTATGAAAAATGCCTTGCCTTAAAACAACTTTATAGCCAATAAAATAGATTGATCGACTTGTTAATTTTCGGCATTACGGAGTTTTGCATATGAATACAGGTTTTAAATGATTTTCTCTTTCATTATACAAAGTGTTGCTTGGAATATGTATACCTGAGTTCAAACAAAATTGGACGAGAAAACTCGATTTTGTTACTAAATAATGATTAGTCTTGCACAAGCAGTTACAATCATGTAGCTACGTAGTAGTAGCGAACTTACCCAAATCTATCGTGAAACATATTTATTACCATAGAACTAAGGCGGGACGTGACGATGTATGTATTGGGCAATTTTGGGGTACTTACTTGCATTGTGCTATCTGCTATGTTACAAAGAAAGCTAGAGATTATGACGAGCTACGTACGTGTATGAGTGTTGATAATGCAAATGTGCATACGGTACCTGTATATATATCGCTAGCGGCCCTAAATGGCTCCCATAATCCGGTGCGATTTTATCGAAGTCGCAAAATGGACATAACAATGCCCAGTTTTAGTGGGCGAAATTGTAGGTCTTTTGACATTTTGACTGTTGGATATCTTTTCGTTATGGAGGCGCACAATGCTGGGTTTTTTTTTCAAGTCGTAAACTTTTGCTACAACTTAGCCTAGGCCGCCATATGTTTTTACAAGAAATAAAACAAAAGACATTCCATTTTCAGGATCGAATGTTACAACGACTATGTTAAATTAAATAATGATACTGCAAAAAATATGATATATATCAATAGAATTGTTAATAATTCTACTTTTTAACTTCACTATCTGTTTCTATGACGACGGGTCAAAGTGTGGTAAAATCTTTATTTTTGCAGTTTGTTATAGTCTAGTTTTTAGTTTTTTTTTGTATTGATCCATCTCTCATTTACTTTACTTTAACTTTGTTGTTATTAGTTAGCTTTAGCACTATTATCCTTTAACATTATTATATTATGATAGCACTAACGACTTGCCAAGATGGGACATGTGATACGCAATCTTGTCCACAGGAAGTCTTAAGGAGTCACTGCGTGATGAATGATTTCCTAGTCAGGTGATGTCATTTCGTTAATCGAAGTGTCATCGATTTGACGTGCACGAGAGATATTTTCCGACGCGGGGCAACAGATCGCGGTGACATAATTTGAAGCAACAGCTGTGTGGGCCAGAGAAAACAAAGCCGTTGGTTCACAAATATATGTATCGACAGCTAAATATGCTGGTAGCATGCCCCTATTCTATTGGGTATTTTCACAAGCGATATCGCCTATAGAAACACTGTAATCTGTTTGTATGATGTATAAAAACGTGCGCGCAATTCATCCTCGTCGAATTTAAATTAATTTATTATCACTTTATCAAACAAAATTATTGGTATAATAAGTATAAAGGATGCGGTAAAAATGATTATAAATTCTACACATAAAGGGATCTCAGAGCAGTAATTAAGATGTAAAGTATAGGTACGTACGAGTAATAAAGCTGAATTTATAAATTAAAGCAGCTATGAAATCGCTGCCAATGAAAACATTTCTCTCCAAGTCTCGAGTGTTAGAACCCGGCGGGCTATTTAACGACTAATCAGCCATAACGGGCGATATTAATTCTCACCACAAGATTAAGGCTTTCTTATTGCAGCGAAACTACAAACGCGACACAAAAAATCCGCTAGGCGGCGCAACATTATCGTAATTCTCCCCAGTAACAAACACAATTACATTTTACACACACTATCTCACTTTACTGTGACAGGTCACTGACCTCGTTTTTTTAATGATTGCTGTAACTTAGAATTTGAATATGTGACAGACCTTCTTTGTCAAATTAACCAGAATAAGCCAGAGTGGCGCACGTGATAATCAGGTTGTCAACCATTTAAATTTAGAACAGATTGTTATGACATTCACGCAAAAGAGTGTAGACTTGTCATTGCATATCTCTGTCTCTGTTGCGCAGTTTTGACAGATTTCACTTAACTAAATAAGGGCTAAATTTTATCACGACTCGGCACAAAAAGTCAAAATTGCAAGCCACAAATAAGTAGCTTAATTTCAACCACTAAGCCAAGTACATTGTGGTGTAATTAGTAATCGCTTGCTCTCTAAAGCACAGGTCACAGGTTCGAATCTCAGGCAAGAGCAAGTTTTTTTTTGTGTTTTATTTAAACAACCGTAATTTTTAGAGCATAAATAATTATTGAGCGTTATTTTGGTAAATAAATATTTTGTACTTTTTTATTTATTTAGAAAAAGATTCAACATAAATATTTTGCCCTGCTAATAAAAGCTTACAACTTTATTTATTAGTTCTTTATTATTCTTTATTTATCGTATGGCTTTTATTTCGAACCGTGTGATCTTCGAGAAGACAGTACGGTTCATAAATCCATCTTAAATAAAATTCAAGATTTATTATATAATTTATTATAAACATAAAACATAAGACTGAGGGATTATAATGCGTGCAACCACAGTGCGTCTATAACAGTTTGTAGCCTGTCTCTCAATAAGCTGAGAAGACGTTGATAATTATGTCAGTTCCCCGCATTTCCTCCCATATTTCATTGCAGTATCTATTACTTGAATTGCTTCTTTGGTTCTTTCATGGCGATGATCCCACTGTTGAACCATTAAACCCCAAAGATTCTCAATCGGGTTCAAATTTCAGGCGATGGCATTACATCATTACATTTATGCCTGGATGTAGCTGTAGAGTAAACCATTCCCAAGTGACCCGTGCTGTATGGGGCAATTATCTTGAATAAAGTCAGGAAAGTCAGTAGAACAATTTGCAGCATCACTTCGTCCAGTAAATTCACGTAAACATTTGCGCATGATGTGGCTATGAAGTGAAGTTCACCGAAGCCGCTGATCATAGATCTGAGACCGCGACGCCGTCACCAGATATCCTCCCCCACATACTAGCGCGTAAGCGGCCAGAATTCCTCAGAGCTTTGGGCCCTTTCTATTTCAGATATTATCCGAGGCATCTTTTCATTTAAATTTGTATTATTCTTTTTTTATCGTTTACGTTGGTATATTGGAATAATTACACAATGCAATAATATCACTTTCATCGTAATACTGATGTCATTCTGCTTTACATTGAACTGCAGAGCAAATTGAAGTCGAATAGCGTCAAAACTTTGGCAGGATTACGGTCCGTTTGGGCATATTTATTTTGTTACAATACGAAGCTCAATATATTTAATAATTTAAAATATTGTATTTGAAATACCAAGCTTGAATTTAATTTGCTAATGTCAGATGTCAAACTATGTGTCAGGCGCTATGAATATACTCATACATAGACATAAAATATACAATATGCTATACGAAGGAGTGTGACCCGTATAATGGAAAAAAAATCCACATTCTAAAAATACTCAATGAAACCTTTTGTAATAAGAGAGGGTTTAAAAAGGAAAAAAATGATATAATGATAAGCTTTATTAGCCACAGTTTATGTTTTCCACTATCTCGAATTGTAAAAGTACCAGGAAAACTATTTTAAATGTTTATTCGTCGATATGACTCACCAGTAATTTACCCTAAAAATGTTAATATCATCTAGTTACTGGTATTAAATATGCGATTTTTATAAATGTCAAACTGCTAAAAGTGCGACAGACGTCCGTCCAGCTCGAGGCCCAACGGCCATCTGTCTACTAAAATGAAGCGCGCAGTTTGCTTTTCTAATATTTTTGAGTTTTGTTAAATATAAAAACATTAAAAAAAAAATTAGCCGTAAAATACACTTCTTCACATCGTTTCCTATCTATTGATATATTTTACTCGAGTCTGAGTTGGATATATTTTATATACGACTCACAATAAGATCAAAATTTACCTGTTTTTGCGACTTGAGATCATCGAGCGAAGTTTCAAATATCGTGTTTTCAGCCTTAAAATACACTAGACCGACTCTTAAACTATAACATATCTAAATATCCCATCAATAAAGTGAGTATTTAATGGTTTAAAATTGAATGAAAAATACTATGATTTCGAATAACGTGGTCTTAACTAAGGCTAATTACGTCCAAATTAATCTTTTCACGTTAAAGTACCGGTAAAAGACTAATACGAATACCTACTGTCAACTTAATGCGTGCAGAAAACTACTCAGTGCTGTGTTAGTCAAGGTTCAAAATATAGGAAATTATTAAACTGCACCGCGAAAGATTATCGCGGCCAGTGTACACGCGTTAATGGTTTCATTTTGGCACTGAGATTTTTTAAAGGATAATTAATTACACCGCAAAGTCCGTAAAATATTTTTGATAACGCTGATGCTAATGTTTATGATGATACGGCGAAAAATAACGTGCCGACATCAGGATATATAATATTACACATTCATGATTCTCATAAATTATGTCGCATTATTTAGACGTAACATTTTAATATGGATAAGATATTTATGGCTAGCTCCAAGTTGTCTAGAATATCTCATTTCGATATCCGTCTCGTAAAACGGGTTTGCCATTGGTTATACCAATTAGTTATACCATACATAGTTACTCGTATACCCTTTAAAAGAATTTACAAGAAAACGTGAAGGTATATAGCAGGAAGGTAAACAGATAAGGGAAACTAACTACACAGCTCAACATTTTATCTCGTATTGATATGGACAGTCGTGAAATAAATTCTTACAAGAAAAAATAACCTGCCTACTTACCTAATTACAGTAATTACGAGTCCCCGATGTAGTCATTTCAAAATAACTAGTTACGTATAAGTTTTTCTTATTTCCGCACCTGACAGTAATGAAGATGATAGCCGCGTGGTTAAGGAATACAACTATTCAAGAGAGTTTGACTCCTGATCGTAGAAATGTGTAATCTCGGAATAAATGTACGGAATATGCCATGATATTTTGCCACAAGCTTATCGGTAAAAAACATTGTTGTCTACATTGTTGTTGTGTACGTACACAAAGAAATATAAAGTCTCAGACCCGCACTCGGACCTCGGACAGTGTGGGGACAAAACCCCACTAGACGAGGTGTGTCACCAGCAGCAGTAGACATAATTATTTAATTGAAATTATAGAACAACATAACATAATAGGTCCCTTACGCAGCGTTATAAAAGCTATCTTACCTTTTATTTGTGAGGTTGTCGCGGTAGTCGCATCGGACTTCTGTTATGTGTTGATATTCTGTGTCACAATCTGAAAAATTAGATAAAATTATAATTATTAATATTTCCACAAAAGCACTGTGATAGGTAATGTGAAAATGATGTTAAAAGCAAAACGTATTGTAATGTACTTTAAAAGTAAAAGCCGCTCTTTAACGTAGCAGTTTGTAACTTCTGCATTCGAATCGACATAAAAATTCAACTTATTACATTAATTAAATAAAGGTAACATGATGTTCTGGTACATATTCTTTGTTAAACTATCATATCCGCAGTCCCCTGTCCTGCACTAAATAGGTCGGACCACGTGGGAAGAGAAGTGTAAGAAGACCGCAGCAAAGATGGTCTGATGAAATCAAAAGGCTACCGGAAACAACTGGCTATCAGTAGCGCAAGACAGAGAGACGTGGAAAACGTTAGAGGAGGCCTGTACCCTGCCGAAGGGGTCCCAAGTCACGATATATAAATAAATGTGTGTGCAAATGGACACATCTATGTTAATATAACTTCACATAATTTTAAGTAACAAATTTAGTTTAAGTATATTTCATGTTATTACTGTATGTTTTTCTTAGGAAATAAAAAGGCTTTATGTTTATTATTATTATTATCCGCAGTTAAGTACGGAAAACCGCCGCGGGGTTTGTAGACGACGCGACGATTGTGTGTTTGTGTGCAATTTCTAAATAATTGAAAGCAGAAGAAGGACTAATGATTTGCATTACAATAGTCTGATACTTCCTAAGCAGACACCTCGCATCAATTCCTATAATGCCTCATCATACGCCTGTATTGGGCTGGCTACGTGATAGTAATTCCAGAATAGCGACACTCACGGTACGTCCCGCAACCCCGCCACGTTTCAAAGACGCCCGTGATTTCATTGGCCTTCTGACAATACTTATATTGAATTCACAGATGAGATGAAATGAAATGAAAATTCAATTTCATTTCACTTTGCAAGAATCGAAACTATTTAGCTCATAGGTATATGAATAAACGAAGTTTATTACACATGAACATACACCTATGATAATAATAAAGTGGAGTCGTTGCCCCTTAAGACTTTACTTTAATGTGTAAGTAAATTAGTTATATCATCATCATCATCATCATTTGCTTGCCTGATATAAGGTATATAAGATTTATATATCTTATACACCTACTTAGGTATATAAGATAAGATGTTATTGATGGCGAGGCCGGAAAAGTTTTTCAGTGAATTACATATTAATTATTCAGGCATTATATTACGTAAGGAGTTGGTTGTAAACCTATCCTTAGGTAATCATTGAAACGCGTAGGCAGTACAGTCTTTTGTATTTATTACGGCAAGGATAATAAAACAGTGATTTTAATTTTCCGTTACGACTGTAAGCGGGACGTTCATTTCCATGGAACATAGTAAAGGTGAGACTTTATGAGTACTAACTGTCATCGGGCTTCGCGTAGGCCGGCCCGAGTAGGCGGTCAGAAAATTATCAGCAAAAACAATTAAGTATGCAAGCAGGGTATCCATTTTGAAACTACAACATTCAATTTAGGTTTTACCATTCTCATCTTAATACCGCGTCGCACTCATACACGTTTGGCCATGCCCTTAGGTACTCAAGAGGGAGTGCGTTGAACAAGACTGTTCGCAAATGAATTCAGTAGTTTGAAAACGCGTTCCGAAATTGTTCCCCTGTTTGTACAACAAGTTTCAACTTAATAAGTGTCTGAAGTGCAATCGTCATCCTCTTAGGGCGGTCCATAAAAGACAGTGTAAACGAGTATTGAGCAAAGCTTACGTAACTTCGACGAATTAGGTAAAGCCCGCAAAACATTTAGTGTAATGTCGTGAAACATGATTAACACGAGTAGCTAAAGAAGTATGTGCTTTGTAAGAGGAAAAAGGAAAATGTTAATTTTGTTACAAGAAAAATGAATCGCGTTTGAATCGTGAGTATCGTGACATCAGCATTTTCCTCGGTTAAAGAACATTACGAACGCGAACGTTGAAACAGTTGAAACACGGGGGAAATATTTATGCTGCTACGATGAACTGGCAGGAAATAATTTATCTAACCTACTATATAAATGTAATTTTCTATCTGGGATTCAATGTAATACTCACAACACTAATGTGTTTCTAAGTTACTCTGTAAACCTTTCATTAAGTTTAGAGAATGCGTGTCGTGATGCAAGGAATGTCGTTCTTCAACTTTTCACGCTCTGTGTACTGTCAGCACATAGTAATTTGTTTGCAATCATTAAGTTCAAACCTCGGGTAGTAATAGACGTTCACGTTTTGTCTCGTGTTGGATGTCATTTAGACTCAAATCACCGTTGAAATATATGTTAGCGTTAATTAAAGTTTACCGCGGGCAATTATTACTCAATAACAATTATAATTAAATTAACTACAAAATTGTTATCATTAGCAGACTTGTCCGTTTACATTGACAACGGGTATGTAGTGTACACACCTGTATCCAAACAAAACAAGTAATGCATTGAAGTTCGTTAGAAGATATGCGCTTGTGCTACGACGTAACGAGATTGGATTTCAACTGCATTCAAATTGAATTCGTTGATTTTGAAACTGATGAATGTAAGCTCAAATAGGCAAGCATCTGTTTTTTTTTGACAACGGAAATACAAGTAGCGATAGGTATTATTATCTCAAACCTGTACCTACTAGTTTCATTCGAACATATGGCTACAGTGTTTTGGTACAATGGTTGGGGTATTTCATCACAATCTTGTATATAAACCAGTTACACGTACATACGATCTCCAGAGACGGCAACCAGTGAAAACAATAAGTGAGCAATTTCATTTATGGGCACTACTTTGTAGATTTCTTGTATTTCGAGAACGAGAATATGAGAAGCGATGTGCAAAAACATTACTTATTGGATAAACATAAAACGGGTACAGTTTTTGTATCGAATATTCATACAGCTGCCCGACCTGTCTGACCCGTTGGATTTGCTCCTGAGTATATTATCATAATACACTACACTCAGGAGTAAATCAAATGGGTCAGTCATCATAATACTATTATGATTCGTTACCTAACCTAATCTAAAATAAGTTATCATTTGAAAGGGTAAACAATATGTCTCTCTGTAGTCGTTTCTTCATAACTGAAGATCATGATCATCTGATGTCTTTTTGGACAGTATGACTTGCTTCCACCGGCTTCTACTAGCGGCCATCCGCACTACATTGTAGAACTACTTGTACTATTACTTATTCTGTGGTAGAACTTGCTGGTCTTTCGTCGTTGTAAATTCTAATTAATTGGTTATTGGCCATTCCCATTTAATGTCACTACCGTGAATGAAATTATAGCAATAATATGCCAGATATTATAGCTTTAATAAATTTATCATTAAAATTGCATAATTTCATCCACTGGATACGATAGTGTGCACAAAATTTACTCTATTATGTACACATAATGTTTATAATAACCACAAATATCTGGCACCTCTAACACTAGGATAGCTATTATTGTTGGATGTATTTCGTCTACTAACCTAGATCCAGTTTCCAGTATCGATTTCCTCTAAAAATATATTTACTCGAATACAGTAATGGAAGTGGCTCAAGTGGCATAGTTTTATACCAAACTTATCCAGAACTGAAATTTTGTTCAGATAAATCTTAGACCCTGTCATACAGCTTTAATATGCCGAGTATAGTTATTATTTTCAAATGTTGAAGTCCTATCTTGCATTAAACTTATCAATAAAAGTTTAATTAAAATTTATACGTAGATTGTGTAGCTGTAGTTTGTGTATTATGTAGATTGACACAAAAATACATTTGATAGTGTAGATCACACAGGCTATGAAACCGTTCAATTTTTTACGACCGTCCCTGAAACTGAATTGAGATTGACATGAAATATTTTTAGGCGCGGTCGAAAGTTTGCTCGATGATAAAGTTATTTACGATCCACTCAATGCTACTGGAAACAATGAAACATTTTGCCAAAACTTTTCCTCCAAAAATTAACATGCGTTGTGTTCAGCTCTGCATCCTATTTGACTTTGAAATTCAAGTGAAATTTTCTTATCTTGGAACATGGGTCACGTCTCGAAGTGATTAGTATTGAGGTTGCGATCGGTGATACAGGATGTTTCGAATACGAGAATGATACCCATTGGATCGGTACTTCGAGAGCCCGTGACAAATCTCCAGTGTAAATTGAAAATGTATTTGTCTATGTCTTTGTCGGTGTTTTATACTGCGCTGCATAAACCTTTTATTAAGAATTAAAAACCTCAGACAGTTGTAAAATATAGAAACACACATGAAATATACCTTAATTGATGTACTTCATGTACTGGACGTCTCAGGTAAAAAATGAACTTTTATATAAAACATTTTGACATATTATATGAAGTGAGGCATTGAGTGACTGTAAAATATGCTAGAATATTCTTAACAAATGTAAACAAGACATTACAAGACCCACGAATAACGGAACTAAGAACATAATACAAACGACCTTTAAACCTTATCAACTTTACCTATTACAAGTAAACTGTAAACCTGTGTACGGTATTGTTCTCAAAGTTTATGCTAATTGAGGTGAAATTGTCGATACTCGTGGCACTCAAATAACGGTTATGAAAATAAAAACAATTTTATTCCAGTTTACTTACTTTTTTGCTGTTATGGTTTTCACTAGAAAATAATCTGAAATAATTTGTTTTTTCATACCCTTAGATAAAACGTGTCCACTAATAAATTTCATTTCATTTATTTAGAACCATACAAACGCTTATAACCAAAAATATGAGAATATCCCGGCAGAGCCCAAACTAGGCTGAGCCTGTATCTCGGGACCTAGCAGTACACAAGGTGTCCAGTACTGGTACGTTTCCACCTAGTACGGAAAACTATTTTTATTCTTTTGAATCACCCATCAATAATGTTGTAATTTTGTTAAGCAATATATGTAGGTCAAGTGTTATCGATTCTCCTTATCAACGCTGATCGTCCCCGTGAATGTATTATCTTTGCGATTCTTTATCATAATAGATTTCCAAACAACTAATCTTCGATAGAAATTGCTAGCATGCTTTGAATTCCAGAGTATTAAGTCGGCCTCTAAGTTTCAAACTGTAAGTATTATTCTTTATTCTTTATTGCATTGAGGTGTTACAGACAAGTTTGGTATTAGGTACATGACACCCTGTAAGGGCACTCATATTATATTATATAAAAAACTAATTATAGAAATCAACATCCTCCTAGTGTTTTAAACCTGTAGTTGCATCCTGAAGGACACCTTGGGTCCGCTACCTTAACCCGAGATTTGGCGTAGGTACTAGTTTTTACGGAAGCGACTGCCATCCTGACCTTCTAACCCAAGGGGAAACTACAACTTTTTGGGATTAGGCTTGTCGAGTGAGTGGGCAACTTGACTGTTAGAAGTCCTCACAAGCTGCCCGAAGGCCTCAAACTTGGCTTAACAACTGCTATCAGTGGTTTTAAATGTGGACTGTAGGTGTCGGTACGGAACCCTTGATTGTGCGTGAACCGGCACGCACTTGGCCGGTTTTTTGTATAAATACAGTAGTGCTATAGGTAATCTATTTTATTTAACTTCCGCCAGACTTCCGCGACTTGCGTTCATATTTGCCGACAATTAAATCTTGAGTAATGAAGACGAGCTGAGTATAATAAAGGTGATTGTTGACGGATAAGACGTGAGCCAGGTGGAGGTCAAGTCATGACGACATCTTGATAGCTAAGATTAGCAATGACGCATCGCGGGTATGGCGAGGTTCACCGGTCACTACCCTGGAGGCAAACAATAAAGACAAACAACCCACCTAGTTCCATCAAACGAGAGGGTACTATTCACCTATGTTATTAAAGGTAAAGTTAGGTAGGTAGTCTAATGTAATACAGCAGTACTACCACAACACAAACGTTTTAGTAATTATCGTTATGCCACACCTGGCCATAAAGTGGCAATTACCGAACGCTCCGCGCTCGGGAAATCACAGTTCCTGGCCAGGGGGTGACATACAATTTTGTACTTACCACGGGCGGTAATAAAGAAAGCCTCAGATCGCATATTTATCGCCCTTGCCTTCGGCTCGGGCGTCAAATACCTGCGATCTGAGATATTCTTTGTTTTACCGCCCTTGTTAAGTAATGTACTATTATCTTATATCTTTAGACGAGTAATTTTTGTATATACATTATATTTATTTATTTCGGAGATCTCGGAAATGGCTATAACGGTTTTGACAAAATTTGGTATGTGGGGGTTTTCGGGGACGAGCAATCGGTCTATAATATTATAGCTAGGTCTCATGCACGGGAAAACGCCGAGCAAAGTTCGGTCGCCCAGATATTTTTCTATTGTATGTCGATGACCTACGCATATGATGGAAAACGGACACCATGGTTTATGGATATGCTTGCGTCTTCAAAGCAGTCACACACACGCAATCTTCTAAAGCATCACATCACCAGGAATACAACACCACATACAATGCAAGTGCTAGTGCCGTCGAGTTACTTAAATGTACGCGTCCATTCTGTATTATTAAAATTAATGTACAATTAGCCAGACTCTTTATTATCTAGTTAGGCAAAGAATGCGTTTTGTTCGTCAAGCAAGGCATGCGCGTTAATGCGTTCCTGGTAGCCTTGAAACTCATCCGAGTTCCGCTTAACGAAGATGAACCGGTTAACTTTTTAAGTTTAATTTAAATCTACTATATTTAAGAAATACTTGCAGTTTATATACTCACGAGCAAAAATAACGGGTACCCTTTCTATGGAAATTCAATACAAATACCCGTTATTTTATGCTCGTCAGTATATATTAATTACAATAAGGGACGTATCTGAAGATGTTGAAGTTATATTCCATATAAAACTTTAATATCGCTACTTAAAATATAATTTATAATTAGATAACAGCTTTTTTTTCTTTTTTTCAATAGCCTATTTAGTGTCCCACTGCTGGGCAAGGCCTCCCCTCTTTTCCGCCACTCGTCTCGGTCGTGTGCCAGCACCTGCCATTCAGATAACAGCTTGTTAAAAGTAAATCCAATGCATAGCAGGTTCTGCTTTCAAAGTACTTTTCCCACTTTATAAACTTGAACGGATATTCTACCCATAGAAAGCCGTAACCGTCTCAAAGCTACGCTATTTTGTGACTGCAAAGTCGCTGCATTCTATAGAAAGGAACCGGCTCAGGCTTTCACGAGGCGGAACAGGGCTTTTTCTTGCCTCCTGTCTCGTGTAGGGGCGATTCTATTGAGTGTCAGACATTGTGGCTCGCTCGACCTCAGTGAACTGAGCACTACCGCTTCCAGCCATTTCAATAAAATACGGATAAGATTCAACGCGTTGGTTCGTGTATTCATCATTATGATAATCATTAAAGTATGATTTGGCAAATAAGTACGTATATAATATACTCACATTCATTGATTGCAAAAAAAACAACACATACTTTACAAAAAAACATTTTACAAGAAATATTGAAACTATTTTTGAAAAATAATGTTTAATACTATAAGTGAATACATAGTCATGAGAAGATTAAATGAGAAGTTACGTTGATTTCTAATGAAATCCTTCTACAGTATCTGTTATGATTAGGTATTTAGGCGATGTGGTGGGTGTGTAGCATAAAATTAAATAAGGGGTACTTAAAAGACGGTGTCCTGAGGTATCAAACTCTTTGGAAATATTAGGTAATCTAAGTTATTTCGCCATTTGAGTTATGAATAGAGGCTAGTATAGGCTTGGATCGTTAATCAAATATATTTATTTGAAATATATACCCGACTATTAAAGCCTATGAGACGTATATTTAGGAACGTACTTAAAGTCGAGTTCATTTATATCAGAGATTTTAGAAACACATTTAGCCGTTGAAATATTTTCATATAATTATGATCAAATTCCGCTCCGATGCCGATGTAGGTAAATAAACTCAAAAATCTTTGATATCTTTAATTAGATACCATGCGAATTTACCAAATCGCGATGAAGGGACAGGTTCTCATGTGCAAATGTTTATTTTACTAGCTAGAGTAAAACTCGTTTTTTTCGTCAAGCCAAATTGACTCACGGGACTAAAATCACTTTACGATCTGTTCCCTTTTTTGCGATGTGCGGAAACCCAGTTAAACTCCAATTTTATTTGTTCCAAAGCGAGTTAGTCGGTTATTTTTACAATTCTACGCCGGGTCACGTAATAGGAAAGCTGTGAAACTGCAGTTACGTATTTTTATGGGCCCGAAAAACACCACACTCCACTCTAAAGGCGAAGGTATCTTGTATTGTTTCTTTAATTACTGAGCAACGCATGCAAGCTTCCACTATTACTATCACTTTCTGTTAATTTTTCTTACTGTTTGTTATAATTGAATATTACTAAAGTTATTTATTTATTATATACTTATATACTTACTTAAATAAAAGTTCTTGTTGTGATTGTGAATTTTATCTATAGATTAGCTAGAAGAACAAAATGCGCTATTTTTATAAGAGTCGCGTAAACCTTCAAAATAGCTGCAACATTCTAGTCTAATTTACAAACTCAATTGCCTGACAAATTAACAAACGATTTGTTTCGCGTTTTTTACCGGTAATTACAATATCTGTGAAAACAATCATGTAGCATATGACTACTGGTAATCAATAAGGATGCCAACTGGCGCTGTGTACATATCTACGCATTCTACATAATACTGAAATACGAAATTGTTTTGTCTATTGACCACAAATGAATGCACGTATTTAGCATTACTACCGGCAGCATTCGACAACTGGCGGATGAATATTCAGTGTCGTAACTATGTAAGTACTCTTTTTGTTTAAGAAACACTCTTTGACTCGCCAGAAACATCGTTTACAGCAGAAACCAGAAACATGAAATATTCACAAGCTTCTTTGTCTTCAAAATTGTGAAACTTGCTAAGAACATAGCTGTTTTACAATATAAAAGCCTTCGTGGCTGGTGGCTGTCATAAACTTATCTTGAGTTAAACGTTTTCTCCAAAGAGCTCATTATTCAGAAGAAAGTTACGTAAATGATAACCCAAGAAAATCATTATATTTTTCAACCCTTGTATGGACTTTTCCGAACTTGGGGACCACGGCCAACAAAATATGAAGATAATTCTTTGCTATTTTTATCCTTGAAGTTGCAATGATTTCTCAAGTTTTCTCAAATTAATTGAAAATCAATTTTCATGATCAGCGAAACTATAGTAGTAATAGTAAAAACTTGCTGCAGTCCGAGCACTAATGCCAGCTAATGCGTTGCGCCTGTTGCGTTCTCTGTTGCACTTAGCTGCTATCACCTTGGTGTGACAGACAGCACAACAGGATGCCGTCCCGACCCGGTCTTTTACACCTATACTACAATTTTGAGTTTAGAAAAGGTACTATAATTTTTTAAATTTAATTAAATTAAAACCACGCATATTACTTCCAAATGAATGAGCTTACACAAATTTCTATTTGACCGATTTAATATGTATACCAGCGTGCGTGACCACCGTTTCGTTACATAGTCATGACAAGACATTAGGAAGTTTAATTACAAAAACCATAATGAAGTATTGCGTCGTGATTCTGTGAATCGATTAATTATTAGTTTTGTTTGCAAAGCCTGTTTAAACCCTTGAAGTATCGTTATCACTTAGGCGTTAAAATAAGGCTCAGCAGCAGACGAGATAAATAATGAGTGACACAAGAAAGAACAGGAGTGGGTTACTAATAATATCGATCAGACAAGGATGAATTAAGTATCGTACGACGACGACAATGTATATCTCGTCTCATTGACAGTACTTTAGAAACCGCAACCCTGAATATTATGATGGTGTCGGATGCCATGTGAAAACGAACTTTCATTGGTTACATTAACATGCTTGTATTAATTGTTAAATCCGACCGCCACGACATACAGGGTCTTAGGGATTTTTTAAAATGTAATACATGAATCTTACGCATCAATCCATTGTTTTACAAATCAAAAAATAAGTACCTATATTTATATAAAGTTCAAATCAATCTGAGATCTGAGCAAACAACGTATTATGTGATACAATGGCATTTGTAACAGGAGTGACGTCACACTTGATGCTTTATAATTTGAAAAACTTTTTACCTAAAAACAATCTCAAGTCAAAAAACGAACGGTCCAAAAGTTTTGTCGATAGTTTAGTTTGAGGAGTAGAATCTACACATTAAAGCCGCAGTTGCAGAAGCATCCTACAAATTTAAATAATGCGTGAGTCACTGACAGTAAGCAAGAACACTCAAAGGATACTCTTTCTACCAACATTTTAAACGCTCATTGAACCACGTAACAAACCATTAGGGCGTTTGTGTAACTGGGGAACTCTAAAAGTCGTTTAAGTAAAAACAACACATCAAAGCAGATAATGGTGTGAGATTTATACTCGCTTTCACAATCCGGAACTAATCAGGAGTGAATGAATGGATGAACCTTGAGCAAAGTTCAGCGCTCCCGTGGAGATAATACAGGTGGTGTATGTATATGTATTCGTTAACATTATGTGCCTCATGCATCAGGCGGTAACTGTATGACCAGACGACCACCTTTATTTTTTGAAGACGACTAAGTTTTATAAGGTTCTTCTCTTATCGATACTAAGTTGTGAAAAAACAATACTTACGCAGTAATTGTAGGTTAGCGTTAGTGTCAAAACTTTGATATGTTGTAAGTTTTGTTTTTATTGTATAGTATAGAACGTTTTTTTTTTCATGGCACATATTTTATTGAAAAATTGAGTTTCAGCTAGCTGTCTAGAGAGAGTGTGTGTTTTTATTGTAATTACATAATTATTTATATTATTTTATTTTTTGTGTATATGTACAGTTTTGGTGCATATAAATCAGTAAGGGCATTACAATGTCATCTTAATCTTACTAATCAAAGCTGTATAATAACTGCAGTTGATAATGAATCGTTTTGGCAAGACAACGATTGTAAAAAAACTGATTGAAGCGAGTTGATTATAAAAAAAAACAAAACTGAATTGAAACATTCAATATACAAATTTTAAATAAAGTTAAATATAAATTATTTCATAAAACCCAGTAAACGCGATATACATACTTATTGAATAATTCGTTTTCAATTAACAACTGTGAACATAAATAATTTGTTTGCTAAAGTGCCGTGCGTCATCCCGGTGTTCAAGATTTTTGTAAGTCATCACCATCAGTTATTATGTAAGTGGGTAAATAGGTAGCATTATGCTGAATTATCATTAGGTATTCAACACCTGTTCTAACCATTTGATTACACAAAGGTAACCGAGTTTTTCATTTTTATTACAAAGTACATTTGATGTTTTAGGGACGACGATCAAATTTTTACTTCTTTCTTTGTTAGGTATTTAATTATTGACGTATTTAATGATTTGATAAAATAGGTATGCAAAAATTACCCTCGACTATATACTGTTTAAATGTTTTTGTTATTCTATTTTAATCTTTAAGTAAAATCAATCATACATTAAATAGAAATAGAGTTCAAAAGAAACAAACATTCAATTTCTTAAACTGTACCTAGGTATATACGATTTAAATTTTTCAATATTTCATTTATTATCACACACGCAGTTATTCTCATTTTATGATATAGATATTGTCAATTTAGTTATTACTTAATATGAAACTAACATGCTTTAACAACGCTGATCCTTTAGAGCGGTGACATGTTTAAAGTTAGGTATTTTTATGATAATGAATAATGCAAGCATGCCCATCGTGACCTAACTCAATTGCACAACCTAGATACTTAAGATGGAAATTAACATCTTCGACGAGAGGAAGATAAATATGAATGCATTTTTATTACTTTAATTTCAATTAATTTTCCAACTGTAAATAAACATTAAGTAAATTGTTAATTTATATGCATCAGCAGCCTAAACGCGTAATTTTTCAAACGCACGTGAGGACAGTGTTTGGATTTGGATAAGTTATCTACGTAATTTTCCTGTTGGTCAAACAGACACGGACACGGAAAATTTGAATAGAAAATCAAGGATATTTTTAGGGTTCCGTACCAAAAAGGTAAAAAAGGAACCCTATTGGTTTCACTTTGTCTGTCTGTCTGTCTGTCTGTCTGTCACATCGCTAAATATCTCAGGAACTACTTATCCTATCGATTTGAAATTTGGAATAGTTATAAACAAGGGTAACCCAGATACATAGAAGATGGTTTTTTAAATTATTTTATTTTATTTTCTGTGAATAATGACAGATAAAAGGGGGTTCAAAATTTTGAAGTCTGGCAACTATGTCAAGTGGGGTATCATATGAAAGGGCTTGACTTGTACATTCTGAAACAATTTTTAGTTTTTTTTTTCGTTGGGGAAATTTCGATTTACGAGGGAAAATGTAAAAAAAAATACCAATTTGAAATTATTACACAACATTAATATACATGTATATTTTACAGGAAAAATATAGCCATAGCCCTATCTAGTTTTTCTTTTTTTTAATCATCAAAAAACTCTTCTATACTTAGTTTGTAATTTAATCACCCTTGTATATATTTTTGTTTTATATTTAAATTTACAATATTACGTTGAAAATACCTTCTGTCAAATAAAAAAACAATTATTGAAATCGGTTGATGTGATAAAGAATTATCCTTGAAAAACCAACATACGTACTTACTAAGTTATTCAGTCGCGCAAATTAGTAACACAATGCGCCGATAGATGGTGCTGTAATGTTTTTTTAAGATTGTTCCTGAATTAATGGGGTCGGGACGGGTACACAACTACATATACAAGAACTGTGTACGGAACCCTCGGTGCGCGAGTCGGACTCGCACTTGACCGGTTTTATTTCTTATTCATCAGAACACAGTAGTTCTCGTGATTCTGAGTCAGATAACCCAAAATTACTTAGATCTGAAAAAAAGTTAGGGGTACACCAGATAGTGAAAATGCCCAATTAGAAGGCAACATCCGATGAAGCTCTAAGTATGTCGATTATGTAGGAACTTATTAAACAGCGGACCAGAATAATCGAGACAGATCATTGGAAAACTATAATGAAGCCATTCCTCCATATAATCGGTTTTCGGATGTATATATTACCTACAGTAAAAGCCTACCGTGGTTTAGGATTAGAACTGGCCTGGGGAATATCCAGCGAACAACACCTCCCTTCTGGTCCATTTTGTACCACGACGGTGGCAAACAAGCATATTATGTCAGGCAGACACGGCAGTATGTCGACGTTTGTAAATCTAGAGTATCGACAGCTAGAGACATCCAGGTCCCAAAACACAGCACATCCTCGGGAACTCGCTATGTAACACAGATCAAGTAGTGCTATCATAATTATATGTTATGTATAAGTACCGGTTACACGGGAAAACAGTGAACCTAGGAGCTAACCTAGTATGTAGCAAGCCTCTTGATTATGCACGAGCATGTGCGCCAACTAAGTCACTAAGCCACATGGAAATAGAATTTCGGATGAGTAGGTACGGAGTAAACAAAACTGGTTTATATTATACTTGTTAAAGTGGCGCGTATACTACTC
The DNA here is from genome assembly GCA_951800055.1 of Cenopis cana. Taxonomy (NCBI): domain Eukaryota; kingdom Metazoa; phylum Arthropoda; class Insecta; order Lepidoptera; family Tortricidae; genus Cenopis; species Cenopis cana. The sequence goes on along the minus strand of OX637476.1, from coordinate 10,043,331 downwards.
ATTATATACCTACGAACTTCAGGACGGTAAGGCCATGTTTATTAGCGTGTGTGACAAAAAGCAGAGTTTTGTAGAATTAATACTTCGTCTTGTCCTCGTTTAAGATGAAGGTTTGCTTTTTATCATCAGTAGAGTTCGTAAATATGACTACAAATCATTTAAAATGCTATTGCAACACAGTTTCGTTTTTAGTAATCTCTTGTTTAGATTTATTACCTTCGATCACATTCAAAACATGAATCATCTAAAGGAATGCGTTGATGCACGAACTAACGCCGAGTTACTATCTAATGCCCTATGGTTTTTGAATCATGGTATTACTTAGTAAAGGTAAAATACCATATTAGTCATCACAAAAATATTATAATCATTGTTAATTACCTTACCTACATCAGTCCCGAAGTAGGCTGGCTCCCCATAATTATTACACATACATTTTAAAAACGTGTTGCTATTCCGGTGGTTTAAATTAGTAACATTATGTTAGGACAAGTGGCATTTATTGGGTGAAGTGAAGATATAAAATTGAAATTTTATAAAAGTTATTCGATTTTTTTTTTCTAATCAATTGTAATGCCACCTTAGCAGTGTTGGCAAACTTTTGTTTAATGTTGTACACCATTTATACACTGCGTGTTAATGTGTTTGTATATTTTGTTAATTTTATGCCACTGTAGCATAATGTGATCCTAAATGCATACCCACGTTGAAATCGTGAAGATGCAACAATACAATAATAAATATCCGAGTAACTTACAAGTTCCGAATTTGTGCACATCTACGTGAAGCATCCAACTTTTTCTTGAACTTATTTAAGTGCTTCTTTACAAAATACACTTTGTCACACGCATAACGGAAATTTTATAGAAGATTTCTCTGATGGTTTATCGATTTATTTAATTGAATACCGCCAGTAAGCGGACGTCGTCGCGTTCACTTGGATGAGGACCCGGCACGGAACTGAAGTTATTTTGTCGACGCCGTTCCCGGTAACACTTGTGTGCGCGTGTTCTCGACAAATCCTATCGTAGACCGATAGATTGCTGGGTTATGCGTAGCTGAGTATTTGCCTCTTAATAAATCCCGCAATGTAATCAAACAATTGCGTTTTACAATATAAAATTTTAAACATTCCAGGTAAAATAAACATCAATCTCTAAGATCGTGGTCTGGCGGGATATCAAGCATGAGAATCCGATTCACGAGTGGGATTAGATTGGTAAAATAAGTGGATGCAAATACATATTACATTTTTATTTTTCTGTAGTAGATCGGAAACAAATTTAATTTATTATTGACGAAGATTGCTTGAGGTAAGTACAATTTGAGATTTCAGTAAAATACATATAGGTAAGTAGGTATATACCTACAGAAAAAATTAAAAATTGCTTAGTTTTTTACAGAGTAATCTTAGCCAATATGACTAAACTTATATAGGTATGTTTAATTTCCTAGAATTTTATCGATGTCTGGTTCTTTAATGTAGTTGTAGGCACCTAAGTGCCGTGGAAAACCCATGCGGCAAGCAAGATTATTTTGTGCAATATTTTAAATACGTTTTTTTGGCTGGTGATTCGGCTTTGATGGCAATATAATACTATTTAGGTACCGAGAAAAACTAGTCTGCTTTATAGGTATCTCGTCTTAATGGCCTGTTGTACCCTTACCTACCATAAGTTTGCAATGTTTGTATTACCGTACTCGCTAGCGACTGCATAAACGATTTAGTATGGACAAAAGTACAGCGCCTCTGGCGGTTACGCAATAGAACTAAGAATCGCCCTACTAAATCGTTTACGCAGTCGCTAGTGAGTACGGTAATGCAACAATTGCAAACTCATGGTAAGGGTACAGTTGGTGTATAGTCAGAATAGCTGTTTGTAGTCACTGCAAATCCGTGCTTTGTGCTCTTGTGTTGCAAGGTTCCTAAGAATCTGAAGCTAAGCTAAGAAGCTGGCAGTAACCAGTAAAAAACACATTTAAAGGCTCGTGTATAGGCAAGGCCTTCTCTATCTCCATACAAACTCTGTGCAAGTTTTATTCGTCGGTTTTGGCACTCCCGCATATATATTTTTTTGCTAGTTTGTTGTTGTGGATATACGAAGAATGACAAGAAAAAAAAAATACAAAATATTTTTCTTGAGGTTCTGGCTAACAGAAAAATAATACTGACCAAAAATCATAAGTGTAATGCAAACACAAGCGAAGAAACACTTGCACAAAGTTTGTATGGAGAGTGCCTGCCTATACACGAGACTTAACTGGGCGTCTTTTGGGTACAAGTAAGCTATAATAAGCACTAATGAATATATCGGATCTTTTATATACATAACACCTATAAACACAAAAGCAAAGCAAGTAAGCTGTAATTAATATTGCATTAATGTTATGATTAACAAGCATTCCATGTAACTCATCCATTTAAAGCCAGTAGGTTGTCACTCGAGACGGTACGCCATTATGCTAGTTCATCGGAATATGGACTTGGTTAGCACCTGGCATTGTCTTTAGCGTCCGGCGTGAGAAATAATACTAAACGACAACATATTATATGTCCAAAATTAAAAGAGGCCTTACTGCTTCCGACACTTATGCCATTGTGTGTCGTATTGTTAATGGAGTAAGCACAATAATGGTGTAACCACCTTTAAAATGAGAGACCTCTCCTGGATGATGCACATTTTAGTACAGTGTTGCAAGTTGTACAGACACACTTTGCTTATTTAAACAATTTGAATGTACAATTTTAAGAATGTTGTTTATTTGTCCTAAGTGATTGCTTTTGTCATGGTCATACTTACTACCTTCCACGATTGCACTCAGTGATGTTAAGATAAGCATAAACATTAAAATATAAACATAAACATTTTAACATAATTATAGGTACGTAAAACATAGTTACGGGATCGCCATTCAATATTATGTACCTATTTACAGCGTTTCCACATAGAATCCAACGGTTACAAGTAAACTTCTAGCTTTTATTAGATTTTTTTTGTCAACGACAATAGTACTACTGCGGAAATCTTGTAAGTTGATTTTCCTTCGATTTGTTCTAATATTGCTAGATTTTTTTTGTTTCAATAACATGAAATAATGTTTTCATTGAGATTTATAAAAACTACCCAAAATTTCGTCTTATTACTCGATAAAAATGCAGCAAATCCATCAAACGAATCTACTGACACAAACAAGATATTTTTGCTGAAGAGACATCCGACGTACAAAGAGGAAATAGAGGCTCATTCGTTCAGTCCTCCATTAAGTGGGGGTCACTTCCCTAAGCGGGTAGACAGCAATCCGATTACCTATCGTGCTTACTCTTCCGTTCGGGCTAAACTCTGTTACAATAGTTGGAAAACAAAACAGAACACCTATTAGTTAGTTATGGGTCACGGGATGTATAGGTAAGAAACTTAAATAAAACCTCTTTTGTACGTAATTGTGTTGTGGCGTCCTCGAATTGATAATACATATTTAAATTTTGGAACACAAACCCCCCAATCGCCTTTGTACATATATTGTGACATGTAACATACATGTTTATACCCTTTTATTGTACAATAAAGTGCTTACATGTACATGTACATACAAACCAAACAAATAAGCATACACTGGCGGTCAAAAATTTCGGGTCACCCTAGTTTAAAATTCAATAGGTTTTGTGAAATATTCTACACTCGTTTTATTTACATAATATACTATTCCTCGTATTGCCCAACTGTATTAGGAATTTCCGGGATCCTATCATAAAATATCAATGTCCAAAAATAACGATTTTCGCGATATCTCGCTCCGTTAACGTTGTTTTTTTCATGGATTTTTACGAGTCCGATTTAAGCCTGGAAACGTTACTTTTTTTGGCTGTTACTTTTGAAGTATAGATGTAAAATTAAATAAAGATAATCACATGATTAAAAAACTTATAGCCTCGCAGTATTTTAGGAAATATGATAGTTTTTTACCGACCCGTATTCTTTGTCCGCGAGTGTATTCATCGAGCAGTCCACAACTAGAGGTACATGCAATTATTATAGTTATGCAATTATAATTATATATTATAATAATTACATAAGTTTTCACTTATACCATTTATATTAATAAGTTGAAATAAGTAGTTATCCTTTCTGTATTAGATTTACCAGTATTTTTAATACTGAACTACGTTTAATAAATAAATAAAAAATTGTGGACAATCTTACACAAATCAACCTAGTCCCAAACTATGCAAAGCTTGTACTACGGGTACTAAGCGACGATATACATACTTATATAGATAAATAGATACTTAAATACATAGAAAACATCCAATACCCAAGAACAAATACTATATTTTTTTTATATTTTTATTGTTTTTGGCGATACTTAACTGTATTAATAAATATCGCTTGATAAAACTATATAAATCGAATTAATAAATAATTAATTAATTTTGGGTTTTCTGACTCAGAATCACGAGTTTACTATATTGATTCTGATGCAGAAAAAAATGTATTTAATTATCCACATAAATTTTCAGTGTCAGTCTTGTGACGAGCCATATAAACAAGAAATTTGATGTTTGAAGACCAATTTAATTTTGTTTTCGAAATGTAACGGACTCCCAAAGTCATCCGTTTAAGACATATTACTCAGCCTGCAATTGCCTCTTTAAGTGCCTCGTAAATAATGTACTTTTATTTTTGTTTCATTATTCTCTGTAATGATGTATATGTGTCTATGAAAGGGAATAATCCATTAAAAGCCCCTAAATTCACTAGTAAAAAAACAATTGACCGAACATGTGCCCACACATCTGCTTGGCAACACCTGTGACACGCAGTAATGCACATTGTTTAAAGTTTGAAGTAAACAGGAGGTACTGCACAGTACTTCACAAAAGTATTATACGTAATGATTACTTAGTAGTATTTACAATAGCTATGTCCAGCAGTGGACGTCTTTCGGCTGATAATGATGATGATGATATACAATAGCTCATTTTCTCTTTCAGGTCATTATTTAATCTATTCTGTTGGGCATCACTCCACACGACAAACTGGACTAAATATAAATTTATGGCAGCGTCACGACAGATGAATGAAAAAAACGACGACATTGGTTCAATAAACTTAGAAAATAATAGTTATTTGTTATGCAAGGCTGCAAAGTTGATTTTTGGCGCGAGTGTTTGTATTGAGAGCCGAGCTAGCGAAGGATTGTAAGATTGAACCACGAGCGAAGCGAGTGGTTCAAAAATACAATCCTGAGCGTAGCGAGGCTCTCAAGGCACTAGACGCCGAACAACTTTGCTGCCGAGCGCAACACACAACTTTTCATCTCACCATAGCGAGGAAATACTTTCATGTATAATTCAAGATGTACTCATGTTCTATAAAGGGTTGTTTAAATTTCACCCGTTACAAAGCATTTCGTGGATTATTAACATTTAAATGCATCAAAGAGCCTAATTATTATTGTTGAGTACTGTGGTACGAAATACTCACGGCTAACGGCTAAAACAAATATATTTCACTCATTTCCAAACTTATCAGGAGTTAAAATTGTAATATAAGCAATATAAGTATCTTCTGCGCTGAAATCAATTAATTAAATTCATTATTTTGATATTATTCTAACTCAACAACAAAACAAAACAATATTCAAATATCTTAAACTCTCGCATCGAGTTTTTTTCTTAAAAACTAACTTTTTAAACGGTGCGTTCCGAAATTGCACTGAGCGTAAAATGTTGAAACATATAAACATTTCAAATATGTTTCTTCGTGTTATTTCTTTATAAATAAAACTAAATTATTATTGAATATCATCAAATTAAGCTGGAAAAAGTATTATTAATATCATTATAAAAAACAAAACAATAATAAACTGCACCATTAGGTACATGATATGTATACTTCTAAACGCTTAGGAATGACCTGTCGTTTCACTTTATAGAAAAAAGTTGGAACTCATGGAACTGCGTAACGTTCGAATTTCAAAATCACTTTCCACGCTAGCGTGGAAAGTAGACTTTTGCACGCAGATTTGCAAGGATAAAGAAAGCCTTTCTGAGCGGGTGAGATGAAAAGATATTTTTTTCATTAGAAAATTATGAGCTAATTTATGTCTCATTGAAATTATTATGGAGATAGGGCGAATAAGTAATAATATAATTGTGGAATTTATTTATTATAAATTGTGTTATCGCTGTCTTAGTTGAAATTTTATTATCGTCGTCATGATATTTCAATATAAAATAAGAATTGGCTGTGCCATTACTATTTCGCTTTACTCTTTGTTTCTGCTTTCAGTTTGTCACAATAAATGTTATCTGTAACATTTATTATGAAAATGAAGTAGCTTTTATTCAAGATGAGCTCATAAAGGCGGAAGATTTATTGTAAGACCACGACAGCTCATTTGGACTGCTACAATTCCGTCTTGTCGGCATAAGAATTTATTCAAGAAAGAATTCCTTAGGGAAACTGTACGTATATAAATATAGTTTATATAACAATATGTCCGTATCCTCTATAAACAAAGGTGCTGCTGTACACAATCTCATACGCGGTTATATTATATTGAGTCTTTAGACAAAGGATTTCTTGTAGTTTTAGATATTAGGAAGGACAAATTTCGTTACAATATTTCACGTTTACATATATTAGATTTTTTGTATACTTATTTTGCTTGAATTAATGATAATGACGGACTAATAGTAGTTTAGGCATTAAAACACTCGTGTGACCTTATTATGAAACTCGCCTTCGGCTCGTTTCATAAAACACACTCGTGTTTTAATGCCCCTCATTATGTACAGTTGCATTCATTACTTTATCTACACACATATTATAATTACTCTAAGATGGGTTCAGAAACCGTAGTAAATAAATACAATAATTGTGTTAATACAACCTTTTTTGCACGGTTGCGGAAATATCGAAATCAGAACTGGCAACAGATACCTGAATGTTATTTTAAAAAGTAAAGAGTCCTTATTCTGATGTGATCATGTCGTTCTAGCTCAAATTTCGTGCGATATATACTAAAAAAACATCGAGCTGACATTTCGCATCGACTGAATTTGAATTTTCAGTGATACTAGAATAGCGACATGTCAACTTTGACATTTAAATTTTGACAGTTTTGTTTGACGTAATATTTTAACATCATATATGAGATTAAAATGAAATATTTTATTACTGCTGTAGCCTTAGCCACAGATAAGAAAATTGCCATATTCTTTGAATGTTGAAATGAGAGTCATTTTCTACGGTTTCCGAACGCATATTAGAGGATTTATGATATGTGTGTAGATAAATGTATTTTATGGTCATCGTCTATCAACTATTTCTGCTATGTGCTAGGAATCATGCCAATTGCGATCAATGTCGCGACTTTCATTCCGACGTCTTATTTTTGAAAGGTAGCTCTACGTTGGATAGGTATTAAAATCCAATAATTGTTTAAATAAATATTTGTGGACAATCTTACACAAATCAACCTAGTCCCAAACTAAGCAAAGCTTGTACTATGGGTACTAAGCGACGATATACATACTTATACAGATAAATAAATACTTAAATACATAGAAAACATCCAAGACCCAAGAACAAATATTCGTGCTCATCACACAAATAAATGCCCCGGCCGGGATTCGAACCCGGGACCTCTAGCTTCGCAGGCAGGGTCACTACCAACTAAGCTAAAGAGGTCGTTTATATAGGTTCGAGCTTTTATTGATGAACTATAGGATCATTGTCGGGATGAAAGTCTCTTGTTATGATGGCTATTATCAGGACTCCTGGCACGTAGTAGGTATACGTATATACAAGTCTAATGGCAATAGACAATCGATAGCATGCACAGTACCCTTACCATGAGTTTGCAATGTTTGCATTACCGTACTCGCTAGCGACTGCGTAAACGAATTAGTATTGACAAAAGTACAGCGCCTCTGGCGGTTACGCAATAGAACTAAGAATCGCCATACTAAATCGTTTACGCAATCGCTAGCGAGTGCGGTAATGCAAACATTGCAAACTCATGGTGAGGGTACAGTAGCTCTAGTATAGCTTTTTTCGAAACATTAACTAATTCGAACGCGTTTGCGTTTTGTCTCAAAATGTATGAAAACGCTCTCACAGAGTTTGAAATACGCGCGTTCATCGGTTAGCAACAAATGTTATACTCGCTGATTTAGTTTCCACTAGTGGCCACCAGACGCCCTGTTCACGTGTTCATACCACTTTCATACATTTTGAGACAAAACGCTAACGCGTTCGAATTAGTTAATGTTTCGAAAAAACTTATACTAGAGCTACTGGTGCCATATTGTACCAATATCATCCTTACGTGAGCCGATAGTAAGAGAATGTAAATGGTACGTGCCAGGATCGCGGATAATTATAGAAAGTTTTCGAGCTCGCAGATTTATTCCTCTCTCGATAGACTGCTAAAGGTAAGTTTTTTATCCGGTGGAGCTTTTAGCAGTTACATACGAAAAGGAACTGTTATTTGCTTGTTAAAACGCAACTGTAACGTTTTGCGTGTTTATGATACAGAAGGATATTTTTTTAGCCAACGGAAGCATATCCGAAGCCCCTCGCAATGGTTTTTATACCCTCACTCGTCCGCAGCACATGCAAAGTATGGGTTTCCGTTTACCTAAAAAAGTAATAAAATACGTTCAACTTAATACTTAACCAAAAATTAAAAATACATCGAATTTATACTTATTTATAGTACAATTCGGTGGTCCAGTACTATTATTTTGCATCGTAAACGAAATAATATTTAACAATGTTACAACTTTCATTCCATTTTGTACGTGACCTGCAAACTGAAAATCCCTGTGACATATTCCACGTCTCTGAGGACGAGTCTGATAAGTATTACGTCACGGTCCATGGCCATAAAGAAATCACGAATCTGCGCGTAATGTTAATTATAAAGTTGGTATATACTTAAAGCACCATCGCAACGCAGGTCCTTGACCGTTCAAGGTTGCCATTTATGTAAGTATGTTACTACATGCGTGGAGCGATTATATTCAGTTTTATATTTGGAGTAGGTATGTTATTGTTTAGCCATAATTAGGACGATACCCACGCGGCGTGGTGCAGCGTCGGCGACCGACAATGAGAGTATTGCAAGCAGACTATTTTAATGTGATATTTAAATAACTAACCTACGTTTTAAATGTAGTGAGTTTCATAGTGTGTGACTTGTATTGAGTAAATCTTGCGTAAGTAATTAAATAACTGTCAAATGAATACTTATCTGTCCTTGCGCATGCTCTAAGGCGAGTGTTCAGAAATCAGAATGTTAATACTGGTATTGAAAATGTTCAGCTATGTTCTATCTTACGACATACAAAGGGTTTCTTAGTTTAACTTAGTATATATATATATATATATGTGTGTGTGTTTACCGTTTTTCCAGATGAATACACCAAAAATGGCATTGCCCATTTGTGTTAGCTGAAATGTCGCAAAATTTCAGCTAACATAAAAGGGCTCTCTGAATAAATAATGTACATCGACTAGATATATCGGGAATATTGAGATTGACTGTAGAAAAAATGGATAGATGATTGTTTAAAAAATTTCAAAAAGGTTGCTGACAAGATTTAATCATAATGCGTTGATTAAATTTTTTAATGTTATTTATTGGAGTGAATTTTTTTTTTATTTAAATATATTTTTTAGTATAAATTAATAGAATATTAATTCTTTCTTAAGTTTTCAAAACAAATGCTTTAACAAGCTCATTAATTAATTATAAAAAATTAAATTATCTCAGTATTAATAATAATAAGAATATATAATAAGAATAATAAGGATAATTAGAATATATATGTCAAAATTTTGAAGTTGCACCGCCCACAATCTCTCTGCTTCGCCCTAAGGTTGACTGGTAGAGAATGCTTATGGCATTAAGTCCGCCTTTTGTACCATAAGTTTTACTTTTGTGCAATAAAGATTAAATAAATAAATAAATAAATAAAAGTCTTAAAATAGCGTGTAAATTATAAGATAGTCTTTAGTTGCCTTTGAAATTAAATAAGAAATATCTTTAAGTATCGTATATCAATGACTTTGACAAAATCAATGATCCGGCAAAAATATATAATTTAACTGCATGCATAGGGTGCTAGTATATGCACACGATCAAGTTCTAAAGCGGGTATTACACTGTCCTGAATTCAGGACACTTAGAAGGGTTCGGACCTATACGTTAGAGCGAGATGCTTCAACTCCCCTCCACTAGTTAGGACGCCTGATTCAGGACAGTGTAATACCCGCTTAAGCATTAAGCCGGCCCTTTCGACCTGTTTACATTTTGCGCTACATGTCAGGCTACTATGACGTTTCGCGTCGCGCCTCCTGGGCCGGCTATATAGCCTGAGAAAGATACGTTTTTTTTGGAAAAAATTCTCTAACAGGCTAATTTTTTTTATACGGTTCTTTTAAGTGATTTTAAGAATCAATATTTTTAAAATTTGCGAATCTACCACCGGAAGTTGGATAAAAAAAATGGTGCCCAAAAACTGTTGATTTTTCACAGCAAATATGGTATAAGTAGTTTTATTGAGAATGCTTCTATCTTTAGGTCTGTTTTGATGCTTACGATCCGAATCGAAACATATATGCAACGGGAAATGAGAGAAATTTAATCAAACAGGTATTTTCAGTTTTTCTGAAACTTATTAAAAAGAAAATTATATATAAGCTTTTTATACCAACACATGAAAAACAAGGACTGTTTCTCAGAATTATCATTGAAAATGAAACTATTTAAATATTTGGTAAATAGTTTTTTACAAATCGCGTATTTAACATTAGTAGAAAAATTATATCAGTTCCAATTTTTCCGTGGACTTTTAATTTAAGCCCTGAGAATGTCAATGGAATAGGAATGAACCCCATATGTTATTTGTTTTCGTTGATTTGCTTAATTACAGCACACACGTGCAATCTGATTTGGACTTTATTGCCTTACTATCAGGGATTATTTTAGAACGCACAACGAGATGGAAGTAGCCATGTCGAAACAAGCGCGCGGCGCGTGCGGCCGGCCCCCGCCGCCTCGCTCCGATATCTGTTTATTATTATTACTTACTATGACTTTAATATGAATAACGAATGCATTGATGACGGTGCCTAAATACAAATACAAAGTCCGTGATTGCAATTTTACCGTTGGCTTTAAAGCTCAGAATATCAACGGAATATGAATCAAGCGAATATTATTTATATTCGTTAATGTACAGCATACGTTTGCAATCGGATTTGGACTTTATTGACTTATTGTTAAGGATTATCTGAGATGAGAATGTAGGGATTGAGTAGGCAGGTTAAAACTTAAAACACGCGTGCTTGAGGCCGCCGCTCGGCCCAGTGCGACATTTTATTATTATTTACCTACTCATTCATTACCTTTAAAATGATATTGAGTTTGAGTAACTATGTAAAATTTGTTTGCGGCGTAGGAAATTTTGTTTATTTGCGTAGTATATGATGTTTACGTATAATCTTCTTCTTCTAAATATATAAAAGAAGAAACTGACTGACTGATTGATTCACATATCAACGCTCAGCCCAAACCGCTGGTTCTAGAGATTCCAAATTTGGCACGTAGGTTCCTTATAAGGTCTAGGGGTGCAATAACGAAGGATTTTTCAAAATTCATCCCCTAAGGGGGTAAAATGGGGCTCCAAAGTTTGTATGGAGAAACAAGATTAGTTTGATTATTTTATTCGAAACTTCACAGGGGTACTCCTAACAATAAATGAGTGAAGACGTGTTTCAGGTTTTTTGAAAATTCAACCCCTAAAAGAGGGAAATGGGGTGTCAAAGTCTGAAAATCGACAGTGGGTATTATTTCTATGGTTTATCGGGTCGCTAATTACGAAAACAACAATGATTTTAAAATCCAACGTGGCGGATGTGAAATACCAATTTCCCCAGTCGGGGTGAAACGGGGTTGAAATGTCTACATATCAATATGGGTGTCGTTTTCATGGTTTTTTGGAACGTTAATTACGAAAATGGCATCGATTTTAAGATTTAATATTGTGGTCATGAACATTTCTAAATATGTTAAAGAAGAAACTGACTGACTACCACAGACTGACGGATCAACGCACAGCCCAAACCGCTGGTTCTAGATTATATTCCAAATTTGGCAAGTAGGTTCCTTATAAGGTCTAGGGGCGCACTATGAAAATATTTTTCAAAATTAACACCCGAAGGGGTGAAACGATGTAAAAATTTGTATGGGAAAACAAGATTAGTTAATGAGTAGACAAGTTTTTCAGGTTTTTGAGAATTCAACCCTTAAAAGGAGGAAATGTGGTCACAAAGTCTGAAAATAATACCCATATTGATTTTCAGACTTTGAGACCACATTTCCTTCTTTTAAGGGAGACAGATATGTACTTTTATTCAAGAGTAGTAATTATAATCTCTTAGTAGTAGTAAGTCGATGGCGGCATAAAAATTCGTATACCGAAACCTCCAGAACGTAACAAATAGTTTTCCGACCCGCACCTAAATCGGTTCAGCAAAACGCGTGATAATCGCGGACAAATACATACCTCTGGTTGGGTCAAATTCAAACTGAAATCATCTTTTTTTGTCGGCTGTTTAAAGTAACGTTTAGTACGCGGGCGAAGCCGCGGGAAAAAGCTAGTGTGGTATATATCTTTAATAGTACGGTACGGCTTTCACACTTTTTCACCCGATTTCCTCCTTTTAGGGGTTGAATTTTCAAAAAACCGGGAACACGTGTTTACTTATTTATTGTTAGGAGTACTCCAGTGAAGTTTCGAATAAAATAGTCTGACTAATCTTGTTTCCCCATACAAAATTTGGACCCCCATTTCACCCCTTAGAGGATGAATTTTGAAAAATCCTTCCTTAGTGTACCCCTAGCTAGACCTTATAAGGAACCTACGTGCCAAATTTGGAATCTCTAGAACCAGCGATTTGGGCTGTGCGTTGATATGTCAGTCAGTCAGTCATTTAGATAAAGAATCTCCTTTTATGTATTTAGATAAAGAATGTTCATTTCTACAATATTAAATCTTAAAATCGATACCGTTTTCGTAATTGACGTCCGAAAAAAAAACATAAAACTACACCCATATTGATATTTAGTTATTTCAATTTCAACCCCATTTCACCCCGACAGGGGAGATGGTATTTCATGTCCGCCACGTTGGATTTTAAAATCATTGTAGTTTTCGTAATTAGCGACCCGATAAACCACAGAAACAATACCCATTGTCGATTTTCACACTTTGTCACCCCATTTCCCCCTTTTAGGGGTTGAATTTTCAAAAAAACGGAGACACGTGTTTACTTATTTATTGTTAGGAGTACTCCTGTGAAGTTTTGAATAAAATAGTCTGACTAATCTTGTTTCCCCATACAAACTTTGGACCCCCATTTCACCCCCTTAGGGGACGAATTTTGAAAAATCCTTCCTTAGTGCACCCCTAGACCATATAAGGAACCTACGTGCCAAATTTGGAATCCCTAAAACCAGCGATTTGGGCTGTTAATTGATAAGTCAGTCAGTCAGTTTCTTTTTTTAGGGTTCCGTAGTGAACAAGGAACCCTTATAGTTTCGCCATGTCCGTCCGTCCGTCCGTCCGTCCGACCGACCCCCGTTTTTCTCAGTAACCGTTAGTACTAGAAAGCTGTGGAATAAAATCTTAAAAAAAACAATTTTTAGGTTTCCTCCCGTATATGTAAAGTGGTGGTGAAATTTTTTTTTCTGCCAAACCCCATCGTGTGGGGTATTGTTGGATAGCTCTTTTAAAAATATTATAAGGTTTCTATAAGCATTTTTGATTAAAGAATTGTTAAGCGTGATATTAAGCTTTGAAGTGATAATTTTTGTTATGGTCAAATGTCCCCCCCCCCCCCCCACCCCTGCCAGTTAAACGGTGGCTACTAGGCATGTGAATAAAATCGTGGTAGTAGTATATATGATGAATTTAAAAGAAAAAATATCACAGCTAAGTAGACATTACTAGTTAACGAGTAATAGTCGAACTTCAGAAATGTACTTTCGTACAATTTCCATTGATACCTTAGATAATGTTGTTAATTCTGTCAAAAATATAGCAAATATAAGTTTGCAAACTTTTTAGTCCACATAATGTAACGGGTGGACGACTACGGAACCCTACCTTGCGCGTGGCCCGACACGCACTTGGCCTGGTTTTTATATATTTAGATAAAGAATGTTCATTTAGATAAAGAATATTAAAATCGATACCGTTTTCGTAATTGAAGTCCGAAAAAAAAAACATAAAACTACACCCATATTGATATTTAGTTATTTCAATTTCAACCCCATTTCACCCCGACAGGGGAAATGGTATGTTATGTCCGCCACGTTGGATTTTAAAATCATTGTAGTTTTCGTAATCAACGCCCTGATAAACCACAGAAACAATTCCCATTGTCATGTTCACACTTTGTCACCCGATTTCCTCTTTTTAGGGGTTGAATTTTCAAAAAACTGGAAACACGTGTTTACTTATTTATTGTTAGGAGTACTCCTGAGAAGTTCGAATAAAATAGTCTGACTAATCTTGTTTCCCCATACAAACTTTGGACCCCCATTTCACCCTCTTAGAGGATGAATTTTGAAAAATCCTTCCTTAGTGTACCCCTAGCTATACCTTACCTATATCGTACCTTATGAGGAACCTACGTGCCAAATTTGAAATCTCTAAAACCAGCGATTTGGGCTATGCGTTGATATGTCAGTCAGTCAGTCAGTTTCTTTTTTTATATATTTAGATAAAGAATGTTCATTTCCACAATATTACATCTTAAAATCGATACCGTTTTCGTATATGACGTCCGAAAATTCAGTGTAAACCAAATTTAATTGTGTTTATGGTAAATAAATGAATTGAATTGAAAAAAAAAACATAAAACTACACCCATATTGATATTTAGTTATTTCAATTTCAACCTCATTTCACCCCGTCAGGGGACATGGTATTTCATGTCCGCGACGTTGGATTTTAAAATCATTGTAGTTTTCGTAATTAGCGACCCGATAAACCACAGAAACAATACCCATTGTCGATTTTCACACTTTGTCACCCCATTTCCCCCTTTTAGGGGTTGAATTTTCAAAAAACTGGAGACACGTGTTTACTTATTTTGTTAGGAGTACTCCTGTGAAGTTTTGAATAAAATATTCTGACTAATCTTGTTTCCCCATACAAACTTTGGACCCCCATTTTATCCCCTTAGGGGACGAATTTTGAAAATTCCTTCCTTAGTGCACCCCTAGACCATATAAGGAATCTCTAGAACCAGCAGTTTGGGCTGTGCGTTGAAATGTACTGACACAAATGACTGCAGAAACGAACAAACCAGTTTTGTCTATTTAAAAAAAATTGATCCCCATACAATATTTAACCCCTATTTTCAACCCTTTGGGAGACGAAAATTTTTAAAACACCTAGTTAACTTTCCTTGTTACGGTCACCCGCCTGTAGCCCTTATTATCTCTGGTTGGTGACGTTTGCCGTGATATGAGCTTTATAAAACATGCGTGTGCCGCGTATCTATTCTATACTACTTATATAAAATAATTATCACGGTGTAATATTTTAAAAAACGAATACATTTGTCATCCTATTTACTTGTTGGTTGAATCAAGACATACTTATTTACGCAACACCGAGCCGTATATGTAATTCAAGATCGCGAAGGGCTTCGACCTGCGCGGCGTGCGAAGTAACGAATACCTACTTCTAAGCGTCCCTATAAGGACTAATTTAGCGTGGCATCATCTTTCTAAGAATTTATATCGATACGTATACATGTTCTACTTTTTATGTATACCTAATTTATGTCTTCAACTGTACTGTTAATAAAGTGTGTGCAAAGTACGAGTCACGAATATATGGTCTCAATATACCTACCGTCCGGCCGACAGCGTAGTTGTTTAGTACCTACCTACACCTACGAATGCACCGGATGAGCGGACTTTTATTATAGGCGTGTAGGTTAGGTTGTACACAAAGTCCGTGATTTCTTAATCGATAAATTATATCTATTTGAAAATCATTTTGGCGGTTTTGAGTCGTTTTAGATGTCAGATTATATACAAAATTTAAAGTTATTAAATGACTTAGTTTTAACTTTTAATTCATACTTCATAGCTACTATTGAACCTAATAATAAGTTGTTTAAATTACACTATTTACATATACCTAATAGAACATTAAGCTTAGGGCCGCACCGAAGCCGCCGATAAAAGTAAAGTACCTACACACACACTCGCTTGTCACCCACCCGCGCGCCTCTCGCTGTGCTGCACACCTCCGCTCACCCCGCGTATTCCCCTCTCGCGCCTACTATTAATGAAGATGCATTTGAAATCACTTAATAGGTATTTATAGGGTTCATTAGCATTACACCTTCTTCAATGTGGCCTTCATGAAAAGTCAACGTAGTGAGTTTGGCTGATATATTAATTTCACAAGACTTTTTCAAAGAAAATAAAGCTCCAGATATTTTGGGTAGCTTCAGTATAAAAAGGGTTAATACATATAAGAAAGATATATATAAACCATAACTGTAATGTTAGCTTATATACCATAGCCGTAATTGAATTTTATATATTTCTGTATTAAAAATTATTATATTACGAGGTTGCCTTAACAAAAATCGGTTGATTTTTCATGTATCACAAAGAATATAAATATATATAGTATGTCATAAAGTAAGTAAATGCTTATACCATTTTCGCCCGATTTTTAAGGATTTTTTATAGATTATTTTTTAATATTTTTTACAGTCACGTTGGTGGACTACGTGTTTTCTTAAATAATACCTAATCTAATTGCTTTAACAAATTTTTTGGAGCAAAAAAAGTAGCTGTTATGAATTAATGTTCAAAATTCATACAGCGCAACCGTACCGCTCTTAGGCTAATAGTCACCTAGTTGGTAGCGTCGCGTTTAGCACAGCTTGTTAGCCTGTACAGTAAACCAATTTGATTTCTAGGCCACTTCGTACCTTGTAACAGTGAAAAGCAATATGAAAGCCGCTAGAGATCTTATATCAATGTCACTGTGACAAGGTACGAAGTGGCCCCGAAATCAAATTGGTTGACCGTACATGAATGCGGTCATACGAGTATTCGAACTTGTAATCAAGGGCGTTGGAACTCTCATTTTCAAAACGTGACAGTTGATGCGCGCGTCCGAAAAGTCACGTTCCCTGTTGCTTTACCTTCTGCGTAACCTCAAGTTAACCTGCGAATCTCATAATTCACTCCACACAATACCATGTAGGCATATTGTATTCGCATCATTATCCTTAACACTAATTAGTACTTACCTACCATCATCCAGCGTTCGCGGTTACTCAACATCTCTTAAGGCGCGCTACCGCCCTGACATAATGGCCCTCACACCGACTAACGACGCCTATTTATTGTGAAACGTTCCGCAATTATACAACCAGTGCATTTTTTTCCAGTTTTTAGTCAACGGAAAGTTTTATTTTAATGGAGTCACGTATACCTGCTTCGTCGATTTGGCCTAGTAAACGTACCTATACTGAAGTCAACTTGTCAGTTGCCATCATTGTCCTAAGATTATCCCGTTTCTTAAGTTATAACTGGAGTCATTTGTTTAAACCGAAGAGACTAATCAATTCAATAAAGCAGAAAATATATTATTGGGAATAGAATTTGTTAGATGCTCTGTAACCGTCTTGTCTGAAGACTTCTAAACCGTCTTAGGTCATTGATATAAAGAGCAATCTGGATCAAGAACTTAACATGATTTCCAGAGGTCATAAAATTCGCACAACAAGTTGTTGGTAATGAATTCGAAATCAATAAATTAACGTGCCTTCTAAAACACGTAAGCGGTCACCCAACTGAATCCTATGGTCGGCAAGTCTTTCCGAATTGGTCGATCAAGTAGATCCTGCTAGTCCATTCATTACAAACAACAATACAACAGAAACCAGTATACAATAGCACGATACAGTTTTTATTTTGTTGTGTTACGCAATTTAAAAAGGTCCTTTTTTTCTTTATCCCGAAATTACCTGGCTCAAACCTCATTTCACATTGAATTACAAATGCGTTAACGCCGCTGTTCGCTCCAAATGACGACGTTTAGATGTTTTTTGTTCTTTTTCGACCCATTTCCAAGTTCATGTCTCCGTAACAACAGTTCCCATGGAGTGTCAGTGTCGAGAGAAGAGCCTATTCACTTAATAGTATTTGGAATACATATTTCGTTCACTAGATGCTTACTTAAATGATATTATTAGCAGTGAATTGCACCAAAACGTCTGTAAACGTATGTGGGGTTCATAAAAATCTGATTGTATGGGAAGTTTGACAAGTTTCTTTGGGATGACAGTATTACGCTTAAACGGTTGTCACACTGATGCGGTTTCCGCACGACGATGCAGTGTGCGAGCGAGACACCGCTATGCAAGTCTATAGCGGTTTCCCGCAAGTACTGAGGAAACCGTCCGGAAACCGCATCAGTGTGACAACCCCCTTAAATTTCAGAACGCACTACAAACGAATGTAACTGGAATAATTCAAAAATTTGCATCTTAAATCAGCAAGTTATTATAATTACAGCACCCAGCCCACTGCCTCATAACTCTGCATTCAGAATCGCTGGACTTCTCGCTCCCGCTTACTTGGATTTTGATAGTGCGGTGGGGGCGGCAGGGGCATAGATTCCGTAAGCAGGTTGTACAATCCTTATAGGTACAACCTTTGTAAAAATTGTATAGTGAATAGGCTGCCCCACGAGAACCGCGCGGTTGTGTGTGCACCTGCCGTTCCCGGCCTATTATTATGAACCACAAACTGCATCCAACCTGCTCCTACCCACCATTATTACAGTCTCTGTACTGCATTCGCTTTATTTTATTGATGTCTAGCTAGGAGCGCTGTGATAGGCAATTTCTTTGAAATTAAGAATAAACTCGTAGCGGGCTTACTGTGCAATTTACGTGGGTCCTACTTAACGGGTGGTAACTTTGCTTTTATAGGGTTCTATAAGATCTCTAGAAAAAATAGAATACCTATAGGATGACCCTATATGGAACCCCTATATTCCGTCTATTGTTCTTGACTTAAATTTTTAATGTTTATTCTTAAGTTTATTCTTCTCTAATAAAGAAAGTGTTACATATAGTTAGTAATAGATATTTATTTTGAGTCAAAGGAACATGACAAAGTTTCGGTACAGAGTCTGTAATCGTCAAATTTTAAAATTAATTTCTGCATTTATGAAAACATTTTTATATTAACATCATATGATTTTCATTTTCTCATAAATTTCATAAGAATTGTCAATTCTTTACTAATGTTTAAATTTAAACATTTTTATATTACATATTAATAAATATAAATTTATATATATATATATATATATATATATATATATTATTGAATTATTTCCAGAATTAGAATTGACAATTATTTTTAATCGGTTAACAGGCGACGAAAGTAATTCTTCTATAATGCTATAAAGAGGTCAATAGCTCAACTATCTTGAATCCAAAGTGACGTAAAACTATTAACACCGCAAATCAAGGCGTGGAAGAAATCATAGACTATTAATTAAAACAGTGTAACTAATTTGACAATTACTCGCTCTCAAGACGAAGCCATAATGGATGCCGTGACAGGAACACTTAAAAATAGTCACTGTTCGTAGTAAAAAGTACACTGACTTTCCAGAAATAACGCCCGGGCGAGGAACAAATGCTTTCTCTCGCGGAGATTTTAAAGAAATATCTCACGGTAAACCATTACCTCACTTGCCACTTTAAAATAAAGTCGTATTAAGTTCTTAAAAAAACTATTAGAAAATTAAATCTGTTGCACGTTAATTGGGTTTAAAACGGCGGTGGTTTACGTCGAAGATTGATCGTCATTTGTTCAGTAAAAGTCGGTAGCGTTGAGTTTACAGCTCCATATCGATACAATTTGTGCTTTCAATAGGTTAGTTATGCTGTGTTTAATTTTACTGATTCAGTCGATTTTATTAAATCATAGACTTGTATTAAATCATAATATTCATGTTTCATTAATGATTAATTGATTATTTACGTGATCGATTATGACAGTCACATGCAGTTTCAAATTTCAATAGTTAAAGAGAATAAATGCGAGTAAGGACAACATGGAAAAATAACTTTACAATACCTACTTACCTTAGTAAAAATAGCAGTACCTAACACATGTATTGCGATACTTTGTACAATACCTATTCTCGTGTATCACATTTACACCTACATGTAACG
Source organism: Cenopis cana (assembly GCA_951800055.1). Lineage (NCBI taxonomy): Eukaryota > Metazoa > Arthropoda > Insecta > Lepidoptera > Tortricidae > Cenopis > Cenopis cana. Next base: position 10,023,013 of record OX637476.1, on the reverse strand, counting down.
TTCGCCCTAATACCTATTTAATTTTACATAATCATTTAGTAGAGAGAAAATTCATCGAAGCAAATTATATTCCTAAAGTATTTTATTATGAGTTTCAATTCAAATAACCACTAAATAAACGGATTGGTGATCCCAGAGCTGGCGCTTACCTCTCACAAAGAATCGTCCTGGCGATTCAGAGGCAACGCCGCCAGCGTGATGGGGACCATGCCGCAATGCGACCTGCTCGACGGGGTGTTCTTCTTATAGTTAGTATATTTTAATTAGTATTTTTATTATTTCTTAGTTTTTATTTAGTTATTTTTAGTTATTTTAATTGTAAGTAGTTTTAGCTTTATATTTAATTATGTTATGTTTTTAGTTACATTGTATATTGTGATACGAAATAAACTCTCACTTTAGTAGACGCAATTGATTTCTTCCACTAATAAAGTATAATGGTTGTTACAAAACAAACCTTACCTTACTTCTATACTTTTTAAATGTACTGCTTCAGTGAAAAATCACTATAGATTCGTTGAAACTTTTAGGCGACTTTCCTGACTTGGCGGGGCGGGATCGATATGTCACATTTTCTTCTTTGATGTAAACTTACTGACGTCGCAAAGATTCTCACTTGACAGAATACTGTCAGTATTACGTTTGCGCAGTTGTAATATCATGCGCAGAAGCGGAGCAGTACCGCCTTCGCATCGTCCCGCTACCGCGCATCCCGCGCCAGTCAGGAAGCACACTTTTAAATGTAGGGGCGCAGTAAAAAATGGTACCGAGTCGACTGCCAGCTGACACTGACATTTGACACTTTTCTCATATCGTACTGCCGCACCGACAAATCAGGAAGTCGCCTTAGACAAAAGTTCGTTTTTTAATACAACGACGGTGGCACACAAGCCTTCGGTCTGCCTGATGGTAAACAGACACCAGAGCCTATTGACACTTGCAACTAAAGAAGAATACTTCTCATCTGTGCTAATATTATAAATAGGTTATAGGTAATGTAGCTTTGTAAGTTATGCGTACTATGTACATAGGAGAAGGTGGTTTTTTAATACCGGAATTACTCTTTCGATTTCAAACCTACCTACGCGGGCCAGATGTTATAAATTTATTTGACGTCCGTCACATATGAAATTGAAAATATGAGCGACAATACATATTTATGAACATTCTTTCACTGTAACCTGTGTGAAACCCCTTCTTCCGGGACGTAATAAGGCATTGCCGACAAGTAAATAATTGCCATCTCATGATAGAATACCAATTATGAGGCAATCTTACGGGTTATTACTTTCATGACTTGCTAGAAACCTTTTTGATACTATGTGTTTAACATGAGAACCATTTTAAATATATAAAGTGGAGTACAATGACACTTTTGGTTAAAACTTACCCGTACTTAAGCTTTAATACTTCTAATTGACCATTTCGAGACTTTCGAGTGATAATCATCTGATATGATAATAGTGTGATAAAAATCTTATACGAAGGTGAATGGGAAATTAAAATAGTGACCGTACGAAGGATTTTTTTCTTCTTGTTTTGGAGCCTTCCTTCATTGACTAGCAGTACGATTCGTACGAAGGAACTCCTAAAATTAAGTAGGTAACAGAACTTATTCGAATTAGCAATGTGAATGTTCCAATAACCGCAAATAGAAGATTTAGAATAATTATAAAAGTTTCTTTTTACAATGTAGTATAAATATGAATTATAAAAACGCACCCAATTTACATACTGCGATAACGGCTTCCAAAATCATCAGTCAACAAACTTAATAACAAGGACCAAACCTGCCAGCCCAGCGTTAGTAACATCGGGAATAATAATAGGCTTACGTGTGACGATAATTGTTTGCATGTGTTGTCTATCCATGCAACTAAGCGCTTCGAATTAATGGCTGTGTGAGTGAACCTCAGGTGGGGAAAAGCCTTAGCAAAGTTCAGTGCTCCTCACGCTATCGGTATTGTAAAATCAACCTTAGTTGACAGAGCTTAAGTTTAATTTTGATTAAACATTTGAAACCAAATCCGACTATAGTGTGTTTATAGATAGGAAATAGACCCATCGACAGTGATACCTGTTAAACACCCACTAAAAACCGATACGAGTACTAAAAATTGTACATCATACTTAACTTAAACAACCTGCACCGATTAAGAGGCCTTACGATTTTTAATTTTTTATGATTTCATTTTTTGACAAAAGTATTGTTAATATCAATAAAATTATTATAACTATTATAAGATACGATGATTATATTAAAGTTTTAGATAGCAACATTGCCCTTTTTTAATTTAATTGTGTGTAGTAGAATTTAAGCGCGATAAAGCAGTTTTTAGCTCGAAAATGGTCGATTTGGAGTGATGTTTGAAACAAAATATCTTAATGAAAAATGCAAGAAATACATTTAATAGTTATGTCATTATTAGGTCACAATAGTCCTGTTCTAGATAGTAACATTGATAAAATGTCAAGAAACTTATCAGTTAAACTGAAAATGGGCTAAATAAATGCGCATTTTTTACCTTATAAGGGCCCTTAAGACAATATTTGGCATGGGAATAGTTTGAATCCCAAGAAAGGACGAAGGAGGGTAGTTTTTACTAACAATCGATTGAAGTAAGAAATGAACAAATTCCATGCGGACAAATTCGCGGGCAAATTTGTTACCCATGAAAATTACGCAGTTTTAATTGCAGGTCAAGTATACCACTGGTACGAAGTGTCAATTAAGTACAAAAGTAATTTGAGCATTAGATAAATGGGGGCGACATTTCGGCATGCTTACGTATTCAGTTTTGTCGAGTGATTTCACGGCTGCGTGTCGTAACCGCATAAATTTGACATGACCGAACACGATGTAAGTAATTTAATACAGTACAGTGACTTTGTTTCGGATTTTTTCGATTGAAGTTGTCTTAAAGTTACTTTCTTCTTCCTCAGTAAACTGAGAAACTTTCATGGTCGCTCCAACTGGTTTATCGAAAAGCCTGTAAATATCAAAGAGCAATACAAGTAGTAGGCTAACCTATACCAACCTATCAATCATCAGCTGTTTTTAAGAAATGGCTCGTTTAATCATACCGCCCATGAGTCAAGTTACTGATTATGCTTGTATTGTAACAGAATTCCAGTTGGTCGAATGTCATACGGCACGACTTGCCGAGCAATATGCCGTCGACATTCGATGTTGCCACCTGTTTTACCAGTCCGTTACGACTGGTAACTGACTTAACTTAACGCAATTCGACATAGGAGGGCCACACTGTTTAACCTGCAGGCGTTTAAATTGTTATACCAGATTAGTTTTGGGTTTTCCCGATCGATAATTAATGAATTAAGTGCGAGTCGGATTTCGCACTTATAGGGTTCCCAACCAACCTCAAAAAAAATTGATTTATCAATATATTAGTATTTGTTGGTAAAATATACGTAATAATAAACATTATCACCAAAATTCAAGTTCATAGGTCAAAGGGAAGTTGAAAAATTCTCCGGAACAAAATTTGTGACAGACGACGGACGGACATATGAGTGACAACAATAAATGGTATGCTTTGCTTTTCAATTAATCGACACAAAAAATTTAACACATGTTGAATTTGGCAAACTGTGTCGTATAATTGTCTAGTAATACGTGATTCTTTACCCCAGCTTATTAGAGTAAAACTATTAAACGTTTAACTATTAAATTTCATATTGTTACTCTCATACACGACTCGCACAAGTGATGCTGTTGACCCAGATAAAACAGACAGACAGACAAGCTTATAAAACCCGGAATCGACAAAGGCGGAAAAACACAAATGTGGCGAACCGCTAATAGTCCGCAGATCGAGAAACCCCACAACTCTTTTATTTCCACTTTAACTATACACTTAATGATTCGAATGGGACATATGGGACGTTTAAATGAGAATTTACAGGAAAAACACTTGTATAAGGGTGATCAGTTATAAAATTAAATTTATATACCTTTTCTTTTGTTCTTGAGTGTATAAAAGGTCATCCCAGAATAACATTGGAATAACGTAAAACAAGAGATGGATGTCTTAAATAAATGAAAAGAATTGATACTTCGAACCCTACTATAAGGTTGCATTTTTATAATAGGAATACGAAAACCGTCCGAGAATACTACTTAGCGGGCAAACTAGATTTCACTTGACAAATGAGTAATTATTTCGGGTGCTTCCGTTTGGCCGGTTCCCCGTAGCACGAATAGCAACCCGGTCAGCTAATGGCGCCCAGTGGAATTAGATCATCAATTATATATTTAGGACGCTGATTTCAGGAGTAAATTTGTTTTTCAAGTTGTCGAGTAGTGTACAGTGGGCCAACGAAAATGTTGAGCACTTTAGTACTTTGTCAAATTAAAGATGTTTCAAATTTTATATATGGTCTAAATATTTCTTAGATTTCGATGTGACAAGGTTTTAAGTATGCTCAACAATTTCATGGGCTGACTGTACATACGTAGTTACTCAGATATAATAGCTCGGCCTCTTCTCGTATCTAACGAAAGATTCCGTACATTTTCCAAGAAACATTCATTCATGAAATCTATTTCACAGTATTCCGACGTTCCCGTTTTGTCGGGAAGTGTCGTGTTGGCGATTTCCCTATACTCGCTACAACTGGGTAAGCTAAGCTAATGGCCGGTGTCAGTACAATTAGCTCATTATTTATATCTCCGCGGGCCCCCGCGTTCAGGTGCGTTCTGCGGAAGAGTACATACTGATGTTGCTTATTCCGTTTACACGCATTCTTATTTTATGAGAACAAAGTCCGCTTGGATGATATTACGCTGACTCATTAAAGAAATAACATAATGATAATATACTTTATATCTAAAATTCTATATCTAAAGATCCACACACCGTTTTCTCCAATTGTTTTTTACACTATTACGGCGGTGGTAAACAAGAAGAAAGAAGTCAGTAGCTCTAGTATAAGTATTTTCGAAACATTAACTAATTCGAACGCGTTTGCGTTTTGTCTCAAAATGTACTAAAACGCTCTCACCGAGTTTAAAATACGCGCGTTCATCGGTTAGCAACAAATGTTATACTCGCTGTTTTAGTTTCCACTAGTGACCACCAGAGGCGCTGTTCACGTTTTCATACCACTTTCATACAATTTGAGACAAAACGCAAACGCGTTCGAATTAGTTAATGTTTCGAAAAAACTTATACTAGAGCTACTGAAGCTAGCAAGCGTAGCAATAAGGACAATAATTTATTATGGGATATGCTTAAATCGGACTGCTTGCTTCATATCAAAATACGGCTAAGTAGATAAGGAGAGAATGAAATACGTAGGTTTTTACTAATTACTCTTTTTGGGACATCTGTAATAACCGTTTACAGAAACTTGCACCGATTAATTAGGTACCTACGCTATCAAGTGCATGCATTATCCTTGAACCAGAGTCTGATCACGCTTTATAAATAATTACGAATTTCATGAATGAACCCACCCAATACTGAGTCACCATTTATTTATTCATACAAGAATGTCCTTGCAAGGCAGGCGGGACAAGACTTACTTTACCACAGACTTTCAAGTTTGCTGGCATGCCGATATCTTGCTTCCACATTCTCGTATCTAACTTTAGTTATAAATGAAAAAGTAACCTTGATTGATACGTGAGATTCGTTTATTGAAATTTACTTGAGAGGGATGTTAAATTACGAGTTAAAGAAAATTATGTAAAGCAGTCGATGTGTTAATCAGGGAATTTCACTCTCGCATCGGCTAGTTATTATGGCCCGCCCACTCAACTATTCAGGTTTTGTTCAATTTCTACAATATAGGTAGGCTATTTCGGTAGTGTAAAATAAGTAAACTATTTTATGCCTAAGTACTACATCAAACTACACATCAGGAAAAGCTCATATGGCAAAAAAGGAAAAAAATGTAATAAATGAATTTATTCATGCGGCTTAGGATTCTTGGTATTGGCATTAAATATTTTTAATAATTTCATCTACGTCAGACAGGTCCGGCGGCGTGCTAAGTTGAATGTATTATGATAGCGTTGTAAATAATTCATAAATTTCATAATGATGGAATCATACTAACGAAGGGTTATAGCAACTAATAAGGCAATCTCAAGTAAGTTAGGTATGTGAGTACCAAGCTAATTTCTAAACATCTGATACTGCGGAATAGTAGTCCACCAATGTAAAGATTTTGTATAATTACCTATAACAAGCATATCAAATAGTCAATTAAGTTTATTTCCATAAGGAGTTTCAGGATCGTGTACCTATTACGCCTTAATACCAAACTAAAATATCCCTTTATATCACCTTGTAAATGATGACTAACGATATGTTTATGATAGGTCTATACTAAGCCCTCACTTATAAGCCATATTTTGCAAGATTACCTTCTAAGTCTCAAGTGGATGCTTATAAGAAAGTTTCCATTTGAATGTTCTAGGCTAGGTAATGCCTACCAGAGCGGCTCTCCAGAGACTTTACCTTAATGACTCTAATTATCCCAGGTTCTTGCGCCCATTTTACCACAAGATACACGTAGATAATTAACAACAAATTGCAGTCCTGCTTCTGCATTTAGAACCATTATTGTTGAGAGTTGTTTGCGCCCCAGGGCATTACCCTTCGGTATCAACTGTTAAGACGTTATTAATTATTTCCTTGATAGGTAGCTGTCAGGATAACAGGAGCATACAAACATGTCAGTTATAAACTGTTGGACTATCGATAGTTGATAAAGAAAATATTTGCCCGGTAAGTAGGTACGTAAGGGATGTTACTAGCAACTGATAATATGTATTTACTGTTTTGGAGATAATCTTCTTTCCGTAGTTTATAATGTAACTCACAATTTCTTAATTGTTGTAAGGTTATAATTTAAATTTTAAGTTTTATTTAAAACGCATATTAAATTACATAAAGACTAAATCATACAGATTTTATTTTTGTAGAGGAAGAGCACAGCGAAATTTAATTTCACTCATTTTTGGAGCAACCCAATGGAGAATGTCAATAGGTCTGTAAAATCACTTGAAAGTTTGTTACGGTAAAGCTTTGATTCATACAGACACATTAGTTTTTGTTTCATTCAAAAATACCAAGTAGTTTTGATCTTACAGGCATTTAAATTGAGTCCCGCTAACGGCGTGTGATGTCATTTTGCAACGCTAGGCTAGTACGGAAGCGCGCGAACGGAGTGAGCGCGTGTATGGCGAGTGTTGCACTATGACGTCACGAGGGCGGGTCGTCGCGCGCGCGTCACTTTAAAATTCAATATCTTGGAAACTAATGGACGTATCGAAATAACTTCTTTCACACGTATTTTTTATTTTCAACAGAGAATACAGAAAAATGGAATTCTAAATTAGTTAACATTCTCCATTGGGAAAGTACCACCAACTTACAGAAGACCGTAGCCATAACAACACCACTGTTTGTTTAAGACTGCGTCGTGCAGGGTAAATTATCAGCGCCTGTCAAATTTCTATTTTTTTAAATTATTTTCCCCAGTAACTCACACATACATATTTCACACACACTACTTCATTTTGTTGGCCCGGGTCATTGACTTACATTTTTTTAATAGGTATTTTCAGTTGTGTATTGCCACCAGTTAATCAGAGTTACAAACTCCTTAGAGAAATCGAAATTGTCATAACTTGTCACTGTACAATGACAATGCTCTGTCAATTTCTGTAAGGAATACAAAGTTTTGATTTACAATATTTGATGATTTATTAAGGCATGACAAAAATGTAAAAATATAAGTCAAGTTCTAATCTGTCACCAAAACCTTACTTCTGAAAATTGGGATTTGATTTTAGTAAAACGCTCCTAATTATTCATATACAAATAGATTAAAATACCTATATTTAAGTGTATCAATGCCATGGCTTAAGCTGTTATGTTGTTAAATTATATTTAATTGAATAAATGGTGAATAAAACTTAAGAATGTGTAATCCTTCTGCAGGCAGGGTCACTACCAACTAAGCTAAAGCGGCTTTTATAGGTAATGCGAGTTTTAAGCGAAGATGCGGTTGTTTTATTTCGATATATATTATGTAATGAAACTTAATGAAAATTAATGGCAGTATTTTGAAATAAGTTTGTTAAGTATTCTTAAAACCTAATGATAATGAAATAAGTAGGACAAATATGATCAAGTAGGATTTAGTAAATCATTGTCACTATCTGTAATTGGAACTTGGCCGGCCGGACGCGCTATCGTATGCATGGTTGAATGTACGAGTCCATAGTTATGTTATGACAAATTAGCTCTCATGTTCCTTCTTATAAGAACGATAATTGAATAGAATAATTAGTGGAGTAAATTTTACTGAACTTTTAACACTACTTGGACAATGGTTGCGTATAGCTAAATCCATGTACATGCTGCATACATGCTGTAATGTAACAGTTATAATACTTATAATATACGCAATTGAAATTGCAGTCTTACTATTATTTACTACGTTTACGTAACGTCCAAACAATTATTGCGACGTACTTTTTTTGTTTTTTCAACCTGATTGTGGCCTTATAGGTCGGGCCCAATAAATCGATAGGAGTGCGCGGTTGGAAAGTGGCCTGGGGAAAATCGAGGGGAAACCTCCGACATGACCACGCGGGAGGTTTAAACACTGGGATACTCTAAGAGTTTGCGCTCCAGTGAGATTGGTTACGCGGCTTCTACCAAATCTGAGTTGTGAGTGGAATCGAGCTACTTGTCGCTGGTTCACTAAACTAAACTCTACTAGGCCCGACCTGGGTCGGACTGACTCTACCCGGTGTGACGTACTTACGTATATCCAAAGACTACAATGTATATACTAAAGTACGTATATCCGTATATCCAAAATCAAAGCAGTGAACCAAATAATTTCAAACCATAAAAAATAATCAAATAGAAATTAGAAACCGTACTTACAGACCTGCAGAAATAAGTAGTACTACATACATATATTTTGTATAAGACTCAGATTATACGTCGTCGTTAGAGATATAACTAAGATAAAAAAAACACATTTATATTTTCATTCTATAATTAGTATGACCATGCGGCTTCGACAGTACAATCTTCTGCTGCTTATTACTTTCTTTGTTGTGTGACACTGCAGATTGATAATCCACGATTCCTGAAGTTATATCACGACATGTGAGATATATTTAGCCATTAAATGTATTCCTATTTGACGAGAAAGCGTGAATATCCACACAAATTTCAATAAGTATTCCAATCCAATCAATCCAATCAGTGGGTTCTTCAATGCCGAGGATCGTGACCGCTATGTCTCTGGCGGGGAGTGCAGATGGCTCGCCAGTGGTTCCGATGATGCGCTGCATGCAGCGCCTGGTGTTCTCGGAGTCCGGCGAATTTGGAGATTTTTTCAATCCACCTGGCTGGCCCGAGCTCGTCTATCCTCCACCTTTCCCGTCATCATGATGTACTCGAGGATAATAGGGACGACGCGCGATATGTCCAAAAAATGCCAGTAGATAAGTATGCGTTGTTGGCAAACTGTCGAGAGGCGTGTGTGTATGCGTATTTGGTGTTCGATATCAACATTAGATACGTAAAATTATTGAAATATAAAGAAAGAAAAATGTACACAAATTTTCATTTGAAGTAAGTGACAAATGTCATTACGTTATAAAGATGTTCCGTCAGGGTGACCATTCATTGAAATTAATTTCCATTGTAATGAAACGCATCGGCAAACTTTTTGCGTCTAGAATGCGTTTTCGGAAAGGAAAACATTATAATTTGAACGCATAAGTAAACATTCGGGACCAAACACTGTATGTTCTCTAAAAAATAAAAGGCTTATACCAAAAATTCCATGTTAAAAGGTTCTTAAAACGCCACACGTCAATATTTATTTACCCTACTTCAATTAATACAATCTTTGTGTGTGGTATACATATTGTATTCGTATACGGGCAAAATGTCAAAAACAGAGCTGTCAAAGCGAAAAAAGGAGCATGCGTCTGCTCTCACCGAGGGCCAATGCCCATCTGTCGATTTTTCCAAAGTATGGTGGCAGGGAAAATGTATGGAAAGGTCACTAAAGTTTAGATTTACGTTTGAAATTCTCATTGGTCTTTGCGAGGAAAAATGTGAACAGTGTGATAACTTATAGTGAATACTTTTGAGATTTGTTTGAGTGTGATTTTGAAACGAAATAATAGATTTTTCAATTCAATTTTGCCTAAACGCCGACACGCGTTCTTCTCATTTTTAGTGCAACTTTACGGTATTGTATTTATTAAAGTGTAATTTATTATAGATTACTAATAGTGATAACTTGTAAACACACTCTTTGTGATAATAATTACATATATTTTATATATTTTTGTAGAGAATCGTGACCTCCACAGATTGAGAGGTGAAGGCTGTTTTTGCTAAATATGCTCGGCGCCCTCTTAAGCAGATACATGCGGCTAAGAGCCACCAAGAACACTACTCCTGGGGGAAAAGTCGCCAGAGCTAAATAATTGAGGATGCGCTGTGTTGAGAGTGACGGACCTGCATCTGTGTCTAGCTAAGGACATGATTCCTCAAATCCAAAACCGTCCACGTGCGTGTCGCCGTGTCGTGTCATCTCATCACACATTTAGGGTTCCGAACCAACCGCAAAACTAAGTTTATTTTAATAGGAAAAATAGGTAAGCAAATTTCATAGAAAAAAAATAGGACTTGTTCGTAAAATAAACGGAATAATAAACATCGCCCAATTTTAAGCTCGTAGGTCAATGGGACAAAATTTTGCAAAAAAGCTGACTTTGGTGGCTTCTCATTCCTTTGTTATCCAATTTTTTTTAAACAATAAAAATACATTATTTATCTACCTACTCAACAAGCTTTAAACAATGACACCCCGTAGGATAAGTAAAAAAAATGTGCCCCTTATAGCTTTCTGGGAGCCCCCCTTAAAAACATTCAAAATAAGTTTTGACGAGTTGTATGGGTTTGGGTCAATATTAAGATGCTCCAAATGTATCTAAAACAGATGACGGATCGACGGACGGACGCGTGAGTAACAGCAATAGGGTTCCGTTTTGACCCTGCTGGCACGGAAACCAAAAAAAAGGGTCGGCAGCTCACTTGTAATTATCCTCGAGTCGCAAGCGTCCATATGATAGACTACGGTGTCAGATTTTACTACTGGTTAGGCCTACTTTATTATCTACATAATTATTATTACTTAAGTAAATCAAATTTTAAGATAATGCATAATGGACCTTACCGTTCATTTTATTAATACCTACATCGACAGTCGAAATGACGACGGAGACCGGATTTGTTATCTCAAGTAAAGGCAACCGGTGGACTCAGTGGAGCGAAGACAGAATTTTAATTAATACGATAGCCGATCGCCCTGGGATGGTAATTAATTCATCCTGAAGACGCGGGAGCATCGGGAAATCCCGCGGAAATTTCAAATACATATTTCAATTATGGGTAACATCGATTTTATGGGTATTATCGATTTTTAATAAACGATATTGTAACTACTTAACTGTCTCCTAGTAGCTTTGAGTTATTCATTTTTAATATGTAACCCACCGGAATTGTACATATATTGTACCTAATATTAATTTTATGCTCTTTAAGCAAGTTAAAACTATACCTACTTATAAATAATTAAGTAGGTACATATGTAAGTAGGTAGGTACATAATATGTAAAATCGAACATACTATAAAATAAAATCAATATTTTAATTAAATTTTTTTGTCAGTTTCGGGTCAATATTTAAAAAAATAGATGAAACCTAGTGATAAGCTATTAAATTGCAATGAATTATAGCTGTACCGAAAACGATATTGAGAATTTATGAACTATAAAAAATTAAGCGATAATTATGTCTAAAATTGTCTTTGGAACAGAGTAAAACAAAGCATAAGTCAGTAGCCTCAAATAATATCAAGGCATTGGACCAGGGATCGCTCGACGCAGATACGCGATTGAGGCAAAAAATAATATCTATCTTCTGGCCGAGAACTGGTTCCGAGCAGCGGATGAGGCAGTTCGATGCCTAGCTATAAACAAGCAAAAGAATATATTTTTGTTGTGTTTAACTTAGTTTTATTTTAACATAACCTTTTTAACACCGACATTGTTCTACCCACAATAAGTAATTCTAACAGTAAACTAATTGCTATTAACTAACATTAAATGCCCTTCCAGTAACAATATTCTTAAACACAGATTGCTAGTATATATTTATTTAGCTAGCCATACCCATAATAATATATTTCAATACTAAAAGAAAACAAATTAATTCTCACCAAACAGCAGTCAGAACGCCGGCACTACACAAAAACAAATTTTCTTCGCTGTTCACAAAATCCAAATGCCTTTGTTTACCACAATATATTCAGTTTGATTCAAGGTTTTCAGTTTTTCACTAGTTTCACTCCACGTATCGTCACAAGCATGTGACGAAGAGAATAACTTTAGTTCGCGCGCGAGCGGGACGTAGTGATACCGCGATCGTTCGTTTCCGACTGGTGTGCTGTGTTCGGTTATGTTCGGCCGGTAGAACCCCGAGTCCAAAACCCTAAGGGTGGGCGCGCCGGAGCAATCAATGAGTTACTTGGTATAACTTTAGCTTGCAAAGGTTACGAGATTGAAGGTAAACTGGCGACCGCGGCATCGTTTTTCATTGATGACAAATTGCTGCTGTCATCGGTACACAAATATTACCCAGGCAATGAATTGGACTTTGGACAGGTGTTATTCGATGGAAGGGTTTTTATTAAATTTGGGAATACCTATTTGTACATACAAAACGGAAAATGTTTGTTTCGTGATCGACTGTACGGTACAATCGTGCGATTTAGGTAGTTTTTACTACGAACTTATAATTTGGGAACATAATGTAGTACAAACAAACTATTGAGATGACACAGAAAGTACGTATTTAGATTCGTTTATTTGCAGACGAATGCATTTACGCAAGCAAATCGACAGTTCTTTGCGTTGGCTTAAAGATTTTTTGTTTAACTTTGCACTTTGCACATGTGCGTCGTTTACCCTGCAGCCGAGGCAAATCGCTTTTTTGTCTTTTCTAGCCACTACACGAATCACGTGCATAGCAAGTGGTGTTTAGCAATTTATCTTTGTCATCACTTAAGAATTTTTAAACTTTTTTTACTTTATAAATGTAGGCAAATGTAAATGTGTTTGTAATTTTGTCGTTTATTTATGTTGTTGTTATCTTGGTAATTTTAAAGCGAGTACTTAAATTTTTTGTACATGTAAAATCGACAGAACATTTTATTTTTACATTCACTAATATAAGGTAAAGCTTCTGATCGACAATGACCCAATACATGGCACATTCAATCTTATGTCATGAACAGAGGTATTTAAAATGTGTCATCTATTGGGCACTAAGGTGTCGAGCACTGGGACATTTAACTTATTAGGTAGTGGGTAGGAACCACTACCTATTGTAATAGAGTGTATTCAACCAACACTACACCTATATCATTATTCACTATGCCTATGATATGATACATAATAAAAAATTACGTTCCTTTTCCTTAATAATCTAATATTAATACAGTGTTAAAATATTCTGTTGAATAATCCAAAACCAAGCAAAAAAGATTACGCTTCGCTGTGAGTTTAAAACAAATAAAAAGCTACTGAAAAAAACCTATATGAAATCCAATATGGCGAGCCGAGTATGCCCACGCTATGAAAGCAATGAAAAGGAATCCCCTAATGGATATTCTGCCATTCAGGGTGCCTCAAATGACTGATGGATGAGACTTTAGCATTAATTTTATACGGTTTCTTTGTTCCAAAATAGAGCAATATCATATTGTCCCAAAATAGAAAAATAAATAAACAGAAAACGATATCTTTCGCTGAGTTCTTATCAATATGAAAAGTAAGATAAAAATACGTAAAATGAATCCACTTACCTACAATCCACTAATAAATACACACAATCCACGTACCTAAAATGTACAAGGTATTAAATTGGAGCTCAGAATATTGTGATGAACTAATCATCATCTTCAGCCCGTAACCGCCCACTGCTGAGCATATGCCTCTCTTTTTGTACTCGTCCCGGTCCCTTGCTAGTCTCATCCAGGAGTAACCCGCGATCTTTTTAATACATATTATTGTCAACCCATCGTGCCGGTGGACGAACGTCGCTTCTTTGAACAAATATCTCCACTTTTTGCGCCCTTGTTTTTTAATAGTTTACTTTGGAGTTCGGCAATCGTCAGGCTCGTGCCGGATTTTTCATTAAAAATTAAATTGCTGTATTGTATTTTTACCTTCACGTCAGTTACAAGAACGTCATGCATACTTAATATTAATATCTTTCATCGTTATCTATCTTTCGTCTTTAAAGACTGTAACGAACCCTTATAATGTGGGTTTGGGCTCGGTTCGACGTTTATTTGGTTAAGTTTATGTCAAAAAAAGTGCCGAGTTGTCTTTATTTATCTCACATTTGGGCTAACGTATCTTTATAAAACCTGCCTTGCCTTAATAAACTAAGCTCGCAAACTGTTCCGTCAAATAGGTGCGCAAATATCCCATGGAGGGCATGGAGGTATAATAAAGCATGGCATTGTTTGAATAAAATGTACACAAGAAGGGAATACTGTCTTGAACCGAGAAGAGTGGAGTAGGTACCTTAGCTGTAATAAATTCTCAATGCACGTCTCTGGAACAAAAACGCGGATGCAAACCAAATGATCCCCAGAGGATCATAATTAGATTTAAAAGCCATTGTTCTGTTTACACCTTTGATGCATCCGTGAGTTTAAACCGCGTCGAACAAAGCTGAGCAAATCGCTCTAATTATTCACTGATTTAAAATACCTAAACGCTTTTTGCTTGCTCAACTCAAAGTAATTCTCCCCTGTATAATTCGCAAGGTCACCTTCGTTAAATAGAACTTTTTTGTAGCTTCTTTTTTTGGCGACTTAATCAAGAGTCTCAGAATAAATTTGGGAATATCTAAGAAAGTCCTTAGTTGTGCGAATTACATTTATATCGCCGTAATTGATATTCTCAAAGCGTATTTACGCTGTAGTCTTGTTATTGACGTTACTTGTAAATGACAATGTGTTGTGGTAGCAAAAAGATACGGATTCTAACCAAATGGATTTTTAATGGACATTTTAATTACAGTAAAGATTTCTCAATCTAGCGATACACGAGTGCACCCATGCAAGTGGTATGGAATCAATCCGAGCACTCGACCGAGGAGAATCGAGAGCCATTCATGTGTTCGTATGAAAGAATTATATGACGTAGATACCTGCCCTAGTCATAAATTGATAAAACTCTATTAATAATTGACTCAAATGCAACAATAAATATTATTTTAGTTAACGATAACAATTATTATATCCCTTAATTTTTAGGGATCCTTTAACAACGTATTGTTTTTATGCTATAAGGTACCTACTGGTTTTTAAATTCATAATGAATTTTACGTGTAAGAATTAGTTGTCAATATTTAATTATCAAATATCGTAATACCAACATCAATTAGCACGTAAGTGATAATTGAGCAAACAGTAACAGTTTTGAGGACAAAATGACTAGCTGATATCAGGACAAATGCTTTTTGCTTCTGGACAAGAAAAGATTTGGACTAATTGATTCTATTAGTACCAATTCACAAACTTGTAAAATAAGACTCGTAAATAAGTTTAAAAAAAAAAAAAAAAAACTAAGTATATGAAGTTAGCGACGCAAAATTGGTGCGCATATTAGTAGTCTAAATTTTTTCTTGTAAGACGTGTTGGTATTTTTTTAGTGTCGACTCGAAACTAACTAATAGGCCTCACGTTTCATATAAAAAAAGCAATACCCTTACCATGAGTTTGCAATGTTTGCATTACCGTACTCGCTAGCGACTGCGTAAACG
This sequence comes from Cenopis cana, assembly GCA_951800055.1. NCBI lineage: Eukaryota > Metazoa > Arthropoda > Insecta > Lepidoptera > Tortricidae > Cenopis > Cenopis cana. Next base: position 10,007,096 of record OX637476.1, on the reverse strand, counting down.
ATTTAGTATGGACAAAAGTACAGCGCCTCTGGCAGTTACGCAATAGAACTAAGAATCGCCATACTAAATCGTTTACGCAGTCGCTAGCGAGTACGGTAAACTCACATCCGTGAGTTTAAACCGCGTCGAACAAAGCTGAGCAAATCGCTCTAATTATTCACTGATTTAAAATACCTAAACGCTTTTTGCTTGCTCAACTCAAAGTAATTCTCCCCTGTATAATTCGCAAGGTCACCTTCGTTAAATAGAACTTTTTTGTAGCTTCTTTTTTTGGCGACTTAATCAAGAGTCTCAGAATAAATTTGGGAATATCTAAGAAAGTCCTTAGTTGTGCGAATTACATTTATATCGCCGTAATTGATATTCTCAAAGCGTATTTACGCTGTAGTCTTGTTATTGACGTTACTTGTAAATGACAATGTGTTGTGGTAGCAAAAAGATACGGATTCTAACCAAATGGATTTTTAATGGACACTTTAATTACAGTACAGATTTCTCAATCTAGCGATACACGAGTGCACCCATGCAAGTGGTATGGAATCAATCCAAGCACTCGACCGAGGAGAATCGAGAGCCATTCATGTGTTCGTATGAAAGAATTGTATGACGTAGATACCTGCCCTAGTCATAAATTGATAAAACTCTATTAATAATTTAGTCAAATGCAACAATAAATATTATTTTAGTTAACGATAACAATTATAATATCCCTTAATTTTTAGGGATCCTTTAACAACGTATTGTTTTTATGCTATAAGGTACCTACTGGTTTTTAAATTCATAATGAATTTTACGTGTAAGAATTAGTTGTCAATATTTAATTATCAAATATCGTAATACCAACATCAATTAGCACGTAAGTGATAATTGAGCAAACAGTAACAGTTTTGAGAACAAAATGACTAGCTGGCTTCTGGACAAATGCTTTTTGCTTCTGGACAAGAAAAGATTTGGACTACCTAATTGATTCTATTAGTACCAATTCACAAACTTGTAAAATAAGACTCGTAAATATATTTTTCACTTCTCATGCTCGAAAAGTGTGTCATATTAGACTTGTGAAGCGGGGCTAAAATAATACATTTAAGCCCTAGGGAAAATATGTACACATATTTATGATTTCCAAACATTTTAATTTGACCAATTAAAATACTTCACCTATTAAATCCACCAATCACAGAACAGTAATTTGACAGATAAAAAATATTTGGTAAAAATATCAACCAATCAGAATACAGCTGTACTAAAATCGACCAATCAGGAAAAACGTTTTTCAGTTCTCTAAATATTAAGCGGTGTCTGTGGTCAAAGCAATTTCGCCTCTTAAAAGAAAAAAAAATCGCATGTTGCATCTCTTTGTTTAATATAGCAAAAGAAAGGGAGGCGAATACGCAAAGTGAATACGCATAGCGAGGCATGGTCCTGGCCTTAGAAAAAAAAACATGCTGTCAAATTAGACATACGCCCGCCAAGAGATAAATTATTCATTTAATGTGGATAATTAGTGTTTATGTGTTTTCTCGCAATCGAAGTGAAAAGTAGAGTGTATAACTCGGGCCTAAAAGCCATATATTACCACTCGAACAATTTTCCCTCACTACGTTCGTGAAAATAACTATCTCGTGGTAATATGGCTTACTTTAGACCCTTGTCAAACAATCTACTATTTTACAAGAAAAAAATATATATTAAGTATATGAAGTTAGCGACGCAAAATTGATGTGCTACATTTTTTCTTGTAAGACGTGTTGGTAGTTTTTTAGTGTCGACTCGAAACTAACTCACGTTTCATATAAGTACCCTTACCATGAGTTTGCAATGTTTGCATTACCGTACTCGCTAGCGACTGGGTAAACGATTTAGTATGGACAAAAGTACAGCGCTTCTGGCAGTTACGCAATAGAACTAAGAATCGCCATACTAAATCGTTTATACGCAGTCGCTAGCGAGTACGGTAATGCAAACATTGCAAACTCATGGTAAGGTTGAGTTCTTAAATATTTACGTTCCCAAAAGTTCAGAAATGTCTGAGCAACCTTGTGCGCTTGACAATAGAGTCGTATTCACATATTTATGATCACTTTGTCCGTTCACATATTTTCGAAAACGACTGTACAGCGGGTTACAGGGAACTGTTGTAATATCGAAGGGTTGCGGTTTACGACGGCACGTAAAACGCTCATTAATTCTGCATTGTGCCGGCTCCGCTACATCTCATCGGACTATGACCTGCATCTGAAATAGAACGCCTGTTGGTACCATACAAACATTCTGCTGACCGTACACAGCATAAGTATAGCAACGAGAGTTGTCAATTGACAACATTTCATATTTTTAACTACTTTATTTTATGAACTAGTTAGAAAATAGGTAAAAATTTAAGCCACCCGTATTTTTTCTTTTTCAATTTAACTCATTATTTCATACAAAAAAAACACGTTGAAAAGTAGGTCATTCCAAAACGGCGTAAGTAAAATATGACGTCATCTTCGCAACAAGAATCCAGAGCCACTCCAGAGCAGCGATTGTCTGTACTCTGTACTAAGGTCTCCCTGAATGAATACAGCGAGGAAGATGACGTCAACTTTCGGTTTAGAGTAATTTGCGATTTTTTCCGAAATTAACGGAGAAAAAAAACTAAAAAAAAAAAGTTTTTTGTGTACTTCACACGTTTTTACCGAAATGGTTTTCGAATTAAGACTTTTGGAAATTATGAAATATTGTCAATTATGACGCCTTGTCCTGTATGAATTAAATTTGGAAATACGCGTAATTCTTTCTCTGGACGAGTGTAGCGTCCTTAGAACCCTAGCCCATTATTTACTGTACATATATGTAATCTGATTTAATTGCATTATACTATTTTTGGGATTCCGTTGCCAAAACGGCAAAAACGGAACCCTTATACACCACCACACCACCACCACCACCACCACCACCACCACCACCAACACCACCACCACCACCTTAATACTTGGTTTTGGGTGACAACTATTAATACTGGCTTATAAATATAAGTAGCGTCCTTTCAATATTGTTGCAACACAATATTGTTAGTCCCGTAAAGTCAAATCATAGATCACATTACTTATCAAGACATTTTTTCATAGTTATATTTAGAGTTCAATGCTTCCAGTGCAGTGTTAGGTATATATCAAGTCAATAATTGTTACGCCATCTAACGTAACACCATAATTTATACCTTATGGTTGTTGCAAAAAGGTTTGTTTATGAGCATGACCTTTTCCAGAGGATTGCTCAGCTATCTGCTATCAGAATACATTAAGACTGGCCATGAGTCAAAACGAAGCTGACCCAAATCTACAGAGTTCGATGCCTATGAAGAGAAAGTGGCGGATCGTTGCGCTTGCATGACATAAGTATGATAATAGAATGCCTGTTTTGTATCTTAAGTGATCTGATTTGATTACATGATGATTACGCATCATCCTAATAATAGTAATTGGAGATCAATGCGCGTGTGTATAAAATGAAGCTGGTTTTTTTTAAAGTATAATAAACAATGTAGGCGTAGGATCGAAAACACAACTGGAAAAACGCTATTCGCAGGATGACATGGGTTGTATATCAATGTATGTAATTTACATTGTAAACCGTAAACTTAAAAAAAACTATCTCCGAAGACTAATCAAATTTCAAACGAACAAATCATTCCAATTAGTGGCGAAGCATATCAGCTCCTGGGTCGTGTTGAGTATTACTCCCAGCTAAGTCAACTGGAGGGCTTAGGCATGCAACATCAAAGGCTTAAACCCCTCAAAGTCAGTCAGCAAACAAATACTGGCAGGCGGAATATACAGAAACCTCGCACTTGTGTCAATAATTCGTTCGAGTGTCGGTGGCTGGCTTCGGTTCGGAAAGTAACTTCAAACTTCCTTACCAATTTAACTTTCAGCCAGACGCTATAAACTAACCATTTGAAACGGACTAATTTTTAGTTTTATAAAGTAGAATTTAGTTCGCCTCTTCAGATTGAATTGGCGTTCAAACTTACGCGTCGAAACGAGCATGCACAATATATTGAACGGCGAATACGATGCAAAAGTGACACAAGAAACCCTCCGTGGACTTACCTACTCGTACTTTGCGTCACAATACGTAAAATTACAAAACTATACCAGGTTTACGTCAAAAGAGTTCCACGGTTTATTATTACCTGAGCGGTCCAAGCATGTAATTTTTGGAGGCGTGCCTTGGACTTCTCCCCAGGCCACTGCAATCCGATCAATTTCGAGGCTCAAGATAACATAATCGGGCGCTGTATATCGAGGGCATCTTTAAATCACCACATAGCCCGGCCACTGTACAAACACTACCAAGCTTATTGTGATCAAAAGAGGTCGTGATGGTCTTTAAACAATTTTTAATCTCAAACATTTTAAATCATCTTGTGATTATGTTGGTTGTTAATTGCAGAAACTATTTTCAGTCAGAAAAGACTCGTGATATGTGCTGATAAATTGCAGTTTTTGTATAGAATTTTATTTTAACAATTAACGTACCTATATAAGTTTAGAGACCTTATCTACTAGGTATATCTATATAAAATTCATGAATTTTCTCTTGGGAAGTGTCAATTTGTACGGAGAGCGGACTTCAGCGGAGCAGAGGCTGCATTTCCGTAGTAGGGCTTGTTGACCCGAGTAACAGGAATTCGGGTGTCCGTTACGATTGGCCACAAGTTAATGGTGGCTAATAATATGTCTGCCCGGCCAACGCGTTTGCCGGTTACACCATTACGCGCATCGTCAGTTGCGTAACACAATCTCCTTCGGTTTGAGATAAAGGAAGCATTTCGATGTATTGGTATGATAATTGGTCCTCCGTGCTCTTCAATCGTAGCGTGTCCGAACGAGTCTGCACAACGAAAGTTCTGATAATATACGAATATAGTTGTGCTACTATTGCTATAAACCACTGGCATGAACAAAACAATTGCAGCAGATACAGGCGAAGTACTTTAGTTGATTGATTGTTAATTTCAGCGTCTCCAGTGATAGAATGTGGGAACCCTGATTCTTTGTTTCATTATGTATCTCAAGAAGAATTTTGCAACTAAATTACATATGGAGAAACACAATTCTATAGAATTTTAATTACATACTAACAAGGAATAGCCGTAAGGCTTCGACAGAACTTTATTCCACCGGCTTGCCTGTTTTAAAACGAAATGAGAACATCATTCTATAGCTCTTAGAATCAAAATTAACTCCTATCCGCCTTGTCTAACGATGTATTTGACGCCTCGCCACTGATAATTAAACAACGTTTATTGCAACAATAGGTCAAATAATCAATCTCGTATCCATTGATATCGAATCAAGTTGCAAATAACTCCAAACCACATTCTTGTGGCTTGGCTGATACGAAGGGCTCTTTATTAGCCTCTTACTTGTGGAGTTAAAATCTCAAGACCCTTTGATCCTTGTAAGAGTTGTAAGGCAAATATTTGAAGTAATCGGAATTTAGGTGGTGGTTAACTTAACACAAATACTTAAACCCAACCAAATTACAAGAGGTATCTTATAAACCAGCAATTACTCTTGCACTTGTTTAGAATTCTTCCAAATAGGAAGGCAATGTTTCATCCAACATTCATAATATTTAAGATGATATCGTCTGATTTACCCGTATATCTATTTTAGATAATTTCATTTAAGTAGCCTTTTCCGGTCAAGAAGTCCAAGAAGAGCCTTATTGGAGTGTTTTGATAATAAATTTAAATTTAAATTTACGTACGTAACTTGGAGCTGAAATGTCATGGTGTGGTATATTTTTAGAAGCAGCTCGTGCAGCCCTTTCATTTGATACCCCAGTCGATAGGCTTTTGAAGACACTTTGTGTTTCTTCCTTCGAAAATGTACCAGGGGACAGTTGTCCGCCTAAGGTATAACATGCTTACTAAAACTCCTACTTACCCTTCCCGAAAAAAAAAAACAAATTTCTCCATTCGTGGACTTCCCTACCGGACGGTATCGGTAGCCAGGTACTGGGCTATCATACGGATGCTAACGAATCACCTCAAGTTAACCAGTATAAGGCTGGCCTACAATTACACATAATTATTACGAGACAAAGAGTCTAGCTAGACAAACTAGTAGAAATTGTAGCCGAAACTGGTTGTGAATATGAATGAGGGCAATCTTTCTCAACATCTCGCATTCCAATGATATGCGCTCAATGATATACAATGCGCTCTCTCGTTTCCACGCACGACGATCTTACGAGTCAGACTGACGCATCACAACTCATATCACACTGAATGTGCAAAGTCTAGGTAAGTTAACCTCCTGATTATCCTGCACCATAATTGTGTCAGTTTTGTTCTTCCCCGTGTCGCCACGCCTCGGTGCACGCACGACACGCCATTTGGGAGCCGTTACTTGCGCCAGCTTGCACGCGTGAAGCCAAACTATCCCTTAGTGTTGATACTATTACTAGGGGTAGGTATATGAAAATATAGGGATATTATGGTGGGTTTAAAATAATGAATGACTTATTACGACTTTCAAAGTTAGAATGACCTGTGTATGTAAGATGCATGAATTCAGAATGCGTGTTCGTTTACGTCGCCTACTAATCATTTGAATGTCAAAAAAATGAGTTTCGCTTTCGTGAACCGTGAAACGTTTTCCAGCATTACTTAAAATGACGAATCACTGAATGACTTCTAATCTCTTATACACACATTATTATAATTCAAGAAGCCTGATTATTCATTTCAAATCAAGATACATGAAAATGACAATGGCGCTAATGGAGAATCATGGCAACAACGACAATGAGTTTAAATGCCTAAATTGTTACTTAGGTACCCATCTTTCAACTTCGGACCAGCTAATCCTACTCATATTAGAAGGGTTCTGAAAGCGAACGCTTAATGAGATAGGCAATTATAAATTTATTTCATATGCATTTTACCATCACAACTCCTAATTCTACACATGCAGGAAGTATGGTAAGCGGTGACTGCAGTTAGTTGTTAGTTTATTACCTTGGCTTATATATTAGAATAGAATAGAATAATATTTTATTGTATAACTGGGTAAAATACAAATTACGGGCGTACAATAATGGTATCTTAGGACTAAAAAATGTATTCAACTAATTAATTATAAAATCAATTATGTAGAATAAAATTCATTTAAATTATAAAATACTTTTTCAATTAACCAATTTTTAAGTCTCCGTTTAAATATATTCCCTTCAAAGGACTTTTATGTCTAATTCGGTAAGTTTCAGGATGCTTGTGAATTACAGTTAGGTATTTAAGCTCACTGTTTATATTAAAATACCTATTAATGTACTTTTATGGATTAGATTTAATATAAACTTTATAGTACTACTTTGGTACGTATTTTTCATATTATTATGCTATGTAATGAGAGCTGATTTTTTTGTTTAAATCGATATCTCACTAGTTTCTTATACCGATGGCAGTCTACTGATATTAATTATTATTTATTTAATAATCAATTTGTAATGAATCCTACTAGATGTTTTCTGTAGTTGCCTAATTTTGACTATACAGTTTTGAGTTTAGTTAATTTCGGGGACTAGATAGGTAGTTGATTTATCCAAAATAGAGTAGGTAGGTATAATAGATATTAAATTTTCACTTACTTTAACCTACTCTTAAATTTTGCATCCTAATCTTCTTGGTGCAAAAATATCGCAATAATACAAGTAGATACTTAAACAACAATTCAGTTACAGACAAGTATATTTTAAATTTTAACCTATGGAAATCAGTGATGCGAACAGAATGGACGTATTTCATAGAATTCCATTCAGATGATAGACCATAAAACGGTTCCATCCCTTTCTATTGCTGCATCTAGAAAGGGAAGGCTACTGTGATTGAGAATGCGCGCGCGTGGTATGTGGCACGAGCTCAAGAGCCTTGGTCAGTTATTCACAAAGGGTCGACAAATTCGTCGAGCCAGCCAGTATAAGGCTGGGTTGCACCAAACCGTCTGTAATCGTAACCGGTGTTCTTCAAATCTGATTATATGGAAAGTTTGACAAGTTTCTATGGGATGACAGCTGCCGGCGCCATATTTGACGATGACCAGTCTGTGTTCGTATGTTGGTGCAACTGGCACTTAGTCTGACGTATGGCGGTTTGTAATATCAGGATCAAATTGTACTAAAAAGAGCTCGCAATTGATATAAAATGGCTTATGAAGGATGATTAAAGCCCATGCGTCGTCGTAGACAGCTGACTGCTCAGAGCAATGAACGGTCCGCAGCGAGTTGTATATTCTAATCTATAAATAAGACAGGTTTGCGGTTAGACATGGTTTAGGTACTGTACAAAAACAAATAGTCGCGAAAACACAAAGTGAAGGCTTACGAGGAATAAATATTCATTTAATTAAGATATATAAAATACATTGCCTATCTACACTTAAGAGCAAAAATAACGGGTACACTTTCTATGGAAGTTCAAAACAAAGTGTATGCATTATTTTTGCTCGTGAGTGTATTATAATTTAAAGTAGGTAAGTACTAGTAGTTGCTTTAACTCCCGCATCAACTTTTATCCTCAATTTTATCCCTTTATTGGATTATGGAGATTGGCAGTATTTACTGCTTAGTATTGGTTTTTGTTACGTACCTGTACCTAGGTACGTACAACTCTATTACACCTCTCTATTACTCTATTACAACTAACACCAATACATTTATCGCAGAATAGTTAGCATCACGTTTATTTACTGACCAGGTAGGTAGGCATCACAAAAACAACTTCATTTGAATCAGACAATAGATATCTGATCTGAACGCGACCCCATCAAAATGCCTCTGCGTGTCTTTTTGCTTTCTTGCAATGGGCTGCATTCCACAAGCATCATTCCACGCCCTGCAGAAATAGTACCTAGCTCTCTAGGCGACGATACTAAATGTGGATTTAATCTAGCGTCATTGGGACTTGTTGGGTGTTGAAGATTGGATAGTAGGAAGAAAAAAGGTTATATATATAAATCGTACTATACCTAATTACCTACAAAAAAAAACGCTAAAAAAACAGTTGTCACTGTAAACATGAACATACTTCAAGTCATCAGATATGAATAGTAGGTATACACGCCCCAAGTATCACTGATAACAGAAATATATTACAAACTAGCTTTTGCCCGCAACTTCGTCTGCGTAGAGCTCGGTCATCGCGTTAGAATTCTATCGCTATTCTTTTATTACAGGCGGGTACCTAGTTATCTCTGTTCCATACAAACTTCCACTTCCTTAAGGGATGGGATAAAAACTATCCTTGGTCCTTTCCTCGGACTCGAACTATATTCACACCAAATTTTATCTAAATCTATTCAGCAGTTTAAGCGTGAACGGGTTACAGACAGACATACTTTAGCATTTACATATAAAGAGTTTATTAACGGTGGAGGTACTCAACAGAGTGCAAGGTATCTCCCATGTCGCTCGAGTGAATACCAAAATCAGCTCTTGTGGGCTCCATTACCAAAATAATAAGAGTTAAACATTCTCTGACCAATACATAAGGCACTCAATACCTACGTATTTAGGAGGCACTAAATATACATAATCTTGCTAAATGCATAAGCAACGTCAAATACGCTATATATTTGAAGATGTAATCCAAACTAAAAAAAAAATTAGGTCTTGTGTAAGACCTGGCCGATCTTGAGGACGTCTCTCATGGTCGCAAAATGTACCCAGTGTAACATAAATTGGGCTGTGAAAATATCTTACGGCACGTAGCTGGAATAAATTACTATGACGTAATTTGTCACCGAAAGTTTTAGTGGCGTTTGTTGTTGTGAAACCAATAATGCTTACTACGTATATAGGACTAACTAAATAAGCAAATATGCTCTTTGTTAGCGTATCTGTGAATGCTAAAAAACTCAGTCGCTTGAACCCGTACACGAAGGGTTCCGTACCATCCGTACAGGTACATGCACAATTTACGGACATAAATCAAAACTGCGAAATATGCACATAGCATTACACAAGTAATTCTCCAAAAGATGCAAAGACGTCCTAGTTGAAAACAAAGGTTTTTAATTATCGAAAAGCTCGATAGTAAAAATAATCTGACCTAAAAGACCTCCGATGAGTTCGATGTCATAGATAAGGCACGCCCGTTATAAGCCGACGTCAGTGGCCCCAGTTTCGATTAAAAAAATATCCTAACTTCGTAAACCGTTGACAGATTTAGCTTCGACTTGAACGAGATTACTAAGTTTGACAACTTATTTAAAACCCGCGAAGAAAACTGACTAAGTTTTCATTATAATTAGCTGAATAATAATATCTTTAAATTAATGTAGGTATTTTAATTATTTTTCCCTGAAAAGCGGTCAAATGTCACTTATAATTTAGTCACAGATTTAGTTAAGCAGTACCTTACAAATTTTAATAAGAATATTATTGATATTAAATAAATAAGTAAACAATAACTATGAATACTTAATGATAAATAACCTTATAATAAGTTAACTAAAATAAAACAAATAATACAAGTAAAAGAAAGAAAATAACTAAACCTAAATTAATAATAAGTATAAATAACAAACTGAAAACTGACAGTTATAAAAAGAATACAGATACCTACTAATTATAAACATTTCAATTAGTTTAGAAAGAAGTTCTGTTTTCTTTTTTTCTCTTTAACTTCGGGAACCCACTTAAAGTCAGTTACTTAGACATCGATAAATAATCGGGAACCCACTTAAAGTCAGTTACTTAGACATCGATAAATAAATAAATATTTGTGGACAATCTGACACAAACAACCTAGTCCCAAACTAAGCGAAGCTTGTAACGATATACTCGTACATATTTATATAGACAAATATATACTTAAATATACGGGAAACATATCCAAGGCTCAGCAAGTGCTCAGCAACAAATATTATCGATAAGTACCTACAGTCAAGGGCATAAATATGTATACACTTTTGGACCTTATTTCAATTGAATAAGGTAAAAATGTGAATACATATTGACTGTACCTACTAAACAGATTAGGGCGTTTACGTCCCTTTTAAATCCGACAATTACGAATACCATTTTCGTTAAAAACTCGCTATGATCCTTCTCGATTTACGCAAGTTACGGACTTTGTCAAAGCATAAAACTTTGTCTAGTCAGTTCTCAAGTGCTGCTGTTTATAAAACTGTTAAGTAATATAATACTTTTCTGTCTAGAGCCAAGTGAGGGAAGAGGGGTAAACTTAGCCGGGCATGTAACCCGATGCATCGGCTAATGAGGACGTGACTGCGTCCAACCTCGCCATTATAAAGGGAAAACTATGAAGTGACATGAGTTGGTGGGTAATATAGTCAGCCAAAAAAGTTGTCTACCACTTTTGAACTAGATAATATGCCTACAAATAATAGGTAGTCGAAAACTTTCTTGATCGACCTACGTGAACGATAGAACGATCTTTCGAATATTTTTACTCAACTGCAGTAATGTCATTAATTAATAATTGACATTTCAAATTTTCAAGTTGGCTTTTTTATGTCCTAGATCGATAGAAAATGAAATTTTAAGGTCTACGTGTTTTTTTATTTCTCCCGAAATCCTAATTTTCAATCAAAAATATCTAATCTAAATGTAGCGAATCGTAAGTGAATTATGACGTATTTTTTATGAATTACCTATGTTTGACAGCATTGCTCCTTAACAGTCGTAGGAATGACGTCACACTTCCGTTTTATACATTTTCTTCAAATCTAGCGAAAAAAAAACTAAAAACTATTTTATTACGATCAAGTAGCATATTTACCGAAATGGTTTTCGATTTAGGCATCATTATAAATTTCGAAATGTTGTCAAAAATTGCGTACCTATCTTTTCAAAGACTTGACGAGCATGTCTAGTGTCATCCCGTCATAAATTGTCAGACGCGGTTGGTAAACTGGGTAAATAATTTTGATAATAACCATCGGGTCCAATTATGTTATCTCGATCTTGAAGTGAATCCTTTTTTATACCCAGTTTTTAGGGTTCCGTAGCCAGAATGGCTAAAACGGAACCCTTATAATTTCGGTCTGTCTGTCTGTCCGTATGTCACAGCAGATTTACTCGGAGACTATAAGTACTACAATTATGAAATTTGGTAGGATGATGTATCCTATAAACCGCTACATAAAAATTATGTGAAAATAGGAAAAAAAAATTTAGGGGGCACCCCATACATGTAACTGGAGGATGAAAAAATGTTTTTCAATGTAAGTAGTTGTGAGGGGTTATTTTGGATAGACCTTTAAAAATAATATCGAGGTTACTAAGAAAGTTTTCCATTTAAGTCAATCGTTGGTGAGAGCCGCCAAAGTTGTACAAAATGTGTCCACCCCCTCTAATTTCCAAGCTATGGAGATTAAAATTCTGAAAAAAAATGAGGTGGTGTACAATAATAAATACTTTCAACGAATTTTGGTTTGAACAAGATGGGATTAAGGATTTTTAAGTTTTCACTGAAAAACTGTCTTGCCCGAACAAAAGGACGTAAGTGCCGTGACTTCCCTATGAAAATACGACCTCTTTTGATTCAAGGTATTAAATAGTGTTTTAAAAGTGGACTGCTAGGTGTCGGTACGGAACCCTTCGTTGTGCGTGATCCGAAACGCACTTGGCCGGTTTTATATATATTTTCACACCACCTGCTCGCCAATGCCCAATTATATATCATGCAAACCTTACCGAAAGTAAATCATTATAACCCTTGGCTTAAGCCGGGTTGTAATATTGTACCGAATCTCATTATAATCCGCCAGGTAATAATGTGATTTCACTTTTCATAGTTCTTATTTGTTATGTACATGTCCGTAACAAAACACGCACGGTGCCGCGGGCTGCTGCAGCGCCAGCGCGTCAAGCGCGTTTTTAGTTATTAGGTAGGTATTATTAAATACTGAATCTTAAGAATGCCATTCTGGAATTGGAGGTTGTTATATAATTCTGAAATTTCATTACATTTAGGTATTGAGAAAAGAAAATCATTATTTTGGCTGCACTAGGGCTGGCCTTTGCAGTAATTCATTTATAAAATAAATAAATATTTATGCTCATTGCTCATCACTCCAATATATGCCCTGCCCGGGATTCGAACCCGGGATCTCCAGAAACATTCTGTTTAATAGTATTAGCCTTGGTATTTTCTATTGTCTCGCAAGAAGTGAGAAAAGTAGAGTATACTTCTCGGGGATAAAACTGTTTTGTCTTGGGCGCGCTTAAATCCTGCACGACTCAGAACTCAGTCTTAATTCCCTCGCTACGCTCGGGGAAAACTCATGGCACCTTTATGTATCTGGACTCCTTCGTTCCGTTCAGGATTCAATATCGCGCCCGTGACATGAAACAGTGCTTTATCCCCTTGGTGTATAATCTACTATAGTATTTGGGCGTCTGTTATCTACTTTGTGATCTTTTGCTCTGAGTAAACAATTACTCAACTCAATCAATTGGTACTCAAATAGGCTTATATTTTGATAATAACAAACCTTTTCATTCAATTAAATGAACAATTGATAAGCATGCTTGAGTGCCCACTGCCCACTGACCGTTATTTGTTTACTCAGAAGGAAAGATCACAAAATAGATAACACAATTCAGTATTATTTACATATTCTGTGGCTTCAGTTTCATTGTAAGTATTAATAATGTACCTGTTCAGTTCATGCTAAAGTTAACCAGTAAAATAACCGTACTGTCGTATCTCCAATGCGGTTTTAACGTCAACTATAACATAAAGGTAATGGAATCGCAAGAAGTTTCGTCTGATAATGACTAGCAAACTTGAGCCAGTAAAATGGTAACATAAAAGGCAATTATCATAAAAGCACTGTCGCACGGTGGACACTGCCCTCTAATGAATTTATAATATCACACGGGAAGGTGAAGGCAACGCTGAATGTGTGAAGCCAGAATAGCTCCGTATTTTAGGTTAGCCCATGACATTGGCGTTGAAATACCCGTGACTAAGGTTAGTGGAACAATATGAGAACACAAAACATGGAAAACGCTGCTTTATTAATAAGAGTCATCATAAAGAGAATTTTTCTTTTTTGGTCATTCTATATCGTTTATTTAAAATAATACCAAAAAAAGTGCGAGTCGGACTCGCGCACGAAGGGTTCCGCACCATTATCTATGAAAACGGCAAAAAAACACGTTTGTTGTATGGGAGCCCCCTTAAATATTTATTTTATTCTGATTTTTAGTATTTGTTGTTACAATAGCGGCAACAGAAATAGGTACATCATCTGTGAAAATTTCAACTGTCTGACTATCACGGTTCATGAGATACAGCCTGGTGACAGACGGACAGACAGACAGACAGACGGACAGTGGAGTCTTAGTAATAGGGTCCCGTTTTAAACCCTAAGAATAAGGAGGAAGTTTTCGAGTCAAAACCAAACGAATCTTTAAGGTTCCATAATTTTCAATTTCATGCAATTTTTCCAAAAATAAACCTTAGCATTTAAAGATATAGAATCTACACATTTCCACAAATCATGCAAATCGGTTCAGGTTTAGGGGGGTGGAAAACATTGCCGCTTTTTGTATGGAAAAATTCTGCAACACAATCCTCTTGTGCCTGTCATAAAGCATTTTCGATAAGTTTGTAAATACAAGAAGGATGAAGGTAGGTACTGTACGTCAAACATAAAATAATGCTGATTTTAAGTTAAAACGTTTGCAATCACCTAAATTGCCCACATGTAAGAATGTAACTAAATTAAAATGAAATTTAACTCGTTTTTTTTTTTTCGTTTTATTGTAGTTTAGTTAGGTACGGGTTTAAAAGTACCTAATTTATTGACAATGGTTCATAGGTCTAATATACATTTATTTAGTCTTGAAAATAATATCTTATATCAATATTGAAACACCGTAGCACCCGTAAACATAAAGAAATTGTGCAGGTAAGATATTTGTAAGTACGTAGCAACTTTGTCGTTTCAACTGTGAAGTCAACTGGAAAATTTAATATAGGCTTTGCCACTTAAGAAAATAAGCGCTGTTAAAATACAAAATGAAACTGCCAAGGGCCGAATTAGAAACGGGAAATTATAATTTCAGATTGCCGCGACAAGATTTAATCTGGAAATCAATGTTCAAATGAAATTATTACGTGGGGAGATTGTAAGTCGTTTCGGTTTTTGTCTTTTAATAGCCGACTGCTTTTTGCCTTCGTTACTGTTTAGTTTGGCAGTATATTACTATACTCTATAGGATTGGCGAGGGAGTATCTACTCATATCATAAGCAGCTTTGCGTTCACGTTTGCGTTGGTGGAATTAAGTTATACGCGTATTTCCGTGTACGAGTATATTATATCCCCACGTATTAACTATTTAAAGCCTACTACGTAGGGTGGTTTGGCTACTTAAGTTTTCGTTATCTTCTAAGATAAATTATCTAAAGATAAGGTTGTTTAAAAATATTATATACTTAGATTGTAAAGTTGTTATATATACTAGTTTATATAAGGCTATGGTTTTATAATGAGTATTAAAAAGTCATTTACATTAAGCGTATTTTATCGCGTATATTATGTGGGTATTACATACGAGAATTTATAAATTAAGTAACATTTGCGGAAAAAGAGGACCACTTATTTAATTAAAAAAAAAACAAACATATGACGATCATTATATAAAACTTTATAATTAATGCAATCAATTTCCGTATAAATTCATTAGGTATAAATTATTTATGAACGGTAGTGCGAATTTGGCTCTTTTCATTAGGTACTTTGATATGAAATGTAAACTTTATTCTGTATTCAGCAAGGATGCATTTTCAGTAACACAGTACTACAGAGATAAGAGCTTTGTAAATAAGTAAGAAATTTATCTACTTTTGTAGTTTGTGCGGTCAAGGCCAACCTGAAACGTTAAATTTGGTTCGAACGAGCAGCAAACATGCATGTCACCTTTTCAAGGTCAAAGTTAAAGTTCATGTTTTATATTAATATTAAATATAACCGACCAAAGCTAATTGATTTTTTTAATCTGACTCGAATAACTTAACTTGTTTTTATTGAGTAAGTAGATAGTTGTTAGATTATTGATGTAAAATGTTGAAAAAATAGGAAAGTACCGGTCTTGTCAATTTATTAATATTATTATATAGATCTATTGGTAACGAAATTTACAAGAAAAGTCATTAAAAATCGTCCATAAATTAGATTTTTAAGGAACCCTCGCCTAATTCGGTAATTTTTTTAAGTATAGGTAATAAAAATGTAGGTAGATATTTACTTACTTATTTTTTTCATTACCTATTAGATTCAAGTACCTATTTGGGAATCAGAAATAATAAGAGTTGCCATCGCCATCAGAATATTGGAACGACCAAGGTGCTCTGAATATTCTGAACACGCGTTAGAATACAAACATTTTGTATTATAATAATAAAACGTTTGTTACAAAAATAAATTAAGTATATACCTATCTCTTTATTCATTTTCTTTCTCAGGTTAGATTTTATAATATTTTTATAAAAAGTAAAATTATTATAATAAATATAATGGCAACAATTTATTCTTAGGCGCCATCTATATTGGCATTATGCTACTATAAGCATTCGTGATATGGAGCGCCATCTAGTAAGTACACTTTATACAACGTTTAGAAAGGGAACAAACAATGTAGCACTCATGCTTCTGTATTGTGCGCGTAGTTCTTCCAAATTCGTACAGATGTCGTTAGTATTAAGTATTATTCTTATACAAATACAGGGGGCCGATTTTTGAGTGTCGAACGCTCGCATTTTCACTCGAGATCTGTCAAAAAACTATGACGTTTTGACAGATGTCGAGTGAAAAGTCGACCATTCGAAACTCAAAAATCGGTCCCCAGGTTTGCATTGCATTGGTAGTTGTGTACGGACAGTACGGACACAAAATTTAAATGTTTGTAAATTTAAATTTAGGAACCCTGTAAATATACATAATTATATTACTACAAATGCAAAAACGTCTCGAAAGTACCTACCTGTAACTTAATTTATATATTATATATACATCATGGTGAAATTTTATTGACCGTTCAAATTTTCTCAGTAGATTCCTTGGCGAAAAACACGTGTTTTTTCTTTCAGTACTAAAATGTTGATACAGCAGCTGAAAGATAAAATTGTTGCATATTTTCCTTCATACTACCTACTTTCACGGGCTTTGTGCTCCTGGTTCGTAACCATTGCTGTTTTTAATTTGAAATGTATTATCCCCGAACACTCAAGAAGTTAAAAAAGAATCGTAAGCAACATTTTCTAAAGAGTTAGAAAAATAACAGCAATTTTTCGCGTCATTGGCATTCGTTCCGGCTGAGTCTAGGCGTTCGTAGACTCCGTTCTTGGTTCTTGCCCATTTATCACGTCAGGAAACGCGAAAAAACTCACGAGCTTACTGACCCGGGAGTTTTCCATTTACAGAGTGTTCTCGCTTATCTCGTTCCTGTAATATCTCCCCCCTTAACCTCATTTCACGTGAGGCCAGAGGCGACTCTCGACAGCTGTAACTAGAAATATAATTATAATACCTATCATTAGCTAGCGCGAAGTTGGCCATTGCCGGACGGGTATTAGATAGGTAGGTACCAAAGAAAGGCGTTTACAGTCAAGGGCCGATTTTTCAATCCCCAGTTAAAACTATCTGTCAGATAAATGTTAGTAGATCTGTCTTATTCTTTTATTTGACTTCAGAAAAAGACAGTCATAATTTTAACCAACGGATAGTTTTATCTGGGGATTGAAAAATCGGCCCTAAGTTGAGGTTACAATCAAGGGCCGATTTTTCAATCCCCAGTTAAAACTATCTGTCAGATAAATGTTAGTAGATCTGTCTTATTCTTTTATTTGACTTCAGAAAAAGACAGTCATAATTTTAACCAACGGATAGTTTTATCTGGGGATTGAAAAATCGGCCCTAAGTTGACTCTAAATTGCTAGTTAATTTAGCTGTAGTGTAGTTAAGGCGCTACATTGAGAAATTTGGAGACTTTGAAACGCTGTTCTGCCCAGACTAGCAAACAGTAGGGGCTGATTTTCAGATATATGATTCTTGACTATATGATTGTGGTACTGACAATAGCGAAACATGATTGCTTACAATTTTCTCGATAGAAAATAAATCCAAAGTCGAGTCTATATGTTCCTTTTTGTCGGCAGCCTACTAAAACAACGCATTATTAAAAGACACGATTAAGTTAATATGATGGTATTTTACTTCATCTAGGTAATGACAAGAGGAAATTTAATAAACCTGCACACAGTCAGATATTTAACGAGATTTGTCTAAAAAGCCATTCTCGGAGAGGGTTGCATCCCGTTTTGTTGTGAGCGAAAAACAAAGGTCTCTTTCAATCGATATATCGCCTTAATTAGCGCATGGCTGTTGGTTAAATAATGGAAAACACTAGGTTTTTGCAACAAGGACGTGCGGATAAATAACAAAAAAAAACCATTATAAGATTTTAAGCTCACATAATTATGGTCATTTACATTAGAATTACGATACAAATATACATGGTAAATATCCCGTTATTAATCGTGATTAAAAAGAAAACCATTTCATAGTCACCTACCTGTCTCAAATGTTAAATTCGGTCAACCCGTTTAGTGCTGGTAGAACTTCTGCGGCAGGTGGGTGTAAAACTGAATATGTAAAGCGTTATAGCGCTAAGTATATTTTACTAATGAACAAGATATATTTTACTAATTATAATGTACAAAATTATAATTTAAATAAATAAAATAAATATTTGTGGACAATCTTACACGAATCAACCTAGTCCCAAACTAAGCAAAGCTTATACTATGGGTACTAAGGGACGACATACATAGGTATATAGATAAATCAATACTTCGAGTCGATTTGATCTATTAATTGAACTAAATACTCGTAGTTTACGACTAATATTAGTCGTAAACTACAGAATATAAACTAAAACGTTACCGATCTCAATATCCTTGCGTGAACTCTGAACTTCTCGAGCGCCATTGACTATTGATGTTTTCTCGGCATGTGGGATGGTACTGTCTCAACATGCAGCCTCGCTCCAATCCCTAGCGACCCGCTTTGTAAGGTGACATCTGACATTTAACTTACTTCGTCTTATAAAAGGAGTGCACTATTAACTACAGTTCCGACGTAAAATTAAATGTCCTTTCGACTGGAAACCTTTGATAATTAAAAGCTATGCGTCGTCATACGGTCTAACCACGGGTGGGCTTAAAACCAGCTTAGCGCTGTACTCACACCGATTTTTCCATGTCAATTAGAATATGTAAGTCATTAGGTCATTACTAACCGATACACCATTGTAATTTAAAGAGAAAAATAAACGCTTTTGTATTTGTATATTGTATTTATTTTGTATTTGTCATATCGATTCGGGAATAATCGGGATAAATATAAATAAATAGACAGATTAACATTAATTTGCTCATTCCCTTATCAAAAATTTACTCGGGCATGTCTTATTCAAAACGAATGTCCTGTGGTTTTCTTTAAATGCGCGTTAATTACTAGTATTACTATAAAAGCCGTATTTAAAATAGTGTCATCTCGAAAGTTGTCTCAAGGGAGTGAAGCAAATTTTTGCGTGGTAGGTATAGGTAGATAAGTACAGCTATACAAGTATGTTTAAAGCTATATAACCGCGTTTGATGTATCGTCGCATATGTTCGAAGTAATCAAAATTCGTATATGCGCATAGAAACGAAATCCAATTACCGAGTGAACGCTAGTCCGCTGAAGCCGCTAATGGAAATACCACACGTATCGGAAAGGAACGGATGCCAAATAAATATGTATTAAATATTACGTGCATCGTATGTCACGGTCATATTTTATGGAGTCACGTAGCCGGTGATACACGTACGCTCATACTGGCTAAGAAGGTGGCACAAAGAATAAATGTTGCTAAGGTTTATCAAAGTAGAATGTCCGCTGAGCCACTAACATTCGTATTTGTTTTACCTCGCAAAACTCACTTGACTCGTATTTCTGAAATATTTTTTTTGTGGACAATCTTACACAAATCAACCTAGTCCCAAACTAAGCAAAGCTTGTACTATGGGTACTAAGCGACGATATACATACTTATATAGATAAATAAATACTTAAATACATAGAAAACATCCAAGACCCAAGAACAAAAATTCGTGCTCATCACACAAATAAATGCCCCGGCCGGGATTCGAACCCGTCCCAGCTTCGTAGGCAGGGTCACTACCAACTAAGCTGAAGAGGTCGTCGCAATACGCTTAGGGAATTCTGGGTTCAGAAGCAGGCAAGTGCCATTAGCGATAATGTTAGAAAAACTGCAGATTGAGAACAAACGATCACCATGGGATTGTGATTCATCAGTGTACCTACCTCAATACTATGTGTTTTTATTACGCTTTTACTCTTTTAATTTATTATACTAAGTACATATTTACTTCTAGAAAAACCGGCGCGGCGTTTGAAAACAAAATTGCTTGTTCAATTTTATCAAGTCGCTGAGTTAGATACTGTAGAGAAAATGTATCCTTATTTTCTCCCATAATTTATCGCATATTCAAAAGTTTTCCACGACAATTATTCCAAAACCGCAAACAATTTACATTTCAGGTAGGTACACGGAATTTCACAAGAAAATTATGTACCGTGTCATTTTGCGTAACATCTCTGAGGATGAAAATTCAGATAAGCACCTTAAGGAAAGGAATCCGCTCGTGCGTGCATTCGTGCTTGCCGAGGATCGCCAGACGAGCGCGAGGAAATATTTCATTTGCCCGCGATAGTAAAGCTTACTTTGATCCATTTTATGAGCTCTCGTGCTACCTTACGGCATTGGCAATGAGCACGGCACTTGCTCACTCGTAATGTCCCCATGACAGTTGCAAGTAAAGATACGAGAATAATTCTCACGTCAATGTAAGGACGTTCCAAATACTGTTTCTCCGTCACCCATGTTCATTGTCGAGTTGAGTGGCAAAGTGGGATATATAAAGTTTAAGAATTGAGGCTTTCGCTTCATTACGCTAGAGACAAAGAGAGGATGAATTGATATTATAGAGACAAGTTTGGACAACGGTTACTACTATAATGCGAAGAATTATGGGGTTTTTCTACCGGCGAAGCGAGCTTCGGTGAAACAGGACATTTTCATATTATGGGCCCAAATATATTTTGGTAATTGCCTATAAGCAACTGGCTACATCCTATTAGCCATTTTGCAGAAATTTTCTTTTTAGGGTTCCGTATCGGGAGGGTCCAAGCGGAAGCCTATTGCTGTCACTCACGCGTCCTTCTGTCCGTCCGTCCGTCCGTCCGTCCGTCGTAAGTCACAAAAGATTTTTTAAATTTCGATTGACCTATGCACTTGAAATTTGGTGATAATGTTTATTATTTTTGCATATTTTACCAACAAATAATAATTTATTGATAAATCAAAGGATTTGATTTATCAATAAATTAGTATTTGGGGATGGATTTTCTTTTAAATTTTCTTATTTTTCCTATGAAAACCAACTTAATTTTGCGCTTGGTTCGGAACCCTAAATGTTTTAAAACCGGTTTTTAATTAAGTATACTGTCTTTCCTTTCTACATTTCTTTCTGATCTATTTTCTTATCTGGATTCAGAATATACTTACATACCTACCTCTATAATGCTATAACAAGGCAAAGCGTAAAATATTCCTGATATTTTCCACAGAAACTCCCAGAAATACTTTTTTACAAATCATAATATCTCTTTTACAGGGGCGGATGTAATTTTCCGCACGAAAGGGCTCTAAACCAATACTGAACAGGATATAAACCACCTTACTGGGGATAAACTGATGCTTTACTTTACTTATGAGGTCTGTCTCACTTAGCTTTACTTACTTTAGGCTTTG
This sequence comes from Cenopis cana, assembly GCA_951800055.1. NCBI lineage: Eukaryota > Metazoa > Arthropoda > Insecta > Lepidoptera > Tortricidae > Cenopis > Cenopis cana. Next base: position 9,985,186 of record OX637476.1, on the reverse strand, counting down.
TAAAACAGACTTTTAAGTACTAGTAAGTATACTAACTATTTTTTTTCTTTTAAATACGTAGTAGTGTACAAAAAAGAAAATTTCACTACGTCTTTATTAGCAGTCACTTTTTTAGACATAAAAATTTTGTCACGACTAAGTTGCTAAATCTGAATTTAAAACATTATAAATAATGTTTTAAATTCACATTTAGCAACTTAGTACGTAATTAAAAGAAAAAAAAAAGTTAGTATAGTACTTATTAAAAAAAAAAATTTGTTTATTCAAAGTTATCAGTGACCTGCCTCCAAAATTCAGAATTATTTGAGTGTTGTATACTTAAGCATTCATGAATATTTATTCCTAGTGTTGGGTAGTTCCTATGTATTTAAGTATTCATTTATCAATATAAGTATGAATTGTATATCGTCTTCGAAGACCCATAGGACCTACAACCTTTGCTTAGTATGGAGTATGGGACTAGGTCGCTTGGTGTTAGAGTGTCCTTACAGAATATACATATTTTATTTTTTATGTATTTAAACAGAAATAGGAATTAATATTAAAGGATAAAAAAATATTAAGCGGAATTATAACCTTAAGTAGGTATTAGAAGGTTAGAAATATTAGGTAGGTACAGATAATTCTTATAAATGGGTGATAATAGTACATTACTTACCAAGGGCGATAAAACAAAGAAATGTCTCAGATCGCACGTATTTGACGCCCGAGCCGAGCTTTCTTTATTACCGCCCGTGGTAAGTACAACATTTTATGTCACCCCCCGGGCCAGGAAGTGAGATTTTCCGCGCGCGGAGCGTGCGTTAATTCCCACTTTATGGCCAGGTGTGGCGTAATAGTACATTATGATACAAGTGAGGGACCGATCGAACAATACACTAGAGGCGATATTAGAGCGCGATTAAAGAGCCAAGAGCGTAATAATCAAATCCTCACGTGTATCATACGACGTTTTTAAACACATTTGCAAGGAAAAAAGAATTATATAAGTTTAACTCAATTATATAAACTGGGATTTTTTTACCTCTTTATCGCCAGGTGTGACATATAAATATATTATTTCAAATAGTTGTATAGTACTTTTATTTCACGAGGGCGGGTGAGCCATGGTTGTGTGTTGAGCACATTGTCTATGTGTGCGTCAGTGTAGGGGGTATCAGTTCAATGTCACACCCACAAGCATAGACAAACCGCGCTCGTGGGATAAAAGTATTATTATATTTCTATCTTTAAACAGAAGTAAGCTTAGAGGGTATATTTTATTATTTAATTTATTAAACATTTTTGCACAAATCATATAACTACAAAGGGTGAGCTGAATACCATTTTTTTATTTTATCGTATGGCATTTATTTCGAACCGTGAGATCTTCGAGAAGACCGTGATCCGCACCATGATGCATTCTCTACCAGTCAACCATAGCCCGGCCAAACAGAAACTTGCAAATGTGGGTGCAGTGAGAAATAAATCATGACAAGTTACACTATCGTTGGAAAGGATAGTTTCATCCTACTTCAATTGAACACTATCTATATTTCCATATAACTCTTTTTATTATTGCGTATTTTATGATAGCGACACTAACTAGACCTTTTTCCTTCAGTGGTCCTCGACTAACCTCGCTATAAGTACCTTTTTATTTCCAAATCCGATTAAGTACACATAAATGCCAAATAAGTGGGTCCACCACTTATCCGAAGGAAGAGCGTCAGATGTTTATTATTGCAAGAGAAACGCGAAATTATGACCACAGCTGGACTTAATCTCTATCGTTGCCCACAAGAACTAAAAATATCTTTTTAGAAAAATATTTTATTTTCATTGTATTAGGTACTTTGCTTGTAGCGACTTCTATCTAAGAGTATGTATCAATTGCTATGTTCAATTCTGATGTCTAAGCTACATTACTGGAAAATACTGAAAACTACAATATTCCTTGCTACTCGCGCAGCTCCACCTTTTTTCCATGCCGAAGGTCCATTTTATACACTGGTATAATTATTGTCGAGTCACGGAAGGAAGCCATTATAGGCTGAGAATTAGTTTTAAGCGGACGACCTTGGGAGTCCCGTTAATTAATACGAAGCCTACAATTGCCAATACAGAGCTAATATAGAGCTTTCTCAAAAATGGGGGAAATAAGAAGAAATTAAATTTATTTTTTGATAAATAAAACCCTAAAACGTCTAAACCGTATTGTTTCCCCGCGTTAATTTTTTTAAACCGAATCGCAAGTGTATTTTTCTACCTGAATTTGCTGTTATGCGATTTTTGTCCTCTTTTTATTATATGGCGGGTTAACTTTTTTAAACAGTTTGGGACTCGACATTTAATAGAATTTATGTGTAATATTTCAGGCGCGTGAAGCGAGCCTGCACATATACACTTCACCTTCTAATATGTAGCGTGTAATGATCAGATTTCTGTCCGTTTTTAAGAAAAATGGTTGGTCTGTGAAATCCCGGCTGATGATGATAGGTTAGGATTAGGTTTCCTACTTTTCCTAGCAAGTTTAATACTTAAGACATCACAGTACTGTTATTCACAGGCCGACGCGTCTTCACCTAACACCACACCGCTCACCCGTTGTTTATATGGAAACTGTCAAAAAGTGAGAAATTATATTTGACAGTTTCCAAATAAAATCGAATGAGGGGTGAGATGACAGGTGAGGACGAATCGGTTTGTGAATGTGTTCAATACTAATTGTTTAGAGACACTAATACCAATTGTCTTGGAATAAATCGAGCAATTTCTCAACTAAACCAATAAAATAACTAATATTTTCTGTAAAACCTATGAAATAATAAATTGTTGTTCTAAAAGGATTATCAGATCAACGGGATAGAATCTAAAGCTGGATCTATCAAACTAATAGATGTGACATACCAAAAAAATTGTACATTTTTTAAATTGAACTAATTGAACTTCCATTTGTTTCTTGCTGTCCACAAAATGAATCCTCAAATCAATCAGAGTCGGAAATGGACATGTGACTATTCTGCAGTTTCTGGCGGCCATAGGCTAGAATATTCACTTTTTGTTTTCTAATTGAGAATATACATAATTTCATTTTTTTATTTATTTCGTTTAATATTTTTGTCATAGTTTGATGGTTTTCTATCCATAGAGTGACATCTTATTACTGCATGCATATTCTCTAACTAATAGTAATTGGTCCCATTCAAACATTTTATCCTCTCTGAACTAGTTCAAATGGCATCATAAAAAAGTAAAGTAATGAAAAAATAAATTTGTAGGTAAGTACATTACCGTCACAGCCACGTATAGCGACGCGGTGTGACGACATCAAGCTTAGTACATTTTGGCTAGGGCATTGACTTTTACATTAGCTTTAATGGTTAAGACCTGAAATATTTAAAATATTGGCGTTTTGACTATCTTCTCAGTGAACTTTACAAATTAAAACTGTTTATGAATTCATAGATAAAATTATAATTTTATAAGTTACGTGAAATTTTATCTGACTTAAAAAAGAAAAAAATGTTCTCATTTTTGTTGTGTTGTGATTGTATTTATTTTTATTTTATACTTTAATGGTGACATTAAAACCCATTTGTCATTGATAGTAATACCATTTTGCTCTTTACTTGGATCAGAATGGTCTGAAATAAATGATTTCTATTAAATTTATTATTTGTTTTTATTTACTTGGTTAGTCTATGCTTAGTTTACGTAGTTTACGTACGTTAGTTTACGTAGTTGCTAGCGAGTACGGTAATGAAAACATTGCAAACTCATGAGGGTACTTAAGGCTTAACCTAGGTGAGTTATATAGGTACCTAAAAGTGAGTATTTTTGTAAACATTTTATGTAGGTACCTATTAAGTACCTACCTATTTAATTTTAATATACATTATAACCTGCAGGACACGAAGATTAACGCGGTTTTCCTCAAGCGGCCAAGTGCGAGTCGGTGCGAGGCGTACCAAGGATTCCGTACCATTATTTACAAACACAGCAAAAATATCATGTCTTTTGTATGGGAGCCCCCTTAAATATTTGTTTTGTTCTGTTTTTTAGTATTTGTTGTTATAGCGGTGACAGAAATACATCATCTGTGAAAGTTTACAACTATATAACTATCATGCACGGTTCGTGAGATAGAGCCTGGTGACAGACGGACAGAGGAACGGACAGTGGATTTTTAGTAATAGGGTCCCGTTTTACCTTTTGGGTAACTGAAACCCTAAAAATCACCAAGTCACCCTAATTTATCCACTTGTAAACATTTTGCTACTGCATTTTTCATCGCATAAAATTAGAAATAGGTATTGTAAATTTACGGTCAGCCAAGAACTCTTTCTTCTTATTTAAAAAAACTTAGTAGTTAAACTAGAGTTGAAAAGTTGGTAGGTAGACCACTTTTTAGGGTTCCGTAGCGAAAGTGGCGAAAACAGATCCCTTATAGTTTCGTCGTGTCTGCCCGTCCGTCCGGCGTCCGTCTGTCTGGCGGTCCGTATTTCAGAGCCGATTTACTCGGAGACTATAAGCACTACAATTATGAAATTTGGTAGTAAGGTATATTCCATGAAACGATACATAAAAGTGATTCAAAATTACGAAAAAATATTAAATTGGGGGCGGGGGGAAAGGAAGGGGTACTGCACACATGTAACGGGCCGATGAAAAAAAAAATAGCAGGCTAGGCCTTAAAAAGACAAATAAACACATTATGATTTATTGCTTGATTGATGAAATATCTCAATATCTCTGTATCGTTCAATATATTATCTGTACCTATTACTCGTATTATATAGAGGTTCTACGACAACAACATTTCGGGCTACACGCGCGAAGAGTAAAACAAGGTTTACATGTGAAAAAATGAGGTTTAAAGCGTTGTACCGTGTAGGGTCTTATTGTTTATGGATTTACACGTATTTAATGAGAAGCGATGATTTAAGGTTTTGGTTACAAATTTCTAACCTTCATTCGATGGCTTGTATAAACATGGGATCACTTTGTTGTGGCAAATGTACCTCCGCTGAGGGATGGGTAAATATGACCGTCGTTTGCAGAATACTGTAATAAACAACCATGATTTGTTGCTGACCTTTTATTAATATCTAAAAATCTACGGTTTCTGGTTCTGGATGGTATCAACTTGATAATTACAAATAATTTAATTTTTAACTACTTACCTGGATAGTAAAATCGATACGGCTAATAGCAGGGATGGAAAATAAACTTGCTTGATTAGATTACATCATTATTACTTATCATTACTCGTGTACAGTGATCGGCGTTTTGGTTGCCACACATTGTTCTATTTAAGCGTAATCAGCCGAAAATGCATATTTTGATGCCACGATCCTGCTGTTCACTATATGCAATCTACCTAATTGCCAATATGTAGTTTTGATTTTATACTATATATTCTAAAATTTCTAAATGATCAAAGCAGGCCCATTTTTACGTAAAATACCTAAACAATTTACGTACTTAGAAAGGTACCACTCGCTTCCCAAACGTCAAAGACAGAATTGAGCTGTTTCTAAGCAAAACATGAATTAGATATAACCTCGTAGGGTAACTCTAAAGCTTACCGATGAAAAAGCAATGAAAGCCCGGGAAAGAGTCACTTCGGTTCGCATCAGTCAGTACCTTCACCCGCTCACAGCCGTGTACGATACGAAATATACCTCGTAAGTAACAGTGGAATACTAAACAACGCGCCTCTTTGCACTGAAAATGGTATTAAGTACATAGATTCTTTGACTGCGTTATTGATTAAGACATTCCTTTTGGAGTCACGCAAGACAGTGATATATCTAGTGTATATAGTTAGATCGACAATCCAAGGATAAAGTTGTGGAGTCCGGTCGTTCATGCTTGCAAGGACATAGTAACTACTTTAATACTAGTGTCTTCTCTTGGAGATTGACGAGAGACATCATCCTGTTATGGATTAGTTTTTGTTGACATTGACTCTGAGAGAGACCTCTATATTAAATTGTTTTTTTTTCCCCTTTATATTTAAAACTTATTATTTTTATTTTGACGCTTTGAGACCATGTACATCTCAAAGCACGTTAGAATAGTCATTATTAAGAATATTTTGACGCTCAGAGACCATTTACATCTTTGAGATATTATATTAAATTTTGCTATTCAGACTGAGACCTTATACATCTCTCAATTTTACTATTATTGTAATGTTTGTAATAGATAATTAATATTTTGACATGAAAAATGTATTAAATTCTTATTGATATATTTCTTAAATTGTAAATTAATATTTTCTCTGAATTTTGAATTCTATGTGTCTTAGATTTCTTGATCTTAAGTAGGTTAAGTATTATCATTGTAATAAGCATATTTTTGTGAGAAAATGGCTGACTGTCGAGTTTCTTTCGGCGTTTCTTCTCGGCAGTGGCCTCTGTGAAACGCTAGTAGGGTTTGACTTGTAAAAGTGCCATTGCGGCCTACTTACAGAATAAAGTTCATTTATTTCATTTATTTCAAAGTTTGATTTTAAGTTTAATAATATAATATTATATGCCCGAAATGGGCAAACTGTTGATACCCTTCAATGTATGACATTATAAGATCTTATGTACACAGTTTGGACAATAAATTACTTCTATCTATATATCTATCTAGTGTAGGTATTTTAATAATGTAGTATTATATCGAGGTAAAGTTAGCGAGTTTTCAATTTATAAGCTTGTATTGTCGGGGGAAATCTCCAATCAATGTGATTTAAATTCAAACATTATTTCGCCGGTATGGTATAGTTAGTTATAGAACGGACAAAAGTTATATTTTATCTCGGGGAGTCACGTGCGTTCTTCCAATACGCAGGCGGAGCCACGCGGGTAGCTAGTCTGTCCGTATGAAAACTTAAATTTTATGGAATGAAGTCTAAAGTTAGAAAGGACTCGTTCACCCTCTGTGTCAATACCTATTTAATTTGGTACATAGTTCTATGAACTTGCATTTATTTAATTTCTAAAATTGGTACAACTCCAATCTCTCCATTCATTTCAAATTGCCTTTGAGTTTGAAGAGCTGAATGCTAAATCGGAACAATAGGAGATTCGAACGATCTTCCATTTCTAAAATTTCAGAATTTCCAATAGTAAAACTATTAGTTATAAATAGTTTATTATTAATGTTCCTCATTATTATGCCCTCAATATTGATAGTTTCATGAGGCTGACGCGTCTATCTGTTCACAGCTCTGTTATTGGTTTGAGCTGTTTAGAAATTAGTTTCAGATTGGGATAAACTTTTATCCTTTAGCTAGTGAAATGAAATAACTTTCGAAACTTCTGTTATAATATTACTACGTACCCTTACCGCTCGGGGAGGATGAAATTAAACTTGTACTCAACAATTTTTACAAAATATTTCTAAAAGTATTTCCATAAGCCAATAAAAAGTTCGATTTTTTCCTGGAAAATACTAGGAATACTTCAAAACTCGTCAAAATTAAGAGCAGTTTGACAAATGGAGTTATGATAACATTATACCGACCAAATAGAAATCTTGGGAGTTTATCCGATGACTGAGTGATAGTTAGAGAACTTAAATTTTATTAAAAGTAGGTTTCGATGCAAACCTTATAAAATATTATTGGCTACGGCCTACGTAATTTAAATTCCTCCGATTTCTCTCCGTTTTGTTAGACGGGAAGGCGTAATGAATATCACAATTAATCAAATCCTTAATTAGGAAAACACCATAATTTCCCCTGTAAATCACTCTTAATCGCTCTCCTGCACCTACTTGCGAACCTTACGTAGTTAAAACACTAAAACTTTTTTTAGTATGTTCTGAAGAAAATCTCAAGTTGTTAGTTAAATTCAAATTGGAAAACTTTTTAAATTTATGTGCACAGTTTTAAGGCAGCCATTATGTCTCCGCTGCTTGTTACACGTGTTCAAAGGAACTTCGTTCACCGCAAGACAGTAATGCGAATTAAACCTGTACGGCCTGTACACCTAATAGAAGAGGAATTGGTTTCAGAATGAAACTGTCGGTAACATGATAGTTAACAACTGTAAAACAATATTATTAAGGCGCTACAAAATTAGAAACTGTGAAACCCTGTCCTGCCCAGACTAGCAAACAATAGGGGCTGATTTTCAGACATATGATTCTTGACTATATGATTGTGGTACTGACAATAGCCGAAACATGATTGCTTAAAAATTCTCGATAGAAAAAAAATCCAAAGTTGAGTCTATATTTTCCTTTTTTTACTCAGCCTACTAATACAACGCATTATTAAAAGACGCGATTAAGTTAATATGATGGTATTTTACCTTATCTAAACTCTGTCAAGAGGAAATTTAATAAACCTGCACACAGTCAGATATTTAACGAGATTTGACTAAAAAAGCCATTCTCGGAGAGTGTTGCATCCCATTTTGTCGTGAGCGAAAAACATAAGGGCGTCTCTTTCAATCGATATATCGCCTTAAGCCACATTTTCTGATTGGTTACAATCTGAGCGCTCCCTTGCTTTAAAAGGCACATTAACGGGATGCCTCGATTATGTAAAACACGTTCTCGTGTAAAAGACACACTTACGTCTTTCTCGCATGAAACAGTAATTGCAACACTCTTTGGGCTTTTTTAGACAGATTCCGAACAATGTCAAATTTTTGTACAGTTTTATTCATACATCCCTATGTAGGTATAAGATTTTACCTAGATGAGGTACAAAACCTACCATAATTTGAACTTCAGTGTATCGACACATGATGTAGGTACTGTTTGAGCAGGTTGAGGAAATAAAGATAAATAAAATTCACGTGTCGGCTATAATCAAAAAAATAATTACAGGTAGTTCTAATTGTTTCCTAATATGGTTAGAACGGCGGTTTAAAGAACGTGATATTTTACATTGCATGCCGCACTTGAAGAAAGATAAGTCTTAAACCTCATTATTTCTCGCAATATTGCCAAACATTCATGGCAAGTTGCTGGATATTTTCCAAAAGTCCCGGTAATAATATATCACTAATATCATGAAGCTAATCAAACGCCAAATACGTTACCATTAATAACTGACGCATGAATTAGGCGGATATCGAAACAATTGGAGCGAGCGCTCAAATTGAGTTGATTGTCAAAAATCAATAGCTGCAATTAATTTAACCAATACTAAATAGACTATGCAGTTATAATTAGCCTATTGTTATCGTTTATCATCGAGTTATTCAGTAGAAAAAAATATGTTTTTGATAATCGCATTCGTATATTACAGACGAGCCTCGTTATTTTCTCGGCCATCTAAAGTATAGGCGACTAAGATTGGTTTTTTAATCTTCACATTAATGTAGAGAGTTGTAGCAAATTCTTTCTGTTGAAGTATAAAATATAATCCGTTAATATCTCTCTCAATTTCTCAAGTAAAAATTTTTCTGTACGTAATTACGTAAAATTTACCTTTTTACCTCTGTCTATTAAAAATTCCTTTATGCACTTACTTATCTATTTCTCTTGCTCTGTACCTCTACCACGAGTTTGTATCGAAAGTTCTTACCGTACTCGCTAGCGACTGCGTAAACGATTTAGTATGGACAAAAGTACAGCGCCTCTGGCGGTCACTCATAGAACTAAGGATCGGTAGCATGAGTCCTACGGTAAATTACCTATCGAAAATTAAACGCTAGCGACTAACGTTCTGTAGCTGTCAAGTAGCCGTTTCTGTAGAAAATCAGTACCATGAGTTACAAATTTGACAGAAGCTATCGAACAATACGATATTGACTGTAGAAAACTATTACTTTACTCGCTAGCGACTGCGTAAACAATTTGTATGGAAAAAAGTACAGCGCCTCTGGCGGTCACTCATAAAACTAGGGATCGGTAGTATGAGTCATAACAGTAAATTACCTATCGAAAACTACGAGTATCAACGCTAGCGACTGACGTTTCCGTAGAAAATCGGTACCATGAGCTACAAATTTGACAGAAGCTATCGAACAATACGATATCGACTGTAGAAAACTATTTCACTTGCAAAATGGAGCGTGAGAACCGTAAAAACATTAGAAATCATGTGTCAATCAAGCTACGGTAGCTTAGTGGTTTAGGCATGCGGCTGTTAAGCGGCGGTCGTGGGTTCGAATCCCAGCTCGTACCAATGAGTTTTTCGGAACTTATGTACCTACGGAATATCGTTTGATATTTACCATAGTGAGGAAACCTGCATACATCCGCGAAGAAATTCAATGATGTATGGGAAGTCCCCAACCCACTCTGGGTCAGCGTGGGGACTACTGCCCAATCCCCCTCATCTATAAGAGGAGGCCTGTGCCCAGCAGTGGGATGTATATAGGCTGATGATGATGTGTTATTTAAATTTATTTTATGTCACACCTGGCCATAAAGCGGCAATTACCGCACGCTCCGCGCGCGGGAAATCCCACTTCCTGCCCAGGGGGTGACATAAAATTTTGTACTTAACACGGGCGGTAATAAAGAAAGCCTCAGATCGCATATTTATCGCCCTTGCCTTCGGCTCGGGCGTCAAATAACTGCGATCTGAGACATTCTTTGTTTTACCGCCCTTGTTAAGTAATGTACTATTAAGCATTATTTATATAGATGGCAATTTTGGTGTGGTATATGTTGGGGAAGGCTGCGAATACTATGAAAACGAACGACATGAACAGGGAAAATTTCAAGCTAATATGATAGATAGATAGATATCATTTATTGTATTAATCATACATTGTCAATGATCCAGAAAATGAGTTATTTACCTAAACAAATTCAAGGTATTTTAATTTATAGTAAATTATAATAATAATGAACTAGCTGCCATTGCTTAAAATAGGTAAAATAAAAGAGTATACATACATGATAATAAAAATCTTTATTTTTTTTCCAAAATATTGACAAGTTCTCTATTTCCTAATAATTCCTAAACATTGTCCAAACCAATCTAATCATCATTACATTCTTAACTCTAACTATCTTAATCTATTGCTCTCCCGCTCTGCTTCCTGTTGGAATGTTCACCACCTACTGGCAGATCTGACAAAGGCTTGCCTTGCCAAATCCACATGTGAATAAAAAAAAAACAAAATCAAATATTTATTCTGCAGGCCACAGGGACCTTTCACGTGTCCAAATATTAATTAACAATGTAGCAAAGTCTGACAATAACAATAATTTAAGAATTTCTGATAATGACCACAAAACTAATAAAGCTAATCCAGAACAGGATATCTCTCGACAACACAATAAAAGTGCCTGAGTGCGAGCCCTTCTGTGGACTGGAGATGAGAGGTTTTGCATCGGACTGCGGTACCATGCTGTCTGTACCAGTAGTAGCTAGGTTGAGAACCGAGCCGCAGGATCGTCGCCGTGTATTAGGTCATTCAGGCCCGTCTCACTCCTGTCTAGAGAAGATACAAATAAAATCTAAATCAGCACCGTTTAAATAAATAAAAACACTATTGTCTACGTATATACAGGCCCGCTAGACGAGGACACAGACATAAGTAATTTCCACCTTTAACAGTTGATGTTATAATTTTTATCAAGTCGCATATTATCTACTTGATGGCCCAGAGTTGTAAAAGGCCCGATCTTTTAAGCAAGAATCACATGCTGCATTCTCGCGGTCGCTCAGAATACTTATATTATAAATAAATGCAAAAGTATCTTTCTGTCTGTCACCTTTTTCTGCATCGGCGTACGTTTAGAAGTTTTGCCGATTCTGTCCGCTGAATCAAATTGATACCCTTGCCGGGGCTTCTAAGATCGCCATTTCTGTTAACACAAAGAAAAGGGACTTAATTTTATCCAATCACTTGAATCCAAAAATATTTCGTCATAAAACAAAACTTGCTTGCGCAGATTGTATCACTCAGTTTAGGTAGGTACAGTATTAAACGAACTTTATTAAAATGTACATTATAAATAGCTACTTACTTCTACATATTTAATCAACGGGAACAAATAAAATGATCACCTAAATAACTTTTGATATCATCATATTTTCGAACCCTAAAATAAGGTTGAACACTCAAAAAATTTTATCGATCAGCAATTCCGAGTCACCAAAAAAATTCTACCTATTTTTGTAGCACTTGCACCTATTTTACTTATTGCGTTCCTATAAATTTATAATCGCATCAAAAAAATTGTCAAGTACCACCAAAAACACTAAACTACCACCTAATCTCATGCACTTTTTTCATTAGAATAACATCCAAATATTATACACATCGCATGCTACATTTTAGCAAACAGTTACAAATTAATTGTTTTTAGTACTATAAATATTTTAGTCATTTCCAAAATGTTATAAATTAGAAAGTAAAATTCTAAATTAATTTAAAAAACAACGCGCAATGTGGCTGTGTGAAATAATAACACGTATAACGCTATCTCACTCAATCAAATACAAAGAATTGTCTGAAGCATAAAACCTATTGATATGTCGTTAGAGTGAAAGGTACCTATTGCTGTTTCATTCTAACTACCTATTGCTGATGGTATACAAACTGCAAAAACTTTCATTATTTTAATTTTTTAATGCGTTGACGTGAGCGCGTTTGATTGAAAACTTTTATTTGAAAATGAGTTTTGTTGATTTATTAAATTGTTTGTTTGTTATGAAAATGGATAAAGGTCCTCAAATGAGTTTACTTTATTAATTTAGATAGACTTTCATGGAAAAATTAAAGGTAGTTAATAGGTAGAAATAGGTATAGGTAGGTTTAGGTTATGTTAGTTTTGCATCGGCCCGAAGGGCCAAAACAACTCAAAATAGGAGCTCCGCGCCAGCGGAGATCCGTCAATACTGTTCCAATGTCCACTAGTTTGAAATAAAAATACATGTCATAGAAAAATACTACTACCTAGGCAAATTGACGATTATCAGCGAATAGAGTAGAGGCAAAAACATCTGAGAACAAATAGCTGTATGCGACCAGTACGGAAAGCACTATTGAAAATATATTAAATTAAATTATGTTATGTACGCGTCTCATTAAAATTACAGAAATTTTGAAGCTTCTATAAAATAAAATCATTTAGCGCTGTCTTGCTCGCACGCGGTGCGACGTGCGAGCGAGACGGACCGTATGGAAAACCGCATCAGTGTGCTAGCAATGAGGTTAGACTCATAAATAAGAATGTAATGTTAGACTAGATTGGAACTGCTTTGCGCGTGGGGCGTTAAAAAACAATTGCCGCGTGAAATTTGGTGATCATGTAGTATTTCTGGGTATCGAAAGAATTATTTGGGTGTAAATAATTTTAATAGGATTACGAGCCCTGTAATATTTGGATGTAAATTATATGAAATTTGGTGTTTGAAATTAGGTGATCATTAAGTATTTTTGGGTAGTGACTAATTTATTTGGTAACAATTTAATTTAATAGGTTATCGACATGTTACTTCTTTGAGTTGCACTTTATATTTAAAAGGAGTTGAAAATTTGGTGCGAATCTAGTATTTTTGGCAATCAATGTAATTTTTTAGAGCATCATTCGGCAACTAATTTGGTGGTTCGTTAAATGCTACCCTTAATCAACCAGTAACTGGAACTACGTGGCACTAGAAATACGCATTTTTATTTTTATAAATTATAACGTCCATAACCTCGTCATAACAAATGTCAAATTGATAAAATAACCGGAAAAAATAAAAGTGTCTCTAACACTGAACATTGTGACATTGTTCTATGACACTTTAAATTAAGAGGTTTATTTCTATAAATATTTTTTGATGACAGTGACATTGTCAATATAGTCATCACATGACATTGATGTACAGTTTGGCAGACATTTTGAACCACAATAAAAAAGAAAATGCGGAAGTACGTCATGCCAACATAACAACGCAATAGGGATATCGATATAGATACCCTATATATCGATAAATGATAACCAGTGACGTCCACATAAACAATGGACGAAAATATTCAGTTTTGAACATAGGTACTTACTAGCCAAAAGAATAACACAATGAACTAATTTTATTAACATTTATTTACGCTAGCCAAAGTATTAAATCCATCAGCACTCGTTCTTGATTTGGTTGAACCTTGCGTACATCTACAAAGGACTTGTATGTATGTATCTTATGAGAACTGCTGCATCACCTGTTCCTTCTTCTATATCTTTTGGCTTTGACAGACTTCCATCAAACACACTCATGGCAGCCACGTAACATAATAAGTATTTTGTACTTCCAAGTCGACCAATTTGACTTGCCTTCGAGATTTCCGATTGAATATTTTGACGAGATGACTTCCATGGCTGGACCGAATATCCTTTTAAATCTTATTCAGAGTAAACGCGTGTTTAAAACGATAGAACCATTATATTTTATTATAATATCGACCAGAACAATATTTTATTTTAATTTGACAATGTTTGTTTTCTTGACAACTGAAAATAATGACAGCCTAAGCCAGAGAGTTTGAGTATTGAAGTAAAAACTCCTTTCAACAGAACAGAAATGACAATAAGTGACATTGACATGTGACTGAAATGGATTAACTGAGAGAGCGAGATATCGATATTCGCAATGTTTTTTTGTGTTCCGCCAATGAGCTTCTTGCTGCAGGCGCTAGCAGCAGACCGTACGCGAATCATATTTGATAGATGTCAATGGATGTCAATGCCTTCAATGAGAATTCATGGATGGTTCATGCCACAGATTTTAGAAACAGTCAAATAATTCATTTATATTTTAATTTTCGGCACTTTCAATGGAAACAGTGTATAAGTGCGAGTGGGACACTACCCACTTAGTTGGTTGCTCTCGCGCGGACCGGTTTCTCTGCTCTGTTATCATAACATGATTTTAACTTTATGACTCGGGAATGTGGTTCAATTTAGATTGGAAGTTAATCCGTCTTAGGTATAGATCCGTGTGGGCACGTTACTGACTCCGTGTCGAAACGTGTTAACTACACTATCTAACGAGATAACGTTAGCGAGCGTAGTAAATGTGAAACTGACTCATGGTACACATTCTCTCTCTCTCTATTCGAAACGCGTTAGGTCGCTAGCGACTGTAGTAACGTAATGCGACTTTTCGATACCAACTCGTGGTAGTGCTACTGAATTTTATTAAACTGAGCAACGTTATGATGGAAATGTTGGCTATTATAAGATCATTTATTAAGTTTCAATTTCAACTATACCGCGTACTTGTACAAGTTTACACATACGCTAGCGAGTACGGTAATGCAAACATTGCACAAACTCATGGTAGGTAAGGGTACAGTTAGCATTTTATAGATATACGAATTCGTTTACAATTCTTATTTAAATAGGTAATTTTAATCCGATTTAAAGTTTTATGTCTCATTATCATGAGAAACATGATCTGAAACCCTTTTTGTAGATGACCTTAAGCCGTCTTAATTAGCTAACTAGGCGAGTACCCTCATCAACTACAATTTTGCTAAATTGAAAAACCCTTTTGTTTAGATACAAGAGGTATACAAAAAGGGTTAT
The DNA here is from genome assembly GCA_951800055.1 of Cenopis cana. Taxonomy (NCBI): domain Eukaryota; kingdom Metazoa; phylum Arthropoda; class Insecta; order Lepidoptera; family Tortricidae; genus Cenopis; species Cenopis cana. The sequence continues at coordinate 9,969,718 of OX637476.1, read as the reverse complement.
GGGAACTGAGTTGAAGAGTGTTTGTGAGCGATGGGCTAGCAACCTATCACTGCAAGCTGCGAGCTCAACCTTTAACCCGCAACGAAACATCTCTGTTGCCTCCATGATACACCCTCAACATAACACGTCTTAGGGATCGTCCTAATACAAACGCGACTACGCGATTATATCGCGATCACGCGACTTTTACTTAGAATTTTACTAGTAAAAGTCGCGCGAACGCACGATAATCGTGTAGTCGCGTTTGTTATGTATTAGGACGATCCCTTACATACATACAATACAATACAAATACTCTTTATTGCACACCTCAATTAAAGGATACATACATATATGATTACCTACTGTTAGGACCTTACTTTCATTGGCACGATGTATTGTTATCGCATATAAAAGCCCGGTCTAATAACTTGTTGATATTTTAGTCCAAAACAAAGTTTGAAAACCCACATTAATATGTGCACAGTGTTCCAGTAAAATGGTTTCAGCGGTCGCAAAAGCCCGCACTATTGTTCCCTACTTTAAAATGTGTCATGTCAGCCTCGGGGCTTCAGGTATAGATATTTTTACCGTAGAGTGCTCGCCAGAGATAATGCGTTGGTTAATGGACCGCCAACGATGGCTTTGTCTATAAAAATGACATAAGTGTTCTTAGGCGGTGAAATAACATGTTGCCTTCTGAACTCGGGAGGTAATTTCAAAGCTACGCAGCTGTCACCTAAGGGTTGAAATGTACAGGTCGGCTGCTATGTTTGGACCCCCCCATTTCTCACCACGTGAAAAATCCGGGGGGCTCTACTTCGTAAATGCATCTTTAGACTATAGATATCAATCCTGCCAAAGGAAATCTTTTGTTCATTAAACGCCGTATTTTCCCTTTTCTTGTTCCGTACAGATGCCACTACAGTGAGTTACAGAGATTATGAAAATTAATAGTGCAGTTTGAGTGGTTTGTCATATTTCAATTTTCATAACTAGATTAGACGCAACCAATAATCAATAATATTATAGAAACTATGTTACCTTATAGTTCATAGCTTTGCATATACTATGGTATTTGACTAATAAAACTTGTTATGTATATTGCGAAATAAATAAATCATATCATATCATATGTTCTGTTAAAGGTTGTAAAAAATATTTTTTATTTTAGTACTTTTTCTATTATTGTTTTTTAAACATAAAAATGAAACATTGGTCTGCCTAAGTAATCCCCGTTTCCTCGCAGATTTACGCTGACACCGTGGGCAATCCATTAGAGCGTTTAAGTGCGTTTTTCTAATGTAGCGTACGCTAAAATTGTCTTTTTAAGGGCCATAAGGAGTCGTTCGCTGCGAGGACGTGGGACCGGGACACACGAGAGCCACTGTAATTTACGATTGTAGGGGAGGACCGGGAACGGGGAATCACTTACTGCCAGAATACGGAAGTATTTGCATGCCGCTAAATGTTCCGTTTTAAAGAGACAGTATTTTGTTATTTCGTGTATACATAATTATAACGAACACAGTTTATAAAAACATTTAATGGCTGATGATGTATAAATGGTTTAGATTTTAACAGTATTCTAATACGTTATAAGTAGGGAATGTCTTTTATCTTCCCTTATGAAGTTAGGTTAGGTTTTGACTTATGTAAGCAGTAGCTACTACAAAAGGTGAACTTAAGCACATAATCCTATTACAGATGTGTGAAACCTCCAGTCTCCGCGTTTCAAAGGCATGTTCGTATTTGAGGCCTCAGTAGATTCCAACTAAGCTCCTTTGAACCGACTACGTCACAGCCACGAGGGATATCGGCCCGATGATGGTTCGGGTCAAAGCAAATATTACGGATTACTACTTTTGATACCTACTTGTTTTATTGCACTTATCCTGCACTCTTTCTTTTTTTAAGGCGCTACACTGAAAAATTTGGAGACTTTGAAACGCTGTCCTGCCCAGATTAGCAAACAGCAGGGGCTGATTTTCAGATATATGATTCTTGACTATATGATTGTGGTACTGACAATAGCGAAACATGATTGCTCAAAATTTTCTCGGTAGAAAATAAATCCAAAGTCGAGTCTATATTTTACTTTTTTTCCTTAGCCTACTAAAACAACGCATTATCAAAAGACATGATTAAGTTAATATGATGGTATTTTACCTCATCTAGGTACTGACAAGAGGAAATTTAATAAACCTGCACACAGTCAGATATTTAACGAGATTTGTCTAAAAAGCCATTCTCAGAGAGGGTTGCATCCCGTTTTGTCGTGAGCGAAAAACAAAGGGTGTCTCTTTCAATCGATATATCGCCTTAAGTTATATACCTTGTTATGTAATGTACACGTCAAAGATTTTATTTCGTCACCTTACTATTCCCTCAATAATGCACGAGTTCTCAAATAGGTAATTGTAGGTACTAAAAGTAGTGCGTGTGATGTTTTGCCGGCAGATACCTCTTAAGTTATAGTTCTATTTATTGAGGTGTGCAATAAAGAGTATTTGTATTGTATTGTATTGTATTGTTAACTTAAGTTTAACCTATATTTTTGAAGCCGTTCATATTTAATACTTTTGTGATTGCTCTAATGTAAATAAAACTGGTCAAGTGCATGTCGCAAGCGCAAAATTAAGTTTGTTGTAATAGAAAATGTTAAGGAATTTAAAGAATATGAGTTAAAATCATATAACGTTGTTCCGTAATCTAAAAGTCACGAAGAGACTATATGTACCTACCTGTTTTTTATAACCATTTTAGGAAACCTGCATATTGTGCGACATTCGTACCTACAATCACACTTTCAATTAACTATGTTCCCTCTGTTAAGAAATATTAAAAATATTTCCCTCAAACTTAATAAAGTACTGGGAAGTTGTAATTCAACAACAGTTTTTCGGTATCACGGTATACGGAGGTTAAACTCTCTGTAAAGCGGATGACAAATTGAAACTAGTTTTCATAAGGGACGGTTACAGGTAAACGTAGCGGTGAATTTACTACACGTCAAACAGCGCCTCGTTGTTTGATATTGTAATTACTAATGGCAGGATGCCCCTTAATCCCATACCGAGTGGTTACGTCGCTGCAAGGCGTATTGCAAACATTATAGCGAGTTCAATTTACGCCTCGCTGAGATGCGTCGAAGCAGTTATGTACATAATCCGTTTCGCTTCAGCTTCGATACAGTAAGGTAGGTATATTGAATAACCGTTATTATTTAATCTTCTCTAACAAATACACGTACAATATCACATATATCTCATTTAAGTAATGTTTAAATTGAAATAGGCTTCGTGTACGATTAATTATAATTTAGTTAGAGATATGGTAACCTAATGAAGATGCCTAACAAAATTAGGTTTACCAGGGATATTAATTGAAGTTACCACACAAATCTAGCGGCTTTTATGATATTTCCAGACGAAAACCCACATGATTAGTTCTGAACTATTATGATACAATTATTACTTACTAGAAAAATCTCAATATACCACAATGTCGCTTACCATCAGGTGATTTGTGGCCATCAAGCGCAAACCTATTAAGAATTTAAAAAAAAGATTATAAACATGTGCAGAGTCAAAAACATTTTCATTAGGTAGTTGTTCATCGTGTAACTATAAATTGGAATTGGTTTCAATATTTTACGTTAGAAAAATAAGCATGGGTATCAATACGAAATAATAATAAAACATGAGGCCTGTTCCTAGTAAACATGATTCTTTTAACATGGTTGCTTTCCCTCGTTCACTTTTTGCATGCAAGTCTTGCAACTGAATCCGAAAATGAATGTTTGGTTAAGCTTTAAAATCTGACGCGCTAAAGTGGAGAGGCAAGTAAATATACTCGTTAGCGAATCTTTGTTTACGTGCAAATGAATAGCTGCTATGTAAAGATAACTCGCGCAATATTCTCGACGCAAATCAGATTTAGCAAAATCGCCGCACAGAGAAAGGATAATATAGGGCTGCAAGCTGTTTATGTGAAGAGAAATAAAGTGTCTCAGTGACTATCAAAGCAAAAAGATTTCGCATCACACGTTCTCTGTGTTACATCGGAGCCGATATTATGTAGATCGTTTGATGTTTGTGGCCGGATTTGGTGTGGTGATCATATTTCGCAGGACATAGTTTGAAACGGCGCTGGTTGTGCCTGTTGGGACAGATAACGTTGTAAACGTCAATCTCTCTAGGTCTGCTCAATTTTGAAGGGATCAATGTTGCGGACAGGGATTATAAGGGTCCAAGATAAGATTATTTTCTAGAACCTAAATTTGTAGTTCAAGCTGAGACGGGCTGTCATTGTAAGCATTGAAATTTGGTTGCATTTGCTTTATTAAAATTTCGTTTACGTGTTTATAACATTTTGGCCATTTGGCTCACATTACCTACATACCTCAGGTCGGGTCAAATCAAACTGAGATCATGATTATTGTAGACGGTTAAACATTGCGTTTAGTACGCGGGCGATCACTACTACATTATTTTATTTACTTACTAATAAATATACTTTCACATGTCACCACAGCTTGATTACTATTACATATTTGGTTTAACTCTGATAGAATTGCGATCTGTTTGCGTAAGGTAATACGTAAGGTATTCCTGTAAGTTTTGAAAAAGTTGACGTCACGTGAGTTAATATCGATTTTAATTTAGCGAAATTCTGATTTTGTTTGGTACAAGTTACCTAAACATCGCACTTCTGTGTCGCGTCGCTTATAAAATAATAATAAATTAATCGTTCCACAACACAATTACTCGTGACGAGGGTCCGAAAAAAGGCACAAAAGCGTAGCTTTTACGAAAAACCTTTTAATTATGCGCATTAATGTTAAGCCGAGATGTTATCACTTATGACACGAGGCAATTTTATTAATATCCGCTTAGTTCTCTCTGGATACATTGTGTATTTTGAATTATGATTTTTTTACTAGGCGCGAATAAATTATAATAAATACAACCTTAGGTACTAGGGTGGTCCAATTTTTTTGAAGTGAAAACTTCTTTAGCGGCGCTGTGCACTTTTTGTGACGGGGAAAAATGTTAAACTCCCGTCAGTGTCACGTGACCGTCAGATCGTCAGACCAGCTAAGTTGACCCCTTCTAATATCGTAAGATGGACACGTGACCTGTAGAAGATGGATATTGGTAACAGCACCACCTATGAACAAACAAGCTAAGTTTCTCACAGTGCAGGTTTACCGTATTAAGTTACAACTGACAGCAGCGTTCTGTGTAGTATAAGTGCCTTGTATTGTTCGTAGGTAGCGCAGTTTTTTTTTAATTTTTTCTAAGGTTCCTTTTATTCTATTGCAATAGGGATGTTGACACCAAATAAGAAAATCAATGAATCCAAATTTTCTCGAAAAAGGATCATATTCTCAATCAAATAGCGAAAAAAGTAATTCAAAAGAATAAACAATTACATAATTATAAGTCTTCAAAGTATTAGGCGGGGGCATTTTCTGTCCCTGTTTCGCAAAACGCACCACTGTATTGAACGATCGTCATTTACTATGGCGCTCGAGGTCAGTGACGTCACTGATCTGTAGCGCTTTCTCTCTCGAACTAAAGACATTTTAACGATTGTAGTTTCGTTATTTGTTTACATATTTGAATAGGATTTTCACTATTTGGCATATTTTTCTGTATTCTCTCGTATGGAGTAATAATAAATTTTGAGTCAACATCCCTATTCAAACTCTTCTTTGAAAATTTTGAGATAAATCGGACAATATTTAGAGGTCGCGACTGTTTTACCGATTTAGAAGATTAGCCGATAGAGCCGATTTAGAAGATGCGGTCATTCTTCATCGGCAGTTCTATATAGAACTATTATATAGCACGGAGAATATTTTGATATTGAACGGTAGATTATCGGTGAAGGAAAAAATCATCAGTAAATCGGTCCAACCACAACAATGTTTAGTTTCCCCCCTTAGTTGGCTGGGTGGATCGCCGTCAGTTTCGTAAAACTAGGTGTCTTGTATATGCCAAAGCTTGGGTGCCAAAGCAGTGATTCGCGAATAAATATAACGATCATAACTTTATTTTACTAAACGGTTAAAACTCACGTATTATCCGCGCATGATCCGAGAGGCGATTGAAATAGGGCGCCGCCCTAACTTTAATCGTGACGGTGGCTGGGTGTTGCCGCCGGCATGGAAACCTGTGATCCCGATCATAGAGCGGGAAGTGCGTTATGACAATCGAGTTGACACAGTGAGTTCAGTGTGCCTACCATTGATCGGGGGGGAGGATCCCTCACCACGACGCGGGTCGCAGACGCACTCATCCTGAGGAAGAACTCCCGAAGAGTTCGAAACATGTCGCCCGAAGTGACAATTAATACGTGAGTTTTAACCGTTTAGTAAAATAAAGTTATAACATGTCTCACGAAAGTTTAAATTCAAGTATAACAATCATGTTTCAAATGACGAATGATCTATTCGTTTTTTGAATCGGATAAATCTGCAAATAATATTTAAGATATTGGGTGCTAGTTTTTGCCCGCAACTTCATCCGCGTAGGAATCGTTTATGTTTGTACATCAGATGCGGCGCGTCAAAAATATTCTCAGGGAAGCCGGAAATAATTTGCCTGTCTTATTCTTCATAAGCCGTAGTAAAAGAACTGGACTGGCTAAAACTTAGGCAAGCCGGTGGGAATCGAGTTGTATGGACGCTCCGCCACTGTTGTACATTACCTCCATACAGACTCAGACTCAGATAAAATAAAAGTATTCTCATTCCTCAGAATATAAACTATCTTCATACCAAATTCCATTTAAATTCATTCAGCGCAGTTTAGTCACGAAGAGATAACACACAGACAAAATTATAATATTAGAATAGATAGTTCTTATTCAAATTAACAACACGAATAATATTTACAATGACTCTTTTTTCTCTGCCATGTACTTTTATTTGTTCTTTTAACTCATTACATTATAGATGGTTTAGGGTTTAGGGTTTATAATAATATCTATAGTGAAAATATGTAGTGTGATATGTTCGGACACGATATTCAGGCTTAAAAAATTATTATTAATTAACTCTTGGATGAGAGACGGCTTTGTGTGGTAGGGCAAACTTATTTATGACAAAAAAATATCACAAGTAGATAATAATCATACTACAGTTTTTATTTCTGTTTGGTATATAGAATATTTGTATTGTATTGTAGATAGGGTTTTATACTTCGGGCCAAAATAAAACAAGACTATAACTAATTAGCTGCGGTTAATTCTATGGAAAAGAAACCGTCTCCAAGTTTAAATGGAAAAGTTTTTAGTTTCAGACAAGACTGCCCGGATTCGCTCACTGTGAATTGATAAACTAAGTATTTTTTTGCATCCGTTAATCTTGGTATTTACTTGAAGTTTCTTTTAATTAGGCCACAGTGCAAAATTTGACTTTGTAAGCAATTTATCATATTTTAAAATAAAATAATAACATTCGTAGATATGTACCTAGTTATTACAGGGTGTTCGGCATATAATTATGTCGCAGCCCGATTGTATAATCCGCCATTTTACATTACGGCTAGCTGTTTTATAAAACAGAACCGATTTGTAATTTGTAATATAGCGGGTTAACGATTAGGCGGATCGTCATTGCAATATGTTCTACAATATGGCGGCTCACGTTTAGCCGGATTGTACAATCCGCCGTTTTACAAAATGGCCGGATTGTCATTGCTAAACAGCGCTGCGAGTGATAAAATCTGTCAAAGAGGGTCAAGCTAAGAGGTGTCATCGTGTGTGTCGGGACTGACTATACTTTAAGTAATTTATAAGCAAATGTAACTCTGATGTATATTTCTACCTCGAATATGCCAACCTTGTCCCAATGACCCTGTGATTGTAGCATAAAAATATATCAAATATTCGAAAAGAGGGCCGATTAAACCTACACCATTTCCAAATCCCCGCCGGGTACAAAGTCTGGAAACGTACCAAACAAATCCCTTAAGAAACTTTCTGCGTTAACATTCAATTAAAAGAGAACAGTAATCAATTCCTAATACTTGTTACTTACTTCGAAAACATTAACATTTAGGAGTTTTCGATTTTCTATCCACTTCTTTTGTAACGGTAAACGAAAATGTACTTACTTCGCGCCGCCCCGACATCCCTCCGCGTCTTAATTGTCTCATAAAACAAAGGGAATAAAGCGTGCTGCGTCCATCCGAGAAATTCTGATGTCGAGGCCCTTTTAGATTCCCTTTCATTGCATCAGCTTAATCCCTGACATAAATTAATTCACCCGAGATTTGTACCTACCGGATGGCTTTGAAGCGGAGGATATGATATTACTTCAGATACTTGGTAAACTCGACAAATTGCGAATAAATAAGTATAAACGAACGAGGCACGTGTAGTATTATTTTCGTACAACCAGATAAGAATTTACATTGAAGCCATATATTATTAATATTTTTTTCCCTATTAGGGGACAGCGGGAATATTGCAGATATCTACGATGACATTGAAATTGAATTCACATTTACAGTAATTTACCTTCATCCGGGTGGACGGTGCGTAAAATAGATTAAGAGCTGACAGCAAAAAAATAAGTGATTTTATAACATTTGGAATTGGGACAGTTGTGTTAAGGCTCTCAACGACTCTCAGTAGCCAGACTGGCATATTTATAGTCCAGAGAAGAATCTTAACACAACTATACCAATTCCAAATGTTATAAAATCACTTTTTTTTTTTTGCTGTTATGTCTTGATCTAAAAGCATTCCCCAACGTAAAAAAAGGAGTTCATGTTGTCTATGTGTTCGTATGTGTCACAATGACTCACCCGCGCTCGTGAGATAAAAGTACTTACTGTACCAGTTTTGTTTTTTTTTTAGCAGTTAAATAAATCATTTTATTTAAAAACCGTTGAATTGATGGAAGTTAATTGCCGGTTGATATAAGAATAAGAATAATTTATTTATCCAAAAACACTATTACATACAAAGAAGAATATCCGGTGAGTCCCAAACTAGGCTGAGCCTGTATCTTGGAACCCGTGGAGTGAATAAGTTTTTTATATGCACTACTTTAATAAGGTCTGAGGGGGTAAATGTAGTTTTTGTGATTTTCTAACTTTTAAAACGTTCTCGAGCTAATGAAAAAAGGACCACTGGTTACAAGGCGTAAATGTGCCTCATATAGATCAATTATTAGTGAGCAAGTTTGTGAATTCCCATTCCCCGTTTGTCAAACAGAGTCCGAAACTGAACCATGTGAAGTACTCTGCCTTGTAATGTACGATTTTGTGTAATTTACTGCTTAGCGAATCGACCAAGGTATTAAGTTGGGATATAAAGAAAGTGGTTGAATTTCTATTTCGAAAAAAGCAAATTCGAAGCATCCAGTGCCATGGGGATTTTTCTCGTTGAATTTTGAAGAAGTATCTGGCTTGTGTATACCGATGCTTGATGCTGGTCTAGACTTAATTTCAGTCAGAAAACAAGTTAGTAGTTTTGAGAATAACACAACTTAATTATTTTAATATCTAATATTTACCCATTTGAATTACATCGTCGCTCTTCAAGCTCTTCCCGGCGCAGTGCCGGCATCATCGCACGAAACAGGACGGCCCGAGACCAGTCCGATGTCCGAGTGTCCGATGTTATGCTACCGGGCTCTGTACGTCATATCCAGAACGTTCGAGTTATCATTTGGTACGTTGCACGGCTTTTTGTGTCACTCCTGTGTTATTTAACCCTGTTTCTGACTGCTTGCTGACAATCAATGTACTTACACTCGACAGCAAAAGTTTCGGGTCACTAGCATTTACTTTATCTTGAAAACGAATAAAGCTATCGTATTAAAATAAATTAAACCTTATAGACAATTTAATGTTACTTAAATAAAATGCTTAATAATACAAAAAACTGGGTAATGAAACAAAAAATGAAAATAACACAACAGCTACAACACGGCAAGAGTTGTTAAAAACGGCTACAGAATTTTACCAAAATATATGCAGGGAAGGAAAATAGAAAACCATACACGAAGTGATTATAGTTGTTGTAATGGGACGAACGAAGAAGTTCTCCCGTTCTTGCGCTCAGAGATTAGAATAAACAGCTACCTATAGTCTTCGGCGTCGGGCTTCTAGATATTAGAATTTCGTTAGTATTAACCGAATTACCTCCCTAAATGCACAATGTACTATTTTATATGTGTAAAAAAGGATTATTAAATTATCTATAAGGTTCAATTTATTTCTTTTAGATAGGTGAATTTGTTTTTGAAATATTACAATTTATGGTAGAGACCCGAAACTTTTGCTCTCGATTGTAGGTATTAGGTACAGAAATAACAGAAATTTCTGGTAACTTGATGTTTGCGGGTAACATTACCGGTCTTCTTAACTACTTAGTATAGTTATTTTTATAATGTTTTTATGCAAAAAGTGTACCCAACACAATGGGCCATAGAAATGAATTCTAATTGTCATAATTAGATTAAATTATGTTATATCGAGTTCTTTATGTATTAACAATAATTTAAATATATATTTATGTAACCAGCTTTCAAAGGCGCAAATTAGCCTGTATAAAGTATTCACAAGCCTAACATTTTTCATATGTAAGTGTCTATTTTATCGTACTTACATTGTATTGGTTATTTATGTCAAATAAAGAATTATTAAAAACAAACAAAACCGGTCTTCTTTTATTGTAACAAGTTCTCTGATTTCCAGTGTTTACATTTTAAGACCAAAACTTTGTTACCCTGGTATCTACATGTAACAAGTAACATCTAAAAGAATGCATGATTACCTAATTAAAAAATTAAAATGCCATAAAGCTATCATAATTAGTATAAAGTGTAGGTAGTTAAGTAAGTGATACAAACTATGTTACTTTTCACTGAAATAAACAGCTTATTTTTTTTATATAAGCAAGATCTATAATGTATCTTAATTATATAAATGCCTTTTGATACCCGTAAAAAACATAAAAATATATCACAAATATACGCTGTAAACAAGACCTATCACGTCTATCATGAGGTCTCTAAAGACATATTTAAAGCCCTTTGGATACACGTAAAAATATTAAAAATAGTAATAAACCCAATATTAATATTGAAGTGGACTTGAGGAGCCAAATTTTAATAAATGATTAAATAAATAATAAATAAATTTGCCCTTCATATAAGTAAGGGACACGTAACGTATTATTTTTTTGCGAATAAGTACAAGTATCTTCAAAACTTATAAACTAATTTACCTACCTATTTAACATATTGCTATTATTAAATATCCATTTTAATAATTAACTTTCCGTATGTCTGCCTGCTTGCGCGCTTAATTAACATATTAAATGAAATCACTTTGATTTCATATAGAATGGATAATTATACTTTTGAGGATGTATTTGTGAGGTTGATTGAAAATTCGTTTCAATCTAACGAGCGCTCCGCGCCGCAGTCAACAAGAAATTAAATTTGTCCATGAAAATTTAACGACGTTTTTAGGGGTCTATCAAAACGGGCGGCTTAGTGTTGATTTGCGTTTTTACTTTTACTGTAGGACGGGAATAATTAAGATTAAATAATTTTATTACGGCAAAAGCTGAATTTGATTTGGTGATAAAATCGTGATTCTGCATAATTAAGTCAGGCTTTCTTTGTATCGGTTATTTTTACGTAGATTTTTAAACAAGAAGTCAGTTTTGTTTTGTTAAGCACTGATAAACTCTTTGTAGCTCTAACAAATTTGTTTGTGTTTGAGAATATTGGTTAAAATCACAAATTATTTAAATAATTTCGCTCATCCTGATACGGATGTTGTCGAGGAGAGTCTGGCTAATGAAATATATTCAAATATTTATTACACAAATTTTTGGCGGGAAATTCAATAAATCTTGGGCTAGACACACTTTGTGTAGAAGGATATATAGTTTTGATACTAAATAATATTTTTGATTTTCTGTGCACACTTCAGGTACCTAAAAAAAGAAGTTAAATATAAGTTGACGTGCACTCGAAGTCAGCTCACATAATTTCTACCACTATGTAAAGTACAGTCAACGACAAATACATATATGATTACACTTTCTCACCATAAATATACCATAGCAACAAAGCGAAAAATGAAATGTAGTGTAAATAAGACCTAGCATGATAATACTGTATTTTTTTATTTTAAACTTTATTGCACATAAAAATTTGTACAAAGGGCGGACTTAACGATTTGTAAACATTGCAGTTTTTCGTCATTCAACGCTTCACGTCGACTTCGCACATTGTCGTAATTATTTACGAGCTTAAATATAATAGTTTACGGACCTCACTCGGTATAGTCTTTATTAATTTTATGTTAATATTATTTGAAATAAACCCCTTATAAACTTTTAACAATTTGAATGAATGACATAACTTGACAACAGAATTAGTGATACAAGGAAATATGTGTCAACAATAATATTGTAACAACAGTAATATTATTTGGCTCTACCTATTTGACAAAATATTCGAATATAGGCAAAAAGGTCAGTGGCTTACAGCGATAGACATCATTTACGATGTTGAAATTGCCTTAGATATCTGCTTCCTCAGGAAAATTCTATGAGGTCAATAACATACCCAAGATGCTCGCCTCCAGCGGTTTTATGGCAATGAACCCCGATATTGCATCCAAGGAATATTAGTGCCTACTTGATCCGGCAACTGCCATCTTTTACCATCTTTTTCCAATATCCGTTAATATTGGCCGCGCCCGGTAACAAGTTTTTGATCCTTCAAAACACTTCCTTTATTATTTTTACATAACCCGCTATAGTATCGGCGAAAATAGTCTCAAATTGTTTGGGATATAGGTGGAATATAAGAGCGTGTTAACGGCCAGTGCAGTACTTTTTATCAAAACATTCTATTTTTTTTAAATACTACGATGGTGGCAAACAAGCGTACTGTCCACCCGATGGCTAGCGGACACCGCAGCCTATAGACGCTCGCAACTCCAAAATAGTCCAAAAATTAAAAATGTATAAATTTGCGATTTCTAGTCAGAAAATTATTCCAAAATAGTAAAATGTACGATCAGAAATGATAGGAGTCAGCTTAGTTTGAAATGTACAGGTCGGCTGCTATGTTTGGATTTCTCACCACATGAAAAATCCGGTCCGGGGCAAAGACTACAATATATATACTAAAGTATAGACTGGTAACTCTACCGTTTTAGGAAACTGGATGACAGTGCTGCCATCTATCCCTCGTGATGTGTAAATTGATTTACACACGCACACACACATGCATAGTAGGTAATACATACACATATAAAACATTCATTCAATTAGTTTGACACATCTTAGAAGTTACGTAGAAATAAGTTTCTAAACGCGATTATGAAATTCATTGCGTACCTGTTTAGAAACTTATTTCTCTACGTAACTTCTAAGATATGCCACACTAGTCCATATTGGAGATTATAATAGGATAGAATTGGAATAGGTCCATATAAACAGAATAATATATTATCAATATTAAATAAAAAATCAAGTGAAACTTCATTTCCTTGTTTATGTGTGTTATTATTATAAACAATCTATTAAAAATAACATACATATGGCATAAATAAAATCAAAACTAACTTGAATCTACAACAGGCCCCTTGAGGCATGGTACCTAAATTTTCTCGCTATATGGCAATGATCGCGCGCGTTGAGTCCTTTGGAGTTCGCTTACCATCAGGTGGCCCGCACATATAAAAAAATGCAGATACGTTGTATGAGGAAGTCACCAGGTTCGTCAGTCACCAGTTACTTCAAACATTTCACGATTTCAGTAAATAACTTGTGTGCGCTGGGACCCCATGGACCTCGAGTTTTCGATGCCAAAAGGTCAAAATTGTACTCACAGCCGAGGCCCTTATTTAATGAGCTGGAAACAAACAAATCAACATATAAGTATACGCAACCTATCTAACGGTAAGCAGTCATCATAAGATATTGACACTTGCAACTCCCGAAGAATTACAAGCGCGTTGCCAACCCCGAAGTGAATTGAGGATTCACTGCAATTACACAAAAAGAAAAATGCAGATTGTCTCTCAACACAGCGCATAATTGGGAACTCTGGCGACCATACTGACCACTGTAACATCAAATTAGTACAAACAGACATAGTTTTGCTGTTATTATGGCTGCAATATTTTTACTCCAGTTGTTGCTCAAACCCTTCAAGTGCAGATAACAATTCGCTTGTATCTTTTTCTTTTTTAGTAGGCACTCCTCCATATCCCTCCGAGAATATGGCTGTGGTCAAAATTGTACCTATGCTTTAATTTTTCCATCCCACAGTCCACTCTGATATCAACAAATCTAATCAATAAAAATAAATAAATACCTCGCAAGCATATTTTCTGGGTAGTGGTATACTTCAGTAAAATGAATTCTATAACCCTCCTGTTTGTGCTGTGATGACTGCTCTTCAAAATCAAATCCGCAACTGAGCTTCCCAGCCCTAAACCTGTTTGAATCTTTAGGTGAGGACTTGGAAATCTGTGTAAGGGGTTCCTGCAATTGTGAAAGGAAAATAAATGCCAAAAATGAAAGAATTTACTTGATTAGACTTTATTACCTATTAATCTATTATAACTTAGTTGCTTCGTTTAAGTTTTTTATTATGTTATTACTTTGTGGTGCACAATAAGTCATATTATTATTATAACATATCAATTACACAAATACAAATAATTATAATTTAATTACCTTTTCCGTGTCCACCCTTACAAAATGGCTACCGTACAAAACGCAACAATTCCTGTCCTGTGTCCTGAATGACATAGGTATTAGGTATTCCTGGATTACGAGTCCTGGCTCACTATTACATTCTCAAACTATGCGTATTACAATGCAATGTTTTTTATTTCGAATATGGTGGCATTTAAATGAAAACGCAACTATTTTAAATTAAATTAAATGGATTTGTCAGTAATAGTTTTATATTTGAAGTTTTATTTTGAAAATTGTCAAAAGTTGAAAGATGTCAACGTATAATATAAACGTTTCGTTACTCCCAAATTTAAGCTGATATACACTCATAGTCCATAAAATTTTGCTCGTAACTTATAACGTAAGAGAGGCTGACAACATATATTTATCCATGTCTATGGGGTATTTAACTAGCACTCTAATCAATTTTCTGTTTGCATGACCTATTGATGAGGCTCAATTAGCTCGATGTTGTTATCACATAATTGTGTACATTACCTAAAAATGTAAATATTTTGTGTAAATTGGAACGATAAGGAACTAAACAGGAAAAAACTCCTAGTACCATAAATTTAGGTAGTCATCTAAATTAAGGCATAGACAAGTAAATGTAAAGGTTAATGTATACATAGTAGACAAGTTCGTGGTACTTGTTACAGTTGTTACAATGTGTACATTACCTAAACATAACTGTGTGCAGTACTGACATCTAACAGCATGAGTAAAAACGACGAAGTCCTTGGCTTGGAAAAGAAGACAAGCAGTACTTAGAGCTGAAGAGCTCGTTATTTTGTCACCAATATATAGATTGCAGCTCAATCTAAGCGTTCCATTTCTTTTCTTCTAAGTTGCCATAGCATGGTCCGGGGGTCTACTTCGTAAATGCATCTTTGGACTTTAAATATCAATCCTGCCAAAGGAAATCTTTTGTTCATTAAGCGCCGTATTTACCCTTTTCTTGTTCCGTACAGATGTGTAGCGACTATTTGTGCAAGATTAAACAAATAAATAAATATTTTGTAAATTCGTTTGGTTTAGTTTTGATTCTCTTGTATACGTTGGTTAAAATAATTGAGTATTTATTTATTTATTCCAGTACATGCGTGTTGTCATACTCAAACAAACCAAATAAAACTGTGAACATCGTCAGGCATCCATTATATTCGGATCCATCTATTTTATAACCTTTTGTATAGACTTTATGGACATTTCCACAAACTCATCATGCTTGTACGGGGTACGGGGTATCGGAAAACAAAATCTTGCTTACCAATTTTGTGTCGTGTAGTGATGTGTGATACGAGATCGAGGCAGGGCGGCGCAGCCTCTTCCGCAACAGATACTGTTTTATTCGACCGGATAACTTAGTTTGCATTTTATTTACCAGATTCCACCCTTGTGTAGTTTTACGTAATTTATTTACAAAGTTACTGTCGGAATACAAGAGGACGGTAAAACTCGCAAATTGAATTATTATTGTGATGGAATTGTAAGTCATATGAGGTTCATTTTCCAACTTTTGCCATGCCAGGAGCTTGGCCTTGAGCAAAGAAGTACGTACATTGGAGTAGAAGTTACTTTAATAATGGATTTAGATCAAACGGACTGCAAAAATAATTTAAGGCGCAGGGTAGGACAAGGCCTTCTCCATACAAACTCTATACACGTTTTATTCGTCGGTTTTGGCACTCCCGAATATATATTTTTTTGCTTGTAAATATCGAATATACGAAGAACCTCAAGAAAAATAAATAAAAATTTAAAAAAAAGAAAAAAAAATCTCCAGGTTCTGCATAACAGAAAAATAAGCATACTGACCAAAATAATAAGTGTAGTGCAATCACAAGCGAAGAAAAACTAGCATAAAGTTTGTATGGAAAGAGCTTGCCCACCGCTGCGCCTTAAACTAGTTCTCTACTTAATTCATAGACATTTAGATTTTGATTTTAGGTTGTCTTACTTATAGGTATTACATATCGAAGATGCATTATAGAATGAAAATGAAAGAATCTTAATTTAAAAAAACTTTAAGTATTAAAAAAAAACCTAACATAAGAAAGTTTAAATGAATAAAGAGAATAATAAAAATATTATTTAATCTACATAGATAAGATTTGTAAACATGATCAGGTATCACGGTACTTTTGGTAAAGCGGACGGGAACGTCGGTGTATAATATCCAACTAAATTGTGTGTTTAAAGTCGTGTTCAATGTGGTCAACTTTTCAGAATAAGACACGGTAAATTTTAAAAAAATTACATAGAGATTACTCGCCGTTTAAGCCTTTTACATTCTTGTAAAATTAAAATAACTATTTCTGTGTACACGTTGTATCATTTACACATAGCACAGGTAACTAAAATCAAGCGGCGCTCAAAACCCAATTATCTACGAACACCTTCCACAGATGACTTCATGATTGTGGTCTACGGAACGTAATTATATAAATACTTGTTTTAGTTGACCCAAGACAGCTCCTAAAGGGTTCAGAGTGTACAACGTGCCTATGGAGAATATTAATTAAATTACCCTATCTCTCTCGGACACGCTGCTCCAGGATTCTTTTATGCGAAATCTTGTGGACCCAATTTACTCAAAATAATTGAAAGAGATTAGTTAGGTCTGCGTTGGAAATAATTTGATAGCGGCCTTACAAACAAAGGGTCATTCGTTGTGTTTAAATTTGTTGTTGTTTCGTGGCCTGTGACTTTGTTTAAATTATTAATAAGTTAACTAATGGAATGGGATTATACAATTGGAATATTTGCCGAAGGTACTTACTTTGTTTTAAATAGGAATTCTTGAAATTCAAAGTTTCTAAATTTCTCGTTGTAGCGCCTTAATTGGGGTGACCAAGTATATCTGTGAATATTAGGATTAGTTTTAAAATTGGTAGGTTCTATTTAGTCACATTTAGGTCTAAATTGGGAAATAAAATATTTATTTTCGCAAATGATAGGTGTATGTACAATTGTACATAGCTACATAAGTTCATATTATATTTTTAAATAATAGTCTTGTGTAATTTTTGCCAAAGTCATACTTTATTTCCTCAGACCAAATAGGTCTGAGTGTATTTCCCAAATCTCTGAAAAAAATTGTTTTCCCGTTATGAGCCATGCGTAAATAAAAAAAAAACCGGCCAAGTGCGTGTCCGATCACACACAACGAAGGGTTCCGTACCCGACACCTAGCAGTCCACTATTTAATACCTTGAATCAAAAGAGGTCGTATCTTCATAGGAAGCCACGGCACTTACGTTCTTTTGTTTGGTTATACGGTTTTTTAGTGAATACTCAAAAACCCTTAATCCCATCTTGTTCAAACCAAAATTCGTTGAAAGTATTTATTATTGCACACCACTTAATTTTTTTCAGAATTTTAATCTTCATAGTTTGGAAATTAGAGGGGGGGGGGACCCATTTAGTACAACTTTGGAAGCTAATATCTCACCAACGATTGACTTAAATGGAAAACTTTCGTGCTAACCTCTATATCATTTTAAAGGCCTATCCAAAAATTCCCCACACAACTACCTGCATTGAAAAAAAAATTTCGTCCCGCGGTTACATGTATGGGGTAAAATATTTTTTTTTCCTTATTTCACATCACATTTATATAACGGTTCATAGAATACATCTTCCTACCAAATTTCATAATTGTAGTACTTATAGTCTCCGAGTAAACCGGCTGTGACATACGGACAGACAGACAGACATAGACAGTGACATGACGAATCCATAAGGGTTCCGTTTTTGCCATTCTGGCTACGGAACCCTAAAAAAACGAGGCAATAGCCTTTTTCTGGACTACGAATATTTCTGCGAAACCCGCCCAAATCATAGCCGCTCTAATAAGTTTGTTATGTTGTCCTGTCGTTTTATGATAAAATAGAACCAATCATTCCTTACCCGTGACATGATATTCCACAATTAGTTAAACTTTCACTTTTACAGCCCTTACGGGACATATTTTCACCATTTTTAACTAATTTCATCCATCAGACCAACATCCACAAACTTGACATTTGACAACATGTCAACTTTGGGGATACCAATCATACAATATTTAATGTAATACCAAGTTTTAGTAGGATAATAATAAATATCTGGGCGACCGAGTTTTGCTCGATATTTTCACCATTTTTAACTAATTTCATCCATCAGACCAATATCCACCAACATCAGATGCTAATTTTTATAATCACAAACAGGGAGCTCGGCAAAAGGCTGAGAGAGGCAACAGGGCACCCTCGCGCCGGCAACTTTCTTGCGCAAAGAATCGCAGTTCAGCGCGGGAATGCTGCCTGAAGTAAGTTACTATATGGCTGCCTGCATGATGGGCACCCTGCCAAAAGGCTTGCAAAGGTTTTAATCTCACATTTGCACTGTTATCACAAACTTGACATTTGACAACATGTCAACTTTGGGGATACCAATCATACAATATTTAATGTAATACCAAGTTTTAGGAGGACAATAATAAATATCGGGGCGACCGTGCCGGGCGTCTCCCGTTGACGAGACCTAGCTAGATCGATTGCTCGTCCCCGTAAACCCCCATATACAAAATTTCATCAAAATCGTTAGAGCCGTTTCCCAGATCCCCGAAATAATTAAATAATTATGAATTAAATATATATACAAGAATTGCTCGTTTAAAGATTTAAAGATATAAGGAGCGGATTGGTTGCTCTCGCTCGGACCGCTTTCTCTGATCTCCTATCATAACGGGATTGTAACTGTATTGCTCTGAAATATGGTTCAATTTTGATTGGCTGATAAAAGTTAGAACTCAATCCGGTGTTCCACGGTTAATCATTTTGTCCCGCTTCTATATATAAAAAAAAACAAGTCTCCAAATCTACACCAAAACTCTTACGTACAGAAAGGTACTTTGTGCGTCTTTCGTGCTAAATAAGACTGGCCACAAACAATCTGTTTTGATCCATAGACATAATATATATTCTGTAGTTCGATCACATTGTCAATCAATAACATATATAAGGCGTTATTTTGACATATTCCCTAGACGTTATCTAAAAATTTGAAGACTCGTTTTATAAATTATGTTACGTTTGAAGAAAAACTTATTACCAAATGTACGATTATTTTCGATATTTGTATTCAATATTTAGAATCATGAAATTACGTTTCGTGTACAGA
Organism: Cenopis cana; assembly: GCA_951800055.1. Lineage (NCBI taxonomy): Eukaryota > Metazoa > Arthropoda > Insecta > Lepidoptera > Tortricidae > Cenopis > Cenopis cana. The sequence goes on along the minus strand of OX637476.1, from coordinate 9,949,834 downwards.
CGCTGTTTTTGGTCTCATGATGATGTTATGATCTGAAGATGAAACAGTTTACACACTTTATTGAAAATGTTATAGTAGTTGTTTTTATATAAAAATTTATGTCACTTTCATTCAACGTCGTTTCATAAATGAACCCTTTATTGTGTAACCTATAATCAAAAGGGAATAAGCATTGCTATCAAGCGTAGCAATGCGGATAGATTTCTGGGCGTTCTACCCACGGACAGCGCTGCGGCTTGGGACACATTTTTTATATTCGCGCCACTACACCCGGTCCTCAGCTCTCCGCATCGAACCGCTTCCCGCCACTCTCTTCAGGTCGTCGTCGGTCCACCTGGCGGAGGGTCGTCCCACAGGCAGAGTCGTTCGCGGTCTGCACTCCAGAACTCGTCTGCCCCATCGGCCATCGGCTCTTCGACAAATATGCCCCACCCACTGCCACTTCAGCTTGCTTATCCTTATTTGAACTCTTTATTCTTAGACTTTGTTATGTTTTAGTTGGCGCATTTTCGTACAATTCCAAGACCGTCGCGACTTAGCCATGACCTGGTGGTCCACAGAGACTCTAAGCATAACAACGAGCAAACACCATTCGAGTTCACTGAAGCTAATATGACTGTAAGCCAATCTATCCGCACACTGTATTTCTAAAATCACTTATCAATCTTATCATGTACTCGTGCACTCGCCACAAAAGTATAACCCGTAAAAGTACATACATACTATTCTGTGTCAGAGCCGAGAAGGGTAGGAGCCACGATAGGAGCGAGCTTGGTCTTGGTCAAAAGTCAAAGTCAAAGTCAAAATTATTTTATTTGCTATAAGTATATAAATATACATGCAAATACATAATAAAATCATTGAAATTTTATACTAAAAATTAGGGTACATTCTTGCCTTATTCTAGTGCATTAGCAAAATATTCATTGATGGAATAGAATGGTCTACTTAGGAAAAAATCGGAACCGGTCGAGGTCTGAAAATCCGGATCGTGACACATGTGACGTCACTGTCGACGACACACACACGTCCGCATACCATCGATAGGCTGATGCCGTAGCTTGTGTCACCCACGCTACTAACCGATTGTAGATTGTTAATGCTTGGCGCAGTATATTTTTGTATCATGGTCAAAAAGGAGCGGCGAACTACACGAAATCCAGTGCTATGTTTGAAACAGCACTACATAGTATAAAACAAAGTCGCTTCCTCCTGTCTGTCTGTCTGTCTGTCCCTATGTTTGCTTAGATCTTTAAAACTACGCAACGAATTTTGATGCGGTTCTTTTTAATAGATAGAGTGATTGAAGAGGAAGGTTTATATGTATAATTTGCACCCGTGAACCTGGGGCGGGTCGCTAGTTCAATATATAAATAAATAGATATTACATGACTATTTTGCACAAATCGCACTTGCCCCATAATAAGCTAAATAAGGTTTGTTTAATGGGTACTAGACGACGATATATATTTAATAGATATAAATACATAAATATGTAGAAACTAACTCTTCGGTTTCCCCCTAGCCAACAATACATGAATTGTATTGGATGACAGCGTTTTAATACATATCCGATGAAATTGATCATTTTCTCTTTAATATATGCATTGAATGGGTTTTGCATGCACTCGTGCCTTAAATAGGTCAGGGTTATAAGAACTCGAAAATACAGATGCGAGATGATGAGATGAAATGGTTGTTCGTGATAATCTAGATTTCTGTATCTCCAGTGACGTTAACATCTATATTACAAATATGTCGAGAGTAAAATTTGCAATACATTTCGTCCTAGAACATTTTGCTCAACCGTTTATGAGGCAGAGAGTGGAGAGCGCGCGTCCTATACACCTTGTATACGAGTATTATATCTCATTACGAGTTTGAATTCCTAATATGACTGAATAATCTCCTATTTCTCGGTTTTAGAGACTATGTGCTTTAATCAAGAACTACCCGGATGGAGCGCAGCGAAGCGCGCTGGGTGGAGCACTGGACTTAGTGCAGCGGCAGATTGGTTGGGTCCCGATATCTGCCATGAATAAAGTGGCTGAAATACTAAATATGCCCCGAATGAGGGTTTATGAGTATGCTACGTTCTATACTATGATCAAAAGGTATGTTTGTTTCATTTATTACCTGCTAAACCTTTTATCAGGTGGGCAGTTCACAAAAAGTGCGATTGAATGTCAATTGCAGTCATGAACAATTTTTGTCAGGCAGAATGTGGTTGATGTGACGTCTATTTGTAAATGTTTTTTTTTTTAACTATTCTATTCAATGCCTATTTTTGTTACCTCCAGTTGAGGAGAGGGAATATTTCTGCAAAGATATATATTTTTTGGTATTTGCCGGGAAAGGGTAAAATATGGATCAACCACAGTATTACAAAATGAAACTCTTTTGAGACTAGCAACTGTCGGTTTGCTTAGTGCAGAACTATTTAGTCCAGCTGAAATTGATAGTGATTTACTGAAGTAGGCTCTACAGTACATACTCGTATATAATTACGTCAACCAGCAATACGCACTATATCGCGGCATTTTCTCTGGTCTTTCCAGCCTGCGAAGAGTTATCGATTTCTGATTTTTGTTAAAGAAAATAAGAGGGACCCGAAAACGAGCTGTAACGACCTGTGTCAATGAACCTGCAATTTAGAAATAATTGCCTTTACATAGAGACAACCATTGTTTTCAGGTCATTCAAAGGCAAATACCATGTGAAAGTGTGCTCCACGACGCCATGCATGATTATGGGATCAGATATAATATTAAACTGCGTGGAACAAGTATGCGAATGCAAGGAAGGCCACGTCTCCAAAGACGGGATGTTCGGCGTTGATATAGTTCAGTGCCAAGGCGCTTGCGCGAATGCACCTGTACTCGTCGTTGACGATGATTATTACGTAAGATTTTTTATTATATCTGTACAATCAGAAGTTCGGCTCGGCGTTCTAAAAGGTCAAGATGATTTATACACGTTTCTACGAGCTTATCTGAATCATTCTGCCCGCGTAGCTGCTTCTACTCCTGGGGCCTGTACCACAATACTTTACAAGCGTACAATTCGACAAATTTGTGAACTTTTTCTATGGAAAATTGTACAATTTTGTCAAATTGTAGACTTGTAAAGTTTTGTGGTATAGGGGCCTGACTGTACCTACTTCAAATACTTCAATATGAATTTGACTCCCAGGAAGTAAGTGCGGTTATGAGTAGGTACATATTTTTTTTGCAGGAAGACGTTACTGTATGCGATGTTCAGAACATTATCTGTACCATTAAGAACGGCGGAATACCCCAGGCTGGACCACGGTAAGTACTCCTATTAATTACATTTTCAATTGACAGAGAGAGAAATGTTAATATCTGAAAAATGAAATACTTTTACTACTGCTTTCCTAGTTCCGTGGCTACTTCACTTAGTTAGTTGTAAATGTTATATATGTAGATGCACGTGTAATCCTAATAAATAATTTTTAACCATCGTCCGGACTATCAAACCAATCCTTAGCTTCTTTTACCCAACAACCCGATAGGAACAAAACTAAATAATCCGGTCAAAACATTATGCAAAACACGCTTAAAGTCAAATAAGATTACGTCACAATACTGTTTGTCATCAAAGTGCTTGATTATAACATATACAATAATTTGTTACATAGAAGCGGAAGATTTGCCGCTGAGCCTAGCTGTGGATTGACCTCTCTGTGCTACGCCCCACCACCACCCGGCTATGGCGTGCAGCCTGCCTTGCAGAAATAGGATCTAACCACGACATAAATAATGATGTCAATATTATCATAATTCATAAATAATTATATTGATTAACTGATAGATCAGTCATCACCAATTTAAATGTTGTTGTTAATTTATAAGTATGAAGGCAATTAAAATTGTTAAACGTGATAAATTGGCCAGTAATTATTTATTTAAACTTTATTGCACGAAAACACAGAACTGTACAAATGGCGGGCTTAATGCCAAATGGCGTTCTCTATCAGCCAACCATTAGGCTAAACAGAGATTTTATAAAAGGTACAAAGGTATGTTGATAGCTTGAAAAAGGCACGTTGTAGGACTGCAACCAAAACTACCAAAAGATTTAAAATAACAAAATTATTGATAACACGAATAACTATGCCAACTCAACTACCTAGTCTACCTACTGCCTATGTACGTCAATTCCATAATTATATTTGTGAAACCGTTTACATACTTATTTATTGTAAATTTCCTTAAAGCCAACAAATGTGTTCATAAACAACAGAATAGGAATTATTTCCAGAGGTGTTGGCATTATACAAAGATTTTTTTCATTGCTCGTTGTTTTCTGTTTGAAAAGTTAGTCTCTTGTATTTTACGACTTCTTCGGGTAAGTTAACACCACTTATTGTTTTCATTTCTCATAACTGAGCCCAGTGGAGCATAACATTAGAATAACATCATGTAAAAAGCCTCAAAGTTCTCAAACGTTTTGCAACCGTATGCCTACCGAGTTTATATATTTTTTTCCTGTTTTCACTTGCGATACGATTCAATTAGATTTCAAATTATATTGTAGGTAAGTAATGAATTCAAATTGATAATCCTGCAACGATTTTTTTTCCCGATCAAATGTGATGTTTTTTTCTTCAGAGTTATGGTAGTGCAGATTGCTGGAACAAATTGCCGTAAATGTAGACACGCACCAAATTTTTCTTGGGACTAGTTAGGTACATACATACCTTTATGTTTTTGATGAGAACTAACTCCTCCGTTAGCTATCTTAAATTTTATAGGGGTGGAAAGTTTGTATGGAAAAAAATAAGATGTAAACTTGAAATTTCGCTAATAGACTAAGAATTGAAACAAATACATAAAGCTACTACCTAACTAGACCGTCAAAAATAGTAGATTGTGTCACAAGGGAGCAAAATGACATATTTACGGCGTGGGCGTAAATTGAATCCTGAACGAAGCGAAGGATTATATAATAGAATCCCGAGCGTAGCGAGGGATTCTAAAATAGAATCCTGAGCGTAGTGAGGGATTCAAGAATTAACGCCCAAGGTGGAAATAATTTTGCTTCCACGTGACACATACTGCTTTTCACATCACCTATTGAGGATAATAAAAGATCTGAAATAACAATGGTTGTGCATTTATTTTATCAAAATCGATACAATACTTAACTATCAAAATGGATACAATACAATTACTCGTTACAGAAAAGTGCCACTTTGATCCCTCGTAGCAGGGAAGAAATAGTAGATTGTGTCACAAGGGAGCAAAATGACATATTTACGGCGTGGGCGTAAATTGAATCCTGAACGAAGCGAAGGATTATATAATAGAATCCCGAGCGTAGCGAGGGATTCTAAAATAGAATCCTGAGCGTAGTGAGGGATTCAAGAATTTAACGCCCAAGGTGGAAATAATTTTGCTTCCATGTGACACATACTGCTTTTCACATCACCTATTGAGGATAATGAAACATCTGAAATAACAATGGTTGTGCATTTATTTTATCAAAATCGATACAATGACTTATAACATGTTACAGAAAAGTGCCACTTTGATCCCTCCTAGCAGGGAAGAAAAGTACCACTTTGATCCCTCCTAGCAGGGAAGAAAAAGCCCTTATCCGAATAGGTGATGTGAAAAGTGCCATTTTGATCCCTCCTAGCAGGGAAGAAAAAGCCCTTATCCGAATAGGTGATGTGAAAAATTGTATTTTTGTCCAGCATGTCCACATTATCACGTGAAACTGCCAAAACAGTAGTTTGAGACGATTTTTAAGCGGTTTTTAATTTTCATATTTCATCCGAAAGTTTCCTTTGTTAGATCCACTTTTGTATGTATTTCCGAACAATTTCGCACAATAGATCTACTCAAATAGTTCTGATTACAGGACCTAACATTGTACAGTACATAATATCTCACAAGCGCGGGTTAGTCGTAGTTCTAGTTGTGACACATACGTACACAAACACATAGACAATGTGAACTCATAACTCCCACAATGTGCATACAGGGTGAAATTTTATTGACCGTTCAAATTGTTCCTAGGCATTAGGTATCAATAAAAGATACAATTTCAGAAAAAAAAAAATTTTTTTCACAATTTTCGCGAACATGAAACAACAATGATTACGGACCAAGAGACCCAAGCCCGTAAAAGTAAGTATGAAGAAAAATTTGCTTACAATACATGCTATAGCTATAGCTCAACACACAACTATGGCTCACCCGCGCTTGTGAGATAAAAGTACCTAACTCTACTTGTCATTATACGAAGCTATTATTTATTTATCCATCTTATATACTCTAAATAAACTCTAATACGATCCCGGTTTGAAGCATCTCTGATATTACAAACCAGTAAAGATAAAGTAGGGGTCAAGAGCGGTAGGTATATCCTTAAAGCCACTCGCGTTTCCACTCCCCGGATCTTATCCTTATAATTAAGTAGTTGCTGCAATCACAACCGATATAAAATATTTAATCTCGTTACCTCAAATAACATTACGGAAAGGTTTCCAAAAGTGAACGTTCCGGCGACATATTATGGTTGATTTTGAAATAAATTTAACGGCTGACGCATGAGTTTGCGATAGTTATCGATTGATTATCTGCCGCAAACTTTAATTACAGGTAGAATCTATAGTTTTCCCCAAACAATGAGTCTCGTAGGGCACAAGGCCGTAAATACATACGAAGTTCATTGACATAGGATTATTGGAGTTTATTTGGTATTTACAAACTGGACCGCTTGCGGTATCTAAGGTTAAGCAACGTGAGCAGATCGCCATTAATAAAGCTTAAGAGGCCTTACAAGTTTCAAAATGTTTTGATTTCTAATTATTACAAGAGTATTGATAATACAAATAAAATGTTGAAAGTATACGATGATGTTATGAAAGTTTTAGTTAGTTACATAGCCACTTTTTGATTCAATTGTGTGTAGTTAGAATTGAAGCAGAAAAAACAGTTTTTAACTTGAAAATGGTCGATTTAGAGTGATTTTCGAAACAATGCTTCATAACGAAACATTCTAAAAATACGTAAAATAAGTATATGGTCTTGTTCTAAATAGTAACATGGATAAATTGTTTAGACACGTGTGTCAATTCAAACAGAAATGGCATAAATAGATTATCGTGTTTAGGGTTCCGTACCTAGAAGGAAAAAACGGAACCCTTATAGGATCACTTTGTTGTCCGTCCGTCCGTCTGTCTGTCAAGACCCTTTTTCTCAGGAACGCGTGGAGGTATCAAGCTGGAATGTATATCAAATATTCAGGTCTACTGTCCTTTGGAGCTGTAAAAAAATTAAACTTCTGAACAAACGCAATCAAAACATACAGCCGTTTATGCCGCAAATTTCCGCAAATTTTCAACACTCTCAAGGGAATCAAAACCTACAGGGTACTTCCCGTGAACTCAGAATCTTGAAATTTGGTACAAAGCAACGTCTTATAGCACAGATAAAGGAAAAATTGCGAAAACCGTAAATTTTTAGTTACATCATATAATAAAAATATTTTTAATAATTTAAATTTTTTTACTTGGACCATAACTGTGACTCAATTGTCGTGATAGGTGAACTTTTACTTATATACCTACAGGTTTGTACGGAACCCTCGGTGCGCGAGTCCGACTCGCACTTGGCCAGTTTTTTTAACTGATAGGACTCTTAAGGCAACGTTTAACGATTTTTGTGACCGAAAATGTGCTGTCGCTACACGATGATTCTGTAATACCTCGGGAATGAGAAGGAGTTTTAGCCCCGGTATTTACGCAGTCAATTTTTTTAATATTCCACGAAGAATTTCCGCCTTGAGAATCGGGGTCTCGTTATTCCCCATAATTGAATTTCTTTATATGATAACTGATTCAGTCTTGCTACGTTACCGGATTTTGAAATGTAATATATACATTTCAAAATTAGGTTAGGAATGTTGGACTAGTTAGGTTGGGAATGTTGAACAAAACTTAGCCCGTTACTTATAATGAAACAAATGTGTCAAAGTGTTTTGAGCTTATTGGTCAAGAAAGGCCTTTTAAACCAAGTATTTAACTGTAGGTGTAGGTGTCTACCATACGACAATTATTATATTATTATTAACTATAGGTTATTTTACCTATCTTTCTTTTTTGTAATTATCTGAAACTCATTATATTTATATTACTTACGCAATCGGAACTACAAACATGTACATTTTGCGGTTGAACACAAATTCATTGAGAGGACGGATTCATAATAACCTGTATACAATTATATATATTTCAAATTAAAATACACCCCAAAATAAGACAGATGAATGAAAAATTACCAAAATTTCTTGCAAATAAAACTGCCAAATATTTGAAAAGAGAAGCTGCGCGATAATGCCGCAGTTAATGGCGCGGATACGCGTTCGTTGCTGTGTCGTTATTGCCATTTCGGCCATCTTTCACATCGTGTCGTCAGTCATAAATATATGTGCGTTACCAAAGCGACAAATATTTCAGTATAATATCTTGCCATGTTAGCAAATTTTGTGGCCCTAACTCCGGATAGATATTTTCGATGTTGACTGTACCTAAGGTTAGTTGTGTAGATAAACTAAAATCAGCCTGTGAAGTATTGGGTGATTATGATTAGTTTTCTATAAAAAATGGTAATTAAATCAAATACACTCGCGGTCAAAAATTTCGGGTCACGCTAGTTTAAAATATCCTCAATAGGTTTTGTTAAATATTCTACACTCGTTTTATTTACATAATATACTATTTTTCGTATTGCCTAACTGTATTAGCATTTTCCGGGATCCTATCATAAAAATATAAATGTCCAAAAATTACGATTTTCGCGATATCTCGCTCCGTTAACGTTGTTTTTTTCATGGGTTTTTACGAGTCCGATTTAAACTTGGAAACGTTACTTTTTTTGGCTGTTACTTTTGTAGTATAGATGTAAAATTAAATAAAGATAATGATATGATTAAAAAAACTTACAACCTCGCAGTATTTTAGGAAATATGACGGTTTTTTACCGACCCATATTCTTTGTCCATGAGTGTAGTTCAATTGGGTCGCTAAATAAAATTCCATGTTCATATATATGTAGATTGTTCGATGAAAAAGAAAGTCATTTACGACGACGCGCAGTGAATCTCATACTAGTCTATGCGCAATTGTACGGATGGCCGTGGAGAGGACGCGCCGCGCCTTCGTGGATGACACGCAGTATTCTTATCATTACAAACTAGGTAGTTCATGTATTGTTCATAGCGTGGCTGAAAATGGAAAGCGTTTTTGTAAAGCGAATTTGTAATTAGAAATGTCTGAATCTGGGACTTTACAAAATGAATATTATTATAATAAAAGTAGCATAACAGTCTCAGGCGTATCCGTTGCCTTATAAGCATCCTTTGTATTTCACTGCATGGCTCGCTGTATGAATATACTGGTTCATACATAAAGGGCTATGAACACGCAACCGCTCCACTTTGCTGAGTCAAGATTTTCCCGTAAGACATGCAGACTTGTTTTCTTTGACATTGAATATCCTCCATCGAGCTTAGGTTGATATTCAGAAAACGTGTCTATGAAGGTATTTCAGCTTTGCTCACGTCGACGACAGCTCAAACATCCCGCATGTAAACATTTATTATGATATATACGCCGCCTTTCCTGAAAGGAAAATAATCGTATTAAGGCGCCTGTATACGCAAGCACTCCCCATACAAATTTTGTGCTTGACATTCTTCGTATATCTAATATTAACAAGCAAAAAAATATTATATGCAAGAGTGCCAACACCGACGAATAAAACTTGCACAGAGTTTGTATGGAGCAGGCCTTGCCTCTATAGGCGCCTTAAACCATATTGTAGAGACAATTTTCCAACCTCCATAGTTTAAGGAATTACATGCGCATCGTTTACATAAATTGCTTAAGGATACATTTATGTAAATAATATGCGGGTACTTCATACCTGAAGCCTACCGTGTGCTAAGTGATGGGTATGTTAAAAATCGTTTAACTTTGCAACTATTTTATGTCGTACGAGATCCGGTCAGTGAGTTAGGTTCCTACTATTTCTGAAAAAGTATTATAAGACCAAAATGACAGGCGACCAGATTTCAAGTGATAAATCACTTATTCTATACTGGCGACCCGCCCCGGTCTCGCAAGGGTGCAAATTATACATTTATAAACCTTTTTTTATTTTTTTAATGTGGACAATCTTACACAAATCAACCTAGTCCCAAACTAAGCAAAGCTTGTACTATGGGGTACTAAGCGACGATATACATACTTATATAGATAAATAGATACTTAAATACATAGAAAACATCCAAGACCCAAGAACAAATATTCGTGCTCGTCACACTAATAAATGCCCCGGCCGGGATTCGAACCCGGGACCTCCAGCTTCGTAGGCAGGGTCACTACCAACTAAGCTAAAGCGGTCGTCAAATAAACCTTCCTCTTGAATCACTCTACTAATCTATTAAAAAAACCGCATCAAAGGCCTTTGCGTATTTTTAAATTTCTAAGCATACAACGGGACAGACAGTGGGAAGCGAATTTGTTTTATACTAGTGACAATTGTTTGTTTTTAGAGACTATACAAGTAAGATAAATATGTCATACGTGAGTGTGGCATGACAATAAATCCATATCTTGATAGGAAGATTATCCAATTGTCAAGGTCTTATTATCCCGGTTGAGGTGTTATTGGTATTGGCAAAGAATATACATAAAAAGTATTGGCAAATACAATTGACGAACGAAAAAATAACTTACCTACTTACTTTATAGGAGGAGAATTTTTATTTTGTTGCGCTTACTTCGTTAAATCTGTGAATATTGTCGAGTCGGATTTATTACATTTTTTCCATAAAAGCATTTTCCATTTACACACCATGCCTTATTTCATTTCCATATAGCTGTTGAGTTCCCAACTCAATAAGATGGCACACAATTTTATTTTTAGATATAGCGTAAAAAGTTCATAACGGAGAACAGCTAATCTATAAAAGGTTATATTTATTTACGTAACTCTACCAAACCGATCAAAAGGAAATTTTATATCGTAAAGTTTCTGGCAATTTCCGTTATGGGCGACAGGATTTTTCGAGGGCGGTTGTTCATCGTTAATCTTGGGGACAAAAACGGCAAGTTTGGCTCCGGCCATAATTTAGGACGGCAAGTGCTCGCGACACGACGCCGCAGTACAATGTTCCGAAGATAAAATTACCTTACAGCATCCTGCAATACATTAACGCACATCTTAAAAGACAGGTTAGTAAGGCACTATTTCGCGACTTATTGCGGACACTTTGCACACTTTGCTCGAAAAATTCAATTACCTCAGAGCCTCCTGCAATACTCGTACATACAAGCATTTAAAAACCTATAAGTCCGAAAACATTATCTATTCTGTATACCTATGTCTCGAACAAAACACGCAGGTCTGTGTCGGTAATAATTTAGGGCGGCAAGTGCGCGCGACATGCGGTGGTGGCACAGCGTTCTAAAGATAAAAGTTACCTATGCTTTTGAACATCAGGCGTTTGAACAGCCCCCGGTGGGCATGAACATATTGATATTCTATTAGCAGCGAAAATGGAAAGGTTGATAACGTATTGTGAATTATCTAAGAAGCAAGAAATCTCTCAATATTATATTCAAGCAAAGGACAATATAAATGGATGTTTGTTGAGTATATATTATATATATACTGTCTGTAAAACTAAGTTTCTAAACTATCTACTGTATCGTAACCAGTTAGTGTTAGTACCTAAGTTGACTTTTGATTGTCATTTTGGAAGTGGCAACCTGAAAAAGGGACATGAGAAGACCTTTGTCTATTACATAATCATTCGCTTCCCAAATCCTGGTGTTGGAGTAAAATTATATTTTCACTTCTCATGCTCGAAAAGTGTGTCATATTAGACTTGTGAAGCGGGGCTAAAGTAGTACATTTAAGCCCTAGGGAATATATGTATACATATTTATGATTCACTAAACATTTTAATTTGACCAATCAAAATACTTCACCTATTAAATCCACCAAGCACAGAACAGTAATTTGACAGATTAAAAAATATTTGGTAAAAATATCAACCAACCAGAATACAGCTGGACTAAAATCGACCAATCAGGAAAGACGTTTTTCAGTTCTCTAAAGATTAAGCGGTGTCTATGGTCAAAGGACTTGCGTCTCTTAAAAGAAAAAAAAAGCGCGTGTTGCATCTCCTTATTTAATATAGCAAGAGAAAGGGAGGCGAATACGTAAAAGCCTTATCACACTACCTTACCGATAGGGTAGTGTGATAAGGCTTTTAAGCGAACACGCATAGCGAGGCATGGTACTGGCCTTAGAAAAAAAACATGCTGTCAAATTAGACATACGCCCGCCAAGAGTTAAATTATTCATTGAAGGTGGATAATTTGTGTTTAATGTGTTTTCTCGCAATCGAAGTGAAAAGTAGAGTGTATAACTCTGGTCTAAAAGCCATATTACCACTCGAACAATTTTCCCTCACTACGTTCGGGAAAATAACCATCTCGTGGTAATATGACTTACTTTAGCCCCTTGTCAAACAATCTACTATTATATGAACCTCTCCTAGTACACATTTTTTCAATGTTCAGTAAGATTGGTTTTACTCTAAAATAATAACATGCAAGGGTGCATAGAAATATGTAGGTACTTAAAAAAATATATATGAAAGCACTACTTTTTTACGCACGGTGGTATTATACGGTGGTTTATACTTAAGTAGATACACCTACTACAGGCTTAACTTAGCAAAATTAGGAGTTAAGTATTTATTATTAGTTGGAATTGAGTTTTGTATTACAAACATATATCAACGTCACGTGAATTTTATGTTCTATCGCCACTATATATTACTTTAGGTTAGATGAAGTTCCTGACAGGTAGGTACTCCTAACTACCAAAATATATCCTAACTTTAGACTCAACGAACGCTTGCTGCTGGCAGTACACCACATAAATAACCTATTTGTGCTGTTCATAAATTAAACTTGTTGTTTTTCGTCTGATTTTGTCCCCGTAGCGTCTCAGGTGTGTTTGATTTTTACATTTATTTGTTTCGTTACATCACGAGGCATTCTGAACTAGTATACGTCTAAGATAAAATGTGCTACCTATGTCTAGATACCTTATAATAAAAGAACAACTCCTTTTTATGAAACATAAAATATACCAAAGTGTTTAGGAGATTGGGCTTTATATATATATATATATATTAAAATGTATGACGAAGACCCATCCGTCCATTCAGTATCTTGGAATATACTTCCCTCGAGATTGTTACCTACGTAAATTGTTCATATTTAATGAAAGGGTAGGCCGTTTCCTGAAACAAACTTAGGTTTGCACAATATAGCTGGTTACTAGAAGCCCAGTAAAGACTCGTTAAAGACTGTTGCCGCTTATTTGTATGGGCCCTGGTTTCATAAATACGTTTTGTTCGCAAGCCTACGTCATTTGTGCAATTTTATGAAACCATTATGTAATTAATTCCTGATATGAATGTTTGTTATGTGCAGTTAATACCATTCCTCCGTCACGGTTAATATTTAGTAAACGGAAAGCGAAGGCCTTCGACTGCATCAACTGGAAAAAGATGTTTGATGTGATGAGCGAAATGGGAGTACCGAAGCACCGCACCTTTCTCGTGCAAAATCTCTACCTAAGTGGCAAATCGAGGGTGAGAATGGAGGACTGCGTATCACACCTCTTCCAAACAGAGCGTGGAGTGCGTCAAGGATGCATCCTTTCACCGCAATTGTTCAATCTCATCGGTGAACACATTATGAGAAGAGTCTTGGAGAACTGGCATGGTGGGAAACGCATTGGCGGCTATCTCCTTAACAACTTGTGGTTTGCAGATGACACGACAATCATAGGCGCCACTGAAGCGGAGCTCGCTGAACTGCTGGACCGAATCGGAAACATCAGTGCAGAATATGGGCTTGTTATCAACCGGAGCAAAACCAAATTAATGTTCATCGACCGGGGCGGGAGTCCAATGAGAACCAATGAACTGTGTGACCTCGATATAGTGCACAAGTTTGTATACTTGGGATCCCAAATCAGCAGCGATGGGGCCTGTGAACAGGAGATGGTCAGACGAGGCCAAATGGCAAAATCTGCTGTGAAGAGGCTGGAGAAGATTTGGAGGAACCAGGGAATCAACCGCAAAACGCCCGCCCGCCCGCCGCTTCTGTGGTACTGAATAAATGTTTCTATCTATCTATCTATCTATCAAAACAAAGATAAAGCTCATGCGTACCCTTATCTTCTCAATCTTCCTGTATGTTGCAGAGACCTGGACGCTGAAAGCCCGGATCCTTAAAAGGATAGACGCGTTCGAGATGTGGTGCTGGCGAAGAATTCTCCGGATATCCTGGACGCAACGTCGCACTAACGAGTCTATGTTACAGGAGCTCAATATAACTACAAGGCTGTCCACCATTTGTACTCAAAGAGTCCTCAAATTCTTCGGTCACATGGTCAGGCGCGACGCAGATGCGCTAGAAAGGCGCATAATTATTATTATTATCGTACGGCCTTGAAAACTAGTCCTGCGTGTGTTACAAATCTATATCTAAATTTTTTAGCCAGTCTATGGCCGCCTCAGAGCATTCGCTAAGCTCCTTGATGCCACCAGCAAAACATCGGTTGGGACACTCCTCTACGATATGGAAAACTGTTTGCTGCGGTGCGCCACAGTCACACGCCGGCGACTCTTTCAGGCCCCACTTGTGCAGAAAGTAGTTGCAGCGAGCGACTCCCGTGCGGATGCGGTTCAGCGTCGTCAGCATAATTACTGGGCGTGTCGATGGAAGGAGGTGCCGAGGACGTGCACCCAGGAGATGGACAGATGTGATCCAAGTCCTTACCGGGTCCACCTTACAGCCAACTGTACAAATGGCACAAGACCGAACAGCCTGGAGAGCAGTAGTCGACAGAGTCGCCCATAGTGGTCACGTCCCTCAGACATGAGGTTACGACCAAGAAGAAAAAGTGAATTAGTATCTTCATATTATTTCTAGACATCAAAACATAACCTACATGACCGTCCGTTTAACTCATATGACAAAATCTAATGTAGAATGCATTCTTCAGATATTCTAATATGTAAAATGTAAACTTTTTTTGGACACTTAATGTCTATGTACAATAGCTATGTCTTCAATGCAATGCATCTGACTCAAAATAATATGGCTTGTACTCTTTTACTGTGGTTGTTGGGGATTTTGAGGTATCAAGAGACTCACCTGAACAGATCCGTGGCTTGGAGCCGTGGTCCTGGGGGCCTCCTCATCTGGACTTCTTCATAGGTCGCTAGAGACAGGATCTGCTTAGGTTTTGCGACGAATTTTTTAGTTGATTTTCCTTTAGAATTATAACGGTTTTATATCTTCAAGCATTTCGATGCGAGCTATGGTAACGGTTACGCGTCGCGCGGCGAACTAGAAAAGAAAAGCGTTTGATTTCGTCTCCATCAAACTAGCTGTATGATTTAAGATTGATCCATTTAGAAAATAATAAAGAAACACGTTGTGTTTTGTGCTATAACCTAAAATACTGAACATTGCTAATGAGGTAGTTCCAGCTAGGTAGCACTGAAGTGGAAAGGTGTTAATAACTCCGCCGATCTAAATGAAATTATCATTTTAAGACTATAAACCTAAGTTTCATACAGTTTTAATACACATAGTTATTGTATCACAATTAATTGCATCCACGTTTCATTAAAGGAATAGGTACACCTCCATGTAAGTAGTGAGGGTACTAAAGGAAGCATGGATTTTACTATATGTATTATTAAAAATCTGAGTTAGGTACCTATTCGAATATTCAGTGACCATAATTCCATATGCCTATAGTTTAAAATTAATTAACCCAGTGTCATTTCAACGATTTCTTTCCAGTTTTGAATCAATTTTGTGTCTATATTTACCTTGGAAAATTTACTTGCGCCCATTAAAGTGCAAATGCCGATGCCGCTATCGGGCGAGAATTGATGGGCCCTACTACGTGCTATCAATCAAGATTTGCAACCAAACTCCCTTAGAACTGGAATAATCCAAGTAAATTGAATAAAAACAGCCGTTCGACATCGCTCGTAGGCACACCTCGGGGTTTGGAGAGTTTTTATTTGAATAAAATGTTTAAAATGCTAATCGCAACCACTCTCTAAAATGACATTGCAAATTTGATAACTAAATTTCGTCTTATTATTTTTGTAATAACAATTGACAACATTTCAAATTTTTAACTACTTTATTTTATGAACTAGTTAGAAAATAGGTAAAAATTTAAGCCACCCGTATTTTCAATTTCACCCGTCATTCCAAAAGGGCGTAAGTAAAATATGACGTCATCTTCCCAACAAGAATCCAGAGCCAGTCCAGAGCAGCGATTGTCTGTACTCTGTACTAAGGTCTCCCTGAATACAGCGAGGAAGATGACGTCAACTTTCGGTTTACAGTATTTTGCGATTTTTTCCAAAATTTACGGAGAAAAAAATCTAAAAAAATGTTTTTTGTGTACTTCACACGTTTTTACCGAAATGGTTTTCGAATTAAGACTTTTGGAAATTATGAAATATTGTCAATTATGCCAGGACCATACGTCGGACTCCAGCGGGCATTTTCCGGGCGTGTCATTAGTAAGGTTCACAAATCAATTTTCGAGTTTTCAGAATAAAGTATTTGTACTTAGTATTTGGTACCTAGTATTTGTAATGTGCAATTCCAAATACCTTAGCAACTAAGGCTCTATGTTAGTGAGATATTCTATTCAATTATTTTTTTAATCTATTCAATTTGAAATAAAAATAAGATTGAATAATATGTAGTATATTTGGTTTAACAATTTACTTAAGATTACAAAAACCTTACTTAAAATCAGCAACATATTACAATAACTAGGTAAAAATACTAAGTACTCGAAAATGATTGATTTATTTGTTACCTATTATCATTAATCTTACTCAAGCTTATCGCTTAAAAAAGTATTTTACACGTTATGGAAACAAAGATTGATACATGATAACGGGTACATTAAAAATACTAAGTACATATACTAGTAAATCAAGATTTTTTGTAAACCATACCAAATGACGTGCCCGCAAAATGCCCGCTGGAGTCCGACGTATGGCCAGGACTTATTGATTTCGGTAATATCTGCACTAACTCGTTCTCACGCAGTTGACAAAGAACAATCGAATGTCAGTCATACTGTGTCATACATATTTGGCCAGCTTTGTCTCACAAGCTTTGAAACAAAGCTTGTGAGACAAAGCTGGCAGAGTGCATGAGATAGTTGTATTGACATAGTTGTATCATAGTTGTATCGCTTGCGAGATTCTTTTTTCAAGGCTTATACTACTCACAGACCATAAATTTAACTAGATGACCTAAACGCGTCAATCTGTATGAGGACCAACCATGTCACTTTTTTTTGCTATCTGTTGTGACGTCACAAGAGCAAATTAGTGATATGAATTAAAATCTGTTGTCCGTGCGAAATCAATACAAAGGCAATGTCGCCCGCACCGTGCAGCTGGAGTCGGTGTCAGCCAGGTCGCACGCGTGTTGCGCCTTGTTTTCATGTCTGCTTGGCTTGCAGTCTTGTAGTGATTTCACAGTGGGAAAATTCTTGTAGTGCTGTCAGTGGGAAAATTTATTTCAATAGATGTACCTATAAAGAATATGAAAATAGTTACTAGATCTTTTAGTGTACAAAAATACGGATTTGTTTAACAACAAAGGGACAGATATAGATGTATAAGTGTAGAACCTGAGTGGACGCTAGAGCGTTGCGTCCAGCGGGGCGTGCGCGTCAAACAATTGAAACTCATACTGGTGTCCTGAGTCGCCGCTGCACAAATAGTATGGACGCTCGGCCGCAACGCTGGACGCGACGCCGAACGCTCCGCTCCGAGCGTCTACTCAGGCCTTACACTAAGAGATCTAAGCAATCTCAGGGGTGATAATAATACCTTGTCACTTTATTGTAGGTAAATTAAGTCTATGAAGAATAAAAAAACAGTTAATAAATTTTATCTTCGAAAAGAAAAGCCAGTAAATTACGTTATGATAAAATAAAATCGGCGCCAGAACTCAGCTTAAACGACAAAGAAAATTATTATAACGTCTAAACTTTACTGTCAAATATTATAATTGTAGGTATCTACCGACCTAACCAACCGATACACCATTGTAATTTAAAGGAAAAACAAACGCTTTTGTATTTATATTTGTAGGTATCAGAGAAAAGTCAGAAAACAATGTCAGGTTACCGAGAACAATATTAATCTATTAAATGCTCCACATGTTGATCTTTTCAGTACCTACATCAATAGTTGGTATTGTTTCAGGAATCAGTCGAAGATATTTTTTTGTTTGTTTAAAGCTGCTATCATCGAAATGTATAGAGAATATTCGACTATTGTTATGTTGCTGTTTTTTGCTCGTTCGCTTTCACCCAATTCTATTTTATGTTTGATTATTTTTATTTATCGTATGGCATTTATTTCGAACCGTATTTGATGATCACTTGAGAAACCTGTTTTTTATAATTATGATTGGCAGACATAAATATTGTCACAACATATGGTAGACTTGGCCCAAAACTAGAAAACGCGTCTCTAAACAGTGCAAGCGGCAAATCATGTAACAGTTGGGGTGACAACGTTATCAGAGGGTGTTGACCCTGCAGAATACGGATCTGCTTGTCGCCATCCCGGAGCCGGAAGTACGGTACCTATACCGTAAAAGGTGCAGCCTATACAACATTTTTTAAATCGTTGTTACGGTACACTAAATATGGTCCGATTGTTATGGTTTTTTGATATCTTATAAAGGACAATATTTGTCATGACTCATGGTACCCCGAATTTTTCGACCCTAGGTATAATAATAATAATAATAAAAATGCTTTATTGTGCACTACAGGAAAATAATACAATAATACATATTGCAGGTAGGTTGTGCAGGTATTAATCTGCTAATTAAAACTAGGAACGTCCTTTAAGCATTAAAATCAGGCGACGTTGGCTCAGCTTCACTGCTCAGCAGAAATTTCAGTCAATTTCCTAAAGTGATAGCTAAAGGCGTTGCAGACACCATTTCGGCCGTGATTGATCGTGGTAAATGGTTTGTGACGCTCGCGGCTCCTGGTCCCGTGTCGCGTCATGACGCTTTACGAACACGGCCACTCGTTTGTTTCGAAGTTTAGAGGCGACACCAGACCCTAACAACAGATGTCCACTGGTTTTTATAACCTCAAAACCCAAGTCAAAACTAAACAGTAGCTCTAGTATAAGTTTTTTCGAAACATTAACTAATTCGAACGCGTTTGCGTTTTGTCTCAAAATGTATGAAATTGGTATGAAAACGTGAACAGCGCTTCTGGTGGTCACTAGTGGAAACTGACACAGCGAGTATAACATTTGTTGCTAACCGATGAACGCGCGTATTTCAGACTCGGTGAGAGCGTTTTCATACATTTTGAGACAAAACGCAAACGCGTTCGAATTAGTTAATGTTTCGAAAAAACTTATACTAGAGCTACAGGACGATTAATTAGTGACGCGTAAAGAATAATTAGGACTTAAAGGTTTAGGTAAGTACTCAATCAGATTGTTTCTGTTCTTGTTTAATAAAGTGAATGATTAACTACTCGTAGTTGAATCCATATTTTGTTGAATAGTCACATTAGATAAGAAATAAACCGCGTTACTAGACTTTCATATTAATACTGACAAATCCATACTCTTTTAAAAATTGTTGCAGAAAATATTTGACACGAAAACGCTGTAAAACACCTACTTATGATCGTTAAAGCCATAAAATGGTTTCAGCATGGAGTAAGTCCAATATATGGGTCTATAAAAAGCACGGAAACATAAAATTTTCCAATAATGTATTAGCAATTTCCGATAGGGTAGATTACGGTACTTAATGTTTTGACGGGAATATTTTAAAGAATATGCAGAGTCCATCAAATCGTGGGCTTTCAAAGAGATATAGTACCTACATTGTAACAATAGCTCTACACATTGTTGTGTAACAAGAATATGTGTATAAAGTTTCATAAAAGTGTATTTTCATGTTTATGTAAGTCTGTAAGAAATTAATACCTATTTAAGTGTTTATAAATCTTTAGGTTCTCACTGTCTCCATGAACTCCATAATCGAATCCAATATTTGAAAATGGTGCGAAGTGTACCCATGCGATATTTCAAGTTACATTCTAATAAAAGAAAAAGTGTTCGTAGAGACGTCGAAAATGTGTCCGCATTCGGACAAATTTGGGTCGAATATAACCTTAAATGGAGAGACTGAACGATTCCTTACAACCGTAATATAAAATCCAACTGTAACTTCTTTTACTACATTAAATTGAGATTCCACTACGCTATTCTTGAATTCTGAGTATGTTTTTTTCCTTAGAAATCATTACTTTTATTTTGTAAAATAGCTATCATAATAATAGTGTACCAAAACAAAGGCGGCATAAATATCTGACACGACTCTATTTGTAGGGCCGTAAGGATGTGCGTAAGGACGACGTGTCAAATATTTATGCCGCCTTTGTTATGGCAGATATTCGGTTTCTGCGATAGTTAACTCATTAAATAAATCAGGATGGGACGGGAGAGGGGATAAAATAATAAATTAAAATTAATAAATAAAATAAAACGTCGGTATTTTTATCTAATGAAATTGAGCACAGCTACCTATTGAGAAACGATTAACGATAAGAAGTATGTACACTGCACGTAACATGACCAACTTGAACCATTATTTAGCGACGTCAATTAAGATTTATTCGAGTCTGTTGTCCGTGCTGTTAGTAGCAGTAAGGACTCTGTAACATAGGCGGCGACTTTTTGTTTGCAAGATTAACGGCGAAGTATGGGTCGCAAAAAAGCGCCGTAAAGTAAGGAAATTGCCAAAACTTCGTGTTAAAGCTTGAAATTTTCTTGTTCTAAATGTCGACGTTGATGAAAGATGGCTCTTTCGAAATCGGAAAAGAAATTAGGGACAGACGCTTTTAGGATTACGAGTTTTGTAAGCGCATACGTACCAGTGATGTGATAATGCAGGAAATAGCGCGAAATATTTATAATTTTGTGTAGTTTCGGGCAAAAGAACATGGACGTGTGGATAGAAATGGTTCACCTAGTCACATAACAATTTTCGCGGAAAAATAGAAGACTGTCGCAATCCCTCCAGTGTTAGAAACATTTTTTTATCGGTATCGATAGTTGTGTAAGAGAAGAAAAAACGATACAAAAAAATACAAAAAATTACTTGAGGTTTGCAGAAAATTATATAGAGACAGATGCAATTTCTTCTTCGAAATCCACATCAGCACACACAGCAGCACATGTCATTTTATTTGGTTTTTGATAGTAGATAATCATTAATTGTATCTCTTTGTTCGCAAAGCCAAAAGGAAACGTTATTTTGTTATCTAATATGATAAAGTATACCTAGTTAAGATTTTGATGAAATAACACACATGTGGTAAATTTTGAATATAATTTTCCTTTGCATGTATTTCAAATTAACTGTCGCAAATTATTATAAAATAATATAAATATATCAGTATGATTTTTAATATAATAATACACGATATCGATAAAAAAATTGTTTCTAAAATTAGCGAAAATGCGTCGGTCTTTTGTTTTGCCCTGAAAATTCCTGGCTCTGGTGATAATAAATAAAGTTTTACAAATACAAATACAAATGCGTTTATTTTAATTTTTGTAAGTATAGAAACCATTTAGAAACACAAGTCACACAACACAAAGTGCAGAAGATACCTACTTAACTTCGTTTATGTCGCACCTGGCCATAAAGTGGCAATTACCGCACGCTCCGCGCGCGGAAAATCCTCTTACTGGCCAGGGGGTGACATACAATTTTTTACTTACCACGGGCAGTAACAAAGAAAGCCTCAGATCTTTGTTTTTATTTTTGCGTTACCCATGGCAGTGAAAATGTAAGTAAGATATTAGTTCAACATCTTGCTTGATTAAATCTATCAAATTTTCAATAATACAGCTCTTATGCTACATGCTAAATGATCAAAAAACCCCATTCTTTCTTAAAGTAACCTCAGTCTATCTAAAGTAAATAAAATCTCCTAAACTCCTAATCGAGACAGAATATGAAAATACACCGCCGTAAAGGTTAGGTATTAAAAAAAAACAGTTTTCAGCTCATTACCATTCGTTGAACCACGCGTATCTACAGGCACGCCGTCTCATCTTCCATAATGTTAGCAAAGGAAAGAACCATACCTTCATTAGTTCGACTCCCGAGGAATGTTTTTGAACAGCAAGTCTACTGGGAATGCGGCTCGGCGTTCGTCGGCTAATGACGGGGCCCAGCCCACAATATATCTCTCGTAGTTAGGCGCAGAAATCACGGCGACTGTGCGCTTGATTGAGTTTTCTTTTCCATTGTGCCTCCATTAACAAAATAGCTTTCTCCCCCATTCTCGCGCCCCCGGTGGACGCCATGTGTTCACGGAAATCATATCTGCTTATTTCGTTCTTGTGGATGGGTTAGGTTATAGAGTTTGTTTTTATGAAATTCTCATGGTAATGTACTGAAAAAGGACTGTATGTATTTTCCTAATTTGTTTTATTTTTGTGTGTAAGTAGTCGTATTGGTTGTAGGCGAACATGCATCATAGGCGAACTTTCGAGATATGACAAAAGTATTGATAAATCCAATAAACTGATTAAGAATACGATGCATTTATTTAAGAAAGTAAGGAAGCCATTGTTTGCTTTTATTAAGTAGAAGAATTTAAGCAAAATGAAAACAGATTTTAACCTGATGTTTGTCGATTTGGAATGAAAACTTGAAACAGGACAATATAAACATAGTGTTATTTCACACATAAAATAACCTATAGACCGATTTTTCAATCCCCAGATAAAATTATCCGTCGTTAAAAATAATGAGTGGCTTTTTCAGATGACAAAAGAAAGAAAAGGACACATGCTTTTGTATGGGAATTGAATAATCGGCTCTAAATGCTACTGTTTTTTATCCCAAAAAATATCCCTTTTACGCGGACGAAGTCGCTGGCAAAAGCTGGTATATTATGATAATTTTAGCTGTTTAGGGTTCTTAAATTGTTTTATTGCCATGGACCTTCAGTTTTTTATGCAATTCATCAGACTGATGCAAAAATGTAATAACAATAACAATGCACGAAGGATTTAATGAACTCGTACCTATTTGATATGACAAAAGAACAAGCGAGACAATCTTTTTGTATAATCTAAATTGAAAAAAGTACATTAAAGGTGCACCTCTGAATAGTAATAGGTATCTACCTTTTCACTATTAGCAACATATATTATTATGTTATATTTTATAGTTTAGTCGAAGACGACACAGGCAGCTTAAGCGGCTCGCAAGAACCTCCGAGCGCGCACTTATGTTCCTAGCTACCTTCCAATTAACGACGTATCTAATTATACTATCGTGCACCCAGCTCCGCTTAATTTCCTTAATTACTTATTACGAAACGCAATTACACTTAAAGCAGTTAAGGATGTTGAGTGATATTACTTTGACGCTAGTTTTTTGCACGTGAATTAATTTTATTTGTTTTGTCAGCCGTTATTCCTAATAATTTTTGGGAAATTTATGATTGATTAAAAATTGATAGAAATTGATAGGTACGTAAAGGTCTTTTATCGGAGTACTATTGTAGTAGGTTAGTAGAAGACTTAATTTACTCACTTTGTATCTCTAAGCTAGTAAACATCGGCGAAGTGCTAACGATTTATTTGTTGGTGAAATAGCTGAAAAATTGAACAAAAGCATTTGAGACACTGATGTCGTTGTAAGGCTTAATTTTGGTACCCAAACGACGGCCATTACGGCGAACACGGAAACCTCTTCCCTGCCATTTCCCTTTTCTAATTGTTACATAAAGCTAACAAAATGAGCAATTCTAGGTCGCTCCGGTGAAGCGCCAGACATCATCCGGAGCGTTTCTGTGGTTTCTGTCTCAGCTGTTTTATTTTAAGGGTACATTTAAACGTTTATAGATTTGGGCGAGAAAGAATTATCAAAGAAGAATGCTTGGTAATGCGTGCCGACATTGCCGACCTAGGGTAAACGTATTCAGTCGAATTCTAAAATAGATCAACGGACAAAGTGTTCCAAAAATGTGAACCCCACTAACTAAAAGGTGTCCATCCCTACTAACAACTGTCCTAAAGTCACATGCCATAACAGTAATGAAGGATATAGGATTCTTTTATCCCGGAAATCATACCTTTAGGTGTGTATAAGCATAAGCACCTCAATTAAAAGAATATTATACTAACGCGATGACCGAGTTCTATGCAGACGAAATCGCGGGCAAAAGCTAGTCCTATATCCTAATCCTAATAATATTAAAAACGTAAAAGTTTGTGCGGATGGATGGATGGATGTATGGATGTACGTTCCGTCCGCTTAATCTCAAAAACTACTGAACGGATCTCTATGAAACTTTCCAATATTGTAGCTTAGACATCACAATAGGACTTAGGGTATAATTTATTTCAAAATTCATCCCCTGAGGTGGTACAAAGGGGGTGGCCATTTTGTATGGAAAATAAAATTATCTTTAAGATAAAAACATAAAACTTCTACAATTGACTGAGCAATGAGCATTAAAATGGAAGAAAACATTTTTTAGCGCTTTTCGTAATTCGCACTCTGAAGGGGTGAAAAAGTGGTTGAAAGTTTGTATGGGAGTAATTTTTTTTAAACGAGATACTTGAAACTTTGTTAATAGACCTAGCATTCAGTTATAAGAACACTTATTTCAACGTTTTCGGAAACTCACCTTCTGAAGGGATGAAAAGGGGGTTGAAACATTGTAAGGGTAAGTTGTGTATTTTAAAGTGAGTGACTTCATACTTCGCGGGTAGACATGGCGGATCTCAGATAAAATATTTAAAAAATGCGTTTTTGAAAATACATCCCACAATAGTAGAAGAGCCGGTGACACTGAACCTAGTATGATAAGATTCCCAGATGGCATATATATAATTAGGTGCGTCATTAGTCGGGGAACACGAAACGGCGATGCTGCAATGCGAAAAACCTGGCGAAGCCATTGAAAATTAAAATTGAAAAATGATGAAAAATCCGGTTTCTAGTATGATAAGATTCCCAAGTTTCGTTTGTTCCTCGAAATAGGGGAGGGGTAGGACTATACGATAGTGCAGTGCTGCAAGCCCTCCTGACTGGCCTTGTCAGTGGCAGCAGTATGATAAGCGACCACTTTTCTGAGGTATCTAGTATGATCGGATTCCTGAAAAAAACAGGGCTCATCTGAAAGATCAGCACTTTCTGTGTAAGAAAAACCACTGCTGCATTTTCCAAACAGTGGAGAAGGTGGTTGCTGCAGCGATTAAAGGAGCCGACAACACTGAACCTATTTCGATAGATTCCCAGATGATATATATATAATTAGTCGCGGCATTAATGGGGGTACACGAAATGGCGATGCTGCAAAGCAAATGAGCAGGCAAACCTATTAAACTTCAAATTTAAAAAAATAAAAAATAAACGGTTTCTAGTATGATAAGATTCCCAAGTTTCGTTTGTTCCTCGAAATAGGGGAGGGGTAGGACTATACGATAGTGCAGTGCTGCAAGTCCTCCTGACTGGCCTTGTCAGTGGCAGCAGTATGATAAGCGACCACTTTTCTGAGGTATCTAGTACGATCGGATTCCTGAAAAAAACAGGGCTCATCTGAAAGATCAGCTCTTTCTGTGTAAGAAAAAGCACTGCTGCATTTTCCAAACAGTGGAGAAGGTGGTTGCTGCAGCGATTAAAGGAGCCGACAACACTGAACCTATTTCGATAGATTCCCAGATAAAATATATATATATAATTAGTCGCGGCATTAATGGGGGACACGAAATGGCGATGCTGCAATGCAAAAAAGCAGACAAAGCTATTAAAAAGAAAATTTTAATACATAAAAAAACTGGTTTCTAGGATGATAAGATTCTCAAGTTTCGTCTGTTCCTCGAAACAGGGGAGGGGTAGGACTATACGATAGTGCAGTGCTGCAAGCCCTCCTGAATGGCCTTGTCAGTTTCAGTTTCGAGGAACAAACGAAACTTGAGAATCTTATCATACTAGAAACCGGTTTTTTTATGTTTTCAAAATTTATTTTTAATAGTTTGTCTGCTTTTTTGCATTGCAGCATCGCCATTTCGTGTCCCCCATTAATGCCGCGACTCATTGTATATATATCATCTGGGAATCTATCGAAATAGGTTCAGTGTTGTCGGCTCCTTTAATCGTTGCAGCAACCACCTTCTCCACTGTTTGGAAAATGCAGCAGTGGTTTTTCTTACACAGAAAGTGCTGATTTTTCAGATGAGCCCTGTTTTTTTCAGGAATCCGATCATACTAGATACCTCAGAAAAGTGGTCGCTTATCATACTGCTGCCACTGACAAGGCCAGTCAGGAGGGCTTGCAGCACTGCACTATCGTATAGTCCTACCCCTCCCCTGTTTCGAGGAACAAACGAAACTTGGGAATCTTATCATACTAGAAACCGGATTTTTCATCATTTTTCAATTTTAATTTTCAATGGCTTCGCCAGGTTTTTCGCATTGCAGCATCGCCGTTTCGTGTTCCCCGACTAATGACGCACCTAATTATATATATGCCATCTGGGAATCTTATCATACTAGGTTCAGTGTCACCGGCTCTTAAACTACAAGGGTCTAAAAAAAGGGGTTGAATGTTGGTATGGAAAATGAATAATATTCTAAATGAGGGACTATTCAAATGTCGTTAGTAGTAATATATACTCATACTCATACTCATTTATTTGCAATGTATCATATACAGAGTAGATATAGAGGAGTTTAGTAATTAGATCCAAACATTAGGTAAAAAAACCGGCCAAGTGCGTGTCGGGCCACGCGCAAGGTAGGGTTCAGTAGTCGTCCACCCGATACATTATGTGGACTAAAAAGTTCGCAAACTTATATTTACTATGTTTTTGACAGAATTAACAACATTATCTAAGGTATCAATGGAAATTGTACGAAAGTTTGCTTTTGCAAAGTACATTTCTGAAGTTCGACTATTACTCGTTAACTAGTAATGTCTACTAAGCTATGATGGTTTTCCTTTTAAATTTATCGTATATACTACTACCATGATTTTTTTCACATGCCTAGATTGCCTAGTAGCCACCGTTTGCGTTTAGCTGGCAGGGTGACACTTGACCATAACAAAAATTAACACTTCAAAGCTTAATATCACGCTAACCAATTCTTTAATCAAAAAATGCTTTTAGAAAACTAATAATATTTTTAAAAGAGCTATCCTACGATGGGATTTGGCAGAAAAAAAATTGCACCACGACTTTACATGTAGGGGAGGCACCCTAAAAAATTTTTTTTTCTACTGTTTTCTTGGCGTCATTGATATGTATACTCATGCCAAATTACAGCTTTCTAGTACTAACGGTTATTGAGAAAAACGGGGGACAGACGGACGGACGGACGGACATGGCGAAACTAAGTATAAGGGTTCCTTGTTTACTACGGAACCCTAAAAACTAGACTACCAGTGCGAAGCTGGGGCGGCCCGCTAGTATATTATAAACGTGAAAGTTTGTGCGAATGTACGTTCCATTTAATCTCAAAACCTACTGGTCTGATTTCTACGAAACTTTGCAGTATTGTAGCTCAGATACCAGAATAGGACATAGACTATGATTTATTTCAAAAACGGCTGTTGCAAAAGCAACTATTACGAGAGGATTATATTCGAGGCATGCTTTGTAAACTAAAAAATGCACTGAAAGAATTTATAATAAACGAAAGAGCAGAGTATTTTCCTTTTCGTTGAGTTGTTTTATCGCGGAAAAACCCCCATTTTAGTAAAACACTGTGGATTTTCTGTTGGTTTACGTTGTAAATATTTATTTTAGACTCGATTTTACAAATACAAATGCGTTTATTTTATAAACATTATACCGCGTGGTACGGACAAGCGGGCTTTTCTTTTTATTTAAACCAAAATTTCAAAATTTTAATTGCCAGCAATGTACTGCAAAGTATTTTACTTTATTTATTTATTATTATTTGCTAATAGATGGATATAATTGCTAATGGAACATATTAATATCAGTTTCAATTAATGCCCGCTTGCCGGTTACGCACTGTATAATTATCAGTACCTGAGGTGTGTCACAGATATACTAAATACAGCATTACCAAACCATGTTTGTGTGTTGCATGCACGTTGTCTGTGTGTGCAACAGCGTAGGAGCTATGAGTTCGCACTGTCCTCGTGTCCGTATGTGCCACAAATACAACTTTGGCTAACGCGCGCTCACAAGATGTATTAAAATTTTTGGTCTAATGGATCTTTATAAAACCCAGCCTTAATGTCTCCAGACTGTCATTAATTACGCTCTGATAAAATCTATTTGAAATTTGAAGCTATAACCTTACATATCATACAGAGTTGTCAATTTAAGTGCAAAATAGGGATGCCTACAACTTATACAATTTTTTCAAAGATATGTGCCATGACTCTTATGCAGGCGAATTGTGAAAGACATGCCTTGTCGTTTCAGATAAAAAAGAGATATCGGAAATAAAACTTAGTTGAAATTAATCATTTTCCAAGTCAATATATACCGAATATTATTAAACCCTGTATTATCATTTAAAATAAATATGAGAAGATCGCAGTATAAAAAACAAATGGGTTATAGGTACTGAGGTCTACCCGTTGAATAACATTGGGTTCGAAAAAACTCAGTATTCTTAGGAAGGGTAAGAGAATTAGATACTGATCGCATTCAAGAGCGGGTTTTCATTGGAAAAAGCCAATATTCGACACATTTCTCGCGTGGCACACTTTTACATTTGGATTGCGTTGCTCATTGGCGATTCAACCCTTGCGCGGTCGAACAAACTGGATTAGCTCGGGACATGTTCGCCCGCTAGGGAAATAAATTGATTTTTTTATTTGTTGTGTTTCCAACTCGCGTCCACAATAATAGGCCACAATGAAAAATAATATTTGCACGAAACATTGAGCATAACCCTGTAAACGAAATATGTCACTGTCGGTAAATCAAGTGCCAATTTCTGCAAAACCTGATTTTGAAATTACGTTTTAGAGGAATATATTATAAAATAATAAACTACTTTGACAACATATTATTATGTAAATATCTCATATTTTGGTACGTACAGCTACTACTAATATAAGTAGCACATGTGACACAGATACCGATAAATATAGGATACCAATATTTACATCTAAAGATTGTTACGATCGACTCAATTGTTTTTATATAACGCACAGACACGACACGCGCAGTTTAGTAATCATGAAAATTCCTGTTTTTATATCAGAATTTTCCTTTCGTACTTTGTCGACAGAAATCTGGCGTGGGCGTGGGCGCAGTGCTGACGTTTCTGTAGATATTTATTAAAATCTGTGACCGCGTGTGCGCCAAACTTTAATATCGCTGACGACGCAATTATGCCATATCTTATTGAATATCGATCACCTTAAAATCTAATTAATGCTTCGGTTTACCGTACAACCATACAAAGGAGACCAATTGCACTATATGAGAAGTTATTTACCTATACGTGTAACCAAATGTACTATTATGAGAAGTTCTTTATACGTAAAAAACAAATGACGTAAGGTACGCACAATAAGATGAAATTGAAACAACCGAATAATGAAACATAGCGGATCAAGGGAAGCCAGAACTCCCGAGTATGCTCTGTTTTGAGAGTAAGGTAACATGTCTCTAGCTGTCATCAAAAGGAATTCATAGGCTGCGGTATATGCTTACCGTCAGGCAGGCCGTAAGCCTGTTGCCGCCCTCGTAAATATGCTACCGTAAAATTGTAAAAACCGTTACATTATAATCTCTCCAGCGAGATTGTAAACTGTCGAAAGATTGTAATCTACCGAAAAGTATAAATTTCAAGTACCGTTAGATTATAATCTGTGTGTTGGTTGGAGATCTCATTACGCTACACATACGTCTGGAGCGGGGTGCAAAAACGTTTCCTACGGCACCCTGGCATTTTTTCATGTTCGTGTTGTGGCACAAAGGAGAACGCCCTAAGAACGTAAGGTCAACTCGGCGAAGACCGGCATACTTCATTAAAAAAAAATACTGATTGACAAATTTTGCCTATCCTATTGCTTGAAAGTCCAGTTTTCTAAAACTGGTTGATCAAATATTTAGTTGGTTGCTGTCTAAACTTGCGAAACTCGTATAATTGGTTAATTAAATAAGCATTCGTTTTTAAAACACGGCGCAATTGACGAACTTAACGCCAATGTCGGTTAAGATCGTCTAATGGCGAATTTACCTTACCAGCTTGTACGTAATTACAGATATTTTGTACGTGTGAGGATTACAATAACAACTGATTGTGTGGCCTCAGCTCTCAAGAATAAGGTTCATAATGGCTAATTTCATCAAAAGAAATGTTTGTCGGGTAAGACCGGCATACATCGCCATTCATTGGCCGGTTTTTCTCTTTATGCTAGACGTAGCGCTATCTGTGTATATTTGTAAGAACTAGAACTAACCAACATCATCATATCATTATCATTATTTTTTATTTTATCATTTAGTAAATTGTGTTGCCATCCTCGTAGCTTTGCAGAATTTGCTGTACTTAATTGTTGCTATACGATCTTCGCCGACAGACGGTCTTCGCCGAGTTGACCTTACACCTAAGCTGCACTTCTTTAACGTGTGCTCACTAGAAAATCTTAGACTGAACTTAGATGCAATTCCTTAACAAACTTTTTCAGAACTTGCCTTCAATTATTAAGTCTTTGCATCCATAGTTGTACAGGTCTTATAATATAGGTCCTTCTCTAGTTTCGTGCTTCATCTAGAATCCCTCGTGATCCTATCACGCCTCCTATTAAGCTCTCCGGTTCGTAGAACGGTATCAGGCAGAAACTCCCCAATATGCAGACAAGGTTGGCAACAGCTAGAGCGATGTAATGGTTATGCACTTCGACCCTCTACATGACATTTGGACAGCTCTTTACAGCGTTATTTAATAGCGTTAAGGATCCCTTAACTGAAGTTATTTTTTGTATGGTTTCGCGGCATGTAACTTGATATTTTCTCGCTACTTGTTTGTAGAAGATGCCCGAGGTCGAGTTAGAAAACATTTAATATTTATGTGTATAGTGTACTCTCACTAAATGTAAACTTGTTTTTTATAAGTTTTAACTTTAACTTCACTATAATATTACAAGTGGAGTTTACCTTGAAGTAGTTTTATTACATTACTTCAAGATTGTTTGCACGTGTATTTTTACCAGATGTAAGGATGTAAGCAACCGTTGGTAAATCTTAATAATAAAAAAATAAGTTAACTGTCGAAAGATTGTACACCGAAAATTGTTTTGTGCTTTCCTACAGCAAGTCGACGAAGCCCCGCTGAGCGGGGTTTGTATTTCCGCTCCGAGGAACACAAGATAACGAACGAACCTAACCTAAGCCTAAGTTGCAAGTTTTATGTCGAAAGATTGTGAACCGTAATATACTGTTTACAATTTAACGCATTATTTTTAGGTAGATTAAAATCTTTCGATAGTTTACAATCTCGGGAGTTCTCGCTAGATAAATTATAATCTAATGGTATTTGAGGTAGATTTACAGTCTTTCGACAATTTACAATCTCATTATTTACATTATAATCTCACGTTTTTTACAATCTGATGGTGACATATATAAAAAGTCGAATGAAGTGGTGTCAAAATGTAAAATTAAGTAATGAAAAATAAAACTATAAGTTGCTAAAATATAATCATCTAGGTATACCATACATAAATAAAACCTATAATATTACATTACTTAAAAGACCCTACCCTTTGTCCCTTGCGTGACAGCGTTTCGCAAAAGAATAATGTAGAAAATCTGTGCTATCAAAACGACACATCAACCTAAAAAGTTCATGTCCTTTATCGCGAAATATAACTTCACAAATTAGGTTAGGTTAGGTAGGGAGGTATTCTGGGGGCGTCGTGGATGGAAATGTTTGCGACCACATGGCGCCGGTGTGTTTTTAGTGGGTATGCTCCTCCTCTCTCTTTCTGGGTAGCAGACGGAGTTACGGGAGGAGAGAGTCCCACATAACCCCCAAATGGCCTTCCCCGGGCCGGGGGTATGCGTAAAGCATTATCACACCGTCAAATAAAAGGTAGGGAGGTATTAAGGTAGGTAGTGAGTAATCACAGGTTGGATATTAATGTGCTAGGTCAAAGTTTTACGAGACTATTTGCAATGCGGGTCTTCCTTACAATAATTTTATCCAAGTATTCCTCTGAGGGTACCCGTGACGTAACACGGCTAACGCAAAGGCCTTTTTCACAACTTGCGTTATTGGATGACCGCACATTGTTTTATTTTTTACCAACGTTATGAAATATCCATCAAAAGTTTTTCATGTCGTTAGCGGTGGCCCTAGTGGGAAAAAATAAAGTTGCGATGCTCAGAACACATGTGCTCAGATTGATTGAAGTTTCTTATTTCGAACTTACTTATTTAATATCTGGGCGGCCGAGCTTTGCTCGGCGTTTTCCCGGGCATGAGACCTAGCTAGATCGATTGCTCATCCCCGAAAACCCCTAAATACCAAATTTCATCAAAATCGTTAGAGCCGTTTCCGAGGAACCCGAAATAAATATATATAGATATAAATATATACAGATATATACAAGAATTGCTCGTTTAAAGATATAAGAATTTCATCAAAATCATATAAATATATATAGATATAGGTATACAAGAATTGCTCGTTTAAAGATATAAGATATTCTGTACGAAATTTCATAACGTGTCTTATTTATTGCGTTCCTTTAATTTAAATGGCAATAAAATACATAACTTGAGCGTTATTTTCGACTATTTGGTCAAAAAATTACTTATAGAATATTAGATATCGCATGGGTTTTGTGATTTAAAGCATAGCTGCATATTGGTAAGTATTTATTAGTGCAGACATTATAGTACAAAATTGATTTAGAATACCTCCAGTACACGCAAAGCATCCCATTTATTTTCTTCTAGACCCCATCATGTGGGGTATCGATGGATAGTATATTCACAAATATTGTGGAGTTCCTATAATTATTTGTTGATATTAAGCTTTATGGAAATATTATATATATATTACTACTACTTCTTAAGTACTAGTTCTTAAGGCGCTACAACGAGGTATATCGCGTACTTTGAAACGCTGTTCTGCCCAGACGAGGAAACAATAGGGATTGATTTTCAGATATATGATTTTTGACTATATGATTGTGTTTTTGAAAATAGCCGAAACATGATTGCATAAAATTTTCGCGATCGAAAAAATCTCATTATATTATTCAAGTGGTAAGTTATAGTTTCAAAGACTTGCTCAAACTGAAAGTGCGAGAGCACGTAAGTATAAATTGATTTATATAGACATTCTGTACGCAGCGACGAGGTGTCTACATTATTGAAGAATACATAAATATCGCGTATGGAATATATTGTTTGAATGGAACCGTATCCTAAGTAAACGAAATAAAATATAACACAGAAAAGTGGGGAACAATGGACTGCTCACCACTTAGTTTGTACAAACAAAATGTGATGTACTTTGCTTTGAGTGGTTTTTATTTTGGGTGAAAAATGTGGTGGGAACTATATAAATAATCGCCACGGGGACAGATAGTAAAACTTACTGTATACGAAATAAATATATTTAATAGTAGTTTATGCAACTGTTACATAATGAGGGCTCTTGTGATATCCTATTATAACCAACCAACACCAACACTAGTGTTTTAAGACCTAATTATGTATACAGTTGCATACACTACTTTATCTACATGCATATCTATAAATCTTCTACCATGTGTCCAGGAACTATTGCTTGATACGCAATAGTTCCTGTTCAATACAAAAGTGGTGCGCGTTGATGTCTTTTCTAAGCACGCACCAGTATCATAATGAAAAATTAAAAAAAGTAACATTTTCTTACTACTTTTCTCATTATGACATCGCTTGATGAAATTATGTATTTAGTGTTGTAACGGTGGTAATTTGCAAAACATACCTGAACACATGATAGAAAATTTATGGATATGCATGTAGATAAAGTAGTGTATGTAACTGTATACATAATTAAGTGTTAAAATACTAGTGTTTTAAGAACCCTCATTACGTAACAGTTGCATAAACTACTATATCATCTCATAAAATATAGAACTCTTATTTCAGTCCAAAAATAGGCTAGCGCCTAACTTTGACAAAAGTCCACGGAAAAAGCGAGTCAAATTCTGTGTATGCCTTTTTCATATGCAGACAGACTTGATAAACATTGAAGCTTAGCTGAAGTGAAAATTAGTTTAAGTGTCTTCTTCTTTTTAGTAAACAAAATAACTTTTTTAATACAAACAGATGTCGGTAAGTTTCAGGAACGTGACTCAAATCTTCATTAGCTTGGGTGGTATTTTTTTGTTTCTTTTAAGACCGTCGTTAATTTTGCTGTAGTGTTGACGTTCTTTATTTAATTGGTAGCTAACTTTGTGTCTTGAAACACGAACAAAACGGATGCCCATGCCATGATTGACGTGACTGTTTTACCGATGCTAGAAGCTAGTAAAATTGTACTTCGTATGTATAACATCTAGCCGCTAACCATACAACAAAATTGGGAGTGAAAATATAAACTTTAATAACAATATAAAATATTAGCTTGTTTAAGTTAGAATTCAAGATGTTATATTCGATTGAAGGGGAGGATGCCTTTTAAAAAGCCTTTGTTTGGCTAGAGGGTGTTGAGTGTAGCGAACTATTGGGCCACTTTAGCTGCTTGCTACATACTATATTACGCTGACTATACCTATACCTACCTTAAAAGAAACAAAAAAATAGCGAACGCTAAAAGGAACTTTGGGAGACCAAGCTTTCGAATTGAAAATCGTGAATTACTTGCCGCTCATAGAGACGGATGGCGCAAACGTATTGTAGACGGCAGAAGGTTATGCAATGAAGCCTTGTGTCACGAATTAGCTAGTAAAAGGTTTCACAGAAAACAAGTCGAAACTAGAGCTTCTGACGTCAACCTTCACTGAATTACCTGTGGAAGATCGTGCCGTTCCCGCATTGGTCTTTACAGCCACCAAAAACGATATACGCAATAGCCGTACAGGCCTATGATGACCTACCTAGTATGAAGTATTCAATCCCCGTTTGTTCTACGAGTGATCTATAGGAAGAAAATTATTGAGCTAAACGGAAAAAAGACCCGACGGGTTGACGCTGGTTCCCTGGTAGACAGGGCGTTGTCTCTTCTGGGATGTTCGTTCTGGGACTTCGTTTTGATTGCAGTTGAGACGGCAGGACCTTGGGGCAGCGAGGCTTTCGGTTTTTTAGAGCCCTTGGGAAAAGGCTGAGGGAGAGGTAATGACCCCCGCTGTGGATCATAGCTGGTCCAACAGGTCTTCATTGCTGTCCAGCGTGGAGATGCTGCGAGCATTTTGGGGACTTTTGGATCATGCACGTCGCAGCGCTGGGTGTATACATATATATATATTTATTTTCTTTGTTCGTTGTAGTTTTAGGTAATTAGACAAATGTTTATTTTTCTTTTACTTGCTTTGTTTCTATATTTATTTGTTGTTTTTCAGTTTTATTATTAATACGCAGGAATTGTGTTTTGACTTATGGTTATTGAAATTCACGCTTATTCTTTGATACCTGGCAGAAATAACTCCTTATGCTTCTATAAAGATGAGATAATCCGTCAATATCAAGAACACGTGGCGCCACGAAGACGTATCGTGTTTTCTTTATTTCACTTCGCGACCAAGCCCGTGCAATGTTGACCGAATTGGTTACGTCATGTCGAACAAAAGGGTAAGTACGCAGTAAACTTCCCGAATTGATGTTTGTAGATCATTCACACAAAGCCACGTAAGAACTTTGGGATGTTACATGTGCAGTGAAATAAACGTAAAAGAATAGTAGTATCAACTGTGAATATATAGTTACAGCAAACATCTTTCGTATTTAATTTTTAATTGAAGTAACTGAGCATGAAAAAAATAGAGCTGTCCTTGTTTTTGCGGGAGTATTGTTCATAAGGTAAAAATAAAATAAGCCCCTCAATTACGCATTCAAACAAAGAGTCTGGTATAAACCCGGGTGTGTTTTAATAAACCGGGCAGCGCTCGCGGTGTCAGTTATGAATGTTATGTTATTATGCATACAGTAACAAGGCGCAGCAACAATGCTCAGGGCGTACCTACGTCGGCTAAAGCACAATGTGCGCGTGGTTTCAGGAGTAGAAAGCCCATTTACCTTCTGTAGTGGCTTTATACATCCAGACTGGCGGGTTAAGCATAGCGACTTCGGGACAATGGCTTGGACCTTTTTTAAAATGCCTCTCTCATTTCTTGCTAGGAGTTACCGAAACAAAATGGGTTCGGCTTGATCAACTCGGATCTGAATGAAACGTTGAAGCATAAAACGAATCTTTTATTGTGTTTCCAGACAACTTAAGAGAATTTGTTTCTGGATAATGTTGTTGGTGACTGTTTTCTTTGGTGCTGCTGTCTTGTCCTTTACTGTTATTGTAGTTTATTGGATACATTTTTGTACCTAATTTGTTAAGTAGGCGCTTAATTTCTTTTTGTAGATAATTTTATTATAAAAATTTTTTAGAGGTCCTTAAACACTATACATATTATAACATAAGCAGGTACTTCCCCCATCCTTCAAAGTACTTACTTAGAAAGTAAATCTGTAGTTTGCAAAGAATGTACTTTTTACGTTAGATCTTGCGAACTATTAGAATAAATATTAATCGAAATCAACGGGCGCTATGCTAATCGGTATAAAAACTAACGAGTAGTAATATCTAACTACTTAACTATAGTAGTAATATCTACTTAGCTGTGAATTAAATTAATTTTATTTACTACACCATGAATTCTTTCGCTTACTCAGGAGCATCTTTCACCATTAACAAAAATATTATTTTGAAACTTAATATCACGCGAATGGTTTTAGAAAACCCACTATATTTTATCAACGATACCACGGGTTTAGGGAAAAAAGGGAAGGTACACAAAAAAGATATTCATGTTTTTTATACCATTTTGTCAGCGTAACTGATTTCTATAAGTAACTTACCACAGTTTTGTGTAATAATAAGGGTCAATGAGCTAAGCCGCGGCAGAACAGGAGAACATGTCGAAACCAAACTTGTTTCTTTGTACTACGAAACCCTAAAATAGGGGTTGAGTATAAAATAGAACAATCTAGATATGTTAGGTATATTAAAAGCTTTAAAACTAATTTTAGTCTAGAACTTGTAAGGTTATGTTGAATGACAGCCGAATATTCAAGTGAGTACCTGAGTAATTAGTATCTCATGATTTTCAAGTAAGTTAGCATCCATTAGCATAATGTTTTAGAAGGTACTTATCCTAGAGGTGTGTATTACAAAATCGTGCCAATGTGTGTTCTAACGAGCTGTGCCTAGATGAAATGTGTGATGACTTTTTGAAGACGCCATAAAGTTTACCCGTTGAGAATAATTTCCTAGGTCGTGTCAAATGGCCCGGAATTCGGAGATAAGTAGCCTATTTTTATGGAAGTTACAGTCCTATTTCTTTATCAGCTACCGTGTAAAAATACTACCGTATTAAATTTTCGTTTGAAAATTGGTACAGTTATACCTTGCGGTATCCAGATGAACATACTGAAAATCCTCGAGGGTTGGTGTGCTGAGGGTGATGAAGGATGAAAGATGAGGAGGGGATTGAATGTACCTATTGTGTAAAAGTAAGGTATTCTGTAAAAAACTCGTTAACGGTAGCCTATAGCAAAAAATGTTCTGAGACATAAGTAAGTATTCTACATAAAATTGTCTACATTAAGCACACTTTTTCTCTAGGATTAATATTTAAAGAGATTTTAAAGGGGGAAAGTAAAATTTTATGATAAAGGTTTGTGAACTATCTTTTTTTAATTCAGCAGCTCGAACAAGCCTATTAACGAGAAATCAGTGAGCCAAAACCGTTTTTGCTTACTCCGTGAGACAAAGTACTCTTTTACATTTTTGATATGCCACGAATGCCGTGATCTCGGGACTTATTACAAATTCGATATACTTATTTGACTTTTAATAGCTCGGCCCCTTTCAATTCGTTATTAAAGAAAGAAAAGGCCCAAATAGATCGACGTTATTTTGATAAATAGCTCCCGTTAAGTACACGGTGATTATTATCACGCGATACACACATATCACAATATTAATAAGTTCAGGTGGTCATTCAGTCGGTATGTTTATCATATTATTTGTATTGTTAATTTTGAGAAAGGTACTCATAGAACGTAAATTAGTGCGAACATTATACCACGGTTTTTTTGGTAATAAAATCATACGTAGTTTCAGTCTCAAATCAGTACAGATGGACAGACGCGTGGGTGCCATCAAAATGGCTCAGTTTAGACCCTTCGGGTACGGAAAACTACGACAAAGACTACAGTGTTATACTAACGAGTAGAAATCATAAAAGGTAACCGGCCGAATTGTTAGTAAAGTGCGAGTGTCATTTATAGTCTTATAATACATTTAGGCTTCGGAACAATGCGAATCAATCCACTGACTAAAAATGACTATTGAACATTGTTTAAGCATTCATTTTGTCACGTTTATCCTATGTTTAGTTGAAACTTGAAAGACACAACATTCATTTTAAAGCATTACGTAGTTCGCCGTGTCAGCGTTATTAAATAAATCACTGGAACTATGCAACTTGGCAAAGTTATTTATGGTAAAATATTTATTTTTTCAATGATCAACATAACCAGGTATGTTTATCGATCGAAAGTCAAGAACGAATAGAAAACTGCCATAAAATAGCTGCACAAGTGCACAGGGACACGTAGAATTTGAAAAGAAATTTAGAATTTAGAACAGTGGTAAGCCAGAAAAACAATCGGAAAGTATTTTTAACACGCATTGTTACAAACATGCGATTTTCTAGAAAGAACTTTATCACTGATATAAAAAGGGACCTTAGATACAATATCGGTATTGTATCTAATTCTATTCTATCAGTTTCTGACTACGCTCAAAACTTCGACGACGGTTTCGACAAAAAATCGTCCATCAGAATGTTATTTTAATAGATGGCGTAGTCGGGCAAACAATAATAGAATCCTTTTAGTACGTAGTCGTTACTTACTTTATCCTCAGTTTCTACTTAGAGAACAATATTTTCCAATTTAAGTGACAAAGTGCACTTAGGCAGGCTTGTCTGAAACCAAAACTTTGCCATTTGAACTACAAAACAAGTTGCATCGAAAGAAAGCCGCTTTTTACGTTATTTATCGCTTGGTGCGACTTTTCGAAACAATTTCGTAATCCAGACATTTCCTAGAGACAAGTGAAATATTAACGGCTCAGCCTAGAGTTTATCATATTTTTTCAAACGACAGCCTTTCCGTTCGAGTACATAGAAAAGCTTTTAACAGATTTAGGCTTGCAATGAATTTGCATCGAATGTTAGTGGTTATCGACAATATTTTCCATCATATTTTCAACAAAACAATATGTATAGCACTAATGGATGACGGTAAAAAATATATCTTCTATAGGTCTTGTATAGTTGTTGTTATTGGAATAAGCTAGGATACCAAGGTTTAAAACGAAGAAAAGATATCATCAGAAATCAGAAATCAGTAATTCGGCAAAAAATAATATACAATTATGTATGAATTGGTGTTTATATAGGTAATTACTCATAAACAAAAAATATAAATAATTACCTATACATAAGCATGTAGTGGCATATGTTTATTGTAAGTAAACAGCATGTGACAATAACGAAACTTGCGTTTGCGTTTTTTCGCCGACGGAGCCCGAAAAACCAAGGATGTTATTCTAAGGCGACTTCCTGATTTGTCGGTGCGGAGGCATATGAGAAAACTGTCAAATGTCAGTGTCAGTCGTCAGTCGACTCGGTACCATTTTTTACTGCGCCCCTACATTTAAATGAGTGCTTCCTGACTGGCGCGGGATGCGCAATAGCGGGACGATGCGAAGGCGGTACTGCTCCGCTTCTGCGCATGATATTACTACTGCGCAAACGTAATACTGACAGTATTATGTCAAGTGAGAATCTTTGTGACGTCAGTAAGTTTACGTCAAAGAAGAAAATGTCACATATCGATCCCGCCCCGCCAAGTCAGGATGTCGCCTACAACAAACATACCTTCGAGGATTAAGGTATTTTTAGTATATCTTATATCTTTAAACGAGCAAGTCTTGTATTTATTTCTATTTCGGGGATCTCGGAACCGGCTGTAACGATTTTGATGAAATCTGGTATGTGGAGGTTTTCGAAGGCGAGTAATCGATCTAGATAGATCTCATGCCCGGGAAAACGCCGAGTAAAGCTCGGTCGCATACACAACCCTAACACATAATCCTAGATTATATCCATTTAATTCTAACATTAGAATTAAAATAGACATAATCTGGGATTAAATATATATTTACTATGTTTGTTTATTCCGAGTTGTCTCGATCCCTCCCCTAACTTAACAATCGATTTTAAAGTCCCTATTCCTCGATCACACTAGTGAACGCTAATTTCAATCTCGCACGCAGGCATACGTTAAATGAAATTACTAATTCCGTTTTGCGAAGGAGATAATTTTGCAGAATGGTTGCGTTGTTTGACTTTAATTAATTCGAGGCTTGTCAACGGTGAATGTAATTTCTCCAGCGTGACTGTCTGAGGCGTGTAACTCGTTACTCTAATCGCCTAACGCGGCTTTAGGTAGTGTTTATAACAAATTGGACGCCGCGACACCTTGGCGAGATTGATATGAATATTTTCACTTGCGTAAAGATTTATTCTCTACTAAGTACCAGACCGGATTGACTATCGCCTCGAAATGTGTAAGGGTTCTAAGTAACCCTGTGTAAGGGCTCTAAGCAAAAACATGGTTGCGTTCTCTGATAAACGTTTATCTAATTAGATAAACTTATTGTGTGTTATATACTTGTATTAGGTAATAATTAATG
The DNA here is from genome assembly GCA_951800055.1 of Cenopis cana. Lineage (NCBI taxonomy): Eukaryota > Metazoa > Arthropoda > Insecta > Lepidoptera > Tortricidae > Cenopis > Cenopis cana. Next base: position 9,908,652 of record OX637476.1, on the reverse strand, counting down.
ATGATGACCATCATCATCATCGATGTAAACACCAGCTTATATTTATTAGGATTGATAACATAGCACGAACGCACTAATAGGGCATGTTTGTCCTCACCTCCTGCAGCACTACGTATCGATTCGCAAAAACATTAAAAGCAAGGTGACATGAAACATCCATATCCATATTCGTACATGTATGTAAAATGCTGTTGCAATCCGCATAGGAAACAAAGCACCAAGTAAGTTCGATGCTTTCCAAGTCGCGAAAACCGATAGGTAGACTCCGATGCATGTTGAGCCGAACGAAATCCGTACCATATTTCACGTTCTCTCCGTTATGCGCTTTGTGAAAGAAAATACATTTTTCACTATCTTTAGGGCTTTCATAGTGTATTTCTTGTTTGTTGCGTGCTATGTACCGATACTGCGCGTTCTTTGAATTGCGATAGACTTTTGAGAAGCAGTTTTATTTATTGGAACTATTCTGTAACCTATGTTTTACCTATGTTTCAATTTTATCAATACCAATGGGTATTAAAACTGATTACCTATGTCAATTGCCATTTACAGCTTGAAAACTTAAAGTCATAACATATAATAATAGCTCCATTTTTAGAGTTCCGTAGTAAACAAGGAACCCTTATTTATAGTTTCGCCATGTCCGTCCGTCCGTCTGTAATTTGGCATGAGTATACATACACACCGCGTCAAATGAATAGGACCACCATATTTTCCTTTGCTATCTAAGATATGATACTAAATAAATATATAATAATGGTACGTATAAACATCTTAAGGCATGTGAAGTTTAACTATAAACAATGGAACTTTTTAAGTCTCGCGCGAGGCTTTGTGACAATGCTGGTAGGTAATTATGGCGCGTCACTTGAATACGACCATTAAATAAAACACAAAATAAATTGTTATTGAATAATAGTTATTTGAAGAAATATTGATTAATAATTAAGGCTTTTTCCCTTCTTTTGAATTAAATCAATAAACCGAGGTGGCATTGAATCATAAAGGCTTCTTATGTATTTAATCGGCAGCTTGCTCCAACACTTTTATATACCCCTCTCGTGTTCTTGCTTGTTGTTGTATTGTTTTCCTTTCTTATAAAGTTGACGTAACAAACATCCCCATACATTTTCTACCATATTTAAGTCAGGGGACAGTGATGGCCAGTCGAGAACATAGATATTATTTTGTTGAAACCATTGACGGGCATCATGTGCTTAATGAATGCTGGCGTTATCATGTTAGAAACTGAAATTTTCATCAGCTGTGATACTGCTAAACTAACATACTTCATGTTTTAGAAGATTAGTGAAGCTTTAAGTTTTTTTTTTATCTTGTATCACCACTTAATCAAACAGTCCGTTGTATGATGTCGCATCCCAGACCATTACTGAGGTTGCATCTATTTTTTCGTACTTAAAACATGAAAATAGTAAGAGTACATAATAAAATGAATATAATGGTTTATTTTGTTGATGAAAATAATAATAATTTGGATGGCCCCGAAAGGTATGACGGGATGAAGGCTCAGTTATGGTCTAGGCTGCGACATCGTACAAAGGATCAATTGATTTAGTGGTGATACAAGGATAACAAAATTCTTGAAGCTACTGTAATCTTCTAAAAAATGAAATATGTAAGTTTAGCAGTATCACAGATGATGAAAGTTTCATTTTCTAACATGATAACGCCAGCATACATTAAGAACATGATGCCCGTCAATGGTTTCAACAAAATAATATCGATGTTCTCGACTGGCCATCACTGTTCCCTGACTTAAATATGGTAGACAATGTATGGGGATGTTTGTTACGTCAACTTTATAAGAAAGGAAAACAATACAACAACAAGCAAGAACACGAGAGGGGTATATAAAAGTGTTGGAGCAAGCTGCCGATTAAATACATAAGAAGCCTTTATGATTCAATGCCACCTCGGTTTATTTATTTAATTCAAAAGAAGGGAAAAAGCTTTAATTATTAATCAATATTTCTTCAAATAACTATTATTCAATAACAATTTATTTTGTGTTTTATTTAATGGTCATATTCAAGTGACGCGCCATAATTACCTATCAGCATTGTCACAAAGCCTCGCGCGAGACTTAAAAAGTTCCATTGTTTATAGTTAAACTTCACATGCCTTAAGATGTTTATACGTACCATTATCATATTTTTATTTGGTATCACATCTTAGATAGCAAAGAAAAATATGGTGGTCCTATTCATGTGACGCGGTGTGTATGAATGACGCCGAGAAAACGGTAGAAAAAAATCTTTAAAATATTTTTTTTAGGGTACCTCCCCTACGTGTATAGTGGTGGTGCAATTTTGTTTTCTTCCAAACCCCATCGTGTGGGGTATCGTTGGATAGCTCTTTTAAAAATATTATAAGGTTTCTAAAAGCATTTTCGGTTAAAGAATTGGTTGGCGTGATATTAAGTTTTGAAGTGATAATTTTTGTTATGGTCAAGTGTCCCCCCCCCCCTGCCAGTTACACGGTGGCTACTAGGCATGTGAAAAAAATCATGGTAGTAGTATATACGATGAATAAAAAAGGAAAACTATCACAGCTAAGTAGATGTTACTAGTTAACGAGTAATAGTCGAACTTCAGAGCAAACTTTCGTACAATTTCCATTGATACCTTAGATAATGTTGTTAATTCTGTCAAAAACATAGTAAATATAAGTTTGCGAACTTTTTAGTCCACATAATGTAATGGGTGGACGACTACGGAACCCTACCTTGCGCGTGGCCCGACACGCACTTGGCCGGTTTTTTTCTATTTGCTTTGTCTCTATTTACTTTGACTAGCAAAACCCATTTCAATATGTGATAAAACCAACGAGGTGGATCAGTCAACACGCGTAGAAAAAGTGACTGCATCAAATCGGAAACCAAACGAGCGTCCATGGAATGATTTCTCGCTTGCCGACACTTTGGTAACGATTCATTTGAGAAACTCATTTGCTCGGAGCCTCCCGAGAACGATCCTCATTTGCGTTTGAAGCTGGAGCGAGTGGAGTCTATCTACTCTTTAGATAAGTGCGCCGCGTAACGAACACACACAAATTACAGCTATTCTTTAAATTGGTGGTAGGTACCTAAGTTTTTATTCCCCAGTACTCTAGAAAGCAATGTGGTGTAGATACTCGTATCTACCCTCGAAAGAGGTATGTTGTTAGGGTTCGGTACCCGAAGGGTCAAAACGGAACCCTATTGGTGACGCCCAGACGTCCGTCCGTCCGTCCGTCCGTCGTCTGTCACACAGGTTTTACAGCCAAACGGTTGGAGCTTACAGGCTTCAAATTTACACAGTATAAGCATCTTGTTGGCGCTAAGCCATACAAGTAGTCAAAACTTATTTTTAAATGTTTTTAAGGGGGGCATACAGCTAAAGGGGGGCGCGAAATAATTTTTTTATCCTACCCTATCGAGTGGGGTATCGTTGCTTAGAGCTCATTGAGTAAATACTTACAAAATTTTTAATTTAAAAAAATATTGGAAAACAAAGGAATGAGAAGCCACCAAAGTCAGCTTTTTTTTTACGAAAATTTGATTCGAAGAATGTTTTAACTTCCCAAATACCTATAAACTTAAAATTTGGTAATAATGTTTGTTATTACGTATATTATACCAACAAATACTAATATATTGCTAAATTAGATTTTTTATTTGAAATTTCCTTATTTTTCCTATAAAAACCAACTTTACTTTGCGGTCGGTTCGGAACCCTAAATGTGCAAAGTCCGACTCGCACTTGGCCGGTTTTTTTAACTGTCGTAGTCGTGACATAAAAACTATTATCGAAGGAAAGATAGAGGGGAGGCAAGGAAGGGGAAGACCGTGACGTGCGTTTATGGATCAAGCTAAAGAGAAGGTCAATGTAATGTCGTACCAGGAGCTCAAAGCATTGGCAGAGAACCTAGAGCGCCATGACGATCTTTCAATACAGAGGTGCGTCTTGCGGATAAGGGACAGAAAATTCCTCCTCTTAAAATTTTGAAGATTTATTATAAGTATGTTATTATTTAATTTTTTGAGTTGCTTTTCTCGACATTTGATTAAGAATTTCATTATTTTTTGAGAAAGTTTGGACTTAGTTTTTATTTTATTTGGTGTCAACATCCATTACGCATATATGTGGATATAAGAGGTCAATAGCTGTAATTTTTTGAGAAAGTTTGGACTTAGTTTTTATTTTATTTGGTGTCAACATCCATTACGTATATATGTGGATATAAAAGGTCAATAGCTGTATTGTCTCGTAAATAAAGACTTTTGACCTCTTCATATGCGTTATTACTTTTGCGACTGTACCACTGTGGGTTTTTCAAAAAGCTTGTGTACGATATATCATGTTCATATGATATTTACCTAACATTGTTTTCTCGGTGACGGAAAAAATCACGAGGAAACCTTCCAATCCCGATAAGGTCTAGTTTTGCCTCTCTGTTGGGTTAAATGTACAAATACTGTTTGCAAGCGTAAAACAGGTAACACCAAGCGCAACCATTGAAGATAACAAAATTTTCCTACACAAAGCTCAGACAAAACAAGTGAATTATCATTTTATTCCTCTGTAGAAAGCTTCTTTACAAAGTTTTCTCGTTGCGTAACTACAAAAGACTTGAAATCTGCACTCCGCTTGCACCATGAATCGGGAAGAATGCTCGACTACTGTTTGAGTGTGTAGGGGAACAAGAGAACAGTGACATCTTCCTCACTTAGTGTTCTTGAGAAGAGATGACGACTCCTAAACAAAAGGTGAAATTGCCCGCGGCAGCATGCATATGATGCTCCCGGTGCTTCAATGTACGTTGACCGCAGATAGCGTTTGCGGTCTTATGTCGCCCCTTAGTGCAACATCCGAACGCAATGAATTATAGTTTCCGGAAAAAACTTCTTTATTTTCGCGCTCGATCACCGTCAAGGGATTTCAACCAGGGTATAAATCTAGGGCGAATATAATCATGCGTTTTATTAGGCCCATATTCCACAAGGGTGGTGGTGATGGTCAGTTAGTTATCAAGATAGCAAAATAGGCCGGGCCAGAAATTTTGGCGTAATTTATTATTAACAGTTTGCCTTCATGGGACTTTAATTGTCTTTTGAATCTTGAGGATTGAGGGGTTCTTCAAGCTTGCGACGAGTTCATGGTACTATAGAGAAAACCGCAGTAGGTACCTATAGTAATAGCAGTATCGGCTGCGAATGTACTAAATCGTTAGTACTCAAATTGTTAAAAAGAAACAATCTTTAAACCAATTGATTTAAAAAACCTCCCACATAAAACATAGCTAAGATAGTCTCCATCAAGATTTTCGATTAAATTTTAATTTCCACAATTAACTGCATTCAAAACAGTTCATCTGTAAATCTACGACGCCACAGACAAATGTATAATACACAAGTTAAACTTATAACACCCCTTATTTTGGTTGCGCGTCGGAGGTTAAAAAATTATAACCGTCCAGAAAAAATAACGTTTGATTTAGTTGCCAGAGTGATATTGCTATATAGGTAGTAATCAAAATAATTTGATGTGCCGTACATTAGATTGCCTCAAATCAAATCAATAACACTGACATAAGTGCCTGAACAAAGAGTTTACCCGCGTAAAAATATTATCGAACCAGAGATCATGTGTTTTTATTCTGTAAGTTTTTATAATTTATCGACAAGTGTTCCCAAGAACAATGTATAACCAGTATTTATAAAATATTATTAACAACAGCTACTGGTATGAACATGGATTTATTATACTTAGATAATTTATTTTAGTCTAATTGAATAAAACAGGGTATAAGGTATCTTATGGACAGAAAATAACGAATTGAATTATTTGTGTTTGGTCGAATTGATACTTTAAGTAACGATAAATGTTAAAGTAACTCAATAAAGCTTTAAATTAATCATATATTTTTAGTATTCAAGAATTTATATTTTTTTCAGAAAAATATATTAGCTAAGCTTCGAAAATAGAACTCATCTTAAATTAATAGGATTGAAAATAATCATCAGACGGTTAATCTCAACGTTGACGTTTCATTTTAAAGAGCGCCAGATGACTCTGTAATTTTTTAAACGTTAACTAATATTAACGTCAACAAAAAGCCCTGAAGTGACCCAGCATTAAAGTCAGCTTATGACTGAGGGCGTGATAGATTGCCGGCCTGCCAAGGCTCGTTTATTTTTTATTAAATGCCTCGGCATCTGGCTTCAGTTTCGGTAACAGCTTTTTGTACCTTTGCGTTAAATTTTTATGCAAGTGTATCCTTATTAACTTCATCATAACACTATCCAGTACGATAAATACTTCAGAGTTATTAAATATCTCTAAGAAATATTTAACTTTTTTATGTAGGTATGTGTTTGTGTAAGAACTAGGAGTTTTTCATGTTGTATCTAACCAAACATAACATGTACAACTTCTTAAGAGGAATGCCTAGCTGACCAACTTTTCAAATCTTGAATTTTTGACATAATGTTTCTGTCGCGCTGCTGGGAGCGGGAGCGGGCGCTGTCTATGTGTGAGCGCACGCACACAGGCGCGAGACGCGAGCCCGCGAATTTACTTACTGACCCAGCATACGATAAATTAGGCTGTAGGTACAGATCGCACCATAGAAAAAGTCCCCCCTTGAGCACTTTATGAAAACTGTACAATAATTTCGTCAACTAAAATGAATCCACTTTAGCTCAGACGTTAACATGGTTGACACGCAATCAAGAGGTTCATGGTTCAAATCCAGAGATTGACAGAACTTTTTGCTTTTTATTTTTCTTACCAAGTAAATTAATGTATGCTTTTATAATGTTTATTTACGTCAATATATTAATAGGAAAATGAAATAAAATAACGCCTAAACTTTTTTTTACTTTATTAACTTGAAATACTTAGCAATATCATATTGAAAATAATAGCGTTTTATCTTGGCATAATAAAATGTATATCTCTCTTTATTTTACACATCTAAACAAAATAATAAACAGAAATAAGAACAAATAACAATATTGTTTTTTTTTTTTGGTTAGTTAAAATTGTGGTATATTTATTTGGCTGCCCTGCCAAAGTATTATCTATACATCTTATATCTTTAAACGAGCAATTCTTGTATATTTATTTATTTATTTCGGGGATCTCGGAAACGGCTCTAACGATTTTGATGAAATTTGGTATGTGGGGGTTTTCGGGGACGAGCAATCGATCTAGCTAGGTCTCATGCCCGGGAAAACGCCGAGCAAGGCTCGGTCGCCCAGATATTATTATAAAACTTGCGTTACTTAGACAACTATTGACAGACAGTGCACAGCTGAAGATATAACCATGAAATTTGGAACATATATTCTTTAGGGTACGTAGACGTGTACTAAGAAAGGATTTTTCGAAATTCAACCCCTAAGGGGGTGAAACAGGGGTTGAACCGTTGTATGGAAATCGTTCATTTGGAAAGTCTTAGACTTGAAACTTTGTACAAAGGTTACTTATTAAAAAATAAGATAAATGATATAGAGTTGGTATAAAAATTCATCCCCTAAAGGGTTCAAAAAAGGGATGAAAGTTTGTATGACAAAAATGTTGTTGTTCCGTACCCAAAGGATATAACGGGACCCTATTACTAATGCTCAGCTCTCCGTCTGTCACCAGGCTATATCTCGAGAACCGTGATAGTTAGACAGTTGAAATTTTCACAGATGATGTATTTCTGTTGCCGCTATAACAACAGCTTCGCTGGCCACTTGTCCCCAGTTCTGATGCCACCTCTGCGGGAGACAATGCCGTTCCCGTATAGGCTTACATAGCCACACCAGAAAGTGTTCGCAGGTCGCTGCATAAATCGTCTGATAAAGACGCAAAGGCCAATGATGATAACAACAAATACTAAAAAACAGAATAGAATAAATATTTAAGGGGGCTCCCATACAACAAACATATTTTTTTTATTGCCGTTTTTATAGATAATGGTACGGAACCCTTCGTGCGCAAGTCCGACTCGCACTTGGCCGGTTTTTATTTCATTGTATGGAATCCAAGAGTGCACCATCTAAGTATAATAATCTTTCACCGGTCTCCCCGATTGAAGTCAGTTTTATTTTATTTTTTATTATATAGGTAATATGTAGATTTTTATTTCATTGTATGGAATTTAAGAGTGCACCATCTAAGTATAATCATCTTTCACCGGTCTCCCCCATTGAAGTCAGTTTTTTTTTTATTATATAATGTGTAGATCTATAAAAAAAAATAGGTTTATTTCTATTACATGACATTTTTCTTACTCTTAATCGCCACGAGTTCTACGCGGACGAAGTCGCGGGCAAAAGCTAGTGGGTTATAAAAACCTATGATTCGTTAATAACTTTACCACTAACTAAGTAGCATTTATTCCTATATCAAAGACAAGGGTTCCCAGGTCACCTTTCTATTCAATATTCTTCCATTGTGACTCAGGGTTTTTCTTGTGATTAATAACTTTTCTGGTAATAATGATTTATCGATAATTTTTCACCACTAGCGTATCGACAATATATGTCAACGACTGTTGCCCATCCCTATTCCTTCTGTGTACGTATATTTAGAAACTGACTCCGCCACGAATTCGTGCGATAAGGACAACTGCAGCTCGGACTAAAATTCCCTTGCAAAAAACTGAAAAATCGAGGTTTCGTTCTCGACTGTTTCCTCATCCAAAACGCAACCAATCATTATAAAATTTTGGAAACTGCAAGAGCAAGAACTAATCTATGCCGCTACGTTTTGATTTTTTGGATATTTGTTGTCATATTTGTATACTGCGCCTTTTTATGGAGCCAATTCAACTAAGCCGTTTTTGCGATTTTTGGAGGGCTGTAACTTTCTTTAAAATAAAAATATCCAAAAAAACAAAACGTAGCGGCATAGATATTGATGATATTGATCTTATTTGAAAAAATCATTGCTCTAGGTTCAAAAACCAGGGAGGAAACAGTCGAGAACGTTTGTATGGGAAAATCGCAGCTAGGCATTCCTCTTAAATTGGATAAAATATTTAAAATCACAAAAAAGTCCCATACCTACTCGTCGTATCTTTTATGATTTTGAATATTTTATGAACTACAAAAAGTAGAAAGATCTTCTTTTTCTAGCCCAATAATTAATTTAAAGTTACCGATATAATTCTCATATTTTAATAAAAAAGATATTATACGACAACTATCTACAAAAACGCGATAAACATTACTTAATGATGAGAGTGTTAATTAATATGGTACAGACCTCGGACTATTCGAGACAAAATTTTATGAGAGGTCTAATTATCTAAAGAGGTTTGATAAAGAGATAATAATTAACTATTTCATAGGACAACGGTACTCATAGCTTAGCGACCATTTAAAATAATTGGTCTGTACTATTTCGGAGACGGTTATAAGCGTCTCCAAAATAGTACGGTATTCAAAAAAATCGGTACACATAAAATGCTGGGATCGATAACTAGATGTGGGAAAAGCATCGACAGATGATTTTATCAATATAGAAACATCTTACCTGTCATAAAATTTTGCCCCGTACATTCCGAGGTCTGTATTTTTTTCGTTTTCGGTGCGCAGCAGCTATGGTGTACTTCAATTCTAATTTTTGTGTCTCGTGTTGCTAGTGTGTAATCGTAGTTAGCCCCGTACAAACATTTGATTCTCTCTAATTCGATCTACTTCGAATCTCTCTGTCTTCCTAGCTATAAATCCCACATTGTGGTGGGGTCAGTTTCCGAACTAATCTTCGCCACTTCGCTCTATCCTCGACATCTTCTTCGAACTACTTCGAATGGCACAGTGAAAAAATAATAATAATATATATTTATATATATACTTATTCGTTTCTGATTGAAAAAGTAGGTTTTTTACACGACTGCCCAAAAAATTTCATATCCTAATAAATCACAATAACCCAATAAACCATCAGAATATTATTATGGACTCGATTTTCTCTTGAGATTTACTAGAACTGACTAGTTTCTACCGCTCTGGGCCAGCGTGGGGACTACTGCCCAATCCCTCTCATCTATGAGAGGAGGCCTGTGTCCAGCAGTGGGACGTATATAGGCTGATGATGATGATGATGATGATGACTAGTTTCTAAGGTACAATCAACCATCGAATTTTTTTACCTCTTCAATAGTTAGGTGAAAATATTTCAAAAACTATTCTTTATCTTTGCTACTGTTACAAAACGCGTCACGTAACATAAGTCAGTTTTCAGTCTCTGCAGCATAAATGAAACCGTAAATTCTGGTCCAACAGTGTCCATTGTTCCGGTGGTGCCGCAAATTCTTCCACTTAAGTTTGGGCGCAAAACAAATGTGCGCGAGGGCCTGCCGCCCAACTGCTATGTTATGATAGGGCTGGCACTTTGGTCGTTGGTTGGTTGGTCGATGATTTACCGCGCAAGGCAGGTTTAGTAACTATATGCATGATCTACTTCAGAAAAATACTGAAGATTTTAAGATTTTTCTTTCTAATTTATCTTTATAATTCTATCTGATTCAAGCTTAAGCCACACAGAGAGCGGGCGAGCGGTTGCGGCGCGGGCGCGGGCGGCGGCGGCGCGGGCGCGGGCGGCGGCGGCGCGGGCGCGGGCGGCGGCGGCGCGGGCGCGGGCGGCGGCGGCGCGGGCGCGGGCGGCAGCGGCGCGGGCGCGGGCGGCAGCGGCCTTTGTCGGTGGCGGCTGCCGACAAAGGCCGCTGCCGCCCGCGCCCGCGCCGCTGCCGCCCGCGCCCGCGCCGCCGCCGCCCGCGCCCGCGCCGCCGCCGCCCGCGCCCGCGCCGCCGCCGCCCGCGCCCGCGCCGCCGCCGCCCGCGCCCGCGCCGCAACCGCTCGCCCGCTCTCTGTGTGGCTTAAGCTTTACTATCTGATTATTCTATCTGATTCAGTAATGATGGAAAAGATATCAAAAACTCTCAATTACCATGATGGCTATATTTGCGATTATTCGACGCGAGTCTTTATCAGTTATATCTACAAGTTATATAACTATGTAAATATATATATACAAAATTTGTATTTTAATGAATACTTGGCACTTTTGGACCAGGTCTGAGCCGGACGTAGCATGTATATAGATTTTATTTTTAATTATGTAATTTAGTTTTATAATTAGATTTTAGTTTCTAGGTTACCTTTACTTTTAATACCTAATTGTCTCTATTATTATAATTCAAATTAGTTAAATAAACTAAAATTGAAAACGATGAATTTATGAATTAAATTAGATTTAATTAATTTAACAATAATTATGGGGGCGGATTTCGACTCCATACTAGTATGTGGGAATTTTAATTGTTGATATAGTAACTCCTTACATGTCATTTCGGCCAATAAATTAAAAAAAAGGAAAAAAATGTTTTTTACCAGAAAATTAGTTAAGTTAATATTGAGTATTGGACTTATGTTGATATAACATTATTTACTCGTAATATCATCAGAAATCCGTGGTTAAAATCTGTCGGGTTACTCGTCTCCCACCGTGTATATTATCGCAACCCTAGCGCCCAACTTAGGCGACCGTAAAACGACATTGATAAGTGTTCGATGCGACGCGTCTCTATTTGGTCCGGATGCGAGATAAGAGCAAACATAACTCTGCAGAATTGCACAAAATCCAGTTTAATTCGGACCATCTACGTTCAATTCCCGCTATTTTGAAATGTGTTGAATCCATTTTGATTCAAAAACAAATAAGGATCCTCAGATTAAAACGTAGTAGTAGTTTGTAAGAATAATATTCGTATAACAAAATAAATAGTAACAGACCGCAGAAAAAAAAAAAACAAAATTACTCGACTGTCCGGATTTCCCTGTCCGAGTTTACATGCGTAATTTGTTATTTATCAGATCACTTTAAACGTCCCGTTGCACAATTCAGGCACGCAGTGGCCAAGCAACTCTTGTCACCGCTAAAGCGTATGCCTTCCATCTAATTGAGTAGATGTTTCTGGCCCAATGGTTCGAACACGTCGCGTAGTGCTACGGGCTTCGTAGACTCGTAGCGTAGCCGCAGCGACAGTCTTGTACAAACATTTGTGTAGCACACTCATACTACATACTTCATACTTGCATTGTGTGTCAAATTTAATGTTCTCTGGCGTGCTATAATTTTTATCGTCCCAATGTTTGTGAGTACTGACAAGTTTGCCAGTAGCGATCACATTCCGTGCTAGCGTTTTCTTAAATACACGCTCTACTGAAAATTATAAAAAATATAACCATACTCATATGTATTATGTAACGAAATCTCGCTAAGAACTGAGCGCCATGCTTCCACTTTTAACGTAAGTAGTACTACATATTACATACTAACATTATTTCAATAAGGCTTTTAATGACAAAGCTAAAAGTTAACTTAGCTTCGTATTTAGCTTTTACCTCGGAACGGTTATTTGTACTTGTACAGAATTTCGTACATTATCAAAATACCACAGAGAGAACGCAAACAACAAACTGTTATTTTATGGTTCCTCTCATCCTCTGAGGCGGAATGTTACTATTTACTAAGAATTACATTCAAATATACGGTTTAGTTTCAGTTTGAACATATATTCGGCAGAGCGCGGTGTTCACTGTATCCGTAATACTCCCAGTTAGGTATACGACCGCGAGAATTAAAATAGACTTATGTGTGGTAGAAATTAAATCGCAATTACGGCGTTTTGGATTTGTATGCGTTTGTGTGGCGAGCGGCGACCGTTTTAACTGGATTAATATTTTTCAAATTAAAGTTAGCAGTAGACAGCAAGTACCCCAACCCTTGTTTTGTGAAATCAAAATTAAGCGCATTACTTAAGTATATCCTCGTGCGGCTCCTGAGTCGAGATTGCAAACTAACTAGGTTTACCTGGGTGACTTTATATTAAGGCGCAGGGTAGGGCAAGGCCTTCCCCATACAAACTTTGTGCACGTTTTATTCGTCGGTTTTGGCACTAACAAATATAATATTTTTTTTGGTTGTAAATATTAAGATATGCGAAGTTCGTGATGTGAAAATTTTCAAATATTTCAAAAAAAATCAAAAAAATAATAATAATAATATAATTAAAAAAAATACATCACGAAATAGCTATCAGAAAAATAAGCATACTGACCAAAAATCATAACTTTAATGCAAACACAAACGAAGTAAATCCTGCACAAAGTTTGTATGGAGAGAGCTTGCCCTACCCCTCCTCTTAAGTCGTTTTAATGGTATTAAGTTTCACGTACAAATTTAGTTCTATATTAAGAAATACGCTTTCAGTTTTTAATCTTCATTTTTGTACTGTTCAAAGAAAGTCATAAATATATGCACCTTCTAAGTAAAAAATACGTGTATTCTTACGCCCTTGTCAGTAACGATAATGTTCTTATATTTTGCCACTGAGTGCGTATAGTTTTATTTTCGATGTTGACTGTTGGTACCGCGGATGAATCATTTTTGTGAGTTATGTACCTAATTACACCTTTCCATTTTCATGCATTTTTATATTATTTTTTATACAAATGTCGGTGGCAAACAATCGTACGGTCCACCTGATGGTAAGCGGACACCGCAGCCTATAGACGCTCGCAACTCCAAAGGAGTCACGTGCGCATTGCCGACCCTTTATAAAATCGTGACTGGCAAGAAAGACGCAACAAGACGTTTTAAGAGTGGGTATGTTCTGTCCCTTTTCCGCAAAACGCACCTTTGTATTGAACGATCGTCATTTATTATGGCGCTACTTAAACGTGACGTCACGGCTAGGTAGCACTTTCTCTCTCTAACTACCAACATTCTAACCGTTGTAACTTCGTTATTTTTTGAGATATTTGAATAGGATTTTCACTATTTGGCATAGTTTTATGTCTTCTTTCTATTGAAGTAATAAAAATTTTCGAGTCGACATCCCTATTACAACAATCCGTGTTTTAAAGTCGTCTTTGCCTACTTTATTTTCTTTTTAAAATGTTGCAAGGCGCTGTTTTTAGAGCTTTTTGTTGATTTTTGTCAAATGTTAAAATATGGTATAGTATATTCTCTAATTGAATAGGTAATGCATTGTAACATTAAAACATGCTGACGAATTCTGTATGTAAAATCGCGTTATCAACGGATCAAAATCTTTAACACAAAACTTATACTTAATTTTTAGAAATAAAACTAATTATCCGTGAGCTACAAAAACGCTTATCTTCAACGGGTTGAAAATATTATAATTCCCGTTAAGCCGTCTGTCGCCGCGGCGCACGTTACGTTTGCGATAAACTTTTTTGATATTACTCAGCACCCGTTGCACGTAAATCTGCCCTCACAGTGGCCCCGGCAACTTTTTCAATTTAACAGGTAAGGATAAATCGTTCATTCTTTTTATTTGAACATAGAACTGATATAAACTCCCTTAAAGTTTCTTTTGGTGGGGTAGTCGATATTGTTTGTTTCCCGTTAACTTTGAGAATCTTTTTTCCTCGGAGCAGAGATTCAATTGAATTTCGGCCCAGATCATACGCTGCGGGGGATGTGACGTCTCAAAGAGTGTGTAGTTCACAGGCACATTGAGTTAGTATTATGTATTGAAGAGTTAGTATTGTAGCTATGAATGGGAGTGTTAGTGATGAACCAGCGTCGCATCCTTTATGGTCCGAATCATTAAAAGTTTTATCTGGCACAGATGCACTTGCTGAGCGACTGTATTGTTGCCTGCCCGGGATGCTTTGAGAATGCAAAACATTTCGAGATAGCGCTTAAACGTGTCCCATATTCCATTTACCAGCGCTTTCCATTTTGAATATTTTGTTAACGGTAAATAAATTTAAGCTAATTGTGAGTTTAAAACCTGTTACGATATGCATTCCATAGATTTTAATGACAACAAAATGAGCAAACAATTTTTTTTATTTCACAGTTAGAGCCAATTCTATATTGTATTATACTATAATAATAATTCTTTTCGGCACCCGCAGTCATGGAATACCGTGTGTTACCGGCAAGCGGGGTTTTTTTTTTTTAGTTGGGTATTTAAACGTAGTTTTTTAACCTAACCATGCGCTTAATGTTATTATTTTCTTACAAAATTTTAATTGCCAGCAATGTACTGCAAAGTAAATTGACAACTCAGTACAAATGACAGCCCTTAGGGTTCTGTTTACTATGACGTTATCTTAAGCAGTGCACGTAGTTCATTGAAGGTGCGGAATTAGGAAATTTAATTTTGCAGTTAATTCACATAATTATGATTTGCTAATAAGTACATGGAATAATTGTTAATGAAACATATTAATGTCAGTTTCAATTAATGCCCACTTGCCGGTAACGTACCTACATATATTCCCGTTAAAAATGGCGATTGATATAAAATCTACGTAATTAACCAGTTAGTTCCGTTCCGTTCCGGTGACTCATCCAGCCAGCAGTTCTGCTGCAAGGACGCGGAGGCGTTGGCCACACCCGGGAGGGAGGGTCGAAGAGGCTTGACGACCTTGCTCAAATGATCGCACTGGCACCGCACAGACAGTCGGCCGGAGGTGCATAGGAACTTTAGCAGCCTCTATCCGTAGCTGCAAGTGCTGTGACAGAGCGAGCGTTCGGACCCTTTCGCTAGGTCCTCTACGTCTTCTGCCGCCCTGGTGTCTCCAACTGACCCTCCTGTCCGAGACACCGGAGAGCCAATAAGTACAGGAGGGGAGTGTAGGGCTATTGCAGTCGGGAGGTGGATTGAAGGGATAGATACAACCAGACCGAATACTAGCATCGTGCCCAGTAAAAGGAAGAATAAATAAATACGTGTGTCAATATGTATGAAGGGAGAATGACTGCTGTTACTCAGATTTGTGAGTTGGAGGGTGGCCATCGTGGCTTTCATCCTGTTGTTGTTCGATCTCGTCTAGTTCAGATTCAGTGTCCGTTTCAAGTAATATTGGTCGGCCAACCTTCCGCTTGCTCTGTTTGTTTACGATATAGTTAAACTTTATTGTCACTAGCAGCTGCGACGGCAACCTGCTGTCGATTGGTATCCGAAGACGACATTAATATTTACATTATTATCTTCGGTTGCTTTTGGGTGTTGTTTTCTAAAGCGGCACTGCGGCATTGTTAGATTTGTAGTTACTTGAGTACTCCAGGTTGGGTGAGAGGGTTTTATGACGCCCTGCTCTGCTCTTACGGTTAGCACAAAGCGGATTAATATTTGGTACTTACACTATAATTAGGTACACCTTATTATCTAGTTACACATAAAAATTAAAAAGTTAAATACACATTTGCCACTCTTAGAAATGCACACAAAATATCAACAATTCAACATAACACCATCACACTAGATAAGTAGGTAACACAGTTTTATCACAAAATTAATGATTTATGTGTTAATTGCATCATAACTTCAATGTTGAATCTTCAGAATAGTTTTCGGCAGGGTGGGTGAGTTTTAACCAATTCTGGTTAGTGCTTGATTGAGCCCTCACGTGGCCCTCACTAAGTGTTGTCTTCGTGTGAGAAAGTGAGTGCTTCAATGCTTTACGCTCCATCTTGGAGAATTCGTCTTGTTGAGGTTCTTATTTTTCATAGTTAATTTCTTACTTCGAATCTGATAGCTGCGTCTTCATAGCTTTGATTTGAATGTTATGATATATACCTTCGGGTAGCCCTAGTGTTCTTTTTGTTTTTCTTACTAAAAGATTTGAGTTGGTAGTAGGTAACTTTCCCGATTTTAATGTTAAGGGATGATATTACATGTAGGTACTCTCACGGACCTTATGGTTGTAAGACATTCCATGTCAGGTAGCATGCCTATCGTTGTGACTCGAGGCAATATTTTTTTTTGTGCCTTACCTACGCACTATTCTTTTGGTTCTAAAGTTTTTATTTTCTCCATTAAGTCATTGTTGGCGACTTCTTTCGCTGCAGTTGTGTAACAGATGTCAGGGACCCGAGTTTCTTTGAAAATATCCCGGGTGCGTTTTTTTTTTGGCTCGGCATTATGTTCAGTTATTACGCAATGTTTTATGGTAGAATTTTAAAATAATGATTTTATAACCGGTATCGACTATGAATGTGTAGTTATACCTAATGTTTTTGTCATCACGTAACAGCGCCGTTTAATTGAGACAGGTCTTTGATTACCTCTTGTTAGAGCCGAGAGCCCTAGGTACTAAATTTTAGCAATACAGATTAAAAGAAATGACGATAGTAGAAACCCAGGTATTTATTATCTGTTCTGTGTGTAGGCACACTTCAACCATTTTTCTTGTGTACAATAAGGCATTCACATACATACATACAAAAGAAGGTACCGCCGCGTTATTCAGTTGTCAGGCGTTTACTTTTAGTTAATGCTTTTACATATTTATCTTTATGTTATTTCCGGGGTTGTGAGTATCAACTTACTCGCCTAGATTATATAATATTACGATTATGCTTAAGGGACCACTACACGACCGTGGTGCCTGAGTAGACCTGGCTGTTACCTACATTGTGGACCCTATGCGAATGTGTTTCAAACGAATCATTAATTTTAAAAGAAATGTGAAGAGTTTAAACTGGAAAGAGCTCACCAATTCGCAGGGTTTGCATTGCGTATTATCCCAGCTGTCGTGCATGGGACGGACGGGACGAGGTTGTCACTCACATTAAATACACATACACTCACTATTTATCTAAATACTATATAAGACACTGCACTGCATATTTTGAACTGGCGGTCGGCATTTTAAGTATGAGGTAGAGAATCGCGCGAAGTTTGGTTGACCGGTTGGACGAAGAGTACCGCGGCGGTCCTTGCAGAACACGTGTTTCTATTGTTTCGCGAAGGCCTATTGTTAATTGCCGAGTTTTTATGGATGTTTTGGGCTGCGGATGGACGCGTCCGTACCCTATCGTGTCTCAAACAAGACTCCAATCTACGTAATTAACCAGTTAGAGTTATAAATATTTCTATCATTGCCAAGACAGTATTTAACATCCTCCTAGCGTTATCCCAGTACAGTTGCATCCTGAAGGATGCCTGGGGTCCGCTTCCTAATCCCAAGATTTGGCATAGGCACTAGTTTTTACGAAAGCGACTGCCATCTGACCTTTCAACCCCGAGGGGAAACTAGACCTTATTGGGATTAGGCTTTGTCAAGTGAGTGGGCAACTTGACTGTTAGAAGTTCTCAAGCCGCCCGAAGGCCTCCAACTTGGCTTAACGACTGCTGCCATAGACAGCAACCGGGATCAACGGCTTAACGTGCCTTCCAAAGCACGGGAGCGCTCAGTTAGTAACCACTCAAAGCGGTCACCCATCCAAGTCCTGACCGCTGCCCACGTTGCTTAACCTTAGATACCGCAAGCGATACGCAAGCGCCGCTGGGCCACGAGCGCTCCTACAGTATTTAACATAAAATCGAAATCCTAAATTATCATTTGTCTCATTTTACCTTTTATTGATAAATAACTATTGTCTACTAAATCATACCTAAGCTTTTATGAACACAGACAATACCATTAACCGGCAAAAAGTCACAGATGAGATTTCAATTACTTCATATTCAAAGGAAGAAGCTGTCATTCGTTAAAGGTTGAATTTGAGACGGCATTTTCCAGTGAAGGGCAGTCTTTCAGGCAGATGACAATGCAGCCTGTCGGTGGACGGAACCCTATTGTTACACTCGGAAGCCATTATTGACATTATTCAAAGGGGCATTAAACATTTTATATTGAAAACTGTTTGGACCTTTTCTTCTTACAAACGACGGTCCCTCATGTATACATTTTAAGCAAAATAAAGGTATGTATTTGAATTTTGTATTTGCATAGTTTCACTTTTTTATCTGCCATAAACTATTGATACTTTGACTGTGGCAGACAAATGATTATCCGCCCAAATTAAGGAGGTTGTTATGCCGTCAGGCATTTTAAACAAGTTCTCAATTTATCTGCATGGTGGCACGCGTATAGGATTTCTATACAAATCCTTATTCTGTGTAGATACTTATGCCTGTAAATAGGTTACTGCCGTTGCGTAACAAAAGTGGATATCGATGAATTGAATTCCATACTCGGGTATTGCACAGCAAAACAAAATCATTGACAAAGCACAGTGCCTGATGAATGACCTCTTCAAATGATTAATGAAAGCCGGCTCAATGTTGTTGTGATGCAAATCACTGAAGTCGATGACTGCCCTGCACACTACCTGACGAGAGGATTTAGAGGTTAGCTTGGATTTATAATAGGGTGGCTAATTTGCCAAAAGTTCATTACAGCTTAAGAGGAGGGGTAGGGCAAGCTAAGTAAAGTTATGATTTTTGGTCAGGTATGCTTATTTTTCTGTTAGCTATTTCGTGATGTAATTTTTTTTCATTTATATGTATATATATATATTTTGAAATTTTTGAAAATTTCCACATCATTTTCTTTGCATATCTAATATTTACATTTAAAAAAATTACATTTGTTAGTACCAAAACCTACGAATAAAACTTGCACAGAGTTTGTATGGAGAGTGCCTTGCCCACCCGTGCGCCTTAAACCTTCATTTGAAAAAAAAACTTCGTGAGTTCAAGTCCCGCTTGAGACAATACATGTAGAGCAAAAAAAGGTCAGAAATAGTACATTACTTAAAAATAGTAAAACCAATAATGCGATCTTTATTACCACCCGTGTTTAGAATTCATTCATCAAGTAGGCATATGTCAAAATCAACAAGCATGAGCGCGCGCCGCGTTAGACTGCGACGCCATTCGGTAGGAAAGAGATAGGTAACATGTGACGCAAGAGCGGCTCGGCGCGCGCCCGGCTTCCAGAATATTCGAGCAACTCCCGCGAGACGGTCGGGTCGCGAACCATTTGTACACGCCTCGACGGTCCGTAAATAGTTCCGGAGCTGGCTGATGGGCCCCCAGTTCCTCGAAGTCCTGGCGTGGACAAATTTTTGGTAGCAGAGTGTGGTTGTTTACGTCTATTTACGTTCATTTACGGTTGAAACTGCTATTTACGGTTAGTCAGTTTAGTATTAGAGTATCACAATAAGTATTAGGATTCCTTGTTGGCAATAGGTAATAGTTTAAACGGTTGAGTGAACAAGTTTCGGATTACGTTTCGATACGAAAAAATAACATTGAAAAAGAGTGTTAAATTTAGGGTTCCGTCGTCAAACTTATTCACTCAAAGAAAAATATATATATATTTATTTGTTACGGGTAAAACCAAGTGTGAAACTTGCTTTGTTGTTTATTTGTGTATGTTAGTACCCTATTGTCACGGTGGTTTAATTGTTTACTACTACTCATTGTGTATTACGGTAAAATAATATTAATTAAGATACGGAACTCGCGACAATTACTTCGCGTGACGGATTGGTTCTTGTCATTTATTATTGGTATTTTGCTGTTTTGTTCTTGTTGTGATATTATTCCAACTAAATTAATTTCTGAAAAATAATATTGAATAATACGGAACCCGCGAAATATTAGGTTCGCGCTTGACTGTTGGTTTGTTTACGGTGGTATTTGTGAATTGAAGTTGGTGTCACAATGTCGATAACAAACACAAAGGCAAAGATCGATTCAGAGTTACGATGGTTTAGCACGGTGGCTGCTTTGATTGGACGTGCCGATAGAAAAGATGCATTACTCTCACGGGCGCAGCAGGCTGATGCCAGATATGACATGGTGTTGAGCTTCCATGCACAGTATCTGGCTTTAGTGGAT
The DNA here is from genome assembly GCA_951800055.1 of Cenopis cana. Taxonomy (NCBI): domain Eukaryota; kingdom Metazoa; phylum Arthropoda; class Insecta; order Lepidoptera; family Tortricidae; genus Cenopis; species Cenopis cana. The sequence goes on along the minus strand of OX637476.1, from coordinate 9,887,973 downwards.
GACTCCACGTCTCCGCCGGATGGCGATTCACAGGCCACCGTAACAAGGAATGTGGAGCAGTGTGGAAGTTTGCTTATGGACATCGTACAAGCGGCCCACGAGATCGAACGGGCACGTAAGGGCGAGATACAGGAGCCGTGCCGGACGGCTGGTGCCGAAATAAAGGCGCCACTTCCGCCCGTCAATGTGCCGGAATTTAGTGGGGATTACGCGGATTGGCCGCGATTCCGCGACATCTTCAATAGCGTGGTGCACTCTCGCGCCGACATAGCCCCCGCCTACAAGTTGGCGCAATTGATGGGGAGGTTGAGTGGGGAGCCGCACGATATTTTGACACATCTGGAGATTTCGGACGCCAATTATGAGACAGCCTGGGGTCTCCTGCTCGCACGCTACAACAATAGGAGATTAATAATTGACAGACTCATAGAGAAGATATTTGCGATCCCGAGAGTATCTAGTGCGTTGGAGATAAGGTCGCAAATATTAAACCCAATTACAGTGGCCGTAAACACGCTAGAAAGAATGAAACTCTCGCTGGGAGATAATAAATATGTAGTAGTAAATAGGGTTCTACGGAAACTGCCAAGCGATGTAGTCGCTCGCTTCGAGCAGGCGCACGGGGGGGAGTCGGCGGAACACCTCCCTACGTTCGAGGATTTAAGGGTCTTTTTGGAAGGTGAGTGTAGGCGGGCGGATTGCCAAGGGGCAACCCTGCCGAAGCCCCCCACCCCCACATCTCGACGTACTGTTGGGCCCAAAGTGGTTGAGCCCCGTCGTAGGGAACAAAAATATAATGCCCTCCAAACGGAGGTGTGCCCCTTCTGCCGGGAGGGGGGGCACAATATTACCGCCTGCGCAGAGTTTAAGGCACAACGGGTGCATAGGCGCAGGGGGGTCGTCAAGCAGCGGAACTTGTGTTTCCGCTGCCTGGGCGCGCACTATGTGCGAGAGTGCAGCAAGACCACCAACTGCAGGTCATGCGGGGGGGCACATCATGAGCTCCTCTGCCTGGCTAAGAGTGGGGAGTCGTACGGAGCCTCGCCGGGAGGTCGCTCCCCTCCTCTTAGGCCAGCTTCGGATGGATGGTCGCCACCCCCTCGGGGTGGGGGGGCATCACGAGACCAGCAGATGCCCCCCCCTCGGGGAGGGGGGCCGACAAAGGACCAACGGGCACCCCCCCCTCGGGGAGGGGGGTCACCGGGTAATCCCGGACAACGCCAGACGCTGCCATCACACCCACGGGGGGATGACCGGCACCAAGCCACGGGCGGGTGTCCGGAGGTAACACGTGGAGAGGACGGGTACCTGAACTACTCTACCGCGCTGGGGAGCGCGCTGCCCCCCCCGAGTGGTCACTTCTCCCCGCCCCTCGCTGAGCACCCACGCTTAGTGGCGCGCCCGCCGGTGGCAGGACGGATGCCACTAGGCTACTTCCGACCGGCGCGCATGTCCCAGATGGGTCGAGGGGTATATTACCCGGGTTGGGACCCATATATGGCACAGGGGCCTCCATCCCCTCCTGCGGGAGGGGGGGATGGTAGCACCCGCTAGGAATTAGCAGCCTGTCCATCGATACCGGCCCCCCAGCCAGTCACGGTACTATTACCGACGGCTCGTATTACTGTCTGGGGTACAGATGGCCGGTCAGTGCAAGTGAGAGCACTGCTAGATACTGGGGCACAAGGTTGCATTGTGTCCAGTCGACTGGTGGACAGGCTGGGACTTAGATTAGAGCCATCACGGGATGGTGCAATAGGGGTTGGAGGCAATCGGGTGCCTCATCTCAGGGGTCAGACTGCTCTCATGTTTGAAATGAGTGATTCTGCATCAAACACACGGGTGAATGCCACTGCGATTGTTCTGGACGAAGTGGTTGGGGTCCACCCTCAGACACGGTTACCGTCAGCGGTACGAGGGTTGACCAAAGGACTGGAGTTGGCTGATCCCCACTTTGAGCATCCCGGACGGGTGGAAGTCTTACTTGGGACTGACGTACTCGGGAAGCTGCTGCGGGGCGGCAGGCGGGAGCTGCAACCAAATGGATTGGTGGCCGTATACACCGCAGGGGGGTATGCATTGTTGGGCCCAGTACGGGAACCACAGGACTCGCTGGACTATAGTCCCGTATATTATGGCAGCGTGTTATCGGAGGTCCTACAAAGGTTCTGGGCAACGGAAGAGCCACCCACCGCTCCTAGAACTAACCCGCTGGATGAGGAGTGCGAGATATTTTATCAGTACAACACGGTTCGCCTTCCATCGGGCAGATTTATGACCAGGTTACCATTTCTAGCGACTCGACCTCCGCTGGGGAGCTCTCGGAATCAAGCAGAAAAACGGCTGGTGTCAATGGAGAGGCGCATGAAACGGGACTCCAACTTTCGACGGAAGTATGTAGAGTTCATGCGTGAATATTTGGCTTTGGGCCACATGTCGGTGTCCAAGGTGGACTGGCGCCACGAGGAGCACTTTCACCTTCCCCATCATGCCGTCCTGAAAACTATGGACGCAAAGATTCGCATTGTATTTGATGGATCAGCGGCGACCTCTAGCGGAGTGTCCCTAAACCAATGTCTGCATGCTGGTCCCAAGTTGACCAGAGACATCGGGGACATTCTAACTGACTTCAGGAGACACCAGGTTGTCTTTGTAACGGACGTGAGGATGATGTTTCGTCAAACGGAGATCCATCCAGACGACCGTCGTTTTCAACTGATATTGTGGCGCGAGAGCCCAGAAGAACCGATGGTCACATACGAGCTCAACACGAATACGTACGGTTTGAAGCCCAGCGCTTACGTAGCGATGCGTACGCTACGAGAACTGGCTGAACAGGAACGGCTGCGCTTCCCTCGCGCGGCTGCAGTCATCGACCGGGACGTCTACGTAGACGATATTTGCACAGGCGCGGATAGTGTTGAACAGGCGCTCATCTTACGGGATGAATTGATAGCACTCATGGCGTCCGGGGGCTATGAACTCCGGAAGTGGTTGTCCAATTGCCCAGAGGTCTTGGCAGGACTACCATCGGAGCACCAGCAAGACCCGCATGTGTTTGAGGACTCGGAGAATCCTCATGCGTTAGCTATCCTAGGGGTCCAGTACCGACCAGGACGTGACGTATTCACATATAGATGTGAAACCGAATTGCTGTCGAGGACCTGGACCAAGCGATCGGTCCTTTCGACCATCGCACGAACATTCGATCCGAACGGTTGGATCGCGCCGGTAACGTTCATGGCGAAATGCTTCATGCAGAAGCTCTGGTTGGCCCAACTAGGTTGGGATGATCAGCTCACCGAGGAGCTGTTACGGGAGTGGACCTCATTCGTGACCACGTTGCCGCAAATTGCGGACATTGAAATTCCCCGCAGGTTGCTCCCGCAAACGGGAGCCAGGGCGATCCTGGTAGGATTTTGTGATGCGTCAGAGAAGGGGTACGCAGCAACAGTCTACCTGAGAACAGGCGAGGCTGATGGTAAAGGTTCTGTACGATTAGTCATGGCCAAGAGCAAGGTTGCACCTGTTCGGACTCGTTGGACGATTCCAAAGATGGAATTGGCGGGTGCAGCTCTTCTCATGCGGCTCTTGAACCATGTGGTACGGAATTTACGCGGTACGTTTAACCTAGATGAAACGGTTTACGCGTGGACTGACAGTCGGATCGTTTTGTGTTGGCTGCAGGCCTCGGTCCACACGCTCGAAGTATTTGTTGCCAATCGGGTCTCGCAGATAAATAACTCGGAGACTCCTCTGGTCTGGAGACATGTTCCAGGCGAGTATAACCCGGCGGACTGCGCCTCGCGTGGCTGTCCGGCGCCTGACTTGGTCAAGCATTCTCTTTGGTGGGGACCACACTGGTTGGAACGACCACAGTCGGAGTGGCCTTTTAATGAGTGCAGTAGACACTTGTTGCCCCCGGACCAGGGATTGAAGGTCAACGTGGCCGCGGTGGAGTCAGCTACTGCGGACTACACTCTCTTGGAGCGCTATAGCTCATTCGGGAAGTTGCTGAGGGTTACAGGATGGATAATGCGGTTTGTCCATAATTGTCGCAACCCTTTGGCACGACGGAACGTGTCGCCTGTTTTAGGACCTGAAGAGCAACAACGGGCTCTTTTACACTGGGTGAAGGTAGTACAGGCGACCAGCTTTGCTGACGAGATTACAGTCCTGCGAACGGGCACAGGTAAATTGAAGGGAGGCATTCTCCGCCTTAACCCGTTTATCGATGAGCACGGGATGCTCCGGGTGGGAGGCCGGCTGCGGAATGCTAACTTGCCTTATTCGGCAAGGCATCCTTTAATTCTACCCAAGAAGGGAGCCTTGGTAAAATTGTTGATCTGGGACCGCCACACCAGGAATTCACATGTGGGCTGCAATGCACTTCTGGCCATCTTGCAGCGTGAATTCTGGATTCTGTCGGCACGAAGAATGATCCGGAGCGTTGTGTTTCGTTGCTTGCCTTGTTACCGACTCAAGGCGGCCACAATGCAGCCGCAAATGGGGGATCTTCCGCCCGACCGAGTCACGGAAGCTCGGCCGTTTGCTGGCGTGGGCACGGATTTTGCGGGACCCTTCATGGTTAAGACGTCACGCCTTCGCAATGCGAAATCGGTTAAGGCGTACCTGTGCGTCTTCGTCTGCTTGGCAACCAAGGCAGTTCACTTGGAACTTGTAGCTGATCTCTCAACGGAGGCTTTCATTGCGGCTCTGGACCGATTTGTTTCGCGTAGGGGACTGCCGTCATTGATTCGGTCGGATTGTGGTACCAACTTCAAGGGCGCCGACCGCGGCTTACGGGAAATTGTTTCGTTTTTAACCCAAAATGAGCGAGAGATTGGTGCGGGCCTCTCAAGTCGGGGCATCTCGTGGTATTTTAGCCCACCTGGATGCCCCCACTGGGGTGGCATCTTTGAGGCAGTAGTTAAGTCTGCCAAGACGCATTTATATCGGGTCATCGGCTCAACGATCCTCACATTTGAGGAGTTGGCAACGGTGTTTTGTAAAATTGAGGCGGTATTAAACTCGCGACCTTTATGCCCGTTGAGCGCGGACCCGAATGATATGGAGACCATCAGTCCTGGTCATCTGCTGATTGGCCAGCCGCTTAACGCCTTGCCAGAATACCCGTATACGGAAGTTAAGATGAATCGATTGTCACGGTATCAGATGTTGCAACAAATGACTCAAAATTTTTGGAAGCGATGGTCGCTTGAGTATTTGCATATTCTGCAGCAACGCGTTAAGTGGACGGACAGGACGACTCCTCCCTGCGTCGGAGACCTCGTACTTGTTAAGGATGCCAACCTATCACCGTTGTGTTGGCGACGGGGGCGCATCGTTAACCTGATCACGGGGAAGGATGGGTCTCCACGGATTGCAGACGTGCAGGTGAAGGACTCGATCCTTAGACGCGCTGTTTCGACATTGTCTCGCCTGCCATGTGTTTGAGCGGACCGACGACGGGTCGGTCCGGGGCGGGTGTTTGTTTAGAATTCATTCATCAAGTAGGCATATGTCAAAATCAACAAGCATGAGCGCGCGCCGCGTTAGACTGCGACGCCATTCGGTAGGAAAGAGATAGGTAACATGTGACGCAAGAGCGGCTCGGCGCGCGCCCGGCTTCCAGAATATTCGAGCAACTCCCGCGAGACGGTCGGGTCGCGAGCCGTTTTGGTTTTTTTTTGATTGTGCGGTGTGTTTCGGACTGTGGATACGGGAGCCCCACGCCATTGTTAGATTTAGTAGTGTCGAGTAGACTGTGTTCAGAAGGATTGGATTGTCGGCGCACGGAGGCCTATGGAAAAGGCCCGCCGCGGCTTAAAGGAAGCACCATACAGGGGTAATCACAAACACACATTCTACACAATTCACCAACACACCCCCCTCGTAGCTCCAGAAGACCAGGAACGAAGAGATTCCGTAAGTAAGTTAAGTTTAGAATATAAGGTAGCTTCGTGAAACCGCGAACCATTTGTACACGCCTCGACGGTCCGTAAATAGTTCCGGAGCTGGCTGATGGGCCCCCAGTTCCTCGAAGTCCTGGCGTGGACAACCCGTGGTAAGTACAAATTTTTATGTCGGCCCCTGACCAGGAAGTGGGATTTTAATTGCTACTTTATGGCCAGGTATGACAAACAAATATGTATGAGGTACCTAGTACAGAACATCAGGTATTTTATTTACTTGAGTCAAAAAAGGTAGGATAAAGATTTTACAATCAATTTGAAATACTATCATAATATCATGTATTCATTGTCATAGCAATGTTTTAAGAAAGACTGTGTTTTAAACAAAATTCAGAAACAAGTGTTTGATATTTGGTTACATTAGTAAACAATCAAATTTTCAATGGTTTTTGATCGTAATGAGCCGACCGTGAAATAATATGTTTCCACAAGTCACTTAATAATTATTGCCTATTTTTAATGAACGAAATAATTCTATTGTGGTTGTCAGCGTTGTTTTTTTGTTTTTATTTCTCCGGCTCTTAAATTCCGAATAGGTACTAATATTTTTGAACAACCGTTAACATTTCACGACTGCTGTAAAACTAAGCTAAACCAGTCTAATGGACCGTGCAGTTGGATGTTTCATAAAATCACGAAGTTGTGAAAAGCTTATTATAAAAAAATATATAAAAAATATATTGGGAAATGGAAATAAAACATTTGCGAACTACCTAAATCAGTTTGTGTAATCACTTCTTTAAAAGTAATGGTCGTCCGTCGAAATCCTGTCTAAGCAAATATTCACTTAACATATTAAGTATAACACATTGATTTACAAAAAGTTCGGTTTACTAAATGTTAAATGTAACTAAGTGAAGCCGTTTTAGATCGACAAATCGTGAAGTTAACTTTAAACAATTGAAAAATGCGGAGAGCTTATGGTCTTATTAAGAGACAAACATTATTATATTTTTCTGCTTTTCTTAGAACAAACTCTCATTTTTATAATTCAATCAATCAATCAAACAAATACTCTTTATTGCACACCTCAAGAAGATCATAGTACAGAAACATAATACACAAACAATAAACATAATTCTTCGGAATGCTGAACAAAATCTACATCGCACACACGAATTCTATGAATAAGATTTATCCTGCAAGTAGGTATACTATATGTTACTGTTCAGGTATTCAGAAAGATGGAAAGATGGTAGGTTCAGAAAGATGTTCAGTATTGTATCACGCGCCCTGGTTCTTGTACATCAGGGTTGGAGTGCGTAAAGAAGTATTCACTTCTCATTCGCACTTCTCTTCGCATTCGCGCGGAACTGTTTTCATGAAAGTTGTACATTGTACAACATAGAACGATAGCAGCATATACCTATGTATGTATGTACCTACATATAGTAATACATGTTCATATTTTGATGAACACTTGGGAAATACAATTATTTAAAGGATTAGGTACCAGACTTAATTTGATGACAAGGACATAGATATTTATATTAAAATACTTACGTAATTAAACAAGTATAGTAAACAACGTGACAGCCTCTTTTAAATACATTTCTAGTTAATAAATCTTGAAGAGACGGTGTGTTAGACAGCCTATAGTTCAACAGTGGGTCGGAATGACTGGGCGTAGCGCCCGGCCGCGGTGGCTGGTTGCTGATGAAGCGTTTCAGCCGGCGGGAGGTTAACCGTTGTTTACCTGCCACGGCCTACTCTGTCATCTAACAACGCCAACGGCCTAAAGATGTGTTTATTGTTGGACTAATTCTGTTGTTATTGCCTCTCGATCCCTGTTTTAAGTATGCAACATGGCATTTTTGCCTCTTTGTCACTGTAAAAAATTTGTAGCACTACCTATAGAATAGAGGTCAACAAAATTATGATATATGATCTGTCGCCGAATAATGCTACTTACTACAGTCGCCATCATATATATCGGAGCGAACGAGGTGCTCACAAATATCTGAACACGACTCTATTGCTAAGTCAGAGTGTATGTTCAGATATTTCTGAGCACCCTGAAGAGTACAGATATATTTGATGGCGACTGTACCAATGCATTGCGGTAATACGGCTCGCCCCCCGTCTCACCTCGCAGCCCCCGCACGATTTCCCCGGATTTTGCGTTCATCTGTATGAAATTACACTGTGTTACTACATCAAGACCATGGTAAAAAAAATAGTACGGAGAGAGAAAGTTTACCATAAATCCTAGTTTACGGCAGGAAATATATCTAACAAAGTAGTAGTTGTTTACTTATAGGATCTAAGAAACTTTTTAAGTCTGAAATGTTAGCAGATATTTCAAGTAGGTGGTAGTAGGTATATCGCCGAGCGCTGCCCTATGGCATTCTTAAGTCTGCATGTGCGCGGAGAATACGAGGACTTGTTGAATTCCCAACTCGTGATCTGAGTATAAGATGGACTCCGAATTGTGAAAGTTATGTCTTAAAACGGTTAGGATACATTCAGTTTTGTACTTTCTTGCCGCACTCTTTTTTTATTTATTTCTCATTTGTTATTTCAGTCGCGTATTGTTACAGGCAAATTGATGTATTATTCTGCTTGTATTAATAAAACATGTTGTACAATCGCTGCCAGCTTCTTAGTTGCGCAATGCGTGTTGCTGACTGATGTTATCTAAACTCATTGTGCAAAAAAATTAATTACTTTATACGCTTTGTGACCTAAATGTGGCCAAAACGAGCTAAAAACCGAAAATATAACGTTTTTAATGCCTAGCGAGTTGTGGAGTATATTTTGATCCCATAATTTTTATAACACTTTCAAGTTTCAAATCACTTACTTTACAGTTATGTTAGAACTGTTACAGCTGTAAGGATAATTTTTTTCTCATATAATGTATGCATTAAAATGATGTAATGTTTCCCTACAGATGATTTTTATGTATGATAATAACAATTAGGTTTGTATTTGCTTACACACCAGACTGGATAAGATCTTTTCAGAGCTTATGAAAAACATGTTTCGTAATTTTACTATTAAGTATAGGTAAAGTACATCGACATTTTTTTCTAATTGTACCTCATAGCAGAGTTTTCGCGGACTTGCCTTTTGACTTTATCGTGTACTTGATGTCGTAGTTATTCATATTAATGGGAGAAGTTACGGATACAAGTTAATTGCCACCCGCGTTTATTGTTACATTTTTTTATGGAAGTTCTCTCTCGTTAATCTTTGTTGTTCGCCCGTAACATCTGTTCGGCCGATTATTCACTGGGCCGGTTACTTTTTTTCTGAATACCAACAAAGTTATCCCCGTTTTCGATTGTTATATAATTTTTCAATTATGTAAGTATCTAGCTCGCGTACAAATTGTATTAAAGGTAAGAAAATGTACGAGCAAGTACTTAGGTAATATATACATTCAGGCAATAATAAGTTATCGGACAAAAAAGATGGATCAATTCCAATTGCTAGTCACATAATATATACGAAGGTCATTGCATGAAAGCAAAAAAAGTGCTTTTCTTAGAAATGATCACGCAATCGAAGTGAATTCACCTGCGTTATCGGTAAATGTCAGCTAGATACTGGGAAAAGATATCATGACACTTCCAAAAACTTGGAATGGTCCATAAAAAACAATGTCTGAAATATTCCGAACGTCAGCTAGGTGGCGTACAAATAACCAATATGCGAATGTGCAAATTAGGCGGGCCGCTACTATTTCTGTAAGTAAATATTGTATTGTCATATCACATTTTGGACAAACAAACAGGATTCGGGCGACGCAGCTGTATGTACGGGTTGAACTAATTTCAACTCAACATGACAAGGATATTAGTCGGGTCGGAACCCTTTTTGTAACTAAGGTTAGTAAAGCCAACGCATACGACGGACCGTAATATTTAGTCAGAATAGAGCTGGAGAGCAAACCAATTATTTTCATTAAATTAAAAGAATTACCTTACTGCAAACATTTAACTGTTTGCACTTATAAAAAGTAAGTTACTGCTCGTTGATTGGGTTTTAGAATAGCGCTTCTTGTGTATTGAAAGAGGCAACTACGGGATCGAGTTGAAATAAGTACCTAGGAATCCTTTGCATCCTTTTACTGCATTGTTACATTTTCTCCTTCTTATCTTAATCTTGAATTGACAAAAATGCCTGTCCTGTGCGAATACCAGCGTATCTTTCAATATATAAGCACGTGTATAGCAACGTAGGTATAACTACGTCATGTTTCGAAATTAAAATCATTAATCAAGACTTAATGGAAATTATAGATCCTTAAACACTAGTCCGCAAACAAATGAATCTCCTTACCAAATCTCTTGGATCTGCTTCAGATGCTGCACGTTTTCCTGTTTTAGCTTCAATTGATTCGGTATTAAAACGCTAAAGCCGATAAATCCGCCGGTATTGTGCACACCAGGCGTCTAATCCGAATCTGAATACCCCCTTCTAAATAATGCAATAATTTGTCTCAAATTAAAGGCTTGTAAGTGTTCGTGGGTGAGCGCCTCGTCTCGTCTCGGGAAGATTTAAGAGCGTCGTCGCTCGCAGAACCGAAAGAGATAAGAGTGGATCGCGCTAAGCTGGTGAATTACCGCCGTTTCTTTGTACGACACCGCTCGTTCCAAGTTCGTCTGGCAGAGGAATAACTTACCAGTGTATGCCCGAATTTATTTAATTTCTTAGCATACCTCGCGCCACCGGGATAAGTGAAGTTCGCATGGTGTCATTAAGTCGGCAGTAATCGTAATGAAATGACTTCATGGCCTGGGGGCGCAAATGTAAATGACTAAATCGTAACCTTTCTTTGAATTCACGAGACTAAACGTCGCTCTATAATTGAAATTCCGACGCACAAAAATGCGTCAGTTATCAGCAGATACGTCAAGTTATATCTACGCTAAAATCTAACACAGTAGCATTCGCCGAAGTAAGACGTAAGGTGTGCTTGTATAAGGGTAGACATATGACTGAAATATGTAGATTTCAGTGACGAATACGTCGTGTGCTCATAAGAAATTCACCCTTGTCGCTCGCATAGGGCGGGCCCTCGTGAATTACGACATCAGAAAGCGCCAAGTTTTTGTGCCGAGATTAACTGCGTATTACAAGCCTAAAGTATGCCAATGGGCTGGCATTTCTTAAACTTCTTAATTACTTGCGAGGGGTCATAAAGACGAAAGTCTTTTTTAAAGAACGAGTTGTTTTTACGTTCACAATAGAAAAAAATCAGCGGAGTTTGCATAGTTACAATCAAGTTTTCAGAAAACTTTCCTCAATGTAGCCGTACAATGACTGTTCTCCCTCGACGATTCATTAATAAAAGCCATTTCCACACTATTGCCGGCTTTCCCGTCATACGTTAATTAGAGGGAAGGAAACTAATATTGTAGGCTGTGCAAATCGCTACGCATTGCAAGCTTTGAACACTCTTTGATCAAATACAGTACAACGAAGACTTTAGTAGATCATATTTCATCGCAATAAAAGTTAAATGATCATATAAATATGTCGCCTTTGTATACCCATACTATTAAAATAACATAATAAAGCACGGAAAGCAAGATCAAAACAATTTGTCACGCTTATTTTAACTTATATTTAAAAGTATTCATTCTAAATGATACAATAAACACCGCTTAAATGCAGAGGGAGATACCGCACGTACCCGTAGGTACATAAGATTAAAACGGTCGAGCGGTAAATTAGAATGCCAGCCGCGTTTCACTAACCACACCGCAGTTTAATGCACTTGTTTATAAATATTATTTGGTGGTAATAAAGGAACCAAAGTGAATCATCGCGATTAATTAAATATTTAAGAGTTCAGATCAGAAACTGTTTGTTCATAATTACAGTAGGTAACACATTGAATGTTCAGTACGGTTTTGTTATTGTTTGATTATGTCGTGCAAAACATATCCATATGTACTTTTTTTACGGATAACCAAAATGACACTTTATTCATGTTAAAATTTGTGTGAATATCAAAATCATAGAATCTACTTTCAAATTGTTGAAAAATATTTCGCTTCTAAAAATACGCCAGGTTCTGTCAATATCGGGTACCTAGCTTTTTTCAATACAAGTACTTTTGGTCCCGTGAATGAATGGGCTAGACTGGTGAAGTACCTATATCGCACAGAGGCAGAACGCATGCATTTTCAGTTGTCGCCTGGAATGCGTTGTTCGTTACTGCCGCATATCTGCGCAAGTGGCAACCACTTTTTCGCACTAACACGACAAAGTTTGTCATTGCACGAAGTTTTGGTGCGGAGTAGAACAAAGTAATGTCGTGGCTAAAGGTGACACGTTTTTTACTCAAAATTAAACACTATGTTTTGTCATTCGTAGCATGAATCAACGTTTTAGTGCCAAATAGAAGCATTGCACAATTACTGAGACTACTCATGTCACTAATTAGATATTCCTAATACTATTGGTAAGTAGGTAAGCCAATATAGATTTATGTCCGAATGATTTGAAAAATGAATGTCCAAACAATGTATGGATGAAATCACTTCAATATTTATTTTGGTCAATCGATAAAAACCGATGGACTAGTAACGTATACCCGCGATCTGCAATTCAGAATACTGCGGCCGAAAAATCGTATCAGTCGCCAAAAGGTTTAAACAGTGCAACAAACGTAATGCCCTTAACCGAAACGGTTCATCAGTATTCAGCGGTGAAGCAATTGAAACTGCGGCAGTGCTCGGTCCTCCCACTCAATTTTCCTTGTTCCGACGGCTCGAGTTATTTGCATCACAAAAACACAATGTCGAGGGAACGCGAGACCATTAATCACGCGTAGCGGAACTTCAGCGTGGTGAATAGCGTCAACCACACGCGAATGATTCAGACGTTTTGGTGCAATCGAAGGGTGGGACGTTTGTCGCGGGCGTTGCATCCTCACAAATATGTATTGGTCTCAGTATAGGCGACACGATACGCGCCCACTTATGGTGCCTTTCCATGAGAGCTGTGCTATGCTACGTTGCTATGGATGTGTTCGTCACCACCACATCAATCCACCAATCATATTAGTTGGTTCACATAGCATGGTACTGGTGGGAACGGAAAGCTATCACATCCTCGCAGCATAGCTGCATAGCGCATAGCTCTGCTGAAAGGAAGCCTTAGGCGATTATGGAGTGTTCACTGTCGCCTGACAATGCGCGTGGTGTGTTGCCGATAGCGTCGCTTTTACAGTTTCTATCAAATATATTAAATAATCTTCAGGGTGCTCAGAAATATCTGAACATGGACTCAAACCTGCAAAAATTTAGTAACAAAAATGGGATTTTTATTCTTATAGCCCTTGATGCGAGGATTATAATGTATTTTTTTAAACGTCTAGGTGTGGTCTACCCTGTATTCATAACTAAGTACGTGTTACAATATTCGAATACATTACACATTACAAAGAGATTGAATCCACTTTAGCCCACAATCTAATAACTTGATTAAGAGAAGCTATAGTGCCTACTGGCAGCATTACTCTCTGTGCTGTTATTTATGAATACAATGTATGAGCAATCAGCGGCTTTAGATGGCGTATGTCTAGCTCGTGTAAATGCGCGCTGGTAAATGTCTTGGGACGGCATAGTTAAGTGTCCAGCCTACTAAACATACCTCATAAAGTACCATCAGCAACAGAGGTGACAATAAAGGCGAACAGCTAAAAATGATCTAAACAAGCGTTTCTTCTTCTTGGTCGTTTCACTCTTGACAAAGTGGTCGTGATCATTTAGGTCCTAGCCAGCAGCTTTTGTACTATCATTTAGTTGCTTCATTGACGATTCTACGGTTCGTGGTCAGAAGAGAGCTTATAAAGAGGAGTGCACCGAACACAATTAAATTCAATCCCAACATACCCTTAAAGTACGAAACATTATCGTAATAAAGTCCTTCTCCTGTAGCTCTAGTATAAGTTTTTTCGAAACTTTAACTAATTCGAACGCGTTTGCGTTTTGTCTCAAAATGTATGAAAACGCTCTCACCGAGTTTGAAATACGCGCCTTCATCGGTTACCAACAAATGTTATACTCGCTGTTTTAGTTTACACTGGTGACCACCAGAGGCGCTGTTCACGTTTTCATACCACTTTCATACATTTTGAGACAAAACGCAAACGCGTTCGAATTAGTTAATGTTTTGAAAAAACTTATACTAGAGCTACTGAACTTTGACTACCTATGTCCATGCCAAATTCCAACAAAATCAATTCCAAAATTTACCCGCGACCTACATATTTCATAGAAATTTGTAATCCAACACTTCTGTAAACGTGGAACTCAAACTATTTCCAATCCCAAATTTATATTAATCGATTTTCAAATATTATTATACAGATATAAAAAAATAGCGCGCTAATTTGTTTTTGCATCTTATCCTTATTAAATTATGAACCAGCATTTAAACTGGTGACATAGGTGATTCTTATTTAACAATAAAATCAGTGACCAAATTTTTCCCAGTTACATTTTGTAACATAGTGAGGAACGTAATGTGAATTCTTGGTCTATGTTTTATAGCAAATAGCGATAGAAGGTCTGTGTACAAAATTTTTAAACGCTAAATGCTATGCATGTAATAGATACTATTATTTCTGCAATATAATTAGCGTTCCGAGCTGATGGAGTGATCACATTTCCGCCATGATTTTACTCAATTATTGGTCGGACGCCAAGATGCCGTTGGTATCAAGACTGTTATAGAGGGCGTATTTAAATGAACACGAAATTAGGATATTAAAAACAAGTTTAGCTAGTTTTGTAAAAGTTGTAATGACTCTCCATCTTCAAACAGTGGCAGTTCATAATGTTTGTTTCAAAGTTTAGCAGCTTTAACATAACATCATTGCCCCCTGGCTAGATGCTGGCCAAGAGCATTCCCATTATTAATAAAAAAATCAAATATGTACTACCTACGTCAGATAAGTTACAGTACTTTTATACTTACTACTTTTATACTTACTCAGTAGTTACAAGGTTGTGAGTATACACATTATCGATGTGTGCACCAGCGTAGGAGCCTATGAGTTTACATTGTATATGTGTTCGTATTTATCACAACTACAGATATGGCTAACCCGCGCTCGTGAGATAAAAAAAAACTATAAAAGGAATCAAATAAAAAAAACATATAAAAAGAACAAACAACATCCATTCAAAAACTTACTTTAAATAAAACCTTATTTAACAACCCAATAACTACACATTCAGAAAAACCTATCACTTGGCAAGCGCATAGAAATAAAATCGGTACAAATAAATCTACATGCAGTCGGGGACAAAAACACAGTTTAAATTGTCTGTGCCTATACTTTAGAAGTTTTTTTAAGTGCCGGAACAACCCGCCGTTTTAATTGCGCCAAGCGGAAAGGGGAGAGAAGAATGGAAGGAAACGGCAGCAGCCTTGCCAACCGCCCTACATTATTAAAACTTGCCTCTTACTCCACCGCTCTCCACTCTTGCAACTCTGCGAGCATAATGAATCGCGCATCTCGAATACTAAAACTAGAAATTATATGTTATCGCAAATCCGAAATGAGCTTTCGAAGTCCTGCCGAGCGCGAATCGTGTATCCTCTGTGGTTTCGCTATCTAGATTGAATAGCCTATATAGTGTTCTCTTAAATATTTTACGCTAGTTTTATTTATATAATATTATACGATTCTTCGTATTGCCCAACTGTATTTAGTAATTTCCGGGATCCTATCACAAAAATATAAATATCCAAAAATTATAATTTTTGCGATATCTCGCTCCGTTGACGTTGTTTATTCATCGGTTTTTAGCAGTCCGATTTAAACCTGAAAACGTTACTTTTTTATATGTTAGTTTTGCAGTTAAGATGTAAAATTAAATACTATATCCTGACACGATTAAAAAACTGTACAACCTTGCAGTATTTTAGGAACTATGTCTGTATTTTACCGACCCGTATTCTTTGTCCTTAGTGTACCTACTTAAATAGGTACTATAATAAATTAATGTCTTCTAAATAATTGAGGTATATTTTTGTCCGTTGCTTTGATCCAAATCAGTTTCGCGCTCGTAACTACGCGTGCGTGCTTCTTAATTTTATATGAGACCGGAATAAGAAACTTATTGTGTCGAATAGGTCTAGTATAAATACGAAAATGGTTCGCCAATCAAAGTTCATCGCGAATTAAGTTCCAACAAAGTGAATTACAACGACGGTGATGGGAGGTTTACTGTAGCCTAAACGGTGTTTGCTCTACCGCTCTTGTAAACATTGAAAAGGTACTAAATAGGCTTGCTCCGTATTACCGTGGCCTTATTACAATCTACGAGTGTGCCTTAACATAACCTCAGGCGTGCCTTATCAGTGGTTACCGTAGGAGCGCCAATAAGCCCAGGTTGTTACCTTGGAACACATTGTAACACATTATGCGCGAACGCGACTACCTAACGCTCATCCCCACGTAATAAGAACGTGTAGTCTTATGAATATTTTTCTCCTTGACAATGCGCAGTTATTGCTTGTTTACCACCTGTTTACACATTGCGAAGTGCAAGCGCGAAGTTCATGTATTAGCTGACTTGCCGCTTGACAGCTGCCAATCTGCTTTGTTGTCAAGTGGCAAGTAGAAAATGTATGTTCACACTTGCACTTCGCAATGTGTAAATTAAATGCCATTAGGGATTACGGATATGCGATCTATATAACTCGCGCGGTAGGTATATGCTGCGCTGTAAGCGGTTTCGATTTGATATTTTGTTAAGGGAACAAATAAAATGATCACCTAAATAACTTTTGATATCATCAAATTTTCGAACCCTAAAATAAGGTTGAACACTCAAAAAAAAATATCGATCAGCAATTCCGAGTCACCAAAAAACTTCTACCTATTTTTGCAGCACTTGCACCTATTTTACTTATTGCGTTCCTATAAATTTATAATCGCATCAAAAAAATTGTCAAGTACCACCAAAAACACTAAACTACCACCTAATCTCATGCACCTTTTTTCATTAGAATTACATCCAAATATTATACACATCGCATGCTACATTTTAGTAAACAGTTACAAATTAATTGTTTTTAGCACTATAAATATTTCAGTCATTTCCAAAATGTTATAAATTAGAAAGTAAAATTCTAAATTAATTTAAAAAGCAACGCGCAATGTGGCTGTGTGAAATAATAACACGTATACTGCTATCTCACTCAATCAAATACAAAGAATTGTCTGAAGCATAAAACCTATTGATATGTCGTTAGAGTGAAAGGTACCTATTGCTGTTTCATTCTAACTACCTATTGCTGATGGTTTACAAACCACAAGTTTTTTTTTTTTTTTTTTAATGCGTTGACGTGAGCGCGTTTTATTGAAACCTTTTATTTGAAAATGAGTTTTGTTGATTTATTAAATTGTTAGTTTGTTATGAAAATGGATAAAGGTCCTCAAATGAGTTTACTTTATTAATATAGATAGACTTTCATGGAAAAATTAAAGGAAATTAATAGGTAGAAATAGGTATAGGTAGGTTTAGGTTATGTTAGTTTTGCATCGGCCCGAAGGGCCAAAACAACTCAAAATAGGAGCTCCGCGCCAGCGGAGATCCGTCAATACTGTTCCAATGTCCACTAGTTTGAAATAAAAATAGCTATTTTTATTTCAAACTTCAACTTCTTAAAATCATTTAGCGCTGTCTTGTCTTGCTCGCACGCGGTGCGACGTGCGAGCGAGACGGACCGTATGGAAAACCGCATCAGTGTGCTAGCAATGAGGTTAGACTAGATTGGAACTGCTTTGCGCGTCGGACATTAAAAAACAATTGCCGCGTGAAATTTGGTGATCATGTAGTATTTCTGGGTATCGAAAGAATTATTTGGGTGTAAATAATTTTAATAGGATTACGAGCCCTGTAATATTTGGATGTAAATTATATGAAATTTGGTGTTTGAAATTAGGTGATCATTAAGTATTTTTGGGTAGTGACTAATTTATTTGGTAACAATTTAATTTAATAGGTTATCGACATGTTACTTCTTTGAGTTGCACTTTATATTTAAAGGGAGTTGAAAATTTGGTGCGAATCTAGTATTTTTGGTAATCAATGTAATTTTTTAGAGCATCATTCGGCAACTAATTTGGTGGTTCGTTAAATGCTACCCTTTTGTTAAACCTTTAATATTTGAACATAATCTTGCTCTACTACCCTTCTGCATTTCTAACCTTAACCCGCTGGACGATAAGAATGGATAAAATCGTTTGCGTGGTGTCGTGCTTGGCTTACCACTCTATTACGAAATAAAGGTTGGCGTGTAGATCTTGCTGTCACATTTTTAGGGTTCCGTGCCCAAAGGATAAAACGGGACCCTATTAATAAGACTCCGCTGTCCGTCTGTCACCAGGCTGTATCTCATGAACCGTGATAGTTAGACGGTTGAAATTTTCACAGATGATGTATTTCTGTTGCCGCTATAACAACAAATACTAAAAAACTAAAACTAATATTTAAGGGGGCTTCCAGACATGAATTTTTTGCCGTTTATATAGACGATGGTACGGAACCCTTCGTGCGCGAGTCCGACTCGCACTTGGACGGTTTTTTAATAAATACCGTCCCTTAATTGATAGACTCATTAAAATCCTGCCGACACGTAGTGAAAGTTCGAGTAAGGTTTACTGAATCGCGTGTCCCGAATCCTCGATATAATGCATCATTAAATAACAGACATGATTACTCGCTTAGCACTAGTTGAACGGCTTTTGGTGTTTCTTTGATGAATAATCCGATGCGAGCAGCAGTCGTAATCTGGGTCTGTAACGAACGGACCCGGGTGCTCTCGGAGATAACCGGTGCCGCCGAAACGTCAATCACGCGAGGGTTCAACCAAGGATGAAACTGAAGGGTTGGATTATAAGGGTCTAATTCGCTGCTTGTGATTGTTATAAAGCAACAAAATTATTTAATAATCTGAGCTCGGATAATGGACTTAATTTGCTTTTATTATAATATACAGTAACCCTCTAATACTTTCTGTAAGCTATGTTACTTAATTATATTGCCTGAAATAATGCAGGATACTGTAGATGGAGATGGATATTATTTTCAATACGCTGTTATTACAGTTACCTACAGATATACAGGCCGCCCCAAGACTATGGGACATCAAGGGAAAGTACCTTAAGGTGGTTCGCTTTCTATACAAAACGTCTTTTGACATTCGCAGGCTAGCGGCGTGATATTTCATGAAACTTATGTAACAAACTATCTTAGATTGGCTTTTCATTTGCGCGAAATTCCCCGTTTCGTGGAATAAACTTGTATAATCTAAGAATAATTCGAAAAAATTGATGTCACGTGATATTCACGTGACAAACTAATTTCTCAAATTATTCTAATTTATACAAGTTTATTCTAGGAAACGGGGAATTTCGCGCAAATGGAAAGCCAATTTATAAATATTTGTTACTTAAGTTTCTTAAAATATCACTCCGCCAGCCTGCGAATGTCAAAAGACATTTTGTATGGAAAGCGAACCACCTTAAATATCGTAGATAAGGTATTTTGCTGAAAGAAGACATTATTTCAATTTAAAAAAACAATTTAAACTTCATTCATAGGGTTTTAAATAATTATGTACATGATTGAACCGGGAATCGAACCCGCTACACGAGAAAAAAAGTTACCCTGTAGCTTTATCATACTGATCGAAAGGCTTCATCATAAGTATTATTTTTTGCTAAATAAGTAACATAGTGTCAGAAATAAAAGGAAGGCTATGAATTTTAACAACACAATTTTTTTCCTCGTGTAGCGGGTTCGATTCCCGATTCAACCATGTAATTATTTAAAAATCTATGAATGCAGTTTAAATTGATTTTAAAATTAAAATAATGTCTTCTTTTAGTAAAATCTTCCATCTAAAATATTCAAGGTACTTTCCCTTGATGTCCCATAGTCTTAGGACGCCCTGTATGTGTTAAGACGCCCTGTAACCTACGTTAAAATCTAGCCATGACTAGCCTTGACTTTTTACAAACACTTATTTAACTTGCACTATTGTATTTATCGAATGGCAATTATTTCGAACCGTGAGATCTTCGAGAAGACAGTACGGTTACCAGGTTTTGTTTCACTTTAGCACCAGCCAGACACCTGGCTGGTGCTAAAGTGAAATAGCACGTGTACACCCTACGAACGTGGTGCAACTTCGACCCCCTTTGTCGAGTGGGCAACTTGACTGTTAGAAGTTCTCAATCCGCCCAAAGGCCTCCAACTTGCCTTAATGACTGCCGACATATACTGCAGCCGGTATCAACAGCTCAACATGCCTTCCAAAATACGGGGAGCACTCAGTAACCACTGACAGCCACTCTACGTCACCCATCCTAGAACTGACCGTGGCCGACAATGTTTAATCTCGCATACCGCACGCGGCACGCGGGCGCCGCAGGGCCACGAGCGCTCCACTCAATATTTATTTGTAACTTTTTTCTGATATTTGACATAGGTAGTTTACATATTTATTTATCGTATGGCATTTATTTCGAACCGTGAGATCTTCGAGAAGACAGTTAAGTACGGTTGCCAGTTTTTGTTGGACTTTTAGAACCACCCAGGGGTCACGTGTAGGGTAGCGGTGGGTACTTTCACTTTTATATGTAATTAATCACAGTTTCAAACATTTTCCCTTTTTTATTATTATTATTTATTTATTTAATAATCAGAGTACAAAAACATAAAATTAATAGGGTCTCACAAAACAGTTTGTCTGTGTGATCATAGAGATGATCACAATAGATCTGTACAACAAGAGAATCATCCGTTGGTTACTTCTAAACATTTTCCTTATAAGTAATTATAATCGCACAAGTTATTTGAAGACCGAATTTACAAGACCCGGTAAATCAAATTAGCTGCAGCTTAATCTCATTTTGTGAACGCCACTAAAGGCGACTTCCTGACTTGGCGGGGCGAGATCGATATGTGACATTTTCTTCTTTGACGTAAACTTACTGACGTCGCAAAGATTCTCACTTGACATAATACTGTCAGTATTTCGTTTGCGCAGTAGTAATATCATGCGCAGAAACGAAGCAGTACCGCCTTCGCATCGTCCCGCTACCGCGCATCCCGCGTCAGTCAGGAAGCACTCATTTAAATGTAGGGGCGTAGTAAAAATGGGGTAGCATTTAACGAACCACCAAATTAGTTGCCGAATGATGCTCTAAAAAATTACATTGATTACCAAAAATACTAGATTGACACCAAATTTTCAACTCCTTTTAAATATAAAGTGCAACTCAAAGAAGTAACATGTCGATAACCTATTAAATTAAATTGTTACCAAATAAATTAGTCACTACCCAAAAATACTTAATGATCACCTAATTTCAAACACCAAATTTCATATAATTTACATCCAAATATTACAGGGCTCGTAATCCTATTAAAATTATTTACACCCAAATAATTCTTTCGATACCCAGAAATACTACATGATCACCAAATTTCACGCTGCAATTGTTTTTTAACGCCCGACGCGCAAAGCAGTTCCAATCTAGTCTAACCTCATTGCTTGCACACTGATGCGGTTTTCCATACGGTCCGTCTCGCTCGCACGTCGCACCGCGTGCGAGCAAGACAGCGCTAAATGATTTTATTTTACAGAAGCTTCAAAATTTCTGTATTTTTAATGAGACACGTACATAACATAATTTAATTTAATATATTTTCAACAGTGCTTTCCTTACTGGTCGCATACAGCTATTTGTTCTCAGATGTTTTTGCCTCTACTCTATTCGCTGATAATCGTCAATTTGCCTAGGTAGTAGTATTTTTCTATGACATCTATTTTTATTTCAGACTAGTGGACATTGGAACAGTATTGACGGATCTCCGCTGGCGCGGAGCTCCTATTTTGAGTTGTTTTGGCCCTTCGGGCCGATGCAAAACTAACATAACCTAAACCTACCTATACCTATTTCTACCTATTAACTTCCTTTAATTTTTCCATGAAAGTCTATCTAAATTAATAAAGTAAACTCATTTGAGGACCTTTATCCATTTTCATAACAAACTAACAATTTAATAAATCAACAAAACTCATTTTCAAAAAAAGTTTTCAATCAAACGCGCTCACGTCAACGCATTAAAAAATTAATAATAAAACTTCTTGCAGTTTGTAAACCATCAGCAATAGGTAGTTAGAATGAAACAGCAATAGATACCTTTCACTCTAACGACAAATGAATAGGTTTTATGCTTCAGACAATTCTTGGTATTTGATTGATTGAGATAGCAGTATACGTGTTATTATTTCACACAGCCACATTAACATTGCTTTTTAAATTAATTTAGAATTTTACTTTCTAATTTATAACATTTTGGAAATGACTAAAATATTTATAGTGCTAAAAACAATTAATTTGTAACTGTTTACTAAAATGTAGCATGCGATGTGTATAATATTTGGATGTAATTCTAATGAAAAAAGGTGCATGAGATTAGGTGGTAGTTTAGTGTTTTTGGTGGTGCTTGACAATTTTTTTGATGCGATTATAAATTTATAGGAACGCAATAAGTAAAATAGGTGCAAGTGCTGCAAAAATAGGTAGAATTTTTTTGGTGACTTGGAATTGCTGATCGATAAATTTATTTGAGTGTTCAACCTTATTTTAGGGTTCGAAAATTTGATGATATCAAAAGTTATTTAGGTGATCATTTTATTTGTTCCCGTAAAAATGGTATCGCGTCGACTGACAGCTGACACTGACATTTGACACTTTTCTCATATCGTACTGCCTCCGCACCGACAAATCAGGAAGTCGCCTAAACCATGAAATTCACCACTACACAAATCGACCGATAATTCCCTCAAACTTAGCTCGGATGTCCCTCTATTTAATTTTGGAAATAACGACCGTATTTCACGTAAATTAAAGCTTGATTTTCAAAATTATTAAACCATCAGTTATGAGGTTGCGGAAGTCAACAGATATAATAGCCTCGAGTCTAATTAACACAGCCCTAGGGTTAGTGGTTAACTCATTTCATAATAACATATATATAGGTACATATTATACCTGTAACACATTTTAAGACTAGACCATGTGTTGCAAGAAGCACTTTAATCGAATGCTGATAAATGCAATAAACATCAACACATTATTTTTTGGTTTCCATTATAAGGTTAGTTCATAACTTGTGAGGCAGGATCTGTGTAATATTTTTTACTTTACGGAGATTATACTCATAATCAGGTTTTCTCACTGGTTAGTCTATTGTCAGTATGTTATTTGTGTAATAGTAACATATTACGGGGAGTCTGAACGGTATGGATGGATGCAGTAACACATTCGTATCGCCTAATATGAGAATGTCAAAAAAATCCATGTAGATTTGACGTAATTAAGACAAGTGGCATCTAGTTCGTCTACGAAAATGTTCTAGGTGTAGAGACTGATCATAGAATATTTTTATTGTAACGTAACGTAATTTTTAATTTAAAACGTGAAAATTCAGCGTTCATCAATATACATATCAAAATATAAATGAATTATAAATCCGAGGTCGTCAAATAATGTGAATTGCAAATGGAGCGAAAGATTGTATTACGTGAAATTATTCAACAAAATATTCCGCCTAACGAGGTGTTTGCGTTTTCGTCAAACTTTTACCATTTCGGAAATTATAAATTGTAAACATAGTACTTACTTATTCGATGAATTCAATTTACGTTCATAAGGTATATAAAAATACAAAGCTGTGATAAAATAAGAGTTCTATTTTTTTAAATGACATGTTAGTAGTCCTAGTTTATTATCGATGTGTAGGTAACTGTGGAATTTGCTGTTTCGAAAGTAACCGCGGAATACGGTAAGAAGCATTTTTATACGAAGTCGATATAAGGTTTTTAGTTAATGTTCATGATTGTTTAATTTCTTATTATTAGGTTTTATATATATTCACTATTCAGCGATAATTTTGTACATAATGCGCATTTCTAAAGTTGGGAATTCTCTGACCTAGACCTTTTTAAGGCACGAGTGAATAGGCATCTTCTGGGGCCTAATCTTTGCCCCTGGCTAGATGCTGGCTAAGAGCGACCCGATTTTTAAGAAAAAAAATCCAAATGGAACAGACACAAAGATGTTTTGGTGGCCTTGGGATCCTTCTGTCAACTTAATGAATTAAAGATATAAAGGTAATTTTCATGTATTTGTACCTCTAGGTAATTATCTCAATAATATATAACATTTACAAATTCTGGATTTGTGTTAATTTTTTCCTTTAATGTGTTACTTTTTATGTCACTAATAAAGTAGTTGTGTCTCGTTACTCATAACTGTGTGGTGATGGTACTCATAACTAAAAACTTTTTTTGTTTTTCAGGAATAGTAACTTTTGGGTTTTTTAACTAAAATCTCGTTTAGGTATATATATATATATATATTAACACAATCGACATGACACTGGCTAATCAATCGACATAGCCACAAAAAAAAAGTATTCTTTCGGGAACTGTTAGGAATTCCCAAAACTCCTAATGGATTCCATACCTTACGTGATTTGGCTATTTTCTGTACTTTATGTGCATGTATATGTGGCAATGCGAAGTATTAAGACTCCCAAAAGAGTTCAAGCTGGCGAAAGTGGTCGCGGTGCTAAAGCCGGGGAAAGACGAATGCCTCCCAGAAAATTATCGGCCTATCGCGCTGCTCAGCTGCCCTTTGAAATTACTCGAACGTGTCCTCTTGACCAGAATAGAGCCCTTCATAGAAGCGGTTACACCTCCTGTACAAGCTGGTTTCCGAACAGGACGAAGCTGCACGGATCAAGTCCTGGCCCTCGCGACCCACATCGAATCCGGGTACCAAAAGGGGCTAAAGTCTACAGCAGTGTTTATCGACTTAACAGCTGCTTATGATACGGTGTGGAAGCAAGGACTTTTTCACAAGGTACTCTCAGCAATCCCAAGCAGGGAGGTAGCCGATCTTATAAATAGCATGCTTAGCGAGCGGCAGTTTCAATTTTTTTGGGCGATTCGAGGAGCAAAAAGAGGAAACTGAACAACGGCCTGCCACAAGGATCAGTCTTGGCCCCAAAACTTTTCAATCTCTATATCCACGATCTCCCTCCCACAAAAGCTACAAAGTTCATCTATGCTGATGACATAGCAATGACCGTACAAAGTAAATCTTTCTCGGAAGGCGAAAATACCTTAACAAACGACCTGCACAATGTGTCTGAGTATTTTAAATGGTGGCGTCTAACTCCAAGTGCAAGCAAGACCGAGGTATCATGTTTCCACCTCAGCAACCACTCTGCCAACTACCAGCCTACAGTATTTATGAACAATGAAAAGCTTAAATACAACCAATGCCCTAAATACCTCGGAGTTACTCTAGATAGATCTCTCACCTATAAAGACCACCTCACAAAACTGTCATTGAAGTTAGCCTCGCGAAACAACATCCTGCATAGGCTATGTGGTACATCATGGGGAGCCGCTGCCCACTGCCTGCGCACCACTGGCATTGCCTTGGTATACTCTGCCGCGGAATACTGTGCCCCAATATGGTTAGGAAGTGCACACGTAGCGAAAATAGATACCAAACTGAACGACACTATGCGATGTATCTCGGGAACCATCAAGTCTACCCCTACACACTGGTTGCCGACCCTATGCCACATAGCCCCTCCAAACCTACGAAGGAAGCGTGCTCTGCAAAGAGAGGCCGAAAAGATTGAGGCTACTGCTTCAATTCCAATCCACCAAGAGTTCTGCCATCCACCACACCAGCGCCTCAAGTCCCGAAACCCTTCATACGCCCAGGACTGTCATAGATTTAATATTTCTGAGGCTTGGAAAAGCGAATGGGCCACTATTAATACAGATAGTCTTGAAAATTTAGACCCCACTCGCCAACTTCCAGGGTTTGACCTCCCTCGTAAACAATGGTGCCGCCTAAATAGATTAAGGACTGGTCATGGCCGATGTAACTATTTTCTACATAAGTGGGGTTGGAAGGACTCGCCCATGTGCGAATGCGGAGAAGAGGTTCAAACCATGGAGCACATCGTCCAACGCTGCCCCCTGCACTCGTACCCGGGACCAGCGAAAGACTTACTACACCTAACACCCGACGCAGCTGCATGGCTCAGCAACCTGAATGTTGACATCTGATTTAGATACGTAAACTAAGAAGACTGCCAATTTTAAATGTACTATGCCATACGATTAAATAAATGCGAAGTATTCAATTGGAATCGCTTTTGGGTAAATTATTTATCAATAATATATTAATACTACTATTTTATTCGGACAATTGGAATACTTGACAGTGATTATATTCAATTTCAATTTCATTTATTTAAAGACCAACTTGGATCAATCATCGTTAGTACCACTTGTAATAAAATTAACCTAAGATTAGTACAAATAAATTACAATCAATACAAATAAATTATGTTAAAATTAAGACACATTAAATTATATTAAATGAAGTAAATTGCAATTAAATTTTATTATAATGTCAGAAATAAATTAATAATGTCAATTTATACGATTATGATATTAAAAAAAACAGCACAAAGGTTACTAAATTGATTCTCAAAATATGTGAAATTAATCTTGAAAGTCGAAGGGGCTACATCATCTTGTTATCTTGAGTAATACTGTCAAAACAATCAGAGCAAGACTTTAAGTAGTTACAGTGTATCAGTGGCTGTCAGGTTAAGTTAAGAATACATAACCAAGTCTGGCAAGATGGTGGAATGCTCAGTTAAAGACAATGGAATACGACACAAAGCTATTCCGAGTAAGTTGTCTGAATCCCTTGGGGTTTGCGGTTAGCATTTGCAATACCATGTTTTTGTCGGAACTTGCCTGTTGCTGCAGCAAGTACTTACTGACAAGTAATGCTATGATTTTGACATTTTAAAATGTTTCTAATATTATCAGCACGAATATTTGTTCTTGGGTCTTGGATGTTTCCTATGTATTTAAGTATTTATTTATCTATATAAGTATGTATATCGTCGCTTAGTACCCATAGTACAAGCTTTGCTTAGTTCGGGACTAGGTTGATTTGTGTAAGATTGTCCACAAATATTTATTTTATTTATTTATTTTATTTATTATTTTGAATCGTTTATTTCCATAAGGCTCATAAATGATTAGCGTGCTAGTTTTTCGGGCTAGTTAGGAGGTTAACATATCAAAGGTCCCCACAACTACCCCCGCCACTGGGGGGGTTTACAGGTCCCATTTTTCGATATTTCGTAAAAAAACTCGTAAACGGTGGCCCATAGCAAAAAACGTTATATACACTTTTTCGGTAGGATTAATATTTAATGAAATTTTAAAGGGGGAAAACATTTTTTATGATAAGTTAAATGGCTTCTCATTCCTTTATTTTTCAAAAGTTTGATAAATAAAGGAATTAGAAGACATTTATAACATTTTCCCTTTTTAAAATTGTGTTCTAAGCATACCTTCTAATATAATTGTGTGCTCTATACCTTCAAAATGGTTGGCCTATTTGTCTGTGTGATCATACTGAATCGCACTGCCAAAAGTTGCGTAGTAGCATTTTGTTGGCAGTTCGAATTATCTTAGACTTGTGTATAACATCTAGTTATATTCAAATACATAGCATGCAATATGTCATTTTATATTAGTGAGGTATAAAAACAGTAAAAAGTAATATTTTTAGCGAATGACGCAAAATTCAATTTTATTTCATTCTTCTATAAAGAAGTGTAAGTTTCGCCTTTCGATGAGTTAAGGCGCAGGGTAGGGCAAGGCCTTCCCCATACAAACTTTGTGCACGTTTTATTCGTCGGTTTTGGCACTAACAAATATAATATATTTTTTGGTTGTAAATATTAGATATGCGAAGATCGTGATGTGAAAATTTTCAAATATTTCAAAAATATTCAAAAAAAAATAAATAAATAAATAAATAAAAGAAAAAATTACATCACAAAATAGCTATCAGAAAAATAAGCATACTGACCAAAAATCATAACTTTAATGCAAACACAAACGAAGTAAATCCTGCACAAAGTTTGTATGGAGAGAGCTTGCCCTGCCCCTCCTCTTAACCTACATATAATCATTATTTTATTCTTTAAAAAATATCTGCGGTTTAAACATTTATCAAGTTCATAGTGTGTATGATGACACTACAAAAAAAGTATTTGTTCATTTACCTATATGCTTAGAACGGTGTTTTTTTTTTTTCAATATTGATACAGTTATTTAAACAAAACATTTCCTTAACGGTTGTGTTTACTCCTCTGTCGCAAACATAAAGCTAAATTGAATATTTCATAAATGTTAGCCGTTTTAAATTCTTTCGTTTTTCGCCGTATTACACTCAGAGCTTCAGATGGTTTTATTACAACTTTTTTTTTAGAATGTGGAGTTTTTGCGTGCCTCTGTTTTGTTTCTCCGTTTCATGAATTCATTAAACAAAAACTTTGTGCTTTTATTTAACCTGTTATTATTCTCTTGTTATTATTCGTGGAGTTGTGAATGCAAACGTCATTCTTAGCAATTGAGGCGACGAACAAAATATTTACTTTTGCTCCGACATTTATTGTAAAGCAATTTTGCTCAGCGCAATTAAGTAACTGCTTACAGAGGGAAAAAGTATTTTTTGATTTCATATTATGAGGTGTTGAATACCTAGTTTCTTTTTTATTGAACTGGGGCCTATTTTTAGAAGCTACAGGTTACAAATAACAAGCGGGAATCTCTTATCGATACCTTTTAAAGAAAGGGATTTCAGCTTGTAATTTTTTAATTGTAGCTTCAAGAAATGGGCCCCTAGTCATTGTTAAGAGCCATTTTTTACGTGCTCTTCATAAAACTAATATTGGTAAATATCATACAAAATAGTTTCAGTCGTTTTTATATATTACATAACATAAAATCTGACCAATGATAATTATGATTCATAAAATTATGCTGATTGTTTATAAAGTATTTTTTTCTTGCAACTTTATCACTTACACAAGTTGAAATTTTGAAATTCCTTATATGCATGTAAAGTGAAATTATATTTTTTTTTTATAAAAATGTATACATAATTTTAAGAAAAATATTATACATTATATTATATATATATTATATATATAGTACCTAAATCAAGCGTTCAACCACAGTCACAGACAGAAATTCAAGTAATTTTGTAGTTTTAATACAGATCCGGTTCAGACAGATCAGAGTGTTTCAGTCAATTTGGTTAATAATCCAAGTTTTATAGAGAGTGAAGTCTGGACTTGACTTGATTTTATAGTTTTGTTTAAAAAAAAAAACATTTTATAATGCGGGATCGTATATAAACGTATAAGTATACATTCGTTATAAGATTTATAAGACTACAAACAATAACGTAAACCGGTTTTGAGGTTCTCTGAAAGGAAGAATATATTTGTTTTATGTTCTAATTTAATATTTTTACATCACTTTTAAAAGATAGCAACTGATTTCCCTTTCAATACAATTATTTAAGCGGAACAGGTGGCGATAATTTTTTTTTTGTTTCCAAAATCTTTCTAATATTATCATTGTATTCCGAAGGGAAGCAAAAAATTATGTAACCGTAAGCACGAACAAACGAACTCAGGATTCAATTTGTTATCTGTCCCTTTACACATTGTTTCACGGAAATCTAATCAGGCCGGTGAAAAACACAAAAGGCTCGAATACAATATCTGTTAATTAATATCAATCCCTTCTTTGTTTATATTGGCGTTCATTTAAAAAAGCGACGCATGTGTCCAAAGCTTATTTCAAACGCAAATCAAGATAAATGTTTAATGATTTGCTATACATTTCATCTTATTCCATGAACGAATAAAAAGCTGCTGGGGCAGCTCTGGTGGCTTATTCAGAACAAGGAATAATACATCGCATTAACTTTATTTTACTAAACGGTTAAAACTGACGTATTAATTGTCACTTCGGGCGACATGTTTCGAACTCGTCGGGAGTTCTTCCTCAGGATGAGTGCGTCTGCGACCCGCGTCGATTGCACACTGTCGAACTACCCGCCGCCCGCCGCAAGGCACGTGACGCACGCGCAGACAGCGCGGGGGCGGGGGCGCAGCTCGGCGCTGAAGGTGTTGTATGAGGTCGTGGTGAGGGATCGTCCCCCCCGATCAATGGTAAGCACACTGAACTCACTATGTACACTCGATTGTCATAACGCACTTCCCGCTCTATGATCGGAATCACAGGTTTCCTTGAATTTTCAGTGATACTAGAATAGGGACATGTCAACTTATTTTGACAGTTTTGTTTGACGTTTAATATTTTAACATCATATATGACATTCCAGCTTATATGGCATTCGATCGGTCTGTAATAAATTGCTGCCTCCGCGTCACCGTACCGCTGCTTTTCGAGGAAGCTTCAAATACACAGCAACCAAGTGCTGGAATAACATACCTCCACCACTCAAGAAATGTCCCCTAATAGTAGAAGAGCCGGTGACACTGAACCTAGTATGATAAGATTCCCAGATGGCATATATATAATTAGGTGCGTCATTAGTCGGGGAATACGAAACGGCGATGCTGCAATGCGAAAAACCTGGCGAAGCCATTGAAAATTAAAATTGAAAAATGATGAATAATCCGGTTTCTAGTATGATAAGATTCCCAAGTTTCGTTTGTTCCTCGAAACAGGGGAGGGGAAGGACTATACGATAGTGCAGTGCTGCAAGCCCTCCTGGCTGGCCTTGTCAGTGGCAGCAGTATGATAAGCGACCACTTTTCTGAGGTATCTAGTATGATCGGATTCCTGAAAAAAACAGGGCTCATCTGAAAGATCAGCACTTTCTGTGTAAGAAAAACCACTGCTGCATTTTCCAAACAGTGGAGAAGGTGGTTGCTGCAGCGATTAAAGGAGCCGACAACACTGAACCTATTTCGATAGATTCTCAGATGATATATATATAATTAGTCGCGGCATTAATGGGGGTACACGAAATGGCGATGCTGCAAAGCAAATGAGCAAGCAAACCTATTAAAAATCAAATTTAAAAATATAAAAAATAAACGGTTTCTAGTATGATAAGATTCCCAAGTTTCGTTTGTTCCTCGAAATAGGGGAGGGGTAGGACATACGATAGTGCAGTGCTGCAAGCCCTCCTGGCTGGCCTTGTCAGTGGCAGCAGTATGATAAGCGACCACTTTTCTGAGGTATCTAGTATGATCGGATTCCTGAAAAAAACAGGGCTCATCTGAAAGATCAGCACTTTCTGTGTAAGAAAAACCACTGCTGCATTTTCCAAACAGTGGAGAAGGTGGTTGCTGCAGCGATTAAAGGAGCCGACAACACTGAACCTATTTCGATAGATTCTCAGATGATATATATATAATTAGTCGCGGCATTAATGGGGGTACACGAAATGGCGATGCTGCAAAGCAAATGAGCAAGCAAACCTATTAAAAATCAAATTTAAAAATATAAAAAATAAACGGTTTCTAGTATGATAAGATTCCCAAGTTTCGTTTGTTCCTCGAAATAGGGGAGGGGTAGGACTATACGATAGTGCAGTGCTGCAAGCCCTCCTGGCTGGCCTTGTCAGTGGCAGCAGTATGATAAGCGACCACTTTTCTGAGGTATCTAGTATGATCGGATTCCTGAAAAAAACAGGGCTCATCTGAAAGATCAGCACTTTCTGTGTAAGAAAAACCACTGCTGCATTTTCCAAACAGTGGAGAAGGTGGTTGCTGCAGCGATTAAAGGAGCCGACAACACTGAACCTATTTCGATAGATTCCCAGATGATATATATATAATTAGTCGCGGCATTAATGGGGGTACACGAAATGGCGATGCTGCAAAGCAAATGAGCAAGCAAACCTATTAAAAATCAAATTTAAAAATATAAAAAATAAACGGTTTCTAGTATGATAAGATTCCCAAGTTTCGTTTGTTCCTCGAAATAGGGGAGGGGTAGGACTATACGATAGTGCAGTGCTGCAAGCCCTCCTGACTGGCCTTGTCGGTGGCAGCAGTATGATAAGCGACCACTTTTCTGAGGTATCTAGTATGATCGGATTCCTGAAAAAAACAGGGCTCATCTGAAAGATCAGCTCTTTCTGTGTAAGAAAAACCACTGCTGCATTTTCCAAACAGTGGAGAAGGTGTTTGCTGCAAACGAAACTTGAGAATCTTATCATACTAGAAACCGGTTTTTTTATGTTTTCAAAATTTCTTTTTAATAGCTTTGCCTGCTCATTTGCTTTGCAGCATCGCCATTTCGTGTACCCCCATTAATGCCACCACTAATTATATATATATATCATCTGAGAATCTATCGAAATAGGTTCAGTGTTGTCGGCTCCTTTAATCGCTGCAGCAACCACCTTCTCCACTGTTTGGAAAATGCAGCAGTGGTTTTTCTTACATAGAAAGTGCTGATCTTTCAGATGAGCCCTGTTTTTTTCAGGAATCCGATCATACTAGATACCTCAGAAAAGTGGTCGCTTATCATACTGCTGCCACTGACAAGGCCAGTCGGGAGGGCTTGCAGCACTGCACTATCGTATAGTCCTACCCCTCCCCTATTTCGAGGAACAAACGAAACTTGGGAATCTTATCATACTAGAAACCGTTTATTTTTTATTTTTTTAAATTTGATTTTTAATAGGTTTGCCTGCTCATTTGCTTTACAGCATCGCCATTTCGTGTACCCCCATTAATGCCACGACTAATTATATATATATCATCTGAGAATCTATCGAAATCGGTTCAGTGTTGTCGGCTCCTTTAATCGCTGCAGCAACCACCTTCTCCACTGTTTGGAAAATGCAGCAGTGGTTTTTCTTACACAGAAAGTGCTGATCTTTCAGATGAGCCCTGTTTTTTTCAGGAATCTGATCATACTAGATACCTCAGAAAAGTGGTCGCTTATCATACTGCTGCCACTGACAAGGCCAGCCAGGAGGGCTTGCAGCACTGCACTATCGTATAGTCCTACCCCTCCCCTGTTTCGAGGAACAAACGAAACTTGGGAATCTTATCATACTAGAAACCGGATTTTTCATCATTTTTCAATTTTAATTTTCAATGGCTTCGCCAGGTTTTTCGCATTGCAGCATCGCCGTTTCGTGTTCCTCGACTACTGACGCACCTAATTATATATATGCCATCTGGGAATCTTATCATACTAGGTTCAGTGTCACCGGCTCTTAAACTATAAATAGTTTTAAGTTACAGTTTAAACGACACCTTCTGAAGTTACAACAGGCACTTCCCCCCGGCAATCGAGCTGTGCCGTCATACACTTGACGAATATAACGTTCATATTATTAGTGGTACTCGTTCCAATTATTAACCAGACTGAATATTCTAATACATATTATTATACGTACCTATATATATTTACAGTTCCAACTAAACTTTTAATTTGTACCGATTTTATGTAAACAACGCACACATACATATATATACACGCGCCCATTTACGCTACACACATTCATAATATGTCTTCGTTTCCGACCAACAGCAAACAATGTAACAAGCTCTACTGTAGTTACCCAGGGTCTGCCTGAAAACCAGCGTTTTAGTAAGTCAGTAAACTTGCTGCAACATTATGCTGAGGCAAGCCCCTTTTTAGCATCACAAAAAAATACTACCTAATTACATATGCATGATTATTTTAAGTTATATCTTAAGTCTAATTTTAACATACTTGTACGTGTAATTGTGTGTAAGTTTATGTCAACTCGTGCCTTGTGATGTTGAATAAAATATTTCTATGTCTTCTATGTCTATGTCTATGTCATATATATGAGATTAAAATGAAAATTATATTACTGCTGTAGCCTTAACCACAGATAAGAAAATTGCCATAAATTCATTGAATGTTGAAATGAGAGTCATTTTCTACGGTTTCCGAACGCATATCAGAGGATTTATGATATGTGTGTAGATAAAAAGTTTTTAATGTATTGTATTTTACATGGGTTTGCATTGATGTATTTTTTAAGTAATATTAGCAAACAATATCTACTCTATACTATCAATTATTAAATTCGGCAGCCTTTATTTACTCTCAATCACCGTTTTGTTCTTGTGTATGACAAATATAATAACCACCAGTTCATGTCCATTTTATAAAATAAGTTGAAATTAAAGGTTATATCACCCTGGTTGGTATGTAAAAAGTTGTTTTATGTTTAAACGACAGCTAAATATCCGAACAGGAAATTAAATAGGAATCAGAACAAATCCTATTATAAACTCCCATCAATCATTAGGTCCTCAAGGCTGCGGGAAAAGAATGGACCCGAGACGGCGCCATAAAAATGTCGAGTTACTAAATACCTGTTGTGTACCCAGTTGAAAAAAAAAACAAAAGAAGGTTTAATGTTTACCTTCAACTTTAGGTTTTGCATTTCGGATTGATCAGCAAGCAGAACGTCTATTTTTATTCGCTACTTCTTATCCGAATAACTATTTATCTACTTCGCGCGCTTGTCCTCATGCACTGAGTTAACGTATGAAAATAAGTAAAACAAATTAAAACGTAATATTGGGTAATGAAAGACATGAACCATTAATCATTATTGTAGCCTAGATAAGGCCTTACCTATTTTAGTTTCCGAAATTTCTAGAATATACAAATTGTGTTCGTGACTTCAAAGGGTGACTTTATATTGGTCATGCCTTTAGGTACGTGAGATTTCCGCTCCTTAGCGGAAAAATGCTGCTACGCGCTATACCTATGGCGTAACAAAAGTAGCGTTGCTCGAATGGATTGCATAGCTTTCAAGGCCGTCTGCTGTTACGTTGCGTAGAACGTAGTATATACTTACGTTAAATACGTGAATAGTGTGTGGATAATTGTCTTCTTCCAGAGTATTGAAAAGGTGTGAAAACAAGAAAATTGCCTACAAATTCCAATAGAAAAAACTGTTGTGCATTTTTCACCCAACCTTACCACTTATTTAGAATGAAATGAAATGTTCAGCTCAGTAAATTCGTGGAAATTACATTTTGCGGTGTAGTTGTAATTTTCAATTTAACAAATAAGTACTAATTGTTACAAATTTTCATTGGTGGATCCCACTGCCAACTTAAAATATTATAATTGAATGACTACGTTGATGTGGTTATTGGGTTTTTAATTAGAAATGTTGATGCGGTTTCAATGACGTCTGTTTATGTAAAATAACATTAATACCTAGACGCTCAATATTAAAGAATAACACTACGTGTACAACATTTGTTACTTGTATATACGACTGTTTGTGTTCTTAAATAAATTAAAAAATTAAAAAAAAAATTAAGAAAATTTTTGCCTCTTGGTACACAACACACATGTGCATATTTTTGTGTTTAAGGGGGAAAATTTAACACACAACTCCTAACTGTTATAAAGGCGAAAGTTTAGATGTTTAGATGTTTGTTACTCAGTCACGCAAAAACGGCATATGATGAAACTTGGAATACAACAGGTTTCAATAGTCCGGTTTAACATATAATAATTTTTATCCCGATAATCATCCCTTGAATGGATGAAATAGGGAGTGGAAGTTTACGCGGACGAAGTTAGATAGTTAGAAGTTAGATTAGAGATCAATAAAACGATGAACTAGGGTTGGTCGTTTAAAAATAATATTCAATTGTATTTATGAGAGTTCGTTGGGGATGGGATTTACGTTGTCACTTAAGTACTTATTCGTAAGCATCTCATTTGATTATGGCTTGAAATGAGATAATGAAGACCTATAAATGCTATTTATAAGAGTGTTTATGGCAATACATTATTTTTTCTTGAAAATTCATCGAATTTGATCTCCGAAATGTCAACACCTATACCTATATTTAGTTTTGCGTATAAAGTGACAAATGACAATCAAGTTAAACATTTTCTAGCTAGTTGTTGGTCGCGCCAATAGCGGTAAACTCGAATGCTCCGACTGCAAGCACTAAAGCAGAAAAACTTATGAATAAAAAATGAATTCCTTGGTTTTAAAATTAGCATTACAAAGAGAGGGTGATTCTCGTACCTTCGCGCCTGTAAAAGAAAAGTGTAATGCGGTCTTTGAACGTTATTGTAAGGAAAATCAGCGTTTAAGCTCCAACGGTCATCAGGTTACCCACATTTGCATTTATTGCCTTTATTACTTGAAAATAAAACGAGTTTTGTAATTTTCGCTATACAATTCTTTTTGTCCGATTATTATGTTTTGGATAAAATAGAAGCTAATTATTATTTATTTATTCATCGTATGGCATTTATTTCGAACCGTGAGATCTTCGAGAAGACCGTACGGTTGCCAGTAGTATTATTA
Organism: Cenopis cana; assembly: GCA_951800055.1. Lineage (NCBI taxonomy): Eukaryota > Metazoa > Arthropoda > Insecta > Lepidoptera > Tortricidae > Cenopis > Cenopis cana. Next base: position 9,851,709 of record OX637476.1, on the reverse strand, counting down.
TTTATAAGAAATACCTAGTATGAATATAATTAAACATTTTTTTCTTGTTTCATATGTGTTACCTACATACTATGGATATTTTGTTTTTTTTAATCGATAGTAATATAATGTATAATTAATTTTGTATTAAACTACAAATATAGATATAATGGAGAAATTAAAAAATTTAGGCACCGAGCAGGATTCGAACCTGCGACCTCCTGGCATGGCGACTGGCTGCGAATGCCAGGAGGTCGCAGGTTCGAATCCTGCTCGGTGCCTAAATTTTACAATTTCTCATTTATTTCTAAATTTATACGTATAGTTTTATACGCACGAGTAAAATAATATCCCAAAATAAAAACTTTAACTAAATACCTCGCGTAACGACGCTGCGCTGATGCTAATTTCACAAAAAAAATATCTAAATTATTAGAGTCGTAGCTATTTACAAATGCGTTATTAATACAACAACATTGATCTTTTTACTTGTAAACATTCAAAGCGAGTGTTTTGCCTCGCAACATTAAACCGTAAATTTTTGTATGAGTAAACCGGGCTGCATGATTGATCCAGTCAAATGACGCGTGTTTTCAGCGCTGCTGAAAACTGTGAAGTACTCTTTATTGGGTACTGGAAAATATGGCGGTATTAATAATAATCGTTTATTTCGGATAATACAAAAGACCCATGATAATATAAATGAATTACATAAAAAAAATCAATAATATTAAAATAAAAACTAAATTAGAATACAAACTAACCTGCTTGACAAGGTGTCCCAAGGCGATGTGACCGTTGAGTTGTGGTTTAATATTAACACCAAATTATCGATTAAAACTTTGATTTAGAGGTATATCGATATGTTTTTTTTTTAAATTGCCATTTCTTTTTTTTAACAGAGACGGCTGACTTGTTGCACTATTTTGCGATATTTTGTTTGTTTTGAGTTTATTTTCCAGTCTGTTTTTTTTTATTGCACAGCCATTATTGTTACTTATCCGCTCAGGCTCTAAAAACTGTCCAAACTTAAATAAAGCACGTAGAAAATAAGGAGAAACTGGAAATTCTAACAAAAAATGAATATTTTTTTTGTTTAGCCGAAAATTTGTTTAGCAGTACTAATGTTTATGTGGTATTTTGACCAAAAGAAAAAAGTTGGTGTTTGAAAAAATAAGTGATTTTGATTTGTAACATTTGTCGTTATCAGCTGCACTCCAACGCCTTGAAAATTTTATGTTGTCAATATATTTGTGAACGCCTCGTTTGTATATGTATATCTAATGGCAACTGTAACTTTTTCTGAATTATATTTATATTAAATGCTTGTTTAAAAATTGTCATACATTGCCACCCTGCAATTACAAAAAAAAAACCAATTCATCATAGTAATTACTTTTTTTATGTTGACTACTACATGCATTGCTTTGGCATGTTAATGAATGAATAATTGTTAAAATTAAAAATTACTTCGGTCACTTTAATTATCCTCACGCAAGAGGAAACGCCTCCGTTCAACGCCCAGTTGCGTGTTGTAAAAAGTTGAGTGGTGTTTATTTCTGATTTTAAATTAAACCGCAGTTATGTTTACTTATTTTACTGTCCCATACGACTGACAAGTTTAATGGTGTAAGTCAGGATTGCGCATAAAGGTACCGAGTAACTTTTATAGCGCATGCAAATTCGTGATGTACTCGTAGCTTGCGTGATTTTGCGATTATTTGCAGTAAAGAGCTTGTTTACGAAAAAAGTACCTAGTTTTTCCGCCGTGAGTGATGATTTCGACACATTTGTATTATGCAAATATTATAATACTAACATAATCAACGAAATTGTGTTTTTTCTGGGAAAATAAAAATACATGACAGAGGTGATTAATAATAGGTATTATCTATACTCGTAGGTGTCGAGCATTCCACCACCACCAGCACCAGTTCCAGTTCCAGTTCCAGTTTTCCGCACCATTGCTTTTTACTTTTCTTTTTTTTTAACTCTGTCATGTCATTCTTATAAAAGGGTACATACATATTTAATATTTCATGATTCGTATCATTGATCACTTTAGATTTTATTGTTTACCTATAAATAAACTGTAAATTTTCACTATAGGTAAATGCTTGGCTGAATACACATTTAGCCAGTGCCGACGTCTAGCATTTTTCAAAGAAATGTGCAAAGCGCAGTAGTAGAGATGTTGAGCGCGCATGTATTTGGAAAAAGGCCGCCATTTTTAACACGCTTTTATTAGGTCGACCTGTATGTAACTATGTAATGGAATCTAATGTAACTAATTGAATCATCTTCCAAGGATCGTTGCGTCATGAAAATTGGCAGCTGTATGTAGTTCTGATGACAATACAATAATATGGTACCTACTGTCGAACTGATCTGATGATGGAGCCGGAAGATATGAACTGGAACTTCATGATGGAACATCGTATCGTAGCTGTGTTTGGATTTGTTAGAAAAGTCTTGTAATGAACTTTGACCACGATTAGGTTTCAAGGTCTGATGATGAAGCCGGAAGATAGGCACTGGCATTCCATGGTGGAATATCGTATCATAGTCGTGTTTGCACTTGTGAGAAAGGTCACGTAATGGACTTTGAACACGATCAGGTTTCAATTAACACGCAAAGCGTGTTTTTGTAGTGTTTTTAAACTATTAATTTTTCTTTTAAAGTACTAATTTCTTGTTTACCTAGTGTTTGCATAAAGATATCGAGTGAAGTGACGAATGGCTAAAATAAAATAGAACCTTAAGGATATTACGTACCTAACTACCAACGAGCATGTCTATTGTCTGTTGTTAAGTCTCAATTAAATTCTGTTTTTTAATGTTATATTTAAGCACGAGTAAATAGGTTAAGTTAAAGATTTTTTTTTAAATGAGCGTGTCTCGCCATCAAACGTTACAGTTTGGCGAGTTTTTACCATAAGTTCAACAAAATGTAATTTTTCTTATTCAAAAATTAAAAATAAAATCACCTGGTCAAATGTAACCCCAGAACATAGTATTCAAGAAGCACAAAATGCCAACAAAGATTCCTTGGCGGCTAAGATGAATTTTGCGGTGAACTGGCGTATTGTTTCGCAGAATTTTCAGTTCAAAGAAAACATTTTTTTACAAAAGGGTCGCAGTTCTAACCTAACCTAACCTACTTTTCTGGTAGATCTAATTGGGTTCTACAAAATTGCATTTTAACTGTACCTAAAAAGTTACCGGTTTCCGAAAAATAAAGTTTCTGTGAAACGTAAATTCTGGAACTAATACATTCTATGAAAGAAGGGATTACAATCCTCAACCGATTGAGATGTAATTTGGCATACTCATGTAATTTCGATGACAATGTAATATTATGGTACCACCGAGCTGTTTTGTTACGGGAGACAGAAAGTGCCCATAACAACTCCTACAGAAGACAATCCCGTCGTTTGGGCTTATTGGAAACGTCTCAACGAGTAGGTAGTTGATGGCGAAAAAAAGGTACAGTCGGCAATAAAAGCTTGTACCGAAAACTAAATTTTTGACAGAAACTTTTTCTAAACTGCTCCTTGTAAAATTCACATATATGTACGTTCCTTACTTTATATTACGGTAAAATTCGATTTATTTGTTTGCGCTACGTGCCTGTACTGGTGTACTGGTGAGCCTTTCACGGTTACTGCACAAAATATAATAAAGTTGGCGACGAATATTAAAACGTTAAGCTTTTTCTACCTTTTTTATGAAGCTGGACTGGACAGCAAAGCCAGTGGCATGTTACCGCCACACTGTTTTGCCGTTCGTAATATCAGACCGTGACGCGTTCACAAATTGTATCAGCCCGTTGAAAAGTGCCGCCCTCGCCCCCATCATACAAAAAGCAGTGACAGCGGAATTTCTCATTACAGCTACAGGCAAGATCCCCATACATCACGATGGGAAAATATAGCGTTTAACATCCCCTCACAGCCTAATACACACACATATGTATAGGCTGTCACATGTCCAGTTGAAGTTGATTTGTTGACTGTGACGTAATAAAACTCGTTAAATTGATTATGACGTCGAGATTATCTTGGGGTTTAAGCAACAGCTGCTATCATTAGAAACAAAAAAAACAGCCAAGTGCGAGTCGGACTCGCGCACGAAGGGTTCCGTATCATTACCTAAAAAAAGAAAAGAAAAAACAAGTTTGTTGTATGGAGCCCCCTTAAATATTTATTTTATTCTGTTTTTTAGTATTTGTTGTTATAGCGGCAACAGAAATACATCATCTGTGAAAAGTTCAACTCTCTAACTATCACGGTTCATGAGATACAGCCTGGAGACAGACGGACAGACGGACAGCGGAGTCTTAGTAATAGGGTCCCGTTTTACCCTTTGGGTACGGAACCCTAAAAAAGAACAAATTGCGTCCCAGGCAAGGTGACGACCCAAGAAAAAATACTTTATATCGTATTGGTTTTGTCCCAACTTAATTGTTTTTTATCTTATAATAGTTATAATTATAACGTAAATAAGGTATAAAGTGCCATACAACAGAAATATCCGTTAGAAAATAAAGAAATTTAAAATCACGCGTTACCTATTTATTTCTAAAGTGTTATTCACAAATATTCAAGGAAAACAGTTTCTTCTTTCCCTCGATCGAGCTCGATCGTTAACAAAGGCTGTTAGGAAAAAAATGCGTTTAATTAAGACTGTATTACAGTTTTTTTTATTGGACCTCGGAGTAGCAATAACATAAGACAGTACCCGCATAACTAGACGCAGTACTCGCATAAAGAACGATAGGGCCTACGGGTTCTATTAACTAGGTTATTATTTTAAATGTGAATCGTGGCCCAGCGGCGCCGGGTACAGCTTGCGGAATCTAAGGTTAAGCAACGTGGGCAGCAGGGATGATGATTATTTTAAATGTGAAGATTTTCATGTTTATTATATAATAAACATGAACAATATTGTTACGTACCTAAAACGCCACCACATAAAAACGCCTAAAATGAGCTCTTTTTTATTGTCATGTTTCTTAGTCTGTTAGGAATTTACAAATATGGGCCTTGTTGCCTGACGCAAATAAATAATCGTACCTATTACATAATAATAAATTACGTACAATAGGTTCTTATTTATCCTGATAATAGATATGATGACAAAAGGAGACGTGATGAGCTCAAGCGGGCAAAGTCAGGACCTTATTATCTTAAAAGAAAAAAAAGCGTGATCTGGTTGGCCCGATTTTAAACCAAATTCCAATCAAATTTTGGTATCTAGTACATTTTTTGAGATGGTTAGCCGACACACAGACTAACTAATCTGGGGATCTTTATTCGATCTTATTATTTTAAAGTTGACACTCGGAGATCCCGTACTCTCATAAGATATTATTATGATTAGTCACATTAGTGACAGACTACTTAAAGTCTATTTCCGACGTATAATACTAGATTTGATTAATTTTATTATAAGTTTTTTTTATTGATAGAGATAAATTGTGGCCTATTTGCAGCATAAATATTACCTATTGATTTTTGAAACGGATCTTTATAAAACCGAGCCTTAATTGTTCGATATGACTATTAAGTTTCTTGGCATAAGTCAGGATGCCGATGCCGATGAAGGTGGTACGTAATTCGTTACATTAGGCCAGCCAAAGAAGTCAGAATAGCATGGTCAACTTATTCGCGCATTTTACTGGTCTGACGCAGTCCGCTGTGATCAGTAGCACTAATTAATCTCTTCGCGTACTTTCAGCATTGCAGTTTGTGGAATTGATTTATGTACGGCCGCATAACAGCTATTTGTGTTTTTGAACTTAATTAACGTTATAATTTAGCTGCTTGTTAGCATAACCTGAATAGCTAAATTGGAATTTTAAACGTAAGTTTGTGGCGATATTTGTTCCTCTTTTTCTCAAACACTACTTAACGGAATACTTATTTATGAAACTAAGCAAGCACATTCTATTAACATTATCCTAGCGAAGGTTTAGATGTTTAGATTTTATGGATGTTTGTTACTCAATCACGCAAAAACAGCTGAACGGATTATGACAAAACTTGGTATGCAAAGAGTTTATAGCCTAGATTAACTAACATACAGCATACTTTTTAAAACCAAAATAATCTCTCGGAGGGATGGCATATGGAGTGGAAATTTACGCGGACGGAGTCTCGGGTAGCAGCAAGTTACCTATATATACGTTATAATTTCGAACTTAATTTGTTCAAGTTTATATTCTTCTTCGGTAAACGTGGGATGGTCAATGTGTTGTCATAATTAAAGTAATTTTATTACACCTGTGACGATCTGCGTGGTTAAATAACGACAGCTTTTGGTGAGGGCACAATGCATATTTGCACGCACTTGACCGGACTTCACCTGTATTGGCACTTGAAAATTCTTTGCCTAGAAAAGACAAATTAGAACCTACATCTCGTACTTATGACCCAGGCTCACCGATTAAAATAGAAACGGGTATTCGCCAAAGTGGCATAAACGCTTAGTGACACAAACCCGGTATGTGTTTCTATTAGCTCTGTAGTAATTAGGAGTCGTCGGTCGAAGCTAAGTTTGGCCGCACGCGGGCAGGACTTAATCCCGTGATCGGGATTCAGATCACGTGTTTCTAGAAATTCTGCGAGTGCGGCAAATGTCAATAATAGTCCATTCCCGTCATCAAATTTAAATGTCGAAGGGTCAGGATTGGATGTAACTAATTATTTGGTGCTACCTCCTTTCGGCATTTTTAAGAAATATTTTTTCTTTACTAAGAAAACACACCTTTAATTGACTTAATTTTTTAATAGGTTTCCATGGGAATATAAGTACATAAGTTGTTTTTTTATACCAACGCGTATTAAATTGTTTTTTTTTTCAAGTTTCATTCCACAATATTAATTATTATATTAAGTCCTATTTTCGGTTCCATCTACATAAAATTGCATCTACCTAATAATTTAAGTTCGTTAAGATTAATTAGACAATAAAGAAAGGACCAATTTTAATTGTATTAAAAAAAATGGTAAAACATATTAAGACGAGTAAATTTATTAGACTATTTTAACTTTCAAGTGGATTTTTTTCTAGGTTATTAATGAGAACATTTAATATAATACTGACGTCTTGGCTTGTATCTTTTTCCGCCGGATCGCTCGAAACCCGATTAAACTAGATCAGCCCAACCGGTAGCAGAATGAAGCCTGATCCCCTTTACTAGTAAATCCCTGTGAAACGATGCAATTCAGCGGCTTTACGTCCTGTGTGAAAGCGACAGATGAAAATAAAACCTTTTTTTATTTTTCCAGAGCTACAAATTATCATTTCATTTATTGACGCCCGGCTTCCGTCCGAACCCTACGCAAAATACCATAATCCCAACAGCTTTGTAATTGGGGTACACAAAAAGTTTAATCTGACATAAAGTATGTTTTTGTTATAATATAATGTGCTATGAATTATGACATTTATTACATTTATGACATTTAGCGTGAGCAATAAGAAACATCATTTATTTATAAAACGAATCAGGTCGTGCTTTGCGATTTTACTATCGATTTACACTTACCTCGGACAAATAAAATAGGTACGAAATAGAATTAGATGCAATAATAGGGTCATCAGACCTATCATTAGGGATACACCTATAAATAATAATTATTCTCTAAAGAGGATATTTTCGCAGTTAAAATTTGACCTATTTTAATTGCATTTCTAACAGTTTTGTTACAGTCACGTTCCTGCAGCAATTTATGACAGCTGAAATTAGTAAAACTGTATGTCGTAGTTTCTAAATATTTTAAGTATGCTGGAAATCAAAAACAGTTAAGCAATTATCAAGAATTGTTATCAGTTATATTGAAATATAATAGACGGGTCACTCACGGTCGAATATCGCTCGACATGACTCGACATGTGTTCGTGAGTGACTCACGGAAGTTTTCTATTTAAAATTGTTGTCAGTTATCTTACGTAAAAGTACCGGTGAGATACTTATTGTACGTACAGTATGCGGTGTGTGAGGGTTAAACGTTGATGTTACCTCAACCGTCAGAATTAGGAAAATTGTTGATGATACTAACACAAACTTTAAGCCAATATGTTGGGTTGCGGTAATAAATATAATTAATAAGTGTATTGTACAATCGGGGGATTTGAATGTTTGTCACTTTTGGACTCTACTTATATTGTAATAGATTTCAAAAACGACAGACATTCAAATTCCTCGACTGTATACATATAATACGGATGTATTACTTCCCTATCCATTTCCGAGTTGCAATTGTTTTGCGATTATCAGTCCGAGCTGTACCTATTCACAATACAAAATACTATTGCACACCTCGATAAAAATACAAATCAGTTAACACTACTAATGTTTAAGTACTAGACTAATGTTGGTTGTATGTTACAATATTGTTTATTTTGCGTAACTTCTGCGTCAACTAATTACTGTGGTTCGTGACAGTTCTGAGGCACTTTTAGCAGTCGCAAATTAATCTACGAACTTAAGTATGTCGATCGGGCGTCTGGTCACGAACTGACTGAATTTAGATGAGTGTACTTGTACGGTAGAAGATCAATTTGAGTGCTAGTTTAAGCCGAGAGTTTGTCTGGATGATAATATCGTGATGATACAAAGGATCAAAACCACAGAATTATGGGGGTGAACGATATGTCTTTAAGTCGTAAATTACGGTAAAGTTTAAGATATGTTTGTCTTTGCAGTATTGCACTTTATTACATTTGACGTACCTATGCAAAGTAAATAATCGTGGCATGCAAATAATATTGAATCCTCTAAATTTTTGAAAGGACGATTAAGAATACCCTCACCCAAGACAGTAGGTATATAAATAAATATAAAAGTTAATCTTGCATCTGAAAGTAAATGCGGTGCAAATGAAAGTAAATCCCTGAATGATTTCCCCGTAAAAAAAAAGAAATTCAGTAAGTAAGTAAATAAAAATTTCCTAGAGGAATAGACTTCCTCCAGTCCTCCTTTGAATATTATAGGCACTCATAATTATGACGATTTGGGTGTATTTTCAAATCATTCATTTGAATGCTCCTGAAAAGCAATAGTATGGTGAAGTTTGATTTTGTGTGAATAAACTATGTATTTTGTAACATCCGATGAAAATGATTTTATGCGCTGTCAAAAACCGCTTTACTTTCTCAATCTTTCAAAAAAATATTACTGTACTTATTTATATATTATTTTATTATTTCACCGTGCCCTTTGTCAACGTCCGTCTCGACAGTCAACCTTTTCAGAACACCATATTTTTCTGAAGTAAAACTGACACCAGAATGGACATTATTATGAAAATCGTGGTTTAAAAGATAAGTTCGCTTCAATATTTTCAGTTCCAAGAATAACTATGTTGTAGTTTTTTTATTTTATTAGTCAATATACCTTACACTACTTGTGAAGCATCAATTGAGCCCAATCATTTTATTCGGCGAGTAAAAGCTCTTAGGACACCGGAGTCTTATTTTATGTAATATTTAGTTTCCACTATGTATTTTTTTTCTGTTATATTATGACATATCGGGTTTATAAGGAAAGCAGATAAACTATTGTAAAGTTTATTTTTCCTTTTTCATGATCATATATTGTTTTAATTACATTATTGTCACCTTAGAATGTTACGAGACTGCCTGTGCCTACCCATCCGCAATGACTCAATAAGTAATGTTTTGCTTATCTGATGTTGTAGCTATACTGTGACGAATCAAACTATCCTCAAGTCAATTAAGGGTTGGCAATGCGCTTGTGCTTCTTGTTGAGTCGCTAGTGACAGTAGGCTGCGGTGTCAACTTGCCGCCTGGCAGGCCGTAAGTTTTTTGCCACCGTCGTTGTACACAAAAATTAAACTATTTTCAAGTATCACGAAGATCATGTAAGAATTAGTCTTTGTGTAAAATATTCAAACAACACGATAGCACAAAACGAAACCATTCACAGTCGAAATAATATTAGCATATATATGGTCTAGTAAATATATTCCAAAATAACGTGTTCGATATTGTCACATGCAAAGTAAGGGCGAGATATTTTTATATAAGCTGCTTTGTAAAAACACCTGCAAAGGTAGACCCAATATTTTTTTAATATGTTGGTCAATTTTTGGAACTTGAACTTCATCATACTAACAGTTAGTTTTATAAACAGCATTCATATTATAAAATAGAATATTCTTTTTTTTTTCAAAATTCAAACATTTATTCTGCAAATAGGCCACCAGGGCACTTTTACGTGTCATAATGTTAACTTACAATTTAATAAAGGGTAGCATTTAACGAACCACCAAATAAGTTGCCGAATGATGCTCTAAAAAATTACATTGATTACCAATAATACTAGATTCGCACCAAATTTTCAACTCCTTTTAAATATAAAGTGCAACTCAAAGAAGTAACATGTCGATAACCTATTAAATTAAATTGTTACCAAATAAATTAGTCACTACCCAAAAATACTTAATGATCACCTAATTTCAAACACCTAATTTCATATAATTTACATCCAAATATTACAGGGCTCGTAATCCTATTAAAATTATTTACACCCAAATAATTCTTACGATACCCAGAAATACTACATGATCACCAAATTTCATGCGGCAATTGTTTTTTAACGCCCGTCGCGCAAAGCAGTTCCAATCTAGTCTAACCTCATTGCTAGCACACTGATGCGGTTTTCCATACGGTCCGTCTCGCTCGCACGTCGCACCGCGTGCGAGCAAGACAGCGCTAAATGATTTTATTTTATAGAAGCTTCAAAATTTCTGTAACTTTAATGAGACACGTACATAACATAATTTAATTTAATATATTTTCAACAGTGCTTTCCTTACTGGTCGCATACAGCTATTTGTTCTCAGATGTTTTTGCCTCTACTCTATTCGCTGATAATCGTCAATTTGCCTAGGTAGTAGTATTTTTCTATGACATCTATTTTTATTTCAAACTAGTTGACATTGGAACAGTATTGACGGATCTCCGCTGGCGCGGAGCTCCTATTTTGAGTTCTTTTGGCCCTTCGGGCCGATGCAAAACTAACATAACCTAAACCTACCTATACCTATTTCTACCTATTAACTTCCTTTAATTTTTCCATGAAAGTCTATCTAAATTAATAAAGTAAACTCATTTGAGGACCTTTATCCATTTTCATAAGGGAACAAATAAAATGATCACCTAAATAACTTTTGATATCATCAAATTTTCAAACCCTAAAATAAGGTTGAACACTCAAAAAAATTTATCGATCAGCAATTCCGAGTCACCAAAAAAATTCTACCTATTTTTGCAGCACTTGCACCTATTTTACTTATTGCGTTCGTATAAATTTATAATCGCATCAAAAAAATTGTCAAGTACCACCAAAAACACTAAACTACCACCTAATCTCATGCACCTTTTTTCATTAGAATTACATCCAAATATTATATACATCGCATGCTACATTTTAATAAACAGTTACAAATTAATTGTTTTTAGCACTATAAATATTTCAGTTATTTCCAAAATGTTATAAATTAGAAAGTAAAATTTAAAATTAATTTAAAAAGCAACGCGCAATGTGGCGGTGTGAAATAATAACACGTATACTGCTATCTCACTCAATCAAATACAAAGAATTGTCTGAAGCATAAAACCTATTGATATGTCGTTAGAGTGAAAGGTACCTATTGCTGTTTCATTCTAACTACCTATTGCTGACATAGATATAGTATATACTCTGTAGTTATAGATGCGCCAACAAGCGACCGGGGCTATGTCTTTCTCATATTATGACGTCAAAATATGGGGATACCATGGTTGCAAAAAATTACCCCAAAAATTTAGTCGGATAGTACTTAGTTACAAGTGATCAAATTCCATAGTGACTAAGTCGCCATTTTTACTCACTAACTAAATTTACACAACATCGTAGGCGATATCGTAAAATAAGTGATCTCGACCGGCCACTTTTTTTGGGATAATCTTACCTATAAATACATAGTCACCGGTTATCACCGTTGCATCAAACGGCGATTTCACTGATCCAAATCTATACATTTTGTTCTCGCCGCTCGCCGCTGGTCGCTGGCCTTCCTGCTCGCCGCTTGACTTGCTGGTCATCACGTCACCCAAAGAACCATGCTAAATGTTTAAGTCTCTAGACGATGAAAGTAGTAAGTAATGTAACCAGATAGTGCTTACTATTTCCATGCCCCTTTTTGTCTTTCACAGATAAATTATGTAGTTGTTGGAATAAAAGAATAAACTTCAATTTAGAACAGGTAATTTATTTACAATAATATATTACATTTATAACTTTATTTTTCAATAAATAAACAAATATGTAATAAGCAGTTATAGATTATTTTACCCAATTTAATTTCCTGTTCCCTCAGTCCTGAAATCCATTTTTTCGGGATTCATCCTCTGTTGAAAAACTGAAAAAATCAAATTACTTGAAATTCCCGAAACGTGGGGTAATCTTTAGGGGTTTTTTTTATTATTTGTTGGTATCCCGAAATCGAATTATAAACCGACTGAATGGTGGGACATCAATGCTAAGCTGGCTTCTATGGTAGATTTCTACTACGCGATTTGACCGGTTTGTATGTCAAATGTTTGGAGGTTATTTTTTAATTAATTCACATATTTTTCCTATTTCATCTATTGTCTCATGATATAACTAATGATTTAGCTCAGTAATTTGGTTCCGGTGAGATTTTAGAAATAAACACGGGTCCAAAATTCAAAGAAAATGTACTTACGCATGGAATGTAACATCCGCCTTTTTTCGGTCGAAATTGCTTTTACAGCCAAACACTGAACACCCCACCATGTTTGCACTGAACAACCAAACACTACGGATCTGATGATTGGTAAATTATTATTCATTTAAACCAAATTCATCATTAATTTTCCACTTATAAATTGCACTGCAAAATATTGCCACTTTATTTTGCAATCTTCTTGACACTAATGACAGATTACTTTTACCCGACCATGAAAAAATGTCCGGTCGGTGATAAGGACAAAACATCGCACTTTTTTCTACTTCCTCTCATAGGAATCGCAATAAGGCTATCTTTCTCTTACAAAGCGTGTCAGGCCCTTGATTGCTGATGGTTTACAAACTGCAAGAAGTTTTTTTTTTTTTTAATGCGTTGACGTGAGCGCGTTTGATTGAAACCTTTTATTTGAAAATGAGTTTTGTTGATTTATTAAATTGTTAGTTTGTTATGAAAATGGATAAAGGTCCTCAAATGAGTTTACTTTATTAATATAGATAGACTTTCATGGAAAAATTAAAGGAAGTTAATAGGTAGAAATAGGTATAGGTAGGTTTAGGTTATGTTAGTTTTGCATCGGCCCGAAGGGCCAAAACAACTCAAAATAGGAGCTCCGCGCCAGCGGAGATCCGTCAATACTGTTCCAATCTCCACTAGTTTGAAATTAAAATAGCTATTTTTATTTCAAACTTCAACTTCTTAAAATCATTTAGCGCTGTCTTGCTCGCACGCGGTGCGAGGTGCGAGCGAGACGGACCGTATGGAAAACCGCATCAGTGTGCTACCAATGAGGTTAGACTAGATTGGAACTGCTTTGCACGTCGGACATTAAAAAACAATTGCCGCGTGAAATTTGGTGATCATGTAGTATTTCTGGGTATTGAAAGAATTATTTGGGTGTAAATAATTTTAATAGGATTACGAGCCCTGTAATATTTGGATGTAAATTATATGAAATTTGGTGTTTGAAATTAGGTGATCATTAAGTATTTTTGGGTAGTGACTAATTTATTTGGTAACAATTTAATTCATTAGGTTATCGACATGTTACTTCTTTGAGTTGCACTTTATATTTAAAAGGAGTTGAAAATTTGGTGCGAATCTAGTATTTTTGGTAATCAATGTAATTTTTTAGAGCATCATTCGGCAACTAATTTGGTGGTTCGTTAAATGCTACCCTTTTCATAACAAACTAACAATTTAATAAATCAACATAACTCATATTCAAATAAAAGATTTCAATCAAACGCGCTCACGTCAACCCATTAAAAAATTAATAATAAAACTTCTTGCAGTTTGTAAACCATCAGCAATAGGTAGTTAGAATGAAACAGCAATAGGTACCTTTCACTCTAACGACATATCAATAGGTTTTATGCTTCAGACAATTCTTTGTATTTGATTGAGTGAGATAGCAGTATACGTGTTATTATTTCACACAGCCACATTGCGCGTTGCTTTTTAAATTAATTTAGAATTTTACTTTCTAATTTATAACATTTTGGAAATGACTAAAATATTTATAGTGCTAAAAACAATTAATTTGTAACTGTTTACTAAAATGTAGCATGCGATGTGTATAATATTTGGATGTAATTCTAATGAAAAAAGGTGCATGAGATTAGGTGGTAGTTTAGTGTTTTTGGTGGTACTTGACAATTTTTTTGATGCGATTATAAATTTATAGGAACGCAATAAGTAAAATACGTGTAAGTGCTGCAAAAATAGGTAGAATTTTTTTGGTGACTCGGAATTGCTGATCGATAAATTTTTTTGAGTGTTCAACCTTATTTTAGGGTTCGTAAATTTGATGATATCAAAAGTTATTTAGGTGATCATTTTATTTGTTCCCTTTAATAAAGTCTGACAATATAAGCCAATGATACATTTTTCATGAGAAAAATTAATTTACAATTTAATAAATATGACAGTGAGAAAATAATAATTTTTTCATGTCAAAATATTAATATCCTGGTGTCATTTGTTCTCAGAGTGTAGGGAGCCAACGATTTCCTTGCTACCCTAAATATAGGCGTAGGCACTTAGTTTCAGACCGTATTATCTGAATCTCAGATCCTGTTTTATTGATAATAAAATAGACCTACATTATTATTTAGTTGCCAGTTTTTTTTTATATTCTAAAGAACAGTCTTGCGTTGGTTTTACTTACCTAGCTGAAGGTATTTCTAAGGCATTTGTATTCCATCAATTTGCACACATCTCGTATGCACCGGGGCGGCGGTGATCGCTTGCGCTGTATGTGCTCGGCATAACTCATTGGAGCCCTCGGCTTCAACCCAATTCGGAGATAAATGTTGCTTTCGTGAACGGCAGAATAACAGTCACTTAGATCGAAACGATTAATTCAGAAATGTGATGTACTTGTACCAATTTATTTTGACTACCAGCGCGGTAATCACGCAACGTTTTCGACCGTTAGTACGATAGATTTAAATGTCAAATCCCATACTAAAACTGACATTAAATATGTACCAACGGTAGTTCATATCGTTACGTGATTACCCCGCTGTTCAACGTATATAATCATAATATAAATTGAACTATGGATAACATAACGGAGGTTAATGGAGACTCCGAATAAAATATAGGTACTCGTGTTCGACCCGAGATACAATTGTTTTCACCTGAATTATAAAAGTTTATCACACCGATACACAAATTGGATAAAACAACAACCGTAATTTCCGTTTTATCTCGGATTTCAAAAATGTACGATCGGTTCGGAGCGCATTTGCTTATCTTGCTTCATTTTATTCCAAATTTCCAATAGTGATTGTGTAGCACCTGGATTCCTCCATTACTCTTTTAAAATTGCAAACTTTATAGCACCAATATTTCAATGGAATTGCAGAACTGTCCTCAAATCATATCACCTATTTTTGGCGACACGAATTTATTTTAACAGATAATTGAATATAACGAAGTTGGTTTTTGTTTGAAGTTGAATCGTTTGATATTTCTTATCCCATAAATAATAAAGTAAAGATTTTCTATCGTCATAAATGCTTTACAAGTTTTAAAATATTATAACTTATTTTTTCTTAATATCCAAGTGTTGCGGATGTTTCTTGAACTTACTTAAGGTGTTTTTTTCACGTTCGTCATATTATTATCATTGCAATCAAATTTTAATCTCAGAATCGTAAACCTTTTTGTAAATATATAAATTAAACTTCTAATAAAAGAAAAGTAAAAAGCCTCTTGTAATAATTCAATTACACGCAACACATTTTCAATTTATCATGGAACTTGAATAATATTTCATAAACATACCTATAAGTGGATGTACTTTGCAGAATTTAAAACTAGATAGGTACGCATTTTGTTTGTAACTACGTGATCAGCATCAACACAATGCGAGATAGAAAAAAGCTTCCACGAAAAGGATGTGAATATTAAAATGAAACGAAAAAGAAAGTATCTTTAACGAATTCAAAAATTAGCTTACTCCGCAATCCCTGGCTGCCAGTCATTAGTGAGATTGTTGTGACCCTTTGTTGTCGAATTAATCTGATTAACAATAAGATTAGAAGCCTCAGAATAATAACGAGCTAACAGAAAAGTTGTTCAAAAATTCCTTTTTGTTGTTAATTACATGAATACATTTGTTATTTAAGTGAATAGTAATATTACGTTTCATTTTTGTTAACAAGTGATACGGCTTCTGGTAACCAGAGCCGGTGGAGACTTCGCTAGTGGAGCTATTAATTAACAAGGACAAGTCTCCAGAGGGAGCTCTGCTGGGAATTATTCACTCTATTTTGTAGCTATCCTTCTACAAAATAATGACTACGAGTAAAATTAATTAACTTTCCCTCAAGAAGCCTTAGCGATCCCCGCAGAGTTCTTCTAATTGATTTGTCACTTCTATTAATAATCCTGTTACTTAAATACGTAACTATAAAAAAATTTAGGAACTGTAATTCAAGTATCGTTTTTTGATGTATTAATCAGCACAACTCTCGATCAGTTTTAATTATGACAATAATATTGAGTAAAACAAACTGGCTTTCGGTTACACTGTTTTAAATTCATTTTATTGAAGTATTTCAATCGTATTTTGTTTTAACACTAAAATAGGAAAGGATTTAAAGCCAAGGGGACTTTCCAACATCTTTAGATTAATTTGTGAACAACGTCTCACAATACACAGATAAATGTTTCAGATATCCTCTTTGTTGCCAAACATCGCTTCGATCTCTTTGTAATCGGGGTATTTTAACGCTGCGCTCACAATCTGCTTTTCTTTAATATCCACATTAAACGTCATTACTTAGTGTCTTCATTTATACAAACAGTACCTATTCTGATCTGTTTTCAAGTTTATTATCAAGAACGACAAGATTAACAATGTTATTGTTTTTTTTTTCTAATATTGGAATTGTTGATACGTTTTGTATAACTGTAAAACATTCTTTACTTGGATTTTAACATAATCAATCTAGAACTTTACTTAAAAATCGATCAATAGAACACTTACAAAACAGATACCTACACCAATTCTGGCCACTTTCAGTTAATAGAAATTCCAGCAGCGAATTATTGATTGGGCGGCCAACTACGCAGTGTCAGCTATTGCACCGAATCGGCCGTGTTTGCGCCCAACAAGCCGTCAGTTGTGTAGATACGATCCTTGATTACGTAGCAGGGTAATCATGGACTCAATCCTCTGGCGTAATTATGGACTGTACCAGCTAAGTCCACTTGCGCGATACACTCACTGGGATGATGACGTTCGTACTAATTTCCCTGTAACATCAAATATGCAGGGCATTATTGTTCTTACTTGATTAAGATTGTTTGTGTTTGTGTAGGTACATACACATACATATACACAAGCTTTTATTAGACTGCTGAGTTTACTTGACTTCTAAGAATATAATTATCAAAAGTGGTTTACAGCGAATATTAAGAGCCCGTCTAGAGAGTTATATCTAAGCACGTATTTTTCTCGAGACATGGAATAATTATCTTAATACAACTTCGTTCAGAATAAAATTAATGGCCAGGAAAAAATACCGTGAGAATGGGCTATCGGTAACTGCTCCAAAGAGTATTAGAAAGTATGTTTGTTTATTATGCAAACTTTTCTGTTTGATTAGGTAGGTTTTTAGGCCTAGGGCATTATATACAAATGCGAGATGATTATTTACTTAAAATAAAACAAATTTCATATATGTACCAGTTTATGTTGGCCTATATTTTGTGTGCTTGCTTTGCAAAAATCACTGGCGTGAAAGTTAATAGTTACATTCGAAATCTCTGGAGACTAATCATGGTACTGAATTGCATGGTATTTCGCCCCGTAGGTACTCAGTAAGATTGTGTTCTAAGCCATTAAAGGTCTCGGTTTCTTCTTTTCAACCGAGAAACCAAGCGGATTATAATATTGTATTGTTCCAACATTGTATGTGCAACCGTGTTTCAGAAAAGGCGAGTTTTCCTCTTTGAAATCTCATTTGCCTAAGGCCCTACCACGGAGGCGCAACGCGGCGTGTTATGTATGGCTTGTTGCGATTGGTGCGCACTACGTTGTTAATTTTGTTCGGTTAGAGAGATAAGACGGACGGTTGACACATGCGATTATAAAGTGCACGAGTACTTGGGAATTTGAATTGACCGCATTTATAATTAAAATAACCGCGCGCTTAAGGCAATATATCGATTGAAAGAGATGCACTATGTTTTTCGCTCACGACAAAACGGGATGGAACCCTCTCCAGGATTGGCTTTTTAGACAAATCTCGATAAATATTTGACTGTGTGCAGATAAATTAAATTTCCTCTTGTTAGTACCTAGATGAGGTAAAATACCATCATATTAACTTAATCGTGTCTATCATATAGTCAAGAATTATATATCTAAAAATCAGTCCCTATTGTTTCCTCGTCTGGGCAGAACAGCGTTTCAAAATATCTATATTTCTCAGTGTAGCCTTAAACTTATGGAAATGCGCTATCTCGTTTCTGAAGGCCTACTTAGTTTTTGCGTTTATGAAGCCGCTAATACCATGTTTTGCAAGTCAATTCATTTTGGATGTGTCAAATCGTCCGAGATATTAAACTATAATTTAAATTCCTCCTCCTAATCAGTTCTGTGGGCTAATTCTAGGCGCCGGTTTTGCGCTATATGAAACACGTAACTGAAGGCATCTGTATATCATATGTTTAAATTAAACGAGACAACGCCACGGCGGCAGTCCTTATAAGAAACCAATGTGCACAGTGGCGATACCATCGGTGGGTTTTATAGCATGTAATGCTTTTATTTTCGTGGCTTTACGTGGTCCCAAAGGAAGACCAGCGCTAGCAAATTTGGGGCCATTTCGTGGTTGTGCTGTAGGTATATTGTGATGTTTTGCTGTTTTGTACTGTCTTTGTGCCACGAGTAAATGTTTTTTCTTTCTTACTTTCTTAATTTTCATATCCGGTTACCAGACCCACCTTACAGGCGTACAAGTGGCATAAGACCGAACAGCCTGGAGAGCAGTAGTCGAGAGAGTCGCCCAAAGTCGTCACGTCCCTCAGACATGAGGTTACGACCAAGAAGAAGAAGAAGAAGAATAGTTTGGAGTGACTGTAGCGTATTCTTTTCATCGTTAACTGCGTCGGCATACGGAGACAAAGGCTTTGTTTAATGCTTACTGAGAAGTTATATAATATAATATATAAATGCAAGAAACAACCTATGGTTGAACTAGCTAATTTATCTATGATTAAGAAGCTGTTACAAAAAGATAAACATTAAATGCACTGTGTCAAAGTCGGGCCAATAGTTTTTCAGTTTTATTGAAATACTTACTAACCAAACTTCTTTCTTAATAAGTTCTTAAGGTACATGTTTAAGAAATAATACCTACATTAACATATAGGTTTAGTTTTGCAAAAACCTTAAGAGCCTTAGTCCACTTGCATTTATCCATTTTCAGCTGTTTCGAGTTTATTGAAAACGCTGAGAAGTTATGGTTCATTGATTCACCGCTTCGAATAAACAAACAAAATTTAAAAGGAAAAGACTAGATTATAGAGTAGCGCGCCGTAATGCCGTATTTACGAAACAAATTGAATTACACTCGGAGATTGTATAATTTTAAACTTAGGTAAATGTTTACAGTTTGATTTACTTCATGTTTATTTATCATTTGTAGGAACTTAAATTGGATTTAGATGTGTCGTGAAATTTCATGTGACGTTATTTGGTTTTATAATAACAACGCGTTTGTTATGTGGTTCGTAGAGTGCAATCAACTAGACACCTCATATATATAAGTTTAATTTAATTTAAGTGGACATGTATGTGTAAGTTCTGTTAATATTCAAAATCAGCCTACCAATTGGACAAATTATAAACTTTCTGTAGTCCAATTCGCTATTTGTCTAATTCGCTTTTATGGTGCCATTCGAACCAATTTTAAAAAATGATCTTAATGTTTGATAGCAAAACTAGAATTAGAGCAACATAAAAGACGAAAATGACAGGCAAAGTTTTCGAGCACTGAAAACGCTTATTGACATTGATGTGACGGCCACAGCAATGTGGGGTACATTACGACAATACGACCAATGAATGGAAATATTGCGCTTATATTGAAACATGATAATTCTATTGGTAATTTCAAACTTACATTTGGACTATAAAAAATAATAATTTTGATTCATTTGTCTAATTTATTGTGATAAGTAATTTATTGTGATTTTGATTGCGATAAATAATTTAATGGTAATAAATTTTAACATGTGTCCAATACCCAATTGCATCACTTTTGTGAATATGCCCATCAGTGAACGCTGTTTTGCCGCCCATTGCGTTCTTTTTATTAACTAACAATCTTTATAAAGGTTACATTGTAGAAACAACCCATAGGATGCTCTTAAATAGACGATTGGTAATATATGATTTATTTTTATAAAACTATTTTCCTCTTCTTCTATTGCCACTTGAGTCTTCTTAGGCTCGCTTGGTTGAGTTAAATGATACACTTGGTTGGACAGCAAACACTTTCCAGATTCATACCCATCCATTACCTATATATCACATTATGAAACTTAATACTTACTCGAGTTTATGAACCGCATCGCGCCACCTAACCTGCCTTGACGTCTAATTTATTGCCGTCGGTTTTCATGAATTCCTGCAAGATACGAAACAACGACCATTTAATATCTCTCGTGTTCATACGGTGCTCGTTGCGGGTTAAAGAAATTACGTTCAAATTTTGGCATGATTTTGAGGAAACAAAAACAGACACAAGCAATATTAAAAGTAATAACCAATAATATAGTATTATGTATATAATTATTTCTCATTTGGCAATTATTTCGAACCGTGAGGTGTTCGAGAAGACAGTATGGTTATATTTTATACGCCGTAATATTGTATAAATTTATACGCCGCTGTTGCTGTTAAGAACCCTAAAATTTATACTAAGACAAGCGCGGACGTCTAAAATTTTCGGCTATCGCATTGAAGACGTTTAAAAGCGGTCTGAAAGCTTCGCGCTGTTACGAAAATCGCCTCCGGGCCGACCTTCTTTCAGATTGAGCTCGGAGAACTTCTTGTTCCGGTACAAAGCATTTTTCTTTCGGTAAATTTTCGCATAAAGCATTGTCAAATGGGTCACCAGCAAAATCGAGCCATCAGATGAAATATAACAAAATCGCATTGTTCGATTGTAAGTAAAACTTTAAAGGTACATTAAAATAAAATACGTAATTGAAAATAAAGAATATATTTTATAATACCCGGTTTTTTGTAAGGTAGGTACACGTTTTATTCCTAGTGGATAGATACAGATGATGAATTTTCACATTTGTCAATACCCATACGTATTGCCAGTGCAACAAATAAAACATAAAAAATGACATATTTTATAGATTATATAGGTAAATCACAAAATACTTTTATGTTGGTGTATTCGCGTATATGATTAGCAAACTCAAAAAAAATATATGCTATGAAAAAATTTACAATAAAAAAAAGGTACTGTGACAATCTGCTTACTTAAGAGGCCTTACAAGTTTTAATTTTTTTTGATTTCAAATTGTGTCAAAAGTATTGATAATACCAATAAAGAGATTATAGGATACGACGATATTAGTAAAGTTTTAGATAGTAACATTGCCCTTTTTTGATTTTATTGTGTGTAGTAGAATTTAAGCGGAAAAAAGCAGTTTTTAGCTCGAAAACAGTCGATTTGGAGTGAAGTTTGAAACGAAATATCTTAATGAAAAATGCAAGAAATATATTTAAAATTTATGTCATTAGGTCGCAATAATCCTGTTCTAGATAGTAACATTGATAAAATTTCAAGAAAATTGTCAAAGAAACAGAAAATGGCCTTAATAGATGAGCATTTTTTACCTTATAAGGACCCTTGTTAGAGTTAGATTGCAAGTTCTCGGTAACATATTAGGCAGCGTTTTCGGTTGTGTATGTTCAGCTTTTGTACTTATAAATATATATTAAATTCTGAAAAAGACAGCTATTTCATTAACATTGCTCGCGTCTAGAATTTTTTATTGAAAAGAACACGTCAAGTAAAAAAGTGTCACTGTCTTCTTTCTTCAATGTCACTTTACTTCAAAGTTTTATTTCAAATTGTGTGAGCATTTTAGTAATTTGATAATGTTGACGTCTGACGGCTCATTCAATTTATTTTTTCTTGTAGCCACCGTTATATTACTAGATATTTTATAACGGAGCCTGAATCTAAATTAAAGGCGATTAATTCACTCGGTAGCCACGACCGGAGTCCAAGTGCCCGCGTGTCGTCGATAAAGCATTATTGTCGGGACATATATTTTCCTTCCGGATGCTTTCACAATGCTAGGCTAATGAATAATACTGTATAGAAGTTATTAAAGTACACCCAAGAGTATAATAAATTTATTGTATAATATGACGTAGGTAACAATAATTTGTATCTTTTAACAAGTAAACATCCAAAATGCAACACGAAATCGCTGTATTTGGATTAACTCAGGTATTTAAAGCTTTCAGCGCAGTTTCACAGGTTCATCTAAATATATAAAGGATACAAATCGCTTTATCCACCTTTTAATCTCAATGCAAATATTTTATATTTTGGAATTTTAAATAAATCTGCCAAAATGTTAATCCAGGTTAATCGACCTGCATGAAAAGTGGCCGCAACATAACTCATCCAATATTAAAGTATTTGCGGTTGCATAAAACGAATATCGAATTTATTATTAGATGACGGGAGTGTAATTTTTTATCGTATTGTGTATGCACCAGGCTTGTTATGGTTATGGTATTTGGAAATATAAGGTATATACATTTATACGTCGCAGTCAATAATCCTACTAATATTATAAATGCGAAAGTTAGTGTGTTTGGATGTTTGTCACTCAATCACGCAAAACGGCTGAACGGATTATGATGAAACTTGGACGCAACGAGATTATCGACGACCGCTTTAGCTTAGTTGGTAGTGACCCTGCCTAAGAAGCTGGAGGTCCCGGGTTCGAATCCCGGCCGGGGCATTTATTTGTGTGATGAGCATGAATATTTGTTCTTGGGTCTTGGATGTTTTCTATGTATTTAAGTATCTATTTATCTATATAAGTATGTATATCGTCGCTTAGTACCCATAGTACAAGCTTTGCTTAGTTTGGGACTAGGTTGATTTGTGTAAGATTGTCCACAAATATTTATTATTTTATTTTTATAGCCTGGATTAACATATAGGATACTTTTTATCCCAAAAATTATTCCTTTTACGCGGACGAAGTCGCTGGCAAAAGATAGTATACATTAATTAAATTTTATTACAGTGACATAGTCTAAATTAAAAGCTAGGCTAAATTAACGATTTATGTTTTCAAGATTTTGTTCACATGATAGGGCGTGTAAGGGTGAATAGACTGTGTATTTCGTTATAGTTGGCGGAGTCAATGCATTTCACAGCGCACTTATACTCGAACGTAATGAAAGCAGCGAAATGTGTGCTGATTCAGTTTCTGTTTACGTAACATCTATATTCAAAGCCAGTAGAAAAATCGGGCTCCGTCGTGGCAAGCATCTCAGCTGTTCGGTTTCAGTCAGTGTTTATGCTGTAGCTGCATGCCCCAACGGTTTCTGCTACGACAAAATGCACTCACGTCTTCCTGCGTACTCGCCCAACTTCGAATTTAAATGCACTAATATTGGTATATGGATGGCAGTCTTTGACAGGCTCTAACTTGTGATGTCTTTGAGAATTGAAATTATTTATTATTATTGGGGAACGGGACTTAATCGCGTACAATTATAACTAATTTACCTTTATGTTGTGATACATTCGAAACGTCGGACAAAAACCTTAAAAAAGGTAAATTAGTTATGTAAGTTTAAATCAATATATTGAAATTATTTGTTGTTGAATAATATTTCATAAATTGTGTCATTGTCTGCAATAAAAAAAATAAGTATAAAGTAAGACCTTTATTATTTTAAAAACGACTTATTGTGAAGTTCTAATACTTATTGAACATTTTTACGTTAAATTATGGTCTGATTTATATGTAAGTACTAAGTAGTATATGTTACAAGTTTGTATGTTACACCAACTACATTACTTCGTTTTAACAGAGATGAAACAAAATGAAAAACTGTTTGATTTAGGAAGATTTGAACCTGATAGTCGTTTACATAACGTTCCTTACTTTCGCATATTCTAATTGTAACAGTTTGTTGTCAGTGTGTAAGGACCAATTTGGGTGTCGCAATTCCGTCACAACGTGGTTTAAGGGTATTTTCAGGCATGCCGAATCGCTGAACTTGCTACGTGAGCACTTATCCCAAATTAGTAGAAGCTTCGCTCGGCTTGGATCCATCGAGTTACACGCGATGGAGCGTAAGATCCGCTTGCGCTAAGTTAAACCGATTCTGTCTAAACAGGCGCGCAGAGACATCCGTCGTGGTCCCGTCCCGGAACATATCTCAGAGTACTCAGACCGAACATAAATAGAAATTAGGCGGGTGCCTTCTGTACCTACAACACGACATCAATTATGGTAATTAAAACTGTACTGTGCAGGTGAACTGTATTTCACTTAACATTATTGAATCAAAATCGGTGTGACATTGGCGATGCACACGTTCAATCTCTAACGTTGGGCTTTGCATATAGTTTGGGGTCTACTTGCAATAGGGTTGATACCTACAATACACTC
This sequence comes from Cenopis cana, assembly GCA_951800055.1. Classification (NCBI taxonomy): domain Eukaryota; kingdom Metazoa; phylum Arthropoda; class Insecta; order Lepidoptera; family Tortricidae; genus Cenopis; species Cenopis cana. Next base: position 9,826,750 of record OX637476.1, on the reverse strand, counting down.
AAGAGCAAAAATAATGGATGCACTTTGTAATAAATTTCCTATTATTTTTGCTCTTGAGTGTATATCAATTTGGCTTTGAGAATGATTATAAGCCCCATTTGGGACTCCCAGAATTATTATAAGCCATTTTCAGCGTTTTTATAGCATACACATGATTTAGATCATTATACAATATATAGATAGTAAAAAAAATACTGCTACTCCGAGAAAATAAATAGGTACAAAAAAACATGAACGGTACCTAAGGCATTACAATTGTACCAATCTAACAAGAAAACAAAAGTCACATCGTCGCATCCTGAAACAGACCTATTGTAACGTTGTGGAAGCGTTTAAATAAAACAGATCCGACAGACAGCGTTCTATAATAGCTCATTCTGCTCCCCTAATGTTGCAATTAGACCGAGAAACTAGTGAAAGGATTTGTCTCACTAATGAACGCTACGGCTAAATTGTTCGCAGGCAAAATACTCTTTTCGCTACTAAAAGGCATTAGAATAAATTGATATTTACCACCGCTCACAAGCCCTTTTACGTGAAATTAAACCGAACTTTGAGGGTTTGTGTTCGAAACCTTTAATCCACTTACATTTTAATCCAAATTTTTAGTTGAAAAGGTATGTGATTTTTCGTTCATCTACTTGTCCTTAAGGATTTATATTAACAGTTGCTTTGTTATAATTTTAAACAAAAAAACTACAAGAAAAAGACTATTAATCAGCTAGTGGAAAAACTATTGCAATTAACGGACGCGGTAGTTTATTGACTAATTCAATAATGAAAGTGGTAGAAGGGATGCGAAAAAGACAACCATTATTAACCTATTTCTGAATGTGGAGAAAAGAGACAGCTAGGATGATTAATTAACAGCGAGCTGGCCGCAAGCGAAGCTCCTCCACGACGGAAAACTTAATTACTTTTCTCTGCAGAATCATAAAACTGAATAATTCATACAGTAGCTGCGGGACAGTCTTGAATGTGTGACATAGGAGTGCACTTCCCAGCACTTGGCTAAAATTGAATTGCCTCTTACATTACAGCGTTAACTTTAACTTTAGCGTTAGCGTGGGCTAGGTTCAAAGTTATATGAAAATACACATAACGAAATAATTTCAATAATTTTAACATTGAAAATGTTTTTGCAATCGCGTTGGTAGGGCACCCATTTCAAGGAAAAGTGCGACATCGCCCTGGTGTCGTGAATTTTAAAGCTACGTGGATGATTGGGATGTCCAAAGATGCGTCACGCCAAGGGCTACGATATGGCGTAAAGAATTATTGTAAAAGTCATAAACTTTTTTCAAAAAATCAAAAAATGACGAAATATGACGTGATTTTTTGGTTTAATGTTTGTTAAGCGGATGCGTCCGCTAGCGAAAATCACAATTTTTTAATCAAAGTGAAAATTGTGATTTTTTGGTGTCTTCATTTATTGAATCGGCGATTTCTGGAAAACGAAAAACGATATCGAAAAAATGTAAAAAAAACTCTCGGGGTATTGAGTTGGGCTACAATTTGCAAAAGCCGGGACCTCGCTATCTCTCACGGTCTAGGCTGTAGCTTATCCTTTATGCGGCGGAATTTTGAATACCGCGGGTGGTATGTGCGCCGGCACGGACTAATCTGAGTAGTAGCATTAAAGTTTATGATTTTTACATATAAATATAATGTTTTGGAATATTATATGAGCGTAGCGAGGGTGTCATGAGTTAATTCCCGAGCGAAGCGAGTACTAAATACAACCTCGGTTAATTTGCATATAAAATTGAACAAACATAACTGTTTTGGGTTTTTACAATTCTGTATTAAATTAAAACTTTTCTGTAGTTTAATGGCGTACTAACTAAAGATTTATTATTGTTCTTCGACACACGTGCATTTTACTAGTCATGCTTACTCGTTACGGCAGATAGATGTGTGAAATTTATATAAAACCACTTTATCTTGCCATTCAGCATTAAAAGTTCGAGTTTTTACAAGGAAAGTGGATTAAGATTCTCTATAATATTTCACATTATGGTGGGTTCGCATGATTTATAGGCAAACTCTAGAAAGTTCCGCATGTCATCCACCGGGTCTTAGCGAAATCTCCAAAGGAACTTTAAACTTTTTACATTAGATGGATGATGGTGACTAACCTAGTTTGTGTGAAGGAAAAAATATTTTCTTAGAACATTTTTTTACACATTGAAAAAATATCAACGCTATGTGCTCAGCCAATTAAAATACTTATGCAATTTTTTCCCCGTTTTTTATAAGATTGGAATTTTAACGGGCGCTTACTTTATTCGTTTCCCTAGAATATCAAGAGGATATATGCCCATGAATATAGAATAACATTGTACTTAGGTATATCAGTTGCGTTTCAAGATTGTTTTTCTTGAAAGAATAATTTGAGAAATTAGTTTATCACGTGATATCAATTTTTACAAATTATTTTAGTTTATACAAGTTTATTCTAGGAAAGCATTTCGCCCAAATTGCAAGCCAATTTACGAAAGCCTGTTACATAAGTTTCTTAAAATATCATGCCGTTAGCCTGCGAATGTCAAAATAAGTTTGTATGGAAAGCGTCCCACCTTAAAGCTGCGCGAATCCGGGGCGAGCACCGAGAAAATAAATTCGCTAATGGCAGTTTTAAGAAGTTTTTTTTTGTTTTTGCTGTGAAATGTTTTACATTCGTTGCGAATAATCTAGGAGAGTTAAAACGTGAATTGATTCCGGTTGAATAGGCTCTGAAGGCAACCCTTTGCGGTTCGCGAGTGAGAAGAAGCGAACTAATGATATTCGCGGAGTACTGGTGATTAATGGTAGCAGACTCGCGGATTGCTCAAGCGAGATGAGTTCTGAAGAGGCATCCACTGCCCGTGAAATTAACTTTCGGCGCCTTTAGAAGCCTTGTCGGTTTGTTTTCAGAAGTGAAAGCGTTTTGCTTTTGTGACCCAATATTTCAAACGTTATTGGAAACGTTTGATTATTGCTCCCCATTCAGTGGAGACAGGATTCCTCTCGTTTGTAATTTATATAAAAGACTTGCGAGTTCTCGACGCGATATCGAGTGCGTTTGATTTATATTGAACTATTTTCTGTATTACTTTTGGACTTTTGCACAATGAAAATCATAAAACCTGATACTTGCTTATGTATGTATGTATGTATGTAAATACTTTATTGTAAACAAGACAAGAAAAAGAAACAATACAGATTATACAAATTTATGGAAATTTATATAAACGTCTTGAGTCTAGATTTTCTTTCAGTTTGCTTTTCATAAGTTTACTCGAATAAATGATCTAAAGTATTTTAATTCTTATTAAATTGATAATTAAACACGTTTAATCAGACAGCGTTTTACAAATAGTAAATACTTCAATGTTTTAATCAAAGTGAAAATTGAAAAATTCAACACCACAGGTGGGATTTGAACCCAAGACCTCTGGAATCCGTCCATTGCTCTACCAATTCAGCCACCGTGGCATTTTCACTTTGATTAAAAAATTGAGATTTTCTCTAGCGGACGCATCCGCTTAACAAACATATTAAAGTAAATACTTCAGTCTAAACTACACCTGTATGAGATGTTTTAATTCTGTTTAATTTTCCTAACTACTTTCCGATACAATAGGTAGTTCACGGATCTCATAAAATGAATATGGGCAATCAATAGTTATGTTGGTTCAGTTTATATTGACTTTGGTATTTACATTTAGAATCGGAACAAGACATTCTACTCGTCAAAATTTGCTGGCACGCCAGTTCATGTATATTAACACACTCCAGAGTGCTCCCTATTTGACTGCAGTAGGTAACATGCTTAGTTTATTAAAGTCGCTACATAATGTATGACGTCGCTCAATGCTTTCAGCATCACTTAAAGCAAAATCACTCCCGTTGTCATATTCACGTTTAATAATTCGACAATATTAATAGTTGATCTTATAATCATCAGCATTTTAAATAAACTTGTTGCATGCGTAAATGTGGGAATGATGAAGCCACAATTAGTGTTTTGTACGCTGCACCGTCCTGCTGTGGTTTGTTCACAGATTATATTTCTTTTACATATTTACTCCGGGTATATCTTATTTTTATATTGTTTAATTGAGTTTATCTACACACATATCATAAATCCTCTAATATGCGTTCGGAAACCGTAGAAAATGACTCTCATTTCAACATTCAATGAATTTATGGCAATTTTCTTATCTGTGGCTAAGGCTACAGCAGTAATATAATTTTTAATTTTAATCTCATATATGATGTTAAAATATAAAAACGTCAAACAAAACTGTCAAAATTTAAATGTCAAAGTTGACATGTCCCTATTCTAGTATCACTGAAAATTCAAATTCAGTCGATGCGAAATGTCAGCTCGATGTTTTTTTAGTATATATCGCACGAAATTTGAGCTAGAACGACATGATCACATCAGAATAGGGACTCTTTACTTTTTAAAATAACATTCAGGTATCGGTTGCCAGTTCTGATTTCGATATTTCCGCAACCGTGCAAAAAAGGTTGTATTAACACAATTATTGTATTTATTTACAACGGTTTCTGAACCCATCTTAGAGTAGTTATAATATGTGTGTAGATAAAGTAATGTATGCAACTGTACATAATTAGGCATTAAAACACTCGTGTGACCTTATTATAAAACTCGCCTTCGGCTCGTTTCATAAAACACACTCGTATTTTAATGCCCCTCATTATGTACCAGTTGCATAAACTACTATTTCGTGATGATTCAAGAGAGGCTATCATTTCTAGTTTGTGCAGTAAGAAGTCGAAGGCTTTGGTAAGATCCAGAAATATCCCAATTGTCTGGTTGCCTTTGTCGAGTTCCTGGACTAAGTGGTTAGTTAATTCGTGAACGGCGTCGGACGTTAATAACTTATATCTAAAACCAAACTGATTATTTGACAAATAGGCATATTTTTCTAAATAATTGACAAGTCTAGTATTCATTATCTTTTCCAGTAATTTAGATGTCGATGGTAATATAGAAATAGGTCTATAGTTCGTTATTTGTTCCTTATTACCAGATTTGTAGACAGGGATGACGACTGATTTTTTCAGACATTTGGGGAAAAATCCTTCAGAATGTATTGACGACAGAGAACTGTATTTATTATTGGAGTTGTTAACGCGACAAATCCTCGAAAACCTAGAAAGGATCAATAACGCTTGCCATCAGGGAGTTCTTGTTTGCCACCATCGCTCATAGTTACCAGTACTAACCGTTTGCCTGAGGACTTGAGAAAGCTCCAAGGGAATATTTTTAAGTCTAAATTAAATTGCTGGCTTATGGAAAAGTGTTTTTATCGGGTCAGATATTTTCTCGAACACTATAGGCTTAAATAATTATATTATATTTAGTAATTAATTTTGACATTTTATTTATATTCTATTATTCTATTCTGAAATTCAATTGTTTAATTATAACATTTAATTGTATACCTACTCAATTTGTAAAATATTTGCACGCCTTATTGTGGTTGAATACATGATACAAAAACTATGTAATACCTTATAAGTTAAACTGATTCTATGCAAATAAATCATTAATTGATTGATACTTAAAATCTGTAAAATGCTCATTTGCAAACTTTGCAGGTTTAATTTGTTAAATTTTCCAATAAAGTTATTCGAACGTTACAAATTTTGTGCCGAACGCTTTTGTCAGTTGTATTAACTGCACGTCAATACGTGTTCGAATGATCGGCTGACGAATATACCACTTAATTCGACACAATTGCAACCTGTTTAGTGGTTGTTCAATAATTGTGCCACCCACCGCTGCGCGTTCAGTACCTAGATCCTCAGGGGGGTTGGGTGATCCAACCGCTAATGGATCGCCAACGTGCGTCATGCTCTATGTCAATAAATGCTTCGGCTTTTAATGCTGCCTTTATCGAAGTAGGCCAATTACTATCAGCGATGTCAATTACAGGTCCGCGCGGTAGATACATGGGCTTTTTACACTAGTAGTTTGTAGTCCCGCACTCCAACTGTTACAAAATATCACGCAGTGTAAACATTACAGAAGTGAGTTAATAATTCCAAAACATATTAAGGTTATTTTAAGATTTTAAGGTGATTCTAATAACAGACATATTTTCAAATAAATAACACGAATTAGAAAAAGTACTTTTTCCCTAATCACCGTCATCACCCTCTATCAAAAATTGATGTTTTAATCATATTAAAAGTCCATTATATAAACCCTACTAATTTAAAATATTACGAAGACTTTTTTTGGGTCACATTTCTTAATTGTCTATGTAGGCACCAACACAACATAAGCGATTCAACACCATAGGGTGTATGTGTGAAAAAATGTTTCTTAAGTACCTATTATTTGCACGTGTGGTACATTTTTCTCGAGCCCTATCACAGACGGCGCGGGCAATAAATCTACTACGCAGCGTGACGTATCAAACAAGTGAGATGCATCTAAATTGCTGGATTTGGACATGTTTCTCCATCTTGAAAAACCTTTTTAAGTCGCAACAGGGGAGATAAAACAATAGAAGGATTGCATATATTTTGTCCAAAATCCTTTTTACAGTTTTTATTCCTTAATTAGATAATTAGCTACCACTACCGTCTTGCTAATTAAATGAAAGTGTACGTAGCAGCCTGATTATTTCCATTTGGAGATCGGCAGTCTTTTATTAGGGGCACTTATTCAGATATAATTATGAAAGTACTCTTTGCGATGCAGTGGGTGAAGTAGGTATTTATCGCCCGCGCCCTATTCATCCTGAGAGGATATTTTGTGTCTATATAGTTAGTCGATGTAGGCTTATTAAAGTAAAGCACTGTTCGATAATAATGGCTAACGATCTAGATAAATAAATTGTTATTGTTTTTTTGCAGAGATCGTTCCCGATAAGCTGACCTTGTTGTTTACCTCTAGTTATTATGACTGTATTTTTATAGAGGTGCGCAATAAAGAGTATTTGTATTACAACATTAAAAATCACCTTCACCTTAGCATAAATTGTAAGAGTTATAATAATTTGGGTGTACATTATAGGTACGACATTATTTCTTATATGAGTAGACTAGACAGTACCACCTATATTAATAGTTACCAAATAGAGTTCCAGCCACTAACAGCGCTTGCGGCAAAGATTCAAAAGCACATGAATTTTAAACGAAAGTATAATAAAATTTATCGAAGCAAATCCTAGCACATGCGAGGCGGCAAAGTCAGAAACAGTAGGTCGCGGCGCCACGGCTGGCCGCGCTCTCGCTACGACAAAATGCACTCCGCCGAGCCCGCTGCACTCACGAATGCATTTACATATTGATCTCGAAATCACAGTCGCAGCCTGAAAAGCAAATAAAAATTACCAGTGTTTATTTTGCATGCTATTATTGCAGGTGGGAGGTCTGTTATTCTACCGTTTACTTCAAATGCAAACAATTGCAAGTCACTCGTACTTTTCATTCACTGATATGCATATAATGTGAGAACAAATGTGAGAAAAAAAGAATTTGAGTTCAATACAATACAAATATTCTTTATTGTTCACCAAATAATGTACACTAAAAACAAATAACAGAAACAAATTGCACAATGGTAGACAACAGGCGAGATTTTATTGTGTTAATGTTTACTCGCGAAATAAATTACCCAACGGTTTATTACAAATTTAGAAATAAAGGAAAAATTGAAAAACTTAGGCACCGAGCACCACCTATAGCTCAGTTGACTAGAGGGATTGGCCGCGAGTGCCGGGAGGTCGCAGGTTCAAATCCTGCTCGGTGCCTAAGATTTTCAATTTTTCCTTTATTTCTAAATTTGTAGTTTGCGTTAGCAGTTTATTGTTCAAAAAACGATGTTCGCGTTTTGTTAAATATGCCATTAGAAACAGAAACAGGGCTAGTAATTGAATAGTAGCATGTTCAGTGGTGCTAAAAGTATTGTCGTGGTCGCTAGTCGTAAGTTTGACTTAATTTTCGCAGGTAATGGGGAGGAAATCACGACCGATTCGGATGCCATGTAATGGAGATCGTTTCACGTTAGTACAACGAGCTCAGCATGTAATAAACATGTTTATATCTTTATTGATACTATTTCCTCAGCTATTACAAGAAACCTTTCAATATCAATATTAAAAGAAAAAACATAAGTCAGAGCCGTTATTCTATTTATTAGAGATATTTCACTGCGAAAAAAACTTTACTTGTCATCACTAAATTTTAGTTAGGGTTATAACATTACAGTTTTTTATTTAAGGTGGGACGCTTTCCATACAAAACGTATTTTGACATTCGCAGGCTAACGGCGTGATATTTGATGAAACTTATGTAACAAACTTTCATAAATTGGCTTTCCATTTGCGCGAAATGCTAATGCTTGTTTTCTAGAACAAACTTGTATAAGTAAACTAAAATAATTTGAGAAATTAGTTTGACACGTGAGTATCACGTGACAGAATGTTAAGTTGAGTCAGAATACCCAAAATCACCGAGATCCGAAAAAAAGTAGGGGGTACACTTTAAAGTGAAAATGCCACAGTACGCTTATTTTTTAATTGGCTAGAAACTCCAGAAAAAAAAAGTTTTTGAAATTTTTGATTTTTGCTTGATATTCTTCGTATATCTAATATAAACAAGCAAAAAAAAAATTATATGCTACAGTGCCAAAACTGACGAATAAAACTTGCACAGAGTTTGTATGGAGAAGGCCTTAATGACTAAAATTTTGTAATTAAGGCAGTAACAAAACGACTTTGTTAAATCTAGTTATGTTTTTTTATACGTATTGAGAAAACAGGTATATGTCCTATTTTTCATGTACTTTCATACGAATACGATGTACAGTACATTAATTAATCATGTAAAAAATTCATAGTAGGTATATTGAGTAATACGTACATAAATATGTATTATCTATCATACACACTGTCATTGAAATAATCTAAAATTGGTTCTAGTATTTTAATCAATAAGTTTAGATAGAACAAAACTAACTTGCAGACTAAGAGAACTGCAAAACAGGAAACAACCAGTTTAAGTTCTACGTAACGAAATTACGAACTGACAAAACGGTTTGATAAGCGAAACAATCCAAGAGAGCGAACTAAGTAAACAACTGAATCTACAAGTATATTAAAATACAGCCACCCCTTTTACAGCTACCAAAATTTAACTAAGTATATGGTGTCAAAATTTGTTGGTATGTGGCTGCAACACAAGCTGTGTTCACACAAGTTAAATACGACTTAGGGAGAGTTCAGCGACATACCCAAGGAGACTAAGACGGTAGTTTTGGCTGCAAACTGCTGCGAGTGGCTGCTTGCTTTAACTATAGCGGTTCAGTTACGTGAATTCGGATTTAACGTATTATAAAGTTTACCTCCATTTATACTTCCATTAGGTATAGAAAGTTTTGAATCTCCATTGTAATCTATTTCATACAACTTTGTTGACAACATAGGTACGTTATCAAACCTACTTGTTTTCTTTCACGTCTAAATGAAATCCACCTTTTTTGTCTTGCGCTATTATATCTAAATTCTTAATATTTTTCTTCCATTCATATTGGGGCTCTTTATCGTTTTCAATAATATTTTTTCAGTCAGTATTTGTGGGCGTAATATGCTCGCGACCGAATTCTGAAAACAATTTACTAAGCTCACTCGGCATTTAAATAGGATTTTGCCCTTTTTCATTAATAAACTTGTTTGGATATCTTGATAAATTGATACCTTATACACAGTACGAACTCCCCTTTACAAAATTAATGTATTGGATCAATAAAATTTCGTGTTTTTATCAACATTAAAGGAGGATGGTGGGTATTTCACGGTTGTTATTTTTTATCTGATGTCTACCATTTTATACATGTTATCTTTATGTTGTTCTTTTCAGTACTATTTTTGGTGAACAATAAATTTTTATCTTGTTGTATAACTTTAACGTTATATTTGAATTGATGCTATGCTGTTTGACTGATTAGCAGCGGCAGGCAGCGTAGTTTTGCAAGTCTAGGGGCAATGAAATAACGTGCTAAATGAACTTGAACTTATTTTTGAAGACATGTGCACATGAATGGGTTTTTGAACTAAGTACACGAATAACATATGTAAAACGTCTTTTCTGTGCAAGAATTTCATTAGTAAAAAATATTACCAAGTTGGAACCTACATTAGGTTCGATATTTGCTGAAATAAATGTCAGTCGCAGGCGGACAGACAGACCAACAAAGTGAAACGTTTACAGGTTCTGTTTTATCATTTTTGTTTCTATCTATAGAACCCTAAAAATATTTTAACTAGTGCATTTCCGCAAGAAAAAACTGAAAAAAAATATATTGGCAGACGCATGGAAATTAAATAGATGGGAAAATCTTGTTCCGCAATCTGTTTCCTACAACAACATGTACAATGCACTTAATTCGCATCGACTTTATTACAATCCAATACCACACATTTTTCTAGTAACAAAGCCAGTCAATCTTTACCTCATGCAGTTAACAATATCAGGATTACACAACGCCACATTCCTCTGAGGCAGTGGAGCATAATGAGATAGTGTAATGGTGGTAGAGCCTTGAGGCATCTCTGTGGGCAATATCGGGCTCTGAGATAAGACGCGTGATCGTCACGTCCATGTGCCTCATACAATGGTTCAATGTTTCACTCACTTTACTGTCACTTTAATGTTTGTTTAGTGACAGACTTCCACAGAATATATAATATTCTGCATAACAATGTGCCAGATTGGGATTTTATATAAATCAAAGACATGATAAGCTTTTGAGAATGTTGTCGTTAAATTGTTCGTTTTTAAACAATTTATGTACTTTATCTGCTGTAAGGATCAAAACCCGCAGAGATTTCATGTGAATTAAAACCTTACACGTTCTCTTTCCCAGATTTAATTAATGAGCCATCGAAACACAAGTCTCTCAGAATGGCACAAAGCTTTAAATCCTGTTTAAGTTTGAAGCGTATTTATTGTCTATAAAACAACGGGTTTGTTTACGGTAAATAATATTTGTATTGTTTTAATTCAACATTCCCACGTTTATTCGTATATAACTATATTATTTCACCTACGAATATCGACCAGTTTAATTTTCGTAGGTACTTCGTCTCTCGGGCTGTTTGTTGAAAAATAAAAGGAGGACTTAATTTCTACCTCTGCACACGTCTCTTTTAATTACAATTAGCGTTTCTGTAACTCACTATCCACTCGTTCTTAAATTAAACTTTATTGGAGCTGCGCTGTAATGGGTTTAATTTCCTTCGTTGTCGGGTTCAAATTAACTACGAACCTACATGTTTATCATCGGTCCTGCCCATTGTGAACATTCAAATACAACACAATTGTGGCATCAGGTATTTCCACGTCGGCCCGAGATCGCACTAAATTGTGAAGGCGTTTTGGCCTCTCGCAATCGGTCGAGTCACCCGGGTGGAATTAAGCGATTTATTGTAGTCATGGACTCCGATTTCTACGAAACCCTGTCACGGGTGGCAATACTGTTGTAACATGGGTTCATTCCAAATATGTAATACCGTATTTGCGCACCTTTGTACCACTATGGGTGCCTAATGGAAATACGACCATTCTTTGTACGATATTTATGGCTTTCGGCAGCGTGTTAATGTGTGACTGTGGCACATTCGTTGTCACGCCTGAGACGAGGCCGGTGCCCAGCAGTGATACGTGTACGTCGCTGATGATGAAGATGATCAAGATCTTTGTGAACAAATTATTCAAGTATGACTTTTAATGGCGAATCGAATAAATTTAAATATCTCTTCTTCTATTCCGCCTTTTTGCGTTCAGCAGTTGAGATTTGAGATAGGTATTATTAATCAACTTGATAAATACGGATCAACTCGAGTTAAATATGTATACTAAATAAACATTTACAAACAATAAGTCTAACTGCGTTAGCAAAAATTGACCATTAAAACTCAATGGCATTTTTTAAATTTAGTGGCAGAATAAAAACAACTGTTTGCCATTTAGACCATTGTAAGCATTTTCTCATTCAAATTATTATATTGCTGATTCAGAGCTACAAGCTTTTTGGCAGTCATATTTCAACGTGCCTCATTTCATGTGGGTCTCCACAGGGACAATATATCAGGCTAAATTTATTTTCTTTTCCAACCTTCATAACTTCTCTTCTACCGTACAAAACATGATTATTCCGTGTCCTAGAAGCAACAATAATTTTAGTGTGGAGATCCCCTAAATAAATAAATAGGTATAGATATATACAAGAATTGCTCGTTTAAAGTTATAAATAAGATAAGTACCTATCTATTGGACTGAAATAGTGAATTGTTTTGCAAAAAGTGATCCGACTGAAATATTATTGCCATTTCGAAATATTGTTGCATTTTATCGATTTCAAGGGACAAACTGAACACTTTTTATTGGCACACCACTCGTTGTTATGACACGTAATCATGTTTTCAAAAGACCACGCAACTTGAAATATAAAGCAATGTTGTCTAAAGCTGCTCAGTAGCTCTAGTATAAGTTTTTTCGAAACATTAACTAATTCGAACGCGTTTGCGTTTTGTCTCAAAATGTATGAAAACGCTCTCACCGAGTTTGAAATACGCGCGTTCATCGGTTAGCAACAAATGTTATACTCGCTGTTTTAGTTTCCACTAGTGACCAAGAGGCGCTGTTCACGTTTCCATACCACTCATACATTTTGAGACAAAACGCAAACGCGTTCGAATTAGTTAATGTTTCGAAAAAAACTTATACTAGAGCTACTGGTTTCAGTGGCTCAAACGCGAGTTTGTCGGTGGCGGATATCAGAGAACTCTGTATTCTCGACACGCGCACCGCTGCGGGAGACGAACACAAATCCCTCTAGACGCCGAGAGAATCTGTTCGCAGCATATACTTACCTTCATGCTCACCTTAGCCTTATTTATATGCGTCTCAAGGAAAAATATGTGCATGATCCTATGCGATACAAACATTCCACGAATGCGATTTCGGATTTGTGTTAGTTTTTGTATTAGCTGGACATGATTTCATGTTTATTTCAGTTTCATTATTTTAGTTGAATAATTTAAATTAAGTGTATTATTTATACTGTTACTAGTTGTGTTATTTTCATTGTTTGTATAATTTAATGTATAAATAAGAACCCCTTATTCACAGTCACTCGCATCCAATGGTTGGGCTAACTTAAAATGTTAAAGTTGTTCAAATTTTTATGCCAATTCATTACAACAGTATTTGTTTAGTGGGGTACAAGTAACCAACATAATTAATTTTATATTAATCTAATTATTGCCTTAAGCCGAGTAGTTGATATGTTATTGTGTTTGGTTAAGATACTATACTTTACTCGTCGTCTACCGCGCTCATTTTTAGGGTTCCGGACCCAAAGGGTAAAACGGGACCCTGTTACTAAGACTCCGCTATCCGTCCATCTGTCCGTCTGTCACCAGGCTATATCTCATGAACCGTGATAGCTAGACAGTTGAACTTTTTCACAGATGATGTATTTCTGTTGCCGCTATACCAACAAATACTAAAAACAAAATAAAATAAATATTTAAGAGGGGCTCCTATACAAAAAGACTTTTAACAAACTTTACTCGTTGCCTTCATCAGGCGCTGGCTCTAAAAATGTATGGGAAAACTAAAATCCGACTCGCACTTGACCAAAATTCTACTTGATATTATTTAACGTTATTACTTATTTATAAATAATGGTACGGAACTCTTCGTGCGCGAGTCCGACTCGCACTTGGCAGGTTTTTTTATGTCGGCGCGAAATATCAAGCTCACGATCACATGATTCATGAAAAATTTGCAACCCTGATGGGTTGTTATACAGCAACGTATCTATGCAATTTTTCTTAGCAGTAATATACCTTTATGTCACACCTGGCCATAAAGTGGCCATTATCGCACGCTCCGCGCGCGAAAAAACCCACTTCCTGGCCAGAGGGTGACATAAAATTTTGTACTTACCACGGGCGATAATAAAGAAAGCCTCAGACCGCATATTTATCGCCCTTGCCTTCGGCTCGGGCGTAAAATACTTGCGATCTGAGACATTCTTTGTTTTATCGCCCTTGGTAAGTAATGTACTATTATGCCATACCTGGCCATAAAGTGGCAATTACCGCACGCTCCGCGCGCGGGAAATCCCACTTCCTGGCCCGGGGATGACATAAAATTTTGTACTTAACACGGGCGGTAATAAAGAAAGCCTCGGATCGCATATTTATCGCCCTTGCCTTCGGCTCGGGCGTCAAATATCTGCGATCTGAGACATTCTTTGTTTTACCGCCCTTGTTAAGTAATGTACTATTAGGCGTGGTGCTTATCGGTAAAGTTATCGTACTAGTGTTGTAAACCTCTAACTATTGCTACATAATACATAATTATGTATACAGTGGGGCAGATTGCTAGAACAAATGGTCGTAAATGTGGACACGCTGGACAAAAGCGCCAATTTTTTTTCCAGGGTCTAGTTAGGTCTATAGCTTTATGTTTCTGATAGGAACCAGCTCCTCCGTCGGTCATCTTTCATTTTATAGGGGTTTAAAATGAAAGTTTGTATGAAAAAAATGTATATTTTTAAGATAGAAACTTGGATATTCGCTAATATACTAAGCATTCTAAGGAAATTCAAGTTTCCAGCTTAGAAAAAAAAAATTGTACAAACATTCAACTCCTTTTCGCCCCTTTAAAAGGAAAATTTTGATAAACGCTGAAAATAGTTTTCTTCCATTTAAATGCTTAGCGAATTTCCAAGTTTCTATCTTAAAAATTATTTTGTTTCCATACAATCTTTCCACCCCTATAAAATGAAAGATGACCGATGGAGGAGCTGGTTCCTATCAAAAACATAAAGCTATACACCTAACTAAACCCTGGAAAAAAATTGGTGCTTTTGTCCAGTGTGTCTACATTATCACGTGAAACTGCCTCACTAATATTGTAAAGGAAAGTTCCTCGCTGTCTCTGTCTGTACGCGATTAAGTCAAAAACTACATTGAACGGATTTTCACACGGGTTTCACAAATGGACGGAGTGCTTCACGAGTATTTTGTATACATATTCATTGAGGTTTTGTATACATTGGCTAAAATAGAATCATAACCACCACCTTTTTTTAACGCTAATACCTATCTAAGAAACTGAATTATCACTTTATAAAAATAATAAAAATGTACTTACCTATCACGAGTAAGTCGCTGTGTGAAGACGCGGAAAGATGCAAAAATAGAGTTTCGAACATAACTAAATTCCCTTTTGAGACTGCGCTATCAAGGAAGACACGGCGATTGCCGTATTGAAGAGGGAATCTGGTGCGACTTTTCATGCCAACGGAGAGCAAAATGTAGTTTAAAACTAGACTAGCTTATACTTTTACCAGCACAATCGCTCCATGATATCTGATTTAACTTAAAATGTGAGTTTTGACTGACGACTACAATCGTGCATGGTAATTGGATTTTAAATTAGTTGATTAAAAATTAACACTAACAAAATATTTGAATAACTGTAACAAAATAAGCTGTGCTAAAATATTTGAATCCAAACAAAGTTTATTTTTAATAAAAAAAACCGGCCAAGTGCGAGTCGGACTCGCGGACGAAGGGTTCCGTACCATTATCTATTAAAACGGCAAAAATACCATGTTTGTTGTATGGGGACCCCTTTAAATATTTATTATATCCTGTATTTTAGTATTTGTTGTTATAGCCATAACCTGTGAAAATTTCAGCTGTCTAACTACCACGGCTCATGGGATACAACCTGGTAACCGACGGACAGACGGACGGACAGACGGACAGCGGAGCCTTAGTAATAATAGGGTCCCGTTTTACGCTTTGGGTACGGAACCCCAAAAAACCATAATAAATAACAAAAACAAAACGATTATTAACAACCTAAACCTAACCTTAATTAACTACGCCTAAACGCATGGGTCACCCAAATCGTTGCCACTGGGCACTAAGTACAAAGTCCGTTTTAATTTGTTTTCATTATTTCGTACCAAAAATATGGCAATAGGTATGTAAGACAGCGGGTGTAAAGGTTAAAATTTCGCTCTCCGAAAAAAACGATTCACTCCAAACGGCTTTCACTTTTCACTCTTTGGTTAATACCCATTGCTTATTTTTCCCCTTCATAAGGCCTCTGGGGATTCCGGTAGTATTCGTGATTTATGGCTTATGCAAAGAATGAGAGGATATTTTCTACACCATAATTCAGGCTAGTTGAGATTAGAGGCGGGCCTCGTAAAGGATGATATTTCAATCTGTTTCTTGGGCTCTTTTTTATCCAGATTTACTCATTTCTGGATATTCTTCGGTTTTATGATGACCTCTGAGTGATATGACGCTCGCAGAAACGTTCTAGAAACAAAATTTCTGTTTGTTTAAAAGCATTTGATCATTACAATTAAACATTTCGGCATCATAAAATCAACTTACTACCCAAAAAGTTACGCTCATCAATCTAATCGCGCAACAGCAATCTCGTTCCTCAGCGTATTGTTAAAACTTTTAACCCATCAACCGTCTGTCCAAATTAAACGTTTTCGTGTCGGAGCGGTGTTACTGATATTTGCGGCACCTAGACCCATTAAACGTTTTCCTTATTGCTTTGTAGACTTTGCTGTTTTAAAGTTTGATAGGTCGTAAATCTTCCACTGTTTTTTAATGGCGTGTAATTGTTACTTTGTTGTAACTGGTGATATTTTTGACTGCACTGACGAGCAAAAACACAGTTCGGCACTCTTTCTATGGAACTTCCATACAAAGTGTACCCGTTATTTTTGCTCGTCAGTTAAGGCCAGCGGTAAAAACCTGTCTAAGGCCAGAAAAAAAGGAAGAGGATCTGCTCTCTCGTAAATATATATATAAAAAATATTAATGTGATGAAAATCCCCAAACTATGGTCAATAATAATAATAAGGGTAATCAGCGCGTTCGTGTAACTTTTGGAGCCGTAAGTGTCTAATTATGATATAAGACGCTATCTGCTAACCGTCAGGTAAGATGGAAGCTTTCTCTCCCAAATGTAAAAATTAAGTCCAATAGCTTTATTAGTGTTGATCTGTGCCATTTTCTAGCTCGACCATTTCTCATTGCCGCGACTTAGTTGGGAGATTAAATCTGGATCGCGGCATTGTTAATAATTATATTCGCAGATTACCTAAGATGTATTAAATAATACTCGCACAAAACAAATCTCTTTTAGACTGGAATCTTATCTTATTTTCTGTTATTTTCTGTTGAATTTCTATTCTTTAATGTCTAATATTATGACAAATTATTTAGTAAACAGTGTGCTATGTACGTACAGTGGCTCTCTCTGCATAGAAGTGTGTATGCATGGGGAAAGGAGGTCAGGTTTCTCTGCACTCTACTATAACTTAAAAAAAAAAACAATTACGGATCGCAGTCTCTTTATTTTTTAATTCATATGTTGTATTCATTTAACTAAGATAGTTACATCAAACACACATTGCGTAACAATTTGGACTGGAAGATATGTACTTTTAATGAAACAGTGGCAGAATATTACACAGGTAGGTTTATTGCTGTAACCCTTCGCCCCATTCAAACTTATTCATCAATTCTGGGAAACGCGATGCCCATTCGAAACAGTTGCTCTTAATTAGAGGATTCCAAAACAAATGACATACATTTTCAAATTATACAACACAATCTAAATATTGTAATAATCATCTAACTTACATATAACGTTTATTCAATAGTAATAAAAATAGGTACAGTCAAGGGCATAAATATATATACACTTTTGGACCTTATTTCAATGGAATAAGGTGAAAAAGTGTACAATTGGTGCCCTTGACTGTACAGTATAACAGTAGGTAGTTGTTTCCTGTGGGCAAGGTACACGTTTTTTTAAATCGATAAAAAGTACCAACTTTGAACTAGTAACAGAAAAGGTAAACATTCTTAATGGTAATAATATTTACTTACCTATTACGTCTGCTTAATGCATTTCTTGTTCAGCCGGTATTATCATTAATAATGATGATGGTTTCCATAAAGCTACATAAATGTGACAGTTAAGAAGACACCGTTTTTTCGGCTTTTTACACAATAGGTAAGTATATTCGTTTTGTCAGGGGAAGGGTTCTCTTAAATGTAATCACCTAATAATGGGATATGTTTCGCCGATCACGAAGCATGTCTAACATGAAAAAAAGTAACCCTACAAATTCATGTTGATAAATATTTATAATATTGTCATCCATTTATTTTAGTTAAATTTAGTATTTATAATACTATACAAGTATCCCAATTACTTATTAATTACTTGAGTCAAAATAATTTAGATACATTTTTACTCGTAAGAAATTCTTATACTTGCATGGAATTGACATAAAAATTAAAACCATTTGTTATTTTAGTTTAGTTACACAACAGTCATTAATTGAGGGTCTAATAAATATTAAACATCTGGTTGTGTAAGTGAATGTTAAAAATTTTAATATTGTAACATTTAAAATATTGTAAGCGGCTTGTAAAAAAATCTAATCTAGTTATATACATCTATATTACAAAACCTCGTCATAAGTACGTAAAATTATTTCGCAGGCATTCTTAACCGAATTTGGTTTAAAAATAGTAGCAAATTTTATAGGTATAGCAGCATTAATTATAAGACCAATTAAAAAATTATTTATATTGTCTAACGTTCGTATGTTAACTATATCATTATTTTACTAACAACGACCGAAACTCGCCCTTTTAAATGCTTTCATAATTTTATTTTAATCATACCTTATATAAATTATAATCGGAGTTTAATTACATCGGCACTAAATCCACAAGAGAATTTATAATCCGGCGTCTTGCGAGATTCTCCTTTTCAGTTCAATATATCCGCGGCCACAAGTAAAACAATACAAACTAATCTACTTACTCGTTATTATGTAGATCTATTGTAATGGGAAATTGCTATACTGTACAAACTATGGCACTGTTTATAATTAACTCACTTATAACTTAGTCGGATAATGGAATGTTGTTTATGAAATATTCAATTTTCAATATTTACACGGAGGTTTAGGGGACGTAGAAATGTACAAGTTGCAAAACATAAATTTATAAAAATTCAAGAAAGATATCTGAAATTTCCGGAATTGTTAAAGAACTAAGTTTTTATTGGAAAGATTCAGACTAACATTTAAATGTATCATCATTAATATTACGTCTATAATGTATTTTTGAGCAGTAAAAGCAACAGATTAGCATGTATCCAGTTTTTGATGTTTTCAGTGTTTATTAAGTTTAAGTTTTGAGAACTTTCCATAGCGATGATTTCGCAACTTTGGAATATTTTCGGTGCATTGCTAAGTGGACTGGAGTCTGGACGTAAGGTTTACAGCAAAGTGAAGCGAACCAACCTCGAAATTTAATAAATTGGCAGTAAAGTAGTACCTACGTCAATCGTATGCACATTTATCGTCCAGCCTCACCAGTGTATATGTCGCAGCCGGATTGTATAATCCGCCGTTTTACATTACGGCTAGCCGTTTTACAAACAGAGCCGTTTTGTAATACGGCGGGTTAACGTTTAGCCGGATCGTCATTGCAATACGTTCTACAATATGGCGGCTCACGTTTAGCCGGATTGTATTTACCGGATTGCATAATCCGCCGTTTTACATTACGGCTAGCCGTTTTACAAAATGGCCGGATTGTCATTGCTAAAAAGCGCTGCGAGTGTTAGAAATGGGAACTAAAAGCTGTCAAAGAGGTGACAGCTAAAACAACGCTATTTTGCGAAAAGGCTAGCCGTAATGTATTACGGCGAATTATACAATCTGACTGAACCGCTTTTTTGCATTACAGCTGAGGCGAATTGAAGAACGCAAATCGCCGAACACATTACGGCGGACTTTCATTCAGCCGTATTCAATCCGCCTAATCGTTGACCCGCCGTAATACAAAACAGCTCTGTTTTGTAAAACGCCTAGGCATTATGTAATACGGCTGATTATACGATTTGCCTGCGACATATACACTGGTATATTATATACATATAATTACAGCTTTAAGCGGGCATAAAAAATGTATGATATGTTATTGTTGGATCATAATTTCATGATAAGTATTAAAGAAGGATTTTAAATCGAATGGTTTGATTTAAGCCGTCGTCTACCGCGGTAATTTTTTATGATTCTAGATAGGTATGTCGTCAGAAATACCGGGCTCGATAGATAGGCGGTTGAAAGTACCTTGTAGTACTTACTGTTGTAGTACTTAATCATTGGGCACTGAAAAGTCACCAAAAAACACCGACTCTACTTTCTGCAACTTGTTAAGCTATTCTCACAGATTTTTTTTTTAATTGTGTGGGTGCTTCATTTAATAACATATAAATACGTCCCGTCACTGAAAGGGCCAATTCCAATTACCCAAACTCCGGAAATGTTTCACTACATCTTTTGTCATGTCATGAATAATGCGTTTTTTGTTAAATAGTCATATAAACTTTGCATAAATTAAAGGATGGAGGTATCCTTTTTGTTCATAAATAAATTTTGTATGAATTAAATGTTGGACAATATATATTCATTTATTAGTCTGTTACTCAAAACAACATTAGAACCTCTATTAATCCTAAATGTAGGTTTTTCCGTCATGTCTGTTTTGTCAATAACAATATGTACTATCGAACTAACTGAATCGTGACCTACCGCGGAACCTTGTCACAGAAAAAGTCATAATGATTTTCCTTGCCAGTCAGTACGATGTCACTACGACATTTTCTGTGACAAGGTTCTACGGTGGGTCGATTCAGTTAGTTCGATAGTACAGTCAAGGGCACCAATATGTATACACTTTTTCACTTTATTCCATTGAAATAAGGTCCAAAAATGTATACATATTTATGCCCTCGACTGTACTTCAACCTTGCATATTTATTCACTGCGAAGATTACAACAAGAAAATCCATAATAAACTAAAATCATCATTTAACAGCTTCATTATGGACTACACAAGCATGGTAAAAGTACTAAATTCGTAAACAAAGGTATTTTATATTCAGTACCTCTAGTAATTGAATGGAATGTTATTATTAAAGCCCGTATAATTTATCTACTCTGGATAAACATTTACAAAATTCAAATATTACTATAGATCATTATCGTGTTATACAATTTTCAGCCCATGTTTTTATTTATAAAGAAACCTATCGTTACAAACTAATCTCTACTTAAAAACTACTAAAGTAGGTATTTTGCTAAGTACCTAATAACAACAAAATATTAAGTGTGATATTCAGTAGGTACTTTTTCACATTCTATATATTTTTATAAACCTCTGATGTGTTTTCCGAGCACCGAGTTCACGAAGTTAAAATTTATTTAATCTTCACGAAGTTAAATTTGATTTAATCTTATGACAAATTCTAATGCTAAATGTAACATATTATGGCAACATATTATTTTGGTTACAGATATGAATACTCTTTTATCTCTAAACAGAGATATGATTACACTTATCCCTTGAGACTCTTCAACACACATTCTACAGAAACCACTGCGAATTAAGATACTGAAAATCGCAGTAGTGTAGGGATCTGTATTAGTAGGTACATTATGTATGACAGGTACTATAAACAACCGCTAGCCGACACAAAATCTAAAAAATAATACTTTTTATCTCACAGTGTTTCCTATTATGCTTTGTAATAAGCAAAACGAGTTTGGCAACTCATCGATTCGTTATTGTTCGGAAAGTTAGTCGCAATGTTGTATAGTCGTAGTCGGACGGATAGGCGCTGTGATGTCGATGCGTCGTCCATTCGCCTTCACACTAGCTACACAACCACGGAACCCCGAGTACAGAGCCGCTGGCAGTCCCAGAGGTAGGGATGGAGATCCCCCTGTTGAAATAGAAAAGGCTTAGGTACAAAGGTCTGCTTTGAGGGAATTGTAGAATTAAGTCACTGATCTACATGAAAACTCCGTTCATGTAGCTCACTGCCTATTTCAACTTCAAATAAATTTGAAGCGTAAATTACTTGATTTGATGCGGTCGTTAAAAGGTTTATTTTATTAACAGTACCAATGCAGCTTTAATACACTAAGACAATGTGTTTAAGGAGTAGATACGTACCAATCCATAGTTTGGGGTTTGATTTCGAAGGCACAAGCAAGGACTGCGAGTACCCCCTAATGGGAGCCGTGTCGTCAAGCTGCAGCATGGCTAACCTCTTTCTTCTTCGCACAGTTGCTGTGTGCCACATGCCATCGTCTATCCGAATTTTGGATTCTACACACTGGAACCAGTCTTCGTGAGTGGCAGTGTTGATCTCTTTCACGTCAGTATCCGTGTATATTAACTGTAGTTTGCCGTTGTTTATGCCCAAGCCAATGAAATCTCGAGCTCGTATACCGATTTTTCTCCTCCACATCAGAAGACCGGAGTCGTTGTACGTCCGAAATTTTATTTCGTATCTAAAGCCGCGATCGCCGCCTCTCCTAAAATGATGTGCAATTACTCATGAGCATTGTCATCATATTATATGAATTCTTCTTAGATAATGGACCGAATAATATTTAAATACAACTGAGAGCATTACAAACTACAAAACAGTAAGTGTAAGTTGCGACGCCTTTATGCAAATGCGTTAACTTTCAGACAGCAGCTTTGCCGACAACGCTAACTTATAGGAGTAAAAGAGTTCTAAAAATGAGTACAAAAAATACCTTTCTGACATTACGGATTGTTCGTAATACATACATATTAATGCAACTTTCTAAAATGCACACATTATAACAGGTACGTTTGCCATTTCAAAGGAAACAGAAATAAGTGATGCATATAAATAAAGTCCACGTTTTAGGGTAAATAAAACTGAAAGTAAAGCGATCAAACAAACTTATCTACAGAATATGGACAAATGGAAGGCACTTTACCTATTCAAAAATATGCAGCAGTGACTTAATTTATGTCTAATAAATAATGTTAATGGTTTCGACGTCCATTGAATGTTATCTTACATCATACAATCCCTCACCGTCACGGTTAGTACGAAAGCTAGAAATATATAAAAATGTTAGTATGATTAGTAGGTACACGACTCATATCATGATCATCACAAAGTAAGTTCAAAATCTATTATTAAGTTAATAATGAAATACCTGTTACATAATGTTAAAGTTAACTTTTAATTAACCTTAACCTTACGGTACGTTTTTATAGTGTATTTAGTAACGACTTGAATAGTCTTGTGTTTAAAATACCTCTTTATTTCTGAAAATTTTAAACCTTTTTAACATACGTTAGACCTTGAGAAGTGGAGAAACCATAAGAGATTTTGAATGAGGACCTAGATTTAGTCAATGATTACGGAGGCTTTATTACCTGCGACTTCCTCGACTCCTGTACGAGTAGTAATTATCCCCATCGAACTGTACCGGTGCTCCGTCTTTCAACATTTCGACGTTGAGCTGAGTTTCGCAGTTTCTTCCCTGGTATCCGTCGGGGCAAACGCACTTGTATTCGTTCAGAAGTGGTATACACGTGCCATTATTCTTGCATGGGGTTATACCTGATAATGTTTTCTAATATTAACGCAAAAATCTTGTATGGCACTGTAACTACATGTTAAGTGTAACTATGCCTCACGGTAGTTTAAATTTAGATGTTAATTTAGAAAAGTTAAAGTATTAAAATTAACTCATTTCCTGTTTCCAGGGAAGTTTCTTGTTCTGTTCCATCCTGTTTACTAATTAAATTATGTTAGGTATTTTTTAATTCGTACATATTTTCTTTATAAGTTCTGATGTATTGGTGAAAACTTTGCTGGCTTATGATCTACCTAACTGTAATAGCTTTAATTGTTTGATTGGTGCTGTTTGTTTTCCTTAATAAAGCAAAATAAAAAAAATATACATAGTTTATGTTACTACCTCGCTACTACCTATTCGTTGGAAAAAGATAACTTCTTGGAGTTTACGTTAGGTAATTACCAAAATAACATTTTACTTGCTATCCATATCCACGACATACGATTTGTTTACATTTAAATTTCATAAACGACATTAATTCGTTTAAATCAGATATTTTCGTGAATCGGTAATCATGTAAATGAAAAAACTAGGTTTAATAATTTTGATGGAAAATGATGATTTTATAAGAAAAAATAAACTTAAATATTAGGTATCTAACTTACCAATTCCACAAGGTGATCCAACATATTTAGTCACGCCACTTGTAGCGCAAGGAAGCCTGTCCTCTTCCTGTACAATAGCGCATTTTGCCGTGTCGCCGTTGTACAAAGAGAGTAGGTTGCCGTTGACGAATACTTTTTGCACTGCGCCAATGAAACTGCTAATCACGCCTGACATTTTGTGTGGACGGATGTAAGCACTGAAAGTGTTACAAAAAATGTTAAGTAGAAAGTGGGGTGCAATATTTTATTTGCTTTTAACACAATTAGATGCATGCAAACACAATATAAGTCAATTATAAAAAAGGAAATTTACATTTAAATTCAATTCATAATACATTATAATTGAAAACCAGGCATGTGTGTGCTTACGGTAAAGATCCAATGAAGAGTGGCAGTGTCAATTCCAAGTGAGTTAGTGGTGGAGAAGACGATCCTCTTTGTGTTGGATGGTGGTCTAACTGCAGGCTGCCGTGGCGACCAGCGCGGGTCACTCGAGCCCGATGCCAACGACCCTTCTCTATCGGCACTGGAGACCTAAGTCAAAGAAATCCAATTTACAAATCCAATTTCTCTCCAAGTGTTGTAATCAAAATCAAAGTCAAAGAACACATTAAGTTAATTAAATAAGTTACATTCGGTAAGTTTTGCTCTCTTAATTAATTTCATGAAATCGCTACGTAAGAGTCAATTTTATTACCAAGTCTTTGTTTCCAAATTAAAAGTTCACTTACGTGATATTGGCAACACCACTCCCCAGATTATACCTAAACTGGAGGTATCCATTAACTAAGTTAATCGCTATGAAATCCCCCTTGGCTTTATTAGACTGGCCGGTGTAAAGGAGCATTCCTGAGAGTCTGTTCGTTAAAAACCAGATTTCGATGCGGAACGCTTTCCCCAGCCCTTCGAGTGGCAATAATTCGATGTAGCTCGTCCCATTGAATTGGGGAATCCAGGACTCTTGTATAATGTTTACATCTGTAAATAATTAGGTTAAGATGATTAAAGTTAACAACGTCTATTTGTAACGTTACACAAAATATAAAAGATGTTTAAGTAATAACGAGAACCAAATTGGTTCAGGTTTTGTCAGGTATCAAAAAATATAGAATTATTGGAAAAATACCGTTGCTGCAAGTATTTCCGTTGGAGCCAATTTCGCCTCCAAACAAACAACGGCACACGTGCCCGCCGTCGGGTCCGATGTCGCACAATAGCCCCTCATCATATCCGCAGGGATTCGATTCACATGGATCTAATCTCTCGTCACAATTGGCTCCTTGAAATTCGATAGGGCAGATACAAGTATATTCGGTCGCCGATCCCTCTATAAATCTACACGTCGCTCCGTTCTTACAAGGCATACTCATACACGGATTAGATTGACACTCTCGAACGTTCTCCATAGACACGACTAGTGGGTCCGGTCGTCCCAATTTCTTTGTCACTTGATGACGTATTATTCTTAAATATTTCACGCATCCGATAAAACCACTCCGGGTGCCAATATTATCGAAAACCCTGCGCAAAGATATTTGTTATATGTCAATACAGCGTTTGATTGGTTTTTATGAAAGATAGCGAGGAATGGCAAAAGGAATTTTTACAATAGTAATAATTGGGATAATAGACATACCTGGAGTAGTTTGAAGGTATGCTGCCCACGTAAGCGTCTTCGGCCAAATCCAGAGCTTTTAAATATCCGCTAGATTGTCCTACAACGTCTTCCATGTCATCAACAGACAAGATACCATCACGATGATATCTCTTTGCTGATACTTTGTGGTATTTGTTCAAAGTAATTTTCTCTAAAGAAGTAAGAACCAGTGCTCCGTTTCCAAGATTGTATCTGTTTCAAAATAACGAACGTTCACAATGTTATCTTACAATTTTTATATAAAAACAAAGAGAATATCAACCAAATTCCTTTAACTTACCTAAACTCTAAATATCCATTTACCAGAGCGAGGGAAACAAAATCGCCCGTCCCGTCGTATTTCTGCTGATTGTACAATATGACGCCATTCTCAGTGAAAGCTTTAAATTCAATATCGATATTCAGCTTGTGGTACGCCTTCAATGGTTTAAGACGGATGAAAGAAGAGCCGTCAAAGAACGGTGTCTCTATGTAAGGTGTCAGGCTGTCTTTTATAAGATATTCGCAGTTCATTCCCGTGTAAAGTCCGGTACAGACGCAAGTATAAGTTGAGCCTGGCAGGTCGATACAGCTGCCTAAGTTATAGCACGGTTCTGATAGACACGCGCTGTATTCCTCGGTCGTCTCTTGTGTCATTTGCTCTGGAATAAAACATTGATCTTACCGACCTCTCGATAACTTAGATTAGTTATTACCGTGCTAGATTATTTAAATTCTAGAGTACATGTTGAAATCGAAGGATTTAACTATGTACTCTAGAATTTAAATAATCTAATCAACGTCAAATCGGAAATGAATATGATAAAAATATTAGATAAAATTTTGTTCCGAAAATAAACGTACACTGCAGAAATAAGTTCTATGAAAAGTTATTTTTTTTATCTCATCGCGACATTTCATTTTACATTGTCACCGCTATTCTAAAACCGGCATTCGGGTACTAAGATTTTATTTCAGGATCAAGCCGACTTTGAAAATCAATATATATAAAAAATAAAATTTAGTTCCGAAAATAAACGTATACTGCAGAAATAAGTTATTGTTTTTTCATCACACTTGCTCGAAAGGGGTGTCATTTCGGACAAGCGTAAAGAGCAGCTTATAGCTGATCTACCTTTACTTTTGAGTTTAGTTTTAGAATATAGAACACACGTACGTGATATTGATGATGACGATATTGAAATATTATAAACGGGTCACTCACGTCTTTAACGTTAAGAGGCCACATATGCACCTTTGTCAATGTTTATCGACCTCAGATCTCAACATCTATAGTGATTAAATATCTGTCCTTTCAGTATATTAATCTTGAACTATTTTCCTCCAGTCTGTTAAAAGTGAAAACACGATTTGCAAAAATTTTGTCGATACTTTTATTTTTCAAACATAACCCTTTTTTTCGATGTTTTTGGTTGGATCTTTAAAACCCTCCCATCTTTAACAATGATTTTTGGTTTAATAGTTATGAAATGATAAGTTCTCCTTATAAATATACACGTTTAGATTAAACATCAGTATTTACGAAAAACACGCGCTGAGCTTCTGTAGAGAGCGGGATGGTTAATTGTAAACGCGTTAGAGCGGGACTTTTGCAATGCCATTTATGCCCTCTTAAAGACGTGAGTGACCCATTTATTATATTTCAATATGTCTGAAACTCCGGGAGTTTTCTATTTAAAACACTCGTACGTCATTTCGGACTAAGGAGGTTAAAAATCAGCCAACGTTTATTTCCGATCTTCAAAATCTGGCTATAGAAAAATTTTAGTGTATATATCGCAGCCGGATTGTGTCCGCCTTTTTACATTAAGGCTAGCCGTTTTACAAAACAGATCCGTTTTGTAATACGGCGGGTTAACGGTTAGCCGGATCGCCATTGCAATACGTTCTACAATATGGCGGCTCACGTTTAGCCGGATTGTACTTGCCTGATTGAATAATCCGCCGTTTTACATTACGGCTAGCCGTTTTACAAAATGGTCGGATTGTCATTGCCAAACAGTGCTGCGGGTGTTAAAAATGGAAACTAAAAGCTGTCAAAGAGGTGACAGCTAAAACGACGCTATTTTGTGAAAAGGCTAGCCGTAATGTACGACTAGGCGAATTGAGTAATGCAAAGCGCCGAACACATTACGGCCGATTTTCAATCAGCCGTATTCAATCCGCCTAATCGTTGACCCGCCGTAATACAAAACAGCTCTGTTTTGTGAAACGCCTAGCCATAATGTAATACGGCGGATTATACGATTTGCCTGCGACATATATAAAACATATACGGTACATTTAACTGCATAATATTTATATATTACTATCATTTCAAAGAGATTTGAAATTATTAAAAAAAAAATATTTTGAAAATCGGTACAATCTGGCAGTACGTCGTAGTATCTTCTAAGACCTAAGTAGTCTGTGAG
Organism: Cenopis cana; assembly: GCA_951800055.1. Lineage (NCBI taxonomy): Eukaryota > Metazoa > Arthropoda > Insecta > Lepidoptera > Tortricidae > Cenopis > Cenopis cana. The sequence continues at coordinate 9,798,484 of OX637476.1, read as the reverse complement.
TATGGCCTGTCAAGTTTGAAAACGGTTATCAGCATTATCTGTGGAAGACGATATTTGAAAAAGTTGTCATTCACAATTTTATTTGTCAAATGTTATGTCGATTTTATTAATGCATTTTTTTCCTTTTTGCATAGCAATATATTATGTTATTTCCTCGCAAATGTGATGAAAAACATTGTGTGTACCACGGGTGGTAAGAGTTATTTCAAACTCAAGTCAATAAAAGCCCTCCGTCTTCGGTTTCGAGCTTCTATTAGACTTTCGTTAGTAATAACCTACTTACCTCCCTAAATGCACAATGTACTATTATCTCATCGCGGAACTATTCTAAAACCGGGCATGTGGTTACTAAGAGTTCATTTCAGGACCGAGCGGACTGTGAGTTCGAATGCAAAAATGGAACGCGTTGAAGAGCACATAATTGGCTTCGTACACGGGAATATTTATTCAAAACAATAAAATTCCTAGCACGCTTAAAGTAGAAAATATTTCGCTTAAAAACCAACGCGGTTATAGTTTCCACAGGAACAACAAGTAATAAAACTCGTAACTTTCGATTTTTTTTGTGTTATTTTTTTCATTTCATTTGGAACAGGGTTTTTCGTCGTTTCGAGCTGCTACCTTTTTTCAGTAGGTAATTTAAAATATATCATGTTATTATTTTTAACCGACTTCAAAAAAAGGAGGAGGTTCTCAATTCGCCTGTATTTTGTTTTTTTTTTGTTCTTTTTTTGTGTCATATTCTCACACATGCAGCAACTACGAATTTAAGGAGAAAAAAAAAGACAATTGATGTTATCTGTGACATTATACACAATTTGGGTAGGTATCTTTAGAGGTTTGGTGAAATACAGGGTTCTATTGCATATTTTAATTAAATTGATTACGGCATTCACTGCCGGCAACGCATACACGCGTTCACTGCCATACGAGTACAATTTTGTTCCTAGGTGGCGTGGCCTGGTACTCCTGGTAGCGTATGTGGTAATATAGATACTAAAATGCCAATCAGACTGAATCTGGCCATATAGTCCGAGCCTGGATATTTTTATTTTTAATTTCTACCTTTGAGATCCTATAATTGGCTTCCTGTTTATATGTTTAAAGAGTTATCCTATCATAAAAGCTGTTGGTTCTCCTTATAAATAAATAAATAAATAAATAAATTTGTAAAGTTACTCACCAACGCATCCCTTTCGGTGCTGCGTCGGCACCAACCCGACTCGGCACACGCAAGCGCCGCGGGCGCACCTCGCGCCGGGCAGCGCGGCGCAGTCGCCGTCCTCCGCGCACAGGTCACCAAGTAACGCGCCCACCGCGCCCACGGTAGCCGTTGTCGCTGTTTGTGAACCTAACATTGGATTTAATGTTGCCTTTTGGAATTGTTTTTTTAAAGATATCCTATCAGTGATATAAAACACTATCATGCATAGGTGTGTACTTGAAGTGTATTATGATGACGCATTATAATGTGTTTTTTTTTAAATATGCGATACTTACATTAACATGATCCTAATATTCACGAGAGAAAAGGATGAGGAAAATGTAAGGCGACTTCCTGATTTGTCGGTGCGGAGGCAGTACGATATGAGAAAAGTGTCAAATGTCAGTGTCAGCTATCAGTCGACTCGGTACCATTTTTTACTGCGCCCCTACATTTAAACGAGTGCTTCCTGACTGGCGCGGGATGCGCGGTAGCGGGACGATGCGAAGGCGGTACTGCTCCGCTTTTGCGCATGATATTACTACTGCGCAAACGTAATACTGACACTTGATAGTATTATGTCAAGTGAGAATCTTTGCGACGTCAGTAAGTTTACGTCAAAGAAGAAAATGTCACATATCGATCCCGCCCCGCCAAGTCAGGAAGTCGCCTGAAAGTGAAAACTTTAACTAAACGCTAAAAATGTTTTGTTACAAGCTAGCTTAGCCAGTCATAATGCTAAATTAGGTAGAATTTTGTTGAATCCCGATGGCGCCTATTAGTTCAAAAACGGAAATCTTATAGTTACTTATTAATATACTCAAAATTCTCAATGAAAACAGTACTATGCTGATTTACTTTATGTAAATAGCAATCCGCCAAGGTTTTTTAAGTAACTGCCATCAACCGGTGATAAAAGAACGATACTAGATACGGCATTGAAAACTGAATTATCAAAGCCACCCCAGTCGACGCTACGCAATAATATTTATTTTATATTAATATCCCGCCGGCTTACTTCATTGGAGCGTAAATAAAATTATTATATGTACTAGATTAGAATGACTTTTAATTAAGGTATCTATCCGACGACGTAAAAACTAATAGCGGGCACAGATTTGACATTTTAATGAACTCTAATACTAAACTCTGGTCCACCATTCGGCGGAGTTGTTTGACAAGTCAAAATGCACAAATGTTGCCACAGTACGGCCAGTGCTGTTCATATCGATATTATTTAAGGCCTTACTAGACGTACGGATCTTACGGACCTATTTATCGGGTACCCCTTGGTGCTTGCCGATATCATCGAAAATCGAAATTAGTAGTGTTTCTCTCAATCTAAAATGCTCTCAATTTGACAAATTAAAATGAGTTGTAAATTTTATGATTTTTTCATATTTCTTCATACTTATTTTACTTATTTTATTTTATTTTAGTTGCCGAAAAGTAGAAACTTTTACATTTATTAAATTAGGTAGTAAAGTAGTAGGGCTTAAATCTTGATCGAAAAAACTTCCTATCGAATAGTATATCGATTTTAATATTCCGAAAAATGATGGACATTTTTGTCCGTGAATAAGAGGGTATAGTTAGTTACTTTATACTTATCGATATATACCGTCGTATATAGTAGAAAAAAATAGATAGTCTATTTTTTTCTACTTCTGGCAACATCTTATCTGCCAGTTTACTCCGCCTAGTTATGGACTTGACCTGAATAGTAAAAGGCTTCCTCTTTGCAATACTAATGGATTATTTATTGCGTTCTTATCTGTGGTAGAATATTACAGCAGTAACATAAAATAATTATGATTTCCTATTTGATAACATAAAAAATTTCAAGTTTGGAAACACATACGAAACCTTTTCTAGTATCACTGAACATTCAAATGCAGTCGATACGAAACGTCAGTTCGGTATGTTTTAGGGTTCCGTACCCGAGGGTCCAACCCGCGAGGGGCCAACGGAACCCTATTGCTGTCACTCAAGCGTCCGTGCGTCCGTCCGTAACGAAATTTTGTTCCTAAATTTTTTTTACTTCCCGTTGACCTTATGATCGGGAAATTTGGTGATAATGTTTATTATTACCTACTTTACCAACAAATACTTATATGATGATAAATCAGATTTTTTCTTTGAAATGTTCTTACTTATATGTTTTCTATTAAAACTAACTTAATTTTGCAGTTGGTTCGGAACCTTTAAAGTGCGAAGTCCGACACGCTTAGTGCGTAACCCATCTTAGAGTATTTATAATATGTGTGTAGCTAAAGTAATGTATGCAACTGTACATAATTAGGCATTAAAACAATCGTGTGATCTTATTATGAAACCGATAATTAGATTAAGGTGGATAATTTGTGTTTATGTGTTTTCTCGCAATCGAAGTGAAAAGTAGAGTGTATATAACTCGGGCCTAAAAGTCATATTACCACTCAAACAATGTTCCCTCACTACGTTCGGAAAAATAACCATCTCGTGGTAAAATGGCTTACTTTAGACCCTTGTCAAACAATCTAATATTATGATACCCTTCAAAAAAAAATCATAAATACATTGATTGTCATAATGCTGGTCATTTTGTACGGTTTCTGACCGCATTTTAGAGGATTTATGATATGTGTGTAGATAAACTACTATACACCTAGTGCCTCATAAGTTATGAGTCATAACTATAAACTTTGTGTGTTATCTGTAATAATAATTACAAAAAATACTGGTAATAATAAAAAAGTCTATTCCTCCTTTCAACGTTATATTGACGAATGTAAAAGGGAAAATAAAATTACCCTCGATATTTTTCGAAGTGATAATTAAATATTTATAAAGTAATCACTAAATGAAAACTTTTACCCGAAAATCATTTTGATGCCATTGTACCGATACAATTATTAATTTGTCACGGTTCTATCAAAAGACATAAAATTATATTCCTACTACACGAAACAAACATGATTCATGATAAATTATTTATAACCGTAGTAATGATATGAAATTACAGGTGTAATTACGTTAGGTAATGATTAAATTGGCTTCAAAATTACCAGTTCATTATCCAAAATTGGTTGTAATAGGTAACAATGAATTATTAAAGGTAAATCATTAACCGAAAAGTAAAATTGACCTCACCTTTAAACTTTTGCCCGGAAAGGCCGCCATCGAAGTCACTGGGCGTTTCCTTCCTGGCCCAATCGTATTTGTTGTAGTACTTGTCGGGATTGAGCAAGTGTCTCGTAGACTTGGACGCGGCGCCGTCGTCTTGTTGCGTGAACTGTATCGGAGAGGAAGGCCTTGGCGGGCCCGCCGTGCCAGCCACTTCTGACAACTTGCACGGACCGAACGCTTGTACTACAATATCCTCTTGCGTGCGACACGCTTGCAATTTCAGGTGACACTCTGATTCATAAGTTTTGCCGTCGCTCCCGCATACCTGTTGGTTTACTTGGTATGAAATTTGCTTCAAGTAGTTTGCTAAGTTGCTAAATTATAACAACGTTTTCGTGAGCGTTTTAAGATGCATTTAAAAAGTTTACATCGAATAAGCTACGTACTCGCCCCGGTGATACCTAAGCTAAATGCACTTTGACATCAAAAGTTTCTTATACCCTGTTGCAAAGGTAATTTAAATTTTCTGTTCTATAACTACCTGTGGGTTTGTTGTAGTGAGTAAAGTAGTTAATGTACATCGCTTCAAAATTTGTGCTGTCCATGTAGGTACTTAAAATATGATTACTACCTTACGTTTCTCTTAAATTATTTCAACTGGCACCAACAACACGAGCCATTATGTCCGAGCCTCTGGAACGCTGCCAAATACGTTCCTATCGCAACATTTATGTCAAAATGTTCATTGTAAAGAAGGTATCAAGTTTTAATGAATCCAATTTTAACACGTAATTGCTCGCTGAGTTTCAGTTTTGGGAATGTTTGGGGCATAATAAAATTAAAGACTTATTTTTAGATGCGCCTGTCTAATGGCAAAAGTTCATAAAGGGATTTGAATATATTCCTGTGAGTGGCATACATAGGATGTTCATTCAATCTAAAATTACTTGAAAAGTTTAATCTTATTACTGGGTTGCGTATCCACTAGAAATGTGCTGAAATGTATTTCCTTACAAGTGCCAGCAAGCAGTCAATCAAAACACCGCATAGCCTATACCTGGAGCCCATTTTTTAACACATTCACTGTCCCCTTACAAAACGATGTGACAATGTCACAAGTCCAACTGACAGTTAGACTATGCATAGTATGGGGATGTGACCCCACAGCGGAAGCATGGACTCCTGAAAAATACTTTCATGACCCCACACCGGACAGGGAACGTGTTAAAGCTACAACTTACGAAGTAAGTACAAGCGGTAGTCTTTTTTCCAATGCCTTTTAATATAAGAAAATTTCCACTTCTAATTTGTAACTTGTAGCTTCGAGAAATAGGCCCCTGGAGGAAGCGCGGCCTGAACAGAGTAAGTATCTCTTAAGTACCTATATTCACGCATTTTTAATCAGTTTTTATGAACGATTATTTCGGGGCACTTCAACAAAGGTATAAATCCACAAAGACATGAACAAATCCACAAATATTGTTATACTTATATTGTTGGTGCAATAAAGTTTAAATAAATAAATAAATATTAATCAAACACCTCCTTGTTTTCTGATGTTTTTTGAAATTTGGGTTCTCTCATATTCGAATAATTTTTATTTCACTGTGACGTTTTTTCATGCCTTTTGTATGGGCCATCACATAAAAGAAAATAAAAGAATTGGTGGTCATTTTGTTCTTTATAAGAATCCACATGATTCTGAGCAGCGGGGTAATCACGTAACGATATGTACTACCGTTGGTACGTATTTAATGTCAGTTTAATATGGGATTTGACATTTAAATCTGTCGTACTAACGGTCGAAAGCGTTACGTGATTACCGCGCCAGACATACAAAAAATTTCGAATGCTGAGATAAAATATAGGACATTAGAGGACAATGTTACAAAAATCGAAATAGCCTCATAAATAGTAAGCTTAATAAGGCTAGTGTTATGGGTAATTGACGATGATATACCAATTTAATATTAATTAATAAATACCTACACAGACAACATCCAAGACTCGGAAACCAATATTGAAAGATAAACATAACACTTTTTTGTGAAAACCAAACAATAATGTCCATAATCTTTGGTGAAAACGTAATGTTTAGATACTACACTTACCAGCATGGAGCGCTCGTGGCCCAGCGGCGCCTGCGTACCGCTTGCGGTATCTAAGGTTAAGCAACGTAGGCAGCGGTCAGGACTTGGATGGGTGACCGCTATGAGTGGTTACTAACTGAGCGCTCCCGTGCTTTGGAAGGCACGTTAAGCCGTTGATCCCGGTTGCTGTCCATGGCAGTAGTCGTTAAGCCAAGTTGGAGGCCTTTGGGCGGTTAGAGAACTTCTAACAGTCAAGTTGCCCACTCACTTGACAAAGCCCAATAATTTCTAGTTTCCCCTCGGGGTTGGGAGGTCAGATGGCAGTCGCTTCCGTAAAAACTAGTGCCTACGCCAAATCTTGGGATTAGGTAGCGGACCCCAGGCATCCTTCAGGATGCAACTGTACTGGGATAACGCTAGGAGGATGATGACTACTCTCACCAGCATATTGTTGTCACTGTCGGGGCATGGTGCCGCGGCACATTCGCAGAGGGCGCCGCCCGTGCGCTCCGTGCACACGGCGCCGAAGTAGCACGATAGCTCCGCACAAGACTGCGCCACGCCACCGCTCTCCGCTGTGCGACACAACATTCTCATTATACTAATATTATAAAAACCGGCCAAGTGCGAATCGGACTCGCGCACGAAGGGTTCCGTACCATTATCTATAAAAACGTTATATTTGTTGTTATAGCGGCAACCGAAATACATCTGTGAAAATTTCAACTGTCTAAGTATCACGGTTCATCAGATCCTAAAAAGAATTATTATTTTATAAAATGGTCAAATCTGTAAAGGCCTTAACTTTCTTAAAAAAATATATAGACGTCTTGTCATGATACCGTGGCGCTATTAGATTTTACTCAATTTTACTCCATCCGAACGTTTTGTTCAGTTTAGATCATTCATTACACTATAGGTATTAGGTACTCTATACTCTATACACCTAAGAAAAGCATCGGATGTGATTCATCAAATCATACAAAATGCTAAGAAGGTTATAGGGTTTAGCCTTTACTTAGTCGCAAGCGGTGACCTAATGCAGTTGAAAAAGTCCGTCATCACACAACCTGCGTCGTTCACCTAAAAAGGCGTTTATAACTGTCGCAAATAAAATGCCCGACCAAGTATCAGCTTTACACAGTGACGTTTTCCTGATACTCACGGTCAGCACAGCCGTTAGGCCCCAAACGGCGGCGGTGGTCGGCGCACACCGTGCACTTCTGACCCTGCACGCCAGCGCGGCAGACGCAGCGTCCTGTCATCTGTTCGCAGTCCTCCCGCACCGACCCAAATGCGGAGCATCCACATGCTAAATAATAATAAAAGAGTCAATTTCAGATTCTGCCAATTCTGCTCCTTATGAAAGAATATCTTTAGTATGTAAGTAGACATACAAGATCCGCAATGCTTTTCAGGTACTTATTTACATTTTTGAAACGAGCTACGAGTACGCAATTGAGAATGTTTTAAATCCCTTTTGCATATATGCAGCATTTTTGTACAAACAAAATGCTATGACTGCTGCTAACATAAAGTCAAATTGCAATGCAACAAAGAGAAAAATTCGCTATTAATTATGAAAATTCTTAAAATTTTGATACTTTGTTTGACAGTTGTTCGAGTCGTTAATTAATTCTTTCACAAAATTTAAGTCGGGACTAAAAATGCCAATAACATTTCAGGGTTCTATGATCGGTTAACATCAAGTTTAAATTGAAACTGTGTCATTGATAAAATAGATATATGTATGTACACTATGTACAGTATCGAATTTTGAGGCAACCCGAAACCATGTCCAGCAAACGAAAAGCTACAAACAGGGGATTTGAGTCTAAACCGTTTCATTTAATTTATTGTACGTACGTATACATCCCGTGTGGCCTGAGCCGATACGCGGTAGGCCCCAGTACCCGGGCTCGCATCGGTCGCACTTGAGTCCGCCCACGCCCGGCCGGCACGCACACTGCCCGCTCTCGTCGCATCGATCTGACACCGATCCCAGCCGGTTGCAGCCGCAACTAGACCCCGTGATCGCACACCCCTCCTCGTTAGGACCGGACGCCGCTGTCACGCTGTCCGGACAACACCCGAACCCGCTCTCCAAGCAACCCCCTTTCTTATCTTCGTACTGCTTCGTGTCGTCTGTATAAAGTCATGAAAATAACTCAAATAGCTCGCATGTGTTTGCGGTGTCAACAAATAAAACACAAGAATTTATAAGTCGGGGCGAAGGTTCAAAGCGGTAACAGCTAGCGTGATTGTACCCTATTTACTCGCATCGTCGGTGCCGTAAGTATTTTCACCCTGACAAATCACCAGATATAAATGCAGAAAAGCAATAAGTACAAGTTTCAGTGAAAATAGGTAGTAACTATGTATTGAATGTAGGTACAAAAGTTACTGAAGTCGTGCACTGAATTAATTCCCTTTATCTATTTGGCATTTCAGCATCTAAAAAAATAAGTTAAGTAATATTCTTACTTTTCGGGCAGCATCTCGCTGCGGTTAGAGTAATATGGCAGTAGCTGCCCGCTGGACAATCTTGTCGGTGCGGACCGTTACCGCAATCTATCTCAAGACCCGTGGTCGGCTCGACCATCGCCTTACTGTTACCGCAAGGCCGGACCTCCATGCCTGCAATGCAAGCTTTAGTTTAAGTGACTGTTAATTTACTTGAAATTGATCTTAACCGTACTGTGATGTTAGTTTAAATGAGTTTCTACAAGTTTGTAATTTATATGCACACAAACCTTTGCATAAATCTAATGGGCGCAGCCGTAATTCGAGCTGTTTTTGGCAGCCCTCTTTTCGCATCGCGCATAAACTAGGGTATAGCCTGAAGTCAGAAGCGCAGACCGGGAAGTATTCGTCATCTGGAGGGCATTCGAAGAGACAGGAGCACCGCGGATACTGGTCAGCGCCGAGTTCACAGCTGGCGCCGAAGTCGCAGCGGATGTCGCGGCAAGCCGACGGATCCGTCGTCCCGAGCTGATCGGTCGCACCCGAGGAATCCGTCGACCCTTCGTCCGCCTCGGTCGTGGTCAGCGCGGTCGTAGCTACCCACCCAAATATTTGCGTGTTAGTCGAGCGATAAAGCGGAAAGTTAGTTAATTGATCGAGGATGGGTCGCTTTATTGGAATTACTGCTAACAACTGGGTTGATGACGGTCCATGGTAAATATTTTGACTGCGCTCAACCGTGAGTTTGTACTATTCGGCAATTTTAGTCCTGATGGTTAGTTAATGGTGCTTAGTTTAGTAAAGCTTGATTATTTAAGCATAAGAATATAAAAAAGAAAGTAACCCATCACAGTTTTGTGTAAGAACGAGGTTATAATGATACGTACTCATCGCAATTGGCGGTACAACGGCAAGCCTGTCTTTGCAGTCTCCATAGAAGATGACATGCAATGTAGCGGCGGGAGACAGTTGACAGGCGGCTTTTTGGAGCTCACACTCGTTGTAGTACGTCTGCATGTTGCTTCCGCACACCGGCTCTCGGACCGCGCCGGTGCAGTCGTTGGGGCATATGCACTCGCCCGCCGCGCAACGGGCCCCGAACGAGCATTGGACGTTCTCGCATAAAGCTATTGAAAGACATTTCAATATGTAGTGATTGACTTCAACTAGGTAAATATGAGTTGGTCAGTAAAATCATAGAAACTGGTTTAAAAGGAATGACGTATGAAATGCAATAGTTTTTTTGGAACCACTTTGAGATACACCATTATATAACTTTCTGTAAATCATTTGAGTTTTTTCTCGTGTATTACTTTCAAGTATAAAATAGGTAACTAAGTACGTTTTAACCATTATGACTTATCATGAAACATTTTTAAAGTCATAATAACAAGATGTCAGGTTTCGCTCTAATAAATTACAGCGTCGCTGTAATCAAAAAAATTATAACGCTTGCCTCGCCATCGCCAGGGTTATGACGACTCTTTAAAATCAGGGTAGTCTAAAACTTGGCCGATAAAAGTACTGGTACTGAAAGTAATTTATTTGTCGGGCAATTTTTAATATCTGATGCTACTTATTCTGGCTGGTAGAACAAACAACTCTTCTCTTTCTGGAGCAAAGCAGCTAAGGAAGACATCCGTGCGAATTTAATAACGATTGTTTACCACTTCCCGCAAAATGAAAGCCTTGAGAAAGCAGCCGATTAATACTCGGCGAGAAAATGAAAGCGTTATTTTAAAGAGATTTAAAGTAAGTACCCTTGGTTCTGCTCGCCTGGAAAAAATTCTACCGATTCTACGAATAACTACAGACTGTATTTTCGGTTGGTTTCTGATCCTACAATTATCTTATTTTCATTCATTATACATAAACGTAAGCTTACCGGTAGGTATACAAATATTTTGTGTGCGTGTAATGAACTTAGTTACTCACGATGCCTAATCACAGCGTGTACCCGAATACCTACCCCGGCTACGCGCCACAAAGGTGATTTCGTTAAGTTGGCTTTATGTCGAACATACGCCAGCGATGGAGCACTTTAATCCGGTGTATCGATCTTTAATCCCTCCAGTAAGTATAGTAAAACCGAGCGAGTTTTATAAGATTCCTAGTCTAAAAGCGTTGCTTTCATTCAAATTCGCCTTGAAGATTTGAGTAAAAGAAAGCAGTTCTTTTTACTCTTATCACGGAAACGATGCTAGCAAACAATTAATTTAAATATTTATCCACTAATCTTAAGAAACATAAATAACACATTCCCTTGCAATTCTTCAAATTCTTGGATTACGCCGCTTAATTTTGTTCTAAAAAATTATTCTTAAAGCTGAAGTTGTTATTTAGCACCATTATAGATTTTTTAAGAGGAAGTACTTATTAAGAAGATTGTATAGCTTCAACGTTCCTTCTTATGTATCCTCATGATTTTTCACCATACATATTTAGACGTTAATGCAGATGCAATATTCCTAATCAGGTAGTAAATTATATGGTGACCATAATGCTATGTTTAAAGCGGGTAACAAATGTTTGTATACAAATTCTTTACAAGATTCGCGATGACACGATTACAAAGACGAGCTTATGCTTATAGTGGATTTCTTCAGCATAACCTTTGAGAAATTGAGTAGCGATAAATGATTACTTACAGCCTATTGTACCTACCTTTCCGGTTTGGTTTACTAATGAAACATTTACAGCATTTGATGCCTAAAGGTGCCGATATCCACCCATCTGACACAGGACTTTATTTCCATAATGAACGTATACTAAGTCCATAAAATAAAGTTAGAAACGAAAGACGGTCACCATTACCTGATACATATTATTATACTCTTTGGTCACCATACACTAAGTAACTTAGTGTTTTCTTCGGACAAATCGTCGGCGAGTCTGACGCCGACTCGGCTGACTTATTAATGACGTACTTCATTTCCGATCTGTCCTTATTACAACAAATTACTTAATTATAGACGCAAGGAATATAATAGCTCTAAACATTGAGGAGAATGATAAGTAATTAAATTCAAGTGTATCATTACCAAATAATAAAATAACAAGTGTATTGTGGAAATAATCAAGCCGCTTTAGGTACTTTGTTTTTCTTTGCTCGTAACCGGAAAAAGGATAGGTATTCCTACATCGTGATTAACGTGAAGAAGGGTCTTTTAAAAAGTGCCCATTGAGATTGGGAAGGTTTTGTGTTCGACGGGCATTATAGGGAAGGAAGCTCGTTAAAAAAGCCAAAATTAGCTACTCAAACCCTTTTTAACGAGAGTATTTATGTAAAACATTCTGTGTTTACCCACTGGGAAACATGTTTAAAATATTTTATTAGTACCCTTTAATATATAATATTTTTACTAGCGACCCGACCCGGCTTCACATGGGTGCAAATTATACATATAAACCTTCCTCATAAATCATAACCATTATTTTTGGCTATGCCGTAGTTAGGTAAAAAGAGACCTCTTTATGAATAACTGTTTCATATCATGTTAATGTTAAACTAAGCTACAACAGGGAAAATCCTATGTACTGACTGTTTACTTTTTAGACTGTAATAACAGCTATAATAGGCAAGTGCACGAGAAAACATATGTACGAATGCCTACTGTGATTATAAAAAAAAAAAACTATTACAATGAGAAAGTAAAGATTATGAGAACAACTCATCAAAATAAATACACATGTACTTAAATATTATATAAATAAACTATACATATATATAATTATATATTCTGCCAACTAACAATGCAAATGAGCAATAATTCATAATTGGCTGAGTAATCGAGTAACAAAAAAGTAAACAGTCGTATGAAGAACTTCCACATTTTTTTAAAGTCGGTAAGAAAGGTTCCTTTTTTTCACAAGATACCTAATACTCAAATGCTTCCCAAATGATGTCAATAAAATATTTTCCCAATGAAACATTTTATTGGCAACTCCATGAATAAGGGTTAAAACGTTACAGAGGCTTATCAGCACGTTTAGCTTTAGGTCGATCTAGATAATGTACCAGTAGGTACATTATCGTACTCGCATATACGTTAATTCACACTTACTGCACAGCTAAAAAAGATAACGTCTATAAACTGTCAAAAGCAATGCGAGTAAATCGTTTGTTTCGCGCACCGAAAGCGATTCACGTAAATATCGTCGGATAGGTTGTCCGCCGATAATGGTTTCAAAGGGATCAAGCGGTCGTTTTGTTTTCAACTTTGAATAAGTTGTCAAGTCAAAGTGGATTCCAAGTTGCTGGAAGTATAAATGATCTTTGATTTAACGGGTCGGAACAACAGACGTATAAAATTATACAGGCTGATCCCGGGATCTACTACACTTGTACTCTTTATTTGTAAGCAATTTATTTCCCAGATAAAGTAAACTACATTCAGGGAAGACTAAAATCATTATCACCCTACAACTTTCATCATCATTCATCACTGGCCTGTGACATCTATAAAAGATGATTTAAGCAGCGTCCATTAAATTGCGGCACTTGCGTACATGGCTAGTAAGGCCAATACGAGATAATAATGCTTTGAATTAATTGTGTTTGTTAACTTATTTTATTTTTGTTTTAAACTTTTAAAAACACTATCATTATTCATCATGCTGTGGCTGTTCTAACAGTGTCAACTGTGCAAAATATATTTAAACCTTTCATCTTCCATTTGTGGTCACGTTTTCGGAATCAACCTGTATAGGTTATAAGTAGAATAGTCGAATGCGTTTGTTGTATTTTATAGTTTAGTTTAGAAAATGAATAGCTGGACTTACCACAATCGCCTTTGTAGGCAACCCGTAGATTAGTTTGTTCACGGCACGCAGTGGAGTCCAATTCACATTGCGATAGGTACGTCTGGCCATCGGTTCCGCATACCAAGCTTGTGTCCTGTCGAGAATTATAAGTTTAAGACAAAGCAAAACATATTTATTCATATATAATATCTTGTTATGTAATTCTGGCTAATACGAACAAACATAATGTAAATGTCGCGATAATGTAAATCGATGACACCTATTAATCAACTCTGACATTATGAGATAAGATTGAAAGTGACATGTATTCGGTCGATGTCGAGCACTGGGACCTTACTGCAGTGTGACAGTAACGTTGTAACGAAAACTGAGACGCAATAGGAAAAAAAAGTATCAGTTCGTAGTGGATTGTTGGTAACACGCCAAGAGGTTGAACACTACGTGTAGGTAACTATTGACCTCGATACCCGTATTATTCCCCTCACAACACCCTCATTTAAGGCGTCATCATTGTTACGGTTACGTTAAATATGTCACCGTAAAATTATGAACTTCGATGGATAGACAAAGCGCCCCTCCACAGCGATGCGCAATTGTACGGAGGGGGTTGTTGTGTTGGTCTGTGGAGGGGCGCGCCTTCGTGGATGACACACGCACTATAATATAAACTATCGAATTTAATAATGTTACGGTGACATATTTAAGGTAACCGTAACAATGTTGACGCCTTAAATTCAGGCGTGGTGAGGGGAAACAAAAGAGGTATCGAGGTCTTTAATACCCAATAGTTACCTACACCTATTGTGTTTAACCTCTTGGGGTGTTACAACGTTAGATTGTAAACCGACCGTTATAATATTACGCGTTACACAACTATCAAAGTTTACAATTTACGGTAACATATATATATGTTGATAATTCCGTTAAACAAAGTAAATAAATAATTCCAGCTTCAGTATTTAATTGATTTACACAACCTGTTGCCGGTCGGGCATGTGTCCTGTGGATTCCAATGACAATTTATCCATTGCAAAGCATTATTAATTACTTACCTGTGCTTCGGTGCAATTGTGGTTGCACCGGCATTCGGGCCGACCGGTGTCCGGGTTGAGGACGCAGTCACCACCGCCCTGGCACACCATGTCCGCGCAAGTTTCTAGATAAAAAACAAATAATAAGTGGAATCATTGCGCCAATTGCCGGCCACTTAAATGAGTTCATCATCCTTTCTTAGTCCACTGCTAGATAACTATTTGAGTCTACAAGTAAACCCGCCACTGAGCACGATCCGCCGCTATTCTCATCTAGCTCCACCCTGGGTGTATAATAACTCCACCTAGTCTGAGGGCGTCCGTCCGTCTACGTTTGCCGATACGCGGTCTTCGCAGTCTTATATTATTCAGTTAACTAAAAGGACAATTTCTGTTTTTTTTTTGTGGTTCTACATTTTAATTACATACTGACATTATATATCTTTACTAAGGTCTGTAAAAAAATCCTTTCACAAAAAAAAAACTTTTATGTCACACCTAGGCATAAAGTGGCCATTATCGCACGCTCCGCGCGCGATAAAACCTACTTCCTGGCCAGGGGGCGACATAAAATTCTAAAATTGCATTCAACCACTGTCAAGGAAATATGAATCTCAATTATATTAACCGCCCCATTAACTTGGCAAATATCGTTTTGAAAGCAATTCCAAGTACCTAATCACGAGAATAATCTTTCCAGAAACGGTTTCAATATTCAATATGCTCTTGTAGAATAATAAAATTAATTCTTACTCGCCGTTCATCAATCCGTGTCTGGTTCAATTTATCATTGGAGCTGTTTTAATCCGTTTAATTGACATTTCAGCTCGTTATGTAAACGATAGATTCCGTGCCATTAATTACAGTCTTTCGGTAAACAGAACAAATGACCGATGCTTTCATGCGTCAGAACAAACGGAAATTGTTTAATGAAGTTTGAAAAATCGGATGAGGTTACAACAACATTATTCCTAAAATACGTCGAAGACCAGCTATTAACTTATACCTTACTATAAATAGCATTACACACACTAACATAATTATTTAAACTCTATACAATGTTTGTAAGTTAGTAGCATCCATAAGATTCCTTAGCTATTTTCATCTTAGCAAGAATGTAGATGGAAAATATTATTTCCATTACGAATGAAAGCATTCCGTCTCCACGATAGCGTTTTCCGACTGCCATCACGGTCACGATAAAATCCTTTTCAATTACTCTAACTTACTTATGCCTGTCTACGAGTATCTCAAAGAATACGAAATATTGAAACAACATTTCTTTGTTAAAGTAGCTTACGACAAAGGAATCTCGGGCGCCTTTTGATTGACGATTTTCTAAGAGGGAAAGATTTTTATCGCAGGAAATTAGAAGTTGGACAAAATCTCTCCGCAGGGAATTTTTAATATCCCCCATGTATTAAGATTTACCTCCGCATTGTCGGTGTGGCAACGTGACTCGAATAAAGATTGCCGGATTAATAAAATCTATTTTCATAACGTATGTAAAGGCTGTCCCAAAAAGGACGCAATATTTGAATTTAATAGAAAACACTTTTTTTTATTTACTGTATTTTTTTATTTATACATTTACTACATAGGATAGGGTTATGTATGAAATAGCACATCAGGCAAATACCCGCCACGACTTTGCTGGCACATACGAATTCTTTTGATGACATTTTTTTTGACCATTTTGCACAAATGTGGCTGAATTTTGCGAATGAAACATTGAACCTCCAACTTTAATGCCTCCAAATTTAGGACTTTTGGCATAGACCTTTGACTTAAAATAACCCCATAGAAAGAAATCTAATGGTGTTAAATCACATGACATAGTAGTAAATTCTGCTACCGAAACGAATCAGTACACGAAATTTGTACGAAATTTGCGAGTATTCGTAGCCAAATCTTCATTATTTTTTATTCAAGAATAAAAATGGGTTGTTCTCTCGTGTAGTGTGCAAAATTTTTAAAAACCCTAAACTATCAGCTGTCAAATAGTTTATTTTTTAGGGTTACCAGCACTAAAATGCAAAAACGGCGGCAAATTTAAATGTTGCGTCCTTTTTGGGACACCCTTTATAAGTAAGTAGGTAATTATTATTCAAGACTAGTTATACTATCTATTCAATTGAAAATAATATATTATTATAATTAATGTGTTGAGTCATACGGCAAGTTCCATTGTAGAGGACTCTCAGCTGGCCTTCTTGAATGCCCTCCTGGCAAGCATGCATCCTCATCTTGCACTCGCTGCCGTGTGTGTTGTGATCGGATGCGCAAACTGGTGCGAGCGTCGCGTCGCAAACTGGGCATGCGCACTGAGCGGCGCCGGCGCGGGAGATGCACGCGCCGCCCCACGGGCATGATGCTCGGGCGCACGGATTTCCCTCACCTAGGAGGAGCGATTTTGTTAACACAGCATTCAACAAATTTCATAGGGAAATGTGCTTTGATGGTGTCGCAAGCGCTCGCTTCTGATGCGCACGCCGAGATACCGCGGATATTGTAACCGCAATGGTTACAGTACTTGATTATTGTCTGATATAGTTATTTATGTTATTTAATACATATGCCTAAAAAATGTTCCCACGACAAGCTCTCTTTAAAATATAATCAACGAAACACCGTGGCAATAAATTGCATAATTTATGTTTGGTCTCAAGTGGTTAGGCTGAAGGATTTGATAATAGTTTCTCACATTGCTGAGCTCGGCGGCGTGCCCACTTGACAAAAATAGGGTTTTAAACACAAAAAGAGCCTATGTTAACCGTTGATAATATAACACTTACGCTCATTAGTTAAAATTATTAATAATTTGGAAGCCAGAATGACGTATCTTAATATGAAATATAAGGTAATTACTACATTTGAATATGCATGTAAATTCATGTTAGATATTGTTTTAAAAATTCATGGCAGTCGAGTTACGGGGGGCCTAGCGACAGGTCTCATAGAATCTCCTTTAAGATTAATTAAATAATTGATATTTATTTAAAATTATGTGTGCGCGTTCGCGGTTTTAATTATAAATTAGTGGTCCATTAATTCAGTTTTTATGTGTTATTTATACAAAGACATTCTGACTTTTGTAGTGAACAATTAAGTAGTTTTATTGTAGGGAAATACGTAGTTATAGTGAAAATTGACAATGAACGATATGTGTAATGACTCTAAGTGTTTAATTATTATTATTTTAAATTTATTAAGTGTAAATTATAATTGTTAATAGAGTCAGTGTAACAGGTAGTACAATAAAATTATTATGTATTACAAATGATAGGTATTAAGGTTGTTCCTTCATATTTTTAGGTCATCTCGACGGGCATTTCACTGGTTCTAGAGTTCTGCAAGCAGTTTAAAAAAAATCGTTGTTGTTTTCACGGCAACATTATTGGCTATGTTAGATCGTTTCTGCATATCAATTGAGCTGACGGAGCGTTCCAGAGAAGATTTATTAGGGACCACTAGGGTCAACATTAAATTCTATATACATAATATATCTTTATTACGTCATGGAATGAAAGTGCAATTTAAAATAGTAGTTTATATTTTCATGAACATTATTTTAAATTTTTTTTTTTTTTTTTTTTTTATTTAAATTCTTTTTTTTGACATAAATAACCAATACAATGTAAGTACAATAAAATAGACACTTACATATGAAAAATTTAGGCTTGTGACTACTTTATACAGGCTAATTTGCGCCTTTGAAAGCTGGTTACATAAATATATATTTAAATTATTGTTAATACATAAAGAACTCGCATAATTTAATCTAATTATGACAATTAGAATTCATTTCTATGGCCCATTGTGTTGGGTACATTTTTTGCATCAAAACATTATAAAAATAACAAAATAACTATACTAAGTAGTTAAGTTACATTAGAAGAACGAGTAAATTAAGTAAAATTACTAAATTACGCTAGTATTGTGGGTAACACAAAATATTGATAACCCCAGTACTAAACCGTGAGCAACATGAATGCATTTTAACTAACCCAGTTAGAATAAGCGAGCGAGCTACCTCGCCCCCCGCGCAGTCGCGTCATGTGGGCCCGCAAGGTGGCGGCGCTAGATGTGAGATAGGTCAATCGAATGGACACCTCCGCCAGTCGCTTGCGCAGCGCTCACTGTGACGTCAGGCGGAGGGAACAAGTAATAGTGCTGGGGTAAACGGTAAGTGCCATATGTGTCGATATATTTAAGATTGGAGATCGTCTTATTAGAGATATTTGAAACCAAGATATTTTTATGGAACTTACATTTGTCGAAAAACTTTAACGTTAATGTGAGTATGAATTTGCGTAACAATGGGATACTTTCCGAATGATGTAAGTTTTTAAGGTTCGTTTTGAATGGTGTGTTATAAGCGATCTTTACAGCTTTGTTTTGGATTGTCTGCAGTAGTTCATAATTTGTTAAGCATGTACTATTCCATACAGGGCATGCATACGTAAGACAAGGCCGGACAAGAGCGGTGTAAATCCTTAGTTTCGTTCGAGGGCTAAGATTACACCTACGATTTAAGACAGGACAAAGTGCGCCAAGGGCCCGTGCGCCTGTAACACGCAGCTTAGATATATGTTTGGTCCAGTTCAGCTTGCTGTCCATAACAACGCCCAGGTAGCGGACTGCGCCGCTCCAAGGGATCTCATGACCAGAAATTTTTAATTTCTTGTCTGGAGGTTTACGCTGGCGAGTGAACATAATGGCTTCGGTCTTTGCCTCGTTAAGTTTGAGTTTCCACTTGGTGAAGTATGAGTGAAGCAGGTTCAGAGACAACTGAAGCCGACTTATAATAAGGTCTGTATCATTAGAAGTCGTATATGATGCCGTATCATCTGCAAAACAGGCCAGACTGGTCCGCGTCTGTATCGGGATGTCATTAATGTAAGTTAAAAATAAATAAGGACCGAGAATGGAACCTTGAGGCACACCGGCAGGAACCAACTGGCTTTTTGACTTGCTATCACCTATATGGACACAGAAGGTACGGTTTGAGATATAGGATTGCACAAGTTTTACCAGATGTATTGGTATGTTGAGAGTGACAAGTTTGTGTAGGAGGCCTTCATGCCACACAGTGTCAAAGGCCTTTTAAATTAAAATTGCATGAATTAAGTGTTGACATTGCGAAGTACTTGATTTTTTAGGAGAGAGTTATTGCTACACACATCTAATATTTTTATTAACTCTTTCCAACATTTTGAGGGCGTTGCAGTGTCAAACATTTGATTGCTTTTGATCCTATTATTTGTGACAAGATAGTGAACTTACAACAAAAAACTATTACACACAACCATTGTATTCCATGGCATAGCCTGGCTATAATGAGCACACTCTCTCGTACACACCACACACACACTAACACACACTAGCTGACACACCACATGATTAGTCAATTTTGCATACACACATTTAGGTACACTCGGCAGAAGGTATCTTGGCTGACAATAGGTCCTGGGATTACTGGAGCTGAATCAGGCTCTTACCTAAAGAATCTGACGGGTCAGTTCTTTAGAAGTTAGGAGCCGTTACACTACACGTTAGGTACTCAAGCAAGGCCTGAGTCGTTCATATGTCTGTAACATAATCTCTGCATTCTCTGGGGCGTAATCTCTCGACATAAGCTAACCCCTGGTATCGGAGCCGTGTGTGAAGGCAGAGAGCTCTGCGTCGCATTTTAAGGAGTTTGCAGTACAGAGTGTGTTGTAGCATATAAATGATATTCAGATTACCTTGTACATAATCGACAACAATCACTAACTTTGTCACAAATACCGCGGCTGCATGACGGATTAGGGAAGCGTAAATTCAGCAGCGCGTAAAGCTTAGCGTAACTTTAAATAAAATAAATAAAACTAGTTATTTGGCATTCTGCGTAAAGTACTTTCTATTAAAAAATAGTACGAGAGATTGATGAGGAATGAATAAATAGGAGGGATGGTTTGAACTGTGTAGTTAAGGGATAGATAGGTTGTTCATGACGGATTTGCTGGATGGTAGGGGGTGTAGGGTGTAGGGAGCCCCCTCAATGTCAAAGATATAACATAGGATTAGGTCCCCTTTTAAGACCTAAAGGTCTGAATTCCTAAGGTCCCCTTGTAGTCTGGTTTTTACAGGTCGTCGTTGTTATGCATCGTGTTGGAGCATATATTATCATAGTATAACTTTAGTTAGTTTTAAGTGAAACATGTTTGTATTTTTTATTTATTAATAATAATTCACATATTGTAATTAATTAAATGAATCAATTATCTTTGTTCGAGCTGTTGCTGAATCGGGTGAGTCGCATGTTCACTTATGTAGTTAGATTATTATTGCTTTGACGAATGCAGATTATTCTGATTTAATTCTTCATTATTGTTTTATTGCGGATTGAATTAATCATTGCGGATTACTATGATTTTTATCACTTGATAAAAATTGCGGTGATAAAATTTATCTTCGGTCATTATTTTGAAATATTGATTTTAAGTATCGACATTTATTTGAGACGTAATTGCGTAAATTGTGTTTTTATTATAACACAATTTAAGAGTTATTATTATAACGGTTTATTTTCATTATGATTTTTAACACAACGTAAAGGGTCCTATTCGTATTGTTTGAACTAGACGATCACAAAATTTATTGATGGCCAATGTTTTCGATAACGTATTAAATTATATTTAATTTAGGTAGGGTCAGTTGAGTCTTTCTACAATATCGATCAGAAAAAGTGCACTGCACCACACTGCATTCAATAATCATTGATATTGAATTGGCATGCGAAGTGGAAAAAAAAAACAAATTGATCTCCTGCCAATGAAGTAGATTGAGATACGAATTGTAACGAAACGCGTGTATTGAATCAGACAGTAACCATAATATTTAGGCACCAATATCAGCTTTTTTCAATGAACCAGGTCCATAAAAAAACTCTTGGCACTTACCACAGGGACCCATATAAGCAGTTCTAACGTCCCTATTATCACGACACGCCGTCCGGTCCAACAGGCAAGGGCTGTCATAGGTGCGTCCATCAGTGCCGCACACCGGCCGCACGACGGCCTCGCACTCTGGCCCGCAACCGCACACGGCGACGCCGCGCGAGTCCAGTGAGCAATGTTCGCGGACACCGCACTTCACTGAGTCGCAGGGGTGTTGAGCTGTTTAAACACATATAGTAAAGAAAAATAAAAAAAAGACATTGGACTACTTGCACGTGATATTCCCGCGAGTGCGCGAGCAGGAGTACCGTGCCTATCGATCATTCCATGTAAATTATATAATAGCAGATAGTTAATGATATAATGAAACAGACCTGGCGACGCTAATGTCCTTACCTACCTCCCCGTACCTTTCCTTGGGGTGCACGATGCCTACGTTTGTCAGGCATTCCTATAGTCGCTGACAAGCACGCGAGAAGTGTCGCGCAATATTACGCGCACATGCGTAAGCGCGGCCTGAAGCCGTGCAGGTCCTATACGTAGCTACGTGTGCATACGCTGTTTAAGTACCATTAACCACCACAAAAGAGGTTGACATTAAAGCTAAGCCATCGAGTTGAGTGACCTTGCTGGCGTGTTGCTTGCTTGTTAGTGATTTTACTGAACGCCCTTTGGCACGCTGAGGTCGCCTTGGGACTAAACTAAGTAATTAATTTACGAACAAAAAATCAATTAGAGAATCGTGCCAGAAAAGAGAGTAACGAATAATTTAAAAGCTATAAATAGTGCCTACGGTTTTTTGTGACAGTCAGCAAATTGTTCCAATTTGAACTGACAGCTGTTTTATACCTTTTGTAAATATTCAGGGTATCTAATCTTTCTTGATCTTTCGACATAGACTTGAATCCAAAAGCTTGGAAAGTCGAATCATGATTGTACTTTGTAAAGAAAGTTCGTAATAAATTAACTAATGACTTTGGAGTTAGCTTATTTTAAAATTAAAACTTGTTTAAGCGTTACTTGCAATCTTGTTTGGAATGTTTAATAAATGATTGAAAGTGAGATAGGTAACTGGTTTTATTAGCTTTAGTAAGTACAATAATAATTAATAAAAATGTTTTAAAAGTCTTTCAGCGTTCGATGAGTTCAATATTAATTTAGTGATTTCACGGCGACTTACCGTGATATTTATTTTTACCTATTTAATATGCACAAAATCATCTTTTTGTAGATATAAACTCAATGATGACGATGAGTATGCATGATTAATTAATGAGTAGGAATATTAAATGTTACTTAATATAGCACGAGAACTTAGTTATATTATTGGAGACAATCATTGAACATATTAGGTATGTTTCTTTTCATTAATTCATCATTTCGCTATAAATATACGTAAGTTTATTATATAGTACCTACTTTTATCTCACGAGCGCGGGTTGGCCATCGTTGTAGTTGTGACAAAAACGAACACATAGATAACGTGAACTCATAGCTCCAACGCTGACGCACATGTATAGCTCAACGCAAAACCATGGCTCACCCGCGCTCGTGAGATAAAATAATTCGAAGACAAATTAACATACCTGAAGCACATTTTCCTCTGTATGCAATCGTGAGTTGCTGTCGTATGCGACACGACTCCCGCCTAAGCGCGCACTCACTAGGGTAGTCTTTGTAATCGGACCCGCACACGGCCGAGCCCGATCTCACAATCAGCTCGCAGGGCGGGCCGCATCGGCACACAGGCGCGCGGGCTTCGTTGAGTTGGCAAATACCGCCATCCGCGCACTCATGGTCGGCGCAGGGGTCTACAATAAAACTGGATTTTGAACAGTGGTACCCAGTTGAAGACCTTGTAAAGGTGTTCTCTTATTATTCTCGAGCTGATTATGTTATTCTCGAGCAGAAGGGTAAGGGTGCTAAGCGTGCCGCCGCCGGGACGACTCATCATGAATAAGTACCACGTACCGATTTGAAACTTATTGAGCGATATTCAACCTTAAAGACAGAGTGACGAGTGACCCGTATAATTATGTTTCAATAGGGCATCTTTTGGCGGCGTCAATACACAAGACGCCATTTCCTTAACGACGGGATTAGAAAATCTTATTGACATCACAAAGAATTACATAATTGTATTATCAAGAGAAATGAAAACTTGTAGAGTTTGTATGGAGTTCTTGCACGGTGTACCGGTTTTCTCAGGCTCGTGTCTACAACTTAATAATTTTAACTCCTTGCTATTGATGATGTATTTTGCTCGGTTCTGTCGTTTTTAAATAATTATTTTAACATAGTAAATAGTATATAATTATCAGATGAAATAGTCAGGCGAGTTCTACAGCTGTCTCATTTGTCCTGTGGTGTATAAGTACCTACGAACGAAATGCCTACAAAATACAAAAAAATACAGACTTTGTAATGGGCGCACCGGAAAACTAAAATAATGCTGGAAATAGTACCATACCTGAGAGGCCACGAAATAGGGGATTGCCGGCCGAATAGTTATAGATATCCGAGTGTTACCAAGGCCATCTAGAGATACGAGGCCAACAATCCCTGTTTGCCCCGAGGCTTGTATAGTTAGTGCTCTTCTCAAAAAAATCCAAGGAAATAATACGAATGTTCAGCATATTATTTATATTGACGATTCTTCGCAAAAAAAATCAACATATAGAACTCAAAATAAATATGAAAATTGAAATCCTTATCCCTGAATTATTCGAAATCGAGTATAATGATTTATTTCGCAAAAAAAATCTTTAATTTCAAAATAAATATAAAATTTTAAATTCTTATCCCTGAATTAGTCTAAATCGAGCAGGCAAAAGACTTTTCGCGAAAAAAAATTTTAACGTAAAATTCAAAATAAATATAAAACTTAAAATCCTTATCCCTGAATTAGTCAAAAATGAGTTACTTATAATGATGCGTTTTAATAAAACAAAATTAAATTTAACCTTTTCAACCATTTTTTGTAGGTAAGCTGTTTGGGTTAATGTTTTTGCCACCAAATCTTATGATTTTATTTTATTAAAAAGAATGATACCTTATAAGCAATAAAAGTCATTCCTTATTTATTTTAATAACACTACTAATGAAATGTAAGAAATCCAGGAGACAACGCGGGTCAAAATGGAAAAGGGGTCTATGTCCAAGAGGGAGGCAGAGTTCGAGCCGAAACAAGACGTAATTGAATAAAAGCACAAAAGCGAGCTAGTAAAGTAAACAGAACCTCACAAAGGAAGTCGGAATGTGCGGGCATTCGGTCTTGAACAAATTTAGTTCAGATCGAATGCGCTGGGACAAGGTCTCTGAGAAGGGTTGGCGATTGTAAGTTGTTGATGAAATAAAGCAGATTGAATTACTACGAGTATAATAAAAAATCTTATGAATTTTAACGCATTTTATTATTCGATTTTACAATGCCTCCCTAGTAAATCCTTCCTTCCTTTCAATTTTATTAAATATTCAATCAATCAATCAAATACTCTTTATTGCACACCTCAAGAAGATCATAGTACAGAAACATAAAAAAATATAAAAAAATAAATAAATAAATATTAAAAAATAAATAAATAGCAAATATTTTATTTAACTTGCACTGTTAGTATGTTGGGGTCAAATCGTGCAACTAAATTTTAAAGCATTTATTTTCACCCGATTGAGCTGAAATTTGGCATACTTATGTAAGTTTGGTTTAGTAGCACCAATCTGATCTGATAATAGAGACCCAAGGCGGTCATAGCAAATCTTAAACTACAACAGATAAATAAATTCGCCGTGTTTTCCCCTGTCAACGAGTAGTAGATAAATGTGGAAAAAATCCTGTAAAAACTTGTACTAGAAATAAAAAAAATACTGTAACTTTATTTGTAGTTTATTAGGTCGACTAATAAATTATTGAAGCTCTATTTGCTTAATTAGCCAGTATGAGTGTATTAAGATTGTAAAGCTTCTCCGGTCACGTGATACCATAAATTCATATCAAAATTATTATACAAACATAACGTTTTACAAAAGTGACAATACCATTTGTATGTTTGCAGGCATAAGAAAAAAAAGTTACGGCTTATACGACGCACAGGCGCACAGTTGTAGAAGAATAAGATCGGGAAGACGTGGAGCGAGATAAAGCGCGAAGCTCAAGACTGAACAGGATGAAGGACCACTGTGGACGCCCTCTGCCCCATCCAGGGTACATAGGATATTAAGTCAAGTTATACGATGCAACGACTACAAAAACATAACACGGATGCGATGATGAAGAGTAACACTATGGCCGTCACGTAGCACGTTTCTTTCAATAAAGGACGAACAGTAGGTGTGCCGTGTCACCTTCCCCTCGCCCGATTTCATTCCCACATGCCGCGTCACCTCCCTCGAGGTATGAAATATTGACCGAGTATTGTTACCCCTATTCTAATAAAGCTGACCTTTCACGAATTCTTTTCAAGCCGCGGCACCCATACTGGCTCATTAGGGGGTAATTTTCCTCATTCGTAATAATTAATTTTGCTCATTAAGATGTCCCGGGTTTGTGTCGGTTTTTGAACGGAAAATTGCTTGTTATAAATAGAAGTTTAAAAAAACTTTTTACGTGGGTCGAAAATATCGATGCTCTGAGTTCGAAGGTTCATTTTTCTACACACATATCATAAACCCTCTAAAATGCGTTTGGAAACCGTAGGCAATGACGAGCATTACAACACTCAATGTATTTATGAAAATTTTGTTATCTGTGGTTACAGCAGTTACATAATATTATTAATATTTTCTATTTGATAACATAAAAAAAACAAATTTGGAACATACAAAACCAACAATATATCAATTCAGTCGACACGAAACGTCAGCTCGGTATTTTCTTTTTCTGTATAAATATAATATAGCCGGACAGTACTGATTTAGCCATGTTCGCCATTTTGTTTATTGTGCAAAAAAATTTGCCTTTTACAATTATTTTATTTATTATTATAAAATTAATTAATTATTGTAATGCAATTTATTACGTATTTAATTACTATTATAATAAGTAAATATGCTTTATCTTTGTTTTGATTCATAATTTATATAATATTTCAATTTAAATATTACATTAGAGTCTATAAATATACTCACCGGCAGAAAAAATGTATTTTTATATATTAAACATTATTTTAATTTATTCAATTTATAGTTTGAAATCACGAAAAGTTTTAGGGCCTGGGGGCCGATTTTTGAGTGTCGAACACTCGATTTTTCACTCGAGATCTGTCAAAAAACTATGATGATTTGACAGATGTCGAGTGAAAAGTCGAGCGTTCGACACTCAAAAATCGGGCCCCTGCTGCCGGTGAGTATATGTTACCGGTAGAACTGGTAGCAATACAGGTCATTTGCCTTCGGCTTCTTAACCCATATTAGAGTGAGACATATCTTCGTATGTCTTATAGTTTCAGACTTTCCCATACTGACTGATTTAAATGAGCCACTTAGTACCTATACCTAATATCTACTATAGTCTCATAGCAGTAAGGCCAAGTGCTGTCAAATTAACGCAAGCAAAAATATACCTAACAGTCAGAACTCTATGTCGATTTTTGCTTGCGTTCGTTTGACAGTTAAAGAGCTTAACTCTGTAAGTGGGTAAAGTACAATTTCATTCCTTTTGCGCTTCTATGTACTTTGTGCTATTACGATATTACTATGATTTTCTCTTCATAACCACATCGCAATTAATATTCCTAATTTGTATTATTGAATAATAAATATGTTTATTACCATTACCTTACCATTTTTTAGCTTAAAGATAATGCTTCAGAGGACTCACCGCATTTCCCATGGTATTTAACAGTGATGTTCAGTTGATTGTCACACGCCTGCTTGTCCAAGTGGCACGCGGACGGGTATTCCTTGCCATCTGTACCACAAACCGTCTTCCTTCTTTGGCAACTGCGTGGGCACCGGCACTCGGCTTGCCCGAGGTTGACCGCACATCTGGATCCCGTGGGACAACTCACGCCTGTACACGGGTCTCCGGCCTCTGTTAAATGTAAATTGTATGTACGTATGTAGGCACTTTATTGTACATAATATCAAAACTTAAAAACAACTAAGCGCTGCGCAGTGTTGCGTGCTTGCTGGGTTAGATAACGTGCGTTTGGCTACGCCGTAGCATCGGAGAATAAATTCGTAGCTGTGCTACAGTTTTTTCCGACTAACATTACAAACGCGAAATTTTGTAGGGACGATTTTAACTTTCTTAGACCCTTTACGCATAAACAATATAACATATTTAAGAATAGCAATCAGTTTAAAGTTTAAATGAGTATTCATTACAAAGTCGCAGCAAAAGTAGGTAAACTTAAGGCGACTTTCTGACTTGGCGGGGCGGGATCGATATGTGACATTTTCTTCTTTGACGTAAACATACTGACGTCGCAAAGATTCCCACTTAACAGAATACTGTCAGTATTACATTTGCGCAGAAGTAATATTATGCGCAGAAGCGGACCAGTGCTGCCTTCGCATCGTCCCGCTTCCGCGCATCCCGCGCCAGTCAGGAAGCACTAATTTAAATGTAGGGGCGCAGTAAAAAGTAGTACTGAGTTAACTGACAGTTGACACTGACATTTGACAGTTTTCTCATATCGTACCGCCTCCGCACCGACAAATCAGGAAGTCGCTTTACGTGTATTTTTCTTTGACCTATATAATTATCCAAAGTCGTTAAGCCTTACAATCAATAATTACGAACCACTCTAATTTGACATTTTTAATGAAATTGGTGGGTGGATCGTAATTTTAGTAATAGCGTAACTTTTAGGGGCTGAACCTCTGACTTTATACAATTGTTCTATCATATTAAATGAAGCTTAATTCCAGAACGCACTAATGACAAATTGAAAATTGTTTCGTGATAACGAGAGCCTACCCAATATGATTCCAAATTAACCATACTTTCAATAACTAATATGGTTAAGAAGAAAAAAAATAGAACTATCTAATAGAATTTAATGTAGATATGCCCAGTGAAGTAGTGACATATCTAAGTATAGTACTTATATCGCACGAGTGTCTATGTGTGCGTATGTGTCACAACTACAACTATGGCAAACCCGCGCTCGTGAGATAAAAGGACTATATTCAAAACTACAACGAATCGGCCTGATATACTTTACTACCCATATTTCTACATTCACATTTTTAGACCGGCACTTACCACATTCACCGTCATGCTTGACGCGTAAGTTCAGCCTGCGTTCGCATGCTTCCTTGCGCAAGTAGCAATGGTTGCGGTACGTGCGGCCTGCGGTCGAGCACACGGGGGCGGCAGCGGACGGACAGCTCACGGGGCACGCGCAGTGCGCCCGCCCATCGCCGAGCGACACGCATTCCGCGCCCCAGCGACAAAACGTCTTTTCACACGCTTCTGAAAAGTAAAGGGCCGTGAAAACTAAGGTCTAAATGCTCCGGTGGCCTTACGGAACGACAATGCATTGCAACACACAAAAGTACGATACTCGCATGTAAGTCTCGTATGTGTGTAAATCTTATCTTATATCTTGAAACGAGCAATTCTTGTATATATATTTATTTATTTATTTCAGAGATTTCGGAAATCTTATATCTTGAAACGAGCAATTCTTGTATTTATATATATATATTTATTTATTTATTTCGGGAATCTCGGAAACGGCTGTAACGATTTTGATGAAATTCGTTATGTGGGGGTTTTCGGGGACGACCAATTGATCTAGCTAGGTCTCATGCATGGGAAAACGCCGAGCAAACCTCGGTCGCCCGGATATTTATAGCTTTAAACGAGCAATTCTTGTATTGTATAGATCGATTGCTAGTCCCCGAAAACCCCCACATACCAAATTTCATCAAAATCGTTAGAGCCGTTTCCGAGATCCCCAAAATAAATATATAAATAAATTAATATACAAGAATTGCTCGTTTAAAGATATAAGATATGACTAAGTAAGAGGTTAATCTGGATGATATTGCATAGTACTGGGAAAATATATCTGAGTAAACTTAAATTTCTAAATTTAAATATTTTTATCCAAATTGGATGTTTTGAGATTTGTATGCTCAACATGTTCATAGACATCGACATGGCAAATGAGTGCAGTCATAGTTTAATATTATGCAGCTCTTGTGCAAAAAAGGTTCTCTCACCAGGAGACAAAAAATAATTATATAATTACGTGCCTATGACACTCCATTCAGAGGATGTAAAAACAATAATCATAAATAATATTATTGAATATAGAATAACGTGCTAAATGTGATATTTTAAGGCGGCTACCTGATTTGTCGGTGCGGAGGCGGTACGATATGAGAAAACTGTCAAATGTCAGTTTCAACTGGCAGTCGAGTCAGTATCGCTTTTTACTGCGCCCCTATATTTAAATGAGTGCTTCCTAACTGGCGCGGGATGTGCGGTAGCGGGGCGATACGAAGGCAGTACTGGTCCGCTTCTGCGTCTGACAGTATTCCGTCAAGTGGGAATCTTTGCGACGTCAGTAAGTTTACGTCAAAGAAGAAAATGTCACAATATCGATCCCGCCCCGCCAACTCAGGAAGTCGCCTAAATTCTCTCAAACGACAAATGTTTTATAGAAATGCTCGTGCATAATTTTGCGAGTTCCAAAGAATGACACAATTTCCAATTTTCTACCTGGGGAGCCCGGGCCGTGACCAAATTATTAAGAAGGACTAAAATATGATTAGAAAATCCGCTTTGGCTTCGGCATTGTGTTAACTTGTGCTTCAGGGAGTGCCGATCTCGATCATCTAGTTAAAATTCCAGGCAGACTGCCGGGCGTGAAGTCACACAGCGGTTTGGTAAAAGTTAATTCACAATTTTCTTCCCAATTCAAAGTTACAAGTGGCATCAGAACACGGAAATGAAGCATTACGCCACCCGCTCAAAAAGAGTAAATTAATAATATGTCACTTATAGATTTCATAATATTTATAGTCTCTAAACATACATTTTTTTGAATTTATCATCAATTAAATAAGTTAGTGTCGGGTTTTATATTGATTATACAATACGCGTTAATATTTGAAAATCGGTCAATTAAATTACAAACTCTTATATCTTTAAACGAGCAATTCTTGTATTGTATAGATCGATTGCTAGTCCCCGAAAACCCCCACATACCAAATTTCATCAAAATCGTTAGAGCCGTTTCCGAGATCCCCAAAATAAATATATAAATAAATTAATATACAAGAATTGCTCGTTTAAAGATATAAGATATGACTAAGTAAGAGGTTAATCTGGATGATATTGCATAGTACTGGGAAAATATATCTGAGTAAACTTAAATTTCTAAATTTAAATATTTTTATCCAAATTGGATGTTTTGAGATTTGTATGCTCAACATGTTCATAGACATCGACATGGCAAATGAGTGCAGTCATAGTTTAATATTATGCAGCTCTTGTGCAAAAAAGGTTCTCTCACCAGGAGACAAAAAATAATTATATAATTACGTGCCTATGACACTCCATTCAGAGGATGTAAAAACAATAATCATAAATAATATTATTGAATATAGAATAACGTGCTAAATGTGATATTTTAAGGCGGCTACCTGATTTGTCGGTGCGGAGGCGGTACGATATGAGAAAACTGTCAAATGTCAGTTTCAACTGGCAGTCGAGTCAGTATCGCTTTTTACTGCGCCCCTATATTTAAATGAGTGCTTCCTAACTGGCGCGGGATGTGCGGTAGCGGGGCGATACGAAGGCAGTACTGGTCCGCTTCTGCGTCTGACAGTATTCCGTCAAGTGGGAATCTTTGCGACGTCAGTAAGTTTACGTCAAAGAAGAAAATGTCACAATATCGATCCCGCCCCGCCAACTCAGGAAGTCGCCTAAATTCTCTCAAACGACAAATGTTTTATAGAAATGCTCGTGCATAATTTTGCGAGTTCCAAAGAATGACACAATTTCCAATTTTCTACCTGGGGAGCCCGGGCCGTGACCAAATTATTAAGAAGGACTAAAATATGATTAGAAAATCCGCTTTGGCTTCGGCATTGTGTTAACTTGTGCTTCAGGGAGTGCCGATCTCGATCATCTAGTTAAAATTCCAGGCAGACTGCCGGGCGTGAAGTCACACAGCGGTTTGGTAAAAGTTAATTCACAATTTTCTTCCCAATTCAAAGTTACAAGTGGCATCAGAACACGGAAATGAAGCATTACGCCACCCGCTCAAAAAGAGTAAATTAATAATATGTCACTTATAGATTTCATAATATTTATAGTCTCTAAACATACATTTTTTTGAATTTATCATCAATTAAATAAGTTAGTGTCGGGTTTTATATTGATTATACAATACGCGTTAATATTTGAAAATCGGTCAATTAAATTACAAACAATTTCGATTGGTATTACACAATAAGGCTCTGGTAATAATGTATGTTCGATCCACAGCCATTTGCGCAGGCAATTAGGCCCGGAATGGGCATTGCCAAACAAATAACAATCAACAATATTACTACCTACTCGACCATAATTAGAATAATAGTTTGTACTTAATCACTTAATGCCTACTTCAGGAATGTATTATTAATGTATTTTCAATGCGTATGGTGAGTACATAAATGTTTCTGCAATTAAAATAGGTGTCATGAAACATTATCGTAATACAGTTTTAAATTGTTACTAAACATGTTTAATGGTAAAAACCGGCCAAGTGCGTGTCGGATCACGCACAACGAAGGGTTCCGTACCGACACCCAGCAGTCCACTTTTAAAAACACTATTGAATACCTTGAATAAAAAAAGGTGGTATCTTCATAAGGAGTCACGGCACTTATGTCCTTTTGTTTGGGCAAGACAGTTTTTCAGTGAAAACTCAAAAACCCTTTATCCTATCTTGTTCAAACCAAAATTCGTTGAAAGTATTTATTATTGTACACCACCTCAATTTTTTTTAACAATTTTAATCTTCACAGTTTGGAGAATTAGACGGGGGGACACATTTTGTACAACTTTGGCAGCTAATATCTCACCAACTATTGACTTAAATGGAAAATTTTCTTAGTAACCTCGATATTATTTCTAAAGGCCTATCCAAAAATACCCCTCACAACTACTTGCATTCATGATCCTACTAGCGTTATCCCAGTACAGTTGCATCCTGAAGGATGCCTGGGGTCCGCTCACAACTACTTGCATTGAACATTTTCTTTTCATCCCCCGGTTAAATGTATGGGGTGCCCCCTAAAAAATTTTTTTTCCTATTTTCACATCACTTTTATGTAGCGGTTTATAGAATACATCTTCCTAACAAGTAGGTACTTATAGTCTCCGAGTAAACCGGCTGTTACATAGGGACAGACAGACAAACAGACCGAAACTATAAGGGTTCCGTTTTAGCCATTCTGGCTACGGAACCCTAAAAAGTGTCATCAAATTTATCAAAGTATAACTAAATCTAAAAATAAGAACGACATAGTGATTGCACCATTATCATCATCAGTAAAGGGAAGGGTCCGTATGATAAATAAAAGTTCTGGTCGTTCGAGTTATTCAATAAAATCAGAAACATTTTAAATATAACTTTCCCCTGGAAGAAATTATATTACTTACTAGCTTTTGCCCGCGACTTCGTCTGCGTAGAACTCGGTCATCGTATTAGAACGTTTTTGCTATTCTTTTATTTTAGGCGCTAAGCTAGTTATCTCTCTTCCACCCCCTTGCGGTGTCCCATGTCCTTCCCTATGTTTCGAACATTATGATGCAGGTGCGGAATATACTTAAAACGCATGAAGTAATGTAGATGAAAACGCGAGCGCAGCGGGCGCGAAATATTTCAAACATTATGATGCAGGCGCGGAAAAGACTTCACACGTATCAAGCAATGTAGTTAAAAATGCGAGCGAAGCGAGCGCGAAATATTTGGAACTTTATGATACAGGTGAGGAAAATACATCATACGCATTAAGTCATGTACATGAAAACGCGAGCATAGCGAGCGCGAAAATTTTCGGACATAATGATGCAGCGAAAAGACTTTATATGCATCAAGTAATGTAGTTAAAAAGGCGAGCGAAGCGTGCGTGAAATGTTTGGAACATTATGATACAGGTACGGAAAATATTCATACGCATTAAATCATGCAAATGAAAACGCGAGCGCAGCGAGCGTGAAATGTTTCGAACATTATGATGCAGGCGCGGTAAAGACTTTATATGCATCAAGTAATGTAGTCAAATAGGCAAGCGAAGCGAGCGCGAAATGTTTGGAACATTATGATACAGGTGCGGAAAATATTCATACGCATTAAGTTATGCAGATGAAAACGCGAGCGTAGCGAGCGCGAAATCTTTCGAACATTACGATATAGGTGCAGAAAATACTTTACACGTATCAAGTTATGTAACTGAAAACGCGAGCGAAGCGAGCGCGAAAATTTTCGGACATGATGATGCAGGCGCGGAAAAGACTTCATACGCATTAAGTATAAGTAATGTAGATGAAAACGCGAGCGCAGCGAGCGTGAAATGTTTCGAAAATTATGATGCAGGAGCGGAAAAGACTTCATACGCATCAAGTAATGTAGTTAAAAAGGCGAGCGAAGCGAGCGCAAATTATTTGGAACATTATGATACAGGTGAGGAAAAAAAAGAAAAAAAAGGTGCGGAATATTTTTCACACGCATTAAGTAATGTAGGGAGCGTAGCGCGCGCGAAAATTTTCGAACATTATGATGCATGTGCGGAAAATACTTCATATTCATCGAGTAATGTAGATGAAAACGCGCGCGCAAATTTTTTCGAACATTGTAATATTTGTAATGCATGTGTGGAAAAGACTTTATACGCATCAAGTCATGTAGATGAAAACTCGAGCGAAGCGAGCGTGAAACTTTTAGAACATTGTGATGCAGGGTGCGGAAAAGACTTCTTACGCATTAAGGAATGTAGATGTAAACGCGAGCGCAGCGAGCGCAAAATTTAATGAAAAAAAATAGTTGTCGGTGGTTGAATACAATTTTTTTTGTTTAAAAATTATTGGAGAACCTTACTACCTTTGTTTGTTCTTTCACATTCAAAGGTGGAGTAGAGGCCCAGGTTGATAGCGCACCCACCCTGGTTGTTCCTGGGAGATGTGTGATTTTCTGAGATTGAGTTTTTGTTTTCTATCGGCCTATGAATTTCGAATTTGGTCATACATAATGTTTATTGTTACATACCTATATTTTACTAACAAATACCTATATACCCTAAATGTGGAAAGTCTGACCCGGCCGGTCTTCGGTATGTTGTATGGATCAGTTAGTTCATCCAAATTTGCAACTTTGACAAACTTTACTTCGATGCGAACTGCGATTTCGTTTATTTTCTGGCTTTGAGAACGGTCCCCCCCTTCCCCACTCCTGATATCCCCGTACCCCGAAGAACCTCAAACATATCCCATAACGATTATTAAGAAAATAAATGTCCGCCATCTTGCATTTGAAAATGGATATCATTGTTGTAATCCGCACCCCAAAAAAAGATTTTATACAAAAATATTAATATTTAAATTTATATATTTTGAACCTTATTATTGGAACAGTAAAATGGCTTTTTAAACTAATAAAGTTGATGCAACTCGGCCAACTCAAATTATTTCAATCATGCGCATACGTATACATGCCGCAAGTCTTACCATGCAACCGAGAGCCCGCTGCTCTGCGTAGGTAGGTAGAGGTACCCTCCATCGAAAACAAAAAAAAAACACCGAGCTTGCATAGTAAGACTGGTATACCTAGGTTTGTGAATATTGATAGCGACCGACTGTCCAACATAAGTAGATCTCTCATATCAAACAGTTAATATGGTTTGAGGGACTTTTGTTTTTTTGTCATTGGCCTCTCAAGTATATTTCGTCCCCCGTTTTTTCAAATACTATCTGTTTATTGCACAATGTTTGAATGGGGTTCTTTTTCCTTTGCTTCCAAGTAGATGCTTACCAATTTTCAAGCCTTTAAATCACGAATTGAAGGACTTCCCATACAAAGTTCAACCCCTGTTTTCACCCCTTTTAATCCCCAATCTGTATGATTTTTATAGCCTATAACCTCGCCGAAGATCCAATAAACATATTATTGAAGGCTGCATTAAAATCCATTCGCTAGTTTTCACGTGATAGTTAGACAAATAAACAGACAGACAAACAGACAAACAGACATGAATTCTAAAAACCGTTGAAATGTGTTCTGTTATCGATTCTAAGACCCCTCAATCGATTTTTTTTCTTATATCTTCAATGTACAGATTTTTGACCCTCTTCTGCTTTATTATATGTATAGATGGGTTCGAATACGACTTCGGTATTGAACGCCTTCTAGCTCGTTTGAAATGATAGGATAACGGAAAAAATAGCACATACACACACATAAAATAATACAATTTTGATCAAAACCAAAACCATCGCATTTCTGAAATTTTGTTACAAATTCCTTGATGCGAAACATTAACCGCGACAGCAAAGAAGGCGACAAATTGTGTTTATTATTACATTTGTCTTCGCTGAAAAAGAGGTCAAGCGTCAGGATTCAGCCGCGAACTCATTTCCTTGACTTTTATTTAAAGGCCGTAGACAAATCCGCTTTAAGAAAAGAAAGCAGTAGGAAATAACAATTTTGTAAGAGACAAATAAAATGTTAGAGCGCGCATCCCTGTAAGAGAAGAGCGAGATAAATGGAGATAGGAGGGGAGATAAAAATGATGGCGGATGCTTCGCGAATGGAAGAAAATTAGGAAATTCACCGCCATGCTTTTTCAGTGCTGCAAGACCTGTATAAATTATATCTAAATATAACTTCGCATTTATGCGGGCCGAACATTCCAAGAGATAAGACAGCAGCCTACACATATGAGCACTTATTAAATTCAATAAATATCGCTGGCTACGGGTCCCTTATTTATATAGGTACCATGAACTTTCTAAAATTAGACAGATAAATTTATCCTAATAAAATATTGTAAATACAAAAATCGTCATGGTTTAACGATGTTACTGTGATTACTTTTACATTTAGATGAGTCCAGTTTGAACGAACATAGGGAAATTTAGTTTTTAGGGTGCTTGCTGACTGCAGGGTTGGTGTATGTCTATATAAACATTCATATGAACGAAAGTTAAGAAACCAGACAAGTGTGAGTCGAACTCGCCCACCGAGGGTTCCGTATAGGTACACATTATTTATTTATACGTACGAATTTGTACCTATATTATTAACTTAATTAAAGTTTTTAAAAAATCTACAAAAAGATATATGATCATCCATACAATTATGACCGGCGTACTTTAAATAAAGACTATATATTTTATGATTTGATTAGAAATGTGTAGTTTTCAAACTTTTCCTTGTACTTGTAGTATATTACTTGCCAAAATTCATAGTACTAGGTCAACGGAAAGTCCCCTATAAATTTTGATTCCCTTGAGTGTCGAAATATACGTTATTTTGCAGCATAAATGACTACTTTAAGGAACTGGAGACCTGAGTAACATATGGTTTTAATTTCAATTAGATACCTTCCACGTTCCCGAGATAAAGGGTCTTGAAAGACAGACAGACGGGCAACAAAGCGATCTTATAAGTGTTCTGTTTTTTTTTTCCTTTTAAGGGACGGAGCCCTAAAAACAAAACAATATGAGTATGTGTAACATAGTTAGGGCACTCCGTACACAGTCATAAATGAGGGACAAACAATATTAAAATAAGTACCTACTTAAAATATGAGATCCAAAAAATTAAACTTGAAGCGACAAAACTTTTTTTAAAGATTATTAGAAAAAAACTATTACACCTGAAAATTCTCTCTCTCTTCTGGATTATTAGATAACGCCAGCGTGGTTAAGAGACTAAAACGCAACCACATCCTTTAAGTAGTGAACGAGGCACAGGCCTCTAAATCTACAATCGCCATTTCCCGTACAACCAATCTGATTATAGTCTGGAGACTGATCGCAGATAATTAAGAAGAACAAAAAAAAAAAAAAAAAAAAAAAAAAAAAAAAAAAAAAAAAAAAAAAAAAAAAAAAAAAAAAACACCTGAAAATATCACGAACGAGAAAGTTCAAAAATAATTTACAAATAATCGAAAAATGACCCTCTTGATACAAAAAATGCCTAAGCTTAGCTAATATTTTATGTTTCAAAGATTATAAAGAAAATATGTTTCATTTGCGACCGAACCCTTTATTGCGCAATGCTCGACTCGCACTTGCCGATTTTCTATAAAGATCCAATTATGGTGCAAAAACAAAAGTACCAGTCACAAGAAAAGTATATTGATTTAAACTTACACGATTTTCACACATTATTATTGGGGAACGGGACTTAATCGCGTAAAAAAAATGAGAAAAAATAAATAAATAAATAAAGACCAAGTGCGGGTAGTTCGGAAAACCCGTGCGGCTAGAAGATGTTTGTTGATACCCGCTCACGCCAGTCAGCTCGCGGCCACGGATGTTGTGATACATTCGAAACGTCGGGTAAAACCTTAAAAAAGGTAAATTAGTTATAATTGTACGCGATTAAGTCCCGTTCCCCAATAATAATGTGTTACAAGAAAAGTAATTAAATATAGCTTGGAATAATAAAAAAAATAGCACGAGGCACACTTCCAAAGTTACAAGTCTAGTCATTCTACGCACTGACACTAGGTTCGCTAGGACGCTATATATTAATTTACCCAGCGAGTCAAGAGATGACGTATGTTCAGAGAAATAAGCTAGAAATAATAACACAACAACTGTACAGAAGGCGTAGAGTTTGCCCACGTAAGGCGACTTCCTGATTTGTCGGTGCGGAGGCAGTACGATATGAGAAAAGTGTCAAATGTCAGTGTCAGCTGTCAGTCGACGCGATACCGTTTTTTACTACGCCCCTACATTTAAATGAGTGCTTCCTGACTGGCGCGGGATGCGCGGTAGCGGGACGATGCGAAGGCGGTACTGCTCCGTTTCTGCGCATGATATTACTAAGTGCGCAAACGTAATATTGACAGTATTATGTCAAGTGAGAATCTTTGCGACGCCAGTAAGTTTACGTCAAAGAAGAAAATGTCACATATCGATCCCGCCCCGCCAAGTCAGGAAGGCGCCTAATGCGGAGAACGTCCTTGCGAGACTCGGGACAAAGCAATTTTGTTGGCTCGAGACACCGACGGAGTTGGCATGTCACCCGCACCCTACATGCGAACCGCTGATAAGGTTCGTGTGTTTTACTACTATACTGCTTGATTTCAGGATATAATATAAAACAGGCAGAGCTTCAGAATTTGAATACGACCACACGTGTGGTGTTTGTGTGAGGTTAGTGCATTTCAACTAAAATGCGTTTCATCTTAGTATTTCTATCCTAGAGTCTGGCTAATGAAGGATGAGAATAGAAAATAGCAGCAAATTCAATAATTCTACGTATTGCAACAAGTTGATTCATTAATGTGTGTAAACACTGTGTGTAATCTGACAAACTATGAATGATACTTATGCAACAAAATAAACGTTTTTTGAACTATACGGTTCAACTATGCGAGAACATTACTAAAAAACAAAATTCATGGTATCGACAAGATACAGACCAGTGGAATAATGTACTATGTATAATGCGATTTGCTATACCTTCTTTTTGACTCGTAAGGATCAAACAGTGTCTCCAATGACATGCCAATTACCTAAGTGACGTTTGATACATTTGACATCATAGTTGACATTTCAAAAGTTACTGTATTCAATCCATTAAATAAAGCATGATGCATGTTACACCATGGCGTACCAGACACTAGTAACTATCCATACTAATATTATAAATGCGAAAGTGTGTCTGTCTGTCTGTCTGTCTGTCTGTTACCTCTTCACGCTTAAACCGCTGAACAGATTTAGATGAAATTTGGTATGGAGATAGTTTGAGACCCGGGGAAGGACATAGGATACTTTTTATCCTGGAAATAATCCCTTAAACTGATAAATTAGATTCAACTTCCAATCTATGAACCGGATCCATGTTAGGTATTTACAATGCCCACGAAAATTCGTCTCTGCAGAACCAGTGAAAGCCTGACCTCCGAACATGCTCACAGTTTTCACGAATCTCAGGTTCAAGATACAATTGGGACGTATGGTGAGGTGAGTCTAGACATTTGTAAATGTTACGATATTATTTGACGTTTGACATGTCAGAGACGTGTGTCAAGTGTACAGATACAGATCATAGATATATTATAAACTCTTTAGTTATAGATGCGCCAACGAGCGACCGGTGCTATGTCTTTCTCATACTTGCTAATTTTCATACATAATTTGTACTACGCAATTTGGCCGGTTTGCATGTCCAATGTATTTGGACATGCAAACCGGCATGGAAGTTTGCGTTTTGCCTATAACCCGACCATGAAAAAATGTTCGGTCGGTGATAGGGACAAAACATGCCAATCTTTTCTATTTTCTCTTATAGGAATCGCAATAAGACTCTCTTTCTCTAACAAAGCGTGTCAGCCCCTTGGTCAGTATACAAATGTCATTCGTTAAAGTTGAAGGAAGCTAATGTAGAACTACACTTGCACAATTTACTAATTTGAGTCTTAAAGTGGCAAGATAAAATAGGTATTTGCATGATTTAGATATGATTTATTTATTCTTTCCACCGTAGTTATAAACTGAGTAATTTCGCCACCACTTTATTATGATGAGCTATTAAGATTGTCGACAAAGACAAGAAAATGAGGTCGATAGGAGGACAGTAAACGCCTGGAAGAGCTATTGGTCTATGAATCACCCAATGAAAGGCGACCTACCTCTTTCACTTAAACGTAGGCTCATGGACATGAGCATACTTCCAGTTCTCACCTACGGTGCACAAACTTGGTCTTTGACAAAAGCCCAGAAATCCATACTCGGGGTTTGCCAGCGAGCCATGGAGCGCAGCATATTAGGTGTAAAGTTGGTGGATCGAATCCGGAACACCACACTGCTATCCAAAACTCAAATAGTTGACGTAGCTCGGAAAACAACCCAATTAAAGTGGGACTGGGCTGGACACGTCTACCGGATGCCGAATGAGCTGTGGGCTAAAAAGACCACAGAGTAGATGCCCCACGACTCAAAACGGAGACGCGGTAGACCGTAGACCACGCCGGCGGTGGCGTGATAATTTGGACTTTTTAAAAAGGAGACTGGGCAGATAAACAAGACCGCGAGGAATGGAAAAAGAGGGGGGAAGCCTTTTCCCAGCAGTGGGACATTTTAGGCTCAATAAAATATAATAATTAAGGTTGTCGCACACATAAAGGTACGGCACCAGACCGGCGCCGCCCCAATTCTTTGTTAGAAACTTCATACTGCAACGCACAGTTAAGGTTTTGGCAAACCAGATGAGTGCGGATGCAGCGGTGTGCTCCAGCCATTATCCACTACGTAACGGCATCGCCCCTGCTCGGGACAGGACCACCAGCCATGGTGAACAGTTCAAACGTAAAAAGCCCTCAACCAGTGGACACCTCGCGGCAAGCGCGGCACCGCCACGCGGCCACCTCGGCGCTGCTGAGGCACGATGCGGTTCCGTGATTGCGTTGGATTTACGTGAGGTGAGGCCGCGCCGATCTGTTGCCGAGCTTTAACTATGTGTGTGTCAATCTTTATTATGACAGATTTAGTTCGAATGTCTGTTACTCTTAGAGCAATTAATAGGTACTATAAATTGCGTATAAAATAAAATAAAATTGAAATACTTTGGCACTTAGAAATATTTATTTGCTAAGATAGCTTTCAAAGTTGTTACTTAAAAATACCAGATATGGTACTACAGTCTATCTAACCTGTAAGCAGGCTTGCAAATGATTAAAAATTATTTACATTCGTGCTACATTACTTGATGGAATTTTCAGCACCTGCATCATAATGTTCGAAACATTTCACGCTGGCTATGCTCGCGTTTTCATCTTTTTTCATCTTTTACTTAATGCGTATGAAGTCTTTTCAGCACTTGCGTCATAACGTTCGAAATTATTTCATCTACGCTACTTAATACGTATCAAGTATTTTCCACACCTTCATCGTAATGTTCGAAATATTTCGTGCTCGCTACGCTCGCGTTTTCATCTACCTATTACACTTGAGGCGTATGAAGTCTCTTCCGCACGTGCATCATAATTTTCTCAACATTTCGCGCTCGCTACACTCGCGTTTTCGTTTCCATACTTGATGCGTATGAAGTTTTTTCCGCAACTGCATCATATTAATTTTCATCTACGTTACTTGATCTACATCCATATATTAAATCCTCTGTCATGTGTTTCATGCGGGCGCATTGAGCCGGCGTGCGCAATGTTTAATGAGATAGCCCGGCCCGCAGTACCTGGTGACGGCGAAATACGGTATAGAAGTTGATATAGACCGAGTTCTACGCAGACGAAGTCGCGGGCAAAAGCTAGTTTCAAATAAATGCACATGCATAGAAATGCAGGGATCGTGCGCCGCCAAAAAATTACTATCAAAATAATACCTAATTGTTAGGGGAGCCCAAGAGGGGACTTTTGGATTTACTCGAGCGCGTCATAAGACATGGGAGAAACCTTGCATCCTGCTTAATACTATAAATGTTCGATTTATTTTTACATTAAAAAAAGTCGCTTCAAAGTTGCGTCTTTTCCAAATCGTCAGATTAGTATAAGGGAGGTTCTACAGGTCCAATTAACATACGTACTCTCTGAAAATCTGACGCAATCGATTATTGTTTTCCAATGGTCTACCATTTCGTACGGCTACCCCCTTAATTCAAACCGGCAAATTAACATATTCCCATTAGAGAGACACTATCTCTATCTGACACGCCTTGAAATATGTTCGTGTTGCTGATTTGTAAACGTTGTTCTTTGTTGTACACTTTTATCCCATCGCCAGAGAGGTACACATCATATAAAAATTTTCTTCCTATTTTTTTCATTTTTTATTCCTAACTACGCAAGAGTAAATCTACATTTAGTATCGTGGCCTCCCCTACTACTGAGTAAGCATTCTATTTAGTCAGGTTTTGTTTAACGTAATTGGTTTAAGATGGAACAGTGTAATGCGAATCATCCTTACTTACGTGTAGTTATTTACTTAAGCTGATATGTTACATTTAAATTCATGTATTTTAATGTATACGCATACTGAAATTAAAGACAGCTTGCAACACAAGACTGGGTTTAGGTAGAAGTTGTTTAAATTTAGTACCTATTAATTACACATTAATAGGTACTAAATTCAGGTACTCACCAAATTACGTTGTATTTAGTTTATGAATTTAATTATACTCGTTGGGAATATTATTATATAAATAAAATAAATATTAACTTACCTTCAGGAGCAGGTGGTCGTGGTTGATAATGTAAATCTGAAACAAAAATAAATAATAATAATAAATAAATAGTTGTGGAAACTTTTGTACACATAACAATCTAGCGTGTACTATGGGTACAGAGCGTCGATATATACATACTTAAATATATATAAATAGGCACTTAAATACATAGAAACAACACAAACATCCATTACTCAGGAAAAAATATTCGTACTCATCACACAATACTACCAAGTAGAAAGCGGTCATCAAAAATACTTCATTTAACATGACTTATGTTTTAAAGTGCCATTTATACGAGGTTCTATAACTACATATTCAATCAGAATCGCGAAGCGTCTGGTTGGCGTAACTGGTGACAGAAGAGCTGGCGACTTCCTCGCACAGCGTAGGTACCAGCATTGCGATATAGCGAGGAAATGCCGCCAGTATCATCGGTACAATGCCTCAAGGGCCTGTTTAACTAAGATAGCTTGGAAATTATATAAGTTTATGTAGTTTTCTTGCATTACTTTAAAAATACATTAATTATAATGTCGAAAAATAATATCACACCCGCATTTTTTATTTTTGGCTGTATGAATCTAGGAAAAGTGTTAACAATTTATACTTTTTATTATTTGTTATTTATAATTTTTATTGTGACATATTTTCAACCATATTTATCATCTTTCGTCACCATATTATAAAGCTTTTATTACAACAGCCAAATAGTCGTAAACAAGTTTAGATTTATGCACAGATTTGTTTGTGCGCTAGTAAATTTATTGCCATATTAAACATTGAATAATCGTTTTACCGTACAGTAGTGTTGAATCCATTCATTTATATTATTTGAACAATTCACCGACGTAATTAATGTAGCTAATTATAAAACCAAACGCGATCCGCGCCTGACCATTGCGCTTCACAATGGATTTAATTTTACCCTGCAAGTAGATTCATTCAAAGGGTATTCCTCAAAATAAATGCACTCATGCAAGAGTAATTTTAGTATGTTTTGGTACATTTAAAATCATGTATTTATGTTACGAGGATAGAGTATAAATAAACTCTTAAACTATCTAGTAAACTTATCGAGTAAAATTAACGTTGCGATATGTATCCGGACAGTGACAAAATATGGTAACATGTCTTTAGAAATGTAGCTATACTTCGTTCCAGATTATATGACGAAAAGTTCTCATACCTACTAAATCTGGAACGAAGCTTAGGTTCCTACTGAATAGAATAACAGTGTGAAAATAGGGGCCTGGAGGGGAACGAACTCAGATTTTAATCAAATATTACATTTCATGAATATTAGATATCAAATATTCATGAAAAATCGACGGAGCTCCTCAAATACCTATTATTATTAGGCACACTCATATTAAGGTGTGAGGTGACTCATGTATGTAAAATATATATAGGTAATAGTTCTTCTGCGAATACATTATACTCACAAAAGTAATAAAATAGGTATTTTAACAAGTAGATTCGCACGTTCTTAGTTCAATAAGTTTTAGTGATGTAGGTATGTGCCTACAAAAAATGCAAATTATTTAATTATCTTCTAATTTCTTATGACTGACCTATTTGGACAGCCAACCCCACCCTCTGCCTATTATATGTATAAACTAATAAACTAAATTTGACTTGAAAGTAGGTAAAACATAGTCTTCAGAATAATACTAACTAGTCATTTTAACTGACATCGTCTATATCGGCACCTACCTACATTTGAGAAGATTTTTGAAAGACTGTTTGAAATCGCTTTGTTCCACAT
Organism: Cenopis cana; assembly: GCA_951800055.1. Taxonomy (NCBI): domain Eukaryota; kingdom Metazoa; phylum Arthropoda; class Insecta; order Lepidoptera; family Tortricidae; genus Cenopis; species Cenopis cana. The sequence continues at coordinate 9,753,756 of OX637476.1, read as the reverse complement.
TTTAAGGTACTGCACTGGATTTTTTTTCGTTTTTTTTTTATTCTCTAAGTTAGGAGTTTTGTTTACGTTTATACACACTATCATACGATTACGTATGAGACCTTCATCACGGATTTATTTTTATTAAATTATAATTTAAGTAAGTAATTAAAGGGATAAACATTCATACGTACATGAATAGAATGATACCTAAATAATATTTAATATATCATATTATGATTACCCTCCTGATGCGTCGCGCAATCGGGTTAATAAAAGGAAAGGACCAGGGGGCTGATTTTTGAGTGTCGAACGCTCGAATTTTCACTCGAGATCTGTCAAAATACTATGACGTTTTGACAGATGTCGAGTGAGAATTCGAGCGTTCGACACTCAAAAATCGGCCCCCAGCACTGCACAACCTAAATAGCTTTCTTTTATATTTTAATATGTGTAGTATTTAAATGTAATTCATATGTTTGTACCAACTATCTTATAACAATAAAAATTGCCTTTCCTTAACTTGTAGGTACTTATGTCAGCATACGATTACGCCGTTTCAAGGAGTAAACGAGATCACGTATTCCCATGTTAGCATTCGACCGTTGCCCGTCCATTTATTGGTATCAAAAGTATTCATATTGCAAACGAAACAGACCATGTCTGTGTGTGGCCAACGTCAATTGCATATGTATGCTCCATTCCATTATATTCCTTAACGTCTGGAATAATGTTATGTACTTACTCGTATATAAAGGGTTACTGTTCGTAAATAAATATTGCAATAGTGCTATTTTGTAGTTGCGTATTTATTGATGAATGTACCATTAGCATTCCATTACATGTTAATAAATTTATCAATAAACATATTTTTTATTTCACAGTAAGAGTTAAATAATAAATGAATCCTGTTAATTTTAATAGACCTAGATAGCACATACAGGTGGAGAAGAAAACTGACCACCCATACAGATAGACGTTTGGTACACGTATCGACTGAAACAATGTTTTCTCCATAATTTTAAACGTGCAAATTTTTAGAAGTGACACTAAACAATCAATTTACTACTCCTTTTGGGAATACAGGCGTGGTATATGTATTTTATGTTGTTATTTTATCATTACTTGCCTTGACAAAACGGGTTTACTTTGTTCTTACATGACCGTCGCTCTTTATTTGCGTTAATTAAAGCTTGTCTGCTAAAGTTACCAAGTAAATTTACTGAAGCACTAGCGTATAAACAAGTCAACAATTTAAATTTAAACGATATCATTCAACCTAACTGAAACAAACGTTCTTATTAAGCAACATGCCTAAATACACTGGCGGTCAAAAATTTCGGGTCACCCTAGTTTAAATAGCCTCAGTAGGTTTTGTTAAATATTCTACACTCGTTTTATTTACATAATATACTATTCTTCGTATTGCCCAGCTGTATTAGCAATTTCCGGGATCCTATCATAAAAATATCAATGTCCAAAAATGTCGACTTTCGCGATATCTCGCTCCGTTAACGTTGTTTTTTTTTCATGGGTTTTTACGAGTCCGATTTAAACCTGACCTTGCAGTATTTTAGGATTTATGACGGTATTTTACCGACCCGTATTACTAACATTAGGAAACTTCAAAAATAACTGAATAATATTTGTATAATAAAAATTTGGCACTTACGAGTAACAACTAAATTTTTAAATTTAGAAAATGACTCGTGTAATAATTCTCGTATTCGTAAAATAAGTCACTATAATAAAGAACGATAAAGAGTCGGCTTGCAGTTTAAAAGTTTTTGTCAAGTTTTATAATAAAATGTTAAATTTATTCATCTGCGCCATAATTAAGAGGAATGCCTAGCTGCGATTTTCCCATACAAAAGTTCTCGACTGTTTCCTCCCTGGTTTTTGAACCTAGAGCAATGATTTTTTCAAATAAGATCAATATCATCAATATCTATGCCGCTACGTTTTGTTTTTTTGGATATTTTTATTTTAAAGAAAGTTACAGCCCTCCAAAAATCGCAAAAACGGCTTAGTTGAATTGGCTCCATAAAAAGGCGCAGTATACAAATATGACAACAAATATCCAAAAAATCAAAACGTAGCGGCATAGATTAGTTCTTGTTCTTGCAGTTTCCAAAATTTTATAATGATTGGTTGCGTTTTGGATGAGGAAACAGTCGAGAACGAAACCTCGATTTTTCAGTTTTTTGCAAGGGAATTTTAGTCCGAGCGGCAGTTGTTCTTATCGCACGAATTCGTGGCGGAGTCAGTTTCTAAATATACGTACACAGAAGGAATAGGGATGGGCAACAGTCGTTGACATATATTGTCGATACGCTAGTGGTGAAAAATTATCGATAAATCATTATTACCAGAAAAGTTATTAATCACAAGAAAAACCCTGAGTCACAATGGAAGAATATTGAATAGAAAGGTGACCTGGGAACCCTTGTCTTTGATATAGGAATAAATGCTACTTAGTTAGTGGTAAAGTTATTAACGAATTATAGGTTTTTATAACCTACTAGCTTTTGCCCGCGACTTCGTCCGCGTAGAACTCGTGGCGATTAAGAGTAAGAAAAATGTCATGTAATAGAAATAAACCTAATTTTTTTTATAGATCTACATATTATATAATTAAAAAAAACTGACTTCAATGGGGGAGACCGGTGAAAGATGATTATACTTAGATGGTGCACTCTTGGATTCCATACAATGAAATAAAAACCGGCCAAGTGCGAGTCGGACTTGCGCACGAAGGGTTCCGTACCATTATCTATAAAAACGGCAATAAAAAAAATATGTTTGTTGTAAGAGAGATATACATATTTTTATGCCAAGATAAAACGCTATTATTTTCAATATGATATTGCTAAGTATTTCAAGTTAATAAAGTAAAAAAAAGTTTAGGCGTTATTTTATTTCATTTTCCTATCAATATATTGACGTAAATAAACATTTATTATAAAAGCATTACATTAATTTACTTGGTAAGAAAAATAAAAAGCAAAAAGTTCTGTCAATCTCTGGATTTGAACCATGAACCTCTTGATTGCGTGTCAACCATGTTAACGTCTGAGCTAAAGTAGATTGATTTTAGTTGACGAAATTATTGTACAGTTTTCATAAAGTGCTCAAGGGGGGACTTTTTCTATGGTGCGATCTGTACCCCTACAGCCTAATTTATCGTATGCTGGGTCAGTAAGTAAATTCGCGGGCTCGCGTCTCGCGCCTGTGTGCGTGCGCTCACACATAGACAGCGCCCGCTCCCGCTCCCAGCAGCGCGACAGAAACATTATGTCAAAAATTCAAGATTTGAAAAGTTGGTCAGCTAGGCATTCCTCTTAAATGTAGGTATCATTTTCAGTTCGAGGTATTTTACAGAATATTATATGTAAAATTTGTTTCCAGGGTTTCGTCGTTACAAATAATAGCTAAATCCAATTTAAATTCCAAATTATAGGCTCGATTTAGTCCACATGCTTGTTGCTTATCTAACGAGTACTTTTTGGCTTTTTGGAGCCGGGTTTCATAATAATCCGTTCAATGTCAGATCAAGTTTTGGTAATTCTGTGAATTTTTTTGCCAACATAAATGATAAATTTTGAGTAAAATTTATTGACTTCATAGGGTGTTAAACTCATGAAGAGAATACCTACGAGCTACTGGGCAATCTGGTCAAATGCCTGTTCTACTGTATTCGCGCTACTGTAGGTAGGTTCACGTACGCTGGTGAGTTTTTTACTAGTGTAATTAATTTCACCCGGGGCATAGCGGCAGGCGACTGGCTCCGCGAGTCACGATCAACTTTACCTTTTGAAGCGGAACGAGAATAGCTAATCGATTAATTTTCACGCCGTTTGAACAGAAAATCCTTATCCGGAATGCAGGGTCGAAATCCCGATATTCGCTTGGATCAAACTGATTTCTGGGTTTCACGAGGCAGAAAGGCTTTGTTAGAAATATTACCGACCTTTTACCAACGACTAGCCTGCGTACTGGTATGAACTCTTTACTCCAAAAAAAAATGAAACTTAAACGGCTTGATGGATAAAGTCGCAAGAATGATGGTGGTTATTTATTTATCATAGGGCATTTATTTCGAACCATGAGATCTTCGAGAAGACAGTACGGTTGCCAGTTTTTGTTGCACTTTTAGAACAACCCAGAAATACGGTGGGATTGATTAAACATATTTTAATGTAACCCCCTGTATAGTTGACCTTTGTTTACGAACAAGTCGTCCAACTTTGTATCGGAACTACAATAACAATGACAAATCAAATAGAGTGATGGCTTTACCAAGTCTTAAGAAGATCACGGTTCAATGCTTCTCAATTAGGGTTCGGTGTAACTCATCCAATTAGTAGTCTTATTCCCACGTCTTAGTCCGCTTCGTCTAGCTTCGAAAAAAAAGTAAAATAGTATTCAAAGCACTTAAATGATTAAACGGGGCTATTCACTTAGATATCTATTAACACCAACTCGTTAAACTCAAAATTTATGATTTATCAATTACCTGGATTGAGAATTTTATTCGGATACAATTTATCAAATCAATCAATTCAATTTACAAATTCTCATCAAATATAGTCGGCTTGCTACAGCCTGCAGCAATCGCAACCGTTCATAGGCTACGGTATTTTCTTACCATCAGTCAGGCCGTATGCTTGTTTGCCACCGTCTTAGTATATAAAAATAATGAATTTAAATAGATAGATAAACACTTTATTCATTCCCACAATTTACATGGCATGAAAATGATGAAAAGAAACATGCAACTTAAGGACTAACATGATTATTAATCACAGACAATATTAATACTTATCAATTTACTAACTGTTTTCGAAGCAAGCTCTAGAATAACTCCAATACTAAACAGGAAGGAGTGAAATCAATTCATACAATGAACGAGTAGACTGCTGCAGAACCGTAACAAATTGAAATTGATACAATCGGGCAGCTCGGCCGGATATTATGGGTGTCAAGCGCAATCACGCACTGGCCATAAGCGGGCGGGCCACCTGACGACTGCCGCTTTGTTAGGCTCTCCTCTAAGTAATCTGTTGTGATCATTATCTCTTAGAAGTTTGAGGGCGAAGTTTCGGGAATGATGTGATGCGACGTGCCAGCCAGCGCTTCACGTCCCATCAAAACAATGAACGCCAAGTTTTCTAAGTATTAGGTAATCTATAGATTTTGGATAAGATGTTTTGATGTTACTACTGAGGTATAATGTGGACATGGAATAATGCAAGAAATAAATGACAATACCTAGTCATTTTTACCCTAATTTTGAAATGAAATTGGTTTTGACAACCGCTTTAGCCTGGTTGGTGGTGACCCTGCCTACGAAGCTGGCGATCCTGACTTCGAATCCGGTCAGGGTATTTGATTTGCATGATGAGCACGAATATTTGTTGTCCTGGATCATATATGTTTTCTATGTACTCTCCCCCTTTCGAATGGGGTAAAAAACTTAAAACTAACCGTGACAAAAGGACGAGCCTTATTCTGATTAATTTAGTGCATAGTGATTAATTACCTCCAAGAATTGTTACCTATAGCTCGATAAACGCTTGTTCATCGTGTTCATCGATTTGTGAGCAAAGTAAGCGCGAAGAATTTACAGGTAAGTGCTCTTTTATCGGAACCTTTTTTATTGAGATTTTCTTTAAATTGATTTGACCTAATCGGAACCGTGGCCAGAACATATCTGTGGAAAAAAATCATAATGGCGATGCTCTTTTCGATATTATAAGTTTAAATAAGAAATAGGTTTGGATCAATGAAGCTCTATCGATGTAAAGTCACTTTGTATTTTGATTTGTTCATTCTGACGCGTTCGCTCAGTCCACGTAATTAAAAGAATACCCATACACCAGAGTACACATTAAAAACAAACTTTGAATTATATATGACAGACTCTAGAATTTTTATTTCTAGTTTTGTCTATCTCATATTTCCTAGGTGCGCGATCCCATTTATCTTAATTGAAAGAGTCGAGCTTAAGGTATCAGTTTGGTTTCAATGGTTTCATATATCCATTAGCCTTGTGACAGGTCGCATTTCGAACCGAACCCTTGCGTAACTTAATGTCGAATCTCAAATTGAGTTCCTTACTAGTTGAATACATAACGTTTCAATCTTACGTTAGGAATTATCTGTCGTTTTCCCGTTCAAAACATTGCAGGTAGATTTATCTTACTTACCTACGTCTGAACAGTTACATAAATCACTCCTTTGTTCTACGATGACGAAACTATTTTCGATATCAAATAATACGACAATAAAGTATACAGAGATCAGAGGAAAATAGCATGTTACAGTTACTTTATTAAATTTCATTACCCATTCAACGCTCGCTCCATCGGTTTCCGCCGGTACATAATTCAATACCCTTTGTGCACATTTTTGTGACTCGGTGCTACTTATTAAGGTAAAAAGCTGCGTGTCAGGAAGCCGTTAGTCATATTCATTATCGTTGTAGGAATTATAGCTTCATACTCAATTATTGTACAGGACAACACGGTCGCGCGTGCGTGATTCATAAACTTTACCAAACCCGCCGTTGACTGCTGATAATGATTGCCTACCCAGGAAATCGATTGACTAAAATATTTTTTATAATGGGTATGATTTTACTGTAAGGTAACAAGTGTGTGTACTACAGTGATAGTTTTTGCAACGAGCCACAGAAAGATACAAATGTTTTAATTAGACTGACGTATAAAGTAGGTATGTGTGTCTACACGAACGGTAAACTAAACTGAACTAAAGCTGGAAAGACTCGTTGTTTCATGCTGAGTCCGTAAAACGTTTAAATTGAGCAAATAATTGACAAAAAACGGAACAAAAACTAACTCGTTCAGCAGTTCGGACGTGGAAAATCGCCTGCCATTTGCATAGCGACTACGATTTTTCCAAACCTTAGGTACGTGTCACGAGGGCCGTTCTCGATCTAACATTGTATGCAGCGATCGGATTCGTTTAACACGTGACTGGACACCGGGCGTCGGTTTAATAGCCTCGTATATGTAAAGGACAGGCGCGGTCTACGTCCAACCAATTTGCAATAAAACAATATGGCGCGGCGCTCCAGTACCCCGGCTTGCGGCCCGTCCTGCCAGCCTCTTCTTGTATTTTATATATAACCGGACCGCGGCCCCATTAGCCGCGACCCCGCTGTGTCACATTCCGAAATGTTATGTTTCTCCCACCTAAAGCAAAGTTAATCCGCGCAGACAGAAATGTTGTGCCTTTTGTTCTCCTGTTCAGCTTTTACGACACCCCACCGAAATGAAACGTGGAGTTTTGCAACGCCGCAGAAGAATGCAAGTTCAACTAATTATCATGCAGTGAATTAGAATGGGATTAAAATAACTTTTAATGAACCCGTCCCTTTAATATTCATGAAAACGTAAATTTCTAATGATACCCCAGTGGGCATAATTTTCTTACTTGAAAATCATTTAAATAATCTAAAATCTGACGGTTTTACCATGAAACTGAATACATTAGAGGCAAGGCACCCAGAATTAAAGGGATTATTTTTTGTTTGAATTAAATTTGCCCTTTCAGAAATTAAAAGTGACTGTCCGTTATTAAGTTTAAATATTAAGGGCGATTATCTTTAAAGTACCGACAGTAAAAGTCGAATGCAACAGGAAAGAAAGGGTGGACCGCAAAAATGAAATTTAACGGTAGCTTTATTCAAAGTATTTAGACTTATTCTTTTACTTGTAACGATAGACTCTGCTTCGAGGTCAACTTAAGGACTATAGGTCAACAGGAGTTACCCTCACAGGTACCTAAGTATAGATATTGATTTTCTAGCGAATGGCACAATATGCGGCCCAAACGCTTAATCCGTTGTACCACCTATTCTTCGATTGCGTTAAATTAGTTAGAAGATTGTTTTTACAGCTCCAACAGACGAGTGTCATGAGAATTTAATTACCAATCTGATACCTCCACGCGTTCCTGGGAAAAATGGTCTTTAGAGACAGATACGTGGACAAGAATTGATCTTATATGCCATAATTTTGAAGTACGGAAACGTATAAACGTAGAAACGTAGATAACCAGAAAGAACGTGGGGAAATGATAATGGCTAAGTAATAACATAGTGTTGAATATAGCGAAGATAAGTTACTTAAAACGAGAGCTAAAGCAGAAAGCAGAAAACATCTTTTTCAAACAAATTATTCTTGCATTTCTACTCTGTAACACTTGCTATTTTTTCATCGACGGTTTAACCAGCTTACGGCCTGCCATCAGGCTAGCAGGTTATCGTAAGCTACTTATGAACACCTTGTGCCTCCGAATTTGAAGATTCTTTGTGTTGACATTTGAGACATACGCATATCCCTTACTCTCAACACAGTTCACCCCCGGTAGCTTCATCGACCTTACTCACTACCAAAAACACAACACCACATACCTAAAGAGCATGTAAATTAGTGGTGTTATTATGACTGTGTCTTCTGTACGGTCCAATATGAGCGAGTTGATGTTCTGCGTTGACCTCCGTTAACTGTATAACGAATGTCCCAATAAAATAGTAGCCGAGCTTTCACACATTCAGCGCCGAGAACGATATCGTGTTCTCCGTTTGTAGACAGCTTTCGCCACAAATGAGAAAAACCAGATTGTCGGCTATAGCGCGGCGTAGCACTCGTCGGCAATGAATGTGTTAATCAAGTTTACCTTCAAAAACAAAGTTCTTATTTTTTCCATACTCGAATTTGCCCCATGAATATTTAAAGCGGCTCCCTAATTCCAGTAGTTTCACCGCAATTTGAAAATCCAGCTCTGGGTGGCGGGCAGAGTGCCACTAAAATTAATGTTCTGCCAGAGAGAAAAACGAGCGAAGCCAACCTCGCCATAAACATACCGAGACACCTAAAACTCGGCTGTTCTAAATAAAATCTGATTTAAGAGAATAAAACATTCCAGGATCGTTTAAAGCGAGATCGCTTTTTTTTCACCACTTCGCAATTATGTCATTTAGTGAAGAGAATTAAATTAAAATCAATTGCTATCTTACCATTCAGTTGAGAACCAGGCAAAAGGATTTTCATTTTAATGCAATCAGTTCTTTATTTTTTATCGTCGGCCATTCGGCAAGATTGTAAATCTGTTGAATGTGGTAAAGCGAGTTAGGTATTACAACTTCACGACTCAGCGTTTCGAAAAAAACTACTAATTTCATTTGTTTTGTAAGAATTACAGTGCGTTACCGGCAAGCGGGCATTAATTGAAACTGATATTAATATGTTCCATTAGAAATTATTTCCATGTAATTGTTAGCAATTCATAATTATGTGAATTAACTGCAAAATTAAATTTCATAATTCCACACCTTCAATGTACTACGTGCACTACCTAAGATAACGTCATAGTAAAGGAGCTGTCATTTGTACTGAGTTGTCAATTTACTTTGCTGGCAATCAAATTTTGTTAGAAATTAAGTGAAGTCGAAATTTTGGTTTAATAATAAAATTAAGCACATGGTAAGGTAAAGAAACTAGGTACCTACGATTAAATCCCCAACTTAAAGAAAAGCCCGCTGGCTGGTAACACACGGTATATTATTTCGCTGAATTGTGGCAATGAAATATTTCGAAAGTATCATAACAAATGAAAATATTCTATATATTTTATTCCATCCATCAAATTGCAATATCCATATCCTTACTAATATTATAAATGTGAAAGTGTGTCTGTTACCTCTTCACGCTTAAACCGCTGAACCAATTTACATGGGTATGGATATAGATTGAGTCCCGGGGAAGGACATAGGATACTTTTTATTCTGGAAATCATCCCTTAAGGATAAGGGTGTGGAAGTATTTTTTTTTTTATTAATAATGGGATTGCTCTTGGCCAGCATCTAGCCAGTTTGTATAAAAGAGCGATGAGTAGGTAAGCGCCTGATATAAGTACATAGCAATTCTATCGCGATAAACGAGTTCCTCGTGGACGAAGTCGCGGGCAATAACTAGTTGATATATAACATAAATATCACCGTGTAATTGTACCTTCAACTCTTAATATTTAAATGTTGCATGAAAGACAATTACAGCACTTTTATCGTTTCGTGTGTAGCTATTACGTACCTACCTGATATTAAATCTTATCCAAGTAAGAGGTATCTTACCAACGTAACGCAATATAAGGCGACTTTCTGACTTGGCGGGGCGGGATCGATATGTGACATTTTTTTTCTTTGACGTAATCTTACTGACGTCGCAAAGATTCCCACTTAACGGAACACTGTCAGTATTACATCTGCGCAGTAGTAATACTCGCGAGTATCATGCGCAGAAGCGGACCAGGGGGCCGATTTTTGAGTTTCGAACGCTCGACTTTTCACACGACATCTGTCAAAAAACTATGGTGTTTTGACAGATTTAGAGTGAAAAGTCAAGCGTTCGACACTCAAAAATCGGCCCCCAGTACTGACTTCGTATCAAGGGGCTGACACGCTTTGCTAGAGAAAGATATTCTTATTGCGATTCCTATAAGAGGAATAAGAAAAGAGTGGCATGTTTTGTCCCTATCACCGACCGAACATTTTTTCATGATCGGGTTATAGGCAAAGGCAAACTTGCATAAGAGTCGGCACTCTCTAAGAAGGCTTCAACCAAATTATAAACGTACTTTGTGCCAAACCACCACTAAATGCCAATAATGCCAACATAAAAAAGGAGAGCTAGGGCTTGACACTTCCTTTACCTGACATTTATCGATATCGATGAATCGATACGTGCTGCTGTACTGTAGGTACCTACCACTAAATTTTGAGTATTTCGAAGGTGCACCCCGCTACAGTCCCATCCGTACAATTAATTGCACATAGATTAATATGGGATTCGCTGTGGATGGGCGCGTTGTCGTGGATGACGCGCTAATACTACTATCATAAAATAAAAATAGGTCAGTTGTATTTAATGAATGTAATTCAAAATGATCTCCACATATGAACTTATTTTCATTCATTCTTTGTATATGTAAATATGCCAGATCCTCTTTTCCTGTTAGTTTTACCCATAATCGACATAATATGTAATTTCATATTATGAAATAAGAGTATTATCGATAAGTTTGTTCGCGCACTAGTCTTATTTTAATTTACCCATTTTTTGTCAAGAATTACTTTATTCTCAGAATGTTCGTAAAATCAATGATTTTATGTACTTCGAACTAATTAAATAATTAACTGTTAAAGACTAAAAGTCAAGAATTATTGATAAATCACATTAAGAAATCAATTTACCGACCTGTCCGGATGAAGTGGAAATCTGGCTAAGAAAGGAAAGGCTTGGAAAGTTAATTTTCTCACACGTCTAACACCGCAAACTTCACATTTCCTTAAGGACTCGCCCCCATTTAAATAACAGCTACGTTATTTTACCAAAAACACAATAAATTACAAATATGTCAGACGACATTTCAAATACCCCCGGGAGACGCCGGCTGACGTTTAATCAATCGTACCAACCCAAAGAAAAGTATAATACGTCTATATTCGAAAGCAACTATGGTATTTGGTACCAAAATGCAGCAGTAGTCATTTTAATTCGGTAATATTATTTCTATGCCTCAACATTGGTACAAAAGTACGTTCGTAATTTAATTTATCTCACTATGAAGTGTCGACGGACCGGTACTGAGTTGACCGACATTTGACAGTTTTCTCATATCGTACCGCCTCCGCGCCGGCAAATCAGGAAGTCGCCTTAGACAGAAAATTCTCTGCCTTTTCTACCGCCCGTAACAACCCAGAATAGTACCTACTTTTATCTTACGAGCGCGGGTGAGCCATGGGCGTGTGTTGAGCTATACATGGACAATGTCTATTATATGTCCACTGGTGTACCATGTTAATCCATTGTGTATGTCGGATTGCACCCAACGTGCTCCAATAGCGGTGTTAATTCAATTAATCGCATGGAACGGACGCACTTGCGTAACGCAACAATGATTATTGGATTAAGCACCTATCTTATTCTTCTCACATCCATAATAATCCTACCTAGGAGTAATAGAATCGAATTATTTAATTTTGCCTAGAAAAACACTGCATTCCACTTTTCTAAACTTCGGCTCCATTATTAAGTACTTCTTGTTATTTATTACTTTAAGATCAGATGCTTTTGGGGTTAACTAAATGCTTAAAAGGGGATTCCAACCTTATGTATCTAAACATGTAAAAGACACAATAAACATTTTTCATTTTTTTTTTTCAACTACTGCCATTTCGATATGAAATATTGTGTTATGTATAGAAAATACAGTTTTATTTTTCATTTGAATGGGTATATAAATTTCAGCAGATTTTAAAGGTGAATCTTTTATACTAAAGATGTTGATATGAATTCAAATGAATGAACAAGAATCAAATACTTAAGTGAAAGGTACTTACAGTTATTTGTCAATAAGAACCCAGTTGACACGCCCAACAAGACTAGAAAAAACAGGAGCAAAAGGATAATTAAGGCTGGTCTACAGTAATGTATCCAGCAATAGTCCTCAGAGTCTGCTGGCGCGTTAGAAGTCCACACACAACACTTGCCACAAGTATTCTCGTGTCCCGGGGACGCCCGCACCACGGCACTGTTTCCTTGTTGATTCACTATCACTCCCTGCGTCGGAGCGTCACTGCCCTGTCCAAACGCCGAATTTTTCTCAGACAATCGCGCAAATCCGGAGCTATCATCATCCTGCGGATTCCCATACACTCCGTACGATGCTACCATATCAACCCCGGACAACGATCTCGTTGTTTCTGCTCTGGCATTATCTGCCACGTCATTATTGTCAGTGCTCGGCCAACATTCACACGAGCAACGGTCCTCTTTTCGTCTCTGCCGTGCCTGCGTTGCATCAGCTCTTCTGATAGGAATATCGGTTTTCTTCTCTTCTTCCTTCTTAACTTTGGCATCTTGAGGGGTTATATCATGATTGATTTCATAACTTGGCTGTAAGTTTTTATGGTTTTCTATATACCAATGTCTTTCTTCAGCTCTGAGCGTAGTATCGTTATTGCCCTCATACACGTCAGCGTAGTTGGATAATGGATGGGAGGAAGGACTGTAGAGAGGGCCCACCGTAAGCTGCCCATAGCCCCTATCATACTGAGGAGGTCGATTGGTAGTCGGATAGTACGTAGTTGACGAAGGCACGGTATAATCGTAGCCCGGCCTGTTCATGTTTAACGTTTAACCGCCTCATTTGAACTTATGTTTTATGACATTATTCATTATTACCACTGTGGGAAAAGAAACAATCTTATGTTACTAAATGATGCTATTTACGCTCAAGTTGAGTTATTTAAAAAGTTTCTGTTGTTCAAAACATTGTACGTGCGGCCAATACATCATGCGTGAACTGTAACGCGTCGGAAGAGATTGTAAGTTTGCAGATAAACTTGGTTGATTTTGTTACGTGTTACATTCGCTGGCGGAAAGTTATAGAGTAGAATACACATCTGTTTATCTCAATTACCTCTCTTGTTCGGAGGCGGTATTTATCTTTTGTGTTACGACAAGCGCGCGCCGCCACCGCCCGTGCGCGGAGCGTAGACAAAGAAGGTAGCGGCGTGAGTAAATAAACTCGCCTAACTTAAATTAACCGTTCTTATTTTCCTGATTTTGACACGTGAGAGTTATATAACTTCATTATGGAACCCTAGCACAGGGAAGACACAGAGTTGTGTATCGGAGAAAGTTTTGGACTCAATAATTGTCCTGATTTTCTTGATAGCTTGCAAGTACCTCTTAATTAAATTTTGAGCATCATGATCGCATAATTAGTAACGTAAAATCAACATTAAAGAACAGGATAAAGAAATCTATATTGTGACCTGGTTGTTCCGACCAATTTGTAGGTTATTAACCAACGTAACAACGTAACAATAATGTATCTAGTCCTAAATATGGTTTAGACTAATTATGGTTTTAGTGGGTGTGTTTCTTGGATTATTAGTTTCGGAGTTTGGAAACACATTAATAAAGCACAACTAACGAACTGATAGCATATTGTGTACACAGTCGCTTAGCCACGTCATCAATTAACTTTCGGCAGGGGCGACTCACTCGCGTGACGTCATCGCGCCGCTCAAAGGTCACCCTTAGGGTGACTTTCAATGTGATAGAAAGTGATGTAGCGAGTGATGCGCGTGCGATAGAAGGAGATGGCCAAGCGTAGGCACGTTTGGCTTGCCTCGCAGGGATTTGTTAACAGTGAGGCTTCAGTACCTAGTATACTATTATAATACTTATTCTGTGCTTTCGGAGATATTTCAATTATACTTACCCAGTAATCACAACAATAATATAGCTATATTCCGCGGGTTTAGCAGTTTACCGATAAATGAAACAACATAAAATAATTAACTTAGAACTTAATGACTTAAGGAGGTATAAATATTAATCAGTAATCAAAAGTTGTTATTATTAACATTGCAAAACTTGGGTAACTATTTTTCGTATCAGATTCAGTTGTTTAGTGAAAATTTAGAGTGAGAGACTTGCATTTGTCTCTAGCTGTTGCCACAACAAATGCTAAAATCTTTAAAGAGTTGGCAACGTGCTTATGACTCCTCTAGGGTCGCAAGGGACTACAGCTTTCTCTTATCAGCAGACGAGCAAATGGTTATATAACAACGTCGTGGTATAAAAATAAACAACAGACATATGAAACCCTTTCACTACCAACAAACGTATTACCTACCAAAAGTTCATTGACTTTCCGTTTAACCAGTGAATCCCCACAATAAATGGGGTAATCCGTTCCAATTAATTAAATTAAAAACAAACAAAAGCCATTACTAGAAGTTAAGGGAAGGTCCACTCGGGGTGCCGTCAAACACCAATACGAGGTTCTCAAGTAGAGCCGGTTGCGATGTATTTAAGTATAGGTAGAGAGTATAACCAATCTAACAACCTTCCAGTATTTATTTTCGCTCACATCTACGTAAGTACATAGAAGTAATACACAGAAACATATGAGGAGCATTCATTTTAAAATTGATTTTATTCTATAAACGTATTTCGCCATTTTGCACCGTAAAATATTCAATGCAATGATTTACAGATTATCTGACATAATATATCAACTTTATATCATTTTAATATGTTCAAAGTTTCTATAATTTAATCCAAAGCGTTGATTGAAACCACGACAAGGTAGAATCTTTTTCTAACGCACTAATATGCTCATCATCGTCATATTTATTAATCATCATCATGTGAAAACATCCACTTGTACCTACATAGGCCTATCCCAAAGAGTGCCGCAACAACCGGTAACGCACCTCTCGAGCAAAACAATTAGTTAAAATCGAAGTTATCCACTAGTTCGAGCTTAAGCCTCTTTCGAAAACTTCATTCTTTTATCATCCTGATTGATTTCGGAGTTTTATAAAATACCTAAGCCGGCCGCCTAGCGCCCCTGTTGACAGTTAATCCGATTGGCTTTACGAATAAGCCGTTTTATTAACGACTTGCCAAATATCAGCTTTTTGCAGAGTACCGATATTTGGCAAATGAGGGTAAGGCGTATTGGTTGATATTACTTGATTTTGAATATTATTTGACTTTTAAAAATGAAGGTTTTTACTTCGTAGGTAACTTTAACAGTGTGAGGGCGAGGTATTTATTTAGGGAGTGAAAAAGGACCCCAATGAGGTTTCATATATACCTACGTTCCTATATATCTAGAGATAAACTGATTTGTTTCACAACCGTGACAAACAAAATTTACCCTATAGGTATTAAAAAAAAAAACTCTTTATGTTATATTATAACTTTTAAGTCATATCATAAGCTGAAAACTTGTTACAAGATAAGCTGAAAGACGTTTTTGTCAAGCGTATTTAAAGAAAATTAAAGGGAACATACCTTTACTACGTGACCCGTTGATTTTGGGATAGTTGTGTTTTAAACAACATACTAAAAGTACTGTTTATCGATCGGGGTGAAAAGGTAACAAGCAATAACCGGTGTAAAGGTCCCCTATGAGTTTTTCGTTAAAAAAACTCATAAAAAGTTGTCCCGAAGCAAAAAATGTTCTATTAAATAAGTAATCTTCATAAAAATCTGTACAAAACAGATTCTAAACACTTTTCAGCTTCGATCAATATTTAATGAGATATTAAAGGGAGAAATTTAAAAATAAATGGCTTCTCATTCCTTTATATTTCCACATAACATAACATACGGTATTTGTCTACTTAACGAGCTCTAAACAACGACTCCCCACTCGATGAGGTAGGTGAAAAAATTGTCTCACGCCCCTAAATATTAAAAAAATATTTAAAACATTTAAAAATATTTTTTGGCCAAAGTGATTAGCACGAATATTTAATTTTGTTCCTGAGTCTTGGATGTTTTCTATTTAAGTATAATTATATCTGTATAGGTAGGTTAGGTAAATAAGTGACAACTAAAAATAATAAATAAAACTAAAATACACTTAAATATAAAACTAAATAAGCCTAAAATATCATTTAATTTATACGCCAAATAATCCTAAAGACCCTTCATCAAAAACGTCTCATCGGAACTTATCTCAGTATTAAAGTATTATTTACGGGAAATCTTCGCAGAGTTAATTTAATTGATCAAAGTTTATACTGGCTTTTAAACAAGAGTGATTAGACTGAGTACTACCCCTGATATCAGAGTTTTGTCAAAATGTTGTCTAGTCAAAAAATAAATATTATCATTTCATTAATGTATTAAATGAAGTCTGATAAAATAAAATAAAATGAGGTGTTGGAATTTGGACTTATATTACCTGGTTTTAGCTTTCGGGTGGCTATCAGATATTAATGTAGTTATTCGAAAATGAACCTAAACATTAACATTTAGGTGACTTACGTGAAGTGAATGGGAACAAATAAAATTGGCAAGATGGCAACAGCCGGCAATGCTGGCGGCAACATTGCTTAATGTTACCGGTAAACTTTTAATTTGACAGCGGGCTACCGCCGCATATTTTTTTATTGTTATATTTTCGTCACCCAGCCTGTTAAAAAGTTCGCAATCGGTGTCTAGGAATTCTTACAACGTTCTTATATAGTATTTTCTGATAAAAAATCGATACCCGTAATAAGTATAAACAGTGAAAATATTGCATTTATGAGGAGAGACATTTGCCCAGCAGTGAAAATAAAACATTTATTTATAATATTGGGAATTACAATATTGGCGACAGCACATCACGAAATGGACAACATGAACGAATTACAACTGAAAATTAATATTAATACCAATCACGTTCCGTAGATTCAAGTAGATTGACTTGTTTTCGTAGCAGAAAAGCAATCTAACAAAATTTACTAATGAAATGATATTTATAATATTTACTAATGAAATGATCATTAGTAATAAATATAAATTACACAGGAAACAGCTACCATTAAATGAAAGGGTATATCCATGTTCTGCAAACTCTCAATACAGCACACCCTTTCCGAGCTCTGGTAATTACTAAGTATTTGTAATGTAGGTACACATACACAGTCACGGGTGAAGTTTTGTTTAGTAAAATGTCGATCCTAACCTTCGTAATCCTAGCATGGAACGTGTGTCTTTCGATGTCAGAGACGCACATGTTGTATCATTTTTGTCAAAAGAATAGTGGTATCGAATTCGTTAACATTATTTAATATGTACATAATTATTACTACCACTTCTATACTGCAAAAGATATTTAAACTTCAATCAATTATTCGTGACAACACAAAACAGTATAAAGTTATTCCTATAACAAATAAATAAGACAGTGGATGTGAAGTTGCCACGAAATGGACTCAGCTTAGCATGATGCTAGCCTATGTCAGCGCTGGTCTTTCACAGATTTACATGATTCTTTCGAAAAAGATAAGTAATTCATATATCTAAAATCTGAACTTATGAAATTCCGATACTACTCGTATCATTTTTGTTTATATTGGTTCGTGCGCGAGCGAAGAGCGCGGCTGAGCTCACTAGCGTGCGAGCAAGACCAAACCACGGGCCTTAAGGCGCAGGGTAGGGCAAGGCCTTCCCCATACAAACTTTGTGCAGGTTTTATTCGTCGGTTTTGGCACTAACAAATAAAATATTTTTTTTGGTTGTAAATATTAGATATGCGAAGATCGTGATTTGAAAATTTTCAAATATTTAAAAAAAAATCAAAATTTAAAAAAACAAAAAATTAATAAAAAAAATACATCACGAAATAGCTATGAGAAAAATAAGCATACTGACCAAAAATCATAACTTTAATGCAAAAACAAACGAAGTAAATCCTGCACAAAGTTTGTATGGAGAGAGCTTGCCCTACCCCTCCTCTTAAATGAAACTTGTAATGAAGCCCATTAAGGCGAAGGGGTGGGCAAGCTCTCTTCATACAAACTTTGTGCAAGTTTTTCTTCGCTTGTGTTTGAACTACACTTATGATTTTTGGTCAGTCAGTAGGTATGCTTATTTTTCTGTTAGCTAATAACCCGGACAATTTTTTAATTTTTTGTTAATTTGTTGTACTTATTTTTTATTTTTTCATTTTTTTAAAGTTTTTGTGGTTTTTTCTTGAGTTTCTTCATATATCTAATATTTACAAGCTAAAAAATATATTCGGGAGTGCCAAAACCGACGAATAAAACGTGCACACAGTTTGTATGGAGAAGGCCTTGCCCTACCCTGCGCCTTTAAGAGTTTACTAGTACAAGTACATGATTAAAACCGTACAACTCTGTTAATTTAACCAACAGTAATTTTCATCCAATTTGAAGGATAAAAAATACGTTGGGCGCTTCCGTTTTCGAAGGAACGGTACAATTCCGATAAAGCACGTAATTTCCTGACTAGGGGGAGTTTATCAACCTCAGTATTAGGAACGTTCGTTTATACAACTGTTGAGGTAGCTATTTGCTTTGTAAGGTCATTATCATTATTATAATTGCATTACATTATACTTAGTAAAATGTACGAGTATGAAGCCAGTCGAAATTACAAAATTCGTAAATTAGGAAAATAAAAGAAACAAAAATAATAATAATATATCGGTTACCTTTGATATGTTAACGAGTAGATATGTATTACTTGTTCCAGAAATATACAAAAGAATTCAGCTTTGAACCTTTAACTTTATATGTTAAATACATATATCCTGCAGCAGTGAAATAGCGGTACGTACATAGGGAAGTTCACAAAAAATCCCGTTCCCTTTTATCTGAGAGTTTTCAGTGTCAGCGTTAGCGTTTAAGGGGCGGCAACGTAGCTCACGCCGCGCTGAAAAATACCGTTGACCGTTAATCTTTTTCCTGTTCTACCTATTTTTTAAATAGAATACTTTGCTTACATAAAATAAAATATCTCGGATCAAAAAAATTGGATCTTTTTTTAAAATTCTAAATAGGTTTGAGCTTGACCACAAATCACTTGATGGTAAGGGATATAACGCTAAGATGGAACGCGCTTACCTAGTAAAAACCGATTCACTCTCGCCTTGAAGACCACAGCTTGGCTTTTTCCCGAGGGACTATAGTATAGGGCTCAAAAGTGAGTGTACCTATATATTTTTAAATGGTCGGCAAGGCGCATGGGTCATCCCTGTTTGCCACCGAAGGGGTTTAAAAAAGAGGGCGTTTGGCACGACGAGTGGCTTATACAAAGAATTTACACGTTTCAAGCTAAAGCGAAGCATACGTAGTATTTCTTGATGTTGAATAGGGTAAATAGCCAAATAGGTACTGTGAATGTCATTGTCATACCGAAAATACTAGTACTCATTTTATAAGTCCTCCTCCTGAGCGCTTTGTCATAAAATGATCGGAGTTTTTTTAAGTACAATCATACTACTTGCTATGTTGTATATAATATGTATACTACTTATAAATCGATAATAAGGCCGACTATTTTCTACTGGGCATTGTACTTGACGGAGAGTTACCGTCTGCCCACTATAAAATTCACGGAAGAATGAACAAATCAAATAAATTTCTCCCAGAGGTTTCCTCTTCCTGATAAAGTTATTACAGAAGTGTATTGTATTTATAAACTCAGCGTAAAGTAGTATACTGCATGCGATTTCTAAACGATTTTTTTTGCCGAAGGATACGATAAATAGGTAGGTACGGATAATAATGTTCTTACGTCAAAACTTGAAGTTTTAGAGCCGATTTTTCAATCTCCAGATAAAAGTACTTATCTGTCAGATAAATATTAGCTGTCTTCTTCCTTCATATGACTTCAGAAAAAGACAGTCATAATTTTAACAGACGGATAATTTTAAGTATAAGTAAAGTATCTCTCAGATAAATGTTAGCTCTGTTTTCTTTCATATTAGATAGTGACAGTGCTAATTTTAACTGACGGATAATTTTATGTGGCGATTGAGATCAAAGTATCTGTCATTTTAACAGACGGATAATTTTATCTGGGGATTGAGATAAAATTATCTGTCAGATAAATGCTAGCACTTTTTTCTTTCACATGATATTAGATAGTCACAGTGATATTTTAATGGACGGATAATCTTATCTGGGGATTGATAAATCGTCCCCCGCTTTTCTCAGTAACCGTTAGTACTAGAAAGCTGTAGTTTGGCATGAGTATACAAATCAATAACGCCGACAAAACGGTACAATAAAATCTTTAAAAACAATTGTTTTAGGGTACCTCCCCTACATGTAAAGTGGTGGTGCATTTTTTTTTCTTCCAAGCCCCATCCCGTGGGGTATCGTTGGATAGCACTTTCAAAAATATTTTTTTTTTTTTTTATACTTGAAAATATTATAAGGTTTCTAAAATATTTTTTTGATTCAAGATTTTTGTATTAGTACACGTAGAAACAGACGGATAGTCTATCTCGCGGCGAGATAGCTCGCGCACCATCTTGTGCTATCCGTGCTGTAATAGCTCAACATTCTATCATCAAATCACACCAGTAACTGTGACAGGGTTAATTATTCTGAATCCAATTCAACGTCGCGTTCACCCAAGATCTTCGTTTCTATTTCTTGTTATTTCTTAACAAATGTGAAGTTTGTACTTTATTATACGTTAATATGTAGGTAATTCAGGTAATGCATAAATTATGCATATCTAACTGGGAAAAAGCGAGTCTGCCCGCGCGTGAAAAGCCACGAACTAGTGTAGTCTCCCACTTGCATCCCTTGAGAATTTAATGAAAGCCGCCTGTTTATTTAAAGGCTGTAGATTTCTCTAGAAAACATATATATTATGTACAATATATATAAGCATGGAGGTGAAGGTTTGGGTGGAGGAGTTGATTTATTCGAAGAATTACTTGAATAAGCGTCGTATTGCCCTTTCATGTTGTTTCTATTATGCTGTTTGAGATCTGGTTAACTGGTTTTTCGCAGTGTGTAGGTTTTTTTTAATACAACGACGGTGGAAAACAAGCGTACGGTTCACATAATGGTAAGCGGACCCCGCAGCCTATAATAGACGCTCGCATCTCCAAAGAATTCACCTGTGCGTTGCCGACCCTTTATAAAATTTGAGGATTTACTACAGGTACATTAAGGCTATAATTCGGCAGAGGTTTCTTTAATATGTACCGAATATGAATAAATACATAGTGTCTTAACTGCGAATAGGTAGTCGGTGTCTTCTATGGGTACAAAAAAAGAAACATAAACACGTATGTACCTATTTAACCCTTATTGACATCGTGACAAGAGCGAAGAGGAGCGAGTTTCGAATTCCTTGACTGTTCATGCGCATGAATTATTACTTTCATACAATACAAAATACTCTTTATTGCCCACCTCAATTAAAGGACAAAGTACAGTACAACATCACAACAAGTAGAGGCAAACAATAGGCGGTCTTATCGCTAAAGAGCGAATTCTTCCAGACAACCTTAGGGAAGCGGAAATCAAATCTAATAACATTCTCTTGCTTAGATTTTTTTCATTGTGTTCCATTTAATTCCAAAAGAAAGGAATGAATGAATGAACTTATTATGAAACTAGGTAGCTGAATATGGACAGTTTAACTTAAAAATGTTTAAATGACTATGTTAGTCACTTATCATAAAGTTTTTATGTCGTATCGACGTTGATATTTTAGTTGTTATGTTAATAACCCCACTTGAGCGGAAAAGCATCATATCATACTGTTGTATTAGCACTATATAGTAAATGGACATACTTCACGACAGCACAAACCGGTACGTTCTAATCATCGAAAGTAGGTGACAGACCACGTCAGGCGACAAGCCAGTGCACCCATATAAATAAACGGAACGCCTTCAACACGGTACATAAAAACACATCCACGTAGCACTGAACACATTATTAGGCCTGCACAGTCCCAACCGATTCATGTTTAGGTAGGTCAGTCCAAAATGTAAATGGTGAGTACGCGATCGCGATAGGTTGGGGAGGTTAGATGCTGGGACGTGGGACAGCCGGGAGCGCGCGAAGCCGACTGGCACGGCTCAGCACGCCCCGCCCGCCCTTGCCTCTCTGCCTCTGTCACCGCCACTCTTACCCAAATCCAGGCGACTTTTCATTAATGTTGTTATCGGTGTAAAACTTTTCCCAAGTCAAACTTGGGGACTAGGTAAGTACACATTTAATTAACTGCGCGTGAAATACACCAATAATTAAATTTAATGTTTAATATTATTTTGGTTGATAAATCTATGAGTTTAATAATCTTATCTTAACAATGCACGTTTTAAATCAAACTTATCAAATATATTTTGTTCAAACGAAATTTCGTTGTATGGTTTTATGTTTTCGGGCCTGCAATGTAAACACTGCTAAATATTCCCGGCGTGCGTAGCACTTATGATGGCCTCGTAGCAAACTGTATAGATAATACGCTACGCCTTTCTCTACCGCTCGTAAAAATACCAAGCTGACGTGCAAATCACAACTTAAATTTTACTACCCATAATTGGACACGCTTGTTAATTATGACTTATAGAGTAGCTACGTAGGTACACGTGTCTAAATTTACTTGTCTTTGACCTCAGTTGATAGTTTCTACAAAGCAACCAAATAACCCATGAGTATAAATACGGCTTTACTGCGTTCAATATTAAAATAACTTATTGAATTTAAATTAATATGTTCAAGACACGCGCTATCCTATCGATTGAAAGGGCACAAATTGTAAGAATTATTGATATCGCGGCCGGTTTCTACAAAAAGTTTATAAAAAGGAAGTGGGGCGAACAAACTTTTATGCCGGGGACGCCACGCGAACGTTACTTATCTGCCGCCGCGCGCTGACAGCTGCAGATGAAAAATTGAAATTGTGTGAGATAAAACTACCTAACTGCAGCACAGCGCCGGCGCTCGCGACCACCGAACAATGTGGTGACAACAACGTTTTATTTTTAATCTGAATTTACATAATGTTTTCGTAGGCAACACCGAGGTGGTTGACTTGAAATAATATTCTATATGTTCTTGGCACTATTACGGAATTGTGTGTCGTTTGGAATAATGTAACTGCTCCGTTTTCTGGAGCTTTGTCAAGGATACTTTGCGACGCTATACTTATCTGCTTTTAAATTTTGAACACTTTTTTAGATTTTTCAGATGTAGATTTTTCACATTTAATTTAGCTCCTTAACATACAATACTTTTTATATAGTGCCTAACAAGATACAACTACTAACTTTAGTGAAGAAAACATCATGATGAAAACTGTATGCTATGAAACCGGACAAGTGCGAGTCGAACTCGCCCACCGAGGGTCCCTTACTTTGTAGGTCTTTTTATTATGACCGCGCATACCGTTGCTTAACCGCGATGATTGATTACGTAATTTAAATAAATACCGTACTATTTATGACTTACAAGTTTTCAGGTTTTGCCTTGTACTTATATAATGCGGAATGCATTCAAAGACAAAGTCCCAAATCAATAAGGCCCAATTATTACGAAATTGTTACGCAATATTATTTCCAACTAAGATTTATGGCCAACTAACAATTATTCAAATACGCTGAAAATGTGGATTATCTAGGCGTTTCATTAACGCTGGAATGAAACAACCAGGCCGAAATTCAGAACACAACAATGATCTCGAAGCAAGCAGAAAGTCGATATGTAAATACTGTTTCCGCTTCCTATAACAATTCAGTACGGTCGATGGAAGTTGAATAGTGACAGAGGAGCGGAGCTGTAACATGCAATAATAACGAACCGTCGAAAACGTCAAGTCCTGACCCTTCTCTATTTATGGACGAACTTCACCGTTGAGGGCGCCACGTGAAAAGTCTCGCGTAAATCAAAGTCATAAATTCTCCTATCGTGAATGAACATTTCTCTTTCGCGCGGACGTCTGTGCCTGAATGGATAACGTCGGCCCACCCTCGCAGGATCACCTCTACTGAGTCATTTGCTTTTGTTCGCGGGGCAATTAATAACGGACAGAAGGGCGTTTCGAACCGCAGGCCTCGTTTCATATCAGCACAGATCTAGGAGCCTTCAGCTATGGTAACCGGCAGTTGGCTCTCTATCGATCATATTAATTTAATAAACTGCACATGTGAAATGGCTTAAAGCGGAACTCCATCATCTGTTAGAACCGTTTGTTCGTGAAAGGTCGTATACTTTATTAATTTCAACGCTGTGCTCCACTTCTAATATGGCGGGAACACACCTATTATTTACTCTACGGAAGCACTTATGAGATTTACCTATGCAATCACGCAATGTCAATTGGGTTTATACATATAACGTAACTTTTTTATTTGCGTAATATCAATAAAAAAATCATACATTTTGCCTTCTAAATTTAAAACATTCCTTTTCGAAATCTAAGAAATAGTTTGCCTATCTCCTCTCTCTTAGCATGTTATAAAAAACCGGCCAAGTGCGGGTCGCACTCCGTACCGTTATCTATAAAAAACGGCAAAAAAAATCATGTCTGTTGTATGGGAGTCCCCTCAAACATTTATTTTATACTATTTATTAGTATTTGTTGTTATGGTGGCAATAGAATTACATCATCCGTGAAAATTTCAACTGTGTAACTGTCACGGTTCATAAGATACAGCCTGGTGACAGACGGACGGGCGGATAGCGGAGTCTTAGTCATAGGGCCCGTTTTATTACCCTTCGGGTACGGAACCCTAAAAAGTAAAGTAAAGTATTTTATGTTTATTATAATATGTATGTTTTTCCCGTTCACGGGACCATGGTGTCCCGGACCGTTGGGAGGCGTGCGCGGAGCCGAAGTACCGATGGTACCGAAGTTATATACGTTATAATATGTATTTAGCACAGGGTATTTACTTAAAATCCATAGTTATATGTATGTATGTATGTAAGCACTTTATTGTACACAAAACAGGTTAAAACAATATCGGTTTGCTACCTACCCAGTTAGATATAATAATGTTGCATTATCTCCGCTACCCAAAGGTTGTCTGAAAAAGATCGCTCTTAAGCGATAAGACCGCCTGTTGTTTATGAAAATATGAAATATATATTTATTACATATACAGAATTTCAGAAACAAAATAGCAATGGTCCCACACTAGGCTAGGCCTCTACTTTAAGTCAAACGTTATAAAAATAAAAAAAGTCTAATGTTATGTACTGGTAATACTACTAATAGTTTACCCCTACTTTAAGTCTAATGTTATGTACTGGACAATAAAACAATAAAATGTATTACCATCTAGATTACTGTAATCTGAAATCACCATGACATGTCGAGCGATATTCGACGATACAGACGTAAGTAACCCGTTTATTATATTTCAATATGTCTGAGACTCACGGAAGTTTTCTATTTAATACTGTAATCTGACAAATAAATTATACTGATTGATGGTTCTTTTTGAGGTGTGCAGTAAAGAGTATTTCTATTGTATTTTATTGTATCCTTTATGTTAATCCATACTATAAACTTGTAGTATACCATGTTCCATCACAATCCGTTCAGCCGTTATATCGTAATTGAGTAACAAGCATCCAAACATCTAAACATCCATACACCTAAACTTTCGCATTTATAATATTACTTGGATTACATGTTTTGGAAAGATTAAAGGATGATTCACAGTAGACCGTTTCGTGTCCGGGCCGGCCCGTTTTCTAATACAGGACGCGCGACAGCCGTCGATTTCTTGTACTAGAAAACGGGCCGGCCCGGACACGGACGGAACGGTCTAGCGTCAATCATCCTTAATTGATAGACTGTCTAAATGTACACGAAAAGATTAAGGAGAGAAAATAAGGCTCGATACAAATTGGGTCGGGGGTTGGGTATAAATAAAAGTTCGTATCTCATACTTTACCTAAATGCAGACTTCCAATAAACGATCCCGTTGGAAACATCGTCTATAACGTGCGATTGGCGTCGCCACGTGGTGTTAATCGGCGCCGTAAAGGTTTACTTTAGGGCCTAGAACATGAGAGCAATGCACGCCGGTACTTGAGGCGAAAACCCTGGCTACATGGCTCGAAACTTCTAAACACACAATAGTGACTGTTTAGAAGTTTCGACCGGATTCAACCAGTTATTTTATACTCTAATTATGTGCCCTTTTCATACTGCTTCATTTATATACCAACCTATAATTTTGTATTATACCTGAGATACGACCTTAATAGTGTTTTTTCGGAATGTTTACATAACGTTTGCTTAGTAGATTATGTTTTGGTCAATCTAGGTCAAGCCAAAAGGTGGAAAAGCGCGAGGGGGCTCCAGTGCATTCAGTATGAGATCCCGGAGTCCCCCGCATGAGAGCGCAGATGGCTGTCGCCGTGGAGTTTTTAGTGACTAGAAATACCACATAACCCAGGCATCCCCCATGCCTGGGTACCTGGTTCACAGGTTTTCTCCACGTAAAAAAAAACGTTTGAAAACGGACTAATTCAATATCGTATACAAGTCATCATCATCTTAAGAGCCGAGCTCTTGTCGGTGCAGCTTGATGCAGTTCTGTCCATCTTTGTCGGTCCGAGGCCAGCCTCTTGACGTCCTGATACGACACGACATCAAGTATACAAGTACTGGATTAATATTATTTAAGAGTGTTTCAGAAGCTCTTTTTAGTGAGCCGAATAGTTTAATTACATAGTATAAAAGAACCCGCACTAAAACTCGCATTTACTAACTTCCAGCGCCATTAGCCAGCTGTAGATAGTCAATGCAAATATCAACGGATTATGAAGGCTAATCTGCCGTGATGTTTTAATCGTGCTTAAAATAGCACAATGAGGCAGAATGGCACCTACGTAAAATAAAAGTTAAGGCTGAAAGGAAAGTTAAAGCGGCAAAAGGAGTGTTGCGAAAATATATTCAAGCCAAAGCTCACTCCATCGAGTTAGTGTAGCAGCACCTTTATACCGTCGTAGCTTATTGCGGTCCTCTTACAAGTGTCTAGGGAAACTGTGAGCTGTTATTACAAGGAAATTTATGAGGTGAATTGCTCCTAGTTAGTTCCAAGTTTCTCGTAAACAACAATATGGAACTTATCCAAGGTTTGGCCGGAGCCTAATGTGTCAGGAAAAATGGAAGAAATCTTTACTTGAAAAATGTATGTGGCGCCGTGTACACACACTGTATTCCATCTGCGAAATTGTGTATTAATACAATACAATACAAATACTCTTTATGGCACAACCTAAACAAAAATAACACAGAACATTACATAATGACAATCAGTAGAGGCAAACACATTCATTGCTGGCGAGTGCTACGTGCTACGCTCGTAGCCGATAACATGGTTTTTCTCATTTATATCGAAAACTGTCTACGAACGAAGAACACGATAATATCCTCCGCGCTGAATGTGTTAAGCACCTCAGATATTGTTGGAATATTAAAAGTTTTTCTTTAGAGTAACTTATATCCTTATAATTTATATGCGATTTTATTAGTTAGGTGTGTATAATAATATACCCAGACACAATATCTGTACGCCTCGCCCCGTGACTTTATTACGAAGCTCTGTGTACGGTTGTACAGACGTCGCATTCCGAACAGGTAGGTAAACCATTACTTATTTTCTGTATATTGATGGCATTCTCTTTTACCAGTTTCAAATTGCAATATTATTTAATCTGATTTTCGTTTTAACATAAATAAGTTCTACTTATGAAAGTGCTAATTTATTCGAATAAACAGCCTCCTCATAATAAGTCTCTAAATTCAAAGTCCCACTACATTATATTTAGAAAGTCTGAAAACTAAATTGCATGTGACTAAGGTGACTTCCTGACTTGGCGGGGCGGGATCGATATGTGATGTTTTCTTCTTTGACTTAAACTTACTGACGTCGCAAAGATTTCCACTTGAAAGAATACTGTCAATATCATGCGCGGAAGCGGAGCAGTACCGCCTTCGCATCGTCCCGCTACCGCGCATCCCGCGCCAGTCAGGAAGCACTCATTTAAATGTAGGGGCGCAGTAAAAAATGGTACTGAGTCGACTGACAGCTGACACTGACATTTGACACTTTTCTCATATCGTACTGCCTCCGCACCGACAAATCAGGAAGTCGCCTTAAGCTCCTTTTTATGTCACGTCAAAATCGAAGTTATTCTTAAATACATTTATTAGGGTACGAAGTCTGAAATGGAGCTTTCCTAAGCCCTTCAGTCAATGTTGTGATAAGCATCCCGATAACAGCTTTGGCCAGAGCGGCGATCGCGAAAAAACTCCATCCGTCCCGTATTGTTTGCCAAAAAGGTTTCTAGTAATGTTAAACGCTTTTTAGGATTCCGTATCCAAAGGGTGCCAACGGAACTCTATTACTAAACCCCCGCTGTCCGTGCGACAATCTATCAGCGGATATCTCATATAACTAAAAGGTAAACGTTCTAAATTTTTTATCAAATGCGAGTTAGTATTGCCGCAATAATAACAAAAAAAACCGGGCAAATGCGAGTAGGACTCGCTCACCGAGGGTTCCGAACAAATTTGTTGATACAAACCTGCCTGCCGTTGTTTGACCTCCGTGATTGATGTGTGATCAACAAAGTGATCCTATAAGGGTTCCGTTTTTTCTTTTTGAAGTACGGAACCCTAATAATAAAATAATATAAAAAAACTGCCATTACAAGTTACGTAATTTCTTCGGCCTTTTTACTCGACCATAATAATCGCTGCATCTCTAGCACGTCTATCTATCTCTATCGTAAATAAACACAATGCTGAATCTTGTACGGAACCCTTCCTGTATTGAGTTCTCTTCGTGTGATGATGATGATGATGAGGTTAGGTACCAAATACCGGTATTTTTATGGAACCATTTAAGGATTGTCCTTCGTAAATTATCGTGAAGATTGGTAGTTTTGTAACGGTTTTTTGCATTAAATATGACAAATATTACAAAACACCAGGATACAATATATCGTAATATGCTAAACATTTATAAAGAGCACTTAACATTGGCTTCCTCAAACACCATATTTAAAAAATAAATTAGAGAAATTAATTTATCAAGTTACCGCATCCAAGTTTATTTTACCGCTTGTAACCATTTTACTACAGGGTTTTTTGACAGAAAAAGATGAAATTATGAAATTTGTAACTAAAAATATTTTACCTACAAGTAATAACTCAGTTTTCTTTCTTTTTCGAAATAATGATCCGTTTTATTAAAATAACTAGTCTATTGCGGTTTTTTTCATTACGAGCACAGCGTATCAACATAATACTAACGAACCAACGAGACAAAATTATGGCAACGGTAGGTATAGCCTTAATCAAGCTCGCAAGCAGTGCCTTGGGAATGAGAATAAGCTTAAAATTGAACGGACGAAAAATAAAACAAGCGAGTATCGCGCGATCCGCCGATCGCGTTTACGAGACGACGACGTTCGATTGTTTCTGCTAGATACGAATATTCGATCGTTTTAGTCACACTAAAACTGACTTTTATGATGCTATCCGAGAACAAAGATAAGCCATACTGAAGAGGCGTTAAATCAAATGCTTTGTTATAAAAGTAGTAAATAACAATACAAATGCAAACAATTTATGGCCAAAAAAAACACAGTATAGTTATCATTACAAAAATATCACTTAAGACATTAACATTTAACATAAATGCGAACGAAAAGATAATTTGAAATATTACCTACAATAATAATCAATAATTTAAAAATCAGCTACAGCTATAAATTACAATAAATTACACATTCTTGATATTAAAACACCAAAACCATATATCATAATAAGTATATGATATTAGGCTGCTATGTTGCGTCCGGGTAAGTTTACTAGTAGAGTCATTTTATCTCACGAGCGCGGGTGAGCCACGGTTGTGTGTTGAGCTATACATGCACATGTCTATGTGTGCGTCAGCGTAGGAGCCATGAGTTCACGTTGTCTATGTGCCCATATGTATTGTGTCACAACTACAACAATGGGCACGTGAGATAAAAGTACTATACTGTTTTATTATAATTACTATATACTGTTTTATTATAATAAGCTTCCATAATAATAAGCTTATGACGTAACTTTAAAACAGGGTGAAGTGTCAACAATAAATTATACCTAACTCGCATTTTTAAAGTTCAGTGCAAACTAGGAAACGAGCACAGACGTGAGTTTTCAGTTTTTGCATAACTTTTGAACTTGCAAACGTTCGAGTATGTCACTGTTGCGAGATGACATAAGGGTTGGTACCGAATAAAGAAGGAAAGTAAATTCAATTGGCCTTCACATTTCGTCGTGCTACCGTTCTATCATCTATCTATCGTTAATAATATAATAGCTTATTCGTAATGGTGGCCTTGGTGGATATTTATGAATAAACATTGTGTGGTTGTTAATTCGACTGCAATGATTGCAAATTAGCTCTAGTACCCCCTTCAATTACCAATCAACCTGTAGGAAAACTTATATGAGAATTTCAGAAGGGTTAATATACACGGCTTACAAACATTCTCCAACAAAGGTAGTTTCAGTGCTTACATGGTTAGCGTAGATTTTTTTATTGGAAATTTTATAGTAACTATCATTGAAATCCTACTTAATATTATAAATGTGAAAGTTTAGAGGTTTGTTATTCAAGCAAAAAAGGGACAAGGTGTTATGATAAAATTTGGCCTAGAGATTTATAACGTGTATTAAAATATAGGATACTTTTTATCACGAAAAGGAAACAAAATCAGAGATGGAAGTTGATACGTGAGTTCACGCGGAAGAAGTCGTTTTTTATAATAGGATTGCTCTTAGCTAGCATCTAGCCAGGGGGCAAAGATGAGGCTGACGGTGAAGCGAGCTCACCCAGAAAATGCCTAATCACTCTTGCCTTAAATAGGTCCCGGTTATATGAACTCGGAAATATAAACCGTGGGCAAACTCTAGTTGTTAAGTAAAATACAATCCAAATATATAGTTAACATATTTTAAACATTCATTTGAGTATTGTCGGTGCCTATATATGCAATCTCTAGGAAAGAGGCTAGCCGACAAAATAAGAACAGAAACCATAAAAAAAGGCAAACAAAAACAAAAGATGTCACAATAACGATAAATAAACTCGAATGGAGATGGACTGGACACACATTCAGGGGAAAAGATAAATGGTCCAAAACATTAATGACCTGGTACCCCAAGATATGACAAGTAAGAGAGGGAGACCATTAAAGAGGCTGTCGCTGGAAGCACCTGGACCAGGAAAGCTCTGATCAGGGAAACGTGGAAGCAATTGGAGGAGGCCTTTGTCAATGGACAAACAGACGAAGTTAAACATACCAATATTTTAACGTAGAGCACATATCATTGAAATTGTAAAACGAAATGTTGGAAATAAAGGCTATTATTAATATATATGCAATCTGCTACTTACCTAAGTGCAATGTCCATTGAAAATGTACGCGGGATAGTATTCCGAGACGCAGTATTTAGCCGGGGGTGTCATGAATCGGCCGCAGCGCTCTCCCAGCCACCCTCAACTTAATTAGCTAATATGACCACCCACGATATTTACATTTGCAACCTTTTCAAATGGTCTCCATCCCAACACCATGTTCATGTATACATACCAAACGACTGTAATAATATTACCTACTTCAGAAGTTTACACTAAGGCGACTTCCTGATATGTCGGTGCGGAAGCAGTACGATATGAGAAAAGTGTCAAATGTCAGTGTCAGCTGTCAGTCGACTCGGTACCATTTTTTTACTACGCCCCTATATTTAAATGAGTGCTTCCTGACTGGCGCGGGATGCGCGGTAGCGGGACGATGCGAAGGCGGTACTGCTCCGCTTCTGCGCATGATATTACTACTGCGCAAACGTAATACTGACAGTATTAGGTCAAGTGAGAAACTCACTTGAAAGAATATTGTCAATATTACATTTGCGCAGTAGTAATATCATACGCAGAAGCGGAGCAGTACCGCCTTCGCATCGTCCCGCTACCGCGCATCCCGCGCCAGTCAGGAAGCACTCATTTAAATGTAGGGGCGCAGTAAAAAATGGTACTGAGTCGACTGACAGCTGACACTGACATTTGACACTTTTCTCATATCGTACTGCCTCCGCACCGACAAATCAGGAAGTCGCCTAACCCATTAAATATTTATGTTGTTCTAATATTTCCCATTCCACGTACGAATGGTGTGAATATTTTTGCTAGTTTACAAAAATGTACACGAAAAGGCTTTTTGGATTTCCATTAGGTAATTGAGTGGCGGATTCTTATCCGCAGGCTATTCTAACCCATAGGAATTACTTACAATACTTAGAATATAGTGCCTAGAAAGTCCGTCAAAGGAAAAGGCTGCACGTAGAAAACTTGAAACGTAAGACTACATTTTTACAAAGACGGCATAATATAGAGTGAATAAATAAACGTGTAAAATCTCAATGTCGGTATATTTACGAGTATAAAATTTAATCATAATTTACGAGTATATTCATATAAGCAAATCGTATCACATGTCGAGTTATAATAAGTGCCTTATAAAAATCATTAATTCGTTTTTAACTGAAAGTTGATATTTTATGGCAACAACGAAAACCACTTAAATCTCACACACCTCTTTTACAGCCATCTTTATTTATTACATTAAAACGTTCGCCTTTATACATTCTAAAGCTCCATATTATTCTGCGGTCGATTGTTCCACACACCTCTACTTTAACACATGGAGTTGGTGAATTAATATTTAAGCTAAACACTGATTCCGCTCAAGTTAACGTAATGCCACTTTGCATTAATTGACGAGACGACGCCTGAAACTTGCTATAGGCTGCGTCAATAAATAACCAAGTTATCTTTCGTAAAAATTTCAACTAGTGGCGGGGTATTTAGTTTCTGCTCACGTCCGGGCAGGAAGCTGACCGTAATACTGGTTCGTGAAGTCTTGCTATAAATCATAACGCCATTTCAATTTACGGAGTCTAACACGGCAGTAATAGGCCAGCCGCTGCCCGCTGCCCTCCCGTCGTTGAAAGACCTAGATTTGTATTCAACCAACGATATGATCATTAGTTACTGCAATTTTCTTCGCATCCCGTACAGGAATGCTATCGTCGGGTGTTATGGAAGGGATGAATGATACTTTGTAATTACTTTTGGGATCTGACTAGGAAATTAAGTTGAACTGCCGGACTTTTTTGTTTATTTATTAAACAAGAACGGTTCAATTACACTTGTTTATGACTAGGTACAATGTAGTAAATTACTAATTACACACAACAAAATAAATATAAACTAATGGGTTATTGTCATCATATACATTCATCCATCAGCTCTCATATATCTCACAATAAGAGACGCATCGAGACATTATATATGTATGGATGTTCGTGATTATGAACTTTATTGCGTGGTTATGTATGTATGGTAAGGTGAGTTGAATACTTGTCTGAAAACATTCTTAATAACATAATTGAAGGTATCCCAAATTAGAAATATATCTTCGTTAGTTATAATATCGAGCAAGACATGTTGAGTTTCGTGTTTATGCAAAATTTAAGCATCGAGTGGTTACGTGGTAAGATTGAGTAAAACCTGTGGCACACGTGAAAGAGCCACGACCATAACGGCTTCTTAGTTACGGGCGTTGATTACGCCACTCGGCCGGCCGGCTCCGGTCTTCAAGCGAGGCTTCAGGACGCACGTACATGTAATTTTATTGATTACAGGGTGCGCCGGTCCAGCCCGATTTGAATTTCCAATGAGCTCGTTAGAATCAGCCCGGACACGGGACTCGGACAGGCCGATAAAAACTTCATTCCTTTTTAGCTGATTGTGCAAGCTCTCCTTGGAAGGATTGCGGATCGGTGGAGCTTTAATCGATATTTGTAAACTTTCTTGCGGATCCTTAAATGTGTCTGGAAAGCTAAAAGCTACCTTGGGACTTTGTGGTCTGGCAACTTCTATTAAAATAAAAGCAAACTGGATGCCTTGATTCTGTAAACCACGCCCTCCGTTTAAGAGATACGTTTATGTCTTGGCACGAAAAACGAGATGAAACGCTCTGTTTTAGGACAAATTTCGATAAATTTCTGCCTTTGTAAAGTTTTTTTCATATTTCGTCTTATGAGATCTTAGATGAGGCAAAATACCCTGATTTTAACTTTATTACCTATGGCATAACCAGTTTGAGTCATTATATTTGACTTTTATTAACATCTGGATTGTACATAATATTTGTTTTTATATTAATTTTGAATTATTCTTTACTTGCTAGGTGATCTTATTGTTTAAATTTATTAATATCCTAATTTCGAATTGCCATCTACCTAATTTAACATCGTTTAAAACTGGAGTTCGCAATATTAATTACTCAGTATTGAATGTGTTGTGTCTGTTTCATTTAATGAGAAATAAATACATCTATTCTAATAATGTATTATTTCAGTAGCCTTCGTAAAAAAAGGACAATAAAGACACCTTTGGATTTATTTTTCTATTGAGAAAATTTTTAGCAATCATGTGTCGGCTCTAATCAGAGAAATAATCATGCCGTGAAAAATCAGATGAATACATCTGCAAATAAATCCTTATTGTTTTCTTGTGTGGTGAGAAGAACGTTTCAATGTACGCGATATTTTTGATTGCACGTCCTTAATTTAGAATTCAGTTAAAAGAAAATACAAACCTATTTTAGATGACTTTAGAAATTTAATGTCCATAAAAAAAGTATGATGCTCCTGGCTTTAAGACCTAGCTGTCAAGCAATAGCATAAAGTAACCAGCATTTCTCCGCTTAGCTCCAATACGTAGCAATTGGAGTTTTGCACCGCTCTTAATTAAACGCCGGCGGCGTGCGCCTAGCGGCAAACTTCGATTGCGCTGTCAAAAATCCCAAGAATTATTTCAGTAGTAAAATAACTTGTACGATTTTAGGCTTTATCGTGCGAGTTCAGGCGTATTAGCAAATTTATACTGCACGGATGCAATATGCCGCCGGATCGGGCGCTAGTTGGACGCAGCTCTTTTATTAAAAACGGTTTTTATTTATTGACGATTCGAGGTAGCCGGGGATTTCTCTAGCGATACATTTCTGAATCTGGGCTGGCAATTTATTCGGGTTTTCAAACAAGCTGTGATGTTAGTTCAATTTTTGCAATAAATTTTTATATTACTAATCTTTATTCCATTCTATTTGTATATGAGAATATCATGGAAAACAAACTAAACTGTCCATACGACAGCCTTTTGTTAAAAATTACACCCACTGGTCTAATGTCTATATTCGAAACAATACGCATAAATAAAGTTGACTGCTACCATAAACCTAGCCATGTCAATCCTAAAGCTCACACGGCTTTCTCTTACATTATAGCCGGCACATATTATATTGGTATCCACATGGTTACTCCACACGCACACAGCCCCCTATTTTATTACTTCTGTGACGTAACCACGTAACGTGACCCCTTTGTCTGGTTAAAATTACCCTTCAACGGTCTAATTTTAAAAGAGAATAGGCGGTACGGTAGGTCATTATGTTTTGGTTCGTTCTACTCCCCTACCCTACGGTAATTAGTGGCTGCAATTGTACCGCGGCACGGAAAAGTAGTGAAAAACTTGTCGTTCACTAATCGATAAATCATCATGTTTGTTACCATTTACCCTCCACATGTCACAGATTTTCATTTGACGAAATTCGGTCAATGTAGGTATGCCACCATTAATACGAGTGAGGAAAATTGATGATGTTTATTACCGTACTGTCTTCTCGAAGATCTCACGGTTCGAAATAAATGCCATACGATAAATAAATAAATAAATGATGTTTATTTTATTGAAAGTTGTAATGGGTCTATTATTAATAAACCATTATAATGACTAAAATATGCAATTCATTACAGTTCAACTATGCCTAACTGTAAACTATTAGATAATCTGAAATTTTTCGTGTTCTAGAAATATAGGTACGTAACTATAGAGACCCATTTAATAAAGAAACCCTACTTGATATTAATTAATTATACAGCCCAGACGTTGGTGCCCGTACTTATTCCAGCTTCCCGGGTTATTGAAGCAACCATGACTTCATGCACAACTTAGGGCTAAAAGCGGAACAGTTAACCAGACCAGTCCGGGCTAAAATTAAATGAAGCCACATAATTGGTTTTGTTCGTGTAATTTATGAAAATCATTGACAATTTACGGCAAATGCGTAGCAGGCTTGGATGTTTTCTTTAAAGTAAAGTAACGTTTATTTGCTAGAATACGTACAAGAGATGTTAATATTATACTTATGGTGAGTCACAGTATTCAGCCTTAAACGGCATGCAAATATTATAAGTATAGGCTATTAATTACAATATTATTTACACATTTCAAATAACAAAAATAATTATATTATATTATTTGTATTTGTATTTAAGTATGTAATTTATATCTATATAAGTCTGTATATCGTCGCTTAGTACACGTAGTACAAGCTTTGCTTAGTTTGGGACTAGGTTAATTTGTGTAAGATTGTCCACAAATATTTATTTTTATTTTTTACCATCCTGCGTAGATGTCTTACTCGTATTAAACGATACACACGTATAGTTTGTAGGAATATAAAAATGAACATACTATATAATCACCTGTGTATTATGTGTAGGTTCGTTTCCAAATCTCACCTGTGTATAGCTTAAGCCCTCGGACAGGTCGTAACTACTAGAAACATGTTCACTTTACGGCCTAGCAGAACAAGTTCGCGACAGTCACGCCACATTCCTAGATAGTCGCCTCGCCGCCCACGACCAAACTGCGAAGCCGCCCAAACTGCGAGCCCATGTAAACTACGTGTACTTCCAGTGAATTCCTACCACGAGAACATGTGCTTGAAGTGTAAGGCGACTTCCTGACTTGGCGGGGCGGGATTGATATGTGACATTTTCTTCTTTGGCGTAAATTTACTGACGTCGCAAAGATTCTCACTTGACATAATACTGTCAGTATTACGTTTGCGCAGTAGTAATATCATGCGCAGAAGCGGAGCAGTACCGCCTTCGCATCGTCCCGCTACCGCGCATCCCGCGCCAGTCAGGAAGCACTCATTTAAATATAGGGGCGTAGTAAAAAATGGTACCGAGTCGACTGACAGCTGACACTAACATTTGACACTTTTCTCATATCGTACTGCCTCCGCACCGACAAATCAGGAAGTCGCCTAAGGATTAAAAATAAAATAGAGCTGCTAATTATATTAGTAAATGCATCACTGTGACGTCTAGGTCACTTGGGGTAAGTCTAAGGAGTTCAATAGAAACACAATATAGCATTTGGACATAGCTAACGGGAGTAACGTCCGCCCGGGCCTAGTGACAGATGCCGAGTGGCACTCCCCACCCGGGCGTCCGTGCTCCAGTTGCTAACCCGTTTAATCACTCGTCACTACATCTCTTCCTTTTCGACAAGTTTAATATTAATTAAATATGTCATTACATAGATGTCACAGATCGATGCACGTAACCAAGCTTATGGATATATAACAATATATGATTAAAGTTACATGTAACCAACTTTTAAATATGACCCATAAGTATTATCCACACAAATTGTATAATTATAAATCACATTTCTTTACAGACAAAATATGAAGACGAGCATATTATTCGTTACTTTCTTTAAAATCCGTTAACTATCGTTCGTATCATCGTGCGCAGATTATCACGATCGACATCATGTTAATTTACAAAAGTATCGATTTTATTTATATGCTTACATAATAACCAGGTTAATTCACATTTCACCTTTAATTTATCATTATAAGAAGTTAGTATCACCGCCTCAGTGGGCTGAATATTGTAAATATTGCATGACTAAAATTCATTACTGTACAATATGTACTTATTGACCGAGACTGCACTGACAGACACTTCTTGGTTCAGAATACAGAACGCATAGACTCTGTCTATAAAAATTGCCAGCAGCGTTATCAACATTATACCCCGGAAACTTCTTATCCTTGTTTCCAGCCCCATTATCTTTTTTTTTTGTTTTTTTTTGGTCTGAATATTGAGCTAATTTATGGCTATTAATAACCAATTAAATTAGTTTAAGTTTATCGCGTTTAGTACTAAAGTAACTTTTTGGGTTTGCATCAGTTATATTTCTTATCATATTTGCTCTAATATTTGTCTCAACTATATTTTGACTAGATTGAATCTACCAGCGCTTCGGAAAATCAGGCGTCTGAAGAGAAGAAACGCCGCAAGAAACTCTCCAGGTAGTTATTAACCAATGGTCTCAATATAAGTATTATTGTATTTACTTTTAGATTGACCTCATTGAAAAGATTTTATCTGATACTCGCGCAATACAATTTATTTGCGCATTATATTATACATTAATTTTGCCCTTTGTTTGTTATGACTTATTTTTATAAGAATATAATTAGACTGTTTGTTTGTTTTTTTTTTACTTTTTGTTATATCTTTTTAGTTTTATTCACATTTGAATAGATATCTAAAGTGTCTTTTGACATACTTGTGTTATCATTTGGCAGGTAATGGTTTATTGTATTTCCAAATGAGTGGAAAGCTTTATTTTTAAAAGATAGGTAGTAGACCACTTAATATTGGAAACAATTCCGGTTTTTATTAAAGTGATATTCCAAGACGCATTCTACATTTATTTATCGTATGGCATTTATTTCGAACCGTGAGGTCTTCGAGAAGACAGTACGGTTGCCGTTTGCTATACTAACCCAGTACACGCATCATGAGTGGTAATGACTAAACACCCATCTATAAATGTGATGAGCCATAACTCATCCATCGAGTACAGTTACCAGGAAACACGGCAAATAACTAAACTGTACCATATTTTGTAATTCTACATAGATTTTATGGCTCTGCAACCCAAGTTAGGATTCCTGTGCGTATCTTCCCAATTACTACTCCTGCCTTATGTTAGTAGGTAGGTAGCATCAGAACTCAAGATTTTCTAGGATATAATTATAATGCTCTACCATAATGTACTGCCTCCAATACATTGTTAACAATACAACCCTTCAAATTACCAACCCGTTCAGGGGCTTTGTTTTAAGGATTTTGATCTTAATTTAGGCGTCCATATCTCGGTATCGACATCATTCCTTTCCGAGTTACAACGCCCTTGAGTTGCATTTACGGTTCCAAAATAACCAACATAGGTGTCGCTATTTGGTTCTCAACCAACCCTAAAGAGACACCTCACTAAACCAGGAACATGCTGAAATTTCCGAGTACCTACATAAAATGCTAATTTCCTGTCATTCTTGGCATTTCGACTGACCCGGCTTTCGCGCACATAAAAGGTCATCCGGAATTTTTAGTGACTCTAGTAATAATTGTTAGTGACACTCATCGTGACTACGATGATAAGTAACAGGCAAGCCGCAACTTGACGACTCGTAAACAGCTGAGATATAACGCTCTAACGGCAGACTATGATTGCAGTGTTCTAGTTGTCAACATTGGTTTTGTTAGGCAGGAAACACCTTGCGTCTACTAATTACTATACCAAACCCGCTCTACACCTTGACTCTACATCTTGACTCTACATCTTGACTCTACATCTTGACTCTACATCATGACTCTACATCATGACTCTACATCATGACTCTACATCATGACTCTCCAGGTACTACGATTACCAATTATTCTTTGGTTATAGTTTTTAACATTTATTCCTGATCCATTTTTGTAAGCAATAATCCTTATTACCACATTGCCTGACGCCAGATCTCGGATTCAGGAACTAAATGATACTGACCCCAGGCTCAGGTTAAGACACAACCGGAACACTCCAGGAAAATACCCATTATTACACCTCCACGCACTTGCACACTGCGCGGCATGTACTTGTACACTGTATTAACTCATCACTGTATTGCTTTATATTTTCAGTTCATATTTTAATTGTTTGCATGTGCTTTAGCTTAGGCACATCGGTTTTTTCTTGTATTTCATATTAAATATGCAATAAACTGAACAGGAATGAAATTTGTTTTATTTTTATTGTTGTTAATATTCCCCTGGTATAAATATTAGAGTTAGATATACTTTATTGTTCCAGTTCCTGGCCCATATAAATCATCAGTAGCATAAATAATGCGCACCTGCACTTTGGTGCGCAACCCTAGCTGGGACTATGCTATATTATGCGCAATACAGTGACAAAACATGCGAGCATGACTTTTGACAAGATCGTAAGAACGTTCAAATATTTTTGTGACTTTGGGATCTTACATACGTTTATGCCTTTGACTAACATCCAGTTTCAGACACGACTTTGTTAATTTTCATCAAGTTCCTCTTCTAAGATTTTTTTGC
This sequence comes from Cenopis cana, assembly GCA_951800055.1. NCBI lineage: Eukaryota > Metazoa > Arthropoda > Insecta > Lepidoptera > Tortricidae > Cenopis > Cenopis cana. The sequence continues at coordinate 9,713,044 of OX637476.1, read as the reverse complement.
AATTCAAATTCCCTGAAAAGCTAGTTATTAATTATTGGACTGAGCAGCCAATACAATTTTATTGTTAGTACCAACCAACGCTCAGCGCATAAGTTTACTAATATACATTTTTTTTTCAATTCAAATTCCTTGAAAGGCAAGTTATTAATTATTGGACTGAGCAGCCAAAACAATTTTATTGTTAGTATTAGTACCAACCAACGCTCAGCGCATAAGTTTACTAATATATATATATATATATATATATATATATATATATAGATATATATATATATATTGTTTGTAAGTACCAGTTGTAAGTAATATACAACTTACTTCATTTTTGTTAGTACCGACCGACCCTCAGTCTACTAATTTATTTTACCACTTTTCCGGCACCAGCTGATCTACCAATTTAATATTGAAATATGCTGGAAGAGATCCCTCCGGGATAAGTTCGCCTTTGTACCTTAGTCTTATGTGACATGTACATATATTGTTTTAACCTATGTTGTGTACAATATAGTGCTTACATACCTACATACATACATGTATTTGTATCGTAAGTAGGTACCCGGCACCTTAGGTACAAATTCATTTTATAGGTACGCTCTCCCTTATTTACTTTGAGTTACAGGGAAAAGCAAATTCACTGGAACTCTTAGATCGACCGCATGGTTCGGTACTTCCAGCAAAATTCCACGGGTAGCTGACCTAACGTAAGCCTACCCGCTGAAAAACAATTATAAGTATTCCTTGTGTCGATGTATGGAATATATAATATAATTGACATTATTCATTTTACAACAATACAACATTGTATTGCACAAAAACTCAGAATAAGTAATAGAACAACAATACAATGTCAAATGGCGGGCTTTAGAATTAACATTGAAGATTTAGATTTATCGTTTTTATTTTGGCGATAATTATTAGATTGACTTTTTATTGAATTATCTCACATAACTAGTGCCAGACATACACAGGCATTGTAAATTCGTATTTAAACATTTCTGTTTTTATAATATATATTCGTATAATGATAAAGAAATCTAAAATTAAATTAGAAAATACCAAGTGCAGCATATTTATTTTATTTATTTAATCTTTATTCCGGACACAGGTAGGTGTCACGCAGACTTCCTGGTACCTAGGTATCAACTAGCTGTGACAGGAAGTCCTGCTGTTCCATACGATTGTAGGTGGATGATTCTCATTCCAGAATTTAATATTTTCTTAACCGGATTGCTAACGACTTTTGAGTGATGATATTTTTGATTATAACTATATAATAGTTAGGGTACAGACTCTATTCTATATACTATACTATAGAATAACCTGAAGACAGCAATAAGTTTGCATTGCACTCTGATTTCCTTAACTTGCACTTAGCGTTTGGAACGGTGTGGACATCAATTACTTTAACAATGAGAATCACCCCGGGTGATGTAATGAACCCGGTAGTTCTGTACTTCTCTCGACAGATGTGTGGCATAAGTAGACCACCTGTGATTTTCAGCAGGCATTTGTCTGTTCTTTTCTTTTTCACTTAATTATACCGTTGTAATTTCTGTGAAAGCTTATACCTTGTTTATTTTAAAATTAGAATTTAGGCAAACAACAATAGTGGCGGTAAACACACACACTGAATTGGCACACGAAGGATCCAAATCCGTAAGATATTCATCCAGATAAGTAGCAGTTGTTGAATATTACAAATAACATTTTAAAACAAATAGCCATCTCACAATCTATGCTTCTTTTGTTTTCTGTTGTACAATATACAACTTTTAGATGAATAATCCGAAGCGGCATAACAAGGTTAATTTAATCCAAACAGCTTTCTCTTATTCATGATTTTCACGAATAACAATAAATAATTAATTTCGGCATGAATTAAACCGTTTTAATAGTAGTACCAACCTAGGTACACTATTTTATCGCAAAATGTGCCTGATAAAATATCGTAAATAGTTTTTGTGCCACTCTTTCTAATGATAAAAACAAGGTATACAGCATGTCAGCGTTTTGTCGCTTCTTGTTGGTACCAGTCTTTACAAACTTACCACTCATTGTTATTACCGGTCTATATTAGACCTACTTACTGCCCATTGTTAGTACCAGTCTATGCAGACAGACCTACTACTCAAATTCACAAGGAGTTCTTCCGACAGATACGTCTATATTGTATAACATATCACTTGGTGTATGCTGTTCCTTTATTTTAGTACCAGCCCACTCAGACTTACTACTCGATCCGTTAGGACTTAGGAGTGCTTACCAATATTATTTAATGCATAGTTCACGTGTCTACCCGCACAGTAAAATAATACATTTTTGTAATGGAAATAATTTCGTCTCCATTTAATAAACCATTTTACTTACGGAATCATAATACCAAAATAGAAATAGGCCACAATTGAACCAAATTGGTATTATTATATTTTAATTAACACTGCAAAACAAAGACATTTCACAATACATCGCTCCACAAAACTAGTTTTTCAGTTTGATTGTGGGGATCTTAATTGATTATGGTTTATTATTGTCATTTGTGATAGAGCACGCATGGGAATAAAATTTATAATCCGACATGACAACGTTTATACTATATTAAAGGCCATTTATTTTTAAACTCCTGATAAATACCATCTATTCTACTGATGAAATATCCAAAATATTAATGTAAGTAAAATGCAAGAATATTTTTAACTGCACTGTGTGTTGGTAGCACGTAACAATCGGCATTTCCATTATCATGGAACTGGTTCCTATTCTTTCCCCTCCTTTTAAAATCGATTGACGACTTACCCATAAACTCGTCGCCACTTGTGACGTCTAGGTCACTTGGGGTAAGTCTAAGGAGTTCAATAGAAACACAATATAGCATTTGGACATAGCTAACGGGAGTAACGTCCGCCCGGGCCTAGTGACAGATGCCGAGTGGCACTCCCCACCCGGGCGTCCGTGCTCCAGTTGCTAACCCGTTTAATCACTCGTCACTACAATCACCTTGTTTATATTTTTAATCGACTTCAAAAAAGAAGGAGGTTCTCAATTGGGTTGTTATTTAGAATGTTTCGACTTGACAATGTATTGATAGCATAGCGTAACGCAGCTGTTGGTGCGAGTATTACGTGAAATCAATGCATATATTCGATTTATAACGCATACAAAATACAATATGGAACTACACTCACGAGCAAAAATAATGCATTGCATTGCATGCACTTGGTATTGAACTTCCATAGAAAGTAAACCTGTTATTTTTGCTCTTGAATGTATGTACGAGTATATAGATCGACCATTTAACAAATTCACCGCAAGAAACCCGCCTAGCGGGAGCTCTGCTCGTAGACCTGTAGCCATGCGTTTCCCTGTATGTAGAGGAAATTGCGTAGCGCGATGAAAAACTTGTATGGTCGTGAACGCTTTAATGCAGGCAGTGCCAGCTTAACTTAGCCTATATGCGCGTGTAAGTACAAATACATAGTTTATAGGTACAAAGTGAAAAAAAATGTAAATTGTAATTTGCTATACATAGACTATTCTTCTTCTACTTAGCGTTATCCCGGTTCTTGCCAGGGTCCGCTTTCCGGCTCACTTTCCTCCACATTGCGCATTGCACGATCCTGGGTGTCCTCTCTAGTGAGCCCATTCTCGCTCATGTCGGCCTTCACGACAGCCAGCCATTGCTTCTTGCTATTTATACATAGACTATTGTTACCTTAAAACACATATTTTCATATACTACAACATATCTATTGCACGTGAGAGGCCTGCTTGACAAGGAACTTGTTAATATAATATCTTTTACTGCATATACAAGTACAAGTACTTATGTATTTTGTTACCAGCATGGTACTTCAAAATTGTTTCACGTACACTATGTGCCAAGTGATCCGAGCTTATATTATGCAAGAATTCCCGTCCTCATTTTTACTACCGTGGCCTAGGACATAGCTGGTATTGTTGACTCGGCGTTCCACAGCGGAAGGCAGAAGACAAATTTATTCCTTATTGCGGTGATATCTTTGGCCTAATACTTCTGCAAATCTGCGGTACTAAAAGAATGCCCTAAAAACAGGCTTTCTTTACCCAGGATTCTAATTTAAAACTCACTTTCTTTCTATCAGTGGGTTAGTTTTCAGTCAGACTCAACATTCCGAGAACTAAGCAATTTTTTGGAAAGGGTAAACATCAGGGTTTGATTAGACCAATCGATGCGATATTCTCCTTTTATCTCACAGTGTTACAATTTCACAAGCTTTCTATCAAACCTATTATGTATTGCATTGATTTATCTGCCACATCCAAACACTGAATTAAATTGGATACAAAATATTTGTGATTGTAAAGTATATTGAATAATAACTACGTCCTTTTTAGGGTTCCGTAGCCAGAATGACTAAAACGGAACCCTTATAGTCTGTCTGTCCGTATGTCACAGCCGATTTACTCGGAGACTATAAGTACTACAATTATGAAATTTGGTAGGAAGATGTGTTCTATAAACCGCTACATAAAAGTGATGTGAAATAAGAACAACAAAAATATTTTAGGGGGGGCACCCCATATATGTCCGGGGGATGAAAAATATTTTCCCTATGAAGATACGACCTTTTTAGATTCAAGGTATTAAATAGTGTTTATAGAAGTGGACTGCTAGGTGTCGCTACGGAACCCTTCGTTGTGCATGATCCAACACGCACTTAGCCGGTTTTTTTAACTTGACTGTGGTGTTATGGGCCGGGCGGCCCAATAAAATGATAGGAGTGCGCTATAGGAGAGTGACCTGGGGAAAATCCAGGGGAAACCTCCGACACGACCACGCAAGCGGTTTAAACACTGGAATAATCTAAGAGTTTGTGCTCCAGTGAGATTGGTTGAGTGAGTGGAATCAAAGAATCGAGCTAGAGTGTATGGTCCGTGAGTGTGTGCCTAGGACACCGGACCGGGCGGCTCCTAATGAGTGATCGCCAAGTTACGACTGACAGGGGAGGGATGAAAACGTAGTAAACTACGTCCAGTCAGTCGGGTTCGGTCCAGAAGCAACTTTTGAGATCGAAAATTTTAATTGAAAGTATCCAGCTGGTCTCCCACGGAAATGAGGAAAGCAATTAGTCTTTCTAATCTTACCCACAGGTAACGTAAGGCTCCCAATAAAGTAGGTATTGTCATAAACCCTTCGAACGAGGTAAAAGTGGGTCTCCCTTGAGTTGGCGGCTCGCCCGGAGGGTGATTCGTTTAATTGTTAATGCCATAGTGATCTAAGTGGAGGCACCGGCTTATGTGGGTTAATGAGGTCGCTTCTAATTCATAGAGTCGCTAAAGTGCCCTCCAGTTATGAAAACTCTACTTAAGCAGTCACCGTTACACATTTTGCTTTTAGGTAAGTTTACTAATAAGATTACTAATCATGGGTGTTTATAAAGCACAACACTATATTTACAAATTAGAGACAAATTCTTAAAAAACTAAATCACAATCCCAATTGTCATGAACATCGTCTTTTGTTTTTTTTTTCAGCCAGCTAGCGGCCGCATAAGCGCCCGTATGAAAAAGTTATAAGACGGTCGGGAACGTACATTAAAGAAATAAAATTTGAATTGAATAGAAGGATGACGGTGATTTGAAATAAGATCAAAACCATGGGTAGTATTTTTCGTTAAAATTTATAGGCAAATATGTGATGATGAGGATTATGATGATGGCGAATATGTAAGATGCTAGTGAATACGCTCAATACAAATGTATGTATTACAGTACAGAGTTACTTAATTATTTATAATTTTTGTTTAATATAGTACAGTGTTTTTAAACTTATGAATGGAAGATTTGTTATTCTATAATTAATAATGTTTAGTAAAATATCAATAGTTTGGTGAATACTTGCATTTGAAACAATTGAAGATAGGTAGGTATATATATTTATTTATTACATAATAATTAATATTCACGCCTACGCGGCACCACTCGTAGACTGTTATGAAACGCAGTCGAATATTATGATAATCATATAGAAGAAAATTATTATTATAACATTTATAACCTATTTGACTTTGACCCAACATAATGGCAATTACTAAGTAGTAGACAGTTTCGATACAAAATGAATCAGTAGTGTGAAATGTTTTTATTTATTCAAGTTTTTAAGCATTTCGCTTATCATGATAATAATGAGAATTCCTAAGCGACGTGCAACAACTTATGAACAGTGTGAGATTTTCATCAAGCATTTGGTTTTGGGAACAAATAAAATGATCACCTAAATAACTTTTGATATCATCAAATTTGCGAACCCTAAAATAAGGTTGAACACTCAAAAAAATTTATCGATCAGCAATTCCGAGTCACCAAAAAAATCCTACCTATTTTTGCAGCACTTGCACCTATTTTACTTATTGCGTTCCTATAAATTTATAATCGCATCAAAAAAATTGTCAAGTACCACCAAAAACACTAAACTACCACCTAATCTCATGCACCTTTTTTCATTAGAATTACATCCAAATATTATACACATCGCATGCTACATTTTAGTAAACAGTTACAAATTAATTGTTTGTAGCACTATAAATATTTTAGTCATTTCCAAAATGTTATAAATTAGAAAGTAAAATTCTAAATTAATTTAAAAAGCAACGCGCAATGTGGCTGTGTGAAATAATAACACGTATACTGCTATCTCACTCAATCAAGTACAAAGAACTGTCTGGAGCATAAAACCTATTGATATGTCGTTAGAGTGAAAGGTACATATTGCTGTTTCATTCTAACTACCTATTGCTGATGGTTTACAAACCTGCAAGAAGTTTTATTATTAATTTTTTAATGGGTTGACGTGAGCGCGTTTGATTGAAATCTTTTATTTGAATATGAGTTATGATGATTTATTAAATTGTTAGTTTGTTATGAAAATGGATAAAGGTCCTCAAATGAGTTTACTTTATTAATTTAGATAGACTTTCATGGAAAAATTAAAGAAAGTTAATAGGTAGAAATAGGTATAGGTAGGTTTAGGTTATGTTAGTTTTGCATCGGCCCGAAGGGCCAAAAGAACTCAAAATAGGAGCTCCGCGCCAGCGGAGATCCGTCAATACTGTTCCAATGTCAACTAGTTTGAAATAAAAATACATGTCATAGAAAAATACTACTACCTAGGCAAATTGACGATTATCAGCGAATAGAGTAGAGGCAAAAACATCTGAGAACAAATAGCTGTATGCGACCAGTAAGGAAAGCACTGTTGAAAATATATTAAATTAAATTATGTTATGTACGTGTCTCATTAAAGTTAGAGAAATTTGAAGCTTCTATAAAATAAAATCATTTAGCGCTGTCTTGCTCGCACGCGGTGCGACGTGCGAGCGAGACGGACCGTATGGAAAACCGCATCAGTGTACTAGCAATGAGGTTAGACTAGATTGGAACTGCTTTGCGCGACGGGCGTTAAAAACAATTGCCGCGTGAAATTTGGTGATCATGTAGTATTTCTGGGTATCGAAAGAATTATTTGGGTGTAAATAATTTTAATAAGATTACGAGCCCTGTAATATTTGGATGTAAATTATATGAAATTTGGTGTTTGAAATTAGGTGATCATTAAGTATTTTTGGGTAGTGACTAATTTATTTGGTAACAATTTAATTTAATAGGTTATCGACATGTTACTTCTTTGAGTTGCACTTTATATTTAAAAGGAGTTGAAAATTTGGTGCGAATCTAGTATTATTGGTAATCAATGTAATTTTTTAGAGCATCATTCGGCAACTTATTTGGTGGTTCGTTAAATGCTACCCTTTGGTTTTTATACAGAAAACAAGGGGCCAGGGTTTCACACTCAGCAGGTGCAAACGAGTCGCTTTTAATGCTACATAAACATAGCACGTCTAAAAGTATGATTTGCGTTTATATAAGTGTAGAAAGTACCTAGGGCCGTAGAGTTTTCACGTGATATGCGCCAATGTCGCAGATTGATGTTCAAAAATTAAATATAGATTATTCTCTGTTTGGCCTGAAGGTTGACTGGTAGAGAATACCTTATGGCATTAAGTTCGCCTGTACCAGATATTTGTACAATAAAGTTTAAATAAATAGATAATAAATTAATTTAAGATACCTACTTCGCGGTCATGATGCCACGTCTAGGATATACATAACGATGTACATTATAGATAAATCTCTGTTTAGTTCCAATGGTTGGTTGGTAGATAATGCCATTTGGCATTAAACCCATCATATTTTGTAGAATTCTGTGTTTTTGTGGAATAAAGTTTAAATAAAAATAAATAAATAATATCTCGGTTCGTAAGTTTGCCTGATATTTGAGCTCTTTGAGCTTTATAAGCCGGAGCTCATAAACGGGGACTTTCATCTCTCATCGGAATGGGAGATGAAAGTTTATTTCCATCCCAAGTACATCGTACCTGAGAATCCTATCGATATCAATTTAACTTCAATTTAATCCTCGACTTGTCAACCGAATGATAGAAATAGCTGATGAAGTGCGATCCGCAGTACACCTATAAATATTTAAGTACGAGTATATATGTCGCAACCGGATTGTATAATCTGCCGTTTTACAAAACAGAGCCGTTTTACAAAATAGATCCGTTTTGCCGGATCGTCATTGCAATACGTTCTACAATATGGCGGCTCACGTTTAGCTGGATTGTACTTGCCGGATTGCATAATCCGCCGTTTTACATTACGGTTAATTATTTTAATGTTTAGCTTCACGGGGTGAATAGGTACGTAACATTGTCAAACGTATGCAAATAGATCTATTCGTAGATAGTGTATTTTGATGAGAATTAAAAGTAAAATGCGGTAACGAACCATAGCAAAAATCGACTTCTAGTATTTCTCGTACATCATGCTCGTAGGGCTAAATACAATGTATTCAAAAAATTATTTAGTACGTGTAGGTATTTTATAAGCTAAGTCTACTAAGATAAGTTTACTTTGAAAAAAAAAATACGTTCACAGTTCCAACCTAGAGGTTTTCAAAAAACGTTAGTAGGTATAACTTATAGTAGTCATTTTAAAATAATGATTAAATGGTAACTTTAACAGTCGCTCTACAAACTGAAACAACAATTGTGAAGTTTAAGTTAATATTGGCTGTTCGAAAAATCAATAACATATTTTATAACAGCAAAAGCACCTAAAGTATATTTTCCGTCGGTCCCCAGCATCGGATCAAGAGGCTTTAGTTTGGTCTAGTTCGTAGGAGAGCACTTCTCGTGGTCCTTACCATGATTACAGGATCGCATCTCGAATAGCTCTCATGTCATAAATCTGAGCGTTAAAATAGCTAACATATAATATAACAATCATTCTCGTTCAAGGGCTGGTTGGAGTTAATGTTCAAAGAATTTGGAAGTTGATTGTTACTAGCAAAATTATGAAATTCCTTTGTTTCAATTCATTTTGTTTGGAAAGTATTTACTTATGTAACTACATAGAGGTAGTAGATCCGCGTATATTCTAAAATTAACAAATCGTGTTACGCACGCCCTAGTGCTTTTTACCCTCGAAAACGTGGGATAAACCTGTTTATAAAAATACCGTCAGCTGAAAGGGGTTCCATTTCGTAAATAGTCGACTAAACGTCGATTCCTGTCACGCCGGGTGCGGCTGAAGTGAGTAAAACTGGTAAAAAAGACGTACTCTAGTTCGGATCAAACCGGCAGCGATCCCAAATAACAAAACTTGCTGTATTGTTTTCTGGTTTTTGAGAAGTTTTATGTAAGGCAATAATAAACGAGTATAAGAAGCGAAGTTTTGCTGATACGTTACTTCCTGAGCTCTTTAAATTGCACACCTTTAATTAAGTAAATAAAAAATACTCCTCCGCTGAATATTTGCCACTCACCCAGATCAATTAAGAATAACGACACACGTGGATTGCAAACCTTTTTCTGTAGACCATAATACGTAACGACTGCAGTGCTTTATGACATCAACGGTATTTTTAAATTGTAACTGACAGCTAAATGAGGTTTTAGTTTATGTATGCATATAAATTGATTTAAGTATGTATAAGGATACGTGAAGGGATGTTTATTTTATTATATATACATATATGTAAATCAACACCAATCAATTAACAGCATTAATAATTAGGTATAGGCAGTAGACAATCAAAGTGCGAAATTTCTATATCCACATAATATATTTATCTATATTTTTTATTTTTTGTTTATGTAATATGCCATACCAAATTATTATCAAAAAGACTAATTTCGGCCCACGCTCAGACGCGTTTCACGCACAAATTAAGTTTTTAATTGAAAAGGGAATAATACGTATATAATGGCAAATTGTTTACAATTATATTTACACGTTTTTGATACAGTACTCGGTACATAATTAACAATGAATGTCGAGTACACAGTACATGCGATTGATTATGAATTAATTAAAACTTATTATTATGAATTCATTAAGCTTTTACAAAATACATATTTCAGTGCATATCACGCTTGTCTGATTTTTATGTAAGTAATATATATTAGACAAACCGCTTATTTAAGTATATTTCATTCTGTGTTTGTTTGTAACATTTAGTTGACAATCCAGTAAAGTTTACTCACAAAACACGAATGCAAATAAAATTCAATTTGTAAATTGAAACGTAATATGTATCCTAAACAAAAATATCAATGTCTCGGGCACACAACATAATACGTTCTCTCATCCTATGTTTACTTTCAATACCGAAGCTTTACACGATCCTCAAAACATATTTAAGGCCAACCTATTTGCTCAGTATAGCGCGAAATAGATCTGAGAAACAATAATTTTCTATCCGCGAAAGAGGTTCAAAGCAACATTCCAATAAAATGTCATTTATTCCGGACGCCGCGGAGGTTCCGCCGCTCCGATCATCTAGTGAGAACAACGAGCCATATTATGACGTAACACAAACATGTCAATTGTAGAGTACCTCTACGAATTTACGGCTGAGGCTGACGCATTGCGCTTGTTGAACAGCGAAAAGGCGTATAGCTCCGGAACTCCGCGGGCGACAAATATTGAGCGTTCACCAGCTACCTTATGTGTGTTACTTTTTAGTATAAATGCAAAGTAAGCGAAATTGAGACTTTAAGGCGCCTGTATACGAAAGCACTCCCCATACAAACTTTGTGCAAGTTTATCTTGGCGTGTGTTTGTATTACACTCACCAAAACCTCAATAAAAAAATGCTTTTTTTTGAGTTTTTGTTTTTTTTTTTTTTTTTGCTTGACATTCTTCGTATATCTAATATTAACAATATATATATATATATATATATATATATATATATATATGCGGGAGTGCCAAAACTGACGAATAAAACTTGCACAGAGTTTGTATGGAGAAGGCCTTGCCTCTACAGGCGCCTTAAGGCCAACTTGGTGCACGAGACATGAGGTTTATAAACGATCACGTATGCTCAGGACAGAATCAAAGTTGATTTTTTTATTTCGACGTAAATTCACCCACCACAGTTTATTAAAGGGCTCCTCTCCTCGTGTTCCCAGTTTGCCCTATTTGAGACATCTACGACTTCCCGCCAAGTGCCAAATGTCATCGCACCAACACGCAGTGATCTTCCCAGTGTCCTGACATTGGCTACCACTCTGTGTAGGTACGTCTGCTTTAGTTTAAACTTTCTATGAATGAATAGTCAATGCAAACAAACTATATAAAAGATGGCGGCGATAAAACTTGAAGGCACCTAGATTCCTCGAATAGGAAGCATAGATAAACCACGAAGACAGAAAATAAGACTATTAATAAAGTCATCCAGATACGGAGCAATAAGTAAATAGCCTTGTGCTATCTCCTCTTTAGAGACCGACAGGGATAGAACCAAGTAGTCGGGAAAACGAAAAAAAATCCTCACAATTAAACCTGGTCTTGGAAGCATTTTTCTATTCATTAAATTAGAGTCTTCAGATTATCATCGTGCATTTATCTCCGGTGCTGCAATTGAGCATTTCAGTAAATTGAAAATATTAATGTCAATAACTGGCGCAATATGTTCAAAATTCCTAGACCTTTTATCAATTGTATATATTCTAAAAATAATTCTCAAACAATCTCCATACCAAATTTCATCTAAATTGGTTCAGCAGTTTAAGGGTAGAGAGGTTAGTTAGACAGACCGACAAACAGACACAGTAGTATGTATGGCTAATAGGGATTGTTTCTTTAATTGGATTAGATACAACTAATTTCATAAAGTCCTTGATATTGCCTGTGCTTATAAATTGAACAGTCCCCAGGTATACCTGTGCAATCGAAATATATCCCCATAAACACCTTAAAACAAAATTCAGTATGTACAGTTTCGCTTATATGTATAAAAGGGAGTCACTTGTACTACAAGAATATGTAATACATATATATCACTAACATGCGAATGTTGCATCTTTTTCGTTATTCCTCAAAGGAACTTTGTCTTTCGCATAATATGTATTATAGCATTTATAGCAGTTAAACAACTACATATTAAGAGGAGGGGTAGGGCAAGCTCTCTCCATACAAACTTTGTGCAGGATTTACTTCGTTTGTGTTTGCATTAAAGTTATGATTTTTGGTCAGTATGCTTATTTTTCTGATAGCTATTTCGTGATGTAAATTTTTTTTTATTAACTTTTTTTTTCAAATTTTTTAATTTTGAATATTTTTGAAATATTTGAAAATTTTCACATCACGATCTTCGCATATCTAATATTTACAACCAACAAAAAAATTATATTTGTTAGTGCCAAAACCGACGAATAAAACGTGCACAAAGTTTGTATGGGGAAGGCCTTGCCCTACCCTGCGCCTTAAACAATTCCATACCGACAGTTACATATTGTTGTACATATATATATATATTGATTTGCTATATTCCCTAAATATTCACATTGCATTTGATAACGAGGTGTTAAGTAGTATAATTTTGAAATTAATGCACCACCCTTTATCTACCTGGCACAAATAAGTAAACACCTAGCTATCTGACCAATGATTTTGTGTTGGCATATACCTAATACTTTTATCACAGGGCGGTGCAGTAAGATAGTATCGTGCACCCGACCTAATTCGATCCACTGACGGCTGCCCGCGCGCGATCTTGGCAAGTTCCCGACACGGCCCGCCCGTCCGCGTTCCAACGGGAAATGTAACAACCCCCTTATCTACACTTAAACATGCAAACTCGGCTGGGGATCACGACAATCAATTTACAATTTCACTAAACGAAGTGCTGATGTCGTTGTCATGTGAAAAATGTGTGCGTGACATTATCAGAACTAATGAAAATGAAAATTCATCTCGCAGATATATGAAGTGGGGAGTAAGGCAAGTCCCAGTACTTGACACTAAACTAATATATGACACTTCCAGCCTTGTGTTATGATAGTAGTGGTGAACAAAAGGTGTCATCTATTGTGTATTAATATTAAGGGGAGGTATCCCCAATGCAAATGTCCCGCTTTAACACGCATGAGTTTGCAATTAACCATCCCGCTCTCTACAGCTCTTGGCTGGCCATGTCAGGCCATGTAACTGACTGCGATTTAGACTAGACAAGATCCTTATGTAACACATATATTTTTATAGAATTTAAGACACTATATTCTATGTCACTGATGGTTTAAAAAAATTCGAAAGTGGTAATACCCCGCCTTAAGTGTAAGGTAATATTGGCGCGTTTACCATAGAATTACCAATTTCGTTGTTTTGTAACACACAATGAAAACAGTATTGAATCACAAGCATAGCCTGTTGGAATCCTTTTCCCCACTCTCAATGTGTGCAGAATTAAAAATGTGAGTATTTGAAGTAAACACTAAGCACTATTAAACTTTAATGTAAAATAAATAACTTCTTATTTTGCTTAATCTCAGACGGAATCTGTAGCAAGCTGTTTCACAAAGGTTATGAATTGTCCATTTAAGTAAAATGTACCAGCAACTTTTTTAGTTAATTAGTTAATTGTTTTATCTGTCTAATTCCATGCACTTGTATGCACATATATGACAATACTCAGTTATACACTGCATGTAGGAATGCGAGATGATTAATATGATTTACGCAGGTATGAATATTTCTAAAGCACAAACCCGTCTTAAAGAGTTAATATGTATGTATGTAATAACTTTATTGTACACAAGAAAAAAACACAAAAAAAGAGAAAAAGTGCGTGGTGGTGTGTGTGGTGTTGAGTTAAAGTGCTATCAATCTGCTTTCATTCTATAAGTTTTCGTATAACCTATGTGGATATCATAATCCTCCTCTCTCAACTAGTTTCTCGTGCTTAATGGAGCAAACAGAGGCAATGGTCCATCGCAAACATTGAGTTTCAGCCGATAGGTAACTTTGAGCACGTTGCAAAATATTATATTGATAATGTTACTCCACCTCACAAATCACAAACAAATTAAAAAAATCCTCACAAATTGGAATTTTGTTATTCATCTCAATACAACACAAGTTTCGATATATAGATTTCAGACAGGGTTGATTAAATAACGACACGGTGTGTACCCAGCTTTATGATAGAAACGGTTATATAATCTTACTGAGTTATTTTGACGCAAAGCAGAGCATCCGACGGAGTGCACAGGCGGTGGCGTCCGTCGGCACCGCTTCCGCTCCCGTAACGTTAGCGTAAATTAATTCAATGATCGTCCGCATAATGACTTGCATGTGGCCACCCCTTGCGAGTGCGCCTCTAACTAACGTCCACTAATTTCCACCGCGTTAATGAAGGGAATTCTCCGCAGAGACGTTTTTGTTAGCAGACACACGGCGGAATAAGTAGACTTTTGGCACCGTCACCGCGCAGCGTTAAAACGTTTGGGCTATTAATCTTACACCGAGTAAATTGCATTTAAAGTTTGTGTTAGAATTCCCTGCATTTTATCCATGCCGTAGAACACAGTTCGGAACGAGATCCCAGCCGAATAAAAACAACCCAACTGAACGCGGTGGAGTGGTCAAGCCGTCTACGCCGAACAGTAGGTACAACTCGTTATTTCTCATTATGCTGAAGGGATTTTCATAACAACGTTCGGCGAGTTGTAGTGGGACTGAGACTGCTTTGGGCTACTTAGAGAGCCATTTGCAGAGAGATTGGCCCGACCTACGAGGTAGATTGCAGAACTTTGCAGATAACTTCTCTAAACTTGGAACATTTTGACGCTGCAATACTCGGATAAGATACCTAACGCGAGAGACCGGCTATGGGACGTTTAAACTTAACTTACACTTGTATATTGTATTACCTATCTAAACTTCATAAACAAAAGCTTAATATTGGGTCTACCTAGCTTACACCTTATATTATATCCATGTTAATCATTCCACGTTTCCTTAAACCACTTTTTAACATTACATTTTATACGGACCATACATTTTATACCTAGGGGAAACCTAAAAAAACGTATGGGAATTTGGGAACATATTTTTGTATCAGAATCGATAAATAATAGTACACGTGATTCTGAATAGGCAAACTCAAAAGTAAAATGTTGAATTTAAGTCAAAAGGCCTTGAAGGTCTAAGTATTATCGTGGAAAAAAACAGTAAAAACGTGCAAAATAAATGCATAATCGAGGCACGGTTCGTAAGTTCTGACATTTAACTATTGAACGGGTTATCTCTCAAAATAACTACTAACTGAAGGCACAGCTAAAGGTACCTTAATACAAAGGGTTTTCTTATAGACACTCGTATTATTTTTATTCATTCATTCATTTATTCAGCCAGCGGAAATTTGTGTCAGGCTCAAACCTTTCACTCCGGACGAAGTACATCGCATTATTACCTGTCGACTCGCCAAAAAATCAACTAAAGACATTTTTGACATCTCGGTGACTCTAGTCCAGTCCGTAGCAGTAGAACTCTCTCCAATACTCGCGACCGTCTACAATCAATGTCTTCGAGATGGCGTTTTCCCTGAAACACTAAAAGTAAGCCGCATTGCTCCACTCTACAAAGGCAAGGGAAAGAGAGATGACATCGATGGTTACCGACCTGTAGCGATAATTCCGGTGGTTGCAAAAATTTTCGAACATGGTCTAAGCTCTAGGCTAACAGATTTCTTACAGGCAACCAATGCTTTATCCGATAGGCAATATGCATACCGGAAAGGCCGCTCAACTACATCGCTAACACGAGCTGTAGTTCGGCAAATATTAGAGGCCCGTGAATGTAAAAATCAAGTCGCAGTTCTCTGCTGCGACCTGTCGAAGGCTTTTGACGTCGCGGACCACGAAGTCCTCGCTAGCAAATTGCGTCATTACGGCTTCGAAGGTCCTGCGCTAGCATTGTTAACAGATCTATTGCGTAACAGGTCACAGGTTGTGGTTGCCGACAGCGGTCGGGTGCGGTCTGACGCCGTGACCACTAGCATGGGAGTCGCACAGGGATCGTCTGTCTCAAATATCTTATTCTCCTTACTGCTGAATGACCTGCCAGATGACATTAGCAGCGGCGAAACCTACATGTACGCCGACGATGTGGCTGTAGTTGTGTGCGCTCCCACTAACGATGAACTAGAAGCCAAACTAAATCAGACCGCTGCATCGGTATCCAAGTGGTTCACTGTCAACGGGCTTGTTTTAAATATTAAAAAGACGCATCACCTCCAGTTTGACCTCTCCGGTCGGCAAACGAGACCTCTATCAGTGTGGGCTAACGGTAAAGTAATCGACCAAGTATCAAGTTCTACATTCCTAGGTTTCGAACTGGATAGCTGCCTCACTTGGAGTTCCCACATAGACAAAGTGTGCAATAAACTGTCAACAGCGTGCTTTGTGCTAAAACGATTGGCCAGAGTGCTTCCTCCCGACATACTTCGGGCCTGTTATTTCACCTCTGTACACGCACACTTGCAGTATGGAGTCGAGCTGTGGGCGGGAGCCGCTGACTGGGTGAGGGTCTTCCGTCTCCAGAAACGAGCCATTCGTACCATTGCGCGGGTCCCTCAATCAGACTCTGCGAGGCCACATTTCAAGTCGCTGGGTATCTTAACGTTACCCTCGCTGCTAATCTGGCAAATGGCAGTAAACACACGAGACGAGGTAGATTCAACGCCCACAACTACTAACGAAGTTCCACGGAGGTACGAAACTCGCAGCGTGCGAGCCGGTAAACTCCCGCTAGTGCCCTACAAACTCGCAAAATCGCGGAAACTCAGCCACGCCATGGGTCGTAAGGTCTATAATCACCTGCCAGGTGACATTACTGCTTCACAAAGCGGTCCAATATTTAAATGCAAATTAAAAAAATGGCTTCTCGAGCAGGCGTTCTATGACCATAGAGAGTTATTTTATTAATTTAAGATATTATAATAATAATTAAGTGTAGTTATTCATTGGAATTTATTTCTTTATTAAGAATAATTTTAAACATTAATGAGATATACATCCATAATTAAGTGACGTGTATTGAAAAAAATTGACATGTAATTAGATATTATCAATAAATATGAATATGAATATGAATATGAATATTTATTTCATTAACAATAGTACAATTGTGTTTGAAAATAATAGTAAAAATTAACTTAAATCTAGGTACATTTATGAGCAATGAAGCGAACAATAATAAAAAACAAAAGAAGAATAATAAGAAAAAAAAACATGTCAACATATAAATTACCAAAAATTAATAATATAATACAAAAGCATGTCAGAATATTATCGAAAATAGTAAGTGTCAAAAAATCTAAACTTATACTAATCAGCAAATATCTCATCAATACTATAGAAGCACCCTCTCAGCAAAAAAATTTTCAATTTTTTGTTAAATATCTCACAATCCGTAATGACTTTTAGTTCCGTTGGTAGTTTATTAAACATTTTGCATGCCCATCGCATGCAATATGCACATCGAACTAGTACCTTATGCCAATATAGTCTAGTTTCTAAGTATAATACCTGCGTGAGACGGACGACTGCGTGGAAAAGACGAAATTTTCAAGATTCCGTTTCTGCCATTTGGACTATGTGTTCACTGATCAGTAAACCTACCTACACCTATTTGCTTTGTTTACGTTCAATGTTTTCTCATTAATTAGTTGGGCCTTTGAAGTAGGTGTTTGAATTTAATGAAGCCGTACACAGTTTTAATTATTTTGTTAACAACGAACCCTCGCTCTGCCCGCGCACAACACATTTATTCCATTTCCATCTTCCACTTGGCTTATGATGATATTTTGACATAAAATTACACGGCTGGCCGAGTTAAGGGCACTAGACCGACGAAATGGTTCAAGTTTATTTTATAAGCTTTTTATGAGTCGCAGTACTTACGAAACTCTTTAGGCGCGAATATTATGTCAGTATACCTACGCATCAATATGAAAGTTAATACAACTGGACTTACACACTTGCAATATATACAAGCCTGCGTAGCGGATTTGGATTTATCTATGTCTTACTTCTCTATATTTGGTTAATAAATGATTCTATTTTTATATATACAATATATCCTTGTAAGTCATAATGAAGCTATTATTTTGGAGCTTAAGCTGATTCGTGAACAGATGATGTATAAAGTTATGTGTTTACTTACATTACAAGTGCAACGCAATAGGCAACGAATGCTAATCTAATTCAAATTAAATACGTTTAACGCTTTCCATAATTAATCCCCTGTCAAGTGCGTGCAAAATGTGAGCGTAATCTAATTTTTTAGGCGCAAATATCTGTGTAAGAACATGCATTAATACGGGAACACATAAATTACACATTTTAATAGGTTTCGCAATGTAGTACATTAGAGGGGAGTGGCGTAGATACATGTATTTAATATTCATGGGCGGCCCTCTACAACCCCTTAGCTTAAGGAGTACGGGTAGCTGATTACTACGCTTACTGAACCTTTTAAGGTCTTTGCAGATTTCTAAATATAGCTACGCATATGATACTTGCTTTATCGATGGTGTTATATCGCTGTATATAAAAAATTAAATCTTTTTGACACTGGAAATGTCTTTTTGTTCGCTCCTGGGGGCCGATTTTTGAGTGTCGAAACCTCGACTTTTCAATCGAGATCTGTGAAAAAACTATGGTGATTTGACAGATGTCGAGTAAAAAGTCGAGCGTCCGACACTCAAAAATCGGCCCCCAAGGCTTTGATTTCACGAAAAAGTACGATCCCCTTTACCTATATGTCGGAGAGTTGTGAAGATATGATATTCAAAAAAGGCTCTAAAGATGCGTATTCACGAGATATGTTAGGTACAAAAAGAATTATTCGAGAAAGACAAAAACGAACATTTTGGAAACGAAGAAAGATATATCAAACATTTGAGAGAAATTCCTCTGGACAATTTATTTAAGGGTTAAGGGTTTGCCCTGTAGCCTAATCTTTCTGAAAAAAGCCAAAAAGTCAGAACGACATTTTTAACATGACATTATTTTATGAGTTCATGTTTCGTGAACGTAACAAAGGACTCCAGATTTTACTCCCGAAGGCAGCGAAGGTATTATGAGTAAATTCCCGAGCGAACCGAGGGCATTAAGACTGAGTCCTGAGTGCAGTGAGGGATTAAAGCCCAGACTAGGTATTATGCGCCACGGCGACAATTATCAAACTTCAATACGCGTGTGGAAATTTTGCAATTTGTTTGTTCACAGACGTTATGTCGAGGATACTGATGTTAATCTAAGAATAAAATAATTATCATTCAACGTTAGTTTTATTTTGTAACCTTTTCCTTATCCCAACTTTCTCGTCGCTCAGTGACAATATTTTTTCGAATTCCGTAGATTCATTTCCAATGTGCTCGATAGTCGTGTGAGGCACGAAATCTGTGAATTTTTTCTTAGGATAAATAAACTCAGCTCAATAATAAAAGGTAAGCAAATACTTACAACACGACTCTAGATTAAAATTTAAGTTGATGACGCCTTAATGATGGGGTAGGATATGTCGTGGCCCCGTAATGGTGCACAATTTCCGTGAAAGCATTGTATTAAGTCATTACTCCCCCGCCGCAATCAACCAAGCCGGAGCACATCTCAGATAAGGTGTTCTACCATACGATTTCATAATGTATTCCGTTTTTTAACACAATGGGCTTTAAGTATGATTTGAAATTATGATTTTCATCATTAATCATGATGGTAGAACGTGGCGTTGCCTTGGGGATTATTTCAGTTGTTTCCGATCGCAATCATATTTCTATATAGGTGAGTTGCTATATCATGAATAAACGGCGAAACAGTAAACATACTTAAATGCAAAAGAGATATGAACGATAGTAACTAATATAATTTACGTCTAGCAAACACGTGTTCTACGATTTTACGTGGCGCATTCAACTTTTGGAGTAGACGTCTTAATTACCTAAAAATATTAGAACTATGATGTAGTGGTACTAGGAGGTATTTAGGTAATCAATGGATAAAACAAATGTCGAAATAGAAATAAGGTTTATCCCATCATTATAAGTCCATACAATATTGGCGTTTTACGCCAGTTTAACTCCTTACTCATGTTTAGTTGAATCTTAATTAAACAATTTGGTATTCGGGTTCAATTTACTTACAACTACGTGGCCTAAGCACTGGGTTTTTCTCCAATGATATATTTAAACTGTGACTTCTTGTTGCGTTTCAATTCCTAGAGATAAAAATATAAATTAAGAATAAAGGCTGCGAAGGCTCTGAAGGAAACGCCCAGTTCTCGACACAATGCTCGGCAGCGTATTGTAAAGCGTTTCGAGAAATCGCTTTCTCAAAAGCGGGGCTCGCCTTTTTGCAATTTAAAGCGCCTCTCATCTAGATTGCATGAATAAGAGTATAATCATTGAATACGGAACATTTCTTTCTTTAACTGAGCAGCCTGTATAGGCATCCAAGTGTACACAATAGATATTTCGGATATACGATACGATATATTTGATTTTATGTGGCAGGTAGCAGAGAAACGCAAATTTTCAAAAAAACTTACACGATGACAGATCCTGTGTCCAAGATTTGAACTGTAACCATTTCACCGGACTATGGAAAAGCCAAAAAAGGGTTATGATTTTAGCAGTGTAGGTAGCTAATGTGTGTCTGTTGATTGTCGCTAGTGTTAATTAAGGACTACAAAGTCGTCATAAGCAAAGCAGCACTGCAAGTGTTTCATTTACAATAGTATAATTACAGTTAGTGTTTCGTAAAACACTTGCCTTTTAGGTGAAGTTATTTACTATATTATCGATTAGAAATGAAATATGCAGTGTTTTTTTTTTCACCACAGTTTAACAAACTGTAAATAGATTACTACCTTCCTTCCGTTCCTACGTTGCATATGTGCGCAATTGCGCATGCACAAGGAGTTAGCATCTTAGCCATGCAAGGTTTACTATTTTAAATGTTTTTAAACTTTAACAGTTCTACTTCAAATCTTAACTAAGTGAGCATTTTAATCTCAACATTGTGCTCTTGGAGTATCTAACAAAAGACAACCTGATTAAATTTGAATTCCCTAACGCCCAGAATACCAAAATAGGAAAATAGTTCAGTCGATTACCTGCGGTACGAGTATGCTCGAATCTTTAGCTTAATTAACACGGACACGTTCAAAATTCAATTCCATTCAGTTTACTACTTTAACTCAAGTATAGGAATCTGCATCCTTCGGATTATTACCTATTTATTATATATTTGAAAGCAATAATAGTGCTAAGAATCTCGTCTTGCAAAAGTGTAACTTCGTATTTTTCAATATAAAAACCATCACTGTTAATACACTTATGCATGCGTTCAAACCACGTATCAAACATAATCTTCCACTGCTCCTTTGTGACACTAGCACAGGCCTCATCCCATGCACTCAATAGCTGGTCATCAGTTGCAAACAGTCATCCTTTTAACTGGCTTTTGATCAGAGGGAAGAGACCAAAATCACACGGAGCAAGGTCGGGGCTATAAGACGGGTGGTCCAGCAGCAGCACAGTAAACCCACATTGCTCCAAAAACTCCTGAGTTCTGTTTTGGTCGCTCGACGAACAGGAGCGTTATCATGGTGAAAGTGCCAGCTGCCCTTCAGACGCGAATTTGACCGCAGTTTCTTTAGCTCGCAGATAAGTTGAGGCAAGCAAACTTCAGTGTACAGTGTACCAGGTAGCATTGACAGTCTTTTCCTTGTCTAATACAACTCTAGCTACCTCTACAATTCCTCCCCCAGTCTAAAGATAACTTCCATTGAAGGACTTATGGAACAGACTACGTAGAGAATTTCTAGAACATGATTCAACTACTATGTATTTATTTCGATTTGGTATATCAATGAAAATCCTATCAAGCGCTTATTGCGGAAAAACCTATAATCAAAATTCGAAAGATTGTTTCGACATGTTTGGGTATCTTAAAACTTTTCCCAATCCGTTCCCACTAGGTGCCTATCAACTCTATGTATAAAGTATTCTCTCTCAGTATTCGACGTGTACAATTTTAATGATGCCCTATCTTTGACTGGTATCTGGCATTTGGCGCCACTCGAGACGCGTGGGCGAACTGGAGGCTGCGAACCAATCGCTAGTCGGTGATAAACTGCCCATGCATTGCGTGCGGACCTGTCGAATGATTAAACGCAATTGAAATTCGTTTTATAAATAATCGTAGCTGGCGTGAACTGGGTTATCTTTAAACTGACAGTTTGATGCTGAAATTGGTGCAATCACAGTATCTGTCTGTCACAGGCAGTCACTGCAGGCAGTATGTTCAAAAGAACGTTTGAATGTGTAATAAAATCTTCTATACCTACGTAGTTTACGAACGAATACTAATGATATTTCGTAGGCACGACACATAAATGAACGAACTTTAAATGTTATAAGTCTGTTAGTTTTTATTTATCATTTGTTTCTATCTTATTACAATGCGAGGCGTTCACATGTATCAATACCTACCGTACCTACGTCAAAAATGCGGTGCAGATTCGGATCACTCATGTATTTTACCGCGGGAATTGTCACGTGTTGACCGTTGAATAAATTTTAGTTCCCAGCATACGAGTTATCCGATAATTGTCCAATAAATACTCGTATTATCATATCCCGAATGACGCTATAATAATTTCTCTGAAATGGTCATAAATTTTCTCTCTCGAGATACCTATTTAAAGCATGGCAAAGGTTTTTTTTACAGTAGGTAGGTAGGTAGGTAGGTATTGGTATTAGCCTAGTTGTTGTGATGAATATTGTGAAAATAAATCTAGTTACAATTTTGTATATAGGTATCATTTAAAATGATGATTCTCATGCTTAGGCGACTTCCTGATTTGTCGGTGCGGAGGCGGTACGATATGAGAAAACCGTCAAATGTCAGTGTCAACTGTCAGTTAACGCAGTACTTCTTTTTACTGCGCTGCGCCCCTACATTTCAATGAGTGCTTCCCTGACTGGCGCGGGATGCGCGGAAGCGGGACGATGCGAAGGCGGTACTGCTCCGGTTCTGCGCATGATAATTATTACTACTGCGCTAATGTAATACTGACATAGTATTCCGTCAAGCGGGAATTTTGGCGACGTCAGTAAGTTTACGTCTAAGGCAACTTCCTGTCTTGGCGGGGCGGGATCGATATGTGATATTTTCTTCTTTGACGTAAACTTACTGACGTCGCAAAGATTCTCGCTTGACATAATACTGTCAGTATTACGTTTGCGCAGTAGTAATATCATGCGCAGAAGCGAAGCAGTATCGCCTTCGCATCGTCCCGCTACCGCGCATCCCGCGCAAGTCAGGAAGCACTCATTTAAATGTAGGAGCGCAGTAAAAAATGGTACCGAGTCGACTGACAGCTGACACTGACATTTGACACTTTTCTCATATCGTACTGCCTCCGCACCGACAAATCAGGAAGTCGCCAAAGAAGAAAATGTCACATATCGATCCCGCCGCGCCAAGTCAGGAAGTCGCCTTAGCCTCAAATCTCTCGCATAAGAATAGAACAAACTAACTCAATCATAAATTATTTATATGCATTTCAAATTTCAAATAGAAGATACATATCATGCCTTAGCGGCCATTAAGTATGGACTAGTCTATTCTTCGTCTAAGTAGGTGTACATTTTACCATTTACACAACCCAGATTGTCGAGAGGCTTGGCGCCACTAGATATATCTCGTATACAGCAAAACCAATTACAGAGCCTGCGAGTTTAAAACGGAAAAGCTAGGTTAGACGAAGATGTTGTATACAGTGTGTAACATTAAAAAATATTTTTCACATCACCTATTCGGATAAGGGCTTTTTCTTCCCTGCTAGGAGGGATCAAAATGGCACTTTTCTTCCCTGCTACGAGGGATCAAAGTGGCACTTTTCTGTAACGAGTAATTGTATTGTATCGATTTTGATAGTTAAGTATTGTATCGATTTTGATAAAATAAATGCACAACCATTGTTATATCAGATCTTTTATTATTCTCAATAGGTGATGTGAAAAGCAGTATGTGTCACATGGAAGCAAAATTATTTCCATCTTGGGCGTTAATTCTTGAATCCCTCACTACGCTCAGGATTCTATTTTAGAATCCCTCGCTACGCTCGGGATTCTATTATATAATCCTTCGCTTCGTTCAGGATTCAATTTACGCCCACGCCGTAAATATGTCATTTTGCTCCCTTGTGACACAATCTACTATTTCTATCATGGTTTTAACTTGTTATACAGCTGATACAATTCATCCTTATTATCCAAACATTTACTACGTTTTTTACTAATGAAATTCAGTTTTAACAAGTTGTCTAATTAGCAAGATGCGTGGAATTGCATTATTCTTCCATAGTTTAACTGATTAAAATATTTATCTACTTGTAATTAAATAGTATTTTCCTCACGTTATATATATGTTATTACAATAATTTTATTATAATAGGTAATTTAAAATTCGCAGTGCCCTTCCATGGTCTATGTGAAACCAATATATAAGATCTACAGTAAATACCATGGATGCAATAAACAAATGAAATGAAATGAATTAAAATACCTTCCGTTGCGTTACATGCCTACTCTACTAGACCAAACAATACGAGAATGTAGATATATTTTCCCGACCTAATTGCTGAGCGTGGGCTAACGTATTACAATTTATTTTCGTGTCGCGTGATTTATTATTGTTTTCATGTGTGAGAGGTTATTCTATTAAAATTTAATTTTAGTGCTATGGTTGTACGAATATTTTTCTTTTATTTACGGTCTTTTATAACTTATTAAGGTTATAAATATATGGTTTTTTGTTCAATTGTTGATGAAACCTTATTTAAGGTATAATAAAAAATACAGATTGCTTTCAATTATGCTTACGTTAAGTGTGTTTGGCGCGGTATAAAAATAATCCTAATCATAACCTCTCACAAACCGTGCTCAAGCTGCCTAAGGCGACTTCCTGACTTGGCGGGGCGGGATCGATATGTGACATTTTCTTCTTTGACGTAAACTTACTGACGTCGCAAAGATTCCCACTTGATATAATACTGTCGATATCGTACTGCCTCCGCACCGACAAATCAGGAAGTCGCCTTAGGGCCAATTTTACAGGGCGGGCAAATAAGAGGTATACTACCTACTTTGATTCAAAGTATTACTTTGAACAGACTTTTTGTGTTATGAAAGTATTCTAAAGACTCAAATACAACTACAAATTCGTAAATAAAGAGACATTAAAAGAGAGCTTAAATATGGATGAAAATGAACATCAACCGAACATCCACCTTGTGTGGAACATACATGCCCTATACATAGTTTTTTCATAATTGTTCGTAAATTCGAACTCATCAGGGTACCCCTTCCTGACGTATATAATTTTCCACTTTTACTATTGCAAACTTATTTATATGCACGCATACATATACAAATTCAGAACAAGCCAAATTTGATCAACCAATATCGCAATTTTTTTGGAGATAATTCGAACTAAAAATTTTGCCTTCCATATTTAACACGATGTTCTGTGCCATGTACCTAACATTTTTCTGAAGCCTAAAACTGGCTGTAATAAATGTGTCACCCCTTTGTTTTCTATGACTATTCAAATAATCGTGACTTAGGTACAGCAAAAAAAATCCAGAGATGAAGTGTGGTGGGTATACTTTCCATTTGCCCACCCTGTAGAAAAGTTTCAAGTCTCGTAACCAGATTTTTATCTGGCCTTGTGATACAAGATCGTATAAAATGGAGTAAGTACATTCAATAAGTACGAGTATTTGTTGTGAACGAATGAAGTATAAGTAATAATTGGGGTTTCTTTTTCGGTGGTTGTTATGTTTTAACACTTTTAGGACCGCAGTATTACTTTCTTATTTTTTGTTTTTTTTTTACACAAAGGCGGTCAGATTTTTAATTGGGTATAAATTTACAGCTATATGTCGTCCCAAGAATTTACTGGACTCATTGATTACGCAATGACGCGTCTATTATATTACGCTCAAGCGGTCAAGCGCTTATGGATAATAATCTCGCTGGTAATAAGTAACAATCGGGTTATGTCTCACATAGTTAGTGATGTGATACGGTAGCCCTGTAACTCCATCGTATCAGCCACCGCAATCTGCACACGTCTTGCCGTATTACGTGTTTACGGCGCCGTGGAGCGCTTCAAAATCGACTTGTACGCCAGAACAACGGTATTACAACACTTTGGATAGCATATTATCGTAACCAGATTTATTACGCTGTAATCTGAATTCTAGTTAAATTATGATTATGTGACCATATACGTATAAATAAAGTAGGTAGGTTAATCAATGCAAATAATTTTATGATTTTAACACACTAATGAAAAATCCGAGCGTATAAAATCATTGTTTATTTGCCTTAATGTTTTTTCAGGCCAATCGAATTGCCCATTGATTAAGATTGTATCAAAAATCTTCTTAACTTTTTATTTAGCTGTTACGTATTTGTCATGATCATGAATCATGATCTTAGTTTGAAACCATGGGACGAGACTATGTAATATAAAAAATAAACGACTGGATGGGTGCATATTAATATAATAATTATTTAGTACACTTTTGGGTACAGTGGGGTTTAACGCAAATGAAAAGATCCTAATCAATCCAACTCTAAACCAATTTCAATACGTCCATGGTTCGTTCCGAAATGGAGCCCTTGATCGGCAATTTCACGTATACTTAAGGATCTGCGCTCGTTTAGGATCATCGATACTGATTTATTTGCCATCCTTGAACCCATTTTTCATTTCTCGAGAAAGCTATGAAGGTAATTTATCTTTAAGATTACTTTGCTTATATAGCAACTACATTTTGTAAAAACAGAGAAAGGCGAAGGATAAATTCAGCTCATACTAAAAATCCACACCTATACGTAACCTGTCAACTTTAAACCTCTCTAGTGTTACTATGTAAAGAGGCTGAGTCTATGTAGATGTTACAAAAATATTTAAAAACAATGCTCTAAATCTAAAAAAAATACCAAGTGTGCTAATTTATACAGAACTCTTCGTTTAAGGGAAAAAGGGCATTTTGTTCATTCACTGGCAATATTAATTCACTGTTGCTTTTACCCTATACCTCAAAATAACTAATAGCTTATAGCTTAGACTCATTAGATACCTCTCTTGCGGTCGGCTAGCGTTGGTCACAATACCACACAATGGCCATTCAGCTGCTCTATGTGATTGACGCCAATATACTGACTTGTATAAGTCCGAACATGCACAACTGATGCAATATCTGGATTGTCATTTGACATTTCCTCATTTAAGGATCATTCTCGCTAGACCGTTCCGTGTCCGGGCCGGCCCGTAGTACAAGAAATCGACAAAATAGGCCGGCCCGCACACGGAACGGTCTAGCGTGAATCATCCTTTAATTGTGACGAGAGAAGTAATAAACATGTTTTAATTAAGACATCGTCGTTCAAATTATTATTAAAGACGGTAATCGGTATAGTAGGTAATCAATAAAATACAATTGACGTCATTCTCGGCCTAAATCAGTCATAGCTTGTTTTGTAACTAATTAGAGCCTAACTTCACAATAATACCGACGTTGATTTTATAAAGTGTTCTAAAATAAACAAGTTTTATGTGTTTCGTCAATGATATCACTTAAAATAACTTATATATGTAGTAGTAACTTATATACTTACAGTACTTGGTCACCACGGCAGAGTAATTGGCCGCAAATTGTCTCTCAAATAAAACATGTAATAATCCGAAAGTACCTACGACAAGCTTGTTTTTTTGTAACACAGAAGTTGAAAGTGGTTAGGACTTACCCGCATGGCTCTGCCGTGGCATTGCAGTGTTCTCCTAGACAAAAGTCCTTTTATCTATTCTGTTATATGGTTCTTTTTATCGCATTTAAACTTTAGGTTGTACAGTTGAAATTGTACTACAGGAACCTAAGTAAAAGACGACCAATATTTACATGCCAAGCTTATTATTTAGTTCAAAGTGCTTTATTTATAAAACATACCTTTCTTAACTATATAATACAGAGATGTTAAATAAAGCGAATCACTATGTTTTGCCAGGCGTACAACAACATTGCTACTACATTATTCCATTACACTCTAATGGATTAATATTACATTACATTACATTATATTCAGATTACATTATACTATAAAAAAGTCAATGTCATTTGCTTCATAATAAAATAAAATTCATAATGACAGTTCAGTCGAGGTGAGATTATATTTACAACAGCGTGTAAGAATAGGGGGTTTAGTTTGAAGTTTTGAATTGAAATTTAAATTCAGTCATAGTTAATTAATGGGTAAAATGGGTTAGATCAAGTGACAGTTATTTCGTAAATTATTAACTGTATATAATTAATAATTTTCCACTGTTAATTTTTGTTTGTAAATGTTTTTAAAAAAGGAAGCAAAAGTTGTTTAATACTAGCTACCTATCCAGTTAGGCATTTAATTAGAGTTAGTAACATTTTCAGACATGAATTAAATTTCATTTTTTTTCTGTGAACATATCCAAAGTAAAAGCTCCTCGCATGCTAACGCTCGGATCCGAAATAAAAACTTGAGCCTATTGTTTTACATTTAATTAGTAATTAGATTCGACAATTTTGCTTCCGCGTACGAGGGGAGACGCGTACGAGAAATATTATATACTAGTTCTTTCCCGCGACTACGTCCGCGTGTAACTCGTTTGTCGCGATAGAATTTAATTGCTATTTTTTATATCAGGCGCTTACCTAGTTATCGCTCTTCCATACGAACTTCCAATCCCTTAAGAGAAAAAAGTATCCTATGTCCTTCCCCAGGACTCAAACTATATTCATGCTACATTTCATCTAAATTGGTTCAGCGGTTTAAGCGTGAAGAGGTAACAGACAGACACACTTTCGCATTTATAATATTAGTATGGATTATATGTACATGAATTGTTATTGTCAATAGGAAAGACAACAACGGCAATGTTACGTAACTTTCCAAAAAATATATAAATCCCTTACAAGGTTACCCTTACAAGAATGACAACTGGATCTACCTAGGTACCTATGTAGCGTAGGTACTAAATACGAATCGTTACTCAATCGACTACGTTCCGTAACCGTTTGTTTCTGATATTAACCCTTTAATTGCTGTTAGTTTGTCGACAGGCCGCTTTGAGAGGTAAGTGGGCTCACTGACGTTGTTTAGCGTTGCGAAATGTGTCAACTAATGCCGATGTTGTGTCCGAGAGTGATTGCTCACGTCTCACCTCCTCTGCCCTTTGTCGGCTGTGTGCATACTTGGAGTACTTACTAGGGTTCACTCTATCCCAGTCTGTTTTTACGAGCTATGAGGATCATTTGTTTGATAAGCCGATTGATTCTAAGAATCTTGTAATATACTGGTAATTAAATTACCTACATCCAAGCATGGATTTTTTTATTAATTTTATTCATTCATGCATACCTACTTTGCTATTTAACCATACTTAAGAATTTGTATTCAAATTTCATATATTTAATAAAGAATAATAAAAAATATACTCAAGATCGGAAGTGAAGAGATGTTATAAGATGTTATTACGTAAGTTTATAAACATAATTTACATACTTACGCTCCCAAAGATTCATAAATATCCGAGCCGCCTTATGCCCTTAACAAGTCGTGTTCTCATAACTTTGGACACTTTGTCCATACACTTGTTTTTAACTCGACTGTATTATAATTTATAAAAATATAAATTATACCTTTTCGAGAACAACCGTATTGGAAGACCGAGCTCGGTGTTTTCCCGGGAATGAGATTTACGTGCTAGATCGATTATTAGCCCCTGAAAATCCCTCATAACGAATTTCATCGAAATCGTTAGAGCTGTTTCAGAGGTCCCCGAAATATATACTTATACAAAAATTGGTCGTTTAAAGTTATTATATTATATTGTATTATACCTATACAATATTATTTTTATTCAGACATTAATGATATCATATTCAATATTAAAGTAAACAGCTATTTATATCAATAAATATTCTAGTTTATTTATAAAGAAACGTATGACAACAACAAACGGGGCGATAGTCATATTTTTACATAGTTTGAACGACACATGTCACGAGCAGCATAGACACACTAAGATGAGGTTTTATGCCTATATTTCCACATCCTCCCTTGGGCATAAACCCATCTTAGATGAGCAGTACTCGAGCTTCAGCTGCGGGGTGCCCTTGGTGAGCACGTCAGCGACCATCTCGCTAGTCTGCACGTAGTCAATGACAATCTTCTTCAGGCGCACCTTGTCACGAACAAAGTGGTGGCGTATGTCAATGTGCTTGGTCCTGGAATGATAATTCTCGGTACCTGCAAGTTTAATCGCACTTTGGTTATCGCATAAAATTGTCATAGGCACAGTTACCAAGTGTGGCCAAAATTCTTCCTGGAGCTGTTTAAGCCACATAGCTTCCTGTGTGCAACTAGAAAGAGACATATATTCGGCCTCAGTGGTCGAAAGCGCGACTGTCTGTTGTCGACGTGAGTTCCACGTAATTGCTCCACCCTGGTGAATAAATACGTAGCCGGTACAAGACCTACGATCGTGTTCATTGCTACACCAGTCTGCATCACAATAACCATATACAGGCTTGTCATCTCGTTTATAAGTCAAAGTGTAGCTTTCAGTAAATTTTAAATATCTTAAAACTCTTTTCAACGCCATCCAATGCTGCATTTCTGGTCTTGAATTAAATCTGCTGAGAGTATTGACAGCATAGGAAATATCGGGGCGCGTTCCTTGTGATAAATAAAGCAGACATCCAATAATCTCCTGATAGGGATGTTCATCTGAAATTGAATCTGCTTCTTCATTCACAGTAAACTTCATTTTGGGATCAATAGGTGTTTTGACACCCTTACAGTTTGACATTCCATATTTACTCAATATATCTTGAATATATTTCTGCTGGTTAACGCTTAAAATCCCTTGTGCTCTGTCTCTATATACTTGCAAGCCCAGGCAGTACTTCAAATCACCCAAATCTTTCATTTCAAACTTTGAAAACAAGTTAGTTTTAATTTCATTTTTAGTTTCTTTAGAACTCGTGAATAAGATGAGATCATCCACGTAGACTGCTAAAAATGTTATGTCTTCCTTTTGAATTCTGTAGTAAATACAGGGATCGAGTACAGATTGAGTTAAACCGATTTCTTTCAGCGCACCATCCAGCTTTCGGTTCCACTGTCTGCTGGCTTGCTTTAGACCGTATAGAGATCTTTTTAGTAAGCATACTTGGATTTCATTTTCCTCAAAACTTGGAGGTTGTCTCATGTATATTTCTTCTTCGATATCACCCTGTAGAAAAGCAGCTACGGCATCCATTTGATCTGTATCTAAGTTGTACTTTACTGCTATAGAAAACAAATACCGCAGAGATGAGTATCTGATTACAGGTGCATACAATTCATTGTAATCGCAACCTTTCTTTTGAGCGCAACCTTTAATGACTAACCGAGCCTTATATTTTGTAATGTCGCCTTTCTCATCTCTTTTCGTTTTAAAAACCCATTTACAAGATATGGCTTTCTTTCCTTGCGGCAAATCACAAAGTGTCCAAGTATTGTTTTTCTTTAAAGTGTTAAACTCTTCTTCCATAGCTTTTTTCCAGTGACTAGACTCTGGGCTAGACAAAGCTTCTTCTAAAGTTAACGGGTCTTGATCCAAAGCCAAACAAGCAAATTTGACCTCGTCTGCCTCGTTTTCTTTGTCGAGGTTCACTTCTTCGTCTGTTTGTCTAATTTGCCCTCCTCGGGGCCTCAGGTTTATGAAGCGGTTGGGAGACTCAAATGTGCAATCTGTGCTTGGTTCATAGGTTGTATCATGATCCGTCAAGCTCATCATAGTGTCGAAACTTTCCTCCAATGTAGAGTCGTGCTGGTCACTGTCAACGGAGCTACAATTTGGTTCGTCAGTTGGATTCTCTGGGGTCTCTTCATTTAATGGCACAAGTGTCGGTAACGAAACATTAATGTTGGCGTCTGGGTGAGCTCTGTTGTCATGTCCATGACAGTCTTCAAGAAATACCACATTCCTGCTCTTTGTAACCCTTTTGGTGCGTGGGTCCATCAATTTGTATCCTTTGGTATTTTCGCAATATCCGATAAATATCATTTCTGAGGATTTTGGATCCCACTTCAACCTCTTTTCCTTCGGCACGTGCATCATGGCTTTACAGCCGAAAATCCGCAAATGAGAAATGTTTGGTTTTATACCTGTCAGTTTCTCAAGTGGTGTCACGTAGTTAAGGACTCGAGTCGGAGAACGATTAATTATATGAGCAGCTGTTTCTAGTGCTTCAGCCCAAAACTTCTTCGGCAGCTTGGCATCCATCAGCATGCATCTGGCACGTTCGACCAGCGTACGATTCATACGTTCGGCAAGTCCATTCTGTTCTGCCGTGTACGGTGCCGTCGTCTGATGCTTGATGCCTGAACCTGTCAAGAATTTTTTCATCTCGTTATTCGTGTATTCTGAGCCATTATCTGAACGAAGAATTTTGATTTTGCAGTCCAACTGATTTTCCATTTCCTTTTTATACATTTCAAACACTTCCTTTACATTTGTTTTCGTTTTCAAAATATAGACATTTACTTTTCTAGAATAATCATCCACAAATGTAATGAAATATCTTCCTCCACCCATAGACGGGACCTCCATTTGCCCGCATACGTCGGAATGTATAATCTGGAGTGGAGATGTCGCCCTCGTGCCAACATTATTAAAGGGAAATTTAGTTTGCTTACCTTTCAGACACGGAATGCAACCATTGTTTGCATCTGCATTGCTTACCAACTTCACACCTTCAGTACATAAAGGCAATCTGTTGACATCGTTGTAGTTGAGATGTCCCATTCTCCTGTGCCAAATGTCCAAAGTTTGTGTATCTACGGTCGTGGTAAATGCATTCCCTTTATAGGTGTTTAGCTTATACATGTTATTCGTGAGTGTCGCTGTTCCTACTAAATGCCTCTGTGCATTATATATTTCACAGCCAAACTTATTGAATACAACTTGACAGCCATTTTTAATCAACTGACTAACTGACAGTAGGTTGGTGCTCAATTGCGGAACATATAAAACATCTCTCACCTGTATGTGGTTCGTCTTACCGTCTCCACTCAGCAGGTCCAGGTTCACGTTACCCATCTGCTTTACGGCAACTGATGTACTGTTGGCAACCATTATCTGTTGAATCGGAGATGCCCGGACATCGTACATCCCTTCGGAGTTATTAACTAGGTGCTGAGACGACCCCGAGTCCAAAAACCACTCTGTGCTGTCCAGGTGTTGACCAGCGGCTGAAAAAACTGCAGCAAAACCTTTATCATTAGTCTTCTTGCTATGACAGTTCTTGCTAAAGTGTCCGTACTTGTTACAGTTGTAGCAACGCGGTCCCGTTGGCTTCTTATTTTTAGGGGAGGTTTTACTATGCTTTGCATAAAGAACGGACACATTTGACTCCTTCACTTCCTGGAGTAATTTCATTTTGATGAAATCAGTGCTTATCTTTACACCAGAGCTCTCCAGCCCCATTATCATCGGTTTGTATTGCTCCGGCAAACCAGCCAACATTAGAGTACCTAACCATTCATCATCGACACAGAATCCTATATTCCTGAGCTTATGTGCGGTGGTTATTATCTTATTGACGTACTCCTCGACATTCAGACAACTATCTAGAGTAGTGTTCACTAAATCTCTGAGTAGCCCAACTCTACGCGACAAACCTGAGTCTTCAAACGCTTTTTGTAAATTTAGCCATACCTCTTTAGAAGTCTTTGCGTCGTGGACGTGTACATAATTTACCGGGTCCACCAGCAAAATGATTTTCGACTTAGCTTTGAGGTCATGCTTCGGATCTACTGAAGAATCTTTCGGAGGCTCGACGCAGTCCCATAAGTCCTCGTGTTGTAAATACGTCTGTACAGCGAACTTCCAGGTGCTGTAATTTTCTCTACCCAACAGTTTTTCTATTTGCACGTTAGACATGGCCATTATATCGGTGCCAATTCAAGATTACGGTGTCTGAACGGCAAACCTAAAAATCAAAACTTCACTCGCGGAACTAGACCGAGTTTAGTTTACTGATATCGGAATAACGTTTACGGTTGACTTTACGAATTATTTTTCGGGTCAATTGCCCATAACCTAAAGTAAACAGCTATTTATATCAATAAATATTCTAGTTTATTTATAAAGAAACGTATGACAACAACAAACGGGGCGATAGTCATATTTTTACATAGTTTGAACGACACATGTCACGAGCAGCATAGACACACTAAGATGAGGTTTTATGCCTATATTTCCACAAATATCCACATCTTTAACCCTAAACGTTACAGAATATTGCCGTTTTCAATTCTGAGATATGGTAATCTAATCCAACGCTACACGTACTCGTATTGTTGTTGGTATTTGTCGAGACCTTTGGAGAGGCTTACGGAAACAATGAGATTGCTCTTTAAATTCAAATTCACCTAAAATATTTGAATTCCATATTCATTTTTACACAGTGTTTGCGGATCGCATATGACATTGCCTTCCGGTTTGGGTGCGCGGTGTGATCCGATATCCGACTCCGAACATAACTGCCTTTTTAATTGTAACTTATTTAGTTAATTTATTTTGACACTGATATTTCCATATGTATTTTTAAACTTTCATCAATTTCACCGTATATTATATATACGAGTATATCAGTATATATAAAATAATACCTTGAAAAGTTACCAAAATGTAAATAAAACCAAAGGGCTGGCCTACCATTATGTGCTAAGAGCTAGTAATGTCTAGAGTAGTAGGTATACATTTAAAACCATCGCATATTAATACGCTGCGCCAATAATACATTGAAAAACACATATTCATGTAAGTATTCATTTTAATTTTTTCTTGCACTTTTTGTTCACAAATTGAGAGCTCAATGTTTCGCTGCCTAGAAGACTTTCCTAAAAGAGTTCCACTTTAAAAAAAACCTGATAAGTTTTTTAACTTTAACTTTTTTCTATTACAGAGGTATCGATTGCATCGGGCTCGTGTTCTTAGTGATTGGTATCGTTCAACCTATATATGTATAATCAACCTAGACCCAAACTGAGCAAAGCTTGTACTGTGGGTACTAAGCGACGATATACATACTTACTTACATAGATAAATAGATACTTAAATACATAGAAAACATCCAAGACCCAGGAACCAATGTAGGTGCTCATCACACAAATAAATTCCCTGACCGAGATTCGAACCCGGGACCTCAAGCTCCGTAGGCAGGGTCATTACCAACTAAGCTAAAGCGGTCGTCACTTATAAGTAAAAGTTGTCAGTCCGCGCAGGAGGCACCCGGCGCCGGGGCAACAGCGCACTGTCAACACGCGGGGCCGCGCGTAAACACAACTCCGCGAAAGCCAGACCCAGCGCTCTAACTTATTATTTACTAAGCGAAGACTTTGCTTTAGACTAAACAAGCGAACTCCTGCCAGCGACGGTCGCATTCACGGGTGCATGCCTCCAAACGTTGAATACGTTGTAATGTTCCAATCCAAAGGGCTTTAATTATCGGTCTGCTTGAAACGGTCCACAAAACAGGACATTACTGCGTGGGATACCTCCTATCGGATTAATGTTCGCCAAGATCTGTTCTTGCTTGAAATGGAATATAACCAAACAGAATTAATTGAAATTGCACAGAAATGAAATGTACGGACATTATAGACACAGAGTACATGTTACCAGCGTCGTGCTGTTCATAATGTATTGGATCAGCAGTGTAGTGTGGGTTATAATTAACTAAGGTATACTAAATTGTTACTATCATCTCAAAGTATATTGCATTTTATATTATTTCACATAATCCTGACAGCGCCTATATCAGTAGTTTATATAAACAATCACTGAAAATCAAATACAAAATTATATCTTACTTCCAAAGCCGTCGTCTCCCAGAGAAACAAATAAACAATAGCATTATTTTGTAATGGTCCCTGGGATCCCAGGGACTGGGAGACGACGGGTAATAATCGTGTGAATTCGTTGTTCTCGGTTTTAATATTATGTAGGTATATGTTCAGAATACGTACCTACTATGTAATAATTAATAAGAACTCTATAAAAAATAGCAGTTACCCCAACCAAACTCCCAGTTAAAATGATTGTATAGTTTGCAAATTAATCACATCTTGAATCAATATATGTATATATAAATGGAGAGTGTTCGTGTGTATGTCCAGCCTTTTCTCCATGATCAAATATGTCGTGAGATATTGCTATCCTTTTCTAACTCATTGTAAATTGCAAAAAAAAAATTGTTAGGCCGATGACGTAGAAATTTAATTCGACATTTTGAAATATGGGTAATTTTTAATTTTCAATAGGAGTAAAAGAGACAGACGATAAGTGTGAATGGGATAGACTGTATATGTAGTACATTCCAATAAGGCCAATGCCCTCCACGAACAGTGTGACAAGGATAGCATTGTTAGAGCGAGACAGCTATATTATCCAGAATTTTCTGGGGTGTTCAAGATCGTTCTAGAAAATTCTTGAAGGGTGACGACTCCACACAGACCCTCTAGACTATTCCATTATTTCTAGATCATTCGGTACCAGTACCTATGCAAGTACCTACTCGGCGGGTATAAAACTAGAAATTTCGATTGCTGACAGTATATAAGCGAGAGCGCTTTTTTGTCAGTCAGATCAGATACGGTCAAAAACCAAGAAGTCAGAGACGTCAGGATCATTGTTAGAGCGAGACAGCTTATTTTGCAGAACTTTTCGGGCGTTGAGATCGTTCTAGAACATTCTCGAAGGGTGACGACTCCATACAGACCTTAATTGAAAGCTGGTTCACCAATCATTTTACTACGAAATCTGAACTCGCCTAAACTGCGTAATGAATGGTACAAGACTGCATCAAACAACTACGAAACAACATTATAGAGATAGAGGCCAGTATAATATCGGGGAAAGATATAGATAAATACACCGGCACACACACACACACAACACACACACACACAAACACACAGGGAAGCGTTATTTTGAGAGAATCATGCTTTTCACATGAGCACCAGTTGGGTCACGGCGAAGATTATTCATAATAACATTAAAGGTTTTCACAAAAAGTTATTCATAGGGTAAGGAAGTAGTAGTAAACCGGTGTAACAATTCAACAATTATTGCAAAAATTACACTTACTATGCAGGCGAAGCCGCGGGGCAAAAGCTAGTAACACTATATAGACAAAAACCTTGGTGTCTGTTTCAAAAATACTTAGCCTCTTATAAAGGTGACATTACCGTACCTGTAACAATAAAGAATAATAATTAGTAAACACCTCTA
Source organism: Cenopis cana (assembly GCA_951800055.1). Taxonomy (NCBI): domain Eukaryota; kingdom Metazoa; phylum Arthropoda; class Insecta; order Lepidoptera; family Tortricidae; genus Cenopis; species Cenopis cana. The sequence continues at coordinate 9,675,260 of OX637476.1, read as the reverse complement.
TTACTTCATCATTTTATACGTTACAATAACGAAGCCCCCGCAGCATTGTTACAAATAAATCAAGTCCCTACCCACCACTCAGTAGGCGTGGTACAAGGAACCTCCAGAGCTTGACATCATTATATTATTCTTCTAATTATTGATGGCATCATTGAAGTCATTCGGCTAGGTTACGAACGAATGGAAATGACTCGTCATCGTCACTGACACGCATTTGAATTCTTCATTTTGTGTAAAGTAATAAAATGTATGTAATATGTACCGTTTTCGAAAAATAAATAGGTACCTAATTACAAAATATAGCAAGTAGGTTAATGTATACCGTCCTACCCATAAAGGCAATATATTCTGTATTCCGTTTTATCCCGGAACTTTTTTAACATCGGGTATTATTTGTTTCCCTGGTATTTTTTATGAATAGGTCCTAAATAAAACTAATGATACTGTCCTTTATTCCACTTAATATTATAAATAACGCACAAATTCAATTCGTAAATAACCGAAAGAGCAATGATGAGATACTACTACGTTAACACCCATACATTTTTGGAATAGAAAGTACGGTCATAAATACCTTTTGTTATGCAAATTGCAATGACATTAAATATTAACACCCAATCGGATTCAAGTCAGACTACACTAAACGGTCCACTTGCATCCGGAAACACGTGGGTACAACAAAGCGAAGGAATGTCGGTCGATCCGTACCTGCCTGCAACCCAATCACAACTCCACCAATCTTTACATTAAATTAGAATTTTATTGAACGGGTACAGAGTTCAAACTTGAATCGAAAATAAACTTCACGAGTTTACCAAGATCGAGAGGAATGATAAAGTGTGTTTTAAAATTAAAACAAAACATTTGTCTTAGAAACACTGGGACAAGTGATTGATATTCTTTTCCGATAGATATTAGAATTGTTTTTTGTTACTACCTATTGGATACGATTATAAATCCTTTTCATAATATGAATAATCTTTAACTTTGAGGCTCAGCAACTGATATTAAATAACATTAATGGTATCAACATTTAGCTTAGCGATGTTAAATTAAATAACTCCTTCTTAAGAAATCAAAAATATGAATAAAATTGAGATATTCTGATATCAATGTATCATTTTAATTTGATGTCAATATTTTATAAACTAAGTACATTCTCAAACGGAAAAAAGCAGACAGATGTATGAAGGGAACATAAAATAATAGTGATCTTAAAGTACATCGCTCCTTAAACGATTGTCATTAGACATAAAAAAAAATTCAAAGTGGCATTGTCGTCGAGACAACACAGTATACCTACTTATCCTTTGTAAGAGAGAATATAGCGACTACGTAAAAATATATTGAAATCAACTCATGGACCTCTGTAGGCAAATGCAGAACTTGGAAGAAAGCTAACAGATCCCTGAAAGTTATTTAATCTCTTTATATATTTCATCGTAAACTTTCCGGTGGCGTGTACAACGGGTTAAATTCGGATGCAATTCACTTAGCTACTGAAAACAGTGAGCGCAGCGTTTCAATTGAATTGAAGTTTTCTTAAAGCAGGAGTTGTTCCGTTCACTTTATGACAGCGGCACCCTGCGCCACCGTAACCTGGGTTTACGACTACCACATCCCCTTTCTGGCGTATAGTTTCCAACTAAAACGGTTAAGGATATTTCTTTATACCGTTATGGAGTCATGTCGCCTTAGTTACGGAGTTTGGGGTCGAACAGAAGGCTGTTTACGTATCTTAACGATAACACAAATTGATTTCTTAATACGTACCTATTACGGCCTTTACAGAGGTTAATACTTAATTGTATTTTAACAGCCCTGTTATGTTTTGGTGTGTTGCTAGAAAAGGCAGCCAATTTACTTTATTGGGAAATAACAAGGCGTAACCAGTATCGGGCTTACCGGTAGGTAAACGTAGTGTAACCGGTAACTGAAAGATAACTTTAAGAGCACCCATTTCATCAGTTTGTCTTTAGAACACGCAACATAAACTATGAGTAAATAACTACGGACAAGGGACCGGGACGGGTGGCGTACAAGAAGAGAGGCCTATGCTCAGCAGTGGGCGATTACGGGCTGAAGATGATGATGATGATGAAATAACTACGAGTATGTTGTTAAACAAGGGTAAGTATAGTGAAAGAAGAATTTGAGAAATTTTTAATTTAATGAAAACGCATTGATTTTCATAAAGTTACTCTATTCTTCCATACACTTTTTATGTATATGACAGATCTTTGTACAATCTATAAAAAACACAGTGGAATAAAAAACTGCAGGCACTTAAGTATTCCTTATCACAGTAAATAATATTCATGACTAGGATAATCAAAAATGGTAACTTTCTTTGAAACGCCTTAAAACACTTTTAGATAAATTCAATTTCAATTCGATATGTACGTACAGCAATAATGCCATAAAGTTCGTTATTCAAGCCGTAAAGCCATGTTAAGAATTTCTCACTGCCATAACATCTGGACTGCCATTATGTAATCGACAATTACATTTCAATTTTATTCCAAGCCCAAGTATAATATGATTCATCTTATACAATATAAGCTTTGCAATATAAATTATTTTTCAAATAGGTAACTGACACAGCAAAACGCTTGGAATTAGTATTTTTGCCGTGCATTTCAGAAGTTTTAGGTTGCTAGGTTTGTTTATGTTTTATATTTAGGGATACATTGTAATAATAATTCACCTATTTACTACTAATAACCAAGAACAGAATATTACTTCAAATATAACATTCCGCTAATTGATTTAAAGAGCGTGGAAATAAATATTTGAATGAACACACTTGCTCCTGTTCCCTGGGTACTTAGGATTTCTACACATTATTACCAGGGTTATATGTAGGTATGTCTTTTTGTAGTCGACTGTATGCATGTGCCAAAGTACTTAATTGATGATTTTTAAACAAGCATTTCAATAATTTAGTCTATTGTATGTACTGAGAATTAAGGCGACGCTCTGATAAACTATGAAACTCAAATAGTGTGCCGAAATCTCCTCACCTCATCCACCCCGGTATTTCTTACGCGGCTCGCGATCGAGTAGCGCATGACAGAGTTGACAGACAGAGCGCCGCACGGAACATAGACATCAAAGGAAACTTATACGAGTATATGTTTTTAATACGACGGTGGCAAACAAGCATATGGTCCACCCGATGGTTAGCGGATACCGCAAGCTACAGACGCCCGCAATTTAGTGCGCGATGCCGAGCCTTTATTAAATTTGAGGATTCATTTATGCATTCCACATTTCTTAAATATTTTTTTGGATTTCGTAATACCGTTAAGGATTAGATCGTGTACGTAATAAATGCGATATATTTCTATTTAATATTTTTTAAGAAACAAAACCGACTTCAATGGGGGAGGCCGGTGAAAGATTATTAAATAAAAACCGGCCAAATGCGTGTCGAGCCACGCACAATGTAGGGTTCCATAGTTGTTCACCCGTTACATTATGTGGACTAAAAAGATTGCTAACTTATATTTTCTATGTTTTTGACAGAATTAACAACATTATCTAAGGTATCAATGGAAATTGTGCGGAAGTTTGCTTTTGCAAAGTACATTTCTTAAGTTCGACTATTACTCGTTAACTAATAATGTCTACTTAGCTGTGATAATTTTCCTTTTAAATTCATCGTATATACTACTACCATGTTTTATTTCACATGCCTAGTAGCCACCGTTTAGCTGGCAAGGGGGGGACACTTGACTATAGAAACCTCCTTATAAAAAATGCTTTTAGAAACCTTAAGTATAATATTTTGGAAAGAGCTATCCAACGACACCCCACACGATGGGGTTTAGAAGAAAAAAAATTGCACCACCACTTTACATGTAGGGGAGGTATACCCTAAAATATCTTTTTTTTTTTATTTTATTCTCCCGTTTTGTCGGCGTCATTGATATGTATACTCATGCCAAATTTCAGCTTTCTAGTACTAACGGTTACTAAGAAAATCGGAGGACAGACGGACAGACGGACGGACGTACGGACATGGCCAAACTATAAAAAAAAAAAGTTTATTTCAGACCAGTGATCCATACAAATGGGTTAGATAAAAAATCTTAAGAACTATGTTAGTATTTAAAGATAAAATAAAATAAAATAAAACATAAATGAGGCAGGAACTCCTTGTTTACTATGGAACCCTAAAAATGGCTATAAGTATGTTTATTATTAACAAATACTAATAAGTATATTGATAAAACCCATTTTTTGAGGTTGGTACGGAACCCTAAATGTGCGAAGTCCGACTCGCACTTGGCCGGTTTCTTGATATTGCTTAAAAATACTCTTAAAAAAGTTTATAGGTAAGTAGGTTTTATGTCTCAAATACTTAGTGAGTATTCGATTCGCAAAACTTATATAGCATGTCATTTTTCCGTATTCGTTTAAATCCGGGGACGACTCAATGGCATTGTGTTCTTTTCCAACTAGAACATTGAATGACATTTACTAACGTTGGTGAATTAATCTATTTGCGTTTTTACTTACCTTTTATAACCATATTTTTACACTAATCAATTAAACAAGCTTTCCTTTTTCATTTTGATTACTTCCTCGTGTTTTTACGCGAATAAAATAACATTTTAAACATATATTTACGTAATTTTTCGGGAGCGCGACGAGCACAGATCCAACGTTGACAGCGGCCGTCGGCCGATTGAATTGACAGAGCGGGGACGTCTTGTCATCTTCTTGTATAGAAAACACGGCGCGCGCTGTCTTAAACTATAAGGTCGTATACGACGAAATCGTATTTATCGGTTTAAATAATAATTATAAGCTATTTTAATAAAATGCGACGGCCAATTTGAAGTGTTTGTTTAGATTAATCTATATTGAAAACTAAGAGGCTTTAACAAGTGCCGTTTGTCTGTAAAATGCAAACCCCTGTAAAAACAGAGGTGTGTTTGACGAAGAAAAGTCTGTTACAAAAGTTATTCAATCGTGTAAATACAACGGCCAAATTAAAGCTAAAGGTATGATTGATCATGTGAGTCAATTTCGCTTCCATCAGTTGCTTGGTTGCTGAGAAAAATGCAAACCCCTGCAACCAATATTCTCATATCGTCGTCTTAAAGTGCCATTTAAAGATAGTAGTTGAAAGATAATAATGATTTCGCGAACAAAATTACACGCAACACACTTACTCCTGAATATAAATTATTATTTTTAACGCTATATTCAGTTGAATTGGAAAGTTAGTACCCAAAAGTTCAGTCTGACATCACAGTTTTCTTCATCCGAGCGAGATGTTCTATTGGCTAGTTATTATATAGGCTATGTGAGAACTTTCGGAATATTATACACTTTGTTACCTGAAAGGGGTTTCATAAAACTGAATTATAGTCATAACCTTAACTCGGTCTTGAGGAGGCTCGTAAAGTAGCATCTTGGGTTCTAGAAGGACACGTGGAGTCGGGTGTTGTTAAATTTTATGGAAACTCCACTGGATACAATAGAAATATGTAAATTAAGCGGACGTCTAAAGTTACCGTACTCAGTGAGAAGCCTTTGAAATTGGCCAGTTAGAAAGGCGTCTCGTAAACGGGATTGTCCATAATATTCGGGCGGAATAAGAATGTAGCACGTACGGCATACGGGGAGCCGGAATAAAGAGTCCGTGGTCCATCGTTAAATTTGAATTCATGTTATGTTACCATCACCGCGCTCTATTCAGCTAAATGCAGGCAGGGAATACCGGGGCGTCCTCAAGCGCACCGTATTGTACTCGCCTCTTACCAACTTAGACCATTTCATTTTGTTGTGTAAGACCTACCTTCGTACTCTTAGGCGACTTCCTGATTTGTCGGTGCGGAGGCGGTACGATATGAGAAAACTGTCAAATTTCAGTGTCAACTGTCAGTCAACTCGGTACTACTTTTTACTGCGCCCCTACATTTAAATGAGTGCTTCCTGACTGGCGCGGGATGCGCGGTAGCGGGACGATGCGAAGGCAGTACTGCTCCGCTTCTGCGCATGATATTACTACTGCGCAAATGTAATACTGACAGTGTTCCGTCAAGCGAGTATCTTTGCGACGTCAGTAAGTTTAAGTCAAAGAAGAAAATGTCACATATCGATCCCGCCCCGCCAAGTCAGGAAGTCGCCTTAAAGAAAAGTGCATTTTGAAAATCGTGAATCGTGACCGCATTCTGTTTTCATTTAAATATAACCCTATTCTCGAGCACGAAGCATCGCGACAAAGTGCAGATAGGATTTAAAATAGGATATGTCTACAAAGCTGTTAGCTACACTTAAATGACGGCGTAGTTTTAGTCGAGTCCCCAAACAATGCGTCAGCGAAATTGTCTTATTCTTAAGTCACGTCCCCTCATTCTCTAAGGAGATTATATTTATTCACCCTTACCTGGCTCAGCCATATATGAAAACAAAAGTATAACGTTTTGTCACGTCACACGGAAATTGATTTCAAAGGATTTTTACTGCCGAAATACCTAAATACGTCATTCTCAATAAAAACAAATTATTATGTCAACTAATAAAATAACAATGGTATAAAAAATTCTTATTTCGCAGTGTGGGTGTACTATAAATTATAATCGATGGTCGTTGCTTATTTCTTGTTATACTGTATTAATCGATCCCGAAAACCGTATTTGTGTCAAATGAATAACTGCGTAGAATTTATACCATCGTGAAATGAATGTTTGTTTTTTAGATATAAAAAAACTCAAGTTGGCGAGCCATGCGGCGGCGCCGTCGGCGCCTGAGGCTCGCGGCCGGGTTTTCTCCGGCACTGCGCCCACGCGGCGCCTTATCTGCCGTGTTCTCACATAGAAATTTACACATGCTCGCGAGTGCCGGGGAACCGTAATAACGCAGTCATCGCATTTTATCTGCTAGCGTGGCAGCTGCGACTGTACCCGGCGATATGCAACGTCGCTTATGAACATCCAACAACACCCGCGGGACGTGGGCGACCGGCCGCAGCCGCCGCATTTTATAACCTTTTTATTCCATTGTCACTCCGGCCAAGCGACGTAACCTAGGGAAAAATAAATTTTACTCTTTATCTAAATGTCAAATCGTTCGGTTTCGATCGAATCAGTTTCCAAATAGTTTTAATAAATCTCCTTTTACGGCTTTCGGAGCGGGCGGCAGGCGATATCAAGCGGGACGTATAACAGAATCATGCGGCGACTTATCGTGTTCTATTCTGTTGTGACCGCTGCGCTTGTTCGTGGTAATAATGGTGAGTTTAATTGAAAGAGTGTCAATAAATTTGTTAGCGGCGGTCACCGTCGTCGGTGGTCCCGATAAACTAAATCGTCCCGGACGCGAGACAAATCCCGCAGGATCGGACCCTTGTTCCGAAGGACGACCGTTTGTTTTTATCTGCTGCCGACCTTGTCTTCATTATAATAATATATCTTTCAAAGGATTTATCTCTCTAAACAAATCTTCTAGTTATCTTGTCTTACTCCGCATTGATTTGAATTTTACTGCCACATTACGAAGCTTCTTTTGCTGATAGGAAGTGAATACATTTCATCTAAAAGAAATAATGTGTTTTTCATGTTGGTTCACACAATTTGGGATTTGTTTTCTCACGATATGACCCCGCCCACGGCTCGCTTCTACAAATATATTTCCGACTTAAGGAGTTCATGTTAATTTAGGAAGCGTAGCTAACTCTGGATGCGGTATGATAAAACTGAAAACTTAGAAAAAGCTGTATCTTTTTTGTGTGACGAGCTCTCTATTTGTATCTACATTTAACTCGATTACTCGCGGATAAAGTAACGGAGGTACTTGCTTCTGTCTTACTTAGTCTTGTACACAAATAATGTTGCAAGTTGGGTAGTAAAGATGGAATTTATGTTCTGAAATCAAGTAATCCAGGTCTTTGATAAATGTAGTGTACTTACACTGAAGTGGTAAACTTTGTTGTTTGTTAAGATAAAGTTTTCTCATGATGTTAGACGTTACAATTCTTCAAAAAAAGACTTCAGATCATAAAAGTGCAAAATTATTTTCCATAAGCTTCACATTAAACGTTAAAATAATGGCACCTAAATATAAAACTGCCCTCGTTATTTACTACACTATGATCTACAGTGGCCGACAATCATCTTGAACCTGGTTGACCTGCGCAGTAGCGTGATTTGTACGTAAATCAGCTACTGCGCACACAAGGTTAGGTTCTACTTAGATGTTTGCCGGCAACTATAACTGAAGTATCTGGGAGACCAAGCCTTGCTCGGCGTTTTCCCGGGTAGCTACATAGATCCTACCTAGCTAGATCGATGTTCGCCCCCAAAACCTCAGCATAGTAAATATCAATCGTTTTTAACCACAAGAATGTCTCGTTTAAAGATATTAAATAATAAAGATTTCAACGGTAAACAAAATTCTATGTAATTTTACCTCTTTTAAAATGCAAAGATCTTACAAAATATCACTGAAATAACCTTTTATAACTAAAATAGTTTAGTAATAGTTTATAAATATTCACCAACAAGTATAGGAACAGCCTGAAAACTCTGCATCACGAATCGCATATTACCAGCATATTACCCAATCGTAAGTGTCATGTCCAAAAATCTATTTCGGACTTAACGGTTTTACGAGTGCAGTCCAGGTTTGGGCCCAACAATTCACACCCGATAATCATCTTGAAGATAAGCGCCGCCGGTACCACACGGACGGCATACAACATTTACAAATGCACATTTAAATACAGAATTTGTGGGTAGCAAGCGATATGATGGAATATTTCGGTACCATATTTTTCTTTTCGTCTTACTTGATTCCGCAGTTTCTTTGTTAGTTTTTGTTAGATAAGAAAAAACTACTTTGGTACTCAGAGAAATTAAGTGTAATATTTATCGCAATTATTTTTTTGGTATGACAATTTTCAGTCGTGTTAATTTAATTTTTATTTATTTACGAAATGTTTCCTGTCAAGTACTTATTGTTAAAATAATTATATTAAAACTCCATAAATCAATCTTTGTACCAAAATGTCCTTATTTGTTTGTATTTTTTGTGTTTTTTTTGTGTACAATAAAGTTATTACATACATACATATCAATCAACAATTCAGGTTTCAAAAGTTAAGGGCGTACCTGATGTAACATAAATTAATTGTGGTCCCTGATGTATTATGAGAGCTAGGACAAAGCAAAATGTCATCTCCAATTTGGAGCAGCCCAACTGGGGAAGTACCTTCGCCTTGCAGAAGACCACAGCCATAATACCATTATTACTACACAGGTATGTACTGTTGTGTTCCTTGATGTGGACAAGGTTGCCAGAGCTCCCGAGGATGCACTGTGTTCAGAGCGGGTGACCTATATTTGTCCCTTCTATTGTCAAAACAATGAATCCTCAAATAAAGTGCCGGCAACGCGCACGTGACTCCTTTGGAGTTGCGGTCGTCTATAGGCTGCGGTGTCCGCTTACCATCGGGTGGACCGTAGCTACGTTTATTTGCCACCGTCGTCGTTTAAAAAGAAATAACTAAACTAAATGAATTCAATGATCACAGTTAAAAAAACAATGATTATAATTTCATCACTTTCATTTATAAACCTCCGGCAATCTTTCACTATCCATGACGCTATATCGCGGAAAAGCTGTACGTACACAGAACTTTCGCTATATTCGGGACTTCGTCGCACGCTATGGTTTACGATGTTGCGACGTGGGAAAAAGTGAACTTGGTTTACTTAGGCACTGTACAAAGGATGATTCACGCTAATGCCTATTTGTTATACGTAAGCTCGCTATCTGTGAACTGAAAATTGTAAATTTACTTGAATTAACCATGTGTAACAAGTTCAGTATCACGTTTTACTCGGTCGCCTTCTTACCTTTTATCAAAGCCTTAACTTGCCGAGCGTGATCAAGATTTACGGGCACAGGGTCTATCAATAATTTAAGGGCAGTCGACGACTCATCACTTGTGAAAAGTAACGCCGACCAACCTCGCGCGCCCGCGCACCCCCGCCTCCAAGCCCCACCCTCGGCCAGAACGTACGCACGATTCGTCGAGTTGCTTGTCCTTGTCTCGAAGTTCAATATTTCACTCAACACATCAAGGTCACCCTTTAAAACCCGCCTTATCAACACTTTGAACACGAACAACTTTGCTTTCTTCACTTTTCTTTTAAAAACACTAGATATTTTCCCAGTCACGACGTACCGCGACTCAGCAACAATTTGCTTCAACGCATATTTGTTTTTGAAGATTGAGTTGTTATAAAAACACGGTGGTGGGTCATTATGAACGTTTATTACGGTATTACGTTTATTGACTTTTCCTTTTATTACGAACTCCGCGCGTACTGAAACCACTATTATCACGGCCGCCGTTACAGCGATCGCGATGGCGAAAAAACTTTGTCTAGTCATTTTGGTAACGTGTTTTTTTTATTTGTTAACATTATGTAAACTCCATGGTCACTTAAATATGTATTTAGTATTTTTTTGTACATAAACAAGTCTCACTTTTGCCAGGTGTAGGTACCTATTGTCTAGAGGAGCGCGCGCGCCGCTCGCCGTGCCCACATCGACTGGAGGCTGTATCGATGCAGCTTGCAGCCTGATGCCGTCGCTGGTTATCCCATCACATTAACACTTAATGCCATTGCCGTTTTTAATATCGTTTCTGTATGTGTATGTACTATGAACATGATGCAGTTTATTTACCTGGGGCCTTAACTTAAGACAAAATAAATAAATATTGACTGTTATTGCGTCCCTCTGCGCCACTTTTATAATAAGCCAACAGGCTGTAAATTTCACTATTGTAGCGCATGATTGTATTTTTTAAAGTATTCTCAATAATTAGGTAAGTAAATTAAGTAGCAAGAAAACGTAAAATATATATATATAACCGCAAACTATAGTGTGTTAAGTCCATCAATAAAGCTCACAAACTGAGAAACTTGTAAGCTGCGTAAAATATTAAAATTTAATGCCTTGCGTATTACACTAACAGGTCAATAAATATGAGTTCCTTGCTTGTCACATCTAATATAACAATTCGAATGAAATAGACATGATATAAATTACTGCTTAGCAACAGTCGAATGTAACTAAAACGGGCTTATTATTAGTGAAAGTTAACGAGCCACAGCGCACGGAACTGTAAAAGCTAAAGGTAGTTTGTCTTGAACCCCGAAAAGTTTGTAATAATTGGAGGCCCAATAAACTTGCTAACGTTGGTCGTGCCTGGCCTGTTACATTAGTGTAGGTATAACCCTCAACAAAAGCCTAACATACCCGTAGTTTTTGCACTATTTGGAGTACATCCCATTCTAAAGTCCGGCTTCGACCACGAATTGCAGTTACAGTTGGAAAACAAGGTAATAATGCCATCAAACGCTCGTATCGTGAAATCACGGATTGGTGGACAAACCACCCAGTTTACTGTGTGTATTAGGCCATGAATACATTAGGTACCAGTGAAAGCGGTACTTAGCTTATACGGCATTCAATGTCTAGAGTATGGAGGATAACACAAAATATTAAATAATTGTAAAATCTAATTGTTTGTTGATTTTCCTTCATAATGAATTTCTAATGCATTTATGCTTTGTCTTTTAAATGGCATCATGTCTTCTTGTCTCAAATAAGTTCGTACTGACCCAATGATGAATATTTTCATTTTAACCTGTTGTAATTCCAAAACTTTACACACCTAAACGCCTATACAAGTATGTGTCCGTGGCTTTACGCGCATTGCACGTGGACCCGTGTGGGCGAACAAGTAGTCCGCCTCAATCCGTGGTGCAAGCCCGGAGCAACGGACGGTGTCGCGACGTAAATAATTACAATCGAACAAAAGATAAACTATGCGATTACGAGAGAACAGGAATGCATGAGGTCGATGGAATATAAGTTCGACCTGATAATAATGAAGGTAACACAGATTAGTTAGGGCGACGACGGTGCTATGTTATTGCAACCTGCAACTGATAGAAATACGTTGACGTATAAACGAATTATTATTTTACGGTTTTAGCTGTACCTGACTGAAATGATGAGGAAGTGGTGAGAACTTATTTATGATTATTAAATGTTAAACATAAAATTGATTTAAATTCAATTTAATTGACATTTATGAGAGCAGTTTTGCGATTCGAATCGTGTTAATAGTTTAATCGCGCTCTCTTGCATTGCATGCGTGCAATTTAGTATTTAAATTACCACTACATCACAGATACAATAAAATTAAGTATTCATAGACGGACAGACGAACAAAAAACTAATGTTCTTTTCGGTATTTGGTACATACAAACCCTAAGAACATGGACACGAAGTAATACGTAGTACCTAATCATATTTCAATAATCTTGTCCAACAGGCAGTGGCGGACTACCTACTGCGCCAATGTTGTCGCTATATAATAGACATTTAAATGTTTTCTAATACCTGCCAATTTCCGCATACTAGACTCGCCAAGTATGACTATCAACATTAAAATGAATCCTACGTCTAATATTAAAGCTTTATATAATATTTTTTGTATTTTCTGTTCGAAGTATAATGGTTCAACGAAACTTACTCCTTATTTTTATTGAGAAATAAATTTATTTATCAATAAACCAACCATCATGCTTCGCCAATGTATGCGAGTGACAGACAATTAACTTTTCTTATTACAGGCAGTACGAGCATTTGCAAAGAGTCCTTCTCTATTGTTGGTTGTGCAAGAAGACGTAGACTAACAAAGTTGTACTAAATGTCACATAAATGTTAAAATAACACCTTCACTTCATGTGAAAAAATTTGGCGCCACTTACTAGCTAGTAAAGATATAAGGTTTACGTTACGATTGTTAGAGTATGACTTCAGCGAGCTGTTTAGTTCATAATATATTACAACCCATAAATACCGCCTGCGAGTTATTAATTACAAGCAGAACTGACAGGTTTACAGTTTTACTTTTCAATGTAAGTGTGCTAGAATACGTAATGATTAATTAGATATAACAGAATAATATAGATTCAAAACATTTATATATAATTTAATAAGAGCGCAAGTTGAACGCAATTGCCCTCCCTCGCCCCAGAAATCCTGTTCCCGAGAAGCTGCAAATAATCAGAAATGAAGAGCAGGGCCGGTCGAAAATGCTGCAAGTTCCGTACATTAGGGTAAGAGTAAGAATGGCAGGTCCGCCGGCCGGGTCTCATACTTGGCTGCAGCATTGGAATGCAATTCGAACATAGCTGCGGCAGACAGCGATCGATAATTGCATTTTGTGGTCGAGCCGCGCTCCACTTGGCCGCTAACACGCGCGATCGAACAAAACGCAAACAAACTTCGGTTTTCTTGCACAAATTCATTCTTATAAACACTCCGGTTAGACCGGGCTGCGAAATGCTTTCATGCTTTCGCGTATAGCAAATATCGGTACCATTGTTCTGTTTCAATTTGCTCTCAGCAATATTGGTAATGGACTCTGAGCTATACGTACCTACGTTTGATGGTACAATAGAGGGCTTCCTTTACATACGGTTTGGATTCCAACAAATACGAGTACCTCTAGAATAGAATAGTATTTATTTAGCACGTATTAATACAAAATATACATCCAAATAGAGAAACAACTTCTACATCTTATGTGCTAAATAGGACACCCACTCAGCATGTTGTCAGTTACGGAAGCCGTGACGCTGATTTTCAGTGAGTGCCCCAAAACTAGAAATAAAATAAACTAAACAAGGCAACTTATTAAAACAAAACACTAACTTATTAAGGCAAAAACTATAAAAGTGGACTTAATACTAGCGGGTGACATCCACAAGATGTATTGTCCAAACGCTTCTAAGCTGGCAACTTTTTTTGCAAAAAATCGTCATTATACTCGATTTCGACTAATTCAGGGATAAGGATTTCAAATTTTACATTCATTTTGAATTTTAAGTAAAAAAATATTTTTGTCAAAAAATCGACTTTATACTCGATTTCGACTAATTCAGGGATAATAATTTCAAATTTTATATTTATTTTGAATTTCTAGTAAAAAAAATGTTTTTTTGTGATAAATCGTCATTAATCGCAATTCAGCTCTGGTATTATCAAATTTCCTTTTCTCATAAGTATCCACTGCATAAATTGTCTTAAGTAAGAGATTAAGGGAAGTTTGTACATGTGTAAGTTTAGTGTTGTTTATGTAATAAATCGGACGCCCCGGGCGCGCCGGGCGCAGCGTCGCGTAGTCAGGCGAACGCAATTTGTACACCATTTCTCTCGTATGCCCGGTGACACTTTTGCGGATTGCAGCGAAAGCCTTGCATGGATACTCCACATTTTCTATTATAAATTCCAGACAAATTTAACTATGCAGCAAAAGATCAATGGCAACTTTTCATAAAACATCTTCCGCCCCGGCAAACACGAGATGCCAGAAGATAATTTCCCCGGTAGCGTCTCCCTAACGAGCATTGAGTTTTACTGCAGTTTCTTCATTTAAAAACTTCGCTTAACATTGTTAAGAATATTTCTAGAACTACAAGGCTACTGGAGGAGCCGGTTTTGCATAAAATAACCATCGATGCAACCGAGCATTGTGTTCGAACGTTGCAGTCGCGGGACGCAATTTGTCGGACATTTCTCTTGTGTGTCGCCGTAACAAAGCTACGAATCGAGCTGACGTGAAACTATCGATAATACTGTACGGAATTAGTGCCTTTGTTCTTATTATTCGCCAAGCTGCTTCTTTTTTATGTGCTTGTACACTCGGTTGCGCTATTGTATTATGTTGAAGACAAGACTTAGAACTTAAATTGCCGAAAGTGTTTAAGGCCGGATATTACCACTTTTGAGTTTTTAAAAAACCATCTGAGACCTAGAATATAGTGTCTTAAAATCTAAAGAAAATATATGTGTTACATAAGGATATTGTCTAGTGAAAATCGCAGACAGTTACAAGACCTGATGAATTTCACTTGATAGAAAAAAATCGTGAAGTTACCCCTTTTTGGAATGTATTTTCAATACTACGGCTATATTACTGACATTTAACATTTAATTTTTGTACTCAATTAAAGATCCTAAATAGTTATAGACAAATTCGCTGGATGTGCTTTGATAAAATGATTGGCTTAATGACTATAGCTAAATATTCACGAAACTACGCGCAGAGCTTGCGTAGAGAGCGGGATGGTTAATTGTAAACTCACGCGTGTTAGTGCGGGACATTTGCGTTGGGGATACCTCCCCGTTTTTGATAGGTGAGTTATGAATTTTTTGAATGACTAGACGGCTTTTTAATCTACCTTTTTCATCGTTTTACTTATGATTTACTACCACAACTATGATATACTAGTGTACTGTGTAACTGACGGCAAGCATTAAAGGAACATGTAAAAAATATATATCCCAGAGGAGCCACGCGTTGCGGACACATTATTAATTTGAGGATGCACTATTTATTTTAGCAGCAAGAGACAAATGCATGTTGAATTCTCAAAGAAGGTCCTTGTAAACTCTTATGAATTTAATGAAAAGCACGTCTTACAATAAGGTATTGCTACTGACTTCATGTATGTCCTTCATGTCCTTCCTTAAAAAATCTGCTCCAAATTAAGAGCTAATTGACATTCTGTCTTCTTAATCCTTATGGCAAAATGAATTAGTTTTTTAATCTATTATTAAAATACGTGTCAATAATATGTATATGACTTGTTACTCATTAAACATCATCTCGTGACGGATTTAACCAATTACACACGATGATATTAGGAACGCAAAGGCTTAACTTTTACTCACCTCTGGGTTAATTTGGCAGGAATCAAACATCCAATAAAGTTATCTAAACACAAGCCGAAATAGCATTTTCAAATGCTACTTTGTCGTTATATTCCCGTTTTTCGAAAACACGGTTCTCTCTTCAATAATTTCGCGTATTCAAAGTTTATTTTAATAGTGTTTGATTGCAGTCCAATATTTTTGCGAATGTCGGAGGCAGGCGCCAGGGACATCGTTTAATCTCGCCTCTGGGCGTGGGCATCTCATTCCTGCGGCAGCCATGTTCTGCCAACCCCAACTGTGTCATAGGTCCACGGGGGAGTATTAACATTAAAGCCATTGTTTGCGGTACGGCAGAGGAAAAGTGCCAAAATCAGTTTGAAACCATATATGATTACAATGGGATGAGCCGATAACGAAGGAAATGTGTTTTGCATTGCAGTTGAAACCGGATAAAAGTTGCCGCAATGGCTTACACAGCAGATGCTGGGTTTGCTCATTTTGTTACATAAAAATATAACTAATGCATCTACTTTTTGTATCTGTGGCAATAGATTTCTTTCTTCTTTCTTTAATATTGTAAATATTTGTACCTACAATTGGAATACTTATTTTCAGAATATACGTATACGTATATTCTGCGAGTTAAATAAATACAAATATTATTATAATTATTTTCATAGTGGTCTCAGCATATAATTTCATCCATTTTGGTGTTGAGGCCCTTGGGGCCCTAGAGCTCAGAGCTTCTTTAAAGATAGCTCAAAGATGCTCATAGATGCCCCTGGTGACTGAATAATTAGTTAAGACACAGAGAATTAGTTGAGCTAGCATCATCGGTACAATACCGCAGGGGCAGTTTGTTGATTTAGTTTAGGTTTATACTTGGTTTTAATTTTATTTTGTTATACTTAATAGCTTTATAATGTTTAATTTAATAAATTTTAATATTGTCAACACTTCTATCAATTATTTACAAAAACTTTCGTTGATATGATGTATTCGATCACATTTAATAATTTCAATCGAAATATAAAAACGAAAAGATCCAGTAAATAAAGAAAAAAAAACAAACATAAAGTAACTGCGGTCGTTTACGTAGCCATGTTTTACCCATAACTGAATTCGACAAGCAAGACAAGGTTCTCAATTGTCATCATAAACCCGACTCTTAACAACTTGGTTCACCTTTGGATGTACCCTGGCTAGTCTAGTAATGTAAAATTAAAGCTAATTGTGTCTGGAACGGTTCCAGTTGTAAAAGAGATCGTTTGCTTGTTGACTATCTTTATACGTTCTACCTAAGCACCTATAGGCTTGGCGCCGACATTTGTCTACAATGTTTAGAGTGGGATTTTATAGTTATATGTAAGCTTAACGTAATATGAAATGGAGAGTAACATGTAACTACTATGTACCTTCTGACATACGCTTAGACATGCTTAACAACTATGTATGCGCAATTTCCTTCGCGTGGTAAATGATATCCTAAACTTGTTTGTCCCGTAATGTATGCTACATTTAAATCGTATCACGGGGGAAAAGCTCACATAACTTGCCTAACTTCTCAAGGGCCCCTAAATACGTAACACCCATATGCGTTTAATGCTGTCACAAATTTTTATTACAATGTTTAGCGCGGGAGTGAGGTGGGAACGGCCAGTAACTACAATGGCCAACACGTTTTTACGCGCGGAATGAAACTCTCAGGGCGCGTGTAAAATGCGAGACGCGACTCCTAAAAACCTTCCCGTTGTCATCCAGGATGTGAGGTGGGATTTACGCAAATTTGAGAATGGGTAAAGGCGCCATGAGCGAAGGCGTTTTATAAGTACTTAGGTATCACGTAAGTGTCCTTCTTTTTAAAGGCGAAATACGATATATAATGTATTTCGTTACATAGGTATCGATAATGAAATTAGAAAGAGTGTCAGTACCTGATTACTTATCGAACCAAAGACTCCTTAAGGCTGCGTATTACCACTTTCGAGTTATTTAAAACCATCTGAGACATAGAATACAGTGATGTCTTAAATTCTAAATATATATATATTATGTGTTACATAAGGATCTTGTGTAGTCAAAATCGCAGTCAGTTATATGACCTGATGAATTTCACTAGATAGAAAAAAATCGCAAAGTTACGGCTATATTACTGATATTTTACACTTAATTTTTGAACTCAATTAAAGATCCTAAATAGTTATAGACAAATTCGCAATGTTTGCTTTGATAAAATGATTGGCTTAATGACTATAGCTAAATATTTACGAAAACTACGCGCAGAGCTTCCGTAGAGAGCGGGATGGTTAATTGCAAAATCGCGCGTGTTAGAGCGGGAAAATGTTTTTTTTTTTATATTCACGTAAATCTAAGTTTTTCTTTGGCATTGCATAAAACAGTGCCAATGAGTTAAATGGGTGGTTGTTTGTACATCTATTCAACAGCTGCAGTCTTAAACGTTTTCATTGATGGTATTTCGCGATTATATCAATTGTTGCAAATACTATTGCTAGATATTTTTATTGTACTTAAGTGAGAATTATTTCATTTCTTTCAAATATAATCTGAATAAACCTTTTATCTTTTTCCTCGAAAGCCTACGTATTAAAAGCCACTTGTGCGGTGACCGCGTCCGTTTTGTGTAAAATGTCAAAGCGAGGGTGAAATCAAGAGACGGGGCAAAATTGTGTTGACGCAGTGACCGCGGCGGCAGCGCGGGGCGACACGGCCTGTGGGATCGTCCTAATAGGTGCACGACTACGCAATGATCGCGCGATCACGCGACCTTTACTTAGAATATTTACTATGTAGTAAAAGTCGCGAGTTTGCGCGATAATCGCGTAGTCGCGTTTGTTTTAGGACGATCCCTTTAGGACACCTATTCGAGTTCAATATACTTAATTCGCGAATTTCACTCGCGGGATTGCGCGATCATCGCGTAATCGCGTTGTATTAGGATGATCCCTGTACCTATAGCGGGCGAGCGTGACGCCGAGGCGACACGCGCACGTGGCCAGGCCGGTGGTCGTGGTCTGCTCAAGAACAGTTCTAGTGAAGCCGTCATCCGCGGGGATAAGCGGCTCATTATTCACTAAAAGCCCACGGCGTGCCCGCTCGGGTAATTGGAGGCTTTGTTCCTTTGCGCTCGGCTTTGGCGCTCTCGTGAAGTGCGAGCGCCGCTCCCTCAGATTATTATTCGCACAATCAACGACGCACGCAAAGCCGAGTAATCTGACATTTGAGATACGAGATATTTGAGGGCGACACAGTTTTTGCAACATCGTTATTTTTTGTGCGCCCCGCGCGTTTTCCTGGGTACAAACACAAACAACTCGAGTCTAAAAATCTTCCCGTCGTATGGTAATAAAGAATGAAATATTACACCATTGTCGAAACCAGTTTGTTGCGGTGGGTTTCAGTTTTGCGTGGGAAAGAAACGTAGAAGAAGCCATTATCATTGAGTTCCATGCATTAGAATTAAGAAATAACTGCTCCTCCCGCACCCCAGTCCAATAAGGTTCAAATGTGACCTGTGTGTGTTCAAACTAAATTAAGGCGCTACAACGAGAAATTTAGAAAATTTGAAACGCTGCTCTGCCCAGACGAGGAAACAATAGGGAATGATTTTCAGATACATGATTCTTGACTATATGATTGTGGTACTGACAATAGCCGAAACATGATTGCTTAAAATGTTCTCAATAGAAAAGAAATCCAAAGTTGAATCTATATTTTCCTTTTTTTACTCAGCCTACTAAAACAACGTATTATTAAAAGACACGAAGTTAATATGATGGTATTTTACCTCATCTAGGTACTGATAAGAGGAAATTTAATAAACCTGCACACAGTCATATTTATCGAGATTTGTCTAAAAAGAGCCATTCCCGGAGATTATTGCATCCCGTTTTGTCGTGAACGAATATCTCTCATCATTAGGATGGTTTAGAGTGTTGATAATATGCCCTGGAAACTTCTTAAAACAAAAGAGGATATTCAATTATTTCGTCAACAATTTGTACCTTTTATTAAAATTCATGGTATCTGAATAATATATAATTGCCTTTTCTTCTTCAGAGATTTAATATTAGCGATTTGAGACACGCTTCCGGATTTCTTTGTTTCACCGACCAAATTCGCGACATGGACACATTTTTTAACTGGCTGCTACAAAATTAAATTTCGGAGAATCGAATATTTAGGTTTAGAATAATAAAACGTTTAATACATTTCTCCAGCGTTAACTAGCAGGTTATCAAAGTTTAGTTTAGTATTTTTTTCCATTCCCAATTAAAATGAAAATAAAGAAAAACTAGGAACTGAGACTAGTTCACTATCAGTTACTGAGTCTAAAGAATTAGATACGCCTAAGTCTTCAATAGAACGACGTAAATTCGTTAATCCCCAAAAGCTACCACTTGGCATTCAAAAGCTGCCGGGACATGGCGCTGTAGTTTACCGAATAAATGCATATTGCGATCTAGGCACTAAGCGCCTGGCTCATCCTTCACTTCACTGGATATTGCAGTTATTGCACTTGCACTGCTCAGTTATGGTCTAATTAATTGTTAGTGGGGAAGACATCGTCAGTTTAATTATAAGTTGCGGACGGAACTCTCGTTACCATCAACTATTCGAGATAGACACTTGAAACATCATAAATAACGAACTAGTGGAGCGCTACCTAGATGGTAGAACTTACATCCTTACATTTTCTAATTCATACGTTCACCAGAAGTTCTCCTACGGATTAGGGTGTGTGCTGACTCGGAAAGTTTAACAGGCATTAAAGTTTAACCTAGTTGGCACTGTTTAAGTATGAACTACTGTATATGTAACGTTTCATTGGCGTTCCAAATTATTTCATTGTGTTTATTTCAATGAAAGTGATTAGTAAAAAGATCTTCGTAATTCTTACTAACTAGGAAGTACGTAGTAATTACAGTAGTTACTGAAGTCTGTGATATTGTCAAACAAGAGAGAGTAGAAAAAGGCTTTAGAATTACGATGAATAACGGGATATTTACCATGTATATGACACTTTTTGTAGACATAAGGCGGACAATAGTGTAGTGACGGTGACACTGTACGAAAAAACGAACCAAGATGTGGGTAGATCGCTATGGTGTGTGGGTAGACCGCAACTAAAACTCGCAGCACGTCAGTTACTCCGTGATAATGGCGCTTGCAACAGTGCCGAAATATCGGAAACTCACATATACAAATATACATGGTAAATATCCCGTTATTAACCGTAATTCTAATGTACATGACCATAATGAGCTTAAAATCGTATAGAAAAAGGCTTTATAAAATTAGAGTATAAAAATACTTACATTATACGAATGAAAAATGCAAGGTACGTAATAAAGAGGAAATAAAAATATTTGAGAAGCACTTTCTGAATATGATCTTTAGCAAAAAATCTCACAGGAAGAATCATAAAAATTCAAGGACTAATTCTTTAAAAAGACACACTCCACGTCGGTTTGTCGCGATCGCCGGCGCCCCGTCTTTGCAAGGGCTTGTTACAGGGAGCCCTGGGGCGCGCCAACACCCACCCTGCATTTATCGTACTCAAATTACAAACAAATCTGAACCTTATATGATTCAATTTATGACCTGATAGCAAGTTTCGCGCAAGCACCACTAACTTTGCAACGTTTACAACCAGTCTTCCTCATTACGTCTGTCGGCGTTATTGCCATCTCGTCGCAACATCAGTAAACGCCGCTTGGAAAAATATTTACACATCTCTCATAAATATTGGACGGAAAGGCGCACACTTATACATACGCTTACCTTTTATACTAATCATTCCGTTATTTTTGTAAGAGCAACTGCATAAACGTGCAGTAGTAGCACATTTTGCAGTTTAACGGTCCTCCGCTATCTTGTCCGCCGTAAATTATCTGTCAAGCCTGACTTTTAAATGGTTCTCCAAAAACTGTGAATATTATATCGTGAACTTTATAGGATGAAATCATTTTTAAAACTAAAAGAAGACACATTTTTACAGAAGTTATTCGGGTGTGTTGTGTTACAAATAAAATGTCTATTTTGACATCCTACTTCCATCTTATAAATTATAGTATAATGTAATTCAGGTATTTTGAACTAACGAAGAAAATAAAAACCTAGTACAAAACAAAATCTGACTTCCACTTCCTATCTGTGGTATGGTCTCACTCTTGATGCACTTATGCACTTATCATATATGTAGTAATAAGTACAGATGGTTAATAAGTACTTGAAATTCCTAAGGCACTAAAAATAAAAATATAGATCCAATTATTTATGGGTAGCATTTAACGAACCACCAAATTAGTTGCCGAATGATGCTCTAAAAAATTACATTGATTACCAAAAATACTAGTATCGCACCAAATTTTCAACTCCTTTTAAATATAAAGTGCAGCTCAAAGAATTAACATGTCGATAACCTATTAAATTAAATTGTTACCAAATAAATTAGTCACTACCCCAAAAATACTTAATGATCACCTAATTTCAAACACCAAATTTCATATAATTTACATCCAAATATTACAGGGCTCGTAATCCTATTAAAATTATTTACACCCAAATACTTCTTTCGATACCCAGAAATACTACATGATCACCAAATTTCACGCGGCAATTGTTTTTTAACGCCCGACGCGCAAAGCAGTTCCAATCTAGTCTAACCTCATTGCTAGCACACTGATGCGGTTTTCCATACGGCCCGTCTCGCTCGCACGTCGCACCGCGTGCGAGCAAGACAGCGCTAAATGATTTTATTTTATAGAAGCTTCAAAATTTCTGTATTTTTAATCAGACACGGACATAACATAATTTAATTTAATATATTTTCAACAGTGCTTTCCTTACTGGTCGCATACAGCTATTTGTTCTCAGATGTTTTTGCCTGTACTCTATTCGCTGATAATCGTCAATTTGCCTAGGTATATAGTAGTATTTTTCTATGACATCTATTTTTATTTCAAACTACATGGTGGACATTGGAACAGTATTGACGGATCTCCGCTGGCGCGGAGCTCCTATTTTGAGTTGTTTTGGCCCTTCGGGCCGATGCAAAACTAACATAACCTAAACCTACCTATACCTATTTCTACCTATTAACTTCCTTTAATTTTTCCATGAAAGTCTATCTAAATTAATAAAGTAAACTCATTTGACCTTTATCCATTTTCATAACAAACTAACAATTTAATAAATCAACAAAACTCATTTTCAAATAAAAGTTTTCAATCAAAGGCGCTCACGTCAACATTATCAGCATTAAAAAATTAATAATAAAACTTCTTGCAGTTTGTAAACCATCAGCAATAGGTAGTTAGAATGAAACAGCAATAGGTACCTTTCACTCTAACGACATATCAATAGGTTTTATGCTTCAGACAATTCTTTGTATTTGATTGAGTGAGATAGCAGTATACGTGTTATTATTTCACACAGCCACATTGCGCGTTGCTTTTTAAATTAATTTAGAATTTTACTTTCTAATTTATAACATTTTGGAAATGACTAAAATATTTATAGTGCTATAAACAATTAATTTGTAACTGTTTACTAAAATGTAGCATGCGATGTGTATAATATTTTGATGTAATTCTAATGAAAAAAGGTGCATGAGATTAGGTGGTCGTTTAGTGTTTTTGGTGGTACTTGACAATTTTTTTGATGCGATTATAAATTTATAGGAACGCAATAAGTAAAATAGGTGCAAGTGCTGCAAAAATAGGTAGAATTTTTTTGGTGACTCGGAATTGCTGATCGATAAATTTTTTTGAGTGTTCAACCTTATTTTAGGGTTCGAAAATTTGATGATATCAAAAGTTATTTAGGTGATCATTTTATTTGTTCCCATTATTTATTAATCGTAAATTTCCCGGTATTTAAATTTTCATCATCAAAATTGTTACTGCGCGACCCACAAATTCACCTCGATATTGTTGCTTTACAATCCCGCCTCTCAGCTAACACTTTGGGGCCATAATCGTGATGCATGGAAATTACCCGTGACCCATAATAGCTATTAAGAACCGTGACGAATCCCACAAAGCTTTCTTAAAGGTCCTACATAGAATTAATTCCATTACTCTATGACTCCGGCTCTCTGGGGAACAAAAGCGAGGTTAATCTTTTAAACAATACGACCGCACCTCAAGCCCTACTGACATGATTTAAAGCTGTGTTAAAGCATTGCGATTTTAATTAAATTAAAGCCTTGCCGCATGCTATACATACAACGTACAAAAATCGATTCAATTGACCTTTTTAAATATAATTTCGTGAAATTCTTCAATCCTGGTGGAATATATTCTTTATTTTGTTTTCAATCACAGGTAACCATAAATATGTTTATTTTCCGTTGACCATTACAAAATGACTCTGGCAACGGTCACGCGCTCACATAATCCAAACAGATAGATCTAACGTGAGGCAGGACTAAATTTCCTTGTAGGAGGCAAAAGTAGTAACAATACGTGTGCATAATATTTCTTTAAGCCTTTCTCTTCTGAACATACGCCCAGCGTGACATAAGCCGTTTATGATTCATTATTGTTATACCTGTTAATAAGGATCTTCCGTTAAAATGAACAAAGCATTCCTGTCTCCACTTTACAAAACAACTTCAAAAAAGTATCGTGAGTTTCTTCAAAGCCTGTGAAAGATAGCGTCGTGTTTTTTATTTTTAAGTTAAGTGGCTAGAAAACCCTTTTGGGCACTTAATTGTAACTCCACGAATAAAATTGTATATAAGTCGTTAGATATTAAATATAGGTGAGTGTTGGTTTATTTGTAAAAAGTGCCCGTAATTTTGAAAAGTACGCCTATTAATTGAAAGAAGAAACGAAACACGCGCTTCAAAAAAGTTCATTTACAAAATTACACGTGCTGTGACACGAGAAACCGCAACCTCGGACAACCATCGGAATATTTAAGGAAATGCCCATTTTTATAGCATTCAAATGTACTTTAGGCCATTTTTGAATAAATACTACTACAAGGTATAAATCAAGCTTTATTGATCGATTCTTTGAATCGAGTGAATCCGATGAGACCATCAATTCCAATAAGATAGTTTTTACCTCTGTAACGCGCTATTGATCAATCATTCTAAAAAGTTATATTGTAAATACTCGTAAATTTATAACTTCGGAAGAGTTCAATTTTGTAACTATTGGCGTAGAAACTATATATCTGGGGTCTCAGCACGCACAAGTTATTTGGCAACTGAAATAGCGATGCGTCTTGTTGACGTAACTGGTGACCGAAGAGCTCGCACTACGTATCAGCAACATCAGCATTTCGATACAGCAACGAAATGTCGCCAGCATCCACGGTAAAATGCCTCAGGGCAAGGGCCTGTTTTAGGCTTATGTTAATAAAAATTCAATATTATTTAAGTCATTTTGTGAAGTGTTCTTGTATATGAGTATAATAATTTGAAGATGAGTTAATCATATGGTGCCTACCAATTTATTATGCAGCTTAAAAAAAAGAAAAAACACAACTGAAATAAGAACACAATATATTACAGATCATAAAGCTTAAAATTAAGGCAAACGAAAGGCGGCCTTATCGCCGAAGAGCGATCTCTTCCTGACAACCTTAGGGTAACGAAAATAAAATTTAATCATAACGATGTAATTCAAACTTGTAATTGTAACAAGCTTATGCTTATTAATTGAAGCACAAGCCACGCAACGATGTGGTTTGTCGGTCTGTCAACTTAAAGTACTGTCCGCCGATGCTGTTGAGATTTGTTACTAGTATCACAATGTGGCCACGCAATGAGGAACTAGCACAGCCTGTGGGAGATGCTTGAATGTACGTACACCCACCAGCGTCGATTCTCCGCTAAGACATCGTCTTGTCGCAATTGTTAACGAGATTAGATAAGGGTTGTTCGTAATGTAGGCTGAAGACAAAATATTATTACGCTTATTTTGCTCTGCAAGAAATCATGCCATAAATATAGCAATTTCATCCTTCGACCTCATACACCTACTCCACTTTTCTCTTGAAGGTTTGCAGGTCATATCGGTCCGGACACACCGCAGGCGACAGTGCATTCCATAGTTTGATTGTGCACGGCAGGAAATCTAAAACGCACAGTTGCGGTGTGGGCTGCCAACCATCTAGGGGTGAGCATGAAAATGGTGTCGCGTAGGACGATGGCGAAAGGATGCCGCGGGGATCCGAACTATTCCTTGAAGCACTCCCCGTGATACGAGCAATAGAAAATAAAGAGCTTACTATTTTAATAATACAAAAGTTGAAACTAACATAATTGTATAAGGTTTCTGTAGACTAAAAAACACATATTGAATAAAGTAGCTGTAAGCTTTCATAGATATTATATTTTTATGGATGAAATCGAACTCTCCGATTTAAACTTCTAATAGTATTTGACGTAGACCGTATCTAACCACAAAATAATTCAACATAACTACTTCGTACACCTGATAGTGAATGGGCTAAGGACAATAAACATCGGACCGTAGCCGCGGACGCCGAACATAAAAATAAAGAAGCCACGAGTGGGTGGCACACGGATATCCACTCTATTGAAGTTAAAAGCAAAACAACCAGTCGTAACTCAAAATATTAGTCACTATGTTCTAGCGGAATAAAAAATCCGTTCTATTAGTAATAGTCGGGCTGGGAACTTCACGCACACACTTTTTAATAGCAGAATATGCCTTTTTTATTTTATGAACTATCTACTATGCTATACAAATTCTACGCAAGAAACAAATGAACGCACCATATAGGTACAATTTGCTAAGAGCAGTACTTTATGTTAGTTAAAAAAAACCCGAGTATATTTGAGATAAAACATTTATTAAACATACCTTAAAAAAGGTAACGTGGCGAACATCCGTTATGCTAATCTAATTGACAGTTTTAGTATGAAAAATGGCATATTAGTCAACCTTACGCACGCTCGAAAACGTTACGTAATCACCTCCATGCGAAGTTTTTCCGTCGGCAAAATTAGTGGATAGTGATTAAATGAATTGAAATAGAAAACTCCCGAAGTCTCATACATATTGGAATATAATAAATGGATTATAATAATCTATTTAAGATCGAATATGGCTCGACATAATACTCGACGCGCTGCCGTCGTGTCTGGTTCTCATGACTAAGGATCACGTATAGGTCCGAAATATGTCAAGCGATATTCGACCTTATAGACTTGAGAGAGACAAATAACTTATATTTACGCATATTAGTTCAGAGAAACCGACGATTTGATATTTACAAAACCGCGACTTTTCCATTTAGTATTATCGAGTGATTCTAGTACTATGCGAAACGTTATTTTATCATGTTGCAAATGAAGGTTATCGCAACTGAAAAAGTGCTTTACTAAAAACTCTACAAATACCATTTGTGTTTGCCGGAACTGACGACCGACACTTTTAACGCACGTAACATCCATTTCAAATTTCGATCAGACCACCGGCAGCTTTCAAAATACGACACGAGGAATAAATAGCTGCGAAAAACGAAGTAAAAACGAGAGCGTATGGAGTTTTCAATAAAAACATTGGCCAGAGCGGTCCTGCAGTTCTTCTGCTGTAGATAATTGGCACGGATACAGCCAACTGTACCTAACGGTTTGCTGTTGACACGCAAGAAAACCGGCCAAGTGCGTGTCGGGCCACGCGCAAGGTAGGGTTCCGTCCACCCGTTACATTAAGTATGTGGACTAAAAAGTTCGCAAACTTATATTTACCTACTATGTTTTTGACAGAATTAACAACATTATCTAAGGTATCAATGGAAATTGTACGAAAGTACGAGTACATTTCTGAAGTTCGACTATTACTCGTTAACTGCAATAGTAATGTCTACTTAGCTGTGATAGTTTTCCTTTTAAATTCATCGTATATACTATTACCATGATTTTTTTTCACATGCCTAGTGGCCACCGTTTAGCGTGCAGGGTGGGGGGACACTTGACCATAACAAAAATTATCACTTCAAAGCTTAATATCACGCCAAGCGATTCTTGAATCAAAAAATGCTCTTAGAAACCTTATAATATTTTTAAAGGAGCTATCTAACAATACCCCACACGATGGGGTCTGGAAGAAAAAAAATTTGCACTACCACTTTACATGTAGGGGAGGTACCCTAAAACTTTTTCAAGATTTTATTCTACCGTTTTGTCGGCGTCATCAATGTCTATACTCGTGCCAAATTACAGCGTTCTAGTACTAACGGTTACTGAGATAAACGGGGGACAGACGGACGGACGGACATGGCGAAACTATAAGGGTTCCTTGTTTACTACGGAACCCTAAAAAGTAACCTTTTACACCTTACATACCTTACGTACTCCTTTTAGATTAAAGCAGATACTGATCTTATATCTCTTATAATATCAATTAAAGCATTATTATTGCAATACAGCGAGGAAATGCTGCCAGCATCTTCGGTACCATCACCATGCCACGGGGGCCCAATTTTTTACATATGTTTTAGTTTAGTTAGTTTATTTAGATATAGATATTAAATTTTAATTTAGTTTTATTTCTAGGTCTAGTTTTAGTTGTTTATACTGTTTTTAATACTTATTATACGACGATGTAATATACCCCATGTGTATGGTAAAAAACAAATAAATACGAATATCATATACGATTACATTATAAATTACAAGCATTATTATTTTTAAATAGATAATATTCTCAATTAATTGAATATTATTATGACCGAAAATGGTTAATTAATTAGAAACTAATTATGCGTCTCAAGGTGCAACCGCTGCGGCTAATAATATTAGTCTAATAATCATAAAAATAATGTAATGTGGAAGTCGAGCCGACACTTATGAAAGAGGATGGATTCTTTCGTTACTTGTGATAGTAGTGATGTAATAGTAGTCACTTTCTCAAGCAAGTACAAGTTGTGATATTGAGTCAATATTTAGTTGGATTTTGATGAATAACTACTTACCAAATTCTACCGACTCCTAACTAAGTTATAAAAGCACTTCCATTTTTATTGCATTTTTCATAAGGACGGGGTGTCTGAATTGAATAAGTAATTTACTATAACGTAATTTCTTTCATTTTTGCTAAGAAACATACATAGAGTATATTTGACTTCTCTTAAAAATATGCAATGTCGTTAAATATGATGTAGCGGTTACATATTAAAATACCTAAAATTTATATACCTATTGTCAAAATACCTATGTACGAAATACCTATTTTTAAAATACCTAACAGTTATTTAACCTACAGTTTAAATGACCGAAGTTTGAAATACCTACGTTCAAAAAACCTATTTATCGAAATACCTACTGCTCAAAATCCCTAACGGATGAAATACCTAATGGACGATTCGCCTAAGTTTGATATACCTACGGTCAAAATACCTACACCCCAAATACCTACAGTCAAAATACCTACAGTACATTATCGAGACAGGTTTTTAAAAATGGGTTTTTGAAATAGGTAAGTAGTAGTAAAAAATATCAAAAATCAAGAATGTCAGTTGAATAATAATTTTATGGGAAAATGTTCGTTTCTGGCGCTTCGCCGGCCGCTACCGCGGCACGTTCGCTTCGCTCGCTCGGCTCGCGCGCTATAGGGTTGCAGTTCTACCTAACCACTCCTCCTCGCTTCGCTCGTCGTCGTACTTACACCGACCTGCCTTAGAGTAGAATTATGTAGAAGTGGAGAATAGAGGTGAAGATTGTCATAACATAATTTTTTACCTGTACCTAGGGCAGGTCGGTGTAGGTACGACGACGAGCGAAGCGAGGAGGAGTGGTTAGGTAGAACTGCAACCGTACAGCGCGCGAGCCGAGCGAGCGAAGCAAGCGCGCCGCGGCAGCGGCCGGCGAAGCGCCAGAAACGAACTTTTATTTAATAATTTAACTTGTATATAATAACAGTAAACACTTAGCTAGACTTTAGTACTGTAGGTATTTCGACTGTAGGTATTACGACCGTAGGTTTAATGACATATAGGTATATTAAAAATAGGTATTTCGTACAAAGGTATTTTTATAGCAGTTATTTCAAGTTTAGGTTTATCGTTCAATAGGTATTTCGTCCAATAGGTATTATGAAAATAGGTCAAATAAGTGATAGGTATTTAAAAAAATAGGTATTTCGTACATAGGTATTTTGAAAATAGGTATAACAATTTTAGGTATTTTAATATGTAACCGATGTAGCGTAGCTCGAACTTCGGAATGCACATGAACCACCAACAGATTCGCGCTCTACCTGCGATGTTTGTGGCAGGAAGTGCCATGCTGCGATTGGACTTTACAGAGTTTACAGCCACCGGAAAAGATGCGCCACACCTCCAATCTCCAACGGCGCACAGACCTCTTCTTCTCACTAGACAGTCGCTGCAAAAATCATCAGTCTAGATGCTGTGGCCAATTGGTAAATGTTGAGTCATATATGCCTCCTGTACTTGATTCATCATTCTTACTATAGGTTATTGATTCGTCGTTGTCATGTAGGTATCTGATTTTTATCACAAGTACAGGCATTACTTTAAATAAATACAAATACCTTCTGTTCACCTAAATATTAGTCGTATGGTAAAGCAATCTTAAACTGAACGCCCCTCCGTTACAGCTGATGTAAGGCGCAATTAGGTATGAACTCCCATTCTAACATTTTCAACTAGGAGAAAAGCGATATTTTAAAAATCGATTTTCTCTATTAATTGGTGAAACGAAATCTCTGTACTGACAGGATATTACCCTTAATTACATCGGATACATTTCCAAGTGATTTGATTCCCTCGAGCTCTTATTATACCTATTTACATAAATACGACTTAGAATATTATTAATTAACTGTAGAAATAACAAGAGGCTGTTGAATTACAAAGGACGGAAATATTAAAGGCGACGGCAAGACCCGCGCTTATTAAAACAGGATGAGACTGAAGTTCGGAATGACGGCGTTAAAATGCCGGGTACCTCGGCCTTGTAGAGGCTGGAAACATCGTGCTCAGCGAAAAGCGCACCACAACGATTAACATTCATATTGTTATTAGATTAACGCTGTTTGCAATAATTTCTTCAGAAAGGTATCCTAAATGTAAGTAGTAGTTGATATAGGTCAGCCGTATTTTTCTTGTTGCCGTTTGGTCATATAGGTACGAGCTAATAGACTATTTGACACATCTTAAAATTTGTAACATGGTGTCACTTTATGGATAGTATTATACCATCAAAATATCACATTGAATTGAAAATTACAAACTTTTACCAAAATAGAAAAAAGATATTTAACATCGAAAATTCGGAAAATTGTGTTTTTTTTGTCATAGGTATATAGGTATCAATAGAATACTTAAGTAAAATTAAATTAAAAAAATGTACGGCAACTATGTACCTAAACGCATTATTTTACGACCAAAACATCAAAATACTTATTTTCCCATACAACAGGTTGGTTCGATACCAGGCGGGTGACGTCATCTGCCCGTGCCAATTTGTAGGAGCCGTTTGGGCGGCCGCTAGCGGCGAGCTAGGTTCATCTCCATTTTTTGCCCTTTATTGTGTTTTAATTGTAGTTGGTCCCATATATAAATTTGATCGTCTATGAAAACTGGTTCGAATGGCACCATGAATTTTTTTTAGTCAAATAGTGTATTCTGTGATAAACGTCATCATAAATTTAAGAGCTGAGCTTTTATAGGAGCTATTTATCTTTTACATTGACCTTTTCGTTGGCTTGGTTCATAAATGTCCGTTTCAGTCTTAAGACATAAATACCAAAAAAAATGGTATCATTATCCTCTAAAATCGTCATTTTTAAAAATGTCTTAATACTTCTCCTCACCTACGATATAAAATTGAAAATCATTGTCAAGAAAATTACAATTCACAAAACTCTTTCTCAAATAGGATAGTCTACTTTTTGATTTGGAAGCACAACTAACTGTCTTGCACTTTACTATGCAGCGAGTTCTAAGAGCCGTCATGGACTAATGTAGCGTGACAAGCTAGGATACATTTTGTATCTTAACTTACACCATGCGACGAAATAAATATGTTATGTATATCGCTGCATCACGTTCCAACATGCCACGCGACGCGGCCGCCGAACGCCGAAGGCTTAGCGGCATCGTGACTCCGCAGGATCCGCTCCATTTCTGTTAAACTTAATTATCATAACCACTTACATAACGCGCTATGTGCAGTGGATAATAGAAGCTAATTATTGTCCTTTGTGTTCTTCAAACAGGATTTCTTTAGGGCCCTGTAATTTTTTTTATATAATCTTTCGGTACTCCCTACTCTATAGCTCACTGTTTTATTCCAAATACTTGCCCCCATAAGATTTATCTGGAAACAATGTTGTAGTTGGATAACAAAATATATATTTTTAATTAATATACAGCACACAAGGACATAACTGCACAGGCGTTAAAATTGCTAACTTTGACTTCGCTCATTTGAGAGTTTTGATTACGAATCAGCCGGAAGTTCGTATCCTTTTCCCAAAGCTCGTACCAATCACTAACGCGCTTCTACACGAGCGATATCCAGCGGATTTCAATACCAGCTCGTGATAAGATTAGCCATATTTCCACTTCAACAGTCAGACAACTCGCCGGTGACATCGCCCCTCTAGCCCTCGAACCGCTTCATTCCAAGGTGTACCTAATACAAATCGAATTGTTTCTTGTGTTAAGGCTAGCTCTATCTATATACCTATGCAGCTTAGAAAGCAAATCTGGCATAGCTCAGCGAAACTGTTGTTACCTACTACGATCTATGATTTGCAAGATTCTGACCGGCATTGTACAATTTAACAAAGCAAGCATTGAGGAACTCATTACAATTTAGAAATAAAGGAAAAAATTAAAAATGTAGGCACCGAGCAAGATTCCAACCTGTTATACACAACAGTCAAAATATTTCTACTTATATTTAAATTTTTTGGTGTATTACACAAACTGTATGGATTACGATTATCTGA
This sequence comes from Cenopis cana, assembly GCA_951800055.1. NCBI lineage: Eukaryota > Metazoa > Arthropoda > Insecta > Lepidoptera > Tortricidae > Cenopis > Cenopis cana. Next base: position 9,642,510 of record OX637476.1, on the reverse strand, counting down.
AAATAAATAACTTGAATTGAATTATATTTACGTTATGAGTAGGTATAATAGTACTAGTAAATGTGTGCTCCATATTACATAACTTCATTCCAATCGTGTAAATTAATCGAAAATGGATGCAGCTCCGGTGATTTTATTATTTTATTGATGCAATGAAATGTAAACGAAGTGTATCTCTGATAACAGTTAATTTATTTAAGAACAATTATTGAAAAAAAGCTGTAGTTAATTTGTCCCTATGAAGGAACGTCTCTTTTTATGAACAGTTATAGTTAGCCAAATACATTTATTTTGGCCACTTTGTTAATGTTTGTGAATAAAGGTGAGGTTGCTTTGCCAGAATTGATGGTTGTTGTAGAATCAGATGGTTCAACATTTTTCATCAAAATATATATAAGGATGCATATTATATACCAAACTAAAAAAGTGTCTAGTCAATTAAAGCTATATGATTAAGCTCATAACGAGTCTTAACCTTATAAACAAACCAATTGGTTATTTCTATAAATCTCCATCACTTGGTAGGTAACATTTTTGTCGCCGGAGGAATACATTAGGCACACCTCCTTCTCTCACATAAATCCAGCGGGCCAGAATACGCCACATAAACTTGATTTATACGTGGTGACTTACGCTAACTCTGCTATTATTATCCATTGAGAACCTGAAACTTATAATCATATACCTACTTTTTCTTGAGACTTTTCAAACTATTATTTAAACTAAGCCTACCAAAAAAGTAGGAACTTTTTGATAGTTTGTCTTTGCATAGGTATTACGCTTAGTTTTTATTTGAATTGGTCTATTTTAAACTGTATTTTCTGTATTGTGATTTTTTTGAGGTGTCAAATAAAGTGTATTTGTATTTTATTATCTTGTACAAAATACTTACTTGAACTTGAACAATAAGTACATAATTTAAGTTTTTTCATGTAGCAATGAGTTTTACCCTATTATTTATGACTTGTTGCGAAATAGTTCTACTCATACTAGTTGTACTTGTTTTTGATTAATTTACATTTTGTTGCACAGTAACCAAATGTACAAATTACGAAATTACTACCTAATGGCATTCTCTACAAGTCGCTCATAGTACCTACCATACAGAAACACATAAACTTTGTTCTGGATAAATATTAAAACCCATAACGCTGAATGGAATTAAATAATGCTGTATGATATTAAGTCCGCCTTTTAACTATGAGGTTTTCTTTTGTGCAATAAACATTAAACAATGTAAAAGTCCCAATGAATGACAGCTTACTACCGAATAGGTGAGATACCTTTTGTTGCATTAAAATGTAATACCTATAATGGATAAATAAATTTAACACCATTTTTATGCAACGACGGTAGCAAGCAAGCGTACGGTCTGCCTGATGGTTAGCATATACCGTAGCCTATGGACACTTACGACTCTAGAAAATCACAAGCGCACTACCGATGAGACGAGACAGGCACAGCCTAATCTCGCCCTTGGAGATAGTAATATACTAATTTCAAAAGAAAAAATTAATTAATTATAATGCATCATTGTAGTAAGCATGAATTTAAACTTTAAACACATTCATATAACTAATAAACTTGTACTAAGCAGATGAAATAGTATTCTAAATTCAAATGGGCGAATTCGAGACGCTTGGGGTCAAACACCTTACGAAAGTGAATCTAGCCCGCCCGCGGTGTCTAAACCGCCTAGAGGACTACTGATAGCAGGGAGGGTTCAACGGACCTGCGCAGCAAATTACAAATAGGGAAATCTGGAGGGAAAATGAATAGGTTAAAGAGTCAAAATTGGGAAGACTATAAATAGGACGGGGATGGAAGCCTAGGGCGATTGATAGTTTAGTCGTTACAGTGGGTAGAGGGCATTCAAAGTTTAATTGTCGTAGAAGGAAGTGGTAGTTATTATTGGGCATTAACTGTTTAGTTGTGATAGAGGGTAGAGGTAGTGTTCGTTCAAGTTTTGAGTTAAAGGGAGGTGTGTTTAGTTGTTTGATAGTAGGAATGGTGTCGTGCTGGAGAGTTTGTAGGGGTTGGCCGAAGCTTTGGAGTGCAACTGGCGTATGGAAGACGGGAGTTCTACTATTGCGGTTGGAGAAACTTTTACAGCAGTGAGTCTGCAGCGGGAGACCGAAACTACGGAGTGCTACTGGCATTCAGAAGGCGGTATTTCTACCGTTGCAGCTGGGAGAAACTGTGAGTTTTGTGAATTATTTATTAAATTTACAGAGTTGTGATAAAGTTCTAAGAATTTAAATATCTGACATAACTTTAAGGTTCACGAGATTTTGAATCCTATTGTCTATTCTATAGGGTTTCTTTTGGAATTTACAAGTAGATAATATTATAGACAAAATTATATTGAGTTTTAGAATAAAGATTGTTCCCGTATTGATCAAATTTAATGATATTTTGAGTACAGTTGATTAGAATCTTAATTTCTAATTGATTTATAGCTTTTAGTAATTAATAATTTCTTTTGATTGTGACATATACTAATAATATTTCTGTGTGTACTGAATATGGGAGTGACGGTGCGTACATACTTACAACTCATTTCATTCCTGTTTATCAAATTCATAGTCAGTGTAGTTCTTACACTGTGGAACTTGGAAACTAAGGAAGGCAACTATTGCTGGCTATCTTGAAAATATACTATCTGACGCGCCGTCATTGTCGGCTGGATACTTAACGTGGTGCCAACGAAGGTCTCAGTTCGTAGCAGTGATAAAGTGAAGTGTTTGTTTAACTGTGAAAGTCAGTCAGATGACATAGAAACTTAGGGACAGTTTAGTATATTAATTTCAGACAGATAGTCATAGTAATTTGATTAATACAAGTAAGAAGACGTGCGGCAAATTGGTAAGTCAAATTTTGTTTATGAAACATTAAAGGTTTTGAGAAGTAGATATTTTCCACAAAGGTTCCGTTAAAGTTAATAGTAGCTATAGTGTTGAAGTCCTTTGATGTTTCAAATTGTTTTGTTTCAGTGCTGTTTTGAATCAATAATTATATATCATTTGAGTTGATATATAAAATGATTCTTTAAGTTTGTGTCTATTCCTCTAGGATTGCGTTAAGTTATTTAGATAGGTAGCTAATCAGCAGACGGAGAGCGGAGCAAAGATATATAAAATATAGTGATTTTATAGTGCATTTTACAGAATTCTAGCTATTTTGCGTGAAATGTTTGTCATTTTGTCTAGGAACTTTACAACTGGAGCAGTAAGGAGATGAAATTTAGTAATTTATGAGAATTAATTGTGTGTATTTCAGGATCTTAATATTACATGCTTTGAAAAATATTTTCTACATAAACAAGAGCAGTACTCTTGTAAATAAGAATGTGTATTTACAGGTACCTTTTAACTGCAGTATTCTCTTTATGACGTTTTCTAATTATCCAGGTTTTACTTGTTGAGTTACAGGAATGAAACTATTACGATAAGTTTAACTAAGTTTATTATTTGAATACTAGATACATTTTATGAAAACTACTTCAAGTGAGTCATATTATTTATTCAATTATGAACTTACAAGATAGTAAGTTTACAATTCTAAAGAACAGAATATCCATTTATTTGTCCAAACTGAATATAATATCAACTAATCTCATTAAAGAACACAGATATTTATTTCTAAGGAAATAATATTCATATACATATATATATTAAAAACAAGTGGAGTTTAAGAACAAAAGATAAAATAAAACTCCAAAAGATTAATAGAATAAATCTACATTTATAATTTACTTACCCAATCCCTGTATACATTTATATATAGTATTTAGATCGAATTAGCCAAGGGTAATGGAAGGGCTGAATAACTTCAAACTAAAAGGAATATATAATAAAGTTTGAAGTTCATAGCAAATGAAAGTAAATGATCTGATAAATACAAAAGTTAGAAATGAAATATTGTATCGAGATCAGCCTAGGGGTGGGCTTGTAATTAAATCTTTATGTTTAAATCAATTATAATGAAAGAATAGAGTTACTGAAGAACAAACAAATATAACAACTTCAGTATACAAACGAATGTAATAATTTATATATTTATTGCCTCATAAAGGAAAGAAGTATAATGATGTGTTTAATGCAAGTTAGAAATAGAGCATAGGCGGGGTACAGTCAAGAGCACCATTATTTATGCATGTTTACATTATATGTTATAGCATTAGGGTTTAAAAATGAATATATTTATATGCTCACGACTGTACATGACCCGTAGGGAGCGTCAGAGAAGGGAATAATAGTAATGTTCATCTTTTAATACTTATACTTACAGTTTAAATGTGAGCTGACATTTGTGAGACCGATTTAGGCTGGAGGAATACATGTACTGTCCTTGATTCTGGTTCTGTATAGTGATTGGGAATTTGAGCTTTGGTGACTGAAGGGGTTTTTGGGATAGTGAACCAGTCAAGCGGAACGCAATACTGGGAGGAATGTTTGTATACTTGGAATCAGACATTGCTCATTCACTCATTCTGAATACTGTTTTAGAAGCTATGGCAAGGATTCAGAACTAATCATTGTAGGGAATAGAGTGTTGGGGGAGTGTTTGGGGTCCGACTGTCTGGATTGGGATTGTAAGGTCTAGCTCTAAAATAGTCATTTTAAAGAGTATAATGTTCATAAAATGGTTAAGTCAAAAATTCCTCATCTGATGCTCATTAGGCTGGACCAGCGCCCACCGCAGGGAAATTAATGTGTGTTGTATAATTGAGAAGCTCCGACACAATATAAGAAAATAAGGATAATCTCAACTATTTCAAAGTAATATTTAAACATTAAAATTAGAGTAAATTTTATAATAGTCAATATTTTATTTATACACCATGTTTTCTTTGCTTTAGTCTAATCTGAAACTTTTATACCAACTACATATTATTAGCTATTTTGACAGTATTGTAACCTTAAGTTAATGATAAATGAAATTATAATGTTAAACACACACACTGGTTTTCTCGACGATCCAACGAATTTGCAATAATTAATTTTGTTGTGTCTTCGTGCGTAGGGAATATTACCTAAAAACAATATTAAAACCATTTATCAGACGTTATCGTTTATTCTACCTTATGATTTTACTACAATTAATCCATACTTTTATAAATCTTTCTCTATATTATCTTACTTGACCTTATTTTCTATTAATCATTAAAATATCTTTTCTTGGGTTCCAACTACATTTGTAAAAGTACTTAGGTTACTATTCATGACTAGGGTTCCTACTGCATACTAGACGATCACAAGTTTAATTACGAGGCCAAATTTAGACATGACGCGGTACAACAAACTGTTCTTATAGGGTTAATTATTAAGGGGTTAAATAAGCAAGGTGGGTTGTCTCAAAGTGGTGCCATTTGACCAAAGGATGTGAGCTTCGGCATATTGTTGTACTGTGTCTTGTTATGGTGACTGCTGGTTGGTCACCAAAGTGTTACTGTGAAAACGGATACAAATTACGTTGGAACCTTTATGTACGTAGCGTAATATCTGCTTATGCTAAGCTCGTTTTAGGGAAGTTTAACGGTCGGTCAATATTTTGGGATAACTCGGGGAAAGGAATTGATTACTGACCTTGTATTTTTAATTTAAAGTAATCCTGTTAACCAATGCACCATTCCTCAACACTGTTTGTCATTGGTTCATTGATACACTGGATAATTTCCATTTCAAAATGTAAACAAAAACATGCCGGTATGTTTTGCGGTTTTCCAAAAAGAAAAAGCAATTATGATACTTCATTATAGGCTTAATTGTCACACTATACTCGGTTAGGTAGCTTTTCTGTTTAAATTAACGTTAAGATTGTTTTATAATAGATATTTAACATGAACATTTAACATATTAGTTTAGATTTATAGGTTATTCATGATAAATAAACAAAAGAAAGCATAGATAATCTTAGTCTATGAATATAATGAATTTGACATGTCAACAGTTTAGGGAGCCTAGCATGATGTTACAATAAGGGGGTGTTAAGGATTGTTCACCTTAGGTGGCGCTAGTGTGTTTATAGCTACACAGAATGATATGTATTATTTCTCATGGGTGGGTTTGCAGAATTATTTCTGATCAGATTCATTTAGTGGTAGTTTGCAATGCAGAGGATGGTTGTTATGAGTATGAGATTTGGTTCGATGAATTTGAGTGCTTGCATTGATTTAAATGAGTTAGTTTTGTTGGTTCTTGATTAATTACTAAACGCCCCCACCTCATACAACACCTTCAGCGCCGAGCTGCCCCCCCCGCCCCCGCCCCCGCGCTGTCTGCGCGTGCGTCACGTGCCTTGCGGCGGGCGGCGGGTAGTTCGACAGTGTGCAATCGGCGCGGGTCGCAGACGCACTCATCCTGATGAAGAACTCCCGAAGAGTTCGAAACATGTCGCCCGAAGTGACAATTAATACGTGAGTTTTAACCGTTTAGTAAAATAAAGTTATAAAATTACTAAACGGTTCAATTTAAAGTTTTGAGGTATTTCATTACACATAGAGAACAGTCAGGCGAGTAGAGTAATAGAATTCAGTCATTGGATTGATGGACGGTATTCCTAATATCAAATCAATGCCATAAAAGTAGTAGACATAGTGATAACAGATGTATGGTATAAGTCACGTCATATAAATGCTTTTGTTATCTTTAGGTAAATAAGTAGATAACAATTAAACATGGATATCTTTTCTTTAGAGCCTCAGTATTTTAATGTTGCAGGTTGCCCAAAATAAAATTTAAATTATTAGATGAAATTTAGTATCTGTGGGGGGTGAGTAGTCGATTTGGTTAGATCTTGTCATTATGAAGGTTGTGTAAGCATGCTAGGCTGGCACAGATGTACAAAATGAATTATTTGTAGGATGGTGTGTTGAATCCTTAAGGGGTCAGTGAGTTTCGTATAAGGGCGGAATAAATGCAATAGTCAATAATAAGGGATTTAACGTTCTAACTTTTAACAATAGGAGGTAGGCATAATGGTAGATCACTCTGTGTCGGTTGCAGGAAGCATTCAAAATGTTTGGTAGGAATGTGTAGCAGACCTTTAAACGAAGTTTCAAATGTATGCCAAGTTTTCCATTGTTAATAACAGCGTTAGATAATTTTAGTGAAGGCATATGAATTATAATATTATGTAGGGAATAAGCTTCAAGGAAGGCTTTTATTATAGTACGTTGGCAATTGTTCGAATTACAAAATTTTAGATAATTTAGTTGATGTATTCGAATGACAAAATATTAGTTTTGGGTACTATTAATTATTCTGTTACAGCGGGATGAATATTTGAATATAATAGTTTAGTGAGAGGAATGCAAGAAATTGAGAATTTGCTAAAAATTTCATTAAAATTGGTATCAAAATAATTGATAAAAGCGACATCTATGTTAGGAGCTAGCAATTTATTGGAATACAGCTTTATGAGATAAAGTTTGTTCATAGTAAAATTGTTGTAGCTTGGAGTCCTTAGCAATCTAAATAAAAAGATAAACTCCAAATTAATTATAAGTATAGAAAATCACGAGTCATGCTACTGCAAAACAGGAAACAGCCAAGCATTTATTTTAAATCAAAACAGTTAATTAACAGTTAAGTACTTGATGCGAGCATTACATAGTCAGGGGGCATGTAAGATAGTACTGGTTCGAATCCAGGTAAAACTATATTGGTTTCCAGAAGCTTCAGATTATAGGCAATATACATTCAGGGGTTGGTGTTTACATTAATCTGGTTCGAATCCAGATCAAATTGAGCTGCTTTAGAAGTTAGAAGAAAAGATATAGTCACACACAAGCAGCATGTCTAAAATTCATATAACAATACAGTAAAAGTAGAGATTCATCAAGCAGGAAAGTATAAACAGACTTTAGGGTTGTACAGAATGCGCAAACAAATGGAAGCTTCTTTATGAATTACACATCAACACGAGAATGCAACAGCTTAGTGTAGTTTCTCATATATGGTTATTTATGAAGTAATCGGCAGCCTCCACAGCTGGTACAGTGAAATGTTGATTCTTCATGCAAGTTTGAATTCTCATGAGAATGTTCAGATTTCAACATGAAAAGGCGACGGTATTGTTATCTGAAAAGAAAAGTATTTTTATTTAAGATTAATCAAAGGTATATATTAATCGATATATCATTATGTTTATGAGATGTAGAGTAGCAACACTACCTGTTTCTTGACAAGTTTATCTTAGAAAACTTTAACATCATCACTTGGGACTATGTGTGCAAAGTACCATTACTTCATGTTTTGATCAACAGTACTGTAGATAATGTATGTATGTTGAATGAGAGATTCGAAGAAGTAGGGATCGCTCGTGTGGTCATGTCGGAGGTTCCTTTGGATTTTCACGGGACATTTCTCCAGCTGCACGCTTCTGGCTTCACGCTTGGTGGGCTCGGTTTATATAGCCATAGACAGGAAATAAATATATAAATAAATAGGAAATTAGAATTATAAGTTAATCTTTTTGGGCTATTTAACATCTAGAGCAAACCAGATTTTGATTAAAATTTTGATGTGGTAAAAGTACTGATGATTTAGTTGCTAAATAGTGATAAGTCATGTTAGTAATCCATGTAGGGAAAGACAATCACTACATAAAGTTATTTGCACACATGTTATTTTATAATAAATACTTACAGATAGAGAAAAGTAGACAAATTGTACAGTATCATAGAGCTATAAGAGTTATTATACAGTGGGGGCGAGCCTTCTTCATTGCATTTACTTTAAGTTTCATATACTTTCTTGAATTTCCCATTGTAGGTATGTAATGTGTGTATATAAATGGGTTGCTTCAGGATCAGTCATTTGCATCCGAGAACATAAATTAAGAATGACTTATAGTACAATTACATCATAAAAGCAAAACAAAGCTAAGATTAAGAATTAGAATAAAAACTTTGTTTAATCTTTAAATTCAGTTCCTCTTCTGAAATCTCAATCATTTATGAATCGAACAATCTCACATCACTATAGGAAAATAAGTCATCATCATTAATCAAATTTTAACTCTGTTATATATAGCAAACCTAGATTTAGGATTCGACTATGATGAGAATTTATTTCTTTTTAACGCCTATATAAAAGCGAGTGGCAAAGTTTGCTGTTAAATTGATTTAGATAATAAGGTAGGAGTGATTTTTATTGTCATATCTTTATAGAAAATTTTGAGGATAAAACCTATACCATATCTCTATCGGCATTTTGGACTGTCTTTTTGCTAAATTTCATGTAAATCAGGACAGGTTTTTAGGTGTAAAAAAAAAAAAATCAGACAGTTAAATAATAGACAATAGACATGCAAATTTGTATATGTGGATATAATAAAAGTATCATCATCATCATCATCAGCCTATATACGTCCCACTGCTGGGCACAGGCCTCCTCTCATAGATAATAAAAGTATAGGTAGAGGTAATTTAATGTGACCTTAGGGGGGCATGGGTAGGTTCTCTAGGAGACATTCACTGTCTACTCGATTATAGTAGGTTTCCCCCGGGAACGACTCTTCACCATAGGGGCCAACAGACATTCACTTTTAGTCTTTGCAGTTAATGTACCTTATCAGTGAGATGTATCAGGTATGTTGGTATTTTACATCTGATAATAGCATATAGAAACCAGTTAATAAAAGTTAAGATCAAAACATTGATATAAGTACTCGTGAGGTTCGGGTTAGAATAGCACTTTTCTCTTACGAAAATGGGTGTCGTAGGAGTCGCAATATGGGAACCGGGTTGAGGAATGCTGTGAGCGATGGGCTGGTAACCTATCATTGTCACGTGACATTTTCTCCATTTTTAAATCCACTTTTGCTAAAAGTGGCACTAATTAGATTTCATGTGCGCCGCCTACCCTTTTTGGGAGTACAGGTGTGAGATTATGTAAGTTTGTATGTATGTACATTGATATAAATATTTAGAACAACAAAGGGAAAGTGGGTTTTAACTGTCTGAACCCGTCCTCTTCCAGCGAAGGAAGAACTATAACTATAATTATCTTTAATAACTATCTTTTGTTATCCGGCCGGAGTTCCCAGTCACTGGTAGTCAAAAGCTTTATGAAATCACTTATCAACCAGGGAACATTTACATAATTGAACTAATGCCTTTAGAGGATTCAGTAGCTTACTTACAATACGGTAGATATAATTCAAGAACTATCCTTTCCTGCATAAGATAGGTATAGGTCAAACCTAGAAGTGTTTGTTCTTTATAAAATAATTATGATGAAATATGCCTAAATAAATATATATATATAGTTGACACATACCTGTTATAGTTTCGTTGTTCGATGGATGAGATAGGTCATGTAGTGTTTGTTAGCATTACTTTAGCATAGAAACTTAATAGTTGGTATACATTGTAGTTAAGTAAACTGAAAACAAAACAATGAATAATTAAACGATGTAACATACCTGTGGTTTAAAACATACCAGAGTAGGTATAAAACCAGATTACGGCAAATTAACAATTTCATTTCATTTCGTTTTTAAAGGTAATGGGACTGTAAAGGAGCTGAATTCATTTATATTGTGGACTGATAGATTTAGACAAATGTTATAATTTTGTCAAATTAAAACAGGGTGATCTTAAGTTAGGCGCACACAAATAATACGTTGATTGGCCTAAGTAGGATTCTACATATTAACAGACAGACTTGTCGGTAGACTGATTCATTTTTATAACTTTATGTATTTTAATATTATCATTTTCATTTTCTTTTCTTTACAAGTGAAGAAGAATTGCTGATTATTTATTAACACAATGATTTTTAAAACTTAACGTTCAGAATTCCACAGTTTGATATGGTACTTTATCAACTTTAAATCTAATTTGTACATAAATACCATACATAGATATTATACAATGCTAAGTTTGTATGAGAACTGGAAGGTATCAAATTAGTAGTGTAATTTTGACTACAACATGTATGAACGGGTTATTATACATTCATTGTTATTAAGTTTGTTTATAATGACAAACTGATGTGGGGTTCTGATAATGGTTGAATAGGTTTTCAGTCATTGTCTGGTCAATGAGAACCTAATAAGTGGAATAGTTGAGTTGTTTAGGTGATTTTATGTTTCAGTTATCGGATAAACCGACGGTGGTATATTGTGGATTTGACACAGAACTTTAATAAGTACATAGTTTTCAGCATGTCTTGATAGAGCGGGTCGAAATTGATATATGGGAATCAACGACAGAATCTTGAACAGATATCATCAAGCAGAAGTTTTATAACACTACATACCGATATGTTAGTTACTTGCAGTTCATTCAGGTCAACAGTTATGCAGCTCGACACTGTTCTGTTCAGTAGATTCTTGAAGTTCCTTGGTTGTATAGTGCACGCCATCCACGAAGAGGTGCTCCACAGTCCAAGCCATACAGCTGCGCATTATAATAGCAGGTCACGATAGGTTGATAGTAATTATTGTCATTTCAGGAAGCTGTAACACACTACAATTGTCATTTCAGGATTTTACAATTAAGGTAATATGATAGGCTGTTTCAGTTGGCAATGGCACAGAGTTTTGAGATTGAGTTTCAGAGTGCACCCCGGGATTAATTTTCATTTGGAATGCAAGTAGGGGATCGGAATCGATCTCATCAACAACCTACGCTTTGCAGACGACACTACCATCATCGGCACAACGGAAAAAGGAACTTGCCAAGCTTCTGCAAAGAATACATTGCGTGAGTGCTGAGTATGGACTTCAAATAAATCGATCCAAGACCAAGGTGACTTATGTGAATCGGGCATGCACTCTAGAGAGGACAGGTGAATTAGCAGACCTAGACACAGTGAAAGAGTTTGTATACCTGGGGTCACTGATCACCGATGATGGAGACTGTGATAGGGAAGTAATCAGAAGAGCTCAGATTGCTAAATCGGAAGTGAAGCGTTTAGAGAAAATTTGAAGGAACAGAGGAATTGGAAGGAAAACGAAAGTAAAACTAATGCGGACCCTTGTTTGTTTTATATTTTTGTAACTTTCGGAGATTTGGACGGTAAAAGCACGCACTCGAAATAGGATTGACGCGTTTGAGATGTGTAGTTGGCGAAAGATGGCGGGCGTATCCTGGACGGAGCATAGGTTAAACGCTTCCGTCGTGAAGGTGGAAGGAAAAAGGAGTCGTGGAAGATCGCCCAACCAATGGACCAACGTGGTGAAGGAAACCTGCCAAACGAACTTACAGGCATCTAGCCGAAAAGCGGAAGATAGAATAACATGGAGAACTTTGGTGAAGCAAATTACCGGCGATTACTGTCGCGACCCTCAGTCATGAAGAATCGATGAAGAAGTAGAAGGAAATCGTTAGGGTATTGGAGATGTTTAGTTTAGTTATACAAGGGATAGTAAGATTTAGTAGAAGAGGGATAGTTAAAATTAGTGTAACTCGGTATTGACACCATTAGCCATAAATTATTACATAAAGGTCAAATAACTTTTAGATTGTAGTAAGTTCATTAACAGTATACCAAGGTCAAATACTTACAATTGTTGAGGATACTTTGTGAATAGTTTGATCACTTCATTTCTTTAGACTTCACATCAGAAACTTTACCTGATGACATTTTTATAAGACTACTGAAAGTAGTTCCACAATTTCGCTGATAGCTTGATTTCAGGTATGTTTGATATTCACTAGTACGTCAAGTTAGATGGGCAAACATGTTAATTTCATCTTTTATGTCGCAAAAACACTTCAATCATTGTAGTTACAAAAATCCAAATCCTAACCTAACAAGGCGTTTTAGGCGTTTGTGACATGTGACATTTGCCGTGTGCGCAAGTGTGACATTGGCAAGCGTCCACTCCAGTGTTGCCAGAGCGCGGACATCAATGTGTACGTATCAAAAGAATATAATCACTACGTTGGTACGTATGATTGTTAAAAAGGCACGTTGTTCGAGTTCGAATAAAAGGCACGGTTGTTTCAATATGTGTATATTATTAGATAGATTATTAGATATACTTCAAAAATTTAAATTAAGTACCTACCTAGAATTACGCACTGTCTAATGTATTTAATTTTATGAATTTGCATGTACTTTTGTACTTAAAGCAAATAAATGGTCTGAATCTGAATACAATAAATACGACATACAGAGTATTGATCCTTTAGATCATGTGTACACATAGAACCGCACGAACATTACGAGTAGAACTTGCAGTTGCAGGACAGCCAGAAAAGTCCCGTCCTACTTCGCGTACTGCAACCACAGCTAAGGATAGAACTTTTAACTTGAGGATGTCAAAGCTTAGGAGAACGAAGTTGCTTAACACAATGGCAGATAAAAAAAAATATATATATATATATATACATATATGCGAATTTTAAATGTAAAATTGCAAACAGTGGATTCAACATGCAATCATACATCAATTGCTGCTAGCATCATCAGCATCTTTCCGCTGACGCTCAATTTTTAGGGTTCGGTACCCGAGGGTTTTGGGTGGAGCACTACGTCGCACGCGCGATCGTTCGTCCGTCTGTTCGTCCGTCGACTGTCATAGAGTTTTGTTCCGAAGAATTTTTCGACTTTCCTTTCACTTATGAACTTGAAGTTTGGTGATAGTATTTATTGTTATGTATATGGTGTGTTGATGAATAAGATGTTTTGAGGTTGGTTCGGAGCCCTGGGTTTGCGAGGTCCGATTCGCAATTGGCCGGTTATAGATACATCAGTTTTTAAGCTTATTTAGTTTAGTTTTATTTAGGATTTATTTTTCATTTTAGATGTAAATTTACCTAATTTACATGCATACTTTCAAGAGAAATCTACAAGTTTTGGAAGTTGCCAACATACGAATTTTGAATTTTGTTTGAAGAAGGTTAAAGGTACTCCTAATGTTATATGTAAAGGAGGTAATAATGAATAAAAAAAAAACAAACAAACTATAAAGTGAGTAAGAATGATTTTTTGGGTTTTTAAACAATTATAATTTTCGAACGTGCTTCGGATAACAGGTACAATGACATTGGTGGTTTAGAAGTTATATTGGAAATGCAGTTTTATACTTAGGGCATAGAGATTGTGTTAAAAGAAGGCGCATGGTGATTCAAATGTCATTTGTCAACATTGTGTCAACTGTGTTGGTAAATATTGCGATTTACCTACTTAAGTAAGGTTGGGAGTTTTAATAATACACAAGAATAAAATGTGTATATGTGATGCAGTATATTATATCAAAAGAAAAGTGTGGTGAAGTGGTTAGTGATAATGTTTTGATCGTAGTTATTTCTGTTAAAGGAAGGAGTATAAAGTTATATTTACAGTATCAACAATTCATCAACATTCTGATTGGGTTGAGTTTTATCACAAACACCGAGAAACAATAGCAGAGACAGATGGAAATGAAGAAGAACATTGATGCTGATCACCAATTCGCCGAGGTGATTGTAGTGAATGATGGAAAATGAAAAGTTTATAACATTTTTGTGACGAGCTCGTAAAGGTGAGTGAATATGGAGATTCATTAAAAATTTAGTTGTACCTAGTTATTGTATTAGGTTGGGACTTGGATTTGACCCTCGAGTAATTAATATTTTATAGCCTAAATGTTTAGGATAAGCATTGTTGAAGTCATCATAAAGGAAAAGTGATAAAAGGTATGTACGTACACACATAATTAATGTAGGGGCACTTCATTGGCGTGTTGGCCAAAGGTATGTACAAACATAATGTTCGTGGGGGCGTCGCATTGGCATTGTTGACGTTTTCGATAGCTCAGTGGAATAATGGTCGGAAAGAAAGTGTTAAATCCCCAAGGAAAGTAACCAAGGCGATTATCAAGAGAAATTAGCAATCCACTCACCTTGTGAACCTCAATGGCGGCAACTCGCGTCTTGGCGGATGCCCAGCTCCTTTTCCTTCTGCTATACCTTAAGGTCTTACAAGCCTCGATGTTGGTTAAGCACAGCACAGCGTATAACAGCACAGAAAGCAGTGAAAGTAACCACAAAAGCACTGTGGTATGTCTAAGCGGCATGAAGGGATGCGCTCGCGACGACAGCTCCGTACAGACTCGTTATGATGGCGAATGTTCTTTAGGGAGCGGTTCAGTAAGGGCCAAATTCGCATAGCATTGAAGGAGCCTTCAGCGATGGACTACTGTTCGCTCCTGACAAAAGCCTGTGGTTACTGAATCCTAAACATACTCCCCCCCCGCTGCGAAATTGCGATTTCCAGAAAGCGTAGGGTATTAGAACACGAAACCAGTAGGATTGGTGCAATGACAGACTATTGAATAGCATTCCTCTTACAATAGCTTCAGTATATATATATGTATATTTTACGGTTACATAAAGATTAAGACAGACTATAAGTATACTAGATAAACACTCTCGATGCAACAGATATATAACGAACAGTTTAATAAAAAAAATTAACAGCAAATAACGTAGAGGACGTTTGTATTATAAACTAGTTATCGTTGACAGGAAGGACACAAAGCTTGACGACGGGTCGTTTAAAGTCTTTCGTACGCGAATCAGCATCTGCTGTGCGAACAGTTGCCACCCGTACTATCCCGTCCTGGCCCGGGTGCACGTCGACGACGCGTGCCACTGACCATAGCAACGGTCGAAGGTTGTCGTCCTTAATGAGGACTAAGTCACCAATTCTCACAGAACGAGAATTGTCTGTCCATTTGTTTCTCTGGGTTAGGGTATTTAAGTAGTCGCGGTGCCAACGCTTCCAAAAATCAGCGTGTAAGCGCTGTAGCAACTGCCAACGGTTTAACAGTGAAAGTTTAGTCGTTTCATCGTTATCGTCCGGAACAGAAGTTAAAGGAGACAGCGTTAAAAAGTGCCCTGGCGTCAACACGGAAAAGTCATTGGCATCGTTACTGATGGCACACAAAGGACGTGAGTTCAGTACCGCCTCTATTTGCACTATCACCGTATGAAACTCCTCCAAGGTCAGAAGGTGACTCCCCACTACCCTGGCAAGATGTCCCTTCACTGAGCGTACGCCAGCCTCCCAAACTCCACCAAAGTGAGGCGAAGAGGGTGGAACAGTTCTAAATTCAATAGTTTGTGATGCAGCGGCAGCTTTCATAAGCCCCGCCAACTGATTCTTGGCACCGACAAAGTTTGTCCCACAGTCGCTAAGTATCAAAGAGCACCGACCTCTACGCGCGATAAAGCGTCGTAAGGTGGCAATGAAAGATTCCGTAGTAAGGTCCTGGGCAATCTCTAGATGTAGAGCTTTGCTTGATAAACATACAAAAAGGC
Source organism: Cenopis cana (assembly GCA_951800055.1). Classification (NCBI taxonomy): domain Eukaryota; kingdom Metazoa; phylum Arthropoda; class Insecta; order Lepidoptera; family Tortricidae; genus Cenopis; species Cenopis cana. The sequence goes on along the minus strand of OX637476.1, from coordinate 9,626,246 downwards.
AAAGATATACTTTGTCAGCACGGGCTCCTCGGCGTCGGCGGCCAAGGATCACGTGGAAAGGACCAGCGTAGTCACAGCCCACGCGCTGAAAAGCTTTTACCGCAGTAACTCGAACGCGAGGAAGGTCCCCCATGATGGGTTGTGACGGTACTGGCTTAGCCCGAAAGCACGGGACACACCGAGAAAGACGTCTCGCAATAGCACGGCGAGCAGAAAGAACCCAAAAGTTTTGAGTCAACATGAAATGCACCATTTGTGCACCTCCATGCAACGATTTTGCATGTACATCATCAATAATCAAAGACGAAAGCCGATGATTTGAAGGCAGAATAGCGGGATGCTTAGCATCATACTCCAAGTCTGAGTGTCGAAGTCTCCCTCCGACCCTCAATACATTGTCCTCTGAAAGGAAAGGGCTCAATTTTTTGAAAGGCTTTGGTAAAGGCTTGTTTTCTTTGAGACAACGTATCTCATTAACAAAGCAATCTTGCTGGCATGATCTTACGAGAGTAAGAAGAGCTTGGTTAAGCTCTTGTTCACATATTGGACCAGAATATGTTCTCTGCTTTCGCAAAAGACTCAGGAACCTAAGCACAGTCGCAGTTACTCGCAGGATTTTCTTCAAAGAAGAGAACCGGAGTAAAAGCTGCTGTATCCAGTCAGTTTCGTCTGTAGCAACGAACGCTGACTTCTTCTCTTCTTGACGCAATTCCGTTGTTGCGTCAGTTGACAGTGGAAGAGTTTCTAACCGAGGCCAATGATCGGATGAGAGGGACAGAAAGTCCGGACCATTCCACCAAAGTGGATGCTCCAACAGTGCATTTGGTAGCAATCCTCTCGAGGCGACATCAGCCGGGTTATTATGGGTGCTTACGTAGTTCCATTGTGCTGTGGGCAATTTCCGTTGAATCTTTGCGACACGATTGCCAACGAAAATTTTCCATTTAGATGGATGAGATGCGATCCACGAAAGAGTAATAGTCGAATCAGACCAAGCAAAGATGTTCTTGATTACGATCAAGGATGACAGATGCGGAAGTATCGAGTGTACTAAATCTGCGAGCAAGACAGCCGCACACAGTTCTAGTCGCGGAAGACTAATCCGTTTTGTGGGGGAAACACGCGATTTCCCACACACTAGATGGGTAGAAAAGGTCCCATCATCTAGTTCTGCCTGTAAATAGACGGCACTGGCATATCCTGCCAGAGATGCATCTGCAAACGCGTGCAGGTGATAGGCAACTGCACGCGAGTGTGTGATCTGGCGGGGCACAGCATAATCAGACACACTATTCAATTGGACAGAAAATTGGCGCCAAACAGCTACTACATCTTCGGGCGGCTCTTGGTCCCAATCTAAACCCAAGAGCCAAAGACGCTGGATTAAACCCTTTGCCAAAAAAATTACAGGACACAGTAGCCCCAACGGATCGAACACACGAGCGAGCTCCGACAGTATATGTCGCTTCGTGCATTGATTTTGAGACAGATTAACTTTATACTTAAACTGATCAGACGCCGAGTCCCAGTTTAAGCCAAGAACTTTTACAACCGCTTGAGAATCGGCATCAAAAGACGAAGAGGCCTGAGTCACACAATGCTCAGGTGGAAGATGGCTTAGCAACTCCGAACGGTTGCTTGCCCACTTACGGAGTTCAAACCCTCCTCTGGATAACAGCTTGATTACTTGGCCTTGTAGCTCAAGCGCCTCTCTAACCGACGAGGCACCAGTGGGAATGTCGTCTACGTACGTATCTGTAGACAGTACCCTCGCCCCCAACGGATAGGCTTGGCCATCCGTCACAGCCAGCTGTTCAATCGTCCGCAAAGCCAAGAATGGAGAAGAGGAGACCCCGTATGTAACAGTGTTTAAACGGTAGTCTTTAAGTTCCTCTTTAGGGTCGAAGCGCCAAACAATGCGCTGAAAGTCACGGTGTTTCTCAGACATCACAATGTTCCTATACATCTGACGAATATCGGCAGTAAATACGACTTCATGCAGACGAAATCGCAAAAGTATATGCGATATGTCCTTTTGAAGCTTTGGTCCCGTCAGCTGCGTGTCGTTTAAGGACAGACCCTCACCGTCACGCGCCGAGGCGTCGAATACGACCCTTAGCTTCGTACTTACGCTGGACGGGGACAGCACAAAATGTTGTGGTACGTAATAAGCAGTGGTATTTTGGTCAGAAGATGGCACTTCTGACATGTGACCACTGTCCAGATAGTCTTGCATGAACTCATTATAAGAGCTTCTTAACGTGGCGTCATTCGATAGACGCATTTCCAATTTGTTAAAACGGCGCACAGCGATAGATCGCATGTTGCGGAAAGTGGGCTCACCAGATTTAAACGGTAACTCAACAATGAATTTTCCACAGTCGTCACGTTTGTAGGTAGAAAGGAAATTCTCCTCACAAGCAGTATCTTCCGGCGAATATATTTTTTCGGGGGTACTCACATCCTCCATCTCCCACAATCGTTTCAAATCATTTTCTAATTCGCTATGTGACGCGTGAAGCGTTTGAACAGATGAAAGGTTTGAATACAAAGAAGGTATATTCTCAAGGCAACGAGAACGACCTAAAAAGACCCAGCCGAAAATAGTGTTTAGGCCCACAGGAGAATCATTCCCACCCGGAATCATACCCTGCAGGAATATCTCGTTCCAAAGTTCGGAACCAAGAAGGAGATCGATTGGTCCCGGTACGTGAAAGGACGGGTCCGCCAGCTTGAGGAACCCTAAGTTTTTCAAAAAACTCGTTTCCACCGTGACTGACGGCATGTCGTGACAGATTCGCGGTATCACAATTGCTTCGAAAGATAGGTCATTGCCCTGATGATTTTCAGGACGGATAGTGCACTGGACGGTACCCAATACAGGCGTAGACGCGTTGCCTAAACCAAAAACAGACGGCGCGTCACCGCAGACAGGTAGACCCAGTCGGTTGGCTAGGCCTTGAGAGATATAGTTGGCTTGACTGCCCGAGTCAATCAACACACGCACGGCGTGAAAGGAACGCCATTTATCCAAAATATCTACTCGAGCTGTTGACAGCAGGACAGTTTTATTGGTCGTAGTATTTGTGGAAAGCCCCTGGACCCCTAAAGCATTTGAGGTCGCGCTGAGGTTGGAAGGTCGCAATTTATTTTCATTATTTCCATTGTTGTCCTGATAATGTAGTAACGAGTGGTGACGGCGACCACAAGTTCGACACGAACCTTTCGAAGGACAGTTTGAAACAATATGTCCTAAGCGTAAACAGTTAAAACAGAGCTGCTTGTCACCGACCACTTGTGACCGGTGCGTAACACTTAAGTGTTGAAAGTCAGGACAGTGTGCTAGAAAATGCTTCTTCGAGCAGAACTGACAGGGCGGCGGTAGCGGCAGCGCCGACGATGACGCTTGATTCCCCACTAAGGTCGTTTGCTTAAAGCGGCGTGGCGGCGCCGTGAGGTGCTCGGATCGCATCGTGTTGACCACGGCAGGTCGTGGGTATCCGCTGTGAGCTGAACTCGTACTAGCTCCGGCGTGCTCTACTGCCTTACAGTAGTTCTCTAAAAATTTCTCCAACGATTGATAGGTCGGGATGTCCTCCGACGTGACGGTCATTTCAAATTCTTTACGAACAGACGGTTCCAATTTCGATAACAGCGTATAGAAAATGATAAAGTCCCATTTATCGACGGGCAAATTCAAGGACTTCAAAATGGCCAAGTTTTCTTGAAAAGAGTCAAGAAGAAACCGAAAGGCTTGCGCTGAGTTATTTTGCAATTTACCGGTTACAATAGACTGCCAGGCTAAAAAGGCTAGCTGGCGTTTATTTTGATAGCGCTTTACTAAAGTTTCATACGCCATATCGTAATTGTCAGCCGAGATAGGAAATGCTTTTATCAGGTTTAAAGGTTCTCCCTTTAACGACGAGACTAAATATTGAAACTTTTCAATTTTCGAAAACTCATTTTTTTCATGTACCAAAGTTCGGTACAAATCATAGAACGTTATCCACGTTTTATAGCCACCCTCGAAAGTAGGTATATGGATGGGCGGCATGCGAATATGACCCGTATTGCCGCTGGGGGCACTCCCATGTGCGGCCGAAGCGGCACTAGGTACTTCAGGTTTTTCCTCGGGAAATAACTGCGATTGAATGGCCAAAATGTCTATCACCGTCTCATCGAAGCTCTGTCTTATTTCCTCATTGTCAGCGATATCCTGGGGGTCTGTTAAAGAAGCTACAATCTTCGTATGATTCGTCTCAAACAATATTTCTAAACCTTCCAATCTGGTTAAATGAACCTTAAGTCGCGGTTTCATTTCCGGGTTCGTTAAACATCTCTTTGCACATAAATAGGCATCATTAAGTCGCTTAAGTGCTAAAGTACGACGGCATTTTTCTAGTTCATTCATTTTTAAACTACAACAGGTGCAAGCGATAACAGATTTATTAAAACACTATCCCAACTCGTAAGTTAGGTATTCGAAAAAAGACAACAATTAATTTTCAACCTTAAGTCTCAGAGATAAGGAACAAAATAGCTAACAAAGAAAATACCTATTGCATTACCTAACTTACTTCTCAATAACACAGGACGGAACAAAAGAAGGCCCCGTACAATACAACTTTGTTCAAAATTGTCTACCTAATCTTTTAATAATGCACAAGTATCACAAAAGTGTTAATGTAATAATTATTAATTTCATCAACTTCAATATGTTACGCGTAATGCGCGCTAAGGAATGCGTAACAACCAAAATCTACCCGGCGACGGGAACTTTTAAAATATGAATATGATGAAATTTTTGAAAATTCTTATTGAAACAGCTAGTTTTACATTACAGTACACAGTTTGATGTGTAATTAGAACTTACACTAAAAAATATATTAGTTACGACCACAAAATAACTCAATTCAATTCGTAAACAACTTCTTGTTCGGATGAAAGGTCGTAAGTCCCTACGAAACACCAGGCGGTTAAGTCGTTTTTAATTCTTAATAATATTCTTGTACACAATTTAATAGAAATCAATGATAAATGTTAATGTTTGCTAATAAAGAATGCTATTCATATAGTTTGCACTGTAATCCATATAGAAAACAATAGTTCGAATTAATATATCCGGTAATGAAGGAACACAACTTATGTTGACGTTTTCGATAGCTCAGTGGAATAATGGTCGGAAAGAAAGTGTTAAATCCCCAAGGAAAGTAACCAAGGCGATTATCAAGAGAAATTAGCAATCCACTCACCTTGTGAACCTCAATGGCGGCAACTCGCGTCTTGGCGGATGCCCAGCTCCTTTTCCTTCTGCTATACCTTAAGGTCTTACAAGCCTCGATGTTGGTTAAGCACAGCACAGCGTATAACAGCACAGAAAGCAGTGAAAGTAACCACAAAAGCACTGTGGTATGTCTAAGCGGCATGAAGGGATGCGCTCGCGACGACAGCTCCGTACAGACTCGTTATGATGGCGAATGTTCTTTAGGGAGCGGTTCAGTAAGGGCCAAATTCGCATAGCATTGAAGGAGCCTTCAGCGATGGACTACTGTTCGCTCCTGACAAAAGCCTGTGGTTACTGAATCCTAAACAGGCATATGGGTCAGCAGATTTAATAAAGGTAAAATGATTTGGTTTTGAGGGGGTACTTACGACATACGAACTTTTAAAAAAAAGTTTCAAATTCAGTTGTGTATTAATCACATTATTCAATTATTAATAGTGTAAACTATGTTTAGCGTAGCAGCAATTGGCGTACCTGGACTGGTGTAACAATTATTTGGTAAAAATGTTTTGAGCATAATTGAAATTGGCAATAGATGGTTTAAATTTATTTGACAATTAGCGTAAAGAATCTTTAGTAGTAATTGGCTTTCAGCGTAATGAAATATAATTTTAGACAAAATATATCTAGCAGTTGGCGTAACAATAATAAATTAATTGTAGTATAACATAGGTTGCAAATAGTGTAATTGGCATAAATTGGCGTAAAAATGTAGGATGTTAATGATAATAAGCATTTGGCGTACATACATGGGGATGTTTTAATTTTATTATCAAATTGCTTTAGATAAAAGGCTGGTAGAAATTTTGTTTTTGAATACAATTGCTTTCAATGGGACATATGTATTCAAAAAAAGGTAATTTGAACACATATTGAGGCAATATGCCTATGATCATATTTAAAGGATTTTGGGTATTCGAACAGAATGTGTGAATCACCAGAGCAAGGAGGTTATGTATGAGTTGGAATATATTTATAATAATTGGGTATGAGTGGTGATGTAAGAGAATATAGTAAGGAAAATGAATGATGGAAGTGATGTATGAGATGAAGAATGTTATGTTAGAATGAGTTCTGTTTGATGTCACAAGATCCAAAATATGGTCAAACAGTTATCGATGTTTGAAAAAATTGAAAAAAAAAGGGGTTACAAAATTGTTATCAAAGTGATATAGGAGTTAGGTTGATCATAAATACCTCTTAAAAGGTACATTTCTTTGATAACAAGAGACTACACAAGAAGCTAAAAACACCCCAAATTACCAACACACCCTGTAATCATATTGACTAATCAAAGCTTATATTGTAACAAATATTTTTTTTGTTACTTTTATATATTTTTAGTAATTTAGGATTCATGAATTTCATTACAATGTTTTAAATGTATATAATACATAGTAATACATAACTCAATCAAGAAAAATATGAAGTTGTGTATGTGAGTTAATAAAAATTAAAGAAATTAAAGTAGTATTTAGCATTTTAAAGTTAAATTTTTCATAACTTTAGAAACTTTATCTGTAGAAAAGGTTATAGATGACAGACAGCTGATAATCACTATTGGATTGCAGATCTTTGGTGCGACTCCTTGGGTTGAGAGCTTTGAAAAGGGCATTCCCTAGGCTGAGTGCAAATGTTTTGATTGCTTGTTTGAAATATATTCCTGTTTCATGCAAGACGTCTGACATTGGTCCACAAGTGTTCCGAGTCATTTTTTTTGTTGGATGCTAATCATCAAAGACTCCATATCATATTGGATGAGGTGAGGATGTATCTAATAAGGAGAGGTGATTTGGAACTATTGATAAATACACTAGTGAGGACTCTTATCAGTATTGAATTTATACAATAGTCAACTTTGGCTTATGTATGGGTTCGGTATTGATGTCTGAATTAATAAATTCAGTGCAAATATAAAATTTAACAAGCACTGTTTTTACATTAAATTCACTATTAAAAGGTTTTGATTCTTCTATAGCGAATGCAGAAACATTAAGCCACAAAGAAGAGGGGTTGTCTTGTTGAGTGAGAACCACGCAAGTGGTGATCAATTCTTGGAATTATTTGTCTGAAGTTACCAAGAATGAAAGGCTTTCTCATTTCATTGAGGAAAATTTTGTCTAGTCTTTACATCAGGACAATGTTGATGGCGGAATCAGATGGTTACGTACCTAGATTCTAAGAGAAGGGACGAGATTTTTGCAATAGTGCATGTTTGACTCACAATCAAGCACTTCAATTGGAGTAAGAAAATGCTGGCGGAAGTCAAATATGACCAATGATATTGTGAGCTGGAACTTGGGGTTTTCATTTGGCGGGATAGCATCTCTTTGGAAGGGTCATTTAATTCATCACACAGCAAGGTGGGATAAAATATCGAAAACTGAATTTTAAAGGGATTGAGTGGGTGAGGAAAGCCTCCGAGACGGGTAAAAACCCTTCCTCTATGTCTTTACCTCAGGGGGCGACTGAGACGAGACAGGCACAGCCTAATCTCGCCCTTGGAGATAGTAATATACTAATTTCAAAAGAAAAAATTAATTAATTATAATGCATCATTGTAGTAAGCATGAATTTAAACTTTAAACACATTCATATAACTAATAAACTTGTACTAAGCAGATGAAATAGTATTCTAAATTCAAATGGGCGAATTCGAGACGCTTGGGGTCAAACACCTTACGAAAGTGAATCTAGCCCGCCCGCGGTGTCTAAACCGCCTAGAGGACTACTGATAGCAGGGAGGGTTCAACGGACCTGCGCAGCAAATTACAAATAGGGAAATCTGGAGGGAAAATGAATAGGTTAAAGAGTCAAAATTGGGAAGACTATAAATAGGACGGGGATGGAAGCCTAGGGCGATTGATAGTTTAGTCGTTACAGTGGGTAGAGGGCATTCAAAGTTTAATTGTCGTAGAAGGAAGTGGTAGTTATTATTGGGCATTAACTGTTTAGTTGTGATAGAGGGTAGAGGTAGTGTTCGTTCAAGTTTTGAGTTAAAGGGAGGTGTGTTTAGTTGTTTGATAGTAGGAATGGTGTCGTGCTGGAGAGTTTGTAGGGGTTGGCCGAAGCTTTGGAGTGCAACTGGCGTATGGAAGACGGGAGTTCTACTATTGCGGTTGGAGAAACTTTTACAGCAGTGAGTCTGCAGCGGGAGACCGAAACTACGGAGTGCTACTGGCATTCAGAAGGCGGTATTTCTACCGTTGCAGCTGGGAGAAACTGTGAGTTTTGTGAATTATTTATTAAATTTACAGAGTTGTGATAAAGTTCTAAGAATTTAAATATCTGACATAACTTTAAGGTTCACGAGATTTTGAATCCTATTGTCTATTCTATAGGGTTTCTTTTGGAATTTACAAGTAGATAATATTATAGACAAAATTATATTGAGTTTTAGAATAAAGATTGTTCCCGTATTGATCAAATTTAATGATATTTTGAGTACAGTTGATTAGAATCTTAATTTCTAATTGATTTATAGCTTTTAGTAATTAATAATTTCTTTTGATTGTGACATATACTAATAATATTTCTGTGTGTACTGAATATGGGAGTGACGGTGCGTACATACTTACAACTCATTTCATTCCTGTTTATCAAATTCATAGTCAGTGTAGTTCTTACACTGTGGAACTTGGAAACTAAGGAAGGCAACTATTGCTGGCTATCTTGAAAATATACTATCTGACGCGCCGTCATTGTCGGCTGGATACTTAACGTGGTGCCAACGAAGGTCTCAGTTCGTAGCAGTGATAAAGTGAAGTGTTTGTTTAACTGTGAAAGTCAGTCAGATGACATAGAAACTTAGGGACAGTTTAGTATATTAATTTCAGTCAGATAGTCATAGTAATTTGATTAATACAAGTAAGAAGACGTGCGGCAAATTGGTAAGTCAAATTTTGTTTATGAAACATTAAAGGTTTTGAGAAGTAGATATTTTCCACAAAGGTTCCGTTAAAGTTAATAGTAGCTATAGTGTTGAAGTCCTTTGATGTTTCAAATTGTTTTGTTTCAGTGCTGTTTTGAATCAATAATTATATATCATTTGAGTTGATATATAAAATGATTCTTTAAGTTTGTGTCTATTCCTCTAGGATTGCGTTAAGTTATTTAGATAGGTAGCTAATCAGCAGACGGAGAGCGGAGCAAAGATATATAAAATATAGTGATTTTATAGTGCATTTTACAGAATTCTAGCTATTTTGCGTGAAATGTTTGTCATTTTGTCTAGGAACTTTACAACTGGAGCAGTAAGGAGATGAAATTTAGTAATTTATGAGAATTAATTGTGTGTATTTCAGGATCTTAATATTACATGCTTTGAAAAATATTTTCTACATAAACAAGAGCAGTACTCTTGTAAATAAGAATGTGTATTTACAGGTACCTTTTAACTGCAGTATTCTCTTTATGACGTTTTCTAATTATCCAGGTTTTACTTGTTGAGTTACAGGAATGAAACTATTACGATAAGTTTAACTAAGTTTATTATTTGAATACTAGATACATTTTATGAAAACTACTTCAAGTGAGTCATATTATTTATTCAATTATGAACTTACAAGATAGTAAGTTTACAATTCTAAAGAACAGAATATCCATTTATTTGTCCAAACTGAATATAATATCAACTAATCTCATTAAAGAACACAGATATTTATTTCTAAGGAAATAATATTCATATACATATATATATTAAAAACAAGTGGAGTTTAAGAACAAAAGATAAAATAAAACTCCAAAAGATTAATAGAATAAATCTACATTTATAATTTACTTACCCAATCCCTGTATACATTTATATATAGTATTTAGATCGAATTAGCCAAGGGTAATGGAAGGGCTGAATAACTTCAAACTAAAAGGAATATATAATAAAGTTTGAAGTTCATAGCAAATGAAAGTAAATGATCTGATAAATACAAAAGTTAGAAATGAAATATTGTATCGAGATCAGCCTAGGGGTGGGCTTGTAATTAAATCTTTATGTTTAAATCAATTATAATGAAAGAATAGAGTTACTGAAGAACAAACAAATATAACAACTTCAGTATACAAACGAATGTAATAATTTATATATTTATTGCCTCATAAAGGAAAGAAGTATAATGATGTGTTTAATGCAAGTTAGAAATAGAGCATAGGCGGGGTACAGTCAAGAGCACCATTATTTATGCATGTTTACATTATATGTTATAGCATTAGGGTTTAAAAATGAATATATTTATATGCTCACGACTGTACATGACCCGTAGGGAGCGTCAGAGAAGGGAATAATAGTAATGTTCATCTTTTAATACTTATACTTACAGTTTAAATGTGAGCTGACATTTGTGAGACCGATTTAGGCTGGAGGAATACATGTACTGTCCTTGATTCTGGTTCTGTATAGTGATTGGGAATTTGAGCTTTGGTGACTGAAGGGGTTTTTGGGATAGTGAACCAGTCAAGCGGAACGCAATACTGGGAGGAATGTTTGTATACTTGGAATCAGACATTGCTCATTCACTCATTCTGAATACTGTTTTAGAAGCTATGGCAAGGATTCAGAACTAATCATTGTAGGGAATAGAGTGTTGGGGGAGTGTTTGGGGTCCGACTGTCTGGATTGGGATTGTAAGGTCTAGCTCTAAAATAGTCATTTTAAAGAGTATAATGTTCATAAAATGGTTAAGTCAAAAATTCCTCATCTGATGCTCATTAGGCTGGACCAGCGCCCACCGCAGGGAAATTAATGTGTGTTGTATAATTGAGAAGCTCCGACACAATATAAGAAAATAAGGATAATCTCAACTATTTCAAAGTAATATTTAAACATTAAAATTAGAGTAAATTTTATAATAGTCAATATTTTATTTATACACCATGTTTTCTTTGCTTTAGTCTAATCTGAAACTTTTATACCAACTACATATTATTAGCTATTTTGACAGTATTGTAACCTTAAGTTAATGATAAATGAAATTATAATGTTAAACACACACACTGGTTTTCTCGACGATCCAACGAATTTGCAATAATTAATTTTGTTGTGTCTTCGTGCGTAGGGAATATTACCTAAAAACAATATTAAAACCATTTATCAGACGTTATCGTTTATTCTACCTTATGATTTTACTACAATTAATCCATACTTTTATAAATCTTTCTCTATATTATCTTACTTGACCTTATTTTCTATTAATCATTAAAATATCTTTTCTTGGGTTCCAACTACATTTGTAAAAGTACTTAGGTTACTATTCATGACTAGGGTTCCTACTGCATACTAGACGATCACAAGTTTAATTACGAGGCCAAATTTAGACATGACGCGGTACAACAAACTGTTCTTATAGGGTTAATTATTAAGGGGTTAAATAAGCAAGGTGGGTTGTCTCACCGACCCTTCATGGACTTGAGGATTCGTTGTGTCGACAGCTAGAGACATTAATAATTCATTAGGACGAAAAGTACCAGTCGTTGATACCCAGATTTTTCAAGAATATGATCAGCATTTCCTTTAAATGAGGTAAAATGTGCCACTAACAGAGCCAGCCACGGCCAGTTAACAGAGCGCCGAAAATATGGAGGTTTAAGTATTTTAATTAATTTATTGATGAAATCCTCATTATTTGAATAACTAGGTACTTATTTTACAAACATGAACAAAGCAAGAAAAATTACCTAGTTCATGAGACATTCTACAACGAATTTATAATTGAAATGTAGTTAATAGTTAAACTTAATATTTCAGATAGTTGCTGAAGACAAGATAGGTAACTTTTATAATCCAATTTCAGTATGCTTCAGTGTACAATAATGATTCTACCCGCACGTAGTGAAATTTCCTGTCGAACTCAAGGCATAGTCAAATTGATTTATCATTATGTATATAGGATTGGACTTGCGCAATAGCCAATAATTAACCACCCACATATGCTTCCTTGTCGCAATAGGAAATAAAAAACGGTATGAAAGTCATAAACCTTTCAATCCCATCCAAAATTATACTTGCTTTGCATTTTACTACGTTGTAGTACAAGATGCAAGAACTACAACTGCCCACTAGAAGCAGAAATTTATGTTAATACTAAACACTCGCATAGTAGTCGAGCCGGAATTTCTGCAGATAGAACTACAATATTGCCGTGTACGTACTTTCTTGAGCATTAGAATATAAGTGGGTCTTTAATAAACGCAGACATTTTGAATTTCTGCAGGAAGCAAAAGTTGGCGCATCCCAAGGAGCGAAGGATAAAGCGGCTTCGTTAGGGAGTCCGAGTAAAAAAAACTTAAGCAAAATTGTGTACTCTCGCTGCCTACGTAATATCCAACAGGCATTACTGGCTATTCTGTAGTGTCCGTGTGTCCCGCCTTCCGCCAAGAATGCACAAGTTTACGCGGAAGTTTACTGCCGCTAATTAATTTAACTAGAACTAGACAATGTGTATAATATTAAAGAGATTTTCATCTAATAACTTTTAGGTAAACGAGGCAAACATTCTTGTACCTACCTAATATATTGATTTATATTACACCTATCACGTTCTTCCAATATACTGTTAATATATTGGAAGAATATACTAATTTGCAAAACTTGACATTCCAGAAAATATTACTAACCTAATGTAATATTAAGACGGTGCCCACGGTCGGTATCTGAAGTATTTCGTTTAATATTCTAAATAATAAAGATGTGTAGAGGTTTCATAGTTCTAATTTACTTCTTCCCAAAATACCGTAATTAACAGTACACATTGCACAACATTACCACTTCTAGCATTTCTAGTAAGAGTACCTATACGAGGGACGGTATACGAAGATCCCTATGACTCTTGCAGTGACATACCATATAGTGATGTGCATGTGTCGATACTTCAATTGTTTTTTTTATCTGTGGCGGTTCTTATCAGCGTCCTCTCACGTACATTAATTGAAACCTCAAATGCGGTTATCGTGTCAAAGACGTTTCTGGCTACTAAACCGCCATTTTTAGGGTTCCGTTTCCGAATGGTCCAAACGGAACCCTATTGTTGTCACTCATGCGTGCTTCCGTCTGTCGTCTATCACAAAAATATTTTTCGAAGATGTTCAACTTCCCTTTGACCTATTGTCATAACATTTGGACATATGCGTCACGTCACTAGTGAAGAGAGTACTCGCCGGAAGTGCGAACAGCCAGCGATCAACTATAAATATTTCAGTGACTTTTACTGCTACGGGATCTAATCTTTTGTTCGTTTCTTGAGCGAGAAAATCACCGATAGCTAATCGCTTCTGGGACCACTGCACTGCCTCGCTGTGTTCAGTGTGGAACTCGTCGGCGAGACCCCTCCTCTCTCTCGCAAAACAGACAAGCCTGTCTCGCTGTGTCTCGGCGAGAGAAGCAATGAGAATAAATAATAAATAAGAAAGCAAATAAGAAGCCCCAATTATAAAAAGAAAATTATACTATATTAGTTACAGTACATTTTATAACATTCCCTCCATATACTGTGTGTAGGTACTGGTCTGTCCTTACCTTAATATTTTCTAGTATGATGTATTTGCTACCTAAATTTACGGTACGAGTTGTTTTCCTTAGTTACTTCACAAGCATTCCAAGTAATAATAATTAACTATTTAATGTATCTAATACTAACTTTCCCCCGAAATGTGACCATTCGTTGAATAATTATAGAAAATGTAATTAACTAATTTAATTTAATTATATCGCACCACTTGAATTTACTAAACGGTTAAAACTCAAGTATTAACACAACATCTAAACATGTCGCCGGAAGTGACAATCAATACGTGAGTTTTAACCGTTTACTAAAATAAAGTTATATCGCACCAGGCAGAAGGGACGTATTCTTAACGTATTCTTACACCGCACCAGAAGAAAGACCAGTACCTACAGGTCGAAAATGACCTGTGCCGCAGTGATCGTGTTAAATAATAAATAAATATGTAATTTAACGTTGTTTTATTTTTACACAGTCACGTAACAATTAAATTGAAATATAAGACACGTTTTATTATTATCACTTCAATTATCGACATCTGTTATCGACAGCACCGCTTCCTTAGTCGATACAGACCAACGATATAACTTTTGCAGTAAGTCACCGTGTATATTCCGTTAAGCATATTTCTGGGAAATAAGGGACAATTCAAGTTTCTTTCATATTGTTATTATGTAAATGTTACAATCCTACATAAATTAATTAGCTACATTCCCAAAAGATGCTTATTAACATTTCGATGTGACAGCGACGCTGTTCCAAGGTTATATAAATGAACTGTCACTGCAAGTGTCATAGGGATCTTCGTATACCGTTCCTCGTATATGTAGCAAGTTGGTGATAACGCGCCATTAGTAACTACGCTACGAAGAGTCAGAGACTACGAGACTAGCCTCAGAATTAAACTTACTGCTAGCTAAAAAAATAAGTCAAAGAATTATCTATGACCATGAAATGTAAAACTTAATATAAGTGAGAACGTAAATTTAATTTAATCTAGAACCAATACCCACGCGTGGGATAGAGCGTTGGAAACGGTAATTGATATTGCGTAGTACCGAGAAGCCTTGAGATGAATATTCATACTGCTACCACAGGTACCGACTTGTCGTTCCCAGCCATTGAGACGTCTTCAATTCATTATTATGAGCTGCACCCACAATGGCTGGTGTTGCCTTTTAATAAGGATTTATCCTGAATTAACCCCAGACCGCTACAAGTCGGATATAATCTTAATTGGCTTTTCTAATTTGAATATGATTTGCAATCATTGCAGTTAAACTTTTAAATTTAGGATGATACCTACTGCGAATTTAAATAAAGTCTTATAGTTATTTCTGTATATTTTCTGCACCACTATGATACTCTTGATACTGCGGTTGGCAAGTTGATTGATCTCAGATCGGAATCAGAATAAGATTAGATTAGGAGAATCAAAGTAATTAATGTATTATTCAATTATAATGAACGTGACGTACCGCTGAAATTTAATAGTCGGCTTTCCATAGTCATTCCTTGCATGGAATATTTTTAAGCACTTATTGTGGGGATGATTTAATGCTGATATCAATATTCAAATTGTAGCAGAAGTTAGTTAAGTCTTTTGTTTGTATTTTTTCCGGATTTATTCACGCGAAAAAAAACATTACAAAAATTGAAACAATTTTTTTAAAATAATATTTTTTTAGATAAGATTAGACCACAAGAAATATTGATAATGGCTATCAAAAGAGTTGGAGGGATATGAAACAAAAAATTCAATGTTTTTTATATACAACAACAACAACAACAATGCACTCCTCACATAAGCACACATACAAAAGAAAAACAAAGAAACAGGGATACAGAGGTAGAACAAAAGGCGGTCTTATCGCTAAAGAGCCATCGAGAGTCGAGTTATATACATAAGTAGTTGTTAAGTAGTGAAACTACGAGATTTTTTCAGGACAGATACATGTCATACACCGGCCTACTATCGGTCGTCAGAATTTTCCAGGTCTATTAATATATTTTTTCTTACAAGCTCCACATAACAACTTTTTCTTTCGCCCTATATTGTATCTATGTTACTTTTGATTACTATAACTATCAACTATAATAATAAAAAAATTCGTAAAAAGGGAAGTTCAGTGTAAAAATTAATTTCCATTTAAATATATTGTGTGTAATTCCGAATCCATGAATTTACTCCATATCATTCCGCTTCCATTAAAGATTCTTTCCTCTTAACAACCAAGTCAACAAACCAGGGCTCAATTAATTGATACTTACATCCTTGATTAGTACTGTAACGGACTGACCGCTAAAACACCCGTTAGTGAGACAGAGGGCCACGCCGACTCCTTATTTTCTCACCCTCCGATTTATCTCTCCCGCAATTTGGGACAATGAACTTAATTTTATTCTCAACAAGGTTACTTTTCGATTGTGCAAGTGAACGTGATACGAGCTGGATTTAGCAACCAGTCAATTCTGAACTAAATGATACGTCTAATTAATGGACGGAGATACCGGACCGCTGTGATCTAAGGGTGCGGTTCATGCGAAAGCGAAACTAATCGGCTAGATGACAGACTGGACCAAGAGGAGGATTTATAGATATTGCTTACGAAAGCTTGCCTGCAGATCGAACGTTTACTCATGTGTACCTAATTCCTTTTACAAATATGGATCATGTAAACTTCAGGATATCAATTCGGTTAATCCATGTTACACCCCAATTCCATTTCAATAATGTTTATCAAAGTTTTACCAACCTCTCATAGCGACTAGCAGAAATGGAATGACGTATTTAGTCAGCGGACTATTATTTCAGTAACTGTTTCCTAGAGAGATCCCAAAAATCGAAAGTGTTTCCGTTCCCCATGAAAGTCAGTCTCGAGGGATAAACAAGGCATACCTATAGTTTATTTCTCGAGCCACCGAACACAGACAGGACAGTACTGCATTCGTATCGCCTCGTTTCCGCGCATTCCGGGCAAGCCAGGAAGCGCTCATTTAAATGTAGGTGCGCGGTAAAGAAGTTCTAGGTACTGACTCGACTGACTGTTGAAACTGATAGCTGACAGATTTCTGATACCCAATTGCCTCCGTATCGACATTTCAGGAAGTCGCCTTACTGTGCAGGCAAGATGTGCCTATTATAAAAAAATTGCAATGCTTAGCAGGCATTCCACAGCGTCTTCTACAAGTTTATATATTTACGTAATATAAAGTTCCGTAAAATCTACCAATATAGTCCAATCACCTATGGTCCAAAAGAAAACTCATTTATTTCTATCAATATACCAAGATATACCGGTTTTTATATCTACATATATGATATAACGAATAATATTCCAGTTAATTAGGACTATTTAGGACCATAGTTAGGTGAACTGGACTATAGTTGAATATTTTTAACGGTTTCTTTACGTGAATACCTGATTGTAAGCCATGTTAAAGTTGTGCGTACACTGAGCGAAAAAATACTTAATATTAGTAAGTTTTAGTGAATCCCAAGACAAGGAGATTATATGTATACTAACGGTTACAAAACAGTTTAGTAGTTACAAGGACAAATTTTTTGGTATTAGTAAATAACTACTATTATCAAAAACTGGTTTGTAACCGTCAGTATATGTATAATCTCCTTGTCCTGGGATTCACTAAAACTTACTATTAAACAGTATTTTTTTCGATCAGTGTACGTTTCTCACGTCAAACAAATTAATGAAAGTAAATACAAATTATAATAATAGTCCTATGTCCAGCAGTGGAGGTCTTTCGGCTGATATGATGACGATGATGATGATGATAATAGTATTTCCGTTGCTAGTAAACCGCTATGTATGAGCTCAGTCCTACTGCGCTGTCTATTAGTCTGTCAGTCAAATATCACCTTTTAACGAATCCAAGGCGTTTCACCGACTGACAGCGGTAATATTATTAATTATAGTGTTACGATTATTATAGCTGCAATAGTACATTTGCAGTAACATTATGACACCTAATTATAACGTATCTAGTTATCTATTCTGATGTTATTCGTTCGCCGTGGCCAATATTGTAGAATGCACCAACGATTGAAACAAACCAGAAATTTACCAACAAGTTATTTTCCAATAAATTAATAGTATAAAAACACTACAAAAACACGCTTTGCGTGTGAATTGAAACCTGATCGTGTTCAAAGTCCATTACGTGACCTTTCTCACAAGTGCAAACACGACTATGATACGATATTCCATCATGGAATGCCAGTGCCTATCTTCCGGCTTCATCATCAGACCTTGAAAACTAATCGTGGTCAAAGTTCATTACAAGACTTTTCTAACAAATCCAAACACAGCTACGATAAGATGTTCCATCATGAAGTTCCAGTTCATATCTTCCGGCTCCATCATCAGATCAGTTCGAAAGTACCATATTATTGTATTGTCATCAGAACTACATACAGCTGCTAATTTTCATGACGCTACGATCCTTGGAAAATGGTTAAACTAGTTACCTTAGATTCCATTACATAGTTAGTTACATACAAGTCGACCTATCAGACCTTGAAACCTAATCATGGTCAAAGATCATTGCAAGACTTTTCTAACAAATCCAAACACAGCTTTGATACGATGTTCCATCATGAAGTTCCAGTTCATATCTTCCGGCTCCATCATCAGATCAGTTCGACAGTACCATATTATTGTATTGTCATCAGAACTACATACAGCTGCCAATTTTCATGACGCTACGATGCTTGGAAGATGGTTAAATTAGTTATATTAGATTCCATTACATAGTTACATACAGGTCGACCTAATAAAAGCGTGTTAAAAATATAAATTATTTTAGTACTACTGATTTGTATGTATGTATGTAAGCACTTTTTTTGTACACAAAACAGGTCAAAACAATAAACATGTCACGTAAGATTAAAGTACAAAGGCGAACTTATCCATATGAGGGATCTCTTCCAGCTAACCTTTGAGGGATTGAGTGGAAAGTGAGAAAATGAAATAGACAAACTTACAGGGTGTACAATAAAGATGTTGATGTTGTTGGTGTTGATTTAACGACATTATGCCATTCAAGAAACATTAAGTTGAAATACAATCAAATCAGTTTCCATATTTTAAAAACTTACACTTAATTATACATTCCTGTAGAGGCAAAGCCATTCAAACTCTGTGCAAGTTTTATTCGTCGGTTTTGGCACTCCCGTATAATATTTTTTTTGCTTGTTAATATCCGATATACGAAGAATGTCAAGAAAAAAAATCTAAAATGCAAACACAAGCAAAGAAAAACTTGCACAAAGTTTGTATGGCGAGTGCTTGCCTCTACAGGCGCCTTAAGTCAAATAGTTGCTATACCTAGATAGTACAATGTTGTTATCATGTTTGACACATTCTATTGGTATCGCCTTAGCGTCATTTCTAATTCTCTTAAAGAGAAAAAAAAAAACTATGCAAAACAGTAAAGCAAGCTGATCTACATTGGAAACCATAATTAGGGGTACCAACTACCTAATTCCTTACACATTTGAACACTCAGAGCACGTAGCTACATTCCTATATCATTCGACAAATAAATACCTAAGTTTTTAGGGTTCCGCACCCAAAGGGTAAAACGGGATCCTATTACTAAGATTTCGCCGTCCGTCCGTCACCAGGCTGTATCTCATGAACCGTGATAGATTCAGATTCAGATTCAGATGTTTATTGATAAAATATGGTATTTTACAAGTCAAAAAATTACAATGTCATGATCATGAGTTATAGGTATTTAACATTTTATAATTAAGATTAACTTATTAACATTTAAATATCATTTATTTTACAATTTAGGTATTTGTGATTGAGTCATCGACACCTGTCTACAAATTCGTCGACGGTATAGCACGCTAAATCAGTTAAGAGCGTTTTGAGTTTATGTTTAAACTGTTTATCACTTTGTGATTCAGTTATTTCTGTTGGGAGCGAGTTATATAGCTTAGGTCCAACGACAGCCAGTGATTTTCGAGTCTTGGCAAGTTTACACCTAGGCACTGTTAGGAGTTGTCTCCTTCGGGTACTCCTCTGATTGACCAGCGAAGGTGTGAGGTTGTCGAGGTTTGCTCTGGCGTATTTGCATGCGGTAAGGATGTAAACGCCCGGCAGCGTAAGTATCTTCGATTCCCTGAAGAGATCTTTTGCAGGGTGGTCGTAGGACTTTCGTGCAATGATCCTGACGGCGCGCTTCTGTAATTTAAATGCTTTGGTGCGATCCGCTGACAGATAGTTAGACAGTTGAAATTTTCAGAGATGATGTATTCCTGTTGCCGCTATAACAACAAATACAAAAAAAAACAGAATAAAAAAATATTTAAGGGGGCTCCCATACTACTTTTTTTATAGATATTGGCACGGAACCCTTCGTGCGCGAGTCCGACTTGCACTTGGCCGGCTTTTTTTGGTGGGATTAAATTATAAAACTTAATATCAATTTAAATTCAAAATTCTGGATATCTTTATTGTTACTACATGTGCATGAAAAGATGTTAGGGGGAAGTCCCGTAAAGCCGGACGGCACCTATCGCATCGCCGGACACTCGTAATATTTCAATAAACTGTAATGGGTCCTATCTAATATTTGATAAAAGGGGTGCAATAGGCCGTTGCATTTTTTCATCCATTTTTGCTTAGTAATCATTAGAATTACCGAGATATTACGAGTGTCCGGCGATAGGTATCGTCCGACTTTACGGCACTGTCCCCTACATATCTTACAGTTACTAAGACCATAGCCTACCGGTGTAAAATTTTCTGTTCAGGAGTTCTGATCTAACTCAACACAGTATCGACACGGACTGTTAGATACCTATATATATTATGTTCGACTCTGCATCAGTCGTTCAATTTCTAATAAGAGTATACATATTATACAGTTGTAATCTTTCCACGTTCAGTTGAAGAGAACGTGCCTTCGAATAAACTTATTTGATACACAATATCTAGATTCCATACGTTTCTTACAAGTAAGTAATTAAATAATATTGCTTTAATGCCTTTTTTAGTAGTATACGCATCATAGATTATTTTGAAAAGTTTTATAGCGTTTTTAGCTTTAGCATTGCAATGTGTGTACTGTGTACCTCTAGTTATTACGAGTAGGTACTTGACTCAAAACAAAATAACACACATTCCACGGCTAGATGTACCTTTAGGCGCTCGGTTGTTTTGTGCATCAAACGCATGCGTTCCATATAAATGCATTCAAAGCAATGCGTTTGACGCATAAAACAACCGAGCGCCTAATAGGTAAGTGATGTTTCTGTCTTTCAAAATCATCTATAAGTCCCCGCAAGATAAGAAGCCAATCCTGTCATTTACATACATTTTACAACCTAAAAGTCACTTATAGGTCATAAAATATAAATGGAAATGACAAATGTCAGGATTGACATTTATCTTGCTTGGACTTATAGTTCATAACGTAACATCATAAAGCTAACTTTTTGAATGGAAAATGATATGTACAGTGGTGCGATTACGGAACGTTTTCGACCGTTCGTAAGGTAGATCTAAATATCAAATCCCATTCTAAAAATGACATTAAAATATGCCTACCGTACGTTCGAAAAGTTACGTGATCACCCCGCAGGTCAATCTTACGAACCCTAGAAAACAAAGTAATCACCCCAGTTAAATGCTCCCCCTTCTGTCAAATAAGTAAATGTCGCGGATGGAATATTCAGTTATTAGCTGATCACGCCCAAAGATTCTTGAATCAAAAAATGCTTTTAGAACCCTAATAATATTTTTGAAAGAGCCATCCAACGATACCCCATACGATGGGGTTTGAAAGAAAAAAAAATGCACCACCACTTTATATGTAGGGGAGGTACTCTAAAAAAAAATATTTTTTTTTCAAGATTTTATTCTACCATTTTGTCGCGTCATGCTAAATTACAGCTTTCTAGTACTAACGGTTACTGAGAAAAGTGGGGGACAGACGGACGGACGGACAATGGCGAAAATCTCGCGTCTCACTGAAAATCAGCGTCACGGCTTCCGTGACAACATGCTGAGTACGTGCTATTTAGCACATAAGATGTACAAGTTATTACTCCACTTAATTGTATACTTTGTAACAATGCGTGCTAAATAAATACTTTTTCGTTTATATTTTCTAAAATATAAGGGTTCCTTGTTTACTACGGAACCCTAAAAATGCGCTATTGCGAAAATTGTTACAGAGCCAATTTGATAGTTCACAGGCAGTACCTAATTTATAGGCACCATGTCCTTTCAGTGATGTGTTGGACAGACTTTGCACTGAGCGAAAAAAATACGAATTATTAGTAAGTTTTAGTGAATTCCAGGACAAGGAGATTATATACTAACGGTTACAAAACAGTTTTTGATAATAGTAGTTATTTACTTAATACCAAAAAAATTGTCCTTGTAACTACTAATTACTACTAAACTGTTTTGTAACCGTTAGTATATAATCTCCTTGTCTTGGGATTCACTAAAACTTACTAATAATTAGTATGTTTTTCGCTCAGTGTGCAGCAATATGTATATAAATAGCCGTAAAAGGCTATTTCGCTCGAAGTGAAATTTAATAATCAAGCCACGAATGCATTTCATAAGGATACGAATGAACTAAATATGTTTCCTGTAGCTTTACCACATTTTATGTCCTACTGGCGATTACCGTAAATAATTACCGGGTAATTATGTGTAATGACTACGATAAAGTTTCGCTAGTTTGTGGCCTAGATCACGCGAACTAATCATAAATAGTACCCGCACTTTCCGGTATAGTGGAATATTCTATTGCCACTGAATACACGGTTTTGGTCAACTTCTGTTGGCAGCATTTTCTGCGAGAGCTGTGATTGTGATTAAAACAATAGCTGGATAGATTAGACCATTATCTTAATTTGTTATTACGTTATTGTTCAGTTTTCTCATAAGATAGCAATTATTCAAATAAAAGTACGTAAAGATGAATATTAAAAAATGTAGCATGGGCCGAAATCACTTTGCATACCGTGTCGAGTGTGAGCGAGAGCAATATTCATCAATCAAACAACGTGCCTGATACGTTCACAGCCAATCATGGTATGATACGGTATACCTTAGTGGAGATTTTACTGACTGGCGCGGGTTGCGCGGTAGCGGCGCGATGCGAAGGCAGTACTACACCACTTCTGCGCATGATATTAATACTGCGCAAATGTAAAAGTATTCAAGTATTCCATCAAGTGAGAATCTTTTCGACGTCAGTAAGTTTACGTCAAAGAAGAAAATGTCACATTGATCCCGCCCCGACAAGTCAGGAAGTCGCCTAAGTTTATTGAACAGGGATAAGTAAATAATCTGCACTAGCCTCATTCGATCCATACAACCGGATATATGAAAAATATATATCATGAAAAGGTCATATTTTCTCATTCATTATTGACCGATGGATACGGCAAACTTATAACATTAGTGATGCGTATGTGGGTCAGGCAGTTGGTATCACTCAATGGTTCTGGGATCATTCACGGAATCAACCGGCTGTGGAAATGCGGTCGATTTACTTTTGACAAGGATCATTCCGTTTATTGAAATGACGTATTAATTTGAATATAAATATTAGAATTGCAGTTACTTTAATAATTTTAACTGTATGACTTTGATAACATTCTTCGATTTAATTATATGTGTAAAACCATATCCGAAAACGTCGATACACGCCTTTGTGTTCAAGATACACCTAATACCTACGGAGCTGTGTAGGTGCCGTAGTTTAAATCCATTATAATAAAATAAAAGTGAAAGAAACTTTTCGGTCTGTATGTAACCTACTTTTTCGCTTATACCACTAAACTAATTTAGAATAGTTTTACTAGTAAAAAATTGTCGAAGAAAGAGTAATTTAGTAAAGTAAAACTTCCAAAGTTTAATTTAAATTTCTAGCAAACAACTTCTCGAAAGTAATGTAGCGTTTTATCTACTTCGTCGTATTAATATGAATACATATTTCTCTAATTAAACTTTTCTTTCGTTACACTAATTAATCGACGAGTTTTTATTTTCAATAATTATATATTATCCTCAGGGAATCCTCTATCACAAGTTCAGTATTAATTGAGTTAGTTAGGTTTAATAACGTCGTATCGATATTTACGGCGGCGTCATTAGCTTAATGACCGGCTTATTGTAGTTTGGGTGATTCAGTGCGCCTTGCGGGCCCCGGTCGGATCGCGTGCCCCAATTAGCTACGAACATTTTTGCTGTACGGATTATCATTTTATTGATTTATGGTTTCAATTATTGACAGATAATTAGGTTTTGTAATAAATTCACCCGCTTTAATACCTAAGTTAAATGCGCAGTTCTAGTACGTAACTCAAATGCCTACTACCTAATACTTAATTTATAATTTTATTTTAAGATAAATAAAAGTGATACAAACAGATCACAACAGAAGTGATAGAAGATCAAATTCCATTAAGTTCTGGGCACTTTCCAGCTACACCACCTTGTTCGGACATACATATCAACTGGAGTATATAGCTAAAGGGGAGCGCGCCACCATAGTTAGCTTTTTTACATGACTGCTAAAAAAAAGAGTGTAATGTTTTTGAGTTAAATCGTAATTTTTTGTACATAGTTAAGGACTTAATTATGACTAAATTTTAATTGAGTCAAGTGTGTAACGAAAATTACCAGTATAAAGTGTATGACTAATTTTCGTTACACACTTGACTCATTTGAAATTTAGTCATAATTAAGGCCTTAACTATGTACAAAAAATTACGATTTAACCCTTTTACATAATTAAATTCCGAAGATTTTTTTAACTTTGCATTACTTGCCCCATGAACTTTAAATTTGGTGATAATGTTTATTGTTAGGTTTGTTTATTTAACTAACAAATACTAATTTGATTAATCACATTGTTTGCCTTTTTTCCTTTTAAAACCAACTTTATTTTGCGGTTGGTTCGGAAGCCTAAATGTGCGAAGTCCAACACATTTGGCCGGTTTTTATGTATACATATGACATCAATTTTATTTAAGTTTATTTTAATCAGCCTACTGCATAATTCAGTTTTCTAATGGACGATGATTGAACAAGATTAACATTATGATTAACGTTCAGGAAAAAACTGCCATAAAAGCTATACAGGGTACCTACTGGAAAGAGTTTCTTTACCCGTACATTACCATAATAACCAATCAACGGTCATAAGTCTGTAATTTACTATAATATGGATTAACTCGAGTAACGCAATGCTTCACACGATTAGCACGAAACAATCAGGCAGAGTGAAATAAGTAGTTTCTCGCCATACAAAGTTATCAGTAATAGATTAGGACCATTTTTGAAGAAGTAGAATGCAAGAAGCAAATCATGTAACAGTTGGGGTGACAACGTTATCAGACGGTTTTGACCCTGCAGAATACGGATCTGCCTGTCGCCATCCCGAAATTTGAGCCGGTAGTACATCGTATACCAGAAAAGGTGTAGCCCAATACAAAATTTTTCGTCGTACATTAGGGAAATCGTCGTTCCGGTACCCTAAATATGGTCCAATTGTTATGGTTTTCTGATATGTTGTAAAGGACAATACTTTTTATGGTACCCCGAATTCTTCGACCCTTCAGCTCTATATCTTACTGCGCCATTTTTTTTGGAAAATCTGTCACTTTTTTCAGTTTTTTGCTTTTGCTGTCGTTAAAATACGCGCAACCCTTATTTGTTTAATTCGTTATATTTTAACTATAACTAATAATACTGTATATAATTAAAAAAAAAATGCGGTTATGAATTATGTCCAGGTTTTGCTAATTTTATTGGCCTATATGTGGCGTATGGCTTTGAATGTGCTCAAACGACTGGCTCCGGTAATCCGTAGCTTCCTCGAACTCGAACTAAGCGGAGCAATATATCACCTAAGGCATAATTATAGCTATAGTACTTATACTTAAACAATAATCTAAGGTACTGCTTAGACACTGTAAGATGAATTTCTAGAGATAAATTATATTAACATCAGCGTAAGGTATGTCTTAACATTTGAAAATACCTACGTATCGAAGCGTAATACAAAGCATGAGACAAAAAATTAGTAACAATCATAAGTACATTAACGTTTATAAAATAAGTTTAGCTGTAAGGGAATATTGGCACCCCCTTTCAAGTAATAACATATAAAAATAAGTTTTGACAATTTGTATACCTTTGGGTCGCCAAGATTCATATACCGTAAAATGGGGTAAGTAAGAATTGAGTAAGAACCAGTTGAGTCATGAATGGGGAGTAGGGATGACAGAGGGGTGAGCTGGTTTTTATAGGCTACTGCTACATAACTTATAAATTCTAATTACAAATCAGACTTTTGTAATATTCATAATCCTAAAAAGTGTCGATCCAACAATTTTCCTAACTCACCTTGATAACCTAGCTCGACTACGGGGTGAGGTGGGATTTCCAACTTTTTATGTTTATCGTTAAAGTAATGAAGACAAAATCATAAAAAAAGTAAAATACAAACAACCGGAACACTTTTTTTGTAAATAAATCAATGTGTCACATACAAAAATAGACTTTTATCCGAGTTTGAACTTCGGTTTTGTGCCTTCTCCGCCCATTTTACGGTACTGGGAAAATTTGAATACTACGTCTCCAAAGTTTTGGCTGTAAAACCTGTGTGACAGACGACGGAGGGACGGACGGACGGAAGGACGCGTGAGTGACAGAAATAGGGTTCCGTTTGGACCCTTCGGGTACGGAACCCCAAAAAGTAAGGAAAACAAGTTATTGCGACAATGTTTTCAAAAATAAAGTTAACAAATTTCCTATCTTACTAATAAAAAAATCTGACAGTCGTAACAAATCGCAAGTGGGAAAAATAAGTTCACTGTGAATTAAGTTCTCTAATTTATCTTTATAAGGTAGGTATTATGGGAGTTTCTCTTTATGTCCTGCAAATTATGCTACCTAGATATTGTTTCCTGCGGGGTAATCACGTAAATCACGTTAGAGCATATTTAATGTCAATTTTGACGTATAAATCTATGAGCTCGGGGTAATCACGTAACGTTATGTACTACCGTTACAGCATATTTAATGTCAATTTTGACGTATAAATTTATAAGCTAATGTCAAAAAAATTATATTAAATATGCTCTAACGGTAGTACATAAAGTTACGTGATTACCCCGCTGGTATTTAAATTGTAAACATTATGCATTTTTTATCTACGTATATTTACGATAATTTACGAAGGATGAAAATAACAAATTACTAACTATTAAAGAAAGTCCACATACACGCTTCTTATCCAGGATATCATATTTGTCAGTTACATATGTATGGGTGGCCTCTATCCACCGGGTACCCACCCCGCCCCGTGTTCCAATAAAGAAAAAGGACGACAAAGTTATCAAGCGCCATCGCCTGGATTAACCAGCCGGCTTCCGAGCCTTTTAATTATTATAATGTGCTTTAAAGACGGGCCACCATCAACGTCGGTATGGAGCGGCCTCATTTACTGGGTGATTTACGGGTTCACACATCGGGTCCGATCTCACTTAGCAATGATTTATGTGCAACATCTCCTTTCCCAGTTGAACGCATTATCGGACCGCAGGCCTTATCAACTAGTGGAAGTTGCGCCCGATACTTTGCTATCGGAACTTTACATTCCATCGGAAGGTCGAAACGGCTACAGTTTCGCTGCAGGGGTATTGGACTAAGGTCCATTTACACGTTGCAAAAACTTGCATGTGATTTTCATTACATCGCGGGGTTTGGTCGCCCTCATCTTACTTCGGTAGCCCACAGCTCCCAATATAGTCAAACTTGCAAGCAATTTCTTGAACTAAGTGTAGTAAATCGGCTTTTAAATTCGATCTATTTGGTGATTGTCAGATCTCATTTGCACGCACGTCCAACCATCATAACGAACGCCAGTTATCAAATCAATGCTAGTTCACTGTATACGACACATATAATTAAACCACATTTCGCAACCGAAACTACGCTAACGTGCGGATTTAATTTTACCTATAGCACTCATATCTACCTGTCCTTTCTAGCCTAATTAACTCAAACGTGCCTGTGCTTGTCATTTACCTAATACTTGACACTTGCAATTTTATGTCCGTGACTTTGTACGCGTAAACTTCCACTCTCTTTTATATCCCTTTCAGGGATGACTTTGGGTTAAAAAGTATCTTATATGTTAATCCAGGTTATTAACTCATTGTATACAAAGTTTTATAACGATCAGTTCAATTGTTTTTACTTGATTTGCAAACATCCAAACATTTAAACATCCAAGCTCTCACATTTATAATGCCTATATTAGTGGGATTCATCGAGGTGAACATGTTTCAACTATTGGTTAGGTACTAGGTTACACGGTGTCAAAGATTGGGTCATTTACCTTACTGATTAGTTCATAAAGTCTTATCATAAGTATAATTATTTATCTCATCGCGTACGTAAACAAGTACATAAAAGCGTTTTCTTAGGTAAAACGTGTTCTAGTTATTTACCCCTGTCTGTGTCAGTCTCTGCCTCCCGCCCACGTTATCCATTATACTAATAGATACTCGCGTACGCCGTCCATAATATGTGCACACCGACTTTCGGGATCGAAATATTGCACTCATTAATCTCCGTGACAATAAATAAGAGGAATCACGCGCAGGCCGAAGCGTTAATGAAACTAACAGTACCAACTTGTTTCATCGCCACTTGCGCCTACTAAGGGCTTCAGTGACATGCACAGGGGCTCTATATTTTATACGAAAGCTTATGTCTTATTCTGATGGTACAGACTTTCACGTTCAAAATGCAGGAATTTTTCACATAGCTTTTGAGCAGCAAAGGATCCTCTTAAGTCCTTATCACACTTGCGATTTGCGGGCGAGTTGAAAGCGAGGAGAACGCGCAGCGAGTTCTCTGCGAGCGCATAACGAATTGGCCGCGATTGGTCATATTTGTTTGTTGCTGGGGGGCGTAGCCCGGCGACCAATGTCTCATACTCAACATTTCTATTTTTTTTAACGTTACAATGTTACCAACTTTACAAGTCTGAATACCTAAGATGCTATTCCATGATACGGTAAGCTAGCCACAAACATCGATCTATATACCTACCTAGTAAGCCGCATTCAATTTATGCATGTCCGCATAAGCAAATGTAAGATTGAAAAGAGAAAAATGCATGAGGTAAAAGCTCTCGTGGAGGGTGACGCTAACGAGACTGCAACTTTGAGGGTTCGAGGTCTGTAGGTAAACTCAAACGCAACCTCATAACGCAACACGCGCATACTACTGACTCGGAGAAAAAGTTAATTAGTACGAAGTCATCTCCTTTTTTATTTTTCTTCACAGCGATTGAAAAAAGATGATATATAATTTTACCCATAATATTATTTTATCAGTTCTTTGAATTTTGATTTAAAATATTGTTTCCGTGCGTGGATTTAAATTAAACATTTTCGTAGTACACTCCGCTATAAAATATCTGCATACAATTCATTACCTAAACTTCTCCACCGTTTCAACAAACTATTCGCATTTAGCACTCTTATATCAAGCAATACGTGGCTAGAACAATAAAATTAGCGAAAAAGTGCCCAAACGCTAGAACAATAACCACTGTTGATTGGGGGCATTAATTGTTCCATTAATGCCGCAATAAAACCATTCAGATTTCATACTAGTAATTATTCAATGGCCCTCTTCTGTAGATTAAGCTCACTGCAACAGCTGCTCCTTACAATGTTAGTTTTTATGGTGCTCCATATTTCCTTACGCTCCGCTTTTACAACTGGCGCTGAGCGTAAGAAGCATCAGTAAAGAGTAAATAAACGTATAACTGCCAACCACCTAACTTTGTCTGCAAACGTCTTCGTGGAAGGAATTGAAATGGTCTCACCATTTCTGCCAACTAAACTTTCTTGAATCTCGACAACAGATAACTAAGAAGAAAAAATCCTCTTCCAGTAAGTACTTGACTCACCCAGTGACGTAATATTTGTATGCTTGGGTTAATTTCGGGTCAGACGAAAGCGTGAATTCAATCAGAAGCAAACACCCAAAGCAATCTTGTGGGCAATGAAAGCGATTGGGGACAAGTGCGCAGAACATCGAGTGACCGGCCGGGCGCCGAGGGCCCTCACCTTGCGGACTATTCACCCAACAAATATTCTCAAAAGTAGAGACAAATATTGGACTCCTTGAACCGATTTTTATGGTTTTAAGAGGTCATCGTATATTTACGGAAGGGTTTGGGTACTTAAAGTGACACTTTATTCTTTGCATGCAGAAATGAAATCATTTGCAAGCCGTTCACTCACACGAGTTAGCTCTCAAGCTAATATGTATTAATAGTATCGGAAACAACAGCATTTAAGGAATCTTACATTAGCTTCAACAATTAGGAAATTCAGTGTAATATAAAAATTTTGATGCACATTTAAGGCGCTACAACGAGAAATATCGCGTTGTTTAAAACGCTGTTCTACCCAGACGAGGAAACAATAGGGATTGATTTTCAAATATAATATGATTCTTGACTATATGATTGTGTTTTTGACGATAGCTGAAACATGATTGCTTTAAATTCTCGATAGAAGAAAAATCCAAAGTTGAGTTTTTTTTTCCTTTTTTTACTCAGCCTACTAAAACAAAGCATTATTAAACGACACAAAAAAGTTAATATGATAGCATTTTATTAGGGTAGCATTTAACGAACCACCAAATTAGTTGCCGAATGATGCTCTAAAAAATTACATTGATTACCAAAAATACTAGATTCGCACCAAATTTTCAACTCCTTTTAAATATAAAGTGCAACTCAAAGAAGTAACATGTCGATAACCTATTCAATTAAATTGTTACCAAATAAATTAGTCACTACCCAAAAATACTTAATGATCACCTAATTTCAAAAACCAAATTTCATATAATTTACATCCAAATATTACAGGGCTCGTAATCCTATTAAAATTATTTACACCCAAATAATTCTTTCGATACCCAGAAATCCTAGATGATCACCAAATTTCACGCGGCAATTGTTTTTTAACGCTCGAAGCGCAAAGCAGTTCCAATCTAGTATAACCTCATTGCTAGCACACTGATGCGGTTTTCCATACGGTCCGTCTCGCTCGCACGTCGCACCGCGTGCGAGCAAGACAGCGCTAAATGATTTTATTTTATAGAAGCTTCAAAATTTCTGTAACTTTAATGAGACATGTACATAACATAATTTAATTTAATATATTTTCAAGGGTAGCATTTAACGAACCACCAAATTAGTTGCCGAATGATGCTCTAAAAAATTACATTGATTACCAAAAATACTAGATTCGCACCAAATTTTCAACTCCTTTTAAATATAAAGTGCAACTCAAAGAAGTAACATGTCGATAACCTATTAAATTAAATTGTTACCAAATAAATTAGTCACTACCCAAAAATACTTAATGATTACCTAATTTCAAACGCCAAATTTCATATAATTTACATCCAAATATTACAGGGCTCGTAATCCTATTAAAATTAATTACACCCAAATAATTCTTTCGATACCCAGAAATACTACATGATCACCAAATTTCACGCGGCAATTGTTTTTTAACGCTAGTCGCGCAAAGCAGTTCCAATCTAGTCTAACCTCATTGCTAGTACACTGATGCGGTTTTCCATACGGTCCGTCTCGCTCGCACGTCGCAACGCGTGCGAGCAAGATAGCGCTAAATGATTTTATTTTATAGAAGCTTCAAATTTCTGTAACTTTAATGAGACACGTACATAACATAATTTAATTTAATATATTTTCAACAGTGCTTTCCTTACTGGTCGCATACAGCTATTTGTTCTCAGATGTTTTTGCCTCTACTCTATTCGCTGATAATCGTCAATTTGCCTAGGTAGTAGTATTTTTCTATGACATGTATTTTTATTTCAAACTAGTTGACATTGGAACAGTATTGACGGATCTCCGCTGGCGCGGAGCTCCTATTTTGAGTTCTTTTGGCCCTTCGGGCCGATGCAAAACTAACATAACCTAAACCTACCTATACCTATTTCTACCCATTAACTACCTTTAATTTTTCCATGAAAGTCTATCTAAATTAATAAAGTAAACTCATTTGAGGACCTTTATCCATTTTCATAACAAACTAACAATTTAATAAATCAACATAACTCATATTCAAATAAAAGATTTCAATCAAACGCGCTCACGTCAACCCATTAAAAAATTAATAATAAAACTTCTTGCAGGTTTGTACACCATCAGCAATAGGTAGTTAGAATGAAACAGCAATAGGTACCTTTCACTCTAACTACATATCAATAGGTTTTATGCTCCAGACAATTCTTTGTACTTGATTGAGTGAGATAGCAGTATACGTGTTATTATTTCACACAGCCACATTGCGCGTTGCTTTTTAAATTAATTTAGAATTTTACTTTCTAATTTATAACATTTTGGAAATGACTAAAATATTTATAGTGCTAAATCAATTAATTTGTAACTGTTTACTAAAATGTAGCATGCGATGTGTATAATATTTGGATGTAATTCTAATGAAAAAAGGTGCATGAGATTAGGTGGTAGTTTAGTGTTTTTGGTGGTACTTGACAATTTTTTTGATGCGATTATAAATTTATAGGAACGCAATAAGTAAAATAGGTGCAAGTGCTGCAAAAATAGGTAGAATTTTTTTGGTGACTCGGAATTGCTGATCGATAAATTTTTTTGAGTGTTCAACCTTATTTTAGGGTTCGAAAATTTGATGATATCAAAAGTTATTTAGGTGATCATTTTATTTGTTCCCTATTTTCAACAGTGCTTTCCTTACTGGTCGCATACAGCTATTTGTTCTCAGATGTTTTTGCCTCTACTCTATTCGCTGATAATCGTCAATTTGCCTAGGTAGTAGTATTTTTCTATGACATCTATTTTTATTTCAAACTAGTGGACATTGGAACAGTATTGACGGATCTCCGCTGGCGCGGAGCTCCTATTTTGAGTTGTTTTGGCCCTTCGGGCCGATGCAAAACTAACATAACCTAAACCTACCTATACCTAGTTCTACCTATTAACTTCCTTTAATTTTTCCATGAAAGTCTATCTAAATTAATAAAGTAAACTCATTTCAGGACCTTTATCCATTTTCATAACAAACTAAGTAACAATTTAATAAATCAACAAAACTCATTTTCAAATAAAACTTTTCAATCAAACGCGCTCACGTCAACGCATTAAAAAATTAATAATAAAACTTCTTGCAGTTTGTAAACCATCAGCAATAGGTAGTTAGAATGAAACAGCAATAGGTACCTTTCACTCTAACGACATATCAATAAGTTTTATGCTTTCAGACAATTCTTTGTATTTGATTGAGTGAGATAGCAGTATACGTGTTATTATTTCACACAGCCACATTGCGTGTTGCTTTTTAAATTAATTTAGAATTTTACTTCCTAATTTACGTATAACATTTTGGAAATGACTAAAATATTTATAGTGCTAAAAACAATTAATTTGTAACTGTTTACTAAAATGTAGCATGCGATGTGTATAATATTTGGATGTAATTCTAATGAAAAAAGGTGCATGAGATTAGGTGGTCGTTTAGTGTTTTTGGTGGTACTTGACAATTTTTTTGATGCGATTATAAATTTATAAGAACGCAATAAGTAAAATAGGTGCAAGTGCTGCAAAAATAGGTAGAATTTTTTTGGTGAATCGGAATTGCTGATCGATACATTTTTTTGAGTGTTCAACCTTATTTTAGGGTTCGAAAATTTGCTGATATCAAAAGTTATTTAGGTGATCATTTTATTTGTTCCCATTTTATTACATCTAAACTCTGTCAAGAGGAAATTTCATAAAACTGCACACAGTCAGATATTTAGCGAGATTTGTCTAAAAAGTCATTCCCGAAGAGTGTTGTATCCCGTTTTGCCGTGCGCAAAAAACATAAGCGTGTCTCTTTCACGGGGGGCGTGGTTTATCGAATCGATATATCCCCTTAACCATGCTAATTTCAATTTCAGCACTAACCCACAAAAACTGACTTATAATATTTAACATAAAATTTGCATCATTAAGAAAATTGAAGCGTTAAAATAAATAGCTATTTCAACAAAATTTCCTAATTAGTCGTGCACCACCGCTCAGATGCTTTTATAAATCACAAATTAAGAAAATAGGTTTTGTTATTTAGGTACCTAACAATAAAAAAATACATCGTTAGTGTGAATTTTAGAGCAACGCTCCAACATTGCGGCGCCGGATTAA
This sequence comes from Cenopis cana, assembly GCA_951800055.1. NCBI lineage: Eukaryota > Metazoa > Arthropoda > Insecta > Lepidoptera > Tortricidae > Cenopis > Cenopis cana. The sequence continues at coordinate 9,592,178 of OX637476.1, read as the reverse complement.
GAGTAAGAATTTTAATTCCATTCTTTCTTAAATGTTGGTAGGTAACCGAAATACAAAGCGAGTTATTTCTTTTTACGTAGTCCTCATTAGATTGCGGGGATGCCGTAGAAACGATATTATAATTTTCAATTTAAGTAGCGGCTACCATTTACTCTGCGCTGCGGGCAACGATTTAAGTGAAACAGACAGCGGACTGCTTAAACCTTCGTCGTGAAACATTGAACCCGCCTCGCAGTAAGGGCGCAAGGTAGGAAAATAAAATTAGCATTGCTTTGTGCAATTAAATTATTATAAGGCTTTCACCTGTTTCCTAGGGATATTTAGACGAGCCATAAGTAATTAACACGAACCGTACCTACCTGCTCTCAGGTTATTCCAAGAATAGATGGTATGATTGTTGCGCAACTTTTGCAATGTAAATAGGCACTATATGGATACTTAGAGACGATTAATTTTCGTAATCTATGCGTTTGCTCTGTTATGACCCCTGATGCTCTATTTTAATTTAAGCATTTTAGGAAACATATAAATCATGACTATAGTGATATGATGAGCTTACGATCTAACTGATTGATCAGAGACCATAGCCTATATACTTTACTCACTCCAGAAGAATCACAAACGCGTTTCCGACCCCTTATTAACCTGAGGATTCGACGTGTTGACGTCTAGAGACATAAGCAGATTTCTCGAATACTCCCAATTCAGCGCGTCCTTGGGATGTGGTATTGGGGTATTTTTTTATCTCACAAACTTCATCAAAAGTGCAGTGCTCTGTCTACACTCTGGTGTGACATACAAACTGGTAAATTATTAGTAAAATCTTGCTTAGTTCCTCAATAAATCGGGTACGTCCGACAGTAGGTATACAGTGTACACTACAACTGCTACAAGTGTCGCGCGGCCATCTGGATGTGCAATTGAGTTAATTTTACTACGTCTGGAGACCAACATAACTTCCATTCATGGTTGAATATGTGTGTAAATGAGTTAGTAGTATGCATACATATATAACGTCAACGATTGATTGAAGTAATGAAAGACGTCCTTGAATCGGATTTTAAAGCCTAAGCGTCTAAACAAAACAGAAAGTTACGAATAAACGAATTCAATATGCACTATAATAATCATGATTGAAACGCCTTTTAAGATTTGTTGGAACAGTAAAAACTTATACAGTTTAATATAAATATGTTAACATATCTGCCACACAGTGCGGGACCACCTACGGCATGCTTTTATTATCTTAACAAAGTGGCTCGAGTCGACGCACCGAAGAAGATGACGGGGAGCTCGGTATAAGTGGCAACATGATTGAAACACTCGTAGAATAGGAATAAATAGATTGAATTTGCCTTTTATCTGATCTGAAATTGTTATTTATTTATTGTTAGTTATTTATTAGTGAGTATATACAGAACAGAACAAAGGACAGGGGAAATGGTAAGCCTTCGTACTAAGTATATATGTCTGCCATAACCTTATTAGTAATCCACATAAGTGCAAAACAATTATAAAAAACATGTACTTGCCAAATAGCGAGGCGCACCCGAGCGGTGCGTAATCAACAAGCCTCATTAATAGGAATGTGTAGTTTTGTAGTACCTATTTAAGAAATAAATTGTAAAACGAGCGACAATCAGCGACAGATAAACCGCACGCGGTTTTCGCTCGCTGTTAGTAAGCATAAATGTATTAGTTTTTAAGTATTTTGGATAAATAAATTAAAAAAAAAAACTTTTTGTCGAATAAACTGTAATATGTTAATATTCGTACAGTTTTCGAACTTTATCTTCTTAAACATTAATTAAACTATTTTATAAGAAAGCTATATGTGTACGTACGTCACTTCAAACTCTATATACATACATACAAAATTATGATGAAGTGCTAGGGTTGTCCCTAATATAACATTTGATTGATTATTTTTTTCTTTTTAATACAATCTTATGAGTACAATCCTCTTAGTACAAGTACATCATTTAAATGTCAACATAGTTTCAGGAGATACCACGGTATCGTCCTTCCCTATACAATATTATTCTGCAGTACCGTAAACCGGGGTAACTTTAGGAAAAAGTGGGGCTATTTAGTTTGTAAGATTTAGAACACTTATATAATCATTACTAACACACGGCATAAAAACTATATTTTTAAAGCCTCAATTTGAAAGTTACCCGTCCCCCGGTTACCTGTAAGCCATTTACTTATCTACAATCTCGTCGCTAAGGACCTACATTCAGGTTTAGGCACATTTAGATCAAAAGCAACTACAATGGCTATAATAATAGTTAGGTACATGATATACCAAAACCTACACAGTGGTTGCTCACCTCAACACGCCGCAGGGAAGCCAAAGTCAATAATAATCATGATCATTCAGTGTAATTAGTTACGCAACGAACTGCGTTTTCCCTCTACGTACACAAATGTGCACACAAAACTTGACATCAAAATGTCAAGCGTGCTCGTTTAGAAATTTTGTGGAAAGTAAGAATTAGTGAGCAGATAAAATACTTATCTAGTTTCATTTACTTAACTTTTTATGTTGTTTAATTTAAGAGCCCACATATGCAAATTTTCCAATGTTTATCGACGTAGATCTCAACATCTAAAGTGATTAAATATCTGTCCTTTCAGTGTATTAATCTTGAATTATTTTTCTCCAGACTGCTAAAAGTGAAAACACAATTTGCAAAAATTTTCTCGATACTATAATTTTTCAAACATAACCCTTCTTTTCTATGTTTTTGGTTGGATCTTTAAAACCCTCCCATCTTTAACAATGATTTTTTGTTTAATAGTTGTACAATGATAAGTTCTCAAAGCTGAGAAAAAGATTATCCTTATAAATGTACACGTTTTGAATAAACATTAATATTTACGAAAAGTACGCGCTGAGCTTCCGTAGAGAGCGGGATGGTTAATTGCAAATTCACGCGTGTTAGAGTAGGACGTTTGACAATGGCACTACGCCCTCTTAACATGAAAAATCCATATTTCCAGACTTATTACTGCGAAAGTAACTTTGTTGGTTTTGATAGTATAATTTGGAATGGAAATAGTTGAGTGGGTCCGAGTGCAGGATATATTGTGTTTTTGAAACCTTTTAGTTTTGTCGTATCCGTCTGTATGTTCAGCGGTCTGTCCGTATGTCATAGGCATTTTACTCCAAAACTACTGGTGTATTAGAATAAAAAATTAAAAGTAGGGAAATTACTAACAAAAAAATGTTTTACTGGGGGGTTTAAATGTGTCGTAGCTGTTCCAGAACCCTTGATTGTGCGAGGTCCAACACGAATGTCCATGATTAACGAAGCACAGGAAAAGCTAGTAAATAAAAAATCATCAGTTTCTGATCAATACTATAGGTAAAACGACAGTTGTATCAAATTCTTGCCTATATGGTCTAAAGGCTTTCGATAATGGCGACGAATCCTTAATTTGACCATGGATTTTATGATGACTGACGTATGCATACAAGCTACAAACGAAAGAATTGACAGATTTAGAATTACTGAAAAGACATTTTCTTTTTTCTTACGAAAAATTGTGTTTTGGTGCGTATCCCAGTCTAGGCAACAGTTTTGATGGCAATTGGGTATTCTAACGTTGCATCAATTTCATTTCATTTGTTAATATTTCCCTCATATTCGATTAGATATAACAATAACAACCTTTCTGGTGATTAAACTAGTTTTTCTTTCTTACAAAAGACAAATATATTTTTCACGTCTCACGCTCGTAATGTTCAATTTTATGCTTCGTAGACAGTGCTTAAAATACAGTTAAATTATTTGTTTCATTTCCTCGCAACTGAGGTGAAAAGTAGAGTGTAGAACTCGTCCATAAAACCCATTTTACACTCGATTTTATATCCACGTATAAACGTCTCGTGTAAAATGGTGCATTTTATGCACTTTTTGTACAATCTACTATTAACACCATTTTAACCAAATCTATTCGTTGGCTATCTATTCCTCTGAAACTGACAGATCAACATTTAATCAAATCTACCGCAAAATAGGCACGTTGGATGTCGACTTGCGGAAAATGCCCAGTATAACTAACTAACTAATCAAATCTATCAAAACACACAACTCGGTGAGCTTCCGGGTTATCTAAAGTTATTTGTAAAATGTTAATGAAGGAAATTTGTGCCAGAAACGTTTTCGTTAGCACTAATATATGGAACTGACTCGTCGGATTTCAGTTGGAAACGGGTTTAAACGTTTTGCACGTTAGCGTCATTAATCTTGCCCAGTTATCTTGGGGTGAAAGCGATTTAGTCACACTAGTCATTGGTATTTACGTTTGGCGTCATATTTACGGCTCACAAGCCATCATCGGAATGGAAACGGTCCTCATAATGTAAAATTTTGCTATACAGCAAGAGACTTGTTACTAGAGGCACACATTGTATGCATTTCAGATTAAAGGGTAAAATTTAGAAATTTTGGCTCCAAGTAGGATTCGAACCTGTGTCATTCCCGTCGCCCCAATGGATGAATGTCGCATGAAGCACGCAAAGTACCATGATCTGACTGAATTTTTCTGTACGTTGAATTGAAATGTATTCTTGGTGCATACATTATTAGTAGTTATGATAGATAGAAAGATAGAAACACTTTATTTCGCATAATACATTTACATTTAAACAACAAATGTATAGTAGAGTATATTAGACTTAAGACTAAATGCGAAAAAGGAGTCCACTCAGCATAATGTCGATCCACAGAAGGTGAAGCGACGCTGGTATTATGTGGATCCACATGTGGTGCACCACAGAACTGTACGTCTCTTAAATGCTATTTTGCGTTCCGCGTTAACTAAGTACTTATAAGTTAAAAGATACAACTATGCACCTACCTATTATTGACATCTTTAAATTACATATTCAAAGTGAACAAAATCACTGCCATCTTATGCTGAGGTTACCTTCTCTTTATTGACCATTACTCACTATATCGTGTACAAACGTGCACCAAGTTAAAGATCAAAGAGCGTCCTCGCGTGACACACCATAAAAACTGATTACTCAAAAGCAATTATAACTGCGCTCTCCATTAGACGTTCTTTTATAGAGGTTCGAGGGTCCGTGAGCGCGACACTGGTTATTTGTTTCTCACGCTCGCACCGCCCACCGCTTGGTCCGTGCTAACGAGACTTAGGGTGAGATCAAACAGCCACGAGTTTCAATACTCGACGATCGGTAATGACAGTCATCACTATTTTGTGAACAGATTTCATGGATTCAGCATCTGCAAAGATCGTAAAGGCAATAGCAATAGCAACATTCTGAACACATTACTCAGTTCAGATTTTTGGAATAATGATGATTATAATATTTCTTAGAACTAAATAGAGAAATAATGAAAAAGGAATATTTTATCCTCAATTACTTACCTTAAGTATTTTACTTATAAGCTCTATAAAAAAATATAATAAGAAGCTAGTTTAGAAACAAAAAATACCCAATTATTTTGCTAGCGTTACATAATAGAACTCTAATCCGAATCTAATACAACTCTAAAACTAATTTAGGTATCATAATTTTTTTATATCCCTTATTGAATATATGAAATTCCAGCACTAATCAGATAAAGTTGTAGCACAGATTGTGTTTCATGGCTCAGCGAGGCAAGTTCTATTCAGAGAGTTAATTTGATAAAACTCAATTAATTATACACATCTGTTACAGCGACAAAATTCGAAATGAAATTTACATAACCAGCCAAGGATTTTAAAGTAGTATAATGCAAGTGAGCCCGACATGAGAGTGGCTAAGTGCCGATGCCGCATGTGTTGGTTCACACTTCACGGCGGTAGCAGCCGCATTATAGACACGTAATGCTAATCACGATCAAGGCTTTGTAAACGGGCCGACCAGAACGTTGTAATTATGTTTGGGCGCCACTACATTTGTTAATAGAATACCGGCCAAGTAAGGCGCGAACAAGCCATAAGCGGCTAGCCACTTAGAGCACGTAAAGCACTGGTAATAAATTGTGTCCCATCGGTAAGAACTGTTAATAGCATCTCCCAACAACTAGACAGCTTGTTAAATGAGCCGTAATGATTCAAAACTTCTTAATGCGGATGGAATACGAAAAACAAGTAGAGGATTGAAGGCCTTATTGAGAAGTGGCTGAAAAGATATTCTTCTTATGGTCAATGTGTTTTCTTCTCTCTAAGGATACATTTGTTAGATTTTATTTTACTAAACGGTTAAAACTCACGTATTAATTGTCACTTCGGGCGACATGTTTCGAACTCTAACAAACAAACAGAAACAGAAACAGGGAGACTAGGAAATCCGCGGTGGCGGAGCATGGTTGCGAAGCAGGCGCGTCCCATTTCATTCGGTTCGACAAGGCGAGGATTTTGGTACGGGAAAAATGCTACGTACCACGCATGATCCGAGAGGCGATTGAAATAGGGCGCCGCCCTAACTTTAATCGTGACGCTGGCTGGGTGTTGCCGCCGGCATGGAAACCTGTGATCCCGATCATAGAGCGGGAAGTGCGTTATGACAATCGAGTGGACATAGTGAGTTCAGTGTGCCTACCATTGATCGGGGGGGACGATCCCTCACCACGACGTCATACAACACCTTCAGCGCCGAGCTGCCCCCCCGCCCCCACCCCCGCGCTGTCTGCGCGTGCGTCACGTGCCTTGCGGCGGGCGGCGGGTAGTTCGACAGTGTGCAATCGGCGCGGGTCGCAGACGCACTCATCCTGATGAAGAACTCCCGAAGAGTTCGAAACATGTCGCCCGAAGTGACAATTAATACGTGAGTTTTAACCGTTTAGTAAAATAAAGTTATAACATGTCTCACGAAAGTTTAAATTCAAGTATTTGTTAGATTCTTAGCGTTTCTCACTTAGTAGGTAAGTACACAATAAAAATTAATGAATGATTAAGTAAGAACGGGATTAGTTAGGCGGTATGTTGATCAAACTTCAAAGGAATGAGATTAATGAAAAGTATAGGATCTTATTAATCCGTTTTGCCGATATATAATTAACAATCTGTGAACTGTGCGTAAAGGATTATGTTATGATATGATATATAGATATGATTATCCTTACGTTTGATTAAGAGATCATTGTTATTTAAACTGCCAATCAACGGTTCAATGTAAATTGTGTGGATGGTACGTACATAATACGCTAAGCTCATTGTAATATGATACATAGAGACAATGACGTTGATTTGATTTGGATCAGCGTACTCCACTATTAAGGCTAACTAGCCGTATAACCGAGTAATAAGTTTACTTGATTTAATACGAATTATTAGAAATTAACCTATGCAGCTCCCTAATTCGCTAAATTAAACTTGTAATTAGGGCTTAGTAACTAGCTGAGCGCTCCCGTGATTTGGAAGAATTGGAAGGTACGTTAAGCCGTTGATCCAAGTTACCACCACCGATGTCTAAAATAAGCGGTCGGCAGCGCCCTTGACTGTTTTTGAATCGCAAGCATCCATAGACTTGGTGTTCGCAAATAAAGAATTTGTATTTGTTGCTTACGCCATCGTCATTGCCGTGTCCTTTTAATTGCACATAACCAAAAAAATATTCATAAATAAATAAATACGTAAACAAATAAATAAATCAGTAAACAAATAAATAAATAAGTAATCAAATAAATAAATAAATGAGTAAACAAATAAATAAATGAGTAAACAAATAAATAAATAAGTAAACAAATAAATAAATAAGTAAACAAATAAATAAATGAGTAAACAAATAAATAAATAAGTAAACAAATAAATAAATAAGTAAACAAATAAATAAATGAGTAAACAAATAAATAAATAAGTAAACAAATAAATAAATAAACAAATAAATATATAAGTAAAGACACGGGGAAGGACATAATTTCTATTAAAGGGTGGTGGAAGTGTATGAATGTACAAGATAATCTAGTTCCACACGGACGAAGACGCGGGCAAAAGCTAGTATCTTACAACAAGCGGCTTATAAACAATCACAATCAATTCACCCACCAAATAATAATAAAGCAAAATTATTTTACAATGCATGTGCTTGAAAAGTGCCCTTTCTAAGCAGTCAAACTGTGCGGAAAGTGCTACTTTTCCGCACTAGTGCTTTTTACTTTTCATTTTTTTTTAATTTTTAACTCTGTCTTCAGCTCGACGCAAAGAGTTTTAATTATTTGAAAAACATTTCACAAATTAATCAATTATAGATTACCGTTTTTATAAACAGGTACATAAATATTGATACTTCTTAAACGTATCATTTATCATTTTAGATTTTATTTATTACCTATAAATAAATTGAACATTTTCACTTTAGGTAAATGCGTGGCTGAAAGCGCATTAAGCCATTGCATACTTAGCATTTTAAAAACAAATGTGCACATGCGCAGTAGTATAGATGTTGAGCGCGCATGTATTTAGAAAAATGCCGCCATTTTTCATTTCAAGTATACTAATTTCTTGTTTACCTAGTTTTTGATAAAAATATCGAGTGAAAGTGACGAATTAGATCAAATGTAACTTCAGAAAATAGTTTTCAAGAAGCACAAAATGCTAACAAAGGTTCCTTGGCCGCTAAATCCAAATTCAAAACCTATACTTGTGATGAATTTTGCGGTGCACTTTTAAAAGTTTTTGTGTTAGTAAAATGATCTTACGATGGTTTTATGTCGAAAATAAATAGCACTCTATGTCAAGAAGTTGTTACATGAAGATGCTGATAATAAGTAATATATAGAGCAAGGTAAATTATAACCTATATATTTGAAATTAACTTTTCTATTTTCTCGCACAATGCATAGTAAAACTTTGTATGATACGCGCGCGTAAAGATGATTTCCGACTCGTGTCTAATTATAAACTCGCTCGCTATGCTCGCTCGTGTATAAGAAAGACACTCGTCGGAAATCACTCACTTTCCGCACTTGTATCATAAATAGCTATTATGCCTTTGTGAGATCCGAATAGGTATATTTATTCTTATTCACCCACACCCCATTAATATTTATGTTAATCTCTTTTTTAAAATTTAAAGATCTTTATTTTTATATTTAATACCATATATTACTTCTTCCTTTTTATGCATATAGGTGTAACTTAAGTGATTGCATTGTTTACAACTGAATAGCTCCCATACTGATATGGTATTTTTATGAACACTACAGGGGGTCTGTTTATTGAACGCTAACATTTTATACAGCCCATTATTATTGGCCCCAGCGAATTGGCCGATATTAAACGTTTTCCTTATACCTAATAATGGAACAACTTAAGTGTCGAACGAAGTAATTATTTAAGGGTCCTTAAGATATCAATTTTCTGCGCGAATTGAAAAGAAAAAGAAAGAAAAGAAATCTTTATTTGCAGGCACACATGTGCCAGCAAAAAGGATCAAGCTTAGCAAGATGGTACAACATCCTGGTGGCTATAGCGCTGATTGAATTTACAAGTATGTTTATTACCATCTAGTACAGGGTTACTGGGGCAATGTTCGTATGTCAGGGATAATCCTCGAAACTTCCGACTTATTGGATTACAAGAATGACATATTGAAATTGTATTGTTGTAAATCAAATATGTAATTCACAGTAAAATAAATTACCTAGGCACAAACAGTCCACAAAATCTAATCCACAACACAGGCTTCGTCAGGTGCGTACAAAAACAAACAATCACAACACAGAGACACCAGAGATGAAATCCGCCACAGGCTTCGTCAAATGGACTTAACATAAAGGACCGCCCCGGATCGTAGATGGCTCAAAAGTTCCCATAATACTGGCGGCGTTGCCGCGCTGGATGGCCAGGGAAATCTGTTGAGCCACAAACGACCCGGACCGAGGATCGCACCCCCTTTCCCTCAGTCGTCGACCCAAATCCCTAACAAAGTCCCTGGCCTCCGCGCCCCATGGTCCCGCAGTCTCCACCGCTACTGGCACGAAGTCGTACATCGGTTCCAAGGCAGAGTACTTCGCGTGTTTGGCCCGGGCCGCCGACTCTGCGGCCGCCCCGGCGGACCTGACGGTGTGACTCAAATGGGACGGTGCAAACGTGCTCACACACGTGGCGTCCCACAAGAGACACCGACCCTTCTGCCATGGAACCAATGTCAGACCGTCCGGCCTTTTCCCATCCGTGCGGCACAGCCCCGGAGGCTCCAGGACACACGGCACATTGGCCGAAACTAAAGCCCGGCGAACCACCTCATTAATGGCATGGTGTCTTGGAAACCGACCGGCACACCTATGACAAGAATTATATCGCTAGTATATAAATGTAGAAGCCTAATCTTGGACCTTCAAAATGGACGTATATTCTACCCGCGGTCCGATTTATTGCGTTCTTTGTAAAAAGACGGGCGCAATTATTTTTTATAAAATTACAAGCAAAATCATTTTTGTTCAACTTGGAATGTTACCTACTAATTGAAAAAAATGTAAGCTACTTAAGTACTTATTTGTTCTACCTTATAAATAACGTAAAATAATGATGATACCTACATCGATAAGATCGTTTACACACGATATTGGTTCTATAAAAAATATAAAAATGTACCAGCAATTAGAGTAAAACATCAACCGGGATTTTAATTACATACAGAAACATGTAATAATAACCATATACTTAATACCAAATGTATTCATACACTCGAATGCCTTCAAGACAATCGATGCATTTTTAAAAGCATATACATTTACTCGGCATAATTTGTGTGAGTCACGTCGTGAGAAGAGCTGTGCGCGTGGGCAGACCAGTTGCGCGGGCGCGGGCGTACTTACAAATTACGTTTACCTCCACGCCGAGTCTGCGAGTAAACTTTACGTATAGTAAACACTGGTCTGTCTGTATGTCTCAATTTCTTGCATCTCTTTCACATCCCATAACATTTTAATGTTTTGCTTGCTCGTTCTAACGGGTTAGGCGTGTGATACGAACGCGCGAAATGAAATTCGATTGGTATGCAAAGCGACGAACAAACATAGACTTCTTGGTCTGCAGGACCGCACCGCGCGCCATTTAACTGGGAAAAATATAGAACGTGCTTATAAAATACTAGAGACATTTAAATATTCTCGTAAGATCAGTTATTGTATATTTTTGCCTGCGATGATATGCTGAGAATGAAGTAGAACTCGATTTTAGCAGCTAGGGCAAGCCCCAAAATCTTTAAAATTGTCCGAACTTACGTAAGACTTCAGTTGTCCTACAACATCAACGCTTCGTCCAATCGATTGGCTTTCTATGAGGTGCTCACGAACGATTTATACCACGAGAAAACAACAACCACACGAAACATAAATTTGTAACAAATATGGTGTGTTATGCACGGATATTCGACACGAGAGAAGATTTATACTTTTCTCAATTCGAGAGCAATAATGTTGCCAGCCTAATAAAAATAAAACTTACTTAAACACTGAGTTTATACCAATATAAATAGTGAGTTCAGTTATTGTTCACACCACTGCTGTGTTCATCAACGTGGATATTAATAAATTGAGCTTTGGTGGGATTGCTTGTAATGATTTTTTTATTTAAGCAATTTTAAACTATAGTTCTAAGAAAAGACTGAGGTATTCAGTTTACTTACATAATTATGTCGGACCAAAGGACTAATTTTCAGTATCGCCATCGTTATTTAATATCGTATTACGATTTTGTTTACCTGCGAACATAAACAGACATACAATTAGATACCAATCTTACTTCACTAATCGCTACAACTTTCGTAATTGAAGAAAGCTGTCATTGCTCATAAATTAATGTATAGTGTTTGTCTGTATCTACAACCAGAGAAAGGTGCAAATGTGCGTTAGTAATTGTTCCCCGAGGTGATACTAGTTGTTAAAATCGAATAATTTGCTTCATGTTGTTTAATTCTAAGTATAAGCATGGTTATGAAGCGATATGACGAGATTCCCCGTAAAACAAACGTATTTTTATACCGTGCCATAAAATGATTTACAATACAGTATTTTGATAAAATCTAGTACATAATCATCTCACTGCCACACGTCGGATAGTAGACAACCACAGTAACGACTAAAAATTGTTATTAACTTAACATGTTAACAGTTAAAACGAGCTCTTATAAAGAAACATTAAAATCTTAAAGATGCCATTAAATATTACTTACCAAAGCATCGCACTCTTGAGAATTTATTGCAATTAAATTTAAGAGCCTGATATCTTTTATAGGATAAATATTTTTAATACTCTTTAGGCGCCTTCCTGATTTGTCGGTGCGGAGGCGGTACGATATGAGAAAACTGTCAAACGTCAGTGTCAACAGTCAGTCAACTCAGTACTACTTTTTACTGCGCCCCTACATTTAAATGAGTGCTTCCTGACTGGCGCGGGATGCGCGGTAGCGGGACGATGTGAAGGCGGTGCTGGTCCGCTTCTGCGCATGATTACTACTGCGCAAAAGTGATACTGACAGTATTCCGTCAAGTGAGAATCTTTGCGGCGTCAGTAAATTTACGTCAAAGAAAAAAAATGACACATATCGATCCCGCCCCGCCAAGTCAGGAAGTGGCCTTAGACTAGATTATAAAACGCCCGTAGCATTTATGACACTTCAAAGCAATTTTACTATAAAGAACTTGCGCCGCTGATATTTGTAGCTATTACTTCGGAATACGGCAGGAAAAATGACAATGTCCGGTCAAGTACGAAGCAAATATTACCTTTGAGAGTTTTGATTCAAAAATGAATTGTTTTATCTACGAAATGCTGTACAAAAACTGTTCGCAAGATATGTCATTTTTTCAGTTATTGTGGCATTTTTGTAGAAACTCACTACAAAATCTAACAAGTAAGAGTTCTAGGTAAACGTACATTTTTACATGAAGTAGTACAACATACAAAATGATTAATTTATACGCAATACGCATGATCATTTAAACCAAAAAAAAAAAAATATTACAGACTATGCGTGATACAGTCAACGGCACCAATATGTGTATATACATACTTTCACCTTATTGAAATAAAGTTCCAAAAATGTATACATATTAATGCCCTCGACTGTAGAAAGTTAATATGTTTTTGTTTATATTTTTTAGTTGCATTTTTATATTTAAGACTTGTGTGTTATTCAGATATATTATCCGGTAGTCCTTAAAAAAATATATAAAATTATTTTTCGTTCGGATGTTTCTTACTCAATCACGCAAAAACGGAAGAACGCAGTATACTGAAACTTGGAATAGGCACAACGAGTTTATAGCCTGAATTAACATATAGAAAAAAATATCCTGCAAATCATCCCTCGAAGGGATGAAAAAGGGAGTGGAAATTTACGCGGACATAGCATAAACTAGTATAAGGGCCAGAAAAATATGCACTTTTTTTTGCTGGGTGACGCGTACCGTCTTGATTTTTTTAGATAAAAACTAATGAACGTTTGCATTAACTCTTCTATCTCTCTTTCTCTTGAGGTTGAGGTTGTGCAATAAACAGTATTTGTATTTTATTGTAAACTAGTAGCTACAACAAATATACATGGTAAATATCCCGTTTTTAATCGTAATTCTAATGTAAATGACCACGCGAGCTTGAAATCTTATAACTAGTAGCTAGTCCAATAAAATATTTCGTTAATCTGAAACAATGCAGAAAAAATAAAGATGTTACGTATTTAAGAGGGCGTAGATGGCTTGCAAAAGTCCCGCTCTAACACGCATGAGTTTTCAATTAACCATCCCGCTCGCTGCGTAAGCTTAGCGCGTGTTTTTCGTAAATATTGATGTTTATTTTAAACGTGTACATTTATAAGGATAATCTTTTTTATCAGAGAACTTATCATTTTACAACTATTAAACCAAAAATCATCCTTAAAGATGGGAGGGTTTTAAAGATCCAACCAAAAACATCGAAAAAAGTGTTATGTTTAAAAAAAGTATCGAGGGAAAACAGTTCTAGATTAATATACTGAAAGGACAGATATTTAATCACTATAGATGTTGAGATCTAGGTCGATAAACATTGGCAAAAGTGCATATGTGAGCTCTTAACGAAGTCAACCACGCGCTTTTCTTCACCTTTTATAATGCGCACTGCTAAGATTTGGAATTCCCTGCCGTCATCTCTATTTCAGAGGTCATATTATAAGGACCTATTTAGGACAAGAGTGAATAGGTATTTTCTGGGTGAACTCGCTTCACCGTCGGCCTCATCTTTGCCCCCTGGCTAGGATGCTCGCCAAGAGCAGCAGTCCCATCTATACATATAATAAAGCAGAAGAGGGTCAAAAATCTGTACATTGAAGATATAAGAAAAAAAATCGATTGAGGGGTCTTAGAATCGATAACAGAACACATTTCAACGGTTTTTAGAATTCATGTCTGTTTGTCTGTTTGTCTGTCTGTTTATTTGTCTAACTATCACGTGAAAACTAGCGAATGGATTTTAATGCAGCCTTCAATAATATGTTTATTGGATCTTCGGCGAGGTTATAGGCTATAAAAATCATACAGATTGGGGATTAAAAGGGGTGAAAACAGGGGTTGAACTTTGTATGGGAAGTCCTTCAATTCGTGATTTAAAGGCTTGAAAATTGGTAAGCATCTACTTGGAAGCAAAGGAAAAAGAACCCCATTCAAACATTGTGCAATAAACAGATAGTATTTGAAAAAACGGGGGACGAAATATACTTGAGAGGCCAATGACAAAAAAACAAAAGTCCCTCAAACCATATTAACTGTTTGATATGAGAGATCTACTTATGTTGGACAGTCGGTCGCTATCAATATTCACAAACCTAGGTATACCAGTCTTACTATGCAAGCTCGGTGTTTTTTTTTTGTTTTCGATGGAGGGTACCTCTACCTACCTACGCAGAGCAGCGGGCTCTCGGTTGCATGGTAAGACTTGCGGCATGTATACGTATGCGCATGATTGAAATAATTTGAGTTGGCCGAGTTGCATCAACTTTATTAGTTTAAAAAGCCATTTTACTGTTCCAATAATAAGGTTCAAAATATATAAATTTAAATATTAATATTTTTGTATAAAATCTTTTTTTGGGGTGCGGATTACAACAATGATATCCATTTTCAAATGCAAGATGGCGGACATTTATTTTCTTAATAATCGTTATGGGATATGTTTGAGGTTCTTCGGGGTACGGGGATATCAGGAGTGGGGAAGGGGGGGACCGTTCTCAAAGCCAGAAAATAAACGAAATCGCAGTTCGCATCGAAGTAAAGTTTGTCAAAGTTGCAAATTTGGATGAACTAACTGATCCATACAACATACCGAAGACCGGCCGGGTCAGACTTTCCACATTTAGGGTATATAGGTATTTGTTAGTAAAATATAGGTATGTAACAATAAACATTATGTATGACCAAATTCGAAATTCATAGGCCGATAGAAAACAAAAACTCAATCTCAGAAAATCACACATCTCCCAGGAACAACCAGGGTGGGTGCGCTATCAACCTGGGCCTCTACTCCACCTTTGAATGTGAAAGAACAAACAAAGGTAGTAAGGTTCTCCAATAATTTTTAAACAAAAAAATTTGTATTCAACCACCGACAACTATTTTTTTTCATTAAATTTTGCGCTCGCTGCGCTCGCGTTTACATCTACATTCCTTAATGCGTAAGAAGTCTTTTCCGCACCCTGCATCACAATGTTCTAAAAGTTTCACGCTCGCTTCGCTCGAGTTTTCATCTACATGACTTGATGCGTATAAAGTCTTTTCCACACATGCATTACAAATATTACAATGTTCGAAAAAATTTGCGCGCGCGTTTTCATCTACATTACTCGATGAATATGAAGTATTTTCCGCACATGCATCATAATGTTCGAAAATTTTCGCGCGCGCTACGCTCCCTACATTACTTAATGCGTGTGAAAAATATTCCGCACCTTTTTTTTCTTTTTTTTCCTCACCTGTATCATAATGTTCCAAATAATTTGCGCTCGCTTCGCTCCCCTTTTTAACTACATTACTTGATGCGTATGAAGTCTTTTCCGCTCCTGCATCATAATTTTCGAAACATTTCACGCTCGCTGCGCTCGCGTTTTCATCTACATTACTTATACTTAATGCGTATGAAGTCTTTTCCGCGCCTGCATCATCATGTCCGAAAATTTTCGCGCTCGCTTCGCTCGCGTTTTCAGTTACATAACTTGATACGTGTAAAGTATTTTCTGCACCTATATCGTAATGTTCGAAAGATTTCGCGCTCGCTACGCTCGCGTTTTCATCTGCATAACTTAATGCGTATGAATATTTTCCGCACCTGTATCATAATGTTCCAAACATTTCGCGCTCGCTTCGCTTGCCTATTTGACTACATTACTTGATGCATATAAAGTCTTTACCGCGCCTGCATCATAATGTTCGAAACATTTCACGCTCGCTGCGCTCGCGTTTTCATTTGCATGATTTAATGCGTATGAATATTTTCCGTACCTGTATCATAATGTTCCAAACATTGCACGCACGCTTCGCTCGCCTTTTTAACTACATTACTTGATGCATATAAAGTCTTTTCGCTGCATCATTATGTCCGAAAATTTTCGCGCTCGCTATGCTCGCGTTTTCATGTACATGACTTAATGCGTATGATGTATTTTCCTCACCTGTATCATAAAGTTCCAAATATTTCGCGCTCGCTTCGCTCGCATTTTTAACTACATTGCTTGATACGTGTGAAGTCTTTTCCGCGCCTGCATCATAATGTTTGAAATATTTCGCGCCCGCTGCGCTCGCGTTTTCATCTACATTACTTCATGCGTTTTAAGTATATTCCGCACCTGCATCATAATGTTCGAAACATAGGGAAGGACATGGGACACCGCAAGGGGGTGGAAGAGAGATAACTAGCTTAGCGCCTAAAATAAAAGAATAGCAAAAACATTCTAATACGATGACCGAGTTCTACGCAGACGAAGTCGCGGGCAAAAGCTAGTTACTAATAAATAAAAAAGTAGGTAATGAATGAAAAGTCACTACACTAATATTATCAGTATTTATAAACCACAACAATAATAATGAAGAAAATGGGTAATCTATCGCAATATTTTTAGCAACCATTTTTGTTTTGCCGACTTGCATATGTCCGAAAACTTTTAAATTACCACGTTTCAGACAATTAGACAGAAGCCTCACAAAACGAGACCAAATCTTCGTTTTATTTTCTCTGTATTCTGTTCTGTCCCACTCACTTTTTATATTATTATGATTTTTAGAGTTCCGTAGCCAGAATGGCTGAAACGGAACCCTTATAGTTTCGTCATGTCTGTCTGTCTGTATGTCTGTCCGTATGTCACAGGCGATTTACTCAGAGACTATAAAAGTACTACAATTATGAAATTTGGTAGGAAGATGTATTCTATAAACCGCTACATAAAAGTGATGTGAAATTAGGAAAAAAAAATATTTTTGGGGGCACCCCATACATGTAACCGGGGGATGATTTTTTTTTCAATGCAGGTAGTTGTGAGGGGTGTTTTTGGATAGGCCTTTAATAAAAATAATATAGAGGTTAGGTACTAAAAAAGTTTTACATTTAATTTCCAATTTCCAAACTATGAAGATTAAAATTCTGAAAAAAATTGAGGTGGTGTACATTAATAAGTACTTTCAACGATTTTTGGTTTGAACAATATGGGATTAAGGTATTTTGAGTTATCACTGAAAAAGTGTTTTGCCCAAACAAAAGGACGTAAAGTGCCGTGACTTCCCTATGAATATACGAGCTTCTTTGCTAGGTGTCGGTACGGAACCCTTCGTTGTGCGTGATCCGACACGCACTTGGCCGGGTTTTTTTTGATCCCATGTTTTTAACTTTTCCTTACAATTGTTAAAATATTTTTTTATCATGAATACTACTAAACGAAAAAAGAATTAGCCAAAGAGGTGCAGCTGTTCTGAATTTATACGCGTACATACCTCGTACATAGGTACACATTTCGAGAATTTATTGTTATTATTTATAAAGATAGCTAATATTTGTAACTGTGAGGTGTGAAGTGTGTTTTCCCGACTATAATCATAAACTGATGTCACAATTCCTGATAAGAGACATAAACAAGATATGAATTTACTCGTACACACCTGTGTGTTTCTGATGTTCATGGTGACGCGTAACGTTAGGACGCTGAGATATTTCGAAGAAGCAGGTTAGATACAGTTGATTTACCAATATGAATCCTATCCCTTGTTCTACGTACGTCGAGCCTAAAGTGTCAGAACGAGTGCGTACAACACATTGGCCGGAGGCATGTCTTAAGCTGTAGATAAATAACTAATGTTGATAATTTACGTCATAATAATATTACAACGTATTTAGCCAGTATCAAGCAGCACTCGACTTGCTGATGTCGTGTTGTGTCAACCAATATAGAAAATGTTACCCGTTAAAACCACACAAGGCATTATTTGCGGAGAGCACAATTTCAGCTTTCCGGGTCATATGAATTACGGAATTTATTTTGTAGAGAAGATATTAAATTTTAAAGACAAAAGAGCGCTGGTAAGTTCCATTTTATTTTCTCAAGAAAGAAAAAAAAGTTTGTATTAAGTATCAAGGAAAACAAACAGCAACAGTCAACCATAAAATAAATACAGTCAGGTAGATAATAAACCAGCTAAGTTTTCACTAATTATTCTACACTTACTGTAAGGAAAATATGCACGGAGTAAGAGATACCTAATTAAATTAATATACAAGTTGGAACAGAATGAAAAACTTCCCTGGAAACAGAAGAATTTTGTCTAATTATAAGTACTTAATAATGTAAATATTCGTAATCGTTGTTCAGTTGTACTTAGCTTCCAAATCATCAATTGAAGATTATAAACAAACAACAAAAGACAGCATTTTTAAGGGTAATTCAGTGTTGTTGTTGACAGCATGTCTCATCTCAAGCCTAATTATATTTAAATCATAATATAGCTGCTGCTTGGCTTTATTTCCAGGAATATTGTAATTATTTATTGTATGTTTTTAATAGCAACATTGCAAGACATAGATTAGATTAGATTCATTTATTTCACGATAAGAATTACATTATACATTTGTGCACATGTCAAAATTACAAGAATTGTTATCATGATCGTCATAACAGGAAAAAATAAATAAAAAAGAATAATAACATAATGTCAACCCTGCCAACCAAAATTAAACATACATGATAATGATAAATAGTAAAAATAAAATAAATGCATCTCCCTTTCGGGATCGTCAAAGTCCATTTCAAAAGTCCATGGGGACCAAGTGCGCGCCGACTTTATAAAGATCTGTCGGCGCGCCTAATAGAAACCACTGGTGACCAGAAGGTTGGCCAATATTTCGCGCAAAGAATAAGTATTACCATTCAGCGTGGTAATGCGGCCAGCCTTCTAGGCACCCTACCCGCTGACGGCGACTTGGGTCAAATTTTTTATCTTTAATTTTTATTATATACTCCTAGCTTAAGTTTTTATTGTATTTGATTGTTTGTTTATTTATAAGACATTGTACATATTGAATAAATAATAATTTCAAAATACAAATACCAATATACTAATCAAGTCAAAATACAAGTTCAAGTCTATTACAAAATACAAATCAATTTAATACAAATTCAGTAATAATTAATGCTTTAGTTAGGTATATTAATTTAGCGTGTTTATATCATTATTTACATGTATAGGTAATAATGTTTTAATTTTTAAAAGATTATTATTTTTGACGCTATACCTATTAAATAGATATACCTATTCAAGGCCTACATTCAAATGCTTATGTCCGCCATATAAAATTCATTTCGATTGAAATTACATAATTCCTGCATGACTTTTGTTAAAAATTAAAGTTCAAACTTTTACTATTGCTTGGCAAATTCGTTCTAGACACTCACAGCTTCTTAAAATGGCCTTCTTCCTACATTGCCAGTTTCCTATGGTTTTTTTTTTATTTTGAAGAATATTTTTTTGAAAATTTCCCATTGAAATTTATATGTGTTGTACTTAAAATACCTACTTATGAAACGAAGATATAAACATTTGAGGTAAATGGAGCAACAGGCGAAGAACTTACGTTTGGTGAGATAGTACGACAAGTGACTAACGCCGCCGCATCTCTCACGGATCTCGGAGTGAAGAGAGGAGAGGTAGTGGCCGTGGTCAGCGAGAACAGAAGCGAAGTCGTCACCGCGGCTGTCGCGGCTTTGTGCGCTGGCGCAGCCGTCACTTTCATCAACAGCGCTTATACCGCAGGTAAAATTGATCAAAACCAATAATTACATCATAGCAAACATTGTTTTAGTACTATACTCACCGGCAGAAAATAACCCAAATTAGAAAAATGCATTTTTACATATAAAACATTATTTAATTTATTCAATTTATAGTTTGAAATCACGAAATGTATTTGGGCCAAATTTTCTGCCGGTGAGTGTATAATATAGGATTTAAGTCATTAAAATTATTTAAGTTATTGATTAAACAATTTTTTTTACATATTTTGATTAAACAATTGGTTGGCGTGATATTAAGCTTTGAAGTGATAATTTTTGTTATGGTCAAGTGTCCTCGCAGGTATTGATCTACATAATGATACTGAATTACTATATATTTAATAGCATTTTAAAACAATGTTTTTCATTTCAGGAGAATTGCTACACGTAACTGGTATATCAAAACCAAAATACGTGTTTTTGTCTCCAAGTGCATATAAAAAACACTACGAAACACTGAAAAAACTGGTGTTTGTGAGCAAGTTATGTGTCATCGGCGAATCGCCGTCCAGAAAAATCATAAATTACAATGATCTTGTTAATAAACAAACTGATTGTTCAACGTTCATTGACTACTACGGTAAGTACTAACTACCACCTTTTAAATATTTATTCTATTAACTTGACTTCAGATACTCGTATTATACTTTGTTTTACAAATACAACATAACATTCTGGAAGCGTCATTCAAAACAGCAGGAAAATGCGTCCGGAAACGTAAAGCGGTTAAGAGGAGCGGTAGGGCAAGCTCTCTCCATACAAACTTTGTGCAGGATTTACTTCGTTTGTGTTTGCATTAAAGTTATGATTTTTGGTCAGTATGCTTATTTTTCTGATAGCTATTTCGTGATGTAATTTTTTATTATTATATTTTTTTAATTTTTTTTATTTTGAATTTTTTTGAAATATTTGAAAATTTTCACATCACGATCTTCGCATATCTAATATTTACAACTAAAAAAAAAATATATTTGTTAGTGCCAAAACCGACGAATAAAACGTGCACAAAGTTTGTATGGGGAAGGCCTTGCCCTACCCTGCGCCTTAAAGTGTTAACTCGTTGGCTACCGGCCGATGTACGATTTCATTACAAAAGATTGTTTTTTGTTTTTTTTTTGCCGTCAACCCAAGGGTTTAATAATCATTACGTTCGATTATAAGAAAACTAATTTCCTCGTTTTTGGCAATTCACATTCTGAAGGGGTGAAAAGCGGATTGATTGTTTGTATGGGCAATAATTTTGTATGTCTGTTACCCCTTCACGCCTAAACCGCTAAATTTGGTATGGATATAGGTTGAGTCCCAAGGAAGGACAAGATACTTTTTATCCCAGAAATCATCCCTTAAGGGGGAGCAAGTGTGTATAGAAGAGAGATTACTAGGTAAGCTCCTGAAATAAAAGAATAGCAATAGCATTCTAACGCGAACACTCACGCGATGACCGAGTTCTATTTTATTATAATTTAATTTAATTTAAATACCTAATATAGTTTCAATTTTTTAATCAACCTAGCGCTAGCGGACGCATCCGCTTAACAAACATATTAAAGCTAATATAGTTTGACTGGTAGGTCGCGTGGAAACGGCGCTCATATTGTACTCATCAGGAACCACAGGGCTGCCCAAGGGTGCGACCGTGACCCATGCGAACCTGATCGCCGCGGCTCAGCAGCGCGAGTGAGTTAAACGATTTAATTAAACATGCATGACTTTACACTACACGAGGCAGAGTTTATATGATTACTAAGGAAAATACGAGTCGAGTTCTTAAGGCGCCTGTAGAGTAGAGGCAAGCACTCTCCATACAAACTTTGTGCAAGTTTTTCTTTGCTTGTTTGCATTACACTTATGATTCTTGGTCAGTATGCTAATTTTATGATAGCCAGAACCTCAAGAAAAAAAATCTGGCTATTTTTGTTTTTTTTATTTTTTATTTTCAAGTTTTTGGAATTGTTGAAATTTTTTGCTTGACATTCTTCGTCTGTCCAATATTAACAAGCAAAACAAAAATTATATGCGGGAGTGCTAACAACAAGGAATAAAACTTGCACAGAGTTAGTATGGAGAAGGCCTTGCCTCTACTCTACAGGAGGCGCCTTAACGCAAAGGATTACCTACTGGCACGAAATATATTGTTACGTTATTATGTAATAATAATATAAGCCTTTTATTCAGACATAAGTATACAATACATTAAAATTACAAATTACACTCTTTCGACAGCATCGGTTTTGTCTGTTTGCACGTTATTATATATTGAAACGAAATTCAACTTTATTCAAGTAGCTACTAGGAGTAGGTTTATAGTGAGGTAGTTCTATGCTCTGCATAGTGTATGACGCGAGACGGGGAGAATTACTTGTAACATGTTGATTTTGGTACCTGGTTTATGATTAACTGCGAAAGTCGTTTTCACATAAAAACGCTATTGCTAATACTAGCTTATGTCCTACCGAAAGCGTGTGTATTTTAAAATCAGTGAATTACTTAATGCCTGTTCAAATCTACCTTTTCCTGAACCAGTCGAATCACTGCTTTCGACCGGCCGTTGCCCTTTCGTCTGCCTATATAACAATATAACGCTTCTCTTGCAAAATTGGCATATACAGATCAACATTCACGGAAATCATCTATTGTTTAGCCATATAAAATGTTCACTTAACTGTCCCGTTGTTGTAAGGCTACGAATACAATGGAACGTACTGTACGTGTATATTTCTTTACGTCAATGGAGTGCGTAAGCAAGGTAGTGATAGACAATAAATCCCTAAAGAATTACACTCGCAGATAAATCGTGTTAGTTTCCAGTTTCTAAACAGCAGTGTAGATTTGCTCATATGTGAATACCTTGCTAATTATGTTTTAGTACCTGCGCCTAAATGCACATATTTATTATGAAAAAAGAATTAACAGCCTGGCCAGGCTGTCATATAAATAAATAAAATAAAATATAAATATTTGTGGACATCTTACACAAATCAACCTAGTCCCAAACTAAGCAAAGCTTGTACTATGGGTACTAAGCGACAATATACATACTTATATACTTAGATAAATAGATACTTAAATACATAGAAAATATCCAAGACCCGAGCACAAATATTCGTGCTCATCACACAAATAAATACCCCGGCCGGGATTCGAACCCGGGACCTCCAGCTTCGTAGGCAGGGTCACTACCAACTAAGCTAAAGCGGTCGTCGAATAGTATAGATAGATATATACTATATAAATCAGAGAACAGCGCTATGTATGTGTTTATGTCAGTCTGTACAATTGTATTGAAATCCTACAATAATATGGCTTTATAAGGATGTAATGTGTTGTCAGTTTGAGGAAGAGCGCCGAGGATTTAAAGACCACGATTATTGGAAAGGTGTTTCTATTCTCATCGATCAATCGTACACTGATTATTGTTAAGGTCAGGCAGTGCCATTGCCAATGTCCTGCTCTAACACGCGTGAGTTTGCAATTAACCATCCTGCTCTCTACAGAACTCTGCGCGTAGTTTTCGTAAATATTTAGTACATTTTATACTGGATCACTTAACAAAAATCAATCCGGTTATTGTGTTAGAACAAAAAAGCTGTCCTTTTTGTAATATCACTGTCGTTGACAATTACGAAATAATCAGCATGGAAATTTATTTTTACGATGATATTTATGATTTTTTGATAGAGTTACCAAGGCATATTTGAATATTTTGTTCGGTTATTTTGCTTTTTTTCTTTTTCAGACAGTAATTTTTGTGTAGTGTAATTCTACATTATTTTTTCACATTGTAACCTTAAACTTCAGTATTTTCGCCGATTCATAAACTGGCCTTGGCGTAAGATTATAAATAACACAGATAAGGTATATGTGGTTTATAATCAATATTAGCAATTGAATACATCGATGCGCGTGCGAAGTTACTGACTTTATTTTGGATTACTAGTGCAAAGCACACGCGCTTCGTTGCACAAAACAACTTTACATCTTTGTACAATGGCGACAATCGACATATAAGGGTCATATAATTCTGATCCGATTATATATATATAAGACTGTCTATTTTTACAAGAAGTTTAATATTTTGTGCTTTCAGACCCTGTCCAGATATATCAATGCTTTCAATTGCACCTTGGTGCAATACCTTAGGTCTTACAACAATGATGAAAGCACTGTTAAATGGCAAAACGGTCGTTCATCTTTCGAAATTTAATGAGAAACAGTATCTTGAGACTGTTCAAAAATATAAGGTAAGATTTTACAGTACGGCACCTGGGGGCCGATTTTTGAGTGTCGAACGCTCGACTTTTCACTCGAGATCTGTCAAAAAACTATGATGTTTTGACAGATGTCGAGTGAAAAGTCGAGCGATCGACACTCAGAAAACGGCCCCCTGGATACTTTTTTAAAACTGATGTCTAAAAGCAGATAGAGTACTTTTATCTCACGAGCGCGGGTGAGCTATGGTTGTGTGTTGAGCTATACATGCACATTGGCTATGGTTGCGTTAGCGTAGAAGCTATGAGTTGACGTTGTCTATAATGTTCGTGTGTGTCACATTTACAACCAATGGCCAACCCATATTGAAATATGAATGGGTCACTCACGTCTTTAACGTCGAATATCGCTCTACATGTTTCGGACCAATTCGAAAAAGGGGGTGCGCCGACCAGCCGCGCGTGCCGCGCGATCGCGCGCAGTGTGAGACGCGAGGCCGTCGCGATTACACCTCATGATTAAGGACCACGTATTGGTCCGAAACATGTCGAGCGATATTCGACGTTAAAGACGTGAGTGACCCGTTCATTATATTTCAATATGTCTGAGACTCACGGGCCAACCCGCCACGCTCGTGAGAAAAAAGTACTATATTTACTATTGAATAAAAGTTTATACATTATCGCGTACCTTCAAAAGAATGAGCCTGTTGTATTTAGTTTCAGGAGATCCCAATACAATACGCATGATAATTAGACATCTAATTAGCACAATGGCGCCATCTATGAACACCATAAAAGCTTCTAACTTCTACGGCGGCGCCGACGTGTTAAAAAACTTAAAAAGAGGGTCTCAGTGTCATACAAACTGCCAATGTATATTATACAGTCTGTCAGTCTATATTATTTTAGTCTCTGCTTAAAATAAAACTTCCTTTCTATTATAATATAACTTCAAATAAAATAATTAAAAGGCCAAGAACTCTGTGGCCTAAAATATGTGAAAATATTTTTCAGGTCCAATCACTAATTGTAGCTCCGCCGTTGGTAGTTTTGTTAAGTAAGTCACATCTAATCGACAGTTACGACTTACGGTCTGTGGAAATCATTTATTCGGGAGGGGCGCCTATAGATGACAGAGTCATCCGACTGCTGAAAATGAGGTAAGTACAGTCAGCGTCATATAGTATATAGCAGCCAAAGTGGCCAAATAGTTCGGTTCGCCATATATTTTGTGTGGTGTACCGAACTATTTGGCCACTTTGACCGCTACATACTATATGACGCTGACTGTACCTAAAGCGATTAACGATTTCTACGTGGACAAAGTTGCGGTCAAAAGCTAGTAAACGTAGATTATTGATTAAATTTAGACATGTCATATATTCTAGATTACCTAACGTCCGCGCCGTTTTACAAGGCTATGGGATGACAGAAGCAACGGGAGCAGTTACAGAGGAAACGTTTACCGACATCAGACAGGGCAGTGTGGGAAAAATTGTCCAAGGGAATGTGATTAAGGTAAAATTAGATTGTTTAAATATAATATGAAAAATATGAATTATTTGTTTATTTACACTAGGTACAGACCTACTATTTTGTTAAATTGTTTATCTACACACATATCATTAATCCTCTAATATGCGTTCGGAAACCGTAGAAAATGACTCTCATTTCAACATTCAATTAATTTATGACAATTTTCTTATCTGTGGCTAAGGCTACAGCAGTAATATAATTTTCATTATAATTTCCTATTTAATGTTATAATATTAAACGTCATACAAAACTGTCAAAATTTAAATGTCAAAGTTGACATGTCCCTATTCTAGTATCACTGAAAATTCAAATTCAGTCGATGCGAAATGTCAGCTCGATGTTTTTTTTTTGTATATGTCGCACGAAATTTGAGCTAGAACGACATGATCACATCAGAATAGGGACTCTTTACTTTTTTAAATAACATTCAGGTATCGGTTGCCAGTTCTGATTTCGATATTTCCGCAACCGTGTAAAAAAGGTTGTATTAACACTATTATTGTATGTATTTACTACGGTTTCTGAACCCATCTTAGAGTAGTTATAATATGTGTGTAGATAAAGTAATGTATGCAAACTGTACATAATTAGGCATTATGTACCAGTTGTATAAACTACTATTTTGATTCGTTTTAATTCGATGTGGGAGTTACCAAGTAACGTTAGTTTTTTTCTTTGTATTATTTTGTTTACTGTATTAAATTTTTTTTTATTACGACGACAGTGGCAAACAAGCGTACGGTCCACCTGATGGTAAGCGGACGCCGCAGCCTATAGACGCTCGCGACTCCTAAAGAGTCACGTGCGCGTTGCCGACTCTTTATATAATTAATTTATGGTTTGTACAAATGGCGGACTTAATACCACGAGACATGTAGGTAAATCAATTACATAGGTATTAATACATGATAAAATGTTATAACTTGTCCTGGCAGTAAATATTTGTAATATTTAGGCGACTTCCTGATTTGACGGGGCAGGAAGATAGATATGTGATATTTTGTTCTTTGATGGGGGAGAGATTTCTGTATTTGAAGGGATACTTTCAGTACGCAAACGTAGGTAACGTTTGCGCAGTACCGTAAAACGGGGTGAGTAGGGATTGCGAGGGCAGTTGGGTCATGAATGGGGAGTCTAGGGATGGCCGAGGGGTGAGTTGGTTTTTATAGGCTACTGCTACGTAAGTTATACGTATATTCTAATTACAAATCAAGCTATTATAATCGCAAAGTGTCGATCCAACAATTTTCCCAACTCACCTATAGTAAATCCCACCTCACCCCAACTTGCCTCAACTACGGGGTGAGGTGGGATTTTCAACTATTTTGTGTTTATCGTTAAAGTTATGAAAACAAAATCATAAAAAACCCAAAGACAAACAACCGGAACACTTTTTTTGTATATAAATGAATGTGCCACATATACAAATTAACTTTTATCCAGGTTCTTCTTCGGTCTTACCTAGTAGGAGGCGGGACAGTACTGCATCTATTCTTTCGCGCTTCCCGTGCCAGTCAGCGCTCGTAGCACATGTTGCGCTCGAGAGTATCTCGACTTATCTCAAGCTACGCGTGTTTTTCTGATTGGCGCTGTTAGAAAGTGACGGATAGCTCGAGATACGCCGACATACTTTCAAGTGCAACATGTCCTGGGCCTACTGGAAGCACTTGTTTTAATGTAGGGGCGCAGTAAAAAGCGGTACTGACTCGACTGACAATTGACACTGTCAGCTGACTTTTTTCTCATATTTTACCGCCTCCTCACCGACAAATCAGAAAGTGGCCTTATGTGATAAAATATGCAATAAATAAGGCTTTGAACTTATAATATTCCTTGGTTAGTTCAGTGCTATGTCGCTGAAGTATAAATTGCACAGGTAACTGATATTGTAAAATTCCTTGGCTAAAGAATTTACATCATATTTTCATCCTTTTATATCGTGGTATTTGATATTAACATTGTTCTCGCGCATAGTTAAATCGGATAAGTAATTTTTCGGGTTTGCTGATTTCAGGTAGTTGATGTGGAATCCAGAAAGACACTAGGTGCTGGTCAGCCAGGCGAAATCTGCGTCAATGGGATTGTGCTTTTTGATGGATACATCGGAAAGCCTAAATCTGA
The DNA here is from genome assembly GCA_951800055.1 of Cenopis cana. Lineage (NCBI taxonomy): Eukaryota > Metazoa > Arthropoda > Insecta > Lepidoptera > Tortricidae > Cenopis > Cenopis cana. The sequence continues at coordinate 9,564,056 of OX637476.1, read as the reverse complement.
TACTTTCGACAACGACGGGTTTTATAGAACTGGCGATATTGCTTATTATGACAAAGATGGGTACTTTTTTATCATTGATAGGCTGAAGGAACTTATCAAATACAAGGGGTGGCAAGTAAGTAGGTGGTTTATCCCATGACAAGTGAATTTTGTTTTATCATTTCGTTATTACCTACATTCCATATACTAATACTGACTTAGTTCATAAGGGCTCTCTTGCATGTACACTGTTTTGAAAAGGAATTTATTTGTTTATGTTTTAAATTTTACATAAATAATGTCTATATTCGAAAAGATCACAACTACATGCATGAGGGGACTTACTTAAGTTATTAGTATTACCAACTTATACCGTTATTCGATCACTCTGCCTTTGTCACAGTTTTCTTAAACACCTACTGAAATAGAAAGCTGAAATTTGGTATAGAAATGGCAAATAGGCGTAAACTTTTAATAAACCAAAATCTGTCTCCATCATAAAAATAGAAAATAGTACCTACCTAACGTAGATTACACGCACCAAGTTGGAATTAATTTGTTAGTCCTTGAAAATAGTAACACAGAACTTTTCCTATTTAGATATAAACTGCGGTAGACTAAACGTCTCATCTTAAAACAGATATCATATCCAACCTTTGGGTAACGGTAACCTTTGAATAACAACGATGTGACATCATTGTGTATTTATTGCAGGTATCCCCTGCAGAATTAGAGGGGATACTCCTGACGCACCCAGCAGTGAGAGACGCAGGCGTGGTAGGCGCGCCTGACTCCCTGGCGGGCGAAATACCTACCGCTTTTGTAGTCACACAACCGGACGTGAGTGTAACGGGAAAGGAGATTGTCGAATATGTATCTTCTGCGGTAAGTTGGTTAGTTCGGGGCTGACGCAGCACGAGCCGAAGTACTCAAAAAACCAGGACAGTATGAGTATGAGTATGAGTCGCAGGAGAAAAGAAGAACGAAATGCAGCCGGCTTTGCTTTATATACATGTTTCATTCCGTTCAGAGTGAACGCAATGGTGGCCGGCTGAATCCGCCAATCAGAAACCCGGTCTTTATGAGACCGAGAGAATCAGTGTGGCCACTATACAAAAACACTGCCTAAAAGAGTTAAGTGGTGTTTAGAGTTTAGACGCCACATCGTCTTTTAAGGTACTAATACTACAAGGTACTAGGGAGTACTAATTTTATACGCAATCTCTCATACAAACACTACCTACTTACGTACTTTGCAAGTACTGCTTTTTCGCCTCGATATTTCTCGGTGCAAACTTTCCAACAACGCAACTTGGGTGTTACCAAACATAGCGAAAAAAATGTTTTTGAGCGCGAGTTCAGCGTGGGTTGAGCGTTGTTCATATTTGCAAGGACTAGGTAACAGTAGTAACTTCGTAGCTTCGTAGTCTTCGTACTAGTTTTCAGTGGAATTAACTTTAGAGAATTCACTCTGTTCTCATACTTATGGTTTCATTTTTAGACTGACACTCAGAGACCTTATACATCTCTGAGATTATTACATTTTATTATATTCTTGTTGACGGAGATCTTATATGTACATCTCGCAATGTTTTATGATGATTAGTGTACGTTTTTAATTTTAATTTCATTGTGACACGAGACCTTATACATCTCGTACAAATCTGGATTATTATTAGCTTAGTGTTATTTTCTTGACTTGTACATTTAATTAATTTTATAAGTTTTATTTTCAAAATTGAAATTATTTTTTATAGTTGATATGGATAGATTTTGACTTGTAAAAGTGCCCTTTCAAATCAGGAGATTGTTTTTTTTTAATAATCTATTGTAATTATTTATGAACGTAATGATTTGTGGAGCGATGTTGCCACAGTATAATGGCTTTAAATCAGGTCGTCTAAAATCGAGTCAAGCCACTAGCTATAGGTCTCGTTCGACTCGCGATTTGTCGCGCTACGGCAATCTTAAAAGGATCTTAGCACTGTGAGTGACAGGTGGCCTGCCGCAACTATGCTATCCATAATAGGTTTCACCTCATCTCACTACTCACGCCTAGCATGTCTTGACGCCGCGATTCGTAATAAAGCTAATACTTACGCTGTTCGTGCGACCCGAGGTATCAGCGTTGTGAATAAGGCCACAGGTGCTGTCAGGACCCGCAAGCCAACGCAAGCACTTCGTGGCTCCACTTCAAATACCGCAACAGGCGGTGACATGACGGTGTGTGCGGACCTTAGGACATCTGACGCGGTCACACCATAGCACGAGGCTGATATGAACTACGCAAGCACATGTATAGCTTGATTTGATTTTGAAATATAGGAATTTAATAATATTTCTCATTAAAGAAATCACATAAAGACGGCTACTAAGAAGTTATCAAAAACACTGTCAATATGACGCCATACTTCGCATATGGCATAATCGTTATAACACGGCTACCTAACTGCTTACTAGTATATGTCATTCTTTTTTTGTATTTGTAGATGGTTTTAGTGCCTATATATCTTAGTTTATTTTAATACCACAGCGGTGGCAAACAACCATACGGCCCGCCTGAGGGTGACCGGACACCTTAGCCAATACGTGTCGTGTGCAACTTTATAGAAGTTGCGATACCAACTTTTTAAAAATATACATATGTAAAATGGAATTGTAAACTTAATTTGTTATTGATAAACTACTCAATTGTTTATCAATGTTAGGTTAAATATCTTAACAATCTGAGATTATTCACCCGAGTCCCAGCCCACATCCTGTATAATTTGTTTTTCTTTTTCAGGTCTCACCATGGAAACAGTTACGTGGAGGTGTGAGATTCGTCAGTGAAATACCAAAGAATGGAAGTGGTAAAATACTTCGACGAGTATTGCGTGACATGCTTAAAGCAAAAAGCAAAATATAATGAACTTGAAAAATAAAAAGTGTACTTTCCTCTTCAGTTTATAAATTTTATGTTTAGCTTTTTGTCTTTTGCATTATAAAGTATTTATTCGACGATTCGGAAGTATTAAAAAGTCTTTGTTTTTCTCCTTTTCTTTCCCCATTCAGAAGGAACTTCCTTGAAAAACACAATTGTACGAAAACCAAGATACATTTTCTGAAATAAATTACGTATAAGTATAATTCCTCAAAATTCTGCTAATTAATTGTGAATGCTGTGCATACTGAGCGATATATTATGCATTTATATAAATACATGAATGTTATGCACTACGTAGGTATATGTATAAACGCCATAATGCATGTACTTACCTGTTTCTAAAAGTTAAGTGAACACTGTAAGATAATTATACAAACTTTAACATCTTCCTTTACCTCACTCGGGCATTCTGCGCTAAGATTAGTTTGTTCCTCATCTTAACTTAAGTTTGATGTTCTTTTGTTTCTTCATTGTACCTAAGTAAAGAGGTGATAGAAAATTACATTTTATGGCAGGATTCGTAAGTAAATTACATGCTTAGGTATTTCAGACGGGACACCAAGAATTATCGCAGCTGTTATAACCTGATTCATGAAGATTTCATTTAGGTGTATGTACATTGTACAAGTACATACTTGTACACTGCACGTTTGACGAAAAAAGTGTTCGCTGGACAGCATTCGTTGCTGTTTATTAACCTAGCAATTAACGTAGAATTTCCATGCATTTTTCGATGATGATTGTCGAATTGATGAAATAAAACCGGTTCTAAATTTTAGTTTAATGGTAATGGAAATATACCTACTATACTATATATACTATTATAATTTGGTATTATAATATTTTACGTACTAAGAAAGGCCACTTTTACGAATATTAATTTAGTTTAAATGTAGCTACTGATTATAAAATTTTGATTAGGAACCCTAAAGAACCAGTAAACTACCTAAATAATTCAATTAGAAACAGAAGTTAATTATTCCCACTTAAAGAAAATACGGTCGGCAATAAAATTGGTTGATTATCAGAGCTATTAATTTATTTTCAAAATCTGTTGTTTTTTTTTTAAAGCTGAGTATAAAATTAGGAATCTAGAAATTCTAAACATGATGTTTTTTGAGAACAAATATATACACTTATAAAAAAGTAAACAATGTACGGCCGGGCCCGGATTGTAAGGAGAAGGAACTAAAGGAGTATTTATTGTCAGAGTAACGGGCTACAGGAAGTTTTTTAATTGGTAGCTACCTATAAAATGTTTTTTTACTGAGGTTTAATGCTGTATGTCTCCATCAAATCAAGACGGAATTTAGATTCTAAATTCAAACTTATTAATTGCAATTCTCGGTTTCAGAAGGGGAATGGTATCTGTGACTGTCTAAAACTTCATAAGAAATACTTACATAAAAGATTCACTCTTTTTGAAGATGACTCTTAAACCTTCTAGCTAACCGAGCATAACTATACCACTCTAGTCTATCTTCAGAAAAACCTTTATGGAGAAGGATCAAAGTGATTGTTATCTGTTATCTTTCAATAAATTCATACAAAGCGGAAACGGCTGTTATTTTCCTCAAAGCTGGATTAAAGAGCAATATACTTCATCGTAAGATTCGTAAGTGTAAAACCGAGTCATACATTTTTTTTTTCATATTGACTTTCAGGTATTCAGGAATCTCTTCGTAAACACAATTCTCGAGAGGGAAACCATGCTCAGAAATCTAATATAGCATCATAATGACATATTCATGAACCCAACATGCTCATTTTTGGTATTTACTGATTCATTTATTAATTATTTTTGGCGGTTTGTATTGTTATGCTGCCCTTACATAATGCGCTTACGCTTTATTTGCGGGAACAGCAAACCCACCAGGCCGAGTAAAGCTGACCCATCTCATTTAATTATTGCTTCTCTGCGACTCGAGTTACGTATGCATGACGAAATTATTACGACCAGCGTTCGAGTCTGGAGCCAGCAGAAAACCAGAGACCAAAATATTATCCCATCATAATATATAACAAGTTATTGTTACCCTTTTCTATTTTATACATGTGCCCCGCAGTGACGCCTGCTGCGCGATCTAACAAAGTTTATCACCATTAAACTGATTTTTTTAACACGCCGTTCGTGTTTTTATAGATTATAGTTCCAGCAAATGACAATCCCGCTACCGTTTTACATTACATAGTGAATGTACGGGCAACAGTGGAACGTATCTTAATCAAAATACTGTTTTATAAAAAAACATACTCACATGTCGTGAAATTACTCTAAAAAAACCGGCCAAGTGCGTGTCGGGCCACGCACAATGTAGGGTTTCGTAGTTGTCCACCCGTTACATTATGTGGACTAAAAAGTTTGCGAACTTATATTTACTATGTTTTTGACAGAATTAACAACAAGGCATCAATGGAAATTGTACGAAAGTTCGCTTAAAAATACATTTCTTAAGTTCGACTATTACTCGTTAACTAGTAATGTTTACTTAGCTGTGATAATTTCCGTTTTAAATTCATCATATATACTACTACCATGTTTTTTACATGCCTTTTGTCAAAATTTGTCATTCATTTATATGGGTAAATTTCGTAACACAAAAGAACCAATTATAAAGTAGTCAAATTGAATCTTAACTAAGTTTGAAAACGATTGTTATCTCACTCAATCGTGACAAAATTACAAAATGAATACCTACAAACATACCTACTTATATTGTGTAGGTATATTTGTAGGTCACCTCGCAAGTTCTGCTTTGATCGGCCTCTGCACCACTGACTCATTTGATGTATGGAAACGAGAAAATGTCCTTTCAGTTCATCTACTCATCCAAGTCACCTATCAAGTTGTTAACTTATAAGTAACTTTAAATAAAACCTGTGTACCTCCTCGTAATTATATTTTTTGTTTTCCAACATTTCTCAAGTTTTCTAAACAAGATGTTTCTGTTAAAAAATATGTAGGGTTGATGGTATCAACCCTACATATTTACGAGGAGAAAATATAATTACGAGGAGGTACACAGGTTTTATTTAAAGTTACTTATAAGTTTTAACTGAAAGCGTACCAAGACGGTAGGATAGTATTATCGTCTTAGGAGTATACCTACGCACATCAATGGTGTACCTACTGCGTGTATTTCTGATAAATATGAAGCTTGGATTGTTAAGCCCTCCTGTGGTATATTTTTAATCATATCCCTGTACAAACCTTCCTTTTTTTTCTTTGTGTAAAAACCTTTTTACTTTTTTACTTTTACTTTTTACAGGATTGCAATAATTTGCATTTTTTACTGTTTAATACAAACCCTTGAACAGATAATAAACACATAGTTTAGATAATTTAGTTGCTTCACTATTCTTGGAAACGTTAAAAATTATTCAAAGTGGGCAACTAATATACATATAGGCCGCGAGACATCGACTTTTATGTTGTTGTCGAGTAAATTGCATGGGATACCTACAAGCAGGCGCCCACGCGCATCCACGATTATGGCGCTAATAACGCTGCGCACTGCCATTACAAAGCCCAGCCTATTGTTCAGTCATTTCAATGTCGAAAGCCAACTTTCCGTAAACATTTTTACCGTAAAAAACGTGACTAAATTACTCCAAGTCAATCTTTAGAGTAAACAATTACCCTTTGTGTGTAAAGCTTGTCAATACGAAGCGAATAGATTAAGATATATTGATATTCCGTTTAAACTAGCTTTAGAATATCTCTTAAAAGTTTGAGACTTTTTTCTGATAGAAAGTCAACTGAGTCATGCAAAAGGTCAAAGTGCCACACCCAGTACGTAATATGAATGTAGGTAAAATGTACAACAACCAATTGCCATTGTAGATGGTTGATACGTTTTTGTATTTTGATTTTATATTAAACGTCTCACTATTATTTTACCTGGAGTGACGTTAATCTTGATCCTGATTGATGAAGGTGCAAGTTCTGCCGTCAATTACCAGTAGGTATCTTCAATGATTACGAGTTTTGTAAAGTAAGTCGCATGAATTGGCAGTACAAACTGAATCATTTATTTAATTTATTTTAAAATTAAATCAGGTTTCTTTAGAAAACCACGGTGGCAAACAAGCGCACGGTCCACCTAGTTCGCAAGGAATCATGTGCGCGACGCCGACCCTCTTGAAATTAAGAGGATATAGACATTTGCCAGAATTGCTTGGAAGAATATTAAAATGAGCCCAAATACAAGTACGACAGTGTACCTAAACATCTTTACATTAATTATTATTTTTTGTTATTCGTGGATTTAGTGACATACATCGAGGGAATTTCGTAATTATCTATTGGGGTTAGTAATCTGGCGGTGAGTGTACCTAACGATAGTTATCATTATCAAACAAAAAATATGTTTTATAGGTAACTACTGTTAAATAATCTAGCCTATTTACCGCCAACTTCTGAGTCGGAAACAGAATTAAAATGTAACAAAAAATACATAAATAATAAGTACAAAACAAGCAAGTAAGTAGTGTAAGTAATGTACAAAGTATAATGAAATAAAAACCTAAACCGATTTTAAACCTAACCCTTCTTATGGGCTTTTAGATAACTTGAGGTGTTTAAGTACTTCCTTAAACTGGAAACAGAATCGTTTCGATGTAAATCCATTCTGTATGCCACATTACATCGAAAATATAAATAACGAATATTTTGTATTTATTCACGCATCAGTTTACAAAGGTAAATACAGTATGCGCATATTTCAATACCCAGAAGAATGTCGAAACAGTTACAAATAACATAATGAGAACTAGCAAACAAGCGAAGAGAGTTTTATAGCCTCCGCTTGAACACGCCGACACCTTATTCGTACTTGACGACAAATATTTACCTTTCAAGGCGGCGTTTACTCTGTCCAAATCGTAAAGTGACAGTGGAAGAGGCTCGTTCAACAGGCGCAGTCGCGGCCCGTTCCCACTACTGAAGCCGTCATGGAATCCGTCACTCAAAAATATTCCCGATGAATGTCTATACAACTTGTAAGCGCACTTATTCGTCCGCAGCCAGTCCACAAACACAATTGCCCCATTCAAAGTACGCGCGTCCCCTGAAAAGACGTGACTTTTCAACTCCTCTGCGTCTCCTTTCATAAGTAAACGGACGTATAGTTTGTAAAACATAAACACTTTCGCATTTGGTTTCTTTCCACGCTTTATCTTCCTCACGCTTAGGACCCTGGCTGTGAAAATGTACTTAGACTCAGACACGGCAGACGACAGAATCTCGTAGTCATTAGTAATCGTCTCGTTTAAAACACATTTGGGAACATTTATATTTTTCTTGCGGTGTATCGTGTCCCGCTTCTTTACAACTCCCCTTATACGGAACTGGGCATGAATTATCGTGATGATGCAAAGTAACATCACTAAAAAGTGTAGCTTCATTTTTATTGTGTTAGATTTTTCGTGTGTTGGTACATATGGATGTAAATAAAAGCCATTTTAGTGTTTCTAGTTGGAAGCTTTTGATTGAGATGGCTCGTAAACACGCGGCGAATAGAAGGTTGCGCAAGAGTGGCTGGCGCCGGCGAGACGCGTACGCGAGCGCAGCCTCACGCGTAGACTGGAGACCTCGCAATTCGCTGCAACCTTCGGCAACGTAAACAAACGTGGACTTACCGTAAGCATTGTGCCATTCCTAATTAAGGAGTTTAAATTACGCCATCGAATCAATATATATGTAAGCACCCTAGTGAGCAGCAGAGATGGCAAAAAGCTTTGTAAACTAATTTACGACATTACTGCTGGCCTGAATTGGGAAGTTAGTCTGAATATTGTAAGAGACTTGCCGCAGACTAAATGGGTGCAAGTTAACAGTTATTGCTAAACGTGCCAGCCGACTACGCAGCTGAATATTCATGTGGGCGAGTGCTCCGTGCAGCTGTACGAAGGGTGGATAAAAACTTTCCTGATGTTAAATGCTCTTTACATATTCTTAATTTCTGCATGCTAAGCCAAAGTTTCCGTTGATAGTGCTAACTCAGTTTGAACTTCGTCAATTATGCAGGAGCGAATTAAAATTGCAAGTCAATTAAAAAGTGAGGGATAGTGGGTGGCAATTTAGTTACAATTTTATCATTTTCGTTCTATTTGGGACCCACATGATTCCTCATAAAAGGTGTCATGTTAATAACCATACTTTAATTCGATCTTAAGTGTTTACTATTTATTATACTGAATGCCTGTTAATTGAAACGAATCAAGCCATGAACCTGATTAATACGGAAATAAAGGTATTTTATCGTAAAGATTCCACTTTACTTTTTGCTATCGTCTCGTATGTAAGTGATTGCAAGTTCTTACACATGGAATTTGGAAAGCGGTGCGAGCGTGGGCGGGCAAGTCGAGCCGCTCGCCGCTCGCTGACGAATCTTCTATTCGATTCACAACCCGTATAATTCACCTCACCACTAGGCTCTAACATACCGTGAGCTATTACAACTTTTGCGTCAGCTGAGGTCAGACTTACGCTGGTTTTATTCGAGGTGAGTTGTGAATTTTGAACTTAGACGTTCGAACTCTTCACCGCGACGCTCCGTTAACATTTCTCATTTGCTTTAATTTAACTGTCTTTCTTAATACCATGAACGACTGAAGGTCATCTAATCAATATTCAATCTAATCAGAATATTATGGTCAACACAGTGTTTGTATCATAAAAAACAGTTAAAACTGTTATTGTTTTAATCTCCTGACTTTTGAGAAATTAAATAAGTGGTCGGGTTAAATGAATATTAAAATGCTGTCAAATTATGCAAGTCGGTTATGCGTTGATAAGGTTAACGCTGTCAGAGAAACAGCGTAGATGTATGTCATACTTTTTTTGTTAATGCAGCTTTAAATTAAAATACAACTGTAAGCTGTGTTAAATATACCTTTTTTGTTTACCCAAAAAAACGACTCCGCATTAGTACTAAAGCCAAATTTTCCCATACCTTTACCTTTTTCCACTTTTTATAGAAACCTGTGAAATACTCGTACCTACGTTTTTGATCGGTTATCAAATTTGTGGATTCCTAGAGCAAATGCATGATTTACTAGGTAAAGGAAATACCGAAATCGTCATTCCCTGGATTCCTCTTGGAACCCATAATTAAATTCACCAAATTTATATTGCACCCCTCAGAAAGTGTAGTCCTTTATTTATATTTAAAAAATGCAATATTTAACAACGTGGTAAACAATTGTCGCTGGGCATAGGAACCTAAAAAAACATTAAGAACTAATAAGATCGATCAAAGAAGTCGATTAAAAATGGACAACTGCGATTGCCAGTTCAAATTTACGATGTACAGATGATATGATATAATTAATACTGTAGTTCTGCCCAGGTATTAAGGCAATATATGATTGTGACAAGCATCACACCTTCATTGCATGTCGGCTAAACTGCGAATTAAATGCTTTTTCTTCGTGTGCGGTAAAGTATTATCGCGATGGCAGAACTAAACCATTACTTTCCCTTCAGTCCACGCCTCCCCGAGATGTTAGGCGATGATATCATACAAGCACCACACATTTTACTAGTAAACTACCGATAAATCGATGCGGTAGGTAATAAAACTACCTATTATGGTTAATTACCGATTTAATTACAGCCTTTGACATAATGACATATTGATTCCTTGAGTATCTGGTATTACGAATTAATGGAAAATTGTTCCTTTAAACTTATACTTGGCAGGAAAATAAAGCATTACAAGTATCTTCTTATACTTAATTACGTGAAAACAAAAACGTGTTAATTGTTTCATTCAGTTTAGGGGCAAATTGAATGAAATCGGAAAATGAGTACCTTTTAATGCAATAATTACCTACCTACGTAATAATTTTCAAATAGTAGACAATTTTTTTACCGATTATTTAATCCGCCACATAAATTTGAAGAGATGAGATTATTTTCCTTTTTAAGGCCTTATAATAGTCTGTAACTGCAACTACTTTTTAGAATATGGTCATTATGTTGTTTTTCGTTTGAGTAAATAAAGCTATTGTTCCTTTAAGTGGATTGGACAACTGAAACCCAACGACTATACTTGTACATTAATTTTGCAAGTTGCCATGTCCTACGCACTTATGTAGTTTGTACAGCGTCTCGCGTATTCTCTTAATCTCGGCGTGCTACACCTATTTATCTTCCCTCTCTGTGTGCATCTTGACTATGCACATGCAGTGCCTTGATGTCTAATGAAGCAGATTAAATCGCGTACGTCTGGATCTGGTGGTTTATCTGCGGAGATTCTCACGGCGAGCTCGGGTGATACGCATCGCGGCGCCCGGCCCGCGAACAGATTATACTGAGAAAAGAAACAACAAATCACAGCCAGTTGCGATGGGTCCCATGTTGTATTATTAATAAAATGTGACTTTTAACCTAAATATGTATTCTGATATTAATAAACTTGCTGCCGTTTGTGATATTTGTTATTTAAAATGTATTTTTAGCGTAGAATTTAATTATGTTACTTATGACTTTTTCTCAGAATTTGTTTTAACATAATAGTTATAAAACAGAATTTGTTTAAACATAAGTTTTTCCTTATCGGGATCTTTAGATATGTAGATATCGAAAAGACTGCGAATACAAGAAGTTAATGCCAATGTTAATGTTAATGTGTTAGGCTAGGCTTTTATGCTAAATTATTAGAAATAAACAGTTTTGTTTTTATGTTTATTATAGTAATGAACTCAACTTAAATTCATATACAGATCAAGTCGTCCGACACCAAACAGTTTGTAAAAGAGGTGTCGACACGACTAATAGGCGTCTCAGGCGACCATCATAGGGCTGGCTCCTTCTTTTCCCAGCGGCTAAGTGTGGCGGTGCAGAGAGGCAATGCCGCCAGCGTGCTCGGGACCATGCCTCAAGCGGGTGAACTGGGTGGGGTTTTTTATAAGTAGTTTGTATTTTCTATTTTAAAATATTTTTCTCTTAAATATGTTAATAGTTTTAATAAGTTACTTTGATTTAATAAATGTTTATACAAGTCGCATGGTAAATTATGAAACATTTGTTGTTGAGTTCCGACACCATGGTAACTAAGGGTCTAAAAAGGGTTTTACCATATTTACATAACATGGGCCTTGTGGCCTGACGCAAATAAATAAAAACAACCATAATATAATCTAAGTTAAGATAATAACCTCCCATCAAAGCATGAGTTTTATTTTGTTAGGGAATTATGTATATTATGCTAAAGTTATCATTCCACCTATTCAGTTACGGATTATCTAAGACGAAGCATTGCGATTACTCCTAGGCCAACGCAAGAGGGCTTGACTATAAAGTTGAGACAGTGAGATAATAATCTACTCGAGAGATTATCCCAGACATATGGACTTTAGCCTAAATGACTTTGAGAGTATTTATAGTTCTTCTCTTTCAGAAATTGAATGTAAATATAGTTTATAGCTTTGACGTTTATCACTTTCATACTCAATTTAATTAGTATAGTGTATATACAGTTAGAACCATATAGTTGTGACCGCCAAAATGGCCAAATATATCGCAACTTCTTTTTTAATTTAGAAATACTTATGATGTGTAACAAAATATATTTGGCTAATTTAACTGATATTAGGTATTTATACTCGTATAAACTCGTATATGATTCTAACTGAACATTGACCGAAAGAAATATCAAACCTTATGTTAAGTGTAGTTAAGGTAAAAATTATATTTTATATATTAATAATACGTTTAAATTGTAGCTTATATGCCGAAGCCCTGGGGTATAACTTGAGCTATTTACATAATGTTTATATTCACCATTGTCGGCAAACACAAACGCATTCGCTCCATTAAGTTAACGAACAGTTGTCGAGATGTCGATCAAAATCACATCTTAATGCCTCCATAGTGTACCCTAAGGAGAGTGCATTTCTTACACTCTTATACCATTGGTATAAGATGGGAAGTTCTTTGCTTTGTTGCCCAGCGTACGTGCTTTACGGGCACAACACCCACACTTCATTACAATGTATGATCTTGAACCAATGATTGTATGTCGTACCGTTTTGCTCTATTTTATTTCTGCTGACGTCTTTCATTATCATGTCAGGTTTTCTATTTAAAGTCTAAATTATAATTAACAATCATTACCCCTCAAATTGTAAGTTAAATACGAGTATGTAGATTAGTATTCGCTTCTCAAAGCTAAGTGTCAGTAACAGTTTAACGAGCGTAAGTCGTTAACTACTTGTCAAATTTAATGTCCTGTGCGTTAAGCGCTTTTGCTGTTAGTTGGTGAATCATTAGGGTTATTGCATGTACCTAACAGATTTACACACAAGATGATGCTATAAATTTCAAAGATTGCGATTGTCCCATTATTTTCACACAAAGTTCAAATAACGGGTACACTTTCTATGGAAGTTCAATACAAGGTATGCATTATTTTTGCTCCTGAGTGTATTATAGAAATAAATGCCTTACCTGTCACAGCTGCATTGATTCTGTCAAGATGATAAAGGGTCAAAGGCACTGGGTCAGTGAGCAGCTGCAAACGCGGTGTGGGTCCCCTGACGACAGGGTTGTCGCTTCCGTCGCTGAAGAAGACAGCTGACAACCGCGGGCGCGGCCCTGGCGCGCAAGACTCCCGCGCCCGCCGCCGCTCCACCATCAACGTCGACCCACTCAACGACTCACCAGACCCTTCCAACTTCACAAACGTCCTTAACTCACTCACATCTCCTTTTAGCACTCGCCGCAAATGCACTCTGTATAAGTTCGAACGCTTCCCATTATCCTGTACCGATCTGTACTTCTTCACATTTAAAACCTTACCAGTGAATATATACTTCGATTTCCCTATCGCTTCCATCAACGACCACTCGTTCTCGATAATCGTCTCATTAAAAGGACAAGGTGGCAGAATCGCGCGGTGCCGCCGGTGTGCGCTGGACCTTTTTCTCACTTTGCCGCGGATCCTGATCTCGGCCCCGACGATCGTCGCCGCGATAACATAAACAATAACCATCGAGAGCTTCATGTCGCACAATCGCTGGTTAAACACTCCTAAATGCGGGTGCTACAAATGTATCTGTCACATTATATCTGTTATTTATGTGTGCCGGAGGGCGTAAAGTTGCGGCGGCGGTTTATTAAAGGGTCGAGGCGTTGACATCTCACTAACAGAAAGTAGTCAAATCGAATGTTTAATTTCTTGATGTAATCTGTTTAAAATGCAAGTGACTCTCATGCAAGACTGGAAAGCATAGTGGTCGACTGGTCGTGGAGCGGAGGTCTCACAGGGATCGATGTTATCGTGACGATAGTAAACAATCGTAGGGCCCGATCGATTGTCAAGAACGCGTGCGCTCGCGCAGCCACCCGGCGCTGACTGGAGCGGCGCTGGAGACTATCAAGCGCAGCCTCCCGAGCATTAAGCTCAGCGGCCCACAAGTATTGTACCTAAACACTTAACTTCACTTTTATGTTAGTTTTGTTGATTGCTTTTATACAACTCCAACAACTTTATGTTCACGCATTTCAATGTGTGGTGCACTTTCAATTAAAATGTTCAATGCATTACACCATGTTGCGTACCTACTAATAGGATGTAAATAAATGTCTATCGTCTATGTGTAGGCATATTACAGTTACTTACATTTGAGCGCTCATGACAAATCGATCCATCCTTCAACCATGTTCAACTGAGATTAAGATCCTTCGGTTCATATAACCACAAACCTATCTCCACAATCTGTAAGTTAATGGAACTTGCGAGTCTTATAAATGTGTGTATTCTATAATTGTTTCTATTAAATGAATGAAATATAAATACAAAAGAATGCCGTGTCTAGAAATATACCTTTCATATTTTGTGTTCTTCGATCTTTCTCATACTTACCCAGGTCCAAGTATTTTTTCTGAAACTAAATGAATATGAGACAGGAATCTATCAAAATCGGCGCCCGCAGTTGCACGGAATATCGGTGACAGCGTAGTGAGACGCGGTGGTAACGTGAAAGCGCGTGCGCGTGGGCGGACCGGACGGTCGCGATGCACAGCGGTGCAAGGTTAAAGCTTACAGCATGTTTACACACATTACCCGCTGATGGTTCCGTCATCAAATCCACAATTACGTCATTCAATTATGCGTGCATGTATGGATGGCCGTAGGTTCTTCTAAGGCGACTTCCTGACTTGGCGGTGCGGGATCGATCTGTGACATTTTCTTCTTTGACGTAAACTTACTGACGTCGCAAAGATACTCGCTTGACGGAATACTGTCAGTATTACATTTGCGCAGTAGTAATATCATGCGCAGAAGCGGAACACTACTGCCTTCGCATCGTCCCGCTACCGCGCATCCCGCGCCAGTCAGGAAGCACCCATGTAAAAAGTAGTACTGAGTTAACTGACAGTTGACACTGACATTTGACAGTTTTCTCATATCGTAAAGCCTCCGCACCGACAAATCAGGAAGTCGCCTTAAGAGACGTTGGAGTCAGTGTTGTCGAGGCGACCTAAGTTACTAGCTAGAAACCCAACTTAGATATAAGTACCTACGTATAACCATTTGCCAGTACGATACCATTTTCAACACTGACGATTTTGTGACTAACAAACCCTTAAATTACTATTAAATACATTTTATAGAATTAAAGGGGTTTTAAACTTAACTTCTTATTCCGAAGATCATAAGCGAAGCCGGTATCCCATCTTCGATTGTTGCAGAAGGGATCCTGACCTTGATGTTGTTTTTTTTTTTTTCATTTTAAAAGTCAGAGTTATGAATGAGTCCTTTTCTCTCAAATATAGAGTTAAGGTTGGTACCTATACAGTTTAATATAATAACAGTTCGCTAAATACTAATAACATCAGCGGACTGGATATGTACTCATATAATGTGTAATACTCGTATCTAGGCGGCCGAGCTTTGCTCGGCATTTTCCCGGACATAAGACCTAGCTAGATCGATTGCTCGTCCCCGAAAACCCCCACATACTAAATTTCATCAAAATCGTTAGAGCCGTTTCCGAGATCCCCGAAATAAATAAATAAATACTTATACAAGAATTGCTCGTTTAAAGATGTAAGATTATATTTCGCAACAAAATAGCAGAGCGAGGGGTTATCGCCTGTAATTACTACCAACGGAGCCAACAAATTTGTAAAAGTGTAATTTGCGGTGTGCAGCGCAGTAACGGTGACAAACTGAACGGGATATCAGTTTGATTAAGACGTATTCCACTGGTTGTTAGTTAAAACTCAGGATACATTGAAAACATAATCATAAACATGAGATGTTTTATATGACGACGATGGAAAACAAGCTGCCTGTCTGATGTAAGTAGACACTACGGTGTCTACCCTATGCACGTGCCTATGAACGTTTGCGAGTTCAGGGGAGCCACCAGCGCGTTACTAACCCTTCATTAATTGAAGGATTCGTTCTGTTCACAGCTAGAGATTAAATGTAATGTAGGTAGGTACCTGACTCACTAGACAGCGCATCTTCGGGAGCTTAAAATGTGACACGTCTCCGGCATGCCACGGAGATGTCATACCTCTGTCTTTCAAAATTGGAATGACAGCGATATCATAGGGGTATATACTCTTGTGTCAATAAAGGTGAATGGAATGGAGGCATCCGGTAAGTCAAAATAGGGATGTTGACTCAAAATTTATTAATACTCCATACGAAAGAATACATATAACTATGCCAAAAAGTGAAAATCCTATTCAAATATCTCAAAAAATAACGAAACTACAACCGTTAGAATGTTTTTAGTTAGAGAGAGAAAACGCTACAGGTCAGTGACGTCACTGACCTCGAGCGCCATAGTAAATGACGATCGTTCAATACAATGGGGCGTTTTGCGGAAAAGGGACAGAAAATGCCCCCTCCTAAAACTTTGAAGACTTATAATTATGTAATTATTTATTCTTTTGGATTACTTTTTTCACTATTTGATAGAGAATTTGATCCTTTTTCGAAAAAAATCGGATTTATTGATTTTCTTATTTGGTGTCAACATCCCTATTATGTACAGTACCCGGCGATAAGTATTGCACATCGACGTTTGGAAAAAGATTGGGTAATTTCGGTTTAAGGCGATATATCGATTGAAAGAGACGCCCTTATGTTTTTCGCTCACGACAAAACGGGATGCAACACTCTCCGAGGATGGCTTTTTTAGACAAATCTCGTTGAATATCTGACTGTGTGCAGGTTTATTAAATTTCCTCTTGACAGAGTTTAGATGAGGTAAAATACCAGAGCGTTGTCTCACATTCCCTTATGTGACGTTTTTCTGAAGCTAAAGAATATAGATACGTAAACTAATAAAGTCTAATGGACTTTATCATTTGCATAAAAGTGCACTATTTAATTGATATGTAGTTTTAATAAATAAGATTATTGACGGACGTTTGTCAGTGTTCGGAAATCGTCTTAAACAGCTAATTGTCTGTTTTAAAGACCGACGTGCAATAGTATTTATTGCCGCGTACTGTATTACTTTCACGTACCTAACTTTCTGTTATCTTATTATTATTTATTATTATTTGTTATCTTATTTTGACGCATTCATCAAATTATGGCGTTCACTCTAAAATTTCAACTGTATAACTAAAGTGGTTACTACGTGGCAAATTAATTATATTCAAATAACTCGTATTTAATTTATTTTCCTTAATTATAAATGTACACGTGCCTTGCATTAAATTAGTTTATTCCTCTCATAGATCATAGTTATTTTGCGCTACTAAAACTACTTAGCACAAGTGCCACTTTTCATATTCATACTATTGCCTACATATTTACCTACTACATGGTTATGACATACCAACTAAATGGCTATTCCATGTACCTGGGGAGGGAAGATAATGAAATATGAATTAAGTAAATACCGATCTAAATATTCATAAGACGGGTATTTAATAGTAAGGGACCGAAAACTGGATTAACACAATTAGAACGGCCGCTGCCGTCACATCTACTTGTAACTTGTGAAATTTATAGAAGGTGAGAAACAGAAGGTCAATGTATCACGTATATATCGTATTCCGATATGATTTCGATGTGTAAGGTGTACCTATCCTACGCACACTTCCATACGCAATTATGACAGAATGAGCCTCAAAGTTCTGGTAAAGTAGATATATACACATTTTTCAATCTCATTTGCTCGTAAAGGGTTTTATAAGACCCAGGCATACAGAGCTACAATAGCCCATGCCAGCCCATCTATATTACGTCCATGGGCGTAATGGTTTTCTTTTTGTAGTCACCCATACGCCAGTTATAATAACATCTCAAAGAAGTTATAACTAAAATGCGATTTTGGAATATATTCTATCCTACAATGAATTTAAAAGAACGTTAATAAAAACGTTTTTAGATAATTATTTGCGAATTTGAAATGTAGTCCCTTTTTGTCTGTTTAAAATATTTCCGTATGCAGTATACTTTATTTACTAGAAAATAATGGGATTCAAAAAGTCACCCTCGCGGCAAACTAGCGTATCTGCCATTTTACTGATACAACTAAATATTCATTCTTACGAGAAAGCTATTACTGCAGCTGTAGGAAATCATAACATTTTTCTAAGGCTTGAATGAAAGTGTCATGAAACTATTATCAAATTGCATAAAACAACTTTTGTTCCCAAACTTATCTCGCAGATACAAAGAGCACAAAGATTAATGGATATGCTCTTAAGCGCCATCCCACGCGGCTGCACCACGCTGCACGTATTATAACTGCATTATCCGCCACTGAATAAGCAACCTCGTATCTCTTTTTCATGTTAAAATGTAAAGTAAACCTTAAACTGATCAGAATTAAGTTTATTTTGGAAGTCTCCTGTGAATTGGAAGAAGAGTTTGACGGCGTATGCATTTGTTATGTTCGCGAAGCTTGCTTGCATGGTTTCGTTTCGTGTACCTGCGTTAACGTTCTCATATTTAATATGGACCACTTAAGTTATGAGCATTTACGTATGTCTATAGAGCAAGAACATTAAGAGCCGACTCTGATTACACTTAGAGAATAATTATAATTATATTTAAATAGTATATTCGTACTCGTATCATGTTTCGTAAATACTACTTATAACTATGATAATTATAAATACTTTTCCCAAATACTCGAGGAGACTTTTGTTTCTAAGGTAAATTATCTCATCAGAAGGAAATAGATATTGTAATTACGTTGACTGTAAACCTATCAAGGTTATCATATTAGCTCTACTGGTTCTGACATTGGCAGATATGCCTATTAGTTACATGGACTCTAGTTAATTTAAGGACACATGAAACTATAATTAGGTACCTAACCCTCTTGTGTGAAATAAATAATAACCCTAGGAGTTATTTTATCATTAGGTTATAAAATTTAAGGAGAAGAGAAAGAAATAGATATTAGGATTGAGATTTAGAATGAGGCCAAACGGAAAAACTAAAAAAAACACAAGTTGAAAGATTTCATTAGACTTGTACCAGTCCGAAGCAATGTTGTAATTTATATCCAAAATCAGCCAGCAATATTTATTGACATAGATTAATAATTCCCGAAACGAGTACGCAGCACTTTCCCGCAATAATTCACGCTTCGGTCTCCCCCACTAATCCCGATTTACTGAAACGATCACGCCGCGATATTAAATCACTCTGTCAAACTACAACAAGCCGCTCATTAAGCCCGCCCCTAGTAAATACCGATACACCCTATTATACTAGACTAACTCAATTAATGTACCAACACGAGCACGCACAAAGTCTTAAGTGTAACTTCAAACACACACACGAATATATTCCTTCGCGTCAATTATATTAAAGGTTTTAATGTCTTACGTTAACTAAATTGAAAATGCAAATCTACGCCAACAGTAGGCTTATTAAGATTACTTTCTTGTAAAATATACTTTATAGAGCGGGCGACGTATAACCAGAGGCGTATCGTCAGTTAATGGGCGTTTTCAACGGTAATTATCGTAAAATGATGTTGTCAATTTCCTCCCAGCTTCCTCTTCATAAAGTAATTTGTGGCTTGACTTAATGGGTGGTCGCCTTAAACAATATTGAACAAATTAAAAGATGAAACATTGAGTAGGCAACCTTACAAATTAACGATGATAATTATGGGTAAATTTATTCCTTTTTTCTTCTGTATATACATTGACTGTATTTGTACGGTTTCATGAGGATATTAAATTATTAAGACACCTGCGTACTCAAGAACTACGGGGGTATGTTATATATTTACTAGTACTAGTACTAGATTTAATAGAAACACGAATAGACTCCCGTCGGAATAAGAGCTGAAACAGTCACCCGCGTAAGCCTCTTTCGATTTATGCGCAGTGCCTGCAAAGCCTCGCTGAATCGCCTGCTGGTACCAGGACACCAGAACACTCGTAAAGTTCTAGTTGAAGTGTCGTCCCTCTATGACTTTTAAGTGAATATGTATGCCGCGTTAGAACTGTCATGGACCGAATGGTTCTGCGTTTTAATAAGTAATAACTGTCACTCTACATATATTTGACACAAGCCAAGCGCAAATGACACTTATTATCTAGTACGTCTCAGGTTCTAGTCAGGTGGTAACTTCCTTAATACCTACTTATGCATGTAATAACTTTCATCCGGCTCTCTCACAAGGATATGTGAACGGTAGAGAGACATAAACTAATTTACTAATTTCTCTCAGTTGCGCTACAGACACGCTGTGCATTTGCTTGAAATTGGATGTCGAAATATAATAGGTAGTGTACCTTGAACCTACTTTTACGATTAATCACGATCGATGGTTGGCATACAGATTTTTGGCAAATCTATGTCTCACGGAAATACTATTAATTAATGTTTTTACAATTATTTTATAATGTATTTTTGGGATACGGGATACCTATGAAAAAAAAAAGAGCAACGTGAAAAAAAAATTATTGATTAATTGACAAAGAAAAAACTTTATTTTTCGTATTTCATAAAACTTCCGCTTGACACTGCTATTTATGATGCCCTGATTTGGTCTGAAATATATTTTCGATTAGATTCACCCTACCCTCATATGGACGAATAACAAGGATTTTTGAACGCACGTGAATAAAATACCTACATTATTTTATGAAAAGAATCCTACTATACGTGTCCTCGTCCGCCGCATTTTTTAGAAAACATGTAGTTATGACGTTTAATTAACTCTTCCCGTATCATTTTTAAATTAAGCTATATTTGCAACCTCTCGGAGTATAACGGATCGGCTAGCAGCCCGGCGTGATGATCAATGTCTCAATTTCCCGTCCGAATATCGCGCGGAGGAAAATCCATACAAATTCGGTGAGTAAATTTCCTGGCAACTAACCAGAAATTGTAGAGCGTAAAGGTAAAATATACAGCTAAGATGGCATCATTTACAATGTATTTTTCATCTTCTTTTTACAATGTTGTACTTAGTATCACTTTGAAGCCGTTTGTAGCACCATCATCAAATATCCCTGTATCGACATCGTAGCTTAGTATCGTAGGTAGGTATACAAAAAAAAACAGTCACTTTGATTCGTTCAAGAGAGTTCGACTAGAACGCTTGACTTTATATTAGTTCCGCAACTCACAAGGGATAAAAGTACCAACTGCATAGAATGAGAACGGAAATTGGGGACATCATTAGTGTCTTCCAGATTTCAGACACGAACCGTTCAAAGCACAAAGGTGTCAACTTGCAACCGGACGGAACTACACCCAGACCGCTTGAAAAGCGGCGATGCGTCAACATCGTGTCCTGGCAAAAGAGCGCTTGATGTTACACTGCGAACTCGTATTTCTGAAATCCATTTCTTATTGCGGTTCAAACCAATTTGGTTTCTTGCTCGTTTAAAGCCTGGAAGTAGAATAAGGCCGATTAAATAGTTAGTACTAACACACGTTACAGCCTTGGCCAAAAGTGTTGAGCACTCACACGTTTTCCATATAAAGCAAGCATTTCATATCCTTGTATTAACGAAAATTAAATATCTTTCAAAAACTAGCTACTTTCGTTGACGTTAAAGATAATTGCACGGATAAAAATGCAAATCGTCCTTTTATTGCAAACCCGTCTATTTTTAGTCTTCAGTTAGCAATAGCTACTTCGAAATGATATTATCTAAAGTTCTCTAGATGTTCTTTAGTATATACCTTTTCATATTTTACGTCAATGTGCATTTTTGTAATTAAAATATAATACATAGTTTTTTTATAAGTTACAAAGGAAAATAAGGGGTGCTCAACAGTTTTGGCCAAGGCTGTAGTAGTTAACTACTATACTACTGTACAATGTACATCCACACATGTACTCGTATGTTGATGTTTTATCCGTTCGATGTCGAGACCCTTGGTCAGTGGAGCTCAGAGGCTGTTCAAAGAAATATTATCAAAGAGGCTAATAGATACTGCTGGTGGTCTAGTGACCGAATAGCTACCACTGAGATTTAGGCTACTTCCCGTCTTAGCGGAGCGGGATCGATATGGGATAATTTAGACTAGTACCATTTTTGAATAAGTAGAATGCAAGAAGCAAATTATGTAACAGTTGGGGTGACAAAGTTATCTGAAGGTTTTGACCCTGAAAAATACGGATCTGCCTGTCGCCATCTCGAAGTTTGAGCCGGAAGTATGGTATACGGGAAAAGGTGCAGTCAATACAAAATGTTTCGTCTTACATTTAGTAAATCGTTGCTCCGGTACTGTAAAAGAGGTCTGATTGTTATGGTTTTTTGATATGTGGTTTTCTGATGGCATACCTTCGTCCCTAGGGTCCGTGGAAAAACTTTGTAACAAAAGTTTTAGCAAATTTTGTATTCTACAATATTGCAGAACTATATTTAGCACGAGAACGAACTTTGACGACAGTACAAGATGGCGGAAAAAGTTATACAGCTTGAGGGTCGAAAATTTTGGATAACCATGGCTAATACTGTCTTTTACAACATATCAAAAAACCATAGCAATCGGACTTCTTTTTGAGTAGGTACCGGAACAACATTTTACTAAATGTACGACGAAAAATTTTGTATGGGCTGCACCTTTTCCGGTTTACCGTACTTCTGGCTCAAATTTCGAGATGGCGACAGGCAGATCCGTATTCTGCAGGGTCAAAGCCATCTTCTGATAACGTTGTCACCCCAACTGTTACATGATTTGCCGCTTGCATTATTTAGATACGCCTTTTCCAGTTCTGTGCCTATAGGTACCCTTCCCTTATACCTGCTCGCAAAAGTACGCGTTCGCGCTATTTGACCAACAAAGCGAATCAAATGTGACGTACCTACACTCCGTCTGACTTACTAATATCATGAATATAAATTGAAACATCATGGATATTTATGCGGGGTGCCCGCGGATATTGCTCACGCCGCCGCTACGGGCAGGTGTGCAGACAATGCGCCCGCTGGCAATAGATTCCTGATACAGATATTTATGCCTATAACCAATGCCCATTTAGAAGAAATACAATACCGTAACTTCAAACCAGTGATATTCATAGCCGTCCCGAATATTCCGTAATCTTTCCATTATTCGTTACCCCGAATGATCGGCCACCAACACGCACGCTGGTACCTACCTTCTGATAGTTCTGATTTCAATAACGTGTGTTTTTTTCAGTTCAGTCGAATTATTAATTGGAGGTACATAGTTGATAATATATACTCATTTCATAGATAATATTTTATTTATTTATATTATATCCTATTTTTATGAAAATTAATAAGAAATTTCTAACTCGTAATCCCACCTGAGAAGTTAACGTAATTTCGTAGAACCAATAAAAAATTCTGGGGTCCAGTTTTAATATAACAAAACAATTGTTAATAAAAGCAGTTTGTTGTGTATTAAAAATACTTAATTAAAATCCTATCAATAGGATTCTAGGTACACTATATCTACTATACTTGAATTAAATTCTAATTACGAGTATAAAAATTCGTCGAGTCTATAATAAAATTCTTTTCTGTACATAAACATGTAACATCATCAATAGTTTATTTATTTATCCGTATGACATATTAAAAATACGAAAAGACCGCGGGAATAGTTCAAACAGCCATTTCGTCTGGCCATTTTAGTGGGTCTCAGTCTCTTTTAAGCAAGCTTAAACAACACAAACATATAATATCACTACAGCTGTATCCCAACAACAGCTCTTACGAATACAATCGATGATACAACCGAATAGCATTCCAGTATCGACTATTCAGATAATGTAGGCGGTGCCTAATCGGTGGAAAGTGCGCTAACGCTGATTTACGCGGGGCGTAGGTTTCGATATCGATTCAAACTCTATAAAAAACGTGCCGAACTTCATTATAACTTGCTAAGACGTTATACCGTGGGAAATGATGGAACTCAATAAGAATTAATTTGAACCTATGAGACATGTGGCTAATCGCTCTAATGTAGGTGGTGATTTCTGGATGAGAAACGGACCGCACCTGAGTACCTACATATACTATGCGCTGAGTGTCGTTCGTGGAATTCGGATCGGTTTCACAGCTACATAGATCATAAGATCACGAAGCCACTGCAATGATAGCTTCAATTAATTGATGAATGTATTCAGCCAACTAAAGATGAAGTTAAGTAAACGGACAGTGACCTATTCAGCTTGTCGTGTACCAGTAAATTACATATCCTAACGACTAATTTACCAGAGTAAGCGTACGCTCAGAAATCACCGAGTCCCTCGAGGAATATCGAGCTATAATATACCCCTAGGCGACAACTGCGTCCAGTTGAGGCTTCGATCAAACCACCCGTTCGGAGTAGACTATTAGAGGGAAGCGTGAAGCGTAAGCGGTTGGCATCGTCCCGCCCGAATACAGACATTCAACTTAGATCCGCTGGACACCCTAACGACCGCAAGTATCAGACCAGTGTTAGACCGGGTAATAACCGATCTTGTTAAGTATTTTCTCTTCATCAACGAGAGCATTCAAATATGATACAGACATACAGTTCTTTTTCTATTCATAAACTGATGCATAATCTAAACTGTAAGAGTAGTTACACACAGCGAATTTTTGCAGTGGTATAAACGCATGTTTCTATGACTGCGACACTAGGCATAAGAGTAGATGAGCTCCTAAACCTATACCGATACTGTATCGCGACTGCATCGTTATAGAAAGTCACCGTTTGTAACCGCTCTTGCAAAAACTATAGGTCGACCGCGTGGAAGGGTAGCAGGAGGCGGGGACACGCCGCCCGCTATCCGTCCACTACCCTTTGACATCACCCCTTTTATCTCTCTCCCGTCATATGCACGGTCTCGTTTAAACGGTACACCTATAGTAACCTGCGTATATATTTCATCATATTATCGCATTATCGGTAATTTTGTAAAAATTTAACACGCGGTGGTTATAAAGTTTCATTGTTAAGTATTAATGGCTAACCGTTTTAACCGATTTCCATAAAATTTTAAATGCAGATCGAGCTTGTACTACCAAGAAAAAATCCCGGTTAAATTGAGGACTCCCTGAATGAATAGTTATTTGTTATGCAAGGCTGCAAAATTGTTGTTTGGCGCGAGTGTTTGTATAGAGAGCCTCGCTACGCTCAGGATTGTAAGAATGAATTCAAAAGTACAATCCTGAGCGTAGCGAGGCTCTCAAGGCTTGAAACGCCGAACAACTTTGCTGCCGAGCGCAACACACAACTTTTCACCTTACAACAGCGAGGAAATACTTTCATGTATGATGCAAGTTGTATGTATAGAATACCTATACACATCAGACTTTGCTTTAACATAATGTACAAAGAGAATATAACCACTACGTTTTTAAGAGTCGGCACTCTCTAAGAAGGCTTGAACCGAATTATAAACGTACTTTGTGCCAAACCACCACTAAATGCCAATAATGCCAACATAAAAGAGCTAGGGCTTGACACTTCCTTTACCTGACATTTATCGATATCGATGAATCGATACGTGCTGCTGTACTGTAGGTACCTACCACTAAATTTTGAGTATTTCGAGATAAAGTGCGAGTCTTCCACGAATTCCGTCATCCGTACAATTAATTGCACATAGATTAATATGGGATTCGCCGTGGATAGCGTTGTCGTGGATGACGCGCTAATCATCTCTATCATAAAATAAAAGTAGGTCAGTTGTATTTAAATAATGTAATTCAAAATGATCTCCACAAATTAACTTGTTTTTATTCAGTCTTTGTATAGGTAAATATCCAGATCCTAATTTCCTGTTAGTTTTACCCATAATCGACATCTGAAATAAGAGGATTATCGATAAGTTTGTTCGCGCACTAGTCTTATTTAAATTTACCCATTTTTTGTCAAGAATAACTTTATTCTCAGAATGTTCGTAAAATCCATGATTTTATGTACATTGGCCATCAAATAATTCTGTACTCTTCAGGGTGCTCAAAAATATCTGAACATGCACTCTAACGCCTTGGCAATAGAGTCGTGTTCAGATATTTGTGAGCACCTCGTTCGTATCGATTTATCTGATGGCGACTGTACTTCGAACTAATTAAATTATTAACTGTCAAAGAAAGTGTGTGTAGTGTGTGTGTGTGTGTGTGTGTCAAGAATTAGTGTTAATAGTACATTACTTACCAAGGGCGATAAAACAAAGAATGTCTCAGATCGCAGGTATTTTACGCCCGAGCCGAAGGCAAGGGCGATAAATATGCGATCTGAGGCTTTCTTTATTATCGCCCGTGGTAAGTACAAAATTTTATGTCACCCCCTGGCCAGGAAGTGGGTTTTTTCGCGCGCGGAGCGTGCGATAATGGCCACTTTATGGCTAGGTGTGACATAAATCACATTAAGAAATCAATTTACCGACCTGTCCGGATCAAGTGGAAATCTGGCCAAAAATACATCAGAAACTTCACATTTCCTTAAGGATTCGCCCCCCC
This sequence comes from Cenopis cana, assembly GCA_951800055.1. Classification (NCBI taxonomy): domain Eukaryota; kingdom Metazoa; phylum Arthropoda; class Insecta; order Lepidoptera; family Tortricidae; genus Cenopis; species Cenopis cana. The sequence continues at coordinate 9,537,252 of OX637476.1, read as the reverse complement.
ATTTAAATAACAGCTACGTTATTTTACCAAAAACACGATAAATTACAAATATGTCAAACGACATTTCAAATACCCCCGAGAGACGCCGGCTGACGTTTAATCAATCGTACCAACCCAAAGAAAAGTATAATACGTCTATATTCGAAAGCAACTATGGTATTTGGTACCAAAATGCAGCAGCAGTCATTTTAATTCGGTACAAAAGTACGTCCATAATTTATCTTACTATGAAGTGTCGACGGACTGATTTATTTAATCGTATAGCATATATTTACAGTGTAGGAAATTAGAATACAACTATAATATCATAAGTCGACATCCAGGTTGCGCAACCAGTTAACAGCGTCAGGTGTTACATTTATATAGAGGTCCTCCAGGTTGCCCTGGTAGCACCGTATTGGGCATCGCTCAACAATATGCTGTGCAGTTTGGGCCTCAAGGCTGCAGTCACATAACGGGCTTTCGTTCCATCCCCACTTGTACTGATAATGTATAGATATCTGACAAAAAAGCATTACGATGATCGTATATTTGTCCCGTGCAAATACTGCTGACCATCACTAATGTGATTTTTAACGGCAGACATTTGTTGACAAGAACAACATTTTACTTTCGCCTGCTTAGCAGACGCGTCAGGTTCTCAATTATGTTAATTGAAAAGATCGGGAGAAACTATGCTATTCACAATCTGTATCTGCTCACCTCACCGCTCTCTAGTATAATCTTCACTCTGGGCTTCGTAACAAGTCCGCGTAAACGGAGGTCAGACTTACTAATGGTCCGTCTGCAGTGAGTCTGTACTAATAAGTAAGTAGTTCTGAATATAAGGGCTTCATTTGTCTTGCATGACGTCGCCGAGTGGTCTGGGCCCATCGGACCTTGACTGCAAATAGTGTGCAATTTGGAGCTTAGTCATTTGTAATGCACCATTTTAAAGATAAGGGAAATATTCATAATTCATATATGTTTATTAAAACTTATAAAGTTAATGTTTTGATTTAAGACAAAGGCAATCGCCATTTTGTTTGTGTATCTATACTATACGAATAATACTTAGGCAAGTGCATACTTCCATACTTTTTTAGACAAATCTCTATAAATACCCGACCTGACTGTGTGCAGTTTTATTAAATTTACTCTTGACAAGAGTTTAGATGAGGTAAAATACCATCATATTAACTTATTCTTGTCTTTTAATAATGCGATATTTTAGTAGGCTGAGTAAAAAAGGAAAATATACACGCAACTTTGTTTTTTTTTTCTATCGATAATTTTTTAAATAATCATGTTTCAGCTATATACACAATAATATTATAGTCAAGAATCATATATCTGAAAATCAGTCCCTATTGTATCCTCGTCTGCGCAGAACAGCGTTTCAAAGAACGCGATATTTCTCCTTGTAGCGCCTGATCTAGGTAAGTTAGGTACCTTAGACACCTAGACCTAGATAGGTACGCCACTTACACACTTTCATAGAAAAGGCTTTATTTTGAAACCTACGAACTACGAAAAACTATTAAATTTCACTAATTATTCAACAAGTTAACAAAGACGTAAATTTTACCAACCGATACATTAAAAAGTCCACTACGTCGAAACATGGCTTTTACAGTGCATTATTTTCAGTGAAATTTTACGGTACCATAGCTTTACGAGGTTGAATGAGTTTGCACGAATAGTGTTTTACGCTACTAAAGGATTATTGGAAATTTCATTGTATAAAAAGTATTCACTTTATTTCAGTTTTATTTTAGAAAATTATGTTTCTTCGAAACAAGCAAATTACAGTAGAGTTATGTCACTCCTACATATTGATTTATTGTGCATTAAATTCACGAGGATGAGAGTATATACTATGAGTTCTACATAAGGATAAGGAACAATTTTTTAGAGCTACCTATCAATCCTCTCATTGTTTTCTCTCACAAATTTCGCCTTACGTTGCAGACAACGATAATGGGCATGCTCTCCCTAAAATTTAAAAATAACCGTCGTTAAATTTTACAGGCATTGTAAATTCTGCTTATATATATTTATCGTCTAAAAACTAGAAACTAAAATCTACAAATGTAATATACCTACTTAGGCATACCTACTTCTTCTATATTTATTCGTCAATGTCGTCCAAACTATTCCATCTATTTGAATGATTTAAAACCTGGTCTTAATGTTTTAAATTCTTATTTGTTTTATATTAAACCTCATTCATTTTATTGACCGTTGTAATAATTAAACTTGGAAATCACGCAGATCGTAAATATTCGCCATTACACGTTACAGTAAAAAATGCAAATAAAAAGTGCATTCAGTCGTTAAAGTTAACTCAACTTCAACAGCGTTCCATTACGAATACTAACTCGAGTAATTGTTATTTATTGCCAAATGGATCTTTTTATGTCCCATCTAATAGATTCAGGATTGTCCATTGGACAAGGACTTTAATCGCCCGGGATCTGAAAAGCCCTCGTTGGGGTTATTGTTATATTTCAGTTTTATGGAGTTGGTCAAACGAGCGGCCATTGTGTCGTTTAAGACTGGATGACTATCGATTTAAAGGCCGCATTGTGCTGTTACCGTCCACAATTTGCAGCAGGAGGCTCCATAACAACGAAAAACGGCATCGAAATATGATTGCACTATGTGTTTACCGTGTATCTCGCTTTTTATCGCATATCATAAGTACTGACAGCATTTTGTCGCTTCCAATATCACCGTTACGATGATACTAAATAGAATTTAGGTATCTGCTTCGCAATATATACAAATACCTACAAGATTTTCCTAGTTATGGCCATTTTTATCAAGGGGATGCCTAGATTGAAGATTTTTATTATTATTATTAAAAGAGGGGTTGCTCTTGGCCAGCATCTAGCAAAAATGATGCCAGGCCGAAGAAGGGTCGACGGCGAAGCGAGCTCATCCAGGAGATGCCTATTCCCTCGTGCCTTAAAAAGGTCTAGGTTATATGAACACGGAAATACAGACTCCGGCGGGGAATCCCAAACCTTAGCCAGCCTTAGCGCCTTAGCAGTGCGCGTAATAAATGATGATGAAAAGCGTTTGGTTCGTAAAAGACGAATTTTGACTAGGTAAGGATGGTGCCAGCCGGTACCTCTGGATGTCCAATGGAAGAAGGGGGAAGGCGGTATGAGCTCATAGAGCTCCTGAGCACACTCACAGAAGAAGAGAACGTGTAGAAGAGGTAACTTTGCGTTTATGTGCTAGGCTCAGCAGCTTAGTTAGATGATCAAACGAACTTACCTGAAGTGAAGTTCGATCTTAATTGTCATGTCTTCGACGAAAGATTTATATATTTAAACGAAGGTAGTTGCCCTGCAACGTTCGGACCTATTCGCACCCAGTTCATCGGTATCGTAGAAAGAGAAAAAAGATATCGTCCTCCTTCTACGACACCGGTCGCTGCAACCTCATTCTTTTTAGAGAGAACTTCAACATTGGCCTCCACAGGGTTAATGTACTTATGGGAGGGAGGGAGCGTAAATCTTTCGTCGAAGACATGACAATTAAGATCGAACTTCACTTCAGGTAAGTTCGTTTGATCATCTAATTGTCATGTCTTCGCCTCAAGATTTATATATTTAAACGAAGGTAGATGTTCAGAGCCAGACAATGTTGAAGTAATATGGAAATAAAAAACAATAATGAAAATCAACGATGTATATATTTGTATTAAATATCAGCCTGTTTACGTTGACTCATGTTATTATAATTAACCTATTCTTTAAATTTAGGACTACGAATCACAATTCAGTCGAATAGTGCACTAGCAAAGCTAGAAGCAGATTCTGCAACAGGAAGCTTATAAAAATTTGCAAATACCAAAGATTGGTTAGACTAACCTGCTGTCTTCCTAATTATATCGACACTAACGCAAGCTCTTTCAGCGGCTGAAGTAGAAGAGTGTCGGGTGCTATGAGCACCAAATATTTTAGTGTCGATACCACTAGCAGACAAAGTTTGCTTAAATACAGCGTGATACAGTTTGTGATGTTACTGCATGATAAGGGCTTCTCGATGTTAAAATAAGTTTGTCCTCATTTTCTGGTCTAATTGCGGATGTAATCTTTAAATAATCGATCAATACTTTCGCCGGACAAACACTAGGTCTTAAACGGCTGTTTTCTAGCTACGCCCGACGTCTTAATTAAATCTTTGATTTGTATCACAATTCGTTCATTCGTCACATTAATATTAGGAATTCTGATTAACGATAGGGTTTGACATCTCTGACCTGTCGCTAAGGCCAGTAAAACCACTAACTTCTTACTAATAACATCAAGAGTTAGAATCTCATTTGGGTAGAACTTACTCAAGTAGCTTAATACTATATCAGGATCCCATGTGAAGGAGTACTTGGGGAAGGTGGGTCTTAACTTAAATACGCCTTTAAAAAACCTTTTAATCCGGTCGTCTTGAGTCATATTATTTTGGCAAATAAGAGATAAAGCCGAGCGATGGCTGTTAAGGGTACCGTATGAGGATCCCTTCCTTAAGCACTCCGTTAAAAAATCTAGTACGTCGTATATTTGTATATCCAATGCCTCAATGCCTTTTCCTATACAGTACTGCCACCAAAGTTTTAGGCTCGAAGAATATTGAGACTTAGTATTCTGAGACAAAGATGAAAGCATAACCGTTAGTGCGGACTCTGGTACTTGTCGCCTGGTGAACGCCTGCCGGATAAGATACTCGCAGCCAGGGAAAGGCGTTGGTGCATTGGATGTACCTCCCTGAAATTAGAAGATAACAGGTTTTTACTTGGAGTAAAAATTGTAATTTCACCGACTATTAGGGACTTGTACAGGGGGAAACATGGCTGTGAAGGCCATAGTGGTACTACCACTATTCCAGTAGCTTGTTCACGGGCAATCTTTCGTAACACTTTTAGAATTAATGACAATGGCGGAAATGCATAGAAACGGAAATTACTCCAATTTACTGTAAAAGCATCGATATTGAATGCATACGGGTCTCTTTTCCATGAAATGTATTTCGCACATTTTGCATTTACCCTGGACGCAAATAGATCATCAATATCTGGCTTGCCAAGCTTGACTACTATTTGCCTGAAGGCACTATCTTCTAACTTCCATTCAATATCGATGTTTCTAGATTCCCGGTCTGCATCAGTATTTTCACACGACTTAATATATATATATAGGATGCAAATATATGTATTTTACGAGTTTCACACCAAGTCCAAATTTTGTTTGCAATATTATTTAAATGCACATGTTGTACTCCACCTATTTATTAATACGTATATACAATTGCCGTGGTGTTGTCAATTCGTAGTAGAATATTACAGTTACTTAAATCTTTGGCAAATGGTTTGAGACCGAAATAAGCCGCCAGTAACTCTAGGTAATTTATATGTCGATTTGATTCATCTTTACTCCAAGAACCACCTATATATTCTCCATTACAAGAAGATTCATGGAAGCATCTGTGAAAAATCTCCAGTTTATAATCATTAAGCTTTGCTTAGTTTGGGACTAGGTTGATTTGTGTAAGATTGTCCACAAATATTTATTTATTTTATTTTTATTTATTGACTTCCAATGATTTAAAGGAAGTTAAAATGTTATTTTCCCCCCATAACAAATCAACATGTAAGTTACCTGAAATGTCCATTGACTTGTCATAATCTTCATTATGACATTATGACATGCGGCTGTGAGTGTACCTAAATAACCAGCAAAACAGCGTATTGTCATGGCTTTGCCTTTGGGTTTTGCTGGCTAGTAAACTCATGGTACGCGACAGTATTTTGTGTTTTTTTTTTTTTGCTGGCAGCTTTTTTTTTTTATTATATAAAATGAATCCTAAAAACTGACAAGTTCTTTTAGGGACCAAGGAGCTATTTGAATAATTAATTGTAAATCCTAACCTCGTCAAGCAGTTGATCGTTTCATTAAGATTGTTTAAGCACTGTTCGTAAGTATTAGCTATAAGCAGGCTATCGTCCAAATATTGAACAGAATCGTAGCCATGTGACCTTAAAGAAGCTGACCCAGGTTTCATTATTTTGGTAAAAATAATGTGGCGCCGAACACAAACCAAAAGCTAAGGCTCTAAATTCATACAAAACATCATCGAAATAAAATCGGAGATATTTTCTGTGATCCTCATGAATCCGTACTGAGAAATATGTTTCTTTCAAGTCAACGATTTAGTGGCTGTCCTTATATCATCCATTTTTTAAATGATTAGTTAGGTCTTATATATTTATTAATATTATTATTTTTTTAATTCAAAATAGCTCAAAGCAAAGGGAATTTTATATCCTACAATTGCATCTAAGACCTACTTGTCATTAGTAATCGATTTCCAATCGTCAATAAAATAGGATAAGCGACCAGCGCTTACCTCTGTGGGCTCTGTGTCTAACGTCTGCGAGCCGTGGGCGCCGCGTAGGTGCGACGCGCTGGGAGCGCTGGCGGCGCTAGCGCCGCGCTCGAGGTCGTCGGCGGCGGTGCAGACGGGCGGTGACGCGCCGGCGTCTGCGATGGCGCAGGGAATCGCTGCCCACCGCTGCGGTTCAGCGGAGTTCTGAAGCTTCGCTGAAATTGACGGGGCGATGGGCCCCTCCAGTTTAAACTAGAAGTAGCTGTACTTGGAGCCGCCTGAATTAGCTGCCCAGTTTTTTAAATCCCTCTAGAAGACTTAATAAACTCGCCGAGTTTGTCACCAAACAGATGTGAATCTCGTTTACGATCTTTAAAGGGATCAACAAAACTTTTTTCGAGCATTGGTGTTATTAAAGCACGTCTCGTCTCAGTTTCGGTGAAATGAGAATCCGCTATTAGCTGTGATGCATCGCTCAGTAATTTAAGCGTTTCTGGGGTAGCTAAAGATTTCTTTAGCATACCCGTAATTATTTTTCCGAGTATGGACAAAACGCAGCCTAACTGATTTTGTTTTTTTTAGAATACGCATGTCTCTATTTTTAGAGTTTTCAACTAAAACTGCGGCTATCTCAGGATTAAGGACGGGCGACTTAGATAGCGGGCAGTTTTTTGGTAGTAAATATTTTTTTGAATGTTCTTCTTTAGTCTCCTTTTTGAGCCCATCCTTTAAAATGGGCGTCCATATTTTGGACAAATTATCGTTTATGTCGTCGCCCCATTCCGCCGCGTCCGGAACAAAATCTCCTAATGCTTGAAGTAACTCGGGATCGATTATTTCGAGTTCAACCGGAGCTGGTGTCGGGGATATTTCTACTTGCTGTGCTGGTTCCGTCGGCGTCGACGAGGGACCTGGCACTGGTTCCACCGGAGCCGACGAGGGTCCTGGTACTGGTTCCACCGGAGCCGACGAGGGTCCTGGTACTGGTTCCGGCACCTGTGCTGGTGGTTGAGGGTCCTCTGGCACATCCCCGGCTGACACTCCCAACTGTTCGTCTATAACCGGCGCCAGCAAACATTGCAGGAGCGGCGGTTCGTCTTAAACAAAGAAAAATCAGGTTATAACCTGTTTTTAATTTTTCAAATATTAACGGTTAACATCTCGTGTTAACTCGGTAAAATTGCTACTGGTTATTATCTCGTAATAACTCGGAGCTATATTCTCCACTGCCTAACATCTCGTGTTAGATCGGGGAGTAATTTAATTAGACAATGTAATCTACATATCACTTCAGAATATCACTTTTAAACACAATACTCACCATGTTCGATTTCTTCTTCACTTGAATAAATAATTCGTGACGAATTTCTTTTTAATTTAGCTTCATACTTCCTAATCTTCTTTTTCCATCTTTCTTCTTCTGTTCTTGCTTTCCTTTTAGGCATAGTGTTTGAAACTATTCAGGGCCTTATAAGGAAACAATATATTTTTACAATTTTACTAGCCGGAGCTCACTTTTTTACTAGGTGCGATCGCCGCGCGCGCAAATACACGAATGAGGTTGCAGCGACCGGTGTCGTAGAAGGAGGACGATATCTTTTTTCTCTTTCTACGATACCGATGAACTGGGTGCGAATAGGTCCGAACGTTGCAGGGCAACTACCTTCGTTTAAATATATAAATCTTGAGGCGAAGACATGACAATTCCTAGTACCGCACTGGCTCTAATGAGCCTGCTGGCTCTGAGATCCACCGCGTCGAGTGCGGCAAGTTGTTACTTAGCCGAGCCATGTTTGAGCATAACTTCATGCCAAACAGCTCGAGATCGTTGGATACAGGCAGGGTTGTACTTCGGAAAGTAGGAGCCAGATAGAATGGGCTCCTTTTTGCGGTAAACAAACACGCTTGCAACTTGGTGGCGAAATATTGACATAGTATGGCTTTGTGCCATTTAAGATTTAATTTTGGTAATACATTGAATATTTTGCTAAAACATGTTTAAACAAGGAAGAAAATGGCTACCTGCTGTAATTGTTACCTTATCATAAAACTCACAACGTATTCAATGGCCATTTTGAATAAATTTCGGGTAATACGAGTATACCAGCCCATCGACAATGTCGGGCAGGGCTGGTGTCGCCAGTCGAAACATGCAAATGAAGACATCACATCGAGATCCGATGTTTATGCCTCAGCTCAGCTCGGGAGGCCCCAGATGTTAACACTAGTGGCGTGTTATCGCCCTCGCCACCATCTTAAACGCGTTTTACGTAACGCCGAGCACTTGATAGCTATCTACATAAATTTGCGGTTATTTGTAGTCTCATAACGGCGTAATTTGCGGGAACACCGTTTAAGTGCTCATGCTCCTATTCGTTTGATGTTTTTGTAATAATATTAACAGAGACGTATTTAACAGCTCGGAAAATATTTTGATTGGGCTATTGAAAGGTATAACTTTGACATTTGAGTGATAAAATGTTCATCTCATTACCATTAAGAGACATGCACAATACGATACAAAACAAATACCTACTCTTTATTGCACACCTCTTTATTACAACTCAAAACGATTACACTACAAGAGAACAGAGAGTATTAAAATACAGTACCTATTAGGCTTAAAGTACAGGTAAAGTACAGGTAAACAGGCACGTTGCCATTTGGTTCTAGAAATTTAAAAAGTACAGACAAATTACGGTTAAGATTTAAATACCTATTCTAGGGTCAAGGAACCAAAAGATGAACACTTAAGCGACTAACCCAACTTTAGGAATTTTTTTCGGGGTGTTGTAACCTACTTTATACAGGTTTCAATTTTTTATATGAATCGGTATATAATCGAGATTGAATTCCAATATTTTAAATCATCCTATTATAATAGAGTATTTTTTTAAAAATAATCTAAGCAAAAGTATGCCAATTTGCCCAGAAGTTGAACAGTGTGCCCTAATTCTGAACACTTTGACACCATTAGATGAACGAACACTTTCGCACCAATTTACTCCATTGATAACGGTGTATGTTAATAAAGATGAATGAAATATTAGTGTAAAATGAACAAACATATTTATTTATGCATTGTCCGGGCATTTATAAGCAAAAAAAAATAATGTGCGAACTTACATAATACTATAAATAATATTTACCAAAATAATACAGTAAACTAGAGAACATGAAAGCTAAGGATGGGTAAAGTTGCCAGGTTTTATGCTAATTAGTAACTTTGGAGTAAAGACGTTCATTTACTAACCACTGCCTAAATCATGAACGACTAAATTATCTTAGTTCAAGTTTTGGACACGGTAGCTGTGAAATGAACGAACCAAAATCAACAAAGTGTTCACATATTGGAATAGTAGCCAGAAGTTGAACTAGTTAATTTTATTCGTTCAAGTTCTGGCCTCAGGTTCTATGTTGAACACTGGTATTTTTCATAGTAAAACAAACTCCAAAATAAACGTTTTGTCAATAGAAAGTTGCGTTCAACTTTTGGTTGAAAAATCAACGACAAAGAAACGATTAATTTAAGCTATAGAGGTTCTTATTATCTTTTCAGTAGGAATTTAAATCAATGTTTGAAAAAACGACACCATGCCCGAAAGTTGAACGCCGTTCAACTATTAGCTCAGGTACACAAAATTGGAACCATAACTTGAACAGCAAATATCTCCCAAATTATTAAAAAAAATATATTTATCTAATATATAAAAATGTAAAGGCATTAATCAAGAATCTATTTCACTCAAAACCTTGTAAGTATACGTTATATTCAATTTTATACGTAATTTAATGCTTAAATTTGAGAGCGCTATCCTTAGTAAGATCTCCATACAAACGGAGTTTTTGGCGCGAGGCCTGGATTCAACAGCGGCTTATAGCCACGTGTGTATGGTTACAGCCTGGGAGTTTAATTACCAGCCTCGACAATGGATTGCCGCGTTAGAAAAAAAATATTCCGAAAGGGTAAAATGTATCACGATTTTTTTATTTCAATTTTTCGGTCGAATGTTCAACTATTGGGGTGTGTTCATCTTTTGGTTCCTTGACCCTAATAGGTAAGCTATTTTGCGCATCAACTTTGTCGCACGAAGTAAACAGCCATTTTAAACCTTTTAACCGATATTTCAGCGGCGCTGTGTCAGCCGCAGTTGCGAGATAAAATATCGGGAAAATAAATAATTTCTCCCTCCATCCTGCTGAACAAAGGACGGCTTAATACTATTAATATATTGAAAATCTGCGAACGTAAGCCCTGAATATATTATGGAAAATTGGGTAGGTGTCAAACCGAATTGCTCAAGTGGTAGCCCGGAGAAGTTCACGTATTGCAATAAATTTGACTTTCGGGCTGCATTTCTGTAACAACAGACTATATTTATTTCCATTGGTCGTTCAACTTGCAAACTCGAATCGTATTTTACTTTCTCTGAAGTTGTATTAATACGAAAATATATTTTTATCTACATCCATATTATTTTGTTCAGTAATGATAAGCAAATGGCTTTATACAATACAATACAAATATTCTTTATTGTTCACTAAAAATTACATAGAAATCCATCCATATATTAAGAAACCTGTATCTGTGGTTGCATCTTAATGTTTACATTAAAGTTCGATAATCAATACATACAAATTTCGAACATCTTCTTAAGCCTGGAGTCCCCTCGCCACGCGCGAGCACGCCGTAACCGCATCCTATTATGAGATCACGCATAACTTTACAGCACAGGCGCGAGCCCGTGCTCGACTTCGGAGTATCTCAGTAGGTGGGCCAATTGTTTTGGCTTTGTAGTTTTTTTTTATTTCTTAGAATTGCATGAAAATTGGGGTGAGGGAATTATATATTACGTAAAATCGTAAATCATTCATTATTTTAGACACATTTAAGTTTGATACCTACCTAAACTTTATTTTGTAATAGTAGTTTATGCAACTGGTACATAATGAGGGGCATTAAAACACGAGTGTGTTTTATGAAACGAGCCGAAGGCGAGTTTCATAATAACGTCACACGAGTGTTTTAATGCCTAATTATGTACAGTTGCATACATTACTTTATCTACACACATATTATAACTACTCTAAGATGGGTTCAGAAACCGTAGTAAATAAATACAATAATTGTGTTAATACAACCTTCTTTGCACGGTTGCGAAAATATCGAAATCAGAACTGGCAACCGATACCTGAATGTTATTTTAAAAAGTAAAGAGTCCCTATTCTGATGTGATCATGTCGTTCTAGCTCAAATTTCGTGCGATATATACTAAAAAAACATCGAGCTGACATTTGGCATCAACTGAATTTGAATTTTCATGTCAACTTTGACATTTAAATTTTGACAGTTTTGTTTGACGTTTAATATTTTAACATCATATATGAGATTAAAATTTAAAATTATATTACTGCTGTAGCCTTAGCCACAGATAAGAAAATTGCCATAAATTCATTGAATGTTGAAATGAGAGTCATTTTCTACGGTTTCCGAACGCATATTAGAGGATTTATGATATGTGTGTAGATAAACTATTTTTTTGTATTTATGTTTATTGTTGTAAAGTTGTTTATTGATTGGATTGATTTGTAATTGTTGGATTCGTTTTTGTTGAAGTTTAAGAATGAAGTATGATGAGGTTTATTCGAGTGGGAGTTCTAGATGTTATATATTGATGATGAGTTGAGTCGAGTGGGAGTTATAGATGTTACATATTGATGATGAGTCGAGTTGAGTGGGAGTAATAGATGTTATATATTGATGATGAGTCGAGTCGAGTGGGAGTTATAGATGTTATATATTGATGATGAGTCGAGTCGACTGGGAGTTATAGATGTTATATATTGATGATGAGGTAAGTCGAGTAGGAGTTATGTATATGAATATAGATTATATATTGATGATGAGTCTAGTTGAGTGGGAGATATAGATTATATATTGATGACGAGTTGTGTCGAGTGGGAGATATAATGATAGGTTGGAAGAGCTCCTGATTCTGTACAAGTAAAAAAAATATGACAACACGGCGTCGAAAAATTTTTTTCCCCATACACTTTTTTCACTGAGTTACGAAAATCCCATACGTTTTGTCACTCAATGGAAAAAAATTGTGGGACAGTATAGGAAATCGTGCACATATTGTTCAGAATCAGAATTAGGGGCTCTTCCAACCTACCAATTTTCATGCAAATCTAAGAAATAAAAAAAACTACAACGCCAAAAAAATTGGCCCAGGTAAGGCACTGTATCCACCGCCGAGTGCTCTCATAGTAATTCAACTCGCTTGAGCGACAAAACGAGTAGAATTAAGGTACCTACTATGAGAGTTACTCGCTACTCGCCGGCGGTGGGACCGAGTAAAGGATGTTTCACAGTAGACCGTTTCGTGTCCGGGCCGGCCCGTTTTCTAATACAGGACGCGCGACAGCCGTCGATTTCTTGTACTAGAAAACGGGCCGGCCCGGACACGGAATGGTCTAGCGTGAATCATCCTCAAGTAGTCTAATTAGACATTATTTAGCAGTTGCATGACTACTATTATTCCCAGAATCTTAGTTTGACACACTAACTAACTCATTTTACCTAAATGAATTAGGGTTAAACAATGCATTAAAATAGAAGAGCTCTGCTTTGTCGCAAATCACGTTTGCATCACACGAACCATTAAGCCATTGTCTTAAAATGTAATTAAGTCGAGTGGTTCGTAATGCCCACGCGCACCATTAGGCTCCCCTTTCCCTCGGTCCCGTCGCCGTGAAATAAGTGGCAGAGGCTAGCAATTTGTCTCATTGATCCCTTTGCATACATCTCAGTCAATGCACGACGGCTTTACCTAATCTCATAACCATACGACCGTGACTGACGAGATTTTATACTACATCCTTTTCGCACATACAATACTACGTACAGATATCGGTGAGAAAGCGTTATTTCTCCGTACAATTGTGTTGCAGCGAGATCGTGAATCGGCAGGATCCGGGCTGAAATAGATTTACGACGATTCCATAGCAGGCAACAGAGAGGGGACATCGAAAACGTTTTCCTAGAATTATTTACCTACATAAAGATGAAATGACAACCGTTTTTCTCTTTGAAACTACACTTTGAAGTCGATAGATTATTATTTATTAGATTCGATAAAAATGTATTTTATTATGAAAACAGCACATTGCATAATAATACAGTGTAATAAAATCAGCTACGATAAGAATACAAAATAGGTTCAAGCTCGGAAGCTCGGCGGTACGATAATGCCCAAGAGGCAAGCCGCATTGCCGTGCTGAACCACCAATGCTGATGCGCTAAGCGAGGTAAACGTCACCCATCGCTTCCACAGGGCGCTAATCTAGCTCATCATAAGCGCTATGAGCAGCAGAGCCCTAGAGTTTCCACTCCAAAAGGCTTGAACATAATATATTTACCAATTATTAGAGTTAGAGATGTACTTTGTTTGAAGTCACCAGATACAGCCTATTAAAAAGAATATTTTTTATAAAACATTGTAGTAACCACAGGACAGGTCAACCTCCTCTTAGAAGAATTAATTGCAACAAATAGTAATGAAAATTCAATAGCACTCCGTGCCCCTTTATACGAAATACACACGTAAGTTAATATTATGTTATGTAGAAACTTACTCACCAACATTAGGCCACATGGGACACCTGTAAGGACTAAGGAGATTAGGTTTAAAATGAAGTTTGCTCGGTCAAACGGTAGTTAAACGAAGATTAGTGCGCCGCCGTAGTTGTTTAAACTTTACCCCATTAAAAGAGCATCGGGGAAGTGCGCTAGCTGGTGAGCCAAACTGCATGACCCGTGGTCGCAAGAGTCAGTGTCTAGAAAATATATTTCATCGCTCGCTTGGTAACTATATAATTAGATATTTCCACGTATTTTTTCTGCTGCAATTAAAGTATACTGTGATAGGATGGGAATGAAATCGTCAATTTAAAAAAAGGAGACGTGATCCAAATCGTGTGGCTAGCATACAAACCAGACGGTAGTATTTACGGTCGCTTATGCACGCAAAGCTCTCGTTAGGCAAACAATTCAACCCTCAATAATAAATATGTTACACGCACAAGAAACCACGGCAAATAGTAGTACCGTCCTACATTTTCTCTCATTGTTCATATTATTTTAATAGGTGCTAATGATTCACTATACCGTGTTTCAACATAAATATTTATAACTGTATTTTTTAAGAAAAATAAAACTTAAACTGGGAGCCGATTTTTGAGTGTTGAACGCTCGACTTTTCTCTGGACATCTGTCAAAACTTCATAGTTTTTTGACAGGTCTCGAGTGAAAAGTCGAGCGTTCAACACTCAAAAATCGGCCCCCTGGCCCGATTCCACATTCAACATAATATTCGGTCCCAGCATGTCACAAGGAAAATTTCATACTTGTAGGTATTTCGAAATAATATAACCAAAACATAAAACAAAAGCTATCTTAGAGTCTGTACAATGTATGAATGTAAGGCGAACATTACTTATACCTTAACACTGATAGGTATAGGGATATCCCCAGGGATATCTAGAGTCCATACAGTCTTACGTGTCCTATCATGTAAACAAACTATTTTTGTAGACGTTAATAATTATCACACTTTTTTCCAGGATTACAATACTTTGTGAGCTTCTTTAAGTGTACAACATTTTAAGTGATGATTATAACTTAGTGTAATCCTAGAGAAAATAATGATAATGATTAATGTCTTCAAGGAGAGTTTGTTTACATGATAGGACGCGTTAGGCGACTTACTGATTTGTCGTAGCGGAGGCGGTACGATATGAGAAAACTGTCAAATGTTAGTGTCAACTGTCAGTCAACTCAGCACTACTTTTTACTGCGCCCATTTAAATGAGTGCTTCCTGGCTGGCGCGGGATGCGCGGGACGCTGCGAAGGACGCATAATATATATTGCTACTGCGCAAATGTAATACTGACAGTATTCCGTCAAGTTGGAATCTTTGCGACGTCAGTAAGTTTACGTCAAAGAAAAAAATGACACATATCGATCCCGCCCCGCCAAGTCAGGAAGTCGCCTTAGGCGACTTTGACGTAAACTTACTGACGTCGCAAAGATTCTCACTTGACATAATACTGTCAGTATTAAGTTTGCGCAGTAGTAATATCATGCGCAGAAACGGAGCAGTACCGCCTTGGCATCGTCCCGCTACCGCGCATCCCGCGCCAGTCAGGAAGCACTCATTTAAATGTAGGGGCGTAGTAAAAAACGGTATCGCGTCGACTGACAGCTGACACTGACATTTGACACTTTTCTCATATCGTACTGCCTCCGCACTGACAAATGAGGAAGTCGCCTTAGAATGAATAGATTGTAACAATTTCTTTTTGACGCACCATACCGCGCATTATACATGGAAACGACTAATAAAATCAAGTTAATTATATAAGAGCTTCTTGAATAGCTAGAATATTATAATTTTAGAGGAGCAATCAAGTGAATGTTTATTTTTTATATCACTGAGCCGAAGTAATTTATAATAATATTTCACCATGAAAACATTTTTAATGACCTAATTTGACTCTATTTTTACCCGTGTTTCGTGTAAAATAAAGTAATTACATACATACATACATTTACGTATTATATCTTTTATTTTAATTGAGTGTTGTGACTAAGTCATTCGTTTTAATTCAGATGATGATATTTCTGTAATTTGATGGAAATCGATCAAATGAATGAATTTATGACCGTCATAAAATACGTGTTAGGAAAAGTAATAAGTATTTAAATAAATTACTAACGAACGAAGTTTTAAATTGCCTTTTCCCGGATTTTTTGAAATACAGTACCTATCGATTTCTGATCGATACAAAATTAACGTAGAATAATAATCGTATGACACAAGTTCCTACTTTAGATTCATATCCAATCCATACTTCCATACGAATATTATAAATGCAAAAATGTAGTGTAGTTTATGTAGACCCATGGAATTAGACCGAAAATGATACAACTCGGTAATATTGAATTCCTAAAGTTAAATTAGTCACACACGCTGGCACTGTTCATTAACTACGTTGTTGGGCATTTCACTGCGTTCATTGGTTTTACACTTTTGGAGTTAGCCGGGAGCATGTTTCGGCGCATAAATTGAAAACAGCAGTGTTATGGCGTTGCCGCACAGTCCACAGTGTTCAGTTAGGTATTCCTACGGCATTATTCACTTGCCCTTTTCTCACTATAGATGAGATGAGTTTATCAAAGACGTTATATCTTAGATGTGATACGAGTTTTGAGTCTCATTAGCTAATCTTGATATTCTATATTGATATTCATGTACCTATACTACCTATCGCAACATCGGAACGCAGTCTAACACCAAAGTACTTATGTTAGTACCATTCAAGCTAAGTTTGATAGTATTCACATGCACATTAGGTGAGAATGAGTACCCACTGCCCACTTCAGTAGCTTGATAGGTTTCGCAAATGAAGCAACGTGTGCGTTTTTGTAAAAATCCTTCTTGAGATTATGTGCAAACCTTAAATAGACTTACACCAGACGATCCCGTGTGATGCTGGATTAGAATAACATTATAGCGCCATCCTTTTGCTTCCCATGGATGTCATAAGAGTCGACTGTGGGAATCTGGTTGAAGTGTTTTGTAGGCGAAAGTTCTAGCGACCTAAAACTCACAACAACACATCACATGAGTTATTAGCGACAAAACTCCCAGTAGCTTGATTCCACTCATACATCAAATTCGGTCAAACTCTTAGAGTATTGCAGTGTTTAAACCACCCAAGTAATCGTGTCCGAGGTTCCCCTGGATTTCCCCCAGGCCACTCTCCAACCGCACCCTCGTATAGTTTTATTGGGCACAGCCGATAAACCCACAGTCAGGTAAAAAAAATCGTGTTTTTAATGCACAGGTGTATTGTCCTACTGAGTATAAGTCAGCTTCTGTGATCCCGCGTCCATTAAACCTTTACGATTGGTAGCGGGTCTCGTTTCGGCGTTGCCGGCGACGCGTGCTGAATTATAGTTATTTTAATGTGTTTAATGCTGTGCTTTGTTTATCTACATGCTAAATTGTACTAAATCCTATTTTGGAATTCCTAAATTTCATTTCAGTTGACATTTTTCATGAACTACACAAGTTATAATTACGTGGTACTTGTTAAAAAAAACCATAGTACTATGGTTTTTTAACAAGTACCACGTAATTATAACTTGTATTTTTGACACGCCACCACTGGAAGACACGGTAATTGTTGTACCTAACTTTAGGTACAACAATTACTGTGTCTTGTCTTCGTACCATTTATGAACCATTGAACCCATGCATGAGTATAGAATATAGACTTCTCACTTTCACTTGGTTTTTTACCGTCATTATAATACGGTATTTGACACATATTAAAATTTATAACACAGTGTCACTTTTTGGATAGTTAGCCATCAAAATATCACAATAAATCGTAAATTATAAAATTTTACCAAAATCATAAAAAGATATGAATCATCAAAAACTCAGAAAATTATGTAATTTTTTTACCGTCCAAAATTCAAATAAAAGGTATCAATAGAATGCTTATGTTAAAATAAAAAATAAATTGTACTGCAACTATGTACCTAAACGCATTATTTTACGACTAAAACAGCAAAATACTAATTTTCCCATACAACGGTTGGTCGAATGCAGTGCAAGTCACGTCATTTGCCAGGGCCAATTTGTAGGAGCCTTTTTGAGACCAGCTAGCGTCGAGCTAGGTTTGTCCCTAATTTTAGCCCTTTATTGTGCTCTAAATGTTGTTGGTCCCATATAGACATTTGATGGTCTCTAAAAACTAGTTCGATTGGCATTATAATTTTTTTTTAGTCAAATAGCATATTAGCCTTCTCTATGTCTTCTCGCTTTATTAGGGTTCCGTACCCAAAGGGTAAAACGGGACCCTATTACTAAGACTCCGCTGTCCGTCTGTCACCAGGCTGTATCTCATTAACCGTGATAGCTAGACAGTTGAAATTTTCACAGATGATGTATTTCTGTTGCTGCTATAACAACAAATACTAAAAACAAAATAAAATAAATATTTAAGGGGGGCTCCTATACAAAAAAAAAACTTTGCTCATTGCCTTCATTATGCGCTAGGTCTCAAAATGTATGGGGAAACTAAAACCCGACTCGCACTTGACCAGAATTCAAAGGACGAAGAACTCATGATCCATTTAATTAGAGATAGACCTGCAGGTGCTGTATGACCTCTCGAAGGCGCTACACTGAGAAATTTGGAGACTTTGAAACGCTGTCCTGCCCAGGCTAGCAAACAGTAGGGGCTGATTTTCAAATTTTAAGCAATCATGTTTCGCTATGGTCAGTACCACAATCATGATTCTTGACTATATGATTGTGGTACTGACAATAGCGAAACATGATTGCTTAAAATTTTCTCGATACAAATAAATAAAATAAAAAATAAATAAAAAAAAAGCAGCCTCAGCCTATTAAAACAACACATTATTAAAATACACGATTAAGTTAATATGATGGTATTTTACCTCATCTACCCTAATCTACACCCCCAACAATCTAGATCTTCTTTTACCGCATCTTAATTCACATCAGTTGTGACTCCGAGCGAGTCCCAGGCTAGAGTCCTTGGAAAACCATTTGTTTCCAGCAGAATGCCGCTTTGACAGGCATTCCGGAATATATTCAAATACGAATATGTTACTTTATGATTCTAGACCAAACATGGCCAGCCTCATACCGTAACAACCTCTACAGTACTGACAAGAGGAAATTTAATAAACCTGCACACAGTCAGATATTTAACGAGATTTGTCTAAAAAGCCATTCTCGGAGAGGGTTGCATCCCGTTTTGTCGTGACGTCGTGAGCGAAAAACAAAGGGTGTCTCTTTCAATCGATATATCGCCTTAAATAGATATCTATCGCAATCGAAAATGGATAGAAATAGGCGAAATAATGAATAAGGCGACTTCCTGACTGGGCGGGGCGGGATCGATATGTGACATTTTCTTCTTTGACGTAAACTTACTGACGTATCTTGTATCTAGTATCTTAGATACTATTCCCAAAGTATCTGGTATTTGTTATCTCAAATAATTATTTTAAGAGAACCTTGTATCTTGTATTTCAGATACTTTTATAGGGTATCTTTTACATCTCTGGATATCGCAATCGAAAATGGATAGAAATAGGCGAAATAATGAATAAGGCGACTTCCTGACTTGGCGGGGCGGGATCGATATGTGACATTTTCTTCTTTGACGTAAACTTACTGACGTCGCAAAGATTCCCACTTGATGGAATAGGTACTGTGTGAATTGTTGTTTATAGAAATAGGCGAAATAATGAATAAGGCGACTTCCTGACTTGGCTGGGCGGGATGCGGGATCGATATGTGTCATTTTCTTCTTTGACATAAACTTACTGTCGCAAAGATTCCCACTTGACAGAATACTGTCAGTATTACATTTGCGCAGTAGTAATATTATGCGCAGAAGCGGACCAGTACTTTCGCATCGTCCCGGATCCGCGCATCCCGCGCCAGTCAGGAAGCACTCATTTAAATGTAGGGGCGCAGTAAAAAGTAGTACTGAGTTGACTGACAGTTGACACTGACATTTGACAGTTTTCTCATATCGTACCGCCTCCGCACCGACAAATCAGGAAGTCACCTAACGTACGCGTTTGCTGCAAAAAGAATGCCGTATTTTCGGGACGCAGACGCGGCAAGCGCATTCCGTTGATCGCATGCGTCTAACGCTGCATTTGACGCATAAAACAACCGAGCGCTTTAAATAATGCAGCAGGATCTTGCTAGGTAACTTGGCTAGCGACCACGTAGGAAGTTGCTTGTATGGTACAGTTTATGCTACGTATAATATTCATAGTGTTGTTTTAGGACTAAGTCAACAGGAGCACTGACCTCGTCCGTCAACATATTAATTGAAAATGACCAACTCTTGTTACCATCTCTCATCTCTTAAAAATACAATGGCGCTCGTGTTAAACACAGGAGTGCCTACCTAATTAAATATTCGTCTGCAAAGGATCGATAACGCTCACGTCGTGTTAATTTGAATGCACCTTTCACTAATTCATAAAAAGAATTAGTCATGAGTCATGACATATTCTGTCATAGCTCAAAAAATAATGCCTCGGTCTTCGGAAAGAGATAATCGGCTATTTACTACGATTTCCGACGACTGGCGAATGAACATCTTATTATTAATTGACATTTCATATCAAATAAATATTACACTTTATGGACTTTAATATTAGTTTACGTCAAATAGATGACATGTAAACTTTGAATCTACAGGGAGGAAATCAGATAAGGGAAAATAATTAAGTCATATATAAGGCATCGTAGTGTAATCATTAATTACACTTATTTATGACGCCTTATTTATGTTTTGAAATATTTACCAAGCAGCAATTTAGGTAACTTAAATAGTCAATAGCCCAAAAATAAAATTAAGAATTGAATTGTTTTAAAATGTACCATATTTTTTGGTGGAACTCTATTTATTTCAACTTTGATTTGACAACAGCAGTCAATTAACAAAATTATGAAATTAAAAAAATTAAACATATTAACCAATTTATGATTTCCGGAACTAATTTAAAGGCTGCGCAAAATACCGTCAAGTGCCGATTTAAAGTTTTACAGTATATGTAAATAAATGATTATCTTTTATTTAACTTCACTTCTACTAAGTATCTACATAGCATAAATTGATTTAATAAAAAAACAAGTGAAGTCAATGTTTTGCTATACATTGCAGGTCGAAATATTGTGTATGGTTAATGTTTGCACAAATTAAGATCCCATTGGGTCGAAGTGCATCCATCCGCAAGAGCCCTCATCTAGGATAGTTGCAATTTTCAACATAAGTCAGGTAATTTTACTCTTTAGCTCGTATACTATTTAAATATTTGCTCGAATTAGGTTT
The DNA here is from genome assembly GCA_951800055.1 of Cenopis cana. Lineage (NCBI taxonomy): Eukaryota > Metazoa > Arthropoda > Insecta > Lepidoptera > Tortricidae > Cenopis > Cenopis cana. The sequence goes on along the minus strand of OX637476.1, from coordinate 9,515,912 downwards.
CCACCCTGAATATTTTACTACTACTACTACTGACAAATATGTCACATAGGTAATGTGAATGTGCAACAACGCTCTTTTTCCAACGACCGACGTACAATATTTATTGCCGGGTACTTGTACTATACTGCTCAAAAGAAAATACATACATATTTCGGTTTTATTCCTATTGGACACAAACTAATTGATATGTGGCTGAAGCCAGTTGTCTATCGGTGACGGGATTACCCGTCAATTAAACAAAAGATTGTTCAGTTTTGTTTTTTCGACGTCAACCGTGGCGTTAATTCTTACTTTTTCATTCTAACTCCAAGGTCCAACCTCTTACATTCTGGTGTTAAGCCTAATAGCTGGAAAAATATATATTACTATTTAATATAATTTTCACGTAACACTCAAAATACGTAGTGGTCCCTATTTTGAATGCATGAAAAATCGTACATACTTCTTGTAGAGAAGGTACAGAAAGCATTTCTCCGCTTTCTCTACAAGAAAATGTACGGATATTACCCCTTCCTATACCCCACCAAATATCTACTCGGAATGTTGGGCTCCAATTCCTTAGAGGTAAGACGCTGTTTCGAGCTTTTGACCACTGCTTGCCAGATCATGAGAGGCGAGTCTGATTGTCCTGATTTGGTCTCGAGAACATGTTGCTTGAATGTTCTGGACAAGTACCTGCGGGCCCAAGGTCACCGCCTCCTGGCGGGGGAGGCGGTTCGCACGGCGGCGCACGAGCACTCGCCTGTTGTTAGAGCGCAGGCGCTCCTCAATCAATGTATGTCCTATGCACCAGATTGCGACCTATTTACCCATAAATGGAGTAGACTTCGCTCCACCCTTTTAAATATCTGTGAAAATTACCTATAAATGTATTGTTCTTTGTTGTATAATAATGTGTAAATAGATTAAGATACCTACATTTAAATTTATCAACGCCATGGCTTAAGCTGTTATGTTGTTAAATTATATTTCAATAAATAAATGTTAAATATTTTTTTTGAGTAGTATATATTACCAACTAATAAATACAGACCGTAAGAAAGTGTGCTAGTTAATCCGCCGTGATGACATTAGTAGTTGACATGAACTGTTTGCAGAAGCGTGAAATAGCTAATAGGAACGACGCTGCTCAGCTGCCGTAAGCACGTTCTGTAAACTTTGTACTGCGCTAATCGAATCGACCTATAACTTGCGACGGCGTCTCGTAAATACGTACGGCCCACTTTATTATCTATCCCAGATTTAACAACGTTAGTTTATCCAAGGTTCTCGGGTAAACTTGAAGCACCGTAACAATTGCGTAGCACGCAATTAATATTCACACCCGGCTTGTGGACCATTTGTAGACACTTTAAACCCCCAATTTAAAAGTGCGCCTGAAAACCTTCCCTGAATTTTACCGCGGCGGAGTTAAAAAGCAATGCATGCACTCGCGTGATATGACAGCTCGTTGTATGTAGTGTTTTATGAAATTTTATGCCTTTGACTGGCCTCTGTCAGTTGCTGCTTTAATTGAATAGCGCGTCAGCCGTGATATACGAGAGGCGGCTTGCCGTCCGCGCCGCGCCGCCGGCCGTCGGCGCGCCGGCCGGCCCACATCGGACAATTAATCCCACATAAACAATTTATACCAAGACCGATTTACATTCAATAAATTCGACGAATCAGACACCGAACCGTCACCTTTTTTTAATGAAGGACAACTTAATTACAATCAAGTCTTAATGTTTTACGATTAAATTCCGAAACGCCCTCAGGTAATGTGATTCAATTTATTTAACAATTAATTGAAACGATCGCCCGTCCCCATAAGCATGTTTGCGACTCAGTGGAGTTTGAAGCCAATGTTTCCCCAAAGGATCCGAAGTTAGGCTAAGCTGAAGCGAACTCGATCATCAACTTTAACGACCTGCAAAGTTTAGACATTAAACTCTACTTTTACTTAGTTATCAATATTTTGATTACGTAAACCAGTAAAGTGTCAGGGATATTTCAGGCTCAGTTAAGTTCTAGGTTATTCTGATAATTCAATATAGAAATTTATTACTACCGATAAATTGACCGGCTCGCATAACAAACGATAATAAAGCTACTTGAACATGAAGTTGATTTTAGCTTGTATAACTTTTACCGCAGTTGCAATGTTCATCGATGTTAGCTGTAGAGGTGAGTGAGACGTACTAGGCAAAACGCGTAGTGAGTCTTGCGAGTACGCGTCCACAAAAAGACTAGATCCAAAGACTAGGTCCAAATACGTGCTAAACCGACCCCGACCCGAGGTGCCCCGAAAGAATCCGAACGCGCAGACGAATACGAATAGCGCGGAACATAAAGACTCTTAGATGTTTCGAGTCTTCAGAGTCGTCGTACGCCTAGTACTCGATACGCTAAAAGACGCGCAAGCGGGATCGCGTACCTACGCGTCCATGCCAAAACCTATTACAAAAACCTGTTCCCGTAAATACGTCTCACCTCTAGTTAGCTGGCGTGGCATGTTTTGTTTACGTGTAGGTTTCTGAAAGTTGAACTGAAACAATCTTTCTATTGCTATACAAATACTAAACCAGCTTCATCATACGTTCATGCTCTCATTTAGCGACACTTTTTCGTAGGAAGAGGTATAAAACCCAGTGCTTGACACTGACCCACTTGGACACACAAGAGGTCACGAGGTGAACGATTGTATCAACTATAGTCACAGAATAAGTAATAGTAATAGTCGAGATCAAAAAATTTGGCTCACACTAAATAAATAAATAACCGCAATGGGTTTTTTAAGGATGATTCACAGTAAACCGTTCCGTGTCCGGGCCGGCCCGTTTTCTAATACAGAACGCGCGACGGCCGTCGATTGTTTGTACTTGAAAACGGGCCGGCCCGGACACGGAACGGTCTAGCGTGAATCATCCTTTAATTGTATTCTATGCAAGTGTTGTATAAGAAGGATCCAATAAAGTGAGTGGGTTGCGATGAGAGCCTTGGCAAAAATCGCAAGTAAAGACACCACGAGCCCTTTTGGACCAGTTATACACCGTTGCATACAATACTTTTTTTACAACTTATTAAAAAAATAGATTTGTTAGACGTTTTATGCGCCATATTTTCCCTTAGTAATTGTGAAACTTATTCACGCAATTTCTTGAGGAATGACCTAAATTACTTCGTAGATTTTAAAAGAATCAACGTACCTTCGTTCATTCCGACTCGCACTTGACCAAAATTCTACTTAATATTATTTAACGTTATTATTTATAAATAATGGTACGGAACCCTTCGTGCGCGAGTCCGACTCCCACTTGGCCGGTTTTTATAAATTATGTCCGAAAATAGATAGGAAATCTTAAATAACACAAAACAATTATAAATCTATTTATTATGTAACTTATGTATGACGATGTATGTTCAATGCAATTAAACGATATGATATGAAATGATATTTATCTAAATATATACCTATTGTTCATGACTATGTACTGACACATAAAAGAACGGAGTAGAAAAAATATTTTACACTAGTTTTATTTACATAATATACCATTCTTCGTAATACCCAACTGTATTAGCAATTTCCGGGATCCTAATATATTTTATCATGACTTTTTAACAGTTGCGATTTAAACCTGGAAACATTATGTTTTACTTAAGAGCCTCCTTTACTCCACTTGTCATCTCTTGCGATGGAGCCTTAAGGATAGAATATAACAACTTTTTGAAAAAACCGCATCAAAATTAAATATGAAATGGGAAAACATGCGTATTCACAATTAATTTATTGGTTGGAAGTAAAAGTAGGTACAGAATTCAATTATAAGAGCTGTCTCATTAAGGGTGAGAGGCCCGAGAAGACACATAAGACCATTCGGATGTGAAGACGGAGCAGGAATCCTATGAAGATGGGATTTTCTAAACGCCTAAGAAATGCATTACAGTAAAGACAGCCGATTTTACCCAAAGCAAGAGCATGCCCCTCGGCTCGCGTGTGCGGTGAAGTCATCCCCCACGACTGTATTGTATCGTCATAATATGAAGTATATCAGTATCTAATTTTATAATAATGTAATTTATATTACCTATGTATTTTACGTTATAAATGATTGAATAAATGGGATTTGACGAATTATGTTTTACCTGTTATTTTTGCAGTTTAGTTTTAAAATAAAATAAAGATCATGAAGGGATTAAAAACACTGTACAACTAAGCATTATTTTAGGATATACATAATATAACGGTATTTCACCGACCCGTATTCGTTATCCGCGAGTGTGAGGCATTAAGGTGTCAAACATTGGGACGTTTACCTTAATCCATTAGTACGTGAAATAGAATAAAGTAAACATAAGTTGTATCACGTATAAATAACACAGCAAATGAGTCATTGACAGGGCTCGGGAGTTTATATATGCTCCATGATGGAGTCGTAAAAACAAGCTCCACGCAACTCGCTCGCTTTTATTGAAATCGAATGTTTTATTGTTGCCAAACCCTCCTCCATACCAGATACACTGGTCTTTTTGACTATATTATTTTGTTATTATTTCGGATAATTGTAGTTGAAATAAAAAAGTGCTTTTAGGATATCTATGGTACCTATTTTTATCTAATCTAAAAATATAGCCTAAAAATTTCGTACGCAATAAAATATCATGTTAAGTCTTCTGTTCAAACCAAGATGTCAAACTCTCTAGAAAGTAAAGTTATTTTCATTGAAAATTTCCCTCAGGAAATTATCTTAAATTACCTACAAAGAACTTTGCATAGGGTAAGTTTCGCAATTTTGGAAAAACCCAAACAAGTATAGATATTTGAACCAAGTTTAGGTACGGCAGAGCATCTATTGATACAAAAACTTTACGAACAGTAGTATGAGCAAGTTATAGATCTTATTCTAAACGAAACTTTGTTATGCAGGATTTAATAAAATTAATATCTCATGGAGCGGCGGCAAGGTAAACGAAACTTCAAAACGAGAACCAACTTCCTAGAGACATGGAACTAGAAAATTTAATATTCTACCGTGGCTTCTAGTTAGTAGTTACATACACGAAGTCGGACACGACTTGGTATATACATATATATTATGCAGTAGGCATCAACCTGCTAACACTATGCATTCGAGAAGTCCTCCCTTCGGTGCATTCAGTGTGGGCCCCAAATTTTAAGTCTGGTTAACGTGTGACACACTTTCGCATTTATAATATTGTAGTATGTTTCTAGCTGTCACTGCAACGATTCCTCTGCAATGCACTTCTTATTCTTCTGGAATCGCAAGCAGCAGTTATTTTTTGTTTTACCCGCAAATTAAGCAATACATGAAAAACAAGTTGTGCCAGTTTTTATGAGTAAAGGTACTCAACAGGTCAAATGCAATTCAGTAAAAACTTTGATAGGAAAACTCTTACAATTTGTTTAGGACTTCCATGCTACGTGTAGGTACTCGTTTTCTTCTTGAGCGTAGTGTATGTCCCGAAGGCTCGTATCGTTGATCGGCAGCTGCAATAATTTCCCTCATCGTCTGCTGACGGCCGCCCCGCCCCGCGACTAATTGCCGCCTACTTGTTTATTTATATTAAAACCTAGTACCCGGGCGTGACTGTAAAAAGACGCTTTTAAGTTTCATGAATAATGTCGCAGTTTCGCCGCACTAAAGTTTTCTATTAGAGGACGTTCATAAACAAAATATATACCTAAAGGTCCATCGCTCGTCGTATGTATTTCGCGGGATTCGTAGGACACATTACGCTTATGTCGGCGAGTTTGATGCCTACGCAAAACTTATTTTCATTTCTCATACTCTGATAGTGGATCATTGTTCATCTAAGTAGCGTGCTGAAAGTGGTCCATTTCTGCTCTAGAGCAGAAAAGTATTAAAAAAAAATTGTATGGTGAATCGGAGTTAAATTGGGCAACGGCACTAACCTATACAGCCACATAGTACAGATTCTTCAGAGATCCTATACTTGTTCAAATGCCTGACTGCTTACATAAACAACCTCCTTAATTTGTTTGGTTTTTTTGCCACAGTCGAAATTAATATCAATAGTTTGTGGCAGATAAAAAAGGGAAACTATGACAAGGACAACAAATCATATGTCTCTCTCTGTCGCTCTTATATAAGGTTGTATATGAGCATCTCGTTCAGTAGGTATTATTTGGTATCGAGTCTAATTAGTCTGAGCGTAAGCCGATTATTTTTTTATTAAAAATAAATGAAATAAAATGGTCCATACACAAACACCATTAACGTCAGTCAACAGTTCCCGCCAAAATGTTTTTTTCACTGATTCAGAAAATGATTGTGCATATTGTTATTGAATTTAACAAGTATTTCGCGTTGCAAATAGGTAACACAGGTTCTAATTTTTAGATCATGTCAATGTATTGTTTTACATCTTGTTTTTTGTGAAAAATGAAACGAAAATGTGCTTTATTTTATTTTGTTTACGAAGCTGGAGGTCCCGGGTTCGATTTCCGGTCAGGGCATTTATTTGTGTGATGAACACGTATAATAGTTGTAGGTGTTTTCTATGTATTCAAGTATGCATTTATCCATGTATGTATATCGTCGCGTTTTAGTACAAGCTTTGCTTGGTTTGGGACTAGGTCGATTTTAGTGTAAGTTTGTCCACAAATATTTATTTATTTTTAAATATTTTACTTTCCTCGTATTCGAAATGAAAAGCAGAGTGTTTAACTCGGGTGAAAGCACCCATTTCAGCCTCGAACTATTGGCGCTCTCACTTCGTTCGAGCGCCAAAATATCTCGGCAGGAATGGGTGGCTTTCAGCCCTTGGTTAACAATCTACTATTACCTATTGAAATAAAATCGTAAATTATGTTTAGGATTGACGCATACGTGCTCACTAAGTACATTATCAATATTGAATATAAATACCATTTGGTACCTTAATTAAATAAATTAATGCACTTGCCTTTAATAGCAGAGTCGATCATCTCAAGATTCCGTAGCGTCAACGGTACAGGTTGAACAACTAAATCCAGCCCAGGTTTCCCACCGCTCCGCCTCTTCTCCGTTAGAAATATAGCATAAGTCCGAAGTCGCAGCGGCGGGCACGCAAATCGCTGGGAACTCTCCACCAAAACAGTAGCACCACTGAAACGCAGCGCGCTCGACTCGCCGAACCTAACCATCACGCCTACGTCGTTCAAATCACCTTTTAACACTCTCCGAATCGTTACTTTATAAGTCCTTGTATCGTTTTTACCAATTTTCACTTCATAAACTTTCCCGGTAAATATATATTTTGCAATCAATGTGATCCGTTTTGTAAATACTTTATTGTAAACAATGTTACAGGTGAAGGATGCGGACCGTTGTCGTATGTGCACTCTTGCGCGCCCCGGTAATTGCGCGTCCATATTGACGGTGGCACATAACAGCGGCAGTAATACAAACATCGCGACAGCCCGCATTTCGAGAAAATAAACAAATGAAAAGCGGTGTAGTGGATCAGAACATTGTGAGAGAAACTATCAGCCACAAGGGTGCGTTGGGGAGCGTGCGCTCGTGCGCAACTCGCCTCAAAGGCTGCGCTGTGCGTGCGCCTGCGACTGCACCCACTCACTCCAGATCGTTCATCTACCCCACATATTTCCATACTGATTAGACTCGCGTAAATAACACCACGCACCTTGTAATAGTACACCCGGCGATTGGATGCGACGTTTATCGACGACACCATCTTGATTTGTCGCGGAACCGACTAACGCTTCCTTTTCCACGTCTATATAGAACGTCCATTTGTTACCCAAATGTCTCTATAAACGTAATGTAGTACAAAAGATATCAATAAATAAACTAGAGTCTATATTTTATCGACGCCACGTAGCACAGCGAGTTTTCTCTTCGTAATAGCTACCTATGTATAATAAAACCTTCGTTTAAAGCACAAGCTAGGAGAATATATTTCCGTGTCCGTGTTATAAAAACCCTATAGGACAGAATCGAAGCCCAGTTTCGAGTTAAATATACATTATGTACTTAACTTTATATTCAAAGGAAGCTAGGAAGACATTAACGTGTAACAAGTAACGAATCAAAATTTCACGTTTATCGTTTTCACTCAGGGTTTAAATCATAATCATGATTGCAGATTCCCGCCCAGAGAGCTCGCGCGTAATATGTGTGCCCCACGAACGTAAAGCTGATTTGATGTGCTTGATTATGGCTGGGTGCTGAGAGAATAGGTAACGCGTAAGCAATTAGAGTTAAACACGTTAACCTACTAAGCGATCTGGGAATAAAGGGAGTATCAATTATAAGAGTAACAAGATACAAGAGTTCATATCCATATAGCCTACTCAGAGCGGATCGCCGTGTTAAATAAAAGGGAATCCTCACAAATAACACACAATAATTCAAGTATCTCACTTCATTGCACCTGGATGACGAGGTAGAAGAGTTTTAGGAATTACTGAACAAAGCCTGCCATAAACAGTTAAGCACCGTAGTACCTGGAATATAGCACTCGGTGACGTTAACGCAAAGTTTGGGACAAGAGAGGAATTGGATAACGAACATTAACTTATTAAATTTAGCATTAAACTCATTTACGGAAGATATGAGTAAGTACAAAAACCTCATTGAGCGGACCTTGCACAAAAAAGATATAGCGAGTACTTAGTTATGGTCACAAGCGCTATGAAAAATCAATTTATTTCTTGTCGCCTGGTTTGTTGTTTACACCGTTTTTGCCTAGAAACATATATTTCCAAGGGATTCAATTTGTAACAGTCAAAATTACAGAAGATTTGCTTAGCCTAGACAGGCCTGAGCCGATAAATTCGCTTATGCTTACAAGTCGTTTTACTAAATCAGAATTAGGATTATGTAGAACGATTTGAAACCACATTTTTCACGGATACCTATTCTATGGGCACATTCTTGGACCGCGGGCAGGCCATAAATTAGGACTATCTGTTACCGCGCCAGACCGACACCTGAGACTGGGATCCGGCACTGATCTTGCGCAATTTTACAAGGATTTACTATAGTGCTATTGATCGGCAAGGTTGCCTAACATAGCTTTCGCTGCGTGAGTATCATACGAAAATATTACACCTATTGAATTTCATTTCCAAAAACACTAATTTTAATAAATTCATTTCGTCGCTGGCACATCAGCTCGTGTGTACCATGTCAACGTAAGCGTCAAATAATTAAAATTCATGGCTACAAAGGCGTCCTAGTGGAGTTGCAATTAATATGAAAATCTCTGGACAATATTTATGATACTGACACCGGCGAAATTATAGCTGAGTTTAATATTTACTGACGGCCATATTTTACGCACGAGGGGATTACGTGCGAAATATAAACGTAAGCTGCGTTATCCAAATTTAATGGCCGCTATTTGACACTTGATCATTCGACGCGCCGTACGACTCATTCCAGCGGGGCGTCGTAACAACCACAGTTTATTATTGCTGCCGCTCCAGTCGTCGACAGGCGGCATACCTGACATTCGGTAGTCTTTGTGGTTAACCGCTCGGAAAATAAACAGTAACAACGAGTACAGTACAGTAATACCAAATGGCACATTCTATCGATGCAACCAGGGAAAGCCCGGTTCAGATAAAATTTGTCAGAACGTACTCCGAGACAATCGGGCTGAAATAAATCCGGAATTCATAATACATTCCGTCAGTGCATCGCAAACGAGCTCGCGACTCGCGCAGCGACGCGACTCTACAATACGAACAGCCTACAGCAGGATAATTTCCGACATGTTTGCAGCGATTAGTTTCGCAACTGCCACCCGACCGCGCTGTGTGAAATATGACCGCACCTACGTTTACGTTTTCAAATAATCCTCTGTGCTCGCGAATTATAACCCGTGAATACATAAAAGGCGCGGCGAGCTGTAATTCCGCGAGGGAGGAGCCGTAAATAATTGTCGTGGCTTTAGCATTAATTCCTTACCAAGAGTGAATCTATGAGATCACTTACACGCTTTAATTATGGAAATTGTAGACGTTTATTTGCTAGGTACATAATTTCGCTCTTAAAGCTTCCCATTCAGAATGAATTCTAAGTAATTTGACGACTTTATTGTTCGTTGTAGGTAATAGGATAGAATTTATCAAAACCGTTGTAAACATAATTAACCCTTTTCCAGGCCGCACCAACATACATGGTTTTGCGAAAAACAAAATACATACCTATTCAGAATAGTTAAATTAATTTAAGGGCAAGTAACTTTTCGGCGAAATTTAATTCGATTCAAACCTAACCTTGAGTATTAAGGTTGAAATTTTAATTACACGCATGTAGTCGATAAATCGTACTATGCCTGGAAAAGGGTTAACATGTTGGTAAAACAGCCTCGGTAGGGTGCTGTTAACTTATCTTAGGTACTCGTCCTAATATATACTGATATATATAAAATATACTTACTTCAAAATAACTCTGATAATGTTTAATCTTGGAATGATAACAGTTTCTTTAAAATGTCTACAAATTCTTACTTTAACTAATATTTTACGGACATGCTAGACTGAAATAAACAGAAACTCTGACATTACTTATAGCAAATTACACGACCAGAATACAACCGCACCTGGAAGTTGGGTGCTCCGACTGTCTCCGCGTGTCACCTCGGTAATTAAACATTCCACCTTGATATTAACCTGTTTGAAAATTCTAACTATGTCGCCGACTAGGCGCTTCCAATGAAAATTCTCTTTCTCTACAATAAACAACGCGATATATTATTATGCACGCACAGAGTTATTTCAAACGCTTTCATGTTTAACCGCTAAATAAAATTCCATTTACTTGTAATTGGTAAATAGTATGGCTGTAATGCTAATTTAATTTTATGCGGTTATGGTAAGTTTGTATCCGGTAATGGAATCCTGCTTGCGAATACCAGTACGATAAATATGTCGGTTCACGATTCAAAGTATTCTAACGTGGTACAAAACTCTCGTACCTAGTCTGTTCTGTCACAGTCGTCATTAAACACTAGACTTTATTGCCGTCTGTATCCTTATTCCACAGTCATCAACTACACGTCGAGACGGTTCAAATGAGCCCAAACACGACAGGTTTATTTTTTATAATTTAGGAGTTATATAGTTAGCCACCTTTTGTCATATTAATGCGTTGTCATCAAACTTACATAAGTATGCCAAATTTCAGCTCAATCAGTTGAAGATAACTGGTCTAAAATTCAATTGCAAGATTTGTCCTATATGCTAAGCTTGTAAAAAAAGATATCTATAAAACGAGTCAGTAATTTCATTGTAATACAAGTTCCAACGTAAGAAAATAAATTCAACATTACGATTAAGTTTATAGCATTTTTAATTAAGGTACTGAAACGTTATGACAATAATATTGCGGTTATCGCATCTGCCTTACTAGGTATATACATAGGCTTACTTTTTTACTCATCTTTCCCTATGCGGCGCGCACCGTAATCGTAAGAGGGAGACAAGACAACGAGATTAGCGGATGGGGAACGAATTCTAACGAAATCTGAATCAAAGGGTAAGTTTTATCCTGGATGTAAATTGGAGAATTTTAGACCATAATCACAGAGATGAGTTTTTGTTCTCACACTTATTTAATGAGAATAGAGGCTTTCTAACAATGCTTGTAAAGAAATAGGCAATGCAATGTACAGATAAGCCCTTAATCTCGACACCGCGCCTGGCCCCAGTAACACCTCTTATAAACATCCCTTTGTTATACTCGACCGTTTCTGTAATTCGACCCATGACACCGACCCTTACCTTTTGTAGGCCAGAGATACGCCCACTTAGTGTTTCCTAGCTCGTTTGAAAACTACTTTAGAAGCACGCCAAATAAATACAATGTTGTTAGTCTAGATAACCCAATGGACGAAGTTAACACTTGAAAGCCAAGCTGAGTGCCGACCGTCATTTGATTGTGAACTGTCTCGTGAATCTAGAAAAGGCAAGTCGTGCGTAAGTAATCGAACTAATATAGGTAGGTAGGTCAGGTTTAAAAGAATAATTTTATTTCATGGTCTAAGATCCGGCAACAAATCTATAATTATAATATAATATAATTATAATTATATTATAATTATAAAATCTATAATCTTCATATTCTATAATTCCATACATGTTAGATAATATATATATTATTTACGTAAAGTTTACAAGTTGTTAACACAAAAAAAAACCGGCCAAGTGCAAGTCGGACTCGCACACAAAGGTTTCCGTATAATCTTATTATATTATATATTTATATCTTTAAACGAGCAATTCTTGTATATTTATTTATTTATTTATATATTTATTTCGGGGATCTCGGAAACGGCTCTAACGATTTTGATGAAATTTGGTATGTGGGGGTTTTCGGGGACGAGCAATCGATCTAGCTAGGTCTCATGCCCGGGAAAACGCCGAGCTAAGCTCGGTCTCCCAGATATTTATCTATAAAAACAAATCATGTCTGTTGTATGGGAGCATTGGGAGCCCCCTTAAATATTTATTTTTTCTGTTTTTTTGTTATAGAGGCAACGGAAATACATCATCTGTGAATTTTTCAACTGTCTAACTGTCGCGGTTCATGAGATACAGCCTGGTGACAGACGAACGGACGAACAGCGAGTCTTAGTAATAGGGTCCCGTTTTACCCTTTGGATACGGAACCTTAACAAGAAACAGGGAAAATATAATAAACACTAAGTATGTACCTTAACTTGATTTCATGATTTGGAAGTGCTGTGTATCACAATTGCAAATAACACTGACATAGTTGCCTAGAACTTGTGCTCATAGCGGATATAAGTTCGCCGTCAACACAATAGGCGTGCTCTAGCTCCGATTCAACTCGAAATCGAATTCTCAGCACAGGAAACCTAACACTAAACATACCTAACGTCCCACATAAGATGATATTGATCCGTAACCCCTCATGCACCCTCATATTTCACTCATTCCGTCTTATTTCGTCATTGAAATTCGTAGCTCGCAAACGGAATCGTTAAGCTAGTCCATTTCGGAAGCATTGGCTCGGCTCAGGGAAAAAATCCGCCTAACATTTACTGCTTATGTGCATCCAGAAGCGACACGAGAAAAATTTAATCTGATAAACCGGCAATGTGTGCTATTCGAAGTTGATATAAGTACCTATTCAATTTTCATTTAAACCCCAGTGTAAACCTAAGCTTTAAACCTTCGTCAATCGCGGTAATTTCTTCTAGATATGCCGTTGGGAATATCCGGGCCCAGGAGACCAAGTACGCAATCATTCCACCAAATAAAAAAAACAACTTATTTATTTGATAGAATGATTGCGTAACGTTATTCAATATACTTAAAACTACGTTCTATTAGGTATTTGACAATTCAGTTAAAAGAAAGACTTCTCTGGCCGCGACACTGAAATTACCGCCTGGAAACAAGTTTTCAAACTACTAAGTTAACAGGAGCTACTTGTGCTAGGCACCGCCAATTTTCGCGCGATTTGAAATTCAAAATCCCGCACCCTAATTTTCATCTCATTTCGGTTAGAAAAAGTCACCGGTAACGACGAAAGCGTTCACAGCGACGTAGGGGAGCGATGTGAATGGTGGCTTTTAGCGATATTACTGCGTGGCAGGCGATTAAGCAAACGACTGTTATGACAAAATTAATGCCTCAGGCCTAAGTGAGTGTTCATACTCATGTGGCTGCAGGCGCGGGGTAGCTACATTCATGTTCTTGTTCTTATAGTCGTCGTATATACTTACACTTACAACGTTTCTTGTTCGCAGACAAAATTGGTCAGTCTTAGGTTGTCCAAGACTATTTAGGACTGATCAACTTAATTAACATAGAATTGATTGCAACAAATATTAGATATGCAATTTTTTACACTTTTAGAAGGCTGAATCTCCGTTAATGTAAGGCCTAAAAATACGTTTCACCAACGAACTTTTAGGGAATTGCCGTTGGATTTTGGTCGTCGCCGCGTTGGTGAACACACGTGCCCGGAGCGACGCGACGACGAGCAGAATCCACTAACGTACAAAACCAATTGCCTACTGTCATGGCGTCGTTACCGAACAACGCCATTGAACAAGTATTGATTGGCGAAATCATCATAAAGATGGAAAGCCATTTTTAAAGCAGAAGAAGTACCTTTGCCATACCATAGACAAAATATTAGCGAAAAACTGAAAAAATCGCACATTGCTCCTTCCCTAAGTCGGAACTGAGTCCTCGAGGTCAACTTCAATTCAATTCTTTAAAAAATGGCTTCCATCAAATTTATGAAGATTTCGCCAATGATGTCACGTGTTCAATGACGTTGTTCGGTAACGACGCCATGACAGTAGATAAGGTTTTGTATGGTAAATGGATTCTGCCCGTCGTCGCCCCGGGCACGTGTGCTCACCAACGCGGCGACGATCAAGATCCGTCCTCGAGGTCGAAAACTTAGGATAGTCTTCCTAGTGAGCCTTCAAACAACCTGTCAAAGTTCCATTAAGTTCGCAATACTTTCCAGCTCATCATCATCATCAGCCTATATACGTCCCACTGCTGGGCACAGGCCTCCTCTCATAGATGAGAGGGATTGGGCAGTAGTCCCCACGCTGGCCCAGAGCGGGTTGGGTACTTCACATACAACTTTGAATTTCTTCGCGGATGTATGCAGCTACCCCCACTTTATTCGACGCATTGGCTGGATTAGTTCTCATCGACACAGAGTCGAAATTAAGCATGCTGGACGGATTACACAGGTGAAATAAAATTGCTGGGGTACACTGTACCTACAGTCAATAGCAAAATGTAGATAATAATTTTAGTACTTTGTCGCACTAACGTAGGTAAGAATACCGCGACAGTTGGGATGCGTCGAAATAGTGAAAATGGTCATCAAATGGGAACTAAAATGATCATCAACTTTTGCTGTTGACTGTACCTAATATCTTCATAGATAAGAAGCGCGACTAGCTAGCGTTAATCATAATAATCATAATCATAATCTTTATTCGCAAGAATACTTAATTCTAATTTCATTACACAGATGTTAAATGTGCAAGAGGCGAGAATTTATTTACAACCGAACTACAATGAATGGCCAAGTTACCAACATTCGATATGGATGCTACGCTACGTAACCGCGGAGCGGGACTTGTTATTATCAGAAAAAAATCTGTGAAAAAATAAACTTTTTACGACTTGCTTTCAGTTGTTCGTCTAACAGAATAATAGCTTTAAATTTGAAGTCCTTGGCTTTTATGAAGTAGACAGCGATAAGAGGGATTATAAAGGAAAGAGGGGCCGAAATGTAGATAAGAAAATAATGGGCCTCCAACGACGATGAAAACTGAGCGAAACGACTAGAAATTTATCTACTTAGTCTATTATTACGTATCAACACTGCGTAAATTATAAGTTGACTTGTAAAATGTAATAAAAGTTTGAATGCCCGCCCCAGCTCGTAAAACTGTATCTGCCTGGTGACTGTAAAAGCTGGGCAGAATACAATTCCTACCTACGCTGGAATAGATATTATGTTTAGTGAAGGACTCGTAAACTTAGTTATGATACTTACCATATATGAGATTAAGGATTCAAAGACGCAATTTATAAGTAGGTACAGTCAAGTGCAAAAATATGGGTGCATACAACTTGCTCAAAAAGATAGCTCTTATGTCGGTGAATTTTATTATTCCGTTTTGGTACATATTTATGAGAGGATTCATTCGATACATATTTTTGCACTTGACTGTACCTAATCAATTTTTGTTTTATAGCAGGTACCTACCTACCTACTTTATTCTACTGTCATTTAAAGTAGGTAGTCAGTGGAAGAAAGGATTAAAAACAACCACTAAGTATTTATTTCCATTTACTAAGGCCCTGCCGGCTTCTGTAGGTATTTCCGAGTTCATGTAACCTAGACCTATTTAAGGCAAGAGTGAATAGGCATTTTCTGGGTGAGCTCGCTTCACCTGCGGCCTCATCTTTGCCCCTGGCTAGATGCTGGCCAAGAGCAATCCCATTATTAATAAAAAAAAAGAAAACCTTTCCCGAAAAAAAATCCATTCGCGAACTTCCCTACAGAACAGTACGTTACCCAGCTCCTGTACCTACTATAGAATTTTTTTCTTATAATTTACAAATTTCCCCGAATTTTTGAGAAAGGCCCTATACAGTCCTCAGCTGGAACTGGGCTTGCCGTCCGTTGTAGGTCTGAAAGTAATTTTTGGTTCAGTGTACCTACTCTAGACTGGTTAATGTATGACATTATTTCTAGTTGAACGGCATTTTGTGAGCCATTTGCCATTTTGGCAACATAACTTTCCCGAAGTAAAAACACCTGCTGCTGCCATTGAGACATTTACAACCAAGCTAAGCTTAGCACGCGTTAAAGTGAGCGCTAGCAAATGTAAATAATATGATTTCAAACCTTTGAGTCCGAGAATCTGGAATATTACATATTTGACGACGCTCATTGACGTGGAAAACCTAGGACAATAAGATGCCTAATCATCATCCTAGCGTTATCCCAGTACAGTTGCATCGTGAAGGATCAAGGATGCCTGGGGTCCGCTGCCTAATCCCAAGATTTGGCGTAGGCACTATTTACGAAAGCGACTGCCATCTGACCTTCCAACCCCGAGGGGAAACTAGACCTAATTGGGAATAGGCTTTGTCATGTGAGTGGGCAACTTGACTGTTTAGAAGTTCTCAAGCCGCCCGAAGGCCTCCAACTTGGCTTAACTACTGCTGCCATAGACAGCAACCGGGATCAACGGCTTAACGTGCCTTCCAAAGCACGGGAGCGCTCAGTTAGTAACCAAAGCGGTCACCCATCCAAGTCCTGACCGCTGCCCACGTTGCTTAACCTTAGATACCGCAAGCGGTACGCAGGCGCCGCTGGGCCACGAGCGCTCCGATAAGATGCCTAATACATATAAATTAGTCGTATAATATTTTCATGGTTTGAATTAACTAGTGACAGCTATGTCCTCGACTTTTCATTGTAAGCTATTCGTGGAATGTTCCTGATGAATTTTGCGATATATACCTGTGCACCTGTGGGAAAAACTAAGTACTTACAATTTGCCATTACATTTTGTATAAGCGTTTTATGAATAATGATTATATCAGGAGGGGCTTACTACCGTGACGTCATCGCGCCGCGCAAAGGCACATGCGGCCGCCGGCTCACACATTGTGTGACTATTCAATGGCTGCGGAGCAGCGTTACGGATCGCACGCGCACGTGCTTGTACGATCATAAAAAAATATTCTTTTCGTGTAGTTTCGTGTTAAATAATAATGTCAAAACCACAGCATTATTGTATTGCAGCAGGTTGCACCAATAATAATAAGAACGTAGACGTAAGAACGGTCATTGAGTTTGGTATTCACCAACGGTTGACATAAAAGAAAACGAAAATGAAAACGTTGGTTCTAAGAAACCTCTTTTATTTTTTAAAGTGATGCCTTTAAAAATTATATAAAACTTTGTATCCCCTGGTTACATGTATGGAGTGCCCCCTCCCCCTACTTTAATATTTTTTCGCCATTTCACATCACTTTTACGTAGCGGTTCATACGACTAATAGAACACACCTTCCTGCTAAATATTTTAATTGTATTTGTAGTGCTTATAGTCTCAGAGTACATCGGCTGTCACATACAGACGAAAAGACGGACGGACAGACGGGTTCCGTTTTCACCATTTTGGCTACGGAACCTTAAAAGTACTATTCGTAATTGTATTGTAAACAACACTACTAATAATAATAAAGTACATATATTAAAATAGGTTCTCGCTGGTGGTAACCCTAGCGCTGAGGGCGGGGCCTCGAAAGAGCGCGTTGCGTGCGATAGAAAGAGATGGCCACGTTTAGGCACGTTTGGCATACCTAAACGGGGAATTTGTTAGCAGAGAAACTTCTGTACTTGTACTATTACTTATTCTGTGATTATATGCAGATGAAGTCGCTCGCAGAAGCTAGTATAGTAGACGGTAATATACTCGTAGTTGGGTCATTTTTGGGCCGTTTTTCCTAAACACTTGCGGCCACTATTTTGTCGAATTTAGATAAAGAATTGAATGGCGTTTTTTTTTTGGTAGAAGTACAGGACATCTATAGTAGAAATTATTTAAAATGTCCTACATTTTATAAAACTTGTCATTGGACTTTGAATCTTCACGCTTGGACAGTAAAGTTGCTTTTTGAACGGCCTAATTTGATACAACTCGGACAATTCAAATAATTTTAAGTATACCAACTAACTCAAAAATGCAATCAAAATCTACAGCTAATACGTCAAAAAAGTGTCCACGAAGTGAGGCGGTTGAAACGCGAGAATAATGACACAGGTGGGATATGTTAGTTCGTGAGGAAATATAATACAATAATAAATTAAATATCAATAACAAGATACTTTATTAAAAATGCACAGCATTAGATAGATATGTTATAGAAAATAGTGATAAAACACTATGATATTTTACAAGAATCGATAAAATTTATCACATTTTTATTACATAGTAGATAGATATATATGTATATTTATATTTTAAAGTTACTTGAGAGATGACACTTTGAAGAGTGGTATTTATTTTATAATGTATAGTTATTGCTTAAAGACAGTCATTTAATTATTTAAGATTTAAAATACAAGCCGCTAAATCCTTTAGCAAAATCCCCGACCCTTTTGGCACCTCATTAACAATTCCGGTCCCTAATTTCCTTACGTGTTATATTAAAAGAATTATTTAAATGACCTCATTAAACATTTCGTACACAGGCATATTTGTTTCGAAGAACTTACATTCTATGTATTTTAGTCTATACACGCGTCTCCATTAACCTTGCGGACCAAGGTCGCTCCGTCCTAGGGGCCTATCGGCGACCGTCAGGATCGCGCTTTATGAACATGTTATAGGCAAAATAGCTATGGGCAGACGATTTGCGCGATGTTGCGCGGGGTGCAGGCGCGGAGCCCCTGTCCGCGCAGGCGCAGGCCGCGCGCGGGCGGGATCACGTCGCGGCCGCTCACGCGCAGCCGGTGCACGCAGCCCACGAACCCGGACAGCGTCGGGGCGCCCGGCAGCCTATGGATGGAAAGATAAACTTACGGTCCGGGCACGACTTCGGGAGGCGGCCGCGGCAGCGATTTTCCTAAGTGTTAAGCCCGCTGTACACATTGAGCCAACGTATTGGGCCAACAGCTGGGCCAAGACGCCAACGTGTGAACGAAGCGCGCCAAGATCCTTTGATGTGTGCACGAAAACCGACACCATTCGGGTTGCGAGCCAGCATTGGCGCTAACTACCAACATACAGCCAAGCGGGTCTCTATACGTTGGCCCAACGGGCTGGCCCAATACCTTGGCCCAATGTGTACTGCGGCCTTAAGGCCTGAGTGGACTTTTTTTTTATAAATTGAAACTCATTCTGGTGTCCTGAGTCGCCGCTGCACAAATATTATGCACGCTCGCCCGCCCCGCTGCACGCCCCGCTCGCTCCGAGCGTCCACTCAGGCCTTACACTTATACATTGCGTGTGATCCTTACTAACTGCTCTGCATGGCGCGTCTCGATCGTGCAATGAACGGATAAACCGCTTGCCGCGTCGCAATACGCGCTAAGTCATGCTCATGGCCGGGGTGTTACGCGGTTACTACAAACTCTGTAATCGTAAGCGATATTTTAAAATCTGTCTGTATGGCAAGTTTCTACGGAATGAGAGCTGCCGGTAGGTACCATATTTAACTTTTTTCGGTCAGTAATCGTAAGTTGGTGCAATTTGCCGTTAATAGCCAGCTGGCCACTCTATTATTATTTGCAATTGATTTTAATGAGCATTACATGGCTAATAAGTGACAAGTTAACAAACTACGAAACGTACGAACGTTTTTAAAAATAACTATTTACCTCTTCGTAATATTCTCCGGCGGTCGACCAATGTAGATAAACGGGTCGACATCCAGCGAGCTCATCCGTCCTGGCGACGACCCTCGCGCGGTCGACTTTCCCATCCGCAACATTCCATCCTTCTTATACCTTCTAGCAGAAATCTTGGACCGTCCGTCGAATCTTACTTTCCCAGTACGCAGCTCCACCGGACCGCTGCCAGCGTTCCATCGCAAAACGGCTTTGTTTTCACCCAATCCGAGCCACAAATTATCTCTCGGTCCAGCAGCGCTCAGGAGAGTTCCTTCGTCGCAAACTGCGGAAACTTCGGCCCAGATATCAAAACGCTTCGCGGGCAGCCTCGTTCGAGCCATCATTCTCGCGTAACCATCAAACAACGGCATCCTGTATATTTCTTCCACGTCCTCGAATTCATCATAAATCGAATATTCCCCTACTTCATTGGTCAATTCTTCCTCTATTTCTTCTGTTATCGTCGCCTCTAGTTTTGGAACGCAATGTGGCGGGACCTCATTCGTTTGCATAGGAGTATCAACGTTCTTTTCTGCAAATTGAACCGATCGAGACGTTGTAAAATTAGATAGGTTTTATAGGTGCTAGCGAATCGTACTTAATGAATAGGTTGTGCGAGTAATGGTATGGAGTAGCTCGTCTAGCGATATCCGACTGGCGGGAGGATGTCGACGCAGGTGAGCTCGGGCTCGGGGCTATCAGGCTTGCCGCTGTCGGTGGTGTCGTCGCGAGGCAATGAGTCGGTGGAGCGCTCGTGCTGGGCCGCTAGCGATGATTCAGATGGGGTGCGGGGACGGTCGATACGCGTGAAGGTGACTGAGCGACTACCTCGCCTAACGTGGGGAGATTCATCGCTGCAGGGACCGAAGGCTTGTACGACGACGTCGGATTGCGTCCTACAGGCGTGCGTGCGGAGGTGGCAAGCGGAGAGGTAGGTGCGTCCGTCGCTACCGCAGACTGAGGTGTCGGCGGGGCCGCACTCGCCGCCGCCGCACTCGCACTGCGCCAGCCCGCTGCGCACGACGCAGTACGCGCCGAAGTAGCACGCCATGTGCTCGCAGCTCGTCGCTGGCAGTTGCGTCGATTCCGCTGTTTTCGATTTAAAATATTAATAAATCAACTATTTGAAATTTGTCTATTTTATGAGTAATGTGGGCTCTAATTTGGCAAATGCTTTGTACCTAATATTTTAAGCCATCGCTTATTTAATTCTCAAACTATTTAACTCTCAAAAATTTCGGTTTTATAAAGATCCATTGGACCTTTTGCGAAGTAGTAACACAGTATATGTTTGACTAGCTAAAGCTACCTATGTGCAAAGAAAACATCAATCCGCCACACTCTCTTTGTACTCGTAAAAAACTGGCCAGTACGTGAACACTGAACACATGCTGACTGGACAGTAGGACAGTGTACGGACGGTCGAAGCAGCCGTTGGGCCCGAGCGTGTGCTCGTGGTTGGAGCACACGGTGCATTTCTGTCCTTGGATAGCTTGCACACGCAGCGCCCCGTCATCTGCTCACAGTCCTCGACCTGAACACCGAACATTGCTGACTGGACAGTTGGACAGTACGTACGGTCGAAGCAGCCGTTGGGCCCGAGCGTGTGCTCGTGGTTGGAGCACACGGTGCACTTCTGTCCTTGGATAGCTTGCACACGCAGCGCCCCGTCATCTGCTCACAGTCCTCGACCTGAACACCGAACATTGCTGACTGGACAGTTGGACAGTACGTACGGTCGAAGCAGCCGTTGGGCCCGAGCGTGTGCTCATGGTTCGAGCACACGGTGCACTTCTGTCCTTGGATGCCGGGCTTGCACACGCAGCGACCAGTCATCTGCTCGCAGTCCTCGCGCACTGAGCCGAACGCTGAACACCCGCAAGCTAAAAATAAAAATACGTGTCTAGGTAAGTATACATAAAGTCTTGTAAATAACAACGGTAATTCTAATCTAATCGACGAATAATTTTTGACTTATGTTATGGCGACATGTTTCGCATTCATCGTTGGTGTCTTCTACCATTGTCGCAGCGTGGTGCCTTGCGTTTGCGTAAGTTTCGCTTTTCTAATTTTTAGCTGACTGCCAAAGAACGTATGTCTGATGGGTAATGTTCTTTTATCTACACACATATCATAAATCCTCTAATATGCGTTCGGAAACCGTAGAAAATGACTCTCATTTCAACATTCAATGAATTTATGGCAATTTTCTTATCTGTGGCTAAGGCTACAGCAGTAATAAAATATTTCATTTTAATCTCATATATGATGTTAAAATATTACGTCAAACAAAACTGTCAAAATTTAAATGTCAAAGTTGACATGTCCCTATACTAGTATCACTGAAAATTCAAATTCAGTCAATGCGAAATGTCAGCTCGATGTTTTTTTAGTATATATCGCACGAAATTTGAGCTAGAACGACATGATCACATCAGAATAGGGACTCTTTACTTTTTAAAATAACATTCAGGTATCTGTTGCCAGTTCTGATTTCGATATTTCCGCAACCGTGCAAAAAAGGTTGTATTAACACAATTATTGTATTTATTTACTACGGTTTCTGAACCCATCTTAGAGTAATTATAATATGTGTGTAGATAAAGTAATGTATGCAACTGTACATAATTAGGCATTAAAACACGAGTGTGTTTTATGAAACGAGCCGAAGGCGAGTTTCATAATAAGGTCACACGAGTGTCCCCCTCATTATGTACCAGTTGCATAAACTACTATTTTGTAACGTTCAACGCCCATGTTTTGGTCCGTTAAAACATTATATCAACTCAGGTAAGACTGCATTTACAATGGGGCATGCTGCTGCAAACATGGCCACTAGGTGGCGCCACTAGAGTATGCCACATCTCGATTGATGCACATTTAACTTTAAAAAATATTGTACGCTTAAAATGCCGTTATAAATAATAATAATTATTAAACTTTGTATCTTAGGCTGAGACACTGTCGGTTAATATTTCAAAGCCATTTAAATACAAAAGGTTTTGTTTAGACAGAAGGGTGTCAGTTATATTTTCGTAAACATATACTCGGCCGTTTAGCGCGATAAAATGGATCCAAATGAAAAATACGGACGTCTGACTCTGACACAGCTAAAAGCACTTTTACGGCAACGCGAGCAATCAGTAAACGGACCGCAAAATTAAGGTGGATGTAATGGGAAAAATGAGGAAATTTCTGAAAAAAAAACTAATTATTAATATATTAGTATGTGTTTCGTAAAATATACGTAATAATAAACATTATCAGCAAATATCAAGTTCATAGGTCTCATCCCAAAGAGAATAATAATCACGAACGAATGTCTTGGCACAAACTCAGTGGCGCCACCTAGTGGCAAAGTTTGGCAGCCGCCAACCCCATTATTCTCTTTGGGCTGAGACCTATGAACTTGATATTTGGTGATAATGTTTATTATTACGTATATTTTACGGAACACATACTAATACATTAATAATTAGATTTTTTTTTCAGAAATTCCTCATTTTTCCCATTACATCCACCTTAATTTTGCGGTCCGTTTACTGATTGCTCGCGTTGCCGTAAAAGTGCTTTTAGCTGTGTCAGAGTCAGACGTCCGTATTTTTCATTTGGATCCATTTTATCGCGCTAAACGGCCGAGTATATGTTTACGAAAATATAACTGACACCCTTCTGTCTAAACAAAAACTTGGGTATTTAAATGGCTTTGAAATATTAACCGACAGTGTCTCAGCCTAAGATACAAAGTTTAATAATTATTATTATTTATAACGGCATTTTAAACGTACAATATTTTTTAAAGTTAAATGTGCATCAATCGAGATGTGGCATACTCTAGTGGCGCCATCTATGCAGAGCTTTGCGCCGCCTGCCCCATTGCACATTTGGTATAACCCTCGAAACTGTCGGCTAATATTAGCGAGTATATACTCACGGATGCAGCCCATATGTCCGGTCCCGATCCTCGGCAGCCCCCAGTAGCCGGGCTCGCAGCGGTCGCACTTCTGCCCGCCCACGCCGGGCCGGCAGTCGCACTGGCCGCTCCCGTCGCACTGCTCGGACACGGAGCCGAGGCGGTGGCAGCCGCACTGCGACGGGCAGCCGCTGCCGCCCGGCCCGCGAGCGGCAGTCACGCCGTCGGCGCAGCAGCCGTGCCAGGACTCTTGGCAGCCTTTCTTCTCGGTTTGAGTTTTGTCTGTTAAGCCGGAATATAAAATATTGCTTGTTTTCTCATATAGTACAGTCACCACCAGCACCAATACCTGCCATAACAAAGCACGAGACACGACTCTATTTACTCAATATTCACTATTCATCACACGTGACTACTTATATGGTGTGACTTAAGAGGAATGCCTAGCTGACCAACTTTTCAAATCTTGAATTTTTGACATAATGTTTCTGTCGCGCTGCTGGGAGCGGGAGCGGGCGCTGTCTATGTGTGAGCGCACGCACACAGGCGCTAGACGCGAGCCCGCGAATTTACTTACTGACCCAGCATACGATTAATTAGTATAAGGGGCTGTAGGTACGTTTTTTGGCGGGCGCCGGCGTTGTACACAGGAATAAGACTTTTCTAAAAATGCCCCGCAAAATGAACATTACTCGCTTACTCGTATTGGATGGTAAAGTATACCTATAGAATAATTTTTAAGAAAAAAAAACCGACTTCAATGGGGGAGGCCGGTGAAAGCTATTATACTTAGATGGTGCACTCTTAGATTCCATACAATGAAATAAAAATGGCTACCTAAGTATGTTTATAATGGTACAAGAGTAAGTACCCTCAATTCCTCATGGAATCCACCATCAGAACTCAAGCTTGACAAAAATGTGGCTTGAAAACCTAGCTTGCTTGACAAACCTAACGAAGAGAACAAATCCCCAAACGTGAACTATGCGTCGTTGAAGAGTCATCATCAGCTGTTCCGTACAATGTTTTCCTTCACTGAAACGCCATCGGTAAATAAATATCAAATGATATTCCGTACATAAGTTCCGAAAAACTCATTGGTACGAGCCGGGATTCGAACCCACGACCGCCGCTGACAGCCGTACGCTTGAACCACTAGGCTACCGTATAGCTACCGTAGGAGGGTGGATTTCAAAATCAGGCGAAAATTTATGTTTAGGTTATTATAAAAAAAAATAACAAGTTTCAGATAGGTATAGAAACTTTTTTATTCATTGGCTAGTACTTATATATAAATAGAGCTTCAATCAAAACCACCAATAATTAAATAGTTTTCTTGGAGGGAAATGTTTTATGTGTTCAAAATCATCACCGTCGTGTGAAAAAATCCAAGCCTTTATGTTTGTAGTGAAAAATACCGCGTACGCAACGTACGATTCCGAAATTTTCGTCAGTTACAGTTTTTCCATGTTGCCTTTTTACATATAAAAAAATATTAAATAATTCGTTCATCAAATAGGTACAAATAAAATTATTTAAAAATTTAGTACCGAAATTCATCAACACCGTCAGCGTATTATCAAAGTCGAGGTAGTTTTGTATATCCGCGATGAAACATATCGTGGGTGTCCCCTTCTGCTCCCTGAATTCGATTCGAACAGCGAAAGTGAGTGGACGTTTACATATAGGCGCACCGAACAGAAAAAATAAAAAAAAGTGTTTTTGAGAGAAATTATTAGCCTTTATTCGCGTCATAACCATCCCGGAGCCGTTAAAAGTAAGTACTTATATGATATTAAAACAAATTACC
This sequence comes from Cenopis cana, assembly GCA_951800055.1. Lineage (NCBI taxonomy): Eukaryota > Metazoa > Arthropoda > Insecta > Lepidoptera > Tortricidae > Cenopis > Cenopis cana. Next base: position 9,490,292 of record OX637476.1, on the reverse strand, counting down.
TAAGAAGTCGTAACTCCAAATGAAGATTAATGATGTGGCAGTGGCTTAGCAATAATACTTAGCCATTAGCATTCAAGAATAATCTTTAAAAAGTTTGCATATCGTCAACACCATACCCGTCATCACCGGTTTTCAAGCAATTGATGGTTATGATTCCATATGTATGGTGATGACGATTTTATTTATAGTCGATTTATCGTCAACGAGATCGGACGTGTCTCTCAGCATAAAATAATATTTATTTGCAAAATTGTGACTTAGCACAGTTCATTAGGCGTTAGCGAATTATCTGTGTCACGGTTATTGACAAGTGTACTCTTTTTAGAATGTTAACTGCCGCAAGTTTGTTTTAAAACGTAAGAAAAATGTCTGGCGAAAATAGCCCATTTAAACGAACCGGGCTCACGCGCCGCAGCCCTCCGCCCACACCCAGTCCGCAGCCCCCGCCTGCACCGGAGCCACAGGACCAGCAGCCTCCAAATCTGATACCTACTGCCGACCTCCAGGGATGGATGACTGCAATCGAGCAGTACTTAGACCAAGTATGCACTATTTCCTGTGAAGGGAAGTTAAACTCGGACCAAAAAATCAAAGTGAGTACCTTATGCCGCAAAGTAGCTCATTGCACATCTCAAATAGCTGTTGAATACCAGGCACTAAAACAAAAAGCTATCCAGAACTACAACTCATGCAAATTTCTTCAGGAGAAACTCGACCTATCAATGCGCTTCCAAGAATTAAAAAAATGTGTAGAAGAATCCACAAAGTCGAGTCCGGAATCAGGCACCTTTGCAGACATGCTTAAGAAAAATAATCCTCGTTATATCCAGCCCTCCAACATTAGCTCGGTGGCAATATACCCCACCGACAAACAAAAATCTAGTGAAGAGACCAAATCCCTTGTTCAGAAATTAATCAGGCCTGACGAAATGAAACTTCACGTAAGAGGGCTACGCAAAATTAAGAACGGGGGAGTCGTCATAAGCACAGACTCCAAGGAGGACGTTCAAAAATTAAAACTATCCCAGCAGTTGACAACATCTGGACTCACCGTGGACGAGCCGCAAAAACGCAAGCCCAGAATTGTGGTCATTGGTGTGCCCGCGACCATGCAGGAAGCGGAAGTATTTAAGTGTATCTATAATCAAAACCTGGCCGATAAATTGCAAGATATGTCACTGGACGCCTTCTTGACCTCAACTAAGTTAAGCCACAAGTCAGGAAAGAGGAACGCCGAGACCTGCAACTACATAATTGAAGTCCCTGCTCTTATACGGAAGGCTTTGATTTCTAACGACAGAGTCTTTGTAAATTGGTCGTCATGTCCCGTCAAAGACTTCACTCTAGTGACGAGGTGCTTCAAGTGCCAGCAGTACGGTCATGCAGCAAAATCGTGCAAGATGGAGATGAACATCTGCGGGCACTGCGGCGTTGCAGGACACTCAATAAAGGAATGCACAAAGAAAGCAGAGTCACCTAAATGCGCGACATGCATGCACTTCAAAAAGCCATGTGACCACGGGACTGGCGAGGCCGAATGCCCAGCTAGAAAATTAGCCGAAAAAAGGTATCTCAACTCTATAGATTATGAAGGCGCCTGAGAGCGCCACCCTACAGTTTTCTCCGCAGTACCTCTTGTATTAGGTTAGCTTAGATATAATGAGTCATAGTTTAATTTCTGACCTCGATAATTTTTCTGTATCTGATTCTAAATTCTGCGAGGTTGAACACTGCAAACAATATATTAACTCGTCCAGTTACCCATTAACTATACTAACACAAAACATACGAAGCATATTTAAAAATATTGATAACATTAGTGTTTTCCTACAAAGACTTGGAATAAGCTGTGATGTCATTGTTCTAACAGAGTGTTGGTTAAATAAACATTCTAACTTACCGAATATGCCCGGGTATAATACGTATGTAACTAAGTTTAATCACAACCAAAATGACGGAGTAGTCGTATATGCCAGAAATAATTTAAAAATCAGTGTTGAGGAACCTAACATATTAGAGTGCAATAGACTTTTGATTAAAATTGGGACAGATTTTGCAATTTTAGCAATATACCGACCTCCGTCTTTTAGAAATAGTAGTATATTTATTGATTCTTTAGGCGAGACGTTACGAAATCTATCATCATTCAAAAATCGTATATTAATAGGTGATATTAACATCAATATTCTTCCAGAAAACACCGACCCCGCGGCTCAGAGCTACCTAAACCTTTGCTCTTTTCATGGCTTACTTCCCGCGCACACGCTTCCCACCCACCAAAGCGGCTCCTGTTTAGACCATATCATGCTTAAATCTAATCTTCCAGCACTAGCAATAGTTACTAATTCCTCGGTGACGGATCATAGGGCTGCTCTACTTACTTTATTTCGTAAATTACCTAATACAGCACGCACGCCAATAATCTCTAAATTAAATGTAAACAAACTCGAACGTGATTTATGTGACATTGAATTTGGCCCAGTTTACAATTCTGCCGACGCAGATAATAGCATGTCATACCTGATTCAAAAAGTCCAGCAAGCAATATTAAGTAATACCGTAAACATACGTGTTAGTAGTAAAAACTATAATATTAAACCGTGGATTTCCCCCGGTCTTATTCGTTGCATGAAACACAGGGACAAGCTGCATCTTAAGGCAAAATCAAACCCAGATAATTTAGTACTGCTATTATCATATAAAAGATATCGAAATTTTTGTAATGATTTACTAAAAAAAGTTAAAATTAGCTATGATAAAAAACAGCTCGAATTGGCTGGAAAAAACAGTAAACAAGTTTGGAAGTGTATTAAAAACATTACTTATACAGCAAAACAACGAGAACCTTGTTCAGGTTTGTTACAAGCTCGCTCATCGCCGTTAGCATCTGCTAATGGCGCAAATGATTTTTTTGTAAACGTAGGAAAAACGTTAGCTGAAAAAGTCCAGCGTAACCTGCCTGTACCCCCTCCTAGCAAATTCACTAACCGCAACGACCCACTAAAATCATTTGTGCTTTTAAATACTGATGAAAAAGAGGTGGAACAGATAATAATGTGCTTAAAAAACGACTCTGCTACAGGTTGGGATGGTATATCCAATAAGATACTCAAGCAATTCAGACGTATCCTGGTTCCCCCCCTCACGTTTATTTTTCAAAAATGCCTCTCGGAAGGAATTTTTCCGAATTGTCTGAAAAAAGCTATCGTAGTTCCAATCTACAAATCTGGCAATAAAGAACAGATCTCAAATTATAGACCTATATCGGTACTTCCCTCAGTTTCTAAAATTTTAGAGAAAATTATCAACAACAGGCTTGTCCAATTTTTAGAAGGCCAAGGTATTTTGTCAAAAACTCAGTTTGGATTTAGGTCGAAACTTTCAACTACCGACGCTGTACACGAGTTGATTGACCATATAGTACAAGAACTAGACCGGGGTAAACAGACAATAGGGATCTTCCTCGACCTTGCCAAAGCTTTCGATACCGTTTCCGTTCCTATCCTACTACATAAGCTTGAATTATTAGGAATTAGAGGTACGCAGCTCAAATTATTTGCAGACTATCTAGATGGGCGTTCGCAATGCACAAGAATAGATAATTTCATGAGTTTTGACCTAAAAACTGCCTCTTTTGGGGTTCCCCAGGGAAGTATACTGGGTCCCACACTATTTTTAATTTATATTAATGACCTTTGTAACCTAATAATAGACCACGGTAAAATAATTTCCTATGCTGATGACACTGTTCTACTTTTTTCTGCAGATTCAATAGAGGAAGTTTATGCCTATGCACAACAAGGCTTTAATGTTGTAAATAGCTGGCTTCAGCATCACCTACTAACCCTGAACTCTGACAAAACAAATTATATAAAATTCTCCATGCGCAAATCCAATTTGGATCCCACTAACCCTAAACTCCGCGCTCACAACTGTAACGATAGCACAAATAGTCAGTGTCAATGCCCAGGTATAGCCCTCACTAACAAAACAAAGTATTTGGGAATTATAATTGACGAGTCACTGTCTTTTAGATATCACGTAGAAGCTTTATGCACTAGAGTTCGTAAGTTAATATTTGTTTTTAAAAAACTACGTACGATAGCAGACTGGCACTTAATCAAACAAGTTTACCAGGCGTTATGCCAATCTGTTTTAACATACTGCATTTCTACGTGGGGTGGCTTGGCTAAAACCACATTACTAAACCTAGAAAGAGCACAGAGAGCCATCCTCAAGGTTTCAACTTTCCGCCCTTTCCAATTTCCCACTAACCTTCTATATAAGAAATGTGAAGTTTTAACTGTCCGACAATTATTTATATTTAACACAGTTTTGAAGCAGCATACCAGAATCCCATACAACTCTGATCATGCTAGTAAAAGGCGTAAAGATTTTGTTTGCCCTATAAATATTAACAAAAGGCACGCCTTCTCTTCAAGATTTTTCAACTTCTTGGGTCCTCTTCTCTACAACAGGCTTAATGCGCGGCTGGATTTATATCCATTAAACTACATGAAATGTAAATTTACGCTACGAGAAGCCCTTCAAAACATGTCATATGACGATACAGAAAAATTATTGATTGTTTTAAAATAAACTTGCAACATAGCATATATCTTCTTGTTAATTATTTGTACTACTTATTAAGATAAAATTGTATTTCTCTTTTTGCATGTGAATATTTTTAAGTAATTGTAAGCTCTTCTTTGCCTGAAACACAGGGTTTCCTAGCTCAGGCACGTGCTATTTATTACCATCTAATTGTAAGCTCCTAGCCTATAGTTATTATTATTGTACAATATGTTTTTCAATAAATTATTCTTATTCTTATTTATTTGGTTTTGCGTATTATGCACTACGAGCTACGAGTTGTAAATATTTAACAAATTAATGAACTCCATGCTTATTTTTGGTGACGCGCGTTCGAAAAATATGTTATTACCCTGTTAGTGTTACGATTTTCACGTTTTAAATGATATTTTTTGCCGCATTTTAGATTTGTACTCATAATATAGATTTTTTTTTCAGATCGTCGGAGCGAAAATTAAATCTAATATGACACTAATTTAACGTCTTCGATAAAAAACAATACACATTTTGGCTGTCAAGTATTACAAAAATATAAGATTATTAAGAAGTGGTGTACATTACAAGAGATGCGCCGAATATTCGGTTTTCAGCATATTCTATTTGATATGCGTCGAATTTTCGGTTTTTATTCGGTATTTGGCATATTCTATTAGAAATACGCTGAATATTCGGTTATTCGGTATTCGGCATATACAGAATAATAACCGATTCGGCATCTTTTGGAATGTTCGGTCTTCAGCCGAATTATCAGGTTTAACTGCCGAATATTTTTGAGTGGAATTTGTTACAAGTTACAAGAATATATGAAAAATTACCTTCCTCACCGAGTGAGGTATATTGACGAGTAGAGCTCATTGAGTGCAAAAATATGGTATTTTTTGTTTTTAAAAATATTCAAAAACAAAGGAATGAGAAGCCACTTATATGATCATAAAATTTTACATTGGGGAATGGGGGCTTTATTATCTCATTAAATGTTAATCCTAGCGGAAAAGTGTATAAAATCTTTTTTGTAGATAATGTTATGTAGATCATTTATGGCTCAGAAAGTTTTTTGCTATGGGCCACCGTTTACAAGATTTTTATGAAAACCCGAAAAATTGAACCTTGAACGGCCGAGTATTCGTATTCGGTGAAAATCGTATTCGGCGCATCACTAGTACTTATTATTGATTTATCATATAAAAAATATGTTAATTTGCTTTTCAGTGGTTTATTTTATACGTACCTTTATACCAGCAACTAGTCATTACCATACAAGTGATATCATCACCGTCTATTAAAAAATCATCGCCAGACCACATTCGTCAACACCATTTCATGGTTCAATGTTACAAATCTTATAACTTAGAAAATACGCATTAAATGCTTGGTTAAATATAATTAAATTACTCAGAAAACATTCCTACATCATTCAGAATAGTTTTTGTCACATTTGAAGGAAATAAAAAAATAAATATTTTTTTGTATGGTGAAAAATTTCTTGTTGAAATCCACCCAGGAAGTGTCCATGTTTGTGCACATTTAATTTGTCTGAGGCCTTCGTGCGTTATATTCATTGCTCTCATTATCTCGAAGGTTAGCTGGAAGAGATGCCTCGGAGGCATAAGTTCGCGTTTATACTTTATATTTCGGAATTTTATTTCTTGTATGTGTTCCTATTATGTGCAATAAAGTATCATACATATATATCCCCTCGCCAGTGGCGACAAAAATGGCAAAAAGTAGTTGCCTGTATGGAGCCCAATTTGGGCTTTATCAAAGACAAGGGTTCCCAGGTCACCTTTCTATTCAATATTCTTCCATTGTGACTCAGGGTTCTTATTGTGATTAATAACTTTTCTGGTAATAATGATTTATCGATAATTTTTCACCACTAGCGTATCGACAATATAATATATGTCAACGACTGTTGCCCATCCCTATTCCTTCTGTGTACGTATATTTAGAAACTGACTCCGCCACGAATTCGTGCGATAAGGACAACTGCAGCTCGGCCTAAAATTCCCTTGCAAAAAACTGAAAAATCGAGGTTTCGTTCTCGACTGTTTCCTCCTCCAAAACGCAACCAATCATTATAAAATTTTGGAAACTGCAAGAGCAAGAAATAATCTATGCCGCTACGTTTTGATTTTTTGGATATTTGTTGTCATATTTGTATACTGCGCCTTTTTTTGGAGCCAATTGAATTACGCCGTTTTTGCGATTTTTGGAGGGCTGTAACTTTCTTTAAAATAAAAAGATCCAAAAAAACAAAACGTAGCGGCATAGATATTGATGATATTGATCTTATTTGAAAAAATCATTGCTCTAGGTTCAAAAACTAGGGAGAAAACAGTCGTTTGTATGGGAAAATCGCAGCTAGGCATTCCTCTTAAGGCCCTACAACGAGAAATATATCGTTCTTTGAAACGCTGTTCTGCCCAGAGGAGGAACAATATGGATTGATTTTCAGATATATGATTCTTGACTATATGATTGTGTTTCTGACGCTAGCCGTATTATGATTGCTGAAAATTTCCAAAGTTGAGTCTTTATTTTCCTTTTTAATTTACTCGGCCTACTAAAACAACGCATTATTAAAAGACACGATTAATTACTAATATGATGGTATTTTACCTCATCTAAACTCTGTCAAGCGGAAATTTAATAAAACTGCACACAGTCAGATATTTATCGGGATTTGTCTAAAAAAGCCATTCCCGAAGAGTGTTGCATCCCGTTTTGTCGTGAGCGAAAAACATAAGCGCGTCTCTTTCACGGGGGGCGTGGTTGAGCGAATCGAAGAATCCCTTAAGTACCTTTTCTGCAACATCTAGCTGCTTTAGTAGTGTGATGGCAGTAGCTGCCGACGGGGCAGTCCTTGCGATGCGGTCCGCCGCCGCAGTCCACGGGCCGCCCCTCTGCGTCCAGGATAGGCTCGTCATCACCACACGGTCTGAACTGTAAAGTAACAAGAGCGCCATTAATGTACAGTGGAAAATAGGGCTGGTGTTCCATTACGAATCCCACTTTGCCTTCTATTCCAATCCTCCTGGACTTCTAAACGACTAGCTGCTGGGTTGCACCAAACCGTCTGTAATCGTAAGCGGTGTTCGTCAAATCTGACTGTATGGAAAGTTTGACAAGTTTCTATGGGATGACAGCTGCCGGCGCCATATTTGACAATGACCGGTCTGTGTTCGTACGTTGATTCAACTGGCACAGTGTCCAAATGTTCCCAGAATGCGTTATTTTATTTTTCTCGAAAATGTTTTATTTTCATAAAGACTAAACGGAACAACAACTTTATAACACCATACCTTTGGGTCGGCGGCACGACTCCAGCTACAGCGCAACATAATGTAGTCAGAGCACAAGTAAAGGCACGCTCAAGGCACTAACAAGTGCTCCACTTAACGAATGTGCCCACAAATCCCAAGCCAGAGAGAAATTGAGGAAAATTAATGTGCATCGTGCCACCCAAAAAACCGCATGAATGACCCCGACTGCGCTGTCAAGAGCATACGCCTAAGAAGAGAATGTAGACGTGCACCGACTGGTTTGTCCGAATGTAAAATGTCGTAATATTATACCTCTAGCCCGCGACACAGTGCCAGCGGCCGCAACCGCAGGTCCTCCTGTCGGCGACATGACTCCAGCTTCATGTGGCACAGCGTAGGGTACAGGCGCAGGTCGGAGGCGCATACTGGCGCTGATGTCGCGGCTGACGCAGCCGCAGCCGCGCAGTCGAATAGACAGGCACACCTAGAAAACAAAAGCATTATTGTTTTTTTAACTGACTGTGGCTTTATAGGCCAGGCTCAATAAAGTGAAACAAAAACATTACTATGTTTTACTAACTTCAAGAGATTGTTTTTCTGTAATAACTTCTAGGTATTGTGTGTAATAACTGCTAGGTAGTGACATTACTATGAGATCTCTAACGGCTTTCATATTGATTTTCACTGTGACAAGGTACAAAGTGGCACAGAAATCAAATTGGTTGACTGTACTTATAAAACTTTGCTACGCTTCAGATTCACACCATCGCAGAAATGAAAGAGATGATTGCACGAAAGGAGACGACTTTGTGAGCCTGAACTGCCTCAACACCGCATTCAGTTGGCTGGGACTTTTCGTATCAGGTAGCAACCGACTCCGGGTTAAAGTTAACCGAGAAGGAATCCCGTAAAAAGAATCCTAACCTGGGTTGTCCATAAAGTGGGTATTACACTGTCCTGAATCAGGCGTCCTAACTAGTGGAGGGGAGTTGAATCATCTCGCTCTAACGTATAGGTCCGAACCCTTCTAAGTGTCCTGAATTCAGGACAGTGTAATACCCGCTTTAGAGCCCACGGCCCAGGTGACAATATGAGAAGTGGAATGGCTGAACAAACGCGAACCTGGGTTGTCCATTAGAGTCAACAGCGCAGGTCGCCTCATACGCGCATTGAACTCGCGCGCACACCGCCGTGCCGGCGCCCGGCTCGCTTGAACTCTCCGTGTCCTCCGAGGAGCGTATGTCGTTCGTTATCTCCGTCAGTTTGGAACTCTTGTTCACACCTGCGAACGATACATAATGGTTGAAGTTAATGAATTAAATACGAGTTTATTTCTTCATATATTCATAAACAAGCTTGAAAATATTTCTCTAAGTATATGCATAAAGCTATGAGCCCTAGAAATATCTTTCTTAGCCCTAGAAATATTTTTCTATGAGCCCTAGAAATATATTTCTATGAGCCATAGAAATATCTTTTCAATGATCCCTCGAAATATCTTTCTATGAGCCATAGAAATATCTTTCTATTAGCCCTAGAAATATATTTCTGAGCCCAAGATATTTTCTATGAGCCATAGAAATATCTTTCTATGAGCCCTCAAAATAATCTTTCTATAAGCCATAGAAATATCTTTCTATGATCCATAGAAATATCTTTCTATGAGCCATAGAACAATTTTTCTATGAGCTCTAGAAATATCTTTCTATGAGCCCTAGAAATCTTTCTATGAGAGAAATATTTTTCTATAAGCTCTAGAAACGACCACGGACCGGAAGGCGCAGCGTGGGTAGACCCCCCACAAGGTGGACTGATGACCTGGTAAAGGTCGCGGGAGTCCGCTGGATGCGGGTGGCGCAAGACCGGTCATTGTGGCACTCTTTGGGGGAGGCCTATGTCAAGCAGTGGACGTCTTTCGGCTGATATGATGATGATGATGAAGCTCTAGAAATGTCTTTCTATGAGCCCCAGAAATTATTCTATGAGACATAGTAATCTTTCTATGAGCCCTAGAAATATATTTCTATTAGCCATAGAAATATCTTTCTGTGCGCCATAGAAATATACTTCTATGAGATAGAAATATCTTTCTGTGAGACCTAGAAATCTTTCTATGAGACAAAAAAAAATCTATGGGCCCTAGTAATATATTTCTATGCGCCATATAAATCTTTCTATGAGCCATAGTAATATCATTCTACGAGCCCCAGAGATATCTTTCTATGAGCCCTGGAATTATCGTTCTATGAGCAACAGAGATGTTTCTATGAGCCGTCGAAATATCTTTCTATGACCCACAGAGAGCTTTCTATGAGCCATAGAAATATCTTTCTATGAGCCGTAGAAATATATTTTCATGAGCCCTAGAATTACATTTCTATGAGCCCTAGAAAAATCTTTCTATGACCCACAGAGAGCTTTCTATGAGCCATAGAAATATCTTTCTATGAGCCGTAGAAATATATTTTCATGAGCCCTAGAATTACATTTCTATGAGCCATAGAAATATCTTTCTACGAACCCTAGAAATATCTTTCTACGCGCCCTCGAAATATCTTTCTATGAGGCACAGAGATAGCTTTCTATAAGCCAGAAATATCTTTCTATGAGCTATAGAAATATCTTTCTATGAGCCCTAGAAATATCTTTCTGCTTGTTAATAGAATTACAAATTCCACTTGAATATTGATTGTATAAAGCACTTCAACGTGGCCTCAGGAAGCTGAGGTTTACTCGCAGGGGTATTTTCGCGCGCTTGTCATATGCTATGGATTTCCTTTCAATACATGCTGAGACGCACGCACCTTAATCATAATGAATGTCATCATGAGAAGTCTCGAGACGAATGCACCTCATGTTATGCGCGTGCTACGTGCACCCAGCCTTAGTGTTGAGTCCGATTTCTATAGCTGGCGTGATACAGACCATTCCAAATTCACGCAGAGTATCGACTGCAAACAGTGAAGCATCGACACCAGCGCGCACTCGTGTTATCTGTCACGTCAACTACGAGTGATGCATCGACACCTACCCGCCACAGTGTGGTCCTCTTCCGCACACTCGCCATAGTAGGCCACTCGTATCGGCGGCTCGCCGCGCATGCGCGCCTCGCACGCGGCACGCTGCAGCGCGCACTCGTGCATGAACGTGGTGCGAGTGTTGGAACACACAGGCTCGCGAGGTACATCGGCGCACGGGTTCGCGCACGCGCACTGACCGCGCGCGCACCATGTGCCAGCTGGACACTCTACCCCGACGCATGACTCTGTAATGGTGTAGTAACATCGTTATCAGTCAGTAGGTTCAATTATTCCGTGTACCTACTAAATGCGAAAACTTGCCAATTTAAAATAGAAGTTACTACTATATCCAAAATCATTTTCTGGTATTTATTTAATAATATAGCAGTGAAATGCTAAAGCAGCGGACTGGACTCAAAACAACCCGTATGTAATCCGACTCGGCCGACAAACAGATCGTAATAGGTGCCAATGAAAAAATGGTCCTTCGCAAAATCTCTCTCCTTACAATAACTAGCTAATAACCTTAAACAGTGCATCGGAATGTTTAGTAAGGCGCTCGTTTGTTTCATGCGTCAGACGCATGCGTTTCCATATAAATCCATTCAACGCAATGCGTTTGACGCAACGTATTTATATGGAACGCATGCGTTTGACGCATAAAACAAACGAGCGCCTAAAACATTATCTGGTGCCTCACCGCAAGAGCCCATGTGTTTAACATGAAGCCGCTTCTTCTCGCGGCAGGCTACGTCGCGCAGAGAGCATACGCTGCTATAGGTTTTATTGTTATTTCCACAAACTTCCTCAGTCTCCTGCAATTTAAACATACTAGTAGGTAGACTTACAAAGTATGACAGTCTGTCTCAGAATACATCCGACAAGGTATTTGATCGTCCATACTAACCGTTCCTTCCTCACAGTGCTTTGGGCAGACACAACTTGCTTCTGAAATTCCATCGCTCTCGCATACAGCATAGAACTCGCACTTCTTATTTTCACAGCCATCTGGAATAAAATAAACGCGTATGTAAGAAGGTAAGCTTGTCCGGGCTATTGAATTTGTGGCCTGAAATGAAACTTGTGGTGATTGGTTTTTTTAACACAACAATTATGTTAAGCTCCTGAGACAAAAGTGAAAGACCATATCAATAAATCTCGAATTATGATTTCGGACGAGAATTGCGATAGAAAACAAAGACTCCTATGAACATACCAATGTATCTTACTATATAAGGTCCATCATAGAGCACTATTACACATCGATGCTAGCACGTCTCCAGCAGCAGCAATCTGCAGCGATTCCGTAGCAAAAAAAACCGCAGCAGCCATAGACGGATGCGAAGTTGCAGGATCACCGTCGGCAACGGCCCAGCAACTCCCATTTACCTAGCAATTAATGATATCGGAAAACGACCTGAGAGACGCGACGGTCAAGTTTGGCACTTCTGCCCATTGGGCATACCTTCTTTGAGGGACCTCGACACGAAAGAAGAAGAAGAATGATATCTTACTGCATGGGCCGTCGTACAGCACTTGTACGTCCCTGCGATGCCGGCACGCCTCCAGCTGTAGTTTGCAGCGGTTGCCGTAAGAGATGCCGTCGGAGCCGCAGACGGGCGCGAACTCGTTAGAGCACCGAGGGCAGCGGCACACGCCTCGGCCGCCTGACGCTACGCATTCCCCGCCGTGGGGGCACACGCGGCCCGCGCATATCCCGTTCGAACCTGGTTACAATGAGAATTTTATTTTATAATAGTGATTTCGAGAATATGGGGCAGAAAAAATCTTTGTGATGTCGTCCGTCTTACTTATAGAAAAAAAATCTGTCTGTGTGTGTGTGTGGGAATATGCCATAAAGCTGGCTACATGTTCCACAACAGGCTAACAGCAGAGTCTCCGGCTGAGTAGGAAGGCAGCGCGGTGCAGGTAGGTAGATGCTACCACGAGCAAAAATAGCCCCTGACTAGGACGTAGCCAGCTCGATACAACTCGCACCGACTAAATGCCGTCAGACCCAAATAGTTCAACAATGATTAAATTGATTAATTAAACATCCAGTTCACTCAACTCACCACAAGGCCCCGCATGGAGCACCTTCAGCTCCCTGCCTAGCAGGCAAGCTGCACGGCGCAGCTCGCACTCGCTGTCATGCGTGCCGTCGGAGCCACACACTGGGCGCAGCACGGGCTCACAAGGCGGCGGGCACGCGCAGACCGCAGCGCCGGCGCCCTCGACACGGCATTCAGCACCGTGCCGACACTCAACTTCCGCGCATGGATTCACTCCTGCCAAAAAACTTACGGAGTCAGTAAAATGTATAAACTCTCTAGCCCAGGAAAGTCTAGTTCTAACTCAGGAATTCATCATCCGTATAAACGCATTACTCCCACTGAGCCATTATGCAAGTTTTGCCTATAAAACCTGATGATGTTAAAAACATCCACGGCACATAAAACAGAGACTTTCAATTCACTCTACCTATTTATTTCCGTTTCACTCAAATTTAGAGCAGCTCATCCAGGGAAGTGTACCTAATTCTGCTAGGCTGCTGATGACAATATTCACCTCCAACTTCTAACGAAGCTGTGGACAGCTATATTCCTCTATTTACTCCATACCTTAGCCTCAGTGCTAAACCTCAAATTTTTTTGGTGATCGTTTACCGTCAGGCACTGGTCACATCACACCGCCGGCGAGCAGCGCGTACTCTACTCTTATAGTAATTCTACTTGTATTTTCGCTCAAGTAAGTACCTAGAATTACTATGAGAATAGTTGCTTCTCATCGGCGGTGGGACCAGTGCCTGAGCCAAGTAGTAGGTAAGCTTGTTTGCCACCAACCAACCAACAACGCATATATCTCACCAGTACTGCACTGCCCTTTGAAGATAATCCTCAGTTGCTTCCTAGCGCGACAAGACTCCCGGTGCATCTGGCACTCGTTGGAGTAAGTCTTGCCGTCAGAAGCGCACACGGGTGAGAACTCAAGCGGGCAAGGTTCTGCGCAGCGACAGGATGGTGCACGATTCTCGTCCAGCTGACACAGTTCAGGGTCTGGACAGGTAACGCCAGCGCACGGATCTATGGGAAAGAAGGCAGATGATAAGATGTGGCAGGCAATGAACCAAAGTCAAAACTGGCCGACAGCGTTTAAAACCGGATAGGTTGTCAGCACTCGCGTTGTTTACTTACTCAATATAATACCCCGCATCACAAGGCGACCATGCGACCCGCCTCCATACGACCCGCCTCTAGTCCTAACCAAAGACTACAATTTTATACTAAAGTTGTCATATTTAGGTACCTATATTGGCTTTTCTGAAACTATAACTACACAACCTGTTTCGACACAGCTGCCTGCTACACCCAAGTAAAAAATCTGTTTATCGGACTCTGCTCTGCGTGAAAGAAAGAAACGGACTTTTATTTCGATTTAGATGCATAGGTAGGTAAACACTCATACACTTACCGCATTTGCCGTAATATTTGAACGTGATATTAGTGTTGGTCTCACAAGCAGCTCTTCGCATCTCACATTCGCCCGGGTAGTCGTGGGCGTCGCTCGCGCAGAGCGGCCGAGAACCCTCGTGATCGCCGTAGCTCGGGCACGACGTCGGGCAATCGCAGGTGTATGATTGCGCGTCAGCCGTTGGACGGCACTGGGCGCCTGGGCCGCACGCCACACCGACACAAGGGTTGGCAACGTCTAGAAAAATATCGCAGTCGTTATTAGCTTTGTAATTTAGGTAGGTTGGGTACCTTTCATATGCCGGGCACTTTTTCAACCGACTTCCATAATTAGGTAATATTGCACGATACAACCAACAAGCTAACAAAAGACGTACGTCTTGGCAATGAAGGTCATAATCCTCTACCAACATTAATAACATTAGGTAGGTATTAGTTTTTCAACAGTCTAGACTAGAGGGAATGTTCTACTACCTACGCGTACCTACTCAATTACTCACCTATAATATACTGACGAAAAAAATAACGGGTACACTTTGTATGGAAGTTCCATAGAAAGTGTACCCGTTATTTTTGCTCGTCAGTATAGATCTGCGATCGACGGTCAGTATGAAGCAGGTGGGTGTGTAGCAGTGTCGGAGCGTCCATACAACTCGATTCCCACCGGCTTGTCTAATTTTCAGTCAGTCCAGTTCTTTTACTACAGCCAGAGACTAGGAATTATATAGACTGCCAATGCCTATACATTGTGGCGTGATTTTAAAATAATGGGCCTGCTGTAGCTATAGTTTCACTATGGAGAGATCACTTTACCATTTAATTCGTATGCCACTAAGACCTCTGTTTAACACATAGCGCCATCTATTAACACAACGAAGAAGCTCCCAACAGATGGCGCTATGTGTTAAGCAGAGGTCTTAGTGGCTACAGCTAATGAAGAATAAGAAAGGCAAATTATTTCCGGCTTTCCTAAGAATATTTTTGACGCGCCGCCACTGGTGTGTAGTGCCAGAGAGTATTGACCTACTCAATCAATGGACGTCATAAAAGCAAATACAGATTATGCATAACTTATTACTGCCCGGACTGGCCAGCTGAAGACGACCAGCTGTGTCCATTAAATTAAAACCGTTGCAACTATGTCCATAGGACACTACTAGGGCTTACTTTATGACGTTAATAACTCATCACTCAGGAAGAGATAGTAACCGCTAGCGGCCGGCACTAGCAGACTGGTGCGGTCACAATCCCACCGTAACATGGCGCCACTCGTTCATCACGCATCCGCCTCCAGCACCCTCATTAACACTAGAATAGGGCAGCAGGTAAACCACGAAGTCATGCTAATACAATACTCACCACTAGGGAAGAGATAGCAACCGCTAGCGCCCACCACCAGCAGAGACAGTAGCGTCGCGCGGACGGTCACCATCCTCCCACCGTTCCGTCTCCGCGCCACTCGTCCATCACGCATCCTCCTCTCGCATCATTACTAGTACTTAAAACAGACATATACAAGAAGGTACGTAAAGCATCGAACAAGCAATCAAATAGGTCGAAGGATCGATTTTTCATTCCAGGGAGAAGCGTCCAACATCACACTAATAATGGCACGCAATGAGGAGTGGGCCGCGTCTTCCTGCATTGAACGAACATTAGTTATCACGAGCGTACTGTTGAGCTGTGAGCTGCTGAGGGTACTTTTCCACCGGTGAGGCGAGATGTTATCACATTTTAGTCATCTATGAAACCCTTATATTACGCTGATATTCTATAAAACAACCGTTTGAGGTTGTTAAGATCATTTTGACACCATCGCCCGTGAAAGTTATTTTTAATCAGTTGCTAACTGCGCATTTAATTCATAATTGGACCAAAGAATAGAAAGTTTTTATAAAATTAGATACGATATAAATAGCACTCGCTTCTGTCGATCGATAGCGCTTTGTTTTTGTTAGTAGCAATTTAATTAACGATAGTACCTTCATACAACCTATACCTAAATAATGCGCGATGACTGACTGCAACAAATAAGGCAGTACGTATCATAGGTAACGTAATTACCTAACTGCAATTTACTGCAAAAGTTGGTACAATGATGATAAAAATAAATATAATCAGTTAAGTACTTACCTACAATGTAGTCCGACTTGAAAGGGCAATGGTGACAATATCTCCGTCTGAAAGGCGAGGTACGACTGGGGCTCGACTGAATGAACTCTGCACATGCGCAGTGAAGGAGATCCTTCATAATGGAACTGCATATAAATCCACCGACTCTTGCATTGAGTAGGTAAAAAGGTACCGATTATCTGATCCCTCAGTAAAAAAAATGAATACCTACACCCCGTAAGGATCTTTTTACTTAGTACCTTCCAATAGGTACTTCCAAAAATCTCCGGCAGTAGGTATCCATAGTCAGTACGACGATAAAGTACAATATAAAAGCGTCCAATGTCACAAATCTGTGCATTCAGTATCAGGGATCTGACTGACACAGTGCAAGTATGGACTCCTGAAAAAAGGTTTATGACCCCACATTGGGGGCACTTCGACAGGGAACGTTAATTATTGACTAGCACTCATGCCGCATCTCACATATGTTATCCCAACTGATTTTATTTCCCCAGCAGTTTGGCTCTTATTGACACATTTTTTTGTACTTCGCTCTCCTAGTCTTATTCCCATGATGTATCCCTAGCTCAGACCCAATTAGGCTCGTGGCCCAGCGGCGCCTGCGTGCCGCAAGCGTTATACAAAGTTTAGCAACGTAGGCCGCGGTCAGTACATGGATGGGTGACCGCTTTGAGACCGCTGAGAGTTACTAACCGAGCGCTCCCGTGTTTTGGAAGGCACGTTAAGCCGTTGATCCCGGCTGCTGTCTATGGCAGCAGTCGTTAAGCAAAGTTGGAGGCCTTCGGGCGGCTTGAAAACTTCTAACAGTCAAGTTGCCCACTCACTTGACAAAGGGGGGGTCAAAGTTGCACCACGTCCGTAGGGAAAGTACCCACCGCTACCCTACACGTGACCCCTGGGTGGTTCTAAAAGTGCAACAAAAACTGGCAACCGTACTGTCTTCTCGAAGATCTCACGGTTCGAAATCAATGCCATACGATAAATAAAATAAATGTCGTCATTTGTCGACCACTCAAAATTAACCTTTTCAGCGTTCTAACAAATACAAAAGCGGTTACTTGTGAGTGACCGCAATGTGACGGGAATGTCAAACGCGAAGTTGCACCCTAGAAATGTACAAAATGATTAATATCTGTAATGCATGTAGGATGATATCTCATTGGACGTCGTGACAGATAAATGTGTCGTTGGCGTAGAACCGATGGTGCGCATATATACGTCGTTGGCGTCGAAAAGGTTAATCTTTGGCGGCACGAAGTGATTACAGGCAGACGCCTGTCAGAAGATGAAGAAAAAAACGCAATTAACTTTAATATGTTTATTATCATGGTTTATACCATTAAGACGTTTTCACGCTCTTATTACATTAAATTGCATGTAACAGAGAATAAGACTTTACATAATGTATAAAAATAGGACTGTATGAGCCCCAAAGGGACTCGAAAATGCATGTAGAACGAGAAACGAATGTACAAAAAAAACACTCTTTCCTGCCCACTGCTAAAATGCAATGACAAAGTTTATGTGCCCTTTCCATCAAGCTATACATTCTGAAATTGCACATGATTTTGAATAATATGCAAGCTTACTAACAATCGCTAATTTTGTACAATCACTATGAACTATATCACCTGTGTTTCTGTCTAATTAAAAATATAAGTTTATCATGATGAGGCATCAAATAAATAGATAATCAGGTTACAGTAAAATATTTTAAAGCGATATAATCGGCAACAAAATTGAAGTAATATAAAAAAAATCAATGGTATTCACCTATAATCTGTACATTAACAATCAATCGACAGATTCAGTAATAAATAAATTTACTATACAGTCTCACTTACAAAACACAGTCAATGTAATATTCAAAGTCCATTCATAGACGATGCGCTCCGCTTATCACATAGATAAAAACCACAGCACTATTTGTCACTTACACTTTACAGTTTCACTCTGCCGTCCGCGGAAAAGGATACTAATCTCTAATTTAAAACTATAATGTACACTATATTTACAAAGCATCAGTGATGTGGTGAGTTTATGTGGGGGGCGCGCGGCGGTCATAGTCCCTTCTATAGACCTCGCGCTCATAGTCACGTTCGTCGTAGTACTCGGACTGGGAGTAACCGCGCCAGTCTTCAGGGTAGGAGCGCACGGGCGGGAAGCCCATGCCGCCGGGCATTGCCGCGCCTTCGTAGTAGCCGCCGTAGCTGCCCGCCATGGCGCCGTACCCGTACCTACTGATTATTACACGGCATTACAATCACATCGAAACCATCGATCCAATACTATGTTTATTTATAAACTAACATTTGTCTGTAACGTCCGCGTCGAACTCGTTAATCGCGCCCTACACTACAAGGTCCACCCCACCTTCACACCCCTTCGAAAATCACCATGGGCATCGTTTTTAGGTTTTCCCAGGTCCAAATTCCAGTGAAGATCATTGTTAATTAAATTAAACAGACGGCAAATATAAGTTTCTCGGGAATCGTAGTAGTTTCTCAAAGTAATTTGCAATTTCTAATTTCAAGACTAGTTGTCGATTTTGTAGAATTGCAGTAAATTAAAAATTAAAATAAAAACTCCGACTCAAAATATACCTAGCTAAGAAGTAAGAACCATTTCTGCTTCATGTTCTTCCGTTAGGAATCTACGATGCCACATACAGACACACATTTACACATGTTAAACAACACCCCTCTTCTGCTTTGCTCCTTGGGGGAAGTCGCAATGGCGCTCATGCCGGTTATCTGAGGGCACGGTAGTGCCCCCGCCAAGTCGACCTATAGAAAGCTGTTTCCTTTCCAATACAATTTAATTTACCATGGCGTAAGCAGCTTAGTTCCACAGCAGAACACTTCCTAATGGCTCCCGAATGTTTTATAAAAAATTTATAGACTGTAGATCCATTCAGTAAGTATGAATTTGACTGAAACCCTCGCGTTATCATCTTATTGGTGACTAGTTATTTATAACTATCGGGTCACCAAGCGAAATCTACCATCTAACAAGATCAAGCATGTCTCTTTCGACCGTCGAATCTGACTACCTAATATCAAGTCCTAACTATGTCAACCGAGAGTTACCTTCTCTTATCGTGTGGGCGCGGGTTCCGGTCCCCGCGGTACTGCCTCGGGCCGGGATAAGCGGGCGGCGTCCAGCCAGGATGCGCGGGATGCGCAGGATGTGGCGTGTGCTCGGCGTGCGGATGCGCCGGCGGGTACGCCGGCCGCGGCGGCCGCGCCACGCCGCCACTGTCCCGCCGCGTCCGGGACCGGTCGCGGTCCCGCTCCCGCTCTCTGTCCCTGTCTCGATCGCGGTCCCGCTCCCGCTCCCTGTCTCGCTCGCGCTCCGATCGACTACGCTCTCTGTAGGTCAAATCATCGCGCTTCAAGCTCCTATCCTTGCTCGAGTGCTTGTGTTTATGTCTGCAGGGATGTAAAAAGCGAGATGGCGATGAAAGTACAAGGAGTAGTAAAAACTATGAGGTTAGTTTACAGACTAAAATGAAGTGGATGAAAGTGAAATGGATGCATGATGAGTGGAGCGCTACACGTATTTTAGTAAAATGAGTCTGATAAAATGATGATATAATATTGTTGATTGCAGTTCTATAACGCTACGTAGTAATTACCTCTCATGACGTTTATTTTCGTTGGGCTCAGGGTCACATTCGCCTTCTTCAAGTTTTCTTTTAACACCAGATGTATGTGGTATCTTGTCGCTCGTCTTATTAGGTTTAATTTTCTCTAACTTGGGCCTTTTCTGTTTCTTTACATTGTTTTCATCATTTTTAGCCTCTTTATTGTTCTTTACATGATTGTTAGCATTTTGGTTATTTTTTATCTGAAAAAAAAAGCGACTGTTAAAGCTGACTATCGAAATCGAAAACATATGCTTCTTTATCTTAGATAATAAATAAGTTAAAATAAATTTATCAAGCGGATGCATCTGCTAACGAAATCACAAATTTCCAACGAAAGTGAAAAATTGAAAAATTCAACGCCACAGGTGGGATTTGAACCCACGACCTCTAGAATCCGTCCATTGCTTTAACCAACTGAGCCGCCGTAGTAATCCCTTGTGATGGTGAATCTTTCAATCATTAAACTCTGTTGATTAAGGCTGCGTTTCCACCAGAGATGTGCGAGAATGTGTTTTCATATATTTGACACCTCGCTCGGCGCGTTGCCTTAGGGAGGCTCGTAGCGACATCTACCGCGAAGTTATTACAACTTTTACGGAGAGTTCCCTAAAAGTTGTCTCAGTTGGTTAGAGCAATGGACGGATTCCAGAGGTCTTGGGTTTAAATCCCACCAATGGCACCAATGGCACTTTGATTGGAAAAAATTGAAAAAGTTAATAAATAAGTTATTCTCACCTTCATATTTTCCTTGTGTTTAGCATCTTTCTTTTGTTTGGTAGGAGTATCTGACTTCTTGAGACCATACTTATACAACTTATATAGCTGTTTTGCATCAAAATTTGTAAATTTTGAAACAAAATACCAGAGATTACTTCTCCATTCCACTTTCTTTTCGGGATCTGGATATTCTTCTAAACATATGTCTATTTGGCTTCCTATTTGAGTTAAGCATGTTCTCGTTCTAGTAACTTGTTCTGATTCTGACAACGTTTGATCTGGGTTATCCAATGCTCTTAGAGCTTTCTTTACAGGTCTCATTTTCTCTTTACACTGAAAAACAATAAAAAAGTGTAAATAAAAACTTAAGTTTGCAAGTTAAATAGACTAAATCGAATAAGTCACACTAAGTTATATATAAATGTTATAATTTACTGATATTTACCTCTTCAAAGACTGCAGGGTCGAGATCACCTAACACTTCTAAAGCACGTGGTTCATGATTAGCAGTGAAATGCATGGGTCTAGTCTTGTCTTCAGTCTTTTTACGACCCTTAACTTTGTCTCCTTTTGTCCGATTTTTTTCACCTTTTTTAGATCGCTTCTTGTTCTTATCCTTTTTGTCATTTGCTTCATCATGTGATACTTCTTCCTTCGTTTTATTCTAGAAAAACAGAATATTACAAATATTAAAAAATAAGCGAATGACCTGTCCAGTGTCCAGTCCTACTAAGTCGGAAAGCTATGACGATATTTAATGCATAAGATACATTTAGAAGTGGATATACAATAGACATTTTTTAAAGCAGTGTCAGTGGACACGTTAATTATTAAACGATAACGAACCTTATCTGTTTTGTCATTCTTATTTTTGTTTCCTTTTTTCTCATCTGCAGAACTTATATCATCCTCTATAATGTCCTTAGTAACTGGTTCTTTATTGCCCCGTTTCATACGTGGCTTTCTTTGTTTTTGTTTCCCGTTTTTCTGATCAAGAAGTTTTTTGATAAGTTTCAGCAAATATTCTGCTCTAGACTGTAAATGCTTAGCTTGAGGTTTCTTGTCTTCGTTGGTCAAGATTTTCTCGCCAATCTCGAAAGATGAATCCATTTTGATAGCTTCCCAAGAGCCCATTCCGTATTGATATATACCAGCAAGCAATTTAGAGTCATCTGCCACAGTCCATTCAACGTCGAAATTAACCGGCCTTGTCCTAATAAAATACCAACAATTAAGAAAATGTATAATGTCGTGATCACATTTTATAATCGGCAAGCAGTATATTAAGAACAAACCTGAAATCTAATTGCCACTTTAACCTTTCTTCTTTAGTTTCTGGCAGGAATCCGTCTAAAGGAGCAAGTTCGTCTTGGCAAGCTGCCAGTGTTTTGGCATTTACAGGTACACCTCCGAGTTTGAACGTTTTTCGTGCATTCTTACGCCCGTCGCTTTGTTCGTCTGAAACAAAATACATATGATAAGTGAGGCACCAAACATATGGATGTTGACACCAAATAATAAAATCAATGAATCCGAATTTCCTCGAAAAAGGATCAAATTCTCAATCAAATAGCGAAAAAAGTATTTCAAAAGAATAAATAGTTACATTATTATAGGTCATCACAGTTTTAGGAGGGGGCATTTTCTGTCCCTTTTCCGCAAAACACACCTGTGTATTGAACGATCGTCATTTACTATGGCGCTCTAGGTCAGTGACGTCACTGACCTGTAGCGCTTTCTCTCTCAAACTAAAAACATTCTAACGGTTGTAGTTTCGTAATTTTTGAGATATTTGATTAGGATATTCACTTTTTGGCATAGTTTTAGGTGTTCTTTCGTATGGAGTAATAATAAATTTTGAGTAAACAACCCAATTGCTGGATATCAATTTGCAGGTCTAATGTAAGTGAGAGATGATACGAATTGGAAGCAATCGAGTGAAGATATGATAAGACAAGTGTTAAAGAAAAGAACATTCTGCACCTCTGTAACTCAAACGATGAACAAGCACTAGTGTCGCAGTATAAACGGTAATATTTTTATTTAATACAAGGTAAACTGAAAATATTCCCAGACAGGGATGAATAATGCCTAATTTGAGAAAGTTTTACGTACTTGCAGGTTCTGAGGTATCATTTAAGACAGCCTTACACCTCTCTTGAAGTATCTCGCCTATTTTTTTTAAATCAGCTAACGGTTTCTCTTGGAGTTCTGCATCACATGCTATACTGTCAAGATGTTTTAGTGGAGCAGAAAACTTCTTGAAACTCTTTACGAATCTCCGTATCTGTAAAATAATTATACATGCTATCATTTATCAGACAGTCTTGTAAAGAGAACTAATATAAAAACAGCGGAACAAACTAAGAAGCAGCTGCAATGGTCGCTTTTATACTTTACCGTGGATGTCCACGGCACGGTAAAGCTCTATGGTCTCATTTATAATTATTCTAAAGTCTACTATTTATGAATGGAACCATAGTTTTACCGTGCCATGGCTGTCGACGATAAAGTATAAAAGGTCCAATCACGTCTAAATAATGCTTCAAAAATTATGTGTGTCATGGACTCATCATTACTTGTCTCTGTGACATTGAACTTAACTGTGTGAGCGCGACGCCAATATAATTGCGCGCGAGTGACAGAGACAAGTAATGATGAGTCAATCTACGAAATTCCTATTCGTCGCGACTGCTTTAGTACATGTAGCTACCTCTTGATCTGTAAATCCCTTGATTTTCTCCCTGTGTGACGCTGGCGGACGCCCCCGCTTTCGCGGCCGGTCGTCGTCGGCACTGGCGTCGCCTTCAGACGCGTAACTGTCATCAGCCTCTCCTTCTGCGTCGCCTTCACCTCCCTCGCCAGAGGCTCGACCAGCCCGCTTTCGATTACGTCCTGTAAAAAAATTATAATATTGTTGTTTATTTAATGAACAATTCCAAATAGAAATTTCCCAATATTGATTACAGAGTTGGCGCTAGAGCATCCTGAGTGATGTTATAGTACATTACTTACCAAGGGCGATAAAACAAAGAATGTCTCAGATCGCAGGTATTTTACGCCCGAGCCGAAGGCAAGGGCGATAAATATGCGATCTGAGGCTTTCTTTATTATCGCCCGTGGTAAGTACAAAATTTTATGTCACCCCCTGGCCAGGAAGTGGGTTTTTTCGCGCGCGAAGCGTGCGATAATGGCCACTTTATGGCCAGGTGTGACATAAAATTCATTAGTGTCGAAAAATTTAGTAACACGAAGTTTAAAAGAACTACTTCAAACGAAACTTACTACTTTCTGCACTGTTGCTTTGTAAATTCTTTCTTCGAGGTGGTAAGTACAAATCTTCCATTTCTTTGTTCTTTTCTTCCTCAGCAATGGTTTTTCTTACATTTTCAGGAATAATATCATCCTACAAAAAACAGTTTATGAGTTTCATCAAATTCATTTATCAGGATCGCCCTTAATATATAATATATGGTTCATACCCAATCTCTGCTTTCCTCTTCTGTAGTTTCTTTTTTGACTTCCATGACTGCTTTCTCCTCGTCAAATGCAAAACTTGCAACTTTGAATGCTGACAAAAGCTCGTCTCCAACCATTGCTGGACCCTCGTCGCGGGTTTCGGCGCGTTGCAATATTTCGTCAATATCACACTAAAACCGATAAATAAGATTGTAGAAAATCAACAATAAAACAAGATTCTCACGATCTAAAGCGAACTAAAACTTACGACAGGTTCCTCGTCATTTTCATCATCATCGTTTTTGAACAGTTCCTCTGCCCCAAACTTCAGTATCGCATTTAAATCCTCCTTATTGAACGGATTATTCGCCGTCGTACCAGAAGAATCGCGTTTATTGAGGACGGTTCTGCCAGTCGTGTCCATTCTCTGAATGACGAGATGATCTAGCACCATTTTTCGCTTCGCGCGTTCTACGATATCCTCTTCTACTGATCGCGCGGTGACTAATCGGTAAATATTTACCTGCGTGCAAATTTTTTTATGAAAATTTGTATTTTTTATATACATAGTATACATACATTTTTATCTTTTACAAATAATTTGCCTATCAATGCAGAGAAGCACTTTGTTTTAAAAATGTAATTACCTGATTCTTTTGACCAATCCGATGTGCACGAGCTTGAGCTTGCAAGTCATTTTGCGGATTCCAGTCAGAGTCAAATATTATCACAGTGTCAGCCGTAGCCAAATTAATACCTAAGCCTCCAGCTCTTGTTGAAAGGAGGAAGCAAAAATCGGTGGAACCTTCAGCATTGAAGTGATCAAGAGCCTGCTTTCTAATTTCACCTTTAATGCTGCCATCTAGGCGTTGAAATGGAAAGTGCTTTCTTTGTAAATACTCTGCCAAGATGTCCAACATTCGCACCATTTGTGAAAATATTAACACCCGGTGCCCAGTCTCTTTTAATCTGCATAGAAGTTTATCTAAGAGAAGCAGTTTTCCTGATCCTCTTAATAATTTCTGTAATAAAAAATAAATTCAGTACACTTTAGGGATGATTTTTTATGGATATCAAAATGTACTTGTTTTATTTATCTTACCTCTACAGCATCCGTGGTAGCAAGTGACGCTCTAGATTCGAAATCCTCAGGTTTCGTCAAAAGAGCATGGTTGCAGCATTTTTTCAGTTCGATCACGATATTGATGAACGTGTTTATTGAACCTTTGACGCCTTTCCGCAATGCACTGTAATTCTTCGTTAGGATCCATTTGTAGTACTGTTTTTGTATAGAGGTCATTTCGACCCTCAATATCTGTTCTACTTTAGCAGGCAATGACTTCTCTACGTCTTTTTTCTGCCTTCGGAGAATAAAAGGTTCCAATTGCTTATGTAACTTTTCATAACCTTTTGTAGCGGCGTCTTCATGATCTTTTTCGAAGTCTTCCCATGATTCAAACCTAATTATACAAAGTCTAATTTTAGCATACAATCCGATCCATTTTGTTTATATATCTAGGTAAATATATATTTACTTACTTGTAAGGCATTATGAAGTGTAGAAGGGCCCATAACTCCTTTAAGGAGTTTTGTAATGGAGTACCAGTGACTAGTAGCCTGTGATTTGTGTCAAATTCTTTTAATGCTTTGTACAATAACGAATCATCGTTTTTTAACCTGTGGGCCTCGTCTACTAATAAGCATGCCCAACTAAATGATCTCAAGAACTGCCTGTCTTTGAGCAATATTTCATATGTGGTAAGAATGGCATTGAATTTTAATCTCTTAGATGGGTGAAAACTCCATTCAAACTGCCTGATCTACAAACAAGAATACCTTAAATAAATTTAAATTACTTTTTATGACGTAATTTACATATTTTTTAAAATAATTATATGATATAAATTATGCCAATTTCTTACAATGTCTCTGCTTGTGACATCACCAATATAAGTGACAACATTGATATCAGGTGCCCACTGTTGAAACTCTCTTTGCCATGCCGTCATAGTACTCAGTGGTACAACACACAGGAATGGTCCATACAGTTGTTGGGATTTAAATAGGTAATATAGGAAGGATATTGTCTGAAAGAGAAAAATCACATGTTACTCTTACAGTTCCTTCCTACTATAAATACCAGAAGTTCACTGCAGATAAATAATTACCTGAATAGTTTTTCCTAAGCCCATTTCATCCGCTAAAATGACAGAGTTGTCTTTACACCAGGAATGTATTAACCAGTTTAATCCATCCATTTGATAATCTCTTAGACAATAGGACTGTAAAAAAGTAATTAGTCAAATATTAATTTCACAAGATTATATTATTTACTTGTTTTATTAATTTTATAATAATTGGATATAATTGTGTACATATTATATACCTGATCAGAACCCAAATAGTCCGGTTGTGATTTGACTTGATGAAATTTGGGCCTTCTTCTTAGAACAGGACAATGTCTTGTGGGAGTAGTGTTTGCTGCTTCTCGGGCCTTAAACTGTTCTACTTTAACCGGCCATTTTCTTTCGATCAGAGCAGAATCTTCCCATGTCGCGTCAGCATACGGAAGAGATTCCCATTTGCAAAAATATTCGCGAGCAGTCCCACCACCTTCTATTTCTCTTGTCTGCTCAGCTACAAAATACATAGAAAATATAATAGAGTGAAAGTGTAAGACAAACAGCAATGGAAGTTACGTAATTTTTTTGCGAAGACACGTATCTTACTCTTATAGGATGGATTCGACCCAGAGATGGGCATCATTCGAATAGTTTTTCATTCGAATGATTATTCGAATAAAAAATAATTCACGATTTTATTATTTGCGAATAATTTATCCGCGAATAAATCGAACAACCACTTTAAAATGACGAATGATCTATTAGTTTTTTTGATTCGGATAAATCCACAAATAATATTTAAGGGTATGCTTCAGATATTCAAATAAAAAAAAATCAAACATGCAATGAAATCCCCCCTAAAGAGAGTTAGGTGCTCCAACTCGGGAGGTATCTCCCCTTTACAGAAGACTGTCATACAGGACGTGCTAATGTCGCTGCCAGGTATGTACTCCAACTGGGGAAGTTCCTCCCCAACTGGGGAAGTAGCTCCCCAACTGGGGAAGTACCTCCCCTTTACAGAAGAATGTCATACAGGACGTGCTAATGTCGCTGCCAGGTATGTACTCCAAGTAGGGAAGTTCCTCCTCAACTGGGGAAGTAGCTCCCCAACTGGGGAAGTAGCTCCCCTTTACAGATGGCTGTCATACAGGACGTACTAATGTCGCTGCCAGGTATGTACTCCAACTGGGGAAGTTCTTCCCCAACTGGGGAAGTTCTTCCCCAACTGGGGAAGTACCTCCCCTTTACAGAAGACTGTCATACAGGACGTGCTTATGTCGCTGCCAGGTATGTACTCCAAGTGGGGAAGTTCCTCCCCAACTGGGGAAGTAGCTCCCCTTTACAGAAGACTGTCATACAGGACGTGCTAATGTCGCTGCCAGGTATGTACTCCAACTGGGGAAGTTCCTCCCCAACTCGGGAAGTACCTCCCCTTTACAGAAGACTGGCATACAGGGCGTGCTAGTGTCGCTACCAGGTATGTACTCCAACTGAGGAAGTACCTCCCCAACTGGGGAAGTACCACCCCTATACAGAAGACTGTCATACATGACGTGCTAATGTCGCTGTGTACTCCAACTGGGGAAGTACCTCCCTAACTGGGGAAGTACCTCCCTTTTACAAGCAATAAACAAGACACTGTCTTCATTTCGTGATATTAACACAAACATTTCGGAGCATGTTTGGGAAGAAATAATTATTCGTGCTAAATCATTCGAATAAATCATTCGCGAATAAGAATGGTCATTCGAAAATTTATTCGTCATTCGCGAATAATTTGGTTATTCTTATTCGTTATTCGTCCTTCGAATAAATTTTGCCCATCTCTGATTCGACCCCCCCCCCCCCCCCCCCCCCACAACCAGCAGATAGTGAACCCCCTCCCCAGCTGATAGTGGACCCCCTGTTGATAGTGCCCTTCCCCCAAGCCTGACAGTTACCCCTAACTAATATCTCCTGGCTGGATCAGCACCTGAGTGTGGTGTTATAATCTTTAGTTGAGGAAAAATAAGTGCTCCTTATGATCTAATTTATTTAGATGTGTAGTGTAAAAATAAATGCTCCACCAATTACTAAATGAATGACTTGTCTATTGAAGTGTAAATTAAATCAGTTACTAATATTTACCTATAATTCGTTCCACAAAACAATAAGTCTTCACTAATTCCTGTTGTAATTCAGATTGGCATTCAAAATAATCAATATCTTCAGGCCCGGCTTGTTTTCTCCACCAAGATAATTCTGCTTCTTTTTTAATATAGTTTTCTAATTTCTTAATGCCCTTAACTTTTTGTTCAGCCAGTGATTTTTCTGATTCCCATGTATTATGTATATGAGACCAACCCTTCCATTTGATCAGGTACTGTGGTTCTGTCGACTCTTCATCGGTTGGGTCACACCCTTCATTAGGATCTCCATTCTCCTCTATATAGTATACTGTAGTCACATTCCCAGTGACTGCACAATGATAAGAAGACATTAGCTAAAATTTAACATGGATATTTGCACCTAAATGCAATAATTATAAAAACTCACCATGTAAGATGTAGCAATAAAAAAAAGTATATAGTAAAACATCATAAGTATTAAATCTTACCTCCTTTTTTTCCTCTTCTAATCCCTAAAACTCTTTCAATAGTTTCACTGTGTTCTTCTAATTCTGGTTCAGCTTCACCATCACCCTCACCACCTTCAACTGGATCCAAAAGATCTGATGAGTCTGTTTGTTCATCACTAGCTTCCTTATAACTAACTGCTGCAGCTGCTCGTCGTGTTGCCGCGCGACTGTTACACAATCAAACAATTAATTACTTAAAAAAAATACACAGAAAAAAAATAAAAAAAATGTTTTACTTCTGTGATTCTTCATCAGAGCCTTCCGTACTTTCTTCATCTTCACTCGACAATCTTCTTCTCCTTGCTGGTTTCTTTTTTCTGAGAGGTACACTTCTTTGGCCTGGTCGCTTGGAAGGTGGGGGAGGGGATCCTTTCATGTCACTATCGCTATCTGATGAGTCTGAATTCCATGAGTCACTGAAATAAATATTAACATTAAACATTGTAAGTAATGAAATAAATAGTAATTAAACATTGTAAGTAATGAAATAAATAGTAATGAAAGAAAATGAAGTACCTTCTT
The DNA here is from genome assembly GCA_951800055.1 of Cenopis cana. Classification (NCBI taxonomy): domain Eukaryota; kingdom Metazoa; phylum Arthropoda; class Insecta; order Lepidoptera; family Tortricidae; genus Cenopis; species Cenopis cana. Next base: position 9,460,723 of record OX637476.1, on the reverse strand, counting down.
TTTCTGCTCTTTCTATTGTGACTTCGTCCCTTATCACTTGAATCACTATCTGCTACTTTAAGTCTATCAGGCTTCTTCCGAGATCTGCTTGATCTTCTAATGCCATAAATATCTGGGTTATCTTCCCAGAATTCAGAATTCACCTTTCCATGACTATTTGTTTTAGATTTGGAGTGAAAATCATCGGAAGATTCTTTATCCGTATGATGTTCCGATTTTGAAGAATTAGCATTGCTGTTTTTAGGTGATGATTTAGAATAATCACTGTGATGCCCATCATGCGCTGATGACTTCTCAGATCCTGACCTTCCTCCTGATCCAGACCCTGATGAACTGGATCCACTCTCACTGTCAATTAAGTATTAATGTATTATTATGTTTATAAATAATAGTTTATGCAACTGCTACATAAGAGGCATTAAAACACAAATGTGGATTTACTATATGGGTGTAGGTAAAATATAATTATAGAATAAGAAGATATTACAATAAAAGCATTATCATACCTGTCACTTCCTGAGCCAGATCCACTTGAATCAGATTTGTCACCCTTCTCGCTTGTTGAATCACTGCCCGATTCCTTCATTGAGCCATTCTATGAAAATGTCACAAAATTAACTTCATTTACCCTGTCACAACTGCAGTAGAGGACTTGCAATGTGGAAAGTTCTTTTAAATGACTCATCATATAAAGCCTGTCATTAAGGGATGTCAAGTTAATTATAACAGAACAAAGTATAAATAATTCACAAATTCTAATCCGCATTGGCTTTGTCAGGTGACTATTACAGCAATTGTCAGAAATAGTCGCCAACCATTATAAATATTATAGTGAACCTAGCACTTTTTACCTACAACAAGTAAACGCACCACAAAATAAATCTTGTATGTTCAATAATTATAGAAATGATTCTATTATAACATCAGTAACAACAGAAAATATGAAACACACAGAGATTAGAATTACTTCAGCCTGGAAATTTATAGACCCCATTTAAGAGATATAACAATTCAACTAAAGACTCCGAACCCTCTCCGCAGTGTTCAAAAAACTGACTTTGACCATATGGAAAGTACAGTGTTCTGTTCTATAAAATCCAGTAGAATATAGTTACCACCCAAAAACACGAAAGACTTACAGAAATACATGAACATAAACACAGTGCATTTAAGTATAACCTAAAAATATTAATATTTACTCCAAAATGTGCAAGATTTTAAATATTGAAAGTGGTTTCTTTTGACTAATTTAGTTTCCCACTGCACCACACAAACTAGGGTATTTTAAGCACTTTATAGAGACTAAGATGAAGTAAACTACTGAAACATAACCTCAATAGCCTATATTTACATGGGCACACAATATGAAGACCAATTTTCAAAAGCAAATTGCAAAAAGGGGCCCTTTTCTAATTCCATTTTCATTTGCCTGTACAGAAGGATTACGTAACAGAGAATGAGTAGAGATACATTATTAGGCTGAATAACAACATTTTCATACATAAAAACAAGGAAATCTATTGTAAACAATCACAAAAACCCTTAAAACTGAAATTACGTCTTAAAAAATCACCCTCAATCTGGGCCACACCCAAGACTTCCAGAAGTTTCCACGAATATTGAAAACACAAAAACTTAAATCAATTTATTAAATACACCAAAACATTAATTAAATAAGCTTCTAAAACACTTACCAGGTGCATTTTGAAGAAAATACGTTGATTTCACTATTACTAAGAAAATTGATATAGAAAACAAGTTTCAATAGGAGATTTCATTGAAAAAAAGCACAAACAATATTACGAAACATTGTTTTCAAACATTTTTCTATGTTAAACCAATAAAATATGAAAAATAAATTTGCAGTAAAATCTTGTCAAGCGACGCCATTTTGTCGTCGCGTGAATCTGATGACGAAGGAGTTGAAAAAGCAGAAATTTATATACAGAAATTTTGTTAAAACGATGTAAACACAAGCAACGTCAGCTTAAAAAATTAAAATAGAAACTTAGGAGTCGTCGGATTTGCTTCGACTACACTGGAAATGATTGTGAGCACCGCACACTACCAGCGAAACTTGAAAGCTACAGCCATATTGCCATCTGTCCGCCTGCCTGGCTGGAAAATGTTGAAAAAAATGTTCTGTGTGACCACACTTCACCATGTACGTAACTTCCGCTACTGAAGTATTTTCATATTTTGTAATTCGAATCGAACAAAAATTCAGAGTAGTTCTTTTTCTTCTTTAAAAAAGGCTTTCCATCAAATTTATGATGATTTCGCCAATCAATACTTGTTCAGTGACGTTGTTCGGTAACGACGCCATGACAGTAGGCAACTGGTTTTGTACGGTAGTGGATTCTGCTCGTCGTCGCTCCTCCGGGCACTTGTGTTCACCAACGCGGCGACGACCAAAATCCTTCAGATTCAGATTCTTTATTGCATTCATGTAACAATCAGGTCTTAAAGTTAGGTGTAAAAAAAGTAGTTAGCAGTAGTAGTTATTCATAAATTTAGTGGTTTTAGTTGTACCGCCTTAAAATTAATTGAGCGATTGCCGTCTCTTACCATCTAATAGGTGGCTTATAAATACCCAGTCTACAGGTTGTTGTAACAAATTTTTAGATTTGTGTAAGGAACATGTTTATCGGTGTGGGACACTGATGTCGGATCGGATAATGTGGTCAAGCACTCATCATCAACACGGGCCATGATGGCGCCAATGGCGCAGAGCTGCTACCGCGAACCACAAACGAAGTTTTCCATCTCTGTCGCACTTACGTACAGACTTGCAAGAGCGACAGAGAGAGAACATTTCGTTTGTGGCTCGCGGTAGCACCCCAGGAAATGGATTGTAAATGGACGCAGCTGTCACCAAAGAGAATATAATGGCTGACGTCCACTAGGCTCGCCGGGGCGAGTCGAATCGAATCGAAAATAATTCGCCTTCATACATTAACCAAACATTAACTATGAAAGTGCGCATTGACGCAGAGCCGAATCGAATCGACCGAATGGACGCACTTTCATAGATGTATGAAGGCGAATTATTTCGATTCGATTCGACTCGGCTCGGCGAGCCTAGTGGACGCCAGCCTTAACCACTACCAAAGAGAATATAACCACTACGTTCTATCACCGTACCTAAATTCGGCGAGAGTGTACAGGCGCTGTAAAGTTTCATTCATAAATAGAATGAGTTGACCAATCGACCAACTTTGTCGCCCGTGGCGCGTCGCGTAGTGTCGCGTCGCGTAGTGCGGTATAGTAAGCGACGCGACATAACAACTGACTGGCAAAATGTGTCGCAAAGTGTCGCGTCGCTGCAGTTTCAGTGCGGTACACTGATTCAGAGCCGTGTCGCGTAGCGACGCGTCGCGTAGTACAAAAATGCTTTCGTATGTCCGGATTTCAGATTGTCCTCCTCTACAGGGCGCATTTTTAAACTGATTCTCATGAAATTCGGTGAGCAGGTTTGAAAATAAAAAGATTTTTTTGTCTAGTCAGTTTTTGGAAGTTTAAAATAAAAAACTATATAATTATATCTTAAAAAAAAATTTTTTTAGGGTACCTCCCCTACATGTAAAGTGATGGTGCAATTTTTTTCTGCCAAACCCCATCGTGTGAGGTATCGTTGGATAGCTCTTTTAAAAATATTATAAGGTTTCTAAAAGCATTTTTTGATTAAAGAATTGGTTAAATAAAATAAAAAATAAATAAATATTTGTGGACAACCTTACACAAATCATCCTAGTCCCAAACTAAGCAAAGCTTGTACTAGCGTGACGTGCGTAGTTAGCGTGTGGCGTTGGTTAGCGTGATATTAAGCTTTGAAGTGATAATTTTTGTTATGGTCAAGTGTCCCCCCCCCCCTGCCAGAAACGGTGGCTACTAGGCATGTGAAAAAAATCATGGTAGTAGTATATACGATGAATTTAAAAGGAAAACTATTACAGCTAAGTAGAGTTTGGCTACTTTAACTCTACCAAGCAAATGAACTGTCAAACAAATATTTGGTTTGGCAACACTACCTCATACCTCACATTTCCGTGACATTTCCATAGAAATATGACGTATGATGCACAGTGTTGCCAAATTATATTTGTTTGACAGTTCATTTGCTAGGTAGAGTTAACTTAGCCAGACTTCTAGACATTACGAAGTTAACGAGTAATAGTCGAACTTCAGAAATGTACTTTGCAAAAGCAAACTTTCGTACAATTTCCATTGATACCTTAGGTAATGTTGTTAATTCTGTCAAAAACATAGTAAATATAAGTTTGCGAACTTTTTAGTCCACATAATGTAACGGGTGGACGAGCTGTATTAATGCCTTGTTGTTCCATTTAATTTATTTTTAATGGTTTTGAATGTACCGCCAAAATGCTCGTTTCGATTTTCGATGACGAACTCCACAACTCCACACCTGTATGACGCGCGCGCTCGATACGTTACGCCTGATACCAGTGTGGACAAAGCTTTAGTTACACAAAGTTGACGTCACACAGTAGATGTCATTGTCATCGAACCGAGCGTTACGGCAGTAAATTTAAAATCATTTTAAACAAATTTGATTTTAATTGGTTTAATGGTGAAATAAAGACATTTTTTTTTCTGTGAAATCGTTCGTCCCAAACTTTAAATATAAGAATCATAAAGTACATGACAGACGGGTGAGTAATGTACGCGAACTTAAGTGGATGATAGACGGAAATTCACGATCTTTGCTCAGAATCGACATCGAGACAGATGTATGTAATGTATACCTAAGGGGCTAAGATGATCGCGTATACCGTGATGTTCTATGTGACGTTTTCATACATTTCGGCCATAAAACATCACGGTATACGCGATCATCTTAGCCCCTCTAGTAAGTTCAAAACTGTAGTGTAGGCTGTAAAAACTGTAGTGTACCTTACCTAGTAGGTTGATAAATAAAAGACGTGCGTTTAGTATCGTATTTAATGCAAGACTGAATCTACCCTCCAATATCGATATACACCAATACCTCCACCCTTAATTACTAATATTTAACAATAAACATGACTTATGTTTCTAGGTAAACTTTGTACCTACGTTCAAATCATAATTGAATGACCATGCCTAAGGTTAACTAAATTACATAATTACACTGAGTCAGGTGACTGATTTAGATCTAAGTTAGCATTACAATTATTTAAGTTATTGTTGAATTCCTGTACATATTCTCTTGACATTAAATGGCTTCAGTATATTTGCCTCACAATTCACTTATCCAACTATTATCCCTTTACTACTGTACTATTACTTAATCGGTGCCTTTACGCCAGGTACCAGTGGCGGAGCGTCCACACAACTCGACTCCCACCGGCCCGCCTAATTTTCAGCCAGTCCAGTTATTTTAGTACGGCTCATGAAGAATAAGAAAGGCAGATCACTTCCGGCCTCGCTAAGAATATTTTTCACGCGCTGCCACTGCCAGGTACTAATAATAATTATGAAAAGGTTACATTTGAAACATTACATTACAATAAGGTTTTGTTAGGTGGTTGTTTACTCCACGGATACTGAATAAGTCTTACAAAACTAGGTATGTACCTACTTAATTAATACACATGCCTACTCTTTCGTACACACCTCAAGAGAATGCAATACAGAACATAAGTTGAGGTGAACAACAGGATTTATAGGTATAACAATAATAAATCTATCTACTAAATAGCTATCAAAAGAATTCGTCAAACCCGAAACGAATTGGGGGTTTAGGTACTCTTTTCGCTATGGCACCAGGCACACCCTGGGACGGGGACACCGCTGACGGGGACCCCACTGGCGGGGACCTCGCGATCCCCGCTGGCCCCGCGACCCCGCTGGCGCTCGCTTGCTCGGTCGCGCACTCCTCCGGCGCTGACTCGCTGCTCTCGGCTAAAGGGACTACTAAAGAGCTATTCCTACGGGAGGGCGTGAAATCTGACTGTGTGCGTACTTCACCCGTACCCTTTGACCTTCGGCGTCTCAATTGGTCGATATGCCTATGTACCTCGGTTCCTTTATCGCACGTTATTTTATAGTCAGTATTACCTAGAACGTCTGAAACTCGCCCCGGCAGCCAGCGGTCGGCGGCGCGGTAGTCGCGGCACCACACGTCGTCGCCGCGCTCGAACGCGCGCCCCCGCACCCCTCGCGCCTCGACCGCTGCTTGCAGCTGGCGTTTGTTGGCTCGTTCCGAACGGTCTGGCTTTAAATTATCTAAACGCATACGTAGATTTCTGCCCTGCAAAATTTTGGCAGGGCTTTCGCCAGTAGAGTAATGCTCGGTATTTCTATATGACAACAAAAACCGACTTAAGGCCGTATCGACATCTAACTTTTGCTTAATAGCTTTTTTTATCGCTCGTTTACAAATCTTAACGCTATTCTCCGCAGCCCCGTTTGATGCCGGGTGATAGGGCGCTGAAAATAAGTGATCAATTTTGTTTCTTTTCAAAAAAATATCAAGCTCCGCGCTCGAAAACGGCGGCCCATTATCCGTAACCACCTGCCTCGGTAGGCCGAATCTCGCGAACAAAGAGCGTAGCTCTGCAATAACTGCCGCTGCAGTGGTACTTTTCATTCGGATGGCTTCGATCCATTTCGAGCCTGCATCGACTACAATAAGGAAAGAATTACCTACTATAGGTCCTAAAAAATCACAGTGTAATCGTGCCCACGGGCGATGAGGCCACGGCCAGGGGCTCGGAGCGTGGCCCGGCGGCGCGCTCGCCACGCTGGCGCACACGTCGCAGCTGCCGCAGGCCGCCTCCACCGCCTCGTCCACTCCGGGCCACCACACATAACTCCGTGCTAAGGCTTTTGTTTTGACGACGCCCATGTGGGCGTCGTGCAATTCATTAATTACCTTTGTTCGACTGGATGTGGGAATAACTACCCTGTGTCCCCACATCACGCATCCCAGTTCCGTATATATTTCCTTCCGCCTATTATAATAAGGCTTAAGTTCCTTTATATCTACATCGTTTGGCCACCCATCTGCGACGTAACTACATACCCTACTCAGAACAGGGTCTGAAGCAGTCTCTTTCCTTAAAACTTTATAGTCTAATAAGAGGGCTTCTGATGCAAAATGCAAGTACGTTTGCTCTGGCAATTCTTGTTCCGTGCTCATTGACTCCTCCTTATGGGATTTAATTAGACGCGATAGCGCATCAGCCGTATTTTTATCCGTATTTATGTACTCAATATCGAAATCGTAAGCTGAAAGCTTAATCGCCCACCTCTGGAGCCGGCTAGCTGCCGTAGTAGGTATTCCGACATTGGGGCCAAAAATACTAACTAAAGGTTTATGGTCTGTGCGAAGAACGAATTTCCTGCCATATAAGTATTGGTGGAACTTTTCCGCGGCAAATATGATCGCTAACGCCTCTTTGTGTATTTGACTGTAATTAGCTTCGGCGGGCGTGAGGGCGCGCGACGCGTAGGCGACAGCCCGCTCGGAGCCGTCGGGCGCGCGCTGCGCCAGTACGGCCCCCAGGCCCCGCGATGACGCGTCGCACGTCACCACGCTCGTCCGCGACATGTCAAAATGAACCAATACATGTGTTCCACACAATTCTTTTTTTGCTTTGAAGAAAACATCGTTCTGCTCTTTGCCCCATACAAAATGCTTTCCTTTCTTTAACAAGGCATATAGGGGTGTTAAAAGGGATGACAAGTTTTTGACGAATTTTCCGTAAAAATTTATCATACCTAAAAATGATTTCAACTCATGGGCATTTTTAGGTGGAGCCATGTCGATGATGGGTTGAATTTTTTCGGTATTTACCCTTAAGCCTTCCTTATCCAAAACAAACCCTAGGTATTGGACTTTTTCGGTAAAAAATGCACATTTGCTTTTTTTAATTTTTAAGCCACTTTTCTCTAGTATGCCTAAAACTTGCTCAATCGTTTTGATATGGCTATCTAAGTCTTTACTTTTTATTAAAATGTCATCGTAAAATATAACTACGTCTGGGACACCCTTGAACAGATCTTCCATAATTTTCTGGAATATACCTGGACTACTGGCTAATCCGTATACTAAACGGCTATATTTAAATAACCCCCTGTGCGTATTAATCACCGTGTATTTAGTAGACTCATCGTCAAGGACTAACTGGTTATAAGCTTGGGACAAGTCTAATTTTGTGAAGTATCGATGACCGCTGAGGTTACTAAATAGGTCATCGACCCTCGGAACCGGGTACCTATCGACCAATAAGTGAGGATTGAGAGTCACCTTGTAGTCCGCACACAGTCGTATTCCGCCGTCCGCCTTACGAGCAATCACCAGAGGAGTAGCCCAGTCGGAGTGACTGACGGGCTCAATGACGCCCGCATCCACCGCATCCAGCATAGCGTCAATCTCCGCGTCAAGTCGCGGCCGTAGCGCGAACGGCACCGGGCGCGCACGGCAAAACACGGGTCCCGCGTCCGGGCGCACGTGCAGCCGCACGGCGCCGCCCGTGTACCGCCCCAGGGTGCCATCGAACAACGACTTATGTCTGGAAAGGATGTTGTTTACAATATCAGTTTTATCTAACTTTTCCGAGTTCACATTATGTACCTTTAGAATAGGTATTTTTATACCTAACTCGGAGAGCCATTGTCGACCCAGAAGATTAGTAGTACCGTGATCTATCACATATAGGTCTAGTGTTTTTTTAACGTTATCATACAACACTTCTACTCGTAAGTACCCCAATGGTTGAATTATTGAACCATCATAAAATTTTAATTTTAAATTACAGGGACGTACTGGCAATTTAATAAAATATTTGCGATATGTATTTAGTCCAATACATGACAAGGCTGACCCAGTATCAATTTCCATGTTTAAACATTGACTTTGTACCACAAAATAAAGAATATACAGAAGGTCCGTTCCCGCCGTTCTTGAAAATACATACCTAAACTACAGGGTTGCTTCTGTATTGATTCTGAATTTTAAAAAGGAGCAGATAAATTAAAAATTCTTCAACATGACATTTACCTAAATATGAACCAGCGTATCTTGGTAAAAAACCGGCCAAGTGCGAGTCGGACTTCGCACATTTAGGGTTCCGAATCAACCTCAAAAATATGATTTATTCATATATTAGGTAGTATTTGTTGTTAAAATATACGTAATATTGAACATTGTCACCAAATTTCAAGTTCATAGGTCAATGAGAAGTCTAAAAATTCTTCGGAACAAATTTTGTGACATACGACGGGCGGACGGACGGACGTCTGGGAGACACCAATAGGGTTCCGTTTTGACCCTTCGGGTACGGAACCCTAATAAATTGATGCGTGACCCGCTGCGAGTTGTGACTTGTGACCGGCGGCGGTCGAGAGCGCCAACAAAAATATACCTAATTAATTAGGTACCTACTTAACTAAACCATAGTACTACTTAAATACTGGCGTTTTACCAGCGAACGATAAGATGAATGTGTAATGGTTGATCGTCGTTATCAAAGCGGCAAGTTTCAAAAAATTACCTACCTACCTAGGTATTGTAACTACCAAAATGAGAAAACCGTTTTATTTACCTTTCAATATCGTTTGAAAATTTGAAGAAAGTGTAGGCACCGTTTTTTGTTGTATTTAAGTGTATTTAAACAATAAAATACATTCCAACTGTAATAATATCGGTTATTCATTTTGACGTACGTGAGATAAACTATAGACTACGTAGCGGCGAGGACGTCAAGTGATCAACGCGCGCACAACTACCTAGCACTCGCGACGCGACAGTGACAGTCGCGACTAAGCTAGTCCGAAATCAACCGAGAATGCCTGTAAATGTTACGTCATTGTGCGTGCGGCGAAAATGGCACTTTGTACTGAGCGGACTCTCTGCTCCGGCGCGCGCCGCCGCTATTTACTTTGTGCTTTGTACAGACAGTGTAATACATACCGGTTTATACTTGGTTAGCGACATTTGGTACATCGGTTCATCGTCATTATCATTATCGTAACTATCATCTAGCGCCGACGCATACCCGCCGTGCTCACTTCGTTGCTCGCAATCAGCGGGCGTTTGGTGCTCGTGCACCCAATAATTATTAGCGCCGCGGCGGGCAGTCCGCCCTCCGCGCCCGCGCCCGCGCCCGCTGCCGCCTCTCCCGGCCGACCGGTTGCCGCGTCCTCCGCTACCGTTGAAGGTCACGCTGTTGCCGCGTGACTGTGACTGGCTATCCGCCGTTCCCGTCACTCCGAATCTTGCATTTTTCTCCGGGCACATTCTTCTTAAGTGGCCTATATTTCTACAACTGCTGCATTCAAAGCTTTTATATTTACAATTTTCCGTTTTATGCCCCATTTCTCCGCACGCCATACATTTGTGGTTCGACTGTAATTTATGTACACTCGCGACACTATTGCTGTCCCGATCTACCGCCACCGCGTTCTTCTCTGCCGCCTCGAGTGTCGTAGCTAATTTCACAGCTCTGGAATAAGTTATACCGTCCTCTGCGAACAATCTTTGCCGTGTCGACTCGCTAATTATCCCACAAACGAGTTGATCGCGAAGGTTGTCTTCTAGGTTGGTACCGAAATCACACGTTTTGGCGAGCTTCTTCAACTCTGCAACATATTCGGCAATACTTTCTCCGTCTCTCTGTCGTCGCTGCCGAAATAAGTAACGCTCGGCCAAGATGGATGGTTTTGGTTGTAAGTGATCTGTCAGCAGAGTCCGCGCGGCGCTGTAGGTCAATTGTGAGGGCTGTCTTGGACTTGCCAATGTGGACAATAATAGATACGCTTCTTCTCCCATTACCGCTATTAATGTCGGTAACTTCACATTGTCCTGGATATCATTCGCTAGGAAATACATTTCCAACCTCTCGCAGTAAACAGTCCAATTTCCAGTTTTAACGTCAAATTCATCTATTTTACCGACACCCATAGTTCCAAATGTTGACCGTTATTATTTAATATCACACGCGCACTGAATTGTATCTTAAAACACCGAATAACTGCTAAATAACCAGCCTCGTCAGCCAGTGATAAATAAAAGACGTGCGTTTAGTATCGTATTTAATGCAAGACTGAATCTACCCTCCAATATCGATATACACCATAGGTAAGGGCCGATTCAGACCGGAATGGCAGCGGCCGGCAAGGGCGCGGTAAGCACTTTCAGTGTCAAATAATTTTAAACTTTATCTACATACTAAAATGCCAACCGCTTGAAAAGCTCGAAAAGGTCGCGCGGTGCCGCGCGCTGACGCGAGCAGGCTGGTCTTTTTAGTATGTAGGTAGATAAAGTTTAAAATTATTCGACACTGAAAGTGCTCGCCGCGCCGCTGCCGGCCGCTGCCATTCCGGTCTGAATTAGATATGAGCGCCGCGCCGCCGCGCCGCCGCCGGCGGCGAAATTCCCACGCCGCCGCCGCCGATACAAGGCGATCGGCGCGCCGATCTCTGTCTCGCGCGCGTTTCAGATACTGTGTAGCCTATCTTTTACACACTTTTATCATCGATCGGTAAACAAGTTTGGAATTTGATAGCTTACGGTTACATAGGGTTATTTATTTTAGGGTTCAGAACCAAAAATGCACAAAAGGATCCTTAATGAGCGATTCCAGCCGTCTGTTCGTCAGATTGCTAAATATTTAACTATATTGATTGAAATTGTTTATGCTATCGATTTGAAATTTGGATACCTACTTGTAAAATAGGCTGTGTAGTATTTGTGTTATAATATAATTATCAAAGTAAAATATCATATACCTAATTATCACAATTATTCTTTATTTTATTTTAAATACGTTTGCTTTGCACTTGACCCCAAATTACCGCATGGTAAGTGATATTGTGGCCTAGGATGGTATGCGCTTACCTAGAAAAAAACAATTTTATTCACTCTCGCCTTGAGGACCATAATAATATACTTAGGTTCATGGAGAATTTCGGCAAGGAGTTCCATAACTTGGCTGTTTTCACAATAAAAATGAAAGCAAAGCGTTCGCAAACGTTTTCGGAACTGCCACCGTAAAACGGCGTCGCTTTGAAGGGGCGGGAGTTATTATGTGATGCCTCAGCAGACTGCGAAATTTGGTGTGTGTGTGTGTGTGTGGTGTACGCTAGAAGATCCCCAGTGGACCGATTTTGACGAAAGCCGTATTGTCGGTCACTGAGGAGGTCATTGATTCAAGGTATGCCAAAGAGCCTGCTGTTCAGGACAGTCTCCATAGTCTTCCAGTGAACGGATGTGATCGAAATGGGCCTGTAGTTAGCAGAGTCTACGCGACTACTGCGTATTAAATAATATTCAATGCCGTTGAAATTTGCTTCGCTTAGTGAAGAACTTGCTTGTTTCTTACACGGTACGATGTGTTCGAGGTTCACCAAAAGATGGGAATAATGCAGCGCCTAGTATTTGTGATAAATCGTAGAAGTATATAATATGCGAATGTGTTTGTGTTAGAAACACCATGTTCCGTAGGCATCCAAGAGTTTATCCAAGAGGCAGAATTGTCATGCTTACATACATATATCATAGTTTAGAGCTTTGTCATGTGACTGGACCTTGACACGAAGTTTCTCGCAGGTAGCAACAGACTTGTTGTTTTCATTGGCACTTAAATGTTACGTATACAACACTATAAACCACCATGCGTAATCCGGCATCAAATACGTAAAAAAATCTGTGTTTTGAACCTAAGGTTTTTTCAAGGTCACGCCGCCGACGCCGCCGCCGCCGATCAATTTTAATCGGCGCGCCGCCGCCGGCCAATTGCCCATCGGCGCTCATATCTAGTCTGAATCGGCCCTAAGGCCAAATGCTGTGCACGCCAAATGAACGCAAGCAAGAGTTGCGTTCTTTTGACAGAATTTGGCCTTAGAGTTTTGTACAAACTATACTATATATAAAATCATACGTTGCTCTTACGTCTGCCTCGATGTCGATTCCGAGTAAATTTCGTGAATTTCCTTCCATCAACTAGTCTATCACCCATTGTTCGCGACGTTCGCGTTGAAAGTCATTTGAAAGTAGACTGCCGTGTCTGAGGGGCTACCGCGAACCACAAACGAAGTATCTCCCTCTCTGTTCCTCCAATATGCAAGTGCAACAGAGAGGCAGTTATTTCGTTTTTGGTTCGCGGTAGGCCCTCCGGTCCGTCCGTCACATCTTGCTGTCAAGTGTCAAGTCGTATCTCGCGCGACTCAGCCATTCCTCGCTACTCCCTCGAACTGTGCAAATTAGAAAGATGGGGGTAGATTTTTCTGGCAACTCGACTCGCGTCGCGTCGCAGCGGCAGTCGTGCTAGCCCCGATGGACTACTCATTACTACTTACTATCAAAAACAAAATTTTGGAAGGTAGCTACCTACACCCCTACACCATGATATTCATGAGTATTGGTTGAAGTTAGGACACAATAAGATTTAACTCTTGTTTATTTAATTTGCTACCTACGTTTAATTTATCACTAGATAATAATTGACATTTAGGTCGCACTGGTCGTAGCTTTGTTCCTTGATGTTATTCGGGTGAAAACTAATGAGAAGGATCCCAGTACGGCGCTGCCGCCACAGGCGTAGGTTAGCACTCCTCGGTAATATTCTGGACAGTCCGCTGCATTGCGGCATTTGCTGTAAAATAGAATTAAGTTCGTAAATCAGCAACCAGAGACGGATTAAAGATAAAGAGATAATGGAAAAAAGTGTACAGGTTGTCCCTAAAACCAACGCCAAATTGAAGAGGGGTAATAGAACAGCTTATAGGTAAGCATTCAATGCAAATACCTAAGATAACCTTTATCAAAAATGTCATACTTTTTAAAAATATAACTAAAATTATTCCTAAATAATTTAAAAAATAAATAATCTAAAATAAGGGGTCCCCCCGCGGCATAGTGCCAAAGGTGGACTCCACTGGTGACCAAAGAGCCGGCAAGCCCTCGCACAGCGCTTCAGCATTCCTATGTTACAGCGGGGAAATGCTGCCAGCATCATTGGCACTATGCCGCGGGGGGGACCCTTTACTTTAGATTATTTCTTTTTTAAGTTATTTAGGAATAATTTTAGTTATGTTTAGTTTTAATTATGTTTAATTTCTATTCTTATTGCGTTTCTGTATTTGTATGGTACCTATTACTAGATTGATATCAAATTATTTATTACAATATAATTTCTTGTTTTCAAAATAAGCTCATACTGCAATTATTCGAGTTTGAATTTCAAACAAAATTCGATTTGAGAAAAGCTCCTTTGTGTAAAATAACATTATCTCGTAAATTGCTGCGTATTTATAAAAAAAGCTGTATCATTTTGAAAATACAATAAATTTGCTATTTTTTACATTGTGTGCCATGTTAGTTTAGTATAGTTTATAAAAATTAATTATTAAACTCTATCAAACAAAACCACAGTTTAAATTTTAAAATGTATTTTTTTTACCGCCACAGCATCATAGCATGTAAGTAATAAATATTTCATAGCCCAGTTTTTTCGTAACATTATGCAAAAACAAGATTTACAAAATTATGAAATTTGCAGATGTAGCTCCCGAAAACCTGGTTCAGGGTATAAAAATCATGAGTTTTATAACGCCGATATTTTGAAAGCTGTTCCATTACTCTCTTCATTTTGGCGTTTATTTAGGGGCATTCTGTATAATAAATACGGGTTGCACTCCAGGAGTGCCGGCAGAAGTGAAAACACAAGGACATGATAAAGAAGTTTTCACTTAATAAATTTTTGATAACAGGGCCACTTATGAACAATACAAAGCACTAACTATACAGAACGCTGCTGTCGGTCGTAACTTAACACAACCTGCACTGTGAGAAACTTCGCTTGTTTGTTCATAGGTGGCGCTGTTACCCATATCCATCTTCTATATAGGTCACGTGCCCATCTTACGATATAAGAAGGGGTCACTTAGCTGGTCTTACGCACTGACGGTCACGTGCCCCTGCGAGTTTAGCAATTTTTCCCCATCACAAAAAGTGCTCAGCGCCGCTAAAGCAGTTTTCACTTCAAAAATAAGTGAATAGGAAAGGAAGTGCTTACTAGCTTTCGATAGCAACGACGGCTATTCCAGTCACAAGCTTGTCAGCGAAGGTGACGATGGAGTAAATGGCAGCACCCTGATGTGAATGAGGTCCTATGAGGTCCGCGGTAACGCAAAGGCTGGATACTAGTGTGATGGAGCTACCAGCACCTGGGAATAGATATATTTACATAAAAGAGAGATATTTACATAAAACATAAAAATATACAGGTAGTAGATATGTGACGTAACTGGTGATTGTAAAACTAAAGAATCTCTGAAATCTAGTCTGCATAGGTAGGTATGTTTGATAAGAAACTTCAATAAGTGTAGAGTGGTACCTACGTAGTGTCGGCCTCATCTTTGTCCCTGGCTAGATACTGGCCAAGAAAAATCCCATTTTTGATTTTTTAAAAATGCAGATTTTTTTAACTAAATTATTTTGCTGCTCATGCAACCAACAATCAACAATTTTAAAGTATTGACGATGCCAGGGATATTAATTTAATAAAATTAAATTTAATACTCACCCATTAAAGCTGCTACCAAATATATTTGCACTATATTAGCATGGGGATCAACTCCAAGTGCGATCCACAGGCAACTGATGAAACTCAAAATACTGCCAATTATGTACGCCACCTAGAAATAAATTTATTTAACTTAAACTTTACAATAAGATACAATTTTACGCCTATTCAATATTATTACTTCAAACCTTCAAAGTGTATTTAGATTTAGATATGCGTGTTTTAGGCCGGGTTTTACAAAGATCGGTTATAACAAAATGTTGGATCAAATTTTGGTAACTCTGTACCTACATTTTTAGGTTTCTAAAACCATTTTTTGATTCAAGAATCTATTGGCGTGATTTTGATTTTTGTTCCGCTCAAGTGGTACTTATCGACATGAGGTCTAACGGATCTTTAGGGATCTATGGGATTTTCACTGCCAGAGGTATGATAGGTAATTAGATAGTATAGGTACTGTATTTTGGGCGTGGAAACTTCTAGGTTAGAGCCTACTGAATATTTAATAGCAAATTGTTAGATACTTAAAAGGTTTGTTTTAAAGGGTCTAAGTTTTATCGACGTTTCGACACGGGTTGCACCGGCCGTGGTCTCGGATATACCCGTCAAAACAAACCTTTTAAGTATGTTTACAAAGCGCGAGAGTTTAAAGTGTTATAAAGTGTTAGATTTGGGAGTGGGATGTCGTATTAAATTGGTGCTGACTTGACAGGCTAATTTATGGTGTTATACCTGGTTTCCGCAGCTGGTGATATTGCTTTTGAGTAGAAGAGATGAGAAAAAAGACGATATGTAGAGGACCAAAGGCACACTAGCCACCAGCTCTGATCCCGCGCTGGGGTTAACTGATAGCCTCTCTTCCAAAAACAGAGGAACGTAGACTAACGTCAATGCCCAGTAGAGACGAGAAAATACATATCTGAAATGAAATGTTTGGGATTTAATGTGAAATATACAGGGTGTCCCAAACTGCATTCATAGATATTTAAATAATTATGTACATGATTGAACCGGGAATATCGAATCGAACCCGGAAGGAAGACCATGAATTTCAACAACACAATTTTTTTCTCGTGTAGCGGGTTCGATTCCCGGTTCAAGTTTAAATTGTTTTTTAAAATAAAATAATGTCTTCTTTTTATGCAAAATATCCTATCTACGATATTTAAGGTACTTTCCCTTGATGTCCCATAGTCTTGGGACACCCTGTATATTAAGTCAAGTGACTGTTTACAGAAGGTTACTTATATATAATAGGTAACTTATTATTATTACTATTATTTTTATTAATAATGGGATTCCTCTTGGCCAGCATCTAGCCAGGGGGCAAAGATGAGGCCGACGATGAAGCGAGCTCACCCAGAAAATGCCTATTCACTCTTGCCTTGATTTAATCTTAAGTATTAGGTACGCCAATCGAAATTTTAGACTAATAAAATAGTGTAATGGTAATGTGCAATTAAATAATACGTTTTCAAGCTTCATTCAGTGTAAAAATTTTAAGTGCTTTCAGCCAAGCTGTGGAACTCCTTGCCGGATTCGTTGTTCCCTGTAAACTACAACCTTTCGGTCTTCAACGCGAGAGTGAATCGGTATTAGGTAAGCGCGTTCCATCTTAGGCCGCAATATCGCTTACCATCAGGTGATTTGTGGTCAAGCGCAAACCTATTTTCAATAAAAAAAAATTACTTAGACTTTAGAGGTATAATATCAAATCTTAAGTAGCTAATGTTTAAGGCACATCGCGGGCTTTGATCGTCCTCGTCTTTATACCTCGGTACCTAATCAAAATTGCATGCAAGTTCTTTCACCATGTAAATTGGCCTCAAGTCTAGTTGTTCAATGTTATTTATTCAATAATTTATTCCTTGGTCATCAGTTTTGCTTCTCAATAATAAGTTTCTTTAATTATTATTGACTTACGACTTGAAGCCTTTGAAATGTGGTGCTGGCGGCGGATGGAGAAGATCAGTTGGACCGAGAGAAAATCTAACGAGGAAGTTCTCAACATTGTGCAGGAAAGGAAGTCCCTGTTGCAGACTATTGAGAACAGAAGAGGAAAGATGTTTGGGCACCTGTTACTGTTACGACACGACGAATTCATAAAGCATATTGTGGAAGGGTAGGTTGAAGGAAGGCGGAAGAGAGGGAGACCAAGAAGAACGTACAAAGTACATGGACCAACTTAAGGAAAAAGTAAACGTCGTGTCGTATCAGGCGGTCAAACGAAAGGCTCAAGAAAAAGATACATGGAAATTGCTCCACCGACAAGAGCTTGGCTCTTAAATTGATAATGATGAATGATTATTATTTCTAGGTTTCCGTAGGTACCTCAAAAGGAACAAACGGAACCCTTATAGGATCACTTTGTCTGCCTGTCTGTCAAGACCCTTTTTCTCAGGAACGCGTTGAGGTATCGAATTGAAATTAAAACTATTAAGTAGGTACTGAGGGGTCGAAGTTGCACCACGTTCGAAGGGAATTCCTAAAGCTACCCTACACGTGACCCCTGGGTGATGCTAAAAGTGCAACAAAACTGGCAACCGTACTATCTTCTCGAAGTTGTCACTGTTTGAAATAATTGACATACGATAAATAAATACCAAAATACGACGACAGCGACAGACACACATATACTCGTACACATATTAAATTTATTTTGCGTTGCGGCCGTTGCGGGTGGCGTGTTACAAAGGTTAAATATGTAGTTGGTTGAACTTACAATAAACTAGTTTGATACAGCAGCGGCATCCGTAGAAAATGATAAATTTTGGACTTTGAAATAAGCTGGTCTTGCTGTTCCGTGTCCTGTTCCCTCGTTAATAAGGCGGAAGAACCGTTGGCCATGGTATGGCCATTACTCTTAGCTGGTTTGGCTGGTCTCAGCTTGAACAAAACGTGAAACAACGTGAATGCTGTTACACCTATTCCTGTTATTATTATTGCGACGTCCTGAAAATAATTAATGAATTAGTGAAACGCTTAACCTAACTAACTGGGTTGGCACGACGACCCAAAATGAGTCTTGGCCACAAGAGCACGCCACTTCTCGGTCCTGCGCAATTTCTCGCCAGTATCGCTGGAGGGATGTGGTGGAAGCGGACCTGCGTGAGCTCGGAGCTGGTGCAAGTGAAACGCTTACTTACTCGTAATTGAAAATTAGTAGCTGAGGTACCCATTAAGTTAGGATCAGTAAAACTCGTGTTATGGTTACTAGACGACTATGTATATCTACTAACTGTTTGCGAGTGTATCGTGTGTACAACGTGCAACTGAGCTGACTGTGCATATACCTATAAAGATTCCTTGACTCAGAAACAAATAATTACTTACTTTCTTCATAGGAATATCAGCTTTCGTCAACAATAATTCGACACTAATTATGAGTCGTCTAATTAATAGTTGCTCTATCTGCTTTTCTAGATCCTGATGGTTTCCGAGTTTCGCCTCGGTATTATGCTTGGGTAAGTTCACAATTATCAGTTACTAGATTTGTCTTTCTTTAACAGTACCTACATAAACAGTGTGCTCCTATCTAGAAATACTGAGTGATTGAAATAGTCCTGATTGGTGTGTTTCACGGTTTAATTGCACTTACGCGTAATTTGTAATCGTCCGATGGTCCAATGAACGTACTGTAGTTTGTAGCTCGTAATACTACCCATGTAATAAGGTAGACTGTTATGCTTGACATCACTGAAGCCATATATCTGAAACATTGTGCAGATTATATTTATTTGAAAGTGCTTAATCGGGACTTAATGGAGGCAAATTCGTTATTGTTCGCCGATAAAAATACAAATTAAAAACCGGCCAAGTGCGTGTCGGGCCACGCGCAAGGTAGGGTTCCGTAGTCGTCTACCCTTTACATTATATGGACTAAAAAGTTCGCAAACTTATATTTACTATGTTTTTGACAGAATTAACAACATTATCTAAGGTATCAATGGAAATTGTACGAAAGTTTGCTTTTGCAAAGTACATTTCTGAAGTTCGACTATTACTCGTGAACTAGTAATGTCTACTTAGCTGTGATAGTTTTCCTTTTAAATTCATCGTATTTACTACTACCATGATTTTTTTCACATGCCTAGTAGCCACCGTTTAGCTGGCAGGGGGGGGGGGGGGGGGACACTTGACCATAGCTAAAATTATCACTTCTAAGCTTAATATCACGCTAACCAATTCTTTAATCAAAAAATGCTTTTAGAAACCTAATAATATTTTTAAAAGAGCTATCCAACGATACCCCACACGATGGGGTTTGGCAGAAAAAAAAATTGCACCACCACTTTACATGTAGGGGAGGTACCCTAAAAAAAAATTTTTTTAAGATTTTATTCTACCGTTTTGTCGGCGTCATTGATATGTATACTCATGCCAAATTACAGCTTTCTAGTACTAACGGTTACTGAGAAAAACGGGGGTCGGACGGACGGACGGACGGACGGACGGACGGACGGACATGGCGAAACTATAAGGGTTCCTTGTTTACTACGGAACCCTAAAAAGATTAAAATTAAACATCAAAGTTAAATTTAATCCATGCATTACTTAGCTAATATATTCTCATGTCAAGACCAAGGTACTCGTACTACCAGTAGGTATTATCTTTGAACCAGTTTAAAAAAGGAGGTTCTCTCTCAGTTTTTAACCGACTTAAAAAAAAGGAGGTTCTCAGTTTGACCTGTATGTAGTATGTTTGTCCGCGATTATCTCGCGTTTGGATAAGCCGATTTTGATGCGGTTTTCAGAAAATCATTTGTTACATTCTGGATAAGGATTGGGTATACAATTTGAAGTCGGTTTCCTTTTAAAAAGTTATTAAAATACATGTATGACAACCAGTAACCGTTCGTAACTTGTATTATTTATATTCAACAAACCGTTTAGAACCAAAAACATACACATATACGAATAGGTACTTTACTTGGGTAGTAGAAAATATATAATATTATAAGTATTAATTTATCAACGCCTTAATGGGTAAAAACGCCTTAATGCGTCCGGTTTTAAAAGGAATATTATACCGTATCGACGTGAGTTCCGAGCGAACTTGTAAGCTGTCAGATATGCTCGGGATCATAGCCAGATGTGATATCTGGACTATGGCCCAGCCAATCTGGAAGAAGGTGATTAGCACCGTGTAGTAGAGTGGCATCCACCAGGCGAGGTAGTCCACGTCAGCACCAATCCAACAGCCCCAACATCGGACGAACAGCATGGGGAATGTACATGATACCATTATGCTCCCTGAAATCATTCATACAACTTATAAACTTGCACATGTTTCATCATCATCATATCAGCCGAAAGACGTCTCCTGCTGAACATAGGTCTCCTCCAAATAGTGCCACAATGACCAGTCGCAACCCGTATCCAACGGAATTCAGCGATTTTTACCAGAGGGCCTACCGCGAACCGAAAACGAAATATCTTCCTCTCTGTCCTCTTGCATATTGGAGCAACAAAGATTGAGATACTTCGTTTTCGGTTTCCGGTAGGCCCCCAGGTGATCAGTCCCCATTGTCTAGTGTCTACCCACGCTGTGTCTCCCGGTACGTTGTTACCACTCGAGAACCTTTCGGCCCCAACGGCCTTCGTTTACGTCTTTGGGAATATATAAAGCGAATATATTCTACTAAGTACACGATTGTAAACGAATTGGATTTCCGTAATGTACAGTTTAATGTATCTAATCTGATGCCAGGTTCGTTTACCCGTGCCGTATCTACTTACCTGTTAAATGCCAGGACTTCTTAGTGCCATACTTATCTGCCAGGATGCCTACTATTGGAGTGGCCACTGCGTCGACTATTTGCCCTGAAAAAGTAAAAGTTTATGCATGACTTAACTTGTATAAGTAAAAGATTCGATGCAATGGTATTTATTGTAAGTGAGTGGATGTCTGAATGTGAGATGTTAACTGTATAACCGTCCGCGTCCATCACGTAAAATATAATTTGGCTCAGATTGAGTCAAGGATTCAAGCTCATGTAACGTGCTTGTAACTTGTTAAAAATTATTATAGGATTCCTCTTATCAAAAATGAAAACATAGCGGCAAATTTTGTAAAATATTTTATTTTTTATTTTGGGCCACTTCTCACCTTGTCACAGTGAAATTCAATGTGAAAGCTGCTGGAGATCTCATATTACTCTGTCACTGTGACGAGGTACGAGGTGGCCTGGAAATCAAATTGGTTGACTGTACCTATATTCTCATAGAAACATTGTAGTAGGTATATCAATTTTAATTCTGAAATATGTAAGGACGATTATGGGCATTACAAATTACAAATGCTTGTAATTAAAGTTCCTGTACATTGCGCAACATCTGATGTTTTCTCTTAAGGGGAGGTATCCCCAACGCAAATGTCCCGCTCTAGCACGCGTGAGTTTACAATTAACCATCGCGCTCTCTACGCAAGCTCCCTGCGCAGTTTTGCAAATATTTAGCTATAGTCATTAAGCCAATCATTTTATCAAAGCAAACCCTGCGAATTTGTCTATAACTATTTACGATCTTTAATTGAGTACAAAAATTAAATGTTAAATATCAGTAATATAGCCGTAGTGTTGAAAAAACATTCCAAAAAGGGGTAACTTCGCGATTTTTTTCTATCGAGTGAAATTCATCGGGTCATGTAACTGACTGCGATTTTGACTAGATAAGATCCTTATGTAACACATATATTTTTTTTAGATTTTAAGACACTATATTCTATGTCTCAGATTGTTTTTAAAAACTCAAAAGCTATAAAAAGAACATTAATTCCAATATTAAATGGCACGCAACACTTTTACCTGACATAAGTAGGAATCCAGCGACAGCGGATCTCATTTCAAGGACCGCTTGGAAAAAGAGCATCATGTAGGAAAACCACATGGCGGCACAAAGGTCGTTGTGCACATGCCCCAGGCCAAAGACCACTTTCTGATTGTCCCGCCACCATTGCCTCCTTTTCGATGATCGGCTGGAAAGTAAAATACGTACTCTTAAAATAGGCGCTTCTTATCCATACATATAAACATTCGTAAGCGAATTAGGAATAGAACTTTTCTCCGTTTAAACATTCGCTAGCCAATCCTTAGGAGTTAGTTTAGTATCTGAATGACATTTTATCAATAAAGATTCTGATTCTGATTTTGAACTTGTGTCATTATTAATTTTAGGAAAAAAGTAAGTAAGTCTTTAAGGTATTTTTTGGTCTTTTAAGAAATTTAACAGATCGCTTGTTAGCGACAAGACTGCCTTTTGTCTACCATTGTTTGAGTACAATTTAATTCCTGTTTTCTTTAGTGTACTTTGGTGACCATTATTAAATAATATTTGTATTGTATTTGTATTATAGGCCACATATGCCTGAAATAAATGATTAAATAAATAAATAACTATTTTGGACAATATGTAACTAGAAACTCAGTATGTAGGTATTGTATTCTTAATTTCTAATTAACTTATTATTATTATTTTTATTTGTGCGCACTTGCTATGAAAAACTAAGTAATATTGGGTGTGAAATATTAACTTCCCGTTAACTAGTGACCTCTTAATGTTTGCATGTACGAAATTGGTCCAATTGCACGAAATGGTGCAGAGAATTAGATAATGTCCATGGATGGGAACGACCGATCTGGTAAATTACCTTAAATCAATTTCAACGTCCGCCTCCTTCGCATTTTCCACCTCTGTCTCGTTAACATCAGTTGATCCATATTTAGAACACATATTTTCTTAATTGAAACTTTTAGTCGGGTGTATTTTTAAGGTTAGTTGCACACTTAATGACCAAATTACACACTTTATAACGAACTACACTAGTTACCAGCTTCACGTATCCAGCGAAGTTTACTAAACTTTGCACTTTCACTTTGTCTATCTTATAAAAGAAAACTGCACTCCGATAAAAAAAATAGTACATCGATTGTAATAGATATCGTTAATTATCAAAAATCCTGAACGTTCGTTCGCGTGTGCCGTCAAAGAAGACTTACAGCCGTTTGAATTTGATGCCGTCCTTATCCTTACTGTCGCTGGATGAGCGAATTATAATTGACGTCCGGAATCAACTGAAGATACAAATGATACAATAACGCATTGAGTACAAGTGCTCAAAATATAACAGAAACCCTAGTGACTTATGTAGATTGTTTTATAAGATAATAAAGCGCTCTCTCGCATCTCTGTATGTATCTCTTTGGCGTGAATGTAACTTTGTTCAGGTAGAATAGTATGATATACATTTACAGTCGGCAGTCGTTACACGGATATATCGCATTTAATTTGTGTAAATTGCTCAGTTAAATACAAATTAACTGAAAATTTCACCATAGGGCTAGAATTAAATACCTACCCTACCCAAACAAACATGTGCTGAAACAATAACCAACCTAAAACTTTCCTTTAGGTACAACTATGTATAACGAAATGAAGTCACAACCTGAAAAACATGCCTCGTTTGTGTTGGGCCTATTTTTAGGGTTCCGTACCCGAACGGTCCAACCGGAACCCTATTGCCGTCATTCTCGCGTCCGTCCGTCCATTCGTCCGTCGTCTGTCACACAGATTTTTACAGCTAACGGCTAACCGTTCAAGTTAATAGGTCTAAACCTATAAACTTGAAATTTGGTGATAAGTGATAATGTATGTTTTACCAATAAATATTAATATATTAACAAATCAGGTTTTTTTTTCATTATAGAGCAGGCTCTAAGGGGCTATTCGTATGCAAAAAGTGATTTGTCTACCTGAGATCTTGAATTTATAAAAAGCTATGTTGCCATGCGCGCGCATGGTTCTTTCTTTGCTATGATGTCATCAATGTCATCAGAATAACGAGTCATTCGGCGTATATTTAAGAAAATATCATTTATGTAAAGCCTCAGATCGCATATTTATCGCCCTTGCCTTCGGCTCGGGCGTCAAATACCTGCGATCTGAGACATTCTTTGTTTTACCGCCCTTGTTAAGTAATGTACTATTGAATCAGCCGTATGCTGTCAGGAAGAACCCAAACTTGGTATGTTTTGAAAATGAATTTTATTTCTTACGAAACCACTGGATGGAATGTAATAATGTGGTATATTTTTGAAATCAGCTCATGGAGCCCTTTCATTTGATACCCCACTCGATGGGTATCTGAAGAAAATTTGTTTTTTTTTCTCATACAAAAATTTGATGACATCATAGTATTATGACAAAGAAACGTGCGCGCGCATGGCAACATGGCTTTTTATAAAGTCGAAGGGCTCAGGTAGACAAATCACAACACATTTCGTGGTCCGCAAGTTTTGCAAACGAACAGCCCCTTGGAGCCTGCTCTATTAAAATTTCCTTATTTTTTCTATTAAAACCAACTTAATTTTGCGGTTGGTTCGGAACCCTAAATGCGCGGAGTCCGACACACACTTGACATCCAGTGACGGTCAACAGATAAAGAAATTCTCTGAATAATACAGGCGCACAAAGCTTAAGTAGCTGTAATAATGGGTTACCTATAACAAGTATCTAATTGAATTGCTTCGCTCTATCCCCGCATAGTTCATTTGTAATTTGTTTAGTAGGTATTAAGTCTTGGACATAACTACGAAATGCACAATACATGACTGCAATAAATAAATATATGAATGATATATTATACTTGAATCTAGTCTAGATCCGGTCGTCGCCCGCGCGTAGGGGTGATTATACTGGCGGTGGCTTCCGTAAGTAAGGGGTATTGGGTTTCCTCCGAGGCCCACGCTTCACTGGCTACGAAACTCGTATGGACGTGGTGGCCCCATTGCGGCCGCCACGTTCCCCATCGGTTACTCTCTCGTCATACCTTATTAAGTTTCGCTAAGTAATAATAAAATATATCAAATAACGATTTGTAGCTCCTGTGAAATTTCTACCAAATTTTGTAATGAACTAGACACCGAAGAGATTCTAACTTGTTCTATTCTGTAACAAGATAGGGCTACGGCCTTTTTGTCCGTTCGCTTGTATGGTATGTTAGGTACAATACCAAACATACCACTAGTGGCTCTGTGAGCTGTAGACCTCGTGAGTGTTTTTTTATTTATTTCCAAAACTATGTTAGATCGTTTGAGAAACGCTGTAGAGGAGGACAATTTTTTGTCGAGTAATTAAAAAAAATACTCGACAAAAATATTCTATGTCATCAAAGAACCTGCTCACAATACTTCACGAGAATCGGTTGTGAAATGTGACTCTTAGAGGTGAACAAATCGAAATTCGGGCGCAGAAACACAAAATCATTGATAAAATAATTGTTTTTTTTAAATTTCCAAAAAGTGACTACATAAAAAAATTCTATAGAGTTACCGAACCTGCTCACAAAATTTCACGAGAATCGGTTAAGAAATCTGACCTGTAGAGGAGAACATACCATTGACAAAAAATTTTTTTTCAAAATTTACAAAAATTTACTCTACATTATATTTCTATTTAGTCATACTACCTGCTCACAAAAGTTCACGATAAGCAGTTGAGAAATGCGACCTGTAGAGGAAAAAACGGCCGCAAAAAAATGCGTAATAATTGATAAGAAGTTTGTTCTTTTAAATTTCCAAAAAGTGACTCGATAAAAAAATCTATAGTGTTAGCGAACCTGCTCACAAAATTTCACGAAAATCAGTTGATAAATGCGACCTGAAGAGGAGAACAAACCATTGACGCAAAAATTGTTTTTAAAATCTTGAAAAAAACTACACAACAAATAAATTCTATGTAGTTATAGAACCTGCTCACAAAATTTCACGAGAATCAGTTGCGAAATGTGACCTGTAGAGGAATAAACGGCCGCAGAAAATCATTGACAAAAAGTTTGATTTTTAAATTTCCAAAAATTGACTCGAAACGTTCTTTTAATTTTCGTACCTGTTCACAAAATTTCACGAGAATCGGTTAAGAAATGCGACCTGTAGAGGAGAACAACCGGAAACCCGGACATACGACAAGCATTTTTGCCGAAGCTAAAACAGAGACCTTCGTTTCACTCGGTCAATAATCAATCTTCCGATGAATGTCAGATAATAAACATTAGTGAACATGATAACTCTTCCACCACCCCTAAAAAGTGAATAAAGTTTACAGTAGGTACAAAGGTACCTACATACATCTAGCATCAAAACTCAGCGGCAGGGCTGAGGGTGGCCATGGGTAAAATTCTGACAAACTCGCTAAGATAAAGACTTTAGGGCGATTTATATTCCAGCATACCTAATACCTACAGCCTACAGTAAAATACATGTATGAGGTAACATACCTACCCCTTAAGTACACCCAACGAAGACCAATAACTGGCAATTGGCGGAAATAATATTTGTATAAGCGAATTGATTTCAAATATTTTTGACAATAATTAATATTATAATATCATACTATTTAAAGCACTTCGTGCGTCTTTTTATTTTACTACATAAAATATAACCATCTATATCTGTACAAAATATTATCTACATCTATTTAATACACATTTTCAATATATTTTTCTAATTATTTACTCAACGAGCTTTAATCAACGACACCCAACTAGATGGGATATCTCAAAAAAATTGCGCCCCTCTTTCGGTATATTAAAGCCCCCCTTAAAAACATTAAAATATATTTTATGTCACACCTGGCCATAAAGTGGCCATTATCGCACGCTCCGCGCGCGAAAAAACCCACTTCCTGGCCAGGGGGCGACATAAAATTTTGTACTTACCACGGGCGATAATAAAGAAAGCCTCAGATCGCATATTTATCGCCCTTGCCTTCGGCTCGGGCGTAAAATACCTGCGATCTGAGACATTCTTTGTTTTATCGCCCTTGGTAAGTAATGTACTATTTTAATAATTCGTCATGGCTTTCGATCAATAAGATTCTATACTGTGAAAATTTGAGGGCTGTAGCTTCAATCGTTTGTCTGTAAAACCTGTGTGACACAATTTTTTTCACGTCCCTCTTTCGCTCCCATAAAAAACCAACCGGTTGGAGCTTTAAGGTATGATTCCGCTGCCGACTGCATACAGCAACTGCACGTTCCGCCGCACTCCAAATTGAACCGTAATCATAAGACTAAAAGTCTCAATATAGAGTGAGCGGCGTGTGCTGTTCCGACACTTCTCCGGTCATTACAAATTGAGCTTTTTACGCATACCATTACGGTTCAATTTGGAGTGCGTCGGAACGTGCAGTTGCTGTATGCAGTCGGCAACGGAATCATACCTCTAGTCTTAAAATTTTCACAGTATTGCATCTTGTTGACACAAATCAAATCCCAGTAAAAAAGTGTATAGAAACTTTTTTGTAAAGAATTTTATGTACATTAGGTACTTACGTGTGAGAACATTTTTCAGGACATCTTTTGGGAGGACGTTGTTCAGGACATCTTTACCTACATCTACCTATATCAAAATAATGTGAATTATTTCCACCAATTTTCCTTCGGTATAGTGAGAGAGGCCTAGCTTGGGCCTAGCTGTTGCACGAATTTGCACGTAGGTACGCATCAAGACAATTGTAAGTTCAACCGCTGTTTAATTTAGTTATAATTTACTTTGTTGTGTTTTATGTACAAATATCTGGGTGGCCGAGCTTTGCTCGGCGTTTTCCCGGTCATGAGACCTACCTAGATCGATTGCTCGTCCCCGAAAACCGAACATACCAAATTTCATCAAAATCGTTAGAGATGTTTCCGAGATCCTCGAAATAAATAAATAAATATACAAGAATTGCTCGTTTAAAGATATAAGATAAGATAAACCATAAGTTTCTGTCACCGCTGTTTTGTTTAATTAAATATCCCATGAAAATACAACTTTATAAACCTGCCCTCTATCGGCTCTTTACTGTAGTTGCAGTGGTTACTGTTTACAAAGTTCTCTGAACTCCAGCGTTCAAGAGTGCCTAGTTGTCAGCTTGGTAGCGTTGCTTCCGAACACGTTTTGCTTAACAAATAAGCAAAGCGTCGGTAGATGGCGTGGGGAGTCTTATTCGTTTGTCATATTTATTGGTTTTTAACCCCCGACGCAAAAAGAGAGGGGTGTTATAAGTTTAACGTGTCTGTCGGTGTATCTGTGTATCTGTCTGTGGTATCGTAGCGCCCAAACGGATTAACCGATTTTAGTTTAGTTTTTTTTTGTGTCATAGATAATTTTATCCCGAGTGTTCTTAGCCATGTTTCATGAAAATCTGTTCAGCCGTTTGAAGATCATCAGCTCTTTTCTAATTGATGAGGGGATCTGACTAACTTCCTTATGTCCGATCGATTCGAAATTTGGTACCGTGGTGTTACTTCAATGATATTGAAAGTACCTATATATATGGCAAGGTAACCATGACCTGATCAGCCGTTTGAAGATCATCAGCTCTTTAATAGTTTATGAGGGGAGAAAAATTGTCGAAAAAAAGTGAGAAAGAGTGTCGATTTTGCGATTTTTTCGGAGTAAATTCTTTTCTCACTTAGCGGTCCCCCGACGCGACGACGCTTGGAAAATAGAATTATTTGAACTTACATAGATAATATATGTGACGATAATAATTATTAATAGGTTTAAAATATTATTTGTTAGTTTTGAGAGTTTATTTTTTGGGTCGAGGGGTTTTTTAAGTTTTTTATTTTACTTTTACCTATTCATTTCCAAATTATTGGTAATGGTTTTTTAGGTAATTTGATTTACGTTTGATCCGTTACGCTATAGTCTGATTTACAGTATTCGTCGCCTAGCCTACGCCTCTAAGTATAGAGGCATTATTATCTACTTGTTACATTGGAAAAGCAGTGTATCCGTCTGTGATACGCTGATGATAATGACGACGATGTTATATTATTAATAATCCTCAGATACCTATTATTGTAACAATGAACTTCAACGCTATGAACTAGGTATTTTCAGCGAATTTCGCTTATCAAAGAGTAATTAGATAATCAGCACGATTTACTACCTATATTCAACCACTATAAATTTTAAACCAGGGTTAACCGACAGGGAGACGGCCGGTCGGTCGCCCCAGATACCGCTGGGCTGACGTTGTGGTGGCTGACCTACGTGAGCTTCAAGCTGAGTCGTGGAAAGATCTAGTACAAGACCGGGATCAATGGCGTGCACTCGTATTGGAGGCCGAGACACACTTTGGGTCGCTGAGCCAGCGGAGTAAGTAAGTTACTCGTAGTATCATTTTTAAACCAAAATCCCTTGTTCCACTAGCCATCGGCATTGCAGGTCATTAAAATGGGCAGATCACGATCGGTCACAAGCGATTGCACAATGGGACCTATGCACCACCCTGATTTACGGCCCTGTCCAGACATGCAGTCACGATAATTAAATCCGTTAATTGATATAGCGGCACTAATGACGCTTTAAATTTATTACTTAAATTTGTCCGCTGCTTTTTTGTATGGCCATGACCGAGAAGTATTGTAAATAGGTATGTGTTATTGAACATATAGTTTGTTCCATTTAAGATGACGAAAAGCACTTGAAGCGGGATTTTGCAACACCTTTTGTTGCCTAAAATATGAAAGGAGATGATATGTAACAATAAGACCTGATAAAACTAACCAATTACGGCACTTGTAGTTACCGTATTGTAAACATAATTTAAACAATGTCCTGCGTAGTTGTTTTACAACCCTACTTGAAGATAACAGTTAAGCAATAGATGGCGGCAATGATTGTTTTAAGGAAAGTAGGTACTTTTCGTCATCTTAAATTGAACAAACTACATTGATAGTGGATTAGTCGAAGAAAAAGAGTGGGGATGGAAGAGATAAAGGTTTAGTATTATTTACCCACAACTTGAAAGCAAATAAAAACATATGTATCATATGTATGGCAAGCCTGGTTCTACTCTACTTAGCAAACGGTGGGCAAGGCATTCTCCATACAAACTCTGTGCACGTTTTATTCGTCGGTTTTGGCACTAACGAATGTAATATTTTTTTTGGATATACATATTAGATATGCGAAGACAGTGAAGTGAAAATTTTCAAATATTTGAAAAAAATGAAAAGTAAAAAAAAAAATAAAAAAAAATAACTTTCAATGAAAAAAAAAATACTTCACTAAATCTAACAAAAAAATAAGCATACTGACCAAAAATCATAACTTTAATGCAAACACAAACGAAGAAAATCCTGCACAAAGTTTGTATGGAGAGAGCTTGCCCTACCTTTCCTCTTAACCTAATTATTCACATTTTTTTCTTCATACTACATGTTAATATGACACGTAGGTACCTGAACTGCGATAAAAGGTCAAGTTAAGAGTAAAAGGCAAGCGCTAAAAACAGGTTTCGAATTCGAGTTAGCCTTCGATCTAGTATAAAACAGTCAAGTTTAACTTTCATGCCGCATGGGCAACAGCTGTTTAACTCTATCTATTCGCAATCAGTTGAAAACAATAGAACTGCGACACTAACTTGCCACATGTAACGAAATATCTGTCTGAGTCGTATAGTATAAAAATTCGATCAATAGATAATAAAGTTTATTCTCAGTTAGTTTGGATGTTATTCCAGTTATGTTAAATAGGCTTTATAGGTACCGTTTTGGTCGATGTATACTCACCGTACTGACTTCCTGTGGTGAAAGTCGTAATACTCGTGATATTTTTGTTTCTATTAAACAATATATGTATTAAAAGGCTATTTTGTGTCTTTCAACTAAACACCAATTTCGTCCGTCGACATTAATAAAATTTAAAAAAAACCACCATGGACATACCCATCTCGCACAGATAAAGTACTTATTGAATTGATTTACCTACGATACGTTTTATTTACCGCCTTAGATACAATTATTTATCTACTCACCGCATTTTCAGTAAACAATAAATACAATGAAATTAATAATAATACCTACCAACATATAATTAGATTAGAGTTACGCGAAACATTTCCAACAGGCTTAGTATTAATTAATTACCACCTGTTAAACCAAATACCTAATAACATTAAATGTAGGCATGCACTTCCATGTCTTTCTAAGTTCGTCGACTAATTACTCGTTAACTTCAAAATATCATCTTTAAACAATAATGCCCAGAAAGTCTTTAAGTTTGCGCGGTTCCAATGAGTTTTCACCTTCAGTTAACTCACCTTAAACAGTAGACTTACTGTCAATTTGCGCAGAAAAGAGTCTACGTAGGGTACCTATTTCGCGTCAATTAGGAAGCAGTATTTAAGGCGACATTGTTACTTGGCGGATCAAGATCGGTTTGTGGTATTTTGTTCTTTGTGCGATAATATGGAGGAAGTATATTATATTTTCTCCATTGACGAAATACTGTCAGTAAAGTCAGTATTACATTTGTGCAGTAGTACCTAATATTTTGCGAGAAAGCGGGACAGTACTGCATTCGCATCGCGATCGCCCCGCTTCCGAGCAACTTGCGTTAGTTAGGAAGCTCTCATTCAAATGGTAGGCGCGCAGTAAACCGACAGTAGCTACTGATTCGACTGAAAATTGACAGTTTTGTGATATCGTACCGCATCCGTACCGACAAGTCGCCTTCTTCACTTCTTTTTAAAAAAATGGCTTTCCATCAAATTTATGATGATTTCGCCAACCACGTGTTCAAAGACTTTGTTCGGTAACGACGCCATGACAGTAGGCAACAAAGACAGTGTACGGTAGTGGATTCCGCTCGTCGTCGCTCCGGGCGCGTGCGCTTACCAACGCGGCGACGAGCAAAATCCGACAAGTCGCCTGAATATAGTAAAGATTCTGTAGCGACTTGGCTGGCAGTTGACACTGACAGCTGACTCTAACAGTTTACTCTATCGTACCAACCCCGCTCCGCCTAATGCGGAGCTAAGGCTGGCTTACCACTAGAGCTATGCTATGCTATGTTTCCATACATTTGACACATAGCTCCAGCTCGAACTACGTGTCAAATTTTATTTATTTTTTATTTATTTAAACTTTATTGCACATTAAAAAGGTACAAATGGCGGACTTAATGCCTTAAGGCATTCTCTACCAGTCAACCACTAGTCAAATGTATGAAAACATAGCATAGCTCTAGTGGAAAACCAGCCTTAATATCCTATTAAGCTTGTATATGTCGCAGTCAAAAGTGTGAACTGGTCAAAAGGACTTTAAACCGACAAAAACAGGCAAAACTACTTTTGACCAATCTGTCAAAGTTGACGTTTGTCACATAGGTACTGTCAAATTTCGGTTAGGTTAGGGTTCGCTTGTGTCCCTCAGAGCGGAATAGGCACCCTGTGCCTATTCCGCTCGACATGCTGGCGAGTCACAAATCTGACAGTACCTATGTGACAAACGTCAACCTTGACAGATTGGTCAAAAGTAGTTTTGCCTGTTTTTGTCGGTTAAAAGTCCTTTTGACCAGTTCACACTTTTGACTGCAACAGTCAATTTAGTAAAAATGATTTAGAATATCTGAATCCATGAGGAATTTGTGCCATTTCGTCAACTTTAGGCAATATCTTTAGATGGCACCGACTTCAAAAAATACATTACAGTCTAAATTTTGCAATAAGAAGCGTTAAGTCTAATATTGAGCTATTAGAAGTTTGGCAATTATTTTTAACTTTTTAGTGTATTTTTGAGGTCGTTTTTTTTTAAGTTTAACTCCGTCGGCTTGAACAATTTGTATGGACCCATGCCAAATTATAGCTTTCTAGTGGTAATACGGATATAATACCCTAAAAAAGGGTATGATCGAGCTCTGTTCCTGTTCTATGCTTTCATGGTAAAACGGTTTCGTAACATTTAACAACGGAACGCGTGGGAGACAGCGCTGAATTATAGCATTTGTGTTTATTATGCATTTGGGTCTATTTTATGAATTATTTATGTCCTCAGTTAAAGCTGTGTACAAGGTATTATGATTACGTAGTGTTACGTAGATCAATCATTTCGGAAGTTGTAGATCGTACTGTATCTACGAGGAAAATGCCACGTTGCAGACTGCTTGACGAATTTCGCCGCACTGCATATCTGTCTGCATCCTACTTGAATTGTACATCTGTTTTCTCTGATTTATTTATACGTGCTTGCATTCCAAATTAAGGTTATGGGAAACTAGCTTACTCTAACCCAACCTAACCTCAATAGACATTGATATCGATGTTAATCAACTCTAGGCTGTTTTCAATATTTATGATCTTTGCAGACGTATGTACGACAAATCATTTAGGTTTTACAAGCAATCGTTCAGATTAATAATAAGACATTAAATACTGTCTTTTTCAGAAACTTTAGTACCTTTTGAAAGTAAGTACATAGTTGTAGGTTTTAGGTAAGAATGAAAGATACATTTATTCGTGATTATTTTATAATATGTGTGTGTAGTGCTTTGGAAGGCACGTTAAGCCGTTGATCCCGGCTGCTGTCTATGGCAGCAGTCGTTAAGCCAAGTTGGAGGCCTTCGGGCGGCTTGAGAACTTCTAATAGTCAAGTTGTCCACTCACTTGACAAAGGGGGGTCGAAGTTGCACCACGTCCGTAGGGAAAGTACCCACCGCTACCGTACACGTGACCCCTGGATGGTTCTAAAAGTGCAACAAAAACTGGCAACCGTACTGTCTTCTCGAAGATCTCACGGTTCGAAATAAATGCCATACGATAATAGTACATTACTTAACAAGGGCGGTAAAACAAAGAATGTCTCAGATCGCAGGTATTAGACGCCCGAGCCGAAGGCAAGGGCGATAAATATGCGATCTGAGGCTTTCTTTATTACCGCCCGTGTTAAGTACAAAGTTTTATGTCACCCCCTGGCCAGGAAGTGGGATTTCCCGCGCGCGGAGCGTGCGGTAATTGCCGCTTAATGGCCAGGTGTGACATAAATGATTTTATGTCACACCTGGCCATAAAGTGGCCATTATCGCACGCTCCGCGCGCGAAAAAACCCACTTCCTGGCCAGGGGGTGACATAAAATTTTGTACTTACCACGGGCGATAATAAAGAAAGCCTCAGATCGCATATTTATCGCCCTTGCCTTCGGCTCGGGCGTAAAATACCTGCGATCCGAGACATTCTTTGTTTTATCGCCCTTGGTAAGTAATGTACTATTATAATATTATACCTAGACAGTAACGGCAATCTCTTATTAAAATTGACCCAATATTCGTCTTAAAATATATTAGGCTGGTAATATTATCTTCGTGAAATTAATTATTCGTCATGGTTAAATAGGTACGAGCTCTCGTGCTCGTACGAGCGCTCGTGTCTCAGCTCAGCGGCGCCTGCGTACCGCTTGATCTAAGGTTAAGCAACGTGGGCAGCGGTCAGGACTTGGATGGGTGACCGCTTTGAGTGGTTACTAACTGAGCGCTCCCGTGCTTTGGAAGGCACGTTAAGCCGTTGATCCCGGTTGCTGTCTATGGCAGTAGTTGTTAAGCCAAGTTGAAGGCCTTCAGGATACGACTGTACTGGGATAACGCTAGGAGGATGATGAGGATGATGATTAAGTAGGTACGAGAACTTCTATACCTACGTCTACAATCTAATGTTACTGGTTTAATATAAGATTCTAAAATGAGTGAAGTAACACTTACAGATCAAATACACCGACTCTTTTAATTGTGTAGCGAATAGTAGGTATTCCAATCGAAAAAAAACCGGTCAAGTGCGAGTCCGACTCGCGCACCGAGGGTTCCGTACACAGTTCTTGTATATGTAGTTGTGTACCCGTCCCGACCCCATTAATTCAGGAACAATCTTAAAAAAAAACATGACAGCACCATCTATCGGCGCATTGTGTTACTTATTTGCGCGACTGAATAACTTAGTACGTATGTTGGTTTTTCAAGGATAATTCTTTGTCACATTAACCGATTTCAATAATTGTTTTTTTATTTGAAGGAAGGTATTTTCAACGTAATTTTGTAAATTTAAATATAAAACAAAAATATATACAAAGGTGATTAAATTACAAACTTAGTATAGAAGAGTTTTTTGATGATTAAAAAAAGAAAAACTAGATAGAGCTAGGTATGGCTATATTTTTCCTGTAAAATATACATATATGCATATTAATGTTGTGTAATCATTTCAAATTTTTTTCTTCGTAAACTTCGGAGATAGGGGGGGGGGTGGTATTTTTCTTTACATTTTCCCTCGTAACTAAATCAAAAATTCCCGAACGAAAAAAAAAACTAAAAATTGTTTCAGAATGTACAAGTCACGCCCTTTCATACCCCACTTGACATAGTTGCTAGACCTTAAAATTTTGAACCCCCTTTTATCTGTCATTATCCACAGAAAATAAAATAAAATATTTTAAAAAACCATCTTCCATGTATTTGGGTTATCCTTATTTAAAACTATTCTAAATTTCAAATCGATAGCATACGTAGTTCTTGAGATATTTAGCGATGTGACAGACAGACAGACAGACAGACAGACAGACCAAGTGAGACCATAAGGGTTCCTTTTTTACCTTTTTGGTACGGAACCCTAAAAGTAAGTAGATTAATTACCACTTCGTAAAATTTGGAGTGCGAGATAGATTTTTTTGTAGGTAAGTGACTAAAAGCGTTAGTAAATTGAGCAATGTATCTATGTAGGTATGTAACCACTTTATTGTACACAAAAACAAGTTAAGCAATTAAATGTTAATTTAAATTTTATTTTTAGAAATTAACGTGCAGTATTATAGTTATTGGATTTTACGTTCCGTGTAGGTAATATATGTACCTACGCTATTGGTTTTTATTCGCGAAAATGCGTAAAAATAGCAAGACCAGTGTTGCCAACTTGAAATTTCGTTTAGTGCTAAAACTATTACGAAATTCTGCTAAAATATGCTAAAATTTCTGAAAATGTGCTAAAAATATATGCTAAATAAGAATCACACTACTCATCAACATTGCGTCTTAAAATATCATTAAAATTAGCTAAATTAAATTAAAAATAGCTATCTACTCTGATAGTGGTGACTCTGGTTATAAAAAATATGGTTATTTGAATAAATATAAATGTTCTTCGTTAGTGTAAGCAAAATATTAACAGGAAGCTGATCAAATAGATTGGGATTGGGCTCTTCATCCGATTTATCTACAATCTGTTGTTCAATTTCCATTTTTTAATGCACACTGAAAATCGAATTTTGATTGGATTTTCCATTTTGGCTATATGGTTTCACAGATTCATGGCCTGAGAAAGATGTGCTAAAAAATATGCTAAATGCTAAAAGTAAAATTTAACTGCTAAATAAGTCGAAAATATGCTAAATTTAGCAGAAAATATGCTAAGTTGGCAACACTGAGCAAGACTTACGTTTCGGTCCTAAGGTATATCCGGCATAGATTACTTAACTTAATGCTTCCCTTATAAGCCGAATCCTCCGAGCGGTCTCGAAAAAGGTGATTTTTGAAGTCTAATCCTTTGAAGGTAAGCGAACAGGACTAATCAGAAAAGCAATCTGAAACCTTGGTATCTCATTTTATCAATTAATTGTTTCAAATTATTTTATAAAATATTTAGTGCTATGTCGAAATTAATATAAAAATGGAGCTGTTGTCTAGGTACTAAGTACTTTTGAACTGTAAGTGATATTTTGACCGCTGTTTTGGGAAAAGTATCAAATTCACTAATCTAAAACTTCATTTTACAATTCTGACGCTGCCAAACTTAATAACCCTGAGTTGGAATTGATTATTGCGTTGTCTTGTTACACGTAAGACTTAGTCAGGAAATACAAAACTTTAATTAATTTCGTTTGTTGAAATAAAACTAGGATATGGAAGGATAGGATAAGAATGTATATATCCATTTCGACAAATAAATGTGCTAGCTTTTGATGATTACAGATTTTTGCGGCATAATGCATAGGCACAGTACATTTATTTAAGTCCAGACAATTTTATTACGTACTATTAAAACGGAAACGTAGTAGATTAAATCCAAGGGGTAACTACGACATGCAAAATAGTCTACCGCTAACGACCCATGGCGGTCTTATACGAATTTTATGCAAAACCAGGTCTATGAAATATATGCCATGCTGTGCTGTGCACTCGGTTTTCGCGTTTGCGAGTTTCAATATATTACGAGTATTTACGTACGCCTTAATGATATTTGAGCTGAAGTTTCGGTTGGAGTAAGGCTAACCTAGACCACGTTAGGCAGAAACGTTGCGGTAAATTCAACATTTTACTTGCTATTGCACATTAGGCAATCACTTTGTACGTATTAAAATGACCCAACACTTAAAAAACATTAAAGTGCGGACTCACGCACTGAGGGTTCCGTGCACTCTTTCATGCATAGTATAGATACGTTAGCGTCATGTGCATTGTGCACAGCTCTATCTGTCAGTGTATTTTGTTATTAACTGGCGCATATAAATATTATGTAAATAATATGCAAGTTAGTAACAAAATGGTTCATAAATTGCTGTAGACCTCGCAAGTGATTATATTTTACGATTTTTCAATTTCTCTAAATAGAATCGACAGAAAATTCTATAGGTACAGTAATTCACAAAAACGGTATATGAACCGATTATGGCAATTAATCACTTCCTTCCAACACACTTCCTCTTTTTTAAACAACTTACAAAAACTTTTAAAATATTTTACCAAAGTTTGCTTACTCATAATACCTAGCTAGTAAGAGCAGGCGCAAGCGCCGGCCCATATTGACCTGAGAATACGCCCTCACCTTCACTGATAAAAAAAAAATGCTTTAATATTGGAGACGGTCAGAACGTCATTTTATTATACCTATTATTTTGGAAATCCATTTAATTAATGACGCCATGGTGCTATCAGCAGAGATCGTAAAATTTGTATCGTTAATCGTTTTGGTTGAAGTGTAGTGTAGGTGGTACTAATGGTATAGCGAACAACTGCAATAGAGATGGTCGATTAATGTGACTTTATGATCATTTTAATAATTAACTAAGTATATATACCAAATCCATTAAAAACAATATACATACTTTAAGCAAAACTATATAAAATATGTGATTACTGATTAGCAGTAAGTAACTAAAACATTTTCTTCGTTGGCAGTGCATCGTGGTAATGCCGCCAGCACAGCACATTGGGCACTTTTGGGCCAGTCAGGTGCCGTTTCGGGGATTTGATGGAGTTAGATTTGGTTTTACTTTAATTGAATGAATTTGTGATTGTTCCTTATTTGTAAGCGAATTAATTGATTCCTTAGTTACACGTTAGTTAGTTTGTAGGAGCCGTTTTCGAGGGCCGCTAGCGGCGTGGTACATTTTCCCCCCAAGATTTTCGCTTTTGTTGTGCTCTATTTGTAGTCGGTCCCATTTTAGACGAAGTACCTACGTTCTACATGCTTTTGGGCTCTATAGATTTAACAGTTTATTGTTTAGGGGCGCCTGCGACATGATATGACATCCCTAAATAAATCCTTTAGGGCTTGGGGTCTTTTGATAACAATTTAATTATGCCGCCACCGCAACGTTGCTATCGGCAATCTTCACTAATGATAGTAATGATTTCAATTTCGTCCTGCAAAATATTTTTTATGCAAATTTATGTTTCTTATCTGAACCGTTTCAAGCAAGTCTTTTGTAAAGGGACTACTAGCTACCAGGATCAATTTAGTTCGTCACTCCGCATCGCAATTTGATTCCTTTTATTGTAGGTTGGTCTGACGCGTTAGCGCTTAAAATCACAACGCGTTGGAATTGGAATGAAAAAAAAAACATTCAAAGTTTGTGATGCAAAGTTTAAGAATAAAAATAGAATTGCATATAAACTGAATAATTTCATATGCAATTCAGTAACAGATCTTTGCGATTATCTTTTTGCAATACCGTAGATATGAGATAATACTATACAATGACTGAGATGCGTCGTAGATTTATGTTAACGATTTAGTGGTGATCTTTCATTGGTGTTTGGCTAGTTGATGATTCATTTTTTGGACACGAAGCCGTCATCCTTGCTATGTTGCCTTTTAAATGTCGTGTTCTCGGTATACCTTGTTTTCGCCTTTCCCCGGTTCCATCTTATTGATAATTATAAGAATGTAAACTTCAGATCGGATTAGGTAGATCCGAAGAATTGACATGGGCGCAGTTTTGTTTTAAGGAAGCGCCGCCGTCTTGGTCTTCCAACCCATAGGGGAAACTAGACGTTGATATAGGCTAGCCCCAGTTACGTACCTCTAAGATAAACGCTAATAAACCTTATGGGTATGAGAAATCCAATTACCACCGCCAATTAAAACATCTAAACACCTGCTTCCTTGAGCTAATACCTACTGCTGGCAGGAAACGGCCAGGTTTAACTGCCGGGGCTAAGTAAAGGAAAGTTATGGTAAACTTAAACCGGTCAGGTGCAACCGTCGTGCATCGAGCCTGCCGATAAAGGGTCAATACTCCTCGCCGGTCATAAATGCGCCAATATTGCACTCCCTCTAAAACACTTCGGAGATCCAAAATAGCATTTAATTTCAGAATATAAAAAGATGTTTATGGTAGTAGTTTGTGCAGAGTGGTTTGGATTGTCATTTAAAACCAAAAACGAAAAGATGCAAAGTAATATCGTAAGCGTAAGACGTAAAAGCAGGCTCTCCAATTTGGCGTATTTGAATCTGTTTTATAAGTGTATCCTGCTCTTACGCGCCATGCGTCTTTATCATTCTAATCTCATTTCATTTAAATGTTTCTAAACGTACTTGAAATTGACCTCTAGGTCAATATTTCGAAGGCTTAATTACTGTAACGCCCTAGCAGCGCAGAAGTGTGCAATTGTGCATGCGTGCTTTGGTTTTGGTATATGCTCCTACGCTCTCATAAACAATATTGGCATGCAAGTCGGCAGATTATAATAAATAAAAATTATTACCTATTGCAAAGGCCTAATATACGTCCTATACGAAGTTCTCCCGCACGATTCCGTGCAAAAACACTATTGGCGTGGCGTTGACTGGTAGGTATACCTACTCATATATATTTAGTACAAGTATGACCTACTTCACATGGGGCAGTTCTATTATTTAATATCTATTAGAGTGCAAGTGTGGGCCGCCAGATGTTAGAAATAGACTATTTTGCATAACAAGACCAGACGCTATGCTATAAACAAATAGTGTGAGGCTGTAAAACAACTTTTAATAATATCACTTTCATGAAATATATTGGAAATATAAAACTTTATTCGAGTAACGTCACATTCACAAACCTACATCTGGGTATCAAAGTAGGTAAAATAAACGAAAATAAATTAGATTTATAAAATCTAAAAGGACTAAACAGCTTTTGAAATCGAACGAACCGATAAGAACTGTTTGAGATGAATATTGAGCAGATTATATTACCAGGTACCTTTCGGCACATAAGGGTAGATAAAACCACATATACCGAAATTCTAAACACATCTCTGCAAACGTTTCATTATTTAAATAAACGTCCAAAAAGGTATCGCAGAAATAGCAACAAATAAGGGCGTGTAAGCGTTTGAAATGAGTGTTAGCGCTGCGTACAAACACCCGCAGATATTGAGATGTGGCGCACGCCCGGCCGAATTCATGAGGGCGAAGTAAGACCTCGGCGAGGCGTACGCGAATTATCTAAATGCGTACCCATCCGTTATCATCACTGCAAACGTGCCGGCAACGACGTCTGTTCACAACTAGCTGGCTACAGATGCTAAATTGAAAATATGAGTTTTGCTCAACTTGAAGTCAGATTTTGCGAGAGGATAAAGCACTGTTTTATGTCATCGGCGCGCGGCGCGGTATTGAATCCTGAACGTAATCAAGGACTCTATTATGTTAGTCCCAAGCGAGGGTGTTATGAGTTAATTCCCTAGCCAAAGCGAAGTATACTCTACTTTTCTCACTTCTTGCGAGACAAAATGCTTAGGTATATAGTTTACGTGTATTGTGACAAACCATATAAATTTACACCTAATTCCAACAGGCCTTTCTGGAAGAAGTAGGTAATACTTGACTTGAAATAGTATGAACCTGCATGGGGGTAATCAAATCATCACAAAGACTTGACCTTAGTAAAATCTTAAAATAATTCGAGTAACATGCCTGAATATAAACGTATGGGTAAGCCATCTCAGTAATTATCTAGATAATTTATGTATCTTGATACTAATTTAGGCCAGCGGATAAAAGCGTTTTCATATAATCAAAATTATAAACTTTTCTAAATGGCGTGTTTCTAAAGAAAAGATGAATAAGTTATTTCAAAGGGAAGCCTTTTTAAAATATAAAATACTTTCTAAGATTTGACCTAGACTATTCTAATATGTATGCGATGGGGTCGTGAGTAAACTGCCAGCTATTTAAAATTCCATTAGGTTGTGACCTCAGTGACAAAACGCCGCCTTTTTGTCGCTCTAAACTGCCTCACAACGAGAGGTTAACGAGAAGCGAATAACGATTTTGTTCAAAAGTATGTCACTGCCACTGAATCCGCTTCGATTCTGCATATCGGAACACAATCAGAAAACTTAGCCTTTCTAGAATGATTTTTGGTTTAAATTCAGACGTGCCTACAAATCCTACAATCTATAATCAGGAAGTTGCCGCACTTTCTTCCCACATGCAGTAATCAATGTGTTTGTTATTGACGTGTGGGCGATGTTTCAATCTTTATCATTTTGACGCCTTCATTTACATACTAATTAATTACTATTAGATTAGGCCCTTTTGCGCCCAGTGGATTAGAGTTTTGCCATGGTTTTGCCTTATCAGCTGTACCTATTTCATTTTAATAAACCATGGGCGGCGTAAGAGGGAAGAGGTCAAATGGTAGCGGATGGAGAGAGGGCGGCAAAGGCCTTCCCTGCTCCCCTGTCCGACGTCGCCCTTCATACGCCGCGCGCAACACAGGAAACATCTCAGCTCAACGGTAGGTAAGTCTATACTGTAGGTATGTAATTGTCTATGGGTCACTGTTTACAAGTCTTTTCGACCAATAATAAAAGGAACCTTTACACCCCCCTACCCTCCATCAGTACCTTTAGGACCTATGTTGTTTAACATACCTTTACCGACCTTCGCTTTAAAAATAATTGTTTCTCTTGTATTTCCTTCGTTGAGTAGGCTAAGTGATACCTATG
The DNA here is from genome assembly GCA_951800055.1 of Cenopis cana. NCBI lineage: Eukaryota > Metazoa > Arthropoda > Insecta > Lepidoptera > Tortricidae > Cenopis > Cenopis cana. The sequence goes on along the minus strand of OX637476.1, from coordinate 9,418,160 downwards.
ACTGCTTTGTTAATGTTCATAATTCTCAAACGGCTCTTTGCATATCCACTAACAATTACTAATAACAATACATAGTTGTTTGAAAACGAATCCCTTAGTTTATAGGGAAATAGATATTAAATAAACTAAGTATTTTTCTCGTTACGAATATGTGACACGAACACGATCGCTATTCAGGGCGCGCGCGACAATATCATGGTAATGTGTGCTCCAAAAGTTCGCCAACAGTTTTATTTATAATATATCGATGTTACACGCAAACCAAATGCTTACACGGGTAAAGATGAGGGCGCACTGTGGATTTCGTCTTGAAGATCTATTTCTGTTAGCCGCTGCCGAAAGAGTTTGGGACGATGATTAAATATGTTGTAACACGTTCGCGGGAGCTCATAATAGGTCATCAAAAGTTGCACGTTTCATATAAAAATATGTTGAAGCATTTATTTTTGGCTGCTTGACTATTTCATGATTGTTTAATTTTGTAAATTACAGAAAAAGGGTGAAATCTTCAATGTCCCCTCACGGCTGTGTGGCTGTAGTTTACGGCATTTGGTTTGCAAGGCCATTTTTCAGCGATAACTAAAAACCGTCAGACCTATCTTGTTCAAAACATCGTAGGTATATTTTATCCTTTGGAAGTTTCTATTTGACACTATGGTTGATTTTGTATGACCACATGAGTCCGGCATTTGTAGTTATTTGTTTTGTGCAATAGAGTTTAAATAAATAATGTAAACAATTTCCGTCGAAAGTATTTAATAAGCACTGGTATCCAGAGCATTTCCGAATATATTGACGAATAAATACAACAATTTTTTTTATTTTTTTATTTAATCTTTATTTCGGACTCACATCCATATATTGTTAGTAAATTTCTTAACCTAGGTATGTTAGTATCGCAATTACTAATAAGTTAAATTAATTACATTCACATTTTCATTAAATTACATTAAATACATTAATCAAATAATTTCATTGAATACTACATTAATTACAGATAAATAAATTACATTCAATACATTACTTTACAATACAATACAAACAATACCTATGTTTCCTTCCTACGTTACAGATAGATAGATAGATAGATAGAATAAACTTTATTTTATATAATTGGTTTTACAGATTTTGGCCCGCCAAGTACGAGCAAAGCTATTATTTTACACATATGTCTTAAGTTAAAGTTCCTACCTTTCATTCGTTTCTATTATTGCCACATGTTGACTTTCATTTTTTTTTTACTTTTGTAACATTACATCGCCTCCTTTTTTATATGTTGCGATATACAAAATACACTTACATTTAAAATTTGATTCCAATACATCTTTTAGTTTTTGAGTAAAATGCCTGTGACACACAAACAGACAGGACATGAAACAAGAAGAGCTCCGCTTTTGCCATTATATTATCTGCGGAAAATACATAACATAATTATATTAATTACCACTGCGTATATGTATATATTTTAAAAACCTTTCATTCATTTCTAAAGACCTAGCTATTATTGCCACAAGTTGACATACCTCCTACTTAAAATCTTTTTACTTTGTTAGATTACATGTGTCTGCCTCCAATTTTTTTTGTTATTTATGTCGGGGTCTACTTTAAACACATGCATTTAAAAATTTTATTCCAATACACCTTTTTAGTTTTTGAGTAAAATTCCTGTGACTTAGAGACGGACCGGTCATGACGAAACAATAAGGGTTCTGTTTTCGTCAATTTGGCTACGGAACGACACATACTCGTACTGGCGTTTAGAAAAGAAACCACAATAGCCTTATTTTGCAAGCTTCCACCACCATCATAAACAGTCTTAAAAAGTTAACGGAACATAGTGCGACCCACAGTTCACCCACCATCGCATCGATCTCATCAACCTCATTTCCTCACATGCATAGAATCACACATATCTTAGAAATCGTTCATTAAGTAATTAATAGGAATAGTGAATTCAGCCGCCCGTATCCTTCGCGGGGGACTGTTTTCTTAAAACAGAGTACAAAAAAACTCGTACGTCGCTACGGAAATACACATCATAATTATACCAATTACCGCTATACGTAAAATATCCGCTTTTCCTAAACCATCTTTTACTCTCTCAGTATAAAATTAGAAATTATTTCAACGTTCAACGAATAGTTATGTGCTTTGCATAAAATCAAATCGGATTAGTAATAAAGTAGCCTCGTATATTATCAATAAAGAAGCTTATTTCATATGAGTAATTAGGTAGCTTTGGCGGAAAACAGTTGTAATATTTTCAAATAATGTTATTTCTCAAAGAGGAAATTCCCTTTTGCAAGATAATATTATACACAATGGGACTTGTTAGCATTATTATGGCTGAATTTTACAGCATCATTACTTATGATCCCTTTGTTTTTGTTGATATTAGAAACTTGTGTGTGTACGTAGTGAGCTCGCTACCTAACATGAACGCGTTTCTGCGTAACTTTTCCAACTAAAAAGTAAATTGGGCGCAGACGTATTGCGGTACAAACTTAAACACATTAGTCTACTTTGTGTGAACTATACAAACATGGCGAACGTGCTTTGCTAACTGCGGAAAGTAGCGGGCCCGTTACAGGTCCAGGCAGTTGCTCTGTCTGCGTCTAACGGGGAACATAATACATTATTGTTTTGATTATATATTAATTTAGGATTTATGTCCGCACCGCCGGGCGGCAGGTGCGTTGGACTGCATTCCCGAGTGCTAGAAAAACTGGATCCGCAGCTCGGCCGTGGACCGGCCCACTGTCGAGATTAGATAATTTGATACAATATTATTTTACTATCGGTGTTAACTGCTGGGAAACAATTACGTTAACGAGATAGGTACATGAACAAATGCAGTAAATCTGCCACCGCTCCCAGTACCACTCGTAAAATAACTTTCAACTGTCTGGTCTTGAAATAAGTACATTAATAATGAAAGAAATACCACGAATAAAATAAAAAGATGCTTGAATTCTTCATTAGGCGTAATGGAAATTACTTCTTACAGCTGTTTTTGTTCGTAGCGTAGTTAATTTTCTACTGAATGGCTTTGGAAAGACAGACGGCTCAATATTAGGGGACCTTTTATATAAGTTAATGATCTCATTTTTGCTGCCAAAGGTCTAAAAGTCAAGAACTGCTCGACTTGTGTCAAGCGTGCATTATACGTATCATTGACAGCACTACAATAGTTGTCTTAATGGCAATGAACCACTTTCAGAGGACAATGGAAGTGCTTGTGTTCATGCTAAACTTGATCGATACCTATCGACCATATATGCTGAGTGTGAAATCATTGAATGGTTTTGTAAATGGCAATTGAGGGAGGCGAGGTGAAATGTACTATAATATAGGCCATTATCGCAATTGGTGATCGTCAAATGAACTACCTAAGTCCTTAATATTATAGTGAATTGGAGTTGTTTAAAAAAGTAAGCCGGAAGCTCATTAGTTTCAAATCCAGCAGAAACACTGAATTAATATTTTTTCCATTTAAATTGAAATGAAACCTTTGAAAATATATTTTGCAATCAGTGCCTCAACAATAAATGATCTAATAAAACATGCACGTCAAATTGAACGATCTTGCAATAAAAATCCTAGACTTTTTCCCTAACCCAGCTCTATAAAGGATATTGGACTCGATATTAATATAACGCTTTGTAGAGAAAAGCTTACGGATTATGAATTATGAAGAAACGATTTTATAGCTTGGATGAACATGTCGCGGGCAAAAGTTAGAGTAGTTACCTACACATAGCTTGTGTGCCCACTTACTTCCTTTTAAATCGCTTTAATTACACAGCGTAGATGTGAGCGAGTAAAAACATAACTGATTTATACGTTGTTAGTCGATTTAGACTGGCACTTTGCAGCGATCAATTGTAATCACATTATGTAAATGTGCTGATGCAGTGGGGCGAGTGGACAGCACACTGAACTCGCCCGTTCAGTGGAGAGTGATTAGCGCCTCATGCGAGTTGCTAATTTACTAATGCAGACTGTCATGCATGTCAACTTTACAGCGCATGGCAATGAGATAATATGTATGCCCCAGTTTGCTCTTGGCTAAAAAAATGCGACACTATTTTTTAATTTCCTTTGAGTTTATAACAGGCCAGTAAAGAGACACCCTTTGTTTTTCGCTCACGACAAAGAATGGCTTTTTAGACAAATCTCGTTAAATATCTGACTGTGTGCAGGTTTATTAAATTTCCTCTTGTCAGTACCTAGATGAGTTAAAATATCATCATATTAACTTAATCGTGTCTTTTAATAATGCGTTGTTTTAGTAGGCTGAGGAAAAAAAGGAAAATATAGACTCGATTTTGGATTTATATTCTACCGAGAAAATTTTAAGCAATCATGTTTCGCTATTGTTAGTACCACAATCATATACTCAAGAATCATATATCTGAAAATCAGCCCCTACTGTTTGCTAGTCTGGGCAGGACAGCGTTTCAAAGTCTCCAAATTTCTCAGTGTAGCGCCTTAAATACCTAAATTCGAGGGAAGAAACCTAACTAATCTTGCATTGTAAGTAATGGGTTAATGCAATGGCTTATATTTATCATATATAGCGTAATGTGATGAATTATTGTGTAGAACGTAAATTTGCATGCCATAATAGGCTAAACATGTGAAACAAATAATTATAATACCACCTGACATGTACTTACCACGTTTATGTAAATAAATATTCTTTATTCTTTAAGTATATCTTTTTGCAACTGACAGTACCTATGTATTACTAATACGGTTTTGGTTTTATAACACTGAAACATAATATTAGGTACACAGCAACAATTCAATTAATATATTCGTTGATTTGGGATATGCTGCACTCTTTCTTTGTGTATCTAAGTAATTTACTGGTACTGAGTAATGAAGCCGCAAGATGCAACATTTGAAGAAGATTAACGGTTTAAATATAATTTAGAAACTGAAACCTTCAAAAGGTATTTAATTAACCAGGAGGAATTTACCAATAGTTAAACTTTCAAATAGCCTTACTTATATTTGTTGATTATATACGACGAGTAATATATCTATAAAGGGGGTGGCCAATACAAAGCGTCATTTCATTTAGGGAGTCCGCGCAACGCCGCACCCGCAAATGAAATTGTCAGTGAAAGTTGTTGTTTTAACAGGTATCGTGTTCGGCGATTGTAACTCATATCGCCTGAGGACAGTCACACTTACTCCATTAACTTCCACATTGCGTCAAGCCGATTCTGTGAGCAATAACCTCATAGCTCGTTTTAAATAGACTTTTGACAGTTCCCCGAGACTCCAGTGTAACCGACGAGGTCTTTCAACAGCGCCTAAAAATGATTAGATGTGTGCAAATTTAGGTCTAAATAAACCTTGTCAATTCTTGATTCGGTAACGAGTATAAACAGAAGGACTTTACAATCATCCATATCCAGGGTATTAAGGTAGATGACACATTCTGATGTCTACTTTAGATGTCAGTTAACTATTATGATACTGGCTCTACAAACACTTAATGTGCATGGTTCACTGCAGCAGCACTACTCCCACAACTTACTGTTTAAATTCTTAAATTCTTATTGATATATTTCTTAAATTGTAAATTAATATTTTCTCACGAAAAATCTATCATATGCTTATATTGTAAGACTTTTTTAAATTGTACATTAACATTATGACATGTGAAAGTGCCCTTGTGGCCTATTTGCAGAATAAATGTTTGAATTTTGAATTTATATTTAAGCGTTTGGTGTAAGTTACATAGTGACCGCACCGCACTATTCGGCTTTCATTAGTAAAATTATTTGCTAATTTGTATGGAATACGAGAGCAATTATTCACAGCAAGGGTAACACGGAGCCTAATCTACTTCATTATACTGGCTTTAGTAATAAACTGATAAGTAATTAACACAGAACGCCACGATTTCCCACAGTTTCGAGGTTTAGTCGGGACCTGGGAACGGAATTGTTCATTTCCTTTAATTTGCATTTTGTTACCTTTGCCAACATATTATGGCGAGGGTGATTATCTTGATAGCGTGTACAGATATAATGTATGTACTTATAAGTAGTTAGGGATTTGCATGGCTAAAAAGATGGCTTTTTTGTTTAAAATGTAATATGGCTCCACAAAGTTGACAGCGGCGTGTTAGCATGGGCCGGGCGAACACGAGATACCTACCTAGGTACTGTTGGTTTTAGTTATTTACAAGATGCCGATAATCGTTCCGGGCCGCTGGCGAAGTTTCGAATGAGGGTGCTAATTTTTAACCAAACTCACGAGAAGACTCGCTTCCAAAACGTAGATCTAACCCCTTTATAACTAAGTAATCATTTGATGTAAGTGCTTATGTAACATTATTGGACTTTAAATAGTATAGGTAGGTACGTCGCTGTACAGACGAATTTTTCACCACTTCAGAAGTTCAGACTACAGCTCAAATAAGGGAAATTAATACTGTTTAGGCCGATACGTTACGAATATTTACATTACGTATTTAGGTCGATACCCAGCCATTTAGGTATTCGTATATTTCGTATCTATTTATATATTCTTATATAGTGTCTCTTGACACTGGCATCTTGATTGCTTAAAAATAGACACCAGCCCGAATACTGTAAAGATGTTTAAGCTTATGAATAAATCATTTTATTTTTTATTTTATTTTTATTCTTACGAGTGCAATGTGTACCTAGAGGTATACGAATAATTTGGAACGTCATCAAAGAAAGCGAGAAAAAAAGTTATTTTTATGTTTTTTTTTACTTATGGAAACTGAAGTGAACATGTAGTTTGTTATGGCTACAAATATTGTTTGTTTTATATTCGATCGTTTCACGATAACAACACGAGTATGTTACAGATAATTGTCAATAATTAATTATATTTATGTCAGCCCGATTCTTTATACCATTTGGTATTTTCCATTAAAAAATAAGAATGGTTCTCACCATGCGATTGCGCAAGTACAAGTAGGTTATGAAGGAGCAATCGATGCGCCGGCGCCGTGATCAATGCGTCTCGCCTGACATTTCCGACGCTTTGCATAACCTGACATTATGCTTGATTGAAGTCGATTCTTTCAAACGGAGGACATCTACCGGTTTATAGTCATTTAAAATATCACACCTTCTGTTCTCTGTGAGCCTCAATGCAAGTGGAAACAGGTGGAATGTATTTATAAATTATTGTGGAATGGATTTCAAATCGAAATCGAATAAATGAAAAATATTATAAATTGGTTAAGTTCAGAATGTGCACATTTACTTATATGATACCGCTTTGACCGTAAATGTAATTTGAATTTTGGCTCCCTCTATATCGGTATAAGTAAAGTTCATAAATAAATGTACGACGTAATTCCGGTTCAAAAATATCTGACTATCTTATGCTACGGGACAGTTGAGTTCACGTTTTCATTGATATTTGTTCGTGCTCATATTTTCGATTGCGACTAGGTATGTATTTTCGGTGACTACCTAAACTTAAAGCATAGGTAAGCTACGCGGCTACACTTTACGCGTATAATATCATTGAATAATTTTGTTCAACTTTCAGTAGCCAGAATCTGTTACACAATCTAGAAGGTGCTTAAGAAACAATCACCAAAATAAACAAGAGCAAATCTCAATGCAATGCATTATCGTTAATATCAGTAGATCGACTACCGACAATGGCATCTAATTTAAATCGACTCGGGCTGATACGATCTCAAGTAATCGAACATAGAACTACAAAATCAGAGTTGAAATCAAGCTGTTTATATGATTACACGCTGTAACATTAAAAATCTCAAATTCCCTGCAATTCCAGTGTGATTAGTTTACCACCCCGACGAAGTTATTGAAAAGAACAAGATATATTCCTTATTTATTTCTAATTATTATGCCAAGTATTTCGCATTTGTTTGAAAAGTGGATAAATCTTATTACGTGTATACTCTTGTATGTCTGTTGTTGTTGTTGTCTTGTTTGTGTACTCTTGTATGTCTTTACATTCACTTTGAATTTGAACCATGTTTCAGTTTTTATTAATGACCAGTAGCTCTAGTATAAGTTTTTTCGAAACATTAACTAATTCGAACGCGTTTGCGTTTTGTCTCAAAATGTATGAAAACGCTCTCACCGAGTTTGAAATACGCGCGTTCATCGGTTAGCAACAAATGTTATACTCGCTGTTTTAGTTTCCACTAGTGACCACCAGAGGCGCTGTTCATGTTTTCTTAACACTTTCATACATTTTGAGACAAAACGCAAACGCGTTCGAATTAGTTAATGTTTCGAAAAAATTATACTACAGCTACAGATACCATAAAAATCTGCTCCTCTGATAATTTGAAACCTCATTCGTATATCGGGTCCAGTCTACAACAGTCGAGACCGAAACTACCTATTAATGATTCAGAGGGCAGTAGAAAGTAGTACCCATATGAAATCGATTCAAGTGTTTAATTTCCTAATTCTAATTGCAATGAAAATTAAGTAACAGCTTATTTATTCAACATTAATTTAAAAACTTGTTTCTCTTTGAAAAGAACATTAATTGCTAACAAAACATTCACGTTTACATCAATTAGAATGTCGGCCGGTCTTTCCCCGAAGGGCTTCTTTTTTAAAAGTACGATTGGGTTTAACTGTGTCAATAGGGGATTAAAATGCGAATTTGTCTCTCAACGAGTCAAGGCATGGATTAACCCGGGCGTAATGCCGCAAGCAAATACTCGTACCGACCCTCGCTGGGAGGGACTCGTCCAACTACAAATAATTGCCTCCACACACGCTCTATTTGCCTTCTACTTTGCTTTGAATGCTAAATACATTTTGAAGTGCTAGGTAGTTGTTTTGGGAATGCACTCTGTTTTGCAAAAACGGAGCCGATTTAGTATCGTATTCATTGTGATTAAGATCGGGTTTTATAAAGATCCGTTAGATCAAATGTCAGATCGAATTTCAGTAACTCAGTACATTTTTTGCCATTAACATACCGACATAAGGTCTGAAGGATCTTTATAAAACCGGACCTAAATGAGTACTTTTTACGCTTTAATTTAGGGGAAATATATTTTAAACCACTCGTAAGCTGAAGAAAGAGAGAGAGAATGTTACTATCCTAAGTCAAACTTATACTTGCCTAAAACGGGAACGGCAAGATTTGGCAAAGGTGTGAGGGATTTGAAGCCAGCGAATCACTAACTTGCCCCTATCGCCTCCTTATTGACGCCTAGCGTGTGCCAAATGCTGTCAATCGTATAAAGTTTGTCATAAGGCATGCATTCAGCAACAACCAAATTAATTCGAATCTGATCTATCTGATCATAAATACGGCTCCTTTTCACACATTTGTTTACGGGTTAGCTGCAAAGGCAGGAATAAAATACAATTTTCATCTAGTCTCAATACTGTAATCATAGGTTTTCAAACTCGCGTATCCCACCACGTTAAGGTTGGACCACAATGCAGTTCAAAATACGCTGATGCACCGTAAACCCTGTGGCGAAAGAGAAACAGTTATGAGATAAAAACGTCAAGCATTAGGCAGTAGGCACGTCATCGTCAGCTGCGTTTACGACGCGCCACTGCATTTTGAGCAGCGATGTGGTCAACTTTAAATAGAAAACTCCCGTGAGTCGTGGGCATCTTGAAATATAAACGGGTCACTCACGTCTTTAAAGTCGAATATCGCTCGAAATGTTTTGGACCAATACGTATGTGGTCTAGTCGCGACGGCCTCGCGTCTAACACCGCCGAATATAACGTGTCGCGTGTAACGTTGACCACATATTTCAAGATGTGGTCAACGTTTATAGCTGATACACATAATTATAATCATGCCATGTAGCGTCTGTATTCTAATATTCTAAGACAGCAGTGCAAGATCAAGACCAATAAAAATTTTTGCTAAAGTACCGTGAAACACACGTTACCCACGAGACTGTAAAGTATACGATGTGAATTTCCTAAATCGGTACAACATCGCGTGCAATGAAATAGAGGAAAATAATCGTCCGTATGAGTCGATCACGCCTGCAGCGGTGTGATTGTACTATTATTATATTAGCATCCAATATGTGAGTTACGGCCGCGCCCGCTCAGTAGGTAGGTATCCATGTAGAATCATAGATTGACGCAATCAACGCGGGGCCTTAGTGCTAGGGAAATGCTTCGATTAATAGGTACGCCCGAACTGCCGGAACTAAGCGCTTTTCTGTTCACCTCTGGCATATTGCTATGAATTTTAAAACTTAGATTTTGACAAATGCTAGTTTTTGCTAGAGATACGAGGCCAGACTAATTGGAACTTTGAAACGCGTGCGTTTAATGCTCGAAAAACAATATAAAATGTTCAATTTTTCAATGTCGGTGGACTTGGGCATTTACGTGCAGGCGTGTGTTGTGTGCAAATGACATATTGCATGCGCGAATAGATCCAGTTCGTTGTGCAGTTGCAATCAGTCGCATTGACAGTCCCCCGCGAGTGCGACGCGACTGCACTTTTCATCCCCCTGACAGCGCTTTGCGGACGCAAGTTGCAATGAATGTGAAAAGTTCTAACAGACGATTGTAGTATCACATATTTATGTAATGCTACCGCAGAGAAAGGAATTATGGTACTTATGTTGGCTTATCCTTTCCTCCCACCGTTCTCCCGTATCCTATTAAGGATGAGTGAACTTTGGAACCTAAACTTGAGATTTGTTGTCTGTAGCAGATATTATCAATTAGGTACCCACATTTTTTTAAATATCATTAAATACACAGCTTTTCGACGGTTCAGTAATTTGGATACAGAGGCAGAAAATTCGTTGCTCAATCGGAACGAAAACTAGATTTGAACGAAGTACAAATTATAATATTTAGGAAACGGTTCATTTAACGATATTAAAATTAAACTGCAAATCTCTGTTACAAAGTACAGTTAGTTAATTGACACTGTTAATTTTTATGTCGTTAGTGTCACAAAACGTTTACTTACTTGGTATTAAAAATTACATAGGTAGGTATGAGGGGATCAAAAATTCAGTTTACTTATATCTAGTATATTTAGTCAGGTCGAGTGGATCATTAAATACTATATTATGTTCATCAGAGATTGGTAAAAACATTATTTTAAGAGAAGAAAAAAACAACAAATAAGTACTTATTTACCATTTTCTAAAAATATTAAGTACTTAAATGTAGAAAGACGTAACCCTGACACTGACTTATAGTAGGTGAGGTGATAAAGCGTTCAATAAAAAGCGAAAAGAATCTTTAAGCGCGGCTGCAAATGTGTCTAAAAAAAAGTAGTCGTGTTGAAAGAAACGTTTACTGCGGCCATAGTTTGTGATAACGCGTCTGTTAAGTGCAGCGGAATGAGGGTAAACTATAGGCAGGAAATCGGCTCCCATTGAGAGTCCCTGTGATTACTAGAAGCGATCATTTGCGCCGCAGGTTGCAGAATGAATTGCCGATGCGCCGCTTGCTTGCAGATTCAAGCTAGGCGTCCTATCCGCACCTAACGAGGTTAGCTCATCCCCGATTTACGAGTAAGACCAATTCGATAGCAACCGCATATCTTGTACACCAACAGTATTTCATAGCGTTTCCTTGGTGGAAGGGAGACCGCATTTTTAGAGCCCGATCTGGATATTGATAAATTGATCTGAATAAGGACTATGCTCGCTCGCTCGGGGTTTGCTGTCGCGTCGTGACTCGAGGTGCCTTCGGGAGCGCTTCTGGGCGAGTAATACTTGAAATGAACGTTATTGAGTTATGGGTATAATGAACTTTACTGCTTTGAAATATTTATTGCTTATTTTCTGACTCTTCGAATTCAATTTTCCTTCCGATGCTATGCGCACCTTCTACCTTAAAAGGCACTAGCCCCAAGTCTGGGGCCATGTCGTGTAGGTTACCAAATTAGAAAAGTAAATTGAACGTTCGTAGAAATGTGGATGCGATAAAGCGCTTTTATCGGCGATTTTACGGCTCTTTTCGCACTATCCCAGCTATAAACGCCGAATCAGATGAAGTGAGAAACCGCGGGTGGCATAGCAAAAAATAACTCCATTTACTCACCCTACATAAACTTGAATCTTCGATATTGCCCTCGTACAAATTTTTATTACGTGCTTACGTACGAAAAATAAAGTGATTTATAGTAATAAAGTTTTATCGTTATTGTGGTGTATTTAGTTAAAATGATCCGTTGAAAGTAACAGCGCGAGATTTAGTAACTATAAGAGAGCTATAAGAGGAAGTTTCTGGATATAATGTAAATAAATCCTCACAAGGGTCCACTGCAGCTAAAAGTAGTAGGAATGGCATCACGTTTGTCCGAAAGGGTCAAGTCAGCCATAAGGCCGGAATTTAGCGCGCTTTTCGCCGCCGAGAGCTCGATAACCGCGCCCGGTGGTACTCAATTACCGCTCCCGATATGCTCTGTCGCTGACGTTAGTTATAGGCGACTTTTCAGACATTTTTAACTTTGGCTTTGCTCGCAATTTTGTGTTCGAATTTTAACATGCAATATAATTCTCAGATATTTCAGTAGTTAGTACTTAGGTAGGCCTTAATACCTGCACAACATGGTTACAAAACTACTAAAATGGTAAAAAAAATTATGTAATCTGCCTGTCGGAATTACAGCTTTGGGATAATGTTGTATTAGCCTGAAAATTAACGTTTTTAAATATAGCTATCTAGCGCGCGTTAAAGCCTTGATGCGAGTCGACTGTTGGTTTGGTATCTATCCCGAGGAGATAGTAAAACAGTTAATTTTTATACTAAGTACCTATAGGTCGTTAATGTGTCCCTGTCTCCTTCCACAATAGCACAACTGTCTTCTCGCCATATATGGCAACTAAAGGGGGTCACCGGGGTCCCGAGTGTCCTTCGTGACGGGAGCCACAGCACTTAGCTGACGACCCCGGGGCGAACCCATCACGGAAGCGTCTCAAGGAAGACTAGTGCATTCATAGTGAGGCTTCAGAGTTTTAGTAAAATTGCAGAATGCGGTATCTGGTTTCTGTATTTACATCTACAAATTTGGAACCTCCTCATTATCTTGTTGAATATTAGACAAGACACTCAAGAGAAAAGACACCGTGTATACTTTGTATCAGCAATCCTATTAATCCTAAACTGTCCATTTCACTTACAAACACTCTGAGTCTACACTCAATCTGCCCCTATACGGCTCTTTTTGCAATATTTTTAGGAATATCCTAAATGTTGGGTCGATAACTTTCTACGACAAAATAAACCTTTCTTATAAGACCAACACCATTTTATGTGGACAAGGTACATTTTGCGAGGCCCCCTGATGGCGCAAGAAGCAATATTAAAAATCAAAAAAAAGTTGAATAATGAGGCGCGAACTCTTCGGACCGCGATGCCATGGCGCGGGTGGTGGCGTTGGCCCACGGCGACGCATACAAACACAAAGGCGTTCCCGCCGGCGGGGACGTCCACCACGTGATCGCGACAATACATACCAGACACATATAGTCCCTATTCGTCTCGGTAGCGCCGCATACCGGGTAGAGTCAATCTGAACCAGGTCGGGCCTAGCAGAGTTTTTTGCTGGACTCTTCTCAGATAGGCTAGGTTTAGTGAACCAGCGATAAAACTCCCAGTAGCTCGATTCCACTGACACACCTTAGATTCGGGTAAAACCGCTCAACCAATCATACTGGAGCGCAAACTCTTAGCTTAGAGTATTCCAGTGTCGGAGGTTTTTCTCTGAATTTTCCCAAGGCCACTTTTCAACCGCGGACTCCTATCGCTTTATTGGGCCCGGTCTATAAAGCCACAATCATGTTTAAATAAAAAAGGTGACCCACGTTGCCCACACCTAGTACCGCCTCTAAAACCTTCAATAAACATATTCATGTACATTTAATTATAGGTACATATTTTTATGTGTGTTGCTATATTTGCATGAGCACGGCCTGTGAACCCTTAGAAAAACAGACCGGATACGCTATGTATATGTTTATGCTCAGGTCTCTTCTTCTCCCTCGCTTGCTCTTACACGTCTTTATGCCAAAATAAGTGATTACTTTTCTAAGACCTCACGGGAGTCACGGGCTGTGCTTGAAACTGCAACTTTGTCAAAATGTCAACCACCGCTTAGGTACTGCAAACGGTCAACTAATTAAGGTACGGTCGTGACCGTCAATCGTTGCCCAATGATCGCTGGCGACCCCCACGACTATGGAAATCCGGCTAACAGCCGCAGCACGAAACCGACCAAATTTCTGTATTCTGTAAACACGCCAATTTTGGACATAATAGCTCGCAACGACAATAAACTTTTTAGACCGTGGGAGTACCGAAATTACATCAGCGCACCGAACTCGGCTGTTAACATAATAATTATAAGATTGATTCCGCTTATGTTCGGGATGAGCAATACCTAGATGACACAAAGAATAATTTAATTTAGGAAATCTCTAGTATGTTTAAAAAATATATAGGTTATACATTCGAATCCTGATGGGTACGGTTAGGTACGTGAGGGTAATATGGTCATTCGGGTAATTAGGTCACTTCGATATATCTCAAAAAGTACAGCTCATACTGAATAGATGGCACTGTAGTTAATAGCGCCTAGTAATCTAGTTGAACATTGCAAAGTTTCATCGGGACTGTTTCACCAACGGAGTTTTAATATGAGATTTCTAGCGGCTTTTTATATTGATTTTAAATGTGACAAGGTACGAAGGGACCCAGTAATCAAATTGGTTGACTGTACATTGCGCATAATACATTCCCTATTGTTGCTTGTTCACTTAAGAGCTGGAAAATTAGTATATCTTTAAACGAGCAATTCTTGTATATATATATATATATATATTTATTTCGGGGATCTCGGAAACGGCTCTAACGATTTTGATGAAATTTGGTATGTGGGGGTATAAGGGGACGAGCAATCGATCTAGCTAGGTCTCATGCCCAGGAAAACGCCCAGATATTGTATAATAATATCAGTAAAATTTTAAGAAGACACGACAAACTTTTCTTTTAAATTCAGGCATCCCAATTCAATACGGACTAAGTTGATTTTGAATGGTCACATCACACCTCTTACTTGTATATTAATATATATTATGTTGGTATGTTTTTAGATTAATAAATTAAATAACGAAAATACTTCAAGTAATATTCAAGTTGTGTGGCGTTATTATTCGATGTTAACCCGTGCAAGAAAAGGGGTATTATTATTGTCGGTGACTACAAGACTGATCACGCAATTCACGCACGTTTAAATAACTAGCAATGGCCTGTATAGTCTACAGTCGCAATAAACAGAACTTACGACTGAAGTAGTAAAATATTACTTATCGATTGTCATACGAATGTCGTAAAATATGGTTATTGATTTCCTATTTATAATTTCGTTTTAGTACCTGGCTCATACTGTTTCTTGTTCCACTACTTTTCAACGGTTTGGCGAAAAATGCAGAGTTACTTTTGATGTTTTTTGTAGCAATGTGATTAAGGCATTCGGCAACGTATATGTGTGTTCATGTCCATACAATCTTGTTCCTAAGGGACGTGGCCTGGCAGCGAATCTGTTAAAAACATAGACATACTACCTATCACTTACATTATTTTATATTGATAAGCAACTAGTTGTTGGTTGTAGTAAATGAAACAAAGTGGTTCTACCTTGCTTTTGCTGAGTACAATTGTTATAAAATAACTATCCATATCCATACTAATATTATTACATGCGAAAGTGTGTCTGTCTGTCTATCTATTACCGCTTCACGCTTAAACAGCTTGTATTGAGCGATGTCTAGGTAAACGCCTGATATAACTAAATTAAATACCAATAATTTAAATTCTATCGCGAAAACGATTTCCACGCGTACGAAGTCGCAGGCAATAACAAGTCTATTATAATATAAATGCCAAAGTGTGTCTGTCTGTCTGTTACCGCTTCACGCTTAAACCGCTGAACCGATTTAAATGAGATTTGCTATGGAGATAGTTTGAGTCCCGGGGAAGGACATAAGATACGTTTTTTATCCCGGAAATCATTCCATCAAAGTGGGTGGAAGTTTGTATGGAAGTGATAAATAGATACGCGTCTGAAATAATAGCAATTAAACTCTAACGAGATTAATGAGCTATATGCGGACAAAGTTGCTGGCAAAAGTTAGTTCTTGATAAAAACAGAACGGCCACCAACCCAAACATTAGGCAAAGAACGTATTTAAACGGTTAAAATAAAGCTCAAACCAGGGGTCGCATACCGGTATTTCATCGACACAAAAATACCTGTATTGTTACGTTATTTTTAGATCTTTGGTTTATTATTTCATTTTTAATGAGAAAAACTAATAATACGAAGTTGTTATACCTACATGATTCAATCCAATCAACGTAAAGAGCATAAAATAATTCAAAATATTGGGTTATTTTTCTCATGCTCGAAAAGGTAAGTAGTACATTTAGCCCCTAGGCAAAATATGGATACATATTGCTGATTACAAAATATTTTAATTTGACTAATCAAAATACTTCACTTCACCATATATTATTAAATCCACCACTAATAATACACCAATTACACTAATTTAACTCATTACAAAAAAAAATTAATGGGTATCAATCAACCAACCAGTATATATACAGCTTTACTAAAATCGATCAATCAAGAAAACGAATTCATTTCTCAAAACGTTAATTTCTAAAAAAAATACGTACTTAAATTAACAGTTACTATTTTTCGGCGTTTTGGCCTTCGGGCATATGGAGCAATCTAACGGACCTAACCTAACCTACCTATCACTTCGCGTGTAGGACATTTTGCGAAGCCTGCACATTTAGCAACTTGCGCATTTCTAATTCCGCCCCTGGGGGCCGTGTCGAACGCTCGACCTTTCACTCGAGATCTGTCAAAAAAGTATGATGTTTTGTTTGTTTGTTTTCAACATGGCCCACTTGTACCACAATCTGCTATTGTCACAAAGACCGTCACATAACAACACGTTGACTACAATATGTAATTTAGCTATTAGCTCTCCAATTATTTGGACGTGGTATTTTATGACATAATGCACATCTTACATAAGCTTTTGTAGCTTTGATATCAGACGTAATTACATGTCATGACTAGCAATGTTTTTTTTTGTAATGTTGCGCTAAATATGTGTCCGGGCTGCTATTGCTGTCATCCGTTACTCAACTGTCCCAGATCTGAGCGAGCAATAAACCGCACAAGAGACTCGAAGCAATAAAGAAAATGAAAATATGAAATTATCTTTAAAACATTACATTAAAGTCAAAGAGGGAAAACGCAATACCCAATTAATTTCCACAAAAAGTCGCCTGCTGTAAACAAAAACATAAAAATATCCCTCACTCTTTTGAATAATAACGGTCGTTTTCTTGACCCTGTTTTCGATAGGATATTACTTTTAATAAGATACTTAGGGATACTAAAGCCCAGGAAAGGCGGAATCCCTAAGTATTTTTCTTTTCCTCATTTGACAGCCGTAATTTTTTATCAAAAACAAGCTGTAAGCTCTCACATTTGTAATGGGAAGTTACGAACGTAAAAACCGAGCATAAACAACTAGGTGTTTGGTGTTTTTTAGAAGTGCTAAAACCGGATAAACGAATAAAAACTTATCATAGTTTAAGAAATATAATAATAAACACTAAAATGCTTTAGAATAGTTGATTGAATTAGAAAACGTTAAGTACCAATCAACTTGTATTTCAGGGTCCTAAAGTTAGCGTAGCAATCGGAATTCCCACAATTGTCTTACCCCGATATCCGGAGGCACGGCGGCTGTATAAACTCAATATATAACAACGATTATTATACAGAGCCAGTACAAAAAGTTCACTTTTTAACCATCTGGCTCGTTCTCAAGGCAGATGCTCCGCAGCGCGTTCAGATAACGACAAAGTTTGTAACTTTTCGCATTTCCTCGTCGCGTGGTGACTAGCAATCTCGACCTGTACAATATTGTCACATGTTATAATTTATAACTCGTCAATTAGTTATTCAGAGGCTTTGCTGGGAATCCAAGTGACCAAGTTGTTGAGTTCGCGTTCATGAGCACGAATTTTCGGAAACTACTCCAAATTGCAGCGTTAACACCGCTGGAACATTTAGCGGGGTATTACGTTGGTATAATTAGTGCAGTCGTTACTTATGTTGGCCGATTTATTATGCATAATAGGTGTTTATGTAAACGCATTGAATGGGCGGTTGCAGCCACAACATTCTGTGGGCGGCGGAGATACGGCGCTTCGGCCCGTTGGCTCTGAATTGCCGAACTTGACCGCAACGGAGCGCTTTGTTTGCGCCCGGTTCCGGTCATCACTATACTCTCTCTTGTTCTAGAGTGCAATTCGCACTAACTCAGCCGGCCAAAGTTTAACCGCCAGCCAGGCGCATATTTTCTATAATTTCGTTTAATATGCATGTCAGCATGAACCGGTGTTTGCCGGCTTTTTAATCGTGTTACAAATATGAGACATTAATGGTTTTCCATGTGTGCTTACGTATCTATTTAAAAAAATCTTGCTTTGCTCGGTTAAATATTAAAAGTGGAATATAGTTTTGATTGTTTAGTTTAGTTCATGTTTGTACATTTATTTGTCAATAGGTACTACTCGTTTTTATCAACTCGAAAGTACAACACTTAAATTAATTAAGTAAATATACATTAGTTGATTTGAAAGTGTGTTGTGACTGTGAGGCAACATTTAAGATCTTTCAAAAATATAACCTACTTACCTAATACTGAGGGGCGAATCGAATGGCAAACGCCGAGTTATAAACGCAAGGAATTCCGCTTCAAGATAGTCAGATGTCCTCATTTGCGGGAGATGGCAGTGACATTGCGGTTGGATGGCTGCGAGACCGGTCAATTCCAGAAACAGCTTCAGTCAATTTACGTAGACATTTTGCGCTGAAGATTTGTATCTCGAGCAAACCACACGCCCTCAGCAGTGACCCAAAAAAATATGAAACTTAATGAAATTTAATGCAAACGTTCACCTATGTTCATTTCGATTAATTGTAGACGTCACCGAGTCATCAGAGCGCCTAGCATATCAGACGTCCATTTCTTTAGTCTATTAACGCGGCATGACTTGTGTTTTTTTGGTGTACAATTTATTTTTCAATTCCACTTGACACTTCGTCGCTTCCGAGCGGACTGAGGTGAAAGATGCCCGTAATGTCCGAGAGCAAAATAATAGCTGCGACCTCAAGACCGAGACCCGTGAACTCGCTTTCTGATATTTCGCTATACTGCGAGCAAATTTGATACGAAATTAATTAATTTAAAAGTAACAGTTTGTTGTGGGGGCGTCATCATTTAGTTCGGGCTGATTAATTCGAACGGACATTCATGCTTTATTTTAAAATTTAATCAATGTAAATTACATAGTCATCATTGCACTTTGTAACAGGAAAATACCTACGTATAAAATATACATGGAAATCATATAGTTATTTATTCACAAGTTCTTCTAGGCTATTGGTACATTCATTTGCTTATTCATAACTTTTATGCGTCTTGCATTCAAATTATTGCATATTTATGCGATCCCTATGAATAGTACAAATGAATGGAACTTCAGCCGTTTTATGGCTCGGCTTCCTTGTAGCAAAGTGAGGGACGCAGTAGTAACGTTTTATTTCGGCACCTAATTCCAACTGTTTGTGTTGACAAGCCGCAGTACCGTATTGTCGAACAACACATCTAGGTAAAGTGTTTTGTTTTTTTCTGTTTCTATGTATATTATAATTTAATATCTGGGCGACCGAGCTTCGCTCGGCGTTTTCCATATCATGAGAAATAGCTAGATCGATTTCTCGTCCCCGAAATCCCCGGAATAAATAAATATATTTATACAAGAATTGCTCGTTTAAAGATTTACCCCCTTATTCATAAACGTCCAATAAACCTATATTAGTTAACAAGCCGCTAAAGTTCGTTTGTCCTTATCTGTCACTTTGACATTTACGTTTGAGAGAAAGGGACAAACAACATATTAGTTAGCAGAGGTTTGTTAAGTTTTATGAATAAGGGGGTAACCCCCTTATTCATAAACGTCCAATAAACCTATATTAGTTAACAAGCCGCTAAAGTTCGTTTGTCCTTATCTGTCACTTTGACATTTACGTTTGAGAGAAAGGGACAAACAACATATTAGTTAGCAGAGGTTTGTTAAGTTTTATGAATAAGGGGGTTATAATTTATTCTTCAAATAAACATATAAGTACATTCGTGCAGGAAATACCTACCCACAACGCAGGTTTCGGTCACAACATAACATTGTGAGTGATTGTGAGTATCCGCAACAAACTTCGTCCTCAATTGCATATAATCCGCAACATACTTCGTCAAACCATATAATAATTATACATTATAACAGGGGGGAGGTTGGCGAGGGGTTGTCGTTAGAACAAGTCCCTAGGATGGCAGATACCCGAAGGAAATGTCCCAAATTTACTAGCAATTGCTGATTGATGATCAGACCTAGGAATCCGCGGGGCAAAATTGGGAATGGATGAAAATATCAGAAGTGCTTGATTTTTTTTCTGGTGATAGGAATAACCTCCCTTAGCACCAGAAAAAAGTTCCAGAATTTTAGGCTGCACCAGTGATTTTTGAAAAATAAAAATATTTTCCTCCCGCGCTTTCTGGGCCCTGCACGGCATTATAACACTATCCTTGGTCCATCATATAATTAAAAAAAATATCTGTGGCAAATTGACATAGACAATGACATTGACAGGTCTCCTCACAAACATAACCTTATTTCTCATTGTCATTGGAGACTTGTCAATGTCATTGTCTATGTCAATTTGCCACAGATATATTTTTAAAGTTAATGATGGACCAAGGATAGTGTTATAGTGCCGTGCAGGGCCCAGAAAGCGCGGGAGGAAAATATTCTAATTTTTCAAAAATCACTGGCCCTATGAAAAAATCTGGAACTTTTTTCTGGTGCTAAGGGAGGTTATTCCTATCACCAGAAAAAAAATCAAGCACTTCTGATATTTTCATCCATTCCCAATTGTTTGACAAGTAGGGAGTTCCTATTTCGATAAACTGAACTATCGATGCTAGGTCTATATGTTATACTAGTGATCACTCAAGGGTTTGCTTGTAAAAATATGTTTTTATTAAAAGTAAAAATAATAACTCAATACTCTCCTTCGTTTTTAAAGACAATTTTATAGTTTTACTCGTCCCAATTTTTTTCTTCGTGAATGTCCCATCTACTATTGTTAAAGTAAACGACGACATTGACAAGTACCTATTGTTTTATAGTGAGTGTCTAAACTGTCTAAGTAGGTAATTTACTTCTAAAAAGGTAGATAACATTAACTATTTTGTAGTGCAATAGGTATTACGCCCTACCTTTATATAACCTAGCGATTATTTAAAATATGCTATGTTGAACAATATAACAAAAAACACACAATGCTGGGGGCGATCACTAGTATATATATAACTAGCATCGATAGTTGAGTTTATCGATATAGGAACTCTCTACTTGTCAAACAATTTTGCCCCGCCGATTCCTACGTCTGTTGATGATTGTGTTGGTTGTAGGTAGTACCGAATAAATATTTTCGATGTTGTTTGGTGTATCCGTCCGTCTATTCATCGATTGAATAAATCATCACTAAAAATCATCATCATCGTCAAATCCCATCATCATCATTACAGAAGATCATCATCATAGTGAAAAATCAATTAACATGATCTGCAGGGACTAACAGCTTGCACACTACAGACATTCATAAATAGAAATTAGGTACCTTATACTCGTAACTCGTAACTAGCAAACTCCACTGAGTGAGTAATTTACCACAGAAGTTATTTTTAGTTTAAATGTTAAGTCCACGTTGCAAAGTTTACACGCGAAGGTAATTTGTGCATTCAACTAACGGACAATAAAAATGGAATGCGCTGCACGTCACAGAAGTGTACTATTCAAAACCTGTTACGTTTGCCACTTCTCGCGTCTGATAATATCATGACCCAGATACTCGCAACAATTTGTGTGATCGGGGGTCAGGCAAATACTGGTTCGCCTAGGTGACGTGTAAGTAGGCGCTGTGAATATCACACAAGTGCCCGTAGTATAATATGTCCCAGTTCTGTTGATTCGCTTAAATTGACTATAGTTAACTATATTATTTGGCCTACAAAACGAACTTAAAAAGCATTACTTTCGGCGGAGCAGAGTCGATCAAAGAGCATGTTATTAACCTACTAACCCACGTGTGTTTTGTGGTATGTACAGTCAAGGGCATAAATATGTATAGGTTTTGGACCTTATTTCAATGGATTAAGGTGAAAAAGTGTATACATATGGGTGTACAATGATATGCTTCGTACATAACTCTATATCTGTCAAGTTTTGAAGGTAGAACACAGCATTCAAAAAAATTAAATAGGTATAAGAACATAAACAGCACCAACATACCAACAACAATTATAAAAACCACCTATATATTTACCTGCCTATTTTTCCATAATGTAGGCATAACTTGCAATTAAACACAAATTAGTGGCTAAATAACTTTTAATAACAGGAATAAAACCTTGTTAGTGGTAGGTGTGTTAATAAATTATATTGTGTACAACTCTTTGAATTTGCAAAAAGAGTTTCCGCTTTAATAGAGTCGGGTCACAAACACTTGTTTCAAGTAGTTTGCGGAACCTTAATAGCTTTAGTTTGATACAATCATGTTTCACTAGCTTAAGGCAGCTTCATTTAAAAACTTATCTCGAGTGCAAGTTCTCGGACGCTCGTAATTATGCAATCGATGAACAGGTTGGTCCCGCATCCGCGCAGCGCCATGTTAATTAAGTTCACTTCTATTTCCATCTGTGTCATTAATTAAGCGACTTCTCAGAATCGTTTTACGGCTATTTAGGCGCACGCTCGAACCTCCTGAAGAAATTGTGGATTTATCTCAGACAGCAAATTCACTAATGTGGCCGCCGTGTAAATCG
This sequence comes from Cenopis cana, assembly GCA_951800055.1. NCBI lineage: Eukaryota > Metazoa > Arthropoda > Insecta > Lepidoptera > Tortricidae > Cenopis > Cenopis cana. Next base: position 9,395,170 of record OX637476.1, on the reverse strand, counting down.
TGACGCTCTAGATAGCATGAGCGTAAAAACAAACTTGAGAATTCTACTCAGACTCTAAAGCTAATCGTTTGTACTAAACATAAACGATCAATCGACTAGAGTGCATCCTTAAATCAGTTGCTGGTATTGTTTGACAAAACAGCGACGTTAAAACTGATAAACGTGAACAATGGACGTAGTGCTAAATTTTTTACACATGCCCATTAAATTCACAAAAAATGTAGGATACGCGTACTTTTGCGTGCGATAGCACACTGAATTTATTCGTTACGCATTGCGATTGTGCTGCAGCGCTGTTTATAAAGCGTAGCTCTGAAAAATTGTCATTGTCTGACGGAAACATTGCCTCAGTTTTGTAGCGGAAACTGAAAAAAAAACCTGGATGCTTTTTTGTTATCTACTTTTTATTTGCTGTTCGGTTTAAATATTTATAAGTTAACGCCTCGCTATTGTGCAATATTTTATTGAAGAAAGTGCGGCACTTAAAGAATAAGTACGTTCCATTATTCATTATTAGCTCATTAATATGTATGATTAATTATTCTAGTAAATTGTAATATGAAGAGGAATAAAGTTTGCGGGTTCACAATGGAGAGCCATTCCGCCGAGGAAGTTGGTCGTGTGGTAGGTGCCCTTCGGCGAAGCGGCAGGAGGGACGGGGGAGGGCTGTTTGCGTGACTTTGATATTCAATAATCTCCTCCACGGGATGCCGGTTCGACTTAAGATGGGCGTCGTAGTGTGAAAAGGCACGCGCGGTTGCTCCTTTCGCCGCACTCGCCGCACGAAATACCATTAATTACTTACGCATAATTAATTATCACCAGTTATTTGATGTGTCTGATTGGTGTTTGTTCTAGAATCAGAACAAAGCGATGAGACTGATCGTATCATCAATTTGTTGGTTAAAGACAAGGCTTGTATTGTTGTTAGCGTCTTTTGCAGATGAGCATTGATTTGACATGTTTGATATAACTCAGGTATTTTATGGATGCTGTTTTGATCTACCTATCTTTTTAGTGATTCGTCTTCTATAGTCTATAAATATTAGTAACTTCTTTACCTTCAGAGTGCTTAAACACAACAGTTGTGCTATTAATACAGTGTGTGTTTTCTATACGGATTTATATTTCAAGAGGACTAAAGCTTTGATAACACAAATTAATTCAACACGCAATGTATTCATAGGTATCTAGAGTTAACAACTTATGTCACTGACAATTGGTTTTATCTAAGTGTCAAACAAATGGTGTTTTGCCATATTTTGATAAAACTGCTAGCAACACTTAGGCGACTTCCTGATTTGTCGGTGCGGAAGCAGTACGATATGAGAAAAGTGTCAAATGTCAGTGTCAGCTGTCAGTCGACGCGATACCATTTTTTACTACGCCCCTACATTTCAATGAGTGCTTCCTGACTGGCGCGGGATGCGCGGTAGCGGTACGATGCGAAGGCGGTACTGCTACGCTTCTGCGCATGATATTACTAGTGCGCAAACGTAATACTGACAGTATTATGTCAAGTGAGAATCTTTGCAACGTCAGTAAGTTTACGTCAAAGAAGAAAATGTCACATATCGATCCCGCCCCGCCAAGTCAGGAAGTCGCCTTAGGTAAAACTGTCGTTAGGTAGGTAATATAATGTCGTAAGGATGACGCATACTGTCGGTAACGATCTGTCAAATTAAAACAACGTGAATTGGTCCGTATACCTCGAGGTAGGTACTTAAATATAATACTTAGGATAAATCGAGATAGTCAAGAATATACTCTACATCAATATCTTATAGTTTTTAGATCATCTAATCCTCTACAAGTAGTTTTTTTTGGGTAGCATTTAACGAACCAACAAATTAGTTGCCGACTGATGCTCTAAAAAATTACATTGATTACCAAAAATACTAGATTCGTACCAAATTTTCAACTCCTTTTAAATATAAAGTGCAACTCAAAGAAGTAACATGTCGATAACCTATTAAATTAAATTGTTACCAAATAAATTAGTCACTACCCAAAAATACTTAATGATCACCTAATTTCAAACACCAAATTTCATATAATTTACATCCAAATATTACAGGGCTCGTAATCCTATTAAAATTATTTACACCCAAATAATTCTTTCGATACCCAGAAACCAGAAATACTACATGATCACCAAATTTCACGCGGCAATTGTTTTTTAACGCCCGACGCGCAAAGCAGTTCCAATCTAGTCTAACCTCATTGCTAGCACACTGATGCGGTTTTCCATACGGTCCGTCTCGCTCGCATGTCGCACCGCGTGCGAGCAAGACAGCGCTAAATGATTTTATTTTATAGAAGCTTCAAAATTTCTGTAACTTTAATGAGACACGTACATAACATAATTTAATTTAATATATTTTCAACAGTGCTTTCCTTACTGGTCGCATACAGCTATTTGTTCTCAGATGTTTTTGCCTCTACTTTATTCGCTGATAATCGTCAATTTGCCTAGGTAGTAGTATTTTTCTATGACATCTATTTTTATTTCAAACTAGTGGACATTGTAACAGTATTGACGGATCTCCGCTGGCGCGGAGCTCCTATTTTGAGTTGTTTTGGCCCTTCGGGCCGATGCAAAACTAACATAACCTAAACCTACCTATACCTATTTCTACCTATTAACTTCCTTTAATTTTTCCATGAAAGTCTATCTAAATTAATAAAGTAAACTCATTTGAGGACCTTTATCCATTTTCATTACAAACTAACAATTTAATAAATCAACAAAACTCATTTTCAAATAAAAGTTTTCAATCAAACGCGCTCACGTCAACGCATTAAAAAATTAATAAGAATTTTTTTTGCAGTTTGTAAACCATCAGCAATAGGTAGTAAGAATGAAACAGCAATAGGTACCTTTCACTCTAACGACATATCAATAGGTTTTATGCTTCAGACAATTCTTTGTATTTGATTGAGTGAGATAGCAGTATACGTGTTATTATTTCACACAACCACATTGCGCGTTGCTTTTTAAATTAATTTAGAATTTTACTTTCTAATTTATAACATTTTGGAAATGACTAAAATATTTATAGTTCTAAAAACAATTAATTTGTACATTATTATTGGGGAACGGGACTTAATCGCGTACAATTATAACTAATTTACCTTTTTTTAAGGTTTTTGTCCGACGTTTCGAATGTATCACAACATCCGTGGTCGCGAACTGACACATTCTGTTGTGATACATTCGAAACGTCGGACAAAAACCTTAAAAAAGGTAAATTAGTTATAATTGTACGCGATTAAGTTCCGTTCCCCAATAATAATGTGTGAAAATCGTGTAAGTTTAAATCAATATAATTAATTTGTAACTGTTTACTAAAATGTAGCATGCGATGTGTATGATATTTGGATATAATTCTAATGAAAAAAGGTGCATGAGATTAGGTGGTAGTTTAGTGTTTTTGGTGGTACTTGACAATTTTTTTGATGCTATTATAAATTTATAGGAACGCAATAATTGAGTGTTCAACCTTATAGGGTTCGAAAATTTGATGATATCAAAAGTTATTTAGGTGTCTAGGTGATCATTTTATTTGTTCCCGTTTTTTTATGTGCTACCTACCTACGTAAATAAAGGTGTTAATTGAGCTATTTATATATGAAATGGAAGTAACCTCTGACCCGAATCCAGGCAACCCTCATTCGAACCCTTATATAAAATTTATCACAAGATTTTCTGGCGAAAAAGATAGCGAAGCACTTTTTAACGTCCACAATTTATTTCTAATGTACCTACTCTTATAAATACTCTTGATATACTGTCGATTTCTGGTATATATACTTACTTTGTTTCTTTTACGAGACAGCGGGATAAGGCTCGTCTCTAAAACATGGACCTCAGGGTATTCGGTCGACTTTTGAAGTTTGGCTCTGACCTCGACGGCGGCTCTCCGCTCGAGTGTATCGTTGCGGTTTAACTTGTTGGGTATGTTTAATTAGATTAGTACTCGTCTGATACTGAACTCTAATTAGCTGTAACAATTTGGCTATAACCACGGTGGCTATGTATAAATTATTTGTATTCTTGAAGTCAATGAAAGTCACGCGAACAAGAAAAACCGCAAGCTGGTTGTAAAGGAGAGAGAAAGAGCCTTGTGTAAAAGGGATACCTACTTGTTAAAGTGCTGGGCAAAGTTCAACTATAACAGTCATTAATTTTAGTATTAAACTTTAATTTAATAAGAAAGCTGAGTGGGGACTTGGTTATTGTTGGTTGACTTGGTTACTCGTAGCCCACATGTATGTATGTATTCTCGGAATCGATAACTTTACAAACTGTTATGATAGTTAATATAAACATTTTTCTTATTAGAATATTTTATGTAAGCCGTATTTATGCAAGCAATATTAAAAATACATTACCACTTAAGACGAATAATATATGATGTCTCACCATTTAACTTACCACCTACGAAGATGAGTGGGAAAAGAGGCACACCAGTGCAAGGTTTCAGAGAGCAAGGGTTGTACGTACAGCACACGAATAGGAATGAAATGAAATCCTGTAAGACCCGCAGTCGTTGACGGTTAGCTGTTAATTAATTATTTTAATTAATCTAGCACTAAAGCCAAGTATGTACATTACTAGTGTATTCAGTTTAGATTAGGAATTAGCTATTTAAGTGCTAGCTACAAAGCCCCGAGTTAATTTGGTATATCTGTCGCAGGCAAATTGCATAATCCGCCGTATTACATTACGGCTAGCCGTTTTACAAAATAGAGCCGTTTTGTATTATGGCGGGTCAACGATTAGCCAGATTGAATACGGCTGAACGAAAATCCGCCGGAATGTGTTCGGCGCTTTACGTTATTCAATTCGCCTAAGCCGTAATGTAAAACAGCGGTTCCGTCGGATTGTATAATATGCCGTAATACATTACGGCTAGCCGTTTTATATAACGGCTAGCCGTTTTACATAACGACTAGCCGTTTTACATACCGGCATTATACAACGGCGGATCAACGATACTGAATACAGCTCCGCTTCCACAAGTCCGCCGGATTCAATTCGCCTAGCCGTAATGTAAAACAGCGGTTCGTTAGTCGCCACTTTGACATTTTTTTGTTCAATTGATTAGGGTATTAATAAATATTCGGTTCTGGCGCTTCGCCGGCCGCTGCCGCGGCACGCTTGCTTCGCTCGCTCGGCTCGCGCGCTGTAGGGTCGCAGTTCTAACGAACACTCCTCCTCGCTCCGCTCGTCGTCGTACCTAACGAAGACTCTGGGTAAATGTCCTAACCATGCGGCTAAACTAAACGTAAGCTGTCATGTTGTAGAACGTATCGCAATGACGATGCGGCTAAACGTGACCCGCCATATTGTAGAACGTATCGCAATGACGATACGGCTAATCGTTAAGCCGCCGTATTACAAAATGGCTCTGTTTTGTAAAACGGCTAGCCGTAATGTAAACCGGCGGATTATACAATCCGGCTGCGACATATCTAACAATATTTACCTAGCTCTAGCTCTGTAAATAAATGAATATTTCCAGGTTCATAGTCAGGTGAGCGCCTGCGGGGCAGTAATAAGTTGTTTGTGTTTAATATTGTTGGAGCGTTCAAACAATAACCAAATAGTGTTTCTTGTTAAGAAGCTATATATTGTAAGTTATCAATATCTGGGCGACCGAGCTTTGCTCGGCGTTTTCCCGAGCATGAGACCTAGCTAGATCGATTGCTCTTCCCCGAAAACCCCTACATACCAAATTTCATCAAAATCGTTAGAGCCGTTTCCGAGATCCCCGAAATTATAAATAAATATATAATATACAAGAATTGCTCATTTAAAGATATACCTAATATAATGAGATTAGTTAACTGTAAGTATTTCACGGTACAGTGAATAAGTACCATAGGAACAACGGCTATCGAAACCTCCATGGTAGAATACCACAAATATAAATAGATTCCTTGGGATTGTTTTTGAATATAGTAAATTTTATATAGAAAGCTCCGGTAAAATTCAGACATTATGAAATAAGTAAAATAAACTCACGGGCCACTCACGTATTTAAGGTCGAATAACGCTCGATATGTTTCAAACTGGTACGCGACTAAAAGTGCCGCCGTTCTTAACGACCTTAAATAATGAAACAGGTCATTATTTACTCAGTTAATTTGATCCGTTTCAATGTTTTTCTACAGCTATAATGTACACAACTGTACATATTAGATCTGACCTATGATGGCGAATGAATCATCTAGAAAATAATCTGTCGCGCTCGATGCTATGAATGCAACCTCTCCGTTGTAGACGGCGGGTATACTGACATGATGCAAGCAAAGACTACTCTTAAGAGCCTACATAATGCACTTTTGCCAATGTTTATCGACCTAGATCTCAACATCTATAGTGATTAAATATCTGTCGTTTCAGTATATTAATCTTGACCTATTTTCCTCCAGCCTGTTAAAAGTGAAAACACGATTTGCAAAAACTTTCTCGATACTTTTATTTTTTCGATGTTTTTGGTTGGATCTTTAAAACCGTTTTTGGTTGGATCTTTAAAACCCTTTTTGGTTTAAGTAATAGTTGTAAAATGATAAGTGCTCAAACCTGATAAAAAAGATTATCCTTATAAATGTAGGTGCACGTTTAGAATAAACATCAATATTTACGAAAAACACGCGCTGAGCTTCCGTAGAGAGCGGGATGGTTACCTAATTGAAAACTCACGCGTGTTAGAGTTGGACTTTTGCAATGCCATCTACGCCCTCTTAATTCAGACACTGGAATACGGCAGTCATTTCCTACCTGTGAGTCGTGAGTCGCGAATTTTCATTATATTAGAATTGTTGACTTGCGTATTGCGTAAGGATTATTCGTAACAAAATAAATACAAATAGAAAAAGAGAAGTGTGTGAAACTTTTTTTTAATACAATACGACGATGGCAAATAAGTATACAGCCAGCGTGACGGTAAGCATACACCGCAGCCTATGAACGCCTGCGACTCCAGAAGAATTTAAAGCTCGTTACCGATCCTTTATTGACCTGAGGATCCATCCGCAGGCAAAGGCATCATCACGCGACACCTTTTGGTACGTATTATTGGTGTTCAAAGGGTTAAAACCAGACCAGATTAAAAAAAGTACTGAACATTTGTTTTGGCTCAATTTGTCAACATAAAAATGGAGGCATGATCAATTGTATCACAGATGCACACAAGACGCGGAAACACTCTTGTTTCATACGCACGTAGTCTAAAGCTATAGCGAGGTTTAATTTTCCTACATCGGGAAGTGTGTCAACAAAACACAAACACTCCGTAAACTAAGTAGGTTCCGGTAAATATTTGTAGAGTGACCTCCGCGTGATAGAAGAAAGCCAGGGGCTGGTACCGGATAAAAAGGGCATAATAATACGGGTTTAGTCACTAAGAACAGAATACATATTTACATTGTTACGCCGTCATTAAGAGCCATGTTATTAATTTTGCTAATCGAGGTGCAACTACGTACATTTGAGGAAGTTTTATTTTACAAACAAACGGTTAAATAATAAGTGAAACGCTTACCAGTTCAAAACCTGCATGAACTTCATTCAGGATCAGATTCAGAATTCTGAAAAAGACGTAGACGTATAAATAAATGTTAAATAAATTTAATAATTGAATATTAAACTTACTTGGAAATGCCTTCACCCGATTTAAATGTGTTAATAAATATGTTTTAATTAAAACCTACGAAGTGCAAAACTCAGATTCAGTCATCCGAAACGGTGCTGTTTCATTAACTGGGTGCTCTCAACGGGTGGTGATAGTTGCAAAGGAAATTGTGTTTAAACTAGCAAGAATAGATATGGTTCGATGACTAAGCGATGGCAATAGCTATTATTCTAGGTTTGTCGTGTAAACGAACCAGTTTCCGCGAACGCGGCAACGTGGCAGGAAGCGGACTCTCTTCTGACTCACAGATTATAAGACACTGGCAACACTGGACGTGACTTTGGGATCAGTAAATGTACGGTTTCGCACGACTGTTACGACATAACGGTTGCATGCTCCGTCATTGAGTGAGAGTCTGTAAAAATGTAAAGCAACAATAGTGACATGCAATGACTGACTCGAGATAAGTGGGAGAGAATTAAATTGTCGCATGCACTGAGCGAAAAAAATTCTAATTATTAGTAAGTTTTAGTGAATCCCAAGACAAGGAGATTATATACTAACGGTTACAAAACAGTGTAGTTGTTACAAGGGCTAATTTTTTGGTATTAGTATTTACTACTATTATCAAAACCTGGTTTGTAACCGTTAGTATGTATATAATCTCCTTGTCCTGGGATTCACTAAAACTTACTAATAATTAGTATTTTTTTTCGCTCAGTGTGTACCTAATACAATTTTAAATGCGATTTTGAGTGTTCTAATTCTGTAGCTTTTTTTTTTTTTTTTTTAGATTTAAAAATTCTTATTTTAGGTTACACAGAAAAGTGTCGTTAAACCCTAATCGGCCTAAGCTGAAATTGTGTACAGTTGTAATCAAGTAAATGTTAACCATGCGAGTCGCTAAATACCTCAGGAGCTCCGAGATTCAGAGAGGAATGTTATATTGCAATTTGTTCTCAAGTAGTTTGCTAGATTAATTTACTTAAATATTGTAAATGATTCGGACCCGACCGAAGCACACCTGTTGATCTTATATCGATAGAACTAGGGATAGGTTGAATAATAAATAATGATCAGATAAAGCAAAATGAGCTACTCAATATTTTACAATCCCTCTAAAAGGGTGCTATAAAATGCATTCTTCTTGGCTTACCGACTCAACAAGGGATCGGACCAAAATTACTATTTGGACTACCTGGTCTACGAGGTTTAAGTTATATTTATATATTTTGGAATGAATACAGAAGTTTAAATAAATTAGCTTATTATGCTTTTTCTTTGAAATACCTACCTATTCGCATGTCGTTCAATATTTAAAACAACTGGCTCATAGACCAACCCTGAAACCTAACCTTATAAGTATATATAGAACTGAGTAGGTAAATCTTATGATTTTACATGAAAGCAAGCTTTTTTAGAGAACTTAATTGCTCTAGCTAGGTGAATAAACTCAGATGAATTAACTCAAAACCAGGGAAGAATCCTAGTAATCCATATATCGTAACACTTGGATATGGGCAGTAACTAGTGCAGTAGCAGTATCCACATAACCACCTAATTCATGAGTTAGTAAAGCAGTCTCTAAATATAACAACAATAAGGCTTCGCGTCGGTTTCCACCTGACAAACATTGGTCAGCAAAACTAGATTACCTATTATTCTCGTGCATTTTCGGATGAATGGCAGGGGTTATAGTTAATCCTGTTGCTGCCAATACTACCCATATCTCTAAATATAATTCGAACTTTTGTACTCGTCAATCCAAGTGTGACAGGTCCTTTTGACTACGTTAACATTCACTGCCAACAACCCGCCTAGCGGGCTCTCTGCTAAAGCTGGAAACGCACAGACAACGGTGGCGGCGCGGTGCGGAGGCGGTACCGGTTGTAATGTTCGAACTAATATGAAAGGGTCCGCACAGAACGCTTTTTTCCCGGCCGGTTTTCTGTGCGGACCCTTTCATATTAGTTCGAATATTACAACCGGTACCGCCTCCGCACCGCGACGCGCCGCCCCGCTACCGCTGTCAGTGCGTTTCGGGTTTAATAGACGCTTAGACATTAGTGCCAATACCATGCCCTTGAAATTAGAGAGGGGGGATGCACTTTTTAAGACTTTCATAGCGAATATCTCACCTACGGTTGACTTAAATGATTTTTGAAGGCCTATCCATGGATATCCCACACGCCGATGTGCATTTTCTTTTTTCATCGCATAGAATGTTTAGGGCTTTGGCAGACGGGTTTTCCACAGCGATACAAGTGGAAGACGAATTAATTTATTCATAATAGCCTATAAATATCATCTGACAAAATTTCATACGAGAGGAAATGACTGATTTTATTTTACATTTTCATATGCTCGGTAGACGGGTAATCCACCATTTCCACCACTCTACAACCGGAAGACAAATTTTATTCCTTAAGGTATTGGCTATAAGGTATCATTTGACACTAGTTTCAGTCGAGAGGAAATGACTGAATATAATTTTTTTTTACGTCTTTGGGAGGCTGCTGCTCCTCAGCCCATCAACGGAATCGTGGCAGACCTCCACAGTCCTTCATAATACAACTTTCTTAACCACTACAAGTTTTCATGCGAGAGGAAATTGGTCATCGTGACCTGTTCTTGGCCCAACGGTCTAGACTAAAATCTTGTTGTTTACTCAAACGTGACGCTGACGTATAACAATTATAATCTCGATGCGTTTTAGAGCTCAAATTTTGATCCCTTTTTAATGCTCCAGTGCTATCGGTAGGTAGCTCCATATACCTACTCACAGTTGATCGGCAGAAAAAACAGGATAAAAAAACATGAAAAAATCATCATGCCAATTTTGTTAACAGTAAGTAAAATCTGCAGTACCTAAGTACAAGTCTAAATGTATGTCATGTTTGTATGTGTTATTGTTTAGGTGTAGATACGTGGCTACATAAATACTTCTATACTTTTATTCAATCGGTTCTACATTGGTTTTTATTTTTTACACAATATCAACGGCCGTAGTAGTTCTAAAGTATAGCCGACTGAACGTAGATAACCCCTTTTTCCTTTTCTCGGCAACAACCGTCGCCATTGGACCGCGAAACGTGTTTTTTTCAAACCACCCGCTCCCGACTATATTACTCCGCTTTATGATTCTGGCCGTCCGCTCTCTTCGGAAACTAATTGAAGATAACAAGCTTGTTTTTTCACCTATCTACGTGTACTTTTTCGAATCGTGGCCGATGAAGTGAACGATATTGTTTACTTTCGCATTTTTATCGAGCTGCCAGTCGGGAAGTACGCCGCTATCAGGTTCTCTCCTGTATTTTTTGCATTTATGTTAATGCTACATTAATGTTCTATTTTGAGTTTTAAAAGTTTAAAGGCACGAAGGAGATAATGACTAGTGACGCGCAGAGGCGACGGCGACGGCGAGCAGGGACAGTAAGGCGATTTCCTGACTTGGCGGGGCGGGATCGATATGTGACATTTTCTTCTTTGACGTAAATTTACTGACGTCGCAAAGATTCTCACTTGACGGAACACTGTCAGTATTACTTTTGCGCAGTAGTAATATCATGCGCAGAAGCGAAGCAGTACCGCCTTCGCATCGTCCCGCTACTGCGCATCCCGCGCCAGTCAGGAAGCACTCATTTAAATGTAGGGGCGCAGTAAAAAATGGTACCGAGTCGAGTGACAGCTGACACTGACATTTGACACTTTTCTCATATCGTACTGCCTCCGCACCGACAAATCAGGAAGTCGCCTAAACGTGATCGCGTCAACGGTGCCTCTTCTAAAACCAATAAGGCCTCTTCGTGCGTGAAATGTTGTTAGTCATCACGGCGAGCACTTCCGTACCCAGAGGAGCGATGCCAAATTGTATCTTATGTCGCTACTATCTACAAAAGACACACATCATGTTTATCTTATTTGAGTAGTGAAAGCACTTTCTAGGTTAATAACACTATTTCTTCTGTCGGGAATAAAATACAGGAGTACAATTTCTTCCAAGTTTAATCAGAGCGAAATGAAAATGTACCGCTGTTCTATATATGTAGTTCTTAGAAATTCTAAGCGCCACAGCGCATAATAGAACTTAGAATAAGGGTGTAATAATACTAATAATTGTCGATGTCTAGAAAAAGTATAATACATATATCACAAAATAAATTGTGTCAGTCTTAACTTTTATAGGTATGTAATTTTTAAGTAGGCAATAGTGATTTTAAGTAACTAATAAATAATGTTTAAAAAAATGTTATAATGAATTCCAATTCTAGATTTAATTCCAGGTACATTTTACGGAGGCCTACCCTATTCGTGCCGCGTCCATTGACCGTATAATTTTCGCGTGAATTACCGTCACGAAAGTTTGTTGGTTTTCAAAACTACAGGCCGACGACCCAGCGCCACTTTATTTCACAATGACTCTCTCATTTTTTGCTTTAACTAACTCTTAAATCATACCAGGACTAATAAACAAACGAATGACTTGGATAAAACGGGTAAGTTGAATAAAATAGGTAAACGTGAATTAAAAATACCTCGGACCTATAGTACCTAAAGCAATCAGGCAGTGATATAAAGCATTTTTTACTAAAACCTTCAAATGAAGGGTGCCTGGAAAGAACATTTTTTTTAAATTAGTTTCAATTTCGTCCGGTCCGACGTCCTGTGGGTCGCCCCAAGTATCGCTGGAGGGATGTGGTGGAAGCGGACCTGCGTGAGCTCGGAGCTGGTGCAAGCTGGCGAGAAATTGCGCAGGACCGAGAAAAGTGGCGTGCTCTTCTGTCGGAGGCCAAGACTCATTTTGGGTCGTCGTGCCAGCCCAGTTAGTTAGTTAGTTTCAATTTCAAAATGTAGAGATCCCAATCAACGTTTAATGACATTAAAATCCCATTCCCATGAGGTATCCCTTCCGTAAAATAAATATATATTAAAATTTTACATTATAATAAAATTAATAATAAATATTATATTAATAAACATAAGTAAACTGTAAACCATCGCATCTCGCATGATAAGCTCACATGAACCGCACACATGTCGGGTTACACAGTACATATGAATGTTCATAGCCTATTTATATAAGTATTTTGTTATAAAACGGACATTGGCATATGTCAGTGTTCTGATTTACATATTTTAATCAATGTTTTACTACTACGTTGATTCCAAATACCAACAACTAGATTGCATTCCTACCTATTAATTATCCCAAAGGTTTTTGCAATACGTATCTTAACGCATGTTATTATGTTAATCTTCACAATTTAAATTTACTCACAGTTAAACACTATACGTCGAGTTACGTAACTTTCTAGCCTACACCGTATTCAACATTCCGTTTTATGGAGTTCTACTCATTGAATATCCTATCGCGGCCAATAAAAGGCTTGGTTTGTTGACCAATCAAAAATGAATATTCAATACGCTCACATTCCCTTCGGCCATCCACTCGCCTCCATTACTGTCAACTATTTCCTGCTTCACGCTTAATCGAAGGTCTCTTAAAATTTATTGCTCAACCATTCTCCCTAATCTTAGATAGTTATATTGCTGCTGCTGTTAAATAGATCATCCTAAAGCAGGTTATTATAATAAAATTTACCCGGCATACATTTGTTTAACTTAGTGAAGTTTTAGATAATTTAGTATAGATAATTTTACACGCAAGAAAAAAAAGGGAGTGAAAATAGGTATTTGGTAGAATTCTGATTTTTAATAGCTGTGTGATTGCTACATAATACGTGGCCAAATCTAGATCATCTAGATTTAGCCACGTCAACAAAGGAACAGATAACAAAGTGAATTCGTTGATAGACATTTTTCCTGATGAAAGCGGAAATATTTGTCGAATTCTACCTACCTTCCTACTAATATTTGGTGACCAACTATTTTATTCATAAAAAATGTTCCGTACTGAATGAATCTTACATAAATGTGGTATATAGGCAACTACGAACCATGAAATGTATTTTATAATCATTATCTTGAATATGCAACAGTGGCGGAGCGCCCATACAACTCGATTCTCACCGGCTTGAATGAATATGAAGAATAAGAAAGGCAAAATATTTCCGGCTTCCCTAGAATATTTCTGACGCGCCGCCACTGATATGCAAACGAATTATGTCAGTGCTATTTCGATACCTTCAGTAAGATAAAATATTATATTAATATTATCAATATTCTATCTCACTGGTAGTATCATCAAGTATTACTTTTTACGACTTTGATTATGTGTGCATGATTGTAATAATGTAATATTAAATTCTAGAGTAACTAACCTGATAAATATCTTTGTCACTTTATTTCAACACAGCATGTAAGTATACACTAGTCCGTTAAAATGTTAGTTTAGGAGTAAAAGAGACTAATACAACAACACTCGTAATGCAACGTAAGTATACACTTGAGGTATTACAAAGATAACAGGTAAAATATTTCATAATTGTATATGACGTGCCTTAGATTACGAGTAATCCTTAGACATATTATTGAGTAATGATACGTATCGCACATTGACCTTATTCTTTTTAAACAAGAAACTGTTTAATGGGCTGTTTCTAATATAGGTAGCATTCTCCATTCAAATCCATGTGTGATATTTTAATGTATAGGTCATATTTAATTTGCCACGTAAGAATAACAAAAAGACAAATCTGATCTCGATGGCATTGGCTATCTCAATAATGTATATCACGACTATTGTGTGTTTTGCTGTTCGCTGCTGAATGGGGGCAGGTAGACTGGGGACTGATTGTCGAGATTAAGTGAATGGATCGGGCGGGTCGAAATAATTTCAAATGGCGCAAGTCAAAGGCTTAACTATTGACATAATGTCCCCAAAATTCTCCGAGAACTTTTTGTAGTTTTGTGAATTTGTTCCAATATATTATAACATTGTAAGGTTTTATTGGTTTAGTTAGTTTAGTATAATCCGTGCAATTACGTCTGTTTTACGACGACATGTATATATGTAATTTTGTCCATAAAATTATAATGTAATGGAGTTCATGGTATGATTATCTTCATAGGGAACACTAATGGAGTTTTCGAGTCCCCTCATCTTGGTGGATTATTATGCCTGCGAGCGATCGTTTATCAAATGAGACCATGCACATTGAAGCCGGCAGCGCCCGAGTCCAAGGTTAGCGTGGATGTCGGCGCGAGCGCAGGCGGGTGCAATACGTCACCCGATATTGCATTGCACCACCCACGGCCCATGTCGCCATGGGTGTCTTTTCATTGGAGTCAACCGGTTCACCATTCGATTAACTTTTTATTTAATACAGATGTTAATTTTATCAATAGCTTAATATTTTCCGCTTCTTACGATGTATGCAGTTTTATTTAACCTGATTGGTTTTTGAAAATAATGGCGTTTTGGCTGATCGCGGTGCCATAAAAAAAATGGCGTTTCTAAATTAAACTTTATGAACCTATAGGTAGGTACGTAGGTACGTACAATCTAGGAATTCAAATTCCTCGACCGTACAATGTTATACTCAACTTGCTGTGAAACAAGTTTAGGGTTATATTAATTATTCGCACCAAACTTGCTCATTAATTCTAGTTCAACTCATAAAAGTGCTACAACATGTAGTAGCAAGCGTGACTAGCGATGAATTCTACCCCAACAAGAAAAGTATCACGATTGAACTCAAATGAAAATAATATAACTTATGAACGTCAACACTCTTTTTAAATTAAAGGATTAAAATTTAATATATTAATTAGTCATAGTCTAGCGAAATAACAATTTCCTTTCAGCAAAGACATTTACAACTTAACATTAAATGTTATTCCAGCAATGGGACGTTTATGCAAATTTAGTTTGAAAACGTTTTGCTCGAGTTATGAATGCGCGTTCCAGATTTGCTCCTACAATCATCCGGTCTGTTATTCATAACGCTTACCTTACCTTAGGAGACACTCTGAGCTTCGGTTCAACCATAATTGATAAGAAACTTAGGCCAACTTATACTAGGTAGGAGTTGTGGTAGTGTTGGCAGGGCGGCAGCGCCTGCGCTGGCCACGACCCGGCAGCGACCTGCACGGAAGCGCCTAACTGCCACCAACGACTCCCCTATTCCTATGTTAATCTACCGGCGAACCAACTACGGCTGTAGAGGTGCGATTTGCATTTCTCGCCCCTTGTGACAATACCAGCGCGCGACCGATACGAAATGGGTAAGGGTGTCGTTACTCACTAATAGACAATATATTGAATTGAACATAAAGGAATCTGTCATTCATAGAAGCCGTAAGTGTTGCACTACTGGGACTGTATTGGTCGCTTCAGACCCGAAGCCCGGATCCGACGTGACTTGAATATTTTAGCTCAGCAGAGATAGAGATAACACGGGACACTTCCAGTTCGAAGTCATTAATTAAAATTCGATCCACTTCCATATTCCGGTGTATAATTAATTTATGAAACATATTTCAAACAGCTCTTTGACGGAGATTTGTTTATCTCCAATTTTTAGAGATCGGGAAATCTAAAAACATGATGTATTCATTATGGTATTCAATATTTAATTGAAACCGAATAAGTTACAGAGCCTTACGGCTACTTACAAATGATACCGACTAGTATAATACCGCACCTGCAATAATAAGCTAACAGTAACAGCGGTAAAAACAATAATATTTCCTTAAAACCTTTCATCTTGATTTAAGATTGTAGGTATCTTGGGATACTTATTATTTGTTATTCAAGAAAGGCACGAGATGTATTATATATAGTTTTAGAAAAACCTTAATGGACCAGTATTAATGTCATTTATTCTTGTCTGTCGCATTTTAATGCGTAGGCGACGTCTCATACGAGCCCAGTAAGAAGGGTGCTATTTCCTCTAATGGCAGGGTACGCTGTGAACCGGACAGTGCAGAATCTCGGCGACTCGGCTACGCAGAAGCAATTATGACTTTTTCCCCGCGGCGCGGCGCATCGGTATCCGGTGGCCGCCTTAGAATGTTGCTTTCTTAAGGCACAGACGAGTTCCTTGTCGGCTTCTTCCATAACTGGTATCGCATCCCTCTTGCCATCCTGTTTACTAATAAATACTCTTTGAAATCCCAGCCTAGGAAGCCTATAAACGTTGCAATCAAAGGGCAACGAATGCGCGAAAGAAACGCTTTACTATTGGTCATCGAACAGTCTGATTACTTTGTGTTGCGTGGGTAGAATTACAACAGATGTTTACTTAAAGCGGTCCCATAAACATTTATGTAATGATCCATTATAATCCTGAGTGTTTTACATCGAATGGCTGATTAGCAGTTACTATAGTAGTCAGTTTCATATAACAGATAAATATATGAAAATTATATATGAAAATTGAACTTGAGCTTACGAGTGTATATAGTTAATTCACGAAATCAGTCTATTACAAGTGTTGGCCGCCACGGGAATGCGTGAAGGTGTGGCAACTTAAATTATTTAAATTCCAAATAGTTTTATTGGTCGCGTCCCATCACGCAATGGAATCTTCGGAGCTTGTTCCATATAAAGTAATTTGTTTTCGGCTTCCGATGGCCCTCATACGATTATAATCACGGCAGGAATGTCGGAACGGATTATAAATTCGATTCAGCCTTTTTTGTTCACATTACAGATTCATTATAATAGCGTAGTAACGAGCACTAGCTTGTATCTTCTAAGATAAATAGAGGAGTAACAACCTTGAGGGCATTTTAGATGGGATCCACGTTAAATTGAATAGATAGGGCCGCTTGAGTACAACGACGGTTGAACTCCTTCGCCCGTTTTAATCTCACAGATACTATACATAAAAAGTATTATGTCATGCGTTTGGTTTACTCAGACATCTACACAGTATGTTACCCACGTACCTAATTAAGTATTATATCTGGGCTCCGTTTAAGCCCGCAGACCGGAGGCAATCCCAAAAGTTAACGCGCTGTGAAAATGATTCATTAGTGCGAGCAAAATTTATTTTCATGATCCACTTAAGTGTACTAAGATAATCATATAGGGATGTTTCAGAAGTATATCGCGCACTTAATGTATATACCTCATGACATTATTGTCAGGCTGGCAGTATGCAGAGAATCAAAATATAAAGGTATAAAATTACTTGACAGCGACAAGATTGGACAGTACCGTATTGTGAGAACAATGATTTAGGGCTGCATCATTGAGTTGTCAACGTAGCATCAGAGCTCGAGATCGGTGGCAGCAGCGAGCCAGGAAGACACGTCAGCCAGGGGTTATCGTGACGAAGATGTACGTGGGAGACAGTGAGATGTAACGCGGACCCTTACCAACGTTGCGACATCTTTCATGCATAATAGGCGATTTAGAAATACTGCCTTAACTTGGTTGCATGTTTTCAATCGATAGCTTTAGTACATATATAGCCGGTTTTGGAATACGAGTACCTAGACATTCGTCCCCGTAAAGTCTGTGAATACATCACGTGACGTTAATGACCCATTAGTGACGATAATAGTGATGAAGTTATTTCCAAATAAGATTCTATTGAATATTAGTCAAAATAGGCTACTTCAGCGTATTGTTACGGAGTGATGGATACGGCAAAAGCATCAATCCGGTGCTAACACAGTAGTAAAGTGTAAACTGCAAGCGTCGAAATGTTTTAGAGCGCAGGTTTATTACATAAGTTACATCAGCAGCAACTAGACAAGCCAGTCGTTGTACCCATGTCTCCTTACAGATGTTCTCCGAGTCACAAACGGGACCTCGTGCAATGCTGCACCGAAATATAAAATCGTGCAAGTACTGTACCTATGGAATGAGCAAAAATGTTGAATATGTGAGTGTAAATTGTATTATTTACTTTAAGTAATATTATTATTTATATTCATATAATATGATATGATTATATAATATATGCATTTATATACATTCAGTACTACCTGTACAATTACAGAAAATTAAATAATAAATAATTAATAAAATAATAAATAATTCCTTTTCAATAAAATAAATTATTTATTTTTTAATTAGCATAACAAACTTTTTTTAGAAACGTTATGGATTCTTTAAAAGCGTTTATGATTTTAGCAGTGTATATTCTAAAGGAAAAATTATCATAGTTTATGAATAAAATAAATAAATAAATATTTGTGGACAATCTTACACAAATCAACCTAGTCCCAAACTAAGCAAAGCTTGTACTATGGGTACTAAACGACGATATACATACTTATATAGATAAATAGATACTTATATACATAGAAAACATCCACGACCCAAGAACAAATATTGGTGCTACTCACACAAATAAATACCCCGGCCGGGATTCGAACCCGGGATCTCCAGCTTCGTAGTACAGGGTACCAACTAAGCTAAAGCGGTCGTCAAAAAGAAAAATACTCATAGTTTCTTATGATATAAGTTTTACAATGTCGACATTTTGTTCTGTCTAATAATCCGTATAGTATAGAATTTAATTATAAATCATATACAGAATTCGTCCATTGACATTCCATCTAAAATTAAACATCTTGTTTCTTCAGCAAACACACGATAGAAATGTAATAATGTCACCAAACACAAAGTCACTTTATGTTGCCATGAACTTTGCGCAAGGGCGGGCGGTCGTGAAGTCGCCCGCCTAGTGTCGCGCCGGCCGCCCATCGCGACGCACGCTCTCATGACGTCAGGGAATAAATATTCATCGTGAACATTATCGATACATCGAGTACGCTGGCTCTAAAAAGCATAAACTGTTTACCCAAATTGACAAGACCTTGAACTATTATTTCAGCGCTACCGTGCGGGCTACAAGTTTTTAGTAAACTTCGAATGTCGCTATTAAGTGATAAATTATTGATATTCTTGTAAGTGTTAATGTAGTGAATAACTGTTCGAAAACTTAATTTAACTATTTAGTAGTAAAAGCTGAGGTGAAAGTTTTGAACAAGTTAACTAATTTATTGACATTGTTTGTGAATATAGAAATCTATCACATACGAGCAGTAAAAGGTAGGTATAATTTTACTGATACATAGGTATTATTTTATACATAATATATATGCCTATTTTAAGCGGTATTATTCTAACATGTTTAGTTATGTAACCTGTTATAACAATATGTAAACAAAAACACGTTTATTAAAAAGCTTGTGGTAGCTTACTTACAACAAACGGTTGTAAAAACCACTTTTGTCAGCTAATTGAAGAAGAAACCTTTTAGACAACTCCGCATGGGTGCCCTAGGTACTTCAAGTACCTATGGTGTTCCCCCTTTCCCTTGTGTTTATTTTAGGCAACCGACATCAGACAACGTCCCGTAAAACGAATAAGTAAACAAAATTGTAGTTTATGCAACTGGTACATAATGAGGGGCATTAAAACACGAGTGTGTTTTATGAAACGAGCCGAAGGCGAGTTTCATAATAAGGTCACACGAGTGTTTTAATGCCTAATTATGTACAGTTGCATACATTACTTTATCTACACACATATTATAATTACTCTAAGATGGGTTCAGAAACCGTAGTAAATAAATACAATAATTGTGTTAATACAACCTTTTTTGTACGGTTGCGGAAATATCGAAATCAGAACTGGCAACCGATACCTGAATGTTATTTTAAAAAGTAAAGAGTCCTTATTCTGATGTGATCATGTCGTTCTAGCTCAAATTTCGTGCGATATATACTAAAAAAAACATCGAGCTGACATTTCGCATCGACTGAATTTGAATTTTCAGTGATACTAGAATAGGGACATGTCAACTTTGACATTTAAAGTTTGACAGATTTGTTTGACGTAATATTTTAACATCATATATGAGATTAAAATGAAATATTTTATTACTGCTGTAGCCTTAGCCACAGATAAGAAAATTGCCATAAATTCATTGAATGTTGAAATGAGAGTAATTTTCTACGGTTTCCGAACGCATATTAGAGGATTTATGATATGTGTGTAGATAAAATACTTTACACAACCTCAAAAGTATTGCATATTTATAAAATTGACTCATTTGTTTCACATATCAATCGCATTTCATTGAATTTCCGGAGCTCGTTCTGACGCATCGGCTCGGCGTGCGCGGAAACGTGCACTCGATAGTCTTTAGACATCGAATTTCGATTGCTAGGTATCGATATTCCGATGAACGGAGAAACAAAAATAAACCTCCAGTTATCATAATGTTAGTCCAAGTAGACACAGCATTGATAACTATCTTTATAATCAAAACAAATAAAATAGTATTTTATATGGCGACCGCTTTAGCTTAGTTGGTAGTGACACGGCTACGAAGCTGGAGGTCCCGGGTTCGAATCCCGGCCAGGGCATTTATTTGCGTGATGAACACGAATATTTGTTCTTGGGTCTTGGATGTTTTATGTATTTAAGTATCTATTTATTTATATAAGTATGTATATCGTCACTTAGTACCCATAGCAGGCTCTCCCTAGTTTGGGACTAGGTTGATTTGTGTAAGATTGTCCACAAATATTTATTTAAAAAAATATATAAGAACCTATGCCAAGTCCTACGACGATGTGTATCTAATTTATTAATATAGGTACACTGAAGGCATTTTCTGTAAATATCCATTGTAAGCAATCCCAGCAATAAACAAGCAATGTTTCTAGTTATTGACAACTTCAGAGGGCACCTTAGGGAAATTGAAAAACAACGAGACGTCGCCCCGGGACGCGAACGTAAACATAAATCTAACCTAAGTTAATGAACAACAAACACAAACGTCTCCGATGAACTAATAATACTACAACTAAGCAAAGTAAATTAACTATGGGGATTGTTTTTCACATATTAAGCCAATATTGTGATTCGAACTATAAATATTACACTTCGGTGAAAATTTGAGTTAGTGTGTACTTAGTATTGCATTGCATATTATGTATAGGTACAGTCAAGGGCACCAATATGTATACACTTTTTCGCCTTATTCCATTGAAATAAGGTCCAGAAATGTATACATATTTATGCCCTCGACTACTTGCTTAGGGTCATACCTACTCAAGTTGAAGTTGGAGGTGACGTTAACATGGGTTCCAAAATACCTGAGCAACCTTATGCCTCTTGGCATATCGGGACGTCAAGACTATATCATTGGAATACCTATTTCACGAGCTGTAAGTAGAAACTTTTTACTTCAGATATTTGTGTTTTAATTTTCAACCGGTTTATTGCTTCTGTCCTTATCAAACTGCAGGTCTGAGGACTCAACAAATTGAAATGATACCAAAATACAATGCATTGTGGAATATTCAACCAGCTTGATGGAAAGCGGCCACCGTAGTTTATAGACAATACAATACAAATACTCTTTATTGCACACGTCAAAAAGAACACAGTACAGAGGTGAACAAAAGGCGGTATTATCGCTAAAGAGCGATATCTTCCAGACAACCTTTGGGTCGCGGAGATATGCAACATTATATATCTAACTGAGTAGGTGAGTAGGTAGTAATTACCTACTAACGCATGTAATCTGGCTGATCTGTTCCAATGATTTTAGATATTAATCCTCCATACTCTTTAAAGTACTCCGTTTCGATTGCGATGCGGACGAATTGAACAACGGGTTTGTGGAAGCTGTCCATACCGCAGGCAAACCGATATATAGACGCTTGCAACTCCTGAGGAGTCATAAGCGCATTCTATCTCTCATCTGAGCGTTAATCCCGTTCGCAACCACAGCCGGTTCTTGGGAGTCAGCTTCGGGGTCAGGTAGTGGTACGCGCGTTGCAGACCCTTTAGTGCTTTGGGAATTCGCTATGTATGTTTGGATTAGAAGCACGCGCAAAAAACCTGTTTTACGTGTAAAGGATGATTCACGGTAGACCGTTCCGTGTCCGGGCCGGCCAGTTTTCTAATAGACGCGCGACGGCCGTCGATTTCTTGTACTAGAAAACGGGCCGGCCCGGACACGGAACGGTCTAGCGTGAATCATCCTTAAACCTCTGTGTTTATCGATCTTATTTTCCGTTTGGCCTGAAGGTTGACTAGTAGAAAATAAGTACGTAATTTGTTACTGTGCGTGTTTAAATAACTAAAAAGTAATTTTGATATTACATCCAATATATGAATTAGATTGACTTTCTAGGTAATTAATCTAATTGATACGATTATATTGGTTTAATATCATATCACACAGGATAGCCAGCTACACAGCTAGTGTTAGTATTAGTAGAAGCAGTTTTGTAGGTCACCCGTAGCCGCGGCCGCCGCAGCTCTCCACCACTTTACAGCACGCGGTCAGCTTTCTGATTACACGTTGTCTAATTGATTTTGTATTGGACTATTTCGAAATTAAGGTTTCCAGCACGAACACAGGTTTTAAAAATGAAACAAGGAAAATAAAGTATTATCCATGCATTTTTCTTGTAAAACCTGAGCACCTCGGAAATAAAACAGCATAAAGCTACGTGTCTCCTGGCCGCTTGCAGACTTTAAATATGTTTTTTCTGCGCATCAAAATTATCCTCCGTGCTTAATTTTATGTAGGTCAGTGAAATAGAAGTGAATTTCGGGTAAGTATTTTTTTTATTTCACAGCAGATTATTTCTCATAAAATCGATGCGAAATTTTGAATTTCTGTTGCAAATTTGCAATAGATTGATTTAAAAACTAATTTTTTTGACAATTAGTACTATCTTGAAATATGTACTCAAAATATGTCTCAGAGATATATTTCGTATATTTCAAATTTCTCTACTAGAATGATAGTTTCTACCAATACCTACATAAATATGTAGATTTGTGACAGACTCGGAAGTCTATTTTCACTGCGAGTTTTTTTTTATCTTTGGCTTTAGAGGCCGGGCCCAATAAAGCAACAGAAGTGCGCGGTTAGAAAGTGACCTGGGAAAAAAAAAAAAAATTCAAACATTTATTCTGCAAATAGGCCACAAGGGCACTTTTACATGTCATTATGTTAATTTACAATTTAAAAAAGTCTGACAATATAAGCATGGTACATTTTTCATGAGAAAAATTAATTTACAATAAAAATATAATACATTTTTCATGTCAAAATATTAATTATCTATTACAAATATTACAATATCAGTAAAGTTAGAGATGTATAAGGTCTCAGTCTGAATAACATAATTTAATATAATATCCCAAAGATGTACCTGAATGGTCTCTGAGCGTCAAAATCCAGGGGAAACCACCGACATGACGCAGCAAGCGTTCGTTGAGAGTATCGTATACTGTAACTTATGTGTATTTAGATCGAATGATAACCTACTATTAAGCTCAAGCCACACAGAGAGCGGGCGGGCGGTGGCGGCGCGGGCGCGGGCGGCGGCGGCGCGGGCGCGGGCGGCAGCGGCGCGGGCGCGGGCGGCAGCGGCCTTTGGCGGCAGCCGCCACCGCCAAAAGCAGCTCCCGCGCCGCCGCCGCCCGCGCCCGCGCCGCCGCCGCCCGCGCCCGCGCCGCCACCGCCCGCCCGCTCTCTGTGTGGCTTAAGCTTTAGAGTACCTACTGCAAACAAAGCTCCACATTCATAAGATTTATATTTTGTACTAGATTTTGCTCGGAACATCGTCCGCATGAAACTCGTTTATGTCGTATTTCTATACAAAATTAAACCTCCCACGGGATAAAAACCATTCTATGTCCTTCCCAGGGTCTCAAACTATCTTCATAGTAACTTTCATCACAACCGATTCAGCAATTTAAGGGTGAAGAGGTAACAGACAGGCAGAGTTACTTTCGCGTTTATAATATAGTCATAGTCATAGTGATTTATTTGTAAACATAGGTGTAGTACATTGGTGGATAAAAAATGGTTTACGTAACACAGTGGTGGTGGTGTATAAAATTGTAAGTATACTTCAAATTATTTAAACAGACGTGGGCGTCTTATAAAATTGTCATTAGTTTTTTAAATTTTTTTGCTATGACTGTAAAGTCGCTTTTTGAAAGGATAATTTTGATATAAATAACTCAACCAGTTCAAATGGTTTTAAGTATATGCATGAAAGCCGACTTTATAAAACAATGATAGTTAAACTAATTAGGTAATAAATATTTTAAGCAATCGTATACGATGAGGGCTCTTACTCGTTAAAGCTGAATAGCAATGTAAAATGTGTGGTTTCAAATATTTTTCGATTTCTTACATATAGATTGTTCTTATAAACATATCCAATATGAAAATTTGAGTTAACGTTACAAAATACGCCTAGTAGGAACAGTACTGTACATTTGGTTTACATGTTTCGTATATGTAATATGCCGCTTACATAACCTCCAACGAGGGAGCACGAAAATAATATTTACAATGAAGCGTTATAACATAGACTGACGTGGGCTCCAGAATCTAGACCGCCCTCAATTTTCCACCTCCGAGAGCACATTACTTAATACTTGATTAGTTAATTAACCGTTATAACTAAAAGCCTACAGTAATATCTAATATCATCAATAGATAATCTAATACAATATCATTCAAATTATACACCCATCCAACAAAGCTGACAAAGCGTACCTCTGTATATGTTCAGAAATAGAATAATATGAACAGGGCCCAATTAACTTGGAGTTTGATATAGTAAACCCACGTCACACGTTACACATCGTTACATTAAATGCTATATTAAATTCTCGTGTATGTATTAGGTATAATGAGTGCCCGTGTCCATTTCCGTTCAGTAACAGCTTCCTTCCATCGTTCAGCCCCTTACGTAAAGCTCCGCGTCCGCGCTCCGCACGATGCTCGATTATCTATGCATGAGTTTTTATTCCTAAGGACTAAAAAGTAACAATACCAAACCGGTTTCCAATCCGCCCGCCGGACGAGTAGAGGTGGGTGATAAATAACTTCACGATGAAAAAATCACGGTGATCCGCCGTTAAAAAGTAACAGTGTGACTTGTCACGAAGTAACAACGTTACAAAATAACGTTGTTACTTAGCGACGATATCACTGGAACAGTGTGTAAGCGACGCGTCGAGTCGTGCCTCGTGACCGCTGTTACTAACTGTGACTGTGACTGCGGTGCGCTGTCACAGAGTAACATCAGTTGTTACAAAAATATCAGTAACTGCCGGGAACGATCGACACGCAAATGTCGTGACACGAAATAACCGAAGTGACAAAATCACGGTGATTTTTCAATGTGATTGTTTTGGAACGGGAATAACAATAACGGTGATCGAAAAGTAACGCTTTCCCCATGTCTACGCACGAGAAAGACAGACGTTTCTGTTTCTTTGTGGTTCACTGATCCGATCTATGTATAAAGGTACACAACACAAGCCTCCGTCCTCAGGTGCGAGAGAGAAGCAAGATTGTTTTTCTTTTTTACGGGCGTCGGGACCCGAAGTTACCCGACCGTGGCCGCAGCGCTTGCGTCGGTCCTCTCGGATTTACTACGATCCAAGTGACGTTTTTATTTCTGTGACGTGAATCCATTGATTGTTCCGTGACCATTGTGTAAATTTCGAATAATACTTTATGTTAATTACCTAATTTTAGATGTCAATGTGTAATAATTTAATATTGGATGTCGTAGTACGAACTTATCAACGCGAGCTTTAAGCTTTGTTTGTATAAACTCAATTATCAGACAATCAACAAGCAGGAAGTGCCGGCAAGTTTGCTTATAAGGAGCGGCGCTGTGGTTGTTACTGCTTTCTTAACATTTAATTGTTGTTAAGTGCGATAATGTGATGGAGCAAACTGAACTCTTTGTTCGAGCCGTTTAACGAGATTGAAAGTATGTGATTGCTGAACTGAACTGATTCTCGTAGGAATAAGGCTGAGTGCGCAACCGTGGTGAAGGTCCCGCCGCTACCATTCAGCACGAAGGTAAAGTCCAATTAAACTAATTTCATAATAGCGCAAAGCTTTTAAATTATTAACATTTGTCTTAAAAGTAATTATCGCGAGTAACACACGAGTAAAACATTGCAATGGTCTTAATGTTCAAAAAATTTAATAGCGTTTGGTAACCTTGATATGGTGTGTTGTCTGCGGAATATTAGTAGGTAATATAGTACCCAATTACCATTAGCTATCAATCATAAAGTGGGTACCTAATTATGATGATGTTATGAACTTACTTCAATGAGTGTCTGTGTAATAAATAATAGCTACTGCTAATCAATTCATTATAATATAATTTATAACTCTTTGCCTGTATATAGATCAACGTGAAAGGTACCTATATGCGATGGTTACCCATTATGCACACCTAATTCGCTCCACCTTCATAAATTTTTTTATAGCTAATAAACTATCCTACACAATAACAAATGAAAACCATGAAAGTCTTGACATTTTCGATTTATATCATTTGAAAAGCTCTCAATTGTGAACGCCTAACTTCTTAATATTGACCTAGTCGCCTACCCGCAGTGATTATGAATTATGTAACTAAGCAGCCGGCAGGAAAACGCGACCAAATTAATGCCGACCGTCATTAGAAACTCCCGTTTAAACAAACTGTAGTCCACATTACAAGCTCTTCCGTTAAGGACGGAGGTTAGAGTTTAGACCTTAATAATGAAAGTAAGGCAGCGCCGATGGATGGGCGGGCATTGGGTGCACGGATTACTCGTTAGCATAAGTCAGACATATCCCGAGTTCATCGCGGCTGAGATTTACTCCGGGGCGCGATCCTCCAGCCGTCTGACCCCGCGGGAAAGCTGCACGTGCTTATGTAACTCAAATATATTATCCAACTACTTAAGACTTGCACAACGCTATATTATTTAGCGTTAGCTTTGCACTGAACGTCTTCTTCGCTCGTCGCATTGTCTCTGGCTCTACGTAATTTGACATGTGATAAATATTTAGCTATCAGCACCCATATATGATTCATTCATTGTTATCAGGGACTATTGGAGAATATGGTTTAATTAAGAGAGCATTAAATTAAACACAATTTTGTACTATGTAGATGGTTTTAGTTGAACAGGTTCCAACACAAAATAAATAAAAATTATTATGACAGAAATGGCAAATTGTACGTACAGGAGAAACTGAGAGAATGGAATAGGATGGACAAATGAACCCGAACAAATACTTCCGCTATAATTTCGTGAAGGTTTATGGCGGCTTACACCGAATTATGACTTCAAACCGATCAACGTTAAAACACGAGAAATTTTTCAAACTTTCCAAACAATCAGATTTTAGCGAACAAAGCTTACGATTACAGAGTGAAAACCTTAATTGAATGCGTAGGTACTCAAGTTGTCAACCTACTCCAATGAACTTTTAGTAAAAGTCGTTGAGCTTGACCCTTAACCTTTGTGCAAATTGCAAAGTATATTCAGGTGAGTTGGTGAATTATTAAATTAATGGTCAGGGCTGAGCTAGGATAACAAGGCATTTAAAAATTTGTTCTTGAAGTAGCTAATTAAAATTTGATATTTTGTCGACTTAGTGATAACATACTAAATTAAGGGACTTAAGAAACACTTTCGTTCAAATGACAATGTACCGTTTCCGGGAATATTCTCGATTTTGGGGAATACTTCCGAGGGGCAATATTTCGCATACAAAGTCGGGAAATTTACGAAGGCACATCTCAAAATATCAAGCAGTAAAACACTATCTTCTTCGCAAGTAAATTGGACGAAATTCTGTAAGTAGGACACCGAGGCGTCGCATTTGACAAGTCTAAATATCATTACTAATGTTTCTGGGAAGCCAGACAAGAGACACCCGCCGAATATTCAATTGGATCTTCGTTCGCTTTCTACGTTAACATCCTAATTGAATGAAAAAAATGTCGGTAGGTACACCATCTTAAATAGACGTCCAAATTTCAATTCCACGAATAATCCTACCCTTGTTTGGCTCCATTAACAACATCTCCAAAACAAGACAATCTAATTCATCAATTGATGGGTTAACAAACACAGGAAGTTGTTTTACATATTTTGTTAACATAATATAACTCAAGTTTTAAAAATTTACTACGGAAAAAGGTTAAAATCTATTTGAGCTTGTAAAATATGTACCGTGGAATGGGGTTACGTACTTTGATCAATCTCAAAATTAAAAAGTAATGATCTCCCCGAAAGTGACTTCAAAAAAATAAAAAAAAATATGCCAATATCGGTTTATGTTTCTCTGTCGATTAGACCAATAAAAAATATTATAGTTTTAATAGATCTCTTGAAAAAAAAAATTAATTGGTGATCAACTTTATACTGATATTGGGGTTACTTTGATACCCCCCTTTTTTTAACGGAATTCGATAGTAACCCCAATAAGGAACAAAACTCCTAAACATCAAAAAAATATCCGTTCGCAGGTTTAGGATTCGAAAAGGTTTATGTGCCTTTGGGGTTACTTTGACATATAGGGAATTATTCTATCTGTCAACTTTTATTGGTATAAAATATTAAATAATCATATGAGCTTTGTTTATCCAATATAATTTTAGCGAAAATACGCAAATTTAGAAGTGATAGGAAGAAATTTGCACTTTGCGCGTTTGCTGCCGACTGCATTTTTTTCATATGTTCTAGGCATTCTCTAAAACAATGAAAGCAAGAACAGTCAAAAAACCGATTAGCAAACTATAGGCCGATAATAGCCAGATTCAATGAATGGCATAAAATTTATGTAATAACCATACTGAAAGTTGTACCTGAGAAGTTATACACGCTATTAAAAGTACGTAAAATGAGTACTTACATATTTTCATTTTTTTCATCGATCAACGCGCCCAATCCCATAACTGGCAAACACACATCGACAGTGATGTTCAATGCTGCCAATCGTAACAAAAATGAACCGAATTCTGCTTTCAGAAAGCGTACCGTGTAACTAGAGTTTAAACATGAAGTGAAGTTTTTATCAAAGTAACCCCACGAAACCACGAATCAAAGTAACCCCATTCCACGGTATAGCTTATGACAAGGTATTGATTGATAGAGAGTTCCAAGATATTGGTAAACTAAGATCTACACATCTCAGAATGAGGTGAGATCAGAAAATCAATTGAATATATCCCGTCGGGACGATCGACCATTTATTATGACTATTGTTTTAATGGCATATTTAGATTGCTGAAACAGATTGAGCCACTAATGAAAGATCGTTTTGTTCCGAAATTGATTGATGTCAATTCGTATCAATTGCATAGGTACTTCTTCGGAAGTGTGTCGCGGCAGAGCCATTCTATTGCTTATCAAGGACATTTGAGTAATGCTTCGAAGATTTAATAGATTGAATATAATGGAACCAGTAGCAAGTTCCCAATTTATTTTATAGAGCTTTCTACATAATCTAGATACAAAGCAAGCGACGCTGCATCCTGAAATAAACCCTTACGTAGTGAAGCATTAGTATGTCTCGAGAAAAAATAAAGTGTAAATTAATAATATCATCATCATTTATTCATTGTATACATGTACAGTTTGATGCATATAAATACATGGTGTTACAATAATTTGGTATCGTACATGCTACCCTGTAAGGGCATTACAATGTCATCTTAATAACTAGGTCATATTTTAACATTTTCATAGGGTTAATTTAGGATGTCAATTTACAATTACATTAATATTAAATAATATTTAAAGTTAATATTTCATTATATAAATTGATAATATTTTTAGTGGTCTAAGTCATTGCATAATTAGTACGGGACACTTAATGTTTTTTTGTCGAAATTGTATTATAATATTTATTTATCATACCTACTGCCGTGATTTTCTAAAGGCAGTGTTGTCTAAGTCAGTGTTCTCAGAAGACTGCCTTTTTCAAAATCACGGTACTATGATAAATGCGATATTAGAGCGGACTGCTCCCTGGCTGGCTCAGTGCAGCTTGGAGATTTCATACAAATTTTTGAATTTACGATGTTTTCCTTCACCAAAAAGCTGACGAAAAATATCAAATGACATTCCATACATGGTGTGGGAATTAGTAGCAGTGACTACCGAAGTTCCGAGTCATTGATATGAGCCGGAATTTCAACCCACGACCAAATCGCCATTCGATAGCCGCATGCTTGAAAAAGCACTAAGATACTGTCCTCTTTCTAACTACACTTGCCACACGTTAATAGATCATCATCATTGGCCTATATACGTATACGCCCCACTGCTGGGCGCAGGCTTTCTCTCATAGATGTGAGGGAGCTGGCAGTAGTCCCCACGCTACATCTACGAGCAGATTAAGTTCAAATAAGGTATTATGCTGCTAAAGTATGACAACCGCTGTTGGAATCGGAACCGGAGTTTGAAAGGAAAAATGTTCGTCATTGCTTGAAACCAAAGCGGTTACTAAGCCTACCATAACCGCGAAATTCGTGCTATGAGACAATACGTCATGTTAGAGGAAATCCTGACGAATGGCAACACTATCTCTCCGTGTTGTTCTTCAGTCTCGCATAGATATAGTATACATATACAAGTAGTTACTCGTATAGATGCGCCAACGAGCGACCGGGGATAAGAGAAAGAATATTCATATAAAATGTACACTACGCAATTTGACCAGTTTGCATATCCAATGCCTTGCTTCTGGAAGTGTGTCTATGCCTATTACCCGATCATTAAAAAATGCTCGGTCGGTGATAGACCGCAAAAATATGGCACTCTTTTCTATTTCCTCTTATAAGAATCAAAGCGTGTCATGCACTTGTAGTCTCGTAGATGTGATTGTATTATTTATATTATTACCTTCGAAGTTGTAAATAATATAACGACCGATGAAAAGTTTTTGTCACAAAGTCAAAGTTAACTTATTTAACGAGTATAACAAAAACAAAATTCATAATTGTTATTAAGCATTAACTGCCTTGCGCGAATCCAGTTAAAAGGAAAGAATACAGTTCTTTCTTAATATTAGGTATTATGGTGTATAAGGCTTTAAAGTGGCTCTACAACAGAAAGCTATTTCTTTCGTACTTTGATAGAAGTTTCTTTTATCAAGACACAAGATTAAATGCATTATCCTTTCTTTAAAGCGACTTAAACTCGCAACTGAAAGCACTTTTTAAGATGACAATACTAATAAAGTGGCGCAACATCAGACGCAAAAGTTGTGCAACCCAATAATATAATGACAGTTGTTAGTTATGTTCCGAGGCCGCGATTTAATGTAATAAGAGTCAAGGCTTCACTTCAGGATTATTTTATTCAAAAAGTATTACTCAGTGCTTACGCGAATATCGACTATGACGCGAAACGCAATCTTCAGACAAATATTAACGGTTTTTATAAAAACAAAAGAATTGCAATTTTTGAGGACAACTTACACGAACAGTGAAAGTTAAATAAAAGCTTGTAAAATAGAGACGCGACTATGCTATTATGCCCAAACACTACAAAGATTGTTACGATATATGGTATGCGACTATACGGTATATACATATTTTTGAACCTACCTACGTTTTATTGTTTGACGAAATTTCTGTGTTTTAAATATTCAAACCACCGGTAAATTCTGAACTGGGTTCCTAAGGTTCAATAGTACTCGAATGTTTTGCCAATTATGTTATACAAACCAAATAAATAGAATAAGAATAATTACTTAAATACACATTTTACAATTATGTTCTTATAGTCTACAACTTATCGATAGACAACATATATATCACATGCCTGAACTAGGATGTTTCCTGTGTTTCAGGCAAATGGTCTAAAAATTAATTACTATTTATCTACAAAATATAAAACGTTTTAATTCTAATTATCTAATACAACAAATGATAAAAGCAAACTAATGATAAAAGCAAAATTCTGTTTCCGAAAAAACGAGGCATTAAAATAGTTGTTATTTATAAAGTAGGTAGGTAGGTAAATATATTAAAACATAGTTTATGATCATTTTACCACAGTCAATAACTCCTCTGTATCCCCGTATGACATATTTATTAATGAGCCGTGGAGCTTTTTCTTGCAGCTAGCGCAGTTGAGAGGGTATATGTCGAACATTCCATTGAGTCTATTATAAAGAAATGGGCCTAGAAAAACAAAGAATCTAGAAGAAAAAGCAAAATACCTACAGTCAGACTTATTATTATCAGGCTATGGATATTGTTTTTGTTACATCACCCAATCAATGTCATTTGGTTCGCGTAAGAATGACATGAAAAACTTCCGCCCTTCCCTCGCAATAGATTTTTGCACGTGCTAAGTACACTGAGAACAATTGAAGCAACATGACAGCAAGAGATCACAATAGAGAACACTTTCATTGCGTCAACGAACTTACAAAAAATATAGTTAGTTTAACAAATACTCCTACTTACAATGCTTAGATTAGGAACCTTTGTGAAGGTAATTTGAGAGTAACTTTCTCGTGACGTCGTTCGAAATGCTATTTCTAAAAATAATTAACAAAAAATACAAAACCTATGTCGGTTTTGTAGCGTACTTTTATTGAATAAGGTAACGTTCCCTAGTGTTTGACACCGGTTGTTGACCATTTGTTGACACTTCTTGTTCACCTCTATTACTACCACATAATATAAGATTGAAATATATTGGGTCAGTGTCAACCATAGGCATTTTAGAGCATGTGAGGAGCGGAGTCGCAAGTGTCTACATATATAGGCTTGAGTCTCTGGAAACAACGTAAAAACTAGTTTGATGTATTCAAAAGGTACTTAAATACAAAATACAGTACAAAGCATTGCCCTTTTCTAAATACCTATCGTTAAATTTAAATTATCACAATTATTTGAGAGTGGCGCTAGTGGACCCGTTTGCGCGCTCTTAATTCCCTGAAAGTTGACACCTGATTACACGTGACATTTGTTCAATCTGACATGCATAATTATAATAATCTCTTTATTTTTCTATTGTAAATGAATGCCATACGATTAAATAAGTAATTAGTATGATTAGTTAGTTATTTCGTTATAGCAGGCCGTATTAGGGTTGCCACCGTCATAAAGAAAGCAACCTAATACCAAGCCAAATCGAGCTAAATAAATAAATACCTAAATCAATATTTGTGGACAATCTTACACACCGACTTACTTGACGACCACTTTAGCTTAGTTGGTAGTGACTCTGCCTACGAAGCTGGAGGAGTGTAAGATTGTCCACAAATATTTATTTATTTACAAATCAACCTAGTCCCAAACTAAGCAAAACTTATACTATGGGTACTAAGCGACGATATACATACTTATATAGATAAATAGATACTTAAATACATAGAAAACATCCAAGACCCAGGAACAAATATTCGTGCTCATCACACAAATAAATGCCCTGGCCCGGATTCGAACCCGGGACCTCCAGCTTCGTAGGCTCATTTGTCATATTTATTCACCGTCATAGCAAATATTCTATACACAGGCGAATACGTGAGCAAATAATAGCATTGCCAATGATAGTTATTTACTGTTGTTAATCACTGTCGTAATAAGCCGATGATTAATGAGAAAATAGCCATTTCTCTTAAAACATTCGTTACTTTGTTAGTAGACCTCATGAATTGATTCCATATAGGTATTCGAAAGTAGCTGTGCCCGCGGCTTCGTTCGTAGAATTCGCGAAACCGTTTCCTTACAAACTTCCATTCCCGTTGCCCCAGGGGAGATGATTTACGAAAGTAACCTAACTTAACTATACTGATGACCCTGCTTACGAAGCTGGAGGTCTTGGGCTCGAATCCCGGTCAGGGCTTTTATTTGTGTGATGAGCACGAATATTCGTTCTTGAGTCTTGGAAGTTTTCTATGTAGTTAAGTATCTATTTATCTAAATAAGTAGGTATGTTTATATCGTCGCTTACACATAGTACAAGCTTTGCTTAGTTAAGGACTAGATCGATTTGCGTAAGACTGTCCACAAATATTTATCTATATATATAAAGTTGATGGGTGACTGATTAATCACCGCCCCGCCGAGACTGCCGGTCCTAGAAATTTGAAATTTACACTATAGTTAGGTTATATAACGGTAGGGTTGCCATATGGAAAATTGAAATGTCCTGATAAAAATCCGGACATCCTCCTAAAAGTCCTGATATTTCTTCTAACAAGGGGCGAAACTTCGATTACCTCGAAAAAAATAATTTAATTTGGTTTCTACTATCACTGTGCAAAGTGGCTTGCTTTCATCAAAAAGTGCAGGACTTTTTTCATAACCCATATGACTATGACCTCCACAATTCAAGAGCATAGTTCATAAACCTGTTTATACTTTTTTTTGCCGTTTTAGCACTGAATTAGTTCTATTTTTTTAATTGACTTTATTAAAAATATTCAAAATGTTCCGAGCGCGCGAAATTAAGTTTGGCATGCGGGGACTCGCGAATTGATTGAGATCACTTTGGTTGTAAATTACCTATCCTATTTTATATTGTTTTAGAAGAAATATTACTATTTTTGTTGATTACTTACTAATTTATCATTACATTTATTAAAACTGTGTAAACGTTAAAATTGTATCGTCAAAACAATTTTTTTAATAGTTAGGGTCATTTATAAAAATCCTGACACTTGCCAAGTCCGGCCGCAATCCGGACAAAGGGTCAAAAATCCGGACATGTCAGGACAAATCCTGACGTATGGCAACCCTATATAACGGAGGCAAGGGATAAGACGGGATTTTTGGAAATTCCACCCCTAAGGGGGTAAAACAGGGGTGCAAAGTTTGTATGGGGGGCAATAATTTTTTAAAGGTATAGACTTGAAACTTTGTACAAAGACTCCTTAAAATAAGACAATGAAAGTGATATCTGCGTTTTCAAAATTTTCGTCTCCTAAGGGGTTGAAAATAGGGGTGAAATATTGTATGGGGAGCAATTTTTTTTTAAAGTGAGAGTCTTCAAACTTTGTATATAAGTTCCTTATAATAATACAAAAAAAGTAATTTCAGCGTTTTTCGAAATTCATTCCCTAAAGTGGTTAAAAAGGGGTTCAAAGTTTGTATGGGGAGCAATTTTTTTTTAAGTGAGGTTCTTCAAATTTCTTACAGAGACTCTCTGTTTAAGTAAAACAAAACTAATTTCTGCGTTTTTTGAAATTCAACCCCTAAAGGGGTTAAAAGGGATTCAAAGTTTATATTGGAAGCAAAAAACTTTTGAGTGAAGGACTTAAAATCCTTACAGTAACTGTTTAAATTAAATCCAATTATACAGCGTTAGTACAGCGTTTTTTAAATTCATCCCCTCAAGGGGTTAAAAAGGGGTTCAAAGTTGTATGGGGTACAAATTTTTTTTAAGTGAGAGACTTCAAATTTTTTACAGAGTCTCTGTTTAAATACAACAAAACCGGTTTTAGTAATATAATATAGATAAATGTATATTAAAAACTGACCTACCCGTACTAAGTCGCGGCGGGTTAGAAATGCTAAAGTATGTCTGTCTGTCTGTCTGTAATCCCTTCACGCTTAAACTGCTGAACCGATTTAGATGAAATTTGGTGTGAATATATTTAGTTCGAGTCCGAGGAAAGGACATAGGATAGTTTTCATCCCATCCCTTAAGGAAGTGGAAGTTTGTATAGATAAGAGATAACTAGGTAACCGCCTGAAATAAAATAAAAGAATAGCGATAAAATTCTAACGCGATGACCGAGCTCTACGCAGACGAAGTTGCGGGCAACAGCTAGTTTATTATATTTCTAATCGTCAAAACGTAAACGTACTTTCGGGCAAACTTCAAATAAAAGGTAACTAATTCAATAAAACTCTTAAGTGACCAAATGATTAAGGACCTGATTAATTATTTATTGCAAAAATAAATGATTTTATTGGGACGTATTTTGAAATCCAGTTAATTTTTACTGATATACCATTTGTTAGGCCATCCATTAACGTCTAATGTAGATGTAGGAACTTTCGTTTTGCATGTAAACGATAATAGGAAAACTTTTACAAGATGCACCAGTATAGGTACTAGGTGCTGGGTGTAGGCGAGCTAGATGTCGTTTAGAGTAAGTGGTCTCATCCAATTAAGAGCACGCCCGCTGGATTGCTTCCAGCGTTTTTGTAATTGTCTTTTTGCAATTCTTTTTACTATTGCGATGCGGAAGCGCCTATGTACTGTCTTGTTTCCACTTGTAAACTAGATATTCGATATTTTCTGAGAAGCTGAAAGAGTCTTTCTTGAATACAGTGAAGTAAGTAACATGGCTCTTGCTTGCGTGTTTTCTGTTTATAAGCATCTGTCACCCATGGTAGCGTCACATCGTCTGATGTTCCAACACCTTAGCATGTTTCCTGGTTTTGCCATCAAGGAGCTCGGGGTCTGCTTTCTCATCTAATCCCAAGATTTATCGTAAGCAACTAGGCACTCGTTTTACAAAAACGACTGCCATCTGACCTTCAACCCAGAGAAAAAACTAGTTCTTGTTGTGATTTGACCGGTTTCTTCGCGATGTTTTTCTTTACCGAAAGTTACTTCAATATCCAGCGATACTTCGTACATGAGGTTTTTTGATAATCCTAGTACTACACCCTACTAAATAATCTTGATAACTATAGGTAGGTCTAGTCTATAACGTTTCCAGTGCAGATTGGCTATATGTACAACACACACAGCACGTCATGAACATAATTTTGTCTCGTGATACCATTTCCACAACTCACTGTCTTCAGTTTTCATTTCGCTAATGTTATCTCAAAGAGTAGCTCCGGATTTATCAATACACCGTAAAGCTCCGCGTTCAAGTAAAATAGAGGTACAAGGTACGACAGACGCGGAGTGGAGTATGCAAATGAGGGAATATTGGAAGTAGCGTTGCTATTGTCGTCATGAGCCGGGGTTATACGTGCCCACACGTACAGTTATATAGGTGCGGTGCTGAGCTCTTTGCCGAACCGCATGACAAAACGGTATTGTGTACACGTGATCGGCAGCTTTCTTGCTAACAACCCGCTGCATTTTGCACCATCAGTCTATTTAGTGCCGCGATTCGTGACCTCCTGATCATATTCAGCGTTTCACGGTCACATAACTAAATCAATGCTTTATGTAGCGTGCTCGGGAAA
Organism: Cenopis cana; assembly: GCA_951800055.1. Lineage (NCBI taxonomy): Eukaryota > Metazoa > Arthropoda > Insecta > Lepidoptera > Tortricidae > Cenopis > Cenopis cana. The sequence goes on along the minus strand of OX637476.1, from coordinate 9,357,623 downwards.
GGTTGCAAGCCGCATGAAGAGGGCGGATTCACGCTACACTTCCTCTGTTTTGTTATTATATAAAATTGCTCTCGGGTCGTCGGAAATTACGATGACAATACTGAAAATAACACTGAGATGATCCTCGTGATATATTAGTTGGTGTATCCGAGCTTGCGAAGTGAAAACGCGGTTAATCGTGTTCCATTGTTGGTTGGTTAAATGAAAATCCGTTCTGCTAAAATGAAAATATTTATTGTTAGTGTAGCAGTTAGGTAATTGCTTATCAACTTTAGTGCATTGCTATTTCGTGAACTAACTGAAATTAAGCACACGTCAGTGCATAATATCATACACTGTTATAGACAGACATAATTACGCATTTAGATAGTTGGGGAGAGATAGACACCGTTAAGCCGCGTGCAGTCGTGCCAAATCTCTTCATTAAACTGGGTGGGACGCGGTAGCAGGGCTCGGGATATACTGCTATTACAAAACACACCTAAATCTAGCAATTATTTACAATAAAACGTTGGCAAAACTTTGTTATTTTACATTTTAGAACGTATTTTGAAAGACTACGCGCGTCTTCTTATGATCCATTACGAATTGCCGGTAAAAAAGTAACATTCATTAATTTCACTAACGTGTTTCCAAGAAGGATACTGGACGGAGAAAGTGAAAGGAACTGCGTCAGGACGCTGCCCCTGCCTTGTTAGCGCCTTTTACATATGAATAGCTTAATAAAGAACCTTCGCCCAATCAAGCGCCAGCCCGAATAAGGTTTTAATTCATTGAGACATTCAGATTTATAAATCTGCTGTTTCCGACGTTAGCTTTAGATCTTTATAGGCATGACTGTGTTCCTCCACATTTCCATTATCGTGGCAAAGACAAAAATTCGAAATATATACTCACATTGTTCCGACATGCCGAGGTAGGATCAAGGATGATATCAGGGGTGGTAACGGGTACCTAAAGCATTACATGTTAAGTACATTAAAAGTTGACTGAAAACCTATGCCGACTCTAGCCCCGTTTTAGGGTTCCGTACCAAGGTCCAAACGGAACCCTAATATTGCTGTCACTCACGCGTGCGTTCGAAGAAAGAACCTGGCGGTTCAAAGTTCTAATCTAAATGAGGGGTAGATAGCAGTCGCTTTCCTAAAACTAGTGCCTACTCTTTAGAATACAAACGGGGAACTTATTAAAGTACACAAATGAAAAGGTCAAAAACTCTTATTCCATTACAATAAAGACTATTGAAGTCTTCATATCCGTAGTTACTTTTGATGCTGATTAACAATAAACAAGCCTTATGTCGATTTATGGAACTAGTTAGTCCGTTTTGTGTAATATTGTCATCTAATTTTTATTAAAGCCATTAACTATAATTTATATGTTAATTACACTCGCGTCTATTCGTAAGTTAACGATCAACTACCTATAGCAAATAATATTTACACATTTAGGTACAGCAACAATGGTTTCTAAGGCACGTACACTTTTGTTGTATGACTGCTACTACATCGGTACCTACCACCAGCACAACATGTAAACCGGCAAATAGCTATTATTAACGTTGCGTAAGTATTCAACACAGCGTTGGAAGCCATTGTTTTAAAATGAATTACCAACCAAAACATTAATATAAGTTCTCATTTGTAGGCTGCGGGGTCGCCGGCTGATTATGATGCGTGCGAGGACTCGCCGGCAACACTCGCGCGGTACGAATGCCAATGTGCAATTATATTTAGCTTCTATCGCAATTACAGCTACTATACTTTGGATCGGCTAGAAAATGTGTCAGTGGCCGTCGGGCGTCTACGCTTGGACATTGGACATTGCAAAAGGCGTCCGAACCGATCTAACTCACCTAGGCACTACGTTATCTTGCCGCCAGAAGCTGTGATAGTAATCCGATTCGTATTCATTTAACTACGCCTTTATAAATTACATCAAAGGCGACAGTTACTGAATAATAAATAAAGCTTGACAAAAACATGGCCGCTCGCCGTTAATCGCTATTCCAGCATTTAATTTCGGACTTGGTGTAGATAAAGGCGGCTGTGAACGTGCAAATAACTTATCATCGTGTAGGCAGATTCAAATATCCAACATAGTTAATTATTGACAATATGCATCATTTTTTTAAAGAGGAACAAATGTTTCTAACGAATAACTACATTTAAAACAACATAAAACGCAAAAATGGGGTTCAAAGTACAGCGTAACGAAAGAGCCCTAAAAACGCTCCATACTAATTGAGTGTGTTTTGTGACGTCAAATACTATGTGCCCCGTACTACGGTTGTATTGGAAAAACGAGTAATTTGCTATTTTGGTCGTGAAATATTGCGTCAAGGCACATAGTTGTTGTGGTACAATTTTTTGTTTATTTTCACATAAGAACTCTGATGGTTATTTTTAAATTTACGTTTAGTTATTAATTTACTTTTTATCGTGATAATTTGATGATTTACTATCCATACAGTGACATCTTACTACTATTCATTCCACATGCATATTCCCTATTCCTCGTATTGTGGTCGGTGATAAAGATTCCCTGCTTAATTTAAGGGCGAGTAAATTGTGGGCCACTATCCCAAGACGCCGCCCATAATATATTATCCTAAAGAATGTACAAAGCTAGGCTCGGGGAACTTTATGTTGAACTTTGCGCGGTGTAGCGGACGGCATTACCCTATCAATAGTGTGAATGGAGCAGGAACACGCGGGATGGTGGCAGCAACAAGGTGAGCATTGTCTAAATAGGGAACTTGCATTAGGTACTTCATTGATAGGCAAAAGGCGGACCGCGGTTATCCGGACCGTGGAAGGTCGAACTGCGGACCCCCAAATAATGTTAAATATGCTGCATGCATATTGATTTCATTAACAGTTTATTTTTTCTAGACCTCGAAATTTTTTTCTTCTAACATATTACCCCACTTAATGCGATATGCCAACCCCTGATCTAGTCTATCTTAAAGATTTAAGGATTACGTAGATACCATTCACGAAAAATTTTAATACCTATGCAGTATGCACTAATCATTTATTTAATTCAAATTAAAAACGTACATTTCAAATTTAACGCTTTAAACGTTCACTTGCTTGACATGACGTCACTGCATTAGGCGTCAAACTTTTCATAGCTAATGAATATTATTTTCATCACTGTAATAATGTATTTTCAGAATCATTTAATTTAATAAATCATCCAGAATAAAACATTTTCGTTTCTATAGATATTTTTCAAAGAAGAAGTTACTAAGGTGACTGATGGAATGACGTCACTGCGTGTTTTAAATTACGTTTCAATATACGTAACTTTTCATAAAAATATTTCGAAAACATAATATGTATTAATTTCAGAATAAATCTTCCAGTAATACATTTGTAATGGCTATCATTATTGGATTACTAATATAATTTCTAAATGTAATCTTAACGCAAGTTCCCCATCATCTTACACGCAGGCGGTAGGCATGTTTGCGTGAAAGCCTGCCTGCGGCCGACGCGCGACTCGTGCCGCGAATGTTGATCGGCAGACAGACCCACAATACACTGCACAACTGGCTGACATACAAAACATCATGTTTAATATCTGCAAAAGCCATGCAGTAAATACTAACGGCTCGAGGGCTCACGCCGGATTAACGCCCGTGCGTGGAGCACTGCCAAGTAATAAAACTTCATGTTTATACAACCAGTCCGCAAAACGCCAGTTTATGTATCATTTTGGCGAACATAAGTCGTAGTCGTAGATATACAGATCGCGCAGACCGGTTACGACTGCACAAATGTTGGAAGCGCCCTATGCAGAATGGACACAAAATAAACCAAGAGAGAGCAGGGAATTCAATTTAAATATTTTTTTAACATTGGAATAATAGGAGTCTGGACGAGCATCGCCTGGCCCGCCGGAGTGTTATTGTTGCAGTTAATGAGGCTATTGTTCCGCAAGAGGGTTAGAGAGGTGTCATCCGAGCCACATTGTCTGTCCGGCAAGTGTTTTAATATCACCGATGCATTGTTCAATATAAAAAGTGAAATGTTTTGATTACATGGAAACCGGAATAAAAACAGTTGAATCGGTATCATTTATGCGACTGGCCGGTTGTTATTGCGTGGCATGCACGTTGCTACTTAAACTTACCTTTGTGCATTCATGAAAAATTAATGAATTCACGAAACCTACTTCTATTTATGGATGATGACATGAACTATGCTAATAAGTTGTAATTTGTCGGTATGTTTTCCAGTTTAAATTGTTACCTACATCAGTTCATCTCGCGATGGGATAATATCCAATATTGACATAGAAGTTCTCCATTTAATGAAAGAAGGTAAAGTAAGCACTGAATTGGTCGACCCGCTGAGGAACAATCAAGCGAAGGACGTTCTTCAAAATACTTCAAATTATCTTTGTACCTAATGGAATAATTTCTTATTACAGAAAAACAATAACCAAAACAAGGGACGGATCGATCGTTATCTAATAATAGGTAGACGTAATCATACTTCATTGAGTAAAAGAAAATGATATTGTCTATTTTCAATAAAACATCGCTTTTTCTTTCACTTTCTATTGGTACTACGTACCTTCAAACCGAACGTAGACAGAGGTATAAAATTGGATACATTATTTTATATTAATGTTGTTTTTGTTATGTGTTCTATTGTAGAAATATCGAGGCGAAATTTTGATATTAGTTATTTTTAATACATAAACATAATATGTATATGAGCTGCTCGTCTAAATTATTTATATACCTAGGTATTGTGACGCATAAGTACCTTTACTTAACAATGGGCATATCACTGTAATTGCACCTTGTGATAAATACTTAAAAACGCTATTCCTTTTTGTACAACGACGGTGGCAAATAAGCTTACGGCCTTATTGATGATAATCAGACACCGTAGCCTATGGACGGTTGCTTAGTAGAATCACAAGCGCGTTGCCAACCCTGACTTTGGCATTCGTTATGTTGAAAGCTAGAGATATAACTATGCTATATGCAGGTCCCTCGTATCCTAGGAAAGTCTGGCGACCTTACCCATTACCAGGAATACAACACCACATAACTAGGTACCTAATAAAAATACTAAAATATTAATTGACAAAATATTAACTGATCTTAAGTAAGATTAAGTTAAACTTGTCCGTGACACGAAGACGTGGCGATTGCGTGACCAGTCGGGATCATTACACCTCAGATCAAAAGCCATGTGAGAATTTATTCTACGCCGATATCGTGACTGTTATTACCAAACAATTTAAATGGAACCTTATTACTGTAATTGCACTGTCCTTCGTGTGTCATGGGAAATGTTTAAGTTTATCTTACTCAATATATTAAGCCTCATTTTTATCCAACCCTCCAATAATATCATAAAACCTGATTGACGATATGCATATGAACCTGTTGACGTGTTCCGAAACCATTGGCAATGACCAGCATTTTAATAATAAAAACGGTTTCACAATAAAATACTCAAAGTACTTACTACTACAACGTCCTTATTACTTAAAATAAAGTCATTACTGGGTTTACAGTCTCGCTACCTCACCGACTCGGAAAGTCTTACTTTATCATTCAAAATCTGCGCCAAAAATTCCATAATACACTCTTGAACTTTCACAAAAATGTACTCGTTATTTTTGCTCTTGAGTGTAATTGTCCGCACATCATATCCTAGAGCTGTGCTCTAGGATGTGATAGTTTAGGCGCTTATTTTGTAGGTATTGTTTCTTGATAGAATTCAATTAATAATACTTAATCTAGCTTAATTTTATAATATTCAATAATAATTTACATACTTAAAAAACAATTAATGGAATAAATAATTTTGCAATGTATTTTTCTGTTTAAAACTTTTAAGACTAGGCACAGAACTGGAAAAGGCGTCTCTAAACAATGCAAGCGGCAAATCATATAACAGTTGGGGTGACAACGTTATCAGAGGATTTTGACCCTTTAGAATAAGGACCTGCCTGTCGCCATCTCGATATTGGAGCCGGAAGTATGGTGAACCGGAAAAGGTGCCGCCCATACAAAAATTTTCGTCGTACATTTAGTAAATCGTTGCTGCGGTACTTAAAATAAGGTCGATTGTTATGGTTTTTTGATATGTTGTAAAGAATAATATTAGCCATCGTGATCTACAATTTTTGACTCTCCAGCTCGTAACTCCGCCATCTTGGAAATAGTGTAACTTTTTTCAGTTTTTTCCTTGTACTATCGTCAAATTTCATTCTAGTGCTAAACATACATAGTTCTGCAATATTGTAGGATGAAGGTATAATGTAGGAGGCTAATGTTAAAATTTGCTACTTTTTTCTAGTTTTTCTTCCATATTTATATTTTAAGTGCTTTTAGCGCAAAATTCAATTCAGCGATTATTGTAGATCACAAAATTTGCTACAACTTTTGCATTGAAATATTTTTTCCACGACCTCTAGGAAATAAAGAACGAAGTCTTTTATGAAGTGCTACGAAAAAGCTCGGATTCCGGCTTTAAAAATGTGTTTTGTTTTATCTTGTTTAGTTTAAAGCCGAAGTATACTGAGAGGAATTATGTAATTTTATTTTTACAGATAAGGAGGACATCCATATTTGAGTTTTAATATTTGGATATGTAATATTACGCATGAGATACAGACTACAATAATATTGGATGTGGATGAGATGTTTGAACCTTTACTCTTTATTGTACCTAAGTAAATAAGTACAATTTACATACGACTTGCATTATACATCAAGAACTTTCCACGCGATAGTGAGGTGAAAAGTTGTGTGTTTCTCTAAGCAGCAAGGGTGTTTGTGTAAAAATGCATAGCGTCGCGTGCCTTTAAAGCCTCGCTACGTTCAGGATTGCATTTTAGAACCACGCTTCGTAGTGGTAGCCGTACGATTAAAAAAACCGCAAATCGATGTACAGTTTAGCCGTTTGGCACACGCATACTAGAGGTCAAAACAAAATTTTTCACCCGCAGTTCTTAAAAAAATTTCCCTTAGGGGGGGAGAGCCGAGACATTCTTTTTTTTGTATGAAAAAAACAAAATTTTTTTTCAGAAGCCTATCGTGTGTAGTATCATATGAAAGACCTTTTTGAGGCGATTCTGAAAATATACCACATCATTACATTTCAGCTATTTTTTTTTAATTAAATCAAAAATAATTTTCGAAACATACCAAGTTTGAGGTCCTCCAGACACGATACGGCTGATTTTTATTTTGTACAATATACTACAAATGATACTTAATATCCTCATATCTAACCTCAAAAAAGCAATTTCGAAATGATTTTCGGTAAGTATTTTTTTTTAATTTTTCAATATTACTAAGTGACACGGTTCTACTTTATTACCAATTTTACGTGATTTATGGAACTTTATTGCAGATACGTTACATATTAAGACTGTACGAACAAAAAGTTGATATTTTAGAAAATATACGGTTTTTTCTAACGTCATATCTTTGTTCAAGTGACTACATTGTTAAAGTAAACTTCTGTTTTGTATAGATAAACTCTTATTCTAGACCATAGCGTTGCTAAACTTTTATTTCTATGTACGATTATTTAAAACAGTCAGGTTTTCGTCGGAGTGTTTTGCAAAAATACGCGTCAGAGCTATCTTTCAGGTACAATATTTCCATTTTAAATTGTCAAAAACGATTGGATGTTTATCTTTTACAATAGGATGTATAGTCTTTTAGTACATAGCGATCGCACTAGTTCTGAAATATTGGTTTTTTCTATCTAAAAAAAATACTACAAAATGTCTAAATCGGTTTGTTTAAACATTTTTTTCCTCACATGTTTTATAATATTTTGAAAAAAAAAACTTATTATTATAAAACTACAGGTTTTGCTTGATATTTCTTATTTTTTTTAACGCTTATGGATAACCCACTTAATTTAGACGATTTTTTTAAAACCACTATAATTCACAATATAACAGCGCGCGACAACGTTGTTCGATTCATTACGCGCCGGGCCTTCCCAAGGAACGCACGTGTCGCTCTCCTCGGTGCGTTAAGGTCGGTGACCAAGCTCACACCGATACTGCTATTTTGTAGATGTAGCGCGTCCGCTACAGATTAATAATTTGATACTTGGTATTTTATTTCTTCTCAAAGCAATAAAGTAATATGATTTTTTACAGAAATGGGCAATTAACGTAAATTGTTTGGGACGAAAAAATCCAACAGTACTACGGCCACACAAGTTAAAAGGTAAAGGTATGATTCCGCTGCCGACTGCATACAGCAACTGCACGTTCCGCCGCACTCCAAATTGAACCGTAATAGTATGCGTAAAAAGCTCAATTTGAAATGAGCGGAGAAGTGTCGGAACAGCACACGCCGCTCACTCTAAATTGGGACTTTTCGTCTTATGATTACAGTTCAATTTGGAGTGCGGCGGAAGGTGCAGTTGTTGTATGCAGTCGGCAGCGGAATCATACCTTAAGGCACCATGTTACCTATTACCTATTGCTGCTAGTGATATTTCTATGTCTGGATATGTGCTTCTATGTTCTTGACGTTCTGTGAACATTTCGGATCTTTCCTTTAATTGTAAAATTCAAACTAATATTTTTTTATTCTTAACGAGCGCCCGATAATTTATGATTGCGTTGTTTGAACTAGTTATCGAATTATATGTATGTGCAATTTCAAATTTTTAAGCCAAGTAGTTTCTGTGGAAAGTAATTTAAAGTAAAACTAGTCCCCGAAACACGTGGACTCCACGTAATTATCATTCCAAATTTGACTTTTTTCCTGACAAACTTATTCCAATTTTGTTGATTAATTCGTGTTCATGCACCTCTAAAAATAGTTTGTATAGTCTCCCAACATATGTTTACTGGTTGTTATCTTTTGTGTGAATTTACTCTCATATTCATATTCATTTATATTTTTTTATTCTTAACGAGCGCCCGATAATTTATGACTGCATTGTTTGGACTAGTTATCGAATTATATGTATATGCAATTTCAGATTTTTAGGCCAAGTAGTTTCTGTGGAAAGTAATTTAAAGTAAAACTAGTCCCCGAAACACGTGGACTCCACGTAATTATCATTCTAAATTTGACTTTTTTCCTGACAAACTTATTCCAATTTTGTTGATTATTTCATGTTCATGCACCTCTAAAAATAGTTTGTATAGTCTCCCAACATATGTTTACTGGTTATCTTTTGTGTAAATTTTCTCTCATATTCATATTCATATGCATTTATATTTTTTTATTCTTAACGAGCGCCCGATAATTTATGATTGCGTTGTTTGAACTAGTTATCGAATTATATGTATGTGCAATTTCAAATTTTTAGGCCAAGTAGTTTCTGTGGAAAGTAATTTAAAGTAAAACTAGTCCCCGAAACACGTGGACTCCACGTAATTATCATTCCAAATTTGACTTTTTTCCTGACAAACTTATTCCAATTTTGTTGATTATTTCATGTTCATGCACCTCTAAAAATAGTTTGTATAGTCTCCCAACATATGTTTACTGGTTATCTTTTGTGTAAATTTTCTCTCATATTCATATTCATATGCATTTATATTTTTTTATTCTTAACGAGCGCCCGATAATTTATGATTGCGTTGTTTGTACTAGTTATCGAATTATATGTATGTGCAATTTCAAATTTTTAGGCCAAGTAGTTTCTGTGGAAAGTAATTTAAAGTAAAACTAGTCCCCGTAACACGTGGACTCCACGTAATTATCATTCCAAATTTGACTTTTTTCCTGACAAACTTATTCCAATTTTGTTGATTAATTCGTGTTCATGCACCTCTAAAAATAGTTTGTATAGTCTCCCAACATATGTTTACTGGTTGTTATCTTTTGTGTGAATTTACTCTCATATTCATATTCATTTATATTTTTTTATTCTTAACGAGCGCCCGATAATTTATGACTGCTTTGTTTGGACTAGTTACTGAATTATATGTATGTGCAATTTCAGATTTTTAGGCCAAGTAGTTTCTGTGGAAAGTAATTTAAAGTACCAGGCCGAACGTCACAATGTACATGACAGTTATCACGCTCCCAAACGTAAAATTTATAAAAAATTAACGTTGTTTTTTGCGTAATTTCTGTATGAAACACAGGTTTTTTATTAATTTCGCGAAAATGAATAGTCAGAAGTAAATAGATTAACACATATTTAAGTATTAATAATGTGTCATGAGATAATAAATGTCGATCGTTTTTTGTATGAAAATCGAACCACCTTAATAAGTGCGTAGGTACGTAATGTTAATAAAATAAAAACATTTAAAACTCACCACATTTTTTCCTACCTCACTCTAACTCTATAACAATGATCAAGACTTGTCAGTTCAACCGGCAGCACTCGAACCGCACGCACACAGTAATCGTTTTAGTGTGTAGCTAAACATGGCCGCTCGCAGGGAGATCGCGGCTAGGATGAGTTGGAGCGAAATGTTCGTACCCTCTTAATCATAAAATGATACGTAGTATCCATATATCCAACGGAAAATACCTCTTTAACCCTTTAACTGCACCTTGTCATCAGTTGGTATAGTGGGTAGGTGGTGGGTGGGTGGTGGGGGGGGTAAAGGGTTAAAGAGGTATTTCCCGTTGGATATATGGATACTACGTATCATTTTATGATTAATATGTAACGTATCTGCAATAAAGTTCCATAATTCACGTAAAATTAGTATTAAAGTAGAACCGTGTCACTTAGTAATATTCAAAATTTAAAAAAAAAATACTTACCGAAAATCATTTCGAAATTGCTTTTTTGAGGTTAGATATGAGGATATTAAGTATCATTTGTGGTATATTGTACAAAATAAAAATCAGCCGTATCGTGTCTGGAGGACCTCAAACTTGGTATGTTTCGAAAATTATTTTTGATTTAATTTAAAAAAAATAGCTGAAATGTAATGATGTGGTATATTTTCAGAATCGCCTCAAAAAGCTCTTTCATATGATACTACACACGATAGGTTTCTGAAAAAAAAATTTGTTTTTTTCATACAAAAAAAAGAATGTCTCGGCTCCCTCCCCCTAAGGGAAATTTTTTTAGGAACTGCGGGTCAAAAATTTTGTTTTGACCTCTAGTATGCGTGTGCCAAATGGCTAAACTGTACATCGATTTGCGGTTTTTCTTTGAAATTGGGCCTGTACGGCTACCACTATCGCTCCTGGTTCAATATTAGAATCCTTCGCTGGCTCGGTTCTTAATACAAGCATGCGCGCCAAACGACAACTTTGCAGTGTTGCATAACAAATAGATAAATATCTATTTTGCCTCATATTTTGCATCAGTCGGAATGCCATTTGTGGGTATAGTAGAAATTATTTAAAATGTCCGACATTTTATAAAACTTGTCATTGGACTTTGAACGGCCTAATTTGACACAACTCGGACAGTTCAAATAATTTCTACTATACCTAAGTATTTATATTTATAAAAACCCGCTTTGGGTTTGTCTAGAAATAAAAATAAAACACTGAACTGACACGAGTTTGATTTTTAGTCATTGTACGGTGAATATGAGTTTTAAATATAGTATAACATCAGACTAATAATGAAACTTGCGACTTGTGCGCACATATATTCGCGAGTTAGCGGAGATCGTCTGTTTCGAATTTTCTATTTGCGTAAATCTGTACGGTTTTTTAATTTAAATTTTATTTGAAATTATGTTTACCAGCAGCATGTTTATTTTAATCTAAGACTTTTCACTGAGGTCTTTTAAACAATATATTAAATCTAAAATTGAAAATAAAAGGATATCAAATTAATATTTGCAAAACATAAAGTACAGCAAAGGTTTTAAAACTCGTTTTATTTTTCGTTTTTTTTAACAGTCGCAAATTCAGTCAATCAATGTCAATCTTGACTTTCGATTACAGTTCATTAATTATATCCAGTATACTAGGATGCACAATTGTGCAAGATCGTGCCTTTCTCCAAAATGTTCCCCATTCATTGACACGTCTAGCATGGCAGTTTTTTATGATAAGCTACATTTGAAAAATATCTATGACGAACCACTTTTACGCAACACTAGTACTTTCAGATTGCGGTCCGTGCCTTAGATGTGTAATTGTAGTACTTAGTCATCATCTAGGTACAGTCACAGAATAAGTAATAGTACTTACAATGTGACGTAAAACAAAATAATCAGAGACAAATATTTATTAACTTTGGAACCTACCTAATTTATGGTCCTAGAAAATATTGTATGGGTGCGTTACGTAGGTACTACTACTAACCGACCAAGCCAAGTAAATAAACGAAGTGTATAGCCTTTGTGCAGTCTGTTGTCACATTGTGTTGGTCGGGTTAAGTTGTTTTAAGTACTGTTTACGGTACTTGTGCTGTGGTTGTGGTGTGACGCGACACCGTTTCGCGTGTTCGGATCGTAATCAACGGTCTCTTTGGACCACAAATCCACCAGACAATCGCCTAAATGCACCTAACCCACTTTTAGTTTAGTGTCAGGGCTTTAGCGAATTCTACGATCGCGTTTTGTTTTTAAAGTAGGTAGGTACGTACTTACTCGCTTTGCGAAATATACTAGAAAGAAGATAAGGGCCGGTCGTTGATTAGATCCAGCGCATTTAGAAAGTTTTCAAATAGTAATACATCATAGTGCTAATCACATTATATTTTAAACGTACCTATTGTTACAGTTGATTACAACTTTTATGGCTCCAGGCCAGCTCCAGGCATCCTCGCAGTTTGCATTACAATGTAGGAAATTAAATAAATAAAGTATAGTTATAAAGATAAAAGTTTACATTGTTCCATTTAATTGGATTTCATTACGTACGTAACCGCCGTGTTAACGAGCTCGGTCACAGCTAAATCTCGATTAATCAACACTCTTCTGTCCTTGGAAGTTGGTGCTCCAACTTCTCTGTAAGCATTAATATTCAAACAGTCGACACAGACATTAAAATGAATTATCTCTAATCTCGCTCCGGGTGTTAAAAAGGAGTCCGTCTCTAAGTAGGTAGGCGTTCATAAGAAGCCGTGAAGAATTCTCAATGCAATCGTTTGAACGGATCATGGCGCCCACTTTAAAACCTTATTAGACACATAAACATCTAACCTTGACCGTAGAGGAAACAGAGGTCATGTGTCCATAAATGCGCAATGTTCTTGCCCCAAAATTATCCTTAAAGTATCAAGTTGGTCGCCGTTAATGGTTTCCAGCTAACAGTTCGAAAGCCTTTATTGGCAAACTTTGATAAGTTCCTAAACGTAATGTACCATGTAAAGCGACTTAAAATAACTGTACGTATAACTGTATATAACGAGCACATGTAATGTACGTAATAGCGCCCGAGCCTACTCAAACATTCTAGGACACACGTTCGCATAAAAAGGTAGGTAGGTCAAACGTGATTTTGTTCTCTGCGTGTTCGTAAATAATTTATTTGTGACTGTGCTGTTCCCTCCTGAAATCACACCTCGTAGTTAGAGAGTGACGGGACCAGTCTCTAGAGGTACTAATTTGTAGATAACAAACCAAAGTCGAGTTTGTACGTTTGCTCAGGAGATTAGATGTTGCATAAATGGTCTTTGGAAAAAAATCTTGAAAACACGACCGGCGTATAAACAAAACGCGTAAATATTTAACGTAATAAACGGAACGCGCTAAGGTAAGCTTTGACTGTAATCGACATGTTCTGACTTTTCTTTTGGATTGAAAATAGACCGCATCCAACCGCAAATTATAGCGTTTCAAAAAGTGTCAACTATCTTTTGTAATCAATTTATGTCAGGTCAAGCGAGCGACAGTTTACTTCATACCGATTGGTCGCAGATAAGAAATCTAAACATTACACAATAATTATTGAACGAAAATGTTTTTATAAAATTGGCCTATGAGCTTATTTATGCGCATGTTGTAAATGTTTTTAACATGATTTCTTGTTGTGTAGACCGCTGTTATTAATTACGGGTGCGCAATAAAGTAATATCAAACAATTTGACTAATGACTCAATCAAGTTAATCTGTTGAATAACTTATGTGAAGGCGAATCATTAACAAAGGTCATCATCGTACTACATAACGTCATCGGGGTAAGAAAAAAGTTTCGATGTAGTTTTTGCCTTTGTTGTGCTGTATGTATTCTTGAATGTTTAATGTACCTTATTTTAGTACCGAATGTATGATTGTAATGATAATAAAGGCACGTTTGTAGGCACGCCGTCTACCAATTCAAGGCTGTTAGTGTTCATAATTGGAGGCAGTCCTGAGTCGCAACGATAGTATTTACGAGCAAAACTTCTGGTAGTGCACCTTAATGCCCCTTTCACGAAACGCTGGATTTCATAGTTCCAGAATTTTCTCACGCGCAGTTTAAAATATCCACCTTTTAAGTGATTGAAAAACATACATATTTTCAAGTAGTTTTTTTTAACTTGTATTGTACGATGTATGTATCCATCAATAATAAGAAAAACTTTGTGTCCCTTAGTAAGGTTTTCTTAAAATCGGCTAAGTGCGTGTCGGGCCACGGGCAATGTAGGGTTCCGTAGTTGTCCACCCGTTACATTATGCGGACTCAAAAGTTTGCAAACTTATATCATAAAATAAGACCGCCTGTTTTTACCTCTACTTTAAGCCTGTTTGTATAAGAAACTGACAATAATCCGTTTCAGACACTTTTTCTTATCAAAAACACGAAAGGTGCCTTAATATCGCCAAATTATTTACGGCAGTGGGCCGCCGAAGCCTACGTGTGACCATCAAACTAAAGCCACTTTGCCATGTAGATCATATTATGATATGGTACTTGAAAACGTCAATGTATTGTATACGTATGTAGCAAAAATAGTATCGTGCAGAATCGCGAATAGGAAGAAACAATAATGGCATAAATATCGAATAATCCCTGAACATGATGTATAAAAATAATAATAATAATGGTAAGAAACTGACTATATACACAAATAATAAGCTTAGGTATCTATAGACAAGCTTCAACCTTTTTCGCGTGATGAAGACGATTAACGCTATTATGAGATTTGTTTTATAACAAGCACGTTTTTATAAGTTTTTTGATAGAGTGATGGATAAAATGAGCCGTTAATGACGGTAAACTAGGATGCGTTTTTGTTAGCTATTTTATATGTAAATATTTATTTATAAAGTTTATATGATACAAGTGGCAGGTGGCTGATTACTTGCTATTGCTATTATGTTTTACGTGGCAACGAATCGGATTATGGGCAATGCCACGAATGTACACATAAGTATCCACATTAATATTGCACAGACTTAGGAGGGACTTTTAACTCAATGTATGTGTTGGTAGGTGATATTTCTCAAAAGGATATCCCGATAGCAAAATATCTCACCTGAGACAGGTATTTTAATTCAGGTAAAGCGGTAAAAGGTTTAAGCAATTAAGCTTCGATATCTAATTAATCCATGGCAATTAGGTACTTACGGATATTTTCTTAGTGCTTCTAATCACAGCCGAGTATAAATACCTTGCGTAAGATATTACCGACATAACAGGCTGAATGCATGGCAATCGAATAGACGTAGACAGCAGGAATGCACCGCATGATGCAACAGAACACCTGCGCGTACGCGCCAAGCCGTCTTCTGGCGGCTATTAATCTAATGTCAAGATTTTTACAATTCAACCGACCTATTACGCAGCATAAATTCCACTAATATTCCAATCGAGTTGTAAAGCAATTAAAAAATATCAAGGTAGTTAATAAGGCCTGTTATCTGCGCTGGTAAACAAAGAGCCATTATAGCTGTTTACAATTAAAGTCATTATATATCTAGAGCAACTGCAGTAGGTAGTGGACTGGTAGCGTTTAAGTATCGCACGCGCATTAAACACTATCGAATATCGATATCAAGTGATTTAGTGTTGCGTGCTGTGCGCGCGCGCCTCTCGCCGTGAAATCGCTGGTGACCGCGCCAAGATAAACTGCAACGAACTAGCGGACATAAATCCTGCAAAGGGTTTTACTGGACACAGTTAATTCATTACTCCACCTAATTCCAGGCGCGAAATTGTTGCGCTGCCCGTCATAGCCTATTCTTATCTCGAATAGAATGAATCTAATAACATGCAAATTGTTCTAAATAGTTGCCCCATTAACACAAACTTCCACTATTGAATTTGCACATTCCGTCGGCGGCGTATATCTAATCTAAGAGTTGAATACCTTCTTACAACAGTTACTCCTTTTGCTGGATTGGTTTAGACTCCAGACGATCGAGTCGTGTTATTTATAAGGAATCATTTCAGCACACTCTTGAGATTGATATTCAGCCGTTGATATTTGCGGTTTCTAAGAACGCTCATTACCACGTCTTCGGTCCTCTGGTTACAAGTCGACTTCCAAGTAATAGTAGTATTAGTGTTATAAATGTCATAACAAGCATTTGTCGGCACCATAAGGATGTATATTAAAGTTAAAGGGGCGTCAAGACGTCCCTACGTAGCAGACTGAAAGCTACAAATATAGAACGAGGTTGCGATATGAACTAGGTACCTTTGGAAATGAAAATCTGTCTCGTTCTATCTTATAGCTTGGAGGACTGTTTATCGCAGGACCATCTCAATGCACCTTAAGATTATCAACAAAAACGTGACTACGTTGAAAAGTTAGTTTGCAAACTCCTTATTAGGTACCTAAGCTGTCTCATGCTGATACTGTTACTTCATAATAAACAGAATACCTAATAGGTGGGTCATAAACAGATTTAGGTTCGCGTCTTTCCTGTGGACATATCAAAAGTTAAGGGCTACAAAGCTTAATTTTGGATTGGTCTAGTAATCCGCATAAACGGCGCGGCGTCTCCGGTTCTATAAATCCATGTAATAAAATCATAACTCACATGCTCATAAGCCGTTAACTATTGACCACAGGAGAGACGACTTTTCTTTTTGCACGTGTTAATGACCCAGTTACCAGTTTAAATTATTAGTAATTAAAGAACATAACCTTAAATTTTTCTCGTAATAACTCTAATTTCCTATGAACTCGTTTGTTCTCCAATCCCAATGTACAGCAAACTTTCTAACCTATGGGTGAGTCAGTGACTAATTGTCTTAATTTGCCTACAATTAGACACAAAACACAATCAGACTAGAAATATACTTACCAAATTATACTAGATACGGACTAGAAATATACTTACCAAATTATACTTGGCCACGTCGGCTACAATCGTGACAATGGGTGTTTATTATTAGAATATAAACCATTTCAGTCAGTGGGCATATGTATAAAAATAACAGTATCAATGATCGGTAGATAAAATAATACATGTGTAGGTACATATCTAGTTTCTTGTTTAGCAGGCCTCGTTCCCTTTTACTGCTGATTGTGTGCGGAAACACCTGAGGTTTCAGCCCACGCAACTACGCGTCAAGGGGGAACCTAGGGGAACAATTCATAAAATCACAGCATGTACCTATGCAGCTATGATTTAGGTACGTCTTTGTACGGTAAGGGGTGATTGTGTAACTGACTGGGATTGTCAGTGGGTTTCATTGTAGGTAACATTAGATATATACGATTTAAACATCTACCTATGTCAATCAACATGCCTATTAAGGCGCTACACTGAGAAATTTAGAAACTTTGAAACGCTGTTCTGCCCAGGCGAGCAAACAGTAGGGACTGATTTTCAGATATATAATTCTTGACTGTGTGTTTGTGGTAATTACAATAGCCGAAGACATAATTGCTTAAAATTTTCTCGTTAGAAAAGAAATCCAAAGTTGAGTCTATATTTTCCTTTTTTTACTCAGCCTACTAAAACAACGCATTATTAAAAGACTGGTATTTTACCTCATCTAGGTACTGACAAGAAGAAATTTAATAAATCTGCACACAGTCAGATATTTATCGAGATTTGTCTAAAAAAGCCATTCCCGGAGAGTGTTGCATCCCGTTTTGTCGTGAACGAAAACCATACGCGTGTCTCTTTCAATCAATATATCGCCTTAAATATGTATACGTTGAATCAGAAGAAATAAGGAAGAACAATAATAAAGTAATAGGTAAAATCTCTTTGATCAAGTGAAACTCATCTGCGAGTCGATTCTATACTTGAGTTGTAAAACCGGCGTTTAACTTAATTACTACGAATAAAAGTCGGCGGAACTCTGGACGGAGAAGTAATTACATTTCTACAGGCTTTGAATTTTAATCGTCCACGAGAGTGCAGTAGGTGGGACGCAACGGGAACCACATATACCGTTTCTCAAGCTCGATTACGCGCGAAACCGTCCCTGGAAAACACTAAAACTTACTTAACTAGCAAGAGACTAGTCTGATAGTTTCACAAGAAAACCATTTACCTATAGGTAGTAAAATAAGTTTTGAACAAGTTAAACTAATTTTGTTACTAATTAAATAGCAATTGTATGAAAAAGAAGTACCTACCTCTATATGAAATGAAATTAGAAGGATCCGATACGGTGGCATCCTACACATAAATATAATGAATCGGCAATATTATCAAAACTTTTTTTACTACGTGTATTGCACCATTAACGCCAAAAGTCAGTAACGCTTATAAACACAACGATTCATTAGTTACTTCCTTTCATAGATGCCAGTAAATTGGTATACGCGAGCTCTTATTGGTCGGGAGCAAGTCGCAGGCGCTGATTTACGCGGCGACGGCAGCTGCATCTCCACTTATAGGAAGTCGGTGCTTGGACAGATGCACGAAAAAGGAAGTCGAGAAACGAGATCTCACACCAGCCAGGTAGTTACTGTCAATGCGATGTTTGCTGAGCAACTTCTACAGACTGGAATGCATTTAAAATTTCAATTCGAGTAGTCCCGTTGAACCCATTAAAAAATTTTTTTTGAAGTATGACTAATCAGCAGTGTATGAAGGACTAAAATTATTGACACAAGCTTTGATTGTTTTATTATATGGAAATTTTGACCTCGTGTCATATTAGCAATACGTTCTGCTGCTGACTGTAACGTTTCTTTGCCTATGGGGTACCATACCAATACTATACCAGCATAGCATACTCGTAGTGCAGATGGTGGTATAGGAGTGGTGGTAAGCTGGCGTGACCGGCGACATGACAGCGGTGGGACACCGAACACCGACGGAGCCAGGCACGGAGGCCCCGTCACGCGACTTCACTCCGCACAGAAAATTGGACAGTCCAATGCTAGAAACGAAATATGCCAGCTTTTGTATAATATTTCTTACAAGTTTGTTGCTTCCGTAACCAAGTGCGATTGTTTCTTGACAGTTTAGGTACCTTTATGCAGGCGGGCTATTTACGATTACTCGTACTTATACCTACCGATACAATAAAATATGTACACATTTCCGTAAGTGTAGCTTAATAACGGCATTGCAACACTTGTGCCCACATCCGTTAGTTACAATTAGTGCTCAAGATGAAAGCGCTGCCATAACGGCTTGTGCGCTGTACGCAGTTATTTGTCAGCGTCGGCTGCACGTAGGTACTTACATATCTTTTGTCACAGAGTGACTGCGGCCTACGACTGATGCCTACCATTAGTACTCCCGACAGTCCCGAACCAACATTTTTATGATTAATGTTAATTACCCCACAATTCCCCAGCAGATAGCGATTAAGAATAACATTAGACTATCTCTCGAGGCGATCATTGCTCATCCCCACTGCATACCTACTTCCAAAGATATACGACTATTCGAGTAAGTATTTTACCGTAAGTACACAAACTCATACTTGTCATTACCGATGTAGGTATCGCTAACAAGCCTTGTTACGAGTAGGTTGTTACGAAATTGAACGCTCGCTAATAGTGCTCCTTTCTCTGAAATTAGGCGCGTATTTGTAAAGTAATTGAGCCGTCATAACGTGACATTGAGCCTTCACGCGGTCGATGATGCAGGCGCTCGTTTCGCCCCGCTATGTTATTCACAATCTGTGTCAACATATCTCACCAGCACAGCTAGTACCAGATGTCTAGTGTATATTGACAATATTATTTTTAAGAAGCACCGTAATCCAAGACCAGACATAGCCTGGTCCGCTTCATATAAAAGCGTTATGAATACCAGCGTTGCGTTGTGCCCTCGTACAAAATACTCGTTCAGCGAGTCAAAGTCATACATCATTGAATGTAGCTATTAGCTATACAAGTACGAGCAATTAAGTTAATTTTCACACGTACCGGTACAATATTATGTGGTACTGATTCCCACTGGTTATTGCTATTTGTGTAATCAAATGTGTGTAAGATAGCTTAAACGTCCCAATGTTCGACACTTAAATGCACAATAGACGGCACCTATTATTTACAACCTTTGTCTTCATCACAAGATTTAAAGTGCCGTAAATTGGTTCAGTGACGAGCACCGGGAGATTATACGGTTACATATTAAAATGCCTAAAATTGATATACCTATTTTCAAAATACCTATGTACGAAATACAATACAATACAATACAATACAAATAAGTACTCTTTATTGCACACCTCAAAAAGAACACAGTACAGGACATTAGGAAATACCTATTTTTTTAAATACATATCACTTATTTGACCTATTTTCATAATACCTACTGGACGAAATACCTATTGAACGATTAACCTAAACTTGAAATAACTACTATCAAAATACCTATGTACGAAATACCTAGTTTTAAAATGCCTATATGTGATTTAAACCTACGGTCGTAATACCTACAGTCAAAACACCTACAGTCGAAATACCTACAGTACTAAAGCCTAGCTAAGTGTTTACTGTTATTATATACAAGTTAAATTATTTAAAAAAGTTCGTTTCTGACGCTTCGCCGGCCGCTACCGCGGCACGCTCGCTTCGCTCGCTCGGCTCGCGCACTGTAGGGTTGCAGTTCTACCTAACCACTCCTTCTCGCTTCGCTCGTCGTTGTACCTACACCGACCTACCCTAGGTACAGGTAAAAAAATATGTTATGACAATCTCCACCTCTATTCTCCACTTCTACATAATATATTCTACTCTAAGGCAGCAGAAACGAACATTTTTCCATAAAATTATTTGTATTCAACTGACATTCTTGATTTTTGATATTTTTTACTACTACGTACCTATTTCAAAAACCCATTTTTAAAAACCGATAATGTACTGTAGGTATTTTGACCGTAGGTATATCAAACTTAGGCGAATCGTCCATTAGGTACTTCATCCGTTAGGGATTTTGAACAGTAGGTATTTCGTTAAATAGGTTTTTTGAACGTGGGTATTTCAAACTTCAGTCATTTAAACTGTAGAATAAATAACTGTTAGGTATTTTTTAAATAGGTATTTCGTACATAGGTATTTTGACAATAGGTATATCAATTTTAGGTATTTTAATATGTAACCGATTATACAGTTATATTACTTTTTATACTAGTTATCACTCTTGATAGTTTTTTTTTTAAATTCACTTTTCAATCAATATAAATAACTGCTATTCCACTGAGGACATGAAATCTTTTTTTTATTCTTTATTTATTTTAAAGCTTTCGTCAGCATGACGAAATCTTTAAAGTAGGTACTAGGTACGATGTGTCCTGAACCTGTCGCAATCCTCCTGAGTGTGTGAACCTGTCGCAATCGATACATCTACAATTCTACATGATTAACAATCGCGAAAACATTTCGGGCAGTTGAAAATGTTCACATGATTTACTTCTTTTTCGCTTCTTTTTTGCTTACTGCAGCGCTTAAAGTGAACGTTTTTCAATGTGGTCGGAGTTCACGATCACGACGTAAGCGCAAAAGTCGGGGCTGGGCTGGCCGGGACGCGATACGGTTCACCCGTCCGTCACAATCCACTGCCAGCTTTTTACAACTGCGCCAATAACCGTAAAATTCGATTACGACGCGTATCAGATGAAAGACGAAAGCGACAGTTGCCCAAAAAATATTGCAGTTTCATACAGTTTAGGTGTCTCCGAGTTGTTATAGGTACATGCAATAGTTCTTTGTAGTTTGCATAATTCCCAACGACATATTCTTACCTTTATAAATGATTTTGTACTTAGTAACAGCCAAAAAGGTGCAATTTGATTTAACTGTCCAAATTGATTAGAATTTGTGATATTACAACCAACTACATATTTAATGGCATTTTATAGAAGCGATCAGTTACTTCACAGATGTTGGATGTGATTAAGCTTTAGAATATTGATTGAGACTTTGAGACAGATCAGATTGTACAAATGGTTATACCATATTATAATGGTTTTGTACAAGTACTTAGAATTATTTAATGTCAAATGTTTTCTTATTATAACATTGATTTTATGTCGAGCAGAGATTTTATGCGAGTATATTTTAAGCCAGTAGGTATTACGACACAGTAGCCACAAACTTGTCAAAGGAGCGCAGACGCACCCATCCTTCAACCTCGCCGTCCAAGGTCCGCTGGCATCTCGGATGTCGCCATCTCGTCTAGTCCGTCGCTTCGTTACCGCTAGTTAAAACCAAACTTAAACATTACTATGTGCTTCAATTTCTTCACAAGAAAATCATTAACAACTATCAAAAATGGAGTGGTTGTTAAATACAAAAAGTCTCTATTAGTGTGATTTAGAAACTGTTCCTGAACATTTTTGAAAGTAAGTAGGTACTTTTGCCTTAAAAACCTTAAATTTGAATAATTTATACTATGTCTTTATGCGTGTTCTCCATATTAAAGTCACAAACAATAATTAAGATCAGACGGGCTAAAGATAGTAGGACATACATCATTGATCCCTTACTGTCAAGTATGTAAGTGCGAGAGGGACGAATTCTATATGTCGGGCATATACCCGATCATCTTAGTTAGTCCCTCTCATCATGGAAATTATGTTGTGAGTTTCAAATAGGACCTGCAGACAAGAACTTCGCTAAATTCATAAAAACAGTTTTTATGCTCAAAACGTATTATTTAGTCACATAGTAAATTTAACACAGTAACTAGTTACCGAAAACTATATATTAACTGTAAACTAAATAATAATAATGTTTCAAACTTATTTAATAGTCCATTGACATAACACAACAAATAACATAGTACCAACCTGAGATTAAACATAGGTATCAATACAATAATATACAAAACAAGCACCATTTTAAGTTGTTTAAATTGTAACAGATGCAAAATAAAATAACTATACTGTATTATTATATATTTTATGAGCCATTGGAGTGACATTTATTTACATAGTCATTAGATAAATTTTTAAATAATCGCGTGGTTGGACTCGTTCACGAGGTGACGATACAACTATATAAAGACCTCGATTTCAGAACTCGTTTTTGGCTTAGTAAAAATGTGAAGTCTTTGGCCATACAGTCCCTTTTGCGCAAGCGCATAATCAGAAGGGCTAAGAAGCGCGTATACCGTGATGTTTTATGTGACGTTTTCATACATTTCGGCCATAAAACGTGACGGTATACGCGATCATCTTAGCCCCTCAGGTGTGCATGTACGGGACAAGCTGAAATGGGATTGGAGTCACGTTGTTAGTTACAAAATGAACCCAAGATCGCCTACATACGTTTAGCTCAGGTAATTAGTCGTCCCACAAAAAGTAAAGATAAATAATGTGAATTATTTATCTTTACCTTTTACGATTATAAATACATACTAAGGCAATATGTGTATCCATAATGATTAAGCTGTTTTATGGTTATTTCAGGTTCGTATTCTCAATAAATGTCTTCATATTTTTCTGGCTTATCTTTAGACATCCTGGCCTTTTTGGGTAAAGCTAATTCGGCGCCTAAGAATATTTAAATATACATATTCATTACTTGGTCACAGATATATTCCTAAAACTATAAATTTTTCTACATAGTAAATAAAGGAAAAATATTATAAATAGGTATGTGTAACGTAACCCGTTCTTACATTGCCTGTAGTCATAACATAATAGATCTAATTCTAATCCTATTTAGGTTTCAAGTGAAACAAAGGAATAATAAATTTCTTATTTATAAATTACTAGCTTTTTCCCGCGCCTTTATCCGCGTGGAATTCATGTATATCGTGATAAAATTTAACTGCTTCTTTGTTTTTATCAGGCGCTTACCTAATTATCGCTCTTTCATACAGACTTCCCTTAAGGGATGATTTCCGGAATAAAAAGTATCCTATGTCCTTCCCCGGGACTCAAACTATCTCCATGCTAAATTTCATCTAAATCGGTTCAGCGTTTTAAGCGGGAGGAGGTAACAGACAGACAGACAGACAGACACACTTTCGCATTTATAATATTAGTATGGATTTGTTTCTGCAATCTCTATTTAATAGTCTGACATTTAGAGTCAGTGAACCGTGATACATGCCTTCCAAGTCTTCCAAGAGCGCCCTCCAGTCGTCATGTTGACAGCAGATTAGTTCACATGAAAGCTAAGTGACAGTTGTAAACAGTACAAAGAAGGTGTTTCCTGAGATAAAAGAGTCCATTAATGAACGTAAGAGGGCAGACGTGTGCCAAGTAAGCGCATTATGTGAGTTAAGGGACAGCTAATGTCAACATTAGTCGGCTGCGTCGTGTATCCTTATTGAAGATACTAAACTACCCACAAGAAGAGCATTTTTGATATTCTCTTTATTTGAATATAAGAATTCCTAACGGTTCCGGTCCTTAAGGAAGTTTCAAGTGGTTGAAGTTTTTAGATTGTGAGCGAACAATGCGTGATAAATGGTTCTTTAAAACAGAGTGATGGTTTTGAAAGGTTTAAAATATAGTCTAGAGATATTCAGGGGAATCCTATTTGGGAGTCCATTTAAATAGAAAACTCGCATGAGCTACAGAAATGTTAGATAATAATTTTCTAATTATTAAGTACCTACCTGTTTCCTCCGCCATTTCGCCCGCGTAAACTTTCACTCCCAATAGTCCAAATTTCATCCCTTCGAGGGATGACTTTTGGATAAAAAGTATCCTATTTGTGAATCCAGGGGGCCGCTTTTTGAGTGTCGAACGCTCGACTTTTTACTCGACATCTGTCAAAACATGATAGTTTTTTTGACAGATCGCGAGTGAAAAGTCGAGCGTTCGACACTCAAAAATCGGGCCCCAGGCTATGAACTCGTTGTGTACGATTCATCATAAACCCTTTAGCCGATTTTGCATGATTGAGTAACAAACATCCCAACTTCTCAAATTTCCAATTTATAATAATAGTAGGATAATGTAAGAGGTACCTAACTCACGTCTTAAAAAAACCAATATACGTCCGATATTCGAACAAAATTTTACCATAAAGACGTGAGTAATCACTTTTATTATATATTTCAGTAAGTCAATTTAAGTTGAACAAAGGGATTTATCTAATGGTCCAAAGTTTTGGCATGACTGGACAGTATGCAGACGATTAATTTCACAATATATTAGAAACTTTGTAAATCAGATAGATAAATGGGTACAGATTAGGCTAATAAATCCATGTAAATAGGCAATTGAACAAATGTTGCTCGTAGGATTTGCAGTAAAACCAACATTTTGCGCAACGAACGCACAGAATCGTGCGCAACTCGTGCCTATATTGATGTTGATTGATGTGTGTTCGTTTACAACAAGTGTATAATTAGCTGGAAGGTTCCACGTGCAGTGCGAGATCGAAGTGGAATACTGCACGGAACCTCAAGGCGAACCGCTGACATCATGCTCTAGAATACGTTCCAAACCGTGAGGAAAATGCCGGAAAATTGTAGATGTTGGATCTTTAAATTCACGTTTAACCCTCCGTGTGCCACACTTCAACAATGACGTCACGTCCCCGGGTGCGGAAACCATTTGTGCCCCTTTATGAATATATTGATGCGCTATGCTCTGTTGACTTCATACTCATTTTTCTGGATAGCTATAACAGATGTGTGTCATACGACATAAAAAAAATGTAAATACATAATATATACATATTGCTGCTCTGTTATACTATATGCCTAGACGTCTTTTTATACAATATCTTATTTTATATGCATATTAACCGCGGGAAGGTACCGTATGGTTTCCTAACGGTGTGTATATTAAATTAACTGCATCAAAACAAGGTGATAAATTTGTACGTAATCGCGACAGACGGAAAGGCGGCAACCTGATGAATTAGTAGAATTATGAAAATTGCTGACATTAATCTTTTACCTATTCATTTATTCAGGATTAAATCATCGTGAATATATGGAATCGGAATATTAAAATTTAGTTCTATTGCAAAACCATGTCGTGTCACGGAAACTTCGGATTTGAGTGAGAAATCAGAAGTGGAGGTCGCGCGATTAGCATTTGTATTGTTATCTGGTCCCGACCGATACCGTTCGCCGTTTACGAGCGCTATAAAACAAGAAAGTTGATAAATCGTACCATCGCTGAACTCGGCGAGAACTGGAGAACGTCGAATTTTGGACATTAATCCCCGACCCGATTTACGGCACTGATGGCTTTTCACTGCTGCATCCACTTTTAGTTGAACGCTAGGTTATTCTAACAGAGTGCTCATTAATATTCCAAGTACAATTAAACTATGAGGTATATTTTCCGAAAGCTGCGAAAACACCAGAATCATTACCGTAGAAGCACGCTTTTACGAGAATACCTACATGCTATGTAAAATACATGTTTACCTAATTTTTACGGTTCCCCGTCTCTTTAAAACTTTTAAGAAAAGTCTTCTCGTAAAATATAGTAGTGATAGACTTTTTCATACTCAAAAACAAAGATTTATTCGTACTTACTGTACTATAGGATATTCTTTTTCATTCAAAAGATTTCAGTACCACATGTGCAGGCGTGCGCTCGGCGTAATAGTAGGTAAGTATGTCCCGATCGGTCCATTCATATGCGGCCTCGCATCTAACATATGTATTGTATTGAAGCATACACTTTATTCCGTAAAGATCACGGTTGGTTTCGCAGTCAAGCTACGAAGTAAGATACGAAGTTGATAAAGTAGACAGTCGGATGCGGTTTGTGCCGCGCCGGAGAATGCAATCAACAGTTTATAGACTCCGCTCCGCTCACAATAGCTCGGCTCAGAAATACGGAAACGAATGGTACCTATTTCGTTCCCTTGATTCCTGGCAGCTATTTGGCTAATTATCTATGCATTAGTTAGATGAGACTAAATTAGTGGTAACCATTATACACATTAATAAATTGTTGCACGTGACACCTGCATCAAAAAGGTCAATAATCTAATACAGCTAGAGACAACAATTAGTTCACAATCCTAAAATAAACCTAATCAACATTTAACCCGATTTCTCCCGAAAATAAACAATAAGATTGTATTGTTATGTACCCGGAGATATTCGTTCCCGAGAGACGATAACCTTTTAATTTTTATGTAAGAGCGGATTTTTATGAGCCTGTGGTTATAATAATACCTATTTGCACAATATTGTAGAAGCATATTTGAAAGTTCACCTAGTTAACAAGAATGTTACCGAAAATTTAAAAAAATCCAAGTAATAACATTTCATTTCATTACATTTCAGTTACTTAACATTAGACTGACGATTATTAAATATCTTACTACTTAAATAGGTATGTAATTTATAGGCAGCGTATACTTCTAAAGTTTGCTCTAAGTTATAATTAATACATTACGACACACAATTACAGTAGCGTGCTTAGGTAGTTGAAATAATATCCTTACAAAATACTATTCTACTTAAGATAATGTAGAACCTAGTAGTACTTCAGACTTACCAAACAGGTACCAGCAATTAGCATAATAATGATGTTGATATTTATGTGCCAAGTACGGCGGCACAAGAAACCATTCGAGCTCATCGTCAAGACATAAATAATGCATTTTTTTGGTAAATAAACAACTTAAAGAACCTTCATTGTGCATTCTGATGTAATTTTATAGAATAGGGAGTTAATTATAATTATGTGTCCTTTCATGACGTTGAGTTCAGAATTTTCAATAAAAAATATATTTTGCATTATTACTAAAAATGTTGTACTTAGCCGATAAATAGGTACTCAATACCACTTATTTATCGACCTAAATATACGAGAATTATAAAATGTCTATTAAGCTTATTTAATAGCTTATTAAAATGTAATGAAACGGGTTACTCTAAGGCCGGGTATTGTACCACTTTTGAGTTTTTAAAAACCATCTCAGCTCGTAGAATATAGTGTCTTAAAATCTAAAAAAATATATGTGTTACATAAGGATCTTGTCTAGTCAAAATAGCAGTCAGGTACATGACCTGATGAATTTCAGTCGATAGAAAAAAAATCGCGAAGTTGGAATGTTTTTTCAATACTACGGCTATTACTGATATTTAACATTTAATTTTTGTACTCAATTAAATATCCTAATTAGTTATAGAAAAATTCGCTGGGTTTGCTTTGATAAAATGATTGGTTTAATGACTATGGCTAAATATTTACGAAACCACGCGCAGAGGTTGCGTAGAGAGCGGGATGGTTAATTGTAAACTCACGCGTGTTAGAGCGGGACATTTGCGTTGGGGATACCTACTTCCCGTTAAGGTCGATTATTGCTCGACATGTTTCAAACCGATACTCGGTCTCTATTCATGAGCGCTCGTACTGGCATCACGTTTCAGCATGTCTGAAACAGACTGGAGTTTTTAATAACCAATTGTTATTATCATTGATAGTATCCCTCGGGGAAGTCATTACATATCGCTAAATTGTCAAAAGTTGTGTATAAAAATGCTAATTTGGCACACCTGCTACTTGGGACCATTTGCCCCGCGAAAGGAAAATATATAGTTCACGTACACGTACTATCGACAAAACCGTGGCTTAACCACCTTAAAGGCGCCTTTTGGTTGCAGTGGGTAACATCGCCGCGGCTTGTCCGCTTACGTCCACCAACCAAATTTTAGGGGCTGTCCACAACAATCTCATATCAGTACAGTCATATTTATATTTACATATCAGCCGGTTTCATTTTGCTTAATTTAAATCATCGGCTCTTAAAAGCTCCTTTTAAATCACTCTCAGGGGCGTATTCTTAAATCTCAACAAAAAAGATCGTATACTGATACAATACTGACGGTTGGTAACTGCCGAAGAATGCAGTCATGTGTGCAAAAGGTCAATTGATACAACATGCTGACATTTAGCACCCTTAAATTAAAACGATACTATATGACCGTAAGTAAAGCGGGTATACTTATTTACTGTTTACGCAGTAGCATGCACCTTGAAATTACTGGCATTGTTTGACTGTGTATAAATAAATTACCCCAACCAACCATTAATCATGGATAAGACGGTCATGGATATAATGAGATATTTAGCAAAATATAATGTTAGTAGTATATTTGTTTTGTGGATTTTTCTATGGAGCAATCTAAAGATTACATACTTAAATGTAATCATGTGAAAAATACTCCCTCACTTCTTCAATAAAATGCCATGTTCATATCTTGTTACAGTATTTAATTCAGTTATCAGTTAATTACTTTATCATTGCTTTCTTAGTTATTTAAGATAATACATTACATACTACAACCAATAATAATCTCCATGACAGTTCACCACAGACTAACTCTAAGTCGCGCCATTTTTTTTAATTCTCGAAAATGGCGCCAATACATTCAAGGCAGATATTAAAAAAGGTTTTATACAATTCCAATAATTTGATTGATGGATATTTTCTAAATTAATCATCTCTATACAAATACACTAATAAAGTTCCTTTTTAAGTGGTGAACTCAATACAACATTAATTGGTTAGGCTGGCCACACACCGTGTCAGTAATACTGTAGCTGTAAGAATAATAGACATTTTCTTTGGTCCATGATTAAACTTAACGTTCTATCTTAATTTTATCAACCAAATATTTAAACGAGTCTTACAGTTCGTCCATCCTGATACTCCTTCGCGTCCTCGTGAAGTGAAAGTATTGTTTACATAAACAAGTATTAGTTACATTTTAATTTAGTTTAATCATATAAACTGTTTATTTTCTTTTCATAGATATGTATGATGGTTTATAAGGCATATGTAAATATGGACCTTATTGCCTGATTCAAATCTAACTCAATCTTTTAGTCAATCTAACATTCTATACAATTATTATTATTTATTTGGAGAACCAACAGTTTACGAATATACAATAGTGATATAGATAGGACACCAAAAAAAACCAATTACAGGTGCCCACCGTTAACTACATAGTAAATATAAATTTGTGACATCACTTCATGTAAAGCTTATTATTATGAACATACATAATACTTGCACTATACTAAGTACAAAATCTCAAAATCTTACCAACATTCTAAAGAACTTATTTCATATCAATAGTTTAAGTTATGCTCATTTATTTTTATTATTTAATTATTTGGAGAACCAACAGCTAATAACTTTACAATAATTTTTGATATATGATCATCATCATCATCAGCCTATATACGTCCCACTGCTGGGCACAGGCCCCCTCTCATAGATGGAAGGGATTGGGCAGTAGTCCCCACGCTGGCCCAGAGCGGGTTGGGGACTTCACATACAACTTTGAATTTCTTCGCTGATGTATGTAGGTTTCCTCACGATGTTTTCCTTCACCGAAAAGCTAACGGTAAATATATGGATATATGATACAAAGAGCCAATTACAGGTTCTCACCAATAGCCACACAATAGCAAAAACAAATGGTGATTACCATTTAAAGTAATTTGTTGTGAATTGATGCCTTACAGCCTTATTATATATATTAATAGTGACATTTTCATCAACTGTATGATATGACGCCAATAATTGTAACTTACAGAAATAACAAAATATTTTTCTTTTAAAATAATTATCGAAAAATCTAAATATGTCTCCACTCGATAGGCCCTATGATATACAACAAGCTCCCTTATACACCATGCTTCAACGCCAACGATGAACACGCCTGTCATTGCGCGCAGCGCGACACCAACCCACATGCACTTCTATGGGGTTCAGCCTCGAGTTTGACACTCCCATGTCACGGCGCGTGAGCCTCAGCGCCCGCATTTGACAGAGCACTGAAAAGATCAACACATTATTTAAAACTTGAAAAACAGTGGCCATGCCTTGCAATTTACACGCGTACGTGCTCCTCTCGAGGTGGCCGTGCCATAAAGTATACATATTGTTTGCCATGCAACGGCTCTCCATGGGACCCCTTCCCCTCTCCCTCGAACAGGCAGGACCAGGCCATGGCCTGTTTGGCCAAAAGACGTGTGCTAGACAATATATACCAATTTGTCATACAGATTTTAACCCAATATTACGCTTCATTAATTCATTTGTAAAAAGTAATATATTTATAATTTGTTTATCTAATAGGTCATTAAATCACCGTAGAATAATTCGTATTCGTAATAAATTCATAGGTAGGATTAGAATTAAATATAATAATGGTTAGATCTCACGAAATTCATGGTCCGCAATGCATCGATCAGAGGCGTTGTGACGTCGGGTGACGCCGTTGCCGCTTTGGTGTTACACGCCAGTGTGCCAGCGCGCTGCTTCAGCGCCGTTCGGAGGCGCCAGCACGCCAGTGTGCCAGCGCGCTGCTCCAGCGCCGCTCGGAGGCACCAGCACGCCAGTCTGCCAGCGCGCTGCTCTAGCGCCAACACGCCAGTGTGCCAGCGCGCTGCTTCAGCGCCGTTCGGAGGCGCCAGCACGCCAGTGTGCCAGCGCGCTGCTCTAGCGCCAACACGCCAGTGTGCCAGCGCGCTGCTTCAGCGCCGTTCGGAGGCGCCAGCACGCCAGTGTGCCAGCGCGCTGCTTCAGCGCCGTTCGGAGGCGCCAGCACGCCAGTGTGCCAGCGCGCTGCTTCAGCGCCGTTCGGAGGCGCCAGCACGCCAGTGTGCCAGCGCGCTGCTCCAGCGCCAACACGCCAATGTGCCAACGCGCTGCTTCAGCGCCGTTCGGAGGCGCCAGCACGCCAGTGTGCCAGCGCGCTGCTCCAGCGCCGTTCGGAGGCGCCAGCACGCCAGTGTGCCAGCGCGCTGCTCCAGCGCCGTTCGGAGGCGCCAGCACGCCAGTGTGCCAGCGCGCTGCTCCAGCGCCGTTCGGAGGCGCCAGCACGCCAGTGTGCCGGCGCGCTGCTCCAGCGCCGCTCGGAGGCACCAGCACGCCAGTCTGCCAGCGCGCTGCTCTAGCGCCAACACGCCAGTGTGCCAGCGCGCTGCTTCAGCGCCGTTCGGAGGCGCCAGCACGCCAGTGTGCCAGCGCGCTGCTCTAGCGCCAACACGCCAGTGTGCCAGCGCGCTGCTTCAGCGCCGTTCGGAGGCGCCAGCACGCCAGTGTGCCAGCGCGCTGCTTCAGCGCCGTTCGGAGGCGCCAGCACGCCAGTCTGCCAGCGCGCTGCTTCAGCGCCGTTCGGAGGCGCCAGCACGCCAGTGTGCCAGCGCGCTGCTCCAGCGCCAACACGCCAATGTGCCAACGCGCTGCTTCAGCGCCGTTCGGAGGCGCCAGCACGCCAGTGTGCCAGCGCGCTGCTCCAGCGCCGTTCGGAGGCGCCAGCACGCCAGTGTGCCAGCGCGCTGCTCCAGCGCCGTTCGGAGGCGCCAGCACGCCAGTGTGCCAGCGCGCTGCTCCAGCGCCAACACGCCAATGTGCCAGCGCGCTGCTTCAGCGCCGTTCGGAGGCGCCAGCACGCCAGTGTGCCAGCGCGCTGCTTCAGCGCCGTTCGGAGGCGCCAGCACGCCAGTGTGCCAGCGCGCTGCTTCAGCGCCGTTCGGAGGCGCCAGCACGCCAGTGTGCCAGCGCGCTGCTCCAGCGCCAACACGCCAATGTGCCAACGCGCTGCTTCAGCGCCGTTCGGAGGCGCCAGCACGCCAGTGTGCCAGCGCGCTGCTCCAGCGCCGTTCGGAGGCGCCAGCACGCCAGTGTGCCAGCGCGCTGCTCCAGCGCCGTTCGGAGGCGCCAGCACGCCAGTGTGCCAGCGCGCTGCTCCAGCGCCAACACGCCAATGTGCCAGCGCGCTGCTTCAGCGCCGTTCGGAGGCGCCAGCACGCCAGTGTGCCAGCGCGCTGCTCCAGCGTCGCTCTGAGGCACCAGCACGCCAGAGTGCCAGCGCGCTACTCCAGCGCCGCTCGGAGTAGCCAGCACGCCACAGTGCCAGCGTGCTGCTTCAGCGCCAGCACGCCAGAGTGCCAGCGCGCTGCTCCAGCGCCGCTCTGAGGCGCCAGCACGCCAGAGTGCCAGCGCGCTGCTCCAGCGCCGCTCTGAGGCGCCAGCACGCCAGAGTGCCAGCGTGCTGCTTCAGCGCCGCTCTGAGGCGCCAGCACGCCAGAGTGCCAGCGCGCTGCTCCAGCGCCGCTCTGAGGCGCCAGCACGCCAGAGTGCCAGCGTGCTGCTCCTGCGCCGCTCGGAGACTCAGGAGCGCTTCCATCTTCACACTTCGCTTTCTTCTTCTTTGCTCGCCTCCAGGCGGCCGTGCTATGAAACAAACATATACACGTGCTCACCACCAGGCGGCCGTGCCTTAATAAATATACATATACACGTTCTCACCACCAGGCGACCGTGCCTTAAAATATACATATACACGTGCTCACCACCAGGCGACCGTGCCTTAAAATATACATATACACGTGTTCACCACCAGGCGACCGTGCCTTAAAATATACATATACACGTGTTCACCACCAGGCGACCGTGCCTTAAAATATACATATACACGTGTTCACCACCAGGCGGCCGTGCCTTAAAATATACATATACACGTGTTCACCACCAGGCGACCTTGCCTTAAAATATACATATACACGTGTTCACCACCAGGCGACCGTGCCTTAAAATATACATATACACGTGTTCACCACCAGGCGACCGTGCCTTAAAATATACATATACACGTGTTCACCACCAGGCGACCGTGCCTTAAAATATACATATACACGTGTTCACCACCAGGCGACCGTGCCTTAAAATATACATATACACGTGCTCACCACCAGGCGGCCGTGCCTTAAAATATACATATACACGTGTAAATAAACATTACACATGACATGAACAATAAAGACTTGCATGTAGTAAAAGTTTTCCACATAAAGTACTAAAGAACAGAACAATCTTTCATTGGTAAAGTCCAATGTAGACATGAAAAAACATTAGTCAAAGCTTCTCACTTTGTCTCAAGAATTTCAGTCTCAATCAGTCATTAATTTCACACTCAGTGTCATCAGCTTGTTGGAGGGTGGCCTGGGGAAAATCCAGGGGAAACCTCCGACACGACCACGACCACGTGGGCAGTTTAAACACTGAAATACCCTAAGTATCTAGTGATCTTGGTTGAGCAGTTTTATTTCAACCCAATTTGAACTACCATCATCTAGAGTTGGTCACACTATATGTCATCAATGCATCCCATGGCCATGTACACACACATAAATGAGCACAAGCAGGTTCCCAAATAGGATCTCTGTCTACCCTATAGTGGACACTGCCTAAGTATGAAATTCAAAATTAAGTTCTAGGTAAATTACATGTACTGATCACAACAGTGCACAACACATACTACGTGGCACTCAGCTGTACACTTTGCATACTTACTAAAGAAGTAATGTTGCAGGGCACAGCCCTAACATTTACATTGCAACATAACATGAGACGTGTCGATCCAACTTAGCATTCATGTTCTAGTCCGTTACTTACTAAATCCATCTGCGTTCATGATTTGGACCATTGCTCACAAATTCTATGTACCTATGCTGTAAGGTGCATCTCACAGTCTCTGAAATCAAAACTCAATGTGCAAAATGTTTAGGAAATAATCACAATCACTAACTGTGGTGGATTCATCCATAATTCCATACCACAATTTTATTGACTGATACTTAACTGATTACTCCAAATTACATCACTAAATCTTTACTTGCTTGGAATACAACTTGCCAAAGTACATTTTTTTGTACAGTCATTTAGCGGTTACTATTGATGTGCAAAAGGTATTTCAACTCAAAAGAATTAAAATAAAGTGGAAGTCACTATCAACAACTTACTGTCAATCCAAATACCTAGGAGCCAACTACAGTTAGCTCACTTAACTACCGACTTTCAATATTTCTACTGCACTTAAAAACTTAATTCCTTACCATTGAAAAGTCATAAGTTAGTGCACATACCGCACTACTGCATTGTTGTTTGATTTTGTATGAAAGAGGTTAGTTCATCTATTAACTATCTCAGATTAACAGTCTGGAAGTACTGAATAATCCAGCACCATACTGCACTTTACTACAAACTTTACACAGTCACATAACTAACAAAGTTATGCCAAAATCTATTTCTTTAATGATTACAAAGTTTGTTTTTTTTTTTTTTTTTTTTTACCTGTTTGTATAGCAGACAGTCTTATGAGTACCGTCTATCCATGGGGAAATAGTTACCAGAACATACATCATTACTTAGATGATATAAGAGATGCCAAGCCTGTATTCGCAGTGTCTGTTTACACAATGTGATTACTCCAGAGATTGACACTTGCTTTGCTGCTCGCTGTATATGAACATTTCACGGATTCCCACATGTATATATCCGTTGACGGCTATGACTCAATCACACCCATGATATCTGGTGCAGCATGCTGTAAGTGCTGTTGCAAGGCAGCTGCCCTTTCACCTTTCTGCTAATTATCTGACCTTTGAACACTAAGTTAATAGTATCAGAGATAACTAGGTCTCTGAGCATCAAAAGAAATAAACAATAATAACAATTAAAAACACTAATTTAATCATAACAGAGATGTATAAGGTCTCTGAGTGTGGAAACAATAGAACCAATCAAGTACAGACTGTCTCTCTACTAATTTCAAGTAATTAGTTCTGGACTAGTTGATCGAGCTAACTAAAGCCTTTAAAATATGTCTGGGTTTCCTGACAGCTTATATGTGATTCTGATTGCTGACTAATTTCAACTCTTTGATGCCATGGCATTGGAAAATGGAACACAATCTCGAAATCAGTTATGCGATTTTACCTACTACATGAAAAAGCAACTTTTTTTTTTTCTACTATCTACATAAGATCAATAGCGCTCAGTTGGTCAAGAATGTCACACTTGCTTGTTAGCGCATCCAACTTCTTAAACAACTTGAATACCTGCATTAAAGTTGTTCTCTCTCATGCTCACACCCAATCCACAGCCGGACACTCCAGCTTTGATTCTACTGCAGTTGCTCGCGCTGCTTCTGCTCGCAGCTTCAATTCGGCATGACGCCGCTTCGACCTCGGCCATTGGGGACGACTACGCCTCTGCCAGGATCAAGCCAGCTCCATGCTGATTGTGACTGCTCAGCTCGACCTGCAGTGCCTGCTAAGCTTTCAACTGCTTGCAACTGCATCACTCCAACGGCGAACATGACAGCCTTGGCCACCTTTGTCATTTTGGGCACAAAGACTGACAGTTTAATTATGCTTCTGAAATCAACCTCCATTTCATTAGTGTCCACCATGTCCACCATGACATAGGTAATTTGTTGAGGAATAACACTAAAACTAATTAGTTATTTACTTAACCAATTAACTATCGCGAAGCGACAGTTACATTTTACTTTGTTCACTAACACATTACACAAAAGGGTTTAGCGTGTACTGAACTATAAAGATCAGTCACTCAATATGTCATATAGCTCTTAGTGCCATACAGCACCCAAAGGAAATGATTAGTTTACTTATACAAAAAGCTCAAAACTTTTAATAACCAACAACTGTAACTTGGTGTAAAAACTTCACAAATTAATTGGTACATTATTTAAAACAATCAACATGTTATCTTGCCATCCTAACAACTCAGGCAAATAAAATATGTTTCAGTTACACTTCTTCAGTAACATTTATCACTATATATTTAAAAGTAACAAACCACAGTTCATAAATCTCTATTATAGTATACAAGATGTTAACAAATACTTCACCTGTTCATAGTTGATTTTTACTTTTACCTGTAGATACGCAAACCTTGCCTGTTTACATAATCATCATCAGTCATTCTTGCTGACCAGACTCTTCCATAGGCTCCTGTCACCCGTCTTATGGATGGCCCCGTGCAGGTGTAGTTGCAGGGGTGCTCCATCTAGCGGGTGGTCTGCCCTAGGACCTCTGGCACTCAATTTTTGCCGTCATTTACATCATAATGCTTGGAATATATAGATGGCACGCAGCTTTCTTAGATTTCAGCGCGCGACGTTCCCGCTTCCGATTTGATTAATACTCCCTCACTTCTTCAATAAAATGCCATGTTCATATCTTGTTACAGTATTTAATTCAGTTATCAGTTAATTACTTTATCATTGCTTTCTTAGTTATTTAAGATAATACATTACATACTACAACCAATAATAATCTCCATGACAGTTCACCACAGACTAACTCTAAGTCGCGCCATTTTTTTTAATTCTCGAAAATGGCGCCAATACATTCAAGGCAGATATTAAAAAAGGTTTTATACAATTCCAATAATTTGATTGATGGATATTTTCTAAATTAATCACCTCTATACAAATACACTAATAAAGTTCCTTTTTAAGTGGTGAACTCAATACAACATTAATTGGTTAGGCTGGCCACACACCGTGTCAGTAATACTGTAGCTGTAAGAATAATAGACATTTTCTTTGGTCCATGATTAAACTTAACGTTCTATCTTAATTTTATCAACCAAATATTTAAACGAGTCTTACACATGTAACAGAAGTTTCGTACTTTTCTAGATCGGTAATCCAATCAGGGAAGGTTAGATTTACCACAAGCTAAAAGTAATTCGCGTACCTTAAATCTTTGACCGTCATGAAGTTTTATACTTATTAGGAACACGTATGTTAATAGTAAACTGTCGTCTGCAGACAGACTTGAAAAGCCAATGAACTATACTGCAGAGCTGTATATAAAGCTGCATTGACAGCCTGTACTCAAGAAGCCTCTTAATGCGTTATTCATGTAAGTATTTTGCTATAAAAACTCCTCTGTAAACCTAGGCTTCACTTCAACGCCATTCAGACGCAATACTCTTTAAAGGTTCAAAAAATGTTTTCATAGTGGTCGTGACCTTAATCAGACAAGCCATTCGTTTAAGATTATTGCATTGTCTTTCGACGTGTTTACCAAGACTTTTCCGTAATCTAATCGGCCAAGTTAAGACATCCAAAACACGTGTATTCACGAGTTCTATGAAGATAAGCTTTCAAGGTTCTGCATGTAATTGATTAACAGAGAAGCCAATTAATACGAGAACATACTCAACCGTAAATCAAAGGTTACTTATGTAGAATTGTAGATACGTATATTAAGAGGAGGGGTAGGGCAAGCTCTCTTCATACAAACTTTGTGCAGGATTTTCTTCGTTTGTGTTCGCATTAAAGTTATGATTTTTGGTCAGTATCCTTATTTTTCTGTTAGCTATTTCGTGATGTAATTTTTTTTTTCATTTTTTTTTTTTTTTCATTTTTTTAAAATATTTGAAAATTTCCACATCACTTTCTTCGCATATCTAATATTTACATCCTAGCCAAAACCTACGAATAAAACGTGCACAGAGTTTGTATGGAGAATGCCTTGCCCACCCCTGCGCCTTAAGAGCAAGCAACATATATTTTCACATAAGATTGGGTAAGATATCATAATGAATGTCACGAGAAGGCTCTGTCTTACTCTTTTGTTCTTGGAATATTTAATTTAGAGAATTGCATTTTTAAGTATGTCGATGGTTAGATTAACTGCTTAACGTACGAGCCTAAAATGTTTACACAGAGCTTAAACCTAAAAGGGTTGAAAAAACACTAACTTAGCAAAATAAAGATCAGAATCAGAAGTGTTTTTTCGTCCTCAACAAACTTGCTTAGTTTGACCAGGGTTTTAACACATCGGAATGAGTTCTTGCATCTGTATAAAACTAAGATATTTTATTTCTTGTTGACATTTCTAATTAAAGTCGACGCGTGCGCGAATGAAGGTTTAGACGTGCCTGATAGAAAAACGTCGTATTTTTCATTTGGAGCTGCAACCATTTGTGACATTGTGAAATTAGGGACTCGAATACAGCTGCCGAGCACCTGCACTTACTTATGGTGTCAGGGACATTGAACTTCGGTGACCTTTCCGTAACTATATTGGATATTCGTAAGCTATTTTTAAATACATATGTTTCGCAAAAAAAAGTTAATATATGTACTTTGTTACGAGTACGTAACACAGTGACCTATGTTGTGACGTCGTGAGTCAGATTCTGAGTCTCAAGGTTTTTTAACTCACGAATATTTACCAAGTACTATTTTTCGTTTATTATTGTTCGTATTAATATTGTTTTTCTTTTCCCTACACAATATGGGTAATTGGGTGTTCCGAAATCATTTTTTTTAATGAGGATGTTTTAATTGACGTTATAACCACAAAACAGGCAACAAATTCACGATATTAGGTATTTTTTCTAGTAACACGCATTCATATTATTCCATTTTATTGAAAACGCTGCCACTTCACGGGAGAGTTAAATTTTTTAAATTATATAACAAAGTAATTATTTAATCATACTTTTTCTTTTGTCTAATTTCAGCGATGTTTTCATATTAATCTTGTCACGGCCATACATGTATATAATGTACTTAGATCAATTCGCAATAATTAGAATATGTTTGCGATATTTCGAAAGCATAATGTACAGCACCGAGCAATAAATATTGCACGTCGGTCTTTGGAAAGAGATAATTAGCTGTTTAAGACAATTTCCGAACACAGGCGAACGTCCATCAATGATCTTATTTATTAGTGAACGTTTCATATCGAATAAATACTGTATTTTATGAACTTTATTAGTTTAAGTCAAATCGATGACATGTTGGGTACATAGGTATGTATATGGTATGTACCTTGGTATATCTATAGTTTCCACAAATGTCACATAGGTCGTATGAGACTACGTTCTATGAAGCCGAAATTAGCCGAATTTCTTTCCAAAGTACTCTTCAAAAGTATATGAACATGCACTCTAACGCCTTGACAATAGAGTCGTGTTCAGATATTTGTGAGCACCTCGTTCGCTCCGATATATCTGATGGAGACTGTAAAAAGACATATTTTAGTTTCGTTTATGAATGTCGTCGAAAGTACTGGATGCTAGAATAGGTCAACATTTAAAAAAAAAACACAATATATATATATATATATATATATATATATATATATATATATAATTCTTAAGTTATCAAGAATTTTACTGAATAAATCCTTTATTTATAATAAAATTCATTTGTGTGAGGTGTCCAATAAAAAATATTTGTATTGTAAAAGATACTTTTTAAAAATATGACTACTACTTATAAAATAAAATAATAACAAAATTACATACGTAATTACAAACAAAAACCGACCCCAAAACCGTATGTTATGTCAATAATTAATAGAC
The DNA here is from genome assembly GCA_951800055.1 of Cenopis cana. Lineage (NCBI taxonomy): Eukaryota > Metazoa > Arthropoda > Insecta > Lepidoptera > Tortricidae > Cenopis > Cenopis cana. The sequence continues at coordinate 9,317,277 of OX637476.1, read as the reverse complement.
GAAATTAACTATATTGTGACTGTGACGAAAACTTAGTCGGTATACTAAGACGTAATATGTCCCGCTTGCGACGCTCTGGCGGGATGGGAGACTGTGAATCATCCTTATATGTCGACTTATTTTTATCTTCCAGTGTATTTGTCGTAAAACTAAGTCATATTATCTGAATGTTTTGAATGTTGAAACTAGGTAGCAGCTGGTATAATACGCCTAACGAGAGCAGGTGTCGCTGGACCTTTCCACGGTTTCACTAAACTATGCATAAATGGAGCCTTCGTAATAATTAAATTCCTGGGCACCAACCACCAACCCGTTCTGGTACTAGGTAAAGGTAGTTTATGCCGCGTTTACATATAACCTTCGCGTAGCAAATTGACGTTACAACTTCTACAGTGATAAATTACTCCAGTCATGGGTATTCAGACATTGTCACTTGAGTGTCTTTACCCATTGGAATGTAAATGATTTAGCACTTACGTTCTGGTCTAAAATTAACAAAATAAAATAAACCCGAAAAACTATTTTTCTGAAAACACAGCTAAAAGAAAAATATCTGTACGAATATAAGTTTAACTAACGACGAATGTATAATATAATGTACAAATATTACGAGTTATATGTTTTTCCGATTGTAAAGATATAACATAATAACATGAAACATCCTTTATCAATGAATTTGTATTTTAACACATGAAATAATACGAGTAACAGTTTACTTAAACAATACTTTATTTATTTTAGCGCTATAGTATATAATATGTGTTGAGTTGAGGCACGATGCAGTGGTCTTCCGGGTATTGCATGTTGTGTAATTTTCCGCAATTCTCAGAAAATTCGATAAATGCTGATAATCAGTAAAACCTTCATTTCGGTAATACAGTAATATTCAATAATATACCTGTCATATTCATGTCGTTATTTAATATTGAATAAAGTAATTATTGATAGATTTTCTGAATAGATTTCAACCTTTGCAGACGAGAATGTTAATGTATGCTAACAATTAATTAATCAAGTTAATTGCTTGTTTTATACGAAACAGACCCCCGTTCACACCCAAGTCCTTCGCATTTAAAAATTGGTTACCTACCTACAGAAAATATTAGCTTTAATAATAAATTATAAATGGAATACATTTTAATAACGCCGACAATCAAGTGGCAAGTTGGTAACCATGCTATGTATAGGGCGTGTGGTCCACATTGTTCAGTACCATAAGTCCACATATGGAGATTTTTTTGCAGGAAAGGTGTGTTATAGGAGTCTTTGCCCCCTGGTACTGGCTAGATGCTTGCCAAGTCAAGAGCACTCCCATTTTTAATAAAAAAAAAACAAAATTGACCCCCGAGGTGTGCCTAAATTTTACGAAACAAAACCGAAAGTAAATAATAAACTATTGATTTCATTAATCGCTAAAGCACCAAATTCCTCAAGTATTTACGTAAAGGGGACCTCGCAGAACACGTTCTATTCATCCAGATACTTCGACTTCTCTTCTGCTGTCAAACAGAACCTTCTGTTCCCAGGCGTTCCCACATGCAATCAGTGAGTGTGATACAATACAACCTTTGCATTCTATTGTATCGCTAAGAGAGGTTGAAGTTTGTCAAGATCCTTGAAAAGAACACGGCTTTTCAGGAGGGTGTCAAGCGTAGGTACTAGGTATGTTATCAGTGTCATGTCGATTAACCCGAATTTGAAGTTTTAAGTTAATGCTCATTGGACGCAGAATGTAACCCTCTTAAGTGGAATGACATCTTCCGTCGGACGTACCGTTTTCGAAATTCGAGCTACAAGCAAAATACTGAAAAAATTTTTTACCTGGGATTACGCAAACTCAAATTAGGACCAAATGAAGGTATTAAAACGACTTCCCGCTTGCTGAAAATTATTTTTTCGAAACAATCTAATTAAATGGCCTATGACTATTTTCGACTCGGGTGGACAGCTGTCACCTGATACATTTTGCAGTTATGAGGTCTTTTTTTTATGGATATAGAATAAATTTTCTTCAAAAATAAATCAAATAAAAGCGCTCCACGAGCTGCTTTCAAAAATGACACCATGACAAGCTAGACTCAGCTAGAGGCTTCGTGAAGAATTAAATTTATTTTCAAAACAAACAAGACTCCTACTTGCCTGCCCCAAAAAAAAATCTCCATAATATGCGGACTTCTCGGACAGTAGCCAAGTACCTACTGGATTAATACGAACCTTACAAAAATATTACTTTTGGCTACCCTTGATAATAAGAGTGTAGTTGTAATAACAAGTAAAGTAAATATTTAGTAAAGCAGATTAATTTGACACTTCTGGCAGACCTATAATGTGAAGTTGTTAATTTTTTATCCAACCACAGTGTGTTGAATTCGTTTGTGATATATGTCAGTCCGACCCAGGTTCGGGCTAGCTGAGTTTCTTGATGGACTCTTCTTAGCTAGGCTAGGATTAGTGAACCAGCGACAAAACTCCCAGTAACTCGATTCCACTGACACACCTCAGATTGAGTTGAAACCGCTCAAGCAATCTCACTGGAGCGCAAACTCTTAGAGTATTCCATTGTTTTAACCGCCCGCGTGGTAATATCGGAGGTTTCCCCTGGATTTTCCCCAGGCCACTCTCCAACCGCGCCCTCCTATCGCTTTATCGGGCCCGGCCTATAAAGCCACAGTCAGGTTCAAAAAAAATAGTTTGTATGAAAAAACATTATTTTTACTAAAATCTATTCTCTATTTTTACTAAATTTCTTATAGAAAACACTCTGTATATTTGCACCGTTCCATAGCGCCGTTAGGCCGCATGCACCGGGTTTTTCTACTGCAATTAGCCGCTACGCCTTGGGGCGGCGCCGGGGGTGCAACGCGACCGTTACCTCAGCTTGCAATAATTAGCTGGAACTAGATCGCCCATCTAGTCTCAGGAGCCTGGTTTGAAATCAATAGGTACTTATGTTATAATCAAGCTTGGATTTTTGTAGACATCGTTTTAAAAAATCATCCTACGTAACTACTTAAATAAAGTGAGTGCCAAATAGCAGTATTTTATAAACAACGTTAATTTTCCACACCAGCGTGTTTACGAAGCGATCAAAATTGGAAATCCGACCAAACCACCTAGGAAAATACAAGCCGTCGGCCATAATCATAATATTAAATTTCAAGTGCAGCTCACAGCCACGAATAGAATAACCAGTGGAACAAGAATAGCGTTGCAGCACTGGAACTTCAAGGACATCGAAAATGCACGCGCGGCTATTCTCATCCAGTTAAGTAAGTGTCTTTTGACAATTGGCGCAGACGACAAAGCGTGGAATTTTCAGTGCTCCTTCGTTAAATCCACGAGAGAAATTTCACGCCAAGGTTATTTCAGTGCAGTGAATAAATTATTCCACTTAGTTTAACTGAGATATTACTTTGTGCTGGTCATTGCAAATGTTCGCTATAGGTACCTAATAGTTTACAATTAATTTGTGAATGATTAGGATTTAGCCATCTCGTCTAAATGTATTAAAATGTAGATTGTTTTGAATTTCCTAATAACTCACAGCAGGTGCCAATTCGACGAATCCGTATTTTTTGCCATCGCAAGCTGCGCACAGCGCCCACACTCCCGCCGCTGATCTAAAACACCGGTTCTTCTCTATTTACCTATTAATCTAAACATAGCTTTGACGTAGTCGCACTGGCATCTAGAACAATATAAAGTAGTTGGTGCATTTGATTACACGCATTTATGTAATCTCCCCAGTTCCTGTCATTTCGTCCAGCTGCGGCCAGCTAGCGTAGCCATTTATTTGTATGACAATTCATCATCATCATCATCAGCCTATATACGTCCCACTGCTGGGCACAGGCCTCCTCTCATAGATGAGAGGGATTGGGCAGTAGTCCCCACGCTGGCCCAGAGCGGGTTGGGGACTTCACATACAACTTTGAATTTCTTCGCGGATGTATGCAGGTTTCCTCACGATGTTTTCCTTCACCGAAAAGTTAACGGTAAATATCAAATGATATTCCGTACATAAGTTCCGAAAAACTCATTGGTACGAGCTGGGATTCGAACCCACGACCGCTGCTTGACAGCCGCATGCTTGAACCACTGGGCTACCGTAGCTTATGACAATTAGCCAAATATAAATACGTTCCTGAGTTATTCCATTCATTCAATTCGCCTCTTGTGTTTATCCTCAATCAAGGGCGACTTCATATGACGCATGAGACTTAAGGCGCTACACTGAGAAATTTGGAAACTTTGAAACGCTGTCCTGCCCAGACTAGCAAACAGTAGGGGCTGATTTTCAGATATATGATTCTTGACTATATGATTGTAGTACTGACAATAAAGAAACATGAATGCTTAAAATTTTCTTGATAGAAAATAAATCCAAAGTCGAGTCTATATTTTTCTTTTTTTCCTCAGCCTACGCATTATTAAAAGACACGATTAAGTTAATATGATGGTATTTTACCTCATCTAGGTACTGACAAGAGGAAATTTAATAAACCTGCACACAGTCAGATATTTAACGAGATTTGTCTAAAAAGCCATTCTCGGAGAGGGTTGCATCCCGTTTTGTCGTGAGCGAAAAACAAAGGGTGTCTCTTTCAATCGATACATCGCCTTAATAGCAGTTATTATAAAGTACAGTATTTATTTATTAAATACACGGATACTTCATTGTGGCGGCAAGGATATACCTATACATAGGAGACTAGGAGTACAAATATGATTGTACGATTATCATGAGTAAGACATAGTCATATTGCAGGCAGGTCAATATATAACTGTATGATACCTAAGGCGACGTGAGCTCAGCGCTTAGCTGCTTTCGAGGGGGTGAGGTGCGTGGCTTGAGGGGAGCAGGCGCGGGGTTAGCCGCTTGCCACCGGGCTCGCTGCCAATACCGACATGTCACAGTATAGTGCATAGCCAGTAGTACAACTCTTAGTCACTACAACTGAACGGGTAAACCATAAATGTAATGACCATTGTCAAGACGGCGCCATTATTCTGATGTATATGTCAATAGTTCAGTATAATCGAAACAATGCGAATGGCAACTCGTCATTTTTACATACCTACTTTCATACACCGTAATTAAATATTTTGACACAATGACAACACATCGTGGATTGTAATAAAATAGACTTTTTTATTTTATTCACCCTTATGTTATGATATAATTGTCAAATTGAGTTGATTTACATGTGTGTTTGATCATCTACTTGAAAAACAAAACGAAGTTATTGTTCCTTGCGAAGTATGTCTCAATATTGTTTTTGCATAATTTATTACAATAAAAGTCTTGTGAAATTAAAATATCCACACATAGAAAAATATAATCTATTTATTAATAAGTATTGTACTTGTCATAATTCAATATGAGCCACGAGGCGGGTCACCCTATATACAGGGTGGATATTTTTTGGGTCAGTGAGGGCAGCTACCAGATCCCGTCCGGCTACGTGAAAATGGTCTTAGAAGAACTTCCTTCGATTTTGATTTTGAAATAGGCGTTTTCCTCGATTTGCCGCTTTTCTTGTCGGATTTTTTTTGGTCCCATACAAACTTTGGGTCCTGGATAGGAATTGGAACGATTGGCATCAAAAAAAAAGTTTATCAAAAATAAACTAAAAAATAAAATAAATAAAATCTGTAAACGCCAATTTTCATTAATTTTAATTCGAGGGAAGGTCTTCTAAGACCATTTTCGCGTAGCAGCACGGGATCTGGTAGCTACTAGCTGCCCTCACTGACCCAAAAAGTAAATCCAACCTGTATATATACCAATAGCATTTACAAAACACTGAATTATTGCGCGCACACGCTTGAAAGAGGCCTGGTACGCAGTTTTAAAACCGGCCAAGTGCGTGTCGGATCACGCACAGCGAAGGGTTCCGTACCGACACCTAGCAGTCCACTAATAAAATTGAAAACATTAATAATTTCTACAATATAAAACGTGAAAATTTAAATCAATATATATATATATATATATATATATATAAAAGGAGAGTGTTAGTGGGTATGTCCGGCCTTTTCTCTATGATCACCAACTGCCACCTTCTCATGGTTGCATTGCAGTGGTAGAAGGCCCTTGGTGTGCACTTGCAAGTAAGGGAGTTTGGTGGCGGTGGGTGGAAGTGGGTGGTAAAAATGGGGTAAATTTTAAATTTTCAATAGGAGTAAAAGAGACAGACGATAAGTGTGAAAGGGATAGACTGTATGTGTAGTACATTCCAATAATGCTAATGCCCTCGAACAGTGCGACAAGGACAGCATTGTTAGAGCGAGACCGTCATATTTTCCAGAACTTTCCGGGGCGTTCGAAATCCTTCTAGAACATGCTCGAAGGGTGAAGATGAAGACTCCATACAGACTTTCTAGACTTCTTCTTCTTCTTTTTTCTAGAAACTTCGATCGCGAACATTCTAGAACCTTCGGTACCTATGCCTATAGCTTGAAAACCCGTTTCAGGCGGTTTCAGGATCCCTTATATCTGATATCAGTATATGGCGAAATTTCCAGCAGGATACAGCAGGACAGAGATAGCAGTAGTAGAACGATATAGCTATACAAAACATACGAAACATTCGAGAAGAGAGTGAGAGAGATAGCAGTAGTAGAGAGAGATAGCTATACTCGAAACATTCAAGAAGAGAGTGAGAGAGATAGCTATACTCGGAACATTCGAGAAGAGAGTGACAGAGATAGTGGTAGTAGAGAGAGATAGCTATACTCGAAACATTCGAGAAGAGAGTGAGAGAGATAGCAGTAGTAGAAAGAGATATCTATACTCGGAACATTCGAAATGAGAGTGACAGAGATAGCAGTAGTAAAAAGAGGTAGCTATACTCGGAACATTCGAGAAATAAGAGAGTGACAGAAATAAGCACCATTGGAAAGAAACAAAAATTTCAGACGTAAATTTCAGTGCCTTAGAAGCGTTTTAGCAGGCTGAAATGTTATTTCAGGCCGTTTCAGGAGTAGCTCTATCACATATCATATGATCGAAATTTCACCCAAGACGCCGCCGTTTTCAGGCACCTGGGACATATTTTCAGTCCGTTTCAGGAGTAGCTCTATCACATATCAGATTATCAAAATTTCACCCAAAATGCCGTCGTTTTCAGGAGCCTGAAATATGTTTTCAGTCTTTTCAGGAGTAGCTCTATCACATATCAGATGATCAATATAAGTAGTAGTAAACCGGTGTAACAATTATTGCGAAACTTACACTTAATACGCGAGCGAAGCCGCGGGGCTAAAGCTAGTATTATATAAAGAAAGTCCACTGTGTCTATTTGTCTGTCCGTACACGCCAAAATAAATACCACCGTTAGTAAAAAAATGTATTACGTTGTACGTTGTGTCACGAGTATTGTCCTACTGTTATTCATAGACTGTGTTAGTTTGGCAGCGTCAAAGCGTTCCAATAAAAAGGTTTGATATACCTTTACCCACTATAATACGATATTGCATTACACTTACCATAGTTTGTGCAGTTTTCCTTCTATTGGCACCCACAATCTCGAGATGACGAAGTCTAGCAGGTTTCCTTTTATTAATTACCCATTTCTAATATTGAAATGTCAAGTGACGTTGAATTGACGCGCCGCACAGATCCTACCTCGAACGCAGCTCGCTGAGCACTGGACGGGCGGCCGCGCCGGTCGTGTACGAACGAGTTTGCAGAAATGAGTATTATCTTACTACATTTTTTTTTATTTATTTTAGTTAAGAAAAAGTAATCGATGAGTTCCATGAAGTAGAACATTACGCATTTATTGATATAATTTTCATGTTGATAGCTAATGTGCAAAAATAGTTATAACTATTTAAAGGTGTGGTTTAGACGCAAGTTCGCGATTTTTTTTTATTCAGCGAAAGTTGCGTAATCATGTTTTGAATCGATGTTTGTACTACAGAAAGGTCTCAAAATTGTTGTGCATATTTTTTGAAAACCATATCTTCATCTACAAACGCGTTAAAAGGCTTCAAAAACTCTGTTCTCTAAGCTCACGTCACCTTAACGCTATTACTTTTTACTTACTTGGAAATACTGAAAGTCGACCCTAATCGTCCTGCAGTCATACCAACTGGAAATACCTATTTTTAACTAGCTTTCAGGACTGGTAAAACAATAATTCTATCTATATCTGAGTTGAAGCATTTGGAGTTCGGTATCGCGTTTGGGTTGCAAGGGGATTATAATTTATTATATTTAAACTGTATACAGTAGTCTAAATTAATAACGACTACAGACTACAACAGCTTTACAATGAGTTTTAGTCGTGGAGATTCGGGATTAGTGGCAACAGTTGCAAGGCGGTCAAAGGGAACTTGGACAAGCTTTACCTTACCATTGTTAAATTAAATACGATTGAGGTTCTGTCTTTGCACAGTTAACTACATATTTACCGATTTAATGTAATGTGTAATTAATTATACGGGGCTTTTTGTTTGACGTGGATATCTCTTTGAATTAAATAGTGGTATAATAGGTAAATACATGTTTTGTCAAGTAATAAAGTTATGAAGTCAACAAACTAACTACCCTGTAATTCAACTCATCACCCACAACACACTTCAACCCTATTTCCAAAGTAGTCAGGTTTCTTACGACACCCACGAGATGAAATGTGGTGGTGCTAATCCGACACCTGGTCTGGGCACCAGACACCACACGGACCTTTGTCACTAGAATACAACTTTATCCCCATTTTCTTAAACCTCAAATTGGCAAGATGATTCTGGAAGTTAAATTAAGTTTCAGGTGCTATGCCTAGTCTATTGGGAATACAAGTGAGTTTGTTTGCGTTTGTAATTCAAACACAATTTTAATTCCAAAAAAGAACTGACCTTAGCTTTATAACCAAAGTAATTCTTCATACTACATATTTCGCTCCCCTAATTAAAAAACGTATAAAGCAATAGTTTTAAATGAGCCATCAATGTCATCATATATTAATTTAAACTTACACGATTTTCACACATTGTTATTGGGAAATAACAATGTCATAGTTTAAGTTTAACAAAAATAAACGGAAACCCTGTTTCGAAGGATAAAAGTATCACGCTTCGTTCTCTTTTTCTCAAAGTACATCTAAGTGAAATACACTTATTTTAGTAGAGATAAAAAATGTCATAGCCGACATGATCCGTATTTCCAAATGAGCCTTTTTACAGAATGAGGGAAAATAGTGTTACTCTAAGGTAAGTAGTTGCTATTAACTTGTCGCTAAGATGTGTTTTTATGTTAGTCCCCAGTATGAGTAGATACTAATGGCTCGGGAACATTGGTTCGAGTTCAGATTAGTTTATGTCTCACCAAACGTAAAGAGGACAACTTCGAGATTCGAAATGTGACACGTTGGTGACATAGCGATATCCCCAATTTGATGCCACTGCACTATAAAATAAAATAAAATTCATTTATTCTTCAATTTAGGCATATTACATGCACTTATGAATGTCAAAAAAACTCACTGTCATAAGTGGGAAGACAGAGACATGAAATAATAGCGATATCCTCTTTTGTCAATTATGATAAACTGTCTCGGGATTTTGCCCGTCGCCGCGTTGGTGAATACACGTGCTTTTCGCGACGACGGGCTGAATCCACTACCAAACAAAACCAGTTGCCTACTGTCATGGTATCGTTACCGAAAAACGTCTTTGAACAAGTAATGATTGGCGAAATCATCATAAATTTGATGGAAAGCCTTTTTTAAGGAGTGAAGTGAAGTGATAAACTGGCTCTGTTGAAGTCTGTAATATGCTGTTTTACGTCACACAGTAAGGCATTGTTGATAATGTGTACAATGAGTACAAACTAATCCTATCCTCTTCCTACCCTTCCTGCCTATATGCCTTATCATAGATCAGACATTATTTTACCAGACACAACATAATGGCCTCTTCAGTAAACACACTAAAAGTAAATCCTGGGCCTTTACCTAGGCGATGACGTACCTACATAAGTAAATAAAGGTTTAATCCTTTTACTATAATGAAGTTAAGCCATAATTACATTTTCATTATACAAATCTTATTCATAACGAATAATTTACCTACGATTAATTTACTGAAACTGTTTAATGTTTCATCAAATACAGTTATTCAAATGATTTGTTTCCAGAACAGAGATAGTTTGGAACGATTTGGGGATTTCGAAAGCAATGGACTTTGTGGATCCGAATATTAATGTAAACATATTAAGACAACAGTTTCGTAACGTCAAGGTGTGTCTAACTGACTGCTTTTTATTTGAGTGACTGAGACATTTTCACTTTGTTCTGGGCCAGCTAATCTGGTATTGTGTCGTTATCAAGTATGGATTCAATAAGTAATATTATAGGTAATAATGGGAAATTAATGTTCAGTGACAATCCAGTGAGCGGTGCATTTATTTAATTACGGATTTAGTCCGGGAGATAAACAGAACTTGATTAGCGAGTGTACAGAGTACTAGATATCCACTAATTTGATAAAACGCTAAACCTACGTCAGGAGTGCTAAGTATAAGTGGATATATTTTGCCCCAGCTTCCTTAATTTAAGGGACAGAGAGTGACTATGTATATTTTTTGTCAGGACGTGTATGACTCATTTAAGAGTGTTGTCCAGATGCTGAACTAAGACTTCCCTTTCACAACTATTCCTCGCAATTTAGTTTTTTCGCCTACCACTGCTATATTTCTAACGTTTATCCTGAATAACTACTATCGCAAAATATCCAGCTCATCTCATGATAAATAGAAGTTCAATCCGAAACAAATGCTCGGCTTGCCATGCTGGGGTGGTGCCTATTCACGAAGCTTACCGATTACTCGCTTGAGGCGTACCAGTGTAAGTCTGACCTGCGATTCTGCGTAATTATCACTAACCTCGGAAGCTAGATGTAGTAAGGGAGAGGGAGGTTGCGGTGAGCTTGAGACAGGTTGTGAATAGCAAAGCTGATCTAAAATAACGTGACACTGCAGACGCCGCCGCGCCGGCGCGCGTCCGCGCAACAGATTAAATTTTATTTGTAGCGTCCGTCTATAAAAAGCGTGTGCGTCCGTCTGGATGCCCGTCTCCTCCCTACTTTATGCTTTGAGACGTTTCTAATGAAAACGCTACAGCTTCGGGAATTATCATAAATTACCTAGTTATAATAGTATATGCTCGTTAACGATAGTAAATATCGAGTCAGTTTGCGATTCTCATGCAAACGTCAAAAGTAAATCATGATTTTTAGGGTTCCATACCCGAAGGGTCCAGACGGACCCCTATTGCTGTCACTCACGCGTCCGTCCGGCCGTCCGTCGTCTATCACAAAATTTTGTTCCTAAGAATTTTTTAACATCATATTTTATCTTTGAAATTTTCTTATTTTGCCTATTAAACCAACTTAATTTTGCGGCTGGTTTGGAACCCTAAATGTGCGAAGTCCAACACGCAATTAGCCGGTTTTTTTAAGCTTAGATAATTTCCAGGAACTCAAATCATGAATTTTACTTTTGTTTCTTATCTACAAAACGCTTTTGCATCTTACTAAGTAACAAAAAGACATCAAATAAATACTCGTAGGTATTTTACAACGACAAATAAATCCAGGTGCTTGACGTTACAAGTTATTTGTAGGAGCAAACTCTTTAAGGAAATTCAACGCTTTGCGAGAATTTTTCGGCGACGGTAAAACATTTTGCGGTCTTCAGTTTGAACACTTTGTTTCGGGTTACGTTATAAAATGGCACCCAACCGGTAATCGATGCTTCGCAACCAGTTTGGTGTTTAGTCCAAGGGGTTCATTAAGTTTGCTGTGTAACCTCCTAACCCATCTTTCTTTTATTTCGTATTATAATTATATCAATCAAAGTATCGCCTCCCCGTTTAGGTAAGTCCTAATGTATATACTTTAACCATGTGTTTCTAGAGACAAAACCTGTGGACCACAGGATATTTTGAGATGTTACCATGAATATACAGTATAGTATAGTATAGTAATATGTTTTCATATATTTGACATGTGTACTTATTTGGCGAATAGTCACCCTTAACGTCCTGGACGATGTAATCACAGCGTCCTTCGAAAGATGGAACGCTGCGCTTACGACGTCCAACTCAGACACGCCGGCGGGGACGTCCACCACGTGATCGCGACAACACAGACACATATAGTCCCTATTTGTCCCGGTACCGCCGCATACAGGGTAGAGTCAGTCCGACCCAGATTGGGCCTAGCTGAGTTTCTTACTGGACTCTTCTCAGCTTCGCTAGGTTTAGTGTAATACCAGCGGCAAAACTCCCAGTAACTTGATTCCACTGACACACTTCAGATTCGGTTGAAACCGCTAAACCAAGCTAACTGGAGCGCAATCTCTTAGAGTAGGTATTCCAGTGTTTAAACCGCCCGCATGGTCGTGTCGGAGGTTTCCCCTGGATTTTCCCCAGGCCACCCTCTATACTATTTATCTATAGCTAGTTTCACAGTATCAAAAACAGAATCTCACCAAACTATGATATCATGACGCCTATGACCGGATGCGTCTTTGTTTTACCGACAGGGGTGCAAAAGCTAAAGCCGAGCGCAACACACACTTCAACCCCGCAGTCACCTATTAGGGCTCTCATCGAAAGAACGTTATTCAAAGTATTCTCAGAAACCACACACGGGCCTCGCCATTTCTGTTATTCCAATTAAAAGAATATTCATTTTCAAATGCAAAGTCAGTTCTTCCGCTTCGAAGCAGTCGTGACTGGCAACCGCGGCGCCGCTCGTCTAACCACAAGTTACCAGCAACATTAACCCTGATGGAAACGGGCCGCGCCTGCCTCATCCGACCTAGCAGTATCTGCCAGTTAAAACCACATTACAATAATATCAGACTTCTTACATTCGAAAAGTTATCGGAATTTGTTTCGTTGAAGAAGAAAGAAAGAAAGAAATAGTACATTACTTACCAAGGGCGATAAAACAAAGAATGTCTCAGATCGCAGGTATTTTACGCCCGAGCCGAAGGCAAGGGCGATAAATATGCGATCTGAGGCTTTCTTTATTATCGCCCGTGGTAAGTACAAAATTTTATGTCACCCCCTGGCCAGGAAGTGGGTTTTTTCGCGCGCGGAGCGTGCGATAATGGCCACTTTATGGCAAGGTGTGACATAAAAATATTTATGTCACACCTGGCCATAAAGTGGCCATTATCGCACGCTCCGCGCGCGAAAAAACCCACTTCCTGGCCAGGGGGTGACATAAAATTTTGTACTTAACACGGGCGGTAATAAAGAAAGCCTCAGATCGCATATTTATCGCCCTTGCCTTCGGCTCGGGCGTCAAATACCTGCGATCTGAGACATTCTTTGTTTTACCGCCCTTGTTAAGTAATGTACTATTATTGTCACACAACAGATATGAGAAGTGTACATGTGTACCACTTGATAGTTATAACTATAACTAAAGAAGCAAATGAACTTTTTGAATATAAATCCAACATCAATTAGTAATTTAAATCGTACCGACCCCGACAGCAACTTTTAAAAAGGGAACAAATAAAATGATCACCTAAATAACTTTTGATATCATCAAATTTTCGAACCCTAAAATAAGGTTGAACACTCAAAAAAAATTATCGATCAGCAATTCCGAGTCACCAAAAAAATTCTACCTATTTTTGCAGCACTTGCACCTATTTTACTCATTGCGTTCCTATAAATTTATAATCGCATCAAAAAAATTGTCAAGTACCACCAAAAACACTAAACTACCACCTAATCTCATGCACCTTTTTTCATTAGAATTACATCCAAATATTATATACATCGCATGCTACATTTTAGTAAACAGTTACAAATTAATCGTTTTTAGCACTATAAATATTTCAGTTATTTCCAAAATGTTATAAATTAGAAAGTAAAATTTAAAATTAATTTAAAAAGCAACGCGCAATGTGGCTGTGTGAAATAATAACACGTATACTGCTATCTCACTCAATCAAATACAAAGAATTGTCTGAAGCATAAAACCTATTGATATGTCGTTAGAGTGAAAGGTACTTATTGCTGTTTCATTCTAACTACCTATTGCTGATGGTTTACAAACTGCAAGTTTTTTTTTTTTTTTTAATGCGTTGACGTGAGCGCGTTTGATTGAAACCTTTTATTTGAAAATGAGTTTTGTTGATTTATTAAATTGTTAGCTTGTTATGAAAATGGATAAAGGTCCTCAAATGAGTTTACTTTATTAATATAGATAGACTTTCATGGAAAAATTAAAGGAAGTTAATAGGTAGAAATAGGTATAGGTAGGTTTAGGTTATGTTAGTTTTGCATCGGCCCGAAGGGCCAAAACAACTCAAAATAGGAGCTCCGCGCCAGCGGAGATCCGTCAATACTGTTCCAATCTCCACTAGTTTGAAATTAAAATAGCTATTTTTATTTCAAACTTCAACTTCTTAAAATCATTTAGCGCTGTCTTGCTCGCACGCGGTGCGAGGTGCGAGCGAGACGGACCGTATGGAAAACCGCATCAGTGTGCTAGCAATGAGGTTAGACTAGATTGGAACTGCTTTGCGCGTCGGACATTAAAAAACAATTGCCGCCTGAAATTTGGTGATCATGTAGTATTTCTGGGTATCGAAAGAATTATTTGGGTGTAAATAATTTTAATAGGATTACGAGCCCTGTAATATTTGGATGTAAATTATATGAAATTTGGTGTTTGAAATTAGGTGATCATTAAGTATTTTTGGGTAGTGACTAATTTATTTGGTAACAATTTAATTTAATAGGTTATCGACATGTTACTTCTTTGAGTTGCACTTTATATTTAAAAGGAGTTGAAAATTTGGTGCGAATCTAGTATTTTTGGTAATCAATGTAATTTTTTAGAGCATCATTCGGCAACTAATTTGGTGGTTCGTTAAATGCTACCCTTTTAAAAATACATGTATGTATACGTGAAGCAAACTACTAAATTATGGAAGTCGGTAATAACGATTTAACGTTAATGCATCACTTAAGCGCTCGGTTGTTTTATGCGTTTGGTGGTTGTTTGACGCATAAGACAACCGAGCGCTTTAGTATGCGAAGTCGGCGACGCCAATAGTAACTATCTTCCTTTGTTTTTTGCGTGTCTTGAAATTGTACAAAAGGGGTAAAGAGTATGTCGGGAGCTATAGGATCTAGAGTTGTGTGTCGTTGCATCAATGGTGCAATTTTATAGGGTGGGGCAAGACAGTGCGTGCCGGCGCCGTCTGGGCGCACTAGATGACTCACCGGGCTCTCCGGCTGCACTCCCCTTGCACTAAATCCACCCCGTAATTGATCGTTAGATGACCTGCCAACTAGTTCAATTAAGTGTGAAATATACATACGTGCCAACCCCGTTTCCGTGACCAACTTTGTTTACAATACGCCTACCTATTTGGAATGAAAAATGAAAACATCGTTCTATTCTCGCACGAACTAATAACATAGTTATACATC
Organism: Cenopis cana; assembly: GCA_951800055.1. Taxonomy (NCBI): domain Eukaryota; kingdom Metazoa; phylum Arthropoda; class Insecta; order Lepidoptera; family Tortricidae; genus Cenopis; species Cenopis cana. The sequence continues at coordinate 9,301,807 of OX637476.1, read as the reverse complement.
GAATAGCAAACGTACTGTCTCGCTCGTAATCAAAGTTGTCGAAAGTGACGCAATGATAACTAAACAGATGAAACAAAATCAATCAATATTCGCTAATTTTTCAAACTAATTAACTCGAAATAATCATCTTATCGTGGTTTACGCATTGTGCCTTGTGACAGTGCTTCAGCGAAAATGCCACAAATAAATGTGGAAATATGAGTGAGCATAAAGCACGAACTTGCTGAGTCACTGTCTGTATGTAATTTTTATGTGGGGGTAGGAACGATATATGGTGGCGGTGGCGGAGTGTGCAGTATCTGTCATGAGCACTCGCGTGACGCCGCCGCCGCGCCGCCCGCACGCCTCCACACGCAACGCAAACGAATTTAAATATTCCATTTACTTCAGTCTTCGGTCCTCTACATTCATAATGATATGCTTTTAAACAATAGGCCTTTTTTGTCTTCCAATTTTTGTCGGGTACTGAGTAGACGTTGGAGGGAGTTTTTTTTGTAAATTTTCGCCATGTTAGCGGAGTATTAATACAACAACAAAATATTAATTAAATTCGAATATGAAGCACTAAGTATACTTACTATTAAAACGGTGTTAATAATTTAAGGTAGTTTTTACAGTGTTTACTGCTGCAATAGTAGTCATTTTCAATCTTAAATGATGGCAATAAAGGTGACAAGCTTAGCGTCAATTATTGAAACTACGGTGTTTAACACCTTGGAGATTGGGACGTATACCTTAGCGGCATAATTCTCAAGCATTCTGTCAATTCTGTGTGAACTACATCCATACATAAACACCATTCGCTGACGTTTAATGTAACTGATTCCGTAACTTTCGTAAAACGAATATCCTTGCCACGTTATTTCCTTAGAGATGCAAAGCAATTTTCTACAAGAGATAACCTCTGTAAACGAGTTTTTACACGGATACACGGATATTCGGAGGCATGGCAGATATGATAACGTTTGCTTTTACTGGGAATCTGAAGGGCTTTTCTTCGGCAGTGCTAACACTATTGGCCTCGATATCGGTTAATTTGTCCGCGTATAGGTACTCGTTACCAGCCTTAATACTTACGCACGTAGAAAACCTAATAGCAAATATGCTATTTAATTTTTTACATGTGAAGTCTTAATTGTCATTGTTCCACTCCCGTAGAAACTTCAATCTCACTTCCATCCCTTAGGATGATTTCCGAGATAAAAATGTATGCCTTTCCAGGCTCTCAAACTATCTGCATAACACTTTTCATTTACCTAAATTGGTTCAGCGGTTTGAGCGTGAAGAATTACGAGTGTTATTTTCGTTTTGTTGTTACGTTCGTGAAGGGTTACTTTCGCATTTATTATATTATTCCGTAATGGATTCGAAATTGTATTTATTACGTGTGGTCCGATCAATATTTATATTGTGAAATAGATTTAATGCAGATGAAACAGACTAACAAAATTTCGATCTCAGAGTATAAAAATAAAGAGTGTGAATTAACATTGGGCATCTGGCTTAATAAACCCCGCCGGAGCCGTTATAGATCCGACAGACGATAAGTACAGGCATAAAAGCCATTTATTCGACAGTCTGGATTTATGCAAACAGTCCTTTGTATCACCTTCATGAGAATTGAAAGGAATAAAAGGTCTCGCTGATAGACAGCACTATAACGCTCTTTAGTATCCTTAGCGACGCAGTGATTTACATCTATCGTAAATTATTCAGTTTATTTATGTTTGTCAAGTGGCGTGACAGATGTTTATTAGTACACAGGCATTCATTTCATGGTAAAAGTAACCGCTATTCAATAAATGTCGCAAAAATAATTGAATTCACGTAATGGTGAATTGACAATGTTGCAATGGTACTTACTGCGGCTTGGGAGTCTAACTCGTTAACTCGCCAAACTGTGATTATACGCAACCTTTCCGATACAATCAAATCAACAACTAACGATTTGAATACGTAGTGCCTTATTTGACTCGTTTTGTGTATGAATAGCCACAATTTTAACGTAATTTGCATGTTTAGTTACAAATTGTTCTATGTATATTTTTACAACCATCGCCGTGTTTGCAAGATCGCTTTCATGTCGGTCTATATAGAATTGTTCCACTCGCACTTAATATACTTGCTAATAGGTAAGGGATCTTATAATATGCCCGAAATAAACGCAATCACGCTAGCTAGGCAGAAATGCATGATAATTTTATTAATAGAACACTTTAAATATACAATAAATATATTTTCGATGACTCTGTTAGATAACCCTAGCCTAATTAATACGTAAATAACTTTGAATTATAACAAACATTCCGGTCATTATATATTTTACGCTTTAGCCATCGAAATACGATTTTTATCATATCGTGCTAGTTATAGCATGAACAAATTACGTCGACGAGAAATGACTCGCAACGTTACACAACGCGGAACCTTAAGGATATTTATTGCGAAGAATCCCGACAGTAATCTCGTACGAGATAACATTAAGATATCACTTAACCGGGATCATGACACGTAACCCTATAACCGCAGAGTCGAGTCGAAAGGGAGATTAGCTGAATTAGAGCGGCGTGCGTATTACCCGCATCGGAGCCGGGCGTTCGATGGTATTTCCCAGGAGGCAGGTAAATCACGCTTTTCATGGTAATGTCAGGCACAAACAGCGTACCGCGTCGAATGTTCGCCGAATATTACCGCATTGTGAGCGCAGGTACCTATCGGAATCACCTCCTGGTTACATGCAAGAAATATTGAATTTGTTATTCTTACCAGCCATTAGAGCTGTTAAGGCGAATTTCTGGAGGAAAGCGCAAACAAATAAGGTTTCGATTTGTAACATATTTCCGTAATATGTAATACCTAATTTCAGGTATCCAATCCCGCAAGGTGACCAAGACAGTGTTATCATACAGTATACATATTACCTACCTATTAGATATGTTATGTGGCCTACTAGGTTAATACAAATACAAATTTATTTTTTACAGATAACAATGATCCAATCTCCAAAAATTTAAGAGTTGGACTCTTATCGATGCAGCTCTCTCCATCTGGCTCTATCTAGGGCGGCCTCCTTGACATGACTGCTATTTAACCTGAAATTACAGTTTAAATAACAGTTGGATTTTCAAGACAATGTTTTACTTAATCACAAACATTTCTTAAGTATGTAGTTGATTTCATAATTCCATCATTGATAAATTATCTTATAGTACCCGCAATTATAACCGGATTGTATATCATGCAAGATAGGACAGTTCGCAGCGGTGAAAGTCTGTTTCGACTTTCTCTCGCACCTCGTCGCCCTTACGGTACAAAAGGGCACACAATACCTTGTTCAATTCAGCATTAAACGAAACAAATTATCCATAGGTACTCCGTGTGTAGGTAAGTGGCACTGAAGCGATAAAATATTACCAGTAGCCTGACGAAGGGTTGGCCGTACCTACATTTTAGGGTCGCTCCCTGAAGACAAGCTCGAAAGTGTATCACGAATGTGCGTCACATCAGTGACCACTAACAGAATTACGAGCGGCGTGCTTTTACGCAATTTTAACGATTATTAAGGATCCTGGGAGAGTCCATTAAGAGTTTGTGGCTCGACGTCCAAATACACTAGTTTTGCCATTGAAAGTGATTTTAGGTATTCAAATTTTCTCGTAACATTACTTATAATGTTATGAAATAGAGAATTCCAACAATTACATAAAATAAATACACATTTAATTAACAAATTTAATTTTAACGTGGTAGATATCTCGTTTGGATTATTTATTTCGTTGCTAAAGTTAAATTGTAAAGCATTCGTAACTGCGTAATTAATATATAACGTAGTGTGGCAAAAGCCGTTTATTAAAATTAAACTCTGCCTAGCGTAGAACTAGGAAGATTAATGATCCAGTGAATACAGAGTTATGTAAAGAGCAAATGGAGTGCTCGGCAGGCTCGTCCTGGCGCCGCTCCAAAATCACTTGTCTCTTACCGTTATCGTGATTACTTGCGATTCAGGTGGATTAGGATGTGTCACGCAGCCTTTTGGCAGCTACGCTTTGGGGATCACGTGTGCTGTAATTGCGCTGAAACCGCATACCTGTGTTTACGGGTTAGAGACTAGAGGCATTTACAGGTCCGCATCGGATGGATCAATGCTGTTCAATGGATGCACTTGTAGAGCTAACTCATGTTGACGTACCTTAAACATGCACCTTCAAAGCCGTGTAATCAATAGGCATGTACTATAAATTACTTCAATTGGTTAAGGTGGATTCTTTCAAATCGATTGTACTAAATATAGGCACCGACCGGTCCCTTACACCTTGCTACGGGTGCTTAGTTGTTTTGATAAGTTAATTTCTCATTTACTATCTCTAGTTTATTACTAAACAAAGATTTTGCTAAACAAAATGTTATTGTTACAGATATGGAACTTGCTTGACAGATTCGCAATCATCAACTGCATATATAGGTGAGTTCTGTTTCTTTATGTGCTAAAAAATAATACTTTAATCGTCTTCAATTTACACACTGTATAACACTATTTTTAGTAGGTAAACAAAGTTTATTTTACTGCTAACTGGCAGTTGACTCGCACGTACTGTGCGCTGCAGTTTCATGCTCCGCGTTACAATAAAATTCAAGAAAGAGCCGCGTACAAAGTATCTTTGTAGTTCCCAACTAGGCATCCCAGTTTACACAATTCAGATAGCAAGCTAAACTCGGGATCCCAGTGCTTAGTTGGAACGACAATTCCAGAGCGGCTCGGAGTGTTGACATTGGTCTCGACTCCCAAACAGTCCGACCGAAATACAAGACAAGCGGGGACTCACTTATGCCTCAAATGCTCTTAAACATAATGAACGAGTACGTGTCTGTGCTGCAATCCCCGAGTGTTCTCACGGGGCGAAACAGCAAAGAAAATATATTTTAACGTCGGTGGCAAAGAGCCGACGTGTAATTCACAATACACTTGCTGCGAGACAAGTTGGTTAGAGTTCGCGAGCTTCAAGTTATATTGTTCCCGGCGGAGCGGGGCAAATAGGAAGCGAGCAATAAAAATAGTTCCCAACATCCGCCGGCCTGGGACAAATTCCGGCCAAAATTACGTGAGCAAATTAGACATTCCGGGACATTGCGTTGGAAATAATTGGAGACCCCCGCAGCCTCGTTGTCGAAGAATGCCTCTCGCCTCGGCTGCAGCGCCGGCTAATGCATGCGCCGTGCGACGTGCGCCCCTCGCCCCACATATCCAACTTCTCATTATACTTAGCCCTTCTCCCGCTTCCAAGAACCTGTCACTATTTTCCTTATGCTAGTTTTATGCAGTTTCCGGTCCCGCTCAGGTATTTTTTTACTTAACGAATACGAAATAACATTATATTGAATAATATTCGTGTGTATTTTGCATTAATTATTAATTTAGATGACTTATTTATAATTAACTCAATGTTCCAAATCAATGAAAAGATTGTTAATGACGTATTTAGTCGGTCCTGATTGATCATAAAAAAAATATCATTGATTGTTAGTTAAAAATTCGGAAACATATAATTTTGCATTACGCCATTTGAGGCTAAGCTATTTACAACACTTTTAATTAAGGCATTGAACCGGTTTCCGACTATAATCGAATAAAAATATACAATAAACATGAAAAACTGTGTTCAACATTTTAATACGAACCGGTCGCTAAGCGAGTTTAACAGTACATTATACATATTTTATAATGAACCTAATGCTATCAAACTGAATAAATAACCCGTTTAACACATACAGATTCATGATAGACTCACGACATAAATGTGTTTTTAGACCATTAAACCGGTCCACTATAATTTATGCAATTACTTCGAGCGCAACAATAAAATATATGATAACACTAATAACATTTTTCGTTGTTCGCGAGAAAGTGTCGTGAAGGTTTAGCGTATATTTTCAGGTAAGGGAAAATAAATGTGTCTTGTTTGGTCGCGGATTAAACTTAACACGTTAGATCGCAAGCGCGGCCATCAGTCTTGCCAAGGAGCTGGGCGTTAGCGGAGAAATATCGCAAAGCCGCTGAAAACGGTAATATAAAAGGATTGGTGGCAATTCATATGTGTTTAGTCAAGCGCCTAGGAGCTCGTCCTCTGGCTATTTTTACCTTAATCTCCACTGAGGAAATTTTTTGTCCGAATTCATATTTTATTTCTGAAATTTAACACGTGCCGGTGGATAAATTTACGTAACTAGATGTAATTAACATCAGCTGGGTAATTAGTTAGTTTAACGTTTAAAATTGGGATCGAATTATTTCATGCAAAATATTCCTGGTGTGTAAAAGTTACACGCTCTACATTATTTGATTAAAACGCTGACCTACATTGAATTAACAACGGTAAAGCAAAATGAGCGATTACGTGACAACAGTTTGGAAAAAGCACCGAACCGAGACTAGGGCTACCCGGGTTCTCTTCTTCTTAAACCCGCTTTTCAATCCCCAAATAAAAGTATTTGTGAGATAAATTTAAAACTCTGTCTTTTTCTCTCATTTGACTTCAGAAAAAGATAGTCATAATTTTAACCGACGGATAATTTTGCGTCCTAAGGCTAAGGTATACTTATCATGAGGCAGGCCGTAAGCTTGTTTGCCACCGATGTTGTATAAAAAAATACCTATTTGTAAATCTCCAGAATATATTCACGTTTTAGTATTGGCGACGGCGGGCGGGCGAGCCGTCCCTGCACGCATGATCGGTTGTAATGAAGCCCGTGTGGACTCGCATCGCATCACCATTATTTATTACCTCACAATCACACTTTTTAGGACTAGGTACCTAGTCGCAATTCTCCTTTTAAGGTGAACCCTCGAGCAGTGTAGTAAAAAGCTGATTTTTGAGTGCTAAAGGTGAAACTTGGATATCTTTGAAATGAATATTTTACATAGAACAAAAAATACCATATTAAAGAAAACAAATGTGACTTTTTACACGACTGCCCAAAAAAGGAGCGTAATGTTTCCAGGTTTTTACACGACCACCCCAAAAAAAAGAGTGTAATGTTTTCAGGGTTCATTTAGGTATGTAATGTATGCGAGATTATTTGTTCCCACAGAACTTCTCAATCCTATTTAAAACATGATTTTACGGTATGAGATACCTTAAATTGAAATATATAATATATATACTTAATTAAAAAATTAAAAACACGACTGCAGTGAATAAAAGTGAACTAAAAAGATCTAAGACACAAAAGTTTCGAAATAGATAGGTACCTCGACGTCAAACTTAAGTTCTTTAATTTGAAACTTGTTTCTATCTTTTTAGTTCACCTTTATCCATTGTGGTCGTGTTTTAATTATATAGGTATTTTATTTTCAATTTAAAATATCTCATACCGTGATTTTTCCTGAAAATTACTACAGCTTCTACAGAACTATATATGATATTTCGGCGGCTCATTCAGGAATGTAATCAAAAATATCAAAATACAATTAACTACTTATCCAAATTGATCTTTCTTAAAATAAAGGTCCGTTTTGACAATAGACTTGTTTTAACGCCGATACAGCTAGTCGTAAAATTAAACAAGCGAGTGCGTTAAAATATAGACGGCTTTATTCACAACTATTTCCAAAAGAAGCACAATACACGAATATTGATAACTACTTACGAGTATCAATGTCATATCGTGATTTGAAGATTCAAGCATGTGCTAGGAAGATTGATTCACGTTTCCAAATGATATAATACGTATAACATAAATACATACATATGAAGCCAACGCCTGTACGAGTATTCCTAAATGGGGTAACACATTAAATACATATATTTGCTGTGCTATTTTTAGCTATTGTAGAGTTAATGGAAATGTGATGTTGCAGTGATAGATTGCTAGCCTGTCATTCACAACACACTTTAATTCTATCCATACAGTCGGCTCAATATGACAACTTAATATGCATATAATTTGTTAATACCTACTTAATAATTAGAAAATTATATTTATTTATTACATACTAATCAATAACAAAGAAAAAAAAAGAAAAACGTAAAACTACTTAAATGTAACTAAACTATAATTAGAAAATACAATGCTAATGTACCTATTGTAGGTAGTACCTTTTTCCTTACGGGATTGTACTGCTGAAGAAGGTTTTTGTGTTTACGAAATTGCATCATATGAGTTATTTATATGAGTATTATGTGTCTGGAATTAAACCCACTTGTCGTTTTAGTTTTATAACGATCAAGCAGGTGGCGTTAGCCATCTGCCCCTTTAAGATGTCGACTAGTATAGGCGCATTTATTTCCTCGGAACAAAATTTGACTGTACGGTCAACCAATTTGATTTCAGGGCCTCTTCATACCTTTTCACAGTGAAAATCACTACTGAAGCCGCTAGAGATCTCATTTTAGTGTCACTGTGACAAGGTACAAAGTGGGCCAGTAGTCAAGTCAAATTGGTTGACCGTACATTATGACGTGTATAGCAATGAAAAAGTGTTATTAAGTACCTGCAAAAGTGCAGTTTCGAACGTGCATAGGCTAAGGTGATCAAGCTAATACCGTCCGTGCGTTTGTTCATCATCGTCGCATTATAAAAAAGGGTCATTCTGATTGTTCCATGGAAGAGTGACGTCATTCAAACAAATAATGAAACAAAAGCGCATTATTTTTCAAAGCCGATCTTTTGTTTCAAGGAATATAACAGTTTGAGATCACAAAAAAGCTCTTTTACAAATAGTTTCAACTGTGGAATTTTGTGATACCAGTTACAATTTGTAGTACGAGACTTGTAGGTAACTCACAAGTCTCGTAAATTGCATATTGTTTGGGAATTGTAGTAGTGTTTTTACTGTGTGTGTTTTATCTTTTAATTTAGCGATCACGAATAGTAGCAACAAGAACAATTAGCACTAGAAACAAAAAAAATCTATATTTTTAATTAAATTACAGATGAGCACAGCATGCATTACCTAATAGCAAACATTTCTTAATTATTACATCACACATGTAGGCCAGTCATATGTTACATTCGAAATTCTAATAATTGTGGTAAACTTGCTTTTTTGGTGTGTTGTTTGGGTCCACCTAGATAGTATATATCCAGATTTGCAGCAGTCTAAATGAAAGCACGCTACTTTTTATTAGTTTAGTGCAAAAATAACTATATAAGAAGGGTCTGACGAGAAAGGTCACTATTACTTTGTTAAAGTGTGCAAAATTCCTGACAGTTTGAACCCTAATCTAACTTTCTAGGTCTAATAGTTCCCAAGATACAGGGTTCCTAATAGTCTCTATTTTTCCCAGTATTATGGAAGCTATAAGACCTAGAAAACTGGATAAGGCTTCAAACTGTCATGGATTTTGTACACTTAAAAAAGTAATAGTGACCTTTCTTGTCAGAGCCTTTTTTTGCACAAAACTTAAAAATTAGCGCGCGTTCAAATTAGACAGCTGCAAATCTGGATAACTACTATTTAGGTGGACCTAAACAACATACCAAAAGAGCAAGTTTACCACAATTATTGCAATTTCAGCGTTTTTTTATATACGATGTGACCAGCCTAATGATGAAGGGGAACAGAATAAATATAGTTACATCCCTACTACCTAGGCAACTTTTTTAAATCACCAAAAAACCTTTATAAATAAGATTCGTACCTACCTATAGAAACCTCGGTCCGCGAGTCGAACTTGAACATGACCGGCTTCTATTAAAGCTTAAATAATTGTTGTTAGTACTGTACCTCTATTATATAAGTCAATTCTTGGTTAATTGATTTGATTTAATTTAATTTAATTTGATTTAATTTAATTTGATTTGATTTAATTTAATTGTATCTCTTTTATCTTAGTTAATTTTGAATATGTGACATTTGAGCATAATATTAATATCATATTTCCGGCGTGATTGAAAAATTGTTATGGAATAAATTATCTTATCTTATCTTAAAATTCGAAACAAAACACAAACGACCGCTTTTGCATTTAGTCTCACTTTGTAAGGCAACGGGAGCAGCGCCTCTGGTGGCCTTAGGTGGGTTCGTTTGTGTTTTGTTTCGAAAAACTTATACCAGAGGTACTGTAGGTAGACTAAATATGTGTGCAGGTATTACATAACATAGAATGTTCATGTAATATATAAGTATTTACTAGAAACCTTAAATAAACGGTATAGTGTAATTTTCAAACACTTTAAGTGGTTCATTAAGTCAGTTATTGGCGCTTTTAAATGGATGAAAAGGTGTGTGTCAGGTTAAAAATAAACCTGCCACGTGCACGACAGGTGGTAGCCAGTCAGTTGTACCTGCCGATCCCGCCAGGAAATAAGCAGTTTTATATCAAGAATCGTGGAATTAATCGGTCTATCTCCCACTAACAAAATAGTATCAACCGTAACAACGCACTGCCTGAAAGAGTAAACATAGATGAATTATGTAGAAACGTAAGATAGAGTTATGTTTTATTTGGTTGTTTTGTTTGGTCTGGAGCACTTCGTTACATGATACTTTTTAAAAATATTTGCTAACGTCATATTTTTTATAAAATTAATTAATTAATGAGACTAAAATATGTAATCTAAGTTTTTACTGGATATAATAATATTAACCTAGAAATATTTATTACAAACTAACAGGCAAATATTTGTAAAAAAAATCCTCCTCAATTAGCCTTAATGTCTTCCTTCATTTGTAATCCGAAATTCCGAAATAAATAAATGATTATAATTATAATAGCTAAATGGTGCATGTCTTAACTAATCGACTTCTGATCAAACAAGATATTAGCATGCACCTACCCAGATATTAGCATTGGCCTCGAGTGGATGTACCTATAATTTATACTGTCTGCAACCGTACTGTCTTCTCGAAGATCTCACGGTTCGAAATAAATGCCATACGATAAATAAAATAGTTTATACTTATGACCATTGCCTAAAAACGAAGTTTCTTTTCGTCATCAAGTCAAATTGTATAATTAGCGTCCCACTCAAGTCCTCAATTAAATTAATTATATCATTGACAGCCCACTCAATAGTCCAAACAAAGACACACATGAACTTATTCTATCCAAGTCCGAAATCTATTGACAGTCTTTAAAAGATATGTGAACATCGATTAGTGAGTTGTTTTATCAAATTAAATTCATTCGATAGAAAATCACAACTTTAATTTGTCACTAACCAACTTAAATTATTATTAAATTGTTTAAGAGCGACTTTGCTACAATGCTAAAATTTTTCGGTAACGTGTTATCTTGTTAATTCCTTAGCGGCCAAATACAAAATATATCCCTAATAAGTATAGTTCATTCGAAACTCTAAAGCCAAATTCTGTCAAACGAATGCAAGCAAAAAAACAACCTAGAGCGCTGACTATAAGGTACATTCTTGCTTGCGTGCATTTGAGAGAATTTAGCCTTACAGTTTCGGACGCACTACACGTAGGTAGATGTATTTACAGACTTGACCTTAACGTACCTAATAGCCCCAGAAGCAAAAACATGCCATTCAACCAGAGATAATACATTATTTAATCTTAATGACCCAAATGAGAGCTTTTCGGGTACTCTCGGGTATAATCCACGTATGGCACAAACGCCAAGTTTCAATACAATGGTAATGGTACAAAGGTAGGTACATATGTTACCTTGGTCCGGCGGTACGCTTGAAGCCAAATTGCGCGGAAGCCCCTCGAGACTCACGCGCCTGGGTCACGATTCCACTCCAAATTTAAAATTGATTACAAAAAATATTACCAAGTTTGAGGCGGGCGTCGTGATTCGGGTTCGGAGCGAAATTGTTTCTGTTTACACATTGTTTTCAGCCGGAGCTTTCTGAATGCTGTAATGAATGTTCGTGAAAAGTTTTTAGTCATAATTGTGCAGATAAGGAGTTTGCGACTAATTGTATTTATTACAAGCATTTAGATTTAGATTTAGATTTATTTATTTCATAATATAAATGACATTATAGATTAACTTAAAGCTAATTTACAAGAATTTACATTATGATCGTCAAATAGTGAATATTATAATAATTATGTCAGGTATATCATTATTCATTATAAAAAATACAATTACAAATACATTGCAATGCAATTTTGTGAAACGTGTATAATATCTTAAAACAGACAAAAGAGAACCAATTTCCTAAATTCGTGTGTGGTTAAGGCACAGGGGACCGATTTTTGAGTGTCGGACGCTCGAATTTTCACTCGAGATCTGTCAAAAAACTATGACGTTTTGACAGATTTCGAATGAAAAGTCGAGCGTTCGAAACTCAAAAATCGGCCCCCTGGTCCCACGTCCCACCGCCGGCGAGTAGCGAGTAATGTACTCTCGCAGTAATTCTACTCGCTTGAGCGATAAAATGAGTAGAATAGAATTACTATGAAAGTACTCGCTGCTCGCCGGCGTTGGGACCAGTGCCTGCAGACGATTTTCGTCTTTCTTTGTAACTAGAGAAATATCAAACTCTATGTCATAACACATTTCAAATTATGATTACTTATTCACTTTTTTAAGGTTATGTGCGCCGTATTACTACGAGTGAATTCCGTTCTAGCTGTCGTCTCTTACGTACCTAGTTATAAAAGGCATGGCATATGCCAATCATACACATAATTACCTAGTTACCATCTCCGCAACAAAGCTCGGAGGGTCTCCGTCACTAAATCGCAGGCTGAACGTTAAAAACAGAACACTTAGCGGACAGACACCAGTCCCTATAAAAAACAAACCCACTCGCCATCAAAAATAATTTATTCAACATATTCCATTTGTATCGAAGTCTAAAACCGAATTTCGAGTGTCAGGCCCGCAGACAAAAAATATATAAGAGTCGCTAATTGATAATTACTGTATCAGTCAAGAGCGGTAAATACGACGTTTACAAACTTAAAAGTAGATACTGGTTTGATTACAACGTGTAATTTAAGCACACCTCGGTAAAAATATACCTACATTAGCGATACAGTGATTTATCACAATATACAACTTTAATCGGCCGGTACTGGTTGAAAGTAATAGTACAGTATCGCAATTTACAGGCTTAGAGAAGACAGCTGCCAGCATTTAGATTATGATAAATACTGCGTGAAAATAATTAATAGACAAATCTATTTCGTCACGCAGTATGAGCTCGAGTGAATAGATGTTTTTGTAATTAATATTCAGTATCGGGAAGGTAGCTAAGAGCCGAGCCGGCCGGCAAACCAGTTAAACCGTTATATGACCAAAGCCTGCTGCACGTTCTATACAGATCTCTCACTCTATAAATTGTTTCTACAACTTAAATAGAGAATGTTTTATTGTGTCACTATTAAGGTAATAGTGCTCGACACGTTTGTGCCCAATAGATGACACATAATAATCATCTTTGTCATCATCACATAAGATTGAAAGTGCCATGTATTGGGTCAGTGTCGAGCACTGGGACATTTACCTTATTGTGTTAATACAATAAATGTCATTATAAACTTACTTAGATACTGATTCAATAGAACGAAATTAAATGTATTCTAGGTTACCCAATAATCCCTATGGATATGTGATATCTATGTAGTAGTTAGCACGAGGTTAAGCCTTTATCGGCTACCCGTGTCATGCATTGTGTAAATTGCATTTGGGAATTCGAATGTGTCTACTGTCTAGCAAGTGAGTAGTCATGCCTGTGTGTGGCCTGGCCCAGAGCAGGTAACTGCCACTTCACGAATAGCGGGACGGTAGACAAGCTTAAGGTACGTTAGGGAAAACAAATATTTAGGTAAGTACGCGGAAAAGTTCATAGGGTAAAAAGTTCACATTCACACCCTAGGTATATGTACTGACTCTTAGAATAGGTACTAAAAAGGGCGCATATAGTAAGGCCTCAGTATACCACTGTCATTTTGGAGCGAAATAATGCTTATCTATGGTACTCTCGCAGTATGGACAAAACTAATTTGACATTAGTCATAAATAAACTAAAAATCGAAACCGAAAAGGACTCGCTTTGTATTAGCGTGTCCCTCTCCCACACATTGCCATATTAGGTATATTGTATATAATCTAAATATGTACCAATATAGTTATTAGTGTTATTACCTATATTACAAAGGAACACGTACACTAAGACAAAGTGCTTCTCTTTCGGGCTCGCATTTTCGGCCACAGTTAGTCCTCTACTTGAGCGTAGTATCTTCTATCTCTATGAAACATGTACTTGGAACGCAGATGTCAATATAAATGCACATATCCCCAGAGTGAGTACCCAGATATGACGAACCATTACCAGATAGCAGCTTATTCCCGGCGTTTAGCCGGTATTTCCAGCGCCTAATGTAATTAGTTCATTACTTTATCCACAGACCCTCGTTACATGCGCCACAGATTTATAGGCGACCCTCTGTCACCCGCGCGCGCGCCTCTCAGCACGCGGACCCCAGATTCCAAATTGAGTTTTTCCTCTTCGAATAAAAAGCTGCAAATCTGGAAACTGTGAAATGTTCCCTGTTCCTCTGATTGGATAGCAAAGTTTTATAATATGGAGAATGACATTGGACAATATTTTCACAAAATACGCGGAACCTGTTTCATCAGCATTCATATCGTCAATTTCTATAACTTAGATTGGCAAAAGGGATTGCGGAATTTCTATGCTCGATTGCTACGCTTGTGAGTGGAACTTGAAAAAATATATTTGATCATGTGCCTCACACCGAGCATAATAAAAAAATGACCTTTTTAGGTTGAAGTCGAGCGTGATGATTCATAACTTTTTGTAACATGGGCTGCCTCGAAAACCAGGCCTTGACTATCGGAAGCACTGAACCTTGAATCATAGCAAAATAAATTAATCGTTCCCTTGCGACATCCAATATTGTCGGAAGACTAACAAAAACGCAGCGCAAAAACCACTGATCTGTTGTTCTATTTTTCTTTATTTATCGTTCGAAAATAATGATTATGTCCGAAGACACGCTGTTGTTTAGGTATTATGTCGGTGGTAAATTTTCAGCAGTTCGGTTCTATATGTCTTGAACAATAACAACATTGTTTTAAACGGTGCACATTGCAGAAAAATATTTTCCAAACGAAACATCTAAGGTTTCCTAAAGACGTAGGTACAAACCATTAGTATCCTAATTCGGATGAATGAAATAAAAGTTATTTTTAGATTAAGCAGGTAGATGTGAAGACGGGTTATGTGTTGTGTTGGTCTGTCCCGTTAATGAGTGTACAATGCTAATGAAGGCGACGTGTGGAGCTGGAGGCACCTGCCGACCGTGGGACGTGGGACGCGAAGCCCGCCCGAACCAACGCTAGGTACTAACTTGAATAACATGCTCGTTATATACGAGTAAATACAAACAGTCCCTTTCAATAACTGTTTTTATTTTGACCCGTTTTGATTTTTACCTGTTTGCTAAGTTTACGTGATGGCAGAATTTACAAGGAATGTTTGCGAGATGAGATGCCCCAATCAAACATAATATGCATGGCCTTTTGAGTTACACTTTTTTTATATACAATTCATTTAATATGGAAATGGATTGTCCGTACCTATTGCTTAGTCTGGTAAATATCCTACAATATTGTATCTTGTACTTTCTAATCTCCCAAATTTCCCAATACTGATCCATTTGCATCATATTCGCTTTCGACTTCGATTCACTAATCTTCAGCGCCTTTAGTCCTCTCTACATATCGAATACTTGTAGCAAATTCTACTTTTATGCTTAAACAAGTTAAGCTAATTCGACTGGTGATTAAGTACTTAGTTACTTCGAAGAATCGATATTCACAATCTGTCTGCGCTCACTCCATCGCTCATCTTAATTATTGACGCTGAGACTCTGAAGTCACTGCACATAATCAGAGATCAGTCCTCACATTGGTTTTCTATTAGATGAGTTGTTGTTCAACGTTGTGAACCTAGAGCCGATCTACAGTATTGTTTTGTGTGATTCGGCCAATGTCACGACCGCGCGTCACCCGCCACTCAGCGACGCTCATAGCTGACAGCCAATTAGTCCCATCCCAGCCCTGCCTCGCCATGCTAAATCGTGACAGCTGAGGTCATCCCTACTGAGCATATTACATAATGTTTATTAGATATGTTATGTCGATTTCCTTCATTATATTTAGGAAATCTACATTTTTTTTTATATCAATAGAGATTATACCCATTGCCGCCACCGACCTAGTCTCCTACAGCGCCGCGCCGCTCCCCCTGTCTGTGCGTTTGATGTCTATCTATTCTGTGGTTAAGGATGAGTGTCCTTCAAAGATGTGCGGAGATGCTTTTTCATATGTACATACTTAGCTGTCAAGCATACGAGGTGTCAAAAACATAAAAACACAGCTTAATATCTGGTGGATATTCACGCTGACGCTCACAATGATCCTGAACACGGCATCAGTGCTTTATCGATTAAATGAGATTATTTATTCCTAACCCGTCAATAACACTTCACGTGGCTAATCCACCCTCATACGAATTGAAATCACTGACAGCTAATTACCCCCCGCTCCTAGCTGGCCCGCACCGCGCGATCATTTATCTTTATTCGACAGAATCGCCCGCACGAGTTGAACACTTAATCCCAAACCGATCGGGCAATCTTCTCCATTAGACCCTCACTCATAATCTCATAAATGCGTGCCAGCGAATATACATACTCGTAGTTTATATATCTTTCACTTGTATAACAAAATCGACAAAATAAGTGTACAATTGGATTCAAAATTGACGCTTAGATTTTATATATAAGTATGGGGACATGTTAGTACCCGCGAGAAAAAAAAAATGTTAGGCAGTGCTGCTTCAGTTAATACATATTATACATGTCGATTGCAGTTCAGCAAAAGTATGAATCATGTGCCGAACACTCACTGGGAGATTTACCTATTTTTGGGACATCTATATAGGGTAACACACATTACACTCGATCATTTGCGATTAGGTGCAGACGGGAACCGCACTGATCCATTATTAGACCACATACCAAAGCAATGTATATCCAAAGAATTATACCAGGAAACGGTTACAGTATTCAAATTTTCACAGAAGCATCGTGTTGACCCAAAGCTTTTATTGAAAAATTGTCCAAAATTATTTTTACAGGTTTATAAGGGGGGCTTCCATACAATCAAATGGGGTATCGTTGAGTAGAGCTCGTTGAGTGCATATATACCTATAATATTTTTTGTTTTTAAAAATATCGAAAAATAAAAGTGTATAGCACTTTTTTGTTAGATAATTGTATGTAGTCACATGTCTCATAATTAACATTAGGATGATTATTGCCTGCTCAAAGGATCATTATAACGTTCAGAAACAGGAAACACATTAACATTTTTGAACTTTTATCTTTTGCGCTTGCTTGTACTTACTTAACACCAGTGGTCGAATTATTCGCTCTCTAGTTTTCAAGGTTAGGGTTATTCTGAGAATATCTTTGGCGCCGCCTCTGACTCAGTCAATGGTGAGTGAGTGTAGTGAAGTGATTCATGCGTTAAACGCTACGTTGTTATTGTTACACGCTTGGTGATTGTTTCAGATAAATACATGCATATTTTTATCAATCATAGGATTTATTATTTACTTATCACTCATATATAGATCATAATCGCTTTTACCTACATAAATGCAAAAGAAATCAGGCGCAAACATATGACGAATATCTCACTGCACCCATGCATCACTTGTTTTCAGGTTTTAGGTATTGCGTGATGCAGAGTACTATAGCAATTATGTGATAACGATGGTCTTTAATTATCTGTCTAATAACCAGTATTTACGCCATTGCGCG
The DNA here is from genome assembly GCA_951800055.1 of Cenopis cana. NCBI lineage: Eukaryota > Metazoa > Arthropoda > Insecta > Lepidoptera > Tortricidae > Cenopis > Cenopis cana. The sequence continues at coordinate 9,284,034 of OX637476.1, read as the reverse complement.
ATTCTATTATAGGTAAATACTATTTACCTATAATAGACTCGCGCAATGGCGTTATTAAAAGTTGTGCTCAATTACTTCGATGACATTGAAATTAATTTTAATGCATTAAGTCCCATATTTTATCCCCCAGTAAAAACTGTACCTCTCTTGGTTTTTATGAGCAGCAATGCATTACCATTGCTTTAAACCACTTAGCACCTTTCATTTTAAAAGGGCAGTAATAAAATTCACGTACCATTTTCTTCATTAAGACCGTTTAATGTGGTAACACTATTCAAAGCAGACATCTCCTATCTTCACGTATAACTCGTTGGAGAGCGGAGCCCTCGCAAGCTATAACTGAAGTTTATGTGGCAGTATATTAAGTCCCAAATCCATCACGTTTTCTTGAGAAATAGGGTAAAGTTAACTAGGATAGATAGACGGCCCGTTTGAATGGCGTTCCGTCACCATGCCCAATGACCACCCGGACCCTTCCTCAATGACCCACGATCGAGAACCGACGATATTTCAACTTAGCGAATTCAAACCGTGCGTGTTGCGTGCGTCCGTGAATCATCGTTCTACATTTAAGGTTACACAACCTATAAACCAGAAGATACTTCACGCATCTGTTCATTTAAGGAACCATACTCAACGCCGAAAAAGGATCATTTACTTACAAATACAGATAATAAATACCTATGCTGAGATCAAAAAACCTGTTGGTAACCATTTTTATTCCAAAGCACGGATAGGTAGTGCTTGCATTAAGTACCTACTTCATACAAATGACGTCAAACAATGCAAATGTACGTGCATATCTAATCAATGAAAATAAGTAGGTGTTCACCGCGCAAAATCAAAACAATATTCATACTTAAATGGATTAATAATCGGCTGTTGTATACAAGACAATGCAATGAATGACACATGACACTATGCGTCTAATTTATAATGGTCAGCTTGACAAGAAAACGGTTATTAAGCATGCAGTTGCGTAACGCCTAAGTTAGTCAGAGTCACTAGTCACTGATCTCCAAAGATGCAATGTTGTTTCAAGACGTTCAACGTAAGAGTAAGATAACCGACGTCAACTGTATAATTGACGATGCGGTACCTGAAGTAAAAGGGGTACTTAGACTTACATCAAAGGGTAGCGAACGCATATAAGCTACATCATCAGTTTCATAAGCCGCCTAAGTAAACGGAGGTTTTGTTTACTACTGGACGCATGCCTCCGCTTATGGCTTACACCTTTGGATTTCTTTATAGGTATATGCACGTTTTCTTAAGATATTATTCTTCACCGAAAAGCTAATGATAAATATCAGATATTATCCTGTAGTTACGAAAAACGCATTGGTACGAGTCAGGATTTAGAACTCATGACCACCGTTCGATATAGCCGAATGCTTGAACCATTAGGCTCTGTATCCTTAAGGTTAGCGGTAATTCGGTTATCAATTGAGGCTATCCTCAAACTGATGATGAACCTGTAACTGGTCATGTTTTCATGAAGACAGTCATCGTCTTCATGAAAACTAAAGTATTATATACCCAGGTTTCATTGCACGAAAGCTCCTAGCACTCCTAGCAGTAATTGCGTTGATTAAGGACCCGTGAAGCTAGTAGGTACCTAATCTAGTACACTCGCGACTGGATGCGCCGCCAACGTTATGCCATGGCATTCACGTTTAAGTCCGCGACCCGTCGCCGACTCAGGGATAAAGCCACCCGAGATTGGGTAAGCAAAAATAGACTGGCTCGTTTATATTGCATAAACACATCCCCGCTTCTTTTCCTACGGCTGCATGAATTATTACACACTTCGGTATGTTAGGTAACGGATATAAACGTCAGATTAAGGGTTTATACTGAAAAAGGCGAGATTTTATTTTACAATTATAGGTAATACGAGTAGAAGAATTGTTAAAATTAATTAACATGTTTGCGAATATGAGTGAAGGAAATTCGGAAAAAAATCCGCTTTCGTATTAAAAAACCCAATACAAATCATAAACTGTTGCTGTAGAAATCTATATGCTTCGAGCTTCTTTAGTGTAAAATTAAAGTTTGTGATTAAAAATATAATAAAATTGCCAACTGAACCTAATTTTGTTTTTAGATCTTACTTCGATCTCTGTTCTGTGTTCTTTAATATAAATATTCGAGGTGAAATTTGTTTGATCTTACTATGCCACAACGCCCACTCGCTCTTCTTTCGTATGAATTGATTAAATTTAAAATAAAGCGCCTGGTATGCTGTCTGTAAACAAAACATAAAAATGCAAAAAAGCATTTAACAAAGTAGAAGTAGGTACTTCTAAACTTTAGCAGTTTGATACAGTAAGTAGCTTTAATCCACACACAACAGTAGAGAATGTGCCACTTTAGTGGATAAAAAAATATTTTAAGGCGGTTCGCGTAGGTATGTTACGTACACTCTAGTAATTGTTATAGGTACTGGACGCACTGCCTTCAATCAAATCCGTTTGATGCAATCGGTGAACGCTTACCAAAGATATGTCCGTAAACTAGAACCTAGAACATAAGAGATGAAACCAGATCTCCCAAAAAGGCGGTCGATTCTATTTTATTAAACCTTCTCTTTCTTCTTTTGACTTGGTTTTACGCCCTGTTAGGAAGTACGAATACTTTACCTTCTACGTGCCTACGATACAGTTAAAAACCAAAAGGCGAATCATGCAACCATGGTTCGCCTTTTGGTTTTTAACCATGTGTATAAATATTGGATAAATAGATAAATGAGGTCTTGAGGTTTGAGGTCCGCGACAAAGAATCAGCGGATTGAGTAATGGTGGCCGCCGTGGCCGGACGGGAGGCGCGGACGGCGGTAACAAATGGCGATGGTCCCGCGGGACGGCCCGCCGACGCCGCCGCGTCTAACCATTAATTTGATGGTTTTGTCAGCATTATTTGCAAATGTTTTTGATAATATTGTACCATAGAACTGACTCGCTGTTCCATGCAACCTATTAGTTCCATCATGACTTAACAATTGTTGCACTATACTCATAGTACCAAAGTAAAGGATCAACAGGCACGAAGTAGTATTTGCTGACAGAGTCATAAGTATGTCATGGGTAATATAAAACACGTTTTTGAGTGTAAACGAAACTGATCCCAAAGAACAAAAAATTAAATACCGACTTGCCATTATCAAGTCGTAGTTCCAATAATAGATACATACTTATAGTAATTATTACTGTTAGCATAAAAGATACATACCTAGTAATTATTTTATTTCATTTATTAAGGTCAATTACAATATATTCGTACATCACAATTTGCATTAATACTGTTAGCGCAAATTGATAAGTACTTAAGTTCAATTGCTTTAGCTAAAGACCGCCTTTAACCGTGAGGCCATCTATAGGTTCGCGGTTTAACGCGCATCGTGCATATTCAATTACCGCCAAATATTTATGCTGATCACAAGTTTGTGCAATGACACACACAATACCTATGCAGCGATCACGGAGGCATCGCACACGTCCGAGATTATGATATACGGCACTGACACACTCGCTGCTGTTGTTGCATAACCGTCACTGGTTCTCGTAACATTTGCTAATTAATGAACTCGTTGATAAATATTTGTGCTACACCATACCCATGGCTGCGCGCGGGAGTGGCTTTTTTTACCTTCATTTAGTTTCACAACCATTTAAGAGCAATCTAACGAGGTGTTGTGTTGTAAGTTCTTAAACGTGGGAGAATGCTAGGTTTGTCATATGACACCGAAACGATGTGTCAATATCAACACTAAAAACTAATCAGAGGTAACGGAATCCGAATATCACAGTGGTCATGGCCAGGAAAGATTTATGGAGACAACTTTCCTAATAGTGAGCTGTCTCCAGAAGAAATATCACAAATGAAAAACCGACTTACATTCTTCGTTAAATTTTCTTGAATAAACGCAGAGTTATATTCCAATTCCTTGTGACAACAGTTCGGGAAGAGATTTCATTTTGTATAAAGTTTGCACGGATGTTGTTCTCTCGACTTAGATTCATGCTTTTTGCAGAGCTTGATTGATGAATTTTCTTACAGGGTGACACTTTTAGGGCGCTGCTTAGTAAGTCGCCAATATAATAAAATCCACATAAGAGTTGGTATTACTCCGATTCATTTCTGAAAGGCAGAGGATTTAAAGAGTATTAATTTCTTTGAGCAGTCTTTAAAAAAATACACTTTTCACTGCCGCACCTTACCTATACATATGTATTACGATACTTTGGAACTTACCTACTCTTACATACAGTACAATGTGAAAAGATATGGAAGTATCCCTCTTTTTCGTATACATAGAATATTTCCAGCGACTTCGAAAATCTCGATCACACAAAACGTGTCTATCTATAGAGCGACGAGCCCGGAGGCCGCTCGTGACCATCACATCTCCGAAGAATTCGATGTCCATTTGGTATGTACGTGCGTGAAGACTACTCCAGATACCTATCTAATCTATTACCGCACAAAAAATTACGTCACGAGATGTAGTTTATAAAGTACTTACCCACAAAAAGTAGAACTGTGCTTCTATATGACAGCTCAATCAAAAAATACTTGCTCAGATCTCCGTTAGGGAAAATCGTTTTCTGAAATAAAACCTATCGTAGGTACTTTCTACTTTTATATTATTTGAGTAGCCATATTATTTGAGTAATCACATGTATACGAACGTATGTCACCAAATTCTCTCAGTTTATGACAAACATCCGTAGGTTTGTATGTGACTTCGGGTTACTGAAGGAGTGGGTTAATGCATTCGTTTGCGATGCCGATTGTACCTACCTTACTAAGGCAGCCCAGTAAACGGGTAACATTGTTAAGTGGAACGGACGATCCTGGGCAGTGAGTCGCAGCGAAGCCAGGTCCGAACGACACGCTGTCTGCTCACAAGATAATCAAACTTCCGCTACTACTTACGGAAAGAGTCAGTCTCATCAGTTTGAAAAATCGCATTCGTGTCTAATTCACTTTGATTGCACGTAATAGTTCAAAGTCGGTTAAACGCGTATTAGAGACTCAATAGTTTATTTCAAAACGCTCCAGTTATTACTTATTACAAACAGTTAGCGACACCGTTAACTTGGTGAGACCAGTCTTAATCAAATTTTAAATTTGGCAGCGCGATGCCATGTATTTAATTAGCAAAAGTAGGAAACTATTATAATTAATTACAGACCGGTTGATTTATCGTTTCATACAAAATAGCTATAAGTAAAGTTACAAAATAGACGGTGGAAACAAGACCTATTATAAAGCAAATAGCGTTAAATCTGCAAGGAAAGCATTCCTGCACGCTCACAACCGCTCCAAAGCTATCAATTAACCCGAGGAGAGGTGCTAACGCTACGAGACATTCTATGACTGCGTAAGGTTTCTTTCCAAACTTAAATTATAAGTACCCAAGCCAATATCTTTTATCGATGTTTTACCTGTGATTATTGAAACCTCGGCGTATTTTTCAGCAGCCGTGGTTTGTTAGTTCAACGTTTCGTTCCACAGTTAGATACGGTTTAATAGTTATGGGTGACTAAACTTTTCTCGCGCGCTTTATTCTATTTTGATACGGCACGATATAAATTAGGTTTTTTTATTTATCCTACAACCAATTTTTATTTCAGGTATTTTATGTAGCCATAGCGAGCTCAAACTGGCACTGCCGTGCACTGAGTTCTTATTTCCACTAACTTTATGCGACATGATATGGTACAAATAATTTGTCAAGCAACGTACTTTATTAATCCCAGACACGACTAAGTTAGGTAAAAAGCTCGTGTTCAGGCCAGGACTAGAGCGGCTGCGAATACCAGCTGAAAAAATACTTAAATAAAGAGATCTTATACGATCACATTTCATAAATAATTTTACATGAAAGCTGTGACGGTTTAAACTAATTTTACCAGCATGCAAAATGGCGTCACATAAAGCTGGCGGGCGGTATTAATTAAAACTTGATTGATACATTTACAAGACGTTTCTGAACACGTCTCCGGTTATTAACATGGAGCGTAGGTCGATGCTCCATTGCGTAAGAAACCGTTACCTATTTAAATTGGGTTCGGAGAGGTTTGATGCGCCGCACTCCGACGCAGAGGGCTTGCACCGGCACAAGAGTCCGTATAATTTTTGAGGAACGAACAAAACCAATGTGGAAACGAGTAATTAAACAGTTTCCAAACCATAAAATGCATATTTAAGCTACATCAAACAACTCGTTCTATCTGAATTCACTCCGTTATTAGGGTTATATTAACTACGAACATGTGTAAATTATGCACATTTTTCTTAGCGATTACTATCTTACATTGTTGTTAGAGCAATATGAATAGAGAGTGTTATTTGAACGTGTGGCCACCTAGTGCGCTACTAGCTGACCAAACTTTAAAGCCGGTGATTCATCGTACATACTTCCTCTTGCCTGCGCCCTGCGGCGGCGAGATGTGTGGCGCGCTACAACTGAGAGATTACACATCAGTACGTGACTTTGAAGTACCTCATGTACTTATGTCACTATAATACTCGCTTCTTTAAGTGCATAGGTGCTAAATATTGCATCTATACCGAGTATTTGCCTTTGTGAATTGCAGCGCGCGTAGGTATAGCAATAAATGTGAGGCTAACACTCATTGCCTCTCTAGAACGATCTCTAGCACGGCCTAGTAGAAAAAATGGTAATACAAATACTCTTTATTGCACACCTCAAAAAGATCACAGTACAACAGTAATGTATCCTAGTCTGAAAAATTGCAGAGTAGGTAAACTAAAATGACAGCGACAGTATCTGTGCTTGTCAGAGCGCCTTATCGGCCTTCATTAGTAACAGGCGAGGAAGGTCCTCGATACAAAAAAGTATCACAAAGTTACCTAGGCGTGGATGAGACCGCGCTGGCGTGGATGTTCAATATTAATGTAGCGTCAAATAATTTGGAGCATTTTACAGGGGCTATCAATCTGGCCCGTTAATGAGATTCGGTCGGACCGGGCCATTGCCTCGACCAATTTGTGCCTCGTTGCACCTCGCTAATGAAATACCTCTAGCCATGAAGAGTTCTCATTTTTATTAAAAAGAACATGACTAGCCGTAACATAACGGCGGCTTTACGGTTGGCAGCTGAATTTTAATTAAATATTTTGGTAACTCATGTAATGACAATGTTATATATCAATATCAAACCTCAGCATCGCTATAGACAACTATATTTAATATTTTATATTCCCTTATATGATTATTATGTCACCCATAGAGTCCATTCGGTGAGTCTTAAGAAATCTACAAGTACTTAAAACTCTTTAAAAATCATAGTTTTGTTTTCTTAAATTATCTATAGACTGTCCTTTTATAAATAAAAGGCATCGGTGCCATCGAAATTCTATGACAGAAGCGAAAATAAGATATCATTACTTCAGCACTGTCAGTAGGTATACGAAAGACAACAACAACACATAACAAGACGCCAATGAAGACGTAATAGCAACATTATTAATTGCCTGAGATTAACTCTTGATAGTCTGCTCTTCTTAATTAATCCTTCAGAAAAGTACGACTAAAATAGAGAAAGCTATAATGGATATGAATATTATAATATTAATTTTCTGCAATTAACTCTTAATATTCTACTCTTATTAATTAATGCTTAAGAAAAGCTCCACGTAAATAGAGAAAAGATAATATGAATACATAAATCGCAAGATTTGCAAGAGGAAAATATAAACAAAGCCATATCGTATTATAGCCAACGACGCGCGGTGACACGGCCGGCGCGGCGGCGACCTCCGACCGCGCTTTCACTTATCCACCCACAGACCGGAGACCCATCTCTCTCAACGCCAAATAAAGAAATCTCCCACGGACGTGAATACTCCGATTGTATAGCTTTTCTTCCAGCCATCCCAAACTACGAAATGAAAACAAAGCTAACGAGATCAGTTCTGATTAGCTCGTTTAACTAGGAACTGTTTCGCAATTTTCGACAATACGTGTTACATAAGTAAATAGCTTTCTCTTTAGATATGATTGTATATTGTTACCATTGTTTGCTTAGCATTATTTGGCATGAGAGTGCCTAATAATGATCCTCGACTTTCTTTTGTCCGTACCTACGCGCTACACTACGCACACTCAACCAGCCCAAATAAAATACAAATAAATTACTTATTATTCCATTGGATACTGTAAATAGAGTTCCTATTACATACATATCACTGTCTGATAACCGTATGTTTTTAATAAATTATTTATTAACGATAACTTTAGCCTAGTTGGTAGTATTGAACCTGCCTACGAATCTGGTGGTTCCAGGCTCGAATCCTGGTCAGGGCATTTATCTGTGCGATGAACACGAATATTTGTTCCCGAGTCTTGGATGTTTTCTATGTATTTAGTATTAAAATAAATAAATAAATAAATATTTGTAGACAATCTTACACAAATCAACCTAGTAAATAGAGTTCCTATTACATACATATCACTGTCTGATAACCGTATGTTTTTAATAAATTATTTATTAACGATAACTTTAGCCTAGTTGGTAGTATTGAACCTGCCTACGAATCTGGTGGTTCCAGGCTCGAATCCTGGTCAGGGCATTTATCTGTGCGATGAACACGAATATTTGTTCCCGAGTCTTGGATGTTTTCTATGTATTTAGTATTAAAATAAATAAATAAATAAATATTTGTAGACAATCTTACACAAATCAACCTAGTCCCAAAATAAGCAAAGCTTGTACTATGGGTATTAAGCGACGATATACATACTTATATAGATAAATATATACTTAAATACATAGAAAACATCCAAGACCCAAGAACAATTCAACAAACAAGAACAATAGGCATGATGACTCAAAAAAAAATATTACTTCAATAGAAAGAAGACATAAAACTATGCCAAATAGTGAAAATCCTATTCAAATATCTCAAAAAATAACGAAGCAACAACGGTTAGAATGTTCGTAGTTAGAGAGAGAAAGTGCTACTCGACCGTGACGTCACCTTTGAGTAGCGCCATAGTAAATGACAATCGTTCAATACAAAGGTGCGTTTTGCGGAAAAGCGACAGAAAATACCCACTTTTAAAACTTTGAAGACTTATAATTACGTAATTATTTATTTTTTTGAATTACTTTTTTTGCCATTTGATTGAGAATTTGAGTCATTATGTAGAAAATTTGGATTTATTGATTTTCTTTTATAGTGTCATCATCCCTATTCACAATTCGTGTTCATCACACTAATAAATGCCCTGGCCGGGATTCGAACCCAGGACTTCCAGCTACGTAGGCAGGGTCACTACCAACTAAGCTAAAGCGTTCGTCTTTATTATCTATCTATATTCTACACAATTATTAATATCGTGGCCTAGTACCCATAGTACTAGTCTTGCTTAGTTTGGAACTAGGTTGATTAGTGTAAGATAGGCTAAAAATATTAATTTTTTACCTATATATTGAATTTTAATTGAATTAACATCACCTTGATTAATTGAATTAACGTCAAAGTTTCAGTAATCGTACTGTAGGTACCTATGGACCCCTAATGCGACGTTCAGCAAACATGTCAAGTAGAAAATTGGATTTTATTCAAGTTGATTGATTAGTACAGGTCACTTATGTGAAATTGGAGTAAAGAAAATTAAACACACCTACCAATTCAATATACCTGCATATACGAATCATTAAGGCGCCTGTAGAGGCAAGGCCTTCTCCATACAAACTGTGCAAGTTTTATTCGTCGGTTTTGGCACTCTCGCGTATTTTTTTTTTGCTTGTTTATATTGGAAATATGAAGAATGTCAAGAAAACAACTTAAAAAAATTAAAAAAAAAAATTAAAATTAAAAAATACAAGAGAAAATCTTGAGGTTCTGGCTAACAGAAAAATAAGCATACTGACCAAAAATCAAAAGTGTATTAGTGTAATGCAAATTCGAACAAAGAAAAACTTGCACAAAGTTTGTATTGAGAGTGTTTGCCTCTACATGCGCCTTAAGGAAATTTTAATTTAGGTAATTAGTATGTACTTCTCATAAATAGATTGTAGGTAACCCGCATAACATATTTATTTTTATCACGACGATAACACACATCTTGAACTCTGTTACGTGCTCCATAAAAATATAAACGTTACGATTATATTTTAAGCGCAATACCTCCCGCCTGTGAGACCACGTACGGATATGCTGATTCAATAAAAAACATTTTATTTGAATAGCATGTGACGGTGTTATAGCTCAATAAAGTCACTGAAAAGCGAAAATGCATTCATCTTATATTGCGAATATAAAATAACCTTAATGTTAATCTACTTTTTATAGCATGAAACCAAGACTGGACGAATATGAAATTCAACAGAAGACGTAGAGTTGTATTCATCCGTTTTGATACAATGAACACAATGCTTATTTTCTAACCCCCTTATTCATAATCGTCAAAGAAAGCTATTGACGCAAAAATTACTTGGTTCTTATCCTGTCACGTTGACATTTAGGTTTGTCAGAAAGGAACAAAACAAATAGCAGAGGTTTGTTGGCTTTTATGAATTAGGGGCAAGATTGAAGGATATCGCGCGGGTAATAAGTACCAGAATATTCGACTCTATCAGGTTTCCATATGAACATCACATTTTTTTATACAACGACGGTGAAATGACCTTACGGCCTGCAAGGCAATCTGACACCGCAGCCTATTGACGCTTGCGACTCCAGTAGAATCGCAAGCGCGTTGCCGACCCTTTATTGACTTAAGAATTCGTTGTGTTGACGTCTGTTAGAGACTTATAGTTATGCACACACTATAACAATAGAAGTTGAACTATCCTCAGTTTTGATCGTATAAAATAGCTGGTTAGTTGTTACCGCGTAGAAAACTCAGCTATTGTATATGTACGTGGAAGTCGAAGAGGTGTGAATCACACGAAAGTTCGTTTGGCCCGGAACATATTGGCGCTATAATTCTAAACAAATGCCGCCCGCCGGTCGGTAACGGCGTCTGGTGCTCCGTCGTTTACTCAACGTTATGAGGTCAGGCAGGCCCATTCACAATCATTTTAGGTTACAGTCCAGCAGAAGCGAGCCCGTTGAATAATGAATGGCGATTTAGCCCGCTTAGCAGTGTTCTGACATATGAGAAAAGAGCATGATATGCCAATAGTGCAACGAAATTGAATCATAAAATAAAGCAAGCTTGAACCTCTTTCATGATTTATAAATAAACCTACTCATTTGTACCGTTTCGGTATACTTACATACTGTCAGTATTGGTAATATTGCATGGGATCGGGGTTTGCAGTAACGGCGCTGAAGTGATACCGCACGGACTCTACGCCCCCAAACGAGGAAGTTGCTGAAAGCATATTGACTATTGAGTCGTAAAATACGGCACGTGAGACCAGTGGGTATAGAGCAATTGGCCTACAAGATTCGGAATGTGCACTTGCCAATTTTCTTTAATGAATAACTCACCAACATGCCAGACCTAAGTTCTTCCTGCGTGAATGGCGCGGACGTCTCAATTGTGCTCTTTTGTAATCATAATCAACAATTTGTAATGCCACTGGGAGTCGCTTCGCTGATTCAATAACGAGGACGGATTCCAAGATAGTCAAAAAGTCATTAAATAAATATAGAGATTTTCATTGATCGAATACAATGTTACAGCAGAAGATTACTTAAATAGTTAATATTATTTTTTTGAAAAGTCGAGTAGGATATAAATTCGCCATTTCTTCCTTGGTATTGGTACAGTCGACGTCAAATATATGTATGTTTACTCTTTCGCAACTTTTTTTAAATACTGATAGTGAACTGCTAGTGGCATTTTAAGCCCGGCCGGTGTCATCGCAGTTGGACAGTAGCTTGGGGAAAATCCAAGGGAACTCTCCGAAACGAACACGTCGGCGTTTGAAACGCGCTACGTGAAGGGTATTTGCAGAGCATAAAATAGTGATAAGATAATCTAATAATGAACTCGTTCATATTAATGATGGTTTCCTTGCCACTTTATTTCAATTGCAGAGCCGGATAACATCTGACGTCGCGCTGCCCGGAGCGCGTGGCTTGGATAATAAAGTCAATGTCAAACTAATTACTTTGTAGTTATCCCAAACAATTCTAACCTTTAGTGAAACTGGTAGAGAAAAATATATAGACTCAAGTAGGATTGCGATATCCCAACTAGCACGCTAGCGTTAGCGTTTATAATAATCGCAGTTACCTAGTATTCTTACTAAATGCAACAATTTGGGTAACCTACATTCGAGTTTAATTAGCGTTTAGCGGCCAACCAGTACCTGCGGGTTGGCTTCAGATTAAGGATCTTTTTGTGGCTCATCTAATGGCGGACGCTAGCCATTGTCTCTGCACGCTAAAGCAATTTTATTTATCGCAACAAGCAACCAATTGTGCGGCTAATCGGCCCCGCTTCACAACAAACATTAAAACTGCATTAAATTCTATTTAACGACGAATAAAGCCTGGTTAAGTAATTGAAATACACGGACCGTTTCGTGTTCCATGCAAAAAGTCGAATCTCTACATCAATCGCAATAACCATTATCATTCACCCACACTCCGCCGCGCGTAGGCGACAAAGGGGAAAAAACGAACTCGTCATTTGAAGCCGCAATTCCAGAATTTAATTTCTTCTTTCGAGCAATTATGAATGTCATGGTTCTGAGGGAAATCGTTGGCTAGAGGTCACGCAATAGTTATTATAGGGTTGTTAGCACAGACCGGCCCACGCGTTGTCGGAGTTAAACAGTATTCATATTTAATCATTTTCATTATCAAATAACTTCTAATTGACCTCGCGAAGGTTCATCGGTATAATAGCTGAATTATGCCAGTCATTTGTATAATAATTCAGAATAATTGCCCCACAAAATAGCGTTAGAGTACATTTAGCTACAAATTTGCATATTAGTCGCGCTTTATTAGGATTCGATTCCTGTACTTGTATTCCAGGTAGGTAACCTGCGACGTATGTTTGTACGGAAATCATAAAGTTTCACGTCCTAACATGTACAACAGGCAAATATTCTCATTATAAGGCTCCTACTAGTACTAGGAACATCGGAAAATAATAGAAATATTTTTAATCTAGCTGCATTCTTTTATTTTTAGCACTAGTACCTAACTAAATTTAAAATAGCCGCGGCTAACTAAATTCATGAAATGCGCAGCTGGAAAAGTTGAAGTTATTTTAGTACATAATAGCCATCTATCAATTCTAAGCATCTGTAGTTTGATCGCTACAACATTGAGCGGCAATAGTCGGCAATGTCGGCATCCAATAACGGATGCCGGCGATTGAGTATTATTTTGGTCTCGGGAAGTTTAAGGCACAACGCTGCTTTAGCGCTCGCCCACTGACGCCGTCTTTACACCCATAATAAGGAAGCGTGTAAACGCTATATCGTCAGGTTTACACATTTCGCAAGCACGTGCCATTATTGTTTACAAAAGCACCTAAGTACGTGATGACGTTAAAAACAAAACACAGAAAAGTTAAGATGTATTTTCTCGATTTTACCTCGAAATCCTTGCCTTTAATGAAACACTGACAAAATACCTACCATTACCTATGTAACTGCTTGTCAATTTTTTTATAGTTGTACTTCTCGAACCAGGTTTTACAGACCATCGAATGTTAAACAGGACCAACTACAATCAGAACACTATATTATGTTCAGCCGTGAAATTAGAATATCCAATATAAAGTTGAATAACCAATCGAATAAGAGCTGTACGCAATCCACATTATGTCCCACTTACCTTACTATAATTTAGGTTCGAGTTTCGTAATTACTAAGTACCTAATATAATATAATCCAAAGCCAGATTAATACTGCTTCAGCTAAGCGTAGTAAATCAACCCTATAGTTACTAACTATTGTTTCCGGCCTAACTAACACGATAGGTTATACCGTCACGTTTTATGTGACATATTAGTACATTACAGCCTTTCACGTGACCGTATGAGCTATCGTGCTAGCTAGGCAGGTTTCGTAGTTCGCAGTAAAACAAACTACACATTGTGTAAGTGTACTTGGCATGTGAATTTAAAATTAGTGAGTTAGTAATATAAATTCCACTAATAGACGAGTACCTAATTCCTATGAACGTTACCAGGTGAGCGCCTCATTAAACAATCCGCCGGTGTTCGCCGAATTCGCTTATGCAAATACCGTTTTCGTTTATTTTTGTTAGCTTTGGACACTAGCAGAATATAGTTCCGAGAAAAAGATAAAATATTACTAAGGATTATTTTGACAATAAATTTAAAGATAAATCTTTTTAACATAAATTAACATGATTTTTATTGCGTGTCCTTCGAAATGTTCTTAGAGACGCCTCAATTGATTTAGGTTTGAACAGTAAATTTAAATATAAATGCATCACACGTAGTGATTTATTACGACCGCTTGTTTAAATAAAATGCCCTTCATCTGACACAATAGATGATGTTTAATAGATCATGTAGACACTGTTCTCCACGTGGGAAGACAGTCACAACACAATAGTGGCAACGAGGCACGACCGCGGCGGCGCGAACTCTTGCGCACGCCGCGAGTAGGTGCCATCCCGCCGAACCAATTTTATTAGTAGCACGATCTCGACGTGCCGACTGTAACGACTGGTAACGATACAGTCTATTGACGCCTAAGGTCTCAGCAGTAGCCAAGTACAAGCAACCAATCAAACAATTTAGGTTAAACGTCCGCTCGCTCCAATCCAATGCGTCTTCAGTCGCGTCCTACGATTTCACAACCTTGCCATACCAATACTGAACGTCCAGGCATATTCCCTTAAAACTCTGTGCACGTTTTATTCGTAGGTTTTGGCACTAACGAATGTAATATTTTTTTGGACGTAAATATTAGATATGCGAAGAAAGTGATATGGATCAAATATTTCAAAAAAAAATACATCCCGAAATAGCTAACAGAAAAATAAACGTACTGACCAAAAATCATAACTTTAATTCAAGAAAATCCTGTACGAAGTTTGTATGGAGAGAGCTCGCCCTACCCCTCCTCTTAATGGTTCATTTTAATTTGAAATTAACGATATACCCATTTATGTAATTGGCTCCATTAGACCTTAGCTAGAAACGGCTTTTAATTAATGTCGACTGAATAATGACTAGGTAGTGGTATGGCAACATTGTCAAACTAGTTGGAAACGCGAAATATTGGTAATGGTTACGCGGTTTCGATTCCACTACCGCAAAGATCGTTAAGTAATATCTTTGGTAATACACTGTACGCTGCTAGTCAATGAATAAATTTTCCACAAATAGAGCTTACACTAATGAACTGCCGAGTTAACCCCAACATTAGTCAGCGCGGCATCATTTTTCATTTCTGCATTATTAACTAAGCATTCAAATCGGATTCAAGCTGAATTATCATTACCTATATTCGCATAAGCCATGTTCCATATTTATAGCGTCTCAAATAATTGAAAGCTAATTTGTAGTCATCATCATCAGCCTATACCTATACGTCCCACTGCTGGGCACAGGCCTCCTCTCATAGATGAGAGGGATTGGGCAGTAGTCCCCACGCTGGCCCAGAGCGGGTTGGGGACTTCACATACAACCTAGAATTTCTTCGCGGAAGTATGCAGGTTTCCTCACGATGTTTTCCTTCACCGAAAAGCTAACGGTAAATGTCAAATGATATTCCGTACATAAGTTCCAAAAAACTCATTGGTAGGTACGAGCTGGGATTCGAAACCATGACCGCCGCTTGACAGCCGCATGCTTGAACCAATGGGCTACCGTAGCTTATAATTTGTAGTAAGTACATAATATTTTGCAAATAACGCATAAAAACTAATTTAATAGGTATGCGTCTCTAATAGAGATCTAATATCTGGGCGACCGAGCTTTGCTCGGCGTTTTCCCGGGCATGAGACCTAGCTAGATCGATTGCTCGTCCCCGAAAACCCCCACATACAAAATTTCATCAATAAATATAAATATATATATACAAGAATTGCTCGTTTAAAGATATAAGATAGGGTCTCTACGGTGTATTTAAATTAGGCATCTGTAAAGCATAATACCTAGTTGTTATTGGCCTTATTTATTTCCCAATGACCACCACAAATTGATTTGTATGAAATATGTTAACGCGCGCAGGGCGCACAGGATCAAAGATCAATTCATGTAATATTTGACGTCGGACGGTGACATCTAAGCTGGTATCTTATGTACTTAGGCAATGGGCACCTACAATGAAAATGTAGTCGTCAGAAAATCGAAATACGAACCTTTTTCGCTCTCGTCACTACAATACAAGTAAGGTAAGTGATTCCGTTCCCTTAACTGTACCTTGGTCATAAATCGCCTACATACACAAAAGTTACTGTCCAATTCCTGAAAGTTAAGTACATGAAAGATCTAAATTACCCGCAATTTCGCCGGGCTACATACGCCCAGCGATATTTCAGACGGCTAATATGGCTGGCGGCAGCGGAAGCACCTATGACGTTCCATAGTCGCCTGAAAGGTAGCACGATATGCAGTGCAGCATTAAGGTTTATGAATGCTTAGTCATCACTACTTTTCTGGTAGCTTTCAGCCTTTTCATTCTTTTACGAGTATTTCCATGAAATCGCCCATGTTTAAATATTGGCAGGCTAGTTTTACACACAAGCTTATATGTATATGCATAGCTTCAATAATTCATGCAAACTCATCTTTTGACATAAATGCATGGAAATTGGACTCCACTTGTAAACTAAACCAGGGCACCTTGATTGTTGATACCTGTGTGAATATCCAACAATTATGTTACCTACTGTAACATCGGCGGACAACAACATCCGCTTGCGGTGAAACACAAAACGTCGGAAAACGGTTTAAAAGAGACTGCGGACGTAGTATTGAATTAGGCACGGTGTATTGTCAACTACTGAATGAAACATTCATTACAGAAAATAATAATATAGATAGTTTAAATGCTACGGTCCAGGAGTCGTGGAAATACTGATCTCTGTCGCAACTTTAATCCCGAATTGACTTATCATTATCAATATACCTACTATGTATGTAATGGTATGGTATGGTAAAATATGTGCCCAGGTATTTATACAATACAATACAAATACTCTTTATTACACACCTAAAGGACACAGTACAATACAAAAAACACAATAAGTAGAGGCAAACAACAGGCATTTATATGTTGGTTGATGTTGCTTTGTTTACATGTTGCTAAACTAAATGATATAATTGTAACTGTATTGTAATTTTATGACATGTAAAAGAGCCCTTGCAGAATAAATGTTTGAGGGCATAAAAATGTATACACTTTTGGACCTTATTTCAATGCATTAAGGTGAAAAAGTGTATACATATTGGTGCCCTTGACTGTACTAACCCCGACCACTCGTCGTGAGTCTCCTATCACGTAGCAGTGTTGATGGACGTAATTAATTACTTTTGTAATTGAAATACATTTAATTCATTTAAGTACATTTAATTCAATTTCATTTAATTCGATGTATAATTATATGTCATTGCAATTACATGTAATTAAAATTACAAAGTAATTTATAACTGAAATTACATCATTTAGTAATTCAATTAATTTACGTTACCTTTCTTTTAACGACAAAGGGGAGTAATTTTAGGTACAGTCAGAAACAGAGAAAAGGTACCCTTCCTTCATAGAAGTTTTGTATACACGAGGGGTCCCTTTTCTCTGTTGCTGACTGTACCTACTTGGAGTGATTCCAAGGAAAAATATGCAGCAGGCACGTACCTATAGGGCGATGAAATTGAATTATCAAGTTTGGAGCGCTCGTGGCGCCGGATATTTTATTATGTGATTTTGAGTTTGAATTTGTGTGGCTCTGCGGCGCCCGCGTACCGCGTGCGGTATTTAAGGATAAGCAATGTCGTCCGCGGTCAGTTCTTGGATGAGTGACCGCTTTGAGTGGTCTAAAGCCATTAATCCTAGCTGTTGTCATAGACAGCAGTCGTTAAGCCAAGTTAGCTTAGAGGCCTTCGGGCGGCTTGAGAACTTCTAACAGTCATGTTGCCCACTGTAACCACAATGGCTACAGTAGGTACCCGATGATTGTCTGATATAGTTAGTTATATTTTTTAATACACATGCCTAAAAAAATGTTCTCGCGGCGGGATCTTGTTTGAAATCTAATCGACGAAAACATTGGGGGTAATAAATCTCGTGCTTTATGGTATGTTATTCTTACTCTGAAATGCTAGGCTAGATGGTACTCGAGTTGCACTTTTTCGGTGTAGTTTGATTAAGCGGTTTTAAAAACAAAAGAGCTTATACTAATTGTATTAATGAAACACTTGCGTCCATTAGCTAAATTTTGTATATTTGGAATGCCAAAATGACGTATCTTAATATAAATTATAAAGTAATTTCTTCATTTTAATATGCATGTAAATTCACGTGGGATATTGTTCTAAAAAATTCAGGGCAGTCGAGCTACGGGGGGGGGGGGGGGGGGGGCTAGCGAGAAAGTGTCATGAACAATTATACGTGTTCATCACACAAATAAATGCCCTGACTGGTAATCGGGACCTCCAGCTTCGTAGACAAAAATATCAAATACTTATGCACATTTTCGTTTCATTTTTCACAAAAGACAAGATTTAAAACAATATTGACATGATCTCTAAAAATTGGGAAATATTAGTTAAATTCAATAACAATAGAAATATGGATAAAAAATTTCAGAATCAGTGAAAAAACCTTTTGGCGGGAACTGTGACATTAATGGTGTTTGTGTATGGATCATTTTATTTCATTTATTTTTAATAAAAAACGTAATCGGATTTCGCTCATACTAACTAGACTCGACATCAAATAATAATACCTACTGAATGAGATGGTCATATACAACTTTATATAAGAGGGACAGAGACAGACATATGATTTGTTGTTCTTGTCCACAGATATCAGAACTAACAGATAAGTGCCATTTAATTGAACGTTTTCTATACTTCTGATCTATTCTCACTAACCTACTTGTCAGTGAGTAAGAAGGAGATAGTTCGCATGCTATCTGACAGGTCTTCATCTGTCACTGTCCCCGCTTTTGATCACTTCGTGGCGAGAGTTAGTGCGGCGGCAGATAAATTCTTTAAAAAATATCGACATCGATATTTACCAACTATTGATATTCGTAACAGGTACAGGTAAATTACTTTTAAGGGGTAAACTTAAAAGTAATTAACCTGTAACTTAAAATTATTTGAACTGTCAGAGTTGTATCGAATTAGTCCGTTCCAAAAGCGACTTTACCGTCCAGGCTAGAAAGTTTAACATCCAACGACAGTTTTATATAAATCTCAGACATTTTAAATAATTTCATCTATATCAAAAGTTATACTTTTTAGGGTTGACTGATTTTAAACCCTTAGGGTTGACTAATTAACGACCCATCTGCAAATGTTATAAAAAAGGACAAATAGTGAAATGAAATACCAAACATTTGTTTATACATATTTAATTATTTACAGAAGCTCCTTGACTTTTATTGATCAGTTTTATGTTAGGCTGGTTATCTTAACAAGTACCCAATTTTGTATATGTTAAAAGATATTTTAACAAAGTGTAAAGTAATAATCGTCTCAGTGTAAAATAATTTTCTATGAAAATTAAAATTTTTGATACAAGCTTTTATTACAACTGTACGTAAATTTTTTTCCATAGTCTTCAACTACTTGTTGACTTGGTTCTAATGAGCCCAAAGCCCAAGCACAACGAGTTTATCTTGAGTAATTTAGGAATTACTATAGCCACCTTGCCCATTAGCACGATAGTCTATACCGTCCCGTTACATGGCCAAAATGTATGAAAACATCACTGTATAAGCTAAACCATCATCTTAGCCCCTCTTCTGTCTGTCCGGTGGTGTTTGCTCGGCATCCAATTTCTGAGCCCTGCCGCGTCAATCCATGTTTGACGAAGATTGTTTTCCGGAAATCTAAATATAAATGAAACAATAAATATAAATTACATTCTTAAATACCCCTCTGTGGCATGGTCATTTTGTCTCCAATCCCACATAAATAATTCTTATCGATAATTTGTCGACATATTTATTACAGCACTAGCTGGTTTACGAAAGTTTCATTTTATACCAATTAACGTTCTAAAATCAACTTGTTACTAAGTAAAGGGTACTTATTTCATACTAATAAGCATCTTAAGTTAATCTGAGACTATTACATTGCATATTGAACTTGTAATTTTTAAAATAATAGCAATAGTTTCTTACCGATGAAAACTGGTACTTTCTTCAGACTTCCTCGCCTATTTAAACGTGATCCGGCACTGCGGCACTGCTCAGTATATTATGCCTAGACAGGAGTACTAATAACACCCGCACAAAACTTTACTTTCCTTTAAATATTAATATAATATTGCGAAAAACCGTCCTTGGTGCCGTTTTGTAGTGACATGAGTGGTTTTCCGTTTGACAACTTCAGTGATTTGACAACTTTGGTTTTCGTTCAAATGGGGGACAACTCGGGGATAGCCGAAAAATGTCGCATTATTTGTCCCACTCTAACTCATCTTGGTTAACCATAAGAATCTTAAGAGACAACTATATGACAAATCGTTCAATTAAATTTCACTTATCTGTCTTAATCTGTGTTCTTGTCATAGTTTCCCTTTTTTATTCTGCCACAAACTATTGAATGTGACAAAAAAAAACAAATTAAGGAGGTTGTTTATGGTAAGCAATCAGGCATTTGAGCAAGTATAGGATCTCTGTAGAATCTGTACTATGTGGCTGTATTGTATAAGTTACTGCCGTGGTTCCCCAATTTAACTCCGATTCATCATACTATTTTTTTATACTTTTCTGCTCTAGAGCAAAAATGGCCACTTTCAGCACACTACTTAGATGATATATATTGTCTATAGTGTTGGCACCAACAACCGCGTTTGATAGAGCGACGGTGTGACTACTGTCGTATTGTATTTTTTGTGTTTTGGCCATGGACATTGAACAATCGGACCATGAAGCAATAAAAGACAATAAAAAAGTCGTCATCCAGGTTTAAATCGACGATACATAAATTGTAATTTAAATGTGAAACAACACTTACTTACATTGCGCTGATTGTCCGCCATTGCTTTGTAAAACAGATGCGTGGGAAAAATTATATGTGAATCGTATTCTATTACACATGAGCAGCACAATGAAAGTAGGCAATGAAAATAGAAAACGTCGCCTTCTTACAGTTTAGTTCTACAGCCGCAAACCACACTCAATCATGGCGAAATTATACTTACTTGCCACAATGCTTGCATTGGATCTAAATAAATCAAAACCATTAAATTCTAATGTTCAATTAAATTATACGCTTGAATTCGTATTCATTAGGTAATGTATCTCAGTTCAAAGCGTCCAAAGTTTACTTATTTCAGATTACGTTCGATTTTATCTGTACCTACATCAAACTCATCAAAGGCGTGCAAATTTGGATTTTCTTGTGATACAATGTTTAAATAATTATCTCTACCTACCTATACACTGAATTTATACTATGAGTACAACCGTAATATAGCTGCAATATCTATATAATATCTATATTGCTATTTTATTCCTTCCGACTTTAATATTAATAATGTTACAGTAAATTTTCTTTTATAATAACTTTGCTGTGGTACCATTTCATTGAAATACTTGACGTAATAATTATTTTATTCATCATTTGATGATAATGACACTCATGTTTGCCTTTAATTGTCCTTAACTGTATGTAGTTGATTCCAATAATCTCAAGGAAAGAAATACGATAGTAGTCAATTCTCGACTTCAAATGATCACTAAAATTAAAGATTCGAGGAAACAATTATAAAGACGTCTATGGCTAGCAATCAACCGATTCCAGTAAGATGGTATTCAATCAATCACAAAGCAAACCAGTACAGAATCGCTTCGTCGCAAATGCTTGGTTTCCGTTCCCAATGACTGTTCGCTAGATGCTACTGCAAATACCTGCATAACTGAACTATCTTGTTACTTGTCGTCATAATATTACGCGCAGTTGAGATGACGTGATGACGTTCCAATAAATTTATTATTATTTTATTATTGACGAAACCATTTTCCATATATGTATATGTAGCTAAGTCGACCTTAGACATAAATCATTATCCTAAATACTTTCGACATGAGTCACGTCAGAAACGGAAAAGATAAACATTTTTAAAAACAATCAAGGACCTCACACTCCGTATTTAACCTCTGACAATCATGAAAAACTTGCAGGAGAGCTTCAACGCCATTGAAGTTTATTCTCGCACAAGTCCACGTATTACCACCATTGTCTACACCACGCTGGGAATTAAAAAAGAAAATCGTCTATTGTCCTTATGTACGTCCCCCTGTCCTAGGTGTGATTAGTAACTAACACGTGTTTTTATCGTTGACACAATGCAATTCCCAACAAAAATATATTGCCACTTGTGGGAAATAGTATTTAGCGACTTTTGTTGCAGCGGGCTCTCACGAACTGTGCAGACATTGAGCTTGCTCATTTGGTTTGATTCTCACAGACACTGTTTAAAGTGCAGGCTAATTATAAGCATTATTATGCAGCCGCCTCCACCTCTGAGACAAGCATCGCTATTGTGGTCGCAACAACCAGCGGAAGTGTCTTTTGCGGTTTCTTATTGTTAATAGCCATGGTAAGCCGTAGTTTGTTATATTAATTTAAATCTTCATCGCTGGTGTCCCATTGACGCCGTAGGTACATTTAATACAACGCGGTGCAGTCCATATCTCACTCGCATATGGTTAAATTAACATATCTATCTAAGTATGTACCTATATATTTATATTAGTATTGGACATAACTTACTTTTTATAAGTAACATTCTTAAGTATAATAATAGGCCTATACCTAATCAATAAATTGCCAAGCAAGTAAAATACATGTAGCCCCACAGATTGTTTGCCTTATAATGTTGAAAACAAAAATTTGATTGCTTACTTGAAACTAAATAGTATGATCAATTGAACTGACAGCGCGTCTTAATGGGAACTTTTAAATCGGTCTGAACTCTGATCAAATCGAATTCATTATAAATATCAGAAACAACAACATTAAGTTTGCTTGCA
Organism: Cenopis cana; assembly: GCA_951800055.1. Lineage (NCBI taxonomy): Eukaryota > Metazoa > Arthropoda > Insecta > Lepidoptera > Tortricidae > Cenopis > Cenopis cana. Next base: position 9,260,889 of record OX637476.1, on the reverse strand, counting down.
CTTGGCGAAGCACTTACAACGGTACCAAAATGTAATCAAACGATATATAAAAACAATTACCCTGTCAAATTTTAAAATGAACCGTAAAACCTGTTATTATATACTTTCACGTTTGTATTTTCGAAGCAGGCACCGACCAAACAACATTAAGTCCAAAATTAATTGTCAGGCAGAAATCAGAACTGGTCGCACCACGAAACAAGCTTGCTCACACGCGGACCCGTATCGTAGATATAAGACACCTGCGTTATTTTAATACTGACTATTTAAACCTGCCTTGTCAACGGCTTTAATGTGATGTCTAGTGTGTAATTACTTCTTCGGATTTTCGTTTTCCACAAATATTCCGATTTTTTTCTCGAAAATATTATCGTTTTGTCGGTATAAAGTACATACTTGTGTTCGTACTTGTCATAAACATATTGAATCCGAAGATTGCCCAAAAAATTACAAACAACCATAAGTCACACAATCGTATAACAGTCTTTAGTCGATGCCACTCAACACACACTGGTGTTTTCCTCATCCGTGTTTCGACATTGCATCGTTTTGTTGTAATTAAGCAGGAGATGAGACAAGGGTCAGCCGTCGTGGGTCGTTGCGATTTAATTGTCGCGATAAGGAACGGCGAATCACGTGGGAGCAGAAGCGCATGCACCGACGCGCAACTTCCACACGCGACTAAGTGAGACGAAACAATCGCGATGCTATCCACGGTTTTCTTCTCCATCTCTTGTTCCTCTTTATCAACGAGGATTAATGGGTCATTTTTATTTTATGCGTACTTGTAATGTAACATAGATTAGAATATTCGTGTATTTGTCGCAGCTACGAGTTAGGTAGGTAAGTACTAGTATTTAATCAAAGACATCTTTAACCTCAAATACCGTTGCAATGGGTCAATTTAGATAAATTTCAGGCCACGTAACCAATTAGCTCTACTGCTGGTGGCTTTCATGCCAAGGGTCACTATGACACTAACAAGACAGAGTAGCTTCCTGAGATAAAGCGAACGGCTTATTCAGGACACTATATACCATTAATTGTCTTTCAGGTTTGCAGAATTTGCCATTTAAACGTTACTTTATTGTATGTATAGCTAATTAAGTCTGAAATTTTGTTGCGATTGAGTTATAGCAGCGCAACAGAAATACTAAGATAAAGAGACGCGGTTTACGCTACATAGGTATGTACATTGCTAGTAAGATGTAGTAATAGTAGTTTATGCAACTGGTACATAATGAGGGGCATTAAAACACGAGTGTGTTTTATGAAACGAGCCGAAGGCGAGTTTCATAATAAGGTCACACGAGTGTTTTAATGCCTAATTATGTACAGTTGCATACATTACTTTATCTACACACATATTATAATTACTCTAAGATGGGTTCAGAAACCGTAGTAAATAAATACAATAATTTTGTTAATACAACCTTTTTTGCACGGTTGCGGAAATATCGAAATCAGAACTGGCAACAGATACCTGAATGTTATTTAAAAAAGTAAAGAGTCCTTATTCTGATGTGATCATGTCGTTCTAGCTCAAATTTCGTGCGATATATACTAAAAAAACATCGAGCTGACATTTCGCATCGACTGAATTTGAATTTTCAGTGATACTAGAATAGGGACATGTCAACTTTGACATTTAAATTTTGACAGTTTTGTTTGACGTAATATTTTAACATCATATATGAGATTAAAATGAAATATTTTATTACTGCTGTAGCCTTAGCCACAGATAAGAAAATTGCCATAAATTCATTGAATGTTGAAATGAGAGTCATTTTCTACGGTTTCCGAACGCATATTAGAGGATTTATGATATGTGTATAGATAAAGTAAGATTATAAAATACAACGGAGCGTATTAAAACTGGCAGCTATACTGCAAATGAAACAAATGAAATCGCCATCGCCAGACTGACGTTAAGTTTTCGTGTAGGTTTGTTAAAAGTATCCGCGGTCGTGGACACGGGTCAGCGCAGACCAATGGCTACAACAAGCCACTTCCTGCGGCGAGCGAAACAAGGACAAGCCAAACAACACACGAGGGCCGCCTCTTATTTTGCATTCGATATCGCCCAATCTAAACTTTATCTCCATGCAATGAAATTCGAACTAAAGTGCACTACTTATTGACCAGTCTCTGCGAAAGGCGTAGGTATCACGAAGTGGATTTGGTCGCAAGTCGCAACTGAAATGGAAGGGCGCTCGTTATTTGTTACTTTGGAGGAACTATCTTAAGTTTTTTTACATTTTCAAGTAAAAAAAAGATTTGTTGAAAATGGCGACAGAACAGGGCCAAATGTTTTTATCACTCCTTGTTTCCACTTTAGTACGTAATTGGTGCGTATAATTGTTCCTCTCAATAGAGCGACCACCTAGAGGCTTGTCAGATATTACTTAAATTGGTGGCACTAAAACTGATGTACGGGTACACGTTAAAAACAAAGGTGCCTCGCGTCTCTAAAAAAAACCCAGGTTGACAGAAGCGCTATTATGAAATCGAAGATGAGTTTTGACTTATTGCTGGTATAATTAAATAATACTGTTTAGAAAAGACATGTGCGATGAAATCGAGGAGCTGGCGCCTGGTGCGAGCGAAGCGGAGTCCAGGACAGCTCACAGGTAAAGCAGTGACCGCGGCTGACCTCGTGCCAATTACGGGCCCATTAGCGCTCCGAGTACAATGCGACCATTAAGCGGATGTCCAGCTCGACGTTCCCGCGCCCGCTCAATTTGCATTTGTTTGGAATTAGATCGTCAGTGGCTGCGTCCGCGACTCGCTTTGTGTCACACCTGTAATATCCCTCGAGCAATGTGTTGAGGCCCGTTTTAATGATCCCTCACATACCCTGCGGTTAACCGAAACGTTCTCATTGTGGAACGGATTCCGGCGTTTCAACCTAAACACAACTCTTAATTATCCATCTTACACGCTGGGTTAACGACGCAAAAGCCTCGCGTTGTATACCGAGTCTCGACTTTAGGAGTTCGATATGTCAAATAGTGCAATAAAGACTTGTTACAACGCCAAGGCGTTGTTCATTGAAACTCTCAATTGAATGTATGTGGGTAGAAAGCCATTGTATTAACACGCTGCACGAACAACCAGTATTAGTTTTAATTAATTGTTGTTAGTATCGGCAAACAGCCGTAGGCGACACAGTAAGATTATCTATACAATCTAATCACGAGGACTGGAGAACAAAGAATGTGTCTTTGTTTGCGACTGTAACCTAAAATAAGTCTTAAGATTGTAAACTATTGCATTTAACTAGTGAACATATGTCACTTCTACAGTGCATACATTTGTGCCCCACTTGTCCCTCTAATTCGTAACTATATCCAACCACTTACGTACACGGTAAAAGATAAATAAGTATATTGGGGCAGATTGCTAGAACAAATGGTCGTAAATGTCGTGGACACGCTGGACAAAAGCACCAACTTTTTTCCAGGGCCTAGTTAGGCCCATAGCTTTATATTTTTGATAAGAACCAGCTCCTCCGACGGCCATCTTTAATTTTATAGGGTGGAAAGTTTGTATGGAGAAAAAATACATTTTTAAGATAGAATCTTGGAAATTCGCTAATAGACTAAGCATTTAAATGGGAGAAAACTATTTCCAGCGTCCACGTTGGATATCACGTGAAACTGCCTCACTAGTAGGTACGAGTATGTATGCAGATAATTCTAATCACGTTCCATAACACGAAGTGTGAATTATTCGGTTAAGTTCAAAAGTTCATAACATAAGGCATATCAAAATTTTCAATTTTCTGATGCATCATTTAGAAATAATGTGTCTAAGTGCAGACTGTTTTTAGGTTGAGTTCGTGACCATGAACCGATATAAATAAATACCGTAGGAATGCACCGCGACCTATTTGTAATGTATTACGTAATGGGTATATTAGATTACCCATATCATCAGTTTACAGTCACGCGATATATTTAGGTTATTTTTGTAGGTATTTGCCTCCCAATACGCCAGTATTTTAAGCGGTGATTGCCAATATTTCAGCGTGAAAGTTATTAATTTAAGGGCGATGAACCGACAGAGACGAGATATGGTAATGACAAATGGTGCCGCCTTATCTGAGCGGTCCAAGGAGAAAAGATGTAGCCGGGCTTTCTTGCGGAGTAAAATGTCGGGCGATGTCGTTAGCAAAGCCCCATCGGACTGGTATCTCGAACGCTCCCCTGCTACGCCGCATCGAAGATAACTATTTTCAAACTGTTCACTATATACTGCGAAATCTAACACAGCTTATTGTTGCGTATTTCAAATGCGTTTTTATATTCTTCGTTTTATACCAGTTTTTTTATTATTGTACGCAACCTAATCATCAATAGCTATATCATCCGGTTTGACTAGTTTATATCCAGGCTTCAGTTGGTAGCTATGGTTCCGTAGGCGGCAAAAGCGACGTCGTCTTCGCCAGAATATATTGTCCCCCGTCTCGAGGCGTACATAAGTAATCCGCCCGCACCCGACACTGATATGCAAATCGCCTCCAACGAGATCGTAAACCGTTTCATATCAGATAGCGTAATTCGGAGCTAAAGTACACGACGACGAGTAATTCCAGTGCTGTGGGCAGAACTGTTTTCATCTGATACAAACTTTACAAATACCAGTTATTCAATCTACATATTTTGCTATGACTCACTTATTTTTAGCGTCAGAGAATAGAAAAGGGAACAAGTATAATGCACACCAAAATAAATATTTGAATCAGCATTTTTTTTCCCCTAAAAATATATACTAAACACCAAATTGAGACTACACCGATCACTAAATGAATGAAGACGATTACAAAATGAGTAAATGCACACCAAATTTGGTAAACGATCATCTAATGAGATCTTCTTGGTGATCGGTCCCTAAATAAATAAATTGCACTCCAAATGTGGTAACAATCAGCAAAAATGAGTAAATGCACACCAAATTAAATTTTCAACAACCTACCACCAATCACCAATTTATGGCGCTTTTACCAACCAATTATGTATATCATTAAGATATGCTGCTATAAAATGTAAATATATTACCCAAATAGGTCACTCACTCTAAAATTAAGTTAAGATCTCAGGGAAAAAGGGGGGTGGCGGGGGGGAAGCCCCCCGCAGTAAAAAAAAAACAAATAATCGTAACAATCGTACTATTAGTAGGTTAGGTTAGGGTTCGTTTGTGTTCCTTAGAGCGGAAATAGACACCCCGCGAAAATTTAAGTTCCACTAAAATTAGCCAAATCGTAATCAGGCAAAAACAACCATATTTGGCGATCAGTTTTAAATTTTAGTTGTAATTTGTCAAAATGGGGGTGTAATTTTGGTGGTTATGTTCCCCTTTTTAGTTGTACACTAAAGAAATTTTTGCCCTTAAATTTTCTATATAATGGAGGTCGGCTGTAAAATTTTGGATACAATTTTACACTAATCTGGGATCTGGGTGACATTTGGTGATCATTTTACTCGTTTTGGTTGTAAAATAGTAGTTTATGCAACTGGTACATAATGAGGGGCATTAAAACACGAGTGTGTTGTATGAAACGAGCCGAAGGCGAGTTTCATAATAAGGTCACACGAGTGTTTTAATGCCTAATTATGTACAGTTGCATACACTGCTTTATCTACATCCATATATTAAATCCTCTTTCATGTGTTTCGTGTGGGCACTTCTCGCCGGCGTGCGCCATGTTTGCGTCGACAGGCCGGCCCGCGCCTCCGCCGCCAGCCCGCAGCTGTGTCTTAATTTTGTACGTGATCTCGTTAAAGTGTTATATTTCGTGATCTAATAGGGGACGCACGCAACAGCCGCACAGTATATTATAAAGCGGGGTCTTATCTACGGTATTTGAACTTATAAAAGAGGATTTACTATATGGGTGTAGATAAAGCAATATTTTGGTGTGTTTTTTTATATATAATGGTGATCAATTGTAAAATTTGGTTTACAATTGTATACTAAATTGGGTAACTAACTAACTATATAATGCATTTTACTTTACCCATTTTGGGTGTAACAAAGGAATATTGTGTCGCCATATTTTACTACATTTTTGAGACTGTTAAACTACAGCCTACAGCCAATAGAAAACACGGCCGTTTTTGCTCTATCCTCTTTTAAACTAAGTGTTCCTTCGTCTAGTCCATCTGCAATGGATACCTTCATAGATAGCACCTGAATGTGAATGTGACAAATAGTTTGGGCCATAGCCCACTCAGCGCGGGCGCCCGCAGTTCACTCCAATCGCACTATTGCCTCCCGTAGGTAAAAGGTAATAACTATACATGAGTTCCAATACATTCAAACTACCTTCCCTCCTCTGCCGACGAACTACCTGCCGATGCTGGCATATCTACCATCTTCGACCTCTTCTAGAGGTGAGACGTATTTACGGGAACAGGTTTTTGGAATAGGTTTTGGCATGGACGCGTAAGTACGCGATCCCGCTCGCGCGTCTTTTAGCGTATCGAGTACTAGGCGTACGACGACTCTGAAGACTCGAAACGTCTAAGAGTCTTTATGTTCCGCGCTATTCGTATTCGTGTTACGCGTTCGGATTCTTTCGGGGCACCTCGGGTCGGGGTCGGTTTAGCGCGTATTTGGACCTAGTCTTTGGATCTAGTCTTTTTGTGGACGCGTACTCGCAAGACTCAGTACGCGTTTTGCCTAGTACGTCTCACCTCTAACCTCTTCCTGTTTATCTTTCCTAATACATTATTCTGCACAAAGTCGAACATTACGTCGCCGTAGGCAAACATCCAGACACAATCTCTGTTCTATACTCACAGCCAAACTAAAACATAAAGAGAATTAAGTATTGGGGATTTTATACGAATAGGGATGTCGCGTAAAAAGTGGTTACTAGATGTTCGTTCAGCAACATATCAACGTTACGCAACATTCTTTGTATTTTGGTACAAACTGCATAACTGAAGCAGCGTACGCACGCGTATTCTGATAAAAGCATTGCATTAAAATTTATTGGTGGTATACCTCCTGCTAGGTACTCGCAGAAAAGAGACAATAGGTGTGGTCCATTAACCCAAACAAAGCGTAGGTATTTGTTTGTTCATCTAAATAAGGGATGTTTTTGCTCTTGCACGTGTCTGCAACTGACAAATGGCACGAACGAAAGATAAATACAGTTGGCCCAGAATGAGACATCACTATTGTAACGTAAGTTAGTATTGTTAGTGACGGAGCTTGCATTTATTATTGATGTCAAGAGGTGGTTTAATTAGGTAGAGTGTATCGGACCACCTACAGAGCGACTGGATATCGTTGCGATGATACAAGCTCTCTCTTGTCATGTTAATAATGTAATACGTAGGCATTAGGTAATATGAACACAAGTGGAGTATGCAGCGCTCGGAGGAACAATAACTTCGTTATAGTCCAGTAGTTTCTGTATGATTCGAGTATCATTGTAACTTTCTCTTTCTGGTGTTTCATATATTTAAAGTGATAGATTTGATTTGAATTTGATTACTTGTATTTCAATACAACTTTTAATCTAATATTGTTAAAATTCTATTGGATGAATCATTTCAAAAGAAATGTTACCAGAATTCGTAGGAAACGTCACTACTTCGCAAGACACAATAGTATTAATATTAACGCAGGTAGTCGCATCTAACTAGCACCTGACACGTACATAAATTCCCATAGAAACCAGGTAGAAGAGACGAACGACCGTTTCTATCTCAACCATAATCATTAAACATTTTATTTCCTTTGACTATATTTTACCAGTAAAGTCCATACTGACGCGTAAATCGACATTTATTGAATTAGTAGGATCAAGCCTGAAGTCGTAATTTTATGCAATCGATCCTCCAAATTACACGCGGCTGTGGTAAACAGGGTTAACAAGGTATGTACCCTTTCCACGACATCATGGCGTCAACTGAACGGACTAGTTAGAAAGTTGGAGATAATTTCATAACGTAAAGCTATCATAAGCATACACCTTATGATATGAGCTCGGGTATAAATATTGTTACTTATGTTTATCGTCATTAGTTACTGTCGACTTGCACTAAGGCTGCTTAAGTTAAGCTTAAGTTATTTATATCAGGAAATAATATTATGATTGCCTTGATTGCCTTAATACTTGAGATTTTCACAACTAATAACATAATCATAATAAATCGCCATGCCATGAGTCATGAGGTACCTCAGAACAAAGTGCCATTGCTTCGTTACTATTTAAGTAAAACAGTCAGTTGTTTCGTTAGTAGGCACTTTCTTATAATACAGCGATCTGCAAATTTAGTAGCCATAAAAATCATCATAGTTATCATTTTATTTCTTTTACTCGACCATTTTTTTTTTGAACCGTCATCGGACATTGGCTCGTCCTCGTCTACCTGAGCGTCGAGGGCTCTAGGGCGAGGGGCGCGAGTGTGCCACATCTGTCGAGCTTGTGGCGTTTATTTTAATCACAAACCGTATATTAAATCTGTGATTTCAATGCTAGTGTTGTTCATTACATTATAGTAGTGCCTGCTCTTATAGGTGGCTCCGTAATAACTCTAGGAGTTAATTAAAACAATAAACGTTCCCTCTGTATGGCTATCTACATTAGTATCAGCAGTATCATTACTATCAACGTATAAGTATTTAAGGTGGCGTCTAATGTTGTAAGAAATTCCTTCGCCTAATACGCAACGCAACCGCCGGTTACGATGCCGCGTTATGTTATGATTATTGAAAACAATTTAATGCAATGAGTAGAAAGTATTAACACTAGCAGCCAAATAACCGTACTCTAGTTAGGGTTCGATACCCAAAGGGTAAAACGGGACCCTATTACTAAGACTTCGCTGTCCGTCCGTCTGTCACCAGGCTGTATCATATGAACCGTAATAGTTAGACAGCTGAAATTTTCACAGATGATGTATTTCGGTTGCCGCTATAACAACAAATACTAAAAAATGTGATACCGTAAATACTTAAGGGTACAACAAACATGATTTTTTTGCCGTTTTTATAGTTAATGGTACGGAACCCTTCGTGCACGAGTCCGACTCGCACTTGGCCGGTTTTTATACTCCCCGAGGTTTCCTACGTTTCTATTTTATGGCCCCTCATTTAGACGCGTCAATAAACAAAACAAAATAAAATAGAACTTTGAACGCTTCTAGTGTCGAGGTGAACGTAGCATCGGCGCACGCGCATGTTAGAAAAAGACGCAAGTAAGCCTGCTGCCGGGGTGTCGGGCAAGTTCGGGCTCCAGTTGGTGGGGCGCCTTTCCTTCGCCGCCAGTGTTGCCAGAACGTGCTTTTTAGCACGGTTTTACGTGCTTTTTTGGATACGAACGTGTTTTTTACGTGCGCTCCCCAAAAACGTGCTAAAACCGTGCTTTTTTAAGTGCTATGGTGCTTTAATATTTTACTACTAAAAAGGGAGGTAATTTTGGTTTGGTACTCTCTAAAACTGTATTTTTTTTCTAACAATCATTGTGTTAAACAATCTTTCTCTCCTACCCTACGCTTTGATATCCTAAAGTTAAAAGTTATGTTTTACCTGAGGTTGCAGGAAAGAACTTGTCCTGCAACTGCAAGCTCTATCGTTCGTGTCGTGCAATGTGTACATGATGTAGTAAAGGCTCAATAGGTACTCTGTATGTGACGAAAACCAGCTAAGTGCGTATCGGTCTTCGCCGTAGAAAGAGGATACATAGAAGGAGGGTTAGCAAATCACACACAAGGACAGAGATATTGTGACAGTTTTTTCTGGGGTTACCACAAAAAGAATAATCTCCCCATTTTTACTGACAAAGTAGGTTTTTAATTATTGGGAATGTTCAAAATAAACTCTTAGTAAATATTAGCGGGCAAACACAAAACATCCGATGTCCTCCCAATTACGATATAAATGTGTACTAATTTAATACCTACATTAAAGTTAACAAAATCACGATTAGATTAAAACGTCTTAGTTATTCAGCCATTATAATAATGAAATTCACAATAGTATTCTAATCACGTCACAATTAAATTTTTTATCTGTTATTTTTAATATTCGAGCCGGTTTAGTTTACCCAACATTATGGGTAACATATTTTTTTATACTCTGGCCACTGGTTCATCGATGACATTTCGGTGACAACGGCCGGTGACAAATAATCGGTTCCTTATACGCGATGAGGGACAGAAGATATGTCATTTTTTCTCGCTCCCACGTGTGTTATTGTCTATGCTTACATCTCCTTCACACACCTTTGTATGTGTGTATCGCCAGTTCCATCTTATACTTGTTCCATGGTCTTCGCACATTTAGGTTTCCGAACCAAAAGTATGTTGGTTTTAACATGAAAAATAAGGAAATTTCCAAACGAAAAGACCTGTTATATCAAAATATAAGTATTTCTTGGTAAAATACCCGTAATAATGAACAGTTTAAATTTCAAGTTTATGGGTCAATGGGAAGAAAAAATAATCTTATGAACAAAATTTTGTGACAGACGACTGACGGACGGACGGACGGACGCGTGAGTGACAGCAATAGCAGTCATTTTCAAACGTGCTTTTTATTCCAAAAACGTGCTTTTTTGGACACCCGACCGTGCTTTTTGACGGAAGTGCTCTGGCAACACTGTTCGCCGCGCCGCCCGCGCCAGTACAGAGTGCGCCGCGCGAGTAAGGCCACGCCGATCTACTCGACTCTGACGCCCGCGCTTTCTTAAGCTCAACTGCATCCAAGTTTATGCTCTCCCGCTTCCTAACCGGTTACAACTGTGATCTTAAGTGACACGTAGCCTGCTTTTGTGGTTAAATAGTGTTCAGTGGCCAGACTGCGTCTGGTGATGAGTGACAAAATTATGTGTTCTCGGATTTTGCTCTCCAGATGATTGTGATGCGATGACCATCAGGTCGATTCGGATGTAAATTGGATTTCTACCAGTGATTCATTGAACTTGGTGAGTACTGAGTGGTCAATTCTCCATAGAGCTATTATTTGTTGCAAGTGTGTTTGTGGACATAAGCATGGACTCAAAGCGGTGTGTGCTTGTGGGGGCGTTCGGTCGCCACAAACAAACAAAAACCCGTAGTCCCGTCGATGGCATAGAGGCACAGGGGAGAGAAGGAGAGCGCACATTGTTGACACTCTCTTAGCGTACCCTTTCCACGTCGTCGACTCTACGGGCATATTGAGTTGAACTTCACTATAATAAAGATAAATGTAGAGTGGCTCGTTAGCCTTTGTATACTTTTACGAAAGGAGTTTTTATTGTATGGAATTGTAAACGGTGTAAACTATGTATCTAATGACGAATTTACAAGTAGCTTTAGTGGCATGAACATCTTGAAATTATACCTAATCTCCTAATTTTTACATGAAATTCACTTCGTTAAACAATAACGATAACTGATCTATTGTACCTATGCTGATACTGATTAAGTAAGAAAGCCGGCTGTCAGCCAACGTAGAGGACTTTCTTTCATATCTACCTAATTCAAACATCATTTATCTATTCGTTCTTTCGTTTGCATTGCAAAGAGAATTCGAGATAACGCACAGAAATCACAGAATGCTTGGACTTCCTTCCTTACCTACTCTTTTCTAAACTCGTTCCACACTATGTATTTATAGACAACAAAACAATTAGAGCTCGAGTTCCTAAATTACGGTGATAATATCTAGGTAATGAATGAATATGACATTATCAACATCCTGGGTTGTAAATGAGTCACAGCGTAGATAGATAATGAAGTGTAGTAAGTAGATTTGAATGCAAGATGCGTCAGGCGCCAGTCATATTGAAATTTAACCCAAGTTTATTGAGGGCGACCCAGAGGTCAATGAGATTTTCAAGGAGGACCCTGACATCAACTAGTCGTATATTTTTTTAGTTATATCCCGACTGCTGTTTGATTCTATTTTTGCGTCTACACAAAGATTCTGAAGATTATTTAGTTTCGGTTCATTTCAATACCTACCTTAGAAATATAGTCGCCGGGTACCTATTACACATCAGGCAGACAAACACAAAGCATTAATGCAGCAGCTATTTCTTAAAATGAGATACCTAAATAGACTTTCGTTAGTATTATCACCTTCAAATAAAATATTATTATATGACAGACAGACAGAGTCGCATCGAAGGGTTCCTTTACTAAATTTTGGCACGGATCCCTAAAGCATAAAAGTTGTATGACACCCCCTTCTAGCCTATCCTTCAAACAATTACGGTCTCCGCATACAAAACAAAACGCTATTAATTATACCTAGGTACGTTGGCTTGTCAAATATTTATTAGAAGAAAATAGGTGATGTAAGTTAGCTTAGTTAGCCAACTTATAACTGTCTAAGGCTGAGTTTGACAAAGATACAACTAAAAGTTAGAGAAATGTTTGTAACTCAGTAGGTACAATTTTGACATAAGTTACCGGTTACTAAAGTCTAATCTAATGGATATTTATAAAACTGAGCCTAAAAAGAACTATCTCAATTTTTATATCCCGACTATATTTTTATTCCTCCTTTGGGGGCCGATTTTTGAGTGTCGGACGCTCGACTTCTTACTCGACATCTGTCAAATCACCATAGTTTTTTCACAGATCTCGATTGAAAAGTCGAGGTTTCAACACTCAAAAATCGGCCCCCTGTATGTGCACAGCATGGGACGTTACTAACCTGTTACTAAGTATACTACCTATCTATTTAAACATATCACAGCCAACGAAAACATCATCAAGGTTCCTCAAGTGCCTATAATAGCACACATTCGCAGCTATAGAGGTGTATGGTGTGTGGCTAAGCACCGATAATGATTATTTATTAACTAGGGTTGTTAAGATTGTGTTATAATAAACAACTAGTAGTCGCTAATCGTAATCAACACACTTAGCAATCCAAAAGTCCGTTTATTTGTATAGTCCTAGATAAAAGACACAACCCTAAAAATAATTACACCTAAGAATCTGGGATAGTTACGTTCAAAACACAATTTACATTGTTTTTAGGGTTCCGTAGCCAAAATGGCGAATACGAAACCCTTATAGATTCGTTATGTCTGTCCGTCCGTATGTCACAGCCTATTTATTCGGAGAGGTGTATTCTATAAACCGCTACATAAATTTGATGTGAAATTACGAAAAAATATTTAATTACGGGGGCACGCTACCTGACACGTGTGAGCGTGTAACCCCGGGATGAAAAAACACGACTGCACTAAAAAGATAAAAACAACTTTCATAGTAAAGAACCTAATATTTTGGTCTAACTTGCATGTAGTAGGTCCCCCGACTGCAAGCAAAATAGATTTCCTTGAGTTCTTTACTATAACTTGTTTTTATCTTTTTAGTGCAGTCGTGTTTTTAATTTATTTTTCGGAGCACACAACATGGAGTCTTCAGTCCGCCATATTGTTTTTATTGCAATGGCACATCCTATGTCATTCGGGATTGGATGGCGTAAGGATTCCAACGATACCTCACACATCTAATTCGGTTAAGGCGTTGAGAAGATCTGGGAGAACAAAGAAACTCACTCACATACATATATACATACGTGAAACCTGAAAACATTACACTCCTTTTTTTTGGCAGTCGTGTAAAAAAATTTAAAGCAACTAAGAGGCGTGTGAGATATCGATAGATGGCCTTTAAAAATAATATCGATGTTTCTAAAAAGCTTTTGTATTTTAGTTAACCTTTGGTGTGATCAAAGAGAATATAACCACTACGTTTTTAGGTGTGATATTAAGTCAATGTCGTAAAAAGTGTGTCCCCCCCCCCCATCTGATTTCCAAGTTTAATATTCGGAAAAAAATTGAGGTGTTGTAGATCAATTAATACTTTTAACGAAAATTGTTTTTAACAAGATATGTCTAACCTAACGGTTGTGTTGTCGCTGAAAAACTGTCTTGCCCAAACAAAAACACGTCAGTGTCGTGCGTTTCCCATTAGGATACGACCTTTTTTATTCAATGTATTGTATTAGTGGTTTTAAATGTGCGTGGTCCGACACTCACTTGGCCGGTTTTTTATTCCATGGATTCTGAAAGCGGTCATAATATCATATTTCAGGGATAGCAAACGTTTTTAGCTATGTAAATTAATTTCTTCTATTTATTTATTTAATCTTTATTGCACAAAAATAAATTCAAGTACAAAAGGCGGACTTAATGCCATGAGGCATTCTCTATCAGTCAACCTCCAGGCTAAGCAGAAAGATTGTAGGCGGTGCAACTAAATTGAAAAGAAAAAAAAATACCGACTGGAAAATGTACTATACATACAGAATATATTTACATAGACCTACACAAATAAATAAATATATACATACATAATATAGATACATAATACTCTATATAAATAATGATGAGGGCTTGCTAAACGGATACTCAAAGAATTACTTACAACCAGCAATAAAATTACGTACAGATTTTTTAAAAGTAAATTTGTTGGGTACATTTTTAATTTGAAGAGGAAGATTATTCCAAAGGCGGGCCGCCTGAACGGAGAAGGAGTTTGATATAAAACCGGTACGATGAAGTGGTATGGCCAGAGATAGATTGCTAGAAGAGCGGAGATGACGGTTGTGGGAAGCATCAAGAAACTTAAACAGGGATTTGAGGTAATCAGGACAGAGAGGATCTTTTAGAATAGAGAAGAGTGTGCAGAGAATGCGAATATCACGACGTTGACGGATTGGGAGCCAGCCAAGCTGAGATCGGAATGAGGAGACATGATCAAACTTCCTGAGACAAAACACAAAACGAATGCAATTATTAAGCAAGCGATCCAGCTTATCGAGAAGCTCTTGACTAAGGTCCGGGTAACATACATCGCCATAGTCAATTATGGGGAGAATCAATTTATTAATTAGCGTGACTTTAGTTTTAATAGGCAAGAAATGTTTAAGTTTGTTAAGGGCATGAAGGGAACCTATGACTTTCCTACTAATTTCAGTTTCTATCACTTTGACATCAAAACTAAAATTCAATGCATGACATTTATTAATTCAGAACAAGTAAATACTAAGTAATATAGGTAATTGTCGAAATTCTTATTCGGCACTACAGCTTATTCTTTCAGAGTTAAATATAACACCCTTCACATTTCCAAGGTTACGGAGGCATTTAAATATTTCATGAAACATATGAATCCATTTCATTTGACAGTCGCATCACGTAGTTCCTCTATCCCTTTTACGTTATTTAAGAAGACACCAGATTTACTGTAACACACATTTCACGCCGTGACAACGCCAGAAGCGGCAATAAATTATATGCTGATATGTAAAAATGGCGTGTCTGTCATTTATCGTCTTACCGCGGCACTTGTAAGTTATCCCGTTGCCTGAGGCAGTGAGAAATATTTATAGTGGTCTACAAAGAACCGCAGCTTCCCTAGTCGCGACCGCGTGGGATCGCACCACGGGCAGGCCGCAAGCTCAAATGTCAACCGCGTCTCTGCGTAATTGCAGACTACGTATCTTGTTTATACCTTACATAGGCTTGTAAATGTAACCCTGCCCAGAAGTCAGTTTCTTCAAGCTGAGCATCAAGTTTCCATACAATAAAACCCAGAACACTAAACTGTTCAAGTTGGTAAATAAAACCCACGATATCTGCCATTAGTAGTTACTAAACCAACCCTTCCCATGAAATATTCATCCGAATTCCTTCTTTGCATTTTTATGTTTCTTATTCCGTATTCGAAGTTAGTGCGCGACATCATATTTATTACTTTTGCTATTTCGGTCTGTAACAGATGTTTACTTCAATTTAAGTTCGTTCTAACACGAACTTAATTAAGTTTCAGTGCGCCGGTTGCAATGTTGAGCGTACTTTAACTTAACCAATATCGATGATGCAAAAGATTGGTCCGTAACATAATTTATTAGAGTAACGACGCTATTACCTTCCGCTCGATAACCGCTCGTTTGTTTAGCGCAGTAATTGTGCCGCCTGATCCAGCGCCGATAAATCGTAGACGCAATATATATCGAACCGGCAGCAGAATTCGCGTTAACGAGGCGCACCGAAGCCTTTTACGACAATGCAACAATCGGGTTGGAACAGAGGAGTAGATCCCAATAGTATTCTCTTGCAACACCACTGCGCCTTGCGCTTGCACCACCCCACTCAATCCTTTGAGCACATCTGTGCACTGAGTGACGCCTTCTGTTATTGAAAATCACAACCCTTTTAGTTGCAAAACTATTCACAATTGTTTAAGCAAATGTTAGGGTAATGCATTTTATGTAGTGTTAAATACGCTTTGTTTCTTACTTTCTCTAATTTGTATTTATTTTAATGTACGAGTATTTATATACTTATCCATAAGAATCACTCGACACATACTTGATCGTTTTTCTCTCTCTAACCATTAACGACAAACGTGATGTGAACTTTAAAGCGCTGCACTCATAACCCGCATGGTTGGCTTGAATCTAAAAGTCGTTGTGAGAGTTTAAGTAATACACGAACACGAGTAGAATTTATCTTCTATATCTGTAAAAAAACAATACCAAATTATGTCGGTGCGTGTCAGATAAAATAATAACTACAAGAAAGTTCCAAGAAATTCACATCAAAAGTAAAACTCAGACTCAGACCCTAACTGATCTGGTAGTTCATAATTCATAAAGTTTAAATTTTTAGTTTCTAAGAAACGTATACAATTCAAAAAATAACAAAGTAAATAGCAAAACTCTGTCGAAGTATAAAAGGCAGATTAAAACTCTAAAAACGAGAACTATAGATAATATAACGAAACGGATAGCGAGCCGATCACGGCCGGGGCTACCAGACAATCGAGTTTTGCTTCTCACAATCAAAGACAGGTTAGCATGGACGAGAATAGTTAAATACGAAAAAAGTAGAATGCGAATCCTGACAAACGGGAGGATGCATGGGTCAGGCCGTAGATTTTGCCACTTTACTACGAGTCGGTCGCGCAAAATATTCTCCGAGATGGTCGCGCAGATTGACGCAAAACGATAACGCATCCATTTTGCGTGATCGTTGCGCGACACCTGCGCGATCGTTGCGCGACATTTGCGCGACCGTTGCGCGACATAGCGCAAATAAAATCGACAATTACTCAGTAAATTGACTATGTTTTGAAGTGAATTTAACCTTGAAAGATCACGCTCACCTTACTTAATATGCCGCAAGAACAATAACAGATATTAATTCAACACTTACCTCGAAATCTCAAAAAATGTGCTCCGCAAAAAAAGTGACCCATTTCACTCCGAAGCACTGCGTCATCGAACTGACGAAAATAACGGCCTCTGTCGCTATATTGACCACAGATTAGGTTAGTTCGGTGTTGCCACTACTCAGAATACAAACTACCCGTTGTTTAACGCCACAAATTGGGGAGATAATGATCGCGCAATAAAAATCACGCACAGACAATGGCTGTTGGTCATTTTATTATAATGTACGAAAAACAATATACTTTCTTAGCAAACACGAAACGATATTTAAAAGGGGGATAGGTAACTATTATATCATAACGTCAAATCAAACAGATAACCAGAAATAGGTATTGTTTCAATTTTATGTTCGCTCAAAGTGCACTACTACCAAGGCGGATTCGCGATTTTTATGAAATTTTTGCCCTTTTTTGACAAATATATCATCATAACTTTCCAAGCTTATGAATTTATTGTAATATCTCTAGTGACCATGGTTCACCATTTCTTGGGGAATAAAATGCAGTAGTTGATTAATATATAGTCATTAATATAGTTAGGAAAAAAAGAGGCGGAGAGTTAGGTTATACAAAAAGTGGCAAAATCTACGGCCTGACCCGCATACCTCCTGCGTGCGTTGCAACCCGCACCGTGAGAGCGCCGGGCTCGCCTCGCCTCGAGCTGGCTGCGTGCGGCTGGGGCGACACTGCGTCATTACCAGCTTTTATTTTTTCTTATTCACTCAATTTCCATATTGACGATAAAAAAACCTTGAAATAGTGTGAGAAACATATTTGCTCATGATCATTCATTAAAAACATGTTTACAACTACCGCCATAGTGATTAAACTGTTATCTGAATTCTGATAAATAAATAGGCAATACTGCCGAGATACGAATGGATAAGTGCTTTTAATTTGCAAATAAGATAATTAACGAGGCCACGTAATTATTCTGCTTTAAGCAGTTTCTTTTTAACTTAAAATTTTAAGGAGTGTTATGATTAACTGGTGTAATTTCCGGTGTCCCACGAATATGGAGCTGCTTTATACCAAACATGTTGAGAGATCACAATCCGAGATTATAAATCAGTCCACAGTCACGTGTGTCGGTCTAATTTCAGAACAGTTTAACAGATTTGGCTCTCGACAATTGATCCTATTTTACGAAAATGAAATCTCTTGTTCAGCACTAGCAATACCGCAGCTATTTTCCATCATCGTAACTTATTATACTCGAATTAAAACTAACTTCCGTTAAATGTCTAACGGTCTGCCAAAACTATTTATTGTCCGATTGAATAGAATAGAATAGAATAGATTGATCCACTTTCCGTTTTTAGGGTTTCGTACCCGAAGGGTCAAAACGGAACCCTATTGGTGACGCCCAGACGTCCGTCCGTCCGTCCGTCCGTCGTAGATACTTACTATATTTTTAATTTAAAAAAAATATTGGAAACAAAGGAATGAGAAGCCACCAAGAATTTGAAATTTCCTTATTTTTCCTATAAAACCCAAGTCAAATTTGTCCTCGTTTCTTCTTTTATCTAGGATATTAAACAAAAATGTTGTAGCCGGTACACTACTATGAAGTTTTACTTACTTCGACAATCAATTACTTTCAATCTTTTGCATACATTAACACTAAAAATTGTTTACGTCTCAAAGAAGTTATGCATAATTTTTCTAATTTTACATTTCTAAATTTACCTTACGTTTTCCAATTCCTATTTACACACGACGACGACGAAGTACATACAATACAAACCTACCTTATAGATTTATATTATTGGAGTATCTGACAGGCAATGCCTACTACCTACTTGGCACATACGTCATAATCCTATCGCATTATACTCATTAAATCATTACTCACTATCGTCAGATGTCTGTCTAATGGACATTGAGTGTTAGATTTAATTGAAAATAATTGACATACGTATTGTTCGTTGTTACAGAGAGCACGGCAGAAGATGGCGTGTGTGGAGAAGACGAGATAGGCTGTCGGCAAAATGGCCGTAGCCCGGGCGGTGTTGGTACTGCTTGCGTCCACGGCACAGGCGTGGATGCCCGATGCCAACGCGCGTATACATATCAAATACGGTAAGTGATATTTATTACAGTTATTTTTAGGCTGCTAGCCCATCGCCCACAACACACTTCAGCTAGTTTCCCATAGCCAACACCCATGGCAAAGGGGTGGTGTTACTCGTAGTTATGAGTTATGAGTTACTCGTATTTTAACGCGGCATCATACGAGAGCACATATTCCTAAACTAAAAGTGGCACTTGAATTGTATCTGCTCTGCCTACCCCTTTTGGGAATAGTACAGGCGTGATTTTATGTAAGCATTAAAGAACATTTGCGTTGTATGTGTTGTATTCACATTCACACCCAAGCTGTCATGGTCCATTTATTCATTCACGTAATCATGGCCACGTTTTGAAGTTTTTTAAACCCAGGGGGATGCCTGTCGGAACCCTTACCCCATGTCCTAAAACGTAAAACATTTACCGCTCTCGTAGTTCCTACACTCGCTTCGCCGTAGGATGATGCATATGGCAGCTGAATTTTACTGAGGTAACAGTTATGTTATATATGCACCATCCTACAGCGCAGCGAGAGTACTTATTATGACCTCAATTAAAAAAAAACTTGATAACCAGAAAATGTACTTAGGTAATCGGTACAGTATTATTTTTTGCATCTTGATTCTGAGGAAAACTAGCTACCCACTGGACAGCTTTTCCAATGTAACTTCCCGTTTATAAAACGTAGCGTCATTAAAAACCGTCAGTTGCATCGCATTTGCCTGATCACGCTACCGAATTTATAATTCACAATTACACAGGTGCAAGGACTCAACAAAGCGTGTCATATTGATACGTGAGAATTTCTCAACCAATGATTATGAAATCGTAAATTCTCATTGTTGATAATCGCTTTACAATGAGTGCATTGTTCGTTTGATCCCATTGATATTGGGGCTTGCTAAAAAAACGGCTACCTACAATGCTTGCAACGCAATATTGTTAAAGCCAAGAAATTTTACAGATTGCTTAATAGGTGAATAAAACCTAGCTAGCCTAGTTATTAAAAAAATAAAATAAATAAATAAATATTTGTGGACAATCAAGAGACAAACTTTACGGCAACTTATTAAATAGCTCTCTAGCTCTAGCCTAGTATCTATGCAGAATAGGTGTATTGATGGTTGATGGGCAGTGAATAGTTGTAACGATAATTTGATGAGTGTCGGACTATGTACGCACAGAACAGCACAAAGCTGGTAGTGGAAAGGAAAGCTGTCACGAAACCTAACTGACAGCGTAATGTAGCGGTCGGGTAATGCGAGGCCACAAATCGCAGGTCATGCTTGCTCATTCCTCTACTACTACCATTAATACGACGAATATTAATTTCATACTAAATCGTAACTCCATTAAGTCAATGACTTGGTATAAACTACGTTATTATCGATTTGTTACAGGCGATGAAACTTCAGAACAGTTCGTCGGCGATGCGGCAGCGCCAGACCATTTCCGTATTCTAGATAAGGATGACTTCTCTATCATCGTCGGTGGCAGGTAAGCTTTAAACCATTGATACCAAAGAACTCTGAAACCAATTTTTTTGTGATTTAACCGTGAATGCTTGGTTAACGCCAAGGTAAGCGGCATGTGAGACGCTTACTGTACCAAACTCCGGACAACGACCTAAAGTTGTAGTGTTAGTGGAGCGTGACGCTTGATTAACAAGAAATATCGTTCCTTTATCTTTCTCTCGAATCTGCAACGCGTTGATGATATTTCCGGCCGAGTTATCCCCATACCTACTTTGTTTGCAAGACTCGTAACGAACGAAAAAAGAAAACAACTTCTATTTTCCGCATGAGCCAGAAGCTTTACATTTATCCGAGCTATAAACGTGATGATTACCAAGTAAAACAGAATTAGCATCGAATAGCCTAATTTCCATAAAAGATGGTACGCGGAGAATGTTAAGTTGTATTTGGGCAGGTGTGCACCGCGTCGTCTCCGCGCTGCGAGTACGACCCGCGACTGCTCGAAACGAAACGCACCATGTTATGGCTTGCATATTTAATTGTCACCACTAATTTAGCCAATTTTGTTCCAGAAACACTGTCTACAACCTCAGCCTCTACGACTTGTCGGAGAATTTAGATCAGGTAATGTTTATTCATTATTCATTTGCATGTAAAAGGATATTCTTTGGAGAAATGCTATTCTTTAGGCAAGCATTTAAATGTATGTCTTTACCGAGTCAGTAAAATACATTTTAATTTTATACAAACGTCTGTAAAATTCATCCGGAGAAAATTGAGGTTAGTCTTTCAACTGCAATGCGTTCGATAATCTACAGGACTGGTACCTCTAGTCAGTGCACAAAAAAATATTACAAGGCCGGGAAGATAGCGTTTGATTTTGACGTAGACAACAACCAGACGCGTGTTACACGGTAGCTCGACTGGCTCGGCAATTTGATATTTGCTAAGCCAGATAGATAAGAGTTATTAGGGCTCCGTGTATTAAAAGGGAAAAAATATTTATTAACAGTTTTAAAAACACGATCATTTTAAAACCGTGAATGTAATTTTTTTGACACATTTACCTTATTTTTATTTACTTGCTTATTCGCTTTTTCGCATGTAATGTGACTCGTACGCTCAAAACAATAAGTAATTATAGACTTTACAGACAATTAAAAGTATTGTTTTTGATGTATAAGTGGCTTAAATTGTTGTCAAATACGGCTTTTCGTAATACAATAGTACATTACTTACCAAGGGCGATAAAACAAAGAATGTCTCAGATGGCAGGTATTTTACGCCCGAGCCGAAGGCAAGGGCGATAAATATGCGATCTGAGGCTTTCTTTATTATCGCCCGTGGTAAGTACAAAATTTTATGTCACCCCCTGGCCAGGAAGTGGGTTTTTTCGCGCGCGGAGCGTGCGATAATGGCCACTTTATGGCTAGGTGTGACATAAAATAATTTATTAGTCTAATAACGGAACCCACAGCGCGATAGAGAGCACTTGGTTTGTCGTTGCTGCGGTCGGCGACCCGCCGGCGCAGTCGCCGCCGAAAGCCCCGTATCGCGCACTACTACAGGTTTATGTATCTAATCTTGCGCAAACAACTTTACAACAGTTCCCCGTTGCTTGCTGCACTCTCTGTTTATTCTTAGTTACGACCCATTTCGCCCGGCGCACTGTTTATTTTGTAAATCGTGTAAGATTATTTACTTAAATAAAAATTTTGCTTTGAAACAACAGACTAAATTGTCGTTGAAAGCCATCCGGCAACCGGGACCGACGGCTTCCGGTACCGAAACAGACAATAAATTTTGTAATGTTTAGGAATTAAACTGTCTAGTCTTCGACTACTTTGTTTCTAAATATTTGTAAAGTACCTGATTGAATACTCTTTTGCATTCATAGATTCATACATCCGCGCTACGTGATATAAATTCATACTTTTGCAAACACGGTGTCGGTGATATCTCAATTATATCATTCAATGCCTACAGTAACGTACTAAGGGATGACTGATAATAGATAACCAAGAGCGCAGCTTGGCAATTCATAATTCAAGCGGGCAACGATTAATGGCATCACAATGTGCGCATGAAACAAAAATACGACGCCGACGGTACTCTACTCGCAGGGCGGCTCGAGGGTGTTTGGCGCGCTGCCATCTCCGCCCGATATTGCTTTAGCGCAGCAAAATTCGATCCCTGAAACTAATATTCTATTAATTCGTTCTTGAACGTGTTTGTAACTTACACTGTACAATCTTCATAAACAATACGTAACTGTTCTGATTAAGTTTAATAAAAAAACGAACTGTGAAAAGAAAGAAAATCAATGATATCTTTTAATTTGGCTTTCTGGCTTCTTTTGCGTATACCACCGTAGAGCAACGAATCGTAGTTTTTGTGTGTAAATCAGAAACCTTGAAAAGACTTCAAATTACCAGCCACATATTAAATCTAGCCCTATCGTTGAATAATTCACGTGTGACACCGTGTCGGTACGATCGCTCGAAGCCCGAATACTAATGGCTAACACTATTAAACTTCTTTTATATTTGTAACTACATCGTGTTGTAGAAAATTTACGTAGTGACACTAAGGAACATAAATTCAACTAATTTAATACGGAAACCTAATGGGATATCTTACAACGCTGCGGCAACGCAACGGGACTCTTGAGTACTATCACATGCGCGACTAGAATTCTCGAACTAAAGTGCAATACCTTGTAACCGGCAAGTAGAAAGATACCTTGTCTCAGAGAATTATTAATAGGAAACTAACTGCCCAGTTGCCCACGTGCCATTAGCTACTTCCAAGCTATAAACACAAACTGAGTTAGCTAACTGGAATAGTTAAGTTGCTGTTTGAGTAACTTCCAATATTTGATACCCAGTTATGAAATTATCAGAGCTCTCGAGGATGCGTTGAAGAATTTAGGAAGTGATCATTTGTCTTTAGCTGTCAATAAAATACAGCGGATCCTCAATTCTAAAGATGACTGGTAGCACGCGAAATGTCCACAGGTTACGGTATTTATCTTCTTGACATCAGGCAGACCATATGCGTGTTTGCCACCGACATAGTTGTTTGTCCTAAAAAAACGTGTCCCGAGCAGTGAACGAATATTCTTTCACTGGTCCCGAGACATGCTAGCAGCTGACATTTGATTGCGCACGACACAATAAGCTGCTGTCACTTTACAACTAGCTGTTACGAAAGTTACGAAACCAGCTCGCGCTCTTTACAAAATGTGCAAATGAGCCAAAACGGAGCATGTATTGATTATTTAATCAAGTCGTATTGATACGCCACCTACTGTGAGAGTTTATATTCATTCACTATTTCAACACACTTTTTGTTATCTCCGATCTTTATGTTTGTTAAATGTTTGTCCGCAGCGTCTAGAATGGAATTCGACGGATGCTCATATGGAACTATGTCAAGTAAAAGGAAAATCATTAGACGAATGCCAGAACTACCCGCGGGTGGCAGCCAGGTCCCACGGGCGTCTGATGGTCTGCGGCACCAACGCGTTCAAGCCGCTCTGCCGGCGGTACGCCAGGCACCCACCGACCCAACACTTGGAAGAGTTCGACGGCACCGGCCGCTGTCCTTACGACCCACAACACAATTCGACCGCCATATTTGCCGGTAAGCAACAAAAGTCATTTTATTTCCCTTTTAAATGCCAATGATGAGCCCAACCTTTATGATTCGAACAATTTCCTGACTGCGGCGTGATCACACATAGCAATGATCATCTAAGGAGAAGGCACGAAAACGCCGCGCCACCCAGCGAGGGGTTGCGCCGAACACGACGCGACGCCGCGATATGAATCAATTTATAGCCTTTACAGTTAGTCCTTCCTATCCAACCCACATTATGCCGTTATATTTGAAATTCTAGTGATAATCTGCAAATATAATACCGTAATGAGTATTGTAAAACGAACTACGTGCCGTCTTCAAAACCACAATTCAAATTGCCATTAAACTTAATGACAGTAAGTTGGAGTACCTAATGTACAGACACGAATGGTATGAAGAAACCGCATAATTAGGTGCACGATTCCTTATTTGACTCTTACCTATCCGTTAATGGACTTCACTGTAATTTGCATAAAACTTTGAAACAGCTGAATGTGTAACCTACATACTTTTACTATTTTTACGACACAACAGATTGTGATACTTGGCTTTGGCATTTATCTGTCGAGCATAAGTTTACACAGCGACTTAACTAATACTACAGCCTCTATATAATGTTAAAGTATCTCATAAAATAGACGTGTCGTAATTCTCATACGTAACCAGATACATTGCAGTAAATGCCATGTAGGGCACTTATGATAAACTTTTCATTATAAAAATAAATAAAATAAAAATAAAATAAATAAATAAAGTTTTATTTCAGGCATATCATCGATATCAAAACACATGTCATAAGCAGAAACTAAAAAATAATAATTAAAATAGATCTAAAAATAGTAAGCTACTGATTTTTGTTCTCGGTCTGGTGCACAGATAGCCAGTACCTAAAAATTGGAGTGTTTAAGTCGCGACACACATTCTCCACAACAGTGCTCCGTGAGCGGCGCATGCCCTCCCAGAAGGAGGCGATGCGAGCGCGCATCACCGCGAAGAAGTCGGGGATTCTGGCTTCTGCGAACATGGCAGAGGCACTGCACGAACGCGGCAGCCCCATCAGAGCTCGAAATATATTATTATACTGAACCCTGATGGAGCTATACGCTTTTCTGCTGTGCCTCACCCAAAGTTGACAAGTGTAGAAGTAAAGGCAGTACTTACGCGTTGAATAACGTGCACTTGACTTGCCTGCTACACTTGGCAAACCTTCGAGCAATCATGTTCCCACGAACCGCCAGCGCCCTTCTCTCGCGCTCCATGTCCTGGTCGTCCGTCAGCTCTTCCGTCAATATATGGCCTAGATATTTGAACCGCTGCACAACCCGAACTACCTCGTCATTATGCTGCTTTATAATAAATTTATCTCAAAAACACGCTGGTTTTACACATATTTAAGTGCTAAAGGTTTTGTCAACTAAAAGTGTTGCCTATTTATATACCAACAAACAACAAATGAAAGAATTTTCGCGTTTTCCAGACGGTCAACTGTACACCGCGACGGCAGCAGACTTCTCCGGCACGGACCCGCTGATCTACCGCGAGCCCGTGCGCACGGAGCGCTCGGACCTGCGCCTGCTCAACGATCCCTCGTTCGTTGGCGCAGTCGCATCTACCAGCCACGTCTACTTTTTCTATCGTGAAACCGCGGTCGAATACATGAACTGTGGCAAGGTAAATACGAAACTATTTATATCTTATTACGTGTCGGTTCTTAAATTACGTACCTCGTTTAATGCTGTAATGCTCAAAGGGTAATGTGAGGTTAGCTCAACGGTAATCACGGCGGTTAATAAGTTAATAATGTGTCAAATTACTGAACGTACTGTTTTAACTGTCACCATTCGCTTCGCTGAATTTATTGTTTTATTTCTGTTGCAGTCCGTGTATTCGAGGGTAGCCAGAGTATGTCTAAAGGATAAAGGAGGCCCACACACATTTAGCGACCGGTGGACCTCGTTCATGAAGACCCGTCTCAACTGTTCAATGCCTGGGGAATATCCATTTTATTTCGATGAAATTCGTAAGTATTATTTGTATAGTAGAAATTGTTTAAAATTTCCGACATTTTATAAAACTAGTCATTGGACTTTGAATCTTCACGCTGGGGCAGTAAAGTCGCTTTTTGAACGGTCTAATTTCATACAACTCGGACAGTTCAAATAATTTTAAGTATACTCAAATATATTTTATGAATGGTTTATTTACGACGGATGTATTCATTACGTATGTGACTTATTTCAGAGGCGACGACAGAATTAATTAACGGGATCTATGGAAGTGGCAGTAGCAGGAATGATATTATTTATGCAGTATTTACTACCCCGCAAAATGCTATAGGGGGCTCGGCTGTTTGCGCCTTCGCTATGAGAGATATTTTAGACGCATTTGAAGGGCCGTTCAAAGGCCAAGAGAGCATGAACTCTAATTGGCTGCCGTTAGAGAAAGACAAAGTTCCTGAACCCAGACCGGGGGCGTGCGTTGAAGACAGCCGAACACTGTCCGATTCTGGAGTTAACTTTATCAAGACACATCCACTAATGGACAAGTCAGTTTCATCGTTCCTCCAGAAGCCAATATTGACAAGAGTTAGTTTACAATATAGGTTCTCAGCTATCGCTGTTCACCCACAAGTACAAGCCATGAACGGCAACAAATACGACGTTATATACGTCGGTACCGACGACGGTAGAGTAATAAAAGCAGTCAACGTTGCAGCCAACGATGGCGTTTTCGATTCGAGTACCGACGAGTACAGTAGAAACCCCGTAAAGACGGCTGTGATCTCCGAGGTGCAAGTTCTTCCTCAAGGCGTCCCCATTAAACAGATGCACGTCGCACTTACTACGGAGAAATTAATTATAGCGTCCGGTGACATCATTAAAGCTGTATCACTGTCACACTGCGGCAACGTGCAGTCGTGCAGGTACAGTAGCATTTTATTGTTTACTCCTGAGTATGTATACATACGTATCTTATCAATTACTTGGAACAGAGACAGCATAATAACCGATACGACACCTGCCGCACCTATTTTTTTACTTTACTGATTATATATTGTACAATTTCAGGGAATGTGTAACGCTGCAAGATCCTCACTGTGCCTGGGACTCGAAGCAACAACAATGCGCATGGGTCGGAAACAGACAGTTTCCGAACCCAGAAAGATTCCTACAAAATGTAGAGAACGGAAAGACTGAAATATGTAATAAACTACCCGCCCTTTTACCAGGCGACCGACATAGTAATAGAAATCCGGGCACTAAAAAACCCGTGATATCCGAACCCGACACACGAAAGACTGATGACATTCAAAATGAAATACTAATCGAAGTTGTAGAAACAAATGTTCTATCTGAAGAAAAAGTTAACAAGCACGAAACAGGTAATAAATCATAAAGAACTACGTAGAATTGCACAATGAATACTTAATTTGGGTCAAAAGAAAATAACATCGCTTTAAAATAAAATAGCAAAAAATATTTTAAGAGGATTGTGTAGCCAATTTTTTTCATACAAAAACGTGCTTCGGTCGCCAACGTTTTCCACCCCCTAAACCGTAACCGATTTACATGATTTTTGGAAATGATGTAAGTATGATTAAATACTAGGTTTATACGTTTTGATTTTATGGAAACATTGCATGCAATTGAAAACATGAACCCTTAAAGTTTCGATTTTTTGACACGAAAACTTCGTCCTGGGTTTTTGTTATTATTTCATAAACTAGAAAGAATTACGAAAAAAAGCAAAACGTGTAAACCTAGTTAAGGATGTGAGGAATCGATCAAGTCCAAAATTGTCTCATTTGATAAAGGTTTTAGGGGTAGAAAACGTTGGCGCCCGAAGCACTAATTCTACTGTTTCTATCGCACGCAAGAATATTCCGGAATGCCTGTTCTCGCTCGCACGATAGGTACACAATAGTCTTAAGTCATTTAATTAAGTGAACTTATGTAATATTAATTTGTCTGCAGACTCGCTGACAGTGGCAGCGGCCGACGGCAATATCTACAGCGCCCAGGCGCTGATGACAGCCGTGGTGGCTTCCTGCCTCGTCACGCTCATGGTGGGCTTCGTCATCGGCTACCTCTTCTCCCGGCGATTTCGGCACCCATTTTTTACCGATACCTCACCGTTCAATGAACAACACAATCATTTAAACAGGTAATTAAGAATATTCATTTCGTTACTGAGATTTAATTTGATTGTTAGCAAAAAATAGTACCTAACACAGTAGTTTTCTTACAGACGAGTTTTTATGATTTCCAGAAGTGAGTCATTTCTAACCCACAACTCGCGTTACATTCTGCACAGTAATCCGAGAGATTACTTTTTTATAATCACTCTAATTCAACTTCGCACTTGCACAAAATATGTTCACGCTTATTTCGCCAAACACACTTTCAAAAACTGTCAGACAGTACGATTATTTCGTAGGAAGATTATGCGACACTTGCTACAGATTCTTTTTTATTTCAGATTAAGCCCATTGGAGACACCATTGAACGCCAACTCAGCGTATATGCCGCCGCGTTCCAAAAATATAAACATGGTGGCGAACGTGTGCCCTCTCGCCAAACAAGACAACCTGCACCTGGAGCTCGGCAAGGAGCGCACCCTCGACCTCCGCAACTCAACAGAGTCCCTCGACAAGGATCTCAAGTGCGGCACGCTACAAAAAGTGAAAAAGACTTACATTTGAAACCTACCTAAGCAAACCGTTTACGGGTCCATTGCAAAGTGATAAACATTTGCGTGCCAAGTCTTCCGACAAGTAAGCTCGGGACTAGTGTGTTAGTGATTTGTGGGCAGCTCTTACTCTTGTAAATATGGTGTACAGTTGACGGAGGACAATTAGGTACAATAACTACGGATAGACCGCGGGACGTTCAGCGCCGCGTCATAGCGCCGAGTCGAGATGAAAGCATTTTATTTATAGACTTATGTGAAATAGAAATTTACTAGTTCATAAATGGTTGGTTGACGAATGAGTGAGGTGTTTAACACTAAAACTGAATCTGTTAGAAAATA
The DNA here is from genome assembly GCA_951800055.1 of Cenopis cana. Taxonomy (NCBI): domain Eukaryota; kingdom Metazoa; phylum Arthropoda; class Insecta; order Lepidoptera; family Tortricidae; genus Cenopis; species Cenopis cana. The sequence goes on along the minus strand of OX637476.1, from coordinate 9,231,473 downwards.
CACTGACTGTTATATTTAAATATAAACAAATTACCATGCCGGTATTAGGTAACATCGGTTTTAGTATTGAATATCTATTTGAAACATTCCATAGGTAATCACAATAGTAATAAAGTGCATTGAGCTATGTAAATATAATATTAAATTTGTATATAATGCTGAAATAGCAAGCAGGCGAGCTAATTAATATCATACTCGTTATTCAAGTCTGTGAAGTTATAATGGCATATGTCGGATCATAGTAGAAGAAATATATAGGAAAAAAATTAGATTGTACAAGTTTTCTATTACGTAGATGCAGAATAGATGAAGCTCAACAAAAATACATATTACAAATATGTTCATATACTGAAAAAATCATATTATAAATTTCGTTAAAATATAAAGTTATTATAGCATTAAAATTGCTGTGCTAAGTGCATAGTGCCTTGTAGGTTGCCAATTTAGTGCCTAAAATGTATGAGTATCAGGTATAAAGAAATATATATCCAGGTGATTTTAATCGATACTGCATCAAATTACTTAATCATATTTCATTAATGTTTTTTTTTACTTTATAATAATGTAAATATTAAAGTGTGGGATATTAGGAATGAGTACCCTGAAATGATGGCGTAAACATTGACTCCTGATTGATATTACCTATATTACACTACAATTATTTTAATTAGCTTCAATAATCATATTCTGAGTACGCGCCTACTATGTCCATAATATTATTCAATAACCACAACTTGAGTGACCTATATCGTTAAATTAAGGTAAATTGGGCTAAAATATCCACCAGAGATCTAAAAATTAGCAAGTTTTCCCACCGTGAAACAAAGTTTTAAGATAAGGAGGTAATCTGTTTGTGTACATACTTGACTAGCAGTAGAAAATAATGATATTATATAGTCTCATGACATTTAAATGAATGTTATTATTATAATTTTATTTTTAAATATTTACCTATTTTCTACATAAGTTTTCAAGCAAATGTACGTCAGCGTGATGTTTGAACAACAGAAATCCAGTATACTCAAAAACACTTTTCGTTTATATATTTTTTATATTGTAGTAAATCAATTAAATATTTAGCAGTTTTATCAATTTCCAATAATACTGGAGAAATAAAAGTATTATTACATTACGACATAGTTTCAATTCATCATGCCACATTCCCAATCCCCATTATTGAAGTGTACCTACCTACATAAGTAATTGACATTCGAAGTTGCTTGTAGCAAGCAGTAGCAAGTTTATTTTCATTCCAGTTATTTAGTTAGCAACTTCTATACTAATTCAATGAAACCTTAATCACAAGATTCATTATATTGCGGTTTTTTTTTAATAAGTTATTTTATGTCACACCTGGCTATAAAGTGGCCATTATCGCACGCTCCGCGCGCGAAAAAACCCACTTCCTGGCCAGAGGATGACATACAATTTTGTACTTACCACGGGCGATAATAAAGAAAGCCTCAGATCGCATATTTATCGCCCTTGCCTTCGGCTCGGGCGTAAAATACCTGCGATCTGAGACATTCTTTGTTTTATCGCCCTTGGTAAGTAATGTACTATTACACTATTATTATTATTAGTTCAAATTTATTAAAATGATATCTCGCTTGAACTGAAAAGAACATGCACTCTGTTCAGATCAGAACAATAATTTATATAAGTAATTTGTCCAAATAGGTTTTATATGTTGATAGGTTCATAGTCTAGGTAGAAAAGAAAAAAGTTGAATAGAGAGAACAGATAGAGTTGATGACGTGAGTTGAGTTGTGAGTTGTTATAATTGAAATAAAATAATTTGATGAGATAAAGTGAGTTGTTTTATGTTCAAACACGATAATAAGAAGAAAGGCAGTGTTTGTAACACACTCGAATGTTGAAATTATAGCTAACTCTTCTAACCCAAAGAAAGGTAGGAAGCTATCAAGCTAATGAGTTCTACCGCGAATTAATTCGCCACTAGAGGCGCTAGTGTGATGCGTGGTCTCCGAAATGTCCAATCTCACTATTTGTGGGCGCGTTACGCGGGTTTATATCTAACTAGTTTTTGCCCGCGACTTCGTCCACGTGGACCTCGTTCATCGATAATTGAATTGCTATTTTTTTTATATCAGGCGATTACCTAGTCCATACAAAACAAACAAACAAAATACCACTCCCTCGGGGGATGATTTCCGGGATAAAAAGTATCCTATGTCCTTCCCCAGAACTCAGACTATCTCCATGCCAAATTTCATCTAAATCGGTTCAGCGGTTTAAGCGTGAAGAGATAACAGACAGACACACTTTCGCATTTATAATATTAGTATGGATTAGAATATATTATTCTACTACCTATATATTTATATGATAACAATGCGATCATGTTAACAAATCTTGTAATTTTGACATGTGTACAAATTTATAATGTAATCCTAATCGTGAAATTAATTAATCCAATCTTATCTATGGTGGCTATTTTGCAAAACCTGAGATTGATTATGATTTATGGCAAATATGAGTTACCTGCGGAGCAACGAATTTCAGTGCTTGTGCATTGTGCAATGAGACAATTTTATCGTTCGTAAACGTATTTACAGTCAGCAACAGAGAAAAGGGACCCCCCGTGCATACAAAACTTCTATGAAGGGGGGGTACCTTTTCTCTGTTGCTGACTGTACTACTTTTTCCAAAAAAAATAAACGGGACTGCTTAACTTTCGATATTTTTTTTTTGATATTTTCACGCCCGTAGTAACCAATAACAAACTTTGACAGCTGGACCAAAAGCGCAGTGGCGCCATCTTTTGAGCACAAAAACGGTAGCCTTCATTAGACCTTGATTTACCGAATTACTCAGGAAAAAACCCACCATAAGCAATTGGTGGGAACTCGACCGCGCAGGCACTTCATCAAAATTAAATACCTACTCCGAATTAATTCCTTACATAGGTAAGTTCCGAAAGAGTAAATAGGTTCGAACCAGAATTGATAGATCATTTATTGAATAAATGAAATATAAAATACAACAACACAGCATTATTAAAACATAACTAATCTAACTATGAACTAAAATAAAAACGAAATAAATATTTCGTTTTGTAAATACAAATGAAGAACTGGCCCCAGGTCAGTGCCGTGTGGCAAGGTGCCCAAAAGGCTGGCGGCATTGCCTTGCTGGATTGCAATATCAATCCATTGGGCGAGTTAGGCACCAGGGGGGCGATTTTTGAGTTTCGAGCGCTCGACTTTTCACTCGACATCTGTCAAAACATCATAGTTTCTCCACAGATTTTGAATGAAAAGTCGATCGTTCGACACTCAAAAATCAGGCCCCAGCCCTCTGATCCCCAGTTGCTTCCACGAGCCCGTTGGCGCGACACTTTTCTTTTATATCAATTCGCTAACCAGAATTCTATCATACAGCTTGAGACTTTGGTGCAACCCACCATTGGTGAAAACCAAACCGCCTGTAATCGTATACTGTGGTACTCGTTAAAATCAAGTAAAAGGGCCTTTGTAATTCACCAGCAAAACAATTGACAATACTAAACTGCCTGTCAAGTCATAGACAAGTTGAACCAAAAAGTCAAACAGTAATAATCGTAAATTAGAGGAATTTGAACTTTCTATACTCACAGAAGCAACTCCACGCGACTTTGTTGCCGTGCCGTCATTAAAATAATGTAACTACTGTATCATCATCAGCCTATTATACGTCCCACTGCTAGGCACAGGCCTCCTCTCATAGATGAGAGGGATTGGGCAGTAGTCCCCACGCTGGCCCAGAGCGGGTTGGAGACTTCACATACAGCTTTGAATTTCTTCGCAGATGTATGCAGGTTTGCTCACGATGTTTTCCTTCACCGAAAAGCTAATGGTAAATATCAAATAATATTCCGTACATAAGTTCCGAAAAACTCATTGGTACGAACTGGGATTCAAACCCACGACCGCCGCATGCTTGAACCACTCGGCTACCGTAGCTTCAACTACTGTATAGAAGCTTTAATATGTTTGTTAAGCGGATGCGTCCGCTAGCGAAAATCGTCGTGGGTTCAAATCCCACCTGTGGTGTTGAATTTTTCAATTTTCACTTTGATTAAAAAATACTGTATAGAAGGTTCAAATTCCTTTGACCCTAGTAAGACGCGCGTCGACTCCGGCCGTCAGTTCAAAATTATCGGATGGGCTTCTCCTTACTTTAGTAATCATTGCATGTAGGTAGTGTCAATTTAACTAATAGTGTTTGGAGACACTATTTTTCTTACCAATTAGCTGGAACACCATTTCTTCTAGTTTTCTACTCTAAGTGCCAGCTGCACCAACGTACGAATACAGACCGGTCAACGTTAAATATGGCGTCGGCAGCTGTCATCCCATAGAAACTTGTCAAACTTTCCATACAATCAGATGTAACGAACACCGCTTACAATTACAGATGGTTTGGTGCAACCCAGTCTGAGTCTTGATTTGTTTCTCCGCCAAGTAATTGTTGCAAGCATTTCATGTTCTTATTAAAATCCTATTTTAATTCACTCCATTTATGTACTTTCCAAATAATTTATATAATTACAAAGAAACTGGCGTTTTTCAATGGCAGTTGTTACAATATTTGTATCAATAACAACACCATCATCACAAACTATTGCTTCCTCTTTCACATGTGCGCAGCCCTCATGGAGTAAAATAAAATTATGAAGCACACATGAAGCATAAATTAATGTCTTAACAGTTTCAGGCCTATTGATGTCAATGTGATTTAACTTTCTAAATCTCTCCTTGAGCAGCTCAAACGCATGCCCAATATATGAACGAGATTTCCAATGAACCTCATTAAATTTCATTTCTTCACTTGTTAGTAATTCTTCACTTGAAAATGGTGTTATCAAATTTTTCCTCAACTTATATTGAGAATCGCCTAAAATGTGGTTTTCAAAGTCAACAAAGTTTTTCAGCTCTTGAGCCAGCTGACTTTCTCTAAATACTCTTCCTTTCCTTGTTCTTCCAATTTCACCAACATGAATATCAATAAATATTAGTGATTCATCACAGACTGCTTGCAGGAGTACAACATCAGGTTTAGATTTCTTATTTCGTATTGATGATACCTTTAACCGGCAGGCATCAATGAAACCCACACAATTGGGAAATTTAAAGCGGTTGTTCACCTTAATCCTTGTTAGGTGCTGTTCCTCAATTGACGGCCAGCTGATGAAATTATATCTCTGCTCAGTTAGCATTGACGCAATCTCATGGAATATAACATTGACTGTTGATTTATGCAGGTTGAATAAGAGACCAACCTCACTGCAAGATGAGGAATTGATTAACATCCATAGAAACACATGAACCTTTTTATCTAAAGGCACAATGCTTCCATCTTTCGAGAAGTCTTTTAAAAAGTTGATTAGAGCCTGAAAACAAAAATAACTATAATTACTTAGATCACAATTCCATGGCATCATAGAAAGCAATTTTAATTTTATGCTATTGCATATCAGCATATACCTAAAACCTACAATATAAAATATATATATGAGCTATTACAACCGCTTTAGCTTAGTTGGTAGTGACCCTGCCTACGAAGCTGGAGGTCCCGGGTTCGAATCCCGGCCGGGGCATTTATTTGTGTGATGAGCACGAATATTTGTTCTTGGGTCTTGGATGTCTTCTATGTATTTAAGTATTTATTTATCTATATAAGTATGTATATTGTCGCTTAGTACCCATAGTACAAGATTTGCTTAGTTTGGGACTAGGTTGATTTGTGTAAGATTCATCATCATCATCATCATCATATCAGCCGAAAGACGTCCACTGCTGGACATAGGCCTCCCCCAAAGAGTGCCACAATGACCGGTCTAAGATCTGGTGTAAGATTGTCCACAAATATTTATTTATTAATCACCTTGCAATTTGTCATAATAACCTAGCAACACAGCTATATAAGACAGAAAGAAGAAGTAGAACATTAAGTTTCAAGTCATGACAAATTGCTAGCCTTTAAGGCCAATATCTATGCCTTTAAACTTTAAAGCATACCCGCTTGGCAAGCATGTGAAGCATGATGGAATGAATGAATGAATGAAATAATTTATTCCAGAACATGTCCATATAACATTACATACGAGATCAAATTAAATTAAATTAAAAGATCAAAATTAATTTACAAGTAATTTACATAAAATCAAAATACAATAAACAATAATATAATAATAAGTCAGTAGGCCTTAAGCTTCATAGGCTCTATGGTCAGGTTTTAAGGCCCAATCATACAAAACATCAAATAAGCTGGGCAGAACTCATGCATGTGTATTATTGTAAGTATAATAAGTAATATAGATTGTACCTCTACAGTACTTTTCTTCATCTTGAACATTTCAACATAGTCATCATCGGTAAAATTTATCACACTTTCTTCATAAAAGTTCTTTACCCTACGCAAAGCCGCAACTTCGTGCAGACTTTTCTTCTGGCTTGGGAACAGAACTTGATCATATTCTTTTTTTAAAACATCATTAATAGCTGAAATGTTCTCAACGTTTTCGTTAACCACTTTTGCAACGGCGATCACTAGCCTGTTTATAGATGTAACACTATCACTGTCCAAAAACAAATCAGTGATGAACTTCTTAGTAACTGAATCCATCGTAAAATAAAGAAAAGAAAAGCATTTCTATAATATTTATCAGTAAACTATTGTTGTATTATTTCTATTATTTTATTTTAATTGTTGTTTACTTTACTTCTTACTTTACTTTCAGCAAGAAGCAAGAACTGTCAGCCTAGAATCTAGATAAGATAAGAACCAAACCACTGGAACTAGTGGAAATAGATAGCAAACTTCACGCATATTGTGATCCCAAATAAGCGCCACCAAGTGCCAAAGTTAGTAATTATTATCTTAGATACACGTGATAAAACATACAAAAAGTGCATCCGCCGCTGGGGATCGAAACCGGGCACACTGACTCTAAAGACAATATACTTTACCACGGGGCCACGTATGTGATGCTGATATGCATCGAATTTTTGAATACCTTTTTAACAAGCTACTTACTTTTACTTTTTAGCTGACTATTCGAGCAAGTTTAATAACCTTAAGACTAGGTGGCGCTATTATTAATTCCGTCAGCTTTCTTCTAAGATGAACAACCATGACGTCCAGCGTTGCCAGATGGGTACGCAATAGTACGCATTGCGTACTATTTTATGGTCTTGCGTACTCGCGTACTCATCCTTCGATTTGCGTACTATTTTTATATTTTAGCACTTGACAGCCTAGCTGTTACTCCACTTAACAGAAAAAATATTTTTTGGGTTTTCCGATTAATATTATTTAGGAATGCACCCAAAAAATTAACTACATACTTCTATAGATTATCTGTGGCTGTCGCACTGACAAGCAAGTGACACTGACAATGGCCAAACAAATTCAAATGACATTAAGACACCATAATAGTCAAGGCAAAATCGAACATATCATTGACGAATTACGGTTTGATTTAGTTTGACTGTACTGTATGATTATAACACAGATTAAGACAGATAAGTGAAATTTAATTGAACGATTTGTCATATAGTTGTCTCTTAAGATTCTTATGGTTAACCAAGATGAGTTAGAGTGGGACAAATAATGCGACATTTTTCGGCTATCCCCGAGTTGTCCCCCATTTGAACGAAAACCAAAGTTGTCAAATCACTGAAGTTGTCAAACGGAAAACCACTCATGTCACTACAAAACGGCACCAAGGACGGTTTTTCGCAATATTATATTAATATTTAAAGGAAAGTAAAGTTTTGTGCGGGTGTTATTAGTACTCCTGTCTAGGCATAATATACTGAGCAGTGCCGGATCACGTTTAAATAGGCGAGGAAGTCTGAAGAAAGTACCAGTTTTCATCGGTAAGAAACTATTGCTATTATTTTAAAAATTACAAGTTCAATATGCAATGTAATAGTCTCAGATTAACTTAAGATGCTTATTAGTATGAAATAAGTACCCTTTACTTAGTAACAAGTTGATTTTAGAACGTTAATTGGTATAAAATGAAACTTTCGTAAACCAGCTAGTGCTGTAATAAATATGTCGACAAATTATCGATAAGAATTATTTATGTGGGATTGGAGACAAAATGACCATGCCACAGAGGGGTATTTAAGAATGTAATTTATATTTATTGTTTCATTTATATTTAGATTTCCGGAAAACAATCTTCGTCAAACATGGATTGACGCGGCAGGGCTCAGAAATTGGATGCCGAGCAAACACCACCGGACAGACAGAAGAGGGGCTAAGATGATGGTTTAGCTTATACAGTGATGTTTTCATACATTTTGGCCATGTAACGGGACGGTATAGACTATCGTGCTAATGGGCAAGGTGGCTATAGTAATTCCTAAATTACTCAAGATAAACTCGTTGTGCTTGGGCTTTGGGCTCATTAGAACCAAGTCAACAAGTAGTTGAAGACTATGGAAAAAAATTTACGTACAGTTGTAATAAAAGCTTGTATCAAAAATTTTAATTTTCATAGAAAATTATTTTACACTGAGACGATTATTACTTTACACTTTGTTAAAATATCTTTTAACATATACAAAATTGGGTACTTGTTAAGATAACCAGCCTAACATAAAACTGATCAATAAAAGTCAAGGAGCTTCTGTAAATAATTAAATATGTATAAACAAATGTTTGGTATTTCATTTCACTATTTGTCCTTTTTTATAACATTTGCAGATGGGTCGTTAATTAGTCAACCCTAAGGGTTTAAAATCAGTCAACCCTAAAAAGTATAACTTTTGATATAGATGAAATTATTTAAAATGTCTGAGATTTATATAAAACTGTCGTTGGATGTTAAACTTTCTAGCCTGGACGGTAAAGTCGCTTTTGGAACGGACTAATTCGATACAACTCTGACAGTTCAAATAATTTTAAGTTACAGGTTAATTACTTTTAAGTTTACCCCTTAAAAGTAATTTACCTGTACCTGTTACGAATATCAATAGTTGGTAAATATCGATGTCGATATTTTTTAAAGAATTTATCTGCCGCCGCACTAACTCTCGCCACGAAGTGATCAAAAGCGGGGACAGTGACAGATGAAGACCTGTCAGATAGCATGCGAACTATCCAGTGTTGCCAGGTCTCCTGTTTTTACAGGAGATCTACTGTTTTCGGGGTGTGTCTACTGTTCTACTGTTTTTCCCGAAAAATCTACTGTATTTTAGAAAAGTATACTGTTTTTTCTAAAAAATCTACTGGATTTTAGAATTTCACTTGTCCAAATTCAATTATCAAGAAAAAAACAATAACCTACATATAACTTGTCAAATTTCTTGAAGCGAGTGTAGGGGTAGTGGGAGGAAAGCGCGCAACATCGAACGGAATGGCGGAGCGGCTGTACTGTTCATACAAAAGTAAACTTTTCTGAAAATATTAGAGTATTGTGTGTATGCACCTTAAAGCTTAAGATAAGAATGTGTCTATGGAATGCTATTTTATGAAACAAATGATTTTGTCTCTGCGCTTGCTGTCATGTTTACTTTTCCTTCCGGCGCTCTTAGAATAAGCTGCTGTACTTGTCTTGTGTCGTCCCACTTATACAATTTTATCTTTAAACATCCAGTACTGTGATAGTTATTTTTACGCTAATTAATGTGATTTATTTGCCCATATATCTATACAATATATTGGTGCATATATTGGGACTAGTTTCATTTTTCTCTTCACTTCACCACGCTCCTACGAGACGGCGCGGCAACGATCTCCACACGGGTCCCTCTCCAGTGCCAGGCCGTGCACTAATAGGTTATAGAGCCCAGAGAAGTGAAGAAGAAGAAATCACAAAGTTAACAAGTAAGATTGTCACATTCATAACCTCAAAATGACCGGCGAGACGGCTACTTCATCAGGCAATGGTACTACCACATTTAACACTCAAATTGATCGTCTGGATGGAGCTCGCAACTTTTACGCATGGAAGTTCGCCATGCGGATGTCATTGGTTCACGACGGATTATGGAGTTTGGTGGAGGATGGAGCCACGGAGGGTGACGTTCGTGACCAGCGTGCCCTCGCTCGCATATGTTTGGGAGTAAATCCTAGCATGTACCAGTATGTACGGACGGCTAAAACTGCTAAAGAGGCCTGGAAAAACCTCTCTGACGTGTTCGAAGATTCTGGTTTGGTACGTAGAGTTCTGCTGCTTCGGCAATTGCACCGCATGGAGTTCGCCAACTTTACCAGTATGGGCGATTACATTGAATCAGTCATGACAACAGTCCAACAACTGGAAGACATCGGGAAGACCATCGAGGACAAGGAAGTCGCTGAAATACTTCTGAGCGGTTTGTCTTCGGAATATGACTCAGTCGTGTCGAACTTGGAAACAGTTAACATGACCAGCACACTCACTAGTGAAGTGGTGAGGGCTAGGCTCCTGCAAGAGGAGACAAGAAGATCTACAGATGGTAATACAGCGTTCATATCAACCAAGAAGGACTTCAAGGTGAAATGCCACTACTGCAAGAAGATCGGTCACCTTAAGAAGAACTGCTTCAAACTTAAACGAGATCGGAAGCAATCTGTGGATCATGCTCTGTCTGCTTCTGCAATGTTAGTTCACACTGATGATTATTTCCTTGATTCAGGGTCTACGAGCCACATGGTTAATTGTAAGGCATATTTTCTAAATTTTAAACCCAGTTTTAGTAAAATTAAAGTAGCCAACAATGATGAATTGGACTGTGTAGGCAGCGGTGAGATTTATTTAAATTTATTTAATAAGCAGAAACTCTGTAATGTTTTGTATGTACCAAAGTTATCCACCAATTTGATATCTGTCAGTAAATTAATTGAAAATGGTTATGAAGTGACATTCAACAGGGCTGGCTGTGTGATCCATTATAATGGCAAAAAAGTAGGATCTGCTGTGTTACAAAATGGGATGTATCGTTTAAATGTAACAAATAAGTGTGAGGTTTTGCGCAATAGGGAGGATTCAAGGTTCTTGCAAAGGCAAGAAGCCACGAATTCCGCAGTGTCTGATATGGATTTATGGCACGCACGTCTAGGACATATCAACAATAGAGACCTACTTAGTATTAGGGATAGGGTGCCTAACTTTTGTCTGTTACAGGATCAGCAGGAAAACAAATGTGTCCCATGTTTGGAGGGCAAGCAGACCTCCAAACCGTTCCCGAAGGGACCAAGCAAGGTCGTAGACAAGCCCCTTACCCTACTACACTCCGATGTGTGTGGCCCGCTTCCAGTCAGCTTGGGTGGCGCAAAGTATATTCTCACAATAACGGACCACTACTCCAGGAAATCCTTCGGATATTTACTAAAAAGGAAAAGCGAGGTTAGTGAACGTTTTATTGATTTTGTTACTATGGTTGAAAAGCAGATGGGTTTGCCAGTTAAAACTGTGAGAACAGATAATGGATCCGAATTTGTGAATAAACAACTTTCTGAGTTTTTTAGGAAAAAGGGTATTGTGCACCAAACTACTGTACCTTACTGTCCACAGCAGAACTCTGTAGCTGAGCGGTTAAACCGCACTTTGATGAATAAAGTCAGGTGTATGCTACAGCATTCGGGCCTAGACCGGCGCTTCTGGGGAGAGGCGGTAACCAGCGCTATTTACCTGCGGAACTTATGTCCTACAGCAGGGTTGGGTGGTCGGATTCCGGAGGAGATGTGGACTGGGTCGAAGGTTGACCTCAGTCATCTTCGTGTTTTTGGCTGTGTGGCTTATGTTAAGGTACCAGATGTCAAGCGTAGAAAGTTGGATGCAAAAAGTAAGCCATTTGTGTTTGTCGGGTATTCCGAAACGTCAAAAGGTTACAGATTGGCTGACTGTAGTGACCCTAGGAAAGTTGTTATATCTAGAGACGTCGAATTTTTAGAAGGAAAGTTTTACAATTTTAATCAAAATGACATTAATAATGTGAATTTTAATTTTGAATTTTTTGAACAATTTAATGTTATTGATAATGATTGTTGTGTGAATGAGAGTAGCACTGTTACAGATTGCGGGAAAGATAGTACTGCAATAGATCCCCTTGTCACATACAGGAATGACAGTACTGTTAGTGATGTTACTTGTGTGAATGAAAGTAGCACTATTCAAACTGACAGGAAAGAGAGTACTGCAGTTGATGCCTGTGTCCCTCACAGGAATGACAGTACTGTGAATGATGCCAGGGTAGCCAACAGGAACGATAGTACTGGAGGTGATTTAACCTGTGTGAATGAGAGTAGCATGGACGGCATAAGTGACACTTGCAAGGCTGATAATTTGGTAGGGAATGATAGTACCACAAATGACGTTGCGAATGACAGCAACGATTACAGTTATATCCGAAATGAACATGATTATTCTATGACATTTTCAGGATCGGGAGACGACAACGACTACTGCACCGTGAGCGAGAGCGAGTCTCTCGCTGACTGTCCTGATGATGACGCGGCCTGGTCACCGGGCGCGGGTGTCGCTCCAGGGGAAGCTGTGACGCAGACGCCTACCCCGTCGCTGACGTCTGCGGGACGTCCTGTGCGTAGTACTCGGTCTGTCCTACCTAAGAGGTATTGTGATACCGATTGGTCGTTATTGGTAAATAATGGTTCTGAACCAACTTCATACAAAGAGGCTATGTCTTGTCATGAGGCTGCCGAGTGGCGGAAGGCCATGCAAGACGAGTACGACTCGTTAATGGTAAATAAAGTATGGAAGTTGGTTGACCGACCAAAAAATACTAATATTGTCAAGTGTAAATGGGTATTTAAAGTGAAAAGTGATGCAGCGGGTAATTTTGTACGCCATAAAGCTCGCTTAGTAGCGAGAGGTTTCACTCAAAAAGAAGGCGTGGATTTTCATGACACTTACAGTCCTGTTGTACGTCATTCCACCATTAGAATATTGTTTAGCCTAGCAAATGAGTATGATTTAAACATTGACCATGTTGATGTAACTACGGCTTTTCTAAATGGTAATTTAAATGAAATAATTTACATGGAGCAGCCAGAGGGCTTTAATTGTGATAATGATAAAGTTTGTTTGTTGCAAAAGAGTTTATACGGATTAAAACAGTCTAGTCGCATGTGGAATGCCCGTATACATAAGGTCTTATGTGACAATGGTTTTATTCAAAGTAAATGTGAACCTTGTGTATACTACTTTAAGTCTCAAAATGATTTTATTGTTATTGCACTGTATGTGGATGATTGTTACTTGTTTTATCGCAAGGGTAGTAAATGTAAACAAAGATTATTACAAGTTTTGGAATCAGAGTTTGACATTAAAAATCTAGGTCCAGTGCAAAGCTATTTAGGCATTCGTGTCACTAGGGATAGGAAAAACAGAACATTAACTTTAGATCAGTCTGTTTATATACAAAATATTCTGAAAAGATTTAACATGCAAGACTGTAAGGCCGTATCTACTCCACTGGTTCCCAATAATAAATTGTTAAGGGAAAGTGAGTGTCTGGAGGACGAGCAGTATAAATACAGAGAGTTGATGGGTTCAATCATGTATCTTTCAGTTTGCAGTCGTCCCGACATCTCATTTGCCTGTAGCCAACTAAGTCAGTTTAATAACTGCTTTGGCAAAACGCATTGGTTAGCTGCAAAACGTTTGCTGAGGTATCTGGCGGGTACAATTCATTATGGTTTACATTATGTAAAAAGTAAGGAATTGATTTTAAGTGCATATACTGATGCCGACTGGGCCAATGATAGTTTTGATAGGAAATCTTATACAGGGTTTGCAATTAAATTAGGCTCTAATGTAATTAATTGGGAATCCAGAAAACAACAGTCAGTCGCCTTAAGCTCAACGGAATCTGAGTATATGGCAATAGCTGATGTATCCAAAGATCTCTGTTTTATTAAGCAACTTTTAACAGAATTAGTACCCAGTGTAAAGGTGCCTATCATTGTGTTTAATGACAACCAGTCTTCTCATAAAATTATTGAAAATAAAGATGTTAGTCACAAGAGAACAAAACACATTGATGTGCGCTTTCATTTCATTAAAGACTTAGTACAGAAGGGATTTATGTCTATTAAATATTTATGCACGGAGAAAATGTTTGCAGATGTACTAACAAAGGGTTTGAACTCTAGACAGCATAGTGTTTTTAGGCATGAGTTATGTGTTAGGCCTTGTTAGTATTAAGTAAACAATTGTTGCTGTAATTATGTAAAATGATCTTGGATGCTATATGAAATGTATAACTATATGCCTGTTATTTATAGGCATGTTATATTGTAGTTTGTATAATAGGAATGTTATAGCTATGTACCTATATGACTGTTGTTATGTGAATGTTAATGTAAAGCTGTGTTATATAGTTTAACATAAGTTTTAATGTGCATAAGGGGAAGTATTAGAGTATTGTGTGTATGCACCTTAAAGCTTAAGATAAGAATGTGTCTATGGAATGCTATTTTATGAAACAAATGATTTTGTCTCTGCGCTTGCTGTCATGTTTACTTTTCCTTCCGGCGCTCTTAGAATAAGCTGCTGTACTTGTCTTGTGTCGTCCCACTTATACAATTTTATCTTTAAACATCCAGTACTGTGATAGTTATTTTTACGCTAATTAATGTGATTTATTTGCCCATATATCTATACAATATATTGGTGCATATATTGGGACTAGTTTCATTTTTCTCTTCACTTCACCACGCTCCTACGAGACGGCGCGGCAACGATCTCCACACGGGTCCCTCTCCAGTGCCAGGCCGTGCACTAATAGAAAAGCGGCGTTTGGAAAACCTGGACGTGAAGCGGCATATCCGCAAGGCTCGGCCAAAGAATTCTAGACGTATAGGTACCTACAACTTCGCGGGACAGCTCCGACGCGCAGTGGCGCATCCTGTAACCGCATTCAAAACTGAATTTGGCTTTGCGAGCCACATTATACTATATAATCCTAATAACTGACGGAGTCGCTGTCGCCGGACATGGCGAGGAGGACTATAGCTATACATGAGCAAGCAAACAGCAGCCATGGTCTCCACGACAATGGTCATTGTTTGATGGGCCCTCATGACCCTTGGTGTGGATCCGACCGGCATTACTTGGTTATGGTTAGTTGAAGTGAAGTGACAGATGAAATGAGATTTTTTTAGTAATTATGAAACTTCTCGGAGTGTGGCAGTTAGTACTTATTTTTATATTATCACTTAAAACACTATGAAACACGCATTTAGGTAAATTTTATGGAATAAATTTTGTCTACTGTTTTATTTTCAAATCTCCTGTTTTTTTGGGCATGTAGCTACTGTTTTTTTCAGATTGGACCTGGCAACACTGGAACTATCTCCTTCTTACTCACTGACAAGTAGGTTAGTGAGAATAGATCAGAAGTATAGAAAACGTTCAATTAAATGGCACTTATCTGTTAGTTCTGATATCTGTGGATTATAACTTTTATAAGTTCATAAGTCAGCGCCGCAGTTTTGATTTGGTTTGCGCTGTGCATAGATATAGTATATACTCTGTAGTTAGCGCTGTGCTGTTGGCATCTTGGCTCTCGGTAAAATGAAATAAAGCGGTTTTTTCATGTCATTTCACGTCGTCATCGTCAAGTACAAGTTTGTAGTACAATTTGTTGCGGCTTGTTATTGTTTTATCGATCGTATTGATCAAAAAAGGACAGGAATTGACAAGTTTCTTGACATTTTATCAATGTTTCTATCTAGAACAGAACTATTGCGACCTAATGACATAATAAAATCAAAAAAGGGCAATGTTACTATCTAAAACTTTAATAAAATCATGGTTACCTATAATCACTTTATTGGTATTATCAATACTTTTGTCAAAATTTGAAATGAAAAAATAATTATAACTTGTAAGGCCTCTTATGATTTAAAAAAATATTTATAAATTTATGTAGGTCTATACAAAGAGAATATAACCACTACGTTCTAAACTGTCATAATAAATAATCCGATATTATCATGGTGTATAATTTCTTCAGCTGACAACCAAAACAAATCCAAAATCCGTGAAACGGTGAATTTTAAGGCCTTACAAGTTTTAATTATTTTTTGATTTCAAATTTTGACAAAAGTATTGATAATACCAATAAAGTGATTAGTGATTATAGCACCTAGCACAGTTTGTCGATAAATGTTGTTCGGCGTACTCAAACTTGAATTTGCGTACTATTTTTAAGAGCTGCGCGTAACGAAACGTAAATCCCATCTGGCAACACTGGACGTCCATGACTGTCAGTGTAGTGTCAGCAACTGAGCGAGCGAGCGGATACTACCCCGACAAGATTAATTTTAGCACGAAACTACTGAAACCAAGATTGATTAAAGTTTTTGGGAAAGTGGTTCATCATCATCATCATCTTAAGAGCCGAGCTCTTGTCGGTGCAGCTTGATGCAGTTCTCTCCATCTTTGTCGGTCCGAGGCCAGCCTCTTGACGTCCTGATACGACACGACATCCACATCCTCCTTTATCTGGTTCATATAACTTTTCCTTGGTCTTCCTCTTCCTCTTTTCCCATTTATTTTCCCTTCTATAATGTTTCTGATGTAGTTGTCGTGTCGTAGTAGGTGGCCTATCATTCTTCCTCTTCTTGTTTTAATTATGCTTATTAAGCTTCTCTCTTCCGATACTCTATTCAGGACGGCTTCGTTTGTTACTCTTTCTGTCCATTTTA
Organism: Cenopis cana; assembly: GCA_951800055.1. Lineage (NCBI taxonomy): Eukaryota > Metazoa > Arthropoda > Insecta > Lepidoptera > Tortricidae > Cenopis > Cenopis cana. The sequence goes on along the minus strand of OX637476.1, from coordinate 9,214,796 downwards.
TCCTTTCCATCCTTCGCCAACACCACATCTCGAACGCTTTCAAGTATGTGGTTACAAGTGGTTACAACGGCTAAAATCATTAGTAATAAAATTGTCATGAATTGAATAGTACATTACTTAACAAGGGCGGTAAAACAAAGAATGTCTCAGATCGCAGGTATTTGACGCCCGAGCCGAAGGCAAGGGCGATAAATATGCGATCTGAGGTTTTCTTTATTACCGCCCGTGTTACGTACAAAATTTTATGTCACCCCCTGGCCAGGAAGAGGGATTTCCCGCGCGCGGAGCGTGCGATAATTGCCGCTTTATGGCCAGGTGTGACATAAACATACATTATGCGCAATGTGTTGAACTTTACTCTGCTATAACTTATCAAAACCAGTATTAGGTTAGGGTATCCGAACGATTCAGAAAATTTGACAGGAGCATGTTCACATTGTACAGTCAAGGGTATAAATATGTATACATTTTTGGACCTTATTTCAATGGAATAAGGTGAAAAAGTGTATACATATTGGTGCCCTGTACGACACTTGTACAACACGATATCACAATAGAGTATTTTCCAAATTTTTTAAAACATCTTATATAAAAAGATTGGGACGAAGGATTTGACAGAAAAATAAACAAGTGTGCGAGTCGGACTCGCGCACGAAGAGTTCCGTCCGATTATCTTTAAAAACGGCAAAAAATCACGTTTGTTGTATGGGAATGGGAGCCCCCTTAAATATTTATTTTATTCTGTTTTTTAGTATTTGTTGTTAGATGTAATGTACAAATAACGCTTTATTACACTTAACATGGGACGAGATCAAAGAGAATATACAAAAAAATCACTACGTTTCGATTTGTGTTTGGTTTGGCCGCTAATATTTACTGAGTTTATTTTGATGATTCTCAATAATTGAAAACCATTAAAATCTACTTGTCGATAGATAAAAATGGGGAGTTTATCCTTTTCGTGGTAATGGTAACCCCAGAAAAAACTGTCATACCATAGCGCCGAGCGAGACACAGCGAGACAGGCCGAGCGCGAGAGTGTACAGGGGGGGTCTGTCTTAAGCGGGTATTACACTGTCCTGAATCACAATCAGGCGTCCTAACTAGTGGAGGGGAGTTGAAGCATCTCGCTCTAACGTATAGGTCCGAACCCTTCTAAGTGTCCTGAATTCAGGACAGTGTAATACCCGCTTTAGGGCTTTGTTCTGCACAGCAAGTTTTATAGTGCGCGCCATCCACGACGACGTGCCCTTGCACAGCGAATCTCATACTAATCTGTCCTCAGTTGAGTCAGTTGTACGGCTTGGGCTGTGGAGGGGCGCGCCTTCGTGGATGGCGCGCACTATCACTCTAAAACCTAAAACTGGTTTTTTATTATTCCGTACGCACTATAGCAGTGGTATGACCCCGAGGAAGAGAAAGAATATGTGTAAATAATTACACTTATTTGTAATAGCCAGACTCCTTTATTTCTTAATAAATAACACTGTAATAATGAAGAATACATCATAAAATGTAACAAATTGGTTATGATACTGAAAACACTGAAACAACAGTGTTTTAATAAATGTATATTATTGAAGATATTGTTGGCCAATATATATTTATCTAGATACTCTAGTATTTATCTAGTATTTTGTCAGTTGTTGTAAAGACTAATATTATTTTATTGTTTTTGAGATTCTATTTTAAATTACAGCACATAATGCTTGTAGATTAAATGCAAAAATTAGATCTAAGAAACTACACAAAATACAGTCAATTTTTCTTCCATATGAGAGTCTTATTATTGGCAGGCATTTCTATTGTGTCTATAAGAGATAAGTTGTTCTCCTCGCCTAATTTAATCAGTTCAGTTATGTCACGAAGTCCCCAAGAAGGGTTTCTAGCTCTCAACCCTGCATCAAACTGAATGTTACTCTCTGGTGTTATTACACCATCCTTACTGTAAGGACCATAAGTGATCATGAGAGCATCAGACTTTAAGTAAGCACCAGCATTCTTAAATAATCCTATAGTACATTCATAGGGGCTAATATGGATCATATTAGCACAATATATATAGTCTATGCTGTTTTCTTCAAAGTTTGGGGTTGAAAAACTGTCGCAAATGTTCAGATATATTGGCTGCAGTATATTTTTAGTTGGGCAATTATTAGCATAGTATGCAATGCTTCCATGCAAAGTCCTGTCATACTCCGAGGGCTGGAATTTTACACCAGGGAAATTTGGAGCAAAGTGTGCTAAATGCTGGCCAGATCCCGAGGCTATCTCTAGGAATAAGGGACTGCCATCTTCAATGCTGTCTACATCACATATGACAAACCTTTTTAAAACTTGTAAAATAGGTTCTTGATTTCTTGAAGCGGCTGGATATATTAGCTTTTCTCCTTCAATTCTGTGAATAGATTACATCAAGTTAATGAAAATTTCACTAGTAGAATCATAAAATAGCAGAAAGAGGTTAAGGAACATGACAATTTTTAAGATACAACTATTTTAGGCATAAACATCCACAGAAAAAAAGTTTCATGAGAAACTTAGTTCATAAAATGCTGAAACAGTACTTAACTATTTCAGTAAGTAGGTACTTACTTTTCATCACCATGGAATTCACTGGCAAACTCCCGGCCCTTTTTCACGGATCCCATTATTTTCTTTATAAACTTAAGCTTGAGCCGCCTGACTTGGAATGTCAAAGCTGCACTTACACTTTTAAAGAATTTCATACAAGTAAGTGGTAGTAGCAACACGCAAAATTTGTGGTGATATTATATTAAGCTCGTCTTCGTTCGGTTAGCCGGTAGCCTGTCTTGGCTTGTCTAGTCTACGGGTGGCCGGCGTATACAGTGTTGCCAGAAGGGTTTTACGTTTCGTTACGCGCAGCTCTCAAAAATAGTACGCAAATTCAAGTTTGAGTACGCCGAACAACATTTATTGCCAAACTGTGCTTTATGCAGCTGGTGCATAAACAAAGGCCTTAAAATAACACATTTCACCGTTTCACGGATTTTGGATTTTGTTTTGGTTGTCAGCTGATGAAATTATACACCATGTAGACCGCGGGCCAACGACAGGTCACGATTACCAATCTCCTCTCGAATGAAAACTTGTAGAGTGGTTAAGAAAGATGAATAAAAAATTACTGTGGACGTCTGCCACGATTCCGTTGGTGGGTTGAGGAGCAGCAGCCTCCCAAAGACGTAAAAAAATAATTTAATTCAGTCATTTCCTCTCGACTGAAACTAGGTTTAAATGATAGTTAAGAAAATACCTTAACGAAAAAAAATCGTCTGCCAAAGACGTAAAAAAAATAATTAAATTCAGTCATTTCCTCTCGACCGAAACTAGGTTTAAATGATAGTTAAGAAAATACCTTAACGAAAAAAAATCGTCTGCCACTTGTATCGTGGTGGAATACCCGTCTGCCAAGCACGTGAACATGTAAAAAAAATAAAAAAATTCAGTCATTTCCTCTCGCATGAAATTTTGTCAGATGATAGTTTATGGACTATTATGAAGAAATAAATTCGTCTGCCACTTGTATCGCGGTGGAAAACCCGTCTGCCAAGGGCCTAAACATTGTATGGGATGAAAAGAAAAAAATAATGCACATCAGCGTGTGAGGTATGAAGTTTTTACAACTTTCACAGCGAATATCTCACCAACTGTTGACTTAAATGGAAAAGTTTTTTAGAAACCCCTATATCATTATCAAAGACCTATCCATAGATACCCCACACGCTTATGTGCATTGTTTTTACACACACATACAATGTTTAGGCCCTTGGCAGACGGGTTTTCCACCGCGATACAAGTGGCAGACGAATTTATTTCTTCATAATAGTCCATAAACTATCATCTGACAAAATTTCATGCGAGAGGAAATGACTGAATTTTTTTATTTTTTTTACATGTTCACGTGCTTGGCAGACGGGTATTCCACCACGATACAAGTGGCAGACGATTTTTTTTCGTTAAGGTATTTTCTTAACTATCATTTAAACCTAGTTTCGATCGAGAGGAAATGACTGAATTTAATTATTTTTTTTACGTCTTTGGGAGGCTGCTGCTCCTCAACCCACCAACGGAATGGTGGCAGACGTCCACAGTAATTTTTTATTCATCTTTCTTAATCACTGTACAAGTTTTCGTGCGAGAGGAAATGACTGACGATTTTAACATTGTGGCCCGCGGTCTAATGATAATATCGGATTATATTTATTATGAAAGTTAGAGACTGTGTTTAGACCTACATAAATTTCACATTTTTAAATCATAAGAGGCCTTACAAATTTTATTTTATTTTTCAAATTTTGACAAAAGTATTGATAATCCAATCAAATTTGGAAGATATATTTTATTTATAGGTAGCTTTTAGTTTTTTATTGCAATGTCTCTTTTGTAACTTGTTGAAATAAATGAATATCACTATCAAATTAAAGACAATAATGTATAGTAATACCTACTCACAATTGGTTCTGTCCTTTTTTTATCAATACGATCGATTAAACAATATTTCTAATGACTTATGAACTTATAACAGTTATAATCATACAGTACAGTCAAACTAAATCAAACCGTAATTTGTCAATAATATGTTCGATTTTGCCTTGACTATTATGGTGTCTTAATGTCATTTGAATTTGTTTGGCCAGTGTCACTTGCTTGTCAGTGCGACAGCCACAGATAATCTATATGTAGTTAATTTTTTGGGTGCGTTCCTAAATAATATTAATCGGAAAACCTAAAAAATATTTTTTCTGTTAAGTGGAGTAACAGCTAGGCTGTCAAGTGTTAAAATATAAAAATAGTACGCAAATCGAAGGATGAGTACGCGAGTACGCAAGACCATAAAATAGTACGCAATGCGTACTATTGCGTACCCATCTGGCAACGCTGGGCGTATAGCGCTTGCGTGTCGTGTGTTTTTGCTTAACGCCTACCTAGTGCCGCGTGCCTACGCGTATGTTATTTTGTTGAGGAAGACTCGGAAGTACTTTCGTATGGAAGAAGACCCGTGTGTACAACAAGGTCAAAAAATTATTTGAAAGAGCGTAGCGAGAATATAATTTATATAATTTTTCGCCCTGTTTGTTCTATTGGATTGGACAGAGTATTTATACTATATTATATCTATGTATTGTTTGTATACACATACGCTAACAGCTGTCAGCTGACAAACAAAACTAACTGTTTCTGTTATTTGGCTTTCCTTGGAATATTCCCAGAAATTCCCGTTCAGTAAAGGGAATATACCTAAGCTGGAAATATTACCCACAAAAGTCAGGACTATTTCAGGAAACGTGGAACGACTAACGTAATAACGTATAGTTCGACACCGAGCGATGCATTTGCAATGAGCAAAAAAGTATGATATCCGAACGAACGTACCTATTCGAACCCTCAATCCCAACTCAATCCCTCAATAACATGTTGATGAGGTTTTGTTTATCGAATAAAAATGTTTTAATTAATGCTGGAATAGCCTTATCCCTATATACTTATCCAGAGGTAATCAAAAACTTGTACTGGGATATTGTATGTAGCAGTATGGCCTATTGGCATGGTCCTGCTCTTCTCTGATAAAAAAGTGTTCGTCAAAGTTGTCAAGTGTTGCCAGAACTTGCTTTTTAGCACGGTTTTACGTGCTTTTTTTTGGATACGAACGTGCTTTTTAAGTGTTATGGTGCTTTATGATTTTACTACTAAAAATGGGGAGGTAATGTTGGTTTGGTATAGGGCTGCCATCTCGAATTTCGCCAAACCCGGACAACGATTCAAAAAAACCCGGACATTTGGCGTAAATCGCATTTTTCCCCCGGACGAGTCCGAAAATAATATTTTTAAAAAACAAGACCTTTTAATTCAATGAGGTGCTTCCTTACATGAAAAGTGTCCGGGTTTCCCCGGACACTTCTTGACACCCCGCCCGGACGGCCTCCAAACTAGGACAAATCCGGGGAAACCCGGACGGATGGCAGCCCTAGTTTGGTACTTTCTAAAACTGTAATTTTTTTTCTAACAAACATTGTGTTAAACAGTCTTTCTCTCCTACTCTACGCTTTGATATCCTAAAGTTAAAAAATATGTTTTACTTGTGGTTGCAGTTGCAGGAAAGAACTTGTCCTGCAACTGCAAGCTCCATCGTTCGTGTCGTGCAATGTATACACGATGTAGTAAAGGCTCAATATTCTGTACAAAGAGAATATAACCACTACGTTCTGTACGTTGTGTATGTACTCTGTATGTGACGAAAACCGGCCAAGTGCGTATCGGACTTCGCACATTTAGGTTTCCGAACCAACCGCAAAAGTATGTTGATTTTCCAATAAAAAAAACCTGTTTTATCAAAATATAAGTATTTCTTGGCAAAATACCGGTAATAATGAACAGTATCACCAAATATTTTTTTTTATGGATCAATGGGAAGAAAAAATAATCTTACGAACAAAATATAACCACTACGTTCTGTACGTTGTGTATGTACTCTGTATGTGACGAAAACCGGCCAAGTGCGTATCGGACTTCGCACATTTAGGTTTCCGAACCAACCGCAAAAGTATGTTGATTTTCCAATAAAAAAAAACCTGTTTTATCAAAATATAAGTATTTCTTGGCAAAATACCGGTAATAATGAACAGTATCACCAAATATTTTTTTTTATGGATCAATGGGAAGAAAAAATAATCTTACGAACAAAATATAACCACTACGTTCTGTACGTTGTGTATGTACTCTGTATGTGACGAAAACCGGCCAAGTGCGTATCGGACTTCGCACATTTAGGTTTCCGAACCAACCGCAAAAGTATGTTGATTTTCCAATCAATCCAATCAAAAAAACCTGTTTTATCAAAATATAAGTATTTCTTGGCAAAATACCGGTAATAATGAACAGTATCACCAAAATTATTTTTTTATGGATCAATGGGAAGAAAAAATAATCTTACGAACAAAATTTTGTGACAGACTGACGGACGGACGGACGCGTGAGTGACAGCAATAGGAGTATTTTTCGACCCTTCGGGTACGGAACCCTAAAAACGTGCTTTTTTGGACACCCGGCCGTGCTTTTTGACGGAAGTGCTCTGGCAACACTGGTCATGTCAGTGAATGCATAAAAAAGAATTGTGGATATCGAAATTGTCCAAAATAATAATATAATCTAATATATACATTCATTGTAAACATGGCTAAGAGATCGGCGTCTTCTGCCTTTGATTTAGATGATGATGATCAAAAACGAGTAACCAAAAAGGAAGGCAAGAAGCATTCTTTAGACTCTGATGAGGAGGACAGTGGCGCTGAGGAAGAAAAGAATAATGTTCTTAACGCTGACGACATCGAAGGCGAGGAGGAAGGCGTCGCCGGGATAGAAGGTGAAGTAAGTGAGCGCGATATTTATTCATGCATTTATTTCATATTTGCATATGTTGTTACATTTACTAGACTTCTTAAGTCATATATGGGTTAGGCGTTGTCTACCGGTAACGGGTATCCCCGTCATGTAAACAAAAGTTTGTTTTGTTTATTATGTCGGTAGAGGACAGGTCATAAGTATGTTTATTTATGTACTTATAGTTATCACTGCCTTCTCTGTGAATTATAAAGTGCTTTGGTTCGTTAAGATTGTTATATTATAATGGTTTGCATAAAATAAAAGCCCCCAATAAATTATCATCACCATGCTCTAGACATGATTAGGAGCCATAATACAAAACGATTCTAGATTCTAAATGAATTGACTGTGAACATAAAAATTACAGATTACTATCACACCATTCAACATGAAAGAGGAGCTGGAAGAAGGCCATTTTGACAACCAAGGTCAATATCATTGGAAGAAAGAGAAAGAGGTCAGGGATGGCTGGCTGGACAACATTGACTGGGTCAAGGTCAAAGGCAGGCCTGAAGACAAATACAAACTGCATAAAGATGATGAAAATAAAGGTCTTGGTGATGAATCCAGCAGTGAAGATGAAGAGGTTGAGGAGAAATTTGATCTATATGAGAATTACAAGGAAATTCTGCAACATATGAAACCCAAAGAAACAATTGCCAAATCTTTGCAGAGACTTGGTATGCATATCATGTATAATATTTATTTTACTTGCACATTTTATGAAATGAGATTTGGGTGAGGGACAAATTTTTGGCACATTGTTAACCCGTGAAGTGATTTAGTGCCAGTTGCACCAATGTACGAACACAGACCGGTCATCGTCAAATATGGCGCTCACAGCTGTCATCCCATAGAAACTTGTCAAACTTTCCATACAATCAGATTTGACGAACACCGCTTACGATTACAGAGAGTTTGGTGCAACCCAGCCTTAGTATCAAATGTGTGTTACAAACGAAATTTGAATTCAGAACCTACAATTTATATAGTTATAGCTAGAAATTAGAATACATTTTTTTTACATATCATTCCACGGGTTAAGGCATATAACATACAATTTATATGGGTAACTTTCGTGTCACAACGGAAAATTTTAATGTAGGGATGTTAAATGCCTTAACAATGTTTGGTTCTCACCCATTTAAAAAATAACAGTTTAAGTACAAAAGAATACACCTTTGAGCAAAATGTATAGCTTGCTCATACTTGCTCACCAAGTATTGTTTGTTTCATCATCCTGAAAAACGTTTTACATGAAGAAAGTTTATTTACAGAACATACCTATGGTATATACATTAGTTCTTATACATAAATTTGACCCTTGATATGTTCAGCCATAAGGCATGTGAAAATTGTTTTAGGATAATAAAGAAACATACCACTGATATTATCACTGAAGGACCCCATCATGCATAGCATAATAACTTGTTATACAACTGGAAACCCCTTGCCCAAAATGCATCACCTGCAGCTTTTTTTTTACAGATCATTCATATGTTCAATGTTTAATTTCAGGTGCTACTTCAAAGATGTCAAGCGCAGAAAGATGGAAAAGGAAGAAAGCTGGTATAGTAGACGAGGGCAGCAAAATTGTTACCAGGGTAACAGAGCTTGCGAACCAGATACTCACCAAAATGGGTAACATGGACATTTACCAAGAAACATATGAGAAAATCAGTGCTATTGTATCTAAAAATGAAAGTAAAAAGGATGATGCAGACTTGGACATGTATGCTGATGACTTTGATCAGAAAGAAAAGCAAAATCTTGACAAAGAGCAGAGTGGGAGTGAGACCAAACCTGAAAATGATGAAGAAGAAGCTCCCAAAACAGTAACTTGGGAGTTCAAATGGAAACAGGAAGATGATGAGCTGTCGGGGCCACATTCCACAGAGCAGATGCAGAAATGGGCATCGGAAGGATATTTCAAAACGGGAGTGTGGGTGAGGAAACATGGAGAGGACAGTCAGTTCTACAATTCAAATAGGATGGACTTTGAATTGTACATGTGAATAAATCAGTACAAAAAATCATGTTTTATATATTCTTTCTTATTCAAAGTTAAACATATTTTTTTCTGCTTTTAAACAACTTATTCACAACATTGAAAACATTAAAATCAGTCATGACTTTCGCCATTTGGTTAATTAATACTATAAACAATGTGATAACTTGAACTATAACAAATTGTGATATTGAGGTACCAATCTCCAACCAACTTCCAGTATTTCTAACATAGTACAGCAACTGAATTCCCATTATATTGGAGTATATCAGTACTATGATATGTAAGTAACCTGTGGGTGCCTGAAACAAAGGGTTGTTATCAGATAATTTGAAGTTATGTTGTGTGCAGAGGCGCATATAGACAAAGTGACACAGTTAAATTATGTTTCAAATACCATGTATCTATACAATGCCAAAAAAGAACATATCAAAAGATGCTTGTTGGAACACAGCAGATCAGAGAGTAACTGAATGTGATGGGGTACATGTACAATGTCAAAATAACCTTCACACTTTCCAACAAAGCTCATTTTAGCTCTGAAAACCAAACCTGTACAGTCAAGCAATTTGATTTCTAGGCCACGTCGTACCTTGCCACAGTGAAAATCAATATGAAAGCCGCTAGAGATCTTATATCAATGTCACTGTGACAAGGTACGACGTGGCTCAGAAATCAAATTGGTTGACCGTACAGTCAAGGGCACCAATATGTATATTGTATAGACTTTTTCACCTTATTCCATTGAAATAAGGTCCAAAAATGTAAACATATTTATGCCCTCGACTGTACAGGTGTAATTTTTTTGTTTTTTTTTTAATACTATGACCGCAGCCTATAGACGCTAGCTCAAGAGTCACGTGCGCGTTGCCGACCCTTTAAAATTTGAGGATCCACTGTGTTGACATGACAGCACAAGGGACAAAATGTCCCTCGCTCTCAACACAGTGCATCCTCGGGAGCTCTGACGACCATGTTCACCTCCAGGAACACAACACTTCAGAGTGAACAACACTATTGAGTGAGTGGCAGCGGCGGAGCGTCCATACAACTCTATTCCCAGTATTCCCACCGGCTTGCCTAATTCTCAGCCAGTCCAGGTTATTTTACTACGGATTACGGATCATGAAGAATAAGAAAGGAAAATGATTTTCAGCTTCTCTAAGAATATTTTTGACGCGCCACCACTAGTGAGTGGTGCGTTCAAAATTTTAAATATTCACGATAGCTGCTCGTCAATATATACGGATATACCTCTGTCAAAAGCTGTACGCCTCTAAAACTGCAAGCGACACTTAGGAAAGGTGTCAACGTTTTCATCAAAATTAGTCCAGTAATTATAAAAGGCTGGAAGGATGTAATAAAGCATGTCACCCATCGCACTTCAAATGAGTTGAGCGACGCTATATTTCCAGTTCCAAAAAATGCTAAAACGACGTAAGCAAGCTGTAAATACTGTTAAGGAAATCTGCACTGTAAGGTAGGCGAAATGGCGATTTTTAGAGTTCCATAAATCTAATAGTGGTTTTAACCGGAGGTCCGCGGACAACTGGTGGTCCCTGGAAGCACCCGAAGTGGTCCGCGAACGCGACGCGAAGCGAAAAAAACAAACAGTCGATCGAGTCGATACCCATTGAAGTGTCCTACGTGAGCGAACCGCTTCGAGCCGCATTCGTGTATAGCCGCGTATTCACTGAGCGAGCGGCCTCGCGAGGCAGCCTCGGACGTTTGCCGCGCAACATTAGCCGCGCGAGGCCGCCTCGATTGTTGCACTAAGCTGCCGCGCGCGGCAAGCCGAGCCACGGTGAGGCTAAGCCAACATCGAGTGCTTTTCTTTTCTCTTGACTTTTCCCTCCTGTACGATCCTAGCAAGGAGTCCATCTTTTTTAAATCTGCTATACTGGAATATTAATTATTTCTCCACGCATCTTCTCTTAGTCCCCTATTATTATAATCGGGACATTTCGCATCCCATAATCGTCTATATTCACTATATAGTAGTATTAACTGAAGGCACTGCTCTTGCTTTGCTTTATCCATTGCAAGGCAAAACACAACCGTCTCGAGTGCGCGCGGCAAACGTACTGAGGCGCCTTTGAGTATGGACAAAAACCGACAACCTCGGGCGAGGCACGTCCTGACTGACCGAGGATTTGCCTCACGGGGCTGCCTCGCGAGGCCGCTCGCTCAGTGAATACGCGGCTTATCACCGCCTCTCTTCGCTTCGCTTCGCGTTCGCCCACCTAGGACAACGCGTAAAACTGGGATCAGAATGACCCGCTTAAGCGACTGACCATATTTTATAACACCATGATAATTTAAGCAGGCGTCCTTACGGCCCACCTGTTGGTAAGCTATAGGCTATTACTGAACCATTGAGCTACTTCTTAGGCCTTGTCGTTTCTTTCCATCAGGTGGGACTACGGCCAATAGCTGTTCAGTCAGACATGAAAAAAAGCGGACACCGTAGAGTAGTCTACAAACACTTGCAAATCCATTTGTTAAGGATACGAAAAAGAACGCCCTTCTGAAATCATCACTGCTTATACTTCTTTCTATAGATGCGAGACTGCGTTTCGTTCTGTCTTTTTCAGCAGATTTGTCAAATGTGCAGTCAATTATCTGCAATAAAACATCAAATAAATTTTATTTTTCATACGAACAGTAATTGGCCTTAGTAACATATCAATGAAATGATGGTGAATTTCTTACCCTTACACGTCCTAAGTGAAGCAGTCGAAATTCAATCAAAACCCAGCACATCACGTTCAAATTTAAGGTGACCAAAAAGAGTCCTTCATGTGCCACAGACAGGAGGAGATAGAATATCAGTATTGAAGTGTTTATGGTCACCAGGCGGCAAATTAATCTCTTAGAACTAGCCATCGGTAACGCCACGGTAACAACTGAAAGAAAAACGGAAGTAAGCATGTATCACCTATAATTTTCTTAGTTTGGATCTGGCTGTTCGAAAACGGAAAAATTTACGGTCAGCCAATTTGATTTCTGGGCCACCTTGTACCCTGTCACAGTGACATTAATATGTGTGAGATCTGTAGCGACAAGGTACGAAGTGGCTCAGAGATCAAATTGGTTGACTGTACCTAGTTGACCTACACTGATTCTTAAAATACAGTATGGCAGGTAGGCATGGGTATGGTATGATTTGTGGAATGACCAGCGTTGTAAATGTTATCTCAGGGTAAGAAATAACAATAAACAATAACTATTGTTTGTTAGGTTAGGTATCCAACTATCCACCTCGATTCAGATGATATTGACTGTGATGATAAGTTTTAAAAACTATAGAGTTTGAAATAGGTACGAGTACTAAGTACCTGCAGTCATCCATGACATTAGTTGATAAAAGTATGACACTGGCGTGCCTTGCTCAAATCTCTTCGACTGTACATATATATTATGTAAGGAGAAAATTAATAAAGCTATTTGTATCACAGTCAACATAACTTCACTCCGATTCTCTTCACGCCTGTTGTATAGTGGCAGTAACACTTTCCACACGTAAATAGTAACTACAACAAGCCACAGCGATCCGGCAATGATACTGGAAACAAAATAAATAGGTAAAACACTTAAATTTAACATTTACCACATGTATTTAAAATGATGATACTTTTATGGGAGGCCGTGCGTGGCCATAGTAAGCGCCGTCCTGGCGCTTACGACCTCCCAAGGTTGCGTGTTCAAATTACTCTTTTCCTCTGAGCCAAATAAAACCGCCGAGTACAAATATTGGTGTATTAAATTTCCACAGCAGAATTACAAGAAACTTATTATAAAGGATAGGGACATCTAAGCAGTCCAGGAATCAAAAGATAATGACAGTACATTTTGGTCTGTCACAGAACATTCTTTTTCCTGCCTAGCCAGCTAGCCAGCCTGGTGTAACAAGGTTGGTTGCCACACCACCCCCCTACGGAGAAAAATAACCTCACTTAAGGGGAAAAATCGGTTAAAACAGAAAATAAATCCGCATTACTAATCAAACGTTTTGAATTTGACACGTCTACCAGACCTAGTGGTGTATGGTTGTTGGGTTTGAGGCGCGGGAGAAATAGGCGTAGGCAGTGCAGGAGAGACTGCAGTTCCAGATAGCGGAATAGCTGAGGGATCAGCTGTAACTTGCTGGTCACGTTGCAGTGCAGGACGCGAGTCAGTCGAAGGCAGCACGGTGGTGGACGAGCCGTTTGAAGTTCGAGAAACGGGGTCGTCGGACATCACATGAGCTGGCTTGACGCGATCGACGCTAACTTCTGCTTCTCGACCCTTAATGAGCAAAGTGATTGTCTTGTCTCTCTTGCGTAAAATAGGGTAGGGTCCTGTGTAGGGAGCTTGCAGCGGACGACGCACAGTATCGTCGCGAAGAAATGCGTGTGTCGCTGTTGAAAGGTCCTTAAAAGTGAAAATCGCTTGATGATGGTGACGCGATGCCGGAACCGGTCGAAATTGAGCCATTTTGGCACGCAACTGGTTGACGAAGTCGGAGACGTCTGTCTGACGCTCTGATGCGACAGGAGTGACAAGTAGTTCGCCTGGAAGTCGCAGAGGTTCGCCGTACAGTAGTTCGGCCGCGCAAGAGCCAATGTCCTCTTTTAAAGCGGTACGAATACCGAGGAGTACCATAGGAAGTGCTCTGATCCACGAGTTGCCGTGGCACATCAGAGCAGCCTTCAACTGACGATGGAGACGTTCCACCATGCCATTAGCTTGCGCGTGATAGCTGGTCGTTCTGTTCCTGGTGGCACCATGCATGTTCATCAGCTTCTGGAAAAGCGATGATTCAAATTGGCGGCCCTGGTCGGTGGTGACGATTGTCGGAACACCGAACCGGGCTATCCAACCACTTGTGAAAGTTTCAGCCACTTCCTCCGCTGTCATCGTAACCATCGGCCATACCTCCGGCCAGCGCGTGCTGCGATCAATGGCCGTGAGGCAATAGTTGAAACCGTTACATGGAGGAAGCGGACCGATTATGTCCAAGTGGACATGCCGCAGCCTGGCTGATGGCGTGGCGAATTCGCCGAGGGGCGTAGAGGCGTGCCTCGTCACCTTGCTGCGTTGACAGGGCACACAGTGTTTCGCCCATGTCCGGCAGTCTTTGTTAATGCCAGGCCAAACGTAGCGGTCGCTAACCAGTTTAGCGGTCGTGCGCGCACCTGGGTGACTTAGGCCATGCAGTTTGTCGAAAATGCCTCGACGGAATGCAGGCGTCACATACGGGCGGGGCTTACCCGTAGAAGTATCGCACACGAGAGTGATATCTGTCCCCGGAATGCAGACATCTTCGAGTTTGAGAGAGGAGCTGTCGGAGCGACGAAGGCTGGTGAGCTCGTCGTCGGCAGCCTGAGAGGAAGCAAGAGCGGCGAAATCCGCATCTAAAAAGATCGCTTCAACTCTCGACAGAGCATCAGCTACCACGTTGTCCTCTCCTCGAATGTACTGGATGTCAGTGGTAAACTGGCTAATAAAAGACAGCTGATTGAGTTGCGGTGGCGGTAGCTTTTCACGACGTTGTACGAAAGCGTACAACAATGGCTTGTGGTTGGTAAAAATAGTGGTATGCTGTACCTCGAGTATATAGCGAAAGTGTTGTACGCTTTCGTACACCGCTAAAAGCTCACGGTAATAAGCAGGCCATTCCGACTGGCGTGGAGTCAGCTTTTTGCTAAAAAACGCCAGTGGACACCACTGGTTATTTACCTCTTGTTGCAAGCAGGCGCCGACGTGCACGCTTGAAGCATCTGTGAAGAGGCCTAACCTGGCGTCGTTCACAGGATGATGCAAAAGCGTAACGTCTGAGAGGCTTTGCTTGCAATCCTCAAATGCCTTATACAGCTCGGGAGTCCATGGAAATGGTTTGTTACCCTTGCTGTTGGTAGCCACCACCGCATCAATCAACGGGGCTTGAAACTTGGCAGCCTGAGGTATGAAACGGCGATAGTAATTTAAAACGCCTAGAAAACGCCTCATACCTTTAACTGTTTCAGGGGGCTTATACTCCAGCAACACGGAGACGCGTTCACGTGGAGGTTGTACTCCCTCAGCACTGATGTTATGTCCAAGAAATTTCACCTGCTCTGCACCTAAGACACATTTAGAAGGATTAATGACAACCCCGTACTCCTGCAAACGACGAAACAAACCGCGAAGATGCTCCTTATGGGAGGCTTCGTCTGGCGAAAAAACGAGTATATCGTCGATGTAAGGAAAGCAGTAATCAAGACCCCGCGTGACCTCGTCGATAAAGCGCTGGAAGGTTTGACCAGCGTTCCTCAAACCGAAAGTCATAAAGGGAAATTCGAAGAGGCCAAACGGAGTCGTGATGGCTGTCTTCGGAATATCATCCTCGAACATGGGAATCTGATGATAAGCTTTCACTAAATCGAGAGTACTAAATACTCGTGAGCCATGAAGGTTAGTAGTGAAGTCGTTAATGTGCCGGAGAGGGTATTTGTCAGGAATGGTTCTGGCGTTAAGGGCGCGATAATCGCCGCAAGGACGCCAGGTGGAATCTTTCTTCACCGTCATGTGTAATGGCGAAGCCCAGGCACTGTTAGAGGGCCTTGCAGTACCACAACGAACCATGTCCTCGAACTCCTTTTTAGCGGCCGCAAGTTTTTGCGGGGCTAATCTACGAGGTCGGCAAGAGACAGGCGGACCATCAGTGGTATTGATATAATGCACAGTATTGTGCTTTACTACTCTAGGCAAACCTGGTGGTCGAGTAATGTCTGGAAACTCAGCCAGCACATCAGCGTAAGAGGAGCTACCAATATTTACAGCTTTGACGCTTGGCTGTGAAGGTCCAGAAAAAGATACACCTACGTGTAATTTCGTATTACCGTCCACCAGACGCTGATGACGACAATCAGGTAACAAGTTATAATAACTAAGGAAATCAGAACCTATAATCGGTGTCGCAACGTCAGCGATCACGAAGTTCCAGTGAAAATCCCGGCGAAGTCCTAAATCTAAATGCAAGGAAACGTTGCCGTATGTCCCAATCGAGCTGCCATTGGCAGCGCTCAGATTGTAATCACTAAGTTTGCAGCGACCTTTAAGGAAACGGCGAGGAAAACAACAGAGATCTGACCCAGTGTCAACTAAGTACTGGAGTTTAGATTTCTGATCTGTTACGAAAATTCGGCGGCCGGGACTAGTACAATCAGATGCCGCCTCTACTGATTGTTCGTCGCGTTTCCCTGGTCATTAGGTTTCGGGGATATACACTTGTTCGCTCTTTCATTAAAAATCTTATGGTACCAACATACCTTAGAGTCATTCCTCGATGAGGACGCACGAGAGCGCGAGCGACGCGACGACGCAAAACGCTGGCGCGTGCGCGAGGACCGGTTATTGGACGATAAAACAGCAATTTGCTGCTCTAGTCGCTCCATGCGCTGAGAAAGAGTGTCTTTATTAGAAGACGAAGCAGCACGAGCATCGCAAGAAAATACTTGCTTAGGCCCTGAAATATCCATGATTTTGTCACCTAGTTCAGACAGCTTATCTAGACTAAGTTCAGCTTGAGACGCTAAAATAGCCTGTACTTGTTGTGGAAGTCGGCGTAACCACAGCTGACGCAGTAATTTCTCATCGGTAAACGCGCTACCAGCCAGTGAGCGTAGATGACGAAGAAACTGGGATGGACGACTATCACCTAGTTCCTCCTCACTAATTAGTTGACGTACCCGTTGCTCTTCAGACGTAGACAGGCGTCGAATAAGCTCTTCTTTCAGCTTTGCATACTGCTGACCTTTGGCTGGAGGCCGTGTGATAATGTCTTCCACTTCGCCCGCTAACTTTTGATCCAGCTGAGCGATGACGTAGTTAAACTTGGTACTATCCGCGGTGATACCTGCTATCTGGAACTGAGCCTCAACCTGCCCAAACCATACCGCAGGCTTGTCAGGCCAAAAAGTCGGTAACTTAACAGAAACTTTGTTAACTTCCGGAACAAGCTCGAGCTGTTGCTGTAGCGCAGCATTTTCAGCTTGCAAGCGTTCAACCAAAGCTTTTAATTCGTCACCCATAGTTGTTAAAACACACGTAAGCAAATATGCAAAAGACATGCAAGAAATGCGAACTAGTTCGATTCGTTGTTTAAAATATACGAGTATTGTTGTGAGGGGTTAGTGGCATAACAACACCGATGCACTAAATACAAGTAAATATTGGCATAGCACACAAATATTAAACATGCGCATAAAATACATAACATTAACTAAACATGCAAATTATAGCATTAAATTAGAAAGAAATGTTTCAAATGACGAATTTTCAAAATGTAAACAACACATGCAGTTTGGCACAATTCGTATAAATAATATAGTTTAAAAACTTACCCAGGCTGGATTGATGTAAGAAAACTAAATTATAGCTATATTACCACTAATTAATCTCACAAACATCTCAAACTATTGAAACTGTTCAATAAAAACTAAAAAAATAATAATAAAATCTGTTTACAAAACACCATTTGACGGAATTTGACAATTTACAAGTTGACAAAATAGTGATGCGCGGCGATGAATGAAAAACTCAAATACCGATTCGAATTGAATGAACAAACGAAAAGTCAAACGTAACCGTCACGGCACGATAGTCTATGGGGAAAAAGTTTTCGTAGCACAGCACTATCGAATGTTCCGATGTTCAGCGATGGCACTAGTCACTTGTCAAACGAAAAAATGAAAAAAAATGCGTGGAAATATGATCCGCCATTTTCACTGCGAATTCCGACATATGATTTTCAGGTCTTCTTGTAGCAAATTCACGTCAAACTCGGCACGACGGTAGCAGCTCAATGAACGTTGGTGGTCACCAATATGTTGCAATATGGTCACCAATATGAACGTCGGAGGTCACCAATATGGGAGGCCGTAGCCTTAGTAAACGCCGTCCTGGCGCTTACGACCTCCCAAGGTTGCGTGTTCGAATTACTATTTTCCTCTGGAGCCAAATAAAACCGCCGAGTACAAATATTGGTGTATTAAATTTCCACAGCAGAATTACAAGAAACTTATTATAAAGGATAGGGACATCTAAGCAGTCCAGGAATCAAAAGATAATGACAGTACATTTTGGTCTGTCACAGAACATTCTTTTTCCTGCCTAGCCAGCTAGCCAGCCTGGTGTAACAAGGTTGGTTGCCACACTTTCTCTATCTAGGTACTTATTCGATAAATTGTATATTGTATTAAATGTTGTATTGAAAATTCCGAATTTTAATATGGACTAATAGCTACTAATTAATTACTAGGCAGACCAGAATAAGATCGGCGAATGTTCTTGATGATTCAAAAAGTAAAGATCTGCTTTAGGAGTGCTAAACCAATTATGTAAAAAAAATGTAACAGGAGCCCTTGGAAACCCGGCCCAGCCGTTATGTGCTTATAGAGGAATAGAAAGAACTCAAGTAGAGAAGTACTAACATTACCAACTAAAGAAAACCAGTCAAAGGCCTCCTGTACATAGCAGTTATAATAAGATCATAATTAAGTATTTACTCACACTAATTCTATTAACACATCTTTCCCAACTACAGGTACAAATGAAAAGAAACTAAGCATAGCACAGGTAGCCGACCACAGCATGAGGACTGGCATGGTTAAACAGTTCCGGATGGTGAAAAATGGCCACAAACCCATGCCCATGAGTGGGATGCTCAACATCCATCGATACGAGAATGACAACCCCTAAAACAATATAAATTAGATACAATGTTTTGACTTAAATTGC
Organism: Cenopis cana; assembly: GCA_951800055.1. Taxonomy (NCBI): domain Eukaryota; kingdom Metazoa; phylum Arthropoda; class Insecta; order Lepidoptera; family Tortricidae; genus Cenopis; species Cenopis cana. The sequence continues at coordinate 9,195,625 of OX637476.1, read as the reverse complement.
TTCCAACATCATAGATATCAATAATTATTCTATTACCCATTTGAATAGCTGGTCACAACAAAATATATCATTTTAATAAATAATCTCTTGGATAGTCTTGGGGTCGGTTCAGTTAGGGGCAAAGGATTTTGAATTTTTCAATGAATACTTTATGCAACTTCAATAACAATACGGCTCGACTTTCAATGGTCACAAAAATTGTATTTGTGGAAGTAAACATTGAAATTTATACCATGTGCCAATAGTAATAGAGTGCAATGTTACATGTAACAATTACAATTTCAAAGCTGAATCCTCTGCAGTGTGTTCACTTGATCTGCAACAGCCCTCTAGTCAGTGTAGTATTTTTACTGCAGAGTGCAGACGCAGACAGATTATATGACGACATCCATAGAATAAATATTCCCATATTTAACAATAATAATTAATATTAAACAATAAAAATTGTTCGTTACTTAATAGTTAATTTCTATATTTAATACTTAAAGAAATAATTTCACAAAGAGCTAAAATTGAAAAACAGCGAGATTGTTATACATATATGATATAATTAATCTTATTTATGTATGTCCCCCAACTAATGTGCTGTTTTGATAAAAAAAATAAGTATTTCATTCTCACCATGGCCATTGAGCCTAAACTATAGCACAAGACTTCAATCCATACTCCATTCATAAGCTGGCTTCTTCTGAATAACCGAAATGCTTTTGACCATACATCCAACGACGGTACGGCATTCCACCATAAGAAAATAGGCATTAAAAAGTGTATGTAATACTGAATGGGTAATTTTTGCGCTGAAAATAAAAGGAAGATTTATTCATTTTCAATTCACAAGAATACATTTCACATTACTGCTTTAATAATAGAAACTCACCATACACAATATAAAAAGCTAAAAAACATAGTAATAAAAATATAATATTTGAAAATAAATGCGAACCCAAAATACTAAATCTCTTATAATTAATAGGTTCCGCTTGAGTGTTAACTTTTTGCTCTAATAATACTTTTAGCAAATATGCTATCCAACCCATAAAGGACATTGTGACTAGCACTAGCAATGGTCTCTGATAGTAATTCTGGTAATAAGTCAGCCCAGCAAGACTTAGCTGTGTAATTTCTTCACTAAAGTGTATTAACTTGTCATAATCTTCTGTCAATAATAGCTTCTCTGTGAATTGAATGATTTCTTCATATTTCTTAGTGCTAAATGGCTGAAATGGTTTATATAGTAGTGATATTGCATTTGATTCAACATCTAGCTTCTTTCTATTGTATTGTGAGGCTAGTTGCCTGCTGTGACTATAGATAGCTTTGGCTCGGTTTGGTATTGTCATGTTGAGTAAATCCACTGGAAGTTTACCCTAAAATAGAAAACACTGTTAATTCTCGAAAAGGATATCCAATGTTATTTGTGACTTAGAAGTTAAAGTAGCGAAAGTGTGTCAAAATTCATAGTCAGTATAGTGAATATACATACTAAACAGTGTTCTTAGGTTCAGATCCTCGTTAAAGGCTAAATTGTGATGAATAGAAAAAAATATCCTTTATGTCACATCTGGCCATAAAATGGCAATTACCACACACTTCGCGCGCGGGAAATCTCACTTCCTGACCAGGGGATGTCATAAAATTTTGTGCTTACCACAGGTGGTAACAAAGAAAGCATCAGCTCGCATATATGATAGACAACCAAGCCCTGCATGCAGTGTGCCTTCTGATCCAATGGTAAGCCATGCAGCGGGAGTGGATGTGCCAATGACATTGCTATGACACTCCTCAGTATTGAAGGACTAACTGTATAGAATTAGGGTGAATGCAAAGAACTATGGATCGTTTTGCTCTGCAATAAAGATGATGATTGATGGATTGAAAGAAGTAATAGCTGTTGACTTACTATGGAATTGACTGGCACAGGAATAGAGAGTATAGTAGACATTAATGGGGTCAAGTCAGCCTGTTTGATATCAAACCTATGATTAATTGACATGTCTTTTGTGTGTGGATCTCCTGGTCCCACTTTCGCTTGTTGTACCCCGGGTCCCCAAAGCACATATGGTGTTTTTGTTTCATGATCATCTCCTGATCCATGAGAACCTTCAATATAAACATTTATAAAGACACTAGATGACTTAAGGCACAGGTATTACAAATATTACAATGGTGTGGTGACATTATTAAACTAAATCAGAATCAGATTTCTATTTGCAAAACATAGGTCTGTAGGTAGAATTGGTCTTTTATAATAATATGAATTTCTATACAATTCTTTGGACCTTTATTAAATCTCTGTTTGGCTCAATGTACTTGTAGAGAATGCCATTAGGCAATAAGCCTGCCATTTGTACAATTCTGTGCTTTATGCAATATTTTTTTTTTTTTTTTTAAATAAAACTTGGATGAATGGATGGATGAATAATGATTAAACATGTGTAAATATGAAGTACTTACACTTCTCAATTAAGTTACAAATTTTGCTAGAATTACGAATTTTGCTGCTCAGGGCTCAGTGCTAAAAAAACTAGACTTAAAAGAAGATGCACTCACCCCAGTCAGTCATGCCATGATCAGAAGTCATGAGGAACATGGTTTTTCCATCATCATTGTAAAATTCTCTTATAAGTTGTTCTACTTCCTTGATGCCTTGATCAACATTTTTAAGAGTTGTTAAAAAGTTCCTGAAAAAAAAGAAAGTTCAAACTAGCTCTCCAATACTGGCCAGGTTCATAATTATAAACTCAAACAACAGATGAAAATGTTGCTTTAAAAGGTGACACTTAGTTCTTCATACATAATCAATATAAATGTGAACAATGCAACAAATACTTTCTATAAAAAAAAAAGTATTGAACTTACTGAGTTTTAGGTTTGTGTGTATGTCCTGAGGTGTCTGTCCCCAATAAATGCAAAAAGTAGACAATTTTCTTACTCCTCAACTTTTCCTCCAGAACATTATTACTCTTTGCTTTGTTAAAGAATTCCTTAACATTTTCGAACACCCATGAGTCCAGAAGTGTAGTGTTCTTATCTGTGCTAAAAGTATTATCATAGGGATCAAACTTGTGGACAAAAATATGGTTATCTACAGTTCCTTTCGTAAATATATCTACAATATCATATGTTCCCCAACACCATGTGTAGGCAGTTTGATTGAACACTGAATCAAAATCAACTGGGTTTTCCTTCCATCCCTTCATGATGGCTGACGGGTCTTCATAGAACCCGGCAATGACTGCTACATGCCCTGGTCGGGACTCAGTGGGGACCTGGGTGCTGGATATGCCCCATCTGCCATGGGTATTTGCAATTGACCTGGAACATTATTATAATAACATTTAATGTATTTCCATATATCATATTTCTTTGGATTGCTGTTGATGTCCCAAATAAATATATAAAACATATCAAAATCCCAACATTTTGTAAAAAAGTATAGTGTGCTACTATGCCATGTGCATACTATTTTATTTACCCTCTATGGCCCTATGCCAACTAATGAGATCATGAATTTTTACTCAAATGTGTGTATCATGTGGACTGTAATTTTATAGAAAGATTCAACATTATATTTTTGAATTAAATAGAATCTACAACATATTAACCACAGTCTAATGCCGCAGTGGCTCACCTCAAGTATTGTAATGTTGTATAGTTAACAAATGACTCCGCCCTTAAGCCGTCAACCACGAAGAGAACAAGGCGATCCGCCACCGAATCATGCTGCGGCTGATAAGGAGCCACGTTCTTCACAATCGGAGATTTAAAGTAAATGTCGAATATTGAAAATAAAAACACAACGTGAATGAAAAACCCTACAAGAAACATTTTTAACCCGGAAATGTGAGTGTCATTGTTACGAATAATTTATATTAAAATATTTTCCTTGAAATATGTTACCAGTTATGCTTCGATAAGAAAATATTTAAAGAAACACGAAAGTATTTATATACGACAAACCAACACCATCCACTACCAACAAATGTCATGTGTCACTGTCATGTCATGTCCTCCTGTGTCACAACACAACATACATATGTTAAGCTGCCTACTGGCAGTGGCACTGCAAGCAGAGCCCTGCAGGCAGGGCTTTGTGTAGCCGGCTTTATAGTGACATTGACAAACCGGGTGCGTTCGGAACATTCGGAAATTATTCCCGGTTGATTACGATTGATTTGATTGATTGATGAGTTTCGTACAGGGCTGCTACCGCGAACAGCATTCGAAATTTTTTCCCTCTCTGTCGCACTTATGTGCAAACTTGCAAGTGCGACAGAGAGGGAAAACTTCGTTTGTGTTTCGCGGTAGCACTCCTGTACGCTTTTTATGGCGCCAATACGCGTCGGACTTCACGTCCATAGCCGAATCCGACTATTTAATACTTAACCCTGCTTAAACACTTCTCGCATCCAAGTACTGAAATATGGGCATTGTGTAGTTAGGTCAGTCATGCAAATTTAACTCCGTCAAACTATGGAATCCTTCGTAAAAATTGTCGAAGTTTATAGGTTGACCGCTGGTTGACCGGGTTTGTCTGTCAAGAGGAACTTTCTAGGAAGAAGAACAGTGCTGGTTGATTGATTGCCTAACCGATCACCGATTGGAAATAAAATACAATATCATGTTGGACAAATTATCAGTAACATTATATTATTCTACATTTACAACATTAACATTTACCTACCATGGATTAAATAATAAATATGAGCCAAATTAGATTATATACTATGACATTATCAAGACTACGAACATGACATTAACAATAACAAACCCTGTTTGTTAATTACTTTTTTGGAGGTGGTTTAATAAAGCTTATTTTTTTCGAGTCTGATGTATCAGACACAGTACTCGATTCATCTATTGGAAGCCCAGCCGAAAGTAAGTTCAGGAGTTCGGATTCTTGAGTTCTTTTGACGTCTTTAAATATCATATCAGTTGAGATTTTGTCATGAGCATTTTCATCTAGCGTAAATCCCAGAGTCGCATACAATCGCCGAACTTGTCCTGCACTTAGCCACCCACGGCGCCCTGGATCAAAGCTTTTAATTACAGCTTCCAAGTGCCTGTAAAAATTAGAAACGCATGAGAAGAGTTTAAGGTTCGTTGCCTTTCCTTAAAATTATTTTTTGTGGTCTTACCTATCCTCATACAAAACTGGAGGAGTACCGTGTCCAGCTCGAAACAGCATGCAGTGGTCTAGCAATTCCTTCAAGTAGACCGTGGGGTCTTTTGGACATTCAGATAATATTTTCGTTAATAGAAAACGCAATAGTTCTGGGATTCGACGGTCCCGCAGGTAATTTTCAGCGGTTTCAACAGCATTGAGAATTCTTTGTTTGCGAGGAGGTATCACCGGTGGAATAGTATCGTCGCTTAATAAACATTTGCAAAGATATACAGGTTCTCGTGTATCCTTTCTTCCGTCCACGGATTCTTCAACTTCTTCATCCATAGCAATTAGATGAATGCTTCCAGGTGAGAATCAAGGTTACTAGGTATTATCAGCGCTTATTACTGATCTTACTGATAATTTATTATTATAATCAGTATATAACTGTTACTATGACTACCATCATAGATATAGTATATACAAGTAGTTACTACGTGGTTACTATCTAAGGCCGCTACTACACTTCGCTATGCGTGTTCGCGTTGCGTATTCGCCTCCCTCTCTTTTGCAATATTAAAGGAAGAGATGCAGCACGAATATTTGCACAAATACCGCGAAGTGTGGTGCTAGCTGGAATCCTCTTTCTACGGTCTTAAGCGGGTATTACACTGTCCTGAATTCAGGACACTTAGAAGGGTTCGGACCTATACGTTAGAGCGAGATGCTTCAACTCCCCTCCACTAGTTAGGACGCCTGATTCAGGACAGTGTAATAGGTGTATGTTAGTGTATGTTCGGACCGTGATCTTCCTAAAAATCAGGTAGATAACATTCACATCAATCAGTACTACAATTATCAATATTCATTGACAATCACTTAGTCTTCGGCTGACATTATCGGGCATGCATAGGATTCTCTTTCTACGATCATATTTTTTAGTCTATGCAATGTTTTGACAAGTATTCAAACGTTCAAACTGTTGAATTTGCAAATACGTTACTGACTAAACCAGCACTGAATACCACAATATCCCATGAAATATCACATTATTCATTGTAATGACTGATCAGACTTAAAATCAAGATTAAGGAAGGTTCAAATACTACAATGTTGTCGGTACTACGCGATAAAATGGAGGAAATCCGAATCGGAAAAATCGACGACTGTAAGTGTATAAATGTATTTAACCATGTTATTAACTTAAAATATTGATCAGAATATTCATGAGATTAATGCTTATCACAGGTGACACAGATATGCGAAAAACCGGTCAGGAGATGGATGTGATAAGACAAAGAACTGTGGCCTACGAGTATCTTTGCCGTTTAGAGGAGGCCAAGACATGGATGGAAGCATGTTTAAAGGAAAAATTACCGCCGACTACAGAATTTGAAGAAAATTTGCGCAATGGTGTTTATTTAGCAAAATTGGGGAATTTTATTGCACCAGAATCACTTGCCTTGAAGAAAATCTATGATATTGATCAGAGGCGGTATAAGGTAAGAAATGTCATGGTTTGATTATGAATACCCACTTCACACAGGTCCACGTGCTATGTGGGTTGAAATTCCAACATTTTATTATTAATTTGCATATCTAATATTGATATATACAATGGGTGCTAGTGGTTTGTTAGTTTTTTAACCCTCACTATTGTGTATAAATTATGAGGTATTTTTTATATATTCGTGATGGAATACCCTAATTAGTGCTGGACTAGTGTGATGTCTGCGGTCCAATATAAATGATTTGTTATCAGTTATTCAATATTTTTCTGATGACTTCATGGACCATTTCGCGCACCACCGGTTAAGAATCACTGAACTAGGCGATTGAGAACTCAAATTCTCAATGTCCAATTTCCTCGATCTTGGTTGTCATGTCACACATCTTTCCTGTCCAACTCTGGGACTCCTTTCTCACAAAGTGGTCCTGTGTTGGCCTTGTTTTTGCTTGCTGGGTATCTTCCATATGTATTAATTTAAATAATAATTAATTAATATACCTTGAATAATTAATGCCATACGACTAAATAAATTAATTTGGTTAAGTGAACAATACTCTCACTACTATTGGAGTGTGGTATGCGAGGTTAAGCAACATACCTCATGGTCAACTCTTGGATGGGTTAATGACTTGGATGGGACTTTGGGTGGTTACTAATAATAAATTAACTAGCTTTAGCCTGTGACTTCGTCTGCGTAGAATTCGGTCATTGCGTTAGAATGTTATTGCTATTCCTTTATTTCCAGTGCTTACCTAGTTATCTCTCTTCCATACAAACTTCCACCCATTTTTCACCCCTTCAGAGTTTTGAAAAACAATGAAAAGCGTTTTCTTCATTTTAATGCTTAGTTTATTAGGGAAGTGTCAAGTTTCTATCTTAAAGATAATTTTGATCTCCATACAAAATGACCACCCCCTTTTAACCCCCTTAGGGAATGAATTCTGAAATCAATTATAGCCTATTTCCTATTCTGATGTCTAATCTAATTCTGGAAAGTTTCATAGGAATCAGTTAAGTAGTTTTTGAGATTAAGTGGAACATACATCCATTCATCCGCACAAACTTTCATGTTCACATTTACTAGCGACCCGGCCCGGCTACGCATGGGTGCAAATTATATATATTTATTTATTTATCGTACAGCATTTATTTTTTCGAACCGTGAACACATATGAACCACTATTACAAAAAACCGCATCAAAATCTGCTGCGCAGGTTTAGAGATCTAAGCATACAATGGGCCAGACCGCAGGAAGCAACTTGGTTTTATACTATGTAGTGATTAGGATTAGGACAATATCAGCCCTCCTATGCTATTCTTCCTATTCTTGCCAATGCTACAAATTTATAAAAAAATGTTATGAAAAATTCTTTTAATACAAAATAATCTATGTATTTTTTACATCTACTAATTTCAGGTAATGGGTTTACAGTTTAAACATACAGACAACATCAATATGTTTCTGCAAGTTTTGAGGAAAACTGAACTTCCTGTTGTAAGTATTGATAAATATTATTTTTATTCTAAAAAAAAAAAAAATGAATTGGCACTTCAACAAAGTTTAAAGATATGTAGCAAACCATTTTTTTTATAAAAATGTTTCTAATTTTTTTCATCAGACTTTTCAACCGGAAACAACTGACATTTATGATAAAAAGAATATTCCAAGATTGATATACTGCATACATGCATTGAGTACTCATTTATTTAAGTTGGGTAAAGCTCCTCTCATTCAGGATGTATATGGAAAAGCTGTATTTACAGGTAAAATTTACTTTTCCTATTTTCTTTCAATACTTGTTTACTTGCCTACTGTATTTCGAGTTTATTATTTTTATATAATTGAATTATAAAAAGAGACATTCTATAAATTTAATATACATTTTGTAACTTTTAGATGAAGAACTTGACACAGTCTCCAAAGACCTACAAAAATGTGAACACCCATTGCCTATGTTCCAAAAAATCAGTGGAATTTTATCAAAAAATAATGTTGATGATGACCAGGGCATGCATAAAGCTGTTACTGAACTTAATAAACTTTTGGACACACAGAAACCTATCACTTCTGCTCTATTGGACCCAAAGCTGAAGTTAAAGTATGTCCAAAATCGTCTTATGGATGAGTATAAAAATGTATTAAAAGCTGCAAAGAGTGAAAAATTACAGGCAGCACACAGTCACTCACTTAATGATAGCTATGTTCCTGATGAGTATGATGAACTGCTCACCATTGTAGAAATACAAGGGCATATAACTGCCACTAATTACAAGTTTTTGTGGAAGAAATTGTGTTCCACTTCAAATGATAACGACATCAATAATTTGCATAAAATCTTCAATGAGTCTTGGGTGAAAGTTAAGGATTACAACCCAGATAACTTGGACTTTTATTGTGATGTAGTCAAAGAAATTGTTGAATATAATAAAGATGTTGATGTTGAAAGTATTACAAATTGGCACAAGATATTCCAGAATGTGATTAATGAAGGAAATCGTAAATCCATTGAACATGGCGATCATAAGACTTCTATTGCGAGTGTTAATAGTGCCTTAGACGAAGGGAACTGTGAGGACTTATTTAAAGCTTTGACTAACCCTCATCTGGGTTTGAATATGAAGGTAGATAAGTATGCAATTCCGCTTTTGTTTGAAGAGATGAAACTAGAGAAGTTTGAACTTGAAAAGAACCTTAATGAGAGTGAAATAGCTGCGTCAGTGGCGTATTTGACGGCAATAGCGGCTGTGTCGCAGGCGGTGGAGAGAGGCGACGAGACTGCTCTTTGGAAGACATTGACTTTGAAACAAGTGCATCTTGAAGGACTGCGGCCACACTGTAGGCGACGCTATCTGTCTGCGCTTATGAACGCGTTGCAGGTTAAAGTAAGAGAGCAATGTGCTTGTCCATTGCTAACATTGGAAGACATTAGGGACACCATTGAAATGGTTAATTTAGAGGATGATGACAATGAAGAATGTAAGTGCCTAATTGAATGTGATATGTGTCATTCTTACGCGAAAGCCTTTGACAGCGTCTTTAAGGCAACGTTTCCTCAATGCAATTAAAAGTTGTTCTTATTGGCGCCGTCAAAAGGGGCCCCTAGGCTTGAGAATCATATATTCTAAATGGATGTGCCTATTAAAAAATAAACAATAATAATTTGTCCCTTTGCTTGTTTTCAGTGGTAGCAGTAATAGAAAGAATTAACAAAGCAGTAGCAGAAGACAATGTCGAGGCACTTATGCCTCTTCTAAAAAGTGCATACTTGAAGATACCTGCTCCATTACATAAAGAGGAAAAACACCTGTATTTACGAATGCTAAAGAAAAAGTTTCTTCTCAAAGATTCTCAAAATCTGTGGCTTGATGACATTGTTGATACCATCAATGAAGTAAATGAGGAGTCTTCCAAAGCTAAAGACTTGACTGATACATTAGTTCATTTGAACTCGGCAGTCTTAAAAAATAATCTGGATGAATTCTGGGAAGCACTGTTATCTCCCATTTTCACTAGCGTAGGGATGGTAGACAATGCGTGTAAAAATGTGTATTTCCAAACCTTTACTAGAGCATTGAAAAAACGGGGCCATTATATATGCCCATGGATAGTGTGCCACACAGACGCGGGAAATACTGTTTACATTGATGTAGAGTCATACACATACAGCTGGACAACTCCGAAAGATTTTGTGCCGTATGCGCGTTATTTTAGTCGGAAAGATGTAAATAGCCTTATTGACAAGACAAATAAACATCACATCAATAAATACAAGCAAGTCATCATAGAGAAAGCAATCGTTAAACTTCAGGCGTATTGTAGAGGGTACTTGTTGAGAAAGAATTTACAACAGAGACTGAACTTCTTTAAGGATAATGAAGTGTTTGTTCTCAAAATTCAGTCTTGGTGGAGAAGTGTATTGATACGGAGGAAGTATGGGACAATGATTAAAATGAAGTTGATAGAAGCTAAATTGAAAAAAGAACGGAAACAAAATCCCTGGGCTTGGTATAAAATACAGGTATGTAACTACAACTACCTCTAGTTATATATAGTATAGACTAAGGGCCGATTTTTCAATCCCCAGATGTCTGTTGAAATTATGACTGTCTTTTTCTGAAGTCAAATGAAAGAAAAAACAGAGCTAACATTTATCTGACAGATATTTTTATCTGGGGATTGAAACATCGGCCCTTAATGAAAATGTTTATGTTATGTTACGTTGTGTTGTGTTAACACTTTCATTGCCAGATCAAAATCCAAGACCATCGCCGCATGCCAGCGATGGTCAGCCAGTATAGTAATAACCTCCCCTCGGGAGTCGTACGGCATGTGAACAAAGTTATTGAGAACTCACTGTCACTATAAGTGTAAAAACATTTCTTTTCGTATTGTCTTACAGGAGCACAAAATCATAAAAATTCAAGCTCTTTGGAGGGGTCGCAAAGCTCGTGAAGCGTTTTCGTCACTGTTCCATTCTCCTAACCCGCAACTGAAGGTAGTCAAAAGGTTCATTCCCTTGTTAGACTTTTCTACGGAAGACTACGACCGCGAAATTGAGCTTCAGAACCTAAAAGCTGCAGTTGTACAATCCATAAGGAAAAATCAAGAATTGTCCAAACAGATTGACGACATGGATTTAAAAATAGGTCTGCTGGTTCAAAACAGAATTGCGCTACAAGAAGTTGCCGCTCACGGGCTGAAACTCAACAATTTGGTCAAACACAATTCTATGACCAAACTTGTCACGCAAAATCAGGGCAAGGGTACTTTGATGACGGTTTCTTCTGCTGTGAAAGGATTGAAATCTCTCACAAAAGAATGTAAAAGACTATTGGATGGGTATCAACATCTATTTTATGAATTACAAACCAACCCTACATATCTCTCTAAGCTTTTATTCTGTATACCACAAAACAAGACCAATTTCTTTGTTCAAAATGTTGTTTTGAGTCTTTATAACTTTGGGGCCTATCCTAGAGATGAATATTTGCTGCTGAAATTATTTAGATTTACTTTGGAAGAAGAAATAAGCTGTAAAGTAGTAAAACCATTTGATATAATAGCGTCAACACCGTTGGTGCTCAAAATGGCAGTGGGCTTGTCTAGGCAATTGTCTGGTTTGAATAGTCTACAAACTATAATTGGTCCGCTAGTTGAAAATATGTTGAAGGATAAAGATTTGAACATAGAAACAGGACCAGTGGAGATTTACAAGGCATGGCGAAATGAAACTGAAATGAAGACGGGTGAAATCTCGTAAGTAGTATTTTCAACGAAACTTGTTAAGGGGATATATCGATTCGGTAAACCACGCCCCCCGTGAAAGAGACACACTTATGTCTTTTGCGCACGGCAAAACGGGATACGAAACTCTTCGGGAATTATTTTTTTCGACTAATCTCGATAAATATCTGACTGTGTGCAGTTTTATGAAATTTCCTATTGACAGAGTTTAGATGTGGTAAAATTACATCATTATAACTTATTTGTGTCGTTTAATAATGCGTTGTTTTAGTAGGCTGAGTAAAAAAGGAAAATAAAGACTCGCCTTTTGATTTTTTTTGTATCGAGAAAATTTTAAGTAATCATGTTTCGGCTATTGTCAAAAACACAATCATATTAAAAAATCAATCCCTATTGTTTCCTCGTCTGGGCAGAACAGCGTTGCAAAGAATGCGATATTTCTCGTAGCGCCTTAAAAATGTATTATTCATAAGTTTAACAATATATTAAATTTTTAGGAAGCTGCCTTACACCGTAACTCAAGAAGAAGCACTCACATATCCCGAGGTTACGAAAAGACTCGAAAGTGCACTTACGCAACTTAAATCTATCGTGACAATGTTCTTAGACAAGATTACCAATTCCACGGAACTGTTGCCATTTTGTATCACATACATGGCTCGAGTTTTACATAGATCTTTGACATCCAAATTTCCTCATACCCCTGAGAAAGACATTCTAAAGGTACTATTATAATCCACTTTTTAAATTAAAATGTGAACGATTTTTTTTACTAAATTGTACGCCAAGAAATTGGTCTACCACTTTGATCCTCAAATGTTCATATCATAAAGTCAAAAAGCGGTAGACTAATTTCTAGGCTGACTGTAAATTCAGTAGAGGTCGCTACACGTATGAAGCGATCGAAATTACCTATACACTACTTAGGTCAATAAGAGATTGTGCAGATTATTTTTAACAATTCGCCCGCCTCGCTTCTGCCGCTGCTGTATAATTCGTACACAAATGTAAGTTCAAGTGCTGTCAAATTAACGCAAGCAAAAATCTACCTAATAGGCAGAGCTCTAAGTCGAGTTTTGCTTGCGTTCGTTTGACAGAATATGGCCTCAGAGTTTTGTACGAACTATAAACCTAAACTATATTTCAGGTGATCGGTAATTTGGTGTACTACCAGTTCCTCAATGCTGCTATTGTAGCGCCTGACGCATTTCATATTATAAATTTGCCCAATGGAGCTGGATTAACTACTGATCAGCGTAAAAACTTGGCGTCTGTTGCGAAGATACTGCACTTCTCAGCTGCAAAAAAAGGGGTAAGTAATTTGAAATTTATCGGCAGGTGATGTTGACAACAAATATTGGACACCCTAAACGTTAAAGCCCGTGCCAGACGGTCGCAAACAAGCCCAAAGACCGGGCGACCTTGGTCCACACGGACAGTGTAAACAGTTGTTTCCAGCAAGATTTCCTTTGAAAACCTGCCTTTGGGGATCAAGGTCAGTCTCGGGTACTCGTCAGCGACCGCCTGGCAAGGGCTTTAGCCGTTTTCACACTCAAAATATATTTTATAAATTTTTCTTCACAGTTTGGTGAAGAATCAAACCATCTCCGTTGTCTTAATACTTTCATAGTGCATTGCCATGAGCGGATGAAGGAAGTGTTCCGCCGCTGCTGCCGTGGCCCCACACTCGAAGAGTACTTCTTAGTAGACGAGTATACTGAAGCCACGCTCTTACATCACCCACATATTTATATTACGGTCCAGGTTAGTTATTATTTTAAGTTTAGGTGAGAGAATACCTGATGCGGATTAATGGATCTATTTATTGGTTCATATTTAGACCTAGATTAACTAGTTTTTAATTTTTAACACTTTCTGTGCCAAGAACTCCTCCAGCGAGTTCTCAATAACTTTTTTCACATGCCGTACGACTCCCAAGGGGAGTTCATTACTATACTAGTTAACCATCGCTGGCATTTAGCGATGGTCTGGCAGTGAAAGTGTTCACTGATCTCGGTCATTTGATAACTTGATGCTGGTTTAAAAAACCCGTCACATACAGCGAAAATTTTATTGCCTTGGCAATTGGACGGAGCTCTTCATCTCCGGGATCAGTAGATGACAGTTCAAACCGATTTTTTTAATTATACAAGGAATATTCGACTTATAAAAACCTAACCAAAGTATTGCCTTTTAGCGCCAGCGACTGGATAATACTAATTCATAGTGCAGAGAATGAAGATAAATCTTTCAAACTGCTTAATTTTGCGGGGCATTAAAGATAAAGTTGTTTATTTAACTAGTTATACGGCTATTAACCGATTATTGTATATGGCGTATTAGCGTAAGCCGCAATAGTTCTCATTTCTATCATTAACCGAAACTGGTTTGGAAATAATTTATAACCGAATAAAGGTATGTTTTTTTGTTTTGTAGGAAATTGTAGATACTCACGCCCTTTTGATCGAGTACCAGGATATTTTGGCCCCAGACCCGCGCGACCGGCTCAACGAGCTGCTCGACGATCTAGGGGACGTGCCATCGGTCGCGCAACTCGCCTCGCGGGACGTCGACTCGGTGAGTGCATCACATGTAGGTAAACCTCCTCTGGTGTATATTACTGGGACGTAGTTAGTTAGTTATACTGGGCATTTTCTGCAAGTCGACATCCAACGTGCCTATTTTGCGTACTGGGACGTAATAGGCCCGGGCACGTGAAACCGTAGAAAATAGTAGTTTATGCAACTGGTACACACTCGTGTTTTAATGCCTAATTATGTACAGTTGCATACATTACTTTATCTACACACATATTGGCAGGGTGCAAAGCGGGTGGAGGGGGTAGCCTAAACGATCACAGCGCTCACTACGGTTAAAATTTACATTTCGTTGTTGTAGACCGCGGGCCAGAAGGTTAAAATCGTCAGTCATTTCCTCTCGCACGAAAACTTGTACAGTGATTAAGAAAGATGAATAAAAAATTGCTGTGGACGTCTGCCACGATTCCGTTGGTGGGTTGAGGAGCAGCAGCCTCCCAAAGACGTAAAAAAAAAAAAAAATTCAGTCATTTCCTCTCGACTGAAACTAGGTTTAAATGATAGTTAAGAAAATACCTTAACGAAAAAAAATCGTCTGCCACTTGTAGGGCGGTGGAATACCCGTCTGCCAAGCACGTGAACATGTAAAAAAAAAATTCAGTCATTTCCTCTCGCATGAAATTTTGTCAGATGATAGTTTATGAACTATTATGAAGAAATAAATTCGTCTGCCACTTGTATCGCGGTGGAAAACCCGTCTGCCAAGGGCCTAAACATTGTATGGGGTGAAAAGGAAAAAACAATGCACATCGGCGTTTGGGGTATCTATGGATATATATTTGAAAATGATATAGGGGTTTTTAAAAAACTTTTGCATTTTAATCAACCGTTGGTGAGATATTCGCTGTGAAAGTCGTAAAAAGTGCATCCCCCCTCTTTAATTTTGAAACTGTGAGGTCAAAAATTCTGAAAAAAATTGGGAGGGTGTAAATAAATAAAGACTTTCAAAAATATTCGGTTCGAATAAATTACGTCAAACGGTTTTTGAATAAACGCTGAAAAACTGTCTTGTCCAAACTAAACGCGTTAAGCGACGTGTGTTTCCCATAAAGATACGACCTTTTTTGCTACAATTTATTGGATATCGGTTTAAAATATTCGGTTTGAATAAATTACGTCAAACGGTTTTTGAATAAACGCTGAAAAACTGTCTTGCCCAAACAAAACGACTTAAGTGACGTGAGTTTCCTATGAAGACACGACCTGAGGCATGTCGAATAACTTTCAAGCAGTCCTAGAGTGCGTCTGGGATTACACACAATGAAGGTTTCCGTACCGACACGTACTAGTTCACATTTTAAACCACTATTCAATAAATCGTAGCAAAAATGGTCGTATCTGTATGGGAAACTCACGTCACTTAAGTCGTTTTGTTTGAACAAGACAGTTTTTCAGCGTTTATTCAAAAACCGTTTGACGTAGTTTATTCAAACCGAATATTTTTGAGTCTTTATTTATTTACACCCTCCCAATTTTTTCAGAATTTTTGATCTCACAGTTTAGAAATTAAAGAGGGGGATGAACTTTTTACGACTTTCACGGCGAATATTTCACCAACGGTTGAAATTAATGGAAAAGTTTTTTAGAAACCCCTATATCATTTTTAAAGACCTATCCATAGATACCCCACACGCCGATGTACATTGTTTTTTTCTTTTCATCCCATACAATGTTTAGGCCCTTGGCAGACGGGTTTTCCACCGCGATACAAGTGGCAGACGAATTTATTTCTTCATAATAGGCCATAAACTATCATCTGACAAAATTTCATGCGAGAGGAAATGACTGAATTTAATTATTTTTTTACATGTTCACGTGCTTGGCAGACGGGTATTCCACCGCCCTACAAGCGGCAGACGATTTTTTTTCGTTAAGGTATTTTCTTAACTAAGTATCATTTAAACCTAGTTTCAGTCGAGAGGAAATGACTGAATTTAATTATTTTTTTTACGTCTTTGGGAGGCTGCTGCTTCTCAACCCACCAACGGAATCGTGGCAGACGTCCACAGTAATTTTTTATTCATCTTTCTTAACCACTCTATGTAGTTTTCATGCGAGAGGAGATTGGTAATCGTGACCTGTCGTTGGCCCGCGGTCTATTGACTTGAGCTGTCAAATCCATTTGCAGTAAAGATAAATTTAATATGGCTCTAGTAAAATGTGTTATTGTGAATTGTAAAAACACCACAGAATAGCGACTGTAAATTTTACCAGTTTTCAAGACCGTGGTGGAAACGAGACCAAAGAAATAAGTGGATAATTGCCGTAAGAAAAAAAAGTAAGTCACCTAACCTGAAAACAACAATTTTAATGTTATTGGCAATAATGTTACAGACTACCATCGTCCAATATTGTCTAATATAGTAAAATAACACAAGATTTCATTAATTTTTTTCACAATATTTACTTATTTCTCGCTTGACAGCTATGACAAAGTGTCCATAATGGCCACCTGTCCGTGGCGCTGTCGTCGCGCACGGTCCCAATTATAACTACTCTAAGATGGGTTCAGAAACCGTAGTAAATGAATACAATAATTGTGTTAATACAACCTTTTTTGCACGGTTGCGGAAATATCGAAATCAGAACTGGCAACCGATACCTGAATGTTATTTTAAAAAGTAAAGAGTCCCTCCTAAATTTCGTGCGATATATACTAAAAAACATCGAGCTGACATTTCGCATCGACTGAATTTGAATTTTCAGTGATACTAGAATACTAGAATAGGGACATGTCAACTTTGACATTTGAATTTTGACAGTTTTGTTTGACTTTTAATATTTTAACATCATATATGAGATTAAAATGAATCAGAATCAGAATCAGAATTTTATTTGTGAAACATAGGTACACATAATCATCATCAGCCTATCTACGTCCCATTGCTGGGCACAGGCCTCCTCTCATAGATGAGAGGACACATAAGATGGAACATAATAATTGGGACCGTGCGGGACGACAGCGCCACGGACAGGTGGCCATTATGGACACTTTGTCATAGCTGTCAAGCGAGAAATAAGTAAATATTGTGAAAAAAATTAATGAAATCTTGTGTTATTTTTCTATATTAGACAATATTGGACGATGGTAGTCTGTAACATTATTGCCAATAACATTAAAATTGTTGTTTTCAGTTGTTATTGTCAGGTTAGGTGACTTACTTTTTTTTCTTACGGCAATTATCCACTTATTTCTTTGGTCTCGTTTCCACCACGGTCTTGAAAAGTGGTAAAATTTACAGTCGCTATTCTGT
Organism: Cenopis cana; assembly: GCA_951800055.1. Lineage (NCBI taxonomy): Eukaryota > Metazoa > Arthropoda > Insecta > Lepidoptera > Tortricidae > Cenopis > Cenopis cana. The sequence continues at coordinate 9,177,911 of OX637476.1, read as the reverse complement.
GGTGTTTTTACAATTCACAATAACACATTTTACTAGAGCCATATTAAATTTATCTTTACTGCAAATGGATTTGACAGCTCAAGTCAATAGACCGCGGGCCAACGACAGGTCACGATTACCAATCTCCTCTCGCATGAAAACTACATAGAGTGGTTAAGAAAGATGAATAAAAAATTACTGTGGACGTCTGCCACGATTCCGTTGGTGGGTTGAGAAGCAGCAGCCTCCCAAAGACGTAAAAAAAATAATTAAATTCAGTCATTTCCTCTCGACTGAAACTAGGTTTAAATGATACTTAGTTAAGAAAATACCTTAACGAAAAAAAATCGTCTGCCGCTTGTAGGGCGGTGGAATACCCGTCTGCCAAGCACGTGAACATGTAAAAAAATAATTAAATTCAGTCATTTCCTCTCGCATGAAATTTTGTCAGATGATAGTTTATGGCCTATTATGAAGAAATAAATTCGTCTGCCACTTGTATCGCGGTGGAAAACCCGTCTGCCAAGGGCCTAAACATTGTATGGGATGAAAAGAAAAAAACAATGTACATCGGCGTGTGGGGTATCTATGGATAGGTCTTTAAAAATGATATAGGGGTTTCTAAAAACTTTTCCATTTAATTCAATCGTTGGTGAAATATTCGCCGTGAAAGTCGTAAAAAGTTCATCCCCCTCTTTAATTTCTAAACTGTGAGGTCAAAAATTCTGAAAAAATTGGGAGGGTGTAAATAAATAAAGACTCAAAAATATTCGGTTTGAATAAACTACGTCAAACGGTTTTTGAATAAACGCTGAAAAACTGTCTTGTTCAAACAAAACGACTTAAGCGACGTGAGTTTCCCATACAGATACGACCATTTTTGCTACGATTTATTGAATAGTGGTTTAAAATGTGAACTAGTACGTGTCGGTACGGAAACCTTCATTGTGTGTAATCCCAGACGCACTCTAGGACTGCTTGAAAGTTATTCGACATGCCTCAGGTCGTGTCTTCATAGGAAACTCACGTCACTTAAGTCGTTTTGTTTGGGCAAGACAGTTTTTCAGCGTTTATTCAAAAACCGTTTGACGTAATTTATTCAAACCGAATATTTTAAACCGATATCCAATAAATTGTAGCAAAAAGGTCGTATCTTTATGGGAAACACACGTCGCTTAACGCGTTTAGTTTGGACAAGACAGTTTTTCAGCGTTTATTCAAAAACCGTTTGACGTAATTTATTCGAACCGAATATTTTTGAAAGTCTTTATTTATTTACACCCTCCCAATTTTTTTCAGAATTTTTGACCTCACAGTTTCAAAATTAAAGAGGGGGGATGCACTTTTTACGACTTTCACAGCGAATATCTCACCAACGGTTGATTAAAATGGAAAAGTTTTTTAAAAACCCCTATATCATTTTCAAATATCTATCCATAGATACCCCAAACGCCGATGTGCATTGTTTTTTCCTTTTCAACCCATACAATGTTTAGGCCCTTGGCAGACGGGTTTTCCACCGCGATACAAGTGGCAGACGAATTTATTTCTTCATAATAGTTCATAAACTATCATCTGACAAAATTTCATGCGAGAGGAAATGACTGATTTTTTTTTTTACATGTTCACGTGCTTGGCAGACGGGTATTCCACCGCCCTACAAGTGGCAGACGATTTTTTTTCGTTAAGGTATTTTCTTAACTATCATTTAAACCTAGTTTCAGTCGAGAGGAAATGACTGAATTTAATTTCTTTTTACGTCTTTGGGAGGCTGCTGCTCCTCAACCCACCAACGGAATTGTGGCAGACGTCCACAGCAATTTTTTATTCATCTTTCTTAATCACTGTACAAGTTTTCGTGCGAGAGGAAATGACTGACGATTTTAACCTTCTGGCCCGCGGTCTACAACAACGAAATGTAAATTTTAACCGTAGTGAGCGCTGTGATCGTTTAGGCTACCCCCTCCACCCGCTTTGCACCCTGCCAATAGTTTGATCTCTATGTTTTACCCACGAGTGTAGGTGTACAAATATCGGTAGCATGCAGCAAATTTCATATTATTAGGTACACAATTAGAATAAAATTATTACAATTCATTACATCAATAACATACAATTCATTACATGAAAATTATATTACTGCTGTAGCCTTAGCCACAGATAAGAAAATTTCCATAAATTCATTGAATGTCGAAATGAGAGTCATTTTCTACGGTTTCCGAACGCATATTAGAGGATTTATGATGTGTGTAGGTAAAGATAGTTATGACCTTAAAGTTTATTATTGCTTCTAGCATTTTGGAGATTCCTTGGAAGAAAATGCGAGATTGGAAGTCTGTTTAGCGCTTGTTAATAAATTCCAAGCCCCAGCAGACGACATGACTGATCTGAACAAACTGTTCATCAAAACCAAAGAATTATGCGTCGCTGTCATACCGTTCCTTAATGGTAAGTTCGATATATCCATGCTAACATAATGGTGCCTTTCCATTAGAGCTATGCTACGTTGCTATGGATGCGTTTGAAATCCACCAATCACATTCGTTGGTTTACATAGCAATAGCATAGCTTTTTTTTTTAATTAATAATGGGGTTGCTCTTGGCCAGCATCTAGCCAGGGGGCAAGAAGAAGAAGAAAGAAAGAAGAAGAAGAAGAAGCTCTGGTGGAAACGGGTTCAGCTAAGCTATGTTTTTTATATGGAAAGATGCGTGCTGTGGATGGATGCGTGCTATGGATACGTGCTTTGGATACGTGCTACGGATGCGTGTTACGGATGCGTGAGCGCTTCCCCCCTCACCGCGCTGCCGCTCCCTGCGCCCGCTGTCGATACATCGCATAGCTCGAGCTGCGCATCTTCCTCGCACAACTACCTCGCAGCTACGCATCTTCATAGCGCATCTTCCACGCACAGCTACGTAGCATAGCATTAGTGGAAACTGTCACATAGTTTAGTAGCGTAGCTTTCGCATCCTCGCAGCATAGCTGCATAGCATAGCTCTAATCATTAGAGTCTAATGGAAAGGCAGCCTTATAAAGGCGAATTTACTTTGTATGTCTGTTACTTTTTCACAGCTAAACTAATGAATCAATTCTCGTGAAGTTTGGCATGTAGAAAAGCAAGAGATGGTCATATGCTATTTTATTTCTTTTAATCATGCCCTTGAGGAGGAAGGGGAAACAGGCCAAATCCTACGCCGCGTAGCGCTGCTGATAAATTATTCAAATATTGTATTTAATGTGATTCCCGTCCTTATTAACTTTTTACTTTATTTTAAGGTGAACACCTTTTAGAAGCAATATGCATCGGTACAACGCAAGAACAGCAAGAACAATATGCAGCAAAAGTAAAAAGACGTATTTATTCGGGCCAAGCGAGGCCCGATGAAGCAATGACTCTACGCGAACATATCGCTAAACTGCGAAAGAATCTACAAATGCTTGAAGACGAGGGATACGTAACCCGCGAAGATGGGTACCAAGCCTTAGTGACATCCATTGCTCTCGATTTGTGCAATAAGGGCAAGTATAGACAGGCGCAACGGCGGGCATTAGCAACTCTTTCGCGCACTAAACAGAGCTTGCAGGAAAAGACGAAATATTACGAGGAGAAATGTAAATCTTACGATGAGTACATAAGGTCGTGTCTCGCAAATCTGCACGCCGGTAAAAGGTAATTATACCCAACGTTTATTAAATTATTACGATTTAGTTAAGGATTTGAAAAGTCGAATAGATTATGTTAAGGTGCATAGAGTGCACACTTTATAATATCTTCACCTTATTTTCAGGAGTGTACATGCATGTCTAAGAAGATCAGGGAAGGACATACAAAAGTTAAAGTCGAAGTTAACTATCAAATATTCGGGTGCTAAGTTGATGGAACGCGGGGTGTTGCTAGAAATCGACGGTTTACCGCCGTCCCAGTTCAAAAACGTGCAATTTGAAATAACGCCCACGGACCACAATGGAGTTTTCACTGTGAAAGGAAAGTTCATGGGTGTCGAGATGGATTCTATTGAGGTAGACATACAAGATTTACTTCAAAAGCAGTATGAAGGCTGTGCTGTTATGGACATGTTTGGGAAAGCTAAGATAAATGTTAATCTTCTCATATTCTTACTGAATAGCAAGTTCTATGGTAAGTCTTAAAGTCGTTGAAATACTCATGATTTCGTTTAGGTAGTTTATAATTTATCAATATAAGTAAGGCAAGACATTGTCGTAATTCAATCACATACAATTATATTCATCACATCAATGAATTATCACATTTTTAAATAATAATTATTTCCTATTGTACCTGTGTTAGAATGAATAAGCCTATTATTATGTTAATTGAGTGATCATAAGTGCAGAGAAAATTTACAACCTGTGCTCCTAAATACTGATCAATGTTTTACTTATTGGACAGTCCAATAGTCCAATTTGGACTGTACCATTGGACTCAGGCGAAAAAAAAGCCTAGGCTTTAGCTTAGGTTGGGTGTTTTTATTGGGCTTAGGTGAATCCTGCTCGGTGCCTAAGTTATTCAATTTTTTTTCTTTTATTTCTAAATTTGTTTTTTAGGTGAAGACTTTTGAAAGACTAATAGTGGTAGCCGTACGATTAAAAAAACCGCAAATCGATGTACAGTTTAGCCGTTTGGCACACGCATACTAGAGGTCAAAACAAAATTTTTGACCCGCAGTTCCTAAAAAAATTTCCCTTAGGGGGGGAGAGCCGAGACATTCTTTTTTTTGTATGAAAAAAACAATTTTTTTTTTCAGAAACCTATCGTGTGTAGTATCATATGAAAGAGCTTTCTGAGGCGATTCTGAAAATATACCACATCATTACATTTCAGCTATTTTTTTTAAATTAAATCAAAAATAATTTTCGAAACATACCAAGTTTGAGGTCCTCCAGACACGATACGGCTGATTTTTACTTTGTACAATATACCACAAATGATACTTAATATCCTCATATCTAACCTCAAAAAAGCAATTTCGAAATGATTTTCGGTAAGTATTTTTTTAAAATTTTTCAATATTACTAAGTGACACGGTTCTACTTTAATACCAATTTTACGTGATTTATGGAACTTTAGTGCAGATACGGTACATATTAATCATAAAATGATACGTAGTATCCATATATCCAACGGAAAATACCTCTTTAACCCTTTAACTGCACCTTGTCATCAGTTGGTATAGTGGGTAGGTGGTGGGTGGGTGGTGGGGGGTAAAGGGTTAAAGAGGTATTTCCCGTTGGATATATGGATACTACGTATCATTTTATGATTAATATGTAACGTATCTGCACTAAAGTTCCATAATTCAAGTAAAATTGGTATTAAAGTAGAACCGTGTCACTTAGTAATATTCAAAAATTTTAAAAAAATACTTACCGAAAATCATTTCGAAATTGCTTTTTTGAGGTTAGATATGAGGATATTAAGTATCATTTGTGGTATATTGTACAAAATAAAAATCAGCCGTATCGTGTCTGGAGGACCTCAAACTTGGTATGTTTCGAAAATTATTTTTGATTTAATTTAAAAAAAATAGCTGAAATGTAATGATGTGGTATATTTTCAGAATCGCCTCAAAAAGCTCTTTCATATGATACTACACACGATAGGTTTCTGAAAAAAAAATTTGTTTTTTTTCATACAAAAAAAGGAATGTCTCGGCTCTCCCCCCCTAAGGGAATTTTTTTTAGGAACTGCGGGTCAAAAATTTTGTTTTGACCTCTAGTATGCGTGTGCCAAATGGCTAAACTGTACATCGATTTGCGGTTTTTCTTTGAAATTGGGTCTGTACGGCTACCACTATAACGTAATTATAAGACTTGCTTTAAATGTAACTAACTTTGCCAGCGAGTTGGTCCGCGTATACTCTATTATCATCTTTAGGGATCAATATATTACGCCTGTAGCAAATTTTATAGCAAACAGGCTGTTAGATTTCCTATAGGCTTAGTTTTAATTATCGCACTCCCATAAAAACTTCCACTTTACCGCTCATTTCACATTTCATCCCTCTAGGGATAATTTCCGGGTCTCAGGGTTCCAAACTATCTCTATACCAAATTGTACTCTTCTTATCTGATTTACAAAAATCGGATGTATGTACCGGATCTGTTAGAGATTACAGAGTTAGAAAATTATAATAGACAAGTGCTGCGCCTAGTGGCGTTCGGACCAATATCAACCTTCATACATTACTGTTAAGGTTCAAATTCCGATTATATGACGAATACCTCACATATTTTGGAATTCAGATGTTTCAGAGAAAATGCGATGATTGTCTGAATGTAAGACTTGAATTAGGTACTACGTATTGTTTTTGAATATGTAAATTGGTACAAATGTGGACATTTGAAACTTTTGAATATTTCAGGAAGCTTCATACTATTTTAAATTTTAACTTTATACAAACCAAATATTTAAATTATTCCAGTATTGTTATTGCACCAAATGATTGTGATTATTTATTATTAAGGCTTATTTTTGCTAATTAGTAAATAACTGAGAAAATGAAGTACTAAATCTCATTAAAAACATGTTTACATTTTCTCGTCATTTTAATCATTGTTACTACTATTTTACGTAATGAGATTTATAAAACATAATCTACAATGATGTTATGGTTTGCTTCATTTTTTGCAAACCTAAAACCTAGTGCGCGTTCCCCAATAGTACCTAATATGTTTGTACATAACATTTTTTAATAAATAAAGGAGGCTAATAACATGACATTTGTAATTTATTATCCTGCTATGAGCTTATTGGTCGCTTTTATACTTTATCGTGAACGTCGACGTCCACGGTAAACTATGGTTTCATTCATAATTACGTAGTCTAGAGTCTATACTCTATAGTCTATGGTATGATAAAGCGACCATTAGGTTGGAATTTTAATTATAATGCTTCAAATACTGTCGGGTACTTGCCAAGACTTTTTTTTAACCTGACTGTGGTTTATATTATAGGCCGGGCCCATTAACCTGATTAACCCTTTGAACGCTTTCATACCAATAAAAACAATTCATAGTAGATTTTATTCATGATCAAAGTACACCTTCACTCCTACCTTTTTAGTGGTTGTTGGCGTGTTGGGCACGACGACACACGACCACTTTATAGGTTCTTGGCGTTCAAAGGGTTAATTCAGAACAGTGTAATCTTATATCTTTAAACGAGCAATTCTTGTATATTTATTTATTTATATATATATGTTTATTTATTTATTTATTTCGGGGATCTCGGAAACGGCTCTAACGATTTTGATGAAATTTGGTATGTGGGGGTTTTCGGGGACGAGCAATCGATCTAGCTAGGTCTCATGCCCGGGAAAACGCCGAGCAAAGCTCGGCCGCCCAAATATTACCTGCTTAAACGAGTCCGCAATGGTAGATTCTTACTGTTCTATTCTAACCTTGTATAAGGTCCAGTTGGTTCGTACAAAAACAAAAAGTACCCGTGACTGGTAATTAAGTAAATCGATTAATTTTCCATGCCGCTAATCGATTGGCAAACTAATCGAACGGTTGCCTCACTATAACAGTCAAATATGACAACTGTCAGTTGTCAATGTCATTGTGCGTTATTTTATTTGGTTATTATTACATAAATTAAATATACTTATTATTATGGTACCGTAACCGTATCGTATCATGACCGTACCTCATAGAAACGAAAGTGAGATGATTAACTTTCGGCCTAAGATAAAGTTATTTCAGATAATCGCTTATGATAACGATAAGAGATGATATACAAAGTAATTTAAGTTGATGAAATTAATTATGCGGCGTGTGACTAAAAAACTGTTGGCATTTCTTCTCGGTATAGTGTTTATTGTTATTTATTGTGAATTTCTTATTTATTATGTTGTTATAGCCCAGGTAAGTCGTTACACTCACTTATATCTCTGCTATTTATCATCGGACTTCGAGGCACTTGTTTCATAATTTTACCGGTTTTGGTTGTTTTCAGTGTTCGTGGCCAGAACTAGGTGGCTTAAAAAGTCCTGATGAATTGAAGGCTCTAGTCATAGCGGACACGCACCTATTAGGTCCTTATAGAGGCCATTGGTTAGACAAATGGAGAAGAGAATGGCAGATGCACAGAGCTTTTCAATCTATTATGACTCTGCATCAACCAGAAACAGTGTTTATATTAGGTGAGTTTCGAATCTGAATCTACAGTTTTTAAATTTTGATTCTGGAACCTGTGTTAAATTCTCATCAGTGTCCGAAACTTGTTCTGGACTTGAACAAGTGTGGACTCGTGAGGATAATTAAGAATGCAACAAATACGCAACTGATGATTGTAGTGTCGCTTTTGTTAATTCAATATTAACAAGAGCCACACCACATTTTTAGGGTTCCATACTCGAAGGGTCAAAACCCTATTGGTGACGCCCAAGTGTCCGTCCGTCCGTTCGTCCGTCGTCTACCACACAGGTTTTACAGCGAAACAGTTGGAGCTACAGGCTTCAAATTTACACAGTTTAAGCATCTTGTTGGCCCAGAGTCAAAACTTATTTTTAAATGTTTTTAAGGGGGGACCCAATAGAACCAAAGGGAGGCGTGAAAAAAATTTTATCCTACCCTATCAAGTGGGGTATCATTGTTTAGAGCTCATTGAGTAGATACTTACTATATTTTTAATTAAAAATTGGAAATAAAGTAATGGGAAGCCAGCAGTCAGCTTTTTTACGAACTTTTGTTCCGAATATTTTTAATTTCCCAATTACCTATAAACTTAAAATTTGGTAATGTTTGTGCGTATATTTTACCAACAAATACTAATATATTGATAAATTAGATTTTGTCTTTGAAATTTCCTTATTATACCTATAAAAAACCAACTTAACTTTGCGGTCGGTTCGGAACCCTAAATGTGCGAAGTCCGACTCGCACTTGGCCGGTTTTAGTGGTCTAGCTGGCATGAAATACATTGATAAGCAAGCTAATCTGACTTCCTTTTCCTTGTACAGGTAGTGGATAGGTATTTAAGAATTAAGATTTGTAAGCACTTCACTTCTTAAACATAACTATCTGCATGTAGGCATACATGTTATTTTGTTTCTTTTAGTAACTGCTTTGTTTGTATGGTGTAATCAATGTAATCATACACAGTTTTGTGAGGGCTAAATGGATCAAACTTATGTTTTGTTTGCAGGTGATCTTTTTGATGAAGGTGAATGGACTAATGACAAACAGTTTCAAGAAGATGTGCAGCGATTCTACAAATTGTTTGCAGTTGACGATTGGATACCTATGCAAGTTATAGTTGGCAATCATGATATAGGATTTCATTATAAGTATGTACTACTAATCAAATATCATGTGAATAGAAATAAAACAATAATTTATTTGAAACAATATCAATTCATTATTTAACATAGAACCATGGAGAATAGATTTCAAATTTAGTATAAAAAGAAGATTTAGTGTAAAAAAAGATGTATTTATATTTTTAATATCCTCATAAAGATTATGTTTTAATATGTTGCAGTATCAGACCTGGGTCTGCCCAACGATTTTTCAAGGCCCTTAACACATCCTCTGTGAAGCTGGTAACATTAAAACACAGCCATTTCATTCTAATAAATTCAATGGCCATGGAAGGGGACTCATGTCGTTTATGCAGAGAAGCTAGGTATACCATAGACAAAATATCAGGTAAGGTTTTGTTGGAGGATGTTATTTTATATATCAATAATTTTATAATTATAAAATAATCAGTTATTTTTCTTCTTTAATAGAGTCACTAGAATGTTCAAAAAATCGAAGTGGGTGCACTGAAGTTTCAGACATCACGTACAGCCAACCAATACTCATGCAGGTATGCATTATGTACAGATGTATTGCAAAATGATTTTCTTTCGGGAAAACTCTGATCTCAATCGGAATACAATGGCACCCGAACTGTCAATCAATGATTGTATTAAATGAGCGACGTCGTCATATCCATTATTATGGAACTTTATTGTATTAGTGTCAAATGTTGAAGTGAAAAATGACAAAGTTACCCCTAAGGCTGTAAGATAACTGAAGCTAATTGAGAGAGCACGATAAATACGAACTTTTTTGTTTGCACTTTTCTTTCTTTTTAGGTTTTTTATGTAACTTATAATAAGTAGGTACATGTATTTTTACACCTTTCAGCATTTTCCGTTGTTTAGGATATCAGACGCACAATGTACAGAACCTGATGCACCACCTTTACCTGAGAGGAATAAGAGATTTAGGAATAAAATAGATGCCTTATCCCGAGAGGCAACAGAATACCTAACAAGGAAGCTCAAACCACGGGCTGTGTTTGGTGGGCACACTCACCATGGGTGCCTAGTACACCATAAAGATGAGAAAAAAGGAATTAATTTCTATGAGTACTCAGTGCCTTCATTTTCTTGGAGGAATCGGCCTGATCCAAAGTATATGTTGGTAAGTTATAGAATCTATTTTGCAGCAATACAAAATAGTGAAAATGACTTAGGGCCTAAGCTGTAATATATCAAGCTGCTCATAGAAATATGGCATCGGACTCAACGCCAGTGGCACTCGGTGTAGGACAATGGACGCTTTTATACTTTATCGTCTACGGCCACAGCACGGTAAAAATCGACGGTTTCATACATAAATACTCCTTAGTTTTACCGTGCCGTGGACGTCCACGGTAAAGTATAAAAGCGCCACTATGATCCAGAACACCTTTATTCAAGTCATTCTGTCTGATCGCGTTCACTCCAGCAGTCGATGCGCCGCCCTCACTATTGGCAGGGTGCAAAGCGGGTGGAGGGGGTAGCCTAAACGATCACAGCGCTCACTACGGTTAAAATTTACATTTCGTTGTTGTAGACCGCGGGCCAGAAGGTTAAAATCGTCAGTCATTTCCTCTCGCACGAAAACTTGTACAGTGATTAAGAAAGATGAATAAAAAATTGCTGTGGACGTCTGCCACGATTCCGTTGGTGGGTTGAGGAGCAGCAGCCTCCCAAAGACCTAAAAAAAATAATTAAATTCAGTCATTTCCTCTCGACTGAAACTAGGTTTAAATGATAGTTAAGAAAATACCTTAACGAAAAAAAATCGTCTGCCACTTGTAGGGCGGTGGAATACCCGTCTGCCAAGCACGTGAACGCCGACCCGCGGTCTATTGACTTGAGCTGTCAAATCCATATTGCAGTAAAGATAAATTTAATATGGCTCTAGTAAAATGTGTTATTGTGAATAGGGATGATGACTCAAAAAAAATATTACTTCAATAGAAAGAAGACATAAAACTATGCCAAATAGTGAAAATCCTATTCAAATATCTCAAAAAATAACGAAGCAACAACGGTTAGAATGTTCGTAGTTAGAGAGAGAAAGTGCTACTCGACCGTGACGTCACCTTTGAGTAGCGCCATAGTAAATGACAATCGTTCAATACAAAGGTGCGTTTTGCGGAAAAGCGACAGAAAATACCCACTTTTAAAACTTTGAAGACTTATAATTACGTAATTATTTATTTTTTTGAATTACTTTTTTTGCCATTTGATTGAGAATTTGAGTCATTATGTAGAAAATTTGGATTTATTGATTTTCTTTTATAGTGTCATCATCCCTATTGTAAAAACACCACAGAATAGCGACTGTAAATTTTACCAGTTTTCAAGACCGTGGTGGAAACGAGACCAAAGAAATAAGTGGATAATTGCCGTAAGAAAAAAAAGTAAGTCACCTAACCTGAAAACAACAATTTTAATGTTATTGGCAATAATGTTACAGACTACCATCGTCCAATATTGTCTAATATAGTAAAATAACACAAGATTTCATTAATTTTTTTCACAATATTTACTTATTTCTCGCTTGACAGCTATGACAAAGTGTCCATAATGGCCACCTGTCCGTGGTGCTGTCGTCGCGCACGGTCCCAATAGCTTAGGCCCTTACACAAACCACGATGTCTGTCTTCACCGAAAAGAGTTTGTTTTTTAACCTTTTCGACGCAAACAACGTATATATGCGCACCGTCGGTTCAACGTTAACGACCGATATATCCGTCACAGCGTGCAGTGCCATATCAACCCGAGTTCTATAGGGTCCAACTTCGCCTTTGTCAGTGACAGCGTTTGTATTTGACAGAGCCCTGATGAAAAGGGTAATTCCCTTTACAGACGGGGTTCGAACCCGCTACCTCCTAATAGAAAGTTCCGTGCCGTATACTTCGCTCCGTTCGGTAACCTTTTTAGGGTTACCGAACGGAGCGAAGTATACGAACGGTTAACAAGGAACCTTTATAGTTTCGCCATGTCCGTCCGTCCGTCCGACCCCCGTTTTTCTCAGTAACAGTTAGTACTAGAAAGCTGTAATTTGGCATGAGTATACATATCAATGACGCCGACAAAACTGTAGAATAAAATCTTAAAAAAAAAAATTTTTTAGGGTACCTCCCCTACATGTAAAGTGGTGGTGCAATCTTTTTTCTGCCAAATCCCATCGTGTGGGGTATCTTTGGATAGCTCTTTTAATAATATTATAAGGTTTCTAAAAGCATTTTTTGATTAAAGAATAGGTTGGCGTGATATTAAGCTTTGAAGTGATAATTTTTGTTACGGTCAAGTGTCCCCCCCTGCCAGTTAAAGGCCCCCCTGCCAGGTGGCTACTAGGCATGTGAAAAAAAATCATGGTAGTAGTATATACGATGAATTTAAAAGGAAAACTATCACAGCTAAGTAGACATTACTAGTTAACGAGTAATATTCGAACTTCAGAAATGTACTTTGCAAAAGCAAACTTTCGTACAATTTCCATTGATACGTTAGATAATGTTGTTAATTCTGTCAAAAACATAGTAAATATAAGTTTGCGAACTTTTTAGTCCACATAATGTAACGGGTGGACGACTACGGAACCCTACCTTAAGCGGGTATTACACTGTCCTGAATTCAGGACACTTAGAAGGGTTCCGACCTATACGTTAGAGCGAGATGCTTCAACTCCCCTCCACTAGTTAGGACGCCTGATTCAGGACAGTGTAATACCCGCTTTACGCGTGGCCGGACACGCACTTGGCCGGTTTTACGTTTAGAATGTGCTTTCGTGAAGGAAAGCATTTTAATTTGGCCGCATAAGTGAACTTTCAGAACCAGGTACTGTATTTTTCTCTAATAACTTCGTTCCAGATTAGATGACGAAAAGTTTCATACTATTCTATAAGAAATTTTCGTCATCTAATCTGGAACGAAGTATACCGCTCGGCAACAGTGGCTTCCAATAATCACTTTCATTTCATTAATATTCCGGTGATGTCATATTTAGGAGGGGGAAAAATAATTTACTTTCTATACAATTCGTTAACTAACCGCTGTAATTGCAATTTGCCGTTATTAACTTAGGTATTATCGGGCAAATATTTTTATTTGGTTTTGGTTCTTACCACTGAAGATTTATTTATTTATTTATTTAATCTTTACTGCACAAAAGTAAAACTTATGGTACAAAAGGCAAGATTAATTTTCAATGCCCAATTCAGAAGTAGTATACGGATGAATAAATTTCTTATCGTTTCAGGTTACTATATCACCGCAAGCTTACGCAGTCAACAAATGCGGTTTGCCAAAGGAAACCACTATAGCGATGACTGCCGTAATACTAGTTTTTATGGTGTCTTATTACACATATAAGAAGAGGTTGATTGGGCGGAGGTAACAAGAGAAGACTAAATAAGGTGGGACCACAAGAATTATTTATTTAGGCCTCATTTATGGAGAAATCATGTGATGCAGACTGCACTAAGTACCAATAATATATAGATGTGCATAAAACCTTAGGTACGCATTCTCAAATTGATATCCATCTCCATAAATGAAACCTAGTCTAGCATGATTTGGGTAACGAAATGAAATGAATTAATATGTTATCCAATCTCATTTTATGGTTATATTTTATATTTGACAATAAATATTTTGACAAGATCGAGCACTTTGTACAATATACACCCTACATTAACAAACTAAACATCATCATGCTACGTCAGAACTTCATTTAAAGTTCAAGTTGCAATCTTGCAATACAAGTTAGTTCCAAATTATCACAAGATAACTTACGCTAAAGTTAGGATTCAGCTGATTTTAATGTATGCACTAAGAAGTAAAAGAGGTAGATAAGATGCAACATTTTGAAGAGATTCATTGATTACTTTCTTAGAAAAATAAATACTGGTGCAGGTAATCGAATAGCATAATTAAAGGCTGCTTCATTCAAGTCTCTTACAATAAAGCATTTTTCTTGAGTAGGATTCACCCGCAGGCTTAAGTACCACCAATCAGTCGTTTTGAAATCTAGACGATTTGTGCCGAGAGCGCGCGTGTTAACTTCATTGTCATTGTTTACTTTATATTTAGGCCAATCTACGCGACCTCGTAATGCAACGTCAACCTACTCGTATTATAACGATCCAATAAACTTTAGTCTTTAGAGCATCTAACACTTAAAACTAAAATCAGTCAGTCAACTCGAAAATGAGTCGTTTATAAAGGTACATAATCTACTGAGCATTGACAACTAGCAACTAAATTACCTCGAGTGGCAATAAACGCTTAGGAATACCACCTATTTTAAGGCACCTTCTCGTATAAAGTCATTGACGTATACATTTTTACAAACAATTTTTGTCGTCTTACAATGTAAGCTTTCTACAAATCGTAGTAATAGTTGCAGAACATAAAATTTACACCAACTATAATAAATACTGATTATTGACTACACCGTTATTCGTGCAAATTAACTAAGTATCCTTAGAATCTATCGTGTTCATTGACAATAGTCACAAAACATCTCACCACTACAACACTTGGTAACTCACTATTCAATTTGTTCCATGGATAAACATTCAACAAGCTATGAGAACAACGTCGTCGATGCCCATTGTATAGTTCTATAAGAATATTATCTGTAGTACTCTGGGTTGTGATGATTGCATTTGGGTGGGTAGGTCGTGGGAGCGCGAGCGGGGGTGTGCGTGCCCCCGCGCAGACCGCGGAGTCTGCGTCTGAGTTTGCTTCTGGTGAAATCCCGTGTGCGCATGTCGCGCAGAGGAGCATATCACCGCGTGAAGGTACCGGTCATATCTGCACAGGTTGGAGTCACCCCCACATGCCAGATCTAAATATCCATTCCTAGAATTGTCAGACTTCCCGGTGTGGAATGTTTTCGTCGGTTTCTCGCTGATCGTGTAAGATCTATTCCGTAGCTTTTGATATTTCAGTGCTATCTCTTCCTCATTGGCAACAGGTTCCCTGGGCTTTCTGTGGACAAAGAACAATTTTTTTAAATTAATACACACATTGACATTTCTCTATACTAAATGCATTAATATTTGTTTTTTGAAGATCTAAGTAATTTAGAATACTAACCTCGATGATTGAAAACTCAAATGGTTTTTTTCCATGTTCGCCTGGATGATTTCAAACAGTTCACGTCTTTGCAAACTGCCAGAACGTTTCTTCGTATGTTTGCGTTCACGATGTTCCTTGCGGTGGTAGCGGTGAGTTCTCGCGGGCTGCGGGGGTGGCCGCTGCGCCGGCCTCCGGTCGCCTGAACATGACGATTTTGACGAAACATCATCATCTGGAGATCTCTCTCTATGCTCTTCCTCACTTTGCTCTTGTTCTTCAGCGTGGACGGTCGTCGCAGGTTCTCTCCGCCTTCTTCTGCGGGCCTCTCGTTTGTCCCTATGGCTGCGAGCATTTCCATCCTCAGGCACGACTGTTAATCGCACTTGTATCGTCTTCGAGCCGTAGTGGGGGACCGTGACCGACTTCCCGATTGACTCGTATATCGTAGACACAATACCGGCTATATCCTGCAGGCATAAATTAAGCGTTTTAGATCACCATTCATTATAAATGACAACTTAATTGTTATCCTCCAAGTATCTCGCTCTATGCATTTGCAATGTCTACCTATTTGTAATACGGAAAATGAATACGTACATCCTTGGTCATGCGTCCGTGCCCGTCGAGATCGTAGAGGGTGAAGGAGAATTGAACTGGTTTTTGTTTCGATGATTCTGGATGCTGGAGCTCAACGTCACATGTCAATTCCTAAAACGACAAACAGGTTACGTTAGAGTTGCGAATACACTAAAGTTCGAATATGCTCGAACATTAACTTAGTGAGAAATGTACCTATATGCTTATAAATTTGCGGCGGGATATCAACGCTACATTTATGAATGGAGTGAAGATAACCGGTGGCGCCGGCGCGCGCCTCGTCGCTTCGGACAATGACGACGGCGTTCTTATCTCGCGCTTCAAAAGGAAACTAGCCGCGCCTTAAAGATCACTCGGACATTATGCCAAGGCGATTGTTTGGGTCTTAAGATCATTACTTATGGATGGGAAGAGAAACAATTATTTTTAGAAAATGAGAAAAAAATGGTGCCATCAGAAAATAAAGGTAAAGACAGATTAGACATCATGAATGCTCTATCGACAAGAGTGGATCTTAGTATATTATTCTCGGTGCCTTCGAATGCCACTGACAGGCTTGCGTAATTTTCTAACTCCTACGCCACTTAACACAAGGTTTGAGACCAAAATAAATCTCACTTCTATGCCACTGACACGCTTGTGTTAATTGAAAATAAAATGATTTGGTTCATATGGAGTCCTAATTTATGAAGATTGGTATCTCACCTCAAATCGTAGCCTTGGTTTGTCCTCGCTAAGCGCAGGGGTAGGTGTGGGTGGTTTGGGAGAGTGGTGTTGTCGGGCGGGCGGCGGCGTAGCGGGCTGCAGCAGCGCCCGCGCCTCACTCGGCAGCAGGTCCGGCGGTGCTGAGCACTGCGACGCCGCACGACCAACCAGCTCCTCTGTGTCCGTTCGCTCGCTTTCAGTGCCGACTGGAATGTACACAATGTGTATATTTAATAAAAATCACATTGGAAAGACCGAACTAAAATTAAATAGATTTAAGTGAATTAAGGATCGATCATGTTGTAGGATTGGATGATACAGATAGGTGTGACAATGACGATATAGTTATCAAGTCCTATAAATAGCTGTGGACTAAGTATATGCTACTATGTGAAAGCCGCAAGATAGGCGAAGCTAATTGTGCAATTCTAGTTGGAGTTGGGATTTCGGATATCAAAGACGCTTTCTTCAATTGACTGGAAGAAGTCATGGAAGTCAAGGGCAGAGACAGTACAGTTGGTCACACAAATATCCAGCAATATCCAGTGTTTCTGCAAATAATTGTACCGCTATTTGGTTCTAAAGTAAAGTGGACTTTCTGTAAAAATGCGCACAACACAAATATCAACCACCGCACAAAGTTGATAACGGTGATGCGTAGACAGACGATAAATAAACCTAGGTCAGTTACCGCAGTACCGAGAAAGTATAAAGTATAACCAAATTTTATTCCGAGTCATAAGATCAACATCGCGTCGCGTAGGTATCGGTATCAGGTAAAATAATCATAGATGTTCGTCGAAGTCATAAAGTAGTTGACGTAAATTATTCTCAAACACAAAAACCGACTTTATTTCAATTTATAGCTCGCAACAAATAACAAGAGCAAGAAAAATACAACACAATAATCGGTGAATGACAACGAATGGAAATACAAGGTGCCGGCGAAATCAAAGGTTGTCTGAAGCGGTCGGGCGGGCGCGGTGCGGAGCCTTTATTAGATTCCTGGAAGGGCCAGGGAGCCGATCGGCCCAAATGCGCGGTCCGCGAGACCACATCTGCCGTTTATGTTATTTTTCTCGAAAGTTGAGTCCCTTTACATAATCCGCAGAGATTATTTGGATAGATTTTTCACTCGGCTTTTCGCTTCGTCATTTTGGGATCAGATTAGTGGCCTAAATGAGTGATTAATCTTAGAGTTCGTAATCACCACGCCATATCTATAAGACTTATTGTGTATTTAAAGCCAGGCTTTATTAATTAGGTATACCAAAGAGTCGCTCATGCGGGTTAACGATTATGGTAAAATTACATTACAAATAGCAATGATGACATATATTTATAATTAGGTAATTTAGTATTTATTCCATTTATACCTACTTGGCTCGCGAGTCAGCGATCAATATTACTAAATTATTTACTGATGAAGAAACTTTCGGTTTAATGTGTAGTAAATACTACTATTTTAATCTTGTTGAAAATCTAATATTGATTTGATTTAATTTCTTGTTTATGTTAAGAATGGAATGTGACGTTCTCGTCAATAAATCACTTAAACTAGTCTCCTAGGAAGAAATTTTCTTGTAATGAATAATGGGTGTTGGTGAAGTTAAAATATCAGACCTAGTATTCAATTCAATTATTTTTATTTCGGATCCAATACATCCATATGTAACTACATAGTTGGCTACATTGGCGCTTAATAACTATTAAGCCTACCTTTAGTCCTACCTACAGTCTATTCATCCTTACGTGTCCTATCATGTAAACAAACTCTTCTTGAAGACTAATCATTATCAGACTTTTCTCTAGGATTACAGTACTTTGTGAGTTTCTTTAACATTTTAGGTGATGATTATTGTGTAATTCTAGAGGAAAGTGTGATAGCGATTAATGTCTCCAAGAAGTGTTTGTTTACGCTTTACATGATACCGCAAGGATGAATAGACTTTACTCAAAATTCAAAATTACATATGTAGTCCCTACTAATATACTCGCGGACGCACGCACTATCCCATTCACCACTACATCGTGGGTTGGCTCTTCTGAATGATATTCTCAGCAGCGATAGCAAACTGGATTACTGGACATATTATTTAGTACTGAATCCAGTTTCCTCACGCTCAGCAGCCGGTACCTGGAGTCTATTGTCACTCCAAGCTCCATCCAGATAGATTAAAAGCTACAATAAATCTCCTACCCATGGATGGAGCCTGGAATAGCAATTCTATTCATATGTATAGTTATCTATGTAATAAATGTGTCTCCTGTTAACACGTTTAGCTAGACTGTAAGTGTTAGCCTAAGGAATCAATAAATAAAATAAAATAATTAAAAAATAAAATAATAAATCCGTTCCAAAATGTTGACTGTTGGTCAATTTTGGTCTATAACTAAATACTTAGTAATAGCATCCAACTATAAAAAAGTAATAAGTAGGTATAACTAGCTGAACAACATAAAAATTTGAAACTTCCGTTCCGATCGCGAGACGAGACTGCGCCTAATCGTACTTCAAAGTAGACAGAAATCGCTTTGATCTTGTGTTGTATTTCATTTCGAAATATCTAGTTAAAGATTATGATTTTAGAAGGCGAGGCTTCATTCTAAATGTGCTCGTGAAGTATGTAATCACGTCAGACACGTGACGCAAGTTTGTTAATAAAGTTTTAGAAGCAAGAGCCGCGTCGCTCATTTGATTAACATCAAAGGGAAAACTTGAAAGCTCTTCGCCGAAGCGGAGACAATGATACCTTTTATAAACATCAAAGAAATCGTTGCCCCACGCTTACAGCTTCTCTTGCTACAATCGGGTGGGTAGGTATGGCAAACAATTTATAGTAACCCGGGCACAAAGGAATTTTTCGGGATGCTCAATGTGCTTTTGTTGCATCACCGTGGCCGTGCCGTGCTCGGTGCGCGGGCAGGAGATAAACATTTCACGGAACTTAGAAACTACATTAAAGTCACGTTTCCAACGGTGCCCAAAAAACGTTACACAGGCAGGTAACTAGAGATCAGTTTGTCGGGAATAGGGTATTAAACTAAGGTAAAAATAAATTATTTTTTACTTGACTAATAAAAGATCTAACGAAAATACTCGAAAAACATTAATTATTAATTTATTTTAGCAAATTGAAAGATTTTATAAGCATAAAGATTTAAAAAGGACGCTGATTTGAACAAACCTACTCACACTGTCTTAGTGACGTCACTAAGACAGTATTTCCCTACAAACTTCATATTAACAAATCGTTTTTGACATTTAATAAAAAGTTGCTGATTTGACTAGGGGTTTAATACCGTCGGTAAAAAAAATTAAGATGCTTTATTTAGGTTGGTAAACAAACCGTATACCTACTGTGTGTGGGTGCGGAAATTGATTTGACGTATGTCAGGTAAATTATGATAGGTATATGTATGTGTACCTACGAATCTAATTACCAAATTTTATCTATTGTATTGCAAAACAACACAAATACGGTTGCCATAGCGATAGTATTCCTTACATAGTTATGTATAGTCGAGGAATAAAAAGATTCGTCAATTTGCGTCTTTATTTTATTGAATTTAAGGTCAAAGAAATGACGAACATTTCATTCCGCGTAATTAGGAATACCAATAATGTGTTTAAAAACGTAGATTGAGATTATTATTGCATTTAAGTACACTTACCGTTAATAAAGGGTGGGTAAATGAGATGTGAGAATGAGAAGAAGCTAGCCGAACTAACAATCTTACGAAATCTAAACCGATGGTCATTAAGTTTGTATAATTATTGATACCTAATGACTTACCTAGTTGTGACGGTCTTGTCTAGCTTCCAAAGATATCTACAATACCTACCTACGAGTATAAAGTATTTTGTTCGTCCAAATCTCAACGCAACGTAAATCCTACTAATATTATAAATGCGAATGTTTAGATGTTTGTTACTCAATCAAGCAAATACGGCTGAACATATAGACTACTTGGTATTCCGAAAATCATTACACGAAGGGATGTAATAGGGAATTTTAATGCGGATGAAGTCGCGGGCAAAAGCTGGTAAACAATAATTGCCAGTCTCATTCAGCTGGCCGAAGTGCAAGAATGGTGCCAAAGTTCTTAATCACAAGCGCGCCACGTTCGTTTTGATACGGATTTAGCTTAACAATGTGATATTGTTGCCGGGTTTGTAGTTTGTACTTACTGCTGAATTTCTTGTATCCATTTCTAAACTTGTTGCGCCACCACTTGACGAAGTGGTGTGCCATGGGGGCGTCAGCGGCAAATGCCGGAGCTTTCAACGTCTCGTAGCACGTCATGCGCTGCGCTCACGCACGCATCCCGCACACTTCAAAAGACGCCGCTCGTTCTCAAGTTCACCGAGAATAATTTTAAATCACTGTCACAATGATCACTTTTATTCACAGCACAAAGATGTAATCGGGCCGTCTTCGATCCTAAATTGATTGCCGTAAAACTTGACCTAGTTGCCCGCGTGAATGTCGGTTGTAAACATTCATCAAACATCCGTCCCGCGTGCCTGTCGTCGAGTGACTGACTGAACGACTAACGTGAACGAAACGAACTGAGTGATGGAAGAAGGGGCGCGCGGCACGGATCGGCGCGGCGCGGTGACTGGTAAACGCGGGGTGGCGACGGTAGGGGCGAGGACGATTCTCCGCCGAGTGAACGGCTCGGCGGAGCGGTGGCCCTACCGCGGGCGGACGGAGAGCGACAACGCGAGGGCGGATGGCGGATATGAAACTGTGGTACGCGGTGCGCTCTTCTACGAGTTTTGACTATTATATTTTGACCCCTAGAGTACTAACAGCTATGCGTAAACCAACGTTAGACGTA
Organism: Cenopis cana; assembly: GCA_951800055.1. Taxonomy (NCBI): domain Eukaryota; kingdom Metazoa; phylum Arthropoda; class Insecta; order Lepidoptera; family Tortricidae; genus Cenopis; species Cenopis cana. The sequence goes on along the minus strand of OX637476.1, from coordinate 9,156,407 downwards.
CACACACAGTCCGCTGCCAAGGTAGCGGTTGGCAACCTTTGTGAATTGTTCCCCTAAGCTGAGAGAAACGGTCCGGCTGCTGAGCGTGACGATGATGTAATCGCTGGACCCTATCGCGGTTTGTGGTCAGTCATTGCAACTTCAGTCTTGAACCTATCTGTACGTCTTTGAATAGGTCAACCTACCCACACTGCCCACACCCCACACCCCACACAGTATAGTTTTATTTTATCCAAAGTACAGATAGAACTTACCGGAACAAAAAGTAGTTCTATATAATTTTAAATTTGTTAAAAACTAACAACCTAAGGTGAAAACTACGGGATTACGGGTTCAAAGTTCAAGCATCTTGAACACTCGTCCCCGGAATAAGGTCTTATAGGTAACTAGCGACCCGCCCCGGCTTCGCACGGGTGCAAATTATACATATACTGTATAAACCTTAAACCTTCCTATTGAATCACTCTATCTTCTATTTAAAAAAAACCGGATCAAAATACGTTGCGTAGTTTTAAAGATCTAAGCAGACAGCAGGAAGCGACTTTGTTTTATATACTACTTAGTACGTTATAGTGATTAACAAATTGACCAACCTTAGCTTGGTAGGTATGTAAGTACTTACACAAAATATGTGAGTAACTAGTTACTTAAAAAAACGAAATTGTCTTTGTAATAATATTCCACTCGCATCTGTTCCTAGTTTTCCAGTTTTATTTATTTTTGGTGTATATTATTAGGTAGGTATGTGTTTCATTTTTGAAGGTACTTGAAATTACAAAGGAAATAACACTCACTCTAGCACCTAGCACTCAGGTATCAATTTGTCCGCCTTGCAAAACTTTTACAACCTAACCTAATACGTTCGGTAAAAAACTATAATGCGTAACGAAAAGACAAACAAGTAAAAAGATACGGCCGGCATCGGCATTCATTCGTTTCGTTTGGAGCCGGCGGTTAGAGCGCAGCCGGGCCCTTGTGAAGAAAGCCGACAAACCGAGATTTTGAATCAATGATAACGTGTAGCGCTTTCCGCCCTCACGAACATGCCGTGCCGTGCCCAGTGCCGTGCCACCGCCACCAGATTTGGTGTGAGCATTGTTTTTTAAACTTGGCAAGAGTTGGCTCTACTTAAATACGGTTTGAATTTGAATGCTTTCATAGACTTAGGATAGGTATAATTTTCTCCAGAACCGACAAAAAAAACTTACGTTATATCCTGAAACTATCACTGTGCTACACATTAAACCCGGTGTCGTTTGTCTGTATGTTGTACTTACGTACACTATAAACTCGAAAACAATCGAACGCATTTTCATAAGGTTTTATACCAATGACCATAACATAAATGAAGAAAGGCGTTTATATGGCGGTGGTGGAAGATTTTGTGTGTAAATTGGCCAAAATATAACTCTGTCTTTGAATTCCATGGGTACGAAGTTGCGTGTAAAAGGTAGTATTGTGCTAATACACAGATACAAATAAAATGTCTTAGGACAACAAATGATGTAAGTACCTATGGATATTAATGCGCTGTTGTCCAAACAATGGGATATTCTATTATTATTGACTGTCGGGAAAAGGAAGCACAAATTATCATAACACCTAATCTCGCAACCCACATATGGTTGGCCGTAATTCGACTATACCATGTGACATCATGTAAACAATTCGAAATTAGGTTAAGTTCGAATACGGATACGGCGTCGAGGGTCCTGCCCCTTCTGTATCTAATTCTATTCATTTAATTGAGAGGAGCATCCGTTGACCATGTAGGTAACTAGGTACTCATGATACGGTAATGACAACAAACAGGTCATCGTCTATCCCCATTCCAGTTTCATTTGCTTTATAAGAACAAACGATAAGAATGAGATCAATAAAATATTTCGAACAGAAACAACAAATGTTTAATACCATTTCTATCATACGAAGTACAGGCGGTAAGCTCTTGGTTTCTGAAAAGATAACCCTGATTTCGAATTGATAGCTGATACAATTTTGCGATGTAAGTATTATGACCTCACCCGTTATAGTGCGGGGGTGCATACTAAATGCCCTAAACGTCGTAAAATTTCCGTTTATCCATTTTAGTTGCCGTACATTGGACATAGACCCACTCACTCAGTATTGCTCGTGTGAACTGTCCCGTTAATGCATTGAATATGCACTTAACCTAGCAGAGCACGTGTGCACGCGTTAGTAGATATCAATTACTCCTATAGGAAATCATTTTTTTATGGTTTTTGTTGATTGATCTGCTAATTTTGTGTAATCGACGATTCGACCAAAACCCACGATTTGAAATAACTATCGTTTCACTAGCGTCGTGTCTTAATTACCTGACGAAAAATAACAAGACTCCAAATATTTTTTTAAATGTTAATCCCAAGAACTAAAGATCCACGGGTCCCACGGTTCTTTGCCAATAAAATTTAAATGTGTTTACAGTCTACCTGTCTCATTAAGCCGTCATTAGACACCGGTATGGCGGCGTTTGATATTAGATCCCATTTCGCGTACCTCCCTACTACCAGAAACATACAAATCGACACTTGTAAGCAACACAAGAAGTCATGAGCGAGGTAACAGGAGAAATGTAATGTAATAGTAATATTTCTGTAGAGCGTGCCCAATCGCACGTTATGAATGATGCGAAGTTAGGCAATGTGACAGTTGGAAGTATATGTGTGCGACTGTTTATATGAATACTTTAAATATACTTTTATTGGGATTGGGATAGAAAATACGATCTATTTCTAGACATACAAGTATTGCTTTGTGAAATGATCTCGAATCTCGATCTAGCTTGACATTCTAATACACGATAAGGGTGTGCGTCCAGGTCCACCACAGATATATGAAGCATATATTTGCAATTTAAAGCCTTGATTCTTGATTTAACACCCACTTTTCGATATTATAATGACACATCCTTGCACATATCTGGTGGATAGGTATTCAACCTAAATAGCAATGATGTGACGTATTTAATAACTAAAAGGAGAATTTAACTGCAGTAAATACATGTTTTATAAAAAAAATACCCCCTTGCGACGCATTGTAGGTAGAGGTACACACAGCGGAAATCCTAATATTATAACGTGAAAGTTTGTGCGAATGTACGTTCCACTTAATCTTAAAAACCACTGGTCTGATTTCTACGAAACTTTGCAGTATTGTAGCTCAGATACTAGAATAGGACATAGGCTATAATTTATTTCAAAATTCATCCTCCTAGGGGGTTTAAAGGGGGTGGTAATTTTGTATAGAGAAGAAAATTATCTTTAAGATAGAAACTTGAAACTTCTGTAACAGACTAAGCATTAAAATGGAAGAAAACAGTTTTCAGCGTTTTTCGAAATTCGCCCTCTAAAGGGGTGAAACGGGGGTTGAAAGTTTGTATGGGGGCACATTTTTTTTTAAATGAGGAGTTTGAAACTTTGTTTACAGAGCAAGCATTCAGTTATAAGAAAACTAATTTCAGCGTTTTTGGAAATTCACCTTCTGAAGGGATGAAAAGGGGGTTGAAACATTGTAAGGATAAGTTGTGTATTTTAAAGTGAGTGACTTCATACTTCGCGGGTAGACATGGCGGATCTCGATAAAATATCAAAATATGCGATTTTGAAAATTCATCCCTTAAGGGTCGATAAAAGGGGGTTGAATGTTTGTATGGAAAACGAGTTATATTCTAAATGAGGGACTATACAAATGTCGTTAGTAGTAATATATGTATAGAGTAGGTTAGTAACTAAGTAATTAGATCCAAACATTAGGTAAAAAAACTAGACTACCCGTGCGAAGCCGGGGCGGGCCGCTAGTATATTTATAATTTGCAAAAAACAGCCAATATTATATCATCACTAGCTCAAATAAACCCTATGAACGTTATGTCGTACCTAATAGGTATGTAACTACGTAGTCAACATTTACTACACAATATAAAAGCACGTAAATGGACAGGTAGTCTATCAAGGAAGGAGGCGTACGCGCAATGGATCCGCTATGTCGAGTCCGTAAGGTTACCTACGTTACATTCACTAGCGGCAGCCTCCACCCGGTCGACGACCCAGAGAGAGTCGATTACAAAAAAGATTATAGTAGTCTAGATACCTAGTGTACAGCAGGCCTTACCGGCTCCCGCCCACAGGTTAATCTCGCCTTTTGTGCTCTAAGCGGCTTAAGAGCACAATCAACAGCCGCAAATAATTAGCTGCTGTAATGACTTGACTGTGTGGGATGGGTGGCACTCATTAAATGATTCCTTTGCTATCCTCGATTAACATTCCACTCTCACGGAGTCTTAGAATATAGATAAAGGATTCTTACTTGTTAGTGTTTTTAACTTGGAAATCTTGGAATTCAAAATAAATATATAATTTTAAATCCTTATCCCGTCAAATACGTCAGAAATGTAGTCTCGCGGGACACTCAAGTCATAACACTCATAACTAGGGCTGCCATCCGTCCGGGTTTCCCCGGATTTGTCCTAGTTTGGAGGCCGTCCGGGGGCCGTCCGGGGGGGGGGGGTGTCAAGAAGTGTCTTCACTTTTCATGTAAGGAAGCACCTAATTGAATTTCAAGGTCTTGTTTATTAAAAATGTTATTTTCGGACTCGTCCGGGGAAAAAATGCGATTTACGCCAAATGTCCGGGTTTTTTTTAATCTTTGTCCGGGTTTGGCGAAATTCGAGATGGCAGCCCTACTCATAACCAACTGAAAACCACGCTACAGTTGCTGCTGCCGTCTGCTGCTGCCGTCTGCCGTTGCCGTATGCAGTCGGGTACGGAATGGGACTGCATAGGTACGACATGTCGGAACGACGTGTCGTTGCGACACGTCGTCTGCTGTTGCTGTCTGCTGCTGCTGTATGCAGTCTGCAGCGGAATCATATCTTTAAGTAGAAGCTTCATGATCATGAATGACGTCGCTCAAGTATGTCGAATACCTAACTCGTACAAAGAGTGAATAATGAATAATTGAATATGGTTTATATCACATCCGCGTGAATTTCATTTCGTAATTTTGAACATTCCTACTGAGTAGAAGTGGATAAATAACGAAAGTGACCAAGAACTGTTAGCCTTAGAATGTGATGGAATCCCTGGATTCCAGCAAATAACGTTTTAAGCGCATTCTATCCTGCATACGTTGGTTTGAAGAATAGATTCAGGTAGCCGTTTCGTTGTTTGCTTCCACTGAGAAAACACTTCTACTGAATAAACACAACAAATATGTTAGAACACGCACTGAAGCTGCTGCTCTAAAGCGGTCTTCTAATCATTAGATTAAACAGAGTACCGGGAAAACAAAATGTAAATGAGTTTAATTAGAGGCAACAAACTGGTTTTAATACAAATCTCTGAAGGTGGTGCAGTAAAAACTGATTTATTCGTAACTTGTTAATTAAATTTTAGTCGTTAAGTAGTTTTACCGGTCGCGCGTTAGGGAATTCATTTCCCTCTTATGCGCAAACTTACTAGGCTTACTTTTGCTCTTGGTTACACGACTTACGCGAGGTTTTATCTCGTGCTTTACTTGTATCTTCAATTAACGACTCCATTGCCTATCTCATAGTAGGTAGTTGTAGATAAATTAACTGTGAAGATACTAGCTAATAAAACTAGTTTGGTTAGTCCTACTAATTTAACCGTCGAACTGGAATCAAACGGTGCGGGTGCGATTCCTATTTCCTAGACCCGTGTTTAGAATTTTACTGCCTCTTCGTGTTAGGTTTACTGTCGAGAGTTATCTGCGACCGAGATGAGGTCGTAATCCAAAATTGACTTACAACAAACATTGTTTTATGTTTGTAATAAAATTCGGTGGGCGGAAAAATGAGTACTTCTTGCCTACGTGTCGAATGTTTAGATGTTTGGTACGGTCCACTGTACGTGGAATACTTACATAAAATAAGTAATGGCAAAGAAAACATTGCAGGGAGGCTGCATTGGTACCAACACCATCGTGAGATTTAAGTAGAATGACTCATTTAAAAATAAAACCTTATTCTAAACTTTTAAACCGCTTTATTGTCCAGGTGATGTCAGTGTCACAGCAAAATAACCTTGCACGGCAGGCTCGGCTCAACGTGGGTGGCGTGTTCCACGAATTAGTATAGGGATGGTCAAACGGCCAATCAATAAAAATCCATTCGTTGCCTATCCTGCGCCTCCTAGTCAACTGACAGTTAAAGCTGGCTTCGTCGACACATTTTGTTTCCGGGCTAAAATTATAATTCCCTTATATTAGGCAGAGGGTGAACGGTGATCTAATCACACCTCTTGTTTTTTGTTTACCTTAAAAGCTTAGAACAATTATCGCTATTATCGCCTGTTATGTACACATTCTTATGGTTTGAGTGGTAACAGAAATAGATTTTAACACTACGAGTAGTGCTTTTGACTAAATGCGGGATTTAACGACTTGGAAACATTGTCTGCTCTTATCTGAACTTAATACTACTAATAACAAAACTGAATGTATTATATTATTCCAGTGCTTACTTTATTTGACTAAAGGCTTTTTCACAACGAAATTCTATATAATAAGATTTAAATTAATAACAAATTTGTGGAACAAACGAGTTCAAAGTCCAAATCGCTTGAGTTGTATTGAGACGTGTCGGGTCGGGAGTGTCGGGACATGGTCGGGACGGAGATAGTTAATAGAGGCTATTTTTGGTCATCCGAAGAAGATTTAATCTTTGTAGTTATAATAAAAGATAATCGTACGAAGTGACCTGGAATGTTGATAGTAGCGTTATTATGCTTTTCAGCTGGCAGCCGGCCAGCCGCGGGCGCAGTCGCACGCAACGCTAACGAGTGCCGCGGATTCATCTCATGAGTACGACACAGCACTAAGTGTTTACACGGTCAATGCGTGAAAATACAGTTTCACTTCACCATTGTACACTTTGTACTGTAAAGAGCGCCTAGGCTAGCCTTTAAAAGTACTGCAGCGCAACGCTACTCGGTAACTCGCAACATGAGTTAGTCAGTAGTAAAAGCATTAGGTAAAATAATTGCAGCGCCAAGGCGCCCACGACACGACAGGTCAAAACAAAATTGTTTAACCCACAACTTTGTAACTCTTGTTCGTATTAATTATTTTTAGAGATAGAGATGCTTAGTAACTAAAGACATTATTTTATTTCTGAAAGAGGTCTTGTGCGGTGTTTACGAGGCTCGGTAGCGGTACTTACTTAAGACTGCGAGTTGCAGATATGTAACGTCGAAATGAGACTGATATCGTGCTCCCTCTAAGGTCATATCTGAACTGAATTCGCATGTTTGCCCAATCTTTGCCACCATGTGAACTCCGCATTAGAGAACCCTTGCAAAAACTAAGAAACAACAACTATTACTTATAATTATAGTCGAAGTGCTTGCGATAAATTTACTCAGGTCGCAGAATATTAATATTATATACTAATCCAAAAAAAAACACAAATTCGCCAGAATCCAAAAATACATTTAAAATTTATGTCATTAATAGGTTGCAATAGTCCTGTTCTACTTAGTTAGTAACATTGCGAAAATGTCAAGATAAGCGTTTTACCCTTTATTTTGCAGTGTCTAGTCTAGCCGGCTAGACAGAATCTTAGACAGTATTTTTTATTTTTTGCTTGACCAGAATCGTTTGGACTATGCAGGCTACGCCGCCGAGCCGAGGCTTGAAATGGATTTTTGCAATTTTTGGTCAAATAAAGGGTTAATGAGTTAATGACCCTTGACACGGTAATAAGCGGAACCGTTGGTTCTTCTCTTGGGGATGCAACCGGGATAACTTAACGCTGTTGAGGAGGTCGTAATCAACCTACTTGCTTTGGTAGCTAGTCTGCAAAAGACTAATACTTAGACGCCTTATTGTAGGCCATATTTCGACCGTAATTTAGTATTCCTCGATCGGCACTTCAAAGCAATAATAACGTAAGATTACGTACCTCCATCGTCCCTCTCACCTCGCGGCACAATACTTCTTTTTCTTGCATCAAAACCTGTTCTCTCCCGTGTCGGACGATCTCAAAAAGTGATTCCGACTTAATAGCCACGAAGTGTGATTATTAGTTATTATATAACGCTCTACGAAATTCAGTTTTAATAATAGGTTCAAGTCGGAGTGGAGAGATTTACGGCTGAAGTCTTCGAAACTGACTACGAATTACTGTGTGGAAGCCGAGATTAAAACATAACGAGACGAGCTCCGATACACAGTCTATCTATTCTATAACACTACCGAGGGGGACTTACTGAAAAGATTATGGACATGAATACTTTCCGCAGTCGTAACTTTATCGTGCACAGGGATAGGGGGTTGGTCGAGCCGTTGCATCGTGTAGTTCCCATAGGGATGCAATACGTCGGCGGCCACCATCAAAGGGATTTTATAATATCAATAGCTTTGTGCTACCACTGTGCCCTTTGTCGGCATTCTTTGGACCGGCAATATCACAGCGACAGCCGTGCAGACAGACAAACCATTACGGGTATAAAGCAACATCAAACGATCCGGCGTCACGTGCCATATCAATTGCCAACTCTGCATCACTGACCTTTGAGAAAAAACTTGCTTCTGGTTCTTTTTTGTGTGCTATAGATTCGGAGATCAACCGTATTATAAATCATGATCAAAGCTAAGAATCATTAGATAATTTTATTTTATAGTTGCATACCTACTTTAAAATGACGATTACTAACATCATTTAACACTAATACCTATCTAGTCAACATGGGTGAAAAATTCAACCAGATTTTGTGGTTGGGCCTCGACCTTGATATTTGATAATAATAAGTAAGACAATATTTATCAAGATGAAGGAAACGTTCAAATGAGATAAAGCGAAGCTGTTAAAATTATACATAAGAAATAAAAAGGGCGTGAGTCTTCAGCCCGCGCCGGCGGCGCTGATTCTCATCTCGCGTTTGATCTCGCCGCACCAGCCGGCACAGCCTTTGCTGTGTTACGTCGTCTCCTCATGTTTATTGCTACTATTCTATTACACACAATTCCTGTTTTGAAAATTTTACTAGTAATTATTTGAAACGGTCTCTATTGAATTACATAAGTAATTCAATAATATTATGAACTGATGTGTAAAGTATTAGTTATTAATTGCGCTGAGCTAAAATTTAATGTTAAACATATTATACATACACGTATATATACGTTTGCTTAGTTTGGGACTAGGTTGATTTGTGTAAGATTGTCCACAAATATTTATTTATTTATTTATATCTTGTAAATTATATATTTCTTCACTAATAAAACCACTAATATAAAACTCAGCCAGTAGAAATTTTGTATTAAAGTATTTAAAAAAGGAAAACAAGCTTTAGTTTTAAATATTAGTTTACAATTTTGCTTTGCCACTAATTAAGTATGTTGGACAGTCACGTGATTTGGTTTTTCTTTGATCTGTGTTAAAGCAGTATTGTAAATCTCAAGTTTTGTCATGTCATATTTTATACGCAAATAAAGTTTTTTATATATCTATTCTATCTAACATATCATATACCATTAACATAATAAATAAAATATTGGGGACAGTACCTAGTACCTATATGACACTATGAGTATTGTCAGTAAGAATAAGACATGATGTCACGGCCCTCAGCATTGAGGGAACAACTGATATGATTGATATACTGATGATGATGGTTACACAAATCGACCTAGTCTGAAACTAAGCAAAGCTTGTACTGTGGTGGGTACTTTAGACGACGGTATTATATTTATATAATACATAGAGGTAAAGACTAAAGACCCAGATTGACGTCCTTCAACCAAGTGAAGGAGAAAATTGGTGCCGTGTCGTATCAAGACGCTAAAAGACTGGTAGAGAACCGGGAAGACTGGCGATCTCTCCACCGACAAGAGCGTAGCTCTTAAGTTTGATCATCATCATCCTCCTAGCGTTATCCCACCCAGTACAGTTGAATCCTGAAGGATGCCTGGGGTGGCTGGGGTCCGCTACCTAATCCCAAGATTTGGCGTAGGCACTAGTTTTTACGGAAGCGACAGTAGTTGGTTATTTACTGTTTCTGCGGCACGTAAAGCACGCCGCGAAGCGGCGATTTTTTTTTCGAGTTTTTTATGTCCCTCTTGACAAATTCTCTGCGGCAGTTTTTGCGTGCGTGTTTTTTCTTATGAGCGAGCATGTGATAGTCGACCGCCCGCTGCTTGTGTTGATGATGGGTTGGAGATATGTCCACATGTCCCACTGTTGTTTTTTTGGATATGATTGCTTTTTTGATATGGTATACGCGTTTCCTTAAATCGATTTATTTTATTAAGGGCAACGTCTGTTTTTTTGTGCTCTTCCCACGCAAGCGTAATAATATTCTGCGGATGGCAATATATTACGAAATTTATATTGTTATTCATTAGATAGACGATCGTGAGAATTAAAAAATATATTTGTAGAAACCATAACATAGCATTGGTTATTACAAAATTGTCACGGGTTTTGTATTTTATTGGGGATAAAAGCAAATAATAAATTTGAAGCTAATCACGTTCACATGTCTCTGTTCCATTTCTTTAGATAGTACAGTAAAAAATAATAGATTTAACGTGTTGAATCATGAAACGAACAGGAGTGTTTTTTAACTAGGTAACAGATTCATTATCTTTTTTGCGGCATGTGTGTGTACGTGTGCAGCATATTTGAAGAACGATAAAGTATCGTTGATTATTATCAAAATGCCACGGTTTTTGTATTCAATTGGGTATTAATGTAAAATATATTTATATCTGCGCACGTTCACATACCTTCGTCCCATTTCTTTGGATAGTACAGCAAACAAAACAAACAGCAAAAAAAAAAATAGGTTGAACCTGTCGTAACATGAAACAAACAGGTGTGTTTTTTAACTAGGCAATAGATTGCCTTGTCTGCGGCATGTGTGTGTTTGTGTGCATTATATTCGAAAACCGATAAAGTATCATTGTTTATTACGACATGTCATGCTTTTCGTATTTTATTGGCCATTAAAAAACCTAAAGAACATTAAAGCTAAGCAGGTTGATGCACGTTCCACAGTATTCCAGTAAAAATCCTGTTAGAACCTGTCGGGTGATGCAACGAACAGGTGTCTGTTTTATTAATAGATTTTTTGTCTTATCCACCACATGTGTGCGTGTGTGCGTGTTGCTCAATAAAAGCAGATCCCAAGTCGATGGAACCAGCATTCGTTCAGATTAGTTGGTCTGAAAAACCGTGTCTGTCAAGTGGTAAAAGTGTATTAAAGAACAGTGCGAGTAGTTATCCTTAGATTTTTTTTGAACTGTGTGTCTACGTCTTACTACCGCTGAAAATGGAGGTAAGCTCGACATTAACTGACTATGCATAAATAACCATTATCTCTTTCCATTTGCATCACGCATTTAACATATTGTTTTGATTGTTTTAGACATCAAACGCGAATTCTCTTGAGTACACCATGAAGAATTATTATTACGGTAATTTGAGTGACGATGAAGCCCAAGTTAAACCGCTTAAAATTCAAGCCCAGAAACGAACCAACAACATCGATGTATTTTTCGATAAGTCTAAAAAGAAACAGACTACAGAATATTCATCTACTGTCGCCCAGTCAACAAATGGCGGTACCAACTATATATCTTCTCGCGCAGATGATGTTACAAAGATCACTCATCTCGTTAAAATTGATGTTTACGATATAAAAAAGTTGCGTGGTATCCCAAACGATCAGCACTGGAAATTCGTGGATACTAGAATCAAATACTACACGCAGACAGAAGACGATGACTATTATTCTAACACAAAAGAATTGGTCTACAATATTACGAAACATATTGCAACAAAAAATGACTGTAAAAAGTATTTCATAGACGCTAAGCCATGAATTATTTCTTACTCCGCCCACAAAAAACTCTCTCCCCACCAACGAACAAATGATTTCTGGGGCTATATATAGTTAGACAACGCAAAAGAAACCATACCGTATCTACCTTAACACCCGAAGCTGCAAAATGGATCTCCAAAGCTCAATCTACGACGAAGACCTTTATGAACGTTGTGAAGATGTCTCGGATCTTAACAAGTCCCTTTTCGATAACGAACTCTATGAACATTGTTCGGAAGTCGAGAATCAGCTGCCAAATATGTGAGTACTCATTATTTTTTTTATGTTGACTGGCAGTGGGGAGGCGAATCCCGATATAAGTAAAATTCTCAACGAAATGTATCATATTTTTCACACCATCATGATGGTGCTTACTAGTGAGGACATTAAAATGTTTAGCAAGCCAGTGTTATTAAATAATTTCCATAAATATTTAAGAATGTGGTTTATAAGTGGTAAACTTGATCAAAATTTAGCTTGCGATCCCGATATTAAACCATATATAACCCCTTGCAGTGGGCACGTAACCGTTTTTCAATCGTTTATATCGGATTACGATGAGATAGATGGTGTATTCCCCATGGAAGCGTATTGTTCTCTTTGTCAATCAAGTAAATCAGGTATATTACGGTGCTTTCCGTTACTAATTGTAAAAAAAAAACCGCTTTATTTATATATTTTACCTAATTATTTGTTTCATTGTAGATCAGTAACACGTGGAATCAAAAGAAAGAGAACATCAGAAGAAGCCTTTCAACCATGTGATTCGCACACTCCAGCAGCTGATATGGAACCGCAACAAGATCTTACATCCCCACAACCATCAACTTCTCGAACCGGAGCTGAACCATCATCTAATATTGGTGACATCGTCGAGTGCAAAACCTGCAAACGAAACGTTACCAGAAGGTACTACGCCCAACATTTAAGAAGTAATATCCATAAAAATAACTGTTTAAAATTTCAACATTCCTATCCCAATGTTGAACTTATTGAAGCTGCGTTTGGAAATAGGTTATTAACTTATAGAATAGTATCAATACAGGAAACAAATAATCCTGAATTTGAAACACCTGAACTTTTTTTTGAGAGGGTTAAACCATCTCTTAATAAACTAATAGATGACACCATTAATCAGCTAACAATTTTCAAAGTAAGTTTTATATTACACGCAGAATTTATACAAGAAACTAAAGGAATCAACAATTTTTTTGATTTTAATATTTTGAGTTGGACCATTTGCAAAGGTGATGACAGGGAAACATTTTTAGAACACTTAAGAAACTCAGTGACGAATAAAATTTCTACTTTTGAAAAAAAAGACAGTGGATGGAGTCTGAAACATATAAAATACTTAGATATGAATATTAATAAATTTAATCCATTGCGTGGTTCTTCATATATTGATTTACCACATGATATTAAAGCAAAAAAGGCAATAATTAACGTGCAAAACCATGATCATGAGTGTTTGAAATGGGCAATACTTTCAGCATTGTATCCAGTTAAGGATAGTTCACAGAGAGTATCGTCCTATATTTCTCATCAAAACAAATTAAAATTTTCAGATATACCGTTCCCAGTAAAATTGACAGATATTCATAGAGTTGAAAAATTAAATGAAATAAGCATTAATGTTTTTGGATTAAGCTATGATAAAAAATCTAAATCACATGAAGTAGTCGGTCCACTCCACTTTACCAAATGCCGTAAACCAACACACATAAATTTACTTTTCATATCTAGAGGTAGCCAGACGCATTACTGCTATATAAAAAACTTATCTCGATTAGTAAGTCGGCAAATATCAACAACCAATTATAGCTTTCACATCTGTGATGGGTGTCTATTAGCATTCTATTCAAATGAACAATTAACAAATCATCAAAAAAATGATTGCGGCCACGTTGTTGTCGAACTCCCTGACCATGATAAAACTAAAAAAAATTGGCTCGGTGATGACATTTCAAGTCATATGATTGTGTTATCAAACACATGTGTTGGTTTACGGCATTTGGTAAAGTGGAGTGGACCGACTACTTCATGTGATTTAGATTTTTTATCATAGCTTAATCCAAAAACATTAATGCTTATTTCATTTAATTTTTCAACTCTATGAATATCTGTCAATTTTACTGGGAACGGTATATCTGAAAATTTTAATTTGTTTTGATGAGAAATATAGGACGATACTCTCTGTGAACTATCCTTAACTGGATACAATGCTGAAAGTATTGCCCATTTCAAACACTCATGATCATGGTTTTGCACGTTAATTATTGCCTTTTTTGCTTTAATATCATGTGGTAAATCAATATATGAAGAACCACGCAATGGATTAAATTTATTAATATTCATATCTAAGTATTTTATATGTTTCAGACTCCATCCACTGTCTTTTTTTTCAAAAGTAGAAATTTTATTCGTCACTGAGTTTCTTAAGTGTTCTAAAAATGTTTCCCTGTCATCACCTTTGCAAATGGTCCAACTCAAAATATTAAAATCAAAAAAATTGTTGATTCCTTTAGTTTCTTGTATAAATTCTGCGTGTAATATAAAACTTACTTTGAAAATTGTTAGCTGATTAATGGTGTCATCTATTAGTTTATTAAGAGATGGTTTAACCCTCTCAAAAAAAAGTTCAGGTGTTTCAAATTCAGGATTATTTGTTTCCTGTATTGATACTATTCTATAAGTTAATAACCTATTTCCAAACGCAGCTTCAATAAGTTCAACATTGGGATAGGAATGTTGAAATTTTAAACAGTTATTTTTATGGATATTACTTCTTAAATGTTGGGCGTAGTACCTTCTGGTAACGTTTCGTTTGCAGGTTTTGCACTCGACGATGTCACCAATATTAGATGATGGTTCAGCTCCGGTTCGAGAAGTTGATGGTTGTGGGGATGTAAGATCTTGTTGCGGTTCCATATCAGCTGCTGGAGTGTGCGAATCACATGGTTGAAAGGCTTCTTCTGATGTTCTCTTTCTTTTGATTCCACGTGTTACTGATCTACAATGAAACAAATAATTAGGTAAAATATATAAATAAAGCGGTTTTTTTTTTACAATTAGTAACGGAAAGCACCGTAATATACCTGATTTACTTGATTGACAAAGAGAACAATACGCTTCCATGGGGAATACACCATCTATCTCATCGTAATCCGATATAAACGATTGAAAAACGGTTAGGTGCCCACTGCAAGGGGTTATATATGGTTTAATATCGGGATCGCAAGCTAAATTTTGATCAAGTTTCCCACTTATAAACCACATTCTTAAATATTTATGGAAATTATTTAATAACACTGGCTTGCTAAACATTTTAATGTCCTCACTAGTAAGCACCATCATGATGGTGTGAAAAATATGATACATTTCGTTGAGAATTTTACTTATATCGGGATTCGCCTCCCCACTGCCAGTCAACATAAAAAAAATAATGAGTACTCACATATTTGGCAGCTGATTCTCGACTTCCGAACAATGTTCATAGAGTTCGTTATCGAAAAGGGACTTGTTAAGATCCGAGACATCTTCACAACGTTCATAAAGGTCTTCGTCGTAGATTGAGCTTTGGAGATCCATTTTGCAGCTTCGGGTGTTAAGGTAGATACGGTATGGTTTCTTTTGCGTTGTCTAACTATATATAGCCCCAGAAATCATTTGTTCGTTGGTGGGGAGAGAGTTTTTTGTGGGCGGAGTAAGAAATAATTTATGGCTTAGCGTCTATGAAATACTTTTTACAGTCATTTTTTGTTGCAATATGTTTCGTAATATTGTAGACCAATTCTTTTGTGTTAGAATAATAGTCATCGTCTTCTGTCTGCGTGTAGTATTTGATTCTAGTATCCGCGAATTTCCAGTGCTGATCGTTTGGGATACCACGCAACTTTTTTATATCGTAAACATCAATTTTAACGAGATGAGTGATCTTTGTAACATCATCTGCGCGAGAAGATATATAGTTGGTACCGCCATTTGTTGACTGGGCGACAGTAGATGAATATTCTGTAGTCTGTTTCTTTTTAGACTTATCGAAAAATACATCGATGTTGTTGGTTCGTTTCTGGGCTTGAATTTTAAGCGGTTTAACTTGGGCTTCATCGTCACTCAAATTACCGTAATAATAATTCTTCATGGTGTACTCAAGAGAATTCGCGTTTGATGTCTAAAACAATCAAAACAATATGTTAAATGCGTGATGCAAATGGAAAGAGATAATGGTTATTTATGCATAGTCAGTTAATGTCGAGCTTACCTCCATTTTCAGCGGTAGTAAGACGTAGACACACAGTTCAAAAAAAATCTAAGGATAACTACTCGCACTGTTCTTTAATACACTTTTACCACTTGACAGACACGGTTTTTCAGACCAACTAATCTGAACGAATGCTGGTTCCATCGACTTGGGATCTGCTTTTATTGAGCAACACGCACACACGCACACATGTGGTGGATAAGACAAAAAATCTATTAATAAAACAGACACCTGTTCGTTGCATCACCCGACAGGTTCTAACAGGATTTTTACTGGAATACTGTGGAACGTGCATCAACCTGCTTAGCTTTAATGTTCTTTAGGTTTTTTAATGGCCAATAAAATACGAAAAGCATGACATGTCGTAATAAACAATGATACTTTATCGGTTTTCGAATATAATGCACACAAACACACACATGCCGCAGACAAGGCAATCTATTGCCTAGTTAAAAAACACACCTGTTTGTTTCATGTTACGACAGGTTCAACCTATTTTTTTTTTGCTGTTTGTTTTGTTTGCTGTACTATCCAAAGAAATGGGACGAAGGTATGTGAACGTGCGCAGATATAAATATATTTTACATTAATACCCAATTGAATACAAAAACCGTGGCATTTTGATAATAATCAACGATACTTTATCGTTCTTCAAATATGCTGCACACGTACACACACATGCCGCAAAAAAGATAATGAATCTGTTACCTAGTTAAAAAACACTCCTGTTCGTTTCATGATTCAACACGTTAAATCTATTATTTTTTACTGTACTATCTAAAGAAATGGAACAGAGACATGTGAACGTGATTAGCTTCAAATTTATTATTTGCTTTTATCCCCAATAAAATACAAAACCCGTGACAATTTTGTAATAACCAATGCTATGTTATGGTTTCTAAAAATATATTTTTTAATTCTCACGATCGTCTATCTAATGAATAACAATATAAATTTCGTAATATATTGCCATCCGCAGAATATTATTACGCTTGCGTGGGAAGAGCACAAAAAAACAGACGTTGCCCTTAATAAAATAAATCGATTTAAGGAAACGCGTATACCATATCAAAAAAGCAATCATATCCAAAAAAACAACAGTGGGACATGTGGACATATCTCCAACCCATCATCAACACAAGCAGCGGGCGGTCGACTATCACATGCTCGCTCATAAGAAAAAACACGCACGCAAAAACTGCCGCAGAGAATTTGTCAAGAGGGACATAAAAAACTCGAAAAAAAAATCGCCGCTTCGCGGCGTGCTTTACGTGCCGCAGAAACAGTAAATAACCAACTACTAGCGACTGCCATCTGACCTTCCAACCCCGAGGGGAAACTAGACCTTATTGGGATTAGGCTTTGTCAAGTGAGTGGGCAAATTGACTGTTAGAAGTTCTCAAACCCCCCGAAGGCCTTAAACTTGGCTTAACGACTGCTGCCATAGACAGCAACCGGGATCAACGGCTTAACGTGCCTTCCAAAGCACGGGAGCGCTCAGTTAGTAACCACTCAAAGCGGTCACCCATCCAATCCAAGTCCTGACCGCTGCCCACGTTGCGTAACCTTAATAGATACCGCAAGCGTACCCGGCGCCGCTGGGCAACGTAGCTCTTAAGTTTGATGATGAGAAAAATCCAAGACTCAAGAACAACTATTCGTAATCATCAGACAAATAAAATGCCCTAACCTGGATTTATAATAACCTGGCTTCGTTCACTACCTACCAACCAGGCTAAAGTGGTACTCGAAACATTAACAATCGTGTGATTCGAGTGGATTTTTTGCACTAAAGGAATTAACAGAAGAAAGATTTCGCATATTAAGCAAATAAACCATCAATAAGTAGTTGCCAACCCTGTGAAGGTGAGAGGCGAAAAGCGATGGTATCGCAGCCCGCGGAATCGGGCAGGGTGGCGTGGTCGTGGCGTACTGCGAGCGCCAAGCGCGCCATCAAATTAATTACTTCTATATTTTAACTCTTTGTCGGCACCGGTGCTGTAGAATGTAGAAGTTGCCAGCTTGCCGCATGCCTCTGCAGTTCAGGAAGTGTAGTGTTAGTTGCGTAAGTGCACCGCTGGGAAGTTATGTACTTACTCGTACTCTTTGCAAATACATGCATATGCAATGGGTGGTTATTTATTTGTGTCCTCTCAGGTCTATCACACTGTCATTTTGGTCTTACGCTTGTCAATGTAACCTTCCGGTGTAGGTCGAAGGACTCAGGATCATTGCATTGCCACATCAAATATCGCACATCGCATTTATTAAAAAATATATAATAGACTACCTACTTCTATAAAAAATAAAAATGTACTCGAATTTAAGCGAGCTCTAATGTTATTATTAATTGATAAATGTTACTATACGCTATCGGATTATTTACTAAGTTAGTTTTTATTTTGACATTATGAATAAGTTATGACATGCTAGTAATTTAATTGTTATAACATTATGACTCTTCCTGAATACCTATTTATAACATTTTGTATTTTAATGACTAAGTAATAAGCATAAAAAAGCAGCAGTCTAAAAAAAAAAAAAAAGTGAAATTGTGAATCAATGTTTTGCATGCCTATCGGTAAAATATAGCGCTACTGTTAAAAATAAGTTCCATCACTGTAAATGTATTACCTATATTTGCAAATAAACATTTTTGAGTTTGAGTTTGAGTTTGATTGTTTTCTAAAATTTAGAGTAAAGTAAAATAATTGAAGAATAAATATGAACTTATTTTAATTATTGCTCTACACTTTTATTAATAATAAATTTATATTACGAAAACAAAATTATCGGTTGAAATGAATAAACATCGTATGTCGTGTTCGATACAAATTACGGCAGTTTCCACTTTCCCCCTACGTTTAAGTCACGCATAAAACCGTGTCTAGTCTACCTCATGTCATGAAAAAACTAACGACAAATTGAGTATTTCGAAGCGTGTCCGGCGGTGGCGGCGCGAGTCAAAGGCGCGCCGTGATCAAAGGCGCCGACATTGACGGCAGGAGCTTTGATCTCACCGCACGAAGTGCAAATTATGTTATAAAGACAGTGAGTAGCGCCCGCGTCCGCCGCCAAGCGGTGCACTGCTAATTAATTCAACCCGTTGCGATGCCGTGGGCCGAGCCACCAAAACGCGCTGTCGCTATTGCCAATGCGGCCAACTGTTTGGCGGATGAATAAGTTTTTTTTGTTCGCTGATCTAGTTCACAAGCTTACTAATCAAAAATCACGTATGTATTTTTATAAAATTTATCGACATACAATGTGCATTTTTATGAACAATAGAGTTGCTGAAAGATTAATTTGGTACCTTGAGAAGTTTTACCTAGGTATAGGTAAGGTAGGTCATCATCATCAATGGGGTCCGTATCGTCCATCATCACTCATCAGCCCCGGTTCTTCAAGTTTGTGATTTTTTTAAACAAATGAGTAAGTTACATTACGAAACAAAATACTGAAACTTCTTTAAAATGCTTGTACCTATGTTCTGTAGTTTGCTAGTTCTGTTCCACAATTACCTAGGTACTTATCAGAAATCATAAATAAAAAAATCAATCGAGAACATTCACATGTAACATAATGTAACTAATTAGAACTTATGAAAAAAATGGACAGTGTAGTTATTCTGTTCGGACTTCGGACGAGTACAATAATACGTAGGGGGGTATTCTGTTCCAATTCACTTTAACAAAATAGTATATTTTATTATAATAAGGGGATGTTTTTCGATCTATTATTGCGTTCACCTATTTAGAATAGAAGATAATTTATTTCAGTGTAAAAACACAGTAATACTACATATTAATAAAAACAATGGTTGTACCGGGCGCTCTTGAGGTGTGGGAGAATTAAAAACAACCGTTCTTTCTGATAGCTAATGCAAGACGACTTTATTGAAATAAACAACTAATTGTGACAGTTTTAGGACGCGTAACGCCATCTGTTGATGCACTTTTGAATTAGAGCTACATTATGAGGGAAACATGCAAAATTTAAATCTTCATAACGTAGATATATGTAAAAGGTGTTACGGAATATTAACTAGATGCACTAACTCGAACATACTCCCCCTGAAAGGACGGAGTCCTTTGAAACAGGTAAGATGCAGAGCTTGGTTATAGGCCTTTGCGTAACACCAGATATGGTTTTTATGTTATAAGTCCGAGTCAAACCATCAGGGCCTGGATGCTTTCCAACAATACGGCCCATCGGCCAGTTACCTGGTGGGAGTCTTTGATCTTTAACCAGCACCAGATCTCCTATGTCCAACTCTTGTGTTACTCTGTTCCATTTCATGCGTTGCTGAAGGCGTGTTAAATACTCCTTTTGCCACTGTGACCAGAAATCTTGTAATAACTTTTGAGTTAATTGCCATCTGGAGAGTTGATGAATCTTGAATTCTGTATAATCATCATCAGGGATGCTAACTATTTGTTCGCTGGTAAGAAAATGTCCAGGAGTCAATGGTTGTAACGAGTCAACATCATCATTGAGTGGGTATAAGGGGCGTGAATTGAGGCAAGCTTCGATCTGGGTGAGTAAAGTGGCCATTTCTTCAAATGTCAGGGTGGAGTTGCCTATGACTCTTTTCATGTGATATTTGATGGACTTCACGCCGGCTTCCCACAAGCCACCAAAATTGGGAGCCGCTGGAGGTATAAACTTCCATTTAATCCTCATGTCCTCCAACTGGGCTGCGAACTCCTCAGGGATTCTCTTTTGACCTTGCCTCCACATGGTCATCAATTCTCTCTTGGCACCTACAAAATTCGTACCGTGGTCACTCCACATCTCGGCGCACCGTCCTCGTCTAGCTACAAACCTCTTCAGTGCGGCTAGAAAAGCTTGTGTGGTTAAACTGCTGACGAGTTCAATATGGAAGGCTCGGGTGACCATACAGACAAATAGAGATATATATGCTTTCGTTGACTTTGCTCCACGTCCTTTGCTCATACGCACGTTGATCGGTCCAGCAAAATCTACCCCGCTGATCAAAAAAGGTTTAGCGGGTTTCACTCTTACAGCTGGTAAATCACCCATGAGCTGACTGCTTGTCTCTCCTCTCTGTCGGATGCATACGATGCAATTGCGTACATATTTTTTAACTTTATTAGTCGCGTTGAGCAGCCAATACTTTGACCGTAGATAAATCACCATCAGCTGTGGACCACCATGAAGAGTGCTGCTGTGTGCTTCTGCTAAAAGAAGAGGTAACAGAGCATTGTCCTTCGTTATTATGATGGGATGCTTCTGTTGGGCTCCTATGTCAGCATGGCGTAGTCGGCCGCCTACTCTCAACACACCCTTTGGATCTAAAAAGGGGGCGAGTGACAACAAACGACTTTTTCTTTTCAGCTGTCTATTACTCTTTAAATCATGTATCTCCTCTGGAAATTCAACTTCCTGGGATCGTCTCAAGCAAATGGTAAGTGCTACGTCCCTCTCTTCAGTCGTCAGGTAAGTTGGTAAGCGTTCTTTATTGGTTTTTTTTCTTTGCAGGTGCAGCATCCATCTACGACAGTATGCGATTATTCTCACCAGTTTCCCGAGCGACGTGTATCTACGTATCAAGGTAAGTATTAAATCTTCTTCATCATCATTTATATTAGTAGTAGTTACCAATGATTTTATAACTTTACGACATTCAAGGTCTGTTTCAGGTACGTCAGTCCCCGTCAGTTCTATGACTGGTTCAACAAGAAATGCCGGTCCATTCCACCACAATGCGTTAGTTAATAGCTTCTTCGGCATTACTCCTCGTGACGCAGGATCTGCTGGATTGTGCTTAGTATTGACATAGTACCACCCGTTTATCTCATTCATCTTCTTTATTTCAGTAACCCGATTTTTTACAAAAGGAGTCCATCGCCCTGGGTCACCTTTTATCCATGCAAGTACAGCTTGTGAATCTGACCATGCAAACACTTGATGTTTTCGTAGTTTTAATAAGTTCACGATGTGTTTTAAAAGTCTGCACAGGAGAACCGCACCGCACAACTCTAACCTTGGCATGGATACTTGCTTCAAGGGGGCTGCCTTCGTTTTAGCTGTAAGTAGTGATACTTTTATTTGTCCATTCTCGTCAATAACTCGGATGTATATTACCCCGGCGTAAGCACTCATTGACGCATCAGCGAACCCGTGAACTTCTATAGAGCTTCTGTCTGACGTAGTATGTATCCAGCGGTTTATCTGTACCTCTGACAATGCAGGAATCTCTTTTCTAAATTTTAGCCACTCTTCTTTCAATTCGCTTGACAGCTCTTCATCCCAACCAACCCCAAGTGTCCATAACTTCTGCATAAATGTTTTAGCAATAACCACAGAAGGAGCCAGCCAACCCATCGGATCAAACAGGGATGCTATATCTGCCAAAACGTTTCTCTTGGTGATAGTTGGTGAAGGTAAGTCTTTCATATTATTCGTTATTTGTAATGTATCTTTTTTTGTGTTCCATAAAATACCCAGTGTCTTAATACTGTCTTTGCCGTCGACTTCCCGTTGGGTATTTTTTGATCTTTTGACAGGGTCGATTTCTTCCATGAAGTTTTCATTATTGGAGCTCCACTTCTGAAGCTCAAATCCTCCCTTCTTTAAAATTGTTGTAATTTCCTTCTGGTTTCTTTTAGCTTTATCTTCGTTTTCATGGCCGGACAAGAGGTCGTCCATGTAGAAATCTTCTAAAATTATACGTTGTGCTTCCAGGCTTTCTCGACCCTCATCTAAAGCCACTTGACGTAAGGTTTTTACAGCCAAATGGGGTGCACAGGCAGTTCCGAAGGTAACCGTGCGCAGTCGGTAGTCTTCTATTGGCTTCTGAGCATCTGGTCGCCAGACAATTCGTTGGTAATCTCGGTCTTCTTCATTTACTTCAATCTGCCGGTACATTTTTATGATGTCGGCAACATATGCAATTTTGTGAGTTCTCCACCTAACCAGAATATCGCGTAGATTCTCTTGAAGAGTAGGGCCTACGAGTAAGCTGTCATTTAGTGTTACCCCATTAGTACCGGCGCATGATGCATGGAAAACAACTCTAACCCTCGTTGTTTCCTTATCCTGTCTTACCACTGAGAGGTGAGGAAGGTACACGCAATTCTCAGGTATTTCTTCATTGTCAACCTTCTCCATATGTTGCAGGTCTAAGTACTCTTGTAAGACGTTGTTGTAATCACTTTTCAACTGTGGATTTTTATCTAATCTTTTTTCTAAAGATGTCCACCTTTTCACTGCTATATCTCTTGAGTCACTTGGTAAGACAGGAGGCTCTTCTTTAAATGGCAGTCGCACCACGTAACGGCCATCTTCTTTTCGTTTGTGTGTCTTCTCATAAATATCTTCTGCCTTCTTTTCGTCTGAAGTTAGTGTATGGTCTTCTTCTTCTATGGTTTCTAACTCCCAGAACTTCTTCAGCATGTTGTTTAAATCTACATTCAGATGCATGCTGACGATGTTTTTAGTGGCAGTGTGTTCTGTCCTCGCATTCCCAGAAATTATCCACCCCAGGTGACTATCTTGCGCTATAGGTGATCCTGAGGGGCCCTTGATCACACCAGGTTTAATAACTTCGCTAAAAACTTCGACTCCTAAAAGCAAGTCGATGTGGCCCGGTGTGTGACATGTGGGGTCTGCGAGACACAGCTTCTCGATGTGTTTCCAGTCTTCAACTTTCACTTCTTTTGAAGGCATAAGGTCGGTGATATGGCGTACAACATACGCAGTAACTTTCATATTCATTTCAGGCTCGATTCTTGATGAGAACTGTATTTCCGCAGCATGCTTGAGTGGAGTCTTCATTTGACCAACTCCTGTGACGTGCCCGCTAATCGACGTACGCTGGACACGAAGCTTTTGTGCTGCAGACTCCGTTATAAAGGATTCTTGTGAGCAAGGGTCCAATAATGCCCTCATCAAGTGTTTTTCTCCATTTGCAGCGTTTACTTGCACTAACGCAGTTGGCATCATCACCGCGAGGGTCCCCATAGTGAGGTGAGATAGAATACTCTTTTTATTTTTATCTTCTTTTTCTTCCTGGATATCTTCTTTACTCTCTAAAAGCGGCGACGATGTCTCCAGAGCCCTTTCAGCGGTCTGCGGCTGCGGGCTCCACGTGCTGTGCAGTAGAGAGTGATGCTTTCTCCCACATCGGCGGCAAGAAGATCGGTATCTACATATTTTAACTGAGTGTCCCGGCATTAAACAGTTAAAACAAAGCCGCCAGCCTTGCACATATTCCACTCTCTTATCTACAGCAAGTTTTGAGAATTCTTTACAAGTGTATAGCATGTGGTCTTGATTACAGAAAATGCATTTCTGTTCTACTTTATTCACATGGAAACTTCTTTTATTTACAGGTGTGCACGATGAAGGGGTTTGTATCATTTCCATAACACGAAATCTTTTTTCTAGGAACTTTGTAAACATGTTTATTGTTGGTAATTCGCTGATATCTAGGGACCCCAGCTCGCTTTCCCACTCTTTATGTGATTCTGGATCCAGTTTGTTGACAATTATATGAACCACTAGTACGTCCCAAGTATCAACTTTAATATCTTGATTTTTCAACTTATTCAAACATTCACTCGTCGTGTCCAGTAAGTCTCGTAACCCTTTGGCTGTTCCCGTAGTTAATTTTCTTTGATTTACTAATCGAGTCAAAATCGTGTTTACTATTATTCGTTTGTTGTTATATCTTTGGGTTAAAATATTCCAGGCAATATCGTAATTACTCTCGGTGACGGGAACATGTTTTAACAATAGTTCAGCCTCACCTGATAAACAACTTTTCAAATAATGCATTTTCTGTACTTTGGTGAGTGTTGTTTTGTTGTGGATTAACGACGTATATAGGTCATGAAAGGAAGTCCACTCGTGATAGCTGCCTGAATACTGAGGGATGTTAATTTTAGGCAAACGGACTTCATCACAAACACTTGTGGCAGTTGGAGGGTTAGACGAGTTGGATGCACTTTCTCCGCTTCGTACATTCATAGTAGATAACAAATCCATCATATCAGACCGTAAATCAATGTATTGTTCTTCCATTTCCGAAAAGTAATCTTTTGTGAAGTACTCCAACTGTGCGCGTTCTTGTTTTGGTACTAACTTCAACATTTCCAAATGATTGTTGTGGAATTTACTCCAATAATCCGTAAGTGTTTCCATTCGTAGTTGTACATAACCTCTCGTTAGCCGTTGTTTGGGAGATTTCTTGTAATTAGTAATTGTTTTCACCAACAACACGTATAAATTTTCTTGTTCTTTTATGTAATTATCCATGATTAAATGTTTATATACACACACCAATGTTTGTATACACTTATAACGTCTATTTATCACTAATTATGTAGTCTTTTCACCTTAATATTCACTTAATTTTGATATTTTTCGTAATGTAGTAAATAACATTTGAGGTTAAAAATCTCGTTGCACTAATATAGTTCTTATTATCCGGTTCGAAGGACCACTTTGTACCGGGCGCTCTTGAGGTGTGGGAGAATTAAAAACAACCGTTCTTTCTGATAGCTAATGCAAGACGACTTTATTGAAATAAACAACTAATTGTGACAGTTTTAGGACGCGTAACGCCATCTGTTGATGCACTTTTGAATTAGAGCTACATTATGAGGGAAACATGCAAAATTTAAATCTTCATAACGTAGATATATGTAAAAGGTGTTACGGAATATTAACTAGATGCACTAACTCGAACAATGGTAATGGTATTTATTGGTAAATACCGTCATAACATTGTATATCCTAAAGTAGTACCTACCTACCTTACTAAAATAACTCTTAAAAATATAATATACTACAAAAATAAATCTTAAAAATATAACGTTTCCAGGATTTAATCGGACTCGTAAAACCACATGAAAATAAACTTTATTAAAAGAGTTTTATTAAGTATCGTAATTTTTGGATATTGATATTTATATGATAGGCTACCTACCCACCCACCTACCTACTTATGAAAATTTAAATAAATAGAAATACACGCACGGCATAGAAGTAGACACGAATGAAAATTGTTTAGACAATTGATGACCTTAACCTAGTTATGGCCAGCTTCCTGACTACATTCCGTAGGTACTAACCAAATTCAAGTTGCACCACACACCACACCCCTAACGGCCCTAACCTATGTAATTGCGAATTGCATTCGTATTTCATTCATTCATAGCCTGTTTTACCAAAATATGAACGCGATAAACACATCTTTTACCAAGAAATTTAAATAAGCCGAGTCTAAGTATAAATAATAATAACAATAACATTAAACCTAAGTAGTTTTTGCGTAACATCCTTTTTATTCAAATTCAAAACTACTTTTGGTTAAGTAAGGTAAATAAATTACCCTACCTACCAATTGGTTTGTTTGTTTGCTGCTTGAGCAACACAGATAATGCGGAAGGCAAACGTTTCGTAGAATAACAAGGCGCAAAACGATATTTCGTTGGAGCAATTTATGGCCATTAAAACTTGGTCGTTTCGTTTTTAAACAATAACCGGTTCAAAGACGGTTGTTTTCTTTGAGCTTACGGCCGTATTTTGCGCAGGGCGAGGTTGCCGCGGCGCTTGCAGGCGGCCAAACGAATCGAGGCGTAGATACTGTTGTGAGGAAGTGTTGCCAACTCGAAATTTCGTTTAGTGCTCAAACTATATACGAAATTCTGCTAAAATATGCTAAAATTTCTGAAAATGTGCTAAAAATATATGCTGAATAAGAATCACACTACTCATCAATATTGCGTCTTAAACTATTATAAAAATTAGCGAAATAAATAAAAAATAACTGTCTACTGTGATAGTGGTCACTCTGGTTATAAAAAAATGGTTATTTTATTGGTTTTATTCAAAATATAAATGTTCTTCGTCAGTGTAAGCAATAGATTAAGAAGAAGCTGATCAAATAGTTTGGGATTGGGCTCTTTAGAATGGTTATACTACAATTACAAATAACTACAGTTGGCATTAAAAAATGTATCATTTATGTTTTATAGAAAAATTCAGACATTTATTCTGCAAATAGGCCACAGGGGCACTTTTTTTGCCTGAAACTTATTTTGCCTATGTTTTTTAAATTAATCTCTTCACCCGATTTATCTACCACCTGTTGTTAAAAAAATCAATTTCCATTTTATAATGCAGAATGCACATTAAAATCGAATTTTGATTGGATTTTCAAATTTGGGTATATGCTTTCACAGTAGATATGAGCGCCGATAGGTGTTTGGTCGGCGGCGGCGCGCCGGTCAAAATCGATCGGCGGCGGCGGCGTATCGGCGGCGTGGCCTTGAAAGCACGTTTTGCATATAAAAACTAATAACTTTTAGCACCTTTTAGTTAAAAGGACCGCCCGGGATCGTAGCTGGTGCGGGAACATAAATTAAATAATCATCTCTATAAATTGCAATGCCTTATGGTACAATACGTAGGCAGACTTCCGCAAAAAGTGCCTGCCAGGCCTGAGTTCAAGGTCGTGCCCGCAAACTTCGAGCTCGAAGGGTTCGCTCTAAGATGAGGGCATTTAATTTCGCCGCCAAGCCTTGCAGTAATCTTGAAATGATCCGTATGGCTCGTTTTGGCCACATCAAACGTGTAGAAACCTAATTAGTAGCCTACCCTCCTGGTAGTAAGCAGTTCTGGTCTTTATCCAAATCGGTGGGAACCAATTTCTGTCGTCCGATACTTCCTCCTATCCAGAACTCTGATGGTTCGCTGGCTTTCACCGCATAAGAGAAGTCCAATCTCTTCGCCTCTCTATTTGCCAGTAATTCTAATATAGTTCGTACAAAACTCTAAGTGCAAATTCTGTCAAATGAGCGCAAGCAAAAAACGACCAAGAGCTCTGACTGTAAGGTAGATTCTTTAGAAGACAATTGTGCCCCTGCCATGTATTTTTGTACATACAGAATGAACTAAATCGATACATAAAACACCTGCATCAAAGGCATTGGGAAGACTTAGACACATGCAGGCAGACAAAAGAAATAATATTAAAAAACAAAATCCCAAACTCACAAACACACTACTCAGAACACACAGAAACCAACTACGTAAAGTAGTAGGCATAATAACAGGACACAACACAACACACTAAACAAACATCTCTACAACTTGGGAATCACCGACAGTCCCTTGTGCAGAGCATGCATGGAGGCAGAAGAGACTGCTAGACACATTCTACTAGACTGTAAGCAGGTAGAAGTATACAGGAAGAAACACCTAGGAAATCCGAACACACTGCAGGAAGCAGTAAACAATATAAAGGCACTGATAGGTTTCATACAGGAACTAGGATGGTTAGAGTAGCGCTACCCCCTTTTTCACGCAAAATAGGCACGTTGGATGTCGACTTGCGGAAAATGCCCAGTATAACTAAGGTAGATTTTGGCTTGCGTTCATTTGACAGCATTTGGCCTTACAGACGTGACCAATGCTAGTGGGCCTTATGGTATATCCGCAAGAGTTCTGAAGCACTGTGTTCCCGAGTTGTCTCCTATTTTTACACACTTGTTCCGGCATCCTTGCTTGCCAATGTGCAACCAGTGCCTAACAAGTGTAGTCGTGCCGATCCCTGTAATTTTCGACATATCATCACCACCTCCATACTTTGTAAGGTTATGTAGAGAGTTCTGAACAATAAGCTGCTGACTTAGCTTGAAACTAAAGACCTCAGTAATCGGCAATATGGCTTTCGCCAGCGCCGTTCCACTGGGGTTCTTCTTGTGTATGTCACGCAGCACACACTACTGGGGCGAGGCTATCGTGAAACACGGTGAGGCTCTTGCTGTGTCTCTTGACATCTCGAAGGCTTTTGAAAGGGTTTGTGATGCTAATCTGCTTCTCAAGCTTCCGGCATATCCCTTCAGTTTGGTCAATCCGAGTAGTCACCGACGGCTGCTCGTCGGACCTCATGGTAAGTGCTAACTTGCTGCATTCAGCTCAGTGGATCGCAGAGCCAGGAGGCTCATTGGCGGCTGTACGGTATACTAAGGTGCAGAAGCTAGCACATACAGGCAAAGTTGCCTGTCTAGCTGTGCGTCTTCTACAAGTTGTACTTCGCCGAGTGTGCTTAGGAGCTCCATAAGCTCAAACCGCCTTCCCCCTTCTTCCATCGGACATCCAGACGTACGTCGAAATTCCTCTTATACGAAAAAAGCGCTTTTCATTCTCTTTTATTATGCGCACTGCTAAGGTTTGGAACGTAAACTATGTTCGCGAGGTCTACAAGCTCACAGAGCCACTATTGTATATGGGCTACAGCGCGCGCGGGTATTAAGGATGCCGCGCCGATGCCACGCCGGTGGCGCCTCATCGGCGGCGGCGGCGCGAAGTTTTCATCGGCGGCGGCGGCGCGCCGGCGCGGCGCTCATAGCTATTTCACAGATTCATGACCTGAGAAAAATGTTTTAAAAAATATGCTAAATGCTAAACGTAAAATTTAACTGCTAAATAAGTCGAAAATATGCTACATTTAGCAGAAATTATGCTAAGTTGGCAACACTGAGGAAGGCGAGGGCCGCGAAGGGGCAGGCTGGCGGGAGGATCGAGACGAGAGCCGCGTGCGTCGACCCGCGGCCGGCTTTGATCTCGCCGCGCGCGCCGGCGAGCGAGCGCCGCAAAGGCCGGACCGAAAGGGTCTCGGAGCCCGCTCTCTTGCCAGCTACCTCACACACCTGCCGATCGCTCGCCACAATAAATTCACAACTGCAGCCGGTAGCCGCATGTTAGTTGGTCCTACTCTTTAAATCTTTCAATGCACTGTTGTGTGGTATAAATAAACAAATGAGACATGTGCGTAATAAAGGCGTTTGATGAGCCCGCCGGCGCGACACGCGCCTGCGGTCGCGGCGCCTGTTGTTTTCTCTCGGTGGCCCACATCTGCTCACTTGATTAGGATTAGGTAGGATGCCGCTAAAATTAAAGCACATGCTCAATGCTCGATTTAATGACAAAACCAGCACTTGCTGGGCTAAGATGATCGCGTATATTTCAGATATTTAGCATTCGTCCCTCTCGGCTAGTCGGCTCTCGCACTTAGATACTACATACTACTTGATAGTAACTATGGCAGTACCTACTTTCTGGATGAAAGAAACAGGCTATAGTGTTAAATTGCTGTACGTTACTTTGTTAATGTTAATCATTAAAGAGTAATCATTAGGTATAAATTTATGGTCTTATGCTTATAATATCATTAGTTCTGTTTGTTTCTTATAAAAAATATAAGCGATCATCTTGGCCCCTTTGATATTGATAATGTATAAGCTAGCATGCTATTTACATTATCGTTGAAAATACACTCGTACCTGATCATAAATTCTCGATTTACAGATACGAAATACAGATTATTGTTAACTAGTACCTCTACGAGTCGTAGGCAAACCAGCTATTTTTATTTCACTCTTTCTAAAAGAGCTTTTCTAAAATGATATATGATCCAAATTTTACTAGTTTTGTTGCGGTTGTAAACTACAAACTACTAACTTGGACAGTTGTAAAATATTACCGACTGCCGGCTATTCTAAGCAAACATCAGTGATATTATACAAGATACTTACGTTCAGAGTACCTCAGAGCTCTCGGCATTTGCCATCAGATTACGATATAAATAAACTCGGGTCGGCGACAAGAGTTCCGATGTAACAGTTACTCGGAACCGCTATTTCCGACATTCTACGAACGTGTCATCTTCAGTACCACTTTCAGATTAAGTGCCATGGGTGACAGACAGCCAATGGATGGACCTTTGTTTACCCACCGTTAATTTATTTTTGGAATCAACTCGCTTCATGAGGCAATGATTTATGTCTGCATAATTTTAAACTTGTCTATTGGTTGAAACACAGTCTACTTAACCTAGAGGCTAAATGGTCTGTGCTGTGGATTCAAAATACATTTTTCAACTTAGGGAAGGTTGCGAATTCCTACAGTATCTGTTCACAGGTTTTTTTTTATATTTTTTGTTGAAAGTTCACGAATTAATCACGATTATATTACATTGACAAACTTGTCCGCTATGGTATGTGAGTTGTGATTGTGACTGTTGTTGCTGTGAGATAAGTGACGTTCCGAAGTCGGATCCAATTTGGAACGATTTCCTCGTAGGGCTAGTCCACGTGGTTTATTTAACGATCCGGTCGTATGGACGTAGTCAGCGGGGCCGCCTTCCATATTCAAATTACAGGTTTGAATGTAGGTACCACTCGCAACGCCGCGCCGCGGGAGAGACGGCGCGGCTTACGACTGCCGATGAGGCCACTTTCTAGGAAATTTCTAAACATTTATAACGGCGGGTGCGATTGTAATTATTATATGAAAGTTCACGTGTATCTGCCGGCTTTGAGTGTTTTGAACGGAAACTAACCGGGGTTACTTTCCAATTGAGGGGCGAATTAAAAAAATCGGTTTTTATGACATGTTTTAGTTTTTATTTGGTCAACCAGGGCTCAATGGTTTGCCTTCGTCAATTTTCTTACGGGGGACGACGGACGATACTTATTACAGGTGATGTGAAGAAGGAAATGCCTTTTGTAAAAAACTAGATTCCTAAAAGTATTCCGGAAGAAAAAAGTTCCGTCTAGTAGCAGTACTAGCACAGTATAAATATATCCCATCAAAAACATAAATGTGAAAAAATGCCAAGTTCGTATACAAAAGAAGTGCTGAAAACCCGAGTTCTTTAAAAGCTCCTCAATGCTCCTGTTGCATAACGTTCTTCAATTGATTAAATGATTTGTTGTATTGTAATGTTATTTGCCACTTACTCAATAGCGCGACTGTCCATCTTCCATCTAGAATGGGGAGTTCAATCCATCATATAAACCCTGAAAATTAAAATTTTCACAGTAACAGAAAAACTATATTGCTTCTCTGCCTCGAGGAGGGAATGACGGCATCTAATTAGACACCGTACCTGGACACGGACGATGCGCGGAATACTCTGCACAAGTGTGGCTACTGTGGCTGGCGAGACTCACCAGGGTGCAACAGTGAGTGGTGTGTCTATACAGTCTATCTAGTATCTACCACATAATCCACGACGGCCTGATATTTTATGTAGGCTTTCCTGATGCCGACGCTACCCTATGGGTAAAGAACTTAGATAGCTATTGTTTTATAAATTGATCTGCTGTGTAAAACGACTTGTAAACATACCATACGATTACCTAAATAAAAGTTAGGTACATCTAATTAACCAACGCAGAAAAAGTCAAACCCACCTTAATTCAACACTTCGTCGTCGTGTTATAAGTTTCCGGGTTATAATTTAAGCCACTCCGCAGTGCCGGATTAAGACTCCTTGATGCCCTAGGCAATCCACGCCTGTGGGCCCCCCATTCGCGAAAACGCGAGCACAGCGAGTGCGAAATTTTTCAAATATTATGATGCATGTGCAGAAAATACTTCATACGCATCAAGTCATAATATATGTAGACGGAAACGCGAGCGTAGCGAGCGCGAAATTTTTCGAACATTATGATGTAGGTGCGGAAAATACTTCATATTACGCATCGAGTTATGGATGTAAACGCGAGCGTAGCGAGCGCGAAATTTTTCGACCATTATGATGCAGGCGCGCATAAAAAACCATACATAATTAATGTAAAAATAGCAGCTGTTTGTTTTCCGAATAAATAAATACCCAGTAGAAATCGACACTAAAAAAATATAACTACGCAAACCACGATGTTGATCTACTTATTTTTAGGGTTTCGTTAATACCCGAAGGGTCCAATTGGAGTCCTTTCACGTGTACGTCTGTCACCTGTCACAGGTTTTCAAGCCTAACGCCTGGAAATTCCGTTTTCAAATTTTCATAGTTTAAAGCATGAGGTTTACCTAAAGCCATACAAATTATCGAAAAATATTTTAAGGGCGTGAAAAATAAAATTATGATTTGACCGGTCGTTGTTTAGAGCTCGTTGAATAGATATATGCTGTATTTTTACCTCCCTAACTACCTACCCCCCTGGTTGCTCCTGAGAGGTGTGTGATTTTCTGAGAGATAGGAGGGAGTTAGAGAGATATACCGTTTTGTATCGCTCTGAATGAGAAGAGCAGCTGCCAAAGTACCTAAGTATTTTTACGAAAGTTTGCTCCGCTTTTTTTTGCCTCCCATCGGCCTATGAACTTCGAATTTGGTCATATTTAATGTTTATTATTACGTATACTCGTATTTTACTAAAAAAAGGTTGTGCTATAACCGGAACGAGCGAGCAAGCGGGGAGCGGGCACTTATCACCCCGAACGTCAACACTAGCCGTGCGGATTTTCAAAATGACCTTTTTTCGTGGTGTTTCTGGTGCCCCCCTAGACGTGGTGCCCTAGGCAATTGCTTAATTTGTTTAAGGGTTAATCCGGCACTGCCACTCCGATACACACAGAAGATGGGGTTGGGAAAGATAAAGTCATATGTAGTTTATTTATTTAAGAAGTTTTCTTTCTTCACACGAAAGTGCCCGCTTTTCTGTCTATTTATTATTATCTTGTGTATATAAGATAAATTAGATAGCCCTAAGATAAACAGAGAAAGAATTATTGTTAAAATAGAGTAAACTTGGGAGCACTTTATGTGTAGTGTATCCCATAATGTAAATAAAAACGCGCTTGAACTGTTTACGGGTAGGTTGGTAATTAATTCGTCATCATTACACTGTCTAGTTAGAAAACGAATTCATTTTCAGTAAAGCAATTGAACAACCCATTATTTTTTTATAACAAGTAAGTTAGTATGTATTTCCACTCGTTATAAAAAAGGTGCTGCCCTTTTTCTGTATCAGTCGGCAACTTGCTGATGACTGCATTTTTTTTTAATTTTTCATGTCAATATGAACTTTCATTGCAAGTTATTCCATTAGGTTTTTGGACATATTATCGTATCACATTTTCTTGATAAAATTACTGTCGAATTTGTATATCTAAGATACATAATTGTTGAACTCCTTGGTATGCCAACACATTTTTCAGTAGAAATCAGGTATTATGTAATATTCCTAGTCCTAGGCAGGTTCTTTTTTGATGAGAGTGCAAACAGAGGCCGGTTGAATAGCGCAGGATCAGATTATGTTGCGGAAGTTCGCCCGAGCCCGACAAAGCGGCTCCAGGCCAGGCGCATTCAGCGCCGGCGGGCTCGATATCCGTTCAATGCGTCGATTCAAGCCTTAAAACATACACTTTTTTCGCGGCTTTTTGTCTGAGAACGTTGAGAACAGACGAGTTAACATGATTCCGTCGAAAATCGCATCCTGTTCTTTACATTTATTAGCGCCGGTGAGCGATTCGCGTCCGGTCGCGGGATTATAATCATTTCTGTCCAAATATTGATCTTTTTTCGCTTCCGTTCTATTCGATCGACCGGAAGAGGGCGGATTGTTGACGTAATACTCGTAGTAATCAATACTCAACTGACACCCCCGGAGCCCTAAACCCCTTTATTGTGTAGGTACACCTTTTATCCTTGCCCGAACCACACAAAACTTAATATCACGTATTTGCTGATAAATTAAATTGTAGGTACTTAATACCTTGCTTCCTTTTAATTATAAAAAAACCGGCCAATTGCGAGTCGGACTTCGCACATTTAGGGTTCCGAACCGACCGCAAAGTTAAGTTGGTTTTTATAGGAAAAATAAGGAAATCTCAAAGAAAAAATCTAATTTATTAATATATTAGTATTTGTTGGTAAAATATACGTATTAACAAACATTATTACCAAATTTTCAGTTTATAGGTACGTATTTGAAGTTAAAAAATTCTTCGGAAATTTTTTTGTAAAAAAAGCTGACTTTGGTGGCTTCTCATTCCTTTGTTTTACAATATTTTTTTAAATTAAAAATATAGTAAGTATCTACTCAATGAGCTCTAAACAACGATACCACACTCGATAGGGTAGGATAAAAAAAAATTTCGCGCCCCCTTTAGCTGTATGGGAGCCCCCCTTAAAAGCATTTAAAAATAATTTTAGACTATTTGTATGGCTTCGAGCCAACAAGATGCTTATACTGTGTAAATTTGAAGCCTGTAGCTTCAACCGTTTGGCTGTAAATGTAAAACCTGTGTGACAGACGACGGACGAACGGACGTCTGGGGGTCACCAATAGGGTTCCGTTTTGACCCTTCGTGTACGGAACCCTAAAAATGAGAGTGAAACGTGTAACCGGATAGAAATTGTAGTATTCGGTATTGTTTTCGAGACTAGCTCTATTTGTTCCCAAATGTTGATTTAGGTAGGTTTGAAGTATTACGTATCAGCGACAGTTTTTGATCTGTAATTTCCACATTCAACCTTAAAAACGAATCAAGCAAGGTATATTATATACCTATGTATATTCGTACTCGTACAATGCAATAAAAATAATACATTCTCATCCAATAAATATAGGGACTATCTTATCTAGGGCTAGGGACCATCTTTTACGGTTACGGCTGGCATGCTGTTATGGATTTGGCTTCGACGTTAAAATAGTCCCATAAAATAATAATGGTAGTTTAAGAATGTTTGGGTGTTTCATTGTGGAAACCATAAACCTTACATGTCTATAAAAGCAGGTTTTAAGATGGCGCCACTGCATAACCGTCTGGCTTCGTAGCTTCCAGAAATTATGTTAGTCAAATATGACTGCCTCCAAGGTTCTCTTGCAAACTTACTTTCAGTGGAAAAATAAGTTTGCAATCTTTTATTCATGACATGAAAATTTTTTTCGAGGTTTCATAATTGCATTTCGTAGATAATTAGGTATTGTTGACCTATCTTCGTAGGTGGAAATTGGTCACCAAGGGTCACACCCTTGTCTACGCAGACGATGTTCATGCTTTCTTTCTTTCTCGTTTAGGATTCCTTTTCAATACGGTACGCTATGCTTTGAAACCTTTTTGCTGTGGAATAATCGTCTAAAAGCATTAACAACCTGTTTGTTCTTGGATTCCGAAAAATCGTATTGAGTGCAGCCGGCAATGCAGCGCGATTGTAATAGTCGGCGGTTGTCAAATGAAACGGGCATCGGCCGCGGGCGGCTGATAATGGAATTTCTGGGAACGACCCCTGTGGGGTGTGCCGCGGGGTGGGCGCGGCGAGCGGGGGGGATGGAGCATCCATCACGCCGCGGGGGTGCAATTAGCCGGAGTAGATGTGCTGACACGTCGCGCCCGCGCCGCCGCCTGACCGACTCGACGCGCGCCGAATGCTCGAGCACGTTGCACGACACGCTCATGGCATCACTTGAATTGATGTGCACCTAAACCACGACTGAATTAATCGAGTTTAATGCATTCATGTCAGCTATTTAATATGCAAATTCCAGAACTAAATCGCTTCCCGATGAACAAAGTAATGTGTGGTTTAGCTTAAATGCGACGAGAATGTATGCCAAACATTCTTAATGCTGTCTGATCCATGAGATAAAACTATGAAATGTGTCTAGATTGATATTGAAACAGGTTTTGTGCATTTAATGAGATACAGATAAGGAGCAAAAAATGTAGGTAAGGTAAATTTAGGCAAGCTCTCGGCTTTTAGTAAATTGACACAGCCCATTCCAAATAGCTAGAGTCATGTTTCATTATTGTAAGTTGCTCTATCACAGTTTATAACATGTGTCTGTCCATCTCGTTTTATCTATTCTACAAAAATCCCTAATGGCTTCCATTTACTGCGGCTCAGGCAGCGGCAGATAGCGGGCACGTTAATGATAATCAGTTTGTTAAGTTTTAATTCCCATAAAAAATCGACAAAAAGTTAATGTCCATCCGGGTAGAGGGGGCAGCGGGCCGAGCGGGCCGGCATTTCGGTAGCGGCACCCGATTATCTGCAGATAACACACAAAAACAACTTTTTGATTTATGAAGAAAGCCCGAGAGCCGGCTACCGGGCGCCGCGCGCTTGCTGCACTTTAGTGACGTCACCGCATACCGTAGACAACACATCGATTCTTTTTTGCAAGCTATTTTATCCTATTGGACCAATGTCTCTCTTATCTGGTTGAGTGCACGTAATCTCCAAATAGACAATGTTATTTGGGTCTCCGCTGTAGAGCTCATTTTTATGATGTCTCAGTTTTTCTGTTCTGATATTCTTTAGAGGTATATAAAAATATTTTAAGCTGTAAATGTTCCCATTTTAGTATAAAGCACGATATAATCTCATTGTTCTTGTACTTATTATCAATATAGGTCATGGTCAACCGTTTCATTCATCATAGCTCATGACATGAACATTAACACGTTTTTATTGAAAGACAGAGTGGCAAAATAAGTCCAAAAGTTCTAGAAAATTGCATCATCTTGAAAAATATCCAACTCCAAATGCATACTTACAAATACAATATAAAAACTGGTTCCCAAACAGCAATCACAGAATCAATGCATGTATTTAAAAATAATTTGAATGTCGACAGGTGATGCAGACAGCACTATAGCGTCAAGTTTGGTGAGGCCTGAGCGGCCAGATTTTGAAACATAATAATATGTAAATGAGTCGCGCTCAAAGGCGCCGCCTCTCGCACCCAAGCCTTTTATTAGCTACGCATTAATCTGATATTTGTGTAAAAGGAATTTCTTCGATATAAATAAATTTACCTACAGCAATTATTTTTTATTTATCGTGCCTTTTGATTTTAGCGACATCTTTTATTTTTATGTGCAATTTTAGTGACATTAATAGGTGTGCTGTAGTGTAGTCCCCATCATGTGGTCACTAATGAATGAGCGTAAGATCGATTAAGTATGCATTTCACAAAACAATTATACGTAATGCTTTTTTGTAATATTTTAAACTCCTGTTATGAACAGGCACTTACGTATACGCACTTAGGGCCTACGCTAGCTTACGCGGGTGCACGGAGCGGGTCATACTAAACTGCCCGCCGCGGGCGCAGTTTAGTATGACCCGCTCCGTGCACCCGCGTAAGCTATCGTAGGCCCTTCCTTACAGTTGACCTAAAAATTAGATTTCAAAGTCAAGTAAAATTTATTGATTTATTTATTCAAATCATACTATAGTAAATAACAATAAATTATTTTCAGCAATTGAAGAACGTAATGTATAACAGGAACTAAGAAGCTTTGAAAGAACTTGGTTTCCTTAGATCTTACTTCTTTTATCTATTACCGAAACCGTTTACGAACTTGGCATTTTTTTACATTTATGTTTTTGATGGGATACATGTAGTTATACAGTTCAGGAGCCAGGGACTATTATATAGATAAATATTAACCTGTGTGTAGGTAGGTTACGTAACTTACGTAAGTATAACATTTGTCTGACCAAGAAAAAAAAAAAACAAAAAAAAGCAACTGATCAATTAATACATTCAAATCATTTTTTCTATTAGAAAATCATTGTCCTGATCCTGACCCTAGGTAATATTTAAGTGTATCATTCATTTTATATAAGTATGTAATGATAGAAGCTTGTATTTTATGAGGAAAAATGACGGGGACACTCATTTTATAATGGTACTATGGTATCTTAGACTAACTGTAAACTGCTTTCGAATCATCATCTAAAGCCCCACACCGTTACACGTGAATATGCCGCCAATCATATTTACGTGTAAACTGAATTCTCCCAGATTGGGAACATGACACCTGTTGCGGATGTCAATATTGTATGCTATTTTGGGACGGCTATATTTGGCTCGCTACACCTCTTGCATAATAAATACCTAATAACGTAAGTAAATTCATATTAGCCTCAGTTATTTAACTTGAATAGGGCTTCGTTTGAAAACTTTGAAAGTGTTTCCTGACTTGACTTTAATACCAGTAGCTATGATCCGGTTCGAAGGACCAAAATGAAAGCTTTGCAAAGCCAGATGAGGAAATGTAAGGAAAAGAAGTCGATTTTTCACTTTACTACAGTTGTTTTTGATTTCATTGTTCTCTCTAGAAAGTCCTTCGGCTTCCCCCGTAAGTTGGAGTTCGCATCTTACTTAAGTTCGCGGAAGCTTGCACATTCGCCGAGCAAACTACGGCATTCTCTGTGAAAGGCATGTTCACTCACACTGTTGGTGACTCTGCTCAATCCAAGTTTGCGTTGAAAGTTGGTTACAACTTCACCAATAGTGACTTTGCAGGAACTCCGTTAATTTCTAACTCAAATTCCGTCCTAGCTAGCGTAATGACGGCGATAGAACGAATAATGGGGATAAGGTGGAATGAGAAGTATAATTATAATGATGGATAGATCCTTAAAAAAATAAAGATTACAACAAAGTTTCTACTTCATAAACTAGCCCTTGTTGGGATGAGACTGGTTTCCTTACAATGTTTTTCTTCATCGAAAAGCTACTGTTAAATAATCTTTCTTTTCAAAAGATATTTCGTAGTAGGTACTTACATATTACGTGTTTTGAAAAACCCCGTAGTTCAAACCTCACGGCTACAGACTAATTACAATACTGTAGCCTACAATGGCTCGATAGCATGGAAACTCCAATACCATCTCGCATAATAACCGCGTGATGTCTAATGGTGTAGGTACCTAATGCCCAAGATGTTACATTTTTTTCCACTAAGGCCAGCAGGGAATGAAAAGCCAAAACGTTTGAGAATGCCGCCCTGTGCTCAAACCATATTATAGGTAGTCGCAGTGCAAGGCCCTTACTGTTCAGGCACTTCCCGGCGCCAACCGGGCGCTTCCCTGTTTGCTCGTCCAATTCAATCTCGCCCCCATCAACAACCCCACTAACAATACGGAGCTTATCTCGATCGTAGACGTACCTAATTAGATATGTTCAGTTAACAATGTGTGCTGTGCTGACACCATTGCCGGGATGACTCAAGATAAATTCTGCTTACCTAATCCCTAGTTTCCGGTTGCTTACTAATCTTATTATACATTATGAGAAAAGTACCTAATCAGAGAAATTTGGAACATGATGTGACTTCCACGTAGATAATAGGTACCTACCTACTTTTCTATTCAAAATATTTATCGAATTTGCTACATAGCCTCTAAAGAAACATTTCTATTTTAACAGACATTACATAAATCTATAATGATTCCTATTCTCAGTAGGCAGTAATTTGACTACGGCAATTTTCGTGCAATTTGTGAAAGCGGAATTTTGCTGAACAAAAACAGATGAGTCAACTTCACCGGTTGTTTAGCTGTCGCGATCAACTTGATCCCTAGTTACGGTTGACTGATATATTGATTTGGACCTTATTGGGATTGGAAAAAGGTCATTTTCGCACTAAGCTCTTTAACAGAGTCGTACCTATCCTATATGGGTAGCTGAAGAGGCTGCCGATGCACGTCAGGCTGTCGCCGCCCCCTAGGGATCGAATCAATTCAGGCAATTACATCGGGGGATGCGGCCCAGCAGAAACATGCCGCTGGATAATCACTTCCGATTGCTATATATTTAAGTAGAAATCCATCATAAACCACATGGTGTAGAGGTTTGTACGCACCACGCATGGTTGTAGGTACACTAGCTATTCTGTTCTTTGGCTATATCTATATGTAATGTAAGTAGGTAGAGGAGGTACTTAGTTTTTTGGCGGAAACATTTTTTTTACCTGATTGTGGATTTATAGGCCTAATAAAGCGATAGGAGTGCGCGGCTGGAGAAAGGACTGGGAAAAATCCAGAGGAAACATCCGATACGACCACGCGGGCGGTTTAAACACTGGAATAAGGTACTCTAAAGGTACAAACAAACTCGACCGCTCCGTGTCCGGGCCGGCCCGTTTTCTAATACAGGACGCGCGACGGCCGTCGATTTCTTGTACTAGAAAACGAGCCGGCCCGGACACGGAACGGTCTATAGTGACTAGTGTGTTTGTATTGTACCTTAGGAGTTTGCGCACCAGTACAACCGAATCTGCGGGGTCAGTGGAATCGAGCTTCTGGGAGTTTTGTCGCAGGTTCACTAAACCTAGCCTAGCTGAGTGAGAAGAGTCCAGCCAGAAACTTGGGTCGGCCTGACCTGACTCTACCCAGTAATCCAGTATGCGGCGGTACCGGGACGAATTCATAGGGACTTTATTTAATATAGTAGGTACTTTAATGTTTTTTTTAAAATTTGGAATAGGAAAATTAAAATTCAGTCGATACGAAAGGTCAGCTCAATATAGGTTATTTTTTTTGGGATAAGGATTCAGGGAGAAGTATTTCAAATTTTACATTTATTTTAAATTTTAATTAAAAAAAAGTTTTTTTTTGAGAAATCGTCATTATATTCGATTTCGACTAATTCGGGGATAAGGATTTCAAATTTTATATTTATTTTGAATTTAAAGTTAAAAAAAAAACAAAAATCGTCATTATACTCGATTTCGACTAATTCGGGGATAAGGATTTCAAATTTTATATTTATTTTGAGTTTTAAGTACTACATACAAAAGCAGACAGAGAGTAGATTGACTAAGAAGATTTATGATCAGGAGATGGAAGGAAGGGTCGGAAGGGGGCGACCAAGGCGAGGGTATCTTTATCAGATTTCTGCGATACTGAAAAAAGGCCAGGTCAGAAGTTCCCGCAACCGACGAGCCTGTATGAGGAGATGTATGGATGTGATTGAAGCAAGAGATCTATGTAAGGACCGTAGTACTTGGCGTTCTTTGGTCTCTGCCTACCCCAATGGGATACGGGCGTGAGTATATGTATGTGTTAAGTAAAAAAAA
Organism: Cenopis cana; assembly: GCA_951800055.1. Taxonomy (NCBI): domain Eukaryota; kingdom Metazoa; phylum Arthropoda; class Insecta; order Lepidoptera; family Tortricidae; genus Cenopis; species Cenopis cana. The sequence continues at coordinate 9,114,632 of OX637476.1, read as the reverse complement.
ATATTTTTTTTGTTTAAATCGTCAGTATACTCGATTTCGACTAATTCGGGGATGAGGATTTCAAATTTTATATTAATTTTGAATTTACATCGAGAAAAAATTTTGTTTTGCGAAAAGTCGTCATTATACCTACTTGATTTCGACTAGGTAATTCGGGGATAAGGATTTCAAATGTTATATAATACCGGCTACTATAAATATGTAACCGGTAGCACTGGTAGCAATGCAGGTCATTTGCCTTCGGCTTCTGAACCCATCTTAGAGAACATTTAATATGTGTGTAGATAAAGTAATGTATGCAACTGTACATAATTAGGCATTAAAACACTCGTGTGACCTTATTATGAAACTCGCCTTCGGCTCGTTTCATAAAACACACTCGTGTTTTAATGCCCCTCATTATGTAGCAGTTGCATAAACTACTATTTTTTCAAGGTTTTTTCTACCGTTTTGTCGGCTTCATTGACAGTATACCTACTCTCATGCCAAATTACAGTTTTCTAGTACTAACGGTTACTGAACTCATCCGGGGACGGGACGGATAGACGGACGGACGGACATGGCGAAACCATAAGGGTTCCTTGTTTAGTACGGAACCCTAAAAAAACAATGTTGGCCAGATTATTAACCCAATTGAAGCTTTGCGACATTGGCTGGCATGAGGCCCTCATTATATCACAAATGCTGACCTACCGCGAACCGAAAACGAAATATCTGCCTCTCTGTTCTGTCGCACTTGCTTATTGGAGCAACATAGAGGGAGATACTTCGTTTTCGATTCCCGCTAGGCCCCCGGGTTCGTGTATCCAGCGCATGTATCAGGAAAAGTATCGTAAGGTAAACTTCCCAGTGCTTGACACGTTTTTTTTTGTACGGGGGGATGGAACTCTCCAGTGCCGCCCTAGAGTCCACCTATATGGGTCCCGCCATGTTTTTATGGACGATCGCAGTCCTGAACTACGACCGTCTTCGGCCCCGAGGACCCTCTTTTAGTCGCCTTCTACGACAGGCAGATAGGATACCGTAGCCGTATTCTCATGGCCGGGCTACAGGGCGCAGTGCTTGACACCTTAGATACAACACAGTAGTAGACATAAGATTTATAAAGTGACGATTTTCGTGCAATTGGATCAGTATCGAGCACAGGTAACATTTTGGTTCCTATTTGAGAACCTGATATCAAGACTAGAGCATCTGAGATTAGTAACAACAAATCCAGAGGTCAGGCTTATTGTTAGTAGGTAAATGCGTTGTTGGTTGTTGGCGCACGTGACCCATCGTAAAGTCCACACGCCATGCCATCGATGGGTGCTCGATTGAGCCGATTTAACAAGTTGTCTGGCTGTTACTTAACCAAGATTGATGTGGTTATGTAGCTTCATTGTTCACTTAACTAATAACGGACTGCAGGCTTAATAACGATAAGGGACTTATACGATGTTGTACCTATGATAATTTTATATGATTTGGAATCATTGATTCCTACTAAAGCAGACGGAAGATAACTAAGTCACTAAATTTTGTGAAGTTAGCGCCTGTGCCCTTACTTTAAACCGATAAGAGGTGATAAAAACTTTCGGATTTTTTATTTTGCAAATATATTTTACAATTCAAGGCTGTGCGTACTGCTTATACCTACCTAGTTCTTAATTACATTAACCCCCGACGCAAAAAGAGAGGGGTGTTATATTTTTTACAAATCCCTAACGTACCTACCTATACTTAATCTCTAGGCTGGTCAACATGAAGGTCCTAACTGGTGTAATCGCACGGGTCGTATATATTGAATTGGAACGAGGAGAGATATATACAGATTGCACTTTTAATGCAATCGCCAGACGGCCATATTTGTATTGTAGTGCAATAAACTAAACAATATCTATTGTAACAATATCAATACTATCAATAGTCTTGTATTACCTAACTAGTGTCTTGCTGTTTTATGGTCAATAATGGTCAATAATAATAGACACTTACACACATGTTGTACAAATGATTATTTAAGGGAAATAAAATAAACACGACAATAGTGCCTATCTATAACATTCAAATACCTATAATAGGGCAGTGAAATTGTACATTAAAATCGCAAAGCGAGATGTAAAGCTGCATTTTTGGTATGTTATTTGCACCTCTTAGGAGTATGTGAAACTACATTTTGCAAGCAAAAAAAATTTGTGCTACCTGTATGATACGTGGAAAACTGCAAAATTTTCGGACTTTTTTCAGGTATTGTAGTTCAATTCAAAAACTATGGGATTTTGACATTACTTGTCTATGGCATTTTTAAAGTACATTAAATGTGCAACAATTTGAGCCTACCTAAAGCTTCGTATGTCTTATAGTTTTTGAGACATGATGTTTCAAAAATACTGCTTTATTGAGTTTTGCCTATAGTGCGTGTTGTTACGGGTTTCCGTCGAACAAACACTTCACCACCGGCCACCAGCGCCGGCTTTTAGTATGTTATCAGGCATATCTCCTGGACCCCGAAACTGCCGGGAGACAATCTCTCCAAGGTCGCTCTCCCGAGTAATGACGTCATGAAAATTGCCGCCGAAACGTTTGGAAAAGTGGCAATCACATCCAACCTATGCGACATACATACACGTGTATGGTATCAAATGAAAGCTGAATGAATATGCCATAACGTATACCTAAATTAAGTTTCAATTCAAAACTATAAGCAAAATAATAAAAAAGTAAGGAAAACATTTCCGGGTTTCCAGATTTAACAGAATAACTAGAACAGGTACCCGAGAATTATGTTGCACATAAATAATAATTAGTATGTCAGCTTTACATAACTATTTATTGTTTCTGGATATGACCAAAACTGTGAGAGAAATGTTGAAAACCCAACAGCGCGAAGCCGTTTTTCCATATAAGATAAAAAATAGTTTATTTTTAGTACCATATTGTTAGACATGTTCATCATCATCATCTTAAGAGCCGAGCTCTTGTCGGTGCAGCTTGATGCAGTTCTCTCCATCGTTGTCGGTCCGAGGCCAGCCTCTTGACCTCCTGATACGACACGATATCTACATCCTCCTTTATCTGGTTCATATAACTTTTCCTTGGTCGTCCTCTTCCTCTTTTCCCATTTATTTTCCCTTCTATAATGTTTCTGATGTAGTTGTCGTGAGACATGTTATGTGAACCATAAAACAGCAAAAAGACAGTCTATGACCTGTTTGGTTCTCCAGTAAAGACGATATAACCATAACCGCCCCCGATTTTTGAGAAAAGCAAATTACACACAAATTATAGCAAATTTAATTAGCTTTCGCGTGACATAATAGATTTTTATATAACGTAGTGGCACCAGTAATGGACTTGGGTCCAGTAATGGACGCAAAAATCTTTCACGGTCGAAATTAAGCAACGGAAAACTATTTTAGTCATGGAAACACTTTAAGCATAAAGAATAGGCTTCTATGTATCACATTGACAAATGGCATACACCTCGGTCATTTTGTTTAAAAATGGCGCGGCGGCAAAATGTGTGCTCCGGCATTTTTCACGAAAAACCTTATTTTCTTACAGAAATAACTAAGGAAGTAGGTCTACGTTTTTGATTGTAAACTTTATTTTCTCTAAACTATATTATTTTGATATGATTTCGTGAGAAGAGTTAGATATTTAACAACACTTTTTTAAAGTGTTTATTGCATTAGAATCAAATTTGAATGATTTAGAGAGGATGTACATTACTGGTTCCTATTTTTTGTTAATCTCCAATTATGGACAATTTCTCCATGATTGGTTTTCATACTGAATTCTGGTTACCCAATTATGGACACCCAATGTTGGACGGATTTATTGGCGAGGTAAATGTTTGAAAAATGCCACCTAGTTTTATTATAATATAATAGTAGTTTAAGTATCTACACAAATATCATAATCCTCTAAAATGCGTTCAGAAACCGTAGGCAAATGACCTTCATTTTAACATCAATGTACTTATGAAAATTTTCTTACCTGTGGTGAAGGTTACCAGCAGTAATATAATATTCATTATAATTTCCTATTTAGTACTATAATGATTTTTTTTTTAATTTGGAACAGGAAAATTAAAATTTAGTCGATACGAAAGGTCAGCTCGATATAGGTTATTTTTTTTGGGATAAGTATTCAGGGAGAAGGATTTCAAATTTTACATTTATTTTAAATTAAAAAAAAAAGGATTTTTTTCGAAAAATCGTCATTATACTCGATTTCGACTAATTCGGGGATGAGGATTTCAAATTTTAGGTTAATTTTGAATTTACAGCGAAAAAAAAAATTTTTTTGCGAAAAATCGTCATTATACTTTCCTGCATTGCTTGGTAGCAAGCAATGCAGGTCATTTGGTGCTTGGTGCTACCGGTCACATATTTATAGTAGCCGGTATTATATAACATTTGAAATCCTTATCCCCGAAATAGTCGAAATCAAGTAGGTATAATGACGATTTTTCAAAAAAAAATGTTTTTTTCTTAAAATTCAAAATTAATGTAAAATTTGAAATCCTTAACCCCAAATTAGTCGAAATCGAGTATAATGACGATTTTTCGCAAAAAAAAATTTTTCTTACCTTAAGTTCAAAATAAATGTAAAATTTGAAATCCTTATCCCCGAATTAGTCGGAATCGAGTATAATGACGATATTTCGAAAAATTTTTTTTTTATCTTGAAATTAAAAATTAATATTAAATTTGAAATCCTTATCCCCGAATTAGTCGAAATCGAGTATAACAACGATTTTTCGTAAAAAAATTTTTTACTTCAAATTCGAAAGAAATGTAAAATTTGAATTACTTATCCATGAATCCTTATCCCGAAAAAAAATAATACATTATTGCCGTGGTCGGGGAAAAAAGCAATTGCAGGCTGAGTAAAATTTGAATTACTTATCCATGAATCCTTATCCCGAAAAAAAATCATACATTATTGCCGTGGCCGGGGAAAAAAGCAATTGCAGGCTGAGTACTTGTTTAAACGGACGAGCTTGCGAGTCCGTTTAATTATAATACGAACCCTGCAATTGCCATTCCGGCCGAGGCTAATATAGTACTTTTCTCAAAAATGAAGGAAATACGACAAAATTTGGATAAATATTTGATAAACAAAACCTTAAAACGTCAAAAACCTCATGCTCAACAAAAAATAAACAGCGGGATGTTAATTTTTTTTTAACGGAATCGTAAGTGTATTGTTTTACCGAAAAACGCAAATTATTCAAGACTTAAAAAGACGTCGCGTTTCCAACAGAAAAATACGAGCTGAATTGGCTGAATACGACCTGGGGGCCGATTTTTGAGTGTCGAACCCTCGTCTTTTCACTCGAGATCTGTCAAAACACTATGAGGTTTTGACAGATGTCCAGTGAAAAGTCGAGCGTTCGAAACTCAAAAATCGGTCCCCTGTGCCTCCTTTTATATGACAGTTTATACTTTTTTTTAAAGTTTGGAATTCAACAAATAAAGGAATTTATATGTGAAATTGCAGACGGCCTACAATGTTTTTAGAACATAAGGTGTCCAAGATTGGGTGTCCATAATTGGATTTTGTCTGTCCATCATAGGATTTTCGAAGATTTTCGACTTTTTCAGATTTGGAGCAATTTTCTCGGAACTTACAAGTTTGTCCAAAACTTTTGTATGTTTATTATAATTAGTGATTATTAAGCTACATTTTCTTTGAAATAACTAACATCAAACTTATAAAATAAGAGAGTTACAGCCAAAAGATGTCGACGGAGTTCTTAAGCCGTCCATAATTGGTGCCATTACGTTATGTAGCATAATTGTAATGTGTAATTTGCATTTCTCAAAAATCTGGAGCGGTTATGGCAGGTCAGAGACAGTCTCTTTGCAGTTTTACGGTTCACATAACGTGTCTAACAATATACTAAAACGCTGGAGCTGGTTCATGGAAAATAGACGTTTCATCATTTTTTTATCTTATATGGAAAAACGGCTTCGCGCTGTTGGGTTTTTCAGCATTTCTCTCACAGTTTTGGTCATATCCAGAAACAATAAATAGTTATGTAAAGCTGACATACTAATTATTATTTATGTGCAACATAATTCTCGGGTACCTGTTCTAGTTATTCTGTTAAATCTGGAAACCCGGAAATGTTTTCCTTACTTTTTTATTATTTTGCTTATAGTTTTGAATTGAAACTTAATTTAGGTATACGTTATGGCATATTCATTCAGCTTTCATTTAATACCATACACGTGTATGTATGTTGCATAGGTTGGATGTGATTTCCACTTTTCCAAACGTTTCGGCGGCAATTTTCATGACGTCATTACTCGGGAGAGCGACCTTGGAGAGATTGTCTCCCGGCAGTTTCGGGGTCCAGGAAATATGCCTGATAACATACTAAAAGCCGGCGCTGGTGGCCGGTGGTGAAGTGTTTGTTCGACGGAAACCCGTAACAACACACACTATAGGCAAAACTCAATAAAGCAGTATTTCTGAAACATCATGTCTCAAAAACTATAAAACATACGAAGCTGTAGGTAGGCTCAAATTGTTTCAAATTTAATGTACTTTAAAAATGCCATAGACAAGTAATGTCAAAAACCCATAGTTTTTGAATTGAACTACAATACCTGAAAAAAGTCCGAAAATTTTGCAGTTTTTCACGTATCATACAGGTAGCACAACTTTTTTTTGCTTGCAAAATGTAGTTTCACATACTCCTAAGGGGTGCGAATAACATACCAAAAATGCAGCTTTACATCTCGCTTTGCGATTTTAGCATTTTTATTTGTAAGATTTCACTGGCCTTATAAATGATGCATTGCATTGCAAACACGGGAACGGGACACATGATGAATTTAAAGAAGGCAAGAGAAGTGTGTCAAGTAGGTAGATAACCATACAACATACAACTGTAATATAATCATAATGGGTTGTTTAGTATAATTGCATATGTAGCTAGAATACGGTAAGGCCACAGAATAGTATAATAGTATTACATAAGGGCCACACTTTTGACAGCTATACTGGTGGGTGCCCAAGGGTCTTCCCAAACGTCGGCTCGGCATGAGCCGATCAAAAAAAATTATGTGGTACGAATTACCGCAAAGTTCAGTTTTTAATCACCCAACGACTACCTACGATGACGTCAATGATTATCTATTCGATTTAATGTCGTAATTTTCACCCGAATAATATTAAAGGTAAGGTGCAACCATTCATAATCACTACCACTCAGATCCACTAGTTATTTAACCTACCTACTTACGATTCGCAATTGGTCCAATTCCTTTTTTCGAAGTCGGTTAATTTTAATTGTATCTAACTTGTAGAAATCCCAGCAGAAATGCAGCAGAAGGACCACGGAAGCGGAAGGACATTGTGGCCATCTAGTGGCCGACGCTAACAACCCCGTCAAAGGCGTATTTTCTAAGATAAAATACAAAATCGCATAGACGCCGTCACGTCAACCAATCATGCAGTTATAATTTACTTATTTTGCCGAGTTTCTGTTTCAAAGCTGGCAACCCTAATGTCTTCTAGAAGACCTCCCGGTTCGAAATAATCTCCATATGATTTATAAATAAATAGCTCATAATTATGATTTTTTATTTAGCCATAACATTACGCAGTCTTCATGTTCTTAAAGCTGTAACAGACGTTCGAATATGGTGCGCTCCGCACCGTGACCTTGGTCTGCTCCGAACCATATTCGATGGTGTGTACAGTGGTCCGCCGGACATTATTATTATTATTATTGACGGTTCGCTCTGTCCGAAGGTTTTGCCCTCTGGATTTGGTTCGGTCCGGACCAAGTTCGAACGTGTAGACGGATCTGCCATAGAAATATCGTCGGAGCTAGGGCTGCCATCCGTCCGGGTTTTCCTGGATTTGTCCTAGTTTGGAGGCCATCCGGGGGCTGTCCGGGGAGGGGGGGTCAAGAAGTGGGACACTTTTCATGTAAGGAAGCACCTCATTGAATTTAAAGGTCTTGTTTTTTAAAAATATTATTTTCGGACTCGTCCGGGGAACAAAATGCGATTTACGCCAAATGTCCGGTTTTTTTAAAATCTTTGTCCGGGTTTGGCGAAATGCGAGATGGCAGCCCTAGTCGGAGCAGACCACGGTCACGGTGCGAGCGTACCATATTCGAACGTCTGTGCGTGTGTCACACATAGATATAGTATATACTCTGTAGTTATAGATGCGCCAACAAGCGACCGGGGCTATGTCTTTCTCATATTATGACGTCAAAATATGGGGATACCATGGTTGCAAAAAATTACCCCAAAAATTTAGTCGGATAGTACTTAGTTACAAGTGATCAAATGCCATAGTGACTAAGTCGCCATTTTGACTCACTAACTAAATTTACACAACATCGTAGGCGATATCGTAAAATAAGTGATCTCGACCGGCCACTTTTTTTGGGATAATCTTACCTATAAATACATAGTCACCGGTTATCACCGTTGCATCAAACGGCGATTTCACTGATCCAAATCTATACATTTTGTTCTCGCCGCTCGCCGCTGGTCGCTGGCCTTCCTGCTCGCCGCTTGACTTGCTGGTCATCACGTCACCCAAAGAACTATGCTAAATGTTTAAGTCTCTAGACGATGAAAGTAGTAAGTAATGTAACCAGATAGTGCTTACTATTTCCATGCCCCTTTTTGTCTTTCACAGATAAATTATGTAGTTGTTGGAATAAAAGAATAAACTTCAATTTAGAACAGGTAATTTATTTACAATAATATTGGGACCGTGCGCGACGACAGCGCCACGGACAGGTGGCCATTATGGACACTTTGTCATAGCTGTCAAGCGAGAAATAAGTAAATATTGTGAAAAAAATTAATGAAATCTTGTGTTATTTTACTATATTAGACAATATTGGACGATGGTAGTCTGTAACATTATTGCCAATAACATTAAAATTGTTGTTTTCAGGTTAGGTGACTTACTTTTTTTTCTTACGGCAATTATCCACTTATTTCTTTGGTCTCGTTTCCACCACGGTCTTGAAAACTGGTAAAATTTACAGTCGCTATTCTGTGGTGTTTTTACAATTCACAATAACACATTTTACTAGAGCCATATTAAATTTATCTTTACTGCAATATGGATTTGACAGCTCAAGTCAATAGACCGCGGGCCAACGACAGGTCACGATTACCAATCTCCTCTCGCATGAAAACTACATAGAGTGGTTAAGAAAGATGAATAAAAAATTACTGTGGACGTCTGCCACGATTCCGTTGGTGGGTTGAGAAGCAGCAGCCTCCCAAAGACGTAAAAAAAATAATTAAATTCAGTCATTTCCTCTCGACTGAAACTAGGTTTAAATGATACTTAGTTAAGAAAATACCTTAACGAAAAAAAATCGTCTGCCACTTGTAGGGCGGTGAAATACCCGTCTGCCAAGCACGTGAACATGTAAAAAAATAATTAAATTCAGTCATTTCCTCTCGCATGAAATTTTGTCAGATGATAGTTTATGGCCTATTATGAAGAAATAAATTCGTCTGCCACTTGTATCGCGGTGGAAAACCCGTCTGCCAAGGGCCTAAACATTGTATGGGATGAAAAGAAAAAAACAATGTACATCGGCGTGTGGGGTATCTATGGATAGGTCTTTAAAAATGATATAGGGGTTTCTAAAAAACTTTTCCATTTAATTCAACCGTTGGTGAAATATTCGCCGTGAAAGTCGTAAAAAGTTCATCCCCCTCTTTAATTTCTAAACTGTGAGATCAAAAATTCTGAAAAAATTGGGAGGGTGTAAATAAATAAAGACACAAAAATATTCGGTTTGAATAAACTACGTCAAACGGTTTTTGAATAAACGCTGAAAAACTGTCTTGTTCAAACAAAACGACTTAAGCGACGTGAGTTTCCCATACAGATACGACCATTTTTGCTACGATTTATTGAATAGTGGTTTAAAATGTGAACTAGTACGTGTCGGTACGGAAACCTTCATTGTGTGTAATCCCAGACGCACTCTAGGACTGCTTGAAAGTTATTCGACATGCCTCAGGTCGTGTCTTCATAGGAAACTCACGTCACTTAAGTCGTTTTGTTTGGGCAAGACAGTTTTTCAGCGTTTATTCAAAAACCGTTTGACGTAATTTATTCAAACCGAATATTTTAAACCGATATCCAATAAATTGTAGCAAAAAAGGTCGTATCTTTATGGGAAACACACGTCGCTTAACGCGTTTAGTTTGGACAAGACAGTTTTTCAGCGTTTATTCAAAAACCGTTTGACGTAATTTATTCGAACCGAATATTTTTGAAAGTCTTTATTTATTTACACCCTCCCAATTTTTTTCAGAATTTTTGACCTCACAGTTTCAAAATTACCCCTCTTTAATTGCACTTTTTACGACTTTCACAGCGAATATCTCACCAACGGTTGATTAAAATGGAAAAGTTTTTTAAAAACCCCTATATCATTTTCAAATATCTATCCATAGATACCCCAAACGCCGATGTGCATTGTTTTTTCCTTTTCACCCCATACAATGTTTAGGCCCTTGGCAGACGGGTTTTCCACCGCGATACAAGTGGCAGACGAATTTATTTCTTCATAATAGTTCATAAACTATCATCTGACAAAATTTCATGCGAGAGGAAATGACTGAATTTTTTTTTTTACATGTTCACGTGCTTGGCAGACGGGTATTCCACCGCCCTACAAGTGGCAGACGATTTTTTTTCGTTAAGGTATTTTCTTAACTATCATTTAAACCTAGTTTCAGTCGAGAGGAAATGACTGAATTTAATTTTTTTTTACGTCTTTGGGAGGCTGCTGCTCCTCAACCCACCAACGGAATCGTGGCAGACGTCCACAGCAATTTTTTAATCATCTTTCTTAATCACTGTACAAGTTTTCGTGCGAGAGGAAATGACTGACGATTTTAACCTTCTGGCCCGCGGTCTACAACAACGAAATGTAAATTTTAACCGTAGTGAGCGCTGTGATCGTTTAGGCTACCCCCTCCACCCGCTTTGCACCCTGCCAATATTACATTTATAACTTTATTTTTCAATAAATAAACAAATATGTAATAAGCAGTTATAGATTATTTTACCCAATTTAATTTCCTGTTCCCTCAGTCCTGAAATCCATTTTTTCGGGATTCATCCTCTGTTGAAAAACTGAAAAAATCAAATTACTTGAAATTCCCGAAACGTGGGGTAATCTTTAGGGGATTTTTTTATTATTTGTTGGTATCCCGAAATCGAATTATAAACCGACTGAATGGTGGGACATCAATGCTAAGCTGGCTTCTATGGTAGATTTCTACTACGCGATTTGACCGGTTTGTATGTCAAATGTTTGGAGGTTATTTTTTAATTAATTCACATATTTTTCCTATTTCACCTATTGTCTCATGATATAACTAATGATTTAGCTCAGTAATTTGGTTCCGGTGAGATTTTAGAAATAAACACGGGTCCAAAATTCAAAGAAAATGTACTTACGCATGGAATGTAACATCCGCCTTTTTTCGGTCGAAATTGCTTTTACAGCCAAACACTGAACACCCCACCATGTTTGCACTGAACAACCAAACACTACGGATCTGATGATTGGTAAATTATTATTCATTTAAACCAAATTCATAATTAATTTTCCACTTATAAATTGCACTGCAAAATATTGCCACTTTGTTTTGCAATCTTCTTGACACTAATGACAGATTACTTTTACCCGACCATGAAAAAATGTCCGGTCGGTGATAAGGACAAAACATCGCACTTTTTTCTACTTCCTCTCATAGGAATCGCAATAAGGCTATCTTTCTCTTACAAAGCGTGTCAGGCCCTTGGTGTCACATGACACGGTTCGGTGGTGTGGCGCGTCGAGCGCACCGAACATGTCCGTCGGTTCGGTCGTACCATATTCGAACGTCTATTAATACTATTAGAAGACAGTGGAGTTAAGAAGTAGTCCTCTGCGATGTCAATGTCTGTTGTCATATGGTTGTCATGTCATTAATGCCATTTCTGACATTTCTCTTCATTCATTCTTGGATTCTTGTCAAAAGTACGCATGGTGTGCGTGTCAACACTGTTAACCTACAGTTAAAAAATCTTGCTTTTAATTTAATAATATGGGTAAAATAAGAAAACCTAAACGTGCAAAGGTTAGGCAAAATGTGGTCGACGATAACTCTGATGAGGAAGAACAAGTCGCGGTGGATTCGAAAGAAAATGTTGTTCAAACTATTCTCGATCAAATACAGGTTAGATTGCATACTTACGCAAAGATCTTTTATTTATCTTTGTACTCACGTATTATATTATGCACATTTTCTCACTTTTCACCTATTCCATGCTCATTTAATCGTAATGCTTTAATTACTGAAATATAGTTGAGCAGTACCCGTTTAGGAGGAAAGTTTCATAGTTTTCTTGATGAAAATATTACATATTATGTGGTATTAACCAATCTTGTAAAGGATTAGAAAGTGGCTACTGATGATTGACAAATCAGGGATCAAATTCTATTATATAAAATCCTAAACGGGTTGATGGACTCGCCTGCGCTGCTTGCACGCACCTCCCTGCGCTGCGTGGATCAGCGCACGCGTTCTTCCAAATTATTTGCTGTCCCTTCCCATCGAACCGCTTACGCTAGGAACAGATTTATCGTAAGAGCATGCAAAAACTATAATAATAAATATTCTGATGTTGACTTGTTTTTCATTCCGTCGGTAAAAAAAATTGTTTCTGCAATTAAGAGTATAAATAAATAAAAAGTTAACTTATTTATATTTTAATACAACACTGATAGAATAGTGATTATCCATAGAACTTACTTTGTAACATACTTTTCTTTTCTTTTTTTTACGTTTGTAAAGTATAATATGAACACTTGCTTTGTTTAACTTTATAATAGGTACACTTTGTTCAATAGTTATGCTTTTTCTAAACCATCTTAGTAAATGTATTAAACTATTTGTAAAATTAGTAAAAATTGATAGAACTTTATAAAGAAGTCTTGTCTGAGCAATCATAATGATATAAGCTCATTTGTGGAAACTGTTTTGGCTTTTGTATAATTTTAAATCTAATTACTTGCATGTGCTATATTCGCTGTTTGTTTCCCATTATCAAAAAATTAAAAATATCATTATCAAAAAAAAAAAAAGACTAACAAAATATCCCATAGCAACAAAACTAGGACAGCTAAATTTTCCTCTGAACAAATTCACTAAAATGAGGTCATATTCAGCGCTAGCCAGGTCAGGCCAAGCTGAGTTTCTTGCAGGACTCTTCTCAGCTAGCCTTGGGTTAGTGAACCAGTGAGCCGAAGGCAAGGGCGATAAATATGCGATCTGAGGCTTTCTTTATTACCGCCCGTGTTAAGTACAAAATTTTATGTCACCCCCTGGCCAGGAAGTGGGATTTCCCGCGCGCGGAGCGTGCAGTAATTGCCGCTTTATGGCCAGGTGTGACATAAAGTCTATAACGATCGCCAAATCTGGCTATGTAATGTCGCAGAACACCACATTTTCGACTTGATGTTAAGTTCCTAATATCTATCGATTTTTTTTCCTATAAGCAACCGTCCTTCTGTCTTTTCTCTTTTTTTTAAGACATTTAAAAAAAGGGAATGTGATATAAAATTACGATATAAAGCAACGATTCTTTCGCACTCACATATTTTAATAGAAAAGAAAACATATTGCCTTAATATCGGCGACATTACAAGACTTACCAGTATTATTAAACGAGTGGTCTTTAAAGTTGCTGAAATTCTATAGTGCTCTTTATTACAAACTTTTAAGTAGTAGTCATTACTAGCCATCCTAGACGAAGTTTTGCAGTGATATAGTCGCGATAGCCGACCCACCCTTCTGTAACCCGCTGGGGCCTAAAAAACGCTCGCTTTTGCATCGATGCGATGCTGAAGCGATGTAGCGCGTTCGTTAAATACTCTCTTATCTAGACCCAATTCTTAGGTACAACTTATGTACTTATATAAAACTACAAATATAAACATTGCATAATCTTATTTATTATATATGATATGCAATAAACATTTGATTTTACTTAAAAGCTTTCTGGAAGATCCCTCTTTAAAGACTGCCTGTTGTTTACATCTAGTTTTAAGTTGTTATGTGTATGTAGTTTCATTAATTGAGGTGTGTAAAAGAGAAATAAAGAGTGTATTATACTTATTGTATTTTCATTGAAGCTTGATACAAATGAGAATTGTGATCACACTCTCAGTACATATTTGATATTACAATATAACATTTTCCTGCCATAAACACTGTCATTAACACCAATAATTTATTAAAACAATGCCATATAAAAACACTTTAAATTTTCAGACTGCTAATGTAGAGGAGAAATATTGTGGTCTTCAGACCTTTGCCATGTTAATAGAAACTCCTGAGAACATAGAAACGGTGATTAACAAAGGTATGATCAAAGTGGTTGCTCCGCTGTTGCTGGACCAGGCCAGTTCGGTCCGGAATGCAGCTGCGGGGGCTCTGAGGAACTTGTCGGCTGCAGGGCTAGAGGCTTGTGAGGGGCTCCTGGAGCAAGATGTCATGACCACACTAATATGTTTCTTCCATGAGGTAATTATTGTCTGTATTTTTATTGAGGTAGGGTAAGCTGTAGTAATGTGGGCTCTCCCAATCATTGGCCTCTTGAACGTAAATTCAATGTATTATATGATAATGCATTTATTTCAGACATAGGTCCATACAAATTTGTTAGTAAATACAATTTAATAACCTTATGATCTACATTATGTTAGTAAATACCTATGCAAACTACTACTACGCCCTAGTAGATATGTCCAAAGCCTATGACACTGTGAAATATAAAATACTTTTAGAAAAGCTGTATGGGATAGGAGTAAGGGGCACGAGCCATAAATGGTTCGCTTCTTACCTGGAAAACCGGGAACAATACGTCAATGTACAGTACTACGACCACGATAGCGGTGAAATTATATCTACAACGTCTGATACACAAATAATCAAAAATTCAATCCCACAAGGTAGTGTCGTTGGTTGCATTCTATTTTTAATTTATATCAACGAACTACCTAAACTAATAGATGAGTCTTGCGTCCTGTATGCGGATGACGTATCTCTTCTATTCTCCTGTTCGGACGATAAAAACTTAAACCAAAAATTAGATAAAACATTATATAATGCACAGGAGTGGATGGAAGATCACAACCTAAAAATAAATTTTGCTAAGACAAAACTAATTCAGTTTAGGCCATACCAGAAAAATCCCCTAAATATAAACTACTCATTTAATGGTATCGCGCTAGAATGTGTCGACAATTTTACGCTCTTAGGCCAGGAGGGGCTTACTACCGTGACGTCATCGCGCCGCGCAAAGTACATGCGGCCGCCGGCTCACACATTGTGTGACTATTCAATGGCTGCGGAGCAGCGTTACGGATCGCACGCGCACGCGCTTGTACGATCATAAAAAATAATTCTTTTCGTGTAGTTTCGTGTTAAATAATAATGTCAAAACCACAGCATTATTGTATTGCAGCAGGTTGCACCAATAATAATAAGAACGGTCATTGAGTTTGGTATTCACCAACGGTTGACATAAAAGAAAACGAAAATGAAAACGTTGCTTCTAAGAAACCTCTTTTATTTTTTAAAGTGATGCCTTTAAAAATTATATAAAACTTTGTATCCCCTGGTTACATGTATGGAGTGCCCCCTTCCCCTACTTTAATATTTTTTCGTCATTTCACATCACTTTTACGTAGCGGTTCATACGAGTAGAACTGCTAAATGTTTTAATTGTATTTGTAGTGCTTATAGTCTCCGAGTACATCGGCTGTCACATACAGACGAAAAGACGGACGGACGGGTTCCGTTTTCACCATTTTGGCTACGGAACCTTAAAAGTACTATTCGTAATTGTATTGTAAACAACACTACTAATAATAAAGTACATATATTAAAATAGGTTCTCGCTGGTGGTAACCCTAGCGCTGAGGGCGGGGCCTCGAAAAAGCGCGTTGCGTGCGATTGAAAGAGATGGCCACGTTTAGGCACGTTTGGCATACCTAAACGGGGAATTTGTTAGCAGAGAAACTTCTGTACTTGTACTATTACTTATTCTGTGCTTAGGCTTAGATATCGACACCAACATAAATTGGAAGGAACACGTGCAAAAACTAAAAACTAAAGTTTCCCAATTTATTTACGCCCTGCAAGTGTTAAAAAAAACTACAGACTTAAAAACTGCTCTTTTAGCATATTACGCGTTCGTTTTCTCCCGGCTTAGCTACGGTATATTACTGTGGGGAAACAGCACAAATGTAGACGAGTTATTTATCCTCCAAAAAAAGTGCGTACGCATACTTGCAAACATCAGAAACACCGAAAGCTGTAAACCCTATTTCCAAAAGTACGGTATCCTCACTTTAACATCAATTTATATATTTGAAGTTTGCAAATTTGTTAAAAATTACCCTCAATTATTCATTAGGCTCGCTAACCAACCACGACGATATGAGACCAGATACAAAAATAATTTAGCACTAACAGTATTATCGAAATTAAAAATGCATAGTAAAAGCCCTAACGTAATGTGTATAAAGATATTTAATAAAATTAGCGAGGATATAAAATGCCTAAATTCTGGAACCACCTTCAACAACCGTCTAAAGGAATTCTTGATAAAGAAGAGCTACTACTCGTTAAATGAATTCCTTAACGACAAAGATGTAATATAAATAAATAAAAAATTGTTTTTGTTTTAATAGTTAGTCGCAGTCGCACTGTAACTTGAATAAAATATTATTTTATCATTTTATTAGTTAAGTTAGTATATAAGTACTATTGTGTGCCCTGACAGGGCGTCATGTACAAACTCCCTTGAAATGTAACCTAACACCAACATTATTGTACCTACATGACTATACAATGAATAAATGAATATGAATATGAGTACTATATTGCTACGCCCTAGTAGGGTCCATGTCCGCACTACTAATATTTAAGAACATCTTGTAAAAACACCATGGATGCAATAAATATATGAAATATGAAAAATACTACTACTAATCCGCAATCCTTGAGAACAAGGTAGAAAATAAATTTCATATTTTTCATAGTTCACTACACTCTTAAATGTAATAGATAGTTTTCAAACTTGACAAGTAGAACACTTGAAAAAATATACAGCATTCAAGAGGCTATTGGAGGGGGGCCAACATTACTACAGCTTACCCTATAATTGGATTGTAATCTAACTACTCTGTTTTGCTTGGTCTAATCTTTTCAAAAACCACAATACTGAAATACTACAAAGCCAGAAAAGAGGCAGTATATTTAACTCTAGGGACTGTACATTTTATTCCTTTTCAAAATTAATTTATTGTAAATTTTTTGGTGTTGCCCACCAGGCCATATCAAATTAAATCAACAAATTTCAAATAACCTGTAGTTCTAGTATGTAATATGTTTGTGTGAGTTTATTTTAAAATACTCTTAGAAATGCAATCTGATTTTCAGCATACTGAATCATTCACTCCTGACCCCAGTTCCACAACCAAAGATGAGGACATGGATACAATTATTCACTGCATCAATCTACTTTGGAATCTGTGTGAAAGTTCAGGTAGAATAACTTAAAATTACTCACTTTTTAAATTTTGTATCTTTACATAACAAAATTAAATTCAATATGTCCATAATTTTCTTGCAGACTTGGCCATCAAGTACCTTGGGCAGTCTAGAATATTGGACATATTACCTAGATACCTGGATTTGACAACCTTTGGTTCTGACATTGTAACAGCGGTGTTACAGTGTCTTATTGTTGTTGTGGAAGATAATCCCCAAGCTATGGAGAAAATAAAGTCCAACTCAGAAAGACAGTTACAGGAGCTACTGTCATTGGAAAGCAATGAGCCTGCATTGCTTTTAGTGAAGACTTTAGCTGCGGGTGTTACTATAAATACATGTGGAGGGAACATGACCGGTCTGCCTGGTAATGTTATTCACCAGATTATGGCTATACTTGCTAGTACCCTATCTGTAGACCACAGAAATACATGCAATCAGCTTTCTAGTGAAGTACCATTGCCAGATGGAGCTGGCAAAGTTACTGCGCCTAAGGGTAAAGCAGCACAAGTGTTGGAAAATCATATAAAATCTGTCACACAACTGTTGGATGCACAGCAAAGTTCTGTCGAGATTTTAGCCAATATTTGCTCTTGTGAAGGTAAGCCTGAAAACTATCCCTTTTTTATCTCTTTCTGCTAAGAATCGGACGAGGTGTTTTATTTTTTCTTTTAAACCCACAGCTAGATAAAGTTTTGTTTATCTATAAGTAATGCAGATTTAAGAAAATTGTTTTCTATCCAAGCTTTGTTTAACCTCTTTACTGCCTTAGTAGTTTCTGTAAGTTGTGTCTCACAAACCAAGGTCTTTGTAGCAAAAAACTGAAAATGAACCTTACTTGATAGTACGTAGGTTGCCTTTTCATTACTTGATATGGAATCATGGAGAGCAGGGCACTAAATGTACTGACTTTATATCAAGTCCACGGCGGCGAAAAGGTTAAGTTTTGTTCCAATTTGGATTAGAAAGTGTAATTTTGCTACAGTTCTTACAACTGCCGCTTGCCATCAGATGGGCCGTAGGCTTATTAGCCACCTTGTGAATTTATCTTTACCTTTTTTGCAGATGCAGATGATTCCATGGACGGTGGGGAGTCATCAGATAGTGAAGACCTGCCAGATGATGATACAACATGTAATGGTGGTGACACTATGCTGGCTGAAGATAAATTACCTACTGAAATTTTAGAGGCTCTGGTGTCTTTGGAAATATTTGATAAAGTTTGGGCGAAAACCCAATTGCCTGCCGAAAATGTACTGATGATAATAAAAGACTATGACGGTTCAAAATTAGTTTGTAAGAAGTAAGTATGGCTATGCTTATAGTATAAAATTTTCTGTGCCTATTTCGCCCTCGCTACGCTCCCGGTTTCATCAACATTACTTAATGCGTTTGAAGTCTTTTCCGCACCTGCATCATAATGTTCGAAACAGTCCTATTATTTTAAATTAGTTTTTGTTTAATTTAAAATTTGTTTAGTTTAAACTTAGTTGTTGTTTAATTTAACACTATCTTTACGTGTTGTTTTCGATTCGAATTGAGTGACGCTACGCGTGCATGCTAGCTTTGTTGTATTTACGTAGGCTAGCGAAAAGATTTCCTATGTAAAGCGAATATAATAAATGTTTTTTAGGCTTCAAAATCTACAAACACGATCATTGCTGTGCGTGAACAATATGCTATCAAGCTTACCCATAGACAACCTAGGAGGTGTAAATGGCGTATACAAGATTTGGGTGGAAGCTGGCAAGCTGGTCTTCAAACAGAACTCTGATGCAGTCCTCTTAGAGTCAGCTACAGCAGTAATGAGAGCCTCCTTGGATAAAATAAAGCTAAGAGAAAATGGAAACACTGACAATGTTCTGTTTAGTGATTTAGCTGTGTCTGATTTGGAGGTATGCATTCTAGTTGTAGTTATTAATCTTAGATAATGAAATTTATGGTGGTTGGCACGAGCCTCCAGAAAGAGGCTGTACTGTGTGCATAAACAACTGACCTTATTTACTACTTCAATGGCTTGATGACCCAAAGAGTATCTTTTGGCATATTTTCCGCTCCCCGTTGGGAGCCCAGAGGGTGGCTACATCTTTGAGGGCTCCTACTCAGCGGATCTATTTCATTTCAGATGATGTTGACAGGTATTCGAGAATGTAACGTACCCGAGATACGATCCAATCTGATTCGCATGATTGGACTATTGGCTCTTCTTCTAGTGAACACCTTGAATGATATTACGGCAAATGTGATATGCACGATCACAGACTTCATATTAGATCAGGCACACAAGGAAAACGAAGTGTGGGTGCTGGCAGAAGCTGTAGATACTGTCATAGACTTGTATTCAGAAGATGAAACTGATGCGCTGGCTGCTAAACTGAATCTAGTAGAAAAACTAAATGCTTTATCACCAATTCTCAAGAACAAGGTATGTTATTATGTTAGGTTCACTGTTCTGATGCTTGTATGTTTGTATGAAAATAGGTTTTTGAACCTGACTGTGGCTTTATATGCCAGGCCCAATAAAGCGATAGGAGTGCGTGGGAGTGGCCTGGGGAAAAACACGACCACGCGGGCGGTTTAAACACTGGAATACTCTGAGAAATTGCGCTCCAGTGAGTTTGGTTGAGCGGTTTCAACCGAATCTGGGGTGTCACGCTAGAACTTCCTCTTATCATAAAACAAAAGTTTTGTATTAAAACAATTGCTTTATTCAACTGCAATGTTGAATGAACAAGCTTAGTTTAAATCCCCAATATCTATACAGCTTTTGCAGTTCCAAAATTACTTTTCAAGACCTTTTTACATATAAAATCAATGTGTAATTTTTGATTTCAGGCTAGGCAGCAGAAGAAACTACCAAAGGAATATAAAGTCCTCGTCAGCACAGTCACTTCGAATTTACCGAGATTTATTAAGTATAAGAAAGGAAGAATAAGTAAGTTATGAAATGTTTTTACTTATACAATATAAAATATGTCTGTACATAGTTTCAATCCAATATATTTTATAAAACTATGACTTAGTATAATTTTATTAAATTTATCTAAAAAAAGTATTAGTTTCAATGAAAATAACCATATCACCTCTATTAAAATAATAATTTATTCAACATACTCGTAGCAACATTAAGAACATTGTGTTTTCCACATATATTATTTATTACGTTTTAGTCTAAGACAATGTTTCTACCAGTCTACCAATATTAATAAAAAATCAACATAAATAAATGTATTTATAGGAAATGAAATTATCACATTGCAAAACTTATACTACACTGATATATTACTATAGTTATTTATGGCAAATCTTTTTTTCACCACCCGGACTACAACCAGTGTTATCACTATTTAGTCATGCATATATAAAATATAGTTTATGTCACATCTAGCCATAAAGTGGCCATTATCGCACGCTCCGCGCGCGAAAAAACCCACTTCCTGGCCAGGGGGTGACATAAAATTTTGTACTTACCACGGGCGATAATAAAGAAAGCCTCAGATCGCATATTTATCGCCCTTGCCTTCGGCTCGGGCGTAAAATACCTGCGATCTGAGACATTCTTTGTTTTATCGCCCTTGGTAAGTAATGTACTATTATATTATCCTTAGATGAATTAGAATTTTGATATGTGAGATCCAAAACTATACTTTAAGTAAAGATATTTCAATGGAAATTAAGTAAGGAATTCTAATTTTGTACCATCAGCATCACAATAGACTGACCATTCGTGAACCTTATTGCAAGGATATAAGGTCTACCTATACAGTTCACTGTGCTGCTGATAGCATGACATTGACAATGCACAATCACATGGCTAAAACGGTACTTAACATTATAAATAACTACTTATCCCAATGTAGTTGTATTTAAAAAATGTTTCTTAAAATATAATCAATAACAATGAAAATGGGTACAGTTTGTATAGTTCGCACAAAACTGTAAGGCTGTCAAATTAACACAAGCAAAAATCTACCTTACAGTGAGAGCTCTAAGTCTAGTTTTGCTTGCGTTCAAGTATTCAAGTATTCAAGTATTTATTGCACTCATGTTGTTACAAATACATAGGTGTTATATGTTAAAATTTGACGTTCGTTTGACAGAATTTAGCCTTAGAGTTGTGTCCGAACTATATAAGATTAGTTTTCAATGTTTACCCTTCTTTGAAAGTAGATATATTATATGACGTGGTCAGGCGAGTTTCCCCCGTAGTGGCTTCTTCTGGGCTTTGGTATAGGGTTAGGAGGCGAGGAATTGTTGTTATCAAACCTGCGCTTTATATCATTGACAGATAACCGAGGAGCGCCTAGTATATCTTCATCGTCTATTAGAGCTGAATTTAACTTGCTTATTTCCCTTTCGAGTTCCCTTGTAGCTCTATCGATTTCGATAAATTCTTTTTCAGTACTAGAAATAGAATTATCAACGCTTTGTTTCCTCGCAGTGTCATCATAGAGCTTACAAATGACTCTTTGCGGCTCGTCATTGCCATTAAGATCTCTATCAGACCTACTTTCATTTAAGTTTATGTCGTACGCCACGTAAACTGGATCGGAGGTATTACTTAGGCTCTTGCTTCTTTTATTAGCAAGTGTGTGGAAATCTTCTAAGTTTCCTCTCCGAAGTCTAATTTCGTCGTCGTTAACACTGGAATTCCTTCTGTACTTGGAAATGTCTACTTTGGGGAAAGAAACTTTATCCAGAATGTCGCCTTCTGAGCCCGCGTTACTTAACTTAGTCTCTTCTATTCTATTTTCTGTCTTCCTAATTACAACATCATCGGAATCCTGATGAGTCAAGGTAGATGATTCCGCTGAGTCAGGTGCTGAAACTTGCATTGTTTCTGTAGCTTTAGGTATTTCTGATATTTCTGTTGTTGTGTCTTTTTGCGTAGTTTCTGCTGAGGAAGATTCCTCTCTGACGGTCTCCGTAATGGTATCTTGTACAACATCTGGCGGTTTCTCTAACTCCTTATCTTGGGTTTTCGCCACTTCGTCTTCAACAATTTTTAGTTCAACATTTAGGTTTACATCTTCTTCCAAATCCGGATCTTTCTTTTTCTCCTTGTCGTCCGAAGTCGTGTCTTCCATCTCGCTTATGTTCAGTGTAGTGCTTATGCTGCTTACCTGTAATTAAACAGAAGTGGTTGTGAATCAGGCGAAGGTTAATATTTAATTCCCATTATAGGTTTTTTTTATGGCAAAACTTATTTTACTTTTCCACACAATAAATACATTTTAATTACTAAGGAAACTGTACAAATAAGATTATATTATGGACTACATTTACATATATTTGTAAAAGAGAGAGAGACATATATAAAAATACAGGGTAGATATATCGGTCACCATGAGCGATCACGAATAACGCGCTCTAGCTAATGCGGCTATTACACTGTCCTGAATCAGGCGTCCTAACTAGTGGAGGGGAGTTGAAGCATCTCGCTCTAACGTATAGGTCGGAACTCTTCTAAGGGTCCTGAATTCAGGACAGTGTAATACCCGCTTAAGTTTTCTGCTGTCGCCGTGAGCTGAATCGGTGGTGATGAATTGATGATGATATTGATTCTGGTTGCGGGGCGTCGTACCGGTCGTACGTAAATAAAATATGTAGTGTAACTTACGGAGGTGTCAGCAGCGCCTTGCGGCGGCATCGGCGCGCGTTTCTTCTTGCGCCTGGAGGCACGCACGGGCGGGACCGGGGCCTCGTCGAACGGGTTGGTGCTCTCCACGCTCAGCCGGGAGCCAGAGACTTCGCTGCGGGCCATGCGCGGTGTCGTACTGGAATTTTATAATGACGATTATTCGTAGGTATCTTACATAGATCTACTGCCTACCAAAGAGTACGTTATTAATACTACTGCCTGTATTATGAATCGGCATTCGATTATTTCTTTCTAGGTTATCGAATATTGTCCGGGTTATTTATATTTTGTGAGAAACAAGAAATCTGCCGGTAATAAATAAGGGTCAGCTAAGAAGAGCGACAGGGACACCTTTCTACGAATAGGATGCATGTAGTAGTGGACAGTTCTAATAGGAATTTGTTTTGTTTGTGTTACAAAATTTTAATATGTATTGCCTATTCGAACATGCCAACCACACACCACATATAAGGGACATTACTAGTTTTTTACCTATATCTGCCGCTTGTACGTTGGAGAAAGGCTTTTACACTCGCCACCTAATTGCGCACTGACAGAGCTTGATACATGGATTACAACGAATGCCCCTTATTCGTACCTTGCGGGATGGCTATTAGCTTTAGGACGCACAATCAAAATCTACCTGACTGAGTCGACTTCATAGTTGCTCGGGCTGCGCAGGCGCTCCTGAAAGCGCGACCGCGGCAGCGGCGTGATGGAGCCTCCGTAGATATAGCGGTCCGCGTGCTCCGGGGACCCCACAGTGCTCCGGGCTCCTGACGAAGTCGAAGTGTCTGGGCACAACACAACTAATTAACGACGGAGCAGAAGAAGCCGTTTAGAAGTTCGTCCCTGACATGGCGTTTCGGGAGTGATTACTGGGGTAGAGCTTATTAGGGTTTTAATACCTATGCTTTAATTGGTTTTGCCATACACATTTTTTTGCGAGGGATAGCACCTTTGCAAAAAAAGGCTTTGGCAAACAGTCTTGACCTGCCACAGGTCTCGTGTCTCGTTCTACTCAGGAGCTCTATGCATGTTTCCACATACGTCATATTCATATTTGTTTTTGTTTTCTAGTGCGCGAGTTATGATTGGATAGTCATAGTAGGTTTGGTACCTACGCAATAGACCTGTCGGCGAGTCCGGTGATGCCACCTCCCATGTGAACAGTTAGAGGTATGTTATGAACTTTGTTTGTAACGTTCTAATTTTTTGTTTAAACAATTTCTTGTCGCCTGGTCTATTATACAACTAGGCAGCTTACAAATTCACACTGGTGAATTATGAATTTATTTCCGCGATAGGTATTATAGTTTAGGGGAAGTTGATAGGGGGAGGGGAAGTTGATGTGCCTACCGGCACAGTTAGCAAGGAATCATCGCAATAGGTGGGGTGTAATTCTTGAGGAGACAAATGTTTGCTGCAATTTGAGAACCTATGGTGTAATATCGCGTGATAGGTAATGTCATCTCAAGAAGGCTCGATTTCATAAACGGTGACGAGTAACGAATTACGAGTTTTTCGTGCATCGCCGTGCCAAACAATCTGGGCCGAATAAGTGGAACAATTTTATAAAACGTATGCTTGCGATTAGCATGTTTGTTTTAGATTTGCAAACCTTTTGATTATAGATCTAATGAATAATCTAAACTATTGAGGGCAGGGAAGGCAGCTATCTTATTGCTAGTAAGTGTCCGCCATGTGTGCACAGAATGACGCCATTCTAGATAAGGGTAGGTAAATTACCCGTTATTGCAGAAGCATGTCGTACCTACTGGATAAATTATTGCACACTTACATAGTTATTCTATTTTAATTCTCCACATCATTTAGGTTTGTAACCTAGCTAACAACCAGCGAGTTACTCGTAGGTAGGTACACTATTATCAATCTCTAATGAAATGTCATGACTACCTATAGGTATCCTCTCCCCTATAGGCCTCTATGCTTTATTTGAGAATAAATAGCGCCAGGGAATTTTTGAACTTCCAAATGACGGCCCAATATTTCTCGATCCTTAATTCCACTCCAAATCCATCATGATTCCTTCTAGAGTCAGGATGTGTAGTTTGGTTAGATTAATTAGTATTTAATAATTATCTATCCATCGTCGATAGACGACAAATGGTGATGGAAGATCAAATGCTGTTAATGTCAACTTTATTCACGCATTCTCGTACGAGTTGATCTCTTTAGTTCCGTTATGATTACTTATAAGTTTTTTTTCACAACAAGGTTGCTTGTAATCTCATAACTATCCAATATTAAAGGGGTTAAATAAGCAATGAAAATGATCAAGTGCAGTTAGTGCAAGTTTTATTGACTCATAGTTTGTGAACGTTCATCTTACATTGGAGCGCGCGGCGGTAGACGATGGGGCTGCTGTCGCCAGTCACCTGCTGGTTTAACTTGCTGTCCTGCGATTGTTTCTTCTTGTCCTTTCTCATAAACGACCGGAGGGACCTGGAAAGAAGTTATATTCGTTTAGATTAACTTGTATTCTTAGATTATTTAATTGGTGTCGATCGTTATGACTTCTACAGTGGTTTATGTGGCACCAATAGCAGATTTTGTAATAAATTATTGTCAACTAGTGGCTCTGTGAGCTGTTGACCACGAGAGCATGAACAAAAGCATAAACTGAGTCGACAAAAAAGACTAGGTATATAATATACGTATAGAACATAGATGCTCACAAAATTTCACGGGAATCGGTAAGACATGCATGCGACATATATACATGCATGCGATATACACTAGTAGGAAAGCATTTTCACCCAAGCTGAAACGGAGACCTTCGATCGCTTCGCTCCCTCGGTCAATTCGATCGCTTACCCTCCCTCGGTCAATTAGCTTTTATTTGATCTATTGGTTTTGGTTAACTTTTTTTAGTTCAAAAGCAAATTATTACGTTATCTATATACGTGGTCATATTCAATAGCTCAAAGGCGGCGTAAAGAATAATTGCGTGGATAAATTCTCACATTCGTCTATGTAGGTAGGTAAATCCAGACTTTGTAGATAGGTAAACAGACAACGCTGATTCACCAAATTCACTGTAGTACTTATGATGTGTGTACCGAACTTACTGTACCTACCGAAGATATACCTTTTGTAGTGTCACTGTTCATGATTGTCAAATAGGGATACATTGCTCAAACTGACTGACGATGTCGTAGGCTTTTTCAAGGGCATGTAAAGCAAATACTTGGTGTAACAAAGAGGTTTATTATTATATAGGTCGTCAATCGTCATTATCATACGAGTATATAGGTATAATATAATACTTATTACTTAGTCAACACCACTATATGCATGACTCACTTCCTCTTATCCACTTTCTCAGCAGTATAGCAGACGTTCCTCAAATCTCAGTATTTCTGTAATTTTACTGTCTCGCTCGTTTTGCTCGGTACGTGTGACCAAGGCTTGAATAATGATAGTACAGTGATAAATCAGTTTCTAGATAGGAACTTATTATAGATCGGTTACGTAACAGCTAAGTACAGTCAGCCAGGAAAGAACATTCAAACGTGGTAGACCGCTTTCTTGGACGACTGTTCGTAGGTACCTGACTTTGACTTTGATTTAGTACCCATCGTACAAGCTTTCCTTAGTTTGAGACTAGGTTTATAGTAAGATTGTCCACAAATATTTATTTGATTATTTAATTTGCATTTATTTATCATTTACTTTTTATTATTTACCTGCCAACTAGGTAGTGGATTGTAATAATTTGGCATTGACGAATTAACAGGTGGTGTGAAAAATAATTTATACCTACTTAAGAAAAAGCAGTTTCCAGAAATTCGACGCATATCGATATCCACTTCTCGAGAATGATCACCTTTAATTTGAATGAAATATCGTCTTATGAATCTGTGACATCTTCAAGATTTCAGTTCCACTATTTATATGGAATCTTCTAAAAAATATATGTGTAGGTATAGAATTATATTCATACCGATCCATAGAAAAACATATAAAGATGAATGGATAGTAAGGTCCCTAAAGCTATTTGCGGCAGATAAGACAGTACTTACCTATTCTGTTTTTGATACTGAGACCGAATGAGCAATGTACCGAATGTACGGAGATTTCGATTGCCATTAACTTTATTTAAGGACCCAGTGACATTGACTGACACAGTTACGTCCCGCTTGGCGGATGTCTGGAGGCGCAGGCAGAGCTCAGGCAAATGGAGTTTAGTGCACTTGATTCCACTTGAGCGGTCGCAATTGTGCCGTGACGGACAGTAGATACACACCACACTTGGCCATTGCCCTGTAGCGCGATATTGGTACCAAAACATTTAAGCTTAGTGGACGACATTTCAAATTTTGAAGTTGGCCAATACATTCTAGTTTGATAGAAATTGAAATTTTAAGGTTCAAGTGTTATTTTATATCTCACGAAATCCTAATTTTCATTCAAAAGTATCTATCCAATCAAGGTGGAATAGGTAACAGACCAATATTTTACTAAGTAGGGGCCTTTAACACAACGTTTGAGGCAATGTTTGTGTACTTAGGTAGGTACTTATTGGTTGATATAAACCTATCTATAGGTACCAACTTCATTATGTAGGGTGCCATTTTACGATTGCGTTTAATCGTAATCACTGTATCATCGCGACAATAAAGCAGTTGATAGCATAAACGGAGTTGGGACATCGCCCGTGCAGTCCTCATGTAAACAAACTGCAAGTGTATGACATTAATAAATCTGCTAGGTCGTGCAGATAGCGAGTTTGACCCGGTCTTGAACTATAATATTCCTTATTGAGGAGCTAATTAATGTGCATGCGTATTTTTCATTTAGTTTAGATTAACTTCTTCGTCGATTGTCGCAATGCGGTTGTTACGGTCACTGCTATCTCTTTACCAATAATTGGCAATCGGGACGAAATTAGGCATGTTTCGTTATTTTACAATCCTTATACTTATCTATGTCACCTTATGTTAAGTAGGTATGTGGACTATTGTGGTCGTAGATATGGTGACTCATATAGTCAACATCCCAATTAGACTGAGAAATAGGTGTGTAGTGTACGCAAGAAGTTGTTTTTTGCATAATAGACATGTCTGTCACATGGGCGCTTAGTGCAAATTATTGAAAACTAGTAAGTACATAATATATTATTAAATAATCAAAGATAGCTTATCATTTCGCGGTTCATATCGTTTTTATATCTTACATAGGGCTGCCATCTCGAATTTCGCCAAACCCGGACAAAGATTTAAAAAAACCCGGACATTTGGCGTAAATCGCATTTTTTCCCCGGACGAGTCCGAAAATAATATTTTTAAGAAACAAGACCTTTAAATTCAATGAGGTGCTTCCTTACATGAAAGTGGTTTTCCCCGGACACTTATTGACACCCCCCCCGGACGGCCTCCAAACTAGGACAAATCCGGGAAAACCCGGACGGATGGCAGCCCTACTTACATGAAACAGGCACGGCGAGGTAATTTTGATTAGTTGTACCTACATAATCCGTATTATAAGAAAACTCTCTGCCGCGTCTGGTTCTCATGAAAAACTAAGTATTTGTTTTGCCAGTCTTAAGGACCGACTCACTAATTACAAAAATAAGAGATTTGAGATTAAGGCGAGAGGTAGGGCAAGGCGTTTTCCATACAAACAATGTGCCCGTTTTATTCTCCGGTTTTGGCACTCCCGAATATAGATAATTTTATTTTTGGTTGTAAATATTGGATACGTAGGTATACGAAGAACCTGAAGGAGAAATTTTCAAAAAATTCAAAAAACTGAAAAATACAAAAATTTGTTTAATTAAAAAATAAACCTACATGTCATGGCTAATACAAAAATAAGCATAGGTACTGACCAAAAATCATAACTGTAGTGCAAACACAAACGAAGAAAAACTTGCACAAAGTTTGTATGGAGAAGAGCTTCGCCTTAATCTGGCGTGCAATTTCATTAAAGGCTTGGTCACACTGCGTTGCGCGACGTCCGCGCGACGCGACCGCTGCGCGCTGGAACGTATGTTAAGGCTTTCTTATTGCAGCGAAACTACAAACGCGACACAAAAAATCCGCTAGGCGGCGCAACATTATCGTAATTCTCCCCAGTAACAAACACAATTACATTTTACACACACTATCTCACTTTACTGTGACAGGTCACTGACCTCGTTTTTTTTAATGATTGCTGTAACTTAGAATTTGAATATGTGACAGACCTTCTTTGTCAAATTAACCAGAATAAGCCAGAGTGGCGCACGTGACAATTAGGTTGTCAACCATTTAAATTTAGAACAGATTGTTATGACATTCACGCAAAAGAGTGTAGACTTGTCATTGCATATCTCTGTCTCTGTTGCGCAGTTTTGACAGATTTCACTTAACTAAATAAGGGCTAAATTTTATCACGACTCGACACAAAAAGTCAAAGTTGCAAGCCACAAATAAGTAGCTTAATTTCAACCACTAAGCCAAGTACATTGTGGTGTAATTAGTAATCGCTTGCTCTCTAAAGCACAGGTCGCAGGTTCGAATCTCAGGCAAGAGCAAGTGTTTTTTTTTTTTTGTTATTTTTAGAGCATAAATAATTATTGAGCGTTATTTTGGTAAATAAATATTTTGTACTTTTTTTATTTTATTTAGAAAAAGATTCAACATAAATATTTTGCCCTGCTAATAAAAGCTTACAACTTTATTTATTAGTTCTTTATCTTATATCTTTAAACGAGCAATTCTTGTATATTTATTTATTTATATGTCTATTTATATATTTATTTCGGGGATCTCGGAAACGGCTCTAACGATTTTGACGAAATTTGGTATGTGGGGGTTTTCGGGGACGAGCAATCGATCTAGCTAGGTCTCATGCCCGGGAAAACGTCGAGCAAAGCTTGGTCGCGCCCAGATATTTATTCTTTATTTATCGTATGGCCTTTATTTCGAAACGTGAGATCTTCGAGAAGACAGTACGGTTCATAAATCCATCTTAAATAAAATTCAAGATTTATTATATAATTTATTATAAACATAAAACATAAGACTGAGGGATTATAATGCGTGCAACCACAGTGCGTCTACAACAGTTTGTAGCCTGTCTCTCAATAAGCTGAGAAGACGTTGATAATTATGTCAGTTCCCCGCATTTCCTCCCATATTTCATTGCAGTATCTATTGCTTGAATTGCTTCTTTGGTTCTTTCATGGTGATGATCCCACTGTTGAACCATTAAACCCCAAAGATTCTCAATCGGGTTCGAATTTCAGGCGATGGCATTACATCATTACATTTATGCCTGGATGTAACTGTAGAGTAAACCATTCCCAAGTGACCCGTGCTGTATGGGGCAATTATCTTGAATAAAGTCAGGAAAGTCAGTAGAACAATTTGCAGCATCACTTCGTCCAGTAAATTCATGTAAACATTTGCGCATGATGTGGCTATGAAGTGAAGTTCACCGAAGCCGCTGATCGTAGATCTGAGACCGCGACGCCGTCACCAGATATCCTCCCCCACATACTAGCCGTAAGCGGCCAGAATTCCTCAGAGCTTTGGGCCCTTTCTATTTCAGATATTATCCGAGGCATCTTTTCATTTAAATTTGTATTATTCTTTTTTATCGTTTACGTTGATATATTGGAATAATTACACAATGCAATAATATCACTTTCATCGTAATACTGTTGTCATTCTGCTTTACATTGAACTGCAGAGCAAATTGAAGTCGAATAGCGTCAAAACATTGGCAGGATTATGGTCCGTTTGGGCATATTTATTTTGTTACAATACGAAGCTCAATATATTTAATAATTTAAAATATTGTATTTGAAATACCAATCTTGAATTTAATTTGCTAATGTCAGATGTCAAACTATGTGTCAGGCGCTATGAATATACTCACACATAGACATAAAATATACAATATGCTATATGAAGGAGTGTGACCCGTGTAATGGAAAAAAAATCCACATTCTAAAAATACTCAATGAAACCTTTTGTAATAAGAGAGGGTTTAAAAAGGAAAAAAATGATATAATGATAAGCTTTATTAGCCACATTTTATGTTTTCCACTATCTCGAATTGTAAAAGTACCAGGAAAACTATTTTAAATGTTTATTCGTCGATATGACTCACCAGTAATTTACCCTGGAAATGTTAATATCATCTAGTTACTGGTATTAAATATGCGATTTTTATAAATGTCAAACTGCAAAAAGTGCGACAGACGTCCGTCCAGCTCGAGGCCCAACGGCCATCTGTCTACTAAAATGAAGCGCGCAGTTTGCTTTTCTGATATTTTTGAGTTTTGTTAAATATAAAAACATTTAAAAAAAAATTAGCCGTAAAATACACTTCTTCACATCGTTTCCTATCTATTGATATATTTTACTCGAGTCTGAGTTGGATATATTTTATATACGACTCACAATAAGATCAAAATTTACCTGTTTTTGCGATGTGAGATCATCGAGCGAAGTTTCAAATATCGTGTTTTCAGCCTTAAAATACACTAGACCGACTCTTAAACTATAACATATCTAAATATCCCATCAATAAACTGAGTATTTAATGGTTTAAAATTGAATGAAAAAAACTATGATTTCGAATAACGTGGTCTTAACAGGTTAGCGACGTCACACAGGTTGCGCGACGCGAGCGGGACGGTTTCATACATTTTGGCGCGCAGCGCAGCGTCCCGCTTGCGTCGCGCAAGCGGTGTGACCAAGCCTTAAAACTCTATTAGGCATCCGAATACAGTCAGTTGCAAAAATGTCTTAATTACGGGAAGGTACGTTCTATTATCCATAATCTTTGGTTCTAACTAAATACATCTTACAGCAAGATGTAGTGCTGTCCTTCTTGGCTTCGACTCAATGAACCAGACAAATACGTTCTCTTCTTATACCTACCGATGTTTTAAACGCAGACACCTTTGTCGTACGTTTGGTTAATTTACAAACAGCTACTTACCTATTTAGGAAACATTAATCCGCACAGAAATTATTGAGTTGTAGGATATATGGATGCCTACTGTGGTACACTCAGGTCAGCTGCTAAAATAAGCTGGTATATATAAATACGCTACTTACCTAGTTTCGCGTTTAAAAATATCCGACACTATTTTAATTGTCAGAGTACTCGAGAGTTGGTTTAACGACATTTGTTTCACTTGATTGAACTGGTTACTTGTGACGGACGAAAAGTCTGCAAAATATGCGTAAATCAATGAGCATATTTGCAGACTGAAAAAGTGAAAGGCAGTTTAGTCGGCCGATGCCCATTAAAGCAAATTAATCTATGTAGGTATTGTGCGTAGGAAATCGTTGATAGCAAAATATAAAAAGTCTAATACATAGGTATACAACTTATTCTCTGCATGAAAATTCAAATTTTAATTCTCCTTTGGAATTGTGTGACATCCTTTAGAATTTTGGTCAGTATGAAGGCGTTTCGATGTGTTTCACAATTATTTGTGTGCAGTACGCGACCTTCTCAGCAATGGTGATAATGAAGCAGCAACCGTTTGTGCCGTTCTAATCTAACTATTGAATCTTGCACGAATTTACAGCTAGTTCATGATAATTCAGTCATTCTCGGCCATTTCGCACATTAATTATTATACAATACACCTAAAATATAAAATATTTGCCTACTTGAACCGCTTCATTCTCGAATGTACTTTAAGTGCGTATTTTAAGAGATGTAACGATAAACAATTTGGGTCTGTTATAAAATGCTCAGTAGGTATTCATTACTTATACAGAATTATTTGTAGGTATTTTATCAGAATTCTACAAAACAAACGGCGTGTATCATTATCGTTTGAGCTGCAGTCATTCTTAACAGAACAATCTAAACATTGTATGCAGGTTAAGTACGTGTTACTTGTTTCATACTTGAATGTTATCGTTGGTGGCTGTTGGCAAGCTAATTAGATAGGCAGATCATTTTATTCTTATTCTCCAGTTTATCCACACACTGAAAGGTCTTCTAACCAGAATATATTGACCTTTATCCATTATTAGATACCTAATTGCTTGTTGTTATTTAAGTGATATAGAGTGTAAGTAATTTAATAAATGGAAAATCACGGTCCGGTCAGATGATCGCCAGTTTAGTGGTCTTATAATGCTCACGCGCTTTGCATCCTGTTATACATTAGATATCTGTTGACGATTTGTAGTCGGTACGAAGATTTTGTCTCTTAGCATTAGCAGTGGGTACACATCTTATATTGCGTATAGGGCATTTCTCCCGTAATATTTGACGAACTCGAAAAAATGTGTCATATTGTTTCAATTCATTTTCGTACAGATATCTTCGAAAGTATTCTAACTGCATGCACCTCTGTTGCAGTTGTCACAAACTTAGTAGGTGTTATATCTGTAGGTATGTGTCTGTACATAAGTAAGATTCACGAATCATATCTCCCCCGACAAAAAAAAATTACCTGGCTTTGCGTAGTTGTAAAACATTGAGAATTTTTTCTGATTTTTCATGTTTCTTACCTAAGAACCTAAGCAAAACCCCTTCGGCCGTGTACCTACGTAACCGACCTATCGTTACTGGTAACGAAGGAAGAAAAAATGATCTTTCTACGATACTGGTTTCGAATAAGGCGTTATTTTTCTTCGTATGTAATCAGTCACCATCTTTCGTCAAATGACAGTACAGAGTATATATTATATCTATGTACTTAATACACATATTGTTGAAGCATAAGTCCCCCCCATTGTTTCGCAACAGCTTCGTAATATAGGTATATAAGTTTGTTAATTTATGCAAATGCATAAAACGTGTACTGTATGAGTACACTAGGTACTATAGGTGCGAAATGATGCATGCTCATTGTTTGTAAATCGCATGGTCATGGCGCTTCGGTGACCTGTCATCCCTCACCTGCTTCAGTGTTAGGTTTTGTAAAAGTTAGAACTGCTTAGCTAATCTTACACTTGCCTTTTAAGGTCGCAGTCCTTAGCCATTACCACAGAATAAGTAATAGTACTTATTACTCCTACGTTAACTATTGGATTGGAGCACCTCCGCACATAAGGCATTTTATTAATTTTAGAATACATATTGCATTAATTTTCTGAGTGCTTACGTGAAGTATATTGCAAAGACCTGTGAGATTTTATATTTGACCAATTTGCTAACGGCTAACTCTACAAGCACTGACAATTTACAGCAGCACCTACCTGAATAGAGCCATCTGCTATACCGTAAGCCGTAGCTGTTGGCGACAGACCTTGTTGTGTACATGTCCATTTTTATACCTTTTTTATTTAGTTTGAATTTGAAGGTTCCTATTTTGTTTTTCTATTAAAAAGTAATGTCAATTATACAAAAGTCAAGTTAGAGTGTGGTTTTCTTTCTAGGAAGCTTAAATATATAAAAATACTCTGAAACTATAATTCATCATAATAAGAATAGTAACGGCACCATACCGGTGCTCAACAAATGGTCCTTCAGTAAGGTAAGTAACTAGTTTATTCACTTTGTATGGGTTACCTTTCTAATAATTACTAACCCTTTTTTACCCCTAAGCATCATACTAGATTTTACCTTTATGATGCTTACTAGAAGTAAAACGAGTGACAAGAAAATGGAAGAGCAAACCGCTACCAATTTGGAACCAATGAGTTCGCGCTCGTCTTCAACTTTGCAGCAAATGCCCCATACCACGCATAGGTCGTCCGTATCGGGCCGCTCTAGCCGCTCTAGCGCGACCGTGGTAGCGCAAAGGCTCGCCGTGCAGGCCGAGCACGCTCGCCGCGTCGCCGAGCTTGAGCGCGCTACGATGGAAAAGGAAAAAGCAGCAGCTGACTTGGAGCTGCAAGCCGAGCTAGCTGCAATCGAGGCGCACAGCGGTTCCAGCCGGTATAGTCGAACAGCGGATTGGGTAGATTCCTGTGATAACAATGATTTAAATTTCCAGGAACCTAGGCATAATAATAATGAGGACAAGGAGTGTAAACCGTCAGTGCCGGTACCAACGAGCGTACTATTTCCCGGTGCTGCTGTTACGGTTTCACCTCCACCGTCTAAGGCTAACCAGGCTCCGCACCAAGGGCAGCCGTCGCTTATGGAGGCAACGACACGCGTTGCCGCGCCGGCTACCGTGCGGATGGAACCGCCCCTGCCTGCAGAATCTACCCCTGCTATTCCACAAACTCAAATTCCAACTAAACATTCACTCTATTTAGGTACACATACACAAAGAAATGTTTATAACAATGCTAATAAAGTTTATAATAGCCAACCTACACCCACACATATACAACAACTAACTGAAGCGATCACGAGCCTCGCCGCGTCGAAGCAGCAGCCGCGGGTGAGTGACCTAAAGCTTCCTATATTTGATGGGCGAATCCAGGACTGGCTACTATTCAAAGATACATTTAATTTCACCAAAGCCGGGTTTTCTCCTATAGAAAACCAAGCCAGGCTTAATTTTGCTTTACGTGGCACTGCTAGGGACGAAGTAGGCGCGTTCTTAGCCTCTGCGCGAGACCCAGACGTGGTCATGAGCGCCTTGGAGGCTAGGTTCGGCCGTCCCGAACTCATAGTTCTGCATGAAATAGCCCAAGTCAAGGCTTTGCCCAGGCTTTCTAGTATTGATGGTGGTAGGGACATGTGCCAATTTGCCTGTCGAGTTCGCCGATGCGTAGAAACAATTCGCGTACTCAACCAGGCAGAGTATTTGGCTTCCCCGGAACTCTGCAATACTGTCATAAGTAAGCTAAGCACGCTTTTGAGAGCGCGATGGGCAGATTTCGCATTCTCTCGTTGTCATACTAAGTACAGGCTCGAACTTCTCGCAGATTTTCTTTCTCATGAAACTGAAATTCATTCAAAATTTGGCTTTATTCCTGACATAAAATTGTCACTGTCAGACAGACCGATGAAAGAACAATTATATGCGGCCTGTACAGATAGCATAGACAACGAAGAAGGTTTTTACTTGTCAAACGAGTTTTCGCTGGCAAAAAGCTCAGTGTCTAAAAAGCAGGCACCTAAACCAGCGCCATCTATTTTTGTGTGTGAAAAACTTCCCTGTAAATTCTGTCAAAAGGGTAGCCACGAATTATCAGGATGCAAAGAGTTTCAAACGCTTCATGTAGATGATAGATGGCAATGGGTTATTGAAAATAAATTTTGTAGAAAGTGTTTGCGAAAAGGCTCGCATTTATACAAACTGTGTAGAGCCAAATGTGACGCTCCTTCATGCAGCCGTAGTTTTAGTCACCATTCCTTGCTTCATTCGCC
The DNA here is from genome assembly GCA_951800055.1 of Cenopis cana. Lineage (NCBI taxonomy): Eukaryota > Metazoa > Arthropoda > Insecta > Lepidoptera > Tortricidae > Cenopis > Cenopis cana. Next base: position 9,078,116 of record OX637476.1, on the reverse strand, counting down.
AAGAGCGCCAGAGCATAACAACCTTGTTTCTGAAGACCCCAATAACGACGTCGAACACGACCTGAGCGCTGCCGACGCTGAGGTGGTTGCGCATACAACTTCACAACAGCCTGTTGGTCGTCGTCCGTTGTTGAAGGTGATTCCTGTGACTGTCTGTGGTCCACTTGGGTCAGCGGATATTTATGCTCTTCTTGATGATGGATCAACAGCGACAATTATTGATTCGAAAGTGGCTGAAGACATCGGCGCCATAGGGCCGAAAGGGCACATTAGGGTGAACTGTATAGGGGGTCTTTTTAAAAACTCTGACGTCACATTTGTCGAATTAGGTATTAAGGGTAAACATGGTCAAAAATCTTTTGAAATCAACAATGTTCGTGCCATGCCAGAATTGAATATTACTAATTGTCAGTCTATTTCATCGGACGACATCGTCCAATATGGATATTTATCTGATGTGGCTGAAGAGTTGTGTTACGAACAAGCAAAGCCCTCGTTAATCATTGGAGTAGACAACTGGCATCTGAGCGTTCCTCTTGCAGTGCGTCACGGTTCTAAGTCACAGCCGGTTGCCACTCGCACTCCTTTGGGCTGGGTCCTGTATGGATTCTCTTCCAGTAAAACGAAACCGGTTGATTTTGTTAACCACTGTGTTCTTGAAGAAAGCGAATCCATGGAGGCCCTTATTAAGGAAAATTTCAAACTAGACTCCATTGGAATTGAAAAAAAAGATTATCGTAGTGAAAGTGAAGCCCGCGCTTTAGATATTTTGGAGAAAACCACGCGGCGTCTTCCCGGTGGTCGCTTTGAAACTGGTCTACTGTGGCGAAGCGACTTAAAAGATGTTCCAAATAACTTTGAAATAGCCTTGTCGCGTTTTAAAAGCCTGGAACGGAAGTTTCAAAAAGAACCCGAGTACGCAGAAGCTTACCGTCTGAAAATGCAGGCTACTTTAGACCAAGGCTACGCGGAAATTTGTACGGAACCGCCAACAGGAATTACTTGGTATTTACCTCATTTTGGGGTGTTTCATCCACAGAAGCGTAAGTTAAGGATTGTTCACGATGCTGCAGCCAAGTTTCTGGGAATAAGCTTTAATTCTATGCTTCTGTCAGGTCCCGACCTACTGCAAAACTTAGTAGCAATTTTGATGCGTTTTAGGGAAGGCTGCGTAGCTTTAAATGCAGATATACGGGAAATGTTCCCTCAAATAAAAATACAGGAGAGTGACCGCGACGCGCAGCGTTTCTTGTGGCGTAGCAACCCTTCCTCACCGATTGAAGTATATAGAATGGCTTCAATGATTTTTGGCGCCACTTCTAGTCCTTGCACTGCACTGTATTTAAAGAATAGAAATGCACTGGATCATCGTCACCTATACCCTGATGCTGCTCAAGCCATTGTAGATAATCATTATATGGATGACTATTTGGGAAGCCTAGACGACGTCAACGAGGCCGCTCGTCTGGCAGCCGATATAGTAAAGGTACATAGCTTAGCTGGTTTCGAGATGAGATCGTGGGTGTCCAATAACCCGAAGGCATTGTCCTTGCTATCTCCTGAGCTGTGTAACCTTGCCACATCACAAGTAGGCTTAGGCCCATCATCCTCTTCATCGAACACATCTTCATCCGACTGCGTTAAAATTTTGGGATTGTCTTGGAACATTGTAGAGGACAACTTGTATTTTCGCATTGACATTCCCAAAGAAATTCCATCGCCGCTTACAAAGCGAACAGTCCTCTCATTATTAATGAGAGTGTATGACCCTCTTGGTTTTCTTACACCAATCGTGGTTCACGGGCGTATAATGTTCCAAGACATGTGGAGAAAAGGGGTGTCATGGGACGAATCAGTTTCTGAACCCACCTTGTCGAATTGGTCATCATGGCTTCAAAGGCTCGCTGAAGTCGAAACTTGTTCAATTCCACGTTGGTATCAGGCACTACCTCATCACCAGAAACCTGACGTGGGGTTACACATTTTTGCTGATGCGAGTGAGCATGCGTACGCATGCGTTGCGTATTGGCGTTTAAGTTTTGGCAATGGTAACGTTCAACTAGCTTTGATTAGTGGAAAAGCTCGGCTTGCGCCTTTAAAACCTGTATCTATGCCAAGACTTGAATTACAAGCAGCTCTGATAGCTGCACGGCTTGCAAATTTCATCGTTCAAGCTCATAAACACAAACCCGTTTATGTAACTTTTTGGTCAGATTCCATGACGGTGCTAAGATGGTTGCGAAGCGACGCCCGCAATTTTAAACCTTTTGTAGCGCACAGAGTTGGTGAAATTACAGAAATTTCAGACGTTTCTAATTGGCGTTATGTGCCTACTGCCGATAATGTTGCGGATGACGCTACGCGTCCTAATACTTCAAAATTTGACACGTCAGCTCGCTGGTTCACTGGACCTTCATTTTTGTTAGAACCATCTTGTAATTGGCCTAGTGAACCGTCGAGCAAGGTCCCGTTGTTTCATGATGACGAAGTGAAACGTTCTGCTGCATCAGAAATAGTGGGACATATCAACATTCAACCGCATGAACTACCTTCACCGGTTGTTGCGGATCATTCGAGGTTTTCTCAATGGTTGCGATTAGTTCGTAGCACGGCCCGCGTACAACAATTTATTCATTTGGTTCGATTAAGTTTGAATTTAAGACGTCAAAATCCAAAATTAACTTCGAAGAAAGAACTCTCAAGAACCAAAAACTTCCATCCTCTGTCTGCGGATCTTATTAAAGAGGCCGAGAAAAGGCTGTTTTTGAAGAGTCAGGTTGACAGTTTCCCCGACGAGTTAATACAACCGAATCTTCTTTCAACGAACTCTAGATTAAAGAATCTTGAAATCTGTCGTTCATCAGACAACCTCCTCCGCCTCGTCGGGAGAATTCTTCGTGTTCAAAACGTGGATACGGAACCTAACCCCATCATATTAGATGGCAAACATCACATCGTGCAACTTATGATCATGCATTTTCATAAACAGGCCGCCCACGCAAATAATGAGACTGTGGTAAACAGGCTGAGACGTGAATACTTTATCCTTCACCTGAGGCCTTCCGTGAAGAAAGCTGCTACCTCTTGTATCTTCTGTCGAATAAAAAAGGCTCAACCACTTGCACCTTTGACTGGAGACCTTCCCGAGGCAAGACTTGCACATCATCAAAGACCGTTTTCAAATGTGGGTCTCGATTATTTTGGTCCGGTTTCTATCAGCATCGGAAGAAGAGCTGAAAAGAGATACGTCGCGCTGTTTACGTGCCTAACTGTTAGAGCGGTGCATCTAGAAATAGTCGCAAGCCTCACAACCGACTCTGCCATCATGGCTATGAGGCGATTTATAGCCAGGAGAGGCAGCCCTTCGCTCATCATCTCCGATAATGGGACTGCCTTTGTTGGAGCCAACAATAAGCTAACGGAAATATACGACTTCGCCGCTAGCCACAAAATCGTCTGGAAGTTCATTCCGCCAGCATCTCCATCCATGGGAGGAGCCTGGGAGAGACTTGTGAGGTCCGTGAAGACCGCGCTATCTGTTGCGCTGAAGGAGCAGTCACCACGCGAGGAGACCCTTCATACGCTTTTGTTAGAGGTGGAAGCATTGGTGAACTCGCGTCCACTTACTCACGTTTCTATAGAACCGCATGAAGATCAGGCATTGACGCCATTTCATTTCCTGATTGGATCAGCCTCGAACGAACCACCTCTGCGTCCTGTGTCAGAAACAGACCTTTGGGGGCGCACCCAGTGGAAGAAAGGTTTAAGATTGGCCGATCATTTTTGGAGGCGTTGGGTAGACGAATACCTTCCAACATTAATACCAAGGCGCAGCATACCCCCGCAACCCAAGACCCAGTTAAAAGTTGGTGATCTTGTTCTGATTGGTGATGGAACCCTTCCCAGAGGTACCTGGCCGCGAGGCAGAGTAACCGCTGTATGGCCCGGACCAAGAGGAGTCGTGCGGTGCGCTGATGTTGCCACGAAAGGAGGGACTTTACGTCGCCCAGTGAGGAAGCTAGTGCTGATGCCGACTGTCGCTTAACTGCTTTTATGGTTGCTTTGCACCGCGGGGCGCCATGTTGGCGACAGACCTTGTTGTGTACATGTCCATTTTTATACCTTTTTTATTTAGTTTGAATTTGAAGGTTCCTATTTTGTTTTTCTATTAAAAAGTAATGTCAATTATACAAAAGTCAAGTTAGAGTGTGGTTTTCTTTCTAGGAAGCTTAAATATATAAAAATACTCTGAAACTATAATTCATCATAATAAGAATAGTAACGGCACCATACCGGTACTCAACTTTAACCCCCTTATTCATAACTTAATCTCTGTTAATTATTAAAATGTGTATTGATCCACTCTCAAGAACACAAATGTCAAAGAGACAGATAAGGACATATATACATCGCTTATCAACCGGAAATTAATCCTGTATCAGTAGAAGTGACAACATTTTCGAAACACAGCGCCTCAATGTCAACATGTACAATTTTATGCAAGCACTTAGCGTTATGATCTCATACTATCAAGGTGCTACATTCTTTTTTTTAGCAGGCGATGAAAACTCGCCTTCGGCTCGTTTCATAAAACACACTAGATAGATATGTAAATTGCATAAACTACTATTTTAGGTAGAGTAAGTGTTTTTTAATCAGTGTAAATACTCTGTTAAGTACTTAGTCAGTATTAATAATGTACTCTTTAATTGGTACTTAGTAGGCGGGTGATGTCGTTTTTCTGCTACTCTATTTGTTGTTTGTAGCCGATTTTTAGGGTTCCGTAGTAAACAAGGAACCCTTATAGTTTCGCCATGTCCGTCCGTCCGCCCGACCCCCGTTTTTCTCAGTAACCGTTAGTACTAGAAAGCTGTAATTTGGCATGAGTATAGATATTGATGACGCCAACAAAACGGTAGAATAAAATCTTGAAAAACATTTTTTTTAGGGTCCCCTACATGTAAAGTGGTGGTGCAATTTTTTTTTCTTCCAAACCCCATCGTGTGGTGTATCGTTGGATAGCTCTTTTAAAAATATTATAAGGTTTCTAAGAGTATTTTTTGATTCAAGAATCGGTTGGCGTGATATTAAGCTTTAAAGTGATAATTTTCGTTATGGTCAAGTGTCCCGTCCCCCCCCTGCCAGCTAAACGGTGGCTCCTAGGCATTTAAAAAAAAAACATGGTAGTAGTATATACGATGAATTTAAAAGAAAAACTATCACAGCTAAGTAGACATCACTAGTTAACGAGTAATAGTCGAACTTCAGAAATGTACTTTGCAAAAGCAAACTTTCGAACAATTTCCATTGATACCTTAGATAATGTTGTTAATTCTGACAAAAACATAGTAAATATAAGTTTGCGAACTTTTTAGTCCACATAATGTAACGGGTGGATGACTACGGAACCCTACCTTGCGCGTGGCCCGACACGCACTTGGCCGGTTTTTGATATTCGATCCTGCATTTTGCTTGTTGGGTGCTTAATAGTAGAGCCAGTTCAAGTCCGAAGTCATTAAAATTAAAGTATTTATTCATTACTAAACAAAGTACCTATTTAGTTAAAACCAATTTATGTTTACTTGTTGATGAAATAGGTGGAAATAATGATCCGTAAATATTTGTTTTATTACCAGCTCGTATGTAAACTTTGGTTATAAATGTTATAATGCGCTTGGCCAAGAGCCAGCGAGCGTCTATTTCGCTATAATACATATATCCATATACTTATTAAAAATGCGAAAGTGTGTCTGTCTGTCTGTTACCTCTTCACGCCGCCGCTTCCGCTGAACTGATTTAGATAAAGTTTGGCATGGAGATAGTTTGAATCCCGGGGAAGGATATATGATACTTTTTATCCCGGGAATCATCCTTTAAGGGAGTGGAAGTTGGTATGGAAGATCGATAACTAGGTATGCGCCTGGTATAAAAAAATACCAATTAAATTATATCTCGATAAACGAGTTCCACGCGGACGAAGTCGCGGGAAAAAACTAGTTGCCTATAAATACCTAAATTTTTATTTTGATGGTCCGTTTTAAATGTTGTCAAGCGGATGCGTCCGCTAGCGAAATCTCAATAATCAAAGTGAAAATTGAAAAATTTAACGCTAAACGCCACAGTTGGGATTTGAACCCACGACCTCTGGAATCCGTTCATTGCTGATTAATAAACCAACTGAGCTGCCGTGGCAATCCCTTGTGGTGGTGAATTTTTCAATCATAACAGCAATGGACGGATTGAAGAGGTCGTGGGTTCAAATTCCAACTGTGGCGTTTAATTTTTCAATTACCACTTTGATTAAAAATGAAGGGTCCGTTTTAAATCCACTATAACTTCTAAAATGGATTAAAATTTTCAATATAGTAATCTTTGGTAGTAATTACAGAAGGGAAGTTCGTCATGAATCAGTATGTTAAATATTTATTACAGCAATAAGAATATTATTATACAGGATGAGCAATCTAAATAGGATGCTATTTTTAGGATCGTTATTTTCATTGTACATATTACACTTCAACTTATGAAAACATGTAAACGTATGCATGAAATACATATACGAGCCCCGTCACATAAACCACATAACGCACTAAGTGAAGGTACAATATGAATTAGTTTCACATTTGATATTTCTGACATTACGAACGTTCCTCATTTCTCACGTGACCGTTTCTCATTTGATATTACGAACTCCAATTTATTGAATAACGAAAGTATCGAAACACGACCCAAACGTGTCCTAATTAAGAGTGGACGTAATTTAATTACATACCTAATGCTGTACCTCCTGTTAAAGGTACATGTACAATTGTACAGGGTATACCTAATCTAGTTTAAGTCATAAATAAACCCACGTGAAAGCCATGTATTTAAACAAGGGAGTGTAGTGAAACGAGGGTATATGGTATACCTACTGGTGCTGAATATGTAAATCGAGTTCAACTTGCGTGACTGAAGTTTTAAACGTTGCTTTACGGTACCTATCGTGGATTGTAGAGCTGTAAATTACAGGTGGCACAGACGGATAGGTGTGTAATGAATGTAGAGTACTCTTTCGAAATATGATTTGCTATACAGAAAATAAATTAACTGAAGAATAAATACGCTAGTCCAAGAGATTATATGGGCTCAGTCCAATAGTTGAATGTAGCATGGGAGTTGGTACACTCCAATGCTTGATGACATGAACGCAACGTGGTCAGAAGATAAAGCAATTTGAATTTGAACGTCCAATAATAATGCTAGCTGACCTAGCTGTATGCTACTAGTATGCAGTACCTAGCAGGCATTCGGGCCCCTCTCCCCCATCTAGAAACCATTCCATTTTGAAAATTATCCGCCTCTGGGCCTCCTAGGCCGGGGCCACGCCGGGGCCTTGTAGGATAGGAGTAAATCCGGCGCTGTGGCAGTAGTATTTTTCATAACTCTGGTATTAGGGGTAGGTACTAATAAGCGGACAAAGGAATTATATGTCAATAGTATATCGAGAGCCAATTCGATCAATATAGAATAGCGTTTCTTCCAAGACAAACACACGTTTGAAACCTGAGGAGGTTCACTTTTTATTCCAGGTTGGTCAAATCCGATCTACTTATGCAGTGCCGGATTAAGACTATTTGATGCCCTAGGCAATCCACGCCTGTGGGGCCCCCCATCCGCAAAAACGCGAGCACAACGAGCGCGAAATTTTTCAAATATTATGATGCAGGTGCAGAAAATACTTCATACGTATCATGTCATAACATATCTAGACGAAAACGCGAGCGTAGCGAGCGCGAAATTTTTGTCGCTGAATAGATAAATGACCCTTTTTTCGTGGTGTTTCTGGTGCCCCCCTAGACGTGGTGCCCTAGGCAATTGCTTAATTTGTTTAAGGGTTAATCCGGCACTGTACTTATGAGTCGATTTTTTCAAAAGATAGAAGTTAACATATACCTACTTGTCAGACCCATCGATTTCCAAGATAATCTAAATATTCTATCCACACGACTCACAATTCGCTAAATTAAATCGCGTTTAATTAATTCATTAGTTCATTATACGTGTTCTATAATTAACAAGTAATCTCAAAAGTACATATCTGATTCTAATTCGAAGTAGACGATCGATGTGACGTAAACGAGTAACGAGCTGAATAACGATCGGTGAAAATAAGTGTTACTCACTTTCCTAAGGTAGAATTTTAAAAGAGTTATTCACATTTGCTCTGAATTACATGCAAGTGGGGCAGTGTAACGAAAAAACAGAAATCGCAAGAGACCGTAATACTCACAATTGACTTTGTTCGTCATATTATAAGCGATACCTGCCTATGCTTTTTTTATTGATTGGGATATAATTTAACATACTCGTAATGAATGAGATATGTACATAATCAGAAAACGGTTTCATTTGCAATGTTGATATTAATAATATTATGGATTAATGCATTTATATACTTTTCATAGAGCTCTTAGTTTATTCATAATAGCAACTGTCCATCACACGTCAGTACCTATATAATGAAATCTTAAGCATTTATGTAATTAATGCTGAAGTAGACAGTTTTTACTGACAATGTCTACATTCTTTCCAGAACGGGCACATGTGGTAAAACTTGAGAAATACCTAGCCACTTGTGTTCTGCTTCTGTCCTTCCTGAAAATATTCCCTATTTGTATGGAGAATATTTCCAGTCTGGGATATTACTTAAACAAATTGAAAACTTTTAGGATTATTCCTGCATCCGGGTGCATCTCATCTCAACAATGCCGCACGAACTGTTACTGATCTTTTGTTAGTTTCCGATATCTGACCGTTTGATTCAATATTTATAGTATCTAGGTCTCTAGGTAGTCATTTGCATAATGTTGGTCAGGAATTAACTTTTAAAAATATCTGGCAAAATTCTTTTCCCGGAATTGTAAGTAGGTATTTAGGTATTTTGTTCTGCTTTGGCGATTATTATACCAATAAATAAATATTAATTATTACGAGTATGACTTAAATTATAGGTAATTAATGTTTTTCAACGAATCCTTTGTTTGTAACTTCAATCAAATATAAATATTGTCTGTACATACCTACACACGCAAGTACTTAAAACATCACAATTATGTACTGAATGACTTCAGATCTATAAATATCCACGATCACACTTGCATATTATTCAGTTGAGACATTAGTTTCCTGATAATACTAAATAAGTAGGTAGGCTAATACCTACGACCGAATTAGATGAATGCGTGACGCATTGACGTTGTTCGTAGTTAGTACAGATAAAAGATTACAGTGTAATTTTTATCACAGTAATCGTTTTAAAACCTGAAAATAACTTGGAGGAACAATCATTGTTATTAGTCAGACACGTCGGTATAGTCGGGTAAGATTCTTTATTAGTTATTTTTACTCTAAAAAGTGGAAAAGATTTCAATTCGACGACCCATGATATTTTTTTCTCTCCTAATTTTGTAGGCAGTGCTATTGTTATTTATATATTTAGAATCTGCATAAAACCAGCTTTCTTATAGTATTTATTACATTATTAAAGTTATCTTTTTACATCGAATATCAGAGCGCTGAATAAAAAAAAAAAGTGCGATTTTAGTCAGAAAATTATTCCAAAATAGTAAAAAAAATTACGATCAGAAATGATGTCGGTGTATTCCTTTTATACGAAAAATATACTAAACTTGCCATAGTAGATGTAAGAAAGGAGTGAGCTTAGTTTGAAATGTACAGTAGCTCTAGTATAAGTTTTTTCGAAATATTTACCAATTCGAATCGAACGCGTTTGCGTTTTGTAACAAAATGTATGAAAACGCTCTCACCGAGTTTGAAATACGCGCGTTCATCGGTTAGCAACAATGTTATAATCGCTGTTTTAGTTTCCACTAGTGACCACCAGAGGCGCTGTTCACGTTTTCATACCACTTTCATACATTTAGTGCTGGCAGAAAAATTCATCCTAGCGAAAAAGTGAATAGAACCTTTTTTGTAGATTACTTGTGTCTACAATCATTTTTTGCTATGAGACACCAATTACCTACGAGTTTATTTACGAAAAACTAAAAATGGGACCTTTACACCCCCCCTCCCACCCTTTAGTTCTACCCCTATCGACCAGTCCTTTTAATATGTTATTTAGGTCAACTGTACCTACCTACAACCATGCCAAAATTCGCTTATTCACGAATTATTTCCGCCAACTTTTCTTCGTTAATTTTGCTAAGCAAACTTTGTAATAACGAAAAATTATAAAAAAATACTAAACGTAAATATTTTCTAAATTGCTTTCTTGATCTTAGATATGAGGATATTAGGTACCATATTAGGTATATTTTACAAAAAGTTATTCAACGGTATCGTACCTGGAGGACCCCAAACTTGGTATGTTTTGAAAAATATTTTTCTTTTAATTTAAGATAAGTGACTAAAATGTAATGATGTGATATAATTTTAGAACTGGCTCAGAAAGCCCTTTCGTTTGATACCACACACGATAGGTTTCAGAACATTTTTTTAAAAATTCCATACAAAAAAAAGATGTCGTCATAACTCCTCTCCTTCTCGTTTTTTTTTTCGTCCAACGGGTTGACCCCGTTGATTCATATGGCCTAAAGATCAAACGTGCTGATTTTCATGTTTTTAACACCATTTGCAGCGTTCGAATTAGTTAATGTTTCGAAAAAAACTTATACTAGAGCTACAGGTCGGCTGCTAGCTGCTATGTTTGGAGCCCCCCCCATTTCTCACCACATGAAAAATCCGGGGGCTCTACTTCGTAAATCTTTGGACTACAAGTATCCCGTCAAAGGAAATCTTTTGTTCATTAAACGCCGCATTTTCCCTTTTCTTGTTCCGTACAGATGCGACTATTAGGTATACATACTTACCTAGTATGAAATGAACACAGTCACAGAATCTATTAAGTACCACGTAAGAATTTTGTTCCTATTCAATATCTCGACATAACCAATAAAATATAAATGATAGTTAAACCGCAAGCATGCACTTAGATTCTTGGAAGTTTCTCCTTGAAATGAGGAAAAGACGAGTAGGTATATAGAGTTAGAAATCGCACTTTTCATTATTACTGTAGGTAACGCGACTAGATGTGTACCCTTACCATGAGTTTGCAATGTTTGCATTACCGTACTCGCTAGCGACTGCGTAAACGATTTAGTATCATGGCTATTGATTTTAGTTCTATTGCGTAACCGCCAGAGGCGCTGTACTTTTGTCCATACTAAATCGTTAACGCAGTCGCTAGCGAGCGAGTACGGTAATGCAAACATTGCAAACTCATGTTAAGGGTAATGATTGTTATAAATATAATTACTTTGTACTTATTCGCGTGTAGATGTGACTTAACAACCAGAAGCCTAAAAGTTGAACAAAACAATGATTTTCGTGAATCGATTGATCATAGCAAACGTAAATAAGTAACGAAATCAACGGGTCAAGGACAAAATCTTAATGTCCAAGCAATATTAAGAATTATAAACTTAGGTACCTAGATTTACTTACTCATCGTGCCTATTCAGCAAACAATAAAGGCCAAAGACTACGTTCGGACCGCCGACCAGCAAATATGACATAAAGGTTTACATTTACCTATTGTTGTCTGGTATCTTCGTTGGTACTTGGTAGGTAAGTAGTACCTATACTTACCTAAAACTAAGCTGTGATCGTACCTACTTCAACATCACCTCTACATGACCGTAAACCGTAACACAGGTGTTTTGTATCTTTTATTGACTTTCCATACCTACTTACCATGAATTTTTCAGGTCTTTAATCCCGGAAAAACTGATACTGTTCGTTCGGCTAAGCTTTCTTCCGATCGTCCAGAACCGGATCTTGTTGTGATTATCCTCCTCATGGAAGGGATTCAGGTGCTCGGGGTAGTCGTGAATGGAGTAGCTCTTGCGGCCCGTTGTCGCTGCCATGGTTGATTCACAAAATCCTTGTTTTACATAATACACAAAAGTGAAGGTAGAGCAGTCGGGTCTTTATCTGTTATCACACTGGTAAGTTATCACGGTCTGATATCTGTTATCGCGGGAGATAAGTAGGTTTGTTTACGGTGAGCGGCGCGGGTTGGGCGTCGCGGCGCTCGGCGTCGCGGTCGGAGGCACACTACCACGCGCCACCAGCCCGAGCCGGCACTGCTATCACATGCGACTTCGTCATTCCACTGCCGCATGCTTGGTTCATAGCGGCCGCTCCTCTCCTATCGCAACACACAATTCATTCGACACATTCACAATTTCTTCTGAACCATCGACATAGGTACCAATTACTTCTAACTTTAGAGGTTAACCGTGAGGTTTAACTTTTTGGTGAATTAGGTATGGTTCATTCAGTGTTAACATTGACCCAAACAATCAAATACCTATTCTGTAGGTACTACTCTTGAGTCTACGGGTATGATAGACCCCTAAGTAATCTGAAATACTTATCACTCAGATAATTAAGTAATATACAATATCAAATTACGCTGTAAATTACCAAGTCATTGCGTTGCATGTGGACTAATTGCTTACTGAGGTCGTTATTTGAGAACGCACATCGTTTCACTCGGAGGAAACTTAGTATCACATAACTAATCTATTTCCAACGTTGACGTGACATTTTCATTGTAAACAAACGCTAGGTACAACAGTATTAACTGGCTGCCTATATCTGCATGATGATGAAAGGTGACGTCATTTTGCATGACTCGTTCGCGTCACCCACGAGGTCGTGTAAACTTTGGAAAATTTACCTTGAACAAGACGTTATAGGTTGACAAATTAAACGTTTTTAGTAAACGATTAAGCGGATATTTAGATAAGACATTACCACCTACCTTAGATAAAGTTTGATTTAGTAGGTACACTATAGGTAGTAGTCACGTTGGTACGTCAGAAGTTCAGGAGCACGGAAAAGCTCCTGAGATGGAATGCAATTACGGGGTCATCATAAAACTATAGGTCTGAAGATAATAAGAATACTCGTATGAAGAATTCCTATCTTTCACATCCTTTACAACAAATGGCATAGGAAAGTCGGGTTGAAAACGGAAAAACTGAAACCAGTGTTATACCCAATTACCTACTAATTACAATGAAGTAGAAAGAGCAAAAAAATGTGGCTACGCTGTACACGCAGAAACCATGGTTCTATAGGGACCATGGTCCCTTGGGTATTCACGCGTAGAGTTATGAAATAGAATTCACCTTCGTGCTTTGGCAAACCTTGTCATTGACTAATATTTTATTACTACCTGCACTAGTATATACAACGCTGACTGACAACTCAGAGGCGAACCAGGGGGCCGATTTTTGAGTTTCGAACGCTCGATTTTACACTCGACATCTGTCAAAACGTCATAGTTTTTTGACAGATCTCGAGTGAAAATTCGAGCGTTCGACACTCAAAAATCGGCCCCCAGTTTCGCTTTGACCTCCGATTACGCCTTTTTGTTACGAATCATGACGTCAAGATATACTAGGATTGAGCGGGGAGGTGGTTCAAAACCAGTTGTAAATAGCGTAGCTTAACACGCAAGCCATTGTGCCCACTAGCTACCAAAAATACCATCTGAAATAAACTCCACGCCTTGGTATTATTGATCCTTCGTGAGTTGCCGTTACGAGCGGCCAGCTAAGATTCATGCATTGTTAACGTTTTGTTCAACTACTTCGGCATCGAAATGAGTCACATTTGGATTTTTCAATGTCCGTCCACCTTCTTATTAAAATACAAAACAAATAGGCACAGAGGTAGAGGCGTGGAGCTGATTTCCTTTTTGCACTTTTTGTTGTGGTAGGTAAAAGGCTACGGAGTTGGCTCGCTGCCCCGCAATAAAGTCAGATTTAGTCATCTCTCCTTTTGTTCTTTTAAATAAAATTAGTTCACGCCACACAAAGGTGCGTTTTACGCCCACAACATAAGATAATGTATCTACTTGCTTATAGTGAACAAGATCACAAAGATTGGAAAATTGCTTCTTCAAATAAGCACGAATATAGGTATTAAAATACATAAAAGAATCGGGATTTGTCTTGGCTCACTGATAAGAATGCATAGGTAAATGAAAAACGAGATATTTAATACATATAGGTTACCTTAGTACCTATGAATCTAAACGAACTCCGACACCCACACCTACGTTCTTAAAATATACAGAACCATATTGAATGTTTTATGAAAATACAGGTCGACCTAATAAAAGCGGCCCTCCAAAATTTGTATAAAAGGTTTCTTGCTAAGGATCTTTCCCATTTAGCCGAATACCGAGCAGGATGTTTACTGCGGCTCCTGCGGCGATCGAGCGCGTCTCTGTTGCGCCACGCCGCCAATTGGCCCGATATCGCCAATTCATCGACTGGGTCAGCCGCTAATGGACTTTATCTGCCACGATGGACGTTCAACAACATCTAATAAACATCTGTTAACAAAGACTCGTTTACGAATGCATCTCGTTCTGTAAGTATTAATGTTCAGCCGATCAGTTAACGCGTTAGTAGTCTCCTTAAGTCTAATTAAACAAGTACCTACCAACATAAACCTACTTAAAGTAGAAACAGATGAAATGGAAAGCGTATCAAAAACTAGAACAGACAATTAGTAAACTGTGTCAGATACCTACCTAGATGATTTTAAAACTTCTTTTTATTTAGACAAAACATTCTTTATGAAGTAGGTATAGACGGAAAACAATATTTTCACAATCCGCATAAAAACTTTCAGCAGTCCCTGATTGTAATTATTGAAGGTAAGTTAAGTAGGGAATACTACCTAACTTACCTTTACTAATTTAATTTGGAATACGCCTGTGTGCATATATTCGTTGATTATTTGTCTACATGTCTTCGGATAACCGCTTAAGTAGGAAGTAGGTAATACCTATGTCATATTTTGTAGGGGCGTAATCTTGGAATAAACTATTTTTGTTTAGTCGAACTGATACTTAGTCGCGAGCTTGACAAAATTTCGCACAGAAATCCAGCATACCTACTTACTTATTTGGATTACATAGAGATGCCCGCGTGGGCTGGCGGAAGCTGAGACCGGTCTCGGAAATTGCAGAGGATGCGCTCCTGCAGACGGCATTGAGCCCCAATCAGGTGCCGCTAAATGGCAAACTCCCGTCTTACGATGCGCAGTTTGCTACCCGTATTAGTTCTTTCTAGTTTTAAAAGTCCACGTCGTAGCTGGTAAGTGCAAAGTTCTCTAGGTATCTCTGTACCTCTTAGTTTCCGATTTCCCCCCACTGACCCATTTACAAGTCTGCTGCTCTAAAATTTGCAAGAGTTAAAACTTCATGTAGAATTATAATTTGTAACGTCGACCTAGTTTCCGTATCCATGACAACAGTGATTTGTAGGAATTGACACTGTCGATTTTCAATCTCTACAATAGTTGTTTAGGATAGTTTTGTATATTTGATTTTCGGTATACGTAATACTATTTTAGGGATTTATTTATTTTAGTTTGTTTAATCGGAGATGGCGGCAACAGTTCCACCGCCGAATCTTTCGGCTCGGTTTTTCTACGGTCTACGAACGGATATCCAGTAAGTGGCGTGTTTATTGCAAGTAAATGCTGTAATTTTCTTTGGTTTAGTTGATGAAGATTAGTTATGGTTTCGGGTGTTCGGTATAATGAAGCCAATTTAGCAATAACAGCATTGCACCTTGTACTATGTTACTCAATCCGACAACAACCGGGTTTAACTAAGTAGTGCGATCATTTGACAGGTACAATGCACATTATGTGACGGAGTCTGATATCATCTATCCAGCTGGCGGCGTGATAGTCATTTACAACCATCTCCAGAAGAAACAAAAATTTATTAGACTTCAGGACAAGCACAAACCTATCAAGTCTTTAGTCTTAGCTCCTAACAGGTAATGCTTTATGTTTTTATACTAACGACTCCAGAAGAATCTAGCGCGTTGCCGTCCGTTTATGGGTTTAAGAATTCGTTGTGTTGACAATTAAAGACAAATGCAAGTCGGTTACCTACTCTTAATACACGAGGATGCGTGGTGCGAGCTTAATATTGACCACCTCCTGGTGCACTAGGTACTTACTCCACATACCTACATTGATGAACTGCGCTAAGTCATGTTAACTAATAAATTAAACCGAGGGTTTTTTCCAGGCGATGGCTTGCGCTTAACGAGATAGCTGAAGAGGGACAGAAACCTATTATTACCATATATGACCTGACGACATGCAAACGCCGCAAAATACTGACAGTTCCGTTCGAAAATTCCACTGCGCGGGAATTCGCTTGCGTACAGTTTTCCTTTGATTCCAAGTACCTTGTAGCTATAACTGGAGAACCTGACTGGTATTTGTACTATTATAATTGGGACAAGGGAAAGGTTGAGAGCCATGCAAAAGCACAAAATCCAAGTGGTCAAGGAACTGTTGAGAGTGTAAGTCATCTTCCAGATTTCCATAAATATGTAAAAATATACATGATATCCTTTAGCAAAGGAATGTAAGATAACGGAATACCGAGGTACTTTCATAGGTATGTTCCAAAAGAGTGTGTATTACCTAACAAAAATTGTGAGGTAAGTATAGCTTTGATGTTCCGTTGTTGAAGTATCAGATATTTAAAGATAGAAGAGCTTAATTTGACACATATTTTCACATCCCAAATTAATTAGAGCTGTCTACGCCTCGTATTTGTTCGGGCATCATCGTGGACCGACGCCGGCGCAGTGCATGGTGCGGGGCGCGGGAAAGAGAGGGCGGCGCGGCCGCCAGTAGCTCAACAACCGTTCACTGGGCTGCTCATGCCCAAACGTAAAAACAATAGTGATCTAACACCTGTATCACGATTTTAATTCATTATATAAGTGCATGTTCGGACTACGAGTTTCAATTCTCACCGCATCACAAACCCCAAGATCTACATCTTCAAGTACACCAATACAGGCGTGTACAAGAGCTATTTAGAACCTTAGGTCGACGTGTGTTGAAAGCGAGCGCGAAACGTCTGTGTCGCATTGACCCCAAGTTTGGTTCGTGGATGTAGATTTACAATAGGTACTGATACTGATGTGCCGTCGTACATTGCGAAATTGCGATATTTTCCACATAGGAAAGTTCTTTTTAAAATAAATTTCTCACATGTTTGTACGGAACTATAGAGTTTTATACCTATAACGGAAATAAATGGAAATTTCTTATTATGAAATTCTCAAGAAATTTCCAAGAACTTTTCCAACTTTTTGGAAACTTTCCGCAACTTGCACATATGTAATTTACAATGAATTAATGTAAGTTTATTTCTTAGGTACAATGCAACCCGGCCGATGCAACGCTAGTGGTAATCACGGGACCATACACGTTTCGTATTATGAATGTATCGGAAACCGTCTGGCGGCAATGGGGCTGGTGTAAAGCTGAAAATGTAAGTTGATTATATATATAAGTCCTTGCTGATAGCGAATAATTAGGTGTCTGGCCGGGCAACTTCATTACCCAGATTATACTAAGATTTCATATCTTATCCTCGTATATACAGAAATTAAGAACTGTCTAGTTGGAATAGTAGAACCTACTTAGACTCGAGAGAATAACATCTTCCAGAGTTTATCTACTATTATAATAATAGAAGATTTTTTTTACCAACTGGATCCTATATTTTGGTGCAGTCAGCTGCAAACATATATACACGATTAATCCGTTCAAATTACCTACCTTCTCTCTCTATAGACAGTAGTAGACAATAGTCTTGGGGCTGACTGGTTGGACTATAGGTATAAATAGGTTGGCATGATTTAAGTATTACCGGTATTTTATTATTTATGTCAAGCACGCTCCAAGATTCCTACGTCAGATTGAACTTTAACCTTGCATTAATGTACCTAGATTCAACGTGACGTAGACTTCATAACGGACAAAGGTCGTTGCTGAATGAGTTCGTACGTCTAGATATGTTCCTAACCTTATATCATTATCATTACGTACCCACATACTCTATTGATCTTTGTATTAGGTATTAATTACGGCATAAAAAAGTAACATAGGTGCACATTTTTGTCCGCGCCCAAGATAAATGAAAGGTGCCTTATCCCTTTAATGTGTAATGGCCCCTCAACTCCTTCGAGACCCAGGTTCGGAACCACTGGTTTAGTCTAGATCAACCATTGCTAATATTGATTAACAATGGTTGATCTAGACTGGCATTGGCCCGTACGTGTCCACCGAACATTGCTGATTAAAATGTCCGCACGTCCAGATCAACATCACGACTAGCATGTGGCTGACGCCGGACCGCATCATGTTCGGGACTGACAACGGCATGATCATGATGGTGGAAAATGGAGAGCTGAGACAGAACTGCGTGTTTAACGCGCTGGATGTTATAGAAATGTCGCTGAAGAAAGTCGAGGCTGAGTAAGTACCTAACCCACATTGTATAGACATTGGCGGTCCTGTGTATTTTTTTCTCCGTGGTCTAGCTTCTAGCTCAACATCACCAGCTGCAAGTCGCCTTAGCCAGACCGCACCGTGTTCGGGACAGACAATGGAGTTATCATTGGTGGACAACGGAGAGGCAGAACTTGCGGTTTTAACGCCTTGGATGTTAAAGAGATGTCGATGTCCCTGAAGAAAGTCAATGCTGAGTATGGAAGAAGGAAAAAAATGGTACTGAATTAGTACGAGTAAAGGTTCTGTTTTTGAAAAACTTTGGTATATTAAAAGTAGATGCGGCGTATAGAATAGGTAACAAACATATAGCGATATGAATTAGAAACGTTTGCATTTTCGTATACGCGTATTCACAAATAATGCTTGAGGTCTTGTTTGCTTACAGGCGACAAAGTCGGAAACAAGGTAGTGTCGCTAAACATATTGCTAATTTGATTCCTAGACCTTGCTTCCTTTTAGACTCTAATACAATAAAAATAGATTTCAAAATTGACAAATATTCAAATTCCTCGACCGTACAATAAGGGCCAAAAGATAAAATTAACCTAAGTTCTAGCCACAGACCTCACTCTAGAGTCAGCTTAGAATTAGGTAATAAGGGAAAATCAGGTAGCCTATATATACAATACAATACAAATATTCTTTATTGCTCACCAAATAAAGTCAACTAAAGAAAACAGCAACCAATCAGGGTTAATTGGTTGCCGTTTTCTGTTGATGATCAACCTGATTGATTACCTATACCTGATTTAACATTGTCTGCCTACCTCGTTCCTACTTAATTTAAAAAGCGTCGAGCATTTGTAGAGGTCAAACCGCTCAGGCGACTGATTGTTTAGTCAAGTTACGAGTATATGACTATTGTTACGAATCAAGTTATATGGTGCATACGATTCGTTCTAGCGCGCGTTAACGGGGCGCGATGCCAACCTTCAACGTTATTGATGCTAGGTCAATGTAACATTAACACCAGTTAATAGGTAAGTATGTTCGGATACACGCGGCCCACTTTAAGAGACTAGCCAATTAATTAGAACTCTTAGGAACATTTGAAGAATCTCGATACGTCATAAGGTGATATATCTTATACTAGGTAATTAAACTAACTAAATCTGTGAAAGCATTTAGCAGGGCATCGGAATCGATTTTTCATGTTTTAGTACTCTTACTCATTTTTAAAGTATCGCTATATCTAAAATCTGCTACCTAAATATTCTTCTTCTACTATCCTTTTTCGTACATCAAACAAAACAGTCAAGCCCAATGCTGTATAAAATATCAGAAATAACCTTATTTGTAGAGCTATTAGAGCATGTGGCTTGTCAGTTTAATTATGTAGTTACGTATTTTTGATTAGAGATCTATCTTCTGTCTGCTGTTATTGCATTTGATTGCATATATTGCTCGAAGGAATTGAAAGAACTAGAAAAAAATCAATGAAAATTCTATAATAATTTTCAGAGCAGCTGCTGAAGAAAGTGGCGAAAAGACGAGTGCATCAAGCAAAGACAACCAGAGTAAAGCAGAGAGTGAAGAGCCGATGTCCGCCGACAGGGAGATTTACCCAGTCACGAACTTTGTAAATTTTCCTAAAGGTCAATTATGATTTATTATGACTCAATATTGTCATTATTATGTAATGTAGAGTAAAATTAACCAGAAATTTTTAGAAAGGAAAAATTGAAAAACTTAGGCACTGAGCAGGATTCGAACCTGCGACCTCCCGGCACTCGCGGCCAGTCGCTCTAGCCAACTGAGCTATAGGTGCGATTGCTACCCGCCTTGAAATTTGTCAATCCTTCCTTCATTTATACAACGCCTTAAGGGAGGCGTACAGCGACATCTACCAGAAGACTCGGGCTTCATTACGGCACTAACGTCTCAAATTATGTTGAGAAATCGTTAGTTACGATGCGCTTCCCTTACTAAATTAAATTTTGTATTACCTATTGTGTTTTTATTTCTAAAAATTTCTAGTTTGCGATAGCAGCATTACTGCTTAATACAAAATTAAATTTAAAATTAACCAATCTTAAACTGAACGATCGCCCGTAATGCTCGCCCGCCCGCTCATGACGTAAGCATATAGACGCAGCGCAATAGGTAACAAAGAAAGTTACACAGAAAAACAATGTCTAGTTAGTTCTACAACTGTAGGTCATTTCAAAACTATTTTTACCTTAAGTAATCCTAATTAATCCCACACTTTAACCTAAATGCTCACAAGGGCCAAAATTCTTTAATGGGTTATTAGGCGAGCGACCGTAACCTGTCTTCGTTGCATCCATTATAGGTACGCTAATTTGGATATGAACCGTAGACAAGAAGGTAATTATGTTAACAGGTTTCGTCTTCGGCTGTGGGCAAGGATACGTCCACATGTTCGAGAAAGAAGATACCCATCACTGGAGAAAGCGAAATGTCTTTAGGATTTCAAGGAAATGTTACAAGTACGTTATAACTATAACATTTTGTAATTCGTGCTAAGGCTAACACGAATTATACTAACAGACGTTAGTAGTATTTTTTTCTTACAATTCTAAGAATGCCGTTATTCATTTCGATCCAGGCATACTCGGGATTATCCGGTTTGGTCGCCACTCGATGCCATACAGCATATTGCAGTAGACCCCAATCAGGAAACGTTACTCATAACGACACTACGAAAACAACTATATTATGTCAAATTATTTGGACAGCACATGTTGCAGGTTAGTAAAGTATATACATATAACATCAACATCGTTTTTGTTCAAGTGGTACTTATACTTTTAGATGCTTGCCAAAATTGTGCTTTACATTTGTCTAAGTCCAGTCAGCAAAGATATTCTTTATGCACAATATGCACCCTAGCGTAAAACTCGTAAAAGTTCGCAGGGTGGGTTCTATTTTTACTGCTCCTGTTTGTGCATTGTCTCACCCTTTGAATTCCGGAATTTGATTCGATTATTTTAAATATGTAAGCCATATTTATTTTTCATCTCCTCATCCCTTTCGGGAAAACGGGCGTAATTTTATGCATGAATGTACTTTTTTAGAATCCCGAGATAGCGTTCACCGAACTCGGCCCTGCCATGCACTACGGGCCTATCAATTCGCTGTCCATGTGTGCTTGGAAGCCCATCTTCATGACCGCCGGCGAACAAGACAAGAGTATTCGAATTTGGAACTACTTAACTGACGATATTGAGATGATTAAGTTATACCAAGAAGAGATTTCATGCGTGTCATTACACCCTACCGGTATGAAGACCTTTCTTTTCATTATTAGGCGCTGTGTCGGAGGATGTTGACGTTAGACAATCTTTTAAAACATAAAAGTGCATTATACACGCATCAGCTTGCAGCTGCTAGTGTATAATAAATAATACCTAATAATATAATTTGCAGGTCTGTTTGCTGTAATTGGTTTTTCGGACAAGTTACGATTCATGGTGGTACTGATCGATGATTTCGAAGTGATGAGAGAATTCCCGATAAGAAACTGCAAACGCGCCAAATTCAGCACGAACGGGCATCTTTTCGCTGCTGTCAATGGCCAAGTCATCCAAGTCTTCTCATCAGTTTCATTCAACAACATGTATAATTTGAAAGGGCATAATGGAACTGTAAGATTTCGCTTAAGGCGCAGGGGTGGGCAAGGCATTCTCCATACAAACTCTGTGCACGTTTTATTCGTATGTTTAGGCACTAACGAATGTAATTTTTTTTTGGATGTAAATATATATGTGAAGAAAGTGATGTGGAAATATTCAAATATTTCAAAAAAATGAAAAAAAAAAAAATACCAATGCAAAAAAAAATACATCACGAAATAGCTAACAGAAAAATAATCATACTGACCAAAAATCATAACATTCATAACTTTAATGCAAACACAAACGAAGAAAATCCTGCACAAAGTTTGTATGGAGTGAGCTTGCCCTACCCCTCTACTTAATAGCTCAATTCGTTTCAACTAGAAACATTAATTTAATCCGTCGGTATGTTTATCCGTTAGATCACATCTCTTACGTGGTCTGCTAATGACCTATGGCTGGTGTCTTGTGGCAACGAGGGTGCTGTATACGAATGGAGCATGTCCACAGGCCAGCGAGTCGGGGAAGTAATTCTAAAGACAAATCAGTTCGCTTCTTGTGCTGTTAACAGGTTAGATGTTTTCTGTGCTGTGATTTAATATTTAGCTGACCATTCAAAATCAATACTATTTGTTTTAATTACATTATTTTCTTTCTAGTGCCGGAAAAATAACGTATGCTGTAGGAAGTGACGGAGAAATTAAAGAAATGGGTTCTAATATTATCCGAAGGAATCTGCCATTGCTTGGCTGCCCTCTCGACACTATATTACTCTCACGTTCTGACATGATGCTTTTCATAACCGGTGGTGAAGGAGGGGTGACTTCTGTAAATCTGCCGTTGTTAGACAAAGCAATTTATAATGAATTCCACATGCATAACAAGAAAGTAACCTGTATAGCGCTTGCTTATGACGATCAGACGCTTATTTCGGTGGCCGAAGATGCTTCTATTTGTATATGGCGGTTGACGAATGCTGAGGGAAGAGCTATTGCGTTGGATAAAGACTTCGCATACTCTAAGGAGATCTTGATTAGTAAGAAGGATTTGAAAGAGAAAATTAATAGCATCAATGTAAGTAAAATAAAAACACTACCTAATCAATTCTTGGAAGCCCACATCAAAGAGAATATAAATCACTACGTTTTAGCCCACATCACAATTATTCGACAAATCCTTGATAGGTATATTACCTATATTTTTATGGTGAAAAAAATAATGGCTTAAAGGCCTTTCTGATAATTCTTATGGCTAAGTCAGAATAAGTTGCTGTGCTATGTTGTCCTTAGATTGTTTTTATTACTTTGGTCAGTAAGCAAGCATATAGAGTAGAAATTGTTAGCGCAGAAACAGCGTAAGCTTGTTGTATTATTATTATTACAAATATAATATTATATACGACATGAAATCGGTAATTGACTCCAAAGAGACCAAACAGCGATTTAATTTTATCTGTTTTTCGTTTATGTATTTTAGCTACTTAGCACAAGAATGAGCGAGTTAGAAACTGAACACTCCTATCAACTTCGCCAAGCCGAAGCGACGCAAGCAGAGAAGTTGAAAGAAGTACATGAGGGCTATTGCGCGGCCATTGAGGAGTTGAAGGAAAAGAACGAGGTAATTAGTGATTCCTCAATCTTCATCATTAAAAGATGTCGTTAACTTGTTATTAGGTATAAGTAAATTACTACAACATTGCCCGTGTCTTGATATCTTACAAATACTTTTAATTGCACACCTCACACAAACGATCTTTAAAAGCTATCGATTGTCTATCGGTGTCACATTCCCATGCGTCTGACAGCGTATCAGTCGTCGAGTGGTCATCGAAGATGACAAGCCACTTATCTTAGTTTTAAGTTAGGTCCTCACCGAAAATCACCGCCTCCGCTTGATGTCTTGCCGCGTCTTCTTGGATGCTGAGTGGGGATCCTGTTTAACGTCTTCATTATTTTTAAATTATTAGTTTGTTGTTTAATAGTTTAAATTGTGCTGACGTTTGATAGATGTATTGTCTTCCTTTCTTGCATTAAATGAACTTCTTGTCCTAACTTTGACAGACAATGGAGAACGAACACACCCACGAAATCGGCATGATTCAACAAGATATTGCGAAACTGCGTTCGGGACATGAAAGAACTCTTCAAGCTTTGGAAGCAGACTTCAATATAAGGCTCATTGGCGAATACGATAGATACCAGGTTCGTATACAAAAACATGGTATTTGTACCTATACCAAAACTGTCCATCAAGTTGACTTTGAGATGTATATAACTATAGACAAACGATGGATTAACCCCTCGTATACGGATGTCTAAATTGGATGACCTGGATTTATATGTTTAAATGCTTAGCACGGATATGCAAGCTCCTACGCGTAAGATGGATTCATACATGTAGGTACAGTGAGATTAAAAAAGAATAAACACATTGGCTGCCCACTTTGAAAAATTATGAGCTTTTGATCCCACCGGTGATGCTCATGGCCGCCAATGTGTTAATCAATATTCTTTGACAGAGTCTGGAAGATAAGACAGCGAGAATGCGTAAAGAGTACGAGCAACGTCTTGAAGGTCTCGCCGAGAGCAAACGCCAAGCATTGAGGGAGATGAACAACATGTTCGAGGCTAAGTTAGAAGAAAAGGAGCTTCTTTATCTAGAGGTATTAATTGCACCATAATTTGTGGAAAATGTTACTTACCTGTTTTTGATACCTAAGATTATTTTTTAAATTTTTAGTTACAAGAACAAGCCGATTTAGAGAAGCGTGAACATGAAACGATCAAATCGTCGATCGAGGAGGACGCGGATCGTGAAATAATAGAAATCAGAACTGCTTACGAAGTGCAGCTGAAAGAAGAAAAGGACGCTAACGTCAGGCTTAAAGGAGAAACAGGCCTTATGAAGAAGAAAATGATTGCTGCCAATAAGGAAATCGAAGAGTTCAAAGTTCAAGTAGCACAATTGAAAAGTTATTACCTAATTGGCAAATTTACAAATAATCAATTCCCTAAAATGTGTTTGATGAGTTACTAACATCAGAAACTAAGTATAGTAAATTATATGGGCCGCCAATCTCTATAGGTACATAGTGCCGTACCTTTAAAATACCTGCTGTAGCTAGTTTCACTATAAAGAGGTCTTTGTACTATTCATTTTGTATGACACTTGGGGACCTCTCCTTAACACATTGGCGCCATCTGTTAGGCGCATCTTTTTGTCTTCATAGATGGCGTTATTGTGATAATTTACTAGTCTCTGCTAACATACAATTATATTCAACAGTGGAACATATACAGTTTCAAAAGGTAATCTCAAACTTGGAACGCGATGTGACGGATTTGAAAAAGGAGATACAAGAGAGAGATGGAACAATACAAGACAAAGAGAAACGAATATACGAGCTGAAACGTAAGAAGCAGGAATTGGAGAAATACAAGTTCGTTTTAAATTTCAAGATAACTGAATTGAAAAATCAGGTTTGTATTAGGTTGATGGCTAATTTTGTTGATGTAATGTACCTATGTATTTATATAAGGAAAACAAGTTAACAGGTGTTTTAAACATAGATTGAACCCAAAGAAAGGGAAGTAGCGGAGTTGAAGGTACAAATAGACGATATGGAAAACGAAGAGCTCAAGTTATTAAACATTAAACATGAACTTGGTATGATGGCGCATTAGTATTTATGTAGCTGAGTAGGTAAAGAGCAGACCTCGGGAAAAATATGAAAAAAGTTACAGCTGCTAATTAATGCTTGCTTTATAACAGATCGAGCCGTTAGACCGCGAAATCAAAGAGAAAAAACTGCGTATTCTCGAACTGGAAGTGTCGCTAGAGAATCTGCTTAAGAAACGAACGTTCCGGGGTAAAATTTGTAAACAATACCTACTCAGTTGTAATTTTTTTCAATTTACAAACTACGTCATGTATTGGCATCACGTTAGATATCTCACCCGTTAACTAATTATTGCACCTTAGTCATGTCATAATACCTCAGTATTGCGTATGATAATTTATAATTTACTTTAGTCACATATTACTTTTAGTTTGGCATTACATTCCATTAAGACATTTGTATTTACCTACTTGTCCTTGGTGGGAACACTGCTTTGTCCTCGTTATGCCTAGTCATCAATATATGACCAAAGTTCAAGTATATTTAAATTGAGTAACGCTATACAAAGGCGAACGAGGAACTTCCAAATAATATTAACATTGATAATGTTCTTCTAGTATTGAATTTGTTTTGTTCGTTTAGGTTTTTATGTAAAATGTAGGACATATTTGCCATGAAGCTAAAAATGGGCCCTACGAGGCCAAACAGTAAAATAAAACCCTTCAGGCATCACATAGGACATTAAATGCACGCTGCACAAAATCACTAAACACAATATTTCTGTCAATCGATTGGCTAATTATATTGAATTCTTGATGGACCTAATGTGTTTATTTTCAGAGCTCAAAATCGCGCGATTGAATGAACAATTAGCTTCGGCGAAGAAAGATTTCATGAATGAGGCCGAAATGAATTTGTCACTGAAAAGTACACTGAAGAAAATTAAGATTGACCTTCATAACATGACAGCCAATTTTCAGGATCCGAATAAATTGAAGTTAAATGTAAAAGTGAGTTCCCTGGAATATCTGTTTCATTCGGCAACGACCCCTTTTATTCTCTTTAACTATACAGTTTTCGTGGACAAGGTATTTTGAAAAAAGTTTTTAATCTCTAGCATTGAAAGTTTTTTATAACACATTTTAATGATCGGTTGTTTAAAATCGTCGGTAATGGTAAGCCCCTTATGAGATGTTGGGCAGTTTTTACGGGATGCGCCATATTTATCGTTTAACGGTATGTAAAACGAGGTTTATTCTCCAGACCCTATTCCACAAGTACACGGAGGACGTAGATTTTGTTCGGGGTCGGGTGGCGGAGAACGAAGCCATCCGCGAGTTCAACCGACAGCGGGATCACCTCGAGAAGCAGGTTGCTGGCTACAAACAGCAGCTGTCCAAGGCGCTAGGAGGCTCGAAGAGCGACATTAACAAGATTATGGATGTAAGAACCTGTTCACTACTCAGTCAGTATCACGTAGAAAGTAGCAGCAAAATTAGAATACATTTCCGTCGAACATTTAACTTTTGGTACAAGCTATTGTCACCAAACGTACTTACATACTACATAAGTACCTATGCCAAATTTCAGCTGAATCTGATACCGGCAAGTGGCTGAAAAAAGGTTTGCAAATTTTGAGGACAACTTACATACGAACAGTGCAAGTTAAATAAAAGATTGTAAATAAAAAAGAATCACTTCACATTATTATTCGTACATTAATACAGACGTATAGGGATATATTTGGATTCTTCTCTTCTCTGGCTGCTTTTAACTATCTGATGCTGATTGTACCGCCTGAGATCTCTCTGAACATGAATGAATTGTCTCTGAAAATGAATTCCACTCCTCCAATTCTTTTTCAATGACACTGAACTGTGATATTCACAGGAGAACTGCACTCTGCTGTCTGAGATCAACAATCTGCGGACGGAGCTGAAATCCACCCGAACACGGTGCTTCCAAATGGAGTCGATCCTGGGACTCTCGGCGCGGTACATCCCGCCGGCGATCGCTCGCGCTAAACTCAAGCACGTCACCGAAGACAGGGAGAAACTGGACGAGAAATTCAAGCAGAGAATTGAGGTGAGTATTAAGAGTATACGCACAAGGGAGAAACTGGACGAGAAAGTCAAGCTAAACATTGATGTGAGTAATGAGTATTATGAGTATGCGAGTAATCATAGCGCTCAAGGGAGAAACTGGACGAGAAAGTCGAGCAGAAAATTGAGGTGAGTATTGTGAGTATATGAGTATTCATAGCGCACAAGGGAGAAGTTGGACGAGAAAGTCAAGCAGAAAATTGAGGTGAGTATTATGAGTATATGAGTATTCATAGCGCACAAGGGAGAAATTGGACGAGAAAGTCGAGCAGAAAATTGAGGTGAGTATTATGATTATACGAGTAATCATAACGCACAAGGGAGAAACTGGACGAGAAATTCGAGCAGAAAATTTAGGTGAGTATTATGAGTATACGATACGAGTAATCATAGCGCACAAGGGAAAACTGGACGAGAAAGTCAAGCAGAAAATTGAGATGAGTAATCATAGCGCACAAAGATAACACACGTGAACAGGGACGTATATGTGGGGGGGGTTTAGGGGGTTCAAACCCCCCCCTTAGGGCTCGATGGTCCACTGATCATTCCTAGAGCCAGAAAAAAAAATCAGGGTGATCCCAATTTTTTTCCCTTTCAAGAAAATAAATTATGTTTATACGTAGCCAGTATCAACAGCAACTGTTAAAAGTCATAAACTTTGCGTTTTCCGTCAGCAAAATGTATAAAATACATTCGTTTGTTGATGTACCTAATTAATTTGAAACAATTTAAGCAAAACCGCAGCTCTATACGCCTAGCTATGGCCATTCAAAAATGTTCAAATTTATGTTCTCGTGTTTCGTAACGAAGTCAAGTTTTTCGAAGTTGCAAGTTTGGATGAACATTAAACTAGCCTAACTGATCCATGGAACCGAAAAACTGGCCTAGAGCGTGTCGGACTTCGCACATTTAGGGTATTTGTTAGTAAAATATACCTAATATTAAACATTAAGTAAGTATGACCAAATTCGAAGTTCATAGGCCGATAGGAAGCAAAAAAAAAAATTCGGAACAAATATTTCGAAAAAAAACTTAGTTTGGCAGCTGGTTTGGTTGGGGTGGTGGCTTCTCATTCAGAGCGAGACAAGACGGTATATCTCTCTAACTAAATATCTCCTACCTGACAGAAAGTCACCTCTCAGGAGCAACCAGGGTCGGTACCTAGGCCTCCACTCGACCGAACTCGATGGGTTTCCAATATTTTTTAAACAAAAATACAGTATTCATTTATTCCACGAGCTCTAAACAACCATAGGTACCCCACTCGATGCGATGGGTCAATTTTTTCCCCACTTAAAACATAAAAATAAAAATTGCATGACTGGGTCAACAACATGCTTATACTAAAATTTGAAAACGGAAGCTCCAACTGTTTGGCTGAAAAACCTGTGACTGGCGACGCGCCAGTTAGGTGTGCGTCTGTACGCACACATGAGAGACAGCAATAGGACTCCATTAAATTTGGATCCTTTGGGCACGACACCCTAAAAATATGTAGATTTACTTACATTGTGCTTTGGGATGTTAGTTTTTTAGCGTCGATTTCCACAGGGTATTTATTTTTTCGGAGAATCAAAAGCTATCTTTATATTAATTATGTATGGTATTTTCCGCACCTGCATTATAACGTCCGAAAAATTTTGCGCTCGCTGCGCTCGCGTTTTCATCCTAGACATCATGATGCGTATGAAATATTTTCCGCGCCCGCATTATTATGTTCGAAAAATTTCGCACTCGCGTTTTCATCTACATGTGTTATGACTAGATGCGTGTGAAGTTTTCCGCACCTGCATCATAATGTTCGAAAAATTTCGCGCTCGCTGCGCTCGCGTTCCTCATCTAGGTATGCTATGACTTGATGTTGATGCGTACCTATAAAGTATTTTCCGCATTTGCATCATACTGTTCGAAAAATATCGCGCTCGCTGCGCTCGCGTTTTTCATCTAGGTATGTCATGACTTGACGTTGATGCGTAACATGAAGTATTTTCCGCATTTTGCATCATAATGTTCGAAAAATTTCGCGCTCGCTACGCTCGCGTTTTCGTCGTAGATGTGTACTGGATTTATGACCCGTCCCCCCCCTTACAGTTTCTATATCTACGTGCTTGCACGTGAAGTGGCGTCAAAGCCGGTATCTCGAAGATACGCATTTGCAACAGAAATGAAACACCTCACCGAAAACCGATAGAAACTACCTAGTCGTGAAATTCAACTAGAAGTTTGAGTAATAAATTAATAATAGCACACGAACTTGCGCGACGTACGACGATGCACGCAAAAATGAGGGAGGATAATCATAATGTTCAGTTGCAAGATTTTGTGCATGCGCAAGGTGTATCATAGTGTAAGGAGTCGCCGAGAATTGGGAGAGTAGAGTTGTAATTTACTTGTGGGCCACGTTTTGTATCACAACAATGTTATTATATTACTATATTACTGTTGAGTGTTGAATATCGCAGCCTTTCAGAACTATGAGCCATCAAAACTTAACTAATATTTCTTATTTACTTTGTTAGGAAAGAGAAGAAACAATAGTAGCGTTGAAAGAGGAAAACGACCGGCTCCTCAGCAAGGTGCGATGTGTGGAGGAGGGCGGCGAAGGTGCCGGCGAAGGGGCGCCAGCGTCACCGCGCGTGCAAATTCGATAAACCTTAGTTTTCACTGAGTAATGTGACTATGCTACTGTAGTTGCTGTAGCTAATAGGTCACACAATGCTTGTAGGTCCTTAAAGTTAAAGAAGAGACAAGAGATGAGAATTGGGATGTTGACAATAATAAAAATAATTTAGTCTTACAATACAAATAAACAAAAGTAACTTCAGGCTTTTAAAAAATCTGTTATATTAAACATTAAACTTTGAACGCCAAGAACCTATAAAGTGGTCGTGTGTCGTCGTGCCCACCACGCCAACAACAACTAAAAAGGTCGCAGTGAAGGTGTACTTTGATCATGAATAAAATCTATTATGAATTGTTTTTATTGGTTTAAACGTTACATCGATTCAACAGTGCTTGGCGTGTGACTTGTGAGTGATCACTTCATTCAAATATGAAAGCGTTCAAAGGGTTAAATGTGTCAAAACTTATAAATGGACGATGTTGGACCATAGCAAAATTGTGACGTCACTTGTTCCGATTTCCTTACAAATTTCTGTACCTACTACTTAACAAAGCATTTTTGACGTTTCATAAAAAGTTGTAATTTGACTAACAGTCAACATCCCTATCCACCTTCTATTTTCTGATTCGCACAAAACGAGTGAGATGGGAGTAAATAAGTCGAGATTTCAGCGCAACAGGACTTTCGAGGCAAGTTGTGCTAGACCTGAAGAAGTCTGTGGTACAAACGGTTCGGGAGCGCTTTGACCAAGCTCTCACCCAAGAATATATAGGTAGCTATAAGATGCAGTTGGTCCCTTCGCCCGTGCGTCCCTTCTGGCTACGACCTTGTATTTGAAATTGTCAATTACACAGGTGAGAATCAGAATAGATGTACCATAATGAACTAGTTCCTTGACTAAAGAGTTATTTAGTTTTAAAATTAGGGTTTATTAAATGTTTTTCTAATTACTGTTATAATGAAATATTGTGTTAATTTATTAGATTATTAGCTTATAATTATAATCAATAACTAAAGACCGTTATTGAAATCGTAATATCAGTAATGTATTGATGACTAACGCTATGAAGATCGATTTTGTTTTTCATGCAGAATTCAAATTTCTAACATAATTATCAATTACTATTTGATTGACTTTAGGACACTATTAGTGGCATTTAAAGAGATTTTAAATAAAAATATACGTTTTACCAAAAATGACTTTATATTTCCTCCTAAATGCTATTTTCCTAGAATTATAGTGAAATGATGGATGGGCTTAATAATAAGTAAAACAATAAAAAAACATATGTATTGCAAATTATCTCTTATCATTATCATCAACGTCCAGTCATTACCATACAATAAATAAATAAACCATCACCTGCAATATCCTACACCGTCCTAATGCAATGAATACGCGTTTGTAACGGTTGAATATTTTAAGTCCCTCATACATTTGCGACCACATGCCACGAAGTCTTAATAAATCTTTAGACATCTCAATAAATGAGGTTATTACCACCAATTAGATGGGGTAATTCCAAGCATTTACCAGTGGTAAAAATGGGTATTCCCAGATAAGAATAACCCAATTAATGCAAGTTTGACTAAGAAGTTTATAGAATGAATGGAATGATTGCTTTACGGCTTTTGGGGTAGTCAGGGAACTCCTTCTTGTAGTTGCGGTGCTTGCCGAGAGCCCACACGGCCATCTGGTAAAAGCCCACGGCGGCGAAGATTCCGGCTGGAAATAAAATAACAGCTTCTCAAACATGCGCGAATGCATATTCCAGCTTTGCGTCCACACACACACAGGAGTGCTACCGCGAACCACAAACGAGGTTTTCCCTCTCTGTCGCGCTTATGTGCAAACTTGCAAGTGCAACAGAGAGAGAAAATTTCGAATGCCGTTCGCGGTAGCAGCCCAGGGCATGTACTCCGAACATCGAAGTCCGAACTCCGTATAGTGCCGTCCCTTTCTCTCTTATATTGTATAACACGAGGGAGAAGGGGACGGCACGATACGGATTTCGATGTTCGAAGTAGACCCTCAAGTTCGGCTGGTTCCTGGATACAAGGTTTTGTTGTAGTAGAGTATGGTAGTATGTTGAGCTGTACATGCACATTGTCTGTGTGCGTCAGCGTAGGAGCTATAAGTTCAAGTTGTCTATGTGTTTGTAACTTTGTATGTGTCACAACTACAACAATGGCCAACCCGCGCTCGTGAGATAAACGTACTATAATCATGTTAACTTTTTGAACGCGCGTTCGTACATATCAGGGTCATAAACACTTGCAAAAACAAAAGTCGTCTCTCCTGTGGTCAATAGTTAATGGCTTATGAGCATGCGAGTTATGATTTTATTACATGGATTTATGGAACCGGAGACGCCGTTTATGAAAGAATGAATGATTTTTATTCACCAGAATATACAGTTTATGCAGGTTACGAGACCAATCCAAAATTAAGCTTTGTATCCCTCAACTTTTGATTTGTCCACAGGAAAGACGCGAACCTAAATCTTATGACCCATCAACAGTAATTTTAAAGTTAAAGGGCGAAAATTCATCTGAATACCTATCTACTAGATAGATATGCAATTCCGAACTCTCGATAATTTATCTGTACCTACTTTGTTGTGATAAAAATGTTATTTAAAAAAAAATTATGGAGCAGTATTAACCTCTTAAAAAATATTTAAGTCTAATATAAGTTTTAAAATCATATGCAACAATGTAGGTACATAAATTTTGAACGCACGACGAGGAATTTTACCTCAATCTTAATTACTTACAGAAAAGTACAATTAAATCATCATTATAAAATTATAATACAATTTCGCTTATGATCACTTTCGCTATATACCAAGAAAAATCTTAATCATTAGGTATTAGGCGCTCGGTTATTTTATACGTCAAACGCATGCGTTCCATGTAAATACGTTCCGTCAAACGCATTGCGTTGAATGGATTTTTATGGAAACGCATGCGTTTGACGCATAAAACAACCGAGCGCCTAATACAAATAATAGTATGCTAATTGATCAAGACTTATAATGGTACTACGTCATGCCAGAGCACTATAATAGGTACAAACGAAAACAAACATGTCAGAGCTTCAAGAGACCTTAATATGTGGTATAATAAGGTTCACTGTCGATCATTTAAGTAACTACGATGTTTTAAGAATCTCACAAATACTACAAATTCGGTTAGTAGAATGTATTTTAAAAGTCGTCACATTCGCCTCGTATGCGAATGAGACTATTATTAAATACACGCTTATGTAAATCGTATTCCGAAGTGAGCAAAGGTCATGGTAAACAGAGGTATCGCCACTGTTCGACCGGTTATACAGTTATCAAATTTATCTGTTTTACGTATCAATCAAGTTGTTGCTAGGTCTGCAAATTCGGAAATATGAATTTCTTTGTCCCAAGCCAACTGGAGTATTTACTTAGTAGTCAACTATAATTATAGTACCTGGCCATAAATATTGCACATCGGTCTTAGAAAAGAGACTATTGACTGTTCACGAGGATTTCCGAACTGGCAACCGTTGTCCATCAATCATCTTATTTATCAACCGACGTTTAATTTCAAATAAATACGTGCACTTTATGGACTTCATTAGTTTATCTCAAATCAATGACATGTAAACTTTCAATATCTGTAAATAGCTGTTGCAACTACCTACTAGATAGTAAATCAATTTTATGTCACACCTGGCCATAAAGCGGCAATTACCGCAAGCTCCGCGCGCGGGAAATCCCACTTCCTGGCCAGGGTGTGACATAAAATTTTGTACTTAACACGGGCGGTAATAAAGAAAGCCTCAGATCGCATATTTTGGTAAACTAGGTTGATTTGTGTAAGATTGTCCACAAATATTTATTTATTTATTTATTTATCGCCCTTGCCTTCGGCTCGGGCGTCAAATACCTGCGATCTGAGACATTCTTTGTTTTACCGCCCTTGTTAAGTAATGTTATATTGCGTTATTTTGTACATCATACAATTCAAAAGCTGGGGGGTTTCAACAACTCTATATTATATACTTTGACGACGGCTGATAAACTTCACAATATCTGGGCGGCCGAGCTTTGCTCGGCGTTTTCCCTGGCATGAGACCTAGCTAGATCGATTGCTCGTCCTCGAAAACCCCCACATACCAAATTTCATCAAAATCGTTAGAGCCGTTTCCGAGATCCCCGAAATAAAAAAATAAGTAAATATACAAGAATTGCTCGTTTAAAGATATAAATATCTGGGCGGCCGAGCTTTGCTCGGCGTTTTCCCGGGCATGAGACCTAACTAGATCGATTGCTCGTCCCCGAAAACCCCCCCATACCAAATTTCATCAAAATCGTTAGAGCCGTTTCCGAGATCCCCGAAAGAGATTATATATAAATAAATAAATAAATATACAAGAATTGCTCGTTTAAAGATATAAGATAAGATGTAGAATACTGTGACAACGCACTATGAAGCCGAAATCAGCCGAGTCTCTTTCCAAAGGTTGATGTGCATCTATCTTTTTTCTAAACAGGCCAGGAATAATTAAGTCTTATGTCAATGTTATAAAGACTATCCGTGTAATATGTTGTGATAAAATAACATATATATTTAAAATTATACAGGTAATCAAAATAATAACACAAAAAATCACCGTTTCTCTTACGCGCGGTATTGAAACTTGGGTATAAAACACATCAATAATAGTAGATTGTTTGACAAGGGTCTAAAGTACTTAAGCCATATTACCACGAGATGTTTATTTTCCCGAACGCAGTGAGGGAAAATAGGGTATTAAACTAAGGTAAAAATAAATTATTTTTTACTTGACTAATAAAAGATCTAACGAAAATACTCGAAAAACATTAATTATTAATTTATTTTAGCTAATTGAAAGATTTTATAAGCATAAAGATTTAAAAAGGACGCTGATTTGAACAAACCTACTCACACTGTCTTAGTGACGTCACTAAGACAGTATTTCCCTACAAACTTCATATTAACAAATCGTTTTTGACATTTAATAAAAAGTTGCTGATTTGACTAGGGGTTTAATACCGTATTGTTCGAGTGGTAATGTGGCTTTTAGGCCCGAGTTACACACTCTACTTTTCACTTCGATTGCGAGAAAACACATTAAACACAAATTATCTACATTAAATGAATAATTTAACTCTTGGCGGGCGTACGCCTAATTTGACAGCATGTTTTTTTTTCTAAGTCCAGCAACATGCCTCGCTATGCGTATTCGCCTCCCTTTCTTTTGCTATAAGTATTAAAGAAAGAGATGTAACTTGCGCTTTTTTTTCTTTTAAGAGGCGCAATTACTTTGACCATAGACACCGCTTAATCTTTAGAGAACTGAAAAACGTCTTTCCTGATTGGTCGATTTTAGTACAGCTGTATTCTGGTTGGTTGATATTTTTACAAAATATTTTTTTATCTGTCAATTTGCTGTTCTGTGATTGGTGGATTTAATAGGTGAAGTATTTTGATTGGTCAAATTAGAATGTTTTGTAAATCATAAATATGTATACATATTTTCCCTAGGGCTTAAATGTACTACTTTAGCTCCGCTTCACAAGTCTAATATGACACACTTTTCGAGCATGAGAAGTGAAAAATGTATTATATTGATCCTCATTTCAGTTAATTTTAATAGCTTAAGAAAAGATTTAAACACATTCACACTGTAAGTGCATTTATAGAGTTACTCCAAGCTTTTTCGAATTAAAGAAGCCTTTACAATGGAGGAATAATGGTTAAACTCACCAGGGAGACACTGAGTCATGACGGTGAAGAAGACCCAGGAGCCGACTTCGTAGGTGTAGTTGGGGCAGGAGACGTAGTTGAAGAGCACAGAGAAGGGGTTGCTGTCAGGGACGGGGATGCGACGCACTTTTGTGCCAGGCGGGCGCAGGTTCTTCAGTAGAAGATGGATGCTCAAGTTACCCAATTCACACAACTGTAATGTAACAAAATATATTTTCAATAAAAAGCAGTTCTTAAATGTTTGTGGCGCAAGCGCTGCGCTGTCTGCTACACCTTAAATAGCGTATGTAGAGGAAAGTTTATCTACACGCTTTTTCTTTTACACTGAAAGAAAATGTGATGATGTGAAGAAGTGTTATTTTTTGTACATGGCTTTTTGTTAATAAGCTGATTTTAATTTATTTATTTAATTCCCCACCCGACATGGTTTGAATACTACCTCACATTAACATGTTAAACACTCCTTTTGTTAAACAATAAAAGTTACATTATGCTGAATAATTTACTAGTGTCTAAAGACTCCAGGGATTTAATGATTAGGTTTAAAAGTTGAGGTAGGTATATATGATATTCAAGTAAGTAAGAAGTTGTAGTCTCGTTAGCACAGAATGTCTAAATTCCTAAACTTCAACAAATAGTATGGATTAGTGTGTCATTATTTGAGTGTTGCAACCGTGTCACTTCCCTGATCACCTTTTGTCAAAGTGGGTAAGATTTTAAGCCGTCTGCTACCGGTGACTGGGATCCCCGGCCGGATAACAAAAGAATGTTTTGTTTTGTTCTTTCGCTGAGAGAGGACGGGTTAATGAATTTTTTGGTTGTTTGGTAGAAGTATGGGGCCACTACCAACAACAGTACCAACTTATAAAAACCACCAAAAACTACTTTGACATCATAATTTCCCTTAACACTATCACTGTCAAAGATTTCGTAGTACTACAGTCTTAGACGATAAAATAAGAAAAACCATATCTCGACAAAAGTGCATATGAGACAACAGAAAGTGTTAAATAAATCAGCCATAAGTGCTACTTTGTTCAGTCTAAACCTGAAATATATATAAACCGCTTTAGCTTAGTTGATAGTGACCCTGCCTACGAAGCTGGAGGTCCCGGGTTTGAATCCCGGCCGGGGCATTAATTTGTGTGATGAGCGCGAATATTTGTTCTTGGGTCTTGGATGTTTTCTATGTATTTAAGTATTTATTTATCTATATAAGTATGTATATCGTCGCTTAGTACCCATAGTACAAGCTTTGCTTAGTTTGGGACTAGGTTGATTTGTGTAAGATTGTCCACAAATATTTATTTTACATAATTTATTACTATGGTACATATGTTCTGAATGATTAGCCGATCAACTTTAGAGCTGTAAAAGTACATTTAAATAACAAAACCAGTTCATTTTACCATTTTGAACCAACCAAATAATGTTGCATACTCACAGTAAAACCAGCAAGTCCAATGTAGAAGCAGTTAGTGCAGGGTGGAGTGTACAGAGGGTGGTTGATGTGATAGGCCACATACAGGGTAAACAGCCAGTAGTAGGAACAGTTCTTGAATAAGTTCCTTAACGGCATGGTGCCGTGGGAGAAACGGTGCACAAACAGGGTCTCTAGCAATCTCTTGGCATAGTGGATGGACCAGCATACAGCCGCAACACTAAAAAATGGATATCATGTCAAAATTTTGTTGAGTCGTACTTAATGCACTTATTTTTTGCTATATTGGAGTTCCTGTGTAAGTGCTGCCTCTAAGGTCTAACTTATCATAAAATCTAACTTTTGATAATTTATGCCAAATTCTGAAGGTTAGGTTAGTATAAATTGACCTATAGATGTATTTTTATGGTCAGTTTCTATTATCTTATTATTATTAGCTTAAAGCTTGTTGCTTATTTTAGCCACCACATTCTATAATAGCAAAGACAATATGTTAAAGGAATTATCAAAATTCAATTATGGTAAACACTTACCTAGCAACAGTTGAAGGACTTTCTGCAGGTGTTCCATAGAGAATCCACGGCCTTTGGTACACCCAAAGATAGACGAAAAACGGGCCTGCGTATTCTGCCAAGAAAACGCCCTTCCATGAGATTTGTGGGCCCAGATCTCGCAGATAAATCTTGGAACCATTCTGAATGTTCAATTCCTTAAGTGACTGTTCGTCTTTTAACGATTTGCCTTTGGCTTCAAGCATTAGCGATTGACGGCTGGGATACAACGACTTCTTAATGGACTGGTGAATTTTATCTTTGACAACTTGAATAGTGGCATTCTCGGGCACCTGAATTTTGCCCAGCGGCTTCGAACCTACGTTGCTTAAAATCTCAATCTGGAAGAAATCATCATCATCATTATTTAAGAGTTTCACTCTTGTCGGTGCAGTTCTCTCCGGAAGAAATATGGTAAGAATTTAGGATTACTGGAGAATGTTATCAACCGCATACCGCATAACAAAACAGGTTTTAGAATAGTACGACTCACCTCCATCCTTGCGTATTACACACTATAAAGATATACTACAATTGTAATAGTGTTTGCAAATTGTAGTTTTCAGCTCGGTTATATGACGAATTACAGCAATATAACGATTTCAACAATGCCGATTACACCGCAGCTACCGACTCGGCCACTCAACTCACCTCACTCACAGTATGTCTACGACTCTCTCTATGCTCTGTCTCTGCTGCTGTACGTCAACCAGTGTTGCCAGAGCACTTCCGTCAAAAAGCACGGTCGGGTGTCCAAAAAAGCACGTTCTTGGAATAAAAAGCACGTTTTTAGGGTTCCGTACCCGAAGGGTCGAAAATGACTCCTATTGCTGTCACTCACGCACGCGTCCGTCCGTCCGTCCGTCAGTCGTCTGTCACAAAATTTTGTTCATAAGATTATTTTTTCTTCCTATTGACCCATAAACTTGAAATTTGGTGATACTGTTCATTATTACGGGTATTTTACCAAGAAATACTTATATTTTGATAAAACAGGTTTTTTTGATTGGAAATTAGCCTTTACTACATCGTGTACACATTGCACGACACGAACGATAGAGCTTGCAGTTGCAGGACAAGTTCTTTCCTGCAACCACAGGTAAAACATAACTTTTAACTTGTGTAAGATTGTCCACAAATATTTAATAATTTAATTTAATAATAACTTTAGGATATCAAAGCGTAGGGTAGGAGAGAAAGATTGTTTAACACAATGATTGTTAGAAAAAAAAAACAGTTTTAGAGAGTATTAAAGTACTAAACCAACATTACCTCCCCATTTTTAGTAGTAAAATCATAAAGCACCATAGCACCTAAAAAAGCACGGTTTTAGCACGTTTTTGGGGAGCGCATGTAAAAAGCACGTTTGTATCCAAAAAAGCATGTAAAACCGTGCTAAAAAGCACGTTCTGGCAACACTGACGTCAACGTCAAGTACGTCAACGATGACATTGAGTTGAGTCATGAACTTCATGAAATATGAATGACATGACTTGAATGAAATCTTTGAATGAAATATACGAACGAATGAAAAAATGAATGAGAATGCAAGAATGCATAATGAAAAATATTCGAGCCAATTTTTAATTTAAAATATTGTATTATGTGTTAATCCATTTAGGAAAGAACCAGTTGAACAAATTTATAACATGTTCTCTTGTTAACGTAAAAATAAAAGTGAATAATGTAGAAAATGTATTATCTATGAACGCTACATATTGTGAGTATTGTGGTACTCCGCTCACTCAGCAGCACTAACATCTGTGTGTGTGAATCTTGAATCAGTCAGTCAGACATTATTTGTATATGTAATGTAATGGCGAATTGTGGTCAGTAGTTTCTTCTTAAAAAATATCATATGTGATAACAAAACTCGCAAAAATATTCGTGATACATAAACATCAATATTGCCAAAATGCGCTCGGTTGTAGAAATAGGGGCTAGCGTCCCTGCCTTTTTAGGAAAATTATGGAAATTGGTTAACGATACAGAAACCAATCACTTGATTTCCTGGAGTCCCGTAAGTATATTTAACGCTTTTAGCGCATGATATTTTCAAATTTCAATAATGGGAGTAAAATTGCGTAATAATTTCGCTAGAGCCGATAGCACAATACGACAATAACAACCTTAAAGAGTCGCAGGTTGACACTACAAACATAAATAAATATAAAGTTAGACGTCACGTTTTATACCATGCTATCGGCTCCTGACTCTAATTTGCACCGAAAAGTGGTATCCTTTCGGATGGGGATCTGTACCGGATTAAAAGACATGACAAATTATATATGATGAACCTATTACCTACGAATAATAACCGCAGTTACTAACCTTTATTATTATGTTATGATTAATCATATTATATCTAGCTTTTGGAAATATTTTATTGAATCTTATTTTTATAATGTATTTCAGGGAGGGAAAACATTCGTTATAAAGAACCAAGCTGACTTTGCCAGGGAGTTACTCCCATTGTATTATAAACATAACAATATGGCTAGTTTCATCAGACAATTAAACATGTATGGATTCCATAAAATCACATCAGTTGAAAATGGTGGACTCCGTTATGAAAAAGATGAAATTGAATTTTCACACCCCTGCTTCATGCGAGGTCATTCATACTTGCTTGAACACATCAAAAGGAAGATTGCCAACCCTAAGACAATAGTGACGAGTGGAGAGAGTGGTGAAAAAATACTCCTGAAACCAGAGTTGATGAACAAAGTGTTAACAGATGTAAAACAAATGAAAGGGAAACAAGAAAACTTGGATGCCAAGTTCAGTGCAATGAAGCAAGAAAATGAAGCACTTTGGAGAGAGGTGGCTATTCTAAGGCAGAAACACATCAAGCAGCAGCAGATAGTAAACAATGTAAGTGTGTGATTTATACAATTTAATCTACTTTAATGGTACTAACTAATTAATGTTCTTTCAGCTGATACAATTCTTGATGTCTCTGGTACAACCGGCTAGGCCCAACAATGCAAACAGTAATAATGTTGGTGTGAAGAGGCCATACCAACTGATGATCAACAATGCAGCGCACAATGCAGGAGATGGTGCCCACCCTGGACGGCTAAAGAACATCAAGCTGGATAAGGATTCAATATTAGATGATCTCAATGAAGAGAATTTGGTAATTTTTACAACGGTTTCAATCATTCACATAATTGTGTTTGTGCTTCATTTATAATAATGTAATTTAACATAATTGAGTGTGTATTTTATATTGATTGGATTATTATTGTACAGTCAAATAATGTAAATTTTTCAGTAATAAATTAAAGTGAAACTGATAAATGTGGCCATTACAATATGTTGATGATACATTTCAACTTACAGGAAGATGGCCCAACTATTCATGAACTGGCCCATGATGATATCTTGCAGTCGGAGATTGCCCAGGATTCATTGGATCCAGCAAATTTTGTTACAATAGATGTACCTTCAAGTACCAGCGTGAACACAGATTTCAGTCCCAATAACCCCTCTGGCTCTGTGCAGTATGAAGTTACTATGGAAGACGGGGATGACTTAGACACAAGTACATATTTATCAACTTTTTAGTTTAAGATTTCATTGAACTTGAATAAAATGGCTGAATATATATTAGGCATCTTCTGGGTGAGCCTGCTTAATGTTGGCCTCAAATTTTGTCCCCTGGCTAGATGCTGAAAAGAGCAATTCCATTTTTAATAAAAAAAATAGGATATGCTTTGCTGGATCACTAATACAAAGTATTAAATAGCTTTGACTAAATTTTACATAATACCTAATAAACCACACATGCTGATATTAATAATCAATAATTCAAAATCAAACTTGTGCCAAATTAAAGCAGTGTTAAACTGCTAAATGAATGATCTTATTGGGCAAGTTATTACCTACCTAGACATTGTCTTTGTAAACATAGTATTTGTCTAAATGTTATAAGATATCACAATGTGGCTAATATATTAAACATATATTTTACAGGAGTCACATATCCAGTAGCCAAAGCTAACCTTTTATTAAGGCCTGTGGATGTCCAACCCGTAGTGACATCACCTTCTCCCACTATGGTCCATCCTACATCACCATTGGATCAACCAATTTTGGATCAAGTATTCATTGATCCCACAATAACAGCAACAACAGCAAAACCAAAAAAGCTGCAAAGAAGTATTGCTAAACCTGCAAAGAAAATTACTTCAAGCAGTAGTTTTAACAACTTGAATCCTTCCGCCGATTTGAAATTACCAGCGGAAATATTTGCTGATGAAGATTCATTTGAAAATGGGCTAGCAGCTGATGAAATTCTTCAAAGTGCACTACAGAATGCTGAACTAGATCCCGGCATGTCTACAACCAAGGACAAAATGTTTGGGGGAATTAACATCAAACTTGAGAAGTCTGAAAATACAAAAACATCAAAAAAGTCGAAGAAGTTAAATAAGGACAAAAATATAAACCAGGTTAACCTGGCTGGAATTAAGACTGAACTGCAGGACGACCTGGACTGGAACAACATGACCCTAGCTACTGTTAACAACAGTGATGTTAATAGGTTTAATTCTATGTGAGTACTTTTACCAGATTACCAATATTTTAAACTGACTTTAATCTTTGTGTCTGATTAAATTACAAGCACATACTTGGTCTGCTCTCATTAAACATGAATTCCCTTAAATATGTGGATGATTGAAAAAATATCCAGTGCTAAATATGTTATCTATTAGATGTACTTTTTGTTTATAAAAAATTGTGACTTCAATATCCAGGAATAGGAGAGATAACGTCAGCAAAAATCTCGAGGAATATACTTCTGTCTTTGGAACAAATTCAAACAAGTATGTGTAATTATGATAATTATTCTGAATAACAATTGTCACTGGCAGTGGCCTACTATAAATATTTATTGAAAAGTTAAACCACAATCCTGCAAAAACTTGAATTCATTGTCTGTTCTTGTTGCTTTTTGCTGAACTTGCATTGCACTTTGATAAGTATCTATAATAGACCATTACAGACAGAGTTGGTGCTTTAAATTTAGCAATATACGCATTTAATTATTACTGCTCACTAATTACTATGTGATATATATTTTGGTATTATATGCTAGTTCTTCTTTATTGTCATGGTGATCCACTAATGCTTTTTTTAGTTCGAAAATAATGACCAATGGCTTAATTTAAAGTACAATGTTGCAAAAATGATGAGAAAAATATTTTTCAAATTGTTCTATGGTGCAGTTTCGCTTGTTTGGTATATAAATGGTGTATAAAATGATGCCTTTTTGCGGTTTTACGGAATGATAACATGATAATTTTGCTATTTCAGGAGTGACATTGATGATCATTTGGACTCCATGCAAACTGACATTGAGTCTCTGAGAGAGTTATTGAGGAGTGACAGCTATGCTCTAGACACAAACACTTTAATGGGGGTAAGTTACTGGAGTGGAAATAATATGAGCACAGTTAATCTTCATTAATGAGTAATTACGCCGTACTAAACAATCTGACGAAAACAATATAGCATTATGTTATGACTGTAATTACACACGATACAACCTCTATGACAATTTCTACAGACCGCAGTATTATTTTTCGCGGGATTAATTTAAAATGGTGGATGTTGATATCAAATCGGCAACAAGAGTTGTATTGTACGAATATTTAATTCGTGAATGTGTGCGTGATGTAAACATTGACGTTTGGCCGCGCGATGTTGGCAGTGCCGCAGCAGGTCACGTTGCAGGCAACGTGTAGAGACCGCATGGCATGCCGTGTGCCTGCTGAGGCGCACTCACACAGTCGCGCCGGCTACGTAACGTTACTATAAATATAGCTCACCGAAGTAACGCCTGCGCAATAGGTCCACTCGCTGTTACGTCACCGAGCTGCGATTTTATGGCGGGACTTTTGAATTTAACACAATTATGTGGTAAAATATAAGTTGTTTTAATATGTATATTATATTATATGACTGTTGTCCGTAGATGACTGATGCAAAGCTAGGACCTACGATGTCTTTCGCCATACCCCCCGGCCAGCTGCCGTCACATGATTACGTAATATTGATAAACAAATACATAGCATAAAATAACATTATTG
The DNA here is from genome assembly GCA_951800055.1 of Cenopis cana. Lineage (NCBI taxonomy): Eukaryota > Metazoa > Arthropoda > Insecta > Lepidoptera > Tortricidae > Cenopis > Cenopis cana. Next base: position 9,033,909 of record OX637476.1, on the reverse strand, counting down.
TTTTTACTAGTTTCACACAACTTTTGATCACGTGGTAGATATTTGATTTAGGCTTTCAAGGACTAAACCATACTTTTTTTATCGCACGTATATGTGACAATATTAAGTATGGAGTGAGAAACTGATAAATAAAATGAATAATTATTGTATTATTAACTACTAAGAGTACTAAGTAAGTAGTAATTGACTAGTAGAGGGTTTGTGACATGGATGACAAGAATTTGTAGTTTATTAAAGTTTAATAAGTAGAAGGTTGAGCAAATTTTGACAAAAGAATTATAAATAGACACTTTAAATACACATTGAAATATAATAAACGGCTCACTCACGTCTTTGACCCGTTTATTATATTTCAATATGTCTGAGACTCACGGGAGTTTTCTACTTTAAATACAATTTGTTGTTTCAGCTATTCGGGTCTGACGACCCGTTCTATGGATTGTCATATAACCCCGTTGATGAGCGAGCTAGAGCATCGAACAGTGGTAAGGATATCAAGTCTGATAATTTTGCATGAAAGTTTGTCCCCAATTTTGTAGTGTTCGGGTGATGGTATGGATGATCCAATGTAGAGTTACGATGACTGACCCTGAGACCCAGTGGAATGACCATGACAGCATAATTTAATCCTAGTTATCAACGTCGTAAAACCTTATAAGACACTACTATTCTAAAAAAGGCAAAATTAAATTATATCTCAGTTATTTTTCACGTTTATGTTAATTGTAGATACAACCAAACAGTATCCGATGCTTGATTTTGATTGGCTGATCCGTAACAGCGATGCGTCGCCCGCAAAGTAACCTGTAGCTACCTCATCCTCGCAAGAGTTAGGACAGCTGAACCCGTCATGTCGACAGGGGTTGGACGTTTTGGTAAAGGGTTATTTTAGTCATGCTGGTTACGGTCTGTGATACTGTCAGAAGAGAACTAATTAAAGAAATATTTGATAATAAATAATTGTGGCATACAGGAGCTCATACTACAAGTATTCTCTCTCAATGTTATAACTGCACATTACTAGATTATATGGTTAACCTTTATATTTCGCGTTTACCAAAATACTGCCAGGTTTTGTTTGTATAAAGAATACTGGGCAAACTTTAAGAACTGTCTCGTATTGACGAATTGTTGTTTTTACCTACTATAATGCTGTTTTATTGTTAATTAAAGCAAAGAAGCTGAAAACTGGGGTAACAAATGTAAGCGGTGACGACAGTCGTCTCCAGGGCCTGTATACCGAGGACGATGGTACTAGAAATATTACGTCAAGTACTTTACAATTTCCATTTCTTATTCAAACTTAGCGTGCACGTTTGATAGTCCTGCATTTTTAGCATTTGTTCTTAATAGTATGAATCAGTGCCAGAGTACTTGTAACCGAAGTTAACATACTTTTGGTTACTAGTCATTTTAGCATTCTATCTTGTGATTGAATTATGCAGTAAGTTGATTGAGTTTATTTGTGTATTATGCTTTTAAAAATAGATAACCAATTTCAAATTAGATAACCTGGTTGGTCAAATAACTAAATAATTATTTGTAGGCGTGAGTTTCTATTAAGCGTATCTTAAAACAGTTATTTGCCCTGCATATGTTTTTGACAGTTATATTATTGTATGTTTTGAATTAGCAATTGATTTGTGATTTTATTGATTATTTGGTATTAAATTAATGCTGGTGCTTTATTAGTACACCGTGAAATTCACATTCATCGTATAAGTACATTAATGTAATCATGACTTTATATGTATGCCTTGCTTGTTTTGGCGCGTAAAAAAAGTCAGTACGTTTATCTGTTTTATTGCTCTTATTTTGTATGCATTTCGTTTACAATAATGGTAATGATATTATATATAAGATAATTAAGTTAATGTTTAAAATAAAAGGCTTCCTCTTTTATCAAATAAATGCAATCGAGATTTGAGGAATGCACAACTATTTTTAGTTTTTGTAGGAATGGGTATAGACGAAAATGCTTATCGAGTTATTTATACACAAGCACCTTGGACTATTAAAGTGGAGATAATTGGATGGTTCTTACAAGGGCACGCTGAAATGTTAGTCTTATATTGAAAAAGATGTCAGTGGAACGCACGGTGAAAACAAACTAGCTTCGCTGACTTAATTTGGATGATTTTAAACATATTAACAAAATTACTGTCACTTTTGTTTCTTCTTATTAAGTGAGGACTACTACAATGCGAACTGACATTAGGCATTTTTTTAAGACTCATTCTGAGTGTTGGCTTTTAACCGCTTGAAACATTTTCGCCTGTAGGTGCCCTCTTTTCGACTACCTACGTATTCCTAGATTGAACTCTACTTAGTGCAAAGAAATCCAGCCACCCTTTCTACTTGCTTCATTTCTTCAATACTATACATATTAATAAAATATTTTTTGTTTTATATCTCATGAACAGATTATGCTTCAACTAGCCTATTGGAGGTCGTCGCTGTTACACACACACAATGTAGAATGGCTCGATTTCTTTGCTCCCGAGTGTATATTCATGGTTAGACGATCTTGATCTTGGCATTTCATTGTGGTGTGGGTTGTTAATTTTATCATTGAATTAAACAATAAATTGCGATAAATTAGTATTTATAAATAAATTAGCATTTCACACTTGTTTCGCATTGGTCTCATCCACCTTACTTTCGCTTATCAAATCAAACTTCGAAAGATTAACATTTAATTTTTCTTGGGCAATTTCAGCTGAGGGGAATCAGCTTATGTCGTATACAGGGAATATTCCGTACTTTGAGGATATGAACCTAGAGTTGGCGAGTGACAACTCGCAGGAGGCTCCGGCGCCGCCGAGTCCTTCTAGCTACACGTTGAACACGCCTCAGGTGCAGCTGGGCTCGCCCGCCTTCCCGCAGAAACCATGAGTACCCGCCGCGCGACGCGTATACTTATCGAACGGTTGAAGAACGCAAGCGTTTGTCCTTCACCATCTGGTATGGTCGATGATGAATAAGAGACAGTGATATATCACAAGTGCGTACAAATGTTAAGTATTGCACTCTCGCGGCGCGTGAGCCTTGCCCCGCCCTTTTCATTGTATATAGTATGTTTTATTTGATTATGCATGGCCAAAAACATGCTGAGGCGGAACGACCACTTCGCTTTGAGTGCATGGCGCACACTGAACGCTCCGCCACAGCGTCGTCTTGACCCTAACGCATAGCCATATTACTTTAATTGGCTTTGTTTCTTTGTCATACCTAAATGTAAATTTTGTACAAATATAAAATATTTGGATTTTTTTTATATGGCAGGGTGCTGATATGTTATACAGGGTGTCCCAGAAGTCGACGTCGTCCCTTCGAAGGCTAATAAACCAGCTCATGACTCACCAGAATAACTTAACATGGCCTTTGTAAAAAATCTTTAGTTTTTCGAGATATACACCACACTAAGTTAGTGGGTAGTTACTTTAAAAAATTGCTCATTATATGTAGTTTTCAAAATAGTAAAATACTCAAATATCTCGAAAACTAAAGATTTTTTACTAAGGTCATGTTACGTTATTCTGGTGAGTCATGAGCTGGTCTATCAGCCTTCGAAGGGACGACGTCGACTTCTGGGACACCCTGTATATATTATACCCACAAATATCTGTTTTAAAAATCAGTCGGTATATATATATTGTTATTTAAATTATTGAATTCTGATTCAGTTTCTGATTACGTCGCAGGCACCTAACTGTTGTAGAGGCACCGCACAATATGGACGTTTTAGTTTAGTGTTTGTAGGTACCTTGCGTTCCGGGAAAGAGTCGTTGTGCCCACACAGCCCACGGTGGCGTTAAACAAAATGTTATACTACTTATAATTTTAAATACTAATATGTATATTCAATTCCTATCCAAGTAATTAATTATTCTCAATACCTATTATACCTACCAAGTAAGTTTAGTTCGTCTAAAGGTAACTAACTGCGTCATCATTTGAAATTAATATTTTAGGCATCTCGAATATCTCGATCAAATTAATTGACTATCCATAGTTACTGGGTAATTCGAGATGAAATACTGGGAGGAATTTAAGTCGTGATACAAAATAAAAAATGTGAAGCTATCCTTGATACTGAACGACTTTTACTTTGAGACCAACCCTGTTCGTGCGAAAAATATTTGCTTTTTCATACATTTTGGTCAGTGGATTGAAGACCATTATCTATGAAACAGTTTTTTTTTGCTTGGATAAGTTTGGTGAAAGTTGTGCAGACGGATAGATAGATGTTGTATCACGACTTAAGTTCCACCTTGTATCAAAATTGTTATAACAATTTGAACCTCCTATACTCATGGCAAAAACAATATTTGACCAAGTTATTTTGATGCGTCCATCTCAAATCATATGAACTTGTGCGATTTAGCATCGATTTAACCAATAATTTTATTTAGATGTTTGTATCGTTTCGACCATAATATGTTTGCGCCTGTAGAGTTAATTTGTACAGTTTTTCATCATTCGTACCTACACAGTCGCATATTATCATCACGCGCACATTGCATGAAATTATTATGACTTTGGGAGAAACGTTGGTCGAATCGACACTAAACCAGTCCGTAAATCGTGGCATTTATAAAAATATATCCATATGATCACATCTACTGATATTTACGCATTAATGCAGTATCTGCTAAAACCATCATCATTAGATAGGGCCAGGGCCTGACTTAATTAACACAGACTCCTATCATTATTAGAGGTACAATGTCACTGAGCAGACTGTTTACACTATTCATCATGATACCTACCTAGCGAATACCTAAATAGGATCGACTTCAACTTAGTGCCTACCAAGTAGACTGTAGAAAGGGGTAGGAGAGTACCATACCAATAATCATCCTCTTTAAGAAATTAAGATGTAGCATGAATAAAAACAAAACCACGCCGTGCAAACGCCAGTTTTTCTGGGTATTTCACGCCATTTGAAGATCATCCTGGGTACCTAGTTGTATCATGCATTTACATCTCGCCTATTCCACGACTGACATGCCACAGTGATACTAAATTCATATAATAGGAATAAACTAAAATAGATTGCAACGATTATCACTTTGGGCATATAGGAACTCATGCTCCAAAACACTAGTGTTATGGTTAGTTTATATATTGTTATATAATAAACTATAGGACTGAGGAAACCTTGCTACATCTAAGTAATAAAATAATATCAGTATCAATTATTTACTTGTAACGATTTGTATTATAACTGTACAGGGTCATGTTATGAGGATTGAGGTCGCCAGTGACTTCATATCACACGACAGGAACATTATTGAGATTAATTTCATAGTTTCAATTTATACTTAATCGCCAAAGAAGTTATTGGTGGTCTTATTTTTGGTTGAGTACATTGGCCTTAAATTTAAGTCCGTCCAATGTAATAGTATCAATTTCATAATAAATTATGTGATAAAATTAAATATAATACTGGCATTACAAATGTGAGATGTGACGTCACTGTCGATGGTTTTTGTATAGTGGCAGTTTCTGAGAGGAGGTGTTCGGTTGTAGATAGCGTAGTGCGCTAACAATTATTGCCACAAACGTTTATTTTCAATATTTTGGTACCGTCTATTGTAAGAGTTCAATATGAATTCGAATTTGTAATATGAGAATAGGATACTTTAGGATGCACCATTGAATCAATTCAAAACAACCACTCTCTGTAATTAGACTAATTAGTTGCTACTTGTACAAATATGAACTTAAATGTAATTTACGAAACTTACCTAGGTACTAGGTACTACTAAGTCAACAATATTGAGAAAATCCTTGTGTTCCGAGTACAGTCAAGGGCACCAATATGTATACACTTTTTCACCTTATTCCTATAAGATAAGGCCCAATAATGTATACATATTTATGCCCTCGTACCTACCTAAGGTTTTGTTGAAAAATATGGTGTAAATAAGTTAACAATTTATTTATGAATTTGAACATACATAATAACTAAAATTGAGGATAGGTTGTAAATGAATATACCTAACTGTAAATGAATATAACATTTAAACAACTCGTTTTTTTTAAATATGAACAAAGGCTCAAACTTATAACATACCTAATGACTTTTGTAATCGATGAAATTTAGTTAAACTTAAATTTGTGGCCGCTAATCACAAAATAAGGGACTTAGACAAATAATTAATCAGAATGTATAATAACTTTCTGTTTCTTAGAATTTTAATACATCCGTTAGTACCTAACACGAAAGGGGCCTTAATCAATCCAATGATGTGTGGGAGCAGAGTCCGAGGGCGATAAACGTTGGCGCACTAAGCAAACTACCTAAAGGCCCTAATATACACGTACGAGACTCGTATGCGAGTTTAGTACATTACTTAACAAGGGCGGTAAAACAAAGAATGTCTCAGATCGCAGGTATTTGACGCCCGAGCCGAAGGCAAGGGCGATAAATATGCGATCTGAGGCTTTCTTTATTACCGCCCGTGTTAAGTACAAAATTTTATGTCACCCCCTGGCCAGGAAGTGGGATTTCCCGCGCGCGGAGCGTGCGGTAATTGCCGCTTTATGGCCAGGTGTGACATAAAACTACTTTGCGCGGTTCGACTGGTTCGAGAGCGCTTGAACTCGTTATACCACTTATACCTCGGTAACCCGCAATGTAATGAAACTCACATGCGGGTCTCGTACGTGTTTAAATAAGGTTTTAGATTACGTATAGCAAGTAATTCAACATTGTATAAAACATTTCAATTTCATTATGAACAAAGTTTGGTAGAATAAAAATATTGTAAGGATATAATATATATTTCGTTAAATTGATGTAAGTTATTTTTAATATTAGATTTAATAAAAGGTTGAGAGAGATTATTGTCTTTCATTTTACCTGTTATGAGTTGCCCACTAATTTAACCTATACACCTATTCACCAGGCCCCTTTTTCACCAACTTGACAATTGTTACAATGACAATTCGGTGTACATTGCCGGGCCGGTAAGTATCGATGCTATCCACGTCGACGATGATCGTGACGACTCAGAAGTGTACTTGGAATTGTCATTGTCAGATGACAATTGTAGAGAATTGGTGAAATAGGGGCCAGGACACTGATGAACGGTAAGCGGTAGGGGTGTAGTGGAGTAGGGAGTGTTAACTTATGGTTATTCCAACGGCGAGCCGAGGCAAGGATGGACTAGGCATTCAATTGACAATGAAGAAAATTTATTCAAATAATAATACTTAAACCAACTTAAAAAAAACAAGGAAATTTGTTCATCAAAAGCCGTATTTTCACTTTTTTGCTTTATACAGTCGAGGTCATTAATATGTATACACTTTTGTACCTAATCCAATGCGTTTGCTTACAAATTGTAGGCGACCGCATTCAATTAGGAAATAAAACCGGCCAAGTGCGTGTCGGGCCACGCGCAAGGTAGGGTTCCGTAGTCGTCTACCCTTTACATTATGTGGACTAAAAAGTTCGAAAACTTATATTTACTATGTTTTTGAAAGAATTATTAAGAATATTTTGACGCTCAGAGACCATTTACATCTTTGAGATATTATATTAAATTTTGTTATTCAGACTGAGACCTTATACATCTCTCAATTTTACTATTATTGTAATGTTTGTAATAGATAATTAATATTTTGACATGAAAAATGTATTAAATTCTTATTGATATATTTCTTAAATTGTAAATTAATATTTTCTCATGAAAAATCTATCATATGCTTATATTGTAAGACTTTTTTTAAATTGTACATTAACATTATGACATGTGAAAGTGCCCTTGTGGCCTGTTTGCAGAATAAGTGTTTGAATTCTGAATTTTGAATTCTATGTGTCTTAGATTTCTTGATCTTAAGTAGGTTAAGTATTATCATTGTAATAAGCATATTTTTGTGAGAAAATGGCTGACTGTCGAGTTTCTTTCGGCGTTTCTTCTCGGCAGTGGCCTCTGTGAAACGCTAGTAGGGTTTGACTTGTAAAAGTGCCATTGCGGCCTACTTACAGAATAAAGTTCATTTATTTCATTTATTAACAACATTATCTAAGGTATCAATGGAAATTGCACGAACGTTTGCTTTTGCAAAGTACATTTCTGAAGTTCGACTATTACTCGTTAACTAGTAATGTCTACTTAGCTGTGATAGTTTTCCTTTTAAATTCATCGTATATACTACTACCATGATTTTTTTCACATGCCTAGTAGCCACCGTTTAGCTGGCAGGGGGGGGGGGGGACACTTGACCATAGCAAAAATTATCACTTCAAAGCTTAATATCACGCTAACCAATTCTTTAATCAAAAAATGCTTTTAGAATCCTTATAATATTTTTAAAAGAGCTATCCAACGATACACCACACGATGGGGTTCGGCAGAAAAAAAATTTGCACCACCACTTTACATGTAGGGGAGGTACCCTAAAAAAAAATTTTTTTAAAGATTTTGTTCTACCGTTTTGTCGGCGTCATTGATATGTATACTCATGCCAAATTACAGCTTTCTAGCACTAAGGGTTACTGAGAAAAACGGGGGTCGGACGGACGGACGGACGGACATGGCGAAACTATAAGGGTTCCTTGTTTACTACGGAACCCTAAAAAGGGTATACATATTTATGACCTCGACTGTACAGTACAGATGCGACTATCAGGCAGATTAGTATGAATCAGGCTTTAAGTCTATGTCATTTGCACAAATGAAGATACATAGGTATATTTGAGAGGGTTGACAGGCAGTAGGTACATATGTGGTCGATAAAATAAGTGGGGTTAGGGTTGAATAAAATTCAAATAGCCATTATTAAACAATTTATTGCCTTTGTTATTTACAATTTGTACTATTAAAATGATGTTATCACAGCTATTCTATCATACAATTTCCTTTTAGGAGTTAGTTTACAGTGATTTTTAGGTAATTAAAATGTAATAAAACTAAAAAAACATTCCATTGGTAATTAGCAGAGTGCACAGTTCGCTATCAAATACATCATTCATCATTTCAGGTTGTTCCATGGTTGTTCCTAAATATTTGAACATGCGCTCTAAATGCCTCGATAATTCGTGTTCAGATATGAGCAACTTGCTTGCTCCAATGTATCTGATGGAGACTGTGCCTAATGCCGCTTGCCATCAGGCGGGCCGCACGCTTGTTTGCCACCGACGTGATATATTAAAAAAAAAAACTACATACAGCGTGATTCAGAAGAAGTGACCCGGAATAAAGACGTGATGGTCGATGGAAGATACACTTAATACAGTGACTATGAATTGTTCCAGTTTTGGTTTTAGAGTTCAGAAAAATAACGGAACTCTTATGGTTTGACTCTGCCTGTCACTCAAGAACTTACCTACTTATTCTCAGGGATCGGATACCGGTATTATGCTCCATACAAAAAACCGGTATTTATACTTTGGTTTATAATTCAATTTTTAATGGGACACTAATACCTACCTAATACAAAGTTGTTAAGTAAATGATTCAGTCCTACGTAAAGACCATACAATAATTCAAAATATGGGACTATTTCTGGGATTTTTAAAAATACCGGTTTCGATCCCTGCTTATTCTTTCGATTTGGAATAGCTATAAACAAACCCGGGTGTATTAAACATTTTTTTTTTTCTGTGAAAAAATGACCGATACGAGGTCGAAAATTTCAAATTTCTAGTGACTCTAAATAAGGGGTGCCTCATATGAAAACGCTTGTTGTAAGTTCTGAACGGTTTTTTTACGGTGGATAAATTTCGATTTATGAAGGAATATACCAACCCTTCCCCTTCGTCCCGAAGCTTATAAAAATACCTGAAATTATTACATAACGTTAAAATCAAGATAAATATTGCGGGTAGAATATAACTAGGTTTGTAATTTGATCACTTGTGCATGTTTTTTTTTTAATTACGAGATTAATGCTGAGATGACCTTCTAACAAATAAAAAAATGAAATTGGTTCACGTGAAATAAATTGTCCTTAAAACCGACATAAAGCTCCGATAGATGGCGCTGCGAGTCGACCCATGGCGTTCAATATCTACATCGCGCTGATTTTTCCTAAATGGGTCATAAACAGATTTAGGTTCGCGTCTTTCCTGTGGACATTTCAAAAGTTAAGGGCTACAAAACTTAATTTTGAATTGGTCTCGTAACCCGGATAAACGACGTCTCCGGTTCTATAAATCCATGTAATAAAATCATAACTCACATGCTCATAAGCCGTTAACTATTGACCACAGGAGAGACGACTTTTGTTTTTGCAAGTGTTTATGACCCAAATAGGGTCGGGTACACGATCCGTGTACGGAACACTCCAGGCGCGAATCCGACTCTCACTAGACCGGTTCTTTTTATTAAAGCAATAAAATACACCTGTTTATACAAATTGACAATATATCATAATTTCCAAAAGTCTTAATTCGAAAACCATTTCGGTAAAAACGTGTGAAGTACACAAAAAACATTTTTTTTAATTTTTTTCCCCGTTAATTTTGGAAAAAAACGCAAATTACTGTAAACCGAAAGTTGACGTCATCTTCCTCGCTGTATTCAGGGAGACCTTAGTACAGAGTACAGACAAATCGCTGCTCTGGAGTGGCTCTGGATTCTTGTTGGGAAGATGACGTCATATTTTACTTACGCCCTTTTGGAATGACCTACTTTTCAACGTGTTTTTTTGTATGAAATAATGAGTTAAATTGAAAAAGAAAAAATACTAGTGGCTTAAATTTTTTACCTATTTTCTAACTAGTTCATAAAATAAAGTAGTTAAAAATATGAAATGTTGTCAATTGGTCAACCTGTAACGCACGACTTGACCATAACAAAAAATATAACTTTAAAACTTAATATCACGCCAGCAGATTCTTGAATCAAAAAATTGTTTTAGAAACTTTATAATATTTTTGAAAGAGCTATCCAACGACATCCCACACGAAGAGATTTGAAAAAAAGATTGTGCTACCACTTTACGTGTAAGGGAAGGTACCCCAAAAAATATTTTCCAATTTTTATTCTACCGTTTTGTCGGCATCATTGATATGTATACCTACTCATTGTCAAATTGCAGCTTTCTTCCTTGTTCCTTTAGGTACCTAGTGACCAGTGGCGGAGCGTCCATAAAACTCGATTCCCACCGGCTTGCCTAATTTTCAGCCAGTCCAGTCCTTATACTACGTCTCATGAAGAATGGAAAGCCAAATTATTTCCGGCTTCCCTAAGAATATTTTTGACGCGCCGCCACTGCTAGTGACATAGTGTTTAGTGTTGCAAATGCAAGCTATCGAATTCAACATAAATAATACAAAAACGAAACAACCAACCGTAACAATCCCGGGACACAATTCCACTGGCGCTAAAACCGAATGTGTATTGGAACACCATTCTAGGTCCAACAATGGGCAGGGTGCAAGTTAGGTTACACAATGTAATGATGTTTATTTTATTTAAAAGTAAAAAATATCGAACAAAAGGCCGAAGGTGATTAGCGCCCGTAGATAACATTTAACCGTAGAAACCTGGAATGCAATGTGTAGATAATTACTAGGTACTCGAAGTCCACTCCCTTAGTTTGTTTTCAGTTACATAACTAACGAAATAAATATACTTAAGGTATTTTCCATTTAGAACGTCGAATAACAGAAAAGAGTCGGACATGAGAAACTGCATTATTTGGACGGTATAACACTTGGGTGTACAGTACACCTCAATTGGACGCTGTTACGCGTTAAAATAATGACTTGTCACTTGTGTGTATAAAAATAAAAACTATAGCAAATAAACTGGAAAATGGTTTCAAAAAATTTTGGATTTTGAATGTTATGGCCGAATTAATTCAACCACTAACAAGGACTTGATTTGTGGTTAAACGTCAATATTCTATTATCTTATCTTGGAATAAGTAAACACTGTTTACTGGGTTCGTGACGAAGACCTAAGACCCCGCCCCGCACGTGACCAAGCGTGGTATTTTGAAGACAGCCCCCTTCCACCCCTGAACGGGTCACGTAGTATGGGTATGTTCCCTAAGACGTCTGTTGCTGACTGTACCTAGTTAATCTTGGTTCGTTAGGGTAAAAGCAACTACATATAGATAATTTGTCTTTTGTTCATTAGCTAGGTAAGGTTAGTTACTATAATCTCACAAAAATACCTAATAATTTTCAGTTTACAAAAGTAAGGATTTTTTTGTTAATGTAACCGAAATCTTCTCATGAGTGCCGGTAAAAATGTTGGTGCAGGAGATCTCTGTTTGACGCCGTCTACTACATAAGGCCCTGGCTTGGACATGAGTACCGTGTGTAGTGTCGACATGTTGCTGCCAATGGAACACGCCAGCTCGGGAGAAATGTTGCGACATCCCTGGACATCCAAGAACTTCAATTTCTTACAATATGTCTGTACTGACTCTAGCGTTGTGTCTGTCAGTTGATTGCAACCCTGAAATGAATTAACAGAAATACTATAACTCTTGGAACGTCACGAACGCATATAGAATCTTTGCGTCTTCTGGGTGTTGAAATGGTTAAGAAGATGAGGTAATTAATGTATGAATTGTAATGTACCTGGTTGTAAATATCGCAAGTTTTTGCGTAATCATCTCACTCAAATTTAGAGCAGAGGGGCTACTACGAATGTCGAAATTCGAACTTCGAGTCGTGCCGTCCCCTTCACTCTCGTGTTACAGACTATAAGAGTGAAAGGGACGGCTCGACTCGAAGTTCGATGTTCGGAGTACAGGAGCAGGTCAACTGTGGAAGTACCTTCACCATACAGTAGACCGCAGCCATTATAACACCACTACTTGCTCTAGGTATGTATGTTGTGTTCCTGGGGGTAAGTGACATTTGTCCCTAACTGTCAACACCACAAATCCTCATACAATACAAATACTCTCTGTTGCACATATCACATAGGTAATAAATCAGCACATGCAAAAGAAAACCAACATACAGGGAGACAGAGGTAGAACAACAGGCCAAATCTTCAAAATCATTATGGGAAATCCTCATACTGAAATCATTCAATTTCATTAGCCATCATGAGTCGCAAGCGTCCATAGGTTACGGTGTTTGCTTACTATCGGGCAGGCTCTATGTTTACCACCACCATAGCATTATTCACATTAAATAAAAAGTTAACTCGTGGGAAGCCAGTCCTGTCAAGCTGGTCTAATTTATTTGACAGACATTCCGATGTACAAATAGTGATAACAAGGATAATACTCATACCATGTCGAGATTTAAATTGAAAAAGGGTAATACTCAAGTTAATGTTATAAGTAATATTTTTTGGGTTAAGAGACTAAGAGAAAGTATGATTAAAGTTTACCCCATTTTTCATCCTATTACAATGTAATATAAGATTAAAAAATTACTTTCATATTTTCCCTGTCTCTTACATATTTGTAAAGGATGTATGTTTCATATTAGACTCAAAAGTGACCATGCCAGCTACATATATTAGTGAGGAATATTGTCTACCTTTAGTTCCAGAGCTTGGAGTCGATGTAATCCCTTCACGATCTCTGTTACAGCTTCATCTCTTAAATTGTAGCAATCTATCAAATTGAATTGTTCAATACTGGGGCAGTTCTCAACTAAATTAATTATTCCTTCATGGGTAATCTGCTGACATCTACTCAAATTCAAAATAGCCAATTCTTTAAAGTTAAAAGCGTACATGAGGCTGACATCTGTAATTTTATTACATGCGCTGATATCCAATACTTGTAGACTTCTCAAACGAGCCAGTGAGTAACCAGTGAAAGTGTCTGTATTAATTTTTTCACACATCCTCATAACATCTAATTTTCTTTTAGCATCGCGGACTATCTCTTCCTCAGCCCTGGATCCTAGAGAGATCCTTTGATGTGTGTTGCTGTTATCATAACTAGACATTATAGGTCCATCATTTTCACCATCCGACTCTAATTTGCCCATGCCAGTCAATCCAACATCAGACACTTTATCACAGTAGCTCAATTTCAAACTTTGTAATAACACCTGGTTTTTAAATATTACCTGCACTGATGTATCAGTAACTGCATTGAAACAGTAACTTATGTCCAATGAGCGTAATTTGGGTAACTTTTCTAAAATCATAATTAACCCAGTCTGGTCCAAATTCAGTGAATGTATATCTAAGTCTTCTAATAAATGATTCTCTTCTGCACAGATGCCATTGCTCAATCCATCTTTGGTAATTAATTCACATTCAGATACATTTAATGACTTTAGTTTCTTCAACCGGTGTAGCTCTGACACTCCTAGGTCTGTGACCGCTCGACATCTCTGTACATTAAGGTATTCCAGGTTGACTAGATTCTTACAAATGTATACAAGCGACTGATCAGTAACTCTGCTGCATAAGCTTACATCCAGCTCTCTCAGGGAAGTTTGATGGTTTGTCAATGCTAGTATTCCAGTGTTTGTAAGTTGATCACAGGATCTCACTTCAAGTGATTTTAACTTAAGATTAGGAGTCTCTGCAAGTGATTTAAGTGCTGTCCCATCAATAAGAGTATTAGAAAATAACATTTTTTTTATATGCCTCGCTCTAGAGGTAATGTATTGATGTACAAAGTAAAAGGTTAGCACACTCTCGGATGGGTTTAGGGTTATATCTGTGCCAGATGAGTAGAATTTTTTGACCAATCCCAAGTGAAACTGCAGAGAGCAGGCTGATAAATTGAGTTCTTCTAATGTTGGAGCTGCTGTCACAAATCTATTGAACAAAGCATCTGTGAGATACTGATTACCATACAAGCTAAAAACTTTAAGGTTTTCAAGGTTGTCCATTAAGAGCCCTTCTGTTTTACCTTCTAGTAGTCTTCCTGACATGAATAGCTCTCTACAACTTTGGATAGCCAATGTTTCAAGATTTGTACATTTTTGCAGAATGTGTACAAACACCTTCTCATTAATATCACAGTTTCTTAGAGTGAGGCTTAAAATGTAGTCTCCCATTTTGTCCCAGAATCCCAGCAGTTTATTTGATATTTCAACTTCATTGAATAAATAGTTATAGTATATTATAGAAGAATTTTCGTAAATTTGTAGTAAAGAGGTATCTTCATTGAATGCAGATTTGTGTAATATTACTAATTTGTTCTTCAAAAAACAATGGGCATTTGCAGCGTGATACCACGCGCGGCATGTTTCACTAGCGGCTTTTCTGTCAGATTTTGGTAAGTATTTAAAAATATAAACTAAAACCTGAAAAAATAAGAGGCTGTTAAACTATTATTTTATGTAACAAAGCAACAAAGTTAACCTAATAGATATATGAGTTTAAAAATATTGAAATTTATGTAATTATAATTAATATAAAAATAACAGATAAAATTATAGGCACTATCGTCAAATACAGTCGTAACGTCGTAAGTAATATGACAAAAGTTTTTCTCCTTGTTATCATTAGCATAACTTCATACAGATACTTTTAATATCTTATTATACTGGTGATATCGAAACAAAGAAAACAGAGATTATCAACAAAGAGACGTTTAGGTAATCGAATCACGTGAAAAAAAACTTTATTATGGGAAAGAAACAAAGGAGAAGGTGTTACGAAATTTTACTAACTTTACGACCATAATCATTACTTACTTCGAATGGTAAATCCATTATTAAATGCTTTAAATTAACACTGGTATTTTTTTGTTAAAAAACTATATATAAGTGAACTGTTTTCTTGCACATATGTATGATCATTGATTTACTTCCGTCATTCTTTGAACTTGTTTTGACATATATGACATTGACTTTCTAAAGGCGTATTTTTCTTATTATCACGTTTTGTTATCGTGTTAGTGTGTTAACTAAACGTCACCTAAAGGTAAATATAGAAACGTCAAACATTTATGTATTTCCAATTTCCACGCGAAGCGAAGACACGACACAGGATTGGATATAGAAAGATACAAATACAAATCGTTTATTTCACCAATAAGCATACATAATCAATAGGGATGATGACACTATAAAAGAAAATCAATAAATCCAAATTTTCTACATAATGACTCAAATTCTCAATCAAATGGCAAAAAAAGTAATTCAAAAAAATAAATAATTACGTAATTATAAGTCTTCAAAGTTTTAAAAGTGGGTATTTTCTGTCGCTTTTCCGCAAAACGCACCTTTGTATTGAACGATTGTCATTTACTATGGCGCTACTCAAAGGTGACGTCACGGTCGAGTAGCACTTTCTCTCTCTAACTACGAACGTTGCTTCGTTATTTTTTGAGATATTTGAATAGGATTTTCACTATTTGGCATAGTTTTATGTCTTCTTTCTATTGAAGTAATAATTTTTTTTGAGTCATCATGCCTATTACAATAAGTACACTAGGCGATGCCTGTCCCGTGGAGGAGAAAGACAAACGATTTCGCTTTATGACGAATACAATAAATCTCGTTATAATTGCGTGCAGGCAGCATTGCATTGTAACATTATGTTTTTAGTTTAAGATCTGTAACGCTTTGGCGGTTAGCTGTAAGTTGCAGATGTACTCTTAAATAAATAAACAAATAAACAAATTATAAACCGGGCTTTTTTTTTGTAAACGGCCCCTTTTAAACATTGCATTGCATTAAATCAGACGCCAATCGGATTTGGTACAGTCCTCATACTCTCGCGGCCATCATGTGCTAGGCCTACAGCGGGGACATTGTACGTAGGGTTGCCCGATTGTCGGGATTCGTGGTTTCTACCGATATAACATATCATCATCTTCCGACTCCCGCCAGAATATAAAATCTCCTGACAAAATATCAAACAGAACAAAACGGCGCGAGCGCGGATTGCCAGTGTTACGTGCGGCTGCGGATGAACCAGAATTACGTAGCTTCACTATTTCATTCTTTTGGGCCGTATGTGATTTATAAAAATCTCATTCTTGTGACATTGGCTGAAGGAACGACTAAAACGGAAGGTGAAGGTGTTGGTATCTATAGACGATACGTCCTATAGGACGTATTTAGAAGAAAATTGTCAAAAATGTAAATCTTTTTAGGGACTTATAAAGACACAGGAAAGCCCAAACCTTGACGTCAACAAATTCTTTTAAAGCGGGTATTACACTGTCCTGAATTCAGGACACTTTGAAGGGTTCGGACCTATACGTTAGAGCGAGATGCTTCAACTCCCCTCCATTAGTTAGGACGCCTGATTCAGGACAGTGTACCCGCTTTAGATTCCTCACGTCGTGGGCTATCAGAATATACCCCATGTATGTTAGCCGATTTTTCGTAGTTTTCGAGTTATGAATTTTTAAACTATTCTTTGCTAAGAAATTCTGACGTGAAGCAATTTACTTATAAAAAAAAAAACTGTTGAACTTTTTACTGAGAATAGTCCAGCAAGAAACTCAGCTAGGCCCGACCTGTGTCGGACTGACTAACCGGTATGCGGTGGCACCGGGACGAATAGGGACTACTATTATGTATCTGGGTTGTCGCGATCGCGCGGTGGACGTCCCCGCTGGCCTACTTGTACGCGTCGTCTGAGTTGGACGTTGGGCCGTAAGCGCAGCGTTCCATCTTTCACCTAGTCTAGCCATCTTAGCCAACTCATCGGCGGCGGTGGGACCGTGCCTTAGTCTGAGTGGGTCGTCGACAGTGACGTCACTTGTGTCAGTTGTGTCACCTGTACCGGATTGTCAGACCTTGTTTTCTTAGACTACGTGACATGTACAGTCAAGGGCATAAATATGTATACACTATTGGACCTATTTCAATGGAATTAAGGTGAAAAAGTGTATACATATTGGCGCCCTTGACTGTACTTAGTTACTTACTAGCATTTATTCCACTCTCAAGACATTATAAAAATTTGACTTGAGTTGGTACAGTCAGCAGCAACAAAATGCGCGGTCGCGGGCGAGGTGTTCAATATAATTCTACACACGCTCTTATTCCCTTATATTTAAGACGTGTGTAGATAATTTTAACCTCTTCGAATGCGTAATTGCGTACTGCTACTTGTGCTGCTGATTTTACGATATGAATCTTGAACATGAGTGATTGAAACGTACGTTATAGTCGAGATAATGTACTTGTATAGAATAGAAATGAAAAATTTATTTGCAACAACGAACATGGACAGAAGTCAGCACATAATAATCAAAAATCAACGGCATGCCGTGCTAACCTTAACCCTCCAAGTCTACATGATAAGACACAAGAACGGACACTTATGAGTTTGCGCAGGTTACATTGTTATTGCCACTTGTTGGGCGCCAGAGCTCAGTGAGCGTGGAACCGCCGCCCTTGCCCCCGTGTCGTCGCGACGCGTTCACCCCTCCAACTTCGTACGAAACACGATGTGCTAGTGAAGTTTTGTGTTGTTGCACAGCGGAACATTATGTCGAGAAGGAAACAGGCGAAACCGAGGTCACTGAAACGTAAGTTAGGAATGTTATTGTTATAGTTTTATTTATGAATTTGCGTATGAACGGTTCAGTTCATATTTCGTAGGTATGAAATTGAGTACTAGTACACATTCAATTTCAGCTAGGTACAACAAGCAGGTAGAAACTTTTGTTAGCAACAAATTACCTGTCTGCTATGAGATGAAACACAAAATAAATTCGTGTGTAGAACGAAAAACTATTAGGCATCATTCTCTAAGTTTAATAATGTACAATAATAACATCTTGTATCAAGGTTAACTGATTGGTACTTAAATGATTTCAATTTCAAGTGGAAGAGATGCCTTAAAGGGATAAGTTCGCCTTTGTACTTCATCTATTTTTTGTACTTTTACCTGTGTTGTGTTTTATGTACAATGAAGCAATTCATACATACATACTTGTGACTTGTTATACAAGCGGAAACCTCTTTTCAATCCCATTTATAAGAAAGAGACTTCCGGTTGCATTAGGTACCTACTAGTTGTTATACGAAAGGCCCCGTCACGTTCATGTAAACAACACAACAAAAAGTTGTATAAATAGGTACAGTCAGCAGCAATGGTTGCTACGCGGGCGAGGTGCTCAAAATGATCTTCACACATCTTTATTATAAGGGAATAAGAGCGTGTGTAGATCATTTCGAACACCTCGCCCGCTTAGCAACCATTGCTGCTGGTAATACAGAATAGATTTACCCTTTACTTGATATCTCTGAAACACACATTCAATTGCTTTGTCATACCATGTAATACTTGTTCTGTTAGGTCGAATCTGTTAGGTTTATTCTCTAAATCCTCCTATATCCGGGAAAATAACGCTTTCCGTGCGATAACTGACACCGATCGCGCTGGGTCCAATTCTGATCTGACAAAACATCTAGATATTTTTTGTTGTTACATAGTTAGTTACTTACAACGTCTGCTGAGATCACAAGCAGATAGCAACGCATATAGATACGTTTGAGACAACAACTGCCTGAATATAAGTAGGTACTATAGCCACTGGGCTGGGTGGTTGACTGGAGAATGCCATTAGGCATTAAGTCTGCTATTTTACACTGTAATTTTTTGTGCAATAAAGTTTAAATAAATAAATATAGCCATGAGTGTAATGTACCCTCCAATTTAGATATCTGGACTTACCTCATTCATCACCCTTTAACCTAGTAAAATTTATTCCTCTAAATTTGTAGCGATTACCTAACTGTAACGTCGGAGGTTACCCTAATACTAAATTACTTTCGCGAAGAAGATTCGCGATTTATGTATTTATACTGCAATACTATTCAGACTCCGTGCTTAGCGGATCTAGACTTTGAACTCTATGGTGAGCAATGGGTGAGCGGTATTTAGTGCTGGCGGCACAGAAGGGCTTTGTATGGAGAATGCTGCAAATGGTGTTGAATTGAAAGCATGAAAATCGGTACGATTGATCTTTAGGACATATGAAATAATTTGACCCGTTGGACGAACAACAAGGTAGGGTTCCGTAGTCGTCTACCCTTTACATTATGTGGACTAAAAAGTTCGAAAACTTATATTTACTATGTTTTTGAAAGAATTAACAACATTATCTAAGGTATCAATGGAAATTGTACGAACGTTTGCTTTTGCAAAGTACATTTCTGAAGTTCGACTATTACTCCTTAAATAGTAATGTCTACTTAGCTGTGATAGTTTTCCTTTTAAATTCATCGTATATACTACTACCATGATTTTTTTCACATGCCTAGTAGCCACCGTTTATCTGGCAGGGGGGGGGACACTTGACCATAGCAAAAATTATCACTTCAAAGCTTAATATCACGCTAACCAATTCTTTAATCAAAAAATGCTTTTAGAAACCTTATAATATTTTTAAAAGAGCTATCCAACAATACCCCACACGATGGGGTTTGGCAGAAAAAAAATTTGCACCACCACTTTACATGTAGGGGAGGTACCCTAAAAAAAATTTTTTTTAAAGGTTTTATTCTACCGATTTGTCGGCGTCATTGATATGTATACTCATGCCAAATTACAGCTTTCTAGCACTAACGGTTACTGAGAAAAACGGGGGTCGGACGGACGGACGGACGGACATGGCGAAACTATAAGGGTTCCTTGTTTACTACGGAACCCTAAAAAACGAAGAAAAGAGGAGTTATGGCGACTTCTTTTTTTTGAATGGAATTAAAAAAAAAAACTGAAACCCATCGTGTGTGGTATCAAACGAAAGGGCTTTCTGAGCCAGTTCTAAAAATATATCACATCATTACATTTAAGTGACTTGTCTTAAATTAAAATAAAAATAATTTTCAAAACATACCAAGTTTGGACTCCTTCTGGTACAATACCGTTGAATATTTTTTTGTAAAATATACCTAATATGGTACCTAATATCCTCATATCTAACCTCAAGAAAGCAGTCTTGAAAATATTTACATTTATAGTATTTTTTTATAATTTTTCATTATTACAAAGTTTGCTTAGCAACATCAACGAAGGAAAATTGGCGGAAATAATTCGTGACTAAGCGAATTTTGCCAGAGTTGTAGGTACAGTCGACCTAAATAACATACTAAAAGGACTGGTCGATGGTGGTAGATCTAAAGGGTGGGAGGGGGGTGTAAAGGTCCCTTTTTAGTTTTTCGTAAAAAAAACTCGTAAATTGTGTCTAATAGCAAAATATGTTTATAGACACAAGTAATCTACATAAAATTCTCTACAAAAAAGGTTCTATACAATATTTCGCTTTTTTTTTTCTAGTATTTTACAGTTTTCTGTATTCCGCATAATAATATTATGCGGACGTAAGGCGTAATTTTCTGACACTGGGGACCAGAGGGCTGGCGCCTATCTCGCCCAACGGATTGCAATTGCAATCCAGCGAGGCAATGCCGCCAGCCTTCTGGGCACCTTGCCCCACGCCCACGGCACTGACCTGGGACCAGTTTTTTATTTGTAAATATTTAGTTTATTTTAGTTTATAGTTAGTTTTAGTCTGTTTTTATAATGTTATTTATATTTTATTTTTCATTTTCTGACATGTGATTTTAGTACATAACTGATTATTATGCTCTATAATTATTATTTGTATGTCTTTCCCGTTCACGGGACAATGGTGTCCCGGACCTTTGGGAGGCGTGCGCGGAGCCGAAGTACCGAGGCACCGAAGTGCCAACGAGTACCACATAGCCAACACGTAGAGGCCCTTTTGACAATTTAATGAAATGCAAGGGATACACCGAGCGGATGCTGTCCCTGCCCGTGTCATGGGACGCACACAGAGACAGCACCCGCCAGGGTGTATAGGAACTATTGCTGATTGTTGGACTCTAAATGAACTGGGCTATTGGGTGAATCTGATGGACTAATGGCTGGGCTATTGGGTGAGACAACGGACGCCTGCCTAATAAAACTGTCTCAGATTTTTATTTCCGGCAGACGGTGACTCGCTCTCTGCTAGATGGGCCCCCATAAAATAGCGACATTACCTATAAAATGGCCTAAGGGCACCACCGGTCAGAGAGCTGGGGGTGGAGAGGTGGCACTGGACTTTAAACATATAGCCAACTTGCCATTTAGGTGACCACATCCACCCTCGAGCGACAGCTCTTGCGACTCCACTCTGGACGGCCGGTTAAGGCAAGCCAGAGTCGGAGGGGCCTGTACCACCGACCCACAGGCCACCCCCATTATTATTAATTTTGATTATTATGCTCCATTATTAATGTGCTTTGTTCTATTATTACTTTTATTTATTTCTTTTGTCTATTTCAATTAAATTAAATTTATTAGTTTAAGTTTTTCTATTAAGTTTTTGTATGCCCACGGGCAAAACATAGTCACAGAATAGTATAATAGTATATAGTGTAACATTATTTATATTTTCCAACACTGTTGTAACAGTTTCACCTAAGTATATGTTTAACAAATAAAACACTTTGAACTTTGAACGGCGACGTGAGCTCAGCGCTTAGCTGCTTTCGAGGGGGTGAGGTGCGTGGCTTGAGGGGAGCAGGCGCGGCGTCAGCCGCTTGCCACCGGGCTCGCTGCCGATACCGACATGTCACAGTATAGTGTATAGCCAGTAGTACAACGGGGATGGCAGAATAACAGCGTCTGTCAGCCTAAGTCCCTAGACCATCTTGGTCTTTCGGCCTTGTGGGCGCAGGCACAAGCTGAGCCATCTTCCCTTTCAGCTATTTGTATTGTACTACATTTTACGTTGTTTCCATAATTGTATGCGGGATTTATATCATGTCATGTAACAATGCAACTTAGTTGAATAAATGTCTTTCCCGTTCACGGGACAATGGTGTCCCGGACCTTTGGGAGGCGTGCGCGGAGCCGAAGTACCGAGGCACCGAAGTGCCAACGAGTACCACATAGCCAACACGTAGAGGCCCTTTTGACAATTTAATGAAATGCAAGGGATACACCGAGCGGATGCTGTCCCTGCCCGTGTCATGGGACGCACACAGAGACAGCACCCGCCAGGGTGTATAGGAACTATTGCTGATTGATGGAGTCTAAATGAACTGGGCTATTGGGTGAATCTGATGGACTAATGGCTGGGCTTTTGGGTGAGACAACGGACGCCTGCCTAATAAAACTGTCTCAGATTTTTATTTCCGGCAGACGGTGACTCGCTCTCTGCTAGATGGGCCCCCATAAAATAGCGACAGAATAAATAATAATAATAATAATAAATGTCTTTATTATTATTATGTCTTTCCCGTTCACGGGACAATGGTGTCCCGGACCTTTGGGAGGCGTGCGCGGAGCCGAAGTACCGAGGCACCGAAATGCCAACGAGTACCACATAGCCAACACGTAGAGGCCCTTTTGACAATTTAATGAAATGCAAGGGATACACCGAGCGGATGCTGTCCCTGCCCGTGTCATGGGACGCACACAGAGACAGCACCCGCCAGGGTGTATAGGGACTATTGTTGGTGGATGGAATCTAAATAAACCGTGTTATTAGGTGAAGATGATGGACTAATGGCCGGGCTATTGGGTGAGACATCGGACGCCTGCCTAAAAAACAGTCTCGCATTTTAATTCCGGCAGACGGTGACTTGCTCTCTGCTCGATGGGCCCCTATTAAACAGCGACATTAAAAAATGGCCTAGGGGCAACACCTGTCAGAGAGCTGGGGGGTAGAGAGGTGGCACTGGACTTTCAACATATAGCCAACTCGCCAATCTTATGTAACCACATCTACCCTCGAGCAACAGCTCTTGCGACTCCACTCTGGACGGCCGGTTAAGGCAAGCCAGAGGTGGGGGGGCCCGTCCAACCAACCAACCGATCAGTACATCCTGACCCCAGGCTCACCCCCAGGAGCACTCAGGTACGTAGGGTCGCTACTCCCTAACAGCCCGCCACAAGCTGCCTTACGTTGACTGATTGCACTGGAGAACCAGTGGGCGATGGGGTCGTCACATCCCTACGCCAATTTATTATTATTATTATTACAACTCTTAGTCACTACAACTGAACGGGTAAACCATAAATGTAATGACCATTGTCAAGACGGCGCCATTATTCTGATGTATATGTCAATAGTTCAGTATAATCGAAACAATGCGAATGGCAACTCGTCATTTTTACATACCTACTTTCATACACCGTAATTAAATATTTTGACACAATGACAACACATCGTGGATTGTAATAAAATAGACTTTTTTATTTTATTCACCCTTATGTTATGATATAATTGTCAAATTGAGTTGATTTACATGTGTGTTTGATCATCTACTTGAAAAACAAAACGAAGTTATTGTTCCTTGCGAAGTATGTCTCAATATTGTTTTTGCATAATTTCTCCTTCTCATGGTTGCATTGCAGTGGTAGAAGGCCCTTGGTGTGCACTTGCAAGTAAGGGAGTTTGGTGGCGGTGGGTGGAAGTGGGTGGTAAAAATGGGGTAAATTTTAAATTTTCAATAGGAGTAAAAGAGACAGACGATAAGTGTGAAAGGGATAGACTGTATGTGTAGTACATTCCAATAATGCTAATGCCCTCGAACAGTGCGACAAGGACAGCATTGTTAGAGCGAGACCGTCATATTTTCCAGAACTTTCCGAGGCGTTCGAAATCCTTCTAGAACATGCTCGAAAGGTGAAGATGAAGACTCCATACAGACTTTCTAGACTTCTTCTTCTTCTTTTTTCTAGAAACTTCGATCGCGAACATTCTAGAACCTTCGGTACCTATGCCTACAGCTTGAAAACCCGTTTTCAGGCGGTTTCAGGATCCCTTATATCTGATATCAGTATATGGCGAAATTTCCAGCAGGATACAGCAGGACAGAGATAGCAGTAGTAGAACGATATAGCTATACAAAACATACGAAACATTCGAGAAGAGAGTGAGAGAGATAGCAGTAGTAGAGAGAGATAGCTATACTCGAAACATTCGAGAAGAGAGTGAGAGAGATAGCTATACTCGGAACATTCGAGAAGAGAGTGAGAGAGATAGCAGTAGTAGAGAGAGATAGCTATACTCGAAACATTCGAGAAGAGAGTGAGAGAGATAGCTATACTCGGAACATTCGAGAAGAGAGTGACAGAGATAGTAGTAGTAGAGAGAGATAGCTATACTCGAAACATTCGAGAAGAGAGTGA
Organism: Cenopis cana; assembly: GCA_951800055.1. Classification (NCBI taxonomy): domain Eukaryota; kingdom Metazoa; phylum Arthropoda; class Insecta; order Lepidoptera; family Tortricidae; genus Cenopis; species Cenopis cana. Next base: position 9,008,890 of record OX637476.1, on the reverse strand, counting down.
GAGAGATAGCAGTAGTAGAAGTAGAAAGAGATATCTATACTCGGAACATTCGAAATGAGAGTGACAGAGATAGCAGTAGTAAAAAGAGGTAGCTATACTCGGAACATTCGAGAAATAAGAGAGTGACAGAGATAAGCACCATTGGAAAGAAACAAAAATTTCAGACGTAAATTTCAGTGCATTAGAAGCGTTTTAGCAGGCTGAAATGTTATTTCAGGCCGTTTCAGGAGTAGCCCTATCACATATCATATGATCGAAATTTCACCCAAGACGCCGCCGTTTTCAGGCACCTGGGACATATTTTCAGTCCGTTTCAGGAGTAGCTCTATCACATATCAGATTATCAAAATTTCACCCAAAATGCCGTCGTTTTCAGGAGCCTGAAATATGTTTTCAGTCTTTTCAGGAGTAGCTCTATCACATATCAGATGATCAATATAAGTAGTAGTAAACCGGTGTAACAATTCAACAATTATTGCGAAACTTACACTTAATACGCGAGCGAAGCCGCGGGGCTAAAGCTAGTATTATATAAAGAAAGTCCACTGTGTCTATTTGTCTGTCCGTACACGCCAAAATAAATACCACCGTTAGTAAAAAAATGTATTACGTTGTACGTTGTGTCACGAGTATTGTCCTACTGTTATTCATAGACTGTGTTAGTTTGGCAGCGTCAAAGCGTTCCAATAAGAAGGTTTGATATACCTTTACCCACTATAATACGATATTGCATTACACTTACCATAGTTTGTGCAGTTTTCCTTCTATTGGCACCCACAATCTCGAGATGACGAAGTCTAGCAGGTTTCCTTTTATTAATTACCCATTTCTAATATTGAAATGTCAAGTGACGTTGAATTGACGCGCCGCACAGATCCTACCTCGAACGCAGCTCGCTGAGCACTGGACGGGCGGCCGCGCCGGTCGTGTACGAACGAGTTTGCAGAAATGAGTATTATCTTACTACAATTTTTTTTTTTTTTTAGTTAAGAAAAAGTAATCGATGAGTTCCATGAAGTAGAACATTACGCATTTATTGATATAATTTTCATGTTGATAGCTAATGTGCAAAAATAGTTATAACTATTTAAAGGTGTGGTTTAGACGCAAGTTCGCGATTTTTTTTATTCAGCGAAAGTTGCGTAATCATGTTTTGAATCGATGTTTGTACTACAGAAAGGTCTCAAAATTGTTGTGCATATTTTTTGAAAACCATATCTTCATCTACAAACGCGTTAAAAGGCTTCAAAAACTCTGTTCTCTAAGCTCACGTCACCTTAATTACAAATCGTTGCAATACAATACCAGAGTATACAGTTGGTGTGAAATATGTTATTCCCTGCGATGTATTGATAGTATATATTTATACTCTATAACTCGAATTTGAAAAAGAAGACTCCGTCGAAGTTAGTAAAATTTATTGACTCTTTACTTGGAATTCTCCGAACTCATAGCAATAAAGTTCAAAAGTTCCGTGTTTTAAATGGTTTTTAATCTATTGTTTGGATCTTGTACACGTGCAATGAATGAACGCATTCTTTCAACTATCTAAGTAACGCAGATGTATTACTTAAAAAAATTACTGTCTTCAAATGTTGAAGTTTTGGCTCATTACTCAAAGAGCTCATTATCGATCAGTTGTTATTTGGCTGTTAACTAGAAACAACATGAGTTCTAAACGGAAGCTAACAACTTTAACTCTAGGTGAAAAATTGGTGACAAAGATAATCAAAATGTTGTTGACGATACTGTTATTCAAAATGACGTTGATGATACTGATCCAGCAGATTTTGAATCATGTGTATCAAATAAAAAAGCTAGAGTAGCAATTAACACACTAAGAACCTATGTTGAAAGATGTAATGATATTGAGGATCACGTATTCAGTTCATTGTTTGAACTCGAAAATGTAAATTGATTAAAAATATGCTAATTCTTTAAATCAAAAGAAGATAACAGACTTTTTGAAATTTTAAAGTTTTCTTCATTAGTTATGTAGTATTTTCATTAAATATGTTCCAGTAAACTTAAGTCGAATTTTTATTTAACTTTGACTCTACAACTCGAAAATAACACTCAGAAATTGCGCCTCGTTAAGTCAAAATTTTAGCAAGTAATCCTTCATATCTCGAATATCTTGTCAAGTCGAAAACTCGTTAAGTTCTCGAGCTACGCGTCTTTTTCTGATTGGCGCTGTTAGAAAGTGACGGATAGCTCGAGATACGCCGACACTCTCGAGCGCAACACGTGCTAGGCCTACAGTAAGCTTTGTGAAAACCGGTTCGCAAAATGCCTGCGTAAGGCGATTTCCTGATTTGTCGGTGCGGAGGCAGTACGATATGAGAAAAGTGTCAAATGTCAGTGTCAGCTGTCAGTCGACGCGATACCATTTTTTACTACGCCCCTACATTTAAATGAGTGCTTCCTGACTGGCGCGGGATGCGCAGTAGCGGGACGATGCGAAGGCGGTACTGCTTCGCTTCTGCGCATGATATTACTACTGCGCAAACGTAATACTGACAGTATTATATCAAGTGGGAATCTTTGCGATGTCAGTAAGTTTACGTCAAAGAAGAAAATGTCACATATCAATCCCGCCCCGCCAAGTCAGGAAGTCGCCTAAGGGGCGCAAGCGGTGCGACGCAAAAATTAATAGGTTGTTGTCAAAGTCCCGAGCTGTAGTCACGGTGATGGACGCTGCATCGCGCTGCGGCCGCGACGCGGGGCTACGCGTAATATCAGCGTTTTATCAGCGCTGCCTGCGGTTTGGCGCTAACTGCCCGGCCTGTGAGCCTAACTAATGGTCTACCTTAATGAGCTTTAAGCTTCGAATTTTGAACCTGTATTTTGGATCTAACTTATGCCTTCTCAAACAGAGTCACTAAATCACTAAAAGTTGATTAATTGTTATCGAATACAATGATCGAGTTTAGTGTACATACCCACCCTCATTATAATTTGGCACAAAAGATCAACATTTTCGGTATCAATAGCCACCAGGCTCCTACGTAGCTATTGTATCTACGTTGCGAAATTTCAGCGAAGGCGACTTCCTGACTTGGCGGGGCGCGATCGATATATGTGTGACATTTTCTTCTTTGATGTAAACTTACTGACGTCGCAAAGATTCTCACTTGACATAATACTGTCAGTATTACGTTTGCGCAGTAGTAATATCATGCGCAGAAGCGGAGCAGTACCGTCTTCGCATCGTCCCGCTACCGCGCATCCCGCGCCAGTCAGGAAGCACTCATTTAAAATGTAGGGGCGTAGTAAAAAATTGTATCGCGTCCACTGACAGCTGACACTGACATTTGACACTTTTCTCATATCGTACTGCCTCCGACCCGACAAATTAGGAAGTCGCCTACGGGAAACGCAAAGTATCGGCTACACATATAAGTAGGTAGCGCTACGAAACGGTAGGGTACCTTTATGCTTGAATGATTACAATAATAACATTCGTAGATCTACGTGAAAAACATATTGTAGTTATTTATATTGTGTTGTCTCAGTTAGCGACGCAGGCAGCGCTTTCTTTCTTCGACCCGGAGAACAAAGTTGTTTGTAACCGAACAGGGTGTAATGTTTTAACTGAATGTATCGATCTGGCATGTCTAGTACTTTCGTAATGCGTCCCTCGGGGACTGCGAGGATGCTGCGCTGTGACTCCAGCCTTGGGATACCTACCTAATGCAATAAGCTCCACTTCTAGCTCTAACACATATTTACACACAGCTTTATTTATTTGCTACGGGGATTTGGTTCATGTGGCAATGCTTTAATTAAAGAAAATTGTATTACTTTAGCGAGACTCAAGTGATTTGTAAGGTCAAGCTAATGGTATGTTTACGGGTTAACTTGTTAAGATTTTCTAAAAAATGGTCTCTATTAAAGATTTCGCTGTGCACGCATAGCAATTAGCACCGTGTGCTCGTAGCTCGTAGCCCTAGATTGCTAAATCCCGTACGACTAGTACCAATACGGTCTGGTTTCTGATCTGATCTTCTCTGTTGTCCCCAACTAGGAGCTTGTCCCTGGTATAGATAGAGCAGTGGTTCTTAACCGGTGGTCCCTGGAAGCACCCAAAATGGTCCGCACTCCGCAAAGCCAGCAGAAAAATATTGAATAAGTGATAACGAATCAACAAAACAACGGCTCGCGAGAGTTGCGCTATGAGGGAGCCGAGCCGTCGCCGGACCGGGAAATAGGAAGTGGTCCATGTCAAGACAAAATAAAAGTCAAATGGTCCCTCATCACTAAAAGGTTAAGAACCACTGAGATAGAGAGACAATGTATCCGTGTCTTGCGCAATAGTAGCCTAGTCCTATGATAGTTTGCCTTTGACTATCCGGTAAGTACTGTGAACGAGGTTTGATATCTAATTCACATTAGGTATTTGCGCTGCGGCTGCGCATCGGCAAGACAGGACATCGGGTGACACACGGCAAACCGAGATTTAATTTTAAATTGTTTAATATGTTGGCTCAGATCACCTTCAGTACCTACAGTAGACATTAATTTACTATGCAGATGCGTATTGCGTATGTGTTTGCATGTCGTGTTTATGATTTGGTCCAAAGCTGCGTTGTCGCGATCGCTGGGGCCCAATAACACGTCAATTTCGCCCCGCTGTCCCTCAAGCGCGGAAATTAAAATTTTATATCCAGTGGAAATGTTAATCCTCACAGTTCCCGAGCAGAATATAAAAACGGATTGCCGTTATCGTGTATTGCTTACACTAGTGTTAATATCTACTCTACCTGTGATTTTTGCCGGCCCATTACCTTAAACATATTTTATCTACACACATATCATAAATCCTCTAATATGCGTTCGGAAACCGTAGAAAATGACTCTCATTTCAACATTCAATGAATTTATGGCAATTTTCTTATCTGTGGCTAAGGCTACAGCAGTAATAAAATATTTCATTTTAATCTCATATATGATGTTAAAATATTACGTCAAACAAAACTGTCAAAATTTAAATGTCAAAGTTGACATGTCTCTATTCTAGTATCACTGAAAATTCAAATTCAGTCGATGCGAAATGTCAGCTCGATGTTTTTTTAGTATATATCGCACGAAATTTGAGCTAGAACGACATGATCACATCAGAATAAGGACTCTTTACTTTTTAAAATAACATTCAGGTATCTGTTGCCAGTTCTGATTTCGATATTTCAGCAAACGTGCAAAAAAGGTTGTATTAACACAATTATTGTATTTATTTACTACGGTTTCTGAACCCATCTTAGAGTAATTATAATATGTGTGTAGATAAGGTAATGTATGCAACTGTACATAATTAGGCATTAAAACACTCGTGTGACCTTATTATGAAACTCGCCTTCGGCTCGTTTCATAAAACACACTCGTGTTTTAATGCACCTCATTATGTACCAGTTGCATAAACTACTAATGTACTTCTTGGACATTACCATTACGACACCACGTACACACGACACGAAAGCGTAGGTAGTATAGTATTGGTATAAGTACATACCTAAGAGGCAATTTCGATAGTTCAATTGGTTAGACTTTAGAGAAATCACCTCGGTTCTTCGAAAAGTGGGTGGTTCGCATCCGGCTAAAAGCAATGTCTGCTTCGCATTTGCAGAGTCATTAAGTTTTGTGTATCTACCTGTTTAATACATTACAAGTAAATTGTCGCTATCAACCCCTTCCTGAAAAGAACTGGACAGGAGAGCGTCAGTTTCTAAATCCCCGCTGCATTGCCCTGCACTTGACGAGGGAGGTGTAAAGATCACAATAAAATGTATGAATGTTTAATGCGAGGTAAAAGCTTTGGGTGGACGTATTTGTAAGCCCTTTGAAGAGGGTTAAGTCAATTTGGCTTTGAGCGTCAACTTTTTTTATCTTGTTACTTGTGCCGTTCAGCTGAGTGTTTGCTAATGCCGTACATTTTTGTTGATTGTCGTGCTAAATTAAACTGTTATAAAATAAAATAAAAAATTATTTATTAAACTGTTAGTTACCATAACTAATTGGGGTTCATCTAAATTTTAAGGCGCTACACTGAGAAATTTGGAGACTTTGAAATGCCGTCCTGCCCAGACTAGAAAACAGTAGGGGCTGATTTTCAGATATATGATTCTTGACTATATGATTGTGGTACTGACAATAGCGAAACATGATTGCTTAAAATTTTCTCGATAGAAAATAAATCCAAAGACGAGTCTATATTTTCCTTTTTTTCCTCAGCCTACTAAAACAACGCATTATTAAAAGACACGATTAAGTTAATATGATGGTATTTTACCTCATCTAGGTACTGACAAGAGGAAATTTAATAAACCTGCACACAGTCATATATTTGACGAGATTTGTCTAAAAAGCCATTCTCGGAGAGGGTTGCATCCCGTTTTGTCGTGAGAGAAAAACATAAGGTGTCTCTTTCAATCGATATATCGCCTTAAGTAAGTTCCTAGACTCCTAGAGACGACACAAAGGCAAGAAAATATTTAAATTTTTTTATTATAGAAGAATCTACTTAGCATGATAGAACCTACCAGAAATTACAAGACATTTATGCTTGCTTATTTATGTTGAGAAGCTGGGGCCCGATTTTTGAGTGTCGAACGCTCGACTCTTCACTCGACATCCGTCAAAACATCATAGGTTTTTGACAGATCTCGAGTGAAAGTCGAGCGTTCGTCTCTCAAAAATCGGCCCCCTGGTCTCTATAATAATTGGACAGCTCGATTCGAAGCAACTCTAATGTTTGTAATCGGAGGTCAGAATAATATATTCTCTATTCCGCTCTAGGTGTACCTACAACGCAACGATTTGTATATGTTCGTGAATATGTTTTCACTATAATAAAATTGAAATAAGTACCGACAAATCATTTTTTAAACTAGAAGAAGAAGAAGAAAGAAGTCGTGAGTGGTAGATGTCAAAGAAAAATTAATGAACCTAGTAGGTACCTATAAGCTACAAGTTATTTATATTTCATTATCATTACATTATTAGGTATTTATTTTTGTAGAACATTACTTACACATGCATGTATCGAATGGATCCTCTCATAAATATGTACCGAAACCTCCACGCACCGCCATAAGAACTATGGGACATATTTTTGAGCAAGTTGTATGCATGAATATTTTTGCACTTGACTGTACCAATCGATCCCGGTACCAATGACGTCATCCGTTGTTGTGTCTATTAACGGTAAAGACTGGCGATGTTAAACTTCCAGCGATAAGAAGTTGATGGCCGGGGAGCAAGGGGGTGGGGTGAGCGCGTCCATAAAACTTGTAGAGGCCCGCAGAGAGCCGCCGGGAACGTTGGGAAATTTCCCCAGGGCTGCACCTCCGCCCTGCGCGCATCTGGGAAATACGCTGAAGCCATATCATAACTGTTTTATGTTGATGTTGACCTCTCGCACGACCTATGTTTAGGTATGCTTACATTATCTGATAATTAATTTCGTTTTAATTGTGTTTTGAGAAAGGGTTATCTTTGTTTGTATGTACCTACGTCTTATGTAAATATGAATACCTATCTAACTATTTAGGCTAGGTTAAAGAGGTATTTTGTTCACTAGTCGAAATAATCTCAACGTTATAAAAAAGTAACCAAAAAGTGACTTTTAGGTTATTAAATGTATGGAACTGACAGGTGTCAGGATTGACCTCTTATCAGCCGGAGACTGTAGTTAAGTTGGGCCGGGTTGGATACTTATTAGTTACTCTTTTTCACGAATGAAAATATTTAGTAAAATAGTAGGTGATTAATTGTTAACGGGTTAAATTATTTTTTAAATGGGCGTTGTCGATGTAGATATTTCGCCCCTGAGTCTGGCAAAGGGTTATTATTTAGAGGTCTCTATTTTTCATGTTAGTTGTCCTTTCAATTGCTTTCAAATAAAATACCTATACGTACCTACGTATTATAATTGAATGTGTTCCCAATTCCACGTTCTGGATGTAGTTTCCATTTTCAAGCACACACTTCGAATTATTTCTTGTTTGGCTTGAAATAAATACCTACATATGTACGATTAACACGTTGTTCATCCGTATATCCTCATTCAAACCGTGTTTAGGAGTCAGGAGTCAAAAGATATCGTTAAAAATATGAGAGCGACCGACCTTGCCGGGAGCCGGGGGGTGGGTGTACCGGTCTCCCGGCGGAGCACCGTACCCGCCGCCCACGGCGGTCCCGCGGGAGCGGGCGTGCTGCTTGGGCCAGCTCCCAAGGGACCTCCCGTCTCGCCCCAGGCTCCTCGCCGCGCCCTGGGCCCGCGCGCCGCCCTACAGGAAAATAACGTGAACAACTTTTAAGTTTAATTGATGTTGATGTTTAATAAGGAATGATCACTGATGCTGGTGTTTAGTGATACTGAGTGTTAATAATCAAAAATTGAGTAAAATTTAAAATATTTTTGTAAAATTTAATCAAATGTGGTGCGCCCGGATAATATATTATTAAAACAGTTCAGTTCCTGGAACTTTAAAGGGTCGATTATGATACTTAATACGTTTTTAAAATGTAGAACAAAGTTTTATTCACGGTGAACTGAAAAAGATTAAATACAAATGAGTGAAATGAGTTAGTTACATATGTGTCTTTTGATGTGGGGCCACAGAATAAGTAATAGTTGGTGGGGCTTCATAACTCAAGACTTCATAAGCGAATTGAAGTCAGAGAAGTTCGGAATAATTTTCAATTACTCCACAAAGAGCACCAAGGTTTTTGTTACTTATAATCCAGTTAGTTAGAGCGCATGAAAACATATGTTCTAAGATACCAAATCAACACCTGGTTACCTAGTTAAAATCTGTACATATAGGTATCTAATACCTATATGTATGTGTGTGTAGATACTGCACAGAGTAGAAATATCTAGTGAGGGGAGAGTGTATAGGTTAACCTCCCTAGGGTTAACTTACATATATTATTATACTCATATGTTAAATATTTGGGTCCCAAAACATATTTTAGTTAACGACGCACGATGGTCCGACTGAGTCTAGGAGACCGGGCGACTAAAGAGCCGGCGGCCACGGCTGATAGGTTTACCGATGACTCGACTCAAGCCAACCAGTTATAAGAGTGATCTCCAATTGAGCAGAGATGTTACGAATCTCCTGTTCAAATTGTTGTCGTTACGGCTAGTGAGACGAGCCGAACAGGTTGTGAATCGCACTAAACCATTGGGACCGCGGCCATATTCCCACAAGGTATCATACTAACGTCTCTGAACACATTAAAATTACAGTTTCCAAGTTTGGTGTCCACACCACTCATGGAGGCACGGCAATTGTCTTTATTATTGCCTGATCCGACCTTAGTATGCTAGGACCCTAATCAAATTTATTACGCAGACAATGCCAAGATCTGTCTGTTTCTAATTCTTCATCAGTTGCGATTTATGCTACCTACCTTACCAATATGATAAAACAATTTCGCCAACAGTCCAGTGGAATCAAGTTAAAAAAAACAACGGGTTGCACTCCGGGAGTGCCGGCACTGCCGGCAGAAGTGAAAACTCAATGACATGATAAAGAAGTTTTCACTTAATACATTTTGATAACAGCGCCACCTACGAACAATACAAGGCACTAACAATACAGAACGCTACTGTCGGTTGTAACTTAACACGGTAAACCTGCACTGTGAGAAACTTCGCTTGTTTGTTCATAGGTGGCGCTGTTACCAATATCCATCTTCTACAGGTCACGTGTCCGTCTTACGATATTAGGAGGGGTCAACTTAGGTGGTCGTAGAGCGTCCTAGGCGTACTTCCGTCCACTATATTGGGACCTCCTTACGAATTCCAATCTGACGAACTGTCGAATCTGTCGGTCACGTGACCTGTCGCGAGTTTAACAATTTTTCCCCATCACAAAAAGTGCTCAGCGCCGCTAAAGAAATTTTCACTTAAGGCTTTCTTATTGCAGCGAAACTACAAACGCGACACAAAAAATCCGCTAGGCGGCGCAACATTATCGTAATTCTCCCCAGTAACAATCACAATTTCATTTTACACACACTATCTCACTTTACTGTGACAGGTCACTGACCTCGTTTTTTTTAATGATTGCTGTAACTTAGAATTTGAATATGTGACAGACCTTCTTTGTCAAATTAACCAGAATAAGCCAGAGTGGCAGCGTGACCATTTAAATTTAGAACAGATTGTTATGACATTCACGCAAAAGAGTGTAGACTTGTCATTGCATATCTCTGTCTCTGTTGCGCAGTTTTGACAGATTTCACTTAACTAAATAAGGGCTAAATTTTATCACGACTCGACACAAAAAGTCAAAGTTGCAAGCCACAAATAAGTAGCTTTATTTCAACCACTAAGCCAAGTACATTGTGGTGTAATTAGTAATCGCTTGCTCTCTAAAGCACAGGTCGCAGGTTCGAATCTCAGGCAAGAGCAAGTGTTTTTTTTTGTAATTTTTAGAGCATAAATAATTATTGAGCGTTATTTTGGTAAATAAATATTTTGTACTTTTTTTATTTTATTTAGAAAAAGATTCAACATAAATATTTTGCCCTGCTAATAAAAGCTTACAACTTTATTTATTAGTTCTTTATCTTATATCTTTAAACGAGCAATTCTTGTATATTTATTTATTTATATGTCTATTTATATATTTATTTCGGGGATCTCGGAAACGGCTCTAACGATTTTGATGAAATTTGGTATGTGGGGGTTTTCGGGGACGAGCAATCGATCTAGCTAGGTCTCATGCCCGGGAAAACGCCGAGCAAAGCTTGGTCGCCCAGATATTTATTCTTTATTTATCGTATGGCCTTTATTTCGAACCGTGAGATCTTCGAGAAGACAGTACGGTTCATAAATCCATCTTAAATAAAATTCAAGATTTATTATATAATTTATTATAAACATAAAACATAAGACTGAGGGATTATAATGCGTGCAACCACAGTGCGTCTACAACAGTTTGTAGCCTGTCTCTCAATAAGCTGAGAAGACGTTGATAATTATGTCAGTTCCCCGCATTTCCTCCCATATTTCATTGCAGTATCTATTGCTTGAATTGCTTCTTTGGTTCTTTCATGGTGATGATCCCACTGTTGAACCATTAAACCCCAAAGATTCTCAATCGGGTTCGAATTTCAGGCGATGACATTACATCATTACATTTATGCCTGGATGTAGCTGTAGAGTAAACCATTCCCAAGTGACCCGTGCTGTATGAGGCAATTATCTTGAATAAAGTCAGGAAAGTCAGTAGAACAATTTGCAGCATCACTTCGTCCAGTAAATTCACGTAAACATTTGCGCATGATGTGGCTATGAAGTGAAGTTCACCGAAGCCGCTGATCATAGATCTGAGACCGCGACGCCGTCACCAGATATCCTCCCCCACATACTAGCCGTAAGCGGCCAGAATTCCTCAGAGCTTTGGGCCCTTTCTATTTCAGATATTATCCGAGGCATCTTTTCATTTAAATTTCTTAATTCTTTTTTTATCGTTTATCTTTTACGTTGATATATTGGAATAATAACACAATGCAATAATATCACTTTCATCGTAATACTGATGTCATTCTGTTTTACATTGAACTGCAGAGCAAATTGAAGTCGAATAGCGTCAAAACTTTGGCAGGATTACGGTCCGTTTGGGCATATTTATTTTGTTACAATACGAAGCTCAATATATTTAATAATTTAAAATATTGTATTTGAAATACCAAGCTTGAATTTAATTTGCTAATGTCAGATGTCAAACTATGTGTCAGGCGCTATGAATATACTCACACATAGACATAAAATATACAATATGCTATATGAAGGAGTGTGACCCGTATAATGGAAAAAAATTCCACATTCTAAAAATACTCAATGAAACCTTTTGTAATAAGAGAGGGTTTAAAAAGGAAAAAAATGATATAATGATAAGCTTTATTAGCCACATTTTATGTTTTCCACTATCTCGAATTGTAAAAGTACCAGGAAAACTATTTTAAATGTTTATTCGTCGATATGACTCACCAGTAATTTACCCTGGAAATGTTAATATCATCTAGTTACTGGTATTAAATATGCGATTTTTATAAATGTCAAACTGCAAAAAGTGCGACAGACGTCCGTCCAGCTCGAGGCCCAACGGCCATCTGTCTACTAAAATGAAGCGCGCAGTTTGCTTTTCTGATATTTTGGAGTTTTGTTAAATATAAAAACATTTAAAAAAAAATTAGCCGTAAAATGCACTTCTTCACAACGTTTCCTATCTATTGATATATTTTACTCGAGTCTGAGTTGGATATATTTTATATACGACTCACAATAAGATCAAAATTTACCTGTTTTTGCGATGTGAGATCATCGAGCGAAGTTTCAAATATCGTGTTTTCAGCCTTAAAATACACTAGACCGACTCTTAAACTATAACATATCTAAATATCCCATCAATAAAGTGAGTATTTCATGGTTTAAAATTGAATGAAAAATACTATGATTTCGAATAACGTGGTCTTAAAAAATAGTACACAGTATAGTGCGCGCCACCCACGACGACGCGCCCCTCCACAGCCAATCTCATACTAATCTGTGCGCAGTTGTACGGCTTGGGCTGTGGAGGGGCGCGCCTTCGTGGATGGCGCGCATTATATGTATACATTGACATCAACCTATTGTTGTACCTACATAACCTCCGTTCGATAAAGGTTTTCCTGTGACAACTAAGTTGCGCAATGTTGAAATTGAAAGCCGTCCGCTACCGGTGACTGGGATTCGCGGCCAGATAACAAAAGATTGTTTTTTTGTCGCTGGGAGAGGACGTGTAACTGTGAAGTTTTTTCTTTGCCGTGGATAATTTTTTAGTTTAGTCTGGGTCCGAACAATGGCTTGGTAGACATATCTGCTAACTGCATTTCTGTTGAGACTTGTCCGTCTAAACCACAGAGTTTATTAAGGCAAGGCATGGAGGACCTATGCCTTCACAGTAACCCACGTCGTTGTCGCACCGGTAAGATTACTTCTTATACCTTCAGGGTATCGCGTTATACCATTTTGTTCATAGTAATCAGATAAATGGGCCAGGAAATAATTCCCGGACAATCAAGGGTCGTGCCGGTACCGCTAATGTCTCCCTGCTGGCTCCTTCGCCGTTTCCCGATGAGGGATGAATTACGATACCTAATACCGATATGGTCAGTAAGAAAATTGAATTGCCAACGCTACAATAGTGTTGGCTCTTTGGTGCCGAATGTGTCCCGCGCGACACATTCGACTAGAGAAGTTATGATGGGCTATTGCTGTTGTGGGTTGTGGATTGTGGTTTGTACTGTCTATTACAAAGAGAAGTATTCACTTTTTCACCTTATCGCATTGTAATAAAGTCCATAAATGTATACATCATTTTGGCGTCGACTGTACTTCGAGTGAACAATGTCTGCGTGTGTTCGCTATTTGTTTCCTGACAACTGCAATGCAACGTCCATTCCCGCAAGACAAAGGGCTGCAGGAAGTACCTATATACGGGATTTGAATCTTTGCTTTTGAAAGCACTTGGCATTAGCTGCTTCTTAATATTCTATTCAAAGATAATAGTACATTACCAAGGGCGATGAAACAAAGAATGTCTCAGATCGCACGTATTTTACGCCCGAGCCGAAGGCAAGGGCGATAAATATGCGATCTGAGGCTTTCTTTATTATCGCCCGTGGTAAGTACAAAATTTTATGACACCGCCTGGCCAGGAAGTGGGTTTTTTCGCGCGCGGAGCGTGCGATAATGGCCACTTTATGGCCAGGTGTGACATAAATTCAGTTTAAAGAAGGTAGGTACCTATTGTTTTAGCAGGGGGCTTTCACTCCGTCAGTTCGCCGGGCCGCTGCAAGTACATCCCCGGGTGGTACCATTCAGTGGCGGCCGCGAATTGCTACCGTCGGTCGCGTCGTCTCGTCATTCGCTTGGTGTGGTCAACATTTGTTATTTACCTATTATAATTTGGGGTTGTAAGTTGGCGATTTGTTAACAGTGCAACTTCTGTAGGTACGTAGTAGAGGTACTATTACCTACTTAGGGTCAGTTGCACCAACATACGAACACAGGCCGGTCATCGTCAAATATGGCGCCGGCAGCTGTCATCCCATAGAAACTTGTCAAACTTTCCATACAATCAGATTTGACGAACACCGCTTACGATTACAGACGGTTTGGTGCAACCCAGCCTTATTCTGTGGTTTTAGGTACGCCGTTTTTTACGGGAGATGTGCACCTTAATTGTATAGGTACCAATACTAAACTCTACAGTTGTAGTTGTAGGTATATCTTCTAAACAACATGACATGTCTTTCGAGTCTTTCGCTTTCTAGTTTCGGAATAAGTACAAGAGTATAGATAAGTACTGATAGAGTGACAGAGGTCATAGAGAGGAATGTGGCTAAAAGCCATTGACACAGACCAGTACTTCTAGTATAAGTTTTTACGAAACAAAACACAAACGAACGCGTTTGCTTTTAGTCCCATTCCCATCCATCCAGGTTCCATCCCATTTTGTAAGGCAACGCGAGCAGCGCTTCTGGTGGCCTTAGGCGTAAATCTTTTTTGCCATATAAATTATAAACGCAAACGTGTTCATTTGTGTTTTATTTCGAAACAACTTACATTACACTGGAGGTACAGGCATTGTAGAGTACACGGGTGTAAGTAACTACGCATGTATATCAGCATATACTTAGGTTCGCATACGAGTATACATATCGATAAAAATAGGGCTTAGGAATTTTGGATTTTACGCTATACCTAACCTACCACTGATTTGACCCGCGATTTCGCAATAAAACTGATTAAGTAGCAAAAAAAGACTAAATTTTAATCTTATGTTGACTGTACTATGTTTAAATAATATAATATATATTTTATTCATGTAACTGTAGGTAAATTACAATTGTAAAGGTTGAGACCTCCTAGTAGGTATAAAATAACCTGTATCAGTATTAAATAAGTGCTAAAATAAAATAGCTCTGCGCATACTGTATCCCTGAGTTCAGGGACTGCATGGCGTGGCCAGGAGAGCCGAGGTCTGTAATGAATCGATGGACTCTCCCCGGGGCCCGTAGTGTGGGTTAGGTCTCCATGGACGCCTAAGCCATTTAAAATAGAATCAACTTATATGAATACCTACGTAGAGACTAGCCAGGTGACCGTGTTAGTAGCTATCAAAGAGAATATAACTACTTCGACGTTCTAATCTTCTAATAATCACTACCTACGTTTCTAAGTTCTAAGTAATGAAAATGAGTAGTCTTGATTTCTTGAATCTCGATTGGTAGATGAGAGGTTAATAGTAAACAGTACGTATACTAAAAAAATACTTTCACTTCACTTACTCCACGAAGTGTTCGGGTCTCCCGGAACTTGGTCGGTATTTCGGTAACCGGCGTCTAGGTCAACTTTATAGTCCTAGATATAATTTTATTAAAAAAAAAAATTATGATACGATGATGGCAACAAGCGTGCGGTCCACCTGATGGTAAGCGGACACCGCAACCTATAAACGCTCACAACCTATAAAGTCGCTAAAATGCGTAATCTTTCCTTCTACCTTAGTCGGTTGACGAGGCGATGTCGACCATCATTTGAAAACGTTTTATTTCCTAATTGGATAAATACCTCATAAATAAATACCTAAATTTTATCATCAAAATCCGTTTTAATTATAATTCGATGTCGGCCAGTGGGTGGGGAGCCGTGGGTGCGGTCGACGGGGCTCAATCACGCCACCCGCGCCCTAGTGCGGCTAATTATGCTACACATAGGTACCGTGGCGGCGACGACATAATCAGTAGCTTCACTTTTGCTGAAACTTAAATTCTACACTCGGCTGCAAAAGGTCTATCGGCGTAGTTGGAGCCTAAGGATGAGTTGCACCAAACCGTGTGTAATCGTAAACGGTGTTGGTTGAAATCTGATTGAATGGAAAGTTTGAGAAGTTTCTATGTGATGACAGCTGCCAACGCCATATTTAAGGCGAGGCCGAACGAAAATATTAAAGTTTGAGGTTAAAGTGTGAAGAAATAAATAAAGAAAGAAAGTAACACAATAACCGAACAAAATATTGAAAAATGCTTTGGTAACTCTGTGAAAAAATCCTAAATATCATCGTAAAAATAAACTTTCATCTGATTATTTCGTAATTGTCAACGGCAGTGATATGTTTCTTTTTTACAAAAAGGGTAGCTTTTTATTGTTCTATTTAAATAACCGGATAGATTTTTGATAAATGATCCAGTATTCCAAGAACAATCAAAATGTACTAAATTCACGAAAACTACGCGCAGAGTTCCGTAGAGAGCGGGATGGTTAATTGTAAAATGACGCGTGTTAGAGCGGGAAGTTTGCAGTGGGACTGCTGCTTGCGTTTGCGTTGATCGGTTTGTAAGCGTAGTTTGGTACAACCCTCCCTAAGACATCACTTGTGGGGAGGAGGGATTTTAGGCAGCGGAAGTCTTATTAATTGTAGACATTGTTTTATTTTTATTTATGCTGTTTTGACGATCATGATAACTATTCTTATAACTTTGACATGTATGACAATTTATAATGTAATTTTTTATCATGAAACAAAAAATCTAATCTAATCTAATCTTGCAACACGCACTGCACTACACAAAATTAGGTTCATTACGAGAGATAGGCAGGATCTAGATTCAACCCATTCATAGCTGACGCTACGTCATGGTCCCTGGCAGGACCTCCTTGGTTTTCGTGAATTCCAATATATGGAAAAAATCTATACTAGTTACATCTATAAATTTCTATAACCAATAAAAACAAATCTATATCAACAGTTTCACTGTAAAGCATATTGCTTTGTGGTTAGACCACCATGATATTTTTATTACTATATGCACAGTATAAGCACATACAAGACCAAAAATAATTCTATAACAGTTCTATATTTACCTAGCTTACACAATCTACATCCAGGCGTTTATTAATCAGCAACACAGTTAACGAACCATTTGTGACACTTATTGAAACGAGGTAAGGTCTACTAATGGTCAGTTAACTACACTGTGATGCTGATAATATTTGTGCTCTGTATATTTTTGTACAGTTTATCTGACTGTTCCTGATATGAAACTACCTAGGACGTGTAATTGGTAGTGGTCGATGGCTCCCCGTGAGTGCCACTGATTTGTCCTCTGACGCACATTTCACAGCAGAGCTATGCCTGCATTATTCTAATTAGTTTTATGGCCACTTTTATTAATTAACATCATGTTACGTTTGAATACTTTACGGTGATTACGAGTACACTCGCGTTAGCGCGTTAGAATTATGTATGAAATAAATGGACTTAATTCTGCAAGTAGGCCGCAATGGCACTTTAACAAGTCAATATCTACTAGCGTTTCTCAAAAGAATACTACTGCCGAGAAGATCACCGAAAGAAACTTTATTTTTGTTTAACTTGGGTTTCATGCTTACTCTAGATTATGTTTCGGCCAAGTCTCAGCACATTTGTTCTTTTCTGTAGCTTGGTTTTGTGAGTTAATTATTTTTTTGATCATCAAATCTAAGAAATATAGTATTGGTAATATACATACCTAGGTTATAGGCACTTACCTATATAGGTTATTTCCAAAACAAAGGATTTTTAGCAGCGTGACCCAACGATGAAATATATCTCAATTTTTATTTCGATAACCGTGCAAACCTCTGGCCACCACTGCTTACTTATATTTATTTTATTGTGACAATTTTCGCAAAGCAGTTTACAGAAATTGGAAGTTCACAATAATATTACCATTACGCTAGATAACACTGTAACGGGGTGTTTCGTGATCATAAAGAGTATTTATGAATCCTATTATGTTGGGGATACAGACACCAGTTTTATTGCTAGTTAGCAAAACGTGAGCTGTACCGTACTTTACCTACATGTTTAACTTTTTCCTCGGCACGATAGACATAGGTATCACCTGCAGTACCTACCCTTACCATGAGTTTGCAATGTCTGCATTACAGTACTCGCTAGCGACTGCGTAGACTGCGTAGCGACTGCGACTGTGTAAGATTGTCCACAAATATTTATTATTATTTTATTATTATATAATTCTTCTTATTCTTAATTGGTCTTACATGATTCAGTCAAAAATAGACAAGGAAGGTATCCCACTCTGGTTCCTAGCAGACCCCATTTGCGTAGTAATATAAACCCAATTTTAACCTTGATTAATTTTCAGCGGAAGAAGAGGGATGGGATGAAGAAGGCGGGGCGGGCAGTGGAGAAGAGACTGATGCAGAAGATGACGCTGGTGAAGGCGAGGAGCTGCCTAATGACGAGCTCAGCGACGACAATGATGAAGAAGACGTTGACAAGATGGATGACGCTGATGGTGAAGACTCTAATGCTGGGGATAGATATGAAGGTACGTAACTTTGAAAGGGTACGCAAATAAATATACTTACTAACCTTACGATGATGAAAGTGAAGAAGCGAGGAGTAGGATGAAGAAGCCGTAGAAGAGGCTGAAGCAAATGATACTGTCTGAAGGAAATTAATAAGGTAGATGATGCTGCGCGGAATGGACATAAAGGTGCATCGATTAAGTAAGGATAACAAGTAGGCATGGTAGCAGATCAGCTATTATCATCTAAGTACAGAGTATAAATTATTATCTTGGAGCTCAGTTTTCTGCGTATAGCGGTGTAGTAAATTAGTGCTTAATTATTCGCACAAATTGCTATTTAGATTTCGTTCTTGCAAGCGTAGGCCGTAGACCATATTATAGTAGTATAGAAGGCCATATTATAGTAGTTTTCTACAATTAACTAATGTTAGCCAGGCGGCTACAGCAGTTTTAGCGGAACCGACTGAATTCAAACGCCACATTATCTTGTACCAACGATTTGCATATTCGGTCGTCCAGATCGTGTCGTGCATCGTCAGCGACCGGCCTGCCCTAATTCAGAATGCTCACCTAAAACTCCCCTGTAGCGAACCAGCTCATGTCTGGCGGCTTTGACTCTTAAATTAGTATGTATATACGTAGGACTAAAGTTATTTACACCATAAATAAAACAATAGGCTTTCAAAAGGATATCGACGAACCATGGACCAAAAAAGATTTGAAATAATAAGTAGGTACTTTTAACCATTATTATTGTACCATTGAAACCTCTGTGTCGGACATTATGACGTTCGTCGCTCTCCCGCTTACATAATATTTGCTAGTAAGGGACGAATCTATATATCTGACACGATCATACTCGTACGTGGCTCAGTACGAAACAAACCTGACCAGCTGGCACTAAAGGGAGCGGGGTAGGCCTTGTAATACCAGACGAGTGGTGAGACGAATCGAGACAGGTTACGAACCGCATAGCAAACGCTGTGGACTGTAAGCAGCGGGCCGGACAGTGACACACGGCGCAGATAACGGATGACGTACGGCTTGCCTGCGTCGCTGCAATGGGTGCAATGCGAATTGTAGACGTCGAAGTGCGAATGACAGACAACGTGCCTATTATTAGTATTAAAAGCGGTTTTGTTGTGGGAAAAATTCTAGTAGTAGGTACTCTACCTATTCATAAAGATTTTATTAGGTACATAGTGACTGTGAGACGTCGGGAAAATACTGATATCCTATTAATTGTTTAGTGTGTTTGTTACATCTTCAACTTCTTTACGCCTTAACTGCCCTCCCGTTCGTCGTGAAAATTTGCATACAAACCCTCTGAGAATATGCACGTTTTCCAAGGGATACCTGCGCAAAATACGTTTGACCTCCGTTAATAACACCCACCCATTTCACTTTTCCATGGTGTTTCTTGTCTTATTGCACAACAGGTAAATTATTGTTTTCAAATTGAATCAATAATCACGCTAAGCGAACAATACTGGCTGTTCACGTAATCCATATGCGTGCGAATAGATCGCATAGGGATGCGAAAACTGAGATGACTTGTTTTAAAATATGCGGTAGCCAGTATCGGAGCAATAACTCAATGAAAATTGATTTAATCGCAGTTGCGGTGGCGTCCGCACCCAGCACTTTGTCAAGTGTCAAGCGCACTCGCTGGCATACACAATTCACTGCGCATCGGGCCGCTCATCTCATCTATCGTCAGATTAGTCGCCGCACGCCAAGTACTGGCTATTTGTCCAATTTAAATGTTAGTTTAGCTGTTGATAGTTGATAAATAAATATAAGGCTTATTAAAAAACGTATGTGCTGAAAATTAAGTAAAAAAATAAATAGAAAAAATCTTTGCCACCACTTATTAGTCCCTTTTATACTTTACCGTGGACGTCCACGGCCACGGCACGATAAAACTCTATGGTTTCATTCATAATTAATACAATCTGTAGTCTATGGTCTATTTATGAATGAGACACCATAGAGTTTCACCGTGCTGTGGCCTTCGACGATAAAGTATAAAAGCGCTCAATGGGAATTGCTCACTTCGACACGATACAAGTCCTCGTAAATAACTACTTAGGTATTACCAGACGCAAAAACTGTTCATCATCCTCCTAGCGTTATCCCAGTGCAGTTGCATTCTGAAGGATGCCTAGGGTCCGCTACCTAATCCCAAGATTTGGCGTAGGCACTAGTTTTTACAATAGCGACTGCCATCTGACCTTCCAACCCCGAAGGGAAACTAGACCTTATGGGATTAGGCTTTGTCAAGTGAATGGGCAACTTGACTGTTAGAAGTTCTCAAGCCGCCCGAAGGCCTCCAATCTGACTTAACGACTGCTGCCATAGACAGCAATCGGGATAAACGGCTTACCGTGCCTTCCAAAGCACGGGAGCGCTCAGTTAGTAACCACTCAAAGCGGTCACCCATCCAAGTTCTGACCGCTGCCCACGTTGCTTAACCTTACGCAGGCGCCGCTGGGCCACGAGCGCTCCTAGACGCAAAAACTGTTATCAACTCCTTACCGAGTTTGACGCACTTGATTGAACTTAATTAGATTATACACACAGTTACATTTAAAAGCCTTTTGACAAAGCTTCCGTGCGCTTCAAAAGTGACGTCCTCTGGCGGATTGTCTTCAGGAAGGGAGCGAACAGTCGGATGCATTTACATTATCATCGACTTGCTTCGCCCTGCCTACGCCTCTCCCGAGGGACGCGAGCGAAGGGCTTACTAGAGCGCTAATAAACAAAATATGTTTATAAGGGTTGCTTATGCAAAGCAATTGACAACATTTCAAATTTTCAAGTTGGCCATTTTATATCCTAGATCGATAGAAAATCAAATTTTAAGGTCCACGTGTTTTTTTATTTCCCCCGAAATCCTAATTTTCATTCAAACATATCTAATTTAAAAGTAGCGAATCGTAAGTGAATTATGACGTAATTTTCACGAATTACCAATGTTTGACAGCATTGCTCCTTGACAGTCGTGGGAATGAATTTTGGGGATTTTCTTCAAAACTAAGCGAAGAAAAATATCTAAAAACTATTTTATTACGTTCAGGTAGCATATTTAACGAAATTCTTTTCGATTTAGGCATCATTATAAATTATGAAATGTTGTCAGTGATCTTACTTGAATAACACAAGTGAAAGAAATTAACCGCAAAATCACGTTAATTTCTTCTCAGCAAATAATTTATAATGTAGAAGTAAAAAAATATATAATGCAAAACCGCCCAAGTGCGTGCGGACTTCGCACATTTAGGGTTCCGAACCGACCGCAAAGTTAAGTTGTTTTTTTTTTAGAAAAAATAAGGAAATTTCAAAGAAAAAATCTAATTTATCAATATATTAGTATTTGTTGGTAAAATATACGTAATAACAAACATTATTACCAAATTTTAAGTTAATAGGCATTTGGGAAGTAATTTTTTTTTATCGTAAATTAATTTCAGTCTCGCAGGACTGTAGAGTACGTAAAGCTTAAATTTGAGCAATCACTCGGTGAGGCGGTGAGAACGCGGGTTTACATTTATGCCTAACTCCAATCTCCGATGGAGCGAAATGGCTCAGAGCGCTCGCGTGACGTGACAGATCCGAATTGTTAATAAAGTGATGTATTAGCTCGGGGAATGCCTATATCACACGTTACTTACATCACTTAGTCAGAAGGTATTCTGAAATCTTAAAACAGCTTATTGTTTTATTAAATTATTACAGACAGCGGAGATGCGGAGGAAAATCAAATCGAGACAACTGATCAATGGAATGCTGAGATGGCTGGTATGTGTCTTATTTTTAGCCCTATAAAAATCTATGTTAAGTTTATGCAGTCTTCTTGAATCAGGGATCAGATACCGGTATTTGCTCTATACAAAAAAATACCGGTATTTATATCGTTCTTTTTCGTTCTTTGGTTTATAATTTCATTTTTAATGGGACACTATTAATACGAAGTTGTTAAGTAAATACATGATTTAGTCCTGCGTAAAGACCATACAATAATTCAAAATATTGGACTATTTCTAGGATTTTTAAAAATACCGGTTTCGATCCCCGTCTTGAATACCGTTGAGAAATAAGTTTGCTAATGAAACCGTTTCAGAGCCCAGAACCCTGAACCTTATTAATATTCTTGTAGAATGATGAAGATTGAGCGCCCTTTTATTACTATAATATCTTCATTGAAATTCATAAGGTTTACTAAAACAGTAGAATGTCGGTCGTCAGTCGAGAGAGCGCGGCCGCAAGCGTGGGCGATGCGTTTTTACTGCGGTTTAATGCTCTTTTTACAACTTTGTCAAAGGGTGTGCTGCGGTGGCGGCTAACGCGACTCCCGGTGCTTTACGACCTGTCCTCGCTTATCGCGCGCTCCTCGCGATAAATCTCAACCAGCCTTCTTCCGTGGACTTCAAATATTTACATGCTATTTCGTAGCCGATTCCGCACCCGAGATTATAATTAAATTGGCCGCCGTGGCCCATCATCGGCTGACGCTACCTCTACTTTATCTTTCATGACTTTAGGAGTTTTTAAAACAGTACTTACCATCCCGCGCAGTTGACATTGTAATTTTATGCCACCTAGATAATTTAGCCTTTATGGCGGTCGTAAGAAGCAGAATAACTTACAGCAACAAAATATACTTATGCGGACTTATAGCTGGTATTTATTTGTTTTGCCTGTCGGGATGGTAGATTTCTAGAAGGGTTTATTACTGTAGAGGTGTCGCTCAATGCCTCCTATAAAGTCGGAGCAGCCGAGACAATCGCGTAGTTTCTCACATGACTGATACTTTCTGCTTCCCTTGAGGCACCCTTACTACTTATTATTTTAGCGAATTAGCTATTGTTCCTATTTTATTGTGGGTTCTTTAGTTATTTAGTGCTTTCTAATGGTCGACGACGAGCATTCACCCTGCGTGCGTGGGCTCGTGCATACACACGAATGCTTTGTTCTATTCTAACCAACAAATGGGTAATGTTTAGTCCATAACGTTGGAGAATGAGTAATTTTTCCCAGTGAGTGGTTTGTCGCAGAGTCGTTGTTAGGCCAGCACTCGTGTTGCGAAAATGTATTCTCTACGGGGGCGAGGGGGGTGCGCGAGGGGGGCGCCGCGGAGCCGAAGTTGGGCGCGCGGGCGCGCTCCCGCGGGACCCGCCCGCCGGGACCGCACTCGCGCAACACAATACATTTTCTCTTTATTCTTACCATACTCATATTATTATTCGTTAAATTTACGTGGAACGTTAAATGTCAAGGTTTATACTGGTCTTTTATTTGTCCTGAGACTCCCGAGGTACCGTGTTAGGTAATCATCAAGAAGAGAGCGTAGGTACTCCTTTCTGAAAGGCCGGCAACGAGTTTGTGACTCCTCTGGTGTTGCTGGTGTCTATGGGCGACGGTAATCGCTTACCATCAAGCGATCCGTCTGCTCGTTTGCCCCCTATGACATAAAAAAAATCCTCCCCATAAACATATAACGTTGGAACCTGGCGAGACAGAGACACTGAGCAACTTTCATATATCATCCAAATTTCCTTAGTAATACCCCGAGAGAGATATAGCCAAGTGAGGTAACGAAAGATGTCGCCTCTACCACATGATACCTAGTAGGTACACAAGTTGACAACTCTACGCATATCTCAATCGCAGAATGCCAAACGTTTGTAAGTTATTCTGGAGCAAGTTAGCGGGACACAATGCCAGCAATGTCGGTTGGGTCTCTGGTCCGGCACGTGGGTAATTAAATGCCGATGTTCGATCGGCGGGTGCATGCGGAATGCGGGGCGACGCCGGGCGGCGCCGCGCCGCGCGCCTCGTCAACACTGCCGAACATTCCTGCTAGTTGAGCTAGTCATAGCTGGCTGACCCGGATTCCTGAATTATGGGACATATACGAGTACACAAGGTGACTAAAAACCGGCCCTCATAATATAATCCAGTAACATCAGAGCTTGCATCAAATCCGGTAGTTATGATTTTTTGCAGAGTTGTTTATGATGTTCGCCCAATGAATAATCCGAGTTTGTGACCTAAAGCGCCGAACGCAACTTCGCCAAAAATGGAATAAACCGGACTAGTTGTTGATAGTAGCTTCTCAGGATGTTTTTAGAGTAGAAATTTACTACTAGAATTGTCTTTGTAGACCTAATAGTTTCCGAGATAGAGCCTTGCAAAGTTTGCAAAGTTCGAAAAAATTATGAAGAAACCTTTTTAGCTCGGAAACTAGGTATGAGATGGTATGCTATAAAGCTAGGTATGAGGTTTAGAGAGACAGATCTAGTCACCTTTTGCTCTTTGTTGGGTTAGGTTATATGTATCTATTTTCTCTTTAAATGCTGCGGTTTTTTTTTATATGACGCAGTCTTTCGACCTAGTCTTAGTTTTTCCAATGGACACTGTTTCATACCATCCATTTTACAGTTTTTGAATTTATACGATACAATTCACCAGGCCATATAATTATTATTGTATGATGTGTTAGAAAAAAAAATCGGAATATAACGGAAAATATTCAACCTAGATCCGCCCCTGTTAGATCCCAGGTGGCGCGGCCGCAGCGTTTGGAATTATCACATAGTGGTGAGGGGGAGCCGACGCGCGGGGGGCGGCGGCCCGATACATTCGTCACAGGACCACCAGCCATTAGGCATTTAGATATTATCAGCCGCCAGCCGCCTGCCCCAGGCCGCAAGGGATGACCCGCGACCTGAGGCCACGTTGTTTCAGTGCTTACTACCTAATTGCTAATTACTGAAAGTGTTCAGTTCACAGTTTACGCATGGGATTTCAGTGTAGGTTTTATTGCTAGGTGTTCTTGGCATCAACAGTGCCTTAATAAGAGCCCTCGCTCTGTTATCCCGTCCCCCCGCGGCGGTCCCAGGTGGCGCTGCTTCGGCCGCAGTTCCTTCCGTCCCACGGGGATTCCTCAGACCCGGGCACGCACACATACATGCAAGCTTCACTACTACACTACCGATGTTACGACTCGTTACAATGATATCGGAGTCCGGGCGACGGAAAACCGATTCTATTGCATGGTATGTTTAATCTTAATTCCTTTATTTGGCTCCAGCTTTTCGTATTATTTGATAACGTCTGCTGATGACTGCGGAAAACCTTAACTTTGCCGTATTACACGTGGTGGCGCCGGTTGCTGCAGCACGTGTTTCATTAGTGAATCCTTAGAATTTCATATAGATTTTTCTAAATAAGTTAGGTATCAAATTTCCTCGCTATTTTTGAAAAAAACACTACTACACATGCCAAGTTACTACACGACTACACGTAATATTTGGCAACAGTTTAACGATTCAGATACCAATTGCATTTTATTTCTGAGCTGAGAAAAATCAGGTTTTTTTATATGATTTTTGAAATTGTTTCAAAGATTTTTTCCCTGTAAGTATACATATTTAACAGAAACAATACCGATCTCGAATCTCGATACACTTTCTGTCAAGTGATAAACAAGTATGCGTTAAAATTGAATTCGCCGCGGCGGCGGTGCTTTGTCAACTATGTTATGATTTAATTTAGTTACTCATGGAATATTGCAATTTTGCATTTTTATTACAAAATACATTAATACAGAAACATTGTAATCGACTTCAAATCAGGGATCGGAACCGGTTTCCAAATACCGGTATTATTTTGTTCCTAAACCGGTTTGATTTCGTTCTTACGTAATACCGGTTTATCAAAATACCTGTTAGTGAAAGAACGAATTATTTCGGTTATCAGTATTCTAGGAGAACGGAATTTTAACGTTCCGTGGAACTTTATTAAACCGGTTTAAAATGTCACGACTGTCACTTTCTTACTTTTGAAGGCGTTGTCGTCAGGTATTAAATACCATCACCCGCGGGCCCCGCGGCGCGTGTGCTCTTATAATATTTAGATTAGAAGATAATTTATATGATGCCGCCGGAACGGAAGACAGCCACTGGAACTTCCTAACGGAAAGTGCTACGGTAGTCGAGATTAGGCTCGTTTGTTTTGTTGTCTTGAGTACTTACCACTGGACCTGATGTCAAGGGTCTGATGATGCAGCCGGAAGAGAGTCACTGGAACTGCCTAACGGAAAGTGATAAAGTAGTCGAGTTTGGGCTTGTTCGTTTTGTTGTCTTGAGTACTTACCACTGGCCCTGATGTCGAGGATCTGATGATGCAGCCGGAAGAGAGTCACTGGAACTGCCTAACGGAAAGTGATAAAGTAGTCGAGTTTGGGCTTGTTTGATTTCTTATCTTGAGTACTTATCACTGGATTTGATGTTGAGGGTCTGATGATGCAGCCGGAAGAGAGGCACTGGAACTGCCTAACGGACAGTGATAAAGTAGTCGAGTTTGGGCTTGTTTGTTTTGTTGTCTTGAGTACTTACCACTGGACCTGATATCGAGGGTCTGATGATGCAGCCGGAAGAGAGCCACAGGAACTGCCTAACGGAAAGTGATAAAGTAGTCGAGTTTGGGCTTGTTTGTTTTATTGTCTTAAGTACTTACCACTGGACCTAATGTCGAGGGTCTGATCATGCAGCCGGAAGAGAGTCACTGGAACTGCCTAACGAAAAGTGATAAAGTAGTCGAGTTTGGGCTTGTTTGTTTTGTTGTCTTGAGTACTTACTACTGGACCCGATGTCGAGGGTCTGCTGATGCAGCCGGAAGACAGCCACTCGAACTGCCTAACGGAATGTGATAAAGTAGTCGAGTTTGGGCTTGTTTGATTTCTTATCTTGAGTACTTATCACTGGATTTGATGTTGAGGGTCTGATGATGCAGCCGGAAGAGAGCCACTGGAACTGCCTAACGGAAAGTGATAAAGTAGTCGAGTTTGGGCTTGTTTGTTTTATTGTCTTAAGTACTTACCACTGGACCTAATGTCGAGGGTCTGATCATGCAGCCGGAAGAGAGTCACTGGAACTGCCTAACGGAAAGTGAAAAAGTAGTCGAGTTTGGGCTTGTTTGTTTTGTTGTCTTGAGTACTTACCACTGGACCTGATGTCGAGGGTCTGCTGATGCAGCCGGAAGACAGCCACTCGAACTGCCTAACGGAATGTGATAAAGTAGTCGAGTTTGGGCTTGTTTGATTTCTTATCTTGAGTACTTATCACTGGATTTGATGTTGAGGGTCTGATGATGCAGCCGGAAGAGAGCCACTGGAACTGCCTAACGGAAAGTGATAAAGTAGTCGAGTATGGGCTTGTTTGTTTTGTTGTCTTAAGTACTTAGCACTAAACCTGATGTCGAGGGTCTGATGATGCAGCCGGAAGACAGCCACCGGAACTGCCAAACGGAAAGTGCTACGGTAGTCGAGTTTGGCCTTATTTGTTTTATTATCTTAAGCACTTACCACTGGACCTGATGTTGAGGGTCTGATGATGCAGCCGGAAGAGAGCCACTGGAACTGCCTAACGGTATGTGATAAAGTAGTCCGTTCCGTCAGTTTGGCAGTTCCGGAGGCTCTCTTCCGGCTACATCATCAGACCCTCGACATCAGGTCTAGTGCTAAGTACTCAAGACAACAAAACAAACAAGCCCAAACTCGACTACTTTATCACTTTCCGTTAGGCAGTTCCAGTGCCTTTCTTCCGGCTGCATGATCAGACCCTCGACATCAGATCTAGTGGTAAGTACTCAAGACAACAAAACAAACAAGCCCAAACTCGACTACTTTATCACTTTCCGTTAGGCAGTTCCAGTGCCTTTCTTCCGGCTGCATCATCAGACCCTCGACATCAGATCTAGTGGTAAGTACCCAAGACAACAAAACAAACAAGCCCAAACTCGAATACTTTGTCACTTTCAGTTAGGCAGTTCCAGTGGCTCTCTTCCGGCTGCATCATCAGACCTTCGACATCAGGTCCAGTGGTAAGTACTCAAGACAATAAAACTAAAAAGCCCTAACTCGACTACTTTATCACTTTCCGTTAGGCAGTTCCAGTGGCTCTCTTCCGGCTGCATCATCAGACCCTCGACATCAGGTCCAGTGGTGAGTACTCAAGACAACAAAACAAACAAGCCCAAACTCGACTACTTTATCACTTTCCGTTAGACAGTTCCAGTGCCTCTCTTCCGGCTGCATCATCAGACCCTCGATATCAGGTCTAGTGGTAAGTACTCAAGACAACAAAACAAACAAGCCCAATCTCGACTACTTTATCACTTTCTGTTAGACAGTTCCAGTGCCTCTCTTCCGGCTGCATCAGCAGACCCTCGACTTCAGGTCTAGTGGTAAGTACTCAAAACAACAAAATAAACAAGCCCAAACTCGACTACTTTATCACTTTCTGTTAGACAGTTCCAGTGCCTCTCTTCCGGCTGCATCATCAGACCCTCAACATCAGGTCCAGTGGTAAGTACTCAAGACAACAAAACAAACAAGCCCAAACTCGACTATCGTAGCACTTACCGTCAGGCAGTTCCAGTGCCTCTCTTCTGACTGCATCATCAGACCCTCGACATCAGGTCCAGTGGTAAGTACTCAAGACAACAAAACAAACAAGCCCAAACTGGACTACCGTAGCACTGTCCTTTAGGCAGTTCCAGTGGCTCTCTTCCGGCAGCATCATCAGACCCTCTACATTAGGTCCAGTGGTATGTACCCAAGACAACAAAACAAACAAGCCCAAACTCGATTACTTTATCACTTTCCGTTAGGCAGTTCCAGTGCCTCTCTTCCGGCTGCATCATCAGACCCTCGACATCAGGTCCAGGGGTAAGTACTCAAGACAACAAAACAAACAAGCCCAAATTCGACTACTTTATCACTTTCCGTTAGGCAGTTCCAGTGGCTCTTCTGGCTGCATCATCAGACCCTCGACATCAGGTCCATTGGTAAGTACTTAAGACAACAAAACAAACAAGCCCAAACTCGACTACTTTATCACTTTCCGTTAGGCAGTTCCAGTACCTCTCTTCCGATTGCATCATCAGACCCTCGACATCAGGTCCAGTGGTACTCAAGGCAACAAAACAAACAAGCCCAAACTCGACTACTTTATCACTTTCCGTTAGGCAGTTCCAGTGGCTCTCTTCTGGCTGCATCATCAGACCCTCGACATCAGGTCCATTGGTAAGTACTCAAGACAACAAAACAAACAAGCCCAAACTCGACTACTTTATCACTTTCCGTTAGGCAGTTCCAGTACCTCTCTTCCGATTGCATCATCAGACCCTCGACATCAGGTCCAGTGGTACTCAACACAACAAAACAAACAAGCCCAAACTCGACTACTTTATCACTTTCCGTTAGGCAGTTCCAGTGGCTCTCTTCTGGCTGCATCATCAGACCCTCGACATCAGGTCCATTGGTAAGTACTCAAGACAACAAAACAAACAAGCCCAAACTCGACTATCGTAGCACTTACCGTCAGGCAGTTCCAGTGCCTCTCTTCTGACTGCATCATCAGACCCTCGACATCAGGTCCAGTGGTAAGTACTCAAGACAACAAAACAAACAAGCCCAAACTCGACTACCGTAGCACTGTCCTTTAAGCAGTTCCAGTGGCTCTCTTCCGGCAGCATCATCAGACCCTCGACATTAGGTCCAGTGGTATGTACCCAAGACAACAAAACAAACAAGCCCAAACTCGATTACTTTATCACTTTCCGTTAGGCAGTTCCAGTGCCTCTCTTCCGGCTGCATCATCAGACCCTCGACATCAGGTCCAGGGGTAAGTACTCAAGACAACAAAGCAAACAAGCCCAAACTCGACAACTTTATCACTTTCCGTCAGGCAGTTCCAGTGGCTCTCTTCTGGCTGCATCATCAGACCCTCGACATCAGGTCCATTAGTAAGTACTCAAGACAACAAAACAAACAAGCCCAAACTCGACTACTTTATCACTTTCCGTTAGGCAGTTCCAGTGCCTCTCTTCCGGCTGCATCATCAGACCCTCGACATCAGGTCCAGTGGTAAGTACTCAAGACAACAAAACAAACAAGCCCTAACTCGACTACTTTATCACTTTCCGTTAGGCAGTTCCAGTGCCTCTCTTCCGGCTGCATCATCAGACCCTCGACATCAGGTCCAGTGGTAAGTACTCAAGACAACAAAACAAACAAGCCTAAACTCGACTACTTTATCACTTTCCGTTAGACAGTTCCAGTGCCTCTCTTCCGGCTGCATCATCAGACCCTCGATATCAGGTCTAGTGGTAAGTACTCAAGACAACAAAAGAAACAAGCCCAAACTCGACTATCGTAGCACTTTCCGTTAGGCAGTTCCAGTACCTCTCTTCCGACTGCATCATCAGACCCTCGACATTAGGTCCAATGGTATGTACCCAAGACAACAAAACAAACAAGCCCAAACTCGATTACTTTATCACTTTCCGTTAGGCAGTTCCAGTACCTCTCTTCCGGCTGCATCATCAGACCCTCGACATCAGGTCCAGGGGTAAGGTACTCAAGACAACAAAACAAACAAGCCCAAACTCGACTACTTTATCACTTTCCGTTAGGCAGTTCCAGTGGCTCTCTTCTGGCTGCATCATCAGACCCTCGACATCAGGTCCATTGGTAAGTACTCAAGACAACAAAACAAACAAGCCCAAACTCGACTACTTTATCACTTTCCGTTAGGCAGTTCCAGTGCCTCTCTTCCGGCTGCATCATCAGACCCTCGACATCAGGTCCAGTGGTGAAATTTAATATAAAATTATAAATTAGCTTTTAAATAAATTGTAAGCGCACTCCCGCTGCGGATAATAGTAACCCTTGGCGGCCTCTGTCAAAAATTCGAGTTAAGACTGGTTGTCTCCGTCGAAAACCGGTTAATTTCGTTCCACGGAAACGAAATTGGGCCCAGAACAGTTCTTTCACTAACCGGTTTTGAGTGCCGAAAACCAGAAACAAGAACGAAACCAGAAACGCTATTCATTTCGGTTTGGGGTCAATGGCCGAAACCGGTTTGAAAATAATACCGGTATCCGATCCCTGCTTCAAATTGAACAATGTCCGTGAACTGGTATCACCGACTAACGACACACGTGATGGAGGCTTCGTAACTTGTAGGGGAAACTTTTTAATGATGTTCGACCGCTGGCGGGTCTAACTTCGCGGGCATTTCAATATTTTCCTCTTAACTCGTGCTGGCTATCCGATGACCTTTGCATCACATGCATATTAGAAACAAGTCCAACTCAACTTTCCTTTTCACTAGTATCAACGAGCTAGCTGCCTAGGAGCATCATGTAAGTAAGCAGGAGTGCTCTGTATCGAGTAACTAACGAGGTTTTACAGTCTCCGGGCGTGTATCGTTATTTTTATTTGGCGCTACGTGAAAAGTTTCCTCGGGAGAGGTATAGCGGCACCAGTCCATATCAGGTACGTCGGAATAACACCTTCAGTCTGAATGGCTGCGCGAAAGGTAGCGGGCCCCTAGGGGGCACTATGCTCAAGGCGGCAGAAAATTAACGTGCTCCCGCGGGAAATCTAGCGGCAGCCTTAGAGCTTTCCGACCGCCCGCCGCGCCCACTCCGCCGGGATGTATTTAATATCTCCGTCGTGACGAACTGTGCACCTGGACTCTCAACTCAACACGTAGGTACTACATGAAAGCCAAGGAATCTATAATCAATTAATTTTATGAACGAACTGTACATGTATGTGTTAGGCACTCCGTAGATTAATTCCGTGCCGGCGCGGCACGGGGGTCCCGTGCGGGTTACTAATTCAGAAGACCCAATCGCGGCAATGAGCGGCGCCTGCGATCATTAATGTTGCACAGGCCCCTTGCCTGTCTTCTATTATCTTACACTATTCAGGCGCTTCTAATACTGATTTCGTTATAAATAGCATCCGCTTTCAATCGGCCCAGTAAATCTATCAATTAATTACAATTGTGCATGTTATATTACAAAAAGATACCTTCAGATTGATTCAACAGCATTACGGTGTATTTATGAAGGGATTCATTCATGTTTGTTTTGTAAGTTTAATACAGTAACAGTAACATGAATAGCAGATTAAATGCACATATATCGGGCTAATATATTTCCACTGGAGTATTTACCCTGTGGTTTGAAAGCATAGTGTAAGTATAGCCCGGACTGCATCTCGGCGTTGGGTAACAGTCCCTCGGGCCCGCGCGGGCTGCGGCAGCTAGGCTTCCAAGAGTTATTATCTAATACCTACCTGCAATCTTACACTTACAAAGGATGCAAGACCTTAGGTATGTGAAACGTCTGTTTTTTCATCACATACATACATATTTTCCGTATCAGATACTGACTACAGAATCACAATATCTATGAGCAAGCTATTACTTAGTGGGATGAAGATAACCTAGACAAGTCAAAGCCGGTACTAGCAGCAGAAGGAATAAGGACACAGAATAAGTAATAGGACCTCAATTTTCATAAATTAGGTAGGTTAGCCGTTGAAAATCGGTTTCTTATGAACTCTAAACGAACTCTAAATGAACGAAAGGCTTTTGAATCCATACTAATATTATAAATACGATAGTGTGTCTGTCTTTCTGTTACTTCTTCACGTTTCAAAACGCTGAACCGATTTACTTAGATGAAATTTGGTATGGAGATAGTGTCGAGTCCCGGGGAAGGACATAGGATACTTTTTATCCCGGAAATCATGCCTTACCTACGGGGTGGAAGTTTCTATAGAAGAGCGTTAACTAAACTAGGTAAGAGCCTGAAATAAAAGAAAAGCAATTATAATTTTAACGCAATGAACAAGTTCTACGCAGACAAAGTCGGCAAAAGCAAAAATCTCGATAAAACTTATGGCAAATATGGTCACTCTACGCAAATGTATGCGCATTGTAGGTAAAGTAAGAATACATTTTAGCTGCAAATTCGAAGGGACGTCGAAACTACTTAAATTGGACTAAAAAGTTTAAACTGGATCACCTATCCGAATTAGAAATTTAAAACAAGAGGAAAAGTGTTGGGGAGCTGCTGCGAGGCGAGTCGCAAGTGGATTAGAGGCCGCAGCGCGACCGCGCCTCGGGGCTCGCTCGGCGACTACCCTACCGACTGCCAAATAAAGATCGATTCACAAAATCTGTTCTCATTTTGATCATATTTTCCTATAGGTATGGTACGTTCTGAAATCAGCAGCACGTTGCGTAGCTTTCGACTCCTCTGGAATCGCAAGCGTCCGTAGACTAGGTACTTACCTTCTGATATGCTAGGCTGTAGTATGTGTGTGTGGTGTAGTTTGTCATCGTCGTGATAGGTAGGTATTTAATAAGTTTCTGACAAAAAAATATTTTTTGTTAAAAGCTTTTATTGCCGATTGTCCTTTTATCCACACAGTCATCAACTGCTCGTGGAGACGGTGAATGAGCCCAAACACGATGGGTTTATCTTGTGTAGTTTAGGAGTTGCTATGGCCACCGTCTCCACCAGATCAGCACGATGGTACCATAGTATTGCATTGTCATCGAACTTACATAAGTAGGTATGCCAAATTTCAGCTCAATCAGATACCGGCAAGTGGTTGAAAATTGAGTTGCAAGATTCCACCCGAACATATTTACATTGCAAGATAAATAAAAGCTTGTAAAAAAGTACCGTAAAATGGGGTAAGTAGGGATTGAGAGGACAGTTGGGTTATGAATGGGGAGAGGAGGGATGGCAGAGGGGTGAGCTGGTTTTTATAGGCGCCTGCTACGTAACATATAAATTCTAATTTCAAATCATGCTATTATAATATGCATAATCCCAAAGTGTCGATCCTACAATTTCCCAAACTCGCCTTAGTATGAAATCTCACCTCACCCCAACCTACTTGAACTACGAGGTGGGATTTCCAACTTTTTGTATTTATCGTTAAAGTTATGAACACAAAATCATAAAAAATCTAAAATACAAACATCCGGAACACTTTTTTTGTAAATAAATCAATGCGCCACATACAAAAATAAACTTTTATCCGGGTTTGAACTTCGGTTTTGTGCCAACTCACCCCATTTTACGGTACACCCTTTGCCCTAAGTACGTCAATTGTGTAATTCTCTTGTTACAGATGCGGTGGATATTAAATCAGAAGATGCGGACAGCATGGAATCAGGTGCGTAAATTTTAATAAATATCTAGGTCAAAAGCAGGCGCAGCAGCAACAAAACGAACCCACATAAGCAAGAGGAGTCGTTATTAATATTTGAATAGTGGAAAGTGTAAAAAGCGTTAAGTCGAATGCGGGTGGTGGGACCGGCCGCGGCGTTAACGTAGCCCAGGAGGGCCTTTGGCCAAGTCCCCGCTTCGCTATACAGACGAAAAGATAAAATGAACATAAAGTTGAGGAGCAGATACTCTCGCTCAGAGGAATCGTAGTTTCCCTCCTGGCAACACTAAACCGTCTACGACGCGAAACACGCAGTTTGCGCGACCAAATTGCTACGCGTTTAGGTACTTTGCTTGCTACAGGCGAGGCGGGCCGGCTTTAGTAGTTTCTTTTGATTATTTAGCGTCTGATAAGTTTTTTCAGTAGACGATTTAATTTATTTAGCTTTCAAACAAAACTGATATTTCTTTACTAAAAAAACACTTGTGCTCTTTTTCACTACCTAGAGTCTATTACAGTAAATAACGGATCCGTTTACTTACTTGGTGTGTTTTGAAAATGAATTTGATTTTTTACGCCACCAGTGGCAGAAATCTAAAGTTGTGGTATATTTTTGGAATCAGCTCATGGAGCCCTTTCGTTTGATACCCCACTCGATAGGTTTTTGAACAAAAATGTATTAGTTTTCATATATAAAATTTATGACGTCATAAAAACTCATTGCACCACTTTAGGAAGCGACAACATGCATTTTGATAATCAGTAAACGATGCTGATTCCAACGATATACCACTTGTCAGTATAAGTCTTTTCAGTCCTACGGAAATTGCGTTTATTCAACTTGGCCTCTCTACTATAAACTCTACCTGTTATAGTTTCTAATTTTCGGCCACTTTACTACTTAAATTACTGCCTGGTAATTGTACTCGCTCTTATTCCCTTATAATAAAGGTGTGTGAAGATCATTTTGAGCACCTCGCCCGCGTAGCAACTATTGCTGCTGTACCTTATACGTAATACTGACAATACCGATAATGGAATCTCTATCTAAGTGAATTACTAAAATTATGAGATGCCTAATGGGGTGACGTATTTTAAGAGCTGGTTTCAGCCAGATAGAAAATGTGGAGCTAAAATTGCATTGCGGGCGCGGACCTTTCTGAACTTACAATTAAAACGGACGCCCGGAATTGTGTACACCGTTCGTCACTTAGCACTCGCCGGGGGCGGCTATTCCACCTTCGATGTTTTCCACTACTGGCGATTTGTAAATGTGAGGTGTTTGTAAAGTGTTTTTTTGTACATTGTTTTAATTGGATGGGATTTAGTCGTGACCAATTATAAATGTCTTTTTAAAAGAATTTTATCAGCAATTCCTATGTTTGTTTAAAAAAAATGTGTTTAGAGTTTTGATGGCATGCACCTTTGTATTCTGACGGTACCTATCTGTCAAAAAATAATTTATTATAGTTTATTATAGTTCCCTATAATTTATACATTATATGAAGGTATTATTATTTTTTACTAATCAAAATGCGTCACAACTACTTACTGCATCAATGAGTGTAAGCAGTGTTTTGTACGAGTAAGGTGTCCCACTGCTAGGAAAAGGCCTCTCCCTTGACTTCCGGCTGTAGGTTTACTACTGTACCTACATAATGTAAAACGTTAAATTCCAAGTTAGGTCCCGTGAAACGAGCAGCAGGTGATTTTCACTAGATCTCGCTGGGGGTTTTATGATTCTGTACCGTGACTACCGTGACCGTGACATACAGTACAGTTAGTATAGTAAGTAGCAGATTTCTTGCAATGATTGCTAATTTTATCCATTTCTCTTGTGTTGGTTAGCTACCCTTAAAACGGTCAGTAATGAGCATCGCACGCTAATGCTGAAAATAAAAATGTGTCCCGGGGGACCAATGGAGTACAAAAATTAAAGGCACGATTTACACAGATTGTATTTCCCTTCCATTGTTTTTTTATTCAAACATGACTTTGAGTATCCTACCCGTTTCACCGCGCTGTGTACTACTTGTTAAAACAATATTCAGCGTTGATATTGATATCGATCGAAAAGTTATAATCGGAGCTCTAATAAAGCCAATTGTCGGCTGAAATAAAGCGACAGCACGACTTTTGGCTTGAATAGTAACACGACTCTGCAATCAGGTGCGGTTTAAAATGTGCATTTGCGATGGGACAGTGCGGCGGAAGTGCGGGGCGCGGACAGGAATGCATTTTCAATAATTGAGGGTCAGACAGGGTGGTGGGGGCGTATTCAAATGCTGCCAAACTTTCGAATCATCACTGGACCCTGACCACTGCGTCACATGATCGGCCCGGATGTTCGCGTCTTGCGACATTTATCGACGACTAAGCATCTATGTAGGTATTTGTGATTTTACTTTCACCATCACCGACAAGGTAAACACGTAAAGGATTCAGTTCCGGAAAAACCGCGCTGGGGGGCGATTTTTGAGTGTCGAACGCTCGACTTTTCACTCGACATCTGTCAAAACATCATAATGTAAAAATCGGCCCCCTGAAGTTCAACCTTTCGGTCGCGCTGCATAGAATACAAAAATCGTTCTTGATAAAAAGGGAAAAATGTTGTGTGAATTTAAAAATACATGGGGATAATTTAGTTCAGTACCTGAGGGCCGATTTTTGAGTGTCGAACGCTCGACTTTTCACTCGAGAACTGTCAAAAAACTATAACGTTTTGACAGATGTCGAGTGAAAAGTCGAGCGTTTGACACTCAAAACTCGTCCCCTGGCTACTGTCCTGTAGGGAAGTCCGCGTATGGGGTCATTCGACGTATATTTTAGAAAAAATCTTTCACTCGTTTCCGGTCAGGAACAGCCCAAAGTGTGAGTTTTTAAAATCTTGTTTGACGTTTGGTTTGACGTAATCTCTGCCTGAAATATCATGGTGTGGTATTTTTTTGCAAGTAGCTTATGGAGGCCTTTCAATTGATACCCCACTCGATAGGTTATTGAAGAAAATTTGTTTTTTTTTTAATACAAAATAATTATGACAGCATAGCTGGAAAATGTGCCAGCTAACAGCTGTCCACCCGAGTCTAAAATACTTACTAAGACACCCCTCCTAACCCACCTCTCCCGAAAAAAAACTCCATACACAGACTTCCCTACAGGAGAGTAAGCCAGGTACTGGACTGATTATTTATGTTAGGGGAAAACTATTCAGTGTTTTCTCATTAAATTCCCTATTATTTAATGTTTTCTTACACAAGATTCAGACAAGAACTCTGTTGCCTGACTCGTGATACGTGTAAAGCTGTTGGTTTTTGGAGGCGACACGGCGGCTGACACGTGACTAGGAATGAGACAATTAGTAATTAAACTGTCCGACATTTGCGCTCTTCGTTACATTCTGTTAATTAGTATCTCAAATGCTTAAATGAGAATCTGAGCTTCCGCAAATCATTGTGCTTACTCAATAAAACTACGTGTGCGTATTTTTGGATAGTAGGTATGTAGGTAGGTATGGGAGCGCACGAACTTATTTTAGATATTACTAGTGTTATTTAAAAACGTTTAGGATTCGATTTTACTCATTGGGTGACGTAATTTTGGATGTTTGTTATATTTACGAAATAATCGCCTGTAGGTATCTGGGTATGTCATTCTTTGGGCAGTACCTATTCAACTGCTATTTATCAGCTTTTCTAATTTTTAGTATGTTGTTTAATGTCATGGTCAGTGGAGGAGTGACTTTATCTGTAAATTGAAGATTCCCTCATGGCTCATAACATATAATATTACCTCTCTTACTTAAATAAATGTTCTGAAAAAATAAGCGCCTAAGCGGTTACCCCAAAGTTAATCCTGGGGATTCATAATAGGCATGTCATCATCTATTTCACTTTAGAACAAAAAGAGGACAAACAAAAACAAGTTTTCCTCGGTTATTTTCTCAGGGAGAGCACGTAGGCGCGCACCTCATCTGCGGAGCTCCCGTTGCGGCGATAAAATTTAAAATTCAAGGCCGCGTTAACGAACGGGGCCTCGCGAAGAAATAGATATTCAAATGTGAAGAGATCCCATATTAACATTTATGGCAAGTTTGCGGAGACGAGACAAAGGCGAGGTGCCCGCGCGCCCCCGCGGAACACTGCTCGCGAGACCCGAGACCCGACAACACCATTATGCAGTCTATCTTGTAATTGGATACAAGCACGCCGCTTCGCCAACTTTCTTTTACACTCCCGAGGTCCATATTGAATGGAATTATTTTTAAACTAACCCTGAAGTTTTGCGTTATATTTTTCAACGCTTCTCAATGCTCATAGTCAAGAGAGAGAGAGAGGTCAAGTCGGTCACATTCTTCATATCAATCCAAAAGAAAAATATCACCATCATCCTCCTCCTAGCGTTATCCCAGTACAGTTGCATCCTGAAGGATGCCTGGGGTCCGCTATCTAATCCCAAAATTTCTATAATAAAGATTAAAAGTTTTCTAAGCGCCAATGAAAATCAAGTCGTAAACGCGTT
The DNA here is from genome assembly GCA_951800055.1 of Cenopis cana. Classification (NCBI taxonomy): domain Eukaryota; kingdom Metazoa; phylum Arthropoda; class Insecta; order Lepidoptera; family Tortricidae; genus Cenopis; species Cenopis cana. The sequence goes on along the minus strand of OX637476.1, from coordinate 8,969,940 downwards.
ATCCATAAAATTTTACAGTTCATTACGTTTATTCTCCCAAGTTACCTAGGTATAACTTAAAGTATAAAAGTTAAGGAAGGACAAAAGAATCAGACTATTGTTCTCAGTAGGTAAACCCGTTGACTCCAAAGACAAATAGGCAAAAGTTTCGAAGAAAACAAATCAAAATCCCAATTTTGTTGGCTGCATTATTTATGCGATATTGCTTGGTGAACGTCGGCGTCCCCTTTTCTTCTCTATGAATACATCGTGTTGTAATCTACACTTATCAAACTGTTTCTGCCAATACGTAGTTATGGTAAAAGATGTTGACGCACCATTAAAGTATATTCTTGCAGAGAATTTTGGAAGGATTTTGATGCTTTCAATCCCAGTGGTAAAATTTTAGAGTATGGCGGCATTATCCTTTGGCGAAGGCTGTGGCGAAGTCGCACACACGTTTCTTATTAATATCGGGCGGTTGGAATGGCCGAAGACGTCCCCAGCGCCCGCTCGCTCCCAAATAAAATTGCCGCTATCTAAACAAAGAGCCCTAATTATTCGGCCGTGGCGGGCGGGGTCGCTCTCTTATGGGTGTTCTGGGGCCCATTTCGCTTCTCGTATAGGGCCCTGGGGACCAGCGGGCGCCGCCTAGCCAATCGCCGGATGGAGGAGCGAGCGATCCGCGACCTTTTTATATGCGATATCGGCGTCGGCGCCGGACCCTGCCCCCCTCACGCATCCAGCGCCGGGAATTAAAACTTGGTAAGCGCACATCTGATTACCCGAAACACACATTACTCGGGATCCCCAATCTCGATAAGCCTCCCACAAATTTATTGGCGCCCTCCACTGCCCGCGCCGAGTTTGTGTGGACTAACTAACAACCTATCGTCGTCATGTGGAACCTCTCGTAAACAAATCCAACAAACTCACTGAAAATAACACTAACACGTGTACACCAGTTAAATAGGTAGGTATTTGATTTTCCTTTTACTCCTTTTTACCTTAAGACCAATCTATATAATCTGGGCTATTCATATTTGATCACCATTTGAATATAAAGCGGCTGTAAGGGTCTCGACGGTAGAATTCAATACTACTTTATTTTAATTTGCACCCGATTTTATTTTGAGACAATAACCCTTTATATCCAATAAAGGGTTTCCGAGCGGTTTTTTACCTCCGGGCGCATTGTCTTTGCCCTACGCCTTTGCAGCATGTTTATTGTATAGGAATTATGAAATAAAAAGGTGATATCGTGTGTCGGTGCGGCGGCGGGCGCGGTGCGAGGCGTGGGCGACCGCCGCGGCCTCCGACACACGACACCCGCCGCTGCGGCTGCGCCACTCCGCCAGCCATTGTGTCGCCACCATTCACCATTCACCCCGCACAGACCGCCACCACCGGATCATATTCGATTCCAACGTTTTAAGCATTCGATTGCCTAGCGAAAGGGTTCCCAAGAACCTATATTTTAAATAAGTTTTTTGTTTTTGTTTTGTGTTCTTTCCACCCGGGCGCTGGGAGGGGTACGGTCATTGTTTTTATGGTGAATTGCGGCGTATGAATAGGTTCGGGCATTCACGTACGCCACTTGAAGATTGCAGGAGGATAATATAGAGCCGACGGTTTCGGGCGGTATGTGGATGTACGAGGTGATAACCGACCCAACCTCTTATAAAACACTTGTTAATTCAACCGTGACGTGAGCGAGCCTGAATTTGGCGATCAAATAAATACTATGTGCAATGTGTGAATTATGAAAATATTTGTCACTTGTCATGCTCGAAAAGTAACATATTAGACTTGTGAAGCGGGGCTAAAGTAGTATTATTTAAGCCTTAGTGAAAATATGTATACATATTTATGATTTCCAAACATTTTAATTTGACCAATCAAAATACTTCACCTATTAAATCCACCAATTACAGAACACTAATTTGACAGATAAAAAAATATTTGGTAAAAATATCAACCAATCAGAATACAGCTGTACTAAAATCAACCAATCAGGAAAGACGTTTTTCAGTTCTCTAAAGATTAAGCAGTGTCTGTGGTCAAGGCAATTGAAGCGCATGTTGCATCTCTTTGTTTAATATAGCAAAAGAAAGGGAGGCGAATACGCATAGCGAGGCATGGTCCTGGCCTTAAAAAAAACATGTTGTCAAAGTAGACAGACGCCCGCCAAGAGATAAATTATTCATTTAATGTGGATAATTAGTGTTTATGTGTTTTCTCGCAATCGAAGTGAAAAGTAGAGTGTATAACTCGGGCCTAAAAGCCATATTACCACTCGAACAATTTTCCCTCACTACGTTCGGGAAAATAACCATCTCGTGGTAATATGGCTTACTTTAGACCCTTGTCAAACAATCTACTATTTTGCGATGTGATAAAGATATGCATATTTCAGATGTATCTAGTGCTTCTCGGGGGCAGTGGGCCAATCTCGGGCAGTCCCGCGCGGCACGGCTCAGCATTGCTGCCACTTCTGTCGCCTGTTCAATTAAACTTTAAGATTATATGCAGACCGTTGCGGATATGTCGCCCTATTACACATTTTCGAATTTGCTATTCTTACATTTAGTTTTGAAGTCTCATTTAAGTGACATGCAATAATAGCGGGTGTATCGAAAGATGGTCAATCTCAGTAGGTAAGCCTAACAAACCTATCTGCAGTTTTTGGGGATCTCAACTGTTAGCTTTTTAGGGCCTATAATATGTAGTATATAAATCGTTTCAGCGGTATACAGCTGAAATGGTAAAAATACAGTACAGTTAAATGAAATCATACGTAAAAATCGATAAGTTACTGGATCGGGCCACAAATTAAATGTAGCGTCTTTTCCATAATTTAGGTATTTAAAATTAAAACCCATTTAGAATCCAAATTGATTGTAATGAAGTTTGATAGTTTTCAAATTGATTCAAATACAAAATGTACTTACAATTGCTGCGGAGTGGTTCACATATTCCGACACATAGGAGTTGTCATGACGGCGAAAGCAGTAATATCTCAAGACGCGCGTCCGACTCCTGGGAGCGCAGCCAACGCGACGCGGGAGAGCCTCTTTATCTATGCATGAACACCGCCGTGCGAACCACATCACATAATAGACCCGACAATTGTTTGTTCTCGAACTTGCCGGCCGGCCATGGAGTTAAATCGACAAGCACCAACCCCCCGGGAAGGTACGATATTGCGTCGACACTTGACACAGATGCACTTAACTATGCATGGACAGAGATACCGGTCTCCCAAATCTGTGAGCTCGGCCAACTTTCTGATTGATAATTTCAAAATTTAACCGGGTCTGTAAGAACTTTGTGAGTTAACATAGTTCTTTAAACAAGCAGACTTCCTAACGACTTCCAGGTTTTGTTCTACTTAGACTACATACCTTCCGTACATAGGTTATTCAGTTATTCAGTCATTTATTGCTTTCATAGGTACAATAGGTTTTACACATTAGTAGGATCAGCTATGAAACCCTGTAAGGGCACTGCAACATACAATATAGTTAAACCTAGACATAGGTATCAACAAATAGATTCTAAATTATGAATGTATAGTAACTAAGAGTATTACCTATACAAAATTATCTTAATGTCTATATTCTTATTTATAGATATTTTTATTTACTGATGGTATTACTATAGGTACCTATGTTATAATGGACAGTTTTATATAGTATTCTTTTGAGTTCAATTCAATGTTTTAAAATGTTGCGTCAAGTACGAGTGTTATTTCCTCTAACTTTAGTACGAATTTTATAAACTTTTTTATGCGGGAAATTTATTAAAATAAAATAACAGATCAATCGTATACAATTATAACTCCGCTCCGTAATTCTGAAATAGCAGAGAAAACATTATCAGTGGCGTGAAATCACGATGGGCATCGATTTTCACCTTGAACGATCACTCGTTTGAATGCGGTGCGCCTTGGCTAATGTTTGATCAAGACCGGAACTGCTGCGATTGTTATTCGGCGAACATTGGTCGAGTGATCACAGCAGTGCGCGATACTACTGCCAGATCAGGGTATTACCGACGTAAACATTAAAATCTAAATTATTGCTCTACCTTTCACTTTCGGTTTATACATTTTTAACTGAAGAGTGACAGAGACCGGCCGAACATTGTTCGGCGTTAAAGAATTTTATGTAAGAATCCCAGATTGCGAGTGGCTAACGGGGCAGCCACAATGCCGGCTCCGCGGGGTCACCCAGGGAAAGCGGCGGCGTGGGAACATTGCGTGTCGTGCGTCGTGCCGACGTGCCGTCCGCGTCAGCACCATCAGCGGTCGTCATTCAATTTCAATATAAACTTTACTAATACTCACGCCTACTAGTAATTGAGAGATACGTAAACGCAAGGATTATCAGCAATTTTATGCAAGGATCGTGGCGCGGCGAGGTGTCTCAAAGGCTCTGATTGTATCTGAGGCACTTTCATCTTTGCCGACTGCTACCGGCCATAGCAATGCTCATCTCTGTCGTATTTGCACTAACGTAAATTGATCACAATCTGTCAGTATTAGCGTCGTGCCTTTTACAAAATAGGAGCCGCACAAATATTCGTACAGTCGTCGCCTTATTAAATATTACGTCTTAAAAGTAAGATATAAAACGCTCGATAATACCCAAGTTTGTCTCTTGGTTATCTTAACGCGTACAAAAAATGAACGCACTTTAGCGCACTCTGTTAACAGATGTATAAAAGCTTATGCCGCCGGGTGGCTTACGTAGGGTACAGTTTTCCACGGGCACACCGCGGCATCTAGCGGAAAACTAAGGAATTAACTTACTCCCGACTCCCGAGGATTCCTACGAATACAGAAAAAAGTTTCTCTTATTGATCCAGATGTATGCGAATGTAGTTTTGGTCTAATCGCAGAAGTTTCATTGCAATTGAATTGAACGATACTTTTGCGCTAGATATTTATTGAAATGTTCACCATCATTCAGTATTTAGGCATCGTAATAACTTTTCTCTCTATTATTTTACAATCAGTTAGAAACGATTGTGAGGGTTTATTCTTTATTATATCAATTTTCTAATTTTTACCATGTGTTAATACTTAATACCTACCTAGAAACCGTCCATGAGAATTTTGTCGTCGTGAAAGATTATTTTACGCTGTATGGTTTTGTTAAATATTTTATCTACAGACATATCAATATCATAAATCCTCTAAAATGCGTTCAGAAACTGAAGGCAATGACCGGCATTATGACAGACAATGTCTTTATGAAAATTTTCTTATCTGTGGTAGAAGGTTACAGCCAGTAACATAATAAAATTATGATTTTCTATTTAATAGGTATCATAATTTTTGTTCAAATTTGGAACGTCATACAAAACCAACAAATTTTAAATATGTAAAAAACCCATTACAGTGACAGGTCTGTCGTAGTTATTTTTGGCCTTGAATTAAAAATTCGAGTATAGGTAATAAATAAGCTTTTCATTCCTCATACTCTGAAAGTAGGTCATATTTGACCTAAGAAGCGGGATGAAAGTGGGTCATGTCGCCCCTAGGGTTAATATGAATACATATTTATAATCCAAATGCTTCACCATATTGAATCCACCAATCACAAAACACATCGACAGCCAAATCAGCCAATCAGAGCGTAGGGTTCTTTTATAAAAAAGAATGTGCAATGGCAATGGCAGACACCTATACAGCCTCGATCTCCGTAATTTTTTATTGGTTTCGAATTATGGTTATTATGTTTATAATTATTAATATTTAAAAATATAAATATAGTGGACAATCTTACACAAATCAACCTAGTCCCAAACTAAGCAAAGCTTGTACTACGGGTACTAAGCGACGATATACATACTTTTATAAATAAATAAATAGAAAATATCCAAGACCCACGAACAAATATGCGTGCTCATCACACAAATAAATGCCCCGGCTGGGATTCGAACCCGGGACCTCCAGCTTCGTAGGCAGGGTCATTTAGCAACTAAGCTAAAGCGGACGTCAAAAATTATGGTTCTAAAAACCAAATAAACCAACTAAGCTAAAGCGGACGTCAAAAATTATGGTTCTTAAAAACCAAATAAAAACTCGTAAATATAATCTTTAAATACATTTTAAGTAACCGACTTTAAATTAAATATTAGCGCGTCCTAAATTCATTAAATAATAGTACATTACTTAACAAGGGCGGTAAAACAAAGAATGTCTCAGATCGCAGGTATTTGACGCCCGAGCCGAAGGCAAGGGCGATAAATATGCGATCTGAGGCTTTCTTTGTTACCGCCCGTGTTAAGTACAAAATTTTATGTCACCCCCTGGCCAGGAAGTGGGATTTCCCGCGCGCGGAGCGTGCGGTAATTGCCGCTTTATGGCCAGGTGTGACATAAATCAAATTGGCAGAAACTTATCACACTGCCATTATTTAAATTTTAATAAAGGATAAAATTAATGAATTAAATTTTAAAATAATGAAAATAAACAAATATGTTTGGTTTGGGATACTTTTCAATGTTTTCAATAAATTATAAGTTTTCTTTTGCTCAATATAAGTTGTTTAATTAATTACCCTACAGATCCGCTTCCACTATTAACGTCAACCCCACCAAATTGGTCCCTATACAAACGATTTTAAAATGGTTTCAATAGGATTTGACTGATTCAGCCAATGTTTTTGTATATTTGGATTTGTTATAGTTTCCTCGTATTCGGAATGAAAAGCAGAGTGTTTAACTCGGGTGAAACCACCCATTTCAGCCTCGAACTATTGGCGCTCTCACTACGTTCGAGCGCCAAAATATCTCGTCTGAAATGGGTCGCTTTCAACCCTTGGTTAACAATCTACTATTATATCTCGACTGAGCAATATAGCTTTGCATATGAGGAAGCCAAAAGTCGTGAATGTCGTCATTAGTCCATTATAAGGGAGTAAAAGAGTATGTTAGTCTGTAAGGTATATTTAAATATGGGCATTGTTGCCTGATTCAAATAAATAAATAAACAAAATAAAAATAAAAGCACAGAATATAAGAGCTTTTGTTTTGACCTTTTTGAGGTCGTACAGCTAAGTGTACCAACCATAGTTACTAAACGCGTTGTATGGTACTATACAACATGGCGAACCTACGCCTAAAGCAGTATTTAGATACGGAACCCTAAAAAAGGGCATAGGTATGCGTTTAGTAACTTTGGCTGGCACACTTAGCTGTACGAGCACAAAGAGTATACCTAACCTAACCTAACCTAACTACCTACATTTTTTATTGATGTTTCCCTGATTTTCTTGGTTTATTGTTAACTTTTGGAGAGCTAAATACTGTCGTAACGGTACTGGAGCGTTTGGGCGTGGCCGAGAGCCGCTGGGCGGACTGGCCCCGCCCGCGGCACCCACGTGTGCACCCAAACCATTCGAAACTCCGCCTACTTGTTTTCACCAATATTTATAATGTTCATAAGTATCATTATTAGGTAGGTACTAGTTGGCTGCGATTATTACCCTTCTTAATTATACGTAGTTCTGTAATTCTTATTTCTGCCACACCTGTGCAATTGCCGCACGCTACGCACGCGGAAAATCCCACTTCCAGGCCAGGGGGAGACATAAAATTTTGTACTTACCACGGGCGGTAATAAAGAAAGCCTCAGCTGAAATACCTGTTGTGATGTCTCAGCTTTCTTTGTTTTACCGCCCTTGGTAAGAAATGTATACTATTTATGAGTATACCCTACCTAACTAAGAATATAATCTCACGCATTTTTATTTTGTTGTACATAAATGTCAATGAAAAGACTCAATTAATTTCTACTTTAAAATAAAGCTACAGTGGTTCAAGCATGCGGCTGTCAAGCGGCGGTCATGGGTTCGAATCCGAGCTCGTACCAATGAGTTTTTCGGAACTTATGTACGGAATATCATTTGATATTTACTTACCGTTAGCTTTTCGGTGAAGGAAAACATCGTGAGGAAACCTGCATACATCCGCGAAGAAATTCAAAGTTGTACCTACATGTGATGTGAAGTCCCCAACCCACTCTGGGCCAGCGTGGGGACTACTGCCCAATCCCTCTCATCTATGAGAAGAGGCCTGTGCCCAGCAGTGGGAGGTGGGTAGGTGATGATGATGATGATGATGATAATGAATTTCAACTTTACTATTGATACAATTGACCTTTCATAAACCATTGAAATGAAATAATGTCCGCTAATGGTCAATTCAGTGCCTTCCTTTGTATTTACGTACCAACTTAGTATATATGAATTATATTTGCATAGGAAAACTAATAATATTTTGTAACATATCTAAATATATTGCTAATCTGAGGAAAGAGATCGATAGCTATACCTACTTAATTAACTTCGAATTTTACTTAGATCTTTCCACAAAACCAATCTACTTACCTACTTTGAATAAGATACGACGCAGAAACTTCATATCCCTTGAATTCATAAAAAACTGGCCTCCAAAAAGACAACTTCATTGTCTAATCATTAATCAGGCATCAGAGGCAAAACGCATCGATTACGTGGATTGGATATTCTAATTTGTGTTTATCCATCTATGGAGTTGAGGTCGCGGTAGCTAATAGGCTATTAGATGCGTGAAATGAACGCCCGCCTGCGTCCGACCACCCAAAAATAGGATGTTGTTTGCCCGTGCTTCCAAGTATACCTACTCGAAAAAGGAAGAATCACTCAGTTGAAAAATTATATTCTCAAGTAAAAGTCATGCTTAACGTGTACAGTCAAGGGCATATGTAAACATTTATACATTTTTGGACCTTATTTCAATGGAGTAAGGTGAAAAATGTATATATATTGATGCCCCTGACTTGCCCTGACTGTACATGTTCGCGTTTTTAACATACTTATGACCTTTTCTATATATTTTTTTTTATAATTTCTCTTTTGACGATCTTTTAGTTCACTCATTTAACTTTTTGTATGTAAAGTACTGTGTAAATTCTGTAAAGAAATAAATATATGTAGTCTAATCATGCAGTACTTAGTAACAATTTGATTATGCGATCAAACATAAATATATGTAACCAAACATTTTGAAGCTTACTAATTACTATTAACTAACAATTGGCATACAATCTGAAAATAATGCGTAACGTATCTGGTCAACACTGTATCACCTTACTTGGATATATTTTTGACTAATGACAACTTAGTATATATACCTAGGTATACCCATTAGCTAGATATTAACCTACTCAGAAGAAAGTTTGACTAAAACCTGTAGATTTTTTATACGAACAAGACAAACGTTAACATGAGATTAACACGAAATGCAAGCGTTGCAATGAAATCGCATTCATAAAGTTACTTATATATGTCACGTAAAAAGGCACGCATAGCTTTACTATTGAGTAACAGCGGTCCCCAGATTACGTTTCACTTTTATGTATTACTCACTCGATTTTGATTACATGGTGGCTCTGCTGCGGCCGCTGGCTAACGCCCCGATCACGTTTCCCGTCACTCCGGAGTCCGGAAAATTAGCGTATTCATGTCTTTACAACTCATCACAGGCCTCATTGTGGCCGAGATTACCTTCGCGATTAGATTTGAGAAATAGCTACTGGTTCGGCGTGAGATTAAGTCATTTATTTTGGTCCGTTGCTGGGAATGTTCGCATATGAACGATGATGGAAGTTTGTAAAGTACGTGGTAATGGATTTGACAAAATATAATTGAAGTCGCGATCGGGATGATGTTGATGCAACTTTGTTGCTAGTTTTTATGGCTGGTGCTTCACCATCAGGTACACTGATTGTCATGACGAAGAAAGCAGAACTGATAAGCCGTTATGATTGTAATTTTGATGAATTTATAATTTTATAAGCTCCAGTCAGTCATTATTAAATCTTTACTTTATTCTGTTTTTTAGTATTTGCTGTTATAGCAGCAACAGAAATACAGTCATCATCTGTGAAAATATCAACTGCTTAACTATAACGGTTCATGACATATAGCCTGGTGACAGACGGACAGACGGACAGACGGATGGACAGCGGAGTCTTAGTAATAGGGTCCCGTTTTACCCTTTGGGTACGGAACCCTAAAAACGACACTACACAGTAAAGAAATACTTTTTATGCACATGTGTGATCTCCCAAATTTTATATCTCCGTAAAAGCGGTAAAAGTATGAAATTAATGTAGGTATAGATAGATATTACCTGAAAGACTCCTTCCTCGAATCATTCCGGCAGGTAAGTCATTGATGAAAAAGCTCAAACGAACATAAAACACACTTAAGTATCAATCTTATCATTCGAGTTTTTTTTTCAATCTTGACGAATAGCCATCTACGTACGTGTCTAAAAGAGTAATCATGAAATATTACCGAATAGTTCAAAATTATAAGTGGCTACCTGAAAAGGCGTTATAAAGCAACCACAGCACGTATGGCCAAGGTGTAAGAAAGGCAGGTGGGGTAAAACGGTAAACAATCACCGGCGCGTGCGGAACCAATCCTTTTGTCCTTGCAACATCCCTTGATCGCTATATTAGTCGATATAACCTCGATGAGAGTGATCTATCATCACCAATGACTATTATTACGCTTTGTGTGGTAATCACCGCTTCCTTCCATTAGATATTTATAAGGCTCTTCCTTGGAAAATCCTCATGAAAATTAGTAGTTCTGTAATTATAACTATGTACAGTACATACATACATCTGTAACTACATACTACAATCTACTATTTACTAACAATACTAAAAATATATTAAAATTCGCAGAACTTTAAAAGTAACGTGGTTAAAAAAAAACATGATATTGTTGCTGGGTGATCCTATATTTGATACCTATTCACTTGTATAATTTGGAAGTATCTGAAACATTCAGTGAATTTTGAATGTTTGCTAATACTAGGATGTTGTTATAGTAAACATGCACAATATTGGTATACTTAATGTTTACATTCAACGATTTGACGTCCCTTATTATTGTTGTTGTACGCACTAGTTATTCGAGACGGTTCATCTCTGCTTTGGCATTTCCTGTTAGTTCCTACGTCTATTGTTGCCATTGTCTTCTTGTTCGTTCGCAGTTCCTGCACTAGTTTACAATTTGTTGGCATGTTCGGCATTGGTGAGGCATATCCGATTGCAAGAATTGAGGGATCTTTGTATGAATAACTACGAAATGGGTGAACGGTGAATAAAATTTGACGATGGTTATAAAAATATCATGCCATGCAAAAGAGTTGGAGACCAATCATCGACCAGATATACATGAATGTTTTCAACTGTACAGTAAAATCGAATAATTTCTAATGCTTTGAGTTCGATTTGGATTTTTAGTTCTTGTCAGGACTACGCCACCGTACTGGTAACCAAGTTAGGCAAAGTCAGGTGAAGTAATTACCAATCACAATCCGTATTCATTATCTGTAATCTGTATGGTAGAATAAAAAAAAAGAACTATAATGTTCCTCATGTCGACAATCATTTGTAAATCGCCTACTTAACTCTAAATAAAAGACGAGAGCATCTCACGATACACTACAACGAAATGACCGTAACTCGTGTAGTCAGTTAAAAGGCGGAAGTCCATCTGAGGCGTACTCCGCGTCTCCGGAACTCCACCGGAAGTGCAGGCCGCTTCAAACGGTCCGGAGGGCCGGGCTTCCTGTCCGATTCTACGGGATCCGTGGCTTAGTCTTATGCAAATGTCTTGATTTCCTTTTCCGCGTCTTACGTTTGTTTGTTATCTCGTAATAATACAAATTATACCTTGTACCCCGTGCTTTAAGCAGCAGTAGCTATTGACCGATAAATATGAAGTTACCTAGGTATTATTTTGCTGCGAGATGTATGATGTTAATACTGACAATAGTTCTTTACAAAAGTGAATTTTAAATAATCCTGAATTTGTAACGTAATAAGTTTTACTCACTGATGTCAAAAAAGCAATTTGGAAACGTAATCTAGCTGTAACTGGTTCATTCGTATTGATTGAATCGGAACCACCTAGTTAAGGTTAAAGCTTAAGCCACACAGAGAGCGGGCGGGCGGTAGCGGCGCGGGCGCGGGCGGCAGCGGCGCGGGAGCTGCTTTTGGCGGTGGCGGCAGCACAAAGGAGCTCCCGCGCCGCTGCCGCCCGCGCCCGCGCCGCTACCGCCCGCCCGCTCTCTGTGTGGCTTAAGCTTAATGTTTACTTCAAATTGGTCGGTGGTGTGAAATGTATAATCAACACCTTAAATCGATTGAGACGTTTAGCAAATCGAAGGCATTAGACAGGTGGCTGTTAGTCCGTAATTCAGGCACTGCTGCGATTGCAGGTGCGGGCGGTGGAGCGCGACCGCAGCATCAGCCACCTGCGCGCCGGAACTACGTGCCGATTCGCTCGGCGCACGCGCAGGGGGCGAGAAGAAAGATACAGTGTTGTGTTTACATGGAATTCAATCTGACTTGTCATATACCGATATGATTTCAGGCCCTTGCGCGCGTGGCGCCTGGCTAACGTGCTGGTGTCAGACGTGTGCGCAAGCTCATTGATATCATATTAATTTACTATAGTGCATGTCATCCACGTGATCCACGAAGGTGTCCTCCACTCCACAGCCCAATCCGTACAATTGCGCATAGATTAGTATGAGATTATCTGTTGTTGTGTTGTTGTGTTGTGTGTGTGTGTGTGTGTGTGTGTGTTAGGTCTTGGATGTTTTCTATGTATTTAAGTATATATCTATCTATATAAGTATTAATTTCGTTACTTAGTACCCATAGTACAAGCTTTGCTTAGTTTGGGACTAGGTTGATTTGTGTAAGATTGTCCACAGAATATAATCGTCGTATATCGTCTGAAGAAAGATGTGTTGTGTTTACCTGGAGGTCAATCTGACTCGACTTATCATATACTAACCGATATGATTACAGGCCTACGCGTGGCGCCTAGATAACGTGCTGGTGTCAGAAGCACACGTACACACAAGCACGTTGACATTATATTATATTAGTATAACTATACTTACATATGTCGAATCAAGACAGCAGAGTTCCTGTATTTGTTATAGTTTGATGATTGCCAATCTAGGTCAAAAGAGTCACGACGAGCAGTCTCAACTCAATCATTTAAGTTTTTATGTTTATGAGGGTGTCGAGCTTTTTTACCTTTTTCACTAAAAAATCCATTGTGAAAAACTTAATGTCTCTGTCTGTAATAGGGAAACTTTTTTCGCATTACAGCAATTAAGTAGTTAGTGTCATTCAGTTAAGTTACCTTGATGAGAGACAGCGTGTTGTAATCGAAGTCGTGCAGGATAACTCGGCATAGCTCACCAAGAGGTGGTAAAAAGCCGCGTGACGCGGCGTGGAAATGGCGGCTCACGACCAGCCAGGGCCAGCTGGGACAACCACTTTGTCGCGGAATTGGTATTTATTACATTGTGTCTACGCAATCCATTTACAAGAGACTTTTCTAAAGATTCTTCCATTATTAAACTTTTGTTAGGTTCCAACTGAATGCACAGCTTTTCACTTAAGCGGCAATTACACTTCGTCGTTCACCTAATGCGGTCGCCGAATTCATTTTAAACTATTTAGGCCAACGAACGTCGTCTTTACACTAGTCTGTCCGCCTACTACGGCGTCTTGGCAGCTGTCGATCGCCGAATGCGGCCGACTAACGTGTTCTTTACACTTCGTCGTTCGCCGCATGCAGCATGCGGCGAACGACGAGGTGTAATTGCCGCTTTATGGAGAATTTAGCGGTTTTATTGTATTCAGTTTTTATAAGAACAAAAAGAGTCAAATTCGATGAAGATATTTCTGGAAATTCATGGTCATACTAGTGTCGGGCGTCAGGGTGACCTCGGCGTCTTAGGCGCTGTGAACGCGCGGATTGTCACCAAAATGGGCATGCCTCTCCATTCGTTCCGCCGGCACACTATGGGTCTTAGTCATGCTGTTCAAATTTAATCGCTTGTCTACCTAAATTACTCTAACTGGATCAATTTCCCACGCGTAGCCGGTGTAGGCATATTCTGAACATTTTTTATGAAAAACTTACTCAGTCGAAGTTTCGTTTCTGCGGCGTATAAAGTAATTACGCTACCGCAATTGGCAATTTTAAGCGTAATCTACATCGTTACCTATTTGTTCATGCCCATCTACGATTTAAATGTTCGTTTTATTTTTATGTAGAGAAACGTTGAAAAGGCTAATGGAGCGTGGCGTGCCGAGTGGAGTTGTGTTACGCGATGTTGCTAATGTAAGCTTTTGAATGGTGCGTCTTCCGGGAGGGTGATTGCAATTTAGGGTTCACGCCCCTGTTTTAAACGTCGAAGATGCATCGAAGACTGATTTATAATGATCGTAAATATGCTCTTGAAGCAGCGCTGCTACCGCGAACGGGAATCGAAATTTCCCCTCTCTGTTGCACTTGCAAGTTTGCATATAAGTGCGACAGAGAGGGAAAACTTCGTTAATGGTTCGCGGTAGCACTCCAGGGTGACTTTGAAAGTATGCTATATTCGGTGGCTATACCTTTGATCTAGCTAGAGCTCTCACCGAGGCACAGGTTGATACACAAAGGCGTGAAACATGGCACCGTCATATCGTCTAGATCAGGCGCTACGGTCACGTATCGCTCCACTCCCACGTCGTAATTGACCCATTTCGTGTGAGATGTGCGCGTACGCCGCACGAGAGCGCGCGCCGCGTCTGGGATACCATCGCCGCGCGACGTGACCGTCGCACCACCGCTTGCGACTATCACACACTAAACCGTCACACAGCAACACCTCAGTTTCTCAACAATGTATCAAAACTCGCCCTTTTTTTTAAAATATAAACTTTATTGAATGTGCAGCAAAGTTAATTTCCCAATAACACAGTTGGATGGATTACGAGGGTGAGAAAGTTAAAAGTCCGTCGCTCCACCACCAGTTAACCGATAACTCGATCATTATCAACCGGGCCAAGTTTCGTGAAGGGTGTTTATTACAATTATTACGTAGATTGTCGTGTTGGAATCTGGCATACTTGCGGTTGAATGTGTTAGCTTTCGTCACGATTTAATGTTTATGAACATAAAACCTTCGTGTTAAGTTGTAACCTTAACAAATAAACCTAACCCGAAGGTTTTCCAAATAATACTTAGCCAGGGTCTGCCTATAGAATTTTCTGTGCTATACTTTGCGATTTTTTTTTTTTACACGACTGCCCAAAAACTCGAGTGTAATTTTTTCAGACTTTAGGTAGGTAGTCTGAAAAAATTACACTTCGGGCCATGCTTGCTAGTCGCTTGTTGACATTTAATTACATCTTGAAAATAAAATAACACTTTCCTAATCTTATCTATCCTAGCATTATCCCAGAACACTACTGTTCTGGGATAATGCTGCATCTGAAGGGTGCCCCGCCCGGGTCCGCTACCTAATCCCAAGAGTAGGTAATTCCTTCGTAAACCGAAAATAATTATGACCCCTTACAATATTTTATACAGATATTCTAAAAAAACCCCGGTCAAGTGCGAGACGGACTTTGCACTTTTAGTGTTCCGAACCAACCTCAAAAAATTTGATTTAATATTAGTATTTGTTGGTAAAATATACGAAATAGGTAATAAACATTATCACCAAATTTCAAGTTAACGTAGCTCAAAGAGAAGTTGAACAATTCTTCGGAACAAACGGACGGACGGGCGGCCGGACGGACGCATGAGTGACAACAATAGGGTTCCATTTTGACCCTTCGGGTACGGAACCCTAAAAAAGAAATGCTAGGACCCTGGGTGAGACTCGTCACCCGAAGGACCACCCTGCCTCGCTATCTTGGTGCGATCTCGCACAAAAACGTCACACCCCCGCTCTATTTGTCTTGTGTGGCCTTCATTTTACGGTTATCAAGAATATCAAGATCTGTGAAATTGTTCGACGGAGAGTTAAGTTTAAGTACTTATACGTTTTTGATCGATCGAAATTCACCGCACCCTTTTCGAGTTGGAAATTTGATTTACAAACCCTTTTCTGAACTAGACCGTATACCTGTTTAAATTTAAAGTTTTGCTCCATTCCCTAATACTGTTCTTTGTAAAAATTGTAGTTAACTACCTATGAGATGTTAAAATAACCTTGATATGCAGCCCTTGCTAACGGTAGGTTCGGCTACATATTGGTATTTAAAAACTAGCTTTTGACTTAGTACGCACGGTGTTTAGTGTCTGAGGATGACATTTATCGTTTCATTCCGGACAGTTTACACAAAGCTATGATACACATATAAACCTTCCTCATAAAACCCGTCCATTATTGGTGAAAAATTTATGAAAAGTTCGGTATTTTTCGAGTTTATCGTTAGACGCGGGGAGGGGGACTTTCTTGTCTAATACTTAGTGATTTAATTTTCATCAAGTTTGTACAGTTGTTAGTTACAAGCGGAATTAATATTTATACTTAGAGCTTGTAAAACTGTTCTTGTATGAATATGGCTAACATGAGCATTCGATTATATATCGCATTTTTTGCATGTAAATATTGTCGAAGATCTGAATCACTTTTGTACTCTAATTCAATATAAATAGAGTCCACAAGCACACAGTTTTCGACTGTACCTATAACTCATCAGTTGAAAGTGGTTGATATACTTATCTTAGTTTACCTTTGAAACATGTCTTATACTACACTTAATTAGATTATGTTTACATCATAATTTACCCTAACCAACAACAAAACTCCCCTGAACACGTCCCTAATAGAGTAGCGTAAAGCAGTTACGCAAAAAAATGACATAAAAGGGAGTGAAGGACGTCCTAATACACCGGAATGACGGCTCAAGCCAGCCCATTGATTTATTGAGACGCGAACTGACGTGTGCCGCGTTCCCTCGGGGCTCAGGTAGGCAAAAAATGTTGGGGTGTTTGTTGACAACGCCGGTTCGTCATGGTGAGCGAAGTGCGGAAAAAAGAATCGTAATTTTTACCGTACAGGGCGTAATATGAAAATTAATTATACTACTTATAATGTTATCCCTTCGCGAGTTAAATAAAAATACGAAATATAGGTACCTACTGAACTAGATAGAAAACTGAACAAGTGACATGAAGGTCTCTGCTTCAGCTTTGAAAAAAATGCTTTCGTATGTCCGGCGGATTTATGGCTTGTTCTCCTTAATACAGGTCGCATTTCTCAACCGAGCCTCGTGAAATTTTATGAGCAGATTCG
The DNA here is from genome assembly GCA_951800055.1 of Cenopis cana. Lineage (NCBI taxonomy): Eukaryota > Metazoa > Arthropoda > Insecta > Lepidoptera > Tortricidae > Cenopis > Cenopis cana. Next base: position 8,952,783 of record OX637476.1, on the reverse strand, counting down.
ATAATTATATAGGACAACATATTTCGGAAATTAAAAAATAACACTCGCGAGATCTACATCTCACAGAGCCACTAGTAAAAACCGCTGTATTTACGAATAAGTGACTTAACTACATTTAGTACTTCGCTGTTGGATAAAAATAATCGCATTTCACAGTTCAGACGGCTAAAACAGTTGACATACTTTATGCCGAAAAAAAATGCGCCCATTTCGCCGCATCCCAACTCTACGAAAACGTGTTCTTATTGTCTGTGAATAGCCATTTAAGTAGAGATATTTCTTTATTCACATTTAGGCTAATGCGAGCCTCAGTTTTTAGGGTTCCGTAGTAAACAAGGAACCCTTATAGTTTCGCCATGTCCGTCCCTCCGTCCGTCCGTCCGTCCGACCCCCGTTTTTCTCAGTAACCGTTAGTACTAGAAAGCTGTAATTGGCATGAGTATACATATCAATGACGCCGACAAAACGGTAGAATAAAATGTTAAAAAAAAAAAATTTTTAGGGTACCTCCCCTACATGTAAGGTGGTGGTGCAATTTTTTTTCTGCCAATCCCCATCGTGTGGGGTATCGTTGGATAGCTCTTTTAAAAATATTATAAGGTTTCTAAAAGCATTTTTTGATTAAAGAATTAGTTAGCGTGATATTAAGCTGTGAAGTGATAATTTTTGTTATAGTGCCCCCCCCCCCCCCCCTGCCAGTTAAACGGTGGCTACTAGGCATGTGAAAAAAATCATGGTAGTAGTATATACGATGAATTTAAATGGAAAACTATCACAGCTAAGTAGACATTACTAGTTAACGAGTAATAGTCGAACTTCAGAAATGTACTTTGCAAAAGCAAACTTTCGTACAATTTCCATTGATACCTTAGATAATGTTGTTATAATTCTGTCAATCTAAATATCAAAAATAGTAAATATAAGTTTGCGAACTATTTAGTCCACATAATGTAACGGGTGGACGACTACGGAACCCTACCTTGCGCGTGGCCCGACACGCACTTGGCCGGTTTTTAGATTTCGTGTTATAGTTGTAGCCCAGAAGTATATCGTATTGATTTGCGTATTTTATATTTTATGAGTCTAGCTAGGTCAGATACATTTCAAGTACAATAGGTACTCGTATCTAGGCAATCATAGGCAAATGGATACGTCACCTACACTATTTGTACTTAGATAGGTAAGTACTAAGTAGGTATTTGTATAAGAAATATAGTGTCATCTAGTAGGTACTCATATCACGATCCTGATTGAGTTAGATTGTTAGTAACTAGAAATTAGTTAAACCATTTTATTGTACAGTATATACTTTGACTATTATTTCTCCAGTCATGAAAAAGTTTTTAACTCCAATTTGAGGAATTAAAGATTAACGTGCCGATGGGTTTCACCTCGACCGCCCGATCGTTCCTGCCCGAGCCACAGCCCCGCCGCACAGTGGTGCCGCGCTCTAAGAAGAGCGGTCATAGGGGTTTCGCGCACCTAAATGCTAATTTAATGTAGCTTAGTGCATCTAATTATATTATATTATAGTAAATTGAGTTAAATAATACTATAATAAAGAGATTATAGTATAATAATAGTATTTATTAAGTTAATAAATCAGGCTAATGGTACAATAAGTAACCATATGAAATTCTACAATTAACGCAATAAGATTATACAAAAATATACAGAATTAGTTTATACATTTATATTTAAAAATATTAAAATTAACTAATTATCTAATTATTTACTACTTACAGACCCCAAAACTCATTAAATAATTACATTTTAGTTTACAAATTAACTGGATTCTTCAATATTACGTAACAAGTAAACTTCCATCCTCAATACCTGAAAATTTGAATCTGAAAACTTCTGTTTGTATTTATTATGCCCCGTATTGCCGTCAAACCCCCACCCCTACCCCATTTACCAATTAAAACGAATTATTTGTTTAGGTCAATATTTTCGAGAGCATTATTTCGAGATTCTAGAATTCGAGATGTGGGATGGTCCAACAAAGACTGTTATTCTACTTCGGCAGATGATTCCGAGACAATCTTGATTAAAGGATACCACTTCTTGGCCTCCAAGACTTTTTTATGCGATGGCAAAATATTTGGACACTTCGAATTTATAACGACTTTTAATAAGTTATACTGATGGTTTTTCAACTTGGCCTCAGTTCAACTTCGTCAGTATTGAATTGCACAGAAGAAATGTTAGATTTTATAGAATGAGTAAAGAGTTTATGGTGGATCTATCCACATTAGCCAACTCCGCCAATCTGCGCCATTTTGATCTCTTGCTGCAGTCCATAAGGTTCTTTATGTGCTGCTTGCCGCTCGTAGAACTAACTGCCGCAGGCTGCTGCTGTTGGTTCATATCACTTGTAGTTGACAGATTGCAGACTTCTGAACTGTTCAGTCAGGTGTTCTGTTTTTCAACCATTCGGGATTTGGTACGGTTGGATTGTTTCCAGTAGTTTTCTATCTTCTTACAAAGAATGGAGCTTTTCTTCCCCATAATCTCGGTATCGATATTTTAAACATCTGGTAGTAACTGCGACAGAGTTTGATAGACTCGACGACCTCTATCAGCACTTGATTCACTGTCGTTTATTGATAGCCAAGTATCAAATACAAGAATTCGTGCAAAAGAACATTTTAAAGTTGTATCTAAAACAAAAAAATACTTTATTAAATGCAAATCAAAAAATACTGATATTTCGTAGCACGTTCTACGCACCTGGGCATATGGCGTAGACCTTCATTGTTTCACACGGAGGCAGATGGTGGCAGCCAATTTGTTATGTATTTTAATACAGACATATCAACGAATATGCACATGTATAAATTAGCACGGTCTTCGGCGGGGAACTCATGTAAAAGTTTCGACAAACATCAACGAAACTAAAAATATATCTAGTTTTATCGTGTCAGCGTAGCAACTCATAGAAACAAATTTGCTGAATGAAAGTTAAAAAAAAACCTTATGAAATACAAAATACATACCTTCAATTTGAATATCCATTGTATACAACACGTCTCCAATAATCGAATTTAGGGAAAAACCCTGGTCGCGTATTGTGCTTATGAGATGCTTAATTGCGCTAGTAACGAGGACTTATCCGATGCGTTCACTTTAAGTGCACAAAATTAAATATTACAAATAAGTAATTGCAATTCTATTTATACCCTCAAATACTATGACTAATAATGAGTTATTAAACGCGGTATCATGGCGTAATTCAAACATCATGTTCGGAGCCCTATGACCTACTACGGGCACCACTGTGCGCCGCGCGAATGTCAGTCCGTCTCATCAAATATGCATCGCCAAGCTGAAGCTTGTTGGTAATTGGCACTGAGAATGTATTGTAGCGTTTATAAACGACATTTCCTACTCGACTGCCTGTTGTTACGTAGAGGTACAACACATGTTCGACACATGAAGGACAATCGTGGCATTTTTTCCGAAAAAAATATTTCAGTCAATGTTTCTGGCAATGTCGGATGTGAATATCGATTAGTGACGAATAAGGCTTATTTTTAGCTCACGAAAGGAATATAACTGGTCACTGTAAGTATATTACAAAGTGCTCCCTTCAGAGTAGGCTTAAAACGGGAAACGAGTGGAAATATTTTTAGACCCTCATCAGACCGTCTGCGGTCGTCGGCGGGATTTTGCGATAAGAAGCACTTTTTCATAATACTTTATTCAGTGCTCTGAGACTTGGCTCAGTGACAGAGTAATCGTCCATGTCAGAGTAGAGGAGGGGGTGCTTATTAATGTTTAACCCTTTTGTATTCAGTCCCTGCGCCCGACAACCGACAACTCGGTGTCAATCCCGCCGGCTTCGCGAACTCTTGCATGTTTAATGTTCATTAATTTGCCAGAATCAGTACGCCCATTAGGACCTTGCTCCGCCGCTGTGGAACAAACAAACTTATTAGTTAAATGTGCGCTTAGTATTCTATACTGTTTAACTATAGGTACTATGTGCGTTGAATGAGACGATAATATACCTATTTAGCTACTGTTGTTTTATCCAATTATAAAAGACAAATTAATCAGGCGTAAAGTTCATTGGGGAGGTGTGTTTCGTAAAAACATAATCTGCAAATTGCTCATCACTCGTAGAGAATGTACTTAGCTGTTGAACGCCGATCGATACACATATACCTAGATACTAATCATTCGCGATGTATCTCTGTGTAACCTTGAAGCTAAACCTCAGTTTAGTAGTTATCCCATTTTATGTTGAATTCTATATTAGTCTGGGGTGCGATTACTTGTGAATATTTGTCAAGTTAATCCGTAAAGTGACCGTTGTGGTGCCGTAGTCCGGGTAATATATTCCTAACTAAAAGGTAAATAATCGCCGCCGCGGAATCGCTCTCCAGCGGCTCCGAGCGAGTGGCCGGTCGCTGCGGCCGGCTGGGACCAACTCAACCGTAAACTTAGGCTAACAATTTTACTAGTGGCTCTGTGAATTGTAGACCTCGCTGAGGTTTGTTTTGTAAAATTGCTAAAATCGGAATCTATAAAAAATATACCTACAACATATACTCGTACCTAATATATATCTAGTTATCGAACCAGCTCACTAAATTTCACGACAATCGGTTGAAAAATGAGAGCTGTAGAGAAGAACAGGAGGACGTAGGTACTTACATACGAAAGCATTTTCACCCAAGCCCAGACGAAGACGTTTTATCAGTGGGAGTTTTTCAATGGATTGTATTTACCTATGTTTGTTCGCGATTATCTCGCGTTTGGCTGAACCGATTTCGATGCGGTTTTCAGAAAAGCATTTGTTACATTCTGGGGAAGGTTTAGGTGTACAATTTTTTTTATTTTATTTAAGTAATGTTGTTGTTTCCATAATAATTATATTAGTTATGGTAAGTACTTACCTATATACCTAGGTGCCTAGAGAGATGATTATGAAACATTTTCAAACTGTAGTTTTGTACGTAAGGTAGGTAGATCTAAATGACAATTTTCATATTAAAAGTTATTAGGTACCTACATAGATCTAACTTTTAATATGGAAAATATTATATTACGTATATTTCACACGTTTAAACATGCTACGTAGGTAATGAATAGCTGGTATTGAATTGAGATAGTCACTGACTAATTCCGAAGCGTCAAATTCATCATACAATAAATAGTCAATCCGTTCGTTTATTGCCACTAAACAATAATATCACTGCCGCAGTGCTAATGATTAAGCTAATGGTTGATCACGAAAACGGTAGACAAAAGAGCGCTAGTGAAGTTAGTGTTAGTGAGCGGCGCGGGGCGCGCGGCTCGCTGGCGCCCATTGGCCGCGCCCACGCCGTGGGAGGAAACGAAGAAAATCCCGAGCCAGTTTTTCTTGATCACGTTCGAAATTCAAAAATTTCGAAAAGCTTTTAGCGTCGTCTGTCATTTTAGCGTCTCGTCATTATTGTCGTGTCTGTTTTGTTTTTGTTGAATACGAAATGTGTGAACGTGTGACGATTGACTGTTTGACTCCGTCTGGGGAAATGGATGGTACCGATAGGTACTAAGGGTTGAACTTTAATACAAATTACAAAACATTTTCATGTGTGCAATAAGCATCGTGTCTTCGTATTTTTATCGGTTTCTGCATAAAAGTGGTTAAATGTGGATTGTATACCTTAGGTACTGTACATTAGGCAATTGCATCTTAAACTACTCTACCTACTTAGGTACTTAGAGATCGACCTTTATTATGAACTACAGTCGAGTACCTATGTCCTCTACCACTTTTGGACTCTAGCGTACACATATAATAGAATCGAAAAGTGGTAGACCACTTTTTTGGTCGACTGTACATACTTATTGCCTTTTGTTTACACTTTAACTATCACTGTCATGCTCATCTACAAACCAGCATGATATAAAATACTGACTAGACTAGAACGACATTCATAAAAGGAAACACTTTAAGTCTTCGTGTTCGTAAAATTATTTTATGTCACACCTGGCCATAAAGTGGCCATTATCGCACGCTCCGCGCGCGAAAAATCCCACTTCCTGGCCAGGGGGTGACATAAAATTTTGTACTTACCACGGGCGATAATAACGAAAGCCTCAGATCGCATATTTATCGCCCTTGCCTTCGGCTCGGGCGTAAAATACCTGCGATCTGAGACATTCTTTGTTTTATCGCCCTTGGTAAGTAATGTACTATTTTATGCCCTGAGATCCGCAGCGATTGTTTTCGTATAATATCTGGGCAACCGAGCTTTGCTCGCCGTTTTCCCGTGCATGAGACCTAGCTAGATCGATTGTTCGTCCCCGAAAACCCCCACATACCAAATTTCATCAAAACCGTTAAAGCCGTTTCCGAGATCCCCGAAATAAATATATACTAGTATATAAATAAATATATATATACAAGAATTGCTCGTTTAAAGATATAAGATTATTTCATTAAAGTTTTGCCGTCTCTATCAAAATTGAAGTGTAGGTAATCAATTGGCTTCATGTGTGACAGAATGTACTTATTGGTGTTAAGGATTACCTACCAGTGTGAACGTTTAGACAATTTAATTATAAGTATCATAAAGTTACTTTGGTCTCTCAGGTCGCTGATGTTTAAACCATTGGCCAGAGACTTTTTGATTTACCTTTTTCCCAGGCCTTCCTAAGCTCTATTTCTGAACTAAAATAGAGTCAGTGTTGAGCGGTTGTTTAGGTGTGGGTGCAGTGGAGGGGGGATCGTGTGGGCGGGTCGAGCGCTAGGCGGGGCGCAGGGTGCCGCGAGGTGCCGGGCGGCGGGCGCCCGCGACTCGCCCACCGGGCCGCAGTTGTGCCGCACACGCCGCCGCCGCCGCCGGCCTCCGCGATCTCTAACCGCAATAAAAGACAACGGACTATTATCCTCGAATTGTCGACCCACCTGTAACCAAGGTGCATGCCCTAAATGTTTCCCGCTAATTAACCCGATCAGCGGCCACCCAAAATAATTGCCGTGAAGGAAGCGCGCGCAGCCGCGACGGGCGCCCCGTCAATTAGCGGCACCTGGCCCGCACGCGCACGTTAATTCGCACTCGCGATAACCGTACCCGCAAAAAAGGCCGAAATAAACTGGAACCGATGCACCTGCGGCAATCTGCTCGGCCGTAGTTGCCTTGAGGCCGGAGCTCGCGGGAGGGGACCCACACCACAACGACATGATCATGCTATTCAAGGGTAACAGCAGCAGGCTGGAGCACCTCATAGAGAAGATTCAGGCCAACAAGGAGAACCACGACGTCACGTCTGAAGACTTGAAAGGTGAGACACGTCAGTTTTATGTACCTAAGTTAGTTAAGTTACGGAGATTGTTTTAATAAGTTGCTATGAATATCAAATCCAAAAGAACTTATTTTGACACCATTACTAAAATAAATAGGTATTTCGGTAATTATGTTACTGTGCATAGGTACTTTTTCATATTTGTGACTTGTGATAATATTTTGTTTATCGATTATTGATTTAAGCAATTGCTTACCTTCTAGAATTTTAGTGCAGGCAGCTCATTATTTCTCATTTCGCTTGCTGGGTGTCTTTAAAAAATAATGATAAATAAACAAACAAATCGAAGTGTCGTGGTACAAACATTGCGATTGATTGCGTTGTATGGGTACAATTAATAAATAGGCACCTACAGAGCATCAACACACATAGGTATATGTGCCTCAATTTTCGCATCTACACTCAAAAGCAAAAACAACTTTGTATCGAAATTTTGTACAAAGTGTATTAACTAGTCCTAAGGGTTGCGTCAAATGTTATATCTTTAAACGAGCAATTCTTGTATATATATTTATTTAAGTATTTCGAGGATTTCGGAAACGGCTCTAACGATTTTTATGAAATTTGGGGGTTTTCGGGGACGAGCAATCGATCTAGCTAGGTCGCATGCCCGGGAAAACGCCGAGCAAAGCTCGGTCGCCCAGATATTTATGATTATACACCGATCAAAGTCAAACTTTACATACACACCGTTTTTTAACCAACATAAGATTAATATGATTTTACATATACTCGTACAGTCGGTTTGGTTGGACCCGCTCGGTCAAATGGAGGCGTACATTTCGCATTCCAATTTGATTTTAATGTACACTCAGCAAAGAAAGTCCTCTACCACTTTTGGACTGTAACGTACACATAATAGAGTCGAAAAGTGGTGGACCACTTTTTTGGTCGACTGTACATATTTGTGTCTCGCGCTAGTCGCATTTTCACTATCAACAACATGCAATAGGGACGCAAAATGTGTCTCCGATTAATCCACAATTCCCCAGATCATTTGCCCTGCGCCCGCGCCGGCCACCGCCTAACACTCGAAGCAATTAAAAAGCAGGTGCATTGTTTATTATGTTCCACTCCACAAAATCGTTTGCATCAATAATTTCGCAAATCTCAATCTACACTTAAGTGCTAATTATTTTACTCATTTTAGAACGAGGTGTAAAAAACAATCGATGCGAGGTCGAATAAAAGTGCAGTTTAAATGTTTTCATGGCTTAATGTTTTGCTTACATTCCGAATACGCACCTAGATCTAGAGTAGCATGTAAATATATGTAGGTACTTATATTATTTATATAATATTTTCCATTTCTCCTTATCCTCTGGAATAGGCACTCTGCTTTATAAACCCGCCAAGTGTACTCTTCAGGGTGCTCAAAATATCTGAGCATGCACTCTAATACAACAGTAGACTCATGTGATAGTTGAAAAGTAATCATGGAAGGTATTTTAGTTATGTTCTTTGGGTTTCCGTGTTGACTCTGTATCGCTTTTTAATTTTAATTAGTATAAGTAACTCCTATACTTTATTTACGCATGCCATAAGCAGATGCAATTTTGATGGTACTGGAACTATATATAATCATAATAATTTACATAAACTTTTTGCATAGCGGGTCCAAATTAATTTATTTCACCGACTTAATGAAAAAAATGTCGAAAAACCATGTGATGTGTGTTGTTTTTTCTCACTTTTATACGGAAGAGTTATTTTATCCGGCGTGTCTTAGTTGGTCGGAGTGGAACCCCAAGGGGGCCCGCAGGACCCTTAGCTTTGGCTTGCCTTCATTGGCTGTTGAGAGAGCAGTCGTCAGAGCTATAGATACGCTTCAGGGGCAGGACCGCAAGTAACTTCGAAGAAAGCGCAGCACAACCACACCTCTCGACACCCCTGAGCTGCCGGTGTTGCTCCTGGCCGTCTTTACGACGCCATTTTCAGGGGCCCATCTTATGAGTGGCTAGTCAGTCACCGCCTGCCTTGATAACAAGACAAGAGGTGTGGACAAGGACATCTGCCAAAACTTGGTTTACAAAGTTATGGCAGGTGTCCAAACCTCTTTGGAGGAGACCAATCTTTTATATTACATTATATTCGTCTCCAAAGGGCATCTACGTGATGGATCTATATTCCCACGTCTACGCATTCCAAATTACCGGGATGTAAAGACCCGTGAGTTTTAAAAACTGCATGGCTAAATGCGTGTAGGACTACGTACTTCCGGGGTTCCGAATCAACCGCAAAATTAAATTGGTTTTAATAGGAAAAATTAGGAAATTTCACAGATTTTTTTTTATCAATATATTAGTATTTGTTGGTAAAATATTATTTATTGCACACAAAATAGTACAAGATAATCCCTGAGAACTATTAGATAATAACATGCGGTCTTATCACTATAGAGTGATATCTTCCTGGAGGCCTAGCACGTGTTGTGCTTGAGTCTAACAGCGCCAATTAGAAAAAGACGCGAAAAGTCGAGATACTCTCGTGCGCAACATGTGCTACGGGCGCTGACAACCTTAAGGGCCTTTTTACACTTGAGCGATTTGCAAGCGATTTGCCAGCGATTTCTATACAAAACTCGAACGCGGCGATCTCGCGGCGTGATCGCCGCGATCGAATTTGTATAGAAATCGCTGGCAAATCGCTCAAGTGTGAAAAGGCCCTAAGAGTAAATTTAGTCACAAGAATAAACCAATAATTACGGATTTCTTCTAGCTAACCTTTACATTAGAACTAGATGTCATTGGTATGCCTACCTACTACATAAAAACATGCTTCTTTAGTGTTTTATAGCTTTATTAAAATATCCTATCAAAACTTTATTTTACTAAACGGTTAAAACTCACGTATTAATTGTCACTTCGGGCGACATGTTTCGAACTCTTCGGGAGTGGACATAGTGAGTTCAGTGTGCCTACCATTGATCGGGGGGGACGATCCCTCACCACGACCTCATACAACACCTTCAGCGCCGAGCTGCCCCCCCGCCCCCGCCCCCGCGCTGTCTGCGCGTGCGTCACGTGCCTTGCGGCGGGCGGCGGGTAGTTCGACAGTGTGCAATCGGCGCGGGTCGCAGACGCACTCATCCTGATGAAGAACTCCCGAAGAGTTCGAAACTTGTCGCCCGAAGTGACAATTAATACGTGAGATTTAACCGTTTAGTAAAATAAAGTTATAACATGTCTCACGAAAGTTTAAATTCAAGTATCCTATCAAAACATAAATGTGAAATGAGAGCCAAGTTCAATATTAGGAATATGCGTCGTTATTGACTTCGCCAACAAAAGAATTGATATGGGTGCCAAGTTCTGCGTAGAAAATCCGGAAACTTAAGATGTAATTCAAGGTCAACATTTGACTATGCTAGTTTTTACCAACAAACCAAAGTTTAGAAAAATACCATAGACAAAAGCATGTACGTAAAAACCAGCTAAGTCAAAGTCATAATTAGATAATAGGAACAATAAATATAGGTATAGTTTAGGTTTGTCAAGTAGCTTCAGATACCGATATCCACCGACTTAGGGTTTTTTTTAAATCATAGGTAATATTATAATAAAAATGGGAACGTTAAAATATCATTCACGAATAATAGCTTTATGAAGAAAACTTAATATTTATATAATCGTGAATAAATTTTTTTCCTTTACAATTAGATATAACGCATATTACAGAAAATTATTGATAATTCTCTGTAATATGCTTATGCGTTACTTATATCTAATTGTAAAAGAAAAAAGCTCACAAAGGATTTATTCAACAAATTCCATTTTTTTCACGAAAAAGTAAGATACATCCTCACAGGCTTCGGGAAATAAAAAAAACCTCAGATAGTTTTCCATTGCGGCAGGGTCTATGATGAGGTCTAAGGTAATTCGGACTTACCTACACCTCTTCATTAGACAACAGGGGGCTAGCACAACTTGCTGTCAAGTCGTATCTTCCGCGACTCAGTGATTCCTGACTCGCTCGAACTGTCTGATTTAGAAAGAGGGGGTAGAGTTTTCTCTACTCGGGTCGCGTCGCAGTGACAGTTGTGCTAGCCCCGCTGGAACGATCATTGTTACATACCTAAAGGGTAATAACGGCAAATGACATGCCAAGCGATCGGCGTTGATTGCGCAGGCGCCGGTCGAGGGGTCAAAAAAATTCGGAACACAAAATGGAGTCCACAGTCCGCCCTGTCCGCCATATTAGTTTTATTGCAACATCACATCCTATGTTACTCGGGATGATGTAAGGATTCCAACGATACCTCACACATCTAAATCGGTTAAAGGCGTTGAGAAATTCTGGGGGAACAAAGAGACTCACATACATACATACATACATACATGCATGAAACCTGAAAACATTACACTCGTTTTTTTGGGCAGTCTCAGTTTTCCATTGCAACGGCAGCTATTGATGAGTATCATGACTAAGGTAGTTAGGACTTACACCTCTTCATACAACAGGAACGATCATTGTTACATAAAGGGCAATAACGGCAAATGGCCCGACGAGCGATCGGCGTTGATTGCGCAGGCGCCGGTCGAGGTGTCCCAGACGGCGCAATTAGGATGTGCGCTTCCGCCGCCCACCGCACCGGCGGCGCCACTCGCTGAGGATCGCTGCACCACTTCTACCGTTAATTATCCTGACGCCGACACGATACACCTACTATAGTGCGTGTGTGTATCCACGACGACGCGCCCCTCCACAGCAAATCTCATACCTAATCTATGCGTAATTGTTCGGATTAGGCTGTGGCTGTGGAGAGTGTGGAGGGGCGCGCCTTCGTGGATGACATATCACGCTGAATGATTATAGGTATAAAATGGTCATTCTATGAAGATCATAACTATTTGCGAAACTTAGACGATTACCTGCAATTTCTCTCCAGGACAGCATGCGAGATCATTTGATTTGATTCATTGAAAAGTTTTGGTTAATTTCCAAGCAATAGTTTAATCATATTTTTGTTTTGACCTGATGTTGTGTACAATATGTATCATTAGATTACACACAAAACGTATTATTAATACAATTATCTTCACTTGACCGTACGGTCAACGAATTTGAGTCGTACAATTTCACAGTGAAAGTCTATACTTATGTAATCCGCGCTAAAGGTCACATAATTATTTTTCACACCTGCTATTCAGAAAGGACTCATTGGTGCCCGAATATGGGATCAAAGTCCATAGGTGTGAAAAGCAGTATGTGTCACACGGTAGCAAAATTATTTCTGTCTTGGGCGTATAAACACTTGAGAGAGATTCTAAAGTAGAGTGTTCTACTTTAGACTCCCTCGCTACGCTCAGGATTATATTGTAGAATCTTTCGCTTCACTCAGGCTTCGCCGTAAGTTAAGTATATAATTTTGCTTCCTTTTAAACACAAAATCTACTATAGTGACACTGACAAGGTATGAAGTGGCCCTGCGGGGGCAGCGAGGAGCTGTCGGACTTGCACAAACTAAAATCACCGATTGTCCTCGATACATCGTTCTGGGAACCCGCCAGTACCGCTCTAGAGCCAACCTGTGGGTCCCACCATATTTCTATGAACGATCGCAGCCACCAACTACGACTGTCTACGACCCCGAGGACCTCCTTTTAGGCGTCTTCTACGACAGGCAAAGAATACCGTAGCCGTATTCTATGCGCGGGCTAAGAGGTCTACGTATCATTCAAATATCAATCGACACTGGAACATTATCCCCTGTGACTACCTGTGGTTAATAAAATTAAAGGAAGTATGAAAATTACTCTCAAAGTCCAAAACAGGACTTACGAATGTCAATACGCATATACGTACAAAAGTAGCATCTGTAGGTCATACGGTCAAGATGGAACATCTTGTTAATGCGATGAAAAACCGGTGTTACACCTACTGCGTTCCCTGCGTTATCGAAAACTGTATCGTAATATAAAATGGTTGTTTAAGCAAGAACCTAAAGTAAATACCTACGTGTCTTAAATCTCACGGGTGATCTCGAAACATGCTTTTTTTCCTAGGAATTAGTTCGTTGCCGGAATTAGGTAGTGGGTTCAGAATTCAGATAATTTGATGAGTGTTAAAGAATTATGTTAGGTGGACAGTGTCTTTTCCAAGGGACACAATTATCTATTCACTGTAAATGATACGGCGAATAAATAATTAGGTAAGGAATTGACAGTTATGTCAATTGATAATATTATAAGTATCAGTTATTTATTTCTGAACACACTGTCACAGAAAAGGGAGAATAACCTTCAAACATCATTACTGGTATCCATATAAAATAAATCCTTTTGTGTAATTAAGTGTATAAGTTTGGTACAAAACTCTAAGGTCAAAATCTGTCAAACGAACGCAAGAAAAAAACGACTAAAAGCTCTGGCTGTAAGGTTAATTCTTGCTTGCGTTCATTTGACAGCATTTGGCCTTACAGTTTTGAAAGTAACCAACGTGGAAATAAAGCAGTCGTAAATGAGCCTGCGAACGTCTAAATTCAATTGTTATCATTTTGGCCATTAGGCGCCGCCGTTAGAGCGTCCGGGGCGTCGTGGGAACAGATGGATATTAATAGTCCTTGTTGCCGAGAAGGGAGACTTTCCACTGCAAAAATGGACTCTTAGACAAATTTATATATACGGATTGGTTGTTTTTATAGCAGCAGAATTGCTGCGTGCTCTAAACTCCGTTTTTTTTCAGATGAGAATTTTAACGGTAATTTTCGCCTACAATTCTACGTTTCCCTAAGATATCAGAGGATAATATTGTACTAATTTTACTTATTTCAGTAGCTTATCACGTTCAAAGATAGCACGCCGCATATTTTCCCGTTTCAAGACAGTTTTCCCTGAAATCGCATGACGACAATCGCACGATTTTTCTCATCTGAAAAAAATAACGGAGTACCTATATAGTTGCCTAATCTAACCTAATTAGATTTCAATATTGAAACGTTAAAACTCGGTTTTGAATGAATGAAGGAAAGTTTACAAAGATTTGTTAGACCTTATGTCGGTAAATGAATTTGAATCCCCTTTAATGTTTATTACAAAATTATTAAGAGCGAAGATTTTCGAGTTTGGCCGAATTGGACCTTACTAACGTCAGGTAGTCGGAATACACATAGCTAGGTACAATCTTAAAACAAAATAAGTAGGTGCTATACAGCATGGAAAAATATTATGGGGCCTGGAGGGAAACTACCTCAAATCCTTGAGTTGAGATAGCTCATTTTGCTTAAAGGAAACATTCTTTTATTTTTAAAAAGAAACAAAACCGCATTTAAAGATTTTCTTTAATATTCTGAGATTTTCTAAGGAATTCCTACTCAATATTCGATTTTATGGATATCTTGTACATATGCGAGTGTTTCTTAGAGAAATATTATTTTCTACATTGACTCTTTTGACTAGTGAAATAAAAAAGAGAATGTTTATTTTTTTAATTTTTATCCGGTTCGATTCCCGGGTGAGACAGGCGAATTTTAGAAAATCCTTGAATGCAGTTTTATCTCTTTTTAAAAATAAAAGAATGTTTCCTTTAAGTAAAACGTGCTAACTTAATGATTTAAGGCAGTTTCCCTCCAGGACCCATAATTTTTTTCCACCCTGTATAATGTAAAGCAAAGTAGAGAGTCAGGAATAAGAGTAATCTGTGAGTTAGTAATGTTAACAAATGCAAAGGATAACTATTTGCGACAATAAATACGAACATAAACTGAATTTACAAGTCTACTCCGTATTTAGCACTGCTGGGGTAATTTTTGTATGCGTTAGAGGTACTTGTAACTTTGTAGTTTTTTAGCTTCTTTTTGGTTGGAGCGGGAGCCTCGCCCGAGGCCCGGCCGACATTACTCATCATTTGCGGTGATACCGCTCGTCATTGCGGCCCATTCAATTTGTTTATATTTCACGCCACTCGAGGTGCTCCCGGAGATATATCGCCTTTAACGCTGAAATGTGGGGCTTTCTCGATATTTATGATGGCTTTATCTTGAGCCTAGAGCTACGCTGTCTGCCTTAATGTACTTTACAGCGCCTGTAAAAGCGTCTCAGTTGTCATTTGCTGTTTATTATTTGACTTCCTACGTTTATTGAAGAATCATTTTAAGGCAGATGATTTTTATTTATAATTATTTCGTGAACTTTCTTTATGTTTGTTTTCTTCATTAGATGCTAATAGGTATCCAAGAACACATAAATCTTATATCTTTAAACGAGCAATTCTTGTATATATATTTATTTATTTCGGGGATCTCGGAAACGGCTCTAACGATTTTGATGAAATTTGGTATCTGGGGGTTTTCGGGGGCGAGAAATCGATCTAGCTAGGTCTCATGACCGGGAAAACGCCGAGCAAAGGTCGGTCGCCCAGATATTATAACTAAAGTCTCATATCTTAGATTCGAGGTTAGGGACGGAAGTATAGATAGAATATATTTTAGTAAATAAACAACGGGTATTTTCAGCCCAAAATGTGTCCCACATAAAATAACACTGGTATGCGTCACTCATTTTCTTCTCTACACATCTCCCATACAATTATTAAATGTACTAACTGAAAATAAACCAACTACCATTAAAACCTGTTAGTTTGTCTATGGTATGTAGTATGTACGGTCAACGATTTTGATTTCTGGGCCACTTCGTACTGTGTACAGTGACATTGATATAAGATCTCTAGCGGCTTTCATAGGGTACGAAGTGGCCTAGAAATCAAATTGGTTGACTCTTAAGGACATACATACATACCTACCTTTGCCCGATCACATTCTCATTAAAAAATAGGGCGTGGTGCCTTCTCCTGTACAGTCGGTTGTCTTACCTTCTACGATTTAGGAATCTAATTTTTGTATTCCTTGTGATACAGAGGCACTGGGCAGCGTCGGCAGCACGGCGGGCAGCTCGTGGCCGTCGTCGACGCCCGAGCCGTCGCCCTCGCCGACCACGGACGCCGCCGAGCCGGCGGACGCGGACGCCGAGCCGCCCTTCACCCTCGGCGCCACCGAGCACACGCCCTACCAGTGCCAGTTCTGTGACAAGGCCTTCCCTAGGCTCTCGTATCTCAAGAAGCATGAACAGGTAAGCGTCGATATAGTTGCTGTTTTACTACAGTTATGTTCTGTCCGTTATGAGACAAAGCATAAGACACGCACGCCACAAGATAGAAACGCTCATACGGCCGCGGCGCCCGTGGATTATCGATTGTTCATGAGCATGAGGTTAAGGAGTTAGCTGAATGGGTAACAGTGGTAACACTGACCGTAGTCACTGAGTTTCCGTGCGTTAGAAGGCATGTTACGCAGTCAATCCCAATTTTTAACTGGTAATAGCAGTAGTTATTGCTAGATTGAGAATTTTAATACTACCAAGTAGCCTAATTAACTAAGCCTAATTTCGCCGCTGGGTATAGTTTCCCTTCTGGATTGGAAGATCAGATATTACCTGTTGATATAAAAACTGACTGCAAAAATAAAACCATAACTCTCACCTACCTAAAGGTTATAAGGTTAAGCTGGAAGTGATCCCTCATAGGGATAAGTTCGCCTTTGTACTTTAATCTTATGTTACATGTATATTATTTCAAGATGTTTTTGTGTACAATAAAATGCTTACCATATGTGCATGCCATAAGTGTTATATGTAACTCATCTAAAATGTCGCTACGGAGATGGAGTTTTAAATCGCAACGCAACGGGTTTGTCCTCAGTATCTTTCGCTGTAACAAACCTGGCCGGCGGGTTGAACAATGTGGCCATTAAATCCGTCATATCTATGAATTCACAGTCCAGTTTCACCATGCAGCCACCGCGCTTCATTAGCAAGTAGATACCCAAAACGGCCCATTTACAGAGCCGGTGCGTAGATATGCATCTCAGCCGCCTTGCACCGAGCACCGAGCTGAGCTGAGGTCTGTGACGTGAGGGCCATTACGCCGGCCGTACATCTCGGCCCCTTTGTGCGTGCCGCTCGCCCGCGATCTCACTGCGTTACGATTACAACACACACCGCGACAGATCTAGCTGAGATAGGACAAATAGAAACGTCACTTTACATGCCGCCGCTCCCCAATCCGCCTACATCAGGATACAGATCGCTCTCAAACACGTAATGCGACAAAAATAACACCTTGCTGTGATTTAACTAGTTATAGCAGTTTCAAATAAACCGGAAAGGGTTAATGATTGGTAAAGTTGCTAAAGGATTTCATTAGATTATCAGAAGAAATTGCAGTCGCCGTTGCGTCTCGGCTGATATGGATCAGTGCATGCGCAGACGCAAACTTGTATCTTGGCCGTGGTCGCCGACAAATGTATCGGGCGATGATCGCGTCGGGCTCGCGCGCGACAGAGCGGTGACGGCCGGAAATAGGCTCGCGATAACAACTCCCTAGCCTGCGCGCCACACCTTTATCATCGCAACGCAGCTTGGGAAAGGCGTTCATTAAAAATAAATCAATTGGCAGTCCACAACTCCACACGCGGCCATTCGTTTCGCGCTCGACGCGCCTCCGGGGAAATCGTAAAACTGTAGAGTGCGTTAGGAATTAACTTGAAACTGTTCTCGTCTGTCCGAGTTAATTAAGACGTCTGATATGTATTGTATTTGATATAGGTTGATCAGTCGGAGCGCAATCTCGTGGTAATAAAGCAGTCTGCGCAGACAGCGGTGCCTGCGGTAGTGCGCGACTTCATCACACCCACTCTGCCACTGGCGTAGCCGAGTTGTCTTATTGCGATTCACCGTACCAATTAAGTTGATCGGTATTAATCTGCATTTATCCGGTTATCCTTTCCCCGAGCTACTGACTGATCGATGAGCGATGTCCGTGATACGAAACGCATCGGAATGAGACTTGGTACCTTAAAAAGTTTAGAGCAATTTGTGTCCTTAAAAATTTACTTAAGTTTATCCAAGGTTGTATCTCACCTATCATTCTTCCTAATTACCTTCTTGTGTTTCTCTCGAACCTCGTTAAGCTGTAACTTTTAGTGAAACGCGTTTAAGTAAAAAACCAGCCATTATGATACACATCAAGAGTAAATCTGTTGTCTAACATGTTTATCGCTGACTATTTTTAGGCTGTAGGCGCGCCGGGCAGTGGTGCTGACCCGAGGGCACCCGCGCAGCGTGAACCGCCGCTGTCGTTACACCTGTGAAAGTCACTCGGTAGCCGGCTAGTACCCATTCCACGGTTTTTATTGACCATCAACATCCCCACAAACTTGTTTTGAACGCTCTTGGTGATCTTTACTTGGAAATATTCGTCGCGCGGTCTCACGGTGCTACGGTAATAATAACTCGTGATGTTATTCGCGTGTATTTTCACCATAAACAGAGGTGGTGTTATGGCGAGAGCGCGGGGCGGCCAGCAGGGCTCCGCGCACCCAGGGCCGGCTCCCGCGGCGCGGCCGGCGCTCCGCTTATTGACTGCTTGCACGAAGCTCAATGGAAAATTAATTTCGCAAGGTGTTGCGTCTGGTTCGCCACAGCGTGAATCAATATTATACTTAGGTTTTCTATCGTGTGATGATCGTATTCGCCGTAGGATACGATACGGTATGCTAATCACGTTACCAATTATTCTAATTGATACAATTAATAATTATATACCTACTAGGTACTGTTAGGTACAAATTTCTTTTTAAGTGAAATTATTGTTTTTAAGCGGCCAACAATGATGTAAATTGTGACATTGGTGGAATTGAGACTAAAACACTCTTTATACTTTTATACTTATAGTTTTGCATACCTACTTTTTTTCTTTGCACCTTTTATTAAATCTCTGTTTAGCCCTGTTTAGCCCAATGGTTGGCTGGTAGAGAATGCCATTTGACATTAAGCCCGACATTTGTACAAATCTGAGTTTTGTGCAATAAAGTTTAAATAAATCCATACTAATATTATAAATGCGAAAGTGTGCCTGTATGTATGTCTGTCTGTCTACTAGGTAAGTGCCTGATATAAAACAAATAGCAATTAAATTCTATCGCGATAAACGAGTTTCACGCGGACGAAGTCGCGGGCAAAAACTAGTAAATAATAAAAGTGAATAAGGCATATGAGACTTAGGTGGATACGAAATATGTATAACCAAAGAATACCGCATTAGGCGCAAGAAAATATAAAGCTTTCTTGAGACCTACAGAAATCTGAGGTAAGATTGTCTCTGGGTAATGGCGGTATTACTTACCAGCGCTAACAGTCCACTGTAGTTTGAAAATATCACAAAATTGACAGTATTTTCAAAGTACTCGTATCATCCGCAAAATAAATAATCGGATGGGTCATAAACAGATTTAGGTTCGCGCCTTTCCTGTGGACATATCAAAAGTTAAGAGCTACAAAGCTTAATGTTTGATTGGTCTAGCACCTAATCCGCACAAACAGTGTCTCCGTTACTATACATCCATGTGATAACAGCATAAGTTTCATGCACGTACATAAGCCGTTAACTATTGTCCACAGGAGGGACGACTTCTGTTTTTTCAAGTGTTTATGACCCTGATACTTAATGATAATGACCAGTATCACATAACGAAGTTAGTATAGACGCGTGGGCCACGGGCATGGGCGCTAGTGGCCGCGATTTATCGCTTGCCGACGATTGGATTTATTAATTCTGTCGGCGCAGGATTGCTCCAATTAAGCGCGGGGAGTAAACATGCCGCTGTCATGTTTATGCGTTGTGGTTGTGCCACAGTACTTGTTAAAGGATCAGCGAATACGGAAACAAAGTATAATTACTATGATAGGTATAAATATACCTATACTAACTTAACAAATCTGTTCGGCTTATAGTAGGATTACATTCGATTTTCTTAGTACGTACCCACAGTTACCTACATTAGATTTTCTTAGTACTTATGTACCTACCCAATGTGAGCATGCCTCCTGAAAAAAAAATTGCCTCAATGTTGCCAGTTCAGGCTTGTAAAATTGTAAATTGTAGGTACGTGAAACGTGCCCCAGAACTCTTTTCTGAATAAACCCTTTTCTGAATGTGTGTTTTGGTTAAAAAAATATTGAATTAGAAGAAGTAGTTTATAGGAGATTATCCTCTAAATCCAAACTTTAATTTTGTACAAAACATACTTACATAAAACGTAATTTGAGAGCCCGAAAAAATAAAATAAGCCAAAATAATAATTAAATAAACTAACTAACTTACACTAATCAACCTAGTCCCAAACTAAGCAAAGCTTGTACTATAATAGGTACTAAGCGACGATATATATACTTATATAGATAAATAAAAACTTATACATAGAAGACATCCAAGACCCAGGAATTAATATATATATTCGTATTATTCGTGCTCATCACACAAATAAATGCCCTGACCGGGATTCGAACTCGGGACCTCCAGCTTCGTGGGCAGGGTCACTACCAACTAAGTAATTGTTTACAAACATCTTTGTCACACCAAAATGCCGATTACTATAGTGCGCGCCATCCACGTAAGCGCGCCCCTCCACTGCCCAATCCGTACAACCAACTGCCCACAGATTAGTATGAGATTCGCTGTGGAGGGGCGCGTCGTCGTAGATGGCGCGCACTATACTTACTGGTTGTAACATTTCTACTGTGGGGGACTGTGGTGAGACGTGAGACGCACCGCGCCCGCTGACATGAGACCCTAGAGAGTCCAGAAGTTTAGGAGTATTCTAGGTAGTACTTTTAAGAGATATGCAAATGGGATACGATAATAATTGCACAATTTTGATATACAGCTCTAGAACTATGATATCAGCCCGTAGAAAAATGATCCTATAGAAGGGAGATTAGCTAATCACTAACGGGGCGGAGATAATTTGTCAGTTTTTCTGGGGTGACCACTAGAATAATCACCCTATTTTTAGGTTTTATTGAGAATTTTCAAAATAAACTCAAGAATAAATATACTTGTTAGCTTGTTAAAAACTAAAGCCGTTCTGTAAATGTGACATTTATTTTTTTAGTTTTAAGTAAGTAATTGTTGATAGGTATGTGCGTATTTACAGGAAATAACCTTACCTTTGAACATGAATTCTAAATTCTGCCTTTGGATATAAATGCCTGATGCGGAACATGTTACTGACGATGAATAAAGAACGTAAGTTGTCAAATAACTAATTGTCAAGGAAAGTATCGAAATAATTTCAAAATAATTAACAATGGAACCTAGCGCTTTAATATGGCGCTTAATAGGTAGTTCATGGGATAGGTACTTAATATTTCAAAGATCATATAATAATTAAAATTAACATTCATTCAGAAAAATAGTAGACCGATTCTATCTTGAACCACATTCGTAGAACCCTGTAGTGTAAGTTGTAGTCGCTTGGAGTGACAATTTAAATTATAATAGGTACGTGAGTTTTCACCGTTTAGTAAAATACGGGTTCAAATCGAATCCCCATCTAATTAAGTACCTACTGTAATTTAGATAGAACTGTTAACATAGGTTCAATTAATGTGTAGCTAGCTGCGGAGTTAGATTACCTGATGTATAGTGTTCGTTAATGATGAAATTTAGATCGATAGCTTCCCATACATCCTGGCGCAGATGTCGCTTGGGTTTATTGGCCTTAAGTATAAAAAAAAACCGGCCAAGCGCGTGTCGGGCCACGCGCAAGGTAGGGTTCCGTAGTCGTCCACCCGTTACATTATGTGGACTAAAAAGTTCGCAAACTTATATTTACTATCCTTTTGACAGAATTAACAACATTATCTAAGGTATTAATGGAAATTGTTCGAAAGTTTGCTTTTGCAAAGTACATTTCTGAAGTTCGACTATTACTCGTTAACTAGTAATGTCTACTTAGGTGTTATAGTTTTCCTTTTAAGTTCATTGTAGGTAAGTAGGTATATACTACTACCATGATTTTTTTCACATACCTAGGAGCCACCGTTTAGCTGACAGGGGGGGGACACTTGACCATAACAAAAATTATCACTTCCAAGCTTAATATCACGCTAACCAATTCTTTAATTAAAAAATGCTTTTAGAAACGTTATAATATTTTTAAAAGAGCTATCCAACGATACCCCACACGATGGGGTTTGGCAGTAAAAAAAATTGCACCGCCACTTTACATGTAGGGGAGGTACCCTAAAAAAAAATTTTTTTAAAGATTTTATTCTACCGTTTTGTCGGCGTCATTTATATGTATACTCATGCCAAATTAAAGCTTTCTAGTACTAACGGTTACTGAGAAAAACGAGGGTCGGACGGACGGTCGGACGGACATGGCGAAACTATAAGGGTTCCTTGTTTACTACAGAACCCTAAAAATATGAGCAATCTTAGGTATATCGCAGTGTAATGAAATATACATTATACTGCAATATAAGATCCCTATTTAAAGAAGAAGGAAAAGGGAAGAAAGAGGAGGAAGGGTGGAAGGAGACGGGGTTTTATGAAGTATGACACTTGGCCCTATTATCATTTATTATAATCAGCCTATTTGACAATTTTCGATTTTGGCACAGACAATCTGGCGGAAATTGTTGAACGAAATATATAGCAACGTGATCGAGTAACTTTCTTATGTTGGCGGCATTATAACATTTATACATATAAGTGACAGCTTATTTGTTAAATAAAATTGTTGCCATATAAAAAAAATGCTTGTGCCGCGACTCGCTGGTAAGACTCTATTTAAGGCGCTACACTGAGAAATTTAGAAACTTTGAAACGCTGTTCTGCCCAGACGAAGAGACAATAGGGACTGATTTTCAGATATATAATTCTTGACTATATGATTGTGATATTGACAATAGCCGAAACATAATTGCTTAAAATTTTCTCGATAGAAAAGGTATGCAAAGTTGAGTCTATATTTTCCTTTTTTTACTCAGCCTACTAAAACAACGCATTATTAAAAGACATGATTAAGTTAATATGATGGTATTTTACCTCATCTAGGTACTGACAAGAGGAAGTTTAATAAATCTGCACACAGTCAGATATTTACCGAGAATTGTCTAAAATAGCCATTCCCGGAGAGTGTTGCATCCCGTTTTGTCGTGAACGAAAAAACATACGCGCGTCTCTTTCAATCAATATATCGCCTTAAGCATAAATAGCTTGAGTAAATAGGCATCTTCTGGGTGAGTACGCTCCATCTTCGACCTCGTATTTACCCTTGGGTTAGATGCTGGCAAAGAACAAACTGATTCGCAATAAAAAAAACGTACTTGTATAGGCGCAGCACACATTGAAAAAATGACTAGGTACTAAGAGATTGGTTTTACTCTACGTTGAATTGTCATTGTTAGATAATAATTGTCAATTTGGTGAAATAGAGACCTGAAGTTATTTAAATGGGGTATTCACAGACGTAGTACCTATATAAGAGCAAGTAGCTTTCTTATCGACGGCGGAAGCGCCACTACTTAGTTCAATTAGGTTCTTAAACCGGACACCGTCCATAACTGCTGTTAGATTCCACTAAAATTCTCAGCACATTATAAGTTCTAGTTTTTAAACTTATTTGTGAATAAGTATGAATTTAATGATTTTAGTGCTGATTGATTACTTATTTGATTAGATTACACAAATTAAAGGCGTCGATCGATTGTTTTATAAATTACAAAAGGAAAATCTTAAGAGTGACCAGTGTCGGTACTAAATTTTGCCCGCTCGTGAAAGGTTCTCGCAATAGGTATCTACCTACTATAGATAGGTAAATAAAGGTAGAACCCGACACTGTATAAGTAAGACTTAGCTCATAACAATATAAAGTAAAGTAACCCAGTGCTTATTACTTTTATATCACATTAGTACTAACAAGAGTTATCATTGCTGGTGTCATAACTCGTAATCAAGTGCGTGTGAGGTGTAGTTTGTTTCGCGTCTACCTGCGCGCGCGGCGCTAACGAATTGAGATGTGGCGCTAATGGCCCGGCCGCCAGCCCTGTGGTAATTGAGGGAGCACGAGACCGCAAACCCTTCTAGCCAAACAACAGATTTCATCCGAAAAGATCAATGCTTGTCTATCGATTTCTTGCGACCGATTAGAATCCTTGGGTTTTGCGTTCCATTGGGGTTGGGTTTTTAATGCACATCTGTTGTAGCAAATTGAGATAGTCACGTGTTAAAGTACATAGTCTAGTCTGCATCATATTGTATTTAAATAATAACAACACAACGGAACGAATACACAGTGCGCAAATTGCATGCTTACCATGCACGGCCAGACATGATTGATTCGTTCCAAATTCGATTTTACATAAAATACAGTCTGTTTAAGAGAAAAACGCTTCATTGCTTAAGAGCGTGATAGAATAGAAGTCAATCATTTTGAACGCGTGTTTAGCATGATACTGGAAGAGTGCCGTAGAGGTGGTCAATTAGTAAAAGCGTGAAGTGCCTGTCATAGTTTGGGAATGTATTGTATTTGTGGTGTGGGGCTCGGCTGGTTTGAGTTCACGTTGGTGCGAAGGCCGATGGCTCCCATTATCTCACTGCCAGCGAAGATCCATAAGCGCTACATTTGCATCCTCATTATGGACTTATGAATAATCCTTTGAACATGAAACGACCATTTTTACACGTACACCAAACTAAACAACCACTTGTATGTACTAGGCTAATAGGACATGATTTCCCACATAAAAATGTAGAGTTATTTTTAAGTTGCCTATGGTTAATACTGCTATAATTATATATATAGTTTCATCACTTTAAACATAAGTTCCAGAACATCTTATATTGGCTCCTGCACTAGGCGTAACCTGTCTCGCAGGTAACCAACTCGAATATGCAAAGAGTTGACGCACGAAAAGTTAACAATTGTTGTGAGACAAACTAGAGATAATGTTATTGATATTTCTATAACTGTGATCGGTTACAATAAGTATAATTTAGCGTAGTCATGGATTGCCCAATAAAGATGTTCCGGTGTGGCTTACCGATGTCTATCGAGCGCGGCTCCCGAGCCGGATCCCGGGAATGTTATCGGTTCCGTATCGATTATTCACGCGAACAATCATGGTGCCGATTCGGTATCGAACGGACGTCGACTTCTACTAAATAGGTATACTAATAAAAAATATTATTAAGATTTAGAAGATACCTACTAATATTTACGACGTTTAAGAGCGCTTGAACGGATCCACTAGCTATAGTATGGAAATGAGTAAGTACCTAATCGAAGTCGAAGTGAGCGACCAGAAATTTCGAATAGAATAAAAAAGTGCTTACCTATATGCCCGAAATGTGATTAATAGATTGGACACAATCTAGTAAAGGCAGAATTTTATGAATTGTTGCACTTACAATACCTAATAAAACAAGGGTACCGTGACTCCGTTGAGTGAGAGAACGAATGGGTATCGATTTCGATCCTAAATTTTGATTTCTGATTCGAAAGTAATAATCCCCGTCTCGTTTTTTAGTCTGTACCGATTGTTATAAATAAAATGCCGGCATGGGTGAGCTTCGCTGAGGCAGCCCAGTCATCTCGGGTCGGTTCTCACGACTTTTTATGCCTAACGCACCCGCAGTTATTTCAACTTTATCATCGTATGACTTACACATTTTAATCGTTGCTCTTACACGTAGCAAAGAAAGGTTTTTCATAAGATTGATATTATTTTCTAAGATGAGATTTCGATTTCAAACTTAATTAGTTTCTATAGAATAATTTACAGTATTAGACCTTTTCTATATTTGGAGGAATTCCTCTTGAAATGGGCCGGAAAAACCCTGGACACCTCATGCTGTGCGAGCCAACGCTCTTCTCTGCTGTTATTCTTCTTTATGATTTATTTGTTTCTTCATAATTTTTCCTCTTCTTGGCAGAGTAAGCGCCTCTCGTCGTCGTCCCAACGTGATATTATTTAGTTTTAGGAAATATAATGATATGTATGTTAGTCTTTAAGGTATTTGTATAATGGGCCACAGATGCCTAAAATAAATGATTAAATAAATAAATAAAAAGTTAGAGTGAGGCAACAACAGGCTGTTTTTTTTTGGCTAAAAAGCCATCTCTTCAGACAACCTTTGTGATCGGAATAAATAGAAGTGGAAGTTTAAGCAGACGAGGTCGAGAAGTCAGTTTTGGTGTCAGTCACTTTCGACTGCGTGCGGTTTTGAATAAATCGATACAATTTTGACAATGGTCATCTGTTCCAGACACACTCGGACCAGATGCCCTTCCGCTGCGAGTTTTGTTCGCGGCACTTCAAGCACAAGCGGTCGCGCGACCGGCACGTGAAGCTGCACACCGGCGACCGCAAGTACCGCTGCCCGCACTGCGAGTCCGCCTTCTCCAGGAGGTACGACATTGTTGCATGGGTGTTCCTATTCTACTAATAATACAAAACTCTTGGATACTTATGTGAGAATGTCTGTCTATAACACTCTACTCTACGTTATGTTTGATACTCTTTCACGTAAAAACTACCGAACTATAGGTAATATTAACTATATGAATTTTTTTGTAATAGGTGTAGCTATCAGAATAACACACAGGCTTGTGGTATTGTCCACGCGGCATTCCTAAGATGTGGTATCACTAGTCAATACGCGCACCAGTAGGTACTATTATAGTTTATAGTACCTAGATCAAGCGATAGAAGCTCTGTCTGATAGGGCCAAGGCACCTGCCGTTTATTCTTAAGCTATTTCGTAGTAAGAGACGACATTAGGAAAACATTTGCATTTTAACAAAAGCGTCTCTTTAATTCTATAAAAGCCAAGTAGGAAATGTCCTAATGGAGCAACATAATTAGATTCTTATAAGTATTTATGGATAAGAATGGCCTCGAAATAGAATAGGTACAAAGTCCTTAAGTCAAAGGCTATTGAAGTTGGTGCGAGCAGTAAGGCACAAGGCAACGGTAAGAGGACGGAGGCGCGACAATGGGACTCTAAGATTGATCACCGCGACACAAAGCTCGCTGCTCGGCCACGGCGATGCGTCACCTTTTTCGTCACCTCACCTCGCCGCGGTCACGTGACTAATTCCACGCAATTTGTCGGCCCAACGAACCGCCGTCGAGTGAAAAGAGATGATGCGCTGACAAATGGCGTCGAGGGTCTCACAAAAATGAAATAATGGCCCGTACCTAAACTGGCACGACGAGCCCGACCATTAGCGGAGGTGTTTGGGCGAACGCCTCTATTCTGTAGTTTGCGTGAAAAGCCTCTTTGTTAGTTCTGTTTGGTCCGTGCTTTATGTGGGCACTTATGTCTCATATGACAAATTGTCATCTGTGGTCACATAAAAGACGACTTTATCTCGCGTGGATGTTTTCGAGCAGACATTTACATTTTTTGTGGGTGTAATTTTGGAATGTTTCTGGCCCATAAACATAAATCTTTTTGTGGCTAGTTTGGTATGCTAACTACTGATAGCGATCACGTTAAGCTCTCATAATTATGAAGTTATAGAAAATTAATTACCTTAATAATTTGCAAAATAACATATACTCGTGCCAATACCTATACTTCTACTACTTAAGACTATACTACTACTACTTATACTACTCGGCACTCGTCCTCAATTAGACGTAGGTACTATTGCATCCTTATGACACAAGGTCTTAGTAGGTATTTAATTAGTTTACTGTAGCAAAGCATAGACCAAAGCATTAATAATAGATTCACCCAGTTTAATTAATTTATTAGCAACCGTACTGTCTTTTCGAAGATCTCACGGTTCGAAACAAATGCCATACGATGAATAAATAATATTAGAATACAAAGTAATCGATATTGTTTTCAACTTGTTTCCTTATAAGAAATTAGATTAGAATAACATTATTATATAACAACATTGTAAAATAGAGAACTCTGTTAAAATTGCGGCCCTACGATGGTCGCGTTTATCGCGTGAGATAACAAAAAAGCATTCGGCTCATCATACATCATACCGCTTAATAGACACAATAGTACCTACGCTTTATCATCAACGTACGTAAAATTATTGCTGTTTCTCACATAACATTTTCTATTACAGCGATCACCTAAAGATCCACATGAAGACGCACGACATTCAGAAGCCGTTCCAATGCACTGTGTGCAACCGCGGCTACAACACAGCGGCGGCGCTGACGTCGCACATGCAGGGCCACAAGCGCGACCGCGAGGGCCGCGAGCCCGACCGCCGGCGCGCGCTGCGTTGCCCGCGCTGCGGGGACGCCTTCCGCAGGACTGATCTCTTGCAGGTCATTGCTGATTCCCTATTAGATTCATTCATCATCAATATCATCATCATCATATCAGTCGAAGGACGTCCACTGCTGGGCATAGGCCTCCTCCCCCAAAGAGTGCCACAATGACCAGTCCTGCGCCATCCCCATCCAGCGGACGCCCGCGACCTTTACCAGGTCATCAGTCCACCTTGTGGGGAGTCTACCCACGCTGCGCCTTTCGGCTTGCTTCATTACTGGACAGTTAGGCATGTAGGTACCTTCGTCGCTCTTACCCTAAGCATCAAAAAGTTACATGGTTCAGTTTGCTTTACCATACATCACGTAGCTATGTTGAAAGTCATAAAGGTACTTATTTTCGTCGCTTATTTAGCGATTGCGTCGATGACTTGAGAATTAATTGTCGTTTTTGTCTGGTTACAGGCTCACATGACGAGCGCCCACGGCGTGGACGCGGCGGCACTTACGCCTCCGCGGCGAGTCGCCTCCCAACCGCCGCCCACTCTCCTCGCCTGTATATACTGCACACGAGATACGTTTACCAGCATGGAGCAATTGCAATTGCACGTTCGGGCCGCTCACTCGGCTTTACTCAATGGAGAAACTGTGGACCAAAGCGTCGACCAGCCCGCCCCGACCGATCTTAGCAGAAGAGCGCCCGACGAGCCTCCGGTCAAGCGGCGTCGATCGGACTCTACAACGCCACAACTAGCTTTGTCGCCTGGGACACTTCTTTGCAATCAATGCGACGCGGCCCTTCCTGACTTTGAAGCGTTCCGCGCCCACTTGAAAGGTCATCTCGAGGAGGGTGGAGAGCTGAATCGATCTAGCCCGACGCCTTGTCCACACTGTGGGGCGTCGTTCGCTGACGCGGCGGCTTCGGAGCGCCACCTCACCGCGCATTATCTGGCTGTGTCCTGCGAGTACACCTGCCATAGCTGCGCACGCAGCTTTCCCACGCCGGACGATTTGCAGAAGCATCTGTTGGATCTGCACGCTCATCACCTTTACCGATGCTCGCTCTGCAAGGAGATCTTCGATTCTAAAGTAGCCATTCAGGTGAGTTTTCATATAGAGGTATAAGTATTGTAGGTATTCATTTTTTCTTGCTCTTAGCTCCATGATCATTGGCCCGTTTTAGTGGATGGTCAGAGGCATTGTTTTTGGGCAAGAACTGGACCCAAAATACCAACGATACGTCAGTCGATGGCCGGAAGTGACAGCTTACAGTTGTCAGTGTAGTCTTCATCTCGGGTGTAAGAAATGTAGGTAGGTCCAAAATGGTCAGGTCTTGGTCTTACTTATATGGTCTTACTTTTGAAATCGTTGGTCAGATGTTGGTCACCATTATAGAATCAGTACTTGAATGCATAGGAAAGTACGAGTTTTGACATCGTGGCGGCGCGCCGTCAGGGGGCGTAGGTAATCCTTAGAATTTCATTTTGATTTTTCTTCAGTTCCTTCATGGGCTTTGTAGTAAAATAGTGTTGTATTGGTGCAGGTGCACTTCGCGGTAGCGCACAGCGGCGAGAGCAAGGTGTGGGTGTGCCGGTCGTGCGGCGCGGCGGGCGGCGCGCTGCGCTCGGAGGCGGAGGGCGCCGCGCACGTGCGCGCGCGCCACGCCTCGCGCTGCGCGTGCGGCGCCGTGCTGCCGGGCGCGCGCGCGCTGCGCCAGCACGCGCAGCTGCACGCGTACCGCTGCCCTGCGCCCGCGTGCCCCGAGTCCTTCGCCGTGCAGTATTTGTTAGAACGGCACATGCAGGCGCACCATGCCGTGCCACACCAGGTCAGTACACTCCTCTGTTTCACACCAACTCCTCAAAGTGTTTTTGTGAACATTCATAGGTAGTGCGACTCTGTCCATCTGTTTTTCGTAATACTTAGTTATTTTTAATCTTGGTTTGCGTTTATGAAAAATCAATGCACCTCCGCTCCTATATCTGCACGAGGCCATCCATAAAGCGTGTGAAAGGAGCCTAGGGAGGAGCAAGAATAGAAATAGCAAGAATTTTATTTCGACAACATGCTAGGTATTAAAATTACAATAAAATTACTTAAAACCAAAAACTGTTGCGAAAATGGGGCCGAACATTTTAAAGTAAGTACTTAATTCTAATTAAATATAGGTACTAATAACTCTATTGAAAGTTTAAAGTTTCATAATTTTTTGTAGGGTGTGAACGGCGAAAGCGCGCGCGCCAAGCGAGTGGAGAACAACAATTCCGGCGACGGCGCGGACGGCGCGTGCTCGCCCTGCCTCGGCGGCGAGGCGGGCGCGGGCGTGGCCGCGGGCGCGGGCGATAGAGGTGGGTGATAAATATCTTCACGATGAAAAAATCACGGTGATCCGCCGTTAAAAAGTGACAGTGTGACTTGTCACGAAGTAACAACGTAACAAAACAACGTTGTTACTTAGCGTTACGATATCACTGGAATAGGGTCCATACCAGCCGATATCATTCTAGACCTTATTACATCGTATCAAGGTTCAAATAATTCCCGACAGTCTTGTAACGCCAGGGACGGAACGTAGGAGTAGAAGTAGCTGTCACACTAGTCACAGAGTACTCGTAACATCAGTTGTTACAGAAATATCAGTAACTGCCGGAACGATCGAAACGTAAATGTCGTGACACAAAATAACCGAAGTGACAAAGTCGCGGTGATTTTGGAACGGGAATAACAGTAACGGTGATCGAAAAGTAACGCTTTTCTCAATGTTTAGCGATAGCGAGCGACGAGCGCCGCCGAAAGAACGGCGCCGTGGCGCTGCAGTGCGCGTACTGCGGGG
The DNA here is from genome assembly GCA_951800055.1 of Cenopis cana. NCBI lineage: Eukaryota > Metazoa > Arthropoda > Insecta > Lepidoptera > Tortricidae > Cenopis > Cenopis cana. The sequence continues at coordinate 8,921,562 of OX637476.1, read as the reverse complement.
AACGTACGCGCAGCCGTGCGGAGCTAGAGGCGCACACGCGCGCACACTCGGGCGCCGCCGCCGCCAGACACAAGTGCCTCATCTGCGACGAGATCCTGCCCTCGGCCGCCGTGCTCGCCGAGCACAAGCTCACGCACTGCAAGGTGACGCACTTTCTTCTTCTTCGTAAGCTGTAGTAATGTTAACCCTAACCTAATACCTTCATAAGTAGTAATGTTAATGTAATATTAATTAACTAATAGATACCAGACACCTTAACTCAATAAATCTTTTTGGTTTAAGATTATTAGGTAAGACGGACATGTAATATAATTTTTATGAAATAAACAGCTATTTTTTTATCTATTATGTAGGTGGTAGCAGGCGACACTTGCGCCCGCTGCCGCGCGCGGCTGCCCTCCGAGGAGTCATTCCTGAGCCACATGGCGCGGCACCACCCCGCGCTGCCCGCGCCCTGCGTGGTGTGCCGCCAGACGCTCGCCTCCGAGCCCGAGGCGCGCCTGCACGCGCGCTTCCACCTCCGCTGCTCTGGCGACGAGCAACGCTGCGCGATATGCCTGCGCGCGCTGCCCGATGGCGAGGTAACTACTCCAGTCATTTTATTTTCACTAGCGTGGTAAAATATGGATATAGAGGTACCTAGGATGTGTGTTGCTGAGTTTTGGGTGTTTACTATATATTTAATCTGTAATATCTGTAACTTCTTTTTACACGTGCTATTGACATATAAATAAAAAAAACAGAAAAGAGTCATTGTTGTCCTCGAATTAGGGATCAAAGTCGTACTTTTCTTCCCTCAATCAGTCAACAATGACTTCTTCCTCATAGAAGACGTGAAAAGCAGTATGTGCAACTCGGTAGCAAAATTATTTGTAAGACATTTCATCTTTTTAGCAATAGGCGGTGTGAAAAGCAATATGTGTCACACGGTAGCAAAATTATTTCCGCCTTCGGCGTAAACACTTGAATCGCTCGCTACACTCAAGATTCTGCTTTAGAATTCCTCGCTACGCTCAGGATTCTATTGTAGAATCTTTCGCTTCACTCAGAATTCATGATACCGCCCTCGCCGTTAATATATCATTTTGCTCCCTTGAGACACAATCTAGGTACTATAGTATGGGATTAATTTGATTGACTTGAGATTGTCTTTAATATTTCTTTCTGTTTATTGAAGGCGGCTGCGGGAGGCGGCGCGCGAGCATGCGCCGCGTGCTACGCGCGCCACGCCACCCCCCGCGCGCCCGCGCCCGCCGACCACGACTGCCGCCTGTGCCGGCGCGCGCTCGGCTCGCCCTCGCGCCTGCAAGCCCACCTCATAGAACACACGTTCGCCGGCATCGGAGCCTTTACCTGCTATCTGTGCTCGGCCGTGTTTACAAGCGCAGCTGGCCTACAGCGACACCTGCCCGAGCACGCATCCGCGCCGCGACCGTATGACTGCGCGCGCTGCGGCCTCAAGTTCTTCTTCCGCGCGGAACTCGACAACCACTCGTTCGTGCATTTAGAAGAGGCGGAGATAGCTCAGCGCGCGTTTTATGAAGCGTACGCGCGCGGTGCGGCGTCCGCGTGGGCCGCGCTGGCGCCCCCGGAGGCGGCGGCCGAGCCGGAGGTACCCGTCAAACAGGAGCCCGAGATTAAGGAGGAGAAGACGGACGAGTATATCGAGGTGGGCTCCCCCCCGCCGCCGCCACCCGTGGCGCCACTGCCGGTAGTGAAACAAGAGAAGCCCGACGAAGACTGAGCGCCGTCGACCTATTTCGTCCGTGAGGCGGGCCGCCTCTGCAATACTAGATTACGTCCCGACTAGTTTACGTTATATAGATAGTTACGTTAAAGTTAATATAATAATCGTTGAATTTGCGTTTAGAACGCCGTATTTTCAGTAAGTAAAATAGCAGCATTGTGTTGATTAAGTGATGTATGTTTTATAATGTTTACATGGCTATTTGTAAAAGTTGTTAAGTTAATAAATTATCCTGTTAAGCTTCACTTATCTAAGCAAGTGATTGTTTCTTTTTACCGCAATTACTAATATATAACCACAACTTTTAAATAACACACACGACTCTCCAGGCATGTATTTTTAAAGCAGGGCTAAGGGCGGGTTGCATCAACTTACGTTTACAGACCAAGCAGCGTTAGGTTAGACGAAGCCAGTGTTGGCTGCCAGTCACTGGCCGGCAGCGCTGGCTTGGTATTAGCCTCGTATAAACAGCTTTTGAAGATAAGCCAGCGCTGGCTGCTAGCACTGGCGGGAATATTTTTCAAACCAGTCATGTCCCGTAGCAGCGTTAGGTTAGACGAAGCCAGTGTTGGCTGCCAATCACTGGCCGCCAGCGCTGGCTTGGTATTAGCCTCGTACAAACAGTTTTTGAAGATAAGCCAGCGCTGGCTGCTAGCACTGGCGGGAATATTTTTCAAACCACTCATGTCCCGTAGACCCGGCGCCAGCGTGAGGACGGAGTGTAGACCAGTCCACATCCGTAGAACAAAACATTTGCACACCACAAAAATAATAATGAATCCAGTTGGCCTCATTTAAAAACAAAACGGGCAAGGCCAACGCAGGCTTGTCTGAGGACTGCCGCCAGCGATAATTACTTCATCTAATCCTTGTGGCTCCGGCAGCTCATCACATTACGGACCGTTTGAAACAACCGACCCTAAAGGGTGTTTTAAGCGGTAGCGACTTGTTGCTGTATCCAGGGCAGCAGTGCGGCGATGTTGACATAGGCCGCGGGGACGTTGGCGTTGGCGCAGCCCAGCCCCCACGCCACCAGCCCCACCACCACCCACTGCCCGTTCGCCTGGCACACTAGCCCGCCACCACCGTCACCCTGAAACCGGTACAACTTGGTTACTAGTATGAAGTGTCAAATATCATACACCTTGGTATTACTAGTAACTCGTAACTTTATCGCTCAAGTTGGTCTTGTTTAACCCTTTGACCGCCAAAGCGATAGTTTGTCGTCGTGCCCAGTACGCCAAGCACTGTTTTTTGGTGTAATGTCTAAACCAATAAAAACAAATTAGAACAGTTCATAAATTATTTTTTTCATGATACGACGACACACAACCACTTTATAAGTTCTTGGCGGTCAAAGGGTTAACACATGTACAACATGACACCCTGTAAGGGTACTTAGTCTAAAGGTAATCTATAAAATCACAATATTGAATCACAGTTTACACACATCGAGATCCCCTTGACTACTGATTCTAACTACCTATATTTAGGTGTGATATTTATTTACATTGAAATAATCTTGCAGCGAGTAAAACAGTTTGCTATTAAATAGGTTTTTAACTTTTTAACAAATATATTGTATTTGAGTTCGTGTGCTATTTCTTTAGGCAGGCTATTGTAAATTAAATACGTCTGGTTGTCATATAGGTCTTTTATTACTCATTTTTAAGTTGCTAGTTGGGAGCGCTATTTTCTTTTCATTTTTCAAAGAGTGTTGGTGTGACAGTCTTTATTTTTTGTAGATACCAATCTTTAATAGAATTTAGACTATACGGGAATATATAGTGACCTTCAATAGACACGACTATCGATCATTCCTCAAGTGAGATAATTATTATGTCTCATAGGAAAAGCAATTGGGGTCTATGATGGTCAAGTTTATCGACGACAAACGACAAGATAAAGCATCTGTCACTTTCTGATACCAACTCGATAGAAAAGTGACAGATGCTTTGCTATATACTCTGTCCTTTGTCGTCGATAAACGTTACATACCATAATACGGGGCATGTTGAAGATCTACGCCTAAGGCGACTTCCTGATTTGTCGGTGCGGAGCAGGGATCGGAACCGGTTTCCAAATACCGGTATTATTTTGTTCCTAAACCGGTTTGATTTCGTTCTTACATAATACCGGTTTATCAAAATACCTGTTAGTGAAAGAACGAATTATTTCGGTTATCAGTATTCTAGGAGAACGGAATTTTAACGTTCCGTGGAACTTTATTAAACCGGTTTAAAATGTCACGACTGTCACTTTCTCACTTTTGAAGGCGTTGTCGTCAGGTAATAAATACCATCACCCGCGGGCCCCGCGGCGCGTGTGCTCTTATAATATTTAGATTAGAAGCTAATTTATATGATGCCGCCGGAACGGAAGACAGCCACTGGAACTTCGTAACGGAAAGTGCTACGGTAGTCGAGATTGGGCTCGTTTGTTGTGTTGTCTTGAGTACTTACCACTGGACCTGATGTCGAGGGTCTGATGATGCAGCCGGAAGAGAGTCACTGGAACTGCCTAACGGAAAGTGATAAAGTAGTCGAGTTTGGACTTGTTTGTTTTGTTGTCTTGAGTACTTACCCCTGGACCTGATGTCGAGGGTCTGATGATGCAGCCGGAAGAGAGTCACTGGAACTGCCTAACGGAAAGTGATAAAGTAGTCGAGTTTGGGCTTGTTTGTTTTGTTGTCTTGAGTACTTACCACTGGACCTGATGTCGAGGGTCTGATGATGCAGCCGGAAGAGAGTCACTGGAACTGCCTAAAGGAAAGTGATAAAGTAGTCGAGTTTGGGCTTGTTTGTTTTGTTGTCTTGAGTACTTACCACTGGACCTGATGTCGAGGGTCTGATGATGCAGCCGGAAGAGAGGCACTGGAACTGCCTAACGGAAAGTAATAAAGTAGTCGAGTTTGGGCTTGTTTGTTTTGTTGTCTTGAGTACTTACCACTGGACCTAATGTCGAGGGTCTGATGATGCAGCCGGAAGAGAGCCACTGGAACTGCCTAACGGAAAGTGATAAAGTAGTCGAGTTTGGGCTTGTTTGGTTTGTTGTCTTGAGTACTTACCACTGGACCTGATGTCGAGGGTCTGATGATGCAGCCGGAACAGAGCCACTGGAACTGCCTAACGGAAAGTGATTAACTAGTCGAGTTTGGGCTTGTTTGTTTTGTTTTCTTGAGAACTTACCACTAGATCTGACGTCGAGGGTCTGATGATGCAGCCGGAAGAAAGGCACTGGAACTGCCTAACGGAAAGTGATAAAGTAGTCGAGTTTGGGCTTGTTTGTTTTATTGTCTTAAGTACTTACCACTGGTCCTGATGTCGAGGGTCTGATGATGCAGCCGGAAGAAAGTCACTGGAACTGCCTAACGGAAAGTGATAAAGTAGTCGAGTTTGGGCTTGTTTGTTTTGTTGTCTTGAGTACTTACCTCTGAACCTGATGTCGAGGGTCTGCTAATGCACCCGGAAGACAGCCACTCGAACTGCCTAACGGAATGTGATAAAGTAGTCGAGTTTGGGCTTGTTTGATTTCTTATCTTGAGTACTTATCACTGGATTTGATGTTGAGGGTCTGATGATGCAGCCGGAAGAGAGCCGCTGGAACTGCCTAACGGAAAGTGATAAAGTAGTCGAGTATGGGCTTGTTTGTTTTGTTGTCTTTAGTACTTAGCACTAGACCTGATGTCGAGGGTCTGATGATGCAGTCGGAAGAGAGGCACTGGAACTGCCAAACGGAAACTGCTACGGTAGTCGAGTTTGGGCTTGTTTGTTTTGTTATCTTAAGCACTTACCACTGAACCTGATGTTGAGGGTCTGATGATGCAGCCGGAAGAGAGCCACTGGAACTGCCTAACGGTAAGTGATAGAGTCCGTTCCGTCAGTTTGGCAGTTCCGGAGGCTCTCTTTCGGCTGCATCATCAGACCCTCGACATCATGTCTAGTACTAAGTACTCAAGACAACAAAACAAACAAGCCCAAACTCGACTACTTTATCACTTTCCATTAGGCAGTTCCAGTGCCTTTCTTCCGGCTGCATCATCAGACCCTCGACATCAGATCTAGTGGTAAGTACTCAAGAAAACAAAACAAACAAGCCCAAACTCGACTAGTTAATCACTTTCTGTTAGACAGTTCCAGTGCCTTTCTTCCAGCTGCATCATCAGACCCTCGACATCAGATCTAGTGGTAAGTACCTAAGACAACAAAACATACAAGCCCAAACTCGACTACTTTATCACTTTCCGTTAGGCAGTTCCAGTGGCTCTCTTTCGGCTGCATCATCAGACCCTCGACATCAGGTCCAGAGGTAAGTACTCAAGACAACAAAACAAACAAGCCCAATCTCGACTAGTTTATCACTTTCTGTTAAACAGTTCCAGTGCCTCTCTTCCGGCTGCATCAGCAGACCCTCGACTTCAGGTCTAGTGGTAAATACTCAAGACAGCAAAACAAACAAGCCCAAACTCGACTACTTTATCACTTTCTGTAAGACAGTTCCAGTGCCTCTCTTCCGGCTGCATCATCAGACCCTCGATATCAGGTCTAATGGTAAGTACTCAAGACAATAAAACAAACAAGCCCAAACTCGACTATCGTAGCACTTACCGTTAGGCAGTTCCAGTGCCTCTCTTCCGACTGCATTATCAGACCCTCGACATCAGGTCCAGTGGTAAGTACTCAAGACAACAAAACAAACAAGCCCAAACTCGACTACCGTACCGTAGCACTGTCCTTTAGGCAGTTCCAGTGCCTCTCTTCCGGCTGCATCATCAGACCCTCGAAATCAGGTCCAGGGGTAAGTACTCAAGACAACAAATCAAACAAGCCCAAACTCGACTACTTTATCACTTTCCGTTAGGCAGTTCCAGTGGCTCTCTTCTGGCTGCATCATCAGACCCTCGACGTCAGGTCCATTGGTAAGTACTCAAAACAATAAAACAAACAAGCCCAAAATCGACTACTTTATCACTTTCCGTTAGGCAGTTCCAGTACCTCTCTTCCGATTGCATCATCAGACCCTCGACATCAGGTCCAGTGGTAAGTACTCAAGACAACAAAACAAACAAGCCCTAACTCGACTACTTTATCACTTTCCGTTAGGCAGTTCCAGTGGCTCTCTTCCGGCTGCATCACCAGACCCTCGACATCAGGTCCAGAGGTAAGTACTCAAGACAACAAAACAAACAAGCCTAAACTCGGCTACTTTATCACTTTCCGTTAGACAGTTCCAGTGCCTCTCTTCCGGCTGCATCATCAGACCCTCGATATCAGGTCTAGTGGTAAGTACTCAAGACAACAAAAGAAACAAGCCCAAACTCGACTATCGTCGCACTTTCCGTTTGGCAGTTCCAGTACCTCTCTTCCGACTGCATCATCAGACCCTCGACATTAGGTCCAGTGGTATGTATCCAAGATAACAAAACAAATAAGCCCAAACTCGATTACTTTATCACTTTCCGTTAGGCAGTTCCAGTGCCTCTTTTCCGGCTGCATCATCAGACCCTCGACATCAGGTCCATTGGTAAGTACTCAAGACAACAAAACAAACAAGCCCAAACTCGACTACTTTATCACTTTCCGTTAGGCAGTTCCAGTGGCTCTCTTCTGGCTGCATCATCAGACCCTCGATATCAGGTCCATTGGTAAGTACTCAAGACAACAAAACAAACAAGCCCAAACTCGACTACTTTATCACTTTCCGTTAGGCAGTTCCAGTGCCTCTCTTCCGGCTGCATCATCAGACCCTCGACATCAGGTCCAGTGGTAAGTACTCAAGACAACAAAACAAACAAGCCCTAACTCGACTACTTTATCACTTTCCGTTAGGCAGTTCCAGTGGCTCTCTTCCGGCTGCATCACCAGACCCTCGACATCAGGTCCAGAGGTAAGTACTCAAGACAACAAAACAAACAAGCCTAAACTCGGCTACTTTATCACTTTCCGTTAGACAGTTCCAGTGCCTCTCTTCCGGCTGCATCATCAGACCCTCGATATCAGGTCTAGTGGGAAGTACTCAAGACAACAAAAGAAACAAGCCCAAACTCGACTATCGTAGCACTTTCCGTTAGGCAGTTCCAGTACCTCTCTTCCGACTGCATCATCAGACCCTCGACATTAGGTCCAGTGGTATGTACCCAAGATAACAAAACAAATAAGCCCAAACTCGATTACTTTATCACTTTCCGTTAGGCAGTTCCAGTGCCTCTTTTCCGGATGCATCATCAGACCCTCGACATCAGGTCCATTGGTAAGTACTCAAGACAACAAAACAAACAAGCCCAAACTCGACTACTTTATCACTTTCCGTTAGGCAGTTCCAGTGGCTCTCTTCTGGCTGCATCATCAGACCCTCGACATCAGGTCCATTGGTAAGTACTCAAGACAACAAAACAAACAAGCCCAAACTCGACTACTTTATCACTTTCCGTTAGGTAGTTCCAGTGCCTCTCTTCCGGCTGCATCATCAGACCCTCGACATCAGGTCCAGTGGTAAAATTTAATATAAAATTATAAATTAGCTTTTAAATAAATTGTAAGCGCACTCCCGCTGCGGATAATAGTCACCCTTGGCGGCCTCTGTCAAAAATTCGAGTTAAGACTGGTTTTCTCCGTCGAAAACCGGTTAATTTCGTTCCACGGAAACGAAATTGGGCCCAGAACAGTTCCTTCAGTAACCGGTTTTGAGTGCCGAAAACCAGAAACAAGAACGAAACCACAAACGCTATTCATTTCGGTTTGGGGTCAATGGCCGAAACCGGTTTGAAAATAATACCGGTATCCGATCCCTGGTGCGGAGGCGGTACGATATGAGAAAACTGTCAAATGTCAGTGTCGACTGTCAGTCAACTCAGTACTACTTTTTACTGCGCCCCTACATTTAAATGAGTGCTTCCTGACTGGCGCGGGATCCGCGGAAGCGGGACGATGCGAAGGCAGTACTGGTCCGCTTCTGCGCATAGTATTCCTACTGCGCAAATGAAATACTGACAGTACTCTGTCAAGTGGGAATCTTTGCGACGTCAGTAAGTTTACGTCAAAGAAGAAAATGACAAATATCGATCCCGCCCCGCCAAGTCAGGAAGTCACCTAAGTCTGTTTTCCACAAAAACATAAGTTCTATGCTCTTTTTTGTCATCATACATCGCTCAAGCTAAGCTATGAAGCTAGGCGTAAGGTTTCTTAAATTCTTTGCACGAATATGTAGCGTATCTAGTTTTTATCTTAGCACAGATGAAAATGCAAGCTTTCATCGGAGTTGACAAAGTTGTTATAAGAGAAGTTAGAGATAGTAATAAGTACGTTACCAAACTAAACGTACCACGTAGGTATGATATGAGTCTGTATCTGTATCGTACGCTCTACCGCTGTTGTCATTAAGACATGGGTCTTCGGTAAGGTTCGCATATTTTTGATACTTAGACCGCATCGATATTTTGAATACTGACTGTACCTACTCATGATCGTTACTCAAATAACTGTGTTATATAGAAATGAGGTGCAAAGAGCATATAATCACTACGTTGTGTGAGGTGGAATAACAGTTCCATTAATGAGCGATTGTAAACTTTACCCTGGTTGGCTGTCCCACTTTTTTCCAATTACAAACGAAGCATGAAGGCGCGATCACAAGGGCACTCCAATTTCGTATTTAATGATAATGAGGCCAATTCGAATTGAACGTAGGGTTACATTTAGTTACTTCATTCATTAGAATTTGCTTTACTAAATCATAATTTTATGTCACACCTGGCCATAAAGTGGCCATTATCGCACGCTCCGCGCGCGAAAAACCCCACTTCCTGGCCAGGGGGTGACATAAAATTTTGTACTTACCACGGGCGATAATAAAGAAAGCCTCAGATCGCATATTTATCGCCCTTGCCTTCGGCTCGGGCGTAAAATACCTGCGATCTGAGATATTCTTTGTTTTATCGCCCTTGGTAAGTAATGTACTATTACATACCTTTGCCCAGCAGTGGGACACTATATAGGCTCTTAAAAAAATACATACTGGTTTATCAGAAAAAATATTATTTGACCTAAGCACAATTAATCTTGGAAACAGTTTGCACTGTGAAATAATATTAGGCCCAGAAATATGTGTCAGGAAAGGTGGGTATTATACTTACTAATAAAACGACTTCAGAAGCTCACAATATCGCAAACAAATCCATACTTAATATTATAAATGCGAAAGTGTGTCTGTCTGTTTGTCTGTTACCTCTTCACGGTTAAACCGCTGAACCGATTTAGATGAAATTTTGCATGGAGATAGTTTGAGTGCCGGGGAAGGACATAAGGATACTTTTTATAATCCCGAAAATCATCACTTAACGGGGTGGAAGTTTGTATGGAAGTGCGATAACTGGGTAAGCGCCTGATATAAAAAATAGTAATTAAATTCTATCGCGATAAACGAGTTCTACGCGGACGAAGTCGCAGGCAAAAACTTAGTCACCAATAATTAGGTGGCAAATACAAGCACATATAATTAGAAGCATAAGGGTACCTAATGTTTAGGGCTGCCATCCGTCCGGGTTTTCCCGGATTTGTCCTAGTTTGGTGGCCGTCCGGGGGCCGTCCGGGGGGGGGGGGGTGTCAAGAAGTGTCCGGGGAAAACCCGGACACTTTTCATGTAAGGACGCACCTCATTGAATTTCAAGGTCTTGTTTTTTAAAAATGTTATTTTCGGACTCGTCCGGGGAAAAAATGCGATTTAAGCCAAATGTCCGGGTTTTTTTTAATCTTTGTCCGGGTTTGGCAAAATTCGAGATGGCAGCCCTACTAATGTTGAGCAATTTGCTTATAACAAACCTGATTTTGTCAGCATTAGTTAAGTAGTCGCATTCTGATTTTTTAGCTAATATTCTTCTGATACTAACTGTGCCTATAATATAGGCATCACATATTATGTGTATTGGGTAGGTGCTTACCGTGCATGAGTCCTTGTTTGGTTCGCCGCCAGCACAGATGAAGGACGTGGTGTCCAAAACGAAGTTCGGACCTAACCGCGCAGTCCGCATTTGAGATTGACACGTGGCCGAGTTGACGATCGGCACGTCTACTTCCTTTAAAATTTGCTGGTATTGTCCTTGCAGACCAAACATGTTTTTGCCCCATCCAGATACCCAACACCTGAAATCATTATGATTTCAAAGTTTTGGTCTTGTAAGTACCTAGATAAGTAGGTAGGTACTAAGTCATAAACTGGACCAACCATAATATTAAAAGCTCACACACTAACAACATCGCTCGCACACAAACATAAACACTTAAAATGAACCTTAGCACACTTACCTCTGACCAGTATAAATGGATGCGCTGGACGGAGGCAAACACGCTCTGTTGATAGTAGTAGTAGATCCCGGCATCGGTGTCAGCGGGACAGGAGTGGCCAACCGCAGCACCGTGATGTCGTACTGCAAGGTGCTGGGGTTGAACGAGGGGTGGCTGAACACCCTTGACACCGAGTACTCCTGGAATGCCACCGGCTCATAGGTGCCGGCGGCGTCCCACTCGCCCAGGCGGACTTTAACATTAGGAGCAGTGCCTGAAACACTGCCATTACATAAAATATTATTTACATTAGATTTACAAGAAAATATAGGTATCAGTGGCGGCGCGTCAAAAATATTTTAAGGGAAGCCGGAAATAATTTGCCTATCTTATTCTTCATGAGCCATAGTAAAAGAACTGGACTGGCTGAAAATAAGGCAAGCCGGTGGGAATCGAGTTGTATGGACGCTCCGCCACTGATAGGTATACAAGCATACAACAATAACTTAAATAAAATTAAAGCGTTTTAATTTTTATTGTAATGTCTCAATAATATACCAATGAAAAATTTACAAATTAAAGATAATGATTAAAAAGATAAATTTACAAATAGATATACGTATCTAAAACGGGCCCTTGAGGCATTGTCCTCGGTGCAATGCCTCATAGTCCAGTAACTTTATACATTCAGAGCGTGCGTTAAATCCGGTAGTTCTGATTTTTTGCAGACTTGTTTATGATGTTGGCCCAATAAATAATCCAAGTTTGTGACCTCGAGCGCCAAACGCAACTATCTCAAAAATCTAAAAAAAAACCACTATAACCCGAAAGTGCTGGTTGCTGATAATACCTTGACGAAATAGACTAAATTTGCTATAATATGACACTAGAATTGTCTCTGTAGACCCAATAGTTTCCGAGATAAATCCTTTCAAAGTTTGAGAATATCGAAAAAATGATGAAATTTGAAAGGCTGTATCTCGGAAACTATTAGGTGTACAGAGACAATTTTAGTAGGTATAATATTGTAGAAAATTTAGTCTATCAAGGGCCTGAGCGGAATGCTGGCGGCATTTCCACGCTGTATCGCAATGCTGATGCGTTGTGCAAGGAAGTATATAAGTATATAGATTATGTTTTCTGAACTATAACAACAATATCAAAGCAAAGTAGTCATTAGAATTTGTTAACTAGGGAAAAAACAAAACTTAGAACCTAGAGAGAGCCCTAGCTTTAGTCCTAAATACTTTAGAAATATTTGAGTGCGGTTCGGTTTCGGTTACAATCAATACTTACACATATGTAGAGAGGCGATGAGTGACAGTTATAACGTTGAATTGGTCAATTAGCACTCCTCCGGCGATATAATCATTCTGTTTTGTCAAAATGAGTGCCTGAAAAAGTTAAAGGCACACTTACAAAGGAGGCACACTTTATAAATCTGCATACTTACCGTGAAAGGTTATGTATACTCTTTGATCCTCTTACCTGCCATGGGTACTCTCCGAAGTTGGCCTGACCAGCCGCTGGAGCAATCGAAGTGGCGGGTACTGCCTGCCGTGTGCCACACGCCACCACTGCCGCGGAGTTTCCGCAACAGAGCTCCTGTCCGGCAGGACACGACGAACCGGATCCACCTCCCTGTAGCAGTGAGTTAAACTTTTTGTAGCTACAACTATTTATGGTAGCAAGTATTTTTGTATTAAAAAACTACGAAAACACTTACCGGCGTTACTATTCTTATATCAATCAAACCGGCTCCTGCGTTCGTCCCACCATTACCGCAAGTGCCTGCTGCTACGCACCAGCAACCTGCTTGTCTCTTTCGAATTTTATGACCACCGGTTTCCGGCATGCCCAATCCAATGCCCCAAAGACTATTCTTGGGATTTGTGTTCAACTTAATACTCCTCCGTTCTCTAGGAAATCTCACTCCAGTGTCGTAAGTCGGCGCTTGGGCACTGTAGCCTATAATAGGTGGCACCCTAAACGCCGCTGATGGAGACGGAGTGGTGCCGAGCCGCGGGTCAATTGAGCCTGCAGCGGTTTCGTCAGGATTAATGATACATACAATGTCAGGGTTTTCACAAAGAATTACAGGTAAAAGCACTCCACCTATTGTAGCCATTGGTCCCATGGTAGGCGCGGCAGTTGGCGGGGGAGGCGGGGGTGGCGGGGGTGGCGGGGGTGGCGGGGGTGGCGGGGGTGGCGGGGGTGGCGGGGGTGGCGGGGGAGGCGGGGGAGGCGGGGGAGGCGGGGGAGGCGGGGGAGGCAGTGTGATAGTTGGAGGGGGGGCCGGAGTGGTTGTCATGGTCGTCGCAGGGGCCGCTGTGGTTGTTGTAGGTACGAGTATAGGAGGTGGGGGAGCTCCAACAACAACTACATTTGTAGGGGGCGTATTTGTGGGTAGAATACCCAAACACGCGGTCAAAAGCCACAAACACATTTTGCTGGTTAAAAAACTTTCGACGGATAAAACCAAACTGCTATTTACTGGAGTGCGGCTGTCCGCACAGTTGGCGGTCAGCGACTGATGGGCAGAGTATATTTAAATCGGAGATGAGCGAGCATTAAATATGCCCTTACCGGATCCAATTGATGGTATTCCCCTAACAATTGTAGCCTTCATGGTGTAAGCGCTTGATCACTTAGCGATAAATTGTTGCAATTTACAAAATGTGTATACATAGTTACCTAATTTTTTTACATGTTGTAATCCTATTCATATTTTATAATACAAGTGCAACTGATGTAAATTTATTGAGTGATAAATTTACATCAGTTGCACAGTTGTAATCGTGGAACAATTTATTGAAGGTGTCGAATGATGATAATAATCATGTACCATGATATACAATAGTAACGAATGAGCGACAAGAAATAATTGATTGACCCACTAATGATATCCATAATTCCATTTGTACTAATCTGATGTGCCATAATTTCATAGTCCAATATCCATAATCGTCATTGTCCATAATTTTATGTTCCATAATTTTAACGAGCCATAACCACTTATATGACATAAAACTTGTTTTTCCCAATTTCAACTGTCATAATTATTTTTTGCCATAAAAGTATTATTTTAAGGGAACAAATAAAATGATCACCTAAATAACTTTTGATATCATCAAATTTTCGAACCCTAAAATAAGGTTGAACACTCAAAAAAAAATATCGATCAGCAATTCCGAGTCACCAAAAAACTTCTACCTATTTTTGCAGCACTTGCACCTATTTTACTTATTGCGTTCCTATAAATTTATAATCGCATCAAAAAAATTGTCAAGTACCACCAAAAACACTAAACTACCACCTGTGGACGACGGAACTATACGCGAGACTAAAATGTAAACCGTAGACTAAGAAATATCAGATTAATATATAAACAAATAAAGAAATATAATTAGTTAGGTTGCCATAGGGAAATATTGTAAATTGAACTACCTAGGAAATAATTATTTAGACTGGTATCCCCAAATAGTGGAAAATGTATGCAAAATTGTGGAATTTCCTGTACTGTGATTGCTAGATAGAGTTAGCCAATAGTAACGAAAAATGTAAACTGCGCGTGATTGGTTCACAACACTCCGACCAATCACAATGATTCCACACGAACAGCATAACTCACGCTGACAGGCTAGACGCACGAACCAATCAGGCGCAGGCGCTAGGCCGCGTGGAGGGGGAACGCGCGGAACGGAACAAAAAGGGCACGCGCCGGCCGAGGAACTCAGTTCGCACCGATCCTCCGAGCCAGCAACAAGTCTTCTCTCCGAACCTCCGAGCCGAACCGAGCAGCCGACTTCACTGCAAGATCAACCGAACCGTCCTGAACCTGATCCAGTGAATCTGCTCCAGTATTACGGCGATACCGAACCAGAAGACATCGCTCGCCCCACGCATTAGTATAGGCAATACGCGACCGTAGCGTATTAGTAGGAACAACGCGATTAGCGCGTTTTAGTTAGTTTAATATAGTGATAAAGAACTTTGTGAATACATTCGAACTCTCTTGTGAACCGGTGTTTACTTGCGGCCCGATCCCGATCCCAGTTAGTCACGTAGGTGTGTTGCGAGATCCACCTGAACCACCTAGGTATACAGTCCACACGAAGAGGAACCCGAACCTGAACAAGCGACCGCAGTGTGGAGACGCCGCTCGCGTCCCCCACATTTTGTGGTCCTTCGAACCGGATCGCAACGAACTTATCGTGTAAAACCGCCGCGAGTGATTGATTCAAGAGACTTTTTAATCACGTGTTAGTTTAGGACAGTGGTACGTGTTGCGTGCGAGACAAGGCGTCAATGAAGGCGCCAGTTGCAAGGAGAAACCGATCCCGATCTTCACCTGCTTCGTGGAGACAAGCCCGATCCAATATGGTGACAAGGTCGCAAACCTCCGACCGCGACAACGAGGAGAGGCGTCTAGCCTTCCTACAGGCTGGCGCTGAGGCAGCGCAACAACAGAACCCCGACGGCGCTGTCCCCGGCGCTATCAATCCACCAGCTCCAACCGAACCAAGACAGAAGCCAACGAAGACGGGGAAATCAAAGCCCGAGCGTCCTAAGGTCACCCACACGGCCTTAGTACATGATGAGCCTCCGAAGTCACCGAGCGGCCGCGATAGAGGGAGATGGCGTCGCGACCACGGTCGTCTACGTACCCAGGAGGAGGGGACACAAGACGAGGGCGCGTTAGATCGAACGCGCGTTATCTCGTCAGAACCGGCCGAGCAGCGGCCGACATACGAGGGTACGAGCGGGGCGAAGAACGTCGCCTTCGCGAAAGAGACGACGCCACGACATCCAACGAGGCCAGCATCAATCACTTCACGAGCCAGCAGTCGTGCCGAGACGCGACGACTGGAAGCCGAATCGGAAGCGGCTGAAGAATTGGCACGCATACGACGCCAAGAACTACAACTGGAAGCAGACTTGGTGCGGAAGCGACTCCAACTTAGAGTCGCGCAAATCGAGTCAGAGAGCTCGGAGCACAGCTCTCGGATCCGTCGATGGGTCGACGAATCCATGCACCAGCAACATGAACCCAGCAAGGAACCACGAGCCGAGGGCGACCGACCTGTCGTCCCTCATGAACCTGCGTCAGTCGACGCTCGCATCGGTGAGACATCGAAACGTCTAGCCGAGGCTAAGAATAGACCGGAGCGAGCGACGACACCGAACCCGATCCCAAACCGTCGCCGCCCCACCACTCCGCTGAACGAAGAGGAGTGGGGACCCGAACCACGAACGTACGAGCCGCCGCAGACCCCGCGCTCTCGCTTCACCGCAACGACCACGCCGGAAGCAATGGTGGAACTCTTTGAGAGAATGCAGACCGCCGCCCGTCCCGCACCGAAAGAAGTTTATGAGTTGCCGCACTTTCACGGCGACGTGAGCGAATGGAGGTGTTTCATAAACACATATAATGAATCAAACAAGAAATTCAAATACACGGATTATGAGAACTTGGCGCGGCTGCGAGCGGCACTGAAGGGCGAAGCAAGAACCAGCGTTCACCACATCCTGTCTACTGCAACGAGACCCGACCTGGTGATACGCATACTAACGAAGCAATATGGAAGGACAGACTTCCTAATCGACAAGGCACTGGAGGACTTAAGAAAACTACCGAGCATCGGGTCTTCGGCGCACGACCTAAACAACTTCGCGATCAAGATCGTCAACATTGTGAGCACGCTAATGGACTTGAATGACTCACAATACGCCAACAACCCGTTACTAATCAGGGAGGTAATGGACCGGCTGAGCCCACATCTACGGTCTCGGTATTGTGATTATGCTCGAGCTCACCGAGACGACCACACGGCGGAAATACAGATGGTCGCAGACTTCCTGCTGGAGGAGAGCGACACACAGCTCGAATACACACACGCCAGGGCGCCTTCTACGTCGAGATACAACCAGCGGGGAGCACCGACACAATACGCACCGAGGTCGACGAACCAGAACCAGAACCGAACCAGCAACAAACCGCCGGCGCCTCCAGCGAACAAATACGGAGGACCGCTGCGACCGTTGCCGTCCAAGGTGACGTACACCACAACAAGGGAACCGCCAAGAAGAAACGAAGCTTGCCTGTACTGTGCAAACAACCACAAGACCGGCGAATGCAGGAAGCTTCAAGGGCTGCAGTTGGCGGCCAGATGGGAATGGGCGAAGCAGAATCGCATATGTTTTAAGTGCCTGGAGAGCAAACATCAAAGGAGCAACTGTCGAGCCAAGGGGTGCAGCGTTCCAGGGTGCCCTCACTCGCACCACCGGCTGCTTCACCAAACGAGGGACGAACCGCAATCGCAACCCGCGACAGCGACAACACCGCCGCAACACGGCGTACTTCGACGAGCCACATCCCGCCTGATCGTGCTGGTACCTGCAACGAGCGGCGAGCCAGCACCGAACTCCGAGCCTGCGAACCCGACTTCGGCTACCCAAGCAACAATGTCTGCAGTTGCAGACGGCGGGGAGAATGTGGACGACGGAACTATACGCGAGACTAAAATGTAAACCGTAGACTAAGAAATATCAGATTAATATATAAACAAATAAAGAAATATAATTAGTTAGGTTGCCATAGGGAAATATTGTAAATTGAACTACCTAGGAAATAATTATTTAGACTGGTATCCCCAAATAGTGGAAAATGTATGCAAAATTGTGGAATTTCCTGTACTGTGATTGCTAGATAGAGTTAGCCAATAGTAACGAAAAATGTAAACTGCGCGTGATTGGTTCACAACACTCCGACCAATCACAATGATTCCACACGAACAGCATAACTCACGCTGACAGGCTAGACGCACGAACCAATCAGGCGCAGGCGCTAGGCCGCGTGGAGGGGGAACGCGCGGAACGGAACAAAAAGGGCACGCGCCGGCCGAGGAACTCAGTTCGCACCGATCCTCCGAGCCAGCAACAAGTCTTCTCTCCGAACCTCCGAGCCGAACCGAGCAGCCGACTTCACTGCAAGATCAACCGAACCGTCCTGAACCTGATCCAGTGAATCTGCTCCAGTATTACGGCGATACCGAACCAGAAGACATCGCTCGCCCCACGCATTAGTATAGGCAATACGCGACCGTAGCGTATTAGTAGGAACAACGCGATTAGCGCGTTTTAGTTAGTTTAATATAGTGATAAAGAACTTTGTGAATACATTCGAACTCTCTTGTGAACCGGTGTTTACTTGCGGCCCGATCCCGATCCCAGTTAGTCACGTAGGTGTGTTGCGAGATCCACCTGAACCACCTAGGTATACAGTCCACACGAAGAGGAACCCGAACCTGAACAAGCGACCGCAGTGTGGAGACGCCGCTCGCGTCCCCCACACCACCTAATCTCATGCACCTTTTTTCATTAGAATTACATCCAAATATTATACACATCGCATGCTACATTTTAGTAAACAGTTACAAATTAATTGTTTTTAGCACTATAAATATTTCAGTCATTTCCAAAATGTTATAAATTAGAAAGTAAAATTCTAAATTAATTTAAAAAGCAACGCGCAATGTGGCTGTGTGAAATAATAACACGTATACTGCTATCTCACTCAATCAAATACAAAGAATTGTCTGAAGCATAAAACCTATTGATATGTCGTTAGAGTGAAAGGTACCTATTGCTGTTTCATTCTAACTACCTATTGCTGATGGTTTACAAACTACAAGTTTTTTTTTTTTAATGCGTTGACGTGAGCGCGTTTGTTTGAAACCTTTTATTTGAAAATTAGTTTTGTTGATTTATTAAATTGTTAGTTTGTTATGAAAATGGATAAAGGTCCTCAAATGAGTTTACTTTATTAATATAGATAGACTTTCATGGAAAAATTAAAGGAAATTAATAGGTAGAAATAGGTATAGGTAGGTTTAGGTTATGTTAGTTTTGCATCGGCCCGAAGGGCCAAAACAACTCAAAATAGGAGCTCCGCGCCAGCGGAGATCCGTCAATACTGTTCCAATGTCCACTAGTTTGAAATAAAAATAGCTATTTTTATTTCAAACTTCAACTTCTTAAAATCATTTAGCGCTGTCTTGCTCGCACGCGGTGCGACGTGCGAGCGAGACGGACCGTATGGAAAACCGCATCAGTGTGCTAGCAATGAGGTTAGACTAGATTGGAACTGCTTTGCGCGTCGGACATTAAAAAACAATTGCCGTGTGAAATTTGGTGATCATGTAGTATTTCTGGGTATCGAAAGAATTATTTGGGTGTAAATAATTTTAATAGGATTACGAGCCCTGTAATATTTGGATGTAAATTATATGAAATTTGGTGTTTGAAATTAGGTGATCATTAAGTATTTTTGGGTAGTGACTAATTTATTTGGCAACAATTTAATTTAATAGGTTATCGACATGTTACTTCTTTGAGTTGCACTTTATATTTAAAGGGAGTTGAAAATTTGGTGCGAATCTAGTATTTTTGGTAATCAATGTAATTTTTTAGAGCATCATTCGGCAACTAATTTAGTGGTTCGTTAAATGCTACCCTTATTTTAATCATTTAAACGCAACCCAATCTGACAGCTTTATGACGCGCCAGCGTGTCGACGGCACCCCGCTCTCATGGGGTGCCTATTCCGCTCTGAGGGGCGCATGTGAACCCTAACCTAACCTAAATTAATTCAATTCTTTAGAAAATGGCTTTCCATCAAATTTATGATGATTTCGCCAATGTCACGTGTTCAGTTACGTTGTTCGGTAACGACGCCATGACAGTAGGCAAGGTTTTGTACGGTAAATGGATTCTGCTCGTCATCGCCCCGGGCACGTGTGCTCACCAACGTGGCGACGACCAAAATCCTAACCTAACCTAAATTTGACAGTAACTATCTGACAAACGTCAGATTTGACAGCTTTATGACACGCCAGCGTGAAATTTGACAGTTTTAGTGTTTTTATGGATTTTACTGATTAGGACTAATGAATTTTATGACAACTGCTATTATGGCATTTGATATTATGAAAAATGATTAGAATGTCATATGTATTTTATGGCATTTAACATTTTTGGCATATGATATTATGGCAAATAAAATTATGAGATTTACCATTATGGCATATGAAAATTATTGCAAGTAAAATTATGGAAAACGAGGGGTACCCAAAGTAGAGATTGTCATAACATAATTTTTACCTGTAACTGTACTGTGTACTGTGTTAGAGTCAAGTGCAAAAATATGTATCGAAAGAATCCTCTCATAAATTTGTACCGAAACCTTAATTCACCGACATAAGAGCTATGGGACAGTATATTTTTAAGCAAGATGTATGCACCCATATTTTTGCACTTGACTGTACCTAGGGCAGGTCGGTGTAGGTACGACGTCGGGGCCCACCCGCGCAAAAAATAGGTAATCAATGTAGCGCTCTCCAAAATTCGTAACTACAAAAAAAAATGAGCGAAGCGAGGAGGAGTGGTAAGGTAGAACCGCAACCCTACAGCGCGCGAGCGAAGCGAGCGTGCCACGACAGCGGCTGGCGAAGTGCCAGACAGAAACGAACTTTTTTTAAATAATTTAACTTGTATACAATAACAGATAGTAAACACTTGGGAGCACACAGGATTTAGTACTGTAGGTATTTTGACTGTAGGTATTTCGACTGTAGGTATTACGACCGTAGGTTTAATGACATATAGGCATTTTAAAAATAGGTATTTCGTACATAGGTATTTTGATAGTAGTTATTTCAAGTTTAGGTTAATCGTTCAATAGGTATTTAATCTAATAGGTATTATGAAAATAGGTTAAATAAGTGAAAATAAAATACCTATTATTAAAAAAAAATGGTATTTCGTATATAGGTATTTTGAAAATAGATATATCAATTTTAGGTATTTTAATATGTAACCCTAAACCTTACCTAAAGTAGAATAAGTAGCAGAACGATTTCACCGAAGCATGTCGTGGTCAAAATAAATAATCACGGATGGTGTAAACTGTAATAATCGTCGCGATTATTATGGTGAGCGGTCTAAACGTAGTCACGTTAACATGTAGGTATATGTTATTTAACTAATACTCTTTTCTTTTTAAAGATCCATGTTATTGGATAGGCTAAAACAATGTCCGAAAATGTTTTTTTTTCGGCGGCAAAGCAGACGATTGATTAAGAATCAAAGAGGTAAAATGTATCAATGGAATGTCTTAGGTACTTTTAGAAACATTATGTTTACACGGCATATAAGAAGACACTGGAAATATTGACAGATACGTGTTTCAGGCTTCCATAGCAACCGTTAACCGTTTTCTGTAGAGGAGTTGTGGCAACCTTGTTGCACCAGGCAGGAACCAGGCTGGCTAGGCAGGTTTTAAAAGTAATGTGTCGTGACTATCAACTTTCATTAGCTTTTAGATGAGATTCCTTGTAAAGATTAGTATCTTATTATTATCATTTTTCCTTTTAGTATTTGTGGTTAATGAGAGTCGTCTGAGTCAAGACCAAGAAGATCGAGGGAAGAAGACGAAAATGTAGAGGAAGGGAGCAAATTGACAAGTTCTTCTGGAACAAATGATAGGTACCTCTATATTTGTGCCCGGATAATGAGGATCATGATGTGGATGATGCAGATACTACTACCTATAATATGATTGATCTGCGAGGGATTCGGCCGACATAATGTGGTGTAGGTTATGGGCCCACGCTGACTGAGCTGGATGGGATTCGCCCAAAGGTATATATAGTAGGTGTAGTAGGTAGGTATGTAGGTGGTAGGTGGTAGGTATAGGTAGGGTCTACGATGCTTGATAGATTTTCTTTGACTTTCATTGTTCTCAGGGGTTACCACAATTACCTTCACGTCGGTTCAATGGGAGTCAAACTTTTTTTACATTCATAATATCTAAAGATTAGTACTTAAGTGATTATTTCTGATCTCAAATGATAGTTAATTAAGTAGTTCTCATTATGAAGTGGTTGCAATAAAAAATATACTTTGGAAAACATTTCATTTGAATTTTCTCTTAAAGTGACTCTCATTTTATTAAGTTAGCCATTACTGACATGGACCAAAAATAAGCAATATGTTTTTAAGTTTTGGACCAGTCGGTATATAAGTATATCTTCTAATTAACTACTTAGCATTAATTCTGCAAAACTCAAAAATACTGCTCATACTCCAAGGCGTTATTGGCATGGAAGTGCGTGTGATTTCATTTGAAACTCAAGTTTACACCCCACTTAATACTAAACTTCATACAGTAAATGGAAAAGACAGTTACTGTATCTATAGGTACCATATTTAAATATTTTGGTCCTTGCAAATATAATTCTAAGCCCCCATATTTACAGTACCTAACCTAATGTAAAACATCCTGAAACCGCAGTGATCCGTCGTTTGGACGCGAATTGGGCGGTGGACGCGAAAAGGCGAAATGACCTTATTGCTGCTGAAGTGTCGAAGGTCCGTAAAAAAGAAATTCTGAATTGGCTTATAAATAGTAGAAAATGCCATCTTACGTCGCAACGGAGAACTTTGTGACGCGACGCACTACACAACTGCGGCCGCAGCTAAACCTGATAGCTGACGTTAGTCACCCACCTGACGAGATGCCGAGCGAGCGAACGCCGCACCGAAACAGATGGCGCCCGGCGCAAACTCGCGGAGCGCTCCGCGCAAGCCGAGCGCCGGCCGTAGGGACGTCAATACAAACAACAAGACTACAAACGAGAACGTTACGTATATGTACAGCTTATGGCGACAGGCGCAGCCAGTAGACAGTAGAGCTCAGTTTGCGCACTCTGCTTGTATTTAGAGGTTGAGTGTGCACCCACTTGACTCGGAGAGATAGCGTTATCGCGTGTTCGGATCGGATCATGACTGATTTGTGCTATTTATTCTGGGGCGCTTATGCGATAGTATTTTATGCAGTGAGTTAACGCGACGCGGTAGGAAAATTACTTTCCAAATGGATCATTGATTGTTAATGGTCGAAATACAAATCAGAGTGTTAGTGTATACTCGTCACGTCCTGATAAAAATGTGCGCATCATCTGTGGCTAAGTATTTGTTTATGTTTACACGAGTCCGAGCACCAGCTCCGGCGAGGACCCGCAGGATTCATGAACGCGTCGTCTTCAAGCAGTGAGAGCTATTGACGGGTAGATTAACTTGTTGCCTTTAAAAATGCCTTCATTTAGTCAAGAAATTAATGTGGATCTCAACTCCAATGATAAAGACACTCTGAAAAACGATCCCGGGGAAGGGAAAGCGGACGGAGAAAGCAGATTTGTGGCCACCGATCAGGGGTCGGACACGGCTCCGGAGGGATTGAACACTGACCAGCGTCTTGCTTTCGCCTTAAGAGATTTTCTGTCGGGGTCATCAAATGCAGTTATTAGTGATAGCGAGGGCGAGCCGTCGCCCATGGCCCTGGAGCACGGGCTACCGTTTATCGATGAACCCGTTGACTCCGAAGACGTGACGCAATCCGACGAGGAGCGGCCTCCGCGCCGGGAGACTGAGGAGGTGCTGAACAATGCAGCTTGTCGGTTGAGGCGGTGGCGCGCCGCCTCACGGAAGCTGAGGCGGCCGCGGATTATTGACAATTTGTGTGGAAGTGAGGACAGGAAAGGTGGTAACAAATCGTGTAATGGCGGGCACACGGACCTGGCGGACCGGTTGCGGAGCCTGGCGGTGGCGAGCAGCATGTCGGCGTCGGCAGGCGAGCTGCTGTCGCTGGCGCCGCCGCCGCCGGCCGCCACCGCGCCGCCCTCGCCCGGCTGTCTGCTTTCACCATCGTTGGCCGACCAGAGTTCGGCCGAGTACTTCGTAAGTAAAGTCTTCAAAGGTCACACAAACATGTTGGTTCTAATTAGAAGTACATATCGGTAACAGATTAAAAACTTGGAAGTAGAAATAACGGTTGGGGTGTAGTGTAGCAAAGGCGTCCATTACCAATTACCGAGGACTCATAATGACACATATTTTCTTATGATTTTGTCGTAGGTATAGAATAGGTATGTTAAAAATAAAATAAACGTGTTTTATTAGAAAAATTATCAATTTGAAAAACTTGTCTAAAAACAAAAAAATATTTTTTGGGTCACTCTAAGGCAGGTCGGTATAGGTACGACGACGAGCGAAGCGAGGGGGAGTGTTAGATAGGAACTGCGACCCTACAGGGAAACTTCAATCAATCAATCAATTTAGGAACCTAGAGCGACCCTAAAGCGCCAGAACCGAACTTGAATAGGTACCTATAACTGCTATGAAATTTCCTCTATCACCACACCTCGACCGAAAGAGTTACTAAATACCCAGTCACTATTTTTATACAGGCCAAAATTACATTGACTCCGCTATACGATAGTTTTTAGGGTTCCGTACCAAAAAGGTAAAAAAGGAACCCTTATGGTCTCACTTTGTCTGTCTGTCTGTCTGTCTGTCTGTCACATCGCTAAATATCTCAAGAACTACTTATGCTATTTTATTTTTATTATGTGGGTATTTCTTTACCCAAGGGTTACTAAAAACTGGTAGGCATCAAATAGGTACTTTTATCAACTCAACCCGTAATGACGTTCGAATTCCGAGTCACCTTGAAGCTAGAATCACGTAGCATGTTTTCAAACAATAATTTCGTTTAACGATTCGTACGCACGTTTTATTGGTACGTATAACCCAAAAGTTTAGCTCTGTGTTCGAATTCCAAAATCAAATATAGGTAGGTGTAATTGAGATAGATAGTTTCTTATCTAATATGTCTGTGCCTACCTATAAACGTTCAGGTGCCTTACAAAAGTAGCGTGGCGAATAACCCATGATGACTTAGGTACCTAAAATACTTTTGTATATGGGCTGATAAGAATTTTAGCTTCCAATTAAAGTTTAAAAGAATCTATTTTGTTACAAAACATGTGACTGATTACGTGATTAACGTGGGTTATACCTAAAAACTTCAAGTTGTAGTTGCAACTTGAGCAAATGCAGGCGTTTGCTTCACTTGTGAATAAATCTCATTATAATTATGTCGCATCGAGACCGCAAGATTTAAAACATAAATTCGAATTAGTTTATAGGACTAACACCCCTTTTCTTACTTTAACATCCACTACTATTTCGTGACCTTCCCATTACAAGACGCATGTCAACGACTTATGATATACTACCTATAAAGTAACAAAATATTTTATATTTAATATACTGGTCTGCCGAAGAGCAGTCGTAGATAGCGAATTATAGCCCTGAGTGCGACCGACGCATCAGCATTTGGGGCAGTACCGTAAAATGGGGTGAGTAGGGACAAAACCGAAGATTAAAAACATGGATAAAAGTTTATTTTTATATCTGGAATATCGATTTATATACAAAAAAGTGTATTTTAGTTTTTTTATGATTTCATAACTTTAACGATAAACACAAAATAGTTGGAAATCCCACCTCACCCCTTAGTTGAGGTAGGTTTGGTGTGAGGTGTGATTTCCTACTAAGGTGAGTTGGGAAAATTGTTGAATCGGTACTTTGGGATTATGAACATTAATAATAGCTTGATTTGTAATTAGAATATATAATTTACGTAGCAGTAGCCTATAAAATCTGTTAGAAAATCTGTTATCAAATCTGTGGACAAATCTCTTAGAAAACGTTTCATTAAAACATATATTTGGAGTATTGCACTTTATGCCTGCGAGACGTGGACCATGACGCAACGGAATTGAGAAAGGCTTGAGGCGTTCGAGATGTGGTGCTGGAGAAGGATGGAGGGAATAAGCTGGACGGAAAAGGTCACCAATGACGAAGTATTGGAAAGGGTAAACGAAAAGAGACATATGCTACGTACAATAGAAACTCGAAGAGGGAAAATGATAGGTCATTTGATACGACACGACGATCTAATACGAAAATAATGGAGGGTAAAATTGAGGGAAAAAGTGGAAGAGGAAGGAGGATTAATTACATGGACCAAATAAAGAAAAAGATAGACGTCGTGTCGTATAGAGAAGTCAAAGAACTGGCGTTAAGTAGAACATACTGGAGAGAACTGCACCGACAAGAGTAGAACTCTTAAATAATGATGATGATGAGCCCACAAAAACCGACTCACCCCTCTGTCATCCCTACTCTCCCCATTCATGACCCAACTGCCCTCGCAATCCCTACTCACCATTTTACTACCAAAGAATTCAAATACTGACAGATGTGTATTCTGATTTGAAAGACAGCTGAAATATCAAAGTGGGGAGATGCTTTCTGTCCTGTCCTAAGGTAACAGCACTAGTACTGAACAAGGACCCGAGATGCACGTTAAAGAGGCTGACAAGACCTAATTTTGTTGAAATTGGTGTTATTTACGCAGTTTCTTAAGAAAAACTATTTGTTCTAGCACATCAAAAAAAAATATGTTAATATATTCATCATATTTCAAAGACCCTGGACGGACTGGATACATAATTGGACGAAATCGGCTCGATAGAAAATAATTGCAAAGATTGGTCTTAAAATCATCATTAAACGGTTCTTTGTCTTGAATTTTAACTTTCGTGAGTTCGAAACATGTCGCCCGGAGTGACAATTAATACGTGAGTTTAACCGTTTAGTGTAAATACGGTTCTTTGTCTTTATTTTTATTACATATGGGTCTGCAATTAAAACTATGAATTCAACATATTCATACCTAAACCGCTAACGAGTGGAATATGTTTCACAAATAATCCACCCTTTTTTTTATTTCAATATTATTATAATATTTATTTATTATTCTACGCGCTGAGAAAGCGGGATGGTTAATTGGAAACTAACGCGTGTTAGAGCGGGACATTTGCATGGTCTTGTCAGCCTCTTTACTTTTTATTTAAAACTATAGATGTATTTTTAGGGTTCCATACCTAAAGAGTCCAAACGGAGCTCTATTGCTGTCACCACCACCAAACGGTTGAAGCTACAGTCTTACAGCATCTTGTTGACCCAAAGCCATACAAATTGTCAAAACTTACCTATTTTTAAATGTTTTAAGGCGGTACAACGAGAAATTTAGAATCTTTGAAACGCTGTCCTGCTCAGACTAGCAAACAGTAGGATCTGGTTTCAGATATATGATTATTGACTATATGATTGTGGTACTGACTATAGCCGAAACGTGATTGCTTAAAATTTTCCCGATAGAAAAAAAATCCAAAATTGAGTCTACTAAAACAACGCATTATTAAGTGCCAGTTGCACCAACTTACGAACACAGACCGGTCATCGTCACATATGGCGCCGGCAGCTGTCATCCCATAGAAACTTGTCAAACTTTCCATACAATCAGATTTGACGAACACCGCTTACGATTACAGACGGTTTGGTGCAACCCAGCCTAAAAGACAGGATTAAGTTAATATGTTGTTATTTTACCTCATCTAAACTCTGTCAAGAGTAAATTTAATAAACCTGCTCAGTGCGCACAGTCATGTTTTTGTCGTGAGCGAAAAACATAAGGGCGTCTCTTTCAATCGATATATCGCCTTAAAGCGGGTATTACACTGTCCTGAATTCAGGACACTTAGAAGGGTTCCGACCTATACGTTAGAGCGAGATGCTTCAACTCCCCTCTACTGGTAGGACGCCTGATTCAGGACAGTGTAATACCCGCTTAAGAGAGAAAACATTTTTTGACCTACCTCATCGATTGGGGTATCGTTGTTTACTTTAGAGCTCGTTGATTAGACTTCCTTTTAACTTTTCTTTAATAACTTGAAATTTGGTGATAATGTTTTTATTGTTACGTATATCATCATCCTCCTAGCGTTATCCCAGTATATATTACCATTAAATACCAATACATTGATATCATTTATTTTCTTTAATATTTCCTATGAAATCAATTAATAATAAAAAATAAAAATAAAAAATATTTTATTCGTTTTAAGTACAATATTATTGTTTAGGTACAGTGTTTTTGAGTTTTCCTAGTAGGTTGAGTATAATTAAACTTTGCGGTTGGTTCGGAATCCTAAAGCTTTAGTCCGAAGTCCGACACGCACTTGGCCGAAAATACAACAATCAATTTAGGACCGTATGATCTTGGGATCAGGACTAAAGTGCCCCTTACTGGTACTTGTCAGCTAAAAGTGAACAACACTGGTGCCGTTACCGTATGTCGCGGATGGAATACTGGCCATGGTTTTTAATTTTAAAGTACTTATATTTATACTGCCTGTCACACCGAACACTTTAATATCAACATCCGAGGCATGCGGTATATGTATAGGCTCACGACAAATAATGTACTTACCAAACAAACTTGCTTGTTATGCGACAATAGCATACAATATTTAGAAACTAATGTCACAGAATAAGTAATAGTCTAATGTAAAGACAGAATATTACTTAACTTAAAAAATAAATAAATAGAGATATATTTAAAAACATTGATAAGAGAGTTGAGTAATTGATAATTTTGATAAGTGACTTGTAGAAGATATTTTTTAACGTTTTTTAAAACTTACTTTCCAATTAGAAAGGTTCGAAATCAAACTCTAGTACCTAGCCCACTTAGGTATTGATATAATTTCAATAACCTTTCCCAGTGGCAGCGACTTGGGCGATGCATGCCCTTACAATTTAAACATTATTTAGTTTAGGTTAGGTTTAAGTAGTTGTTAGATCTTGTTTTGTCTATATTATGTGTTTTTTGTGTAATAAAAGTGCATTTAGACAAAACAAAAAAGACTACATAATGTTGATATAAGTATCAGACAGGACGCTGGATTGGGTTATTCGATTTACGTATTGAATTGAAACGGAAGGAAGTGCCTAATTATTACCTAACGACATATTTATTATTTTCTGTTTGAATTTCCATAGTGACGAGAACTTACGTTACGTAAACAGTGACACAACTTTTTTCCTATTATGACCTATATACCCAACAATTCAAAACAATTGGCGTCACAAATTTGGTAGGTAAGGATGTGTTGCATACTATGCGAGTATAATGGATTAATTATAGGAAAATGTTGGATTTCGCATAATTGTATATTTTAATTCCCTACAGCCACAAGTTTCCTCATTAGCCTCCTCAACTTTACTCAGAATAGTTACCTACTACCAGCGGGTCAAACCACTCCAACTAATGATACAATATACTTACGTATTACGTATCTTCCCTGTTATTCAAAACGTACCATTACCAAACGCATCGCTACTTGGGTACCAGTATAAGAATGAATTCCAATTACTTGGAGTTCTATCGTGTCTTGAGATCAAATTATACCAAAAATGGGGTTACAGACGAACACAAAATGTCTTGTAAATAGACCGATAGCTACAATAATGTCGCCCAAGCAGTCGCCATGAAATGTCGAGTCTCTGTACCTAATCTCATTATACATATACTGACAATTCATGTAACTTCTGAAAGACAAAGCGTATATATGATATTACATCAAAACAATGACAAACACAATATGTGTGTATTTACTTTTCACTTCACTAGGTTCAAAATCAACTATTTTATTAAATTATCTCTAGATGTTGATGGTTTTTTTTTTTTACTGTATATTATATACCGTTGAGTTCATAAATACATATACACTTTTGCATTCTATTACTTTGCAATAAGGTGCAAAAGTACGTGAACACGACTGTACCTACGACCTACAACAAAAAAAATAACCCAGTTGTATGCGAGATCCGTGTTTAACCGAATTAGCGAGTGGACCAGGCCTGACCATAGGTACTAGCTAGCCGTGAGCCGCAATTCCATTCGAGAAATTTATTAGAGAGAAGGGGACATCCCTAGTTATCGTTATACGAAAGTTATATGTATAAGGGGGTTAATATAGTTTCACGGCTCTGCCATTCTGGTTTTGAAAGTAAGAGACTTTTCCCTATAATCAATCACATTTTGGAAGTCGGTCCTGATAATCAATTGAAATCCTTCCTAATGTCCGAATCCGATCCTGTCAGAATCGCATCCTACCTATGAAACCTATAAAAATACTGATTACTGAATCAATAAAAGGTTGGCAACCCGCCTTTGATT
The DNA here is from genome assembly GCA_951800055.1 of Cenopis cana. Taxonomy (NCBI): domain Eukaryota; kingdom Metazoa; phylum Arthropoda; class Insecta; order Lepidoptera; family Tortricidae; genus Cenopis; species Cenopis cana. The sequence goes on along the minus strand of OX637476.1, from coordinate 8,891,543 downwards.
GATATCAAAGATGCTTGATGTTGCCTGGACCTCTTTAAGGCACGAGTGAATAGCTCTATATTTTTCTTGGTGCAGGATCTCGCTACACCGTCGGCCTCATCTTTGCTCTGGCTAGAAGATGGCCCTAAGAGCAATCCCATTTTTAACAAAAAAAAAACTGCAATAGGGATCGTCCTAATACAAACGCGATCGCGCGACTTTTACTAAGAATATTTAACTAGTAAAAGTCGAGAGTACGCGCGGTAATCGCGTAGTAGCGTTTGTTTTAGGGAGATCCCTTTAGGACACCTATTCGAGTTCAATATATTCGCGAATTTCAATCGCGCGATCGCGCGATCATCGCGTATAGTCGCTTTGTATTAGGACGATATCCCATAACAAGCGTACGCGCGTCTTACCTATGACCAAAGTTAAGTAATTTTTGGTTACAGTTGAACTCATAATTTGCATTGACGTTTTCGTTTTATATTCTTAGGTCTTTGTGTTAAAAGGGTCGTTCTTCTTTTTTGCCGACAATGCCATACATTTTGATCAAAGGATATTTTAATTCACGAGCCCCAGTCCCAATAAAAGAAAGTTGCATTTTATTGGGATGGGATTATGTGATATTTCCTTTAATGCAAATACAGTATTTTTCCTTTTAGTTAGTTTTGAGAAAACGCTGTGACAGAGTGGCCCGTGGACACTGTCACAGGATTCTTCAAAAAAATAAATTTATTAAAGAGATACAGGTTAGAGAAAATTAAGAATGATGTGGTACTAATTAGTATTAAAAGAAACAACGTGGTACATTTATTAATAAAACATAATAACCAACAGTCTAATGACTCGCAAAGTATGGGTAAGGGACAGGCTATTGCCGGTAAACAGGAAGAACGACTCAAAAACATAAGTTACATGCTTCTATGCCGTACACACACCGCACCATAAGAGAGGAGGCTCTTGGTTTTTCAACAGTGTTATATTACAAGCCGTAGGTTGGTAGATAGTAGACGCCGTAGTGTCTGTTTACCATCAGGCACGTACGCTTGTTTGCCACCGTTGAAGTATAAACAAATCTATGTCACACCTGGCCATAAAGTGACAATTCCCGCATGCTCCGCGCGCGGAAAATACCACTTCCTGGCCAGGGGTGGCATAAAATTTTGTACTTACATGCGGTGATAAAGAAAGCCTCAGATCGCGTATTTATCGCCCTTGCCTTCGGCTTGGGCGTCAAATACCTGCGATCTGAGATATTCTTATTTTACTACCTTTGGTAAGTAATGTACTAATAGCTTCATTTTGGATTTGAATTGGTCCCCATTTACACCTATGTAAGTACGTAAATATTCCAATGCTGACCTGCGGTTGGTGCGGTAAACCAATCGCCAAGGACTCCGCAAAAGTTGGCGCCGGTCGGTTGGTGGTTGTAATTAAATATAATCCGTATCAGCTACCTTACATTAGACTGCTCGCCATGCTTCATCAACTTTTGATCAATGGGTAAACGCGACGGGGTAGCGTTTCCAAAAGATAACTACTATATTCTTTGATGGTAATTTTATATTAATATTATTAATATCGTAGTATTCTATTCGTAGTCATCTACGTCGTAGAAACACATAGGTATTTAGTTACTAAAAAAACTGTTTATTTCTATTATTTTAGCATAAAAGTTACAAATTGCTTAACAAGGCCTTAATATTAATATTAAAGAGAAATTATTACTAGTGGCCCTGTGAGCTGTACTGTTAACGAAAATCAATAAAAACACGGTGTATAGAAGTTAAGTAAAACTGACCCGAGGGAGTGATCACCAATATTGTAAATCCGTTGCATGTTGGTAACGGAATGGAAAACGTGTAGGGCTTCTGCTTCTCACTAAGGTAATATGCTTCTCGAACTCGAAGTCGATGCTTAATAAACCTAAAGCCAGCATTACCTCCCTAGGTGCTTACTAAGAAATTAATTTCATTGCGAGATACGAGTATACTCCTGCGTATGAAAGAGAACAAAAGCCGAGCCCAGAGAGATTGTATTTTGGGGATAATTTCGTGCACGGTTGAAAGGCGTCAAATATTTTATCGAATAAATCAAGTTTCTTGACGTCATTTACTTTCGAAAGTCGATGATTAAATTTATTCAGTGTAACAGTACTTCATCGAATCTCGTGAACATTTCGTAATTCTGTATGCTTAAATTTAACACATAACCTAAAACAATTTCTCGGTTATATATCCTAAATGAGGTCGGGGTTTGCTATGGCATGGGTTTTACCACTTTTGAGTTTTTTAAAACCATTTGAGACGAATAGTGTCTTAAATATATATATATATATATATATATATATATATATATATATATATATATTTGACGACCGCTTTAGCTTAGTTGGTATAGTGACCCTGCTTACAAAGCTGGAGGTCCCGGGTTCGAATCCCGGCCGGGGCATTTATTTGTGTGATGAGCACGAATATTTGTTCTTGGGTCTTGGATGTCTTCTATGTATTTAAGTATTTATTTATCTATATAAGTATGTATATCGTCGCTTAGTACCCATAGTACAAGCTTTGCTTAGTAGTAGTAGTAGTAGTAGTAAACACTTTATTGCACAAATCAAATACATACAAGGAAAACAAACTTAATGATTAACTTAGTTTGGGACTAGATTGATTTGTGTAAGATTGTCCACAAATATTTTAAATATTTATATATCTTATGTACATAAGGATCTTGTCTAGTCAAAATCGTAGTCAGTTACAAGACCTGTACCCTTACCACAATGTTTGCATTACCGTACTCGCTAGCGACTGCGTAAACGATTTAGTATGGACAAAAGTACAGCGCCTCTGGCGGTTACGCAATAGAACTAAGAATCGCCATACTAAATCGTTGACGCAGTCGCTAGCGAGTACGGTAATGCAAACATTGCAAACTCATGGTAAGGGTACAGTACCCTTACCACAATGTTTGCATTACCGTACTCGCTAGCGACTGCGTAAACGATTTAGTATGGACAAAAGTACAGCGCCTCTGGCGGTTACGCAATAGAACTAAGAATCGCCATACTAAATCGTTGACGCAGTCGCTAGCGAGTACGGTAATGCAAACATTGCAAACTCATGGTAAGGGTACTTACTAGTAGTGGGTAGAGGCACGGCACTACGTAGTAACTGGAGGGCGGCAACATGTGAAAGTTACACCTTCAGGTGATTTACGTCAATATGACTCATGAATATAGAATTTTACAACATACTCGCTCCACACTCGTACCTACCAATAAAAACCGCGTAAATGCAAACCAAACTCGCACGCCAAAATGGCATCAACCTCTCCGTCCGTTAAATAGGTACGTAGATCGGTTTTCGACCAGCTAATTTGGTGCGCCGGTTTGCGACCGCTTGGATGACTTGATGAATTGAAAGGATACCTCATTTACTCAATAATTCTAAAATTAAATGCATGCAAGTTACTGTTTTATTCGGGGGTTGTAAAATACAATAGCGTAAGTCCGGGGTAGTTGATCATTACATAGTTTTTCTTGAGCGTTGTAAAAACACATTATTTATATTTGATTGTCTGCCAATGTCAATGTAAAATATTCATCATAATTTCTTTAGCTGATAAGAGTGATAAGCCATGTTATGTTTGGTATTTCGCTTATTGTCTCACATGTTGTCACAGTTAATGATATCCTATGGCGGATGACTGTTCCATTTCCTGAACGGAACAGTGGAACGAAATGATTAAGGATGTTTCATAGTAGACCGTTCCGTGTCCGGGCCGGCCCGTTTTCTACGACAGGACATGCGACGGCCGTCGATTTCCTGTCATAGAAAACTGGCCGGCCCGGACACGATACGGTCCAGCGTGAACCATCCTTTATTCGGCCGCTCACTTTTAAATCGTCAAAAACTAGTTTAACGTACGAATTTATATTTTGCAGTAATATACCAAAAATAGTACATTACTTACCAAGGGCGATAAAACAAAGAATGTCTCAGATCGCAGGTATTTTACGCCCGAGCCGAAGGCAAGGGCGATAAATATGCGATCTGAGGCTTTCTTTATTATCGCCCGTGGTAAGTACAAAATTTTATGTCACCCCCTGGCCAGGAAGTGGGTTTTTTCGCGCGCGGAGCGTGCGATAATGGCCACTTTATGGCCAGGTGTGACATAAAATTTATTGATTAATTGACTGGGTAATTTTTATCGTGATTTTTTTTTTCTTATTAATTAACACCGCTCCATTCACTCCCCATACTACTCTATTTGTGGTAACAACGGGAGCAACCTTGAAGTATGCTTTCAAACGAAGGAAAAAAATCAAATTTCTGAGGTTACAGACATAAAAAGAGCATACAACCGAATTGAGAACCTCCTCCTTTATTTGAAGTCGGTTAAAAATAAATTTAATTAAGTTGTCATTCACAGAAAACAAATGACGAACTTATGGAAAATCCGAAATAAATTAAGGATTCTTACGTTTACTTACACAAAAATAAACATTCGCTTCGAGGCGGAAGGTGTTTGTTGTTTAAACAACAAAAGACAGACAAATAATTGAAGATCAGTGTGGATAGTATTGCTCGTACTCGTTGTGACATTTGTATTTCTCTGCTCTAATTCTAGGTACTTACCTAAAGAAACGTAGAGCCTACCTGTTATTTGTTTAAGTATGTAAATAATTACAAATCATTATTTTCTGCCTAATTGATTTTTTCAGCCTACCAAAATAGTATAATAATAATAAAAACATAAATTGTAGATATTAACTTCACGTGCCCAGGCCTGTACAGATGTAGTGAAAAATGATTTTCCTTCGAATTTTATCGGAAAAGTTCGTATTTATCGTGCTCTCTCAATTAGCTTGAGTACCCATCTTTCACTTTGACATCTGACACTAAACAATAAAGTTCCATAATAATGGATATGAAAACGTCTGGAAAACGTTACTCATTGAATACAATCATTGATTGACAGTTCGGATGCCATCGTATTCCGATTGAGATCCGAGTTTTCTCGAAAGAAATAGTTATTTGTTATGCAAGGCTGCAAAGTTGATTTTTGGCGCGAGTGTTTGTATTGAGAGCCGAGCTAGCGAAGGATTGTAAGATTGAAAAATACAATCCTGAGCGTAGCGAGGCTCTCAAGGCACGAGACGCCGAACAACTTTGCTGCCGAGCGCAACACACAACTTTTCATCTCACCATAGCGAGGAAATACTTTCATGTATAATTCAAGATGTACTCATGTTCTATAAAGGGTTGTTTAAATTTCACCCGTTACAACGCATTTCGTGGATTATTAACATTTAAATGCATCAAAGAGCCTAATTATTATTGTTGAGTACTGTGGTACGAAATACTCACGGCTAACGGCTAAAACAAATATATTTCACTCATTTCTAAACTTATCAGGAGTTAAAATTGTAATATAAGTATCTTCTGCACTGAAATCAATTAATTAAATTCATTATTTTGATATTATTCTAACTCAACAACAAAACAAAACAATATTCAAATATCTTAATCTCTCGCATCGAGTTTTTTCTTAAAAACTAACTTTTTAAACGGTGCGTTCCGAAATTGCACTGAGCGTAAAATGTTGAAACATATAAACATTTCAAATATGTTTCTTCGTGTTATTTCTTTATAAATAAAACTAAATTATTATTGAATATCATCAAATTAAGCTGGAAAAAGTATTATTAATATCATTATAAAAAACAAAACAATAATAAACTGCACCATTAGGTACATGATATGTATACTTCTAAACGCTTAGGAATGACCTGTCGTTTCACTTTATAGAAAAAAGTTGGAACTCATGGAACTGCGTAACGTTCGAATTTCAAAATCACTTTCCACGCTAGCGTGGAAAGTGGACTTTTGCACGCAGATTTGAAAGGATAAAGAAAGCCTTTCCGAGCGGGTGAGATGAAAATAATTTTGCAATACATCTGTTTGCAATGCTTGCATTACCGTACTCGTTAGCGACTGCGTAAACGATTTAGTATGGCGATTCCTTGTTCTATTTCGTAACCGCCAGAGGCGCTGTACTTTTGTCCATACTAAATCGTTTACGCAGTCGCTAGCGAGTACGGTAATGCAAACATTGCAAACTCATGGTAAGGGTAGGTACACAGGTACAGGTACCTGTAGCAAAAAACTCGTACATTTCAACAAACTTGTCAACTTTTTCTATGGATTGTAAGAAGTTGCAAATTGTACAATTTTGTCAAATATAAGACTTGTGGAGTTTTGGTGTATAGGGGCCAGGTTGAGGCTGAATAAAGAAAATTACAACTTTTCCGTAAATAAGTTAAGAGTAATCCTATTTTATCGTATGGCCGTTAAACCGTTATATACATTTTTTGCTTTGTTATTTATAATATAACTGACTGTTACAACTAACTAGGTAGGTTATTGAACACGAATCTGGTTCTGCGTGGCGTGATGGACAAAAATAGGTTTATCGACACCCCCAAAAGTATCATTAATCTACTGAGTAACTGATATCTGTGAAATAAGATATGTACATCTTACATACCTAATACCAGCTATACTCTCATACTATCTCGGTCGCTTTGACGATAAGACTAAAAGGAAAGGACTCTTTTGTTAGGAGGTAACATATACCACGACCTACATTATATGAATCAGTTCAATTCGTTCCGTACGCCGACCTCGTTTCATACCATTGATCCCTTGGATTGATACAGATCATAGACTAAAGGATGATTCACAGTAGACCGTTCCGTGTCCGGGCCGGCCCGTTTTCTAATACAGGACGCGCGACGGCCGTCGATTTCTTGTACTAGAAAACGGGCCATCATCATCGTGAATCATCCTTCATGGGGCCTAGATTAATACTAGTCAAACCGTAACTATGTAACCTATTGTATTGAACACGCACCTCGCTTTAAATAAGCTAAAGTAGATTATCTCCGTATGCAGGTCAACGATATAATGAGAACGGTTAATGTTTGCTACTAAAAAGATTGATGTTGTTTAGTCCGAATCGTGGCTAAGAAAAAACATGATAGTTTGAGTTTGATAGTGTAAGACGGTAATCGGGTCGGTATCCCGCGCGGTCCGTGCCGTCCGTGGCGAGGAGCGCGCCCCCGTGACCCGAATTTTCGCAATGACGTCACTGAGCAGCCCCAGCATGTGGGTCACGCGGCCCCAGTCGGCTGCTCACCCCGCGCCGCGCACCAGACGCCGCGATAAGAAACAACTGACTGCAGACGCAACTACCACTACACTGATGTATCAAGAGCGTGGGTTAGCCATGGTTGAAGGTGTGACACATAGGTACCTACGAACGCAGACAACACAGCTCCTACGCTGACGCACACATAAACAATGTGCATATATATGGCTCATCCGCACTCTTGAGATAAAAAGTATGTACTGCTTTTGTAGTTGACGTACTTATACAAGCCCGAAGTAGTCTGAATAATCACAGGTGCGTAACGAATAAAAGGGCATTAAGACTCGCGCTCTAATCTGTTTAAATCTATCATTGCTATTTGAAAACCTATCATTTATAATTAACAAGGTACATAGTTACATATATAAAAAAAAAGTTATTTTTGTGCCTATTAAACGAGTGCTTAACTTGGAGTACAAGGTCGGAACTGACGTCAATCAGATTTCGTTATTGCAGCTAGCGGTCGGGGTTTTTACTTCTTTCTAGGGTCCCGTACAATCTAAATCTTCTCACTTTGTTACCTGTCTAGGAGATTGAGAAGATATTTTTTTCGAAAACTGATAAAATTTCAAATATATGCAAAGGAACTAGTAATTTAAACATTTATCGGAAAACACGTAATAAAGATCAACTCGGACTTGGGTATTACTAAATCACCTTCCCCGCCCGTCACTCTGTAGGTACCTACCTATATATTAATTTTGTAGTAATGTGAAATCGAATTAAACTTAATATGCACGTTTTAATAAATATTTGTTCATCAGGGCTGTTCATCTTTATTATGAATCCTCACTGACATCAATAATTTTTTTATCAGTTATAAATTGTGTAAGTATAAAAAAGCAATGCGGAACTTCATCCACTCCCGCTTTGTTTACGTACCGCGCTGCGTGCGTCTTCGCCAATGCCCTAATTTAGTACGACTTTCTTTTAATAAGTATGTATAGTATAAGTATAGGACTTTTATATCGCCAATAAACCTGTTGCCTCATGGCGAAAAAAAAACAATACCATTGTTTTATCACGAGCCTGGAGATCTCCGGTATTGAGAGATGACGGATTAAATATAAATTTCTGTACCTATCCTTCAAATTTCTGGGTAAGTATTTACCGTTGACCAGGTTTATTTCATTCTATATAAACACAGATAAAACACATCAAGAAAATAATAAATACAAAAAGTTAAAGAAAAAAAAACTAGTCCTCAAAATCCTCAAATACGCAGAACGCAAGAACCCAAATAAAATGTTGTTATCATTCCGCTAAGTAAATAAGTAGGTATCTACCTACACAGCGCTAACGGTCTTTGACCTCAGAAAAACATAGAAATAATCTCATTAACTTTATTTACAGAGTAGCCGACCGGACCTTAGAAAAAGATTAGAAAGACATTAGAAAAACTTAGATTCGAAAATATTCTTACTCCAAACCTAAAACGCCCAATATTAACACAGAGTTTGATTGTCGTTGAACCATACCATTGATGATGTTGATGATCGCCTATACGCGTCGTGTCCCTCCACGGGTTCATTAATCTGTTTCCTCCTGACGAATCAATCAAATAATAACATTGTTTTGTTACGTGTCCGGAGATCTCCGGGCTATACATATAGAACACAACCGTCACAGGGCCGGCCCGTTTTGTAGTACAAGAAATCGACGGACGCGCGACGGCCTTTTGATTTCTTGTACTAGAAAAGGAGCCGGCCCGGCCCGGACACGGAACGGTCTAGCGTGAAGCATCCTTTAGTACATAAAAGACATCGCGAATTACAAGAAAATTACTTGCGAACTGAACACATCAATATAATATGAATTTCTTTACAACCTGCAAGTCGATCGAGTTACTTCCATTTTTGTAAGGGATAATAAAATTAAGTTGATAAGTCCCAACGCTCGTTCTAAAAGTCGACTTCGATTAACATTCGTAGGATGTTTTAATAACATAGACATATATGATAGTTATGTCATGTCGAAAGGTTAGGTTAGTTTAGGACTTGATGAACAGGAACAGATTAATTGTTTTGACGGATGGTTATCCAAAACTCTTACTGGCGCTAAGATATTTCGATCAAGATAATTAAGCGGCTATGACGATGCCAACATAAATTACAAATTTTCGTATCAAGAGCCTAAATTTAAAAAAAAAAACCCTTTATTTCTAAATTTGTAGTTTGCGTTAGCAGCATTACTGCTTGGTACAAAACCAATTTAAATTGTCCTGATGTAATTGAATACAGTGTAGGTTAGGGCTTCCCCAGAAATCACGCGAGGTTTTTTGGGCCACTTTGAATAATTTGTAAAACTTTTCTCAATACTTACCTAGTTAGTTAAAACTCTTTGCGTCGAGCTGACGACAGAGTTAAAAATTTAAAAAAAATTGAAAAGTAAAAAAAGCACTAGTGCGGAACAGGGTACTTTCCGCACAGTTTTAACTGCTTAGAAAACGCACTTTTCAAGCACATGCATTGTAAAATAATTGCCTTTACTTCTAATAGCTATCTACACAAAAAATACTGTAGACTAAAAAGAAACAAAGGGGCAAAATAACCGAACAATAAGAGATTGAAAAATGCCTTGGCGTCTGTCAAAAAGTCCTAAATATCATCGTAAAAATAAACTTCCATGCTGATTATTTCGTAATTGTCAGTCAACGGCAGTGATTATGTTTTTTGACATTGGAAATATCTTTTCTTTCACTCCAGTACAGGCTCCGAATTCACGAAAAAGTGCGATCCTCTTATATCTCGGAGAGTTGTGAAGATATGATATTCAAAAAAGTCTCAAAAGACGCGTATTCACGAGAGCTGTAAGGTTCAAAAAGAAGTATTCGAGAAAATCAAAAACAAAAAAGTTATGGCCGAAAGAATGAAAATAAAAACCTTTTATTCCGAATTTTTGATTTTGGCGCTCGAAATTTTGGAAACGATGAATGATATCAAAAATTTGAGAAACAGTCTTCTGGACAATTTGGTCAGCTACAATTTGAGCCTAAAACAAAGACGATCGGGTTAAGGGTGTGCCCTGTAGCCTAACCTTTTTGAAAAAGTCAAAAAGTCAGAACGACATTTTTCACATGACATTTATGAGTTCATGTTTCGTGAACGTTATGAAGGACTCCAGATTTTACTCCCGAGCGTAGCGAGGGTATTATGAGTTAATTCTCGAGCGAAGCGAAGGAATTAAGACTGAGTCCAGAGTGCAGTGAGGGATTAAAGCGCTACGCGTGTGGAAAAGTTTGTTCACAGGCGTTATGCCGAGGATACATTATGTTAATCTAAGAATAAAATTATTATCATTCAACGTTGTAGTTTTATTTTGTAACCTTTTCCTTATCTCGACTTTTTTTCGATATCCGTAGATTAATTTCCAATGTGCTCGATAGTCGCGTGAGGCTATTTTATTGTACTAACACAATAACCCGATAGATTTTTGCTAAGTGATCCAGTATCCCAAAAATCAATCAAAATGTACTAAATATTTACGAAAACTACGCGCAGAATTCCGTCGAGAGCAGGATGTTTCATTGCAAACTCACGCGTGTTAGAGCGGGACATTTGCAATGGCACTGCCTGGAGCGACAGTTATGATTCAGTGCTCACTCGTTTCCAGGGTTCGAGTCCCGAATGCTGCGCGGACAGCGGCGGGCAAGATGCCCCGGGCCCGCCCCCCGGCCCGCGGTACAAGCTAGCAAGCGAGGGCTCGCTGCGCGTGTGCTCCTTCCAGCATACTCGCACCGTCGTTGATAAGATACTCGCCGCCAAGTTCCTCCGACGCTGGGAGTCGCACATACTCTGCTTGCATGAAGACCACATTGTTTCGAAAACGGTAAGTGTCCATTTTTTTTAACCTGACTGTGGCTTTGGCCGGACCCAATAAAGCGCGAATGGAGAGTGGCCTAGCTGTGTTCATTGTATCACTGCGGTTTTCAGGGCATCTAGCCGTCATGTCTAGTCTGGCCTTAGGCGCCGTTTTTCATCTCATCTCTGTCTGGTCTGTACAACTCATAGTGTTTAATTTTAATTAAATTATTAAAGAATATTACAGGAATCTCGCAAAGTTTACCTACTTACTATTTTAATAAAAACAATTTAGAAACGACTGATTGGATATTTAAGGTAATACTAGATGAATCATCGAAGCATACCTACTTAGGTACTTACCACCGCGTAAAATAATTTAAATGCACCTGTGCAATTTTAAAACTTTCCTAGTCTACTGCAGAACGGTATGTTAACTCGCGGTGTCACTTATTATGCCTTCATATTTCTTAAAAGAATTCCGTGAGAGTAGTTCGACACAAATATACAAATAACGTAGTTTATTACTGTTGTAGGTACTTATAGAAGCGGTAGGAAATTTAGTAGTAATAAAATTTTCTGTAACTTGGATTCCATACATTCCATTTCATATACTTAATACCTATGAGAGGCGGTCAGGTCCTGTGAGGAAATAATGCAAAACATAGTCGGTTTCTCGAAGCAAGTAACGTAATTTTGAGCGTTTCGGCGCAGATTGTACAAAACGCAAAATGTACATTACGAATAATGTACACAAGCGGAACGTACCCCAAATAAAGCAAAAAGTACATTCGCAAAATGTACAAAACACAAAATGTGTACTAGTTACTCGCAAAACATAAAATACGCAGAATGTGCAATATGTAAATACGAGTAGTCATACTCGCAAAATGTCCAAGAAGCGAAGAGTGCGTAATTAACACCCAAAAGCCAGACATTAACACCCTATCCTAGGTACCACAGCTAGGTACAGTCAGCGTCATATATCACTTCAAACAGGTACTTACATACAATTCACAAACTGTCTCGTCGTCCATCTTTTATCACTTTTTGACATTTCCCATATACTTAAAAAACAGCTTAATTACGCACTCTTCGGTTTTTGTACATTTTGCGAGTAGGTAGGAATTATTTGCATATTGCACATTTTGCGTATTGTACATTTTGCGAGTAGGTAGTGCACATTTTGGGTTTTGTACATTTTGCGAATATACTTTTTGCTTTAGATATGTACGTTCCGCTTGTGTACATTATGCGTAATGTACATACATTTTGCGTTTAGTATGTTTTAGCAGCTGTTACATTTTGCGTGCAGTTTACATTTTGCATTTGGTATCTGCGCTGAAGCGATTTCGAGTAGATAATACTAAGAGTGCATTGCGTAAGTATCTGTTCCATTAGGGCCGGTAATTTGGAAATACATGAAAGTGGTGGCAAAGTCCCGTTCTGTCAAATGTTGTGAATGGAATACCGGCCATACGAGGGAATGTTTGACATCACATGAATAATGTGCTGGCATTCCCAAGATAAATAACACTTTCACGTAACTATTTAATTTTTAAATAGCCTGTAATCTTCTCGCCATCTGTACAAACATAAATATACGTCAATCCGAAAACAGCATTACTCATCATATATAGGTTGTGCGTAATGTTAAAGAAATCGTTATCACTTCGACATTCTGGAATTTGGAATTATGTATGTTTTGATCAACTTATTACGTAAATATGTGTTTATGCCCGACATAGCACACCAATTAAAGTGCACGTAGTGTGACTAACTGTTATAATAGGAGCTTGATGTTGGGAGATTAGATAAATTCCGCGTAAACACGCTTAGTGTACAGATAACAATTATTTCTTACTTCCTCTAAGCGATGTTTGTCACCGTCACCTTTACTGGAAACCAGAAATGTTTTTGCGGGAAATCTTATGAAAAGTTACGATACATAGAGCAGACATTTTGTCTAAGACACTATGACGCTCTTTAACTTATATTACGGTACACACTATAATAAAAATACGAGGAATATTTATTTGCTCAAAATACTAATAAGTAGCCTAAGAAATCTCATATTACTAAATAATAAAATAAAAAAATCTGGGTAAAAACCATTTTTTTGTGCATAGTTAAGGCCTTAATTATCTATATTTTAATTGATACTATTTCGTTACGAGAGTTACCCATATAAAACGTATGGGTAACTTTCGTACCGAAAATAGCAATAATTAAAAATTTAGGTATAATTAAGGCCTTTCTGGTTTTCACAGTATTATATTATATTGATATACTTAGTACGTTTTATTAGTGTTAGGTATTAATCTTAGACTGCCGTACTTAATGGCCGAATGAAACAAATTCTTCAGTAAAGATATTTCTTCATTTGTTTCTACTTAAACTTTCTGTCTGTCTTTTGTTTGTACTTACTAATAAGTAACAATGGTATTCTTTTTCTCGTGGCCAGCCCTGCTTTCCTGTCCGCTGTTTGCAGAAAGCTTGTGCTGAGTCGGCGGAGTAAGATCGGATTTTAGTTTTTTAATGGTAAATGTTGAAAAAAACAACCCGAACGCGTAAAGAAAACTAAAGAGACAAAAAGTGTCTTGATTCTATAATGTGGAACATTGCGATTTTATACAGTCGCGGGACCCATTATTGGGAAAATTTGCGCTGTCATATGGGTCCAGATTGTTTAAAATCGCTGTTCCACATTAGAATAGTTTTAATTTTAGGTACCTATGTGGTTAACTGTCCAACAAAATCACCCTACAAGTTATGAAATTACTCAAGCAAATTTTAATGACGCATAGGTATGTTACGCAGTGTTGTAGGTATGAGCTCTCTTGGTACTTATTTACTGAGAAGTGAATTGTACTTAATATATAATTCGTGAGGAACCCGTTAAAATGAGTAATCTTTGCCTTTCTAAAAGCGAGTGAACTGTCGCTCGTTAACGGCATTATGACGTTTGTTAACTAAATTAACCGATTGTAGGTTTATCGTGAAGTTAACAACGAGGTCAATCAGTAGATAAGGGGCACTGTTGTACGTGCGTCACTGATTTCACAATATTCTAACTGCACCATGGACTCGAAATTTCTACACCAATTACCTACTCTAATTAGTTCCCTATGATAAAATTCTCTGGCCACAGAAATCCCATAAGACTAGTAGGTAGGGGACTAAGGGACATCTTTCGTAAAAAATGTAGTAAAATCGAGCTTGGAGCCGATTTTTGAGTGTCGAACGCTCGACTTTTCACTCGGCATCTGTCAAAACATCATAGTTTTTTGACTGTTTTGTAATGAAAAGACGAGCGTTCGATACTCAAAAATCGGTCCCCTGGTCTGAAGTTACTTTTATATCATTTACGCTATGGAGATAAGTGAAAGGCTTTATTGTATATCAGATCTGTTTCTATTTACATAAGAAATATGATTTTCTTCACGCTTTCCACTGTAATTTCCATCCGGCCAACGAAAACATAGGTAGATTGTACACACAAGCTACCTGCCTAAATGTATTTTGTTGATCAAAACACATTCTGACGTCATTCGCACTGAAACTCTGATGTTTGCATCTCAACATAGACGTAACGAATGGGTAAGGTAACCATTCTAAAATAGGCTAGGTTATTTTGGAAAATATAGTGCCAGATAAGTGGCAGGCGCCGGTGGGCGTGTTGACACGTCATCCATTAGGTATATAGACGTCCTCAGGTACACGGTGTACCTATATTTAAGTTAAATACTTACTAGGTACCGCACTGGTTATTAACACGTATTAATTACAATTTCTGAAGGTTTAATTATTAATTTGCTTGTTTTCGCTTTTCTAGCAAACACACCTTATACATGTCCCCTGGGTGGTTCTAAAAGTGCAACAAAAACTGGTAACCGTACTGTCTTCTCGAAGATCTCACGGTTCGAAATAATTGCCATACGATAAATAAATAAATACCTTATACATCTCGGTGATATTTTAAATAAATTTCATACATATATTCATGTTTGACAGAGACCATAATATGACATCTCTTTTTTCCTTTGTAACGATTTTACTTTTGAAATGACATTCAGTTTGTTAATTATAGTATTACCAACATTATAGCTTTGTGAATATTGTTACTTAATAACTACCGATTGACATATGTAAAAGTGCCCCTGTGGCCTATTTGCAGAATAAATGTTTGAATTTTGACATGAAGGTAAATTACATATTTCGCCCGCATTTGGTTCGAGAGTTGAGAGTATGTATATTTAGGGCCGAAATGCTACTAGATATAGGTACTTACTTTACTAGTAGCGTTCCGGTGGGTAAAATGTACCACAAGAACCCGAAACCGTTCTAAAAACGCTGCCCGCATAAATGGTACAAATCTTTTAGACGCGACATTAGATTAGGGCCTTAAGAGAGTCAGTGGAAGAAGAGAAAAGGAAATGATCTTTCTAGGAAATGGAAAAAGCAAACGATTTCTGGTTAATAGTTCAGGTGTTCAGGCAAAAACAGATCCTTATTCGCTCAAGTTTTATTATAGATTTAAGTACCTAGGTAACCCGGTAGAGTTTAACGCGACGACGCCAGGTGTAAAGTTATCGTAACTCGACCGGGCTATACGAGTAATCTAATCATAAAATTGTTTACCTAAAATTATTTACCAATAGGTACTTAGTTCAGAATATACCAGAGCATTCTTGCGTTGTGTTGGCCTAAGCCAACATAACGAACGAAGAACCGGTAAAAACTACCAATAGCCAAGTAGGTGTCTAAACGTTGCCTTAACTACCTTGGCACAATGTGTACAGCCGGCTTTACACTTTAAACTCCCGCACTACGGGCACATACTTACTTAAAAGATTCGTTTTCAATTCTTCCCCTTGTAGATTCCCCGTTAAAAATACCTTCGTGGTTGACGTAAGTTCGTGTGGCGGTACCTACTAATAAACAAAAGACGGTGGCGCGCAACGTCTGCACTCGCGAGATTATCTGCAGCGCGTCTGGCGCGGCGCGGTGCTGCAGACGGCGCGAATGTCAGAGGTCATGCTGCCTCTGGCTACACGGAGATAGTCTTAATCCGAAGGACCGTCGCAGATATGGATTATATTTACAATCGCCCTGCTACCCAATTACACAATTCAAAATTGTGCTGTGTTGATACGGAATATAATCAAGGGTCCTAATGTATAATGTCATCAGTGGCAGGTGGCAGATTTTAGGGGCATCAAATTTAGAGCAATAATTTATTTTATGGCTTAAATTAATAATCAGTAGAGGCGGTAAAATTTTAAAAGCTTACGGGCGGCAAAATGTATACCTACACGAAGCGTAGGTACTTATTGTAGTATAGTCTTCATAGTTCTCAAATAAGTACCTACTCGTCATTCGCTTACTATTTTCCCATTTATTTGGGGTCGGCGCATCAGGAAGATATATTATGGTATGGTAGTTAGTATGTTAAAGTTGCCAATAACTAGGTAAGCAATGTTATATAAATTTAAAACATTATCGTATTTTCTACTTTAGAATTTCATAAACTTACGGCTAGTCCAGGTGCCATATGCAAGTAGAAGTCTATTCTCATTTTTTAGGGTTCCGTTACATGAAAGGAAAAAACGGAACCCTTATAGGATCACTTTGTTGTCCGTCCGTCTGTCTGTCAAGACCCTTTTTCTCAGGAACGCATGGAGGTATCGAGCTGTAATTTATAACAAATACTCAGGTCTACTGCCCCTTGGAGCTGTGAAAAAATCAAACTTCTAAGCCAACCCAATCAAAAGATACAGCCGTTTATGCCGCAAATTTTCGACACTCGCATGGGAATCAAAACCTACAGGGCACTTCCCGTGAACTCAGAATCTTGTAATTTGGTGCAAAGCAACGTCTTATAGCACAGATAAAGGAAAAATTGCGAAAACCGTACATTTTTAGTTACATCATATAATAAAATTGTACGCAACCCTCGGTGCGCGAGTCCGACTCGCACTTGGCCGTTTTTTATGTTTGACCAACATCAATTGGCATGGCTGTTTTGATTGATATTGATATGCCAGACGTTCAACTCATTCAAATTAAGCAAAACCAACTCGTGCGTTAATTAAATCGGTTTAGGTACAATTTATAGGTCCGATTGCCTCCGATCTTGTCCGATCTGCGTTCGAGCTCGCGGGTAGTAGCCGCACTGACCTTGCGTTCAGCTATTCGTTGACCCTACCATCATTCACCATCATGTGTGATTGAGGTTACGCAGCTGTTAGTCTAGTAATAAATCAATATTTATACGACTATAGGTATGTTAGGTAGTTACAATTAGTAATAATAGTTACAAAATAATAAATATTGGGGGACAATCTTACACAAATCGAACTGGTCCCATTAGTAAGCTCTATAAATAAATAAAATAAATAAATAATAAGTAAATAAATATATAAGGCGTGTGTGTGAGACGACGATATATTTAATAGTGACGAGCGTAAATATATTTTCATAATTTTTTCGATTTCCTTGACTGTTTGCTTTGCTAGTTTATTATTAGTATGTCTTTCCCGTTCACGGGACAATAGTGTCCCGGACCTTTGCGAGGCGTGCGCGGAGCCGAAGTACCGAGGTACCGAAGTACCAACGAGTACCACATAGCCAACACGTAGAGGCCCTTTTGACAATTTAATGAAACGCAAGGGATACACCGAGCGGATGCTGTCCCTGCCCGTGTCATACGACGCACACAGAGCACCCGCCAGGGTGTATAGGAACTATTGCTGATTGATGGAGTCTAAATGAACTGGGCTATTGGGTGAATATGATGGACTTTATTAGTATTAATTATTAAGAGTAGCTATGTAGGTAGATAAACTATATATACCTAGTAGGTAGATACCTACACACAGAAATCATCAAATTGACACAAGAATTTGTGTTATAATTTATAATGACTTAGTTATTGCCACGTTTCGGAAGAAATACGAATCCTTCTATATATTTTTTAGACCTTATACGCCTGAGACCTTAAGGTCTAGTTTTTAACGTAGGTACCTACCTAATTCTCAGTCAAGGATGCATCGGCTGATGATGGGGTGAGCCCAAGTGATGACTGTTCTCAGAATGCTGTGGCAATTATTATTTATACGGGCAATCCCCGCGAGCTTTCTTCAATGGCGTAAACTAATGTTATTTCCTGCATCCGAGTGTATTTCAATGACGTGTCATACTGGTTGGAATTAGATCGTATAACTTCACCGAATATCACATTAATAAGGCTTTGTCATCGGCAGTTACAAACATTTATTAAAACGAAAGCATTACAGTACGAATAGGTACCTATTAGTAGGTTGTAATGTAGGGTAGACTGGGTACGGTTGTGACGGGGTACGGTTGTGACAGTCGTAATAATAGCGAAACTATACGGAATACGGGGAAGGGTTCTAGGGGAGAAAGAAGCGGCATGCCAATCTGAACGCGTGTCCCAGTAGCTCTAGTATAAGTTTTTTCGAAACATTAACAAATTCGAACGCGTTTGCGTTTTGTCTCAAAATGTATGAAAGTGGTATGAAAACGTGAACAGCGCCTCTGGTGGTCACTAGTGGAAACTAAAACAGCGAGTATAACATTTGTTGCTAACCGATGAACGCTCGTATTTCAAACTAGGTGAGAGCGTTTTCATACATTTTGAGACAAAACGCAAACGCGTTCGAATTAGTTAATGTTTCGAAAAAACTTATACTAGAGCTACAGTATTGCGTCAGCCAACGCGCGGCGTTAACGAAAGCAGGAGACATCATTACTTTTCGATAGTCAAAAGTAAGTTTTTTTATCCGATATCTTTTAGCAATTACTATTGTTTGTATACAGATAAATTACCTGGTGTTTTTTTTTGTTATAAGTTGTACATTAGTAGTTAATTTGGAGTGATTACTTTTAACGTAGTTTTAAAGTCATGACGATTTTTCGTTTTCGAAAGTGTGCGTCGGGTACGGTTGTGACAAATTGTGTGGGTACGGTTGTGACATATTTATTTTTTGTATTTTTGCTTTTAGATGCCCAGGATATGCTTGCGGAAGACTGAAAGAGTGCGGTCTGATATTACTAACTATGAACATGCGTATGAAGAAGTGAAACGTGGGACTTCTTTACGAAGAACTGGGGAAATGCATGAAGTCGATCACATGTAGTTGTTTGTTTTTTCTTTATTGTGATACATTTTTGTTAAAATTTATTAAAACTTTATCCACAGTTACCTATTATGAATTTAACTTTAATTAACGTTTTGACTCATTCTAAAAATACTGTTTAGTACCTTATTCATTATAAGAATAGAGTGACCTCAAATTGTAGTTAATATGCTAATTTCGTTAATTATTAAATGTTAATATTGTTTAGGAGAACATTATGTTGATTTATGTAACATATTTCTGACAATAAAAGTAACTATAAACCATTTTGGTGTATGTTTATGCCTGTCACTACCGACCCCGACCACTGTCACAACCGTCCTGGGGCTGTGGCCGGTTGTGACACTTTTTTTTTTAAATACGCTCCTATGACTAATACAGCGTATTTAGAGGCGATAATTTAGTTTATTTACGTAGACAAATGTACAAATTACGATTAAAGTTACTTTTCTTCCAGCTAACTGGTAAATTATCGAAACTATTGGCGATCAAGCCAAAATTGTCACAACCGTACCCAGTCTACCCTAATACATTAGAGCGCATTATTAATAATGGAGTAAATTAATCGATATCGATACCCTAGTTCACACTCATACTAATTACGGGTAAAAATTAAAGTAAAAGCTAACATTGTAACTTGTAACATCCCCCAAGTAGGTACTTTTGTAATGAAACTTTCACATTCGTGTTGAATTCGTGCTGCTAGGGTTAGAACAACTAGCTAGTTACTCTCTAAAAATATTAATAACTATAGCTTTTGTCCGCGTCTTTGTCCGCGTAGAACTCGTTCAACTCGCGGTAAAATTTATTTGCTATTCTTTTATTTCAGGCGCTTGCCTAGCTTGGCTCTTCCATGCAAGCTTCCTCCCTGTTTACACTTTCGCGTTAAGAATATTAGTATGGATTGCTAAAATAATCAGTATTCAGCAGTAACGCTGCTAACGCAAACTATACATTTCTAAATAAAGGAAAAATGTAATGAAAATACATACAAAAAAAGCCTAAATATAAGCAGAGCCTAATTTTTTTTATTTCCTTTGTTCTGATTTTTATATGGCAATTAAATTTAGGTGACCGGATCCGTTAGTTTTAAGGATGATTCACGCTTGACCGTTCCGTGTCCGGGCCGGGCCGGCCCGTTTTCTAGTACCTACAAGAAATCGACGGCCGTCGCGCGCGTCCGTCGATTTCTTGTACTACAAAACGGGCCGGCCCGGACACGGAACGGTCTAGCGTGAATCATCCTTAAAACTAACGGATCCGGTCACCTACGGCCACTTCCCTGGACGGCCACTGTTCAAATTCCTACATCGGCCATTTCCTTGTTCGGGCTTTTCCTATTTCGGCCATTTCCCATCTACCATAAAAATAACTAAAGCTACATGTTAAATTATAAATGGGTTCAATAGAAATTAATAATCACAAAATTATTATTGTGATACCTACCTAACTACTAATTATTAGACTAAAAGTAATCTCTCAACGGGAAAGTCCCTCGTCCCGTTCCACCCGGTATAGGTACCTATTCGTATTATCTATCTGCAATACCAATATTACCAATACTTAGTTAATTGGTTAGGTACGTGACAAACATATGGTGTTAAAATAAAACTAGTGGACTTCTCTCTTCAATATTTATTTTCTTAACACAGCTGTCATAATTTCATAATTTGTTGAAAATGGGGTATACATAGAACCTACGTATACGTACCTACCCGATCCTCCTATCTATCTATAGCCAGACCCAGGCAAAAGGGTATTTAGTAGTTTAGGTATCATTTGAAAGTACCTAACTAAATCATAAATCATTTATTTCGTGAAAACAACTCTCCGTCTATATTCTTACAAGTATAAGATCTTCTACTTCTTCGTACTTCAGTCCAGCTAACCAACCAACAAGAGTCTCTTTACAGTCGTGGTATTTTAAAGCATATATACTCACTTTTTTGTTGATTAGGTTATACAAGTGCGCAGCTTGTGCTTCAAATTGTCTAGTTGCAAATGCAGATTTTCTAGGGGGTAACCGGAGCAACAGCTCGAGCTCTTCTTTGATTACCAGTAACAGGTTTGTAGGGTAAATTTTTATGAAGTCTTAAGACTACGGCTACGACGTATAATTTTCGCATACTAAAAAGTTGACATTCATTATAAAGCTCTGTACACTAATACTGATTTATGTTGTTAAACATACATGTGGTTTATTCTGAAGAAAATGTAACAGCGATGTGGTCTGTGCAACGATACTTACAAATGACGACCACCACCAATATTAACCGCGGAAACCAATGCCGCAGTGGGACCATTATTTACACGACTGCCCAAAGAAGGGATAGTAGGGGGCAGTGTTCTTGACATTTTTCTACAGAATGACCCCCAAGAGATAGACACAATTAACGTATCTGAAACGATTGGTTGGAACAACTTGTGGAGGAGGAGAAATGTTGTATTAGCGAGAAAACATTTTATCGAAACTTATTCCTATAAGTACCGTTACGACGACAGGGTTTCGTGCAAGATACAGTCAGTTGAAATGTGTGTGCTATAAATAAATAAAATATCTTGACAGCGTCTTTATTGTAGGTGACTGTATCGAAATATCTCTTGTCATACAGATAGCAATGTCTATGTCACGTAATTACCACGTATTCCGATACCCGGGTCAGCCGTTTCATCGCACTGTACTGTCCGATTGACGTCAATACATTTTTTAAATAACACGGGATAAGATTTTCCTAGAAATTTTATTGGGTAAAGCTTCCATCTATCTCACTTGCGCCAACATTCACGTGCTTATGTTTACGTGCAATCAAAATAGGTACCTATCTGTTATACCTACTTAGAGGCTAACGCATAAATTCTTTAACTATAAGTAGATATGGCAGTGTGTTTTGCAAGGCTTATCTCAACTAACAGTCGTAAATTCTTGGTGAAATTTTACGGTCGCGTGCCAATTGATCGGTTCTGATAAAGATCATGTGCAGCAAAATGACGCACGTTGCACATAGGTGCATAGATGGGTAAGGCATAAAAGTGCTGACTAGTTCGTTGTTCAGGGAGGTAGAGGTTCGGTGGGGCGGCGCGGGGGGCGCGGCAGGGAGCGCCGACGTCACGGGGACCTCGGCCGTTGCCCCGCGACGTCACGGCACGTCCTCTACAGTCTACACGAACACTGCCGCCCCTTAACCTACATGGGCCAACCTCCGCCCTCGACGACTCGCTTCGATCATCGGGCTTATTGCCAAACAATGGCAATGAGGAAAATCGTTGCAATTAACTTTAGGTACTTATTTAATTTTGCTAAGTACCTACGCTTGCCTTGCTATTACAGTAATAGGATATTAAACTAAGGTATAAATAAATTATTTTTTACTTGACTAATAAAAGATCTAACGAAAACATTCGGAAAACATCAATTATTAATTTATTTTAGCTAATTGAAAGATTTTATAAACATAATAGTACATTACTTAACAAGGGCGGTAAAACAAAGAATGTCTCAGATCGCAGGTATTTGACGCCCGAGCCGAAGGCAAGCCGTTACCTATGATATAATGATAACGTTACCTACAAATTTATTATAATTGTACTGTTAACGTGTATAGGAGAAAAGAAATTATTCATGCAGCATTCTTAAAAAAATACTTAGGTAGTCGGCTAAGACGACGTACCTAATGACCATAGGTCTGTAGGTACAGACTGTATCGCCCACCATAGAAATCAATCGTCCACCGTTAGCGTCAACGCATGTGGCTTTAATACCTAGGTACTCGTACAAGGGCCAACTTTTTAGGCGTTGTAGTTTTTATTTCGTTAGAATTGCATGAAAATTGGTAGGTTGGAAGAACTCCTGATTCTGTGCAAGTAAATAAAAAAATACAATATGGCGGGGGAAACAATTATTTCCCCATACATTTTATCCACTGAGTGACGAAAAATCCCATACGTTTTGTCACTCAATGAAAAAATTGTGGGATACTGAAAGAAATCGTGCATATATTGTTCAGAATCAGGGGACCGATTTTTGAAAGTCGAACGCTCGAATTTTCACTCGAGATCCGTCAAAAAACTATGACGTTTTGACAGATGTCGAGTGAAAACTCGAGCGTTCGACACTCAAAAATCGGTCCCCAGGAGCTCTTTCAACCTACCAATTTTCATGCAATTCTAAAAAAAAAAACTACAACGCCAAAAAAATTGGCACAGACTTTGTACCTAACATGATCGGACTTTTTCTTTGAAATACTTATTGAGATTAACTCTATAACATTAGGGCAACATTAGGGGGAATTGAGGAGGGGCGTTTCAATTTATAATTATTTATTTTTAAATATTAGTTAAGTGTTCAGTTATGTATTTTTGTGTTGTGTTGTAATAAATATACATCAGATTAACTCTATTAATCAATATCTAATATAATAATGGTCGGCGCAATTTGCTAGGTTAGGTGCCTATATACTTTTATCTACACTATAAATATGATAGGCTTCAGATACACAATGTAATATGCACAAGTATGTAGGTACCTACTAAGTAGGTAGGTCCTTTTGCCTGGGATGCAAACGACAGATATATACTGACGAGCAAAAATAACGGATACACTTTCTATGGAACTTCCATACAAAGTGTACCCGATATTTTTTCTCGTCAGTATATTCATATTGTTGTAAGTACAACACAATGTTATACACATGTAGGTGCATCTAGTAAGTAGGCACAGCCGTTTTCCTAGCTGGGATGCAAACGTTAAGTACATATAAATATATACGTACCTACTTAGAATGTTAGAAATTAGGTATGTGGTTTTCGTATACATATTGTTATATGGTTTTTCTTTACAAAACGGTGACTCGTGGGTTTATTTCGCGAAAACCGATAATACCTACTACTTACCTAGATATTTTGTGGTTTTCGTATATTGTGTTGTATGCATATTGTATACTTATTGTTGTATGTTATGCAAACCGATAGCGGTTTTATACCGACTTACCGACGCATGAGTTGACCAACAACGCCCGTTATATTTTGTAAGATGATCCAAATTCAAATTCCAAGGCGACATTAGACTGCTGTAGATCCCCCGCTAGTTATCTAACACTTATATAGGATTGTTATTTAAGAATAGGGGGGTTAGATTTGTATGTTTTTTTATTGACTGCGGAGTAATAATGATCCCATCAGTAACATTACCCAGCTGGATGCCAAAATTCAATTTGCAAGATCATCTGGAAGTGGGTTAGGTTTTTGATGTTAGGTCAGTAAGTCAGTCAGAAAAATCCCGATTTTAAGATGTTTGTATATTAATAACCGATTGAGCAGTATTCATGAAATTTGGGGTTCTAGTTAGCCTTAAAGGGTCTTAATAAATGAACCAAATTTCGTATATGTTTATGTTTAATAGATTTTGAGTTACGTATAGGGGTCAAAAGTGGCTCCAAATTGTTGTTGTGTAATATTTAACACACGGTCAGGAGTGAAATCCGGCCCGGGAGTAAAATCTTGACTCCTTCGTTACGTTCAGTATTCAATATCGCGCCCCTGACTTAAAATACAACCTGGTACAACACACCTGATGTATAATCTGGCATTGTCGAGCAGGTGGTGTGAAAAGTAACTAACCTGTACTTATAATGTGGTTGTTTCAGCCGTCCGGCATGTTGGGGCAGCCACTGCCTTACAGTAGCATGCAGGAGGTGTATTGCATCTCACGATGGGACACGGCCAGGAAGTACTGCCTTAGGATCGTCATGCCACACGGGTCGCTACTCTTCCAGGTACCTTTTAGCACCTTCTCAATACCTACTGTGACTCTTTGCGGAAATTAGAATTAGGTTCTTGAGATAATCATACTATAAAATAACTTTTATAGATAGTTAACTAGTTTATGTCACAGCTGGTATATACCACCAATAAAGTGGTAATTACCGCACGCTCCGCGCGCGGAAAATCCCAATTCCAGGCTAGGGGGTGACATACAATTTTGTACTTACCACGGGTGGTAATAAAGAAAGTCTCAGATCGCATATTTTTATCGTCGTCAAATACCTACCTGCGATCTGAGACATTCTTTGTTTTACCACCCTCGGTAAGTAATGTAATTAACTATTTTTTCCGTGTATCCATCAATTATTGTCAAGCCACTATATATATTGTTATTTTACTCTTACTATTACCTAATAAAGATGATACTATACCTATAAAGTATCATAAATAGTAGATAATAAATTGTTTAAGATAAGTAGGTACATTTTAATATTAATTATAATTTGTATAGGTACGGTTAACTAGTATTCTATTTTTTTAAATTATAAATAGGATTGCGTTCGATCCTTGTTTGACCTGAGGGAAAGTCGAGTCAATAAAAGATCAATTTCGCAATTCCGAATACCTACCATTTAGTAATTGGATAGGTAGATTATGTGGATGACAAAATAATGAATGTTCTCATCTCATGATGTGAACATTCATACTCATAATTCACCAATTGCAGTCTCAATATGGAGATGGCGCTATTGAAATAGGAGCCTCTAATCAAAACCACTTAAGACTGTTAAAGAGAAACCTCGAACAAAGGCTTGTGCTAATAATAGTCGCGATTAATTGCATACACTAAAGGTTTAACTGCTTGCAGGCCAGCGACGCTTATACGAGGGACCAGTGGTACCACTCCATTGTATGGCGAGTAAGTTATTGTATAATTTTCTGCCTCTATTTCCTTATAGTTTGTGGAGAGGGCGGGGGGGACCACCCTAGATGCGCTCTCCTCCTGTATAGTGTAGAAATTCGGGGTCAGCTTAATTTTATTAATATTCCTCTTAAACTAAATATACAACTTACGTTGATAACGTAGGAGTAGGATACCTACTGATGTCAAATGCTATTTATTTTACAGAGAAACATGATAAGATATCGCAACATCCTCACGAAGAGTGATCGGAAGGAGGTTGTTATGAAAGAATTAAAGGTTGGTTTTGTTAGTTTTTTTATCTTTCAAGTAAATAATAATTTAGAATAAGTAGGTTTTTAAATTTTGTCTAGATTTTGTTGAAATTTAAGCAAATATACCTTGGGTCTCGGGAGGATAATATAGATACTTTATGTGAAAACAATCAGTAAAAGCAATAATCTTACCTAAAACTTTATCGTGTCGACTACCTAATACATCATATTTAGTTTAATAGTGTATGAAATTGTGTACAATATAGTCTTTATTTGCCAGAACATGGTGGATTTTGCGATGACGACCCCCCTACAGGACGAGGCCGTGACGCGAGCACCGCTGCAGACACTGACCGATCTGCTCTCCGAGGTGAGCGACCGTCTACTCCCCAGCTCCCCATATGTCTCCGAGAGCACATCACCTAATAAAACTTTCCATGATACATACAGAGCAAATACATTATACAGTCCATAAGTTACTTTTGCGTAGGCAGCAGATATGGAGTTATCGTGATGTTTCGATCTTCGCGTTCCGAGTGACGTAAATGCAACTGCGGGCCTATTATGCGCACTTGTCGGCTTGGCGTTCTATTGTAGTGCCTTACGTTTATGTACTTAAAAACTAACTTATTTTTTGAAGACGTTGTAGCAAGGTACTAATACGACTGGATGTTGTTAATAATGTACCTACTTATGCGTAATACCTACTTGCGTAGGTGTTATCAATTTTAGGTAGCAACGTAAGTAGACAGCTGTGATCTGCGATATGATTGATCTATAAACATAACGTTAGGTTAGTATGGATAATATCTATACATATGATACTATAAATGAAATAAATGAAATAAATGAACTTTATTCTGTAAGTAGGCCGCAATGGCACTTTTACAAGTCAAACCCTACTAGCGTTTCACAGAGGCCACTGCCGAGAAGAAACGCCGAAAGAAACTCGACAGTCAGCCATTTTCTCACAAAAATATGCTTATTACAATGATAATACTTAACCTACTTAAGATCAAGAAATCTAAGACACATAGAATTCAAAATTCAGAATTCAAACACTTATTCTGCAAACAGGCCACAAGGGCACTTTCACATGTCATAATGTTAATGTACAATTTAAAAAAAAGTCTTACAATTTAAGCATATGATAGATTTTTCATGAGAAAATATTAATTTACAATTTAAGAAATATATCAATAAGAATTTAATACATTTTTCATGTCAAAATATTAATTATCTATTACAAACATTACAATAATAGTAAAATTGAGAGATGTATAAGGTCTCAGTCTCAATAACAAAATTTAATATAATATCTCAAAGATGTAAATGGTCTCTGAGCGTCAAAATATTCTTAATAATGACTATTCTAACGTGCTTTGAGATGTACATGGTCTCAAAGCGTCAAAATAAAAATAATAAGTTTTAAATATAAAAGGAAAAAAAAAACTATACTACACTATTACATACACTAATGTGTAATTGTGTAGAGACTGTAGAGACATCGACTTTTTTTGCACAAAATGACTACACAGAGAGAGTGCTATGCAGTACTCTTTCAGCGATAATAATATCGATACCTATAAAGAAAGAAACTGAATCATTCACTTTTTCAGCTGAATAGGATTTCCTTAATTTAATATTTCTCCATATACAAAAGTGGAACGCTTCCTAATGGAATCAACGATCTAGCACCTAATTTAGAACTCTCGTATTCCAGAAGAAGGACTGTCCGTCGTGGGACCAATGGGCAGAGCGGGCAATCATGGTAGCTGCGCCGCTGCTGGCGGAGCGGTGTGCCAGCAGCGAGCTGTGCGCGCTGTTGGCGCGGCTGTGCCGGCTGCGTCCGCGCGCCGCCCCGCTGCCAGCGCTGGCGCCGCCCGTGCGTCGCGTGCTCACGCGCAACGTCGACTTCGCGCGCGCGCCCAACGCGCGCCGACTCGTCAGAGATTATATTAGGTGACTGCTGCTCTACATAACCTATTTCAAATAACCTTTCCACTCCAGCCTGACTTCCTAGTACATCTTAATTCCAACATAATACCAAAGTATGGTCTGTAGGTGGGTTTGCGGCCAGGTAATTTGCTGTGCCGGTTTGCGGCCACTTGGATCAGTAAAGTTGATGAACTGGAAGGATATTCTCTCTTTTTTTATATATTCCCATTGAATAGCTATCACTTAAAACACATAGGTACGTACGACTCACATATTCTTTAGGGGATTTAAAACTTCGTTTTTCAGGCGACCGCAAACTGACGCAAGTCGCGTAATTGGCCTATAGCGACCCTATCCATAATTAGATGAGCATCCATCTAGAATAGGGTTTATTAACTGACACAGACCATGATGTGGTCTGTGGTACTTAAATGATGACTGGTAATCCCATTGAAGACCGCGGCTATAATATAACCACTAAGTACTTGATATGTGTGTGTGGTGTTGTGTTCGTGTTGGTGGGTATATAAGGTCGCCAGAACTCCATAGACGCGCTGTGTTGAGTTGAGAGTGAGGAATGAGGGATCCGATTTTGTCTCTGTCAACACAGCAAATTTTCAAATAAATAAAGAGTCGACAGCGCGCATTGCGAGTCATCTGGAGTCGCTAGCATCCATAAGCTACGGTGTCTGATTACCATCAAAAAGGCCGTAATCGTCGTAGTATTAAAAAAAAAACACCCAAAATATAGAAAATTCCGAAACCCGGGATTCGTAACGACTATTACGGGTACTCGGAGCTCAGAATTACTGTTTCGATGCAGACGAGTTGTGAATGCAAGCCCTGGCCGGCCTAATAGTGCTACAATAGATACCTACATGTTTTATGACCCGTGTGACGTGCATGCCTCTTGTTATTCACGAATACTTAAGTTTTGCTATCAACAAAGTTGCTGCAGATGTTGTGTAAAAACTGACCCAGCTAAACTACTTGCGGGAAATGAGGTACAATACCTACATGGAATTTGATGACTGCAAAATTAGAATACGTACGTTAGGCGCTCGGTTGTTTTATGCGTCAAACGCATGCGTTTCCATATAAATCCATACAACGCAATGCGTTTGACGCAACGTATTTATATGGGACGCATGCGTTTGACGCACAAAACAAACGAGCGCCTTACTCCATATTGCTAAGATCCAAACACCAAACACTAATAATAACACTGGTAATAAATTTTATGCCCATATAAGTTGCTAATCACAAGTCAATAGCATATAGGCCATTAACTTACTAAATCCAAGTTCAAGTTTGAATTAAATTGCGTTAACACTCCATAAGACCACGCGTGGGTGTGGAGCTTGATTCCTAATTCGAACAAACAAAAGAATGACCTTGACTATGTCGAATCTCTGCGCACGAAAAGGACCTTGGCAGCATGTTCACTAATGGGTTCACCCATTTGCGGGCAACGCGTGAAATGCTGACTGGGCGCAGCAGCATTAGCCTCGTAGCGTAGCCTCATTTGTGTACAATAAAGGTTAACTTATTAATAGGCGTCCAATAAACATCGAGTGGCATTGCAGCAGGTTAGTTAGGTTCAGCTGCCGTGACGTCAATTATTGTTTTGCATAGGTGCAACATCATTTTGTAGTGATTTATGACTCTATTGACTTAGAGAATAGGACGCGAAGATTCCGTTATTGCCCGTGTATGGACGCGTCACTGTCACTGTTTTGTGTTCAAGTAGTTTCGTAACTACCTATCCAATACATACTGCCTCCTACATAGTACCTACTTGGCTAGATTAGGTGGTATGTGATATCGATTAGGGAGCCAAGGAATAATGGGTATATAGATATTAACATACGGGTTAACAGAGGTGCGAACATATAGTAGATTGTTTGACAAGGTTCTAAAGTAAGCCATATTACCACGAGATGGTTATTTTCCCGAACGTAGTGAGGGAAAATTGTTCGAGTGGTAATATGGCTTTTAGGCCCGAGTTATACACTCTACTTTTCACTTCGATTGCGAGAAAACACATAACCACAAATTATCCACCTTAAATTATTAATTTAACTCTTGGCGGGCGTATGTCTAATTTGACATCATGTTTATCGCTCTTCCATACAAACTTCCACTCCCTTAAGAGATGATTTCCGGGATAAAAACTATCCTATGTCTTCCCCGGGACTCTAAGTATCTCCTTGCTAAATTCCATCTAAATCGGTTTGGTGGTTTAAGCGTGAAGAAGTAACAGACAGGCACACTTTCGCCTTTATAATATTAGTATATATGGATTATTGTACTTATGTCACGAATAAATGTTTGAAGATTAATCAAGTAAGTAAATCAATACTTATCTGGGCGGCCGAGCTTTGCTCGGTGTTTTCCCAGGCATGAGACCTAGCTAGATCGATTGCTCGTCCCCGAAAACCCCTACATACCAAATTTCATCAAAATTGTTAGAGTCGTTTCCGAAATCCCCGAAATAAATATATATAGATATATACCAGAATTGAAAATATGAAGAATAAAGATTAAGTAAATCATATACCTACGTATCGAATTGAAAATGTGTGATGAAAAAATAATGTATGAATATTTTTGACATATAAAAAAAACCAACATACAGGCGAGAACCTCCTCCTTTTTTGAAGTCGGTTAAAAATAAAATAACTTAGCATCGAAAGTAAAAAAAAAAACAAAAAGCAGTTACCAAATGTTTGGACGAAAATGGAGAAACAGAGTAAGTAGGTACCAGTAAGAATCATGGGCTAAATTACAAAATCCTACATCGCAATCCAGCGCGGGAATGCTGCCTGCGTAATGAGAACCATTCCCAGGGGGCCGAATTTTGATTCCCTTTTTAAATATATTTATAGTTTTAGTTCGTTTAGTATTAATTTAGTTTTACTTCTATACCTAATCTTTGTTTATAATGTTTGTATTTTCTTTTTATTGAGTTATGCCGAAATAAATTTAGTAAACTTTAGCTGATAGAAAAAAAAAATCCTACACATATCCCAGT
The DNA here is from genome assembly GCA_951800055.1 of Cenopis cana. Classification (NCBI taxonomy): domain Eukaryota; kingdom Metazoa; phylum Arthropoda; class Insecta; order Lepidoptera; family Tortricidae; genus Cenopis; species Cenopis cana. The sequence goes on along the minus strand of OX637476.1, from coordinate 8,860,476 downwards.
TAAATACGAATATAAAGTTACTTCTGAAAAAATAAACTTCTGAACTAAAAAGTTAATTGAAAGTAGCCTCCGGACATTCCGGAGTGCCCGGACATCGAAAATCGGGGCCTCGAAGAATCATCCTTCTCAAGCCGCCCGAAGGCTTAACTCGGCTTAAAAACTGCTAACGTAGCAACAAACGTGGTGATTCTCGAAGCGGTCACGCGCGAATTGACGTCGACCGACGTCACTGAATTTCGCATACCGTCACTGATTTACGAGAGTCGCTAGTCCACGAGCGCTCTAATTTCTGCTGAATTTCATAACGTCCCCATAAAAGGGTCACTCTCATTTTTGCTATAAAATCCGTGGATGTGACTACCGTGGATGAAATTATAGCTATAATATGTCAATCATGATGAATTTATTGAGTAAAGTGAGTAAGTAGTCGATACTTCATTAATTCATCCATAAACCGCATATTTATAGCTATGATTTCCGTTAGTGTCATCCACCGATGTGACAATGTGCACAAAAATGAGGATGGCCAAATTTTTTTTTAACCTGACTGTGACTTTATAGGCCGGGCCCAATAAAGCGATAGGAGTGCGCGGTTGGCGAGTGGCCTGGGGAAAATCCAGGGGAAACCTTCGACACGACCACGCGGGCGGTTAAAACACTGGAATACTCTAAGAGTTTGCGCTCCAGTGAGATTGGTTCCCAAAAACTGTACATTTTGTTGCAGTGCCGTGAGCTCGCACAACTCCGGCGCAGCGCTAGTGCGTCGCTTCGTGGAGGTGACGCACGGCGGCTGCGCGTCGTGCCCGCACCCGCGCGCGGCGCCCAACCTCGCGGCCGTGGCGCTCGCCGCGCTCGACGACCGGTACCGCGACCAGCCCGCCACCGCGCCGCACCGCTGCGAGGACGAGGACGACGTCGTCTGCTTCGCCGACATACTGGATCACATGTGAGTCTTTACTCTTCATCTCCATCCATTGTATTCTCATTACCTCTTTTTTTAATCTACATAACTACAAGTACCTAGCGTGGTTAGAGACGTGAACGACACTAAGATGCTATTAATACCTATATGTATATCGCAACGCGATGATTTAACTTTAAGAAATCTTTAGGGTATTTGTAATATTGATGTCTTAAATGTATTAATGTTAATATTCATAATTATATAAAGCACGATATCACATGTTTTCATAACCAAACCTTACGTTACGCTTATACATATATAGTTATGCTCCGTTTATGTCGCTATCATCATAGGTACCTACTCACTTTACAGCCCCGCGCCACGTGCTCACTGTAAGAGCATCCATCAACTTGGTTACGCATGTTTCAGCGCATTCATTAGTTATTGACTCACTGCATATTGCATAGTAATGATAACTTAATGTGACAGCTGCCAGCTACTGCCTACGTAAATAAACAACCGTTCCGTAGACCGTTCAAATTGTTATCGCTTCACGTACCTGCCTGTATAAGTAAATTCCTTTTTTTATCAACTATGTACTGAAAATTAACAGTTTTCTTTTTTAATCAAAAACATTTGTAATCTTATTTTTTATGTTTATTTATAACAATAGGCTAAAAAGTTAATTAAGTAAATCAGGGGGCGAGGGGTAGAGCAAGCTCTCTCCATACAAACTTTGTGCAAGTTTTTCTACGTTATTTTTCTGTTAGCCATAAGTTTTTTTTTATATATATATTTTTTTTTTTGAAATTTTTTAAAATTTCATCTTTAGGTTCTTCGTATATCCAATATAATCTTCTAATAAAATAAAATAAAATGTTTGCAACAAAAAATAAATCGGGAGTGCCAAAACCGACGAATAAAACTTGCACAACGTTTGTATGGAAAATGCCTTGCCCTTGCCCTACTCCTCGCTTTAAAGGTAAGGTTCCATAGATGTTTGTAGAAGCGACTCAGTGAGTGTTATCATCGTCCAGGTCGGAGTATGAGGACTGGCGGTTGGTAGTGGGAGGCGTGCTGCAGCCCGTGCCGGTGTGCGCGGGCGCGCTGCGCTGCCCTCGCGTGGCGCGGCGCGTGGCGCGGACGCTGCGCGCGCTAGCCGCCGACCCACGCTGCGCGGCGCACGGCTGCGTAGCTCCCACCCCCGCGCGCGCGACGCGCCCGCACCCGCCGTCGTGGCTGCGCGCGGCGTCGCCCTCCGACCCGCTTTTAGCGCTGCCGCATGCCGAACTGTGTCAGCTTTGGGGAGATATGGTAAGTTTAACCCCCTAAGGCTGCGTTTCCACCAGAGATGTGCGAGGATGCGTTGCGAGGGATGTGTTTGTCATGAACCAATAGAAATACTTCATTTACCTATCCTCGCTTAGCTTAAGTATTTCTATTGGTTCACGATATACACAACCCTCGCAACGCATCCTCGCACATCTCTGGTGGGAACGCAGCCTTATTCATAAAACTTAAGACTCTGTTTAGGTAATTAACATGTTTTTGTCACTTTCCCACTTACGTAAATTTCAAAGTGACGGATAAGGACAAACGAACTTTAGCGGCTTGTTAACTAAGTAAAACAGCCAAAACGGGTTTGATGGATGTTTATGAATAAGGGGGTAAATGTCCACCCGACTTGTTTGGGGAGATGATCGGGGGGAGATCTTGTTTGGGGAAAACAGGTTGCACCAGATGGTCAATTAACCGCCTGGCCAAACGTGTCAGATCAACGGACGTGATGTCAACTTGACCGAAAAAAAATCTCCATTTAGGTATATTTACATGCTTTCCGAGACGTCTTCTAAACTTCTTATATTGTTGCAGGTCGGTAGTTTATTAAAATGCTGCGGAAAACGAAAAAGTTTCCTGCAAAGCATGAGCAAGCAATTACCCGACTTTCTGCTAGTCGCTTTAACCGAACACGTGAGTACACTTGATTAGTAGAGTAGCTAATTTATCTCGCGGCCTGGAAATTGGCGAGCAGCGGGGCAATGAGCGCTCGTTCATAGACGGGACTTGCAAGCAAGCCCGCATTTTCACTTGCCATTTCTTTTGGTATAGCTATATTGTTCATAAACTGTCAGATCATCTCAAATTTGACAAACAATATCATTATGCTTTAGCCTGGGGCCTTGGAGGCGCTCTGCCTGATGCTGGAGTGGGAAGTAGCCAGCGGCGAGCAGACGCAGCTAGAAATAATCGCGGCACTGCAAGGCACCGACCTCGGACAGAAGTATTACAAGGATCTCTGCGAGCGGCAGAATAATCTGCAGAGATTGGTTAGTGAAAACCTGCGCATTCATAGTACACTATAATACAAGTGAGGTACCTACATACAAGTGAGGTTGATCAGAGGCAGTAGGTACCTATAACTCATGAGCCGTACGGCGATGCGATAAGAGAGTGTAATTATCCCCTCACGAGTTTCATACCTACGACGTTTTTCAACACAACTGTGAGGCAAAAATATCTGTCATAAAGACATATTGAAAGAGCCATGAGTATATTAGGTCAGTGTTGGGCACGGGAACGTTACCTAAAACCCAATATATTCGTAATTAGCATATTAATATTTCTAAATATTTCTCTGTTGATGACCAGAGACCGACAATAAGTTAGGAAATGGTATTACAGCAAGCAGAGGGCGGGCCGCGTCGGCTGGCGCTGCCGGTGCGCGCCACCGACGAGGACGTGGCGGCGCTGCTCGAGGCCGGCGCGCTCGGCAACCTCGAGTGCCTCTCGCTCGCCTTCACCAGCGTCACCAGCGCCTGCGCGCACCACCTCATCAAGGTGAGTGTTACTGTAGCCAGCTGGGGCGGGCCGCGGCGGCTGGCGCTGCCGGTGCGCGCCACCGACGAGGACGTGGCGGCGCTGCTCGAGGCCGGCGCGCTCGGCAACCTCGAGTGCCTCTCGCTCGCCTTCACCAGCGTCACCAGCGCCTGCGCGCACCACCTCATCAAGGTGAGTGTTACTGTAGCCAGCTGGGGCGGGCCGCGGCGGCTGGCGCTGCCGGTGCGCGCCACCGACGAGGACGTGGCGGCGCTGCTCGAGGCCGGCGCGCTCGGCAACCTCGAGTGCCTCTCGCTCGCCTTCACCAGCGTCACCAGCGCCTGCGCGCACCACCTCATCAAGGTGAGTGTTACTGTAGCCAGCTGGGGCGGGCCGCGGCGGCTGGCGCTGCCGGTGCGCGCCACCGACGAGGACGTGGCGGCGCTGCTCGAGGCCGGCGCGCTCGGCAACCTCGAGTGCCTCTCGCTCGCCTTCACCAGCGTCACCAGCGCCTGCGCGCACCACCTCATCAAGGTGAGTGTTACTGTAGCCAGCTGGGGCGGGCCGCGGCGGCTGGCGCTGCCGGTGCGCGCCACCGACGAGGACGTGGCGGCGCTGCTCGAGGCCGGCGCGCTCGGCAACCTCGAGTGCCTCTCGCTCGCCTTCACCAGCGTCACCAGCGCCTGCGCGCACCACCTCATCAAGGTGAGTGTTACTGTAGCCAGCTGGGGCGGGCCGCGGCGGCTGGCGCTGCCGGTGCGCGCCACCGACGAGGACGTGGCGGCGCTGCTCGAGGCCGGCGCGCTCGGCAACCTCGAGTGCCTCTCGCTCGCCTTCACCAGCGTCACCAGCGCCTGCGCGCACCACCTCATCAAGGTGAGTGTTACTGTAGCCAGCTGGGGCGGGCCGCGGCGGCTGGCGCTGCCGGTGCGCGCCACCGACGAGGACGTGGCGGCGCTGCTCGAGGCCGGCGCGCTCGGCAACCTCGAGTGCCTCTCGCTCGCCTTCACCAGCGTCACCAGCGCCTGCGCGCACCACCTCATCAAGGTGAGTGTTACTGTAGCCAGCTGGGGCGGGCCGCGGCGGCTGGCGCTGCCGGTGCGCGCCACCGACGAGGACGTGGCGGCGCTGCTCGAGGCCGGCGCGCTCGGCAACCTCGAGTGCCTCTCGCTCGCCTTCACCAGCGTCACCAGCGCCTGCGCGCACCACCTCATCAAGGTGAGTGTTACTGTAGCCAGCTGGGGCGGGCCGCGGCGGCTGGCGCTGCCGGTGCGCGCCACCGACGAGGACGTGGCGGCGCTGCTCGAGGCCGGCGCGCTCGGCAACCTCGAGTGCCTCTCGCTCGCCTTCACCAGCGTCACCAGCGCCTGCGCGCACCACCTCATCAAGGTGAGTGTTACTGTAGCCAGCTGGGGCGGGCCGCGGCGGCTGGCGCTGCCGGTGCGCGCCACCGACGAGGACGTGGCGGCGCTGCTCGAGGCCGGCGCGCTCGGCAACCTCGAGTGCCTCTCGCTCGCCTTCACCAGCGTCACCAGCGCCTGCGCGCACCACCTCATCAAGGTGAGTGTTACTGTAGCCAGCTGGGGCGGGCCGCGGCGGCTGGCGCTGCCGGTGCGCGCCACCGACGAGGACGTGGCGGCGCTGCTCGAGGCCGGCGCGCTCGGCAACCTCGAGTGCCTCTCGCTCGCCTTCACCAGCGTCACCAGCGCCTGCGCGCACCACCTCATCAAGGTGAGTGTTACTGTAGCCAGCTGGGGCGGGCCGCGTCGGCTGGCGCTGCCGGTGCGCGCCACCGACGAGGACGTGGCGGCGCTGCTCGAGGCCGGCGCGCTCGGCAACCTCGAATGCCTCTCGCTCGCCTTCACCAGCGTCACCAGCGCCTGCGCGCACCACCTCATCAAGGTGAGTGTTACTGTAGCCAGCTGGGGCGAGCCGCGTCAGCTGGCGCTGCCGGTGCGGTACTTACAACAATAGCACTTTTCTTTTGATGGTCACGAGTCGTAACACGAACTTTTGAATTGCAACCTAAGCCTCTTTCTTTAAAGCTTAAAATACCTTGCGTGTATACCGTATTGTATGTTAAAATATACATCCAATGTCGCTGGTGTGAGTATTTTCGTGTTCAGTAAACAGAGACTACAACTATCGTCAAATATTTTTGTCGAATTACAATTTTATTGGTGCCATTTTATATTGAACTTTAGTGCAAACTATTACGTTAGCTTTTGCTATACTGTGCAAGAAATCACTTAAGTACTATCTTTTGCGATAGATTAACTAATTAGCTTATGACAAATGACAATGTATGATCAATACAATAAATGATATCTATCTATCTTTATGGCTGTTTAGCCTTAAACCGCCGGACGGACTATATTTGTAGCTTCAGTTTCACTAGAAAATATGTTGTCTGTGTATGTTACAGTTGCCGTCACTCCGCTACCTAAACCTGTGGGCGACGCAGTTCGGCGACTCGGGGGTGCAGCTGATCGCGGAGCACCTGCCGCGCCTGCAGGTCCTCAACCTGTGCGAGACGCCCGTCTCGGACAAGGGCATTGAGGCTCTTGCAGGTCAGTTGAAAACAACAACCAAAATAAATAAAAAATATAAATTGCGCGAATATGGTTTGGAGCAGCCCAACTGGGGAAGTAACTCCGCGTTGCAGAAGACCACAGACATAATAACTAAGGTCCGACCGAGAACACCTTTTTTGTCTCGGCTGAGACCGAGACCGAGAATTTAAAAATGGGAGACAAAAACTCAAATTTGTAATTTTTTATTTATTTAGTAGGTATTAAAAATCAAATACATCGATGTTTTGAGATAAAAATCGCAATAATTCCGCATTGTGCATATTGTGCCCACTGAGATTGTGTCTACGCTCTTCGTCTGCAATTGTCATAATTGGTTTGAAAAGTTAATACGTAACCAATCAACATGGCGAAAATCAATGGCGAACAAAACTACCAGCCAATAGTTCACCCCGTGCGGCCCCACAGGTGCGTGGCAAATTCAAATTCACCAAACTTAAATCGTTGCATAGTCTCGGCTACGGCCGATAATCTCGGCTCTTATTGGCCGAGACCGAGACCGAGTTCTCGGTTCGAATTTTGGCAGAGAATAGCCGAGACCGAGACCGAGATCTCGGTCGGACCTTAATAATAACATTATTTACTATAAAAGTATGTAGTGTTGTGTTCCTGGAGGTGAGCAAGGTTGCCAGAGCTCCCGAGGATGCACTGTGTTGAGAGCGAGGTACCTAAATTTGTCCCTTCTGCTGTCGACACACAGTGAATCCTGAAATTGTGTAAAGGGTCGGCAACGCGCACGTGACTCCTCCTTTGTTGGTGCAAGCGTCCACTTAGCATCAGGTGGACAGCTTGTTTGCCACCGTCGTTGTACAAAAAAAATATCTTCTTTGACTAGAATAATAAAGCTCTAAATAGGACGACTCGGTTTGTTACATATGAATGCCAATTCTTGTTTTTTTTTTATACAAATATTTCCCTGGTGTGTTTTAGCTCTGACGAGCCTTCGTCGGCTGAACCTAAACAGCACGCGGTTGTCGGCGGAGGCGTTCGCGGCACTGCGCGAGCGCCTTCCGGGCTTGCAGGAGTACGACATTCGGTACACCGAGGCCTGGTGACAGCGGACCTCGCCTCGACCCTCAGCCACCAACAACATCATATAAGCCACACTATATCATTTCCCAGTAGGTAGTGTAGGTACTAAATGCCGCGTAAACGCGTCGACGAATGTATGGAAACCCAATTCGACTAGCACGCGCGGCGTGCAGTGTAAACGCGGCCTTATGATTGAATTGATGTATATTAACAATATCGTAACTATCGACTTCGCCGACAAAAGATTTGAGATCTAAATGAATGCCAAGTTCTGTACCTACGATAACCCTGAAAACAAATTGAAGTTAAAGATTTAACTTGGCTAGTTTTTACCGGCAAATTAAATTTTAGAAGGGAAGATACGTTGATCACACAATGGCGTAAGAAGCATAAAAACATTATAACACAAATAAGTACATTATTAGCCAAAAATTTGACAATATTATGTAAAAACTAGCCAAGTTAAATCTTTGACAGTTACGATATTGTTAATATTGAACTTGGCTCCCATTTTCACATTTATGTTTTTGGTGGGATCTTATCGACGATAAATATGCGACCATCATTCATCACCACTGGGTAGCATTCCTTTGTTTTCTCAACAGGACAGGAATAACCCGGTCAATCAAATATTTTCACAGGCTGCATGCGCATTGAAAGAAGTGTTAATGGTTAGTAATCAATCATATTAATCACATATACAGACAGAGTGGTTCAGAAGAAATAGGTTAATAAGAACTTGTTTTTATTTTTTTGAAAATTATTAAACGGCATTTTCTGTCACATAGTAACTATGCTTCATCTTGTTTTTAAGACGCGATTAACGTTTTCAGCCCGCTGGTCGGGAAAAACAAAACAAGTACCCAAGTAATAAGATCGATTTGCCCTCGCATTCAACCATCTAGAGTCCATCAATTGTTTACCCACTTCTTACTTCCAATACTACCTACCTATGTATATTATTAGTAACTAGTTTATTCTATTGTTGACTACTGTTTTACCTACTAGTATTTTCCTGGGCCACTCTTTTACATTTATTAGGTAGGATTGGATGAGCGTGTAAATTTGTGGTTTGGGTTAGTTAGCTCATAGTAATTCCGAATGTATATTCCCATTTCTATCTTTATAATAGGAAAAAAATATCGAATTTAATAATTATACAATTTCATTCAATAAAAATTACTTTAACTTGATTATTAATTTGTCTTGGACTGAACTGTAAATACAAGTAAATAGGTATGGTTTAGAAACGCGTTTCAGTGAGACTGCCTACACCAATTAGATCTAATTACGTGTATAGGAAATTTAAAACGTTAATGATGTGTAATGGATGTTTATTTACTTTCTGGTGTCCAACGCGACATGCTGGAGTGACCAGATTTTCTTCCTACATTTTAAAAATCGACAATTCCTTTTACTTAATATCAAGGTTGGAACGTTCAGGGGCAGGTATAGGTACCTACCTACTGTACACAGTGCAACCGATCATTTAAATCCAAATTCGGTTTTGCGAACCATATTCATGCTCATAACACAACCGAATGTTTGACAGTTTTGGACCTTATAATAGGTATCTGTAGAATATAAATAAAGTTCAAAAGTGACAAACATATCTACAGTTTCTTGGACTGTACATAGGTAGGTACCTACCGAAACACCCACCCTCAGAAAACAACAAAGTTTTTTAAGCCATATAGTTTCTACAATAATAGTTGAACAAAACCTGAATACCTACACTACACAATAAATAATCTGCCTTTTTCTAAGACATAAGAAGATACTTGCTGTTTCATGTTTACATTATAGGTACTATGTTATGTATGATGTTACTCGTATCACTAAAGTTAGCGTCCGTTTGGGGTCAGTCGAGACAATGTGTAATTGTGTAATGTAAGTATGCGTGGTAGGGTGTTGCTGTAGATAAGATAGGTTAGTTAGGTAGATAGATAGTGGTAGTTATTTATTATAATAAATAATACGCTTCGAATATTACTCTAGCATTAGGTACTTTAAGACATGTTGGCTGTGAGTATCAAATCAACACGCATTCTGGAATGTTGATGTGCTCCCACTCCACTCCCGGGTTATTTGTTATATACACTCTAGGAGGCTCACTCTTGTAGATGTTCAATATTCACAATTATTATTTAAATAAGTAAATAATTTATTTGTTTCTTACCTGTACGGTCGACTACAAACCGATGTATACATTTGTAGGTACCTAATTACATTGGAATAAGATGAAAAATATATATATCTCTTCGAGGTTGACTGTTCACGTCGAGTATTATTTTATATTTTAGCTAATTCAAACAATGAGGTTATGGTAAAATTATTAATGATACCTAATGAAAAGTCCCGTACGATTTAACCAGAGAAGAAACCATCGACACGAGAAGAAGAAGAATGAAAAGTGATTTAGTAGGAACGTAGGTTTGTAACATCCATGCATTGTTGCTAATAGAAAGCACATTTTGGTATAAATTATTCCAACAATTCATCCACATACATATTTCAAATGTAGTAGACACACAGATTGAAAATAATTTTAATAGGCCTAAAGAGATTTAGACTTGATCTCCACGAAATATGAGTGCAAGTTCCCAATTCTGCACAAGTTAACGTAAAATTGTAAATTTCGATAGGTATAACGTGTAGAAAATAGAAATACCTATTATAAACTACCTAACCTAACCGTCACTTGAACGCCGACCATGAGAGATGAAATGAAACATAAAATGGTACACATTTATGATATAAGTAGGAACTTACTTAGGTTAGGTTACTTAGGTTAATGCAACAACATACTTCGTTAATTAACTCATTGTCCTTAAGTATTGTTGATCTCGTGATCATCGACAACTCTAGTACAGTTGGTTTGACCTTAACCTTTTGAGCGCCATCGCCAAGGACGCGTAAAGTATTACAAGGTGTCGTTTCCACAGCGCCAGCGACACTTATATTGACACCTTATCATAACAACTATAGGTACATATAAGTAAAGTACAGTCAACATTCTATAGCATAATTTATTTCAACTACTGAATTTGTAATTCATGTTGCATAATACCTAATCTATATTTTGTCCGCATTAATAATTTTATTTTTCATTACTTAAGTAAAGCAAATGTTTAGACAATTTAGAATGTAACTATGTTATTTGAACGGTTTGTGTGGTTGTTTTCCTTTTGTAAATAGTACGCGACATCTATATTTATTAAAACAAATACGTAGTTTAAGTATAAGTATCAAACAATAAAACTTAAATGTCTGTTAAATTCAGTGATGTTTTCATGTATGTACCTTAATTTTATCCAAAATGGCAAAAAAGTATTATGTAAGTAAGTGCATTGAAATTAGCGTCACCAAGAGGTATAAGACTTGATTTGTCCACTGCGTGATAAGTGTGCGATTTTACAATAAAACATATTTGAAATCAAACTTTTTTCGTTCGTTCTTATCATAGTTAGTACCCGCAGAATAAACATTCCAGTTCCGACCGTTGTCGTACCCATAATCTCCGTTGACAACTTGCTGACAACAGTGATGCCGCGACCATGACCGGTGTAACACGTTTCGAAACGTCGGTAAAAAAAGGTAATTACATAAATATCGCGTTAGCCCCGTTTAAACAATATTTTAAGTATGTTTTTCCCGTTCACGGGTCAATGGTGTCCCGGACCTTTGGGAGGCGTGCGCGGAGCCAAAGTACCGGCGGGGCACCGAAGTACCACCGAGTACCACATAGCCAATACGTAGAGGCCCATTTGACAATTTAATGAAATGCAAGGGATACACCGAGCGGATGCTGTCCCTGCCCGTGTCATACGACGCACACAGAGAGCACCCGCCAGGGTGTATAGGAATTGACAATATTTCATAATTTCCAAAAGTCTTAATTCGAAAACCATTTCGGTAAAAACGTGTGAAGTACACAAAAAACATTTTTTTTTTGGATTTTTTTCTCCGTTAATTTTGGAAAAAATCGCAAATTACTGTTAACCGAAAGTTGACGTCATCTTCCTCGCTGTATTCAGGGAGACCTTAGTACAGAGTACAGACAAACGCTGCTCTGGAGTGGCTCTGGATTTTTGTTGGGAAGATGACGTCATATTTTACTTACGCCCTGTTGGAATGACCTACTTTTCAACGTGTTTTTTTTGTATGAAATAATGAGTTAAATTGAAAAAGAAAAAATACGGGTGGCTTAAATTTTTACCTATTTTCTAACTAGTTCATAAAATAAAGTAGTTAAAAATATGAAATGTTGTCAATTATTGCTGATTGATGGACTCTAAATGAACTGATAGATAGATAGATAGATAGAAACATTTATTCAGTACCACAGAAGACACACAATATTACAAGAAAACAAAAGAAGAAAAACATACACAAAAGCACACGTGTGTCCCCGTGGCAGTGAAACGGACACTGGCTCAGCATTATGCTGAGGTGTTAAAACACCTACAGCGCTGATTTTCAGCCAGTACCGTCGGTAACTGGGCTATTGGGTGAATATGATGGACTAATGGGTGGGCTATTGGGTGAGACAACGGACGCCTGCCTAATAAAACTGTCTCAGGTTTTTATTTCCGGCAGACGGTACCTCGCTCTCTGCTAGATGGGCCCCCATAAATTAGCGACATTATAAAATGGCCTAAGGGCAACACCGGTCAGAGAGCTGGAGGTGGAGAGGTGGCACTGGACTTTAATCATATAGCCAACTCGCCACTTAGGTGACCACATCCACCCTCGAGCGCCAATGTTTATTATTATGAATCAGTTTTTGAATATTTCTACTTCAGGTCCTTCGCATAGGTACCTACCTAAACTATCCAATACTTAAAACCTAAAAAACATTGGGAGTGCCAAAACCGACGAATAAAACGTGCACAATGTTTGTATGGATTGGGGAATGCCTTGCCCTACTCCTCGCATTAATCGGCGAATATCTCAATTTTGATGAACAACTCCGATTAGATTCTAATAGATGAAAGGAATTTACAGAATGTTAAGAGTACTTTAACTGTGGGTACAGTCAGCAACCGAAGAGTATGTCACACTCAAAATAATCTGGCCCTTATTCCATTGATATTAGAGCCGTGTGGTTTTTTTTGGGAACATGATCCGCGTAGTTACTTTTACTGCCGTCTGTACTTCTGATAAACTGGTGAATAAATACATCTGAATACACATACAAATATACCTAGCTTCAGAATAACGGGTTTCGCTACAAGTGTTATCCATGTAAGGAATGAAAATAGTATTATAGTTTTTCTATTTCGTTCTTGGGCTTCCAAATTGTGTATTTTCGGGCGAGTCACGCAGCTTATAGTTAAAAGCAGCAGTAAGAAAGCCACGATAAAGGTATAATTCCGCAGCCGACAGCAGACGGCAAGTGTACGTTCCACAGCACACGAAATTGAACCGTAATGGTATTCGTAAAAATCTCAATTTGAAATAAGCAGACAACACGACGACACTTAAAGTATGATTCCGTTGCCGACTGCATATAGCAACAGCACGTTCCGCCGCACTCCAAATTGAACCGTACCTAATGGTATGCGTAAAAAGTTCAATTTCAAATGAGCGGAGAAGTGTCGGAACAGCACACGCCGCTCACTCTAAATTGGGACTTTTAGTCTTATGATTATGGTTCAATTTGGAGTGCGGCGGAACGTGCTGTTGCTATATTTTGATTTCCGGGATAAAAAGTATCCTATGTCCTTCCCCATCTATCTCCATATCAAATTTCATGTAAATCGGTTCAATGGTTTAAGCGTGACGAGGTAACAGACAGACAGACAGTTGGATATATTTACTACCTACGCCAAAATTTTGACCAGCGGTGAACCTTCTGTACGCTACTATCCTTACCTATTCCTTACGTTGTGTTCTTTGAAATAGACATAGGTATGTTGTGTCCAAAAAAATCCCAACTCAGCGTGAACGCGATAATTTTGGAGGTATAGTAGAAATTATTTAAAATGTCCGACATTTTATAAAACTTGTCATTGGACTTTGAATCTTCACGCTTGGACAGTAAAGTCGCTTTTTGAACGGCCTAATTTGATACAACTCGGACAATTCTATAAGCAAACTGTACTGCCGGCGATTGTTACTCGAATGAGAAAATTTGCCATTTGAAATGATTATGCTTTATGACGTGGATTTGTTACATTTAATAAGAAACTACACATTTAATAGGTACTAAGGAATATATTTCAGTAATTTTAATACCATATTACATGTATAAATTGTATGATACATTTAATCACTATATTTTATACACGCTTCATCAATTACCTATGAATTTTGTTTTCTTCTTAATTTCTTACTTTTGTTTATATCATAGACTATTTATGTACAAATATAATTTAATAAAACAGTGTCCCAAACGTAATTATAACATGTTTCGAAACGGAACGATAAATAAAAGGAAACTTATCTTACACCAAGATTTTAATTTATGCTACTTAATAACTAGTTAGACTCTAATGACATTGAGTCATTAAATGAAGTCGTTTATCTTGATTTTATTGTAAACTTTTCGTCAAAATAACGCGTGAGGTAAAGCCGTCTCGCTGCCTCAGAACATTGTATTTTTTTTACCGCCACAAACCAGGCTGACAAGAATACATTCACCTAGGTCCTAGAGCACCTAATCTCAGAACATCGAGGTACTAACACTGCAGACATTACCTATCACATGTCTTCGTATTCCAAGCGTTTTTACAGCCTCGACAATGCAATTTTACACCACAACAATGCTTTATTGTGACATCAGTTCTAAAAATCAAGTTTAATATTAAGCTTAAGCCACACAGAGAACGGGCGGGCGGTAGCGGCGCGGGAGCGGGCGGCAGCGGCGCGGGAGCGGCGCGGGAGCGGCACGGGAGCGGGCGGTAGCGGCGCGGGAGCAGGTGGGAGCCGCCCCGCCCGCTCCCGCGCCGCTACCGCCCGCCCGCTCTCTGTGTGGCTTAAGCTTAAGTCTATTGAAATTGAAACCATTGAGTGACTGAATTGCAAGAAAAATATAAATGGAAAGTACGCGTGACATGAACTATAATAATTTCGACGTAAATTCGTATTTATAAAGGACTTACATCTCATGGCTATAAGTTTTTAAGACTATATCTTAATTATTCTGCCATATATAAATACAGATGAATACAGCAAGGCAAGCGTTCCTATTCCTAAATAAATCTTTATGTCTAAACAAAGGCGACAGAAAAAAAACTACTATTTCGACACTCTTGGAACAATATTCAAATACATATAAAAAAATATACAAAATCTATAACTTATTTTACATACATATGTTATACATTTACCAAAAGATGCGAATCAACATGCCATACAGAGTGAAACATGGCTTTGTTTTATATCAAAACATCAGCCTGTCTACTTAGGTACATTAAACTAATTAAACTGGGATAAAATTTACAAAAAACTTATCAAAAATGTAATACATAGTAATTTGATATACTTACTCAAAATGATTAACTAAATATCCGTAAAAGTTGTGCAAATACACCAATGATAATGGCCGCGTTTGTCGGCAATATAAAGGAATATTTTATATCAGGAAGATGCGGCATCCTTTGTCAAGATTTTCGCTTTTGCTTTTGACCCAAATCTGAATAGTCCGAACTTAAGTAATACTGGCTGTTAAATATATTCAGAAACCCCATGACACTTGTATCATACTTTTTCTTTCTGATCCACATCTCAATTACAAAACGACAGCGATCAAAACGTCATAAAAGTAACCACCGTTAGTTAGATTTTGCTTTGCACATAATTACCATCGCGTATTAAAAAACGAAGTTATCTAGTTGACATACTGATAATTTCGTTGTCAAACTACGGAATTTCCTGGTCAGTGATAACGGTAAAGTCGGTACTATGGTTTAATTATACTGTATATGAATAATCGTTATTTAGTGAACGCCGCGAATACGGCCCACATGATCTCGCAGGCTTCGGGGCGCATGGCCTCTGCTTCGAAGTCTAGGTCGAGGAGTGTGCGCACGCGACGGGTGGCGAGCTCGTAGTCCTCGTCGGAAAGGGGCGCGAAAGCGTTCTCGAGCACGTCTGCGGAGTGGGCGAGCATCAGCAGCGCTAGGGAGCGCTTGTCGGCGTGAGCGACGTCCGTCACGGAGCGTCGCAGCGCAGCCTCCTGTACCTAAATGTACATCGTCCACTTATTACTGTGATTCTATTTAAGGCGCAGGGTAGGGCAAGGCCTTCCCCATACAAACTTTGTGCACGTTTTATTCGTCGGTTTTGGCACTAACAAATATAATATATTTTTTGGTTGTAAATATTAGATATGCGAAGATCGTGATGTGAAAATTTTCAAACATTTAAAAAAAAAAACAAAATTAAAAAAAAAAATGTAATAAAAAAAATTTACATCACGAAATAGCTATCAGAAAAATAAGCATACTGACCAAAAATCATAACTTTAATGCAAACACAAACGAAGTAAATCCTGCACAAAATTTGTATGGAGAGAGCTTGCCCTACCCCTCCTCTTAACCGGAATGCGCACCCGCCACAAGGTGGACTGATGACCTGGTAAAGGTCGCGGGAGTCCGCTGGGTGCGGGTGGCACAGGACCGGTTATTGTGGTACTCTTTGGGCCTATGTCCAGCAGTGGACGACTTTCGGCTGATATGTTGATGATGATGATTTAAAGAGTAATACATTGAAGGGCAGAGTTATTTCCACCAGTTACAGTCGGGCGCCGACCGACGTAGATACATCTATGCAAGTCTATGGCTGGAAACAGTGCTCGACCGACGGTCAGCGCGTACCGTCGGTCGGGCGTAGCTATCGCTGTACGAAAGCATACGTGCGTTCAGAGCGATGCTCACCGTCAGCCGACCGACCATACGCGCTGCCCGTCGGTCATGCTCTGTTTCCAGCCATAGACTTGCATACATGTATCTACGTCGGTCGGCGCCCGACCGACGGTACGCGCTGACCGTCGGTCGAGCACTGTTTCCAGCCTAATAGTACATTACTTACCAAGGGCGGTAAAACAAAGAGTGTCTCAGATCGCAGGTATTGGACGTGCTGCGAGCCGAAGGAAAGGGCGATATAAATATGTGATCTGCGGCTTTCATTACCACCCGTGATAAGTACAAAATTTTGTCTTCCCCTGGCCAGGAAGTGCGATTTTCCACGCGCGTCGCGTGCGGTAATTGCCACCTTATGGCCGGGTGTAACATAAAAATTATTACCTCTTGTAACAGATGCCAATTATTATAGGTAATTCAAGGCATTCTCGTGGTAAAACTAACTTAAAACTTTACCAATTAAACGGACCTTTCACATCTTACTTGCATAAACACACTTTCAGAATAGCAGTTTCGAAAACTTATTACACCCTTACAGATTACATTATGCACACTTGGCCCGCAATACATATTTTTCTGTTAATCCGCTGCGCTGGTTTTAAATAACGTTTGTCTTTTAATTACGACAGCCCGATGTGTTAATTATCGCAAACTTGTTCACGTAATTAGTAATTTATAACACCTAAACACGCGCTTTCAACATAGTTTATAACAATACAAATGTTATGAAGCTTCCAAAATGTTGCTAAACAATGGAATACAAATACGTGTGACAGCAACACTCCGAATATTCACCATCCTGTTATACGCACGACATTGTTTGATCGAAAGATCAAAACAAGATCTTACAAATACTTGCGGTTATTTGTAATAATGAAAACTGGTTAACTTGAATAGCAAACCTTGCCATACTTAATGCTTTTTTCATTGGCTTACTAAATGATCATAGCGAATAGTATTTTGCTTATAATAGGAACAACAAATAGGTATTGTTACACGCAACATAAACCTCTTATTTTTATGGTTACAAGCGGAACTTATATGGAATAGGCAATCAACTGAGAAGTAGGTACATTGCCTAGACTAGATAGATACCACAATTTTGAATTCTACATACATACATAAACTCACGCCTGTAATCCCATAAAGGGTAGGCAGAGCACATGAAATATAATTCCAGCGCCACTTTTAGCAATTGTAGGTTTAAAGATGGAGAAAATGTGATATTGCTGTGATAGGTTGCTAGCCCATCGCCCACAAACACTCTTCAACCCAGTTCTCATAGTCGACTCTTACGACACCGCTATTCTAACCCGGGCAATTTTTAATTCTCACTTTACTAAATGACAATAATAAACAAGAAAGACTTATAGGATTTCAAAAAATAAGACTAGCAAAACTTAGTTGTATACATATACATACCTTCTTAACTAAACGGCACTTCACAACATTATCCGTCAGGGGATGTGTGGTCATATCAAATAGCAAAAAGTTTTGTTTCTCAGTCGTCAGGACTCCTTTTTCTACTAAATTTTTTGCCAACCTTTCTCGGACATTCTTCAACTGATACTTGAGTTTCATAGGATTCCATGTTTCACCTGCAAAATGTTTTATTTTTTTAATTTATTTAGAACGCAAACAGTCACATAAAGATATCCAAATTGACAGTACATGAAATGAACGTACAAAAATAAACAATAGACCTGGAGGTTCATTATTTTACATAGTGTTAACTACATTAATTGTGTTTAACAAACATGTAAATGTTAACTAAAGCAAAGTAAAAAACTATTATAATATATAGGAACAAACTAATCTCATGTATTTATAATTGGTTTATAATGGGTAAAATGTAAATATAGAACTGCCTTGAGCATGGGATGCTGTTTAATGCTACACTTTATCTGGCCCTCCACTTACATTTTTTGTAATAATATATGGGCAGGTCCAAGAGCCAGGTAATATAAATTAAATGACACAAATAATTAAGCAACACCCAGTAACTAGGAAATTCAATTAAATTACACTCAAACTGTAAAGTAGGAAATAGTAAAATAAAAAATATGTAATTGAAACGTACCACTGAGATATTCTATCCAGCTTTGAACGGATTCAGGTGGGTCAGTCTCTTTCATGTGTTTCAATGCTTCATCCAAAAGGACGTCCCCTGTGGGGGTATCTGAAAATTATATTAAATTATAAATTTGACATTTTATCATTGAAATTGTTAACATACTACTGTCAATTAAGCGTTGTTAAGCCTACATATGGTCCACCTGTCAACATACTATACAGTATATTTAGCTGTAGCAGTTGTGTGAAATTTAATGACAATCACTGTACAAAATTAATTACAATTATATGCTATCATGCCTCAAGAAAATAGTAAAATATTGATAAAACAGCACATACATATTTGTAGTAAAATATGTTCAGTTCAATATCATTTCATACAGGGTGAATTATAAGTTGTGAACGGAAATATAAAAATATTATTCTATAAATGATTCTGAACTGCTTTGACCGAATAAAAATAAATCTGCTGTTTCATAGGAAAACGAGTCGCCTAATCAAAATGTATGAAGAAGCAGATTTTTTTATACACGGACAAAGTTGATTGAATCATAGTTTCATATTTCTGTTTGGTTAACAGACTTATAATTCACCCTGTATATCTAACAGGAGCTGCTTCCTGACAGAAAATATCGTGAGGAAAAAGGTCTAATCCCAACAACATCTAGTTTTTCCCTGTGGGTTGGAAGGGCAGATGACAGTTGATTTTGGAAAACTAGTGTAAGTCTTGGGATTGGGTACCAAAGTTGACCCTTAAGGACCTCTAGTATAAGATCGGGAAAACACTCGGATGATGAGTAAATTATGTTCATTTGTTCACAGATATTTAGTCATTTCAATGAAGATACACTCACCGGCAGAAAATTTGGCCCAAAACCTGTTTGTGATTTCAAACTTTAAACCGAATAAATTAAATAAAGCTTGATATATAAAAATGCATTTTTCTAATTTGGGCCAAATTTTCTACCGGTGAGTATAATAAAAAAAAAAACTTTATCAATAGGATCTTAACATGGAGCATAATAAATTGATTAATGGAATATTATCTAATAAGTTATCTGCTCATAGCCAAATTGTAGCAACAAATTAGGAAACACATGGCTTAGCAATAAGATAAGAACTTATAATTAAACATTTTAACCTACAAAGGTCTCTTATTTGTTGAAGAATACAAATGCTTACTCAATGACTTCAAAAGAATTCAAGTATTATCTCTGAGTTGCAGCAGGTGACCAAAAATGCACATGATTTAGTGAAAGCAGGTAATCACTGATAATATCTGGGCAACCGAGCTTTGCTCAGTGTTTTCCTAGGCATGAGACCTAGCTAGATCGATTGCTCATCTGTGAAAACCCCCACATACCAAATTTCATCAAAATCATTAGAGTCGTTTCCGAGATCCCCGAAATAAATAAATAAATAGATAAATATACAAGAATTGCTTGTTTAATTTAAAGATATAAGATATATACAAGAATTGCTTGTTTAAAGATATAAGATTTACATAGTTTAAAAGAATTCTACATTTAAAATTTCACTTTAGTTATACTAATACTATCAGCCAATAAATGAGGTTTGTAATCTTTGAAGAAGTAATCTATGATTTAAACAGAAAATTAAAATAATAGTAAATGTCAAAGTCAAATCCATAAAAAATTAGATACTTAACAAAATTATGTATTTCTAAACCATTTTGTTAATCAAAACCAAAAAAAATCACTTAACATCTACATAAAAGCATGTGAAATCAACATGAAAACAGTGTAAGTCTACCATCAAACTTACTATTCATTGTTGTGCCTACGAACAATGCAACATTTCGCCTTTTTTGACATTGTAGATCAGATAAAATAAAGTTTTTTTTATTGTTCTTGTTTTCCAAAAACAAATGCCAGACTTTTATCAAACTTTTTTCAGTAATATTTCTGTTGTATAGTAGTGCATTATATGCCTAGGTACTCGGAAGTTCTTATCAGCAAAATTTACAAAAGAGAGAGGCAAATTAAATTACCTGATTTTACAATGACTTTTCTAGACAGCAGTCCCTTTCTCCTCATACCAGCTCTCTCTAGTTCTACGCGGCCTCGTAACCCCAGTTCGATGAGAATACATCCTCTCAAGCCACTCGATATGCAGTCATTCCAAAATGATGTGTAACCCTGAAACATAAGTCGTGACACAATGAGAGGGCGAACCAAACCATCGCTACCCATAATCACTCTCTGATCGCAGATGCTAATTACCTCCTTGTCCTTTAGTCCTAAAAGTAATACTTCTTCCATTAGTGTCAATCTTGTTTCTTTTGAATCTCCGTCGTCGTAGCTTTTATCATTTTTCTTATCATCGATGTCGTGGTTTTCTTTCAAATTGCCATCCGAATTATTGTCCTTCGCAACGTGTTTACGTTGTACCAAACCTTCAGTTCTATTCATTTTACATTAAAACAAAAAGCACACTAAAGAGTAAAAAGAACGTAAGACTTGAAAATATTAAATGACTATTTTTATTTCGTAAACGAATTGTTGACGTTTGCTACACGAATGTCGTGAATGTCGGAAAAATATGGCCGACGTATGCGTTTCGTTCATAACTAAACTAAATAAATTTATGCGCAGCAATTATTAAAAACTCTAATTCAATTCAATAGAACATTATTATATTTAGATTGTTTCTAACGTATGTCATTATGGATCAATAATTTAAGTCACGAATTAATACGAATATGTATCTTCGAAGAAATTCCTTGAACATAAAGTAGTTCTAAGAGATGGCAGCACACTCGCATTGCGTTAAGATTGCGTTATTTACGCAAAGTACGATAAAGGTTTAATTCCGCAGCTGGCAGCAGACAGCAATTGCACGTTCCGCCGCACTCTAATTTGAACCGTAAAGATAAGACCAAAAGTCCCAATTTAGAATGAGCGGCGTGTGCTGTTGCGACACTTCTCCGCTTATTTCAAATTGAGGTTTTTACTAATACCATTACGGTTTAATTTAGAGTGCGGCGGAAAATGCAGTTGCTGTCTACTGCAGAATTAAACCTTAATAGGCTTATTACACTACCGTATCGGTAGGGCCCTAACTGGGAGTAAATAGTAGTAATTGTATTAGGTTAGTAATCTCTAGAAGCCATGTCTCGAACTCTAAAAAAAACTGGTAACTTGTCTAGTCATTCAACTAGTGCCTACCTATACTGCCTACGAAAAATCTTGCGATTGGGTGCCAAAGCCGACACCAAAAGGGGCCGATTTTTAAGTGTCGAACGCTCGACTTTTCTTTTCACTCGACATCTGTCAAAACATCATAGTTTTTTTATATCCAAGATTAACAAGCAAAAAAAAATTATATACGGTAGTGCTAAAACCGACGAATAAAACTGGCACAGAGTTTGTTTATATGGAGAAGGCCTTGCATATAGGTACACGAGCCTTAAGTTTAAGTTTTTTAATTTTAAATTCTATTTACACAACTACTTACACTTGAGTCACTTGACTACACGGCTACATGGATTCATATCGCCTGCTAAAGTCGAAAACCTCCTATAAGAGGTTAAACTAATTATTATACAAACAATTGCATACACAATGTTTCATTACATTGTGGTATTTGTGGTTTAGGTTTTAGGTAGGTATAATGACTTCAAACGTTCTACCATCTATCAAACTATGCGCAATGTATATACAGTATAGGTATATATAGGTAGTTATAATTTTGTATGATTCTTGCATACCTAGTTATGTGTGTAATGTAAATGGGAATTATATCAAAGTTTCATCATCATCATCCTAGCGTTATCCGAGTACAGTTGCATTCTGAAGGATGTAACATCCGCTACCTAATCCCAAGATTTGGCGCAGGTACTAGTTTTTACGGAAGCGACTGCCATTTGACCTTCCAACAACCTGAGGGGAAACTGGACCTTAATGGGATTAGGCTTTGTCAAGTGAGTGGGCAATTAATTATCAAAGTTTAGATAATGTGCATTAATTTAATGAACCTAAATTGCAAGAATTCCTTTTTATAGCAAACAGACCTAGGTACGTATCTTGACTAATCTTAGAAAATTAATATATGTACATAAAAAAACAATAGCAAACAGACAATCCATGTACGAAGTTCGTTGCGTGCCGCACATTAATTGTTCAAGGAAAACTGGAAAGCAAGTCGTTGTTATTTGCATTATGCACTTTGCCGCGAGTTAAAACTTTCAAAAGGATCATTTTGTTATACCTACTAAAACTCGATAAAGCTGATTAAAGGCTTTGTTTGCTGTGTTTATCAGTAGAAGCGGGAGTGGTGCACAAGGCGGGCGTGCACCGAGGCGGTAGTTAGTCAGTCGCGCGGCGTTGAGTTTCCAGCACGGCCACCACCCACCTAACACCAAAGAGATGGAGCAGAACGGGCATGTTACGGTAAGTAACCAGCTTTCACTGTATTCGCTAACCAAGTGATGCAAATATGACGGGATGCTCTTCTACGTCCCTCGTAGATGAACTTTACACCTTGAGTGTCGTGAACGCGCGTGTTAGGGCACGGCGCCAGTTGGCTGCCGTACTCGCGGTGCTCCGGTCGTAACGCTGTTCCGTCTCCGAACGACCTTAGCAGGGTCGCGATCGCTAAACATAGTCGTACCGACTCGATTTTGACCGTAACATTCCTATGAAAAATATGGGTTCGTTATAGCGTCAAGAAATATTGGTGACTTTGTGTGTATTAAATCTGTGTAAAAATTGCCATCTATTTATAATCCTGAAATTCGTGAAGCATTGTTTATGAGGTGAGATTTTTTCACTTTCCGTTTAATTGATGGCACTGCGTAAACTAGGTTGGTCTAGCCTTTTAAATTATCGATCCTGCACCTAAGCAGCACATGCAGTGCACAAAACCCTCGCTCGCCACTCACTAGCTAACTTAAAAATTAGAGCAATGGTATCATAACCCTACCCTACTCGTTTCAGTGTTTATTTTAAGTATTATTCAACTAAAAATATTATATTAAAAAATATATAAATGTGAGCAAAAAGTGCCATGAAAGTTAGGTACTTCTTTATTTTTTGAAGCGATTCTTTCGCGCATTTTCCTTAATCGCGCCATAACTATATTACCGTAACTACTTATATATCGCTCGGTTTTCCTTTAATATCGTTCACCGCGCAATGTCCAGTAGGCACGCGAAGCGAAGTCTACTTACTGCACCAAACAAAGCTAAGGTCGAGCCGTTATCTGACCGCCTTTGCAGTTAGACCTTCTACTTACTCGAAAATCGAGAGTATTTATTTACGGCTACCTCTACTAAAGAAATACAAGACAGACAAAAGTAAACTCTAGTCGTCGTTGAATTACTCTGCATATACTACCAATTTAACACGAAAATCTAGTGGGGTGAAATAGTTATTATTAATATACAAGGATGCAAAGTTGTATTTTAACCGCGAGTGTGGAATTGAAACAAGAACTAGTGATGGTTCTAGGGTTGACCTACGAGCTAGCGATTGGATTCTATGGTTGAACCACGAGCGAAGCGAATGCTTCGAAAATAGAACCCTGAGCGAAACGATTGGTTCAAAAATGGAATCCTGTTCCTAAGCGTATCGAATGTTGCAAGTTGCAACACACAAGACGTAAAATAATTTTGCAGTTGTGTGGACTAATCTTTTCACCTCATTAAAGCGAGGAACATAGATCAGATAAGAAAAACAACTGAAATATGTAAATTCTTATGGAGGTACAGTCAGCAAAACTATTAGCTAACTATTAAGAGGCCTTTTTTTACGTGGAGAAAACCTGCGAACCAGGTTCCCAGGCATGGGGGGGGGGGGGGGGGGCCTGGGTTACGTGGTATTTCTAGCCACTAAAAACTCCACGGCGACCGCCATCTGCCCTCTCCCTGGGGTTGATAAGTAAGTGCTGCGGCCCCCACCGCATTAAGCACTTGCTACCCCGATGACCCCCTTTAGTCGCCTTTTACGACAGGCGGGGGAGACCGTAGAGTCGTAGACCTATTCTAATCTGTTTTTTAGGGTTCCGTAGCCAGAATGGCTAAAACGGAACCCTTATAGTTTTTTATTTAATATTTTGACAAATGATAATTAATTATACCAATAAATTAATACCTTACCATACTTTATTGATAATACCAATAAAGTGATTAAATTACGCTAGTAGGGTTTGACTTGTAAAAGTGCCATTGCGGCCTACTTACAGAATAAAGTTCATTTTATTCATTTTAAAGTATAAAATGATTTTATTAAAGTTTTAGATAGTAACATAGCCCTTTTTGATTTTATTGGGAGTAGTAAAATTAAAGCGCAAAAAAATTGTTGCCTGAAAATGGTCGATTTAAATTTTAAAGCGATGTTTGAAAAAAAAATGGTTTTATAGATCGATTCAATTCGGTACATCCGTGACTCGCAGTGTAGGTGCCTAGGTACCTATTAATGAAACTCGCACGTGTGTAAATAAGGCTTTAGGAAGGTATCTTGTGTGTATATACGTAAAACGATGTGAGGAAAATTTTACTTTGCCGATTTACCTTGGAAAATATCCATAGGTATAAGGAGCGGCGCGACTATCTATTTACTCACTCCTAATCATCAAACTCTAGCAGAGTTGTATCACACCACTATCACTTTATTTGGCTTTGATAAACCCGTATCTCATCAGATCAGAAATTGGTTACCTATCAAAACATTTACACAAAAATGCCGCCAGGTATTGGCATCGTATCGTAATGGTAAGTCGACCGATAAAACACTAACGCAGACAAATCTCATTCTCTTTAATTATCTTCTTCTTTCTAAGTAGTCTTCAGCGTGTCTGCGTCTACACTCACGAGCAAAAAAATCGACTCAACTTGCACATATGACTTTTCCGCCCAAAATCTTTTGACCTATTCATGCGACGTTGGAAAATTTGATGTCAAATAAAAGTTGAAAATGTAACGTAACCGGAAATGTTACTTTCTCAGTCGTATCAATTTTCGTTACAATGATAGGGCAGTTTTTCCGTGAATGCGAGTAAAATGCATAGAATTTTTTTCATGAACAACAGAAATGAAAGGCGTTTTCAGGCATAATGCGTTTTTATTTCATAAAATTAATATTTGGTGTTACCACCCCTAGCTCTTATGACACACTCTAACCGGTTTGTCGTCGACCTCACCAGCTTCTTCACGTACTCCTGGGGTATGGCGGAGTAGAGATAGGTACTATTAACCGCCTTTCCAATTTTCTTCCATTCAACACGATTTGCTGCACAAGTACCCTGAGTACCTACACCAGCCATTTAAAAAAACTTGAGTCTGCGATCTTCGTTGACTATTAGAAAATGGTTCAATTATCTTTTAAATAACTCAGTTCTCACTGGTAACTTTATTTGGATCATAAGCAAACTAAAACTGGCAAAGCACGAATCGGACTCGTATACGAAGGGTCGATAAAAAAGACCGTTACAAATTTCTCTAGGCCCCTAAACACAATTAGTCAGACTAATTTAGTCTGTCCAATAATAAGATAATAAACGTCATAAACTGCGGTTTTAAAATTAGCGCTGCCTTGAATACCCTAGTTACGGCAATACCTACAGTAATTATTTGATTGCGTATCATGCTTTTATAAATAGGTAAGTAGCTATTATTTTGTTTTTAGTTGTTTGATGCCAATAATTTTTTGCCTGCCTTTTGTACGATATTAGCGTTTATTTTATGCAATAACGATTAAATAAATCATAGGGCTTATTGAAGGCAAGCGAGGAAGTGAAAAATCAAGCTACATAAGCTACATTAAACAATTAACTGAGAGGAGTATAAAGGATGATTCACGCTATACCGTTCCCTGTCCGGGCCGGCCCGTTTTGTAGTACAAGAAATCGACGGACGCGCGACGACCGTCGATTTCTTGTACTAGAAAACGGGCCGGCCCGGACACGGAACGGTATAGCGTGAATCATCCTTTATTAGCAACGCCAAAATTGTTTCAAGATATAACCAAAACTGTGAAAGATACGCTGAAAAAACCAACAGCGCAAAGCTCTTTTTCCATACAATGAAAAATGCTCGAAATTTCTAATTTCCATGAACCAGCTCCAGCGTTCAGTATGTTGTTAAACATGTTAGTTATCTATTATCTAGGACCTCTTCTTTCGTATCCATCTGCAAAGTTAAATGGTTAGGTATACTTGGTTATATTTGGACACGAAGCTACTAGTTAATTTTTGGTATTTATTACTATATCTATATCGACTTAATTCAATAATCGCTCCTACCTTAGTGACTAATGTGGTAATGTAGTACATTTCTTGATTAGTGCCTGCTATTCTTAGGTTTCGCGTGAAATAACGTGAGACTAAATTTAGGCCGCCTGTGCTCTCGTATTCCGTGGTAGGTAACCTTATTAAAACGATGAATTCCGACTAATTTAATAGCATCAATCAGCCAAATCAAAATCTAGTATCCTTAATGTGCCTTATCAATCTGCAAAACTTGAACTGTGGAACTTACTTCATAGTGCACATAAATACTTACAATCAATCGATATGTTAAACGCCACTTGGTAACGATTCGTTCATACAATCTTATCTTACTGAAAACAGCAATTAAATTACAGAATTTACAGACTACTGATAAACTATTCAGCTATAAACTACAAAACCACATAGGCAGGCACTTACCTTTTCGATATAATTTGAAGTTATATTCCGGTGCGAATTTTGCACAGTAAGGTCGACAAATTACATCTAGAATTACGATTAAAAAACGGGCCTTTACTACGAGGTATATTTGTGGTAGGTACTGAGTTTCCGATATTCCCGTTCCCGTTTTCAATCGTCGTAATTCTAATGTAAATGACCATGTTCGCTTGAAATCTTATATTAAATTACTTACATCTAATTTATTTTTCATTACCAGCTCGTATATAACAGGTTTGTGAATGAACTTTGGACAAGAACAGCTAACGCATTACGTCTGCATGCTTAATATGTAAGAGTTACGTTTGTTTTGCTAATTCCGAGTAACCCGTAACATAGCTGTGGAAGTGTGGAACGCTTGGTAATGTAATCAAATTAAGTTACATAATTAGCTATGATATTTTATAACTTCCGTGGTACTGAATTAAACAATAATGACCATATTACCTACGAGCTAGGACTTCCAGATTGTAATTTTCAAGCAAAACTTTTCATTTAGAAATTATCCTGATTTGACAATCACCAGAACAGAGGGACATTAGCTTGAGATTGATGACACAAATGTCCATCAAAACTTTACAGCTTTTTTAAGTACTAGCTTTTGCCCGCGACTTCGTCTGCGTAGAACTCAGTCATCGCGTTAGAATGTTAAAGCGGCCTACACACAGCCCTAATATCAGAGGCGATATCGGGAGAGTGGTGGGGAGCACCCTAGATTGCTCCCTAGATCGCCTCGTGTGTAGGTAAATCGTATAGGATAACATGTAATTTTTTTTTATATTTTACGAATAAATGAGTATGAGTATACCTTCACATCAGCATGAAACAAGAACTCCTTATAAAATATTTACAATAAGCAAAACAATTCAGACGGAAATTCCATATGTTTTGATATTATTTCACTAAAACTCCTACGCACAACGCGAAGCAAACCGAACAGTACCTAAAGAGCAACATCTAGTCAACCCTTCTATGAAATATTTCGATGGACCGTCTCTACCTTATGGCCATCTACCCCGGACTTACCCTATTATTAGGATAAGGATAGCTACGAATTAAATACCAAACACGTGCATTTAACATTTAACCCTTTAAACGCATCTCACGCGTTTACGCACAGGCATCATGCGGCTGCCACTATGTCAATGTCAACCACGTGCGGGTCGTCCTAAACGTCTAGATTTTTCTGATGGTTTCCTGTCGCCGACGGCTAAGCATATCGCGCATCATGTCGCACGGCAAACGTGGCTTCAAATTCGTCGCAGAAGTGGCACCCACTTTACTTTTACAATGTCGTTGTCTTGGCAAATGGGGAGCGAGCGGCGTCTTCTATACTTACTCTGTTTTTTTTTATCTATAAAGTAGTTCTATGCAAGAATTGGCAAGAAAAAAATTAATGCACCATATATTTTACTATGACAGTAGATCTAGATAAATAGACTGTAGTAAAGATATTGGCGTAGGACAAACGCTTTCTACCTATAGGGATTACGGCGACCTGTGACTAAAAACAAATGACTAATATCACATGTCAGAAAAAAAGGCCGCGTCAGAAGTTCCCGCAACCGACGAGCTTGTATTCGAAGAACTACTATTCTATCCAATTCTATCTGTGTTTGTATTGAAGAGTTGTACGGTCAACCAGTTTGATTTCTGGGCCACATTGTACCTTGTCGAAGTGACATTTATATGAGATCTCTAGCGGCTTTCATATTGATTTTCACTGTGACAAGGTACAAAGTGGCCCAGAAATCAAATTGGTTGACTGTACCAACCTATAGTACCTATGGATGTAATTGAAGCAAAAGACGTATGTAAGAACCGTAGTACTTGGCGTTCTTTGGTCTCTGCCTACCTCAATGGGATACGGGCGTGATTATATGTATGTATATGTTACAAAAAATATTTATTCATAAATTCATACCTAATTGTTTATAAAAACTGAACATGATCCAACCTTGAGATGAACCCATCTTTAATTTACATGACAAGGGACAACCTATTATGATGGCGTGACTTTAATTGCGATGTCTTTACGATGCCAACCTCTGTAATATTTGCGTTGAATACCTGTAGTGTATGTTTAGACGTAGTTGAAGTGGTGAATACCTACACCTTGTTATTATTACTTTACTTTGCTAACTATAGGCATGCCCTTGTCGAGATTCGTTCGCGAGGTGAATGCCAATAAATAAAATCTAGGGGGTGACAATTAATTAAATTCTAAAGAGGTTTTTGACCCTTAAAACTTCTCTTTTCTCACCGAAAGAAACTTTCCAGCAAGCATGTGATCACATGTAATTTAACATGTGATCACATGCTTGCTAGAAAATGTCAAATTATTTACATCCGCGATAAACAATCGTACGGATACGGATACGGAAACTAAATGCAGCCATTCAACCGGCCAGAAAAGGTTTAGTTAAAACCTGGCTTCACTTCTTCGCCAGCATCCTCTTTGGAGATCTATTGGCGTTCCCTCCACTTTGCTTGCTTACTGTTTGGGATTGTGAAGACCCAAGCACATCGATACTTGCATGAAAAGCTCAGGTTTTTGCAACGCGAAAGAGTATCTACTCTTCTCTTGTGCCCCAAACACAGAACTGGAGCATTTCGTGGCAGTTTTAAGTATACCGCCACGAAATGCTGGAACAACATACCGCCACCTTATAAACAAGCTACTTCGTTGCAGTCTTTTAAAGTTAAATTCAAGAGCTATCTTCTCTATATAATATTATTTTACTTTCTTTCGCGATGTTATTTTATTCTGTTATTATATTCCACTTGCTTCATTTTCGCTTCTTAGCATACTAATTGTCGCATTTGTTAGCGCAAGCTCTATAGGAGAGCGTCGGGTACTCTAGTAGCACCTGGCATTATGCTGAGTGTTCACCTTTTTCAATGTAAAGGTCAGTGTACAATTTAGTTAATAAGTTTTCCATTGTTTTCTTTTTATTAATTAATGAATATATTGTATTACTGTGTTTTTAGACTGAAATAAATTATCTTCTATTCTATTGTCTTTAATTTTTTTATCTATATAGTTAACTACAGAACTGTCCATTTTTTGGAAAATAATAATTGTAAAAGTAACGAGGGAACTAATAATACCTAATCATAATGTTCGTGTAACGCACGTTACGACGCCAAATCGAGCTCGTTGAATTCTTGCCACGAAAGTTATCTAAAGTTTTTTAATTTTTTTTTTATTTTTACTGCCAGTACATACCTATTTTAAACTAGTTTATTAAGAAGAAATTATACTCAAAAGATTTGCCGTAGATATTAGGTACAGACAACTGAAAAAAGATATACACGATTAATCTGTTCTGTTCAAATATAACGTGCTGACTCTATTAACCGTTAACAGACTAATCGTGTATAACTTTTTGCAGCTGACTGTAAAATGAAATAAGGTGGGTACAAATAAAAGTATGTATTTCTTTTTTTTTTCTTTTACGGTGATATGATTGACAAAGATTTTATATTTTGTTACAGGAAACCTCAACGGTTATCGTAGAGAACGGTGAAGAAATCGTTAAAGTTAACAAAATGCAAATGGTCAATGGAGATAGCAATCCAATGAACGGTAAGCT
Organism: Cenopis cana; assembly: GCA_951800055.1. Classification (NCBI taxonomy): domain Eukaryota; kingdom Metazoa; phylum Arthropoda; class Insecta; order Lepidoptera; family Tortricidae; genus Cenopis; species Cenopis cana. The sequence goes on along the minus strand of OX637476.1, from coordinate 8,829,911 downwards.
TATACCTACAGTATTTTTCCCGTTTCTTGCCATGCAATATGTATTTGGGGGTTTTCAAAAATCATCACGTGATTGATGTACGATCCCTTGGAAAGTTAAAGCGAGAATACAAACAAAGGTGTTAATTAACTCCTTGTGAGTAACAAATATACATTAGGTATCCATAACAATCTAAAAAGAGAGCTCTTCCTAAAGACTTGAATGGGTACCTACCTATACCTATTAGGTAGGTTGTAAAACATACGTAACAACAGGTTCATACTTATCGTGCACCAGTGAATTATGTAAGGTTTCTGCTAACCTTAAAACCCAGCCGGTTTTACGGTTATTTTATTACGTTTATATAAGCAAGTTATCCACGTCTCCATATGTACTGTCACAGATTTTAATCTAAAACTAGTAACAGTCGCCGTCAAATATATCTGTAACCAGGGTGCTCAAAAATATATGAACATGCACTCTAACGCCTTGACAATAGAGTGTCTTCAGAACTTCAGATATTTGTGAGCACCTCGTTCGCTCCGATATATCTGATGGCGACTGTACACAGAGACGTATTTACCCTAGGGCCAAGGGGGCCATGGCCCAAGGCGGCAGGCTGAGAGGGGCGGCCGCCCTTCGCAGCACCTTCACAGCATTTTTTGGGCGGCCTTTCTTGACTTCTTAGTCTAGGCCCCGAACTAGAAAACGCGTCTCTAAACTGTACAAGCGGCAAATCATGTAACAGTTGGGGTGACAACGTTATCAGAGGGTTTAGACCCTGCAGAATACGGATCTGCCTGTCTCCATCCCCATATTTGAGCCGGAAGTATGTTATACCGGATAATGTGCCGCTCTTTACGGAAGCTCTGCGCGTAGAATAGCAAATAAATACTATAATAATATTGAAATAAAAAAAGCGTGGATTATTTGTGAAATATGACTCGTTGGCGGTTTAGGTATGAATATGTTGACTTCATGTTTTTAATTGCAGACCCATACATAATAAAAATAAAGACATAGAACCGTTTAATGATGATTTTAAGACCAATCTTTGCAATTATTTTCTATCGAGCCGATTTCGTCCAATTATGTATCGAGTCGGTACACGGTCTTTGAAATATGATGAATATCAACATTTTTTTTTTGATGTGCTGGAACAAATAGTTTTTCTTAAAAAACTGCTTAAATAACATCAATTTCAACAAAATTAGGTCTTGTCAGCCTCTTAATAATAGTAGCTACGCGCCATCCACGAAGGCGCGCCCCTCCACAGCCCAAGCCGTACAACTGCGCACAGATTAGTATGAGATTCGCTGTGGAGGGGCGCGTCGTCGTGGATGGCGCGCACTATATTTATGTATTACGTCTTTTTACATGATAAGGTGATTATTTACGTATTGCGTTCCATAAATAAAGCTTAAGTAGATAAATTAGTAGAGGGATTATGGGTCTGATATAAGTATTATTATCATCATATCATATATCCTGACCGGGGGGGGATTATATGAAATAGTCAATAAATGTTTATCTACCAACAACATCGTTTCTCTAATTTTATCCATCACTTTAGACTCTAACGTTTAGAGGTTAAAAGGAACGTACAGAGTACTTTATCAGTCTCGGTCATAAGTCACACGTCAATGTGATAAACGTATCTACTTCATGTGTTTAACTTGTTCCCATACGCATCTCACACGTAGGCCAACTGTGATAATAATTTAGTAGATAATTCCTCATGCCATGCGTGCATATATACCTACTTAGGTATACATTGGAGTTTGGACTTATGGTTTACGAATCTATTAAATTTTCGTATTATTGGCCAAACCCATTTGGATTTGCTTCGCTAATGACTTGACAAACACTTTAGGCACAGAATAAGTATCTAATAGTACTGCTTTAGGTAGACAGATTTTTCAGGTAGGTATGCACATAATGCCATTGCGTTTAAGATATGGAGAAACTTTAAGTAACATTACGAACAAAAATATAGCCACAAGAGGACCGCGAACCACAAACGAAGTATCTCCCTCTCTGTTGCTCCAATATGCAAGTGCGACAGAGAGGCAGTTATTTCGTTTTTAGTTCGCGTTGGTTCGCGGTAGGCCCTCTGACCTATACGTATGTACCTATCAGCATCAGTCAAGTAGCGTAACCGATCCCCACCGATTTGCCCGATTAAACAGGCTGCAGTACATAGAAAAGATTTTTAAGAAGCTATATTTGGTTCAACTACTTGAATAGAGAATTACATAGACAAACTCCTAAGTATGTAATTTTGTCCATACCTATGCGGGATTCCGTAGTGAAACTGTGGACTTTTAGTATTGCTCCACTTACTGCTCATTAACGTTGGTAAAGGTGTTACAAAAGGGAATTTTGCCATAACAACTACCTATGTAAATTTACTTGACCGACCTTTTTCAGGTTTTTACCTTCTTCTCGCAAGAGCTCATAACTATCCCAATCACTACACTAGTATAGTTTTCAGACTTATCAACTCTAACTACGTATACAGAGAAATATATATTGGGTGTTTGGCAAACGATGGCCCCAACCACTCTTTCTTTATATCTAATATCTATTTTATTTTAAGTAACCTGTTGCATTTCAACATTATAACAATGTGCAGGCCCCGAGCAAGTCCTGCCCGCGGATGACTACATAACCTGGGTGCCAGAAGGGCGCGTGAAGCTACGCGTGGCGCCTCGCGGCACCGCCGGCGAGCCCCCGCTCTCTGTACCGGGCCTCCTGCGCAGAATGGTCGCCAGATACCCCGACAGCCCAGCCCTATGCACCAAAAAAGATGGAAAATGGCACACAATTACTTATAAGTAGGTACATTAATAAACAAATAATGATTTAGACAATATCGTAAGCGAGTAGAATTTACTATTGAGAGTGAGAGTTTATCTTAGCCCACCTCACATTAGCTACAATTTAACGGGAACTAAACTCTGCAAAACAAAGCTCAATCTTTCTGTCTCATCTAATGTACCGTTTCTTTCAGGCAGTACCAGGAACGTGTAAGGACAGTAGCAAAGGCATTCCTCAAGCTCGGTTTAGAACGGTACCACTCCGTGTGCATCCTCGGATTCAACTCGGAGCAGTGGTTCGTGGCAGACTTGGCAGCTATTCACGCCGGGTGAGCACGAAACCTGTTCACATTTTCATTGACCTGCAATCACTTAGCAATAGCAAGGCAATAATTATGTGAATTACCTTTTATAGCGGTTACGCAGCGGGTGTTTACACGACTAACTCGGCTGAAGCGTGTTGCTATTGTCTCGAGAAGTCGAGGGCGAACATTTGCGCTGTTCAGGACAAGAAGCAGTTGGACAAGATCCTGTCAGTGCGGCATAAGCTGCCGACGCTTAAAGCCATCATTCAGTGGGAGGGTCCCGTAGACAGTTCCATACCTGGACTGTACAGTGTAAGTGTTTTTAACAGTTCAATAATTCGTAAAGTGAATAGTATGATGCATGCCGAAAGCCCCACCAATTGGCAAAACTTATTTTTAAATATTTTTAAGGGGGGTCCCATAAAGCTAAAGGGGGCGCAAAAAATATTTTTAACCCCCCCCCCCCCCCCCCCATCAAGTGGGGTGTCGTTGTTTAGAACTCATTAAGTAGATAAATACTGATTTTTAGTTTAAAAACAAAAGCGTGAGAAGTCATTATAAGACTGCTATTTTACAAAATTTGTTCCAAAGATTTTTTAACGTGTGCAACTTTCTTTAACTTGAAATTTGGTACCTAGTTATATTTTACCAACTATAGGTCCTATCAACATACATCCAAAGAATGACTTATACTTAGATAATTTTACAAGGAACGTTTTTTGCTTTGAAGGTTTTCTCCTAGCTTCAGAAAGAGCTTCAGCCGTTTTCAAATAAATTTTAAAAAACTGTGATTCGGCACACAAAAGTGGGGGGGAAAAGTTTGTCAACGTGTGTCCCTTTTGATGCACATATATGAAAGCTACATGCATGCCAAGTTTCGTGCTTTCTGCCAGATGGGACCGTATTTCACATATTTTCGAGCTAACTAGCCGTACTAAGTACGAATAGGATTTCAATCCTATGCTATTGAATTTTTTTAACTCAGAAAATACTTTTTATGTAAAAAAATATTTTTTATTTTCGCAGTGGGAGCAAATATTAGAAATAGGACAGAAGGAGCCGGATGGCCCGCTCGACAATGTATTGCGGTCTCTCGCGGTCAACGAATGCTGCACCATCGTCTACACGGTGAGTTTTTTATAGGTCGACCGCGGCCGACCGCGGGTCAGTCCAGGGGGTCGATTTTTGTTTTGACAGAATGTCGAGTGAAAAGTCGAGCGATCGACACTCAAAAATCGGCCCCCTGGACCTAGATAAGAGTGTAATGACTGTCCTGGATGAGACTAAGCAAGGGACGAGACCTATGCTCAGCAATGGGCGATTACAGGCTGAAAATGATGATGATTCATGAATGAAGTGAAGTGACAATTAATACGTGAGTTTTAATTTTAACAGTTAAGTAAAATAAAATTATAACATGTCTCACGAAAGTTTAGATTCAAGCATGAATGAAGTGTTTCGCAACTTCGTACTAATTGTTTATGAAAAAGTATCAATACGTATAAGTACCATTTTCCTTTATTGATCATCCACTCGATTTATTCATAAAATACGTTTTGAATAAAGTGCTTTTGTACTTATTAAATACTTCACGTTAAATTTTAAGAATCATAATTATTGATAGGTATCTCGTATACCTAGATACAGATTAATCCACTGATAGGCGCGGTGTTGGGAAAACTTGATAAATCATCAATTGATGTCATATGGTGATGGCGTTTTTAAATAGAAATGTGTCGTTCGATAGATAAGCTACGAGTAAATAGGTAATTGTGATCGCGTAAAATATTATTACTGATTAGGTAAATACCTAATCTAAAGTCATGTCGATGATTACTGATCATCAGAGCCCAGAATTTTCGCGGCAAAACATAGGACTGTCGCAATCTATCTAGTTTTAGACACATTTTTTATCGATATCGATAGTTGTGTATTAGAAGAAAAAAACGGTTCGCCAAATAAAAAAATATTTAATACATAAAAATACGTGACGTTTTTACGACGAATTAATGATTATCTCTATCAAAAACCAAATAAAATAACTTGTGCTGCTGTGTGTACTGACGTGTATTTCGAAGAAGAAATTGCAACAGGGGGCCGATGTTTGAGTGTGGAACGATCGACTATTCACTCGAGATCTGTCAAAAAACTATGACGTTTTGACAGATGTCGAGTGAAAAGTCGAGCGTTCGACACTCAAAAATCGGCCCCCGGTCATTATCCGGCCTATTAAACTACTTATCACAATTAATATAAAAAATAACTCAATATAAAAATGTATCGCCGTGATATATATCTATAATTTATCAGCACACCTGCGCTAACTCGGGCTACGTTCTAGAGATTTGATATCGATAAAAAAGATGCCGATAGGTATATACATGTCCCCATTGAAAATTCTCTATATATTACCATAAAAAGGTTCGATATCATATTATGTGCGAATCCGCGTACTCCTATAGCTTTATAAGCCACAGTCAGGTTAAAAAAAAACCTTGTTTGTATGTATATATATATATATATTTGGCGGGTGCTTTAGCCTAGTTGATAGTGACCCAGCCTACGAAGCTGGAGGTTCGAATCCCGGTCAGGGCATTTATTTGTGTGTTGAGCACGAATATTTGTTCCTGGGGGTCTTGGATGTTTTCTATGTATCTAATTTATCCATATAAGAATAAGCGGCGGCGCGTCAAAAATATTCTTAGAGAAGCCGGAAATAATTTGCCTTTCTTATTCTTATGAGCTTCATGAGCCTTAGTAAAAGAAAAAAATAAAGAAGACAACTGCTGGACTGGCTGTGGCTGAAAATTAGGCAAGCCTTTATGGACGCTCCGCCACTGATAAGTATGTATTCGTGGTATAGTACATACTGATAGTTCAAGCTTAGCTTCAAGCAAGGTCGATTTGTGTAAGATTGCCTTCAAATATTTATTAATTTTCATTTAATTATATTTCCAGTCCGGCACGCTGGGCCCCCCGAAGGCCGTGATGCTGTCGCACGACAACCTGACGTGGGACGCGGTGGCGATCACGCAGCGACTCGGCGACATCCAGCCGGGCAAAGACTCGCTAATCTCTTTCTTGCCACTCAGCCATGTCGCTGCTCAGGTAAATATTTTATTAAGGCCGGGTATTATCGCTTTTGAACTTTTAAAAACCATCTGAAACATAGAATTTAGTGACTTAATATGTAAAAAAAAAATATATGTTAGTAGAAAAACATGTGTTGGAATGTATTTTCAACATACTTAAAAAGTTTGTTTTAACGGGTCTAACGCGATATTACTCCCCCCCTTAACCCCCGTTAGACCCGTTAAAACGAACCTTTTAAGTATATTTACAAAGCGCGAGACTTTAAAGTGTCATATGTATTTTCAATAAGTACTACGGCTATATTACTAACATTTAATTTTTGTACCCAATTAAAGATCCTTAATAGTTATAGACAAATTCGCTGGATTTGCTTTAATAAAATGATTAGCCTAATGACTATAGCTAAATATTTATGAAACTACGCTTGTAAACTGACGCGTGTTAGAGCGGGACAATTGCGTTGGGGATATCTCCCCTTAATTAATTGAACCAGGCGTTACTTTGCTATTCCACTGAAAGAACGGAATATTCCACCGAAAGGAATATTGATGGATTTAAATATTATATTGCTAAAAGTAATGACAAACGTTTTTATTTTTATGACGATGGAAATGATGAAATATTTACACGACGAACTGTAAAGAGAGAAAAGGCACACGCCCCGCACTCGTGAAACTATGCAATTTATTTTTCCTTGAACACGAATTGTAAAGTGACGATACCAAACTAAATCTAATTTCCGAAGTTTGTGAGACGTAAAGATCTTGGATTATATTTTATAGATATTAAATATTATAATTTGCTCATATCCTATCGTAATATCTATACAATATAAAATAAATATAGCTATTGTAATATTCAACCTTACTCAACAATTCAACACAATTTAATTTAATGCGACTTCTACCTACTTATAAAGAATTGTTCCTATTTCACTCTTCAAACCTATTACCTATATTACCGACCTTAAATAAGATCTCTTTGTTGTCTTCTCGCGTAAAATATGACGTAGTTATCTTGTACATTGTAAGTACCTACCTATATTACAACTCGCTGTCATATTTTGTTGACCCTAAAATCGTAAAGTTTCGTTTGTAAACATAACGCAAATTAGAAACGAGTTTACCTACTTACAGAATTTATGCAAAATTATACCTTGCTATTTTTTAAATATTTAGCCCGATAGTATGACTTTAACTTTGTATCTCGCCCCGTAAAGTAGGTAGGTAAACTCCAGTAAGTTCCAGGGGGGGGACTTCATATTTATAGGACAAATAACTCTGCCATTTTTAAACGCAGTGTCTTGTTTATTGCAGCAGTCTCGATCGATAAGAATGGCTATTATGCATATACAACCCAACTAGCAAAATTTCGTCATATAATGGTTGCGGCAACGTTTCTGCGGCAACCTTTTAGCTCTTACTATTAGTCATAGAAACGTAATCAGAACGTGTATACAACGCGATTTGGGCCCATTTTATTCAGCATGCAGTCATATAAAAGTTGTATAACTGCAACCACCGCCACTTATAGATCTTATAATAATCACCGGCGTGACTATCTTATTACAATTTAGCTGTATATTAGCAACTCATATGACTTTTATAAGACTGATTTGATCTATAACTTCCACTTATATGACATATTTGTGGAGTAATTGCATCCTTGGCAACTAAACAGAATATAACTCGATACTATACGCGCGTTTGTTGAAAAAGGAATTTAATTGGTTTGCATTGGATGACGGTAAGTATTTTTTTTATCCGCCATGATGTTACATGTTTTTATTAAGAATGCTCATAACTTCGGCGTATGGTAGAAATGTATTGCGAAGCTAAGTTTATTGATGAAGTAAACTATGTTTCATAGTAAATATTTAATGCCCCACTGTAATTCTTAGTTAATTAAATATAAATTTAATTAATATTGTTGATTGTCTTGAACGCCGCGGTTATACTGCATTTATCCAGCTATTAAGCTATATAATCGCATCTTATATAGCAAGTTTAGCGGTCCAAGCGCCATTATACATTTGTCGGACATATTTTAGGATTCGTTAGAGTTTCTGAAAAAACCTTTTTAACAGATTTTTGTATTTTACTCCTAGAGACAAGTAGAACCATAAAATATGGTCATTGTAGCTGATGTGGGCTGTTTTTAGGGTTCCGTACCCAAAGGGTAAAACGGGACCCTGTTACTAAGACTCCGCTGTCCGTCTGTCACCAGGCTGTATCTCAAAAACCGTGATAGTTAGACACTTGAAATTTTCACAGATGATGTATTTCTGTTGACGCTATAACAACAAATACTAAAAAGCAGAATAAAATAAATATTTAAGATGATTTTTTTGCCGGTTTTATAGATAATGGTACGGAACCCTTCGTGCGCGAGTCCGACTCGCACTTGGCCGGTCTTTAAGAAAAGAAGACTATATGACACCAAATCGCTGAATAAGATACTCATATATAACATGTTCTATAATTAGCTTTTATATGACAGCATGTCACATTTACAGCTATTGTGCTGTATAAGTTACATGATGTCATATAATAGCAAACTACATTGCTTTTACTCGACTGCACTTGACATGTCGTAAGTCATATATATAAGTGACTGTTACTCGACTAAATAGTCATATAATCCTCGTATAAAAGTGACTTATTCTGCATTTCTTATATGACTTATTAGTCATATAAGCAAGTCGAGTAAACGTTTACTCAGCACCATAGTATGACTAATATGCTGAGTAACTAAAAAGCTGCATAAGCTGGCTTTATACGACAGGTGCTGTAAAATTCACGTTTACATGACTTTTATATGATTTATTAGCTGAATAAGCCCAATCTTATATGACTACTTTGCTAGTTGGGAAGGTAATGTCGTGTATAAGTCGTGATGCAAAATAGAAAAATATGAATATATCTATGATTCTGAACCACTTATAATACTATAATACTAAGGGTACTACTAATAATACTAAGGGTAAAAAAAAACTGCTGTTTCATAGGAAAGGGGGTCGACTAATCAAAATGTATGAAGAAGCAGTTTATTTTTTCGCCCACATACAAGGTAATTTCCATAGTAAAAGTGGTTCAGAATCATGGATATAATCATATTTTTCTATATTTTATCACGCCACCTTGTATAATAATTTAATAATATATAAAATATATGATTGTATGGTCGATACACAGGTGGTGGATATTTACGTAACCCTGATGAATGCCGTGACCGTGTACTTCGCGCAACCTGACGCACTCAAGGGCAGTCTCATCGACACGCTGAAGGAAGTTCGCCCTACCAGGTCAGTTATTAGAGATGCGAGGATGCTACTGTGTGGCAACTATAACACTTGCGTACATCACACGGGAAATTGTAACATAGGTACATACATACGACAATTATACGCAACAAATTAATTGTTATTGCACATTTTCGTATGGTTGAAATTCTTTTTGTTGAACGTATTTCTAGAACAATGTTTAAAATTGGATTTTGAACCTTATTGTTTGAACGGTACAGTAGCTTTTTGAAGAAATTGCTTTGGTGCAATTCGTTCACCTATAATGATTTCAAGTTATATACGTCTATTCGAAAAGCATGGCGCGCTGTTCGGCCAGCACGGCTAGCACATGATGGCGCGCGAACTATCTCGCGGCGAGGTAAACTAGCCGTCTGTGTCTGCGTGTACTAATTTAAAAAACCGGCCAAGTGCGAGTCGGACTCTCGCACGAAGGGTTCCATACCATTATCTATAAAAACGGCAAAAAAATCATGTTTGTTGTACGTGAGCCCCCTTAAATATTTATTTCATAGCGGCAATAAAAATACACCATCCGTGAAAATTTCAACTGTCTAACTATCACGGTTCATGAGATACAGCCTGGTGACTGACGGACGGACGGACAGCGGAGTCTTAGTAATAGGGTCCCGTTTTACCCTTTCGGTACGGAACCCTAAAAAGACGGATAGTCTATCTCGCGGCGAGAGAGCTCGCGCTCGGTTGCTTAATGCGTCAAACGCATGCGTTTCCATATAAATCCATTCAACGCAATGCGTTTGACGCAACGTATTTATATGGAACGCATGCGTTTGACGCATAAAACAACCGAGCCGAGCGCCTTACCGAAGGTATCCTACAATAACTGTACTGTATTTATAAATGCAAGTCAGACTTGCGCATCGGGGTCTTCGGTCCGCCTGCTATCGCATTCTTCTATTTTTAACTACATTTGTCCAGTGAATTATTCACCAAAAAAGTACTTTTCTTAATTAAAAGTAACATTTTAACGAGCTAATAAATGGCACTCAAGTGTGAGATGGAATTTAATACTTAGTTATTGTTAAAGTAGGTATGTAACTTGAGCCCGACCTAACACACCTAACCTAAATTACAATCAGTTTGCATATCTATGCATTATGGAAAATAAAATTACTAAAATGCCGAGAAACTAAAGGCAAACTGTACCTATCATAATGATTTTATCATAATAAGTAAATATAAGTAAATTGTAGACATAATATTTACCTATAATTTAATAGACACTTTGTAAATACTAGAGACACGCCGAAACCAATGATTGGCGTTGCAGACTAGTCTTTTGACACATGTTGAATACGTCGTGTTGTGTGGGGTGACCAAGTTGTATGAAATATTATTTATCTATTGATAATTTGAAAAAATATAGTCTATATTGCGAATAATAACTTGCTATCATATTTAATCAGTTCAATGAACTTCATGTCAAAAAAAATCGTTCCGGTGCGCAGCGGTCGCTCTGTGTGCGGACGTCGAGCAAACCGTCTACTACTTTTTGTAATGTTAAGTTTAAGCCACACAGAGAGCGGGAGGGCGGTAGCGGGACGTGAGCGGGACGTGAGCGGGACGGGAGCGGGCGGTAGCGGCGCGGGAGTGGGCGGGAGCGCCTACCTATCCCGCGCCGCTACCGCCCGCTCCCGTCCTGCTCACGTCCCGCTCACGTCCTCCCGCTCTCTTTGTGGCTTAAGCTTTAGTGTCAGAGTATTACATTGGACAATAATTTGATGAGATATTTACTTCGACAGACTTTTGGCTGTGCCTCGGCTATGGGAGAAGATGTACGAAAAGATAATGGCTGTGAGCGCGCACAGCGGCTCTCTCAAGAAATCCATCGCCATCTGGGCCAAAGAGAAGGGATTGAAGCACCACCTCGGCAGGATCGAAGGGTGAGTTGTCTAAGCCCAACACGAACTAACAAATAGATAACGTGATATATCAACTTTAAGTTATTTTGGTATACATCATCCCGTGTTAAATTATTTTGATATGCAAAATATGTTTACAAGCCGAGCAATAAATTATAAGTACTAATTATTTGATTATGGTACTCGTAGTTCACTATCACCATGTCTTGCTTTAGCTCTAGAACATACGAATTGTTACAAAACAATTACAGAGGAAAGTTCGATTTAAATCAAATAATAGCTAATATCTACATTACAAATTATTATACTTAATCTTATCTTATCTTATATCTTTAAACGAGCAATTCTTGTATATTTATTTATTTATTTCGAGGATCTCGGAAACGGCTCTAACGATTTTGATGAAATTTGGTATGTGGGGGATTTCGGGGACAAGCAATCGATCTAGCTAGGTCTCATGCCCGGGAAAACGCCGAGCAAAGCTCGGCCGCCCAGATATTATTATTATAAATTATGCATATCTACACCAACCGGATGACATAAGTATCAATCAGTGTCAATTTATTTACTCATATCTTTATCTTTTGTTTGCTGTCCTTCATTCGCGCCTAATCTGGATTAAAGTCCACATTATTATCCTTTTATTGACTTAACTGACTTGACTGTATTGTATTACAACTTAGTACAATAAATAACTGCTTTTTTATAACTTCATCTGTTGTTAAGAATAAGAATTTCTTTTTTTGCCGTTACAAACACTAAAAATTATTTGTTTAGTTAGGAAGGTTTTGTTGTGTTAGGAATTATTTGTTTTAACCTGTTTTGTGTACAATAAAGTGCTTAAAAAAAAGTCTCGTTTAAAGTTGACTTTTGTCCTAAAAGTATACTTTCACATCAGGGCGTTATCAGCAGGCCTGAGAGGTCTCCCCACAGAGTTCAGCACCCTCGAAATGTTACAGTATTGGTAAGGTTTGCCGCGAGTTACGAGTTATACCTACGTATTCATTGTATGGTGTGATTTTTTGACGTGTTCACTCAGACTCATGTGCACGTTTCACTATTCATAAAGAAAGAGTAGGTAGGTATAGGTACTTACTATCAATTATCTATCAAATCTATCTCAACTATCAAAATATTTAATATTTTTAATATTTGTGGACAATATTCGTGGACAATCTTACACAAATCAACCTAGTCCCAAACTAAGCAAAGCTTGTACTATGGGCACTAAGCGACGATATACATACTTATATAGATATAAATAGATACTTAAATACATAGAAAACATCCAAGACCCAAGAACAAATATTCGTGCTCATCACACAAATATATTTTTTACACATTTTAGTTATAAACCTACCGAAAAACGAGACCCGCCCTATATTTTACTTACTTACCTACTTGTGATCTGACAGTTTTCGTAACACGAGTTTGATGTAATAATTTATAAACGAAGGAAAATTAAATTAAACTCGCGCAATCAGAACTCAATTAATTGGAACCAAATTACACATTGCGAACGTTGCGTTGGAAAAATCTTTATCTTTACGTTAACGGGTTTTCGGCGAAGAAATGTTGGTAATTTTTTGGGGAATTGTTCCCTAAATATTAAATGCATATTGAGTTCCTTATGAAACTAAAAGGAACATGTCATTAATTTAATTAAAATCATTTGTTGTAACTATTTGAAATATGAATATGTTCACTACATCATGATTTGCTAAGATTGAAATTATAGAGCGAAAATACATAACTAATATATTATTAAAAACTAACTTTTTTTTAACGTAACGTAATGACCATAAGTAGGTATGTGGCTGGGAGCTGGGAGGCATTCTTCGAGTCATTACGGTTTCTCGATTGAGGTATTTGAGGTACGAATTCTAACCAGCATTAACTCTTAGACTACTGTATTTATTAAACAACGTTTTACAGCAGATTAGATAACACGGTATGCGGTCATCATTAGTCCATTACATAGACGTTAAATAATTAAAACAAAACAGGAAAATAATTAGTTCCTCGTGTGTGGGTACTTGGGTGTTTCAATGGGTACCAATTGTACCATCCCGTTTATCAATACTAATTATACATTTTGGAACTTATATAGGTATGATATACCTATTGATTGATTAAAGTATAGGTACCTACACTTTTTTAACTCGCCCATACTAGACCCATTTTCACTTTGCATAATAAATACATGTGTAACTAAAATATGTACAGTCAGCAAAGTTATATATAGAATAAGCGAATTATTCGCCCTGTATAGAAGTTTGTATGGAGATATAGGTACCAGCATAGGGTATAGGTAGTTGGAGCCAGCGTTCATTACCTACAATTACTGCAACGTTCAAAGATAATATATACTTAGGGGAAAGTGGTCACCATTCGTACGCGGGGCACATTCGTACACGTGGTATAACAGAAAAACTAAACGGCACACAAACAAGCCTTTGCTTGTGTGCATAGACATACCGGCCGCCATGTTGCCAGCGGAGTGTCGCGTCAGTCGCACTACGGTGTATCAGCTGACACGACGTAACATGTTTTCGCGCGCAGTGAGTAAATTTTTTACCTATGTTTAGTTCGTAATTGTTAATAGAATTGTTATGTTTTTGACAAAATGGTGATGTTTGATTAATGTTAACATTGTTTATTTTGAGCTTTAATTGTTATATTTCTCAAACTAAATTAGAATTTGTGTAAAGTTGTATTTTAATTTTGTGCAAAGGCATGGGGTGCATTCGGACAGCCAGACAGGGGGCACATTCGTACGCGTACGAATGCTCCCCTTTACATTTTATTAACCACCAGTATAGCAAAATTATATTTTTATGAAATAAAATATAGCATTACCTTTTAACATTATCGTGCAGACTGCACAATAACATATTTTTCCTTTTATGATGTATTCTACGTCTAATGAAATGAAATATTTTTATCAACCTTTAGGTATAACTAATTTTTTTTTCAGGTGTATATATAGAGATACAGATACAAGAAAGAGATACTGAAAAAACGGAACTAGAAGAGAGACATAGACAGAAAGAATTGAAAAAAATAGAACAGGAAAGGAAACCCAGAGCCAAAGCAGCGAAACGTAGTTTGAAGGAACTTAATTCAAGACAAAAGAAAAAGAAAGCTAAGAAAATAGAAAGCTGTGAAGATTCAGAGGAATCTGAAGGATCGCAATTTAGTTTGCGGGAGAGTTCAACATCTCCAGTTGATTTAGAAATGGACGAAGAGACTGATGATCTTAGTAAAAATTAAAAAAAAGAAATGTGAATTTAAATGTGACACCAGAGAAAAACAAAGATAATTGTTATGGTTTTATAAAGTTTTAAAAAAAGACTTCTGTTGTTTATTACGTCTGAAAAATTCTCAGTCATTATTTGGGAACACAGATGGAAGTATCTTATCTTCGGAAGAAACCGGGATTATCACACTCATTCTTTTTCCCTGATATAGAAGACATACACACTCTGGCGATGTCGCCATGATCCTCCCTCATCCTGATCAACCACGAACGGGTTGTACAGCTAGAATGGCTAAACTTTTTACTTTTGCAGTCAATTTAAATAATTATAACGTGCAATAAGTTCCAAAGTAACAAACCAAAATACAAGATTACAACGATGTTATACAAAATGATTGTAAACATCTCATTTAGACTGATGACTGACTTAGAAGCTTAGAATTATCAATAAGTAAACTAAGGATGAACGATTTTATTTTTTGCTATTTTTCTAAAGAAAGATTTATCGTCTATGAGTCAAGTCACATATTAGAAGTTAGTTCTTTAATAAATGAATATTTTTATAATAATTAATACAAATTTAACGTCTTTAATTGGCTTTTTAATTACCCTGTATGAATCTACCCCATGGCGTACGAAAGTACCCCACCTACTGTACGAACGTACCCCATACGTGGGGTACGTTCGTACAAATATCTTATCGTTGAAAAATAGCTATAACCCTTTAACCTTTTGACATAATAGTTTCGGATTTTTTTGTAACAAACTACAATATATTTGTTACACTTAGGTACATAAACTAGATAAATTCGACAATTAATCATAGAGTAAAAAATAATAATCTAAAAAGTGTACGAATGGTGACCACTTTCCGTCTCTAATATCCACAAACAACATCAACCATTCTAACAAGATTTTAAATGTAACCGTTATTGTCAATAATTTCAGGCGTGACGGCGTAACGTTGAGCTACAAGATGGCTCGTTCGATAGTGTTCAGCAAAGTGCGGGATAACCTGGGCCTGGACCGATGCGTGACTTTTGTGACCGCCGCGGCGCCGCTGTCAGCCGACATCAAGAAGTTCTTCCTTTCTTTGGACATCCCTATTATGGAGGCGTTCGGCATGAGCGAGGCTGCCGGCGCACACTCGCTGAGCATAGACCCCAAGTAAGTATAGACAAAGTTACCTAATTAGAAGATGTGGCAAAAGTCTAGACTGCGACCGGTGCGTGACGTTCGTGACCGCCGCGGCGCCGCTGTCAGCCGACAACAAGAAGTTCTTTCTTTCGCTGGACATCCCTATTATGGAGGCGTTCGGCACGAGCGAGGCTGCCGGCGCACACTCGCTGAGCATCGACCCCAAGTGAGTATAGACAAAGTTATCTAATTAGAAGATGTGGCAAAAGTCTGGACTTCGACCGGTGTGTGACGTTCGTGACCACCGCGGCGCCGCTGTCAGCCGACAACAAGAAGTTCTTCCTTTCTTTGGACATTCCAATTATGGAGGCGTTCGGCATGAGCGAGGCTGCCGGTGCACACTCGCTGACAATCGACCCCAAGTGAGTATAGACAATTACCTTTATGAGAAGATGTGACAAAGAGTGGATAACTTGGGCCACGACCGGATAAAGAATTTCTCAGGGAAAAGATATCATTTTATTTGTACTTGTACTGATAAGTTACTATCTACTTCCAGATTCAACCTGACCTCTGTGGGCGAATTACTAGACGGTACGGAGACCATGTTCGAAGGCTCGGTGAGCCAGAATGGCCCTGGTGAGATCCTGATGCGGGGTCGCCATGTGTTCATGGGTTACCTTGGTGACGAGGAGAAGACTCGAGCGGCGGTCGACAGTGACGGCTGGCTCCACTCCGGTGATGTCGGCAGAATCGACAGCCATAACTTCCTGTATATCACTGGGAGGATAAAGGTATAGTACCTACACTACTCATATTATGAAGTTCTACTATATTTGGACAGATATTTAACACGTTCGACGCGGGCACGCGCAGCGGTCGGCAACAGGCGGCCCTTCCGTGTGGCCCGCGAGCCTCCCTGGCTTTATTGTTTGTATAGGCGTTAGACAGTATGAAGTATTTTCCACACCTACATCTCAATGTTCAAAAAATTTCGCGCTCGCTTCGCTCGCGTTTGTGTCTACATGACTTGGTGCGTATGAAGTATTTGTCGCATTCGCATCATAGTGTTCGAAAAATTTCGCGCTTGCGTTTACATCTACATGACTTGATGCGTATGCCTATAAAGTATTTTCCGCACCTGCATCATAATGTTCGAAAAATTTTGTGCTCGCTACGCTCTCATTTTCATCTACATGTGTTATGACTTGATGCGTATGAAGTTTTTGCCGCATTTGCATCAGTGTTCGAAAAATTTCGCGCTCACTGCGCTCGCGTTTTCATCTAGGTGTGTTATGACTTTATGTCCCGTCCTCCCCCTTAAGTTTCTATATCTGCATGCTTGCATTGATCGAATGAATCGCGAAATTACGATGCGGTTGAAATGCGAATTATCTGGTTTTAGGTGAGGCAACTATCTGGTTTGTCTGTGAAAAGTCGACTTTTTCATCTTTCTCGTTTTTAAAGTAAAAAGAGTGCGAATGTGTACTACGTTACTGCCGCGTATGGCGGACCAATTAGTTTCGAGTAGATATCAACAGACAGTGATCATTATTATCATCTGCGGCCCGCGAAGATTTTTTAGCTACTATGTGGCCCGTGGGTGCTAAAAGGTTGCTGGCCCTGCGCTAAGCCTTTACTGCCGGTCGAAAATATCGTGATCACAGATCGATCGATCACGGTCCAAAGTACAGTGGTTCCGCCATAGGGAGTGAGACATTTTTGGTCACATACGCTGTCAACTAACCAAACACGGCAATTAGATTAGCCAATGTCTTACTACTGTGATACCTATAGCGGTATTGGCTGCGTGATACGTAATACTAGTTTGATTGGCCGAGTTACGTGGTTTGATTTGTTTACATTAGGTTTATTAATTATCCAAATATAGTATATGTACGTAGTGTTCGGTATTGGCTTATACTACGGGCTACGGGTAATCGCCGATGGGGGGAGGGAGGTTAAAAATGGGTCACGTAGTGTGGGTACGTTCCCTAATAACGAAATTATACATTCATTTTGACCACTAAAAACGGAGAAGCTAAAAATATGTCCTTATCCCTTTCTAAGGTATAACAACACATAAGAAAGGGAAAGTACCAGCTCCTCGATAATGACTACTTATACATGACACTTGCTAAGCAGAGTGATGGCAGGTGGACCAAAAGTGTCAGACTGGTGGCCACTTCGTGGTAAGAGGAGACACGTCCACCGGCTCGATGGGTCGATGATATTACTCTTTGCACTCTTGGGACAGAATAGTATAATAGTATTACATACAGAACGGACACGAACCCCCCGCACCGAGGTCAGTTACCTCGTCCCTGAGAGACTCTCATGCGCCCGTAGCTCATGTTGCGCTCGAGAGTATCTCGACTTATCTCGAGCTACGCATCTATTTCTGATTGGCGCTGTTAGAAAGTAACGGATAGCTCGAGATACGCCGATTTACTCTCGAGCGCAACACGTGCTAGGCCTACTGGTGTCAATCGGGTGCCGTCGCGCCTCGCTATTCGTCCGCGCCACGCGCTACGCACCCGCGCAAACAATTGACAGCGCACGCACACATACTTACTCACAGCGCTTACGTTCCTTCGCGTGACGCACCCGCGCAAACAATTGACGCGTGTACCGACAGCGCACGCCCACATACTTACCCACAGCGCTCACGTTCCTTCGCGTGTCACAGGTGTGCTCTTGGATAAGGCTGGCTCAAGTCCGGGACGAGTGGCGTACTCAAAGAGAGGCCTATGCTCAGCAGTGGGCGATTACAAGCTGAAAATGATGATATATGTATATGTTCGCAGGAACTGCTAATCACTGCCGGCGGCGAGAACGTGGCTCCTGTGCTAATAGAGCAGACGGTGCAGACCGAGCTGCCGCAAGTCGGCTACGCGGTGCTCATCGGTGACAGACGCAAGTTCCTCTCCATCCTGCTCACGCTTAAGGTAAACTAGCGAGACAATACCACCTTACAACATTCCTCTGTCGGTTGATGTTGTTGTATACATGTTACTATATGATATCATTGTAATACGGTATTTCACTCATAGTCAAATCAGCAACTTTTATTAAATGTCAAAAACGATTTGTTAATATGAAGTTTGTAGAGAAATGACGTCACTAAGACAGTGTGAATTGGTATGTTCAAATCAGCGTCCTTTTTAAATCTTAGAATATATGTTTGATTGATTTTAATGTGATTTGTCTTTCTCCAACACTACTTTACCGATATCGAGTATAATTTGTACGAGACTAGACATTGTTGACGAAACAGTGAAAAAATCGGCCAAGTGCGAGTCGGACTCGCGCACGAAAGGTTCCGTACCATTATCTGTAAAAAGGCCAAAAAAATCACGGGAGCACCCTTAAATATTTATTTTACTCTGTTTTATAGTATTTGTTGTTATAGCGGCAACAGAAATATATCATCTGTGAAAATTTCAACTGTCTAACTATCACGGTTTTTGAGATACAGCCTGGTGACAGACGGACAGCGGAGCCTTAGTAATAGGGTCCCCATTTTACCCTTTGGGTACGGAACCCTAAAAATAATGAGATGCCTAGATAAACAGAAGTATTCATAATTCAAGTAGCTATACGACGAGATGAAATCATAGCTTCAGCATTAAACATTAAAAAAAAATTAACCCCTCTCCAGTAGATAATATCAATATAGGTACATACCTATCACTACATTATTATAATTCATTTCTCGCTATATTTCCGCTACCCAAAGGTTGTCTGGAAGAGATCGCTCTTTAGCGATAAGACCGCCTGTTGTTTACCTATAGGTTTAAATATACATACTCTGTAATAGTTCTATTTATTGAGGTGTGCAATAAAGAGTATTTGTAATTGTAATTGTACATTAATCGATCTACCGTGCCATTTTCATATAATTATATTACTAACGAAAGAATATACAATTTCAGTGCAAAGTTGACAACGAAACCGGAGATCCGCTAGACAAGTTGGATACGGAGGTGCAGAAGTGGGTGGAGAGCTTGGGAAGCAAAGCCACCACCCTTCGGGAGATTTCCGAAACCAAAGATCCTCTTGTAAGTACTTTGGCTTGGCTACCTTACGCCTGTACCTATACGCCTTCCCTAATTAACACTCATTTGCTTAAATAAGTACCTATAGTCCATCCGCTGATCTAACGCCGAACAGCCATAAAGATTAACTTAGTCTATTGCAAAAGATCGTAAGTAATTTCTTACACATAGCAAAAGCTAACGTAATACTTTGTACTAAAGTTCGATGTTAAAACTTGTAAGGACAAAAAATATGACGGTAGGTAGCTGTTGAGATAATCTCTGTTTACGGAGCAGTACAAGGTAAGGGCCATTTTACGGAAAGTTGTACACTCGACTTTTTTTTTTAATTTGGATAAAATTGTGTTCATTCTAGTCAGAATCGAAAGCACTTTCGAATGATATAGGGGAAAAAAGTGTCCCAATTTTTTTTTATTCCATTCCGTTACCGTTTTCATACTAAGTTTGTGATGCTTGTATGGTGGTAACGGAATGGAAAAACTGAAAATTGTATGAAATATTTGGGTCACTTTTTTTCTCCTATTAGGTTCGAAACTGCTTTCGATTCTGAGTAGAAAAAACCCGATTTTATCCAAATTTAATTTCGTGTACCTACAACTTTCCGTAAAATGGCCCAAATATTTTAAAGAAGCCAGGCTTAGATTGCAATTCAAAAGTTCGTCTTTGGACTTGTGACCATTCTAAATTGAAACTGCTATTCTTGCAAATTAAATTTTGTTGCTTATAGTTTTATGGCTCTTTGGTCGTAGATCACCGAACAAACTATATTCCTGTTTCATATTTTTCTTTAATATTGCAAATGATTGCCGAGACTGACACTGTCAGCCAAACACACCGACCGTGGGTTATATTACATATGTTTACACCAGCTAATTGTAAGTCAGCCGACTTGAGTATAAAGTTACAAAAAACTGATAAAAATTCTATAACACGCTATTTGTTTCCGTTGTAACATATCAAACAGCCGTCACAAAACCGTTATTTTTCTATATGTCATTATTTTACAGGTACACAAAGCAATCGAAGCCGGCATAATGCGAGCCAATAAACAGGCGATTTCAAACGCACAAAAAATCCAGAAGTTCTCAATACTTCCGGCGGACTTCTCCGTAAACACTGGAGAATTAGGTATATACGGACTTTATTGTATTTAAATCCTTTAGTGAAGCCAACGTGACGAGATACACTCCATCCAATTGTGTGATGATCATTACATTATAAATATCTCGTTTATTTACTTTCTCATGTAATTATTTTTACCGTCGCGTTGGTTTATACTTTAGGGAACTATTATAATATAATAATATGATAAGATCAGTGCGATTTATAGGTTTAGCAATTTTTAATTTGAAATATCAGATTCGTCATAAATTTCTTTTTAGACTGCAAGCACCTACAGCTGAGCAATAGTAGCCTTGCCATGAGTTTGCAATGTTTGCATTACCGTACTCGCTAGCGACTGCGTCAACGACTTAAGCCGTGTTCCGAATCACGCCAACAACGATCACGGCGTTTACAGTACTGACGGCCGGTCCGAATCAGTAAGCGCGCTCAAGGCCGCGTGAGTGGTGTTTTGATTCGGACCGGGCATGTTGTGTTTACTGTCATGTTCATATATCAAACGTCAACTTACGTTTGGTTTAAGGTGCTGACGCCTGGGAGTGTGAGCATTGTAAATGCCAATATGGCGCCGTCCATGACGTCATCAATGACGTCACGACATCTCATGTAAGCCGTGTTCCGAATCACGCCAACAACGATCACAGCGTTTACAGTGCTGACGGCCGGTCCGAATCAGTAAGCGCGCTCAAGGCCGCGTGAGTGTTGTTTTGATTCGGACCGGGCATGTTGTGTTTACTGTCATGTTCATATATCAAACGTCAACTTGACGTTTGGTTTACGGTGCTGACGCCTCGGAGTGTGAGCACTGTAAACGCCAATATGGCGCCGTCCATGACGTCATCAATGACGTCACGACATCTCATGTAAACGCTATGAGCGTGATTCGGTCCGATCGTAAACGCGTTTATACGTTTTAAGCGTGATTCGGAACACGGCTGTAAACGCTATGAGCGTGATTCGGTCCGATCGTAAACGCGTTTATAGCGTGATTCGGAACACGGCTTTAGTATGGACAAAAATACAGCGCCTCTGGCGGTTACGCAATAGAACTAAAAATCGCTATACTAAATCGTTTTCGCAGTCGCTAGCGAGTACGGTAATGCAAACTCATTGTAAGGGTATAGATCTCTCTTTGAATGAATCCCTCCTCCCATATCGACACTTATTCATATACGACCCACCATATCAGGGAGATTTAGAGACTTAATGGTTTTGTTTTTACAGTTGTTTACTGACATGAATTATTTCATTTCCAGGGCCGACGCTAAAGATCAAGCGAAGCGTGGTTTACGAGAAATACCACAACGTCATCGAAGACTTCTACAAGGACTGATAGAAAATGATAGCAAAGCTATCCTACTAGAGCCGAGCCGTATATTACAGGGGATTATTAGTGAACATATTTATTTATAGACAATAACAGGACTTAAGAGTGGTGCTAATATTATTATCTGAGATATAGGGGAAACTAGCGAGTGATCAGTTGCGGGACAGCTACTTACACACGTATAGGTACAGTCACCAAAGAAAGTCCTCTACCACTTTTGGACTTTAACGTACGCATAATAGAATCGAAAAGTGGTAGACCACTTTTTTGGTCGACTGTACCTATATCATACTCTGATTCACGACATAATAAAAATAAGAGTACAACCAAGGCATAGGTGTATTTATTTATAAGTGACTACTACTTGCGTAGGTTAGGGACCTCAGGTGATTGTCGACACTAAATTAAATTATTGATAGAATTTTTGCTCAAATAGGGACACGTGGTACGACTGGAATCATTGTGATGTTAAAAATTATTGTAAATCTATAAATAAAGATATATTTTTGTAACTATAAATATATACTGTTTCCAAAGCTGTTGTTTCATTAAAACACCAAGTAACTTGAATTAAAGTTTAATACACTAAGAAAACATTACGAAAAAGAAAGTTATGTCTTAATACACAGTAACAACATTAGAAGATAATACCTCATGAATTAAAGCAATATAAATTGTAATATAAGGATAATGTGTGGAAATAAATAGTTAAAACCTAAAACTAAAGTTATTGACTACCTATGTTGTATATAACAGTGTCATTATACTCATTATAAATCGATTATGTCTAACTGATTTACTACCTAAGTTTATGATTCACAATAAATGGAACGATTAATGATAAAACGGAATGTGTCATAAATTTCATTGGTAGAAACGATTTATTATTGTATTTTTTTACATCAATTCCACTAATAAACTGAATCAAAGATACCATTTCAATTCCTCGGATGAGTCAAAGTTATAGTACTTTGATAAGTATTATAATAATTTATATTTTTGTTTCGTATTACTATACTAATGAATCAAAGTCACCAAAACGATACATATGGAACATAATTATTATTAGTCGATTACATAAAATGCAATTCAATTCCAGAGCATTATAAATTCGTCTCAAATAAGTACATTTTTATCTTTAAGTACCACAGTAATTACACCAATCAGTTCGAAATTTTATAAGGTGTTGTTACTTCGCAGCCCTTTTGTAAATAAGGACGTTGTATTACGTCCAACACGTTGGGAGAAATTAAATTTCTGCCTGCGAAAAAACAAACAATAACATTGTTCTACCGGCTAGATTAATTATGGAAATGTGAAATTGTTCTGATAACATACGCACTCAAAAGTTTGTTTGGAATTAGATGCGAAACTGTATTAATTTTTACATATTTCCGCGAAAAGTATATTTTAGTTATAAATAAATACCCGAATATCCGATCACTTACCAAAACTATATACATTTCTGTGTATAAGATAAAGTGAAAGAAATAAAGCTACATTTACCAAAACGTTTAATGTGATAGTGATCAGTGTAAGTGTTCGCAGATATTAAGAGGCAATACTTAAGGGGCAATTACACTTGTCGGTCGCCGCATGCTGCATGCGAAAGTGTAAGGAGCACGTTAGTCGGCCGCATTCGGCGATCGACAGCTGCCTAGTCGCCGTAGTGGGCGGACAGACTAGTGTAAAGATGACGTTCATTCACCTAAGTAGTTTAAAATCAATTCGGCGACCGCATTAGGTGAACGACGAAGTGCAATTGCCGCTTTACGGTAGCAGATATATTAAAACAAGTAATTTGTAAAATTTATTGTAGCAACGATGTTTCATACTTACTTATTATTATTACTTATCTTATCACTTACTATTCGCCACCGTGACCGTCAAAAAATCTGTCACCGTGAAACAAGCGTACGGCCCGCCTGATGGTAAGCAGACACAATGGTGTACAGTATCCGGCGATATATATTACACATCGACTTTTGGAGAGATTCGGCTAATTTCGGCTGATTGTCTCTTTCCAAATCCCGACGCGCAATTGTATATTGCCGGATACTGTACTCGTATGGCCTAAACACACGCTTCATATTACATACATTGACGTTTCATTACTTGCCTTCTTTTTGCGAAAGGGCCAGTTTTTGGAGGTTGCTAAGTGACAGGCAATTTACCGTACTCGTACTGCATACATGAAAATTGGACTTGGACTGGCAGCATGGTGTACTCGTATGGCCTACGAACACTCTTCTTAGTACATACCTTTACGTTTCTTTGCTTGCCTTCTTTTTGCGAAAGGGCCAATGTTTGGACGTTGCTAAGTAATGTAATATCGTAATAGACAATTTACCGTACTTATACTGCATGTATGAAAATTAACGTATTGACGCGCGGAAGTAGTTCAGTCGCGCGGGGGTGGCGCGGTAGCGGGCAGCGGCGGCGGAGCGTCCACGAGCGGCAGCGGTTTGGCCACGCCGATGCGCACCACGCCGCGAGGCGCGCCCTTTAGCGCGGCCACGGCCTGCTCTAAACTCGCGTCCTCTAGATTCTAGAACAAACAATAGTAACTGTTTAGTTCCTGTTTTCATCATGGAGAGCTATTGGATGCACTCCGATCCAGTCGGGGTACCCAGTTCAAAGGTCAATCTGTATGAAAAATTATGAGCGAAATGATAAACGATTTCAGCTTCGACAAAAAACGCTTTCGGATGTCCGGCGGATTTCCAGTTGTTCACCTCTACATGTTGCATTTCTCAACCGATGCTCGTGAAATTTATTGTCGTGTTTTTGCGAATTAAAAAAAACCCTCTACCAGACCACTCAGAGCGACTAGTTCAGAGTTGTCGGATCGCATTGAAAGAAGGTTTCCCATAGATGTAATATTATAGAACTAGATTCACAATTGTCAATTAGCCGAAAAAAATGGCCCCCGTTTTAAAAGCCCGCACGACTCGGGCGGTACATTCATGTTGGTATTTGTGATTACAAATTAGACACTTAAGGCTAACAGCGTAAGTCTTTTTTGTACGAAACTATTGTAATGTAACTGACAGTGTCAAATGGGGTCACATCTTCCGCCATTTCTGTTCGGCATTGTGTGCCTATTTCTATACCTATTTAAGTCAATGAGGTTTCGCTACAAATGCTGTTGTTACCTGGTCGTTGACGAAGAGCAGCCGGTCTCCGGGTATGAGCCGGCCGTCCTGCTGCGCCACGCCGCCCGGCACCAGCGAGCGGATCACCACCAGCGTGTGCGCCGGCCGCAGCGGGTCCTGGTAGTCCAGGATGGAGAACCCGAGCCCGCGCTCGCCTTTCACCAGTTCTGGAATCGAACCGCATTTTATGTTATAGGTCGTTGTCTCCGTCACCTGTTGCCTCCGGGCGAAAGTAGTAGATTGTGTGACAAGGGTTAGACCGGAATTATACAATTTATACATTCCACTTTTCACTTCGATTGCGAGAAAATAAATAAACAAAAATTATTCACCCCCAATGAAAATAAATTACAATGAAAATATGGCGGCAATTTTTTTTAACTGCTTTGACACAGATACGTTGTAGTTGAAATAGGGACGAAAAAAGACCTAATATATTTAAGAGTTAGATTAGTTGAACAGTGTTCGTACCAAAAAGAACCCAACGTTCTGATTGACTGATATGTTTTGTGATTGGTGGATTTAAGGTGAAGTATTTTGTCCCTGCCTCCCGCTACCCTTCCGCGCGGTCGGCTTTAGTCAACATTTTAGAGGAGGAACCCTGAAATACCTCCTAATTATTTAGTTCTTCTTAGTCGTGTATTATTGCACGTTATTACAAGTCCCTGCATGTCAACTTTCCCGCCCGATAGCGAGCCGCCCTCTTCGACTAGGCTATAGTGCGCGCCATCCACGAAGGCGCGTCTCCACAGCCCACGCCGTACAACTGCGCATAGATTAATATGAGATTCGCTGTAGAGGGGCGCGTCGTCGTGGATGGCGCGCACTATATCGTCCTTTACCTTAAGTGTCGTAAAAAGGTTGAAGTTACCTATGATCTGCGGCTCGGAGGACCACATAGCGAGCCCGGTGAGCGGTTCGAGGCTCCGCGAGCGAACTTTCCCGCCCGATAGCGAGCCGCCCTCTTCGGCACCCGCGCCTGCTAGGCTGCCGTCCGATTTCGCCTGTAACCAATGTAAAAGACAACTAATTAATGATTACCAAACCAAAAAAGCATATACATCCCTGTAGCGTCACACACGACTTTGCCTTGTGCCTCCTATCTCACTCGCATTGTGTGAATTAGAAATATGAGGGTAGATTTTTCTAGTCTCGCGTCGCGTCGCAGCGGTAGTTGGGCTAACCCCGCTGTTCCTAACAGGGACCCGAAAACCCCTTCATTAGGGAAAGCCTTTCAATAGATGTCCCTTCCGAATAGGTAGCTCAATGAAAGACTCAGCCATTCGAAAAGGTAACCCTCAACAACCCTTTGCAAGGGGTATCCCTTCTTGAGTACGTTCGTCAGAAGACTGGCTACATGTTGAGGGTGTTCCAACTTCGTTCGCGTCACTACGTGCACTTCAGCTCCTTTGTAGTGCGTGTGCCACGGCCGCTGGAGGGGACTATCACGTACGCTGACTTCTGGCCGAAGGGTGTCGTGTTTCGGTGGTTCCGGGGCAACCTACCGAACCCTACATCGGAGCTGACGACGCAGCGGAGCCACACCGTTACGTCGTTTAATAGTAGTTTATCTACACCCATATAGTAATAGTAGTTTATGCAACTGGTACATAATGAGGGGCATTAAAACACTCGTGTGACCTTATTATGAAACTCGCCTTCGGCTCGTTTCATAAAACACACTCGTGTTTTAATGCCTAATTATGTACAGTTGCATACATTACTTTATCTACACACATATTATAATTACTCTAAGATGGGTTCAGAAACCGTAGTAAATAAATACAATAATTGTGTTAATACAACCTTTTTTGCACGGTTGCGGAAATATCGAAATCAGAACTGGCAACAGATACCTGAATGTTATTTTAAAAAGTAAAGAGTCCTTATTCTGATGTGATCATGTCGTTCTAGCTCAAATTTCGTGCGATATATACTAAAAAAAACATCGAGCTGACATTTCGCATCGACTGAATTTGAATTTTCAGTGATACTAGAATAGGGACATGTCAACTTTGACATTTAAATTTTGACAGTTTTGTTTGACGTAATATTTTAACATCATATATGAGATTAAAATGAAATATTTTATTACTGCTGTAGCCTTAGCCACAGATAAGAAAATTGCCATAAATTCATTGAATGTTGAAATGAGAGTCATTTTCTACGGTTTCCGAACGCATATTAGAGGATTTATGATATGTGTGTAGATAAATCCTCTTTTGTAAGTTCAAATACCGTAGATAAGACCCCGCTTTATAATATACTGTGCGGCTGTTGCGTGCGTCCCCTATTAGATCACGAAATAGAACACTTTAACGAGATCACGTACAAAATTAAGACACAGCTGCGGGCTGGCGGCGGAGGCGCGGGCCGGCCTGTCGACGCAAACATGGCGCACGCCGGCGAGAAGTGCCCACACGAAACACATGAAAGAGGATTTAATATATGGATGTAGATAAAGTAGTGTATGCAACTGTACATAATTAGGCATTAAAACACTCGTGTGACCTTATTATGAAACTCGCCTTCGGCTCGTTTCATAAAACACACTCGTGTTTTAATGCCCCTCATTATGTACCAGTTGCATAAACTACTATTATGCAACTGGTACATAATGAGGGGCATTAAAAGACGAGTGTGTTTTATAAAACGAGCCGAAGGCGAGTTTCATAATAAGGTCACACGAGTGTTTTAATGCCTAATTATGTACAGTTGCATACATTACTTTATCTACACACATATTATAACTACTCTAAGATGGGTTCAGAAACCGTTGTAAATAAATACAATAATTGTGTTAATACAACCTTTTTTGCACGGTTGCGGAAATATCGAAATCAGAACTGGCAACCGATACCTGAATGTTATTTAAAAAAGTAAAGTGTCCCTATTCTGATGTGATCATGTCGTTCTAGCTCAAATTTCGTGCGATATATACTAAAAAAACATCGAGCTGACATTTCGCATCGACTGAATTTGAATTTTCAGTGATACTAGAATAGGGTCATGTCAACTTTGACATTTAAATTTTGACAGTTTTGTTTGACGTTTTTATATTTTAACATCATATATGAGACAAAAATTAAAAATTATATTACTGCTGTAGCCTTAGCCACAGATAAGAAAATTGCCATAAATTCATTGAATGCTGAAATGAGAGTCATTTTCTACGGTTTCCGAAAGCATATTAGAGGATTTATGATATGTGTGTAGATAAACGAACTTTTTATTTTCTTTTTATAGATATGTATCGTCTGCAAGGTATATGTAAATATGGGCCTTGTTGCCCAAGTAAAAAAAAAAAACCTTTACAAAACTCGTTGAAAAAGATAGCGGGCCAATATGTCATTACCTTCGTTCCGTGAGAGACGGAAAATTAATTGAAGACGTTGGAGGAGGCCATTAGGTAAATGGCATGTATGTTCTCACAGGTCTGTCAGGGCCTAACAGTACATCTCTATAGTAAGCATTGTGACGCAGCGTACGGCGTGACGCTGTAAGCGGCCGATGGCGTTTATAGGAGACCAAGGCCTTAGAGATGTCTCCAATTCTCCATGCGGAAATCGACGGTTAACTAAATAAAAGAAGGGCTCATTGGTCAATTGACAGTCGTGTTTGAATGATAGATGAAAGTGAATCCTCAAATTTTATACAGGGTACGCAACGCGCACGTGACTCCTTTGGAGTTGCGCGCGTATATAGGCCGTGGGATCCGCTTACCATCAGGTTAACCGCATGCTTGTTTGCCACCATCGTTGTATTAAAAAAATAGCCTACCTTGACGAGCGTGGGCGCGGGCGGCGCCAGGTCGAGCGGCGCGGGCGCGGGCCGCGGGCGCGCGCACACCATGCACACCTCGCTCGACAGCTCCTTCAGGATCGACACCACCTCCAGGTGGTTCATGCCCAGCAGCCGGTGCCCGTTCACCTCTGCACACAACACTTTTATTTATAGCCACACCTGTGACACGCGAAGGAACGTAAGCGCTGTGGGTAAGTATGTGTGCGTGCGCTGTCGGTACACGCGTCAATTGTTTGCGCGGGTGCGTAGCGCGGACGAACCGCGAGGCGCGACGGCGCCCTATCGACACCAGGCGGGTCTCTCAGGGACGAGGTAACTGACCTCGGTGCGGGGGGGTTCGTGTCCGTTCTGTATGTAATACACTATTCCGTGTAATAGGATAAGCTGTAGTAGTAAACGAAGAAAAATATGAAGGATTGCGCCTTATATACATTGAATTATCATTCAAGAGGCCAATGATTGGGGGGGGGGGGGGGGGGCGGCAACATAACTACAGCTTACCCTATTTGACGAAAAAAATTAGAGCCCCCAAATTACGTAGCATTCGAACGCCGAAGAAGCAAAATGGTCAAACATACTTTTAAAATACTTGTATTGGTATACGCAGGTCGACGATCAGAATCTCTAGTAGGTATAAGTTTTTTCGAAACAAAACACAAACGAACACTTTTGCGCTTTCATTTTGTAGGGCAACGCGAGCAGCGCCTGGTAACAATTCAATTTTTTGCCGCAGGAAATATGATGCGTATGTGTACTGTACGCACCGAGCAGCTCGTCGCCGGGGCGGTGCACGCCGGCGCGGCCCACGGGCCCCTCGGGCAGCACGGAGCGCACGTAGTGGTGCGGCCGCACCTCGCGCCCGCCCTCCACGTCCACCGTGCCCTCCAGCGAGATGTGTACTGTACGCACCGAGCAGCTCGTCTCCGGGGCGGTGCACGCCGGCGCGGCCCACGGGCCCCTCGGGCAGCACGGAGCGCACGTAGTGGTGCGGCCGCACCTCGCGCCCGCCCTCCACGTCCACCGTGCCCTCCAGCGAGATGTGTACTGTACGCACCGAGCAGCTCGTCGCCGGGGCGGTGCACGCCGGCGCGGCCCACGGGCCCCTCGGGCAGCACGGAGCGCACGTAGTGGTGCGGCCGCACCTCGCGCCCGCCCTCCACGTCCACCGTGCCCTCCAGCGAGATGTGTACTGTACGCACCGAGCAGCTCGTCGCCGGGGCGGTGCACGCCGGCGCGGCCCACGGGCCCCTCGGGCAGCACGGAGCGCACGTAGTGGTGCGGCCGCACCTCGCGCCCGCCCTCCACGTCCACCGTGCCCTCCAGCGAGATGTGTACTGTACGCACCGAGCAGCTCGTCGCCGGGGCGGTGCACGCCGGCGCGGCCCACGGGCCCCTCGGGCAGCACGGAGCGCACGTAGTGGTGCGGCCGCACCTCGCGCCCGCCCTCCACGTCCACCGTGCCCTCCAGCGAGATGTGTACTGTACGCACCGAGCAGCTCGTCTCCGGGGCGGTGCACGCCGGCGCGGCCCACGGGCCCCTCGGGCAGCACGGAGCGCACGTAGTGGTGCGGCCGCACCTCGCGCCCGCCCTCCACGTCCACCGTGCCCTCCAGCGAGATGTGTACTGTACGCACCGAGCAGCTCGTCGCCGGGGCGGTGCACGCCGGCGCGGCCCACGGGCCCCTCGGGCAGCACGGAGCGCACGTAGTGGTGCGGCCGCACCTCGCGCCCGCCCTCCACGTCCACCGTGCCCTCCAGCGAGATGTGTACTGTACGCACCGAGCAGCTCGTCTCCGGGGCGGTGCACGCCGGCGCGGCCCACGGGCCCCTCGGGCAGCACGGAGCGCACGTAGTGGTGCGGCCGCACCTCGCGCCCGCCCTCCACGTCCACCGTGCCCTCCAGCGAGATGTGTACTGTACGCACCGAGCAGCTCGTCTCCGGGGCGGTGCACGCCGGCGCGGCCCACGGGCCCCTCGGGCAGCACGGAGCGCACGTAGTGGTGCGGCCGCACCTCGCGCCCGCCCTCCACGTCCACCGTGCCCTCCAGCGAGATGTGTACTGTACGCACCGAGCAGCTCGTCGCCGGGGCGGTGCACGCCGGCGCGGCCCACGGGCCCCTCGGGCAGCACGGAGCGCACGTAGTGGTGCGGCCGCACCTCGCGCCCGCCCTCCACGTCCACCGTGCCCTCCAGCGAGATGTGTACTGTACGCACCGAGCAGCTCGTCGCCGGGGCGGTGCACGCCGGCGCGGCCCACGGGCCCCTCGGGCAGCACGGAGCGCACGTAGTGGTGCGGCCGCACCTCGCGCCCGCCCTCCACGTCCACCGTGCCCTCCAGCGAGATGTGTACTGTACGCACCGAGCAGCTCGTCGCCGGGGCGGTGCACGCCGGCGCGGCCCACGGGCCCCTCGGGCAGCACGGAGCGCACGTAGTGGTGCGGCCGCACCTCGCGCCCGCCCTCCACGTCCACCGTGCCCTCCAGCGAGATGTGTACTGTACGCACCGAGCAGCTCGTCGCCGGGGCGGTGCACGCCGGCGCGGCCCACGGGCCCCTCGGGCAGCACGGAGCGCACGTAGTGGTGCGGCCGCACCTCGCGCCCGCCCTCCACGTCCACCGTGCCCTCCAGCGAGATGTGTACTGTACGCACCGAGCAGCTCGTCTCCGGGGCGGTGCACGCCGGCGCGGCCCACGGGCCCCTCGGGCAGCACGGAGCGCACGTAGTGGTGCGGCCGCACCTCGCGCCCGCCCTCCACGTCCACCGTGCCCTCCAGCGAGATGTGTACTGTACGCACCGAGCAGCTCGTCGCCGGGGCGGTGCACGCCGGCGCGGCCCACGGGCCCCTCGGGCAGCACGGAGCGCACGTAGTGGTGCGGCCGCACCTCGCGCCCGCCCTCCACGTCCACCGTGCCCTCCAGCGAGATGTGTACTGTACGCACCGAGCAGCTCGTCTCCGGGGCGGTGCACGCCGGCGCGGCCCACGGGCCCCTCGGGCAGCACGGAGCGCACGTAGTGGTGCGGCCGCACCTCGCGCCCGCCCTCCACGTCCACCGTGCCCTCCAGCGAGATGTGTACTGTACGCACCGAGCAGCTCGTCTCCGGGGCGGTGCACGCCGGCGCGGCCCACGGGCCCCTCGGGCAGCACGGAGCGCACGTAGTGGTGCGGCCGCACCTCGCGCCCGCCCTCCACGTCCACCGTGCCCTCCAGCGAGATGTGTACTGTACGCACCGAGCAGCTCGTCGCCGGGGCGGTGCACGCCGGCGCGGCCCACGGGCCCCTCGGGCAGCACGGAGCGCACGTAGTGGTGCGGCCGCACCTCGCGCCCGCCCTCCACGTCCACCGTGCCCTCCAGCGAGATGTGTACTGTACGCACCGAGCAGCTCGTGTCGCCGGGGCGGTGCACGCCGGCGCGGCCCACGGGCCCCTCGGGCAGCACGGAGCGCACGTAGTGGTGCGGCCGCACCTCGCGCCCGCCCTCCACGTCCACCGTGCCCTCCAGCGAGATGTGTACTGTACGCACCGAGCAGCTCGTCGCCGGGGCGGTGCACGCCGGCGCGGCCCACGGGCCCCTCGGGCAGCACGGAGCGCACGTAGTGGTGCGGCCGCACCTCGCGCCCGCCCTCCACGTCCACCGTGCCCTCCAGCGAGATGTGTACTGTACGCACCGAGCAGCTCGTCGCCGGGGCGGTGCACGCCGGCGCGGCCCACGGGCCCCTCGGGCAGCACGGAGCGCACGTAGTGGTGCGGCCGCACCTCGCGCCCGCCCTCCACGTCCACCGTGCCCTCCAGCGAGATGCCCAGCCCGCCGCCGCCGCGCATCACCACTCCAACCACGATCTCCACGTCTTCACCTGAAAAAATAATTTAATAAAATATTTTTCTTCGGAACAATAAGGGGCGAAGTTCATCACGCAACGGGGCCTGCGCAAATAAATGATGAAGTTTACCTAGTATGGACTGCCATTTCCTCCTGATAGCCTCCTTCTGTTCGTTGGTGCGCGGCATCTCGAAGGCGGGCTGCGCGCGCGCGCCGGCCGGGCTGCGCGGCGGCGACGGCGCCGCCTCCTCCGCGCCAGACTCCGCGCTACAATATTACATTAGTAGATGACGCATGTTACCATTTATAATATAACATAGTGTGGGTATATGGATAGAAAACCAGCAAATTATCACAATAAATAACAAATTTGATAATTCAATCCTAAACATTAAATATGGGAGTAGGAAGATTTGCTTTTTTATATTCCGTATGTACCTAAATAGAAATTTGAATTCTCATAATTGAAATAAAAAAGAGATGTATGGCAACTATGTACATAAACGCAATATTTCACGAGCAAAACGACAAATTCCCCTTTTTTCCATACAACGGTAGTACGAGGAAGCAGGCATGACGTCACGCCTGCCTGTTTGTTATTTATTTATTTAGTTTAAGACTGTACGAACAAAAAGTTGGTATTTTAGAAAATATACGGTTTTTTCTAACGTCATATCTTTGTTCAAGTGACTACTTTGTTAAAGTAAACTTCTGTTTTGTATAGATAAACTCTTATTCTAGACCATAGCGTTGCTAAACTTTTATTTCTATGTACGATTATTTAAAACAGTCAGGTTTTCGTCGGAGTGTTTTGCAAAAATACGCGTCAGAGCTATCTTTCAGGTACAATATTTCCATTTTAAATTGTCAAAAACGATTGGATGTTTATCTTTTACAATAGGATGTATAGTCTTTTAGTACATAGCGATCGCACTAGTTCTGAAATATTGGTTTTTACTATCTAAAAAAAAATACTACAAAATGTCTAAATCGGTTTGTTTAAGCATTTTTTTCCTCACATGTTTTATAATATTTTGGAAAAAAAACTTATTATTATAAAACTACAGGTTTTGCTTGATATTTCTTATTTTTTTTAACGCTTATGGATAACCCACTTAATTAAGAGGAATTTTTAAAAACCGCTATAATTCACAATATAACAGCGCGCGACAACGTTGTTCGATTCACAGTGGTATATGAGAAACCTGGACATCCACAGGGATCTAGGTATCAAGTCCATTAAGAAACACTTTAAGGACCTCAGCACCTCTTTCTTTGAATCGTCCACCTCAAATCCAAACCATCTAATCAAAGAGGCCTCCGATTACGCTCCTGAACTCCCGCCGAGGAAAGGAGTGCGTCGTCCGAGGCACGTCCTCACCGATCCAGAAGATGCTATCACGGTAGCCCAGATAGAGCAAAGGGAACTCCTTCGACTGATCCACCAGAGGCGACGAGCTGAAGCCCGCCAAAACGGTAACCCCTTAGTTAGATATCGTCCGGGCATCCGCCGCCCTGCGAATTATTATGTAAATCGCCCACACTGGGAACAGACTCGCCAGGCTGATCGAGACGCCAGGTTTGGGGAACGCAATTATGTCCGCCAACTGGATCCCCCAAACCCCCCGCCTCCTCCAGCCCCCCCCGATCCTCCTGACCCCCCTGGAAACAGGGCTTAACAAGCTTCTCCCCTTTATATATATTATATATATTATCTATTACTCCTCTCAAAAGATACATCCTTTTCCAGCACCATCTAGTTTTAAGAAATCCAAACCACTTCTCTTCCCTTTTCTTCCTGTCTTCTTTCCTTATTTCTTCTTCTCTCTATTTCTTTTATTTCCTTTTCTTTTCCCTCTTGACTTCATCATGGCCCCATAGGCCCTGATGAGCGGCTCGCCCGAAAAAGTTACTGGCCCTTGAAGAGGCCAAACTTAAAGAAAACCCGTTAAAAAAAAAAACAAAATTCGATTCATTACGCGCCGGGCCTTCCCAAGGAACGCACGTGTCGCTCTCCTCGGTGCGTTAAGGTCGGTGACCAAGCTCACACCGACACTGCTATTCTGTAGATGTAGCGCGTCCGCTACAGATTAATAATTTGATACTTGGTAAGTAAGTTAACATGCTAAATTTATTTATTTTATTTCTTCTCAAAGCACTAAAGTGATATGATTTTTTACAGAAATGGGCAATAAACGTAAATTGTTTGGGACGAAAAAATCCAACAGAACTAAGGCCACACAAGTTAAAAGGTAAAGGTATGATTCCGCTGCCGACTGCATACAGCAACTGCACGTTCCGCCGCACTCCAAATTGAAATGTAATGGTATGCGTAAAAAGCTCAATTTGAAATGAGCGGAGAAGTGTCGGAACAGCACACGCCGCTCACTCTAAATTGGGACTTTTAGTCTTATGATTACAGTTCAATTTGGAGTGCGGCGGAAGGTGCAGTTGTTGTATGCAGTCGGCAGCGGAATCATACCTTAAAGTACCATGTTACCTATTACCTATTGCTGCTAGTGATATTTCTATGTCTGGATATGTGCTTCTATGTTCTTGACGTTCTGTTAACATTTCGGATCTTTCCTTTAATTGTAAAATTCAAACTCTAATATTTTTTTATTCTTAACGAGCGCCCGATAATTTATGATTGCGTTGTTTGAACTAGTTATCGAATTATATGTATGTGCAATTTCAAATTTTTAGGCCAAGTAGTTTCTGTGGAAAGTAATTTAAAGTAAAACTAGTCCCCGAAACACGTAGACTCCACGTAATTATCAAAATTCCAATTTTGTTGATTAATTCGTGTTCATGCACCTCTAAAAATCGTTTGTATAGTCTCCCAACATATGTTTACTGGTTGTTATCTTTTGTGTAAATTTACTCTCATATTCATATTCATTTATATTTTTTTATTCTTAACGAGCGCCCGATAATTTATGACTGCGTTGTTTGGACTAGTTACCGAATTATATATATGTGCAATTTCAGATTTTTAGGCCAAGTAGTTTCTGTGGAAAGTAATTTAAAGTACCATGCCGAACGTCACAATGTACATGACAGTTATCACGCTCCCAAACGTAAAATTTATAAAAAATTAACGTTGTTTTTTGCGTAATTTCTGCATGAAACACAGGTTTTTTATTAATTTCGCGAAAATGAATAGTCAAAAGTAAATAGATTAACACATATTTAAGTATTAATAATGTGTAATGAGATAATAAATGTCGATCGTTTTTTGCATGAAAATCGAACCACCTTAATAAGTGCGTAGGTACGTAATGTTAATAAAATAAAAACATTTAAAACTCACCACATTTTTTTCCTACCTCACTTTAACTCCATAACAATGATCAAGACTTGTCAGTTCAACCGGCAGCACTCGAACCGCACGCACACAGTAATCGTTTTAGTGTGTAGCTAAACATGGCCGCTCGCAGGGAGATCGCGGCTAGGATGAGTTGGAGCGAAATGTTCGTACCCTCTTAAGGAGTACCAACTGCAACTAAAATCGCTCTCGCCCGCCGCTATCGCCTGCTGCAGCTGCTCATATTGTGCATATTGTGGTCACCTGTGCAGCGTCGTCATCTGTATGTCGTGGTGCGGGGGCTCGGGGCGGTGCATGTGCAGGAAGGGGTTGTGCGCGACGGTCGCGGCCGCGCTCTCGCCCGCCGCTATCGCCTGCTGCAGTTGCTCATATTTGGGACCGCGTAGGTATCTGCAACATCACATTAATATTGCATTACTACAGTGCGAGAACTCGACAACATTTCTTGTCCCAAACAGAAATTATTAGTACGACTGAGGATGTTTGCATCTGCACGAAGTCTTAAAAAATCCTGCTGTAGCTTATGTCATTATGAAGAAGTCTCTATATCATTATATTTCGTATGATACCTAATCAATGCTTCTATATGCCCCAAAAAATGTGTGTAGCACAAACCGCTCTACTTGAGCGTGTCGACGGCGCGCTGGTTGGACTTGCCGGCGAGCGAGGCGCCGTCCACGGCCAAGATGCGGTCGTTGACCCGAACACGAACCTCTCGAGCTCCAGCGTGACGAGGTTCCCGCTCTGCTTGAGCGCGTCGACGGCGCGCTGGTTGGACTTGCCGGCGAGCGAGGCGCCGTCCACGGCCACGATGCGGTCGTTGACCCGAACACGAACCTCTCGAGCTCCAGCGTGACGAGGTTCCCGCTCTGCTTGAGCGCGTCGACGGCGCGCTGGTTGGACTTGCCGGCGAGCGAGGCGCCGTCCACGGCCAAGATGCGGTCGTTGACCCGAACACGAACCTCTCGAGCTCCAGCGTGACGAGGTTCCCGCTCTGCTTGAGCGCGTCGACGGCGCGCTGGTTGGACTTGCCGGCGAGCGAGGCGCCGTCCACGGCCACGATGCGGTCGTTGACCCGAACACGAACCTCTCGAGCTCCAGCGTGACGAGGTTCCCGCTCTGCTTGAGCGCGTCGACGGCGCGCTGGTTGGACTTGCCGGCGAGCGAGGCGCCGTCCACGGCCAAGATGCGGTCGTTGACCCGAACACGAACCTCTCGAGCTCCAGCGTGACGAGGTTCCCGCTCTGCTTGAGCGCGTCGACGGCGCGCTGGTTGGACTTGCCGGCGAGCGAGGCGCCGTCCACGGCCACGATGCGGTCGTTGACCCGAACACGAACCTCTCGAGCTCCAGCGTGACGAGGTTCCCGCTCTGCTTGAGCGCGTCGACGGCGCGCTGGTTGGACTTGCCGGCGAGCGAGGCGCCGTCCACGGCCACGATGCGGTCGTTGACCCGAACACGAACCTCTCGAGCTCCAGCGTGACGAGGTTCCCGCTCTGCTTGAGCGCGTCGACGGCGCGCTGGTTGGACTTGCCGGCGAGCGAGGCGCCGTCCACGGCCAAGATGCGGTCGTTGACCCGAACACGAACCTCTCGAGCTCCAGCGTGACGAGGTTCCCGCTCTGCTTGAGCGCGTCGACGGCGCGCTGGTTGGACTTGCCGGCGAGCGAGGCGCCGTCCACGGCCACGATGCGGTCGTTGACCCGAACACGAACCTCTCGAGCTCCAGCGTGACGAGGTTCCCGCTCTGCTTGAGCGCGTCGACGGCGCGCTGGTTGGACTTGCCGGCGAGCGAGGCGCCGTCCACGGCCACGATGCGGTCGTTGACCCGAACACGAACCTCTCGAGCTCCAGCGTGACGAGGTTCCCGCTCTGCTTGAGCGCGTCGACGGCGCGCTGGTTGGACTTGCCGGCGAGCGAGGCGCCGTCCACGGCCACGATGCGGTCGTTGACCCGAACACGAACCTCTCGAGCTCCAGCGTGACGAGGTTCCCGCTCTGCTTGAGCGCGTCGACGGCGCGCTGGTTGGACTTGCCGGCGAGCGAGGCGCCGTCCACGGCCACGATGCGGTCGTTGACCCGAACACGAACCTCTCGAGCTCCAGCGTGACGAGGTTCCCGCTCTGCTTGAGCGCGTCGACGGCGCGCTGGTTGGACTTGCCGGCGAGCGAGGCGCCGTCCACGGCCAAGATGCGGTCGTTGACCCGAACACGAACCTCTCGAGCTCCAGCGTGACGAGGTTCCCGCTCTGCTTGAGCGCGTCGACGGCGCGCTGGTTGGACTTGCCGGCGAGCGAGGCGCCGTCCACGGCCACGATGCGGTCGTTGACCCGAACACGAACCTCTCGAGCTCCAGCGTGACGAGGTTCCCGCTCTGCTTGAGCGCGTCGACGGCGCGCTGGTTGGACTTGCCGGCGAGCGAGGCGCCGTCCACGGCCACGATGCGGTCGTTGACCCGCACGCGCCCGCTGAGCGCCGCCGCGCTGCCCGCCGACACTGACTTCACGAATATGCCCGACAGCTCCTCTTTCTCGCACACGTAGCCTGCCCAAAAGCATTGACTGAATTACAAGCGCGCTATTGGTTATACCATTGACTTAAAAAACAGAAATAGACATAATGCCGAACAGACACGCTGGAAAATGTGGCCCAATTTGATACTGTCAGTTACATTCCAATAGTTTCATACAAAAAAGTTTCAAATTTGTAAACACAAATACCAACACGAATGTACAGCCCGAGTAGTGCGGGCGGTACTTTTACGAGGGCCATTTTTTTAGGCTGATGGTGAATCTAGTTCTATAATATTACATCTACGGTTAACACAGAAAGGAATCTAATCTTATTTTTTTAAACGAGCAATTCTTGTATATTTCTTTATTACGAGGGTCTCGGATAAGGATGTCCACACGCAGTAGGTTCGGTGAAATTTACTAATTTTCGCTGGACAACGCCGAGCAAGGCTCGGTCTGCCAGGTACTGGGTTTTTAAATAAACGTACCTGCGATGGTTATGCCCAGTCCGTTTTCATCCTTCTTTAGTTGCACTGTAAACCTGTCGACTTCTGGTGATTCCGCATCTACAAAAATATACACATATTTTTAATGACGTCGTTAAGTTAAAGGTGGGTGATTGTCAGTCGGAAAAACAAAAGTTGTCCATTCGGTGGTCAATAGTTAACAGCTTGTGTGCATGTAAGTTATGTTTTTATTACATGGATTTATAATAACAGAATTACAGATTATGCGGGTTATCAAATCAATCGAAAATTAAGCTTTGTAGTCCTTAACTTTTGACATGTCCACCGAAAAGACGCGCACCTAAAGCTGACAATGACCCAGGTAGTATCAGTTATCCTATTCATGAATATAAGACGAATAATCATAATCAAATTACCCAAATTAGCTTTAACGATAGCATAATATGGGGGCAACAGAAGTAGTGTAGTTACTCTTCGATCCACCATTAGGATTTTCCAAACTTTCGACACGTCGACTTGTCTGTTCGCGCTAGTGTCCAACGTGTCCAACCCTGTTTGGAGCATGCCTGGGCAGCCATTTCGAAATATTGTCTTGTGTCCCGTACAGTCACCAACACAAGTAGCTACTACTCGTATTCGCGCGGCCGAAGCCTGCGCGGACGAAGAGCGAAAGATGTGGTACACCGTACCTGTCTCAGGGGGCGGGGTCACCGCGCTATCAAACACGAATCGTGAAGCGGGCGCGTGATGCACCGGCTGTGTGTGGAACACCTGCTCGAAACCAGTTTCTAGCAAGTAGCGGTCCAGCGCCTCTGGATCCGATAGGAGTCTGCAAACAGAGATGCA
Organism: Cenopis cana; assembly: GCA_951800055.1. Taxonomy (NCBI): domain Eukaryota; kingdom Metazoa; phylum Arthropoda; class Insecta; order Lepidoptera; family Tortricidae; genus Cenopis; species Cenopis cana. Next base: position 8,789,702 of record OX637476.1, on the reverse strand, counting down.
ACTAGTAAATTTAAGTACGTTTTAGCATAGAGTAGTGAACGCGAATAATTTCATATGACATTTTAAACTCTCATTCTTTATATACATATTATTACAGTTGGAATGTATTTTATTGTTTAAATACAACAAAAAACTGTGCCTAAACTTTCTTCAAATTTTCAAACGATATTGAAAGGTAAATTAAACGGTTTTCTCATTTTGATAGTTACAATACCTAGGTAGGTAGGTAATTTTTTGAAACTAGCCGTTTTGATAACGACGGCAACCATTACACATTCATCTTATCGTTCGCTGGTAAAACGCCAGTATTTAAGTACTATGGTTTAGTTAAGTAGGTACCTAATTAATTAGGTATATTCTTTGTTGGCGCTCTCGACCGCCGCCAGTCACAAGTCACAACTCGCAGCGGGTCACGCATCAATTTATTAGGGTTCCGTACCCGAAGGGTCAAAACGGAACCCTATTGGTGTCGCCCAGACGTCCGTCCGTCCGTCCGTCCGCCGTCTGTCACAAAATTTGTTCCGAAGAATTTTTAGACTTCTCATTGACCTATAAACTTGAAATTTGGTGACAATGTTCAATATTACGTATATTTTAACAACAAATACTAATATATTGATAAATCATATTTTTGAGGTTGATTCGGAACCCTAAATGTGCGAAGTCCGACTCGCACTTGGCCGGTTTTTTACCAAGAAACGCTGGTTCATATTTAAATGCCATGTTGAAGAATTTTTAATATACCTACTCCTTTTTAAAATTCAGAATCAATACAGAAGCAACCCTGTGAGTCGGGCAAGTTTAGGTATGTATTTTCAAGAACGGCGGGAATGGACCTTCTGTATATTTTTTATTTAGTGCCGACGCGTAGCCGACGCGAGCCTGTACTACACACGTATAGTATGAATAATTTGAACTGAGCCGATGAATGGTACAATAGACACAAAGGATACAATGCCAAGTTCATTTAATTGTGTTGTTAACCACAAATTAAGATAACGAGCTCGTAGTAAAAGCAGATTGTAACCGCCTTGCAAGGTTAATATACATTATGGAATCTATTTCCTTGCCCAATACACTGACAAAATAATGGCACTTGGATTTTACAACCGGCGCGCCACCCAACAATAACGTAATCACTAGAAAAAGGACTACTGTATACTCAGTGATTTCAACGGATTATCGACTCTATAGCTTTGACATAAGAATAAAAATGCGTTCAATGAAAAAAAAACATTTCGCACGTTTTGCATTTATAGATACCTGGCGTGGCGCGTGGCTTTATCTGTTCTTAAGAAATACACAAGTGTTGAAGGTGCTATTATCCTCTTAGGCAATTTTAAACCTACTCAACAAGGTATAAGGTTGAAAATTCTATATACATGAAATGTAGTTCCAACCTTTTTTGCAAAGTAACTAATTAGCGGCTACCTCAACTAAAACAGATGAAAGGCTTTGTATAAATACAATGGCTTTTGTATCTATTGTCCCATTCATGAGCTCAGTTCAAATTCATCAAACTGTATACTTGTAATCCTTTTTGTAGAACGAATCATCCTTCTCTTTGTGCCTTCTAAACAAAAGCACTGTCTTTCATTGTTAAGCGTAACAACTAATTGATGCTGTAAACTAAACGAAGTAAACGTTAACACTTTCAGCCAAAAGACGGCTTTACGTACAAGGAAAGAAGGTTCACATTTAAAAAATCGACTTATCAGTGTTGACCTTTTGTACTTTAAACAGCAGTAGCCTTTTCATTTCGAAGCATTTATGGCACGTGGCTAAACAATAGCATTGTTGGACCGATGGGTCCTTAACATAAGACCCGTTCTACAAAAATGATTACAAGTGTACATACCTGGCGGGCACGAGCGGCGCGGCGGCGGGCGGCGCCAGCGCGGGGTCAACGGCGCGCGCCACCACCAGCCGCACGCGCGAGCCCGACGCGCGCAGCACGCCCGCCACTTGCTCGGAGCCCATCTCCACCAGGTGAGCCTGCAAAACATACACAACAAAGAGCTACAACACAACTATATCTTACGCGAGGGCCACGGTGCGACAATTTGATCGTAGTAGCCAGCTGTAGTAATGTTGCCCTCCCAATCATACCCGGCAGTGGCCTCATAACCAGGGCCACCTTGCGACAATTTGGTGGCAGTACATCACTGCAATAGGTACCTTGGTTACTCGTTATCAACATAATCACGAGGTTTGTACAAGATTTTCTTTAAACTTAAGGTTAGTTACAATGCCACACACTCACATCTCCTATTTGCAGAATGTGGTCTCCTGACTTGAGGCGCCCATCGCGGTCTGCTACTCCACCCGCTAAGATGGTCTTGACTATCACACCACTAGTTCTTGCCCCGATTATGCCTGTAACAAAAAAAAACATGTTCCTACATTCAAGATTCCAAAACAAGCCTCTCCTCTAAGTTTAAGATCTTAAATGAGATATTCACACATAGACACAACCATCATCATGGTTTGTAACATTTTACAAACCATGTTTCGGTTCTGATCAATAACTTACTAGACTGTCTAAAGGTGAATAGAACCAGAGATGTACGAAGCTGTTTGACACCTCGCCTCAAATATAAGTATACACACTCTCGAACGTCTCCGGTTGATGCTCACCTTAAAGCCAGATTTACATTGTAAACTTGATATTTACCAAATCCAAGGCCAGTGCCGTCGTTAACGAGGTTTATGACTTCCACCTGCGCCCAGTCGCCGGCCACGATGTTTGGAGAGACCGACGCCAGGGAGTCGTCGTTTCGCGACATTTCGAGGATACCGTGGCTCTGGAAAAAATAACTTGATAACAATCGGGATACGTAGTTATTGTTTTATCGCGTTATATTTTTAACAAGTAAGTTGCCTTAGCCATCATAGGCCTTTCCGTGTATTACATACACTTCACTCATTGATGTTTAGACACCGTTATTGGTGTGTTATTTATACCGATTGGATGTCTGCGCAACGTTTTGTCAGCTTGTGCATCAAACCAGGCTTTGTCGCAGCCATTGTTTACCAGGCCTGATTGGCTATTTGAAAGTGGTAATTAATTGACATTCATATATACATGTAATATGCCTAAATTGAAGTTATTTTAATTTTGAAAGCTCGCCATAACTCGCTTAACGTAAGAGGCTTAACGCTTTAAACTGCAGCATCGGTCCCCCAACGTTACTTTTACCGTTTGCCAATCTGCCAAGCAAGATACGACGAGGTATGTGGTGCACATGGCCCAGCCATCTCAGGCGCGGTATTTTTATCCAGAAAGTTAAAGCAACATTACAAATAGAAAACTTCCGTGAGTCTCAGACTTATTGAAATATACTTTTTAACACTGCGCGCGAGCGCGCAGCTGCTCGGTGTTGGTTGCGTCGCGACCACTCATGATTAAGGACCACGTATTGGCCCGAAACATGCCGAGCGATATTCGACGATAATTTCGACATTTCAACATTACAAATAACAAAAAATAATTACATTACATAATAAAAAATCTAATCTAATCACACAGTGTAGAGTGTACTTGTTTAGGCGACATGTTGGAGTCGATGGACGCCGAGTCGACCCCTGGCACGCGCTCGTTGTACAAGTGGAGCCGAACTCAAGGCAGTGCGGCGGAGACACCTGCGGCACGCTTTGCACTTCGCTATCCAAACCATATAGGTTGCAAGTGGAGCGCGAGCGAGCAGACACAGTGTACCTGTTTAGGCGACATGTTGGAGTCGATGGACGCTCGTTGTCCGAGCTGGAGCCGAATTCAAGGCAGTGCGGCGGGGACACCTGCGGTACTCCACACCATAGCGCAGCTATGCAGCCTTTCCCGTGCGGCCCATTTGACGAGGGACCGAACTGCATGGAGGGCAACTGCGTGCGGTCACGATCCTCAGTCATGAGGGATCGACTATGAAGAAGAATATCCACACCATACAGGTTGCGAGGTGTACCTGTTTAGGCGACATGTTCGAGTCGATGGATGCCGAGTCGAGCCCCAGTACACGCTCGTTGTCCGAGCTGGAACCGAACTCGAGGCAATGCGGAGGAGACACCTGCGGCACGCGCTGCTCCTCCTCGCCCTCAGCCCCATATAGATTACGGGTTTGGAGAGCGAGCTCACCTGTACATACAACACGGCATGTTAGCTAGGGGGTGACCTGCACCAGGAGGCAAAGGTTCAGAGAGACCAGCAGGCGCGGATCCAGGATTTCGTTGACGGAAGAGGGGGAGGGCATTTTTATACAGTAAAAACAACCTAGGGCCTGCATCAGGCCTTCAGAGCAATGGGGAATAATAAGGGCAGGGATCTGCTATCTCCCCCTCTGTTTCTTCACCTGGAGATCAGCATGTTAAACAAGGTCAAACACGAATGATAAAGACAACATTATTTAACTTTTCAAGGTTAGTAGCTGTTCAAGTTAGGCTGATGTTGATCCGAACACATGTTGCAGAGTTCTCTATAATCCAGGGTGTAGAAAATTGGTGAGATGAAAAAGTTTTCATATATATGTATATTGATGGGCTGCATCATAAAAAAAACAACGGGTTGCACTCCGGGAATGCCGCCAGAAGTGAAAACTCAATGACATGATAAAGAAAGTAAATAACAAAGATATTCATATTCATATTCATTCATACTCATATTCATATTCGAATAATCCATCTATACATTGAATGAATTATCTGATATTAAGAACATCAATATATTATTTGAATGGTGTCTACAATACTTTACAATGACCAGCCAAGGCAGCCAAGTTGACCCCTCCCAACATCGTAACCACGACACTAGGAGGGGTCAACTCAGCTGGTCTTACGAATCGTCGCGAGTTTAACCATTTTCCCCCATCACAAAAAGTGTTCAGTGCCGCTTAAGAAGTTTTCACTACAAAAACAGGTTCCGGGAATGCCGCCAGAAGTGAAAACTCAATGACATGATAAAGAAAGTAAATAACAAAGATATTCATATTCACATTCATATTCATATTCATTCATACTCATATTCATATTCGAATAATCCATCTACATATATACATTGAATGAATTATCTGATATTAAGAACATCAATATATTATTCGAATGGTGTCTACAATACTTTACAATGACCAGCCAAGTTGACCCCTCCCAACATCGTAACCACGACACTAGGAGGGGTCAACTCAGCTGGTCTTACGAATCGTCGCGAGTTTAACAATTTTCCCATCTTCCATCATTTTCCATCACAAAAAGTGTTCAGTGCCGCTTAAGAAGTTTTCACTTCAAAAATAGGTTTTCCGAACTTGGCCAGTGTCTTGGCAGGCATCTTCATTTAAAGGGGCCATTTTTCGGACCTTATACTTATACCCCATCAATACTTTTTCCTTTTAGAGTGTCGAAATATATATTTTATTGCGGCATAAACGGCCGCATCTTTTTTTAACATTATTATTTTAGAAAGTTTGTTTTTTTCACAGCTTCAAGGGACTGTAGACTGAGTATATAGTTTTAATTTCAACTCCATACCTCCATGTGTTCCCGAGATAAAGGGTTTTGACAGATAGATATATGGATGGACATCAAAGTGATTCTATAAGGGTTACATTATTCAACCCACGAGCTCTGCTTATAATTAATTACCTAGATAATAGTAAACCAAGTTGTTCCAGACAAAAAGCAATTTGCACAGTATACACTTGCCTGCTGGAGTTATATCAAAGTCGCCAGGAAGTATAGATGGATGATGAGCCACTTGAGTTGCCAGCATCCCCACAGAGTCCTGAAGTGTGGCTATACTCTTCAGTATAGGGCTCTCCAGTAAACTTATCAACATGTTCAAGTCATCGTTGGTAGCAGCCTAAAAAAAAAATTAAGTAAAAAAGTTATGTAAAAAACTCAAAGTAATTTATTCTTCAATTTAGGCATATTACATGCACCTGTAGATGTAATGTCAATAGAATAAACTATTAAAAGGTATCCAATGGAATTTATTTATTTCAATAAATTGGTTTTGCATTTAACACAGTTGCATTTATTTTGTTTCGTTTGGAGCATTGGACGGCTAGAGGATAAAAGACTTTAACAGATGGCAGCAGAGGTAGGAGATTTTGTATGGTATTGGAAAATTAGTAGGGTTAATTTATTTTACAACTCCATTTCTTACCTTGAGTTTCGGATCATCACTCTGATCCACAGCAGCTTTAACACTTTCCAATTGTTGAAGAGCATTGGATAGACTTACACTAAGATGCATTTTGAATGACTGCAATACAATACCAACACAATACAAAACAATGGTTTAGGGGCTAATACACTTTATGTGCTTCTTATCATGTATCATACCTTACTTATGAGTCACGTAAACACTAAAATATTGTTTTGATTCTTGACTTTTGGATAGTTGTAATGTTGTAAGCCAACCAGTATTCCCCAGCAACCAACACAACACAATATATTAAATACAAATAAGAGAAAATCACAATATGTGGAAATGCATTATATACTGTAATCTCAAGACTACTGTCTAATTTAAATATAATGGAGTGCAAAAATTGGGCATACAACTAAGACAATTTTACCATTATTAACCAACCATAAGTCAATTGCACGTAAATTGACAATTTGACATTGACAGCAAACGGGTCCTTTAGTGAGTATTAAGCTGGCTACACAAAGCCCTGCCTGCAGGGCCCTGCTTGCAGTGCCACTGCCAAATCGTATCGTGTGTAGGCATGCAGGGCCGATTTAACAGATAAAAAAATCGGCCCTGCATGCCTACACACAATACGATTTGGCAGTGGCACTGCAAGCAGGGCCCTGCAGGCAGGGCTTTGTGTAGCCGGCTTTATATTCTTTGGTGCATACACTCCCTAAAGCTTTATCCACACTTGTAGCATTTTAGAGTAGAGTAAAACCAAAATTTACACAACAGTGGCGCCAAGACGGAACATTTGAAAACAGGACAAAGGTGACTGTCGGGTCTGTTTTGAAGTAACTAATACACAGTGTTGCAACACCTAGATTATTTAAATTTGCCGCCTTTTTAGTCTAAGCTTTCATTAGCCAGACCAGGCTGGCGCAACTAGGAAGAAAAAGTGACTTTTCTATGGTCTGAGGCATTAAAAACACAAAAAAACATGGCGAATACCGATATCTCGCTCTCTCTGTTAATCCATCTCAGTCACATGCCAATGTCACTTATAGTCATTTCCGTTCTGTTGAAGGGAGTTCTTACTTCAATACTCAACCTCTCTGGTTTAGGCTGTCATTATGTTACGTGGCACCGCAGATGCCATGAGTGTGTTTGATGGAAGTCTGACAAAGCCAAAAGATATAGAAGAAGGAACAGGTGATGCAGCAGTTCTAATAAGATACAAACATACAAGTCCTTTGTAGATGTACGCAAGGTTCAACCAAATCAAGAACGAGTGCTGATGGATTTAATACTTTGGCTAGCGTAAATAAATGTTAATAAAATTATTTCATTGTGTTATTCTTTTGGCTAGTAAGTACCAATGTTCAAAAACTGAATAGATTCGTCCATTATTTATGTGGACGTCACTGGTCATCATTTATCGATATCGATATATAGGATATCGATATCCCTATTGCGTTGTTATGTTGGCATGACGTACTTCCGCGTTTTCTTTTTTATTGTGGTTCAAAATGACTGCCAAACTGTCATGTGATGACAATATTGACAATGTCACTGTCATCAAAAACCTTGTTCCAAGTCCCGTCTCTTAGAACCTAAGGTCCAGGTCAATAGACATAAGAAATGATGTAAACAGACCAATTTACCTTCATTACTTCGTAATCACGCACTTTTAAAGAACGAACACAGTCTTACCAACAATTTATAGACATAATCCTTGTATTTGCATTCATTTTAAGCTATAATATCTTTTAATTATTCATATTTCAATAAAAACAATTTTCGTTTACAATGATTAGGTATGTGACAATAGCTTGTCAATTTTTTTACTCATAAATATGCTAGGAATCTATATTGTCATTGAAAAAAAAGTTCGTTTAAGTGATGGGAATATCAGTATATCGAAAAAGTTTAATTTCATCATAGATTAAATTACAAATAAACTCACTTCTCATCATTTTCCATTTACTTTGCTATGAATTTTCTTTGCCCATTTATTTTTATTTGCTGCCATGAAGTCAAGAGCCACAAATACTCGCAATGAATATTCAATAAAATAATTTCTCGACTGTCAAGTGGATTGATTAATTATTGTTATAGACTTTTGTCATCACTATTTTACAACAAATCCATAGACGATAAACGAATTGTCAGTCAACCATATTTGTTTACATAATTTCCAATTTCTATTGACGCACGGTATAGTGGTTATATTCTCTTTGAGCCAGACTACGACCATCTTAGCCCCTCAGATGTGGACAAAGCTTAAAGCTATCACAGACATCATTCATCACAGAATTAAATTCTGGCAGGTAGTTAGTAGTCTGTCACTGTCAAGTCTTGGTCAAGTCTGTGGCAGGTAGAGCTGGGTCGTTGCGACTTTTAAGTGTAACGAAACGTAACAGCTTTTCATTATCTGGAAACAGTTTCACGAAACAGTTTCAAAAGTAACTAGTTTTTTTCACTGCGGCGCCCGACAAAACGAAACGAACGAAAGAAATATTTATGAATGAATTTTCAAAATTAAGCCTTAACATCTTGCGAATAGAGCGCATTTTTGTCAATCATCAATACAAAACGTTTTTGGCACAAAGCGCGCCCACCCGAACAAAGCTAAGTTTTGTTTCGTTTCGTCGTTTCGATCGCTACATCAATGAAAGTTATAGGTTATAGTTTGAGTTATGTCAGTTTTGCGTTTCGTTTCTATTTAATCTATTTTCATGTAGTGTAGTTTCATTGTTGCGTTGCATTGCAGCTTTGGTGGTCGTTTTTATAAAAACTGTTTTTTGTTCTCATAAGAAACTGTTATTCCGTTACTGTAAGCGAAAGCGTTTTACGAAACGCTTATTGAAAAAAACGCTCAGCTCTAGTGGCAGGCAGTGTTTACCAATCATAACAATTTGGACTGACTGGACACAGAAAAAATTTACTTTAAAAACCACGAAATCGTAAAATTTAATAAAATTCTAGTGAGTCTGCGTACCATTTGTTTTCATAAGATCTTCTAAAAATTCCAGACAACTTCAGTTGATATGGCAGAGGATAGTAATAGTGTAATAGATTTGACAAACAGCTACAACTTCACTTTAGCTGATCATAATCATTTGAACAATGTCGTTATAAATTTGGACACAGACGATTCCTTCCGCGAAGAAGAAAATCGTCAGATTAATATCACTAACAGGAGACGTAGCGGACGTAAGAGGCGTCATTCGAAAGCAACGCGAACTATAAATCCTCAAGTACCGGTTCACGATTTGTGCACACCTGAGAATAACAACAAGGTAACTAGATTAATGCTCTTATATGTTTCGTTTGGCTAATATTATCCAATATTGTTGAAGCAATATTTGCAATGTACAGAAACGTAATGTTATAGGTACTTGGAATATAATAAACGGGTCACACGTCTTTAACGTCGAATATCGCACGACATGTTTCGGACCAATACGTGGTCCTTAATCATGAGAACTTAGTCGCGACGGCCTCGCGTCTAGCACAGTCTCGGTGTTGGCGGCGGCGGTGGCAAGAGAGGCGAGAATCCAGGGTGGATTTTTTTCATCACTATTGTTTAACAACACACAAAATAGTGACGCATATGAGGGTGGATTCTCGTCTCCCTTGCCACCGCTACCGCCAACAACGAGACTACTAGACGCGAGGCCTATGTGACTAGTTCCCATGATTAAGGACCACATATTGGTCCGAAACATGTCAAGCGACATTCAATGTTACAGATGTGAGTGATCCCCTTTTTATATTTCAAATGTTCGAGACGCACGCAGGGGGTTTTCTATTTAAAATGTTATTCTTGGTTTTTAGGATAAAAGAAAATCTATAGGCTCAAGAAAACAATCCAATAGTAAGAAAACAGTAATAATAGAGGAACCCGAACAGAAGAAAGCCAAAAAATCGCTGGGATGTTGTCCAATATGCTATGAGGACTATAATCAACAAGCGATAGCCTCAACTAAATGTGGACATGTCTTTTGTCTAGAATGCCTCAAGAGAGCCTTGGAAAAAGAACCCAGGTGCCCAACATGCCGTACCATGTTGAAGGGAAAGTCTGCATACCATGCTCTTTACTTATAGATTTATTAAATAATTAGCTTGTATGAAATGGGTGTGAATTCTATGACAGAGTTATTTAACAGATATTATTAAATTAGTCTGTCTGAACAAGTACTATTGTATAGGCCCGAAAATGTTATACGTAATATTAGCAATAACAATTTATTTTAATGATATTTATTTTTGAATTGTTATTGTGAGGTACCCTTTCGAGATTTAATATCTTGAGTCTGACACATACATGTTGTCATGTGCCTTCATTGGGTAAAACAGCAGAATTTGGTTGTATAATGTTAGCCCTGTGATATTATGTGTGTATTTAATATAGCAAATGAAAGGTTTCAGAAAATACTCCAGGGCTGGCCCTTATGAATATAATGTAAAATTTGTGTTTGTACCTCTAATGCCTGAATTGATCATTTTAGTAGGTACCCTGTCACTTTCACTACTCTGACGCATCCCAAAATCACATTATTGTTATGTTAGTGCAACAAAGTACTGAAATGAGTATCTATATTACCTGTTGATTATACTTTTGACATAACCAGGCTGAAATAATTATGATGAACTAAGCTGCCCAGTCCTATTTAAGGATACCTTCTCTTCAGTCAAAACTTTAGTAGTTTTTTTTCAATTTATTTCAGAACTCAGAATAATTCCTATTACAGTAAATTAAAATTTCATCCACAAACTTTACTTGTATAGTTTACGGCTAGATATTTGTATTGTTGAAACTTGTGATAAGGGTTTATTTATTATTTAATAATTTTGTCTTTGTACTTAGTTTGTCTGCAATTCTGCATTTGAATGTCTTTATAAGAACTGAGTGAAAAGTCAGCAGGGGATGGGGAAGTAATTAAAGAAAACTGTATCAATAATTTGACTAAGTACAATTGATTGTGTACCTACCTACTTATTTTTAAAGAGCTGGCTTTTAGAGATGGTGTACTTCCGCTGCTGACTTCACTAGTTCCGAATCATACTGGATGAAGTCTCTAGTTCTCCTTCTAGGCATAAAATATGATTGCCATGTGATATAACTTAAACTGCATCATATCATATTTTGAGAAAGTGTCACAATATGTCTAATACAAATTTGATTGAATGAATAAATTGGTCTTAAGTTTCCACCCGTCAATGAAGATGTTTTTAAAGTCCTGTAAAATACGATAATTTCGCAACAGAGATCTCAATCCTTTTCTTTTTCAGTAAGTTTTGTGACTAGAAGAGTATAAGTAATCATATTTAAAATTTTAACTGTTTATTTAAAGTTTTGTCACTATAAGTACCTATCCCATTTTGTTGATTAGTGTTCGTGCTCGTGCGAGTCGTAACCAATATTAAAAATTAAATGTGAAAAAAAATTTTTAATCCATTCAGTTCTATTAGATGAGCCCTGTGCCCATCAGTAGGAGGTACCTAAGTACCTATATGTAGGCTGATGATGATGGATATCATGATTAACCTCTAGGTTAAGAGCGGGTTGCACGAATTTGCGATTACAGATCGATTAACGTTAAATATGGTGCCAATGCCAATCGGTCATCCCCACGTAATTTCGAACAAGTTTTCCTTTTGGAGAGGATAATATTCGTATGGATATGGATTATTGCTCAAGGTATATTAACTGTGGTGTAAAAGACAAAAAATATAGATAATAGTTTTAATAACCGTCACATGCAGTCTTAAAAGTTCTGAAACCTAATCAACTAATAAAACTTAATCGGCTAGCGACGTACGTAGTTCTGTTTAAGGACTATTATTCTTTGTTGACGAATTCTTCATCAAAAAGGCCATACCATGCACTCGAAAGTGCTTTTCTAAATCTTCTGCGTCATCGAACTGATCCCGACAAATTTGGCATTGATTTTCACGTAGTGGCTCCTCTACCTTAACTACATCCGTGGTGAAATTATTCTTCAACAGGGCGTCAGCGTTGTGGCACTGCTTTAAAGATATATATTCGTCAACATCTGCTATACCGTGTTCGACTAATAGATGGGTCGTGAAGGAGGGCTTTACCACAAAGCATTGTCCGCATTCCATGCACTGGTAGCCCATGTTCGAATCTCTGTGAGTTATCCAGTGTTCTTGTAGCGTAGCTGCATCTTGCCCTTCATAACCACATTTTCTGCAAACCAATGGATTACTACTACCGATACCAGGTTCATTATTCGAGCGCTGAGTACTAATCCTCTGGTTTCTGCTATTTTTATTACCCCTGAGACTCTTGAAAGCCTCTCTTAACCGTTTTCGGGCTTCTCTTCTTTGCTTTCTCCTGTATTTCTTGACGTTTATTTTTTGTAGCTCTAGCTTTGCATCCAAACACCGGTAGTTTTTGTGCTCAGACGCATAATGTGCCTTAACGTCATCCCACTTTTCAGATATATCTTTCTTGCACAAATGGCATTTGATTGTGGCCGGCGGTGTTTCCGCGGCGACGTCCTGGCTGGCACCCGATGCAGAACATTTGAAAGGGCACTCGTTCGGGAGAATAGATATCTGTTCATATTTACATTTGTAAGTGAAGCTTCTTTTACATTTGTCACACCTTTTCACTACACGATATACCAGACCTGGTTTTTCAGGGTCTTTTTGAGGCGACACCGCTGTCTGTGTTGTGGATGCGTCTGACGGTGCTGGTAACTTGGCGAGTGGAGCGTGGCTAGTAGAATAATGCTGCAACAAATTGCGAACTTCCCTATACACTTGACCACAAGCCCAACACGGGTATACAAAGGCTGAATTCGTGATGTGGCCCCTCAAATGGTTATCCATCTGATTATGCAGCACTAATCTTCCAGGGCACATTTCACATTGGAAGAAGATTAAAGCCTTAGCTTCAGTATCATGACTCTTCAAATGTTTAGCTATAGTTATTTCATTGAAACATGCTACGACACACATTGGGCATTTGTACACCCTTTTCAAATGGTTATTCTTCATATGAGATTTGTATTCATTTGGATGAAATAGGTAACACCGTGGAAGAGGACACTTGTACCTGGCAGTTGCTCGCATCATGCGGAACCCTTCGCAATCGTGGGTGTATGGGTATTGTATCATTTTCTTTGTTAAAGTGATCCCACATTCTGGACAAATAAAAGGCCCATTTCCGGCGTGGATGCGGACGTGCGCTTTAAGACCGCAAACCGTTGGTAAGGCAAACAGACACACCGGGCATGCATGAACTTTATTCGTATACTGCATAAAATGCTTTGCTCTGTCTTTGAATATGAGTGATGTGACTGGTATTTCTAGATGACATTCCAAACATGTAAACTTACTCGGCTTCTTGTGTTTGCTTGGTTGCTGGGACAGTGAGACTTCCGTGTTTTTGTCGGTATTTTCACTGTTGTTTACTTGTGTCTGTAGAACGCCATGTTTGGCTGCTAGATTATCAAAGTAGCTTGCTGGCAATGGATCTACTTTCAAATCGCTGACGTTGATGGTGGCGGTTTTAAAGGCGTGCGACCGGATGTGAGAGAGAAGCTTACATCTGTTGTGGAATATCTTCAGTCGGTTGCAGTGTCGGCACATGTAAGTGATGACAACAGATTGCCGGTTGATATGGTATTCATAGCTTGACTGGAAGATGAACCTGAAAAATACGTAGATTTACAGGGTAAGTAAAGTACCTACCCACCTAATTGAAGTTAGGCAGTAGGTATGTGGAAGAATTATGAGCAAGTACCTAGTGTACCTACCTACTATCCAGTTTGGGTGTGTGGGAACTGCAGGAGGGTAAGTAGCTAACAGAAATTATCATAATTATTCGACTGAAAATACTACCTACGTAAGTAACTTCCTCATACCATCTACACAAAAAAAAAATAGGAAAGAACACCTAGGTACGTAGGTACCAATTTAATGCTTGTTGGATAATGTAAAACAAATGAAACATTTTCATGCAACTGCTACATAATGAGAGGCATTAAAACACGAGTGAGGTATTTACATTCATAATAAGATCACATGAGTGTTTATTTCTGATTAACTATGTACATTTGCATACACTACTATATCTACAATACATATGCATGTATATTAAATCCGGGTCAGTAAATATGGGTTGAACATAATCACATGAAAGATCATGTGATTATGTTCAACCCATATTTACTGAGGCACTCCGAGGAGAAACACGCTCGCGCCTGTGCTGTAAAGTTGTACGTGATCTCATAATGTGATGCGGTTACGGCATGTGCGCGCGGGGCGTGGTGACGTCGGGCTTAAGATGTTCGAAATTTGAATGTAATTAAAGTATCGATTATCGATATATCCCTCAAAGGTTAGCTGAAAGGGATTTCCCATAGGGATAAGTTCGCCTTTTACTTTAATCTTATGCGACATGTATTTATTTACCTACATACATAAACAATAAATACTCAATCTCAATATTCTCAATACTCTTATGTACCTACTCAATAAAGTGTTTATGTCACACCTGGCCATAAAGCGGCAATTACCACACGCTCCGCGCGCGGGAAATCCCACTTCCTGGCCAGGAGGTGACATAAAATTTTGTACTTAACACGGGCGGTAATAAAGAAAGCCTCAGATCGCATATTTATCGCCCTTGCCTTCGGCTCGGGCGTCAAATACCTGCGATCTGAGACATTCTTTGTTTTAACGCCCTTGTTAAGTAATGTACTATTACCTTCATAGGTATACAATATTTTGCAGGACACAATAGTATTAATTTATTGTAGGAATGTACCTACTTAGGTACCTACACATGTAGATTTGTAGTGCGCAATAAAGAGTATATTATTATTTATTATTATTATAGACTCAGATATAATCAATTACTTAATCACTTCGTTATATAATCACACAATATAAAAGCTAGGATCTTTTTCAATAATACTTCTTAAGCTTATACTTAGTACCTTTTTATTTGAGCAAGTTGTAATTTAGGATTTTAGGTGGAACATAGAACATTTAGTACTTTTATAAGGTGCCTCTTCTTTTTACATCACAATTCCATGAATTTAGAATATCTTAGAGGATTGGTTAGTTTAGTGTTTTACCTGTCACCGCAGTCAATACAAGGATATGTCTTATACCCCGCAGTTGGTACTGGAATTACATAGTTTGGTATAGCCTTTGTAAATAGAAGATGCTTGATGCTCAGCTTATCATTATTATCAGGAGCCATGATGTAAACACTGCAACAAACAAATAAGTTTTAGTAACAAAAAATAAGTAACATGTAATAGTTGGTTCGCCTATGTCTGTGTTCTTGGTTGGGTAGATACTGATAGTTATTACAACATTTTATTATATGTCCAATAATTATCGTATATCGAATAGAACATATTTTCTCCTCATGCATCAAGGTGAACCAACTAAGGCATAGAGAATTGGGCCTCATTCTAAAGCAAAAAACAATTGCAGGTAAGTATATGGAACAAAGTATATACCTACTTCAATTTCCAGTTTTGCATTTGCATCAAGCATTTCAGATTTTAATGTTTGTTAGGTATATTTCACGTTTCATTAATTAATTATTTCTCTTGAACTTTTATAATATTTAGTAGAGATGGCAACACCGTGATTGTCTAAAATTGTGGTCGTCTGTTCTATTTCTGAATTGTCCTGTGCTTTGAGTAATATACAATAGTTCATTAAAAATTTGTAGTAATACCTAAGCACTTACTTGTTATGACATTGCACAATGTGTAACAACGAATGTTTTTAGAGAAGTAATACCAATAGTCACAGTCACAGGTCTTCCGTGAACAAGTTTGACATTCAGACATACGTGTGTTGTGATTGGCTGGACGAAAAAATAATACGCCCTCTATCTCTCTACCACGAAGTTCTGTAACCTGAGTATCGCCACACACAAAAATTGCAATGGTGTTACCAGTTTAGGAAATACATGCAACATGTCAACTGACTAGCGCCGTGTATACACTCACGAACTTTTTAATTAAAAATACTTTACCGCGCATGGATTCGCCGCTAGAGGCGCTAGTGTGACGTCAGTCCTCCGAAATGTCAAATTGCATAGTTTATGGGTAGGTTAAGAGGGTTTATTTAGATTAAGGCTGGGTTGCACCAAACCGTCTGTAATCGTAAGCGGTGTTCGTCAAATCTGATTGTATGGAAAGTTTGACAAGTTTCTATGGGATGACAGCTGCCGGCGCCATATTTGACGATGACCGGCCTGTGTTCGTATGTTGGTGCAACCGACCCTAATATGGTGACTATTTTGCAATATCTGAGATTTATAATGGCAAATAAGAGTTAAGGGTCAACGGATTTCAGTGCTTTGCGACAATTTTATCGCTCGTAAACTTATGTAATACTTTTATGTCACACCTGGCCATAAAGCGTCAATTACCGCACGCTCCGCGCTAACACGGGCGGTAATAAAGAAAGCATATTTATACCAGCGATCTGAGACATTCTTTGTTTTACCGCCCTTGTTAAGTAATGTACTATTCCAAACAAAACGGGACTTTGCTACATTACGAGTTATTATTTGATAAAAATATTACGTTGCGGTTTTAATGTCATGAAACACGATTTCAACGTAAATTTGGTTTTTATGCCCATAATAACCAATAACAAACTTTGACAGCTGGACTGAGAGCACAGTGGCGCCAACTGGTGAGCGCAAAAACGTTAGCCCTCATTTATACCTTTGATGATTATCAAATTGGCAACTCCAATTCTTTATGCAGCTTTGAGTATAGAAACATCTATAAATGCAGTCACTACCATATTGTTTCCACAGACGTTTCTGATAGTTGGGTATGAACTGAACATTAACATTGAGCATATTTATCAGAACTAAGAATGCTATATTACAGATTATAAATATTATAATTGCTCCTTTTAATGGGTACAAATTATGTATCGCTTTTTTTTTATCGCCCTTGCCTTCGGCTCGGGCATCAAATACCTGCGATCTGAGACATTCTTTGTTTTACCGCCCTTGTTAAGTAATGTACTATTATCTACAACCATATGAATCCTCTTTATGTCAAACCTGGCCATAAAGTGGCAATTAACGCACGCTACGCGCGCGGAAAATCCCACTTCCTGACCAGGGGAGACATAAAATTTTGTACTTACTACGGGCGGTAATAAAGAAAGCCTCAGATCACATATTTATCTAAAACCTACAATCTGAGACATTCTTTGTTTTACCGCCCTAGGGAAGTAATATACTATTACCCATTAATTTGCTAGATTTACTTTTTCGGTAAGTATATGTTGGTATGCGTAGTTTAAATGTCAATACAATAAAATAAGGAGTCATTTCATTGCATAATATAATAAATCTGATCTAGTTAGAATATGGCTATAGGGATATACATATAGGTAATTATAATATTACAATACTTAGAATTAACCAAAACAAAACAATCAACCTAAATTTTCTTTGGTATATATTAACTAATATGGCACTTATTAACAATGTAACACCATCATTAAACAAAGTAAACTTATAACTATGTTACAAAAAGCAGTATTTAACACCATTCTAAAATAATGTGAATGTGTTTAGTTTATAGTCACTTTATGCTACTATATCACATGATAAAGGCACATCAAAATTGTACTGTTATCACATAATTATGCCTACTGTTAATGGAGCATATTATTAGTATAAATAAGCTATCAGTAGCTGATACATTCAATAGTAAAAAATATTGTATAAAAATATAACTTAATATCTACAATGGCACTGTATTGACAAGTTTATTTGGTTGCTTATATAAGTTTAAAATATTTTTAGCATATAATGTCATTATTTAATAACCATACATTTGAGATGCAACATTCCACTGCCGTAATGCAAATAGTTTACATTGTGCTGTACTTGTTATAGAAACTTCCGGCCCTAGGCAAATTGTACAGTGGGCATCATTGAGTAAAATATAAATTATAAGCACAATTTGATATAAGGGCACACTTAAGATATTTTCAGAAAATACACTATGCTTGAAAGTTACATAGGTATCTAAAACTCTACCGAATTGGAATACACATTAAATGTATTTGATTCATGGAAATTAGACAAAATTTCCTTTTCATAAACATCATATTTTAAGTAGTTTTCAATATCAGATCTCACAGTAAATGCTTTTTCATCCATAAAAGAACTGTAGACTGCCTTGTTATGAAGCATATCTTCATCTTTAGGTATCAAGGCTAAATAGCTAGCAACAGAAGTTGCAGCATCTTCAAATTTATCAGCATGGTAATAAGACATCTGCAAGTAATTCAAGGTATCAGCTAGGAATTCAACACCAGATTTATAATCTAGCATTGAGAGTCTGCTTTGACACTGTTGTCGGCACTGCAGCAAGGATACCATATTGTTTGACACAGAAATCACAAATTCAGGTGACCAATGCTGTTCTGGCTGGTGCTCACAAGCTATACGACAGCCTGTTTCCCAGGCCAAGTAATCAGATATGACTTCTTCCATTGCCATTATTGTTTCACCCCACTTTTTCTGTTCATATGACTTCAAACCAACCTTGTGTAGGACCTCAAAGTCTTCACTTTCCAAATCAACAACTTCCTCAGACTTAACTTCAGGCAATTCAATGTAGAACTTCAAATTATTCTTCATCTCATTATCATGCGGGTGAGCATGGAAATATGTATATGCAGCTGATGCCGCTTTCTGCAGTGCATTCATTTGGAAATAGCACATTTGTAGGTATGCATAAGGTTTTCTTGTTCGAAAATTGTCTAAAACAGATTCCTTTAAGTAACTGTTTAACTTAACTGCTTCAAGCTCATTCTCTCTACAATTTATTAAGCAATATCTTTCGTTCAAAAACAATGCGAAGACTTTCAATTCATTAAAGTGTGGGTCAATTTGGGATGTTCTTCCTTGAGCTTTACATATCATTCCACAATTGATAAAGATAGAATTGTACAGCTTATACAAATGTAACGAATCTTCCAACTGGGATATACATTCGCTCCATCTTTCTGCAGCATACGCTTTCACACCTTTTGAGTAAGTGTTCTCAATTGATAATCGTGATATTCCACTACAAGAAGACATCAGTATCAAAATAATTATATATTTTGAAACATGAGGCGCCATAATACACAAAGTATTTATCAATAGGTACACCAACAAATAAACTTTTATGAAACTAAATTGAATTGAAAGGCACTGATAAAAAATCGAGTCGACATGTGAGTAAAGTAGGTATAGGTAATTAATTCATGAGTTCATGACATGCGCATGCGGTAAACAAATTAAATCAAATATGACATGACATGCCGACGTAAGACGTTTAGTTTTTTTTTTTTTTTTTTTTCTTTTTTTTTTTTTTTGTTATGGCTTTGCACTGATTAGCCAATGACATGTTATAGGAATAAAAGTTAGGGAAACAGGAATAGGAATTTATAATCAAACTAAACGGAAATTTGGAAGAGGATATAAGGATTGGGATAGCAAATATATATACTTACTTATAATTTAATATCATTAATTGTTAGGAATACTGCTAATGTTTTATAGACGTCGTAAGATATAGTATATAATAAACATGTTATGGAGGTAGGAAAAGGAATTCGCAATGCCTCAAGACTAGCAAAGAAGTCAGAACGGTTATACAGAGAACAGCTAAAAATTACGTGATTTAGATCCCCATACTCCCCACAAGAGCATTGTGGATCCGGCACAATATTCATTCTGTGCAAATGAGCCGGAGTACAAACGTGACCCAGACGCATCCTGCACAGCATAGAGGTAACAGATTTCGAAAATACTAGCTTACTAAACCACGGCTTTACTGGAATGGACATCTGAATTTGTCTATAATATTTACCTTTTGGTGTTTCACTACACCACATCCGATTCCACTCATCGTACAAGTACAATTTAGATAAATTAACTAGATCATGACAATAATTCAAATATGGAAATATATCCCCAACACGGATAGCCTCATTAGCCAATTGGTCAGCCCTTTCATTCCCTGGAATACCAACATGACTTGGTATCCAGGCCAGGACAACATTACAACCCTTCTGTGAACATTCATACAAGAGATTTCGAATCCCATACACAGTTGGAGACTGTTTATGGGATTTGAATGGAAACCTCATAATCGCTTCTAATGAGCTGCGGGAGTCAGAGAAAATAATCGTCTTGGGTATTTTCAACATGAGAGCATATTCAATAGCTTTAAATAAGCCATAACATTCCCCCGTACAAACAGAAGTTTCCGGTGGAAGTTTAATTTGTTGAAAACATTTATATTGGGAATGGTAGACCCCAACGCCTACACAACTCTTATCCGTATGTTTTGACGCATCCGTGTACAGGCAGTGCCAGTCAGACCACTCATTATTTATAATATTAGCGAATTCAAGTTTTGGGTTTAGATCATTCTTCGATATGCCTAAGTCAAGTTTGATTTGAGGAACAATAATAACACTATTATAGTTGTACCTATATAGAGGTAAAATATCATCTCGATATGTAGGAGCTTCCAATAGTTCATGTTTTCTATAACTTTTAACTAAACAGGGTGAATCTTTATGGGCCCAGTAATCAGACGTATTAATTTGTTCATCAAGCTGCGCTAATTTAGGAAATAGTGGATGGGAACTTAGTTGTAGAGAGCGAAAGAAAAATTTGTCGGAAAGGAACTGCCTTCTCAAAACCAAAGGTGGATCACAGCATTCCACCTGCAAACAATTTACAGGACTCGACTTCATAGCTCCTGAAACCAATCTTAAAGCCTTAGACTGAATAATATCTATTTTTTTTATTGCACCCGCATTACATGGTTGTAACAAAAATGTACCATAATCTAACACACTCCTAATGAGTGCATTATAAAGAAGTCTCATTGTAAATGGATGGGCACCCCACCAAACTCCTGTAAGGGATCTTAAAATATTTAAATTTCGTTCACACCTTAATGAAACATATTCAAAATGAGGGACTCCAGTAAGCTTACGGTCTAATATTACACCCAAAAACTTTGCTTGCTCTTTAAGCGGAAGAGCAGAACCATTGTAATTAATGTGAATAAGTGGGATAGTTCGCTTACGAGAGAATAATACAACAGAACATTTAGACGGAGATAAATCTAGACCATTATTATCCAACCAGTATTTTAAGGCATCCAATGCACAAGTCAAAGACTCACTAATGCTATCTAAATATGAACCAGAAACATACAGTAGCAAATCATCAGCATATTGCAGAACATTTGCGTATCTTTTAATAGAATTTTCTAAATCATACGTATAAATGTTATATAGTATAGGGCTCAAAACGGAACCTTGAGGTAAACCTTTCCATACTATTCTATTAATAAATTCTTTTCCACTCTGATCTAATGGGTACTTTATGTGTCTTTCATACAACATATTAACAATAAAATTTATCAATAAGTTTGGTACATTCAATTTTATTAGTTTGTTTTTCAGAATCGATATATTTACGTTGTCATAAGCGGCATTTATATCAAGGAACGCGGCAACCAAAGAGTCATTTTTGGAGAAACTCAATCTTATGTCTGTGGTAAAAACGCTCAAACTGTCAATAGTACATTTACCCTTCCTGAAACCAAATTGATTATCTGATAATAACTTATTATGCTCTAGAAACCATTCCAATCGAATTTTTATTAGGTGCTCGGCTGTCTTAGCTAATACGGATGACAACGCTATTGGTCTATATGATGTCGGATCTGAACTCGGTTTATTAGGCTTTTGTAATAGGATCAATGTTTGAGTTCTCCACGTTTGAGGAATGATACCAGAAATCATTACTTTGTTGATCAAAGAAAGAAATTAAATGAGGCTGTTGTCACTAAGGTGTGATAAGAAGGAATAAGGAATCCCGTCTTCTCCAGGTGCAGAATCTTTGGTCGTCGACAGAACACCTTTTAATTCAGAGAGAGTAAATGGAGCGTTTAAATCTCCATTTATATGAATATTGTTTTTATTCGGCAGTAAAACAATCGGACATTCAGGGACATATGGAGGAGCCAATCGATCCATGACTTGCTCAGCTAGATCAGGAGATATTTTATTCTGGACTGACTCTTTAAAAGCCGATCGAATCTATTGCCATACAATAGAAGGTGAGACATTAGGGCATAGGGATTTACAAAAATTACGCCATCCTTCAAATTTCTTCGTCCTAAGTAATTCCTTAGTAGAATTAGCAATTTCTAAATAATAATCAAAATTTTCATCTGTCATATCTTTACAGTAGCGCCGCTCTGCATCCTTTCTTTGATTTACGGCTTTGGTGCAATCTGAATCCCACCATGGTGGCGATGGAATAATATTTGTGCCACAACTTTTTAAAGGAAATGATTCATTAGCAGCTTCTATCAGGGCAGTGGCCAGTAATTCTGAACAAACTAATATATTTGAATTGTTTAATGCTGGTAAATTTTCTACTTTATGCTGGACTATTTCTCTATATGAACTCCACTTCTCCTCAATTAACTTATGTTTAATACGTGGTTGTCTTATTTGCTTTGCAGGTTTGGAAAATGGAAAAGTGATAATCAGGGGGAAGTGATCACTTCCATAAGTGGATGCTTCAGTTGCCCAAGAGAGAGTTGAGGCAAGATCAGGAGTACAGATCGATAAATCCACTGCACTTGGATTGCGTGCTAGCCGTGTAGGGGATCCGGTATTTAGAATACATAAATTATGTGAACTAATTAAGTCTAATAACTGTTCCCCATAATAGTTTGACGAGGAACATCCCCACAACTGATGATGTGAATTAAAATCGCCTACACATACAAAAGGTTTAGGCAACATACCAAATATTTGATTGATTTCATTAAAAATTTCATTGCTGGGACGGGCATAATATAACGAAATATAACAAATATTATTTACAACTACTGCTAAAATAGACAAATGTTCACTATGTACAGGGAGTGTGACAGATGTAAAGGTCAGCGAGTTTTTGATAAGTATGGCCACTCCACCATACCCATCAGGTCTGTCTTCTCGGAGACAAACATAGCCAGGCATTTTAAACAATAACTCTTTCCTTAACCATGTCTCCTGGAGACAGATAAGAAAAGGGTCATGTTTATTAATAATATGTATTAATTCTGGTTTTCTAGTGGTGAGACTGAGACAATTCCACTGAATCAGCTTGGCTTGCTGGTCCATTATTAGTGGGGATCTTATATAAAGCATCAATTACTGCTGCAGCGTGGGACGGTGATATTTTAGTTGATTGTGATAATAACTGAATAATAATTTGTACAATATCAGAGGTACTCATGTCATTATTATCATTATTTTTATTAAAGATAGGTTTACTTTTTGGTAATACAGGTTCTCTAATTAGATCAGCATGAGCCTGGTGGTCAAATCCTTTAGACAATTTATTAATATGATTTTTTGGTTTTAAAAAAACTGTTTTTTTATATGAGTGGGTCATATTGTTGGATGTGGATGGTAAAATATAATTTGGCGGTCCATGTTGTATGTAGGGAGTCTCTACACGTGATGTTGGCGCCGCTGTAAGTATGGCTTCAGCATAAGATGCTCCAGAGACGGGAGGATGCATTTTAGTTGCCTCCATGTAAGAAATGCAACTTTTGCTCATTGTTTCCTTTATTGCCTTTTGTCTGTTAAGTTCTAAGCATTTCTTACTGGTGGCCTCATGGGCACCCTTACATAGGCAACACACTATCTGCTCCTCTTCGATATGACAAGTGTCACCAGAATGACCCTGCCCGCATCTAAAACATCTTGGTGTTGATCGACACTGGTTTTTAACGTGCCCAAACCGGCAACAATTGTAGCACTGAACTGTTGGGTATATATATAGCTCTACAGGTAGTGCAGTGTAACACATGAAAATTTTGGTAGGCAGGATTTGACCATCAAAAGTGATAATAATAGTTCCTGTGTTAATAAATTGGCTGTTACTATTAACAATGACTTTTCTTTTAATTCGTCGTATTTTTAATACAGGCCCACAACCAACAGGCACACTTATGCATGTCAATATTTCATCATCCGACCAATCGTTGGGAACTCCTTTCACCACACCCATGCGTGTGATATTGAAGGTGGGAATGAAAGCTTTATACTTCTCCTGTTCTAAATGGTTATGCATCAAAAATGCATTGGCATCAGTGTAAGAAGTAAACGCTAGACTAATTCTATTTCTTCCTACTCGTTTTAGTGAGCCATTCTCTATTCCTTTAATATTGTTCACTTTCAAAAATCTGCCAAACGTAATAGGGTGGAGGGTTGTACCTTCACTACCCTCTCTTTGGACGTGGACAACATATGGTGCACTGTCTAATTGCTGGTATTGGACGCGGCCAACAGGCACACGTGAAGGGGAAGGATTGGGTGTCGGTAGTGTGGAAGAATTGGGTTCCGGTAAACTGGGATTGGTAACATTGAGATTGTGAGTGGTGGATGAATCGGATGTGGGGTTTATGTTTTGCTGAGACTTATTTTGTTTAGTCGAATTCTTCGAAACCTTATTACATTGGCAACTACCCTGAATATCTTTACCGTCCTGACCTACTTTCCTCTTGCGTTTGTGGCACGTTGCGCAAATGCGTGACAATATTTTCCTCTTTAAGTTATTGTCGGTGGAAACAACGGACGTGTCCGTGTCCATGGAAGATTCTACAACCGCAATCAGCATGTCCATTTTGGACGGAAATTCATCTGATCCTGGAGGGAGAGAAACTGTCCCTCCAGGATCAGGGGGTTTATCCCCCATCCCAAGAGTTAAATATTTTGAAATAAATGTATAAAGACTTACCTATATATACAGCTACACTAAATTTACAATACTAACACTACAAATATATACAATAAATACAAAAAACCAATCCTTATAAAGTAGAAAAACTAATATTTTCAATAAAAGTTAAGAAAACACGTCCTCCATCTACAAAGTTTCCCGCCCTTTTTTTCACGTTTAGTTTATTACATCAAAGAAAATATAAAAGGCTTATCACACTACCCTATCCTATTGGTAGGGCCCTAACTGGCGGAGGGGAGTTAAAGCATCTCACTCATTAGAGCGAGGAGCGAGATAGTTTAACTCTCCTCCCCCAGGAAGGGGCCTACCGATAGGGTAGTGTGATAGCTAGCCTTTAACCACTACGTTTCATTTTTTATTTTGACAACGAACAACAATGCTGTCACTGCCAATACTGCCATGTATTGTTGTCTCGTACTAACCAAAGGTACTAACTAGCCTTTGTTGCGTCGCACTGTTAGTTGCTAAAGCCTTGTCCACACTTGATCTTTTTTACCGTATGGATCTCCGTCGCGTATCGAGCACGCGTATCATGATCGTTAGTGTGGACGCGAAAAGATCGCGATCATGCTACGCCCCGTATCATGATCGCCGCGATCCAACTTGCACCGCGTATCTTAGAGCGTCCACGCGACGGAGATCTGATACGGTAAAAAGATCAAGTGTGGACAAGGCTTAAGATAAATTGTTTGTATAGGATTATTAGGATTTTAGAAGTAAACTTGCCGCGATTGTGCGATTGTGGTATTAATGCCGAAGGTTCCATAATTTGCGGCATTAATATAGATATAGGCTTACGACTTAATTGAGACGGTTCCTGCGCGGCGCGCAGCTTAAAAAGGGACACGTCAAAGGGCAGGACGGGCCGGAGGAGTAATGGCACAAACTACTAAGGAGATACTAGTAATGGTTACTGTTATATACGTACAGAGTAAAAGCCTTATCACACTACCCTATCGGTAGGGCCCTAGCTCGGGGAGTTAAACTATCTCGCTCTAATGAGTGAGATGCTTTAACTTCCCTCCCCCAGTTAGGGCCCTACCGATAGGGTAGGGGGTAGAGTGATAAAGCGGGTATTACACTGTCCTGAATCAGGCGTCCTAACTAGTGGAGGGGAGATGAAGCATCTCGCTCTAACGTATAGGTCGGAACCCTTCTAAGTGTCCTGAATTCAGGACAGTGTAATACCCGCTTAAGCCTTTCAATATTATGCCGGAGCACACGACACAACAGTGTTGCCAGGTCTCCTGTTTTTACAGGAGATCTACTGTTTTTGGGGTGTGTCTACTGTTCTACTGTTTTTCCCAAAAAATCTACTGTATTTTAGAAATTTCTACTGGATTTCCCAAAAATTCTACTGGATTTTATGATTTCACTTATTCAACTTCAATTATCAAGAAGAAAACAATAACATACATATAACTTGTCAAGTTGATGACAACCACTCCGTCAAAAAGGCCTTGAATATTCCGGAACGACCACGAGGAAGAGGGCGCCCATCCGCCAACTGGTGTTCAAGCATGCAAAAAGAGATGGAAAGCGAGAACCTAAGTAGCCAGACAAGCCAGGACAGAATCCGGTGGCGCTTACGTACAAGGAGACCCGACCCCAGATAAACTGGGAAGAGGGTTGGACAAAGAAGAAGATAACTTGTCAAGTTTCTTAAAGCGAGTGTAGGGGTAGTGGGAGTAAATGCGCAGCGTCAAACAGAATGGCGCTCTACTGTTCATACAAAAGTGAACTTTTTTTTAACAGCAGCGTTTGTAAAACCTAGATGCGAAGCTGCATATCCGCAAAACTCGGCCAAAGATCTCCTACACTTCACGTATACCTACAACTTCGCGGGACAGGTGCACCATGTAACCGCATATTCAGAACTAAATTTGGCTTTGCTAGCCACTAATAACTGACGGAGTCGCTATCGCCGGACACGGCGAGGAGGACTATATATCTATAGAGAGCAAGCAAATGGCAGCCATGGTCACCAAATAGTCATTATTTGATGTGAAGTTGAAGTGACAGATGAGATGAGATTTTCTTTTATGAAATGGCTCTGTGGAGTGTGGCAGTTAATACTTACTATTATATTATCACTGAAATCACTATGAAATATGCGTTTTAGGTAAATTTTATGGAATAAATTTTGTCTACTGTTTTTTTTTCGAATCTCCTGTTTTTTAGGGCATGTAGCTACTGTTTTTTTCAAATTGGACCTGGCAACACTGCGACACAAGGAACCATGATGGCCCAGGAACGTACATGACGCAGTTACATATTTTCAGCTCTTTCCATCGCATAACCGTTTCTCAACTTACAAATAATATGTAAATCTTGTTTTACCTTATTTCATTGAAAATAACTGAAATTGCATCAAAACCGTTAGAGCCGTTTCCGAGATCCCCGAAATAAAAATATATACAAGAATTGCTTGTTTGAAGATATAAGATTGATAGAAATAACGTTCAAAAATGTATAGCCTCGACTGTACAGTCAGCGTCATATAGTAGGTATGTAGCAGCCAAAGTGGCCAAATAGTTCGCTACACCATACATTTTGTATGGTGTGCCGAAGTATTTGGACACTGGCTGCTACGTACTATATGACGCTGACTGTACGTTGGCCCATTGTGTTCGGCATTACCTTATACAATAGTTACCTAAAGGTTGTCTGGAAGAGATCACTCTAGCAATAAAATAAAGTTCAGGTAATTCCTGTAATTGCATTTGTATTTATCGAAACAGTAAGGAAGGGAAAGGTAGGAGTTAAGTAGCTACTTTTTTACAGATTGTCAGCAATGAGATTTTTATGTCACAATCTCCATGCAGCATTGTGAAAAAACAGATATAAATAAATTAATAGTTTAAAAACACTAGAAAAACACGCTTTGCGTGTTAATTGAAACCTGATCGTGTTCAAAGTCCATTACGTGACCTTTCTCACAAGTGCAAACACGACTATGGTACGATATTCCATCATGGATTGCCAGTGCCTATCTTCCGGCTTCATCATCAGACCTTGAAACCTAATCGTGGTCAAAGTTCATTATAAGACTCCAAACACAGCTACGATACGATGTTCCATCATGAAGTTCCAGTTCATATCATCCGGCTCCATCATCAGATCAGTTCGACAGTACCATATTATTGTATTGTCATCAGAACTACATACAGCTGCCAATTTTCATAACGCTACGATTCTTGGAAGATGGTTAAATTAGTTACCTTAGATTCCATTACATAGTTAGTTACATACAGGTCGACCTATCAGACCTTGAAACCTAATCGTGGTCAAAGTTCATTACAAGACTTTTCTAACAAATCCAAACACAGCTATGATACGATGTTCCATCATAAAGTTCCAGTTCATATCTTTCGGCTCCATCATCAGATCAGTTCGACAGTACCATATTATTGTATTGTCATCAGAACCACATACAGCTGCCAATTTCCATGACGCTATGATGCTTGGAAGATGGTTAAATTAGTTACCTTAGATTCCATTACATAGTTACATACAGGTCGACCTAATAAAAGCGTGTTAAAAAATCCTATCCCATCCCATATATTGTATGGGAAAAATAGACAAGTTGGCACAGGTTACAGATACAGGAATTACCTGAAAATTATTTTCATGGTTAACTAGTTCGGGTAGAAAAAACGCAAATAAAGGACATCCTTGCTTTTACTAGAGGCCGACTTTAAAATTTAGATTTAGACCTTAATTTAGTTATATGTCATTTTGTTTCTGTACCCCATTATTGTTTTAACAATATTTATACATATAATTAGGATTGAATAAAACATTGTGGTTTTTAACTTTTTATCTTGGACATTATAAAGTAGATTGCACTGCATTAACCCATCCTCTCCTGGCGAAAAAAATATACAATAACATTCTTTTGTTATGTGCCCGGAGATCTGTGTCACCGGGAAACAATTGTTTAATAATGTTTAGGGATGAATTTGAATATGCAAGTTCCTTCAAATTAAGACAATTATAAGGCTAGCTTATTGCAGGTATCATTTAGCCAAAACCCAGTATTCATTACAAGGAAGAAAAATGGCACCAATTATGTACATATGCAATTCATATTGCTATAAAATGTGTCAAAACTTTTGAAATTAGGTACAGTCAGCAAAAAATATGGTCTACCACCCTACGGTCAAGGTTCATTTGGGCGTCATGAAACAACAAGGTCGATTTCCCCTTGCAATAATATTATGACAGTGACAATTGCTCCCTTCATTTATTACATGTATTTACGTCATGTCATGTGCAAGTTCAGAAGTCTATAAATCTACTATTATTGAAGCCCTCGATGTGAAGCGCTTTATTATTAGTTCCTTCGGCTCTTGTTAAATTACGAGGCATTACAGCAGTAGGAAATCAAGAAATTTGAAAAATATATAATAACACGATTATCGAATATTACATTGACAATAATACTTGACACTATTTGTCAGTGATACTTTCTTTTTCAGTTACAAAAAGATTTTCTTGAAAAAGATTGTAACAGTTTAAATTGAAGAGAAGAATATATAACATTATTGCAAATAATAGCCTATTGCATTGATAACAAAGGTCAAAATAGAATAATCCATGACTTTATAATTATGTCAGGCATCTCAGATAATAGACGTAGGTACGTCAATTTGTGCAACTCTTACACTCCGTTAGAAAAGTCAACCCTAGCGATAATTAGATCTCACAGAAACATTTGTCAAAACTGGTAGACCACTTTCTTGGCCGACTGTACATATAAACTATATCAATTGATAGTGTTATTGCAAGACGAATTATTGAAGTCAAGAAGTAGTTGGTGATGATGTTGTTGGTGTGTTAGTTTGCATTTCCATTTGTTCAATTCTCTTATGACGTATCAGGTTAGATAGGATTCCATCAAACGACGTAGTTTTCTTCTTGGCAGAACCGCGGAGCGTGTCTTCGCCTTTTTTACGTACTCGCAGTCTCAACGAACTAACTTCATCCATAAAGTCGAAGTCTGATTTCTCCTCCCTAACAGGCGAGGCAAGTATTTCAGGCTGGCTTTCTTTTGTCACAGGTATCGGTGATGGCGCTCGTCGACCTGGGCACTTCCATTCCAGAGGTAAAGTTCCATTCTTGTCAATATTATTGTACAGTTCTTCTAGTTCGTTTGCGTCCACTACCCAACTTTCGCCGATATGAGTACCATGTTTAGAGAGTTCGTCGTCGGAACACGGCAAGTTCCAGTCATCACCCTGCAAGTCCACTTCAGTCATAATGATTAAGTATTTTAAGTGTCTTAATGTTTCACTGATAATTCGAAACGTAAATAATAAATAAAGCAAAACAAGTCAAACACCAATCCATTGAAACAAAACAAAGTGACAAGTGACAATTGACATACTTCACATACTGACAGTGACACTGACAATATGTATAGGAGTGACAGCTAGTGTCGGCGTTTGAGTTCTCGAAGTTTGGCCAAATTAAGCTGTGTTCAGACTAGAAACTATTCGTATCAGAATAACTTACTGCATCTCTTTCTCACGTTAGCAATGGTATTTCCGCATATTACCCAAAACTGGGAATTATATTCCGTTTGGTTTGAGATCCTCAAAGCCAAACTGTCTCAAATTGAACTAATTGAAGCAACAGAAATACCTAGTTGTCCGAAAAAATACTGTTACGAATGTTGCTATGAAAACATGATTGTTTGATTGACTTACCGCTTCCGGTCGAACTAGGGCATGTTATGTTAAAAAATGTGACTTTTATTTTTAATTATTCGGATTTAAACGTTTTTCTGACTGTTGTCAATTATCATATTTCCGAAATTTTAAGACCTAATTTATTTGTTCTTGGTGTCTATTCTGTATTTTATACTAATAAAAATTTAGAGTGATGTATAATAACGGTGTGCTCGTAGGAAACTGGATCGAGGAACGTCTTAAAAATGACGTGAGTATGTAATTCAAGACACAAAAAAATTATATTGTCTATTTCAGCGCGTGCAGTTTCTGCTTGTACTAAAGAGACGTATAGTATAGTCTATCTCGCCGCGAGATAGCTTCAGCGGCCGTGCGGCGTCGACGCAACGTTGGCGAACGTGTGCCGTGAGGCTATAGTGGCATCTATTGAGCGTCCAGCGTCTTTACTGTTACTTATTCTGTGCTTGAGGGTGGTGCGACGTGGTAGCGGGTAGCAGGGTGAGGGGATTGCGTTGTGCACTATCCGTCGCAGCGCAGCGTCACTGTGTGGGCGCTGGAGAGACGCTGTCGCTCGATAAACGCCTCTGGCGTCGAGCCGACGTTGCGTTGACGCCGCGTAAAAGTTGCGTTGCCGCTGCACGGGCTCTGGCAGGAAGTCGACGCTCAAAAGATACTAGTTTGGGGTCTCTTTATAAGGTTATCGCACACATAAAGGCTCGGCATCAGACCGGCGCCGCCTTACTTCTCCGGCGCCGCTTTACTTCATCGACTATCGACTCCGCCTTACTTCACCGGCTCCGCCTTACTTCACCGGCTCGCCGTCTACCAAGCTTCTACCTAACGCAAGCACGGAACAGCATCGCCTCGAAAGCGTCGCGGTGGCCACGCGGCGACACCGCGCTTGCCGCGATGTGTCTACTGATTGACAGGTTTTTTATGTTTGAAGTAGGTAGCCGTTTCGTAAGCGCGGCGACCACGCACGCTCCTCTGCTGCCCATCCATCGTTATCAGATCTGGTCCCGAGCTAGGCGATGCCATTAAGGAGTGGATAAGTACGCTTCAGTATGAAGTTTCTAACAATGACCGGCGCGAGCTGGGGCGGCACCGGTCTGGTACCGAACCTTTATGTGTGCAACAACGTTTTCATCTCTCCTGTTCGGAAAGTTCGATTTTCACTGTGTGTATCGTGCCGGGTATATAGCCGGGTTCGAAATCGCCTTTCCACCCTAGGAAAGTTTTTTTTTTTTAAATTTCAATAGGCCAGGCTCGGCGCGGCGGCGGCTGTCTGTGGCTACTGCAGCTCGTGTTTTTTAGGGTTCCGTAGTAAACATGGAACCCTTATAGTTTCGCCATGTCCGTCCGTCCGTCCGTCCGTCTGTCCCCCGTTTATCTCAGTAACCGTTAGTACTAGAAAGCTGTAATTTGGCATGAGTATAGATATTGAAGACGCCGACAAAACGGTAGAATAAAATCTTGGAAAAAAAATTTTTTTAGTGTACCTCGCCTACATGTAAAGTGGAGGTGCAATATTTTTTTCTTCCAAACCCCATCGTGTGGGTTATCGTTGGATAGCTCTTTTAAAAATATTATAAAGTTTCTAAGAGCATTTTTTGATTCAAGAATCGGTTGGCGTGATATTAAGCTTTGAAGGGATAATTTTTGTTATGGTCAAGTGCCCCCCCCCCCCCCCCCCCCCCCTGCCAGCTAAACGGTGGCTACTAGGTATGTGAAAAAAATCATGGCAGTAGTATATACGATGAATTTAAAAGGAAAACTATCACAGCTAAGTAGACAGACTAGTTAACGAGTAATAGTCTAGCTTAGGAAAAAAGCAAACTTTCGTACAATATCCATTGATACCTTAGATAATGTTGTTAATTCTGCCAAAAACACAGTAAATATAAGTTTGCGAACTTTTAAGTCCACATATTGTAACGGGTGGACGACTACGCAACCCTACCTTGCGCGTGGCCCGACACGCACTTGGCCGGTTTTTTTTACTGAATCCTTATAATATCGTTTACTCTTACTTCTCATTTTCTTTCCTCATAGTCGAAATGAAAAGTTAGAGTGTTTAACTCGGGTGAAAGTGCCCATTTCACCCTTGAGCTATTGGCCAAAATATCTCGGGTGAAATGGGTTACTTTCAACCCTTGGTTAACAATCTACTATTGCCACCAGGATGATTTCAAATTCTTTTTGCGGAAACGGGACAGACGTGAGCTTCTATTACAAAAATCAAGGAATTTGTACAGCAATCTACTGAAAGAGGCAAGTAACTCATGTTAAGAGGAGGGGTAGGGCAAGCTCTCTCCATACAAACTTTGTGCAGGATTTACTTCGTTTGTGTTTGCATTAAAGTTATGATTTTTGGTCAGTATGCTTATTTTTCTGATAGCTATTTCGTGATGTAATTTTTTTTTATAAATTTTTTTTCTTTATTTTTTTTTTGAATTTTTTGGAAATATTCGGAAATTTTCACATCACGATCTTCGCATATTTGTTAGTGCCAAAACCGACGAATAAAACGTGCACAAAGTTTGTATGGGGAAAGCCTTGCCCTACCCTGCGCCTTAATAGTTTAAGAGCCGGTGACACTGAACCTAGTATGATAAGATTCCCAGATGGCATATATATAATTAGGTGCGTCATTAGTCGGGGAACACGAAACGGCGATGCTGCAATGCGAAAAACCTGGCGAAGCCATTGAAAATTAAAATTGAAAAATGATGAAAAATCCGGTTTCTAGTATGATAAGATTCCCAAGTTTCGTTTGTTCCTCGAAACAGGGGAGGGGTAGGACTATACGATAGTGCAGTGCTGCAAGCCCTCCTGGCTGGCCTTGTCAGTGGCAGCAGTATGATAAGCGACCACTTTTCTGAGGTAGTATGATCGGATTCCTGGAAAAAACAGGGCTCATCTGAAAGATCAGCACTTTCTGTGTAAGAAAAACCACTGCTGCATTTTCCAAACAGTGGAGAAGGTGGTTGCTGCAGCGATTAAAGGAGCCGACAACACTGAACCTATTTCGATAGATTCCCAGATGATATATATATAATTAGTCGCGGCATTAATGGTGGTACACGAAATGGCGATGCTGCAAAGCAAATGAGCAGGCAAACCTATTAAAAATCAAATTTAAAAAAATAAACGGTTTTTAGTATGATAAGATTCCCAAGTTTCGTTTGTTCCTCGAAATAGGGGAGGGGTAGGACTATACGATAGTGCAGTGCTGCAAGCCCTTCCGACTGGCCTTGTCAGTGGCAGCAGTATGATAAGCGACCACTTTTCTGAGAAAGCGGAATAAGATTCTCATGTTTCGTTTGCAGCAACCACCTTCTCCACTGTTTGGAAAATGCAGCAGTGGTTTTTCTTACACAGAAAGAGCTGATCTTTCAGATGAGCCCTGTTTTTTTTCAGGAATCCGATCATACTAGATACCTCAGAAAAGTGGTCGCTTATCATACTGCTGCCACTGACAAGACCAGTCAGGAGGGCTTGCAGCACTGCACTATCGTATAGTCCTACCCCTCCCCTATTTTGAGGAACAAACGAAACTTGGGAATCTTATCATACTAGAAACCGTTTATTTTTTATTTTTTTAGATTTGATTTTTAATAGGTTTGCCTGCTCATTTGCTTTGCAGCATCGCCATTTCGTGTACCACCATTAATGCCGCGACTAATTATATATATATCATCTGGGAATCTATCGAAATAGGTTCAGTGTTGTCGGCTCCTTTAATCGCTGCAGCAACCACCTTCTCCACTGTTTGGAAAATGCAGCAGTGGTTTTTCTTACATAGAAAGTGCTGATCTTTCAGATGAGCCCTGTTTTTTTCAGGAATCCGATCATACTAGATACCTCAGAAAAGTGGTCGCTTATCATACTGCTGCCACTGACAAGGCCAGCCAGGAGGGCTTGCAGCACTGCACTATCGTCTAGTCCTACCCCTCCTCTGTTTCGAGGAACAAACGAAACTTGGGAATCTTATCATACTAGAAACCGGATTTTTCATCATTTTTCAATTTTAATTTTCAATGGCTTCGCCAGGTTTTTCGCATTGCAGCATCGCCGTTTCGTGTTCCCCGACTAATGACGCACCTAATTATATATATGCCATCTGGGAATCTTATCATACTAGGTTCAGTGTCACCGGCTCTTCTACTATAAGGCAAGGCAGTCGCACTGCAAACGTCCCGCTCTAACACGCGTGAGTTTACAATTAACCCTCCCGCTCTCTACGGAACTCTGCGCGTATAGTTTTCGTGAATATTTAGTACATTTTGATGGATTTTTGGGATACTGGATCATTTATCAAAAATCTATCCGGTTATTTTGTTAGAACCATACCACTGCCGTTTTGCTGCCGTTGACAATTACGAAATTTATAGCATGCAAGTTTATTCTTACGATGATATTTAGGATGAGTGACCAAAGCATTTTTCAATAATTTGTTCGGTTATATTGTTACTTTCGTTCTTTTTTAATCCACAGTAAGTTTTGTGTAGGTAGGTAAGTAGTGTAATTATTCATTATTTCTTTACACTCTAAGCTTAAACTTTAATATTTTCGTCGATTCATGAACTGGCCTCGCTTTAAGCCCGATTTATAATTATCAGCTGGGCTAAAATGATTGCGTATACATACCATCACGTTTTATGGCCGAAATGTATGAAAACGTCACATAAAACATCACGGTTCACGTGTTGCTCTGATGCGCTGTGAGACACTTAGGGACCGTCACGTTAGAGTGCATCAGATAAACGTGAATCTAAATAGAATTAAGAATAGTTACGATAACCAGAGTGGCGCAGAAAGAAAGAATACCTATACATAAAGGAGAATATTACTGACAAAGTATTAGCGTGAGGCAATAAAATATTTTAGTTAATTTTGGTAAATAAGGTAGGTAAGGAATTGGATAAGTGCAACCTATAGGACCTAATAGGATTCTAATTGAAGTTCTTAAGAACTGTCGTATATAAATATATGATTTATTATTTTATTTTTCAGAGAACTCTAGCTATTAGCGGAAATTATGCAATGTTCGGATTTAATGTACAATTGATTGCTCCTGATATATCAGGTAAGTGTTTCGTTTGCATGCGACAAGATAGCACCCACCCACCCACTTATTCTTTCACTTGAATAGTTGAGAGTTTGTCCTCTTACCTCTTAGTAGCTATTCCGCCAAGTCGAACAAAACAAAAGAGGCACGGCGGCCGTACCATCCTTTTATCGAAGCCATAGGCCGGTCAGTAGAGGATCAACGCCAAGGGCTATGTTGCAAAAGGTGGTGGAGAAGATTTTATTTTATTAAATTGTGCATTAGGATGCTACTGACTATATATCAAAAATGGTAGCACGACATATCTCGGGACAACTTTTGGCAGCTACTTAACCAAGCTTTTTTTCGGTTTATCGCTCATATGTTCTATACGAAGCATCCTAGCGTAAAGTTATCTACGAGCAAGTTAAAGAACATTAAATTCTGCGTCTAATGAGTACAAACACGTAATACATCGATCAAGCGACATAGTAGAAAACCTTTGTCAAAAAAAGATGTTTTCCAGAACTTGGACCAAATTTCAACAAAGTGATTTTTAAGTAATCTGCGTTTGAATTTTGAATTTATCCAGGCGTATAACGCTTTAATACTAAGAATTTACAGATTACATAGTTACATCAGCATTATAATCATCGAGTAGCTGTTTCCCGCGACTTTGTCTGCGTAAACTTCCACTCCTTATTTCATCCCTTCCCGGGGTGGTTTTCGGGATGAAAAGTATCCTATATGTTAATCTAGGCTATAAACTCGTTGTATATCAAGTTTCACCACAATCCGTTCAGCCGTTTTTGGGTGATTGAGTCACAAGCATCTTTATAAGTTTTTATTACAAGGCATAACGCGTACGATGGTACGAACAATTACGAACGTGCCCACCAGCGCCACTCGCGAATAATTGTGATTATTTAAATTTAAATATAGATATTTAAAAAAGCGAATGTTATGTCTGACTAGTTTTTACGTTGCTAGATTCGTCGACTGCGACTTTTAAAATAAAACGGCCTTTTCATCTTTAAGCTCGTAGATTGGCGTAACGTAAAACGAATCTAGTAACGTAAAAACTAGTTTGATGTATTCAAATGGTACTTAAACACATAATACTTTACATTAGCATTCGCCTTTTTAAAATATCCATCCTTAAATTTAAATCTAACGTACCTACGCTACGTAATTGTTCGTGCCCTCTTAACTCAGGCGCTGTCTGCGTGGCGTAAGGAGACATGAAAGGGTAGAGGATTGGGATAGGCCAGCAGTTTTGTGAGATCCTGTTAATTTTTATGTTTTTATACTCTGATTATTAAATAAATAATAAAAAATAAACCCTCCCGCGCTGTCTCAGTTAAGCGGTCGCTTTATATGTAGCTTTTGTACTGACTACAACGTAAGACCTTAGCTTCCCTAACTTGCAGTTAAATTCGGTTACCGATGGTCCTTTGCTTCTCCCAATTGCAGTTAAATCCGGCGGCGTGTCGCGCTACGGGCTAGCTCTCTCAAGCGTGGTGGGCCCGCGGGAGGTGGACTGCAAACAGAACGTGTGTGATGGTTGCATCATGACGCTCAGCCCGATCACCACACCCTGTTGCCGGAACACCTTCGTCATACTCAGGTAGTTATAGACCCTAGATTCTACTAGTACCTACGTATGGTGGACACGCTGGTTACCTACAGCGCCGTGATAGGAGATTAATTACGCTGTTCTGAGCCTGTTCATTACGCCCTGTTGTCGGAATGTCTTCGTCATATTCAGATAGGTACGCGATACCACCGTCGATATAGGTTCTACTTAGGGTTGCCAACCGTCCCGCCTCAGGCGGGACGTCCCGTTTCCAGCACCCTGGAGGATGCGTCCCGCAAAGAGTGCGTGCGGGACGCTGATTGTCCCGTTTTCAGGTGTGGTCAGAATTTCCAAGATTTTTTTTTCGTTCGTGGTAAATATAAAGGGTCAGAACACATTTTTGATGTTGTATTTTAAGAAATGTTTCTTACGAAACAAATAATATTCTGTTCCTTGTATTGAGATTAGCGGCTTCAAATTTGAGTAGCACTCTATTATATAAAACTTATTTTTCCCGATTACAAACAGTAGGTTTTGATTTTTTTTAAAACAGCGCGTGGCGTCTTTGTTTGAATTTTATGTTGTTATTGACGCTTGCGACTCCAGCGGGGTCTCATGCGCGCTGCCGAAGAAGGGTTAAAAATTTAATCATTTTCATCTGGGTATGGCCGGCTGCGTGAGTCCCGCATTTTTTAGCCGCGTCCCGCAAATCTACCACGAATGTCCCGCAAATCTGGGCTCACAAGTTGGCAACCCTAGTTCTACTTGTACGCATGGTGGACATGCAGTAACCAGCGTCGTGATGGGAGGTGGACTGCGAACAGACTGTGTACGAGTTGTACGACGGTTGACATATGATGCTCAGCCTGTTCAGTACACCCTGTTGCCGGAACACCTTCGTCATACTGGTAGATACGAGCTACCGTCACTACGTTCTACTTGTACGTGGTAGACACGCAGTAACCAGCGTTGTGATGGGAGGTGGACTGTGAACAGAACATGAACGACGGCTGACTTATGTTGCTCAGCCTGATCACCACGCCCTGTTGCAGGAATACCTTCTTTATACTCAGGTATATATCCTAACACCGTCGTTTGGTTATGCATATAGTGAACATGCAGCAGCCAGTGGCGAAACGAGAAAAGAACGTGTACGATGGTTGACTTATGATAATCAGCCGTTATGACAATTTGGTTATCCAAGAATAAGTAAATGATAAGTAAATAATAATGAAAGGGTTACATAATTCCACACAATAATCATCATCATCAGCCTATATACGTCTCACTGCTGGGCACAGGCCTCCTCTCATAGATGAGAGGGATTGGGCAGTGGTCCCCACGCTGGCCCAGAACGGGTTGGGGACTTCACATACAACTTTGAATTTCTTCGCGGATGTATGCAGGTACAATAATAATAATGCTTAATCTGTAATACCAGAGTAATTTCCTTCTGAATCTAAAAATGTTTACCGTTGAAACATACATGTGAAAATATGATATTTTTAACATTGAAACACACAAATGATAATGAAACTTGGGCCGTAACTTCATATCTATTTTTTCAGCACTGAAGACGAATCGATACGAGGAAAGAAAGTTAATTACGGTGATCAATTCTTGTTAAAGGCCGAAAATTATGGAGAGCCAACGGTAAATACAATACTAGCTTTTTACTTTTCAATTTGAATTTATCATTAGGTAAAATAGGTAATTCCTTCTGAAATAAATACTAGTTCGGTCTGAAATTAAACAAAATTGTATTTGTTACCTACCGATCGTGTAAAGAACTCTCGAGTCCTGGAATAAACGGTTCCTGAATTCATGATAATTTTCATTTCGCATAGTTTTTCAATGTCCATTCTCCACAATATTGCTTTTCCACGAAGTCTGGATTCGCAGCATTCCCTGTATTTTTCCATAAGTACAATCTATTATACTTTAGTCGTGTGTTTATCTTATGTATACGAATAATTTTGCTTACGACTGGCCAGGCGCCTCCACTGTACGTCCGGTACCAGAACTCGTGTGTGCCGGAGCCGGCAAATGTGATTCCTATCCACCTTAGCGCTAAGCGAGACACCAATTGTCGTTGGACGACTGTGCCTCTCCTGCCCCGCGACCGCCTTGAGGGCATCGGCCAACCTATTCCGGTCAGACTGTTTCTTTATTGTATTATTAGGCTGGAAACAGTGCTCGACTGACGGTCAGCGCGTATGGTCGGTCGGGCGTAGCTATCGCTGTATGAAAGCATACGAGCGTTCAGACCGACGCTCACCGTCAGCGCGTATGCGGCCATACAAAACACGCCCGACCGACCATAACGCGCTGACCGTCGGTCGAGCACTGTTTCCAGCCTTAAAGTCTATTCATCCTTACGTGTTATATCTTGTAAACAAACTCTTTTTGAAGACGTTAATCATTATGAGTTACCAATGTTACCATCCTTACCTAAAGTTTGGAATTCCCTGCCAGCATCTGTATTTCCGAGTTCATATAACCTGAACCTCTTTAAGGCACGAGTGAATTGGCATTTTCTGGGTGAGCTCGCTTCACCGTCGGCCTTATCTTTGCCCCTGATTAGATGCTGGCCAAGAGCAATACCATATTTAATAATAATAATAAAAAGTCAGTTTAGGTATGTATAGGATAGGTACAGTCAGCCCATTAAAATGTTGAGCATACTTAGAACCTTGTCACATCGAAATCCAAGAAATATTTAGACTGAAACGTATATAAAATTTGAAACCTCTTTAATTTGACAAAGTACTAAAGTGCTCAACATTTTCGTTGGCCCACTGTACAACAACATTTTAAGCGATGATTATTGTGTAATCCTAAAGAAAAGGGTCTTCAAGAAGAGTTTGTTTTTTGTTTACAACTTTACAAGATAGGAGACGTAAGGATGAATAGACTTTACATGCTATGATGTTTTTGGTTGCTTTACTGTAAAAGACATGCAATGCCGCTTCGGCTAAACTCAAGGTACCTCAGAGGTACGCGAGAGCCGAGTTTAGCGTACCAATTCACACGCGATTGATACCTACAATACCAGGATACCTATTAGGTCCCCCGACTGCAAAGAGAATAGAATGCACAAAAACGATATTACCCCGACGCGCAACGCAAAAGAAATGTTATATATAGGTTTATATATAAGTTACCTATATATGTTCATCCATGTGAATCTGTCTGTGGTATCGTAGCTCCGTAATGGATGAACCGATAAGTACGAGTGCGGTTTAAAATCAAAAATCTTGATGGCGGAGATCGTTCATGGGCCAATTTTTTTGGCGTTGTAGTTTTTTTTATTTCTTAGAATTGCATGAAAATTGGTAGGTTGGAAGAGCTCCTGATTCTGAACAATATGTGCACGATTTCCTACACTGTCCCACATTTTTTTTCCATTGAGTGACAAACCGTATGGGAAAACAATTTTTTTCGACGCCATGTTGTCCTATTTTTTTTACTTTTTACAGAATCAGGAGCTCTTCCAACCTACCAATTTTCATGCAATTCTAAGAAATAAAAAAAAAAACTACAACGCCAAAAAATTGGCCCTCATAGCTAGGTATGTTTTGTGCCAATGCCGGGGGTTTAAAAAAATATTAATTTAACTTGTTTACTCCTTTTTCAGACTGGCACTAAGCTAATAATAAAAAATTGCGTTGCTGACAAAAGTTTGAGCGTCATGTATCAAAACTGGAGACAGACTTTCTTTGGAATGGTAACTTTTGCTGACCTCATGATAATCATATTTTTAAACAGCCGTGTAAAAAGGTATACTTATACGAAGGCAACGAATGAGAGCTTTTGAGAAGCGTGTGTTTCTTCACCCGTAAGTATGTATGTAATGTACATGCACTAGGTAGGTAACAAGTAAGTTTCTATGTGTACCTACTTGTGTAGGTATACTAGTATTTTCGTTGTCTTCAGCAGTTCAGTTTTTTAATACCCTATAAAAACATTAAATATTAGATAGTTCCTGGAAATCAGGTTTCGTGTTATAGCCTTCCGGAAAACCCAATTATAGGTAGGTATGTGGCATGTGTGTGTGTGGGTAGGGTAGAAAGTACTGTTGTCTATAAGGTAGATTTTTAACTGCTTTGATCAGCAAATGAGCTTTATTTGCCGACCAGCAATGTTTCACCAGAAAATGACTTAAATAAATCAATTTTGATGTCATTTTATTGTCACTGTCTGATTAACGCTGTCAAAGAGTGACAGGTAGCTTATCTCGCGCGCGAGTAGATACGGAATGCATGTTGTGCTATAATAGAGGGGCAGAGTAACCCGAGTCGGTATTCACCCGAACACATAGATTAAACGTTTTCATAGAAACAAAGAGGGTTCCTAACCTTGGGAATAGATGGGCCCTCATTCCATAGGTACATGTGCACATTATGTATTCGGGTAATTGTACTTTGCTGAACTGGAACTTATTGATGTTTAGAATATTCGTTTCCCTGTATAAGTTATTTTTCAAAGTAAGTAAATAATGTATAAATGTGTCTGCAGGAGTGCGGTGTAAATTGCCGAGACTTCGTCGACATCCACAAGCGGTTTACAGCGGAGAATATTTTCTCGCTCGTGAGCGACGTTGCGACTAAAAAGCGGGAGTAGAACTTATTGTTCAAATCAACTGGTTGTCAGTAATACGAATTACGAATTGTTTATTATAAAGAAATTAAAGATTGTTTGAAATTCATTCCTTGGAAATTTAATTTAAGGAAGGCAGACAGTCATTATCATTAACCATTCTAGCACTTATTAAGATATAAGGTCTAAAGTTTGCTCGGTCCTGCAATTCTCGCGCTAATTTCTCGCCAGATTGTACCGACTCCGAGCTCACGCAGATCCTTCCAGCGATACTTGTGGCCACCCACAGGACGTCGTCCGGTTGGCCCAAGCATGCTCTCTTTACCTGTCAATCTTCTCCCATCCTCTCAAGCAAGGCCAAGTAAGCGAAGACGATGCTCTTTGGTTGTTTATCTCCTATTAGGTTCGAAAGCTTTCAATTCTGAGTAGGAAAAACCCGATTTTATCAAACATACAAAAAAGTTGAGTGTACATACTTAATTTCCGGAAAATGGCCCACTCACTATGTATTACTTAATCTGGTCGCTGTCACAATCCCCCAATCCTCTGAATGTTCTCGTGTCAGTAGCGTTTTAACAGCCTAATTTCTTTGGCATCGTTTTTGTCGAAGTTTGTGAACATTTAGATGGTACCCATTTAAAAGAACGCCCGGTCTCCTACTAAATAACTTGAAATATCATAAAACTTCACAGACACTTCACCATAAACGGTGCCAAAGAAATTAGGCGGTAGAAACGCTCTGATATTGACCCTCTCACACCTTGTAAGTATAGGTACCTATAATATATTGCTTCTGTGTCTGGCGTCAATTATAACGTGGTAATTTTTTTTTATAGTGCGACCATTGGGGAACTTGTCCGTGTACCCATATATTATAAATATCTTTGTGAGGATACATTGCGCTTTTGTTGACCATGGTCTTTGATGATGCGAAGTTTGATGGGTTAGTATCACTTCGTCTAAAACGCAACTGGCAGAAATAGCAACTCGTCTAAAACGCAGCTGGTCACTGCATCAAAACGCAGCTAAATGGGCATTTTCACTTTAAAGTGTACCCCCAACTTTCTTTTTCGGATCTCGGTGATTTTGGGTATTCTGACTCAGAATCATGAATACTATCCATTTCCGCGAAGAAAAAAAGTGTCCCGCCAAAAAAAAGTCAGTTTTGTGCATTGACTTATGTTTTGTGACGCTTTTTTCATACAGTTTATATGGCTCGTCACAAAACTGACACAGAAAATTAGTATGGAAAATCAAGGACATTTTTTTTCTTCATCTGAATCAATAGTACTCGTGATTCTGAGTCAGAATACCCAAAATCACAGATATCCGAAAAAATAGTAGGGGTACACTTTAAAGTGAAAATGCCCAAATACTTAAGTCGCCTGAAAAGCAAATGGTCTAAAATACATTTATTAAGCTTAACAACGTTATTATTAAAAAATTCGTGTTTACTACCTAGGCATGTCTTCCATTATGGGCACAATTGCGTTAGCGAATAAAAATTATGCAAAATGCAACGCAAAAACGGCGGCACGCCGGCCGTGGGTAAACCTTGCCTACGCGTGCAGCAAGCGTGCTAGTTACAGAACTTACAGACCGTAGTGGTTATATTCTCTTTGGTATATTC
The DNA here is from genome assembly GCA_951800055.1 of Cenopis cana. Taxonomy (NCBI): domain Eukaryota; kingdom Metazoa; phylum Arthropoda; class Insecta; order Lepidoptera; family Tortricidae; genus Cenopis; species Cenopis cana. The sequence continues at coordinate 8,746,162 of OX637476.1, read as the reverse complement.
TACAAGATCAAACCATTCCAATAATAGTTCACGGCACTGATTCCGGTCTTAGGGATCGTCCTAATACAACGCGACTACGCGATTATCGCAAGTTTGCGCGAATGTGCGAACTTGCGATCAAACATATTGAACGATTTGAACGCGAACAGGTGTCCTAATTGACAATCGCGTCGCGCGACCGTGTCTTGCGATGATCGCGTAGTCGCGTTGTATTAGGACGATCCTTTAGAGCCTGTTCACACTAGCGATTCTTTTCGGCGATTTGCCAGCGATTTCTATACTAAACTCGAACGCGGCGATCTCGCGGCGTGATCGCCGCGATCGAATTTGTATAGATACCGCTGGCAAATCGCTCAAGTGTGAAAAGGCCCTTATGCGTTCCCTTGCCAGTCATCAGCTTGGAGCTACCACTGGCACGTAGTGGTTATATTCTCTTTGCCACTGGCTACCACTAGAACGTAGTGGTTATATTCTCTTTGGCTACCACCACACCAGCCCATCGATATTTTCAACAAAGATAATAGTACATTACTTAACAATGGCGGTAAAACAAAGAATGTCTCAGATCGCAGGTATTTGACGCCCGAGCCGAAGGCAAGGGCGATAAATATGCGATCTGAGGCTTTCTTTATTACCGCCCGTGTTAAGTACAAAATTTTATGTCACCCCCTGACCAGGAAGTGGGATTTCCCGCGCGCGGAGCGTGCGGTAATTGCCGCTTTATGGCCAGGTGTGACATAAATAATATTTTCAACCTCTTTGTAAATCGATCTGGTTTTGCTATGCAACCTTGTTTTCGATATTAATGGGAAATGTCATTTATGACAATTATCAGATGTTAAACCTGGTTTAACTATCAGTATATTTTTGTTGTTTATGTAACGTGTGCCTACGCAATTGGGGCACTCAGATCACAGGTATATAAACTTGGCTAGAAAATGTCGAAGCTCTCGAAATTGGATGAAGACAAAGGCATTGTTTACAGTAACCGCGTGCTTCTCGGTAATTGGTATGAAGCTTCCAAATTGGAAGAGGTGAGGTTATTTCGTTCGTTAGTAAAACGATCGCCGCTGTACGTCCCTATTATTTCGTTCCATGTCACTAAGGGCTGTTTCTACTACCCAAGGAAGCGGGATTTGATTTCGCACTAATCAGTCAGTAGGTATCAGGAATAATGATGAGGATTATTAAATTTAGCTGTGAGGATAATGATTGTTGTGTCATAGTAGTTAAATAATTTAACTAAATAGTCAGGAAGGGCAGGTAAGCACCTACCTAGTGTTATGACGATTAATCTTTGTTACCTAGGTAAGGTCAGTCGCTGTAACAGCAAAGTAAGCGTGTCTGTCATAAAATATCTCTAAATCAACTAATATTACAATATCTTATATGTAAGATGACATCATTTAGTTCAGTGGTTCTTTAACCTTTTAGTGATGACGGGGGACCATTTGACTTTTTTTGTCTTGCCGTGGACCACCTCCTATTTTCGGCTCGGCTCCCTCATAGCGCAACTCGCGCGACACATTGTTTTGTTGATTCGTTAGGTATCACTTATTCAATATTTTTTTTATGGCTTCGCGGACCACTTCGGTTGCGTCTAGGGACCGCCAGTAATCCGCGGACCACCGGTTAAGAACCACTCATTTAGTCGGATAACACTTAAATACTGCGAGGTTGTTTTTAATCATGTCATTATTTTTATTTAATTTTAGGTACCTACATCTATACTGCAAAAGTAACAGCCAAAAAAAAGTAACGTTTCCAGGTTTAAATCGGACTCGTAAATACCCAGTGTATTCCACAAAACCTATTGAGGCTATTTATACTAGGGTGACCCGAAATTTTTGACCGCCAGTGTATTTAAGGCGATATATCGATTGAAAGAGACGCCCTTTGTTTTTCGCTCACGACAAAACGGGACGCAACCCTCTCCAAGAATGGCTTTTTAGACAAATCTCGTTAAATATCTGACTGTGTGCAGGTTTATTAATTTCCTCTTGTCAGTACCTAGACGAGGTAAAATACCATCATATTAACTTAATCGTGTCTTTTAATAATGCGTTGTTTTCGTAGGCTGAGGAAAGAAAGGAAAATATAGACTCGACTTTGGATTTATTTTCTATCGAGAAAATTTTAAGCAATCATGTTACGCTATTGTCAGTACCACAATCATATAGTCAAGAATCATATATCTGAAAACCAGCCCCTACTGTTTGCTAGTCTGGGCAGGACAGCGTTTCAAAGTTTCCAAATTTCTCAGTGTAGCGCCTTAAGCTAGCTCCTCGCTGGCATTGTCCCGACCGATTTACGTTTGGAATACCGCAAGTGCGCCTCATTTAACATTATGTCGGTTTATTTTACAAATCAATTAATTTGATAATTTCACTTTTAGCACAAATTGGATTTGTTTCGGAATCAAATGGAAAAAGGGGACTTAATGCTGGCGAGATTCCGAAAGATGACTGAGAACCTTAATTCGCCCAGTGTTCTGACCCAGTCAACGGGTACAATTGCCTTTGGTGACAAGATTGCATTGATGGCACCTCACGTTTCAGGTTAGACGTTGTCAAATGTATAAATTGGAAAATTTCGTCATCCTCTTAGCTATTACGTGTCTTCAATCGGGGTCGGCTTCTTGAATGACAAGTTATAGATAGGCAGATGTGACCGCTATCTGACAATCAAACATGGATGGGGAAACTAGGCCTTATTGGGGCTAGGTTTTGTCAAGTCAGTGGCCAACTTGACTATTAGAGATTCTGAAGACGAGGTCGAGGTTAAACTTAATGATAGCTGTCACCACCATCAGACATCAACCCGAATCAAAACTTATGGAATTATATGTCAACAACTCGGATCGTTTTAAGTTCATCTTTATTGTATTGTTGATGGATGACGAGTGCTATGCAGTTTATCGAATTAAGAATATACCCATATTACAGCTTCTGAATCTCCCAGCGAAGACAAAAAGATTTTCTTGGGTGGTCGCATATCCGCTGACGACATAATGTACTCCCAAGACCTGCGCGACGGCTGTGCAGTCGTATGTCACCAGGAGCAGACTCCCAGAGCGAAACACACCTTCGTGATCACCAGTGCAGATTACTGCGATCGAAAACAAGAAGTTCTGAAATATAATCAAGAATTTCTGCTAACACTAGACAAAAGTGTGCAAACGAAGGTGATTTACTGATAAATACTGAAATTCCCGAAAAACCTGTGAATGGCCACGAGGTGGGCTTTGGAAATTGTTCATTTGTATACCAGATAACTTAAAAATCGTGAAACAAAATAAGTAATACGTTAAAATCGCAAAGAGCGATGTAAAGCTGCATTTTTGTATGTTATTTGGACCCCATAGGGTAGTGTGAAACTACATTTTGCAAGCAAAAAAAAGTTGTGCTGGCTGCGTAATTCGTAAAAAAATGTAAAAATTTCGGACTTTTTTCAGTTATTGTAGTTTAATTCAAAAACTATGGCTTTTCGACATTACTTGTCTGCAGCATTTTTAAAGTACATTAAATTTGCAACAATTTAAGCCTACCTACAGCTCCGTATGTTTTATAATTTTTGAGACATGATGTTTCAAAAATACTGTTTTATTGAGTTTTGTCTATAGTGGGTGTTGTTACGTGTTGCCGTCGAACAAATACTTCACTTTCGGAAACCAGCGCCGGCTTTTAGTATGTTATCAGGCATATCGCATATCTCCTGGACCCCGAAACTGCCGGGAGACAATCTCTCTAAGGTCGCTCTCCCGAGTAATGACGTCATGAAAATTTCCGTTGCCACGTTTGAAAAAGTCGCAATAACATCCAACCACAGAAATATATCAAGATAGAAGGAAAGAGTGTATGTACCTCGCGTGGCGAAATTACGTCCCGGAGACACAACTGCTCGCCGCAAACATCAGTGTGCTCCCGATCGCGTTATGCGTGCGACGCCAGGTTTTAAAAACAAAATGGCTCTTTGCGCAATAATTAATTGTTCAAACACTTCCAAGAAAGTTGGAGCTGTTAATCGTGGTATTTCCTTTCATTGGTAAGTACAATTTGTCCTTAAATATCTGTTAATAATTAAAAAACGAAATATTTTATTATTTTCATCATAACGGTAGCGGGCGATTGTGTGTCAACGCTAGCTTTCCATTGCGGCTTTAATTTGACGAGCCAGACTTGGCGTGCGTTCAAAACCAGCAATGTAAAAATAAGCTATTCAAACTGTCGAGTCACGTTCAAGGTCGATAGTCATTTTTTCTGTCAAAACTAAAGTATAGTGCTGTACACTGCGATTTTCTTACACGATTATTAAAATCGATTTAGAAAACGACGAAATGATAATTACGTTCTTATATTATTATGCAGCTATATAATGTACGTAGTGCAAACCAAATATTATTAATCGCTTTCCTAAATAATCTCTATCTTAGCTTCTAATTTTTCTTCGCGGGACTTCTTTGATTTTCCATGGTCTGTAACAAAGAATATATAAAAAACCGGCCAAGTGCGGGTCAGACTCGCGCACGAAGGGTTCCGTACCATTATCTATAAAAACGGCAATAAAAATTATATCTTTTGTATGGGAGCCCCCTTAAATATTTATTTTATTGTTATGCATATTATATTAATATGCATTTGTTGTTATAGCGGCATCAGAAAAAACATCATCTGTGAAAATTTCAACTGTCTATCACTTTTCATGAGATAAAATCTGGTGACAAACGGACGGACAGCGGAGTCTTAGTAATATGGTCCCGTTTTACCCTTAGGGTACGGAACCCTGAAAATGGTACACGTTTATAGGTACTTAGTTAATAACTGGAGCGGCTAATATGTACAAATTACTAAAATGTAACGCAATTAGGTAGGTACCTACCTACATTTATATTTTTCGATTTAAATTCTGAGCTTACTCATATCCTCTGTCAAAACCACAGAAATATATCAAGATAGAAGGAAAGAGTTCAGCAATTTGTAGGGAGACCGAGCGTGTAACATTTTGCGTAGGTACTTTGACGTCACGAGCGTAATTTAGTGATGAGAAACATAAGCCGCGCGAAAACGATTCAAAAGGATCGATTAGAAGTATGAGAACACGGCACCGATTCTATGCATCGATTTAAAATATCGATAAGAACCGACAGAGGAAATGATTATTTTTTTCGACAGAAGAAATGTTTTGACAGAGGATATGAGTAAGCTCAGAATTTAAATCGAAAAATATAAATGTAGGTAGGTACCTACCTAATTGCGTTACATTTTAGTAATTTGTACATATTAGCCGCTCCAGTTATTAACTAAGTACCTATAAACGTGTACCATTTTCAGGGTTCCGTACCCTAAGGGTAAAACGGGACCATATTACTAAGACTCCGCTGTCCGTCCGTTTGTCACCAGATTTTATCTCATGAAAAGTGATAGACAGTTGAAATTTTCACAGATGATGTTTTTTCTGATGCCGCTATAACAACAAATGCATATTAATATAATATGCATAACAATAAAATAAATATTTAAGGGGGCTCCCATACAAAAGATATAATTTTTATTGCCGTTTTTATAGATAATGGTACGGAACCCTTCGTGCGCGAGTCTGACCCGCACTTGGCCGGTTTTTTATATATTCTTTGTTACAGACCATGGAAAATCAAAGAAGTCCCGCGAAGAAAAATTAGAAGCTAAGATAGAGATTATTTAGGAAAGCGATTAATAATATTTGGTTTGCACTACGTACATTATATAGCTGCATAATAATATAAGAACGTAATTATCATTTCGTCGTTTTCTAAATCGATTTTAATAATCGTGTAAGAAAATCGCAGTGTACAGCACTATACTTTAGTTTTGACAGAAAAAATGACTATCGACCTTGAACGTGACTCGACAGTTTGAATAGCTTATTTTTACATTGCTGGTTTTGAACGCACGCCAAGTCTGGCTCGTCAAATTAAAGCCGCAATGGAAAGCTAGCGTTGACACACAATCGCCCGCTACCGTTATGATGAAAATAATAAAATATTTCGTTTTTTAATTATTAACAGATATTTAAGGACAAATTGTACTTACCAATGAAAGGAAATACCACGATTAACAGCTCCAACTTTCTTGGAAGTGTTTGAACAATTAATTATTGCGCAAAGAGCCATTTTGTTTTTAAAACCTGGCGTCGCACGCATAACGCGATCGGGAGCACACTGATGTTTGCGGCGAGCAGTTGTGTCTCCGGGACGTAATTTCGCCACGCGAGGTACATACACTCTTTCCTTCTATCTTGATATATTTCTGTGGTCAAAACATTTCTTCTGTCGAAAAAAATAATCATTTCCTCTGTCGGTTCTTATCGATATTTTAAATCGATGCATAGAATCGGTGCCGTGTTCTCATACTTCTAATCGATCCTTTTGAATCGTTTTCGCGCGGCTTATGTTTCTCATCACTAAATTACGCTCGTGACGTCAAAGTACCTACGCAAAATGTTACACGCTCGGTCTCCCTACAAATTGCTGAACTCTTTCCTTCTATCTTGATATATTTCTGTGCATCCAACTTACGCAACATACATACACGTGTATGGTATCAAATCAAAGCTGAATAAATATGCTATAACTCATACCTACCTATATTATATTTCAATACATTGACACAATTCAAAACTATAAACAAAATAATAAAAAAGTAAGGAAAACATACTCGGGTTTCCAGATTTTGCATAATAACTAGAACAGGTACCCGAAAATAATAATTAGTATTTCAGCTTTACATTATCATTTATTATTTCTAGATATGATCTAAACTGAGAGAGAAATGCTGAAAAACCAACAGCGCGAAGATGTTCTTCCATACAAGATAAAAAAATGATAAAATGTCTATTTTCCATGAACCAGCTCCAGCGTTTTAGTATATTGTTAGACATGTTATGTGAACTGTAAAACTGCAAAGAGACTGTCTCTGACCTGCCTGGTTCTCCAGTAAAATCATAACCGATCTAGATTTTTGAGAAATGCAAATTACACACAAATTATGCTATATATATAAAAATCTGTTTACGTCACGCGAAAGCTAATTAAATTTGCTATAATTTGTGTGTAATTTGCTTGTCTCAAAAATCGTGAGCGGTTATGGTTTTACTGATATAGGGGAAAAAAAGTGTCCCAAATTTTTTTTACTCCAATCCGTTACCCTTTTCATACTAAGCTTGGAATGCTTGTACGGTTGTAACGGAATGGAAAAACTGGAAATTGTATGAAAAAATTTGGGACACTTTTTTTCTCCTATTAAGTTCGAAAGAAACCCGATTTTATCCAAATTAAAAAAAAAGTTGAGTGTACAACTTTCTGTAAAACGGCCCATCTGTTCTAGTTAGGTATTCTGTGAAATCTGGAAACCCGGAAATGTTTCCCTTACTTTTTTATTATTTTGTTTATAGTTTTGAATTGTATCAATGTATTGAAATTGAAAATAGGTATACCTTATGGCATATTTATTCAACTTTCATTTGATACCATATACGTGTATATATTATGCATAGTTTGGGTGTGATTGCCACTTTTACAAACGCGGCGGCGGCAATTTTCATGACGTCATTACTCGGGAGACCGACCTTGGAAAGATTGTCTCCCGGCAGTTCCGGGGTCCAGAAAATATGCCTAAATAACATACTAAAAGCTGGCCCGGTTTCCGAAAGTGAAGTATTTGTTCGACGGAAACCCGTAACAACACGCACTATAGGCAAAACCCAAAAAAACAGTATTTTTGAAACATCATTTTATTTTATTTTATTTATTGGAGAAACGACAGAAATAGGTACCTACATAATATTTCATGTAAGTGAGTATGTAGGATATTAGGTGTATACCTACTTCCTTAAACGCTCTCACTAACAGTTATACAAAATGATGCAACATAGGTAAGCTAAACAAAATATAAACATGACGCAATCTAAACACTAGTGATATAGTGGTAGCCGTACAGGCCCAATTTCAAAGAAAAACCGCAAATCGATGTACAGTTTAGCCATTTGGCACACGCATACTAGAGGTCAAAACAAAATTTTTGACCCGCAGTTCCTAAAAAAATTTCCCTTAGGGGGGGAGAGCCGAGACATTCTTTTTTTTGTATGAAAAAAACAATATTTTTTTTCAGAAACCTATCGTGTGTAATATCATATGAAAGAGCTTTTTGAGGCGATTCTGAAAATATACCACATCATTACATTTCAGCTATTTTTTTTAAATTAAATCAAAAATAATTTTCGAAGCATACCAAGTTTGAGGTACTCCAGACACGATACGGCTGATGTTTATTTTGTACAATATACCACAAATTATACTTAATATCCTCATATCTAACCTCAAAAAAGCAATTTCGAAATGATTTTCGGTAAGTATTTTTTTTTTAATTTTTGAATATTACTAAGTGACACGGTTCTACTTTAATACCAATTTTACGTGAATTATGGAACTTTAGTGCAGATACGTTACATATTAATCATAAAATGATACGTAGTATCCATATATCCAACGGGAAATACCTCTTAAACCCTTTACCCCCCACCACCCACCCACCACCTACCCACTATACCAACTGATGACAAGGTGCAGTTAAAGGGTTAAAGAGGTATTTTCCGTTGGATATATGGATACTACGTATCATTTTATGATTAATATGTAACGTATCTGCACTAAAGTTCCATAAATCACGTAAAATTGGTATTAAAGTAGAACCGTGTCACTTAGTAATATTGAAAATTTAAAAAAAAATACTTACCGAAAATCATTTCGAAATTGCTTTTTTGAGGTTAGATATGAGGATATTAAGTATCATTTGTGGTATATTGTACAAAATAAAAATCAGCCGTATCGTGTCTGGAGGACCTCAAACTTGGTATGTTTCGAAAATAATTTTTGATTTAATTTTTAAAAAAATGCTGAAATGTAATGATGTGGTATATTTTCAGAATCGCCTCAAAAAGCTCTTTCATATGATACTACATACGATAGGTTTCTGAAAAAAAAATTGTTTTTTTCATACAAAAAAAAGAATGTCTCGGCTCTCCCCCCCTAAGGGAAATTTTTTTAGGAACTGCGGGTCAAAAAATTTGTTTTGACCTCTAGTATGCGTGTGCCAAACGGCTAAACTGTACATCGATTTGCGGTTTTTTTAATCGTACGGCTACCACTAATAGGTACAAACATTAATAGGAATAAAAACATATTAGGTTGTCTCAGCTAACATATCAAGTAGGTATCTGTTTTTGGAAACGTGGTCTGCTTGAATTGAATATGTCTAATGATGTAAATGATTTGTTAAACGAATTGCAGAGGCGGCGCAAAGGTGCGCGTTTACCAGCGTTAGTCGAGCTGGTCGGGACGACGAACAGGGCGGTTGAGCGCGAGGTACAACGGGAGGGAACTCTAAAGCGAATACTCTCGAGCAGCTCTTTGCAGTTATAATTATCTCTGCATATATTGTAGAGGATCATCATGTCAGATAATTTTCGTCTTGATTCAAGAGAAGTTAATTTGTAATGTTTTAATAAATTGGAATAGGACATATATTTGCCAGTTAAGCGCCAGTGTGTCGCCCGCAAATTTTTTTTTTGTATCATTTCGATACCATTTGAGTATTTGGAGTAAAATGGATTCCAAACAATTGAAACATAGTCCAGATGTGGCCGAACAAGAGCTTTGTATAATATGATGTAAGTGGAAGATTTTTTAAAAACTTTTACGGTTCTTAATACAAAGCCTAGCATTTGGTATGCTTTAGAGACGATTCGCTCAACATGACAGCTAAAATCTAGTTTATTATCAAATAGTTTACCTAAGTCCCGCACCGAGGCCACTTTTGTAATAGCCGTATTGCCAATCTTAAATATGTAATCTTAATCATGTCTCAAAAACTATTAGACATACACATACGGAGCTGTAGATAGGCTTAAATTGTTGCAAATTTAATGTACTTTTAAAATGCTGCAGACAAGTAATGTCGAAAAGTCATAGTTTTTGAATTAAACTACAATAACTGAAAAAAGTCCGAAATTTTTACATTTTTTTACGTATTACGCAGCCAGCACAACTTTTTTTTGCTTGCAAAATTGTGGTTTCACACTACCCTATGCGGTCCAAATCAAAGACTGGTCCAAATAACATACAAAAATGCAGCTTTACATCGCTCTTTGCGATTTTAATGTACAATTTCACTGCCCTAAAATAACAGTAGGTACCTAATAAAAAACAATCGACGACCGCTTCAGCATAGTTGGTTAGTGACCCTGCCTACGAAGCTGGAGGTCCCAGGTTCGATTCCCGGTCAGGGTATTTATTTGTGTGATGAACACGAATATTGGTTCATGGGTCTTGGATGTTTTCCAATAAGTATTTAAGCATCGATGTATCTATATAAGTATCTATATCGTCGTTTAGTAAGTACACATAGTTCAAGCTTTGCTTAGTTTGGGACTAGGTCGATTTGTGTAACATTTAATTACTGATTTCAGCCGTTATACATAAGGTTCGATCCAAATCCGATCCCGGGGCTGTGCGGCAAGTTTCCGCTGTATCTAAGCGATCACGCGGTGTCCAACACGCGATGGCGCATACTGCCAGCCCAGTCTCCGCGTATCACTCGCTTCGAACAGGAAGGAAAACCGGTTCCTGTGAGCGTTTACTATTTTCTTAATGCCCACATCACACTACCCTATCGGGGTGCCTAGTGTGATGCGGGCATTAGCCTTTAAATCCATAGCCGTAATACGAGTACTTAGCACTCATGGGTAAGGTAGGGTGTTGGACACTTTAGGCTGATAATCCCCAGTAAAGGTCACTTCATTCCTAATTCAAAATTCATACAGTTTTAAGTCAAAATTCATAATAGGTAGGTAGTTCTGTAAAAAATAATAACTCTTATACTCGTAGTTTCTTTTATACAGGTTGCAAGAAAATTACGGGCCCTGGAGGGAAACTACTTTAACTCCTTAAGTTAGATCATTTTACTTATAGGAAACATGTATCTATATAAAATAGTACATTACTTACCAAGGGCGATAAAACAAAGAATGTCTCAGATCGCAGGTATTTTACGCCCGAGCTGAAGGCAAGGGCGATAAATATGCGATCTGAGGCTTTCTTTATTATCGCCCGTGGTAAGTACAAAATTTTATGTTACCCCCTGGCCAGGAAGTGGGTTTTTTCGCGCGCGGAGCGTGCGATAATGGCCACTTTATGGCCAGGTGTGACATAAAATATTTATTTTAATTTTTTTTTTATAATATTTTTATTTATTTATTTTTTGTTAAGTATATTTTAAAAAAAAAACCACTCAAAAATTTTCTAAGTTTTAAGATTGTATAAGAACTTGTGTAGGTACTTAATATTTGATTTTATGGTTATCTTGCACGACAAACGAGTGTAAGAGCCAATGTCTCTTGGCGAAATTTTATCTTTATCACTTTTATCATTTACTAGTGGGAATAAAATAGCAAATGTTTATTTTTGAAATTATAGCTGGTTCAATTTTAGAATTTTAGAAATTCTGTGAATGCAGTTTTATATATTTTTATAAATAAAAGGATGTTTCCTTTAAGTTAAATAAGTAAATAAGCTAACATAAGGCTTTAAGGCAGTTTTACCTATAGGGCCCATCAATTTTATCTACCCTGTATAAAATGTAATGTGCACCATTGGCTCCTCGTTTATTACTAATGCTTTACTACTTATATTATGAAAAAATATAAAGGGCATTGGTTTGGGACAATTCGACTTCAACATTTTCTCGTAATGGGGCAGTCACAGCAACGAGTTAATTTCTTAATCGAATACCTATGTCCTGTATGTTTGACAAGGGGTCTCTGGAATATACTTTTGGCGTATTAAAATTGTGTTCTCAGTGTGTCTTGGGTTGGTTGGGTTTTGTCACTCTTTCTTTCGTTAGCGCATTTGTGAATTGCAAAGCATCGATCAAATTACGGTCATCGACCTAATTATTTAATTATTTTGTATTAAATAATTCCAAGATAACAGGCTCAAAGCGCAATCGTGGACGCTATAGGTGTACCATTTAATAATTACCGCACTTATGACGGGACAGGAGTAAAGGCGACATGCCAAAGGGTAAAACATGTAAAAGGGCGGCGTCGCTTGCCTTCCCTTCCGCGGACCGCGCTGTCTCAGTTAAGCGTTCTCCCTATAGCTCTACGCCGTAGCTCGTAGCAGGTATTGCTATTGGAAAAATCCGACATAGCAACTTGACGCGTTTGCGCATTATACGCGCTGAAAGTGTGAAAGCCAGAAAGTTTTGCTTTCCGTCTTTAGTGTGTTTTTGTTGTTGTTGCGTTGAAGATAATCTCTTATAAAAACTTCTAACAACCAGAATTGATTCCTTAAGCACTTTTATCTACACCCATATAGTAAATCCACTTTAATAAGTTCAAAAACCGTAGATAAGACCCCGATTTATAATATACTGTGCAGGAAGCTTCTCGCGGTTGCGCGCGGCCCCTATAAGAACACCAAATATAATACTCTTACGAGATCACGTACAACCTTAACGACACAACTGCGGGCTGGCGATGACGGCGGCGCGCGGGCCGGCCTGTCGAGGCAAACATGGCGCACGCAGGCGAGACGTGCCGACACGAAACACATGAAAGAGGATTTAATATATGGATGTAGATAAAGTAGTGTATGCAACAGTACATAATTAGGCATTAAATAAAACACTCGTGTGACCTTGTTATGAAACTCGCATCATAAAACACACTCATGTTTTAATGCCCCTCATTATGTACCAGTTGCATAAACTACTATTTAGTAACTATATTCCTTTTTAGCTCTTAATTTTTAAATTTAATTATCAACACACATTGTGCCATTAAAGCAACTAAGATAATGGAAGAGCGGTGTCTCTTGACACAGGTATCTCGATACGTAAAAAGAGGCACCAACCTGAATATTGTTAAACCGATTGTGTTACTGAATAAAACATTTTTATTTCTTATTTTTTATTTTATTTATTCTACGTGTAGGTATATACACTTTTTATTACTTTCCAGACAAACGAGGATATTGTTATCAACCATTGCGCAACCAATTTAAATTTAGGCGTCGATATAACAACGGGTGGAATGGGATTCTACGGAAAAGTAAGTAAACAATCCGCGAATTTATAAATACACTCGATAAATATTTAAATACACTCGATAATAATAACAATCGAAGTGTGTCTCTATTCAAATAAGGACATTAGTGAATTTATGGTTGGAATTATTTTTGTTGAACGTATTTGTATTAAAATGTTATTGGATTTTGAACCTTGTTGTTTGAACGGTAATGTAGCTTTTTGAAGGAATTGCTTTGGAGCAATTCTTTCAACTGAAATGATTCTAAGTATACCTAAATATTTTACAGTTATACCCTGCTCTGATGAAGACCTGTTTAGACGTATACGGACGTGAGCTGCCCAATAACATATGGCAAATTCATATTCCCTCAGTAAAATGAGCTGATTTTGGACATTTCTGTTTCTCACTGCCTAGTGCTACGTAAGATTGATTGAAGTTATTTTATTATCGTGATATTTGCATGCAATGTAAAATGTAACTCAATGATGGTTCTTCTTCTTCTTTTAAAAATGGCTTTCCATCAAATTTATGATGATTTCGCCAATTAATACTTGTTCAGTGACGTTGATCGGTAACAGCGCCATGACAGTAGGCAACAAAGACAGTGTACGGTAGTGGATTCAGCTCGTCCTCGCTCCGGGCACGTGTGTTCACCAACGCGGCGACGAGCAAAATCCCAATGATAGTTATTTGATCGCTAAAATAAAAGTTCCGCAGGGTAACGGGTCCCCTTTAACGTCACTTTGTCACTTGTCATACCACTGGCGCTGTCGCTCTCACTTAACACATTCAGCGCCGAGGACCCGATATTCGGGATCTCCATTCGTAGACAGTTTTCGCTACAAAGCGCAAAAACCATGGCATCAATGAATGTGTTAAACGGTAGGTCTACAATAGTGTCAATGGCAGAAATTAAATATATATAAGGGTGTTTGGCACATGGTTGGCCAAACGAAAACAGCGAAGAAGTGGCGCCTATTTGCTACTTACTTAGCCCTATAAGTCTGGCCTAGAATGAAACTACATATTTACCCAAACATTTATTTATTTAGTGTGCCAAACATCCTGTACCTATATACATATAAATAAATTAAGGTGTTTTTTTTTGTCCAGGCAACGTACAGTGAATAGTGTTAGCGAACCTGTGTCGATGACGGTGTATCTGCATCCATCCTCCAATGAAGAAGCATAGTTTTACTGTATGGCTATAAGAATATATAATATATAATCTCATCCCTAATTGATATTACAAGCTTACCATATAATATGTTCGTCCGAAAATTGTATAATTGAATCAGAATCAATTATTTATTCGTGACAATACAATAAATATTATTAACATAGATTTAGGTAACCTGGTCCTGTAGGCAATGACAAAAAGCACGAAGCAATGAGGCATGTTACGTTTTATGTATTTAGTTAATTTGTACATCTGCTTTTAGGTATATATTTACTGTATTTGTGTTTAGTTATTCATTAAAGTCACATGGCATTTCCTTAAATGAAAACTGTGTTTAATTCTCGGAATATAAAGAAATGCACCCTCACATGAAAAAAAAATTGAAAAAAGTTTAATGTATAAGGGCATCACTACAATATAAATCACGACCCTGTGTCCTGAGCTAGGAAAACCCTGTGTTACAGGACCCAGTTTCGTTCCAATTAAATACTTAACCTATTTAAGTGTACAGACAGAGAAAGCAGGATACAACTTAAAATATGAATAGTTTTACATGGCTAAATTGTGTTTGTGTGTGTTCTTGTGTATGTCTAGGCTAAGCATTTCATATAAATCTTCAGTAGACATTAGAAAACTTTTTAGCTTACTCTCTTACTTTGAAGGCGTTTTTAGGGTTCCGTACCTAAAGGGTAAAACTGGACCCTATTACTAAAGCGGCAATTACTTACACTGCGTCGTTCACCTAATGCGGTCGCCGAATTAATTTTAAACTACTTAGGCCAACAAACGTCGTCTTTACATTAGTCTGTCCGCCTACTATTACGGCGACTTGGCAGCTGTCGATCGCCGAATGCGTTGCGACCGACTAACGTGTTCTTTACACTTTTGCGGTCGCCGCATGCAGCATGCGGCGAACGACGAAGTGTCATTGCCGCTTCCGTCTGTCACCAGGCTGTATTGTATCTCATGAACCGTGATAGCTAGACAGTTGAAATGTTCACAGATGATGTATTTCTGTTGCCGCTATAACAACTAATACTACAAACTAAATAAAATAAATATTTAAGGGGGGCTCCTATACAAAAAGACTTTTAAAAAACTTTGCTCGTTGCCTTCATCAGGCGCTGGGTCTCAAAATAAACATACATACGGGAAAACTAAAATCCGACTCGCACTTGACGAAAATTCTATCGATTGATATTTATTTAACGTTATTATTTCGCACTTGGCCGGTTTTTCTATCTGCCTATAGGGCAACGCACACCTGCCTATGACTTATGTTTCTTTATTTGTCGTAAGGCCTGAGTGGACGCTCGGAGCGGAGCGTTCAGCGGGGCGTGCAGCGGGGCGGGCGAGCGTGCATAATATTTGTGCAGCGGCGACTCAGGACCAGGACACCAGTATGATTTTCAATTGTATAACATGCACGCCCCGCTGCACGCCCATTTCGAGCGTCCACTCAGGTCTTACACTTAGTCACCTAATGTGATTTAAGGTAAGTGGGAAAAAAATAGTAATATACAGATTGAGGTAGTTGACAAGTGTGCAGAACAGTGCAGAATATTAAAAACATAGAAAACGACGAATAAAAAAAAACTTATTTGATACTGACTGTTTTTCCTCGTTATTGATAGTCAGTTGCTGATACTTATCACAATGATTTGTTTTATGAAACACTTATTCGAAAACTATAGTTTAAATTTCCAAAGAACTACAAGTACAAAATATTTTTATAAACTTACCTTTACAGTTAAAAAGACACTAGAGACAACCAAATTACTGTGAGTGTGGACTAAAATGGAACTAGCCTGATCTGGGTACACCTTGGGTACACCTCTTAGGGTTGTCTAACGTTCATGGTCGAGCCCTATGGGCACAGTCCGTGATTCCGCGGCCGCCCCTATAGATGGCGCCATAGATATAGTTAATATTTCTGTTATATTGTCGTGTGTACAGTTAGAAGTTTGGCTCTACATCAGTTAATGACACGGTAATGAACACGTTATATATGTCGGCATGTAGCGTTCTTTCCGTACTGTAATTTTAAGTCCTCAACCATTCCTCAACGTGTAAAAAATACGTTTGAAGTTTGAAGTATCTTTTACTAAAAAGTTACTTTGAAAACACTTAAACCTTTGATACAATGAAACCTTTGATTACCAAAAAAATGTTTTCTATGTTTGTTTTATTTAAGTACTAGCTTTTGCCCACGACTTTGTCCTCGTAGAACTCGTTCGTCGTGTTAGCATATTTATTTTCTTTTATTTCATTAACTTAACTAGTTCTCGCGCTTCCATACAAATTCCCACCCACATGTTTTCGGCATAAAAAGTATATATCCAATGTCTTTCCCTTGGACTCAAAGTATCTCAAACTCCATACCAAATTTCATTTAAATAAGTTCAGCGGTTTAAGCGTGAAAAGGTAACAGACAGACACACTTTCGCATTTATATTAACATCCAAGACTCGATTTACATTAAATGTGACTTTCATCCTCATAAAAACCAAACCAAAAATCGTGCTGCTTGGAGATTAAGGACAAGGAAGGCCGACCCCAAATAAATGGGAATAAGGCCTAGGAAGATGATGATGTGACTTTCATCCTCAGCCTGTAGTCGTCCACTGCTGGACATAGGCTTTCCCTAATTCGCGCCACCACACCCGGTCCTCAGCTCTCCGCATCCAACCGCTTCCCGCCACTCTCTTCAGGTCGTCCCACAGGCTAATGTGATTTTACGTAGAACCTATAGGTATTAAACCTAATACTTATATCCACAGACGTACTTGGTCAGCATAATTAGAACGAGATACTGCCCACTTACGACTTCTCTGCCGGTCACACTTTTTCGGAGCAGTACTCAATCCGTCTTAGATATAAATCCGTGGAAAACGATTTTAGTGGGATTTTTATATGCTGGATAATGATTTTTTAGGGTATGGAACCCTACCCAAAGGGTAAAACGGGACCCTATTACTAAGGCTCCGCTGTCCGTCTGTCCATCTGTCACCAGGCTGTCTCATGAACCGTTAAGTATAGTTAGACAGCTGAAGTTTTCACAGGTGTATGATGTATTTCGGTTGCCGCTATAACAACAAATACTAAAAAAACAGGATACAATTAATATTTAAGGAGTCTCCCATACAACAAACATGATTTTTTTGCCTTTTTTATATACAATGGTACGGAACCCTTCGTGCGCGAGTCCGACTCGCACTTGGCCGGTTTTTTTTAAACACATCAGTGACTGAAGATATCGGTTTTTTTAGATAGCAATAAAATCTAAAGTTAAGATTTATGCAGTGGAAACTTTATATGTTTAATGAGTTTACTATTGACACCATATCCCGAGAATTTTGTTTATCTGGTATAATTTAAACAACTTGGGTTAAAAAAAAACGACAAAATGCTTCAAGAAATCGTAGGAAGTTTCCTTTGCGCTTCGCTGGACTTGGCGGGGTACTACAGCGCCCCCATATTCGCATTGTTTCTTCTTTACTACTTATTTGGCAAAATTAAGTTTATATACCTTTTATTTCCTAAACGTAGTGATTTATATTCTCTTTGCCTCCTAATCAAAATATGTCAAAAATGACGTGTATTTTATTTATTTAATTTTAGATCAATGTCTAGTTTTTAATTCAGTTTTTAGAAGATATTTTTTATTGCTTTTGAAAATGTTTAATTCAAAACCATTGAAAGAAGAAGGAACAAGTTACAAACGTTACAGTAGCCGTGTCCTTGTCGGGAATTGGTTTGAGGCTACCAAATTACAGGAGGTACGACTTTTTAGGTACAATTGTAATTTGTAAAAAATGTAAGAGTTAGGTTACTTCACTCCGATTCACTAATTGGTCTTGCCGGCTATCGCAACAAGTAAGTTTAGTTTTACACTAAGTAATACAGTTTACCAGAAACGTGGCTTTAGGCCAAAGCTTTAGGCACGCATACTTAGTTAACCCTTCATTAGTTAAGGCTGCCCCTTGAGTTATCCATTAAGAATAACACTTTGTATGATTCAAAAGTAAACTCAATAATTTCCTTAAATAACCAAAATGTATCCGATTTTTAAAATTTTACTGTATTTTATTATTATATTGCGGTTCATCAATAATACAAATCGCACGAGTAATAAATAGGTACCTATTAGAGTGGATTATTGTTACTCGATCGGACTGTAGTTAGAAGCTTGTACGGTACTTAATTTATTTTAATCGATCATTACAACATCAAATTTTGTTTAAAATCTCGTGTATTACGTTACTATTACGTGTGTAATAGTAGACGATTACTACGACGTGTACTACGACGATTTACTACAACAATTCTAAAATTATTTGGCCAATTCACTTTCAGGCCCATTACAATATGTTTTTGGATCCAATGGAAAAAGGCGAACTAATGCTAATGAAGTATCGGAAGATGCGTGATCGTCTCAATGCGCCCACGGTTTTGACGCGTTCTACGGGAACAATTGCTTTTGGAGACAAAATTGCTTTGCTTGCACCACATGTTCCAGGTTAGAAGGTCAGCGCCCTGTAGCCCGGGCATAGAATACGGCTACGGTATCCTCTTGCTTGTCGTAGAAGGCGACTAAAAGGGGGTCGTAGACGGTCGTAATTGGGGGCTGCAATCGTCCACAAAAACATGGTGGGACCCATTTAGGTGAGCTGTTGGGCGTCACTGGAGCGTTCCATGGGAGGTCACAGAGCCGTCCGAAATGGGTTGAGGAGGACATGACAATCGGGGGGTTTTTAGTCGTTGCAAGTCCGACATAACCTGCGCGCTGCCCCCGCGGTGCGGAGGTATCCAAAACGGATTTTCCCCCCGTACAATAAAAAAGTATCAAGGTCAATGTAAAAGTGAATCGGCAAGTCTAAACATAACATAATTTGAGCATTTTTATGTGGCCGTATTAAAATAATAACTACCGATGATCGATCCCCAGCTGCGGGACGTATTTGGGCGAGACGGCTGATAATTACTGAGGACGTAATACGCTCCATTATTTATTCAGTAATTATAACTATTTAGTTTGTGGGTTGTTGCATGTGCATGGAGATAAATATTACCTACACTAATTTTGCAAGGAATCTATAGATATTGCTGAATGCTTTTGTTGAATGGGTTATGAGCAATTAACTATCTACTAGTTAATAATTTACCTAATAAAAGTTAAACCTTAATTAAGGCTTTATTACTAGTTAATAATTTACCTAATAATTTTGCAAGGAATCTAATTGCTGAATGCTTTTTGTTGAATCGATTAGTTATGAGCAATTACTAGTTAATAGTTTACCTAATAAAGGTTAAACCTTAATAAAGGCTTAATTATAATTTACCTAATGTATGTTAAATAATGTTTACAGCAACTCAACCAAGTAGAGAGGACGCTAAAGGCCTTCTTTTGGGCGGACAACTTCACTCAGATGCCTTGGGATTCAGGCAAGACCTCTACGATGGATGTTCGATGGTGGCCTACCCCGATTTGCAGCCCAGAGAAAAAGACACCTTCAACATTTCCAGCAAAGGTTCCTGCAATGGAGCTGGTGAAATTTTGAAATATAATCAAGAATTTCAACTGATACTCTCTACATCCATGGAAGTCAAGGTATTATATAAAACTAAGTGAGATGTGATAAGTTAAGAGGGTTTTATTTTCGAATTTATAAGCTATGTGTAATGATATTTTACCAGCACTCTTTTGTAAAATACCAGTTATTATTTATTGGTCTGCTTCAATGATTTTTACATTTTACATTCTCCAGATTCACTAATGTTAATAATAAACTCAGTTGATGTAGCTACACGTTAACCTGATACTGTAAGCAGAGTGGCAGTCGCGAAATGAAAACGAATCCTGTATCTCTCTCAGTGGGACAAATCCCACTTGCAGAAGTTGCAGATTTGTGTGACGGGGAGGGAGATACATGGACGAGTTTCGTTTTTGTTTCCCTCATAATTTTCAAACTTCCAATTAACCATGTGATTCAATACAATCCAGTCAAGTGGTTGTTAATTGTAATGACTTAATGAGTAATACGATTTTTTCAGATAGGTGGGTAATGTAATAATTCTTAGGTAATTATAACTATCATTATAGGTATAGAATATTGTAAGGATTGTGCCGATACATGAAATATGTTACAATAATACGTTTTCGGGAGTCTCCGTGGGCATTTTCAATCCTCATCTTCTTAATTGTACCGGCGTTATTAAAATCGCTACCTATATATATATATATATATGTATCTTGCAATAAACAAATATGTGTTGAGCAGTACACAGCCGCAACTGCTAGGCCACATTGTTTCTAAGCAAATCATTCGATTTCAGCCTCTATATGTGAGATTCGACCCGAACCCAATCCCGGGGTTGTGCGGCAAGTTCCCGCTATATCTGAGCGAACAGGCGGTCTCAAACACACGCTGGCGCGCGCTGCCAGTCCAGGCCCCGAATATCACCCGCTTCGAACAGGAAGGGAAACCGGTTCCTGTAAGTATACTCTGGTATAGTTGTACACATCTGAGGGGCTAAAATGATCACGTATTATGGCCGAAATGTATGAAAACGTCACATAAAACATCACGGTATAGGTACGCGATCATCTTAGCCCTTCTGCCGGACAAAGACATCCACGTCCTGCCACTTTTGGACCGGTTACTGTCTGCTTTCAGTGAGTATTTATTACAACTTAATTTACTGCATGAATTTCATTAGGACCAGTACACCTGTGTACCAAATTAAAACATTTACAGTAAACCCAGCTTCTTACGTGACAGTAATCGTCTTTGTACCGCACTTACTCACCGTATATTTGACGTCAAAATCGTTAAAGGCCGTGTATTACCACTTTTAAGTTTTTTAAAACCATCTGAGACATAGAATATAGTGTCCTAAAATCTAAAAAAAATATATGTGTTACATAAGGATCTTGTCTAGTCAAAATCGCAGTCAGTTACATGACCTGATGAATTTCACCCGATAGAAAAAAATCGCGAAGTTACCCCTTTTTGGAATGTATTTTCAATACTACGGCTATATTAATGATGATTAATTGTAAACTCACGCGTGTTAGAGCAGGACATTTGCGTTGGGGATACCTCCCCTTAACGAGTGTTGTTAATATGCTGGTTGTACTGTACAATTTACAGTTTTCATTTACTAGGAAGGTACCACCCAGTTAGATCTATTGGAAAAATTCTGGTGAGACCAAGGGGTTAGGATATATATATAGCATGTTTAGCATCAGTACTATTAAGCTCTAGTCCACCATTCGACGGAGTTGTTTGACAAGTCATAATGCACAAATGTTGCCACAGTACGGCCAGTGCTGTTCATATCGATATTATTTAAGGCCTCACTAGACGTACGGAACTTACGGACCAATTTATTGGGTACCCCTTGGTGCTTGCAGAGATCATCGCAAATCGAAATGAGTAGTGTTTCTCTCAATCTAAAATGTTCTCAATTTGACAAATTAAAATGATTTGTAAATTTCATATTTCTTTTTTTTTCCATATTTATTTTAAACTTCCTATCGAAAAAGTTCCTATCGAATAGAACATATATCGATTTTAATATTCCGAAAAATGCTGGCACATTTTTGTTTGGTAGTACAACTTAATACTTATCGACATGGTTTTATCGATATATACCGGTCACTATTTTTTTTTCTACTCCTGACAACATCTCATCTGTCAGTTTACTCCGCCGAATTATGGACTTGACCTTAGTACCTAGTTTACAAGTATTACATCCATTCTTACCTATTAAATTACTTACTAGAGGAGAGCATTCGTGCCCATCGGTGCCCGCGTACCGCGTGCGGTATGCAAGGTTAATCAACGTCAGTCGGCTCAGGCCCAGGTATGATAGCAGTCGTTAAGCCAAGTTAGAGGCGTTCGGGCGGCTCGAGAAATTCTAACAGTCAAGTTGCCCACTCACTTGACAAGCTCTCGGGTTGGAAGTTCAGATGGCAGTCGCTTCCATAAAAATTACGTCCAACCTTGTGATTAGGTAGCGGACTCGGAGCATCCTTCAAGATGCAACTGACTGGGACAACGCTAGCAGGATTATGACTTACTAGAGGTACCTAGTACATATTAAATATACGTTTGATGAAATAATAGGTATAGGCATTACGTATATAGTAAATAGGTTATAACACTTGAAAGCAAATGTATGTTTGTAGGAAAGCGTTTTATAAATTAGTTTCTTTGGGTTTTGGTTTGTGGGCTATTAGTATTACCGAAGATATATAAAAGATTGTTGATTTTTGATTGATTTATTGCTGATATATATAAAAGTTTTTAGCAACAGAGCAAGTTCCTAGTAGGTATGATTTGTGAAGAATTATTTTATTTATCGTATGGCATTTATTTCGAACCGTGAGATCTTCGAGAAGAGAGTACGGTTGCCAGTTTTTGTTGCACTTTTAGAACCACCCAGGGGTCACGTGTAGGGTAGCGATGGGTACTTTCCCTACGGACGTGGTGCAACTTCGACCTCTCTTTGTCAAGTGAGTGGGCAACTTGACTGCTTTTTTCAAGCCACCCGAAGGCCTCCAACTTGGGTTAACGACTGCTGCCATAGACAGCAGCCGGGATCAACGGCTTAACGTGCCTTCCAAAGCACGGGAGCGCTCAGTTAGTAACCACTCAAAGCGGTCACCCATCCATGTACTGACCGCGGCCTACGTTGCTTAACTTTGTATAACGCTTGCGGCACGCAGGCGCCGCTGGGCCACGAGCGCTTGTGAAGAAGAAACTTGAAGTCTGCGAACACATTAGTTTTACTATTAAATAAATATAAACCTTTCAGGTAAATACGGACATCATTATAAATCATTGCGCAACCAATATTAATTTAGGCGTAGACAGTGGACAGTGGATACTGGGATTCTTTGAAAAAGTAAGTCATTCAAGTCAAGGAAATTAATTAAATCTAATTGCTTATATATTGAAACGTGCTGGGAGGTAATTACTCTAATAAATATTTTTTATCGTATACCGTAGGGCAGGGGTCGGCAATTTGTTTTAAGTGGGGTCCAGATATGATAAAAAAATTTTTTTTCGAGGTCTAGAAAAAAAATCTTCTAATGAATCAATATGCATGCAGCATATTTAACATTATTTGGGGGTCCGCAGTTGGACCTTCCGCGGTCCGCCGATTGCCGACCCCTGCCGTAGGGTCTTGCCACCGGAAATGCGAGATTCTCGAAACGATTTTATCGAATGCGATGCCCAGTGGCGCTTGTGTTTATGTTGTTTCGTTCACAGGGACAAATTGTCTCGAATAGACGCTGTGTAAACGGTGGCCACGTATACGGGAAAACCGCATAGGTACGTGAAAAAACCGGATGGACCTCGCACCTTGTGAACGGCCGTCTCGTATAGCCGTATGCGAGAAAATATCGAATCGAATAGTCGCCGTGTTGTGAACCTAGCCAATTTGTATCTTAGAATCGTTCACACGGCGTCCATGCGGGAAAATTTCGTATACGAGAAATATTTTTTTTACCGTAAACCGTACAGTGCCACCAAGTATGCGGGCTCGAAACGAGAAAATAACGAATCGATTGGTGTATGAACGTAGCCTTCAGTTACACCCCAAGAGCATAAGTATGTACCAGGTATTCACTGTCGGCAACGCGTATGTGCGTTCAAATCCCATACAATTTTGTTCCCAGGGGATGTGGCCTGGCAGCGAATCTGTTAACTAATTACGTGATCTGTTCTTGCAGAATTGCGCTCCGCTAATGAAAACCTGTTTAGATGTGTACGGGTACGAACTGCCTAATAATATCTGGCAAATTTACAGCCCTACGTAATGGTGATGATGAGATTTTCTTTCTAGTATTTTGAAACTGTTTATAATTTGATACCTAGGTATTAATTTACTATATTTTATAGACGTTTATTTTAATGCGTATTTTATTTTATGGACATTTATATTACTTTATAGTTCTTATTTATAAAGATTGTGTTGTATTTTGTATCAAATAAAATGTAGTTTTGTATACG
Organism: Cenopis cana; assembly: GCA_951800055.1. Taxonomy (NCBI): domain Eukaryota; kingdom Metazoa; phylum Arthropoda; class Insecta; order Lepidoptera; family Tortricidae; genus Cenopis; species Cenopis cana. Next base: position 8,721,835 of record OX637476.1, on the reverse strand, counting down.
ATTCGTATATATTTACCCCTTTGTCCCAGTTTTATAATGCTTCTTAGACTAAACGCTACATAGAGTAAGTGATGTCTTAACGAATTGTTGGCCATATTTCGGTTACCTATACCGGCACAGGCTTTATAAAACACATATTGACAACGGTTAGGAAAACCTAGCCGCTGTCAATATAATATTAGCTGTAGGATTATTTGTAACTTTGGACAGTCAACCGGTATAAAAACGCATGTCATGTTCGGGTACACCAAATTTTCGTAAAAACATTCCCGAAAATTACCAAAACGGAGTGCAAAACTGGTTCTTAGTGCGAATGACGCACATGGCTAGGTACTAAATTCACGGAAGTTCTGCTACTTCACGTGACGTACAGTGTTCAAAAATATGCGCTGGGACAAAGTGATCAATGAGAGTGAATGATGACGCATAAAATTGCTCTAATATTTTTAAACCTTTGCGATCGTATAAATATGCTCGACTGTAATACGAATGTTAACCCTTTGACCGCCAAGAACCTATAAAGTGGTTGTGTGTCGTCGTGCCCACCACGCCAACAACCACTTAAAAGGTCGGAGTGAAGGTGTACTTTGATCATGAATAAAATCATTTATGAACTGTTTTAATTTGTTTTTATTGGTTGGTTGGAAAAAAACAGTGCTTGGCGTACTGGGCACGACAAAACACTGTCGCTTTGGCGGTCAAAGGGTTAAGGTACTACTCGTAGTCCTACAGCGTAGCACACACAGCGTATTGCATTATTTTTAAATGTCCAGTATTCGGTATGTACCTATTCAAAATATTTAACGAAGAACTAATTACCAAGGTTGAAATCCCGAAGTCTAACAATAATGAATAAGTAAACACTAGAGCGACTGTGAAGTAAATATCTGCATTAAGTATGTAAGTAAATATCACAGTGTAAAAACATTGAAAAATGTTGTATTGGACATTTTGTTTGCATTCGTTATCGTCTCGTTTAAAATACGGGATTGGATCTGAAGGCTTGGGACTTATTGCGTCTACCTTCGACATGAATAAGTCATATGCTTCGTTATAAGAATTGATATAAAAGCGCTATGAATATCTTCGATGGGATTTGTCGCAAATCCAATCGTAATTTTTTGCGTTGTGAATATAATTTACGGTGCTTGAGACGTTGCCAGTTGCAAGTGAAAGGTTTTTAGAATAAGGACCAGTCTAATTGTTACTAACGACAGGATGAAGGTTCGCTTCTCAAAATTGTGAAAACCATAAGTCGGTCAAGCGAGAAAAGCTTAGCCAGCGCTTTGTGATTGTGAGGCGTATCCACGCGTACCGCTTCATCTGGAAAACTAGGACGTCAAACAAACGATAAGTACGACTTCTATATTTAAATATACTGACCTCTAAATGGTGAAACAAAATCGGAATCCATCCATGATTCTGACGCACTTATACTATGGGACAAACCTCGTAATAGCGAAAAAAAAACTCGCTGTTTCATAGTAAAAGGTTCAATGGATTAATCGAAATGTATGGAGAAGCAGATTTTTTGGCACGGACAGAGTTGGTCCCATAATAAACATAGTTTAGAATCACGGATATAATCCGATTTTGCGACTTTGTATCACCATTTAGATTAGAAGTCACCCAATATGGTACGTCTTTTGTGGCTAGTCCATCACAAAATCAAAATAGTTTACCTAACCTACCTACTCCCATACGTACGAATCTTACGAATTTTATTCCAAATATTATGCATGTAAAAAGCGTGTATTTGCGAGGGATCTGGGATATGGGGTGCCCATGAAATAAGCTTATCCCGAAGGGAAACGATATTTTTATACAATAAATTTGCTGATTCTCTCTTGACTATCAGTATTCTCGTTGACGTAATTTGTATAAGTAGGTACAGTCGAGGGCATAAATATGTATACATTTTTGGACCTTATTTCAATGGAATAAGGTGAAAAAGTGTATACATATTGGTGCCCTTGACTGTACGAGTATGTAAGTTCTCTGTAGTAACTTCCATTTTTTATTACCTAATTCTAGACTCTAGCTAGACGATGAAAAAGCAAGCTTAACTTAGGCATACAACACGACGACGACGAGCGCTTTACTAACTACCTACCATTAAAATATTTGTTCGTATTAAATTTGAAAGCTGTATCTATACGCAATAGGACCAAAAGAGAAACTTTATGAATTATTATGGGAAACCTCCGACACGACCACGCGGGCGGCATGAGTGCGCGGTTGGAGGGTGGCCTGGGGAAAAACCAGGGGAAATCTCCGACACGACCACGCGGGCGGCATGAGTGCGCGGTTGGAGGGTGGCCTGGGGAAAAACCAGGGGAAATCTCCGACACGACCACGCGGGCGGCATGAGTGCGCGGTTGGAGGGTGGCCTGGGGAAAAACCAGGGGAAATCTCCGACACGACCACGCGGGCGGTAGGAGTGCGCGGTTGGAGGGTGGCCTGTGGAAAATCCAGGGGAAACGTCCGACACGACCACGCGGGCGGCAGGAGTGCGCGGTTGGAGGGTGGCCTGGGAAAAACCAGGGGAACATGAAGGTCCTCATTTCCCGTTCATTAACGAGTACCTAACTATTATTCCGATAACATTGGTAAGCTGAAAATAATGAAGTACTTATTTCTCAGTGCTTAATCTCCCAAACTCAATTAAAGTAGAAGTGGTGCTCGAAGCTCGATCGATGGTTAGTTAAGAACTACACTGGCTTCAGAGAAACTCGTTCACAGGTTACCAGGGGTAATTGGCTACAGAATAAAGGTAAGTCGGCTGCGATACGTCATGTGTACTCGACTACTCAATTTTTTTTTTGGTTTATCGGCAAGCTAGTTTGCCCCCTAATATACGTCTCTCAATTTGCTCACAAAACACAAGTAATTATAGGTACCTATTGTTTTCCACTATCTATTAGACGGACAAATATGTAAATAGTATAGGGAGACGTTAATTAGGTAATTTTGAATAACTACATCGAAATAATTTTATATTAAAATTGACTTATTTTAAATGTAAAATCATAATTTAGAGCTAGTCAGGTTGTCATGTTGTCATTTACCTGCGAGGTTATTTGTTTTGCTCTAGTTGAATGCTTGAGGTATTATGAAAATTTAATTAGTTTACCTCCCGCGTGGGGCGCTTGTAAGTTTTCGCTTGTCGAATTCATAATGAACATAATGCGGCCCCGTAATTACGAACTGTGAAACGCGCATTTTTAAAATGCTACGTAATGAATGGCATTAAGAAACTAGCTGGTTTTTGAGGAGCCTCTTGAGCTCAAGTCTAATTAAATTTGTGAAGACTCGGGAATTCGTCGGTCGTCTTGTTAATGGGATTGCTCATTCTTCACCGACCGCTACGCTCAGTGGCTGCTGATACTTGTTTGCTGAAAGGACCGGGTTGTCGGTGGTTTTTCATTGCTCTTAGACACTAATCCCCCCTAGGGAGGGTGGCGTCACCGTGATGTGGCCCGAGTGTATTTCTTATTGGATAACCACAAAATATGGCGGGCTAACTGGTTATTGGAAAGTTATGTTGTAAGGTCAACCTGAGGTTTCCCAATCAGAATTACTCCATTTTTTTATACAGCGACGGTGGCAAACATGTTCACCTGATAATAAGCAGATACCGCAGCCTATAGACGCTTGCAACTACAAAAGAGTCACGTGCTGACCCTTTATAAAATTTGAGGTGTCACTGTGCATTTTAGGATTCTGTACTGTAAATTATTTAGGTGATTTCTTTTGGTAGTAGACCGCTTCACCATTGGTTACTAACCTAATATAAATAAACTGTAAAATGCTTTCAGAAACCTTTAAAACGATATTTCTTTTTATACTTGTCTGAGATAATAACAATTAAAAGCTTTTTTCGGAAAAATAAAGTCTGCTCTCAGAGGCAAGTAAGAGACTGTCTAATTACCTTGGTTTATTTTTGCCGGCTAGGTACGGAAAGGAAGCTGTTCCAACGTTTCTCCGTATTTACCGTTGGAACTTACCCACCCCTCAAGTGAGATATGGTTCGGTAGATTGCACAATCTCGGTGCGTGGAAGGAAACTAGGTAGGTATTTCAATTTGTTATCTACATGTGGCGAGTTAATTAACATTGCCGGTTATTAGATCGTTCAAATGTCTTCATTTTGAGCGGATAACAAGGGTGTTGAGACCGCGATACTTGGTACTACAGAGTTTCTTATTTGTGGATGTGGATGTACCTAAACTATTATTTAACATTAAAAAAAAAATGCAAGAATTGTTTGGTAACTAGAGGATACATTAGGTGGAGTTTCGAATCTAATAATACCGTAATATGATACCTCAACTTTCGTTTTAATGTACGTATAATTAGAATAAGCAAATTACAAACAAAATGGTATAAAATTGCTCAAGAAATTCGTTCTTATTTAATTATTAATTAAGGTTATAGCGATACGCTCCTCGTGGATTATTAACATTTCCTGGTAAAGAAACCCGGTTGCTGCCCCCGACGTAGTAGGTATGTATTTATTGTATATATGTAAATCTTTTTTTCGTTCTTTCGTTATTGGATTTTATGTGAGGTGTCGTTAGATTATAACGCGTGAGAGCGACATACATCTAAATCGGTTAAGGCGTTGAGAAGTTCTGAAGGAACAAAGAATCTCACATACATGAACCCTGAAAACATTACACTCCTTTTTGGGCAGTCGTGCAATAAAAAATAATCATTTATTCTAATCTCTTTCGGTATGAATTCATCTCATCATCGCGGTACGGTACACAAAGTAATAATCATTTAAAAACGTTTTCAAGAATGTCATGAAATGTCATAGATTCAAAGTCGTCTTTAAAATAATGCTACGGTGTCTCATTGTTATCTTGAACTCTTTAAAGGTACCTATTGATGAGGTATAAAACGGAATGAATCCGGGTCGTGAGTTGCACACCCGCTCGCCCTCTATTTATCTCCCTTCAGACGCCACTTTCCGTGAAACGTCGTTCATTAACGCCCACAATAGACTTGATAACAATTCTAAAAACTCGTCGCGGAGAGAACAAAAGCTTATCATACCGACTGATCGCTTGATACTCGCATCATTGTGTTGCGCGCTTTACAAACGAATACGTTTGCTCATTTCTGTGCGGGGACTTAGTGAAATACGACTGCTTAAAATCGTATAATCCTACTTAATGACATTCTCTTCGTGTATAATGTCTATTCATGCTTAGAGTTTAATTAGAGCATAGATTTATTATAGGGTGTTAATTTATAGACAGAATTGTGGCTTGTAAAATCAATATTTAATAGTTTTTAAATTTAAATTGTAAGTTGACTTGTGACGTGTACTTAAAGTGTACAATAGTTAGGTATATGTACATTCTTCATGTATGATGTTTATGTGATAAATTCCTAAAGTTGGAATTAACGCAGAAATATCTCGCTTCATTTAATAGTTGTCGTTCTCACATCGATCTAATGAACATACGGGTTTCACAGTGAAGTTTCCTTCGATCTCTTTTGATTACGTTACGTAGTGGTAGCCTGGTAGGTAGTACATCTGGACATGGAATGGAAGCACTTTCAATATGACTACAAACAATAAGCCTTCCGAAAATAGACAGGTAGAGTAAAACCGATCATAAAATGATCAGAACGTCCCTCCAGCCTGACGGAGCATAATATATTAACGAAATTCTTTATTGTATAAAAGAGCCTTAATTAAGTATTGCTTTCCGCCAAACTGTATAACTATAAAAAGTGTTTTTAATCAATATGCGGGAGGGCAGCACCATCGTCGAACCCGAGCCATCTGGCAGCAGGTTTAAAACGGTGCCGTGTGCCGCGGATGCACATACTGGTGGCACGTATTACAGCAACGCTGATTCTTGCTCTGAGCCAGCCCAGTATGGTGCTTATGCTGCGATTCCAGCGTTCAGATATTCTTTCACTCATGTGTTTTATGAAAGAGGACATTTGAGGTGCAAAGACGCCATCAACTGATGTTACAAGTGGGGGAGCATATTATATAGGCACCCTACCTACTAAAGAAAAATTCGCGGATTGAAACAATATCTAGTAATGTAAGGGGCGTCTATTTGAAGATTTTTTACTTTACTTGGGTATATATACGTATAGTCTATTAATTCTTACGTGTCCTATAATGTAAACTCTTTTTAAGACGTTAATTATCACACTTTTATCTAGGATTACAATACTTTGTGAGATACTTTAAGTATTTTCATTCATCATGTCAACATTTTAAGTGATGATTATTGTCATTAAATATCGTCAAGAAGAGTTTGTTTGACATGTTAGGACTCGTAGGGATGAATAATCTGTACACATGTAGCACAGAGTAGAATAGCTGGCGGGGCAGGTTGGTATGAGGTTAGGGGGACGATTTTTGTCGAGTGAAAAGTCCCTAGTGGGCATAGGCTGACACCACCTGTAATGGACAAGGCCCAATGATGTACTCTTATGTAAAAGAAAATAAGAGTCATTCATTTTTTATAGAACAATCAATTTTAAACCGTAAGTATGATCTTTGAATAAGGGTTGACGTGTCCATTATTAGTGCTTGTTCTTAAAGTGTCCATAATTGGTGGTGTCACCCTACCTATTTCAATTTCGTTTCATCAAAACATCAATATACCCATTAGTATAAGTAACTAACGAACCACTATTAAATATTGTTACCGCCCAATGTATGTCAGTTATCCTATAATGACTTATGAATATTTGCGATGCACTCAATTCTTGTTAAAGTTTAAATCCGCAATGTTCATGAGGCTCTTTGTCCGCAGGATTAAACGAAGACTCTACGAGCGGGCTAGAGAAACTTTCACGCATCTTAGTTCGCGATGCTGATGTGGGCGCGCCATCTGGGGGCTGATTTTTGAGTTTCGAATGCTCGACTTTTCACTCCAAATCTGTCAAAAAACGATGATCTGTCAAAGAATGATGTTTTGACAGATGTCGAGTAAAAAGTCGAGCGTACGACACTCAAAAATCGGCCCCCTGATAGGTAAGTACCTTGGATTTTGATCGTCGCCGCGTTCATGAGCGCACGTGCCCGGGGCGACGACGAGCAGAATCCATTTACCGTACAAAACCTTATCTACTGTCATGGCGTCGTTACCGAACAACGTCATTGAACACGTGACATTGGCGAAATCATCATAAATTTGAAGGAAGCCATTTTTTAAAGAATTGAATTGAATAGGTAACAGTGGCGGCGCGTCAAAAATATTCCTAGCGAAGCCGGAAATAATTTGCTTTTCTTATTCTTCATTAGCCGTAGTAAAAGAACTGGACTGGCTGAAAATTAGGCAAGCCGGTGGGAATCGAGTTGTATGGACGCTCCGCCACTGATAGGTAAGTACCTTACTTAGCTGCTACTGACAAGGAAACTGGTAAGTTTTACGATAACGATTAATTAACACACCTTGCAGTATTAGGTACTAAGGGTCAAGGAACCAAAAGATGAACACACCCCAATAGTTGATTCGTGATATATGATTGGGATAGTGCGATTAGAATTTCTCACTTTTTCCGACTGCACGATAATGTAACTCTGTTCCAAATATGTGATTGAGAGTTCTGCGCCACTGCTGCATTATTACTTTTATTTTTTTTTTTTTTTTTTTCCCGTTCACGGGACAATGGTGTCCCGGACCTTTGGGAGGCGTGCGCGGAGCCGAAGTACCGAGGCACCGAAGTGCCAACGAGTACCACATAGCCAACACGTAGAGGCCCTTTTGACAATTTAATGAAATGCAAGGGATACACCGAGCGGATGCTGTCCCTGCCCGTGTCATGGGACGCACACAAAGACAGCACCCGCCAGGGTGTATAGGAACTATTGCTGATTGATGGAGTCTAAATGAACTGGGCTATTGGGTGAATCTGATGGACTAATGGCTGGGCTATTGGGTGAGACAACGGACGCCTGCCTAATAAAACTGTCTCAGATTTTTATTTCCGGCAGACGGTGACTCGCTCTCTGCTAGATGGGCCCCCATAAAATAGCGACATTATAAAATGGCCTAAGGGCAACACCGGTCAGAGAGCTGGGGGTGGAGAGGTGGCACTGGACTTTAAACATATAGCCAACTCGCCACTTAGGTGACCACATCCACCCTCGAGCGACAGCTCTTGCGACTCCACTCTGGACGGCCGGTTAAGGCAAGCCAGAGTCGGAGGGGCCTGTACCACCGACCCACAGGCCACCCCCAGGAGCACTCAGGTACGTAGGGTCGCTACTCCCTAACAGCCCGCCACAGGCTGCCTTACGTTGTTATTATTTATTATTATTATTTATTCAAGGAGTTTCAACAGCTAACTTAACAATTTGGATTCTTAAATAGAAACATGGAGCCAATTACAGAAACTCACTTATAGAAACAAGATATTAAATATTACACTACACACTTTGATACTAAAATTGTATGTATTGGGAGTTTTGCCCCACGACCGGCAGAGGGAAGCGAAGCGAATCAAGCGATCCGTAGCCCAGGGTAGAGGGGGCAGAACTCCCAATACATAACATAACTACTAACCTGGCAACTGTATAAATATAACCTGGTAAGTTTACTGTATTATTTTGGTAAATATTATTCATAGTAGGTATACGTAAGTTCGCACATTTTTATTTTCTTATAAATGCCCGGATTAAAAAATAATAAATTTCTTTGCTCACTTTACAATAATATTTGCATTAATAAGATTTTAATAACAACATAAAAAAGGGAAGAAAATAATATAAACGAAAACTTATACTAAATAAAAAAATTGCCCCAGGTCCTCGGTGCACGGCAGGGTTCCCAGAAGGCTGGCCGCATTGCCACGCTGGATAGCAATGCTAATCCGTTGTGCGAAATAGTAGCCAGCCCTCTGCTCACCAGACGCTTCTATAAGGCGCGTCGAGATGTCCTTATAGAGGCGCCGAGCACTTGGACCCCATGGCCCCAGGGTCTCAACCCCAAACGCCGCAAACAAGTAGCTACTGCCGAGAGTAGCATATTTGCGACGCTTGAGGTTTTCTGCCGAGGAGGCAGCTGCGCCAGCATCAGTTTTGGTGCCTGGAATATGGGACGGTGCCAGGGTATCTACACAAGTAGCGTCCCAGACGAGAGGCCGCCCCATACTCCAAGGCACCAACGTCATTCCGTCAGGCCTCTTGCCGTCGTCCCTTGTCAGCCGTTGGGCTCGAGGACTGCCGGCACCTTGGCACTGACAAGAGCCCTACGGATGACGTCGTTGATGCTGCCATGCCGAGGGATCCTCCCAGCACTGCGGCTGCATGAGAGGCCATGGTGGCCCAGACTCTCCACCATAGCTCCGCACTGGCATCTGTGCGACATATTTGTTGATGCCCCTATTCTAAGGCATGTGGCCATAATATTTGAATCATCTTTATTAACATATACCGTTATCATTATCAATAATAACAATCGGTGTCAAATTGTTCGTTCATCTATTTGCTGTCAAAGTGTTCAGAATTAGGGCGCACTTTTCAACTTAGGTATGGGCAAATTGGCATACTTTGGCATACAATATTTAAAAAAACTGTATTGTAATAGGATGATTGGAATTCAATGTCGACAATATACCGATTCGTATAAAATAATAAAAACTGTATATAATAGGTTACAACACCCAGAAAAGAAATTCAAAAATTGGGGTAGGTAGTCGCTTAAGTGTTCATCTTTTGGTTCCTTGACTCTACATAGCATAATGTGAAGATGTGGGTTGTACCAAACCGTCAGTAAGTAAGGGGTGTTACTTAAAATCTTGTGTATAAAAGCTTGAAGAGTTTCTATGGGATGCCGGCGCCATTTTTACGTTGATTGAGCTGTAATCGTTAGTTAGTGCAACCCGCCCCGCCCTTACACTCAGCTAATTAGGTAGGCCTGCGGAGTAATCACGTAACGTTACTACCGTTAGAGCATATTTAATGTCAATTTTGACGTATAAATCTAATGTCGAAAAATGACATTAAATATGCTCTAACGGTAGTACATAAAGTTACGTGATTACCCCGCTGATTATGGGTTCTTCCACTTTGTCAGGGACCTTAACGTAGTGGATTTTAGGTTCAATTATTATTATTATTTATTTATTTAATAAACACAAGTTAAGTACATGTAAACATAATACATCGCCCCACAAAACTGTGGTTACAGTTTGACTGTAGGATCGGCAGTCTCTTGGTTATATACACTTTAGTTTTATTTTTTAAATTTAAAATATAATATGATGAATACATGTTATGAGTAATACGTAATGACTGCTTATTTAAACAATCTCGTATAAAACATTAGTTAAGTTAAAAATTAAGGACGCTTTGCTCGACTTCGATAGCTGTCATCATTATAACGTAACACATAAATATACGTAATAAAACATCATCTACTATGTTATAAAAATACAAGCCTACTTCAAATATTTGATAGTGCCTCAGGGACAACATTATTTAAAATTTACAAAGTCGTACATAGTTATTACCTAGATCTTACTTTAATTGTAGATACTTGTTAGTTTAACCACTGTACAAACGAATGTTATTGTAAGTAACCTTTCGATCGGGCCATGAATTATTCACGTGGGAATGGTAACCCGCAACGAACAACTGTAACAACCCGCAACAATTCGCAACTCCAAACAAAAACTTGTTTCTTTTCGCTATGAAACAATAACGACAGCATTCAACAGGTCCAAACGCAATCACGTGTTTAAAATTACCATAATACCTAATACAGATCCTGTAGGTACGTAAAAAGGTATGTACTGATAGTTTATTGATTTATTACGTTTAGAGAAAAAACCTAATAACTTATTTTAATGGATTCCGCTGTGACACAAAAAAATGTCATACAATTTACATATATGGCTACGTAACTGTAATGTGCATTATTTGTATTGTGCTATGATGTCATTATCATTACAGACTTAATTAAATGCAGGCGAATTAATGTGCCTAAAATGTGGTCCTCACCTTTTTTGCGCTTGCTAAGTATTTCCCGCGACTTCACCACTGTAATAGTACATTACTTAACAAGGGCGGTCACACCTGGCCATAAAGCGGCAATTAGCGCACGCTTCGCGCGCGGGAAATCCCACTTCCTGGCCAGGGGGTGACATAAAATTTTGTACTTAACACGGGCGGTAATAAAGCAGGCCTCAGATCGCATATTTATCGCCCTTGCCTTCGGCTCGGGCGTCAAAAACCTGCGATCTGAGACATTCTTTGTTTTACCGCCCTTGTTAAGTAATGTACTATTAATCAGACTCTCAAACTTCTTTTTAGGGTTCCGTAGTAAACAAGGAACCCTTATAGTTTCGCCATGTCTGTCTGTCCGTCCGTCCGTCCGACCCCCGTTTTTCTCAGTAACCGTTAGTACTAGAAAGCTGTAATTTGGCATGAGTATACATATCAATGACGCCGACAAAACGGTAGAATAAAATCTTAAAAAATTTTTTTTAGGGTACCTCCCCTACATGTAAAGTGGTGGTGCAATTTTTTTTTCAGCCAAACCCCATCGTGTGGGGTATCGTTGGGAAGCTCTTTTAAAAATATTATAAGGTTTTAATAGTACATTACTTACCAAGGGCGATAAAACAAAGAATGTCTCAGATCGCAGGTATTTTACGCCCGAGCCGAAGGCAAGGGCGATAAATATGCGATCTGAGGCTTTCTTTATTATTGCCCGTGGTAAGTACAAAATTTTATGTCACCCCCTGGCCAGGAAGTGGGTTTTTTCGCGCGCGGAGCGTGCGATAATGGCCGCTTTATGGCCAGGTGTGACATAAAAGCATTTTTTGATTAATGAATAGGTTGGCGTGATATTAAGCTTTGAAGTGATACATTTTTGTTATGGTCAAGTGTCCCCCCCCCCCCCCTGCCAGCTAAACGGTGGCTACTAGGCACGTGAAAAAAATCATGGTAGTAGTAAATACGATGAATTTAAAAGGAAAGGCTAAGTAGACATTACTAGTTAACGAGTAATAGTCGAACTCCAGAAATATACTTTGCAAAAGCAAACTTTTCATTGATACCTTAGATAATGTTGTTAATTCTGTCAAAAACATAGTAAATACAAGTTTGCTAACTTTTTAATCCACATAATGTAACGGGTGGACTACTACGGAACCCTACCTTGCGCGTGGCCCGACACGCACTTGGCCGGTTTTTTTATTTCACTTCGTTTAGGGATGATTTCTAGAGTAAATAAGGGACATAAATAAACCTAGTAACATTCGTTTTAAAATTTATTAATATTTAATTTCACAGGGCAAACCTTAAAGGGAAGCTTAGGTACATTAATTACCTAAGGGCAAAAATAATTTGGGTAAGTTAATATTATATCGTTGAAAGAAAAGGAAATCCTCTTAACACTGAGTCCTCTTTAGAGACTTATCAAGACTTATTCGTCAGTACAGTGCTGAGGCCCGCACATCAAATTTTAGGAGTGTTTACCCCGCTTGAAGTAAGTGCCCATCGAGGACTAACGGGAATTGGGGATACCATATAAGTAATAATAATAAAAATGACGAGACTCGCGACTTGGGTTCCAATCAGAAGCAACGGGTAGAGTTGGTAGAATTTTTCCCGGACAGAAAATTACACCGAGAACGCGCTCATAAATGTTTATTGTGCCCGATAAACGCCCCACTGGAAGTTCACACTTTTCCACTAAGCGACACTAGCTTAAAACTTACCACCCACTGACCTCGTTGGCGACTCATATACAAAACTTGATTTATTAAAAGTGCTTGAGGAAAACCCTAAATATCTTGCACACGGAGGGGTAAGATTCTATTAAATTGTATTGAAAGTGTTGTAATATATCTCTATCCTTACCCCTCTCGACGGCAAGTGAATCTTTAGTTTATTGTTTATGCGTGACCCGTATTGCAAACAATCCAGAGAGTTATTTGTCAACAAGTTTAGTCTTCCATAGACAGATTAGACAGGGGCTATTATTCTACAAGAGCCATGGATTTCCATTTTAAATGAGAAATAGGTTTTCGAACACTGTGAAGACGAATAATACATTTAGTCTAATCGAGAAGGAGTTGTTGGAAAATCAGCAATTTATTAGATTTTTGACAGTTTTAGATATAAAACTGACAAATATACCTTAACCTGGATATACATGAGGCACAGAATATTTAAAAATACATTATTAATATTATTTTGCCGATTTTGGTAATGGTATCGTCAAGTTAACTACGTAGTACTAAAAATGTTATTTCGTTGCCCATTATCATTATTGTGACATTATACGGTATTTTACTCATAGTCAAATCAGCAACTTTTTATTAAATGTCAAAAACGCTCTGTTAGTATGAAGATTGTAAGGACATACTGTCTTAGTGACGTCACTAAGACAGTATGAATAGGTATGTTCAAATCAGCGTCCTTTTTAAATCTTTATGCTTATAAAATCTTTCAATTAGCTAAAATTAATTAATACTTAATTGATGTTTTCCGTGTATTTTCGTTAGATCTTTTATTAGTCAACTAAAAAATATATTTTTTTTTACATTTGTTTAATACCCTATTCCCGTGTTACTAAGTAGATTTTTTAATTTTACCATTTTACCGCTATTTTTTGTCTCAATTTTGATACAAGCCTGTCGGAATAGTTAAAATTACATGCGAAATCAAAAACAAATAAAAGTAAAACTTCCGAATTTAGAAACCACATTCAGAGATTTAAAGCGGGCACTTCATTCTGTGGGTGTGGTTATCTATAATGTTATGTTACTAGTTACTTCTTTAGATAGTGATTGATAGTTACTTAGTGACCGAAACTCTTGGTGATGGATAGGTATTTATTTTGTTCAGTATTGTAGGTATGTATGTTTAAAGGGTTACAATGTTTATACTAGTTACGATAAAAAAAAAAAGTTTATTTCATTTAAACTTAGTTGGTAGAAATACAATAAGGTTGAGGTCTCCTATTAGGTGTATCGCACCTGTATCAGGAGGTCTCGCTCTTCCAAACATAGGACAGTTTTCAGATACTAACGCTAAAATGAAATACCTTAAGATTAATTTTAAAAAATTATAAAATTTTAGAACACTTAGCTATATTATATTTAACTTAACTATGTGTGTGTGCGCATGTGTGGGTGTGTGAGTGTGTGTGTGACGTGTGTGTGTGTTTGCGTGTTCGTGCGAGTGTGTGCATGTGTGTGAAACAATGTTTACATAAAACATGTCACGTTACTAGTTAAAATATCATTTTCTTCAACTTAGGTTTCTACATTCAGTAACTTTTCAGTCTCATCATAATTTAGATCAGTTATCCATCCTATTAACTTTTGTTTTACAATCAAAATTGTTGAGAGAATGAAGATTCAAAATTTTATTTATTCTGTTATATACCGATGTCTTTAGGTTACGGTGATCATCAGTGATCACTAATCGTCGTCGTGCGAGCCATGCGCGATGCCGACTATCGTTGATAATGGCAAGTAAGCTATCACCGTCATCAAAAAACCATCCTTATACATTTAGTTTAAAATAAGAATTTTTGATGATCTAAATGTTTTTTTTCTAGCAAGTATGTAGTATTATTATCATTTTCCAAATTTCGCTTGGTAAACTTCGTAGATTACCTCTACCACGAGTTTGTATCGAAAGTTCTTACCGTACTCGCTAGCGACTGCATAAACGATTTAGTATGGACAAAAGTACAGCGCCTCTGGCGGTCACTCATAGAACTAAGGATCGGTAGTATGAGTCCTACGGTAAATTACCTATCGAAAATTAAACGCTAGCGACTAACGTTCTGTAGCTGTCAAGTAGCCGTTTCTGTAGAAAATCGGTACCATGAGTTACAAATTTGACAGAAGCTATCGAACAATACGATATCGACTGTAGAAAACTATTACTATACTCGCTAGCGACTGCGTAAACAATTTGTATGGACAAAAGTACAGCGCCTCTGGCGGTCACTCATAGAACTAGGGATCGGTAGTATGAGTCATAACAGTAAATTACCTATCGATAACTACGAGTATCAACGCTAGCGACTGACGTTTCCGTAGAAAATCGGTACCGTGAGTTACAAATTTGACAGAAGCTATCGAACAATACGATATCGACTGTAGAAAACTATTTCACTTGCAAAATGGAGCGTGAGAACCGTGAAAACGTTAGAAATAATGTGTCAATCAAGCTACGGTAGCCTAGTGGTATAGGCGAGCAGCTGTCAAGCGGCGGTCGTGGGATCGAATCCCAGCTCATACCAATGAGTTTTTCGGAACTTATGTACGGAATATCGTTTGATATTTACCGTTAGCTTTTAGCGCTGAAGGAAAACATCGTGAGGAAACCTGCATACATCCGCGAAGAAATTCAATGATGTATGGGAACTATTGGGTAGTCCCCAACCCGCTCTGGGCCAGCGTTGGGACTACTGCCCAATCCCTCTCATCTATGAGAGGAGGCCTGTGCCCAGCAGTGACACGTATATAGGCTGATGTTGATGTCTTATTTAAATATATTTTGAGCATTATTTACATAAATGGCAATTTTGGTGTGGTATATGTTGGGGAAAGCTGTGAATAGTATGAAGACGAACGACGTGAACAGGGCAATTTTCAAGCTGATATGATCCAGAAGATGAGTTATATACCTGAACAAATTTAAGGTATTTTATAGTAAATTATAATAATTATGAACTCGCTCCCTTCGCTTAAAATAGGTAAAATAAAAGAGTATACATACATAATATTTTTTTTTAATTTTTTTTTTCAAAATTTTGAGAACTCTATTTCCTAATAATTCCTAAACATTGTACAAACAAATCTAACCAGATTTCTTACATTCTTAAATCTAACTACTTTAATCTATTGCTATCCCGCTCTGCTTCCTGTTGGAAATTTCACCACTTACAGTCAGATCTGACAAAAGCTTGCCTTGCCAAATCCAACTGTTAATACAAACAAAAACACAAAATCAAATATTTATTCTGCAGGCCACAGGGACCTTTCACATGTCCAAATATTCATTAACAATGTAGCATAGTCTGACAATAACAACTTTTAGATGTCAAAATATTAATTTACAATTAAAGAATTTCTGATAACAACCACAAAACTACAAATCAACAAAGTCAATATCTTACAGTGTAAATAAAATTGCAAAACTAGTTTAATATTGTTATAGATGTATATGGTCTCCAAAAGTCAATGACAATAAAGCTAATCCAGAACAGGATATTTCTCGACAACACAATAAAAGTGCCTGAGTGCGAGTCCTTCTGTGGACTGGAGATGAGAGGTTTTGCATCGGACTGCGGCACATGCTGTCTGGCACCAGTAGCTGGTAATGTTCTTGACAACCGAGCAGCAGGATCGTCGCCATGTATTAGGTCATTCAGGCCCGTCTCACTCCTGTCTAGAGAGGATACAAATAAAATGTAAATCAGCGCCGTTTAAATAAATAAAAACACAGGCCCGCTAGACAAGGACACAGACATAAGTAATTTCCACCTTTAGCAAAGTGATAATTTTTATCAAGTCGCATATTATCTGCTTCATGGCCCAGAGTTGTAAAAGGCCCGGTCTTAAGCAAGAATCAGGTGCTGTTGGTGTTGAGCAACCACGAGAATACTTATATTATAAATGCAGAAATATCTTTCTGTATGTTACCTTATTTTGGATCAGCGTACGTTGCCGATTCTGCCCACTGACGCAAATTAATACCCTTGCCGGGGGGCTTCTAAGGTCGCCAATCCTGTTAACACAAAGAAAAGGGACTTTTAATTTTGTCTAATCACTTGAATCCAAAAATATTTGTCATAAAACAAGACTGCGGAGATTGTATTAACGAACGAAACAGTATTAAACGACCATTATTAAAATGTACATTGAAATTAGCTACTTACTTCTGCATATTTAATCAACCAATTTTAATTAACTGGAATTTACGTGGCACTAGAAATACTCATTTTAATAAATCATAACGACATAACGTCATCATAACAAACCACTCTCACTGTCAAATTGATAAAATAACCGGACCAAATAAAAGATTCTCAAACACAGAACATTGTGACACTGTTCTATGACACTTTAAATTAAGAGGATTATAACTATATTTTTAAAAGGAAGGCTTGGATACGTGGATTTTTGCCTAGTATCATCCGTGCTCTGTTTTTTTAGTATAGTTAGACAGAGATAGAGTTGTGTGCTGTGAAGTTAGGCACGTTAGTTTGTGTCAAAACCTTAACTACGCGATGTATCGTTTTAACCTTAGCGAGTGTAGTTAACGTGTAACTCACTCGTGGTAGCAGTTAAAACGAAATCTATTCGAAACTCGTTTACACGCTAACGTAATATACTAAATAATTACAAAGACGATCGGCCATATTTGTTTGTTGCTATTGATAGATGCGTTCAGAAACTTAATTTGTGCATAAATAAGTGATTTTGATTCGTTTACTTCATAAGGCTTAGCACGTGTTGCGCTCGAGAGTACGTCGGCGTATCTCGAGCTATCCGTCACTTTCTAACAGCGCCAATCAGAAAAAGACGCGTAGCTCGAGATGAAAATTGGGAAGACTGCATGTAAATCACTCTACAGTTTAGATGTACGTGGTAATAAATTAAGGCCTTGTATTACCACTTTTGAGTTTTTAAAAACCATCTGAGACATAGATTATAGTGTCTTAAAATCTAAAAAAAATATATGTGTTACATAAGGATCTTGTCTAGTCAAAATCGCAGTCAGTTACATGACCTGATGAATTTCACTCGATAGAAAAAAATCGCGAAGTTACCCCTTTTTGGAATGTATTTTCAATACTACGGCTGTATTACTGATATTTAACGTTTTATTTTTGTACTCAATTAAAGATCGTAAATAGTTATAGACAAATTCGCAGGGTTTGCTTTGATAGAATGATTGGCTTAATGACTATAGCTAAATATTTACAAAACTGCGCGCAGAGCTTGCGTAGAGAGCGGGATGATTAATTATAAACTCACGCGTGTTAGAGCGGGACATTTGCGTTGGGGATACCTCCCCTTAACGTTTTTAAAATGTTAATTCAAAGTAGCTACTTACCGCTGCATGTACTCGACCATTATTTGGAACTGCGAGGCACTTGTACGCATTTTTATCGGTCTCAAGAAAAACGAAAAATGCGAAACGACGACCGAAGCGAAAAAGTTAAAATAGGTGGCGGTAAAAAACACGATCGTATCAGTGTCACATTTATTTATTATATATATATATATATATATATCCCGCTCTCTAAGGGAACTCAGCGCGTTCTTTTCGTAAATATTGGTGTAAAATCAAGAAGACTTGATAACGAATATGTAAAACAACACATGTGTTCAAAAACTAAATTTATTTCTTAACGTAGTCTCCTAACAAGTCTACACATCTATGCCATCTTTTCTCCAGACTACAAATTCCATTAAAAAAAAATCTTTGTCTTGACTCTCCAAATATGCCTCCACAGCGGCCATAACCTCACTGTTCTTCAAAAAATTTTTGCCTCGGAGATTTTCCTTCAGCCGTGGAAACAGATAAAGGTCGCTGGGGGTTAGGTCTGGCGAATAGGGGGGTGTTCCACCAATTCGATCGATTCCCAGCCAGTCGATTGCCAGCGTATCTCAGATCGGCTTGACTCCCTGGCCTTGCGTAGAGATGTAGCCTCGCTCTGCATTTTCTATCGCTTGTATCACGGGGAGTGCTCGGAGGAATTGTTCGGACTCATCCCTTCCGCATCTTTTCGCCATCGTCCTACGCGTCAGAATTTCCATCCTCACCACTTAGATGGTTGGCAGTCCACGACTGTGCGTTTCTCAAGAAATTTCCTGCCCCGCACAACCAAACTATGGAATGAACTGTCGCCTGCGGTATTTCCGGACCGATGCGACCTTCAAACCTTCAAGAAGAGAGCGTACTCCTTTCTTAAAGGCCGGCAACGCACTTGTGGCACCTCTGGTGTTGCAGGTGTCTATGGGCGACGGTGATCGCTTACCATCAGGCGATCCGTTTGCTCGTTTGCCCCCTATAACATAAAAAAAAAAAAAAAAAAAAAAAAATTCGAAACCCGCATCCCGGATTGCAGCCATTGCAACACCTGGCCTTATGAGGAGGTCCGTTGTTGTCTGGGTGGAACATTCTAGGCACCCAACGAGCGGATACTTTATTCATGTGCAATTCTTGGGTTAAGATTCTTTGAATGCTGCCATACGAGATCCCTGTGACCTCATTTAAATGTCTGATTGTCACTCTTCTATCAGTTAAACTAAATCTTCTATTTTTTTGACATTCTTCTCAGTGCGGACGATGGAAGGCCAGCCCTCGCGGTGTTCGTCTTTACAAGATGTTTTACCCAAGTTAAACTCCTTGCGCCAGTGTGCAACTGTAGAATACGGAGGAGCAGAGTCCCCTAATTTTCCCACCAATTCAACATGTATATCTTTAGTACATATTTTTTTCAAACAGAAGTACTTAATAACGGCTCTCACTTCAGATTTTTCCATTTCCACGCATTTATTCCGACAACTCACGAATAAATAAATTTATTTAAGTGACAGATATCAATTTTTTTACATATATTTTTTAATTTACTGGCCAGTAACTGCCCTAAAAAATAAAACCTCTTTTTGCTTTTTTCAGCCACTGAAAGTTTTTCATTATCATTACTTTTGGATCACCCCTCGTACTTCTTCTTCTTGGTCATATCCTTATTCCTGAGGGACGTGATGACTCTCTCTATAAGTATAATCTCTCTCTCTCTCTCTCTCGACTATAATCTCTCTACTACTGCTCTCGAGAGCCTGTACTCCGAACATCGAACTTCATATAGTGCCGTCCCTTTCACTCCTATCGAACAGAGAACATGGCAAGACACGAGACGAAGTTCGATGTTCAGAGTAGTCCCTCAGGCCGTTCGGTCTTGTGCCATATGTACAGTTGCCTGTAAGCTGGACCCGGTAACTTCTTGGATCACATCTGTCCACCTCCTGGGTGCACGTCCTCTGCACCTCCTACCATCGACACGCCCAGTAATTATGCGCCTTTCTAGCGCATCCGATATTTATTCTAAACGTGTACATTTACAAGGATAATCTTTTTTCTCAGGTTTCAGAACTTATTATTGTCCAACTAAGTATTAAACTAAAAATCATTGTTAAAGAGAGAGAAGACATCGAAAAAAGGGTTATGTTTATGTTAGCGTTGACTGCTGTGAAGTTAGGCGCATCACTCTGTGTCGAAATGAACTATATGAAGTAACGAGTTAACGTTAGCGAGCGTAGTAAATGTGTAATTGACACATGGTACCGTTCAATCGAAAACTATTCGAAATGCGTTTGCTCGCTAGCGACTGTAGTAACGTAATGCGTGTTTTCGATAGCAACTCATGGTAGTGCTAAAGGAGAGGCGACAGTTTTTTTAATACATTCAGGGCTGAGGACACGATATCGTGTCCGTTCGTAGACAGTTTTCGCTACAAAGTTGAAAAACCATGTTATCGGCTACGAGCGTAGCGCGTAGCACTCGTAGGCAATTAATGTGGTAAATAAATGTGATGTAACCTTCATAAATCAAAATTTACCCACTCTTTTATTTACAATAACCTTTTATAATAAACGTTGGCCTTGTTTATAACCAAATTTCAAGTCCATAGTATAAGTAGTTCCTTTACATACAAAGTTGTGAGTATGCTTAGGTACTTAACTTACCTTTTTCTATGAAATTCTAAAATGATAATATAAAAAAGTAATCACGGTCTTGCAGAAGCTGAGTAGAATTTTAAAATAATAAACGCGAGAGCAAAAAAAGCACATTCAATTAATTTCTTCTCAAGCAATGAAATATTTTTTATTCACTTCCTTAGAAATTTGAGTGCTCCCTTTGAAAGAAAAATTCTAAGAAAAATCAGCATAAAAATTCAGTTACTTAGTAACGACGCCTCACAATTTGTATGGCGGTGATCATCCCCCGAAAAACTTTGGGCGTCATTAAAACTTATAATGTGCAAAGATTCTAGCTCCGTGACAAAAACAGGGTGTACCTTTTCCAAGTGAAATATTTTTGGAACAAACTAAGGCCAAACGGAGACATTTTAATTTAAATCACGTCGCAAGGACCTAGCGTTTACGTGCAGAATTTTATAAGGCTCGTTTATTATCGAGTATCGTTAAGTCATGTTGAATATGACATTTGTCTGTAGAATTGTTTTGCTAAATTCTGGAAGGAATTACGCAATGTTAGTAACTATAGTCCCCGGCGCAAAAGTCACTTTTGGGTTATAAAATGAATGGAAATAACAGGTTTCAATATTGAGTTCTTATCTGCCGAGGACAGTAGTAGGCAGTTTGCATTCAAATCCCAATATAGCAATAAGAGTGCGCAGTTAAGTAGCCTAGGGAAAATCCAGGGGAAGCCTCCGACACGACCACGGGGGCCGGGTGGTACAAACATTGGGATATTCTAAGAGTTTGCGCTCCAGTGAGATTAGTTGAGCGGTTTCAACCGAATCTGAGGTGTTAGTGGAATCGAACCTACCCTAGCTGAGACGAGTCCAGCAAGAAACTCAATAATGACTGGACATCTGTTGTATATCTTTGAAGTCTAGTGAGATTTTTAATTTTTTTTTATTAAAAATGGAATCGCTCTTGGCCAGCATCTAGCCAGGGGGCAAAGATTTGTATCCACTAACACTTTATGGGCAATGCCTGAAATAAACGATATTGAATTGAATTTTATGCGTATCGAACAAAGGACCTAACCTCTAGCTTGTAATATTTTATCACCTAATCTTTCGTTATCTTAACATTTATTATAATAGCATACTGAAATTACTGAACCAATACTATTGCACACGAGCTAGTTACTTGTGCCTACATTTAGTTTGTTTGTTATTATAAGCCAGTGAGGGCTGTGAGCCATCAGCATTTTACCATTATACCTAATATAGAGGTATGTGATTTTAATGAGGACAGTCTCAAGTGCCTTTCTGTGTGCCTAGTTTTCTTTTGCATGCATTTTTATTATATGGGGACTAGTTAAGTTCATTTCCGACACAGCAAAATAATAGCCGAAACACCGCAAAAGTACTTTACTTTGATTTGACAAAAGCCATCTTCTTCCACAACCAAGATAAATGGATTTTTATCCCCCTTGAAAAAAGTCCCAGGTAATCTCGTTGGTCCTGTCACGGGTGTTTTCTTACGTGGTAATATTTTCAGATGTTAATAAAAGGTGAACATTACTCAGGACGAGTAATTATTGCGCTCGCCGATGCGAATGGTTTAGCGATGTGTGATAATAATATATTTTTTATACAATGAGGCTACGTATATACGGCTATATTATAGTTAACCCACTAAATATACATAAGCACCATTGCGGTAAATACGAGTACTGAATTAGGATATTTATTCTAGGCTGTACAGTGTACAGTGTAGGTATACGTAGACTAACTATATGCCACTTTAATTGTGCATTAAAATGTTATATCGCCGACTTTAAATCATGTGTTAAGCATTAATCAGGAATAATGTTTATTGTAACAATAAATACACGACAACAGCGCCAAATGAATGTAAAGTGTGTTGTTAGGTAAAATGTTATTCATAGAACTAGTAAAGCTTCATTTATATTCAGTGGAATTATTGGGGTGCTGCGAACAAAGTGAAGTGGACTGAAATTAGGTAAGCTTACGAACGTGTATGGTGCCTCCGAGAATATATAACACATTTAAATTAATTTTTGGGGTTTTCGAAAAACTTGTTTATAAAATATCATTTGTTATATATACAATAACAGTAGCTTTTCGATGAAAGAAAATATCGCGAGGAACCTGGGGGCCGATTTTTGAGAGACGAACGCTCGACTTGTAACTCGAGGTCAAAAAACTATGATGTATTGACGGATGTCGAGTGAAAGGTCGAGCGTTCGACACTCAAAAATCGCCCCCCAAGTCTAATCCCAATAGGCCTAGTTTTCCCTCTTAGTTAAAAGGTTATTTACAGTGGCTTACTTGAAAACTAGTGCCTACGCCAAATCATGGAATTAGGACCCCGGGCTCCTTTAGCACGTTCACTGTCCCCATACTACCATACATATTATAATTAAATTGAATAAATTATTAAAAAACAAAACGATCTAACAATTGGACTGTGCATTCAGTATCATTATGGGAATGTGACTCCATAGTGGAAGCATGGAATCCTGTAAGACAGGTTCATAACCCCCACTTTGGAACACCCGGACAGCAGGGAACGTGTGTACAATGACCGTCGCATAAATATTATTAATATGTCATTAATAATAGCAAAGTTTATTACCTATTGATTTATTGCAGATACATATATGTAAAATAAATAGAGCAAGTAATAAAATAATTTTGAAAAAAAGTAGATCAGACCGTGACGGGGTTTTTGGTGCATAGCATAGAAACGGTATATTGGTGTGTAATGTAATGGTATACCTACGCTACGCGAATTCGTGCGTTAGTACAGCATAGCTAACTAAGTACAATCGTAATAAATAAGATGAGATTGGAATACTATTGTTAGTAAATTCTATAAGTCATTTATAATGAATTAAATTTACAATAAGTTATATAATAAAAATAATACAATATGAATAAATAATAGTAATGTAATTCTTTAATTAATTGTTAGTTAACTTTGTACTTAACTTTTTCTTCAGAGCATGGGTAACTTAAGCTTAGAACTTAGCGAATACATTAGTAATGTACTACTTGTATATTATTTTGGCAGCCCTAGAGAAACCGAGCAAATATGGAGCGTCGTCTTGGCGAAAGTTATTGGCTATGTAAGCTCAAAACAAGCCTCCAAGTTTCCCAATATCAGCGATATTATTCGTTTCTTCGGCCTTTTATGCAAATGGACTGAGTTGACACGGCGACTCTGCATTATAAACAAAGAACTTCTCAAACTCCTACGCTTTACCTGTCAAATATTTGAGAACATGAAAATAAGGTAAATCTCGTTATATTTGGAAAGTAATTATGAGATTTTACGAGATAGTCATTACAATGTTTATATGTCATTACAATGGTAAGCGGTCACCGCAGTCTATGGGCGCTTACAACTCCAGAATGCCAAATGCCCGTTGCCGACCTATTAAAAAAATATAAGAAAGAGAAGTATCTCTTTCTTGAAGAGCTGTATTTCAGTATGGGGATACTGTAGCCCCTCGGGAAAAACTCAGCAGGGCTCATTCCACCACCAGAGCGCCTGGCTCCTCATTCCACTTCCACAACAATTAAAATAATATTTTAGATATATCTTAAATATTCTTGCCCATTTTCAATTAATATTCAAGAAAACCAGGATAGGATGGGCAAGCCTCAAGTCGTATAATAATTTACATTTTAGAAAAATAAAAATAGAAACTGACATTCACACACAAAATATTGGTGACTCACAGAAACTTTTATATAGTCACAACACTATAAGCTAACCACAGGATGCGAATAAATCATGACTGTATTCTAAAAAGTGGTAGAGATAAACTACGATATCATGTCCTGCGCCTCCAAAATTCAAAACGCTTCAATGTAATTTATGAAACTCCCAACGCATGTGTGCGTGCTGAGACAGCAGTCAGACAAAAAGGTGCTTTATAAATACTTTTACAATTACATAGAACCGTTTTGAATTTTGGAGGCGCGGGACATGTTATCGTACCTAGTTTTTCTCTATTTCTAGCAATTGTAAAAAATAGGATATCTCATTGATATGTTATGAACCAACACAACCAACTCTTACGACACCCACGGAAAGGAGGCGTGTACTCATACTGTTCTAAAAAAATATATGCAATTTAAATTTCCGAAAACTTCCTAAGGTATATATTTAAAAATAAATTTTAGTTTACGATTAACATGTAGTCATGTACACATAAACATGTTCCATCCGCTCGTTAAGTACGAGACGGATGAAAATATTATAATAGAGGAAAAGTGTAATAAATATTTTCCAGTCGACAAACAAGCCTGAGGGTGCGCTACATTAAATAATATCGACATATCCAAGCCAATTTCGTACTTTCCGCTAAGCTTATTTCATACTCCCGCACGCAAACATATCCTATACGAAAACAGATTCGATTTGCATTTTAGGGTTATAAGACGAGCAATAACACATTTCACATTTTTGCTCACTCGAGTATTACTTGACGTAGAAAATTGAACCCGGGCTTTCGCGATAATGCACTGGGAATTTATGTTGTCTTCAAGGATTTGGCGTAAGAAATTACACCTAGTCCAGTTTTCACTTAGTAAGTTTTGGGGCGGGCTATTTTATGTATATTTTGCAAATAGGTACATCACGAACACGATAATCTGAAATCAAATATCATCAGTTTATATATTGTTGTCTATTATATTGATCGGCCTAGGTAATTCAATTCCAAACGAAGAATATTATATTCATGCCAACAAAAGGAATGTCCTCACCAAACAATTGATCTTTATTGATAGCCTAGGCGACTTCCTGATTTGTCGGTGCGGAGGCGGTACGATATGAGAAAACTGTCAAATGTCAGTGTCAACTGTCAGTCAACTCGGTACTACGTTTTACTGCGCCCCTACATTTAAATGAGTGCTTCCTGACTGGCGCGGGATGTGCGGAAGCGGGACGATGCGAGGGCAATACTGGTCTGCTTCTGCGCATAATATTACTACTGCGTAAATGTAATACTGACAGTATTCTGTCAAGTGGGAATCTTTGCGACGTCCGTAAGTTTACGTCAAAGAAGAAAATGACACATATCGATCCCGCCCCGCCAAGTCAGTAAGTCGCCTAACAAGCCTATTCGGTTCGAGTAGCACAATTCGTTTCTCATTTCTTTTGTTTCGAATAAATGACTTTGTTAAACGATTTACGGCCAGTTCGAGTGACGAATGCTTGTAGGGATAAATGTCAACCCGTAAATTGGGCCTACACAGTACTCGGCGTTACGCCAGATACCTTCATTATACTGACGGAAATTAAAACCTACGCTGTACTGGGCTAATGTGTTTTATACATAGCTATCGTTTATTCCGTAGCATTACGCACGAAATACCGGATTATGTGGATACGTGGGGTATATATATTTGGAAACAGTACGCATTACACAAATACATTATAAGACTTTAAATTATAGTATTGTGGGATTGGTACTTTTTGATAGCTGTGTAAGGTGCTGGCTGCTTGATGATGAATAAGGAACGTTCGAATGGAGTTTGAATTGTTTTGGAACGGCGAATGAGGTGACGTGTGATTCAGTTTGTTAGACGATGTGAACGAAGCAAGATGTTATTATAAATTTGTAAATAAACGAAAGTATATTTTGCAAGAAGTGTTCATCATTTTCTAAGGTCTACAATTTTGGGGGCTCGTCCGGGATGAACAAAAAACCCTAGACAAAAACATTCTGGACGACGACGAATTTGAAGATGGAAGACTAAACACGAAGACGGAGAAGTAAGACGAAGACGAATAAGGAAGACGAAAAACGAAGACTAGACGAATAACGACAGCAACAATCATTTGAAGACAAACTGAAACGAGAAAATGATGGACAAACTACAAGAAGTTCAGACGCTACCCATTTTTACGGCAGAAGATGACGTCAGTGTTGGATTTTTCATCCAAGAAGTGGAGCGCAAAACCAGGATTTATAATTGGACACCACGGCACGAATTTCTCATCGCCAAAATGAGACTTAAAGGTACGGCGGCATCATGGCTAAGAGGCTCGGATTCTTTTGCGGATTGGCAAGAGTTTAAAGAAGAATTATTGAAGGAGTTTTCGGAAGACTACGACGATTTTCCTGAAAAAAATATTCGCGAAGGACACGATAATACTTCGATGTTCGATGCGGGATCTATTCCGAATACATCAACGGCTACCGAAATGACAATCGAAGTCAAATTTGAGGAAAAAGAATCGATATTCAAAATTGACGAAATGTGTCACGCAGAAAATATTAGTGTCATAAATTTAGATTGTTACGAATTCGAGAAATTGTATCAAGACGAAGATATTCATGTCGAGGAATGCAAAGATGAGATGATGGAGCAAAACTACGACAGCACGTTGTTGAGAGTTTGCGATCGTAACGATGTCCACACTACTACAACAAAAGCGAAGCGAGAACACGAGCAGTCGTGTGTCAGGACTGACCGAAGCGGTTCCTTTGTCAAGAGGAGCAGGAGCCCAAGCTGCAGTTACACCGGAAGGGCGAAGTCGGGGAAGTTAGTCAGCTCCCACTACGGTTTTGAGAGAACGAGCGGAGAGAAGATCTACGATGAGCTGTTCCTGAGTGCGCTGTTCTATGAAGTGTTTTTGTGTTTTCGAAAGTATAGGTTTTATTTATTCGGTGTTTTGTTGAGTAGTTAGGGTTTTTATGATGTGTTTTTTTATAACGATGTACATAGGGTGTGTAATGATGACGTAAGCAAGGTGACTGCTGATGATGGGTAAGTGCGGTGTTTGAAGGTGCATGACTGAGAGACCAGACCATGAAACAGGAGGGCCGAGTGTGGGATTGGTACTTCTTGATAGCTGTGTAAGGTGCTGGCTGCTTGATGATGAATAAGGAACGTTCGAATGGAGTTTGAATTGTTTTGGAACGGCGAATGAGGTGACGTGTGATTCAGTTTGTTAGACGATGTGAACGAAGCAAGATGTTATTATAAATTTGTAAATAAACGAAAGTATATTTTGCAAGAAGTGTTCATCATTTTCTAAGGTCTACAATTTGTATATCTTCACTACAAGAGATTGCCTTTATAACACTTTCATGAGGAATTTCATTTTATGGTGTTGATGTTGATGATGTACAATTTCATTGGCAAGAACACACCGCTATTTGAGTTCTCTGCTACAAAGCGGTAAAATACACCATCGGCTACTCAAGTGGCGCTACAAAAATGCCAGTGGATGTTTTATGTACACTTAACTACCATTTTTTGCTTTTTTAGTTTTGGAGCGAGCCTCCATTGACTAATAATCTGACGCCGGGGCAGGAAGGGGCGCCCTGGGGGCACTTAACTACCTAGTTAGCATGGTCACGTTTATGTTCGATATACCTCTCCTCCTAGCAAGTAAGTGAGAGTGGAAGGGACGAATTTTAAGTAGGTAATTATTAAATTAATATATAAAATAAATAAATAAAAAGAAAATATGACCGAATTTACCGAAATTATACTAGCCAGGCTGAGTTTTAGGTACTTTGCGTACGTCATGACGATTAGGTATTGGTTTACTTGTTGTTATGAAAGCCAGCAACAAGACCAACAACATTTTTTGTACGTTATGAAAAAAGGTACCTACCTAAACATAACGTTATAAGTTATTGATATGATTATGAAGTGTTACAAAGTTTGCCAGTGGCTTCTGTATAATAAGAAACTTATCATGGGTAGCAAGCTTGTCTAGCTCATCTACTACAGCTTAGGTACTGCCTGCCTTCAGCCTACGCGTTATACATCATTTTTAGGGTTCCGTACCCAAAGGGTAAAACGGGACCCTATTGCTAAGACTCCGCTGTCCGTCTGTCCGTCTGTCACCAGGCTGTATCTCATGAGTCGTGATAGTTAGACAGTTGAAATTTTCACCGCCGTTCAAATTGTTGCCGCTATTATAACAACAAATACAAAAAAATAGAATAAAATAATTATTTAAGGGGGCTTCCATACAATAGACATGATTTTTAGATAATGGTGCGGAACCCTTAGTGCGCGAGTCCGAGTCGCACTTGGCCGGTTTTTTCTCATATATCCTCTATGTTATTCTTTCTTAAGGCGACCATTTCCCATTTCTGCAATATGTTTATGCGGAACATTAGGCATGAATCTCAAAAACAAACACGTTTTGTCGATATGTCATAGTAATCGGAGCGCGTCAGGGACGTGTGGGTGGTGAGAGCGTCGACACATCGATCTTTTATTGACGAGATATGTCTACTCGTAATGCACTCTATGTGGGTCGGTGTATCTTTAGTTATCTCTCCGATAGGAGGAAATTATACTTCCATACTCGCGGGCTTTTAGCCAAACGAGTACGGAATGGTCCTACGTGCTGTTCTAATGCTAGGAATTTGCGCACTATTCGACATTATGTTCATGATGACGGCTTTTTGTAGGAGAATATAAGTAAGTGGGTGACTATCAAGGGTTTTTAGGCTGGTGTGCAGTGCGAGGGATAACTCCTGTGGACGAGATGACGATGGGAATAGTCTTGACGGTGTTGACCTTCCATTGGGTTTTAATTTCTATACATTTGCTTTTAGACATCACCCCGCCACGTGGAACCCTTAGCCGTTAGCTGCCAAACAAAGTTTTCGTTTATATTTATCTTTACAGTGACTCCGATGGATTTGCCTTGTATTCCATTTTCTTTTTCAGCGGGAATAGCCACGTGGGTGATAAATGACAACTCTGAGGTGGCACAGTCGACGTCAAAGGTATGCATACATTTTTCGCCTTTTTACAATGGAATAAGGTGCAATATAGTAAGCATACCTATGTTTGACGTCGACGCATCTCTGTGTATTATTTACGACTTTTACGAGGATTTATTCGAAGTAGGCCAATAGGCACGTGAGAGGAACTATAGGTAGGTAAGTATGTTTCCGTTCCGATAGATCATATATTTTTATGGAATTTTGTTAAATAAAACATTAGTGTCAAATTGGTGGCCACTTCTGGGTAAAAGGAGCATCGGACGTGTAGCTTGATGGGTTAACAATATTAGGCATGGTCTAAGAAAACAAGGTCTGCCTTACCGGGGCGTGACACAATTCGCTGTTTGATTAAAGTTTTCATAGACAATCAAATATCTCTAAGGGACCAACTACAATTAGACCACAATAAAGGGTAAATACTAGGGACGAACCTAGCTCGACGCCGGCGGCGCTCCAAAAGGCTCCTAAAAATTAGCACGGGCAAATGACGTCACACTCACACGCACAGTATCGAACCAACCATTGCGTTGCTGTTTTAGTCGTGAAATAATGCGTTTAAGTATAGATACGTATTTGCGGTACAATTTTTTATTTATTTTTACATTAGCATTCTATTGATACCTTTTATTTGACTTTTGGACGATTAAAAAAAATATAATTTTCCGAATTTTCGATGTTAAAAACATTTTTATCTACACACATATCATAAATCCTCTAATATGCGTTCGGAAACCGTAGAAAATGACTCTCATTTCAACGTTCAATGAATTTATGGCAATTTTCTTATCTGTGGCTAAGGCTACAGCAGTAATATAATTTTTTATTTTAATCTCATATATGATGTTAAAATATTAAACGTCAAACAAAACTGTCAAAGTTTAAATGTCAAAGTTGACATGTCCCTATTCTAGTATCACTGAAAATTCAAATTCAGTCGATGCGAAATGTCAGCTCGATGTTTTTTTAGTATATATCGCACGAAATTTGAGCTAGAACGACATGATCACATCAGAATAGGGACTCTTTACTTTTTAAAATAACATTCAGGTATCGGTTGCCAGTTCTGATTTCGATATTTCCGCAACCGTGCAAAAAAGGTTGTATTAACACAATTATTGTATTTATTTACTACGGTTTCTGAACCCATCTTAGAGTAGTTATAATATGTGTGTAGATAAAGTAATGTATGCAACTGTACATAATTAGGCATTAAAACACTCGTGTGACCTTATTATGAAACTCGCCTTCGGCTCGTTTCATAAAACACACTCCTGTTTTAATGCCCCTCATTATGTACCAGTTGCATAAACTACTATTTTTTTATTTGGGTATAAGTTTATAATTTTCAATTCAATGTGATATTGAGATGGTTTAATATCCATAAAGTGACACCATGTTATAAATTTTAACATGTGTCAAATACCCATTACTTATACCCAATTACCATTACCTACTGTCACCGTCGACGACAACGACACCCTCAGGGATCGTCCTAATACAACGCGACTACGCGATGATCGCAAGTTCGCGCGAGTAGAATTCGCGCGCACTTGCGATCATCGCGTAGTCGCGTTATATTAGGACGATCCCTGACACTTACGTCCGCATACCATCGATAGGCTGATGCCCTAGCTTGTGTCACCCACACTACTAACCGTACCGAATTGCCATATCTGGCGCCGTAGATTATTGCATCACGGATATAAAATAAAAGGACAATCGCAGGTCAACACCGGCAAGGTGGCCCACTCCAATAGAGGCCTATGCTCACATGCTCAGCAATTGGCGTTTACGGGCTGAATGATGATGATGATGAACACATTTATTAGCACGATTATCATAACCCAGTACGCGAAATAGCTCGCGTCTATAATGGCGAAATACCGTAAAATGGGGCGAGTAGGGACAAAACCGATGTTCGAACCTGGGTATAAGTTTATTTTTATGTGTGGCACATTGATTTATATACAAAAAAAGTGTTCCGGTTTTTTGTATTTTAGCTTTTTTATGATTTTATTTTCATAACTTTAACGATCCATCTCATCTATGAGAGGAGGCCTGTGCCCAGCAGTGGGACGTATATAGGCTTATAAAAAAAAAACTTTAACGATAAACACAAAATATTTGGAAATCCCACCTCACCCCGTAGTTGAGGTAAGTTGAGGTGAGTTGGGAAAATTGTTGGATCGACACTTTGGGATTATAAACATTATAATAGCTTGATTTGTAATTAGAATATATAATTTACGTAGCAGTAACCTATAAAAACCAACTCACCCCTCTGTCCTACTCTCCTCATTCATGACCCAACTGACCTCGCAATCCCTACTCACCCCATTTTACGGTATATTGAACGGCGCTATTTAAATATAATGACTTAATGACAGAAGAAAACAAATCCAGTATTGTCATACCAAAGCTTATACAATATTGCTTCAATATAAATTGGAACGGTTGTCTAACATATTGGTTTAAAACATCTTTGCTTTAGGTCATTCGAAATGTGGTAAATAATGATAAAATCTTTATCCGTGTTAGGTATAATATTTAGTCGTACAGTTAGACTTCCACTTTAGCCTTTGAATATTTATAGTGCGAAATTGTATCGCGAGGGCGAGTTACACTGTAATAAACTGAGCTATTCATTTTACAATCGCATTCTCAATCCGTTTCAGATATGTTTTACTCGTACAGTGATAAAGTGTTCGCTTTGCAACGGGAGCTCGACACTGATTTGAATGAAAAGGACGTGTCAGGAATGTGGCGCGCGGAGGGTTACCACTTCTAAACTGACGCCCTGAAAAGCGTAATGAACGGAGCTCAGAGCGGCTTCATTGAGTGAGTATTCTGATTCAAGGGTTTTAACGTTAGGTACAAACTACGAACTGAACGGTATGCTAGGTATAAGGCGACGTCCTGACTTGGCGGGGCGGGATCGATATGTGACATTTTCTTCTTTGACGTAAACTTACTGACGTCGCAAAGATTATCACTTGACATAATACTGTCAGTATTACATTTGAGCAGTAGTAATATTATGCGCAGAAGCGGACCAGTATTGCCTTCGCATCGTCCCGCTTCCTCGCATCCCGCGCCAGTCAGGAAGCACTCATTTAAATGTAGGGGCGCAGTAAAAAGTAGTATTGAGTTGACTGACAGTTGACACTGACATTTGACAGTTTTCTCATATCGTACCGCCTCCGCACCGACAAATCAGGAAGTCGCCTTATACATATATCTATCTGTGACAAGGTAACGCATCCAAGCACGGGGCGAAATATATAAATATAAAACAAATATTGGTGGACAATCTTACACCAATTGAGCTAGTCCCGAACTAAGCAAAGCTTGTACTATGGGTACTAGGCAACGATATACATACTTAATATTATATATGTTTTTAATAACTCAATCAGCCGAGTGGCAACAAATTATCATCATCAGCTCAAAGATGTCCTATATATATGTACTGCTGGACATCTTTATGTAAAAACTTATTTTATGTTGTAAAGTGAACATGCATTCATAAATTGTCGAAATCTCTCTTTCTCTCTGTAAATTGCCGACCTGAAAAAGCGCCCTACGATAAAAATCTTCTGAGTTAAATTCTCTAGTTTAATATTTATTCAAGTAAAATAGTTATAAAATATAATAGTAAATAAGTGAAAGAAGAAAATGGATTAATTAATGGCAAAATTATATAAAACTTTTTGTAATGGTAACCCTGTGAGAGTGACTGATTGCAACCCACGCAGGGATAAAAAGTAAAAACCCGGCCACATAACTTACGCCACGGTTCATTTGACGCTTTGTATTTATAAGCGAGCTGTGCTAACTGTCTTCATTGAAACTCAATAAATCAAATATTAAGGATATTTAAAAACAATTTTTTGTCATAGCCACTCGAGGTCAAAAATTTCGGGTCACCCTAGATTAAATAGGTAAGTAGGTAATATCAAAGAAAAAATCGGATTAATCAATATATTAGTATTTGTTGGTAAATTACAGGAACTAATAATAAACATTATCACCAAATTTCAAGTATAGGTCAACGAGAAATCAAAAATTCTTAGGAACAAAATTTTGTAAAAGAAGTTGAATTTAATGGACTCATTGCTTAATTTTCCAGTATATTACCATAAATTGTGTTTTATCTACTCAGTGAGCTCAAAACAACGATACCACACTCGGGCTTTGGGTCAACTAGATGCTTATACTGTGAAAATTTGAAGGTTGTAGCTTCAACCGTTTGGCTGTAAAAGCCGTGTGACAGACGACGGACGGACGGACGTGTGAGTGACAGCAATAGGGTTCCGTTTGGACCCTTCCGGTACGGAACCCTAAAAATTACGTTAGGGTTGGTTTTTTATTTCATGAGTTTTTGCGAGTCCGATTTAAACCTGGGAAAGTTACTTTTTTAACTGTTATTTTTGCAGTTTTAAGGGTTTATCCAGAAATCACGCGAGGTTTTTTCGGTCACCTTTAGACCCCCCCTCCCCCCGTGGTGATCTTTGGTGAGGTTTTAGACAACCCCCCTCCCCCCACGAAACCTCACGTGTATTTTTTGAATTTATCACCACCTATGAATTTTTTTAAGTAAATGAAGTATATTAGTCTAGGCCCCGAACTAGAAAACGCGTCTCTAAACTGTGCAAGCGGCAAATCGTGAAACAGTTGGGGTGACAACGTTATCAGGGGGTTTAGACCCTGCATAATACGGATCTGCCTGTCTCCATCCCCATATTTGAGCCGGAAGTATGTTATACCGGAAAAGGTGCATCCGATACAAATTTTTTCGTTGTACATTTGGAAAATTGATTGGAAAATTTGACACTTTTTTCAGTTTTTTGCTTGTACTGTCGTTAAAGTTCATTTTAGTGCTAAACATACCTTCGTTCCTAAGGGTCATAGAAAAAATCTTTGTAACCAAAAGTTTTAGCAAATTTTGTGTTCTACAATATTGCCGAACCATGTTAGCGAAAATTTCGGGATACAATGACAAATATTGTCCTTTACGGCATATCAATAACCTATAACAATCGGACCATAGTTAGGGTACCAGAACCACGATTTACCAAATGTACAACGAAAAATTTTTGTATGGGCTGCACATTATCCAGTATAACATACTTCCGGCTCAAATTTGGGGATGGAGACAGGCAGATCCGTATTCTGCAGGGTCTAAACCCTCTGCTATCGTTGTCACCCCAACTGTTACATGACTTGCTTCTTGCATGCTACTTCTTGAAAAACGGGCCCTGACTATATTAGTTGATTTTGTGCTTATATTTGGTAGTTGTATGCGTTATGATAACGTGATTGTGTAATTTCTCTTATCTTTTAAGAAAATGCTACATGAGTATATATATCATTTCTCGGTTTTGTAGGTGCAGTAAAAAAATACACGTGAGATTTCCTTGTACCCAACCCCCCCCCCCCCTCCCCCAACGTGATCAGTAGTGAGGTTTTCGTAACCCCCCCCCTTTGGAACCTCGCGTGATTTCTGGATAAGCCCTTATATGTAAATTAAATAGAGATCGTGACATGATAGGTACACTTCTCGGTAAATAAATATGTGCCCAGGTATTTATCTAAAATGTGTTAATGTTACGATTTCTATTCTTTTGTCATTGTAGGTACTGTAAATTATGCATTTGTAAAACTCAGACATGTAAAAGAGCCCTTGAGGCCTACTTGCAGAATAAATATTTTGAATTTGAATTCATAATTCAAATTCAATGATTAGAAAAACTGTACAACATTCCGGTATTTTAGGAAATGTGACGGTATTTTACCGACCCGTATTCTTTGTCCGCGAGTGTATCTGATTATTCTGCCATTGACTAAATCTGTTTTCTCATATCTGTTTTATCAATGTGGTACTGTGAAATAAAATTATTACTGTTACCTATTTCTCTTTTAAAAAATTAACGTGAAATTTGAAAAAATCCTATTTTATTTGAAAAATTGCGTATTTAGGTATAGGCAAAGATTGCAACGTTAAATACTAAGGTGAGACCTAGCTAGATCGATTGCTCGTCCCCGACAACCCCCATATACCAAATTTCATCAAAATCGTACATCAAATTTCATCGTCGTTATTTATTTCGGGGATCTTGGAAACGGCTCTAACGATTTTGATGAAATTTGGTATGTGGGGGTTTTTGGGGACGAGCAATCGATCTAGCTAGGTCTCATGCACGGAAAAACGCCGGGTAAAGCTCGGCCGCCCAGATATTAAATATATATACAAGAATTGCTCGTTTAAAGATAAGATTACGCGTCGCGCCTAGTTATGAAACTGCGCTGTGTCGATATTTAAATAACGACATTCGAGCCAGTGGTTAGGTCAAATGATGTTATTCAAACCAGGAAAACTCTCATAGCATGTGTCAATAATTCGAGGGAAATTTGTGCGTCGTGACTTCCTTTGATCATGGTAATTTGATGCATTCATGTCGTCACGATCTGAAAAAGTAAAGAGCACTTGAAAAAACGCTTCAATATAATTTCGAGATTGTTTTGTATACACACGTACCTAATGCAATGACGTTATACGTTCATAGCTAAATAAAGATTTTTTGTAAAATAGAGTCAACTGTTAGTAATAACAGAGATTCAGATATGTTTCAACCTCGTAACTGCATTTCAATGTCTGGAATCGATGCAAAGTGGGTAGCGAGCGAGCTAGCAGACGCGATAGAAACGTCAATTTTAAACTCTGATAGGAGCTCGTCTTCCCTTTGAGACTCTTTCACGCCACACTCTCCGCTTGAATTATTCATATTGTCGGTAAATATCTATGAAATATCGTAGGTGAAAGGGACTAAATGAAATTCTGCCCATTATTGATATAGAGAATCGACGTTAAACGCCTTCCCCGGCTTATGAAATTTAAATTCATTCAGCCTTAATTTATCTAACTGAGCGTTGGATCTTTTATTACGAGATTGGTATTAATTAAACGCGGATAACAAAGTTCGCTGGACAACAAAGGGTTCCGTATTTATTAACAGAAATGTTTTATTCAGATGTAAAAACCTTTGTACCTACCTCCGGTCTGGTGTGTTTTCTAAGGAAACTAGTTTCATGAAAATCATGTAGGCGATATTTTATTTTGTGTCTCAGATATTATTTGGTGAGGTAGTTACATAGTTAATTTCTAGCCTTGTTGGGTGGGTAGATTGGGATGGAGATGTGATTTTAATGAGAATTGTTAATGAACTGAAAGGGTAGATTTGATGTGAAGAGTGCGGCACTCGAACAACGCGGGTACGGGAAGCTATCAATCTTGAGGAGGCCTGACACTGGGGTCCACTTCCGAAACTCTTTCTACGGCCGCCTAAACTTTTGTTGCCTTACTGTGACAAATGGTCTGGAAGGTTATTTGAGTACCTACAGACCTTATTAAAGCTTTGTTAATTAACAAACAAATACTAAAAAAATAACTTAGATTTTTTGTTTCATTACGATTAGGTACAAGGCGGTAATATAGTAGATATAATGGTAAAGTTTATGTGTTTCTATTATGAACTTCTGATACAGTAAATTGAGCAAAATCAAAAGTTTTGTAATAATTATGCGTGCGTGTATGAAAATAGTAGTTTATGCAACTGGTACATAATGAGGGGCATTAAAATACGAGTGTGTTTTATGAAAGGAGCCGAAGGCGAGTTTCATAATAAGGTCACACGAGTGTTTTAATGCCTAATTATGTACAGTTGCATACATTACTTTATCTACACACATATTATAACTACTCTAAGATAGGTTCAGAAACCGTAGTAAATAAATACAATAATTGTGTTAATACAACCTTTTTTGCACGGTTGCGGAAATATCGAAATCAGAACTGGCAACCGATACCTGAATGTTATTTTAAAAAGTAAAGAGTCCCTATTCTGATGTGATCATGTCGTTCTAGCTCAAATTTCGTGCGATATATACTAAAAAAACATCGAGCTGAAATTTCGCATAGACTGAATTTGAATTTTCAGTGATACTAGAATAGGGACATGTCAACTTTGACATTTAAATTTTGACAGTTTTGTTTGACGTCTAATATTTTAACATCATATATGAGATTAAAATCAAAAATTATATTACTGCTGTAGCCTTAGCCACAGATAAGAAAATTGTCATAAATTCATTGAATGTTGAAATGAGAGTCATTTTCTACGGTTTCCGAACGCATATTAGACGATTTATGATATGTGTGTAGATAAATCTGTTTTTGTGCCAGTTTACTATAAATAAGTTTTAGGTACTTAATTGTCTTGCTTGTGTCCGTCTTACCCACATTTTTGAGTTGAAGACGGCCAAACTTAGCTCAGTGTCCTTTTTACTTTGTAACTAGGTAGGTACTTATCTACATTTAATATTCCTTTCACAGTCAGAACAAAACTGGCATCCTTTGTATAAATATGTAAGAGAATAATTTAGTAAGTATTCCAAGCAGTTAGAAAGGATTATTATATCTCCGAATCCGTTAATAATTCAACAGTTTAATTTCCTTTGCGGCTGATTGAATCGGTGGGTGGCAACCTCGACGTCCAAGAAAATTGAATCCTCGCATTCAATGCGGACTTTGACAATTGGTCGGCTTTCTTCTCTCGCTTCCCGAATATTATTAGGGTATTTTTGTAGGAAACTTATTTATCCTACTATTGACTTCATAGAATTGGACCATAGTATTTTTAGCTGTCCATACGTTATTCATGCTTTCATGCAATACATACTTACACCATTGTAAGGATGCGAATGGCAATCTAAGGCTCCTTTGTTGCGATGAGACCATTGATAGTTCAGTTAGTATGAAACGATTATAGGTGTATGTAAACCGTAACCTGAAGAAAAATCAATCATGCTAGGTAGGTTTATTAATAACTTATATCATCATCCTCCTAGCGTTATCCCAGTACAGTTGCATCCTGAAGGTTGCCTGGGGTCCGCTACCTAATCCCAAGATTTGGCGTAGGCAATAGTTTTTACAGAAGCGACTGCCATCTGACCTTCCAACCCCGAGGGGAAACTAGACCTTATTGGGATTAGGCTTTGTCAAGTGAGTGGGCAACTTGACTGTTAGAAGTTCTCAAACCGCCCAAAGGCCTCCAACTTGGCTTAACGACTGCTGCCATAGACAGCAACCGGGATCAACGTTTATTGATAACTTATATACCACATTTAAATATATAGCAAAGTAAACCATGCATGCTACAATAGTACATTGTGCATTTAGGGAGGTAAGTAGGTTATTAGTAACGAAAGTCATAGAAGCCCGACGCCGAAGGCTTTATTGGCCCTTACCTCCCGTGATACACAATGTTTTTCATCACATTTGCGAGGAAATAAATAACTACAAAAGGCAGAAAAATCCATGTTTCATACAACCACACCAATCAAAAATTGACGAACTTGATAACTTCACTTCCAGTATCACTGCGAGAGGAGCGCAATGCGCAACCAATCACAGAGCAATATTCTTGCGGCGCGCGGCCAACTAGATTTTTTTCAACCATTCACAGAGCAGTATTCTTGCGGCGCGCGGCTAACTAGATTTTTTTAAACCAATCAGATCACACACAAACTCATAACTCCCACGGGAGTTATAAAATTCCATAACTCCCGCGGGAGGTAAATCGGCTATAACTGCTTTATACGCACGCGTGCAATAACACACTTTACGAGCAAGTGTGATGAAAAACAATTTTCATCCTTGGGCGAGAAGTGGCAAAAAAGATCATTACGCACAATAGTTCTAGGTAGTATTATAATTTGTTAGTGTAGTATAGAGCAGACTGAATTTGTCTTCAGCACAACTCTCGCGCCGAACTGCCGCTTGAATGTTTGCTTTAGTTTAATTGTGCTGTCAGCGCCGACTGGAAATGGTGCGAGCTATGTTGCTCCTTCGAAATCCAGCTGCATTTGGCCGCTGGGCTTGACGTTAAGTAGTAATTTGCTGACGTGATACTATGTGTATTATCTTGTACCTAGACACCGATAAAACGTTTCATCGATTTATGTACATATATCATAATAACTCTGTTATATGTGCAGGGTATTTGATAGGAACGCAAAAACAGTAAAGACAACAAGGGTTGGTAGAGCCCGGTCTTTGAAAAATATTTTAATGACTGAAAGGCAAGACTCTCTGGGGTCATAACATAACTTTACAATAATTGTCACAGACGCTATATTCATTATTTAATATCACACTAAAGAGACACGAATTCAGTTCTGAGAGTTCGATTAAATTTAAATTGTAAATTTGTCCTTGGTAAGTAATGGACCATTGACCATTATGGTTTGGTTTATTTGGTATAGTTTTGCACCGAGTAAGCTGATAACTTGCACGGGATTAGTCTGGTCCATCGGTAAATTGCGAATGCACTAATAGCCACCTGTAGCCAAATTATCCAGATTTACCAGATGCTCATTAAAATATTTCCTAGTCATTGTTAGCGCATTGGCTCAAGCCAAAGGCATATTAGATACGTTTTAACAAAAGTCTCCCATTTCGCGCTAAAGAGTGAGCATCGACCAGAGATGTGTGACGATACGTTTCCATACAGTTGATACCTAACTGTTATGCAGACAAGGTGTCAAATGAAAATAGGGCTCCGCATATCTTTGGTCATCAACTCATCACCTTTAACGTACGCAAACACTCGCTATTGCCACCTAGGGCATGCGGTCCTTGTGTGTATTGCTTTATGTGTCGCACGTTATTTCGCTCGTATAGCGCATCGTCAACAAATGAATGAAATGCAAATACGATTTATGTGGATACAATGAGCGGGTCTTCTGCAACACACATGTGTGTGTGGATTTATTACGCATTGTAGGTATGTTAGGCAACACAATTTGCGTGATG
Organism: Cenopis cana; assembly: GCA_951800055.1. Taxonomy (NCBI): domain Eukaryota; kingdom Metazoa; phylum Arthropoda; class Insecta; order Lepidoptera; family Tortricidae; genus Cenopis; species Cenopis cana. The sequence goes on along the minus strand of OX637476.1, from coordinate 8,681,499 downwards.
CACCCGTCATTGCGCCCGGGGACACAATGCGTCCGCACCTCGCCCCACCTCACCCTTTCGGCCGCTGAGTGCACTTCTATCTAATCTGCCAAAGGTGGTATAAATTTGAGTAATGGATTGTGACAAGGAGAACACATATATGTAGGTAGTTATATACTAGAAAACCCCAACCATAATTACATTATACTCACTCTGCACGTGTGTGGCGTTTGCATCTGTTTTTGTCTAGATACTGGAGTTTATGAATTTTTGATGAATTATACTTCATCGTATAAACCCGTAAATTAGTAATGTTATTGAATAATTAAACAACGCATTACCATTTGTGTTGTACTATTTACGATGAACTCTTGCATTTTCCAATGCTCGTTTTTCTGTATTTGCAAATTGTCAATATCTGCATCCAATCAGACTTAATGATACCTAATGCCGACTGTATACCTATTAATGTCTTGCTGATTAGTGTCGCTGTAAATTGAAGGAGACAAGATACACTGTAGCAGTCCCTTGGTATCCCTTGAATGGTAAACATAAAGGTTATTGGGATTAATTGTATACCCATATAAAGGATGTCCCAAAAAGATATTATAAATATATATATATATATATATATATATATAATATTTTAAATGTGTAGTGCTCTCTACAGAGTCTACAGACGTATTGAATACTAGCTGCCCGCGCGGTTCCGTCCATGTTTTACAAAGAACGCAGGCAAGGCCACAGACAGCATCTTATCACAGGATAAACAATGGTAGGGGAGCCCAAGAGGAGATTTTGAGTTTACTCGAGCGCGTTAGATTAAGATATGGGAGATACCTTGCACTCTGTTGAGTACCTTTACCATTTATAAGCTCTCTTATGTATGATTTTTTTAACAAAAGCCGCCATAATGTTTAGTCACGTTCAAATCGTCAGATCAGTATTTAAGGGAGCTTCTTTAGGTTTATTTAACATTCTCTCTGTAAATCAGACGCCCTCGATAGTTTTTTTTCTTCAATGTTCTACACTTCGTACGGCCATTCTTGGCATGCAAACCGGCAAATTAAAATATTTTCGTTTTCAGATACACTTGGGGCATAAACACTATCACCCCCTCCATATAAACTTACGAACATTACCTTTTTATTAATACAGCTCTTGAGGTACCGATAAATAAAGAAGATAACTATGATGGTAGTTTAGTTGTATGCAGCTGAAAGGCTCAAGAGTCCCGCGACGCGGTCGCAGACGCTTTGAAACAATTTTCTATAAGCGCTTGCAAGCCCGGCCCAGCTGTTATTCAATATTCGTAGTAAAGGAACCGATTTTTCCAATAACTAAAAGTGCTTTATTGTAAAAAACGTTTTCTGTACACTCCAGACGACTTTTACATCAACCGTATTGGATTTCAGTTTAAATATTTACTTAGCAAGTAACTTCAGGTATCAGAGTAGAGGTTAGCAATAGATGTAGCTTTAAACTCTAGAGATTTATTCAATCTGGCCTTGCGAAATACCAATTTCAGTGGCAAGAAGTAGAAAAGTATAAAGACTTGATTTTTCACCCGAATACTTCTATTGTTACAATTACAAAGGTCGAAATACCGAATTAAAAAAAACAAAGCCTCTCATTTAAATTTCCATCAATACAATATAACTGGAAGTATAGCGAGGTAACAAAGGGGTGCTTAAATTGTCGGCGGGCGGGCGGCGCGAGCGCGGGCCGGGTAACTAACTCACTGATCGTCACCCGTCGCGCACACAACCACCTATTACGACAACTTTAGCTTACACAGCGTACCTACGGATTACCACTTATCTGTGACGGGAAATCATTGTACAATGTTGTAGCTTTACACAAAAACAATATTATGTGTGCCATGTGCCGTGAAAATATATAGATACTTTATTCTAATTTTAATATACATAACACTAAATTATCTTTTTTTTTATTTACTTAACTAACCGCGTCCGCCACGCGCAGTCCACCATGACCTTACACCAAATCTTCATCGAAAGATTCTGTAGCGCAGCCCAACCTAATAGGCTGCGTTCACGCGCACCCCGCACGGCCTAAACGCACGCGTCCATCAGGATGTGTGGAAATCTAATGCGTTTGATTTGACAAACGTGCCGGACATGCCGCGAAGTCACATGTACGTAAACGGCTTTAATTTCATTACTCAAATTCTATCACATAATTACGAAAAAAACTGCTTTTCTGTGTAGGAAACAGCTGTTTCTGTAGCACCGTGAGAATACACTAAGCGCTTCCACACCGCGTACCTACAACTGCGAATTGCAAACAGAACTCGTATTCTTCCCGTCACACCTGTCGCCCTTCAAACTTTATTGCGTGGCGTCTTCATTAGCTCCGAGTTCTTTGAAACCAGCGAGCTCCTGCGTAAATGTAAATTACTTTCGTGATACTGTCGCTGATACCTATGTGGGAGACGCTGTGGTATAAACACGCAACAAAGCAAACATTTTTTCTTTAGAAAGAATGTTGAAAAAACAGACAATAGAAAATATTCTTTAAGTTTACGCTTAAAACGTTCTAACGGTTTGTCATGGCATACTTTTTCATAGATTGTGCAATTGTACAATATCAAAGTCTTTTCAACCCTTCATTTAGTAATGATGTAAAGGATAAAACAAACTATTTGACTGAATTTTTAGTAATTTTTCTGACTGAAGACGTTTGGACTATCCAGTAGCGCCGAGGCTTGAAATTCACATTTTCTGCCAAATCAAGGGTCAACGGGCCATGGGAATATATTTTTCACTTCTCATGCTCGAAAAGTGTGTCATATTAGACTTGCGAAGCGGGGCTCAAGTAGTTCATTTAAGCCCTAGGGAAAATATGTAGGCATATTTATGATTTACAAAACATTATAATTTGACCAATCAAAACACTTCACCTATTAAATCCACCAATCACAGAACAGTAATTTGACAGATTGGTAAAAATATCAACCAACCAGAATACAGCTGTACTAAAATCGACCAATCAGGAAAGACGTTTTTCAGTTCTCTAAAGATTAAGCGGTGTCTATGGTCAAAGCAATTGCGCCTCTTAAAAGAAAAAAAAGCGCATGTTGCATCTCTTTCTTTAATATAGCAAAAGAAAGGGAGGCGAATACGCAAAGCGAACACGCATAGCGAGGCATGGTGCTGGCCTTAGAAAAAGGTGGATAATTTGTGTTTATGTGTTTTCTCGCAATCGAAGTGAAAAGTAGAGTGTATAACTCGGGCCTAAAAGCCATATTACCACTCGAACAATTTTCCCTCACTACGTTCCGGAAAATAACCATCTCCTGGTAATATATGGCTTACTTTAGACCCTTGTCAAACAATCTCCTATTTTTCCAACTTGATACCTAGGTATACGAATACAAATGAATAAACAATAATCACAAATAAACCCATATCTGCACATGAGACTTAAACATTTTCTGTAAGGACTCATGGGAAATCATACCAGGAAATCTCGTTTTTCCCTGCGTTTCTTTGAGGGTAAAACAAAACATTGCAAACTTTATAAGTTTTATTATCAACATTGGTACGGGACGAATTACAGTCATACGTATTTTCGATCGGTAAGTGTATTAGAGATTCAGTTCTGGGTACAGGGAAATTACTTAAAGTGTGACACGGACATCAACTGTATCAATAATATCCTTGTTCGGAGGTTAAAATTTGATCAATCATTTCTAACCACTTACGAGTTGGAAACTAAAATATCAACTACATTTCACGGCTTCGAGTAAACCACAAATTTAAACCCCCGAGGGCGGACTATCGACAACGTTTCTAATAATTTCTCCACATTTTGGTTTAGCGATCTTGCAGTTATCCGATCTTGATTATTTATGAACATCACTATCACTCAAAATGTAATAGAAGTGCTTTGATTCGCTTTATTTTCATCGTAATTCGTTCATTGGATCACCTGCAAATCATTGCAAATCACAAAACGGCGAGTATCATTCACCTTGTACAGGGTGGCCCAAAAATACTTTGGATGTTTGACTACACGACTTTTATAAGAAAGCATTAAAAATACTATCATTAAACTAAACAAACGCTAGTTATCTGCCAAATATTCAATTGCAAACGTACGTTAAACTGACTGCATTTGGCAGATAACTAGTGTTTTGATTAGTTTAATGATAGTATTTTAATCACTTTTTCATAAAAGTCGTGTAGCTTAGTGTCGTAATGAAAAATATCCAAAAAAATCCGTGTCAACGTATTTTTCGGCCACCCTATACGTAAACGGTAAGTAGGGTAAAGTCTCCAGTAGTCAGCCTTTTAACGAAAGCTCAGAATTCAAACTCCTATTATATTTTTACTTGAGGACCAATTGTCGAAAACAACCATAATATCGATTAATCATTTATTTAACTCTAATAACATTTAGTAAAAACACAGTATAATATCTTGAGCTCTGAGATATATAAGAGTAGAATATTTATCTGATTTTAAAATGGCATTGAAAAGATTTGTGATATGTGATAACAGTGACTTTCCTATCTGAAGATACTTCTGCCGTAATTACGTCGCAAAATGTGTGTTAATATATTTTCAGAAACGTGGATTACAAAAAAAAGCGACCCTATTTTTATTTTCGATTTAAAATGTATTTGCAAACATCAAAAATCCATTAATCTGTCTGTTGCAGTTTAACGTTTATCCAAGACGTAAACCTATTCTCTGATCCGCTTACGTCCCGGGCTTAGTTAATGGAATACCTACTGGAAAATCTTACGTCTGAGTAATGCGAGCTGACTGGTAAGCCACGGTTGACCGGCGTTGCGGATATTATTACCAGGAGTCTGACTATTTAGTTCGGCATTTCGCATCACAATGTGATTTTAACGGGTTGCCGAGGATGCGACCTGTTGCGAATGAGGTACCAACTTTTATCTCAAACTCGAAAAGTGTGTCATATTAGACTTGTGAAGCGGGGCTACAGTAGTTCATTTAAGCCCTAGGGAAAATATGTATACATATTTATGATTCATTAAACATTTTAATTTGACCAATCAAAATACTTCACCTATTAAATACACCAATCACAGAACAGTAATTTGACATATTAAAAAATATATTGTAAAAATATCAACCAACCAGAATACAGCTGTACTAAAATCGACCGATCAGGAAAGACGTTTTTCAGTTCTCTAAGATTAAGCGGTGTCTATGGTCAAAGGACTTGCGTCTCTTAAAAGAAAAAAAAAGCGCGAGTTGCATCTCCTTCTTTAATATAGCAAAAGAAAGGGAGGCGAATACGTAATAGTAGATTATACACCAAGGGGATAAAACACTGTTTTATGTCACGGGTGCGATATTGAATCCCGAACGTAACGAAGGGCTCCAAATTTAAGTAGTAATGACTTAATTCCTGAGCGAAGCGAGGGAATTAAGACTGAGTCCTGAGTGTAGTGAGGGATTTAAGCGCTCCCAAGACAAAAACAGCTTTATCCCCGAGGAGTATACTCTACTTTTCTCACCTCTTGCGAGGCAATAAAAAAACCAAGGCTACTAAAAACAGAATTAAATCAGTCAATCGCAGCAAATTTTAGTATCTATTTTAATAGAATCTGTTTTACTCCGTATACTTAAGCGTCTTGTAAGTCACGCGGATCTTGTTTTTGGTATTTAATACCTAGTACATCGACGACTGCTTGCATTCATTTGTTTGGTGAGCACAAGTATTTTGTTCCTGAATCTTAGATATTTTCTATGTATTTTAAGTATATATTTATCTTTATAGGTATATGTGTATAGTCGACTAGTACCCATAGTACAAGCTTTGATTAGTTTGGGACTAGGTAGATTTGTGTAAGACTGTCCACACGTAAGTATGTAATATCTGGGCGACCGAGCCTTGCTCGGCGTTTTCCCGGGCATGAGACCTAGCTAGATCGATTGCTCGTCCCCGAAAAGCCCCACATACCAAATTTCATCAAAATCGTTAGAGCCGTTTCCGAGATCCCCGAAATAAATATATATATAAATAAATAAATATACAAGAATTGCTCGTTTAAAGATATAAGATACCTGGGAGACCGAGCCCTGCTCGGTGTTTTCCCGTGAACCAGGCAGACTATAGCTCAACAAAGATTTAAATAAAGATATTAAGTAGATAGACAGGCCTATATAAGGCTGCAACCCGACACATTTCTATTGACATAATTGTTCTCCTAGTGAGGTCCCTCAGGTCTAATACGATGTCTGGGAAAAGTGTAGGGTGTGGCTCCGTGACTACCAGAAAAATACCTCTGAAAACCTCTGAATACCTCTTTTATATCTTCTAATGTACACCATGTTTTAATGTAAAATAAATAATTTATTGATTGATTGAAAACCAAAAAGTTGGCCAACGGCCTGGCTAAACGGTAGGTGGGAGGATGCTCGACCAAATGTCGTAGAGAACTGCAAGCCATTTGGTGAGGTGATTTTTTTTGGCGATTATTTTTTGGAAAAAAATGGAAATGAAAAATGATGGAATGGAATTTGATTTTTTTTTCAAAATGGTCCTAGCGCGTTGAGATTTGGCATGCGGGGACTCAGGGGGCAAAACAATTTTTGAGTAATTTTTGCGAGCCCGAAGGGCGAGCTTCAGGCCGCTAGGCTGCAGGCATTCAAGTGGCCAGGTGCGCCCCCCCCCCCCCCCAAATGTTTGGCGAGGCCGAAGGCCGATCTGCGGGAGTACCAAACCACCGAAAATCCTATATAAATACAAGGTTTCGCGAGCCCCATCCCGAGTGCCCAAACGTCCGCCCCAAGTAATTTTTGCGAGATCGATACGGGAGGAAAGGGTTGCCCAACTATTCATATGACCCATGTATCTTACAAGCGAACCTGAGGGCCGAAGGCCTGAAGTCGCGAGGCCCAAGGCCGAGCTTCGCGCAGGGCTGAAGGCCCTACGTGTCCCATCAGAGCGCGCTCTCCACGCGAGCCCGAGAGCCGCTTGCGGCCCGAAGGGCGAGCCCACGCAAACACTCACTATTCCTATCATTGTTACAATCGAACCTGAGGGCCGAAGGGCGAGCTTCAGGCCACCAGGCCGCAGGCATTCAAGTGGTCAGGTGCATCCCCCCCTCAAATGTTTGGCGAGGCCGAAAATCCTATATACATACAAGGTTTCGGGAGCCCGAAGGGCGAGCTTCAGGCTGCGAGGCCGCAGGCCGAGCTCGGCGGAGGGCCGAAGGCCCGGAGCCCCATCCCGAGTGCCCAAGCATCCCCTCCCCCCCAGTATTTTTTGCGAGACCGATACGAGAGGAAAGGGTTGCCCAACTATTCATATGCCCCATGTATCTTACAAGTGAACCTCAGGGCCGAAGGCCCGAAGGTGAGCTTCAAGGCCTCGCAGGGCCGAAGGCCCGAAGCGTCCCTTAGAGCGCGCTCTCCACGCGAGACGGAGAGTCGCTTGCGGCCCGAAGGGCGAGCCCACGCAGACACTCACTATTACTATCATTGTTATAATCGAAGTAAGGTTTAGCGAGGCCGAAAGCCGGGCTCACGCGGACACTCGAACCTGAGAGCCGAAGGCCCGAAGGTGAGCGGTAAAGCTAAGCGAGGCTTAAAGGCCGAACTCACGCGTACACTCGAACCTGAGGGCCGAAGGACCGAAGGTGAGCGATAAGGCTAAGCTAGGCAAGGCCGAGCTCACGCGTACACTCGAAGTTGAGGGCCGAAGGGCAATAAAGGACAATTAAGGACAAATACACAACAACAACAACACAAATGTTTTTCCTCAGGTCTACCTTGGATGCGTACATTAAACGTTTTTCACAAAGGCTTTTCCTAGGCATTTCAAAGTCCTCACGACACTTGCATATAGGTACACATTTGAAATAAACATTAAATAAACATTATTTTTGAATTCCTGGCTTGGCTACTCGACTAATTCCTTCTCCGATCTGTTTTAATAACGCATTCAGTAAATAAATGTCAGTGCGAAATAAAATGATAACAATTTCGTCATCGAGATTCAAAATACATTTTTTTAAACCGCGACCAAAATAAACTAAAAAAATCCAGATAAACATAATTAAACGTGAAGCCCGACCACATAATGGGCTATGATGGTGCGAGAAAAGGACGCAGCTATGCGGTGGAACGAGACAAAATGGTAAGCATATAATAACGATTTTAATACGCAACCTCCAGGATATAGGTATCTAAACTTTTTGATTCATTGAGATTATTTGACACCGCAGAACGTGCCCATAGATATAATATATACTCTGTAGTTATAGATGCGCCAACGAGCGACCGGGGCTATGTATTTCTCATACTTTTGCTCATATTCATACAAAATTTGTACTATGCAATTTGGCCGGTTTGCATGTCAAATGCATTGCTTATGGAAATTTGAATTTGCCTGTAACCCGACCATGAAAAAACGTCCGGTCGGTGATAGGGACAAAACATCTCCCCTCTCTCTCTCAGCCTCTTTTCTATTTCCTCTTATAGGAATCGCAATAAGACTATCTTTCTCTAGCAAAGCGTGTCAGCATGGTGCCAGCCCCTTGAACGTGTCTGATAAAAAACCTCGTAAGGCATTGTCATGTGTCATTCTTTCTAAATGCTAAACAAAACAAGATTTATACTCGCCTCACCATACGTCCTTATATGTCTTGACCCTGAGATTCGTGACAACTATGTGCATATTCGTAGGTCAGGCTTATACTGGTTCTTCTGACACTAATTTTCCGTACGTCAGCAGCCATTGTAAATATCAATCACGAACAAAAGTAAAAACATGAAAACTCGAAAACACGCATTTTCTCAAATATAAGACTGAGCTAGATCGATTGCTCGTCCCCGAAAACCCCCACATACCAAATTTCATCAAAATCGTTAGAGCCGTTTCCGAGATCCCCGAAATAAATATATATATAAACTAGCAAAAAGCAGAGCTTTACGAGGGCTCGCGATTTTTTTTTATCAAACCAAAGCAGTGGTCGAAAAAAGGGGTGCAGAACCTTTGTGAAGCTATTCGCAAGGATCTGCCACAGCAGACTCTAAAGAAGTCACGACGTGACAAGACGGTGGAGGGGAAGAAGAAGCCTACTTGTCGGAATCTGTGCGGTACCGCACCGACTGGACCGAATCACCTGCTGCGTGCTGCTACACCAACGACGCAGCTTTACGTGTCCCGGCTACATTACACTACGAAGGCAGAGGAGGTCGTGAAGTATGTACGCGTGAAGACCGGTTTCAACCTGAGGGTCGTGAAGTTGGAGTCTCGCCACAATGTGAATTTTAATTCCTTCGTTGTGAGAATTCCAACAGAACATCTACCGGCCTTCACCAAGGAAGAATTTTGGCCGAAGGGAGTCAAGTTCCGGCGTTTTCGCGGTCGGTTACCTTACCTGACACCTCGACGTTGCGTTACACATCTCAGTAAAGTTGTAGTGTGTTTATTTGTGCTAGATTTTATATTTTATAGATATGTATGTTAGTCTGTAAGGTATTATGTAAATATGGGCCTTGTTGCCTGATTCAAAAAAAATAATAAAAAAATATATTTCTCGTACGAATTATTTATAAAACCCATATTAATTACCCATACAATAGCCCTTTCAACGCATAGATATAATATATACTCTGTAGTTAAAGATGCGCCAACGAGCGACCGGGGCTATGTCTTTCTCATACTTGCTCATTTTCATACAAAATTTGTACTATACAATTTGGCCGGTTTCCATGTCTAATGTAAGCGGATATTACACTGTCCTGAATTCAGGACACTTAGAAGGGTTCGGACCTATACGTTAGAGCGAGATGCTTCAACTCCCCTCCACTAGTCAGGATTCTGAATTCAGGACAGTGTAACACCCGCTTTATTCCTTATGGAAGTTTGCCTTTGCCTATAACCCGACCATGAAAAATTTTTCGGTCGGTGATAGGGACAAAACATACCACTCTTTTCTATTTCTTTTTATTGGAATCGCAATAAGACTATCTTTCTCTAGCAAAGCGTGTCAGCCCCTTGTTTCAACGCCATACAGTACGGCAGTGACAACTACACGTGAACTCGTTGTCCATAAGAGATTGAATATGAACTTTTGTGTAATATCGATAGGCCTTATTTGCGCTGTAGGCATGACACCTTCCCTTCAAGCGTTTTTGGCGTTCAATTCTATTTAGAAACTGTCTAAACAAATATCATTGCAAAAAAAAACGCGAGCCCTCGTAAAGCTCTGCTTTTTGCTAGTACTTAGATGGTGCACTCTTAGATTCCATACAATGAAATAAAAAACCGGCCAAGTGCGTGTCGGGCCACGCGCAAGGTAGGGTTCCGTAGTCGTCTACCCGTTACATTATGTGGACTAAAAAGTTCGCAAACTTATATTTACTATGTTTTTGACAGAATTAACAACATTATGTAAGGTATCAATGGAAATTGTACGAAAGTTTGCTATTGCAAAATACATTTCTGAAGTTCGACTATTACTATTACTCGTTAACTATTAATGTCTACTTAGTTGTGATAGTTTTCCTTTTAAATTCATCGTATATACTATTACCATGATTTTTTTCACATGCCTAGTAGCCACCGTTTAGCTGGCAGGGGGGGGGGGGGGACACTTGACCATAACAAAAATTATCACTTCAAAGCTTAATATGCCAACCAATTCATTAATCAAAAAATGCTTTTAGAAACCTTATAATATTTTTGAAAGAGCTATCTAACGATAACCCACACGATGGGGTTTGGAAGAAAAAAAAATTGCACTACCACTTTACATGTAGGGGAGGTACCCTAAAAAAAAATTTTTTTTAAGATTTTATTCAACCGTTTTGTTGGAGTTATTGATATGTATACTCATGCCAAATTACAGCTTTCTAGTACTAACGGTTACTGAGAAAAACGGGGGTCGGACGGACATGGCGAAACTATAAGGGTTCCTTGTTTACTACGGAACCCTAAAAATGGCTCTATCTATATCAATATATCATATATATAAAAGGAGAATGTTAGTGGGTATGTTCAGCCCTTTCTCCATGATCACCAACTGCCACCAGGCCCTTGGTGTGCACTTGCAAGTAAGGGAGTTTGGTGGCGGTGGGTGGTAAAAATGGGGTAATTTTCAATAGGAGTAAAAGAGACAGGCGATAAGCGTGAAAGGGATAGACTGGATGTGTAGTACATTCCAATAATGCCAATGCTCTCGACGAACATTGCGACAAGGACAGCATTGTTAGAGCGAGACAGCCATATTTTCCAGAACTTTCCGGGGCGTTCGAAATCCTTCTACAACATGCTCGAAGGGTGAAGACTCCATACAGACTTTCTAAACTTCTCGAAGTTTCTAGAGACTTCGATCGCGAACATTCTAGAACCTTCGGTACCTATGCCTATAACTTGAAACCCCGTTTTCGAGCGTTTTCAGGACCCCTTATGGGCCTCTGAAGGCCTTATTTATCAGTACCTATATGGCAAAATTTCCAGCAGGAGTGATAGCAGTAGTAGAAAGAGATAGCTATAATCGAAACATTCGAGAAGAGAGTGACAGAGATAGCAGTAGTAGAGAAAGATAGCTATACTCGGAACATTCGAGAAGAGAGTGACAGAGATAGCAGTAGTAGAAAGAGATAGCTGTACTCGGAACATTCGAGAAGTAATAGAGTGACAGAGATAAGCGCCATTGAAAAGTAACAAAAACTTCAGACGTAAATTTCAGAGCCTTAGAAGCGTTTTCAGCAGGCTGTAACGCCTTTTCAGTCCGTTTCAGGAGTAGCTCTATCACATATCAGCTGATCAAAATTTCATCCAAGTCGACGTCGTTTTCAGGCGCCTGAAACATGTTTACAGTATTTAAAGACTATTTCCGAAGTTTCTAGAAACGTCGATCGCGAACAGTCTAGATCGTTCGGTACCTATGCAGGTACCTACTCGGTGGGTATAAAGCTAGATATATCGATTGTTGCCGTAAGAACTTAAGTAGTAAACCGCTGTAACAATTCAACAATTATTGAGAAACTTACACTTCCTACGCGGGCGAAGCCGCGGGGCAAAATCTAGTATGTTTATAATGGTAGAAGAGTAAGTACCTAACTTAAAATTTGGTAGTAATGTTTGTTATTTCGAATATTTTCCCAACAAATACTAATATATTGGTAAATTAGATTTTTTCTTTGAAATTTCCTTATTTTTCTTATAAAAACCAACTTAACTTTGCGGTCGGTTCGGAACCCTAAATGTGCGAAGTCCGACTCGCACTTGGCCGGTATTATTAGTTTTCTAACAGATGGCGTTAGTAGTTACCGTAAGCCTTGGCCTAGTTCATGACATGAAGCTATTGGTTTCATACCTCCGCTCAACAGATGGCGTTAGTATCGCAATATTTATTTTTCAAATTATAGTTTATAAATCGATTTTTTCGTGTTAGATAACACATCTAGACATAATTCTGAACTACTATGCGAAAATTCACATTCAAAAGCTTGATAGTTTTTTCGTAAAGTGTACCACAAAATGTGGGGTAAGTGGGCAATATATAGGGCTCGCTTCGCTCGCCCTAATAAATAAATATACAAGAATTGCTCGTTTAAAGATATAAGATTTATTTACATTGCTGCAACTGCTGCGAAGGGAGGAAGGCCAGTCCGAGGCACGGATATTACATAGTGATTTTATTTAAAAATGTAATAAAATATGAGAATAATGCATAAGAAAACTCCAAAATGTAATTCTACAAATATTCAGTACTAAAACCACGCGCTTGACGCGCTACAGGCGGCGGCCGACGACGCAGTCTTTTGTTTCGAACACGACGTTCCAAACAAAACACGGAGCTGGTGTGCCGCCTCCTCGCCGCTTAGTGGACTTCACGACATTAGACTTTAATGACAGAACTATAAGAACTATGAAAAGTGAAATCACATTATTACCCGGCGGGTTATAATGAGATTCAGTACGATATTACTACCCGGCTTAAGCCAAGGGTTATAATGATTTGCTTTCGGTAAGGTTTGCATGATATATAATTGGGCATTGACGAGCAGGTGGTGTGAAAAAGCCTTATCACACTACCCTATCGGTAAGGCCCTACCGATAGGGTAGTGTGATAAGGCTTTTAAGCGAGCACGCATAGCGAGACATGGTACTGGCCTTAAAAAAAAACATGCTGTCAAATTAGACATACGCCCGCCAAGAGTTAAATTATTTATTTAAGGTGGATAATTTGTGTTTAATGTGTTTTCTCGCAATCGAAGTGAAAAGTAGAGTGTATAACTCGGGTCTAAAAGCCATATTACCACTCGAACAATTTTCCCTCACTACGTTCGGGAAAATAACTACTTACTTTATTCCCTTGTCAAACAATCTACTATTTAATAAAAGGCTGGCAATGCGCGAATGACTCCTCTGAAGTCGCAAGCGTCCATATAGGCTACGGACTAAGGAACTACTGTGTCTGATTATCATCAGACTACAGGCGGTATTAGTAATTATCCCCATTTTGATATTAAAAAAACTCAAACATGCTCGGAAAGAGTGCTATTTTTGTTTCAAAAACGAACACGGGAAGTGCCTAATTTTTATCCGCTCAGATTTAAATAGTTAAAAAACTTTTCCCTGATGCTTAGGCGGAATTATTATACTCCTAGGAGTATAATAATCCTACCAAACCATGCCCGCTGCGTTTTACTTATAATAATAATACTGGCAGCGCCACATTAAAACGAGATGACTATGGAAAATTTACATTCAGCCAAAAAACCGCCCACTAAATAACCACGCGTCTAATAGTGTGGGTGCACCGGTCTTTATAAAATTTTCTATTATTGCTTTTCATTGTTTATGATTAGAAGAAAAATAATTAAAAAGTTTAAATGAGTAACAATGTCTGAATTACCCAAATTATGTGTTATATGTATTACTTTAAAAACCAAGAATTCGTCGATATACTAATTTCAGCTAAATCACAGTCAAAATATCACCGTGCTTATAACGTACGTCAAAAAAGGGTTTTTGAAATATCTTTGTTATTATTTCTTGATATTGTTTTGAGAAAAACACTATACTAGGTACACTATGCATTGATTACATACCCCACTGTTATTCACGATAATGTATAAGCCCTGTGGTTCATTAATTGCTAACGGTAACAATAATGACGCATTGAGGATATCAATCGTATTGGTTAGTAAGTTTTTTGGCATTGAGTCTTGTTTGAGTACAGGCGACGTGTGCATCGCTGCAGCACGCGTGATGTCATGACAAAATACAAGCACTCACGCCTGATCATAACATCCCTAAACATTAATATGTTCGTGTTCGTGCGGCCGGAGCGATATTTAAATCTGTGAGAGCATGAATACTCTTTAATTACCTATTACGTTATATTTAGATAGGATTACCTAGCCGAGCGAGCACAAAACGTCAGGATTAAAATGGCCGTAAAACCTATCCTGCCAACAGAGTTGATAATTAATGTGAATTCCACGTAAACCCTTCTTAAAAAATATATAGAAAGATACATAAAACGGCATTGTTTTCGATCAAAGTCGCAGTTGGCGTGCTTCCGTTTCCGGGAAGATGCAGCTCCATAGCTTCCGGCCACTAGTGCCTAGGGGTCTATTCGACTTTACGAGTTGGTATCATAATTAAAAGTTCATTTGTTGCTCGTGTTTGCGTACAAGATACAATACAATACAAATTCTCTTTATTGCACACCTCAAAAAGAACACCGTACAGAACATTAGGCTTAAAATAGAGGTAAACAACAGGCGGTCTTATCGCTAAAGAGCGATGTCTTCCTGACAACCTTTGGGTAGCGGAGATAATGCAACATTATATATCTAACTGAGTAGGTGGCAAACAGATATATGGATTTAAAATAATACCATGCGGGTACTAATAAAAAATAAATTATAATAAATATACATATAATAAACATAATATAAACAACATACAATTTTCCATAAATACAATACAGGATTCACTGTGTCAATAATAGCATGAGATAAATTGCAGGTTCCTCTCAGGGCCATTCTTGTGCTCACTATTTGGCGCCACAGTCGGTGAAGGTCCAGCTGTCAAAGTTTGTTATTGGTTATTATTATGGGCCTAAAAGCAAAGTTTACATTTTGAATCATATCATTTTTGGCATAGTCAATCTCAGTTATTAAAAAATATTCAAACACAACCACAAACAGCGACATTTGACATTTCGGGGATCTCAAGCTACACTAGCGCCTCTAGAGGCGAATTCATATGCGGTAGCCCTAAGTACCTACTGATTACTTCACTTTTGTAACGAGCGTTGGGACATATCAAGTGTACCTTGTAATTGTCCTAAAGCGCGTTCAAAAAGTTACTCAATTGATTAGCGGAACACAACATTACAACAGCATAAGTATAATGCTCGTAACAAATGTAATTATTGTATCAAACCAATGACGTCAAGGCAGACAGTCCTGACAGTACGGAATTAATGCGCTGTATATAAAATGTACGTATCAACCACACTAAATAGCCAAAGTTTCCTTGTTTGCGCAGAGTCCAATGGTTTCTGAATCTACAGTGCGGATAATTTTACGTAATTTTGGGGTATTACATTGGGTTTGTTGTTGAAAGTGGTTATCGTTATTTCCTGGCAGGATGTAGACATGTACTGTGCTTTCAGTATTTGCAACGTAACGTACCTACTTGTTTCGCTTGAGGTCAACGCTTGGTCTTTCATTTCTCTTTCATCCATCACCTGGGTATATTCTATAATAATTATTGCTCTCAAACAACCATCCAACTTTTCTTTATTTGGTTTACCGCGTCTGTTACTAAGTTACACCTAAGTAAGGCATAACTCTATGCAATTATATGTAACTTCTATTTAACTTGAACATTATGTACAATTATTTGTGGGTTTTTATTTTTACTGGTATTTACTGTGATCACACAGACAAACTGTTCCTACAGTTTTGTGAGACCCTGTTAATTTTATGTTTTTATATTTTGATTATGAAATAGAATAAATTAAAAATAAGTACTGTATAAATTTATGGCTCTTCTTGTCACATTTATTATTCTCTATTTATAAATACTCGTATTGCTCGTACCTATGTCAGCGCACAGCGGTTACCCTTTGTCAAAATGGAACCTGATCATAACGTACGAGAAATCTGTGCTTACAGTACTGGATAATGCAGGCCTCATGTTCAAATTCCTTATTCAGGTATTTGATGTTGCTGTTGTTGCGTATATACGCTGTCAAATCACTCGCCACACAATCATGCCTTAAATATGGGAATATGCACTCAGTGGCTTGAACATGAGGTTCTATATGACTTGACGCGGGTTGTTTATGTGTTCCCTATGCAAATACATCGGTAAGTTACAAAGCGATGCAAGCGACGTTACAAGAGGTGCTTAATAATGTCTTAGTAAGGACATAGGGTGGACATAATAATTAAGAAATAAAGTTCACTTTATTTTTTCTTTCAGATTAAGAGGATTGTGTAGCAAAATTTTCCATATCAAAAGCGGCATCGTTTTCCACTCCCTAATCCTGTTCCTGAACCGTTTTGTATGTTTTTTGGAAATCTTGTAAGTATCACTAAATACTAGGTTTATACGTTTTGATTTTATGGAAAAATTGCATACAATTGAGAACATAGACCCTTAAAGTTTCGATTTTTGAAACGAAAACTTTGTCCTGGTTTTTTGTTATTATTCCATAAACTAGAATTTAATAACGAATTACGAAAAAAATAAGCGTATAAACCTAGCTAAGGATGTGAGGAATCGATCGAGGCCAATATTGTCTCATTTGATACAGCTTTAAGCAACGAAATTAGGCGACGGCGACGACTGTCTCTATCCCACGCAAAAATATTCCGGAATGTCTGTTCTCGCTCGCACGATAGGTTCACAATAGTCTTAATGTTCATTTTTTATGTATTGAAAGCTTATTTATGGCTTATTTCAATAGAAATTATTAAAAATACAATTAGAGACCAGATAAAACATCAATCAAAAAACCGGCCAAGTGCGTGTCGGGCCACGCGCAAGGTAGGGTTCCGTAGTCGTCCACCCGTTACATTAAATGGACTAAAAAGTTCGCAAACTTATATTTACTATGTTTTTGAAATAATTAACAACATTATCTAAGGTATCAATGGAAATTGTACGAAAGTTTGCTTTTGCAAAGTACATTTCTGAAGTTCGACTATTACTCGTTCACTAGTAATGTCTACTTAGCTGTGATAGTTTTCCTTTTAAATTCATCGTATATACTACTACCATGATTTTTTTCACATGCCTAGTAGCCACCGTTTAGCTGGCAGGGGGGGGGGACACTTGACCATAGCAAAAATTATCACTTCAAAGCTTAATATCACGCTAACCAATTCTTTAATCAAAAAATGCTTTTAGAAACCTTATAATATTTTTGAAAGAGCTATCCAACGATACCTCACACGATGGGGTTTGGGAGAAAAAAAAATTGCACCACCACTTTACATGTAGGGGAGGTACCCTAAAAAAAAAATTCTTTTAAGATTTTATTCTACCGTTTTGTCGGCGTTATTGATATGTATACTTATGCCAAATTACAGCTTTCTAGCACTAACGGTTACTGAGAAAAACGGGGGTCGGACGGACGGACGGACGGACATGGCGAAACTATAAGGGTTCCTTGTTTACTACGGAACCCTAAAAAAGAGAAGGTTAAGGTCATGTGAATTACAGACATCCCCTAAATCACTTCTGGAACTTAGGCTGGTTTTCCAATAGAGCTATGCTATGCTATGTCTTCATTCATTTGACACTTAGCTCGAGCTGGAGCTATGTGTCAAATGTATGGAAACATAGCATAGCATGCTCTAGTGGAAAACCCGCCTTAACGTTTGAAATGATTACATAAAACAATATGGGTATATTTCATTTGAATAACCCGTTCAGCACGTAAGTCGTATGCGCGTGACGCGTGCTACAATAAATTTTCACTACAGAACGTGCTACGAGCTACGGTATATTTAGCGCGCGCTGAAAGGGTTCACTAAATACTTTCGAAACTCGGGTTTCATTTCACATTGAACTACACATTAAGTAAGTGTGAGATATTGTCTAGAAAGCAAGTAATTTGTATCCATTTCCTTTGCTAACAAACACTTAATGAAATGCGGGATCACGCTCGTGGAGAGCAATTTGCTACTCAATGGCAGGATATCGGTGCTATTCCGGCAAATAGGTCGGAGTGAGCACGCGTGGCCGAGGCGCGACGGCCTGGCGGCCAACTTCCTATCGCGTATACCCCAAATAGGCTCGCTGGGTTATGATTGTGCTACTATAATATTTAACAGAGATTTGGAAGAAAATTGTATTTCTTACACAGCATACTAACTTACTACTTATTTGGAGAGAGTTATTTTCTTTACGAGTATTATGTATAAGTACATAACTATAATATCTAAAGCATCATTATCTCTCTACATCTAGTAAAATGATCCCACTACGCCCAAGAATAGTAAAAATGAATACAGTTTTACAAAATAATATTTACCTATTAATCTTGTTTTTACTCATTAATGACTACTACATTACCATCCTCCTAGCATTTTCCCGGTTGTAGCGTAAAGGTCCGCTTTGGCATTTTATCAGCTTTGTCATAGGAACTAGTTTCACGAATGCTACTACCATCTGACCTTCCTGCCCAGAGGGAAAACTAGACCTCGTTGAAAGTCAATAGGTTTCCACACGGATGTATTCGCCAAAAATATACTGTTAACTATCAATAGTAGGTACATTGTTGTAGAGGCTAGAAAGTAAGCAATAGATGGACGAGTTAGATTTTCCCTCGAAAGTACGAGATCCATCTATTGCACTTTCGGCCAAGGCTTAACATAGATAGTGCTTTTCACGTCTACTGAGAGGAAATCAAATCCATTTTTATAGTTTGTTGGTTGCAGCAACACAATAACTTTTTCACCATCTCCCGCCTTATTTTTTTTCCAGTACTTACGTTCTTAATGGCCAGTATGTTATTACTGTTATTAGATAATTCAAAGGCGTTTTTATGTAATAAATGTTCAATGCAAACCTATCAAAGCACATTTAAAACTCTCTCACTTACATGAAAGTGAGAGAGAGGCCAATACTGTATCGCGTGATAATATTGACCGTGTAACCGATGCCATTCTCCCGCCTACATTTGTTTTTCGAGTACGTTCTTAATGGCCAATGTGTTATTAGATAATTCAAAGGCGTTTTTATGCAATAATTCTTCAATGCAAACCTTTCAAAGCACATAAAAGTCTTAAAAACGCCTTCTTTTTCATAACATAGCCGGCGACACCAAAAAATACCTAATTTTTACGAGTTGTGATTGGTTGATTTTGTGTCATATGAAGTACGGGCGTGTTCTGATTGGACGATAGCACTACTATAACCGCTACAACAATATAACATTGTTGTAGCGGTTTAGGTGTGGTTTAGATGTGGTTTAGGTTCATAGTTGTCCTGTTCATGAGTCTACTACTATTGACAATTTTGACGCCCCAATTCCCGCCATCTATAGCCATGTTTCCGAGCAGTGGCGTGAAAATGATATTTCCCACGTAGGTTTTTTAAAACACATTGGGACGAGCCGGCCTTTAAATCGAATCCACCTTGTGCCTTATAGCTCGGCTAATAAGGTATTTACTGTAATAAGGGCTTATCCAGAAATCACGCGAGGTTTTTTGGGCCACTTTTAGACCCCCTCCACCCACGAAACCTCACGTGTATTTTTTGAATTTATCACCAGTATCACCACCTATGAATTTTTTTAAGAAAATGAAGTACCTATATTAGTTGATCTTGTGCTTATTTAGGTATATGCGTTATGAAAACGTGATTGTGTAATTTCTTCTATTTTTTAAGAAAATGCTACATGAGTAGATATCATTTCTCGGTGTTGTAGGTGCAGTAAAAAATACACGTGAGGTTTCCTTGTACCCCCCTCCACGAACGTGATCAGTAGTTAGGTTTTCGTAATCCGCCCCCTTTGGAACCTCGCGTGATTTCTGGATAAGCCCTAAGTTTCTTTAGACAGTTATCTGGCTAATTATTAAAGTACTTCACTTTGATTAAAATTAGTTTAAAATTTTCATATTAGTATCTCTATTCGTGAAAATGTTAGTCATATGCAGTAAAATAAGTGTTTCCCATTTGGCGCTCACAAGTCGCCGTGTTCCTGTTTTACGAATAGATTTTAAAACTGAATTTCCAGTTTCAACTTGCTGATGGAAACGTCACCTTCAAGCGAGCTGAGAGCATGTTGCGAGTTAAAAGTTTCGTGCATCTTGTAAAACTCCTGGCTATCTGTTTCTCGATGAAGTTTTAATTAGAATTTATTAGCGCTCAAGTTCAGCTAAGAAACTCATTTTAAGTCTGCGCTTTCCTACATTATGAATAATGTATTCAGTGAATAAAGCATTGGACAACAGACTATTGAAACACACTAGAAGGTCGATATTAATATGCTATAAAAGCTGTACAGATAGCAGCAGAAAAAATTATAAATAAACTTCTAGGCAGGGGCCATAAGGAACGAGTTCGACTGTATTTATCTTCAGAAGTTGAGTGAGTATAATACTGTCTCACACAGCTTAGAATTTTCTTGCAAATAATGGGCCGGTTAAGAATATCTAGCGAATAAATCGCGATGTGTATGCGGTGCAGTGGCCGTTTTCCCCACGAGTCGCATCGCAACACAAGGATCTTAAGCTTAGGGCGATGTTTTTGTGGCTCGTCGAGATAGCGGCGGCGAATTGAAAGCTGCCCCTTTGCTGGCTTATCCCCGTGTAACAGATACTTTGTTATTTTTTATTCCCGTTCCCAAGGCACCGGCCTACTGATAAGGCTATTTTCCTTAATACAACCCTCTGATACAGTTCACAATGACACTTGATAAATAACGTTATTTTTGTGTATACGTTTTTGATGACGACACTAGAACGTGAAAGGGGGTATTAAAGATGGTTATCAGGAAGGTATTATGCCATCGGTGATTCTACGTGGCAGTGGTTAAGTTACGTAAATAGATGTAAATCACATTCATATTTTACACGAATCAAATTGTTTTTAATTCGTTTAAATTTAGGTAACGTGGAAGTTTATTACCACGATCAAATTCCATTCCAATTCTGGTCCGGCAAACCAGAGGCGCGGGTTCGATTCCCGTCTCAGGCCGCGTGCGAGATAACGGTTAGTTTTTAGGGTTCCGTACCCAAAGGGTCCCGTTTTACCCTATTACTAAGACTCCGCTGTCCGTCTGTCTGTCCGTCTGTCACCAGGCTGTATCTCATGAACTGTGATAGCTAGACAGTTGAAATTTTCACAGATTATGTAAAAATGTATATGGTCCACCTGATTCGTATTCCTCTTTAAGAACCTTATATCTTATATGTATATCCATGATCGAGTTAGTAGATAAATTATCTTCGCTTTCAATGAGGGCTACCGCGTATGAATTCACCACTAGAGACGCTAGTGTGATGCGTGGTCTAGGTATAACAAATCTCACTGTTTTTGGGTGCGCTGCGCAGGTTAATAATACCTACGCAAAATTGCAATAACTAAGTACCTAAAATTAATAATTGCAAATATGAGTTCCGGGTAAATGAATTTCTGTGCTATGTATTTCTTTTTATCCGAATAAAACGGGACAGCGCTACAATGCGGGGTGTTCGATATTTTTACGGTACGGTTTTAATGTATTAATTATACGATTTTAACGTAAGCTTTGTTTTCACCATATATACCCACCCATAATAACCAATACCTAATAAACTTTGGCAGCTGGACCCTACTCGACTAGTGGCACTAACTGGTGAGCACAGAAACGGTAGCCCTAAATAATATACCTAAATTATTACTTTCATGTATAAAAATGTCCCTCTACTCGTATATACCTACGCTACGTATAATAGGTACAAGGTACAAGCAATGAAAAAACATTAGATCGGATGGGATTTGAAGAGACCTAATGAAGAAATCCTATTTCAGTAATATACGTGCACATTTTCTTTTACACTTCATTTACGGCCCGCAAAAGGACTCGAGAGACAATTTTTAAATACATTTCGTACGTACGGTTGAATTTACATTCACTGAAACCAACTCAAAACAAATATGCAGAAGCAGATACACGAGTAGGAATCATATTTAAATTGCTGACGTCATTGGAAATCTGTGTCGTAACATTAAGAGTACTTCTGGTACTACCACTGTTACTATTGGTACACTGGTACTATTAATGAAGATCTGTTTCCTGTGTTAAGTCGCTTGTATAAATTGACAGTCCCGTGATATGAGTTTGTCGACACGAGTCACCTGGGAGAGAGCAATTATGGAGACATCACAGACGGGCTGGCGCGCCGCGGTTCTATGCTTATTTGTACTGCAAGCCAACAATACGGTCGAGATCAAAGAACGGTACAGGAATTAATTTGCGAACGCTTTCTCTCACCCCCGCGCCAACCCGCCGGTACCAGAACAAACCTCGCGAAAATATTTTTCATTTTGAACACGGTACCTACTTATAGCCATTAAATATGCCTTTGATGTGAAATAGGGCAGATAATATAATATATTGTGTAGACGAAATGTCCACTCAAATTTTAAAATTAAATATTAATACACTAATGGTATAGCTTTTTGACAAAAAATAAATACACGTGTTTGCCTCAATTTTAACCGGGATAGGCTGGTTCGCCTTTTTGATAGCTTGTTTGTCTCACTTGTTGGTCGGTAACTAGGTAATGTCATTGCCGATGCAGTATTTTGTTTGTGAATGAAATGCGCATCAGAAATAAGATAATCTGACAGCTTAATGGTTCGGAGGCGTAATCGTAAGTGAGAATTTCCTGATATTCGAGTATTATAAAATACAATAAAACATTAATAACAAACAAGCTATAAAATGGCTATACCTACTATTGATTTAATATTTCAATGATATCATTACATTTATGTTCTTTGTAGTTATAATTTTGGATCGCGAGTGCTCTCATTATGTCATTAGTGTACTGAACCATTTATAATTAGCGTAAAATACGCTACACTGAATATGAAGATGACATGAAAATAAAGCCCTCGTCAATTTAATTATGGCAAGAAAGAGCTACATGGAAATAGTACATTACTTAACAAGGGCGGTTAAACAAAGAATGTCTCAGATCGCAGGTATTTGACGCCCGAGCCGAAGGCAAGGGCGATAAATATGCGATCTGAGGCTTTCTTTATTACCGCCCGTGTTAAGTACAAAATTTTATGTCACCCCCTGGCCAGGAAGTGGGTTTTTTCGCGCGCGGAGCGTGCGATAATGGCCGCTTTATGGCCAGGTGTGACATAAATATATTTAATATCTCGCTGTGATGTGACTTCAAACTCGGCACACGAGAATGAGAAACTATTTAATATTTAATATTGACTGTTAAAGCCAATCCTCAGTACCTACCTAATAGGAATAATTGTAAGATATTCAGAGTTATTTCATAGCTACATTACATTGATTGGTGGCATTGACAGACGGGTGACAGTGATCGTCATCAAATGTGTATTAAACTATTGTCTTAGCTCGCTAGTTACCTACTTCGATGTTCGAAACTAAAACTTTTCAATTAGGTATATGTTCGTAAACCGTACCTTAATTTGAAGAACCAATTAAATAACCTATCAGCATCAGTTTATGTAATTTTCAGACTCGAATTGACTGTGTGACTCGACTTGGTGAAAATCAAGCTACTTTCCAATCAGTTTACCTCGCGTCTCACGTACGCCTGAGTACGTCCCATATAAAGGTTATTAGAGAAGATTGACGAGGGAAGGCGGGCCGGACGGCGAATCGGCGATATGTTAAGGTAACGGAGCGCCCTTCGTGTGCACTTGATTAAGGGACTCACGAGCGGGGATCATCCGCCGCTGGTCACTTTTGGGTTTGGCTCATCGCAGTCAGGAATAACAAAATATACAAGATAAACCTACTCTAACATAATTCGCAGCTCAGTTCATACAATTTCGACGTTAAACCTTTTGTTTTTGAACCTGACTGTGGCTTTATAGGCCGGGCCCAATAAAGCGATAGGAGTGCGCGGTTGGAGAGTGGCTTGGGGAAAATCCAGGGGAAACCTCCGACACGACCGCGCGGGCGGTTTAAACACTGGAATACTCTAAATTCTAAGAGTTTGCGTTCCAGTGAGATTGGTTGAGCGGCTTCAACCAAACCTGAGGCGTAAGTGAAACGTTAAACCTTATATTAAGTCTGTGTTCCCGTTTGGTTGCTTCGCGTCATTAGGAGAGTCTGTTATTTTAGGTGTAATGTCCATGACCATAGTTATATTTATATTACCGTATGTCATGCGATGTCAAGTATCTAATAACAGCTAGAATATACTTCCTTTCTTCCTCTTCACCTGCTTTTATAGCTTAACGACGTAATGATCATCCATTTACGGACATAACCGTTAAAGATGATCATAAAACTAGCCCTCGTCCCTTTCGTAACGGTACACATATGTAGCGATGAATATTATAATAAAATCCTTCTTATATTTTTGTCTTTCGTATATTATATAAACGTAAAAGTGGTCGG
This sequence comes from Cenopis cana, assembly GCA_951800055.1. NCBI lineage: Eukaryota > Metazoa > Arthropoda > Insecta > Lepidoptera > Tortricidae > Cenopis > Cenopis cana. The sequence goes on along the minus strand of OX637476.1, from coordinate 8,656,919 downwards.
TATGCCATGTACGCAAGACACCTCTTAAAATTTCCCGGGCGCTAAAAATGGAGCGTATATTTTTTACGGGTGACGTTTTAATGAAATGCTCGGATTACGCCATTAAAAAAAATTAGAATAATAGCGAGGACCTCTTCGCCACAGATCTCTGCCGACTTTTAATCAAAATGTGGCTTATTAAAAGTATGAGATGTCCTGATCCCCAGAGTGTAGCAAGAAAGGCAACGGTTCTGTTAAATAGTGCAGCCTGGGCTGGGCGGGGAGTGTTATTCATTAAGTCGATATCCGGCGAGCACTCAGCCGCGAAATGTGCTTTTACTAAGATTTACTTTTTTGAGATCCATTTCTGTCTTTGACGCATTTTTCAGCTGCAGTGCAAATCTCACATTTATTTTAGCAAAGAAATATTACTTTGTTGACTTTAAGAGTACTTACTCTTCAAAGTCCCAGACGTCCCGGAAATATGCGCGATGTGATTTTTAAATAGATATTATTTTAACTTTACATGGAGCATCCATTTTATTTATGAGTAAGGATTAAAGGTTTTATTTTTTACCGATTTGTGAAATGTTTGTGGAAATGTACTTTCTTAATTCTATTTCTTTTAAATTATATTTCCTTTATTAGCGTAGTAACATTTTAAGTAAAATTTTGGTTTGCATATATATAAACTACTTACTTAAGAAAGTGAGTGATGGTTTGATCCCCATACGATATCCCCTATTATAGTGAATAGCGCTTACGTAACCGCACGGCACGGCAGGGTGCACGCCGCCGGCTTTGCACGCCGACCACTCTCCATTGTAAATAGGAATTAGGCCAGTCAAGGGACCGGCACTGCTAAGAGATCAGACCGATAGGGTCCGATTGAGATCCCTACTCTTCCTCAATGCGATTGATTTAGCTTTATTGCTGCTAATAAATTTACCAATGGTTTACCCGCCGTTTTATTATTTTCTTGGCGTAGATCTTTTATATCGAATCCTACATACATTATGAGATTGCTATAAAACGCGTTTTCACCCGTGAACGCTAACGCTTGCTTGGCCACAATATAGTGTAAATGCATTAGGCCCAGGCTCACCGTAAGCGGTTTGTTGCGACCCCCGACTGTTATTTTCAGACAATGTCTCGAAAAGTGACTTTTACGACCACTCCGTTCTCTGCTGAGCCGTGCCTTTATTGCCAATAGAATTACCTAAAAGTAAATAACTTTTAAGAGTGGACAATTTCGTGTTACATCCCTTTACTGCTTTTGTTTGTGTAGATGCTATGTCGTAGGTAAGTATAACTCTACTAATTGTGTTTATGTTTGCATTGTACGAGTAACCATGTCATATAATATTATTACATGATGATGCCAAATAGAAACCAGATAAAATAAATATACATGTTCTTTCTTTTTTTAGTTAGGTACTCTTTGATTCTTTGACTTAAGGCCTTCTCCATACAAACTCTGTGCAAGTTTTATTTGTGAGTTTTGGCACTCCCGCATATAATTTTTTTTTGGTTGTTAATATTGGATATACAAAGAATGTCAAGCAAAAAAATTCAAAAATTTCAAAAAAATGATAATTAAAAATATACAAAGAATCAAAAAAAATGTTTTTTTTTCTTGAGGGTCTGGATAACATAAAAATAAGCATACTGACCAAAAATCATAAGTGTAATGCAAACACAAGCAAAGAAAAACTTGCACAAATTTTGTATGGAGAGTGCTTGCCTCTACAGGCGCCTTAATACTAATTGACAAGTTCAAAATAGTCAAGAATTTTCACAATAGAAATATTTATTTACACGTACTTAATATTTTCTATGTTTTGTAGGTAGGTAGGTATTGTTGATTGTATAAAGAGCGAAAGTTTGCTTAAACATAAGTTTTGTATTTAACAGAGACGGCCATAGAAAATGTATAAATTTTCGTTGACTTGCCGTCAACTAATATTGTTGTGCTTATTTCGTGAGTTTTGAGGGCGCGTAATAAATGTAAATTACATTTATAGGCAGTGAAGTAAGTGTCCGCGGGCGCCTGCGAAGTTGCCTTAAAGTCCTGAAACAAGGGGCATCGAAGACAGCGAGGTAAACAACTTGCAATAAGTTTCCCGACGCCGACGCGGGTGAATATAATGTCTACTTCTCGTTGCTCCATGCTATGGTATTATTACACTTTAACCGCCACAAATAACCCAGGTGAGGTTATAATTCAAAACTAAAAAAAGAATATAAAATCACTGGCTTTAGATTTAATTAAAATTATAATCCTCCCTACTACTGAAACAGCGCCTCGGTAATACAAGACCGAAAATCCCACTTGTTGGAGTGCCTTTTGAAATAATTTATAGTTCTCAGTACGTCTTGTGATCTTTCTTTTCAAATTTTTCTTTTTAAAAGTTTTCCGAGCACAAACGAGCCTAGTAGGTATAAATTTTCCGCCCTCGCCGACCGCGGCTTTTCACTTAGCCCGGTAAGACTTTATTTAATGTTTCTTTTGACAAAAGTTATTAACTCTCAAAAGATTCTCTTTAACGGAATTCGTTTTTTGCCATGGGGTGACTTGCGAAACATTGTCCGGATTTTAATTTAGTAAACGAATAAAATTTAGCGATAATCAAACAGCTTGACTGGTAAAAATCTGGGTTCTTTATGGACTATCAATTAAAACCTCTATTTATCTATTTTCTCGTATTAGGATATCATCGCCAGCACACACGCCGTTCACCCATAGACTATCTTGGTAAGTGTGTTGCCAGCGCTATCTACGCGTTTATTGAGAACGGTACAACTTTGAAATCTGTTGAAATATTTACGGAAAATGAAGGTCATTCGTTTCGATTACCCTGTTATGGATTAGTTTTTGTTGACATTGACTCTGAGAGAGACCTCTATATTAAATTGTTTTTTTTTTTCCTTTTATATTTAAAACTTATTATTTTTATTTTGACGCTTTGAGACCATGTACATCTCAAAGCACGTTATAATAGTCATTATTAAGAATATTTTGACGCTCAGAGACCATTTACATCTTTGAGATATTATATTAAATTTTGTTATTCAGACTGAGACCTTATACATCTCTCAATTTTACTATTATTGTAATGTTTGTAATAGATAATTAATATTTTGACATGAAATTCTTATGTATTAAATTCTTATTGATATATTTCTTAAATTGTAAATTAATATTTTCTCATGAAAAATCTATCATATGCTTATATTGTAAGACTTTTTAAAAATTGTACATTAACATTATGACATGTGATGTGCCCTTGTGGCCTATTTGCAGAATAAATGTTTGAATTCTGAATTTTGAATTCTATGTGTCTTAGATTTCTTGATCTTAAGTAGGTTAAGTATTATCATTGTAATAAGCATATTTTTGTGAGAAAATGGCTGACTGTCGAGTTTCTTTCGGCGTTTCTTCTCGGCAGTGGCCTCTGTGAAACGCTAGTAGGGTTTGACTTGTAAAAGTGCCATTGCGGCCTACTTACAGAATAAAGTTCATTTATTTCATTTATTTATTTATTTCATTTATTAAACCCGGAACGATAAAAAATTGCATTCATTACAATTTCAATGATATGATATGATATGATATGATTTATTTATTTCACAATATACAATGTCACTTAAAATTACCCGTAGTCAATTTTTAGGAATTGAAATTGTGATCGTCAGTTTTTTAATATTATCAAATTACATTAAACTTAGCAATAATTTAGAAGTATATAATGTCAAACAGTTATAAATAAAATAAAATAATGAAGTTGTCAATGGGTTAAAATTAAGATCACCGTACAAGGATCGTCATTGATTTTAAAACTATTTTGGTACATAAACATAATCCAGATGTCAAACTAAAACAATTCAAATGTCGTAAAACTAAAATACAATATAATAAATTCAGTCAGTAATGTCGTAATACTCATTTATTGAATATAATGGATTTTCCAATAAAAAGCCAATTCCTCTGAAATTGTAAATTTTAAATGCAAGTATTGTAAATCGAAATGATCGAGAAAAGATATTGTGCTAAAGTCGGTTTGTAGGGGTGAACAACGTTTACGAACTGGGTTTACGTTTATTTTAAAATAATATAAGCCGAGACAAAGTTTGGATTGCGCCCGCAACCATAAGCTAAAATTCTTTGGACATCTAAATTCCGCTCTCAAAGGAATTCCTGAATATTCCCTCTTCCTATGCTTAAGCTTTAGTGTGTTTGTCAAATAATTTGCTTTATTGATTCTGGAATAAATACGCCAGCAATTTAAATGCAAAAGGGGAACAAATTACTTAATGTTAATTTATACAAGCTTTTATTGTAGTGTTAATTAATATGTACCTAATAAGTACTTATGTGCGGGAAATCTTGGAACTGAATTTTAGACCTGGGGCCGATCTTTGAGTGTCGAACGCTTGCCGTTTGCAACTATTTTCTACCACTCGCCTTCGATTTCGAGCGTTCGATAAAAAATTACCCCCAGTTATCCTCAACCGATTGACCTGATATTTGGCACAAGTATATGTACATAAGTAAGTTTGTTGACAATTAATGTAATATTGTGGCAGCACTGAGTTGATCTGATAAGGTTTGTAGCCCTTTGATATGTCCACAGGAAAGACGCGAGCCTAAATCTGCTTATGACCAAATTAGAAACGTCATAAAATCAAAATCTTAGCAAGTATTCGAGGACACGTAATCATTACGCTGGACATCAAAGAAAATATTGGCCCAAAATTTTTAATGCACATACAGAGTCAACGAAACGACAAGATGCATATACTCTTTTCTGAAAAAAAAACTACCTATATATAGGTAGAAAAGGCAGAAAAGAATCCTAACTAAAATTAAGTGATATTACGATAATTAACTAAAATTAAAATAAAACTAAAAAAAATAAAAACTAAAATAAGTGATATATAGATATTACGTATATAGTTACTCTTAATATCACTTAATTTTAGTTAGGATTACATAATTTTACCTAACGGCACGATAACGATTTGCTGTGATAACTAAATGGTTTTGTACCTATATTTTGGATAACTAAAAATTTGTAGGGATAACAAAAGGTAACAACACTAGGGTGGTGTAAAACATAGCTTTGCATAGTAATGCCACCTAAACTTTACTAAAATTTAGTATTTAGGGCAGTAACAAAACGTCTTAGTAAAATCTAGTTGTGTTTTTTTCTCCATGTTAAAGTGACAAGACGCCGTATAATGGAAAAATATCTGGGCGACCAAGCTTCGCTCGGGGTTTTCCTAGGCATGAGACCTACCTAGATCGATTGCTCGTCCCCGAAAATCCCCACATGCCTAAATTCATCAAAATCGTTAGAGCCGTTTCCGAGATCCCCGAAATAAATAAATATACAAGAATTGCTCGTTTAAAGATATAAGATAAATGTTTAATACGTACGTTGCGGGACGAGCGTTTCGCAACGATGTCGGCTGCAGTGCAGCCCGCCTCGAGTCTCGACACGTTGGAGATAAGTCCGGCGGCGAAGGTTACAATTCAATTTTCCGCTAGACCCGCAGCGCCCGCGGAAGGGTTTTCACTCTCGGACTGACTCGTTGGCGGCCAGTTGCGGATACGGGATACATTTTAGTAAAATGCAGGGCGATTTATTTGTAAGCATGGAGAGAAAAAAAATATTTAAAGCCCCCGATGGATGATTAAAAAAGGACTATAAAATATGTAAGTAGTAAGTATGTTGAACTTTAAAAACCCATCATGATGATGAAAAGCTTTTATGAGAATTCATAATTTCGTACCCACATTTACTAAAGGCGCGAAAGTTCCCAAAATGTTGTCTCGCTCGCGCTTGTGTTAGCTCGTCGCACGCGCGCGATACTTAATTTGCGAAAATCTTCATAAAACAAGTTTTTCTGTCAAAATGAACCATTATTGCAAAACGTAAGAAATCAAAGTTATTGTAGGTACCTTATACCTACTCAAATGAACACTATAAAATTTCATATTTTTACGATAATAAATGCAATAGTGAAATGGTAACATGCGGAAAAATATGGAAGTCTTCGTGTTTTAATTACTTACTCTTTTTCTTTTTAAAATATTGATTTGGTATAGGTACTATGTATTCTCTGGTAATAAAATCAAAACAGGTACTCGTAATGCATAAACTGAACAGAAGTACTATTTTTTACTCAAGTTTACCCATGACAAACCAGTTCGTTTCGTAACACAGCGTAATGGGCCTTACAAAACAAAATACTACAGCAGTTTTATTTCGAAATCGTTCTGCAAATGGCCGGTGAAATGGGATTAAGGAACTATGTTGTCGGAACCAAACAAAGCTCCATTATACGCGCGATAAGTGGGTAGTGTAATGTAGTGGGTTAATTCGCGAAATGGCTCCGCGGGCAGGTGATTTAACTCTTCTGTGCTAATAGAACGCGAATCGCCGCACACTTTGTCTTATCACTGCGTCTTGTTACCTACTCTACAGCACTCGCGTGGGAGATAATGTTTACTACGTACCTTGTAACAATGTCGTTAATTTAAGTTTGTAGCACTATCTGGAGTTTCTTTGGGTACAGTTATAAATGCTTACTGCCAGCCATTTGTTGGAAATATATGGTCATTCTAATCTGGGGACTTTTTACACTCACTATATAGGTACTCTATTATGGCTCGATTTCATTTATTAATTTATCCAAGCCAGTGAATTTTCATTATGAATCCATTAGTACCTCGCTATTGGCCAAGCTTGGCTCAATTTCTTTATGTCCGGTGATCAAATTTCCCAGACTGACCGGAAGAAAATCAATTAAGTCTACTCCGCAACGGCTGTTGACTCTGTCTAATTGAAACCAAACTGCAGCGATCCAATGAATTGGAGCCAGTTAGACTTATAGGTAGCTAAGTATGCTGAAGTTACTATTAATATCTAACTAATTGCTTGTTTACTTGCTATGTACTTAGGTACCTCGAATGTTTCCGTACCTTCCTTTATAGTTATGTTGCTTAAATCGCTTTGGGACTTGTAAACAGGACAGTTCCGTACCAATTACTTTGTTTTCGATGTTCTAAACTAGTCAAGAACACTTTGTCACCGTTATGGAGCTCCTTAATAGTTTTATCAAAGTGCAAATTACCCTTAAGTGCTGAAGTTACGAGTTAATAACGACTTGCATTACAATAATCTTTACGATGTTACATGACTATTATTCGTGTGCTAAGTCTTCGCTACTTATATTCTAGAAATTTGCGAAATCATTTTGGCATAGTAGTGACTGCTGAAACAAAGTAATTAAGGCTGTATTATTTATAGGCAGGCCCGGTGAAAGCGGGGCATCCACAATAGCACGCGGTGTTGTCGCATTCTACTGGCGCAGACGGGAGGGCACGCGCACACACACTAACACACACAAACATATACGAACGGGCAATTACCACAATTTGCAATTAAGGGGAGGTATCCCCAACGCAAATGTCCCGCTCTAACACGCGTGAGTTTACAATTAACCATCCCGCTCTCTACGCAAGCTCTGCGCGCAGTTTTGTAAATATTTAGCTATAGTCATTAAGCCAATCATTTTATCAAAGCAAACCCTGCGAATTTGTCTATAACTATTTACTATCTTTAATTGAGTACAAAAATTAAATGTTAAATATCAGTAATGTAGCCGTAGTATTGAAAAAACATTCCAAAAAGGGGTAACTTCGCGATTTTTTTCTATCGAGTGAAAATCATCAGGTCATGTAACTGACTGCGATTTTGACTAGACAAGATCCTTATGTAACACATATATTTTATTTAGATTTTAAAACACTATATTCTATGTCTCAGATTGTTTTTAAAAACTCAAAAGTGGTAATACACGGCCTTAATTACTCCACAGCGGTGACCGCGACAGACCTCGACTACAGACCCACGTGCGCTATTTAACCACGCATTATGAAAATTATAGTCGGATTTAACTAAAAATTTGAGCAGCAATTTGAGTTTATATACATACTTAATTAATCTATCAAACACACATTAACATGCCCATTAATAAAGTTTCAATTCATTACGTGAATAGATGGTGCTTGTACAAAAGCTCTCTGAAGAGCAAGGGTGGACTACAAAAAATCCACATGGGGTATAAAAGAGCTTTTCCAATGACACCAAATTTGATAGGGTGCGTGAAATTGTTTATTCTGTTTCGCGTCGGGATTTTTTGTGCTCCTCTTTGCGCTGTAATTAACTAATAGAGTTAGGGCACTCGCAGAGCGATACGGTTTATTTTACAGGGTTTGGCATTTTTCCTTTGTAAAATCATTCTCAATTTGAATAGCAGACAAGGTACGTTTTATTTACACAGCTTGGTGTTATCAATTTGGTATTTGTCAAAGTTAAGCCTCCTGTATGTCTAATCCTTCAGTATTTATCATTAAAACAGTGAAATAATAAGTTGCTGGAATGGGGACCCGTAATCCGTAGCAATAGAACAACGGGCGCGATGTATCCAGTGTCTCCGAAACCAGTTAACGCTGTGCCCCAAGTTATTCGGTTCGGGAAGTCATTAGCAATTCAAATACCTAACCACCGCATGGTTACTCCCGCTGAAGAGGGGATTCTCTTTCACATGACCGCGTTTGTAAATTATTTATTACTGTTTGGCCAGTTTCAAAGTCCCGCTTTGTTTCCCAGGAAATACGGCGACGCAAATGGAAATAACTCTTAGGACCCATTTCGCGTTATTTCACCTTTCGTTCTGTTTATGTTTACCGCATAAACAATCTCGTAAAAACAAAGCGTAACATATACCTACCTACCATTATTATGAAATTGCTGATGCTGGTTCTGTAATTTTTTTTTAAATTACTTTTAAAAAAAATAACACATATATTAATACCTAGTACCTCGGGCACCTTTTTGAACATTCTGGAATGTATGTTTAACTACAAAGTTAATAGTATGACGAGCAGCAAACTCCTTTTGTTAGATAATGCACTTATTACCTAGACGATTTTGTAAGGGTTCAGTAACACAGTAATCTCATAAAGTTAATGCACTATTATGTAAGAGAAAGATTACTACGGTTCGGTTTTACTTTACATTAGGTACCTACTTATGTTAGCGCTGGACAAACCAAGTAACTACCTACATAGGAAAACTTCCCAGTCAAACGGCGTCGTCAAAATTAATCAAGCAGTGTAACTACTGAACTGTAGTATCGAAACTATCTTGCAAGGAAGCCTCAACAACTTTGGCAGTTTACTGTAAAGTAACATAGTGTCTTGTTTCAGTAATTCAGATCGATATTAAGTATATACTGTCGCCTATATTTCGTGACTTTTAAAATCCGGCACAGGAGCACGTTTGTAAAACTATACACTTCAAGCAGGTTGCGGTGAAGTTGATTTTGTAAAAGACTTAAGCGTAGAGATGGTTTAGCATGTTGTAGGACTTTTGGCGTTGGTAAAGTACTGTTGGAGAAGGAACGGGAAGAATTTCAATCACAGACGCCTGGGGCTGTGCTCGCTAGACAAATTGCAGACGACGTAACGTGGCCGTATCGCACTACACTCTACACGCTAGATGTTCTTGCCAATAATATAAATTGGTCTAGTTCGTGAACGATCTTCCAAAATTGCTGTAAGTATCACACGAATCCATGAAACTTTTAATAGTTTCTTATTGGAAATAGGTACCTACAATTGTTTCATTCGTTTGCCACAACTCATTGGGCGTTATCTATGAGATTTACAATACATACAGTTAGTGTACCTACTATACAAGAAATACTATCTGTGTAATTGCGGAACTCTACATAAAAAATATAAAAATTTGCATGCGTTTAACCTGGTATCGCAATTCAGGTCTTAATAGGAGTGTAGATCCAACCCTTACCCTTTTATCTTTATCCCCCGGTATTAAGCGCGCTTGCGTTTATGTAGCAAACATACAGGTTGCGTCGCTTATTGAAGCGCGAGGCTTGCTGTTACGAGATAATTGGAGATCCGGATAAAGACATTAATAACAAAACAGATATTAGAGCCGGGGGTCGGGACCCCCTGTCGCTTGTTATTTCCAAACAAGGAAATTGTAATAAAGTTACATAATACGTCCGTCCGCTGCCCAGTAATATTGTTAAGGAAAATAGGGCCAGGTTGTGATTGTGGCCCGCTCATATGAATTTGAAGGTCTTCGAATAGAAACCAATTTGCGGCTACAGGTGAAGTAAGTTCCGTTCGGCTGGGGCTCGCTGATGCCGACGTCCCCTGGCTTATAGGTTGCCCTCAAAGCTAAATCAAACGTCAATTGCACTGAAGCCTTTAATCACCCCGCAGCCTTTGATAGACTGAGCGCGTTACTGAGGTGAACACATTTAATATATAATGGATGTCTAAATGTATGCTACGCCTCCGTGTTAATTAGGTGATTAATTAAATCAAACTTGTTCAATAGATATAAAATATACTATACTAGGTATGTATTTTAATGGAAATTGTAATATGTTTAGAGGTTTTTATATGTAACCTATTTCTATTAATTTCTATTAATATATCGGTTATTATAGTGCAGTACATTGACACGACGTCATTTTTAAATAAAGTAGTTAAATGTAAAGTTGTTTTTTTGTTGATAATAAGGATATCCTCACTACAAGCACACATATTAAAAATGTAATGTACTAATGTACTACCTTTTTAAAATTTTAATTCTTGTCTTGAGTTCCTCTATTGTGTAGGTCGTTGATAATTGTTCTCCACGACGATTTTATCTAGATAAGACCGTTTTTTCTACCTTCAATAGGTATCTAAAGGGATAATAATAATATATGAGTTGCAGACAGGTACACAGATACAGGTGTGTCTTTGAGCTTATTACGTTCGGGGAGTGATTTCAGTCTCGGCGTCGAGTGTGTTTCGACATTGTATCCGATCTAATAATCATGGGAGAGGGCGTCGCGTCGACTGAAACAAGTGCCTGTCTGACAAGTTTGTCTAACCCATGTTTCAATCTAACATAGCTGTTCTTTGTGTAATTTAATACCAATACCGTTCTTTGTCTACCTATCTGGCCAGATGATGAAGGTTTGTTGCTAATCATAGCTTTGATGTGGTCTCAATTTATGTTAATTTAATATGCTCCCTCAAATTGAGAAGTACTGTAACATTGCCGAAACGAGAAGCAAGCTTCCCAGCACGAAAACCAACAGTTAAAATGTTACCATGGTAAAAGATGTTGCGTTCAGAACAACGTACACTCACAGAGCTGAATTAGGAGATTTATTTATTGTTTAAATTAAATTTGACGGTAAAATATAAGGGGAACTCCCGCTAATTGGATTAAAATTTTAGCACTCCTTGAGGCGGCCGTGATATCGATTTTTGATTTAGCTACTCTTCCACAAATTATCACTTTGTTTAGATTTTCCGGATTTTCCTTATTTGCAAAATAAGAATTTAAAAGATGTCTTTGTGCGCTCGCTGAAAAAAATATGTTACACTCTTTCACCTTAATTCCTTCGTCATAAAGCGATAAATTATAACAGTATCAGGACAGTGTAATTATAGTAGTATTATAGTAGTTTTACGGTATGTGATAAATAATTAATAATTTATATTAACATATTCTAAAAGTATTGAACAGTTTTTTTTTTTATATTTTTGAGTGAAACTCATCGCGTCGGCTACTGTACGTTCTCACTATGTGCCGGACTCTGGCTCTATTGTTACGAGTCACTGGACATTTTCAATGGCCATTGTTAACGATCGCAAATTGGATAAGTTTGTAACTTAACTATACATATTTGCACGTTACATCGTCCTTTTTGCTGTAAAAATTTCGTATTGAGTCGAAGAGTTACATGATGAATTTGTTTTATTGTCTCCAGTGCTTGGTTGTCTTCGGGACGTTCGAGTTCTGAACGAGTTGTTAGGTCTCTGCATTCGTTCTGAATGCCACTTCTTATTCGTTTTTTTTTTTATCTTATTGCAGAATTTCGAGGTAATCTATGTTCAAGATATGTTCCTATGGTGAAAATGTAATGCGAGTATAAACACAAAGGCATCGCTACTCGTGCTGGCTGAAAATAAAGGCGTAAGGCGTAGCGAAACGCGAATGGGGGCGGCTGCCGCGCCACTGCTCTATTTGCACACGTTTTGAATGTCATTGTCACGCTGCTAATTGCCGAGGACTGGTACCCGCGCCACGCTCCGTCTGCTATATTTTACAACACCTATGTGTTGCGCCAAATATGCAATTCGGCTGCCGTCCTTCACAACCGCTCTCTCATTCCAGCTTTTTAAGCGACGTGTGTACTATATTTCTATAAATATATTCCAGCGACATATTGGAAAAGTTCTGATCTCAAATTAATAAATACGCTTTTGAATTCTAAGCAAAAAATGTCTGAATAGTGTCTGACTGAACCGTGGTTGGATTATGGGCGTAGAGTGAAAACATATCAAAAGTAATTATTCTGGAAAACTGTTAGAAGTGGCAAGGGCAGGGGGAGCGGAAGAGGCCTCGGCACCGCGACTTCGAATTATTTTTTCCAGGCAGTTGAGTTCGAATGCGGTTCCTGCTCGAGTCGCCGCAACTCAAAAGCAAACTTACGTATTTACATTACTCTTAACTCTTGTGATATTTAGCAAGAGGTTTGTTTACGACTGTCGCAAGGGATATCTTAAAACCAATGTGCTCTATATATATTCGAAATGTGGAGTCAAAAATACATTGCAGCTTCACAAAATAGCAATAAAAATATGTAGTACGACGAATTTCTGCATGCTATGCGTATTTTTTTAGTGGTGGTGGTACATATTTTCTACAAGTGACCGGTAAGATACGCCACTTCCACGTGATCGGACCCAGACTGTGTTTAAAAGAAAACTAAGTACTTATGGGAACCATGCCAAGGGGCTCTGATCTCGGGGACCTTTTTAAATATAATTTTAATATTATTTTTGTTCTTATGTATAATAATATTTTTTGTTTCTTTTGTGTGTTGTGCTGAATAAAGACTTATAAAGTACTCTAACGAGGATTTAAAAAAAGTACTTACGTAATCTTATTTGTTATTTACTTACCATTAGCTTTCTGGTGAAGGTAAATTACCGTGAGGAAACTGATCTACCTAAGGGGTACCATACTGATCGTAGTTTGCTCTCTGGGCTGGAAGGTCAGATGGCAGTTGAGTTTGTAAAACTAGTGCTTTGGCAAATCTTGGGATTAGGTGCTAAAGCTGACTCCGGGGTTCTTTAGGATAAACAACCGGGAAAACCGGTTCTCGGCTTCTTCTGGCCAGTCCTTTAAAAAGGAGTCCCTGGACTCCTTTGGCGGGATGAACTGCAGTTCGCCGATGGGGGTTGCCACGTCTCCTCAAGTCCTGAGGCTTCCATTCCGTAGTGGTGCCCATAACTCACTGGGCATGCGGGAGACGTGACCAGCCCAGTCCCATTTTAACTTGGCCGCTTTCTTAGTTACGTTTATTGTTTGAGTTTGTGAGCGCAGCGTGGTGTTCCGGATACGGTCATACAGCTTTTTCCTTTACATCCTTAAATAATAAAATCTCCGCCTAAGCACAGCTAAAACAATCTGTAAGGACTTACAATTACATTGACTATTTTTTTTTCATCATAAGTAAAGTTGGATTAAAAAAATATCAGGATCCCGTATTATGATGAGTCTTTTGTGATATAGGTAAGTTAATCACAGATTTAGAGGGTTGGGTTTTTGTTGTCAGCCGGGGTTTTCCGTATTTGTTAGGTTCACAGGTCCGTGGCCGCCTATTCATGGTAATTATTACGTGGTAGTAGGTAAATTTAGTTGAGACTTAAGCAAATATTAGTTTGTCGGACTTAGGTCTCAATAGTTGCGAGTTGAGGATGTTTACGAAGCGTCCGGGCTCTAAGCCTCAATATGTAACGTATCGTGGAACTTGTCGGTACTCTAACTGCTGCTACTTGTGCGAAAGTTAGGTTAGGTGGATACTGGTCCACTCCAATCAAATTATGTAAGAATATTGACTGTTAATTTAAAAAAGTTTTTAATTATGCCAAAATATTATATCTTTTAATACAAGTACTTGACAACTTTGAATATTTTCACACACATATATGTTCTTGAATAGAGCTTGGAGCGTGATTCGTTGGTCTCTACAATTAGGCAAAAAGCCTAGATCATAAACCAACCAAGCCTATGCTATATAATTATATAGTATAGAAACTATTGTATACAATGCTTTTTCTACGAGTCAAGGTAAATTAATTAAACAAACCGAAATAATTAAACAAACTAGTCCTGCGGAACCGATGTTAGACATATAGGTCGGGCGCTCGTTAGTGTCTTTTTTCTATGTCCGCGGCGTCAAGTGATCGGTCTAATTTTTTTTAGTTCACTAACGGAGACGCCGTTAATGAACTAATATAAAATTGACCAATCACGTGGTCAAATTTATATTAGTTCAGTAACGGCGACACGCGATTGGTCAATTTCATCATAGTTCACTTGAAGAGACCTGCATAGAGAATGTGATTTTAGTTTCGTCTACGATTTCTTAGAAAAAATACTATTAGAGTATTGTGAAAATTACTTACCCATAAAATATTGAAATGTTACACATAATATATATCCTGTATTGTTCCCAAGGGTTTCAAAAATAAAAAGCTGAATCTTCGTCTTATATCCGTGAAAATTCAATAAGCTAAATAACTTTTTTAATACAATTAAAGGTACACGTACGATAAGGTCCGTAATTCTCTAAACACACTAGTAAATCCCGTCTGAACTTAATAAATGGCGACAAGCACTCAGCGTGATTACAATGAAAATATTTGAGACTAGAGGATTGTTCGGTCATTGCTTGGGTCCGAAAAGTCCGAATAAGAGAATTGTTTCATGAAATATGGACGTACGAAGTAACAATCCTGATCCTTACTGTTTGTTGACCGAGTGAACTAACCGGTAACCGGTATAACTATAGGGAGGTAACAAGGGGGCAATGTAATGCTATAATTTGAGGGCAATGTTAGTTTATTTTTGTCACAAAATGTGTACTTTCGCAATCTAACACAAATCGTCAATCTTTGTAGATATCATCATCAGCCTGTGTCAGTTCACTGCTGGATATCGGTGAAGAGGGGCTTTTGTAGATATAAAGGCAAAACATTCGATCTACCTAGGTTCGAACTTATTCCACGACGACGACGTTAGGCGAACATACTATTTGACACGTGCTGTTTTATGTTGTTTTTTGTACACTATGAACAGTGCATCACATGCCAACTACTAGAACAGTTGGCATGTGATGCACTGTTCATAGTGTCATATGCGGGTAAGTTTCGGACATTTTGGGTGGCTTGAGATGATGTTGGATTTGATTTTTTTTCTCAGCTTGCAAATACGTTAGTGACGTAGTTCATATATCAAAATGAAGAGCATTAAATACTCTATAGCACTGAATTTTGTTATTCCTATAGACGTAATAATGCGTGACTGAGGAGTCTTTAAATTAGAGAAACAAAAAAAAACGACCATCAATAAATTTTCACGTGGTGGTGTAAGAACGGACTACTACATATTTGAAATTCATAAAAGATTTTTCATCAAAAGAATAAAGCACTACTTACCAAAACATAGGTAAATATATAAAATAATGTAGATCGTTGGGCTAGCCAGACAGTAGACCCTTGTCTTGTCGTGTAGCTCTCTCCATCTGACTTTATCTAGGGTCGTCTCCTTGACTTCCTTATATGACACGACCGCTAATTTTCTTTTTATTTGTTTCATATATATATAGCTATAGCTTATCCTATCATTTTCGCTCTTCTATTTTCTATAACTTTCTATTTTCTATATATTTTTTTCCTTTTCTCCCTCACTTTCCTCAGCACTTGTTCGATTGTAATCTTTTCCGTCCCGCTAATTTTCTCCATTCTTCGCCAACACCAAATTTCTAAGGCTTCTTAATATTCTCTATCTCTTTAGGTCATCATGGTCCACGCTTCACAACCATATTACAATACCATGCTTCATATAAAAACGTTTGATGAGCTTCCGATTGGTTTTCTGTGATATATATTTGCGGTCAGTAAATGTTTTTTATTTGTGTAAAGCCTGTTTTGTTAAGGGGAGGTATCCCCAACGCAACTGTCCCGCTCTAACACGCGTGAGTTTACTATTAAGCTTAAGCCACACAGAGAGCGGGCGGGCGGTAGCGGCGCGGGCGCGGGCGGCGGCGGCGCGGGCGCGGGCGGCGGCGGCGCGGGCGCGGGCGGCAGCGGCGCGGGCGCGGGCGGCAGCGGCCTTTGGCGGCAGCCGCCACCGCCAAAAGCAGCTCCCGCGCCGCCGCCGCCCGCGCCCGCGCCGCCGCCGCCCGCGCCCGCGCCGCCGCCGCCCGCGCCCGCGCCGCCGCCGCCCGCGCCCGCGCCGCCGCCGCCCGCGCCCGCGCCCGCGCCGCCGCCGCCCGCGCCCGCGCCGCTGCCGCCCGCGCCCGCGCCGCTACCGCCCGCCCGCTCTCTGTGTGGCTTAAGCTTTAACCATCCCGCTCTCTACGCAAGCTCTGCACGCAGTTTTGTAAATATTTGGCTATAGTCATAAAGCCAATCATTTTATCAAAGCAAACCCTGCGAATTTGTCTATAACTATTTATGATCTTTAATTGAGTACAAAAATTTAGTCTGTTTTTATAATGTTATTTATATTTTATTTATCATTTATTAATAAAATCCTCAAAGTTTCAACTCCCCTTTTATGAAATAAATGCATTTTGTTTATTTTAGTGTTAAATATCAGTAATATTAGTAGTATTGAAAATACATTCCAAAAAGGGGTAACTTCGCGGTTTTTTTCTATCGAGTGAAATTCATCAGATCATGTAACTGACTGCGATTTTGACTAGACAAGATCCTCACATATATTTTTTTAGATTTTAAGACACTATATTCTACGTCTCAGATGGTTTTTAAAAACTCAAAATTAGTAATACCCGGCCTTAAGCCGATTCTACTCTTTATATCAGTGGGGCTAGCATAACATGCATCTCGTCTCTACTCGCGCGCGAGATAGGCCACCTGTCACTGTCTTATTAATGCTGTCAAAAAGTGACAGGTAGCTTATCTCGCGCGCGAGTAGATACGGAATGCATGTTGTGCTAGAGGGGCTGAAGTGCATCGTGAGTGACAATACCTAATAAGTATACATATACCTAAAGATAATTAAATATTTTAAGTACAATAACTATTTTAGGTTGTTTTAAACTCCTCGGCATTTAAACGCAGCATGGACATCCTACACAGCAAAATTTCCCCCTCTTAATTTGCAATTTTCCAAGTGAAGCTGTCTTACCCTCTGATTTCCCGGCTTTCAATTAACTAGTAATCATACACACCCGGGAAACCCTTTCATTTATCACGGTTAATGATTTTTCATCCTCCGACGAATAGTGGACAGGATATTGGAGCTTCAATGGTCTGCTCGAACCTTGTTTTTTTTTCTTTTGCATTTGCTGACAAATTGAGCATGTGCGAGCGCCCCGGGTTTTGTAGAATAAACGTAACAAAAAACAGTGTTTTTTTATTCATTTTCCTACGTCACCCCCGCTACGCGTAGGGGAAGTTGCCATCAACTACACGTAAAGAAAATGCAACTTTCTGGTCAATGACAGACGTATTTTTATTTGTATAGTTCGGACACAACTCTAAGGCTAAATCCGTCAAACGAACGCAAGCAAAACTAGACTTAGAGTTCTGACTGTAAGGTAGATTTTTGTTTGCGTTAATTGGACAGCACTTGGCCTTACAGTTTTGTACGAACTATACTCTCTATAGGCGGTAGTGAAAAAAACTTAAGCTCACAAAATTACCGGCTTAAGCAATATATGTAATACCCGCTCTTCGAGATAATCTTTAAAACTGCCTACGTGTTTTACTTCTGTAAATATATGATACCTAAATACTTGTGTAATATGATAAATTAATTCAATATTTTGTTCTACTTAACTGTGGACGTTACGGGTTGCTTAACGGCAGTTTAAATTATTTTTATTAATAACCAGATTGGTGTGATCTTGCAACTGGCGTCCCCCAAGGAGGAATTTTATCTCCACTTCTATTCTCTATCTTCATAAATTTTATCACCCCTGAATTTCGCTGTTCGCACCATCTATATGCCGACGACTTACAACTTTACGACCAGTGTACTGTAGCGGACCTTCAGACTACCATTGACAAGCTAAACCTAGACCTCCTGCACATTCAGCAGTGGTCCAAGAAATTCGGCCTCTTTGTCAATCCCTCTAAGTGCCAGGCTATTGTCATTGGTAGCTCTCGACAGCTTACCAAACTTGACCTTAACACGATTACACCCGTTAACTTTAATGGCATCCCCATACCGTTCAGTCAAACCGTTAAGGACCTGGGTGTAATCTTAGACTGTACTCTGAGCTGGAGAGCGCAGGTCACTGAAATTAGTAGGAAAGTCATAGGTTCCCTTCATGCCCTTAACAAACTTAAACATTTCTTGCCTATTAAAACTAAAGTCACGCTAATTAATACATTGATTCACCCCATAATTGACTATGGCGATGTATGTTACCCGGACCTTAGTCAAGAGCTTCTCGATAAGCTGGATCGCTTGCTTAATAATTGCATTCGTTTTGTGTTTTGCCTCAGGAAGTTTGATCATGTCTCCTCATTCCGATCTCAGCTTGGCTGGCTCCCAATCCGTCAACGTCGTGATATTCGCATTCTCTGCACACTCTTCTCTATTCTAAAAGATCCTCTCTGTCCTGATTACCTCAAATCCCTGTTTAAGTATCTTGATGCTTCCCACAACCGTCATCTTCGCTCTTCTAGCAATCTCTCTCTGGCCATACCACTTCATCGTACCGGTTTTATATCAAACTCCTACGCCGTTCAGGCGGCCCGCCTTTGGAATAATCTTCCTCTTCAAATTAAAAATGTACCCAACAAATTTACTTTCAAAAAATCTGTACGTAATTTTATTGCTGGTAGTAAGTAATTCTTTGAGTATCCGTTTAGCAAGCCCTCATCATTATTTATATAGAATATTATGTATGTATATATGTATTTATTTGTGTAGGTCTATGTAAATATATTCTGTATGTATAGTACATTTTCCAGTCGGTATTTTTTCTTTTCTTTTCTTTTAAATTTAGTTGCACCGCCTACAATCTTTCTGCTTAGCCTGGAGGTTGACTGGTAGAGAATGCCTCATGGCATTAAGTCCGCCTTTTGTACTTGAATTTATTTTTGTGCAATAAAGATTAAATAAATAAAATAAATAAATAACTCAGTCCAATTTCAACTAAAGTTGTGTACTGGTGTAGGTTGATAGATTAATTGCCTAGTCTAGGTTAGACTATAGTTGATTTGATTAGTTTTATTGGCCACTTGAGACGTAATGCCGGCACTGTCGGCAGGCTTGGATCGGTGTGTGGTTAGCACAAGACAGGACCGATGGGGCTCCGATTCCAAACGCAAACCAGTCGAATCGAATTAGAGGATGCTATTGGATACCGCTTGGGCCCGGGATAACACAGTAATTGCAACAATTACTTGAGGGTGCCTTAGGGTATTCTATTTAGACTAGTTACATGCTAGAATTTCATTCAGTATATAAGTAAAATGTTTTTGATGTAGGTAAGTAGTTACGTTAAGTAGGCTATTTGAATGGAATTTAAACAGGTAGATATTACTTACTTACTGTACTCGTAAGTTAAATTGTTTACATTTTAATGATATTGTTTGTTTACTTAATTTTAACTGATAAACTGTATTTCGAATCATTTTGAATATTAAGTTGAGGTAACTAATATTTAGTCGAATAGAGACATAGTTATTTGTTCTATGTTTTAGTTTAATAATTAGTTTCTTAGTTTTAATTTTAATTTAGTTTGTAGTTAAATTTTAGACTAACCAGTTGAGTATTATATTTAATATTATTTCGTTTTGTTCTTTTAGCATACAATCACCTACTAAAATATAGCGAGTTTCTTACTTAAGGTAAATATCCCAGTGCGCGACACGGACCCAATACAACCCGGACTGCCTGTCATTCATGTCCAAGATTTGCAAGCAAGTTTAATTACATTGCGTTTGTTTGGGCGCCACGGCCTAAAGGTTGGCGGAGACCTAAAGGCTCGACACCCGACCTGCGCCGCCTCAACTCATCGGCTCGCCGTCAACTAATATCGGAAACGGCTCAGCAGCGCAGAGGTGGCCACGCCACGGCGCCGCGCTTACCGCGAGGTGTCCACTAGTTGACAGCTTGTTCGAAGTAGGTAGTTACGCCCGCCCGCCCGCCGTAAGCGCGGTCCTCTCGCCGGCAGCGAGCTGCAAGCGCGGCGTTCACCCTGCGACGGCGAACTGGCGCTGGCCATCGGCGGTTAGGTGATCCCGAGCTGGGGCGGTGCCATTACGGAGTGGATAAGTGTGTGTTGCAGTATGAAGTGTCAAAAAAGAATGATGACCGGCGCGAGCTGGGACGGCGCCGGTCGGGTGCTGAGCGGTTACGTGTGCGTTAACGGTAACGCTCAACGTGTCCATAAATGCAGCCAAATACAGGTTTAAGCGGGTATTACATTCTCCTGAATTTAGCATCCTTAATTTGGGAGCAAAAGATTTATGTAAGGACCGTAGTACTTGGCGTTCTTTACCCCAAGGGATACGGGCGTGAGTATATGTAATTTGCGTGGGGAGTTGAAGCATCTCGCTGTTACATATATATATATATCTACGTCATATATTGTATATATACCGCAATAAACCGCAATGTGGTTTGGCAGAAGTGTATGAAATGTAAACATTTGTATAATTTTGTGAATAAACAATTTTTTTGATATGTATATATATATATATCTACGTTCTGCTCTAAAGATTCTGAATTTAGGTTAGGAAAATGTAATAACCGCTTTATAATGAAGTTTTTCACTTCTTCACTCCTTCACACATTCACGATAGTCTGTACCTACTGATCTGTAGGGAGCTAGGCAGTAGGTATCCAATAGTAGGTATGAATAATGTGTATCGTTTCTCCTCTGTGAAATGAAAGCCTGCTCGGATGACGAGTCGAACTGTCCTCATTAACGGTAATGGCGGACGAACCGATGTTCGAGATAGAACGGTTTAATTAATGACGTAACCACAGGCCCTTTGTTATACCAAATTATTAAACAACGATTTAGTTGCATTTACTACCGGATTATTTGGTTTTATTGCGGAATCTGTGATACCTACCTACTACTGTAGGTTAGGTAAGTACCCTAGGATATACCTAGGTACCTTACTCCGTTTTTTACATCAGAAATTAGGTAAACAAAGAAGCAGTGGCCGTATAGGTACGGGCGACCTCGGATTGATTTTTGAATTTTCTTTTATTTTTCTAACGTATTTTTAATTTGACATATAGGTAGTTGCTCGAGTAAGCCATCCGTGGCTAACCTCGAGCCCCAGCCAATTTCAATGCTTCTTCTTTTCGTTATTATGTATATGTATAATGTAATTATAACAGTGAGCGATCAATGTTATCAATACTTAATATTTCAAATTTGTTAGCACTTAAATGTAAGGGAGAATAAAACCAAAAGTTCCAAATAGTAATGTTTAATGTGGACAATCGGAACAGTTTTGAAAAAATACATATAAAACTGTAATTGGATACAAACTTCCGGGTTTCAGTGGGTTTCAGTTTTACCACTTTGCCCTACCAATTGGCCCTCTTACTTTATCTACTTGTGACTTGCACTTACAAGTTATTATATAACATTCAGAAATGTATAGGTACTGAGATTTCCTTACATGGATATATTATGGTAGGTTATGTAGTGTGTAACTACATGCCTGCGAATTTCAAATCTAACGCTTAACTGCATTGCCATTATTTACAAATCTAGTAAAAGGTTTACTGGTAAGTACTATATATTAGTTCAAAAACATGTTCACATATCTGTTCGTTATTCCAAAAATACTAATCTACATAACAACTGTACATGGTTTATGGTTTAATAACTTGTTCAGTGGAACTGATTAATACCATACATTTTTAATACCCGTTTTAATAGTGAACGAAACATGTAGGTAGGTAATGTAATACGAAATCACTCCTAAACAAAATGCAATGTTTAATATTTTGATATCAGTAATGCCTAAAATTCATACAATGTTTCCCAACTAAATATATATTCCCAATTAAATTGATTAAATGACAATTATATAATTTGAGTATCTTGTGCTGCAAATTAACCAGATAAGTAAAAGAAAGAACAAGTCTTTGGCACACTAATCTTACGATTGTATTTTTTTAATAAATTGTCACTTTTATTGATGGGTATCATTAAATATTTAAAGTTAATTAGGTACTAACTAATAGATATATATAATTATATAAAATAAATCTGTCTATGGATTTATAAACGCCTGTACACAACACAAACATAAATAATTACGTGGTTTCATGTTTTAATTATATAATTAAAAGTATGAGCATTATGTAAAAATATGTATAAACAATGAAATAAAATATAAACATAGGTTTAACATACATTTTGAAAAACACGTAAATGAGTATTTACAATAATTATACTAGGTATAAACTAAAGTCGGTTCACAGCTCGGTGCTCATCTCAGCTGGGGCCGAAGTTTTGGCGCCGGCCGGCGGCGGTTCGTCCGCGCCTGGGCCCGCTTCGCTCGAAGAATTCAGTTGCTCTGCAGCCTGTTTTCATTGAAAATCGTATTACCAAAACAGATTCTCAAATTGTCTTTACTATATTGTATCCTAGATTATTGAATGAGAAATACTGAAATAAAATTACAGTGAATCACGAGTATTGTTATGTTATGTACAATTTTAATCACAATCACAGGGTGCCACAAAAATAAGACAACACACGGAACTTAATAAAACCAGTGTAGGTAATCGATGTTAGTCAAATGTTGTTAGTCTACTTTGATACCACATTCTTAACCACTACACCACAACCGGCATGCACAAATAAAAACACAAAAACCTCCGCAGGCGGGGAGGCGGATACGAACAAACCGGGGTTGCGTGCAGCTAGGACATTCCGCTACGTGTTGCGACACAGAGGTGGGTCGGGCGCGAGCCTTACTTACTGCGTGCTTTCTATGAGAGGCTTAAGGATAATGTCGAGGGTGTTGTCGTGGCGGTGGATGCGCGCGTGCGTGCGCGCAAGGTTGGCGTTGTGGTCGCGCGCCTCGCGGGACTGCGCGTCGCGCGGCCGCGGCGCGTGCCGCCGCGCCAGCGACCCGCCCTCGCCGACCAATATGTTGTTGTTGCTAGCATGTCTCTGCGTATCCCATAATCACACGAGCGTCAACGACTACCAGTGCACACCATAGCTCTATAGTACTTGTGACATAGGTACAATTATATGAAATAATTAAAGTGATCTGTGTCCCCAGATAGCGAGACTCAAAGCACCAACATGACGCAAAGCACTACACAGATATAACAAATCATTAATTGTGCTGTCCATCATGCGTAATGCTTTGCTATCCTGAAATATGGAAGCCCCGTAGCATAGAATAGTGTATGTATATGATATTTTGAAGTAAATAGTAGTAAATATTGATATCGAAATCTAATATGCGTCAGTGAATTAGACTATATTCAACTCATGTCTACTATAAAATGCGCATATAATAATTAAGTAAGGTACACTTATGTGTCGAATTTCGGTTACTTATTTAACACCATGATATTAAAACTTCTAACTTAGTCCTTCCCTTATAAGTTTGATTTGAAAGAATCATTATTAGCGAATATTGAAAAGAAACATTGAAAATATAAAATACTTAGAAATTTCATTGCCAAACAGAAAAGAAGGACAGCTAGAGCGTTTCTCAGTAACAAAGTTGATAAAATGTTTGATGACGGCAGCCTGTACACAGTTAGCCTCGTCAGCGACCAAGGAACAGGAGCTGCGGATTAATCGGGCGGCCCTTGTAAGCTTCTTTGTAATTTATTGTACTTCACAGGCTTCTGTTTCAAACCGCTGAAGCAATTAAAATATAAAGGTTGAGGGTTTTTATAAGACCTGATCTGCGATTTAATAAATACCAGCGTTTGTTTTGGACGTTCGTAATAATTTATTTTTCTATTAGCCCTTTTCCTTTTTAGTTATTTGTACAGTTCATTAATGGTAGTAGAATTCCAAGTATAATCAAGATCATGACATACTTTTCGCAAAATTCCCATGACTGTTTTTACCCTCATGTTGAAATAACATTAGCTACTCTGCCATCAGCATTCGGTCCACCCAAGACAACTTCAATATCAAAAACCGAGAGCCCTTTAAAAAACTAAGCCGTTTCGCCGACTGTCACTCTTAATTTTGCAAGTACCCTGTACGGAATCTACGTACCCCCCGCAATGACGTCACGCGACGAGGTGCACAGATAAATTGTAACTAATATTACAAGCGGTAGTCTCTTTTCAACCCCTTTCATTCGAAAGAGACTTCCACTTTTAATATTAGTTACAAGTCATTATGCAGTATTAGGCCCCGGGCAACAGATGAATGGTATTGTATAGATACATTGCCATTGTGAATGCAGGTAAGGAGATGAGCTCAGTTTAAAAAGTTTCAACTATAAAATCGTACGTAGAGCCCCGAAATGACGTCACGCGGCGAGGTGCACAGATACCATGACCGGTCTAGTCGTCAAGGGCCGCCGGATCGCAGAAGTTCGGTTAGAAAGCGAAGCGCCCACTCACGAAGAGAGAAAAGCCAGTGTCCGCGGGGTGGGGGTAGTAGCGGGGGAGGAGGTCGCGCGGGCGGCGCGAGGTGGCGCTGTCGCTGGCCACGGACAGCAGGGAGCGCTGCGAGCCGGTGGCTGAACGCAGGCGCGGCGCCGCTGGTGGACGCCGCGCCACCGCGCCGCCCGCGCCGTCCGTCACGCGCCACTGCCTACTCACTGGCGCCGTCGACACTGGTGCCCCGCACTTCGCGCTGTCGCTCGACCTGCGCAGAACAACATGCTGCCGTAAGATACTTGTACCTTGATTAAATATCGTCAGGGGGGTCTCACTCCGTCAGTTTGCCGCGCCGCTGCAAGTACATCCGTAGGTGGCACGTACCATTCAGTGGCTGCCGCGCATTGCTACCGGATGGTCGCGTCGTCGCGTCATTCACTTGGTGTGGTCAAAGTTTGTTATTTACCTATTATAATTTGGGGTTGTAAATTTGGGATTTGTTAATGGTGGGACTTCTGTACGCATTACTAAACTTATTCTGTGATATCGGTCAGTTCATGAAGAAGCGCCCCATTATCTTTATTAGAACTTTACTACTGTACTGCCAAACCTACCTAAGGCCATTGTTCATTATAATGTCACAATCCTACTTACCTATGTATACAACATACAATGCTCTGAATAACGACATGAAAACGTTGTAAATCTGCCAAATCCCCGCAACACTGCATTTCAGATGTTCAACAAGCTATTCGTTTTGCATAGTATTTAAAACGCAGTGAATGACACGTGATCGGATCAGTCGATCGCATCATTTAGCGCCTTTCAGCTTTCAGCGCAACCAATTTATTCGCATTTACTAAGTGCAATTTGTGTACACAGACAAAATTAGTTATAGGTCAAAATCGAACACAAAAATTAGACGTCTTTCCTGTACATAGATAGTTAAATAGTTTAGGTAAACCAACCCAATATGTATCAATTATTATTCAAGTCATAAGTCGCAAAGGCGCATGTATTATGATGATGATTACTTAACAAGGGCGGTAAAACAAAGTATGTCTCAGATCACAGGTATTTGACGCCCGAGCCGAAGGCAAGGGCGATAAATATGCGATCGGAGGCTTTCTTTATTACCGCCCGTGTTAAGTACAAAATTTTATGTCACCCCCTGGCCAGGAAGTGGGATTTCCCGCGCGCGGAGCGTGCGGTAATTGCCGCTTTATGGTCAGGTGTAACATAATAGTACATTACTTACCAAGGGCGATAAAACAAAGAATGTCTCAGATCGCAGGTATTTTACGCCCGAGCCGAAGGCAAGGGCGATAAATATGCGATCTGAGGCTTTCTTTATTATCGCCCGTGGTAAGTACAAAATTTTATGTCACCCCCTGGCCAGGAAGTGGGTTTTTTCGCGCGCGGAGCGTGCGATTATGGCCACTTTATGGCCAGGTGTGACATAAATTACATTACTGCGCATACATATTACCTGCATTACTTTATAGATCTAGTGCCAAAAGATAGAGTTATACAACATTGAATGTCTACAGGATAGATACCTATACACTAAGGCCGTGTTTACACATAGGTGACAAACTACGCGGCACGCCTCGCGCGCTTCGATTTTTATATATTCTGACATCGTGTGCAGCAATGGTACGCGGGTTTATATATGCGTGTCGTGTGCGTGAACGTGGCCTTACTAATGCTAAAAGCGTCTAGTGATTAAACGATTAAACAAATTGTTTGTTCACCTTTCGGAAGAATAGGCGTAATCCTGATCCGCCCCCAGGCCCGAGTCCGTGTGTTCGTGGGAGACCCGCGCGCTCCCTGATATCAATTCCCCGCTTGAGCTGTTGCTATTACTATTTGTCACTGGGCTGTAAGGGTTGTTGTTGTTCGAGACAGGCGTCACGTTGCCTTTATAACCGTTGTTTGTTAAGAAGTCATCTCCGTTCCGGCCAGCGGTCTCGTCGTAACTCGGGTATACACGCCTGAAAACATTTGTAACGTTATAATATAAGCCAGGCTCACCGCGTAAATCGGTTTCGCGATTTTCCAAGTTCGTACCTTCCGTATTTCTCGACGGTTCGGTGCGTGCTGAGGGTGCTTGAGCTCGATCGGAGGGATCCCTGGTTATGGTTGTCATGGGCGCTTTTGCTGTGAGTTAAGGAATTCTTCTCTCGCCTCGCTAATGATCCGTGTTCTGTCCTAAAAATTAAGTTTCATATTTTAGAGTTTGTCACTGCAATGAACAGCGAGGGAAATTTCTATAATTGTACTGTATCAAGCATCAAATGTTGCGTGATACTTATTTGTATTAGAGTGTCCAATGCCAATTGTGTTTAATACAGTTTTAGGAGAATTTCATTCTTCTAAAACTGTATTAAGCCGGTACCCACTGGCAAGAAGCAGCTACAGACAGAGAAAAGTGGAAGTCCTTGGAGGAGGCCTTCACCTGATGAGGGGTTCTTGTCCGCAACAACTATTACATTAATTTAATTAAATTGACATTGAAATTTTACTTAACGATCTATAAACTAATAGTATTTCATGATAATGACTATGCATAAAATGACGTGGACATACTTTGGACTATAATATAAATTTTCTTTCAACATAAAAACTAGCTATAAATTGACCATGTAAAAATCAAACAGGACATGAAATAAAAGGCTTTTTTATTTTTATTTTATTTTATTTTTATAAGTGTTTACTTAGGTACAGTCAAGGGCACCAATATGTATACACTTTTTCACCTTATTCCATTGAAATAGGGTCCAAAAGTGTATACATATTTATGCCCTTGACTGTCCAAATGTCACTAGTTTATGTATGTGTAGAGGTAGCATGACGAATGAAGTGGGTTAGTAGGTACCTACCATTTGGAATTAGAGATGGGCGCTCATGGGTATTTACCGGGTAAATACCCGGAATCTTTCCAATCCACCCGGTATTTACCCATATCTACCCAAATGGGTGGGTAGATATAATTTGTACATTTTATGTTTATTTTTACGGAAATGTTTTTGGAGTTATACATAATAACGAATAATGGATGCTATTGTAAATAGGAAAAGTATCATAGTGTGGAATAAATCGACTAAAATTAACAAATAGTACTGTCATTTTGAAGGTATAGAGGGAAATGCTTGGAACACAATTTTTGACTTGGTAACTTTGTTTGGGCTAGTTAGGAGGTTAACATATCAAAATACCCCGCACCTACCACCGCCGCTGGGGGGGAGGGGGGGTTTAAACGTCCCATTTTTCGGTATTTCGTGGAAAACTCGTAAACGGTGACACATAGCAAAAAACGTTCTTAAGCATAAGTAATCTACATAAAATTATCTACAAAAAAGGTTATATACACTTTTTCGTTAGGATTAATATTTACTGAAATTTTAAAGGGGCAAAAATTTTTTTTAAGATAATTTAAGTGGCTTCTCATTCCTTTATTTTTCAATATTTTGAAAAACAAAAAATACTATATGTATGCACTCAACGAGCTCTGCTCAACGATATCCCATTTTATGGGGTTAATTGTATGGGAGCCCCCCTTTAGTTGTATGGGAGCCCCCCTTTAGTTGTATGGGAGCCCCCCTTATAAACACATACAAATATGTTTGGACAATTTGTATAGCTTTGGGTCAACACGATGTTCCAAGAATTTCCCTGTATACCCCTTTTTTAGCGTAAAATGACAGTACTTAAAGCAGTAGAAATCTCTTTCATATACCTAAAACAAGCATTTACGTGTTGATTGTTATCTCCAAAATTTTAATCTACTGGTTTCAAATTTCAAAAGTTGAAAGTGGGGATAGGCGTCATAAATTTGCATGTTCGGTGTTCGGTAATATATTTATTTCAAGCCGATAATTAGAATCCTAAACCAGGTAACCAAAGCTACCTTTCAACGTTAGCAACCAATAAGGTTAAAGGTTCTCACACGAGTAAAAAAGTTATTGCTTATCAGTTGTACGGTGTAGTCTCCTGACGTAATTACCGTAAAGTTTTTTTGCCACGTGTGATTTTTTGGCAGTGCAACGAAATCAACTAGTGATGGTGTTTTCTTTGGAATTTGGCCTGATATATCTATAATATTATGTTGTAGCCAGCCTTATCGAGAGCCTTCCACAGGGGACAGATTTGGGAGATTAATATTATTCGTTTTATTAAAAAAGAAGGCTTAAATAGTGTTTTAAGTGTTTACTTATATTAATAATATTTCGTCAATAAAATACATTATGACAGAAATTTCTTTAAACTGATTAAAGGCAAATTAAATGTTTGTTACCAAAGAATTTTGTATTATTATTTTGAATCAGCAGTAAATTTGAACTACAGGAAACTACAACAGGAAACAGGAAGATCAAAAATGAGGCAGTGTGGAAACACTAACATTACCGAGTGTCTGATAATAATTCAGTGATATGTTTGTCTTGTGGCACTGACACTAAATAAGTGAAAGTAACACCAAATACAAATTTGTAATTTTTTATACTATAAGAATAAGAATTACCAATGGTATTTTATAATATTAACTATCCTTCCTTCAATCGTAACCATTGCTCAGTAGGTACTTTTCCAGACTAATCTCATTTATTAAAATCTAAAATTATGCAGTCCCATGCAAAATTTATTCTATTCTTAATTTTTTTAATCACATAGTAGAAATATAATATTCTTAAGAATTTGTTATGCCATTGGAGGTATTATCTTCGAGACATTTTCTTAATAATATATATATACTGCTGGCATGCTGCATATTGCAAAGTAAAGCAATTATTTATAATTTATATTGATTTGTATGAAGAATGCTTACGCTATACAATAGTAAAAACATATAAAAAATAAACACCCAGCGATTTGGGTAGAAATGGGTAAATACCGGGAAGATTGGGTAAATACCGGGTATTTACCCGATATCTTTCTTGGGTATTTACCCGCCGCCCATCTCTATTTGGAATGCACTAATCTAGTGATTAGGGCCATTAAAATCGAAAACAAAAGCAAGATACTAAACAGCGCTGCTGAGATCCCGATTGGATTTTATATTTACAACGCAATTTTCACAGATTTATGTTAACTACGCGTTTTTATTACCTCACTGTTGGTAGGTATAGTGATTGATATATATAAAACTGTAACCATTTTCATTGCCATTATATATCGGTATGCTTACTGTTACTGGATGCTCGAAGCCCAGTGGCGCCTGCGTGCCGCGTGCGGTATGCGAGGTTAAGCAACGTGGGCCGGTGTTAGTTCTTGTATGGGTGACCGTTTTTTGAGTGGTTAGGTACTAGCTGAACACTACCGAGCTTTGAAAGGCACGTTAAGCCGTTGATCCCAGCTGCGCGGCTTGAGAACTTCTAACAGTGAAGTTGCCCACTCACTCACTTGACATGCCTAATCCCAATAACTTCTAGTTCCCCCTTTGCTTCAGATGGCAGTCGCTTCCGTAAAACTAGTGCCTAAGCCAAATCTTAAGATTAAGTAAGGGACCCCTGACATCCTTCAGGTGTACTGGGATAACGCTAGGAGGATGACGATACATACTGTTACTGGATGACACCAAGATGACACTAGCACGGAACCGGGATGAGTTTAACTCACTACTCGATGATAAACCATGCTCAGGAGTAGGCATAACAGGCTGAGAATGTTGATTATGATGATGATACTTACTGCCTGTGCCGGGAGGAGGTCCGTAGTTTGGCTTGGCGAGCGTGGCTGGTCTGCACTACGGTGTAGGGGATCTCCTTCAGTTGTTCTTCCGTCATACCCGCCGTGTCCACCAAAGAGAACTCTAGGTGCTGCTTTAACTCCGTGGGCAACCATTTCTTATCGTTTGGAGATCCAGACCTAGACCTAACATAATTTTAAAATAATAATATAACATCGTATTCCCGAACCGTAAGTACAATTTACTGTAGTATATTTAATTAGGTACCTACATTTAACGAAGGGCACAATAAGAAGCAAATTAAAGTGATTTTTGAAAGATGTTTGTTACAACTTCTCACAACAGTTGAATAATACGAAAGCCGAGCCCGTCGAAGCAAACAATGAATAAGATTGGTGCCTTCTCAAAAGTTCAAACGTAAGATTTCGACAAAGTGAATAGTAAATACAAATGTCTGGGGTCTAAATTTCAGTTTGGCTTCGTTTAATAAACTTTATGCCCACAGGCTGCGGGGTAAGTAATCAAATATACCTTGCTTATTTGGATTCTAAAAATAAGTGACTGGCAGGAAAAAACTTTCTCAATTTCGTGTAATGGTTGGTTACGATCAAAGTTTTCCGCTAAGTCACTATTCGTAACTATAAAAGTATAAGATACCATATAAGATACAGATGTGTCAGATATAGGCCAGTGAAATCTTACAAATAAAAAAGCTAAAATCGCAAAGCGAGATGTAAAGCTGCATTTTTGGTATGTTATTCGCACCCCTTTGGAGTATGAGTGACAACATTTTGCAAGCAAAAAAAAGTTGTGCTACCTGTATGATACGTGAAAAACTGCAAAATTTTCGGACGTTTTTCAGGTATTGTAGTTCAATTCAAAAACTATGGGTTTTTGACATTACTTGTCTATGGCATTTTTAAAGTACATTAAATTTGCAACAATTTGAGCCTACCTACAGCTCCGTATGTCTTATAGTTTTTGAGACATGATGTTTCAAAAATACTGCTTTATTGAGTTTTGCCTATAGTGCGTGTTGTTATGGGTTTCCGTCGAACAAACACTTCACCACCGGCCACCAGCGCCGGCTTTTAGTATGTTATCAGGCATATCTCCTGGACCCCGAAACTGCCGGGAGACAATCTCTCCAAGGTCGCTCTCCCGAGTAATGACGTAATGAAAATTGCCGCCGAAACGTTTGGAAAAGTGGCAATCACACCCAACCTATGCAACATACATACACGTGTATGGTATCAAATGAAAGCTGAATAAATATGCCATATCATGTCTAACAAAATACTAAAACGCTTGAGCTGGTTCATGGAAAATAGGCGTTTCATCATTTTTTTATCTTATATGGAAAAATGGCTCCGCGCTGTTGGGTTTTTCAGCATTTCTCTCACAGTTTTGGTCATATCCAGAAACAATAAATAGTTATGTAAAGCTGACATACTAGTTACTATTTATGTGCAACATAATTCTCGGGTACCTGTTCTAGTTATTCTGTTAAATCTGGAAACCCGGAAATGTTTTCCTTACTTTTTTATTATTTTGCTTATAGTTTTGAATTGTCTCAATGTATTTAGGTATACGTATTGAAACTTAATTTAGGTATACGTTATGGCATATTTATTCAGCTTTCATTTGATACCATACACGTGTATGTATGTTGCATAGGTTGGGTGTGATTGCCACTTTTCCAAACGTGTCGGCGGC
Source organism: Cenopis cana (assembly GCA_951800055.1). Classification (NCBI taxonomy): domain Eukaryota; kingdom Metazoa; phylum Arthropoda; class Insecta; order Lepidoptera; family Tortricidae; genus Cenopis; species Cenopis cana. The sequence continues at coordinate 8,624,819 of OX637476.1, read as the reverse complement.
AATTTTCATGACGTCATTACTCGGGAGAGCGACCTTGGAGAGATTGTCTCCCGGCAGTTTCGGGGTCCAGGAGATATGCCTGATAACATACTAAAAGCCGGCGCTGGTGGCCGGTGGTGAAGTGTTTGTTCGACGGAAACCCGTAACAACACGCACTATAGGCAAAACTCAATAAAGCAGTATTTTTGAAACATCATGTCTCAAAAACTATAAGACATACGGAGCTGTGGGTAGGTTCAAATTGTTGCAAATTTAATGTACTTTAAAAATGCCATAGACAAGTAATGTCAAAAACCCATAGTTTTTGAATTGAACTACAATACCTGAAAAAAGTCCGAAAATTTTGCAGTTTTTCACGTATCATACATGTAGCACAACTTTTTTTTGCTTGCAAAATGTAGTCACACATACTCCTAAGGGGTGCGAATAACATACCAAAAATGCAGCTTTACATCTCGCTTTGCGATTTTAATGTACAATTTCACTGCTGTAATAACAAGGCAGCGAACAGAAAGTTTACCGGTGTTTCCTGTGCCTCCTGTGTTTGTGCGACGATCTGTGTGTTCCAGTTTCTGGTTCCATTTGTGAACGTCGAACGTTTGCAACCTACAAATTGAGCATGTTTTAATTAAAATGTAAATTTCCATCGTATTGCAGTTTTATGTCCGTTTCTAGACGTTCTTAATCCTTACGATTTGAATAATGCAAGCGCAGCGTCTGCAGTTTGATGGTTATGTTTACTGTCGGCACTTACTTGAACGCCGCTGCCGGCAGTCGTCTGCCTCAGTACCTCCTTCCACTGAGACTCTGATTCCACCAGCTCGTATTCTCTGAAACAATAGTATGTTTTACGGTTTCTCACAACTAATATTTAACGCCGTTTTTGGCATAATGCATTCTATAATGTGGTATTTGCTTTTTGTCTCGCCTTAGCCTTAATCATAATCACAGTTGCGTCCTCGGCGGGAGTTTTGCTTTCCGGCATTTCCTTCTTAATTTCAGGCCATATTCGGAATCTTGTATTAAATAAGCTTTACGAACAAACGGAGTGTTGTCCAACGCAGGTACAGTACCTAAAATATTAACATATGGCGAAGTATTGCGAGCGTTTGTTTACATAAATCCTCACGCGATGTCGCTGCGCTGCTCGTCGCTGCACGGATCGCCTGTTCATAAATAGGCAACTCTATGGCTACCCAGAACCAAAGGAATTCAGAGTAGAGTTTAGCAGTAGAGGTTTATGGTAAGGTTGGAGAGCAGGCTCCGAGTTTTGAGTGTCGAACGCTCGAATTTTCAATCGACATCTGTCAAAAGATCATATTCATAGTTTTTTGACGGATCTCGAGTGAAAAGTCGAGCGTTCGACACTCAAAAATCGGCCCAGTTCGGAGTAGGCATAAAGGAGGGCGCAATTGCACAAAAGGTCCCATTGGATCGAAGTGCATCCGCAAGGGCCCACATCTACAGGGTGGATTTTCATTTTGGATCAGTGAGGGCAGCTACCAGATCCCGTGCTGCTACGCGAAAACGCTCTTAGAAGACCTTCCTTTGATTTTGCATTAATGAACATTGGCGTTTTCAGATTTTATATTATTTTAGGTTACTTTATTATATAGGAATGGGATCGACTGGCATCAAAAAAAAATTTGACAAAAATGACCTTTTTCTCGCAACCTGTTTATTTTTTCCAAAATCTGATAACGCCAATCTTCATTAATTCAAAATCAAAGGAAGGTCTTCTACCTTCCTTTGATTTTGAATTAATGAAGATTGGCGTTATCAGATTCAAAATCAAAGGAAGGTCTTCTACCTTCCTTTGATTTTGAATTAATGAAGATTGGCGTTATCAGATTTTGGAAAAAATAAACAGGTTGCGAGAAAAAGGTCATTTTTGACAAAATTTTTTTTGATGCCAATCGATCCCATTCCTATATAATAAAGTAACCTAAAATAATATAAAATCTGAAAACGCCAATGTTCATTAATGCAAAATCAAAGGAAGGTCTTCTAAGAGCGTTTTCGCGTAGCAGCACGGGATCTGGATGCTGCCCTCACTGACCCAAAAAGAAAATCCATCCTGTAGATAAGATAAGATAGATAAGATAATAGGCAACTCTAGCGATGTGAATGTTAACACTGACTTGGTATCAGGCTGCGAGTCGTCCCGCTCGGAGCCTGACTCGTGCTTGTGGCGCGAGCGGTGCCGCCGGTGCCGCCGCCCCGAGCGCCCGGAGCCGCGGGACAGTTCGCTCTCCGCGTCCGACTGCTGCCGTCGGGACCGGTGCTTATGTCTGACGAAAAAAGAGACAGTTGACAATGTGGTCTACTAAAAAGATTCCAATTAAGACATCATCATCATCATCATCTCCCGGACCCGGAGATTTACGGGAAAATAACAAAGGTTCGTTAGGAGTCAACAAGAGCTGTTTCACCTCACTGCAAAATATTGTCACCAGAAAAAAGGTCAACGAATCTTATACCTATTAAATTGGTTATTATTATAAGGAACTCCCAGTAGCTTTGATTCCAATGACACCCCAGATTCGGTTGAAGCCGCTCAACCAATCTGGAACGCAAACTCTTAGAGTATTCCAGTACTTAAACGTAATCGTCTCGGAGTTTTCCCCTGGTTTTTCCCCAGGCCTCTCTTCAATCGCTTTATTGGCGATCTATAGGCGTCTACGAGCAGAGCGCCCACTAGGCGAGTAAATAGAGGTGTGAATATGAGGTGTGCTTAACTGTCAAAGACAGCAACTGTTGTTCCTACCTTCGGTTGGAACGTGAGTCGTTGGAGCTCTGCGAGTCGACGGATGCGGAGCGGTGTCGCGGCGCGGGTGGCGGGCGCGTGGCACTCGGTGAAGCGGAGTACAGCCCGCGCCGCGCCGGCGCAGAGCGCGTCGAGCGCGGGGAGCCCGGCGCCGGCGCCGGCTCCATGCCTGCTCCTTCGCTGATCATACTGCAGGAAATGTTACGCCATTATTATCGTCATTGTCGTCATCCTCATTTTCATCATACATCATCATTGTATTAATTAGAAATTTTCCTTAAAATATAGTAGAGGTGGGTGATAAATAACTTCACGATGAAAAAATCACAGTGATCCGCCGTTAAAAAGTAACAGTGTGACTTGTCACGAAGTAACAACGTTACAAAATAACGTTGTTACTTAGCGACGATATCAGTGGAACAGTGTGTAAGCGACGCGTCGCGTCGTGCCACGTGACCGCTGTTACTAACTGTGACTGTGACTGCGGTGCGCCGTCACAGAGTAACATCAGTTGTTACAAAAATATCAGTAACTTCCGGGAACGATCGACACGCAAATGTCGTGACACGAAATAACCGAAGTGACAAAGTCACGGTGATTTTTCAATGTGATTTTTTTGGAACGGGAATAACAATAACGGTGATCGAAAAGTAACGCTTTTCCCCATGTCTAAAATATAGCAAAGAACCGGCTCCATGCCCACTCCTTCGCTGATCATACTGCATGGAACGTAACGTTACGTCATAGGTAATTATCGTCATTGTCGTCGTCGTCATTATAATCAATATCATCATAAAACATCATAGTATTAATTGGATTATAGGTCTCCTCCGGACGAGAGGAGACAACACGTGACACCTGATCCAAAACAATTTGCTAACCTTCTATGTCCCGAATTGATTGTTACGTTTGGAACTTACGAGGTAAGACTACCACAATATCTTAACTTCCATGTTACCCAAATGGATTCAGTATAGGTACCTAAATACTAAACACGAGTACTAATATTGCAAACGACTCAGTCGCTCGTCACGGAAAGTTTAGCTTCGTGAAACCAGAATTACAGAAAGGGATATTGGCATCTTCATCCTTTTAACTCACCAATATCCAACTTATTCACAAGGTATCACAATCTCAGAAAATATACCTACAGAATTATTAAAAGGGAACAAATAAAATGATCACCTAAATAACTTTTGATATCATCAAATTTTCGAACCCTAAAATAAGGTTGAACACGCAAAAAAATTTATCGATCAGCAATTCCGAGTCACCAAAAAAATTCTACCTATTATTTGCAGCACTTGTACCTATTTTACTTATTGCGTTCCTATAAATTTATAATCGCATCAAAAAATTGTCAAGTACCACCAAAAACACTAAACTACCACCTAATCTCATGCACCTTTTTTCGTTACAATTACATCCAAATATTATACACATCGCATGCTACATTTTAGTAAACAGTTACAAATTAATTGTTTTTAGCACTATAAATATTTTAGTCATTTCCAAAATGTTATAAATTAGAAAGTAAAATTCTAAATTAATTTAAAAAGCAACGCGCAATGTGGCTGTGTGAAATAATAACACGTATACTGCTATCGTAAACTACTCATTGCCGAGAGGAAAATATTCCGCAAGATACTGGGCCCAGTGCAGAGAGCAGATGGAAGCTGGAGGATCCGTAAGAATCAAGAGCTGGAAGATTTGGTGTCTGAGCCCAATATCATCGGGGAAATCAAGTCAGCGAGACTCCGTTGGCTTGGACACCTAGAGAGGATGCCGGCAGACAGGGCGGTGAAAAAGGCCTACGCGGGACGGCCAAGTGGTCGGCGACCGGTTGGCCGGCCTAAATACCGCTGGAAGGACGAGGTGGAGAAAGACCTTCGCGCCCTACAAGCAGAAAACTGGGAGGAGATCGCACAGAACAGGGCGCGGTGGCGCCAACTCGTATCGGAGGCCAAGATCCACTTCGGGTCGCTGAGCCATCGGAGTAAGTAAGTAAGTATACTGCTATCTCACTCAATCAAATACAAAGAATTGTCTGAAGCATAAAACCTATTGATATGTCGTTAGAGTGAAAGGTACCTATTGCTGTTTCATTCTAACTACCTATTGCTGATGGTTTACAAACTGCAAGAAGTTTTATTATTAATTTTTTAATGCGTTGATGTGAGCGCCTTTGATTGAAAACTTTCATTTGAAAATGAATTTTGTTGATTTATTAAATTGTTAGTTTGTTATGAAAATGGATAAAGGTCCTCAAATGAGTTTACTTTATTAATTTAGATAGACTTTCATGGAAAAATTAAAGGAAGTTAATAGGTAGAAATAGGTATAGGTAGGTTTAGGTTATGTTAGTTTTGCATCGGCCCGAAGGGCCAAAACAACTCAAAATAGGAGCTCCGCGCCAGCGGAGATCCGTCAATACTGTTCCAATGTCCACTAGTTTGAAATAAAAATAAATTTCATAGAAAAATACTACTATATACCTAGGCAAATTGACGATTATCAGCGAATAGAGTACAGGCAAAAACATCTGAGAACAAATAGCTGTATGCGACCAATAAGGAAAGCACTGTTGAAAATATATTAAATTAAATTATGTTATGTCCGTGTCTGATTAAAAATACAGAAATTTTGGAGCTTCTAAAAAATAAAATCATTTAGCGCTGTCTTGCTCGCACGCGGTGCGACGTGCGAGCGAGACGGACCGTATGGAAAACCGCATCAGTGTGCTAGCAATGAGGTTAGACTAGATTGGAACTGCTTTGCGCGTCGGGCGTTAAAAAACAATTGCCGCGTGAAATTTGGTGATCATGTAGTATTTCTGGCTATCGAAAGAATTATTTGGGTGTAAATAATTTTAATAGGATTACGAGCCCTGTAATATTTGGATGTAAATTATATGAAATTTGGTGTTTGAAATTAGGTGATCATTAAGTATTTTTGGGTAGTGACTAATTTATTTGGTAACAATTTAATTTAATAGGTTATCGACATGTTACTTCTTTGAGCTGCACTTTATATTTAAAAGGAGTTGAAAATTTGGTGCGATACTAGTATTTTTGGTAATCAATGTAATTTTTTAGAGCATCATTCGGCAACTAATTTGGTGGTTCGTTAAATGCTACCCTTATTAAAATGCTTGCAATCATCATGCCAGAATCTCACATAATAGGTATGTACATACGTTTACGGGTGATTGCGAACGTACGTAGGTAGTTAAATAAAATATTCTAAGACGGCCTGGAATAATTAATCACGATATTTCCAATAAACCTTCGTAACAATAAATTCGATCAAATCGACATCCGTCTGCTCTGGAGTAAATAATTGACACTCACGAAATGGGTCGGTGTATTGAGGTAGGTTGTTTAATTTCCGGGGGACAGTCTTTTATTCTCAAGTCTTCTAGTTTGTGCACTGAAAGAAAAATACAATTTAGTTATTTCAGTTGAATGAAATATTACTATTTACAAAATATATTACGATAATAAAATGAACACTTTTTAATTAATTAATTCATCGTTCGCAAGCGACGAGACTCTTGTTTACTATACTAGCGTACATGTGCCTTTATTTCCAAGATATAAAAGCGGTCTCAACAATGGGCGTGATTTAATTGGTTTTACCGTCGTGCATGGAGGCATGGGCAGGCCGCGCGATCCGCCGCGACGGCGTGCGCGTGAACGCAGGTGGCGGTCGTGGCCGGGCTCCTCTACCACTAGCAAAACAAACAAACATTTATTAATTAACACAGTTTGAGTGACAGTAAACACTAAATAAAATATTCATTTATAAACCTTCTTATCTCGTTTCTCCAGCTAATTTATGTCACGTTTCCAACTCTACAAGTCACGATTTGAGGAAAACATAAGTTTGAAAAGATAAGATTTCCTTTCTTTTACTCTAAGTATTTTATGTGTCGCGTAGCAACAGATTCTTGCTCAATTAGATACTATAGTATGGTAGAAATGAAGCACCATAGATTTAAACCAAGAGGTGAAAATCGACTACAAATGATAGTTGAATAGTTCACCCGGAAAGAATGTGAAAAAACCAAGGGACGGGAAAGTTATTAAAAAGTTAATTGAAGAATTTTTAACAACGATCACACTGATCAGAAAGGACAGCTTGAGGCAGAAACTTTGGTACTTCCTTTAACGGGAACAGGCTTCCGTAAGTTTTTAGTTTCAATGATAATTTAGCTATTGGATGTATTAACTTATTCCTCCTCTAATTTAGGTACTCATTTAGGGCGGTATATCTAGGAGTGCACTCTTTTTTAACTAAGAACCCAAGTTCCCAGATTACTTTTTTGAATTAAAAAAAAAACATTATTTCTGGAGAACGCCGGCTAGACACGAAGAGGATCAAATACCTAGCTCAATGAATACCTGCTCATGAGAATTCAGTTAGGAAGGTATCGTATCGTAACTTGACCAATAGCTCCGCCAGCCGATGGCCAAGAGGGGAGCAAGTTGATATAAATAGAGGATATGGAATGTATGATTGTGGGTACAGTCATCAGGTAGCTACATGTCCTCCACAAGCGACGCACTTGAACTTACCTATTCCTCAGTCGAGTTCCTAACGCGAAGATGTCAGCGGAGGCCGGCGAGGTCTGCTGGAGGCGGAAGAAGGCGTGGTGGTCGGAGCAGCAGCGCCAGAGATGCCGGCACGCAGACCGCGTCGGGGACTCGAAGCCGTACGTTGACGTCTCATTCTAAGTAACAACTCATTGATAATCGCCGAATGAAGAAATATACCATTATTCAATGCGGCAGTGACACCTCCAGGTCAACTCGTTTTTCATAAACGACATTAAGGTGACTTTGATATAACGTCTATAGCCGTTTACGTGTTCTTGGCATTCAAAGGGTTAATATAATTTTCAAGTTTAACTGTAATCAAATCAAGTTTGGATAACTATTGTCGTATTCAAAGTGTATTAATTTTAAGATTGATCGGAATCTATATTCGATCCTCTATCATTCGTCTGTTTACATGTGTCCTATTTAAATTCAAACTTGGTTTTATTACATTAAAAAAAATAACAAAAATTGATATTTTCAATAAATTTTGTACTACGAATTCTATCACAACACGATAGAACTTCTTTGTGTAATAAATAGGTCTTTGCGTTGTGGCATTTAAATGGGCCAATATCCAGCTACAAGCCGGCAGGACGGGACGCGGGCGGGCGCTCGCGGTTATCAGCCGCCCCACAGCGCTGTAAATACTGCGCTCAGTCCTCTGACTTATCTATAATTGCCTTCCTACGAATGTCTTTCAAGGAAGCCTCACAAGGTGGACGTCTTGTACCACTTCACTATTCACTGCGCGATTACGAGATAGCCGCCGACCGGAAACGGGGTCACGACTTCCAAAAGATTGTTTATTTCGTTCTCAATTAGTGAAGTTTCCACCGGATTTTTCGCTTCGATTGGCGCAGGGGGAAAATGTTCGTGTTTGTTGATTAAAGATGAGTGCTTACATTTTTGTCCGCTACGCGAAGCATGAAGTACCGCCCCTTGTAATACAGCTTGGAGACGCGCGGCCAGTAATAGTTGGCGACGGTGTGTTTTCCTTTCAGCAGCAGCAGCCCACTGGGCGCTAGGCCGAGGAAATATTCCACACTGTCTTCGCCCTGCCGAACATAATTAATTAAATTACGTGCTCATGTCATCACAATAATGATAAACTATTAATACTATTCGATGGCCGTGTTATTTATTCTCTGGCCATAATATTTGTTACACATTTAAATAAAGTATTGTTCCTTAAATCGTTAACTTTAAATATTAATCAGAAACAACGGACTAAGTTAAATAAAGCTTCGTATAGCAGTTTTCCAACCTCGCTCTTTGTTTTTCTTCGGAGTTTTTTTAATGAATTAATCATTTTGTGAAATGAATTTGTTGCGACCGTTTTGCAGCCTAGTGAAAAATTAAGTTTACGTATTTTGGAAACAGGATTTTATCTCTGCCTAAAAATAGTGTTTGTAATCCCAAAGGGTCGTTCATTTCATACGAATGTCTTACCAAAACGGGGTGTAAATCGACGCCATACATGTCGAGCCATTTCACTTTATCCAGGTAACTAAGTTCGGCCTGCGCCGGAGAAATTCCGCTGTAACAAATAACGCAATTTAGTCGAAAGGGATAACTGAAACAAAAGACAATAATAAAGAATGGGAGTGAATTATTACAAATTGTGGCATTATTCTAGAAAGTGTAACAATGAATAATCAGTTGGTTGCGGCGTCCGCGCCCGTCGCTGCCGCCCCGCACTAGGTGCTAAGTACACGTAATTTGCATGTAATTGCGGCTTTGTGACGCGCCCTCGGTAGACTGCATCTTTGTACGGTTAAAAATTCATTCAATTAGGCGAGAAGCGCGACGAAGTTTAATTTCCGGCGCGGGCGGGTACTCTTCCGGCGTGAAACTGCTCCCTCTGAAATCTTAATTCCATGAAACTTACTTTCTTCAGATGCAGCCAACTTGCTACTCCCTTTACCGTGATCTTGGTATACAACTTTTCGTATAGCTCCTACGCGCCTTTTTGTTCCAAGCTGCTTTTGTAGTTAGCATTGTTTGTGAGATGCGTGCATGTCTGAAAAACTTCAGGTGAAGATTTTCCGTAGTGCTACCGCTTGCATATATACTAAATTCTGAGGGGCGCCTAGAAGTTTACCACTATACCTGTATGGAACTTAGACATCAGTAGCTTTAAAGTTTCATACATTTGGCTCCACCACTATAGTAAAACTTCTCAATAAGTCTATTTACGATAGGCACATAGCGGAAAACTCTCTTTAACTAGCAACCTCGACAAATTATTCTTATGTAATATATGTCACACCGATGAAGTGTCAATTACTTACTTAATGTAGGCTACGCGTGCGGGAAATCCTACATTCTGACCAGAGGAAACATAAAATTGTTTGTTTTCTCTTTTGTCGTCTCTTTTCCTCTTTTTCTACCAACAACTAGCCACCCCGGCGGATTCGCTTTAATATAACTCCGACACGTTACCGGACACGTGTTGCCGGGGCCGTAGTCGCCCAACTCCGGCCTTAGTCTAGGTACTCACGTGAGCGTGCGGTGGATGTCGGCGGCGCGAGCCTCCAGCTCGGGCGTCTGGTGCACCAGCAGCCGGAACTCCGACACGTGTCGCCGGAGTCGAAGTCGCCCAACTCCGGCCTTAGTCTAGGTACTCACGTGACCGTGCGGTGGATGTCGGCGGCGCGAGCCTCCAGCTCGGGCGTCTGGTGCGCCAGCAGCCGGAACTCCGACACGTAACCGGACACGTGCCGCCGGGGTCGTAGTTGCCCAACTCCGGCCTTAGTCTAGGTACTCACGTGAGCGTGCGGTGGATGTCGGCGGCGCGCGCCTCCAGCTCGGGCGTCTGGTGCGCCAGCAGCCGGAACTCCGACACGTAACCGGACACGTGTCGCCGGGGTCGTAGTCGCCCAACTCCGGCCTTAGTCTAGGTACTCACGTGAGCGTGCGGTGGATGTCGGCGGCGCGCGCCTCCAGCTCGGGCGTCTGGTGCGCCAGCAGCCGGAACTCCGACACGTAACCGGACACGTGTCGCCGGGGTCGTAGTCGCCCAACTCCGGCCTTAGTCTAGGTACTCACGTGAGCGTGCGGTGGATGTCGGCGGCGCGCGCCTCCAGCTCGGGCGTCTGGTGCGCCAGCAGCCGGAACTCCGACACGTAACCGGACACGTGTCGCCGGGGTCGTAGTCGCCCAACTCCGGCCTTAGTCTAGGTACTCACGTGAGCGTGCGGTGGATGTCGGCGGCGCGCGCCTCCAGCTCGGGCGTCTGGTGCGCCAGCAGCTGGAACTCCGACACGTAACCGGACACGTGTCGCCGGGGTCGTAGTTGCCCAACTCCGGCCTTAGTCTAGGTACTCACGTGAGCGTCCGGTGGATGTCGGCGGCGCGCGCCTCCAGCTCGGGCGTCTGGTGCGCCAGCAGCCGGAACTCCGACACGTAACCGGACACGTGTCGCCGGGAGTCGTAGTCGCCCAACTCCGCTGCACAAACATAATTCATTTATTATTATGTACATTGACATTGACACCGTTTCCGTATTTCGATATTTACTTTCTTTAATAATTATTTTAACCGAGAGCGAAATTTAAACCGAGCGTGTAATCTTCTTATCTTTCAAAACATGTTACGCTTATTAACCTTTTTAAAACTTTTCCACTCACAGCTATAAATAATCATAGTCGATTGATAAGTCATGCTACCTACCTTGTTTTTTTAATGATTATAAATTAGGTAAACAAAGAAGCAGTAGTCGTAAACACACACACATTGTATAACCTTATTTGCATGACAGATCAGACTAAAAGCACTTTATGTTGAAATGTAACTTTTATTGTGATTTTAATTTATAATGAGAACAAATTTTACAAATAAAATTATATAAGTATTATACTTGCCTTGCGAGAACAATATATATATATATATATATATAGCTGTTATATTATTTAATGCCTGTCTGAGCCAAAATGAGTACCTAACCTATGTAATTCAATAACAGAAATAGAATTCGTGAAATTGAATAAAAGCGAACAAAACCTAGATTAAGTTACACCTACACAGCTTCGCATTAGAGATATTTTCTGGTCTCATGTCGGTACTGAAACTAAAATATTGTCGCTTTGGGACACATGTGACTACTACGGTATAATAAAATCAAACAAATACTCCGTATCATGTAAGTAAGTCCATTTATAGTTAATGGGACACTTCAAACAAGCGGATAGAAATAACCGGCAGCGACAGACCGTTTTAGTAACAAATGCCTTGTTTGGGGCCCGTCACATATAGTCAAACGAAAATACCTATCACAAATTTAAACGAGACGCTTCCGTAAGGGTGTTATAACGCCGACCTGCCACCCCATTCTTCGGAAACAATTAATCCAATCAATTCAAAGGGTTCTATAACTAAATATCACTATTTACTTTACGTAGCTACGTACATATACACTTGGTAACATGATTACCTATTATTGTCCTGACGTCGTGAAACTACGTGTGCCGTTTATTAACGAATTTAGGTTCACATAATACTGTCATATCCAATTAGATGCCAAATATAACGATGTTACGAGCATTTACATAACATTTATTACTTACTGCTACATTTCCCGGAATCCTGTTCACGATACTCTGTTGAGTGAGATTGACACATAAAGCGCTGCTGACGTATGTAGCGTATGTACCAATACGTGCTATATATGTATAATATTGTATAACTAAGTAGAACGTGCTAATAAATAGTTGAACTCCTATAGTTCACCTTAATTGTAATTAATTAAGATTGTAATGTGTCAATTGAGCTATAGTGAATAGTCAAGCACTGAGACGTACGAGTATACCTTCGCATTGCATTAACGCCTAAATTACACACGTACGCACTTTCCCAACGTTTTCCAAACCCTGGATATCCTGTTCACTACCAAGGGCTTGTTTATAAGTTACGCCTAACTTAAGAAAAAGTAGTACCTATTCATGAGTACCTACTAACGAAAGATTAATGAATGATAACGTATACCGGCCGGCGTTTAGCGGACGTGCGAACCGCGCCGCGAAAGAGAAACATCTTTCAGAGAGCCAGCAGAAAAAGTAGAATGAACGAGGCGGTGTGTCATTTCCCGCCGTATATCTTTTTTGTTGCGGACATCACATCTGGTACGAGTGTTCATAGTGCGAAAACAAACACGTGTTCTGTATTTTTTTTAAACTTATGATGTTGTTTATGTATTTTTGTAAATAGTTCCCCTCATACAAGTATTAAATATTTTTTTACGAACGCATTTACAAAATTTAAGTACACATATCCTTCTTACTTCAATTAACCGCAAAAAAATAATTTTTATGTCTGACTGCTACAAATGGTTAGATGTAGAAATATTATAGTGCATTAGCGAATAAAAAAAATAGTAGATTGTTAACCAAGGGCTGAAAGCCACCCATTTCTGCCGAGATATTTTGGCGCTCGAACGAAGTGAGAGCGCCAATAGTTCGAGGCTGAAATGGGTGGTTTCACCCGAGTTAAACACTCTGCTTTTCATTTCGAATACGAGGAAAGTAAAATATTTAAAAATAAAAAAAATATTTGTGGACAAACTTACACTAAAATCGACCTAGTCCCAAACCAAGCAAAGCTTGTACTAACGCGACGATATACATACTATGGATAAATGCATACTTGAATACTTAGAAAATTAACACCCATGACAATTATACGTGTTCATCACACAAATAAAAGCCCTGACCGGGAATCGAACCCGGGACCTCCAGCTTCGTAGACAAAAAAAATCAAATATGCACATTTTCGTTTCATTTTTCACAAAAGACAAGATGTAAACCAATATTGACATGATCTAAAAAATAATTTGCAACGCGAAATACTTGTTAAATTCAATAACAATAGAAATATGTACAAACATTTTCTGAATCAGTGTAAAAAACATTTTGGCGGGAACTGTTGACTGACGTTAATGGTGTTTGTGTATGGACCATTTTATTCCATTTATTTTTAATAACAAAAAAAATCGGCTTACGCTCAGACTAATTAGACTCGACATCAAATAATAATACCTATACTGAACGAGATGGTCATATACAACTTTAAAATATATATAAAATTTTTCCCTTTTCTTATCTACCACAAACTATTGACATTACCTACTTTCGACTGTGGCAAAAAAAACAAACAAACAAATTAAGGAGGTTGTTTATGGTAAGCAGTCAGGCATTTGAAAAATTATAGGATCTCTGTAGAATCTGTACTATGTGGCTGTATAGGTTAGTGCCGTTGCCCAATTTAACTCCGATTCACCATACAATTTTTTTTATACTTTTCTGCTCTAGAGCAGAAATGGGCCACTTTCAGCACGCTACTTAGATGAACAATGACCCAATTTCAGAGTATGAGAAATTAAAAAGAAATTGTTATTACCACAACATTAATGTTCCATGATTCCACCGTTTCCTAATAGGACGTGCAGGGATTCAAATATTTAAATATAGAAAACATGAACTTTTGTTTCATAAGTGGCGGAGATGTGGTTGACTGGTTTTTCTCAATTATCTACTGCAGTTATCTTAGTAAGTATTAAAAAGTCAAGTTTCAGAAGCCGGTATTCCTTTCATTTCCTGATTTAATATTCTCTAAAAAGCAATACTTATATTGAACATTAAACAAAGTTCATTGCCTGACGGATATAGGTCGAATCATTTCTATAGGTAATTGAGATTGCATATAAAATAAACAGATTTTTTCGGTATAAATATTACTGGTTGGCTTGTTTAAACAAAAAAATTCCAATCAAATCTGTGTAAATTTATGAACGCAAACGCATGTTTCATTTTTCCACATATAATAAATAATTTCGACTTCAAAGAATTTCATCGCCTGATGGTTTCCATCGTGTGTAGCGTCAGTAAAAATGGAGAACGTGGAATCTGTTTTGCGTTAGTAGATGTGAATGATCTGTGGAGGGAACATCGATCATGAGGCGGACCGCCCATCCGTCGCGGTCGCGGCTAGAGGAATGGTACCGCCGCAGCCACTCACGGTAGCCACATTTTAAAGTCCTTCCCTTCTATAAACAAACATTGATTTTATCACACGCGTTAACAGATAAACTAAACAGTACACAGTTATGAACTCATAAAACATGTTCCCCGAAAGTAACTTTATATTTCAAGTTCTTGGCAGCGTCGAGTTATAAGTATTCATGAGGGTCGTTAAGCTTCTAATGTAGCATTTCATCAAGTGCGTATTACCTTTATTACGTATAGTTGAGCCGGAATATCCATATTGTGGTCACCGTACGACGTCTCATTTGGCGCAGACGGCAATTATTCCGCTGATTAATGCGAGGAGTGTTTTGCTACTTGTTGCGAGCGACAACCCGCTCGAAGGTAGGTACAATATTGTCTCCAAGTCGATACCTTCTCGCACTATACCAGATTCTAGAAACGGAGTGAATATAGAAATAAGAATAGACTATAGCGCCCAACTGCGGTGATAAATTGTCCGATGTCGTTTCCTGAAATGCTTTTTATCTATAAATAATCGTCTCCAAGAAGTCATAAATTGTGTGGCATAGAAAAATAAATGTACGTTTATAAGTATGGCTTTTTTATGCGTCTTATTTCTGCATAAGAATGTCTCATAAAGAAAGACAGTTTACCCTCAGCAGAAGGTAGTCTCAGTGGCTCGGATAATTTTGGGCAAAAAAGGGCGGAAAATGTGAATATTTTCTCTTTACGAGTAGGTTACACCGCCGCGTTGTCAAGAGCACAAACGGGCGCTTTGAACGCTGCTCTCTGTTTTATATCCTCTTCGGTTAGGAAAAAGAAGTGTAAGTATCTTAGAGGATATCAGTTTAATGTTATGATATATCCGCGACGCATTTCGGTGGCATAAAACGGCTTTATGATATAGAAAACTCGTTTAGTATCAACTCACGCAGTCGTTTGATTTAAATTCTAAAACGGTCCTGAACTTTAAGCAGTCTAATACAGCTCAATCTGTACTTACCCGACGTGGCTTCGTTAATGAAGTTATTTCAAGTCTTGTAAACTTTAACGCTTTCTTGTAATTGGAAGTTAGTACAAATTGCACACGATCAGACGCCGGTGTGTCCCGCGGGCCGGGCACAAAGGTCGAGATTAGATGCAAACGACGCCGCTGCTGATGGCTCATTTACCTCTTGAATAACGCATCGATATTACCCCGCGCTTGTTTACGGCACTTACGACTAAATGGGATGAGGTAAAAACGTTTCCTTTGAAAAATTGGTTTGGGATGGGCGTGAGGGTTATGGAGCTGTTATTAGAGCCAGGTAAACATAAACGCTTGTTGAGTGTATGGCACCTTTCCATAGTGAAAAGCAAAAATTCCTTTAGTTAATTCGGAAAAATTAATATAAGAAATTATGAACCTAGCCTTTGTACCTATCTATATATTTTAAATTAGGTACTCAAAGTATCTTTTACACAATAACCTTTGTAGATACAATGTCATGATTATTTGCTACATATTTGATCACATCAAGACAACTTTCTACGAAGAAATTATTAATACAGACATGCTAAAACGTATTTAAACAGAAAATTAATTCTCTGTAACATAAAATGCGACTTCTAACAGTATTTGCAACCGCGATAAGCGCAAGCTAGACTTTGAGTTTACAAAAGATAATACAAGTGTTCAAGCTCTGTGTAAAATTTATGACTTGAAAGTTTGTAAAGGATGAGTTAAGTTAAGGGTATATACTTGCCCGTTTAAATTGTGAAGAAGGAATTCTCCAATACTGTGCATTAATTTTATAATTAGTACTTTACTAGGTAGGTACTTACTTAGCTAAATACTTATCTGAAATGTGACATCGATTGTTCATTTTGCTTTTATCCTACTTAACGAAAAAGAAACAAATATTTAGAGCCTTTACTTTAAGGTACCTACTTATACCAAGAATCTTTATTAATTTTATAAATTTTAACTAGGTTTGAATTCTCAAGGTAGTCGAGGGTGGATTCGCCTTTATCTCGTCAGAGTCAGAGCACTCGAGCGAAGAATGGCTCTCAACCAACACCCATCCAACCGCTCTGCCAAACACACCGCAACTAACCAATCAGCCACTTGAAAAATGTTATATATGATAGGTAATGGGATAACAGAAAGCATGTGAAGTTGTAATTACATGAAATATTATTTTCTTTTCAACAAAAGACGGAAACAGGAAGATGTTAAAATAAATTAGCAGATATTAGAATAGTTTATAATAAATTACTTACCTATTAATATATTAAGTACCTATATGATCTTAATGAGCAAATGTATTTATCCAGCACAATAACGAATTATGTATCAGTCATAAATATAGGAATTTAGGTTACCAATTGACGCAAATAGCTTTAGGCAAGTTAACGCTCTTGTCTGCTGACTGTATGTAAGGTGAAAATAAAATTAATTGGATTCCCGCAATTATCCAACAACTCATCGCCTGCGTGAGCAGTGCACGTAAAATCTACAACAATAGATCACATTTCTCAAAGCAAATGGAGTAGTTTTCCACTTACAGTGGGAGGTGCACAATCAGGTTAATAAAATAGGTGTGCTTTTACGTGAAACGGTAAACGGCGGGTGTCGAGTCGACACTCGGGCACGGAGTGGAGCCGGCGGGTTACTGCCCGCGCCCGCTTTGTACCCGAAGCACGGTCCACGATTTTATACGGCTACTACGGTGCCCAGGGAACTCTAATTCGTACCAGGATTTTTACACGCCTTGAGTACTAGGATTATGACTTTAGTCCATTTCGCTTATTGGTCTCAAAGGGGAAACAACGCTTTACTTATCCTGTGTAAGGAACAAATGGATGTTCTCGGGAATGTGCCGTACTGTTGCTTGTTTCGAGAGTTTGGCCAATAACAGTGCAGTGTTTTCTCTTCCGTTTTTGACGTTTTTGCAATATTGAATTTTGCTGTCTATCTTGTTTTGTGCTGTATTGTACTTTGTACTCCGGTTCAATTCTACGTAACAGTATTGAATGGATTGGATTAGTAAAATATGCATGAAACATATAAACACGTATAAGGTGCCAAGGTTCATATACATAGTCCATAATTAAATAAAACAAAACTGGGTAGGTACATATTATGTGTCCGAATTCGCATGTTTCGACACGATGCTTATTTGACGTTTAGCTGTATTCTAGTTACATAAACTGTACTATATGAATACATATGTATTCACAGTAGCTACTCAGTTAAGCCATAGTTGTACGCACATGCCTACAGATGGCTACCTAGAAATCTTCTCTTCGTAGGTGCATGTACATTACATTGAATAATCTTCTATGTTTACATTTAGTATGAGAGTTATATCCCAAATAAATTTAATGTGGCTAGGTCCCGACCGGGAAACGCGTATAATTATACTGATTGCGGTACATATTCTTTAAATGCAGATTGAGATTTTTTTAAACAAGTTAGAATACACGTATAACGCGCGCCACGCGTGTCACGTTTTAAATTTTTAACATGTTTGTAATTTTGATGGGAATATTACCTGAATAAAGAATTATTTTATTTTATTTATTTATAACGTGCAATAATGACGTTATAGTACTTACATTGCAGCACAAAAGCGGCGAGTTCTGCAGCAAGGTCGAAGTTGACGGGCAGCCGGCCGCGAAGCACATCTTGCTTCACTTGCAGGAACAACTGGTACCTGCATAAGCACAGAATAGTACATTACTTAACAAGGGCGGTAAAACAAAGAATGTCTCAGATCGCAGGTATTTACGCGATCTGAGGCTTTCTTTATTACCGCCCGTGTTAAGTACAAAATTTTATGTCACCCCCTGGCCAGGAAGTGGGATTTCCCGCGCGTGGAGCGTGCGGTAATTGCCACTTTATGGCCAGGTGTGGCATAAATACTTATATATAGAGTTTTATCGTATTCAACTTACCTCGGTAGCCCGTAGCCCCGCAATGTAAAGAAACTTGCATGCACTATCTTGCTAATGTAAATCAGCCTTTAGGTTTAGTGGCTTTAAGTGTAACTTTGGGTATTCTAAAATGATCCAAATCGTAAAGTATTATTTTGGCATAAGAAAGTAATTAATGATGTTCTATAACCGTCGATTATTAATATATACCAAACCCAAAACGGTCTCTATGAGATTGAGTAAAACTGTTCGCCCATATGTGATTACCACTAGTTATACTAACGACAAAATAAATATCAAGTTTGCACAGATAATATACAATAGATCTCATTTTACAAATGCAAGGACAGAAGTAATAAGATAATTAAAAACGCTTTTCTCAAAGCAAATTAAATGCCTAGGAAGTTACGCTTGGAATTCTTGTTAAAGTTGCCTCGAGATAATTAAATGAGATATAGAATTAATTTGTAATTAATTTTTCTCCTTCTGCTATTGCAAGCCTAGTAAAAGGGATCTAAGGGAACATAGCCCCTTAATGCGAGATTAAATATTAAAAGAGCATTACTGTAAAAATGCTCAAGCATTAAATGCGGCTCTTATCTAAAGCATTTAAAAGAAGATGTTTCCTCTGAAAGCCAAGCAACTTGAGGCGCGGACGACGTAATAACGAAATTTTAATAAAACATTTCAATTCCCCTTCCAAGCCTACGTGGAAATGAAGTATAATGAATACTTTCGGATATTCCACCTAACTGCCTCCGTTTGTGCCATTCCTGGGACTTTAAGAGTAAAACTTTCGAGGTAAAAGAAACCAGAAATTAGAGCCCGAGCTTAAAAAATACAAATGAGAGAAAGAAATTAACAGTCTACTTTCTAACGACGAATTAAAACAGAAACTCCCTTTTATACATTATAAAGGAATCCAATTAGAAGTGTTTTTAAAATAATTTTGCGTTTCAATTAAAGCCTTTTGAGCCGTTGATGGTTGACGTAGTTTATGAGCTGTGCAAGTTGTTGCGCGAGCACTGGATACCCGCATTGTTACGACTAATGTCGTAAAATTTTAGCGGCAAGTCATAAAACTATGGTTTCTAAAGGACTTTGGAATATATTCAATGCATGTACACACATTTCAGTAAACATAATTATAGGAGTCAACCGGGATAAAGGCGCCAATGCGGGTCAACGCATCCTTTAAAGGATAAAGATACTCAAAAAAAAAAACATAGTTCCAATCTTTTAAAATATAGGGCTAAAGAAGTTCTAACGTAGGTACATAGGCACTGTTTGTGTTAAAATGTGTGAGTGTTAGTAGTGCTAGGTAATTATTAACAAGGTAGATACGGTTTAACTCACTTGTAACTTGTCACTAACATTGAGCCCACAACATACCGCTAATTGTCGTTATTTTGAGTGAAATTCAAGAAACCCTCAAAATTTCCCATTATCATACAGATAATAGGCACTAAGCTCGTTATATTTAGTGTTGACCAAAATACTAATTAATCGCAAACTTTTTTGTTAGCAAAAAGTTTTCATATAGCGTGTCACACATATGGTTCATAGATGTGGTGAAGTAGAATGTCCCGCGTAGTTTTCCCATGACGTAATGCCTAAGTAGCTACGCATGTGTACGTGGGAGCGAACCCTCTCATGCGAGCATCTATCTGGCTCTAACTGTTTGGTTTATGTATTGAATGAGCCCACCCATCACTACTCAGTCTGCTTAAATTTGGGTGTTCTGGCGATAACGGGTTAATGGTTCGAAATCGAGAGTTACACCCGTGTAGGGATAGGTATGTTAGGTTGCTTGTGTATTTCCTATTTAAACAAATGGACATGTTACAACGTATTTGGCCTTTAATAATTAACGTCTCGATCTACACACTTTTAGGGATAAAACTCTGTCCCAAAGGACAAAGTTCATAGACATGTCCATGTAGTGACCTTTCAAAATAATGCCGAGTAAGTATATAGTTTTAATAATAGCCGAGGGACCGTGAGGTGATGGCAAAGTGCTGAGTAGCGTGAGGCGCAGATGTCTTTTATGGTTGCGATCCCAGCCGGTCTTCCACATATTAATACCAACATACGAATAATTCCTTTAAAGCTTGTTTTAGGTGAATTGGTTTGTATTTTATATGCAGTTGAATAGTTTTCTGGGTTAAGTTTCTAATCAACCTGTCTCAAATTTTAATGAATAATGTATGCTTAATAACTAAGATTTACATTTCATTTCTCCGTTTCCGAAATGTCGTCTAGAAAAATTCTGTAGCGATAACAGCGCCTGTCTCGCTGCACCTTTGTTTATTCTTTTTTACATGCTGATTTGTGATGTGAGATATGCTAATTTATAAAGAGTCGGTATTCGTCTAACAGCCATCCATGTAATGAAATGATTAGAAAATAAAAAGCATTGTAGGGTGATGGTACCAGTAATCGGCAGGCTCCAGTAATCGGCATTTTTTTTAAAAGTTGGATTAAAATTTGGACTGCCAATAATTATTCCAATTAATCAACACTGGAACATATACAGTGTATATTCTACTCTTATCCAAGGCAATATCATAGACACAGGCGGTTTTGTTTAAAGATGATAACATGAAAATGATGAAAAAATCAGTACTTCTGAAGAAAATGAATAATCCTTAAGGAAATAGTTAAGAGCGTGACTGTACATTTTTGTCGATTATTTAATAACTATGAAAGATGTTTGAGTTTTTGTGTACGTTATGTATGTGTAGCTATAAATATCCTTCAAATAATGTTGTATTAGAAAAATTTAATGTTAGCTTATTCTTGTTAAAAAATATAGTGCCGAATACTGGTCCCGTGAAAGTACACTTTCTCCAGTAATCGGCAGATGTTGATAATAATGATTCTTAATATGCCATTAATAAATTATTCGTAGATACATAGATTTTGCCCGACGCAATGACTCAGAATATATGAATACGAGGACAGATAGTGAGAGAAATACATGATTTTCATTCTAACTGCAGTACTAATCTAATATTATCAATATTAAAAATCAACGTCCTAACAAAACTACTGAACGTAGAAGCTTGTTTTTATTTTACAGTAGTCTTTCTAGCCTATACTTACTGTTTATCTATCTTTCCAAGCTAGCTCTCTCGGAACATTTCAACTTCTTACTGTCACTTTTCATTTCCATACATTTTATAACCTAAAAGTTTCTTTTAGGTTATATAAAGAAACAGAACACCCTAAGCAACTTTCTACAGTTCATTTCTTTATTTATTCGTTTCACTCAACGATAACTTCTTATCCTGTTTTGTAAAATACATCAAAACAAAAGTACCTATTCGAAATACTTGCACTATACTAGTGCCGAATACTGGGTGCCGATTTGCCGAATACTGGAGACTGCCGATTACTGGGTGCCGGACACTGGAGACTGGCTGCCGATAACTGGAGATTGCCTATATTTTTGGTTATTAGAATGTTTTTATTTATCCGTGTCTCTTCAGTTAACAAAAAGCTAATATGTTGTTACTCAGAGATATATTAAACGTTTTTATTCAGTTATTTTTATCCTAAGTACAACCATATTATTTTTATCATTGATGAAAGTACACAACCTCCTTAAAATGCCGGTAACTGGTGCCATCACCCTAACTATGTATTCATATATCTTCCAGAAACGACAACTCCTATATGAAATTATACATCTGAGTTATCCGGTATAATATCCGGATACATCTATGAATTTATACCTGTTATCAAATCCCAATGCGATTAATTAGATCTATCAGGATTAAGCTTGGAAACTCTAGGTTTAGACATATAACTGCACCGATACGAGACACACCCTTACAAATACATGATAAAGGTAACGTATATATATTTAATTGATACATGAAAAGCACTACGAAACGCAAAATAAACGTAGCTGCCGCATTGTACCCGTGCATTTATTATTCAAAAGCACAGTTAGCGGTTTCGGTCGGCTGTTTTATAATAACCGAAATATATAAGCACTACGGGATCAGGTCAGTGGTACAAGTGACGACCAGATGGAGTGTCCACTAGTGGACCTTACTCCGTACCCAATATGGTGCATCATTGATCCGATTTGTCGATGCGATGGTACCAGGCAGACGACTCAGCAAACAGGTTCACGTCATCGCTTACGGTTAATATAAGGAAAGAAATATTTTTAAAACAAGCTTATTATTTAATAAATCACGCGCTGAAAATAAAAATGTAGGAAATTTGAAAACTTTTTAATTCGACGCCAAAAAAACCGTAGGTACCTAATTCTTATCACGCTTTGTTAGTTGTAAACCTTGTAATGTACATACATACTAGGTATTTCATTAATATCCTATTGTCAACATATTAACAATTGTTTTTATGTTCTCGAAAAATGGATTTCACGACCTCATTTGACGGAAATTTCGAATTCTCTGAGTTTTCAATAAAGACGAAGACACATCCTGATCTTTCAGGCACTAACATTACTAAATTAAAGATACATGACACCCATTTAATTATTTATGAATAACAGATTTTTTTAAACTGGTAAATAGGTACCCAGTTTATTTTGTAAAATAATTTTAGGATAACAATTTACAAGCATGTTGAGCTTTCTACAAGAATCGTGAACATCCATGAACATCAAAGCAAAACTTTTAGCTTGTTTGCTCTTTCAAAATGTTCACGAAAATGAGAAGAAATGAAATACCTAAATTATATGATTATCTTCAAAGTTGTTGACGATCTCTGAATTCAAATAGTTGGAGGCTAACAGAAGCAATTCTGTTCAAATTGTATTCCAGAGGTTTTAACTTTTTTAAATGTAAATAGTTTGAAATATTAGGAGTGTTGCGGCGTGGCCTTTTATTAGCGCTCAAGTTGAAAAGGTTATATTATATTTTAAACGTATGTTTATGTACAAACCTAGATGAAATTTGAAAATAATGTCTTGGATTAATCAAAGTTTTTGGGGCGAAGCTTACCGAGGGTCTAATTACATTTAACTAAACAACCGAAAAATATAGGTACGTGTTTCATTTTTAAAACACTTGATTTCATATTACAAATCGATAAAGCATAAAGTTCCTTGAAATGCATATTTGCGACAGACGGACAGATCTTAGTTGCGATAGAGTCGCACCATTAGGTTTCCTTTGGCACCTTAAAAAGGTGGAAAATAAAATGGATCTAAAGTTAATAATATCACAAACGTTGTCTTATTTACTTACCTTGTGATTTCCTCCAATAACTTGCATGGGTCCGCAGCATAGAACTTGACCCCGAAATAAAAGGTGTGTGGATCAGACCCGCGTAACTGCCGACGTAGCCGCTTCCCGGCATCCAGCCAGTGCTATGAAAAACAAGTACAATCATACATACATCTTGTTTATTTGCAAGATAAAAGGTAAAGTTAAATGGGGACATTGATTATTTTTAAAATGGGTGAAGAAAATAACTGCACTCCTGAATAAATTGCTTATGTTGCACAATAACTAAAGGAGGAAAACTTTAATGAATAAGTACTTACAATTTTTTTAATGAGTCAAATACATAGGCACAATGTATAGCGTATGCGAAACGGTGAACATAACATCTTTATTTGTGATGCTCGGCAAAGCTCGCAAAGCAATCCACGCCACTCGCGTTTTAAGGTTCTTCTTATACAAAAATTGCATCAAATACTATCATCTCAAGTAGGTATTCTCCAATTCTCTCTGCAGTGATATTTATTATGGCACACATAAGGCTTGGGTTTTGTATTATATGCGTTAGGTATCTAAACAGCAGTCTTGTAGAGCCAAATGTATGAAATATCTTTGGGCGGTAATAACCTATCATCAACAAGATCACCATATCAGTAAGATGTAAAGGCTTAAAAAGAAAAGCTGGTATCATTCTTGTTGTTGTACTTACTGTTTGACTGTCCTGGTCGACATATCGCAAACCAAAGTAGGCCGTTTCCAGTAAATCCAGATGCCTAAACACCACGTCCAAAAGAGCCTGCCCCGTACTGTTATCCTGTAACAAAAATAAATTTTAGAATGTTTTACATACGGAGGAACCTTTATTCGAAATCAAAACATCCAAATATGAACCTTATTAAATTTATCATAGCTAAACAGTCTGAAAGGAAAATTTAGGTACCACAAGACTCGTTTGTTCTTGGTTAATTTTCTAACAGGAGATTTATATCTGCTCCAGGCGATGGCAGTACAAAACTCTCGAAACAGTTCCCTCAACTGAATAGGTACCTACTAACAGTTCGCAATTCCATTTCCCTGTTGTTTCTTCAAATAACTTTACGTTTGAAGTCATAAATTTAAACGTCTGGAACGGGATCTTCGTTACTCTAAGGTTAACACTGGCTTTTCTGTTTTCATTACTGCATAGTTAATATTCACTCTTCAGGATAAGAGCCAAATATGAAATATTAATAGTGAATATTATTTGCCTCTTTTAGATTACTTTAATGGACGTCGACATATAAAAAAAAGCGTTCAAGTCGTCCACATGAGGGTAGCATGATGCAACCAGCGGCGTATTTACCCTAATTACCCTTGTGGGCCACGGCCTAGGGTGGTATTGCCGCTGACATGTACCTATTCCCTATTTTATAAAATTGTATTTTTTCGTTGGCTTTCAGGGATCGTCCTAATTGGCGCGCGACTGGGTCATAAACACTTGCAAAAACAAAAGTCGGCTCTCCTGTGGTCAATAGTTAACGGCTTATGAGCATGTGAGTTATGATTTTATTACATGGATTTATAGAATCGGACACGCCGTTTATGCGGGTTACTTGACCAATCCAAAATTAAGCTTTGTAGCCCTTAACTTTTGATATGTCCACAGGAAAGACGCGAACCTAATTCTGTTTATGACCCGACTACGCGATGTGCGCGCGATCGCGCGACTTTAACTTAGAACATTTACTAGTAAACGTCGCGAATTCGCGCGATAATTGCGTAGTCGCGTTTGTTTTAGGACGATCCCTTTAGGACACCTATTCGGGTTCAATATATTCGCGAATTTCACTCGCGCGATCGCGTGATCATCGCGTTGTATTAGGACGATCCCTCACAATCAGAACAGTTTCTGAATCTAGTTCAGCTTAGAATTAGCTGTTATTATTGAAAAGCTCATCTATATTGTTAGTGATTAGAAAGCGAAGAGGCACGAGAGCCGAATATTAATATCCCACGGTATCGGCACGTAACTATCTCCAATTTGCATTTCTCGAAGGCTGGCTTTCCACAATTAGGTTAATTCGCACGCGATGGCTGGACCAGTAAGACCAGTAGTGATACCCACTATAATGAGCGGGCCGGTCGCGCTGTGCGTGCGCGCAAGTTCCCCATGACACGATAACTACTCTAGAGTTGCTATAAAAACGAACCGCGAAATTACTAACCGCCTTTTGTTTCTTCTAAAATTAACGTTCGTGAGTTTTGAAAGATCAGGGCGATGACCTGATGTGGGAATATGATGATGATTATGTTTGAGTGGTTGTTACCACAGCTTACGGGCGTAGGTATGCGTTTTAAGTATAAGCGTCATAGCCTATACTTATACTACAGTATTTACGAAGTAATACTAAATAGCAATATAAAGTTAACATAATGTGTGAAGGTAAAAAACTAGAATCGTCTCATTGTAGGTACATTGCATCAATGTAACAAAGATCAACGCACAAATAAGAACCAGTACAATCGGCGTCAGATATGTTCCTTTACACTTTTACACCTTATGCATCTTTTACATTGTATGTCTATAGAGGCCGATACAAGAAGCGCACGAAATGTAAGACGTAAGTTGCTAATAGCACAAAATAAAAAATATACAGAAGGTCCGTTCCGCCGTTCTTGAAAATACATACCTAAACTTGCCCGACTCACTGCAACTGAGATAACATCGGTTATTCATTTTGACGTACGTGACACAAAGTACCTACGTAGCGGCGGGGACGTCAAGTGATCAACGCGCGCACAACTAGTAATCGCGACGCGACAGTCGCGACTAAGCTCGACCGAGACTAACCGAGAATGCTTGTAAATGTAACGTCTGTGTGCGTGCGGCGAAAATGGCACTTTGTACTGAGCGGACTCTCTGCTCCGGCGCGCGCCGCCGCTATTTACTTTGTGCTAATAGTGTCAAGTGGTTAAGACGTTGGCGCCGTAATCCAGGCCCCTATTTCACCAACTTGACAATTGTCACCTGAAAATGACAATTCCAAGTACACTTCTGAGTCGTCACGTAAAGTTGGTCGTTGGATAGCATCGATACTTACCGGCCCGGCAATGTACACCGAATTATCATTGTAAGGTGACAATTGTCAAGTTGGTGAAATAGGGGCATTAGGGTTTGATTAGTACGATAGATCTAAATGTCAAATCCGATACTAAAAATGACATTTAAATATGCCTACCGTACGTTCAAAAAAGTTACGTGACTACCCCGCAGGTCCACACAACTCGATTCCCACCGGCTTGTCTAATTTTCAGCCAGTCCAGTTCTTTTACTCCGGCTCATGAAGAATAAGAAAGGCAAATTATTTCCGTCTTCCCTAAGAATATTTTTGACGCGCCGCCACTGAGTTAGGTAATACATTTCTAGGTAAATAAATGTTTAAATGAGTTATGATAATTTTTATTTTTATTTATTCCAAAAATTAACACAATCACAGACAAGCTACACGTGTTAACAGGAGAACAATATTATTACAGGCAATTTATACAACAATTACAAATAACAACGTAGCAGACGAGTAAGTAGGTAGGTACTATATTATTAAGGTAAATAAAAAACAATGCACTAAAAGAAAATTCTTAAAATTATTCGTATTCGAAAATATTAGCCCCACTAGAGTATCATCATAATCATTATATGCTTATAGCATATAAATACCTGCTACGCCATTTCTGGGCACAAACCTAATGTTTATAATATGTATAAATTCACCCATAATGCACCAAGTTACAATAAACCAAAAATAAAAACTGAAGGTAGTCCTGATGACACGAAATTCCGTTTCACATATTTTTACGATGTGACAAGTTCCTAAGTAAGCGTACTGTATAGGTACGTAATGGGTATATAATTAAGCCAAGCTCACTTCAGATCCACAATATGGAAGTGCAACAATAACACAGACGCAGCACAAGTAGGTATATCTGCAAGAGCAGTATTTGCTCGTACATAAGCCTCCGAGTTTGTGGGAAAATTGCGAAACAGTTCGTTGGGTTGAATAATAAATGATTTAATAACAGAGCGCGTTTGCTCCCAACGTACGTTTGGTCGAAAAATAACAAACGATTTCAAAAAGTGCCGGCAGTCGCGGTATGTATGGTGGTGCACGCGATCGGCCTCCCGCCGGCGGGGTGCTGGCCGCTGCCGCTGGCCGCGGGGCGATTCACTGCCTACATTACATGTAGGTACCTACATACATACACTTATTACGAAATCACTGCCTCTGTAGGGATAAATATTTTCTCAGCCTGAAGTCGAGTTATTTAAACCGAGGTAGGTAATTAGACCAATTAATCTTTAAACATTTTAACTACTATGTTTCTAAGAAGTTGTTTAATACATGGGTTAGCATTTATCGCTCGGAGATAAGCTAAGCTAATTTTGTTTCCGCTTTCGTACAAATATTTGGATTTGCAGAGAAAAACTAAATCAAAAATGTAGAGATAGGCTACTGGAGCTGAAACTGTTTATTCACAAACATTCTAAATTAAAATACATTTCTGGAATTCTCGCAGTTTAGCGAAGGAATTAGGGTGATAAAAAGGTAATTTGCCGGGATTTAATACAGTTAATTTATGAAATGCTTTATAATAAAGGCTGATTTCACTTCACTTCCTTTATTTGTAAACCGATAACAATGACCAGAAATGTCAAATAGCAATAAATAAGGCGTTGAAACTGTTCAGTTATAGCTATGCATGCAAAGGCATCACCTGTGACTATCAAAACAAATAAAGGCAACTCAACATATACGTAGTAGTTTGTTAGTCAATTTAGTAGAACTAATTATTCAAAGAACATGTTCATTAAGCGTGCTTGTGCGCTTTATAACCATAATAAAATCCTAAGAGATGTAGATATATTTAATTGTACCATAGGCTCATTAAAAAATGTATTTAAGACTGATATAAAACAATAGTAATGTTAATTTGAAAAGTTACTCCTCAACATTGCAAAATTAAAATAGTAATAAAGTAAATTGTTAGTAGTTCATAAATATTATATTGTATCCAATAATACTCGCACCTTGGAAAAAATGTAGTAGCTTTTAAAATTTTAAAATTAAAATTATTTAGTGTTTGTAAGAATTACGATTGGTAATTTGGTAACGGTATATTTGGGTAACATCAACATTGTATTTTAGTGTGGTACCTAATCGTAATTCTAATGTAAATGACCAGCTGCGTTTGAAATCTCATAGTATTGATAAGTTCACTTATAGTTTATAATCCATGTAGAACTAATGTACTTAGCAACTATTATTTAAGCAACCATGTTTATTATGTTAAAATTAGTATTGGAAACTATAGGTCTATATGTTATAAATAACTTGTAGCAAAAACTTTTGTAAGACTGTTTGTTTCATAATAAATAAAATAAAAATAATAAAAATAAAAAGTGCTGCTGTTTAAAGTTGTGTAACTCAACATATTGTGTAGTTTGGCACGACACATTTAAATATAAAAACCGGCCAAGTGCGTGTCGGGCCACGCGCAAGGTAGGGTTCCGTAGTCGTCCACCCGTTACATTACATGGACTAAAAAGTTCGAAAACTTATATTTACTATGTTTTTGAAAGAATTAACAACATTAGCTAAGGTATCAATGGAAATTGTACGAAAGTTTGCTTTTGCAAAGTACATTTCTGAAGTTCGACTATTACTCGTTAACTAGTAATGTCTACTTAGCTGTGATAGTTTTCCTTTTAAATTCATCGTATATACTACTACCATGATTTTTTTCACATGCCTAGTAGCCACCGTTTAGCTGGCAGGGGGGGGGGCACTTGACCATAGCCACAAAGTAAATAGCGGCGGCGCGCGCCGGAGCAGAGAGTCCGCTCAGTACAAAGTGCCATTTTCGCCGCACGCACACAGACGTAACATTTACAGGCATTCTCGGTTAATCTCGGCAATGCTTAGTCGCGACTGTCGCGAGTGCCAGTTGTGCGCGCGTTGATCACTTGACGTCCCCGCCGCTACGTAGGTACTTTATGTCACGTACGGCAAAATGAATAACCGATATTATTACAGTTGGAATGTATTTTATAGTTTAAATACAACAAAAAACTGTGCCTACACTTTCTTCAAATTTTCAAACGATATTGAAAGGTAAATAAAACGGTTTTCTCATTTTAGTAGTAAGTAGGTAGGTCATTTTTTTAAACTAGCCGCTTTGATAACGACGATCAACCATTACACATTCATCTTATCGTTCGCTGGTAAAACGCCAGTATTTAAGTACTATGGTTTAGTTAAGTAGGTACCTAATTAATTAGGTATATTCTTTGTTGGCGCTCTCGACCGCCGCCGGTCACAAGTCACAACTCGCAGCGGGTCACGCAACAATTTATTAGGGTTCCGTACCCGAACGGAACCCTATTGGTGTAGCCCAGACGTCCGTCCGTCCGTCCTTCGTCTGTTACAAAATTTGTTCCGAAGAATTTTTAGACTTCTCATTGACCTATGAACTTGAAATTTGGTGACAATGTTCAATATTACGTATATTTAACAACAAATACTAATATATTGATAAATCATATTTTTGAGGTTGATTCGGAACCCTAAATGTGCGAAGTCCGACTCGCTCTTGGCCGGTTTTTTTACCAAGATACGCTGGTTCATATTGAAATGTCATGTTGAAGAATTTTTAATATGCCTGCTCCTTTTTAAAATTCAGAATCAATACAGAAGCAACCCTGTGAGTCGGACAAGTTTAGGTATGTATTTTCAAGAACGGCGGGAACGGACCTTCTGTATATTTTTTATTTTGTGCCGTAGCAAAAATTATCACTTCAAAGCTTAATATCACGCTAACCAATTCTTTAATCAAAAAATGCTTTTAGAAACCTTATAATATTTTTAAAAGAGCTATCCAACGATACCCCACACGATGGGGTTTGGCAAAAAAAAAATTGAACCACCACTGTACATGTAGGGGAGGTACCATAAAAAAAATTTTTTTTAACGATTTTATTCTACCGTTTTGTCGGCGTCATTGATATGTATACTCATGCCAAATTACAGCTTTCTAGCACTAACGGTTACTGATAAAAACGGGGGTCGGACGGACGGACGGACGGACATGGCGAAACTAAAAGGGTTCCTTGTTTACTACGGAACCCTAAAAAGGTGAAGTTTGAGAGCTCTTCCAGACCTGGCAAAGAATGAATTCCCTCCATAATAACTTTTGAAACAAGCTGTTATTGTTATTTATTTTACTTATTTCGTACCTAATTGATGTCCCCAAATTCACAAATCCAAAAATACTAACTGTTTACTAGTTGTATTTTATTTAAATTAAGGGGAGGTATCCCCAACGCAACTGTCCCGCTCTAACATGCGTGAGTTTACAATTAACCATCCCGCTCTCTACGCAAGCTCTGCGCGCAGTTTTGTAAATATTTAGCTATAGTCATCAAGCCAGTCATTTTATCAAAGCAAACCCTGCGAAAATGTCTATAACTATTTACGATCTTTAATTGAGTACAAAAATTAAATGTTATATATCAGTAATATAGCCGTAGTATTGAAAAAACATTCCAAAAAGGGGTAACTTCGCGATTTTTTTCTATCGAGTGAAATTCATCAGGTCATGTAACTGACTGCGATTTTGACTAGACAATATCCTTAAGTAACACATATATTTTTTTTAGATTTTAAGACACTATATTCTATGTCTCAGATGGTTTTTAAAAACTCAAAAGTGGTAATACACGGCCTTAAATAAATTGACGGTTAAAAGATGTCGATTTATTAGTATTTTTAGGTAGAGAATGAATTATTTGCGAGTAAGTACCTACTTAATTTTTATAGTATGACGAACTACGTACAAACGTACATACTTTACCTAATGGTATTAATGTAATAGGTGTAGACTTGGTGTTTGAAATTTGGCGGTTTGAGAATACATAATTAATTTTCGAACAGATTAATTTAATAGGCTAACGAGATTTGATAGGTATTATATTGGGTAGTACTTTAAATAAGTAAGTATTTCTGTTTTGGTTTCAAAATATTAATTTATAGGGCATAATTTTGCAACTAATTACGGGATTCGATAAATTTTCTATAAATTTCACAGTGTCTTCTTAGCCTTAATTCCTGTAAAACTGTGTAATTTTTTGGAATAAAAATAAAAGAGAATGAACACTTAACAAACAATACGCTTATTAAAAACCCGTACTTATGTAATTTAAATAAGCTAAACTACAACGCGTAGACTAAAAGGAAACACGAATAAAACACCAGTGCAGCACGGCACCCGGCAGCAGACCGTGAAAACTCCGCAGAGTCAATTTGCTCCTGCAATACAGCACAATGCGAGCCATCCCGTTGTCGGCGACACTAGGCTCGCTTCATAAATTGCTGTGCAATTTCTTATCTTCCCTTTCCGTCTAGTGTTTGAGTCAAATAAAAACAGCTCTGCGAGAAAAGACCGACAAAGCTTTATTTGCCTAGCCTTTATGTCTGACATCTAGATAACTTCCTCTTCTTTACTTAATAGCCGATGGTTCGGGTACAAGCGGACAAAGCGTCAAAAGGTCTAAATAGAATCCCATATCTTAACGATAA
Organism: Cenopis cana; assembly: GCA_951800055.1. Lineage (NCBI taxonomy): Eukaryota > Metazoa > Arthropoda > Insecta > Lepidoptera > Tortricidae > Cenopis > Cenopis cana. Next base: position 8,592,737 of record OX637476.1, on the reverse strand, counting down.
CTTATAAACATTAGTCACCTTATCATCTTATCAATATGAGGGCCCTTGATGCACTTCGGCCCAGTGGGATCTTTTGTGCAATAGCCCCCTCCTTTATACCTACTCCAAGCTGCACTCCAACATTTCCACAAACCGGATGATGGAGTTCAGTAGTATTAGTAAAACTAATGAGTCCAATGACCAAACTAAAAGATAAAAATAAATGAATATTTGTGGAATGAATATAAATTATTATTTCAGATTAAAGGCGTAGGTATGACTAATTCAGTTAAATTCCTAGTGTACCTTTTTATTATGCTACACGTAATTCCACGAAACGTTAGGGCTTAAAAATAACTAGGTTAAGATTTCTATAAAGTGTCTAGTGGTGAAGCTAATAATAACCGTCACCTTCGTTTTCCGAAAGTCCCTGATTCAATACTCACATTCTACAAATACTTACAAAAGGAGGCTACTGTTGAAAGAAAAATTAAAAAAACACCACATTCGAGCCGATGGCGTTAGAGATGTATTTTTATGAGTACAGGCTACTTGTAGTTTAAATGAATGATTCCTCTTAATAACACTTATATTAAAGATTATTAAGACAGCACTAACAGAATGGCTAAAAACTAAAAACTTATTATTAAACAAAATTTAACACACTCACTCACTGACACACACACACACTCACACACACAGACACACAGACACACACATTGCAAAATAAACTGTACACATTATATTAATACTGCAACAACATGTGGACTGTGGAGGAGCGGTGTATCTTAACACTTAAGCATAATACTTTCTTAAAAAGATACACCAACTCGTACCGTGTGTAATAGATTTTTTATACTCGTCGACTACAATATTACAATTAGAACTTCATAGACCATTGCTCAATATTATACATTTTAAGCTGAACTAAAAGTCTATGCTCTACGGAGTAATATAATATTTTATTATGTCCCACCTGGCCATAAAGCGGCAATTACCGCACGCTCCGCGCGCGGGAAATCCTACTTCCAGGGGCCCGATTTTTGAGTGTCGAACGCTCGAATTTTCACTCGAGATCTGTCAAAAAACTATGAAGTTTTGACAGATGTCGAGTGAAAAGTCGAGCGTTCGACACTCAAAAATCGGCCCCCTGGCCAAGGGGTGACATAAAATTTTGTAATTAACACGGGCGGTAATAAAGAAAGCCTCATATCGCATATTTATCGCCCTTGCCTTCGGCTCGGACGTCAAATACCTGCGATCTGAGACATTCTTTGTTTTACCGCCCTTATTAAGTAATTTTTTTTTTTTTTTTTTTTTTATTAAAAATGGGATTGCTCTTGGCCAGCATCTAGCCAGGGGGCAAAGATGAGGCCGACGATGAAGCGAGCTCACCCAGAAAATGCCTATTCACTCTTGCCTTAAATAGGTCCAGGTTATATGAACTCGGAAATACAGACGACGGCAGGGAATTCCAAACCTTAGCAGTGCGCATTATAAAAGACGACGAAAAGCGCTTGGTTCGACTAAGAGGAATTTGAACCAGGTAGGGGTGGTAAGACCTATACGGCGTGTGGGGATAGGGTATCTATCCCCACACGCCGATGTGCATTGTTTTTTCCTTTTCACCCCATACAATGTTTAGGCCCTTGGCAGACGGGTTTTCCACCGCGATACAAGTGGCAGACGAATTTATTTCTTCATAATAGTTCATAAACTATCATCTGACAAAATTTCATGCGAGAGGAAATAACTGATTTTTTTTTTACATGTTCACGTGCTTGGCAGACGGGTATTCCACCGCCCTACAATTGGCAGACGATTTTTTTTCGTTAAGGTATTTTCTTAACTATCATTTAAACCTAGTTTCAGTCGAGAGGAAATGACTGAATTTAATTTTTTTTTTACGTCTTTGGGAGGCTGCTGCTCCTCAACCCACCAACGGAATCGTGGCAGACGTCCACAGCAATTTTTTATTCATCTTTCTTAATCACTGTACAGGTTTTCGTGCGAGAGGAAATGACTGACGATTTTAACCTTCTGGCCCGCGGTCTACAACAACGAAATGTAAATTTTAACCGTAGTGAGCGCTGTGATCGTTTAGGCTACCCCCTCCACCCGCTTTGCACCCTGCCAATTGTACAACTGCGCGGAGAATCGAAATCTCATTCAAAAATAGAACGCCGTAATTTGATGAAAAACATTAAGTTTAAGGAGACTCATTTTATGAATATTTCAACATTGATAGTGCTTGCCGCGCTTCTGAACGTAAAAACGTCAATGCACTTGTCAAATTGTCTACCTACTTAAACGGTCGTCTGGATACTGGCCATAATCATTAGAAAAAAAACTTAAAATCTCTTGCGTCGTGATTGGTCGAAATTTGACATGATGCCAAAGGCGGGCATGGACTGATAATTTTTTTTTCAATCTTAACAGGGCACCGGCCCCGTGGGAATTGTTATTACAAATTTACAATACTTGTGATATTATCGTAAATTTCATAATTATTTAGACTTCGTTTTCAATATTAATCAATACCCACGTGATACGTATTGTGAATATTGTGATATATGCAGATCACGTGCTATTAATCACCGTGTAACCTACATGCACTAATGAGATCGTTTCAGCGTCAACTTTCTGTTATTTTGTTATTTTCGTGGACTCGTAGAAAAAGTATTGTATACAATAGTTATATAATTAGCTTTTTGAGTCTCGAAACTTACTTAGACCACTCGGCAAGCCTCGTGGTCTAAACGCGGTTCTCGACTAAAAAGCATTCATTATATAACGATTGTATAAAATACTATTAAGTTACTGAATAAATGATTTTTATTTTTTATTAAGAATATATTTAAAATATAATGAACGTGTTTTGGCATTACCTAAGTAGCTATCCATTACGTCCGTGTCGTATAGGTACGATAAGTTTATCGTTTGTGCAATAAAGATTAAACAAATAAGGTGTATTAGGTTCAGGTATAGGCGATGAGGAAAGATTCTTGAGTCCCTGGGCGGCGGCCGACGGAGAGCGATCCGGCCGGCGCGGCAGTAATCTTCGGTAATAAACGTAATGAAAGCACAAGCGTAGCCAATTACCGGTTCCGCTATTCCTCAAATTCGACGATCACCTATAATCGATGTAGCTCAACTGAACTGGTAAATTTCAAATGATTGGCCTTTGTAAAACTTTGAATATTCAGTGAGATATGGTTCAGATTTATATATAAGAACGTAAAAGTCCCTTAGTAAACATAACCTACTTACAAATTTTACTATGCCGAAGAAAAATAAACAAACTTACTAGTGAGATGTGTGAGTAACAAATCACGATATTTTATTGGACGTGTGAAAAGAGAAAAGTTTCGTTAGACCCGTTTAAGACAAATGTCCCTTTGTAGATGGAAAACTGAGGGAAGAAAGGCGATTTATCTAAAATACCCATACAATTTAGGATAAAATGTCGAATTCCCGTCGCTTTCACTTTACCCAAATTGGATGAGTCTGGCCTCAATATATTTTCTGGGAAATTTGATGTGGAAGTTGTGGATCCATGCATGCCAAACAAAAGCATTTCTAGGACAAATTCCGTCCTTGTTTACGGTTATGACAAAGTAGGTAACTGGTCGGTATTCGTTCGAAGTCGGCTCTGTTTCCAAGTTTGCCAGAGTTTCGGGGATAATAGACATTGTGTGTGAGGCTGAGGTCGACAGAGGCGGCCATTATTCCTCGGCGGACGAGGGTGTTGCCGGCGCCATAACTTATCTCAGCTTTGGAAAAACTTTTAACAAAGTTTCCGACGTCGGAGTGGAAAGTATTACGGAAGCTTAAGATATGGAACGCCATTCAACAAGTAGGCGGAATAATCGCAATCGGGGTGCGATGATGAGCCAGATGGGAGTGTATAATTGGCCGATAGTGAGGAGGCTTGCGGCGGGCGCCCAGCGCTCGCGAGCCACTCTCACATTCACTACGCGGCGACAATGCCAGCCAAATAGAATTTAATATTCATAGAGTCGACGTACGATTCAGTGAATTCATCGTCCGCACCTTGGACCCGAGCGTCGCATATAAAAGACCTTCCGCGAGCCCCTGGGTGTACTTCAAATAATTCGTCTCGGAATAGCTGCTGCACTTCAAAAGTGAGGGAAGGGAATCCGAGAAAAAATTCACGCGTTGTTTCATACGACGAAATTGAAAATACCGCCAGTGTCCGTCGGGATCAGGCGGGCGGCAAAGGTTGAATTTCGAAATAATCCCCGGCCAATTTTCGCTGTACCTAGCTGGAACTGTAATCGAAGTTATCGCACCGAGAAGTGTGAAGTTGCTTCCAATCACAACGGTCACAACGGAATAAAGGATTATGTATGTATGTATGTAATAACTTTATTGTACACAAAAAAAACACAAAAAATACAAACAAATAAGGACATTTTGGTACAAAGGCGAACTTATCCCTAAAAGGGATCTCTTCCAGTTAACCTTTGAGCAATTGAGTGGAGACAGGAACCAGAAGATAAACAAACACGTGTACAAAGTACTTTTATCTACACACATATCATAAATCCTCTAATATGCGTTCGGAAACCGTAGAAAATGACTCTCATTTCAACATTCATTTTAATCTCATATATGATGTTAAAATATTACGTCAAACAAAACTGTCAAAATTTAAATGTCAAAGTTGACATGTCCCTATTCTAGTATCACTGAAAATTCAAATTCAGTCGATGCGAAATGTCAGCTCGATGTTTTTTTAGTATATATATCGCACGAAATTTGAGTTAGAACGACATGATCACATCAGAATAAGGACTCTTTACTTTTTAAAATAACATTCAGGTATCTGTTGCCAGTTCTGATTTCGATATTTCCGCAACCGTGCAAAAAAGGTTGTATTAACACAATTATTGTATTTATTTACTACGGTTTCTGAACCCATCTTAGAGTAGTTATAATATGTGTGTAGATAAAGTAATGTATGCAACTGTACATAATTAGGCATTAAAACACTCGTGTGACCTTATTATGAAACTCGCCTTCGGCTCGTTTCATAAAACACACTCGTGTTTTAATGCCCCTCATTATGTACCAGTTGCATAAACTACTATTTTATTATCTCTTGAACTTGATTATTTGGCCTTAGAGAAAGATACTCGCTTTAGTTTTAAGGTAGATAATTTTAACTAGCTCGTTAATTATATAATTACCTACACGAAGCTCTTACACCATAATCCATAACAACTGAGAAAATAAAGAAAATTGACACAATTTCATTTATTTTTGCAAAGCATGCATGCATAAGCACACCATCAATAATGACATGGATTTTACTTTTGAATGGGGTGAATGTTAACTTTATTACATTACAGCTAAAATAAACTTAGGTACTTTGACTTTCATACGTCAGATTCTATACATAACTTAAATGTGACCGTCCAGCTCACTGGGGCCTTTATGGTCGGTATTGAGTTACGCACGGATCTATAATCTACAATACATAGGCTACCAAAAACAATGATCACCATGTCCCTAAGTGCCATACTTTTTTTTTAATAAATCGTCAAAGTTACTCAACCCAAAAATGCACTTTTGAGAAATAACTAAGAGAAGTTTAAAACTCATTTAAAGTATGTTCCCGTGGGAAGTTACATAGATGATGGTAGATCCTGAATCTTGAGGTTCTCTTCTATAGGAAACAATCAAAGATTTTTCAATTCCACTACCCCGTTGAGAAAAAATGGCCTTTGATCAGTGCAAGGCGCCGATCATAAAAAAGTAAGGAAATTTGTAATAGGTGAATTATTATTTCGTATTTTGTGATCTTTGTCATAGTGTATGCTAGAAAATAGTTTACTTAACACATCGAATGGAAAATAAAAACAAAATCCTAACGTGATATATATTTTTTTATAAATATACAAAATGATATTTTTTCTATCTCGTCACGAATAAATTTAACAATTTCCGTGTAGTATACCATACTTACCTGTAATAAGTCTAGACAAGCATTACACAGGTTTAATTTTTTTTCTATGTCAATTAGTTTCAATTTTATGACCGATTAAAGTTACATGAAAATCAAGGTTTACTTCCATACAATTGAGAAAAGGGCGTCGTATGGACGAATGTAACCAAAAATGTAAGTAAATAATAATATTTACATAGTCTAAGTAGCAATCTTGTATTAGAACGTAATTCTGAATAAATCTTTTCATTACAAGTTTTTTGAATTTTGCGTAATTTTTAAATTATACGAAAAAGCAATTTCGCATAGTTAAAATTATTTTTTAACTCTATTTAAAATAAAACCGACCAAGTACGTGTCGGACCATGCACAATAAAGGATTCCGTACCGACACCTACTAGTCCATATTTAAACCCACTATCCGATACGTCGAATCGAAAAAGGTCGTATCTTCATAGTAAACTCACGGCACTTACGCCCTTTTGTTTGGGCAAAACAGTTTTTCAGCAATTACTCAAAAACCAGTAGCCGTATTTTTATCAAACCAAAAATCGTCTTAAGTATTTATTAATGTACAGTCACCAGCATCAATATCTGCTATAATAAAGACGCCATAAATATTTGACCCGTCTTTACGGCCCTACAAATTTATTTATTTTTATTTATTTATTTCAAGATTACAATTTGCACCTTAACAGCTAAAGCCAACACGGCACAAATTATAAGGTTTGACATTTATGTATAATACACAATTAAATTAAATTAGAATACGGTAACAATTCAAATACTTATTCTATGGTGCTTTTAGGCATCTCACTTTCAATCACTTTCTTGCACTCGGCTATTAGTCTTCCTAACGTGTGCGAAAACAAGTCACATGTTGGCGCCGCCTCGAGTACGGAGTTGAGCAGTGTAAGTGCGCGCGCGACTGGCGTCTGCGCATGCGCGCACGTGCGTGCCGCGCCGACCGCGAGCAGCGGGTGCCGACGCGCGCGAGTGTACTGATTAGGCACAAACAGGCGGACAAAAGCCTGGACTAGGTCTGGGCTGTCGATGGTATGTGGAGCAAATGGAGCTGTGTCGGATATTTATGCCACCATTGTTTTGGCAGATATTAATGCTGGTGACTACACCACCTCATTTGTTCAGAATTTTCATACATTTGGAAATTAGAGGGTGGGGGAGGGGGGGGGGGGGGGGGGGGGGCGCCTCTACCTTTTTTTTAATTTCACGTTACTATTATGTAGCAATTCATAGAATTTAACTTTCCTACCATATATTTTCATAATTAGAGAGCTTATAGTCGGCTGTGACATACGGACGGACGCACGGACGGACGGACGCACGTACGGACGGACGGACGGGCAGACATGATGAAACTATAAGGGTTCCGTTTTCACCATTTTGGCTACGGAACTCTAAAAATACAATTAATAGGAAATGTAATAAGAAACAAAAAAAAATTGCAACGGTCATGCACGACTAGAACTTACTTGACTTGAGACTAGAAATAGGTATTTGTAACGTGTACCACTAGAATCCAGTAATCAGAAAAGGCAAATAAATAATACAGAAAATGGTTAGAAGTAATTAGAATAAGTTATTAACCTATTTTATATCATTATTATCTGACCTCTGCCATAAGGGCCCTTTTTTTACTAAACTGTACAACTAATTTAAAGGTAGAAATACTTAACTTATACGTGTGAAACCAAGCTAGAAATACACATCTAGTCTTATACTTTATCAATATGCAAAAAACAAAAAATATGTGATTTTACCGTATTTTACTAAAACGCTGATATCTACGAAACTAGAAAGTGCCATAAGGGCCCTTTTGTTATGGACTGACTCAAATGAATTGACAACTCTTATTTCCCGTGAGGGCTGACCCAGAGTCAGAACTACAAACCTAAATTTGTGTCAAATTTACGCATTCCATTAAAAAATACTGTCATGAGAGACATTTTAACAAATGAGCGTCACTCTTTTCATACTCCGTGTTATGAGGATTAAAATGTTAATATTATACCAAAATAAGTGCCGCTCAGTATTGTCATCATGAAAATCATGACACTGATTTTCAGGGTAACCAAGAAAAAATATCACACAGTAACAAATAGACAGATAACTTAGTATACGGTGAATTGAAGTTGATAGAGTATGTGGAAAATGGTACTCAAACAGAATACAATTTCTAAAGTTACAAGCACATACAAGCTATGCTATTCACTAAGTACCGTCCTCACCTGTCACCTTACAGCTCACAGCTCACCCGTTTTCATATGGAAACTTTCAAATGTAATTAGTCACATAAAAACGGGTGAGGTGTGAGGTGATAGGTGAGGACGAGCCGGTTTGTGAGTAACAGCCAAGGTTAGTTCCTCTTGGTAGTTTATACCTGAATTTCATGCAGTAGTTCTCGCTCGTCGAGCAGCACGACGCGGCAGGCGAGCGTGCGCGGCGCGGGGCACAGGCAGTCCATCATCGTGCTGCGCGCACCGCCTGACAGCCTGCGGAAACACCACACGTTAATAACATACACAACTTTTCATATCGTATCATATCAATCAACAAAACGTTTAAGGATATCACCCAGCGCCTCATAGATGCCTGGTGTGACCAGAAGGCTGGCAAGCTACTTCGACCAGAGATTAGTCTGGCCATCAAAGGGGTAACGCTGCCAGTCTTCCGGGACCATAACGCACGAAGGCGACTTGGGGAGCATTTTCTATCTATAAGTTTATTTATAAACCTTTTTTATGTTAATTTAAAAGTTTGTTCATAATTTTATTTTGGGATTATGTTAGTAGTTATATTCTCTATTTGGGTATGTTAGTACCTAAAACGATTAAATTAAAACAACACGTTATCGTTAGATGCATTCTGCAAGCGACGTGCCTCTATTTCTTGACTTGACAACATTCTACCCACTATGCTATTTGTTATAAGTGCAATAATAACACACTTTTGTAATTGTTATACCCTATTATTATTTTAGTATTGTTAAGTACTGATTTTTGAAGTGAAAACTTCTTTAGCGGCGCTGAGCACTTTTGTACTGGGGAAAAATGTATAAACTCGCGATAAATTCCAAGACCAGGGGGCCGATTTTTGAGTGTCGAACGCTCGAATTTTCACTCGAGATCTGTCAAAATACTATGATGTTTTGACAGATGTCGAGTGAGAATTCGAGCGTTCGACACTCAAAAATCGGGCCCCGGGTTAGTTGACCCCTCCTAGTATCGTGATTGCTATGTTACGAGGGGTCCCCAGCTGGTTTACTTAGAAAGCCAAGGTTCTAACTGTTTTAAGACAATCCTAAGATTTTCCATAAAGATCATATTTCAAATAAATTCTCATGGAAAGTAGCTCTTATTGTCCCTAAAAAAGCGTTTCCAAAGTCCAATATCGGATAGCCAGACTGACCGATTTCCGTAAAGATCATATTTCAAATAAATTCTCATGGAAAGTAGTTCTTATTGTCCCTAAATACGGTGACAGTTCCCTTCAAAATACCTAGTGGCCAAGAGTGATGGATAATTACCAAGGGCCTGGCACGCTTTGTAAGAGAAAGATAGCCTTATTGCGATTCCTATGAGAGGAAGTAGAAAATAGTGCGATGTTTTGTCCTTATCACCGATCGAAAATTTTTGTATTTGTGTCAAAGTTTTGTGTCAAGAAGATTGCAAAACAAATTGGCAATATTTGGTAGTGCATTTTATAAATGGAGAATTAATGATAAGTTTGGTTTAAATGAATAATAATTTACCAATTATCAGATCCGTAGTGTTTGGGTGTTCAGTGCAAACATGGTGGGGTGTTCAGTGTTGGGCTGTAAAAGCAAACTCGACCGAAAAAAGGCGGATGTTACATTCCATGCGTAATTTGCGTAAGTACATTTTCTTTGCATTTTGGACCCGTGTTTATTTCTAAAATCTCACCGGTACCAAGTTACTGAGCTAAATCATAAGTTATATCATGAGAGACTTGATGAAATAGGAAAAATATGTAAATTAATTCAAAAATAACCTCCAAACATTTCACATATAAACCGATCAAATCGCGTAGTATAAATCTACCATAGAAGCCAGCTTAGAATTGATGTCCCATCATTCAGTCGGTTTATAATTCGATTTCGGGATACCAACAAATAATAAAAAAATCCCCTGAAGATTACCCCACGTTTCGGGAAATTCAAGTAATTTGATTTTTTCAGTTTTTAGGGTTCCGTAGTAAACAAGGAACCCTTATAGTTTCGCCATGTCCGTCCGTCCGTCCGTCCGACCCCCGTTTTTCTCAGTAACCGTTAGTACTAGAAAGCTGTAATTTGGCATGAGTATTTGAGTATACATATCGATGACGCGGAGAAAACGGTAGAATAAAATCTTAAAAAAAATTTTTTTAGGGTACCTCCCCGGGTGACAGTAACGGAAACGCACAGGGCCGGGCCGTCTTTAACCAATTTGAGGCCCTGGGCACATTAGGGTAATGGGGCCCCTATGACCTTGATAGAGCACGATTCTGTTAGAATAGACAAAGAAAGTAAACGAGTCACATTAAATGAATAGATATTAATAATATAATATTTCCTAAAGAAATAAAATTAATTTTCAAAATACACCAAATTTGGGTTCTTCCTTAGAGCAAACAGCTAAATTAAATTTTCTTAAGACTGCACCGAGCAAATTTCTGAATAATTGCGATGGTTGGATCACTTGCTGTATTATTATTACTAAAGCTTGAATTCTGTAATTCCTATATATGATATTTAAGGATACACTCTACACGTCATGTGTTTCAGAAACACAATTACTTATAGTTTTCTTCATAAAAATTCAATTCAAAGTTAGCTCTACTAAAGGAAATAAACGCAAACTACAACGTTAATACTTTATGAAAGGTCTTCAATTTTTGAATAGTAACAAAACTACATGTTATCTAGGTCGTATGTGTTTAACATTTGCAAAATGTGGAGATTTTTTTAACAATGCAAAGGAAATTCCGAAAATTTGACCGGCCGCCGTAGTTTTCTTGCCGGCAGATGGGCTCCGGCCTTCAATGGGAGCAGACGTATGCTGCTTTTCTCAGTTTGACATCTCATAAAAACACGCTTTTTGACAGCTTGCTCGTATACAAATACAAAATGTATACCACACACAAAGATTGCATTAATTGAAGTAGGGTAAATAAATGTTGACGTGTGGCTATTGAAGATTCTTTTAACATGGAATTTTTAGTATTAGCCATTCGTTATAACATAAAAATGCAATTTTTGGTCCCCAATGTATACTAATGCAACTAAATTATAATGATTTCCTTTACGAAAAGGCATTTTAAACGTAAAAAGGTTACTGATGTATTTCAGTTCAAAGTAATTTACTTTTTATAAATTGGCCCCCCAGAACGGATCGTTATGACATTTATGTCACTCATCATATTTCAAATTAAAATTTGTAAACAAATTGTATTTTTATATTTCAATAATTTAACGAATCTAATGTTATATTTTATGTGTATATGTACGGCGCTTTCACGTCAAACAATGATTACCTAAATATATCGCAGAATCTGCATAAACAAAACATATCCCAGAATCTGTACAAACAGGCACAATTATTATGGTGCTTTGAACAGAAGTTTATAAAATATCAGCGTTATACCAAGAAACAGATCTAGAGTGCTCTCTTGCAGCGGGAGCAGAAGAAAGAATATCGGAGTTTCTTCGCCAGTTTGAGTGATGTGGATTTAAATTGTGTATTGTCTAAGCCGCCTGGTCATAATATAATTATACCTAGAATGAAAATAATAAACCTATGTTTCATTTATAAATAATAAACCAAGTAGTTGTTGGGGATGTGGTGACAATGACGACAAACAAATATGCAGTAATTACTTATAATATTAAACTGCGCTAGTTTCTATCTAAAGCTTTCATGCGTTAGAAATCCCGTTTCTTTGATTTTGTACAAGTAAGTACTTATGTCGCATCGCAATAATTGTCTCGACGTTATATTAAACGAATAGGAAATAATAATAATTGCTATTTATTATTGATGAAAATAGACGCAATGTTAACCATTATTGAACCTTATCTCGTTGCAATAAGGTTCACGGATGTTCAGTTAACGCATTCACTGCCACCCTCTTTTCCTGGACATTCGGCAGGTGCCGCACGTTGCTGTGTGCCCCAAACGCACATGTGAGTTAAACCGACTATTATAAGTCTAAGGCACTAAGGCACAGGGTACAAGTGTCAAATATTATGAACGCTTCTGTGCGTCGAAGGCACTGCATGAAAGTCACGGTGACGCATATATGCGGCGGTGGCAGTGAATGCGTTAAGTGTCATCGACGGCACGACTGTATAAAAGTTAATTTGTCAGAGCTGATACAGTAGTGGTCCGGCCAAGTTCCACAATTGCAGAATGTTACAATGACTTTCTTGATGATATTTGTTATATCATTAGGTTTTATAGTGCTTGTCATTCACGATAACGACGATGCGCAGGGAATGTCATACTATTGTATGCGCAATTCTGCGGATTGGGTTACGACGGGAGGTCGTGAATAACAAGAACTACCTATAAGGTTAGGTACTGGTTCCTCAAATACAAAGTTGATTCACAATATTGCTGCAGTTATCCCGTGCCGTATAAATAGTTTCAGTAGTTATTATATATATTGTAATAAAACTACCGCTTCTTCTCTTAAAACTTGCATTAAATCAGTGTCCATTTTAGAGTTAACCAACTGATAAACAGAAAATAATCAATTTATGAAAAGTTTTGCTTAAAATAACCTATTTAAGGTACAACATATACTCGTATCATGAAAATCACCAAGTAAACTCTCAAAATAAGTACCTAAGTCATAAACATAAAACAGTCATAACATGCACGAACCGATTAGGAAAAGTCTTTCTCTGTTTTAAGTTGTATAAAAATGAGTCTGTGAGGAAAGGGCAAAACAAAATACATTTTACAAAACAGGGGTTCAAAGTTTTATTTTATAAACAAGGAACTGAGTATTTTACTACCACAAATTCCAAATTCAAGACATTTTCAGATACAACTAATACTTGAGTTTTGGTTACAGATCAGAACTTGACGATTTTTGTTACACTTCTCTTATGCACCAAGAAACCTTTAAATACAAAATCTATATTGTCATAAGTTGGCACAAACATGGGTTAATTGGGTAAATTATTTAAAAAATTGAAATTTGACAGGCGCTGAGTATTTACCCCGCACGATAGGCCCTTAAATAAACGCCTAATTCTAACCAGTCATATATATTTTTTTAAATTGAAAATGAGGCCGACGCTTATGCGAGCTCACCCAGAAGATTCACTCGTACCTTAAAAAGGTCCAGGTTATTTGAACTCGGAAGTACCTACATACAACATTCGAATACCAAACCAGTAAACATTATAAAAAAAGATGATTTTGACCAGGTAATGAAAGTAGCCAGTCGTACGTCGTCTGGATATCTGATGGAAGAAGGGGGAAGGCGGTATGAGCTCATGGAGTTCCTGAGCACACTCAACGAATCTAAAGAAATAAAAATGGGAAATAGGTAGTATTGCTTACAATTTTTGAAGTGAAAACTTCTTTAGCGGCTCTGAGAACTTTTGTACTGGGGAAAATTTGTTGAACTCGCGACAGATTCTAAGATTCTAAGACCAGCTAGTTGACCGCTCCTAGTAATCGTGATTGCGATGTTAGGAGGTGTCAACTCAGCTAAACTCAGCTGGCCCCTATACCACAAAACTTTACAAGTCTACAATTTGACAAAATTGCACAATTTTCCATAGAAAAAGTTCACAAATTTGTCGAATTGTACGCTTGTAAAGTATTATGGTACAGTACAGGTTCCTGGTCTTAGATGCGTAAGACACAATGATACTCGGGACATATTATGTAAATGGATTATGCGAATATGAACATGAGTATGAGTACAGTACAGATACGGATACCGATACCGATATGAATATCTTTGTTATTTGGGTCATTGTCAGTCGGAAAAACAAAAGTTGTCCATTCGGTGGACAATAGTTAACGGCTTGTGTGCATGTAATTTACGTTTTTATTATATGGATTTATAGACACGGAATTACAGATTATGCGGGTTATCAGATCAATCGAAAATTAAGCTTTGTAGCCCTTAACTTTGGGCATGTCCTGTCCACCGAAAAGACGCGCACCTAAATCTGACAATGACCCATTTACTATCTTTATTGAGTTTTCACTTCTGCCGGCACTCCCGGAGTGCAACCCGTTGTTTTTTTACGCTTTGTTACACATGTGGCGCTCACGGGCGTAACGCATAATAACCATTTTATTCTCAAGAAGTGAATCTTTAACCACAAAACAAATCTAAACAATCTTCTCTAGCCCGTTTAGAGGGAACAAAACTCGTTTTTGCTCCAACTTATTTTTTAAAATCTTTTATTTTTGCCCTGCTGAAAGTATACTGGCAGGGCGGGCGGCACGCGCGAAGCCACCTGCGCCTAATTTATTAACCTTTATGAATTTTTTGGCGATTTCCTGATTTGTCGGTGCGGAGGCAGTACGATATGATAAAAGTGTCAAATGTCAGTGTCAGCTGTCAGTCGACTCGGTACCATTTTTTACTGCGCCCCTACATTAAAATGAGTGCTTCCTGACTGGCGCGGGATGCGCGGTAGCGGGACGATGCGAAGGCGGTACTGGTCCGCTTCTGCGCAACTACTGCGCAAATGTAATACTGACAGTATTCCGTCAAGCGGGAATCTTTGCGACGTCAGTAAGTTTACGTCAAAGAAGAAAATATCACATATCGATCTCGCCCCGTCAAGTCAGGAAGTCGCCTTACATCGCAACGATGTATATACGATCTTAATCGAGAAAATATTACCTTTTTGTATATTTCATGTATTCTTGGACTTTATGTTTTCTTACATAAATGGACATGATTGATTAAGTATTTTTCTTTTAATTATTCGTCAGTAAGTTTACGTCAAAGAAGAAAATGTCACATATCGATCTCGCTCCGCCAAGTCAGGAAGTCGCCTTACATCGCAACGATGTACTACGTAGGTATATACGATCTTAATCGAGATAAGTATTCTTAAATTTTATGTTTTCTTACATGAATGGACATGATTGATCAAGTATTTTTCTTTTAATTATTCGGATTCGTTTTTTTCATAGAAAAAGTGAAAAGAAGAGTGGCTTTTTAGAATTTCTAACTTGAGCGTGGTGGTTTGAATACCTCACACACTACACTCAGGATTGATCGCTACGCTCGAGATTCGTTTGGGTCAACACGCTACCTTGACGAATGCATTTTGCTCCCTTGTAATGCAATACAACAACAACAACAACAACAAATACTCTGACAACACTGGATACTGGATAGACTGGCAGTCAAATCAGCATACTTTTTAGAAACGTAAAAACGCTCCGTTGTTGATGTGGGAAATAGAAACAATTAACAACCCGTTTTTATTAAGGTTAAAGAGAGGCATTTTATATCTTGATATTTTTTGATAACGTATATTACTTTATGCCACACCTGGCCATAAAGTGGCAATTACCGCACGCTCCGCGCGCGGGAAATCCCACTTCCTGGCCAGGGGGTGACATAAAATTTTGTACTTAACACGGGCGGTAAAAAAGAAAGTGCTTGCCTTCGGCTCGGGCGTCAAATACCTGCGATCTGAGACATTCTTCGTTTTACCGCCCTTGTTAAGTAATGTACTATTATACCTAATTAAAAAATCTTTAAAATAGAAAAAATATGTTGAAGCGTGATGTTTACCGAGTCTTTTAGTTTACTTTTCTTAACTGTCAATAGACTAATACTGTGACTATAAATCGACTAATTCCGGCATCGGTATTTTGGGCCCATACTTGTGGTGCACAAATTGTGGGATATCTAGTATCATCAGGAACCCCAATAATACAGTCCGTAGGGGATTTTGCCTTGCAAAAGGTGGATATGAAATAGTTTTGATATATATTGATGGCGTATGAGGTCATGAAAAAAAATACAAGTTTCCCGACCTTGTGCGCCGTGCGAGCGTTTGCCAACATCTTCGTTTAAACGGGCCAATATTATATCGAAATTTTATCATCTCCACTGCTTTGCTATGCAATGTATGCAGGCATAACGCTTATACGGAAATAAACACAAGATCAAGAAAACAATATTATTTACTTTAAAATTTAATTCCAAAAGTGGCCCAACAAACCTCGCGTGATTTCTGGACAAACCAAAAGGGGTGGTGCATTTATTTTTCTTCCAAACCCTATCGTATGGGGTATCATTGGATAGCTCTTTCAAAAATATTGTGGGATTTCTATCGTACTATAATACGATAATAGTATCATGGGTACGTGAAAGTGGCGTTGTCTATTTTTGTCGAATATCACGGGTGGAATTTATACGGTACTGAATGCTGATTTTGAAAGACAGAAACCACCGTACTATATATTATATTTGCCAATGATACTTCATATTTGCCATCTCTATAAATTACAATTACCTAAGCATTAGGGCAAACAAAACTTTAAGTTCGTAGCCGTTATTAAACTAGTAGGTACTTAATTATACTGGCCGACCATTAGGTATTGTAAATTAATCCATGAAGAATGTAGTCAGTCACATCGATGCAAGGTTTCCTACAGTTGAGTTGGGCTATACATATAAGCCATATTATTTAGTGAAAACAAGCGAACGTCTAGTCGTAAATATCGTAATGATACCATACTGTAGCCGTTTAAAATTCAATGTGGTCACGTATTTTCATTGAAGCTAAACATTATGAGGTAGATTTAAGTTTGAATAATGTTCATGCACATACATTTTAAATCCGTCGTTGCAGCTATTGGCTAAAGGGCAAATTGAAACCTTTGCAGGTAACCTAACACACATCCCAGTATTCTATCTGCAAAGCCAGAAGTTGTTTGCAGTCAATTACGGAGTTATTTGCAGTCAGACTCAATAGTAAAATCACCAAAGGGTTGGTCGAAACCAAATATATACTCGTTAAAAGTTAGTCGGGGAGAGCGCGCACCGGGAGGGTGTGTTTTAACAATTTTGTTTTAATTAGTAGCAGCGCCCACCCTAATAGGCGGATTCGATTCGGCGGGACTTTTTGTGATCTCGAAAAGGTTTTTCGTACGTTAAAGTAACATTAAGGACCGTAATGTCTGTTGGAAAAACGACAAATAGGAATAGGAGCGTGAAATACGATATTTGAGCCTATACACAGAAAGTTCTCCACCGCCGGGAATACTAAGCGATATTGTACGTGACAATCATATGTTTTATGAAATATAGGTACCTAATTGCTTTGTATAATAAGCTGAACAATCATACAACGTGAACGTAATGTTGAAATATTTATGTAGCATAGGCAGGGCACTCAATTAACTAATTAGGAGTTTACTTGACTAGCTTTATTTAATATTTGTGTATCTCAATTAAGATTTATTAGATCTCCCTTTTAATTTTCATGTTGTAAATCAATTACAAAATACAATTAGTTGTATTACCTAATAGCAAGTTACAAGCAGGCGTTACATTTTTGATTGTTCAATCAAAATAGTACATAGAATGACAAAGATTTTTAGTTGTTTAAAAATTAAGTATGAATTACATAAATAAAAATAAAGAAGAAAATATCTCTATTAGCTTAGTATTTTTACTATTTTATTACATCAAATTACGGTACTGATCAAGTGATCACATAGCCACAAAAGTTGTACCGCTCGTTGATACAATAGAGTTAGCCACAAGTTACCTCGACCAAACATAACGAGGTGTAATTCACAATTGTGAGGAATGTTGTAATGCAGTACCTATGGTTAGACAGATATCATAATGCTTTGTTAATAAACAAATGTTACGCTACATTTCACCTTCGATTCTTAGTATACTGAGCCGAGGATTTCGTTCGTGTTCAGTTTTTTTCAGTGGTTACACGTATTTACAGTTTTTAATGTCTTTTAATGCCTAATCTTGGCACTGGACCCAGACAGGTGTGTAAAGCGATTTCCGTCTTATGACTTGTATGATTTGCACATAATTTAAATGTACCAAAACATCGTTAAAGCTTAAGCCACACAGAGAGCGGGCGGGCGGTAGCGGCGCGGGAGCGGGCGGTAGCGGGACGTGAGCTGGCGGTAGCGGCGCGGGAGGTAGCGCCGCTAGCGCCCGCTCCCGTCCCGCTCACGTCCCGCTACCGCCCGCTCCCGCGCCGCTACCGCCCGCCCGCTCTCTGTGCGGCTTAAGCTTAACTGTTGTAGGGTGACACCACCAATTATGGAAACTTTAAGAACAAGCACCAATAATGGACACTTCAACCCTAGTTTTAAAATTGATTGTTATATAAAAAATGAATGACTCTTCTTCATAAGAGTTAATGTACATTATTGGGCCTTGTCCATTACTGGTGGTGTCACCATATTGTTTCTGCTTCTGATTTTGATCCTTTTGCTTCTGATTTTGATCCTTTCAATGCTGCCATAATATGCAATTTTCGAAAAATTTCATTAAATACCTTAAGTACCTACATTTGGTTTGCTGGGGTACCTATTAAAGAGGTAAATCCCCGCCGCTAAACACTGCGTAAAAGAAAAGACAAACATTAACGCAACACGTTTAGCGCATCGCAAAACTTCTAACAACTAGACAAGTCAAGAACTTGGAGGCAGCAAACAACGGAACAGAGACGGCAATACGAGCCATTAATCCGAACGAGCCCGACAGAGATTAGTGCCCCCTGACCCCCACCCCACACGTGGAAAACATTTTCCCGCCATTGTCTGGGCGGAAGCAAAAAGAGGACTCGCGATTGACATCGTGGCGCTGCGACGCGGGACTGGGCGCGATCGTGGTGCGCTGTTCAACTATAATAACTATACACACTTACGATAATGACGGACTTTATTTTTATTTAAAAAATGGCTATCCATCAAATTTATGGTGGATTCGCCATCGCCAACCACGTGTGCAAATACGTTGTTCGGTAACGACGCCATGACAGTAGGCAACTGGTTTTGTTCGGTAATGGATTCTGCTAGTCGTCGTAGAGCTAGCTAGAGCACGTGTGTTCACCAACGCGGCCACTACGAAAATCAATGACGCACTTGGTTAGAATAAAGAACTGAATAATGACACAATGTGGCAGACACAACTTACCTATTATAAAATTATTCTGACAATTGGAAACAAAATTCATCAAATAAATCGCAAACTATAGTACCAATTTCATTTTAGAAGGTTTTGTTGTGTAATGTAAATGAAAATGTAAATAACTTTCAAAACCTTGCTATATCCAGGACGCAATTTACCTTTAAAATATATATAATTCGTAATATCATTAATAATTTAACGCTTTACTACCTCATAATTTCAGCACTTTTTAGATAAACACTGTCCAGTTCCGACAGAATAATTCCCGCCCCACATTCAGCAAAACATTATATAGATAGGTAAATAAGTTCATGGGTACTATGCATTATTTTATCAATTATCTGGCGATTTCATTCTGTTTCAAGTGTGATAAATTAGAGACATTGATTAATTATTCTTAATTAAACAACACTGGTGACTGCATCTACCCCACACAGGACAAAATTGTCAATTTAATCCAGGGTCGAAAAAAAATAGCTCCGTTTCTAGACTTTCTTGCCAAGCAAGAAGACTGATTTAGTGATGGGATTCTCGTGTATCATGGCGCGTCCCCTTAGCGCCTTTGTTCGAGGTGCACGCGAGATATTAGGGTACCGCATTAAGTAGGCCCGTTAATAGAAATAGCAATATTCTCGCTGCGTACCCACGATAACATCGTTACGTAATAGTCAATTCATCACTCTGATCTCAAGAGTGCCTTTTTTCTTCACAGTAACGACGTTACTGACAACGAGCAGACAATATTAGTTCTTTTGTTTTTTCATCGTAAAAGTTGTGCGTTTTGAAGCCTGACTTACATTACGAAACTAGTGGCATTAATTGGTCGTGCTGAAATTAGTTAATCAATTTTTTCATGTTAAAACACTAATTTCGTTCTAATACCTACGCAATATTTTCGATAAAATTAACGTCATGCAAATTCGTTAAATATGCGAAAGTCAAACAATATGAAACGCCAATATTTAATAATCCGCACAAGGCTAGATTTTCTTTGTTCTTCATTTTCTACTTGTAGTACACAGACTGTGAAACCTGGAAAAGTTTGGTGACCGATGATACTTCGAGTTTAGACACAGTATTTATGGACTGGACTATTAATAGTCCATCACATTACTCATTTCACGTAACAGCGACTCAAAGTTAACCTCGTTATATCGTTATTGCATTATCGTAAGTCGCAGACAGCACACTGTAATCCACGATCGTGGTGTCGCATTATTTTCCTTTTCCCACCGGCGATTACTGTCACTCGGCGACCATTTCATGTTATTATAGCTTCCCGCGATTATGTTGGAACCTTGATTGTATCCATAATTCCCAAGTAAGCTATCTATGATACGGTCTCATTATGCACAAAGCAAGTACAATACTGAATAAAATACGTAAAACAAAGAAACATGGGAACATAAGGCTTGAAACAGTGCTCGACCGACGGTCGGCGTAGATATATCTATGCAAGTCTATGACTGGAAACAGAGCACGACCGACGGTCAGCGCGTATGGTCTTGGTCGGTCGGCTGACGGTGCATGCTTTCGTACAGCGATAGCTACGCCCGACTGACGGTACGCGTTGACCGTCGGTCGAGCACTGTTTCCAGCCTAATATTTATAACCGGCAGGTGTTTATGTACCTATTTAATAGTACTTATCCGTTCCAAATCAAACATTCCTAAAACGATAAGATACTAATAACTAAAGTAGGTATTTGTATTATATATATAGTCCTCCTTGACGTGTCCGACAACGGCGACCCTTACAACTTTCTCTGATGGGCACGGATGTGGCTCGCAAAACCGAACTTCGATGCAAATATTCGGTCACACTGTGTGCAGTATAACTGCCCCTGATCTTCCGTAGATGACGCTTATGGTCCAGGTGTTTGAATTATTATAATACCAATACATGTTGTCAGAAATAGATATACTCATTAAATATTTATGTAAACTAACATAAACTTTATTATTTTATACTTGATCCTTATAAATTCAAGACTGCTCACGATTGATAAAACCGTTTAGGTAAGTATTTTCCACAGTACTCTATTAGGTATAAAATGGAAAACCCGACATGGCCAATTATCCTGCCGTTAACGACGCCGCCGGCAGCTTTATGCTTTTGTTTCGTTTGTGGCCATTTAGTCCATATAAATTGTCGATAATTGACATATGGAGTGTGATAGGTACTTTAACTAATAATTCGATATATTGCATATCTGCATCATGGGTAATTCATAAACAACGATATCACTGAATACATTATAATAATTAATTAATGTAGGAATTGCAACGTATTGCATTGCACATATTAACCACATTTACAGTATAATTGTAAATTATCCTTTCAATGATAGTACTAGTTTGCTATCTCGGTTATAGATTTTGTATACACAGAGTACAGCAGGTTGCGTTGGTCATATTTGCTTCTTTTTTTTATATTTAATATGTACATTGTAGATACCTAATGCTTTATAACGCCATTGCCACTTTCTATCTTCTTCACTTGACGATAATCTATTTTTAGACAAGCCATTCCCGGGCCGATTTTTGACGTGATTTTCACGAGAGCGGTGAGTCGCCAGTAAAATGATTGCACTTTGTTGTACCAATATTACGGTCGTCTTTTTAACGCAGTTTAACTTGGTTTTGAGTCAGGTAATAAACACTTAGCAAATTGATGTATTTACATACTAACCTACTGCGAAAATATAGAGCCTTTTCTTCCATCAGGTTTACTTGGTCTACTAAGTGCAGGCAAATAATTTTAATAAAAAATAGACATAATAATGTGGTTACCGTGAATTTGAACCTAATTTATACCTAAAAAACATAAGTTTCATAGACAGATACAATAAACTCTTAATAACACAGTATTAGGCTGCGTTAGAATGGCGTCTAATTTTTCGCATCCGTATTCCCCGTTATTACCCAGAAACACATTTTAAATTAGGAGCGCTATAAAAATGTAAACAAAATTCGTGGTGTAGCTAACTTCTTCAGACATCCCTCAATTTGGAACGGCGTTTGTAGCCGTAAGAATGACTCTTTGTTATGGTTATAATATAAGCAGAGGTGTGATTGTGAGCGGACGACGATGCATACCAACACGCGCTGTTCTCTCGCATACTGATGCCGCTGCCCGCTCAGAAACTACTTCTACAACCTTATTGCTTTAATATCAAAGTGGAGAGTTACGCAAATTCATTTTAGTGTCACCCATTTTCCGGCATTCAAGTTAAATAGCTTCATCTGGACAATGTGTAGTCATATTGCCCAGATGAAGTTATGTTACATTGAATTGAATTTAGTGAGTGTATTGCTACAATTTACCAGCAGGTGAGCAGCTATTTCCTTCAAAAACCATTTCTGGACTCAGACCCGTTGCTGTTCCCAGAAATAACAAATAATAATGACATTTTCATAAAATTCCAGTTTTATATAGCAGAAACAACGAAGACAAAGGCTCATAAAAATGCTAGAATATTATTTAATTTTGCATACAAATATTGAGATTAGCTTGCAGCACAGCGTTCGCAGCCAAGTAGAAGTAGGTACCTATTGTTCTTTCTGGTTGGCTTCTGCACGAGATTGGACAAAATGTCGCAGATCGTGGTAAGTAAACATAGTGTTAATATGCATATACTTGTATTAGACTTGTCACAAGTGTTGTGAACAATATCTACCACAGTGTACCTACTGTGAGGTATAGATATCGGTTCGCAATGACCTTCTTCTCAGTTTTTAGATTACTAGCGAGTATTTGTCATCTAACAACAAGTTAGCATTTTCGAAAATAGATACCTTAGGATCATTTCAATAAGAACATAATTTTAAAATAGGTAATCTTTATCCGTAACGTTGTATAATATAAGTAGGAACATTTAATTAGCATGTATTTACAACATAGCGCCCGCCTCGCGTCCCAAGCGAGTCCCGTCAAAGCCATCGTCTCGTCTGAAAACTCAATTGCTTTTAACATAGATGGAAAAACAACATGTATTTTGTTTGTCGTATTGTATTACGTCCCTACATATAGGTAGGTATATATGTAACTTGAGACGAATTACATGAACTTTGAAAACCTGTCTTTATGCCTATCGATATATTATTTGCATTTAAAGTTTTATGCTCTAGCAACTAGATACTAATCTATTATAACATTAATACAAAATTGTATAAATGGACTGAAATATTCATTTAAATATGTATAAAAATGTTGGAAAATTTATAGATAACTACCAATGTCAATGCGTTTGACTAACGGGACGTGAATATTTCGTTCGTTTCAATGCATGAATGGATGGATAGCTTTGTAGCAACGGAACTAAATAAAGCCCAAACTACATTTTAGGAATTCCAATTTGATGCATGTCTGTCGGTGAATCAAACATGCAAGTAGCTCATTTCCAAATATCGTAATTACCTACCTTTCGTTTTATACAACGCGCTCTCTGATACTCGTAATATTTAGCCTTGACAGACGTATTGAAAGTAACCCATTACGCGTTTACTTATCAAGTCAAATGGGCCAGATCGAATTTTTACGGTTGTAAGCTATACACTTAATCGTACGTTGCGGGTTTCCTTATACGTGCGGCGTGTGATGTAAAGCGATAGGGAATAAATTGATCGGAGAGGCCATATCTCGACGGACGGACGTCGTAAAGTTTGCACAACACCGCGGAGGCTGCGGGATGTGGGCTTGGGCACTCGTCAAGCTTCGATGCACCAACTAGCATTCCCTCTCCGGTACTTATAAAGCCTTCGGCAATTTTATCCAACATAAATAACACCTTTGTAGACCGCAACAATAATGACATCCTGTACTTTGGAACACTCTTTTTTTTCTTAATATAACTATGTCACTAGTTCTCAGAAACCTTATATAAATACCTATATAAGGTTTCTGAGAACTTGACATAGTTAAAATTAACAACATAACCCTCCTAGGAAGATGACATGCGAAAAGTTTAACTTATTCTCCTTTTGCTTTTAACACATTCAACTTATGGTTTGGATACAATACAAGTAGTTTGTTGGAAAGAAGCCAAAACAAGTCACGGTTTGCTTACCAGTGACATATTGGTTTGGCGACGATTGAATATGTGAAATCTGGGGAAAAATATGTACAAATATTTGGAGATATTTATGTCGGTGCCTAGTGCAAAACTTGTGCGTACCGTACCTAACCGACAAAAGTTTGTTTATCACAGTCCGTAGTTATTTCTTGCTCCATTTCTACATCAATCATTGATCTTTATTATTAAGCAAGTATTTTAATGCCTATCTAAGTACTTATCTATAAAAAAAAAGTGTAGATATATTGTTTTACGCTTAGACGACGGCACCATTAAGTACCTATATTTTTGTACTTTTTACGACTAACTGTCTGAATTAAGACTTCGTAGATCAAACTCAACTATTAGAACTCACAACACTTTAGTTTATTAATGAGCATGGCCACAAAACACAAGACACCAACGAACGCTAACCCTTTTGGCCAGCACTTCATTTCTGCGGGACTGTTATATTTTGTTAAATTAATTTCAGTTAACTCGTACCTAGTCAAAGTATTGTATAGTATACTATTGCTAAATAATTAGCTTACCTATCAAATTGTATCACTGCTGTTTGCACAGACTCTACGAGTAAATTATAATTGGAACCAAGAGATACACCCGACGAAAGATCGGCGCTGACTCAGAGATAATCTGTATCTTTTCTTCAAACCCAGAGGAAGGATTTAAAGTCTGGTTTTTAAAATTAGTAGGCACATTATTATTATGAGTAATTTGTTGGCTCACAAATTACATCAGGTAGCCCACGGCGGTCCCGCTCCGCGGCAATCAACAGGGCTCACATTCACGCCACTAACTCACCGGCGGCCAACCCGTCTGAGTCGAGTCTCCCCACTTAGATTTTACAAATATCGAGCTCAAGTTATACTAGAGGTGAGTGGTTCAGTCGAAACAGACTGTGAATGCGCAGCAGCGCGCTCTCGGACTCGCCGGCTCCATCCATACACCTCCGGACACGCCCACCGTTTAACATTTTTCAACTCGCCTGGGATAATACTAGATTCGAATTATTCATTATGGATCCCGATAATTATATTGTCATTATGCTGGAACCTGGGCTAATTTCATAGGTGTATCGTTAAGCTGTCTGTCGAATAAAAAGGTCAACGGCTATACAAATCGTGATCCACAGATATTATAAAACACTTGAGTTTGACTCCAAATGGATTTGTGGTTATCTGCAAGTTTTCGCTTGCTCGGAGCTCGGAAGCCGGAGGAAGGATGCGGATTTGCGGAAGGGACGGCTCGTTAAGTTTTTGTGGCTTTAAATCAGCGTTAATTAAAAGTTGTAGTTATCACGTAAGGGTTCTCTGCGCTCAGATTCGGTTGAGAGTCTGCACAGCTAAATGGAATATTAAAATGCCCGTGGCCCCGCCTTCATAATACCATTTGCAAGTGAATATGAAGATGAGAAGGCATGGAAGCGTCACTAACGCTGTCTCTTCATCCTCCCTTTGTGTCAATTCGTATGAAGATTAGTATGCCTAAGCCAATTAACTGGCTTGAGTTGCATCTTAACTTCACATAGATACCTATTACTTTATGTATAAAGCGAGTTTACATAAAAAGTATTACCTATATAAGTAATTAGTGTTAATACTGGCAGACACCTATAATTTATAGTTCATATAACCTAGAACTTTTTAAGGCATAAGTAAATAGGCAACTTCGTTGCCTCATCGTTGCTCCCTGGCTAGAAGCTGATCAAGAATTTAAAAAAAGTCATATTATCGTCTTCTGATTTCGCAGGTACCTACCTGAAATCTGATGCTCAGCGAGTGAAAGGTTTTCTCCTACCCTAATTATTAGCGTGATTTTATTAATTATTCGGCTATCAATTAGATGGCGAATTTCAGCATTTTTCGTTAAAGCTTTTCGATTACGTTTCTAAAAGAATGGAAATCTCATTCTGGCTTTAAGGGGGATACAGGGGTATATTCGTTTCAGCACTCGACGGAACGCAGTAACAAGTATTGCGGGATATAAAGTTACCTTTTGCGTGAGAATAAAGTTCGTACATTCGCGACTAATATATTCACCGTTCTACCTGGGAGTGAGCAACTAACGAAGACCCCCTCTAAACTTTGTTTTGCGCACTCGTACCGCCTCACAAAGCGCTCCTTTGCACTAAAACGCTTCTTAATGAAACGCAATCGAGGCAAATTCGTCTAAATTTTCGCTACAACGAACCGGCGTTCAGTACGCAAAACCTCTCAAGCATGATCTCGCCAAATTTAATTCTGCGTTCGACAGTTGTTAGCGTGAATCTATTTTTGCTGTTTTAATTTTCATATCAAACGTTCAATTTTGATAGCAAATAGTGTTTAAAGTTAAAAGCATCAGCGTAGTTGTTTAAACATTTTCATAATATTTGTTACATTACTACCATTAATATTTTTATATACCTATGGTAAATGTCCCAATGTTTGACCCCTTAATTACTGATAGTTGAATAAGGATTGAAAGTGTAAAGTAGAGTACTTTTTTAGGGTTCCGTATTTATTTATGGGTAGCATTTAACGAACCACCAAATTAGTTGCCGAATGATGCTCTAAAAAATTACATTGATTACCAAAAATACTAGTATCGCACCAAATTTTCAACTCCTTTTAAATATAAAGTGCAGCTCAAAGAATTAACATGTCGATAACCTATTAAATTAAATTGTTACCAAATAAATTAGTCACTACCCAAAAATACTTAATGATCACCTAATTTCAAACACCAAATTTCATATAATTTACATCCAAATATTACAGGGCTCGTAATCCTATTAAAATTATTTACACCCAAATAATTCTTTCGATACCCAGAAATACTACATGATCACCAAATTTCACGCGGCAATTGTTTTTTAACGCCCGACGCGCAAAGCAGTTCCAATCTAGTCTAACCTCATTGCTAGCACACTGATGCGGTTTTCCATACGGTCCGTCTCGCTCGCACGTCGCACCGCGTGCGAGCAAGACAGCGCTAAATGATTTTATTTTATAGAAGCTTCAAAATTTCTGTATTTTTAATCAGACACGGACATAACATAATTTAATTTAATATATTTTCAACAGTGCTTTCCTTACTGGTCGCATACAGCTATTTGTTCTCAGATGTTTTTGCCTGTACTCTACTCGCTGATAATCGTCAATTTGCCTAGGTATATAGTAGTATTTTTCTATGACATCTATTTTTATTTCAAACTAGTGGACATTGGAACAGTATTGACGGATCTCCGCTGGCGCGGAGCTCCTATTTTGAGTTGTTTTGGCCCTTCGGGCCGATGCAAAACTAACATAACCTAAACCTACCTATACCTATTTCTACCTATTAACTTCCTTTAATTTTTCCATGAAAGTCTATCTAAATTAATAAAGTAAACTCATTTGAGGACCTTTATCCATTTTCATAACAAACTAACAATTTAATAAATCAACAAAACTCATTTTCAAATAAAAGTTTTCAATCAAAGGCGCTCACGTCAACGCATTAAAAAATTAATAATAAAACTTCTTGCAGTTTGTAAACCATCAGCAATAGGTAATTAGAATGAAACAGCAATAGGTACCTTTCACTCTAACGACATATCAATAGGTTTTATGCTTCAGACAATTCTTTGTATTTGATTGAGTGAGATAGCAGTATACGTGTTATTATTTCACACAGCCACATTGCGCGTTGCTAAAAAAATTTAAAAAAAATAATTTAGAATTTTACTTTCTAATTTATAACATTTTGGAAATGACTAAAATATTTATAGTGCTAAAAACAATTAATTTGTAACTGTTTACTAAAATGTAGCATGCGATGTGTATAATATTTGGATGTAATTCTAACGAAAAAAGGTGCATGAGATTAGGTGGTAGTTTAGTGTTTTTGGTGGTACTTGACAATTTTTTTGATGCGATTATAAATTTATAGGAACGCAATAAGTAAAATAGGTGCAAGTGCTGCAAAAATAGGTAGAATTTTTTTGGTGACTCGGAATTGCTGATCGATAAATTTTTTTGAGTGTTCAACCTTATTTTAGGGTTCGAAAATTTGATGATATCAAAAGTTATTTAGGTGATCATTTTATTTGTTCCCTTTATTTATTTATAAAGTAATATCCTATACACGTTCTATGGAAGAATTAGTAAGAAACAAATGAACGCGCCCTACATTTTATTATGGCAGTACTTTATAGATAACAAAACAAGGTATTAAGAGAATTGTAAGCATATTGTAAGTGTCACTGTGGGTGGGCCAGTACGCAGTAGGTAGTTACTGGAACTTTTACCTTAACTACGGAAAATGTTCGTCATCTAAGTAGGACTAATAAAAGAAAAATCCATTATTATATTCATTCAAATAATAAAAGAAAATTCCCTTATTATATTCAAAATGACGGAAATTGTTAATTACGAAACAAGTTAATTAATGTCCTCCCCCACCCGCATACCAAAAGGTTAAATAATATAACAAGGAAATTCCGAGGCGCTTCTGTCGTTGGGCTCCGTTCTCAAATCAGATACAATGTAGATGGCTACGTCAAGTTCTTCAGCAAGTTAGGAACCGCAAACAGTAGTCTAGTTCTTGCGACCATGTACTCGTAATTATGCCACGACCCAACGACCACCCTTTTACACGGATTTGTAAAGGAACTAAGTTACTCTTCAAATTTTACAAATCAATGTCAAGGAAAAGGTACACTATAAATAGACTAGTACAAGCCTAACATTATATGTCGATGTCATGTTATAGTAGGATACTGGTACTGGGTCGTTTACTTACGGTATTTTATTGTTAGGTCACCCATTTTTACAGATGTACAGAAACTGATGTTTCACCAAGCCATTAAACAACATAATAAAGGTTGGATTTAAAACGATTTTCAACTTCCGCTAAACGCTGAAAACGATTACAAAGCAACGATTGGTAACATATTGCGAACGCGACGGCGTCGATCACCGTAACGTGAGATTGTTGCGACGCGACAAAGGAAGATAAACATAGAAGAAAAATGCGCCGTCACACGCCCGTAACAATGTACCGATAGCGACAGACGATAGTTCTGCCTCTAATGAGAACAGAAACATCTGAACGGTAACATGTTTGATGGGAAACACGTCTGGTTTTATGAATTCCTAGTTCAAAGCACCGTTTCAGACGAGGTTTGCTCGTTTTAAAGTAATAAATAACAACTGTTTGAAGTAATGTGAATTGATTTAAATAAATGTATGATATTAGATATTCAAGCTTGAAATGTAGAAACAAAGGAATGTTTTCTGGAACTAGTTATGTGCATGGAGATCCGAATATCAAATGTTGTTTGATGCAACCAACGCTTTGGTCCCAGTGTTCAACACAGCCCGTCGTCTACCAGTCCCTGGGATCCCAGGGCAGATAACAAAAGAATGGCATTGTTTATTTTTTTCGCCAAGAGAGGACGGCTTAAAGCTCAATTGATGACACCTCGGTCATTATGACGTAAGATTGAAGGGGCCATGTATTGGGTCAGTGATGACTGATGAGCACGGGGAAGTTTACTTTACTCGTACTTATTGCCAATATGATGACACCTTAGTTATTTATACCAGAGTCCATATTATTTACACGAATTTAAGTAAATTGAATAATTAATCCCTCTCCCCCTTCTGTCCTGGAAACTAAAACTGTCCAAACCAACTATCCTGGAGATTAGATCTGCGACATTCAGAGTTCCCTAGTAAGTTGAATGCAAAAATGATTTCAATTGAATGACTTTATTGGACACAGTCGCAGTGACGGCGTTCAATTCAATGTGGTGAATCTGGTAATCGGAAATGGGCATTGCACAACAAAGGATCCTATTGTCAACCGGCTGCCCGCTGCCCGCTCCCGCCGGTCAGCGCGCCCGCACCCCGTCCGCGTACATTCATATTGACTCCACGCATACAGATTTCGATCACACAGATTCCATTTGAACACGGAAACCGTGATTCAATTAATTTCTGCTAAAATTTACGAGCAAAAACGTGACCGCTTCTGTAATTAGATTTGTAGCCAGTGTTGCCGCTTTGTTTGGAAACAACTTTTACATGTGGGCGACAAAACAAATCTAGAAAGTCTATTTCAACTAAATTTGGACATACCTAATTTTGCATTTAAATATAGGTACTTATAAGAGTTATAAGTAAGATCAAATCCTACTAATATACCTATGGATGATTGTTATTGTTACTCAATAACACAAAATCGGCTGAACGAATTATCGCGAAACGTTATAGCCTGGAAAATCATCCCTCAAAGGGATGAAATAGGGAGTGGAAGTTTACGCGGACGAGGTCGCGGGCAAAGCTGAGTAGAAGATAATAATGCTGATTTAACTCCCTACTAGTTATGTGAATTCTTACGATTGACGCTTTATAAACTAGGATTAATTCAAAATTCAAACGTAGATGCTTAAAAGTCACTATATTGTAGTGTTGTCCGAGTTGGGGAAACTTCTTTTTTTGACAAAGGTTTTCCACTATATAGCTTAACCGAATTATCAAATGTTTGTATTCATTAGACGCAAAATTTCATGGAATTTAACTTGCTACAGGTATCTTTACGCTAAGATCCATCGTATAGCATATGTGAGCAAGAAACCATATAAGTCCGAAATTTTCGAGGTTTCGTAACTGCCAATAGTTGTCCCAAGATATCTCGTGCTACCGTGTTGATATTTACTAAGTAGCATCCATATACACAATTTAAAAAAAAAACTCCACCTTTTGCTAGAGTACCAACTTTTACTGTCTGGCGATGAGGAAATCAACAATAAACTACAATGCAAATACTCTTTATTGCATTATCTCAACAAAAATAACACAATACATGATTAACATGATGACAACTAGTAGAACAAACAACAGGCGGTCGTATCGCTAAAGAGCGATATCTTTCGGACAACCTTAGGGTAGCGGAGATCATATTTATCTAAGCATTATGATATTTATGATTCACGGTAGGCGATGCAACTTTAATATTGTTTTAATCATTAATCATCAAAAGCCAGCTCTCAAACAAAAGAAAGCACTTGAAGGAATTAACCACAGGAGTAGTGTAATGCGGATCGTGATTTACAAATCCCTATCGAGGACAAGAGGGCACTTGACCCCTCAGCCAAGACTTGCGTCGGCCGTAGCGCTCTCCACATTCTAACGAAAACATCTAGCTATGACCCGACTTCAGCTTCTGACAAATTCATAGGTAACTCTGCCCAACTTTACATAAGTAACTACTGTAAGATTGGAATCAATAGGCAAGGTATCAGATGGTGTACCTACATACTATCGTGCAAAAACAGTCTCGTCCTCTGACACCACGCATATACCCAACAACGAGACTTGTTGTCTATTCGACTTGATAACATCTTGTGACATCCAATATTCGATACGATTCAAATCAAATACCCAAATAAATTGTATTGTTTGCTTTAAAATCTTTAAATAGACCCATTTTGAGTGTCGAAATAGGCCAACTGCACAGCTATAGATCTTGGTCAATATCGTAAATCAATGAGTCTCCGAAAATCGCGACATCAAATAATTATGGTAAAAGACATTAATTCCAGAGGAAGCTGACTAATAAATGAAATGGAGCTCGTTATCACTGACAGCGCCAGATCGAATAGAAGAAAGATGGCAGTCCCCCCGGAGACCGTCTTCAGCCGAATAGAAACTTATTATTTATAGACAGTTACGAGAAAACGTCGGAACATTGCGATATCATCTTATTACCTACTCCTGCAAATCTCCGTAGCGTATCGTCCTCACGAGCGATACAAGGAACAAACAAAAAGAAAGATGGTTATCCTTGTCCATTTAATAAAACTACCTACCTGCACGACTCATCAGCCAGCAGCCATCATATCATTAAGGTGAAAGGTTAACCTGAAAAACCAATTTCAACTTGTTTCTTTGTCCAATCAGAACACTGAGACAAACAATATAATCACTACGTTTTAGATTAGAATAAAAACTTATACTTATGTAAGTACCTATTTCAGTTATAGCGTAATAAATAGGTATGCGAAGAGATCATTTACGCATGAATGGAAATCGTCATGCCTTTTGCTAAGGCAGTGATCTTTTTGCAGAACTGGTTGAAGTTGCTGCTTGATTACCCACATAGTGTAAAAGAAAGCGTTACCATATTGGTTCTCCCCCCATCAAGACACAAGAAAGCGATTCTCGAGAAATACTAACTTACTTCTTTAATGGAGCACTGTCGCAAAAAATGGTGTTTATGTGCACTGCCTACTACTACTCATTATACCTATAACTTAATGACTTGAGAACATTACTATGATAGGTACAACTACTAACTATGCACACTAAGTGTGCATATATGTATTAGGTATACAAATACCATATTGTTCAGAAAGTTTTACAAGTGGGGTAAAAAACCAATTAACGGTTAGGTTTATTCTCTCCGACCCGAATCAAGATCTCATGTAGGTAAGTAATGTGACCAACGCATTTTAGATAGACTCAGACTAAATAACAGTTCTGATTAAATTCTTCTTTTACTAACTTTATAGAAATAGGACGTCTATAAACGTGTAACGTGTTATGCTGTGAGGAGATCGTAATGACAATAATACCACATTATTACCCCGGCGAGGTAAGCGCGTTCCGCGGCCGCGGCCGGGTGGTTGGGTATGCACAGCGACGTCCGCGGCCCGCGGCGCCGGCCATTCAACTCGACCATGGCCTCACGCTAGTGCTTTATGTCCTACCACACAATTCCATCACTATCATACACTTCATGAGAACTCCCCGTCCACCACGCTCCGGTTCACACACAAATTATGCTTCATCTTAATAACCCAAAAAAAACGTGGGAACAGACTTTTTTCTACTTACGGGGACTAAATTTGATGAGAACTCTCCTCGATCACATCAGCAAAGTCCATGCTGGAACTATGTCAATCAAAATCTTCAAAGTTTTATTAATAATCCCACTTCAATCGTACTTGTTAACATGACTAATCGCGCCTGTAGTTTTCTCCAGCCACTTCACGACACTTCAAGTTCACATTTCAGTTTCGAGACAAACTTTAGAAAACTCTTTTCCTGGTTTTCATCGAACCGGGAGCACAACAAGTGTTATAAACAAATGGGAAGGTTTCGCGAACGCGAGCAAGTTGCGTGAGCGT
The DNA here is from genome assembly GCA_951800055.1 of Cenopis cana. NCBI lineage: Eukaryota > Metazoa > Arthropoda > Insecta > Lepidoptera > Tortricidae > Cenopis > Cenopis cana. The sequence goes on along the minus strand of OX637476.1, from coordinate 8,559,371 downwards.
GGCGGGCCACCTGTCACAGCGGGGAACACGTCTCTACTGCCACCGGCGGCCCGGTGTCGGTCCCGCGTTTTGGCGTTGTTAACTCCACCAGCTCACTACGCAATTGAAACATCTCATTTATAACAGTAGAAAAACATCAACAGTTACATATTGCTTGCTTTACAAACACAGTTGCTGCTGTCAATATTACAAAGCCGCAATGTATAACGCCGTTAAAAGTTAACCGCGATCAAATCGAGTTGGATGGTAAAGCTCTTTAAAACACGCTCACTCAGCTAGGCGCCAGGAAAACTTAACTAAACTTAGCGCAGTAGCGCCATCTCTACAAATAAATTTAACAGCGCCATCTGCAAATGTCCAGTGACATCACGTGCTGTGGTTAGTAGAGTTTAAGTTGTGTGTAAGATGAGGTAGCTTACATCTGTTCATTGTAAAACTTTAGAGTTTCGAGTGTATCCGCTAGATGGCTTTACATTATGAATCAAAAGCGAAGTCATAGGTCATAGGGGATATAGGGGCAAGTTATTATTATTACAGTATTGGGGTGTCAATATTTTTGTGGATTACAAAATTGTTTGGATTTTGCTTTCATATTCATCAAAATACCCCCGTGATACATATTGTGATATGAGAGTATCGTGTGATAATAATCACCGTATAACCGGCCCCATACCACATAGGGTGACAGTGCCGGACAAGTGGCACCAAAAAAAATATTTGGTTAGATTTCTTCTAGATTATCTACTTACCTAATTTGGTGTTGGTAGTGACATCGCCAAGAGTAATCACGCTGGAGGAAATCCCCTTTAATCTTAAGGTTCCTTAAACCAGGTATTTTGGCAAAGTAATTTTCACCTATTAAATGTAGAGCTCAATTCTTCTACTCAAATCTGATTTCAATTCAAGAACTCCGTTTAAATAATTAACTGATCGTAGTTTAAGTTTGCGAACATTATCAAACGCTTTGGGAGAACTAAGTAGATAATATCTGATTTCTAACTTACTTAATCAGGATAAACTTAAACGATTAAACACCTAGGTGCCGACATCTCTGACCTTCTTCAAGTACTCTGTAGGTACCCAGAACGAACTTCCATTATGCAGACCAAAATGTCGTATTAGACATATATGTTGAATTCAGCTTAGTTCTTGATGTCTTTTGTGTAAACAATTATGTACAATTACATATTTACGTTAAATAGGTAAGCTTTCAAACGACACCTCAGACCCTACCGATTGGTAACATACAACACGAGATTTGGACATCCTAATGACGCCATCTTTATAACGTCACAGCTATGGCTGATCCCCCTGTATTTTTTTAAATCGATAAATTCGTATTCTGTAGACAAAGAGGAACACATATATAGAATCCGCCCATATTAGTTTAGGTAAGTACCTATATAGAAGCCGTGCCGACGAAGGCGACTTTTTGCGAAATCGTGAAGAAGGCGACTTTTTGCAAATTTGCCTTCATGCTATAACTTTGATCGGGTGAATCTCAGTCAATTAGTAGACGGAAATATGGCTCGGCAACGAACTTTTAGGGAATTTAATAACTTTGTCATACAATGTAATGTAAAGCATAAATGTCCTTCGATTAAGGTTTAAGAGATATACGCGAAAATCTGAAAAATGTCACAAATCCCCCCGCCCCCCTCCCCAAGTTAGCACATGGTGGAAAACTTAGGATAGTCTTCTTAGTGTACTGGGAGTACACTAGGAAGAATGACTCCATAAAATTCTATTAATTTCCGAGCACTTCCAGGTATAATGTACATATCGACGACACACACACACACACATACATACCTATGTACGATGGATTAATAGGCACGTAGGCAACATTTTTCATTTGTCATAGTGGACGCAAGAAAGCCAGGTTATAATATTTAGCGAGTAGGGTGTATTAAATAAGGTTTAAAGAGGTAAGTACTCGAAAGTGGTCTAAACTAATTCATAGCCATTAAACCAAATAAGTATTCTTGTGGTGAGCATGAATACCATGCAGTTCATGACTCATTGCTTGTGTCATTATAATACGTGACAAAATTTAACCACCACCATGGATATAAGTAGATGACTCATGTTCGATCACTTGATGTCCACGACTGACGTCCTACTGGAACTACAAGGTAAATAAATGAACTCGGAGACAATGAATTCATGATGACGAATTCATTGATTTTTTATGTGATTCATTATTGAAATATCGTTAATTGTGAAGTGCTTTACAGCTGTAATAAAAAATATTGTATGAATTAAAAAGTTTCCAGTTTAATCCAGGTTATAGACTTTTTGTATATCTGGGTAATAAACACTTGAAAAAACAAAAGTCGTCCCTCCTGTGGTCAATAGATTAACGGCTCATGTGCATATACTTAAGTTATGCTTTTATCACATGAATTTATAGTAACGGAAACACTGTTTATGCGGGTTACTAGACCAATCCAAAATTAAGCTTTGTAGCCCTTTACTTTGATATGTCCCCTGCAGAGAAGACGCGAACCTAAATCGTTTTATATGACGCACCTACCAAGTTTCATCATAATCCGTTCAGACGTTTTTGTGTGATTGAGTAACCAACATCTTAACATCCAAACACTTACACTTTCACATTTATAATATTTTTAGTAGGATTAGGGCTATATTTATTAATTCGAGGGAATAGGCATCTTCTGTGTGAGCTCGCTTCATCGCCGGCCTCATCTTTGCCCCCTGGCTAGATGCTGGCCAAGAGCAATCCCATTATTTATAATAAAAAAAATGTAAATACACATATCATAATTCCAGGAAAAAAATCAAACAATAAACCCATTCCATTCATTGGCGTTTCATTAGAAATATATACAAAACAATAGTACGAAATTGATAGTTATGAAGCGTGGTAAGTACCTATACCTACTTACTATTTAGATACTACAAGGTCATCATGTTTCTTAAATTTACATCCCTAAAAAATGTTGCATAGGTTTCGAATTGTCAAGACTCAAGTTAAAATGTCGTTGAACTTTAATTGTATAATGTTGACGCATAGTTTCTCGCACTGATTATATCAGTCGTCAACTGTAATCAGACGTCTCCATTGCGAGCATTATTAACACCACTTGAATGCATTAGTCTGGAAAAGGGCTTGTGAGCACGTGATGATGTCAGCTCCTATTTAAACTATTCATCTGAATTGGAATTGCTGGAAACATTTATCCACACAATACAACAAACTTAGTTATGCAACTAACAAAATAGTTTAGGTTGGTGTGTGAAGCAGAGAACAGTTTGAGGAGCCAACTGCCAATATTATATATTTTTTGCTACACGGACGTGGTATGGCCTCCCAGAAAGTAAGCAGACAGCGTTAAGAAATATAACAAATAGACGTTTTTAACAACTCCAGAAGAGCAGCATGTCTACTGGATTCACTGAGTTGACAAATAGAACATGCAGATCGAGCTTGCTTGCAAAGTTGCCAAATAAAGTATTTGTCTATTCTTGGGTTCTCGAACCTATCTGAAAATGTACTCAAACGCCTTTAAAAAAATAATGAGATGAAAATAGTGTTCAGATATTTGTAGGCAAGTCTTTTTGTTACAATTTATTAAATGGCGACGGTAGGTACAAATATGTGTTAATTTCCAGGTTCCCCGATTGCATGGTGTATCGTTGACGCAAGATTCAACGCAAGAGGCGAAAGTATGTAATGTCGGAACAATAAGTCCTTTCTGGTCCAGAAACCGCGTCCGGCCTAGATGCGCGACGTCCAAACGTAGGTGAAAGCTGCCTATTGTCTTACCTCTAATATACAAATAAATATGATGCTGCAATACATTGACGCAACTTATTTTTTGCACGAAGTTTTAGACATATCATAAAACTGTCATCTTTATGAAACTTAGTACCTAGCAACAGAAGGAAAAAACTAAATATACTGACAAATATAACGGGTACACTTTCTATGGAACTTCCATGTACAAAGTGTACCCGTTATTTTTGCTCGTTATTATATATCCACCCAATTCATGGCTTTTCTATAAGTGGATCGTAGAGTTTACTACTTCGTCGTCACATAATATGCAACTAAAAAATCTAGTTACCGAAACCAAATTCGCGTTTCGATTACGAGATTTTTTTCCGTGATTGATATTATAGTACTTATTATCTGTCGATTATGGAAAAGAACTTAACCACGTCATATTATAGGTACGTTATGCTATGACGGATATACCGGACTATATTTTTATAAGACGTTTTTTTGTAGAGGATTGCTCCATAAACTATAAAAGATAGTTAAAGTTATTTCTTTTTACGTATCACATCATCATCATTATCAGAGGCGTCCACTGCTGGACATATACCTCCCACAAAGAGTGCCACAATGACCGGTTCTGCGCCACCCGCATCCAGCGGACTCCCGCGACCTTTACCAGGTCATCAGTTCAACTTGTGGGGGGCCTATCCACGCTGCGCCTTCCAGTCCGTGGTCGCCACTCGAGGACCTTTCGGCCCTAACAACTATCGGTTCTATTTGCAATGTGCCCCGCTCACCAATTTAGCGATTTGAAGGGCTATATCCATTCCCAGCGGGGACGTCCACTGCGCGATTGCGACTACACAGTCACACATAATATAATGCGACACCTCCGCATACCTTGTAGAGTCAGCCCGACCCAGGTCGGACCTAGCTGAGTTTCTTGCTGGATTCTTCTCAGCTAGGCTAGATTTAGTGAACCAGCGATAAAACTCCCAGTTTCTCGATTCCACTGACACCTCAGATTCGGTTGAAGCCGCTCAACCAATCTCACTGGAGCGCACCGCCCGTGTGTTGATGTCGGAGGTTTCCTCTGGATTTTCCCCAGATCACTCTCCAACCGCGCACTCCTTTCGCTTTATTGGGCCGGGCCTATGACGCCATAGTCAGGTTAAAAAAAATGGCGGTGGTATCGGTTACGTATCTACTATAATTATTTTTTATACGCCTGCTCAAAAATTCATCTAATAAAGTGAAAGTTTGTCAGTAAATAAGGAGTTCAATTTATTTCAAAAGACAAACAAAGTAAGAGGAAATAAACATACTTACAGAGAACTTTTTAACCAAACCCAACTAAAACTATAGGAACTCCTCCCATATGTAGAAGTCTCGCCCAAACCATGCCCCAAGCATGTATTCCCTTAAGGCAGGTCGACTTAATGCAAGCGGTTATATTAATTAAAAAAAAATACACACATCTAGTTATGTAATTCTATGATATTTTACTTCTGTGTTCCGTGCATTTTTTTAGAGAGATGGTTTATTTTAACCATGTCTAGATAAGTTAGGTATTTTTGCGCTTACCTACCATTAATTAGTCATATTATAAATTGTAAATGAGTAAGTAAATTTACAATAAGTCTAGCTAGAATATTATAAAAAATGACTCACGAATTCATATTAGATATTACAATTCATTTTCAAACAGCTATTTATTTTGTTTGTAGGGTGTAATTCACGTATAATTGTCAGTTGTATAACGGCTGTTTGACACTTGTTGACAGATCGTGATGGCAATCGAACGGAACCCGTGGCTGGCTCCCATGCTGAAACAGTACACCGTGCCGAGGCCGGTCGCCGGTGGCTCTCACGCTAAGCTTCTATTATGTCTCAAATATCCAATTAAAACCAGTACAACTAAGGGATCTTGATAACGTTTTATTGTTTGCTAAATTAAAGTATTGTAATCGCTATGAAAAATACCTACACTTAATTAAGTACTTTTGTTTTATGACATGGGAATCATGGGATTTGCGATTAACGGCGCTCATGCTCGAATGTGCAGCCTACTTAAATACAATGTGAGCACTCGTACGCACTGGTCACGGTTTAACATAAACAAATGAGAAACGCGCGCTCATGAAGAAAAACAAAACGTATTCCGCATACTTTCGAAAATCGATACTTTTGTACTTAGTACAATGTTAGTAAGCGTACGTATAAGTACATATGTTCACATGTCATCCGTTGAGCGTGTTCTGTTTCACACGAGACCGTTAAGCGTGACGCTGAACTCGCCTCCGGTAATGGAAAACTCTTGTTTCACCTGTGTCTATATAGTCTATATACTTAGGAATGTACTGCGCCGTTGAAAGGAGTTTGCAATTGTGTCGCAAGTGTGGGAAGCCGTAGAGGTGCTACCTATACAAACTTTCCAGCACGCTAGATAACAAAAACTGGTTAGTTACAGGTAGATAAGATTTATTTTTTACCAATCAAATAATACAACATACTCCTACAAAAGTTGGCCTGAATGATAGGTATTTAGCCCGCAAACACCAAGCAAAAACTGTCGAACTTTAACGAACTTTTGATGCCAAAGTCAAGGTGAACATGATTAAAAGGGTAGGCACTAGGCAGTCATTCTAGTCAGTATGAGGAAAACAACAGACGTAATTATTTACTACCAAGTACAATGAATCAAGCAAGCCCAATCAATAAAAGGTTAGGTTAAATATCGTAATAATATTTGAGGCACTCAAATCTCGACAATTATTATAGGTACTATTCTGTGATCTCGAGTAACCAAAATCTGAAAATACCTAATTTAAAAAAGATTACTTAACGGTACGAGTATATATCTACCTACTCATCGTGTGGTATACAAAGTGGAGATAAGCAAAGACTACATATTATCTAAAAATAAAATCATAGAAGAATAAAATGTTATTCAACTCTCAACGTAAAAGTCAACACTTACCTATGTCTAAGTTTACGGTCGCCATAAAATAATCATTCGCTTATTCTTCAGGGTGTTTAAAAATATGTATCTGAATATTCCCTCTTACGCCTTAACAATAGAGTCAACTGCTGATGTATGTTCGCACCTTGGTTCTGTACCTTAGTGCCTACATTTGTAGATAAGTTTTATATACATACATACGTGTTAAAAAGAAACAGTTCGTGGTATTCCTTACACCTGACGCCCTATCCCAACTTAACTACCTGTGGAATGTTGCCAAAGGTCATACGACAACGACAGCCTTGAATAAAGGCACACCTCTTCACTTCACTACAAATGCTTGTACAATGTGCCTATATCCAGTTGCTTTATGCGTCGGACCACACACTGCATCAGGCTCCGTGCTAAGCCAGTATATTCTTTCTTGCTTGTCCTCCCAAAGCAGGGAGTTAACGCTCATAAAGTTTTTTTTAACATAATGAAAATACTTTTGACAATATCTGGAGAATAACGCGCCAAAACTAAAAATGACAACGGAATTATTATACGTGCTTTAACTACAACAGTGATTTCGACTGCAATTATTTTATAGCCTATCTGGTATAAATATTTGAAAACTTTCTTCTATCATGTGACTTTCTTCATGAGCGAATCTATCACACTAGTAAATGCGCCCGTGTTAACTTATTTACTGCTCAATCACAACTAATGACTCGATGGGCTAATTTGTTTGATCGCGATTTCCCCGCGATTAATGAGAAATATAAAGATATGTAAAGCAGCGTAAGCTTTAACTCACTAGACTGGCCGTAACATTCAGGTGATAATAGAGAGAAATATCAATATTATCTGCAATTTTCTGAGGCCGGATTTGACCTTGGCCCCTTGGACTAGGTGAAACTTGAAAATTGAATGAAGGTACTGTCATGCATACGTATTAAATGTGCATGTTACACCCCTGGAGTTACATGCGTTCATAAGCTGCGGTAACCGCTAACCACCAGCCAGGCAGACCGTACGCTTCTTTGCGGCCGACCAAAAACTAATTTTGGGATAAATTCTCTTCTTGTTTGTTCAAATTAAGAAGTTGTCTATTCAAATAAATATACATAAAAGTAGAAAGTTTGTTGCAGGCTTTGCTTTTGTGTAAGTACCAAGCTGGGTGAGTTTTTAGACAATGCCTGAGCGGATTTTAAGTTGACTCGCGGGGTAATCACGTAACTTTTCGAACGTACGGTAGGCATATTTTAATGACATTTTTAGTATGGGATTTGCCTTACGAACGGTCGAAAACGTTCCGTAATCGCACCGTCGTCGAAGCATGTAGAGCGGATTATTATTTCGGCCTGTAAGTAGGTATTTTATCTTTGATAACTTCAAGATTAGCCGATATAATTTTGATATTGAATATCAGATTAAGTAATTATTCCAAGTTGGTTAAATAAAGCCTTTATTTGTTTATCAGTGAAGGTTGTAGTACGAAGAATCTGCTTGATCATAATCATAATACGCAGCATGTCATTTCAAGGGAGTGCCAAAGGCACTAGAATTCGAGGAACCGCCGAGCTGCGGGAGATGTTTATTTGACGTACAGTTAACGACGAAGATATGTATACATTTTTCACCTTATTAACATGGCATAAGGTGCAAAATTGTAAAAATATCTCTCACGGCGACTGTGCTTACCTTTTGTTGAACTTGCGAGGCGGTGGGCGTTGATTTCAAGAGCTTGAAAGAGGACAATCTCTCTTGTCTTATTTTTAAAGACGGAAAACAGGCTGTAAAACGTTTTTGATGCGGGTATTTTATGTATGGATTACATTATGAAACAAGTGGTAGCATAAACAATTAAACACATTATGTGAGATTATTGATTATAATCTAATCTCTGTGAATGAGAAAAATCATTTATTCGTCGAACAAAAATATAAAAAAGGACATTGCAAGAAAAAAAAAAAAAACTAAACGCTACTAAAAACTAAAAGCTACTTATAAATAAAAAATATCTTCTAAATCAGTGCCGATGGGGAGTGTGCCCAGAAGGCTGGCCGCATTGCCACGCTGTATAGCAACGCTAACGCGTTGTGCAAAGTATTGGCCAGCCCTCTGGTCACCTGTGGCTTCGATCAGGCGCGCCGCTAAATCTTTATAAATGCGGCGCGCGCTCTGTCCCCACGGCCCCAGCGTCTCGACCCCAAACGCCTCAAATATGTAACCACTACCGAGGGTGGCGTATTTGCGGCGTTTGAGGTCTTCTGCTGTGGATGCGGCATTGCCAGCATGTTTGCTGGTACCTGGAAGATGGGACGGTGCGAGAGTGTCTACACATGTAGCATCCCAGACCAGGGGCCGTCCCATCTTCCAAGGTATCAATGTCATGCCGTCGGGCCTCTTGCCGTCATCCCTTGCCAAACCAACTGGTTCTAGAATGGCTGGAACTTTGACGCTGACAAGGGCCCTTCGGATGACATCGTTTATGCTGGCGTGACGGGGTATGCGCCCAGTGCTTCTACCGCAGGAGAGGCCGTGGTGACCGAGGCTATCTACCATCGCACCGCATTGGCACCGATGTGGAGCGTTTGTTGCTGCCCCAATTCGCAAACTAGTCGCCAGTCTAAAAGTGGAGTTATCTAGGAGTGTGCCTATAGATGGTGAAGGCATTGCCTGTAGCCACAGACCCGACTCCCATTCCGCGGTGGCAAGGAGACGAGCGCGATCTGCCGGACCAGTTGACGTGTTAACTAGATTATTCCGTACTAGTCGGCAGAGCGGCTCGTCCCATTGTCTCTGGGAACAAGGGTTGACAGGCGGGTCAGCATTGGGACAAGTAACTGACCAAACATTCTTAGCCTCTGTGCAATGGGCAGCCTCCATGGCCCCAAGAGAAGGTGTTAAAATTCTTTCAATAAGATTTTGGGCGCTATGCACAGAAGACAAGAAGGCAGGCAGTGATACACTCGAAATTTTGCGAATTCCCAGGCCACCGTGTCGAATAGGTAAAGTGGCCTGGGTCCAGGATCTCTCGTCAAAAGGTATGTTAAGGACGGAAGACAAAGTGTCTTGGATAAGGGAATCTAGTTTTAGGAGAAGGGTTGGGTGTTTCCAGAGGTGGCTGCCACGAAGAACATACGTAAATTTGGGAACAAAAAGACAGTATCGAATGATTGTGTAGGCGGTATGCATGTTGATGTTTAATAGACGGTCGGAAACAGATTGAAAATTTTGAATTTTGTCATTGACATATTTGTCAAAAGATTGATCTAGAATGGGGCAACCAAGGAGGTGAAGCAGGTTTTCATTGACTATTTTTATCCCCGGAGCTATATTTTCGAAACTTTGTATTATTCTGTCCTTATCAGTAGATGAATCGGAAACAAATAGTTCGCACTTGGAAAAATTTAGAGATAACCCTATAGATTTAAGATCAGCTGATAATTTTTGTAGGTCGTTCAAGACTGTACCTGCATCACCCCCTATTGTACCATCGTCTAGGTACCAGACATTTAATTTAGAATTTAGAGATTTTATGAATGGATGGATGGCGAGGCTAAAGATGGCTGGGCCTAAGGGATCACCCTGCTGACAGCCAACAGAGGAGGCCAAAAGATTCGATTTATATAAAAGTTTTGTAGGGGAACTGTAACACTGCCATAAAAAATGGTAGGTTTCGGGTATTTTTTCTTTAACTTGGGTCAGCAGGCTACCTCGGTCGACCGAGTTAAACGCGTTGGTAACATCCACCTTCAGCAGCACCTCGCCAGCCCGACGCTCCACAAAAGTGCGCACAGCGTGGACTGCAGCTTCACATCCACTTTTCGAGCCAAAGCCTAGTTGGAGAGGCGTAAATTCGTCACTCAATTTTTCCCGTACGGCTCGGCACGCTATTTTGGCCGTGAGGCGGCGAAAAGTGGTGCCGACGGCGATTGGTCGTATGCCGCCGTCCTTTTTTAAAAGCGCGCATAAGTTTGCGCCATACAGAATATCAGTAATGTCCGTGGGCACTTTACCTGACAGCATCAAGTTCACCAGTTCAGTTAGATATTTTAGGAGCTCGTCACGCGCTTCGTTGCAGACGCCGCTCAAAAGATCTTTGAGATGTTGCGGCGTAAGACCATCTAGGCCGCCAGCTGAACCGTTTGGGAACGACATGACGGCTGCCAAAACATCTTCTGGTGTAGCCTTGAGCGGTTCGTCGGTGGTTAGTGGAGGGTCGGGCAGGGTGGAGTTTGCTTCTGGAAGTGGGTGTTTATTATTTAGAGCCGAAAGTGTATTTGGGTTTTCAGGAGCTACTGTGTCGTTGGAAAAAATGATACGAGCGGCACCCCTAATGTCTCCATCGGCCACCTTGTTTTCCACTATTTTAAGTATGTTACGTTTTCCAGTGTGTTGGTGCGAAGTAATGGGACTTACAGAAGAAGTATTAACGCAGTTTTCTTTTATTTTGGTAGTAAGGGACCTTCTAGACTTATCGTCGCGCTTAACATGGAGAATTTTGAATGAAAATGTCAGAAGGTCTTCCCAGGCGCGTTTTGAGTTTTCACTTATGACGGATTTTATACTTTCAGTTAAACATTTAGAAACTGTGACTCGGGCGCCCCTAGGTATACGTTTAAGAGTCGGTAGGGTACTCTTTAATTCGCTTATAGTTTGCCAAAAAGGTAGGTCGGAAAGTACGGATTGTGTTTGCGAAATGGTTGTCGAAAGAGGGACGGAAATTATAGGGGCTGAACATGATATTTGGGGCCTGTGCTTTTTTGCAATATGGATATTTAAACCTTTTGTACCTTTGAAATAACGGAGCTGGGGGCAATGTGGGCAGCGTACATCAATGTCCAACGACGCAGCAGGGGTGGCGACATTGTTTGCTAACAGGGACATACAGATCCTAATAACTACTTAATTAAATACAAAGAAAAACAAACTATAAATAAAAGGATATAAAATAGGTAAAATATGAAATTTGCTAGGCGATCAGACACGTTAAAATAAATTGTTACTGATTTCCCTTGAGAATCGCATGCACTCTATAAAATAATCAACTAACACTGTTCACTGCACTTGGGTCAAGGATTCATTTCAGTTATTTCAATCATTCATTAAAATATTCGAAGGCGATCAAAACATTAAATCATTTTATATTCATGAAAACAATCTGATGTTTACAAAATTGTAGCATTGACAAACTTGATTGACAGCGGCATGCCAGCTCTTTTGGGGCGCAGTCTCTGGGCACATTCAGAGCCTTAGTAGTGAATTTAGCAGGGCGGGCTGGCTGCGGGGGCGTCTAGGCCGGCTTGGGATCAGTGCAGCGGGCTGGTGGCCGGTGTTGGGGATGAAGCCTCAGCAGATGAATACTTATGTTTCCGCAGATATATATTCACAATGCCACTAGGCACGGAATTAAACGCAAGCTATATTTAATACAAGCTTTTAGCCGCCGATTGCATGCTCCGGTGTATAAATATTCAAATATTACGGCAATTTAGGGGTAAAATATATTTAAACATGTTTTTACGCACATGACAGACATGACAGTGACATTGATTATTGAAATAAAAATCCGTGCAACATAAACTTGGGCCTTGGGCTTGGATTACTTGTTTGCTTAGGTACAGCTAAGGGCATAAATATGTATACACTTTTGGACCTTATTTCAATGGAATAAGGTGAAAAAGTGTATACATATTGGTGCCCTTGACTGTACATAAAAAATAGTAATAAATTGATACTTGTGTAAAACAAAACGTAATAAATTAAAATATAGTACTTATTAAAATCCCTTTTTGACATTCATCAGAAATTACATTTCAAAAAAATTTATCAAACTAGGTTAAATTTATCTTTTATGAGTTGGTTGTAAATAAGTCAATTTAACTATCCACGCGCCTATTCGAATCCCCGAAAACGTGGGAGGTACAGCCATAGTACCTACTCTTGCTTTGCTTGGGAATGCAGGCCCCGGGGGTTAAAATGCATTTGTTTACCTACTAGAAGGCTATGTTTACAAGAACAAGTTTATATTCTATTTCGGGTTGAACAAAATATTATGCTATAGTTTAACGTCCGCTACGTGACCACGTGCTGGCGTTGGAGTGATTACGGTTCTGATTACAACCAGTTGCGCACGCGCAGAACCAAAACATAGCACACGGTGAAACAAAGCTCTTTATTGTAAACGCCCTAAATCTAACCATGAAAGCCAAAGTGACGTGTCTCATATATGGTCTACACTCGGTTATAACACTAAAGGCTAGATGCTTTTGTTCTACAGTTACGTAAATATTAACGTGGATTTAAGTCACTCCGGTTCTCAAGTACAGAAATCATAATGCGTAACGAGAATTAAATTCAAAACATACAGTACAGGAAATCTTTGCTTTTATACCATAAGGGCCTTAACGAGTCAAGGCCCATTTTTGTTTAGTATTTCTGAATCGGCTCCGATTTGTTAAGTTTGCGGCAATGCTTCTTATTTACCTTTACAAATGAGTGTTTAAGCGTCTTCGTTTCATGTGTGAGGGCTGCACGAAGATGAATAATGTATTATTCCCACTCATTAATCACATGGTTATAATTATCATTTTTTTTATTTAATAATCAGAAAATAAAAACATGAAATTAACAGGGCCTCACAAAACTGTCGGAACAGATGGTGGTAGATATGGATGTGTTACAAGCTTGGCCAAGCAGAAATTCCGTTGCGTCTGTTTTACGAGTCATTTATTTAACTCAGGAGCAACTTGTGGTAAAATCTAAATCGCAACTTCGAACAAAACAAACTCAGGAGTCAAGATAATATAGTTTTGTATCCGACGCCGATATTGCAATGGTTGCTTAAGTACTAGTACTTATCCGGTTGTAGCAGCCCAGGAGATAGATGTACCTAAGTACTCTTAAATATGTTTGACTTGGCTTCGGAAGTCATTTGAAGGGTTACGCACATAAGTACCTAATAAAGTGCCCACTCCTTTCAATCGTGCTCAGAAACCACGACATTATACAGCCTGATTGAATCTTATCTACTTAACTATATCCTTTATTCAATTAGAACTGCTTCGCCATCGCGTCTCATGATCTAATACCGTTTATTCAATATATTTGAGAGTGACATCTAATTTCCCAAGGTATTTATGAAATTAGTATAGAGTCGGTGCCTACGACTTCATGACTTAAGGGTGAATCCAGGGATCCTGGCGAAAAATAACTAGGAGAGCCGACCCCAAATAATGGGAACAGGACAAGGAGAAGAAGAAGACGCCTACCCGAGGTGTAAGAGGTGTGAGAAAACACAACTTCGCACATTTCTGGTTGAAATGACCCTGATCTAATTCAAGATAAGTAACAATGCTTAGTAAAAAGAACATCCGGTATAACGGATTACAAAATTTGTAAGTATTACCTCTTCATCGGAATAAACAAAACAATGAATAAAGGTAGACAATACCTTTTTATTGTTATTAAATTGTAGTTTAAATACGAATGGCACTCATTTTTAACGGATATAATAAAAGGTTACAAAAAACAATTTTAAAGATCACTTTCGCTCGGAATATAGGGGTGTGCTAAAAGTATAGGCCAGCTTAAAATGGGGATGGGGTGAAGATACTCCTATAATATTCACGTTATTCAAATTTCGATCAGGGGGCCGCTTTTTGAGTTTGGAACGCTCGACTTTTCACTCGAGATCTGTCAAAAAACTATGATGATTTTACAGATGTCGAGTGTAATTTCGAGCGTTCGACACTCAAAAATCGTATTTTTTGTATATTTATTTGAACTATTTTTATAAAACTTGCAGATGTGCGTTGTTAACGATTGTTACGGCGTAAACGAGTCGTGACCTTTGTATAGGATTACGGTCTGTTTCTTAAGCAAGCAGCTGTCACTTATCGATGACAACGACCCACGAACTAAACGTTATCGCGTCTGGAACACGCTGTATTTGGAACGTAATTATTTACCTAATTACGTGACAAAAAGTCGCGTAACGAATATGAAGTCTATATTCACATAGGCTGTTATTCTTTTTGGTGGGAGTTATACATGACACGCATTCTGGAAGTCGTGCGCGTGCGCTCGGCTGGCCAAGCATAGCCTGTTTTAGCTTTATGTTAAAACTAGTTTAGCGGCAGTAGAATGCAGTGTCGTGTGCTAGGGCTGCTTTTGGACGCGGCCGTCGTGGGGCAGGAAGCACGCGCCGCTAGGCGACCTGCGGTATCCCTCTTTACAAACAAGGCGTGCGTGGATACATGCCTGGTGTGTAATAAAAATTAAACGGGAGGTACGAACCAAACACACTCCCTGAAAATTCCTCGTGATACTGTAAAAACACTCAGTCGAAATTTAGATATTCTTTCAAGAACATGTAAGGACTCGAGTTTTGGTTTTAAGGAATAACATGCGGTAGATAAATTACGAGTACCTATTAGGTGATGAGCCGATGAGATAATTGCTTCAAAAACGCTATTATGGATGTAGTCATGGTTATGATAATACCTATTATATGTGAGGTCTGTATAGTCAGCAACAAATCTATCTACTACACCAAAACTGCTCCGAATTATCTTAAGACGAACTATATTTATATTAGTTTATATGTCATTGCCATAGAGTCTATGTCAAAAACATATTACTCTTCTTTCATAACAATTTTTTTAAAGCGTTAGAATGAAGCATACGAGTATTTTTAAGGTCAAATAATACTGATGCAAGGATCTAAATACAATCTTATAAATATCGAATAGCTTAGCTATGTTCCTTTTCTGCCTGGGACACGTTAGCTGCATTAAGCGCAACCTTGCAGACGTGCTGGCGCGAGCTCGTGTGGGTTTTCTTCCTACACAAACATAGCATTAAATTATATGGTATGACACAGTCACCTAAAAGAGCTATTGGATATAGCTTTAACACTATAACTTCAGTACAGTACTCATGATAACGCAGATTATACATTAATTACCTAACTTAAGTATTAGGTTTGATTACGAAGATTAGAAGTCCTCTGAAACAGTCAAGTTACCGGCAGTAAAAGAAGAGGTTTAGAGATCAAAATAACTCCTTAACCCAAACCAACAGTTTAATCACCGACAAAAGGAATCCTAAACATTAACAACCACTAGAATACAAAGAGTAGCCAGAATTTATTGCGACTTTTGTTAGCGGCTGTTAAAAATCATTCATTCTTCACGCTTCAATGGATTCTTTGGGAAGGGCCGAGAGACGTTGCGCAGGTACACAAACATTTGACGCTTTGATATTTTTTTGGGCTTTAACTTGTCTACACGTTCAAGTGGAGAGTGTATTAAATGTTTTGATTTTCGATCGAAGAGACAGTTAGAAGACACTTGGTTCATAAGTAATATTTGTGGACAATCTTACACAAATCGACCTAGTTTCAAAGTTAAGCAAAGCTGCTTATACTATGGTTATAAGGTAGTTTAATAACATACATTTTCATTTTAACTTAACATAATGTTACATTAGATATTAAACATCCAAGAATCTCATCACACAAATAAATGCCCTAACCGGGTATCGAACCAAGGACCTCCAGCTTCGTAGACAGGGTCACTACCAACTATAAGCTAAAGCGGTCTTTATATATAACTATTATCTTAACCTCAAATTTTACTGTTTACAATGTTTAATACATATATAGTTGCGTAACGGGTTTACACTGCGTCTACCAACATCTTCTCACAAAAGTTTTTTTTTTGTATTTTCCTACTAGTAATTGAACCCATTATCGTGTGTGCGCATTTTCTTATCGTAATAGGTGCGGCGGTGTGGTGTATTCAACTATAGGAAATGTTAACTATGTTTACCGTGAACGTTAACGGTTTACACAATACCATTTCCGTTATAATTAAGTATAAACTGATATGCAAACATACGAGCATATACACATGAAAAATTCCACAAATATCTATATTGTTTTTTTGTTGATGGCCCCTATGACTAGTAGACGGTAACTTTATCATACTACGTTCTCGACGCGTGCACCTTTGACAATCGTCCATCCTTGTCATACTCAGGGTCTATCTATATGTTCTTCCTCGTCTTCACCGAACCCTATTACAGCGTACAGACAGCATAAAGCATTTTCTCGAGCGGCGCGCGCGTAATTCTGTTTGAGGTTATGTTAGTATTAATTCGTCATTCCCCTAAGGCGAACGTGCCGGGTCGAGTCGCAAGTCGCCGGCTGCATTCGAGTGCATCAGCTGCGTCGATCGATATGTTTTGTGTAGTGCCGGCTGCTTATAAATTTTGAATGATCGAATTGAAACTGGAACTTTACGACTTAACATGATCGCGACTTTTGAACTAAAGTGCCAAACGATCGCCGATGTCTGCATGACTTGGATACATTAAGAAGGAGGTTTGTGTTTGTTATGAATTTTAAACTTAACGGCCGCTGTTGGAGGCTCGGAGCTTATAATTTCGTTCGAGATTTTGATAATATTTGTTGTGAAATATCCTAACTTCTCAGTTCTTATTTGGAAATCGAAGGATATTTAATGTGTGATTTGATTTTCTTCGTTTTAATAAAGACCCTGAATTAATCAAAATTATGGTAACTCTACCAGAATTTTTAATGACATTATAACTTACTCTAACAATATTTATTATACATGTTCATAACAATTGTTTTTTTTTGTTAAGCCCGACGTCGTATTGCCCATTAATTTAAAAAATCCCAATTATTAAACACTCGGTTGCATTGCAGTCCTGTTGTTAAAATTCGTCCCCTATTTCCCCTCGCTGTACCGCGTACCTTAAACCCTCGTCACACTCCGTCTGCTATATATTACACCGAACCTGTACCGTCTAGCCCCTAATACGATTAAAATATGGGCTATTTTCGTTTACAAAGGTTGGAAAATGCAGACGTCGTCGCCGTCATGCATCCAGCCACCCTCCCCTTATTACCTATACCGTATGCATATTGCGGTATCGTGGAGCCTCAATCCATTAGACGATTAATCCACCGCATTGTAATGTTGATATTGTTGTGTAAATCGTGACTTAGCAAATAAATATTAGCCCAAGTCTAACCTGTAGGTAAACAGTTTACGCGGGCCGAAAAGTGAAGGCAATCTCTGAAAACGAAATAAAACGATCCCATCAACAAGTAGGTATTTTATAGATCGTCAGTCGTTAACTTGTTACTTTTTGCCGCCGCCCGTCGCCCTATCTTCACCTTTACGTTGGCGAGATTCAGCGTAATGAATATTGACTTTGATTTATCGGTGCAATCATTTATTTATTTATTTATTATTATTTATTATTTATTCAAGGAGTTTCAACAGCTAACTCAAATAATAACAAACAATAACAAATCAAATAAAAATAATAATTGTCATTTTCAAATAATAACAGCTGTTTCGCTAAGTTTGTCGAAATTATCTTTTAAATTTATCTTAAAACAGTTTTTATTAACAGGCGGTGCTTCCGAAAAGCTTTTGTATATTACTTGGCATTTTAATATCTTTGCCAAAATCTGAGTCCGTTCGCCTCGGAACAACCTTAAAAGGTAACTGGTGTCATTAAACAAGATGCTCCAGTTATGGGCAGAGACAAGTGTGGACTTGAAAGATTCACTGCTTGTCTAACTACCGTCTTTGTTTACCGTTAGCACCTAATCCTTGTGTGTGCGAATCCAGAGAGAGAATACTTTCGCATATTTTGGTTTTACATACTTATAATAACCGACGCTTTAATACCGTTCTCTGCATAATCCCGTAATTAAAACCTTAGTGCTAGTAATCAAGAGCGACCACCAACGTGAACGAGTAATAATTAAATTGTTTTCGAGCAAGCAGAAGATGAACGCATTAATATTTTTTACAGTTATGTTCACCTGACTAGAACACGTCTGGAGAATTCTCACGAGACGTAAGAGCACTTAATGTTTTACCACTGCAATATTCGCAACGCAGGAAACGTTAAAGTTCATGCAAGTTTCGTAATGTAGAGTTCACTCTATTGTAGACGTGATACAGTACAGAGCCACGGATGTTTTTAACAATCCTTGATCTATACGAACAAAGGCGGGCGCGATCAATAATAACCTTTGGAGCCCAAAACATTTAAATGACGCAGAAGTGTCAGCAGTATTTTTATTTTTGTTCAGCAACATGTCGGTAACTAATAGAGCTATAGATCTAATCCACATATTCCGGATCTCCCACGCGTGAAATAATGAAGTTGCTGGACAATGGCGACTTGTACCGGCCCGGGAGCGGCGTGCCAAGGCTCAAAGACGAGCTACCAGACGAGGAATGCTTCACGAAAGCACACAGTGGACCCTTTGTTAGACCACATAGATAGAGCATCGTTCATTCAATTGAGAAACCCGCTACTAGACTACGCGTTATCTTGCGTGCTACGAGATCATTAAGTAGTCCACTTACCAAAATAAAGAGATCAGGAGGATGTAAACGAGAACTCGACTGTATTAACTCAACATCTGACCGTTTAATATAAAACAACGATGATAACCTTTGCTCTCGTGAGAAGTCTTACCGATAAGCTATTTAGATGGTTGTTTTTGACTTGTCTACATTTCGAATGACGGTCTTGATACGTTTTCGAGTGTTCAACGGTTGTAGTTTGGGATTAACTTTTGGCACGACTGTTCCTAGTCAGCCGACCGTTTAATGACATCCGCCGTAAAGACCGCCATAACAAAAGTGGTTAGTCACGGTACGTCCACGTTTCTGATGTTGCGAATCTTGGAACGATTATAACCTACAGCGCAATGCAATGCAACACAAGATACCTAGTTAACTATGTGAATCCAAGTTAATTATTTTGTTAGCACATTAATATAACTGTCTCGAGGAAAAAGTGAATATAAACGGCAGAGACCACCAGCATCGAGGAAAAGCAATCATGTATTTAAGTTTTTCTGGCTGTCGATGAATTATCTTCATTTGACAAGTCAGACCTTAAAGAAGCAATGCGCTTATTCACGGTTCACTTTTACTTACGCTTAAATCATTAGTTATAACTTATAACTTTGAACTGGTAGGTATTTGCTATTGTTGTGAATCTGACCTTGCTTATTTTGTATTCTTAAGAAACAAATGGCATAAAATCGACGATACCTGAGTGTTAAATTATGATATTTAATTTAAATTACTTGCTCAGACTAAAGACACAATAATCTTTGATTACATCATCGCTAACCCGAAGGATGCGAATATTCTCACACGGACTTCCACTTCCATTGTTCCTCAAGCTTTACGTCGACATACATGTAGGTACATGACTAACTGAACTGGCAATTTTGCAACACTGCGTAAATTATTTTGGTAAGTAACTACTTTTAAAAGCTTAAAAATCATTCGGTAGACAACAAAATTTTGTTCAAATTCCACAATGAACACGTGACCCTACCCACTTGGGCTTGGGGCACAATGATATAATGCTCGAACACTATAAATGGAACCAGCACAACTGATTTCTCCTGAGAAAAAATCTAATAAAGGTGGATGAACATAATAGCAGTGTCGAGAAGTAATTTCCCAGATTCGTTCGATGAGCTCGGATCTGGAGCAACGTTGATGGGTAGTTTCTTAATTCGATGGTGAACAATGTGATGGCGACAGCTGAGAACCGTGACTGCACTAATGTGCAGAAAGGCGTCCTAGTTACTATCGCCAATGATATATATAAGCCTAAGTGTACTGTAAACTAAATTCGATTTACCTGGCGCTATTCGTGTTCATTAAAATGTGATATCTCTAATTTGTCGTAAATTAAGTTCAAAGTAAACGGTCCGCGTTGTTACGGAGCGATATGATTTCACAGCGTAGATATCAGCTAGATAAACATAAGTCTAACGAATGAGTGTTGGGTCACATTCCGTAGGGCCCATTGTGCCACTATCGCTATCGCGGCGACGCATAAATCTGAGTTTCGTTAATAAGTGTGGGCGCAACATGGGCACGAACCCGTTACACGCCATAAATTCCTACAGTACCCTAGCCACAAAGATTTGAAGGGCTAGCTAGGATTTTAGAGCTAGGATATAACAATGACTAACAAACACATGGTTGCACATCACAGGACTTAATCGGAGTTCAGAGATAAATAAACTAATTTTGAAAAAATAACCAGCCAAGTGCCAGTCGGATTCGCGAATGCAGGGTTCCGTACCATTATTAATAAAAACGGCAAAAACATCATATCTGTTGTATGGGAGTCCCCTTAAATATATTTTTTTCTGTTTTTTAGAATTTGTTGTTACAGCGGCAACAGAAATTCATCATTTGTGAAAATTTCAACTTTCTATCACGCTTCATGAAATACAGCGGTAACAAACGGACAGACGGACGGACAGCGGAGTCCTAGTAATAGAGTCCCGTTTTACCCTTTGGGTACGGAACCCTAAAAATAATTGTTAACAAGTTGTTTGATCGAAATGACACAAACTATGGAGTTTTTTAACCCAATGTTTTTTACCTTTGTGAACTTTTTTTTCTTTTTTTTACACAAGTAAGTATAGTACTGGCTATTACACAAAATAAATAGCCAAATAGGTGCAGCCGTTCTGAAGTTATGCACGTACGCTTCAATATATATATATATATATATATATAGATTTATAGATAGATTAATAAAGCAACCGGACAATTAATAATCCTGCACAGATGAATTACAAATTTTAACCTCATTTCAACGCTTTCGCCAAATCACAGTCTACCGACTTACGTTATACTTCGAGCAATACCGATTCCCTAGTGATTGGCGCCCTACTTGAGGCATTTAATTCATCCGCCGACAACGGATATAGCGAGAGGTTTTTGTCGTTTCTCACGTCTCATTGTATCGATACTTGAGAACATGCATGAGCCTGAACTTTCTCATATAATGGGTACCTACCCCACTTGATTACAAAGCGGCCCGAAGGGAGAGGACCTTTCGAGTGCCTCTTCACCGATGCTAGATAATGTGCATTTGTTGTACGATGATGATAACGCAGCTCACGTGATTCAAGGAGATTCTGGGTGATACATTTTTTTTGGTTACCATTGAGATTCCTCATATAATCGAAAAACAACAACTACCGATTAGGCGACTTCCTGATAGACGTGTGCGCCGCGCCGGCGCGCCGCCGCCGCCGGCTTTTTTGCCACGCCGCCGCCGCCGACTAAATGATCGGCGTGAAATCGGCGTAACCTTGACTGAATGCCAAAGAGTCTTTTTATTAGATAAAAGAGTATAACTAACATTTTTGTTTAACTTTTTTATTGCTTTGTTATTGTTTTAATGTATGTACAGTGGTACACTTCTTATATTAAATTTGTTGTGTGACAATAAATATTTTTCTTAGTTTATATTATATACTATCAGAGAGCAGTCTGAACTACATTGAGCGCCTGAGTATGGAAATCCGGCTGAGAAAATCGTATAAGTAGGCATGTATAGCCAAATAATAATAGCAAAAACAAACTCTTATAGCTTCGTCATATCCGTCTGTCTGTACGTATGTCCTGTAATGTCACAATCCTTTTACTCAGAAACTATTAAGAATTTTTCAGACATTTTTTTACTTTGGGAATAATCGATTCATAAATCTTATATAATGTCCCCCTCCCCCTCCTCTAGTAGTTGTCTCATTCGGAAACTGACGCGATATGGCGTGCCTGAAGGAGGCCCGGTAAGCTAGGTGGTGTTTCGTGCTGGGACAACAGAACTAGTGGGTATGGCATAAGACGATGGTAACCATCCTGATGGAGTCACGTTGGAGCCGTGGAAACTAGGGAGGGCTCTGGTGTGAAACACCGGATGTGCGCAATCCCACTTCCACGCAACTCGCTCCCAGGCCAGTGCTGGAGCTGACGAAGCTCTCAAGCACCGCAAACACTCGTCTTTATTGTGTAAGTAACTCTGCGAGTTTGCAATGCTTGCAGTGGACTCTGGACCCTGGCCGGCTGACATGAAGACATTCATGAGAGCTTTGTTGTGGCGACTGGTCGGTACCTCGGGGACCTGACACTTTCCTTCCACAGAGAATTTCTCTGGCAATGCAGAGGGGTAACGCGGCTAGCGTTATGGGGACCATGCCCCAGGCGGAGCTTTTAGACTGGATATTTTTGTTAGCTATATCTGTCTCTCTTGAGTCGGTCCCTCATTCCTGAGGATCGTGATCACTTCTGGATTTCACCGCCCTGAGGACTTGTCTCCAATGTCTCCATCGGTCTCGATCCAACGTAGCCCTCATCGCTTGGTGAAATTTGCTTGGAGATGTGGCTTCCTTAACCTGATCTGTCCATGTAGTTGATGAGCGTCCCCTAGCCCTGTTGCCTTCCATTCCACCAACCACGACCAGTTTCTCCAGACTATCAGCACCACTGCGCATTACTTGTCCAAAGTATGAAAGCAGCCCCTGCCGACAAACAGTGGATAAACCGTGTCTTGATACCGAGCTGGGTCATTGGTCCGTTTGGCTGTCCAGTCCAGAGTATCCTCAGCATTCGCCTCCAGTACCGCATATCGAAGTCTTTGCCGTTCCCTAACCAGTATTGTCCATGTTTCTACCGCATTTTTGTTATATAGGGATGTGGTTTACTTGTATGAATACAGATTTATTGCATTGATCTCGATTTAAAAAAAAATACGAATTATTTCGCATTTTTATTTACGTGACCTTCACGCCGATTTCACGCCGAAAGTACGCCGCCGCCGCCGATTTTTTGGCAAACGCCGCCGCCGATCATTTTTAAATCGGCGCACACGTCTACTTCCTGATTTGTCGGTGCGGATGCGGTACGATATGAGAAAACTGTCAAATGTCAGTGTCAACTATCAGTCAACTCAGTACCGCTTTTTACTACGCCCCTACATTTAAATGTGTGCTTCCTGACTGGGGCGGGATGCGCGGTAGCGGGACGATACGAAGGCAGTACTGGTCCACTTCTGCGCATGATATTACTACTGCGCAAATGTAATACTGACAGTATTCCGTCAAGTTGTCAATTTTTGCGACGTCAGTAAGTTTACGTCAAAGAAAAAAACGTCACATATCGATCCCGCCCCGCCAAGTCAGGAAGTCGCCTTAGTTTAGTATCGTTCGGTCACTCCATACTCCATACCTCGGGATATGTCCAGTCAAAGGTCCAGTCGACGTAACAATATTGTATCACTGCTAATTGCTATTTTAGTTTCTCGGGAACTCATAATAAACTATCTAAGTACTCTAGTACTAGGTGTAAAGTAAAGTAAATGTAAAGTATTAGGTGTAATCTTTAAAACAGGAAATGTTCTGGCACTTTACCTCCTACGTGGCGCTGGCGCACCTGCATATATGTATATAAGCGACTGCATGATGTTAATACTTAGCTCCAGATAACGTTGGTTTCAATCTAGACGCAGTGTCTGTGCTCTGAGTATTCAATTAGGGCGCATCTTCACGATTTACATACAATCATGAGTGCCAAGCCAAGTGTTTGCTGCGCTGGGAACGGAAAGCTGTGTGATAAGGTCATTACATACCTACCCATCACTTACTATCTCTATGACTTATGTTTTCTAGCGCCTAAATAAGAAATAGGAATAATTAGCCTTAGCAGTTAGCACGTAGGTATACGATTTTGATAAGTTCCACAATTCTTATGTTTCTATAATTCTATATATTATTCTTTGTTAAAAAATTGTCTCTGCCTACATATCCAAGAATTGTTTTGATTATATGTTACGAAATTGGGAAAACTAACAAGTACCCAATTACATGTTTGGAGCGAGCGATGACCTACAATGAGCAGGTTGAACGAAGTGTTCATTAATGACCTAAAAATTGGTATTGAGATATATTGAAAAGAGGCAAATGGACGTTAAATGCCAATATAAATATTGTCAAGTCTAAGTAACAATGGTTTACCTGAGCTTTAGGCTGCAACCGGAATAAAGATAAAATACGTAAGAAAATACTTATTAACCTATGTAAAACCTAACACACTACCAAATCGACCTCGTTATTGTTTGGAAGAATGACATTTGACTTACCGTTAGCGAATTGCATCGATACCGGCAAATAGTTCCCGCCGAACGGAAGAGCAGTGACCAATCGGGCGGCCAATTTCGGCGCACAACGGGACCCGCGAATTAACGTTGCCAGAGCCGTACCAAGCTTAGATTACGGTTATACCTTGTTTCATAGGTGACAAGTTAGGCAACCCTTTCCAACACAACGAGTACATGGAAACACCGCAGTCAGTTGACAGCAGACATGAAGTGTCGCCTAAATAATAGGCTAGGTACCTATAGAGATACCTACGACTCTGAATTCGGCCCTGGTATTAATGCCAGCTTCCGATCCGCATACAGCTATCTGAACTGTTTTATTCATTGTTGCTAAATAAAGCCATAAATTATAATCCATTGTTATTTTGTCACAGTGAAATATTAAAATAGAGTTTGCGGTTACCAATAACTAACAAAGCAAGATGACATACCTATAATCTTTACAATACTTAAGTATTAAGAGTTTTTCATGTAATGGAGATATTAGCTACTGAAGAAACCACAATGAAGCCAGTTGTATTTCTAAAAACTAAAAGGAATACGATTTGAACTCGCGTAAACACACCATCGGTACCTAATTGGGCGCCTGGCAATCGACGTTGAACTAAAGTCCAGGATGATCCCAAATAAAACTCCCCTTTGTTTTTATTTTGTCCCGAGGTCGTTTATCAGCAATAAACATCACCCCAACTCGTAGGATCTCGGAATTTAATTACTCACTAGTGTCCACACCGAAATACTTGCTCCCTCGAGATTAATGCTCCTCGCCCTGCGGTCGCCACGCTCCCTATAAAATGACTGACCATTTATATCCTACACGAACAGCCTTTTGGTCGTTACCAAATTTACGGTATCCCCGTACAATACATTTTACGATCTTTCCAGCGATTTGTGTCAAGAGCGAGTACCTACGAATTGACTTGCGTGTGGCGACGTAATACTAGTGTATTATAGCATTCTGGTTAGATTAGTCTGCGCACGCAAGCGAATGCTTGCACTCAATTAAGTGATTCTAAATATTCACGGCCGAAGGAAAACGAATGATAAGTATGTAATGTATTTAGTATGGAGAGTATGTTCGGGTGTAAGAGCGGATATCCGCAACGGTGCCGCGCCGTCGGACACGCCGTCTGCGTCTAATTATAAAGAGATGCAGCGGCGTGCATTACCATAGGTACTATCTTTATTACAAGGCTGCATTCATTAGAGGCATACGTCTTCCTGTACTAGATTTTATGGTTTGGATATAAGCTGTACCGCACCATGGAAGCATAAAGCATAAGGCATAAGTTACCATGAACGCGTGACGCATATTTAAATTCATACATTATTTTACGTTACAGAAATAACCTACCATAACCTAAAAGTGACCTACCTATACGCATTTTTTACTGATACATACTTAATGGAGGACTACGTATTGCAAATTATAAAGACTATCCGATAGTGTGTTAGAACTTAGAAGATAATCTCTCTACATGTAAGTATCTTAAATAATGCTCTGCCTGTTTTAGACATCGTATTCCATTATTGTTCATAACCAGTACATTTTAACAGATCCAGCTCGTTGTATTCCCACGTACGAGTGTCACTAGCAGCCATCAAAGAGTTTACTGTATTGTTTACCAGCCGCTAGGCCGTGGGACAGTTGCAATCTTAGTTAGGTAGGCATTTATAGAGGAACTAAGTCAACGCTTCTCTAACTACAAGCACAGCGGATGCCAGTTGTTTGCTGATTTAAGCCCATGGCGCGGCGTGGGTGTTAATGTCAATCCGTGGGTTTCTGGGGTACAGTCAGCATCATAAACATGTATACACTATTCAACCTTATTTCCAAACCACAAAGTGCTAGAATGTATACATTGTTATGGCGACTTTACTCAAATCCGGATTCATTCTTACTTTGTAAATATACACAGCGGAGATAAAGTCATAATTCCATTTATTTGTGCGTGTTGTCGTGTGCGGACCACTACATACAGTACCAAAATAATAGCCGACTGCGAACAAAATAGATTTTCTTGAGTACATACTTTATTATGAAACTTGTAGTATCTTTTTACTGCATTTAAGTTTTTAATTTTATAATTATTATTATATTATTGTAACTTTTCCATACAATTGTTCAAACATTTTTATTATATACAAATTTTGAGCTGCCTGTACAAACGCAACAAAAAAGAATTAGTCAAATAGGTGCCGCCGTTTTGAAGTACATAAATACATACCTTTACATTTAGAATTTTAGAGAATTGTTTTTTATATACATAATAGTAGTAAGAACATACAACCGCTTTACCGCTTCGTATCATACACAATTTACTACCAAGTTCCACATGGGTATAAAATGCTCCTATATTTAGCGATGCGTGATAAGTCTCGAGGGTATTGTACTGGCGGACTTAAGTATACCTACCGTACCGATGTTTTAATCCCCTCTGAACGATCATACAACGTAATAGTTATAAATACATAAATACGTGTAGATAATCATAGATCATAGACAACGCAACGTTCACTTATTGGATTCCGTTTGACCCCCGATATTAGACACATATTATACCAATGCTACTTACCAATCATTACTGCATTTATTAAACTTTGGAGAAGAGAGTAAAATGATTAGTGATCAGAATTACGATAAAAATAAATAGTGACTTACGTATCCACTTGACAGTACTACTACTACTACCTACATAATCTGTGTTTTGACCATAATGTTTTAGGTATTAAAGCTGTTATATCTGAATGACCTTTAAATAACAGCCTCCGTTATGTGTTTTTTACTTTGCACCGATACGACAGTTTTAGTATACGATGACATGAAATTCTAGGTTAAGTAAACAAACGGACTAGTACTTGGACGGGCTTCGTAATTGCAAACAAATTTTCCAAGGTCTTTATTTTTATAATACACCTAAAATAGTAGATAACGATAACAAATATACTCACTCGTACCTACATTATGCAAAGTCACGCGTGTAGTGTGACATTTGCAATGGAAAGACCTCCCCTTAATCTGTGAACCTGAATCGTTTCAGGAGAGCTGACTATGGGCGCGCCGGCGTGGGGCTCGCGCGGCGGCGGTGACCGGCCGCGGTTGCTGCGCATGACCCCGCTGCGGCACAGCTTCGCGGCGCCCGCCTCGCCGCCCGCGCAGCCGCCCCCGCGCTCCCACGACTATGCCTCCGACGCAGATACTAATAAGAAAGGTAACTTCCTGCTTTACCTCAACTATACCTGGAGAAGCGCTAACATGTTGTGTACCTTTTTATTAGTAGAACCCTGAACTTTTCCATCGCGAGGTAATGATGTCAAAAACACGTTCATATGAATAACACTTGCATTAAAGGCCAAAATTATTTTTCAGAGGAAAGTTGGAACGCAAACCTGTCACAAAGATGGAGAAAGCTGCGCCGCCGTTGCTCCCGGCTACGACCTGGTTCTGGCAACCGAGAGCCGAGCCCCGTGCGGTGCTCGCCTTCACCGCCGCGCCCGCCTCCGCACTGCTCGCCGGCGCCGCCGGCCAAGCTGTCCTTCAGGCATCGTGGGAAGGTGTATACTACAGCGTCGCTGCGCGTGACTAATGGAGCGCCCGACCTCCTTCGTGCACTTGGCAAACTCGGCGGAGGCCTTCGACGGCGTGCTCTGTCAGCACATGACGTTCTAACCCCGCAACCGCAGCAACAACCAGCTACATTCTACGTTCCTAGCCCTACTGCTGTGAGATCTCCGCCGTCGCCCTCTCCCCCGCGGCAAAGTACTCTACGTCGGCGATGTAGTTCACCAAACGTGTATCGCGCTAAAGCTTCGCCCGCCCCGCGTGATCGCGCACCTCTAATCTGTCCTGACGATGAAAACAGGGATGTGGTAGATTTTAATTACATACCAGAACGGAGAAAGAGTAGTGAATCGAGAACTAGAAGACCTTATAGTGAAAACGTGGAATTAGATGCTCCAGTGTATAGGAATGGGTACAGTCGTTTAACGCCAGAACCCGCTCAAAGACTATGGGAAGAGCCTTACCGTTTGCCGCGAGTGCAGGTTCGGCAGGACCCTATGCAGCCGCTGCGCAATGGCGTCGCCGAGCTGCGCGTGAGTGCGACGCCGAGGAGCGCGCGCCCGCCGCCAGCCCCGCCTACTTCAGGACAACCGATGAGTAAACGACCGCCGCCGCCAGAACCTCGGGACGGTGTCCATTCTTTTGAGGTCAGTGCCAATTAATCATTATATCTTAATGTTCCTACAGTAAATTAATTTAAGGCGCAGAAGTGGGCAAGGCATTCTCCATACAAACTCTGTGCACGTTTTATTCGTAGGTTTTGGCACTAACGAATGTAAATATTAGATATCCGAAGAAAGTGATGTGGAAATTTTAAAATATTTTCAAAATAATGAAAAATGAAAATATTTAGAAATAATATCATTGAAAAAAAATTACGTCACGAAATAGCTCACAGAAAAATAAGCTTTAATGCAAACACGAACGAAGAAAATCCTGCACAAAGTTTGTATGGAGAGCTTGCCCTCTATCCCTCCTCTTAAGTAAATAAAGACTTAATAAAAGTGAACTCGAATCTCTCCATGTACTATGTTTACATATAAAAACTATTTATTGTATATATACCGATATGTACTATAATTTACAAGTTTATTAAGTAGGTACTCATGACATGAATATATAAATTCATTATGATTCATGGTATGTAGGTTACATTTAATGACTTTGAACATTTAACTGAATTGAATTTTGCATTTAATGAAGTTAAAATCGTTTGCGTTATAAATTTAACCAAAACATCGTATTCGTTTCAGGTTCGATTCACCAAATCAGCGGGAGGCAAAGGCCTCGGGTTCAGCATCGTGGGTGGCCGGGACTCTCCGCGGGGCAATATGGGCATCTTCGTTAAAACTATTTTCAATAACGGACAGGCTGCCGAATCGGGCCTGCTGCGAGAAGGTTAGTAACGGGTTCAGGGAATTTAACAGTTCTTTTAAGTTAAAGAAAGTCGTTGATTAAAAATTATGATCTCCGCGAAGAGCAACGTTACTTCTTGAAACAGTTCTTATATTCGCTAGAGTACTTGCAACGCTCTTATCACTTGGAGAGTAAAGAACGATTTCGAAATGTACGACGAGCGTAGAGCAAGAACCTTACGCTGCAGTACGCATTCCTTCACAACGGTTAATCGACAGCTGCAATTTATTGGTATTTCTTGCCCCTGAGCTCGTGTCGCTTAAGTGTCCGCCCTACATACACCTGTCTAGACCCGATATAAATGTCGATATAAAGGTTACGTCATCGGAAAGGTGAAGGAGGATAAATCTTTATTACTTAAACTAGAATTCAACGAAGGCCTACTGGCAGTTAGGTAGGTACGTGTATACATAAGTTCTAAAGTCATTCTGTCTGTCTCAATTATCGATATCTAATGAGGGACCGGTTGAGGATAATGATTAGGTTAGTATGTTATTAGGCAGTGACAAGATGGTAAATGGAAAACTAGTAGGTGTTTCCTTTTACACGCATGCAGTGTAGGAGTAGTCGTGATGTACTGGAGGTCACTCGGCCACTCGCACGCGGTTTGTGTCCAAGGCCAACAACGTTTAGAGAAACTGCTTTTGTTTCGGTTAAGTAATCTAATAGTTTACACGATTATTAAAAACTCGTTAAGCTGGTATTTACGAATTAATTTAAGTATTCAATCTAGAACTATCAGTGAATTGGTGCGTAATGTTCGATCTTATGAGTAACGGTAGCATACAGGGTCTTGGGTATATCATACTTAATACCTACATAGTTTTTCAGTAGGCAATGTCTACGATTATATTTTTGTTTTGTTAGGTACTAGCTAGCTGTAAGTATGAGTCATAAATTTACCCGCTACGCCAAGCACTGTTGAATTGTTGAAACCAGTAAAAACAAATTAAAACAGTTCATAAATGATTTTATTCATGATCAAAGTACACCTTCAAGTTCTTGGCGGTCAAAGGGTTAACAATCTACTATTTTCGAAACATAAAACTCAAACGAACGCGTTTATGTTTCAAAAAAAATACTACTGAAAACCAATAAAGAGTTCTCAATGTAATCGTTTTCATTCCAGGAGACGAGATCGTATCAGTAAACGGTCGCGGGACAGCGGGCCTGACGCACGGGGAAGCCATCCGGCTGTTCAAGGACGTGCGCGCCGGGCCGGTGCTGCTGCGGGTGGCGCGGCGTGCGCCCGCGCCGATGCGCTGACTGCCCTGCGCCTGCTGCGGGCCCCCGCACCAGGCGCACTCCGACTATTCTACCTTGTAATCTACGTTTATTACGTGTAAACTACGTTTACTACGAAGCGTATAGTCTATTCATCCTTACGTGCCCTATCACCTAAACCAACTCTCTTGAAGACATTAATCATTAAATCATTATCACCCTTTTCTCTATAGGATTACGCAATAAGCATGACTTAAAATGTTGATATGATGAATGAAAATAGGTAGGTACTTACACAAAGTATTGAAATCCTAGATAAGTGTGATAATGAATAACGTCTTCAAAAATAGTTTGTTTACATGATACCTAGGACACGTAAGGATGAATAGACTGTGTTTAGTATTGAAGAGCGCGGTAGATACCTACTGAATGTAGGTACAAAAATAGTTATTCCAGATTTAGATGTTACCTGAAACACCAGTGATCCGATCATATCAATGCAATATTTTTTTCAGGCGCAGCAATTTCTTACTCTCGTCTCCATTGTGTTTTTGCGCATTATGATATGCCAGTGTATACTTTTGCTGCTTCTTCGCCCTTTGCGTGCCTACACAGATAAGCTTCTAAGCCTTGTCGGTTGGAAGTTTTTGTGTAAAGCTATGAAATGCTGATATACCAAAGTCAGCAACGTGTGTCTTCAAATGGGTCGGTCTAAAGGGCCTAAATAAGCCTAGGTATAACAAAGTTTAGGGGTAGCGAAGTAGTCATATATACGTAAAAATAAAAATAATGGCCTTTACGTATGTTAGAGGTAGTGTTTATATAAATATTGAATGGAGCTTTGAATAAGCTTTAAAATATTAATGTACTGACATACTTACGTATACCTATGAATAAATCGTATCTGAGAAGAGAATGTGTAAAAATAATTATATAGTTGATCACATGGTCCATGAGTAGTAAAAAAAGGTCCTTCGGGTGTAGGTGAAATCGCGATGACCATGAATATTTGTCTCTTTCTTTTAGCGCAGTCACAACCACATACACCTACTGTATATGTGAGATAACTACAATGGCACTCAAAAAACTGATCACGCTTTAATTCCTTGACAATAAAAGATCGTGTTCAGAGGGGCTTCAGAGGGGCTAAGATGATCGCTTATGTATCGGACATTTTCGTTCCTTACTGTCAAGTATGTAAGTGCGAGAGGGACGAATGCAGTGTTGCCAGAACGTGCTTTTTAGCACGGTTTTACGTGCTTTTTTGGATACGAACGTGCTTTTTACGTGCGCTCCCCAAAAACGTGCTAAAACCGTGCTTTTTTAAGTGCTATGATGCTTTATGATTTTACTACTAAAAATGGGGAGGTAATGTTGGTTTGATACTCTCTAAAACTGTATTTTTTTCTAACAATCATTGTGTTAAACAATCTTTCTCTCCTACCCTACGTTTTGATATCCTAAAGTTAAAAGTTACCTGTGGTTGCAGGAAAGAACTTTGCAACTGCAAGCTCTATCGTTCGTGTCGTGCAATGTGTACACGATGTAGTAAAGGCTCAATACTCTGTATATGACGAAAACCGGCCAAGTGCGTATCGGACTTCGCACATTTAGGTTTCCGAATCAATCGCAAAAGTATGTTGGTTTTAACATGATAAATAAGGAAATTTCCAATAAAAAAAACCTGTTTTATCAAAATATAAGTATTTCTTGGTAAAATACCCGTAATAATGAACAGTATCACCAAATTTCAAGTTTATGGGTCAATGGGGAGAAAAAATAATCTTATGAACAAAATTTTGTGACAGACGACTGACGGATGGACGGACGGACGCGTGAGTGACAGCAATAGGAGTCATGAGTCATTTTCAACCCTTCGGGTACGGAACCCTAAAAACGTGCTTTTTATTCCAAAAACGTGCTTTTTTGGACACCCGACCGTGCTTTTTGACGGAAGTGCTCTGGCAACACTGGACGAATGTCCGACATATATTATACGCGATCATCTTAACCCCTCTGGTGTTATTGAGCCTTAGACGGTTATCACAGTGATGCGGTTTACGCATGTCTATGCGGAAGTCCCGCTCGCACACCGCACCGCCGTGAGGAAACCGCATCAGTGTGACAAAAAAACGCCCTAGAGCTTGCTACGATATCCAGGACATAATCAATAAATAAAAGAATCATCAAAATCGGTCAACATTTCACGAAGTGAGGCTGGAACAAACATATATACACGGATCGAATTGAGTACCTCCTTCCTTATGGAAGTCGGTAAAAAAATACGATATATAATATAATGTCAGCGGCTATCTGCACCTACCCGAAGAACATTTTAACACCGAACGGACTGAACTTGTGTGCTATAGAGTTAAGCATAGTTTATAAAGATATATGATCATGATCAATTGATCAGATTTAGTTTAAGTAGGTACCCTGTTATTACTGAACCGCGATTAGTTAGGGATTGAGATAGCTGTCAGTTCATACAGATACGACGTAATAGGGATGTTGACTCAAAAAAAATTATTACTTCAATAGAAAGAAGACATAAAACTATGCCAAATAGTGAAAATGCTATTCAAATATCTCAAAAAATAACGAAGCTACAACGGTTAGAATGGTCGTAGTTAGAGAGGGAAAGTGCTACTCAACAGTGACGTCACTGTTGAGTAGCGCCATAGTAAATGACGATCGTTCAATACAAAGGTGCGTTTTGCGGAAAAGCGACAGAAAATACCCACTCTTAAAACTTTGAAGACTTATAATTACGTAATTATTTTTTTTTTTAATTACTTTCTTCGCCATTTGATTGAGAATTTGAGCGTTTATGTAGAAAATTTGGATTTATTGATTTTCTTTTATTGTGTCCCTATTAATAAGGCATATCTGTCATCTCCCATCCCTTTCTCATCTCGGTACAGTAATACGCAAGGGTTAAGTAAATAAAACTAAAGATAAGTAAAAGCTAAACAAAGAAACACGCCCAAAACATTGACACAATTTTTAAAATTGTCTGTGATATTGCGACTAATCCGAGTTGCAAGATGTGTTTGCACTTTATATATCTAATTTTGTACTAAATAGGCAACTAACTTATTTTTATAGACATTATTTATAGTTGAGTAGCTGTCATTTATACGCTTTTTTACACGAAATACATCTTGTATTATAATATTTATATTCTACGATTTTAACGTGTAGACTGTAGAAGAATATGTATATAAATATAACAAACTGCAATATTCACAATGTAACGTAATTATTTTTGTAAATTTTAAACGTAGAATTTGCGAAGTGCTTTAAATAAATAAAAGAAGTGTAATTGGAATTGTGTAAATCATATACTCTTTCCTGAATCCCTTATAAATTATAAATATTTCGCTGTACTGAAAGTCCTTAGTGAAAAGGCGAGCTCTATTCTAGGCGACAAAACAGGCATATAACCTAATTAATTACCACTATTATCTCTTTACCACTTCCGCACCCGCAAAAGGGGTGACGACTTTGATAGGCCTATAGTTCACTTTATCCACTAGCGAGGAAAATTAATTCACACATAATTACATAGACACTACTCCCGCTGAACTCCATCATCCGGTTTGTGGAAATGTTGGAGAGCAGCTTGGAGTAGGTATAAAGGAGGGGGCAATTGCACAAAAGATCCCATTGGGTCGAGGTGCATCCGCAAGGGCCCTCATACTAATAAGATAAGATAAGATACATAGACACTGTTATGACCAAAAGCCGAAGCTGTGAAGCTGAGCATACCGTTTATCAACGCAAATGCGATCGAGCGACTCCAACCGACCACCTAAAGATCCCTTCTTCTAGGCCTTAACTCAAATGGGTGGTTTTTTTTTAAATACAATGACGGTGGCAAACCAGCTTAGGTAAGCCCTGTCGGATGGTAAGCAAGAATCACAAGCGCGTTGCCGACCCTTTATTGAGTTGAGGATTCACAATATCAACACAGCGCATCCTTCGAAGCTCTGGCCGTCTTACTCACCACCAGATAATTAAAGAGCAAGTAGTGTTGTTATTGTGACTGCGGTGTTCTGCAATTAAGGAGGACGTACTTCCCCAGTTGTCTAGACACGCGGCAGCGTGTCAAGCCAAAGTTCAAAAAAAAGAACTGGCGACGCAGCGGCCGTGTGTTATATATATATATTATTACACTAACCATTTGGTGGCACTTTTGACCCCTACGTAACTCAAAATCTATTGAACGGACACATATGAAATTTGGTACGTTTATTAAGATCCTCAAGGCTAACCAGATTCCCAAATTTCATGAATATAGCTCAATCGGTTATTAAGACACAAACATCTAAAAACAGGATATTTTCAGAATAGGATGGATATTGGGGAAGGAATAATCAAAAACCTAACCCACTTCCAGGTGACCTAGCAGGTTGAAATTTGGCATCGAGCTGGGTAAATATATGATTACGATTTACGAACCTGAGAAACATAAACAGTGATTTTTTTACGATTTGTAATATTTTCCAAATAACATTTTTTATTTACACACCAAGCGCCTATTGATTTTGTACTGGCAAAAATGTATAAATGTTATTTGAACTTGAACCGTACAGTCGGTACTGAGCAAAATTTCTGAACAAAAAGTAATGATATCCTATCAAAACATAAATATGAAATGAGAGCCAAGTTCAATATTAAGAATATGCGTCGTTATTGACTTCGCCAACAAAAGAATTGATATCTATATGGGTGCCAAGTTTTGCGTAGAAAATCCGGAAACTTGAGATGTAATTCAAGGTCAAGATTTTGACTTGACTAGTTTTTACCAACAAACCAAAGTTTAGAAAAAATACCAAAGACAAATATAATATAGCATGTACGTAAAAACCAGCCAAGTCAAAATCTTGACCTTGAATTACATCTCAAGTTTCCGGATTTTCTACGCAAAACTTGGCACCCATATCAATTCTTTTGTTGGCGAAGTCAATAACGACGCATATTCTTAATATTGAACTTGGCTCTCATTTCACATTTATGTTTTGATAGGATTATTATAACAGTAGCTAACGGTGATTATACTCGTACCTATTTTTTGAAGCCGGCATTGCGATTCAACGATTAAGATTCCTACGAAACGAACGTGGTAGATTTTTCTCCTATAAGTACTTTTCTTTAGCAGAGCGATAAGTATAATAATGGCGTCTCCAGTCTTAAATACTCTAAGGTGTGGGATATAGGATAAGAACTAGGTCTTCTTACTTAAATTGGGTTTCTTGTGTACCTAACAGTAAGTATGTACCAAAGCTTCAAAATCCTATCATAGCTTGCTTCCTATCAAAGCTTTATAAATAGAAATAGGCAATCAATTCAGCTCAATTGTCGAGTATTCGACAGCTGGGGGTCGATTTTTGAGCTTCGAACGCTCGACTTTTCACTCCACATCTGTCAAAACAGCATAGTTTTTTGACAGATCTCGAGTGAAAAGTCGAGCGTTCGACACTCAAAAATCGGCCCCCTGGTCGAAGGGGTACCTACGTTATTTACGCAATCCTACAACCCTTTCGAGTTCTGCATAATAAATGTTACATAATTATATTGTATTTGCATAAAATTCCTTAATTCATTCCAACATAATCTGTAAGGCTTCCATGATCACAATGATCCATCAGCTGTTCTCACGATTTATTTATTTTTCAAAGCTCGGAAAGCTCTCTCTATGTATACCGCTGTGGTCTAGGTAAGTCCGTGGTATATTAGTATAATATTAATAAGTAAACCATACATGAAATTAAGGAGTTTATTATTATTATCAATACAAGAAAATAATAATATATTTAGGTACAAAATATAAATAACCTTCTGCAACTTTCTCGTCAATCTTATATTAACGTTTTTCTTATCAAGTCAATAAATAAGGCAATTAAGGCGTTTAACAATGGACGAGGGGTTAACAGAAATAAGAGTATACACAATAACGAACTAATTGAATAGGCAATATTTAGAAAAATACTAATGACAACAATAATTAAGTGCATATTCTTAGTTATGTACAACTTATACTAAGACTACGACCGATTAGTGGTACATAAGACTTAAAATAGCCCAAATGTTCATGGCAAGTAATGCTATTCAGCTGTGGATTTACTAAAGCAACTATTGAAGAAATATGAATAATATTTGATCCAGTGAACGAGCTTCACGTGAATCATTACAAGAATACAAAAGAACATTTTTTTATACGTACCTAGTTATGTAAGATAATCAGTAATAATATGTCTTTATCATAAGTGTAAATATTCAGAAAAGAATTAATTTATAACATCATTCCAATGTTCATAAGTATCCAGACACAAAAGATGGCACTCTACGTACAAGATCGGGGTGCTGCAAATACTCGTTCCTTTAAGTACGGCGCCAAAATGCAGGCAGTAAGCATCTCCGCTTGCCATTCCACTGTCTAGACTAGTAAATACATTCCTATTAAAATCATCCAATTCAGTAAAATATAAATATTTTAAAACAAAGAAACAGTCTTCGAGAGTTCTTATAACGATAAAACGTAATCGTTCTATTTAGTTAAGGGACAAATTGGCACAACGTTATGTACATCGAATCTACTGTCTAAATGAAGGGAGTAAATTGTGTTTGTACAGTCGAGGGCATAAATATGTATATATTTTTGCACCTTATTTCAATGGAATAAGGTGAAAAAGTGTATACATATTGGTGCCCTTGACTGTACAAGCGGGCCGGGCGGCGGGCTTTCGCATCCGACGCACTTCGCTAAATTGAATGGTGTCAGTTAGCATCTTTTTATTCTCCCGTTCAGTAAACGTTCAGATAAACGGCTCTCGTTAGGCTGAGTGCTAAGCGGATCTCGCGCGCACGCGTCGCCACATTAATTCAGCCCGAGGCCTTCCAATTTTCCCACACCGCCTATTTCCAACAAAATACTCCAATAGTGAATTTAAATAGGCCACACAGTCTCGTTATCTTACGTATTCGCCTAATCAGGCGTTTAAGTTAATGAAGGTTATTTCCCGACGGGGTTCCGCAGTACAAGCGCGACGGGGCCGGCTGGGAGCGCTTTGAGCGCCGCCCAGGCTTGAGTTCTGGTGAAACCCTCCATCGACGTGCCTCCCGCTGAAAGCAGTTCAGCACCGACTAGAATACGTCCACTTTGTGCTGCCGCTCCACCTGGAAAAACAAAATTATGATGTTGTTTACTTGGATCAATAAACGTGTTCAATAAAATAGGGATTCATATACCTATGCATTTTTGACGAAGCTTATTTTTATACACTGTTTGGTTTAAAAAATAGGGATTTTGACTCATAATTATTATTATTACTCCAAAAGAAAGAAGATATAAAATTTTGCCAAATGGTGAAAATCTCAAAAAATAACGAAACCGCTAGGCTATTTCTAGTTAGAGAGAGAAAGCGCTACAGATTAGTGACGTCACTGACCTAGAGCGCCATGACGATCGTTCAATACAGAGGCGCGTTTCTTAAAACTTTGAAGACAAGACTTATACTTAATTATGTAAATATTTTGAGTAACGTTTTCGCCATTTCATTGAGAATTTGATCATTTAAAAAAACAGGACTTATTGATTTTCCTATACATATTTGGTGTCTATTAACTCTCTTTTCTTTTGGCGATTTCAAACCGGTTTCACTCATGAGAGGCTGGCCATGTTCATCGTTTCGGGTGGTGGGTGTGCCATTTTATTTACTAATACAATGTAATAGTAATAATATAATAAACTTTCTTTATTTAGACAACATGATCCATGATTAGTACATAGTTTGCTTAATCCTCTAAATGTTAGAAGCATACCTGCAAAAAGTTTCTTGACAGTGAGCGGTCGGTCGCCCTGCGGCGAGTCCCGTCCGCCGTCGAGGCCGAAGCCGAGTCCGGCGCCGCCGCCGGCCTTGTCCACCAGTACGGTGACCACAGAACCTCGGTCTGCGCTATCTGTGTCCTCGTGACGAGCCTTCGACTCCGCTGGATAATACAGAAAAATGTAATGAGAAAAAAGGTTTTTTTAAGATTCTGCTCAAACTATATATAATATTTAATTTTAAATATAGTCTTAATTTTTTGTTTTAACGACTGTCACGAATAAATTATTTTCATTATTTTCATATAGCCAGAATTCTCGTCTCTGCTTACATAAATAAAATACTAGCCTTCAACAGCAATTTTGGTGCATAGAATTATTTTTTCTAAAAGATGCATCAATTGTGCATTAAGGCGATATATCGATTGAAAGAGACACCCTTTGTTTTTCGGTCACGACAAAACGGGATGCAAGCCTCTCCGAGAATGGTTTTTTAGACAAATCTCGTTAAATATCTGACTGTGTGCAGGTTTATTAAATTTCCTCTTGTCAGTACTTAGATGAGGTATAATACCATCATATTAACTTAATCGTGTCTTTTAATAATGCGTTGTTTTAGTAGGCTGAAGAAAAAAAGGAAAATATAGACTCGACTTTGGATTTATTTTCTATCGAGAAAATTTTAAGCAATCATGTTTCGCTATTGTCAGTACCATAATCATATAGTCAAGAATCATATATCTGAAAATCAGCCCCTACTGTTTGCTAGTCTGGGTAGGACAGCGTTTCAAAGTCTCCAAATTTCTCAGTGTAGTGCCTTAACTTAGTTACGCAATAAATTAAATAAGCAATGAGTAGTCGCGACTTATTGATTTTATTAACCTTTGTGATATTCAATGAAACATTATCAAATTTACAATTTATTTAATGTATCAATTTTGTATGCTTATAGGGGGAGGTTACATAGTTACGGAAGATATGTGCAATGAAATTACATTAGCTAGGATTTGGAAAAAAAATATGAATAAAATAAAATAGAATACTAAAATATCTTACTATTGTCAGAGCCGCATGTTGCGCTACTCGTGTTGTCTTGGATATCATTCTCAATTTCAATAACAACCTCCAAACGTTGTTCCTGAAACCAAAATAAAGTAATTAATATCCTGGAAGTCATTTACATGCATATTTAAACGTTTATGTTAGTAAGTAGTTAAGGCGCAGGGTGGGCAAGGCATTCTCCGTACAAACTCTGTGCACGTTTTATTCGTCGGTTTTGGCACTAACGAATGTAATATTTTTTTTGGATGTAATTATATTAGATATGCGAAGAAAGTGATATGGAAATGATCAAATATATCAAAAAAATGAAAAATGAAAAAAATTAAAAATAATATCAATGATAAAAAATATATATCACGAAATAGCTAACAGAAAAATAAGCATACTGGCCAAAAATCATAACTTTAATGCAAACACAAACGAAGAAAATCCTGCACAAAGTTTGTATGGAAAGAGCTTGCCCTACCCCTCCTCTTAACTATATAACTCTGTACCTTTAGGATAGCAACAGTTTGGGCATGGGTCAACCCCGTCATACTGCAGTTGTTAATACTACGAATTTTAGCCCCTCGTTTTAATCCAGCCTTCGCTGCTACACTGTCTGCCAAAACTCGGTGAACCTGAAAAACACATCATTTATTTAATTTTTCAGAATCATATTCGAGCAGACCATCGGAAGGTGCTTGTAAGATACGTATTAACAAATTCCTCCGTATAGAAAATAAACATGTACATATAATTGTACTTGTATGAAAATAAAACACTTGTGTTACTTACTGTGACATCTTTCGCTTCGCAGTCAATGCCACCAGCCAGAATAAGGCCTACGCCGGAGCTCGCGCCTCTCTGTAGCCGAATTATTTGCGTCGGCAATTTGCTCTCCTCTAGAGAACTAAGATCGCTCTTGTCGCTTAAAAACACATCTCCATTACTGACTTTGTAGGTGGATTTTTCATTGCTTGGTGGATTTGCTCGAACATTGGTTGAACAAGGTTCTTTCAATTTCAAATTATTCTTCTCTCGCACAGTTGGTAACGTGTCAAGTTTTTGTTCTTGCACACTAGATTTTTCTATTTGTTTGACAACTTTATCGTTACTAAAGCTGTTGAGTCCTGTTTTTTTAATTTCTTTGATTATTGTTTCTGAGATAACCTTAGGCGGATCTTCGACTTTTGCGGTCTCTACAACAACTTCATTAGATTTGGTTTTATTCACTGAACTCGAATTCCTTTTAAGTCTCGAATTCTTAAAGTCAGCTTTTCTTTGCCGCACGTTGACCTCTTGGTCGCTGTCTGAATCAGTTTCAGCGATCACCTTATTGCGTCGTCTGTTATCGCCTTTATTCGAAATAGCACTCACGGAAGACGTGAGTGTAGAAAGGCGCTCAGACGCATTGCGCGTTGGGCTGGGTGATTTCTCGTACGATTCGTGCGAAAACTTTGTTTCCACTAGGGGTGACTTCAGCTTGGCATCGCGACCGCTTCTACATTTTGCCGAAGCCAAAATATTTCGCCTGTTGATGGTATCTATATTACAGGATTTCGAAACCTTTCTTTTATCTGAGTCAGCAACAGAACTTTCTAAAGAGCTGCAACTGGCTTGCGACCCCGAAGTAGCTGCCGAACCCGCTGAAGAGCTGAGCGAAATATTCGTATCAGATGAAACAGAGCGACATACATTACGTTTAACATAATCCTCGCAACTTTTTTCAGAAATTATAGATTTTGTAGGAATTTCAGTTTTTACAAGTGAGTAAGATGTATAATTCGATATTCTTGGTGAGAGCCGAGAGCCATCGGACTCTATACTGTCTAAATTATGTAAAGGCGAGGATGCTGATGAACGATAGCTAGATTGCGTTGAGCTCATCGCAGAATCGTTATCACTATCTACTATTTCAGTCGCAGTGCATATTTTTATTTCAACATTTTTGTAATCACGATTATTGTTTAGAATTGACTTATAGTCGTTACAAGACCCTTTATTGAGATTGGTCATAGAAAATTGGGGCGGCAATGTCCCGTTTTTGAGATCTGATATAATCCGGGCCGGTCTTGGTGCAAAAGCTTTACTGTTGAGTTTGTTGAGAGCATCGACTTTCTCGTTGAATTTTCTTTCAGGCGTAGACTCTTTCGATAAAGAGGAAGGCGTATACACTTGTAGAGACTTTCTTTTAAAAGCAGGCGAATATTTGGGAAGGTTATTTGGTAAGAGATGGATTTTCCAA
This sequence comes from Cenopis cana, assembly GCA_951800055.1. Taxonomy (NCBI): domain Eukaryota; kingdom Metazoa; phylum Arthropoda; class Insecta; order Lepidoptera; family Tortricidae; genus Cenopis; species Cenopis cana. The sequence continues at coordinate 8,517,312 of OX637476.1, read as the reverse complement.
TTAGTTTCATTTAAATCAATAATCTTCTTTTGACTTGTTGTAGTGTCCTTGCTGTTTGTATTCGTATTTAGATTCGTCTTGTATATAAATGATTTTGATATATTGTCCTGTACTTTGATTTCTGGTAAATCTACAATTGGGGATTGCACTTCGGGTATTATTAAGCCCCTAAGTTTTGATAAGGACTTTTTCCTTTGTTCAATTAGATACTCTAGATTTGATTTGTGAACACTTTTATCGCCATTATCATCACTTATACTGCGTGAATGATACACAGGCTGACTAAAGGTCTTTTCTATACTTGAAGGCAATGTAGTTGTACTGCCATAAAACAGTGGTTTACTCTCGATTAGTCGTGGAGCCAAGGTTTGGGCAGCATCCTTACTCGGCGTTTTAACCTTACTTTCTAATGCTCCTAGCACTTCTGGTCGTTCTGAATGTCGTTTGTACGATCTAGGCACTTCATCGAGGTTATCTTGAGATTTCGTTAACCGTCTATCCAAAGATGAAACCTCGGTGTAACCAGTCGTATACGAGCTTGTGCTCTTTCTGGGGACAGTAAGATTTTTTGGAAGAGTCCCGCAGCTGTCCAGTTGGTCGGATGAAGGAGCACGATCGTTTGAAAACATTGCTATCTTATCCTTAACACTTGCTTCACTTCTCGCATCCTGCGTCCTTGAGGTATAGGAGTACCGGGTACGTGTGGTAGGCCAGCCAGCCGGCAGGCGTGGTGGCAACCGTGATGGGAGCTCTGGCGCGTTCTCCACGGCATCCGCTGGCGTTTCTACCCCATCGGGCGGCTGCCGAGGGCAGGTCGGCAAAGGAGTCTCATCATTGGAGAGACTCTTGTCCTCTCCATCGCTCTTGTTGATCCGATCTGTAAAGATGAAACAAACAATAAGTCTATGTTAGTATACCGCACTACAGCTGGCTACAAAACAATCATTACATATAATGTGTAACTATATATTGGTTGGTATAAAGTACCATTCTTTGAGAAATTATTTGTGTAGAAATATTAGCCGTGCTATTTTATACAGGTCACATTTTACCAGAAGTATTATCATAAAAGTCTAACCTATTGAACTATAAGTTAAGGTTTGATAGAAACTAACCGCACACACGAATGCAATAATGTTTATACATTACTGATGAGGCCTTGTAGGCGACGTGAGGACACACAGACTATGGGCAGAATGGAAAACCAGTATTCTGAGACGATATGATGAATCACCACTGCGCTGGTGTCACTTTACAGTTGACCAACCTATTAGCCAAGATGATGCGTCATTACTTCTATTACAACCTAGCGCCGATATGCAATAATTATTGTCATTAATGGTACCGAACAGGCGCCTAGATTCCGCGTTAATACTCAAATGTCAATTTACCTTCTCTCTCTTCTTCAATCGGATGCAAACACCTCGAATGTCTAATTTTAACAACACTATAAGATTGAGTATCTAACACTATCACTCTTTGTGTGTACATTACGTGTAAAATCTTATAAAATTTTAAACATGAGCGGATATAATGAGATTCGCGTTACAACTGATGTTTTTTTCAGTAAGTATGTAAAAGCATTACGTACGTAAACGCAATTCATGTCTACATGTCTTATTTATTTTGCGGACATGGCACGCTTCAAGTTGTTTGAACAAATGGTACGTGCGCGCTGAAATTCAGCATTGTGGGCCACCTCAAGGGTTTGCCGCTGGTGACGCTTTCATCATCGCACCGGAACAAAGACACTCACTGGATCAATTTAATCAGTTGTTCAAAAGTAGTGGTGAGTATTACTGAATTTAAAAGCAGGCCGAACGGATGCACATGTGTAGTGTAATGCCTACATGCACCTACCTAGTTTGAATACATACGTGTTTTAGCCTATTTTGCTCTACCTACTCGTTTTACGTTCTTACGACATCAAAATAAATATAAAAGTTATTACATTCCAATCCAAATCGGAAACGTTGCAAGAGTTAATGGTTATGTCAATATTGTACAAAATATCGGACATTCTTACATTCCCATGAAAACGTAGAGTACCTAAGCGTTTCGTGTGAGTAAGTACCTAGATATAATCTAGTCGAGTAAAAATAAAGAGGGTATTAAACACAAATGAATTCTCTCACACAAAATATCTCTTTACTACTGTTTTGAGTCCTTCAAAAGTAATTTAATTAATAATAATAAAAATATGCCCCGCTGCCGGCGGCACCCTAGGTTAGGTTTTTATAATAGTTTTATGTTTTGTAAATGTATTTTTATATTTTACTTTTTATAGAAATATTATAAAATCTAACCTAAGAAAGACAATAAATAAAGAGATAATAATAAAAATATAATAAATATTTGTGGACAATCTTACACAAATCAACCTAGTCCCAAACTAAGCAAAGCTTGTACTATGGGTACTAAGCGACGATATACATACTTATATAGATAAATATATACTTAAATACATAGAAAACATGCAAGACCCAAGAACAAATATTCATGCTCATCACACAAATAAATGCCCCGGCTGGGATTCGAACCCGGGACCTCCAGCTTCGTAGGCAGGTTCACTACCAACTCAGCTAAAGCGGTCGTCAATTAATAGTATTTGTTAAATCACAAATTGCTTCAAACGTTATCCGGCAAGTAATATCAAGTAAAATTATCTTCATTAACTAATAATTTGTTTTTAATATACTCGTAAGTCCAGAAATAGGTCTTCAAATATTATGTATGTTTTTGTTTGTGGACCTATTTCTGGACTTACGAGACATACTATAACTTACCTACATACTTATACATGAACAGTGCCAGTTACATAAATAAAAGCTTGCAGAAAATAACTAAACCTAATCTATTCATAACCATTATATACAGAACACCCCCGTCAACATGCGTCTTCGTTCCTATTTGGGTATTATTTCATACCTGCCAATTGTGAGACAGGTATCGACTTTAACCCTTTGACCGCCAAGAACCTATAAAGTGGTTGTGTGTCGTCGTGCCCACCACGCCAACAACTACTTAAAAGGTCGGAGTGAAGGTGTACTTTGATCATGAATAAAATCACTTATGAACTGTTTTAATTTGTTTTTATTGGACAAATTAAAACAGTTCATAAGTCAGTTTAGATATTACACAAAAAAAACAGTGCTTGGCGTACAACTGGGCACGACGACACACTATCGCTTTGGCGGTCAAAGGGTTAAAGTGTTGTGCAAACATCACGTACTTATAACAAACACCAGGGTAACTATATAAAAAATCAGATCAAATAAAATCAGCGGGTCAATTACGCATAAAATGCCTCTCTCCTTGATCCTTCTTGGGCTTTTGAAAACTTATCAATTTAAAATTTATTTACAATTATCTTTGGTTGGAATCTTTGCCACATCTAAATGTATACTAACTTTTTATTGGCATCCCGTAGTTTAATTTTATATTAATACGTATTATAGACAGAGATGGGCATTATTCGAATAATTTTTCATTCGAATAATTATTCGAATAAAAAATAATTCACGATTTTATTATTCGCGAATAATTTATTCGCGAATGATTTAATCGCGATTAAATCAAACAACCACTTTTCAAATGATGACTGATCTATGTTTTTTTGATTCGGATAAATCCACAAATAAAATTTAAGGGTATGCTTCAGAGGTATTCAAATAAAAATAATTATTCGCAAATAAGAATAATCATTCGAGAAATTTATTCGTCATTCGCCAATAATTTGGTTATTCTTATTCGTCATTCAATAAATTTTGCCCATCTCTGATTAAAGAGGGGGAAATCCTTTTCAAATTTTCAAACAAGTCAGTTTTTCATTAATCAGTTTGACTAATGTGTATTAAAATTGCGGGGAGGACATTAACATTGCTACGCTGTAAACCAGCCATGGACACTGACCGTAGAGCGACATGGACCGTCGCGGCAGCTTCCTCATCTCCAACATCGTGAGTGATCACACTTCGGAGACGATCACGTGAACCAATTCGTAACCACACACTTTCATTTACTAAACGTTTAATGTCTCAGTTCATTCAGAAAACATTTTCATTCCAAGAACGGGGAAAAACCACAAAAACATTACACCCACATTTCGCAAAGAGACGAAAAAGCTGTCCACTTTATTTATTCGGCAGTAAGTAAAACAACAATGCCGCGAATATCTCGGACCAAAGAAAGAGTATCGAGTTAAGAATGCGGAACCAGCTCATTGACGACCGAAATAACAGTTATTTAACATAGGGTGGTGCGTGCAGTGAGCGCCCACGGGCCGGGTGCGCGGACGCCGGTCAGCGCAGGACGCGGCGAGCGGCGAGCACAAGCGGCGAGCGCGGTGCCGCCGCGGCGGGGCGAGATGCACTGAGTCGCGGCGGGCTTGCACAAATTTGCAGCGTCGCCGCCCTTGACGGGGGCGTTGCTCCGAGCCAGGGACGGACACCGAGTGCGCACGCGACGCTCCCCCGCATCCCGCGACTACATAAGCCTTGCGATTGTCACACATCACATACCACTAAACCACAGAACTGAAGGCACTCCCGAAACGGCCCAATAACCAGTAACTTTTCAAGAAACAATAGCGTGCTTATTTAGATGAAATTTATAGTCACAATCTCTAGCCGGTGCTCTAACTTTAAAGTAAGCACGAATCTGTAAATCTGAGCTATTTTTAGCGAGGAGAGGCATTGGAGGGCGGCGACCGTGAGCGCGAGCGCAGACGGCACTCGCGCGCACAACAGATGTCAGGGTCGCGCAGGCGGCGCCCCGCGCCACCGCGCACCCTGAGCACCGCTCCACTTCCGATTATATGACATGCCTTCTTTAGCAACTTGCGAGTTGGATTAGGCTTAGAAAATGCGGCCGGACCGATCTCACGAGTGCACTTTCTTTTCAGCAGTACTGAGAGGAGGGAATAAGTGTGGCATCGCGGAATGCGCCATGCCATCTAGGTACATAGAGGTGACGTCGCCACGGCCGCGGGAGGATGGAATGCCGCCTGTGCCCGCCGTGCCGCCGCCCCTCGCAATCCGGACGCGGCCTTTAAACCGCTCCGACGTGTTTGCAGAGTTGTTTGCACATTTTTTTACATTCCCGTCCTTTTATTAAACTCTTTTTTATAATAGCCTCAATAGAGATCAGAACGTGAAAAATTTATATAGGTAGGTACATAGATATAAACGTGGTTGAAACTAAAAACAAAAGAATATTATATAGAGATTATTGAATACTTGAATAGAGGGTATTGGTAGAGGTCTTCGTTATGGGGTCCTGCACGAAATTTTGACGAAACTGTAATTCTTCATTTATTCGCGGTGTTTTTGTGTCGTCGTATTAACGAAGGCCGTCTTAAACAATATATCATGCCACTTTACCTCAACTAGTCATTGATACCAAGTTATATGCCAACTTTGCCATTTTTACGGCAAAAAATTAGTTTTTCGTACTTTTCTCGAATTTCTATAATGAACATTAAGAAGGGGGTGCCCTGTGGAATATGAATACAAACATTTTGTAGTAAGAATGATTGTTTCATGCGTAATATTTACAATATAATTGAAAAAATAGAGACTTAGAGGTCATTAACTTTATGTATTGTTCATTTTATTTCAAATTTCAACAAGGCGATGATCTTGTGTAAGGATCAGGTATCTAACCTAACCTAACCTATATAACTTATTTTGTTGTATTTAACTAATTCAGCGCATAATAATAGTGATTTTAAAGTACGCCAATTATTAAAAATTTCGTGCAGAACCGCCTTAGAGTCTTAGCCTTATATGTACGTTTGTATTTCTTTATTGGGATATATTAGAACTCTAGTGCCAGTAGGTACACACTTCTAATCTATCCTCTAAAGAACTGTCTTTAGACGAACGAACAACGAACTTTTACGAATTATAATCTAAAGAACTGTCTTTAGATTATAATTCGTATTACCTTTATCAGCGAAGTCGTGTCGTTATTAAAGAAAGAATAATAAGGTAGATTCCCGCAGATTCAAGTTTAAAATAGGTTAAGATTTAAATGACTGATGGGATCCAACCACGAACTTTGAAATACAAGATAGGTAAGTGAATGAAAGTGTAATCGATTTCACTTTCAAAACTAAATTAACTTTCTCCAGTGACATGTCTTATGTAATCTCAACGAGACAAGAGTCATAACCGCAACATTTGTATCTCTGAAAGGTCGTCGGGCGACTCTTTTATTAATTCAAAACGCTTACTTGTGTTTATTAGTCGGCCGATCCATCTGACATAACGATCTCGTACGGCACCGACACAACAGTGAGTGATGGACAAACTTAACGCCGGCACTGACGTATGAACTGCAGGTTAACCTAAATAGTGGTGTAAGCGGTGAATAGTGCAAATACTGCATAAACAGACTAAACGAATGAAAATACCCTATAGTTATTACGTCTTCCGTTGAATGGCAAAAATGCATTTATGAAACTATAGTCTCATTAGAAAAGTAATTAATACGGCATGTTGCGAGCGGCGTTCACGACATTTAAGCCGAATAAATAGGTATCGCTTCGATTGCGGTATGCGACCGACGACCGAGCGAGCTGACTGCTGCGAATCAAACCGGGCACGCCAGGAATCCGCCAAACGTTACAACATCTGCACCTTCACCAGCTCTGCGAATAACAACCTTAATCTTCATTGCATAAGAGCCAGTTGCGACGCGTTCGAAATATAAACGCTTTTTGTTAAAGCCTTCACTCGAGAAAATTCCAGGACTTCCAATTTAAAATGGCAACCGGATAAGTTAAGCCCATCAAAGTTTTTTGGTTCAAGGTATTAATGGATTCCGCGGCTTAACGTTACCGCCCAAAATAAAATAACTTTGGGTAGTCATCGCTTTAAAACGTATATATTTTGTCAATATATATGTCTCATTCTTATGCCGAGCTATAACGACGGCACTTAAGAAAATTTAAAATTTCAGAAATTGTGAAATTTCCTAAGTAACTTTGGTGATAATATCAACCGACAATAAGTAATAATTGAAACCCTAATGCACTTTACATATATGACGAAAATACAGTTTCTAAGTGAAACTTGAAGCAAATGAACTTTTATATATCTAATCTTAATTAAAGAATTGAAATGAGATTGAAATTTTTGCACGGAAAATGCATCATTTTCGAAATAAAAGCCTTTTATGTCATCCTTTAACTCTTACTGGTTGAAATGAAAATAGGTATGCGGTATACAATGTCATACTCGTAGCTTACAATTTCGAGTTTAGGCTCAGCTAAACGTTATGGACCTGAAAATAATACTGAATTCAGCGTTATTGGAAATCTTAAATCCTTAATACGGCTAGAAAAGTTGTAATAGAAACATATGAGTTTCACTCTCACAGGGAAACTCATAAGTACCTTAAAACCTTAATACGCCTTTACAAGGATTTAAAAGGAAACCTATTTAAGAGTTTTACCGAATTTGATAATCAATCTGTTAAATATATAAGGTTGTCTGGAAGAGATCGCTCTTTAGCGATAAGGCCGCCTGTTGTCTACCTTAACCTACATGTTGCTGTATTGTTTATATATGTAACTGATCCATTTGTGTGAGGTGTACAATAAAGAGTATTTGTATTGTATTGTATATTATAATGACAAAAATAGAGAGACTTGAACTCTTGAAAGAAACTGATTTCATGAAACCTGGAATTCATATAGTTTCTTTTTTCAGTATAAGGCGTGGATACATGGCTTAAGAGTTAAAGTTAATTGAACACATTTTTTAACAGATATTCTATATACTGATCAAGTCACCCAACATTGCGGAACAAGTGAACAGCAAAGAAACGCGAGTGTACCTAATCTATGGCTCAGGTGCACTATAAAACTGTTAACCTCTTTACTATTGTGGCCGTATCGTTCCAAAGTATCGACAATGGCCATCAATCATAGCGATAAGCATTCGAAATCGCATTTCTGGGATGCAAAATGCCGGTTAACAATGAAAGTTGACGGGTAGATCGTGGTTGTCAATTTAATGATGAACCAGCGGGATATCGGAACACAACTTTCCTTATAAGCATAGGTAGATTCTTATAAGGTTGACCAAGTCGAGTATGATTTGTGCCTTAAGCTTAAAGCATAGGTGAAAATAAAAATGTATACGTGGGGATCCGTGAAACTCGTGTTGGGCTTTTATTTATTGGGGGGAACGCGGCTTGAACACTTGGTATAACTTGACAGGTTCTTAGGCACATTCGAGAACAGCATCGGACTAGACAAATAGGTATCATGGCATTTCTTCAAAAAAAACGGTGTAATACCAATCCTGAAACATTTTTTCATTTCATTGAGACATACATACATACATATTTAAAATTCCAACGCTTCCGCAATAATAATAATGCCGGTGCCAATAAACGTTTGGAAAACTTTATTGTGACAAACATAATTATACTTTGACAAATGCTTATAGGCGGAACCTTCAAAAATCGACCACAATGAGCGAAACCACTCGAATAAAGGTGAACGACTCAATCCATACACTGTGTACAAGACTGGAATTGCCATTTGCCATCTATGTAGATAGGTACATACACGAAAGAAGAATAGGTACTTAAAAAGTAGCTCAATATTAATTATCTTTTCGTATCCAGTTTGCCTTCGGTACTTATAAGGTTTGAAAGTTTGCGGCATTCGCGCAATGCAGTCCAAGCCTTGCACCGAAACTGCATTACGGCATGTGTAAAGAATGAGCAGGTGCGACAATACAGGCGGGCGCAAGGTGCACTTTCACGACCCCGGGCCCCGCACACGCAAGGATTCCTCGTCTATACTACCTCTATAATAATACGAAAATTATACAACCACCTGGAATGCAATAAATATAAAATTTCTCTATGGGTTTAACAACACCTCCGATTAAGAAATTTACATAAACACGATTTTGCAATGATGATTACGAGTATATTGATTATGTATTTGTATGGGCGTTTGGAGCACGCGGCAGGGGCGTGGCGCGCTAGAGCTATCCTGACAAGAAACAATGTGATTAGGTACTTTGGTAAAAGCTTATCGTACGCGTACGTGCGCCTACAATATTCTTATTGACATGTAGGTACAAGCTATTCCAATTAATCAACTAGGGCACGAAGCCTACGAGCGTTGATGAAAAATGACAAAGAAACAGCTTTTCACTGTTAATTACTATTGAATTTACGCATGTGCTCGAAAAGTGCGTTTTCTAAGCAGCCAAACTGTACGGAAAGTACTACTTTTCAGCACTAATGATTTTTAATTTTTTGTTTTAATTCATACTCCGTCTACAGCCCGACGCAAAGACAATTTGTTATTTGAGATGTTTTTGCAAATTAGTCAAATATTTTTATTTACATTCTTTTATGTCACACCTGGCCATAAAGTGGCAATAAGCGCACGCTCCGCGCGTGGAAAATCCCACTTTCTGGCGAGGGGGTAACATAAAATTTTGTATTTACCACGGGCGGTAATAAAGAATGCCTCAGATGGCATATTTATCCCTCTTGCCTTCGGTTAGAGCGTCAAATGCCTGCGATCTGAGACACTCTTTGTTTTACCGGCCTTGGTAAGTAATATGCTGTTACAGTGCATATGCTGAGAAAGCGCTCTTTATAAGGCTAAACTTATGCTTACATTGCTTACCTTTGAAAGTGACACTTTTCCGCACTAGTGGCTGAGTGGACATTTAGCCAGTGCCCGCTTTAGCATTTTTAGGGTTCCGTACCCGAAGGGTCAAAACGGATCCCTATTGGTGCGCCCAGACGTCCGTCCGTCCGTCCGTCCATTCGTCCGTCCGTCCGTCAAAATTCAAAATTCAAAAATTCAAAAAATTCAAAAATTATTTTATTTGCTATAAGTATATAAATATACATGCAAATACTTAATAAAATCATTGAAATTTTATACTAAAAATGGTACATTCTTGCTTTATGCTAGTGCATTACCAAAATATTCATTGATGGAATAGATTGGTCTACTTAGGAATTTTTTTTTCAGTTGTCTGTCAAAAGTGTTTATGTCATTACAATCTTTAATGTCATTGCTTAAGTGATTATAAATTTCAATTGCATTGTTATTAATACTATTATCAAAATGTCTAAATTGTGGTCTACATACAGCTAAATTATTCATATTTCTTAAATTTCGATTATTACAATTTCTAGCTTTAGGAAAACGATCAATATTTTTATGAACATACATGCATATTCGATAGAGATAGATGGACACAACAGTAAAAACCTTATTTTCTACAAACATTTTTCTGGGAGTAACTGGTCCGTCCGTCATCTGTCACACAGGTGTTACAGTCAAACGGTTGGAGCTACAGGCTTCAAATTTACACAGTATAAGCATCTTGTTGGCCCGAAGCCATACAAATAGTCAAAACTTATTTTGAAATGTTTTTAAAGGGGACTCACATACAGCTAAAGGGGGCGCAATTTTTTTTTTATCCTACCCTATCGAGTGGGGTATTGTTGTATAGAGCTCATTGATTAGATATTTACTATATTTTTAATTTAAAAAAATATTGGAAAACAAAGGAATGAGAAGCCATCAAAGTCAGCTTTTATTCGAAATTTTGTTCCGAAGAATTTTTTTTACTTCCCAAATACCTATAAACTTAAAATTTGGTAATAATGTTTGTTATAATGTATATTTTACCAACAAATACGAACATATTGATAAATTAGATTTTTTCTTTGAATCCTTATTTTTCCTATAAAAACCAACTTAACTTTGCGGTCGGTTCGGAACCCTAAATGTGCGAAGTCCGACTCGCACTTGGCCGGTTTTTCAAAGAAATGTGACCATGCGCAGTAGTAGAGATGTTGAGTGCGCATACGTATTAACAAAATGCTTATCGGATTAACTTTTAAGTTAACTCTAAAAATTGTTAACGGACTCATCAACTTCCGTTAACTTTCCATTACTTAGTCCGTTAACCGTTAATGAAGTACCTACTATTCGACAAAAGAATAGGTCTACGTATTGTACTGTGCCACCACCACATTCTGACGAGGACGTCCATCGGGTGATGAAAAACCGTGGCCGATTTGCTTGACTATGTTAATTGTGTATTCGAATCAGGAAACTAAATACTTTATGCATTTATATGATGCTTACATGAGCCTATGTACTTAGTAGCCGAGTGGTTCACGCGTATCTACAACTCTCAAATATGAATTCATGGATCACTAACTTGACGAAGCTCCTAACTCCATCAAAGCCTAGTTTCTTCTTTAGGTTGAAAGGACAAATGGCAGTCAGCAAATTTTTTTAAAACTAGTGCCTACACCAATCGTGGGAATTAGGTGGCAGAAGGGCCCGAACTCTTTTAAGATGGAATTGGAATATCGTTAAGATGACGAAAGCTTAAAGGTGAATATGAGATGGTTAATTGGTTATTGACATTCCTTCCATAACTCATTTAAATATTTATAAGTACCTAAATTACCGGCGGTGCTCGAACCAGTCGGTATCGTTCGTGACGATGGCAAGAGACCGGACGGAATGTCCCTAATACCGTGGAAAATGGGACGGGTGCTGGTGTGGGATGCAACCTGTGTGGACACCCTAGCTCCGTCTCATCTCCACGGTACAATCCAAAGGGCCGGCGCAGCGGCCGAGGCGGCCGAAGCCAACAAAATACGGAAATACAGGGGTCTTGACGCCGGATACAACTTCGTTGCTTTCGGCGTCGAGACCCTCGGTCCGTGGGGCCCTGGGGCAATAGAGCTCTTCCGTCAACTGGCTAAGAGACTAGTCGACGTCACTGGGGACAAGAGGGCTGGCAGTTTCCTGGCACAACGCCTTAGTATCGCCATACAGCGAGGAAACGCTGCCAGCGTTCTTGGCACCATGCCACGGGGGCCTTTTTTAGATTTTTAAGTTTTATTTTTTCTTTTAATAGTTTAAGTTAGTTTTATAATTAGATTTTAGTTTGTAGGTTAATTTTAATTAGATATATTTTATGTTTTTATTTTATTATGTCGCCTAAATTAAATAAAATGATATTTCAATAAAGAGTTAACGGATTATCGATTAACGTTAACTTCCGCAAAATCTATCAAAACGCTTTTACGTTTAAAGATCTCAACTTTTTTTAAAGGATTAGCGATTAACTATTAGTTATTAGTTAGTAGTAGTTGTACTACTAGTTAACTATTTGATTAACGGTCCACCTCTGAAAGTTTTTATGGGGAACAAAATTATTTTTCAGATAGAAACTTGAACATTCGCTAATGGACTAAGCATTAAAATGGAAGAAAACTGTTATCAACGCTAATCAAAATTTTTGAAAAACTTCAATTGGGTCCACCTTGGCATCACGTGGTTAATATGAGATCTCTAGCGGCTTACATATTGATTTTCACTGTGACAAGGTAACGAACTGGCCCATAAATCAAATTTGTTCACTGTACATACATACAGAAGCTGAGATACCGGACTCTACCATACAGTGACAATAACAAGTCATGCTTATCCACATCACTAACGTTCATTCATAAACAAATCTACTTATGGTAGGTAATCCTTTGTCTTCATTGCATCTGCAATAGCGTCAATTAATTTTCATCAAATTTAAAACAAAGGATGGTCGCGATTAATCCCGTAAGTTGCAGAGTTCGATTGTTTCCGTTCCTTCGGACACGATATCAAGCTTGTATTCGAACAACGACTAAGTGTTAGAGAACTCCTTTTTAACATGTAAATTGTATACATAAACATATATATCTTATATCTTTAAACGAGCAATTCTTGTATATATATATATATATTTATTTAGGGGATCTCGGAAAGGGCTCTAACGATTTTGATGAAATTTGGTATGTGGGGGTGGGGGTTTTCGGGGATGAACAATCGATCTAGTTAGTTCTCATGCCCGGGAAAACACGGAGCAAAGCTCGGTCACCCAGATATTATATATTAATGTCAGATAGGAGGTCTTCGTAATATATCCATCGATATGAGCTTGTTAACGAATTGTCCTGCCTACCATGACGTACGGTGCCGAGACAAAGAGGCTTACAAATGAGGCTGTGCACAAAATACGAACAGCACAGAGAGCCATGGAGCCATGCTCGGCATTAAATTACAAGACCGGGTGAGGAATGTTGAGATGCACGAAAGTGCGTGACGTCGGAGATGTCATTACCAAATTCAAGTGGATTTGGGCAGGAGACCTTGCTAGGCAGAGTTATTTATTTAAGCGTATGGCATATAAGGTAATAAAACATTAACAGAATACATTATAAGCTAATCTTGAGACTGGTCAGCCATTTGATGGCCTCGTCGCCACGGGTGATCAGGTCATCTGGAGGGCCACCGGTGTAGCGCGTTATGGGACAGTCCTCTATGATGTGCCGGATGGACTGTACATCGGCACCGCAAGCACATGCTGGAGATTCCACCCAGCCGCAGCGATGCTTAAAAAGGGCGCAACGGCCGTGGCCAGTACGCAGCCTGTTTATATTGCACCAGTGTCGACGTGCTAGGCGAGCTAGGCAGAGTGCCAAAATAGTATAAGACTGGTGGCCACTTTTTCGTAAAAGGAGCGTCGGACGTCCACTAGCTCGGTGAGTTGGCGATATTAGGAAAATCGCGGGTCATTCTTGAATAATAATAGCTCAAGACCGGGACGGGTAGCGTGCTCGAAAAGAGGTATATGCTCAGCAGTGAAATACTTGTAAGGTATGCATCATCTATTCCTACATAGTGCATTGATAGGTCGGCTTATTCAAATTGGTATTTACAGAAATGAAGTATAGGTGCAGACGTTTTAAATTCAAACTGTTAGGGATTGATATGGTCCATATTTTTTGTGCATAGATTACTTACTAGTTTTTGCCCACGACATCGTCCGCTTAAACTCGTTAGATCTCTTAGAAAATATCTATTATTGTACACCCATTAATTTTTTTTGTTCCTATCGAGGGTCTTTGTACTTGGAATTTGATACTGGCTTAAATTTCATCATCATCATCATCATCATCATCATCAGCCTTTATACGTCCCACTACTGGGTACAGGCCTCCTCTCATAGATGAGAGTGATTGGGCAATAGTCCCCACACTAGCTTACATTTATTTGAAAAATAATGGAGCATTTAAAAAAGTTAGGATGTGACAGCAAGTGAACTTATTGTTAGTGTCTCGTACTACAACACAACATTGCCAATAATGTAGTTTGGTTCACGTAACATTTGACATTTAAGCATGAAATTTAGTACCATTTTTACAATACACCAGACGTAATATTATAAATAAAACACGTTTCTTGTATAACATAACCTCTTCCCAGGTTGGCATAAGCCACGATGACTCATGTAGTACGAAGATTTCAACCAGCTCTTACTAAAACTTTTTAACACCATTCATACTGTAGAAGACGCGGTTTAGGTTGTATTTAAGTCTTTAGGTTGAATATCGACCAGAAATGTGCGAAGGTGTTCCCAAACACTTAACGACCAGCTGTCAAGCATGTGAGGTGTAAAATATGTGAAAACACAGCTTCGCACAAACATGTGGTGTTCAAACTTTATACTAAGTAACAGGAGGTAGGTAAGGTACAAGAGGTAACCCTCAAACTATCGAAAATTTATAAAACATGACAGTTCGGTTAACATTTTAGTGTCTAAATTGCTAGCACATGATAATTATGCCCGCTGATATGATATTATGTAGCCTATTTCTACTATTTCCCAGAAATCTTTAAATAGGTATAAAAGAATTTTTAAAATTGGATGAAATGTTCGAGATTTTACCCATTACAAACAAACTTACAAGTTACTTAAGTCACTGCTCACAGTCACAAAACTTCACCTCATGTATAGAAGTATATTGGCAACCACTTTAGCCTAGTTGGTAATGATAATATGCCTACAAAGCTGGAGGTCCTGGGTTCGAATCCCAGTGAGAGCATTTATTTGTGTATGTATCCTGAGTCTTGGATGTTTTCAATGTATTGAAGTATCTATTTATGTATATATCAGTATGTATATCGTCGTTTAGCTTAGTACGAGTACATACAAGCTTTGCTTATTTTGGGGCTAGGTCTATTTGTGTGAGATTGTCCACAAATATATATAATAATATACTTCTGTAGAATAGGTACTTACCCTCCCAAAAGGTACTGTCATAAGCTGGTTTTCGATCACGTATTTCGTTTTCAATGACAACTGGTTTCCTGAAACAACGATGTATAAAATTATTAAACTACGATTGTTGTAAAAAAATGATGTTTTAAACTTTTATTACATAAGGTTAATTTCTAACACAATGTTTAATGTGGTGCATTATCGGACTTCCCTCTTTTACCTTCAAATGTCCAGTTAGATCGAAATACCTAACAAAACCGAAAGTAAGATGGGTTAGTATAGATAAAGAATACAAAATAAATAAGTATAGTTTTATTGTTTTTGTGAAGCTAACGTTGTTTTTTATTGTTTGTTGTTATTATAATTGTTCTTTCCGATGCATTTTGTTCTAAAATATGCATTATATAATATTATTGTCAATTACATACTATACAAAATATATCGGCTGGCAATAAAAATTGGTACGTGATTAATAAATATAAATAGTACAAATCTAAATAGTAGTAAGTAGATATTACATACTGCGCTACTTTTAAGGGTTAGCAATGCTAAGAGCACGTTCAGTGTCCATACATGTACTACATGTAAACTTTGTACACTATGTATATATTTGTATATACATAGGTACATAATAATTTGTACATTTACAGTCACCTTCATTAATTATGATAGAAGAGAGGAGTCAAACTATCTGCAATAGCTCTATTTCTAGACTTGAAAGAGGTTCGCTTGAACAGCGCCTATATGTAGACGTCGCCAACTCGCCACACACTACTTACTTAACTATGACTTATTTGAGGTACCGGTACCGCGCGCGAACGGGCACGTGTCAGTCCATTTTTATAATATCTTTTTGAACAATCTACGTCAAAATGTTTTTCTTATTTGCGAAATTTTGCGACACATGATTTTGAACAAATCACTTTTCAGAGGGAGTACAGATATCACAGATTCGTATGACTTAAGTTTTTACCTAAGTCATTCCAGTAGCTCTAGTATAAGTTTTTTCGAAACATTAACTAATTCGAACGCGTTTTGTATGAAAGTGGTATGAAAACGTGAACAGCGCCTCTGGTGATCACTAGTGGAAACTAAAACAACGAGTATAACATTTGTTGCTAACCGATGAACGCGCGTATTTCAAACTCGGTGAGAGCGTTTTCATACATTTTGAGACAAAACGCAAACGCGTTCGAATTAGTTAATGTTTCGAAAAAACTTATACTAGAACTACAGGATTGGCTAGTTTAGTTGTCAGCGATGTTTTCTAAAGAGGCGACATTAAGTAGGTACCAGTAGTCGCAAAGTTTCTTAAAGTATAGTTATTTAGACGCCTAGTCGCGTAAACGACGGAGGCGCGCTTTTAATCCTGCAAGTGTAGTGATTTATAGCAATTGTATGTAAGTGTCCAATTTCTGTAATAGCGACAATTAGCGGCCGGCAGTGGTGGAGCTACCGACTGCGTCCGCGCACACCGCCACAGTAGGACAACGTACGTCTCTCCAACGTCTCTATCACCTTGAGTAATAGGTATTTGTGCAACAAGAGAGCAAATTTTTTTTTTGCTGCGAGTGCTGAACTGAATGAAAATCAAATCAATTTAATCGCACTATTTTCTAAAGCGGCTTACTGAAACTGCGCGGTGATGGTATTCTTTTACAAAAACATTCATAGTACGAGAGAGAAAAATATCAATATATGTGCCTACTAATAATAACGAATCAGACAAGGACATAGTACACACAATACATAGTATTGAACAGAAGCGGAACTTCAAAGCCTGAAAAATAGAGTCTCAACGGTCATATAAAAATTAGATGTACAATTAATATGAGGGTCACAAAAAAGCAAGGTCACTCTGTTATAAAAAACTCAGTCCCAGTAAGTAGCTAAATAATTTGGTATTTGTCCAGTGAACTGTGCATACGTTAGCACGATACTTACGTATTAAACGCAACGTATTAAAAATTAAAATACAGAAATTGTTGTGTCTGGACCATACAATTCCTTCTACTTGTAGTACGTGTATCCAAACTAGTACCCAAATAATCCGTGTTACTAAGCCTGGTCGAGAACGCGGAGCTCTATTATCAAGTCAGCCTACTGTAGATACCGCTTTGTCAAGCCTGCGGCCGGTCGACACACCGCCCTTCCATTATCTGCACTTCACCACCACTATTTACACATTTATTAGAGCTTCACAGAAACCATACTTTACAGCAATTTACATCGCATCAAGGCTAAGAGCTTCATTACAATGACAGGCTACTCCTTATTAAAGACACCTGCCTCTTATATTCGTTGAAAACGTCGGAGAGATTTATTTCAAGTCAAACAAGAATGGCCAAGCTCATCGATTATATCGGATCGGGTAAACTTTACCTTCAAGGCAGAATTACAAGTATGATCATAAGTCTGAAGTAGGTACCTAAGTACACAGCATACGATGACAATATTGGAGCTGCATTTGCAATTATTTGTGCTGCAGTCACGGAAACATACTTAAAGTCGGCTTTCCCACGGATTGAAAAGTAAATTTATTGATGTAGTCTTGAATTATCGACAGTTATATGCGTTTCGTTCGATTATCGTCTCTTATAATTATAAAGGCTCCTACAAAATTCTGGTTTAGTTGACTGGTAAAATTGGTCACGTTTTGGTTTTGTGGAGGTAGGGTAGCCATATGGAAAATTGAAATGTCCTGATAAAAATCCGGACATCCCCCTGAAAGTCCTGACATTTCTTCTAACAAGGGGCGAAACTTCGGTTGCCTCGAAAAAAATATTTAATTTGGTTTCTACTATCACTGTGCAAAGTGGCTTGCTTTCATCAAAAAGTGCAGGATTTTTTTCATAACCCATATGACTATGACCTCCACAATTCAATATACTATTCATATACCTATTTATACGTTTTAGCAATGAATTATTTCTTTTTTTATTTACTTTTTATGGAAAAAAAATCAAAATGTTCCGAGCGCGCTGAGATAAATTTGGCATGCGGGGACTCGCGAATTGATTGAGATCACTTTGGCTGTAATTTATCCTATTTTATATTGTTTTCGAAGAAATATTATTATTTTTGTTGATTACTTACTAATTTATCATTACATTTATTAAAACTGTGTATACGTTAAAATAAATGTATCGTAAAATCATTTTTAGGGTCATTCCTAAAAATCCTGACACTTGCCAAGTCCGGCCGCAATCCGGACAAAGGGTCAAAAATCCGGACATGTCAGGACAAATCCTGACGTATGGCAACCCTATGTGGAGGTATTAAGTCAACTACGCGCCAATTTCCGAATGCCTAGACGTGTTTGAGGTTTTGGGAGTGAGTGCAAAAAATTGGTCAGTCGTAACCTCGTTTGCCAGTTATATTGCGATCGATCGTGCATAATGAACCTTAAAAATAGTTTGCCACAGCACTCAAAACTCGGTAAGGTAAATTAGAGGATTTTATTATCATAGAACGTTTATTTAACAGTGTATATATTGGTTGCCAGATGGTCTGGATTCGTCCGGATTCTCCTGATATTTTATATCATCTTCCGACTCCCGACAAAATTTCAAACTGGTATTGGTGAACCGAAACAGTATTACGTAGATTAGATTCACCAGCTTCTTTCTATTGTGTCGTGTTATGATAACAACAAGTCCTTGTGAAATTTTCTGAGCAGGTTCAAGATATAAAAAAGAGATCTCGAGGTCTACAGTTCACAAAAAGCTACTAGTTAAAAGTATGAAACATATCATTTGTGTAGGTACCTACTATGTATTTATATCTCCCGACAAAACTTTAAAAATCCCGACATCAAAAAAAAAATTCCCGATATTTTGGACACGCCGATATGGCAACCCTAACGTTATAGCAATTCCAACGGTCAGTTTGACTCCTAGGAATTAGGTCGTGACTTTATATTATCTTAAAGGTGCATTTAATTTATGCAAATTGGCGACATTAAAGTCACGTTTAAAACAGGCATATGAACTGGCATGAATTTAATTATCTTACATCGTCTATTTCGAAGTAAAACTCCGCCCAACAATAACATATAAAACATTACGTAAAGTACCTAAGCAAAACTGCTATCAAAATGTCAGGGACCGCGGCGCGGCGTTAGGCTAGATTCAGATTCAGAAAGGCAGTTCCTCTGAACACGGCGCTGGCAAATGTCGCTCACCTTGCTTGCCTCAAGACTGTGTACCGACTTACCGGCTTTACGGCGTGAAAATGATAAAGCGAAACGCATGCGAGTAAGAAATTTACTACCTAAGGCCGACTTTAACTTAAGAATATTGAAAAAAGTAAATTTCTACCACAGTCATGCACACACATAAGAAAATGGTCGTCTTTGTTAGGGGTTGTTAGGGGTCGCATAAAATTATATATGTAAGAGACGCTGTTGATACTGATTAGGAGTCCAACCAAAATTTGGCTTCATATCCATTAACCTTCGTTAACTTTGGCAATATCCATATAAACCTATATTTATGTATGACCCATTGCTAATACACCTTATAAAAAACTCACCTGTCATACAGTCAAAACAAAAATGTTACTTCATAGAATTTTAGGTATTTATTAAACATATACCTTACACGCAAACAATGCTATACAAGTATACATATAGGATTTGGCTTAAACTAACTTTGTACTAGGTACCCAACTACCCACTACCCAAAAGTGTGCAAAATATCGTCGTGTTCTGCTCTACTTCGTTTATGTTAATGCACGTTAGAGGTATTCTTGGAACCTACAGTTTTACAGCCTGCTCCGAGTGAAATCAAGCACTTTATAGGTAATTTTATGCTTTGAGGTAGGAACGAACATAATGTGTATACTCGTACTTTAACTAAACATTGCTGCTGCACGGACTTTTATAATTAGCTCCGTGCTTCTTAGTTTACTGAATTTAAGCTATTTTCAGAAGTGCAAAAATATTGCAAATACTATAACTAGACGGCGAATTTATATTATACGGACAAACAAGTAATCTGGCACTTAATAGTTAATAAGTTATAGTCCAGTAAATTTGTCAC
The DNA here is from genome assembly GCA_951800055.1 of Cenopis cana. Lineage (NCBI taxonomy): Eukaryota > Metazoa > Arthropoda > Insecta > Lepidoptera > Tortricidae > Cenopis > Cenopis cana. The sequence continues at coordinate 8,497,151 of OX637476.1, read as the reverse complement.
CTGAAAGTACCAGGTAATCAAATCTTGGGGCCGATTTTTGAGTGTCGAGCGCTCGAAATTTCACTCGAGATCTGTCAAAACATCATAGTTTTTTGACAGATCTCGAGTGAAAAGTCGAGCGTTCGACACTCAAAAATCGGCCTCCAATTCTGATTTTTCGCAAAAAGTTCTGATTCTTTGCAGACTTGTATATGATGAATAATCCAAGTTTATGACCTCGAGCGCCGAACGCAACTATGTCAAAAACCTAAAACCCTAGAGGACTACTTGCTGATAGTACCTTCTCAGGACGTTTTTAAAGTAGACTAATTTTGCTACAATAAGATATAAAGTATATTTCAAAGTTTGCGAAGTTCGCAAAAATGATAAGCTTTGAAAGACTTTACCTCGGAAACTATTGGGTCTGCAGAGACAATTCTAGTCTCATATTGTAGGAAATTTAGTCTGCTTACAGACAGTAAGGCATACCATACTACTATGCATGGACAGACAGTACACCGTCTTTAATCCGTCATAAGCAGTGTCAGTGTTCATTAAAATTGCTTAACTATATGGAAAGTTTGACAAGTTTCTATGTGAAGATAGCTGCCGGCGCAATATTTAAAACATTGATGATCTATAATCGTAAGCTGGTGCAATGCGCTAAGTCAAATATCCTGTTTGGTCGAATCCAGCCTGAGATGTCAGATCTCAGCCAAACAAAAATAACGCTTACTTCAAAATAAGTCCTTAAAATATCGAAGTTTAGTCTCAGACCAAATACTTATTTCACTTTGATCTATTGATACCGTAATAGTATATAAAAAATAATGCATTCACTTTTGTATTGAACTTCCATAGAAAGTGTATCCGTTATTTTTGCTCTTGAATTTACGCACAATATTCCTACATCGACACGTAAAAACAATAAAACATTGAATTGAAATTGTTACTTAAGAATTCGCTTAAAATTTATGCCATACCAAAAACATCTCAAGGATGTGGAATCTCAGCCAGCGTGTTTTTCCGTGAATGCTAGTAAACAGCTTAGTATTCAGCTGAGGAATATTTTCGCATTACAGGGAGGTACAACCGCGAGTATCTTGTCTGTTGGCTTGGAGTCAAAAGCCAGACTGAGGCTTTTTCTAAACATATTACATTCCAACACTGTCTAAAGAATGTGAAATGTATAAGCCTGTCTTAGATAAAATCAACATTTTTCTTTGCATATACGAATACGAGTATTGTACAATCGACTTTATAATTTTCACCTCACCCGCTCTGAAAGGCGTTCTTTATCGTATCAAATCTGCGTGCAAAAGTCCACTTTACCCACTAGCGTGGAAAGTGATTTTCAAATTCGAACGTTACGCAGTTCCATGAGTTCCAACCGCGTTCCAACTTTTCTCTATAAAGTGAAATGACAGGTCATTACTAAGCTTAATTTATTTTCGTAAAACAGGCTTTGAAATATGGCATAAAAACTTTTGTTACCTCTCTTTTTTCCTGGACGTAAAAGTAATTTGGTCAGGGCATGCCAAAGATGTGGAATTTCAGACACCGGATTTGAGCTGTGGGAAACACAACTGGCTTTTTAATTATGGTTGTAAGTAAGCGGCTTCGGAGAGCGTGTTTTCGATGTTCGATACAACAGCGAAGCACACAGTGTGTTTAATCAGAAGGGAGAATTGAGAGCATCTCGCTGGTCGCGAGCCGAAGCCTAACCTAGGCTAACCGCGTCGTGACCATATGCTCCGCCCCTCGCCCCGCGGCGATTCGCGAGGCCGGCCATGCACTGTCCTTTACCAATTGGACTTGCAGGATAAACTTTGAAGGCCCTAACACACACGTAAGAAACTCGCATGCGTGTTTCGCTCCGTGTCCGCTGACCGGTGAAACTGTCCTGACGAGAAGGATGGAAGTCTGACTTACTTGCTCTTTTACTTGGTTAAAAAGAAGCCGGCGATATAAAAGTTCGGTGAGCAAGTACTAATATACTATATTTTTAGGGTTCCGCATCCAAAGGGTAACACGGGACCCTATTACTAAGACTCGGCTGTCCGTCCGTCCGTCCGTCTGTCATAGTTAGACAGTTGAAATTTTCACAGATGGTGCCGCTATATCATCAAATACTAAAAAACAGAATAAAATAAATATTTAAGGGGGCTCCCATATAACAGACATGATTTTTTTGCCGTTTTTATAGATAATGGTACCCTTCGTGCGCGAGTCCGACTCGCACTTCGCCGATTTTTATCTATAGGTACTTACTATGTACCTATTGCAAATTTTAAGCAGTGATTGCCCGAGAACGTAGAACATCCGCCTCTCATCATATACTGGTCCGATCAAAACGTCAGTCGCAGGTCCCAGTCTTGCTTGTTTATTTTTCGGTTCACTTAACTACAAATAATAACTAGTGCACAGCCCGGCACATAGTAACTCAAAAACTGGCATTTAGGTTACAAAATGTATGAAAATGACAGCTGTTAAGATTGACTATTCTTATCAGCCGGGGAATGTAACTGTAAATGTAACATATAATTTTCCCCACACAATAATGATGTTTGATCTATCTCACTTTAGTAGTTAATCCGTCATCCCCCGTACCCGGATATCTCCGGGTACCTACGTAAAAAAAATATATTGTTTGTTTTTTTCGCCGAAAGGCTTCACTCTCCTGTTGTCTAGTGCATGCGACGCCTTGCTGGCGCTAAGCGGCGTGCGCGCCGACTCTTTCAAAACCTTCACGTCACTATTCAGTTACACATCAAAAGTACGTATCTCATTACTACATACAAGCACCTAAACCGACCTGCGCTAACCGGTTATCAGAGTACCTTACCTTCCCTTCCCTTTATTCAATTACACTAGTACTAAGGTCAGGCCTATTGAAGCGATATCCCAACAGATCAATATTATTATAACATATATATTACAACAACAGATTAATACATAACATGACCAAAGGCGACTATTATTATTCACCATAAGCGTCATCATAAGCCTAAATACATCCCAATACTGGGAACACGCTGATAGTTGAGATTTTATTTAAGACTTCACGTGCAACATATGTATTTGTCGCAGGCAAATTGCATAATCCGCCGTATTACATTACGGCTAGCCGTTTTACAAAACAGAGCCGTTTTATATTATGGCGGGTCAACGATTAGCCAGATTGAATACGGCTGAACGAAAATCCGCCGGAATGTGTTCGGCGCTTTACGTTATTCAATTCGCCTAGCCGTAATGTAAAACAGCGGTTCAGTCGGATTGTATAATACGCCGTAATACATTACGGCTAGTCGTTTTATATAACGGCTAGCCGTTTTACATAACGACTAGCCGTTTTACATAACGACTAGCCGTTTTACATAACGACTAGCCGTTTTACATACCGGCTAGCCGTTTTACATAACGGCTAGCCGTTTTATAGAACGGCGGATCAACGATACTGAATACAGCTCCGCTCCCACAAGTCCGCCGGATTCAATTCGCCTAGCCGTAATGTAAAACAGCGGTTCGTTAGTCGCTACTTTGACATTATTTTGTTCAATTGATTAGGGTATTAATAAATATTCGGTTCTGGCGCTTCGCCGGCCGCTGCCGCGGCACGCTTGCTTCGCTCGCTCGGCTCGCGCGCTGTAGCGTCGCAGTTCTAACGAACACTCCTCCTCGCTCCGCTCGTCGTCGTACCTAACGAATACTCTGGGTAAATGTCCTAACCATGCGGCTAAACTAAACGTAAGCTCTTATGTTGTAGAACGTATCGCAATGACGATCCGGCTAATCGTTCAGCCGCCGTATTACAAAATGGCTCTGTTTTGTAAAACGGCTAGCCGTAATGTAAACCGGCGGATTATACAATCCGGCTGCGACATATTCACTCTTTGAACTTAGAAAAAAAGTTGCGTCATGAGTTTTCATCACAAAAAAAAACCGTGTCGCTTCCATAATAATATCCGGTTCGAAAAACCATATTATGTTTAACCACAAGTTCTATGTGTATACTAGTAAGACACGTATTCGTACTCATATTATTACCCCCATTTTAACCTCGCAGCTTTTACAATCGTATAAATAATATATTAAATAAAAACCGGCCAAGTTCGTGTCTGCCACGCGCAATGTACCGTATGGGTTCCGTAATTGTTCACCCGCCGTTACAATAATGTGACTAAAAAGTTTGAAAAGTTATAGTTACTAGAATTTAACAGAATTAACAACATTATCTAAGGTATCAATGGAAATCGTTCACAAGTTGGCTTTTGCAAAGTACATTTCTTAAGTTCCACTATATCTCGTTAACTAGTAATATCTAATTATTATTATTATTGTGAGCCTATATTGTCCCACTGCTGGGCAAAGGCCTCCCCCCCTCCTTTTCCATTGTTGACGGTCCTGCGGCGCGCGTCCTAATAATGTCTACTTAGTTATGATAATTTGCCTTTTAAATTCATTATATATACTACAATCATGAATTTTGCATATGCCTTGTAGCCACCGCTTGAAAGAGATAACAAAATGCAAAATGCAAACCCTAAAAACACTGTTTTTTTTTCAAGATTTTGCGTCATTTATATGTAATACTCATGCCAAATTACAGCTCTAGCATTCTAGTACTAGCGGTTAGTTACTGAGCTAAGTCGGGGACGGACGGACGGACGTCGGACATGGCGAAATTATAAGGGTTCCTTACTAACGAGCCATAAAAATGGGCTTCTAAATGGCATATTGGTAACAAACTACCAGTATCGTATATCGTATCTAACAACTAATAAGAAAACTTAGCAGTCAAGTTTTTATCTCCGTTCCATCTGTCCGAACGATTGTTTCTGCTCCATCGTTCCTGCACTGGAAATATCGCCGGGAATAGGAAAAGGCAAATCAAATCCAAATTGCTGCCAGAAGAGCCATCTATCACAAAGATATTGCGAAAGTTTGATGGACACATATTGCATCCGTTGGGATCACAGCTGGCTGTCTACACAAGTATCTCTAACTCTTGGTGGATTTATTAATGAATGCTTCTTCGAGCTTTCATTTAAACCGTCTACCCATTTTTTTTAAGTCGTCTAACTGGGTAAGTCAAGTGTTTATGAAGATGAGTGCTAATTTAGATTAGTGAACTTACTTAATGTAGTATGTGGTAAGTACCTCGTTTTTGAATGAATTACCTAATGCAAGCTTTGTCAATTTCTTAAACACCTGACAGCAGCTCATACAAACGTACCTATAATACTCAAGCCTGTAAACCCAAAACTGCCCCTTTTGAGAACATGTGAAGTTTAATTTCAGTACCGCTTGTAGAATTTGCAGTCTAAACATGGACAAAATGTGACGTTGCTAACCACTTGCTAACCCATCGCCCACAACAGACTTGAACTCTTTCCCCGTAGCCGACTCTTCACGACTAGCACGAAACGAACGGTGCACGGTGTGGTGCTATTCTATACCTTACACCATACAGTGATTCAAACAACTCAATTACAGTCAATTGAGTGTAGAATTTATGTTAGTAGTAAAATTTTACTTAACAAAGGAGTACTCAATAGTTTAAGTAAATACACCAATAAGATTACTTGAATAATGATCCAGTTGAGCTACTAGTGGAATATTTTGAAGAGGTAAAGTTTGTAAGTTGGTATGGTAGCTTCGAGAATTTATAGCTTTGTACAGTCGAGGGCATAAATATGTAGACATTTTTGGACCTAATTTCAATGGAATAAGATGAAAAAGTGTATACATATTGGTGCCGTTGACTGTACTACAATGTAGGTTTGTATGTAGGTGTAAACCCTGTAACTACTCCTCCAATAAAAACAACTTTTTATACATATCCCACTATCCTATTAATATACTCACCGGCAGAAAATTTGTCCCAAAAACTTTTCGTGATTTCAAACTATAAATTTAATAAATTAAATAATGTTTAATACCTATAGAAAATTTTGGGGCATATTTATTGCCGGTGAGTGTATTATAAATGCGAAATTTTATATGTTTGAATATTTAGATGTGTGGATGTTTATTACTCAATCACGCCAAAACAGCTGAAAGGATTATGTTGAACCTTGATATACAACGAGTTTGTAGCTTGAATTAACATATAAGATACTTTTATCCCGATAATCATCCCTCGGAGGGATGAAATAGGGAGTAGGTTAACGCGGACGAAGTCGCGGGCAAATGATAGTTACTTCATATGTATAATGGACCAATGAATGGACACAGGCTTTGTGCCGCGGCTTCGCTTGTGCTGTTTGCAACAGGCGTACGGAACCACGCTGGCAGAAGTAAATAAACGATGAACCGTTAATACATTACCTACTTATATAAATATCTTGTCGGGAATAGGTTCGCCCATGAGCAGCCTTACTGAATACACACATTATGCGCAGTTACGTGTTCTAACGGACAGCTTTACTACCGAGATCGATATTACGTAGACAAGGATAGACGAGTACTCAGACCAATATACATACATCAATATCCATATTTAACCAGCTTCAAATAAAATACAAAGACACATAGGTAGACTGCTAAAATTGCACTTCCTAGGTATACGACTATATACGCTTTATCGTAATGTATAAAAAAATGGAGGACCATGAGGACGTTCTCAAGGGTAGATTCTAAAAAATACCTACCAACAAATTAAGAATATTAATTGGTTTAATAAGTTTTTATGATCTTTTATTTTTCTTAAAATAAATAACATATCAGTTTCCTATTCCTGTACTTATAATATACGTGTAATATACACTGGCGGTTTAAATAATATATACAAAAATACTTTATCATGCATAATATGCTAATAATAAGGCATTTCAGTTAAAATGTGTCAAATGTGTGTCATCCACGAAGGCGCGCACCTCCACAGCCCAATCCGTCCGTACCATATGTGATTCAAGCAAAGAAGACAATTAACTGCCAATTGGAGGAAATAATTCGTGTATAAGCAAATTTTGGCATATTTGTAGATAAATATGCCATTTTATAAAGTTACCTTGCCCCTATATGGGAGCCCCCCTCAAAAACTAAATGGATGGCTTCAAATTTTCTCAGTTTAAGCATCGTGTTGACCCACATTTACACACATCATCAAAGAATATTTTTAAATGCTTATAAGTGGGCTCCCATACAGCTAAAGGGGGGCGCGAAAAATAAATTCGACCTAATCCATCGAGTGTGGTATCGTTATTTAGAACTCATTGAGTGTATAAATACTGTATTTTTTGTTTTTAAAAATATTGAGAAACAAAGGAAAGAGACCCAGCCATGAGGTGACTTATAGGTAACATTCACCCCTTTAAAATCTCATCAAATATTCATCCTAGCGAAAAAGTGCGTAAAACCTTTCTTGTAGAGAATTGTATGTAGATTACTCATGTCTAAGAACATTTTTAGCTATCGGCCACCGTTTAAGAGTTTTATACGAAAAACTAAAAAAAATACCTTTACACACGCCTCTACCCGTTATCTCCACCCCCATCCCCCAGGAATTTTAGTATGTTATTAAGGACATATTTATCTACAAGTATGCCGGAATTTGCTTATACGAGAATTATTTCCGCCAATTTATCCTTCATAAACTGGATCAGTGTAGAGGGCCGCGTTGTCGTGAATGACACGCACTATAATCAATGGACATACCAAGAAAGTGCTAATTCGATACGTTAATTTAGTTAAGTTTTAAATTCATAGGTAGGTATTACCTACATATGAGATGAAATGTAATTATTCATTAGTTAACGTATATCAAAATGCACCTACTATTATTTGCCTCATTAAAAAAGTTTATCACTGTAAGATTTTATTAATATAATAATAAATTTTAGTGTTAAATCAAAAGAGTAATATTCCCACATGTCAAAATAATAATCTCGTTTTTAGGGTTCCGTAGTAAACAAGGAACCCTTATAGTTTCGCCATGTCCGTCCGTCCGTCCGTCCGTCCGTCCGACCCCCCCGTTTTTCTCAGTAACCGTTAGTACCTCCCGTACTTGTGAAGTGGTGGTGAATTTTTTTTTTCTGCCAAACCCCATCGTGTGGGGTATCGTTGGATAGCTCTTTTAAATAAGTAAATATTACTCGTATAAGGTTTCTAAAAGCGTTTTTGATTAAAGAATTAGTTAGCGTGATATTAAGCTTTGAAGTGATAATTTTTGTTATGGTCAAGTGTCCCCCCCCCCCCTGCCAGTTAAACGGTGGCTACTAGGCATGTGAAAAAAATCATGGTAGTACCATATACGATGAATTTAAAAGGAAAACTATCAGAGCTAAGTAGACATTACTAGTTAACGAGTAATAGTCGAACTTCAGAAATGTACTTTGCAAAAGCAAACTTTCGTACAATTTCCATTGATGCCTTAGATAATGTTGTTAATTCTGTCAAAAACATTGTAAATATAAGTTTGCAAACTTTTTAGTCCACATAATGTAACGGGTGGACGACTACGGAACCCTACCTTGCGCGTGGCCCGACACGCACTTGGCCGGTTTTTTTAAACACAATGATAAACAGAATGACACTGGTTAATGAATGCAGTTTACACCGAAATGCAGAAAATCAGTGTGACTAAAACGTATTAAATACAACTTATACTATACCTGCACTGCAAACGGCTAAATTAGAATGGCTCATTTACTAATTTATAACCATATTTTACACAGGTATATTGGCATAACCATATTTTATACATTCAGTTTCGCGCCTCTCAGGAAAGTGAATAAAATAATGAGTTGAGAAAATTATAGCCACGCTCTTAACTACCTCTAACCTCGTTTTCATTTTAAAAGCCTTTAATGGTTTTCAATTAATAGAATACTGACAGTGACATTCCGGTGCCTGAGAATACGGCCACCACTTAACAGCACTACAATATTCAACGGACGCAAATAGGTGCTAACATTTTCATTTGGGTAGGCGTAAATAGTTCATTACCTACTATCAGGGGAGAAACGACGGACGGGAGTGCGAATAAGGTCGTCGCACTATTGTCGCTGCATCACTAGTAGATGTTTCCACGTATGTGCACTTATGTGGCACATAGCACAATGTGCAAGATCAAGGCGCGAGCCGCGGTCGCCGCTTCCGCTTCTCGTGCGAGGAATTCCGCAGGCACGTGAAAATTGCTTCGATATTCTTTAATTACTTTAATGAAAGAAACCTTTGCCTTCTCCCGCATTTCCTTCGATTATTTCAGTGATCATCCGTTATTTTATTAAATTCGGTTAACAAGGCACCCGTTTCCTGTGACAGGGGATCCGTGCATAGATATTAAAACATAAAAATCTAAATATTATTGTTATTGCCAATTTGGGCTAAATAAAAATATTGCTTATGTTTAATGATTTTATCTCCGTGCATTAAAATGATTTAACTTTCGTGTTCGGGGATCATCCTGTTGAAAAGTCGAAAGTTAGGGAGACAAGTTAGGGAGAAAAACACGGTGATAGCCTCCTGAGTATAATTATATACAGAGTATAATTTAATGTTCTTGAATTTAGAGCTTTTCGTGGTTCAAAAAAAGATCATAATTATTTTTGATATTGTACACAATTTGATACGTGAGGAGGATGGTGAATATTTCATGTGCGAATTTAGACTCGCATTTGGCGTAGATACTAAACAGTCATTTTCAAAATTTTACAAACCAACAGACCGACAGACCTAAGTATTACTTACGGAACCTTAAAAGCGTGGTTCAGCGCCCCAAATTGGCCAAGAATTGACACTTAAGGGGGAACCAACTATGAATACTAACTATGCGGGAAGAGGTTACTATGCAACTTACCTAGTATGTAGGTACGTCTAGATACGCGTAGCAAATAACCACCCTACCAGCGTAGAAGAAAAACTAAAGAACCATAAGACAATCACGATTATTAACGAGCATGGCGATTAAAAGCTTTCGTCTTGGCGTTCACCGATGTAAACATTATTAGACTGTGCACTTTAATTATTTCATTAACTATCTAAACGACTATCTATAGCAGCTCCATAAACGTGGGTGTTAAATTATTATATCGCGCTAAGCCTGGCAGAAAGGGAACCTCGTAGTAAAATCGGCGTGATCGATGTTGGCGATTACCATCACACCTGAGAGAAAGTACGACAAGGTACACACATAAATTTAATAACAGTATTAGATGTATTGGATTGCAGAGACGGAGCAGCGTCTGGGTTGCAGGGCCGATGCGGCGAGAGTACCGTTAGTGGCGCGAGTGGCCGCCGGCCGCCGCAGCTATGCTATTCACAAAGCCTCAATTCATATCTCGCTTACCTTATACATATAAGTCGATCTCGAGAAACGTAACACTTATGCGTAATTGGAGGCCCAACATACACTGGATCACGTCATGGTAGACATTGTGAACATATTTAAGCCCAGCAGCCAGCGATCCACACGAGAGACGACCTAACCTACATCACACCACATGTTACACTAATCATATCAAATCAAAGCTCAACCTACTAAACGCAAATAAACGTCTGCTAAATGTCATGTAGATTAGAATCATTATTCGTCTATAAAGAAACTAAATTATATTTGATGTAGAGTAGGTATGAGTGAACCTATGCATTTCGGAACTAAATAACATGGTAATAAGTTTCAAAATTGTACATGGGTTTTTACAGTTGATCATACATGATGTTTAAACTTGGAGTTACGTAGGCAGTTTCATTTATAAGCTACCAGTTACTATCATAACTGCCGAAAGGTCATTGGAACAGTAGCACGTAATTAGATCTCAGATCTTACCTGTTTCATCTGCAATGAAGTGTTACTATATATTTATGTAGGTACCTACGTACTATACATACCTACACCTACCCAAGTTATTATCTGCGCCGAGTCACTATTCCATTCTACTTGGTTATACATATGATGCCAAAGTTTAACCAAAGGCCACTTTTGCGGACAATTACCTTACTGACAACGTGCTGGCTTAGGTACGCACTGTACGTCTTTAGACATGACAGCACTTTACGAAACGCAAATGCAACCAGATAGACGCTAGCCGAAGCCTTTGTCAAAGGAGTACGACTAATCAGCTTTACACGGACGCTCATAGAATATGCCGCTAATACGAAGATGGCCCGTTACAGGCTACATGTATGACCTCGACTCGAACATTGTGATGTCGTCTTGTCAGCGGTGACTTGCACATTGATACGAAACAAAACAGCGCACTAATAGATTACATGCAACTACCACACCCCACCGCATTCTGGGACAAGTCAACATTGTACACACTAACTGTCAATTACACTCTGTACCTATCCATTACCAGAAGATCAATCGAAAGCACTGAAAGTCCGTATCATAATGCCCCGTATTCGTTATTGGTCATGTTTTCTCTCGGATATGTGGGTCGAGTCGTGAACGTTACTGCTTTGATTATATCGAAGAGAACAATGTTTGTAGCAATGTTGTGTTGGACCCGAATTTGGATGAAAACGCTTAATTATGTGTGTACATCATGCACATAAAAGGTACTCAGGTAAAATAGTACTAACGTTAATGAGAAATCAGATAATGTTCGCTGCTTTACGCAATGCAATGACTTTGTACGCTTGACCTTTAAACAATTAATATCTTTGTTAAACAAACTTACAATACAATAAGTAATACGAGTATTTTACGTAACGAAGATCTCCCAGTGTATATCGGTATGCAAGTTGCGAAATAAGGAAACGAATTTAAATTTCTCTTTCGGATCTTCTTTTCAGTTATATTATGACTTTATCACTTTGTATACGAGTTGCAACGGCTTTTAGATTTGTTCATCTCACTTAAGCGTTTTTCGCGCAGAAACAAATTTAAATTGGCATCTCATTCGACTTATGGTTTTGACCCAGTAGTTGCACTAATCGTGGAATGTTTCCTGCTAGCCGAATTACTTGGCATATAATTCTGAGCAATCTTTTCATATTTGCTTGACCCAGTGTGAACGCTGCGCGAAATTTAACAGCTCTACTTGAGTAAATGTAATTTAACAACAGTTATGAATCATTTGCTATTTCAAACATACCTACAGGTTTGTTATTTATTAAGGTACCTAACTAACCGATAGATTAAGACGCGTTACAATTCACTTTTCCACGTCATTATGATTATTGATTGGTAATGGAATGTTCTGAATGGAGCGCTCGTGGCTCAGCGGCGCCTGCGTACCGCGTGCGGTATCTCAGGTTAAGCAACATGGGCAGCGGTCAGGACTTGGATGGGTGACCGCTTTGAGTGGTTACTAAACTGAGCGCTCCCGTGCTTTGGAAGCCACGTTGCTGTCTATGGCAGCAGTCTTGAGAACTTCTAACAGTCAAGTTGCCCACTCACTTGACAAAGCCTAATCCCAATAAGGTCTAGTTTCCTCTCGGGGTTGGAAGGTCAGATGGCAGTCGCTTTCGTTAAAACTAGTGCCTACGCCAAATCTTGGGATTTGGTAGCGGACCCCCAGGGGCCAGCATCCTTCAGGATGCAACTGTACTGGGATAACGCTAGGCGGATGATGAAGAATGGAATGTTCTGAATATCCCTTCTAGATATTTTGCTAATCTGTCAAACAATTGTATCATTGTAAATGTAATGTGAAGTAATTACATTTTTTTTAAATACCGATCAGTAGGAACTGTACATCATCACATCACTAGCAAACTGAATGTTTTAAAACATTCTGTACATGATTTTTCATCTAGGACTTAATACTTTTATACACTTGCATGTATCATATGACGGACGCTGTATGAATGGGCACGGTCATTGAAAGCGAATAACATCCTTTGGTGATCTTAGAAGCCCCGCGACATTGGAAAACGGCCTGTATATGGTTTTATTAGAATAGGTAAGTACTTTTCTATTTCTTTTCTTTTACTGTACCGACTTGGTGCCTTGCTCCCTTAACGTAGGGGTCGTAGGGCCAGAACGCAGGTTGCCGGTATAGTAAAAATAATAATATTATTAATGTAAATTAATACATTAAAGTAGAGGTATATACTCTACTAAGTACCGTTCAGTAAAAATAATGTAGGACACTGTGCATTACCGGCTATCCATCGGCATATAATTAAGGCTAGCCTACATTCCTGTCTACTCTTAAATTTACCAGCAAGAAATGCAACGAAGTGTATTCAATTGCAATTTGAATAAGTAACACCATTGGGAGTAGAACTAAGTCAAAGTTATAAATGTACAGTTATTCAGGTGCTCTGTGGGTGTAACACAGTAGCAATTAGAAATGCCGGTGCCGCATTCTGTATTTCGCTACTGATTTACTATTCAGTTCGGCGTGGATAAACTACTGAAATGTTACCTAAGTAGGTGCTTGTTTGAGGCAGCCGGTTTAAACCTAAATATTTATCCCCTAATAACTACATCTTGAAACTGAATTTATACTTGACAGTTCGATTTATTCATTATTCGCGCGTTTCAAACTTTCAACCGCCTCATTTTCTTGGACACGTTTTTTACGAATTGGCTGTAGATTTTGGTGGTATTTCTGAGTTAGTTGGTAGAATTCCCGTAGTTTTACGAAATGGGTCATTATTTGGGCGTTTGTTCCAAATCACTTTCATGGTCACTATTTTGTCGAGTTCGTGTAAAGATTTTAATGCTGTTTTCAGTTATTTGGTAGAAGTACGGGACATATACCAACTAACTCCGAAATTAGGTACTTATATCGGAGAAAACACCTGTTCACAAATATCTAAACGCGAGGCTATTGTCAAGGCTTGATATCCAGTGTAAAATATTCTTAATTTTACCATATAGTTACGTCACATTTGAAAGCGGAGGATGTTTTAAAAAGTTAGTAATAATAATAACTTTGAGACTGGTAATTGTAAATATTAACCAGAAAGCTTAATAACGCCTGTGACTGTAGTTACGATAAGATTACACAGGGCTAAGTATAAATAATTATTCTGATTAGGTGAACCGGTGCTAAAATATAACACCAGTTTAATTTAAATTACTAGGTGTAGGTAGAAAATACCTGCGTGACGTGTGTGACAGGCTGTAAATAGTGTACTTAACACCTGCGGATACTTCCTAACGTAAATTTAATAGTCATTTCTGACACATTCTGGGGTGAAGGGTGACACATTGTAGGGCGTCCGGTTTAAAAATGGTTTTACTTCTACATAGTGTGGACTTTTTAAATTTGTGTTTACTTGAATAGACAAAAACATCCCTGTGATCGACACTGACCCAACAGATGGCACTTTCAATCATATGTAATGGTGACAGAGGGGAATAATGGGTCATAAACACTTGAAAAAACAAATATCGTCCCTCCTGAGGTCTATATTTTACGGCTTATGTGTATGTTGGTTATGCTTTTATCACATAGATTTACTTATAGTAGGTAACGAATACACCGTTTATGCGGGTTACAAGACCAATTCAAAATTATGGGGAGGTATCCCCATTGCAAATGTCCCGCTCTAACATGCGTGAGTTTGCGATTAACCATCCCGCTCTGTACAGAAGGTCTGCGCGTAGTTTTCGTAAACATTTTTAAACATAAGTAATCATTAAACCAATCATTTTATCAAAGCAAACCCTACGAATTTGTCTATACCTACTTAGGGTCTTAAATTGAGTAAAAAAATGTAAAATATCAATAATATAGCCGTAACATTCCAAAAAAAAACATTACGAAAAGGGGTAATTTTGCAATTTTTTTTCTATCGAGTGAAATTCATCAGTTCTTGTAACTGACTACGATTTTAATTAGACAAGATCCTTATGTAACACATGTATATTTTTTTTAGAATTTAAGACACTATATTCTATGTCTCAGATGGTTTAAAAAAACTCAAAAGTGGTAAAATCCAGTTTTAAGCTTTGTAGCCCTTAACTTTTAATATGTCCACAGGAGAGACGCGAACCTAAATCTGTGTGTGTCCCTATGTACTGTCATCTATTCAGATTTCAGACTATTTATTAATAAATGTACATCTCATTTACACGTCACAATTACACACATCGTCATTATTGGGCACAAAGGTGTCGAGCACTTAGAAGTTTACCTCACTTATAGGAATAGTTATGATTTTCATCGTTATTAAATAATAACTGATAATATCCAATGATTGACAAGTGAGCATGAATCAGCTACGCGAGCGATCAGTGAATGATAACAATTGACTTTCTATTTCATTCTCCAACCCGTGACCATTCCTAAGTGTTCTTATTCTAAGCTTGTGAAAAACACTTTACTTTCTCAGTATTCTGACTTTTCGATCTTGTTATTCTCATTGTATGTATTTATAATGCATTTATAACTTGTGTACCTGATAAAAAATCACAGCGATGATTTAATTAGTTTAAATGTATGTCTTATGATATTTAGTTATTATTTGCTTTGTAAATTATGGTTTTAAAAACAATTCGTTAATACTTGTTTGTAGACGCCTAATAAAAAACGTCGATTAATTTATTATTATTATTATACATATTTAATTATGATAGGCCATTTCGCGATTGTATTAAGGGGAGGTATCCCCAACGCAACTGTCCCGCTCTAACACGCGTGAGTTTACAATTAACCATCCCGCTCTCTACGCCAGCTCTGCGCGCAGTTTTGTAAATATTTAGCTATCGTCATTAAGCCAATCATTTTATCAAAGCAAACCCTGCGAATTTGTCTATAACTATTTACGATCTTTAATTGAGTACAAAAATTAAATGTTAAATATCAGTAATATAGCCGTAGTATTGAAAATACATTCCAAAAACCGGCCAAGTGCGTGTCGGGCCACGCGCAAGGTAGGGTTCCGTAGTCGTCCACCCGTTACATTATATGGACTAAAAAGTTCGCAAACTTATATTTACTATGTTTTTGACAGAATTAACAACATTATCTAAGGTATCAATGGAAATTGTACGAAAGTTTGCTTTTGCAAAGTACATTTCTGAAGTTCGACTATTACTCGTTAACTAGTAATGTCTACTTAGCTGTGATAGTTTTCCTTTTAAATTCATCGTATATACTACTACCATGATTTTTTTCACATGCCTAGTAGCCACCGTTTAGCTGGCAGGGGGGGGGGGTGGGGACACTTGACCATAGCAAAAATTGTCACTTCAAAGCTTAATATCACGCTAACCAATTCTGTAATCAAAAAATGCTTCTAGAAACCTTATAATATTTTTAAAAGAGCAATCCAACAATACCCCACACGATGGGGTTTGGCAGAAAAAAAGTTGCACCACCACTTTACATGTAGGGGAGGTACCCTAAAAAAATTTTTTTTTAAATATTTTATTCTACCGTTTTGTCGGCGTCATTGATATGTATACTCATGCCAAATTACAGCTTTCTAGTACTAACGGTTACTGAGAAAAACGGGGGTCGGACGGACGGACGGACGGACATGGCGAAACTATAAGGGTTCCTTGTTTACTACGGAACCCTAAAAAGGGGTAACTTCGCGATTTTTTTCTATCGAGTGAAATTCATCAGATCATGTAACTGACTAGCGATGACTGCGATTTTGACTAGACAAGATCCTCATGTAACACATATATATTTTTTAGATTTTAAGACACTATATTCTACGTCTCAGATGGTTTTTAAAAACTCAAAAGTGGTAATACCCGGCCTTAAATAAATAAATGGGATGGAGACCTGTGAAGCATTAACTTGTTATATTCATTATAGACGTTTACTACCTATTAATTTTTTTATATAAGTAGTAAATAGTAGTAGTAAATTTTTGTATGGAACTCAGAGGGCGTTTCTTACCCAAAATTGTCACTTGACACGATATTAGCATTTTATTATGTAAGGACTGCGCGCACTGCTTTGTGCCAAGATACTTCCGATAATAAATTCGTCCCTATTCTTTTATTCCGCCAAAACGCAATATTATTCAAATGAGACCTATATTGTAAATCTGTTACTCGACAAAAAAGTTGTATTAATTCGGCGATATTTATCTAAGCATGTTGCAGATTAAGGCGCTACACTGAGAAATTTGGAGACTTTGAAACGGTGTCCTGCCCAGACTAGCAAACAGTAGGGGCTGATTTTCAGATATATGATTCTTGACTATATGATTGTGGTACTGACAATAGCGAAACATGATTGCTTAAAATTTTCTCGATAGAAAATAAATCCAAAGTCGAGTCTATATTTTCCTTTTTTTCCTCAGCCTACTAAAACAACGCATTATTAAAAGACACGATTAAGTTAATACGATGGTATTTGACCTCATCTAGGTACTGACAAGAGGAAATTTAATAAACCTGCACACAGTCAGATATTTAACGAGATTTGTCTAAAAAGCCATTCTCGGAGAGGGTTGCATCCCGTTTTGTCGTGAGCGAAAAACAAAGGGTGTCTCTTTCAATCGATATATCGCCTTAAGCCTGGTTTGAAGAAAGTTGTAATTTAAATCTAGCAACGGCTAGATACTAGTAGATACTATAAAATTATATTTCAAAAAACCGGACAAGTGTAAGTCGGACTCGCGCACCGAGGGTTCCGTATCAAATAAAATTAAAAAATAACTGAAATAATGGTTATACTCGTAAATAATAGTGGCTCTGTGAGCTGTAGACCTCGTGAGTGTTTTTTTTTCCATAAATATATTAGGTATCAAACCTGCTCACGATAGGGTAGGATGAGCGAGAAGCGATTAGAGCTAGAAATTATATTCAGAGGTCAGGCTTATACTGGTTCTTCTGAGACAAAATTTTCCGTGCATGAGCACTGTGAGCAGGCATTGTAAATATCTACATCATTTTCTGGTTTGGTTCAGAGATACAAACCCCATCCCCGAATACATTAATTTGAGGGATAGAAGTACCTTATATATTAACCAGGCTAAAAACTCTCCGTATAACAAGTTTCATCATAATCTGTGTTCAGCCGTTTTTGCGTGATTGAGTAGGAAACATCGAAACATCCTAACTTTCGCATTTATTAAGCAGGATATTTTTTTATGCTTTCATTGCAAATTTACAGTTTGTTTCAGATTGTTCCCTGTATGTATGACGATATTACTTGCCAAACATAGTTCTAGGTCAACGGGAAGTACCCTATAAATTTTTGATTCCCTTGATGGCGTCGAAATGAACGTTTTTTGCGGCATAAACGACCGTACCTTTTTCCGTTAACTTGATTTTTTCACAGCTTTGAGAAACTGTAGACCTAAGTATATGGTTTTAATTTTAACTCGATACCGGACGCGTTCCCGTGATAAAGGGTCTTGACAGACAGCTAGACAGACGGACAACAAAGTGATCCTATAAGGGTTCCGTTTTTTCCTTTTGAGGTACGGAACCCTAAAATCATTTTTATAAATAATTAATAATTAATATACAAATAGATATTCCATATAAGTACGAG
The DNA here is from genome assembly GCA_951800055.1 of Cenopis cana. Lineage (NCBI taxonomy): Eukaryota > Metazoa > Arthropoda > Insecta > Lepidoptera > Tortricidae > Cenopis > Cenopis cana. The sequence continues at coordinate 8,478,804 of OX637476.1, read as the reverse complement.
AAATAATTAATATTCAAAATAATTTAAAAAAATTATTAATTAATACTTTTTAATGTAAATAAATATAAAAAGTCAAGCTATGGTTAATTTCATGTGCTCGGTTTACCAAACCCTTTTCGGAATAGTGCTTGCATGATTTTATGTGTGTATATTTTGTATCTAATTTTTTTTTAAGATACCGTTACCGAAATGCTTAAATTTTCAAACCGTATTTTAATCAATTTCGTTGAGCAAATCGAACATGACTCAATTTAGATTGTGCTGACCTAAATTTCACAACCCTCGCTGGCCCGAGCAATCTGAGTTTTAGAATTAGCTTATAATTAGGGCACTTCATCCGAAGTCTCTACTAATTATTCAAGTCCTCCTGTATCTAAAATATTCAAGAAATTTTATTCATATTTGTGTTTTAAAATGAGTATACAGTGTCTAATGAAATACAAGCTTCAGAGTTCAATATTATAATATGATACCAAAGATTCATGATCTTTGGTATCATATCCATCCATGATCTTTGATGATACCTACATAAGCTAATAGCAAACATGAAACAGTAAAGAAAATACTTCGGAATAATAACATATTTTATGTCACACCTGGCCATAAAGTGGCCATTATCGCACGCTCCGCGCGCGAAAAAACCCACTTCCTGGCCAGGGGGTGACATAAAATATTGTACTTACCACGGGCGATAATAAAGAAAGCCTCAGATCGCATATTTATCGCCCTTGCCTTCGGCTCGGGCGTAAAATACCTGCGATCTGAGACATTCTTTGTTTTATCGCCCTTGGTAAATAATGTACTATTATGTCACACCTGGCCAAAAAGTGGCCATTATCGCACGCTCCGCGCGCGAAAAAACCCACTTCCTGGCCAGGGGGTGACATAAAATTTTGTACTTACCACGGGCGATAATAAAGAAAGCCTCAGATCGCATATTTATCGCCCTTGCCTTTGGCTCGGGCGTAAAATACCTGCGATCTGAGACATTCTTTGTTTTATCGCCTTTGGTAAGTAATGTACTATAAAATGTCACGAGTATAAGTAGGTACCTAAATGTTGAAACCATCATCTGGGCTTCCAATCGATTATAAGAGTATATTAAGTATGAATAATGCCTAAATAAATATAGTTCAACAGCCGTGATGCATTTGCCGAGTAAGTTACGAAGGCGGCGGGTGCTCGGAACCCGCTCCTCGCCACCGCCATTGTTGCCACTATAGTTTGCATGAAAATAGAGAAAACTTTCCATGTATGTCACCGTTCCGAATAAAATATACACGTCTTTCTTTCGTGTTTTGTTCCTGTGCAACTAGCAAAAGTATTGTTTGCTAAACAATGAAGAAAGATACCGTCGCAATAACAATTAAGAGTTCAAATTATAAAACTTTTGCCCGCGACCCCGGCCACCTGTTTACCAAGCTTATTTTACACACTTCACGCTATACATTTATTCGGGGTAGAAAATAATATTAATCCTTGTTATATTTTTTGACGATCAAGTGTGAGTAACGTGTAAGTGATAGTACGTAAGTAGAACATCTATTTTACGTTCACAAAAAACTTAAAATGTATATATAAATGCCTAAACTATAATTTTCATGATATTTAAAATGAAATATTTTACTGGCCTTCCTATTAGAAGCCGGTTTATGGATTTTAACTGACAAACATATCTAAAACAAATATTTCATAATGAACATGTAGAAAATAAATTTTTGGAAATATGAGCGTTCGAAACGTGCCTTAGGACATCGGATATCCGATTAGCAAATCAGCAAACGTGAATTACGTCGAATGTTGTATAGGAATTTCGTGCGAAGTAATTTTGAAGTTCGGAATCATGATACGGACCCAAGAAAATATTATTTTCAATACCTAATTTTGTAGGTTTTTCAATATTAACTACTTACGTCACATAGTGGAAAAAATATCTAGGGATTTAGTATGAGAATTAAGAGTTTTCAAGATTCGAAATACGAAAAAAACTAAGTTTTAAAATCAAAGGTAAAAACACATTTGATTTAAAACGCCGGCAATAATTAAAATTTTCACCTTATTCCATTGTAATAAAATGAAATATAAAACATGTTTTTGTAGGTATTCGACTCTAGTTAGTTCGCTATGAAACACGTAGAATTAAAAAGTTACATAGCTGTAAACTAGCGACCATCACGATAATAACTAACAATTATATTCTATCGACTCAGTCGCATTCTTTCTGAAATTCTAAGCAATCGCTTTCAAATCAATGAACAACAAACAATTGCTGTAAACAATTTTGTAAACGATTTTTAACGATGCAATGTATAACAAAACACTATAGACACCCTAATTGGCTGGCTAAACGATATGTGCCAAAATATTGTGTATCAGATTTGTTCCATGTTCCATACAATAAGCGGTAAAAATTTTCATCCTGAACAGATTTGCATGTCTTTGACCGAAAATAGTGCAAAATTCCAAAGTCATTACGTAAACATTTCTAGAGATTGGCTTTACTGCGATACTCGGTAAACGGACAGTTTCAATTGCAACTAGCAATTACTTTGCCCAAGGTGAAAAGCGACTTTCCTATGCTTACCACTTTGCACCTAGTAGTTAAAAAGAAATTTCGCATATGTTCAATACGTACGTTGTACAGTCAAGGTTTCTGTCCAATGGCAAGAGTCATATGCTGCGTTACATATGTATTTATAAAGAGGATTAATTCAATACACTTTTGCACCTGGAGGCCGATTTTTGAGTCTCGAACGCTCGAATTTTCGGAAAAATCGGCCCGCCTGTACCTAGTTTCAAACCCCCATGATAATGTTTATGCTTACGAGGAAAAGTACAAACAAAATCAATATTAGGACCTACCGATCTGCAAACCCCTTTGCTCACAACAGTATGGATAATTAGTGGACGTGAAGGGGAACAGCGGGTAGAGATTAGTTTATGGCCGCAAGCACTGTTTCCACAACAACGACTTGCTAATTATAATACCTAACTACTTGTCTCACCCTTTAAACGGTTAAGTTTAATTAAGATTCCTCTTCCAATCTAAGTTTATAACTACTCTAAGTAATGAATTACGGAGCTATACTATGAATTTTAAGGGCGAACGTCAGGTGTTTACTTATACGATTAAATTGACACAATTTTCACTAATGGACTAGTGGGTTACCTAGTTGGGTGAAAAACATTTTCCAGTATGAGTAAAGTTGAATTCAGTGTGAGTTGTGTTTTTTCTCCGTATGCATTCAAAGTTTTATGGCCTTATTTTGGATGGATACACACAGGTGACACAGGTAGGTACAGTCACGAGTTTTAATTTGTGACCCCCTTAAGGTTGACAGTACTGTCAAACAGTATGAATAGAAATTCAAAGAATAAGTTTGCGAAATGGGTCCTAAATTAATGCATGTGACCGTACCTATTACATAAAACTTATTTGTGATTGATGGTTTGTATGATTGTTGTAGCATTTATATGTACAGTCAAGGGCATCAATATGTGTACATATTTTCACCTTATTCCATTATAATAAAGTCCAAAAATGTATATATATTTATGCCCTCGACTGTACCGACCTAAACTGTTAAATGTCGTTTGGTTTAGTTTTTGTCACGATCAATACTCAATACTCAATACTTTATTGCACATAATGGTTAGACATAGTTGGAATTACATATGCTCTTATCATAAGTCTCACATTATGTACGAGTATCCTGTTGGGCGCAGCAATTTTTAATACCATGATATCATGATTTTGACTAAGTTACAGGAAATAGGTAGGTACTAAGTACGTACTACGAAACGAAACGAGGGCTCGCGGCGTTTAGCGAGGACGAATAGACAGGTTTAATGCCTGAATGGCTCGTATTTCTTTAACAAGCAAGCGGAGCCGATGACAGATACGCCGGAGCAAATCTTTTGACGTTACATTTATCGCGTTCGCGAGGGTTCATTGTTCTCTACAAAAGCAACTACATGCCTACTTTGTTGTCAATGTAATTTAATATCTTGTAACATTTAAGAGTGCCTCCGCAGCACGGGAAAACTGCGGACAGTACCACGTCGAACTCTACTACACGCCAAAAACGCGAGGGTAATAGGGCCGACCTACTACGAACACCTACCTGCTGACATAAAAAATGAACAAAGCGAGGAAACGTTTAGGCGCAAACTGAAGAACCTTCTATTGGATAAGTCATTTTACTCTGTAAATGAATATATTACAACACTTAAATAATTGACATTTTATTTTATTATAAATTGTAGTTATTACAATTTCATTGTACTTGTTTAATGTTTAGTTATAAGACAACATATGTATATAAATATTTTCTTTTCCTCTCTAGTTTTTTTAGATATGACATTAATCATTATTCTGACATTGTTTTCATAATTGGTATTATTTTGTATTTAATTTTTGTTTTATTATAAATTTTCATAATATTGTTACTTTATACATCATGACGATCTTTTTGTGAATTCGTGTTATTTTAATTGTATAAAATGACATGTAAATTTTCATCAAGTAATAAATAAACTAAACTAAACTAAATGATATCAAATTATGAGATTACACTTTAGGTCAAAAACGACATTATCTAATGGATTTGGGTCATACACGGATAGGGACAGAAAGCGTATAATTTTTGATCGGACTCATAATATTCTCTGCCGTGCACAATAGCTGTTAACTATCAATTACAGGAGAGACCACTTTTGTTTTTTTTTCAACTTGTAAGAATGCCTCGTTTATTTTTGTTGTAGGAAGAGTTATTTACATAACAGAAAGTATAACACAGTTATTTTGCCAAAATACAAGTTTTTGACGCCATGAGGAGGGTATAAGATACTTCTAGGGCCATAACGGTAGGCGATTTTTTTTAATTTCAAGGTACTACAGTCGATACTGTGTTTTTTAATGTTAGTAAAATGTTATCACCTGGATCCAGCGGGGCTTTCACAACTGACGATTCGACCCGACTGGATATGAAAAAAATCTACCTTCATCTTCCTAATTCGTACAGTGCGATAGTGAGGCACGAATTGCCGACTCGCCCGTGACGTGATTTGACAATATAATCTGCTAGTCCACCTGTTCCGCCACTATGTCGGTCCGACTCCAGGACCGGAACTCGAAACCTGTTCCGCTGCAGCGGGGAGTCAGGCAAGGAGATGTTATTTCTCCTAAACTGTTCTCCGCTGCACTGGAGGATGTTTTCAAGAATCTGGACTGGAGAAGGCTAGGCATCAACATAAACGGCGAGTATATCACTCATCTTCGGTTTGCTGATGACGTAGTAGTCTTGGCTGAAACCATGGAGGATTTAAGTACAATGCTCGATGACCTCAGTAAAGCCTCCGAGCGAGTTGGTCTAAGGATGAACATGGATAAGACGAAGATCATGTCAAATGCCCATGTAGCACCAACTCCCGTTACAATCGGACGCTTTACGCTCGAAGTTGTAGACGATTATGTATACCTAGGACAGACTGTCCAGCTAGGTAGGTCCAACTTTGAGAAAGAGGTCAATCGTCGAATCCGACTCGGCTGGGCAGCGTTCGGGAAGCTACGGCATATCTTTTTGTCCAATATTCCGCAGTGTCTCAAGACGAGAGTCTTTGACCAGTGTGTGTTGCCAGTGATGACATATGGTACGGAAACGTGGTCGCTCACCATGGGCCTCATAAGAAGGCTCAAAGTCACTCAGAGGGCAATGGAGAGGGCTATGCTGGGAGTTTCTCTGCGTGATCGCATCAGAAATGAGGCCATCCGTAGCAGAACCAAAGTAACCGATATAGCCTTTCGAATCGCTAAACTTAAGTGGCAGTGGGCGGGGCACATTGCACGTAGAACCGATGGCCGTTGGGGCCGAAAGGTTCTCGAGTGGCGACCACGGACCGGAAGGCGCAGCGTGGGTAGACCCCCCACAAGGTGGACTGATGACCTGGTAAAGGTCGCGGGAGTCCGCTGGATGCGGGTGGCGCAAGACCGGTCATTGTGGCACTCTTTGGGGGAGGCCTATGTCCAGCAGTGGACGTCTTTCGGCTGATATGATGATGATGATGATGATGAGTCCACCTGTTACTTTTAAATAGTGGTAATGCCCTTTAACTAACTTAATACTTACGCATTATCAGTGACATCGCAGCTCTCGTCGAAGTCACCGATGGTGTCGAGAGAAGCCCCGGAGCCGTCTTCCCGCGGATCCACAGGCGGAGGCGGGGGCGGCGGCGGCGCCGTGGTCGGTCGCGGCAGCGCTGGCGTCGAGTCGTTCCCACACTCCTTATAATGAGGCTTGGGAACGAAGTCTATCAACCGAGGCAACGCTTCAGGCGCTGTCGCCTCTTCTATCTTTTCAGGTGGCTTATTTTTCATCTCGGCTTCGGATCTTTGCAACCATGTTTCGATGCAATTTTTCTTTGTAGGTGTTAAAAGGGGCTCTGGTACTGGCGGCGGAGGAGTCTCAGCAATAGGAATGGGCCTCGGTTTTTTTTCACTCACCGATCGTTCGATTTTTGTGTTTCTTGGCATTGGTTTAGGCTTTTCAGTCACCAGTTCAGTCTTTATTCCCTTTTTTTCAGTTGTTTTACTGGTTTCACTAATTTCCACAGTGTATGTGTTTTGGACTATAGTGTTGTTATTATTTTTGTCATTAGACTCAAGTTTTTTAACAGATGTAGTGACACCATCGGACATTACGGTTATGTGTTTTAGAACCTCGTGATTACTCACACTCTTAATGTTTAAATGTTTGTCAATGACTTTGGTATTGTCTTTCATATCAATTTTGTCCTTTTCTAGGAAGCGTGAACTTGATATATCATTCAAAATATTTGAATCTATGTTTTCAATGCAATTCAAGACTCTTTGTATGTCTATAGTTTTCGGTTGCATAGTAGGTGTGGATGGAATACTGTTTTCTACAGAGTTAGCCATAGATCCCAGTCGGTCAACAACCGTGGAGATCGAACTGCCAGTGTCATCTGACTCTGCATCTGCGAGTGCTAAGCAGCGTTCCCATTCTGTTGAGAGCAAATCTATGTACACTTCAGCGTCTGGGGGCATTGTTTTGCCATCGGATAGACGACGCACAAGGCGTCTTACTTCTTCTGGAGAACCCTTTTTCAGGTAAGCTATTCCCTCTTTACCTTGCCGATGTATATGGCTATCAAAAGATGATTTTCTTGATAATTTCGTAAAATTAGGAGCCGTTCCATTTTGTTGTCCATTTATTGTAATGTCTTTGTCAACTCCACCTGTACACAAAATTCCATTTTGTTCACCAACAGTTTGTAGAGTTTGTTTATCTTTAAATGAATTTTTCTTCCCTAATTTTCTGGGTGGAACCGGTGGTGGCAAAGTTGTGGGGCGAATTATTTCTGTCGGTTGTTTAACTGCCACTGATTCCGTCATTGTTTTATCTGAGTCAGACGTGTCCGTTGTTTCAAAGTGTCGTACGAGTAAGGTCAACTTTTCATCGGAATCTTTTAGTCTGCGAACACAGTCTATTCTAGTCAATTCTGCAACAGATATGCCGTCGATAGCGAGTATTTCGTCACCTGGTATTAATTTACCCCATGGTGCAATAGCGTTCGCTGCAGGGCTGTCTTCGGCGCATGATTGAACAAGAAGTCTTCTGACTTTTTCTGCTGCAGCTGATCCCCCTTCGAACTTGAGTCCTAGCCCAAGGCGCGCGCCACGCGGCCGTCGCACGACTACCTCGGCCGCCCCAGCCGCCGCCCCTACGGTTAGCACAGTGACGAAGGTGGAATCCCGGGGAGGGGGCCGGCTCTCGCCCACTGGTACTATGGTGACAAAGTCCTCGCCGACCGCATCCGCCGCCATGCCGCGAGCAACGCGCGACGGCACTGTAGCAAACAGCTCTCAGACTCGAATCTGCAGGCAAAAAATATTCATAAGCTTGCGTAACAAAAATGCATGAATGGTTCGAGTTGCGCTCGCTTCGGATGGCACGCGAGGACTGGCACGGCACGCTCGGCCTCTCTCTTTCAATACGCTTGAACGGTACGAGATAGGCTAAGATCGGAAATGATCTCCGTTATAAAAAATACAAAACACTCTGCCAAATGTAATCAATTGCACAAAAATAGGTACGCTTTTTTTTCAGTCGCATTTAAATAATGGTATATTGTAAAGTAAGGTTTCGGATTGTAACATTTGTAACACGGATGTATCTATCTATAATCTCCCAAACAGTAAGACCAATTTGGAAACACTAAGCATCATGACGCGTTTTGTTAATAAGTATTGACACGCGCACACGGGGTACCTACTTCCCACATGTTTAATCGTTTAAAACTTTCGTCGATCGATGCGAAAGTATAACGAGCGTGTTTGGCTATGCGTTGACCACAAACAGTCTCATCACTGCAAGATGTGGGTTAGTAGCACCGGAGGCGGCGCGGGCGCGGCGCAGCGAGGCGCAGGCGCTGTCGTTCGCGGAGCCGGCGCATTAGCATATTGCCCGGGGCTGGGAGGCCCGGTCCGTTATCCCGGGTCCCGTTCCGAAGGGCCACTCCATGCCACTCATTCTCACGGCTCTCGCCAATTTCTCGATAACCATCAAATTGAAATACCTGAACTTAATTTAAAATTACACCCAAACTTCACATGTATAACATACATACGTAATGTACGACGCCTGTGCTCCCAAAAAGGGTAAGCAGTGCACATGAAATCCATTTGTCAGGGGCACTTCCAGCAATTAAGCTTTAATAACAGATAAAATGTGATATTGCAATGACAGGATGTTAGGTGTTAGCCTATCGTCCACAACACACTTCAGCCTAATCCCATAGCCACGCCGTATACACGTAAAAATATGACCATGCGTATTGCACGAGTGATATTAGACACTTACTATTAGATGTCAATAACCTCTTCAATAAGTAACAAATGTATGCTTGATGCCACAATATGGCGACTAATGATGATTAATGGTGATATGTTGAACCGTGATGAAAATACTTCATCTATTAGATTACAACAATACTCGAGATTGAATAGTTTGTATTAATACAAAAGTGAAACTACAAGGTACAGGTACATACAGGTCACATATATGTATTTTTAGCTGACTTCAAAAAAAGTAGGAGGTTCTCAATTCGACTGTAGGTATGTTTTTTTGTGTAGGTGTGTTTGTTTGTTTTGTGTAGGTACGCGATTACTCAACAAAAACATATACACAGGGTCATGTTTTGGTTTGTAGTTCCTTTCGAGTTTTAATGAGAACTTTACAAGTGTGTACATAGTATACACAGCACTTTCCACTCAAAATTTAAAACTTAAGTTAAAGATCAAGAAAACTACTTCAAGACTATCTTATCTAAATTAGGGCCCTCGCGCATGCACTTCAACCCAATGGGATTTTTGTGCAATTGCCCTCTACTTACTTTATACTTATTTCAAATTCGAGAATAATGTCTTAATTACTTCAAAGCAAAGAGCATTAGAGCATTAAAGGACCATCAACGAAATTATTGATATTTATTAGGTTGGTGCATAAGTAATGCAGGGTTTGGTTAAGATGTTATTAACTAACCTAACCTAACCTAACCGCTGGCGAGATGTCGTTAATTCAAGCGGGGAATATACAAAACAAACAACAAACAAACAAATATTTTTTTAATATTGACAAATAATTTATAATAATTTATTAATTATTAATTTAAAGTTACTATGACCGTCATTACTTATGCACCAACCCAAAATATACCTATTTACAATGTATAACCCGTTATTTTTGAAGTCTTGAGAATAATGCTGTTTCGACTCCGTAATGGCCTGGCCACGACATTGGTTTAAGGCGACCGCGGGCGCGGCGAGCGGGGCGGCGAAAACGGTCTAAGCTGTGAGCATGCCACGACAACGCAGTTGTCTTAGCGGCATTGAGCGAATGGGACGTACTCAAAGGACGCAAAATGTCATTATCAAAAGTGGCCCTTCACAATAAACCATATGTTTTTGCTTATTTAATCATCACACTTCTAGGTAGTATTAACTTATTTACTAATCATTACAGTCAGTTAACAATCGACCATATGTCTTTGCTTATTTAATCATCACAGTTAGGTAGGTAATACTTATTTACTAATCATTACAGTCAGTTAACAATCAACCATATGTTTTTGCTTATATTTGCTTATAATTTCACTGATAAACGCCTCTGTGTCCAACATCGCGGAGCGAATAAAACAACATATTTTGTTTTTTAAAACTCCGCCCGATCCGCGCCGCTGCTAAGACCGTTCGCGCCGCTCTGACTCGTGGCATGGCTCTTTCCGCCAGTGCCTTTGTTCTCGCCGCCCGCCGCGCCGCTCGCCGCTGCAGCCGGTCGCGCGAGTAAATTCGCGCGCGATTTAGCCCACAGCGAATTCTCGTGGCATGCTTCTTTAGCGGTCTTGATTTTGTTTAATTCGCTCGCCGCTGGTCGCCTTAGCCAGTCGCCTTAGAACAATGTCGTGGCCAGGCCATAAGGCCGCTTGTACACGTCAACGGACGACGGCGACGGGTCGTTTTATTTGCCACTCGCGGTGGTGTATGGTGTATAATGAATGTATGTATATTCACCGGATAATTTTGTCGCCTGACCAACTCACATTCATTTTAAAAACCAAACTCGTGGTCGTCCTGCAATAATAACATTTAGCCATACCATGAGGAAAGACTAACTAATGTGGAACGACGACTAGTTGATATAACCTATTAAGGCATATACCAGTACTTTTATTTAGTTTAACTACGCAACTCTATTAAATAGTTATCCTATTGAGTCCTTGGCTAATTAAAGTTGAGACTGAGATTTATTATTAAGTATTCCAAATATAGAAAGAAGCTACGGTAGCCCAGTGGTTCAAGCATGCGGCTGTCAAGCGGCGGTCGTGGGTTCGAATCCCAGCTCGTACCAATGAGTTTTTCGGAACGTATGTACGGAATATCATTTGATATTTACCGTTAGCTTTTCGGTGAAGGAAAACATCGTGAGGAAACCTGCATACATCCGCGAAGAAATTCAAAGTTGTATGTGAAGTCCCCAACCCGCTCTGGGCCAGCGTGGGGACTACTGCCCAATCCCTCTCATCTATGAGAGGAGGCCTGTGCCCAGCAGTGGGACGTATATAGGCTGATGATGATGATTCCAAATATTCCAATGGCAGGTCATCACGTGGAATTAATTATGTGACGATAATGTTTGTTTATTTTCTCGCAATTATTTATTTATTACCCCTCGAACTTATCCTTGGTTATTTTAGACCCCAAGTCAAGAGTCAGATAATCTGCTATTGTTGCCCAAGTTACCCAAGTATCATTATATAGATTTCTTAAACTCTTGATGATATTTTTTAGTCTCTAATTTCATTACTAGACTTTATTATAGCTGTGAAGATCACTTGCCATTAGCACTCAATTAGGTATTTACGTACATAAATTACAGATCTTATTGTTCCTGTATAGTGTAGTGTATAGCAGCGGTTAACAACTGGCGGCCCGCGGTTTGAAATAATGGCAAACGATAAATAAACTAGCTGTTTATATTTTTTCAAATCAATTGACAATAGAATGCCAATACCTACTCTTTATTGCAAACTCACACACAAACAAATTAAAAGCAAAGGGGTCTTTTCGCTAAAAAGCGATTTCTTCCAGGGAAATCTTCAAGCAATTTACCTATTCGTTTTTGCGTGATTTTATAACACATGCACAACCAAAATTTCACTTTTATAATAGGTACCTAATTATTAGCAGGATTTGACGTATTTATTTTGTAGAATTTATTTATATTTTACAGTGAAAACTTAGGCATAGGTAAGTAGTTAGGTATGCGTTTTTAAAATATCCTTATTAAATTAACTTTGCGTCTGTGTAGCATGTTTGTGGCGTTTTTTTAAATAATTAGCAGTACATTTAAGTGATTATTTAAGATTCATATAACCTTTATTTCCCAGTTCATATAACCTGAACCTTTTTAGGGCACGAGTGAATAGGCATCTTCTGGGTGTGCTCGCTTCATCGTCGGCCTCATATTTGCCCCCTGGTAGATGCCGGCCAAGGGCAATCCCATTTATAATAAGAATTAAAAAAAAAACATAATGAAAAATCAAATGTTTTTGCCACGTACGTAAAGTACTTAGAGGAACAACAATACAGAAAAGGATTCGATCGATACCAAAAATAGTAAGTACTTATAAAGTAACAAATTGTTTTCAGGACAACCGTACGTGATGTTCGTGATTAATCTTAGTTTGCATACGATTTGCCAATCGAGCAGAGCAAAGTCATCGCCGTCACTGGTCCGTTGTTATCGTATACAAAGAAACATTGCGGTATCACATATGGTATTGTTCGACGATATCTCATAATTGGATCTTTACTCAGCATCTCACAGCGGCACATAAAGTGGTTTACAATTTGAGGCTTGTTGCCTACTTTCGATCGTGTATGGAAGATTATTCATAATGGTAGTGCAATCTTTACACAAATACACATTAACCTCGTATACAGGCATCAATATTAGTTTTTAGTATGGCTCTGCACTTCACTCAACGCCAAATGTTAACGATAGACGCCTACGTTAAAGCCACTAGCACTAGAAAACTAAATCGATATTTTCAAACGTAAATTACCTATATGAGGTCCGGAAACCATTCTATTGGTGGTTAATTTGCATCAGAATTAGTATAATGTACATTTAAAGCTTTAGAACACAGCGAGAGTATAATTTTATGTAAGTATATATAAATAAAATAGACACACAGAGTGCAAGAGTAGGCTGTGATGATATGTTCCATATCTAAATTTTTCTATAAATATCCGTTAGCCATACTAGGAAGCAGCAACCTATGAAGCAGCAAAAACTTAAGAAAAATCGAGGATGAGAAGATATTAGATATACTTCAGTTATAGTACTTGCTTTTTTTCACTCGTGCTATAATTGGCTTAACTTTACTCTGTGACCTTTTATTGTATATGCAGTCAAAATTGGTATTTACATTTATTTAGTTACGTATTAGAGCACCTATTTATCTTTTACTTGTAAAGTTTCCTGACTCTATTTACATGCGTCAGACGCGTAACGGTCGGAGTTAAAATCGATTTCTACACGGGAACGCCAATCCATACTAATATTATAAATGCGAAAGTGTGTCTGTCTGTTTGTCCTCTTGACGCTTAAACCGCTGAAAGTGGCTGAACGGATTTAGATAAAATTTGGCATGGAGATAGTATGAGTCCATGGGAAGGACATACGATACTTTTTTATCCCGGAAATTATTCCTTAAGGGAGTGGAATTTGGTATGGAAGAGCGATAACTAGGTAAGCGCTGGATATAAAAAATAGCAATTCAATTCTATCGCGATAAATGAGTTTCACGCGGACGAAGTCGTGGGAAAAAACTAGTACTGTATGATTTACAAAAAGCTGGTAATCCAGTGATGTAAGTCAAATGAAGTCCTACTTCCCAGTGTACGTCTCAGCCCACGACACCTTCCTGGTAATTCCCCATTCTTGCCATAAGTGCCATTACATAACCATAACCCTATTTCGGCAGGACGGCACGGCATGGGCACAACGGCCCGGGTATGAATGAATATTCATCGCGGGAGTGCCGAAGACTACGCGCATCATTTTAAACATTGCCAATTACACAGCACCTGCACATCTAGGTGAAATGTAACCTCTATTGTTTCTTATCGTACTAGAATATGATAAAAGAAAAGATGCTGATGTATGCAGGTTATCAAAATGTAAGAACGAGTAAAATGAGGTTAATATTAGACACGCTTTTGCGGTCTGATTATTTCCAAACTGTCTAAAGCAGTTATTTGTTGTTTAAATTGAACGAATTTATAAATAATGCTAATTTGGGTCATAGTTATAAATAAATGAAATAAAAAAAACTTAATTCATATCAACCATTATGTTTCTCACGCAAAACTTGTTTATGAACAATGGAACCGAATGCCTGTGCTTCATTATCATTCCACTTAGTTTTATCACTTTATCAGGCAAACAAACTTGCCTTATGATTTTCTCATTATCACAATTGTCTAAGATTCTAATTATAGCGGCTTACCTCAGTAAGCACTCTTGGTCTTGACGCACATTCTTGAAATAGTCGAAGCATCTTTGATTGTTTTTTTGCCACAATGATTCAGTAAATGAAGGATAACTTGGCGGAAATAATTAGTGTATAAGCGGATTTTGGCATAGTTGTCCTTAACAACATACTTAAAATCCTGAGGGGTGGGGGTGGCGCTAACGGGTAGGGGGGGGTGTAAAGTTCACTTTTTCAGTTGTTCGTTAAAAACTCGTAAACGGTGGCCCACAGCAAAAAAATGTTCTGAGAGAACATTTTAACGAAAAACTAAAAAAGTGAACTTTACACCCGCCTGTGCTGGCTGTGGGATGCTAATCCTGGATCACTAATCGTAGTCAAAGTTCTATATTTATGTTTTATAGGTACTTTTTGTATTATTCAAGGTTATTTTAAATACTTACGGGTACCTAATATCACGAAACGAATATTTAATTAGATTCCGTTCTCAATCATACTTAGACAGTACACAATAATTGGTCTCTTTGCAGCTTTCTGCTCAATTAAAACTACATACCAGTACTTTACAATTAAGGAGGTCATTGAACCTTTATTTTTAAATGCAATAACATTGTAACAGCGACTCGTTATTAGGGTATTGAATAACCATCTATTTGAAAACTTATGCGCTTTCTACAATTAGCCGTCGGCGGCGGCCGGTTGCGTTGGCGCGTTTAGCTATTTCACCTTCCACGGTGGGTGCATAAAAAACAAAAACATGCAATACATATTTGTTGCTCGCTGTTTCTAGTGGCCAATCGCTACCTACATCTAATTAGGTGATCCTCGCTTGTGCAAGCTACAGTAACAGCCCGAACTCGCTCGCTAACTGATTGCTCCGCTTATTTATTGCTTTAGTTCGTGTTGGTTGAGTATTCGTAGCAATGCACTAACAGATGACGGCTGTTTCTATTGTACGGATGGAGCTTGAAACGTTAATTGCGTGTAGCTACAACCCCTAGATTGCTAGCTGCTCGTCTAGCTATTTTTCCTCGCGTGTTTAGAAAGCGCTTATCTATTTTTAAGTATGATGCGCGAAATCGTAACCGCATCTCTAACACCGTTAAAATTATGTAAAAACGTGATTTTCTACAAATTCGCCATCTATTCATATTCAGTTTTGAACCTATGACTCCATCGGCATTCGGCATTTACATAGCAGCGGGGCCAGTCGACGCGTCACAAGCCGCAATATGTCAGCGTCTCTTCATCGTTCATCTCATCGCGCAGCGCCCTTCCCCACATTTATCTCCGACGAAATTAAAATGAGTTAGATTATATATCTCGGTGAGAACCCGCCTCGAGACGAGTGGTCCAGACGCTATCGAGATATGTCGCCAAAAACAGCGAGCTCTAAGGAATTCCGGCGAAACAAGCGATTCCGACCACGATAACCTTTGAGCCTTTCTTAAATTTAAAACATTTTATTCCTTAAACACGAAACTTGAACACCAAAAGTATTTTTAAAACATTTAACCTGAATGTTGAAGTATGCATTTGATGGAAGATTGAATTCCAACATACATTTCACAAAGCAGAAACGGGAATGGTTTCAAAGTTGCGACCATTTGTCACCCGCTCTCGTACATTAGGAAGAGCAAGCTCCCTAAAATGACTTTCATGTTTAACGTTCGAAAGGGGCCTCATGCCCAAACTAATATCAAAACTTAAGTTCGCTGTTTTGGTCGAGTGCAAAATGGAAAAGTTAATAAGCAGGTCCCCCGCGGCGCAATATCGCCTACGAGCCTCCCAACTAAATTATTTAAGCATAAAAACATCATCCAGTCCAGATTAAACTAATTCTTACTAATAAAATAAGGCAAAAAATGGAAAAACGTTACCTCTGCCCGGAATAATTTCGAATAAGGTATGCGAAGTTATAACAGATAGCGTTATATTACGGAAAATGTCGCGACTCTATGATAAATGGGGGAACGATAAGGATTTAATTTAGTGTATTTTTTAAGAATTTGAAAAGAATGATTATGTATTTCTTTTCTTTATTCTATTAGAACATATTAAATTATAAGATGAAAATTATTATGTAGGTTGCTCTATGTGGTTTTTGTAGGAATGGGGTATTTTATTCCTGGCGAGAGCTCCCGAAAATGCGCTGTGTTGAAAGTGAAAGAACCTGCATAAGTATATAAGCTGTTAACACAATAATGAATTTTCAAGTGAAAAAGGGTCGGCAACGAGTTTGTGAATCTTCTGCAGTCACAAGCAGCCGTAGACTACGGACTGCGTAGCCTATGTTCGCTATGTGTACGACCGGAAGTTGTATGTT
This sequence comes from Cenopis cana, assembly GCA_951800055.1. NCBI lineage: Eukaryota > Metazoa > Arthropoda > Insecta > Lepidoptera > Tortricidae > Cenopis > Cenopis cana. The sequence goes on along the minus strand of OX637476.1, from coordinate 8,462,402 downwards.
TGGAGTGCCACTGTCGTATCAAGTAAAATGTAGGTTTTAGCAAAAAGGCTACTATCGCTGGTATTTTCTAAAATTATTAATTCCATACTGTACAATCATTGATTAGAGAAAATAAATCAATAAAAAGTTTCTACGGATAATTTAAAGCATGCAAATGACCCTTAATCGATAGCAGTCTCGTCGGCAGAGGTGGGCGTATTGGCATGACATCAGACGATCGCGGCCGTGCGATTCTTGAAGAGGTTAACATCCTACAAGCATTCGTGCTTGACCAATGAGCCAATGAGCTCGAATCAAAGGCAAACACCAAAAAGCCTGTCCTGGGACAACTCTGTCATAACTAACGAGTTTTCTCACAGATGCGCTCAAAACATGTCAAATATACCTACACAGTCTGGCGGCATGAATACATTGTTTATCATCACAATCTTTGAGATGACTAAGATGATCTTGTCATCTCAAACATTATTTATAATCCTTTTATGTAAAAACTGTTTTTTTTTGCGCAAAAAGGCATCCAATGCGTATGAAGGTCCGATATAAGATTTTACACAAATACCTATACTGTATGGTAAATATCCCGTTACTAATCGTAATTTTAAGGCTCATCCATAGTTAATCTCAATTTAATAAATGCATTACTTACGATTATGCTTATTAATTTTTGAAGTTCCAAAGTGCAACGAACGAGACCTTGTTGTTAAGTCAGCGTCCGTCTGTCCGTCTGTCTGAGTTGGCTATCTTTTGATTTAGCCTTAAGAATTATAATTAGAGAGCAGGTGGACAAAGGAGAAATATGATACAGAACCATCAATCAATATATTTTAGTTTAAGGAAGGGTTTTGGTTTTTAATTTAAGGTACTTAAGGTCTGGCAAACAATCAGTTTTTAACACGGCTTAAACTGTGTCATCAAACGTAGGAAGTCCATCTATTCGATGGGCTTCAAACATTAAAGGTAGAGTATATACCCCGTTTTTTTAAGATGTGAATTTTAACGGTAATTTTCGCCTACAATTCGTCGTTTTCCTGAGACATCAGATGATGATATTGTACTAATTTCACTTATTTCAGTAGCGTATCACGTCTCAAAGATAGCACGCCGCATTTTTTCCCGTTTCAAGATTGTTTTCCCTGAAATCGCAGCATGACGATTCGCACGATTTTTCTCATCTTAAAAAAAACGGAGTATACCTTTAGGCATGAAGTCCGCCATTTAATAAGTAGGTACATATTTATTTTTCTGTGATAATGTTTCAATGGATAAATAAATCTAGAACGAATCTAGAATCTTTAAATGTTTGTAATGATGCAGTAAAAAGAATTTCCCCATGAACTCTTCAGCAGTTACTTACTTACTCGTATTGTACAAGTTTCTTCACTTGCAAATTATGTTAACCTACATATACTTATGTGTCAAAATTAGGTATATGACTTCATCCATTCATCGAATTGTCATTTCAATTGAATTAACCAATGTAGATATACCTGATTGATTACCCAATAGGTACCTTTTATTTAATGTCTTATATCATAGATATCCGTGTTAATATTAAACAATACCTATTTTACATACATTGTAATTTGTATCAACTAACCGGATAAAATAATAAATACCTATTATAATTAATACCAAATTCTTTAAGACTTCTGTTAACTAAAAACGTTAATTGAGCCAAAAGAACGTTAAAGCAGCGGTATTCAAGATTAAACAAAAAGTCATTTCGCTGTCTAAAAAGGAAACCTGTAAGTGATACAATGCGCATAAAACGAACTGTAAACAGACAATATACCAAAACAACCGTGCTATATCGACTAATTATGGGTAGTACTAATTTATACGCTTTATTGTAAAAGGTCTGCCAAACTAGTACTTAACGCACTAGTTTTTGTTGTTGATGCAGTTACTAGATCGACAACTAGTTAATAACAACGCTTGAAGAACCGTGGGAACCTCCGTCATTATGCGTGGATTACAATAAGAATTAAACATCTCTTGACATCTGGACAATCGGATAAATAGGCAAGAACGTCCAACAACTGGTCAGTGGCATATGTGAGAATCGACGGAGCATATGTTGCGAAATATTTGGAAAATACGGTGAATAATCTTTGAACATGATGTCATTTGTTGCGTGTTGTAGAAACATGTCATCGCCGTTTATTGCCTTGGCACAGATTTTTTGCAATTCCGTATATTGTACATAAGTACAACATTGTCATTGTCACACCAAACTTACGATATCAGAATGCAATATAATAATAAACAACTTACTAATTGGATTATATATTTATTCATTCTTCTCATTAGGTATTTACCGTATGAAATATGTCTGTATTTCTAAATTCCATTTAAAGAAGAATATGCGTTCCATTTCCGTTAAGATAAGCCCTATAAAATTAGGTAATATAACGGGTAGGTAAGTAATATAATATACAGTAACGCAAGTGAAAACCCGAAGAGAAACTGAAGGCTGCGGCAACTGGGACTAGGATACGCGAGTATATAGGTCGGTAGTTATAAGAGCCGCACGATACGGCTAGCGACACGGGGGCGATGTGTCGCCCTCGCGCGCCGCGGTTCGGGATGCGCGGGATCACAGGCTCGCTCGCCCGCCCTAATCTCATTACCGCCCGTACTCGCCTCGCTAACCTTACCCTGTTTCCCAAGCCGCAGCAAATTGCATCCCTACCTTTACGTCCTATTTACTATAACAACTCTGTACACAGAATTTTACAGTGAATACTTACGATATTTCTTGTTCCGAATGTAATCTTCAGTACAACACAATAACGTTCGGTATCACTTGTCGGTAGGCTTCTCACTTTAGCGATATAAAATCCAGGAGTCGCGATTGGTATGTGTGTAGCGCACACGGGTGCGCAGCGAGCGAGCGTCGCGACGTCGACGGCGCAGAGCGGCGTGTGCGCGCGCGCTGCTGGAGGGGCCGACCGGTCGCAACCGGGCCGCGCTCTCACCGCGCGCCCTGCCACAAAGTTGCTTATAATCGCACTTGACACCGTGCCGCGCGCAATCTTAATGAAAGTTTCGCATTTCTCTATGTCTCTTTAACCCGAGCCGACGAGAGATGGTTGACTAACTTCAATTTCTCCATTCGAAATTCTTCTTTTCCTCTAAAATATCAAGCCTGAAAGAAGTAGATAGAGGTATTGACATTCTCGGCAATATATGTCCTAAGGAGGGCAACAATATTGTGTTTTTCTTTTTGGATATCAGTAAATCAACACTTTTTCCTTGCGATCCTTCTCACCCGACTAACGAGGCGTAACTTACCTTCGTTTAGAAGCCGACTCAACAGCTCTAATTGAATTAGGTAATTCCGTAACACTTACCTATTGGGTTGGCTTCGCTGTTCTTGGTATACATCGGTTGCATATTTACATACCTACACTTGTCGGTATAAGTAAGCCGCGAGTAGAATATTCCACTTTGCTCCCATCCTGTCTGTAGGCCGAGGTGTTCCGAGGTGTTGACTAACTGAAACAGTGAAAGTAGATAGTACAAACCATTCGCTCGCAAAGATAACACGAAAGATAACTTTGTATTCACTTTTCCTTTTTGTCGTGTCGGCCAATCAATTGCTAATTCAATCATTCATCGCTCTAAGTGCTAATACACCTCTAATACAAAAAATAAACATAATAGTAGATTCCATTACTTGGCGATAAGTATAATCGAATCGTACGTAACAAGTAACGTAACAAAACATTGTTTCGTTTTGTTTTAAATTTCTCTCGAACGTATCACGGTGACGCGTTAATTTATACCTATTGTAAAAACCGCTAGCTGTTTAATTATAATTAGGTAAGAATTTAGCTTTCAAATCAGGAGTCATTCTCACGGTGCTTGAAATTCACCTAGTCATTGTCATCTGAACCTATTATTTCTTTAATTATTCGAAGATTCTAACAACAGTGAACTAAGTGCATTCGCATTTTAACTTGATACTGTCATCAATCAATTTTGCACGTATAGTACCTAAATCTTATATCTTTAAACGAACAATTCTTATATATATATATATATATATATATATATATATATATATATAATATCTGGGCGGCGGAGCTTTGCTCGGCGTTTTCCCAGCCATGAGACCTAGATCGATTGCTCGTCCCCGAAAACCCTCACATACCAAATTTCATCAAAATCGTTAGAGCCGTTTCCGAGATCCCCGAAGTAAATAAATATATATATGTCGGAGAGGTATATACAAGAATTGCTCGTTTAAAGATATTTGATATATTTATTTATGTCGGGGATCTCGGAAACGGCTCTAACGATTTTGATGAAATTTGGTATGTGGGGGTATTCGGGGCCGGGGACGAGCAATCGATCTAGCTAGGTCTCATGTACGGGAAAACGCCGAGCAAAGCTCGGTCGCTCAGATATTGATGACGTAAGTAGGTAAGTTCTGTCGAATAGTGTAGATGTATCATAACATAATAATCATTAATGCAATAATTCAAGTATAACTTGTCCGGACAGGCAATAGAAACTTTGATGTAGTCAGATGAATTCCTTATTGAATAATAGGTGCACAGTTATAATATAAAGCTGTCAGTCAAATCTGTTCCGTGAATGGCGCTGCATCGGCACCGGCTGTCACGCACGCCGACAGGTCCTCAGGCTCGAACAAAGCAGCGCGCTGTTAGGTATCATTGTAACTGATTTATTTTGAAAGGTGAACGACCTTGCGATTTTTTTTAACGAAAACACGAGCCCGGGCCAGTAGTCCATTCGCAATGTTTGACAGAGGGCGAAATATCCCCATTTTGATGAATCTGCTGTCATTCTGATTTTTACGAAAGACAATTACTTAATATCGCGCTCGTTCGTAATTTCCGTAAACTCACGCAATTACCCTGCTGCAGATCTGTAACTATGTACTTATCTCTATCCCAACGGTTTGGTTAGGTACCTTTTCAATTTGCTCTTTTAGCATCAATAAAAAAGTTACAGTTATTTATCTTCATTGCGACGTTCATATATTTATATAGGTATCATACGAAAATCTACCATTTGAATAGTAGCTTACCACGCAAACGCACGATCTACATTATCAACTTACCAGTCGAGAGTATGTTCCCTTCTAAATGGGGAGCAAACGAGGCTATCGGCATTTTTCTCATTTCAGGTTAATAAATATCGTCGACTCGCCGCACCGGGCGAGTGAGATTTACTCAATGCAGTCAATGAGACTCGGCTCCGTCTGAGGAAGGTTTACACGTAAACCGGCATTAACTGTACTCTCGTAAAATCTGCATAGCGTAGGCGGCTTGGCGATACTTCATCATCGATTTTGTTCTTGTTTTAAATCGGACGTTCACTTTAGTGTCACTGATTTAGGCACTGGTCGCGAAACAGACCAACTTGAAAATACTACGATAAAAAAAACTGTAACGCCAATGGTTATTATTTCTAGCTGTGCATTTCGTAATAATTTTGTAACTTTGTACATCGATTACATGATTATTAACATTTTCCTATGTTTCTACCCAATATTTATAGTTCCAATTTTTTTATAGATATTAAATACTATGTCCCTACTACGAGTATAACAGAACCTTAATTATCGAAAATGGTGCATCAATTTTCATATAAAATTACTCAAAAAATTGGTAAGAAAACAGTAAAATTAAAAAAAAAACATATTGTTCTGAATTGGCACAAACTTTTCTGAAAATACCTCTTCTTTAGAATGATCTTTCTTCTAAAGTGCGCCTAATTAGCCATCGCTAATAGTGTCAAGTTAAATACAATTAGAAGTGAAATCAGACATCCATATAATATTTTGTTCAATTAACGAACACGAATTGAAGAGATCCAAAAGCGGCAAGTTACTTAATTACAAAGTCTGTCCGAAGTCTGTCGCAACGCATCTGCCGAGGACACCCAAACCCCAAACATTGCGTTATCTTAATGCACTTTGCAACCATTAACAAGAGAAATTTGCTGCTTAAGTACTAGTATAAATTTCAATTTTGGGACAACCGAGGGATTCCAAATTCGGTTCGAGCACATGGGCCAAATGGCCAAACTACCAGGGATCGGATACCGGTTTTTTTTTTAAACCGGTTTCGTCCATTGACCCCAAACCGAAATGAATAGTGTTTGTGGTTTCGTTCTTGTTTCTGGTTTTCAGCACTCAAAACCGGTTAGTGAAAGAACTGTTCTGGGCCTAATTTCTTTTCCGTGGAAAGAAATTAACCGGTTTTCGACGGAGAACACCATTCTTAACTCGAATTTTTGACAGAGGCCGTCAAAGGTTACTATCATCCGCAGCGGGAGTGCGCTTACAATTTATTTAAAAGTTAATTTATAATTTTATATTCAATTTTACCACTAGACCTGATGTCGAGGGTCTGATGATGCAGCCGGAAGAGAGGCACTGGAACTGCCTAACGAGAAGTGATAAAGTAGTCGAGTTTGGGCTTGTTTGCTTTGTTGTCTTGAGTACTTACCACTAGACCTGATGTCGAGGGTGACGAGGGTCTGATGATGCAGCCGGAAGAAAGACACTGGAACTGCCTAACTGAAAGTCATAAAGTAGTCGAGATTGGAATGGTTCTTTTTTAATTAAAAATTGGATTGCTCTTTGGCCAGCATCTAGTCAGTAACTAGCGGTGGCGGAGCGTCAATACAACTCGATTCCCACCGGCTCGCCTAATTTTCAGCCAGTCCAGTTCTTTTACTATGGCTCATGAAGAATAAGAAATGCAAATTATTTCCGGCTTCCCTCAGAATATTTTTGACGCGCCGCCACTGGTAACTAGTCAAATATGAGGCCGACGGTGAAGCGAGTATATGTACATACATCATTATATCGTTAAAGTATGGTACAATACAAGATTATATAGGTATATGCGAATTGTCCCAAAAAAAAATTAAACAGTTTGTGCTAAAATAAACTGAAAATTTAACAAGTTTTATTTGGTTAGTAAAAATAAAACTACCTTTACTAAAAATCTCCAAATCAAAATATGTTATCTGCGAAGGTTAAAATATGTACTTTCCCTTCGCGTCGCATAGTTGTGTTGTAGTCTATAAGTATTATAATTAAAAAGTTATATACATTTGTTTTCGGACCATTTTGAGCACTTTGACCGCGCCGCTAACTATGTTCTTTTGTTGCTAACTGTAGGTAGGTACATATATGATTATGATCATAATATTCAGTTTTAGTGTAGGTGTAGTCGTAAAATCATCATTATGGTATATGCCACCGACAACAAGCGCATCTGGGCAATAAAATATAACCTATCGTAGGTGGGTAGGTAGGAACTGCTAAATAAAGAAACTTAACATTATGTAGCACATGTACTTGCTGTAAATTTCAAGTTAAAACTTTTACCTCCTCGTTTCCTTTTTCGGCAATCACTTCTACTGAGCGCTACAGCTACTCATTAAAAAGATTTTAATGAGTTATGGATATAACTTGTAAGTGAATTCCACCAATATTTAATTCATGTATAAGTTTTGTAATAAATAAATGCGGAGATTCTAAACCCTGTATTAATAATCACGAGGCGAAATAGGTAAATGAATGTCCTAATTATCTACGCCTACGACTTAAGAAGTTGCGACTGAAGAATTTCTCGTCCATAAAACCTGTCCGCTTGTTATCTTAGAATGTGTTCCTTTTTCTCTTTTCAAGCTTCCCTTCCGCTTTTTAAGTTATTACAGTTCACACCAAAGAACAGCTTAAATTGTGTTACCATCATCATCATTATCATCATCAGTGTTTACACATTTTTGATAGACATAGGCCTTCTCTCATTGTGAAACAACGTCCTCTAGTCCCCTCGCTAGCACAGTATGTGCGTATTTCCCGCACAATCGTTGAAAGCTACTCTCAAATGTATGCGAGGCTTCTTGGGTCACGATTCTTCACCGAAAAGTTACTGATAAACATCTAATTATATTAGAGAGAAACTCTCCGGTAGGATCAATTACATTTCAATCAAAGTAATGAACATACAACAAAATAAACATGAAACTGTGAGTTTGCCGATACTTGAAGGTTCTTTACAGGCGTTATTACAGAGTGCCCGCACTCTGTGAATAGCATCAATAATTTTCAATTTTATGGCCTTGTAGATCGTGACCCTAATACAACTAACAATACATTCTCTCGCAATAAGGATGACAGTAAACCACACGCGCATCTACTGCGGTTAGATCGTCGGTATGATAAAAATTCTTCTTTAATCAATGACACAGTTGGTCCAAATTTATCATCGCACAACGGCAGCGAGGGCCCCAGTCATCAATAAGTAATCAGCGTGACCTGCCGCCACTCGCCAACCAACAACGACAAAACCGTATAATGTTTCGCAGCTTATGCAATATTGATGAAACCCTTCCAGCCCACATCAGCTGATTTAGATAATCGCCGTAATGGAATTGGGTTGCTGGCCTGCTGTTGTCAGCCTGCAGTTATTCTGGTTGGAGTGGTTGGCCACTCGAGTATTTAGGGAATAATCGTACTTAACAGCGTATTTTCGTAGGTAATCGAACTTCAAGGGCCTCCAATCGGTTCATGTATTTCGCATTTCAGTAGGTTTTACGTGCTCTTTCTAACACTATAGATCACCATGCATGAAAGCGAGCGCGCATAGCATACCTACTGAAGGCGATATATCGATTGAAAGAGACACCCTTTGTTTTTCGCTCACGACAAAACGGGATGCAACCCTCTCCTAAAATGGCTTTTTAGACAAATCTCGTTAAATATCTGACTGTGTGCAGGTTTATTAGACCTCTTGTCAGTACCTAGATGAGGTAAAATACCATCATATTAACTTAATCGTGTCTTTTAATAATGCGTTGTTTTAGTAGGCTGAGGAAAAAAAGGAAAATATAGACTCAACTTTGGATTTATTTTCTATCGAGAAAATTTTAAGCAATCATGTTTCGCTATTGTCAGTACCACAATCATATAGTGAAGAATCATATATCTGAAAATCAGCCCCTACTGTTTGCTAGTCCAGACAGGACAGCGTTTCAAAGTCTCCAAATTTCTCAGTGTTGCGCCTGAAGTGCAACGAAATGCGCAGCGATAAAAAAACTCTAGTTAAATTACAGTACCTTTATCTCACGAGCGCGGGCTAGCCATGATTAGGTAGTTGTGACACATACGAACTGATAGATAATGTGAACACCGCATAGCACCTACGCTGACGCACACATAATGTTGTTGACGACCGCTTTAACTTAGTTGGTAGTGACCCTGCCTACGAAGTTGAACGCCCCGTGTTCGAATCCCGGCCAGGGCATTTATTTATGTGATGAGATGAGCACGAACATTTGTTCTTGGGTCTTGGACGTTTTCTATGTATTTAAGTATCTATTTATATCTATATAAGTATGTATATCTTCGCTTAGTACCCAAAGTACAAGCTTTGCTTAGTTTGGGACTAGGTTGCTTTGTTTTTATTTATTTAATGGGCCTGTATATCTCAACACATAATCATGCACCCACGATCGTGAGATAAAAGTACTGTATCAATAAACTGTAAAAATAAATGACTGCCGCGAATGAATAGTATCCAAATAAACATGTATGATACATACGTCGAATTTTATTGGTAGAAATCGTCTATATTTTCACGATATGTAAAACGACTTACTTAGGTTAATGCAACCGAGCTTTTGCTTTCACGAGTGGGTTTAAACCGTTTATTTTCTGCATTTACCAGTCAAGTACTTGCATCGTGGAGAACGTGTACGGGTGAAACCGAAAGGAATTTTGTGGTTGTTTATGTTTGTTTCATATATAGGGAAATATGCATTAAATGAAAGCCGGAATCAGCGAGCGTATTTTTGAAAGAGAAGGAATCAAGATGTTTACGTGCTCTATGTTTGAAGACTCGCTCGAGACTGGTAGTAATGCAGTAACTAGCAGTCGTAGATAACTAATATATGTATACATATTATTATAATATGCAAGCAAGTACAGTTACTCGCGTTTGCTTTCCCATAGCACACTAATGAAGTGAACTAATGACAGCTAGATTGTGCAAATCACGAACAAAACACATTCGAGTAAGGTAAACATTATAATTGACACCTTCGTGTCCAATAGTTAATTGACACCTACGTATTGGGCCACTTGCCTTATGTATGTACTATCGAACCAACTGAATCGTGACCCACCGTGGAACCTTGTCACAGAAAGTGTCATAATGATTTTCCTTGTCAGGCAGTACGATGTCAATATGACATTTTCTGTGACAAAGTTCTACGGTGGGTCACGATTCAGTTTGTTCGATAGTACAATGACAAGACTATCAAGCATCAACTTCGTAGATTTACACTCATTTTTCAATCGGGGCCGGCTACTTAAATAATCCCATGTTATTATATACTATATCCTACTGATCCTTGTAGTGTCAAGTGAATGAACAAGTAGAATTCAAACCGCCCTGAGGCCTCTCTTCGTTTAGCGACAACTGTCAAACACCTTTCAAGGCACATAAGCACCCAGTTAATAACCACTCAAAATAGTCATCCATCCATGAACGCTAGTTAGTCAAGAACGTTAGTTAACGCCCCGAATCTTAACTCGTATAGAACGTTGTAAACGATCTACAACCTGCGCTATCGAAATATCAACTTTACAGCGTCGCATATTGAATAATTCCAGTAAGTAAAAAAAATTGGTGCCAAATTGGGTTTTATCTGTTCGTTCATACCTTGTTTTGCCAAATTGTTAGCCAACTTGGTAAACACTGTAATACACTGCATATAAAATGATACCCGAAGAACTTAATATTATTAGTCATTCAGAATATGTGCTCGGCTTTTTACGAAACTCATGATTTACTAAATATGCTTTACCGTTACAAAGAAATCAATTTCGCTTTAGGGCAAAAAAAGTAATAGTTTCTATGTTCAGTTTAGTTATGAAGTAATCAGCGGGAATGCACTAATGGTCGGTTGCAGAGGTGAACGCGTGTAATGTGCAATTTGCGGGCAGCCATTCAGCGGTCACGCGACCTTACTTCACACAACATTGTTTAATAAACTCTCATCAATGTAACATAAAGTTCAAATTACTTCAGCTAAGGGCCATGTGTGTGTCGCGTGCGCAGGCGTTTTAGTACACGCGTTCATATAAAAAAAATATTTGCTCGGAAAGCAACGAACTGGTGAACGCTACTTCGACGTGGTTCATTGCGATTTTCAAACGTTCAAAAATATACTAGTACTCTTTAGGCCATAAAAAATACTGCCTGAGTTGTAGCGCGCCTATACTCAAATATAGGTAACAACAATTATAAACTTTTATTAATGCAATGCATGAGACAATGATAGAAAACAATACGAGTTTGCAAATATACCTACAAACAATCAAGGTACCTAACTATCTACAAACAAAGCGACCATTCCAATTCGTTTATCAAGGGTATGGTTACCAGTACCTACATCGTGCTCTTGCACGCGTGCCTACGCCAGCGCAGATTCGCTTCCATTCCAATATCGAATTTCCTAATACATGTTTTAATAAAAGCTACATTTTAGCGGCGTAACTCCATACAAATGCTGGCGCGAACATAAAGTTCTACACAATACGTTAGCGCTCCAAATGCTAACACAACTAGAAACTACGCAGAACAAAGTAAATAATAAAAGTTATCTCGACTGCGGTGGCCGGCTGAGAATAAATTGGTGTAAACTTCATAGTTTCTTCTGTGGTCATCCACAGTGTTGTACAATCGACCTCACATGTACACAGAATCACTCCCAAATTCTACTTATATTTTATTAGTGGACTGACCCATTTATAATAAAAGCTGAAAAAACACGGACCGTCATCATTTAAGTATAGTGGGAAATGTAAACGTATAACTGAGAAAGTAATCCGGAGTTTTTGGTAACAGTCGTGATGCCTGTACCTGACCCATCTGGGAAATAAAGCTGTGACCCTGTGTTTCGTGTTAGGACGCATGCTACGCGTGGCTATAAATAACTAAGTAAAGGGTTTGCACAGTAAATTCAATGTTAAGACTATTGCAGCCCGCACTCTATCTGAATAATATGACCGACTAAAGCCGGATTTTACTAATTTATTGTTTCGTTATAGTTTTTCCTAGCCCCCTGTAGCTTAGGTATCTAGTATCTACTTCGCAACCGGCGCTATGCAATCGGCCCTTCAGCCTCCAGGCCTCCGTCCATAGCCCACGCCGTGCACTCGTAACATTTAACCTTTACTTTTGACATTTCACTTATGGAACGGGACGGGCCGGTCATTATTGCGCCTAGTTTCCAGCAAATGAACCGCTTTTGTTCAAAGCAGGCTATTCACTAGCTACTCCTTAGGCGCTTTCTCCAAGTTTCGCAAACTTCCTGGCACAGAACACATTTGCCATTTACCATAGATCTAGTTCGCCTAATAAAGACTTCCTTTTAGATTGCATTCGACAATTGTATTGGTTCCCTATATTCCATCGATAGTTAATTTAACAACTACCTTATTGCTCTTAGTTGGCGCTCTATATCAGATCTGAATAATGGCATGGCTTTAATTGCAAATTTACATTTACGAAGAGTTTTTACGAGCTTGTTCCGTTGTGCAATTTAATTATGTCCATTTTGGTTAATAAGCTGTAGGCCTTAATCTTTTGATAGGTTTCAAATACATGCATTAACTGCATGGCTTGGAATCGTTGTCTTATTTTAAAGCCCGCCCTGAATAGAAAATACTGAGGAATAACTAGTTACATAAGTCTAACTAGAAATTTGAGTACTAAAAATACTTTGGGTTACTAAGAAGATTTAATATTATACTTCTTGGATAATACGTTGGATAATCGTATAATCGTTTTTTTTTCTATAAACGAAAACTAAACCTTTTATAAAACCTAAGTATGTATTTTAAAACTGTTTGCTATGTGTATTCAGAATGCAGATAACTAGATAATTGAATTATATCTACCTTCTTTTATTAGGGTTCCGTACCCAAAGGGTACTAAGACTCCGCTGTCCGTCTGTCACCAGGCTGCATCTCATGAACCGTGATAGTTACACAGTTGAGATTTTCATAGCTGATGTATTTCTGTTGCCGCTATAACAACAAATACAAAAACACAGAATAAAATATACAACAGACATGATTTTTTTTGCCGTTTTTATAGATCATGGTACGGAACCCTTCGTGCGCACGTCCGACTCGCACTTGGCCGTTTGTTTACGCACGCCTCTAGAAATGGATTCCTCTTTCGTGTTCAACATATTTTTATCCAAAATGCTACTTACTTACGTAGTCTTTTGTTTTAAATGTGATTTATGTTCTAAGTATTTTACTGATATAAGAGTACTATAAATGCTGTAATGCACTAGACAGCAAGTCAGTCAGTATTATATTATGGGGTAAGTAATTGTTACATCACTCTTTTAATGACAATAAATAACTTTCGAAATTAGCTCCCTAAATAATATTACCGTCTGTTTGACTTTCGGAAAATAAAGTGAGGAGATAATGCAGTGATCTAGTCATCTTCCTAAAAAAGTCAACCAAAATTCCACTTAGTGCCTTTTCATTGGACAACGTAGGAAGTGGCCCAGAAAACAAATTATCACGATAATAATTACATGATAAATTTGCACACATGTCAAAATTATAAGAATATACTTACTTAACTTATACTTACACTTATACTTATTTATTATTAAATAAATAAATAAATATTTGTGGACAATCTTACACAAACCAACCTAGTCCTAAACTAAGCAAAGCTTGTACTTATGGGTACTAAGCGACAATATACATACTTATATAGATAAATAAATACTTAAATAAATAGAAAACATCCAAGACCCAAGAACAAATATTCGTGCTCATCACACAAATAAATGCACCGGCCGAGATTCAAACCCGGGACCTCCAGCTTCGTAGGCAGGGTCACTAGGTAGGTACTCTAGGTAGTTACCAACTAAGCTAAAGCGGACGTCAAGTCATTATGTTATACTTATTTTTCACTTCTCATGCTCGAAAAGTGTGTTATATTAGACTTGTGAAGCGGGGCTAAAGTAGTACATTTAAGCCCTAGGGAAAATATGTATACATATTTATGATTTACAAAACATTTTAATTTGACCAATCAAAATACTTCACCTATTAAATCCACCAATCACAGAACAGTAATTTGACAGATTAAAAAATATTTGGTAAAAATATCAACCAACCAGAACACAGCTGTACTAAAATAGACCAATCAGGAAAGACGTTTTCATTTCTCATACTCTGAAAGTGGGTCATTGTTCATCTAAGTAGCGTGCTGAAGCTTTAAAGAGTTCCATTTCTGCTCTAGAGCAGAAAAGTATTAAAAAAAATTGTATGGTGAATCGGAGTTAAATTGGGCAACGGCACTAACCTATACAGCCACATAGTACAGATTCTACAGAGATCTTATACTTGTTCAAATGCCTGATTGCTTACCATAAACAACCTCCTTAATTTAATTGTTTGTTTTTTTTGCCACAATCGAAAGTAATATCAATAGTTTGTGGGCCAGATAAAAAAGGGAAAAGTCTCTCTCTGTCGCTCTTATATAAAGTTGTATATGACCATCTCGTTCTGTAGGTATTATTATTTGATGTCGAGTCTAATTAGTCTAAGCGTTTAAGCCGATTATTTTTTTACTAAAAATAAATGAAATAAAATGGCCCATACACAAACACCATTAACGTCAGTCAACAGTTCCCGCCAAAATGTTTTTTTCACTGATTCAGAAAATGTTTGTGCATATATATTGTTATTGAATTTAACAAGTATTTCGCGTTGCATCGCGTTGCATCGCGTTGCATCGCGTTGCAAATAACACAGTTCCTAATTTTTAGATCATGTCAATATTGTTTTACATCTTTTCTTTTGTGAAAAATGAAACGAAAATGTGCATATTAGATTTTTTTTTGTCTACGAAGCTGGAGGTCCCGGGTTCGATTCCCGGTCAGGGCATTTATTTATGTGATGAACACGTATAATTGTTGTGGGTGTTTTCTATGTATTCAAATATGCATTTATCCATGTATGTATATCGTCGGATCGTCGCGTTAGTACAAGCTTTGCTTTGTTCGGGACTAGGTCGAGTTGTGTAAGTTTGACCACAAATATTTATTTATTTTTTCACTTCTCATGCTCGAAAAGTGTGTCATATTAGACTTGTGAAGCGGGGCTAAAGTAGTACATTTAAGCCCTAGGGAAAATATGTATACATATTTATGATTCACTAAACATTTTAATTTGACCAATCAAAATACTTCACCTATTAAATCCACCAATCACAGAACAGTAATTTGACAGATTAAAAAATATTTGGTAAAAATATCAACCAACCAGAATACAGCTGTACTAAAATCGACCAATCAGGAAAGACCTTTTTCAGTTCTTTAAAGATTAAGCGGTGTCTATGGTCAAAGGACTTGCGTCTCTTAAAAGAAAAAAAAGCGCGTGTTGCATCTCCTTCTTTAATATAGCAAAAGAAAGGGAGGCGAATACGTAAAAGCCTTATCACACTACCCTACCGATAGGGTAGTGTGACAAGGCTTTTAAGGGAACACGCATAGCGAGGCATGGTACTGGCCTAAGAAAAAAAAACATGCTGTCAAATTAGACATACGCCCGCCAAGAGTTAAATTATTCATTGAAGGTGGATAATTTGTGTTTAATGTGTTTTCTCGCAATCGAAGTGAAAAGTAGAGTGTATATATACAGTATAACTCGGGTCTAAAAGCCATATTACCACTCGAACAATTTCCCCTCACTACGTTCGGGAAAATAACCATCTCGTGGTAATATGGCTTACTTTAGCCCCTTGTCAAACAATCTACTATTAAATATTTTACTTTCCTCGTATTCGAAATGAAAAGCAGAGTGTTTAACTCGGGTGAAACCACGCATTTCAGCCTCGAACTATTGGCGCTCTCACTTCGTTCGAGCGCCAAAATATCTCGGCAGAAATGAGTGGCTTTCAGCCCTTGGTTAACAATCTACTATGTTCAGTTCTCTAAAGATTAAGCGGTGTCTATGGTCAAAGCAATTACTCCTCTTAAAAGAAAAAAAAAGCGCATGTTGCATCTCTTTCTTTAATATAGCAAAAGAAAGGGAGACGAATACGCAAAGCGAACACGCATAGCGAGGCATGGTGCTGGCCTTAGAAAAAAAACATGCTGTCAAATTAGACATACGCCCGCCAAGAGTTAAATTATTCATTTAAGGTGGATAATTTGTGTTTATGTGTTTTCTCGCAATCGAAGTGAAA
This sequence comes from Cenopis cana, assembly GCA_951800055.1. Lineage (NCBI taxonomy): Eukaryota > Metazoa > Arthropoda > Insecta > Lepidoptera > Tortricidae > Cenopis > Cenopis cana. The sequence continues at coordinate 8,446,116 of OX637476.1, read as the reverse complement.
AGTAGAGTGCATAACTCGAGCCTAAAAGCCATATTACCACTCGAACAATTTTCCCTCACTACGTTCGGGAAAATAACCATCTCGTGGTAATATGGCTTACTTTAGACCCTTGTTAAACAACCTACTATTATGATACAACTGTTGATTTGTTTACATCCCTATGTGTGATTTTTTTTTAATTTTTTTTTGGGTTCATCATAAACAAGTGTGAAGAGAGTATCAGAGGCCGATTGCGTCGAGCAAGGTTTTTCCCTAATTTTTGCCCTTTTTATGCTCTGACTAGTTTGATCATCTGACTGGTTTGAATGGCAGCAGAAAAATAATATAAAAATGTAATATAATATAAATCGACGTAAGCAAATCGACGCGACATCTAAAATCAGACAAGGTGTTTGTGAATTCATCATCGGCTGAAGTAGGATTTGCGCAACGCACTTTTTTGTATAATTCAATGTGAGTAAATGTTGGTTATAGTGTAAAAATCCGCTCGCAATGTGACGTTTTTCATAACACCACTCAACCTGATGAAGGACTCTAATTGCAGTCCGAAACATGTTGCAAATAGTGACTTTTTCAAGTGAGCGTCAACCGTTATTCTCTTATTATGTATATTATTCTTCGCCACAGCTGAGAAAAATCTCGCAATGAAAATGTAAGGCAACGTGAAAGCGGTAAATGTCGGGCAGCGGGTGCGGTGCGCTTAACGAGCGAACACCCTTCATTATCAGTTTCCGCGACATTAGTCGCGCGACATTCCGCAACTGACTGCACTCGATCGACTGTGACGCTGCGTTTTTTTACAGCCGAAAACCAATACTTGTAGGAGAAAATTATGTTGAGCAAACCGATCATGCGGAATCCTGTGTACAGCTTAGGAGAAATATGATGTCCCATCAGCGACGGAACTTCAATTAATTCCTTATGATCTATGAAGAGAAGCTTGTGCGCAACAGAGGCACCAAAAACATACAAAATAATACAACTATAAGTCTAAGACTTTATATCTTTTATCATTTTTAATAGGTACGCGATTTATGCCAAATTCAAAGGGTTAACTGTATTTAGAGGGGTAAAAGTAGTAAAATAAAAATAGGCAATTGAGATTTCTTGAATAAAACCGCGCTAAAGGGTTTTTTTATTTGTCGTTAATTGCCAGCGTAAAATGTAACAAACTGAATAATTTGTACTTTGAGAATGGAGAAAATCTCAAAAAGTCCGGACCTAATCCAAACTATTAAAGTGTTCAGCCTCCGTCGTAATTTCTCTTTACGTTCGCGCCCACGCCCACGGTCACGTCACACGTCCAAGATTCATGGCAGAATAGCAAAAATACGCAATTTAGCGAAGGTAAGGTGGCTTGTGACGGCTGGGCTTTACGACCCACTTGACACCTTCCATGGGGACCTACATTATTTGTGTGTGGCTGCAAGTAAATTCGATTATTTTATACTCATAGGCAAGTGTATGGTGTAAAAGATGAAATTAATGTTTTCAAAATATTTATGTTATCATATTCTATTGATAACACAATGTCCTACGGCAAAATATCTGATGACACAAAATGTGACACTGCCCCAGCATGTCAGGGGGATGGGATATCCCCTCTTTTATGTACCTGTTGTTCAATAGTGAGAAAGACAAACATGTGAATCATCTACGAGAAATTTCTATTCCCTAAAAATACTGCGGATACATTTTTTTGGCAAGATGAAAGTACTTTAATAAGATGATCACATTTAACACCCCTCATTAGTTGATGATACTTGCGTATCAGCTGATCACATCAGATCTAATTACCATGAGAATATAGTTATACTAGCTGGTTATGGCGCGACTCGGGCAGCGACAGGTGTGTGCCTAACTCGCCTTGTGTATTTTCTTGTGTACATGGCTGTACCCGCAGCACTTGACGAAAAATCAGAAATCCAGAGAAGCAGTTTCTATTTGATTTGTATCAATTTTAGGGAGTAGTTTGCGTATAGGTACATTTGCGTATGTCGTATAGTACAGAGAGATACAATATTAAAATGTTCTGCCTATCTGCCTATTTTACTGCGCCACTTTATAAATACACAATGAACGCTTTACAGATTGCCGCATATTTTACCCAGTGTAAAAGTACATACACATATAAAATAGCAATCCGTGGCACTCCAAGTTTCTCAGCAAATGTTGCGAGTGCGGAAAACTCCAATGGCAGGGGTTAAGGCAGCGGTGCGGGGGAGGCTGGCCCTCATTGATCGCACCCGCGCAGCATCCCCCGTCCCTCCCCACGGCATACCCCGCCAAACAGCCAGCAATGCCTGCAACGCCGCAGCCCCGCTCAACGTCAACAGAACTGCTGGATATTAGGAATACTTCTAATGGCATACAACGCGTACAAAACATTTTCTATTAAAATTACGGTGTCGCGGTTAATAGTACATTACTTAACAAGGGCGGTAAAACAAAGACTGTCTCAGATCGCAGGTATTTGACGCCCGAGCCGAAGGCAAGGGCGATAAATATGCGATCTGAGGCTTTCTTTATTACCGCCCGTGTTAAGTACAAAATTTTATGTCACCCCCTGGCCAAGAAGTGGGATTTCCCGCGCGCGGAGCGTGCGGTAATTGCCGCTTTATGGCCAGGTGTGACATAAAAGCATTTTTACAGTGCTGTAGCTTATTATCGCCTTTTAGCACTGATTATAAGAAAAGTATACCTACCTAAGCTGAAGGCATATAATGGTCACGTTTAACATGTCATAAACGACAAGATATAGGTTAGGTATATAGCATATGTCACTGACTGCCATATCAAGTGGTGCCGGAAGAGCTCAGTCGTCATTATGATATACGTGATGCTATAAGCCCGTTGATCGTATTGCCATAAACATTATTAATTCATATTTAAAGTCATTGCATGATAATTTTAGTAATTGTTTTCAGGCCACCCATTCAAAATAGAACCTTAGTCGCACCGTACTATCCGTCATGCAGCCTCCACTTTTATGAAAACTTGATGCAGGTCAGTTATGCTTTCAGTTGTAACTACTTAATGATCTGATTTAATACTTATACTTACACAATTTGTCATATTGTTTTGCAAATGTTTGTCAGTAATATACGAAAATAAAAAGAGGCTCTCTGTGAGGCAACATTAGCATAATTTAGTTAGTGGTGAGCGCACCGAAGAACGGTCTTCGAAAATGTGTGGGAGTCGGCAGGGATGCCAGACTTCGCGCCGTTTCCCCCGAAATTTAGGGAAAATCGATATTTCTTAGAGTTTTTTTCAGTAATTTGTGTAGGTACAGGGGACCGATTTTTGAGTGTCGACCGCTCGAATTTTCATTCGACATCTGTCAAAACTTCATAGTTTTTTGACAGATCTCGAGTGAAAAGTCGAGCGTTCGACACTCAAAAATCGGGCCCCTGGTGGGTAGGTACTGAATATGTAAAAAAAAATACAATTCGTTACATAAACGATTTGGATTTCTGTGCCAAAGAATTTTAGTTTCTCCTTTGTTGTTATAACTTATTAAGACAAAGGATAATTAGCGTACTTTTGAAAATCATGACAAAACGCCATCACATGCGAAATCCACCGTATCATCCCTATAATATTTAGGCATAGTGTTGATATCGGTATCGATGTAAAGGGTATTGGGCAACCCCAACGGCGGCGGGAGATGACAAGGTCGGAGGCTGCGTGCGGCTCGCTGGCGGCGGCGGCGCGACTTGAATGGGCGGCGGCGGCGCGGCGGCGGGCGCGGGGGTCGCGGCTGCGCGCCCACCGCCGCTCCGCCAGTCCGCACACCGGCGGCTCCGCTGCCCCACGGTCGGCCGCACTCCGCTAAACAACAATGCTTTAAAACACACCGTAACCACAAACCTCACCGAAACGCAGTCGGCGATGCTCGAGATCTGGGCGGCGAGCGAGGCCGTCGGCGAGCGGTCGTGATCATTCTAATATATGTTAACGGCAAAAGAATTAAATTTTAAACTGATCGTGTTTAACAGAGGGTCGGGAGTGTAGTTGTCGTAGCGCGAGGGTGGGTGTCGCGCGGGCGCGCGGGCGGGCGATGGCGCGGCGCGGCGGGGCGGCGGCGCGCGGCGCAGCGGCGGCGCGGCGCTGACATGGGCGGGCGCGCGCGCCGCGCTCTGCTGGCGGCGCCCGCGGGCCTGCTGCTGCTGCTGGGCCTGCTGTGGCCGCGGGGTGAGTCACGCTGCTCACATTACATCACATGTATACTCTCAAACTACCCTGGCACACGTTAGCAGAGTCACTGGTAGAAATCAAACCAGAAAAACGGGAATGTTTCTGTCATTCACATATGAGATCCTGTTTTTTCACGATCTGTCCAAGTTAGGGCTATTACATGTCTGTGGCGTTAAGGAAGGCTTCAGATCCTGGTAGGTGTATGACTGGCATTGCAAAGGCGATGCAATGCGAAGCATGTTATCTGAAGTTTTTTCTCTATTCCTTGATGTATTGGTACACTATTTCACTTCTTCCCTGGCTTAAAAGATATGATGATGAATTCTCATGTGGAGTTATTTTTACCCTGCAACTCCTCGCTATCTCAAGGAACTTTTTAGTTTCCTTGCTTCTGCTAGGTCTGCTCAAAAGTTGTTTTTTAAAGTTCCTACCTTAAACTCTAAATCCATAACAATTATTTTGCTTTCCGAGTTGTTCGATTGTAAAATTCACTACCTGTTAAAATTTGACGTGGAACTCTTTCCATGTTTACAAGTAGATTAAGAGATCAATATTTACCTAAATTACCTCTTCCGTAAAAGTTCGTTACGACGTGTTACTTCGTTATATGTTTATGTAGGTTCGTTCATATATCTTTGTATTTATGTATGTGTATGATCTTCCTTATGGTTCAGCTGTTTATACTTAATATCTCTGTTTCACCTAGGTACTCATGTCATATTATTCTGTTGTCTCCACCACCCAAAGGTTGTCTGAAAGATTAACATATTTAAATTCAATCTTGTTTTGTTTTGTAAATTTTGGTAAGAAATAAAGAATATATTTGTTTTGTATTGTATTGTAGATTAGATTAGATTAGATTCATTTATTTCATGATAAGAATTACATTATAAATTTGTACACATGTCAAAAAAAAGTACAATTTTGAGTAATACTTTACCTATTAACGATTCAATTTGAAAACTTCAATATAATTATACCTACAACACAGGGTAGGTACAAAAGAGCGGTGTAAGTAGGTACATATATATTAGCTCTTTCATATTTATTTTACCTACTCGATTTTATTTTAAATATACTCAATGTAATTAACATGCACCTACATATCTAGCAACATCCCACATCTTATTATGTACGCCAACACGTCCTGCCAATTTTTCAAACCATCGCTCAGTCACGTACGGAACATCAAAGATTTTTGGCCGTCCCTGAGTCCCGACTCGTGAGTATAATTCCACAAAAAACTGCCCCGAGTTCCACTTGATGAAAATAACCTCAAGAGTCTTTCGGATAATGTACGTAACGAGCTTTTAAGCGCCCCCAAGAGTCCTATAGTGAGGTTACAGGACGCCAGAAGTGCTTTAGTAGCCGCTGCCGGATTTTAGAACAATAGCCTTTATTTTTTGGGCGAGTTGTTTAGTCCAGAACTGTCACGATGGAAAAAAGAAAAGATCATTCATCATTTGACTGATGACCGGATGTGACGTTAAATTCTTTTACACGCTTTTTAACCCGTCGTCTACCAGTCCCTGGGATCCCAGGGCAGATAACAAAAGTATGGCATTGTATATTTTTTTCGCTGGCAGAGGACGGCTTTTAAGAACCCAATGATCGTACAATGGCTGCGTTTACTTTATGTCCTTTGCTATTCATTCATCCATAGTCCTAGATTAATATTGGACTACCTAATGAACTGTCGCGTAGGGAGGTCCAATTTATTTATTTATTTGATTTTGATGATGAGGTTTTTAGCAAGGCATTCATTTTCTATCCGAGCAGTGACAGCTTCAATTTTCTCACTTTATTCTGCACTTCAACATAAGTTCTTAATTTTACGGCCACTCTGCCTGCCTACGCAGCCGGTGTTTCTGGATTTACATCCTGATAAAAAAAATTATATTATATGCACTAATATTCGCTCCTGAGTCAAGGTTATATTATATTAAGTCGTAAATCGTTTTTAAAATATCCTAGCGTCCTATTATTTTGTACGTGCGCCTATGGTGTCAAATGCGCTGTCGATGGGCTATGACTACCAAATACCCTCATTAGGTATTATGCAAATTAAAACAAACTATGTTCCCATCTAGACCAACACAAGTTGTTATAATTAATTAAACACAAGGTAACAAGAAAGATCGCATTTGAAATAGTTTTAACAATTTACCAATGTAACTAGGTGCTTGGCGAGTGCGTACCTATATCTTTATTAACTTGCAAATCATCGTTGCCCTAGAAAGCGAAATTTTGGTATATGTTCTTCTTACTAATACAAGAAAAGGATAAGACTTGTGGAACAGGAATAAAACGACATTTTTTTCCCTACAATCTTGGACCACCCTACGCGTCCCTGTTGTCGCGATCTATGCTTAGGTCAAAGCATAAGGCCTGGTTTTATGTAGGTAAAAATCTGCTATACCACTAATTTCGGTAACTTTGTGCGTTTTTGACATAATTTACCAGCATACAATCTAAAAAATCTTTTTTAAACTGTGCCTAAATGCTTTAACTTTGAATACAGGCTGTTTGGTAGCTAGATGTAAAGACTTTCGGGGTCATTTTGATCCTCTCCAATAACTCTCAGGCTCTCAGGGCATCATGAAAAAGGCATCCTCCGACTTTCCAACTTTTTTTTGACAAGTTAATGATACCGATAGAAGTCCATATCTTAGATTATTCTTTGACAAATTAAATATACTCTTGTCTAAAATTACAATGAATAATACGAAGAAAATTATTATTGCGGGGGATCTAAACATAAATACTTTGAAAACTAATTCAACGACAAAGGAGTTTAAAAGTTTAATGTTAAACTATAACTGGCATTTGCATGACATTGACCGTGTAATCAGTAATATAGAACATGCAGTGGGAAATGTTCACAGGCTCTATCTATCTGATCATGAAACTTGTCAAACACTAAGTTTTCAAATCATGAATTATCCAAAATTAAATACACAGCGCTGGTATATAACGAAAAAAATATATAGCCAGGAAAATATATGCACGTTTCTTAAGTATATTTCTTCTCTTACATGGTATGAATGTTACAAAGAACCAGATAGCGATGCCGCCTTCAGTTAATTTCATGATATGTTTTGTCTCATTTACAATCTTTGTTTCCCAGAACAAAGAATAAAAGTATCCTCAAATAATTGTAAACCGAAATGGATTTCAAACGGTATCAAAAGGTCGTGTAATCGGAAAAGATACCACCGATTTTTGTTTTATAAAAACAAAACAGAGGAGAAAAAAGACATGTATAAAAAATATAGCAAGCTCCTAAAATTATGTATTAATCAGTCACAAAGAAACCTAAATCGAAAATTCATGTTGAACTCAAAAAATAAAAGTCGTGCAACTTGGAGTATTATTAAAGACCAAACCGATGCTGTAAATAGCTTTGAAAGTATAGAGTTGATAAATTCTAAAGGTCAGACAATCAGTGACCCTTTATGTATTGCAAATTTATTTAATGAACATTTCATTAACTGTCATAATAAAAAAACAGAAAACATGAAGTCAATAATTGAGAACGTAGACATAGTAAATTCCAGTATGTTCATCTCACCCTGTACAGCAAGCGAGATTTTAAAATGCATAGGGTCTTTGAACAACACAAAAGCGGTAGGCTTTGATGGAGTGTCTACTCATATAATTAAACTATGTGGTAAAGCTATAGCGCCAATTCTAACTCATTTAATTAACGAGTCATTAAGCCAAGGCAAATTTCCTACCAGACTAAAATACTCCAATGTGAAACCGCTCTTTAAAAAAGATGACAAACAAGTATTAAATAACTACCGCCCTATCACTTTAATCTCTATATTTGCGAAAATATATGAAAAAGCTATGCATTCTAGAATATCGCACTTCATAGATAGAAAATCATAATATTATAGCCAAGGAGCAAAACGGATTTCAAAAGGGTAAATCAGTTACGCACGTATGCTACTCACTACTTGAATCCATTACTCAAAAAATAGACCAAAGAGTTCCACTTACAGGAGTATTTTTTGATATGAGTAAAGCATTCGACTATGTTAACCATGACATTTTATTAGCTAAATGTGAAAGATACGGTTTCAGAGGTTTGGCTCTAGAATGGCTTCAAAGTTACCTTAAGGATAGAAGACAGTGCGTCGAAGTAAAGAGAATGAATCAAAGAATGATCAATGAAAGATGAAATTATCTCATGCCAATCATCGGTAAAATATAACGGAACAGGGGTACCCCAAGGTAGTATTTTAGGCCCCGCTTTTATTCATTCTCTACATCAACGACCTGCCTAAGATTAGTAATTATAAAACTGTCTTGTTCGCTGATGATATTTCTGTGCTTATACCTGATGACAATAATGACAGGAATACATATGTCAGTAATATCAATATGACCATTGAATCAATTTGTAATTGGTTAGAACTAAATAATTTATCTATCAATATTAGTAAAAATAAATATGTTCAATTTTGTAATACTAAAGCAAACATACATAAGCTAAACATTACTTGTAAAGGACATAATTTAGAAGAAAATAGTGAAACTAAATTTCTAGGATTGATTGTAGATCGTAATTGTAGTTGGAAGGCGCATATAGACACCGTCTGCTCCAAACTTGATAGATTCTCATATGCACTGAGACGGCTGAAACGCTTAGCTGACCAGAAAACGGCTTTAATAGCATATCACGGCTATGTGGCTTCGTTACTACGGTTCGGTCTAATAATTTGGGGAAACGCCTCTGATATCAAGAGAGTATTTATCTGTCAAAAAAAGTGTGTCCGCGCCATATGTGGTGCAGGACCTCTACACTCTTGTAAACCTCTTTTCAGACAACTCAAGTTGTTAACTTTGACTAGTATGTATATTCTAGAAATAAGTATGTATGTATGTAAAATTTACGAAGCTTGTAGCAAATTCAAAGTTACGATTTCGAGATCCTATGAAGCTGATAGAACCGAGAGCTAAAACTGCTTTATTTAGAAAAAAAAGCTACCTAATGTCAATTAAAATATTTAATCATCTACCACTACATATCAAGGAAATTCCCAACGTAAATAAATTTAGAAGAACATTGTATGCATGGTTGATCGAAAATAATTTTTACAATCTTAATGAGTTTTTTGACATGAAACAATAACACCTAGAGGTCCTAGAGCATGTATTATTAATGATTTATGATATAGATTAGAAAGATTGGATACTGTAAAATTAATTTTAGTTTATGATGTGTTAGTTTTTGCATGCAAATAAAGAACTTACTTACTACTACATGAACATGAAAATAAATACTTGAACATTAGTATTCTTAGTATATTTGTAAACGTATGTCACTTCTAGAAGTGAGTTGCACCAAACCGTCTGTAATAGTAAGCGGTGTTCGTTGAGATCTTCCTATGAGATGACAGCTGCCAGTGCCATATTTAACGTTGACCGGTCTGTAAACGTAAGGGCAACGTGGTGCAACTTACCCTAAAGCTCGTGATAGACGAGCTATAAAGTCATACGTTATAGTTTTAGCTCTTACTTCTGTCTCGGTGTCGATTCCGAGCAAAGTTCATGAATTTTAAGATCGCGATTTGAAACTCTCCCGTCTATCACGGGCTTAAATGTTGCTATGCTGTGCAGGGGTGCGCGCCGGCTATCACGAGAAGCGGCTGCTCCACCACCTGCTCGACCACTACAACGTACTGGAGCGCCCTGTGGTCAACGAGAGCGACCCGCTGCAGCTCTCCTTCGGCCTCACGCTCATGCAGATCATTGACGTGGTACGACACACACTACCCCCTTACCCTAGCGCTATCTACCCCCAGTGTACCCCCTACTTTCTTAAAAACTTAAAAAGTTGGGGGCCACTTTAAAGTGAAAATCCCCCTATTACATTATCGCCCAACAGGGTCATATCGAGCGCGCTTGACAGAATGTATACTGTGTACACCTAGTAACTTGATTCCACTGACACCTCAGATTCGGTTGAAACCGCTCGAATAATCTCACTGGACCGCAAACTCTTAAGCCGTGTACGAACTGCGCGTACATTGGTACGCGTAGTCGGTTACGCGTGTCCTGGAACGCCTTACGCGCAGTCCGTACACGGCTTTAGAGTATTCCAGTGTTTAAACCACCCGCGCGATCGTGCCGGAGGTTTCCCCTGGATTTTGTCCACTCTCCAACAGCGCACTCCTATCGCTTTATTGGGCCCGGCCTATAAAGCCACAGTAAGGTTAAAAAAAGGAGGTATTGATATTATTTGACAAGCGCTGCGTGACACGCAGCAAGTCGCCTGTAAGCACCCGTATATCTAAAAAAAATACGTGGCCTTATGCGTTGAGCCTAATGACGTTGATCATAAATAATTTAGTAAATATCGAGTACAGATATTTTTAATTTAAAACCCGCCAATTAGGTCATAAATATGTTGTGTCCTGGCATAATTTTTATCTACAACCTTAATGAGCCATTTGCGTTGAGAGCAGTACTTGAGTGTTCAGAGAATGCCTTGATTCTGTAAACCACGCCCTCGTGTTAGGCACACGTATTATGTCTTCCTCGTATTAACACTCTACAGCAACTGTCTTTGGACAAAACTGACTTTATGAAGTTTTATACCTAAATTTTTCTCTTATGGGAGTTTAAATGAGATAAAATTCTATCATTTTAACTTGATTGTGTATTTTAACAATGTATTGTTTTAGTAGATTGAGTATAAAAGGGAAATAAAGACTCAACTAGTTACATGTTTTTTCTATAGATACAATTTAAAGCAATCATGTTCCGACTCTAAAACTAGCCAGATAAACAATCATATGTATAAGTCATGTATCTGAAAAATCAGTGGTTATCGTTTCCTCTCAACGGTCAGAACAGTATTATTGGGGAACGAGACTTAATCGCGTACAATTATTAAGATGTTAATACCCGCTCACGCCAGTCAACTCGCGACCACGGATGTTGTGATACATTCGAAACGTCGGGCAAAACCTTAAAAAAGGTAAATTAGTTATAATTGTACGCGATTAAGTCCCGTTCCCCAATAATAATGTGTGAAAATCGTGTAAGTTTAAAACAATATATATGGTCAGAACAGTGTTTCAAAGAGCATGATATTTTTAAAAGCACGCCTTTAATAAAATGGATCTTAAAACAATTGAGTCGTCATCGGTGACATGTTATGTACATAACCTAATTCATTCTGATTAATACAATTAAATGTCAATTACAGCAATTATTTTCAGTGATTCAATTTTGTTCGCAGGATGAAAAGAACCAGTTATTAATAACGAACATCTGGCTCAAACTGGTAAGTATAATGTTTTTATTTATATTTATTTATTAGCCTTTATTGCCAACATTTTAGGTGAGGTAAGTTATGTTATAATATAGTATTGTATATCATGAGGCGTTGGCGTGTCTTTGTGACACGAAGGCCTCTTCCAGCTTTTTCCATTCTTCTCTATTTATAGCTATGCGATGCCATAATGTGCCTGCTACTTTCTTAATTTCATCGGACCAACGTTTTCTTTGTCTTCCTCTTTTTCTTTTCGTTTGGAATCTAGGGGTCCATTCTGTTAAATCTCTTGTCCATTTGTTCTTCTTCTCTCTGTACATGTGGCCTGCCCATCTCCATTTAAGAGTTTTAGTTTTAGTTGTAACGTCTTCTACTTTTGTTATTTGTCTTATATATGTAGCTCTTTTTATGTCTCTCTTTGTGTAGCCCAGTATGCTCCTTTCCATGGTTCGTTGGCATGTGATCAATTTTTGGTCATGTCTTTGTGTGTTTGCCCAGGTCTGGCAGCCGTAAGTTAGAATCGGTAGTATACACGTGTTAAATATTTTCCTTTTGACTTGGATGTTATATTGCTTGCCCTTCATGACCTCTTTGAGGGCCCAGAACCTTTTCCATGAGTTAGCGACTCGTCTCTCTATCTCTAATTCAGTTTGGTCGCTGAAGGCGATTAATTGACCCAAGTAAATATAGGAGCTAACATATTCAATTTCTTCCTCGTCTAATTTTATACTTTCTTGGGACCTGTTGGCTATTATTTTTGTTTTTGTTTTGTTCATCGTCAACCCCACCTTCTTGCTTTCTTGTGCCAAGTCTTGAAGCATAGTTTGTAGACTCTTGGGGTTGTCTGATACCAGTACTATGTCATCAGCGAATCTTAGATGGTGCAGGTTTTTCCCGTTAATGTTGATACCAAAGCTATCCCATTTTAGTTTCCTGAAGACTTCTTCTAGTACTGAAGAGAAAAGTTTTGGCGACAGTGGGTCACCCTACTGTCTTACGCCTCTGCGGATGGGAAAGATTTCGCCTTCGGTTTCTAACTTTATTCTTGCTGTACTGTGTATATATTTTTTTATTATTCTTATGTATTTCATTTCTATTCCTTGATTTTTTAGGGCTTGCCAGATGTAGTGATACGTATTATAATGTAATACGTACGAATTAACCTTTGCCACCGCCACCTGACATATGAGCTAATGTGTTAATCTCTTCGTTCATCAATTACTCAATAAGGCACTTTATCGATTAGACTGTTTGCTCATATGGAGCGTTAAGTCCTACCTAAGTACCTATGTACACTTTATACAGTATAATCAGGGGCCGGACCCCCTCTTTGCGCGATCAGTTTTGCACCATCAACTACTAGTATTGCCACTTTCGTTGATTGATTACTGTAGCAACTGCAGCTGAGTCTTGGATGTTTTCTATGTATTTAAGTATTTATCTATCTATGTTAGTATGTATATCGTCGCCTGGTACCCATAGATCATCCCTTGCTTACTTTGGGATTAAGTCGTTTTGTGTAAGATTGTGCACAAAATATTTGTTTATTTAGTTAATAGCTTCTATACTTACTTGTATCACTTAAAAGCTAGATTTAATAAAGCACACCAGGCTTCTCCGCATTGACCTCTATTAGAATAATATGAATAAGGCCACGAATTCAATTTAAAAATTCTTCAAGCAGACGATCTAATTTTGCTTTACTTATTTGTTTGCACAGGAATGGAATGATATGAACTTGAGATGGAATACTTCTGATTTCGGCGGGGTCAAAGATTTGCGAGTGCCGCCCCACAGGCTATGGAAACCAGATGTCCTCATGTACAATAGGTAAACATTTGCAACTGTTCGCTTTAGTACGTCTTTCTGAAGAAAAACAAAAGACAAGTTCTTAACAAACAGGTGTTTTGCTATCACCGACATGATTAGATATTTATTTTAGTGTTCTAATTTGTGACCTTAGATTTATGAAATAAGTCTACTCATAGCAGACGTTTACGTCAAATCCACTTTCAAATACTAAGTTACATTACAATCACTTTTCATTAAAAATAATCTTTGGCATTTAACCCATTAAAACCGACATAGTGCAGTGCAACAATTTGTTTTTCTATTGCATACCTAAGAATTTATTTCACCTAGTGCGCCGTTTAGACCTCTTTTCCGTTGATTAATTGAGCCTCTATACTCTGTTCACCTCTTTTGCTCTAAGTGCATTTCAACATGTTTTGCGCGCTCGTTGGGACCTTATCTCAGCGGGTAGATAAATTAAATTGGGATTGGAAGCGACGGACAAAAATAGACCGCCCACACCGTATAGAACTTGAAAATAACAGTATCTGATGTGTGATACAGCGCCGACGAAGGCTTCGACAGCACATACCCGACGAACGTAGTGGTGCGCAACAACGGCTCATGTCTGTACGTGCCGCCCGGTATCTTCAAGAGCACCTGCAAGATTGACATCACGTGGTTCCCCTTCGACGACCAGCGCTGCGAGATGAAGTTCGGCAGTTGGACCTACGATGGATATCAAGTAAGTTTTGTAGTTTTTGTACGCACGTCGGCCCGCTTCTACGTGAAATCCGGCAGTGCCAGTGTTGTAGTCCTCGTTTGTGGGGCGATTGTCAAGGAGTAAAAGCTCTTTGTAATAATTTTCATTATCATAGTATGTTAGGAGTATGGCGAGTGATAGCGACTATACTCACTATACTCCCGTATTCAAATAAACCCGTGCTCTCCCAGCAAAAAAAAAAACATTCTTTCTATCCGGCCGGGGATCCCAGTCACCGGTAGCGGACGGCCAGTCGGCCAGAGGTGCCTCTTGTTTCAAAATAAGCTATAATTTGTGGGTATGTTGGGACTTTGCTTGAGACTTTTGTCATTGAATAGAGAATGAAGACTAAAATGATTACGTGAATGAATCGTGATGTGTTTTCTGTTAACAGTTAGACCTCCAACTTCAAGACGAATCAGGTGGGGACATAAGCAGTTTTGTCACGAACGGTGAATGGGAGCTTATAGGTGAGCGTCATGTCAATATTTCATGAATCCTAATTAAGATTTTTTTTTACCTACATAAGATGTAAATTAGCTCATTTAAAGATTCTAAATTCTGAAATGTATATAACTTTTATATGTATTTTGTATGTAATATTTCTTGATGTTATAACAACCCTTAAAAGATTTTGGTATGCCACCGCCACCACCCCATGATATACATTTGGGTTTAGCTCGAAAACCGTGGAAGCACCTACTCGTGACGGGGAGGAAACTTTCTTTGGTCATACCATTGTTTTTAAAATATGAGGGGCTTAGAAGCCCCGTTTGATTTTAAAGGCGACACCGCCTCTGCCCTCCACTTCCCTTCTGCCCGTATCATTTTTAACGAACTATTGTGATTTAGGCGTGCCGGGCAAGCGCAACGAAATCTACTACAACTGCTGCCCGGAGCCGTACATCGACATCACGTTCGCGGTGGTGATCCGGCGGAAGACGCTGTACTACTTCTTCAATCTGATTGTGCCCTGCGTGCTCATCGCCTCCATGGCCCTGCTCGGTTTCACGTTGCCGCCGGACTCGGGCGAGAAACTTTCCTTAGGTGAGGTCATAGAAAATTTTAACATTATTCATTTCTTCTAGGAGTTTCAATAGCTTTTACAAACATATTAGCGTTTTAACTAGAAATATGGAGGCAATTACAGAAACTCATAATTAAAAACAAGATATGAAATTTTACACACTATCTTACTGTACTTTAAAATTAAAGGCTATAAAGGAGAACAACAAACGCAAAAAGAGATGCCGAATTTCCAATCGCTTACCGGACACTAAACAGATACCTATACCTACGCAAAGTTAATCACACTCAGAAATATATCGCCACCTGCAACTAATTGAATAAGAAACAACGTTTGGATAGAGTTCGTCTCACACATAGGATAGACTGGATAGAGCAATTGAAAACGTCAATATGTAGAATAATATGATGTCATCGAAACGAGACGACTCTAACAACAAGCCTAAACTTGAGTTGCATTGCCTTAATAATTGAATAAGCAACTTGAGGATCCATTTTTAAACTCGTTTCATGCCATGATGCCCTATGACTATAAGTTACCTATCTTGCTTAAAAAAGTGTGTACATTTTCAACACGTGATGAAACGTACGTAGGTAACTTGGTACTTGTTGTTAGGTAACGATTATCTGTACCAGTGCATTGAAGTTGTAACAGTTACTGCGCTGGAAAAGAATTTTTGAGAAAAAAATCATAACTCCAGGGATAAAAGTTCAGCTGCTAATTAGAATGCCACTTTGTAATAATCAAAATTTGAAATGGTATATTTGCTGTGGCTGTGACTGTCGCTAAAAGGTTCCTTTCAAAAACTCAAAAGACTTCATCCCCCAGGTGTTACCATCCTGCTGTCGCTGACGGTGTTCCTGAACATGGTAGCGGAGACGATGCCCGCGACCTCGGACGCCGTCCCACTGCTGGGCACCTACTTCAACTGCATCATGTTCATGGTGGCCTCGTCCGTCGTGTCCACCATCCTCATCCTCAATTACCACCATCGGCACTCGGACACGCACGAAATGAGCGATTGGGTAAGCTGAATCATAAATGAATTTTCAGCTCAGACGCTTATATGGTTGTACTTCGGTTCGCAAACAAAAGATTCATAGAATGAATTGTATCGCAGAATTTCATTTTATAGAAAAAAAAACTTTTTTCAAAAGGGTTGCAGTTCTAACTTAACCTTTGCTGGTAGATTGCGTTTTACACAATGGCTTTTAAGTAGTACCTAAAAAAGTTTCTATGAAATGAAAATTCTACGAAACAATACATTCTATGTAACAGTTTTTATGCGAACAAGGGGCTACCGGCGCTTATATACTTCACTTCGCGACTAGTGACAGAGGTCATGACTCTCAGTCATGGTATTTGACGAAGAAGATATCTTGCTTCCCATGCTTTATTTCTCAAGAAACATACCTACTTCTTGGGCGTTGTCTCTCCGTGCTTGACACTGTCTGTAGTATAGTCGGTAATAGGCGTTGATGATGATTCTTATAGTTGTTCTGTATGGTTTGCGCAGATCCGTTGCGTATTCCTGTACTGGCTGCCGTGGTTCCTGCGCATGTCGCGGCCGGGCTCGGCGACCACGCCGCCGCCGGCGCGCGCGCCGCCGCCGCCCGACCTGGAGTTGCGCGAGCGCTCATCCAAGTCGCTGCTCGCCAACGTGCTCGACATAGACGACGACTTCCGACACGGACATGCGCAGCAGCCCGCTTGCTGCCGATACTACAGGTCCCTCGACGATCTACACGAACACTACTCGCCGCCGTAAATAGCACGGTTTCGATATTTTACCCCCGCCTCGAACGTTCCGCAGTTACCCGGCCCTAATAGCTATTAGTCGAATCAGTCATTTCAGTAACAGTATCAGCTTTTGTGGGTCATGGGTCTCATTGCAGTTTTTGAGCATTATTCCTGTAGATCCCTCGAATCCTTGGTCCCACCTGTAGTGTAGGGTGCAGGCACCCGCATTGTCTACAGAGCCATACCTTTTACAGGGGGGGCGGAGAGGAGAACGGAGCAGGGATCGCTGCGCACAGCTGCTTCGGTGTCGACTATGAGTTATCGCTCATTCTAAAAGAAATTCGAGTCATCACAGATCAGGTAAAATCCAATGAAATTCGTTAGTTACAAATGTATGTTTTATGTAGGCTTCAGACCTTACGATACGTGTCGCCTTTATTCCAGATGCGCAAAGATGACGAAGATGCGGACATTTCGCGCGACTGGAAGTTCGCCGCCATGGTCGTGGACAGACTGTGCCTTATTATCTTTACCCTGTTCACAATCATCGCCACGCTAGCCGTGCTGCTGTCCGCTCCCCACATCATGGTGTCGTAGCGACCCGCCCGCTTGCGGCTGCGGCTGCGCGTGCGTAACGTTCTGTGATACCGCGAATACTTGTTAAGTTGTGATGTGTGAGCCGGCGCGGGCGCGGCCGCTGCGGCGCTGAAGTTGCCGCCGCTTGCCTCCGCTCCCGCGCCCCCCTGTAGTAATAAGTTTACGCTGATCGAACTGCCATCCCCTGCGCTCAACCGAATACTGCCCATCTTAATCCCCTTACAATTTTCTTCCTTCCACCGGCAGCTCTTGCTCTTATTATCAGAAGAATTTATGAATCGTTGTCACGCTAGGGGAACTGGTTTCGCTGAGTGGTGCGCACGCATACCATGCTTTACACGGCGACAGCGCAATATCTCCTTAAAATGTGTGGTCCCAAGTTCACCATCCTGTCCGAGACGACAGCTCCGTGGCGACGGCGGCAGCCGACCGAGAGGTCCACGCTAGAGCCCTCATAGTTGAGAATGGCTGCGAGCCGTTACGGCGGCAGATTATAAAAATGTTAGCACAAAAACGTCTTCCTTCATACCGTTGAACGACCTGGTTCGCATTTAAAATTTAAACTTTGTTAGAACTTTCTCGATTCTTGAAATCTATTGTACAGTTTAGGATTTGGGCAGTAAGGCAATGGCCCTTTGTTTCCTTCTTGTTCGATTCCGTGAATCGTGGTTACGACCCTTACTTTATTTTCGGATGTATTTGTGTCCGTAGCTAGTATAGAACTTTACAAACAATGTTGATTCAATTGGTACAGGTTGTGATATGCCTCGTTGTGAACGGGTCGATATTGTTATAAATGGTAAAATATCCATGGCTTTATAGCTTAATAAAACATTCGTTAAAAGTTGTAGTTAAACAAAGTATTATTTTATTAAAATCGTACCTGGTCTTTCGGAGCGAGTTATACAAATAATAAATTAACATACATGATAACACGTTTATACATCTTTTCAATACCGTTACCGTATCTTATAACGAGCAGTTCGTATACTGCTGTTCTTAGCTTTTGCGCTCCCCATCATTACAATTTTGACAATTAATAAACAAACTACCTACCTATCCTACAAATTAAGTAAAACATAACGAATTTGAACATATGAATCAGTCACTAAATTAATCAGACTACCTACACCCATTTTATGTTGTCGTATTACCTACTTGTACGACTGACGTGCCTATTACTGACGACGTAGTACAATCAGTACCATCATACCCATTTCACTGCCACCGGCTATACCTCATCAAGTAACATTATTATTCTAAGATACGACGCAATAACGATTATGTTTGATGAATTATGTAATAAAATCCTTAAGGTCATGTTATTAACGATACAGTTTGTACTTTAATGTTTAGT
Organism: Cenopis cana; assembly: GCA_951800055.1. NCBI lineage: Eukaryota > Metazoa > Arthropoda > Insecta > Lepidoptera > Tortricidae > Cenopis > Cenopis cana. The sequence goes on along the minus strand of OX637476.1, from coordinate 8,427,356 downwards.
TCTAGAAAACATTGTTACCCTTTTAGGAGGAAAACATCGAAAATTTACGTCAAAGCGAATGCGCGGATACACGCTTGGAAAGCACTGTACCCTCGCATCGTCCTCCATGTTTTCCTTCTCCAAGGCAGCGCTTGTACATAATCTAAACGGCCCATTGGAAGTTGCGGACCGTCTATGATTATAAAGCCAATGTTTTCCTTCGGGAACGCTGTTTCCTTATTTACTTATTGTTGTAAATATATCATCGACCACTCTGTGTCGGTCGGTTGCGTGAGGAGAGCGAGCCGAGTGGTGGCCGCCGCGTAGCGCGCTAGGGCAGGGCGCCGGCAGCGCCGCGGGCCCGCGCGCTACGCGGCTCCTGACGGCGACGGACGACCTCTGTCCCAATGATTTGTACAATTGTTAGGGTTAATAATCTGAATTGCATTTTGTTTATTAAATATAAACGAATGAGACAGTTTGAAGTTTTATTTCGTCGTCAAATCGTTGACCCTGTTGATTTTATTGTGTGACCGAGCAACCCTGACCCATTTATTCCTGGCATCGGTTGGGGAACGCATCGAGCACCGTGGCTGAAGACAATCGATGCTATCCCGTGGGATGTTGGCACATGCGCAACGGGGCGCGGCACCGCCGGGTGCCGGGCGCCGGGCGCGGGCGAGCCGCGAGCGCTCCCGTGCATGCCTCCGACTGCTCAGCCCGATTAACGCAATGCAGATAGCGAATTTAATTGTGCCTTCATTGGGGAACTAGCCCTTTGGGTAAACAAAAGAAGTCGCTGCTGATAAAACCCATGATTTATAACGGGCTGTACCGAATCATCCTGTAGGTACATGCTAAAATTCCTCTTACTCGAACGAAGCCCAAGCGCTTTTCGTCATCTTTCATAATGCGCATTGCTAAGGTTTGGAATTCCCTGCCGGCATCTGTATTTCTGAGTTTATATAACGTAGACCTATTTAAGGCACGAGTAAATCGGTATTTTCTGGGTGAGCGCGCTTCACCGTCGGCCTCATCTTTGCCCCCTAGCTAGATGCTGGCCAAGAGCAATCCCATTATTAGTATAAAAAACGAACTATTGCAATGTCATCGTAAATACAAAATGCCGAAACCACGCAAATCCGATTAAATACAATAGCATTTAATGAAGTTGACCACACTACAATAAAATGCTAGTTAAAATTATGTACGTACCTACCTATACCTAAGCAAAAACTATCTGCAAGCTTTTAAGGCATCCACTGCCGGCAACGCATACCGCGTATCATACTCGTAGGTAGGTATGCAAAATGGGCACTACCAAGTAACACACTCCCTTCAAGAGAGAAATATATATAAACCTCAACTGATTTCTATGAAACTTTCCAAATTCCAGCATTATAGCTTAGACATCAGAACAGGACATAAGCTCTATAATATCAAAATTCATACACTTAGTAGTGGTGGTTTAAAAGGGGGTGGTTATTTTGTATGGAGAATGAAATTATCTTTAAGATAGAAACTTTAAACTTCCCTGATAGGCTAAGCATTAAAATGAAAGAAAATATTTTTCAGCGTTTTTCGAAATTCGCCCTCTGAAGGGGTGAAAAAGGGGTTGGAAGTTTGTTAACGGCTTGATGGATTGTGGTGAAACTTGATATACAACGAGTTTATAGCCTGGATACAGGATGATTTTCATCCCGAAAATCACCCCTGGAAGGGATGAAATAAGGAGTGAAAGTTTACGCAGACAAAGTCGCGGGAAACAGCTACTCGAAGATTATAATGCTGATGTAATCTGTAAATTCTTAGTATTAAGGCGTTATACGCCAGGATAAATTCAAAATTCATACACAGATTACTTAAAAATCACTATGTTGAAATTTTGTCCAAGTTCGGGAAAACATCGTTTTTTGACAAAGGTTTTCTACTATATCGCTTGATCGATTTATTACGTGCATGTACTCATTAAACGCAGAACTTAGTATTCTTTAACTTGCTCGTAACAGATAACTTTACGCTAGGATGCTTTGTATAGAAGATAATGAGCGATAAACCGAAAAAAAGCTAGGTTAAGTAGCTCTGCCAAAAGTTGTCCCGAGATATTTCGTGTCAGTAGCATCACTAGCATCCATATGCACAATTTAAAAAAATAAAATCTTCTACATCACTTCTTGCAAGAGCATATCACTATACTGACTGGCCTATACTCGTCCGTAACAATAAAATACAGAATTAGTCAAATGTTCAATGAGATTGGATTTAGTGTGTTTAGCGGGTTCGATTCACGGTACACATAGGCCGTTTTTGAAAAACCTGTACCTAAAGGTGTGAATTATTGGTGCTTGTTTTTAAAGTGTCCATAATTGGTGGTGTCACCCTATATAAGAGTATGAGATAACGCCTTCTTTCAGTAAAATGTCTTATCTTTAATGTTTAAAGTACTTCCCCTCCATGTGACATAGCCGTGGAACACCCCGTGTATAGATTACGCACAGGCAATATATTTGTATATTTCGCAGTACCTACTAACAACATACATATAAAAGTACTTTTTCGGATAATATAAGCAGTTATTTTCAGGGTAATCGCGTATCTACATAGATATTGTCATGGGGCTAAATTCCGGATCGTTCCAAACTGTATCTGTTCCAAGTAGTTAATTGGATATGAATTGAAAGAAAGAAAAATTGTTAGTAAAACCAAGTATTTTATCATGGGCATGATAGGTAATTGTTTTTCCAATGCAATAAATCCAATCTCATTGAACATTTGACTAATTCCGTATTTTATTGTACGGACAAGTAGTCGAGTACGTACCTTATTCTGAATAGAAATCGAATTAAGACGCGAAGATTATGCTTTTAACCTACTTACAAAGGGTCTATCTGAATCAACGTATTAGTTTAATTGGCGCCTACTTTCTTGTGCGCCACGTCAGCCACGGGAGGGCTCGCAACAAATATACCTTATTTTGGCATGAAACTTATCCGCTTAGTGAGTTAAGGTAAGATTCCGCTGCCGACTGCATACAGCAACTGCACGTGCCGCCGCACTCCAAATTGAACCGTAACGGTATGCGTAAAAACCTCAATTTCAAATGAGCGGAGGTGTCGCAACAGCACATCTACTCTACACTACTCGTTCACTCTAAATTGGGACTTTTAGTCTTATGATTACGGTTCAATTTGGAGTGCGGCGGCACGTGCAGTTGCTGTATGCAGTCGGCAGCGGAATCATACATTTAGGCGATTCTTCTTCTTCTCCTCGTGTCGATGGTTTCTTCTCTGGTTAAATCGTACGGGACCAGAAGCATTATAATTGTCGAGATTAGCTCACATTCCATTAGGTTAAGATGAATAAAATGTGTTTTAATGTATATTTACTAAATGTGTTAGGATAAGCTATATCTAAAAATATATTGCCGTAAATACCTTAACCGTGTTAGTTGATAAGATCTTACTCGTAGTATGTAAAATAAGAATAAATCACTTAAACAACTTACCTTGTTTACTTACCTTCGTCGTATCACGCACGTAACGTTCCTCCAGGAAGCTGGTATGCTAATACTCGATATTCGAATAAATCTATAATAAACTGAAATAGACACGAGTACCAGCTTTATACAAATCTAATAGGTAGGAAACGGCAATCATGATAAAAGGATGGATTGGCACATCCATGCCTCATAAATGTTAAAATGTTAGAATAAATTATCTAAACTACAACAATACGTGTAATTCTGTGTAATTATTAATTGGTTAATAAATGTCGTATACGCCTTGAGTTGATGCACGTACACTGACAGAACCCACGCATCTATAAATAGAGCGCACGCCATAGCCGGCGTACCAGAATTTGATGCAATCTTAGTTACATTAAACAAAACGGACGAAGCAAAGAAAATATTTAACATCGAATCGGTCTGCAAACTTACGGGGGTCACGGCCGAATCGCTAAATAAACCCACCAGGCCCATGATGTGCCATAGATGCCAGCGCTACGGACATCCTACTTCCACATGCACCCTCCCACCGCGCTGCGTCAAATGTATTAAGCCCCATCTTAGCAAAGACTGTGATAGGGTCCGAGACCCTATCACTGGAGAATTTCCAGTACAATGTTGCAACTGCTTCCTTAATCACCCAGCAAACGCCCCTATTTGCCCAGCAGCCCCCAAAGCCTGGGGTGCCCCTCCAAGACCAACCAGAGCCCCTAACCACCCAGAGGCCCAACCGCAGATCACTGGCTCACCTGGTACCTTTAACACAGCTGATATCTCTCAAGACCCCTCCAACATCTTCCCCCCCCTGCCACAGAAGAAAAATCCCCCCCACAGCTCGGAAAAATCACCTAATGAAAATGCCCCCGAATCCAGGGGTCGGCAACATAACACTAACTTCTCCCCCACCAAGCCCGCCTACTCCACCGTTACTGCTGCCTCTATGCCACCTTCTTTCAACCCAACTGTCCCCCCCCCACAAATCAATAGTCGACAGAGCCTTGTCCCCCCCCTCTCCCTGCCCGTAACCTCCCCTCTCCCCCACTCATTCAAGATCACCACATGGCATCAAATAACCATCCCAGAGCTAACAATAATCCCTTCTATCAACAGCTTAGCTACCCTCCCCCTCACAAACTAAGCAACGACTATCCCCCCTCCTCAATTCCAGTCTTCCCTCCCCCCCCTCAACCCCGCTTCCCCAATGTGTGGCAAAATCAGCAGTCCATGGGTATCGAGGCAGACTTACGTCTTGTGGCCGAGATTGCAGACCTCATCGATATTGACGAGGTCTGCCAACTTGCCCAAGAATTCCGTAATGCATCATCCACCATAGAACAACTCGTTGCACTTAACAGACATCGAAATCTCATAATCACGCTTCAAAACCTAAAACGCAATAATCCCAATGGAACAAGTGGGCCTTAGCAGATTAAAACCGCGAGCTCTTAACATAGCATTCTTCAATGCCAACGGTCTCCGCAAAAAGAAAGTTGAGCTAGCCTGTATTATGAGAGATCTCTCTGTGGACGTCCTCATGGTACAGGAGACACTTCTTAAACCCTCGCAGAGGGATCCCAAAATCCCTAATTACAAAATTATTAGAAATGATAGGGTGGGGGCAGGAGGAGGCACCCTAATTTACTATAGGAAGGAATTGCATATGTCCCCCGTAGGTTCCCCCCCACTGCAACACTTGGAAGTGACAGCGGGGAGGTTGGACTTGACGGGGCACCCGCCCATCACGCTGTTCTCAGCATATCTTCCCCCCGACAAGCCGCTCCTTCACCAGGACCTGGACACCGTGCTTGGGGTTGACGACTCAGTCCTAGTGGCTGGAGACCTCAACTCCAAGCACGTCCAATGGAATTGCAGGGTCTCCAACCCTAATGGAAAAAGTCTCCTGCGGTACCTGAATAAAGATAACGTTATGATTGACATTTTGGCCCCTCTTGAACCAACCCATTACCCTTTCCAATCAACTTATAAACCGGACATCCTGGACGTGGCCCTTCTCAAAGGGGTAAATCTCAAGATGCGCTCAATTGAGGTGGTCCACGCCCTGGACTCCGATCATCGTCTGGTGAGAGTGGGCTTAGGCTCCGCGCCAGGTGCCCAATACACGCCTGTAAAGGTCACCAACTGGTCCAAGGTGGGCTCAGCCCTAAATAACCCCAACCTTCCTCTACTCCAAATTCTACCCGACACCATATCCACCAAACAGGACACTGATCAAGCCATCGATATTCTCACAAGGGGTCTCCAAAACACTATAAGTGACTGCTCAAGGGAGGTGAGTGGTGACCCTGATCGTCGCTGGGCGCTGCCCAGAAACATACGTGATCTTATAACTGAAAAGAACCGCGCGGTGAGGGAGTACGATAGGTCCCCCTCCCCGCTGAATAAGAATATATTAAACAGACTAAAAAGGCAGGTTAAGGAAAGAATAAAGCAATTCAGGGACTCCAAGTGGGACAGCTTCCTCGAAGGGATCTCGCCAGGACACCTGGCCTATTGGGGCCTGGCGAGATCCCTAAAGAGTGACACAGTGGTGTCTATGCCCCCGCTTGTGCGCCCTGACTCCCCCACCCCGGCTTTCACCGACAAAGAGAAGGCTGACTGTCTAGCCAGTAGTCTGGAATCTCAATTCTCTCCAGGTGGGGTACCTTCCGACCCAACCGTAATCCCCTACATAGAGAGGAAGATATTAAACTTCTCCTCTAACCCACCCTCCGGCCCACCCATTAGACCTATCTCTCAAATGGAGATAAGACTTGCCATTAAAAACCTAAAACCTAGAAAAGCCCCGGGTCCGGACGGCATACCAAACCGTATTCTAAAGCTGCTGCCCGATGTGCTCCTTGACTTCCTGTTACATATATTCAACACCGCTTTAAACAACTGCCACTTCCCAGCTTGCTGGAAAGTGGCAGTAGTGATAGGCATTCACAAACCGGGAAAGCCTGGTAACATCCCGTCCTCGTATAGACCCATCAGTTTGCTAAACACCATGGGCAAACTGTTTGAGCGCCTCTTGCTCAATCGCCTACAGGAGCATATCGAGAGCAGTAGCCTGATAATTAATGAACAGTTTGGATTCAGAGCCCGCCACTCTTGTGTCCACCAAGTACACAGAGTGGTGGAACATATCCTGTATTGGATGACGGGCTGGAAGAAGTCAGTGCCTACAGGCGCTGTCTTCCTCGATGTGGCCAAGGCTTTTGACCGGGTCTGGCACGATGGCTTGCTGTGCAAGCTTATGGCGGCAAACGTGCCAGACCGTCTCGTGCACGTCATACGAGACTTCCTCTCGGACAGAAGCTTTGGCTGCCGAGTCGAGGGTACTCTTTCGGCTCGTCATCCAATACGCGCCGGGGTACCGCAGGGGTCGGTTCTGTCGCCGACCCTATTTAACATATACATTAACGACATGCCCAGAGACCCGGCGGTTCAGTTTGCAATTTTTGCGGACGATACTGCGATCTACGCGTCGCATAAATCCCCCAAAAAACTGGCTTCGATCCTCCAGCGAGCCCTGGACTCGATGGGCGATTGGTTCGACCGCTGGAGGATCGAAGTAAACCCACAAAAAAGCACTGCTATCCTTTTCTCCCGCACTAGTAAATATTCAGCCCTGGTAGCTCGCCACCCCACAATTAAATTATATAATAAACCTATAGAGTGGCTCCCAGAGGCCAAGTACCTGGGAGTCACTCTAGATAAAAGACTATCTTTCCTACCACACTTAAAGAAAGTCAGGGACCGTGCGGCTTTCGTCCAGGGGCGTCTAAGCCTCCTGGTCAACTCCAAATCCAATATGGCAATGAGGCACAAACTTACCCTCTTTAAAACTTGTATACGACCAATTCTTACCTACGCCAGCGTGGTGTTCGCCCACGTGCCGACTAGCCGTTTGGCAAAGTTCCAGGTGTTGCAGAGCAGGTTCCTGCGCAGGATGATCGGAGCTCCCTGGTTTGTCAGGAACGCCGATCTCCATGGGAACGTGGGGATGGAGCCTGTTATGCAACACCTGGAAATGGCGTCAAGGCGCTTTTTTGACACAGCGGCACACCACCCGAATCCCTTAGTTCAAAAGGCGGTTGGCTACACCCCTAATCCAAGCGCGAGTAAAGAAAAACGTAGGCCAAAAAATATTTTGTTTGACCCTCCGGACCCTCTCACTAAAAGAATAAATGATACCTGCTCCAGACTTCCTCCATCGCACCTTAAGTTGTCGCATGCCATAGATGTATCCAGAATCACGGATGGTGATGAACTGACCATCACCATCAATAGACTGCGCAATATGGGAGTCGCCCGTCCTGGGTCACCTTACAGACCACACCGAATAAGGCGGAGAGTCCGCTTCAGAAATCCACACACAGCCCATACTATCGAAGCACACTCCCCCACCAGGCCCTAATAGGGTACCGTTTGGGGGTTTTTAAAAAACAGACCAAAGGTTGGCAAACCCTGACATCTGGATCCTCCCTTTTTACCTTACAATTTTAACAGACTGACGCTACTGACCATTTATATACATATAACTCCTAGATTCTAACTTTATTATGACCTCAGACCCCTCTAATCAGAGGAAAAGACCTGCGGCCCTTAAGGCTCCAGGCAAACTTCTTTTCTTTCCATACTTGTTATCGTTTGTACCCGTGCACCCGGGGCACCCCTTCGGGGCGCCCCGGAGACAGACTATTAGTAAATGGAGGCTCGCTCCAGAACTAAAAGGAAAAAAAAAAAAAAAAAAAAAAAAGCCGGCGTACCATTCTACAGTCGTCAGCCGGCGGAGCAACAACTCCTCGCTAAATATGAGAAAGTTTAAATAAGTGTTCTTTCTTCATCTCCCGCAAGCTACATTCTACAATAATATCGTCTTTATGATCAGCAGTACGATTCTTTATTTTTGTTTTTTAGCATCTCATTAATTTCAGATCATTATTGGATTGACTTATAGCTACAAGTTGGAATTTATATAGGTAATTAACGTTATTGTTTACTTCATTATAGAAATGGTACGTACCTAATCCTCTTAACGACAAGCAGTTGATGCGTTTGTCAATACTTTATAGCGGCATTAACTACCTATTAGAGTTATGGCACAACGTACATTAGGTACGTACAGAAAGTCAAACTTACCTTGGTTTATACTCGTAACATATATTTGCTCTCTTGAAGGGGGTGTGTTAAGTTACTTGGTTTTCGTTTCCACTGACCTCAGATTCGGTTGAATAATCTAATCTAACTAACTGGAGTGCAAACTCTTAGAGTATTCCAGTGTTTAAACCGTACGCGTGGTCGAGTCGGAGGTTTCGCCTGGATTTTCCCCAGGCCACTCTCCGGCCTGTAAAGCCGTAGTCAGGTTCAAAAAGAGTATGTCTTTCTCGTTCACGGGACAATGGTGTCCCGGACTTTTGGGAGGCATGCGCGGAGCCGAAGTACCGAGGTACCGAAGTACCACCGAGTACCACATAGCAAACACGTAGCCCTTTTGACAATTTAATGAAATGCAAGGGATACACCGAGCGGATGCTATCCCTGCCCGGGTCATGGGACGCAAACAGAGACATGCACCCGCCAAGATGTATAGGGACTATTGTGGTTGATGGAATCTAAATGAACCGGGTTATTAGGTGAAAATGATGAACTAATGGCTGGACTGTCAATCACTAATAATAAATAGGTAAGTAAATATTTGTGGACAGTCTTACGCTAATTAACCTAGTCCCAAACCAATCCCAAACTAAGCAAAGCTTGTACTATGGGTACTGAGCGACGATACATACTTATATAGAATAGATACTTAAATACATAGAAAACATCCAAGACTAAGGAACAAATATTCGTGTTCATCACACAAATAAATGCCCTGACTGGGATTCGAACCCGGGACCTCCAGCTTCGTAGGCAGGTCACTATTACCCACCCACTGCCTAGGCTTTTAAGTGGTCGTCAACTAAAAAAATAAGTTTGTCCATACAACCTCCCAACCCTCTCTTTAACCCTCTTAATAGGAAATGGTAAATCTTTTTATAAATTGTAGCCTACCTCTGTCCTGTTCTGATATCTAGGCATTCTAGGCTACTTTATTGGAAAGTGACTGTAAGTTCAGTATTGTTTTTGAAATCATGAGGATCAAATATCGACAGAACTTTCACGATTAGAATATCGTACGCATTAGCAACTACATCGCTCCAGTTATTAAAATCCGCTTAGTCAGTTATAAAAAATATGCGCGTTCAGGAATAACATGATATTAAGTAGATTGCGGGATTGATAGATCGATTGAACTTATTCGGCAACCCGCAATGTATGGATGAAACTTGCATGCAATTCTTGGATGTTTGGCTTTCGATTTACCTTAGATATGTTAATCCACATTCCAATGAAAAAACATGAAAAAAAAAGAAATTTGAAAAGCGAATTCGAAATTCGAGAATGGGTAATGTGCATTTTTTCAGTGCTCATGCTAAGTAGTTGGGCGGGCGGCTCTAGCCGAGTGCAGCAGGGTTACTACAGGTCACGAAGCCTCTTACATAGCTATGTAGCTCGCTCTATCTGCGATCGCCTTGTTATCAAGCTAAGTAGTGCCATTTACATACTGTATAGTATAACATGGGCACTTATGTATTAGGGTTATTTGATAAATTGACCCACCCCCACCCCCCCACTGCCCAACCCCTGCCTGTCCCTACTGCCCAATCCCCCTCATCTATGAGAGGAGGCCTGTGCCCAGCAGTGGGACGTATATAGGCTGATGATGATGATGATGATGATGATGATGATAAATTGACTGTTATAATGAGTAGAAAATACGGAAATGGGGGATTAATATATACATACCTACCTATATATTGTACCATACAATAAAAAACTTCCTGTTCCCAAAGGTCCAGGATTCTTTAATCTCTAACTATGAGGTTTTTGTCCTAAATGTAGATGTTGTCAATTGACCTTTTCTGGACAAGACAAAGATTATAGGTTTATAAATATTTAAAATTTTAAAAATTTCAGCGTCAGTCGTGTTTGGCTCTCGTGTCTTCAGTCGGAAAACTACGGGCATGGGTCTTCCAGCAAGTGTATCACATATAATATAAGCTAGATTGTGGCCTATGGAACCCGTATGACTTTTCCAAATATTAAACAGACTTCGAAAAGCATTTTTCCGGTCCTCTTCATCAGATATAAAGGAAGTCACAGACAAAAACCTGAATCAAGGAGTGGAGTGTGGAGTGTATTCCCTGTGAGTGAGAGAACCTCTGTTACTGTAGGATGTACTTGCGTCCTAGCAAAAGGCAGTAAGTGTGTTTGAGCTCCTATGAACAACAGCAGAAATAAGTTAACAGTTTTTCACCTTATCACAATGGAATAAGGATCAAAAATGTTAGCATACATTTGCTGTTGACTGTAGAATTTAGGACGTTGTGAGTGTAGAGGGTGTTGTGGGCCGGAGGCGGCGCGCGGCGGTGCGTGCGGCGCGGCAGACGGCCGCCATGTCGGGCGGGACGCGCGCTTGCCTGCTGCTGGGGGCGCTGCTCGCCCTCCTGTACTCAGGTCAGTTACGATACGATGCAAAAAACAAAACACTAACATTGACAAAATAAACACTTTCCTAAGGTTACTCGCCGGTGTTTAAAATTAGAATAACGTGTTCTTTAGAATGAATGAATATTAATTGAATAGCATTTTTTGAATTTTTATCAATTAAAACAGAGTATCAGCAGTGTGATAATTTGGCTTTTATGTTAAAAGTAAATTGATATATATTTTTAATAATATTTAATTACTGCAAGTATGAAGGTAACATGAATCGTTCGCGACAACTACAAATTGTAAACTTTCGTTTTTTTAGTTAATCTTTCTTAAAGATTAAATTTTCTGAAACATTTTATTATGCGTTTACACGTATTAGTCACACGTAAAGTGCCTCTTGAGGTGAACATTTTATAATACCTGTTTAGTTTCACGTAGTTATATGCACATTCATCTCGCGGTCGTCCCTTATTGATCTGCGGAGCGCTGCAGCATCACGGACCAAGCGAGTGACAGATAAAGTGTGAATCATCTTAAAACTGCTTAATTACAACCGGAATAAAATGTATAATAGTTATTTGGAAAATTACAGGATGGTGTTCAGAAGACGAAGAGCGCTTAGTGCGCGATTTGTTCAGAGGATACAACAAGCTCATACGGCCGGTGCAAAACATGACACAGAAGGTCGACGTGCGGTTCGGTCTAGCCTTCGTCCAGCTTATCAACGTTGTACGTGTTATTAACGTATCCCTAGTTTTTATAACTAATAATTAGATGTTAATCTATGTAGTATAAACCCAGATTCATAACCACGATATTCAATTTTCAGAACGAGAAAAATCAAATTATGAAATCGAATGTGTGGCTTCGTTTAGTATGGATGGATTATCAGCTGATGTGGGACGAAGCAGACTACGGAGGCATCGGTGTACTGCGACTGCCTCCTGACAAGGTCTGGAAACCGGACATCGTGCTCTTTAACAAGTTAGTATCGGGTTTTACTAAGACTCGGGATTTCATTGTTGTGCATTACATTGTTGGTAAACAAACGTAAACATTGATCGATTTTGTTGCAGCGCTGACGGCAACTACGAAGTTCGATACAAGTCTAACGTTCTCATCTACCCTAACGGCGAAGTACTTTGGGTACCACCCGCTATTTACCAGGTAGGTACTTACCTAACAGTAACCCGCTAGATGGAGCACCCAAATCACTCCACCCTGCAACTACGACCACCACGAGACCATCCATAAGGCGGGTGACAGAAGCCAATGGAGGAGTCTGGTCAGCAAGAATGGGACATGATGTCACGATCCTCAGCATTGGGGGAGCGACTGATGATGATGACCTAACAGTGGTGGAGCGTCCATAGAACTCGGTTCCCACCGGCTTACCTAATTTTCAGCCAGTCCATTTCATGAAGAATAAGAAAGGCAAATTATTTACGGCTTCCCTAAGAATATTAATGACGCGCCGCCATTAATAATACCTAACCATACCTATGGAGTATGGTAACAAAAGGAGTTAAGTTAGAATAATAAATCATAGTGTTATGGTAACAGAAGGAGTACTGTAAAATGAGAGTTATAATATAATTTATAATTCATAGAGCAGTAGGTACCAGCGGCGGAGAGTCCATATAACTCGATTCCCACCTCATGAGGAATAAGAAAGGCAAATTATGTCCAGCTTCCCTAAGAATGTTTTGATGCTCCGCCACTGGTAGGTACCTACATGCAAATAATTTTGTAATTTTACAGAGTTCGTGCACAATCGACGTAACATACTTCCCATTCGATCAGCAAACATGCATCATGAAATTTGGCTCTTGGACCTTCAACGGAGACCAAGTATCCCTCGCCTTATACAACAATAAGAATTTCGTTGATCTATCAGATTACTGGAAATCTGGAACGTGGGATATCATTGAAGTGCCCGCATATCTGAATATCTACGAAGGAAACCATCCCACTGAGACGGACATTACGTTCTACATAATTATAAGAAGGAAGACCCTGTTTTACACTGTCAACTTGATTCTGCCTACAGTACTTATCTCGTTCCTTTGCGTGCTGGTATTCTACCTGCCTGCTGAAGCTGGTGAAAAGGTAATCCAAATACAAAATACAATGAAAAGAAAATCCTGAAAGTCAATCATGTAACTAAACCAATTAAATGCTTGCCTAATGAAACCTTTAATTTCAGGTCACACTGGGTATCAGCATTTTGCTGTCACTGGTTGTGTTCTTGCTCCTGGTATCAAAAATTCTTCCACCGACCTCGCTCGTGCTGCCCCTCATTGCCAAGTACCTGCTATTCACGTTCATCATGAACACCGTCAGTATTCTCGTCACGGTTATCATCATCAACTGGAACTTCCGAGGGCCACGAACTCATCGGTGAGCGTCATTGTTATGAGTATAAAGCACCTTTACCTACCTCTGATGATATACCGCCATAATATGACTGGTCAGCAAACACAGGGTAAGAGATGAACAATAAAATTGGAACTCTCCTACGGTACCAATCTTAGGAAGGAAAGGTAAAGATGGGCCATGTCAATCAGTAAGCTTATGACTCTTATGCGGATCAAATTTTCGTATGAAGCTAACAAGAGGTTATTTATCAACCGACTGAAATGCAAACCACGCAGATATAAGTTTAAACACCCAATACAAATAGACGCTTTTATACTTTATCGTTGACAGCCATGGCATGGTACCTATAATACCTATGGACTATAGACTTTTGACTAGTTTTTATGAATGAAACCATAGAGTTTTACCGCGCCGTGGACGTCGGTACAATATAAAAGCGCCCAATAGAGGCATGAGTTGTATTGTTATAAAATTGCATACCTAATTTCAGCATGCCCCTCTGGATTCGAAGTGTGTTCTTGCACTACCTGCCTGCCGCGTTGCTCATGCGCCGACCGCGCAAAACCCGACTGCGATGGATGATGGAGATGCCCGGCATGGGCGCACCTCCGCACGCAGCCGCCCCTCACGACCTGCCCAAGCACATCAGGTAATGAAAGATATTGTGGGCTAATCAAATCAATCCCCTTACCTCGAATGAACATATATTCTAACTTCACAGTGCTATCGGTGCGAAACAAAGCAAAATGGAGGCAATGGAGTTATCCGACTTGCACCATCCCAACTGCAAGATCAATCGCGCGGCCGGAGGCGGCGGGGAAGTGGGCGCTCTGGGCGGCCTTGGCGCGCTCGGCGGACTTGGCCTAGGCGGGGAGAGACGAGAGTCAGAGAGTTCTGATTCGCTTTTGCTGTCCCCAGAAGCGGCTAAAGCTACTGAAGCGGTTGAGTTCATAGCGGAGCATTTGAGAAACGAAGACCTTTATATTCAGGTACCTAATAAAATCCTACCTTACGTCCTTGAATGTATCTAGTCCTAGATGCGAGCTCAAAGGCAAAACAGCCTTTTTCTGACATCAAATATATTGTTCTATAGACGCGCGAAGACTGGAAGTACGTCGCCATGGTGATCGACAGACTGCAGCTGTACATCTTCTTCATCGTGACCACAGCCGGGACAGTCGGCATCTTGATGGATGCGCCACACATCTTCGAATACGTGGACCAAGACCGCATCATCGAAATATACAGAGGGAAGTAAATATCAACAACTGGATATGGAGCAACAGCAATAATTCCAAGACCACCCTATCTAGTTGCTTCGCCGTCGACTAACCTACCTACGAGTAAATGCTTCCAAAGTAACGTATTTCTTCCTTCATTCAAATAAAGAACGTTGCTAAATATCATAATGATATTTACTTTTAAACATGTTACCGGATACACTTAGTTAATTTGCAATTAATGTCCAACAAGGTTCATCTTAATTAAAGTTAATTAGGTGTTAATTGAAGATTGATATTTTAGGGAGCTCATGCTTTTCAATAGGTATAAGATTTCAGAAAAAATATATATATTATACTTAACCATACTTCCAGTAAAATATATAGGTACAGTAAAAAAAAAGAGTAAAATATCCTTTCAGTTCATCAACTCATCCAAGGGCCGCAAACCGGTGCATCAAATTAGCTAGCCGCAAACCCACTCATCGGCCGTAAATGTATTTTTTGGTGGATAATGCTATGTAAGCTAAGTAAAAATAAAAATAGGTGTAGAATTCTACACACATTAACGACAACTTAGCCTTGTGGTTCATTTACATTGGTCGGACGGAGTTAGGCAGAGCAATAGCTAATAGGTACATATCGACCAATGAAAATGAAAGCTGTCAGAAATACGCACCCAAATTCAGGGGAAGAATATAGTCCAAACGGCAATCTAGAGCTTCAGAACGAGTTAGGCACCGGAACTATGATGCGCACTTAGTTCGTTACCTACCTATAATAAGGTAAATAAAAGTAAGAGTGCTCGACGCTGCACTAGTATTCGACATGGCACTTTATGTCAAAGTGACAAGGCCTAAATTCGAAAAACAAAGATTTTTCTTTCTTCAAATTTAAGCCTTGCCACTTTGACATAAAGTGCCCATGTCGAACACTAGTGCAGCGTCGAGCACTCGTACTTTTACCTTATAACTAGTTATTAGTTCAAAAATAGGGTAATACAATAAATTAATAGAAATTAAAATGGCTGTGTTCGAAGTTTACCTAGTGTAACAGCACTACAATACTGTTTTGACATAAGTTTGTATTTTGACAAGTATTAAGGAACGAGGTAATTGCGCGGCAATGTGAATGATAGTCATAAGGAATCTTATCAGTAGGTATTTTGAATTATTTTATTTCACTTGGCACCATCAGAGTGAACGGGTGTAGCTCAATAGTAAACTCCTTCAGTTAACCCGTAACGGGTTACAAGCTACTCGTGTACTCTTAGAATTATAACACAACATCCACATTCCACAACCAACATAAAACACCACGTCATAATAGTTCACAGGTGAACGAGAAAGTCGGTATAGTTAACCCTTTTCCAGGCATAGTACCTATACTACCTATAGTGGCCACCTACAGTTAAAATTTTGAGGTTTAAATCGAATTGAATTTCCGCGAAAAGTTACTTGCGCTCAAATTAATTTCCAATGTATAACTATTTTGAACATACATGTATAAAATATAGGTATATATTTTGATTTTCGCAAAACGACGTCGGTTCGTGCAGCCTGGAATAGGGTTAAAGATATGTATACAGTATTATCAATAATGTTTCCGAAGAGCTTCATTGCTCGTAAAATAATATCGAAATGAAAAGCTGCCTTCCAGGGTGCCTCTATGCGAAATTTTGATTCTACCTACCTACTATGAAAAGTACGCCAACACAGAGCATAAATTTAACAGGTCTGTGTACGCCAACGTTATCGTTATCCCGTTATTGAACTTAGGGTTTTTTTACCGTTCCAAAGCCACCATGAATTTATTACCTACGGAAGTTATGCTATGCTTTGCTGTTGAGTTCAAATCTATAACTAGAAATAGACGTTCAAAGATATACGCAAGTAAGTCTAGTAAATCTAGTTGAATAAAAATATAATCGACTGTGGTCTCCTATAGAGTAAGGACTATCATGTTAGCGTTATAAGTTATAATAGATGTTTCTGGAGAAGTTTTTGTTTTTTTTTTATTAGAGATATTTAGAATATTGTTAAAACTGAGCCATGTGACAAGTAATATCATTAAAAATAAAGTTCTACGCGATATCGGCTTGTAAGATCCTGATTTTGAGCTGATGGAGAGCTAATGCATAGGTTATTTGTAACTCGGCCTATAGCAATAACTATACTTACGCACTTACTGTAAAATGTCTTGTCCACTCCTTACTTTTATATCCATGTTGTTTTAATAAATTTTTACGTACTAAGTACTGGTTTTATTGCACACCCCTCTCCGCAAATAAAAAACCTGATATTATTTTTGACAATTTATTTACTAAGTAACATTTTTATTTCTTACACCGAAAACAGTCATACTTAACCTATTTCAATATTTCTTAAATAGTTTTAAATGAATTCAAATTGGTTTTTTATATAAAAAATGCGATTTATCGCAGATTATATACCAATAATAAGAAATGAGTTTTAAATCTAATCGTCATCTTCATTGTACGATGGCGAAGTGGGAGAATAATTGGGTGAAGTGGGGGAGTAGGTGGTAGGGCCGGCGGAGGAAGGAGAGTAGGCAGGTGAGGAGGGGGAGTAATTCGGCGAAGTCGGAGTGTAAGTGGGCGATGTCGGGGAGTACTTGGTCGATGAGGGCGAGTAGCCCGGCGACGACGGAGAGTAGTTCGGGGATGACGGGGAATAGTTCGGGGACGACGGGGAATACCGCGTGCTGCCCGGGTGCTGAGGAGATGACGGCGAGTACGCCGGGCTGGCAGGCGAGTACTGGGGACTCGTCGGAGAATATTGCGGGCTCGTTGGCGAATAAGTCGGACTGCCGCCAGCGATAGATGGCGACGTCGGCGAGTAATTCGGCGACGTCGGAGAATATTTCGGGGATGACGGTGAGTAGCTCGGTGAAGTAGGCGAGTACGCCGGCGAAGTAGGAGAGTAAGACGGACTCGTCGGGGAATAAGCGGGCGAGGTCGGCGTGTAATTCGGTGACGACGGAGAATAGCTCGGCGATGCGGGACTGTACACGGGGCTAGTCGGCGAGTAACTGGGCGACGATGGCGAGTAGCCTGGTGACGCCGGCGAATATGCAGGGCTGGTCGGAGAGTACGAGGGACTTGTCGGTGAATAGGAAGGGCTGGTCGGTGAATAGCTAGGTGAAGTGGGCGAGTAGCTCGGCGACGTCGGAGAATAAGCGGGACTCGTTGGCGAATAGCTAGGAGACGTCGGGGAGTAGCTTGGCGACGTAGGCGAGTAGGACGGCGACGTCGGCGAATACCCAGGGGACGTGGGCGAGTAGCTTGGCGAAGCTGGCGAATACATGGGCGACGTCGGCGAATAGTTGGGAGACGTCGGCGAGTACGAGGGACTCGTCGGGGAGTAGTGCGGCGAGGCCGGGGTGAGACTTGGCGACGCAGCAGCGTATACAGGGCTGGTAGGGGAGTAGGACGGGGAAGCACCGGCGGGGGACGCGTACGGGGACAGTGGGGGACCGGGCGAGCCGGGGGACCCGGGCTGCGGGGACCACGCGCTGTAGGCGGGGGACAGGCCCGATGCGTCTGATGCGCCGGATGGTGAGAATGACGGTCCGCCGGGCGTCATGATGCTTCCAACTGCAATGAAATTGATAATTCATTAGAATAAGAAAACCACTACAATCAACACAATAGTTAAATCCAGATATGCAATATGATTCTAGTAGAACAATTTTAATTTAGATTTGTGCTGGAAGTCCGTCTTCATCACAATTGTAACACCAAATTAAAATTAATGAGACATTCCACGCTAAGGAGTTTTTAAATCAAACTTTTTTTATATCTTGTATCTTTTTGTAATCAAAACGTTTAACGCTATATAATCCAGTAACTTCATACATCAAAGCTTGCCTCAAATCCGGTATTAATATATATTCACATTGATATAGTAACGTAATCATAACTAAATAAATACACATACCTTGACCAGGAGACCAGACGCTGCTTCCATAGCCCGGTGTGTTCTGCGTAGACCAGGGCGTCATGAGCGGCGTCATCGACGGCGTACCAACTCCGAAGTACATTCCGCCTCCAACGCCCATGCCCACTCCGAGACCGCCCATTTCCATGCCGTGCTTACATTTCTCGGCGTCAAGTAGTAAATCGAAGCAACCTGAAAACATTTGAAATCAATATCAATAGTATCATGTACAAGAGTGTAGAGTGTAGCAATTCGGTCTGCAATAGTAATAAACCAAAGCTCTAAAAAGCCGCTCGTTATCCCGAATTTACAACAAACTGTTAAAATGATTGAAAAATACGCAGTGGAAGTAATCTGTATTGCATCTTACCTGTGCCCATTCTAGGTAATTGTCCCATGATGATATTCTCCGACACACCTCTCATAGGATCAACTTCAGCGTGACTGGCGGCGTCCAACAGCACGTCCACAGTTTCCTCGAAGGAACACCTCATGAGCGCACCAGTGTCCTGCCTGTTGATACCGTGACGGGTGATAGCCATAAGATGACCCTTGGCTGTCATGACGTCGCAAAGCAACGCAAGATGACGGTAGTTCACGTATAGACCGTAGAACTGCAATACAGCGTTCATTTCCTTTTCCACAGATTTACGCACAGCCTCAATACCAAGTACTTGGAATATTTCGCAAATGTCGTTACTAAAGGTCCTGATCGGATCTACGTCTCTCTCAGACAATACTTTCATGAGTGAAGTACCATCAGTTTCCAATAACCATTCGGCAATGGCCTTGAACTCTCCTTGGTCCGTGATAATGATGCGTTTCTTTGCTTCGGTTTGTGGCAAGTGCATGTACACTTTAGCAATAGCTTCTATGCCTTGAAGCGTCATATCAGACAACATATTGGCTTCAATACAACGTAAGAACATGTCGTCTTCCATTTTATCCACAGTCTCTTCGTCATTATCTTGGAATTTGCTTTCTTCATTGTTCATAATTCTGATACGTAATACAAGTTTCTCCGCGTTATCGTCGTTGAAAATGCAGTTTAAGTCATCTCCAAATCCGGCGTTAATCTTCTCTGCTATCTGTTCCATAGTGAGTTTCTTATCTGTCATTCTCTTACGATCCAACTCGATACGAAGTAGCCAGGGTGAAATCTTGGTCGGGTCAAAGTCAGGCATCTCATAGTAGACGTTGACGAATTCTTGATCCTCAGCAATAACTGTATTTTGAGGGTCAGGGTCGTAGTAGATAGCAGTGTTAGCGGTAACTTTACGCAATGTCGTGTGTTCCAGTCTGCACAGTACGTTCTTAGCCTTCTCAGCGTCACGAGCCGCTCCGCCTGTTAAGAACACGGTTAGGGAAGGCGCCTTTGGTTTCTTTGAAATATTGATAATTTCCTTCAGACGTGGTACACCAAGAGTTACGTTTTTGGATGACACACCAGCAAAATGGAAAGTGTTCAATGTCATCTGCGTGGCGGGTTCTCCCAGAGATTGGGCGGCCAGGGCACCCACCATTTCTCCAGGGTTTACTTGGGCCTGTTGGAAACGGGTCTCGATTTCTCCAATCAACCATTCAAAGGCTTCACTCGACAATCTGTATTCTTCAGAGACAAACTTGGTACAAAGTGTAGATCTCACTAGACATTGGAACAACAATGTCGCGTTCTCATTAGCCTGCTTGGATAAGCGGTCATCACCAGCTACAATAACACACTTTTTCAGAAGGTCCTTAACTCCTTGTATTACTTTAATGGGACTTAGATCCGTCGGCATTCGCTTGTTAATATGGAAAATCTTTTGCACATTCCAGATCATCCTCTTGAAATTACATGGGAGTACAACTTTAGATTCTCCACTTGGGAAGATTTGACGTAACACTTCTCGGTCTTTGTTCAGTTGTTCCCATTCACTTTCCAGATCGGCAATGACGTATCCGGATTCCGTAAGTTCTTTAATAATTTCTTCATTGAATATCCTCTTGAGATAACGCTCATTTGAAGGATCGAATTTGAATTTCTTTTCAAATGCTTTGTTTGAAAGTTTCACAGTCGGTAGGTTTTGGAACTCTACTGTTTCTCCAGCCAGGCCGTCCTCACCATACCTGAGCTGGATGAGCTGTCCAACAGAATTACGCACGGTGCCATCATAATGAACCATTACAGACTCCATAGCCTTTATGAGACGACGCTGGATATAACCCGTTTCGGCGGTCTTTACGGCAGTATCGATGAGACCTTCACGACCTCCCATGGCGTGGAAATAGAACTCTGAGGGAGTCAAACCGGCAAGGTACGAATTTTCTACGAAACCTCTGGACTCAGGACCATAATCGTCTTTGATGAAGTGTGGCAAAGTTCTCTTTCGGAAGCCAAATGGAATACGTTTACCTTCAACGTTTTGTTGTCCTACACAAGCAATAACCTGAGAAATGTTAATGTTGGAACCCTTGGAACCTGACACCACCATAGCTTTGAGGTTATTGTATTCAGTCAGTGACTTCTTGGCAGATCCACCAGTTTTGTCACGAGCGTCGTTAAGTATACGATTCACTTGATTTTCGAAAGTTTGTCTGAGAGTATTACCAGGAGTAGGCTCCAACTCCATATTGTGAGCTTTTTGAATGACCTCTATTACATCATCCTTGGCTTTTACAATAGCTCGCTGAATTTCTTGATATGTTTGCGGATCAGCAATAGTGTCTCCAATACCAATGGAATGGCCTTCCAGCAGCAGCCAGTTGTTGATTACAGTCTGAATATTACCATAGAAGCGGCCAGCTGTTTCATGGCCCAACTCCAACATGCAAATGTGAAGTAGAGACCCAGCCGAGGCACCAAGTGACTTTTTACACAATATCCCCATGAGGAGCTCTCCATGCTCTACTACTACTTTAGTGTCTCCAGGCGAAATCCATTTATAAGGCCCGTCATCTTCTTCGTCAGGATGCGTGGAATGTGTGCGAATCATGTTTACATTGCCTGGGATGATCAGGGTAAATATTTGCTTTCCAGTCCACAGAGGTTGGGGTTTCAAAATGCAAGGCTGTGGAATTTTACCATCCCATGTGGGTAAGAACATCAGTAGGTTCATAACCTGTTCCTTGGTTAAGAACACATCTCTCTTTGTCATTTTTCGGACAGCAGTAAGAGTATCCTGCACAATACCCATGACGGGCTTGTTAGCTTGTGGAGTGATGATCTGGCGAGGTGTTATGTGAATGTTTTCTACTTCCGCGCGCGTCTCCATTGACTGAGGCACATGCAAGTTCATTTCGTCTCCATCAAAATCAGCGTTATAAGGCGAAGTACAACTCAAATTCATACGAAAAGTTGACCATGGCAGCACTTTTACTCTGTGACCCATCATACTCATTTTGTGCAGTGTTGGCTGACGATTGAAGATAACCAAGTCGTCATCTCTCAGGTGCCGTTCTACTTTGTATCCATACTGTAAATGCAAGTCTGACGGTTTTGGATGGAACCTCAAGTCTATCCTCTCTCCATTGTCGCGAACGATGTACTTGGCTCCTGGGTATTGTGCATTGCCACGCCGTACCAGCTCTTGCATTCTATCTATATTAAAAGGTGTTACTAACTCTGGGAATGTCAAGTTCTGAGCAATAGATCTAGGTACTCCGACTTGGTCAATGCGCAAGTTGGGATCAGGTGTAATGACAGTACGAGCCGAGAAATCCACACGTTTTCCCATGAGATTCCCTCGGATTCTTCCTTCTTTCCCTTTCAGTCGTGCTTTAATTGCTTTTAGTGGTTTTCCCGATTTTTGCATAGCTCTGGAAATGGAGAAAATGGTATTATGTATTAGAATCTATTTTAACCATGACTGAGAAGGTGAAAACGAGTATATTATCACAAAATATGTATAAAGTTGCTAAAGAATGTGACATCAGAAATCCAACTCAGCCTGATAAAATATTAGAATAAAAGGTTTAAGATTTGCCTTTGTAAATTGCTATTGACTTCATTGGCCCGTTCCACAAAGCTAAAGTTACAATTTTACTGAGAAAACATTACTGAGGAGGCAATAACAACTGGCTAATCAACCAGTATTGCCAGTTAAGATTTGTTTTTATATAACAATGGCGGCAAACAAGTTTCTGACCTGCCTGATGATAAATACCCACTTAAGCTAATGGACGCTTGCCAGTTGCCAACCCTTTATAATTGACTTAAAGATTTGTTGAGTTAAGATACATAATACAGGTTCCTTCAGTCTGAATTCATGCTTTACCTGTCAATTATAGAAAATCAAAATGTGTAATTCATAACCACAATCTCTCCAAAAGTCTAAGTGATAATACTGAAAAAAAAAATACTAAGGCATTTGCCACCCTTTATCAACAGATAATCATAAAATATGGCAGCAGCAGTTGTCATCCCATAGGGTACTCTTCCCATAGAAACAGATTTTAACAGACAACTCATTAAAACCAACAGTTTGAGACAATAGGGCCTAATACTTACTTTGGCATACCCGGCATGTCATTATCAACAAAAGTGGCCACATGGAACTGAAGCATCCTGATATTGTCAGCAAGAACATGAGCCGCAGCTCCCGACTGCTCATTTCTTTGCAATTCATTGTTAGCTTTAATAATGTCAGCCAGTTTGTGTGTCAAATCGTCCTGATTCTTGGCAGCTCCAAACATGACCACAGCAGGCCGCACTGAGAGGGGTGGTACAGGTAAAACTGTGACTATCATCCAATCAGGCCGAGCAAACTTAGGGTCCATACCCAGAATGAAGGACTCCTCATCTAAAAAAACAGATATTGAGAGAATAACGGTTGACACTCACTTGGAAATGTCACTATTCTTAAGGTATGATTCCGTTGCCAACTGCATACAGCAACAGCACGATCCGTTGCACTCCAAATTGATCCATAATGGTATGCGTAAAAATCTCAATTTGAAATGAGCAGAGACCCCAGGACCCTGATGGGTGAAACAGAAAGAATATTCCGAAATACCTGTTCTCGCCCCCCACAATAGGTTCACAAGTCTTAAGAATAAAATAAAAAAAGTTTAATTATAATACTTTTTTGATGAAATAAACATGATTTTTCATTTGTTCCACTGAATTCTACTTAGTCCTTACCAGTTATGTGTTTAAGAATTTCCCAGACCCTTTCCGCAGTTATAATAATCTTTTTCTCCTGAGAGTCTTCATTGACATGTTTCCATTCAGCCGAGAGATCAAGGCCCTGTCGCCTGATGGAGGGCTGGTAGTGACCACAACCTCCATGACCCGAGCCTTTCTTAGCTTCCTCTCCTTCTTTTCCTATATCCATGTCTTCACCTCCCTCACAAATATTTTTGCCCTTACATAAGTCATACACATAAGTTAACCTTTTACGAGGCTGGCCCTTTGATTTCATCACAACTTCCTTTATCTTTGGATTTGTCTGCAATAAAATTGTTTGTAAGAAAATTTATGCAATTATAAATGTTAGTAATAAAAATAGTATAACAATATGGATATCTTACCGGACTGACAAGCAGTTTTGAACAGTAAAAACAGACACATCTTAATATTTTGATAGTTTTTGTAATAAAACCAATATGAAATACTGGTTTAGCTAGATCAATATGGCCAAAGTGTCCAGGGCATTCTGTCATGTTGCCAGCGCAAGTCTGGCATCTGGAGCTTCTGTCGATCACCCCTTGTCGAGGATCCATAAGGCCTCCAAGCTTGGGCCTTCCGCCTTCCATAGTTTCGGGGAAGCGGATACCCCCTTCCGTGACAGACATACGTCGCTAGAAAAATGTTTACATACATGGTATACATAGCACATTTATTTCACAATAACTATGATTGTAGAGAATAATAGTAAACACTTAAATCCGAATAAACATCACAAGATTTGAGAAGTAAATTTTTGACAGTGATAAACAAATTCATTTGCCTTGAAAAAAGCAAACAGACAACACAATACAAGCGAAACTGCGTGACCTATGTATGCATGCGCCTAATATACGAATCCAGAGGACATATCACGGCATGATTTTATAGTTATACGAAAGATATCTTATTATAACACTGTATTTATAACTTACTATTTCATCTGGTGATATTATACCAAACTGTACCCTTTTTACTTGGCGCAAGGGCGCCTTTGAGTCATTCGTGGTAGCCATTTTGAATGGCTGTGAGCCTGTGGCTGCTCATGCTCATTGAGCTGCTCCGTCTGTCGTCTTCGTCCTGTCATGTCATTTATGTCTACCAAAGAGAATAATAATATAAATAGTCTACGACGATAGCACCGATGTTGCCAACTTAAAATATTTATTTCCTCATTTAAGGCTATGCGCGTACAAGCAACTTTTATAAAATTTAAGTTTAGTTAGCCTAGCCGCAGACTCACGGAATTGCACGGAATTCCGAACGGAAACGGAGGGAATCGCGTGATAAAGCTGCCTACACAAAGCCCTGCCATGTCCCTGCCTGCAGGGCCCTGCTTGCAGTGCCACTGCCAAATCGTATTGTGTGTAGGCATGCGGCATACGATTTGGCAGTGGCACTGCAAGCAGGGCCCTGCAGGCAGGGCTTTGAGTAGGCGGCTTAACCACGGCTTAACTGACGCCATTGGGTACCCTATGAAATGCTGCCATATACAAGGTTTATTTTTCCTCAAAACTTTTCCCTTGTCATAATGATGTTACCAGGTAATAAAGAAATTTACCCAAATATTGATTATTAGAATAATGTTGAAGACAAGCTGAAGATAACCTGCTATGGACAATGTATGGACATTTGTCTTCATCATCAGATCAGCTCGGTGGAACCATAATATTCCATTCTCAACGAACTTACAAGCCAAATGTCGGCTAAATCGGATAACAGCAAGAGGCTGAAAAAAGGATTGCAAATTTTGAGGACAACTTATTACATGCTTATTACTTACATACTTACCTACGCACGCCAAAGCTTATAATAAAAAAAGCGGTGACTGTGTTCCGAGAGTTCCGTATATCTAAATAAATATTTTTCATCATCATCCTCCTAGCTTTATCCCAGTACAGTTGCACCCTGAAGGATGCCTGGAGTCCGCTACCTAATCCCAAGATTTGGCGTATTTTGATTAAATAAAAAACTAGATAGGGATATATTAATCCTTTAAGTTTAGTAGGATGACTTTCAACAACTGTTTTCTTACCAAAATTTCATTCGTGATTCCAATAAAACACAAGGGAATAAAATACAGGGTAGGTTGTAGGTATTTATAGGAAGTAAAATGAAACATGATTGTTGCCATTTTTTGTTGTTACTTAAATATTATTGCAAATTCTTGTTTATAAATATACTTTGGCAGAACAAAAAAATCTAGCTCTCATTTAATATACAAATGTGCTGCTATATAGTTAACTACTACTTTTAAAAAATGCGTATCCTTATACTTGAGGTTCAATTATGCTTTACTACTGCTGGAAGCACTATTTGTATTAAATTCTAGGAAATCTTTGAGTAATGTAGTGCGTCTTTTTTCTGCTATATCCATTTGATTTTCTAGATCGCCGCGATCTGTTGTTTCTGCTCGTTCTACCTTCCATGATAAGTTTTCAATTTCTGCTTCCAACTGGGCCTGTGTAGCAAAAAAAATAAAAAAAATGTAAACATGTCAATCAACAAATTTATTCGATTCCATCTTAATTCTTAGTGGTGATATAGTGATGGTCTAAATTTAGTGGTGATGTGACAATGCAATACAATTCTGAAATATGCCATGCTTTTATACTTCCACTGTAATTCACTTATAGCACGTACTTATTTCCAGCTTTGAAAGAAAACAACGCGCATAAATTGTCACATTTTACATTAGACAATTCAACTGTTTTATTTTAAAAATGCATATTATAGTGCGCGCCATCCACGACGACGACGACGCGCCCCTCCACAGCGAATCTCATACTAATCTGTGCGCAGTTGTACGGCTTGGGCTGTGGAGGGGCGCGCCTTCGTGGATGGCGCGCACTATACTAGTTAACTTGAAACATTAGCTTACCTGCTGATATTCAAACAGTTCTTTACGGGGTCCCACTTCCATATAATAAGCGTAAGGGTAAGTGTACTGCAGAGTATATCTGCAGCGCTTGAGTAGCCTCGCAGAATCCCACAGGTATTGCCAGTCAATCCATGTACCCTCTCCAGCCATCACCTACACAAATTAAAAACTCATAGTTTTATCCAACCTATCTCATGCTCATGACAGATGACTCGGTTATGATCGGGGGGGTAGCGATACATTCCGGTATATCATGTCAGATGACTCGGTTATGATCAGGGGATAGCGATACATTCCGGTATCTCATGACAGATGACTCGGTTATGATCAGGGGGTAGCGATACATTCCGGTATATCATGACAGATGACTCGGTTATGATCAGGGGCGTAGCGATACATTCCGGTATCTCATGACAGATGACTCGGTTATGATCAGGGGGTAGCGATACATTCCGGTATCTCATGAGAGATGACTCGGTTATGATCAGGGGGTAGCGATACATTCCGGTATCTCATGACAGATAACTCAATTATGATTAGGGGGTAGCGATACGATACATTCCGGTATATCATGACAGATAACTCGATTTATGATCAGGGGGTAGCGATACATTCCGGTATATCATGACAGATGACTCGGTTATGATCAGAGGGTAGCGATACATTCCGCGCTACTTAAAAGGCAACTTTATTTTTTTTAATTTTCTTTGTTATTTTTTCTCGTACTTAGAGGGGCAGTTCCGTCCTATTGTTATGACGTACGAATGTACTAAAACGTTTCGATGTTGTAGTACATTTCGACCATATAACGTGATGGTATAACTTGTAAGGGGCTGTTTATACGGTGTTTATTATTTAAGATTATGATATTTGCATGTCAGTGTTATCAGCAATAACCATTAGGTACCGATGCTGTATTGGAAGGGGAATTTACAGTGAATATTATCGATTTATCACGCGTCAGTATAAGGGTACATCACGGGCGAGCACCGAGCATGGCGGACAATCGAGGAAGGTCAAAGGGAGACAAGGGTCGCTGGATCCAGTACAGTGTGACCTTGGTCTTGCCGGATGTCTCTGTAAGTCCGAATTACTTTGTAATAATAGAAATAAAGGGATTATGAATAACCTATTGGACTACAACTTTATATTATTTAAGCCAAGCCCTTAGGTATCACGGAGTTCATAATATTTGTTAAAAGTATTGTGGTATGAATGCATCGCGTGATAATACTGATATCTCATCCTATGAGTGAAGTACAATCATACTAATTACATGTAATGAAATTAATGGCATAAACTAAAATGTTGATAAATTTCCCAGTATTTACCTTTTGGTTGATACGGCTCTTGAGACTTGCTAGAGTCTGCTCCTCCAGTTTAAGAGATCGTGCGTGATTTTCCCATCTTTCATAATAATGCAAATATTTCTTGAGTGCCTCGCGCGCCTAAAATAAGATGGTAATATTTTAATAGGATACATTACAGTTCACTTAGTACAGTCAGAATCATAAATATATATGCGTGACCAAAGTGACAAAAATATCTGTACGCTCTAACGCTCTTATCATTAAGGCCATGTTCACAATTCGCATATTTTGGCATTATGTCTGCATCAATGAGACCCTATCTATAATGTTGAAAAAATCTCTTCAGCAAAAAGGTAATTCAGCTTTTATGTAGTATTTTCCTTTTGTTCATTAAAGAGGCCTTTAAAGTGTCCACTAGCACCACTCGGAAACAATTTTGATATTTAAAGAAGAGAGCCTCTATGTAATGTATTTTTTATTTAAGTACATCAAACTAGTTATTATAGCTGCCGGCAAACATCTTGAACCTAACCTTGTGTGCGCAGTGGCGGATTCGCGTACAAATTACGCTACTGCGCAGGTCAATCAGTTTCAAGATGTTTGCCGGCAACTGTACGTTGCTAAATTCGTCGTTATATTAGCTCAAAATAAAATGGACCGTTTTAACTGCTGCAGCTGGTACGCTCGAGTTTTTACCTGTGCATGTTGATTGTCATTTGTTAAATTAGGATCTTCCTTATAGCGACTGCATTCATAGTATTCGGAACCGTGCGTCTTCCAGTCGCCCAGACACACCCAGCAAAAATCGTGTCTGCAAGCTCCACACTGCATGTGATTGCAACCTCCATTTTTCTCTATGCATATCTGGCACTTAGGGCAGTCCTAGAACAAAGGATATTTTTTTTTAATATGAAAAATACTAAGTTCTGTAATAAAGTAATGCTGTAGGTATTCAGTTATCACTTTTGAATTACCATTCAGTAAACATTTGATGTTGACTAGGATTTGCAATCCGGATCCTAATTGTATGAAATTATCCGGATCCGAATTATCCGGATCTTCCATACATTTTGGATCCGGATTGCAAACCCTAATGTTGACCAAGGAAGAGCAATTTAAGAAGTTGTCATATCTCTTAGAGAGAATAAGTAGTCTGCAGAAAATAAACAATCAAGTTTATATTTTTATTCAAGTTTTAAAATTACTAAAATCTAAGAAACTAGGACAAGTTATAAAAATTAAAACTACAGCAACTTCTGTCAAATCAAATCTACTTGTAGTAAAAACAATCACATACATCTGTTTCACTACATTGGTTTTTTTTAACCTGACTGTGACCCTATAAAGCGATAGGAGTGCGCGGTTGGAGAGTGGCCTGGGGAACCCCGGGCACTTTACTACATGCCATTATGTTTATGATTATACCTATATGACCACATTATATTTAAGTCTTTGACACAAATCAGTAGTGAATTCTATGTGGTACCTTAGTGTGAGCACTGATATAGTTGGCGGTCTCCGAGTCGTCCGCGCACTTGGTGAGCCAGCGGCGGATGGTGGCGCAGTCGGTGGGCGCGTGGTGCGGCGCGCCGCACGAGAAACACGTGAGCAGCTCGCAGCCCGAGCACTCCACGCGCCGCGCGCCCGTGCGCACCCATGCTTGGAATATCCACTGAAAACATGTTACAAATATCAAAGAAATCAGTCACTGACGACCGCTTTAGCTTAGTTGGTAGTGACCCTGCCTACGAAGCTGGAGGTCCCGGGTCGGAATCCCGGCCAGGGCATTTATTTGTGTGAAGAGCACGAATATTTGTTCTTGGGTCCTGGATGTTTTCTATGTATTTAAGTATCTATTTATATCATTATAAGTATGTATATCGTCGCTTAGTACCCATAGCACAAGCTTTGCTCAGTTTGGGACTAGATTGATTTGTGTAAGATTGTCCACAGAATATATTATCGTTATCCCAGTGTAGTTGCAACCTGAAGGATGCCCGGGGTCCTCTACCTAATCCCAAGGTTTGGCGTAGGCACTAGTTTTTAAGGAAGCGACTGCCATCTCACCTTCCAACCCGAGGGGAAACTAGACCTTATTGAGATTAGGCTTGTCAGCTAGTAGTCAACTTGACTGTTACAAGTTCTCTAACTTGGCTGAACGACTGCTATCATAAAGGATCAGTCACAATTGAACAAATATGAACTTACATTCAAACATAAAACTTGGATCGAGTATGACCAGGGCGGGGAACACATTTCAAGATCGTGCATGTCGAATTATGAGAATGCCTAATATTCAGCTAACAAAGAATGAAAAACACAAAAGATGAAACACATGAATCCTGCCACTAGGCATTATTTATTTCCCTGCAACATTTACAGACAGATCAACTATTTAAAAAATAAAATTCTGCCCTTTCCTTTATAGACCAATTATCGTTTTTGAAGAAAAAAAAATTTTTTTTTTTTATCAAAGTGAAGATTGAAAAATTCAACACCTTAGGTGGGATTTGAACCCACGACCTCTGGAATCCGTCCATTGCTCTACCAATTGAGCCACCGTGGTAATCCCCCGTGTTGGTGAATTTAAATTTAATTAAACGAAAAAAATTAATAAAATGTTTTACCTGACAATTTGGACCAGGACAAAATCTAAGTTGAGGGTGTGATTTGACATGGTCTTTAAACATAAATTGCTGGTAGCGTTCTCGTAGTGTAGGTTTAGCCGCATGTGATAGCACAAAGTCCTCCGGAGCCCGCACCTCACAGTCTTGTGCCATACACTGAATGGTGTTTGACACTCCTGAAACATCAAAAGATAAAATAAAGAATTGTAGATATGTAAGTTGACATTAATTTTAACTACAGTAGAATCCTCTTATAACGTCTCCGCATATAATACTTGGCCACTTTTAAGGACTGCTAAAACACAGACTTTAGGATTCATACCAAACATTTTCAAAGAAAATCAGTCCGGTTTGGGTGATGTTCTGTTAGTGCGACGTAATATCGCCAGTCCCTTGCTTGACTGTCGCTGTATCCGGATTCTACTGTAATTTATATTCTATTAATTAATGATGATTTCACCAATCAGACATTGTTCAGTACCAACACCATGATGGTTAGTCCCAGGCAGAGTCCGCTGTGCTTGCTTGATGAATCAACTAATTCATATATTTCTTATCCTTGTTAAAATAGTATGAAACATTTTTTTCCATCAATTAGATTATCCTTTCAACAGGATTACAGGACCTTATATTAAGTTAGTATTGGCTTACATTAATTAAATTTTAATGTGGCCTACTTACAGAAAAAGTTCAAACGTTTATACATAATATTGCATTTATACCTATTCAAAACCCACATTTTCTACACTGAGGATGACTAATATGTAAAAGTAGTTAAACATTAAATACCTACTTTAAAAATGCTGATATAATGATGTAACTGTTTTAGACTTTATATTTTTAGAACAAAAACCCCTGTGATGCAATGTCGTATGATTATGACGCGAGGTGCAGTTTCCATGTGGGGGGTCTACCTCACACTCTTTGTTTATTATTAATTACAATGAGTCATTGGACAGAAAGCTAATCTATTTGCTATGGTTTAATTTGTAATGATAAAAACTATCAACTAGCTAATTTGACCACAAAAGGCTATTATAATTATTAACAGAGCTTTTCCTGTTACAAATTCATGTTTGAAAATGAAAACTTACCTTGCATAATTTGTACTTCAAAATGCATAGCCCAGCATTCATTGCAGAAATAGTGTCCAC
The DNA here is from genome assembly GCA_951800055.1 of Cenopis cana. Classification (NCBI taxonomy): domain Eukaryota; kingdom Metazoa; phylum Arthropoda; class Insecta; order Lepidoptera; family Tortricidae; genus Cenopis; species Cenopis cana. The sequence continues at coordinate 8,395,657 of OX637476.1, read as the reverse complement.
AAGCAAGGGCACTGTACTTAGTCAAAGGAGGTGTGTTAGCACATACAGCACAGGATATCCGGCTGGAGCCCGCCTGCACAGAGGGCACCCGAGGCTTGACCCGGCTATATACCAACACTTCATTAGCATTATTCTTATACTTAGCTATAATCTCTTGAGCATTCCATTGATATGCATGTAGCATAACCTGAAAAACAATGTCAAGAACTAAGTTGAGTCTAATTTTTTATAAGAGCCAATGTGCGCCCATGTAAATTACTAAATAATTTCAATTTTAGTATTTTACAAACTGTGTTACTTACCTTAGCCAGTGAAGGTGTTATTTGGAGGCTGTTACTGAGCAATTCAATCGATTCATTTAACAATTTTTCTACTTCTTCTACCTTGTGACAAGAGTATAAAAAATATTCCGGATCAGCCTTACTACGATCCACCGCATCCATATCACAATCATCTTGTTCTCCGTAATAGTCATAGTCGTCCCCGTCGTTATCCGAATATTCCATATCAGATTCCGCAGACATTTTGAAGAAATGTAGATAGAATGGGATGGGATCGAAACGGATGGATAGGTTGGGTGGATATCAAGACGATATAAACATATTGTGGTACACTGAAAATTTTAACATTTTAAGTAAATCAAACCCTATGCACCAAATTATGACGGTGTATATGACTAGAATGCGACATTTAAGTTTAATCTTACTTGTTTATTCCAGGAAAAATCTATCGTTTATTTACTACTATTTTCTACTAATAACTTGAGTAATGTTACCATTTATAAAGAAAAGTGAATGCGATGTTATATATTATTGAGATTAAGCCTTATTTATTTACTTGACAGCAGGCAGAAATATTTGCTCATTGTAAATTTTTCTGTTATTTACAACACAAGTATACATATTTTTTTATTGAATAAAAGATGTTGATCTTCACAGTTCACACAAGTAAACAACGAATACTACTAAAATACAAATACTAAGATCCTTGCAACACTGGTAGTGTTACCAATTAATATTCACGTACATATATTGGGGTAAAGTTGGTTAAGATATTATTGGGGGTGGTTTATTTTTGTTATCAAATTTCTTTTGACTTTTGCTATAGCCAAACCTTTGCCTGGACGAATATGTAACCATATTCATAATAGAAACTGAAAGTTTACGTATTCTTTCTTACCTTGAAGTTTATTTTATCGGAATTTGATATTGGCATCACTGGTGTGTCTGTTATCAAACCATAGTCAAGAAATACATTTAAAAAAATATATGTATATGTGTTGTCAAACTTGTCATTCAATTCAAAGGTCACCTTGGTGAAGTTCATCAATGACAGATTCAAATTCAAAAAGATTTTGAAATTTAGCTTTGGTGCGTATTTTCTCACATAAGTACGAGCCATAACCTTTAAAATACATTAGCTAATGCAGTGTCAAATACCTGTAATAAAGACTTTTTCGTATCGTGTATAGTTTCAGTGATAATTGAATACGTGTGTATTATAGGTGTTGGGGATTATTAACCCTTCAGGATGGATGCGACGGCTACTCAAAGGTTTATCGAGAGGGGTTCCCATAAAGGGAAGGGGCTCGCAGTGTTCACGAGTGGGGGCGACTCCCAGGGAATGAACGCGGCGGTGCGATCAGTAGTGCGAATGGGTATTTACTTGGGTTGCAAAGTGTACTTCATCCGTGAGGGTTATCAGGGCATGGTAGATGGAGGAGACAACATTGAGGAAGCCAACTGGTCGTCTGTGAGCTCCATTATTCACAAAGGAGGAACCATCATTGGCTCAGCCAGATGTATGGATTTCATGTAAGTGTTGTTTTTGTTATTTTATTGTAGAATAGATGAAGCATGTCTATTTATTTACTAACAACTCTTTAAACTCACTAATTTAACATATTAAGTTTACAAATAGTTAATATCATTTCACAATAATTTATTGCCAATGATGATTGTTTCAACATGGTTGCATCTTTTTCAAGCTGATTGCAGATTATATTCTTAAATCCATTTATTTTTGTCTTTATATTTTAACATTATGTGTTTGAATGTCATCTTATTTGTATTTCAACAACTGAATCCTAATCTATTATTATTTCACTTTTTTTTTTTAGATAAAACACCTATGATTATTTTTTTATTACAGAAAAAGGGAAGGTCGTCTGAAGGCAGCCTATAACCTAGTAACCCGTGGCATTACAAACCTGGTGGTGATTGGTGGTGATGGTTCTCTGACTGGTGCTAACCTTTTCCGGCAAGAGTGGTCCAGTCTACTTGATGAACTGCTTGAGAATAATAAAATTACCAAAGATCAAAGGGAAAAATACAAATTTTTGCATATTGCAGGAATGGTAAGTTATAGACGATATTAATATTTATTTAGATAAAATTTGTTGCAACATGTAGTTTTTTCTCACTAGCAAAAATATGGATGTTTATCGATGAAAGGTGATAATGATACAAGAAGCTCTGTTGGTGGGGTTGTAGCTACCTAAAGTAATTTAACACAATAATCAGAGTAGTTTCAGTTCTTGTTTTAATAAGCATTTGCTTAAATGGTGTGGTTTTATTTAAAATAATTGGTTAATGTTTTAAAAATTTCCAACTTTTAGGTTGGTTCCATTGACAATGATTTCTGTGGCACAGACATGACTATAGGCACTGACTCGGCTTTGCATCGAATAATGGAAGCCATTGATGCAATTGTGAGCACAGCCTACTCTCACCAAAGAACATTCATTATGGAGGTCATGGGTAGACATTGTGGGTACGTAAAAGTGTATTTAAATAACGAATGCTCTTTATTATCTACATTGTGTAAGTTTATTGATCATTTCTATGTTATTTGTGTTGTATGTACATTACAGGCAATGTTTCTTAACAGGGAAACCTCTTTCCATGTAATCTTGAATTGTATATCGTAGAAAAATATTTTTCTTCAATAAATATAGTCATATATCACGACACAACGCTAGCTGAGCTTGCATCTGTAAAAGGAAATGGAAGCTAAGCAAACAATACAAATATTATAATTGATTGATCCAGATATCTTGCTGTGGTAACGGGATTAGCATCTGAAGCGGACTTTGTGTTTACTCCCGAGTCGCCTCCATCAGTTGACTGGAGCACTAAACTTTGTGATAAGTTAGAGCAGGCAAGCTTCTACATTTATATGCGCCTTGTCCCTTGCACCCGTTGGATTTTCTCATTCTCAGCATCCATGGATGAATCCTATATAAATACCATTCCATAACTGGTACTCGTTTAGTTTTCTTGCAGTGTACGCCAGCCTCTCTACGGAAGCTACTTATAGCTTTATTTGCGAGGACCCAGCGCCCCTCAATTGGGAACAAAAGTTGTGTGCAAAAATTAGCGAGGCAAGGATTGAATCTTATTTATGTGGGAGCAGGATCACTATCTCCATTTCCTCTATTAATTCACTTCATTATATCCAGTTGGCAGGCTTCACTGGCGTTATGTTTTGACCTGACCTAAGGTGGTGTGTAACTGTGACTTACTGACGTTAGGAACGGGTTTCGCTTGCATGACCAACCCGCGGGCCGCTTGTTACAGTTACCTGGCACTAGTGGCCGCTCTGGCGAGCGAAGCAGACCAAGTATTTATTCCCGAGGACCCTGTTCCCAATAATTGGGTTGAAAAGCTTTGCAAAAGATTGACACAGGTACGCAGCTTAATTGAGTGGCTCTGTGCACATGTAACACGCAACGCAATCAGTAGGTACGCAAATAATTTGTTATTTTTGCTTGATTAGGCTCTACAAGTCATGCAATTGAATTTGATTATTTTGAGGTGTACCTCACTTGACTCGATGATGTCATTCCTAATCGATCCAATCTAGCCTATTGAAACAAGATATTTTAAATTGTTCCATTTGACAGTTATGCCAGAAGGACTTGAACTGAATTTAATTTATGCATTTTAAATACGACCAGCAAACTTCGGTGATTTTTTATCCAACCCCTTTGTGTTGAAAATATTGATTGTTTGTGTGTTGTTTGTCAACCTACGCTATGTTTACTAGAACCTTTTGATCCTTAAAGTAATGTCGTTAACATGTGGCATGTTTTTTCGAAATGCTGTACCTACATTTGAACTTGATAGTTGCTTCTCATGATACATTTTACATTGCATCTCGTGGGATTGAACCTACACACGTCATCCTACATGAAATGTGCACGTGGGTTCCTGAACTTAGGTAAAGTTCAAAAAGCATGCCGACTTAAGTACTTATAGTTAATATAAATAATTACATACACTTAGAATGGCTGCCACGATCCCCTAAATATTACCTAACCCAGATATTTTGAACTGCACGCAGTACTACGTGATATCTGCCATGGCATGTATAGTAAGTTACATGGTTGAGGTCACGTAGCCCTATCCTATTAATACTCCACGTTTCCCAACGCGCGGTATGAAGAGAGCGTGCTTGAGTGCGTGCGTACGCCAACGCATTAAGCCTTAAGACCTTAAAGGCCCTACACACGTACGAGACTCGCATGCGAGTTTGACTATATAGCGCTGTTTTAAAGATCGATTGAACACGTCATATCTCTGTGACTCCGCAAGGTTTTATTTACGCGCCTACGAGACTGGCTTGCGAGTCGATAGCGTATGTTTTTCTATGCACTGTACAAATTATAATACCTGCTAATCGTAGCGCCGTGCGATCAAACAAGTTGAACCATCTGCCTCTCTAGAATTAGACTTTGAATGTTAGAGACTTTTACCTAATATTTGAATAGTGCACTGTTACGTTATATAGATGTATCTAAGTCTTCTCATCACCAGTCAGTTAAAATGCTAGGTCTTTTTTAAGTCATTATCAAAACTCCATTTCCATTTTTCAACCCAATTCTTTGAAATAGGAAAGGAAATCGGGCCAGCGGCTCAACATTATAATAGTGGCGGAGGGCGCCATAGATCGCGAGGGCAAGCCGATCACTGCCGAGCTTGTGAAGAAGGTGGTGGTGGACAACTTGCAGCAAGACACGCGCATCACCGTGCTCGGGCACGTGCAGCGCGGGGGCTCGCCGTCGGCCTTCGACAGGATCCTGGTAAGATATGATCATAGTGGCGGAGAGCGCCATAGATTGTGAAGAAGGGTGAAACTAAATTTTACGAAACGGTTAAAACTCACTTATTAATTGTCACTTCGGTCGACACCCCCGTACCGCGGTGGGCTGGCGGGTATACGTTTCAAGTGCGGTCATCCTAGAGGAAGAAATCTCGAAGAGTTCGAAACATGTCGCCTGTAGTGATAATGAATACTTGAGTTTTAACGGTTTAGTAAAACAGTTTTTTAAACATGACTCACAAAATTTTAAATTCAAGTTTTATATTTGTGCCTGTTGGACTGTACGACTTTTTTTTGGAGTTTCTCATTTTAACACAGTGCAGGTGACATGAATTTGCCTGCGCCGAAATCGCCGAATGTCTTAAGCTTATTGTAATAAGTTCAATAAGTGTATATAATTTCAAAGTGCATTCCAATGTTTAGCCATTTATTGATACCTTAATGTTTTCGTTTTTTATCTACCGGTAATAAGTGATAACCTTCGCTGCGACTTTTAAAAATAAGGTCAATGTGATCGTACCTCTTAGAGCGCAAGTTGATAACGGTAAACCTAACGAATGCGACGCGACGGTGACATAGGTAGTGGTTTCGGCGACGACAGAAGTATAACGGCATTATCGCAACGCCCTCTTATCTAGGGATGTAACCTTATTACATTATGACATATCTCATATATCAACTCATATGATTCTATATAGACTGCGATAAAATCCGAGGGCGCTACGATAAGGCTAAGGTAGGAAATCTGAATCCTACCTTTGAGACATCCAACGCAGTCTACGTTCTATCTGCTTCGCATTAATCACCCATCGTCTATCTCCAGTCCCATGGAGTTCGTAGCCACCATCTGTGGATTAAGTAACTATGACTCCAACTGTCACATTGTGCCTAGTTCTTAGTACGTAAGAGTTCTGACTACCAAACTAATCTCAATGCATGTCCTGTATCTCTATAAAGTGAATCAAGTACTATAAGTGATTCCAAACGACTGTGTCTCTGATCTTACTAAGTACCTCCCACATCCCCATAGTGGCTGTCAACACAACCTCTCTGAGCAACTTGTAGGTTTACAAGTGAGCCGGTCAACGGCTATACTTATACACAGCCAAGCAGCTACACTGCCTTCATGATCTGTGTTCTGTGACTCTAACGTTCTCTCAAGTACTTCAAGGGAGGTACATATTCTACGGACAAATCAAACTTGCAATAGTCACATGGGAGTCTGTTAGTCATCTGTGTCTACAAGCATAATCAAACACTTCCCTACGGGTGCCGTTGCTATCCACTCAAACTGTCTGAGTAGATAACACGTAACTATTACTGCTGTTGTTCCACAACCTCCAGCCATATCTATGGCATAGCAGTCCTGAGATCTAGCGTATCGTGTACGCTCCACATAATGGACGCTTTACGGTCCCCAATTAACATAATGGACGCTTCCACCGTCCCCTGGAGCAAGCTGATTCTTTCAGCGCCATTGCCTCCATCCCCATGTGCTTTAAACCTAGCTTGTGCGCACTGCTAGGCTATTTGCCGAAAGGTACCTTCCTAGTTACGCACCATCCCGTCTCAACCATCTGACACAGGGAGCAGAAGGTTGAGACAACTTGTATTAAGTGAGAGGAGAATAGTACTTCACATCAATCTAAGGGGTAGGCTGCCTGTCATTCGTTAACTATTCATTGGATTCTAAGGGAATTGACACTAAGATAAAACGAATGACTATGAGCCCGAACTGTCCTAGCAATATATGTGCAACTATACACTCAGAGAACTCATTTTTACTACCAATATGAAAGTCTTGTATGAACAATATTATAACACAATAGGGTTTATCCAGAAATCAAGTAGAACAATTAAAATACTAAAAACCAGGCTACTTAGCTTTCTAAGCGACTAGCTGTGTAGTCCTTATCATCCTCGTCCTTATCGTCCTCGTCCTTATCGTCCTTATTATATATAAATCGAGACGTAATGAACTCACTAGACATAAATAAAAACGGTTATATTCGGCAAAACTACACAAAGACAATGTCTTGTCTACTTTTAAGTCAAAGTAATCTTCAACCTTGCCAGGGTAAATATTCTCTAAAGGCGGGACCACACGGTCCGACCATACTTTACATCTCGTGATATCATAACGTGTACACATGATTCACGACAGGCATTCCTATCTATTTTCTGAAAGTAGTAGAAGCACAAATTATATCATGGATAATCATATCGATCATGTATCGAAACGTATGAACCCGAGTTTATTATTACGTGAACCCGAGGTTTTCAATTCTCCGAGAAACTTGCACGGACTCCAGTCTCTCGGCTGACCGATACTTTAAGGTTTGCACCAGCGCTGGACTGGACAAACACTATCGTTTATTAGGGTTCCCCTATTGCTGTCACTCACGCGTCCGTACGGCCGTTGTCTGTCACAGAAAATATTTTCACTCCTCATGGAAATATGAACATGAAATTTGGTGTGAATGTTCATCTTTGCAATTTCCTTATTTAATCTATTAAAACAAAATTATTTTGCGCTTGGGCCGGAACCCGACATGAATCCATGAATCCCATTCCTCCATCCATCCCATTTTTAATAATAATAAAAAAAAAGTGCGAAGTACGACACGCACTTACCCGTTTTTATTAAATGGATCAAGTCACGCTGGAGCTGGACTGGTACGGGATACGGCCAATCTAGCCTTAGGCCCTTAATAAATACCTAATTAATCCTTTTTGTCGAATGTTATTATTGAGTTTTTACTTACGCGAAACAGAAGATTGAATATTTACCTTGTTACTTTAAATTGTTGGAGGCGTGCCAACAGTGTAGGAAGCTTTACCATAGAAGAATTGTGATAGTTGTTGCTCTTGTAGATAAGTACGGCTTGGCACGTCTTAATTCGTATAATATGGCGTCCAAAGGCTTCAGCTTACTGAAAATAGTTTAAATATATCAATAGGTAGGTATGTGAACTAGCTAAATATCGAAAATAAACGAAAAATGACAAGAATCGTCATTATCTTATAAAGTTTCTTGCTCAAACCATTAGGTCGATATTAGTACGGATTATTTAGTTGTGAATGTTCATTCCAAACAATTACGAGTATAAGTTGTCTTCTGTTTAATTTGGACCTCGGAATGCGAACAGCGTCATTGGCGCGCGTACGTTAATTGGGCGTTGTTTCATATGAAATGACGCGCTTTATTTTAGCCGGAGATAAATTTAAGTGAGAGAACATTTCAGTGTAATAGCGGCGACCTGATAATGTATGTCGTTGGATGCAACTGGTGCAAGTCTATATGTTCCTTTGTATGTAGGTACCTACTCATACTTTTGTACCGATTGCTCATTGTGTGTACCTATATAATTGTATATTAATACACGTAGGTACTCGTATCAATAATGTACTGTGATAGGGGGGGGGGGGGGGTAACCTCTACAGTAGTGTAGGGACAGAATGAGCTATTCAAATTTTACTGACTAGTAATAGAATATTGGTATTTAAACTTGTACCACGAATTCAGAGTGATTAAAATCAACAATTTTACTCTATCCGCCTGAGTGGGGCTTCGTTATAAAATGATTTCCCTTAACCTAAAAAAAATAATGTTGGCGTTTAATTCCCGGCTGGCTGAATTATCATGGCGAGTTCTGTATCTAGGTGCACCTTATTAGTACGTCCCATACAACCTTTTTAAGTAACATTCAGTAACTGTGTACACACTTTGTGTCGACACACGTAACATATTTAGTTATTGTTCGGTCGCAGTTCCGTCGCGACGACCAAAAGTGGGGAAGTTCCGACACAAAAAAGTAGTTGCATTTGAGTATCCTACTTCCTACACAAAGTACACACTACGTTTCGTATTTGCGTCGACTTAGAATGAGAATTCCATTCATTCATTCAGTTGATCTCGTTCTTTTTGCTGTCACTGCGTCAGGTAAGAAGTTATGTTATTTTTATAATATAAATAAAAACTTAAGTAGGTATTCTTTATATGTGTAATTGTGAGTTTCCGCACGTTAAAGTAAGTGTCAATGGAAGTGCGAACGGAATTTCTTCGTGTACTTTTGAAAAATAACTCGTTTTTAGCAACGGGCCTGTGATATTGTAAACATTTAAGTAAATAATTGTAATGAAATGCGAGATGAGAATATATATTTTTAAACTAAAATAACAATAAACAGATATTGATACAACATATAATTGTTAAAATGTTTAGTACCGTTAGAATTAAGACTTATTAGTTGTTAAAACTACAGAAATTTAAGATTTTTTATTATCTAACAGGTTGTAGTTCATATTTTAGATCTATTTTTACTGTTTCAACATTGTGTTGATAATGTGTCGACTTGTTGGTCAATTTATTTTGATTTTAAAATGGACGGAGCATGACATGAGTTCTCAAACTTTAATTTTTTTTAAAGGATAGGCATCCTTTCATTTAGTTGTGTAGAACAATGTAACGATGAAATTGAGTCACAAGTATCAAATTTGAGTGAACCGAATGTTATCATTTTAACGAACGATATGATAATGGTTCATCGAGAAAATGATGATGGAATATGGTAATTCACGTTCACAGTTCCTAGTACAGCACTTCACAAAAAGCTTCAGGTTTAATGTTCAGTAAGCGAAACTGAAACACGTTTTTCGATTTCCTTTACTGTACAGTCATCATCAAAAGTAGCTGCGCATAAAAAAAATCAAAATATCTTATTCCCTGCAGAATAGTCAGTCATCATGGGAGTTATTCTCACTAGAACTCGACGTTACATCAAGCCGAAAATCGTCAGTACTATTAGATTGCACAACACTGGGATCATCGCACGACGGGTTCAGCAGTACATCACCGCTTTGATGTTGAATATTACTGCTACTGCAAGATGAAGCCACTTCTGTACTATTTTCTCTTGGATTAACATTACCACCAGGCTCACTCAATTTCCACAATTTACTAACTTTTCGATAAAACGAAGACGAATGGCGAAAAGGTTTTGTTTTTCTATTCATTTTCACTAAAAGAAAGATTATCTACTGAAAGCAAGCTCCCAACTTTGAGAATTCTTGACTCAATATGATCATTTGTTTTATTCCACAGTGTGAACACATTTTAGGAACAGTTACAAAACCTTGTGTGTAATTGGTGGTAATCAGTAACATTGTGTACACACTGTACCGGAACATTTACGTGTCAAATTCACGTAGTCACAAACTAACCACAATGTTACCAAAAAGTTACTTTTAATATTAAGTTCGTTATAAGTAGAAACCGTTCCGTAACAAAATAATCTTACACCAATTTGGTCACAAGGTGTTGACAATATTACCGCACGTCGCAACCAAATTCTAACTGTGTGTATATGTTGTAAGCGTTTCGACACTGCGACTAACTTTCCAAGTCTGTGACCACTATTGACTTCTCGCGACCGAAAATGGTTGTATGGGGTAGCTACTGCTACGACAACTACGAGTATCCTTTACAACTTAAAATATTTCTGTGACTAGCACTCCCGTGTTACAGGGTTGCCGCATGGGCGCAGAGGCAGTGATGGCCCTGATGGAGGCGACCCCGGAAACCGACCCGTGCGTAGTGACCCTGGACGGCAACCAGGCTGTGCGGCTCCCCCTCATGGAGTGCGTGCGACGCACCAAGGCGGTCGCTCAGGTAATTACATCATAGGGTTGCCGCGTGGGTGCAGTAGTGATGGCCCTGATGGAGGCGACCCCGGAAACCGAGCCGTGCGTAATGACCCTGGATGACCACCAGGCTGTGCGGCTCCCCCTCATGGAGTGCGTGCGACGTAGGTACCAAAGTGGTCGCTCAGGTAATTACATCACAGGGTTGCCGCATGGGTACAGCAGTGATGGGTCTGGTGGAGGCGACTCCGAAATACCGCGATGACTTCGGCGGTTTCCAAAAAGACTGTCAGAATTTTGTCTAATGCTCTTCAATAATAGCAAGATCTCCAATTGGCAAGCCCTCTTCCCTGGTATGCTAAAACCAGGATGCCGAACTAGAGAGTTACCTTCGAAGCTACGTACTGTGCGAGCGTGACGCTAATATTACTGTGCGCGTGTGATAGTAACGTTTAGAGACAGCACAATGTCCGAAATCCCAGCGCAACAGTACAGGCAGAATATAATTGACAACCGCTTTAACTTATTTGGTAGTGACTCTGCCTACGAAGCTGGAGGTCCCGGCTTCGAATCCCGGCCAGGGCATTGATTTGTGTGATGAACACGAATATTTGTTCCTGAGTCCTGGATGTTTTCTATGTATTAAAGTACAGTAGAATCCGGATACAGCGACAGTCAAGGGACCGGCGATATTACGTCGCACTAACAGAACGTCGCACAAAACGGACTGATTTTCTTTGAAAATGTATGGTATGAATTCTAACGTGAGGTGATCTAGCAGTCGTTAAAAGCGGTCAAATTTTATAAGCGGATTCTACTGTATCTATTTATCTATATACGTATGTATATCGTCGCTTATTGACCCATCATATTACAAGCTTTGCTTAGTTTGGAACTAGGTCGATTTGTCTAAGATTGTCCTCAAATCTTCATTATTAATCAACCGCTGTCTTCCAGGCCATGGCCGAGAAGAACTGGGACCTGGCGGTGCAGCTGCGCGGGCGCAGTTTCGCGCGCAACCTCGAGACCTACAAGATGTTGACGCGCCTCAAGCCGCCCAAGGAGGCTTTCGACGCCTCTGGGAAGCCATCTGTGAGTGACAGACTCCAAATTCATTTGTTTGTTATTACTGGTCCAGTTATAATCAGTGGTCAGTTTCTTCAGAATGAATGAATGAATGAATGAATTTATTTGCTGAATATGGGTCACATTAAGTTGGTACAGAGTAGGTATACAATTACAATCCACCATATTCTACTTAAGAGGAGGGGTAGGGCAAGCTCTCTCCATACAAACTTTGTGCAGAATTTTCTTCGTTTGTGTTTGCATTAAAGTTATGATTTTTGGTCAGAATGCTTATTTTTCTGTTACCTATTTCGAGATGTAATTTTTTTTCATTGATATTATTTTTAATTTTTTTCATTAATCATTTTTTGAAATATTTGAAAATTTCCACATCACTTTCTTCGCATATCTAATATTTACAGGGGCCCTACCCCTCCTCTTAATGTGTCCAAACAATACCTGTTATTCTGTATGTGGTACGATACGTTTTGTTTTGTGCAATAGAGATTAACCCCCTTATTCATAAAACTTAACAAACCTCTGCTAACTAAAACGTTGTTTGTCCCTTTGTCACAAACGTAAATGTCAAAGTGACAGATAAGGCCAAACGAACTTTAGCTACCTGTGAACTAATATAGGTTTGATGGACGTTTATGAATAAGGGGGTAAATACATAAATAAAGCCCTTATACGGCTAAAAATGTTGTCTACATAAAACGTAACTAGCCCTAGCACAGGCTTCGGTCTTTTTGTGCTGTTACTGCACACTATGTATTGTATTTGGATGCTCGTGCGGATCAATATGTGTCTGTACCCTTTAGTGAAAAAAAATGTGTATGCTTAAATTTGTTGTATAAATAAATAACAATAAAAATATGTTTCGATGATTTTGAACTCAATGGAAGTATTTTATTGTTAAAAGATTTGTTTAAACGGATCTAACGCAATATTTATGTATTTACCATTTTCTTACCGACGCGACGTTTCGACACGGGTTGTACCGGTCATGACCGCGGCATCACTGTCGTCTCAGCAAGTTGTCAACGGAGATATGGGTACACAACAGTCGACTACCCCACAAAAGTTGATAAAAATCCCCCGATGCGTTACACCCGTTTAAACATTTTTTTTTTTATATGTTTACTAAGCGCAAGAGTTTAAAATGTAGTATTGTATAGGAGGGTTACACACTGGCGGTGATGCACGTGGGCGCGCCGTCCTGCGGTATGAACGCGGCCGTGCGGTCGTTCGTGCGTAACTGCATCTACCGCGGCGACACCGTGCTCGGCGTGCATGACGGCATCGAGGGCTTCATCAGTGGCAACATCGTCAAGATGGACTGGTGACTACGCATTTATTCCATCAGCTAGATTACCTATATTTAACGACCACTTTAGCCTAGTTGGTCATTACCAACTAGGCTAGGTAGGGTCATTACCCTGCCTATAAGAGGAGGCTTTGCTTAGTTTAAGACTAGGTCGATTTGTGTAAGATTGTCCACAAAACTATATATTCCATGCGTTTTATTACCGGAAATCAGCGGTCGGCGTCCATTTAACCTGTGGGTTGACGGCGAAAAAAACACAACAAAACAATGTTTTTGTTTACTTCAGCCAAAGGTCACATTATAGTACCTATCATCGGGGATTTACACCATTTCCTTTTTGACAGTTATGAATGGGTGTGTGATGAGGCTAAGCTAAGGCGAATCTATTGTCATATTTAGCAATTATTTATTTCATCTGCAATAAATTATAGACATTTTGATCGTCTCTAAAAACTGGTTCCAATCGAACCATAAAATAAATTGGTCAAGTAGCGTACTTACCTATGTTGTATGATACTCATGTTGAAATGTCGGCTTTTTCCCCAACTCATGTCTGTTTAAAACACTCACTTCGTTCGTGTTTAAAGATCACCGACATTCGAGATAACAATTTCCAGGTCGGACGTGACGGGCTGGGTGGGCCAGGGCGGCGCGATCCTGGGCACCAAGCGCACGCTGCCCGGGGACAAGAAGGCAGAGATCGCCGCTCGCATCAAGCAGTTCAATATCAACGGGTTGCTTATCATCGGTGGATTCGAGGTAGCTTACGCTTACACTAAAAATGTTGTACAGTTCTTTTTTTTTAACGTGACTGGCTTTATAAACCAGCCCGCGGATTTTAATTGTTGAGCCATTTACAGTTCACTTTATACTGGAATCCCCTAGCTTCTTATGAAGTATCCAGTATAAACGGAGCTCTAAATTCCGTGACCGTACAGTCGGCATCAAAAGTAGCTAGACGGCGAGGTGTTGAAAATGATATACACACACTTTTACTTTACACGCACATAATTTTGACCGCTTCGAACGCATAGCTACTTGTGCTGCGGACTGTACTTGATCACTAATGTCACGATCCCAAAGAAAAGGTTCACCACCTTAAGAACTGTTTTTGCTTGCTCAGTATATAAGTTATCAGTATCTGCTTTATTGACCGAGTATGACACGTATTCCGTCATAATGAAAGTCTAGAAATAGCAATCAAATCGAAAATATGAACTGTTAATTCGATGAAATTGCAGGCGTACCAAGCCGGTCTGGAGCTGTACGAGTCCAGGCACCTGTTCGCGGAGTTCAACATACCGCTGGTGGTGATCCCGTCCACCATCAGCAACAACGTTCCCGGCACAGACTTCTCTCTCGGCGCCGACACCGCGCTCAACGAGATCACGGAGATCTGCGACCGCATCCGACAGTCCGCGCAGGTACAGTCTTGCTTTAGGGTTATTGGCTCAAATTTTATTATTACTCCAAAACCAAATTTTGGGGATCCTATTCTAATATCTTGAAAACATGACGAAGTTATAACTGTTTTAACCTTGCTAGTTAGAGAGAGAGAAAGCATTGCACTTGAGGCGTCACTAATATCTGACTTCATAGTAAATGACGATCGTTCCATAGCAAGGTACGTTTTGCGCAAAAGGGACAGGAGATACCCCATCCTAAAAACTTTAAACATTTATAACTTTGTGATTATATATTCTATTAGGCTGTTTTTTATTTCGCCATTGATTGTAATTTTCATACTTTCGAGAAAATTCGAAATTATTGATTGTTTCATTTGGTGTCAATAGTTTGACGCCTGTTTTATAACTAAAACAAAGCAAAGATTTTGTAGTTAATACAATGGCTTTGTGTATTGTAGCCGAGGCCCTGTACTAGTTTGTATGTTAATTTCATAGAATTATTAGCTCTGTGATGAGAATAGCTTGTGAGGAACAAATTGAAGGTACTAGTATTAAGGCGAGAGGCTCAAGCTACAGGATGAAAATTACGATAATGCACATTCAATTGCAACTTTGATGCTGAGCGCTAATACCCGGCATTGTGCCTTTCATTGTGATCTCGTCAGCCATGTGTAGATTAAAAATAAAAACAAATATTTCAGATTACTAATATTGGAATGCAGGTAATTTACATTTATTATTTGTTTGTTTCGCAGGGCACGAAGCGTCGAGTGTTCGTTATTGAAACCATGGGTGGCTATTGCGGCTACTTAGCTACCTTAGCAGGTAACATATATTTACAACCAAAATAATCAGAGATTTACTAATAGAATGCATATTTACTAAGTATTATTAACCTCCTCGCTATTCTTCAGGCTTGGCCGGTGGAGCCGACGCCGCCTACATCTACGAGGAAAAGTTCTCCATCAAAGACTTGCAGCAAGACGTATACCACATGGCGTCTAAAATGACGGGCGGTATCCAGCGCGGCCTTATTCTGCGCAACGAGAAGGCCAATGACAACTATAACACCGATTTCATCTATCGCCTGTACTCTGAAGAAGGCAAGGGGCTGTTCACAGCGAGGAGCAATGTGCTTGGTAAGTTGTTCATTAATTTTATAATCTCTCCTATGAATGTTATGTTCATGAAATAGACAGAAGTGGTAAGTTGAATAATTGGCCAAAAAGCATGCTAATTGGCATGCTTTTTTGACTACAGAATTTAGTTAAGATAACGTTGAGTGAATGAGAATCCTAGGAGATCTGTATCAATCACTTAATATCAAGTGTTGGAGCGCATTCGATTGGCTCGATTCGAATCTTTATACATACTACGCTGTAGACAAACTGCGCAATCTCTGCATACGACACGACGTAGTCGCGAGTAATTTCACTATAGCACAAACCATCTGTAATCGTAATGCTTTGCCGCAACGATTAATATCGCACCTGTCATACTTCATCAATCAAAACTAGCATCACTATCCTTCAAGCACGTAAATGACATTGACAATGGCGACGGCAATGTTCAATATTCATTGACAAGCGCGTAGTATTGACTACTGACATTGATCGTTGCCGGGTTGCCTAAGTAGTGTTCGTTAAAACTTGATTGTATGGAAAGATTGACAAGTTAATATAGAATGATGATGATTGCAAGTTTCTGTTTGGCCCTATACGGTTGACTGGTAAAGAATGCCTCGCGGCATTAAGTCCGCCATTTGTACTTATATTGCTTGTGCAATAAAGTTTCAATAAATAAATTACTGCTGCCGGCTTACCGTTTTGTAATCATACGTCGTCGGAGCAACGCGACCTAAAAGTACCTCACTACTGTTACACCAGGTCATATGCAACAAGGCGGTTCCCCGACCCCGTTCGACCGCAACATGGGAACCAAAATGGCGGCCAAGTGCCTGCACTGGCTCGTGGAGACGCTTCAGCGCGGCCCCGCCACGGGAGCCGACTCCGCCTGCCTGCTCGGCATCGTCAAGCGGCAGTACAAGTTCACCCCACTCGAGGATCTCAAGGCGCAGACTAACTTTGCGTGAGTGATGCTTCTAGTATTATTGCTTATTTATTGTATTGTATTACATTCCGTGAGTCACCGATGGTACTGGCTGAAAATCAGCGCTGTAGTTGTCTGTCACCTCAGCATAATGCTGAGCCAGTGTCCAATTCACTACCGCAAGGTTTATGTGTATGTTTTTCTTCTGTTACCATTTCTGTTATATATGTGTGCCTTCTGTGTCTTGTGAATGAATGTTTTATCTTCTTCTAGTGTCTGTCGGACTAGTGTGACTGATTAATGATTATACATCACAACTCCATACAGAGTGTGGCAATTATTGGCCTATAACCTGGCACCCATATTTTAGGAGAATATTGAATTGTTTATTGCGTGTCACATTACAGGTTAGAGATGATGAAAGCAATAAAACAGGTGTACATGATACATGTGATGCCTTGCAAGGGCATAGCAAATATGAGAGCTCGCAACTAAAATTTGTGACTTTTTTTCAATTGTTGGCTAATCGTAATATCTATCACATAATCACATGACGTAAAATAATGCATCATATTCTAATTTTTTTTCAGTCAAAGAATACCGAAGCAGCAATGGTGGATGAAACTGCGTCCATTGCTTCGTATCCTCGCGAAGCACGACTCTACTTACGAAGAAGAAGGAATGTACATGACCGTTGAACAAGGAGAAATTGACGCAGAAGATGTAATTTAATTCTATTATCTAAATCGGGATTTTAATTCTAGAACTTAGTTGGCATTACACCGATACAGCTTTATGTAGGTGTTAAAAGTTAGCAGACGGAAAGTTGTGATTATTTAGACAATGTTTTTCAGAGATTCACTACCAGTTGCATTCATTATACACAATGGTCGCTTTTATACTTTACCGTGGACGTACACGTCCACGATAAACTCTATGGTTTCATTCATAATTAGTGTAAAGTCTTATAGCCTATGGTATATTTATGAATGAAACCATAGAGTTTATCGTGGAGGTGCAAGTCCACGGTAAAGTATAAAAGCGACCAATGCTGGGTGCATCATAACAGAAATGTGTTAAACAGGCACTCAAAAAAAATTGGTATAGCTTTTAGCTCATAAGGTTAAATGTTAATTAGTAATATACTTTCGCCAATGACAACCGTGAAACAATGCATACATAAAAGAATAGACATTACTGACCTAGTTTATATTTGATCAGTAACGTAAGATGTGAATTGAGTAACAAATTTTACAAACCTAAGGGACAAGGGTGCTTGTTACGCCCTTTATTTTGTTGACTATTTATTACTAGTGCAATTAATTTATTTCTAAACTTTATTTTTGATACAGTCCCATATTTTATACAAATATGGTTTCTTACACCAACTTTTTATGTCAATCTTCATAATATCAGTCCTTTAACTTAAGTATAAATTTTGTAATATGGATAAATCACAACTAATCAATAATATAATATCGACATTTATTCGAATGGTAGTACCTAATTTAAGATTTTAACGTGTATATGATTATAATGAAATTAAGTTTGCTAACAGTATTGTTGGAAGTTGTATAAGACGCAATGTATGTTCGTCGATGAATCGTTAGCATAGCAGTGATAGAGATTATTTATTTTAGCAGCTTATAGATACTATAAAATCAACAGCAAATTCGTGGCTATCGAATATAAATGTTGTTAATTTGTGTTACATTTTACAATAAATATATTTGGCTTTCGATCTGTCTACTTTCTAGTTTCCTTTGTTCCCCCTCCAACACTGCTCATATCATAGTCAATTAAACTCTTAGAAACGGGTTCTTAATTCACAGCAAATTCAGCACTCGTACATTCAGGCCACTATCGCACAAAAAAATCAATTATCCTCCTTAATACTAATATTATAAATGCGAATTTAGTGTGTTTGTGAGGATGTTTGTGACTCAATCACGCAAAAACGCAACGCACGCACGCGAAACTTGGTATACATCGAGTTTATAGCCTGGATTAACATATAGGATACTTTTAACCCTGAAATCGTCCCTCAAATACAAGGTCACGCGCACGAAGTCGCGGGCAAAAGCTAGTATTTTATAAAAGTTTTACTACAGAATTTGTACTCTTAACCGACTTCAAAAGAAGTAGGTTCTCAGTTTTGTTTATTTTTGCTTAGCACCATTACAGACATTTCAGTTACATAATAGGTAAGGTACTATAAACAGTAACAGTGCAACCCTGTTTGGGTTTTACCCGTTTGTTTCTATGTATGTAATGTATGTTTGTCCGCGATTATCTCGCGTGTGGCTAAACCGATTTTGATGCGGTTTCCAGAATAAATATTTGTTAAATTCTGGGAAAGGTTTTGCTATACAACAAGTATAGAAGGTGGTTTCCTTTAAATAAAAAAGAATTATGGGCCTGTCCTGTGATCTGAGGTCAAACAGCACTTTTTATCTCGAATGGTCAAAAGTCGTAATGTGAGCTTTTGAATTGCCACATAAGCCTGGCTTCTTGAAAGCCTAATATATAATGTGTGTTCCGTAAACAGAGATTATCTCAATAACTACAGGGTGGGAAATAACATGTACCATCTTTCGGTGTGTTACGTGTTACATGTAATGCTTTCAGTGGTTTTCTAGAAATAATGGCTCTGCAGTAATTTTAGTATGTACTTATGTGTCATTGGACGTGTCGGTAAAAATATCGGGTAAGTAGCTCTGAGCAGCCCCGTAGCCCGTAGCCCGAATATGTTTTAAACAACCCGCCAATAATGACAGAGTATCGCTCCAAAACACTTCTAAGCGATTTCATTCGCCACGTACCAAATACCATCGTTGGTTTTTGGCAATCTCAGATAATCATAATATTTATTACCTGCAATGAAATGGATTTATTATTATTATTGTGCTAACTAACTATATATTTTAATTTTTTAGTTGTATTTCACATTGGTTCACATCAACATTCGTCGTAAGTGGAACAAATCACCGTGTTTAGTTTCCGACGTTTTTCCGCAAAATATTTAATGTGATCATTTCTTATCTTAAGTCATGTGAAAGTTATAACCAGCTAGCTTATTTATATATTTTAAAGTGATTTAATAATTATAAAGATACGATATTTATAGCACTAAAAGAAAATAAAATTTTATTAAACAGTCAACTGATCCTTTTAGGTGCCAACACAACAATCAACAAACGACAGCGCTGTTGACGTGCGTAAAGTGAAAGTGTCACGTCGGCCAATTCGCTGTCAGTAATATTTTTGTTCAGATATTATTTCTTATTGGCTGCTTATTGGTACGGAAATAACGAAGTTTTAAAGCACTGGTGAAATAATAATTGTGATTTGTTTTATGATAATTATCGTACGTGTTTAAAACAACCAGTAAAGAACAAGATATTTTTGATCTAGGTTATTGCCGGGAAAAATGGGTGTTAAGCCTGCAATTGGAAGAAAATCTAACAAAAACCCACCTATATTTAGCCATGAATTTGTGATTCAGAACCACGCAGATATAGTATCATGTGTGGTTATGGTTTTCCTAGTCGGACTGATGGTTCAGGTACGTTTTAAGTAGTTGCCACGTAAGCCGACCTTTTTGATGTTTCATGTAATATCTTAGGTTTTTGATGTGTTATGGTCGTTATCTTTGTGGTTTCTATTACAGTCGACGAGTCCCATCGCCAGTTTATTCATCAGTTTGCACCATAACGTCAGTGGCGTTGAGCCTACAAGAGAAGCACCTAAGGGTGAGCCCTTTTCGTACGAAGCGGGTTGGAAAGATGCGTGTGCCGTGTTTTTCTACTCGCTTGTGTGCATTGTGATGCACGCGATTCTTCAGGAATACTTTTTGGACGTAAGTTACCTCTTACAATTTCATTATAAATTGTTACATTAATAGACCTGTTTACAGTTATTTGTCTTGCTTTTAGAAAATATCAAAGAAGTTCCATCTCTCAAAGTCTCGATTGAGTGCACTAAATGAGTCTGGGCAGCTGGTTGTGTTCCATCTGGTGACTGTGCTGTGGGGAGGTGATGCCATCCTCCGTGAAGGATTTGCTTTCAACATTTCACAGCTGTGGGACGGTAAGTTTTTTGTTTACACATGTTTTATTGCTTTTTATACATCTTCCTCTTTGAATGTTTTAAAGAATGAATATTTCATGTATCACCTCATATTAGCCATTAATAATTTTAATTAGTCTAGAATGTTAATAATTTTTGATTAACATACACAGTGCCATTTTTAAATTATGAAGGGCCATTAGCATGTGTGCAATGCGATGGTGGCCTTGTGAGTGAAAGTCGCATGGCTACTTAATGGCACTCAAGTACATGCCTTAGGAGACATGGACAAATTGTATACAGAACTGAACTAGGCCTAAACTTGACAATATTTGTGTTTAGGGTACCCGAACCATCCTATGAGCTTCTTGCTGAAGCTGTGGTGGATAGTGCAGGCTGCATACTGGCTCCACACACTCCCTGAACTGTACTTCCAACGCATCAAGAAGGAGGAGTGGTCCGGGCGCATCCGACAGGCTGTCATTGCATTCACTTTTGTAGCCCTGGCTTATGGATTCAAGTGAGTTTCATATTCCTATCTAAATCCTAATTAACCCATCCTCTCCAGTGAAAAAAAACAACACACAAAACATTCTTTTGTTATCTGGCTGGGGATCCCAGTCACTGGTAGGGTAACAGACTGCTTAAGTAAATTAAACATAGTCATTAATCATAATTAGAGATACTAATTACATATGTTCATATGCCGTATTGATATAATACATTATATTATGTAATTCATTTAAGCAGTTGTTTTGTTTGAATTTGTCTATTTTTGATTGAATTTGTTAATTTTTGTCATTTCCTTAACCAGTCTGCTTCCTGTACCGGTGTTCAGAGACCCATACACCAGTACACGGTGGCCCGTAGTTAGAATACATATAATATGCATCAATTTGTTTTAGATTCCAGCGTGTGGGAGTGAGCCTGGTGGTGCTCCATTCCCTCGCCGAGTTCGTGGCGCACACCTACCGCCTCAACGTGATCCTCCGCGGAGAGCGAGAGGGCTTCTTTGACAAATGTAAGATAATGCTTACTTTGATCATGCATTACTTAAAAAAATATTGATGTTTGACAATGTCTTACACTAATTTTAACTTTGTGACTCTGTAAATTTATATGTTACTGACTTTTGCGCGCGACTTCTTCCACGTCGATAATATCCCATACAAAAATTCCACCCTCCTTTACAGTCCCTGAAGGAATGATTTTTGGGCTAAAAACTATCTAATAAATATGTTCAGAGGTTTAAGTGTGAAGAGGTAAAAATAGACTGACAAGAGTTTCGCATTTATAATTATAACTATAAATTAGTATGAATGGCCGATGGGTAATATCCCGAAACCAATTATTTAATTTGAACAAACCTGACCTGTAATGATACTAGCAATACAGTGAATATGAATATGATATCATCATGATTATCATTGCTTCGTTTGATACCTTTCAACTGGTATGGTCACGGACATTAATTGTTGAACCACTTAGAGCTCATTTTATACTGGACTATTCATAGGTAAACTACACTCACCAGCAGAAAATTTGGCCCAAAAAATTTTCGTGATTTCAAACTATAAATTGAATAAATTAAATAATGTTTAATATATAAAAATGTATTTTTCTAATTTGGGCCAAATTTTCTGCTGGTGAGTATATTAAATAACAAAATTAGTTTGACACCTAAATGGCTCAACAATTAAAGTCAGTGAGTGTACTTATGAGAGTAGATAATAATATAATAATAATAGTTTGCGGACAATCTTACACATATCAACCTAGTCCCAAACTAAGCAAAGCTTGTACTATGGGTACTAAGCGACGATATACATACATATATAGATAAATAGATACTTAAATAAATAGAAAACATCCAAGACCCAGGAACAAATATTCGTGCTCATCACACAAATAAATGCCCTGGTCAGGATTCGAACCCGAGACCTCCATCTTCGTAGGCAGCGTCACTACCAACTAAGCTAAAGCGGGCGGATGATAATATATGATCGTATATGACAGTGGTGAGCCTGGTGAACGGCGCGGTGTTCGTGCTGGTCCGGCTGTGCTCGCTGGTGCTGGGCGTGCTGACGTTCTACTTCGGGCTCGCGGGCGCCGCGCCGGTGCTGCTGCGCGTGGGCGCGCTCACGGGGCTCGTCTCCTTCCAGGTATGCTGCCCTGGTACCTGTTTACAGTACATTACTTACCAAGGGCGGTAAAAAAAAGAACGTCTCAGACCGCAGGTTTTTGACGCCCGAGCCGAAGGATAAATATGCGATATGAGCCTTTCTTTATTACCACCCGTGGTAAGTACTAAATTTTATGTCAATCCCTGGCCAGGAAGTGGGATTTTCCCCGAGCGGAGGCGCTAATTTATGACCAGGTGTGACATAAAATTAATTTCAAGTTTCTGTAATTGTGTTATAACTATGTCAACTGCGTCGTTGTAAAGGCCCTACCTAACACACACGTCACGAGACTACATTCCGCGGTTTTATAAAACGATGGAACTCGTTATACCTCCGTGACCCGCAGTGTAATCAAAAATCGCATGCGATTCTCGTACCGTACGTGTGTAAATAAGGCTAAAGGCATATGATACGTATACCATCTGTACCTAATTAATAGCCGCCTATATGCTCTACATTACATTATAATACATTATTATTACTTCTGCTGTGTTGAAGCAGAAAGCAGCAAGATCCAGCTTATGTCATACCTCTAACTGGTCTGATTATTTTTCTTGGTATAAACAAGAATTACCAAATACTAAGCCTTCCATTGTTTTGTTACGAGATCGGATATCTCACATAACAAAACAATTTTATTGATTGCAGGTGGCTGTGATACTAAAGTTGTGCTTCTTTTTACAGGTTTATCTCATGTTCAACTTCATCTCTGAAGCCATGAAGCAGAGACAGGAGGCTCGGCAATTGGCTCTGAACAGGCCGAAGAGGGAGAAGAAAGAAAAGCCTAAAAAGGAAAAAGGTAAGATTTCTTATGAAATAATTTCAATTATCGTCAATTGATAATACACGCTGAAATAGCTACGCTTGTCAATTGTGAAATACTATTAATTATTAGTAGTTTACATAATTAGGTCTTAAAACACTCTATCATGTTGCATACACTACTTTATCTACATGCATATCCATAAATCTTCTATCATGTGTTCAGAAACTATTGCTTGACACGCAATGGCTCCTGTTCAATACAGAAGTCGTGCGCGTTGAAGTCTTTTGTAAGCATAAAACCTGTAACGTAATGTTAACATTATCTTACAGGCAATTTCATTAACACGTCGCTTGATGAAATCATGTAATTAGTGTTGTAATTTGTTGGTCATTTGCTAATCGCACCTGAACACATTATAGAGCATTTATGATATGGATGTAGATAAAATGTGTTATTTGATTGTTAACAGTGAAGAAAGCGGCCGTAGAAGAGTCGGACCTGCCCGAGGTGGACCAGAATACGAACAAGACCCTGCGGCAGCGCCAGGCCGCCAAGGCCAAGTGAAGCCCCAACCCGTAGCCTCGAGACCTGCACTTCCGAACCTTGACGCCGCACCAATGCCCATCAACATTCTGTTAGCATTTTAATTCGACAGTGACATGACGAAATCTATGTTGTAGTAGAACATTGTATTGAATGTTCAAACTCGATGGTGTATCTCTCTCTGTATTAGAATTACCATGACATAATTATATTGTCGCAAATGTTCGGGAGATATTTTTGTGACGGTTTGGAGAAGTGACGGTCATCTGAAGTGCATGTCTTTGCTGGAGCTAGTTCAATGAAGGTTGTCCTCACCCCGTCGTATCTCAGTCTTTCCACTACATAATGAGTCTTTCATTTATCTATCTTCCTATAATATTCATGTAATTTAAACAGTGTGTTGTTTAAGAGGAGGGGTAGGGCAAGCTCTCTCCATACAAACTTTGTGCAGGATTTTCTTCGTTTGTGTTTGCATTAAAGTTATGATTTTTAGTCTTAAGTATAAAGTAGTAGTTTTAGTCTTAAGTCTTAATAGTAGCTAATTTTTTTGTTAGCTATTTCGTGACGTAATTTGTTTTTCATTTACATTATTTTTAATTTTTTTAATTTTTCATTTTTTTGATATATTTGAAATTTTCCACATCACTTTCTTCGCATATTTAATATTTACATAAAAAAAAAATATCTTCTAGATTTTTTTTTTGTTAGCTATTTCGTGATGTATTTTTTTTTCATTTACATTATTTCTATTTTTTTTAATTTTTCATTTTTTTAAAATTTTCACATCACTTCCTTCGCATATTTAATATTTACATCCAAAAAAAATATTACACTCGTTAGTGCCAAAACCTACGAATAAAACGTGCACAGAGTTTGTATGGAGAATGCCTTGCCCACCCCTGCGCCTTAAGGAATCATTAGAGCACAAAGTATTTTGATGATTGTTCGACATTGCTATAACTAGATACCTATTTGAATTATTTATTGATAACAAAGCATTTACAGAAACGTTTGGCCCCGCTCACTCAGATTAACAATCATAAAAACAAGACACTCCAAATGTGTTGCGTTGACTTATATATTATGTATATTTTACGTAATTGTGTCGTTAATTTTCTCAAGTCATGATTTGGATAGCAAAACATCGTACTGTCATTTAAAAGTATAGTGGATACAGGGTTGTAAAATATCTCCTAAAGTGTAAAAATAAATGTAATAGGTTAAAATGTTGTTTATATGAATATATTGATAAGGATTATTGAGGTACTGTGTGTTCAACACTTTAAACGGAGGAACTGCATAATTCATTTGCATTTTTAATATAAAATTTTCCAGAATTCCAATACTGAGTTGTTTAATATTCGTAGTTATTTTTGTAATACGGATTACTTTTAATTGCATAAGTTAGTTTATTTTTGTGACTATTTATTCTGTACCATTCAGAGTGAAAAAAATAATTATTTTGGTGCTGTCGAATATGAATTTATTGAAAACAAGTTTGAAGCTTTGCAGTTGACCCTGTTGTTGGCCGCAGATGAGCTGAGGTTAGGGAAGGCTCTGTTACGCCATGAGATTGAATCCATGTTTGTTGTTATGTATGTGAACAATGTGAACTAAAGGCATAAATGGAATTAATCTTCCTAATGTGAAATTTGTGCTCATAATTTATAGCTATTATTTTCACGAGAATTGTCAATTTTAAAAAGCTTGATGTTATTTTTATTTCAGAATAAATTTTGTAACAATAATATGAAAGTTTTTTTATTGGCAATATAAATGCAATCTTACGGAACCCTTTGTTTGCGAGTCTGAAGTCGGCTTGCTGCACTGACTGCTGTAATGCCTAGGTTGTATCGTGTTACATTACACCAAAATGATACAAGTCAGTCGCCACGCCAACTTAACGTTGACTCTGTCCGTGTATAGTACAAATTATAATGTCCGACAGTTTATAAAACTTGTCATTGGACTTGTAATCTTCACGCTTGGACAGTAATTTTTTTTTATGACAGGACCTGGACAGTACAGTCGCTTTTTGAACGGCCTAATTTGATACAACTCGGACAGTTCAAATAATTTTAAGTATACACGCAGAGGCCAAACGTCCTCGTGAGTCCACAGGTTTTTTTTTACTTGCCCTACCGTTCTAAGCAGTGTTTGCTAGTGGGTCTACGGGTAATTTGTTTTAACCATGGTCTCGCCGCACAAAGTGGTAAACATTGATTAAAAACTAGTTTTTTTGTGATGCTACGAGGCCTCGGTTAGGTAAGACGACGAGCGAAGCGAGGAGGAGTATATTAGGTAGAACTACGACCCTACAGCGCCGAACCGAACATTTTTTCATCATATCTACTTTTTAATTAATGTTTATCACTTAATATAGTGCGGTGGGACCATGGTAAAAATAAATAACCCGTAGACCCACTGGCAAACACTGTTTAGAACAGTAGGACACCGGGTAAAAAAATTACCCGTGGACATGTTGGTGGGGCCACGGGTAATAGCTGGTAGGTTTACCTATAAACTAGTCACTGCTCAGAGCTGTAAGTGCTAATAAGATACTCTGGCAAGGTTTTTTTTGTTATAGCCACGCGTCATCACAACGAGAAATAAATAGTCTGCAATAAATATAGTATAATAATCAGTGACTTTCCGCACTAGGTATTAAAAACTGCTGTTTTCCTACACGTCAAATCATTGTTCCTTACAATAAGTAATAAACAACAGGCAATTGACCATGGAAGGTTAGTTCTTAATAACTATAAAACCTATAAATTTAAGATGTTATTTGTTATAATTCATTAAGACTTATGACGTACAATGTACAATTCAGTATTTCTTAGTATCTCAGTATGTTTACTACTGCTATAAGTTAGGTACGACAGGGTTGGTTCAACAATGGGATATAATATATAATGTTAAGTATGCCGCTGTACTTGATTTTAATTGTTCAGTTAGACAAATATAGGTAACGTTATGTATCTGTTCCACACGCATATTAGGACGTACGGGTATTTTAAGAAAATTGTTGCTGCGTATCCCAACCTAGATATTACAAAAGTTATGGCATTGAGTATTAATTTTTGAAGATACCTTTGAAAATAAATTACTATCCAGGCCATTTCTAACAAGGATTGCTATTCGGTATAAGTAGTTATTTTTATATATGTAGATACTTAGCTATTTTCCGGGGGATTACGATCCGGATAATTGCACGCAATTATACAAAGACTAGTTTTTGCCCGCGACTTCGTCCGCGTGGAACTCTTTTATCGCGATAGAATTATTTTGCCATTTGTTCACATCTGGCGCTTAGCTAGTCATCCCTCTTCCATACAAACATCCACTCCCTTAAGGGATGATTTTCGGGATAAAAAGTATCCTATGTCCTTCCCCGGGACCCAAACTATCTCCATACCAAATTTCATTTAAATCGGTTCAGCGGTTTAAGCGTGAAGTGGTAACAGACAGACAGACAGACAAACTTTCGCATTTATAATATTACTAGCGGCCCGCCCCGGCTTCGCACGGATAGTTTAGTTTTGCTACCTAATGTTTTGATCTACTTACTTACTTGCTATATTACTACAGACGACATTTCTCTTCGAATATTGCTCGTTTTCCATACAAACATTCAACCCCCTTTTTTACACCCTTAAGGGATGAATTTTCAAAAACGCTCAAATCACTTTTCTTATATTTTAACTGAGAGTCTCCACAAGTCCCTATGAAGTCACTCACTTTAAAAATTCAGGTTGCCCAAACAATGTTTTAATCCCCTTTTCACCCCTTCAGAGGGTGAATTTCAAAAAACGCTGAAATTAGTTTTCTTTGTATTTAATTCTAGGTATACAAACGAAGTTTCAAGCTCCTCGTTTATTAAAAAAAATGCTCCCCATACAAACTTTCAACCCCCGTTTCACCCCTTTAGAGGGCGAATTTCGAAAAACGCTGAAAACTATTTTCTTCCATTTTGATGCTTAGTCTTTTAGGGAAGTTTTAAGTTTCTATCTTAAAAATAATTTTGTTTCCCATACATAATGACCACCCCCTTTAGGAATGAATTTTGAAATAAATTATAGCCTATGTCCTATTCTGATGTCTAAGCTACAACACTGGAAAGTTTCATAGAGATACGTTCAGTAGTTTTTGAGATTAAGTGGAACGTACATACATACATCCGCACAAACTTTCACGTTTATAATATTAGTAGGATAGTAGGATTTATAATATTAAGTATGGATAGTATGGATGGAACAACAATAAAAAAGAAATGAAAAATAATTAAAACTAAATATAAGTAAATTAACATTAACTATGAAAAAATATATAAAAACCCTAAGCACCGTCCCCAGTACTCCTCACCAAGGTCGCACATCGGCGGAAATGATCCCATGATGATGGCGGCGTTTCCCCGTTGCACCCGTTGCGTTGAGCCTTTATCCGAGAAACGTGCCAGCTCTGAGATCACAGAAAGTACTTATCAATTTTTTTCCATACACTGAATACCTAGTTCGTGGGCTTCTCAGGGGCGTATTTACCCTAGGGCCAAGGGGGCCATGCGGCGAAGCCACCCCTCGCCAGGGCCGGCCCAAGGGTGGGCGGATGGCGCGGATGCGCCAGGCGCCGGATGTCAAGGGGCGCCAGCCACCGGATATCAAGGTGCGCCAAACTGGCAACGTGGAAATTTTTAAATCAAAGGGCGCCCAATGGCCATCTCGCAACACCCGGATTTAAGGCTAGGGCCGGCGCTGCCCCTTGCATCCTTCTTTGGGTGCCTTTTCTTGTCGCCTACAATACTAGTATCTAGTTTTTGGCGTTTTCGATAGCGAATACGCAGCGCCAGACAAAAAAGTGAAGACACCTACATATTATGAAGATGGTGTTCGACACATGGGCCGTCAAAATTTTTCAGGGCGCTGCTATGCAACTGGTACATAATGAGGGGCATTAAAAACGAGCCGAAGGCGAGTTTTATAATAAGGTCAGACGAGTGTTGTAATGCCTAATTATGTTCAGTTGCATACACTACTTTATCGACATCGATATATTAAATTCTCTTTCATAACGCTTTTCGTGTGAGCACGTTGAGCCGGCGTATACGCCATGTTTGCCTCGACAGGCCGGCCCGCCCGCCGCCGACAGCCCGCGTGACCTCGTAATGGATATTTGGTGTCGTTTCTCAGCGCGCGCTCAGCCCCGGGAAGCTAGCACGGTATATTATAAAGCAGGGTCTTATCTACGGTTTTTGAACTTATTTAAGAGGATATGGTGTAGATAAATAATTATATAGTATGACTTTTCAGCGCTAAATGTCGAAACATAACTTAATAGTAGCACGACCTAGTGCCCGTGAAAACAATTATATAGTACGGCTTTTCATCGCTAGATGTCAGCACACAACTTAATATTAGCGCCATGTAGTGGACAAGAAACAAACTACATAGTACATAGTTTGGCTTTTCACCGCTAGATGTCAGGTCTTATACATTAATTTTAGCTCCATCTAGCGATCAAGTTACACACTAAATAGTTTGGCTTTTCACCGCTAGATGTCCAGGTCTTATACATTAATATAAGCGTCATCTAGTGAACAAGTAACACACTAAATAGTTTGGCTTTTCACCGCTAGATGTCAGGTATTAGACATTAATTTTAGCGCCATCTAGTGATCAAGTAACGTACTAAATAGTTTGGCTTTTCATCGCTAGATGTCAGGTCTTATACATTAATTTTAGCGCCATCTAGCGATCAAGTTACACACTAAATAGTTTGGCTTTTCACCGCTAGATGTCCAAGTCTAATGCATTAATTTTAGCACCATCTAGTGATCAAGTAACACACTAAATAGTTTGGCTTTTCCTCACTAGATGTCGCATAATTACAGTAGCTCGTTCTCACACCACTAGATGTTTTAAATGGGGGACTGTAGTCTTTGCATTCTACTCAAATTATGCACATTTTCTTTTGCGAAAAAAAAAATTACGTGCATCAACATGGTACAGTCAAGGTCAAAAATATCTTTACAATTGAGTGTGACAAAAATATCTTTACATTTAAATAAGTTTACACACTACATGACAAAAACATGCTTACAACGTATATGACAGTTTCATCTTTACACTTAATGCACCAAAGTTCCGTTTACAATTTGTCTTCCATAAAAACATTTACACACATTGTGACATAATAGGTTTACATTGCATGTTACAGAATAAGATTTACTGTCAATGTGCCATAAATAGGTTTACAATCTGTCTTCCATAGAAACATTTACACACATTGTGACATAATAGGTTTACATTGCATGTTACAGAATAAGATTTACTGTCAATGTGCCATATATACGTTTACAATCTGTCTTCCATAGAAACATTTTTACAGTCAATGTGCCATAAATATGTTTACAATCTGTCTTCCGTGATAATTAGGTTGTCAACTATTTAAATTTAGAATGTTATGACATTCACCGAAAAGAGTGTAGACTTGTCATTGGCTCATTGCATATCTCTGTCCCTGTTGCGCGAACGCGACGTTGACAGATTTCTCTGAACTAAATAAGGTCTAAATGTTGTTACGATAAGATACGATGTCAAAGTTGCAAGCCACAATAAGTAGCTTAATTTCAACCACTAGGCCAACTAAGACTTTCGGTGGTGTAGTTAGGAGTCGCTTGCTTTCTGAGAGAGAGGTCTCAGGTTCGAATCCCAGGCAAGACAAAGTGTATTTTTAGGGTTCCGTAGCCAGAATGGCAAAAACGCCCTTATAGTTTCGTCATGTCTGTCTGTCTGTCCGTCCGTATGTCACAGCCGGTTTACTCGGAGACTATAAGTAGATACTACAATTATGAAATTTGGTAGGAAGATGTATCCTATGAACCGCTATATAAATGCGATGTGAAATAAGGAAAAAAAAAAATATTTTAGGGGGGCACCCCATACATGTAACAGGGAACGAAATTTTTTTTTTCATTCCTCATACTCTGAGCGTGTTGATAGTGGGCCATGTCGCCCCGTGGGCTAACATGTATACATATTTTTGATTCCAAAAAATTTTAAATTAACCAATCCAAATGCTTCACCACATTGAATCCACCAATCACAAAACAAGTCGACAGCCAAATCAGCCAATGCCAGCCAGGATTTCAAATTTTATATTAATTTTGAATTTAAAGATAAAAAAAATTTTTTGCTAAAAATCATCATTATACTCGATTTCGACTAATTCGGGGATGAGGATTTCAAATTTTATATTAATTTTGAATTTAAAGTAAAAAAAAAATTTCCTAAAAATCATCATTATACTCGATTTCGACTAATTCGGGGATGAGGATTTCAAATTTTATATTAATTTTGAAGTTTAAGTAAAAAAAAATTTTTTTTGCGAAACATTATCATTATACTCTATTTCGACTAATTCGGGGATGAGGATTTCAAATTTTATACTAATTTTGAATAAAAAGTAAAAAAAAATTTTTTTAATCGTCATTATACTCGATTTCGACTAACTCGGGGATAAGGATTTCAAATTTTACATTAATTTTGAATTTTAAGTAAAAAAAAAATTTTTTTGCGATAAATCATCATTGTCGATTTCGACTAATTATAAGGATTTCAAATTTTATATTAATATTTTTTTTAGTTTCCTCGTATTCGGAATGAAAAGCAGAGTGTTTAACTCGGGTGAAACCACCCATTTCAGCCTCGAACTATTGGCGCTCTCACTACGTTCGAGCGCCAAAATATCTCGTCTGAAATGGGTCGCTTTCAACCCTTGGTTAACAATCTACTATTTTTCAATGCAAGTATAGTTGTGTGGGTATTTTTGGATATGCCTTTAAAAATGATATAGAGGTTACTAAGTTTTCCATTTAAGTCAATCGTTGGTGAGATACTCGTATTAGCTCCCAAAGTCGTACAAAATGTGACCCCCCACCCCTCTAATTTCCAAACTATGAAGATTAAAATTCTGAAAAAAATCGAGACAGTGTACATTAATAAATACTATCAATGATTTTTAGTTTAAGGCGCAGGGTAGGGCAAGGCCTTCCCCATACAAACTTTGTGCAGGTTTTATTCGTCGGTTTTGGCACTCATCATCATCATCATCATTTTCAGCCTGTAATCGCCCACTGCTGAGCATAGGCCTCTCTTCGAGTACGCCACTCGTCCCGGTCTTGAGCCAGTCTTATCCAAGAGTGACCCGCGATCTTCCTAATGTCATCGACCCATCTAGCCGGTGGACGGCCGACGCTCCTTTTGCCATGAATTGGCCACCAGTCTGACACTTTCTTGGTCCACCTGCCATCACTCTGCCTAGCAATGTGTCCTGCCCAACCCCACTTGAGCACTAACAAATATAATTTTTTTTTTTGGTTGTAAATATTAGATATGCGAAGATAGTGATGTGGAAATTGTCAAATATTTCAAAAAAATAAAAAATTAAAAAGTGAAAAAAAAAAATGAAAAAAAAAATTACATCATGAAATAGCTATGAGAAAAATAAGCACACTGGCCAAAAATCATAACCTGCACAAAGTTTGTATGGAGAGAGCTTGCCCTACCCCTCCTCTTAAACAAGATGGGATTAAGGGTTTTTGAGTTATCACTGAAAAACTGTCTTGCCCAAACAAAAGGACGTAAGTGCCGTGACTTCCCTATGAAGATACGACCTTTTTCGATTCAAGGTATTAAATAGTATTTTGAAATGTGGACTAGTAGGTGTCGGTACGGAACCCTCGTTGTGCGTGATCCCACACGCACTAGGCCGGTTTTTTTTAAATAGTATCAAATGAATATGTAGTTTAATGCCGGATCTACGCAATGGACATAATGGCGCCATGTAAGGTAAGGAACGCAAGCGACATGTTTCGAACCCACACGCGACATATTCGGGCTCATCGAGCGTCATGTTGGGGTTACCGAGCGACATGTTTCGGACTAACATGCGATATGTTCATTGTTCTGGCCCATCAAGTGACATGTTTCGGACGCATCCAGCGACATGTTTCGGACTCGCACGCGACATGTTTCGGACTCACACGCGATAGGTATGTTTCGGACTAACACGCGACATGTTTCGGACGCATCCAGAGACATGTTTCGGACTCATTCAGTGACATGTTTCTGACCCATCGAGCGACATATGTTGGGGTCAACGAGCGACATGTTTCGGACTCACACGCGACATGTTCGGGCACATCAAGCGACATGTTTCGGACGCATCCAGCGACATGTTTCGGACTCATCCAGTGACATGTTTCTGACCCATCGAGCGACATGTTGGGGTCATTGAGCGACATGTTTCGGACTCACACGCGACATGTTCAGGCTCATCAAGTGACATGTTTCGGACGCATCCAGAGACATGTTCCGGCCTCCCCCCTACAACATGTTTCGGACCCATCAAGCGACATGTTTCAGACTCTTCTCGCTCCGGTCGCTCGGCTCGCGCGTTGTTATACACATACGCTAACACTAACGTATGAGTCTTGGGTATCAACATAAGGTGACAAACATTGCAACTTTTACCTTAATTGGAAGTTTAACTTTTTAATTCAATGCTAAAAATAATTAAGTAATTTGTAAGTACAACAACACTACAATATAGCTTGTAATGTGTATCATCATCATGATCATCCTCAGCCTGTAGTCGTCCACTGCTGGACATAGGCCTTCCCCAATTCGCGCCACCACACCCGGTGTATCATATTTAGATATAATTCTAATAAAAAATGATGCACGAGATTAAGAGGAGGGATATGGCAAGCACTCTCCATACAAACTTTGTGCAGGATTTTCTTCGTTTGTGTTTGCATTATAGTTATGATTTTTGGTCAGCATGCTTATTTTTCTGTTAGCTATTTCGTGATGTATTTTTTTTTCATTGATATTATTTTTAATTTTTTTCATTTTTATTTTTTTTGCAAAATTTGTGAATTTCCACATCACTTTCTTCGCATATCTAATATTTACATCCATAGTACATTACTTAACAAGGGCAGTAAAACAAAGAATGTCTCAGATCGCAGGTATTTTACACCCGAGCCGAAGGCAAGGGCGATAAATATATGATCTGAGGCTTTATTTATTACCGCCCGGGTTAAGTACAAAATTTTATGTCACCCCCTGGCCAGGAAGTGGGATTTCTCGCGGAGCGTGCGGTAATTGCCGCTTTATGGCCAGGTGTCACATATAAAATATTACATTCGTTAGTGCCAAAACCTACGAATAAAACGTGCACAGAGTTTGTATGGGGAATGCCTTGCCCACCTCTGCGCCTTAAGTGTAACTTAAGTATTTTTGGTGGTATGTCCTTGACAATTTTTTGTTGCGATTATAAAATTTCTGGGAAAGCAATAAGTAAAATAGCTGCAAAGACTGCTGGAATAATAGGTATGAGTGTTTAGGTGACCCGAGATTGATGATCGATAAATGTTTTAAGTGTTGAGCCATATTTTAGAGTTCGAAAATTTGTTGATATCAAAAGTTATTTAGGTGATCATTTTATTTGTTCCCGTTAGGTATATAAAACCATTAAATATGTAATCAGTTCCTAACAGCTGAAAAATATGTAGGTATTCAACATGTAAATCTCCAATAAGCTACTTTATGTTCTTGCTATATGAAACAAACTTGAATAAAATGAACTGACAATTCACGAGAACAGTGCAGACTTGTCAGTGCATATGTTTGTCTCACATTTTGCGATCTACACGTCATAATTGAAAGAAGAACGGTGGTTTGTGTCAAACTGTAAAGATATTTACGTAATAAGAGTTGTAAGCAAAAAAATGTACGCTTGAACGTAAAGTTCCAAGTGCCATTCTGATTGTAAACCTATTTATGGCACATTGACAGTAAATCTTATTCTGTAACATGCAATGTAAACCTATTTTGTCACAATGTGTGTAAATGTTTTTATGGAAGACAAATTGTAAACAGAACTTTGGTGCATTACGTGTAAAGATGAAACTGTCATATACGTTGTAAGCATGTTTTTGTCATGTAGTGTGTAAACTTATTTAAATGTAAAGATATTTTTGTCACACTCAATTGTAAAGATATTTTTGACCTCGACTGTACATACAAATTGTTTTGAAATAATGTTTTAAATTATTATGGGGGGGGTATGGGGTACCTACCTGTATTTTAATGTATCTTATATCTGTAAACGAGCTATTCTTGTATATATCTATATTTCTATATTTTGGGGATCTCGGAAACGGCTCTAACTGATGAAATTTGGTATACTGTGGGGGTTTTACGGGGACGAGCAATCGATCTAGCTAGGTCCCATGCCCGGGAAAGCAAAGCTCGGCCGCCCAGATATTTGGTTTTTATAGCGGCTGTTGCCGCATGCTCACAAAAAAATCAACTGTCTGCCTTGCGGTTTATGAGATACAGTTCCGCCGACAGACGGACGGACGAACGGACAGCGGAGGCCTAGTAGGTAAAAGGTTTACCTTGACATCCAATTGGAAACAGAACCGTGAAATGACTTTGTCATACTTATAATCTACAACTGTTAAAATGTGGACGTAGGTAAATAAGTTAAAAAAAAATATCGCGTCCGAAGCACGTTCGATACAGTCCCGGGCGATGCGCTATAATTATACAGTAACCTAGGAACTAGGTTATTAGGCATCAAAATCAGTATCAAGAGGTCTATCTAGCTTTATTACTACCTATTCAATCTTATGATAGCTTTTCGCCCGTAACTGTTACTACTTACAAGTTACAACTCAACCGAGCTAAGTTTGCACCTCGCTGGTAAGCGGTGCGGTCGACGCGAGGTGCAAACTTAGCTTGGTCGAGATATAGGTATTATACGTTTACGTAGCGAACATGCCATGAGACGCTGCCAAAGCTTCGGACTGAGATATATGTAGTGGCTATATAAATGTGCGGTAGTAGAGCGATCGACAGTTCCTCCACAGCATCTGGCCGAGCCTGACGCACACCATGCAACGACTTACTTTGTTTGTCCTCTCGGCGGTGGTCGCTGTCGCTCTCGCAGGTTAGTGCCCTTTAGTTTTTGCCGCCGTCCGATGCGACTATCTTTTTTTTGGGATCGCTCACTTAATGGTAACATCCGATCGAGTCGAGTTTAGTTTTTAGGGAGTTCTCCTTACTCCTTACACGAAATAATACGATGATTTACCAACGAAAATGGTTATCAATAGATAAGTACTTATATGTCCAGAGTTAGCTAAATCCTATTTAGTTTGTAGGTACAGTCAGCATCAAAAGTAAACTACGCTATATGAAGAGGTCAAAAGCTCTTCCCTTACAATAAATAATTTTGACGTAGATAGTAGTTCATTTCGATGCTGACTGTAGTTACTTACTTTTGTGTTGGTCATACGAGATTTTTGAACTGTTTGTGCGATAGATTAAATCAATAATTGGCAATGACCCTGCCTCAGAAGCTGATGCTGGTCATGGGTTCAAATAACGGCGAGGGAAAATATTTGTACGATGAACATCATGTTTCTGAGATTTCCATGATTTCCGTGCACTTCCGGTTTTTTAGGGTTCCGTAGTAAACAAGGAACCCTTATAGTTTCGCCATGTCCGTCCGTCCGTCCGTCCGTCCGTCCGACCCCCGTTTTTCTCAGTAACCGTTAGTGCTAGAAAGCTGTAATTTGGTATGAGTATACATATCAATGACGCCGACAAAACGGTAGAATAAAATCTTTAAAAAAAAAATTTTTTTAGGGTACCTCCCCTACATGTAAAGTGGTGGTGCAAATTTTTTTTCTGCCAAACCCCGTCGTGTGGGGTATCGTTGGATAGCTCTTTTAAAAATATTATAAGGTTTCTAAAAGCATTTTTTGATTAAAGAATTGGTGAGCGTGATATTAAGCTTTGAAGTGATAATTTTTGCTATGGTCAAGTGTCCCCCCCCCCTGCCAGTTAAACGGTGGCTACTAGGCATGTGAAAAAAATCATGGTAGTAGTATATACGATGAATTTAAAAGGAAAACTATCACAGCTAAGTAGACATTACTAGTTAACGAGTAATAGTCGAACTTCAGAAATGTACTTTGCAAAAGCAAACTTTCGTACAATTTCCATTGATACCTTAGATAATGTTGTTAATTCTTTCAAAAACATAGTAAATATAAGTTTTCGAACTTTTTAGTCCACATAATGTAAAGGGTAGACGACTACGGAACCCTACCTTGCGCGTGGCCCGACACGCACTTGGCCGGTTTTCTTCATTTTGAATGTAGGCTAAACAAACATATATTCTACTAGTTTTTGCCCGCAACTTCGTCCGCGTGGTACTCGTGCATCGCGATAGAATTTCGTTGCTATTTTTTTATATCAGGCACTTAGCTAGTTATTGCTTTTCCATACAAACATCCACTTCCTTAAGGGATGGTATCTATTTATCTATATAAGTATGTATATCGTCGCTTAGTACAAGCTTTGCTTAGTTTGGGACTAGGTTGATTTGTGTAAGATTGTCCACGAATATTTATTTATTTATTTTATTTATATCCGGGATAAAAAATATCCTAAGTCCTTCCCCAGAACTCAAACTATCACCATGCCAAATTTTATCTAAATCGGTTCATCGGTTTAAGCGTGAAGAGGTAACAGACAGACAGAAAGATGCACTTTCGCATAAATTTATAATATTAGTATGGATTATAAGGTCTCGAATGATTTTGGTGACTACTAAAATTCTTATTTTTTAATCCATCCTTCCAACAGTTCCAACCTAGGGCGTTAAAGATAGGTATGGTATATTTTTGATAAATATTGAAAAGCCATTGTGTTTACGCAGTTTTATTTTAACGAATAAAAAACGAGACGCGCTTAACGAGGAGTATCGAGTCACTCACAAGGTTGAGATCATCATACGAGACGTAATTCATCTTTTATGTTTAACTCTGAAACGGCCTTACCCGATCGTGACCATCGCCTTTGACTTGATTCACGATGATCAACAAATCGTTGATTTCTATATCCATAAACCACACGCGATTACACACGTCGGTTTAAGGCACAAGTCGGTGGAGATGCGTTACGAGTAATTAGGTACTGGCGTTTAAGGGGTTTAAGGACGTAGGTAACAACATTCACCTACTACAAAACATATATGTCAATATATTAGGCGTAATACTCATAGCAGGCGCATCATTTGAAAATTTCTGTTAATAAATGGATTTGCTACCTGCTAAAGGACCCAGAGACCTTAGAACAGGGTTTCCCAACCAGTGGGGCGCGCCCGTCTTGGTGGGCGTCGAGTGATTCCAAGGGGGGCGCAGCGAGCGGCTCCAGATTTCAACTTATTCAAAAAAAATTACACATCTCTATTTTCTTATATAAACTCTCAATTTCAGTCCCTAAGGGGGCGTCGAATTTTGGCTTGACGTTAGGTGAGGCGCATGGCGCATAGGTTAAAAGGTTGGGAACCTCTGCCTTACAAGAATATATAGCTAATACCTAACTACGTATTAAGGACTGCTGAAATTGCTGATATACATCATCTACTTATGTGTTTGCCACATTTCCGGTTGGGTCCTATACACATACAAGTGGTTGAAACCCTCAACAACCCAAGCAAAACCGTAGCCTGTAGGTACAGAAGGAGAAAATGTGTTTCTTGTCGAAGTTACGCTGGCTTGATCTCTACTTTTTTTTATACTGCGAGCCTGCAACGGTGGAATACAAGCTTTCCGCCTGCCTGACCTTAACTCCAGAAGAGATTTCAGGATTCGTTAAGATTACACGAGTTGTCTATTGTGTAGGTATCTGTTTCTGTTATTTGCACAAAAACATAACTTGAGTGACACCCCTGAAATTCCTACACGCTACAGTGACCAGCTGAACGCTAATTACCATCAGGCGGGCCGGACGACGTACCACCGACATGGTATAAAAAGTGCTAAATGCGATAAATAGGGCCCGTACCGTAACCCCGGTACGGCCCGTACGTAATGTTTTTTAACTAACAGCACTCACGTACTTTCTGAGAATGACGGCGGCAACGGCATACTGCACTCAGCGCAGTGAAACAATGCAGTGTACTGTTATGACGGCTGAGAGCTGTGGGCTATTCTCAAAGAAAGCGTTTCGATGTAGGTATGTAGGTACGTTTCAAGTTTTCAACCGCTGTCTGTGTAAATATATATACATATATTATATATATATTAACATACTTTTTTTAGAATTTTAGCGCCACTCACGCTTTTATAGAGGTATTGTAATGTAGGACACTTTAGCACTTGCACCGTGATCCTAAAAAAATTAACTAAGGACTATAAGTATACCATGTTGTTGTTGTGTTTATATTTGAAATAGCTATTCAAATATAAGCGCAACAACAACATGTAAATACCATCAGATGTGATGTATTCAATATTATTAAGTGGTGGAAGGTAACTTGTTTTTGTGCCGACAAACTGTTATGCAGTTTGGCAGATATTAGATATGTTGTTAAAGTATTTATTAATGTATCAAATAAAAAAAAATAAAAAAAATTGTCATTTAAGGGTTTTCGTTAAAATTAAATACCGTAAAATGGGGTGAGTTGGCACAAAACCGAAGTTCAAACCCAGATAAAAGTTTATTTTTGTATGTGGTGCATTGATTTATTTATTACAAAAAAGTGTTCCGAATTTTTGTATTTTAGTTTTTTTATGATTTTGTGTTCATAACTTTAACGACAAACACAAAAAGTTGGAAATCCCACCTCACCCCGTAGTTCAGGTAGGTTGGGGTGAGGT
Source organism: Cenopis cana (assembly GCA_951800055.1). Taxonomy (NCBI): domain Eukaryota; kingdom Metazoa; phylum Arthropoda; class Insecta; order Lepidoptera; family Tortricidae; genus Cenopis; species Cenopis cana. Next base: position 8,355,762 of record OX637476.1, on the reverse strand, counting down.
GGGATTTCATACTAAGGCGAGTTTGGGAAATTGTAGGATCGACACTTTGGGATTATGCATATTATAATAGCATGATTTGTAATTAGAATTTATATGTTACGTAGCAGCAGTCTAATAAAAACCAGCTCACCCTTCTGCCATCCCTACTCTCCCCATTCATAACCCAACTGTCGTCGCAATCCCTACTTACCCCATTTTACGGTAAACCGTCCCTGTGCTCGATGCTCCCGATAGTACCTACGTAGGGTTACCAGACCCCATTTACTATTTTTTGGGACAACAGCAATAAAATTAAAATCGGGGTTTTTTGTACGGATTGCTGAAATTTCGCTGCTGGACCAGCAAGCTTTGGAAACTCAGCAGAAAGCAGCTCAGATTCATATCTGGGGTGTTTAAAGGTCACTTCAGGGTCAAAGGACCCTTGGCCAAGATATGGGACTTTCAAACAACACAAAATGTTGAATGTGTGGCGAGAATGATGAGACATTGGAACATTTACTGTGTGAATGTCACGCCCTTGCCAGACAAAGAATTAATGACTTTGGCAATGGCTACCCAGAACCAAAGTTATTCAGAGTACTCCCACTGAGCTGGAGCTCATCCGGATCATCCGGTTTGTGGAAAGGTTGGCGAGCGAGCAGCTTGGAGTAGGTATAAAGGAGAGGGCAATTGCACAAAAGATCCCATTGGGTCGAAGATGCATCCGCAAGGACCCTCATCTAGATAAGATAAGGACAGCGTTTAGAACAGCCTTACGTTTTCCTAAGAATCACCTGATTATATGTACATTCCAGAGGGCCAGTACTACGTGCCGCGCGCATACTACACGATCGACGAGGCGGGGCACGCGTCGCCGCCGGTGCCGCTGCAGCGCCTGCGCCGCTCCTTCTACCCTGGAGCTGCTGACGCTAACGCTAACGCCAACGCTAACGCTTGGGGAGGTACGTATTCTACTATTTCGGCTAATGCTTTTTTTTCTACAATGACGTTGGCAAACAAGCGTACGGCCCTTATAGTAAGCTGACACGGCAGCCTGTGGACGCTTGCAACTACAAAGGATTCAGGTGCGCGTTGCCGACCCTTTATAAAATTTGAGGATTCACTGTGTTGATAGCAGAAGGGGCAAAATGTAGGTCCCGCGCCCTCAACACACTCGCTAACCTAAATACGTAGACATCAACTACGCGCTGCGAGACTATTTGTTTTATTAAAGTACAGGGAAACACAGAATATCAGTAATTATTGTCTACTCTACGCTATAGTGGTTAGGGATTGTACATTAATCACGTGAGGCTCGAAAGTAGGGGGAATAATAACCAAATTACAGGTTGGGGGAAGAGGTAGGAGATATCGCGAGTCATTTATCGTTGAACGCGAGATTTTTATAAGGTGGTACCTACATAACTGAAAACGCAATGTGACCGCGCAAACAGTCGTAGTGTGAAGCCATTAGCCAAAATCAGTGTGTGACCTTAACTAAATATGCTGCTAATAAAGTTGCTATTAGTGATAATAAGGCTGAAGTTTTACCTACTGGTAAGATTACCTCACTTGTTTGGATCCGGAACTAATCGCTACTTTAACGGTGGGTGATTCAACCACCTTAGACTGAGAATCATGACTCTCAATAAACATTCATTCACCAATCGATTGAGGAAGTCCTTGATTTGAGAAGCACGACTTTTTAATGAATTAAATTCCGTTAATCGCGTAAATAGATACAATTATGTTACTATTCTAATACCTGACACCTACGTGTAGGTATATGTAATAGTATTATTTATATTTATATCAAACCTATTCTGTTATACGACCTAAAAGATCTCAGAAAATATTGTAAAGTAAGTATTAAGTTAAGAAACGAAAAAAGTAGGTACCTACGATTTTGTTATCGAATCTAAACAGATTTTGAATCTCCTGAATAATGAAATTTTTTATGGTTTTGAATCCAAAGGGTGCCAAAGGAACTCTACTAATTACGAGTAGTAAGCTCTTCGCTGTCCGTGCGACAATCCGTAGTCTGTCAGCAAAAAGACAACCGTTGCCGCTATGACAACAATGAATAAAAATAAAATAAAACTAGAAGATCCCCTCCATATAATAAACGTTCTTTTGCACTCGAGTCTCGACACATCCGCTGCTTCAACCAATACAATAATATTTTTTTCGAAAATCTAGTGTACCTATTACTATTACCAGTTTAACAGCAAGTAAAACCTTTTCGGTATATATGCCGGTACCTACTTGTACGATGCTATGGAACTTCGAGTGCGAGTCCGACTCGCACTTGGCCGGCTACTTGACGGCGTTTTAAGCCTACGGCAGTTGGCAGGCAATATTCTTTATAGTCAGTAGTTGGCATAATTTTATACCACTTGGACCTTGGAACGGCGGTATTGTGCTTCGCATGCCCTGAATTCCACTATAACAGTAAGAAGTACTCGTCTTGCCTTAAACAACGGAACTCGTTCAAATAGCACGCGCATCGTTCATTCCAATGGAATGGTATAATTGATATGCATAAAATGAGCTCCAAGTAGAGCATCATCGAGGCGACGTGTAGAGCAGTTGTAATCGCCGGGGGCGCCGTCGCCGTCCGAGTAACGGACAACTCCAATCACTCGCCAAAGAGCAAATAAAAAACAAACATGACATGATTGAAATACCTACTTTACTTTCTCAATAAGTTTGGTATAAAAACTAGTGCCAGTCCACTTGAAAATCAATCATCCATGACGAAAAGTGGAGCTGGCTTTCAGCATGCTAGCTTGCTAGGAAACTCTTATTGTGTTGACAATAAGTCTATTATTGATAGATACTCTATCGGTTCGTTGTGATAAAATAACTAACGGTCCCAAAAAAGAACTGTGACAGGTACCTACTCGGCATATTGGATCCAATATTAACCAGGTCTATATGCTACTGCTGGACTAAATAAAATAAACTTAACGCCCCTCCAGTGTGTTTAGGTTCAATAAATAGAAGATAGAAACTCAGACAAACACTAGGAAAGGGTGCTCATTTAAATTATGGTCTGATCGTGATTAGTCTTAGTATTCATTGATATATATTGGCAAAGTTAAAATTAGCAGTTCCGTCTCGATTATTATTTGGCTAAAATATACAAACAAAACCAAATCAAAATCAGTTTTACCTCACCAAAAGTATTTTTTAATTAGGTATACCTTAAAAACATAGTCTCAAAAACATAGTTTATATTATCTACGGGCTTTGGTTAAGATTATATTTTGATTTTGATAAATTCTAATATATATATAAAATCTTTATTAGCATGCATAAACCTCATGGATGTAAATGGAAATTGGTAACGCGCTTCAACATGGTCGGAGGATCATTTTGTTAATATACCAGTTTTAATACTTTTACTGAGCCGTATAGCAAGTTTGAAAGTGACTGGGCCCATAACCTAAAACTACTGAGCGAATGACATTTGTATTATTTTTACGATAAATGTCAAATATACAAATTACAGTACCTACAAAGATCTTATGTTTAACAAAACTATGTAGGTAACCATATTAACAACATGATATGATATTTGGATGACAACCACATGTCAACATTTTGCAGTTATCAGTAATTATATAGTACCTACGAATAATCGAATTAGAATTATAGGTAAAATGATTTCACGTAACAACCTAACAACAAAAAATACAATTACAAACAGTAACAGTGGTCGAGCGAGGCACTTCTTTAGCGATAAAAAATAAATGACACTGTTAGCAGAATTGCTGTCGACTTATAGTGAATTCTCAAATCAATAATGGGGGGCAATGCACATAAACGTGTCTGTTTGGGGGTCTATGATATTCGCGTGATACCGTCATAGACGACAAGTCATCTGTCACTTGGTGACTTTATCTGGTTGTTTATCAGGCTATCATGCGACGTGGCCATAATACGGGGCCTACGGTGTCCGCGGTGTCCGCTAATCGTCAAGATGAATATTTTTGTTCCTATATGATGTTTTTGGAAAATTTGACATACGGAACACTCTTATTGCAGCAGTGCCTCTTTAACGGTCTAAGCCGAAGACTGTCTGTAAAGCAAATTTACATACAATGGAGATTTATTTTATAACCCTAATAGTATCCATAACAAAGCCTTATTACTCTTAGAGTATTCCAGTGTTTAAACCGCCACGTGGTCTTGTCGGAGGTTTCCCCTGGATTTTCCCTGGGCCACTCTCCAACTGTGCACTCCTATCGCTTTATTGCCGGCCTATAAAGCCATAGTCACGTTAAAAAAAACAAGCCTTATTGAGAATTAAGCTTACTATGGAGCTAGGTCGATTTGTGTAAGATTGTTCTAGTAGTAATTTATTTGTGTTGTTGTTTTCAGGTGGCAATGCTAACGCGAACGCGAACGCGAATGCCGGCGGTCGTGGCTTTCCCGGCGGCAGCTGGGGGGTTCCCGGCGCATACGGAGCGGCGAAGCCTCTGGGGTAACACCTTATTCCATGCCTTGATAATAATTTCACACTTATTTAGTAACACCATCATAACTATGGAGTTATTTATATATAAGGTGTTATCCCTTGTAACTTGTGTCGAAAAATTAATTGGGTACAAGGGATAACTCCTAATGCAGCTCACGCGTTGCTCGAATCGGTTACCTACTGTTGAGATCGATAAAAACTAATAGGTATTAGTTCAAAGTTCAAAGTTCAAATATTTATTCGTGATAAAAAAGGACAAACACAATTATATACTATAAAACCGTGTCACGAAATGGACCCAATATTACAAATAAGTAAAGTCAGTAAGCTCTTAGAATATAATTACAATGGCATGAGAACGCGTAAAGGCAGGTGAGAGAAAAATACAGAGCCGACTGTACCTTCTCAATTAAATGTAGGTAATAAGGTATGTCAAAAAGGAAATCACATCAACCTATGCCCAAAACACCACGGTTGTCATTCGTAAGCTGAGAGAATTATATCTGGAAACACATGTGTTGGCAATATGAATGTATTAGCCACTACCACTACTCTCTATAGTTTCTGATTTCCTATCACTGATGCTCCATTCCTTGAGGTGTTCTTTTTTTATTATAAATAATGGGATTGCTCTTGGCCAGCATCTAGCCAGGGGGCAAAGATGAGGCCGACGATGAAGCGAGCTCACCCAGAAAATGCCTATTCACTCTTGCCGTAGGTCCAGGTTATATGAACTCGAGAACTCTACTTTGGGATTAGGTACCGTTTGACCTAGTGTAAACTTAAGTTTGACAATTACTTACGAGTAAATCAACTAGCTCTTATTTCTAACTTAATATGTATAATCCATGCTTACCTATTTTAACTATATTTGATTTACATTTCAATATTTGTAATTAACGGTTGTGCTAATATAGGTAGGAGCTATCAAATAGATGACAGCGAACACTTTGACTCAAATGGGCAGAATGGGTGCGTGATGAAATATCTACAAAACCGATTCCGATTCAATATGTTTAATGGGTTTATGCAGAAATCACGCGAGGTTTTTTGGTCCACTTTTAGACACCCCCTCTCCCCTTGGTGCTTGGTGATCTTTGGTGAGGTTTTAGACGATCCACGAAACCTCACGTGTATTTTTTTAATTTATCACCACCTATGATTTTTTTTTTTTTTTTTTTTTAAATTTATTTGGGTAAACAAACAGTCACTACAAAAAGGCTTAGGTTTAGTTTGTTGATAATAAATTTTTACAATATGTGTGACCAACACCGTTTACCACTAATTAATTTAAACAATTAAGATCAATCGGAGCTATAAAGATGAGGCACAGTAGCTCCTAGTGTCTCAACGACAAAAGTACATTATATAAATATGCTAAAAAACTACATATGACAAAAGTGTTAGACGGTAGGTATCGTTATTTTCTAAAAGTTGGATCGATATCCTCTTAATGTATTGAATTCACAATTTAGGTAATCATAAAATCATTTCAGTTAAACAATTCCTTGAAAAAGCTACTTTACCGTTCAAACAATAAAGTTCAAAATGCAATAACATTTTAATAAAAATACGTTCAACAAAGAGAAATTCAACATTACAAAACAGTTGTGAAATGGCTAAATATTGAGTATGAATTTAGTTTGTTATTTTTCCCAATTTATTTTTTTAGCTACTTATATTACTAGTACAAGGTGTAGTTAACGATATATATATATACATATATATATATATATATATATATACACATATATATATGTACATATATATATAGATATTTATATTCACTTTTACATCAGCTTCAAAAAATATTTAAATTACTGAGTATCATTAAGTATATCTGTTATAAGTTTTTTATATACACCAACTCTGCAACCAAAAATGTCTACCTGATTAAAGCGTGTATTGTAAGTATGGACCAGTCTGCGCAGAGGAGCGCGCTCACCGGCGTTGGTGCGGCAGAAGCCGGTCGCGAACAGTCGGTGAGGGCGCGCCTCTCGCTGTCTGCTAGAATTAGGTATTTTAAAACAAATTTTGTTATTAAGTGCAATACAATCATATTGATTGTTGCACAAGCCGTATAATACCACTGCCTCAAGCAGCATACGCCTGGATTTTAACTCCAATAAATCATATTTGTTCAATAATTGTGAGTAGGATAATCTTTTATGAAAACATCGAAAGTACATTGTTTTTAAAAACTTTTTTTGTACAGATTCAAGGGCATCCGAGTATTTATTATAGTAGGGGTTCCAAACCGCAACTGCGTGCTCCAGCTGAGACCGAATTAAGGATTTAAATAATTGTAAATAGGTGTTAGGACGTCGAAACTCCTTACTAGATCGCATAACGAAGCCGTACATTTTGAATGCCTTATTTATTATGGAATCTACATGTAAATCAAGGTGTAACTTTGAGTCAAATGTAATTCCGAGATCCCTAATAGATTGGACTATAGTTAATCTTGTGGTGCCTAGGGTGTAAGAATTATTAATTATTAATCGTTTTTTAGTAAATGTAATAAGTTTGCATTTATCTAAATTAAGTGCAAGTTTATTTGCAGAACAATAGTCAGAAAAATTGTTTAAATCCTGTTGGAATTCATTGGAGTCATTTTCATTACGGATTGTGTGGTAAATTTTTAAATCATCTGCGTATAGTAGTATGTTACAGAATGTAAAACATTTACTAATATCATTGATAAATAGTGTAAACAGCAATGGCCCCAAAATGGAGCCCTGTGGCACCCCTGAACTTACTGTTGTTGCATACGATTCGGATCCATTTATTGTTACTTTCTGTGTGCGATTAGTTATATAGGACTTGAACCAGCGCCACAAGTTACCCCTTATACCGTTATAAGCAATCTTTTCCAATAACAACCTGTGATCCACCCTGTCAAAAGCCTTCCGGAAATCAGTGTATACACTGTCTACTTGCGTGTTACTATCTAGGCTTTCAAAAAGATATGATGAGTAAACAAGAAGGTTGGTTGTTGTTGATCGACGTTGTACAAAGCCGTGTTGAAATGGAATTATCTGATTATGTAATTTGGGGTAAATCAGCTTGTGTACTATCTTCTCGAATACTTTTGACAGTGTGGACAAAATTGATATTGGTCTATAATTTTCTACCATGTTTTTGGAGCCATCTTTGTGTACTGGAACTATATTTGCAGTTTTCCATATGGAAGGAAAGACTCCCTCATTCAAACATTTGTTAAACAAAATAACGAGAGGCGTTGTTATTGATTTTGCTGTGTTTTTTAGAAATACGGGGGGAATGCTGTCAGGGCCCGGGCCTTTTGATAAATCAAGGTGGCTTAGCTCATAGAAAATCTGGCTACTAGTGATGCGTAGGTCGTGTATATTTACATTGGATGTAAGGTTATTTTCAGGAATATCGAGGCTATCCGACACTGTGGAAGGTTGATAAACAGACTGAAAAAATGCAGAGAACATGTTACATATTTGTGTGTTGTCATCTGAGCTTATGTTTTGATATGTCATAGTATTGGGAATATCTGAAGAGTGGCTCCGATTTGAGATATAGGTCCAAAAGTATTTTATATTGTCATGTATACTATTTTCAACTCGTTCCAGATGTTTACTGTAGCACTTACAAGTCTCCGATTTAAATCTACTTCTTAATTTTGAAAATTCTTCATAGTCAACTAAATTGTGGTATATTTTCCATTTGGTCCAGGCTCGATTTTTGTTTTTAAATATGTGTATTAATGCAGGAGAGAACCAGTGCGGAAAATTGTTAGAATGCACTTTTTTGTATGGGACGTGTATTTTTTTAATCTTATAAATGTGTTCGTAAAACAGTGATACGGCATTTTCAGCCGGAATTTCATTTAATAGGGCTAGCCAGGGAATCGAATCAATATCGTCATTAACTTTAGTATAATCAGCTTTATTAAAACAGTACTTATATGGCGATTTTAGGTTGTAGTTTTTATTATGGTTACTTGGAAATGACATTACAACGTAGAATGGTGGATGATGAGCGTCCGGGGGAACTAAGGCTACGGGGGCGGGCGAGCAAGTGCAATCGCTGTTATCAGTAAGAAATAAATCGAGAATTTTACCTCGCGCATTTAGGTATACGTTACGTTGAGTCAGGTTGAATAAGGACATGAATTCTATAAGACATTTGTGGCGAGGGGACTCGCGTTCACTCGAAGATAATGTTGTGTGACTTCCATTGTCTCGCCATACCAAAGACGAAAAATTGTAATCACCTACGATCATGCAACTCTTGGTACTTGTTCTTAATAGTAGTGTTTGTAGTTGTTCAAAGTGAGTTTCGTATACTAAAGTTGGTTGTTGAGGGGGTATGTAGATCGCACTTATAATATGTTTATGGTGAGTACTAATGGGAATCGCAACTATGACATTATCAACGAGCGCTGAGGGCGGGGGCTGGCCGGGCGGGGGGGGCGGCGGCGCGCAGGCGGCGGCGCCGAGCTCGCGCAGCACGGCCACCAGCACGCCGCCGCCGACGCCGCGCCCGCTACTCGCATGATCCCTGTCGCATCGGAAAACCACGTACCGCTTATCTATAAATTCGTTATTCGCAATGTTAGGACACAACCATGTTTCTGTTAAGATTATTACGTCATAGTTATGAGATAAAATATTCATATATATCGTATTTATTTTAGTGCGGAGGCCTCGACAGTTTTGATAATAAATTGATAACTTACTATCCATTATGGTCTAGAATTATAATATAATTATTATTAAATTTATTGTGATTGTGGTCTTTAAGCGAAACAATGTTAAACAAAAAGAATATTGTATTGATCTGAACTAGAATAACTCGGTCAGCTGCGAATGCAAAAAACAAGACGTACTTACGTAATAGGAGTAGGCCGCTTGAGGTAGTAGTTAAATTCATAAACAAGGTGTAAGAAATATCCACGCGCAGTATTAATAATAAACAGTTAACTATTTGCCTACAGAGCTGGTGCATAATTAACATGAAATTCAAGAAATAACACGAGTCGTTTACACTACGTTGGTCAGGTACTACGTGGTGACATCCTGTCCAGGTCGTAAGCAGCTCGTATAGCTATTATTTGCGAAGTATCATCTTTGCGTACCAGTATGGTAGCATGCCGGACCCATACATACTTATAACTATGCTTGGCAGCGGCTTCGCGAGTCTGACGAAGCAGGAGCTTGTGTTTAAGTGTTAAATGCTCGTTCAGATATATTTTTTGTTGGGGTCCAGTAATATTTATCTGAGACGTGTTAAGTCCTTTCGCTGTGCGGAATGCAGCTAAAATATTGTCTCGTAACACAACTGACGTAAATCGCACTATAATGTTTTTAGGCCGAGTGCAGTTTGGGTCGGCGTGCGGTACGCGATGTATAGACACGATGTCACTGACTTTTTTTAACTAAATGAAGTATATTAGTTGATCTTGTGCTTATTTTGGTAGGTTTATGCGTTATGATAACGTGATTGTGTAATTTCTCCTATCTTTTAAGAAAATGCTACATGAGTAGATATCATTTCTCGGTATTGTACGTGCAGTAAAAAAATACACGTGAGGTTTCCTTGGACCTCCCCCCAAAGTGATCAGTAGTGAGGTTTTCGTAACCCCCTCCCCCCCCCCTTTGGAACCTCTCGTGATTTCTGGATTAAGCCCAATGAAATAGACCATTAGTTCCATCTGTTAAGGCCTGTTCCATCTGTTTGAGCGCACTCGCCTTACCTCGGTTACCCGCACCCTCGAAATGTAAATTAAATCGTATGCAAGTTCTTGCCCCATTTGAATCGGGTTATGTATTAGATACTGGACTGTGCACGTGCAGTCGTGGATGATAAGGTTCGTCTCTTTGGAATAGTTTGGTGGTGAAATTTTTCATTCTTCCCCTGCGTGTCCCATGCACACGCACAGCAATCAAGAAAAAATCATCAGTGACTAATTCCGTCCTTTTCCATATCCATAGGGCATAGAAGGCGAGCGACTTAACCAGACTAACTCCATGGTGTGGGCCATCCTGAACATTTTCCATCAGTTACACGCGCCGCGCGCCGCCTCGCGCGCCCCGCGGCCTCCCGTGCAACTGCCGGAAGACCAGACATTTATCTAGTTATTATGTTACTAATAAAAAACTGAGTTTTAAATGTGTATTTTGTTACTTCGGTTATAAATGCATTAAAGGTACAAACACACTAGACCGTTCCGTGTCCGGGCCGGCCCGTTTTCTGGTACAAGAAATCGACGGCCGTCGCGCGTCCTGTATTAGAAAACGGGCCGGCCCGGACTCGGAACGGTCTAGTGTGTTTGTACCTTAAGAGACAAAAATTGACACTAACTAAAATTTAACAAACCTCCGCTACAGGTAAATTAGGTACCTACTTTATGCATGACACTGAAATATGTTCCTATTCCTCCTATATGTTTGTAATAGAAATTTATTACCTGCCTACATTAAGCGCTGGTCCCATCGCCGGCGAGCAGCGAGTACTCTCATAGTAATTGTATTCGATAATAGAGTTAATCACTATGAAAGTACTCGCTACTCGGCGGCAGTAGGACCTAATAGAATATGAGCATAATTATGACAGTGTCAAACTCAAAGTGATCGTCCTGTAACTATTGACCATTTCTCAGATAAACTACCGTTTTAAATCACAACTTTCCATATTACATATTTACAACACAATAAATTGAACTCACTTTTAGAAATAATATGAAAAATGGGATTTGGAAAGGGCAGTTAATCTGAGAGACGTTCAATGTTGCTAATGTTATTGGATAAATCACCTTATAGCATCATCTCATCGGAGGTGCTGGGATGAACTGCTAGTTCCCATATAAAGAGGGCGTCGCGACATGGTGGAGGTACTGGGATGAACTGCTAGTTCCCATATAAAGAGGGCGTCGCGACATGGTGGAGGTACTGGGATGAACTGCTAGTTCCCATATAAAGAGGTCGTCGCGAGATGGTGGAGGTGCTGGGATGAACTGCTAGTTCCCATATAGAGGGCGTCGCGACATGGTGGAGGTACTGGGATGAACTGCTAGTTCCCATATAAAGAGGGCGTCGCGACATGGTGGAGGTACTGGGATGAACTGCTAGTTCCCATATAAAGAGGTCGTCGCGAGATGGTGGAGGTGCTGGGATGAACTGCTACTTCCCATATAAAGAAGGCGTCGCGACATGGTGGAGGTGCTGGGATGAACTGCTAGTTCCCATATAAAGAGGGCGTCGCGACATGGTGGAGGTGCTGGGATGAACTGCTAGTTTCAATATAAAGAGGGCGTTGCCACATGGTGGAGGTGCTGGGATGAACTGCTAGTTTCAATATAAAGAGGGCGTTGCCACATGGTGAAGGTGCTGGGATGAACTGCTAGTTCCCATATAAAGAGGGCGTCGCGACATGGTGAAGGTGCTGGGATGAACTGCTAGTTTCAATATAAAGAGGGCGTTGCGACATGGTGGAGGTGCTGGGATGAACTGCTAGTTCCCATATAAAGAGGGTGTCGCCACATGGCGGAGGTGCTGGGATGAACTGCTAGTTCCCATATAAAGAGGGCGTTGCGACATGGTGGAGGTGCTGGGATGAACTAGCAATGATGCTATAAGGTGCTTTATCCAATAACATTAGCAACATTTAAACGTTAGAAAGACAACATAGACTTTAATATGTCTTTTGTCACTGCCTCACATGCACATGTGTCAAAGTAACATTAAGGACAAACGAATTTTAGCGGCGGTGGGGGGTTTTTTAAATTAAAATAGTTTTGATGGACGTTTATGAATGATCAGATGGACACGACTACCTACTGCAGATAGATGTCGCATTAAAGTTTTCGAGCGAGCGTTAGAACAAATCAACCATCATTGATCCCTACAAATAAACATTATTAGTAATCTACGCGTTCAAAACGTTACGCAATCAATTTGCAGGTACTTACCTAATATAATTTCAGTAGTAGAGAGCGACGCATGACTATCGAGAGTATCGAGTGTATGCAGTTTCTAACAGGGAAATATAAGTTACTTTCACGAACAGAACAGTGATATATGTATAAGTTGAGCATAGATTTACACATCGATTTATGTGTCTGAGACAGAATTGCGTTCGATTAAAGCAACAGATTTGATCAACACACGCGTAAACTATGAGATGGGTCACATTACTCATAATATACCTAATGGGCAAAAAATATGGACAAAAACATTGTGCGGGTTTTTACCTACAACGCTTTTATATACCTAATACCAGTTTAGGACACGCTTTGATTATAATTGCCGGAATAAGCAAGACCTTGGAAGATTTTAATAGAAACATGCTTATGTTTTCAAATTACATCGAAATTGTGATGCATGTGTAAGTATGACAGTACAGTAAATATTTTTACGGCACGGCACTCTCGGACCGAGGTTAGGCATAGGTATCATATCATATTAGCCATGAGCCGTTCTACTCCTAGGACGGGTTTTATTGAGTGGTTAGTGAGCGCCGAAATCCAGTTATTATCTATGGCAACAGACAGCGTTAAGCCGAGCGAGGCTCTACATCCATCAGAGATATGCATAGCTGTATTTCCATACAAGAGACACGTACCTGCCTGTCAAGTACCTCTATGAATACAGAGCTTAGCACATCTCACAGAATTCTTAAATAGTTAGGCGAATTGCTGACTCTAGACTCAAGTTTTTTTGTATGGTGCTTTTTAGGAGCTTGAAAGCTTTATCCATATGGGGTCACCCGACAAAACGAAAGAGTGTCAAGTTCAAGTTCCTTCTTCCAGTCAGTTAATAAGTGCGAAAAGTGGTGTGGAAGATTGTTCAGCAAACACAATTATTATCGGCCGCCTAGATAAGTAATAAAATAAAGTCAATGCACTTGTTCGCGTATACAGGGTAGGCACATGCCGCGTTTGCTGTTTCAGGGATTCAGGCGACTCTGACGTGTCCCGGCGCCGCCGCCCACTGGCCTGGGTGCCTGGTTCACCTGGTTGGTAGCACGGCATGTACTTAGCCTGTGCCTGTACATGAACGGGATCGAATAGATTACTAAATAAAGATTATTAAATCTTTTATTTCACAAATGTAGAACATAGTTACAGTACAAAAGAAATTCCATAAAAATTCTCTACCAGTGAATTATTGGGCAAAGCAGACAAATTGTAGGTATATGTACCTATGTAGTTTTGAATTTAGCGTGTTGGGTTTGTTCTTTGATCAACAAACTTCCTTTTGTTTCCGATACAACTCAATAAGTTCTACTCATATAGGGTGATGGCACCAGTAACCGGCAGGCTCCAGTAATCGGCATTTTTTTTACAAGTTGGATTAAAATTAGGACTGCCAACAATTATTCCAATTAATCAACACTGGGCCATAGACAGTGTATATTCTACTCTCATCCAAGACAATATCATAGACACAGGCGGTTTTGTTTAAAGATGATAACATGAAAATGATGAGAAAAACAGTGCTTTTGAAGAAAATGAATAATCCTTAAGGAAATAGTTAAGAGAGTGACTGTACATATTTGTCGATTATTTAATAACTATGAAAGATGTTTGAGTTTTGGTTTACGTTATGTATAGCTATAAATATCCTTCAAATAATGTTGTATTGGAAAAAAAATATGTTAGCTTATTCTTGATAAAAAATTTAGTGCCGAATACTGGTCCCGTGAAAGTACACTTTCGCCAGTAATCGGCAGATGGTGATAATAATGATTCTTAATATGCCATTAATAAATTATTCGTAGATACATAGATTTTGCCCGACGCAATGACTCACAATATATCAATACGAGGACAGATAGTGAGAGAAATGCATGATTTTCATTCTAACTGCAGTACTAATCTAATATTATCAATTAAAAAAATCAACGTCCTAACAAAACTACTGAACGTAGAAGCTTGTTTTTTTACAGTAGTCTTTCTAGCCTATACTTACTGTTTATCTACCTTTCCAAGCTAGCTCTCTCGAAACATTTCAACTTCTCACTGTCACTTTTCATTTTCATACATTTTATAACCTAAAAGTTTATTTTAGGTTATATTAAGAAACAGAACACCCTAAGCAACTTTCTACAGTTCGATTCTTTATTTATTCGTTTCATTCAACGATAACTTTATATCCTGTTCCGTAAAATACATCAAAACAAAAGTACCTATTCGAAATACTTACACTAAACTAGTGCCGATTACTGGGTGCCGAATACTGGAGACTGCCGATTACTGGGTGCCGAACACTGGAGACTGGCTGCCGATAACTGGAGATTGCCTATATTTTTGGTTATTAGAATGTTTTTATTTATCCGTGTCTCTTTAGTCAACAAAAAGCTAATATGTTGTTACTCAGAGATATATTTAACGTTTTTATTCAGTTATTTTTGTCCTAAGTACAACCATATTATTTTTATCATTGATGAAAGTACACAACCTCCTTAAAGTGCCGGTAACTGGTGCCATCACCCTACCTGTTTTTCTATACTTATCTAATCAATCACTACGAGTACCTTTGTGTCTCATAATAAGATTTGTTATGCCAATGTAAGAGCCAGAGGTCATTTATGCAAGATTAAACTTATTGCTGACATTTTATTTTTACTGGGTATGGGTAGGTACTTAGGCTTTTATCAAATCAATGAAAGGGCAATTGAATAGATTGGTATTCCAGATAAGGTAGACCTTTTGTTTCGTTATTACATTAGCAAATAACATTGGTACGGTCATCACAAGTAGATGAAAATATTATGTTTGTAGACTTTCGCTACGAAGCGGAAAGTACTGTAACGTGCCCCCCTCCCTAAGCTTGGACCCTCGTGATGATCCTGATAATTCTGCTCCAGTTCTGTGGTATTTTACGTGATATGGCCAAGTGATCGTCTAGGAGAAATGGAGGACCCTCATGCTGTGTCGTAGGAACCCGGGTACTTCTAACACGAATGAAACCAGTGACATACTTTACTTAGTTTATTAGAGATTAAGTTCCTTTATCATCATCATTCTACCGAGAGACGTCTACTGTTGGGCATAGGATTGTTCAAAGGATGCCAAAACGACCGGACCCGCGCAATCCGCGTCCAGCGAACTCTCGCGATCATCACTAGGTCTTCAGACTGCATTGTGAAGGTCAACCCTCACTGCGCCCTCCGGTACGGCTATGCCTAGGTCATAGGAATATCTATCTTACTTGTTTGTGTCTAGTCACGTCTAGCCTAAGAAGTTGCGCCTAAACTACTGCATCAAGACTAATCTACGGAAATGGTGTCTAACCTACGACATTAGGTTCACTTAGCAGGTTTGTAAAGATTAATCAATTTTATTGATTGGTGTGAGGTCGGGCCCCTCCGTCCGCCCGAAGGATTGCTATCCCTCTCTAGTGCTAACCAGAGACCAGTGATCCTCGTCCCTGACTGGTCAGATCTCCTCCAATCTTTTTTGGGCACTATACGGAGTGCAGAGACAAATGTCAAAATGACCTTCATTTCCAAACAAGGAGTACTCCGCTAGGTATACCTGAACACAATGGTCCGAAACCCATAGAAACAAAAGAAGTAAGAACCCTTGTCGCAGTTCATACTTGAGAAATCGGTCACTTCGGACCTGAAGAGTTAAACATAGGTGAATCCAGCCCTTTTCGCGGCCAGACCCACCGATCCTACCTAAATACTTCCATGAGTCTCGGCTCGCAGTGAACTGGTAGCCCGTAGGAGAACTCGGGTGTATAAATTGGTTTTAGCAAGAGACAACCATAGAAATGGTTCTACCTGACAAAAGAGTCTACCAGCGCTTCTAAAGCCGCGCCGTAAGATGAGGAGAAACGCCGCAAGGCTTCATCTTCGGAAGCGGGCGAAACCCTGGAGATTTCTCGCCAGAATCTGGCCCTGATAGACGAACCTGCTAAATATCCTAACTAGGGAGGAATATCCTGCCAAACCTATAATTTCTACCTAGGGCTAGTAAGCTTTGCCTTATTTGGCTTGCCACTAGCCTTCCTACTTCAAATGGAACACAGAGGAATCTAAGAGGACTTAGCTTGTGCTGAGGGTATAGATTTCACATGTAGTCCAAGGTTCACAATTTTATATGTTCTATGGTTTCGACGTCCTTAAACCTTGTGAATCCACTAGGTTTTATAAACCAGCAGGGAGTTACAATATTCTTTTCTATTTCTGCAACAATCCTGGAAAATATCCAAACAAAACCGTCACTCTCCAAACGACATCCGCTGTCCTCCAAAAGTCCCCTTCCTATTTTCAAATTCAAATTCCTTTCCGTTTTTCCGTAGACAATCGTCTTAACTTTTTCTAACCAAGATAATTTAAGAGGCCTACAGATGACCCATCTTCATCTCAGAGTTACGGCCTGTTGTCAAACAGTGTAATATCTTACACATGTCAGAGTGAGTGACCTGCTATTGCAGTCTCTGTCTAACTTTAATGAAAATAACTGGATATTCTTACGAGTATATTTTACACATATGAACGGGCACAGGACGTCCCGTTACACACTACCCCCAAATTTTACGAACATAGACACATATATGTGTCATGGAAAGTAAAATTTTAATATAACTATAACAAAACCAAATTTCGGTGCAAAAATTTCAAATTGTACCAAATACTCTAAAGGATACAAAGACACTACCCCCAGACTTTGCGAACATAGACACGTCTGTGTCATGGAAAGTAAAATCTTAAAACCCAATTTTTTAGAGCAAGAATTTTTCTGAGTTATAACTACCGAAAAAACCGAGGCGTGTGCAATACCTCACTACTCACTACCCCCAAATTTTACGAACATAGACACAAATTGTGTCATGGAAAGTAAAATTTTATCATAATAAACAGATTAATTATTGCATAAGGCATCCGTTTTTTTTTTAAACGAAGAAAAATAAATAAAGGTTTATTAACATCTCCCCATCCGGTGTGGACTCTTTTTTTTTATTTATCCTCTTATGAGGTGTGTTTTTAAACCAATCAGAAGGGTGATACTTATATAAGAGTCAAGCTTTCAAGTTAACAAAAGTTAGACATGAACGATCACAAGCCTTCACACGGGAAATCTCACTTCAACAAAGGTGACCTGGGTTGTGAATCCAGGTTAACTCTAGCCGTAATGCAAGGACACTTCCGACCATATTCTACGTTAGTAACCCGCATATAGGGAAAGGAAATCAGTGCATACCTTTTAAAAGCGAGATCAGCCTTATCAGTTTCAGCCGTTAATAACTCAATTCTAACACTAAAACTTGGATTTCACCCAAATATCAACCACCCTCGCTTGGAGCATGTACAACAATGACGTGACGTCAAAAATTACAACGATTTATATTAAAAATAATATAAATCAACTTTCTATCAAATGATACCTAGCTAAGCTAAGACTGGAGAAAGAAAAAGAAAAGGAGATTGAATTTAAACTTAAAAGACATCACATGATTGTCGAGTGTGTGGATTAATCATCAAGCATGTTAGCTTCTTGTGGAGTTGAACTCATTTTGGATAACAGTTCCGGAAACCTGCGTTTGTCAGCTTGAGATGACATTACCTAACACACAATATCCAAAATGCTTCTTTGTACTATGTGATGTTCCGGTAAAATGTTAATAAACCATAATGTCTATATCTTAAGTCCGATTCCATTGCAGAGGCCCTGCATACTATTACTGTCAATTGTCACTTCAAGTTATGTTTTATAGTCATAGTCAATCAACTTCCATGCACGCATAGTCGCATACCAAGAATCATCATTCCTCATTCGCTCAAACACGCTGCCAAAACAACGGAACAGCACGCTTCGATATAAACGGTGGAAAATGGACCCTAAACTAACCTATGAGAGTCTAACAAATGTATTCAGAAAATCATAAACGCGTTTTAGATCAAAAGCCCTTTTACCCTAAAAATGTCACCAATTGTCTAATTATGTTTTAAAAATATATCTTATTTATGTTATTTCCCTCTTTTAATTAATCGAAAAGTATTTGAAAACATTTTATTTATCTAAGAACTTACATATCTCAAACCATTGTGTGTAACAGAACTAAAATAAATCAATAATTTTCCCAAACGTCATAATAGCTATCAACCTATTTAAATTGAAGTTAATTTATAGTCAGTGAAGGTTGCATTATTTATTTTATAGTTAGTGTCAAAAGTACTTCAAGAAAAAGGGCGGGAAACTTTGTAGATGGAGGACGTGTTTTCTTAACTTTTATTGAAAATATTAGTTTTTCTACTTTATAAGGATTGGTTTTTTGTATTTATTGTATATATTTGTAGTGTTAGTATTGTAAATTTAGTGTAGCTGTATATATAGGTAAGTCTTTATACATTTATTTCAAAATATTTAACTCTTGGGATGGGGGATAAACCCCCTGATCCTGGAGGGACAGTTTCTCTCCCTCCAGGATCAGATGAATTTCCGTCCAAAATGGACATGCTGATTGCGGTTGTAGAATCTTCCATGGACACGGACACGTCCGTTGTTTCCACCGACAATAACTTAAAGAGGAAAATATTGTCACGCATTTGCGCAACGTGCCACAAACGCAAGAGGAAAGTAGGTCAGGACGGTAAAGATATTCAGGGTAGTTGCCAATGTAATAAGGTTTCGAAGAATTTGACTAAACAAAATAAGTCTCAGCAAAACATAAACCCCACATCCGATTCATCCTCCACTCACAATCTCAATGTTACCAATCCCAGTTTACCGGAACCCAATTCTTCCACACTACCGACACCCAATCCTTCCCCTTCACGTGTGCCTGTTGGCCGCGTCCAATACCAGCAATTAGACAGTGCACCATATGTTGTCCACGTCCAAAGAGAGGGTAGTGAAGGTACAACCCTCCACCCTATTACGTTTGGCAGATTTTTGAAAGTGAACAATATTAAAGGAATAGAGAATGGCTCACTAAAACGAGTAGGAAGAAATAGAATTAGTCTAGCGTTTACTTCTTACACTGATGCCAATGCATTTTTGATGCATAACCATTTAGAACAGGAGAAGTATAAAGCTTTCATTCCCACCTTCAATATCACACGCATGGGTGTGGTGAAAGGAGTTCCCAACGATTGGTCGGATGATGAAATATTGACATGCATAAGTGTGCCTGTTGGTTGTGGGCCTGTATTAAAAATACGACGAATTAAAAGAAAAGTCATTGTTAATAGTAACAGCCAATTTATTAACACAGGAACTATTATTATCACTTTTGATGGTCAAATCCTGCCTACCAAAATTTTCATGTGTTACACTGCACTACCTGTAGAGCTATATATATACCCAACAGTTCAGTGCTACAATTGTTGCCGGTTTGGGCACGTTAAAAACCAGTGTCGATCAACACCAAGATGTTTTAGATGCGGGCAGGGTCATTCTGGTGACACTTGTCATATCGAAGAGGAGCAGATAGTGTGTTGCCTATGTAAGGGTGCCCATGAGGCCACCAGTAAGAAATGCTTAGAACTTAACAGACAAAAGGCAATAAAGGAAACAATGAGCAAAAGTTGCATTTCTTACATGGAGGCAACTAAAATGCATCCTCCCGTCTCTGGAGCATCTTATGCTGAAGCCATACTTACAGCGGCGCCAACATCACGTGTAGAGACTCCCTACATACAACATGGACCGCCAAATTATATTTTACCATCCACATCCAACAATATGACCCACTCATATAAAAAAACAGTTTTTTTAAAACCAAAAAATCATATTAATAAATTGTCTAAAGGATTTGACCACCAGGCTCATGCTGATCTAATTAGAGAACCTGTATTACCAAAAAGTAAACCTATCTTTAATAAAAATAATGATAATAATGACATGAGTACCTCTGATATTGTACAAATTATTATACAGTTATTATCACAATCAACTAAAATATCACCGTCCCACGCTGCAGCAGTAATTGATGCTTTATATAAGATCCCCACTAATAATGGACCAGCAAGCCAAGCTGATTCAGTGGAATTGTCTCAGTCTCACCACTAGAAAACCAGAATTAATACATATTATTAATAAACATGACCCTTTTCTTATCTGTCTCCAGGAGACATGGTTAAGGAAAGAGTTATTGTTTAAAATGCCTGGCTATGTTTGTCTCCGAGAAGACAGACCTGATGGGTATGGTGGAGTGGCCATACTTATCAAAAACTCGCTGACCTTTACATCTGTCACACTCCCTGTACATAGTGAACATTTGTCTATTTTAGCAGTAGTTGTAAATAATATTTGTTATATTTCGTTATATTTTGCCCGTCCCAGCAATGAAATTTTTAATGAAATCAATCAAATATTTGGTATGTTGCCTAAACCTTTTGTATGTGTAGGCGATTTTAATTCACATCATCAGTTGTGGGGATGTTCCTCGTCAAACTATTATGGGGAACAGTTATTAGACTTAATTAGTTCACATAATTTATGTATTCTAAATACCGGATCCCCTACACGGCTAGCACGCAATCCAAGTGCAGTGGATTTATCGATCTGTACTCCTGATCTTGCCTCAACTCTCTCTTGGGCAACTGAAGCATCCACTTATGGAAGTGATCACTTCCCCCTGATTATCACTTTTCCATTTTCCAAACCTGCAAAGCAAATAAGACAACCACGTATTAAACATAAGTTAATTGAGGAGAAGTGGAGTTCATATAGAGAAATAGTCCAGCATAAAGTAGAAAATTTACCAGCATTAAACAATTCAAATATATTAGTTTGTTCAGAATTACTGGCCACTGCCCTGATAGAAGCTGCTAATGAATCATTTCCTTTAAAAAGTTGTGGCACAAATATTATTCCATCGCCACCATGGTGGGATTCAGATTGCACCAAAGCCGTAAATCAAAGAAAGGATGCAGAGCGGCGCTACTGTAAAGATATGACAGATGAAAATTTTGATTATTATTTAGAAATTGCTAATTCTACTAAGGAATTACTTAGGACGAAGAAATTTGAAGGATGGCGTAATTTTTGTAAATCCCTATGCCCTAATGTCTCACCTTCTATTGTATGGCAAAATATTAGAAAGTTTCGATCGGCTTTTAAAGAGTCAGTCCAGAATAAAATATCTCCTGATCTAGCTGAGCAAGTCATGGACCGATTGGCTCCTCCATATGTCCCTGAATGTCCGATTGTTTTACTGCCGAATAAAAACAATATTCATATAAATGGAGATTTAAACGCTCCATTTACTTTCTCTGAATTAAAAGGTGTTCTGTCGACGACCAAAGATTCTGCACCTGGAGAAGACGGGATTCCTTATTCCTTCTTATCACACCTTAGTGACAACAGCCTCATTTATTTTCTTTCTTTGATCAACAAAGTAATGATTTCTGGTATCATTCCTCAAACGTGGAGAACTCAAACATTGATCCTATTACAAAAGCCTAATAAACCGAGTTCAGATCCGACATCATATAGACCAATAGCGTTGTCATCCGTATTAGCTAAGACAGCCGAGCACCTAATAAAAATTCGATTGGAATGGTTTCTAGAGCATAATAAGTTATTATCAGATAATCAATTTGGTTTCAGGAAGGGTAAATGTACTATTGACAGTTTGAGCGTTTTTACCACAGACATAAGATTGAGTTTCTCCAAAAATGACTCTTTGGTTGCTGCGTTCCTTGATATAAATGCCGCTTATGACAACGTAAATATATCGATTCTGAAAAACAAACTAATAAAATTGAATGTACCAAACTTATTGATAAATTTTATTGTTAATATGTTGTATGAAAGACACATAAAGTACCCATTAGATCAGAGTGGAAAAGAATTTATTAATAGAATAGTATGGAAAGGTTTACCTCAAGGTTCCGTTTTGAGCCCTATACTATATAACATTTATACGTATGATTTAGAAAATTCTATTAAAAGATACGCAAATGTTCTGCAATATGCTGATGATTTGCTACTGTATGTTTCTGGTTCATATTTAGATAGCATTAGCGAGTCTTTGACTTGTGCATTGGATGCCTTAAAATACTGGTTGGATAATAATGGTCTAGATTTATCACCGTCTAAATGTTCTGTTGTATTATTCTCTCGTAAGCGAACTATCCCACTTATTCACATTAATTACAATGGTTCTGCTCTTCCGCTTAAAGAGCAAGCAAAGTTTTTGGGTGTAATATTAGACCGTAAGCTTACTGGAGTCCCTCATTTTGAATATGTTTCATTAAGGTGTGAACGAAATTTAAATATTTTAAGATCCCTTACAGGAGTTTGGTGGGGTGCCCATCCGTTTACAATGAGACTTCTTTATAATGCACTCATTAGGAGTGTGTTAGATTATGGTACATTTTTGTTACAACCATGTAATGCGGGTGCAATAAAAAAAATAGATATTATTCAGTCTAAGGCTTTAAGATTGGTTTCAGGAGCTATGAAGTCGAGTCCTGTAAATTGTTTGCAGGTGGAATGCTGTGATCCGCCTTTGGTTTTGAGAAGGCAGTTCCTTTCCGACAAATTTTTCTTTCGCTCTCTACAACTAAGTTCCCATCCACTATTTCCTAAATTAGCGCAGCTTGATGAACAAATTAATACGTCTGATTACTGGGCCCATAAAGATTCACCCTGTTTAGTTAAAAGTTATAGAAAACATGAACTATTGGAAGCTCCTACATATCGAGATGGTATTTTACCTCTATATAGGTACAACTATAATAGTGTTATTATTGTTCCTCAAATCAAACTTGACTTAGGCATATCGAAGAATGATCTAAACCCAAAACTTGAATTCGCTAATATTATAAATAATGAGTGGTCTGACTGGCACTGCCTGTACACGGATGCGTCAAAACATACGGATAACAGTTGTGTAGGCGTTGGGGTCTACCATTCCCAATATAAATGTTTTCAACAAATTAAACTTCCACCGGAAACTTCTGTTTGTACGGGGGAATGTTATGGCTTATTTAAAGCTATTGAATATGCTCTCATGTTGAAAATACCCAAGACGATTATTTTCTCTGACTCCCGCAGCTCATTAGAAGCGATTATGAGGTTTCCATTCAAATCCCATAAACAGTCTCCAACTGTGTATGGGATTCGAAATCTCTTGTATGAATGTTCACAGAAGGGTTGTAATGTTGTCCTGGCCTGGATACCAAGTCATGTTGGTATTCCAGGGAATGAAAGGGCTGACCAATTGGCTAATGAGGCTATCCGTGTTGGGGATATATTTCCATATTTGAATTATTGTCATGATCTAGTTAATTTATCTAAATTGTACTTGTACGATGAGTGGAATCGGATGTGGTGTAGTGAAACACCAAAAGGTAAATATTATAGACAAATTCAGATGTCCATTCCAGTAAAGCCGTGGTTTAGTAAGCTAGTATTTTCGAAATCTGTTACCTCTATGCTGTGCAGGATGCGTCTGGGTCACGTTTGTACTCCGGCTCATTTGCACAGAATGAATATTGTGCCGGATCCACAATGCTCTTGTGGGGAGTATGGGGATCTAAATCACGTAATTTTTAGCTGTTCTCTGTATAACCGTTCTGACTTCTTTGCTAGTCTTGAGGCATTGCGAATTCCTTTTCCTACCTCCATAACATGTTTATTATATACTATATCTTACGACGTCTATAAAACATTAGCAGTATTCCTAACAATTAATGATATTAAATTATAAGTAAGTATATATATTTGCTATCCCAATCCTTATATCCTCTTCCAAATTTCCGTTTACTTTGATTATAAATTCCTATTCCTGTTTCCCTAACTTTTATTCCTATAACATGTCATTGGCTAATCAGTGCAAAGCCATAACAAAAAAAAAAAAAAAAAAAAAAAAAAAAAAAAAAAAAAAAAAGTACTTCAATTTGACAATCATAATTATGTTGTTGATTAATATCTATTGTATATTTTATATGATTATTTCGAGAGTAAACAAAGCAAAAGGTAAACAGATAATTAGGAGAAGTGAAGAAACTTATTCAAACACGGCGAGTCAGTTATACAACTATAGCAATTAGCAATAATTTTATACCAAACTTCAAATTTTTTTCAAAGGTAAAATATCATCTTTAATTTATGAAATTGTAATCTAACATTATAAACGTATGATAGGTAGTATGACACGTGCATAAATGTACCTTTAGTAACAAATTATTCATGTTAAGTAAATATTAAAGGTAAAGTTTTACTAAATTGTTGCTTTATCACTTATGTACACTCACTCACGCGTTATTTCGAAACGATTATTTCAATAGGAGCGAAAATAATTTAATTTGGATTACCTATTGCTACACTATAACTATTCTTTCGTTCAAGTTCGATACCATGTATGATTCGCAAAAAAAACTATCATTGAATATTAACGGAATATTTTTTTTTCAGATTGGAAATTTTAAGGAAACCCTAAAGAACATTATCCCTAGTGTTAGTTTTTGTAGAGGCCTGTGAACATGTATAATTGTACGCGATTTGTATGTACGTGCGTCTATAACCGTCGAACGTGGAAGAACATAAATTAAAATTTTGATTTATTTATTAAATTCGTTTCTCAAAACAAGGTATTATTTTGAATCTAGTGATGTGTTTGGTACGCATGTATTACCTTTTCAACGCCATGTTAAAATACAAAAGTTATTATATTACTCACTGGTGTCCCACTGCACAACATGACTGGTATATCCGTCGTTGGCGTTCAAAAGGTTAAATAAAAAAAATGTATTTTATTTGACAAAGTTAAAAAATTTAATAATTGTCATGCTAGCGGTACTTATTTTTGTCAATAATACTGCAGGTTTGCAATAGTCGCGATTTTTTTTGAACCTGACTGTGTATTAAAGCCGGGCCTACCAAAGCAACAAGAGTGCGCGGTCGGAGAGCGGCCCAGTGAAAATCCAGGGAAAACCGACCACGCGGGTGGCTTAAACGCTGAAAAATAGTCTCGAAGCTAAATACGTCAACGCAATATTTATACATTACAATAACTACAATACAATATAGCACAATTACTACAATTCTACGGTAAAGTGATGAATATTTCATAAAGAAAGATAGAATAGATAACCAAATTTAAAATAAAACAGTACGCGTTTAGTTTCGCATCGAACATTCCAAGTTAAGTACAGCTTTTCTGAACCACCGATCACCGCGTTAAGTCGTGGACGGACGGACATGACGGCATAAGGCTCCCAGTTTACTACGAAATCCTAGAATGAAGCCTAATCTATGAATCGCCTAAAGGGAATTAAATTTATTACCTATTTTCAAGCAAAGCAAGCCACTGGTTTCAAACATGATATCCATTACACTAGCAGCAAACTGTGGCTAAAAGCCACTAAAACTACTCCGAATTAGAGCTGGTACTGCACCAAACTGTAACGTGCCCCCCCTCCCTAAGCTTGGACCCTCGTGATGATCCTGATAATTCTGCTCCAGTTCTGTGGTATTTTACGTGATATGGCCAAGTGATCGTCTAGGAGAAATGGAGGACCCTCATGCTGTGTCGTAGGAACCCGGGTACTTCTAACACGAATGAAACCAGTGACATACTTTACTTAGTTTATTAGAGATTAAGTTCCTTTATCATCATCATTCTACCGAGAGACGTCTACTGTTGGGCATAGGATTGTTCAAAGGATGCCAAAACGACCGGACCCGCGCAATCCGCGTCCAGCGAACTCTCGCGATCATCACTAGGTCTTCAGACTGCATTGTGAAGGTCAACCCTCACTGCGCCCTCCGGTACGGCTATGCCTAGGTCATAGGAATATCTATCTTACTTGTTTGTGTCTAGTCACGTCTAGCCTAAGAAGTTGCGCCTAAACTACTGCATCAAGACTAATCTACGGAAATGGTGTCTAACCTACGACATTAGGTTCACTTAGCAGGTTTGTAAAGATTAATCAATTTTATTGATTGGTGTGAGGTCGGGCCCCTCCGTCCGCCCGAAGGATTGCTATCCCTCTCTAGTGCTAACCAGAGACCAGTGATCCTCGTCCCTGACTGGTCAGATCTCCTCCAATCTTTTTTGGGCACTATACGGAGTGCAGAGACAAATGTCAAAATGACCTTCATTTCCAAACAAGGAGTACTCCGCTAGGTATACCTGAACACAATGGTCCGAAACCCATAGAAACAAAAGAAGTAAGAACCCTTGTCGCAGTTCATACTTGAGAAATCGGTCACTTCGGACCTGAAGAGTTAAACATAGGTGAATCCAGCCCTTTTCGCGGCCAGACCCACCGATCCTACCTAAATACTTCCATGAGTCTCGGCTCGCAGTGAACTGGTAACCCGTAGGAGAACTCGGGTGTATAAATTGGTTTTAGCAAGAGACAACCATAGAAATGGTTCTACCTGACAAAAGAGTCTACCAGCGCTTCTAAAGCCGCGCCGTAAGATGAGGAGAAACGCCGCAAGGCTTCATCTTCGGAAGCGGGCGAAACCCTGGAGATTTCTCGCCAGAATCTGGCCCTGATAGACGAACCTGCTAAATATCCTAACTAGGGAGGAATATCCTGCCAAACCTATAATTTCTACCTAGGGCTAGTAAGCTTTGCCTTATTTGGCTTGCCACTAGCCTTCCTACTTCAAATGGAACACAGAGGAATCTAAGAGGACTTAGCTTGTGCTGAGGGTATAGATTTCACATGTAGTCCAAGCCAAGGTTCACAATTTTATATGTTCTATGGTTTCGACGTCCTTAAACCTTGTGAATCCACTAGGTTTTATAAACCAGCAGGGAGTTACAATATTCTTTTCTATTTCTGCAACAATCCTGGAAAATATCCAAACAAAACCGTCACTCTCCAAACGACATCCGCTGTCCTCCAAAAGTCCCCTTCCTATTTTCAAATTCAAATTCCTTTCCGTTTTTCCGTAGACAATCGTCTTAACTTTTTCTAACCAAGATAATTTAAGAGGCCTACAGATGACCCATCTTCATCTCAGAGTTACGGCCTGTTGTCAAACAGTGTAATATCTTACACATGTCAGAGTGAGTGACCTGCTATTGCAGTCTCTGTCTAACTTTAATGAAAATAACTGGATATTCTTACGAGTATATTTTACACATATGAACGGGCACAGGACGTCCCGTTACAGTACACAACAACTTACGCGTGGTAAGGGTAACCCCTCGCTTAGCTACTTACTTGCCTTTGGAAACTCAGGTAAAAATACAAAGTAAGCAAGTGGTTAGACACATCCGTGCCATAATTTGTGACCTATTGTTTTTGATTGGAGAATTGCGACATGCTCATGCGAGGGAAACTAATGTACTACAATACAACACTCTATCCATGGCAACGAGCTAAGTTAGTACCTATACGTAGGTATAGGTAGGTAAGTAGGTCCGCAAAGTAGGAAATAAATAGTCTAATTAAAAAGCCGAGTCATAGAATATGTAGGAAATAACAGTCCATTTAAGCAAAGGCAGGTAATCGTTGAAAATAGCGCATGCTTTCTCAGATTTCTAGTACTAACTTACTCGTTACCGTGGATATAGTGTAATATTCATTGATTACTTAACTTACCCACAGTCCCGGAATGACGCGGCGCATGTTCGGCGACATCAACGGCGGACACTCTGTGTCTGCCAGCTCCTCGGTGGACGTCGATGGCGAGGGCCACGGGTCCTACGACGTGTCCACTTCCGTTGACAACTAAACCCAACAACCACGAGGAAGGACTGCGTCGGCGTTAAAAAAAGAAAAAAACATCTATTCGTGACAAACATAAGACAATTACTAACAGGACATGACAAAACCGAATTTTGCCACGAATAGTTGTTTTTGTTTTTTTTTGTTAGGTACCTATGTTATGTGCGACGATGGGCGTTTCCCTTGACGACCTAGGCTAGTCAAGTAGTCAGCTGGTTGTGTCCTCCCCAGTGATACGACCTACCGTGTTTGGTGCTTACTTACCATTTAATACGTATTAATGTACATCGTTTGTGCACATATCCCAATCCCCATCGCTCTAAGCCCTCATATCCTAGAGACACATTTCATAACGTAACAAGATGCATACAGTTCTGTAACGTGGGAAGGTTATAACGACAAATGGCTACGAATTGTTCTGCTGATATCTTGAATTAATCGTTAATATCTTGTTATTTAATTTAAATGTTACACCAAATATGCCCTTGGTTCCTATCTAAAACGAAACCATTTTATTGTGTGAACTTTTTTTATTGGCTTCTTAAATTTTTATTTACCTAGTTTTGAACAATTGTCTTTTTAATTTTATATTGTGCATGTACATTTCGCAATTTAATTACATTTTATGTTTTGGTTTGTACATTCATTACCCAGGTGATGTGATTTAGTCCACACTTTATAATAGGCTTGTATTGATACTGTATGTGTTGTATTAGTAATATGAACATAATTTTAAGATTTATAAATTAATCCATGTGATATAGTTTTTAATTATTATACAATACTACTTAGTTCGGGATGGCTACAAATAAATAAAAACATAAATTTCAATTATAGGTCATATCGTTTTATTTTTAAGTTTCTTAAGTAAATAATTTATTGGTCTAGCTAGAATGATAATTATCTGAAAAACGAGCGTTCCAAAATTTGTAATATTGCATAAAATTTTCTTACAATTATTTAAAATACTAAGTTGTGTTAAAGTGACAGTACGATAATACTTACTGAAGAGAGCCTCTTCTAAATTGACTAATTTTATTACCCGTAAAATTATAATTTTGATAGCCAGGCATGTGTTGTCTAAAGAGCAGATTTTAGACCGTGATTACACAACTGCAGTGGTTTAACAAAACCCTCGCAACATTTTGCTTCCTTTTTTCAAAACGGTCAATACTCGCGCGATATGCGCGTGCTTAAACGCGGCCTTAGTTGATTTAACTCTAAACGATACATCATATGATAAGCACTGCATTTGATCAATGGCTAACTTTTAAGAATTTGGTATATTTTATTTATGAGGTAACTCAAGTCTGTACTGCGGCTTGTTGTACTGGTAGCCGCCCGGGGCGGGTTCCGGGACCGGCGCCGGCGCAGGCTGTGCTATCGGCACGTGCGGGGGCGTCACTATCACTGCATCGTCCGTTATGGCCACGTCGCGGCCTCCGGGCGCGAAGTTACGAGGGAACTGCTGGGAGTACTGCTGAGCCTGGTAGAATTGCGGGGGTACTTGGTTGAACTGAGGCGCTTGATACTGCGGCTGACTGTACTGGTAGCCATTAGCATTATACTGCTGGTAGTCGTATGGGTTGCTGTTGAACTGCGGAGGGCCGTATTGAGTAGGCAGCTCCATTCGACCGAACATGTTCCCTAGGAACGGGAACTTGTTGGTGAGGTGTGCCCACAGTCCGCTGCCGCCGACCTGGTTGCTGCCCTGGTTGCCGCCCCAGAACAGTCGCTGCGACGGTTCCGCTAGGGAGTTAGGGTTGACGGCGACCGCAAAGGGATCGTTCGGCCCGATGTTGTAAGGCGCGTTGGGTTGCGCGTAGTACCCTAGGGTGCTACCTAAAACAAATATGAATAACACTGTTAAGTACATCTCTGTTTCAGCTTCGATAGAAATGGTTTTGTATGTTCAGATGTTCCCCTTTACAGGTGTCGCATTTCTCAAGCGACTCTTGTGAAATTATGTGAAAGTTTAAGTGGTAAATTTTTGGAAAATTAATAAATAACACTCGCGAAATCTAATTTACAGTTCATGGTAGTACCTATCAAAAATGTAACGATAAAGTACAGACCGACGATTAGGACGTGTATGAAAAAAAACAGCCAAGTGCGAGTCGGACTCGCGCACGAAGGGTTCCGTACCAATAAGTGGGGTACCTACCACCTACGTACGTAAAATCATGTCTGTTGTATGGAAGCTCCCTTAAATATTTATTTTATTCTGTTTTTTAGTATTTGTTGTTATAGCGGCAACAAAAATACATCATCTGTGAAAATTTCAAATGTCTAACTATCACGGTTCATGAGATACAGCCTGGTGACAGGCGGACAGACAGACGGGCCCAAGGGCGGACAGCGAAGTCTTAATAATAGGGTCCCGTTTTACCCTTTGGGTACAGAACCCTCAAAACAAGTGCGAGTTAAACTTGCGAGGAGAGGGTTCCAAATCTATGTTATTTAAAATAACATACATATACTTTATTGCAAACTACATCATATGACATAGATATCAAATAAGAGGGCACGTTGTGAAAACCTTTGAAAAAATACAGAACATAGTCCTTCGCCTATTAAACTACTTGTAGTTAGTTTGCAATAGCAACTTTGCTGTGACAGATATACACACGATTGATTTTTATAAGGGTTGTTTATGTGGTATGGAACCCCAAAAACAATATTTACGCAGGTAAGTACGAGTAAGTTAAACGCCCCTGTGCTCGACACTGACCCAATACATGGCACTTTCAATCTTATTTCATGATGACAGAGGTAATTAGGTAATAGGTAGGTAGGTAGGTATTATCTTTGTCAAGGTGTCGAGCACTAGGACGTTTACCTTGCTTACCAATCGTATTATAAATCTCTACTTTACTTTTTACTCTAATTTAAATTTGTAATTGTAGATATATAACCGTCATAAAGATTCATACATAAATAAATACATAATTCTCGAATAGAAAATTATTAGTCGAGAATCATGATCAAGTAAAATTCCTTGATTAGAAATTCTCTTTACCTAACGTACCCAATACTTTATTTAATTTACTTAAAAGGTTTTTTTAAATGTCTTGGGCTCATAATTAATGCTGGCTTGCAACCTAAAGGGCTATAATATTTACAAATCTGTTACCCAAGCTAATCGTAATCAACCCTGAAAAACATATTTATCTTACATCTTTAAACGAGCAATTCTTGTTTATTTATTTATTTATATATATGTATATTTATTTATATTTCGGGGATCTCGGAAACGGCTCTAACGATTCTAATGAAATTTGGTATGTAGGGCTTTTCGGGGATGAGCAATCGATCTAGCTAGGTCTCATGCTCGGGAAAACGCCGAGCAATTCTTGTATATATCTTTATTTATTTATTTCTGTGATCTCGGAAACGGCTCGAAGGATTTTGATGAAATTTGGTATTTGGGGGTTTTCGGGGACGTGCAATCGATCTAGCTATAGGTCTCATTCCCGGGAAAACGCCGAGCATATCTCGGTGGCCCAGATATTTAATACTTTAAACAAACTTGCGAATCCATTAAAATAGTACGGTTACTACTATAATAGATTTGGAACCCTCTCTCTCTAAGACGTCAAGATTGATGATCCTCGTGTTAAGTTTGTATGGGTACATGTAAAGTATGTATTATAAGTATATTTATGTATGTGTATGTATTTTATTCATTATTTGTGTATGTATATTGATCGTATACGTAAAAATTATAATGATTTGTGTCTATAGTTTCGCGTCTCGTCGTTCATGATCCTGCACCACTATAGTTTCTGTTTGGCTTAATGGTTGACTGGTAGAGAATGCCTTAAGGCATTAAGTCCGCCAATTGTACTTTTATTTTTGTATCTGTGCAATAAAGTTTAAATAAATAAATAAATATAATATACTATACTAGTTTGTACAACTTCCACTAGGTACTCGTATAACGCATCCATTTTTGACCGTCACAATTAGCAAAACAAGATTAATAGATAGTATCGATCATTATCGTTTCTTCTAACTAAACCATTACGTTAATCACTACACATAGTACACATCACTCTAAAGCCACTTCACGTACCAACACAACACAGCAGAAGAGCAAGGGGCGCATTCATTTTGGCACGAGTTGCGTCGAAGACTGCAAGTTATTGTTGCCTGTCATTGTATTTATACCCCCTCTATTTGTTCCCAAAAGGGGACCTTGAGGTTAATTCTTGTAACCCAATATTGATAGTGTGAGGTAATGGCTCACCCAGCGGACAATAGGCGCGACAACTAGGTGACTCGTGCGATGCACAGGCCGTGCCGAATCTGCATGTGTTAGCCAAGAAAACTCCTAATGTTCGCCTCGAAACGGTCGTGTTTCGGCATGAGGTACAGTACAGCTGAAGGCAGAATACATAATTATTTCGTGAAAGCGGAAAGAAAACGAGACAACTTTACAAGATTTACAAGGATTGCGTGCTGTGGCTTACGTATTCCTGTCTGAAGCTTTAATTGGAAATCGATGTAACTAAATTACAAATTGAAGAAATCAGGAGTAAGTAGGTAGCTAGAAAGGTTGCTCTATCTGCTTATGTAAATTTGTGTTATATCACATATACATAGGTACTAGGTAAGTACTTATGTAAAAACTATAGACCTTCAGAATTGGTAGGTGTTAGGTGTATAGGGTAGGTAAAATATTAAGGATGAAAAATTGAAAACGTCATATAGCTCACAGCGTACTATAATTACTTTACATTGAAAATTATAGGTGACTTTACTTTAGATACGAGCATCCTGAAAATACAACAAGAGCATGGAAAATACAAACACGCCAAAATTTGTGATCAATATAATTATGCAAGTAAAGTCTTAGAGCGGTAAACAAAAACCATAGCGTATGGATTCACAAGCGAATCCAGATGATACAATAGCGCGTTGCCATTCTTTTATTGACTTGAGGATTCGCTGCATTGACAGCTATGAAACATGCATTCTCAACTTTTATAAACACAACAATGTACAAAACAAAAGCTACAGCCTGTATATGATAACATTTTTTTGTGAAAAATTCACTCGGAACGTACGTGTTTACCCAACATAATCGGCATTATTCATAAGATAACAAGTATTTGTCTTCGCCAGTTGTCACGGCATTGTCCGAAGAAGCGTTTTGCGAAACCTTTACTCAAGCGAGCTTACACGATGGTCACGGAATCGTAGGCCTACGAAGGAATAGATAGGACGGACTATTGCAACAGTATAAATTATGGGTGGTGCGGCTAACTAGGTAAACCCTTGGTGACGAATTGATCGACCGGTTAATTAATACTCACACTATTTAATCGTGTGTTTACTAGTCTAGTGTATAATTGAAATTGTTGACTATTTTATAACTAAATATAGTTTCTTATACGGCGTGATGTGTTCATTTTAAATAACATGTGTGTCATCAGGTATTATTTGAACAAAATACCTATAAAAATGTGTTATCTTGGCGCCTTTGTATTATTTTCAAAGACAGAAAATATTTACCAGTGATTCGTGAAAGGGGGTACATCTATATACTAAACAAATATGTAGTGTTGTGTTCCTGGTGGCAACTGGAGGTGAGCAAGTTTGCCAGAGCTCCCGAGGATGCACTGTGTTGAGAGCGAGTGACCTCAATTTGTCCCTTCTGCTGTCAACACAGTAAAGTCTCAAATTTTATGAAAAGGTCGGCAACGCGCACGTGACTCCATCGGAGTTGCGAGCGTATAAGCTGCGGTGTCCGCTTGTCATCAGGTGGACCGTACGCTTGTTTGCCATCGGCGTTGTATAAAATATTTTTTTTTAAATTATAAACTTAAAACTTAATTGCTCTAAGCATCAAGATGTTAATTCATGTAGTTAATATAACGACATACTTAGATGTTATTAACTCAACTATCGCCCCTCACTTCACTATATAGGTACCCAATAGGGTAAAATAGAGTCATGTCTACGAGATTCATTAGGGTCATTTTCTATACTCGATTTTTTTTGTGTCCGAGCTGAAAATCGTATGGTAGCATGAGATAATACGTACCGTTTATTTTTTTTCATAAAGAATACATGTTTCCACGTTGAGGTCCACTCAAATTCACGGACTAATTTGTTTTTAAAATATATTAAAAAATACCTAAACGCTCAAATTAAGACTCCGTGCCCTGTCCGGCATCGCGTTTTGAATCAATCAAAAATTCCTATCAAAAACTGTACATTAGAATCACTGATTTCGTGTCAAAAACTTTAACTCGATTATATTTACTATCACTGAGCACAGACACTATTCACTTCACTGTGGTGAATAACTTGTAATTGATGTTTAAAAATCGTCCGAGCGCGAGAGTTAAATTTTGTCGGCAAAATTCAAAGGTCCCTGGCAACCATCGTTTACATTTGATCAGCTTCGCGTCCTGCTTCACATGTACTCTCAAATGTCAGCTATTATATATACAAAATCTATATATAGCAAACCGCATTAAGTTCGAGTAAACCACCTAAGTACTTCGGTTTCTGGGTGGGCGACAATTTTTTTGCTTTTGCTTGCAATTTCGGTGGCCCTTAGAAATTCAAATTTTACATAAGTAATCATTAACATATGTATGCATTATAAAGCACTTTGGTGTCTCTATATAAACGATAACTTAAAATATTATTAACATGCGATTTGAATTTTTTATGATTTTTTTATATAGATTTCCAATTCCCGTGTCCTAATTCCCATAGCTTGTTTACCCAAAACAGCTGATTTTGGGATACGGGAATTGGGAAGGGTGACTTATTTTGTTAATAAACCTCATTTAATAACAATAATTATGGATGAAATGCATAAATAAATATAATTTGTACTAAGTATATCGATTAGAGTTATAGTTTATGCGTTTATTTAAAGAAAACAGGCCAACTGCTACAATTACACTTAGCTTCTTAAATATTTGAAAAGAGTGACCCATGATTGGTAAAATTAGGCTAAATAACTTCGATACAACTGAACTTTATAATTCTTGATAAATTGGATGGTAAATAATAATTTTAATACATTTTTTTCTAAGAAAAGGCAATTCCCATGGACAGATAAATTCCCGTGCCCAGGTCAAATTTTCAAATTGTAATAACTTCCGTAATTTTATAAGTATAAGTACCCCGTAAGAAAATTTGTGTTTATTAATTTTTTTATCAAATTATCAGCATAGAATTTTCTATGTATTATTGGTATTTCTAAATTCCATGGGAATTGGACAAAAATGCCCGTTTGGTGAAATTCACTCATTAGTATTGTCTTAATCCCTAACTTATCTCTTAATCTGACCAGCTTAAGTTTAAAGTTGATTATGCCAATAGGGAAAGTGGTTAGTAGCATTGGGTCAAGACTTGAAGCCACTCGGCTAGCTAGCGATGCGAAGTATAGGTATGGCGACATACGTACCAGCATAAAGGAAAAGCTTAATGTTTTATGTATGTGCATGGGTAATTTATGATAAATGAATAAAATCATGAACTTTTTATACGTGTAGTTGATAAGCATGGATCGATGATGAATCGCTACATTACTTACACAGAGTTACACTACAATGTAGTAACACCTTACGCCGCAGGTAGCGGCCCGTTGGCCACTAAAGGTTAAAAGGTGGTGTACAGTTAGCAATGAAAGATTCTTTATGTAAAAAAAATACTATGGTGCCAGGAAGGTAGGTACCTAGACCAGTGTGACCGATGGATTTCTCTCGAACAACCAATCGATAAATCGAACCACAAAAGTCAATATTCTCAGATCATTATTATGTACCTACACGTATTTCGCGTTCTTTAGGGTGTCAATGGGTTTCGCGTAACCTTACCATGAGTTTGCAATGTTTGCATTACCGTACTCGCTAGCGACTGCGTAAACGATTTAGTGTGGCGATTCGTAACCGCCAGAGGCGCTGTACCATACTAAATCGTTTACGCACGCAGTCGCTAGCGAGTACGGTAATGCAAACATTGCACACTCGTGGGTATGGTCGTTTCAACTATGACACGTTGGCTCGGCGCGCATTGAAAGCCAGCCTGCGAACACGAACAAAATGGAATGTGAAAATGGTGAAATTAACTACTACTTATTATTATTACTAGCTGCAAGTTTCAAAACCTTTTTTTCGGTTAAAACGGTGAATGGTTTAATTGTAGGATATTTTTTTTATAACTACGAACCTGTGTGTTTATTAAGTAAACCTTAGGTAGGTACAGTCAGCATAACAACATAAAATAATTATCATCAGGTACCTACCTAGTAATGAAACCAATCAAGCGCCAGTAATGTCAGGGAAATAAAATTGCACGATGCAGAATGTTCTGTGGACTTACTGCGTGTAAAAGTCGTGTTTATTTGGCTACTACGTGCGCGGTAGAATAATGGTATAATAAAAGCTTCTACATACAATTCCATACATTTTTGATCCTGTTTTATAGTGACGGTAGATAAATGGTACTGAACATTGGAGCCACGAAATATACAACCCCCATCTCTATCCTTTAGGTACCTAAACCTAAAGGATAAAACTAAACTTTGTGTAATACTCACAGAATAAAAACATTATATGTTGTGATATAGGTACATAGGAACGTGTGTCTAGATTAACCTCTAGGTTAAAACTAGGCCAATCACTTCACTTCTAAGCCAACATTTTTGGCTCCAACGTAGGTACTTTACTTTCGAGACATTTATTGTCTGTAGATAATCTTTGTCTGTAGGGTGCTGTAGGTTACGTTTTATGACTACGAACCTTTTAACCGGTTTAGTTAAGTCCCTAATCAAAATAAGCATTTCAGTAACAAATTTTATTTATGTATATCAAAACTAAAATAGATTACTCAGATGACAGCCGTGTTACCTAAACTAGAATTTGAAAAATAAAACATCCCCTTTGAACGATGCCTCAATAGCGCTATAATTTCATAATAATGTCAAACTCATTATCCGCGTAGGTAATCCTACTTGTCAACTGGCCGGGCTACTCTAAGCGGTCATTGTTCTAAAAGATGAATTACGGATGAGACGACAGAAATTATAGTGTTTACTGCATATTATAGGAATGCCCGCGGCACGATGACCCGGACATAAAGATCGAGGCATGTACACGCAATTCCACGGCTTGTTTACGTATTTTTAACAATAAAATTCCTTTTACGAATATTTATTTAACTTTTTAATTAAACCACAAATAAGTCGTGGAGCGTAATTGATTGCCTTTGGATATTTATTGCTTCATTTCAAAAGGAATTTAAGATGGTGTTTTCCGACGGGGATTTGTGGCATATTCAGAGGATTTTTTTCTTGACTTCTAAGACGTTTCTTTATTAATGTAGCTAGTATATATTTAGATATAAGATTAAAGACACTTAATTGCTTTATCTTTGAACAATGGTTATCCACAAAAATGTTTTAATACCATATCCACAATATTTTATCAACACATTTATATTTTTACATCCATCCTCCATCGAAGGCCTTACTTATAAGTACGTGCATAAAATTAATTGATTATTCCATTGTGCACCGGCAGTCAATTATAAAGAGACTTTCTTTAAGGTTTATGCCGACATTCGATTTCATAGATAGCTAAAAAGGTACACCTCTTATGCGTATTATAATGTAAGTGTGACGTTATCAGGGTTAGGGTACCACTTTGTCGCTTATGGATTCCGAGATATCACTGATTTTGTCAATCAACTAGAAAATAGCGAAAATTTGTTTTGATTAAAAATAGCTTCTACACACTTAAAATAATAAGGTGTATTGATAAAAAGTTAAACTTTTCAACTAAAAGTCGGAAAAAACACGGCCAAAGTTTACCGACTAGGGTACCACATTGTCGCTCATAAGCTTGAAGTAAACTCATTAAACTTATTTGCTTCGAAAATGAAAATATAATTTAGAAAACATAATATGTAAAATTTGCAGACGTAAAATCCATACTTCCATGCTAATATTATAAATGGGAAAGTGTGTGTGTGTTTGTTTGTTTGTCCGTCTTTCACGGCAAAACGGGGCGACGAATTGACGTGATTTTTTAAGTGGAGATAGTTGAAGGGATAAAGAGTGACATAGGTTACTTTTTGTATCTTTCTAACCCCCCCCCTTCCCTAAAGGGGTGGGAGTGGAAGTTTGTATGGAGCATTTAACGCGAGCGAAGCCGCGGGCAAAAGCTAGTGCGTTATAAATTATCATAAAATAACAACATTAACTAGGTAGGTATTATTTGTTCACGTCACGCTTATCACCCACACTGACACGATGTACTAGTTTGTTAGGCACATGTTCTAAACCCTAAACTAAATTTTAATTAAAATTATGTATTTTGATTCGATATAAACCACACTTCTTTCTACCTACCTAAGTAGCGAGTTGGCGCGGTAGGCACAAACCTTTGAAGTAAGCCGACGCAGGCGCATGCTATCTCTCTCTACTACGTCGGGTTGCCGTCAAACGCGTTGAGTCAAGTGTTGTCTAAAGAGAAGTTTACTCCCATCCATTTGCTTGACAGTTCGTAACTCAGCTGCCCGTTACGTTCACTTAGCTTTATGTGTTGTTACCCTTTTAAAAATAGTGGTGTAAATCATTTTCATAATGATGTTAAATGCATATGATTACTTGTGTAAGTAATAATTTTAATATAATAAGTCTTAATAATAATTTTGATCTCATAAGTCATAAGGCGACAATGTGGTACCCTAAGGAATGTTAAACTAACAAACTTGATCTAAATTAGTAAAGCTGACGAAAAGACTGTTATTTTTTATAAAATAAGTTATGTTATTGATTGATAATAATATTTGTATTAGATATATGCACTTCTAGTGCAGGCACTATGTTAAATAATGGAAGTGGAATTCTTATTTCTCTAAACTTATGAATAGCGACAATGTGGTACCCTAGATCACTTTTCATACAAAAATCATGTTAAAATTACTAAACTTTGAAGTCACTTTTTTGATAGAAAACTACATTACTTTTGTGTTTAATTACACTTGATCGTTAGTTTTATTCCTAAATTAATGTAAATTATGAGAATTAAACAGTACAATGTTCATTTTATATATTTTTTATATAAGTGTTGATTTTTTTTGTTTTATTATTTAAAAAAATTATGCCTTGAGATATGGTTGTTTCATTATTTTTATTATAAACCTTACCTACATCATATTCAGAAATCAACATAAGCCGGCTGAAAATCTGTCGATTTTGAGTTTTATAAAATATTTTATTTTTGATTTTGCCTCTACACCCTACGTGCATTATTCTTGTATTATTTCTATAAAATGTAAAATGTTAGAGACAACATATGATTTGTCGAGTAATATAATGTATGTGGAACATTTTAAAACCACTATCTCCATAACTTCAACCTATAACTAGGTTTTTTAGGCTTCCAAACTTTAAACTCGAATATCTCAAAACAGTATAATGATATATTGGAACTTCAAAAAATTATTAAAAATAAAATACTCAACATAGCGATCTCGTTCTTTTTGTATATGAAGGAGAATGTTCTCAGCTATAAGGAGGTACCAATAACTCAATACCGACAATATATTACCTTTGCCATGAAAATGTCACAAGTAATGAAATGCAAATCACGATACAACAATCAATATTTAAATGAAGGTCGTCGAAAATGTATTTTGATGAATTGATGGATCTTTGATCAAATGAGAAAAGAGCATAGGTACGAAGTTCGCAGGACAACCGTAGAAGGTACCTATTAAACACCATTTACGGTAGAGGCTATACCGATTAGGTACCGAAGGCA
This sequence comes from Cenopis cana, assembly GCA_951800055.1. Taxonomy (NCBI): domain Eukaryota; kingdom Metazoa; phylum Arthropoda; class Insecta; order Lepidoptera; family Tortricidae; genus Cenopis; species Cenopis cana. The sequence goes on along the minus strand of OX637476.1, from coordinate 8,315,877 downwards.
AAAACGTCATTCAGTCACTCTTGTGCGTCATAAAAAAATAGACAACTTATAAATACATATAACAGCTGATAATTCATATGGTACTGTTATCTTTATCTATCTACTGGTAGTAGGGGAGCCCAAGAAAGGCTTTTGGGATTTACTCGAGCGCGTCATCAGATTAAGACAGTAAGTATATTCATATTCTTTTAGGTATTAAACTTACGTGTGAACATATTATGATTTCATTTCATATAATGTAAAATCATTATAATTATTGTAGTAATAATTCCATCTACTACTAATTATAAAGAGTACCTCCACAGTACATGAGCCCTCTATATATATATATGTTCGATTTATTTGTACATTAAAAACAACAGGGCAAGTGCGTGTCGGACTTTGCACATGTAGGGTTCCGAACCAACCGCAAAAATAAGTTGGATTTAAAAGCAACAATAAGGAAATTCCAAAGAAAAAAATGATATATCAATATATTAGTATTTGTTGGTTCATAGTTCAATGGGTGGTTAAAAAAATCGTAACAAGCCAACTTTGGTGGATTCTCATTCTATCGTTTCCAACATTTTCGACAAACAAAAAATACAGTATTTATGTTCTCAGGGACCTCTAAACAGCGATACTCCGCAACGTTCATGTTTTAACTGTTTATTTCGATATTGTTTTCTTTTGGATGACAATAGGAAACAACATTAAAATCATCCCACCGGCGGAGGGATACACTGATCTTCAAAATCCAATAGGTCCCAAAGCACAGAATAAGTAATAGTACCTACCCCAAAGTCCAAAGGAAGCTCGAGTAAATCCACATTTAGCGTCGTGGCCTCCGCTACTATGATGAGTGAGTGAGATGATGAGTTGTGTTACTTGTTTTAGTTCTAGGTATCATAGTTTAATATAGGTTCAGTAAACAGTTGTGTCCATGACAAGCCTTTGTGTGTATTGTGAGTGGGTGAAGGAATAGTCACAAACTTTATTAGTCAGCCCTTCTAGCAAACATAAAATGTATAAGGCGTTGCCTCCGAGGCAACGGAAACGATGTAAACAATGTGGCACTGCCTACTTACACAGTGTCACAGGGTTTGCAAATAACGATAGCGGAAAGTATATATATGTATTTAATATTATACAGTACATACCTACAGTCCGCCAAGTATTGTAGTTAGTAGCACCTCTCTGTAGGTATACCGCAATAAATACACGAGTGAATAGGCATCTTCTGGATGAGCTCGCTTCACCATCGGCCTAATCTTTGCCCCCTGGCTAGATGCTGGACAAGCGCAATCGCAGACCCATTTTTAATGAATAAAAAAAACATGTTAGTAAATTGATTCTGGATGGATTCTTGAGTTTTAAGCGTCCGTATGCTACGATATCTGACCATCGGGAAGGCCGGCAGGCCGTAAGGTTGTTTGCCACTGTCATTGTAAAAAACAACACCTGCATGCTGCGGTGTATGCTGATCGTATTACGCTGTACGCTACCTATTCTGTCAATGTTTGTCAGTTTAATTTGTATAGTAGGAAAAAGAAAACAATGCAGTCTCTCCCAATAGCTTTATTTCAATGTCAAACCTTGCGAACTTTTTCTTTCAGCGACTGTACCTATTTTCTCTATTCAGCGAGATATGAAGAAAAATCAGGATATTTGAAGTTACCGAATACTTGTACCACAGAAATGACTTGTACCTACCACTAAGATATTAACCAATATTATATACCTAGTCTAGAAATACAGATTGTTAGGTACCAATAATTAGTAGGTACTAAATGTGTTAATGTCACCGATAAGGCCATGCTAACATGACCTGATTAGGATTACCTAAGTGTGTAGACTGCTGTGTAGGTACATTAAGTAAGTTCAAATATCTAGGTCTAAAACTTCTTACACATAGTACAAGCTTTGCTTAGTTTGGGACTAGGTTATTTATTTGTGTAAGATTGCCCACAAATATTTATTTATTTTTATTTTATTTCTTAAGCATGAGCAAGGTGCGCCTAATAGCACACGTAGGTTTATTTCTCGAAATTAAAATGTTCTTGTTGCTAATCTACGAGATGACGACGACTATCTTTTAAATTAGTTTTAACTTTATTCAAATTCATGCTATCCAAAAATGGTGATGTTCTGATGTTTAATAATAATCAGAACAACAAACATTGTTGTTATAATGGGCGTATCAATCCAATCATTTTATTCTTGTTTTTGGAGGATGGCCCCATCTAATCAAACAAAACCAGAATCTGTAGGTAATTACTAAGTCATAACCTGTTTTATTTTGTTAATTAAGTAAAACTAATATGTACCTAATTGTAAGGAACGCCAAGATAGCTTTAGGCTTAGGCTGTAGGTACGTATCGGACTCGTTTTACCTAACTAAATAGGAATGTAGAGGTTTATATGGTAGGCGGGAAGACAGTAGGTACTTATTTCATAAGAACTACATACGTAGTAATAACAAAGACCCCGTCACGTTTATTTTAACCAATTGGCAACTGTTTGAAATAAAAGTACTTAGGTACTGAAGATGATGTTGAGTCGGGTGGTTCCCTCAATGAATATTTATCGGACAGCATCGATATATGCGACGGCTGGTGTGATTTATGATCGATGCTGGGAATCTGCAAGTGATTAGCGATGATGAGACCAATCACGGTAATGCTGTTAAGTTGTGATGACGATGCTTCTGTCACATTCATCTTACCTGGGGCATAGAATGCCTATGCCTAAGAAAATACTCTGTTAGCACTTAGCAGTACCTAGATTTGCGGCGACTCGGCAAGTCATGCCACGATCACACGTACCGAGTAAAACGGCGAGACAGTAAAATTAGTATGGAAGTTTTACTCGGCCGAGTGAAACTTACTTAAACTTACTTTACTCGGTACGTGTGACCAAGGCATCAGGCACAGCACAGCCGGAGATGGCGGGATGGCGATCGCACCGACGAATAAAACGTGCACAGCAGAGTTTGTACGGAGAAGGTCTTGCCCTACCCTGCGCCTTTAAGTTTCTTCACGAAAAAGTAGATGGGTATATAGGTACCTACGCAAATGATTGGATAAAGATTGATGGCTATCGTTTTTAAAAAAATGCCGTTTAAAAACAGTTGACAATAAATAACAAACAACAATTAATCTACTAACCTAATAGGTAAGTAACTGTAACTTATAGACGGTATTTGTTGTAATTCACCTCAACCAACTTAATTTCTGTGCCATTTCGTACCTTGTCACAGTCAAAATGTATAGGAAAGCCGCTAGAGATGTCATATTGTCATTGTGACAAGGTAGGTAAGGAATGGCCCATAAATCAAATTGGTCGACTGTACATACACCTATACATCCTACTAAGCCAAAAACTAGTCTAGTCTAGACTAGTCACACAGCATTGTTATTTAGGCATCAATAGACATTTGTAGATCCACGGCATCCTGTTCTAAGTCGCATACATTATAAAAGAGAAGCAGCAGTCATTTTTTTTATGTGTATACCTACTTTGTTTTTAATTAGTCGGATTAATACGCCATCCTGTTTAGTTCAAAACTTGATCACCGATATGATAAGTACGAGTATAACGTATATTTTAACCGCGGTAAAAAATCTTTCAACGATATACCTACCTACTTAATTTCGCGGAAGTGTTTACTCAAGAGGAAGTCGGTTGGATTAAGCTGTAGTCGTTGAACTCTAAATAATGTAGTGAGTGCTCATATGACGTCATAAATTGGCTCAATTGAAAAACCCCTCAAGTAGACATAGTACGAGTAACATTTTAGTTTGCTCGTGTATATTGGCGAGGCAAAAAGTGACCTTTATTGTTTTTTGCCTCGTAATTGTTAAAACAAACGAGGGCTTCTATATCTGTGAGTGCGTTGGCAAATTCTATGAGTATTGTTTATGTTTTTTTTATTTACCTATTTTTATTTGCCGCCTGAACAACAAAGTTTTGTCAATTAAAGATAGGTATTTACATTTTTACATGCCCCAAAGTCGCAGTGAGTCTTTTAAGGATATCGATTCGCTCGACCACGCATGGTATACTCAAGAATAGGAAAACTGGTACTTTCGGTCGAGTTGCTAAATATTTATCCGTTTTTATTACTCTCAGAAATGCCAAACCTATATAAAATGTACATCGGTAGAAAACTCTAACACCTCTATGTATGTTAGGTCCAACGACTTCGAGCTCTATGGTCTATGATTGCATTCATCGTAGGTATAAATCATTCTTTGTCGTACGAGATGGCTCCATTGTCAGAAAATGATGGGATTTCCTATTTTTACGACCTTAAGGCGATATATCGATTGCAAGACGCCCTTATGTTTTTCGCTCACGACATAACACTCTCCGAGAATGGCTTTTTTAGACAAATCTCGTTAAATATCTGACTGTGTGCAGGTTTATTAAATTTCCTCTTGACAGAGTTTAAAAGAGGTAAAATACCTTCATATTAACTTAATCGTGTCTTTTAATAATGCGTTGTTTTAGTAGGCTGAGTAAAAAAGGAAAATATAGACTCAACTTTGGATTTTTTTTCTATCGAGAAAATTTTAAGCAATCATGTTTCGGCTATTGTCAGTACCACAATCATATAGTCAAGAATCATATATCAGAAGATCAGCCCCTATTGCTTGCTAGTCTGTGCAGGACAGCGTTTCAAAGTTTCTTTTCTCGTTCTAGCGCCTTAATAAGTGTAACCGCATCTACTGATTTTTAGGGTTCCGTAGTAAACAAGGAACCCTTATAGTTTCGCCATGTCCGTCCGTCCGTCCGTCCGACCCCCGTTTTTCTCAGTAACCGTTAGTGCTAGAAAGCTGTAATTTGGCATGATTATACATATCAATGACGCCGACAAAACGATAGAATAAAATAGTAAAAAAAAATTTTTTTTAGGGTACCTCCCCTACATGTAAAGTGGTGGTGCAATTTTTTTTTCTGCCAAACTCCATCGTGTGGGGTATCGTTGGATAGCTCTTTTGAAAATATTATAAGGTTTCTAAAAGCATTTTTTGATTAAAGAATTGGTTAGCGTGATATTAAGCTTTGAAGTGATAATTTTTGCTATGGTCAAGTGTCCCCCCCCCCCCCCCCCCTGCCAGCTAAACGGTGGCTACTAGGCATGTGAAAAAAATCATGGTGGTAGTATATATGATGAATTTAAAAGGAAAACTATCACAGCTAAGCTAAGTAGACATTACTAGTTAACGAGTAATAGTCGAACTTCAGAAATGTACTTTGCAAAAGCAAACTTTCGTACAATTTCCATTGATACCTTAGATAATGTTGTTAATTCATTCAAAAACATAGTAAATATAAGTTTTCGAACTTTTTGGTTTTTTTGTTTGTTCGCTCGATCTCTATAATTCCTGATAAACTGTACTATAAATTATACCAAGTTTATATATGAAGTTAAGTATAAGTAATGTGCTCTGATAATAAATAAATAAAATATCTCTACCTTTTATAAAAGGAAGCAAATAATTATATTGTGTTGTGTAATAAAACTATGCTTTATTATTTACCGCTTATTAAATAATAATGTTAAAATCATGTTTTACTTATTGTTTATTTTGCACTTAATTGTAAAATATTAACAAGTCTACAAAATGTTCACATAAATAGTTGGTTTACCTATATTCAAGTATAATGTAACAAATCTATCCTTCTGCCACATCCTGAGCAAAAGAAATGGCAAAGAATTATAACTTATAGGTAGGTATTTGTACCTAAAATATTTATAATATAACCACAATAAGTAGAGTATAACGAAGAATACATTTTTCCAGCACTGGTAGCATGACCGCGTTTATGTTATGTTCGACTGTAAAATTCCGACAAAGCATTCGTCCTTCCCTTCTAAGGGTCCTTATAAGTTAAAAAAGGCTCATCTCTTTAAATTCTCTTAAATTGACTCGTATCTTGATATTTTCTCAATGTTACTATCTAGAACAGGCGTATTGCGACTTAATGACATAGATTTTAAATGTATTTTCATGGTTTTTCATTAAGAGGAGGGGTAGGGCAAGCTCTCTCCATACAAACTTTGTGCAGGATTTTCTTCGTTCTTATTTTTCTGTTAGCTATTTCGTGATGTATTTTTTTTTCATTGATATTATTTTTATATTTTTTGAAATATTTGAACATTTCCAGATCACTTTCTTCGCATATCTAATATTTACATAAAAAAAAAATTACATTCGTCCAGTGGTGAAGCGTCTATACAACTCGATTCCCACCGGCTTGCCTTATTTTCAGCCAGTTCAGTTCTTTAACTACGGCTCATGAAGAATGGAAGGCAAATTATTTCCGGCCGGCTAAGAATATTTTTGACGCACCGCCACTGCATTCGTTAGTGCCAAAACCTACGAATAAAACTTGCACAGAGTTTGTATGGAGAATGCCTTGCCCGCTCCTGCGCCTTAAGAAATATTGTTTCAAACATCACTCCAAATCGACCATTTTCGAGCTAAAAACTGCTTTTTTCCGCTTAGATTCTACTACATACAATAAAATCTAAAAAGGGCAATGATACTATCTAAAAATTTCAAACGATCATCGATCCTTTAATCACTTTATTGGTAGGTATAAAATTTGAAATCAAAATATTTTCAAACTTGTAAGGTACTTAGGTTTTTTTCTCTGTTTGGTCTGCTGGGCGACCAATACGTACCTAACAGATATGATTTGGACAACCGCCCTGGGTAGTTATTCACAAACCGGCACATTATATCAGTTTCCATATATAACACCCCTCTCTTTTTGCGTCGGGGGTTAAAAACGGCTGAGGTTAGAGGTGACAGGTGAGCACGCGTCGCTTAGTAAATCGCGGCCTAACCTAAAGGGGAGGACGGAACACATAGGTACTTAAATTAAAAAAAGTAAGTACTTGTTCTTGTTACTTAGGCGCTCGGTTGTTTTATGCGTCAAACGCATGCGTTCCATATAAATACGTTGCGTTGAATGGATTTATTTGGAAACGCATGCGTTTGACGCATAAAACAACAGAGCGCCTAAGGCAAAAGAAAAATTAAATTGAAAGAAAACTTAGGTACATACTTTGCGACGTAAATCAATCAATCAATCGGCAATCATGCTAACTAGGCAAAGAGGACGAAATGTGGGACCTTGGAAGTTACTTTACATTTTAAATATCACAATAAATACGTATTCAGATCTTCTTACTAAACCTAAACAATTATTCTATTCAGATCTTACTATACAATGTTTATTTTATTAAGTTAAAATGCCCTATATAAGTACCGTTCTATTAATACATGGCTTGAGTAAGTTGACTTATAAGAAAGGGTTTTTGTTTTAATTTATCTCCTTCCGTAACCTGGAACAAGATGAAATACCGATTAATTACTAATTAGATTTAATAATAGGATAACATTAATTATACTAATTAATAATTAGATTAGTACCCACATCATTTAAATTTTACGGGACCCGAAGTGGCGAAGCCATCAGAAAAATATTGGATAAGTGATAACTAATAATTTACCGTATTTATAAAAATAGGAGGTGGTCCATGGCAAGACAAGAAAAAATCAAATGGTCCCTCATCACTAAAAGGTTAAGAACCACTGACCTACAGGGTACAGTCCGCGTTATATAGTGTGTAGCAGCCAAACTGGCCAAATAGTTCGGTACACCATATAGTATGTATGGTGTACATCGGTAATTGATCGCTATTTGGCCACTTTGGCTGCTACGCTAACGCTGACTGTTCATGTGTAACATATCCTTAAACGAGCGTTAACGTATATCTACTGTGACTTTTGAATAAAATGTACACTTGGTCGTTTTGCAAGAAAAAATAAAGGTGGTTCAACTATACATGAAATAAGTAATCATTTTACTAACCTCCTTTAGTGGGGTATCCGGCAGAGGCATGCGCACTAGCGGAGCTGCTTGCAAAGCTGCCGCCCTGGCTATAAGCACCGCCAGTGGCTCCAGCGAGGCTTTTAGCGGAAGCAACCGCGCCACTGTTTGTCAGTGCGAAATTTCCTCCATACGGACTGCCACCACTGCTCCCACTGCCACCACAGCCTCCACCGCATCCACTTTGAGGGCTGCCTTGGTGACTTCCAGTGTTAAATGCACCAGCGACAGCTCCGGCAGCAGCATGAGCGCCAGCGCCTGTCTGCGATCCACTTCCACCTCCATTCAGGGAAGAAGGCGATTGATTGCCACTTCCTGCACTGGGATGAGCTCCGCCATTAGGCAGATTTCCTTTATCGCCATAGCTACCAGTCTGTAGGCCGTTTTGAGAACCACCGCTTAGCTTACTTCCGAGCTTGCCATCATCATAAGGTTTCAGAAATCCTGGCGGACCGCCAAATCCTCCTGAGTATGCGATGGCATTTGCACTTGCTGATGCACTGGCACCGGCGGCAGCCCCGGCTATACCTTTATCCGAGTTAACAGGCCCGTAAGAAGGGTACGATTGGCCGGGTTGAGATCCGCAATTCCCAGATGTGCATGTAGGTTTGTTGTAGTAATTGGAAGTGGGAGATGTTGGAGCTACTCCATGTGTTGTGGATGGGAATGCGCTTGTGCTAGGATGTGCAGGCTGACTAGTAGGGTGTTGACCTGTCGGGTATGCTGGATTAGCGGGCAATGAGTAGTCGTTGGGCTTTAAAAGTCCGGTTGGGCCTCCAAAGCCGCCGGTATAAGCAGGTTTGTCTTCCGTAGAGGGGTATGTGCCGCTACCTGGTTTAGAAATACCCAAAGATCCCGCTGCGGCATTAGCACCAGCGGCTGCACCGTAGGAGCCAGAGTTAGAAGGCGAAATAAATGGAGGAGTATATGTTACACTAGGTTTGGAGATGGAACCCAGGCCAGGTTGAGCTGAAGGTACTCCGCCACAATTAGAAGTTCCACAGCTTGTAGGAGCAGTTGCAGCCGCTGATGGGATTGAGGGTGCCGTTCCTTGCGAATAACTAGGGAATTTCGACCCTGGATAGGTACTTGCTCCCGTAGAACTGGGTGCTGAATATGAAGGATAAGTGCCGCAATTTCCATTAGCGCAGTTGCTACCAGGAGCTGTTTGTGTAGGTGAATAGCCAGGATCTTTGGCATCTGGATAGGATCCCGCTGTACTGGGAGCAGATGAAGGATAACTACCGCAATTGCCATTGGCACAGTTGGCAGAAGGCGCTGTTGGTATAGGTGAATAGCCTGGAGCTTTAGAACCTGGATAGGACCCCGCAGTACTGGGAGCGGACGAAGGATAACTGCCGCAATTTCCATTAGCACAGTTGGCACTAGGTACTGCTGAGGTAGGCGTATATCCCGGAGCTTTGGAATCTCCATAAGATCCCGCAGAAGAAGCTGATGAAGGATAACTGCCACAATTGCCGTTGGCACAGTTGCTACCAGATGTTGGCGTAGGTGAATAGCCTGGGGTAGCGGATGAAGGGTAACTGCCGCAATTTCCATTGGCACAGTTGGCACTCGGTGCTAATGACGTCGGCGAATAGCCTGGAGCTTTGGAACCTGCGTAAGACCCCGCTGACGCAGAGGCCGTTGAGGGATAACTGCCACAATTTCCATTGGCACAATTGGTATTAGGAGCTGATGCTATCGGTGAATAGCCTGGAGCTTTAGAACCAGGGTAAGATCCCGTAGTGCTAGGAGCGGATGAAGGATAACTACCACAATTGCCGTTAGCACAGTTGCCACTAGGAACAGTTGGTGTAGGTGAATAGCCTGGGGCTTTGGAAGCAGAATTCGGTCCTGTAGGAGCAGAAGCGGAATACGGATAGCTACCGCAATTTCCAGATGCACAGTTTCCACTTGAACCAGCAGATGTTGGTGAATAGCCAGGGGCTGTCGAACCTGGATAAGTTCCCGTTGGACTTGGACCAGAAGAGGGGTTATTGCCACAATTACCGGAAGCACAATTTCCGTTGTTGCCATTCAATAAATCCTTTTGTTCCGTAGGGAAATTGGGGCCCAAGTAATCAGTTGAATAAGAATCACCATTAGCATTGTTATATGTACCGTCTGGATGTTTGCTATCGCACTTTCCGGAAGAGCACTGACCATCTTTTCCACTAGCTGAGGGAGTAAGGTAAGTGTTTTGGTTTGGCAAGTTGTAGTTTAAAGGCAAACGTCCCGTTCCCGGATTAGGGTATTCTTTCGGAGTCGTCAAATATGTAGTGGGTACGATAGTATTACCCTGTGTTCCACTTTGAGTATTATCATTGCAATTTGGCGTACTACATTTAGGTTTTAAATTATCGGGTCCGGGAGCAGGATTTGGTTGGGGGTATGACGGGTTTGTAGTAGACGGCGACCCACAATTTCCACTGGAACATCCCGAAGGTTGATAGCTAGTGGCTGCTTTGTCGTACTGGGAGCCCTGAGCATTCGAAGTGGTTTGCGATGCCGCCGTTCCAGCAATATTTACGGGAATATCGTTGTTTCCGTCATCATCTGGTTCACTGTGGGAAGCCGGCGTGTCACATTTGCCTGAAGTACATTTGGTCGTGTCGCCGCAGTTAGATCCTTGACACCCCGAGGGCTGACCAGAACACGAACCACTAGTGCACGGGACGCCATTAGGTGAATACGAGCCAGCTATTGCACCAGCTGTTGCTATGGCTCCGGCGTTTGCTCCGCTAAATGCTGGGAAGCCGGTTCCGGGATGACTCGAGCCACCTGTGCTCTTTTGACAGTCACCAGTACCGCATCCCGCGCCACCCGGTCCAAATGAGCCACTACCGCTGTAGCTGAATGAACCTGAACTGGAACTGGCACTTGATGAAGCGAAGCTGTTGGCGGAGGATTTGGCGAAACTGCCCGAAAACCCGGCACCAGCCGGGATGCTGCCTGCGCCGCTATAGGCGCCAGCAAGCGCAGCTGCATCGGCTAAAATAAGAAATTAATCACGTTGTAGGTACTCAAAGTTTTTAAAAACATATTCTTTTTTTTCTTAAAGCTGCATTAATTACATCTATCCATTATTACAGTTATATTACTTACTCAAAGGTAATTAAGTAAAGTAAGTACAAGCCTAGGTACCTATAACTTTTTTGTTAGGTAGGTACGCATCTTGTCCATTTAAAGCAAATTAGAAACAAGTCTAAAATATTCTATCAATGTTAAAATGTACAGATAATAACTCTTATTTAATTGGTAGATCCCAATTAAGATAATATTCTAAAATAAACTTTACCGTAACACTACTAAGCACTCACCTTTGGCCCCTGCGCCGCCCTTAATGCCGTAACTATTATAAGGACTAGCAGCCGCTAGACCCGCGAGGGTCATCACTAAGGCACATTTGAGCTCCATCTCGGTGAAGCCTCGCGGTAACAATGTAGCAAGTCTACAAGTGCCTGCCTTTATAAAGCGATACACAAATAGCGAGTCGTTTATAATATATAGCAAAAAACCAGTCGGCGTTTACCGCGAATCAAAATGTTCACTTCGTGCTTGTTCCCGCATTAATTAGAGGCGCTTCGTATAGGTAGTGCATGGTAATGGGTGCTAAGGTACCTACTCCATTCAAAATATTTTATGACGTAAGTAAGGTACTTAACTTACGCAGATTGTAGTATGAACTTGATATGCCTATTTGCCTATGGGGGTCTTTAGGAATTTGTAAGTAGGCAAGTTACATCCTCGTATCCGTTACTGTTTTTATATCCTACTTGGTGTTAGCAGGAAAATACTCTGACGTTAGAGGCGATTTCGTGATAGTTTATTATAAATAAGATGGCTTCAATAAGAATTTAGGAACCGGTCTTTAATAATTAAACAGACAAATCAATCAACTTTGTGATTCAGTTCAATAATAATAGGAACAATAACAAACAAACAAATCAGTCGTCTTTTTTTACACGACTGCCCACAAAAAGGAGTGTACCTAATGTTTTTTGCATACATTTCTCAATAGGTAATCCGTTTGAATGATTTGTATTTATATGACAATCTGTTTGGTAGGTACTGCCTGCCTGTTTGTTTAATATAACTATTATAGTGAACCTACTTATAGGTATTAATAGGAAAAGAAACTAAGCACTTGAACTTGTCTAGGCTATCTACATATATAACAACTAGAAAAAAATTAAACTAACGGTCACATCTCGTAAAAACGTGGGAACTCGGGAACTTTTAGGAATTACAATACAGGATGTGTAAATTGGTATTACCGTAGGACGTACACTGAGCGAAAAAAAATACTAATTATTAGTAAGTTTTAGTGAATCCCAGGACCAGGAGATTATATACTAACGGTTACAAAACAGTTTTCAATAAGGCAGTTATTTACTAATACCAAAAAATGTGTCCTTGTAACTACAAATTACTACTAAACTGTTTTCTAACCGTTAGTATATAATCTCCTTGTCTTGGGATTCACTAAAACTTACTAATAATTAGTATTTTTTTCGCACAGTGTAGGTACCGTCTAATCTTATGGGAGATGTTGGAGAATCTCCGGGCTCGGTATAGGTAGGTACTCTGTTTTTTTTTTTACTTTAAAGTAGGTAGGTACTGTCTCATCACGGTCATAGTAACGCGTATGGCGCGTTCATTTGTTTCTTACATAGAATAGAACTTGTACCTTGTATAGCATAGTATAGTACTTAATAGATTTAAAAAAACAAGCTAAAATATAGTAGTATTTTATTTTATTTTATTTTATAAGGGAGGGGTTAGGTAAGAGGCTAAGCAAATCATACCTTCGTCAATAATTTACATCAAATTCTCATAAAAGCTCGCAATTATGAAAGCTTTTACACAAAGTGTTATATTCTAGTTACATGTTTTTATTTAAAATTGAGGTTAAGCTCTTTATTTCGGAAGCGGTCTAATCCGACTAACCGCAGCTACAGCATAGATTATATAGCCACGTCATTGGCATAAATTACAGTCAAACAATCGATCCTTCCCACAACACCCATATTTGTAAGAATGTAAAATTAAACAGATATGACATCAACGCGAAGTCATCTGGACCTTATAAAATGTGATCTCGTTCACAATGGCAATGGGGAAAACTGAATGACTACATCACTACATGAACCAGACTAGATCCGTTGCAACGAGGACAAGTGATAGTGTAGCCACTAAAGTTGATGTTTGGTGTATTAGTCATAGTCATGTTTCTTACTTGAGCTTAATACTTATCTTCGCCCAGTTGCAAAGATATCTTACGTAACGTAGGTACCAATAACGTTACATTATGTGAAAAAGGTTAAATCGAACATTACTCACTCCGTTGTATTGGTACAGGTAAATTACTTAAATTACCGCTGATATGTACAATAAGATAAGATAAGATAATATTTATTGAATTTAAAACCTTATTGCTAGTGTTTACATAATCCTTTACGCACTTTTAGGGTTCCGAACCAACCTCAAAAAATGTCATTTATCGATGTATTTTAGTATTTATTGGTAAACATTATCACCAAATTTCAAGTTAATATTTCATAGGTCAAAGGGAAGTTGAAAAATTCTTCGGAACAAAATTTTGTGACAGACGACGGACGGACGGACGCATGAGTGACAACAATAGGGTTCCGTTTGGACCCTTCCAGTACGGAACCCTAAAAAGCCCGCTACATCGAAACCTCAAATCGCCTGAGTTGAGGATTTGTTGTGTCAACAGCCAGACAAATGCAGTTCTCTCGCTTTCAACACAGTGCATCCTTTGGAGCTCTGGCGACCAACCTCATCGCAACCTGGTGGTGTTCTCATGGCTGTGGTCTCCACAGAAGAGCTGCTGGAAGTATGAGCAAGAAGACATCCTGCTGTGCCCTACTTTTTTAAAATTGTACTGTAAGCGCTTTCTGAAACGAAATGAATACCTGGCACCGTTCCTCTAATTATACTCTCTCCATACAAACTTTGTGCAGGATTTTTTTCGTTTGTGTTTGCATTAAAGTTATGATTTTTGGTCAGTATGCTTATTTTTTATATAACTATTTCCTGATGTAGTTTAAATTGTTTTTTTTTTAATTTTTCATTTTTTTGAAATATTTGAAACTTTCCTCATCACTTTCTTTGCATATCTAATATTTACAACCAAAAAAGATATTATATTGTTTAGTGCCAAAACCTACGAATAAAACGTGCACAGAGTTTGTATGTAGAATGCCTTGCCCACCCCTGCGCCTTAACATAAACTATTACGCTGGGTTGTTCTTTTCCTCATCTCTACAATTCTATCGCTTCGCTGAATAGGTCACATGCAACATAGTACGGCTCCTTAGCACAGAATAAGTTTAGCTCGAAATACGGTCCCATCTGGCAGAAAGCATGAAATTTGGCATGCACGTAGCTTTCATATTTGTGCTTCAAAAATTTTAGGGAAACACGTTGACAGACCTTAGTTAGATTCGTCCCCTGTGCAAGAGGAGAGCGGGGCGCTCCAAATAATTGGACCAAGCACACCTTTTTTTCGTCTCTTTCTCACTGATCAGTTAAGGCTACTATGGCTTGCGGGGTATCGTTTTCGTGTAAAACAGACATCAGGAATTCATTTTTAGGGCTCCGTACCTGAAAGCTACAAGCGGAAACCTATTTTTGTGAGTCATAAATCCGTCCGTCGTCTATTTTACAGGTTTTACAGCCAAACTGTTTGAGCTACAGGCTTCAAATTTTCACAGTATAAGCATCTTGTTGACCCAAAGCTACACCAATTGTCAAAATTCTTTTTAAATATTTTTAAGGGGGTCTACCATATAGCTGATGGGCTGCGCAGAAAAAAAAAATTTAACCCACCCCGTCGAGTGGGATATCGTTATTTAGAGCTAATTAAGTAGATAAATACTGTATTTTTTGTTCAAAAATATATTTATAAACAAGAGCGTCAGAAGCAGAAGTCACTAAAGTTCGCTATTATTCAAAATTTGTTCCTAAGTTTTTCTAAACTTCCCATTGACCTGTGAACTTGATATTTGGTAGGAATGTTTATTATGGCATATATTTTACTAAAAAAATACAAAAAAAGAACTAAAACAATTTTTTGTAAAAAAAAGAAAAAAAAATCTTGTTAAAAAATATTTTTAATTATTTTAGTTTTTGTTGGTAAAAAGGACGCAACAATAAATATTATAACCAAATTTCAAGTTCGTAGATCAATGGGAAGTTTAAAAAATATTAAAAACAAATTTTGTAAAATAGCGGACTTTAGCGACTTCTCACGCCCTTGCTTTTAAATATTTTTTTTAACAAAAAATACAATATTTATCTACTTATTTAGTTCTAAATAACGATATCGCACTCGATGGGATGGATAAAAAAAATTTTTTTGCGCCCCCCTTCAGCTCTATGGGAGACCCCCTTAAAAAAAATTGACAATTGGTGTGGCTTTGGGTCAACAAGATGCTTATACTGCGAAAATTTGAAGCCTGTAGCTCAAACCGTTTGGCTGTAAAACCTGTAAAACAGACGACGGACGGATTTATGACTGACAAAAATAGGGTTCCGCTTTGACGGTTTTCCCCTAGCTTCAGCCGATTTCAATAAAGTCGAAAAAACTGTAATTCGACACACAAAAGTGGGGGGGAGGGGGGGAAACAAAGGTCTGTCAACGTGTTTCCCTAAAGTTTTTGAAGCACAAATATGAAAGATACATGCATGCCAAGTTTCATGCTTTCTGCCAGATGGGACCGTATTCGTAATATTTTCGAGCTAAGGAGTCGTACTAACAAGAAGTATCCATAAATCAGCACGAGACTGTCCACAAATATTTATTTATTATTTATTTATATATATAGGTAAACTTCCACTCGTCCTTTCAGTTTCAAAACTATCAAAGTATGCCCTTCCCCGGAATCCAAACTTTTCTTGATACTAAATTTCATCAGAATCGGTTCTGGGCTGCTACCGCGAACCACAAACGAAGTTTTCTCTCTCTGTCGTACTTACGTACAGACTTGCAAGTGCGACAGAGAGAGAAAATTTCGTTTGTGGCTCGTGGTAGCACCCCTGATCGTTAATAATTAACAAATGGACGGAGACAGTTTTGTCTTTCGCATTCATTATTACGGATTCTTGTAAAAAAAGCATAACGTGTCATCTGATTCTGCCAACTACATTTCTTACCGAGTGTTGATAAGTCAAACTTACCCTTTGTTTGCAAAAATTGGATCATATCACAAAGATGCTAGTCGGTGTATCCTGGTTGTCGTAGCAAGGGAGCTCGCCGCAGCGCTCCGCCGCTGTCGACGCAGCGTCCGTGGCCTTAGAGCGTGACAAAGCGCGGCGCGTCGTCTGGTCGTGCGACCGCAGGCGTGCACTGCATCCACACATCCGGGTGACGTACCGCCTACATACTTACCTCAAATTCTCCATACATTCCAAACTATATATGTATATCATCCATACTTCTATAAATCATGCCATGAACTTGGCATGTACATAGATGGCAAATCGGATACCAATCTCGTACTTAATAATGTGCACATTTATGGCTCAATCCAGTCAACTTGTCTTGGAAAACGAGCCGCATATTCTTAGATCTTCGAAGCTTAACTAATCACTCAATAATAAAAGATGTCAATCGGTTTGAGTTCACTGAGCGAAAAAAATACTAATTATTAGTAAGTTTTAGTGAATCCCAAGACAAGGAGATTTTATACTAACGGTTACAAAACAGTTTAGTTGTTACAAGGTATTTTTTTTGGTATTAGTAAATAACTACTATTATCAAAAACTGGTTTGTAACCGTTAGTATATAATCTCCTTGTCCTGGGATTCACTAAAACTTTAGTCTTACTAATATTTAGTCTTTTTTTTCGCTCAGTGTTGTCTTGAAACAAAATGGCTGTTACGAGTTATTGTCTCTGACGAATGGGTATTTCAGAGGTCGAGGCTCTACGAATATATTATTTAACTTGGTGCAGGTAGGTATATTTTAGAGCATTACTCATTGCATTTACGTGCCGTGCATTCTGCGACTTGATAATAAATTGACCATCTTGATTTTCCTTACTTAGAAATTTGACTTCAAAGAACATTACAAGGTTGCACGAGAACGTTAGACTCGTCTGCCTACTGATAAAATCTGCAAGTTGCGAACTCAGCATTCGTGCATACTTGCACACATTACAATAACTCCGAGCATCTACTTGTGATAATAACAACCGAGTCACACTACCCGATAGGATATCGGTATGGGAGCTGACACTATGTAATGTGTTTGAAATATGTACAAGTCAACGTAATCGAAACACGTACCTTTTTCGCTCATGGCGCAATGACAATAAGAACTAAAAAGGTACGTGTAATTTAAGTTTACTGTAGGTGCGAAGGTTCCTGTGGTTCTCATTTCCTGAGACAATCGAATGTCGGATATATTTTCTACATTATACTTGGAGTCTGCTCCGATACCGATATCGAGTCCGGCAATTTGACACTGCTTTTAAGTACGCCATTAAAATTCTGAATCAGTGTACTTCAAAGACGTAAACCACTTCTATAATATGAGTCTTTACTGCTATACTGTAATCTGATATGAAACAACGGTTATTGGAATTAAAGCCGGTTTCACCACAACATGTATGTATTTCATTTAAAAATAGAATATTTCTCCGAAACATTTCGACATGTTTAGCTTACCAATATCTTACCATTACAAATTCAAACAAAACAAACTAGTACCCTTACTGAAATATCGTACCGTACATAAACTTAATTTGTGTGCGGAACATAGTTGAGATATTTCTACGAGTGTAGTGTAGGTATTTAATGGGCATCCTTTGGGAGGTGATGTGTCCAATTTATATGAACTCGTCAGGTTCGCGCGGAGCGTCCAAGTCACGGTAGTGTATGACAGGGCGGTAGTCCGCGCCGCCGCCCCTTTAACAAGCAACCACACGGTTAGCAACCACTCTACTCCATACTATAACTCGCACACAAAAAAACTATCACGGCAAAACAATAACACACTAGGTACTTTTTGCATGGTGTAAGCTTGGGTGGGTGTTCATGTGTACGAAGTAGCACTAATACTTGTTTTGTATTACAGGTACACCACAAAGAAAATGAAGAATGTTATCATTATCATACATACATATGAGCCAACAAACTGTTATACAGTTTGGCGGAGGTTAATATAAGTTGGAAAAGAGTACTGTTTTCGTGAATAAATGCTTTATTTATTTATTTATTTTTTTTATTTATTCTATATTATAAATATTTCCGCCCAGTTTAGAAACGACAAGAAAATAATCTCGGCTTCCCGGCGAGCATATTAGCCATTGTTTTATTACTTTACTAGAAGACAGGATAAAAAAGTGCAAGGAAAATAGATGTAACACGTAATGTAATAATAATTTATTTCAAAAGTTTCTTACAAACGATTGTAATAATAAGTATATTGTACTACAAATGTCTTGTTGGCTTTAGCCACATAATTCAAAATGGTATTATATGTATATTTATTGTAAGGAATTAATACTTGCATTTAAGTATGTACTGTTCTATAATCTATATTCATTCATACTTAATTTACAACGTAATTGATAGCACACGTATGAGAGTCTAAGGTAACATACACAACCAAAATAGGATGAAGCATCGGAAAAGGACAGAGACTAAATGCCATCTAAGATAGTACGTATTCAGAAAAGATTGAGTCAGTGACACATGGCCAATTATTTGGCAATTTTAAGCCATTTTATAATGTCTCGTTTTTATTTATGATCGTCGTGGATCCGGATTCATCGATGAAACCGCAAAATTATTAAAAAACAATAAACTATTATCGAAAACATTGACTCATTATAGATGTAATTTTGATAATAGCTATCGGTTTAAAGAATATGCAAATAAGTTTGAAATAAGTATACATTATTATTAAGTCGGAATGATTATTATAAAAATATGAAATACAAAATATAATCTGTCATGGACATAAGTCATTTAACTTAAAATATATCTCCACTATCCGGGAAGTCAAGATCGTTGTACGCAATAATAGGCCGGGAGCGGTCGACATTATCCCTGCAAATTATATTCTCACTAAACATTTTGTTTTTGGAAAACAATATAAAACTGCATCAAAAAAAAATTTAACATAATAAGCAGAAAAATGCCATGCAAACTTCCCGAAGCAGTTGTTTATTCCTTAATTTTAGAACATGAGTCAAATTGTCATTAAACGCATTGAAACGATGATCGCCATTTACAAAGCAACATCACAAAATGAGTAGGTTATATTACTAACGTTTCCGTGTCGATGACACAGATTAATACGCTAACGACGACTTAACGAGTGTACAATATTACATCCTTTTAAATACATGATTGAATGTAATTTGTGTTCATAATAGGTTATATTTTCAAATAATATGTTGATAATTTACGTGCAATGTTTGATCATTTATTAGTTCCGAGCGCGTATAAATTATAAGACTAGTAAAATAAGTAAGTATTGATGGCATGCTAAACATACGTAGTGTAAAGTCACAGTAGGATCATATTTTTGACTTCGAAATGCGTAAGTCATACGCGTTTTATTTAAAACACATACAAATAAAGATAAATCCCTAAAACTTACTGATTTTATTTGTTTGTTCAATCTAACGACTACAATAACTAGATACCATACTGGGTTATCGCTACGATCAGTATTGCAATTGTCCTTCCTATGAGTGCACGGTATCCATAATTCAAAGCAAAACTATAATTGGTTAATTAAATCAAGGAATATATCCAACATAAAAGCAATACCAACATAAACAAAATAACGAACTTGTTAATAGTTATAAATAAATCACCATTTATACAAAGTACTACTTAGATTTCAATCAAGCTAGTAGGTTTTGTTAGTTTTTGGGTACCCAACCTATTTAGTCAGCAGGTAGTCAAATTACCCGAGAAAAAACTATAGTTAATAACTATTTTTCAAACAAAATAGTGCAAGAACCGTAGTAGGATTCATATAGTTAAACGAACGATTAAACAGGTCACACACGAAAAGTTCGGATGGGACAGGACTTTATTAGTTAACTGGCCATTTTTCCACTTGAAATGTTTATTGCCATAAAACTCCATGTAAGTAATAAAGATGGTGTATAAGAATAGGTTATATCATTCATTACATGATATAAAATAGGTACAGTTGTTAACAAAAAAACAATAAAGTTTCTTTACTTTAACTTAATCAATAATTTGTTGTCGATTTCAAGTGGAAATAAGTCAGACTACCGTTAGACCGCGTTACCCCATGCGATAAGCTGAGTTTTCATACAACACTTCTCAGCTCCGCTGATTCGTATGAAAATAGTTAAGCTCCGGTGAATTAAATGAGGATAGTGCGAGGGCTGAGCGGTCAAACCCGATAAATCGAGATAATTGCTTTTTTGAAATAAGAACTCTACATCCTTTGAGCATAGGTAGTTCTATTTTCAAAAAACCTCCTACGCGACTTATCGGGTTTGAGCAGTCACCCCTCAGTGATAGGTATCAGTGGCGGAGCGTCCATACAACTCGATTCCCACCGGCTTGCCTAATTTTCAGCCACACCAGTTCTTTTAGTACGGCTCATGAAGAATATAAGAAAGGCAAACTATTTCCGGCTTCCCTAAGAATATTTTTGTCGCGCCGCCACTGATAGGTATATAATGTGGTTTGTATAGGCCGTGTGCTCACCTGGGCCTGGAGAAGCGCGGGTGTCGCGGCGCGTAGGGCTGCGGCGGCGCCCAGCCCGCCCAGCCCCAGCCGCGCGCGCCGCCGCCCGCGCCGCCGAACCTGCGCGCACAATTCGCTATTTGACTAATTCGTTTTAGTCGCTATTATGGTGCCATTCGAACCTGTTTTTTTAGAGACAATCAAATGTTTGTATGGGACCAATTACAATTAGAGCAACACAATAGACAAGACGCTCCCCATCTACAGCGATTGATATTGAAATGTGACGTCACAGCACTGTAGCTTCGTAGTTCGTCCCACCGTTGAATAGAAAAAATAGCCTTTCTTCTCGTAAAATATTGCGTTTATGGACATAGTTGCCATACAATTTCTTTTTTATTGAAACATGACAATTCTATTGGTAACTTTAAATTTACATTTAGACTATAAAAAAACAACATTTTTATAGCCCCACATCTTTTTATAATTTTGATTGATTTGTCCAAGTTACTACTTATTGTGATAATTTGATGGTTTTCTATTCATAAAGACACACTGTTATAAATTTTAACGTGTGTCAAATACCGACGTGCGCGTCACCAGGTGAAGCAAGGAAGCCTAGAAGATGACTTAAAATCGTTGGCCCAAAAAGAGGCGAACTTGCAGACTGTATGTAGTAAGACTGTGGTAATACTCACGGGGCGGGCTGCGGCGGCTCGGGCTGCTGCGGGCGCCGCACGTCGCGCACGTACGTAACTCGTGTCGGGGCAGTACTCACGGGGCGGGCTGCGGCGGTGGCGCGAGCTGCGCGGGCGTGGCGCGCTGCGGCGGCTCGGGCTGCTGCGGGCGCCGCACGTCGCGCACGTACGTAACTCGTGTCGGGGCAGTACTCATGGGGCGGGCTGCGGCGGTGGCGCGAGCTGCGCGGGCGTGGCGCGCTGCGGCGGCTCGGGCTGCTGCGGGCGCCGCACGTCGCGCACGTACGTAACTCGTGTCGGGGCAGTACTCACGGGGCGGGCTGCGGCGGTGGCGCGAGCTGCGCGGGCGTGGCGCGCTGCGGCGGCTCGGGCTGCTGCGGGCGCCGCACGTCGCGCACGTACGTAACTCGTGTCGGGGCAGTACTCACGGGGCGGGCTGCGGCGGTGGCGCGAGCTGCGCGGGCGTGGCGCGCTGCGGCGGCTCGGGCTGCTGCGGGCGCCGCACGTCGCGCACGTACGTAACTCGTGTCGGGGCAGTACTCACGGGGCGGGCTGCGGCGGTGGCGCGAGCTGCGCGGGCGTGGCGCGCTGCGGCGGCTCGGGCTGCTGCGGGCGCCGCACGTCGCGCACGTACGTAACTCGTGTCGGGGCAGTACTCACGGGGCGGGCTGCGGCGGTGGCGCGAGCTGCGCGGGCGTGGCGCGCTGCGGCGGCTCGGGCTGCTGCGGGCGCCGCACGTCGCGCACGTACGTAACTCGTGTCGGGGCAGTACTCACGGGGCGGGCTGCGGCGGTGGCGCGAGCTGCGCGGGCGTGGCGCGCTGCGGCGGCTCGGGCTGCTGCGGGCGCCGCACGTCGCGCACGTACGTAACTCGTGTCGGGGCAGTACTCACGGGGCGGGCTGCGGCGGTGGCGCGAGCTGCGCGGGCGTGGCGCGCTGCGGCGGCTCGGGCTGCTGCGGGCGCCGCACGTCGCGCACGTACGTAACTCGTGTCGGGGCAGTACTCACGGGGCGGGCTGCGGCGGTGGCGCGAGCTGCGCGGGCGTGGCGCGCTGCGGCGGCTCGGGCTGCTGCGGGCGCCGCACGTCGCGCACGTACGTAACTCGTGTCGGGGCAGTACTCACGGGGCGGGCTGCGGCGGTGGCGCGAGCTGCGCGGGCGTGGCGCGCTGCGGCGGCTCGGGCTGCTGCGGGCGCCGCACGTCGCGCACGTACGTAACTCGTGTCGGGGCAGTACTCACGGGGCGGGCTGCGGCGGTGGCGCGAGCTGCGCGGGCGTGGCGCGCTGCGGCGGCTCGGGCTGCTGCGGGCGCCGCACGTCGCGCACGTACGTAACTCGTGTCGGGGCAGTACTCACGGGGCGGGCTGCGGCGGTGGCGCGAGCTGCGCGGGCGTGGCGCGCTGCGGCGGCTCGGGCTGCTGCGGGCGCCGCACGTCGCGCACGTACGTAACTCGTGTCGGGGCAGTACTCACGGGGCGGGCTGCGGCGGTGGCGCGAGCTGCGCGGGCGTGGCGCGCTGCGGCGGCTCGGGCTGCTGCGGGCGCCGCACGTCGCGCACGTACGTAACTCGTGTCGGGGCAGTACTCACGGGGCGGGCTGCGGCGGTGGCGCGAGCTGCGCGGGCGTGGCGCGCTGCGGCGGCTCGGGCTGCTGCGGGCGCCGCACGTCGCGCACGTACGTAACTCGTGTCGGGGCAGTACTCACGGGGCGGGCTGCGGCGGTGGCGCGAGCTGCGCGGGCGTGGCGCGCTGCGGCGGCTCGGGCTGCTGCGGGCGCCGCACGTCGCGCACGTACGCGTTGAAGTACGCTACCTCTCGCCGTACTTCTTCCACCTACGACATGCCAGAAAAAGCAACTTCGTTAGGGTGATGCTTCGATTCGTACAAATCGAGCTCCCATGTAAGAGACACGTGTATGTCTTCCGAGTACATAAAGCGGCAATTACACTTCACTTCACGAAGTGTAAAGAACACGTTAAGTCGGCCGACAGTTCGGCGATCGACAGCTGCCAAGACGCCGTAGTAGGCGGACAGACTAGTGTAAAGACGACGTTCGTTGGCCTAAGTAGTGTAAAATGAATTCGGCGACCGCATGGTGAACGACGAAGTGTAATTTCCGCTTAATATGAGATGTAACTCTTAGATATGTAACAAATTTCAATAAATATCTAGCTTCGTGAAGTATTATTCATACCCTATGAGATTTTAGCCGAGTTAAAATACGTCTACTTCGGAAACTAATTTTATTATAATTTCTAACAGTTGATAATAAATTAATAACATAACAAAAAATCTGATCTTATATAAAACTAGCGGTTGCCCGCAACTTCGTCTGCGTAGAGCTCGGTTTTTAGTTAAAACATCTTAATATACAGGAAACGGTATAATAATTGTGGTACTTTTACCCAGTGAGACCAAATTATTAATATGCTGTACAGATATAAATCGGTCAACCCAAATTCTCAACCCCTCTAAAAATCCCTTTAGGTACCTACTTATCGGTTAAAAACTCTCATTTACTTAGGCTATTTTTTGTGTGAGTTGACATGTATTTTGTCGTTTTCTCTTCGTTACTGTGCGTATTTAATTATGGACCTGTAGAAATTTCGTTTCAAACATCTATCCAAATCCACAAATCCTGAAATCATTTAAACAGTCTTTTTGTGAAATGACAGTCTCTCAATTAAATGTTGCTCCCCATACAAACTTTGAACCCCTTTTTAACCCATTGAGGGGATGAATTAAAAAAAACGCCGATATTTGTTTTGTTGTATTTAAACAGACACTCTGTAAAAAATTTGAAGTCTCTCTATTAAAAAAATGTTGCTCCCCATACAAACTTTGAACCCCCTTTTAACCCCTTGAGGGGATGAATTAAAAAAAACGCTGAAATTAGTTTTGTAGTATTTAATTTAAACAGTTACTGTAAGAAATTTTAAGTCCTTCACTCAAAAAATTTTTGCTTCCAATATAAACTTTGAATCCTTTTTTAACCCCTTTAGGGGTTGAATTTCAAAAAACGCAGAAATTAGTTTTGTTTTATTTAAACAGAGAATCTCTGTAAGAAATTTGAAGTAACTCACTGAAAAAAAAATTTGCTCCCCATACAAACTTTGAACCCCTTTTTAACCCCTTTAGGGGATGAATTTTGAAAAACGCTGAAATCACTTTTTTTGTATTATTATAAGGAACTTCCATACAAAGTTTGAAGACTCTCACTTTAAAAAAAAATTGCTCCCCATACAATATTTTACCCCTATTTTCAACCCCTTAAGAGACGAAAATTTTGAAAACGCAGATATCACTTTCATTGTCTTATTTTAAGGAGTCTTTGTACAAAGTTTCAAGTCTATACCTTTAAAAAATTATTGCCCCTCATACAAACTTTGCACCCCTGTTTTACCCCCTTAGGGGTGGAATTTCCAAAAATCCCGTCTTATCCCTTGCCTCCGTTATATAACCTAACTATAGTGTAAATTTCAAATTTCTAGGACCGGCAGTTTCGGCGGGGCGGTGATTAATCAGTCAGCCATCAACTTTATATATATAGATGTTCGTTTTAAGTAACAACGTACCTTCTCCGCATGCTTGTTGAAGATGTGTTTTCTAATAAAGTCAGGCCCCTTGAACTTCTTCCCACTGAGTGGACACAGCCACTTGTCTTTGGCCAATTCTTGAGTATTCGCTTGGATGAACTTTTCCACTTCTACCTCAGGATCCTAGTACAAAACACCAGTAAAATTATTATAAAATACAACTATAGTAGGCACGGCGGTACATGACCCCTATGATACTGGCAATGACAGTTCATATTATATAACCTTGGAACGATGAAATGTTAATATGCATCTTTTTTAAATGTAGCTAATTAATTTATGTATAGTTGCCGGCAACTATAGAAATGTAACATTTATATAATAATATGAGCAACTTGTGTATTGCCCCTTATTTTCAGATAATAATATGCTTATCGGAATATATATTGCGACGTACTGCAAAAGTTATATCGTTGGTCTGTATCGATTAAGGAAGCGGTGTTGTCGATAAACGGGTGTCGATAATTGAAGCGAAAGTAATAAAACGTGTCTTATATTTCAATATTATCGTAACAGGACTGTGTAAAAATATAAATAACACAACGTTGCATTAATATTGGATGCGCAAAAAATCAAACATTGTTAGAAGCGCGTTTAACAAAATTAATAAACATGTCGACCGACATGGTTGCATAAAAAAATAGAAGTATCGAAACTTGTACAACATTATCAGAAATGTAACTACCAGTGTCATATGGTTCATGTACAGCAGTGGCTGGTATAAAAAGAAATAAAAATCGAGTTATTACATTACCTTAATCCCAAGCTTCTGCAGCTCCTCGTCCGTAAGGGGTTTGACGTCTTGTAGGAAGGCAGACATTTTACCCTCAAATGCTTTTATGTAATCTTGTACTTCTTGTTGGGTTGGCTAAAACATCAAAGCACATCGTAAACTTCGACGAGTCGACATTTTAGTAAATGTTCAATTGTTCATACTAATGCCCAAAAATGACAGAGCACATTAATTCAAATTCAGTGCAATTTCCAGCAGCAAGCGAATTTTAATGTTATTACAAAGCCATACGGTACATAATTCACGCGTTTCCTATACCTTAGTAGCGGGAGGGCCGGCGCGTGCGTGCATGATCCCGCAGCGGTTGGGCATCTCGTCCTCATACGGGTATTCGCAGTGGTTGTAGTAGTCCACCGAGTGCACTATGCGCAGGTACATCACCAGACGGTCCAGCACTCGCATCTGACAATCATCATCATCATCATCAGCCTATATACGTCCCACTGCTGGGCAATTGGGCATAGGCCTCCTCTCATAGATGAGGGGGTAATCTGTTTTTTTTACAGCGTAAGGTTTCTATCTCCGAATTCCGAATCTACACTTTGGTCAGTAATTATAGTGCAGGACAGTAGTTAGCATTAAGATAAGCCGATCATACAGAGTGTACTGTGCTCTTACAGGATTGATACTTAAAAACATGAATAATTGCATTTTCATCACACTTGCTCGTAAAGGGTCTTATTGTGATCGAAGACACAGTTAACTGACCGTCCGTGGGCCTTATTGCAACGAGATAAGGCCTCATTATGGTCAGTTAACCTTGACGTCGATAGTACGCAAGCGTATAGAGCAGTTATAGCCGATTTACCTCCCGCGGGAGTTATGGATTTTTATAACTCACGAGGGAGTTATGAGTTTGTGTGTGATCTGATTGGTTTAAAAAATCTAGTTGGCCGCGCGCCACAAGAATATTGAAAAAAATCTAGTTGGTAGTTTTTCTGCCTTTTGTAGTTACTTATTTCCTCGCAAATGTTGTGTATCACGGGTGGTAAAGGTTATTACAAACTCAAGTCAATAAAAGCCCTCCGCCTTCGGCGTTGGGCTTCTATGACTTTCGTTAGTGATAACCTGCTTACCTCCCTGAATGCACAATGGCAATGGGCAATTGGCACCGAACATAGAGCTTGTGAAGATCTTATCACTTCTTCCCATTGGGTCTCTCAGGGACGAGGTAACTGAACTCTGTGCGGGGGGTTCGAGGCCATTCTGTATATAATACTATTCTGTGGCACGGTGTAAGATTGGTCAAGGTAAGGCTTAGGCTTTAAGCAATAGGAGTTTGCTATGATGTGTTTCGTAGCCAGTTCTTACCAGTTCCGGGTCGGCCTGCTCAGCAGGCGGTTCGGCCTCCGCCTCTACTCCGAGCAACTCCTCTTCCTCGGTGGAGGCCTCCTCGATCAAATGCTCGGTTATTTTATGAAGGACAGGGTTCCTTGAGTCATTCAGACTGAAAGTCTGAAACAAAATAGAACATTATTGGTGAGGCCCGTGCTGTGCTGGAAAGTTACTTCCTTATTCATAAACGTCCATCAAACCTCTATTAGTTAACAGGCCGCTAAAGTTCGATTGTCCTTATCTGTCACTTTGACATTTACATTTGTGAGAAAGGCACAAAAAACGTTTTTAGTTAGCAGAGGTTTGTTAAGTTTTATGAATATGGGGGTTAGAGTCCATAAAACCGAGATAAAAGTATACATTTAATAACTGGTCAATTATTAAATTTTATAGTCCAAAACTGATCAAAGCTTTTCACTAACAAAATCATCACCTCTACTGAACCCCGTGAGTTAACAAATATTAAAAACTACACTTAGTTTAGACATACCTACATGCACCAACAAGCCTTCACTAACTCTATGAATCGTTGTGAGCTGGTACACTTCGATAACACATTAATTTGTTCTACATGCACGGTGCCTAACTGATCTAAGATTGGCTTCGTCGTAACCATCTTTCACTGATTCTATGAAAGGTATTGGTGGGTATAGTTCGTACAAAATGGTAAGGCCAAGTGCTGTCAAATTAACGCAAGTAAAAATCTACCTTACAGTCAGAGCTGTAAGTCGAGTTTTGCTTGCGTTCGTTTGACAGAATTTGGCCTTAGAGTTGTGTACGAACTATATCAACATTTACATTTTTAGTGAAAACATTCATCATTTGAGTTGCATGCATGTAAAAAACGGATCTAAGACTTTCACCGAGTTTTCACCATGATCTAATCTTCGTGAGCTGTCGGGCAATCAAAATTATATTTTTGTTTATACATTCATCACTTGAGTTACACGAACAGAAAAAATATGATATACGATTTTAATTGAATTTTCACCAGACATGAATTCTGGCGAATTGTGTGGCATTCAGAAATTCCACTTTTGTTTTGACATTCAATATTTGATCTACATGCACATTGCACATTCAGAAACGTATCAGAGTTTTACTAACCGGCTCTTCATAATTCATTGTTTTATTGACACGGGGATCGCGACTGTTCTTGGCCTGGCCCTGCGCGTCTTCACTCTAAAAGCAAACATTAGGTATCTATTTATTCCGACTGGGTAATATAAAATCCATATTTTTTACGAGATCATTTCAATTCAACTTCACAACACACACTGGTACAAGGAGCAGTTCTGTTACTTTTGGTCAAGAAGAAGATGAAAAAGATGAATTTTATATTTAGCTAAAGCTTGGACTATAGCGCTACGCATATCGAATAGGCTCGCCGCCAATCGGCTGTCAACCTCAGCGTGGCCCCGGCACAGGTCTCCGCCAGGTGACACGAGATCGGTGAACTTACTTCGGGCTCCGGCTGGTCCTCGGCAGCGTCCTCCTTCGGCTTGTCCCAGAGCTTGGTGCGCGTGTCGAGCAGGTGCGCGAGCCTCGCCGCGAGCCGCGCGTCGGCGCGCAGCACGGGCCGCTCCAGCGTGGCCCCGGCACAGGTCCCCGCCAGGTGCCACAGATCGGTGAACTTACTTCGGGCTCCGGCTGGTCCTCGGCAGCGTCCTCCTTCGGCTTGTCCCAGAGCTTGGTGCGCGTGTCGAGCAGGTGCGCGAGCCTCGCCGCGAGCCGCGCGTCGGCGCGCAGCACGGGCCGCTCCAGCGTGGCCCCGGCACAGGTCCCCGCCAGGTGCCACAGATCGGTGAACTTACTTCGGGCTCCGGCTGGTCCTCGGCAGCGTCCTCCTTCGGCTTGTCCCAGAGCTTGGTGCGCGTGTCGAGCAGGTGCGCGAGCCTCGCCGCGAGCCGCGCGTCGGCGCGCAGCACGGGCCGCTCCAGCGTGGCCCCGGCACAGGTCCCCGCCAGGTGCCACAGATCGGTGAACTTACTTCGGGCTCCGGCTGGTCCTCGGCAGCGTCCTCCTTCGGCTTGTCCCAGAGCTTGGTGCGCGTGTCGAGCAGGTGCGCGAGCCTCGCCGCGAGCCGCGCGTCGGCGCGCAGCACGGGCCGCTCCAGCGTGGCCCCGGCACAGGTCCCCGCCAGGTGCCACAGATCGGTGAACTTACTTCGGGCTCCGGCTGGTCCTCGGCAGCGTCCTCCTTCGGCTTGTCCCAGAGCTTGGTGCGCGTGTCGAGCAGGTGCGCGAGCCTCGCCGCGAGCCGCGCGTCGGCGCGCAGCACGGGCCGCTCCAGCGTGGCCCCGGCACAGGTCCCCGCCAGGTGCCACAGATCGGTGAACTTACTTCGGGCTCCGGCTGGTCCTCGGCAGCGTCCTCCTTCGGCTTGTCCCAGAGCTTGGTGCGCGTGTCGAGCAGGTGCGCGAGCCTCGCCGCGAGCCGCGCGTCGGCGCGCAGCACGGGCCGCTCCAGCGTGACCCCGGTCACGGGACGCACGCGCCGCGCCAGGTCACGGTTTACGATCGCGCCGAGCTCGCATTCCCGCAACTACGTACGATAATTTACACATAAATAGAAAGCATTTGTGAATTCGCTTGATTGGTATCCTACTGTAAATCCTAGTTGCGTTAGTAATCTTTTTCACGAAAATTGTGCTTACGCCAATAACAAGGCAGGGGCAGTTTAGTAGCCGAGCCAGACTGAAACCGGATTCCCATTGAGATTATGATTGGGATGATGAAATTTATTAAAATAATAACTTACCCTGATGTTATTGAGGTTCCAGCAGATGTCCTTGATGTTGACCTCGCGGCGGAATGTGACCCAGCCGCGGCGGAACCAACGCCGCTCGGGCAACGGATCGGCCAGCGCCACGCGGAGAAAGCCGCCGTAGCGTTTGCACATCTGTAAAGGTGATAATGGTTAATATACATACTACATACCAAGTGGGTAGAGTAGTAAGGCATAAACCATGTCTCTTGTATATACATAATATATAACCATATCTCTTATCTGTGGCAAGGAAACTTTTAAATACATGTCAATGTCAAGGATCACAAGGATCGTCAAAGTTATTTATTCTTCAATGTAGACGCCATGCATCAGCCATAAAAGCAATTGATCATGTTTGAGCATTTTGATCAGGAAACTGACATGACCACAAACCATAGTACTTTAATATCTGTTGCCAGGCAAATTTAAAATGTATGTCAATGTTACAAAGATCCGATAATTTATCTTATGGAAGTACTTTATCAGCACGATTGAGGCAGATTAAGTTCCTATCGCAGCTAGCGCTTAGATATAACTCTCCTATCTAAGCTAGAAGATTTGGGAAGAAGACCTGTTTGAAATGTTTCACAAGACTTCTAGTGAAGTGACTAATCGAATTCAATAACAATAATAGTCCTATACGGGATTATTTGAGCGTTTGATCCAAATAACTTTCGTGGTCAGTGTTTTGTCGAAGTGGGTAAAGATTTTAATGACGTTTTCGGGTCTTTGGTCGAAGTACGGACCCGCTACTAAATCAGAAGAAATACCAAAATCAACAGCCAATTCGTCAAAAACGTGTCCACTAATAATCACCATCCACGACATACTATACATATTAGCAATAATACACTTACAGCTTCAACTTCTGCTTTAGTAATACTGGGCGCGAGGTTTCTTAAGAATATAGAGGTGGTCTTGTGAAGGGCCCTAGTCTCTTTCTTCTCGACAACGACGTCAGACACCGACTCCGCTTTCTCCTCCGCACTCTTGTCGCCATTCTTATCATTCTCCTTGGCAATAACCGGTTTCTCGTCTTTCTCGGGACTTGGTGACTTGGATTTCTCCTTGCGCTTCGGCGACTTGTCTGGAGTTTTGGACTTGGACTTTGATTTGCGTCTTGGCGCAGTGTCCCCTTCATCCTCAGAGCTGGATGATGACGAACTAGACGTGGAGGAACTTGATGAAGAGCCTGGTGGCGCTGAAATTAATAATGATGTTATTTGTGATGGCTTCTCCAATGATGCCACATAAAATGACTAGAAAAAATACACGAATTAATCAATCAATCTACTTCGACATATTTTGTTCAACTGTCGCCTACACGATAGTGATTAGTGTCTGAGAAAGAGCCATACCATGGGAGATTATAGTCTAAACTCTAAAATATCACTAAGGCGCTCGTTTGTTTTATCGTTAAACGCATGCGTTCCATATAAATACGTTGCGTCAAACGCATTGCGTTACAAAATAAAAAAATAATGAGTACATACGTGGTTCTTTTTCGGGAACTTCTATATCGTCGCCCGGCTCGGTACCCGGCGCGGAGTTGAACCTCGAGAAGAGTTTAGCTTGTTCCTGCAGCTGTTTGAGATGCGGATCTATCTCCATTGTCAGCGGTGCCGTGGGCTTTGGTGACTCCGGCTTCTTGTCCTACCAAAAGACATACAGTTCCAGAAAAAGATGATAACTGGAAGATTTTTTTCACTGGGAGTGACGCGATATCACGGCAAAGAGGTATGCTTTGTGACGAAAGATCTCTTCAGCGTACCTATGAGCGCAATATTAACTGGGATCGTTTACAGTTGCTTTATGCCGACATCGGCACCTACCTTGTGCTGATGACCTATCTATACTGAATCACGAGTACAAGATGTTGAATTTAGGATAATTACATACCTTATCTTCTGTTTTCTCAGAATCGTCTTTTTCTTCTTTTACTTTCACAGCGTCGCCATCCACGTCAATTACGACCGGTGGATCGTCACGTTTGTCTGCGAATAAGTTAATGATACAAGTAATGTTGTAGGTAATTGGTAGGGAATGCCTCTAGTCCACCAATCATAGTTGTTTTTTATTGGGCAATATTTTGAATAAACAAATACCAGACCAAAAGTTGTAAGTCTATGCAATAAATGATTACCAAGTGTGTCATTTGTACACATCTAATTTTAAAGTATTTTTTCCACAAAATATCAAAATTTCTTAGTTCCTTGTTAAGGGTAATGGCTAAATAGCTAAATACAATACAATACAAATACTCTTTATTGTACACCTCAAAAAGAACACATTAAACTAAACTACTACTAAATAGTAATAGTACTTACCTGGTTTTTCGCTAATCGAATTCGTATTCTCTGGGGCAGGTGGCAGGTCAAGCGCTTTAAGGTCTTCTTCCGTTCCACCTTCCAGTTTAATGACCACAGTGTCAAGCAAGCGGACCAATTGGTCAGACTTGTCAACATCTACTGAGACTTTGTCCAGTTCCCCTTGTTCCAGAAGCTCCAAGAAGATGTTCACACGATTCTATAAATCAGGTCACAATTTGAATGACGCCATGAGATAAGAATATACCAGCACTGACTACAAGAATAAGCACTTACTTTAAGAGCAGCCAGTTGCTCCTCTTTCCTTTTAACCGATTCTTCAGGATGGTATTTGATCTTGAACCTAGATAAAAATCAATTGTTATCATGCCTTGAAAACATAATATACAACACAACTACTAGTTCACAAGTCTTGTCATTGTCATACACTAAAATACTCGAGTCCTATAGAAGCGCAAGCAGTAGTTGCAGAATAAAATGATAAAATTCACTTCTAACAGACTCAAACATCAACAGTAACATGACTTTCCTCCTAATAAAAGCCGGTAAATAAATATAAACGTTCATTTAGAACAGAAACTTTTATAAGGAGGATTGCCACACAACATATACCTCTGCAGAACACCAGCTTCGCTCATCCATTGTTGGTCTTCACAATGATGTTGAGGAAACTAAAGAGCTTAGTAATAATTTAAAAAAATATCTTCAGTCTCACCTGTCCACCACTTGTGGAATACTTTAGCCCTAAAGCCCTACTGTTACGGAACCGGTAGCATTGCGCGCCACCGGTCAACGCGAGATCGACTAGCTACACACACGATTTTATTATTTGTACAAAGTTTCAATATATGTTTCTTAACGGTGTCCAGCAATTCCACGCGAATACGCGGTTGACTGTAGGGAAAAAAGTTTACATTAACATTTGCATTAGGTCTTTAAAAAATTCTAAGCCTTAACTGATCCCATAAAATTACATGCAATGACTGTGGCAAGTACTTGTTAATGCTTAGAATCTTTTAATTACCAGCAAATACACTACAAATAAAATAAAGCTGACTTTAATTATTTTTATGATTGCAGTTACCATAAGTGTAGAATACTAGTCAGTGTGATTAACATGAATCTGGTTTTCATTTTATGAGCCAGCTTGAATCAGTAAGTTAAATGTAGATTATCATTGCAATTGTTCACAATTTCAAGGATCAAAATAGCTCTCTAGAATGTTTAAAGGATGAATTATAAATAATACACACCATTCTTCATCTTTATGAGCAACAAAGAACTCATTGAGCTGTTGTCTTCTGTACTCGAGCTTGTACTCATTGTACTTGACGATCGCGTCGTCGACCGTGATGGAGTCATCCTGCGCCGCGAGGAACGCCTTGAACGACATCATGCTGGGCGGGCCGTCTGTCGGGCCCACGGGGAGGACGGCATCCCTGACACAATATTCATATTAGTACTACACTTCTACATACACATACATATACTACTACATGATAGCGCATGGATCTCTTGTCCCATAAACGAGAGCTGAGACATCAGCGGCAGCGCGCTGCTGCACCTCCTATAGCGTCGAGCATGATATTTCCCTGCCATTATGTGTGTTGCGGACGTGCCTGCCGCTCTCGTATTGGCCTTACTAGCCATGTACGCAAGTGCAGAGCCGGATCTAGGGGGGGGCAAGCCGGGGTCCATGCCCCGGGCGGCAAGTTTAGGGGGCGGCAATTAGAAATTCTTGACAGGCCAAAATACGTCTTGACGGGACAAAAAATTTCGCGCCCTTAGAGTAGATAACTAGGTAGTAGTTACTTTTACTGTTCTGAAATGGTTAGAGGTAACAATTTGTAAGACAATATATGCAGACAGGGGCGGCATTTTGTAGTTTTTGCCCCCCCTCGAAAAATTTCTAGATCCGGCACTGCGCAAGTGCCGCAATTTAATGGACGCTGCTTAAATTTATAGATGTGTTACAGGCCAATGAATCCAATGATGGACAATCTTACACAAATCAACTTAGTCCTAAGCTAAGCGAAGCTTGTACTATGTTGACTAGAAATTAGCTACTGGCTATAAAAAAATAGATAAGGCTAGGAAAATGGTGTTAATCTACTGAGACTTATCTTATTGCGTAAAGTAACTTTCGATGAATTTCTGTGCATGAAAGAAGTAGAGAATAATCAATAGCAATAACATGATTTTTATTGCTGTTTGACGTCACCACGAAATTACGTGAGAAAGTCACATATCGTGGACATGATGACATTTCTGCTGATGTATGTCTTCCTTAGCCTTGGAATAAATTATACCTATGGACCTTTATTTATTTAATCTTTACTGCACAAAAGTAAAACTTATGGTACAAAAGGCGAACTTAATGCCATGCTTGCATGCATTGTAGATGTTTTATGCACAAATACCTATGTGGATGGTAATCTATGCCCTATGGCAGTGGTTCTTAACCTTTTAGTGATGAGGGACCATTTGACTTTTTTTTGTCTTGCCGTGGACCACCTATTTTCGGCTCGGCTCCCTCATAGCGCAACTCGCGCGACACATTGGTTTGTTGATTCCTTATCACTATCACTTATTCAATATATTTTGATGGCTTCGCGGACCACCGGTTAAGAACCACTGCCCTATGGGATTGTTACATGATGGGTTAACCTGTCATTTGCTCTGGCACGAAGCACCAAACATTTGTACATTTTGACATTTGCATGTGAGGGGTTAAACATTAATTACCTTGCAGGGACTGGTGGCATCGGCTGGCCATATCCTTGGTGAGCAGGATGAGGGCCGAAGTGGTCATGAGCCCATCCATACGACCCATAAGAGTCATGTGGCATCCCCCCATATCTGCGGTCTTCCATAGGCCAATCAGGCCGGATACGCTTGTTAGGTGGGCCCTCTCCCCTGATTGGGGAGTAACCTCGGCTTGCATTAGCTCCTCCACGGTAATCCCTGTAGTCTGGACCTGAGCGACCTCCACGGGATCTAAAAGTACTCATTATTAGTTTCTTAAGCAAAATTTTGCCTGTGTTTAAATATTCATCGTACATCTCAAATACTAACTACTTCACTTCAGAAAGTGAATTCAACTCGAATCTAACAGTAGTACCTATCTAAAACTGCGCTAGCAATACTTCTACT
This sequence comes from Cenopis cana, assembly GCA_951800055.1. Classification (NCBI taxonomy): domain Eukaryota; kingdom Metazoa; phylum Arthropoda; class Insecta; order Lepidoptera; family Tortricidae; genus Cenopis; species Cenopis cana. The sequence continues at coordinate 8,280,607 of OX637476.1, read as the reverse complement.
TTATTATGGGAGGCAACATATATCTACTTATTCTTGAACCTTCATTAAGTGTCTATAGGCTAGGTTAGTTGTAAGCATTTACGTAACTAATACATTACTTGCGTTAGTGAGAACGCATCATATGCAGTAATTAGCGATTTATTTCAAACTACCTTATGAATAGGGTAAAGGAGCGTTTGGGATATTTAGACGCAGGAATAGGATTCTTAGGAGGCTCGTTATTTTGAGGATGAGATCTGGAAAAGAAAGCATAGTGTATGATGTTAAGTTAAGATAACTGCCACATCCGCTATTGCATAGTACCTCTCCGACCACTCTTCGCGGCCACGACCTCTTTCTTCCCGCCGATCGCTGCTCCGGTAACTGCTGCCCTCAGCTGTCCCTCTTTCACCGCGGAATTTGTCGCGTCTCTTCCGATCATATTCATCATCACTGTCAGCCATTATTTACGAAGGCAATGTACTGACCACAGTTAGTTTTATACACAATATACCAGTTTTGCTAAATCAACAGTGGTTATTATATTATTAGCGAAGCCAAAGAAAGAAACTCCGTGAATTACATTACACAGAAAATGGCATTTCTCACGCAACAAACCACAGATAATGAAATGAAAGAAATGTAGTTGTAATAGAGGGTAAGCTTTGTCCACACGTGTATCTTTTTACCCAATCGTACCTCCGTCGCGTAGCAACGACGCGTATTAGACCTCGGGGTGACCTCGGGCCTGGCGCTAAAATCGTTGTCATTTCCTCTCGTGCGAAAACTTGTACAGTGGTTAAAAGAAAGATGTATAAAAAATTACTGTGGACGTATGCCACCATTCCGTTGGTGGGTTGAGGAGCAGCAGCCTCCCAAAGACGTAAAAAAAATAATTAAATTCAGCCATTTCCTATCGACTGAAACTAGGTTTAAATGATAGTTAAAAAAAATACCTTAACAAATAAAAATCGTCTTCCACTTGTATCGCGGTGGAAAACCCGTCTGCCAAACACGTGAACATGCAAAAAATACAGTCATTTCCTCTCGCAAGAAATTTTAGACTATTATGAATAAATAAATTCGTCTTCCACTTGTATCGCGGTCGAAAACCCGTCTGCCAAGGCCCTAAACATTGTATGGGAAGAAAAAAAAATCAATGCACATCGGCATGTGGGGTATCCTTGATAATACACTTGAACCTGAGGGTCTAAGATGATCGCGTATATGTCCGAACATATAGCATTCGTCCCTTAATGTCAAGTATGTAAGTGCAAGAGGGACGAATGCTATATGGTCGGACATATAGCATTCGTCCCTTACTTTCAAGTATATAAGTGCGAGAGGGACAAATTCTATATGTCCGACATATACGCGATCATCTTAGCCTCTCTGATCTTGATACGCTAACACGATACAAGTGTGGACAAGGCTTTAACCGCTTAAGTGTTCACACATTATTATACTCTTTGCACTATCCGAACCCGAACTGACAGGTAATAGGTATCATCTGGGAGTCTCTCTCTGAAGAGCAGCCGCTTATTACTCTTACTCTATAGTGCCCTGGTACTTTCTAATATTAAACTAAGAACATTCCTGCATTAATGCTTTGAGTTCGATTAAACAAATGGATTTCATCAACAGGACTTAGTGGGAACCCCATATCCATGACATATCCATATAGACAAAAAATCTCACTAGTTCTATGTACAGAACTACAGCACAAAACTAGTGGGAACATAAGTTTCCGTATGCATAGTATTTTGGAATGCTTCGGCCTCACATGAAAAAAATGGTATTTACCACTATGCCAGCGTTTTACGGCAATAAACAAAAACATATCTATGTTATACCAAGCAATCCCTTTTAAATGTTTATACCATGTTTTTTTTTTTTTTTTTTTTTTTTAAATTTGGCAATCGTCTTTTGACATTTCTGCCAGCGTCACGTCAGTGAAATATTTCAAAAGGATACGTATATTTAACTCGGTAAATAGACTCAGATCAAAGCACTGAGGTAATACTAATAGAGGAGACATCTCAACTTGATTTCTTGTCGCATGAGTTAGGGTCAAGTGACACAAGTGCACTCAGTCTGTGCCAGACGGCTGTGATAGTTGGACGGATGACGTTAAAAAAGCGTGCGGGTAAATATGCCTACCTGTGTACTGGAGCACAGCGCAAACCATTCAGGAAAATCAAATAAAAGTCAAGGAGTGACTACTCAGTAGTAATATTACTGGATATTCGTTAAATTCGCCTATAAAAATATTTGTTGTATTAATTTTAAGTCATGCCGACGCGTCATGTGGCCGCCATGAAATCATAGAGTAACGAAAGAACGATTACGCAGACGGGACAATTTAGACGTGAAATGTTAATAGAGATTATGAAATCAAATATTGTGCTGCAGTTTAAAATATTTTATATTATTATATCTACACCAATGCCATAAAACCTCTATAATGATTTTGAAGAAAGTTTAGGATTAATCGTGGTATAAAAGTATGAAATGCACATAATTTGGCGTAAAAAAATATGCTTTTATTGTAAAATCCACACTGCTGTTTTAAATGCTTTTCATTATGCACCATTACAAAAATAACTATTAATTTTCCCATTGTACATACGCCGTGAATCACTATAAGGTAGGTAGGATAAACTGTATGTCGCATCTGTTGCGCGCTCATTCTTTAATCAAGTCTGACAACGTCTTGTGTTTGAAATGTCTGTTCTAGTGTAACATATATTTCAATGGATCAAAGCTGAAAAAAGGACCCGAGGTTAAAGATATTATTAGTTTATTAGTATTGTCACGAATACAACTACATTTGTTAGAAAGTGAGACATAATTAGAAAACAGTATTTTTCTATTAGTAGTTTTCCCCCTACATAAAAATAGTGAAGTGCCGTTTGACAAATAAGAAACCATAAGCTATACTACATTAGTTTAGAATATTAATTAAAGGGTTTTATTAAATTACGGTAAATTACATTTTTATTTTATTGACTGCTAGAAATATTGCAAGAAATCTAAAGATCGCTGGATTAAACGAAAGGAGAGAAATCATATGAGTAGGTAAAGGAACTTTATGTCACACCTGGCCATAAAGTGGCCATTATCGCACGCTCCGCGCGCGAAAAAACCCACTTCCTGGCCAGGGGGTGACATAAAATTTTGTACTTACCACGGGCGATAATAAAGAAAGCCTCAGATCGCATATTTATCGCCCTTGCCTTCGGCTCGGGCGTAAAATACCTGCGATCTGAGACATTCTTTGTTTTATCGCCCTTGGTAAGTAATGTACTATTATGGAATAATAACCCGTTATATAATTTAGTATGATTGAGAAGTGGACAAGACAAAAATATATGGTCTAGAGTTCCCTCTTCTAGTCCGCACTCGCAAATCGAGCTGTCTCGAATTCTCAGCCTTTTTAAATGGACAGGGGAGCTGCAGTGACCAAGCCTCATGCGGATTATTGAAGATGTCGCCTTTTTATTCAGAGTTAATTTAGAAAACCACGTCTTACGTGGAATATTTGGTTGGATAAGGGCATAACCAAATCCTTTTTTTTTGTTAGTTGATCTCCAACGAGAGCTCCAGTACTTATCCAAGTATCTTTTTGGGAGAGACAGAAGGTCATGGGAGTAATTTTTAAAAGGTACCTTATCTCCCCAAACTACTGCTTCCTTAGCGATTTGGTCGACTTTTTCGTTACCAACGATACCAGAGTGACTGGGAATCCAAGCCAAAACCACTTCGTGTCCTCTACTATTACAGAGAAGAATAGTTTCTTTTATTGAAAATACTAAGGGATTATGAAGTTTGTTCGTGAAAGGGTTAGACAATAAAGCCTCTAAGGCACTACGAGAGTCAGACAGAATAATAGAGCGATTCAATTTGGCTATCAATATATATTCCAAACATTTCAGAATGCCCAAACATTCCCCAGTAAATACAGAAGATTCTGGGGGACATTTGGACTTCTGTACGATACCATATTGGGTGTGATAGGTGCCCACACCAACACATCCCAGAGGGGACAGCTTAGAAGCGTCCGAGTACAGTGAGTGCCATCCAGACCAATCATTTCGTAAGAGGAAGCGGGTACGATCATTGGCCAGTGGGTCACCCTTCAGAATATTGAAATCTAAAATTATTCGAGGACGGAAGATAACAGTCTCGTATGGATGTTCGTACATAGGGAGTGTTATAGAGTGGTGTGTAGGATCTTTAATAAGATTATATTTGCGGAGGCTATTGGCAGGGAATGGGTTTGTTTTTCCAGTATTTTGATTTACGGGCGTATTCTTCTAATAACTTGACTTTTAAGTATATGGGGTGGGTTGTAAATTTAAAGGTACGGAACAAAAAACGGTCAGCGAGATATTGTCGACGAAGATCAAGGGGCGGTTCCAAACACTCAACCTGCATAGCCTTAATTGGGCTCGACCTCATTGCTCCCAATATTATTCGTAGAGCCTTCGATTGAACAAGTTCAAGACTGCGTAAACCAGCTCTACTGCCGGTTCTAAAAGGTAAGTACCATAGTCTAAAACACTCCTGATGATGGCGTTATAAAGAAGCTTTAGTGAAAATGGGTGTGCTCCCCACCAGACTCCTGCCAAGCATCTAAGAATATTAATATTACGCTCACATTTCGAAGCAATATACTCACAGTGCGGTAGACCGGTAAGCCTGGAGTCTAATAATAGACCCAAAAATTTGACTTCATTCTTCATAGGAATACATTTACCATTTATTGAAACATCAACCATTGGGACATTTTTTTTCCTAGTAAATATGACGACGTTACTTTTCAAAGGTGACAATTCTAGGCCATGTTCTTCTAACCATACGTTAAGGGACTCTAGGGACTTCGAGACCGTCTCAGCTCTTTTTTCAATGTTTGAGTTGATAGAATATAATAGAATGTCATCGGCATATTGTAGGATGGTTGAATGGTCCGTATTTCGCTCTAAGTCGTAGGTATAAATATTGAACAATAAAGGACTTAGGACTGAGCCCTGAGGAAGCCCCCCCCAAACGTACCTACTTGGATGAATCGTTTCATCATTGCCCCTGAATGTGATGCATCGTTCGGATAGTGTTCTTATAACAAAACAGCTCAACCTCGCCGGAACTCTCAGCTCTTGAAGCTTCTTCCTGAGAGAGGGAAGTCGGACGTTATCATAAGCCGCCGTTATATCCAGGAATGCAGCTACGACAGATTCGTTACGGGAAAAGGCAAGTCGGATGTCTGTAGTGAATATTCCCAGGCTGTCGGAAGTACTTCTACCTTTTCTAAAACCGAATTGCGATTTGGCCAAAAGGTCGTTTTTCTCCACAAACCACTCAACACGATTTTTGACCAAATGCTCCATGATCTTCAATAGAACGGACGAAAGGGCAATAGGGCGATATGATCGGGGATCTGTAGGATCTTTGTTGGCCTTATGAATGGGTATAACTAATTGTGACCTCCAGGTTCGAGGGAGGTATCCAGTAGTAAAGATAATATTTATTAAGTCTAAATAATATTGGAGAAAAAGATCATTAGAATTACTGATAAAAGAGTACGGGACACCGTCCAATCCTGGAGCAGAGTCTCTCACTGAGCTTAAAACATACCTAAGTTCTATCATGGAGAAAGGTGCATCCAGTGGATCTAAAGAATTTAAACAGTATTCAATGTTTAATTCTTGCTCACCAGGAGCATATTGGGGAGCAAGAGTATCCATAAAGTTATTAGCCCATTCAGGTGATGGTGGATGGGAACGGGATGATGATTTTTTGGTGCCTCTGAATCTTCGAATATTTCTCCATACAAAGCAAGCTGGGGTGGATGGAGAAATAGACGAGCAAAAAGAATTCCAGCCTTCTTGCTTCTTGGAATTAAGGAATAACTTCGTTTCTGCCGAAACCTTGTTTAGGAGAGAATAATTGGCTTGATTAAGATTGTTTCGATATTCAATCTCAGCCTTTTTTCGTTCCTTAATCTTATTGGTACATTGATAGTCCCACCATGGTGGGGATGGGATTTTGTCAGTTGCAGTATTTTTCATTGGGAAGACTGACTCTGCACAATTGATCAGAGCATTTGTAAACGACAGAGCGCATTCTTCAATTTTGTCCGGTAAAATGGGTACCAAAGAGGAATGAAAATCATCTAATTTATCTTTAAACTCTTTCCAATTTGCATTACAAAGGATAAATTTGAGTAAGGGGGCATTGGGGGTAACATTTTTACACGATAACAGGGGGAAATCAATTACGATTGGAAAGTGGTCACTTCCGAATGTTGAATCAAGAACATTCCATGTTAATTGGGAGGCTAAGTCAGGAGAACATAACGACAAATCTATCACACTACTGACTTCATTGGGGCGTGTCCTTTTGGTAGCAGAACCAGTGTTTAAAATGCACAAGTTGCATTTGTCTATTATATTAAGCAACTGACTTCCAAAGAGATCGGTTTTACCACTGCCCCATACTTGATTGTGGCAATTTAAGTCCCCTAATACTAAGAGGGGGGGAGATAAAGACTGCAGGATTAACAACAATTTATCCAGGATATACTTTGACGGGTGGGGTATATATAGAGACACAAGAGTAAATTGTTTAATTTGTATAGCAACAATATGTATACCATCAATGGGGGAAATCGGGATGTTAGTAAAGGGGGCATTTTCTTTGACCAGTATTGCACTGCCGGCATAGCCATCCGGTCTATCGTCACGAATACTAACGAAACCAGGGATGTTAAAGCTGGTCTCAGGTTTTAACCAAATTTCAGATAGAGCAAAGAGCAAAGGTTTGTATTTATTTAAAAGGTATATTAAATCATTTTTTTTACTACGGATACTCCGAATATTCCACTGTAGGATTACTGGATCCATTATTGAGAGAAGTGATTATTGTAGTAATAAGAGGGGCAACGTGGGACATCAAAGATGGGGAAAAAGATTTAGTAAGTGCAGAACATAATTGAATGAGTAAAGCAGTGATATTCTCAGATGGGGAGGAGGCGTGGGGATTATTTAAAGCCGTTCCATTACGAGACTTTGGAAGTTCTTCATTAAAAAGAGCCATATGGGTGTAGCTCCCCCCCTCTCTACCCCGTCTAACCATTATATTCCCCATAGTTTAAATAAAAGACCCGATGAAAATAACTTAATTTGATTTGATTTGGCCATGTGATCGTCTAGTGATAACCTACGTTGTGTACCGAATAACCCCGACTCTTTTATGCGAAACGAATCAGACTTGAACTCTTCACTATTTGACCTACTAATTTTTCCTACCAAATCTACCACGTATTTTCCTACTAAGTAGAATTATTTCTACCAAAATTCCATACATTTACAATAGCTTTCCTAACATATTTTACCTACTCAATATTTAGATTTTAAATACATAATAATAATATTATTATTGGTAATCTATCTCCAACAAGATCTACGTGTTCAGTTACGTTATTAACAGCTGGAGGTTTCCAATGGGCGGCAAATACCCTTGAAAGCCTTACTTTTTTCCCCTAAGTCAAAATCATCCTGCTACCATAAATATGCAGTAGAAAATAGAATCGTTGATACCCAATTTTAAGCTACAGCTAAAAAGGATAATTTTGACTGTTGTATGGTATGTCTTTCATATCTCATACAATGCTGTTAACACGCCAAGATGGAGATGGAACGTATTCTATACCAGAACTAGACATATTAATGAATATAAATCCATACTAATGAAAATAAATTCATTAATAAATCTTTAGATGAGAAGCATCTTTAACTACCAGTTCCCTCTACCCTAAACACTTCCCAATGTTTCCTAACCATTTACAAAAGTATATCTCTACTCTTTCCCAGCAATGAGTATTCTTTCACTCATGATATTGGAAAATAAAACTTGTAGACTGCTCCGCCTGCTACTTTCAGAGTTAGTTCCATCTTTCTGAACCAGCCCTGCTATCCTAATCATGATTGGAAGAATTGGACCTTTACAATACATAATACCTATAAAAATCTATGAAACCCAGTATTTTTAGTACCTATTTAAAGAAATTATTAGATACCTCTTATTTATTACACAATACACCAATAATCGCGTGAATACCTAAACCTAGATCCCTAAACCCTCTTTCCTAACGTCCTAATCCTACACATGACTTTAATCCTAATCTACTTACGTCCCCATATAGCTCTAATTCCTACTCTAGTGTATGCAAACCTCAACCGAGAGGTATTTACCATAGTGTTATGTAGTGAGGCCCTACTTTTACCTATATACCTAAACAGTTCCCTACTAGAACGTTCAAGTGGCTAGCTTGAGAAAATCAACCTAAAGCCTGTGTATTGTGTCATATCACAACTGACCGAAGTCTAAAGGGATCTGTGATATGAAACGCCCTAGCATATAATAGATTATATAAATATACATAATAAAGACCGAATTCCATATACTAGTGAGCCCTCTCAAGCGAAGAACCCTTCTATACCTCCTTCAATCGCGGAGGTCATGATCAGACTACACCAGTTGGACAATGGAACTCGCTAAGGGTAAAATACGTCCCATGTTGATAAATAGGAACGCCCAGACCCCCTAAACAGTCTGGTAATCTAAATGACTCTGGAATAAGCTTGTTTGACAAACCGTTAGGTTAAACGTATTCCATCAGACTAAACTGTATGTCTGGAATGTGATCTGGCTCTCTTAAAATAAATAGCAATAAATTTTAATCCGTAAAATAATAACGAAATTGAAAGTAAAGAAGATTCCCTCACTATGCGGAACATTTCCACATAACAACGGAATCTCAAACAAAAAATGACGAGAAACCCACCAAAAATAATCTATAGAACCACAGTCACAAACAATCGAAACAATAATAATCCGTCCGCTCCGCCTGCCCGGCTATTTATAACTACGAATTGTCCTCGCAGTCCCTAACGGCCCTGACGCCCCTGACGCCCCTGCTTTCCCCGCCGCCCCTGCTGGTCTCGCCTCAAACAAAACTACTCCGCGCGTGCTTACGTTTACGGTCGCAATTTATTATGCTCTCACGACATAGGCTCTTATTGACATATGTTGTAGCCGCGCCGGCGGCGGTCATGTTTGTGATTATTAATAGATTTTGCGTCGTAATTTGTAAAGCGTTTATTTAATTGTGTATATAACTTTGATTAGTTTTTAATGAAATACTTAAGGCAAAATTACCGATCTTTGTTTAGCATTCGGTAAAGGACAGGCGTTCATTGTAAGCGTCTAGTTACATATTCGCCCCCTCAAGGATGTGCCATGTAATTGCTAATGTAATGAGCGATTCATGACGGATCCTTGAACTACTATAATGTTAAATAACATACCATAGATTTGTTAGTGAACCTATTCTCCCCTCCCCTTCCCCCCTCCCCTTTATTTTTAAACGTGTATGAGTATTTAAACCAGTACTCATTGATTGTTAGTGACTCGGTATAAAACTTAGTCTTATGAATTTTGATAATGAACCATGACTATCCTTTCCTCGAAATCTTCCCATTTGCCCAAGGTTCTAGTTTGTGAGGCTAGAAGATCCGAATGATCCGCATTTGCAATATCAAACTGAATTTCAGAGTCTGTCCAGGCACTCATCCATTCAAAATCCACATTGCCCGGATCCGATCTGATATCCCAAAAGCTCCCCACGCAAAAAGAAAGATCCTCTATATAAGTACTAAGAGATTCAATCGCCATTAAACCAAAATTCTAACCAAATCTCAATACTTTGTCACCATTTTCAATCAAGTTTTCTTGGAACGTGTCACAAACTTGAATGGGATATTCGATTTCAGACTCATTTTCACACCAATTTATGAAATGTCTATTTATGAACTTAGTTAAACGACATTCGTCACCTCAATGCTCCTGCATTCCCATTCGTCATTTAAATGGCTACAAAACATTAAAACTCGAAATGCGCCTAACTATATGGATATATCAATATCCATAACACCCTGTTATCAAAATAACCAATTCCCCATTCCCGATTTAAAATTAACCTTTAAACTAATTTATCATAAATTTATTCATGTAGATACTACTAATATAATAAACATTTCACCTCTAGTATGAGAAATGAGCCTTACTTTAGTAACAATAAATATATTGTCTTTCTATCAGACATACAAACTACCAAATATCATTTACCAAAAATAATAAAAAGTTAACATAATATAAATTTTAAACATTATTCAAAAATGATTGCTTTTCGCCATATCATTTTTATATCATATCCTACTAAGCAGTCGGATATTTCTGTTTTCGAATGATCCTTCATCAAATCGTGGTGTGTGTACAAAACCTTGATAAAACCTCAGCTAATAGACTTTTAGTCCTAGCTTCTGTAGAGTACTACACAACAAGAATTACCCTTATTAAATGGGTCGAATCGTTATACGATTTTAACCTACTGATAAATTCTTGCTGACTAGTTGTGTGTATAGATCCCTCAAACTACCAACAAATCCAGGTTGATTACAATCTTAACATTTGTCTACCTGCAATAACCCATTTTCACAAAATTTTCCCCCACCCCCCTGATTCCATACATCACCATCATCCATCAGTTTCAATAAACCTCTGTAACTCTGTCACTCAACTACTTGCATCATTCCACACTCGCTTTTTCAAACGGTTAAAATTACAGATAGCCAAAGTCTTTGATATGCAATCATTAGAATATTCTTCTAATTGCTGAAATATTAATAAAAATAATAACTAAGTATTAATAAATTTTACCTTTTTCTGTAAAAATGAATGCCAAACAATGCAACCAAGATTAAAATTTCATAATTATATACACATATTTATACATTTATTTTTAAATATTATTTTTAACCCAGTGGTTGACAGATAGAGAGCCTTAAAAACTTCAAGTACGCCATTTGTACCCCTTCTCTATGTGCTATAAAGTTTCAGCAAACAAATTTACTGTAAGCAATCAGTCCTTATTTATTTGTAATATAAAAATATTTTATTTTTATTCTATGAAATTTATTGAAAATGTTGATAATATTATTAAAATCATAATTCTGAATCTAACTATCTTTAACAAAATTTATTTTCTTTTTGAAGAAAAACCATTTAAAGAACCGAACATCGCTTATATTAAAACCCTTCACATTGCATGCACTATAATACCAAAAAGAATATCTAAGTTGAAGTCTACTGTTTGTAATTAAAATATAATGTAAATATAAAAATACATGGCCTATTTCAATAAAAGAACCAAATTTTAAACTTTTTTTTTCCGGGTAGAGCGATGGATAATCATGCATTACTAAATTTTTCTTTTCTATATTGAAACAGAAAATCGCTCTACTATTATAATTTGATTTGATAGAAGCTTTATTATAAATTATCACAAAGAACCAACTGAATAAACTACGTATCTGCCAAGTGTCAATGGAACGCAGTATGTTGGGAGTAAGGAGAGTCGATAAAATAAGGAATCAAGCCATAAGGAACCAGACCAAGGTACAAGACATAGTCACAAAAATCAGGAGACTCAAATGGAAGTGGTCTGGACACACTATAAGAGGCTATAAGAGGCAGTGACAAGTGGAGCAAAAAGGTGACCCAGTGGTACCCAAGGGGCTGTAAGAGGAAAAGAGGAAGGCAGCGCAAAAGGTGGGACGACGACATAAGGCCAGTTGCTGGAGTCACATGGAGCAGGGTCGCCAGAGACAGGCACGAGTGGAGAAGGCTGGAGGAGGCCTTTGCCGATTGGCAAGTGGACATCCAGGACAAATAGAAACGAAAACTAAGAAGGAAAAAATAAAATAAAAATAAAAAACACCTGGATGGACAACAAGAGGCTATAATAAAATTATTATAAATTATACTAGCAAAATACATAACCCTTTGAATATATATACTGCCTTAAAAATTTCTTCACCTCTAAATTTTCACCGCTAAACCAAATTCTAAATTTCTAATCCCAACCACTTCTAAATACTTCTACCACTATATTTTATAAAACCCAGGCAATTGCAAGCTAGATCCACCTGCTGAATGCTCAGCACAACTCTACAAGCAAATTCTACAAATGAGTCTGAGATCCTGCCCGACAGACCGAAGACTTGCCCAAAATTTTTGTCATTATCGTTCATACCCCAAAATAAATTGAATACTATAAAGCATAAAATCAATTTAAAATCATGTATATCCTGCGCATTTCATGCAATAAAGCTTAAAATAAATAAATAACTAACCTGTGCCAACAAAACTTGATACACAACTCGGTTAACTAACTTCAAAACATGAATCTAAATAAAAATAACATTCTTTCTACGACTTTATTTCTAATGTAGAACATCGATAGCCCTCTATGTACTTGTAGTATATAACAACTCTACATGTCAGTCTTACAGCCGCCGGTCAACGGAAAATATTCTACAAATGACAACTCTACAAATGATTCCAACATGCAGACAGACAATTTGACCTTATAAGAGCTCCGTGCTCTTACCCCGAAAATTACCAAAGTATCACTTACAAGAGAACTGAGAAAATAAATACTATTTTCTTCCCAAGATAGTTATGTATGTTGACTCCCGGGCCTCCCGGCCAGTTACAGTGAATGCATAACCGCTGACATTGCGGTAAGGATGTTATGCCCAGAGCGCCCGCGCACAGGTGGCGAGTACCGGGAATCAAGCCCACCGCTGTGTATGAGATAGTTCTTACATAGAATAAGTTAGTTACAGTTTAAGCTTCAAGCTGTTCACTCATCTTATATTTTAATCATTAAAGTTAAGTCCAAGTAACCTGAGTTTTACCTTGAAACGTCCTCATGAGCTCCCAACTTTAACTGGCGCAGCCTTGAAGGATATTCGTGAAAATAGTGCGTATAGTCGCGTCGCGTGATAAAGGACACTACTATTGGTTCTCACGCGTAACTCGAATATCTTCGAACCAAATAAATAAGTTAAATTGTGGACATTAATTGAATTACAACGTGAGGTACGTGATAAAAGGTGTCATCAGCGGCGGAAGTCATGGCAATCGGCGGTTTGTGAGTAGACCTTTTTGCATTCCTTGCTTATTCCTGATTTTTCCTGAAAGCTGGTGAAAACTCGTGTTACTAGTAGGTTTAGTAGTAGTTGTTAATAGTAGATTTTCGGATAAACTTCACTGGAAACTCTAGCAAATAGTGTTTAAGTTATCGTGCTCTGCTCTCCATCGATAGAGTGGCGTAAATTATAAGAAACTGATATAGGAATAAGTGCTAAAAGTGTTTTGTGCTAATTTTTCGAAAAAAAAAAAAAAAAATAATAATAAATAAATTTGTGTTTTTTTTTTTTTGAGCCAGTAAATAGAAATTCGTGATTTCACATTGATCATAAATTTTATTAAAATAAAATGGCTCAAGTACAATTACAAGTAATTCCCAAAGAGATGATTGATATCATCCCTAGATTTGAGGGTGACAATAAACAATTAGATTTATTCATCCGTAAAGCTGAATATGTAATTCAGAGATTTAGAGGTGTAGATGAAAATGTTATTCAAGATGAATATGTATTTCATGCTGTAACGAGCAGACTTATTGGTAGGGCTGCGACCCTCCTGAGTGAACGAGGAGATTTGGTGTCATGGGATCAATTAAAAAGTGTATTACGCCAACATTTCGGTGATCCTCGTTCAGAGCAATGTATTGCTATTGAATTAGAAAATTTAAAAATTAAACAAGGAGAATCTTACACCGATTTTTGCAATAGAATTCAGCACGTAAGAAGTACTTTATTTGCTAAGGTCAATGAAACTGACGACGAACAATTACGAAATGCTAAGACGACAATATATAATAATACCGCATTAAACTCGTTTTTGTATAACCTTCCCGAGCACATGCTTAGGATAGTGCGTCTGAAGGGTTGCTCCACTTTGGAGAGTGCGTTAAGTGTGGTAACTGAGGAAGTGAATTTTCAACTCCAGTACAATTCTAAAAACGGCACGCGTCCAGTGCAACAGCAGCAAAACTCACAGCCACGTCTGACCTTCCAACAACCACCACAAAATCGTTATTTTAGCGTTCCTCAACAAAACAATTTTAGATTTGGCATTCCTCAAAATTCGACACCGAGACCAAATGGTTTCCAACCCAATTCAACGCCGAATCGGGGTTTCAGATTTGGTATCCCAAATCAGCCACAGCTAGGTTTTAGGCCTACTTCTAATCAAGTATTTGGGTATGGTGCACCCCAACAATATAATGGATTTAGATTTGGCACTCCTGCTCAACAAGGCTACAGGCCTTTGCCCAATCACGGTTTCAACCAACAAACAGCATCTCCAGGCTTTCGGTTTGGTGGTCCACGGGTTCAGCCAAACCTAAGAGCCCTTGACAATTCTGACGTCACCATGCGCACAGTTAGACAGAACAACTTGGTCGTGCCATGCGAAAATGATAACCTGTTTTACAGTGACACCCCGCAGTATTTAGACAACGAATATTACTATGAACAAGAGCCTGTTGAACCGACTCAAATCGAAGAAATACCTGAAGAAAACGCGAATGATGAACAAAACGTAATCGAAACTGAAAAAACAGTTAACGGCCTCGAAAAACCCAAAGCCTTAGTGATCAAATTAAATTGCGACAAAATTTCGGAATTACCGTGTATAGAGTTACCGGAAATCGGTGCACGCTTTATGGTCGACACGGGAAGCACCCGATCTTTCATAAATACTACACTGGCCAATCGCTATTTTTCGGAATTTAAATACACAGAGCCCTTTGAGGTGATCAGCACCCACGCAAGAAGCATGCATAACGAAATTATATATATACCACTTCTAGAAACCTTTAAAAGTACGGAATATCACAAATTTTATGTATATGATGTCGCCCAAGGTTATGACGGACTGATTGGTTCTGACTTACTCCAACAATTAGACGCTACAGTGAACATGAAAGATCTTATGTTACACACACGGAATACAAGCATACCAATTATATACAAACCTCCTTGCGAAAGAATGCCATCTGTACTAGAGAATGACGACATTGTTGACCAAAGTTCAATGAGTGTAAACATCGATCCAAACGAATGGAATAAACCTGATACGGAAACAGCACATTCACATACGTCAAGTACCTTAGCGGCTTTAGAAAATGATGACATTGTTGACCAAAGTTCAATGAGTGTAAACATCGACCCAAACGAATGGAATAATCCCGTTACGGAAGCAGAACATTCATTTACGTCAAGCACTTTAACGGCTTTAGAGAAACATAGTAAACCCAGTACAGATGCTGTGCACTCCGCAAAGTTTGTAGACACCATTAGCATACCAATTCTTCACAATGCCATCGACACAAAACCTAATCAGAGACTGACATATGATTGGAACAGAAATCAAAAAACGCAATACCTCTTGAAACAAAAAGATAGAGTTAGAAAAAAACGGGGCGGCGAAGCCGAATTTGATGTTACAAAAGGAGATACAGTATTCGTAAAAGGAGTCAATGTAAGACGTAGAAATGTACCTCGCTACCAAAAAGCAAAAGTTAAGGGCGAAGTCGCTAGAAACATTGTACCCATAGAAATTCGCGGCAGAAAAACTAAAACTCCAATTAAGGATATCAAACGTCTTCCGCAGGGTTGCCACCCACGTACTGATCCAGGGGGCACAGGGCCAGGTCCTCCTTCAACAAATGGAAAATGACAGAGGTATTCTTCCGATCAGATACGACAAATGGGCTATAGTTAAGGTTTTAGATTTAAATTTGCTTTGTGAAGACTATAACAATACAAAAAAAAAAAAAAAAAAAAATTTGTCCAAATACTCCCATCGCGTAGAGTTAAACGTGGAATTCTAAACCCCCTTGGCTCTTTAGTTAAGGCTATAACTGGTAATCTAGATCACCAAGACGCCCTTAGGTATGATAGATTGATAAACGAATTAAAGTCGAGCCAGGATGCAACTAACAAAAGGTTCACCTTGGTTAGAAAAATGGCGGATTCATTCATAAATGCCACCAATTCCTCTCGATCTAACTTCATTCAGCTGGACAAGGAAATATGGGAATTAAGAAAAATGTTTAACCAAACTGCAAGTAATCAGACCGTCAACAAAATCATTCTTACATTTAATTTGTTTTTGCATAATTTTATGACGCTGTATGTCCGCCTGGATGAAATAGAAACAGCCATAACATTTAGTAAGTTAAGAACCCTACACCAAACCATTGTGGATAGCGATGAATTGTTAACTATGCTAAGAACTATTGAATCAAAGAACATTTTAGTGTACCCTGTTAACTTAGAGAACTTATTAAAACTTGAACAATGTATAGAATTAAAAGCTTACACTAAAGGAAGTACAATAACATTTTTGCTAGACATTCCAGTTATTCGAAAGGAAACTTATTCCTACTATAAAATCTTACCCTTACCAACCGTAAATATCCATAACCAAATAACCGTTATCATACCTGTACATCCTTATATCCTCGTAAAAGGGTCGAAAACCGAGCCGGTTGCTACACCGTGTATGGAGATTGAAGAAGGCTATTTCCTCTGCCAAGAAAATGAAATACTCCCGTTAACCCCTGACCGCTGCGTAGCAGATTTGATGAAATTTAACACAAATACCAGCTCTTGCCATCCTGTGGTTGCTAACATACAAGGGCTAAAAATAGAAACCCTGCAACTAAATCAATGGCTAATTTTTACAAAAGAGCCCCTCACACTGAAGAGGTTCTGCGAAACAGGAGTCACTCAGCACATGATCCGAGGCACTTACATACTTACCTTGGAAGACAATTGTGAAGTAAGGATCACAGACATCTTTTTGAGCCAACATTTAATAAAAGGGAAGGATGTACCAGTAACAAAATTACCAATTATAAACCTACCAGAGATCGATATGCCGACACCGCTACCAGAGAGGAAGCCTCTGAATTTGAACGGAGTTAACCTGGCGGATTTGCAGTTCATACAATATGCGTTACAGAAAAGTGATAGTGAAATAGTGGAAAGTAGTAATGAAAGCATAGTGAAAGTGAAAGGTATCAGTGTCTGGACATTGGGGCTATATATAATCCTAGTTTTAGGCACATGTATAACCATTTTTGCTAAATATAAGAAACTTTTATGTTTTCAAAATCATCAGTCGCAAAATCGTCCGACTGAGGATTTTGAACTTGCGGAGGGAAGAGTTATGTATGTTGACTCCCGGGCCTCCCGGCCAGTTACAGTGAATGCATAACCGCTGACATTGCGGTAAGGATGTTATGCCCAGAGCGCCCGCGCACAGGTGGCGAGTACCGGGAATCAAGCCCACCGCTGTGTATGAGATAGTTCTTACATAGAATAAGTTAGTTACAGTTTAAGCTTCAAGCTGTTCACTCATCTTATATTTTAATCATTAAAGTTAAGTCCAAGTAACCTGAGTTTTACCTTGAAACGTCCTCATGAGCTCCCAACTTTAACTAGATATTCACTGTTCAGTATACTATAGTTATGTTCAAACCCACTTACTTGTTTTAATCCTAATCCTAATGTTGACTCCAATATAAAATACCACTCACATTCCATTTACACTGCACTTAATCTCAAATCACTCATTACCTAGACTCCCTGATTAATTTATAACAAACAACACATTAACTTTCAGTTCAGACATGGTATTTATCTAGCTTCCGACTTTTACTAATGAATGCACTATCTTTGGCGTCAACGCACACTTTAACTAAACTATAATGTTCGATTATTAATCCACTCGGAAACCGTATCATATTTAATTATTTTTAACACCATGATACTAAAGAAATTACAATGATTAGCAAAACTACTTTTCTCTCAACTCTCCAAGAACTGTCAAATCTCAACGACATTCATATACTACGTTCAGAAATTGGTATCTATTGTCTACATTATGAATCCATTACGCCTCTTACAAACGTCAAACGTCATCTACTATTTTACTTAAACGTTTGCAAACGACGGTTTTAAATATTTGTGACAGAAAATCATATTTTTAAAGAAATATATCATAATTATTAACATCATCTACACAAAATAATTTATTTAGAAACGTTAAGGAAACCAGTATACGTATATTTTGTTATCCACTCAACTATTTTAGGTCGTATCCATACTAGACGTCATTGACCCGATATCGCGACGTCGCTGTCTACTACTATAATTTCAGTCTTAATGCTGACACATAATAGCAATAACTACAACCGAATATATTTATTATATTTAAGGGTAAACCTAATCATTCGAAAAAATATTGGATGAACTGTATTATAATTGTTTTTAGCATCCTTGATATTGTGCGATCACATAACATTTTTTTTTTTTTGTGAGGAAAATATTATTCAATATAGCAAAATGAATCGCAATAAATTTTTAACAGATAAAAATTTATAACCAAACTGTCAAATTTTAAATGACACTAACAAGCGTATTTTCCATCGGGCAATTGACTCATAGGAACTTGCAATGATATCCGATAATGTGGACACTGCCTCCTGTCCTTATTTTACTGACAACACTGATCTTAACTTCAAACCTACCACTACAAAGGGAATCTACTAACCGATACTCTATCCTTAAATTGTTAAATCAAAGATGGATGATAATTCTTCATTTGTTGTTGTATACAAATACAATATTTTAATATACCTAGTGACATAACTATTTTCGTAGTATGAACAATAATTTTAAATGCAAAAACTAAGTGAAGTATAAATTACCACCGTGTGAAATTAAAGAAACCTAGTTTGTGACTGACTCGTTTCTTTGTTGCCAAACAAAGAAAGTAAGTGCTTCGTGTTTCTTTGAAGCGAACGATTTTGATAAAACTTGAACCCGATTTTTAACTGGTAAGTTATTTTTATATTTTCTGTCTCTTCTATTGATTAAAACCATCTCACATACATACTTTGATGAACAATTTCTATAGCCTATACGAGCCTACTTGAAAAGTCGAAACTTTTATGTTAACAAAAAGTTGGTGTACCTATGTACAATGAAAAATACCATTTGATATGATTAACTCATCGCTACGAAATACAGTTAAATGTAAATAATACTATGTAGTTATACTGATAATGTCACGAAAAAGCTTTCTTGTATGTGGAAAAAGCCGAACTCTTTCTCTTTGTTTCCTTTCAAAAGTGTATACTTACAAATTACCAGATGATGATGAGGCCCTGGCTAATTTCAGTCTTAATGACGTGTATGCTGAATTCCAGAAAACCATCTATAAATGAATATATGCTTTCTCATCTGTCTAATTGTATGAGAACCAAAAATAATGATGATGAAATTTTCCTATCTTATTTCTAGATCATGGCCTATCTTATTTCTAGATTATGACTAGTTATTGGTATAATTGTATAATGTCAGTAGTTCAGTTCTTAAAAAATTACTCTAAATCTTTATACCTCTGTTCTTCAGAATAAATAAATGTACTATTCCACATCAAAACATATAATACCTATTGTTTTTATTTCAGGACCATGGTGATAAAATCTGCATATAGTAATGATCTACTCATTAAACCGATAACATGATAATCTGCTAACAACATCCTGTGAAAAACCTGACTTGGTCCGCTGACTCTACTTCAAAAATATTAACAGCTGCCTGTTTCATCACAAAATATGAATGACCCAATATGTAAGTACTTAAACTAATCAATCAGATGTCCTCATAATAATTTTTAGATCAAACAACTATACCCAATTCCGATTTTAGTGAAATTTCAATTTTAGTTTGATCACTCTCCATCGGGCTCCTTTGATGGAATTCCGAAATATACCTATTTATGCTATTTTCTTAATTTTTATAATCTAGAATGTTTCTATTAGTTCTAATAAATACAGATAAAAATGTTATACTCTTATAATGCTAATATCTTAACTTTTCAATTTTCAGTTGAAAGCGATGAACAAAAGTCGTTGACTGCCGGAAGAATAGCAAAACTTCTCATTTCCTACCTTCAATCAACATGGGTGACTCCTAATGTAAGTATATAAAATTAACCTATATATTGACTAAATTTCATAACATACAGATGTATAGTAGTATATTTTTGATAAAAACAAATTTCAATGTTAATATTCCCTCGGCAGTTTGAAATTTCAAAAACTATGGCATTTTATTAATTTATTTCCTATCTGGAATGTTTGTATTAATTCCTTAAAATGCAAATAATAAATGTTATTCTTATTTGATGTTAATTTCTCTACTTTTCAATTTTCAGAAAACAGTGGTGAACTACTCGGATCAGTAACTTCCAGATGATGAGCGGCAATCTACTGCAGTACTTCCTATGGTAATTAAATCATTTATATCTATACTGTATGTAGCACTAATATTTTTATAATAGAGATGCCCATATTACTTAAAAAACTAGTGCCTACGTCAAACCTCGGAACCAGACATGGACCCCGAGCCATCCTCAGTACACAAATATATGTACTGAACTATACTAAGATTATAATGATGATGTCAGAATAACATAAAACCAGTGCCTACGTCAATTCACAGTACCAAATAGCAAACCCCGGCACGCTTCAGTATGCAACTACAAATACTGGAATAATACTAAAATTATGATGATGATGTTCATATAACTTATAAAACTAATTCCTACGCCAAGTCATGGGATCAAATAGCAAACCCCAGCCTTCCCAAGCATGCAATCGCATCAGAACTACGCTATGATTATTATGATGATGATTTTCTTTATACTACGTCGGTGGCAAACAAACACACAGCCAGCCTAGCTGATAATGTCCATACATGAACATCTCTTTAATGCTTTCTATAGTGGTCTTTACTTTATGACTGAAGTATGATATGATGTTTATTTATTTATTTACAATGATGACTTGCTATCATTAATTACTATATGCAAATGACTCGCACCATTTCATAACTCATAAGCTTACAGATCTTCTATTATGATAATGATGATGACGCTGATCATGCTATAACAACTACGCCCCCTGTATCACTAGACTATGTTACAAGCCACAAATGATGATGATCATAACGGAACGCCCCCTGTATCTATAAACTATGATACACGACCGATCGAATGATCGCCCCCTAATGCAGTAAACTGTGATAACTTTAAACAATCTTTCAACTCTAAAAATATAATGTAGCAGTATGTAAACCTGTCACTAATGTTAACGCATTTACTTTTCTGTTCCAGATGCTGTTTATAACATACAGCAGTCTTCAAATTGATCCTACACTGCCTCTGCGACAAAGAACACACGGCCCGCCCGACAGCGACCTCCGCAGCCTACAGACGCAAGATACTACGAACTTCCACATACTTACAATACTTGTTATTTTATAAACCACCCAACGATAAATGATTACCGCCGCCTACGGACGTCTGCTACTACATACTTTACTTACTTTACCGGCATTACTTCGTTATTTGTCTTGATTGTAATAATAAACTATAATATTTTTCGTGTACAATTTTATAAGCGAAGGGTCCAAGTCCGAATTCGATCACACACCGTTTCACGACAACAAAATGTTGCCAAAAGGCAACCATAATCTATTTAAAAACATACAGAGCCCTAGGGCTCCCATCCTGGTCACGGCACCAAAATGTAGCTCCCCCCCTCTCTACCCCGTCTAACCATTATATTCCCCATAGTTTAAATAAAAGACCCGATGAAAATAACTTAATTTGATTTGATTTGGCCATGTGATCGTCTAGTGATAACCTACGTTGTGTACCGAATAACCCCGACTCTTTTATGCGAAACGAATCAGACTTGAACTCTTCACTATTTGACCTACTAATTTTTCCTACCAAATCTACCACGTATTTTCCTACTAAGTAGAATTATTTCTACCAAAATTCCATACATTTACAATAGCTTTCCTAACATATTTTACCTACTCAATATTTAGATTTTAAATACATAATAATAATATTATTATTGGTAATCTATCTCCAACAAGATCTACGTGTTCAGTTACGTTATTAACAGCTGGAGGTTTCCAATGGGCGGCAAATACCCTTGAAAGCCTTACTTTTTTCCCCTAAGTCAAAATCATCCTGCTACCATAAATATGCAGTAGAAAATAGAATCGTTGATACCCAATTTTAAGCTACAGCTAAAAAGGATAATTTTGACTGTTGTATGGTATGTCTTTCATATCTCATACAATGCTGTTAACACGCCAAGATGGAGATGGAACGTATTCTATACCAGAACTAGACATATTAATGAATATAAATCCATACTAATGAAAATAAATTCATTAATAAATCTTTAGATGAGAAGCATCTTTAACTACCAGTTCCCTCTACCCTAAACACTTCCCAATGTTTCCTAACCATTTACAAAAGTATATCTCTACTCTTTCCCAGCAATGAGTATTCTTTCACTCATGATATTGGAAAATAAAACTTGTAGACTGCTCCGCCTGCTACTTTCAGAGTTAGTTCCATCTTTCTGAACCAGCCCTGCTATCCTAATCATGATTGGAAGAATTGGACCTTTACAATACATAATACCTATAAAAATCTATGAAACCCAGTATTTTTAGTACCTATTTAAAGAAATTATTAGATACCTCTTATTTATTACACAATACACCAATAATCGCGTGAATACCTAAACCTAGATCCCTAAACCCTCTTTCCTAACGTCCTAATCCTACACATGACTTTAATCCTAATCTACTTACGTCCCCATATAGCTCTAATTCCTACTCTAGTGTATGCAAACCTCAACCGAGAGGTATTTACCATAGTGTTATGTAGTGAGGCCCTACTTTTACCTATATACCTAAACAGTTCCCTACTAGAACGTTCAAGTGGCTAGCTTGAGAAAATCAACCTAAAGCCTGTGTATTGTGTCATATCACAACTGACCGAAGTCTAAAGGGATCTGTGATATGAAACGCCCTAGCATATAATAGATTATATAAATATACATAATAAAGACCGAATTCCATATACTAGTGAGCCCTCTCAAGCGAAGAACCCTTCTATACCTCCTTCAATCGCGGAGGTCATGATCAGACTACACCAGTTGGACAATGGAACTCGCTAAGGGTAAAATACGTCCCATGTTGATAAATAGGAACGCCCAGACCCCCTAAACAGTCTGGTAATCTAAATGACTCTGGAATAAGCTTGTTTGACAAACCGTTAGGTTAAACGTATTCCATCAGACTAAACTGTATGTCTGGAATGTGATCTGGCTCTCTTAAAATAAATAGCAATAAATTTTAATCCGTAAAATAATAACGAAATTGAAAGTAAAGAAGATTCCCTCACTATGCGGAACATTTCCACATAACAACGGAATCTCAAACAAAAAATGACGAGAAACCCACCAAAAATAATCTATAGAACCAGAGTCACAAACAATCGAAACAATAATAATCCGTCCGCTCCGCCTGCCCGGCTATTTATAACTACGAATTGTCCTCGCAGTCCCTAACGGCCCTGACGCCCCTGACGCCCCTGCTTTCCCCGCCGCCCCTGCTGGTCTCGCCTCAAACAAAACTACTCCGCGCGTGCTTACGTTTACGGTCGCAATTTATTATGCTCTCACGACATAGGCTCTTATTGACATATGTTGTAGCCGCGCCGGCGGCGGTCATGTTTGTGATTATTAATAGATTTTGCGTCGTAATTTGTAAAGCGTTTATTTAATTGTGTATATAACTTTGATTAGTTTTTAATGAAATACTTAAGGCAAAATTACCGATCTTTGTTTAGCATTCGGTAAAGGACAGGCGTTCATTGTAAGCGTCTAGTTACATGGGCTGCTTTATCATAACCCCTCCGAGGGGGTTGAGCTGGACGAGGTTTTAGGAAAATAGTTTTTTTGTATGAAGACTGGTTTGAGGGTGAAGATGTGGCCACATTTGAATATGATTTACCTAGTGTTGGATGAAGTTTATTGGCTTCAGCATAAGAAACATTAGTTTCTGCCATCGTTTTTTTGATGTTACACTGACGAGTATATTCCGGACATGATTTGCTAGTAGCAAGGTGTCCCGTTTCTCCCTTGCAATTAACGCATTTGGCGACATCGTTTTCATCTTCACATCTGTCTCCCGAGTGGCTACCGCCACAACGGAAGCATCGGGGAGCTGAGCGACAAGTATTTTTCGTGTGCCCGAATCTACAGCACTGGTAACACTGGATTGTAGGGTAAGTATACAAGTCCACCTGGAACGAGTTATAACACGCAAAAATTCTGGGTGGAAGGACTTGCCCATCGAACGTAAGAACTACTGTTTCTGATGGAACCCACATGTATGTTCCGTCTTGATAGTTATTTTTTTTAAAGTTAAGGCGTCTTGATTTTATTATGGGACCGCACCCAATAGGGACCTTAACAAAGTTTAGGATATCTTCCGGAGTCCACTCTGTAGGGATTCCCTTAACAATTCCTGTCCTCGTCACGTTAAATGATGGGATAAACGCCTTGTATTGTCTGTTTGTAATTGTGTTGGAAAGCAGGAAATTGTTGGCGTCCTGAGCTGAGTGGAAGCTAATTGAGACTCTGTTGCGGCCAATACTCTTTAAAGATCCATCAACTACATTCGGGAACTCCCTCTGATGTTTCTGAATGAACAGACCAAAAGTCACCGGGTGAAGTGTGGCACCTGGGGACTCACTGTCGTACTGAACGTGGACTGTGTAAGGACCTGGGTCATTTAACTTGTAACTTTTCCTGTCCGAGACAGCGAGTGACGGAGTTGCAGGTAGGCTCTCAATATGTGATGGTGGAGGCGATGCCTGAAGTGGGGTCGGGGGTGTGATTACTAGAGAGGGCTGAGATTTATATCCTGATGATTCAGGGATCTGACTCTGCTGACCTAGCGGTAATGAAGAATCTTGGGACATTGGAAGATCTGTAAACGTATTTTTGGTGGGAATTTGAGCAATCACTTCCTCATTCGATACTTCTGATGGTGATGACTTAGATCGAGACCTTGAACGGGAGTGCGAACTAGACTTTCCCTTTTTCTTTTTATGAGATCTGACCTTCCTTCGTTTACCCTGCGTTTCAAACATTTCCACATCATTTTTATCATTTACGTTATCATTTTTGACTGTTAAATAAGCAGCCGGTGACGGGGGAGCCAAAAAAGAAACCTCGTTCAGCCCCCCCGGGTCAACGGAAAACGTGCATAATTTGAGTAGAATCACAGAATAAGTAATAGTACTACGTACAGAAGTCTCACTGTTAACAAATCCGCGCGAGGCAAGCCAAACGTGCCGACGCTTGCTCGCTACATCACTTTCTCTCGCATTGATAGTCACCCGACGTGGGACCTTTGAGCGGCGTGATGATGTCACGCGAGTGAGTCGCCCCTGGGGGCCGATTTTTGAGTTTCGAACGCTCGAATTCAAAAGCGAGTGGTAGAAAATAGTCACACGCGGCAAATTGTCACGATTATTGTCGCATGAACCTAATAAGAGCTATTTTTGAGAGTCACCACTCGAAAGCTTGACTATCGATATTTTGCATATAGAGGAGGAACAGAATTGGAAAAGGCGTCTCTAAACAATGCAAGCGGCAAGTCATGTAACAGTTGGGGTGACAACGTTATCAGAGGGTTTGGACCCTGCAGAATACGGATCTGCCTGTCGCCATCTCGAAATTTGAGCCGGAAGTACGGTATACCGGAAAAGGTGCAGCCCATACAAAAAAATTCGTAGTACATTTAATAAATTGTTGCTCTGGTACTCTAAAAGAGGTCCGATTGATATGGTTTTTTGGTATGTTGTGAAGGACAATATTAGCCATGGTAACCTAAAAATTTCGGCCCTCCAGCTCCATAACTTTGGCCGCCATCTTGGAAATAGTGTCATTTTTTCAGTTCTTTGCTTTTACTGTCGTCAAAGTTTATTCCAGTGCTAAACATAGTTCTACAATATTGTAGAATACAAAATTTGCTAAAACTTTTGGGTACAAAGATTTTTTCCATGACCCCTAGGGACGAAGATATGACAGGATATATCATTAAAAAATGCCACTTTTTTCTAGTTTTCCGTTCATGTTTACATTTTAAGTGCATTTTAGCACTAACTATAGTTCGGCAATATTATAGATCACGAAATTTGCTATAACTTTTGTATTGAAATATTTTTTCCACGACCATTAGGAAAGAAGATATGAAGTCATCTATGGAGTAGCACCGTTGAAATTTGCTACTTTTGCAGTTTTCTTCTCATATTTAGGTTTGAGTGCATTTAATCGCAATCTGTAGGGGATCTATGATGGTCGAGTGATAGCGGGATAGACGACAAGATAAAGCATCTGTCACTTTCCGATCTATACCACTTCAATCCGTCAGAAGACAAAATCGTCTGTTTCCACGATACCTAGAAGATCGTAGGTACTTTGAATTTTCATATAATTTTGTCTTCTATAATATTGCTGACCGAGAAATGCACTAAAACAAAAATATGTGAAGAAAACTGGAAAAGTAGTAAATATCGACGGTAGTACCCCATAGGTGACATCGTATCTTCTTTCGTGATGATCGTGGAAAAAATATTTCAATACAAAAGTTGTAGACAATTTTGTAATCTACAATATTGCTGAACTATAGTTAACGCTAAAATGCACTTTAAACGTAAATATGAGAGGAAAACTAGAAAAAAGTGGTAATTTATAATGATATCTCCTGTCATATCTTCGTCCCTAGGGGTCATGGAAAAAATCTTTGTACCCAAAAGTTTCAACAAATTTTGTGTTTTACAATATTGCCAAACCATGTTTAGCACTAAAATGAACTATAACGACAGTACAAGCAAAAAACTGAAAAAAGTGACAGATTTTCCAAGACGGCGGAGAAAGACGTGGAGCTGGAGTGTCAAAAATTTCGGGATACGATGACAAATATTGTTCTTTACGGCATATCAAAAATCCATAACAATTGGACCATAGTTAGGGTACCGGAACAACGATTTACCAAATGTACAACGAAAAAATTTGTATGGGCTGCACCTTTTCCGATATAACATTCTTCCGGCTCAAATTTGGGGATGGAGACAGGCAGATCCGTATTCTGCAGGGTCTAAACCCTCTGATTACGTTGTCACCCCAACTGTTACACGATTTGCTTCTTGTATTCTACTTCTTCAAAAATGGGCCTACTCTAATATTGATACCGGTCATAAAATATGTAAACGTAAATACGTGATGAAATGAGTAGTCCCTTCATTCCGCTTCTTTACAACTGACACGGTTGGTGGCCGAACTAAAAAATCAGTAGATTACTGCAGAGGCCGTGAAGTAAGGAAAGTAAGGGACTGCTGGACGAGAGCCGGGTTTTTTTTCTTTTTTTTTTTTTCTTTTTTTTTTTTTCTTTTTTTTTTTTTTTTTTTTTTGCGAAAACCGTCATTATACTCGATTTCGACTAATTCAGGGATAACGTTTTCAAATTTTATATTTATACCTACTAGACAGACATGGTAGTTTTTTTTTTTAAATGTGCAAGTGTGGTTAAAGCGTCTAGTGGTGGTTGGCATTGGCAGTATGTAATTTTTCCTTTGTCAGTTTAATAATGTAAGCAAATTTAAAAAGTTACAGTAGCGGCCAATAATCTTTTTTCTTAGGGTTTTCATCACGGAATAATAAAAACCAGTGGAAATGGCAAGGGGGCGTGCCGCGCTGCCATAAATATGAGGAGATACGCAGCATTGCTTCAGTTCGCAGCTTTCGCTTGTGCGTGACAGTTGTGTCGCTACCATTACAAAAAAATCTAAATTGCATGAAAAATGCCATATTGTGCAGTTTTGGAGTACAAAAACGATAGCCGGAGCAAAAACGTTGCCAATGATGGTGTTTCATACCATCGCTAAGTCTTATTTTATTTTATTTCCAATAATTTCTAATTTTCTGTTTTAGGGCATTTTAAGCATATAGACACCAAACAAAAATAAACCTTATCATTAAGCAATAGAGTTGATTTTGCACCATACGTCAAAGTATGCAGCAATCTAGAACATTCGCTACTCAAGTAGTGCGCGGATGATGTCGATAAGTTATCGATATTTGGTGCAAGTTATCTATTATAAAGATTGAAATATAATTCAATGTTTTTTAGGGTTTAATAGTAAAATAATGTAATTCATTGTAACTAGTGTACGGGGATTAAATAATGTATCTGTATTTCAGAGTTATTAAAATTTTTGCACTGATATTATTGATTTTCATCAAAATCGTTAGAGCCGTTTCCCTGATCCCCGAAATATATATTAGAATTGCTCGTTTAAATACATAAGATACAGTATAAGTCAGAAATATATTGACAGAAGTAATTTTTTTTTAAAACTAATTTACGACATTAATGTTTTTTTTTCGTTATTTTAGACTAAGTTAGAATACATTTTGGACGTAATTAAATGCCATGACCTATTCTTATTTTTAGGGTTCCGTACCCAAAGGGTAACACGGGACCCTATTAGATACTAAGACTCCGTTGTCCGACTGTCACCAGGCTGTATTTCATGAACCGTGATAGTTAAACAGTTGAAATTTTCACAGTTGAGTATTTTTGTTGCCACTGTAACAAACACTAAATAACAAAAAAAAATATTTAAGGGGGGTTTCCATAAAACAGACACGTTTTTTTGCAGTTTTTAGGGTTCCGTACCCGAAGGGTCAAAAAGGGAACCCTATTGGTGACGCCCAGGAGTCCGCCCGTCCGTCCGTCCGTCGTCTGTCACAAAATGTTGTTCCTAAGAATTTTTTAACTTCCCGTTGACCTATGCACTTGAAATTTGGTGATAATGTTTATTATTACGTATATTTTACCAACAAATACTAATATATTGATAAATCACTTTTTTGTGGTTGGTTCGGAACCCTTAATGTGCGAAGTCCGACTCGCAATTGGCCGGTTTTTACAGATAATGGTACAGAATCCGGCGTGCGCGGGTCCAACTCGCACTTGGCCGGTTTTTATATTTTTTTTATATATGCGTGTGTGGTAAAATAAAGACTTAATAATGTATATATTACACTTGCTACATTATTACCTGCATTATTATTTATTGAATGCTACCAGATATCTGATACTAGATAATGACCAAAGTTATTAATTCCTTCTTAAATAAAAATGTTTTCGTACATTAATATTACAATATCGATAACTTGGAAGTGAAGTATAGCACATCACTAAAGTACACGCAAAGTGCTCTATCGACGAGTAGCCGAACTAGGGTATGTACTCTTATAGTTTTTCTCTTAGCAGTTCAGCTATTGAACGCTAGATGGCAGAACTTTGAAGGCGCAAAAGAATTTTAATCATTTCGCATGCACTTAAAGTTTAAATTAAGTGAAAGCTCCGTTGTTCATAGCACCATTTTAAATAAAATACTACGACCAATCACTTTCAAGATTTCAATGTGTTTAGCATTATGATAGTGTGAGTTTTAGCGACACCGGTCTCGATACTAATCGCGACTTATGCCATTTCCACTGGTTTTTATTATTCCGTGGTTTTCATAGGTAGTGTAGGTAGGTAGTGTAGGTAGGTAGCTTCATTTCTTCATTTCGTGCCATTAACACACACATACATGTCCGAGCATGTTTGAGAAAATTTATATTATTAGCGTAATATTAAATTCAAGTAGAAAGTAAATATATTCGGGATGAATTACTTAGTGGGTACTAAATTCTACTGATAGAATTGAATACGAGTGGTCAGTACCACTCGACTTCGAATTTTCTATCGCTCGAATGTCAAAAATAGCATGTCATCGTTTTTTGACAGATCTCGAGTGAAAAGTCGACCGTTCGAAACTCAAAAATCGGTCCCCTGGTAGAATGCAAAGACTACAGACAGTCCCCCATTTAAAACATCTAGTGGTGTGAGAACGAGCTACTCTAATTAAGCGACATCTAGTGAGGAAAAGCCAAACTATATAGTGTGTTACTTGATCACTAGATGGCGCTAAAATTAATGCATAAGTCTTGGACATCTAGCGGTGAAAAGCCAAACTATTTAGTGTGTAACTTAATCGCTAGATGGCGCTA
The DNA here is from genome assembly GCA_951800055.1 of Cenopis cana. Classification (NCBI taxonomy): domain Eukaryota; kingdom Metazoa; phylum Arthropoda; class Insecta; order Lepidoptera; family Tortricidae; genus Cenopis; species Cenopis cana. The sequence continues at coordinate 8,250,567 of OX637476.1, read as the reverse complement.
AAATTAATGTATAAGACCTGGGAGCCGATTTTTGAGTGTCGAACGCTCGACTTTTTACTCGAGATCTGTCAAAATACTATGACGTTTTGACAGATTTCGAGTAAAAATTCGAGCGTTCGAAACTCAAAAATCGGCCCCCTGACATCTAGCGGTGAAAAGCCAAACTATTTAGTATGTCACTTGATCACTAGATGGCGCTAAAATTAATGTCTAAGAGCTGACATCTAGCGGTGAAAAGCCAAACTATTTAGTGTGTTACTAGTTCACTAGATGGCGCTAAAATTAACGTATAAGACCTGACATCTTGCGGTGAAAAGCCAAACTATTTAGTGTGTAACTTGATCGCTAGATGGCGCTAAAATTAATCTAATTTGCCCACAAATTTGCCGCTATTTCTTTACACCTTTCACTAACTGTATGGCTAGCCCATAATGGCCTCGAGAGTATCTCGATTCTCGGCTTATCTTGAGCTATGCGTCTTTTTTTGATAGGTGCTGTTAAAAAGTGACGGATAGCTCGAGATAAGTCGACAAACCGTTGCTTTCGTGGACACGTTTTTGACGAACTGGCTGTAAATTTTGGTGGTATTTCTGAGTTAGGTGGTAGATGTCCCGTACTTTTATCAGATAGCTGAGAACGGCATTGAAATCTTTATCCAAATTCCACAAAATAGTGACTACGAAAGTGATTTGGAATAAATGCCCGAATAATGACCCACCTAGGTATAAGAAGGAAAATTAAGTAATACCTGGGCCAGGGCGTGGGACTGGGCTGGGAGGTTTGGCCTATGTAGTGGGTTTACGGCCTGCTAATTTGATGCGCCAGCTTGCGGCCACTTGAATGATTTGATGAACATAGGAAATTTTCTCGATTTTAAATATATTCCCATTTATATAGCTACCAATTAAAATGCATACATCTCCCTGTTTCTTTAGAAACGGCGTTCTTTAGGCGGCCGAAAACTGACGCAGGCCGCGTAACTGGCCCTAGCAACCCTATAGTGTGAGGAATTCGGAAGGAAAAAGGTTGGGTCATAAAAAAGATGGTTTAAAGTCGTTTAATTATGTAATGCTATTTATTTATTTACATACCTAACGACGTTCGGCTTATGAATTTCATAAATTTGTGTTTTTCTCAGGGAATAGTCAGTAGGTAGGTTTAAGTTGACCGCAGACATAAAATTTAATGACCGACCACGGGTCCTATTCCATGAGGACGATTCAATTACCTAAACAACATGCATTCCAGAACTTCCTATATACCCGCTGTAAACTCTCGTGTGAGAGCACTCGCGCTCGGCCTGCCTCGCTGTGCAATGTGCACAGAAGGGGAATATGGAACTACCGGCGAGACAACTACATTAGTAGATTGTGTCACAACACAAGGGAGCAAAATGACATATTTACGGCGTGGGTGTAAATTGAATCCTGAACGAAGCGAAGGGTTATATAATAGAATCCCGAACGTAGCGAGGGATTCTAAAATAGAATCCTGAGCGTAGTGAGGGATTCAAGAATTAACGCCCAAGGTGGAAATAATTTTGCTTCCATGTGACACATACCTATTGAGGATAATGAAAGATCTGAAAAAACAATGGTTGTGCATTTATTTTATCAAAATCGATACAATAACTTATTACTTACACGTTACAGAAAATTGTCATTTTGATCGCTCCTAGCAGGGAAGAAAAATGTCACTTTGATCCCTCCTAGCAGGGAAGAAAAAGCCCTTATCCGAATAGGTGATGTGAAAAAGTATTTATCTGTGGGCGGGACTTGTGCTAGACCGGACCCCTCCCCCCCTGGACACTCACCCGAGCGCTCTCGTACGAGTGTAGGTACAGAGGGTATAAAACACTCAAGGCCACGCTGTATAACCTGAGTTGTCCTATCACATTAAAACAATATTCATTCTATCAACACTGCACACATTATATTATAACACAATTAAAACCGAAATCTTGCGGGGAAGTGTTTTGTTGATGTCAGGATTGTTGTTATACACCGGATACACACCGGATATGCGTTAAAGGGAGAAAGACAAATTCTCATTTCATTCCCATTTTTTTCTTTATCTTTATTCCACCGCATAACTGCGTCCTGTCCTGTACGATGGATGGGTCTAGCCTAGCCGGTGGGACCATGATTGTGTGGATCCGGCATTCCACACAGACTAAAATGCAAAGTTGGACCCTTTCGTAATCTGATGAAAGTTAAGGACATGGACCCTAATTTTATTCCTTATTTGAGTAATTTTGGCCCTTGCGGTAGCTTAGGTCTTGATACCTATGTATCTAATTATGAATTTCAATCAATATTACCAACTGTCCTTAGCTATCAGCCACATAAAGAATCTTGCAACTACTTGACCATTAAATCGATGATTTGGCCCATATAAAGTTGTTTTTATCAACACGCACAAAAAGAGCTGAAATATAACAGGAATATTCGGGACGGTTAGTTTATATTTTACACAAAGTATCAAGATATGTTTGATTTCGTCAGAGCCGTCGCAGCAGTTGTCGTCGCCGTAGCAGTTGGTGGTGCCGGTCTCTCATTCATTATAGGTATACGCACACACTTATTATTAGGTATACGCACACACACGCACACACGACTCTAGTCTCGGAGACCAGCCGCCGCGGAGTATTTCTCACACATTAACCTTACCGAGTTACCGCTGTCGTAGTGTGCGAGTCTCCGTCATTTAATTGTATGTATGTGTATCCTAATGAGAGATCGGCCTCACTGTCAGGCACGCACCACCGGTTCTATGGTCGCGGGGCTCATAGGATATGCAAATGTCTCTGAATCTGACTTGATAACCCCAAACTCTCAAGAACAGTTTATTAAACGGCCATCGTAGATCGCAGTGGGCAGTAAAGGCGTCACCGCCGGTTCCAGCATCATCGGAGCTCGTGCATGCTGTTGTCACAGCCGTAAGTGCATGTCGCTGTCATTCGGACAGTTGGCGTACGCATCGCAGAATCTTGTGCAATCCTCGAAGTATCAAGAACAGTTGATTTCATCACTAGCATCACCACAGTTGTCATAGCCGTCACAGCGCACGGTTGTAGGCACGCACCGCCGGTTCCTGCACTGGACCTCGTGCTTGCTGCAGCCGCCGTCGCAGCCTTGAGGCTCGTCGCTCTCATCGGGGCAGTCGGAGTAGCCGTCGCAGAATCTTGAGCCGAGTATGCACTGCCCGTCTGTGCAGGTGAACTGATCTTCTGGGCATTCTGCTAGAACAAATGTAACGGTACCTAATTATGCATTTAGTGGGCGCACGGAGGTCGGTAGGTACCTAATTGAAGTTAGTGGCCGCACGATGGGCACAGTTGATGCGAACATTTACAATGCTCACAGGGCTGCTACCGCGAACGGCTTTCGAAATTTTCCCTCTCTGTCGCACTTGCTAGTTTCCAGATAAGTGCGACAGAGAGGCAAAATTTCGAATGCCGTTCGCGGTAGCAGCCCTGAACATCCACCCATCAGGCGAACCAGCACAAGCCTAACCTCCGCAACATCGTTGTTATTTATTAATCTTGTGGCCGCCGCCGCCGTAGGTAACCTGTAGGTATAGTTGCCTCCTATTTCATCAACTACATACCTAATTGTCATTTTGACAAAGATCATATTCGACATAGATTGCCAGCCCGATAAGTAAACCACCTTTACTTGTCAACCTATCAATGCACATCGAATTGTCATTGTCAGGTGACAATTGTCAAGTTACAAATTTAGAAATAAAGGAAAAATTGAAAAACTTAAGCACCGAGCAGGATTCGAACCAGCGACCTCCCGGCACTCGCGGCCAGTCGCTCTAGCCAACTAAGCTATAGGCGCGATTACTACCCGGCCTGAAATTCGTCAATCCTTCCTTCATTTATACAACGCCTTAAGGGAGGCGTACATCGACATTTACCAGAAGACTCAGGCTTCATTACAGGGTAGGATTGACGAATTTCCAGCCGGGAAGTAATCGCACCTATAGCTCAGTTGGCTAGAGCGACTGGCCGCGAGTGCCGGGAGGTCGCAAGTTCGAATCCTGCTCGGTGCCTAAGTTTTTAAATTTTTCCTTTATTTCTAAATTTGTAGTTTGCGTTAGCAGCGTTACTTTACTGCTTACCTAATACAAAATTAATTGTCAAGTTGGTGAAACAGGAGCTTGGTTTTGTATTCACAAAGCTTAGCGACTATAGGTCTGTACTGACCTCACGCAAACTAGTGAGATGAAGTCGGTGACAATGTAGCTATGAATCGATTACCTACTGTGTAGATATAGCGAAATATGATAAAAAATTATATTCGCATTTTTGATAAAAATAGTTGCGATACTAGTTAATTATTAAATTTATGTCAACGTAGATTTAATGAATATGAAACTCCCGTTACCTTGGGCGTTGAGTTATACATTCATAACCCAGTTTCACTACCAAATGGGGGCCAAGGCACTCACGGCGATTTACTTTACTTACCTTTACATCCAGTTTAAATGAATCGAAGACGTCCGTCACGATTCCGAAATATCGCAGAACCTACCTACCTATGTCCTACGTGTGGTGGTAAATGATAAACCAAAGATATAAAAAAAAACGTAATAATACCTGCCGGTATTCGACCCCAGGTCGGGTAAACAGTCTTTTATGCAATTTACTCCCGTTTTTTGGGCAATATACTATTTTAAGTAGTAAGTTAAGTGCTTCTTGCATGCAATTTCGTTTGGTCCTCAGAATTTAACATACGAGGTATGTTCTGCACCGACCATTGCAATGCATCCTAATTGAAAAATCAGTACTACATAAAGATAAATAAATAATGTTTTCTGACTAATACGACCGATGCGATGAGACTGTATATAATATCTACACATCTTACGAAACGTTAAGTTTAAGTTGGCCCGCGCAAAATTGTTGGGTAAGGTATAGGTATAATAATCATAATTATAAGTAAAGTAATAGATAACCTGTCGTGCAGTTAAGTTCATCGAAGCCGTCCCAGCAATCGATGACCCCATCACACAGCTTGTTGTTCGGGAAACATGATATGAAATGTCCGCAGCGAAACTGCTTCGTTAGATCACATTCTGCAAAAACATAAGAAGATCTAAATAGTTACTAGTTACAGTTCGTACAAAACTGTAAGGCCAAGTGCTGTCAAATTAACGCAAGCAAAAATCTACCTTATGGTCAGAGTTCTAAGTCTAGTTTTGCTTGCGTTCGTTTGACAGACTTTATCCTTAAAGTTGTGTCCGAACTATACTAACATTAGGTATGGGATCTATTGGGAAACTGTTATCTTATCTAAGTGCCCTCCTATTACTTCAAATCCTCCCGCCGGCAGGGACGTCCACCGCGCGAACGAGACACAACAGACACATATAGTCCCTATTCGCACCGGTATCGCCGCATACCGGGTAGAGTCAGTCCGACCCAGGTCGGGCCTTCCTGGAGTTTCTTGCTGGACTCTTCTCAGCTAGGCTCGGTTTAGTGAACCAGCGACGAAACTCACAGTAGCTCGATTCCACTGTCTTCTCTCGGTCAGCTCTGACCTAACAAAGGTTTTTAGCTACCTAACAACTAAAAGTTTGTTAAATATGGATATATGACAATTAATTTTCTGAAGTAAATGGAAACGGATTTTTAAATGGAATAACCACTATAAATAATTATGAATATTGACTTGTTATATTATTTACTGTTGGTTATCAACTTAATGTAACATATAGGTACCTTACTTCACTGTAGCCTGTATTAGGTTCTGAACCTTTCAAGTCTTTCAACTCGGATCAGCCGCTCTCATAAGTAAACATAGTTCCAATAAAGTATTCAGTTTCAATTAAAGACTAGGTAAATACGTATAGGTACCTAAAGATACTTGTAGAACAACAATTAAATCATTAGCAGAAGAAGTCACGTTGAAATTGATGTAGCAAGAACATGGAACGTAACGCGGCGCCGCATATTAGATACACTACACCCCGCCGTATATCTGCATGAATATAAAGAGCGTCATTATAGGTCCTTCTATACCATTGTGAATTTCGTCAGACTTATCGTAGCACTGCAAAGCGCAAGGCTCCCGAGCACAAACAAACCTACACAGCCTGTATAGGCGTAGGTAATAAGTAAGATCCTTACGAACCACAACGTGTTTTGTTTTGACACACATTTACACACTTGTTGTACCATTGCACCGCACTGGTATCCAAATCGAAACCCTCTGCACAACCTGCACATGTACTTATTATGTAAATAACATCCTTACTTATGTGTTTCGTTTCGTCAGATTTGTGTAAATACAGCGCGCGGGGGCGGGCATGCAGGCATGTTACGGCAGCGCCTCTCCTGCGGCGAGCACGTCACCAGGCTCAGCTGGCGACACACGCGGTCAACTCGCAGTCTGTCTAGGAGTTGACAGTCTTCAGGGCATACAACCCCTCACAACCTCAATAGGGGTAAGTTCCTCACCGCAGTGTGTTTCGTCCGACTTGTCGTAGCACTGCAGCGCGCCGTCGCAGCGCGCGGCGGCGGGCACGCAGAAGCCGTTGCGGCAGCGCCACTCCTGTGGCGAGCAAGTCACCAGGCTTAGCTGGCGGCACACGCGGACGCCCCGCAGCCTATCCACTAGCTGGCAGGCTTCGGTGTCCAGGGCACATAAGCCCCCACAACCTTTACAGGCATATAAACACAAGATATTATAAGTGCGAGAGTCCGTATTTATAATTTGCTAGTCTCAGAAAAGGAGGATTCGGGGAACTGAACTGAACTGTTTTTATGCCCAGCAATAATGGTATCGTAAAATATAAAACTTTTTTTTTTTAATCTTTAAAACTCGTGTAACGGAGTGAGTTCTTGAGTTTATAGTTCAAGAACTTTTGGCATTACCACTTGGCATGCTATGCTTCACTATCAAGTCACGCAGCCCGCTAAGTGATTAATACTTAGGTATTTATTTACACAGTTATTTGTCGCACAAGTTTAAATTCAAACATTATTTTTCAGTACCTAAGTATATAATAGGTACCTAATAAGTATTTAGAATTGTACGTCTGCGCAGGATTTTGCGCCATGCTACTAGATATAAACAAACAGTAGGTATAGGTAAAAACAATACTGATACCTGCTGCGATAACCGCTGATGCTGCCATACACATTAAACTGACTGGACCAGTATAGTACTGACAAATAAGGGGAAAGCGACAGTCGACAACACGTGAATACACATTAAATGTATATGGCTTTTACTTTTAGAGGTAACGTGGGTTGGGTACACTCTTATGAGATATGCAAGATAATAAGATAATGTGAACTCACCCGTAGGATCATCAGCGTCGATAGCTCTCCTGCAGTCTGGCGTCCCGCTGCTCTCATTAAGCATACATATTTCGTCAGTTTGGCACGAGCAGAAACTTTGCGATAGGATGTCTCTGTTTATTATATCCTTAGGTTTTTGGCTCTCTTTGCTTTTATTAGAGTTTCTCGGATACGTCCTAATATTCTTGCGAATTTTAGATAAAATATTATTAATTAAGGAATTATTCTCAGTTGTACTGCTAAAAACTTCTGTTGTCAATGATATTTCAGTGGTGACGACACCAGGCAACTGCGCCGACGGTAAGGGGATATTTGTAACGGCCGACGAAGTTTGATTTACAATAATAGGTTGGATTGGCACTACAGTTTTACTGATTACTTTTACACGTGTAGAACTAGGAGTTGTAAAATTGACCAAAACGAAACTTATGACTACAATAGCAACAATCATCACACTTATTGAGCACGCCTGGATCTGAGTCCGCTTCTTGACGGGTTCAGTCAGAGCGAAGTTCACAATACACCCGATGCCTTTTAGGCTTTTCCTCAGTCTTCGCGGATTAGTTTCATTAGGATGCGGTTCATAGGAAGTAAATTTTTGGCGAATGTTTGAGTCTATTTGGTGAGATATCGATGGAATGCAACGGTTAATTTCTACCTCAGTGGAGGAGTCTTTCGTGGATTTCTTTCTGCACGGAATAACTTCTGTCCGATTTACATAATCGCTTATTGAATCTTCTCTTGAGTTATCTAACGATGAGCCCACATCTTTCGTGGCTACCCTTAAATTTGGAGTGGAATGTTCATTTGGTTTGAAATCGGTTCGTGGAGATTTAATCTCATACTTTCTCATTTTCCCTCTGCAAGTATAACAATATGTAATGGCTCTATCATCGACGCTCTGTACATTGTTGAGCACTATTTTCCGCAAATTGCTATCTGCCCAAAGATGGGAGCAGTAGAGCTGATGCCAGTTTGATGTAGAGTCGTCTAGTACGTCGGTCGTACTAGCTATCTCCCCGGAAAAACTGTTAGACAGGGTCATAGTGTCCAATTGCTTATATTTATTTCTGTCATATTTAATTTGTTTACATCACTTTTATGAATATAACACCTGAAACAGAAAGAATTATCATTTTGTTTCAAATTAATAGGATATACAATATATATATTCTATTGGTTTTAGGTAAGAGAAAGTGTGTGTCTTATGTACTTATATTTTTTGAGTGTATATATAGTTACCTACAGGTGCCCCAATCACCAATGAGCATACGTTATTTGATACTGTAGAAGGGTAGAATCTAAAACGGTTGTAAAACTAATTACCATGAAAACGATATCGTGGTGTCTATGAGGGTATCGTATCGTAATTTAAATTAAGGGATTAAGAAAAGACTAAACTAGGTAAGGTAGGTACTTACTTGTGGTAGTGGTACGGTTTTGCTAAGCTGTTTTACAATAACCTCTATTAGGTAGGTTAATGTATGAGTTAGTTATTATTTCTGAACTATTTTACTAAATATTAATTCTTATACAGATTCCCAAGTGTTTGATATCCTCTTTGAGGATTTGTTGTAGTTTATAGCTATCGAGAATAGCGCGTAATTTTCACACGGCGAGAGATATTTTACTTCGTGAGCATCGGAGCACGCATAAGATTATTATAATTATCCTCTTTCATGCTTACTTTCTCACGATTTCCTTGCTATTACGTCCGAGTAGTAGATAGTAAACAGTTGTAAATGATTATATAGGTACTTCTTGAGTACTTACTTACTTGAATATTCTAAAAATGTCAATGATTTCAATATCTTAAAAATATTTAAAAACTTATTATTTAGGTGGTAAGTGTGTACCATTTTATGAGTTTACGGTTTTTGAAAAGTAACCAACGGATCGGAACTTTTGAGTTATATCTGAACCTGATCTAATCTAAACCAATAAGTTTTAGCACATTGAAAAAAATCAAAAATATTGATGTTTATTTACTTAGGAATCCATAATAAAATAATAATATAACTAATTACCAGGGATCGGGTTAAATGTATTGGGATGGCTATTTCAATTTGGCGACGGCGGTTGATGTTCAGATGTATGGAGGCAGACTCAATTCAATTTTATCAATAAATACTCCCGGGATTTGGAAACAAACTAATTATCCTAAAGTAGACGCATATTACGAAAACATCTGGAAATATTTCAATTCCCTAGGTATATGGTAATTAAGGTCTCTGACAATATTGTACATAACACCTACTTAGAAGTGACCTCTATAAGTACTTTTAGAAACTCATACGTAACTAAGTACATAAATGTAAATCAACGCGCTGCGACTAAACTCGATTCTTAGCTCCAACGAATTTAATTAACAAAGCTTACTTACGTGCTGTGATGAGACGTACACTAAAACAACACTGAACTAGAACATTATTCTAATTAAAATAGTATTGTCTAATTAATGGAAGTACGAGGACGTCAGCGTGCCCGGCACCCGGGGCTCTTGTGGACGGAGCTCCGTTGCCGGGACGACCATTAAACAACCCACACAACCCCCTTGGAGCAAAACTGGCCTTAAAAAGAGACAGCTATCCCAAATAAACGTTTGTTGGAAAAGGATAGCGGGTTAGGGGTTGGTGACGTATGGTGGTACCAGTAGCCAAAGGCTGTGTTCAGCCAAGAGTGACACGCAGCAGGTTTTTATGTTCGAGGGAAAGCAACTGAACTAACAGCTGTTCCCTTTACGCCCTTAGTTAACGCGATGCACCATAAGTATAACGAGTGCAGGTGCTCGTCACGCTATGTATGTACGAGTGAACCAATTTAGACAATAAATTTGGTAGATTACCTAAATCAAATATGACACGAACATAAATCATTGTGTTAAGACTTAAACCATTGTGCATCAGCAGATTATGGATAATTTCTAGACATACCTAGGTTCTCCCAAATGTGTTTGTTGTAAATTAAATCCGGTTACAAATTTCACCGAGGTCTATCACTTTTCGACTCTATTACGTGTACGTTAAAGTCCTAAAGCGGTATAGGACTTTCTTTGCTCACTGTTCCTAGTACCTACAATGAGCGAGCATGTGGGCATGTGGCACCTTCAATTTATCCGATACGTGATTGATTGTTCAGGGGCTGATTTTTGAGTGTCGAACGCTCGACTTTTCACTCGAAATCTGTCAAAAAACTATGATGATCGGTTATTGTCATTTTCAAAAATATTATAACACTAGTTTTTGCCCGCGAATTCGCCCGCGTGGAACTCGTTCATCGCGAGAGAGCTATTTTCTAAAATCAGGCGCTTAAGCGGGTATTACACTGTCCTGAATTCAGAACGTTTAGAGCGGTACACGTACCTATATGTTAGAGCGAGATGCTTCAACTCCCCTCCCCTAGTCAGGACTCTGAATTCAGGACAGTGTAATACGCGCTTTACCTAGTCATCGCTCTTACATACAAACTTCGACCCCCTTGAGGGATGATTTCTGCGATAAAAAGTATCCTATGTCCTTTCCCGAGACAAACTAGCTCATTACCAAATTTCATCTAAATCGGTTCAGCGGTTTAAATACACAATTGATACACAATGCCTTTGCCCATTTATTTACATTACATACATAAAAATATGGTGGGTACATGTATGTTTTTGAGGATTTAGGTGTAGGTACAGGTTTCAAATTATTGTAAACTACTTATAAAGTTTAATTTAAATTAAGTAACACTAAACAATGTACACACTCTTGACACTCAGTCAATGACCAGTAGATATTAATCAGAAGAGGTATAATACTTATACATGTGGGCAGATTAACAGGGACAGTACTTTGTTATTCATTACAAGTTAAGTCACTTACATAAGTCCGTTGACCTTAGAGGACAGAAGAGCATGTTACTACGGACGATATGGAACGTGAATTTGCACTAGCACTAAAGTACTTTCATCTTAGTGTAACAACAAATGAATCTCTGAACGATGCTCTTTTTACACGACGCCTCAAAAAAGGAGTGTAATGTTTTGAGGATTCATGTGAGATTCTTTGTTCCTCAGAACTTCTCAACGCCGTAACTGATTTTCATGTGTGATACCTATATTACCTATCGTTAGAATCCTCGCGTCATCCCGAGTAAGTAACATAGGATAAGTTTTTTTTTATTAATAATGGGATTGCTCTTGGCCAGCATCTAGCGAGGGGGCAAAGGTGAGGCCGACGGTGAAGCGAGCTCACCCAGAAAAAGCCTATTCACTCTTGCCTTGCCTTAAATAGGTCCAGGTTATATGAACTCGGAAATACACATGCCGGCAGGGAATTCCAAACCTTAGCAGTGCGCATTATAAAAGATGATGAAAAGCGCTTGGTTCGAGTAAGTGGAGTTTCAACCAGGTAAGGATGGTAACCTGCCGTACGTCTGGGTGTCCAATGGAAGAAGGGGGACGGCGGTATGAGCTCATGGAGCTCCTGAGCACACTCACCAAAGTAATTTGTAGAAGACGCATAGACACGCTACTTTGCGTCTATGTGCTAGGCTCTGCAGCCTAGATTCTATTTAGCAACTGTCGCCAATGAGCAAGAGCATCCTGGCTCTGCGATCCACCGAGTCGAGAGCGGCAAGTTAGTATACTTAGCCGAGCCATCCCAAAGGTGACTACAATATTCCATATAGGATCGCACTTTGTATAAAGTAAGAAGCTGTCCAGGCGTGAAATATCGCTTGACCTTATTTAGGATGCTCAGCTTTTTGGCCGCTGTTCGGGCTTTGGACTCAATGGAAGTACCGAAGTTAAGGTTTGAGCATAACTTCATGCCAAGCAGCTCGAGATCGTTGGCTACAGGCACGGTTGTACCTTGGAAAGTAGGAGCCAGATGGAATGGGCTCCTTTTTGCGGTAAACAGACACGCTTGCGTCTTGGTGGCGTTGAAACTAACCAGATTATTGTCGCCCCATTGGGAGACAAAACTTAAGGTTGAGTTAATCCGCTCTACCATTGTCTCTCTCTCACTTCGAATTTCATATCTACCAGCCCTTGCGCCGGACAAATATCTCTCCATGACCGTACTGTTATCTGCGTACGCGAAGTAAAATCATCCGAAACTACGGACACGTTTGAAAAAAAAGTTTGTAAAAAGCGGGCAAAGTTCTACGATTTTACGGTTCGAATTTTAGACGGTGCAGTGTGTATGTAATATAAACTCTATTACTTTAGTTTTAAAGTAAAATATCTAATGGAAGAAGAGCAATATCAGTGTCATACTTAGCAATTTACACTACAATATTCTACAAATTTTATGTAGGTACTTAATCGACGACCGCTTTAGCTTAGTAGTGGTAGTGACCCTGCCTACGAAGCTGGAGGTCCCGGGTTCGAATCCCGGCCGGGGCATTTATTTGTGTGATGAGCACGAATATTTGTTCTTGGGTTTTGGATGTTTTCTATGTATTTAAGTATCTATTTATCTATATAAGTATGTATATAGTCGCTAAGTACCCATAGTACAAGCTTTGCTTAGTTTGGGACTAGGTTGATTTGTGTAAGATTGTCCACAAATATTATTTATTATTGATTAATACCTGAAGCCCTGAAGCACAGACAAGAGACAAGTTGATGAACTAAAGTTACCCCAGTGAACAAAGTCGCTAGGTAAAGTTTATTTTGTGTCAGTAAGTAGGTATAGTTATATAGTGGTTATATACGAAGTTCGTATCACGGCATAAGTACATATCCGTTCGTAACTTATGCCGTGATTTCATGGATTTCTTTGGCAGATATTTATGGCACTCTCCACGCTTTCGCCGAACATATTATTCAATGGTGTTTTGTTTTAAGTAATAACGGTTCATGGCAGTTGAAGTAATACTTCACCTACCTACCTTCTTTAGTAGGTAACAATTGACGTCATTGCAAGTCGTTGGCCTTTAAATCGAATCGAATTTTAAAAAAGCGGCCTAGTGCGTTTCGGATCACGCACCAATGAAGGGTTCCGTGCCTATTATTTATTATATTACTAGTCCACCTTTCCTATGCTGCTATGTCCTCTATAGGTATCCTATGCTGTGAATTAAAAAAAGGTCGTATCTTCATAACTCACGGCACTTTACGTCTCTTTGTTTGGGCAAGGCAGTTTTTCAGCAATAGCTCAAAAACTGTTAGACCTACCTTATTCAAAACAATTTTCCCTGAAAGTTAATACTTATATTAAAGAAGGTCAACCACCTCAATTGTTTTCAGTATTTTAAACTTGATAGTTTGGAAATTAGTTAAGAACAGTTTTTTAGAAGAGAATTACAAGAGTGTATTGTGGATAGTGGTTTTAAATGTGGACTAGTAGGTGTCAGTACGGAAACCTTCATTGTGCGTGATCCGACGCGCACTTGGCCGGTTTTTTTAATGCCTGATCCATAGATAATCCACATGCCTCTGTGCATTGAATTTTTTTTCATCTCGCGGCTAAATGTATGGAGTGCCCCCTCAAATTTTTTTTCGTAATTTCACATCATAGTGATGTATACTGTAGCGGTTCATAGAATATAACTTCGTACCAAATTTCGTAATTGAAGTGCTTATAGTCTCCGAGTAAATCGGCTATGACATACGGACGGACAGAAAGGACTAACTATATAAGGGTTCTATTTGCGCTATTTTGCTACGGAACCCTAAAAAAGAGAGTTAGGTCAAGTGCTGGTCAAGTGTTTAAAAAAAATTGCCTGTTAATGTATCGCGGTTGCAACATATTATTATCCCTGTCAGGCGGTGACATAATCACATAACCATAACAAAGGCGTTGATCACTTTCCGCAATGTTTTAGGAAGTTAGTGTTGCTAGTGAATGACGTCGCGTGCGTGCTGTAAACGCGCGAGTGCGTCGCAATCGCGGGCGCTGGCGTCCCGGTAGGGCTGGCCAAGGTGGTGCCCGCAGCATCTCCCAGGTGCACATGCAGCCCCGCGCAGAGCTGCCTGGACCACGCTCCCAACGTGCAATCAAAGCTGAGCGCATCAGGCACAACTCTCACTGCGCGTGCCGCGTGCGGTCGTGGTCACTTGCCCACTCCACTCCTCGCTTCGCTCGCCGACTCGGACACACACTTCAGTGTTCTTGCACACAGCGATCCGTATGCGCGTTTCGACTTATATCGCGCAGTTTCTCTCGTAAATAATTAGTATGTGAATGCGACGTTTATTTGTTCAACACGAAAACGAGTGAAATGGTGTGGACTCGCTGATCAGCGCGCGTTCGCTTCATCTTGCACTTGGACTGACTTCATGAGGAACTGGTCGAAATATCCTGTTTTGCTTAGGTGAGCTAAATAGTTGATTATGACTTGAGTTCTCAGTACAGCTGTTCCGAGATCACTTAAAAGTGAAGCTTTAACAAGTTCTTGATTAAGTAACAGCAGTTTTATGTCAGTCTTATTATATTAGCATTGCGAGAGGTCTGTAGGTCAGATAATCAGATGTCCCACTTGTCAGCGGGCGACATCAAGTCACCAAACCGAGTGGCGCACTGTTGTTAACTGTTAGCTTGTGCCGGTTTATTGGCTATGCTATGATATTTAGAGGGCGTTCTATTTTACACTTCTTGCAAAGTTTTGCACTTTTAAGCAAGGCACTAACTTCATTTAAGTTTTTTTGCGAGAAAAAATGTGGTCAAGGGTGACCTGTTCACTGCCTCGAGAATGCCCTCAACAAGTTTACCTAACTATTTAATCAAAAAAATGCTTATAAACAAACACTACCAGACATACATTTTAAATTACAACGCAGCCCATTTAGTAAACATTATTAAAAGTGAACGTTATATTAAAACAACATTAATGTTGGATGATGGCTGTCATTTGTTTTTCCTCGTTGATTGTTGAATTACAACACAGTGTAGTGAGTAAGTATGTTTATTTCCGTATGTTTCAACTGAAAGTGGAGAATCATTGCCGCAGTCGTGCCGTGTAAAGGATGATTCACGCTAGACCGTTCCGTGTCCGGGCCGGCCCGTTTTCTAGTACAAGTAATCGACGACCGTCGCGCTTCCGTCGCGTGTCCGTCGATTTCTTATACTAATAACGGGCCGGCCCGGACACGGAACGGTCTAGCGTGAATCATCCTTAACGCGGTATCTCTGATTAATATAAAAAAGTGAAATGCCTTTGTTCGTAGGTAGCTTCTTATAAACGTATATTGTATTCAATTATTGCACGTGATAACTCTGCAGACAATCCAGTTAGTTCGAGCTAAGTGTCGCTAAGCCGAAGACTAGTCGGCTCGACTTTCTCATACTTAGAAATTATGACGACAACACGGCTAGCGCAACCTACCGCGGGTTTGTCGCGCGACAAGTAGCTTCTATTCCATTCCATCCATGCTTTATCTAATTTGCAAAATATAATGTCTGTCATGAAATATGAATATAGTTACGACCAGTTTGTCACGCAACAGAAGTGTGCGGTTTTATGAGTAAATTATGTAGGTATATAAAATGCTATTATTGTTCTGTCCATTCTCAATGGAATTAAGGTATACCTATAACTATATCAAGCAGTTGGTATCGTCAGGGAGCATGAAGCATTATAATAGTTTATATGCAACTGGTACATAATGAAATAAAATATTAGCATTGCGAGATTTGCGAGAGGTCTGTAGGTCAGATAATAGTAGATTATACACCAAGGGGATAAAGCACTGTTTTATGACACCGGCGCGATATTGAATCCTGAACGGAACGAAGGACCGCAGATTTTACACCCGAGCGTAGCGAGTAAAACTGAGTCCTGAGTGTAGTGAGGGATTTAAGCGCGCCCAAGACAAAAACAGTTTTATCCCCGAGGAGTATACTCTACTGTTCTCACCACTTGCGAGACAATAGAAAATACCAAGGCTAGTAAACAGAATGTTTCCGGTATTTAATAGTACTTTTTTATTATAGCCACAATATATCTACAAAAACAATATTTTGAATATTTTCGCCAAACTGTGCACGATTTAATTGTTGGCGAAGTTAGCACTCTTTTTTACATTTAATTAATTAAACTTGGCGCTTAAACTAAACACGAATACATATATTATACCTAGTCTCATTAAATGTCCCATTGCCTATCACCGCACCAACAGATGGCACTATATAACAGTGGCGGCGCGTCAAAAATATTCTTAGGGAAGCCGGAAATAATTTGCCTTTCTTATTCTTCATGGGCCGTAATAAAACAACTGGCCTGGCTGAAAATCAGGCAAGCCGGTGGGAATCGAGTTGTATGGACGGTCCGCCGCTGCTATATAATAACAACAGAAGTGGCAAACATTTTAGTCTCATCTAAAACAGTAAACCCTTAAAATTTATAAAGGGTCGGCAAACCGCACGTGACAAAATAAAATCTTCTATAAATATCGAACACACAATGTACATTGTACGAGAACTAGAAATGAATTTACAATTAATTAAGTATTATAGGACAGTGTTTATCTAACAGTTAAGCCTATGCTAACTTATTATTGCAAAGATTCCATAACATGATACGACGTTGACGTCAATTAGGTATTATGAAGTTAATTGCGTATTCATGCAAAACATTATGAATTATTTAACTATTGGGAGAGAGATGTGTGAGGACTAACCATATGTACATAATATACAATGTAGGTATAGGTACCTCAATGTGTACTTACAGTCGACGCCATAGATACATTTACACTGTTGCGCCTTTATTACAGCAATGCAATTCAATACGTCGTACAATACTTATCATGATATTTGTCTGTTTTTATTTTCTAGACATACTCATTTTATTGATAAAATATAAAATTTTACATGTCAAAATATTAAATAATGTACCTAGGTGTCATAATTTTTGTAGATTGGTTGGACTAGGTCATAATATTATAATTGAGTCTAAAAACGTACCTATGCCAAATGTCACACAATTTCGTAGGTGTCTAGTTTTTGTACCATTTGACTTACTACAATCATTATGTAAACCATGTATAGTGCGGGCCATCCACAACGATGCGCCCCTCCACAGCGAATCTCATACTAATCTGTGCGCTGTTGTACGGCTTGGGCTGTGGAGGGGCGCGCCTTCGTGGATGGCGTGCACTATAACGTGACTGATCAAAGTCGTAATTCTCTCTTGTCGATATTTGTTACAACATCTGCTTCTGTAAGTGTTAAGGCATTATAAATTCATGTCATCCTTTAAGCGAGGCAGCTACTTTCTTTCTGGCAGCCGAAGGAGGTTAACGGCGAATTTCGATGTGCCGCGAATCACAAGCCTCTTATCCGTGCCTACAGTGCAGCATATAAATTGTGTTCTGTTCTATATTATACTGGTTACAATTAAATATTTTTTAGGGTCTTTCATAATTCATAAGTTTCATTAAATATGAGCCCGTTTACCGTTAGCTTTTCGGTGAAGGAAAACATCGTGAGGAAACCTGCATACATCCGCGAAGAAATTCAAAGTTGTATGTGAAGTCCCCAACCCGCTCTGGGCCAGCGTGGGGACTACTGCCCGATCCCTCTCATCTATGAGAGGAGGCCTGTGCCCAGCAGTGGGACGTATATAGGCTGATGATGATGATGATGATGATTAAATATGAGAAAGTGACAGAGTCTCGCATTTCTGGGCAACTGGACAGCAAACATACCCCCCGAAGCAAGCCGGATTTCGCAACGGATTCTCTCCCACCCTCACTATCCAACAAACCACTCTATTTAACGTTCCTAGGTTATTCAAAGGCTGTCGACAGTATCACCCACTCTTCGATAATCCAAATTATTAACAATATCTACAGCAGCTGCTAAGTCGACGTAAAACTACAATAATCTGGTGGTTCTGGGCAAGCATTTCCAATCGAACGAGGTGTTAAACAGCGAGCCCCACTATCTCCAAAGTTATTTACCAGCGTCCTGGAGGAAATACTCCATTACGTAACGGCTTCTTGGGAGTGTAGTGGCATCGAGGTTGGCGGCAAAAGGCTCACAAACCTCCGCTTCGTCGACGTTATCGTGCTCTTCTCTCTGACACCCCACGAACTGCAACGCATGCTCGACGAACTCAATGCCGCAAGCTTTGAGGTTGAACTCAAAATCAATATGTCGAAAACGCAACTCATAAATAACAACAGACACCAAAGTGTCGAGGTCGATAGGCAGGAAATACACTATGTCGATGAATACATCTATTTGGGCCAGCTAGTCTCTTTCAGGAACAGGTAAAATCAAGAAATTGAACGACGGATCGATAAAGCCTGGAAGAGTTACTGGTCCGTGGAAGATAGCTCTGAAACGGAAGATCCGTGATGGGGCACATCTGACCAAAGACCTGACCTGTGGAGCTCAGTCATGGTCGCTGACCGAAACCCAGAACTCCAAACTCAAGGTTTGCCAGCGTGCGATGGAGCGAAGAATCTTGGGTATCATGAGGACTGATCGAGTCCGGATACCACGCTGCGCTCCTTAACACAGATAGCAGATGTGGGCAAGAAGACTGCCTTGCCCGTGGAACGGGGCCGGCGATGTATGCTTCAAGAGGTGGGTCCATCTGGCTACTTGATGGTTGCCAGAGGACGGACACAGGCGGCGAGGCAGGCCCAGGCAGAGATGGCGAGATGACATGGAAGCATTCGCAATAGATTTGCCAGAGATTGCGGGAGACAGAGAACAGTTAAGAGAATACGAAAATCATAACTTTGACACAGGGATTATTTACAGAGATGTATAAATAAGATTTATGTAGGTTCTCACTACCTTTCGTATGGCTGTTTATAGTTGGTCTTTGATGAGCATATCTATAATTTGTATCAAAGCTAAGACATACAGCAAAAACAACTTACTCAGATCTCAGATGACTAGGTAGATTCCTAGTCTAATCTAATCCCAAGTAACAAGACTTTGTGCTATGTGCATAGGTAAATGTATTCAATACCTAAAATGCATTTCAGTGTCATTAACTTTCAGGAACAGGAGTTAGGGTCTCAGTCAATAAAAAACAGTACACACGTTTTCACTTCCTAGTCTTCCTACTGCACCCATCGTAGCAAATTCAATAATCAATTGATAATTGATGTAAAAAATGTTGCTAGCAACACTATGCAACGATGAACAATAGAAAGAGGAGTTTCAAGACATACATCTCTATGTACTTAAGGAGCAACATTATATTTCTTAGTAACATTATAATCACACAAAAGTACGCTAAGGCAATTCTATTGTTTCTCTGCCTAAAAAAAATCATCTAACGATATAAAACTGAGTAGGTACTAGGTAGCATGCAATTACATATTATATTATGTAAGTATGTAGTGTTGGGATGCTAATCAGCATTTTGGAGAAGAAAACCATACCTCTATGGTACGGTCATATACGGCGGTTTACTAAATATCGGTAATGTTTTCCGAAATATAACTTATACACTTATGGCTTATATAGCCTTATACTTATCCCAGGTAAATTGGCAAGGACGAAATTAGATCGGTGAATTTGTTTAGTGACAGAACTTCTTGTAAAAAAAAGTTCCAATTCACCCCAGTCCACCCTAGTTCATACAAATGCCGTAATCAGACTATGGCAAGTAGCTTATTTAGTTAGAGAAGTGTGGCCATCCCGTCCATATCGCTAGATAACTAATAAATACAAATAATAAATCCCCCTAACACCTAAGACTACTAATTTGACCACACGGAGTGTCGTCGTAGATAGCGTTAGCCGGT
Organism: Cenopis cana; assembly: GCA_951800055.1. Taxonomy (NCBI): domain Eukaryota; kingdom Metazoa; phylum Arthropoda; class Insecta; order Lepidoptera; family Tortricidae; genus Cenopis; species Cenopis cana. The sequence goes on along the minus strand of OX637476.1, from coordinate 8,230,555 downwards.
TAGGTGGAAACAAGGGTAGGGTTGTCAGATCAGCCGGTCAAAATGTGAGAGCAAAATTTTTAAATGTCGGGATTTTTGACTTTCTGTCGGGACAAATAAATAGTACGTACCTATAAACACAAATGATCGGTTTCATATTTTTTAACTAGTGACTTTGTGAGCAGTAGTGTAGGCTTCGCAAGTTTTTGTTTTTGATTTTTTTTAGTTAATGAATAAAAAAAATGTAGATATCGAACCTGCTTACAAAATACCTACAGAGGAGAACACCGGATAAATATGGAAGCCCCTGGCTAGATGCTGGCCAAGAGCAATCACATTATTAATTTAAAAAAAAAGCATGTTTGCCCAAGCTGAAACGGAAACCTTCGCTTCACTCGGCCAACCACCATATGTTACCTTTTATAAGAAGTTAAATCTATAATTGACTAATTTGTAAAACGTTTCTCAAATTACTACCAATTCTTTATGCTTAGGGCTGACGACAGACTAAAAAATTAAATAAAAATTGAAAAGTAAAAAGCACAACTGCTACTGTAATTATCCTAGATTCACATATTACAGATCATCTGCCAATATGTCTATGCCTCCAGAATTTTAAACATGTCAAAACAGGATCTAATTATGCCACCCGTTTCAACTATCCCGCCATCAAGAGTGAAATTGAGCATGCCAATTTTAGTCCTGTCATTGAATCTTTAGATGCAAATTGTGCTGCTAGTGCTCTGGTTAATATACTACAGTTAGCTATTAATAAACACATAAATAGAAATCCTCTGCCCAAGAATATACAAATCATTAAGCCATGGATAACTCCTGGCCTGATACGCTGTATACGTAATCGAGATCGTATGCACAATAAAGCAAGAAAAAATCCCGATAACGACATTCTCAATCTTACATACAAACGTTATCGAAACTTTTGTAATGCACTTCTCAGGAGACTTAAACGTTCCTACGAGAGGAATGAATTTGAGAAGGCTAAAAACAACCCGAAAGCCACCTGGAAGACGATCAAAGCTATAACTGGTACAAACCGTGTCACACAGTCTCCAGTCGAACTTGTGCAGCTGTCTGAAGATCCTCAAATGTCAATTAACGCAGTCAACAACTATTTTGTAAATGTTGGCAAAAACTTGGCTTCTAAAATACCCCCCACTTGTGCCTCAGTCTCCGCATCTAGTATTCCGCCACGTGATTCCCTTAGCATCCTCCCTACGGACCTTGATGAAGTCGAACGCATTATAATTGGAATGCGAGCTGATTGCGCAATCGGATGGGACAACATTCCAAGTAAGGTTCTGAAGCAATGTAAAGATGTTCTCATTCCACTAATCACCCATATCTGTAACCTAGCTATTAATACAGGTTGTTTCCCTGACGTGTTCAAGAGAGCGGTCGTACACCCAATTCACAAGAATGGAGATAGAGCCAGTGTCGTTAACTATAGGCCGATTTCAATCCTAAGTTCCCTGTCAAAGATTTTGGAAAAGATCCTTAATAACCGACTAATCTCTTTTCTAAACAAACATCAAATTATAGCCGCCAATCAGTTCGGTTTCAGAGCGGGAGTCTCAACCGAAGATGCCGTTGCTGCTTTTACTAATTCTCTAGTCAGTAAGTTAGATAATAAACTCAAATGCTACGGTATCTTTTTGGATCTCTCCAAGGCCTTCGACACTGTCTCTATCCCCATCCTAGTATCAAAACTAGAAAACAATGGGATTCGTGGCCTTTCCCTCGAAATTTTTAAAAGCTATTTATCAAATCGTACCCAATGTGTAAAAATCAATTCCTATTGTAGTAGCGACCTGCCTCTCTCTTTCGGAGTACCGCAGGGAAGCATCCTGGGCCCAATCCTCTTCCTTATATACATCAATGAGCTGTGTCAAATCACTATGCCAAATTGTGAAATTTTTACTTACGCAGATGACACAGCTCTACTTGTTTATCATAACTCTTGGGAAGAAGCCAAACATTTTGCGGAATCAGCCCTAACTAAGGTGAAAGAGTGTCTAACGTTAAACAAACTAACGTTAAATACAGACAAATCAAAAGTCGTTCGTTTCAAGTTGCCGAATTGCCCAAAACCTACAAAAGAACATGATAAATTGAAAATCCACGATTGCCCTCTAAAATCAGGAAACTGCGCGTGTCCTACCTTATCTTCTGTTCCCAACATCAGATACTTAGGCGTGTATGTGGACGAGAAACTTGATTGGCGATCACACGTTGAGGCTCTCTGCAACCGGCTTCGTAGACTTATATACATCTTTAAAGAGTTAAGACACTCTACCTCACGTGAAACATTGTACATGGTATATCAGAGTCTATGCCAATCCATCATAGCGTATTGCATTCCTGTGTGGGGGGGAACCTACAAAACCACGCTAATCCTAGCTGAGCGAGCCCAAAGAGCAATTCTTAAAGTCATGAACTTTAAAAAAAGAGACTACCCTACCATTTTGCTATTCTCTGAATCGAAAGTGCTTACAGTGAGACAGACATACATGCACCGTATAACAGTGCGGCAGCACTCGCTGCTACCACTCATAGACAGCGTCACTAAGAAGCGACATGGTCACTCTGTTTGTAGACAAGTCTCCTGCCGCACAGCATTTGCCCGTCGACAGTTAGTTGCACAAGGTTCCCGACTCTACAATAAAATTAATAAAATGATCTCTATATACACCTTAACAAAATATGAAGTAAAGATTAAGCTCCAAGACTGGCTGCAAACCCTTTCATACCAAGACACTGAAAACCTCCTATAGGCTATATTTTACAAATGCACATAAATGATACAACATTCACGTACTGACACAAACATACACCCTCTCTCTCACTCACACACACACACACACAGACATACACTCACACACACATAGAGGCATCACTAGTTAACAACATATAAAGCTTAGTAACATACTTATTATAATCTTTGGCTTAGTTTTAATTAATTTATTTTAGTCACAAATATGATTTACATCGTAGCATAATTTTTGCTGTCAACACTATTCTAAGTACTACTTGTTATTTTTCATTTGCTGTTACACTGTCCAAACCAAGTTAGATACGACTCTGTATTTTACGAACTCAATCCCCTAAGACACAGGTTCACACCTAGTTTAGGGGACGGAAGTCCTGACCTAGTATATAATACTTATGTACAACTAGTATTAGTATATGGCAATTGTGTGTAACAATTCTTTGTGTACAATAAATATTTTTTTTTTTTTTTTTTTTTTTTTTAACTTAGTGCGGAAAAGTAGTACTTTCCGCACAGTTTGGCTGCTTAGATAACGCACTTTTCGAGCACATGCATTATGTCATTTTTGAAACCCCTCATATCTACTGAAACTAATTATGTAGCATGTTTACAAGGAAGGCAATTATTGAGAATAGGGTTGAGGTCGGATATAGAAATACGCAGTAGTTATAACTAGGCTATCTATACAATACAGCAGTTAGTCACCGGCTAACGTGCTTCAATTAATTACTGGGTAGGTACAATTAATTCCTACAGTTATCCGCTCCTAATTACCTACGTTTGATTTCTTTGTTTCTTTGTCTTTTCATCGAATAGGGAAATCAAAGATCGTGCGGAGATTTGTGTAGGTATTCAAGGTAAACAATACTCGAGATCAAGTTATCTTAAATTTAATTACGGATTATCTTTGATTATTATTTGAAAAAGCATTTATAATGTGTTTCCAAGTGTGCAGTTTTTAACCGCTGTTTTAGGTACCATTTAACATTCGAAACGCGTATCTACTTAAATCCTTAGGTTCGGTTACACCCACGTTACACCTACCGGCCGATAAGACAGAGTTTTTTTATAGCTATTATAATTAAGGCGCTACACTGAGAAATTTGGAGACTTTGAAACGCTGTCCTGCCCAGACTAGCAAACAGTAGGGGCTGATTTTCAGATATATGATTCTTGACTATATGATTGTGGTACTGACAATAACGAAACATGATTGCTTAAAATTTTCTCGATAGAAAATAAATCCAAAGTCGAGTCTATATTTTCCTTTTTTTCCTCAGCCTACTAAAACAACGCATTATTAAAAGACACGATTAAGTTAATATGATGACATTTTACCTCATCTAGGTACTGACAAGAGGAAAGTTAAATAAACCTGCACACAGTCAGATATTTAACGAGATTTGTCTAAAAAGCCATTCTCGGAGAGGGTTGCATCCCGTTTTATCGTGAGCGAAAAACAAAGGGTGTCTCTTTCAATCGATATATCGCCTTAATGTACTTTATTTAATAATAGCGTAGTTAAAGACGCTATCTATTTCTATTCAATACGTTTATATAATCAACTAAACAAGTGCGTACGCGCGTCATTAATTAATATCTCACACATTTAGAACACAATAAGATAAGTTTCGTGTCCATTTAGGTTACGACTTACGACATTTATCGGACGTCTTGTAAAGCGCCGGGGCACATTGGGTCAATTGTCGCCTGATTTTCTATTAACTTCATTTAATTTTGACTTCATATAGTGCACGTCGTTTACAAATTTGGGTAATATGTTTCACTACATTATTGTTTTCATGTTCATCATTTGTATTCCTCAATTCTTCATCAAACTCCATATTATTTATTATTGAATTGATTCAGTTAAATAACTATACGCAATTGGCTTTGGATTCAATACTAATACGAGAAAAATCAAGTGCAAGTAAATAGTACTTAATATGTTAAACGAGTGCATTGAATCGTAATAATCTTACCTTTTCCTGTATCCGGATATAAGCTAACGCTATGCTCGATAAGAAGGTAATCAAGACCACAAACACAACATAGGACGGCACGAGCAGAGAATTCTGATGTCGGCTTGTATGTTTTTCCGGGAGTCAGGCCGGCCACTAACACTATTTATACGCGACAGTGATTCGCTTTATAGATAGCTGGGGCGAGTCGTCTTGAACACTGAATATCAAATGAGAAAATCTTTTTGCGCAATCTCTCGAAGTCTCGGCAGGCGAGGCGCTTGGCGCTACCTACTGCTGCTCGCCACACGGGCCCGACTAACCAATTCCATTCTTAGGTACACACCAAAATACATAATGTAGCTCCTATCAGATCATTATTATTAAGCGTTAGTTATTTGAACTTCTTAATCAAAAGTTTATCGACTTTATGGTTTATTCCAGAAATCGACTCCTGCGCTCGTTGAGGTCCATTCTTATCTCTTTATAGGTAGGTCTGTATGTTCTCGTACCTATATAGATAGATAAGTGGATGTGTCCATGTAGGTATTTAATTTTCGGAAAATATAATAAAGCCCCCCTCATCTATGAGAGGAGGCCTGTGCCCAGCAGTGGGACGTATATAGGCTTATGATGGTGTGATAATAAATTGCAAGAAATTAAGGACATACCCAAGTTTTGGACGCAGAATGAAATTGAGAAAATAACTCCACTATATGAAGTTAAGATTATGGTCGGTCACTAACTAGACGGATTTCGTGTCGCTATAACAAATGGTTAGCCGTAGCAAGCTCCCCGGGTAGGTATTATACTTCGTAGTTAGAAATCGTCACGTTCGGCAAAGGTGTCATCTTGTAAAGCCAATTTATCGTTGAAAGTGAATTCTGTGCTCCACCGAGTCTTCAGTCGCGTGTTACAATTAAGTTAATCGACAAAATTGATTAACAGACAAGCACGAGGCAAGTGTTGCCGGTGTTTAGTCAGTGGGCCATTAATTACATGTTCAATGAAATCGGATGACATGGCAGATTGCCCGTGCTAGTCCTCGCACTAAAAACTACGTTTTTGACGCTATGTACCTACGAGTATATATCTATTTTCACTCGTGTGTTTCCTCTATACAAATATTATTATCTGACGCTGCCGACGATGGTATATTATTATTATTACAATAATCCTATTGTTATATTCCCACTTTTAAAATAAAATACCTAGTTTGTTTAACATTTATAGTAATTATTATAGATAAACATTAAACACTGTGCTGTTGAAAGTATATTAACCACTTCACGCTCGTTTGTTGGTATTCAGACAAAAAGTTTTGGATTGGACGCGTAGAGTCACAGAGTAGTATAATGGTAGAGCCGCCGATGCATATGACGTTTCATATTTGCTGCACGTGGATGGTGCCAACAATTATAATGCATTCCGATGAGAGCCTTGGGAGTTCGGGTATCAGGAGAAAGTAAGTTCGATGAACTAGTTGTAAATGAAAGTTCTACAACAAAGGGAGTCTGGATCGGGTAGAGATCCAGAAAGTAAAAGGTCACGTTTGTCGGGATGAATGAACGTTGATTGCTATTTAGAAAAGAGTTTCAATAGTACCGATGTAAGGCACTGGAGGCATTAACGCCCACCTAACTTCGAATATTTTTTTCCATATAAATATTATCGCAATGAACTTGAAATATGCCAGTTGAAAGGTGTAAGAGCCCAAACCAAAAACTTTCTTAGTGGTTTCATTTGTATAGGTAGGTGTAAATAATACGTGATGCACTAGGTATAGTTGACGAAATATAAGCTGCACCGATTCCTCGAACAACTTGTATGGCGAATCGGTGCAGCATGCAGCTTATATTTCGTCAACCATACTACTATTCTACATATCGTCCTATTGTTCGGGCAAAGCAATTTTTCAGTGATAAGTAAGAAAGGTGCAAGTAAATTTTCATTGAATGTAATTAACAAGGAACTATGCTCACTATGAACTGTGTGAAACTATGTGTTCATGCTTTTTATTGCGCGGTACTACAGCAGTTATAGAAAAAAAGTCGGTACATTATTGTTCTTACTTGCGGAGCAAAAAAATTGTCCAGTATTTTGACTACATATGAAACCCTAAAAAACACGTATTCATTTCTTATTAGGCACAGAGGAACGAATAAAATTGACCAATATGCCCACGTGAGATAATACCTCTACCGCCCAATAGTCATTTGACTGGGCTGTAATACCCACATGGGCGTTATTGTAATTTCGAACGATTTTACACTATACTTTCTTCAAGTGCTTTAAATAAATTGAAATGACATTTTTGGCAAGTTTTAGTTTGCAAGTTTTTACACACCGACTTTAATCTTTGTGTCTGACCTGACTATAATTTAGCAGGATTTAGAAAAAGATAAAACTTGCCAAGTCATGCGTATTAAGTAACTATATATAGTAACTAAATAACATAACAAATCGTTTAAAGCAATTGAAGAACGTAGGTAATTTATGACAGGAGCTGTGTTGCATGGAGCTTTGGTAGAGCTTCGTTTCCAGTACAGATCTTACTCTTTTTATTAGGAAAATCGTTTACAAACTTGGCATTTTTTAAATATATAGTTTTGATGGATATCTGAATCTATTACTTCCGCGCCCTGTTCCTTAGGTAATCAGAATAATGAGATTTATGAGTCGTTAATAGATTCCAGTAATGTTTAACAATAACCACTTAATTTACTATACTACTGTGATGCGGGAGAGTTGGGGAATTATTAATAAAGGACACTTATCACCATGAAATGAGTGTAATGGATATTTACCCAAGTTTTAAGAGCATATAATATAGGAGCATCGATACATTTTACGTACTCATAATCATGATGTCTTGCATATTTTATAAGGCTTGCATAAGAATCATAACAGTAGCTGCAGGCGCAACTTTCTACATCTTACGTAGAACTAAACGGAACTGGGAAGCTAAACTACATTTCAAACATCAAAATCCTTTGTAAACAACATTTGTACGAACCCTCGGCGCGCGAGTAAGAATCGCACTTGACCGGTTTTTTTAATGTTAGTGCAGTTAATCACCCGCATCATTTACATTATACAACATTGTGAATGTACGTCGCACTTTAGTAATTATGACTCTGCATGTCTTCTATGATGTAGGGTTTTTCCTAACAGGTGGGCCGGCTATCTCTCCATATCGACCGCAATAAGTGTCTAGTGCCCAGCCCAGACCAGTTTTGATCCTCGGTTGACTATTTTAGAAAATGAGTAGTTGCCTAAAGAGTTAGCTACGGAAGAAAAAAAGTAATTTTTACTATGAATGACGTTGTGAATCTCGATCAGGGGGCCGATTTTTGAGTGTCGAACGCTCGACTTTTCACTCGAGATCTGTCAAAAAACTATGATGTTTTGACAGATGTCGCGTGAAAAGTCGAGCGTTCGACACTCAAAAATCGGCCCCCTGGTTTACAAAACATGTAAAAAACTAAAGGACGCCTTCACGATTTGGTCGAATTATACTCGTAAAGACGTAAACAAACATAATGTAGCATATACGCAAAAGAAAGTTGTTTAAGTATGAAGATTGGAGATATAGTCCTTGACTCGGCGAAACCTGCATCTTGCGTGAGTGCGTCACATTGCCCGCATTGTAGTCATAAAAGTCATAACATAAAGAATACCAGTAGCGTAGTATTTTTATTACATTACAACGTAGGTAACTTGTTGGGCTTCGTAAGGGATTGAAACGAAAATATTGATCTGTACATCTATTCTGAAGTTGTAATACCTAGTTATATTCTTTTTTTTTACGTTTTGATGAAGTAACTAGAGCTAATATAAGTTGGCTGACAAAATCATGTTTTGTTTTTCTTCCATTGTGCTTCGCATTCCTTTATGGAGGTCAAATATAGATTATTTGTCTGTTTGAGTAATTTTTGGCGTGGATGTGGATATCGTAATCTAAGCAATAAAAACGTTGTTCGTCTTACTCCATTGTGGTAGAGCCAAAAACAATGTAAGTTTTGCGGACGATGTCACGGACGAATTCCAGTTTATGAATAGAATATCTTCTTTATTATCCGGTTAGTCTGTAAGTTCAAGTTCTAACTGAGACCTTGGTTGACCTTAACTATTGTAAACACTATTATGTAATCTATATCTTTAGACACGTTGACGGGTAAATATAACTTGGGGCTAATTTTACATAAATATATTGTGATTATGTTGGAGAAAAACACTTAAATAAAATCTTTATACCTTCAAGTTATAAGGCAAAAGTGGCATGAATAAAAACATCAATTGATTAAACGTCATAACTCATATCAAAAGTAGGTAGGTACCTTAGATATGGTCATACTCACAAGAGTCCAATAGGCCTTGTAGAGGCTTGGAGACTTATCAATCAGCTGAAGGTGAAAAGGTTTCAAAGGTTTCGGCTACTTGCTCCTACTTAAAATTTGTCTAATCATAAATCAGTAGTGCTATATTATTCATGTACCTATATGTACAATTATGGTAAAATAACACTTAAGAAATACAAAACTTTTAGACGGAGTGTTTATTTTTGTAAAGCGTTGTTTTTTTTTTTTTGTTTATGCATATCAAGTTTTTGTCTATTTATTCAGGTAAGACAAAGTGACCAATAATCTAGAGACTGTTACTACCAAAACTAGGGGCCGCATTTTTGTCGCTTGACTAAGCAGGGATGGCCTCATTAATTAATTTATTGCACTTGGAATTGATGGTTTAAATGAACCAAATATTGTTGATTGGTTGGCAGTTGCATATTTCGCTAAAGTGCATTCCCAATCTGTGATCATAACATGTTAAGTTCGTTGCAGCAATTTTGTAGATACCTTTACTTTATATTTCCTTTACTTTGTGGTATTCTTAATACAACATTCTTAAGGTAACCTAAACCCTAAACTAACGAAATATCATAATTTCGTTCATATTTCATTTTATTACTTTTATTGCCAAAGTGTTTTTAAAGTGTTAATCTTGTAGATAATTTCCGATACGGCGCTCCATCGCCCTCGGCACAAGCGCGTTACCGTTTCCGTTACGTGTTGGATAAGGATGAAGCGGTTACGAGTGACTGCATGCATCGGATTATTTTCATGCCACGGTAACAATATGTCAATAGGCAGACTCACCGCGTGCGAATGTGCGATACAACCGTCACTTTCTTTGAAGCGAGTCAATGAAGCGAAGAGAAAGTGCCGACCACCACCACGTCCGCGTGCAGCCTGTAAAATCCGCTGACTCACACGTACCGCAAATCACACATTGTACTTCGTTTGTTTTGCTAAAGTGGCAAATGTGTAGGTACCGGCTGGGGTCATTAGCAGGCAGCTCACAGTGCCAACGCTGGACGAACGCCGCTATTGCGAAGCGGGATGCGTCCATTCACTTCGGCTATGACTATATAAGTACGAGTATAATGCAGTTTATGATTATGACAATATATCCTAACCGTTACCATATTTGAGATTGTAGGTCATTTTAAAAGGAGAAAAGTGGGTAATGTAATGTAATAGGTATGTGTTGTGACACAAATTACATAAGCCTTGTTTACGACGCGCTTTCCCATGTCCTCATGTGGCACACGGAAATATTGGTCCCAAGACTCCCAAGTTAATCTTCCAGTTTTATTGCGGATAACAATGAATGCTTTGAATTATGTAAAACCTCATTTAATAGGTCATGGATCGTCCGTTGTCCCACTTTCACTAGATTTTCCGAAAGTTGTAAGACTTTTACTACCGAATTATTTTATACCAGTGACTATTACTATTATTATTAAATCGTTCCAAGTATTCATAGATTATTCATAAAAGTCAAAATGATTTTACGACAATTACCAACAACCGAATACAGTATAGATTTTTTACGAGTTTCACCGGGAAGAAAGTTATTAGTGTGTACAGTCGCCTACGAAAGTTGTATGAAACTTTTGAATTCTGAAACCTGTTTGCCTACCTACTTTTTTCAACTTCTGTAATGTATGTACCTTGTATCTGTTCTCGAGTATTTTTAAGTTTGTATGTATGTTGAATTTACATATAAGACATCCGTATGTGATATCGAGAACAAGTGATTCATTGTAATGGCTTTTGCTATAACCAATATCCGGGAAGGATATTCAGAGCAGAAGGATGTTTAAGTATTAAATTATACTTACGACATCGACATAGCCCACAGTATTACGTATTGACCATATTTACTTACCTATGTAGCACGTAATACGTATTTATGTTGTACGAGTATATAGCCAACAGCATTTTCTTTGTTTCAGATAATTTCTTCTTTCTTCACCCACTTCAGTGATGATCATCAGAATACCATGGCTTCCGTTGCAGTTGATACTAATTACTTCTGCGTTTATTACTTTTGTATTAGGTGAGTCACGTTTATATTAAGACTGTACTGATGCGAGTGTTATATATATTATTAATGCGAAAGTACCTAGTTCTGTCCGGTAGCTTTTCACGCTTAGACAAAAGAAACGTGCGATACATTATTACAATCTGAGGCGAATAAAACGTGCTATAAATGTTACTTTCGACCTCCTGGTCAACCAACTCTTTGTTTGTATTCTTGCCATTAACAATCGTAATTTTTTTAGGGTTCCGTACCCGAAGGGTCAAAACGGAACTTTTATTGCAGTCGCTCAACACGTCCATCCGTCCGTCCGTCGACTGTCACAAAATTTTGTCCCGATTTTTTTAACTTCCCTTTGCCCTATGAACTTGAAATTTGGTGATAATATCTATTATTGTGATATAAATATTATGCGCAATGTGAACTTCAATTCATTTCTGGTGAGGATGCCAACCGACAAGCTGTCGACCTTCATGAAGGAGGAGTTTTGGCCGAAAGGTGTCGTTTTCCGGCGGTTTCGCAGCCATTCGACAGTTTCGACACCCAGAGTAAGCGCCTCGCGTCGTCGTACCAACGTGATATTATTTAGTTTTATTATAGGAAATATAATGAAATGTATGTTAGTCTTTAAGGTATTTGTATTATGGGCCACCGATGCCTGAATGAAATGATTAAATTAAAATTAAATACTAATATATTGATAAATCAGGTTTTTTTTTGTTTGACTTTTTCTTATCAATACCATCTTAATTTTGCGGTTGGTTCGGAACCCTAAATGTGCGAAGTCCGACTCGCACTTAGCCTGTTTTTTATAATCATAAATGCACATCTGTTGATGTAATCTCTGAGTCGTCTGGTTATGTTAGAATTGTTAGATGTAATCACGAGTAGTTTTTACCATTACCCTCTAACTACATACTGTGAAGTCATTGACTTTCAATGAATGCTTGGTCACCACCACACAGCTTAGTATTTCAGTCACGATTAGTACTTAGTTTTCATTAATATTATTAAGCACACACACCGGAACATTATTAAATACAAAACTCCCGTGAATCTCAGATATATTGAAATATAATAAACGGGTCTCTCACGTCTTTAAGGTCGAATATCGCTCGACATGTTTCGGACCAGTACGTGGTCCTTTGTCATGAGAACCAGTCGCAACACCAGCACGTCTAGCACAGAGTGCTTGCGCTCTGCCCGCTCGGCTCGGCTGCTGGATGTTGGCGGCGGTGGCAAGGGAGGCAAGAATCTAATCTGCCCTCATTTTTTACATGACGAGTGATATCATACCGTTTCGACCATAAAGACGTGATGTTAACATTTTCATAAATTGAAATATAATAAACGGGTCACTCACGTCTTTAACGTTGAATATCGCTCGACATGTTTCGGACCAATATACATACGTGGTCCTTAATCATGAGGTGTAATCGCGACGGCCTCGCGTCTCACACTGCGCACACATGTCGAGCGATATTCGACGTTAAAGACGTGAGTGACCCGTTTATTATATTTCAATATGTCTGAGACTCACGGGAGTTTTCTATGTTAAAATTTTCATTAATCTTCAGGTAACCCTATATTTCTCGAGCAACAAAAATGGAACAAAAAGCCTTATATAAAATGGTCCCCTCCTATGGACAATTGGAACTGGACGACAGAACCTCGCAACCAGGAGCTGTTCTTCATGCCCTCCAACCACGAACACAAGCTGCCGCCGTCGGCGAACGAAACAGAACTGATCGCGCACATGGCAGCTCTCAAAAGAAATTATTCTCGTCTATTATGGGATACGGATAAAAGCTCAAACTTGCCACTTTTCGTAGAAAAAGCCTTGAAGTTGCTCAATTTAAAACAAGTCTACTATGAAGTAGAACACTCTGTGATGTCTAAGGTGTCGTGCACCGCGTGTAAAGCGGGCACAGGTCTCCTGCAACATTACATACGCGCTGGCAAAAGCAACGAAGAGATAAATAAGATGATCTATCAGTTCTGTGTCTCCTTGAAAATACAGTCTGCCAGAGTATGTGAGGGCATAACCAGGCTCTTTGGGGTAAGACAAGAACCAACATTTTCTACTTAAGTTTCAATTCAAACTGTAATAACCACAACCACACAAATGTGCTTATGTGAATGATGTTTAACTGACTATACTATTGTAATATTAGACAGCACACTTATTTTAACTGTTTTCAGAGTGAAGTGGTATACGTGTTGAAGCGTATAACTATAGGTCCCGATGAGGTATGCAGCTTCGTCATTGGCGACGCTTGCGGCGACGTGTATAATCCTTACCACGAGTGGGAAGTAGCTTTCCCACCGGTTCCGAAGCCGGCCGCAATGGTTCTCGAAGCCCCTGTAGAGAAGGCTCCGACGTTCAAGGTTCTACAGATATCTGATACACATTTCGATCCGTATTACGCTGAAGGCAAGTATAAACGCAGTTCTTTGCACTTAGTATTAAATTTCATGACCCATTTTGGTTAAAGCCGCGTGGAATTTTAAGGGACAGCTGCTATTGAAGAATATCACGCAATTAAAGTTTAATGCAGGTCACGAGTCAAACTGTAATTTAGTAATAGGCAGGGTTTTATTACGTCGGTGATGTCGAAGTCGTAAACCACTCGGTAATGATTTATGCGACGGCGCATGATTACGTGCTAAGTAACGATTCTATAAAGGTCATTGGCCTCGAAAGATCAAACGTTTCTGCAGAAACCATAGAATTTGACTGCTTAAATAAATACATCTCTAAAGAATGGAGGTCGGCAGAATTAAAACATCTAAATATAACGTTAAAGGCAAGGCTAGTACGCATTACGCATACAAAACGGTGGAATTAGGGTTGAACTGAAGCCTTATAGGGCTCAAGAAAGGGGAACACGAACACGCGTGTAATAATTAAGGAATTTGTAACTAGTAATTAGCAATGCCTTAACCTTACCATATCTTGCAGACTAGTTGGAAAGAAAACAAAAACATGTCGGAGGTAGTGACATAAATCTGTTTTCTAGTAACGATTAAATAATATAAAGACAAGCGAAATAATTGATTAAGTAAACATTTTAGTACTTAAGTGTTGTAATATCTGGGCGACCGAGCTTCGCTCGGCGTTTTCCCGGTCATGAGACCTAGCTAGATCGATTGCTCGTCCCCGAAAACCCCCACATACCAAATTTCATCAAAATCGTTAAAGCCGTTTCCGAGATCCCCGAAATAAATAAATATATAAACATATAAATAAATAAATATACAAGAATTGCTCGTTTAAAGATATAAGATTTAAGTACGGGAAAATTTAACCCAGGGAAACAAATATCAATAAAATTAGTAATAGTGTCAACTAGGTACTTTTATAACTTCTGTTCTCAATTCTAAGTGACATCAGACCTCTCTTTGCAGTTAAAAAGTAACCAATGCACCAACCAGTCAAGATTGAAATTACATAACGTGTTGGTCATAAACTTATAATAAACGAAACCCTACACATGCTATCAATGCATTTTGAGCCTTTCGCTTTGATCTTACAGTGGAAACTTGGACACATAAGAGTAATAATATTCTCCTGTTCAGGTGCAAACGCGGAATGCAACGAGCCGCTATGCTGCCGAGCATCCAACGGGCCCGCGGTGACGCCGGGCGGCGGCGCCGGCCGCTGGGGCGACTACCGCAAGTGCGACACACCGAAGCGGACCATCGACCACATGTTGAAGCATATCGCCGATACTCATACGGTACTTATCTCTATATTACTCCTGCAACGAGCGGCTGCGCTGCCGGCTGCCGCTAGAACGATATCCGCAACTTTTAGAAACAGTTGGGGTTAGCGAGGCGAGGGACATTGTTTATCAGTCCGAATATGAGCTATATATTTACATACTCCTTAATTATTTTCCGAAGCTTCTTTTTACTTTAAAAGTAATTATAGCGCATAAGCCCATCTGTCGTGTTTCTTCTTGTCCGCAATTAGTAGCAGATGTCCTGTCAATTACTATCGGTTTTAGCAGTTTCCTTTCGGGATATTTCAGGATATCGACTACATCCTGTGGACTGGTGATTTGCCTCCTCACGACGTATGGAACCAGACAAAGGAGGAAAATCTCAAAGTCCTGCAGGAGACCGTAGCCCAGATGTCAGATATGTTCCCAGGAGTGCCCATTTTCCCCGCTCTCGGTAACCACGAGTCATCTCCAGTGAACAGGTACGTGAAATAATGGATTTCAACTCATTACTCGTTTCGTTTTTATGTTCGAGGCCATTTCAATCAGTACGATCTACATGAGCGCCCGTGCATTATTGAGGTTGATATTTTTCAATTAGCTTTTAAATAAAACATGGTTGAACGTACGGATATGTCACCGTGCCGCATGACCAAATTGTACGTTGAATAAATTTTTCAACTGATACTGATACTCAAAAAGGACAACTTTTCTTTTGTAATTAGTAATTACCTAGAAACTCCGCCTTCCTCCGAATGGTCCCATTTCAGAACAGATCTGACGATGACGAAACTCCGCAAATATAGGTAGTTTGATACGCATATGGTTTGATTTTTTACCTCAGTACCTACTAAAGTTTATAAATCACCATTATGGACTTAACTTAGGTACTTAGCTCCAGGTTTCCAGAGCTCCCGAGGATGCACTGTGTTGAGAGCGAGGGACCTATTTGTCTCTCCTGCTGTCACCACAGTAAAACCTCAAATTTTATAAAGGGTCGGCAACGCGCACATGACTGATTTAGAGTTACGGGCGTCTATATAAGCTGCGGTGTCAACTTACCATCAGGTGGACCGTACGATTGTTTGCCACCGTCAATCTTACTACCTATAACTCGTGAAACAATACGCGATGACCTACGTAATTTTTATCTGTAAGGATTTAAGCCTTATTTACACGCGTACGAGATTCGCATGATACGAGTTTCATTACACTGTCGGTCACGGAGGTATAACGAGTTCAATCGCTCTGTGAAACCGCGCAATGTAGTTAAACTCGCATGCGAGTCTCGTACGTGTGTTAGGGCCTTTAGGAAGGAACGCAGCCGGCATATGTAATGTGTTACATTCATGAAGTTTGTTTCTTTTGTTTCCAGCTTCCCTCCGCCTTACATCTCCTCGCCGGAGTCGAATATCGCGTGGCTGTACGACGAGCTGGACGCGCAGTGGCGCCGCTGGCTGCCCGCCGGCGTGTCGCACACGGTGCGCCGCGGCGCCTTCTACTCCGTGCTCGTTCGCCCGGGCTTCCGCATCATATCGCTAAACATGAACTATTGCAACAACAAGAACTGGTCTGTGTTACTTCTTTGTCACAGTATTTCAGCTTTGCTCGACCTTATTATGTAACCCCGGAGTCGAACATTGCTTGGCTGTAAGACGAGCTGGGAGCGCAGTCGCAGCGCTGGCTGCTGCTTCTACCCTGCGCTTGAGTGGCCGGGCTTTCGCATCCAATCACTCATCGTGAACTATTGTAACAAATAAGAAGTTTGTGCCACCTCACTATCTGCGAGCCTGTCAGCAGATTACAGCTCTATATCTCCTGTACGACGAACTGGACGCGCAGTGGCGTCTGCTCCACTGTATGGCATGGCATCTGAATACCATATAGATACCGATTTGGTAGGTATGGGGAATATTCCTGCTCGGAAATATTCTCTATACGAAATCAGGAATATTTCCGGTAACGGCACATCTTTAATACCTACCGCATAAGTATTTAGACGTATCCTTGACATGACATACCTACATGTACCAAGTAACACTGGTACTAGCCTGATCTTTCAAACAAAGCTCGAGGAAATAGGTAGTGCACATGTGCTTTGATGCTCTTTGTTCTTGAATAAAGACGCACAATGCGCTCCGGCTTCTGCGTCATATCGCTCACGCTCAACATTGCAGCAACAGAACTGCACTACCTTAACATTTAGTGGTCATTGTTTACTGCAACATATCGCAGCATTGCAGCAATAAAAACTGGTCGCTTAAGGACATTGGTGATTTGATTACTGATTTTAAATCAGTGATTTACATAAGTGAACACAGCACAATGTATTCTTAAATGTTGATACCAAGTGACATTTGAACCTAAACCAGGTTTCATCATCCTAACGAATCTCGTGTGAATACATAAACGATGCAAATGCTCTCTGACGTTAGTCGAATTAAGGACGCAATTAACTCCGATGTTCGCAAACTTCCACTTCCATCGACATCCACAGCGCTGCCTAATTGTTTATTAGGTAGTTAAGATTACAGGTTTCTCAGTAAACTTCCAATTTTATCTCACTTATATAATTAGCATGAATTTTGTATTGTATTTACACTCTGCCTTCCCTAATACCGAATATGTCGTAGGGTAGGGCTACCTATTTCAATAGCACTTTTAATTCGAATAATTCGAAAAAGAAGCAGTTTCAACAATGTTTTTTTTTGTTTAGGTGGCTGTTACTCAACAGTACCGACCCGGCGACAGAGCTCCAGTGGCTCATTTACGAGTTGCAATCAGCAGAGTTCAGCGGGGAGAAAGTTCACATAATCGGTCACATACCGCCCGGCCATTCTGATTGCCTCAAAGTGTGGAGTAGAAATTACTATGCCATAATTAACCGTTACGAGTCCACGATTACCGCACAATTCTTTGGACACACACATTTCGATGAATTTGAAGTATTTTATGATCCAAACGATCTGGGTAAGTTAACATTGAAAACGCAGATTGAAAACCTGTTGTATCAAATTACTTGTTATCGTGCAAATTATACATATTTAATTAATTATGCATTCCATTTGTTACCAGGTAGAGCAACCAGCATAGCGTATGTAGGTCCTTCTGTATCACCTTACTATGACTTGAATCTGGGGTATCGGATATACTACGTCGACGGTGATCATGAGACAACTACTCGGGTATGTATACCTACGTTTATAAATTATCTATGAACAAAACCACGAAATTGCTGTTGCAAATTAATTTATTAAATCCTCTTTGTTTATTTTCCAGTTAGTGGTGGACCACGAAACATGGATAATGAACTTAAAGGAGGCCAACCTGTTTGGTTACCCGATATGGTACAAATTGTACTCGGCGCGGTCCGCATACACCATGAATGCCCTGCGGCCTCAGGACTGGGACAAGTTTATCGACGATATGACCGCTAAAGAGGACGTGTTTAACTTATATTACAAGTAATTTGTGTTTTTATATTATACACTTGAACCCTGAACTTAAGTAACAGACCTACATCATGAGCCTATCAACTTAGTTTGTGTTAAAAGCCATTCATCATCAGAAAACATTATGACGTACGAGTAGATAGATATTAATGTTTATGGCGTCTAAATTGCCACGGCCAATACCGGTTGTATGTTTTGGTTCCGATGCCGCCATTGAAGTGATCTGTCAAATGTCCATTAGAATGGAACTTCCAGAAATCCTTCTGAGGCAATTGACATAACACGGATTGAGTCGTCAGGCTCTGCGCCGTGCAAGAATCTCGTGGCTACCTACATTGTAGTACAACACGTATGAAACGTTCAATTGCGCAACGGCGCAGTGTGTTAAAGCCTTACTCTAGGCCTGAATTTTTCTAATACATGACATTTTGGAGAATTATTAACTTGTGGGTGGTGGATACCCATTATACCGTATCATGCTATGTCATTTGTCAGACACTACTGGAAGAACAGCCCGCGCCGCGGCACGTGCGACGGCGAGTGCCGTAAGCGGCTGGTGTGCGACGCGCGGTCAGGCCGGTCGCACGACCGCCGCGCTCTATGCGGCCATATTGAAGCGCGCATCGACGGCTCGGCGCCCGCGCCGCAGACGTGGCGCGCGTGGTTCTATAACGGACTCTCTGTCTCGTGAGTACTACAGCATTTGCAAAACATTCTTTCAATATCTGTAGTCGGAAATGTACTAAATGTCGTTGATGGAATACAAAATATCTAATGGGAACTGACACGTACCTACGTTAGCTCTTAGCTGATGCTAATGTTTGTGCCCATTTACGGATACAAATTAGTTTTTGGTTAGGTCCTGCAGCACCGGTAACGGTTTCTTTAAAAAAAATCCCGGGATAGTTTTTACTGTTGATGTTGAAATTGACAAAGTGTGCATGTGCACGTTGCTCGCCAGTATGTATATAGTCTGTCTCCGACTGTAGATGTCAGTACCATCGCTTAATTCAATACTTATAATGAGACGCACTAACTACACTATAGCATTTATGTAACTATGTATGTGTTGATAAGTGTTTAAATTTAGATCATGAAGTTCATGTAATCTATTATTTTATACTAATAAGTCTCCTATACAATTGCAAGATCTAATCTGAACTAAAAAGAAGCTCTATCCTAGTCTTAAACTTCCTTATGTAAATATATTATCCTATTTTCAGTTTCAGTGCTATAGAAAACATAATAACAGTAATTTTGGATGCTTTATAAATAGTGCTTTTGGATATTAATGGAATTATGTGTCAAGGTAACAACAAGTATTAAGCACCATGTACTACACGAATGCACAATCTACAGCATATAAATATATATTTATAAGCATGCTTAGCATTACTAAGTCACCGTGAGGTGATCACTGCACCCCATGCCCGTCCATGCACTAGGCAAGTGGTGGAACAAATAAACCTTCCGAAGTGAAATGATCGCTTAGTATGTACTCAAAAAAATTACCTATAAGTCCTATAACACCATTGGGCACTGCGCTAAAAATACAAAAGACGTAATACAAAATCGGCGTTTCTGGCTCCATTGCTATTAACGTATTACAATTTGTAAAGTGATGACGCGTTATTGGCGCCGTCAAAAAAGGTATCACGACTTGGGAACGACATTTTATTATGTCTTTTGTGTTGCACTGTATATATTTTTCTGTGATTGTGTTAACGCTACTTGCCTTACATTCAAAGCGTTTTTGAGTGCAATCGGCTAGCGCTTAGCACTTTAATACAGAACCCTAGAACTATTAACTGCAAGACTCAACAGGCCAACAAACTACATTTAAATACAGTTAAGTGTAAAAATATGGGTGTATGAATATACAAAGTACTTCCTACAAGTCTACAAAGATTTTGATTTAAGGTGGGACGCTTTCCATACAAAACGTATTTTGACATTCGCAGGCTAACGGCGTGATATTTTAAGAAACTTATGTAACAAACTTTCATAAATTCGCTTTCCATTTGCGCGAAATGCCCCCTTTCCTAGAAAAAACTTGTATAAACTGGAATAGTTTGAGAATTTTTTTTTTTTAATTAATTTAGTTAAAATATCACGCCGTTAGCCTGCGAATGTCAAAATACGTTTTGTATGGAAAGCGTCCCACCTTAAAGAACACTGTGACCATATTTTGACATATTGAAACCTATTCATACCACTTACACCTTTATACTCAATTGTATTACCTATTTTCACTAGTATCAAAGGCAGTTGACGTACGACGATTTAAATATAAAATGCCGTGCGTTTGCTTTCTTGTCACAACCAGCAATGGTGGCGGTTTTCACTCAAAGAAAATCTGCCTTTGATAGTAGGGAACCATTGTACATACCTTATTTTTGTATATTTCTCTTTGTACAGACCTAGTGTACAGCAAGTTTAAAAGGTGGTGGATATAATACAGGCACACAGGTGGGTACAACATAACCAATTATTATTTCGAGACGTTTCTTTTGTAAGTGAAAAGATGCGTGCCAAATCTAAAGCCAATGCTACCTATATTCAATGTAAATATGAATACTATAATCATTTTATAAACTGTGTAAGTAGTCACGTTTGTTACCTTTCATGTTTAAACTACTGAACAAATTTTAATGAATGTTGGTAACTTGGTACATAGAAGTTGGACTTTGGAGAAGGGACACATTTGTCGCGAAAATAAACCTTGAAGAAGGTGAAATTGGGGATGAAGTTTGTATGGGACCAAAACGAATCCCATGCGGGCGGAGCCGCGTACATACATAATAGTCTGTGTCCACAAGTACATACCTATTAACGCACATTATAACATATGAGATGAAAGTAATTCGAGTCCTGTAAAATGACAGAATAGGTACTTTTTTGTCTTGGAAGTATGTAAGAAGGTGAATCTGGAGTGGAAGTCTGTATGGCGGTGAAATTATAAAGGCCTGACAACTGCGTAGAGAGTTGAAAAATTTAGTCAGTTACACACAGGGCAAAGAAAACAGGCACAAATCGTATGGAATTTTCATTTTTTCCAAACAAGATATATGTGTTCTCATATTTCATAACTACAGGATAAGCAAGCATGGAAGGGGTTTAAAATTTATGAAATTACGAGTAAATGAGTGATAAGCTTGGAGTTATTAATTATATTCTAAATCATTTCAGGATGTCAATGATAATGCAAATACCTCAAGTGGCATATTCCATACCAAAGTTCGTGATGGGTCTTGGCTGAGAAGTATCAACTGAAAACAGCGGAAGTTAAGTCACCACCGGAAGTTCAGTAGTTTAATTAAGCTACTGTAGGGACTCCAATGTATTACAGAGAACAAATACATATTGAAATGCTTTTTTTCGAAAGAAAAGTAATTTAGTCCTACTCCTTGAATTGTTATTTATTATTTTGTGTCTGTAATGATGATGAAATAAAAAAAATGAGTGTCAACAGTTATTAATTTGATAAAATCACGATTAAATTAGCATTATTATTTTTAGAAACTCCTACAAATATTCAAGTTCCTACTTATAGGTACGACTTGCATAAAACTTCATAAATTGAACTTCCTGACCAAAAGTCTCATATTGTTATAAGCATTAGAACTTCTAGATTTAACCATAATTTGATGTCATTAGTATTTAAGTTATTTTAAATTGTAAATACAAATCTGTAAATCTTTATTAAAATAATTATAAAAATCAGTTTGAGTTTCATTTCAAGTACATTATTGTATAAATCAGAGTGACAACCTTCTCTCCTCTGGCTCTGCTGAAACTGTATGTTGATATTAAAAAAAAATTTGAAGCCTGTATCTCCAACCGTTTGGCTATAAAACCTGTGTGACAGACGACGGACGGACGCATGGGCGTCACCAATAGGGTTCCGTTTTGACCCTTCGGGTACGGAACCCTGAAATTGTATAGGTTAGGACCAGAATCCCATACGTCTTATTTGATAACTAACCATCATAGTCACTATTTGTTATTTAAATTCAATATCCGGTTCAACGTGCGCTCGCTAGTAAACCGTTTCCCGATGCGTTAAATTTAGAGAAACCTCAAAGATTTCGTATACGAATAAGTGTATACACACGTATAATTCGGTAAATATTGTTATAATAAAGTTGTTTACAACTACAGTATACGACGGTGGCAACCAAGCTTACGCAGAAAAACCACAAGCGCGTTGCCAACTCTTTATTGAATTGAGGATTTGGCTCTTAACTCCTATGGCTACTATACTATTGACCGAATTGATGGTGGTAAATCGTCCGGTGCCGAGGTTTCACCTGGTTTCACTGTTGCAGTAGGTAACCACGATTCTTAGTAAGGATTACAGTATTGTAAGAGGCGTCGATGGGAGAGTGCGACATTCTTTTTAATGAAGGGTTATTTCAAAATAAACGAATGTAATTATTTTTATCATGTTTTTTATTTACCTTTAAAACTTCAATTCACTGAAATAGAGAGCTTTCGAAGCGTCCCAAATTATAATAATTAAGTATTTACAGAAAATTATAAATGCGAGAACGAAAATTATTTAAAATCAGACAACACATATGTTCTTTCTTTTAAAAGTTTGGATAAAAGAAATTGATAATTTGAAATGTTACAAAGAATAATTCGACATTTTGTGACAAAATAAAATTACGAGCATTAAATACGTAACTTAATAGCGATAACTAAATAATGAATGCTAACCTAACAATGAGTTAAAATTAAAAATGAGGTATGTACCAGTCAATACCATAATGTATCATTATTGAAAAATCTTTGTGATAGTACTTGAACAACGAAAAAATTAATAATAGTAATTAAAATGGAATTTAAAACACCTCAAAGGGTTATTACATAAATACAGCTGCTAATATGTTTAGTCTGTTTGGCTCCATATTTTTAATTAGCTGGATGAAATTGACGATGTAGTTTACGTTTCGTGTGGGGCATATGTATTCAGTATAAAATACTTCTTTATCAATTTAAGTTATCAGTTATCACAATTCACTGGTTTCATGTCATAAATTAAAATTATAACTAACAATTACAATGATATCTGTCAATTAAGTCCCGCTAATTAAAATTCCGATTGTGTAGCTATTATACAAATAAATTCAAGTATTACCACTGTTGACTTTCAATGTAAATACTATTTAATTATTACAAAAAATAATTCGATAACATTATAAGAATAATGTTTTTCGGACTAGATACTTATTTTGTATTTAGGATGTTGTGACAATCCTAGAAATATCGTTAAATTAATGTGATAATGTAATAAAACAAGGTAATTAAACCGAATTAAAATGTAGCCTATGTACTAAATGCCATTGTGTCCATGTAATTCGAGTGAAAAATACCATAATTTAATAGTAGTGATGTAATTAAAACAGTCTTGTGTTTTTTGAGTAAATGCAACTTCCTCACAAAATAGACAGATTCATACTTGACTTGCTGTGCTGTGATATCTTATATTCGAAATATTAGTGGATTAGTTAACATGATTACGCATATATCGGATGTAAAGCATTCGTCCCAGAGGCGAGCGAGAAGGTCAAATGCTTTATATCTGACATAAACGTGATGATGTTATCTAGTTTGGTGAATTATTATACTGAGATCACCATTATTGTTTACTAATGTAAGGTGAAAAAAGTGGTTGAGTACTTACAGATGTTACACCACAAACATATGGCACTAGATGCATTCAACTTTATTATATTATATTATCGAGATTTGATCAAATGAGACTTAAGCATATGCAATAAAATTCCTTAGTTGTAATATTCTGCAATGTAGAGTCTACATGTTTTCAGATCAGATAGGTACAGAAGGTGGACATGGATGTATGTATATTGCCACCAAATTCCAAGAATGTATTTTCAGTTAATTAACATTAGTGGGTTTGAATAATTTAAAGTGCAAAGTGGATGTGATTTTGGAATTTACCCATACACCATCACTAACACCATTCATATTTTAAATGCAGTCTATTACATACATACAAGTCTCATTAAAGTCGCGTAAAGTTGTTCTGTGTGGCTTCTTTTACTCAAAAACTTAATTAAATTAAGCTTTTCGGCATAAGCGAATTTTATGCGAAAAGTGGTAATTTTACTAACATTTTTTTCATGTCAATATTGGTAAAACAAATTTGGCTATGCCTTTGCGATAAAATTATACACTGTTCCCATTTCTATGCTAGATGTTATTAGGAGAAAAAAATAACCATAGTCAAATTAAATTCATAGTCAAATGGAAATTGCCATTCAGATGGAAATCAACTTGTGATTATTACAAGTATGCATTTTACAGGCACAACAAAGGCATTATTTCCTTCTAAAGGAAACAATACAAGTCAAGATACTATTCCTAAATTAAAACCAACTTAAATTGTAATTAACATTAACATGGCATTAATATTTCAGTCTATCGTTTAACTTCCAGAGTTTTATCTTATAATTGAAACAACACAACATAAAATGTCTTTTTTGGAATGTAGGGCTCAGAGAATGTTCAAAGTTTACACACTACATTAAGCACACAGAGTTACATCTAGGTTTTTTTTTCATTGTATATTATCCGAAATTAAAATGAGAATATTAAGTATAAAAAGTTGTATAAAAATGGCACAACATACTAACACTGGGAATTTTTAGAAAAAAATAATCTCAATACACACTAAAATGAATAGTTCCCTACACATATCTCCTAAAGCTTCCGTTTCAATAAAAACTGGCAATTACAACTACACACAAATTATTAATTAACTGTCACTGTGTCAACTCCGAGTCTCATTTAATAAGAAGCCTGCGCAAATTGGTCTTACTTTGTCTGGATCCAGCAGCACAAGTTTTCTTTTTCCTCTTAGACGGACTAGGCCCCTCAAGATCAAAACGGATGCAGCTCTTACCTGGATGCCGGTCACAGGAGCAATGTTTGCAGAATTGGTAGCCGCAAGTGGCTCGCGTGCATGCCGCCCAAACTTCCCCGGAGATGGGATCTTTTGTCACTTTAGCAGGTTGCTGACATCGCACGCACGCCAGTTGAATGCACATTTCAAAAGTTGCTGACTGTAATCAATAAAAAAAGATTTGCGTGAGTATGTAAACTGTGAAACCAAATTTTTTTGTTTCGTTGTTTATAGTACTATTGATTAAAATTTACAACTTCAATGACTTTTTAAATGGGTCAGTGAGGATAAATATAAAATTGTAAGAGAATGAATATTTGTACTGCAATCATAGTTTCATTATACCTAATCATTAATCAATAATCATATGCATTTTCGCCAAAACCATACACTTTTCGGTTTTTCTCTGAATATCTGTAGTCCCATGATTTCAAAAGGATGAACATCTGATTGTTTTTTAACTTACGGCGGCCGGGTACAGCGCATATCAAAGGAATTTGAATTTTCTACAATGCTGTGCCATTGCTGATGCCATTTATATATGAATCTTGACTACTGTATAGAAGATTCAAATCGCTTTAACTTGCTATCATACTAAATGGTACCAAATTTCTTGCCCACATGGGCCTGTCCTTAATTATATGACACATTGCCATGTTCACTTACCCGTGCAAACATCTTGAATCGCATGGACCTCGGAGAAGTTGGAGGGCTACTTGGAGAGCTTGCTGCAGTTTGAACATGTTCAATATTATGTATATCCTTAAGTTTACGTCTGATATCACTGTTCACCTTAGGAGTACTCCTTTTATTCTCTTGATTCTCTTTAGATAATCTCAAATATGCTTTCAACTTCTCCCTTCCTTTAGGCACATCTATACAAGCCTGATGCCATGCCGGACTCACCAGTGTGAAGTTAAAAATGTCCGCTGGTGACATAAAACTCAAGATGTGTTCAATGGCTGGTACACAGCGGAGCGTCTTACTCAAGAGTTTGATGATATCAATCTTTTGATTGGGTTTGTAGAGCACTGGTCCCGTGGCCGGGCTCTGTGGCAGGTGAGTGACTGTCTGAAGACTCTGTGGCTCACAGCTCAATGAGTGTGTCTCGAAATCCAGTTGCCTCGCAAACTTTCTCAGCGGCTGGTTAATGTTATTTATGGATCTCAATGGACTGGATTTGTGGTTAGACTTCAGCCTGTTCAATTTGCAACTGCTTTTGCAAATTTTCTTTATTGGAGTAGATGGGAATGATAATGCATATGCGCTGAAGTTGTAAATACTACTGGCATCACTGTACTCAGGACTGATAGGTGAGATTGAATAGTTACTGAAGTTTCCTGACTCATTAACTCTCAGTTTTTGTATCTGACCTGCTATCATGCTGGTTGGAGTCGGCAGAGACCCATAGCTATCATTAGCCTCCGTATCATTCTGATAGGGGCGTTTAACACCCCTTCTCTGGAGTCTGTCTGCAAAATTTTCATTATTTTCTGATATGTTAGATAAGTCATGGCATGGTTTAGGAGTATTCTTATACAATTTGTGATGATTTGCTTTACCTTCACATATTGATGCTTGAATAACTGCAGGATCAATATTCTCAGTCGACAATTCTGAGCAATCAATGGAGCCAGGAGTAAAAGTGTGGTATCCACTGTCTTCAGTCCTGGAATAACTCACACTGTCGCAAGACAGCACCGGAGTGGCGGGCTCTACCATTTCGCAATTTGCATCCATGTTAAATGTAGATTTAAAACGAAATATTGTTTAGCTGCATTTCCGCGCCAACTTCACGTTATCGAAGTAAACAATGCTTCCAATGGCGTCATGACTGTTTCTTCGCGCATAACATGCCGCCACAAAATATGTATATAAATATATAACGAACACAGTTGACGGTTGACACGACGCCGATGCTATCACAAATGGTTCGTTCGTTGAAGATTTCTAACACTTTACTTCGTTATAGTTGTATCCGTAACCAATTGCAGATAATTTACTTCAATTCGTTAACTATATTGTAAATGATTTTATCTGCATTTATTATTTCTTGGAGAGTTTAGCGTTGTTCTTCAGAGTTAAGCTTCTTTTTTTAAGAAGTGACATTTCGTCAATAATATTACCAATTCAAAAAAATATAAAGCCTATACACATGCAGGCGCATTCGCTCCGCTCGCTGGCGAACAAATCCGACACCAGAGGGGATAAGATGATCGCGCGATGATGTTTTATGTGACGTTTGCATACATTTCGGCCATAAAACGTGACGGTATAGGTACGCGTTCATCTTAGCCTCTCAGGTGATTCTTCGGGATCAAGCTGGAATTTATATCAAATACTCAGGTCTACTATCCCTTGGAGCTGTGAAAAAATTAAACTTCTAAGCCAACGCAATCATATACCTACAGGTTTGCACGAAACCCTCGGTGCGCGAGTCCGACTCGCTCTTGTGCGGGTTTTTTTTATTACTATGGAGCGCGTTTCAAGCATTTGTATCATAAAAACGTTTAAGGTGGTTCGATTTCCATACAAAACGTCTTTTGACATTCGCAGGCTAGCGGCGTGATATTTTAAGAAACTTATGTAACAAGCTTTCATAAATTGGCTTTCCATTTACGCGAAATTCCCCCTTTCCTAGAATAAACTTGTATAAACTAGTAAATTTGTGAAATTAGTTTGTCACGTGAGTATCACGTCACATCAATTTTTTCAATTATTATAGTCTATTCTAGGAAAGGAGGAATTTCGCGCAAATGGAAAGCCAATCTAAATTAACGGTAACCTGCCAGTATCTTCGTATTATGACACAGAATCATTTTTATATTTTTTTTATTATTCCTCTGTCCTTTATTCCTGTGGATAAAAGGACAGTAGAGTAAAAAAAAATTGAGTTCTTATAGGTTTTTTATATTCGATGATATGATTTTTTTTTTATTTTTACTGACGAAAATCAGATGAAATGATTATGGTCCTATGCCCACTATGCTCGCCCGTGGGTAATACACCTAAAGCACTATAGCGCTTTTTGCTACGTACTACAATTTTGCTAACTGGCAACAACACACAACATTTAAAAAAAACCTGTGACAGCACTGACAGGCGACTCAGGCGCAGTGTTGCCAGAACGTGCTTTTTAGCACGGTTTTACGTGCTTTTTTGGATACGAACGTGCTTTTTATGTGCGCTCCCCAAAAACGTGCTAAAACCGGGCTTTTTTAAGTGCTATGGTGCTTTATGATTTTACTACTAAAAATGGAGAGGTAATGTTGGTTTGGTACTCTCTAAAACTGTATTTTTTTTCTAACAATCTTTCTCTCCTACATTACGCTTTGATATCCTAAAGTTAAAAGTTATGTCTTACCTGTGGTTGCAGGACAGGACTTGTCCTGCAACTGCAAGCTCTATCGTTCGTGTCGTGCAACTCGTGCAATGTGTACACGTTGTAAAGGCTCAATACTCTGTATGTGACGTACTTATTAAGAAAACCGGCCAAGTGCGTATCGGACTTCGCACATTTAGGTTTCCGAACCAACCGCAAAAGTATGTTGGTTTTAACATGAAAAATAAGGAAATTTCCAATAAAAAAACCTTTTTTAAGTATTTCTAGGTAAAATACCCGTAATAATTAACAGTATCACCAAATTTCAAGTTCAAGGGTCAATGGGAAGAAAAAATAATCTTATGAGCAAAATTTTGTGACAGACGACTGACGGACGGACCCAAGAGTGACAGCAATAGGAGTAATTTTGGGGGGAACCCTAACAACGTGCTTTTTATTCCAAAAACGTGCTTTTTTGGACACCCGACCGTACTTTTTCACGGAAGTGCTCTGGCAACACTGCTCAGGCGAGGGGTTCTAAATGTCATGGAAGTTGGGAGTTGTGAGAATATTTTTCTTTTATTATTTATTAAATAACAGCATTGTGATTCAATTGTGTTTATATGTTCTACTACATAAACTCTGATCTAATATGTAATTTTAAATCTGTACTGTACCATTTATATCTAGAAAAATGACTAGCTTGAAGCACTTGAAGTACTTATGTAGACTTTGTGCGAACAGCGATGAGTTCTGTAAGGATTTACTGGACGAGAACAACAAAAACGTATTAAATCTGATAAGAGATTTTATCCAAATAACTGTAAGTATTGAATGTTGATCGTGGTTATGATTGAAGTAATTAAGAGCTTCAACTATATAATATATCATCGTCACATCACACAATAACATTGTAGTTCAGGTACAGAGCAGTTTTAATAATTTATCATTAACTTTGCATTACAGGTAAATGAAACTGATGATCTGCCAACAAGGATCTGTCTTAACTGTGAAGAGAAAATGGTGTCTTTCCAGTTGTTTGTCTTGGAATGTTATAAAGTGCAGCAGGACTTTAGGAAACAAATTAATAAGCTGCAGCTGCAGTCAGACATATGTAGTGATATGCAGATTAAGCTCGAGGTTGCTAACACAGACTATGGAGTATCATTAATTAAATCTGAGGTAAAATATTTATCATTTCACCTTTAGGTACCTTTTAGTTGGTTCATTGCCGTTGATAATTTATTTTAGTTGTGCTAATAACAATTATAAGTTTTATCTGTCATTTCAGTCTTTGTAGATAGTAGGTTATTTTATAGCCTCTCAGATATATTGTTTTTTTTAAAATGTTTACTAGTCTTTTCTGTTTTTTCTTTTATTCTGTGTGCCCTTTGGCAAAGGCCTCCCCCAACACTTTCCAATCTTCTCTTATGCGTGCGAGTCCAGGTTTTGCCTGCTACCTTAACTATATCATCTTCCAATCTTCTGAATGGTTTCCCTCGTTTACTCTTACCCTCTCTTGGGTACCATTGCATGACTAATTTGCTCCACTTATCCTCTCCTCTGATTACATGTCCAGCCCACTTCCACTTAAGCACTCTTAATTTACATAATATTATGTAAATTAAGAGGTTATTTTATTAATGAGTGGTTATTTGCAGGTCAAAGATGAGTTAACTGCTGAGGATATAGTCAGTAAGTATTTGAAATCTTAAATTGATAATATTGGCTAAGAATATGTATATTATTGTCATATTGTTTCTTTTACAGGTGCAATTGCTACAAATGATGCTTCACTGTCTGAACTAGAAGCAGTAGATTACAATGATGATATGGGACTGGATGATGATGGTGATGAAGATGAGGAGGATGATGACTTGGATGACATAGCAATAGCAACATTGAAGGAAATGAAGAAAAAGAGGACCAAAAAGAAAGTGATTTCTGAAGAGGACTCTATAAAGTTCTCGGAAATTTTAAAACAACCAAATTTGAAAGTGAAAGATTTTGTAAAGTAAGTTTTATCATTAAATCCTTTTAAATTGGAATTATTATGTCTGACATAAAGCATTTGTCTTTCACTAGCAAGTAGGTATGTATGCAAGTGGGAGAGGGAGAATCCCTTCAGACATAAACATGATAATGCTATCAGTGCAGGATAATTATTTGTATACAATAGTTACTCTGCATTATTGTGATGATGGTTTTTTTAATTGCAGGTTAACATGTCATCTTTGTGGAGCGGAATCAAATACTTGGAGTAATTTGCGTCTACATTACTTCAATAACCATAGGAGCAAAGTTGTAGCATACTGTTTGTGTGGATATGCTATAAGATCCAAGAGTGTTCTGTATAAGCATGTGTCTCAGCATAAGCTGGAAAGTAGAAGAATAAGAAGAGCTGCTGACTTGGTGGAAGAAAAACAAGATGATTCTCAGTATTCTCATTTAAAAATCAAAAGCTTTGTTAAGTAAGTGCTTGTGATGATTCACTGAATATTTGGCAATTTATTTCAATTTTAAATAAAAAAAATGAGAAATGCTTCTTCATGCCAGTCTTCACAAAAGTTTAATGTCAGTACCTATACCTACACATTTTATCCACTGTCTATTTACTTTCTTTATAATTTTTGATATTTCAATTATAATTAATAATTATGTAAGTTAATTTAATCATATGTTTGTCTTTCCTTCCACAGTTTCACTTGTGACACCTGTCAGAAGGTGTGTTCCAGTTGGTACACTCTGAAGGCACACTGTGAAAGAGCTCATGATATGTTGCCTGTAGTGCATTGTGTCTGCGGAATTGCACTAAAGTCAAAATCCGTTCTTTACAAGCACATACAGGACCATAAAAACCCAAATGTATTATCGTAAGTATTTTAATGTTTTTTTTTTCATACTTCATTAAAAACACTACTTGCTGGGCGGCAGATACAATAATGCTTATGTCCAAGGCCCATTCTATACAGTTGTGAAGTAATTTTTTAAATTGTATTATTACATGTAACAAACAAACTCACAAACGTGGCCTATAAGTACCTATTAGTATAGAATGTAATTTAGTTGTTTGTCAGTTCATAGACAATAAATTATTATTTACAGCTGTGACAAATGCCCGCGAATAACAAAAACATTAGCAGCACTGAACAAACATAAAATGAGACACGTGCCGAAATCGGAACGGAAATTCACATGCGAGTCTTGTGATAAAATATTTACTACAAAGGATGCATTAAAATCTCATGAACGATCCCACATTCCAATAGAGGCTAGGAAGATATACCATTGTGATATGTGTAACATGAAGTAAGTTTATATAACGGTATTTGTACAGTAACTAATAAGATCTATCGGCAACAGCAATTTAGCTTAGGTAAGTCTAAAGCACGCGCGGCGAATAAAAAATAATTTCGTACATTGACTCATCATTACTTGTCTGTCACTAGCGCGCAATTATAATGGCGTCGCGCTCACACAGTGACATTGAACGCTCACTGTGTGAGTGCGACGCCAATTTAATTGCGCGCGAGTGACAGAGACAAGTACATATTCGCCGCGCGTGCTTTAAACTCAGTCGAAAACGCAGATGCACAGTCAGCAAAGTAGTAAGCTGCGTGCAATAGTGCTAAGTGGGATATTACTGTAGTAGGATGTACTAGTAAGATGCGCAGCGAACTATTTTGCTGACATGATATCATAAAATCACTCACTTCTTAGCTCACTTGGAAAAGTCACTATTAGCGACATGTTTCGGACTACAATTGGAGTTTTTCATCAGGTTGGGTTGAGTGGTGTTACGATATCCGACCGCGCGTCACAGCTCGCCGGCGGCGCGGGTTGTTCTCTTACTAAATGAAAATGTATGCACTTCTTTGCTGTTTTTTTTGCTAAATTTTTGTTTAAGTGCCAATAGGGATGTTGACTCAAAAATTTTTATTACTTCAATAGAAAGAAGACATAAAACTATACCAAATAGTGAAAATCCTATTCAAATATCTCAAAAAATAACGAAGCAACAACGGTTAGAATGTTCGTAGTTAGAGAGAGAAAGTGCTACCTAACCGTGACGTCACTGTTAAGTAGCGCCATAGTAAATGACGCTCGTTCAATACAAAGGTGCGTTTTGCGGAAAAGAGACAGAACATACCCACTCTTAAAACTTTGAAGACTTATAATTACGTAATTGTTTATTTTTTTAAATTACTTTTTTCGCAATTTGATTGAGAATTTGAGCCTTTATGTAGAAAATTTGGATTTATTGATTTTCTTTTATAGTGTCGTCATCCCTATTGGAATAATTAGAATTGAAAATATTTTGTCATAACATAAGTTATTTTATTCTTGGTTTAAAGACCACCCCCGAATAATTAACATAATAGTGAGACCACAACACTGCGTTGTGGCGTCGCACCGTAGAAATAGTCGTACAGTGTAGTACTTACGTCACAACGTAGTAGTGTTGTTTGTGGTCTCACCCTAAATGGCCGCTTTTATACTTTACCGTGAGCGTCCACGGCACGGTAAAACTCTATGGTTTCATTCATAATTAGTCAAGTATAGTAGCCTATGGTCTATTCTATTTATGAATGAAACCATAGAGATAAAGAATAAAGCGGCCAATGAAGTTGTTTACACCTGTTGGTGGCAATTACCCCACGCTCCAGGGGGGTGACAAAATTTTGTACTTACAACGGGCGGCAGTCAAGAATGCTTCGGATCGTATATTTATCGCCCTTGCCTTCGGCTCGGGCCTCAAATATTCCTTGTTTTACCGCTTAATATTCCTTGGTAAGTAATGTGCTATTTCTTTCTTAGGTTCACAACCCGTTCGTCGGCGGCATCGCACAAGCGCGTGGTCCACGACAAGATCAAGAGCTACGTGTGCGACTTGTGCGGCTACGCGTGCGGCACCAACGGCGAGCTGCGGCAGCACCGCGCCATACACAGCGACGACAAGCCCTTCGTGTGCAGGAAGTGCTCCAAACCGTCAGTCACACCTTCTTTATATATTGTTAAACTCATGAAACGGTGCAAAATAAAGCCCACTGATTGGGAGGTGAAGGCTGCTCAGCGTGCCGAATCCATCAACAGGTGAACGTCTATGGAACCGAACGTCGTGAAGACCTGGATAGAAAGCGCGATGAGTTGAAGGCCAGACCACCTGCGGACATATCCTACAATTACGTCGGTGGGGTGTCGACGTGCCCCAGCTCTTGGTTGCCTTACGTACCCAATCTTGTTAGAGAAAGATACGAGCACACTCGTACCTTCTCTAACAAGATTGGTTACGTAAGCCAAACAAGAGCTCACTTAAGGTCGGAACAACGAAACAACCCACCATGAATGAGTCTCTGTTAAATATGCCTAACCAGGATATACAGTTACAGTGGTGGAAATCGGTCACGACTAACATATATATTGTTAGGTATATTTAAATCCGTTCAGCGGTTTCAGCTTGAAAATGTGACAGAGTTATAATATAAGTATGGATTAGGTTCACCAAAAGAGCTATACTTAAAATTATTTTAACTGTCCGAGTTGTATCAAATTAGGCCGTTCAAAAAGCGACTTTACTGTCCAAACGTGAAGATTCAAAGTCCAATGAAAAGTTTTATAAAATTTCGGACATTTTAAATAATTTCTACTATACCTGTGTGGCTACGCGTGCGTGGTTAAAGCTACAGCGAAATACCAATTTAAAATACTGGAAAAATTGGTCTTCAATAACTTCCTACAAGATTTCATTCTTTCACAGGTTCAAGACATATTCGAATCTCAAAACGCACATGGACATTCACGAAGAGACTTCATACCCCTGCTACGTGTGTAGCCGCGTGCTCAACAGTAGGCGGACGCTTCGCAAACACTTGCTTGTGCACGAAGACAAGTGCCGGCACGTATGCTCCTACTGTAACAAAGCTTTCAAGAGGAGGCAGACGTTGAAGGTATGTTTCTCTTCTCTCTCATTAAACAAAAATGTGCATTTGGAGACCTTGACGAAAATTTTAAGCTAAATTGATTTTTGATATTTGAAAATACGGTACCTAGATGTTGATATATCTCGTCTCGACTCGATTTATAGGACACAAGGCATCACTTTTTGTGCGAATTATGCATTTTGATCACATTTGATATCCAGGTCCACATGTACACTCACACTGGCGACAAACCTTTGACTTGCAAATGGTGCGATGAACGATTTGCGTACGCATCCACACTACGCTCGCACCGTCTGCGCTGTCACCCCGACAAAATGGCGCAGCAGATGAACGAACAATACGTCTATCGCCACGTCAACATCATGCAGCAGGTGAGTCGCTGTTGTAGGATCCAGTATATTGTCCACCAAGTTCGTCGGGTCCACTCTAAGCTCGTGTCGCCTGCGCTGCCACCCCGACAAAATGGCGCAGCAGATGAACGAACAATACGTCAATCGCCACGAGAAGATCATGCAGCAGTTGAGTCGCTGTTGTTGGATCCAGTATATTGTCCACCAAATTCGTCGAGTCCACGCTACGCTCGCATCGCCTGCGCTTCCACCCCAACAAGATGCGTAGTGAACCAGCGACAAAACTCCCAGTAGCTTGATTCCACTGACACCTCAGATTCGGTTGAAGCCGCTCAACCAATCTCACTGGAGCGCAAACTCTTAGAGTATTCCAGTGTTTAAACCGCCCGCGCGATCGTGTCGGAGGTTTCTCCTGGATTTTCTCCAGGCCACTCTCCAACCGCGCATTCCTATCGCTTTAATGGGCCCGGCATATAAAGCCACAGTCAGGTTTTAAAAAAAAAATTACGTTAACTTCGCAAACGATATTTTCTTTGAGTGCCGAGATGGTCACTAGGTTTAATTAATAGATTTTACTTTTGAAGTACCCCCATAGAAAAACGTCCATGGTCGTGAAGTCCGGTGACCTGGGCGGCCAGGGCATGGCACCGAAACGGCTTCTATGCCCTGGCTTGAAGCTGGCCAAGAGCAATCCCATTTTTAATAATAAAAAAACGGCTTATCAATTTGCTAGGGATGAAATCACGAAGAAGCGCTACGGTCTCCCTAGCAGTGTGAGGCGTGGCGCCATCTTGCCGGAACCAGATGACTGAGAACTGTAGGCAGGATGTTCTCGGTTTATTGACAGAAAATAATCGTTAAGCATCCGCCGATAAGAAACATTCAACTATTCAAGTAATGGCGTAACCCTCGATCATTAAAAAAAATTGGGTCGAATTATTCCTCTGCTTGACAGTGAAGAGGCTGTTGATGTTTTAATCGTGGATCCGTTAGTTTAGTTTAGGTAACCAATAGTGACACTTCTGCTATCTCACACATAGGTGAAAATGAGCTTCATCACTCCAGAATATTGTGTTCACTGTAAGTAATTGTGGATCCGTCCACTGCGACATCGTGTCTAATTAATCCGCACAATTTATAATCCGCATAATTTAAAAATCCTCCGTTTAACGGTTTTAGAAAAAAAAAAATCAATCCTAATTCTGCCACTGGGACACCTGTAGGAACCAGTATAAAAATTGCGGCATTATATAAGTTTAGATGCCCGAGCGTGAGATAAATATAAAGTACCTACTTTCGTAGTGGCAATATTCACAAGAGGCCTAGTGATAAAGCGTGCCACCCCGGCCCGCCGGTCCGGCGAACCCGTCTCGTATGTCTCCCTGGCTTGGCTTGTCCCTACATACGTTTCTCTGGAATAAATTACGATCATTGTATTGAATGCGGCCTTTTGTCTGGACTTGTCTCAAACTTTCGTTTGTTTTGGAAAACTTCGCAAATGGTTTCAAGTTTCTAATTGAATGGTTGTAAAGTTTCACGACGGCTTGTTAAAATGTAAGTAAATAGACCGAATTATATTATAAGTTAAATTAATTTTCAGGATTACATCAAAGCTGACGTCGCTGCATTGAACGCGAAAAACGAAGTCGAGGCTATATAAAATATAAGTTATTTACTTAGTATCCCGCCAGCTGATTCTATGTAAGTTATACATATAACGTTTACATGTTTTATTAAGTATTATAGCCATTTGGTTGTATTGATAAATAAATAATTTATCTCAATTAGAGTGAGTAGTTTCAGTACCTATTTATTTGTTGTCATTGCCTCATATAGATTTCTTTTCATGTCTGTAATGTGTAATGTCGAGCCTCTGAGTGGGGAAAAATGGGTCGCCTATTGTGGGAGAATGTTTTCATTGATCTAAATGCAGCGGTGAAATGAAGCGAGCGTTTGAAAGCAAACTGGCGTTTGTTTGCTTACCATGCCTCCACTGCAC
Source organism: Cenopis cana (assembly GCA_951800055.1). Lineage (NCBI taxonomy): Eukaryota > Metazoa > Arthropoda > Insecta > Lepidoptera > Tortricidae > Cenopis > Cenopis cana. Next base: position 8,193,722 of record OX637476.1, on the reverse strand, counting down.
TCGACTTACGTAAGTCTTTCTTAGTATAGGTAAACGTTTTTAAAACTGCCTATTCGTATAAGTACCTACCTACCTATTTAATAACGTTCCTTTCAGTTTTTTTAGTACAGGGTGGGCAAATAACATGTATACAATTTGTTTTTGAAATTTTATTCTATGATATATAAAAAAATATTAAGTATTTTATGTTAAATAAAGTATTTAGGGGGCGCAATTTAATATGGAAAATAATGTCAGATGAATTTCCACCTCTAGAAGCATGGAATGTGAACCCTTTTCAGCCCTTTTTTCACCACATTTTCACCCATTTCCTGCGTTATGCAGTGACTGTGTCTCGGATATGTTGATTAATTGTTGAAGGTTCATTGGCCTGTCGGCATAGACACGTCCTTTTAGATAGTTCTACAGAAAAAAACCAGGATTTGTTAAATCGGGGAATATTGGGGGCGAATCAATTAGAGCTGGCTCGTTGCGACTTTTAAGTGTAATGAAACGTAACAGTTTTTCGTTATCTTCAAAAATAACTAGTTTTTTCACTGGGGTGCCCGACAAAACGAAACGAACGAACGAAATATTTCTAGAATGAATTAGCATTTTACAATCAACTTATGGTCGTTTTTAAAAAAACTGTTTTTTGTTCTCATAAGAAACTGTTTTTCCGTTACTGTAAGCATAAGCGTTTTACAAAACGCTTATTGAAAGAAACGCTCAGCTCTACAATCAATGTTTCCTACAGTTTCTCGAAATTAATCGACCGGGAAACGTTCTTTTTAATGTTTCTATTGTGGCTCGTATGTATGCATATAATTACTTTTTTGTACACAATAAACAGGTAAAAAATACAGACAAATTAGGTTATTTTGGTACAAAGACGAACTTATCCCTAAAAGGGATATCTTCCAGTTAACCTTTGAGCAATTGAGTGGAGAAAGGAACCAGAAGATAGAACAGAACTCGTACCGTATGAGACGTGTCCCAGTCTTGTTGAACGTAAAAAGCTCCATAACAAATTTGCCGTAGTACCTACACAAAATAATTTACATGAAATAACTGTCATACTATTTGCACCCAAAAAAAATGGCGGCAAATAAAAGTTGTATACTTATATTATAGAATGACTTCTAAAATATAAATACTTTTTCACACCACCTGCTCGCCAATGCCCAATTATATATCATGCAAACCTTATTACCGAAAGCAAATCATTATAACCCTTGGCTAAAGCCGGGTTGTAATATTGTACTGAATCTCATTATAACCCGCCGAGTAATAATGAGATTTCACTTTTCGTAATTCTTATTGTTATGTCATTAAAGTCTAATTTCGTTAAGTCCGCACGGCGGAGGCGAGGCGGCACAGCGGCGTTCCAAACAAAACACTGCGCGGGCCCGAGGACGGGGATGCCGCTCCGAACAAATTTGAAAATCGAACGTATTCGTACCGGCCACCACAAGCTGAATGGAACACATTATGAAAATAATAAATTAATAGTTTAAAAACACTAGAAAACACGCTTTGCGTGTTAATTGAAACCTGATCGTGTTCAAAGTCCATTACGTGACCTTTCTCAAAAGTGCAAACACGACTATGATACGATATTCCATCACGGAATGCCTGTGCCTATCTTCCGGCTTCATCATCAGACCTTGAAACCTAATCGTGGTCAAAGTTCATTACAAGACTTTTCTAACAAGTCCAAGCACAGCTATGATACGATGTTCCATCATGAAGTTCCAGATCATATCTTCCGGCTCCATCATCAGATCAGTTCGACAGTACCATATTATTGTATTGTCATCAGAACTACATGCAGCTGCCAATTTTCATGACGCTACGATTCTTGGAAGATGGTTAAATTAGTTACCTTAGATTCCATTACATAGTTAGTTACATACAGGTCGACCTATCAGACCTTGAAACCTAATCGTGGTCAAAGTTCATTACAAGACTTTTCTAACAAGTCCAAGCACAGCTATGATACGATGTTCCATCATGAAGTTCCAGATCATATCTTCCGGCTCCATCATCAGATCAGTTCGACAGTACCATATTATTGTATTGTCATCAGAACTACATGCAGCTGCCAATTTTCATGACGCTACGATTCTTGGAAGATGGTTAAATTAGTTACCTTAGATTCCATTACATAGTTAGTTACATACAGGTCGACCTATCAGACCTTGAAACCTAATCGTGGTCAAAGTTCATTGCAAGACCTTTCTAACAAATCCAAACACAGCTATGATACGATGTTCCATCATGAAGTTCCAGTTCATATCTTCCGGCTCCATCATCAGATCAGTTCGACAATACCATATTATTGTATTGTCATCAGAACTACAAACAGCTAGCAATTTTCATGACGCTACCATCCTTGGAAGATGGTTAAATTAGTTACCTTAGATTCCATTACATAGTTACATACAGGTCGACCTAATAAAAGCGTGTTAAAAACAAAACCCGCGAATCTAACAAGACACTGCGTAAGGAAGTATAGGTACAGAGTAAAATTTCAGATTCTATAAAAATCCATTGGAACTAATATTATAAGATTTATTAGCGCGAAAGTGTGTCTGTCTCTGTGTCTGTTATCTTTTCACGCTAAACTCGCTGCATCGATTCAGATGAAATGTAGTAGGGAAGTAGTTTGAGTACCGGGGAAGGGCAGGATACCTACTTTTTATCCCGGAAATCATTCCTTAAGTAGGTAGAAGTTTGTATGGAAGAGCGATTACTAGGTAATCGTCTCAAATTAAATTCTAGCAATTAAAATTAAGCAATTAAATTCAAACGCGATGAACGAGTTCTACGCGGACAAAGTCGCGGGCAAAACCTAGAAGATAAAAAAATCTACTAAAATGAGTGACGAACGTGATTTGGCTTTGAATTAGGTACTAATTTGATTCTGTCTCGAGTAGCCTTGGTTTTTTTATTGTCTCGCTAGAGGTGTGAAAAGTAGAGTATACTCCTCGTGGATAAAACTGTTTTTGTCTTGGACACTTAAATCCCTCACTACACTCAGGACTCAGTCTTAATTCCCTCGCTTCGCTCGGGAATTAACTCCGGAAATCCGGAGTCCTTCGTTACGTTCAGGATTCAATATCGCGCCCGTGACATAAAACAGTGCTTTATCCCCTTGGTGTATAATCTACTATTCTGAACTTTTCCGATAACTAGATTGACGTCGGGTCGGGCGTCATAGCGTAAATTAGAATGCAATACAATAGACCGTGGATATAATATACCGTGGATATATTGGGTTGGCATTATTAATATAAGTACCGCGAGGTTCTATATAAGTATTTTAATGCAGCTAGTCCCACGGGTGTGATTTAGTAATTCGCATCGATCGGCAGAACTAGATACGAGTGATAGTCGGGGTGACCTCGCTTCGTGTCCGAGGGTTCAAGCCGCGCGATACGCTTATCTTTGTCTTGGTAAGTAGGATAGTCACGAAATACAACGTTATATAGAAAGGGGTGCGTCTGCTATAAAGAAGGTAAGGATGAAAATTAGGTGATGTACTTTGTACCTATAGTCTGCAGGTAGCACAAGCAGCAAATAGGTACATGCTGAACGGGACGGTTAAAATTATCTGCACGCAAATCTATTGTCGAGAGCATTAGGTACATATCTAAGCCTTTCCAGCTATGGCCGTGGCAAAAAAGCATACGGCCTGCCTGCAGATATCGCAGCATAGTGCGTTGCCGATCCTATATAGGTTTGAGGATTCGTTGTGTCGATAGTTCGATACCTACCTATTGATAAGTGTAGGCCGCTCACTCGCAACACAATAGCACATCCTTAGGTACCTCTAAGTCATATCTACGTTCTCAGCTAGGCTAGGTTGAGCCAGCGATAAAACTGCCAATACTTAACTCGATACCGCTGACAACTTAGACTCTGTTGAAGCCGCTCAACCAATCTCACTGGAGCGCAAACTCTTAGAGTATTCCAATGTTTAAACCGCCCGCGTGATCGTGTCGGAGGTTTCCCCAGGCCACTCTCCTCCTATCGGTATTGGGCCCGGTCTATAAAGCCACAGTCAGGATCAAAAAAGGAAATAGCTACCTTTGTTCGCTTGAATTGTGATTGTGCAATTTTGCAAACTTTGGGCATTTATTTTATGTAGGTAGCTATGACCTAACCACATCGCGATAGCATAACGGCCACAGTCTATAAATTAACTTAGGTGACACTACAAATAAATGTGTTTCACTCATGTTTCACTGCACAACGCACTGCCACTGCAGCGTTTCCAGAATTTGTGAATTTAATCTGCATTGCGCTAATGAAATAAACCTTAAAACGAAGATGGGTTCCAATGGTTCCATTGTTCGGTATGTGCAGTCGACCACGAAGATATAAATCCACTTTTTTACCTTATTGCATGTGCAACCTTGGAACAAAGTAGGTATTTAGCTCCTTACGTCATAAAGTCATTGTACAGCTCTATTCATAATACCTAGCTAATAAAACGTGATAAACATTTTATCTGCGCCATAAATGTTTCAAAGTTTCATTAATAAATACCAAGCATAGTGCCACGAGCGCTTTCATATCGCTCGACAATCGGGCGGGACGAGTGAAATTTCCATTTGACAAAATTGCTCAGGCAGCCATCGCATACATGCATGATGCAGAGACAATGTGGCATAGGAACCGACTCTGTAGCTAAACGGTGGAGCGAGGAAAGTGAAGCGTATCGCCATTGACGGCGCGGATTCATGCCGCGATAAGGCTTTATCGTAGTTTGAAAGGTCGTAATTGCTTGTTGACTGCGGTAGTCATAGGCCTTTTTATCGGATGGGCGTGTTGTGTGGCGTCAGCGGCTGGCGCGTCGCCAGTGCTTGCTGTGCCCGGTAGGGTAGCCTGCGCGGCGCCCACGACCTCAAGCTTTAACTATGCATACATATACAAATTGAATCTAATCTAAGTATCAAGCGTGATTTGATAAAATTTATGAAATTAAGTAAACCAAAAATATAACGACAGGTGATAGGTACCTAGTTCTGCCTAGCTAAACATGATCACGTTTCAAGTAAGTCGGACGTATATTGTTTTGTTCGTCCTCCACTAGCCGTAGCACTTAGCCGTGACAAAAAACGGTATCCTATTATACTGGCTGGAATTTTAGAGATTTATTATATAGATTATAAGTATTGTATTGTTTTATTTAATTGTATAGATGCAACACCCTAGCAGGGTTCATGTTTGAAACTTTTAATGCAACTTTGTATTAGAAACTAAGACCTTGTAAACAACATGATGCAATAAATAACTTGAACTTGAACTTGAACTAGCAAGTATGTAAGAGGGAGTGGGAAGTAATGTTATAGGCCCGACATAAACGCTAGCGTGCTAGCTAGGCTGCTGTTTGCAGTCAGCATCAGAAGTAGGTAGCATACAGTTCCGTATTTCCCGAGGTCATGTCATCAGTCATACATCATAATCTGCACATATAAGGCAAGTATCTGGGAAACCAAGCTTTGCTCGGTGTTTTCCCGGGAATGAGGCCTAGCTAGATCGATTGTTTTATTCGCCCCCGAAAATCCTTTAAACCTAATAATGTCTGGTTCTTATTGTAATATGTACGAGTATGTGGTAGGTCTCCCGACTGCAAAGAAAATAGATTTCCTTAAGTTCTTTAATTTGAAATAGCTATTTATACAAAGCGCGTATCATACAAAGTTTTACTATGCATTGTGCGAGAAAATAGAAAAGTTAATATCAAAAATTTATAGGTTATAATTTACCATGTTCGATATGTTACTTATTATCAGCATCTTCATGTAACAACTTCTTGACATAGAGTGCTATTTATTTTCGACATAAAACCATCGTAAGATTATTTTATGTCACACCTGGCCATAAAGCGGCAATTACCGCATACTCCGCGCGCGGGAAATCCCACTTCCTGGCCAGTGGGTGACATAAAATTTTGTACTTACCACGGGCGGTAATAAAGAAAGCCTCAGATCGCATATTTATCGCCCTTGCCTTCGGCTCGGGCGTCAAATACCTGCAATCTTGAGACATTCTTTGTTTTACCGCCCTAGTTAAGTAATGTACTATTATTAACACAAAAACTTTTAAACGTGCACCGCAAAATTCATCACAAGTTTAGGTTTTTAATTTGGATTTAACGGCCAAGGAAACTTTGTTGGCATTATGTGCTTCTTGAAAACTATTTTCTGGGGTTACATTTGATGTGATTCGTCACTTTCACTCGATATTTTTTATCAAAAACTAGGTAAACAAGAAATTAGTAACTTGAAATGAAAAATGGCGGCATTTTTCGAAATACATGCGCGCTCAACATCTATACTACTGCGCATGTGCACATTTGTTTTTAAAATGCTAAGTAGGCGATGGCGCATTCAGCCACGCATTTACATAAAGTGAAAATTTTCAATTTATTTAGAGGTAATAAATAAAATCTAAAATGATACGTTTAAGAAGTATTAATATTTATGTACCTGTTTATAAGAACGGTATTAATCTATAATTGATTAATTTGTGAAATGTTTTTCGAATAATTAAAACTCTTTGCGTTGAGCTGAAGACAGAGTAAAAAAATTAAAAAAAAATGAAAAGTAAAAAGCACTAATGCGGAAAAGTAGCACTTTCCGCACAGTTTGACTGCTTAGAAAACGCACTTTTCAAGCACATGCATTGTAAAATTTATCTTATTAGTTCACTTTTGTCTATTGCAGTTAGTGTTTTTATTTATTTATTATTTTATTTTGCGTTTTTATTTTATTTAAAGTATCTCGTACGGGGTTACATCATGTTTTAAATACGTAAGATATATATATATATATATATTTACAAATTTTTGCCCGCGTAGAACACGTTAGAATATGTTATTGCTATTCTTTTATTTCAGGCGCTTACCTAGTGGAAGAGAGATACTCTTCCATATATGTACACACTTCCACCCCTTTAAGGAATGATTTCCGGGATAAAAAGTATCTATGTCCTGGGACTCAAACTATCCTGTCAATAACAAATTTCATCTAAGTCGTGTAGAAAGGATAATCGGAAGAATGTATTAAAATATAAAAAAGGGAAGATAATTTATTTGCTTAAACATGAGTATAAAATATATTTAGATGTTACAGATTAAGTAGTCCTTCATGTTTTGCCTTTCGGCGTACTTACAGATTATACTTTATGGATGCTATTATTGATTAAGCCACGGTCACATTCAGTACAATAAAGTCAATAAATTTAAATACATTTCACAATAAAAACCTATTGCGCCTAATATTTAGTTAGAGCAGCAGAGAACAGCACTATTAATTGCGCCTCACGCTACAGTGATATATGTTACTGAGCAATAAGAAACGGTCTAATCCCATAGTAAGCTAACCTCCCAAAGGTGAGCTGTACCCTTACCATGAGTTTGTAATGTTTGCATTACCGTACTCGCTAGCGACTGCGTAAACGATTTAGTATGGCGATTCTTAGTTCTATTGCATAACCGCCAGAGGCGCTGTACTTTTGTCCATACTAAATCGTTTACGCAGTCGCTAGCGAGTACGGTAATGCAAACATTGCAAACTCATGGTAAGGGTACTGATGATTATTAATGAAATAAGATCGCAGTGGGGTTTGCCCTAAACGTAGCGAAGCTTTCAGACGATATACGTATATAATCACCGTAGCTGGTTATGCTCACCTAGAATCTTAGGTATATATGATGTTTCAATAGCAAATATAGGTACTTACAAATTAATTAACACTATGCTATGTCATGTTTTTAAAAATCTCGGGTTTTGAGGCCCGGTCACCTGAGAGGCGTGCGTGGGGATATACATAATTTTTTGCCCAAACAAAAGGACGTCAGTGCCGTGACTTCCGTATGAAGATACGACCTTTTTGATTCAAGGTATTAAATAGTACTTTTAAAAGTGGACTGCTAGGTCTCGGTACGGAACCCTTCGTTGTGCGTGATCCGGCACGCACTTGGCCGTTTTTTTGATATTTCACATACTGTGACAAAAGTGACTTCTTACAGCAAAAGCTCTATATTCCACAATCTCATTCAATTTGATTGGATGGCGATTGGCGGTATATCACTAGGTATAATTAATTGAATGGGGTTTGTCATGTCAAAGTATTATAATAAACTAATTGTGGTCTTATTCTTATTATACATATACGGGCACCCTGTGTGCCTATATAGGTATCGTAATACTAGGTAACCTTGCTTCATTCCAGTGATGCATAATTTTAATCCCGTAAGCATCGGATTAACTTGCAATCTGAACCTCCGGCCGAAGGCGAAGCGCAGAGATTAGAGTAGGTAGGTAAAGTAATTAGCAACAGCAAATACTAGTTTATAGATATAGCTTAGCTTTAGTTTGATCATGTTTAAGTTCTACGTAATTGATAATGTAAATCCATTAGCGTAATTAATTACATAATAACTTCGTTTCGGATATTTATATGAAAGAAGATCTTGAAATATTTGTACCTACCAATATTTGTGCTACGTTTTGTTAGCTATGTAGGTAACAATACGATTGACTCGTATTGATATTTCTATTAATTAACTATGAAAAAATTGTATCTAAATATATTGTAATGCCATCAGTACACCTTAAATCACCAAGTTTAAAAAAAAAAACATACATTTAAGGGTTAACGAAGAACCCAAAATTTTGCATTAGGCCAACAAGGTGCTTATTCACCTAATGCAATAGGTAAGTATTTTGGGTTCTTCATTACTATTCATTAGGTAACCCTTAAATGTATGTTTTTTTCTTTTTCTCTCCCTTAGGGGAGGTACCCTAAAAAAATCGCCCGACTTTAACTTAGAATATTTACAAGTAAAAGTCGCGAATTCGCGCGATAATCGCGTAGTCGCGTTTTTTTTAGGATGATCCCTATAGGACACCTATTCGAGTTCAATATATTCGCGAATTTCACTTGCGCGATCGCGCGATCATCGCGTTGTTGTATTAAGTGTTTTAACTATCATTTGATACCAGTTTCAGTCGAGAGGAAAAGGAAATTACTGAATTTTATACTGTTTTAATTACTGAATTTTATACTGTTTTAATTACTGAATTAATTACTGAACCCACCAACCTGACTGTTATCTTATATCTTTAATATCTTATATCTTTAAACGAGCAATTCTTGTATATTTATTTATTTATTTCGGGGATCTCGGAAACGGCTCTAACGATTTTGATGAAATTTGGTATGTGGGGGTTTTCAGGGACGAGCAATCGATCTAGCTGGGTCTCATGCCCGGGAAAACGCCGAGCAAAGCTCGGTCGCCCAGATATTAATAATTATTTTGGATATATTTTGGTCTGGTTTAGTTTTGTTCGTGTTGCTGAGATTGGAAGTTACTTATCTTATTTATATCTTTAAACGAGCAATTCTTGTATATTTATTTATATATTTATTTCGAGGATCTCGGAAACGGCTCTAACGATTTCGATGAAATTTGGTATGTGGGGGTTTTCGGGGACGAGCAATCGATCTAGCTAGGTCTCATGCCCGGGAAAACGCCCAGATATTTTCGATTAAACACCACCAATTTCACCGAAGATATTACATGTGAGAAAACAAAACGGATTGCTATTCTAAAATTATTCAATTCTCGCGCAATTTACGACGATTGCGCGTGTAATGCGGCCAGGCGGCGTGAGATGATATATAGCTCAAGGGAAAATATTTCACAAAATACGCCACAGAAATATTACCTTTGCATTTTCGGGGTCTTTCTATTGCACGTACATTTTCGGAAGGAAGTTCACCACCATGCTCATATAAAAAATAGTAGATTATACACCAAGGGGATAAAGCACTGTTTTATGTCACGGGCGCGATATTGAATCCTGAACGGAACGAAGGACTCCAGATTTTACACCCGAGCGTAGCGAGGGTGTAATGAGTTAATTCCCGAGCGTAGCGAGTCCTGAGTGTAGTGAGGAATTTAAGCGGGCCCAAGACAAAAACAGTTTATCCCCGAGGAGTATACTCTACTTTTCTCACCTCTTGTGAGACAGTAGAAAATACCAAGGCTACTATGTAAACAGAATATTTTCGGTATATAATATTACACCTACTGACGACCACTTTAGCCTAATTGCAAGTGATCCTGCCTATGTAGCTGGAGATCCGGGGTTCGAATTCCGGTCAGGGCATTTATTTGAGTGATAAGCATAAATTATTATTTATTTATAATTAATTACTGCAAAGGCCGTGAATGAAGGAAGGCCAGCTCTAGCATTTAAATAGTAATAGGGATGACGACACTATAAAAGAAAATCAATAAATCCAAATTTTCTACATAAAGGCTCAAATTCTCAATCAATGGCGAAAAAAGTAATTCAGAATTACGTAATTACGTAATTATAAGTCTTCAAAGTTTTAACAGTGGGTATGTTCTGTCCCTTTTCCGCAAAACGCACCTTTGTATTGAACGATCGTCATTTACTATAGCGCTACTAAACAGTGACGTCACGGTTAGGTAGCACTTTCTCTCTCTAACTACGAACATTCTGACCGTTGTAGCTTCGTTATTTTTTCAGATATTTGAATAGAATTTTCACTATTTGGCATAGTTTTATGTCTTCTTTCTATTGAAGTAATAAAATTTTTTGAGTCGACATCCCTATTTTACTTTCCCGATACCTAAATGTAATGAAATTTAAAAATATTATAAAAAAGCTCCAATTCCCGAATGGCATTCTAAAGATTCAGTACTTAATAATAGTAACTAATAAAAACGCGCTTGACGCACTGGCGCTGCTGCAGCCCGCGGCCCCGCGCGTCTTTTGTTTCCGGGCGCCACCAGCTCGAGAAGCACGCGCGTCCCCGCCGCGCCGCCGTGCGGACTTCACGAAATTAGACTTTAAGGACATAACAATAAGAACTATAAAAAGTGAAATCAAATTATTACTCGGCGGGTTATAATGAGATTCAGGACGTATTACTACCCGGCTTAAACGGCTTGACGACCGCTTTAGCTTAGTTGGTAGTGACCCTGCCTACGGAGCTAGAGGTCCTGGGTTCGAATCCCGGCCGGGGCATTTATTTGTGCGATGAACACGAATATTTGTTCTTGGGTCTTGGATGTTTTCTATGTATTTAAGTATTTATTTATCTATATAAGTATGTATATCGTCGCTTAGTACCCATAGTACAAGCTTTGCTTAGTTTGGGACTAGGTTGATTTGTGTAAGATTGTCCACAAATATTTATTTATTTATTTATAAACCAAGGGTTATAATGATTTGCTTTCGGTAAGGTTTGCATGATATATAATTGGGCATAGGCGAGCAGGTGGTAAGTATGAAAAATGATTTTTCTCAAACATCCAAGGAAATGTCGTCCTTATCTTCGTGTTAAGGCCGTGTATTACCACTTTTGAGTTTTTAAAAACCATCTGAGACATAGAATATAGTGTCTTAAAATCTAAAAAAAATATAATATAATAAGGATATTGTCTAGTCAAAATCGCAGTCAGTTACATGACCTGATGAATTTCACTCGATAGAAAAAAATCGCGAAGTTACCCCTTTTTGGAATGTTTTTTCAATACTACGGCTATATTAGGTACTGATATTTAACATTTAATTTTTGTACTCAATTAAAGATCGTAAATAGTTATAGACAAATTCGCAGGGTTTGCTTTGATAAAATGATTGGCTTAATGACTATAGCTAAATATTTACAAAACTGCGCGCAGAGCTTGCGTAGAGAGCGGGATGGTCAATTGTAAACTCACGCGTGTTAGAGCGGGGCCTTTTTTTTCGATTTTTTTTAATTTTTTTCGAAAAATCGTCATTATTATTTCCTTGGATTTATTTGAGAAAAGCACTATACAAGCCTCGGCGCGAACAGGGATTGTCGGCCTCGTATCTCTAGATGGCCTCGTTAACACTCGGCCATCTATAACTACTCGGCCGGCAATCCCCTATTTCGCGGCCTCTGCAGTAATGTACTATAATACTCTTTGCGAAATTTTAACTACATACTTAAACATTATCTTTCTCAGTTGACGAATTCAAATGTAAATACCTAGAACTGACAGTTCGTGGAGAAATTTCCGGATAGATTATGATATCCGGTCTTCCTTATCGTAATAATCATAATCTGTCGCGTTCGCTAAACTTATATATAGTATTGATATCAATATCACTATACGTAGCTCATTCAATTCGGATAATGCTGCGATATGGCGCGTAAAAGCATTTTCCCAAATAGGAATTTTCCGCACGTGACTTTTATTTACATGTCAATATCAATTTTAAAGAGTTATCGTAGCTACTAATAATTTACGTTAGTATATTATATCTTCTTTGCTAATAACATAACACAGACTTGGCTTTTATTCATGGGCGTCGTGACGTATTAGGATTACATGTAAGTATTGATTCTATTGAATCGTATGTGTGTATAATAGGTACGTACGTACATACAATCTCAATAAGCCGCCAGCATTGAGTTCCACAATTATATTTCGATTGTTCCACATGAAAACTAAATTGTTACATAGGTAATTAGGTACCTATGCTATGTGTTAGGTAATTAGGTAGGTACAAGGTTTTTAAAATAATATACTCACCGGCAAAAAATTTGGGCCAAATTAGAAAAATGTTTTTTTAAATATATTAAAAATTATTTAATTTATTCAACTTATAGTTTGAATTCACGAAAAGTTTTTGGGCCAAATTTTCTGCCGGTGAGTATATATGATTGCCAAATGTACTTAGGTTAACTCTTGACAGTTATTTTTTGAAATAGCTGCAGTAACAATATGTAAATTGAGTTTTATAGAAATTTCGAATAATATGAATAGAAATTCTCATTTCCCTCGCTATGACATGGAAATTAACCAGGAATTATAACGTTCGGCGAAAGTATGCACGAACTAAGTTTAATATGCATGTATGTATTTTTATTTTATACATATCTCTAATCCAACTGCGGCAACAGCAGCGGGGCGGGGTTTCTTTGGCAAATAAGGTTTATTTATGTACATTTTATAGGAAAATTCGTCTCAGGAGCTGAGGAGGGCAAGACTTGCTTAGGTATAATCCTTTAAATTGTGCGTTACACGAATACCTAATAATGTATTAAAACATAATCTATCAACAAAATGTTTGATTAAATGCGCTGTGCACCGCCAAAGCAATGAACTTCTCGTATCTATTTAAAAAAATGTACTAGAGGTACGCCAACTATGATTATTTCTGAGGCTTTTATGAGTTGCGTTAGCGGCGGGAAAATATTTTCAATCTGCCCACACGATATTGGATTGTATTAGGCGCGGCATGTCAGGAATGTAACGCAATAAATACCGGTGGCCCCGAGGGCAGTGGGCAGGTAGCGCCGATGTTTACAGGCGTCCCGAGCCCGGCGACCGGCCTGGAGCTCCTCGAGACACGCTCGTTTGTCACTCGCATCATGCTGAACCCTGATGGGTGACCAACATAACTACATAGTCTGTTGAGCTGTTGAGCTCCACCTTTACATTTAAACAAAACTTCATTACAAACATGGAGACTCCTGACTATTTATAATAAAAGTTATAAATAGGCCCACGTTAAATCATGACACGTGGAGGAAATCGTTGGTCTTATTTCAAGCTTGGAGTAAAATTAAGCAAAGATACAGGCGTGCGGAGGGTGCAAGCGAGGGTGGCGGGGGAGCGGCGCGGGGCGGGCGAGCTGCCCTCAGTCTCGCGGAGGCTGCGGCTCACTCGGCCGCCCGCCCTGCGCCGCGCGAAACCTTGCCAAAACACTACTATACTATCCCATCCAACTTGATAATACAAAACGTCACCGACTTGTTTCATAATAAATGCACTTACTTCAAGTCAATGGCAATGTTTCTTTTAAGTTATGCTTCCCAGCGTAACACGTGAAATCGAATAATCACAACAATTTTCTCATTTGTCGATTATCAACTACCTACATGTGAATTGTTATCAACTTCTTATGAATTGGATCGGTCGCGAGTGCGAAAGGAAAACTGTGTTTAAATTATTACGTAAGTAAATAAGTATCTTAATGTTAAGTAGTACCTAAGTAGTTTTTCTTTGATGATGCTACATAAAATATTTTTACATGCTGTTAATTTTCATGTTTTATGTCGACTGCTATAAATATTCCCTCGCTTAAATTAGTGACCATAATTTCTACTGGAGAATGTAATGAGGGTTGTTTTACACCGAAGCTCTTGTTCAAACGAGATAAATAAAGTTTATCCGGGGTCAGCACTCGTGATGTGAAGAGGGTCGCACTCCAAAGGTGAGGACTCTACAGCTGTCCAATTATAGATGTTTTCGGCGAGAGGCGACCAGGAACACTCGTGTATCAGGGCACTTGGGGTTTAGGGGACACCTGAAATACACCTCTTAATTTAAAAGTCATTTCCCTCTATTAAAAACAAAGGACTTATCGCCCATACTTAATTTTTTTTTTTTACTTTAGAGCTTTTGAACAAAAGGCCGATCCCTTTGATAGTATACTTTGTTCCAGATTAGATGACGAAAATTTCTTATAGAATAGTATGAGAACTTTTTTTAATCTGGAACGAAGTATATACCTATATTTTACTAGCTTTTGCTTGCAACTTCGTCTGCGTTGAACTCGTTCATTGCGTTAGAATTGGTTTTTTTAAAAATATCAGGCGCTTTCCTAGTCATAGCTCTTTCAAACTTCTAACACCTTAAGGGACGATTTTCGGTATAAAAAGTATCCTATGTCCTTCTCCGAGACTCAAACTATCTTCATGACCTAATTTCATCTAAATTGGTTTAGCGGTTTGAGCGTGAAGAGGTAACAGATAGACAGACACACATAAGTAATATTAGTATGGATTGTTGGCAGGAATTAAACAGCCCTTCAAGAAGAACAACAAATCCTTACAAGAAAAAAGTGCCAAATTAATAAACGCCAAATAAATTAAGAACTTCTTGAGCAACTGAGCAAGGACTACCTACTCCAGCATCATGTGTTTCCGTGGCCGTAATGCCAGTACCTCGACAAATGCATCGCATAATCTACCAATCGCAGTGCTTATTTTGTCCCTAGTAGGAGCTTGTTTATGTAAATCAACTGCAACGCCTGTCGAAAATGTTACGCTGCCTAGCACTCAGCCCGCACAGACGACGGTTTATATTCAACCGAAAAACACTACTTTGAAGCCATTAGAGCCGACAGAAGCAAAAACTACTGCATCTCCAACTACAAAGGAGAGTAAAACAACAAAAGCGAATAGCGCCAGTCGGACCACTACTGGCTATTCAACGACTCAAGTATATGCGAGCACAAAAGGCGTAGCGAAAAGTGCAAGGAAGCTAAAGTTAAACACTGGTCCAAGTGTTGGGGGGGCGCATTCTCCGGGCCGACTGCAAGAGCGCCTGGGGGCCATAGATTGCGATCTGCCAGTGCTGCCGCGCGAGTCTCGGCTCTGGCGCGGCAACGAGACCCACGAGCTCAATCTACCAGTCATGGTAAGTTGCTAATCCGATATCTAATCTAAAGTGTCGGTTCTTTCTATATCGTTCCGTTAGACTTTAGGACAAAATGAAGACTATTTTTTATGATCATATTTCAGATTTAATTTTAATTTCATGTCGATGCCTTCACGCGTTCCCGAGATATCGGATCTTGAGAGACAGACACAAAAGATCTTATAAGGATTCTATTTTTTTCCTTTTGAGGTATGGAACTAATGGAAGAACCCTAAAACATGACTTGTTACCAAAATTTGATTTGACACCGGGTCTAACGGATCTGTATTAAACTCGGCCTCAGCCATTTAATTTAAATAAGATTCTAAAACTCTATTAAATTCTTGTTAGGCAGGCCTATTCAATTGTTATTTGGGCGCGAAATGACGCTTATCTATGGTAAAGTCCTGCAGGTGTAGGTATGGTGTGGTGTAGGTACTATAAAATTGTCAGGGTCATTGTCACATCGTATAACGCACCCCGCCGTAAGGATTTATTTTCTGAAATGGAGAAAGAAGTGTAATAGTTGAAAATTTTTCACTAACCTACTGTTCGAGATTAAGATAGGTATTTTTATCACAACGTAAAAAAGAAAATAATTTATTCTTGCCTAATCGTACAGACTAAAATTTTACAGCAAGCTAACGTCATTACTGAGGCAAATCTGCTTCTGTACCTTTTGATTCAAGCAAAGAAGACAATTAACTGCCAATTGGCGGAAATAATTCGTGTATAAGCAAATTTTGGCATACTTGTAGATAAATATGTCCTCAACAACATACTAAGATTCCTGGGGGATGGGGATGGAGATAACGGGTAGAGGGGAGTGTGAAGGTCATTTTCAGGTTTTTTTTTAGTTTTTCGTATAAAACTCTTAAACTGTGGCCGATAGCTAAAAATGTTCTTAGACCTGAGTAATTTACATACAATTCTCTACAAGAAAGGTTCTACGCACTTTTTCGCTAGGATGAATATTTGATGAGATTTTAAACGGGTGAATGTTACCTTTAAGTGGGCTCATGGGTGGGTCTCATTCCTTTGTTTCTCAATATTCTTAAAATAAAAAATACAGTATTTATTTATGCACTCAACGAGTTCTAAATAACGATACCCCACTCGATGGGGTAGGTCAAATTTTTTTTTTCGCGCCCCCCTTTAGCTGTATGGGAGCTCCCCTTATAAGCGTTTAAAAATATTTTTTGACGATGTAAGTAGATGTGGGTCAACACAATGCTTAAACTGTGGAAATTTGAATCCATCCGTTAAGTTCCCATACAGCTAAAGGGGGGCGAGAGAAAAAAAAATACCATTCCCATCGAGTGGGGTATCGTTATTTAGAACTCGTTGAGTGCATAAATACTGTATTTTTCATTTTTAAGAATATTGAGAAACAAAGGAATGAGACCCACCCATGAGGCCACTTAAAGGTAACATTCACCCCTTTAAAATCTCATCAAATATTTATCCTAGCGAAAAAGTGAGTAGAACCTTTCTTGTAGAAAATTGTATGTAGATTACTCATGTTTAAGAACATTTTTTAGCTATCGGCCACCGTTTAAGAGTTTTATACGAAAAACTAAAAAAAAGACCTAAAAATTACCTTTACACCCCCCTCAACCCGTTATCTCCACCCCTATCCCCCAGAAATTTTAGTATGTTGTTGAGAACATATTCACCTACAACCTACAAGTATGCCAAAATTTGCTTATACACGAATTATTTCCGCCAAGTTATCCTTCATTAACTGGATCATTTACCTATTAGGCCGGGTTTTATAAACATCCGTAAAACCAAATGTCAGATCGCGTATAAAATAACTTAGCACATTTTGTGTTAACGACATGTAACGAATGGATTTTATAAAACTGAGCAATTATTCTGTGGTAAGGTTTAGGTACTTAAACAAACGAATGTTAATCTTCCGGTAATTTATGAAATCCCGTTTCGCAGAAAAAATAAACCGTGTCCATCCATATTAAATTAGTATCCCGTTCAATATACAAATACAACATACCTAACCATGTTGGTTCCAGCGACAGACAGATACAATTCCGGACACTGTTAGGTCTTATCTTTCGGAGAGAAATCATTCGATTGCCAAATTTTTTGTGTAAGTATTCAATCACTATTAGTGTTGGACATTTGTATACGAAATACGTGAAAAACCGGCAAAGGAGTGTCAGAATTCGCACACTCGCACATTTATGCGGGATTTACATTACGAAATTAGTTTCATGCATTTTTGATTACATTGCGGGCTTTGATCGCCCTCGTCTTACCTCGGCAGTCCGCGGCAGTAAATCCCGCATTAGAGTTCCTAACCAACCGTTAAATAAAATTGGTTTAATAGGCAAAAATAAGGAATTTTCAAAGAAAAAAGAACAGATTTAACATTATACTCGTTAGTAGGTTGTATTTGTGTAAAATATATGTAACCGTTCCTTTTCACCAAGTTTCAAGTTCATAGGTCAATGGAAAGTTAATAAATTCTTTAGAAAAACAATTGTAAAAAAGCAGACAATTTTTTTTTCACGCTTCACTTAGCTATATATCGGAGCTCCCCTTAAATGCTATTTAAAAATAAGTTTTTGAAATGTGAGAATTTGAAGACCAACAGTTTAGCTGTAAAGCCTGGTGTGACAGATTGATGGATGGACGCGTGAGTGACAGCAATAGGGTTCCGTTTGGACCCTTCGCGTATGGAACCCTACAAATGGACTGAAAAATGGATATGATAAACATAGCGTTATAATTATAACTTTGTTTTTATATTTTCGCAATTAAAAAAACACTTCAGCCATAGTTAAGGATGATTCACGCTAATCACGCTAGACCGTACCGTGTCCGGCCCGGCCTGTTTTCTAGTACAAAAAATCGACGGCTGTCGCGCCTCCTGTATCAGAAAACGGGCCGGCCCGGACACGGAACGGTCTACTGTGAATCATACTTTAATAGGTAAACTTGAAAATGGCTAACCTACATTACACTGACAAATAAATTAGTACATACACACCCATAATACCCATATACGAGTTTATAAAAAAAAACCGGCCAAGTGCGTGTCGGGCCACGCGCAAGGTAGGGTTCCGTAGTCGTCCACCCGTTACATTATGTGGACTAAAAAGTTCGCAAACTTATATTTACTATGTTTTTGTCAGAATTAACAACATTATCTAAGGCATCAATGGAAATTGTACGAAAGTTTGCTTTTGCAAAGTACATTTCTGAAGTTCGACTATTACTCTTTAACTAGTAATGTCTACTTAGCTGTGATAGTTTTCCTTTTAAATTCATCGTATATACTACTACCATGATTTTTTTCACATGCCTAGTAGCCACCGTTTAACTGGCAGGGGGGGGGGGGGGACACTTGACCATAACAAAAATTATCACTTCAAAGCTTAATATCACGCTAACCAATTCTTTAATCAAAAAATGCTTTAAGAAACCTTATAATATTTTTAAAAGACTTATCCCACTCGATGGGGTTTGGCAGAAAAAGAAAATCACCACCACTTTACATGTACGGGAGGTACCCTAGAATAGTTATTTGTTCAACAAGAGAGCAAAGTAGATTTTTGCTGCGAGTGTTGATGTTGAGTCCCGAGCAAGCGAAAGATTCTATAATTGAATCACGAGCGTAGCGAGTGATTCAAAATTAGAATCTTGAGCGTAGCGAGGGACTCAAAGACACGAGATGCAAATATCTTTGCTCTCGCGTGATACATACAACTTTTCACCTCAGCGGCGAGAACATATTAAACTTTAATAACATCATTTACGGCTTATCATAGGCATTACATGCGTGTCTCGTGATAAATCAGGCAGATTTAATTCAGCATTGATTAGGAATCTCCTGCTTGTCTTAACTCCTCAGCTAAGCCAGCACAAGACGAACGCAAGCGCGCGACACGAGTTTAGGCGCGGCGGACTTTAGGTACATAATCGCGCGAACTAATTCACATGCACACTAAAAATTAGTTGTATTGTTGTTAAAATACAGCCTATGTCTGTGTCACAGATTTCACTTACCTACTTATTTTAGTTATTTGAACAATATATGTAGCGCAAGAATGAGACAATAACACTTTTTAAGTAGGTACTCTTCTCACTCGGGTCAGCTCGCGTGTACACTAAGACGCACTGTTTTTTAAGTCTAAATACACCCTTCATCACTATAATGTTTTCTAGATATTTTTATAATATTCAAGGCTGATTAAGATTATTAATTAATGTCTTTTAGCGCAAGACAGGATAAAAGTAAAAACTAAAAAAAACGCACAATTTTTTAAAGGGTGCGTTCTGAAATGGCTCCGGTTTTATTCTTCTACTAAAATAAACATTGTTAAAAGTAAAATTAATAATTAAAGTGATAAACTTTCTGTTTTTTTCTGCTATAAAGGTTTTATTTATAAATATGTATTATCATTATAATATTATATTTAAAAGAACCGTTGCCAACAACTCCCTGATAATTATAACTCTTAGGTTAATTTATGAGTTTTCGAACGTGTTTTTACGTTACTTATTTAGCGCGTTTTTGGGAGTCGATTTGAGTCGATTAGAGAATTTGAATATCAAATTAAGAATCGACCTATGTAGGCCCTCTCTTTTTTAATATAACGAATTGAAAGGGACAGAGCGATTGAAGGTCAAATATATCGAATTCGTAATATACTTCGAACTACGAAGTGGCAGATCTTGGCATTCGTGGACCAAAAATTAAAAAGCTACTTTAATCCACGCTCGCAGCAAAATTGCATTTTGGCCACTGGTTTCATTCAAGCAGCAAAACAGCCGTGTTCGAGCCGCTGAGGTGAAATTTTTTTTTTTTAAACATTTTATTCTACCGTTTTGTCGGCGTCATTGATATGTATAATCATGCCAAATTACAGCTTTCTAGTATTAACGGTTACTGAGAAAAACGGGGAACGGACGGACGGACGGACGGACATGGCGAAACTATAAGGGTTCCTTGTTTACTACGGAACGCTGTTGTCATGTTTACTTAGACATGATATAAAGAACTATTGTATGAACATAAATAGGTATGCGTCGGTGACCTTTCACAATGTTCATAGTCTCTGGGCACGTATAAATAAGAAAGACAAGATTTTTCCTTAAAAGAAGTAATGAACAGAGCTCAACGACTCTCTTAAACCGTTGAAGCAAAAAAGCTTTTTCTCCTTTCCCCCTCTTTTCTTCTTTACTAAGGCGACTTATATGGTTTATGTATTTGACCTCGCTATGCAGCTTTTCCCACGATCCAACGTATTCGAATGATATTAAACTGAAACAAGGCATGGAGGAAAATGAATAACATTTGAAATCACATTCGGAAATGAAATGTTTGCCCGGGATAAAGTACTTACTTGGAATTGTTTTGTCGTAGTCGTATCCCAAAACGGCCCAAGTTTTACCTTCACTATTTTAACAGCAGAGCCGTGAATGTTTTGAATTAGTTGGTAAGGTAATTAAATTACATATTAATGTGCCTACGAGTTCGTACCCGAGACATTTATGTGGTAAAAAGATTTTAGGAATTCGCTCTCGCGCAAATATATATTTTAGTTAAGTTTATTTGTAAAAAAAATGTCTCCGTTAAATTTTGTGTAATGATAGACTAGTAAATTTGGTGAGTAATGGAACTCGTTGGGACCTCCGCCATACTTATACTCGTACCTAGCAGGTACTCGTACCTACAGACGGCAATAACAGTTTATCTATAAATTGAAATCTTTACGGCTCCGCGGGTATATTTTTGGCCTAACTAGAGGAACTAGGTAGGTTACGTTTGCCTTATAGTAGGTATATTTGCATTATAGCATTCCTATATGTTTGGCATGTATCAAAGGTGGTTTACTAAGTCTATCGTTAAGTCGAATTCGGGTTATTGGAACCAACAAAGTTTGGCAATCGATTCTAAAGGAGTTTTATCGTTATTAACCTATTTATTGTCTGAGCGTGCTGGCCTCAAAGCAATTCCGTTGATTTCGGCAAGGGCGAAAACTTTGCTTATTTCATTATTCAGAACTCAGAACCTGGTTAACCGCTCGATGTTGAACATTTGATTAACGATTAAGAAAGAATTAGCGAAAAGCTTTCGTTTGAAAAGTTTGTTATAAAAATAAAGCCTAGGTGAATCTTAAGCAGGAAGGAAGGATTACGATTTTTGCAGAGAGCAATGATGTTAAACGTGTATTGTTTACCTAGGTAAATTCGTTTTAGTGTAAAATTTAGATATGGATGGTCGTAAATAAGTATTTAATTTGGCCAAGGGCTTTGATCGTACGTTCACCACGTTCATTAACTCTAAGAAGATTACAAAATATATAATATTAATGTAATGACCTAATACTTAACATTCTGGTGTTTGTAATGTTCTACTTCTATATTACAGCAGTAGGTTGTAGTTGAAGTATTAGTTCGCTACATTGTTTAGAGTAGTTAAGCACTTTAGATGAACTATCGAACCAATTTGTAATTCAGGCAGGCTCAATGAGTCTGTAGTGCAAAGGCGGCTCGCACAGTGCCGATGTACATATCTAATTGTCTATAAGATTATTTAGGATCTACTTATAAGTAACGTCTAGTGACTGCAATACGGCCACATCTCAGTAAAATACATTTGAAATATGACTGTACTGTACCTATAGCATACATACAACGCTCACATTTCAAATTAATTAATTTATACAAGTAACATTTTCTAATATTCTTCCCGTACCATATAAATTATGATAGGCAAGTAAAGTAGTAAATAGAGACAGGGGCCTTGTACTAAATTAATGTCGGGTACCTACCGTTGCCCTTGTTGACCATGTTTTACCTGATACTTTTACTCCTAAAAAATTTTTCATTATTTCTACACACAAAATCTGTAGGTATTGCCAAGGAGATAGGCAGTCTTGGTAATATTGTTTGTGAGTTCGTGCGTGATTGTAATACGCGTTTAATAACCGGCTTTCCAACTTTTCGTATTTAGGTACTTAATCTTAATACGTATATTTACACATTTTTGGTAAAACTGAAACAATGTGTCTGATAGCAAATTTTTATATGTACTTGATACTTTACTTTTATTTTATGACTCGAGTTATGATTTTATAATCCCCCATTTGTTATGTAGTTCCTTCACCAAAGGGTCAGTACAGTAAGCAGGGTACTTATTGACAATCTGATCCGATACTAATAGCCTTTCGCTTCCGCATATCTGTCTACCGATTTTCATTTAAATGATAAATACTCGTAGACTATCAGTTAAAGTTTTCACACAATATGCGTACCTATAATTATTTAAAACTGTAATACTAACTCGCAACGAAGATAACGTGTCAAAACAATTTTATTTTGATTACTAAGTATTTAAGTAAATATACTGAAACAGATGTAAAGCTTAAAAGAATTGTAAAAAGTTACTACAATAATGTACAATTAAATATTCTATGCACTCTATTCCACAACTAAAACTTGTGTCATAATGTATCATTATTCATTATGCTGGCTACAGTGCTTATAGTGGGAGATCAACTACATCGCTCCCATACAGTACCTTTAAAAATGGTATCAAGCTATGAGCTTCACCACATCTATTCTCCAAGTAATTCTAAGCATTTCTAGTCCAAGACACAAAAATAATTATGCCGCTGAGCGGGGTGGGGGGGTGGAAAGGTACCGGCCGACCACCTACTTTTAAAAAAATCTGCACAGTGCCATAGTAATTTTTTTAATAAATCGTGAAAAAGTGAAAAACTCGCACCTGTTTTTTTTGCTTTGGGAGCCAATTACTTTTGTATACAGCAAAACTTTAAGAAACAAAAAATAAGTTATAGCGCATTTTATGCAGATTCCAACCGTGTAAATAACAAAAGCAGGTTTGTAAGAAAATGTAAAAAAAAATTTTACTCTCAGTGGTGGCGACTTACGGACCTTGCGGTGAGAGGGAATCTCCTGTATTAAGTATAACAAAATGGTCCGCATTACTCGCGTCCACAATTATTATTTTTAATTACTATGTAGAAACAAATCGGCCAAGTGCAATTCGGACTCGCGCACGAAGGGTTCCGTACCATTAGCAGTAAAAATGACATAAAAATTATGTATGTCGTATGGGAGCCCCCTTAAAAAAATAATTTATTCTGTGGTTTAGTATTTGTTGTTATAACGGCTATACAAATACATCATCTGTCAAAATTTCAACTGTCTAACTATCTTGGTACGGAACCCTTCGTGCGCGAGTCCAAATTGCACTTGGCTGATTTGTTTCTACATAATAATTGTGGACGCGAGTTATGCGGACTATTTTGTTATAATATAGGAGATTGTCTCTCACCGCAAGGTCCGTAAGTCGCCACTACTGGGAGTTAATTTTTTAGGGTTCCGTACCAAAAAGGTAAAAAACCGGCCAAGTGCGTGTCGGGCCACGCGCAAGGTAGGGTTCCGTAGTCGTCCACCCGTTACATTATGTGGACTAAAAAGTTCGCAAACTTATATTTACTATGTTTTTGACAGAATTAACAACATTATCTAAGATATCAATGGAAATTGTTCGAAAGTTTGCTTTTGCAAAATACATTTCTGAAGTTTGACTATTACTCGTTAATTAATAATGTCTACTTAGCTGTGATAGTTTTCCTTTTAAATTCATCGTATATACTACTGCCATGATTTTTTTCACATGCCTAGGAGCCACCGTTTAGCTGGCAGGGGGGGGGGGGGGACACTTGACCATAACGAAAATTATCACTTCAAAGCTTAATATCACGCCAACCGATTCTTGAATCAAAAAATACTCTTAGAAACCTTATAATATTTAAAAGAGCTATCCAACAATACCCCACACGATGGGGTTTGGAAGAAAAAAAATTGCACCACCACTTTACATGTAGGGGAGGTACCCTAAAAAAATTTTTTTTTCAAGATTTTATTCTACCGTTTTGTCGGCGCCATCAATATCTATACTCGTGCCAAATTACAGCTTTGTAGTACTAACGGTTACTGAGAAAAACGGGGGTCGGACGGACGGACGGACGGACGGACGGACGGACATGGCGAAACTATAAGGGTTCCTTGTTTACTACGGAACCCTAAAAAGGAACCCTATTGGTTTCACTTTGTCTGTCTGTCTGTCTGTCTGTCTGTCACATCGCTAAATATCTCAGGAACTACTTATCCTATCGATTTGAAATTTGGAATAGTTATAAACAAGGGTAACCCAGATACATAGAAGATGGTTTTTTAAATAATGACAGATAAAAGGGGGTTCAAAATTTTAAAGTCTGGCAACTATGTCAAGTGGGGTATCATATGAAAGGGCTTGACTTGTACATTCTGAAACAATTTTTAGTTTTTTTTTTCGTTGGGGAAATTTCGATTTACGAGGGAAAATGTAAAAAAAAATACCATTCCCCCCCCTCTTATCTCCGAAGTTTACGAAGAAAAAAATTTGAAATGATTAGACAACATTAATATACATGTATATTTTACAGGAAAAATATAGCCATAGCCCTATCTAGTTTTTCTTTTTTTTAATCATCAAAAAACTCTTCTATACTAAGTTTGTAATTTAATCACCTTTGTATATATTTTTGTTTTATATTTAAATTTACAAAATTACGTTGAAAATACCTTCTTTCAAATAAAAAAACAATTATTGAAATCGGTTGATGTGATAAAGAATTATCCTTGAAAAACCAACATACGTACTAAGTTATTCAGTCGCGCAAATTAGTAACACAATGCGCCGATAGATGGTGCTGTCATGTTTTTTTTATTTTAAGATTGTTCCTGAATTAATGGGGTCGGGACGGGTACACAACTACATATACAAGAACTGTGTACGGAACCCTCGGTGCGCGAGTCGGACTCGCACTTGACCGGTTTTATTTTTACATGTTCTTCCAAAAGCAGGTTCTTGTTATTTACACAGTTAGAATGTGCATAAAATGCGCTATAACTGAGTATTTTTTGTTGCTTAAAGTTTTGCTTTATACAAAAATAATTGGCTCCCAAAGCAAAAAAAAAACAGGTGCGAGTTTTTCACTATTTCACGATTTATTCAAAAATTTACTATGAAAATGATTAAAATAAATACGGGAAATGAATTCTACATGTTCAATTTATACGAAAATGATACCAAACTTGCTACAGTAGCCAGCTGGCACTGAGTAGATTTTTTTAAAAGTAGGTGGTCGGCCGGTACCTTTGCACCCCCCTCACTCCGCGCAGCGGCATAATTCTCTTTGTGTCTTGGACTAGAAATGCTTAGAATTACTTGGAGAATAGATGTGGTGAAGCTCATAGCTTGATACGATTTTTAAAGGTCCAACGCAGTAGATCTTCCACTATTACCAAAGAAACGACATAAGTTTATTAAAGTTTCCTATTTAGTACTTTAATGTTTTTTTTTTTAAATTTGGAACAGGAAAATTAAAATTCAGTCGATACGAAAGGTCAGCTCGATATAGGTTATTTTTTTTGGGATAAGGATTCAGGGAGAAGTATTTCAACTTTTGGTTGTACGTTGTTTCGCAGACAGAAGTTTCATAGATTTATTGTTTCACAGAATTTTCATTTCATAGAAAACATTTTTTTACAAAAGGGTCGCAGTTCTAACCTAACCTAACCCACTTTTCTGGTAGATCTAATTGGGCTCTACACAATGGCTTTTAAGTTGTACCTAAAAAGTTAACGGTTTCTGAAAAAAAAACTTTCTATGAAACGAAAATTCTGTGAAACAATTCATTCTATGAAACATTTTTCTGCAAAAGAAGGGGGACACCCATAAAACACACTCGTGTAATGCCCCTCATAATGTACCAGTTGCATAAACTACTATTACTTTTATTTTTTTATTTGCTCAAATTATATGTGTATATTTTAAAGCATAATAGTAGTTTATGCAACTGGTACATAATGAGGGGTATTAAAACACGAGTGTGTTTTATGAAACGAGCCGAAGGCGAGTTTCATAATAAGGTCACACGAGTGTTTTAATGCCTAATTATGTACAGTTGCATACATTACTTTATCTACACACATATTATAACTACTCTAAGATGGGTTCAGAAACCGTAGTAAATAAATACAATAATTGTGTTAATACAACCTTTTTTGCACGGTTGCGGAAATATCGAAATCAGAACTGGCAACCGATACCTGAATGTTATTTTAAAAAGTAAAGAGTCCCTATTCTGATGTGATCATGTCGTTCTAGCTCAAATTTCGTGCGATATATACTAAAAAAACATCGAGCTGACATTTCGCATCGACTGAATTTGAATTTTCAGTGATACTAGAATAGGGACATGTCAACTTTGACATTTAAATTTTGACAGTTTTGTTTGACGTTTAATATTTTAACATCATAATATGAGATTAAAATGAAAAATTATATTACTGCTGTAGCCTTAGCCACAGATAAGAAAATTGCCATAAATTCATTGAATGTTGCAATGAGAGTCATTTTTTACGGTTTCCGAACGCATATTAGAGGATTTATGATATGTGTGTAGATAAAAAAGATTAAATAGGGTAATCAAAAAGTAAATTATTATAATAATGGATAATAACTAGTAATTGAAGAAGAAGAAGACATATTTATTCACAAGACACAGGAGACACACATATATAACAAAAATGGTAACAGAAAAAAAAACATACACATAAACTTGTGTCACTTGTGTGTCCCCGCGGCAGTGAATTATGGACACTGGCTAAGCATTATGCTGAGGTGACAGACACCTACTACAGCGCTGATTTTCAGCCAGTACCTTACCTACCATCGGTGACTCGCGGAACGTCATACAATAAATAAACAAATGTAAAATAACTGTAGTAGGGAAAAGCAATAGGCATAATAAATACCTAAATAAGACAAAATGCTATTTACTCTACTATGTAAGCATACAGCATCTGGACGGATTACAAAAACAAGAAAGGTAAAATTTCAAAATACATTAATACGGTTTAATTAACTATCTACGTGGGTATACTAAAAAAACAAGTTTATATGATTCTTCGCCAATCACCTGAAAACGATTGAGTACCTACCTACATACCTACCTATATATATTTTGTACAAGGTGGAAAATATACAATAGGTAAGTATTACGAAGCACAAAAGCATTGTCCGCTTATTTTGAATTTCGGATCTGCGATATATTGCGAGATAGGGTAGCAAGATAATTCAATAATAAAAACCCTTTTATCATTTACTTAGGATGATACATGTTTGATCCATAATTTTGTGATCCCGGACCTCTACGAAACAGAGATCTTTTAAGACTACACAGACAATAATCAATTAGATTTAACGAGATCGGGATATATGGAGGATGGCTTTCAGGTCGAACATTATTGTCGAATTCTAAAAAAAAAAGAATTTCTGGCGCGTATCTTAATTCGCGTAAGTAATTAGTCGTATAAATGGCGGAGTCTGAATATATCCGAACTTTAATGGAAGATGAAAGAAAGTTAATATACGAATCAATTAAATTAAATACGCGTGAGAGTCATAACTAGACAAAGTGAATTATGCGAGTTTGACGACCGCTTTAGCTTAGTTGGTAATGACCCTGCCTGCGAAGCTGGAGGTCCCGGGTTCGGATCCCGGCCGGGGGCATTTACTTGTGTGATGAGCACAAATATTTGTTCCTGGGTCTTGGATGTTTTCTATGTGTTTACGTATATTATCTATATCTATTTATCTATATTTAAGTATGTATATCGTCGCTTAGTACCCATAGTACAAGCTTCGCTTAGTTTGGGACTAGGTTGATTAGTGTAAGATTGTCCACACTCCACATATATATTTATTATTTATTATGGATATTTATTATTTATTATGGACCGAGAATCCGAGAATCGAGAGACCTCTGAATTATTCTTATGACGGGTCGTTATCGACACAATAGTACCCCCATCTGGCTCTAGGTATGCATCTATATGTAAGTCTAAGCTAAGGGTTTGAAACGGATCCCTCGTTTGTATATTAAACGTGGGCATGACAGCAGTTGTTCATACTACACATACACATCTAGTTGATCCAGACCATTCAAATATTATTTGAGGGAAAATTTTGATAGAGTAACAAGATACTGCAGCAGAACATTCATCTTTAGTGATAATTCCCATCAAATACGCCGAGTACGAGACAAATGTTATGTTACCCTTGTTATCTAAGTGCGCCGTCAACAATATTAATACTAAAAGGGGAGCTCAGATATACTCGTTCAAGCTGTGCCGGAAAACCAGGCGGAAATCAGCTACGCTCGCAGTAATCGATAAAATCCATCCATGTAATTTTTAAATACGTACAGCGTTACTGAAATGTATTTGCGGTTTCTTCAAACGTTAAATTAAACCTCTCAGCGGGTGGTTTTATTTAAGTAACTACGTACTTAAGTATAGGTCGATTCACAAGAGCTGGCGCGGAATGTCTATGGAATTAATGACAGTTTCATACTTACATTTTTTCGCCAGCTTTTGTAAATAGACATATATACATTACTTTTGACTCTACGAGTATTTCTTTATTCTTGTCTTATTATTAAACTTATAAACGTTCAATAATGAGAATGGAGATTTCATAGGAATACCTATACCAGTATACCTGCATAAAACATAAACATTGTAAGTACCTAGCATAGGTAAGTTATCGTTCGAATTATTACAAAAAATGCACTCAAAATTGTATCCAAAAAATAGCTCCGTCACAAAGTAACCGCCGTATAAATAAAACTCTTTGACGCATAATTTTTTTAAGCAAATAAAGCAGTCTTTTCACTTTACGCTCACTCAAAGGCCGACGTGATAATTAATGTGTGTGACTTTGTCACTCTCGTGTGCGGTTTCTGCGCGAGACACATGAGACTGCATGAAGTCAAATGTAGCTCGAGGGTTAATACTGTCCATTTTTTCCATGTCACTTTTTTCATTTAAGTTTTTGGAATATTTACTTAGAAGGTCAACAACATGTAAATTAAGTTTATAA
The DNA here is from genome assembly GCA_951800055.1 of Cenopis cana. NCBI lineage: Eukaryota > Metazoa > Arthropoda > Insecta > Lepidoptera > Tortricidae > Cenopis > Cenopis cana. The sequence continues at coordinate 8,164,239 of OX637476.1, read as the reverse complement.
ATACAAAGTCTACAAATTAATAATTAATAATTCATGACGTAGGCTTCGTCAGGTGCGTACAGAAACATATCATTATCACATACACCTACGGCACATATAAATTATTAGATTAGGTATAACTATATAATTTACTCAATAATTAAACTCGTGTCAGATATTTTTGAGCGGCTTGCCCTGTAAGCTACTTTTGCAGCTATTTAATTGATGTTTTCACTTGTTAATTGATGTTCTTACTTGTTGTGTGGATGGTGGAGGAGTGCACCGGAGGCGGAGAGGACTGTCCTCCCGTGGTCGTGTCGTGGGAGGGCTCGGCCGACATCCAGAGCGGAGACATCCTGATCGTGCGCATCGCTGACTCGTCACTGGTAGACTCCTTCGGCCATCCCGACGCCAACAACAGCAGCCATGATGCGAACGCGACACAGCAAGACGGAGAAAGGTAGGAAACTATGCGGCATCCAATGTGTGTCAGGATTTCTTTCAGGTGAGCCTCGGGAATTTCAATGTAATTTTTACAGATAGTTGATCCCTTCAAGGTACAGCTGTGTATGTTTAAAAAAATTCTGGTTGCCTCTAAGTTAGTTAAAAAATATTTTTTTGTCAAACATATTATTTTTACTACAAGCTCCAAGCTTTTATTGCCGGACTTACGTAATTTTATAACTTAATTAACCGTCGAAACGGTTCCCATGAGCCCAAGCTCAAACTCTTGTGTAGTTTAGGAGTAGTAATGACTAGTTTCTGTCTCTATCATCAGCGCAGCTCGGTGGCTCCACAATATTGCGTTTTCACTTGTCACCAACTTACATAATGTCTCAACTCAATCGGTTGAAGATTTTGACCCGAATACACATACAAACATTTCATGTTAAATAAAATTTTGTAAAATATCGTGGGTCTTTTCAGACGATTCATAGCTAGAACAACATTTGTGTTCACCCTGCAGTTCGTCAAATGACACACCTTGTAGTGATTATGTAGGTAGTTTTTCATCAATATACCTACCTAAAGGGGAAAGTTAACTCAAATACCCTTGCTTAATCTTAAACGGGGTATTCGCATTGAAACTATTCAATTCAGCTGTAAAATTCTTCCGCTCTGGATATCCAGTGGCATGGAACAAAGAGGATTTGATACCTCTGTGGAGCTACAAACCCGATGTTAAATTTGGTTACCAAGAATTTAGAACCGATTGAATACATATCATGAATACGATTTAATACATAGGTACTCTACAGACTGAAAGTTTACAGAAGTCTGTGGCATTTAATATAACATAGGAAAATTCTAAATATTTGTATATGTGCGTAAGAACTTCATTTGCAGTGGCTACTATGGAACCCTATTTTGAATGCAATTTTTCATTTGTTTCCATAAGTACATTATTCCATCTTCAGTAAAAATTCCAACCTGTATAGAAGTTACCTACATTAGAAGCGTAGGCGTACGACGATGGTATCATTACGCTTAGCTGGATTAATGAGGCTTAATAAAGCTCATGAAAGTAACTGACTTACTCAGCGCCGAGAAAATGTCAGAGTGAACTTGTTTCATCACGCATCATAATTACATGATTGATTAATCTCGAAGGGGTCGTCCGTCAGTAACCCGAAGAACCAACTTGGCTTTGCTTTGCACAGTAAACTTAGGTACTAGTATTTATACTGTTTATTGTCCCAGCTAGGAGCTCGTAGGTACAGTCAGCCTCATATACCTAGTATTGTAGCAGGCAAATTGGCCAAATAGTTCGGTACACCATATATTTTTTAATTCAGTTATCAAATCAAAAACATCATCAAATCGGGTGCCTAATTAGTTTGGACGTCTCAGTCATCAAAATATAATATGTAGGATAAGTAAGTTCTGTTATGGCACACACGTGCTCGCGGTCGAGGAAACCGAATATTTGTTGCCTTTTGCACTATAAGTATTTCTATTGACATAGAATCCTAAAGTGAATAATTCCATAATCAGATTTCAAAATATGATTGGTATCAGTACCTGTTATGCTACTATGCTACGCCACAATCAACAACGTAACGTTCTTGTCGGCACTCCCAAGAGAACCAACTAATTTTCCACACTTAGGTATAAGCTGCTCGCCTGTTTACTGTCTCATACAAGCGAGTTTGGTAAGCTAGAGGCGTACATTATGTAAATTTATAACTACCCCTTTAGACGTAGTGGTTTGCATAGTGAGGTCGTTAATTATGTATATCGACGTTATAATATAATTGAAAGCGAACACTACCTCAGCTTTGTTTGAACTCCGGTTGAACGGCATTAGGGCGCGCTCCGAGCGACCGTAAAAGCGCCAGGGCTTGAAAACCACTTCAAACACACCGAGAATAGAGATGGATTTCCATCATGTAGCAGACACTTCCCGCGTATCAATGCAAATAACAAAACCCGGTGTTTTACGATACTTGTGTGCAGAAAAGATCACCGTATATTGGTGACAGCTGCGCTATTTTTATTTGATACTTCCTGGGACAAAGGTTTACTTCGAAGTTGTTGTCGAGGAAGTTGAAAAAATGATAACTAAGTATCTATATTTCTGATGGTAGATATACTATTACGAGCAGGTGCGTGTATTTTATATAACTAGTATATCACATTTATATCAATAATGACATATTAGTGAACTCGAAAATGTAACAAATACGTGGTATACAGGGTGCACCACACGCTGCCCTCGCCAGCCGTGTACCAGGTGACGCGGCAGGGGCACGTGCACTGCGACGTGTCGGAGGGCATGTTGCTGGACATCACGCCGCTCGACGAGCACGGTGCCAAGCTCATCACGCTCTACGACAAGGATCTCACCGAGGGCGTTAACTTGCTGATAGGTAACAGTGCAGGGGCACGTGCACTGCGACGTGTCGGAGGGCATGTTGCTGGACATCACGCCGCTCGACGAGCACGGTGCCAAGCTCATCACGCTCTACGACAAGGATCTCACCGAGGGCGTTAACTTGCTGATAGGTAACAGTGCAGGGGCACGTGCACTGCGACGTGTCGGAGGGCACGCTGCTGGACATCACGCCGCTCGACGAGCACGGTGCCAAGCTCATCACGCTCTACGACAAGGATCTCACCGAGGGCGTTAACTTGCTGATAGGTAACAGTGCAGGGGCACGTGCACTGCGACGTGTCGGAGGGCATGTTGCTGGACATCACGCCGCTCGACGAGCACGGTGCCAAGCTCATCACGCTCTACGACAAGGATCTCACAGAGGGCGTTAACTTGCTTATAGGTAACAGTGCAGGGGCACGTGCACTGCGACGTGTCGGAGGGCATGTTGCTGGACATCACGCCGCTCGACGAGCACGGTGCCAAGCTCATCACGCTCTACGACAAGGATCTTACAGAGGGCGTTAACTTGTTTATAGGTAACAGTGCAGGGGCACGTGCACTGCGACGTGTCGGAGGGCACGCTGCTGGACATCACGCCGCTCGAAGAGCGCGGTGCCAAGCTCATCACGCTCTACGACAAGGATCTCACAGAGGGCGTTAACTTGCTTATAGGTAACAGTGCAGGGGCACGTGCACTGCGACGTGTCGGAGGGCATGTTGCTGGACATCACGCCGCTCGACGAGCACGGTGCCAAGCTCATCACGCTCTACGACAAGGATCTCACAGAGGGCGTTAACTTGCTTATAGGTAACAGTGCAGGGGCACGTGCACTGCGACGTGTCGGAGGGCACGCTGCTGGACATCACGCCGCTCGAAGAGCGCGGTGTCAAGCTCATCACGCTCTACGACAAGGATCTTACAGAGGGCGTTAACTTGTTTATAGGTAACAGTGCAGGGGCACGTGCACTGCGACGTGTCGGAGGGCACGCTGCTGGACATCACGCCGCTCGACGAGCACGGTGCCAAGCTCATCACGCTCTACGACAAGGATCTCACAGAGGGCGTTAACTTGCTTATAGGTAACAGTGCAGGGGCACGTGCACTGCGACGTGTCGGAGGGCATGTTGCTGGACATCACGCCGCTCGACGAGCATGGTGCCAAGCTCATCACGCTCTACGACAAGGATCTTACAGAGGGCGTTAACTTGTTTATAGGTAACAGTGCAGGGGCACGTGCACTGCGACGTGTCGGAGGGCACGCTGCTGGACATCACGCCGCTCGAAGAGCGCGGTGCCAAGCTCATCACGCTCTACGACAAGGATCTCACAGAGGGCGTTAACTTGCTGATAGGTAACAGTGCAGGGACACGTGCACTGCGACGTGTCGCAGGGCACGCTGCTGGACATCACGCCGCTCGACGAGCATGGTGCCAAGCTCATCACGCTCTACGACAAGGATCTTACAGAGGGCGTTAACTTGTTTATAGGTAACAGTGCAGGGGCACGTGCACTGCGACGTGTCGGAGGGCACGCTGCTGGACATCACGCCGCTCGAAGAGCGCGGTGCCAAGCTCATCACGCTCTACGACAAGGATCTCACAGAGGGCGTTAACTTGCTTATAGGTAACAGTGCAGGGGCACGTGCACTGCGACGTGTCGGAGGGCATGTTGCTGGACATCACGCCGCTCGACGAGCACGGTGCCAAGCTCATCACGCTCTACGACAAGGATCTCACAGAGGGCGTTAACTTGCTTATAGGTAACAGTGCAGGGGCACGTGCACTGCGACGTGTCGGAGGGCACGCTGCTGGACATCACGCCGCTCGAAGAGCGCGGTGCCAAGCTCATCACGCTCTACGACAAGGATCTTACAGAGGGCGTTAACTTGTTTATAGGTAACAGTGCAGGGGCACGTGCACTGCGACGTGTCGGAGGGCACGCTGCTGGACATCACGCCGCTCGACGAGCACGGTGCCAAGCTCATCACGCTCTACGACAAGGATCTCACAGAGGGCGTTAACTTGCTTATAGGTAACAGTGCAGGGGCACGTGCACTGCGACGTGTCGGAGGGCATGTTGCTGGACATCACGCCGCTCGACGAGCATGGTGCCAAGCTCATCACGCTCTACGACAAGGATCTTACAGAGGGCGTTAACTTGTTTATAGGTAACAGTGCAGGGGCACGTGCACTGCGACGTGTCGGAGGGCACGCTGCTGGACATCACGCCGCTCGAAGAGCGCGGTGCCAAGCTCATCACGCTCTACGACAAGGATCTCACAGAGGGCGTTAACTTGCTGATAGGTAACAGTGCAGGGGCACGTGCACTGCGACGTGTCGGAGGGCACGCTGCTGGACATCACGCCGCTCGAAGAGCGCGGTGCCAAGCTCATCACGCTCTACGACAAGGATCTTACAGAGGGCGTTAACTTGTTTATAGGTAACAGTGCAGGGGCACGTGCACTGCGACGTGTCGGAGGGCACGCTGCTGGACATCACGCCGCTCGACGAGCACGGTGCCAAGCTCATCACGCTCTACGACAAGGATCTCACAGAGGGCGTTAACTTGCTTATAGGTAACAGTGCAGGGGCACGTGCACTGCGACGTGTCGGAGGGCATGTTGCTGGACATCACGCCGCTCGACGAGCATGGTGCCAAGCTCATCACGCTCTACGACAAGGATCTTACAGAGGGCGTTAACTTGTTTATAGGTAACAGTGCAGGGGCACGTGCACTGCGACGTGTCGGAGGGCACGCTGCTGGACATCACGCCGCTCGAAGAGCGCGGTGCCAAGCTCATCACGCTCTACGACAAGGATCTCACAGAGGGCGTTAACTTGCTGATAGGTAACAGTGCAGGGACACGTGCACTGCGACATGTCGGGGGACGTTAACTTGCTGATAGGTAACTATGCAAGTATGCAGGGTCACCGCATGCTGCTCGTCCGGCCGCGTACCAGCTAGCCTACCTTAGGATAGTCGTGTTTATCTCGGATATACATATTATAGCATTCGTCCCTCGTGCACTTACACACTTGCTAGTAAGCGACGAATGCTATGTGTCCGACATAAACTCATCATGCTCTACGACATAATAGTCGCGATAGATCAGCGATTATATATATTGGTGATGAAATTCAATGCCAGATATCATTTAGTTAGGGGGATGAAAGAAAATTATAAACACTAACGCTAATTTTCAGTCATAAGTTTGATGTGTACCAGCAGTACTAGGTATATCTATAGGTATATATTTTTATGATGTACCTAATAACTAAAGTTAATTAAAGCAAGTTTTATTTTCACTTTTTTATAAATACTATATCGTGGTTATACTAGCAGCGTCGTGGAAGTTGGTTTCAGGCATTTATTTGCATGTCAAAATCGTTAGAGCCGTTTCCGAGATCCCCGAAATAAATAAATATATGTAATAATAAATAAATAATAAATATATATACAAGAATTGCTCGTTTAAAGATATAAAAGATATATAACATTAAGGGCAAACAACAACTCCTAAATAAACAAAAACAGTATAAAATGAAACATTAATGTGCCCAGGGGATAGGAAGTTCCACCCGTTTAGCACATGAAAACTCGATTTACTGTTACAAAAGTTGGGAGTAAATAAAAATAAATGTTCCGGGAACATATAAGCTGCCGTGAGTATAAAGCGATAACATGCTTTCACGCTGACAACAGTCCACGTCAACAGCAATAAACACGGATAGGAGGCTACACTGGAGGCTGAGTGGCGAGGAGTTTCAGTCCTTGCCAGTCCGCGCACGTATTGCGTGGACGTCATTAGTTAAGGCGCTTAGCCAAGTCAAATCGGCTATTCCGGTTCATGACTGAAGTGATACCGGCGGATACGTGGCATGACAAAGTAAGTAGATCCTTTGTTGCTCGCACCACACCTGACAAAATTACACTTTAAAGGTTGTTTTCGGTGGAGCTACGGGTTGCTTTTAGAAAGCCAGGTATTTTCTTATTTCATTTATATTGGATCTGAAGTTAATTCTTGATCTTAACTTCGTCCTTTGTAACAGTGCAGTTCCTGTTTTCGAATAAGGCACTTTAACTATGACGTAACTTCAAACTTGTGAAAAGTTAGTAGCGCAACGCTAGCCGTTTTCCGCCGTAGCAAATTGTTATCGCAACGGTGTAGCGTAAGTTCGGTAAGGGCTCCATTTGCGCTGAGCAAATTTCCTTTGTGGTTTAATAACTAGCTACCCTAACATAACAAAGTCAACTATTATTATGTTCCATTATTCTAAACTACTTAGTCGCGTAGGAAATATACCATGAAAAGGCTCGCTTTTCAAACCAGTGGATAGATGTGCGTGTATGTGCGGGCGGAAAGGAGGCACCGAGGGGAAAACGACGCTTTTATGCCGCGCGAACAATGGGCATGCGAGGAATCCAGCCGCATGCATGCGACGCGCCATGCATCGCTGACACAGTTAATGTTGCCGCCTGGGAGCGCCTCGTATCCTTCTCTCGTCTAATCTCGCATTTATCGCTTGTGTGAATGTAACCAAATTGTAAGCTCAATTTAAATAATGTCAGTAAAAACAGTAAGTTTTAAAACCTCACCGGAACGTTTTCATAAGCTAGATTAGAAACTATGAAAAATAGAAAAGTTGTTTCTCACAATCGTCGAGCGCTCGCTACGAAATAAAGAACGCTCCACTGGACTGAAGAGCTGCAGAGCCGCGGTCCTCCACCGATATAAGTTAGTTTAAGGAGGCGTCGTGGGCTGTAATAAACATTTATGTTACAGTCGTTTCCGAGAACTGGGGGTCACAGTGCGTCCGTCTCAAAGTGACTGTCAAGTCTGATAACTGCGGAGAGTCTCAGGACTGCTCCGGAAAGGGCGTATGCTACACCAACGTATCTATGGTAAGTTCATTAAATTTTGATATACTCGTACATAGCTACCACAATACTACATAACGCAGTGCATGGTAACTTAGAAATTATATTTATTCAGAAAGATAAGTAGATTAGAGGTTCTTTCAACTGACTTAGTAGTGACTTGGTATCATCTAGGTACTAGGTACTTACTAGAACACGGCTCAGTGCGCGTAAAAGCGGGGATGTGGGAGAAATACGAAACTAACTTTAATACCACATAGGTACTTAGGTTCAGTCAAATAAAACCTAAGTAACTCTCTACCCGTGTAATGTTAGTTAAACTGTATGTTATGCCATAAAAAACATGTAAGTAAATAGCTCCTTCAATATTATACGTAAGCAACAAAACATAAAATATTATTGTGAGAGCACCTATTTCATTCACGTTGTGCCATTTTTAGGGTTCCGTAGTAAACAAGGAACCCTTATAGTTTCGCCATGTCCGTCCGTCCGTCCGTCCGACCCTCGTTTTTCTCAGTAACCGTTAGTGCTAGAAAGCTGTAATTTGGCATGAGTATACATATCAATGACGCCGACAAAACGGTAGAATAAAATCTTTAAAAAAAATTTTTTTTAGGGTACCTCCCCTACATGTAAAGTGGTGCTGCAATTTTTTTTTCTGCCAAACCCCATCGTGTGGGGTATCGTTGGATAGCTCTTTTAAAAATATTATAAGGTTTCTAGAAGCATTTTTTGATTAAAGAATTGGTTAGCGTGATATTAAGCTTTGAAGTGATAATTTTTGCTATGGTCAAGTGTCCCCCCCCCCCTGCCAGCTAAACGGTGGCTACTAGGCATGTGAAAAAAATCATGGTAGTAGTATATACGATGAATTTAAAAGGAAAACTATCACAGCTAAGTAGACATTACTAGTTAACGAGTAATAGTCGAACTTCAGAAATGTACTTTGCAAAAGCAAACGTTCGTACAATTTCCATTGATACCTTAGATAATGTTGTTAATTCTTTCAAAAACATAGTAAATATAAGTTTTCGAACTTTTTAGTTCACATAATGTAAAGGGTAGACGACTACGGAACCCTACCTTGCGCGTGGCCCGACACGCACTTGGCCGGTTTTGTTATAATGCAATTTCGAGTATACATCCGAACAGTTGCATTTTGAATCAGCGCACGGACAAAATTTATGCATTCAGAATAGAATTCAATGCAATTCAGGAGTTCCTTTCCTTATCTCATACTTTAAAGTTATAACGTAGTGCTCCTTTTCTCCTACTAAGTTTGTAGAATCCGTACCTATGGTAACCTATGCATACCGAAAACAAAAAAAAAACGGTTTTACTCGTAGTCGTATCTGGCCGCGAGTGTACTTGAACATAGATAAAAGTTTCGTCCGCGACGTTCGAGACCGCTGAAAATAGGAAACGTCAGAAACTAGTGGTAACTACATGTTTGACCCCGCATCTGTGACACGTCGTTAGAGGAAACAGGCGCCATCGGCGATATTAATGCGTAAGTAGTATAGGAATTTTCATTTCACTTGTCATTGATATAAGAAATTGCTCGCATTTTTAAACCCCGAAGTCCGACTATGCTACGTAGACGTTAGATAGATGGTAAGTAAACTTTTTTCGTCGTAATAAATACAATGGGAAGTAAATAAATTATACAAATTATATGAAGTAAAAGAAAGAATATAACTAATTAATTAACGAATTAATTAATTTAACATACCTACAATGGAATTAAAGTACAAAAATGTAAACATATAGTTGATATCGCTTGTTACCTTCAGCTCTTGCTTCGTTTTTATATTTTGATCTACTTGGGTAAATAATAAATATAAATCATGTCTCCGGCCGAAAATGTTCTAAACCATAAGTAATCCGGTCAAAGGGAGCCTTATATAATATACATATTGCATAGGTACTAATATGTCTACGTATGTAATTTGATACTCTCAAGCAAGTTTTGAATGTAATTTTTTTTTTCAAAGGTGTCTCGTAGCTAGGTGTTTTCATTAATTTCAGAAACAGGATTAAAAAAATAATGTTAATCCTGTTTCTGAAATTAATGAAACTGGTTGTACCTAGGTCTATAGGCATTTACTCGTACTTGTTCTGATATAGATTTACGATTAGGTATTAGGTTAAAATCTAGTTTGTATTTATGAGCTATCGAGATCAGTTAAGCGAATTTCAGCGAAATTAGACGATTTCAAATTTAATTGAAGTATTAATCTACGATTAAGTCTGGGTTATAGTAAAAATCTGATTTGGTAAGCGGTTTTCTTTCGAAATACTATCTATCAAAAATGAAAAAAATACGATGTTATATTTGAGACCTTTATCTAGTGCCGTCGGATGACCGTTTTACACAATTTGCAAAACTTTGTTCGATAGAAAAAAATGCCAAACATACCTCTATTTTCTATCTTAAAACTCATTTTATTACAATCTTAGGTAACATGATGAGTAGAGAATAACACCAAAATAAACGTCTTTGATGGTATGAGCGATGTCGGGATTAATATTGTTAATGTAGTACCTAAGCCATGTATTTTTCTCACCCATAAATGTAATAAAAATTTACGAAAATTACGCGCACAGTTCCGTAGAGAGTGGGATGGTCAATTGCAAACTCACGCGTGTTAGAGCGGGACATTTGGAAACAATGGAAGAACCTCGCCTTAAAGATGACATCTGTCACTGTATTATTACAAACTGAAAACCTTGACCCAGCTATAATATAACACTATTATAGTAGAGATATCACATAGCCGGATGAAAAGGCTTTCATGCGTTTGACCTCCGGCTTGTGACGCGTCGTTAGTAGTAATAGAATACAACGTTATTGATGTGGTTGTAGGAGGGCTACGAGTGCCAGTGCTGCGCCGGCCAACTGGGGCCGCACTGCGAGGAGCGAGACGTCTGCAATCCATCTCCCTGCCTGAATAATGGCATATGTGTCGACCTCACGCAGCCTCTCAACGGGGCGAACTACCACTGTCTTTGTCCTTACGGTATGCATGGAAAACATTATTACGGTACCTATAGCGTTAAGATAGGATTTCATTCTAACTTACCTATTTAGTTGCTGATTTTCTTGTTAGTTATCTTAACATGATATTTAATGATATGATGTTTAGATTCGTTTTGACTCAAGAGTTACAATGCCTTTATAACTATGTGTAGTGTGTAGTTGTGTAGTCGGAGAAAAGAGGGTTGTAGATAAATGAGTAGGTACCGAAAAAACAGCAATTTGTTACTTGTTCCCGTTATTCATACCTATGCCACAAATAAGTAGTTAAGATCGTGTATTGTATAAAATAATATTCTAGATAAGTACCTATACGATAAGCTTATCTTCTACAATACAAAAATAGGCGCTAATGAGTGGATTAATACGCCTTTATAAATCTTGTTTATGATGTTGCGTGGTCTGTTGACGTCATAGCCTGTCAGGACCTGAAAATATCTCACATACCTACCGAACCCGTTTTTCGTTCATGAATTACTGCCTGGATTTTACCATTTTCCTCGAGCCATTTATTTTTCGGACAATTTCATTCTAATTTATGTGGGAAGTAACAGTTTAAGTATGTTTTATATTTAGAGCCAGCTCAAAAGAATCCTAGTTAAAATCGTTCATTTCTTTCATATTCCGTGATCATAGACGAAGTAAGTAAATTTATTCATTGTATTAAATCGGACTGGGGAATATTTTTTATTACGCAGTCAATTAAACATCGTTGTGACGCAATCTGTTGCCGTGAATACGAAGCGTGTTATTACGTAATCATTTTACCAATTTGGTTGAATACCTAAGTAATTTATACAAAATATTCATTTCGCCGGCTAGCTGTATCTGATTGGTTCACATATGGGTATCGCCTTTATTTGTAGGCAGATGAAATGGGATCTTAAAATTAGTCAGAAGCTATATTGTTAGCACGGTGAGCGCTATTTTGTTTTCTTTTAGCATGGCCCGTAGAGCTATTGGCTCAGAGGATCTGTTAGTTGAATTCGATGCTGACAATTTGCCTTTTGTTCTGACAAGGAACTTAGATTACCCCCGTATGTTTTATATGTATCGGCACAGGAGAAAGCGAAAACGGGTAGATAATGTGTATTTTTATTTCATTAATTGTATTTATTTATTTCCAGTGTTTTCATAGCCTTTTATAGAAAGAATCGCGTGTTTAAACGGATTATAATTTATAATAAAGTATATCAAATGTTTTGACATATTTATGTATGCCTGTATTGGAAGAACTGTCTACGATTAATGTCGAGCGGGGGTTGATGTCGATTTTAGCGCCCCATTACACACAACTGTCATGCTGGACGGACTACCAATGCCAGCCCTAAACCATTAATCCTAAGAGATATCGACAGGCCAAACGTTCCTATATAACAACTACTTACAATTTATACAGCTAGTATGCATAAATATAGATCGTTTATAATTTATCCTATGACCTAATTCGTAAAATCGTAATAAATATTAGTGGAGGCATTAGGCAGCTATTTGACTACCTATAGGTGTTGGACGATGTCGTTAGCAAACTTGTACAGGTAGGTACCTAATATTAATATCACCACGAATAATAGTTTTGTGACATCTTTTATAAGATGCGACAAAGGGTCCGAGTTCTAACAAATTAAGCGTCTAACGTTAACAAACACAAAACTACCAAATAATAAATATCCTCATTTCCGCAAAAACTAGCGCCTAAGGTAAATGTACGGAATTCCGTAAACGTACGGTATTCCGGAAATAATCGGTTTAGGTCCAAAAATAAGAAAACTATAAACTATTTTCATAAAATATAGATGTACAAGTAAAGTGTGGACTATATTGCGTCAAATGAACAAGAATTGTTGGGACTGTGAACATATGGTATATTTTTACGTAATATGTTTTGGTCAGTCCTTGTCAAATCGCCGAGCGTATTCGCTGGAAACGCCGTGTTTCCGCGTTTTACCACGTATTCATTACAGAAAATCTCAAAAACGGTATAGTTTTTTGTAACACTGTTTACAGACCCGTGAAGAACAACTTATCGACTACGGGAGCTACAGTCAAAACATTTTTTACAAACGTTTATTAAAGAAACTCGAGCACTTTTCTCACACTCGATTTCGAAATATTCGAAACCATGTCGTCATTCAAACCTGTTTATTCTGTAACCAATTGAAACTAAAATATGTAATACATACAGTTAGATGCACCGAAAGACGGTCTCTTTCGCCTACTGTCTGAAAATACACAATTTAAAATTTGGTTTAACTAAAAGAGCCACGGAAAACTCCATATTTTTGGCAAACTTCGCTGCATCATATTGTCACTTTAAAGCTAATAAAAAGGTTTTTAACTATGCTATTAGGGTAAAATAACTTCTATTCTACGATATTAAATAATAAAAAGTAACAAATAGGATATAAAAATATTAATTTTAATCGATTTAAAACAGACCTTTTTCTCATAGACTCGCTTGCTGTGACTCAGTACCGGCCCAGCGGCCATCGGAGGAGGACGTATATATCGTTTTTTTGTGGCTCTTCACAAAGCTACCGTAATTACTCTCAGGAAACCAATAAAACATGTGACCTCCGATTAGGCGTATTTATTAAGAACGACACAGTCAGATTATACTGGGAACTAATCGTGATCTAAATTGAGACAAGTTATGAATGGTACGCAACCGTCAATTGATTGTCGACTAACAACTTTGATACTTGGTTGATTTCATATATTTATTATTGTATTTGGACTAGAGTTTTTTGAACTATAATGCTTTATTTTGATAAGCAATTATGTATGAATATAGCCAGCTACCAGAACTAGTGGTACAACCTGGAAAGTAGCAATAGCAACTAGAAGTTAATAAAAGTATAATAACTATAATATGTAGTGACTCATGGTAAATACAAATACAAAGTACAAATACAAATGCGTTTAATTTTCATACATATGAAACAATGTTTTTATAAACATGGTATATTATTGTGTATAATATCCCTTTTAATACATGGTATTAATAGCAAATCTGGCGCAAATGAACAATGCTAGCTTGAAATTGAAATATGTGCTTGGAAATTCTTTTTTAACCTGGCTGTGCCCATTAAACCGATAGGAGTGCGCTGTTTGAGGGTGTCCTGGGGAAAGAGCAGAGGAAATCTCCGATACTACCACGCGGGCGGCTTAAACATAGAAATACTCTGAGAGTTTGCGCTCCAGTTAGCTTGGTTGAGCGGTTTCAACCGAATCTGAAGTGTGGCTTGGAGAAACATAGTGTAGACCGGGAATGAGTTACCATTACAAATACAGATAGTTAAAGAACCGGCCAAGTCATTGTCGAAATACGCACATTTAGGACCACGCAATCACGAATTAGAAAATTCAGATAAAATATGTCGACGAGTATCCGTACTTGGGCCAATAAGCTTCTTTCAGCCAAAGACAGGACAAGGAAGTTGTAAGACGGATCCAAAATGCTTGGAAGAGCTATTGGGCTTTGAAAGATTTACTGAAGGGAGGCCTTCCGGTAGCTCTGAAGCGGAGGCTCGTCGACATTGTGCATTCTGCCTGTTCTAACCTACGGTGCACAAACATGGTCACTCACCGATACCAAATTGAAGGTTTACCAACGGGCAATAGAGTGCAGCATGCTGGGAGTCAAACTGATCGACCGTGTTCGGAACTCTGTGCTGCGCTTCAAAACTGGTATTGCAGATGTTAGAGCTGGAGGATGTTGGAGCAAGACTGCCAGGCTGCAATGGAACTGGGCCGGCCACGTCTGCCGTATGCATCCACGGAGGTGGGCAAAATTAGCAACAGAGTGGGTTTCGCAATATGCTCGGAGACGACGTGGCAAGCCGAGGCAGAGGTGGCGGGATAACCTAGACACATTTCTAAACGACTGGCCCGAAACAGCTCAAAGCCGGAACGAGTGGAAGTCGAGGGGAGAGGCCTTTGCCCAATAGTGGGACACCTTTATAGGCTTAGGAAAAAAAGTAAACATTTCATCGCCAAATTTCAGGTTCATATGTGATTTATGTCCACAAAAATCACCTTTTTCCTTTGATGCAATTTTTAACTTCCTATTCTTCATATACTTCTTTTATTTTAATATACAATGTTTATCTACACAATAACGGTAGTTTTATCCTTTACCGTGGACTTTCACGGCACTTAAGTCGAGGGTCTTATGTTTAGATTAAAGTTTCTCCGAATTGAAATCATCAACATCATCAGCCTATCTACGTCCCACAGCTGGGCACTGGCCACCTTTCATAGATGAGAGGGATTGGGCAGTAGTCCCCACGCTGGCCCAGAGCGGGTTGGGGACTTCAAATACAACTTTGAATTTCTTCGCGGATGTATGCAGGTTTCCTCACGATGTTTTCCTTCACCGAAAAGCTAACGGTAAATATCAAATGATATTCCGTGCTCAAATTCCGTAAAAATCTCATTGGTACGAGCTGGGATTCGAACCCACGACCGCCGCTTGACAGCCGCATGCTTGAACCACTGGGCTACCGTAACTTGAACTAATAAATTGCTTGAAATTATAAAGCCGAATTGAAATACACACACAAGGGGCTCCTGCGGATGCTCTAAGGAAGCGTCCTTTTATATATTTGCTCCTGTTACTGGCTACACCTTGAATATCATTTCCGATTGCAGTTATCTTGCTAACGGCAAGCATGCACTCGCGTAGGCATAACTTGGTAGCCAGGGTTACACACCTACCACTACTGACAGATCGATCAAAACGCTCGATGACATCATTATCCCCAATGGCGAGAACCTTGTAAAGGGCCGAGAAGGACATAGTTAGCAAGACTAAGATAGCCTTTCCACCAGAGCTATGCTATGCAGCTATGCTGCGAGGATGTTATAGTTTTCCGTTTAAACCAATGCTATGTTATGTGAACATATGATTGGTGGATATCAACGCATTCATAGCAATGACACAACTTTGATGGAAAGGCACCCTAAAACTTGAAAGCCGCCGCCATGTTCTTCACGTTGTCTCTTGAAAAGATTCGATCAAGACGCCTCAAGACACTCTCGTTAGATAGCTGGTCAAATACGAAGTATTGATGAATCATAGGTATAAGTAGGTAGGTACGAGAATATACTTATTTCATTGACTTGTATTTTCCTTCAATATTACAAAACGCATGTGGATGATTTTCCCACTAATTTATCTTCAACTGATTATATTTTCACATTCAATAGTAAGTCTGATACAAAAAAGATAATAATATGAATGTAGTTGTATATCCCTAAACACAACATTTTCGCTGCAAAAGTATCAAGGCTCATACACATACTATACGGCAACTTGTTACAGCATACGAAGATACATGACAGATATCATTGTATACCTTATTGCACTATATAAGGGTTTAAATTTAAATGAAAAGTTATGTGCGATAGTGTTGTTACGAACACATTGGAACGCACCGTGTACAGTGCTCGTTTGTGTGCAGCGAAAAACGTCAAAAAATACCTAGATTTGACTTGTGCCCGGCAACGAAAGCACTCTTAAGTGACGCAACGGATTTTCTTAAGGATTTCACAAGTAATGGGCAAGAATTTTCATTATAAATTGTTTCAATAATGGTGTAGGATTTGATAACAAGTTGACTAAATAAATTAACATGGAAATTCAGTTAGAATTTAGTAAATTACGGCCGATTTACTGATTGCCGCAATTACATACATCAAAAAACAGCCTTGTCCCGAAAAGCGGCAAACTTACGCAATTGAAGAAAATAAAGGGATTTTGTTTTTGGGTTTTGCCAGGAATTCACATAAGATAATCAAACAAACAGCGCCGTTACGAGCATGATGTTTGCCATAGTTCCATATGATCAAATTACGTATTATGATTTTGTGGACCATTGTTATAAAAAAACAGTCTAAAGTTATCAAATTTCTGACTTCCGCAATTCCCTACAATGTTTCTTTGGCTGTGCTTCTAATTGCGTTAAAATAATTCTGGAGTTATACTTATGATTTTAAATGATTACTCAGTATTTTTTAGCTATATTTATGTAAACTAACGCACATCGAGTTTTTAGACCGAACTAGACACTTGGGGAAAATTGGGGACACTGATTTTAGGACCCATTTGTCTCTAACCATCAGTCCCCTGTGTGTGTGGGACAGATTCAGAATCAGATTTTTCCCATTTGTCTCCACTGGCAACGACTTGGAAGACGTCATTTTCATTTGCCCCACAAAAGAAGAGATTAACTGAAAATTATGACCGGATCCACTTACCCTCGTCTCCTCTAATAATAAATATATTGAAACCTTTTTTTTGTCAAATATGTAATGTTATTTTATTTTTGATCAAGTCATATTATTTTTTTGTGTCCTATTTCATTAATTCTGCAGAAAAGGGGCATTTACAGTATTTACCGGATTTACGTGCACGCATTAACGGAATAACCGACTGAGACTATTTTTAATCCGTAATAACGGACATTTAAGAGGGTCATAAAAATGACTATTACTTATCAAAATGCAGTTTAATTTAAAGTTGTTGTATAACATTCTATACTCTTAAAGCCAGTCTTTACTAGTGAACCAATTTCAATTAGCTAAAATGTCTGGTTTTGCTGCAAATAGCTTACAAAGTCAAAAATGCCTTAATACTCCGTAATTCCGTACACTTACCTTACTTATAGGTATATACACAGTGACTTGGGATTAGGTGGCTGCCCGCGCGCCTTTCGGATGCAATTGGGATGACGTCAAAATGAGGAGAAAAAGATTTAATTTTATTTAATTTACTGGATATTTGACCCCGGTTTTATAAACTGTTTATAAAACCGGGGTCATAAACACCGGTTATAATTAAACACGGTTTATAATAAACACCGGTTCGACGAACAGGTTATTCATTTTTTGAAACAACGTACCGACATATGTCGGTATATACATTTTAATACACACTTTTTGCACCATCAGGTTTTACGGGTAGAAAGTGCGAAAAAGACCCTTGCTACTCCGAGCCGTGTCTTAACGGTGGCTCATGCATGAGCCTGGCCATGAACGGGTCGACGACGTTCCACTGCGCGTGCGCGGACGGCTGGGCCGGCGCGCACTGCGAGCTGCCCACCGTCGGCGGCGCCTGCGCCGACAAGCCCTGCGTCAACGGCATCTGCATCGAGCAGACCGACATCGACGCTGAGGGGCATGAGTACCGCTGTTTCTGCTTACCTGGTAAGTGAATAAATTGTAGGTATTAGGTACCTAGGACAATCACAAATCGAACTCGCCTCGTAAAATATACTCCCATACCACAATGCCTAATATTGTGGAATGGGACTCGCCAACGTCAAACTTGTATTATTTACACAGCTGTTTTATTTTAAGGTGGTTCGCTTTCCATACAAAACGTATTTTGACATTCGCAGGCTAACGGCGTGATATTTTAAGAAACTTATATGTAACAAACTTTCATAAATTTGCTTTCCATTTGCGCGAAATGCCCCTTTTCCTAGAATAAACTTGTATTAAACTAGAATAATTTGAGAAATTAGTTTGTCACGTGTATATCACGTGACATCATTTTTTCCCAATTATATTAGTTTATACAAGTTCATTCTAGGAAAGGGGGCATTTCGCGCAAATGGAAAGCCAATTTATGAAAGTTTATTACATAAGTTTCTTAAAATACCACGCCGTTAGCCTGCGCAAAAAAAAATTATGACATATAATGGACTGTCTTCGAAGGCCCATACCTTGGTCTCTAGAGGGCTTATTATTGAACAGCGATTGGGCTTAATTTGTTGCGAATCCAATTTCCTAACTTTAAAAACGAGTACATTTTGCTTTAGAAAAATGCGCAGTTGATTAGAAACTTAATTAATGAAAAAAGTCCAAAATGTTTTCGATATCCATAAGACATACTAAAAAACTAGAACTAAATCATATACATGCCATCAATCGTGCTTTGCAATTTTACTGTCGATTTCCACTAGCCTATATTATTATGAAAAGTATAGGCAATCATTGATCATAGGGCTAATGTACTGACGCCACGAAAAATGAAAAACGTATTTCGAACGTGTTTTTGACGTTCCCTTTACTCAAATCTTCAAATTATGTAAATTGAAGAATGAAACGCTGCGTTGTAATTTAGTTAGCATACGAGTACCTAGAACTAATCTTTACAAAAAATAGCAAGCCGTAATAAATTAGGTAAATCATATATACAATTGTTATATGTAATTAATTGTAGGGTACCTGGTCTACCTAAAGTTAAAGTAAAGGTTTTTTGACATTCATAGGCGTAGGCGCATGTAATATGCCTAAATTGAAGAATAAATTTATTTAATTTTAATTTTATTTTATTGTAATGCCATACTACTGCTGTAAATAAAAGTGACTAGTGTTAGGATGCGTGCGTGGAGATAGATAAAGATAATCTAATGAATAACAGTATGCTTACGTAGAACATTTTCGTAGTCGATCCCTCATGATTGAGGGTCGCGCCCGCACTCAAATTATCGTCCACGCCGTTCCGTTCCTCGTCAAATGGACAGGAACGGGAAAGGCTGCATAAATTAAAATATATGTGACATTCAAAGTTGTAACCTGAAATACATCAAATATGGAAAACGTAAAGCCACATAAGTACCTATCATTTTATCACGCTTCAACAACATTGATTTACGAGACTCCGAACACCGTGAGGCGCATCATTAATCCTGCGATTTTACCTACAAGTAAAATTACACCTAACTGATCCACAATACAAAATAATATCTAAGCTCTATTGAACTAGCGATGTTACCACCGTCAAGCGCTTATGTTTGTGTTTTAGGGTCGTTTCTGTAATAAATCGTTTTGAAGTTAGTCGATTTAATAACAGTTAATCGTGTTTGCGAATGTCTGGCGAGCGAAATTGTGGGAGTGATTTATTTGAAGATCAGTTGGAAGGGTGCCCGCTCCCAGCGTGCGGTCGCTCCTTACTTGATGTGATGCCTGGATCGCCTATAGCCGCCTTGCCACGGTAACTGAAACTTGACCTTATATATTTACATCTTTATGTAACGAATAGCTCTTTAACATGATTCTGACTACATAGAACCGATCAATGGCATTCCCATGTAACATTCCACCTCTATTTCGCTCCCGTAACCGTAAAGGACTTTAATAATACAATAATCAGATACATAATAAGGCCAAGATAATCTGCAAAATAATAAACACTTGGGCAGAGAAATAACATAGCATAATGGTTTGTTACATCTATTTTGTATCTAAATGATTCAAACACCACACCTTTATATAGAGCTTACATTTCTTTGAAAATAGAGGTTTCTTTTTATTCTAGATAGATAGGTATATGCTTGACCACAAATCACCTGATGGTAAGCTGTATTGAGGTCTAGGAGGGAACGCGCTTACCTAGTAAAAACCGATTCACTCTCGCCTTGAAGACCAAAAGGTTGTATACCTAGTTCACGGGAAACAAGGATTCCGGCAAGGGGTTCCACAGCTTGGCTGTTCTCACAATAAAAGTGGAAGCTCACCGCTTCGCGCGAGCCTTGCCGTATCCCTCGACGTGTGTCGTCCTGGGAAGAGTCACAATACGCTATTGGAGTCTTCTGTGACCTTTCCAAGGTTTTTGATTGTGTAGAATGTAGATTTATAAGATCGTGGTAAGTTTATTTGAAAGCTGCAATTTTATGGTATTAGACTAGCTTTTGCCCGGGACTTCGTCCGCGTAGAACTAGTGTATGTATCGCGATTCAGAGTGAGTAAGTAAGAGTCATGAAATGGAAATAAACTTTAAAAAAGTAACTGAAATAATAACATCAAACAAAAACTACCTAAAAACAATAAAATACGTAGAATAAAGGCATATACATAGGTTATGTATATGCCTTTCCGCCACCTTGGCACTGCCTTCAAACTGAGGTTGGTAGTTTACTATGTAAAGTTTTCGATTTAATATTTTAGTTGTTAATTTTCGCGAATTTTTGTCCCTTGAATTAAATAAATAGTCTCCTGAGAGGGTAACCCTTTAGGGGATAATTTTTTATAGCATCGCTACCTATATCATTTATTTTGTATTTTTTTTACTAAGAAACCTTTATAAAAAGATCACTGTCTGTTTATAAATACAAAGGTCTGTAACTTTCCAAATGAACGATTTCCATACACCGGTGCAACCCTCTTCAGGGTTGAATTTCGAAAAATTCTTTCTTATTATACGTCGAAGAACTTTAAAGTATATCTATATATATAAAGTTGATGGGTGACTGATTAATCACCGCCCCGCCGAAACTGCCGGTCCTAGAAATTTGAAATTTACAATATAGTTAGGTTATATAACGGAGGCAAGGGATAAGACGGGATTTTTGGAAATTCCACCCCTAAGGGGGTAAAACAGGGATGCAAAGTTTGTATGGGGGGCAATAATTTTTTAAAGGTATAGACTTGAAACTTTGTACAAAGACTCCTTAAAATAAGACAATGAAAGTAATATCTGCGTTTTCAAAATTTTCGTCTCCTAAGGGGTTGAAAATAGGGGTTCAAAGTTTGTATGGGGAGCAAATTTTTTTTTAAGTGAGGTACTTCAAATTTCTTACAGAGACTCTGTTTAAATAAAACAAAACTAATTTCTGCGTTTTTTGAAATTCAACCCCTAAAGGGGTTAAAAAGGGATTCAAAGTTTATATTGGAAGCAAACATTTTTTTTTTTAATTCATCCCCTCAAGGGGTTAAAAAGGGGTTCAAAGTTTGTATGGGGAGCAACATTTTTTTAATAGAGAGACTTCAATTTTTTTACAGAGTCTCTGTTTAAATACAACAAAACAAATTTCGGCTTCTTTTTTAATTCATCCCCTCAATGGGTTAAAAAGGGGTTCAAAGTTTGTATGGGGAGCAACATTATTTTAATTTTATTTTAATTGAGAGACTTTCATTTCAAAAAAGACTGTTGGATGATTTCAGGATTTGTGGATTTGGATAGATGTTTGAAGCGAAATTTCTACAGGTACATAATTAAATACGTACAGTAACGAAGAGAAAACGACAAGATACGTGTCAACTCACACATAAAATAGCCTAAGTAAATGAGAGTTTTTAACCGATAAGTAGGTACCTAAAGGGATTTTTAGATGGGTTGAGAATTTGGGTTGACCGATTTATATCTGTACAGCATATTAATAATTTGGTCTCACCGGGTAAAAGTACCACAATTACTATACCGTTTCCTGGATATTAAGATGTTTTAACTAAAAACCGAGCTCTACGCAGACGAAGTTGCGGGCAACAGCTAGTTATGTTATATGTTTCAAATTTCATGCTTATATCTTCAGCGGTTTAGGCTGTGCGCTGTCTGTCAATCTTTGTGTCAGTAACGCTACAGTTTTTTTATAATTGTATAGATTAAGTAGTTAGTAGTAGATTAGTAGAATAAGATCTCATTAAGTGATAATCTAATACAGAGTAATCAAAAGGTAGCAATTGGGTGGAGCCATTTCGTCAGGGACGGTGGTAGAGATGGGAGCACCTCAGGGATCTGTTTTAGTTTCATTCTTATCCCTTGTAAATGATCTACCATACATGGTAAGCCAAATATCAGGCATTGTCATGTTTATTTATTTATTTTTATTTTATTTATTTTATTTTACTTAGGCATGGTAACAAAATGTAAATTATTTTTAACCTATTTATAATAGCTTAATGAAAACAGTATTAAAACATTCAATTCAATTCAATTCAATTCATTTATTCATAAACAATAAATACATTGTGTTTGAACATTACAAAAATAAACTAAAATAATATTAACTAAGTAAATATTTGATACAGAGAACAAATACAAAGTAAAATAACATCAAAATAATTCAGCGAAATCCAATAAATTAGCAATAAAAATGTCAAAGAAGATTAATTATAAAATAATAATACCTATCATTAATTACATTTAATTGCGAAAAACATGTTTCTTAGCCTAAAAACTCCTCCACACTGTAATAACACTTTTCTAATAAGTACAATTTTAATTTAGTTTTAAATTGTTCATAACATAATATAGCTTTGAACTCGTTTGGGAGTTTATTGAACAGTTTTACTGCCTGAAACCTAGCTGTGTGTGCTACCACAGCCAGCCGCGGAGCTACTACAGGTGGCGGTAAATTTTTAGTTCTGGAAATTAATCTCAGTTCCAATTTCTCATCTGATTCAAAATCTCTGCGATGTCTCACAAGATCCGTCAAGAGAACTAAAATATAAAGGCAGGGTACAGTAAGTATGTTAAGCTTCTTGAAATGATCTCTGCAAGAATCCCATTGTCTGATACGCACCATAGTACGGATTGCTCGTTTTTGAGCAGTAAAGGCCCGCTTGATATTATATTTATAGCTATTACCCCAAAGTTTAATGCTATACCGTAACTTGGATTCAATAAGGGCGTAATAAACTAATTTTAATTGCTCAGTGTTTAACTGGTCTCTAAGAGTGCGCAGAGCATAACAACCGGAAAAAATTGAACTTTCAACACAATTTAATTCTTCTTTCCAGTTTAAGTTATTGTCAATGTATACACCTAGAATCTTTATATTGTCTACTGGTTTAATTAATTCGTCCTTAATTTTAATGTCAAGAGTATCATTATTCCTAGCAGTAGTCTTAAATAACATAGTGTAAGTTTTGCTGTTATTTAGAATTAGGCTATTTGCCGAGAACCAGAGGCAGCATGCTTCAATACAATTCCCTACTTTAACATTCAAGTCATTTATGTTTTGGCTGGAGATGACTGCACTAGTATCATCTGCAAACAATACTAATTTAGCGTCAGGTATTTCCTTTTGCAAAAATAGCGCCAAATCATTAACATAAATAATGAAGAATATTGGGCCTAAAATAGACCCCTGCGGAACACCTTTTGTAATAGTTATTGGACTAGATCTATGTACTACTTCCACTGAATTGTCATTTATCTCCTTCACTTCTACAAACTGCTTTCTATTACACAAATATGACTTGAAAATGTCTAAGACTTGTCCTCTGACTCCGTAATACTCTAACTTCCGAATCAAGATGTCATGATCTATTGTGTCAAATGCAGATTTAAGATCAAGAAAGACACCTGCTACTTTCAATTTATGGTATAACTTATTGGTAATGTCATCAATTAAGGTATCCAAAGCATCGGACGTTCCAACGCCATGCTGGTATGCGAATTGCCTTTTGTTCAAAATGTTATTGGTCTTAAGATGTCTAGTAAGTCTAGATTTTATAATTTTTTCTAAAATTTTCGATAAAGTCGGCAAAAGCGAGATTGGCCTATAGTTGTTATGATCTGTTTTGATGCCTTTCTTGTAAAGTGGTAGAATTTTTGCAATTTTTAGTTGATCCGGGAAAATGCCATATTCAAAACATAAATTACAAAAATGCGATAGTGGTTTGGCTAACTCAGTGACACTAGCTTTGATCACAGTTATGGGCACTTCATCATACCCACATGACGTCTTATTTTCCATGTTATCAACAATTCGTTTGATTTCATATGGTGTTGTCATCAATGGTTCCATATTACAATCAACTTTCTTTGTGTTTGACATCAGAAAGTCGATAGCTAATTGTGAGTCGCCCTTAGCTTTTATGGATCCTGAATCAAACTTTTTAGAAAAAATGTTTGCAATATCAGAAGGATTGCTAATTACACTCTGATCTATTTTGAGTATCATTTTTTCCTTAGAGTCTACTTTCTTTTTATTCGTCTGTTTATTGACAGTATTCCAAATACATTTTGAGTAATTTTTTGCTTGACTTATCTCTTTTTGTACCGTTAGTAATTTAGCATGTCTCAAAACTCTATTAAAAATTCTTAGGTATTCTGAACGATATTTAAGTAGACTTGGGTCGCTACGAGATTTATCCAATACACACAGTACTCGCTTCATTTTGCTTGATACTCTAATGCCTTTCGTAATCCATTTAATTGTATTGGTTTTTTCTAAGTTGAGTTTTTTTTTAACTTTCTTGAAACTCTTTTCGAATATGAGAGTAAATTGTTTTAAAAAACTATTTATTCCCAAAGCGTCCCAATCAGTACTTAATATATTACTTCTAAAGACCCCCTGGTTCCTTACGTTAAATACTCTACGATCCACAAAAATAACTTTTTCCCTATGCTTTTTTTGTTTGACATTATCAACTACAAACTCAGCCAGAATACCTGCATGCCCATCTGAAAGACCGTTATGATCTATATCAGTTCTTTTTAAATAATCTTCAGGAAGATTCGACAGAATGTTATCTATGCATGAGTAAGAGGAGTTTCGCATAAAAGTAACCTCACCATTGAATAGATGCCTGAAATTATAACATTTTAAAAGATGAAGAAACTCTTGTCGTTTACGATCATTATTCAACATGTCGATATTAAAATCCCCGCTAATTATACATTTCTTATCAAACAGGTATTGCAGTAGAAGCTCAAACTTTTCCAAAAAATATGTCAAACCTTTTACCATTCTGATAGCAACAACATATGGAAATATTAGTGTCTAAGTCTCTCACGCCGCAAATTTCTAAATGTTCTGTTCTAGAAAGTTTCTCGCATTCCGGTAATATTTCTGTGCGCCTATTCTTATCGGCAAGAATAAGCGTTCCACCTCTTATTTTATTAATTCTAGCAAAGAAAGTAACTAAGCTGTAATTTGTAAAAGATAACATACTAGCTGATTGTCTGTTCAGAAAATGCTCACTAAGACATACATATTGTGGTTTTTCGCTCAAATTTTCTAAGTACAATTCAAATTGGTCTTTTTTAGAATTTATTCCACATACATTTTGGTGAAAAACAACAAGTTTCGTGGTAGCCACATTTTTGCGAGTAATCTCAGGCGTTACGAAAAAAACTCAATTTGTCTACAGCTTCAACAATTTGTTTTTTTTTAGCTGAAATGACTGTGTTTGTCGGGTCTTTAAAATAATCCGAAATTTTTTTCTGTATATGTTTATTTTTACCTCTCTGTGTCAACTTTACTTTAAAATATTCTGATATTTTTTTTTGCTTACATGTACCTTTCTGTGCATTGAGCTCCAGACGTGATTCAGTTTGCATGACTCGTACATTTGAGGCAATGAATAATCCTAAATGACGAAAAATGTTTGACATTCCACGATCATTAAGGCGCCCAGTCCGGCTTGAAAACATTTCGAAAGACAGATTTCAATTCATTCAAAAGAAGACATTTCAATTACAACCAAGCACAACATCGCAGAGCATCGCAGAGGACATCTTCATTGCTGTATTTAGGTTTTACTAGGTCTATGGCGTTAAGTTAATAGTAGATTATACACCAAGGGGATAAAACACTGTTTTATGTCACGGGTGCGATATTGAATCCCGAACGTAACGAAGGACTCCAAATTTTACTCCCGAGCGGAGCGAGGGAGTAATGACTTAATTCCTGAGCGAAGCGAGGGAATTAAGACTGAGTCCTGAGTGTAGTGAGGGATTTAAGCGCTCCCAAGGCAAAAACAGCTTTATCCCCGAGGAGTATACTCTACTTTTCTCACCTCTTGCGAGGCAATAAAAAAACCAAGGCTACTAAAAACAGAATTATAAATTAGTCAATCGCAACAAATTTTAGTATCTATTTTAATAGAATCTGTTTTACTCCGTATAATTAAGCTTCTTGTAACTCACGTACTCGCTTGGTATTTAATACCTAGTACATCGACGACTGCTTGCATTCATTTGTGTGGTGAGCACAAGTATTTTGTTCCTGAATCTTAGATGTTTTCTATGTATTTTAAGTATATATTTATCTTTATAGGTATATGTATATCGTCGACTAGTACCCATAGTACAAGCTTTGATTAGTTTAGGACTAGGTAGATTTGTGTAAGACTGTCCACAAATATGTACGTATTTATTTACATTGCTGCAACTGCTGCGAAGGGAGGAAGGCCAGCCCTAGCTACGTCCGGTGCACGGATATTACATAGTGATTTTATTTAAAAATGTAATAAAATATGAGAATAATGTATAAGAAAACTCCAAAATGTAATTCTACAAATATTCAGTACTAAAACCACGCGCTTGACGCGCTACAGGCGGCGGCCGACGACGCAATCTTTTGTTTCGAACACGACGTTCCAAACAAAACACGGAGCTGGTGTGCCGTGTCCTCGCCGCTTAGTGGACTTCACGACATTAGACTTTAATCACAGAACTATAAGAACTATGAAAAGTGAAATCACATTATTACCCGGCGGGTTATAATGAGATTCAGTACGATATTACTACCCGGCTTAAGCCAAGGGTTATAATGATTTGCTTTCGGTAAGGTTTGCATGATATATAATTGGGCATTGACGAGCAGGTGGTGTGAAAACATTTTTACAACATGTTAAAGCTCAACTAAGTAATTAAATACGGTGCTTGCAATAGATACGTGCAGGAAAATAGATTCAATCCATCAAAGCCAAATGAACATTAATTTCCTCTCTTCGAGGCGCTACGTCTGACCGTAATCACGAGAATATTAAAGTATTCATTTAAAATGGGCACAAATTGTATTTTCGCTTCTCATCATGTCAATAGCATTTTACGTAGGTAATTTAATTAAAGGTTCTTAAGTAACCGAATGTTTATGGCCCATGCTTAAATAAAATCCGGCTGAATTAATCAGGGGACTTGTTTTCCAGACTGGGAAAGGGAATTCGGAGTGACGGCGCAAACAAACAGTCCCCAGGGCAATATTGTCTTTCGGTAGGAGGAACTCGAAACTTGACTGTTTGCACAATATACCTACCTACGTATAAATCATATGGAATAGGTACCTGAGTCGTTTTCAAAAAAAATGTACATAGTTAAGGGCTTTAATTAAAACAAAACTTAACTATTGATTCCTTTGTGTAACGATGACTCATATATTTTGTATGGCTAACTTTCGTTACCTTCACAAACTAACTATGTACAATTTTTTTGAAAACGACGCACCTACAGTTACTCTTTTAACTTTCCAGTCAAACCTTAAACGAGGTCAGCTTAAAAGTCGAAAAACACACTGCATAAGTATGTTTGAGTACTTATTCGGATTTATCAGATCTTTAAAGGATAACAGGGTTTGGCTCATTAAATAAAAGGGATTTATTTTTATCAGCACAGGAGAACCCTTCCGCTTAAGTAACTTTTAATTACATTATCGTTAAGTGGAACGGAAATCTCTGTCGTATCTCATGAGCTTAACTTGTATTCTAATGCTGAAGTTTTGGACGCTCCCCTAATTAAAACAGACTAAAATAATGTTTACTACCTTTCTCAACCTAAACTACTAGAGCACTTACCTTAATACGGCATTATTCTTGATGGTACCGCTTTATTCTTCTACTCAATTTATTTTATGTGTTTATTATATGAGAGTTTCATGCAAAACTGCCTTGAAAAAAGAATTACGGGTGAGATATTTGGCGTGGCCCCGCGTCGGATCGGATGTCGTTGCGTAATCTTTATTTACATAGGCGTGTTATGGGACCCTTTGTGGCTTGTTTGCCGGAATGAGAAATTTCTCTTGTTTTGCATTTTATGTCGCCTTGGTATTAGATTAACATATTTTACTTTGGTATTGCTAATTTAGGTCAATGAAGAACATTAGGGGTGAGTTTGTTGGAAGGTTTTCGGTTCGTTTTCCCCCTTTCGCAAATTATTGTTAAAGTTCGTTTAAAGTTCCCTACCTACTTTACTTAGGCTTGATTAAATCAATTGAGAAAACTCAGTTTAAATTCATCTCTGGATTGGTCTAGAAAAAGCATAGAAAATGTGCTATACGTAGCATGTACGAAACATACCTAATATCTTTATTACTGCTTTTATTGTTAGTATTAGCCTTGTTAGTTAAATAAATATAGCTAGTAATAATAACAATGTCGGTATTCCACTTTATTATTACTATAAGCGCATTGACTGTAATATACCACCCACAAATGTTGACTAGCATCTATTATGTAGGTAAGTAGTTGCATATCAGCATCATCTGATACATCTTAACTGATGATTTAAACAGCGTGTTCATGAGGAAGAGATACTCTTGTGATACGATACTAATCCGGGACTGACGGTTGCGTCCACATATCTGACACGTGAACTGAGGATCCGGTACCTACTGTTGGTATCCTCTTGACGGTTAATGTCTTTATGCACGCTTGGGGGCTAGATCTTGCCAGCCCTAAACTATCAGCTGTCATATAGCTTTTTTTAGGGTTATCGGCACTAAAATGCATAAATGGCGGCAAATTTAAAAGTTGCGTCCTTTTTGGGACACCCTTTACATTGATCCCGCCTTGCTTGCAGGGTACACGGGCGAGCACTGTGAAATGGAGTACAACGAGTGCGAGTCGTCGCCGTGCGCTAACGGGGGCACCTGCACCGACCACGTCGGCGGCTTCGCGTGCGCCTGCGGCCGCGGGTATACCGGCATTAGGTGCCAGCTCAAGGTATACACGATGTCGTGTAGTGTAGGGTACAAGCGTGCTCTGTGAGATGGAGTACAACGAGTGCGAGTCGTCGCCGTGCGCTAACGGGGACACCTGCACCGACCACGTCGGCGGCTTCGCGTGCGCCTGCGGCCGCGGGTATACCGGCATCAGGTGCCAGCTCAAGGTATACACGATGTCGTGTAGTGTAGGGTACAAGCGTGCTCTGTGAGATGGAGTACAACGAGTGCGAGTCGTCGCCGTGCGCTAACGGGGGCACCTGCACCGACCACGTCGGCGGCTTCGCGTGCGCCTGCGGCCGCGGGTATACCGGCATCAGGTGCCAGCTCAAGGTATACACGATGTCGTGTAGTGTAGGGTACAAGCGTGCTCTGTGAGATGGAGTACAACGAGTGCGAGTCGTCGCCGTGCGCTAACGGGGGCACCTGCACCGACCACGTCGGCGGCTTCGCGTGCGCCTGCGGCCGCGGGTATACCGGCATCAGGTGCCAGCTCAAGGTATACACGATGTCGTGTAGTGTAGGGTACAAGCGTGCTCTGTGAGATGGAGTACAACGAGTGCGAGTCGTCGCCGTGCGCTAACGGGGGCACCTGCACCGACCACGTCGGCGGCTTCGCGTGCGCCTGCGGCCGCGGGTATACCGGCATCAGGTGCCAGCTCAAGGTATACACGATGTCGTGTAGTGTAGGGTACAAGCGTGCTCTGTGAGATGGAGCACAACGAGTGCGAGTCGTCGCCGTGCGCTAACGGGGGCACCTGCACCGACCACGTCGGCGGCTTCGCGTGCGCCTGCGGCCGCGGGTATACCGGCATCAGGTGCCAGCTCAAGGTATACACGATGTCGTGTAGTGTAGGGTACAAGCGTGCTCTGTGAGATGGAGTACAACGAGTGCGAGTCGTCGCCGTGCGCTAACGGGGGCACCTGCACCGACCACGTCGGCGGCTTCGCGTGCGCCTGCGGCCGCGGGTATACCGGCATCAGGTGCCAGCTCAAGGTATACACGATGTCGTGTAGTGTAGGGTACAAGCGTGCTCTGTGAGATGGAGTACAACGAGTGCGAGTCGTCGCCGTGCGCTAACGGGGGCACCTGCACCGACCACGTCGGCGGCTTCGCGTGCGACTGCGGCCGCGGGTATACCGGCATCAGGTGCCAGCTCAAGGTATACACGATGTCGTGTAGTGTAGGGTACAAGCGTGCTCTGTGAGATGGAGTACAACGAGTGCGAGTCGTCGCCGTGCGCTAACGGGGGCACCTGCACCGACCACGTCGGCGGCTTCGCGTGCGCCTGCGGCCGCGGGTATACCGGCATCAGGTGCCAGCTCAAGGTATACACGATGTCGTGTAGTGTAGGGTACAAGCGTGCTCTGTGAGATGGAGTACAACGAGTGCGAGTCGTCACCGTGCGCTAACAGGGGCACCTGCAGACCTGCACCGACCGCGTCGGCGGCTCATGATGCAGTGTCTTTCGTGTAACGGGGGTACACGGGAGAGCCCTGTGTTGTGTTCGTACACGCAAAAAGTGGAGTGATATTTTTTAAGTTTCATGTCTGTCTGCGCCGTGGCATCGAAGTTTCAAAAATATGGATTGATTTGGATGAAGTTTTTAAATCGAAATCTTGCTTAGATTAGGACTTGTTCTTGTTGTCATATCCTGTCATAAACCCATAGTACAGGCAACAGCAAAAGTAGATGATCACTTTAGTAGGTACTTTCTTGCACTAACGTAACAATACTGCGACAGTTGGGGTGCGGTGCGTCAAAGTAGGTACTGAAAGTGACACGGTACAGGGTACTAAAATGCGTGATAGCGTCCTAGAGTACTCCAGTGTTTAAACAGCCCACGTGGTCGTGTCGGAGGTTTCTTCTGACTTTTCCCCCTGGCTGCTTTCCAACAGTGCACTTATATTGCTTAATCGGTCCCGGCTTATACAGCCACAGACAGGTTAAAAAAAACCGGGCAAGTACGTGTCGGACTTCGCACATTAAGGGTTCCGAACCAACCGCAAATTTAAGTTGATCTCAATAGGAAAAATAAGGAGGTTTAAAAGAAAAGTCTGATTTATCAATATAATAGCATTTGTTGCTAAAATGTGCACAAAAATATACTTTATCAACAAATTATAATATTATAGGAGTCCAAAAAAAGACGCCAAGCTTAAGGTGACGTGAGCTTAGAGAACAGAGTTTTTGAAGCCTTTTAACGCGTTTGTAGATGAAGATATGGTTTTCAAAAAATATGCACAACAATTTTGAGACCTTTCTGTAGTGGAATCATCGATTCAAAACATGATTATGCAACTTTCGCTGGATAGAAAAAAATCGCGAACTTGCGTCTAAACCACACCTTTAAATAGTTATTACTATTTTTGCACATTAGCTATCAACATGACAATTATATCAATAAATGCGTAATGTTCTACTTCATTGCAATCATCGATTACTTTTTCTTAACTAAAAACTTTAAAAAAATAGTAGTAAAATAATACTCATTTCTGCAAACTCGTTCGTACGCGATCGGCGCGGCCCCGTTCATATATTGAAAATATAAACAATGGGTAATTAATAAAAGGAAACCTGCAAGACTCCGTCATCTCGAGACTGTGGAAGGAAACCTGCACAACGATTATTAAGTGTAATGCAAATAATGCATTATCGTATTATAGTGGGTATACAGGTATATACAACCTTCATATTTGAACGCTTTGACGCTGCCAAACTAACACAGTCTATGAATAACAGTAGGACAATACTCGTGACACAAACGTACAACGTAATACATTTTTTACTAACGGTGGTATTTATTTTACGTGTACGGACTACGGACAAATAGACACAGCGGACTTTCTTTATATAATATTGAAATTTTCACATTTTATATTGTAGCAATTAGGATTGTTCATTATTTTTCAAAGGTGCTAATTCGAAATCCATTTCGAGATATGAGATTTTCAACCAATTTCAGGTAAATACTTCGACAAAATAATCAATGATTAGAGATATTTCAATACATATACGTGTGACCTTTGTTTGACTTTTCTCGAATCCTCTTTGGCTGAATATGTAAAACCTACGGTCATTAACATAGTTTGGATCTGTGGTGTTTAACCGTCACCATTGTCAATTCCTTCACTTATAAATTATTGTTAGGTTATAACGTTGTTTTCGATTTGTTTAAGTCGTCAAAATCACTTAAAATATGAAAAAAAAAATAATGAAATGTTTTGTTCCTCCGTGTGAAAATGATTCAAAAAATAGCTCTAAAACAAAATTAGAAAACCGGGTAGACTTACGTAAAACGTGGTCTCGTGAAGTCAATGTGGAGTATTTCCAGTCTTACTTATATATAATACTGCTGCGAGGATCACTTCGACGTAAGTGCAAATAAAAAGACCATACAAAGTTTACTCGTTGTTTTGTTTAACAGTATTCTCACATAATTATTTCAGATTAAAATTTTATTTATTAGTTTTATTTATATTATTGTTGATCTTTGTTTATATTATTTTGCCAGAAAAAGGTCATTTTTGACAAACTTTGTTTTTTTATGCCTATCGATCCCATTCCTATCCAGGACCCAGTTTGTATCGGACCAAAAAAAAAATCCGACTAGAAAAGCCGCAAATCGAGGAAAGCGCCTATTTCAAAATCAAAATCGAGGGAAGGTCTTCTAAGACCATTTTCACGTAGCCGGACGGGATCTGGTAGCTGCCCTCACTGACCTAAAAAAAACCACCCTGTATATCTAGGGCTCGTGGCTCATATTGAATTATGATAAGTACAATACTTATTAATAAATATATTATGTTTTTCTATGTGTGGATATTTTAATTTCACTTTTATTGTAATAATAAAACAATATTGAGACATACTTCGCAAGGAACAATAACTTCGTTTTGTTTTTCAAGTAGATGTTCAAAGACACATGTAAATAAACTCAATTCGACAATTATATCATGACATAAGGGTGAATAAAAAAAAAGTCTATTTTATTACAATCCACGATGTGTTGTCATTGTGTCAAAATATTTTATTACGGTGTATTACATGAAACTAGTAAGTAAAAATGACGAGTTGCCATTCGCATTGTTCCGATTATACTGAACTGTTGACTCTTGACAATGGTCATCATATTTATGGTTTACCCGTTCAGTTGTAGTGACTAAGAGTTGTACTACTGGCTATACACTATACTGTGACATCTCGGTATCGGGAGCGAGCGCGCGGGAACAGAAATGGTTTGCGCGGTGGCAAGCGGCTAACCCCGCGCCTGCTCCCCTCAAGCCACGCACCTCACCCCCTCGAAAGCAGCTAAGCGCTGAGCTCACGTCGCCTTAAAATACTTTGAAATCTAATTGGAATGCGAAACGTGCCTTCATCTTAGATTTGCCCAGGTTAACAGATTGAAATATTATCACCTCTTTTATCTTTTAATAAACAGTTAAACTAATGTACCCTGGTTACACATTGCAGGTAGACTTGTGCTCGCCGAACCCGTGCTCCGCGCAGCGCTTCTGTGTCGACCGCGGCAGCAGCTACACCTGCGAGTGCCCCCGCGGCTACGTCGGCGACGAGTGTCATCTACCTGTCAAATCGGTAACCGGGCATTTTCAGAAATATTTGTCCGATAACGTGTTGCTCGGATTTCGATAAATTTTAGGGTTTTCCCACTCAGAATCACGAGCTCTATCGATTCTGCTAGGAGAAAAAAAGTGTCCCAAATTTTACTATGTATTTTCAGTTTTCCATTACGCTACCTCAATACAAGTGGTCAATGGTCATAGAAAAGTAGTAGAATCTAAAACATTGAGACACTTTTTTTCTCCTAGCAGAATCGATAGAACTCGTGATTCTGAGTGGGAAAACCCTAAAATTTATCGAAATCCGAGCAACACGTTATCGGAAAAATATTTCTGAAAATGCCCAACCACAATATTAACCACATTGGTTACCTACTTTCAGGCATACTTTGTATAAAATCCGGTACAGATACAGTGAGATAAGTTTTTTCCTGTAAAAACATGTTTGGTAAAAATATTGGAATATAAACTTTCTTGAGTCATGTTTTAAACTATATTTTACTAAACGGCCAGTGTACCTAGTAGGTACCTACGTCGCGGCTCGTCGCTTAATGCACTCATGCTGTGGCCATCTCCCAAAGAGTTCGAAACATGTCGCCCGGAGTGACAATTAATACGAGTGAGTTTTAACTGTTTAGTAAAATATAGTTTCGTTAAAATATCTAGGACATGGGCTTTTTACGATCGAGCATGCTCAATAAATTCACTGCCAACATTTTCGTAGCGCCTACACGCGTATAGCTGATATATTTTCCGTAATGTTGAACTGCCCATGAACAGAGATCCTACCTTGTGGGTTCCTTATCCATACTATTGCCTAGTGGGGTGCCGTAGTAAATGTGTTAACAATATATAGTTCGTACAAGACTGTAAGACCAAGTGCTGTCAAATAAACGCAAGCAAAAATCTACCTTACAGTCAGAGCTCTAAGTCGAGTTTTGCTTGCGTTCGTTTGACAGAATTTGGCCTTAGAGTTGTGTACGAACTATACCTATCCACTTAAAATTGCAGGCTTGCGACAACAACCCGTGCGCTCACGGCGGCACCTGCTGGAGTGGCTTGGACTCGTTCTACTGCTCCTGTCGACCGGGGTACACGGGGAAACTGTGTGAAGGTAAAAGGAATGCAAAATATCCACTAAATGAAGGCTACCTAAGTACCTACCTATACGTAACGAACTTGTATTTTACGTCAATGTGCATTTTTGTAATTAAAAAAGAATAGTTTTTTCATAAGTTACAAAGGAAAATAAGGGGTGCTCAACACTTTTAGCCAAGGCTGTATATTTCGAATGGGTTTGCTTTTGGCCAGCATCTGGCCCAAGGGTACCTAAAGACGAGGCCAATGCATGGATGGAGCGAGCTCACCCAGAAGATGCCTATTCACTCGAGCATTAAAAAGGTTCAAGTAAAATCATTTTGATACCCTGAATTGCTTAAGAATAACTACTACAGATACTTTCCCTTTTTGTCACACGAGAGGTTGAGGCGGATGGGTTGATCAGGACTCAGGAGGCCGGCCATAGTTTATCTTGATGGGTCATTGTCAGATTTAGGTGCGCGTCTTTTCGGTGGGCGTATCAAAAGTTAAGGGCTGGGCTACAAAGCTTAATTTTAGATTGGTCTAGCAACCAGCATAAATTGTGTCTCCGTTACTATAAATCCATGTAATAAAAACATAACTTACCTACGTGCACATAAGCCGTTAACTATTGACCACCGGGTGAACAGTTTTTGTTTTTTGAATTGAACAATGACCCTGATGTGTTTTTCAGAGGACTTTATCCTGGAATCGGTGGTGCGCGGCGAGGTGATCAGCTCGGAGTCGCGCGGCGACGGCGGCGGCGCGGTGCGCGAGGTGCGGCTGCCGCTCGGCCTGTACCACGACCGCCTGCACAACGTGTACATCGCCGCCGGCACGCTCGGCGCCGCCATCGCTATCGTGGGGGTCGTGGTCAGTACTGACATAGCCAAACTTCATCGTACACCCGGTCGACGCGGCGAGGTGATCAGCTCAAGAGTTTCGAGAATATTGAGCGTAACGAGGGACTCAAGTATACCGAAGATGGAAATAATATTACTTACGAGCGTCACATACATTTCACACCAGAGTCATTGTTACTCTCAAATATCCCTTATTTGAGGGTAACGATTCTTTTCTGAATGACTTAGTAAGAGACTTTTGTTCCCTAATTTAAGAGCAACAATGACTGTTTTCTAAACAACAGGTTTGAAAATTAAATAGGTACAATAATTCCTACGCGACTCGCGAGTAACAACGCGTGCTATATTGCGCAACTAGTTTAAGCCAACCAACGCCGACTTTAACCAACTGTAGCTTTCGCTCCTCGCAGATACAAGATAGGTCGCGTCGATGTCATTCCCCTTAAATAGTAGAGCCTCTGCCTACCTGGGTACTTATATATCCATATTTTATGTTGAGTTACTAATTTATTTTTATTGAGTGAAATGACATGGGTTACCTGCAGTAAATGGGCATACCTACGTTCCAGGTGACAGCCTGCCACTGCCGCGTGAACAAGACGTACTCGCGGCTGCTGTCGCGGCTGTCCCGCGCGCCGGCGCCGGCGCCGCACTGGCTGCACGACAAGCGCGCGCCCGCGCCGCCGCCGCCGCCGCCGCCCGCGCCGCTCGACACCTCCGATATGTACTACACCCTCGACTTCAGCGACAGCCAGACCTCGCCCCTCATCCAATAGCAAACACTGTTCAACTGCTCCGACGGGGAGCGGTTCAAGATACTCATTTAAATCGCCGCTGTAAGCATTAAGCGTACCACTCACTAGGCGGCCTGCGGTGGCGGCCTGTTGTACATACACTATGACAATCGAGGCCGCGTGCGTCTGAATGAATGTAAGGATTGTCTTTGTGTACAACTAACTGGCCGCCACCGCAGGCCGCTGCAATGTGTGATAGGCTTTACTTGCATGGTATACTCCCAACGCGTCGTATTGGAAACTTCAAGCGAAGCGAGGCTGTATCTGAGCTTAAAGTCAGGCTTGCTAAATATTTGTCAGCAATAGCCCATTCCTAAGCATATTAATTCCCAAGTAAACTTATTGGGGCTGCAGAGTCGCAGGTACTGTAGGTGAGGATATCGACAAAGAATCAGCAGAAAATTCTAGAGATATGGTAACACTTTGACACGCAGTACCCTAACCACCCTAAACAATAGAAAAGTGATACTTTTAACCTGCCCTATAGCATAATTTACATACCTATTTATAATGTAATATAGCAACCAAGATCTCCATACAAAAATATAATTGTGATTGCTAGAGCTGAAGTACTTATAACTTAATACGTATATTACAATGTAGGTAAGCTTAGACCTCTATTTTGCATATTATGTGAATATTGTTGAAGTAAAAAACGTTTAGTGTAAAGGAATGTTGACGTTGGAGGCCGTTAGATAGATCTTTTATTAAAATAAGACTTTTGGAGAGTAAGGTAGGTAATATATTCTCTCCGCTGGCCTGACGTTATATAGTAGATTCTAACAAGGGTCTAAAGTGGGCCATATTACCACGAGATGGTTATTTTCCCGAACGTAGTAAGGGAAAATTGTTCGAGTGGTAATATGGCTTTTAGGCCCGAGTTAGACAGACACTCTACTTTTCACTTCGATTGCGAGAAAACACATAAACACCAATTATCCACCTTACATTCATAATTTAACTCTTGGCGGGCGTATGTCTAATTTGACAGCATGTTTTTTTTCTAAGGCCAGCACCATGCTTCGCTATGCGTGTTTGCTTTGCGTATTCGCCTCCCTTTCTTTTGCTATATTAAAGAAAGAGATGCATCATGCGCTTTTTTTATTTTAAGAGGAGTAATTGCTTTGACCATAGACACCGCTTAATCTTTAGAGAACTGAAAAACGTCTTTAAAAGAAAATGAATAAGTATCTTATAAATTAATCCTTTGATTACCTATATAATATATGTAATTATGTAAGTTTCCCATATTATGGTGCCATAACACCTTCATTATGTTAATTGCAATAAGGATATTATGAAATGACCTCAAGTCTGTAATCTCATGGGTAGATGAGGTTTCTAACTTCGTAGATTTGGTTATCCCCACCAAGTGCCTCTTAGGTTTGCCAAAAATGCTTATCTTAAAACCTAGATTATAAATAGCTTTTCTCCGATCCGCCTCTAGATAGTTATGGGGTGTATCACTGTCGTCAAAGCGTTAGTAAATATTTGAACATTTATATAAAAAGTATTTGACTGATCTTCAAATTAGATATTTCCAACTATCCCTAGCTTGGTTTCGATGTTCCCATTGAAAAGTACCTGGCTACATAGCTGAATGTTGTTTCTCGGATTTCTTAATTTAGTAGTTCAGATAGTATAACACGTTCCCTGTCCGGGTGCCCCCAATGTGGAGTCGTGAACCTTTTTTCAGGAGTCCATGCACCCACTGTGGCTCCACATCCCCATAATATATCTGTGTCTTTTGCGACCTGTACGTGTTTTAACTTGTTATTGTGTGCAATAAAGTGCTTACATACATACATATATATGTATACTTACTGAATGCACAACCAGTCAGTGTCAGTTGGACTTTGTAAAGGGACAGTGAACGTGTTAACTGAATAGACAGCCCTACATAGCGTATACATATTCGATTGTTTCAAGTTTAAATATAATGGTGTTCTTATGCCCGAAAACTATCAGAAAAGCCGTTTAAGAATAGGGTGTACTAAGTTGTAGTAGTGTACATTTTTAATCTATCTTTAAATCAAACTAGATCTTCGTCTCGACGCTTTCGTGATCTATGTAACACTACCCTGTGCTTCGTGTGACAAATTCTGGTATTTACCTACTTATTATTGTTAACTCTAATACTCCATTAAATGTTGATGGTTCCAATATCGACTCTATTTTTACTTATGCCTCTCTCTGACTCGATATTCGCAACACGACACTGGTTCAAATAATCAAACAACCATAATGTTTTGAAGAAAAACATTTTTATTTAGATTATAAACTTTGATAAAAATAATTATATTAATAATATTTTATGACAACTTACAAATATTCATATAAAAGAATAACGTAACATCTATTCAATTTAAACTTAAGTACCTACAGTAGAATTTAATAACGAAAATGTGCTAACACTTTCGGGGTGTGTTTAACTAGTGTGACTAAACTCTTTCGCCGACGGCAGCGACGGCCGCCCGCGGCTCGCTCCTATCTCGGTCCCGACTCGCTTACTGCACTGACCTACCGACCAACCGACCGACCAACCGTCCGACCAACCGACCAGTCCTCACACATTGCACAACTCCGGCGGCCGGCGTCGCGCCGCGCGATCCCATTTTTAACTAGGTACTAACTGCTTCACGTATTTATTGCTACTGACGTTTGTGACTTATGACGAGATTCAGAATCACGATCTAACATCAATGTAAGTAAATATTAAAGCTGCACGATTAAAATAATAAGAACATAAATAAACATTACGTGAATACGTATAAGTAGGTACAATAACAATGTCGTTA
The DNA here is from genome assembly GCA_951800055.1 of Cenopis cana. NCBI lineage: Eukaryota > Metazoa > Arthropoda > Insecta > Lepidoptera > Tortricidae > Cenopis > Cenopis cana. The sequence continues at coordinate 8,124,892 of OX637476.1, read as the reverse complement.
TAGTCCGCCCCACTAGAGCGCAGACTTTGAGCAATATGAGTAACCATATAAAATTTATAATGAATCCGAGATGATTCGATTTCTTTTACGTAAGCAGTGGATTAACATTAACAAGTGTCTTTTATTTACGTACATATTTTCAAATATAATATGATATGCAGATATTTATAAGTGTTATGCGAAGGACACGAGTAGTCACAACAACCCTTTCGCAATAACATGGAAGAAACGAGATACAAGTAATAAAAAAGTATCAATAGCATTATCTTAATTAAAATTCGATGTTTACTCTGCATTCGTGGGACAATAAAACGAATTATATTTAAAAATCTATAACTAACATCATTAAGTACTCTAAATTATGTCATAATATGGCAGTTAATCGAACCGTCCGCACTAGGCACATCTCTTAATAACTCTTGGCTCTTGGGCATGTCCAAGACCGATCCTTTTAAGAAACAGAACCTGGTTCTGAATTTTGAATAGATATCGGTGGATAAACTTAATAATAATGATAATGTTACTTCATTTTTTTTCATTAATTCATTATTTTTACACGATCGCAGTCGCCGAACAAATTATTTCTGAATATATATAACTATCTACTCTTCTCTACTCTTATTTTGAGCATAGCACATTTTTTTATGCGAACAAGCGTACGGTCCACCTGATGGTATGCGGACACCGTAGCCTATATATACCCACAACTCTAAAGGAGTGCTTGACAGCAGAAGGGACAAATTTAGGTCCCTCGCTCTCAACACAGTGCATCCTCGTGAGCTCTGGCAACCTTGCTCACCTTCAGGAGCACAACACTACATACCGGTATAGTAAACCTGTAGATATAGTAGTGTGTGTTTGTTTATGTCACACCTGGCCATAAAGCGGCCATTATCGCACGCTCCGCGCGCGAAATAACCCACTTCCTGGCCAGGGAGTGACATAAAATTTTGTACTTAACACGGGCGGTAATAAAGAAAGCCTCAGATCGCATATTTATCGCCCTTGCCTCCGGCTCGGGCGTCAAATACCTGCGATCTGAGACATTCTTTGTTTTACCGCCCTTGTTAAGTAATGTACTATTATGTTATGCGAATCGTAAGCAGCGGGAATGTAACGTGACTATTCACGTTGTTAACGGAACGGCAAACGTTCGCATGTAAGACGTATTTAGGTAAACACATCACTCCGTTGATAACTACTTGAGTATGGATGTTTACACATAATCTGTACCGATTTGTTCATTAACCAAGTATGCTAATCGCTGCGAATTATTTGCATACCACAACAAATACTTACAGATGTAGTGCAAAATGATTTTCCTTCGTACTTTATCGGAAAAGTTCGTATTTATCGTGCTCTCTCAATTAGCTTCAGTACCCATCTTACAGCCGTAGGGGTAACTTTGACACTGACATTTTTCACTTTGACATTTGACACTAAAGAATAAAGTTCCATAATAATGGATATGAAAACATCACTCATTTAATACAATCATTGATTGACAGTTCGGCTGCCATCGTATTCCGATTGAGATCAGAGTTTTCCCGAAAGAAAATCATTTTGCAATACATCTGTACAGTCGAATGATAAACTTTGGAAATTAATATACCTAAAATGGCTCGGTAAAATACCGTCATTAGGTACCTATATTTATCGTGGTAAAGTCTTGGACACAGCATACATTTTTCCTTAATCTAAATTGTTGTCATGGCCCGATAACTTAAGTATCGAAATTAATTTATAATAACAAAATCTATTATCAGTAATACCTTAAATTATTACACAAACCACTCCCACAGATGATAATGAAATTATATTTCGAACGGTCTCGTCCTTTGTGACTATGTTACAATGACTAAGTATGTATTTAATTCTTTCCTTTTGCAAAATGAAATGATAATGGCAATCTTGTATATTACTTCCACGTCGGTTCAAATAATGTCGATCATAAGATGATTACAATTAATTTAACGAGAAATGTTAAAATTATGTAGAATTAAGTTGTAAGATAATAATAAATAAGGACGTGATTTACGTATAACGTGAGAGGTGTAGTTAATGATGGAAGTAATGAACAATCAAACTAAAGCTAGAGTCACCATTACTAAATGAATGAATTGAGCGAGCTTATAAAGCAAACTTACGCTTATAAAACTTAACAAAGTGGATGGCATTTAATTTGACTTAACTCACTTACATTAATTATTATGACAAAGGCACTTTATGCTTTTACTTCAAGTAGATAATATAATATCTACTAATACATAATGTTTTGTGACAAGAATTTCTTATTTATCATCATGGCAAGATTCAAAGGTACCTGTTGAAACGTTAACTACATACATCTAGTATGATAACCGAGTGAATGGCACACACGTTTTGATCAGCAACAGATAAGTCATATACAAATTACACAATATAACTAAAATAGAATGAACCTAATTTCTTCGCTTCAGATATGTGAAATGTGTTTTTTGCCATCGTCGTACCGCAACAATGATGAAGTCCAGCGGGGTCGGTATTTACAATGCGGTCCCACACACGGGTGTCGTCAAACGACAACCACCATGATACTTTTGTGACAGTAGAGGTTTAGTAAAACGAAGCTACGGTGATGGATCGCTTAAAAGTAAATTTCAATGTGAGATCGACACTTAGAGAAAACTTTTCATCTCTTTTTCTCATAATGAGTGTAACTGTGACGGGGACTGTAGAAAACACTGTCCTCAGTACGCTGTCAGTCGGCACGTGGCCGGAGCGCGGCGCGTGCTAGTGGTCGAGCGGCAGCTCCACGAAGGTAATGTCGTACAGAGGCTCGTCGTCGCCGCCCGCCGGCCGCACCTCCAGCAGAAACAGGTCCTCGTTGCAGTAGTAAGCTAGCATTTCATCGTCAATTTTGGCCGTAATCCTGCAAATAATATTTTAGTTCAAGTTAACAAACCCTCGAACAGCCAGTCGACTGGGACTCATTATTGAAGAATGTCGTAACAGTAAATGACATGCATCGATTTACGCATTAATTAAATATAAGCTATAAAAAAAACATTAGGTATCGATCTTAGTTATACTTGTGTAATGTACCCATAACTTAATTAGTTGGGTAATGCTAAGTCGTTAGGGTGTTCAGTTTATTAATTAAGTGCAAGTGCTCACCATTAATGCAATATAAATTAGGTTTCGAGGCAAGGTCTGTGCTTAGGGACGTGATTATTGTAAATGACACCTATACAGGTATTTATGTGTAGCTGTTATACAATCATTGTATAGGTTAATTCGAAAACAACCAAAGTGCATTAGAATTTCATGGCAACTTTAGATTTTTTCGAATGAACAGATTCAATAAGGGGTATAACAATTTGAAGAAGCGTAGCGAGTTAGTGGCGCGCCCGGGGCAAGCGATGCTGCGCGTGGCGGCCGTGTGAGTGAGACACGTCACAACAACAACTATCTAAGGCCAATGAAAACCACTTACCCTTTCTTGTTCTTTCGATAAAGATTATTAATTGCCGAACTTGAAATTTTGTACTTATTCTCAATCTGAAAATAAGCAAAAAAACAAACAATTACAAACGGGCCTTTCGTTTTTTGAACCGAGACGTCTCGTCTGACGGAACCGAACCGGTGGAGCGGTTTCACAACTTGAATGAGTTTCGCGAGTTCTAGCGGGCGACGTGGTCCGGTGCAGCGGCCGCGCGGGTGTTAATTACAACATGCAGTTATGATGACGTGTGTATTGTATTAGACGGGGTTATGAAGCGCCACAACATCGGTTACAGCGGCGCCGCGGGCGGAGGCCCGGGGGCCCCGGCCCGCGGCGCGGACGAAGCGTCTCGATTATATCGGTTTATAATTTAGAGTATTGGTCGCGTTATCGAATGTCGAGATAGCGAGAAAGCATCAAAGTCCATCTCGCTCCCTCGCGTTCTGCGGTTAGCCGACATCACCAAGGTTATTCTCGTGCTCCCGCGAGCGACGAGCCCGCGGCGCGCCGCGTCGCCGGCCCGGCCCGGCCCGACGCGGCGCACCGACTGGGCAAGCGTGTGCAAAAACAATTGACGACGTGGAAAAACAATACACGTACTGATTCAACTTGCTTCTATCGTGTTCTTCAACCAAATACTACATATAATTGAAGCAATGCGAATTGAATTTTACTGTGGGTGGTATTAAACCAGTTAAATATTGTTAACTACGACACACCCCCTACATAAAACTTTATATTCCAAAGATTTGAAGAAATTTTGTCAGCGTTAAAAATAATCACATTTATACTTTGGTCAATTTATGACGGGTCATGGATCTGGGCGAGGCTGAGAGTTTCCACTGTGATAGTAAAACCTGGTCAATGACAAAGCTGGCATAGTGATGGGAGACATTGACTGGCCAATTAACAAGATGTGACAGCCACACCATGACAACTGTTGAATCTCTCAAATGTGCAAAGAATCACGACCCATCATATATTAACCAGAGTATAAGGGTGAATATCCACGAGAGACGTGCGAAGCTGTTTTGATAACATATATTAGATATGGTATTCTTAATATAGTAGATAGAATAGTATCATATAGGTAATTATTTGATACCTCGCACGCTTGACAACTAGATATCAAATGTATGAAAGCACGTCTTCGCAAGTTCGCACATACGATTGTCTCGGATATTCACGCTAAATGTGGTTAAAACAGCTCAGTCCTAATTTCAGATAAAGTAGAGGACGTATATCGTTTTTCCCGCGAGGATCTGGTCCCATATTATGGTTGCACGATAGCGAGATAAACGGCAAGATAAAGCATCTGTCACTTTCTATCGAGTAGTATCAGAAAGTGACAGATGGTTTATCGTGTCGTCTATCACGCTATCGCGCGACCATCATAGAGCCCCTGTTCTGGCGGTGAGCGGTGCGGTGGGAGGTATAGGTATAGGTACAGGTACTCACCGCGTGCAGTAGCCCCTGCGTAGTCGGCGGCGCGACGTGCAGCGGCGTGTACACGTCGTCGGTGTCCTGGCGCACGTACAGCATGACGCGCTCGCTGAGCGGCGGCGTGCCGGTGCGCGCGCGCTTGTTCAGCACGCCTTCTAGCTCCAGCGTGTCCTTGCGGTCGCCGTACGGAGACAGGCTGCCCACATCCGACCTGTACCTGTATTACATATCTCTTATACTCCTGTATCTCTAGTTACATTACTTTTTTCAAAACAAAACACTACAAACATCGCCTCGGTGGCCTTAGGTAGTAACTAAGTATTTTATGTCATATAAAATAAGACTAAAAAAGTTCGTTTGTGTTTTGTTTCGAAAAAACTTATACTAGGTACTTTTGCTTGGTTAAGGAACACATTCTTTACTATTGAGTGAGCAACATTTCAATTAGAAATGTTTATACTTATTATTACTTTGAGAATTGGTTCTCGAAAAAAATTCTAACGATTTCTATGAGAAGAAATTGCGTCACAAATTACATTTAGTTCTGCTGAAATAAGTGTACCTACAAAACTGCAGTTAACGTTAGGTACAAAATGCCAATTTACGATTTAGCCGTAACAATTTGTCGATTTAATCGTCGTAACGATCAATTCGCATAAGGACTATTATTACCCACGCTAGTTACGGAATTTTACCCATTCTTATTCTTGGTAATTTAAGATATCTGTAATTCGGCGTTGACTTTAACTAATAACTGATATGACATTTGCTTAAACAAATGGGGTTTTATCTGATATTGGTTTGATTAATAAGCTCTTTGTGTACTTTCGAGTCACAATGAATCCATAAGTATATTCTTGCGTCATGGGTATTGTAGTATCATGTTTCGTGATCGATTGGGCAATCAATTTACCTAGTGTAAGAAGTTTAAAATTTGCATTATTATGCAGGTATCAATAGGTTATATCGGCGGCATTAATTTTCGAGGCACGTACCTAGATTACAACTCAACCGAGCTAAGTTTGCAGCTCGCTGGTATGCGGTGCGGTCGAGGCGAGGTGCAAACTTAGCTTGGTGGAGTGGAGTTTTAGTTTCGGTAGCGTTGGTACTTACGCCGGCGCGTCGGGCGGGAAATGGTTGTGGAACTTGAGCGCGGGCGCCTGCGGCTTGGCGGCGTGCAGCAGGAAGGGTGACGCGCCCTTCAGGTGCGCCTCCGCGAGCGTCGCCTCGTCGTGCCCGTAGAAGCCTTGGATGTCCATCCCCGTCAGCTTGTCGATGTCCTCCGCCGGGCTGAACAGCACCGGCGGCTTAGCTAAGTCGGCCATCGTATAGAATTCACTCCGCTCCGTCACTGGGTGGTAAATCTCGTCCAGCTTCTTTCTATTCGTCGCAGACATTTTTCTTTTAGCTGCTCTTCTTTCTTCATCGCGTGTTTTTCTTTCCGCGCCCTTTAGTTATACATAGAAATTAACATTAGGTACACGACTTACAGTTTAATAGGAGCGACGCTTATAACTTATAAGGCAGAAATGTTACATACCTTATCACAAAAGACTTTGATTTGGCAATATCCTCTGTGATACACTTGCGTGTCTCGTGGGTCTTCAAACGTGTCAATCTGAATGTGTAACGGCAATCCCTGAAATCAAATATTAAAATTCGTTACATCAAACAGTTTACGTACATAATTTGAGTGGATTATTCCAGTACCTACTCGTACGTACGAAACGCTTGAAAGATTATCTAATAGATTTCGTCTGACGCAATTTCACGCTTCGAGTCTCACAGCGAGTATTGTAACAAAAAATTGTTTTAATAAACCATAAGGGATAATTACGTCAAATTTACGAATAAGGAAAAATACACACGCGTCTGAGTCGAATCGTGTTAAAACGTCTTAATTGCGGCGGCTCGAGGTCGCGCGCGGCACCGGCGGCGGCTCGCGGAGGTAATCGAGAGGCTGCTATATAGCGGAATAGCTGATCCTAAACTTGCACTTAGCGGCTTCGAAGTACGGCTACTGATTTTATGACTTGAAAACAATGCAGAGAAAATCTAATTTTTACATTTTAAAACTCATTATTTAAATATAACTTCGAACTAGTTTAGTAACGGTTACGATAGTAAGCTATGCGTTGAAGAATTCTAGGGTATCTGCATGTAGATACAGGACAGTTGTACCTATCCAGAGGTGCCTACAACTTTATTGTATTGTACCTACTAGTCGATTTATAAATCATTACCAGATAAAAAAAAACGATCAACTGAGTCCGATTCGCGCACCGAGGGTTCCGCACAAACTTTCATACACCACAGCCATTACGACCCTGTAATTATGCGAAAATCTGGACCAGCGATTGTTTTTTTCGAATGTGTAGGTCATAATGAGCCCTTTCATATGACACCCTGCTTGATTCTAGTAACAAGAATATGATTTCCTGGCGACTTCCCTTACCTTTACACCCTTTTGGCTGCTAAAGTCTGTGCTGAGGCACTGTACTGCAATGTTGATCTGAAAAAAAACAAAATATTATGAGAGTGACCAGCTTTAAGAATATAATGATGTTAAATTCTCATTACTTTGATAACACTGGCGATGTAAACATCACACATCCTGACCGCAATGACAGGCGCCAAGGTTCTCTGACCAAGACATGAGAAACGCCTGTCACTAATGCAGTTCTATAAAAAAAAGTGACTGGGAATTTCTCAATGAAATTTATTGCCGTGGCTGGTAGCATCCCGTATAGCATTAGGGTTATTATAGCGCAGCAAGTGGCTAAGGGCGGTGCTGGCTGCTGGTCTACGTTGCTCATTACCGCCGGCCGTCTATGCAAATGACCCCCTGCGTTTTTACTTGCCGCCACCGCCACCGATCACTGTCCGAACATATTATCTGTCGCTAACAACTCGCATCCGCTGCGGTTTCGCCCAACAATAAATAATTACGGATATCGGTAACTGACTACTAAGTAATTTACGGCAATAAAAGAAACCAAGTAAAAAAAAAAGCGCACACATGGGTTTATTGACTTACCGCCATTATCATTCAAGCCTGTAGGTGAAATGGCCTAGAGTCCATTACATCTCCAGCGAGTTTTCTCACAGGCATTTTTTCAAATTTGATTCATGGCAATTGGCAACAATTGTAGGTAATGTGTTAAGTTCGCCAGAATGATTCGCGTGATTTCAAATGCAAGTATGTATATAATCTATATTCTTCATTTACAAATTATTAAATAAAGAAAATACCACTAAAGCGTTATTGCAGTACCTAAATGGAAGGCATGGTACCTATGTGTAAGTTATGTCAAGTTTGTAGGTATCGGGCCGAAGGACCAAAGGAAGGGCCAAAGCGTCGTAGAATTGGTAACTAACGGAGTTCCGTTAAATCTACCAAAGAGAATATATACCTAGAGTAGAAACTTAATGCGCATGATTTTGCCCTTTTTACTTTTAAATAAGTAGGTAAGTAGGAATAGAATAATGTAGGTACTTACCTCAAGGGCCAAACGTTCATCTTTGTGATAAATATGAATGAATGTTGCACCGTGCTTAATAATTATTATTGACTACAATGAATTCATACCTACATGCGATTAAAAAGGTAGACCGTTGTTTATTATTCAATAATGTAATGAGTGCGATCGCCGCGCGGCGGCGGCGGGCAGCGCGCCCGGCCAGCGTGCCCGGCCAGCGTGCTCAGGCAGGACAGGACAGCGGACGCTTGCAGATTTTTTTGCTTCATTTAGTCGCTATTCGACCAAATAAGGTTGCGGGATTCTATTTAATTACACCTTAATAAGTGTGAGTATAATATGGACTGTTTTTTAATTTTGCCTCATAATGAGCATCATGCGGGACTGTTATGCCTGACTATACTGCCTTCAACTTTAAGTTCCTCATATAACTAATGTTTTTAGTTCATGTTAGCAATTGTTGCTTAAAAACGGTAAGTTAAGTGTAATAGATGTGCGTGTGTGTGATGTGTGGGTGTGTGGTGTGTGTGATGTGTGTATGTGTGTGTGTGTGTGTGTGTGTGTGTGTGTGCGTTTTTTTTGTGGTGAGAAGTCTAGAAAACATTTCCCTTCGATTATGCGATGACTTTTATTTCACATCGTGTTTTACTTCATTTTCGAGGAAACCGTGTAGGTAATTTAATATTATAAAAACTCAAAAACCGACCACGTTCCGTAGTCGTCTACCCGTTACATTATGTAGAATAAAAAGTTTGCAAACTTATATTTACTATGTTTTTGACAGAATTAACAACATTATCTATGGTATCAATGGAAATTCTACGAAAGTTTGCTTCTGCAAAGTACATTTCTAAAGTTCGACTATTACTCGTTAACTAGTAATGTCTACTTAGCTGTGATAGTTTTCCTTTTAAATTCATCGTATATACTATTACCATGATTTTTTTCACATGCCTAGTAGCCACCGTTTAGCTGGCAGGGGGGGGGGACACTTGGCCATAACAAAAATTATCACTTCAAAGCTTAATATCACGCCAACCAATTCTTTATCAAAAAATGCTTTTAGAAACCTTTTAATATTTTAAAAGAGCTATCCAACGATACCACACGATGGGGTTTGGAAGAAAAAAAATTGCACCACCACTTTACATGTGGGGGAGGTACACTGTATCATCATTCGCTTGCCCTTTTCCCATTTATTTGGGGTCGGCGCAGCATGTCTTTTTCTTCCATACATCTCTGTCGTCCGTCATCTCTACATTCACATCCTTCTTATTCATATCGTCTTTCACACAATCCATCCACCTTTTCTTTGGCCTACCTCGTTTCTTGCATCCATCCACACTCATATCTAACACTCTTCTTGTTACATGCCTTTCATCCCTCCTCATTACATGGCCGTACCACGCCAGGCGATTGGCTCTTAGTTTTTCCGTAATGGGTGCAACTTTCAGGCTTCCTCTTATATACTCATTTCTAATCCGGTCCATTCTTGTCACACCACACATCCATCTCAACATCCTCATCTCTGTAACATGCATTCTCGTTTCATCCGTCACCTTTGAGGCCCAACATTCCGATCCATACATGACGACAGGTCTTATTACGGTCTTGTAGATTTTACCTTTCAATTTAAGGGGCATTCGGGCATCACAAGTTGTCCCCGAGACCTGTCGCCACTTCATCCACCCAGCGCTAATTCGGTTCTTCACGTCGCGGTCGATATCGCCATCGCATTGTATTAGCGAACCGAGGTACTTAAAGTCGGAGCAGACCGGGAGCGTAACGCCGTCCAGTTGTATGGGCGTAAAACTGGAGAGACCGCCGAAATCGCAGAACAAATGCTCTGTCTTGGATCTGCTGATCTTCAGGCCAACATTCTCCAGTCTACTTCGCCACTTCTCCAGTCTGCTCTGTACCTCGTAACCGTCTTCACCGACAAGAACAATGTCGTCGGCGAAGAGCATACACCAGGGTGCCTCCTCCTGTATGTCCGACGTCAACGCGTCCATAATTAAGACGAAGAGGTAGGGACTTAGTGCCGAACCCTGGTGTAAGCCCACCGTGACGCTGAACCTGTCGGTAGTGCCAGCCGCTGACCGGACGCGAGTACAACATCTGTTATACATAGACCGAATTAGCTCCACATACTTTCCAGGCATACTTTTCCCTTTCAAGGCCCACCACAAAACCTCCCGCGGAACACGGTCATATGCCTTTTCGAGATCCACGAACACCATGTGCAAGTTTTTATGTGCATTTCTGTATTTTTCGCACAGTTGGCGAAGAGCAAAAATGGCGTCCGTAGTACCCCGACCAGGCATAAAACCGAATTGGTTTTGCGTTATAACACTCTCTTCTCTCATTCGTCTCTCTATCACTTTCTCCCATACTTTCATACTGTGTGACATGAGCTTTATTCCGCGGTAGTTGTTGCAGTCCTGGATATCTCCTTTATTTTTAAAAATGGGCACCAGTAAACTGTCGCACCATTCCTCGGGGATAGTTTCTTCATGCAACAACTTATTGAAGAATAAAGTCAGCCACTTGCATCCATCCTCACTCAATAACTTCCACACTTCTACTGGTATACCATCTGGCCCTACAGACTTGCCACTTTTCATACTTCTCACAGCCTTTCTTACTTCATCCATACCTATTTCCCTTACTCCACCCATGTTTGCGGGGTGGTTTTCGAGCTCCGTATTCCAGGGATTTTCTTCATTCATCAACCTTTCAAAGTAACCTTTCCAGCGCTCTTTTATAGCATCATCTTTCACCAATACCTTTCCTGCATCGTCTTTTACACATTTAATATGACCAATGTCCCTTGCATTCTTCTCTCCTTTTCGCTAAGCGATACAGCTGTTTTTCACCTTTTGGACTGTCCAGTGAATCGTATAATGTGTCCTGTGCTACTGCTCTTGCAATTGCAACCGCTCGCTTAGCGCCTTTTTTGCACTCCTTATATACATTTTTCTTCACTTCCTTCTCACTTTCATTTCCATTTTCAACACTTTGCCATTCTTTAAACGCTTGCTTCTTTTGTTTCAGCTTTACTTGCACTTCTTCATTCCACCACCACGTTTCCTTCTCTATCATACGTTTTCCTTTCGATTCCCCTAATATATTCGTCGCTACTATTCGTATACAATTCGCCATCTCATTCCAGCATTCATCTACATTCATTCCCTCCATATCCTTCATATCAATCATTTTGTTAACCACGCATTCTTTAAATTTAGTTGCATACTCTCTTTTTTCTAGCATATGCCATTTGGTTTTGGGAGGGGGCCGTTCTTTTATAATGTTTGACTGCACTTTTATATTCACTTCAATAACTAATAGTCTGTGCTGGGAAACTAAATGTTCACCCGGGATAATCTTACAATCTTTGATGCAGTTGATTTTTTTTACACAGGTACACTGTATGTACCCTTAAATTTTTTTTAAAAGATTTTATTCTACCGTTTTGTCGGCGTCATCGATATGTATACTCATGCCAAATTACAGCTTACGGGGGACAGACGGACGGACGGACGGACGGACATGGCGAAACTATAAGGGTTCCTTGTTTACTACAGAACCCTAAAAAGGGTAGACATGTCCTGAATTTCATTCGTTTGAGGAGTAGGGTCATATACAGTTTCGTGAAGAATCATCTAAGTAATGGACTAGAAAGCATAATTTCTGGTTCGATTTATAATCCACATAAACGGCGTCTCAGCTACATAACTTAAGTAGTTACATGCTCATAAGGCGTTAACTATTGACTACAGAAGAGAAGACTTGTTTTTTCAGCTGCGTATGACCCTACCTATAAATATGAGAAGGAATATAGCATACCTTGGCGGCGCTCTCAAGCGGGTTCCAGTAGATGGCGATGGCGTTGTGCGACACCTCCTCGATGCAGCCCGCCAGCCCGATGCTGTTCTTCGTGTCTGCAACAAAACGACGCATTTATCAACCACCTCCGACTCGGCCAGCTGTAATGGCCACGCAGATTTCGATTAAGATATCAACGCACAATACGTCATCGCCGACGGAAATTTATTAGCAGGGCGTGAATAATCACGTGACGTGATAACATCGATTCATCAACGATTGCGAACGTTTCGGCATCTGTTAATTCTTCCTAGGTTAAGGGTTTATGCAAATTAGACACAAATGATGTGAGATTGTTATTTTGATAAAAACATTCGATTTTATTAGGTATACGCTCTCCATCAAATCGAATTAGCAAACTGCTGTGCGTAGATTTGTTCAGCGTGTAAATATATCAACATAATGGTTTAAGTGCTGAGGCAACGGTTCCTAATTTGTTCTAAAAGAACGGGTTCGATTAGATTGCTTAGGCTATAATATTGAGCCCAATGATTAATGAAACAGTTGTGAAACATAAACCGGGTATCAATATCATTGTGACACTTATATCAATATTAAACTTTTATGGTATGAAATGCCAGTAAAACGAATTGGCAATTAGGATACATTTGTGTAAATATTTACACACACAGGACATGGCTCTCGGATGTTCGAGATAATTAATTCTGAATTATTATTATTTAATCGCATGGCATATAAGTCACATTTGATGTTAAATCGTAAATAGGTACATTTTTATGTCACAATTGTACATCCAAGGATCTGAGCCATTCAGCCGCGTCATTAATTCTGAATGGTAAATATTTACACATATCCACGAAAGGTTGGAGTGGTTGATTTGAGTGACAACCCTAGCGTAGGGTTATGCATTATCAGGCGCGGGGGTGGTGGTTAGTGAGTAATCGGCGTGGCTGATGCGGCGTGGGCGCGCTATCAGCGAGGCAGCGATTTGTGCGGGCGCCGCTCGCCGGTGCCGACGTGTTTATGACGACCGCCGCCCGCCCTCACACGGCCTTATTGTTTTAACTGCCTCCAACAAATTTACGAGTCTGGCTTACGTCCTGCTGTGAACAATACGCCTTCTGAACTGTCACTCAAAACGCTTCTGGCATGTATTTGAATTGTTTGGCCATTTTAGGGAATATGCTTTGATGAACTTATAATTTACAATAACTCAAAAGGAACTTTATACATATACCTAGTACTATTTTTTATTACATTTAAATTTACCTTATATCCTTATTTTTATGAATAAATGATATTTTTGATAGGCAGCACGAATAATGAATTCTCAAATAAGTGACAAAAAGAATTACATTATTATATTTAAGTCACACTAAAGCAAACAATAGGTAGGTATCTATACTTTAGCTAAGATACGAAGTGTGATAAACTTATCAAGGTGATTGCTAATTTGTTTCCTTCTTTATGGACTGCACTTGATAGGCTTCTTATCGATGAAAGTTGTGACATGAGACACCGACACCACATTAACGTACCTCAATGTTCCAAGACATATATATAGCATCGCATATTATTTAATCAAGGTTAACTTAATCGCAGACTGTGGAAAATGTGAGAGATACCCTACTTAATTGTTTTAAATATACCTAGGTGCTAGGTATGCCTATATAATATTGTAGTTCGGCCATTGGTCGCGCATCACCAGTTATGCATCATGAGTTAATCACTTAACCCTTTGACCGCCAAAGCGATAGTGTGTCGTCGTGCCCAGTACGCCAAGCACTGTTTTTTTTGTGTAATGTCTAAATCAATAAAAACAAATTAAGTAGAACGAACTTTCTACTTAATTAGTGTGTGTAGTGTGTGTGTGTTTAGTTTTTTGTTTTCTATAAATGATTTTTTTCATGATCAAAGTACACCTTCACTCCGACCTTTTAAGTGGTTGTTGGCGTGGTGGGCACGTCGACACACAACCACTTTATAGGTTCTTGGCGGGCAAAGGGTTAATTAGACACCCAATTAGGCATCACAATTAGTATAGTGTAGGTAATTACCTAATGTCTTTTTTACATAGGAGACATCAATGTGTAGGTACTGTGAAAACGACAATGTACCGTGAAATCCTTAGTTTTGATCTTAAGCATGCTATAGATAGGAGCTTAAGCGAAGCCCTGTCAAAAGGAATAACCATGGAAGCAAAGACGCTCGGATGCGCTGGACACGCGATACAAGAAGGCAGCTAGGTAATTGGAGACGGCATTGTGCGGGTGCGCGGTGCGTTGCGAGCCCCTCACCCCCCTACCCCCCAGGGCCCAGGCCCCGCACCCCCTCCGCTTTCACACGCCCGCGCACAGGTGTCCGGTGTCGCCCTTGACGCTGCTCCGGCTCCAAGATCATACAATTTCTGATGCATTTGCATTCAATATCGACCATTTCAATAAGCGTTCCTAATAAGTGTAAACTTTTACAGTTTTATACCTAATGTATTTACATTTTCATAGTCTGTTTTTACTGGATATACAGAGATTTGAATGGCAATTTGCCTTTGCTATCCTCTTGTCAATTGTTAACATAGCAGCTTCAAACGCCCGATAAAAGCCAAATGCATATTGCGAACGCTGTACAACACAATAATGGTAACGTTGTAGGTATTGAGATATAATTTTTTGTCTTTCAATTGCAATGGTACCGTAACACTATTTTGTTGTTGGTATCAAAATCAACTTTAGGTAGGTAGGTTGTTGATTTTGGGCATTATATCATGGTGTATAATATAATAACGCCAACTAAGTAAAAAACAAAACTTAAGTAACATCGAGATAAGCTAAAAAACCTTGACATTAAACTTGGCCCGCCGCGCGAATTAATGGCTTCCATGTTTTTATTTTCCTTGAGATTTAATTTATGGGGACTGCTCGTGACCACGGCTTCACTTATTACTAATGCCATAGGCACAACTATGTAATGTTAGAATGTGTAAAGTGTCATATATCACAGATGTTTACCTACTTGTGATTAATTCCGTCGATGACGCTCGGCGCCGTTCAGCGTTCCCCCGATACTTTAATTGGACCGATTAACATAAGTTTTCTAGCTTCTTTAAACTTAATTACATGACCGTTTTGAGAGACGGTATAAGATGATGTTAATCAAAATCGAAAATGTATCGGATTACTTATCCTCTTAACTATAATTATCAGCCGTATATGTTATAGTTTTTGTTGATCAGTTTTACGAATGAAAATGGCCAGCGTTTTATTAACTTGCACAATACAAAGGTAAAACTACGGTAGTTAGTTTGTACGGGTGTGGCGAGGGGAGAAGTAAACAGGCGCGCGGTGCGCAGGCGCCGGCAGCATCACGCAATTAACATGCTAATGAACGCGCCGCGCGATATCATCGCGGTACTTATGTGTCCGCCAGACTATATTGTATCATTTCTTATGTCTCTTCTTTTGGCGTTAGACAACCTAGCGCGCATATATTAACCATAACTGAAGCCATGTTTATATTGTGCCAATAAAATGCCTCATTGCTATATGCCATTTGAATTTTGTTATGTTATTAGCTATGTTCAACTGGTTGGGTACATGCAGGAACCCAAGTATTGCGAGACACAAGAAGTTATTCTATTAGCGATAAATGGAGAAATGAAAGGACTACGCTTTTTTAATTAACTTATCTCACTATTTAATCCTTAGATTTATACCAACGTTTCTTAATAATGTTTACGATTTCCTGTTACTTAGGTACTCATACTAAAAGTTCAAAGTAGCAGGAAAGCCCATCGCGTCAGATATCTTTATTGCTTAGATCGTTTTATTCAACCTCACCTCGTGGAAATGTTACATTGAGGTTCATATCTTTAATCTGTTTGTAGCTGTGGAATGCGTCATTATTACTAGGTATACAGCGGAGGTAATATGAACCTGGCAGCATTAAGCAAGCGGCCAGTGATACTTAAGCGGCGGCGCCAGAGGACTATGAATAAGTATATTTTTAGCCCGGACGATTGATAGGTTCGCAGAGTGTGGGCCGTGAAAGACGTAAGTACGCGTTATATATGCAAATGTCCTAACGAGATAGTAACGGCGGGAGCGGGAGCGGGGCGGCCAGCCCGCAGCACGGTAATTAGGCCCTGCTGGCCACGCGAGAGCCACCGCCGACCCTCACGCAACTACTCCCGCATATTTCTGTGTCGCCTCAAGCACGACTGTTTTTGTGCAGGTAATGCCGTGTCTCCGATTCTTGTACGCGCTACTGTCCGATCTGCGCTCTCGCAAAAACAAAGAGTCATTGTTTTCAAAATTATTATTTTAATGGGCATAATTACTCTCACTCACGCGATGTAGCGTTTAATGTGCAGAGGAAGTCGGAAAATGACTTACCGGCGTCTAGTATCCTTTGTTTCACAGAATGTTGTCTCCCGTGCCAAAATTGCCACGCTTTGATTTCATCTTCCGGAGACTTTTCTTCCCTAAACATCAGCATAACCACGCTCTAGAACAAAGAAACAAAATTACATGTAAGTATGTATGTACATATCAAAGATAAATATGCACATCATTTAATCTGGACTTAGTTATAAAGAAACGGAACAAAAAAAGGTAATTCAGGTATACGAGTATAAAGAACCCAGTACATAAATTGATACAGAGGGTGGTCATTAGACACACCTGACGCCAAGAAGCTATGCTTTTGCGTAATTTATAGCAAAGTTTTAATGGCGAAAGTGCCCACCGCCGCAACGGAGCGCCTAGAGCATTTCGCGAATACGCAAAATGCGATTACCGACGCGCATTCCTGAGCTATTACGTTAAACGAGTGCGATTACGTCGTTGCGACGGGCATCTTAATTTCATACGCATTTAAATCTCCTTTGAAAAAGGCACGTGAAACCTTTGGACCATTTCCGTTCAGATGAAAAAGTGAAATATGCTGTTAAGAGATTTCTACAGACGAGTTAGAAAATAAAGTGAAAAAGAAGTGGCTTGCGCGAGGCGTGGTGCCAGACGTGGCCTTATAGGGCTAACGATGAGAAAGCACCTCCGATCGTCGCCTCTGATTGATGGCTCGGTGCGACTGCAACGCTCGCCAATGGCTTAGCTGCGCCCTTTTTTGTCCAACTGTACTGAAACGATGCATGGACGCTACCGTGAAAACGTAATTGGTAGGCAATAGCAAATATGCATACGGAATGTACAGTAACAAGATGTCTCTATCATCATGTCTAAATCTTAAATATATTTATAAGTATGATACGAATTACGGTACTTGAAAATGTCGATTAAAAGTCAATTAAAAACTACCATCAGGATTCTTATGTTTATCTAAATTTTATAATGCAAACTACTCGCTTTTCCATACAATGGTGTATTGGGGCCCGTGGTATGTGACATGTGACGTCACATTTCGCTGTCAATTACTTAGTATGGGACGTTTTCAGGGCTCGGAAGTTGTGCTGTACTTTGTACTGTATCCTCTCTAAAACTGATTCGAATGACATCATGAAAAAGATGCTTATAGGTACCTACTCTATTCGTCGGTTACACACACACACACACATCAAATGATAAAAACATTGCTTATATATTCAACAAAAGAAGCTATAGAGCCCGGGTTCCTTACAAGACAGACAAATGAAAACGTGAAATCATTTAGATATAGTGGGAAAAGCTTTCCCTGTCAAAGTCTTTATGAGAAGGACATGAGAATTAATTTCATCGTATCCATAGAAAATATTTTTTTGCTTTGCCTGGTTCTAATTTAATATCAGACTGTTTTGAATTTCAACTTGTTTCGAAACGGAACTCTAAGTAGTATACCCTAAACAAACAGTGCACAAACAGGAATAATAACAAATTACTAATTCGTGTTTACTTCGTGGTGAATCAATATAATTAACACATGTTAGATTTTTTTACCGTCAGTTTACGGCGACAAACGACGCATAAAAATGGCACTAAGGTCTTAAAGCTAATTCTTTATAAATAATGGATCACTGAATAAATCACAGAAAGTCAATAAACGGACACCTAGTTTTCCTTTTAAAATAAAATAAGAAACTTCCTAATATGCTTTATTTTACACCTTAGTGTATTTAAAAGACTACGCAGATAAATTAGGAATATATTAGCTTCCAGATTGCGTATCCGATATCGCTATACTATTAGCGACATTATTTTATTACATTTAACTCTTTTTTTGGTGCTACTAAATTCGATGCATTAAGATTACCTGTATCGAGAAATTATATTAGTTATCCAAGTCCAAGCAATTAGAAGTGTATTACTGGAAGATTTATTCTAAAATTATCATTTTTATGCGCAGTATTATGATTTAAAGTTACGAAAATTGAAACGTAATTTTGAACGCGCAGTGACTACACTCGTGTCTGTCACTTCAGTAATAGTACATTACTTGACAAGGGCGGTAAAACAAAGAATGTCTCAGATCGCAGGTATTTGATAAATATGCGATCTGAGGCTTTCTTTATTACCGTCCAAATTTTATGTCATCCCCTGGCCAGGAAGTGGGATTTCCCGCGCGCGAAGCGTGCGGTAATTGCCGCTTTATGGCCAGGTGTGACATAATAGTACATTACTTAACAAGGGCGGTAAAACAAAGAATGTCTCAGATCGCAGGTATTTGACGTCCGGGGCGAAGGCAAGGGCGATAAATATGCGATCTGAGGCTTTCTTTATTACCGCCCGTGTTAAGTACAAAATTTTATGTCACCCCTTGGCCAGGAAGAGGGATTTCCCGCGCGCGGAGCGTGCGATAATTGCCGCTTTATGGCCAGGTGTATGCCAAATCAGTTAAAAACATTCAAAAATATGTGTAATAAGTGATTTATTATATTCAATGAAACTGAAAACCTCAACAACAACTCTGTGTCAACTCTGTGATTCAAATATTATTCATGCGCTATTTGCGCACGTTTGCACCAGTGACGTCACTTCAAGCCAGTGAGCGTTTACGCGCGAAATCTGAAATGTCGGTTTTTGATTTTCAATTAAGGCGCAGGGTAGGGCAAGGCCTTCCCCATACAAACTTTGTGCAGGTTTTATTCGTCGGTTTTGGCACTAACAAATATAATATTTTTTTTGGTTGTAAATATTAGATATGCGAAGATCGTGATGTGAAATTTTTCAAATATTTCAAAAACAAAATTCAAAAATTAATATATATATATATATATATATATATATATATATAATACATCACGAAATAGCTATGAGAAAAATAAGCATGCTGACCAAAAATCATAACTTTAATGCAAACACAAACGAAGTAAATCCTGCACAAAGTTTGTATGGAGAGAGCTTGCCCTACCCCCTCCTCTTAAGTAAATTATTTAGTGCGTAATATAACTTTTTCGTGTTTGGTATCTTTACGAAATCCCTAAATCTTTAAGATAGACTTGGCCAATGAAATACTGCATGTTCCCTATTGGACCAATACGCAAGTATTTAATGTAGAAGCCATAATAGAAGCGTATGTACGTCTGTACGAGTATCTATGTATATAAGCGGGACACAGGCTTTCTCCGGAGATCGGACGGCGCGGCGTATCGTATACTCACCGGCTCCGTGCATACTAATGGATAGCCCATGTATAAAATTGTAACGGTGCACGGCCTCTAACCGTCACTGTTCATAAATAAACTTTACAGCTTCATTAGAATTCCCCAAAATAGCGTGTATTTCACCAAATCTATAATATGCTTAACTGTAAACACCAAATAGGTATACGACTTTGATAATGGTATTCAAAACGCAGATAAGTTCTATTTAAGCGGTACCTATCTACCAACTGTAAATTATTGTGCATGAGTATATTTTTAGTCGACCGTATTTCATCATCGCTTATTTGTAATTGGTGCAACATTTTGTTTATTATATTAGAACTAATGATTAATAAAGTCTTACTAACTAATTTAAGCTCTAGTGCAATGGTTTACGTAAGTTAGTGCCTATTTTGAAATTGCAATTGATACGAAACAATGTTTGCTGGCTATTGTTGCTTGACAAAGATACATTGAGCTACGCGGGTAATTACTGGGTAACTACGACTATCTTAAATATTCCAATTACGCAATTTATCAAAGACAAGTTTTACTTTGATTAACCACTTACAAGTTCAAATTGCTTTAAGTTATTACTTGCACCTCAGTGCAATTTTTTACAAGGACGTAACATAAAAAACGATATTTTAAAAGAAACTGACAACAATCGAAAACAAATGAAGATCAATGCGATTAATTTTTAATGTGCACCATTTAATCCTTCGTGAGTATTGAAATTGGTTGCAACAAGCGTGGGCGACGCAAACAGCCCACATTCGGCACGCCGTTAATTGGATTTTTAATCCATATTGACATATTGTAAATACGCCAATATTAAGGTGTACAGTGCAACAAATAGAAATCATAACTAGGCAACCTAGCGAAATTTGATCGAACTTTTATAGTTTTAGACATTTTTTTATAGATAAAACATCTGATACAATGTACAGTATGTTTCAGAACTGAGAACATTAAACGGTTCTAGGAGATGATTTAAACGCTTTTAAAGTATAACTGTTACAGATCAAAAACTACAGATTTACAAAAAAAAATAACACATTCTAATAATAACAAAGTTGCGAAATAGATTTTAAATTGCCTAATATCTGTGGTAAGGTGATTAATGGATTTTATTATGTTAAATCATTCAAATCGTGATATTATTTAGAATTTGTCTAAAGTCTTCCCTAAACTAACAAAAATAAGGGCACATTCAGAACAGCGAATCTTTCTCTACTGCTAATTAACGAACCTTCAATTGACGCGGCCGACTGAGCGTGTGCACCTCGCAATTAACCAGGGCCAAATTGAGCTTATTAACTTTTTAGTAGCGTCGTTCGTTCGTCGGCGTATGTTTCATAAGAGTACAGTTTTGGTTTCTCGGACCAGTTAGCTCAACTTTTCGGACCGTCAATTAATTAATCGAGTGTATCGACATTCGACCCGATTTCAGGAGCTCGGTTGACAATCGGTGTTATCTGATTAAGCACGCTTTCTCTCGCAAGCGCGCCGTCGCCTTGTGACTAGTGTCACACACGCACGGTGATTGCTCTGCCCATGTGTAGCTCGCCGATTACCTACTGACAGTCACTCTACTTTAATTTCATCACTCCATTTGAATAAAACAAGCATTTGCATATATTTCAGGTATAGCATTGCGTAAGGTTAAGCAGAGACGATCGGTATCTTTTTGTTCACGTGCTGTGACAGATAGTGAACGGTCATCAATCTAGACCAGTCATCTTAGATTGAGCTAAAGAAGTTGGCAAAACATTACACTTATAGACGTTAAATTGTTCAAAAAATCCAAATCATTCATTTTTAATTACTCTATAATTTACATATGTCAATTAGCAAAAGACGGTTAACCTATAGGTTTATATAATCGTAGTTAACACAACGTAACCAACATCTACAAAAACATCTATATATATGCCCATCAATAATACCGTGCTATCACATTACAATATCATTCAAATCACATTCTTCGCCGTAAAGGCCGTAAGATGCATGTATTGTATACGATTCTTGATAAATTGGCTAATTAGAGCCGAGAGCCGCGCATGTACACACTTTATTCCTATATCAAAGCTCATTTCTCACAGTTGTAGAGAATGTGCCGCTCAATAAAACCTCTGTCGTTTTTGTTTATGGAAGCAGTGATTCAGTGCGGTAGTAATGTGTCAACAAAACAATTACAGTTTCTGATTTTATCTCTTCGTGTTACGCTTTTGTGCGTCTTCGGAGAAGTAGTGCGTGACACCATGTATAGCGGAACGGTGTTGGGTAGGTGATCGCATCATCTGTTCGTAAGCGAACAATGCATGCAAGCGTTATGCAATGGGTAAAGACGCGCGCGGCGCAGCGCAGGCGGTGCAGGCGGTGCTCGGTGCAGCGGCGCCGACGCCGGCCGTGCTCGTCCTTTTGCCGCGAACTTCCTCGTTAACTGCAGGGCGCCGCGCCCATCCATCACATCCTATCTACTTTATGACAATTATTTATGTTCCCCGCATAGCAAAACTATTTCGCTTACCGTTGAGCTTTATCGATAGTGCAAAAGTAATGTCCTGCCGTCTAGATACTCTATATCTGATACGGTTACGTCTGTTTGTTAAGTGCGCTAGTTGTTTGTGCTAGTTGTTTTAACGCCTAGGTTATTTGCTGCGAATGTTCTCTGTAGTGAATGTCGGTTTCGACATAAATTCTGAGCGGAACTGTGGGTGTAACTGCTGTGGCTGCTTGCGATCTACGTGTTGGTATTTATTACACCTCAAATGAAATATATCAATGGTCATTTTTGCATCGTAAAACATGTTTTTCATCAATGGGAAGGTTTTAGAATTTTTACCTTCATTAAGTTGAATATATTATAGTCCAAGCATATGTCTTCGCCCTTAGATACAAGTCGAGAATAGCATGCATTTTAAAACGTGCATTAAGTTATTAAAGACTGCGTGCATGGTATTATGTGGTTCGCGGCGGGCGATGGGAGGGCAGGGTGCCGCAGGCGCGCGGAAGATTGCTAGAGATGTGCAGCTTCCGCTCGCGGACAAATTGCCTGCGTCTGCACATCCGGTGAACCAAGCGCTGCTAATTGAATATCAACCACCAACTAAATTATAATTTCCAATACTTCACTACCTAAACTACAAGAGCGAGCTGAAATGTTGCGGCTACATAATTACCTACCCACACAGCGCACGGCATATAGGGGCAGTAATCTTTATCAAGCGCAATCATACCTATTTGATTGTGTTACCCAGTGGCCGCTAAATCTCGATTAAATCGGAGCAATTCCCGCGATCCGTCCAGCCAGCGTCGGATTAACATCCGAAGTCGCGTCGTAACACTAATCTGCTTAAATGTCGAAAGGAAATGTCAGATTGTAAAGTGCAGGCCCTGGACGAGCGTGATGCGGCTTAAGTGTGGCCCTCCCGCTTAGAGCGCTGCTCGCTGTCACGCGCGCTTCACTCACACTCCTCGCTACCTCTTTAATGTCCTCTTGGAAAAATAGAAACGTATAAGTGACAAAGCTTT
Organism: Cenopis cana; assembly: GCA_951800055.1. Classification (NCBI taxonomy): domain Eukaryota; kingdom Metazoa; phylum Arthropoda; class Insecta; order Lepidoptera; family Tortricidae; genus Cenopis; species Cenopis cana. The sequence goes on along the minus strand of OX637476.1, from coordinate 8,101,533 downwards.
TGCAGACCCAAACATTAAGATTTTTGCTAAAAAATACACTTTGGATGTGATAATTTATCCAGTAGGTACCATTTTTCACACAGACTTTAATTCTAAGCATTTCAATTAAATCCATCATAAACCAGAAACCTATATACATACTACTTAAGTACCTACCATACAGGAACCCAATCTAACCAGGTTAAAACTCACCTTCCAGGAAGAGTACCTACTAATTGTGATGTAAGCTGTAGTTAATAAAGGTAGGTATCATTTATTCATAAAAATAAATACAAATTTGTATACGCGAAGTGCGATTTATGGTTAAAACTATTACGTCAATGTACTATTATCGAAATATTAATCCTTTGTTTTATAAGTCACAAATCATGTAATGATTGCACAATGGTTCTTAAAACTAGCATTGCGTTTGATTAGGACGCGTGTCGGAGCGCTGTCGCAGAGCCGCGATGCTATCGCGATTGACGCTAAATACGCGCCCGCCGCGGCGCGATATCGACTCGAGCAATGACGGACTTCGACTTACGTAACGCCATTTGCGTCCAACTTTGCTGTCACCTAAGTTGAGGAATTAAGGTTAAGACGAGTGAAAGTTGATCTATAAAAAACAAATATAATTACGATTCTATATCGAAAGGACGCGGTATGATTGATAATGTGAAAATATTTGGCCGGATCACTATCGACCGCTCATGTGCAGTTACGCAGTTTCAGCAGTTACGTGGCGCTGTATTATCGAATCCCACGTAATATTTCGAAAGCATAATGACTATCGTGTATTACGCGAACCTGAAACCGAACGTGGAAAGTTCACGCTCAGTGGAGCGCAAGCCGCGCGCGTAGACGCGGCTACGACACCTAGCCGCATCGCCTCCTTATTGCAGCTACCATATCTCACGGTACACTACAATATTTCTTCATATCATTTGCTAAAATTATCGAGTTATCCGTGTCTGTAACGTACATTTACGCCTAATTCGGTAAAACGTATTAAGCATTGCGATAAGTTTTTACCGTATCATAATTACAACATGTACGTTCTCTGTTCTCAGCGTTGATGATGACTGCGAGACGCAAAAATCAGCGAACTAATGATTCGATTTTTCATATTAACGGTACACGTTCTTTTCTCCAAGGTAATAGCTTTTTTCGATCAGAAACAATTTAATAACGAATTTTATTAAGTTAAGAAAACGAGGTACTAAAAAGCAATGACATTAAAGGAACATAAATTACCTCTGAAATACGGAAACTCATAAAGGTGTTTATGTTTTAAAAGCAAGTTTAAGAGATAAAGAAATGCAAAAATACTTCACGCCTTGATCAACTTTTATTACATTTGATTGCGCTTTCTTATTAGGTACATTATCATTAAGCGCGATATTTAAAACAAAATATTGAAAGCAAAACTATTTAATGTCGCGGTGATAACCTTAAAATCGCTGATACTTAACTTATAGCTATAATGAAATAGCGCAGCATAATTTTATAATTAAACGTATCTAATGCGATGTATCTATTCGAAGTAGGTTCCTACCCAATTTATAAAATGCCGTTGCTCATGTTTTCTGTCGTATAATTTCGCAATTTATAATCATTAGCGTGTTTCCGAAGCGACGTGGCCGACGAGCGCGGACGCAGTGCGCAGGCGCAGGGTGCGCGAGGGTGCCGCAACTTAATTGAGTCATCCCGACAAGTGATTGATTACTGCACGACCGTGATTCGAAAGACAAGTCAAAAAAAGGAATGCAAATTTCAACGTATTTTTTTGGTTTACATTGTTGCAGAACCTTTTCATGTAAAATTGCATAAGAAAACCATTACACCCGATTGCCCCCTGTGAGAAATATTTGAACTGTCTCAGATGACAGCCCTTCACTTGTCCGCAGCGGCAATGTCAGCCGAAAGGTGCGCGGCCGCGCCGCGTGCTCTGAATACGACCGTTATAATCCCTCATCGCGCATAACATGTGCAGTGTAAAAGGTATCATTAACGATTGCCTTAAAAAGGCAAACCGGGGCAATCATTAAAATCGTTAAAAATTGCAAGAGAAAAGATTGTATACATAAAACAAAAAAGAGACGTGTCTCGTTACGCGAGTTTCCGTTGCTACGAAAGTGAACACAATGATGTCAGTTAGCGATAAAAGACTAGTATAAAAAATGCTCTGAATGAGTGGGCGCGCATTAAGTCCGCGCGGCTCAATACCCGGGTCGGGAACACCGATACGCGGAACTTTTACTCCCACTTACTGATAAATCGCATTTTAAGTTGTTGCAGTATATATTATGATCTAATACTAATTCAGTCTTAGGTACGTAAACATTAATAAGACTGCCAAATATAATCGAATAAGACGTAAAGTATGTCTTTATTGTTTGAACTTCCCAGAAAAGTCAATGATTAACGAGGCAGTTTTGCATTTATGAATTCATTTTAAATCTTGGGGTTACCTGCTACGTGCACATTCAACCCTTCAAGTGACTTGGTAATTCAAAAAAGCTAAACTGTTTTACTAGCACAATGATTAATTGCTAACTGTGTACTTTGATCGATCGGACTTCTTTAATTTTTTTTGTTGTACCCTTTTTTACCGAAAGAATATTTGCTCTGCTTAAGTCTTTTTAGACAGCGTTTTAAAAACCGATTTGTTACGTGCATTAAAATGCGTGATGTTTCATGTAGCGTGCGAACGTTCGAGAGTGGATGTGAAATTGTGTCTGCCGTTTATTGGGACGTTGCAACGGTGTTTAATTAGGTGCAAAATGTTGTATTCGGCATGGCGCGGGCGGGGCGGGCGGGGCGGACAGCGCGCGATGGTATCAGCCGAAGCTCCGCCGAAACAAGGGCGGCGCTGACCGCCGTAATTACGATTCCGCCACGCACACCCCGCGCAACAACCTCTTCACTCTTTACTAAAATTTCTTAAATCTCCTAACCGCTTTTTGACACGCGAATCGTATTCAGATTGCGTGTGAATTTCAAATTGTCAGCCACGGTTTTAAAGCAAATAATTGCACGTGTAGGTTAACGATCACTTCTAAAAGCTTAAAAATGTTTATTTTTCGGTTTTTATTATTTAACTCAAGTCATCACCGACATTGAATAGAACGATGATATCCGTGAAGGTCACAAAAACAGAACATAATTCTTAATCGTATGTAATGTGTATCTATCCACATAACGAGGTTCTCAAGCACCACCGCGTTGGTATTTAACATATAATTTATCTCATAAAGTTCTGATATAACTTGCTTAGAACGGACAGAACAAAAGAGACCACAACTTTTCAAGACACTACAACCGCTTTAGGAATGTATCTTTTTTAAAGCTGAAACAAAACAAAATGCTCGTTAAGGAAACACGATGTTTGCCGCATTGAAATTATTTTATCATATACAGTAAGGTTATTGTTTAAAGGGAGCGATATTATCCGAGCGAGCGGGCTCCTGGGGCGGTCATTGTGTTCCTATATGGCGAATGTCAAAAGCGTCGTCTTAATTATCGGGCGCGGCTTTACAATGCGGACTCGATTGCGGCGAGATAAGGCCTCTATACCTACTATCTGAATCAGTATTGAATGCGATACGCCGCTCGCGGCCGCGCGCCCGCCGCGCCGCCCGCCTCACACCACTTACTGCCTTAATAATAACTTCAAACGTATGTCGCATTGTATCTCTGATTATTCCGATCTAACTCTATTCAATACAGATAAAACATGTTTGACCGTGGAACGTACAAGAAAAAGGAAAGAAGACATAACTATTGAATACATGTTGTTAACTGCATTTCATAAACTCGCTCATAGGCGCTGCATCGCATATATTAAGTTGAACACAAACAACTCTCTTTAGAAAAGTAATATACCATTAGCATGTAACAATATTATCCATTGCCAATTATAGGTACAATTCTAAACAATAGTACACTTACGCCGATAATCTAAACTAGGACCCGATTGGTTGGAGCTGGTACTTGATTTTCTGGTTTTTCAAGAAAACAAAACTAATTTCATTGTTACAAAGATCTCGTGTTGGACCTATTAAATGATATCATTTCCTGGGAAGTGTCAGGACAATAATGCGAGGGGATTTCCGATTTCCATGGTAAATGCGACGCGTGGATTTATCTTTTGTCTATTGAACACTGATATTTTTCTCATGAGATAATGGATAACCAGAGTCACGCAATTTACTTTTCCACGCTAGAGACTGCGTCTAGATTTATTTTACTACGATGGTTACAAGGCATCAGCGAAGACAAACAAAAAAACAAACACATCGTTACAAAAAAACATTCCTAATAATATATTCATGGAGCAGTCCGAAGGTATACAGGTTGGTTAGTAATTATTTTGTGGTTAGTGTACGAAGGCGAATGCAGCGGCGGTGCTCGGGTGCAGGCGGTGAAACTGACACGAGATGCGTGCGTGTATGCGGTCGCCGCTTCCTGGGCTACCGGGGACTCCACAGCTTTGTAACATACCCAATTAACAAACCTCGATATAAACAAAAATCTTATTGTCTTCTTCATTGATTTTGGAATCATTGGTAAATAGGTTAGGAACTGCCAAACCATTATTTGACTGATTAACGTGTTGTTGCCCTCGTTTACATATTAATAAAAATGCAACTGTCCAAAGTTACCTACGTGATATGATCACAAAATAAGCGAAATAACTAATTTGGACTGACCTTCCCCATTAGCCATAATGTACATACCTAAGAACATGTAAGTGCCAATTTTAATGGCATTAATCTGGATTGATAGCTAGCTTTGATTAGCCTCTCACAAAGTGACAAGTGACGCGCGATGCCTCAACGCCCGGCGTAGGTGCTCGCGGCGTGGGCTACCCAATAAAATTATACGCGTTGCACTCCGCTCGTAAATATCGATCAAACACCGATTACATTTCCGCACAGGAGCAATAATTTCGAACATTTTATTATTCCGAGCTAGAATTATAAATTGAGATGTTCGGTGAGAGGCGGCGCGGTCCTGTTTACGATTGCCTATGCTCTTAAACTGCGTCGGTGCAGCTTTCTAGGGTCCGCGGGCAAACATCCGGCCGGCCAACGGTTAAGGTGACGTGAGCTTAGAGAACAGAGTTTTTGAAGCCTTTTAACGCGTTTGTAGATGAAGATATGGTTTTCAAAAAATATGCACAACAATTTTGAGACCTTTCTGTAGTGCAAACATCGATTCAAAACATGATTATGCAACTTTCGCTGAATAAAAAAAAATCGCGAACTTGCGTCTAAACCACACCTTTAAATAGTTATAACTATTTTTGCACATTAGCTATCAACATGAAAATTATATCAATAAATGCGTAATGTTCTACTTCATTGAAATCATTGATTACTTTTTCTTAACTAAAAACTTCAAAAAAATAGTAGTAAAATAATACTCATTTCTGCAAACTCGTTCGTACGCGACCGGCGCGGCCGCCGGTTCAGTGCTCAGCGAGCTGCGTTCGAGGTAGGATCTGTGCCGCGCGTCAATTCAACGTCACTTGACATTTCAATATAAACAATGGGTAATTAATAAAAGGAAACCTGCTAGACTTCGTCATCTCGAGATTGTGGGTGCCAATAGAAGGAAAACTGCACAAACTATGGTAAGTGTAATCCAATATCGTATTACAGTGGGTATAGGTATATCAAATCTTCTTATTGGAACGCTTTGACGCTGCCAAACTTACACAGTCTATGAATAACAGTAGGACAATACTTGTGACACAATAACGTACAACGTAATTTTTTTACTAACGGTGGTATTTCTTTTGTCGTGTACGGACAGACAAATAGACACAGCGGACTTTTTTTATATAATACTAGCTTTTGCCCCGCGGCTTCGCACGCGTAAGTGTAAGTTTCGCAATAATTGTTGAATTGTTACGCCATATACTGATATCAGATATAAGGGATTCTGAAAACGGGTTTTCAAGCTATAGGCATAGGTACCGAAGGTTCTAGAAAGTTCGCGATCGAAGTTTCTAGATAAAAGAAGAAGAAGAAGTCTAGAAAGTCTGTATGGAGTCTTCATCTTCACCCTTCGAGCATGTTCTAGAAGAATTTTGAACGCCCGGAAAGTTCTGGAAAATATGACTGTCTCGCTCTAACAATGCTGTCCTTGTCGCACTGTTCGAGGGCATTAGCATTATTGGAATGCACTACACATACAGTCTATTCCTTTCACACTTATCGTCTGTCTCTTTTACTCCTATTGAAAATTTAAAATTTACCCCATTTTACCACCCACTTCCACCCACCGCCACCAAACTCCCTTACTTGCAAGTGCACACCAAGGGCCTTCGACCACTGCAATGCAACCATGAGAAGGTGGCAGTTGGTGATCATGGAGAAAAGGCCGGACATACCCACTAACACTCTCCTTTTGTATATATATATTGATTGAAATTTTCACGTTTTATATTGTAACAATTATTAATGTTTTCAATTTCAATTTTATTAGTGGACTGCTAGGTGTCGGTACGGAACCCTTCGTTGTGCGTGATCCGACACGCACTTGGCCGGTTTTAAAACTGCGTACCAGGCCTCTTTCAAGCGTGTGCGCGCAATAATTCAGTGTTTTGTAAATGTTATTGGTATAATACAGGTTGGATTTTCTTTTTGGGTCAGTGAGGGCAGCTATCAGATCCCGTGCCACTACGCGAAAATGGTCTTAGAAGGCCTTCCCTCGAATCAAAATTAAGGAAAATTGGCGTTTACAGATTTTGGAAAAACATACAGGGTGCGAGAAAAAGGTCATTTTTGACAAACTGTTTTTTTTTGATGCCAATCGATCCCATTCCTATCCAGGACCCAAAGTTTGTATGGGACCAAAAAAAATCCGACAAGAAAAGCCGCAAATCGAGGAAAACGCCTATTTCAAAATCTAAATCGAGGGAAGGTCTTCTAAGACCATTTTTACGTAGCCGGACGGGATCTGGTAGCTGCCCTCACTGTCCCAAAAAAATCCACCCTGTATATCTAGGGTGACCCGCCTCGTGGCTCATATTGAATTATGATAAGTGCAATACTTATTAATAAATAGATTATCTTTTTCCATGTGTGGATATTTTAATTACACTTTGATTGTAATAAATTGTGCAAAAACAATATTGAGACATACTTCGCAAGGAACAATAACTTCGTTTTGTTTTTCAAGTAGATGATCAAACACATGTAAATAAACTCAATTTAACAATTATATCATAACATAAGGGTGAATAAAATAAAAAAGTCTATTTTATTACAATCCACGATGTGTTGTCATTGTGTCAAAATATTATATTACGGTGTATGAAAGTAGATAAGTAAAAATGACGAGTTGCCATTCGCATTGTTCCGATTATACTGAACTATTGAATATCAGAATAATATGGCGCCGTCTTGACAATGGTCATTATATTTATGGTTTACCCGTTCAGTTGTAGTGACTAAGAGTTGTACTACTGGCTATACACTATACTGTGACATCTCGGTATCGGCAGCGAGCGCGGTGGCAAGCGGCTAACCCCGCGCCTGCTCCCCTCAAGCCACGCACCTCACCCCCTCGAAAGCAGCTAAGCGCTGAGCTCACGTCGCCTTAACGCCGATAGCTTCGATTGATTTTAATAATAAAAAGTCATCGAGTTGCAGCCACTATCGACGGTAACTACTATTCATGTTTATTCATAGAGTGTATTTCAAGCGCCTATCTACCAGTCCACTTGATAGCTTGACTTGCTGTACACAAAAAGATTAATTTATGTAATGTATGTAAAATGTTCGAAACTCTGTAGGTGGAGTAAAAATATAACATGGTCTTTCAATATGGAGTTTAATATGCAAGTTTACTGAGGAACCAACAATAGCGCAGCTGTCTCATAAACTTATCATCTCACACATTTTCTTCTTCGCTCGAATGCTATCCATATTCGGTAATTGCACGACAAGCATAATCATTTGTCTACGTCCCACAGCTGGGCGCAGGCATTCTTTTGTAGACGGGAGGGACACGGCCAACAGCCACCATAGCCACTACGCAAGCAGGCTGGGGACTTCGCACATAGGTGCCTACATCCACAATTTCTCATTTCGTTCGGTTTTGTCACGATACTGGGATCTAAAAATGAGCACTAACCTTGACCGTCTGGTTCTTGAGGGGCTTGTCGGGGTCATGCACGTACTCCAGCGTGATGCCGTAGAACTGGCCCTTGTTGATGTAGGTGATGCGGTCGTCCTCGCGCCGCTGCGAGCTGCTGCTCGCCGTCTCCAGGTGGTACTTGAAGCCGTAGGGCGAGAACCTTCACAAACGACAACCATTAGACAGATATTCATTTAAGAAAACTACCTATTTTCTTGAAAATAATTGTTTTAATTGACACGATATAGACACGACACAAAATATGTATTCAGTTAGCATATGATATGAATAGCTTTGGAATTTACTGTGTTGCATCAACTGTACTTTTATCTGTATCATTGATCAATGGATATAAAACAACATGTCAAAACATTGTTAAAAACTCGAGAGTAGCCACTAGCCAGCGCATTACCACAAACTTGCCGCAGCCTTAGATCTAGGCAGATAAAAACGTAAGTGAACAGCAGTCGTAAGCGGTAAAGTTCACGCATATGTAAATAAAATGACAATGTCCAGAGCCGGCTCTCAAAGCATTTACTTAGAAAAAGTGCGATTTCTTCTTTGAGATGTTTATCTGCAAATACACGTTCTCGACAATAATTTCCATGAAGTGAGCAATAAAAGTGTGCAAAAAGTGGAAATCTTAATTGCACCGCGAGCAATGTTTGTCGGCCCCGCCGTTATATAAAGTCGCCGAGATCCAGTTCGTAGTGCGCAATGAAAAACGGTTTTCTCGCAATTTCCTGAGCTGGGATCTACGGAAGGAAAACCCCGCTAATCGGTAATTTAGTTGATCGCGTGTCGCGACTCGTTAGCAGGCGCGTGCGCCGCGCGGCGGCCGCCCGGCGCACGCCGCGCCATTGTCGCCGCACCGATCTACGCCTACGACGCCGAGGTGTCACACCAAATGACACTAGGAAACGTCATTATCAGCCTACTTTATTATAGCTCTGGTACTAAACAATGCAATGAGATAAACGCAATAAATAATTATGAAAGATTTAATCCGGAATGTCGGCCCGCCAGTTTACATCGATTCTGTTCTTGAGTTGCGGTTGCACCATTAAAGCTTATTGGAAACAATTTGGTAAACAGGCCCGCTGATGTTTGCGATTTAAACCGAGCACGGGCAGATAAAGGCCGTGTAATGCAAACGCGGGCCGACAGTGACGGATCGGTCGCGGCGCTCGCCTATCTGATGCTCTCTAAGTGATTCCAAGCGCAATTTCCATTTGCGACGTTGCTCTCTATTGTCATTTTGACTATCCTTATCCTTTATAGGTACTGGCTGACTTTACATGGGCTTCACAACTAATGAACTATAGCTTTATCTAACTGTTAGATACAAGGAATGTAATAAAACATTTCTATATTGCTTATTTGAATAAAATATGATGTATGAATTTAGTTAGGTATCATCTATAACTATAACAATTAGGTAGATATATTCATAACAGAAATCGTTAGCGAGTGTCAAGTGAAGCTGAAGCGGTACGTGTATCTCATATCGAGTAATAAATAACACATTGTTTTCCAATGAGCTTCATTACAAATTTCAGCGACGCAGTAGCCGAAAAAAGACACTTCCTGCGTGAAGACGAAGACCGTTCATGAATAAATCAATCGGTGAGGCGCGGAAATTGATGAGTGCACAAAAAGCCTCAGAACTTCGCGGCAACAAAGTGCTCGCAATAAAAACGCATGCCGAGATAAGAGCACGGGCGTCCCGCGGAGGGCTCCCGGCCCAAATCAGATGCGCATAATCCGCGCGGCCTTATACAGCGTCCCTCGACTCCGCACCGCACGACTACCGCGCTCATACTTATTCTTACTTACTACACCAACCCCACATGTGGTACACGAAACCTTTTTCTGTTAAACGAAATGAAAGTAATTAAAGACGCAGTACTAATAATCAAACAACGCGACACTAGCGAATACCGTTAGGTATTCACGAAAGTTTTACTGCAAGAAGATATCGTCTCCTCGTGGTCTCCTCATTCGCGGATGGAAATTGAAGCACCATTGTGTGCCCGAGACGAATGCTTTGACTGATACAATACCTTGAATGCCTTAGGTACCTCAGGTTTTGTTTTATTGTTTATATTGGTTGTTTTTTGTTTTATAGTTTCAACTGTAATAGGTATTGTTTGCGTTACATTGCACATTACTTAAAGTCGTTATGTACTTTGTGGGGTCGTAATGCTCACTGCTCATTAAATACGAGTAGAGAATATAGATTTTGTAAAGTGGGTTAGCTGGGGAGAAATATGTTATTGAAAGGATATCGACTGAGGTCACTCCGGCACAGCTATTACCGCTGCTAGAAAATTAAAAGATGTTATCTGATAATGCTAGGGTTGTACACGCATGATAGCATAGTAGCAGGGCGCGGGCGCAGCGGCGGGCAGCGGTTAATGAGAACGCTTAGGCGGCGTAATAGCGGCGTACTGATTGCCGGGTGCAGTCCTCGCCGACACACGCACCGTCACAACACCATTATGGTGATGCTCCACAATTATTAACCAACTAGGGATTTGCCAATCGTGTAGTATAGGGTAATAATAATGTAACTATCTTTTTAACGGGTAACATTTCCGTAGCAATTTATAATAAACATTCTATTTCTTAACTATACAATACAGGTGTCAACCTTACGTGTAATATTGAAGTACGTGGTGGTCGAATGAATATAGGTACTAAACTGCTACGGAATGGAGTTATGTTCTCTACATTTCAAACGCATACGCAAGTAATAGTGTTGATTAGAGCAATTACTTCTTTTTTTTCTGGATGGTACAAATGAACGCTATTTAGTGGTAATTCAAAAACAAAATCAAGGTAGTCGGCCTTGCTAAAAACAAACGCATGAAAACGCTTGAATGGATTTATATGGAAACGCATGCGTTTGATACATAAAACAACCGAGCGCCTAAGTATAGGTATAATTATAAAAATGCACGCCGACAGAGAATCGCGATGCCAAACTGTCGAAGCGATATCGCACTTCTTGCTTCACTAATGAACTCATGAATTAAAATGCGATTTAAACAGCGGAAATGTTATCATTACGCATTATAACCTCATGACTTCAGAGTTTACTGATGACATTTTCAAAGAAAACTAACGGTATACAGAGTTTTAAGATCCGATTCCGTGATACGGCGAAGGAATGTAAATACCATTTTGAAGTGATCATCACATACGCACACATTAGTTGATTAAGTCACTGGCTTTTAAGAGCTCATTTCTGTGTTGAGCATTGGATAAGTAAATAAAGTGCCTGTTGGGAGTATTAGTTCGGGTAGGTGAGTATCCGTCGAGTGGCTAACCGGCGTGGTAAGTAATAGGCCAAACATTTGTGAGGGCGTTGAAATAACTCGGTAGATACGGGGCCGAGGGCTGATTATCGGCCGGGACCGAGCGGCGTATCGGTATCGAGGTAATTTAAGACGGTAGAAGCGACTACGTTATTTGGGCCAAATGCAAGCAAGTAATTATTATCCAGATAATAATGCTAATGCACTTATCGTGTCGCCGAGCGCTTCCGCCGCGGCGACGCCTGCGCTGCGCCATCGCCATGCCGATTTGTTAGAAGGGTGCCCAAACCGATCCGACTTTCAATACTTTAATCATACATATATACTCAATATTACATCTGTTGTTTTATGATGACGTACCGATCTGAACTTATAAGAGTAAATAACAGTGCCAAAGGCAAATACTTACGCTTCCTAGTCCGTTATCCACATATTCGGTTGCGTGAAACAAATTTATTTCCATTATTCAACAGCTACTTATATGGTGCGTGTAAATGCTAGTTAAAAGCTACCTATTATATGGTGCCACTGATCGGTTATGTTTTTAATTTAGTGCTTATTAGTATTTTATTCATGAATATTCGACAGCTAATAAAATAAATCGTGAACTACTTGGGTATAGGTTTTTGTATAAGTGCTAACAAGCTTTCTCGTTGCAATTCTTCCACGTCCGTTCAGATTGCCCGAGAACTGTAGTATTTGTAGATAAGCATACATAGGCATAGTTAAGTGTTAATCTAAGATCAGTGAACGTCAAAAGAAAACTGTTATAGCGTTACTTAGCCTTTTAAGAGTAATTTAATTATGACTTGATAAAATGCAATGCAAACCAAATAGGTGCAGCGAGTCATTCGCTATAATGCGCTGCAGGACAGGCATCTCGTGCATTCTTGCATATAATGTACATAAATATTGAAGGCGAAGGCAATATTTTTGATGTAATCTGTCGGTTATTTCATTCTTTATTACAGCTATTGATAAGCGCTAATCTACGTTTAAACAAGTAATGTAATTAAACGATAAACATAAATTCTCTGGGATGCCTGAGGCAAGTTAAAACGTAATTTAACTAACAAAAAAAACACCAATTTTACGCTTCTAGCATTTGACGGTCACGAAATGACATTTAGCACCTTTTAGAAAAAATATCCCGCCCCGATGGGTCATTGTAAGTGAAAATATACACAACAGTGTCAAACCGTTATACGTACATGTCAATACTTTTAGCATTTTCCTGTTGTTTTCCTTTCTTTCTTGCCATAAGGAACAAATATTTGTTTAGATAGGTACTATAGATTAGATACCTACCTAAACTCATCAAGGTCCCGTTAATACATTCTCTTACATGAATACCTTTCTATTATAGCAAGAAACGATATAGAAGGAGTGCTTGAAAGCTCTCTTTTATATTACATCATTGCTTGAAAGTGTGAGATTTTATAAAATTGTCAACTTCCGAGTCGACCTTTTCATATTTTTGCCATATTTGTTTTATTTTTGTTTGGAATTTATATACTTCCCGAGGCTCGACAAAGAGATTGTATAGTTCGATGAAAAACTGCAGAAATCTCTACAAAATCCCACGATAAAGAAAATATACTAAGACAGTTATCGAATTAAGAATCGAATAGAATCGAAGAATCGAATTAAGGAATTGACATTCTTAATTTAATACTACAAGGCAAGCTAAGTTTAGTCATCTTGAGTTTAGAGAGTAACAGAGTCCTGCAAGTTTACGACGGCATTACGTGTGTTCACAGTACAAAATGTTTTCCTAGAAAGGGTTCGGCCAAGCCACGCGGCGAGGTGCGAAGTGGTCAGTCAATAAGGTCGCTCGGGCATTCGACGCTGCCTGCGCACACGCACCACACTTACTTACCAACAAACGATTTAATCAAACTGCTTTATGCCGGTGTTTATGCTATCTATTAACAGCAATTCAGTAAATTGTTTCGTTTCAGTACTACAAGCGCTAATTAAGGACTCCAAATTCGAGGGTATTTGAATCGGTCCACTAATTATCAAGTTTCCAACCGATATACTCGCACCCTCATAAGATGGAAGTTTCCAAGTTCAAATAGATTAGGCACATATTAAATATTTTAGACTTCCGGCAAATGCTTTGATTTATTCAAAAAGTGGACTGTGATTATTTTACGATCAACAATCAAATTAAAATATCGCCGACATTGGAATTAGCTATACAATTATGTTGATTTACGTTGATCGTAATATATTGCAAACGTGCTCTTAAGGTGACGCGATATCGATTATGATGTGTCACTGCTGACCCTCTACTATTGAGGCTTGAGGAAAACTACTAAAATTATATACCTCGCCTGCACATTGTAACAAAGCTGTATACATATATTCGTATAGTATTTATATAAACTAGCATAGTAACGAAATGCAAAATAGTATTTAACCGACAATATCGTCCGTCCAGTTTGCTACTGAGATTGGAGAAGAAATAGCTATCACAAGATTCCGAACTAATTAACTCCGTAATAGGCAGGTTTGTTCAATGTATCAGGTTATTGCTTTTAGAAGACAGCGAAACTTAAAGCGCGTTAGATACATTTACGCTTTCTTACACTTCCGTCTCGCTTCTCATTCTACTCTGAAATTGTAACATCACAATAACCAAACACATAAATATACTTACAATTTGGCAATCTGTATCTTATCGGCGTCATTTTGTCTGCCGAAGTCGTGCCAGGGGCGAGTGCGCGGCGCCTGCGCGGGCGAGTGGTGCGCGGACGGCGTCCCGCGGCCGTCCTCCGGCGGCTGCTGGCAGATCACCGTGTAGTCAAACGACTGCACGACAAACAAAATAATTAAACCTCGAAAACGCATGACACCTACTCCGTTCCATCGTTTGTAAACACAGGTTAAACATGCATATCAGGCAGCAGTACAATAGTAACACCAAACAAAATCGCATTACAGAATACACTCGTGTATTCTGTAATGCGATTTGTTCACTTGTGTCTTGTACTGTACCTACAGGGGTTCAATCTAAAACATTAATTTCGCATTTCAATTTGATTTCGATGTGCGCTCGCTTCAGATCTTGTAGTGTAGGTATAGGTAGTCAATGTGTTTACTGCGGAAAACACAAAATTACGCTGCGAAACGCATGTGTCAAATTGAGCTTTTGTTTCTATGAGGGTTGAAATCAAAAACAAATACTTATACAGGAACAGAACTTATGGATGATGAACTATGGAGCTGGAGGTGTTTCCATTTAAACGATTCACAATCGTATTGTATTTTAATCATTAGAAACGTGATGTTTGTTTAATTGATATTTAAAGGAGCCATAACTCGAAAACTATTACGAATATTAGCATAGATTTTTTGACAAGAGTATTTTAATTTAACCAATTCCCTGTTTGCATTTCAAGTTCCTCGTCCTGTTACACCATATCTATAATATTCAATCTGCGACAACACACGTTCCTGAAAATGCCCTCTCTTCCTCCCCTCGTTTTTATGAGCAATATTTTGGACCCGGTGAGAACATCCCAAGTATCATCGTTAATTGGATCCTTTCGTTAACGCATGTATGGATTGAGACGATATATTTTTTAATTGTTTCGCTACTTTCGGGAACATCAACAAATGATCAACTAAATAGAGTCTCATTGTTATGACAAATACTTGGCTAGATTTCCTTGTCACGATACAACAGAGTCGTGCAAATGTTCACCCACTTATTGACATTCACTAACAATAACTTTATAATAGTAAAGTCAATCAAGTACTCGAATTCCAGGCGTTGCTTGACATTTATTAATTTGATTAAGAAATAAATAATTTACTAACGCAATATTCTAATCAAGAGTAGGGAACCAAATTACTAATATAACTAAGTTAATAAAGATTTTATTATCAGTTATTGCAATCAAAAATGAGGATCCTTAGAGATATTGAAATATAACAAACGCGTCACTCACGTCTTTAACGTGGAATATTGGTCGACATGTTTCGGACCAATACATGGTCTGAGGTGTTATCGCGACGGCTTCGCATTTAGGATCCTTAGAGTTTTAATGATGCAGGTACATATGTTTGTTGTACATGTATTTATACCTACTGCATGTATAAGTATATAAGTATTCAAGGGCGGTAAATGTGATTTTACTTTACGTAGTATCATTTAATAGTACATTACTTACCAAGGGCGATAAAACAAAGAATGTCTCAGATCGCAGGTATTTTACGCCCGACCAGAAGGCAAGGGCGATAAATATGCGATCTGAGGCTTTCTTTATTATCGCCCGTGGTAAGTACAAAATTTTATGTCTACCCCTGGCCAGGAAGTGGGATTTCCCGCGCGCGGAGCGTGCGGTAATTGCCGCTTTATGGCCAGGTGTAACATAAAATAACTTCTTCAAGCACCTATCGAATTCTGATGCACAAATTTAAAATATAGACAATAGATTGTAACTAACTGGTAAGGTAAACTTTCCGATTTTTGACAACTTAATGTAATATGATTTTCACACATTATTATTGGAAAACGGGACTTAATTGCGTAAGTGTTTAAATCCCGTTCCAATAATAACTTAATATACCCAATAGTTGATAAGCCAAGGTAAACGTCCCAGTATTGGACACCTTAGTGCCCAATAATGACATCTATTAATCACCTCTGTCGTCATGACATAAAATTAAAAGTGCAGTGTGTTGGTCAGTGTAGACCACATTTACCTTACCCATTGGTACTTACCACTTATATTATTGTAACATAAGAAAGTGTCAAGTATTTTGTCACTAGGGCACTGAAACGTTTACCCTAATACTGTGGCTTATAGCTAATAGAATTTGGATCATGATCATAAAGTAGGTAATTATAGAAAATGGTAATTTGCATCCAATAAATCCATGCATGCAACGACGAGGAAAATGTTAGCGCTTTGTTATTCGAGTGTTCTGTGTCGTATCATTAAATTACTTGGGTACGTTTATTTCGAATAATACAAAGTCATTCATCGTGACTAATGTAAACATTCGCACATTTATCCATCTATTAACGCCGACATAAGTTTTTAAGTAATGCTACGTAATGTATATCCTATTTGACCGCAAATTGTGACAAGCATTTTAATTTCTAAGCACGTTCGTGCAATTAACTCTGAGGCATTTGGACTAAGGCTCCATTTTTAGTGGTGGCATGTTTTGGTGTCGGAGTTGCCTATCATCAAATTCCTGAATGTAACGTGAACGTAATAAAACGTGAACCTGGCAAGGAACGCGTTGAAGTCTTTTCCTACGATTGCCTAATTTCCGCACCAACGTAGCGGTCTGCCATTTTAAAGAGCTAGAGGGCTACGGATGTGCTACGAATCATTTCTGTTTTAGAATTCATTCTTAAGGGTCCTTATAAGGTAAAAAATGCTCATCTATTAAGGCCATTTTCTATTTATTTGACAAGTTTCTTGACATTTTATCAATGTTACTATCTAGAACAGGACTATTGCGACCTAATGACATACATTGTAAATATATTTCTTACATTTTCATTAAGATATTTCGTTTCAAACTTCACTCCAAATCGGCTGTTTTCGAGCTAAAAACTGCTTTTTTCCGCTTAAATTCTACTACACACAATAAAATCAAAAAAAGGCAATGTTACTATCTAAAACTTTACTAATATCGTCGTATCCTATGATCTTTTTATTGGTATTATAAATACTTTTGTCACAATTTGAACTCAAAAAAATTTAAAACTTGTAAGGCCTCTTAAGGCGCCTGTATACGCAAGGCCTGCTATAAACTCTGTGCAAGTTTTATTCTTCAGTTTTGGCACTCCCACATATAATTTTTTTTGCTTGTTAATATTAGATATACGAAGAATGTCAAGCAAAAAAATCAAAAAACTCAAAAAAAAAAATATCTAATTTTTTTTTCTTGAGGTTCTAGCTAACTAAATAATAAGCGTAGGTACTGACCAAAAATCATAAGTGTAATGCAAACACAAGTAAAGAAAAACTTGCACAAAGTTTGTATGGGGAGTGCTTGCGTATACAGGCGCCTTAAGAAAAAAATACAACTATTGTTATTATTTATTTATATGGAGAACCAACAGCTTTTATGACACGATAACACTTTAACATATTTACGTTTGTTTGTAGGGTTCTGTACCCAAAGAGTGCCAATTGAAATGTATTAATAAGCCTCCGCAGTCCGTCCATCCGTCTGTCAGCGAGCTATATTTCATGGTATATAAAATAAACCTATAAAAGGACCCCAAAGAAACAAGGTCATTTTTTCGGTAATTGCTACGATGGTACGTAACCCTTCGTGTGCGAGTCCTACTCGCACTTGGCCGTTTTCATAACCTGTTATTGAATATTTGGCTATCGTAGCACTTTGGTGTCCACTTGTTTATCGCGTGAATCGATTTATGATTAATAGTTTTTGCATGTATTTGCCTAATTAATTATTTAAATGACGGTGATTAAAGTAAAATAAAATGTGCAAACCTATACTATTTTAGCAAACATAACTTCTGATATATATTGAATAACTGATGGTCACGTTTTTGTATCAGTCTCTAGTTTAAAATATTAAGAAGATTAGTTATCTAGCATGCATAATTATTCCTATTTCTATGTATATCGTCGCTTAGTACCCATAGTACAAGCTTTGCTTAGTTTGGGACTAGGTTGATTTGTGTAAGATTGTCTACACATATTTATTTATTTTATTAAAAATACGTAAATATTACTTTGATATCAAAACCAAAGAACCTGAATGTCACTAATACCTGAGTATATTTTTAACGTTGAGTAAAAATGTTTTTTTCTTGTATAAAATAATCTCTTAATTGTGTTTACATTTTAATAATACAACTAACGTAACGTAACGAAGGCAGTTATAATTTGTATGAGTAATTTTCGTTACGTAATGGTATCATTTAACTGTAGACCTAATTAAGTCCTTAAATATATACAAAAAAAATACCTATGTATTTGATAGTTTAGTACTGACATACGAGTTCTAAATAAATTGACATTTTCGCGTAGGGTGTAATGAAAATGGCGCGTTTTCCGCGTCGCCGTCGGCCGGAGATTGATTCTGATAAATAACCAATAACGCACGCGGTGTTTTGATCACGACGCCGCGCCGCGCCGCGCCTCGCCGCGCCGCGCCGCTCAACTAATGCTTCGTGTCGAAATCTTCCGTGAATCAAGTCCAATTGGCAACTAATTTATGATAATGGTTTCTCATTAAAATTTCATTGTAAGTGTGTCATCGATATTAAGTAGTTAACTGCTATTTGCAGCCGTGACGTGATTTTCATACATTTTGTACAAGTCTTATCCCTGAATATGTGATTTGTTCGTAACTAAGCAACGCACAGATTTCGTTTATCACTACATAGTATAAAACAAAGTCGCTTCCTCCTGTCTGTCCCTATGTATGCTTAGATCTTTAAAACTACGCAAGAGATTTTGATGCGGTTTTTTTAAATAGATCGAGTGATTCAAGAGGAAGGTTTATATGTATAATTTGCACCCGTGCGAAGCCGGGGCGGGTCGCTAGTTTATTATACTTACTATATTTTGCCCGCGACTTCGTATGCGTAAACTTCCACTACCTATTTCATACCTTCGAAATTCGATTTTCGGGATTAAAAGTATTATACGTGTTAATCCTGGCTATAAACTCGTTGTATAGGTACAGTCGAGGGCATAAATATGTATACATTTTTGGACATTATTTCAATGGAATAAGGTAAAAAACTGTATATACATATTGGTGCCAATTGACTGTACCAAGTTTTGTCATAATCCGTTCAGCCGTTTTTGCGTGATGGAGTAGGTAACAAACAGCCCAACATCAAAACATCCAAATCTAAACTTCTACACTAAACTTACACATACTACACTACACCTAAAGTTTCGCATTTATAATATTAATAGGATTTTACTTATGATTACCCATAAGGCGCATTAACAGGCCGAAGCCACAAATTTCTGAATTCGTTTACCATAGTGAGAAGTCTAACAGTTATCGAGTTAATTATTAGGAACATTTCCAAAATTTACAATTCTCACGACGTGTCAGTTACCTATAGAAATGTAGGTAGGTATACCTATGAATAATGCATTAGCGTGTTAAGAAATGAGGTTTTTAAATTAGCCACACGTGTTAAGAGCTCACATATGCACTTTTGCCAATGTTTATCGACCTAGATCTCAACATCTATAGTGATTAAATATCTGTCCTTTCAGTATATTAATCTTGAACTATTTTCCTCCAGTCCAGTGAAAACACGATTTGCAAAAATTTTCGCGATACTTTTTTTTTTCAAACATAACCCTTCTTTCGATGTTCTTGGTTGGATCTTTACAACCCTCCCATTTTTAACAATGATTTTTGGTTTAATAGTTGTAAAATGATAAGTTCTCAAACCTGATAAAAAAAAATATCCTTATAAATGTACACGTTTATAATAAACATCAATATTTAAGAAAAACACGCGCTGAGCTTCCGTTGAGATCGGAATGGTTAATTGAAAACTCACGCGTGTTAGAGCGGGACTTTTGCAATGCCATCTTCGCCCTCTTAAAGCAAATCTTTGTAATTTGTATAATTGGTTAAATAATATTTCTCCTAATGTCGCGTCATTGTTTTAGAAATAAATATGACTACTCAATGAATCATATTTGTTCTGCTTTATTCGTATTTTTTTTAAACGTATTGAAACATTTTTCCTGATTACAAGCAAATAATCAATGAGTGTGCTATAACAACTTGATTGAGTGATCCAGTGCACGTAAACAATAAACAGAGTCAATTAATGCGGCGAGAATTGTATATACTGTAGGTAGTCAGCTGGCTGTTTGGCGCCGCGGGTACACATAAACACGTTACGTTCTAGTTAGTGACACAGTTACATTTTACACTTTAATATTGCACCCATTTAATTTGATTAGCTGATATTTCGCTCACCGAGGTGACAGTAAACATCAAGCGATATTTATATGGTGCCAGTCTGAAATGCAGGCTTGCGTCGGCTCAACAAGAGGCAAATTAATAAACTCAATCTAGTGTCATTGTAGTGCCAGGCTGTCAGTTACTCCGTGCGCACCGCGCCCTGAAAACCAGCTTATCACCCAACTAAGTTATCGTCCAGTCCATTTATTATTTTAATTTTAAACAAACGCTGTGTATCTAACGCGGTGTTTATAGTGTTGCCAAGACACGCAGGCCACCTGATTGACCCCGAAGGTCACAGCGTGGCGAGCCATTGTCTGACTCAAATACCAATTACACTAATGCATTTCATACCTATTTAAGTGTTTAAAATGTACTAATAAGCGTTGCTTGCATTCCAATACGACTATGTTATGTCAGCAAATATACTAGGGTATAACGGTTTGAAATCCTATTGGAATTTAAATGAACTCTTACATATTTGCTAACAGGAAACCTCTGAAACTTTGGATAAATTTGTTTAATGGAATGAAACTAAAAAGGCATTAAAAGTACGAAGTTACTTATCAACCGTGAATAAATTTCGGTAATTGGAGCTGAGCGCGGGTGGGCTTTGATGATTTAATTCGTGATACAATACTTTCTGCATACGAACCTGCATTTTGTTAAAACGTGTACCTAGAGTGGTGTAACTAATAAGATGTAAACTTGTAATGCCTAGGATATTACAAGTAAACATTAAATACCTAGGTACACTGGCTGCAAAAATAAGATAGACACAGTCCCTAACATGACACTATACCTAGTGATGGATAAATGTGTTGTTTGTGATTGTTTATGTGTGATGTGGTGTGTGGTGTAAGCAATGTAAGCATCCCGCCCGCCCGCGCCCGGGTGCACCGACCTGCTGAACGGCGGTGTGGTCCCGGGGGGTGACGGCGTCGGCGCCGATGCCGCTGTCCGGCGAGGGGAGGTCCACGGTGAGCCCGGCCGCTGCGATCACGCTCTTGCTGTGGTAGCGCGGGGCCGCGTAACGCTCACCGAACGCCGACCCCGGCGCCGACTCTGCGTCCCCGTAGGGCGGCGCAGACCTCTGCTGGTAGCCTTCACCCACAAAGTACTCTCTGTAGTAGGGCTCCGTGGCGAAGGTGGCGCCTGCGGGCTGCCGCGAGTACTGGTCGCCGTAGGGCGTGGGGCTCGGGGTGCCGGGCGGCGCGAACATCTGCGCCGCGTACATGGCGGCGTCCGGCAGCAGCGAGCCGGCCGAGGAGGCGCGCGACGGCACCGGCGACGGCGACGCCGCCTCGCTCACCTCGCCCACCGCCACCTGCGGACACACGCGCCTGTTACACGCGCTCTCCCACGACAACTGTCCGCTCCGCAACGTCGACGCGTACATGCCGCGTCGAAGCACAGTTCACAGCTTCACGTACACTACGGTTTATGGTCGGCGACACGTTCACATGAATAATCCCGGGTGAGTATACAGGTCCTGGGGATGGGGTGCATCGGAGTAAAGCGGGTCGGGGCGCGGGCGGGCGCGGCTAGTGCGTCGCGAGCGCGGCGCTCGGCGCATCGTACGAAGACCGCGATAAATAATACATGAGTGACCGGTAAGGAGTGTGTGAGTGCGTGCGCGCGCGACGGCGGCGTGCGGACGTGTGACGCACCTTGTGTCGCGGCGGCTTGAGCGCGTGCGGCTCGGGCTCGTCGGCCACCTTGCGGCTGAGGTCCTCGGGCTCGCGCTTCACGAGCCCCGCGTGTAGCAGCCCGGAGAGCTCGCCCAGCTCCGCCCCGTGCGCGCCATTGGCCGCCTTCAGCGCCGCGCCGGCCCTGCGGAGGGGAGACAGCGGTGATTGGCGCCGCCGATGCTGCGCAAGCGCTACTCGTGCCGCGACCTCGCACAGCAGCGCAGCGCGCACAGCAGCGTCGTTACATTTGATAAGTGTAACTATTCGCGCTATCATTACCGAGCAACTACGCTAACTGCCATATTGATAATTTACATGCCTTCACATAATTCCTACGTATATTCATCTAACTATTTTTTCGTCTGATTAATCTGTAGCACTTTTATTTATTTTTATCAAATAGCCGTAGCCTAGCCTTTTATTAGTGATACGTAAACAAACTATTTTGCCGTTTGGTATATACTTACTTGAAAAGAAAGGATATATAAAATTTCCAACTCTATCAAATGAGTACCTACTTCGGTACTCGTACCGACTTGATTATTGACTCGGAAAATTTTATCATTTAATAAAATAGTTATTTTTTTTCGGGAAAAGTGAGCAGGAATATTTGTAAATCTTTTATACTCTGGTGGACAGCTGTCACCTGGTACATTTTCCGGCTATGATGTCATATTTTTTTATGAAAAACAAATTTGCTAATATGTTTGTTAAGCGGATGCGTCCGCTAACGAAAATCTCAATTTTTTAATCAAAGTGAAAATTGAAAAATTCAACACCACAGAGGTCGTGGGTTCAAATCCCACCTGTGGTGTTGAATTTTTCAATTTTCACTTTGATTAAAAAATTGAAATTTGCTAATTTCAAAAACCTATCCAATGGGGTATCAAATGAAAGCGCTTCATGACCTGATTCGAAAAATATACGCTTGCACCGTCAAAAAGATAACTGATCGCATGTAGACGCAAGCTCCTTACTCTACATGCCCTAACCACTCTAGATTTTAGTCAAAATATATGTATGTGCCTTGGTCGTTTTGTTACTACAAGAACTATCGTACCTATCGTATCGTATCGTTCGTATGTATTGTATTATTTGGTAGTTTGTAGATAATATATATATATATATATATATAGACTTTGTACACGTGTTTGTCTATCTTCTGGTTCCTGTCTCCACTCAATTGCTCAAAGGTTAACTGGAAGAGATCCCTTTTAGGGATAAGTTCGCCTTTGTACCAAAATGTCCTTATTTGTTTGTATTTTTTGTGTTTTTGTTGTGTACAATAAAGTTATTACATACATACATACATATAACAGTAGCTCTAGTATAAGTTTTTTCGAAACATTAACTAATTCGAACGCGTTTGCGGTTTGTCTCAAAATGTATGAAAACGCTCTCACCGAGTTTGAAATACGCGCGTTCATCGGTTAGCAACAAATGTTATACTCGCTGTTTTAGTTTCCACTAGTGACCACCAGAGGCGCTGTTCACGTTCAAAAAACTTATACTAGAGCTACAGAAAAGTAATGAACAGTGAATATCGCCTCAGGCCCATGTAACGGTAGCGAAACGGAGAAGTACCTAGACATATTTTGACTAAGGTGTAGAGTTTGTGAAGATAGGGCTAATAGAGTTAGGGCATGTAGAGTTACATGCTTAGCTCTACATGAGAGAACGTACCAACGATATGCTGACGGCTTGGCAACATTTTACTTGATTATGTTTTTAGTGACTCGACTCTGAGTAGAGTGAGTTATTTTTTACCCAACCACTGGGCTGAAATGTAATAGTGTGGTATATTTTTGGAATCAGCCCATGAAGCCCTTTCATTTGATACCCCACTCGATAAGTTTTTGAAGAAAATATGTTTTTACCCATACAAAAAATTATGACATCATAACTTGAAAATGTACCATCTGACACCTGTCCAACCTCCAACCGAGTCTAAAATACTAAGACTCCTACTTACCTTTTCGGAAACAAAATTACGTAAATTTATCATACCTACATATCTGACTATGATAGTCTCATCCTTGTCTCATCGAGATGAAAGAATGTACAAACCTACAAAAATACATTCAACATATATTATCAAATCGACACAAATATATATTTACAAAAACTCCGCATTACAAGCCGCAGGATTCAGTGAAGATTAATTAAATAAAACAAAAGTAGTCTACTCGTAATGATAAAAGCTTCAGTAGAATTTGACGTGGATGTCAAGTTGAAAAATACAAGTTGAAAAGTACATCTTGTGTTCTGGCTGAGAGTAGGTAGGTAGATATGACTCCACTGACTCCTAGTGGTTTCATCAGATGATGAATATGAACGATAAGAATTCAAATTAGTATTGATTCACAAATAAAATGCCTAATTTAAATAGGTTGTTACGACTAGGTAAGTATTGCACAGCATTATATGTGGGGTGGGCATTTACCCCTTGGGAATTATGTCATATTGGGTAGGTATTAAGTTTTATTGAATACATTCCTTTTAAGGGACTATAGTACAGCTCATATGCAGCAAAAAAGGTCCCATGTCCAAAAATTATTAGTTTCCGAGGTATTGAAGATTCCCAAAATACTGAATACCGTTGAAACAAATATCGTAAAAAATACAGAGATAAATGGAGGAAAAAGACATGCTGCACTGGCACCGACCCCAAATAAATGGGAAAAGGGCAAGGCGAATGATGATGACATATCGTAAAAAAATATTTTAAGAATAACATAAAAAAATTAGGAGTGTCTTATTTGTCAACAATTGTATTTCATAATATCGGGTTCTACGTTCGTAATCAGTTTTCGCTACAAAAGCAGAAAAACCATGTTATCGGCTACACTGCTACGAGCGTAGCGCGCAGCACTCGTTGCCAATGAACATGTAAAAGGATACATTACTTACTCGTATATTCAATAACAATCATATTTCAAGTTAATCCAATAGAATATGTAAGTAGTTATGTACATCGATATTTTTTCTTGCATTCCTAATGAGAGTACCTATACTCTTACTTCTCCAAATATGTATTAAACTATTAACACGCCACTTTTTTAGTATTTTAAGAATCGAAGTAAACTACCAAGAATTTCTGGATACTTACATTGCTTTTAAATACGATCGTTAATAGCATATCTTTAACAGAATTGCATATTCAGAATATTACCGATGTACTACACGCATGACATATCAGATATCCATTTTAAGAGAGGAATGCAGTTTCTTGGAAATTCGTAACTCCATCGAGAGTACCTACCTATATAAGTATTAATTGCCTACTTAGCGAAATATTCTTAAGAAATAATTAGTAATACAAATATTTGACTCAAATGTGTGAAAAGCATTCGTAGTAAGAGTAAAATAGTAGAGGTAAGGACAGTGAACATCATATATAAAGTAGGTAGATAGTTGCAATCATATATCGTGACACCCTTACTCCTACAGATATATCTAAATGTGTTACGATATATTTCGCTGCTGCCACGATGCCGACTATACGAGCATGTACGAAGAACGGCTGCACATTTGTTTGATTTGTTAGCGATGCGGCCACCTCCGCACGTCGGGCGCAGGCGCGGTTTTCGTCGGCGCTGCGATGTCAGTGCACGCCGATTTATGATAATTGAAGACAAGTTTCATTGGCGTTCAGATGTTTATTTTAGATAAGAGCTCGCGCCGCACTATTTCATGCGTCCGAATTGGTCGGGACGTGCGACCTCCCGCGAGCTCGCTTGCTCGCCGCCCGTGTCCGATTGCAATTCTCGCTTTGCTCATACTTAACGATTTATGAAAGCGATTTGTAAGAGGAACGCGACGAGTGTGAAATCGCTCATCCGATAAGATAAACCGCGTGTGTGAAATGTTTTGGGAAACGTCGACATGTTTCTACAGAAGAGAGTCGCAGCGCGAATTTTATTTAACGGGTTATCATATCAGTTGTTATTCTGTGGCACCGATGGTATTGACTGCAGAGTGAACGGAACTGTACAAGTTCATTCAAATATATTTTTTGATAATCAGGGTCGCGAAGTGAAGTGGCATAGACATCGTTATTCATGCGAGTGCAACACAAAGCGGTGTTTGCTTGTCGTTCATTGTTGGCGCCTCGCAAAAACGTTACACAAAGCGCGCTTCGCTGACAGCTGAGTCGCGCCGCCTCGAAACACGACCGCCAACTTTTGCTCGCGGCCAAGCTTGCTGTCTCGTCAGGGCCCAAGCTCACGATATGACATCTTTTGTATATCATTCATTGGAGAACGATCAGGAGATATCTTTTTCAGATTTAACTTTAAGTATTTCGATCTAAAGAATTCAAATGACAGAACAAACTTGATTGGGAATATGAAGCGTCTAATAGACCCCCTGAGCTACCTACATACGATCACCAACCATGATGTACCTAAAGTATTTTACTAAACTAGAATCTAATAACGCAGCTGACGAAAATGAGATAAAATTGGAACATAAATGTAATTTACTTGAAAAATTGAGGTCCTATTTAAATATATGATCTATACTATGTACTCTACCAAACAGAAAATTCTTAAATAATATTTTTATTAAACTATGCGGACCGGTTTAAATGATAATATCCTCTCTAATCATACCCCTCGAGATATTTAGGAACTGTAACATGTAACTCGTCTGATACCCACTCGTTAACCACTTTCATTTCATATAAAAAAAAAACAAGTAATCAGTAGCAGTATATCGCATAATAAATGGTAATGCTGATAAATATTAACAACGAAAACTCGTCTAGAAATTGGCGTAGGTATATGTATCATAAATGAAGTCTCGTACGCGTTTGCTAGCAACTGGTTTACACATCAAATCTAGCTTAGACTTCGAACATATTTCCATGTAATTATCTGAAGTCCATAATCTGTTGCCCCAATTTCACCTGAAACGTATTCAATTTAAAAAATACCAAATCTATTGCA
The DNA here is from genome assembly GCA_951800055.1 of Cenopis cana. Taxonomy (NCBI): domain Eukaryota; kingdom Metazoa; phylum Arthropoda; class Insecta; order Lepidoptera; family Tortricidae; genus Cenopis; species Cenopis cana. Next base: position 8,074,488 of record OX637476.1, on the reverse strand, counting down.
GTACCTACTCTTACGAACACAATAATTTAATTTAATGTTAATGAAAGCTATAACAAATTACAACACACACACATAAACCACACGACGGTGCCACCGGAAGACCATCGCCGGCAGTATGCCCGCATATAGGTACGAGTAGGTATGCTCAGGTGGAACCAATATGTCTCACCACACTATTTTACATTTGTTATGCTGATGTAAGTATGATTTGTCTCGAATCAATGTTTCATATTCTTATTCTCACACAGCAAACCAATATTTTTTATACGCGGAATTAAAAGCTGGTTGCAACGTCCAAAAGCTTTCGTTTGTCAAATCTAAAATTTAAACTTAGATAAGTACAGTATAATGAATAGTAGAGATCAGTATCTGAAGCTCAATGTTGCCAAGGAAATAATTATTTTTGCTCCAGAACTTACCTGCCAGTAAACATAAATTATTTCCAATACTAAAGAAGAGCTGAATCCGTTATGAATCGGAATTCCCAAAGTTTAGATCAGATATCAGTGTCATGTTGCACATGATTACCATAACAGTGCAGGTAATAAAAGGATAAGAATGAACACCTCTAGCATCCGACTGCTACATTTTACATGCAAATATCTATTTTCTTATCAAAGCAATCGGAATACGTGGATGCAATTGCCATTATAATTATTTGCAATGTTTACTTAACACCCTTTCACACATGACGAGATCGCGACAATGCTGAGCAAGGGGTGCGCATGGGCAACCCTTTCTAAAGTAGGTGAGCATTGCTTCAATTCTGTGATTGAAAACTCTCCTATGAATCACAAACATGATAAATTAAAAAAAAAAAGAATTTAGGGCGAAATCTATATCGTGATTAGTTAAATATGATAACATTCTTCCTCATTTGTTTTAGCGGTGGTGTTAGGATATGGAGAAACTAGTTTAATTAGGTATTTTAATTTACTTATAAAACCTTGTATCTGTTATTAATGCGGTAAATTTAAGCATAGATGTTTCTTATTTTCTACGATCTGTTATTGATCAATGACTGTCAAGATATTTAATCAAAAATACAATATGTAGGAATAATTGACCAAGTTTTGGTTTAAAAATAGTAACACCTAATAACGAGACGTTGGTCATGTTATATGCAAAGAAGTAATTGTTGGGAAATGTAAAGATGCTTAATGATGAAGAAAACCAGTGAGATAATGAAGTGAGTGAACACTTGGTATCGGTATCGCGTTCGGTATCTCCGGCGGCGACAGTTTATCCGTCGCTTGACGAATAGATTAGAATCTATCGCGCGACGAGCGACCGCGCCGCGAGGCGCTTGCAACGGATGCCCGCATCGTAATGTCATTCTATTTGAATATATCATTTCACTAAATGTAGGTTTATTGCTACTTTTCTCACGGAACTAATACGTTATCAAAAACTTTAATTGAAAACGATTTCGCCATTAAGTAGAACTTTTGGTTACACATACTTGTAACGGTGATTAATATGTCGTTTAACTTTTCCCTTATCCTAATCAACAGATACTGACGGAAAGATAATAATAAAAATAAATCAGCGTGTCTGTCGGGTAATATATCGTTAATAATAATTCGCATGCGTAACGACTATTAATTCAAATTCTTTAGCTGACCGTTTCAATGGGAATGTTCGCATGATAAAGAATGGTCAACAAGAATGGTCAGCCCCGATTTGATATTTCGCTACGTGATGGCTGGCCAGGGACATAACGATGTTACTATCTTTTTATGCATTATCTTATAAGGGGGGTTGGGTGTTTCCAAGGGAATTGAATGGTATTAACTGCTTTACCATTAACAATACAGCCGGATCGTCAAGAGAGAACCGGTTCTGGTCCTAAATGGGTCACACGGTTCCAGCTCCTGAGTTTTTGCCGCGGCATTACCGAGCGTCGCACATTCAGGGATCCTTGTGAAGCTTTGTAAAATTATATTTTAATTTGCAGTCACATATTCATTTCATAAGCCGCAAATTTAAATGTTTATCTGAAGTTCCATCATAACTGATTCATTACATGTTTACTTGATTATTAGTGCTAATTTATTCTTACTTTTAGGGTCATATCAAAAATGGTGATTTTATAATTAACGAAGTGTCGCTACGAGATTAATTAACGCGGCAACAGGGGCACGTCGAACCTCCGCAATTTAGTATCAGAGAACTCCCACTGAACTGGCAACGCTATTAATGCCATTAATACTTGTGTAGGAGTATCAATGTTTATGTTATGTAATAAAGCGGTGCGGAGAGCGGAGAAAATGTTTTCCCGTTAGTGGTGAGTGTGAACAGTGACAGGGTCGAAAGGGCGCGCCCCTCCCCGCTGCATCCCGCCGCGCGTTTCTATGCTAATCTTAGAGTTAGCATTCGACAGCGTCCAACTTATATTAATGGTTATAGCCGCCCGTTTCCACTTAACAGCCATAATATCCGTAGTCCTGGCTATAACGGACGCTAGCGCTGGCTGCGCCCGCGCAGTACGCAACGCGTTTACGAAACATGCTCCCGCCTACGACTGATGTCGAGGATATTTATAAAGATGGAACTAGTCCGTGTCTGAGTATATTGAGCATTCAATTCAAATAATACGAGCGATTTAGACAACAAACACTGCAAGCCGAACCTGACGATGAACCTGGCGCTCAACTAGAGGTGGATTTGCATACAAACGCATAAAGAGACACAGCCCGGGGAGCGGGCAGCGGGCGCGGGCGAGCGAGCATTCGTTATAATTTTGAATGTATGAATGAGAAATAGCGCGCATCGTAGCGGGCGCGTCGCGTGGGCCGCGTGGCGACAATGCACCAGACAAGTCCTGGGCGTCCTTGTCAATGTGAGCCGCTTCCAGCCACATCCGTCTATTGTCATTATTTGTATTTATGCACTCCTGTAAACAGTGACGGAGATGACGAGCCGAATCTGGCCGCTGTCACATTCCATCTGCGCGCTCCATTCGAGGCGACCTGTCCCAGTCGTCCGGCCCCTCGACGTGTGAGGTGTTATGTAGGAGGCTTGCACCATAATGTCGCAGTGAGCACTCCAGCACCCCTTACCATTTCAGTGTCATGAAAGTAAAATTGTCCAAATGTATAATGTAGTCTTTTCGCAGTCATGCGCGGTAATCTTACTCGGCCTATTAACATTTTCATAGATTCAAACTTGTTTCTTTTATTACTACGTCGCTGTGTTTATGGAATATAATAAACCTTCATAAAAGTAGATATAAACGGTTAGCGGGGTCAAGTTAACATTATGCACTCCTTGTGTTAAAATGTGACACGGCGTTTGCTCATTTTGGGCCGCTATTCAAGGGATGCTGTTAACAACCTCTTTCAAAGAGCGAGCATAATTTAGATCGGGGTCGCATTTCTATAGGATTTCTTTGAATGCACTGACATTTTGAGCTTGAATCGCACGTATTTTCACGTATAATATGAATAAGAACCGACCATTTGACTGCATAGAAAAAGTTGACCCTGTTATAATGTTAGTAACATAAATGTATTAAATAGACTACTGCATACTTAAAACACAGTATAATTTACTTACATACACCGGGAACACGATTATAACCATTAACTACTATTAGAAAATACCCTAAAGACGATCGTGTGTGATAACGGATCTGCTCACCTCGTCGTCAATATTAAGTGACTATCGTGTGATATTAAATTTAATATAATATAACATTATGCAAAATAATATCCAAACTCGAGACGTAGGGATCGAAATCATGCGCAGTTGCGAACTCTCAATTCGTTAATCCCGGCATAGGTATTCAAATGAGTGCTTGTGATTTATTGAGTGGAACATTAACATTTTTATTATTTGTTATTCTTACACCTTTCATAGGGCCGGAAGCCACGCGGCCTCTGTCTCAGCGTACTCGTCCGTGAGACTCGGGAACACAAACCCCTATGCTTCAAAGTGCATAAAAACTCACTACAAAGATCGCATATTATCATAGTTTACATATAAATTTTACGCGAATTCATTCCGTATTCACTGTGCTTCGAAATTCGTCGATTATAATGATAATGCCTCCAATACACGAACATCATGATGTACGGCCGTGAGAATCGATTGATTTTCCGCGATCGTTTCTGATTGAACTTTGATTGTTGTCGATATTCGAGATTCGATTTGCATATTCGATTGTATCCATACCTTATTTTCAGAAGGTAATTATCGTTAGTACGTACCTAAGGGACACGGATACCTACACTTACATTCTGTTACGCCTGCCTTTTTCTGTGACAGATAAATAATTAATTAATGTGGGTTTATTTCAATATGTACTCAGAAAAATAATCGTTTCAAAGTAAGCCTTATCAAAAATGCAAAATCTTCTGAATTGCTATAGGAAAATAAAAGCATTCCTATATAGGCTAGACAAGACAAGTCTACATTTGAAAGTATTAAGAAGGAGCCAATAAGCAATTAATTAAATAAATCTGAGTTAAAGTATCGATGTTTTTTTAGACACGCAAAAGTTTATTCCCACTGCTGAGCATAGGCCTCTCTTCGAGTACGCCACTCGTCCCAGTCTTGAGCCAGTCTTATCCAAGAGTGACCGCGATCTTGCTAATATCATCGACCCATCTAGCCGATGGACGGCCGACGCTCCTTTTGCCATGAATTGGCCACCAGTCCGACACTTTTTTGGTCCACCTGCCATCACTCTGCCTAGTAATGAGTCCTGCCCAACTCCACTTGAATTTGGTAATGACATCTCCGACGTCACGCACTTTCGTGCGGCGTCGGATCTCGTCATTCCTCACTCGATCTTGCAATCTAATGCCGAGCATGGCACGCTTAGTGACTTGAAAAAAATATATATTTTCGTACGTCGATCACAGAGACTTGGTATGTAGAGTCGACCAAACTTTTAGATATGCTACGTCCCCTACATAAAACAGAACTTAGAATGGAAGGAAAATCACAGTTCTCTACAGCTGCCTATACCTTTATTTTGAACCGTAGAATAATCGGTTGACAACCGGATTTCGGGTGTTTTAAATCGATCTTCAACTTGGTGGTACGGAACCCGATGCGAAAACGTTTCGCGCTCCGCCTTTTTTTTAAATTGTATTTATTGCTTCCTGTTTTTTGCTTCACACGTTACAAAACCAATTATCTAATGATACCTACAAAATATATGTAACGTCATGAATGTACATTATAATTAATCAATTATATAATTAACTTACTTCTAATAATATAAAATATACTACACGTACCTAATTGCTTCATTTATGATCTAGTCTAAAACATTGGAAATTCTTGAAGGGTTAAATTACTAATTGTGGATGTGGGCTTTAGTGTTAAGGACCGTAAATATAAAATTGATTATTATAAATACGATACGGCGTGTAAGTTATCAACGCGGCTCATCCGTAATTTGTAATGCTTTTTAAGTCGGCTATAGCCTCGCCTATAACCTATAAGATATATTATCTACACTGCCTAGGCAATTTGCTCCTAGTTCGAATAATGGTGTTACTGAGAATTGAATGAGGCATATATATACGTATACTCGTATGTAGATTTTGTTGCAAAAATATATTTGCGGAAAGCATTTTCACGATTTAACTTTTGTGGACATGGGTAACATTTATAAATAAAGGAAAATCGGCTGCTCGGAGATTTTAATTTTGCATACCAATTTGATTTCAAGGTGAATTAGGGTAGAGGTATGTAGTTACCTACATGTATACCTACATTTGTACGCAGAAAATATAAAGATTCAGAATTAAATGCTGTGGTCTAGACATAAATTGTTGCCCTTACCGAGATTGGAACACTAGCTTTGTGTGCAAGGACCAATTTTGTGATACATTCGAAATGTAGAATACCTAAACGAGTCAAACAGCTAAATAAAAAGGCTCTAAAAGGCTTTAAAGGGTTAATTGCCAGACTAACTATTCTACAAACGACTTATGACATAAATCAAATACTACATTAAATCGATGTTATTGTTACTCGTAATAATAATTATAAATAGACTTAATTACACGGCTGATAAATGTGCAAACCGACAAAAAAAACATAGGTTACCAACACCAACGTCTATAATTGATCGTATCCTAAACATACCTATCGTTTATGTTTTTGCATCACAGCAAAAAGCATTCCTAATATTGAACTAGCCATTATACAAATGTATAATATAGTATGTACAATACAATGTATTATAATAAGGAATCGTGTAATGAGCAAGCTTGACGTAGAGATAAACTACGATAACATGTCCCGCGCCCCCAAATTTGAAAATGCTTGTATGTAATTGTGAAAGTATTTATAAAGTAGTACCTTTTTTGTTTTGACTGCTGTAACAGCACACACACACACACATACGTTGGGAGTCTTGGGGGTGCTTTAAAATACTTTCACAATTACAAAGAAGCGTATTGTATTTTGGAGGCGCGGGACATGTTATCGTAGTTTATCTCTAGTTTAAACTGATTATTGAAGAAGAACTCACGTCCAGACATCAGTCAGTTTCCCGTCTTTGTGCATGTCCTGCGCCTGCAGCGGCGGCAACTTGTAGTACTCGGTGACGAGCGCCTGCGGCTGCGGCTCGTCCACGCCCAGCACCGCCGACGGCGCCGCCGAGAGCGGGTGCTCCGCCGAGTAGTACGCGCGCCAAGACTCCCCGCTCACCTCCATCACCTCCTTGCGTCGCCTGCAACAAACAAAACGTAAACGTCACTCACTTCTCTTGTACACACACTCCGAAACCTTCGAGCCACCGAAACCCACAATGCATATCATTCCATCTGCCGTATTACGTAATGCAAATCGATTTTCATTCAGTCTATCGAATCATCGCGTAAACATAGCGTAAAATACCTGTACCCTGGCCTTTAGTTGTAAGACGGGGCCGACTACAACTTACGAACCAGTTATTAGGCGTGACCATTTTGGTACGGATACTGACCCCTGGTGGTTGGTGGGCACCAGCGGTCGTCCGTGTGACGCTCCGCGTGTTAATTGTGGAGTACACAGAGCCGTGAGTCAGCAAAGCGAGTGTCCGGTTCAACAATAAACCAGTAGTGATCGGAACGGGACGCGAATAAGCGCGGGGGCGACGGCGACGTCTAATTCGGGTGGTTTTTTGCGAGCTCGCGCGGAGCCGGGCCCGTACGTCACGGCCGGGCCGGGTCACCTGGTGCCGGCAACCTGATGTAGAACAGGTCCGTGGCACTTGCAGAACCGGAAGGATGCGAGGCAAATCCCTGCTCCCTCGCTAACCAGTTTAGGTCGTCTGACGTCACGCCCAGCGGTATCCGACGATGCAGACAAATAAATAAAAAATGTTGGAAGCACGCGTCGGACGGGTTTGACCGGATCGTAGCTCTACCTGATTCCTGTTCCTGGTCTCGTGTTGGTATCACGGGATGACGATGCTTATTTGTTTTCCTCCATTATCAAAATCAGTATCCTTAATCAATTCTAAGGGTGCTGTTTGCTTGAGTTAGCAATACCTATCAAAACATAGAAATACTATCTAAATACATAATACAACCATAGTCTTCGCTGTATCTAGTTAAAATAACTGTGTTTTCATATTCATTCATTAAAAGCGGTTTATACAAAGAACCTGTTAGTTTTTTCACGTATGTACACGACAATTACTCATACCTATGGTGTGCATCTGTATTGCGTCAATCATTATGTGAATGAATGGCTTGCCGACTTACTCAATGAATTGAACGTAAGTACATATTCCGCAGAATGTCATATTAGTTTCAAGTAAGAATAGAATGTGCGAATTCGATCAGAAAACTGGAAAAGCCAGCTTCTGGCATGTAACCAGCCGAAGCGTGAGTCATTTGACGAGTTAACTGGCAGGCGGCGCGGGGCCGGAGCGGGTGCAGCACGTGAATGAGATTCCGGTAGGTGCGCACGTAAAAATCGTGCAACGAATCTAACAGGTTTGCTGGGGTCCTTGCGAGGCCACCGGGACTGGTCTAACCTGCCCTGCGCACCTCAGCCACGAATTTCCGAACGTTTCCTATCGTATCGTACACATTACGCATCGGTGTACGTATATTTGAGTTTGTTTACATTCATATAGGAGTGGATTTGTATTCTAATATCTGGGGTACCGAGTCATCGCTTACGTAATCAGTTTGACAAAGCTTTTGTTGACTCTCACGTCTATAAATAATTAATTGATGTCTTTTCTTTTCTGTCGATTGTTCGAGCCATTTAAAGTTTCGCAAGTCGCCGACTCCTTGTCTGTTTGTTTGGTATTGAATGGAGCGATTAGAAAGTATAGCGCACAGCTGTCACGACGACGTGACGTACCTATGCAAGAGCGGAACGGATGGCTCGGAGCGAAGGGTTGAAGGAGACTTATTCAAACAAAACATTCGACACGGTCGTTCTTTACACGACCGTTACTCAGACAACATATAGGTATCCTTGATGTGTACCTGCGACACAACGGCTGATGTATGTGTAGGTAATGTAAGCGAAGCTTTATTGCAGTGGTCGACATTGCAAAAGAACTTGAACCAATTTGTTTTAGAAACTTTGTAAATCGGTGTAGACCATTCGATTTAAGCAGCTTGTAAACGGCTTCTCTTTTTTCAGAAGACACGTAAGGAACTAATGATTTGAATAAATGCTCTAGTTAATTATAAGTTTCAAAACTACTTAAACATAAGTTAGTTCTGATTAATGAAATGATATTAAGGACTACAGTGATATTATAGTTTGCGAGGCGGTGGGCAAGCGCAGCGCATGCGTGAGGGTGGACGGCGCGCGCGGCGACGACGACGCGAGTTTCGAAAGGCGGCGCTCGGCCACGTCCACGTCCGGTGTCGCGTTCAACTATCGATCATTCGGTTCGTTAATAAATAACACGTTGGCGTCTCTTGCCGCTTATCTTAGCTGCGCGGGCATGTGGAAAAATTCGGTGTCGGTGTCGTAACGGAGCGGCATGCATGTCTCATAGGGCTGCGTGCGCCCGCCTGCCGTGTGTGCTCTCCGGTCGTTGCCTCGCCTGCATTGCTTTATTAATCTCTTAATTAAAACTCGAACACCATCCAGCAAGCGGATTCTTTGATCTTATTCGTTAACCCACGTCATTTATAATGTATTTTTGCCCTTAACTAACTGCAGGATGTGCAATCGACATCGATTTACATTCCTGATAAAAAAAGTATTCCCGCACCTAAATATGCATACATGACATGCTGACTAATATAGGTAGGTGAGAAATTCACATAAACAGGATTAAGTCTGAATGAACGTTTACGTCGAACTTTCACGTGGATATCTTTAACCCGTCTCATATGCAATGACCTCACGTATCTCGGTGTATCCATAAACGTTAGAGGTGTATTGCGGCGCGTATTGAATCATGGTTTAGCGGAGCCGACTTCACCTCGGTCACCCGGCAGTCGCGGGCGAAGCAGGTGCAGCGGGTTCAAGGGAAAGTGCAGGGAGTGGCTCACTCACTACACGCATGTTTTATTTATCATCACTGATAAGAGAAATTGCTATCAATTGCCGATAACTTCTTACGACGGGCTAACTCTTTAAAGCTTCCAACTTAAATATATAATAACCGTAGTCCTTATTACACCGGATATCATATTATTATATGGCGATAAAAATTGTAACGCACGTTATAATTATTACGGCTAAAGCGTCATCTAGTCGTATTAACCACTACCTTACCGTCTAGAGTAGATAGACTTCGAGCCATAAGCCATAAAAGGTACGTTTGGGCACATCGGTATAAAAACGGCCTACTTACTATTTTGAGACGATCAATTACTAAAGTAAATGTGCTAGTGCGCTGCATAAGTGCTGAATAATGACGAGCAAGCCAAAAACTCCCTTTCTGATGTTGAAAATTTTAAGGTTTTAAAATAAGCTGCTTTTTTAAAATTATTTATTTACTGACTCATCTAAAGTAATATGTATATCTAAAAATATAAAAACAATTTAGGTATAAAAGCAACTTCCCCGCTTCCGGTAAATAAAGTGACTGGGCATATTTTTTCAAAAGGCCGTATCGTTATTTTATAATTCTTACAATCAGCAGTATACAGTATAACAAAACAAGCATAATTGCTCATTTGTAGTAATGTCGCAACAGTGAGATGTATTAATTGTTAATGTCTAGCAATAAGGCATTGTCGTATTCCCACATTAAGCCTAACGATCCAAGTGGAATGCAGAGTTGCTGCATTTCGTCAATTAAAGAATTCGCTGGATCGGATTGTGGCAGCGCTGGACGCGCTGATACGAAGAAACAAAAAGCGCATTCTTCATACCAGTATAAATAAATAAGGGATGAGTACTGAGCAACAGCGGGCAAGCGCGAGCTAACTGAGCGACGGGCATTTTCGACAAACCTCTTTTTACGCTGTGACGAGGAACGCATATGCGATGATTCATTTACGGAGTTCTTTACCTTACAAGTATGGCTAACATTATTACTTCTGTTTTCTTAGCAGCATTATGTACGCTCGACAAGAAATGTTTTCTCGGAAATATGCGCCCACGCAGATTAAAGATGGAAACACAACATGGGCACTAAATAAGTCATGTCTCCTGTCTGCGTAACTAGTAGCGGGCGAGTAATCTGAAAATTTAATGGCGGCAAATAATTACACTTCGCAGAAGCTTTCAATTAATATCTCCAAATGCGAGACGGCTCTGCTATCTATTACTTTTGTTCCAACTTACAATACACAGACATTATAGACTATGGGGCCCTATTTATGGCATCAGTAACTTTACCTACCGTTTGATTGTAAAATATCGTACCCCTCAAGGCTCCTAAAGGAAGGGGTGTCATTGATACTCCATTGTTCGATTAAGAATTTTTTTATTGTCTTTAACGCTTACCGCTATAAACATTTACTTGAAGCCGCGTAATTTATTATCTTACCTACACATAAGCTTTTAACAATTTACATCTGAACTTCAATAAAAGTAAGTATTATTTAAATATTAGTTCAATAACCAACGCATCTATAAAGTCGTTACCAATTTTTAAAATTGTAATTTTATTTGAAATTTGGTTTGGAAAAGGAATGGGAGCTACTGATTGAATTGGGTTTTTTTTGCAAAACCGTTGGATGACCGTTGAGTGACAGCGCCAAGGAGGTGACATTGACGCGAGCTCATTGAATATATTTGGAACATGCTCACTTTATGAAGTGTCCTTTGCATTGTAGTCGATGTGCCGGCTGGTCGAGACCGCGGACCGTCATTCTGATCCAGACATTGGACCCTAATTGAAAATTTAACTGCGCAATAAAACTCTCACAATATGAGATATAAAAAACCGGCCAAGTGCGTGTCGGGCCACGCGCAAGGTAGGGTTCCGTAGTCGTCCACCCGTTACATTATGTGGACTAAAAAGTTCGCAAACTTATATTTACTATGCTTTTGACAGAATTAACAACATTATCTAAGGTATCAATGGAAATTGTTCGAAAGTTTGCTTTTGCAAAGTACATTTCTGAAGTTCGACTATTACTCGTTAACTAGTAATGTCTATTTAGCTGTTATAGTTTTCCTTTTAAATTCATTGTATATACTACTACCATGATTTTTTTCACATGCCTAGGAGCCACCGTTTAGCTGGCAGGGGGGGGGGGACACTTGACCATAACGAAAATTATCACTTCAAAGCTTAATATCACGCTAACCGATTCTTGAATCAAAAAATACTCTTAGAAACCTTATAATATTTTTAAAAGAGCTATCCAACGATACCCCACACGATGGGGTTTGGAAGAAAAAAAAATTGCGCCACCACTTTACATGTAGGGGAGGTAACCTAAAAAAATTTTTTTTTCAAGATTTTATTCTACCGTTTTGTCGGCGTCATCAATATCTATACTCGTGCCAAATTACAGCTTTCTAGTACTAACGGTTACTGAGAAAAACGGGGGTCGGACGGACGGACGGACGGACGGACGGACGGACGGACGGACGGACGGACGGACATGGCGAAACTATAAGGGTTCCTTGTTTACTACGGAACCCTAAAAACGACATAACATTATAATCACATCGGATCAAGCGATTTGAAACATTATTAAATGTGTGCAAGGTTTCAGTTTTATTGCTTGCTCTTATTAATTAAACCTTTTCCGCACTTACCTACATAAACATTGGGAAATGCGGAAAAGAAGGTGGCACTAAAGGTCGTCTGACTGTAATGTGCACAACACCAGAGACGACATTTTACGCTTGCGCCTTTCATCGAAAAATGTTTTCATATCAAACTTTTTATGTCACTATCAGATTTTTCTAAACCAACTTATATTGATGTTTCTATTTTGACACACGTGATGGTTTTATTTTTATTGAATTTAATTATTACTTGTAGTAGGTACTTTAGCATAAATAGGAAAATTTATGCCAACAAAAAAAATACAATATCATAAAATGAAAGTTCGATCAATTCAAAATTTGACTAATTTATTTTATGGTGCCATTCGAAACAGTTTTCATAGACGATCAAATGTCTCTATGGGACCAACTACAATTAAACCACAATAAAGGGCAAAAATTAGGAACAAACCTATGTCGACTCTAGTGCGGAGTGCGGCCCTCCAAAACGCTCCTACTCATTGGTACTCAAATGACGTCACACGCACAGTATCGAACCAACCGTTGTATAGGAAAATAAGTATTTTGATATTTTAATCGTGAAATAATGTGATTAGGTACATAGTTCCCATACAATTTATTTTTACATAAGCATTCTATTGATACCTTTTATTTGACTTTTGCATTAGAAAAAATTACAGAATTTTCCGAATTTTCGATGTTAAACATCTTTTTCTTATTTTGGTAAAAGTTTATAACTTTCAATTAATTGTGATATTTTGATAGTTTACTATCCATAAAGTGACATCATGTTAATATATTCTAAATCCTAACATGTGTCAAATACCCAATTACAATTAAAAATATACCGCACAGAAGTCAGAACACGAAATTGTGGTCGCAACTCGCAACGCAAAGGACGTGATATAATTATTATAATTAAAAAAGTATTGAAATCACGAAAATAAAATAAAAGCCTATAAAAATCAGACCACTAAAGTGGCCGTGACACACATAATGTGTTATAGTTCAGTAATAAAAAATAATAGCTAAGTAAAATCTAAACATTCTAAACTGTCAAAATTCTTCTTCTGCCGACAAACTGTAATGCAGTTTAGTAGAGGAGTTCTACAATATCAATGTATGGGAGGGATATAATAATTCCCAAATATTGCTGAAAAATGTATGTTTTTGTACTTCAAAACGCAACTTGTTAAATATTATGATTCTGAACACTGCACAAGCTGTGCTCTTTAATTTGATACCACACACGATATTTTACGCTATTTTTTTTTCAAGATCAGTAAAAAAACATGTTTAGCACAGTCAGAATTTGGGAGATTTTTAGTATGTCAAAACAATACCAACAGAGAACTAAAAAAAACTAACTTACTAAGGCTATATCTCCTCTACTAGTTTGGCAGATATTTGATATCTTGTTAATAAAATCTTTTATGAATTAAATAAATTAAAAAAAACCGGTCAAGTGCGTGTCGGGCCACGCACAATGTAGGGTTCAGTAGTTGTCCACCCGTTTCATTATTTACTATGTTTTTGACAGAATTAACAACATTATCTAAGGCATCAATGGAAATTGTACGAAAGTTTTCTTTTGCAAAGTACATTTCTTAAGTTCGACTACTACTCGTTAACTAGAAATGTCTAGTTAGCTGTAATAGTTTTCCTTTTAAATTCATCATATATACTACTACCATGATTTTTTTCTCATGCCTTGTAGCCACCGTTTAGCTGGCAGGGGTGGGGGACACTTGACCATAACAAAAATTATCACTTTAAAGAATATCACGCCAACCGATTCTTGAATCAAAAAATGCTTTTACAAACCTTATAATATTTTTGAAAGAGCTATCCAACGACAAACCACACGGTGGGGTTTGGACGAAAAAAAAATTGCACCACCAGTTTACATGTAGGTACTACGTACTACGGTTACGGTACTAACGGTTACTGAGAAAAACGGGGGACAGACGGACGGACGGACGGACGGATGGACATGGCGAAACTATAAGGGTTCCTTGTTTACTACGGAACCCTAAAAAAGGTATATAATACTCGGTCAGTATAGCGTCACCGGGACGGTTTCGGAAATCGGAACAACCGAAGTTGAAACGTTATTATACACAGACAGACCAGGGACAGGCAAGAAGGGACAGGTGATTTGAAATACTTAAAACCTAACGCTGGGCTTCGCACTTGATGCACTTACGCGTTACCTTTCATAAGGAATTAACTAAATGACGGATTAAAAATGTCATACCGACGTCTTTTAACGGCAACATTTTCTTGTATTAAGATTTAAAACGTTGACGGAAATAAATTCAAACTCAAAAATTTCAAATAATCTGAAGTATAGTACATTACTTACCAAGGACGATAAAACAAAGAATGTCTCAGATCACAAGTATTTTACGCCCGAGCCGAAGGCAAGGGCGATAAATATGCGATCTGAGGCTTTTTTTATTATCGCCCGTGGTAAGTACAAAATTTAATGTCACCCCCTGGCCAGGAAATGCGGTTTTTCGCGCGAGAAACGTGCGATAATGGCCACTTTATGGCCAGGTGTGACATAAAATACATTTTACACTCAATTATTAGGGTTCCGTACCCAAGGGTAAAACGGGACCCTATTACTAAGACTCTGCTGTCCGTCTGTGCGTCTGTCACCAGGCATCTCAAGAACCGTGATAGTTAGACAGTTGAAATTTTCACAGATGATGTATTTCTGTTGCCGCTATAATAACAAATACTAAAAAACAGAATAGAATAAATATTTAAGGGGGCTCCTATACAACAGACATGATTTTTTGCCGTTTTTATAGATAATGGTACGGAACCCTTCGTGCGCGAGTCCGACTCGCACTTGGCCGGTTTTGTTTCTTTTCTTTTTTTTATGGATAACACGAAGACGTAAACATGCAGTCACGCAGACTTTTTCGCTGCAGTACGTAATAGTAAAACATAGTATTAAGGTCTGTGGTAGGCAGGCAATAGCTCTAACTATAAGGTGAACTAGGATTAAACCCATTACAGACGGATATTATAAAATAAAAAGATTATATAATAAAAATTATAGCTCCGTCTGTAACATATATTATGGCTAGCCATCATACGTTATTATATTTTGCGTACTAGTTGACAGAGTCCGAACTTTAAAGAAGTAGGTATGCAGAATATATCGTAAGGTACTTTGCAATAATTGATATTTTGGTATATTATAAAAAAAAGAAGAAAACCTTCAGTCATGTATATTATATTTTGAAATAATAAGCAAATATGCATGAGTTCTATGTCGGTTAGATAGGTTTTAACATAAACTGTACACAAATAAATATCACAAATCATTTTTACTGTTCACATGATGTATACATGAATAAATAAAACGTAGTACAGTTTAGTTGTTACAAGTGGCAGACGAAGTTATTACACTAATCGTCTTAACACACGGAACACGGCGGACAAATGTTTCGGTTTCACCACAAATCATAATGAAATATTTAATCGATGTTGCACGCATTAGGCGCGCTTAGAGGTGTCTTATTAGAAGAGTTACGAGCTTAAAGAGAAGAGACGCCCGCGGTGCACGGTGCCCGCCTTACATACGAACCACGATAAATGCATCATTTCCGTTTACTAAGACTTTTCTAATTTGAATGACCGTGTGTGGTCCATTTTCAGTAAGAAGGCGTTACCTAATAGCTTATAGCAATCCTTATAAATCAGAAACAACTATCTGCGCGGGCGGAAGTAAAAGTATTAGAATTTAATTTAATTTTAGTTTTAGAAACCAATTGGTTACACCTGGTTACACCACACCTTAAAACAGTTGCGAGAATTAAAAAGTTATTTTTGCCCAACAACGTTTACTCGCGTTAGACAAAGATTGAGTGAGTCGTATGGGCTGATTAAACCACTCGCGTTTCAATGGGAATGTTAATGCTCTCAATTGTGTGCTAAACGCGATACTAAACAGAGTTCTGAACAATGAGACGATGCTGTATAAATTTTATAGGCATCCGAATAAAAGCTTATGAACAGATTTGCAATTCTTTAGAATGAGATTAAAAACGTTGATAGGTTATAGTTTGTGATGAATTCGGCGGCATTCAGTAAACAAGCATGAAGGTATAAATTAGAAGGATGTCGCCTGCGCCGGCGCACAATGCGCGGCGCGGCGCGGACTGTATTGTGCCGTGCGAATTAAAACAGGTTGCGCTGGCAGGTATCTATACGCTGTGATTTATGCCCGATTATGCTATACTCCTGCGACTATAATTAAATCTCGGTGCCATTATACCCCAAAGATCTGCGACACTGCGCTATGCCCACGGATCTACGCGATCGTGATTTACTACCCCAGCTGTGGCACTCTGTTGTCTAAATAAACAACTAGTAATTTTATCAATTCAACACTAAATCTCATTATTCTCATTGTTTTAAATTTTATACTCTAAAAACCTAAAAATAACAAGAACATCAATTTACCGGTATTCCAATATGGTAAACTCGGACTATGCCGTGATATGCACAATTCCGTGATACCAGGAGGGGCTTACTACCGTGACGTCATCGCGCCGCGCAGAGTACATGCCGCCGCCGGCTCACACATTGTGTGACTATTCAATGGCTGCGGAGCAGCGTTACGGATCGCACGCGCACGCGCTTGTACGATCATAAAAAATAATTCTTTTCGTGTAGTTTCGTGTTAAATAATAATGTCAAAACCACAGCATTATTGTATTGCAGCAGGTTGCACCAATAATAATAAGAACGTAGACGTAAGAACGGTCATTGAGTTTGGTATTCACCAACGGTTGACATAAAAGAAAACGAAAATGAAAACGTTGGTTCTAAGAAACCTCTTTTATTTTTTAAAGTGATGCCTTTAAAAATTATATAAAACTTTGTATCCCCTGGTTACATGTATGGAGTGCCCCCTCCCCCTACTTTAATATTTTTTCGTCATTTCACATCACTTTTACGTAGCGGTTCATACGAGCAGAACACACCTTCCTGCTAAATATTTTAATTGTATTTGTAGTGCTTATAGTCTCCGAGTACATCGGCTGTCACATACAGACGAAAAGACGGACGGACGGACGGGTTCCGTTTTCACCATTTTGGCTACGGAACCTTAAAAGTACTAGTCGTAATTGTATTGTAAACAATACTACTAATAATAATAAAGTACATATATTAAAATAGGTTCTCGCTGGTGGTAACCCTAGCGCTGAGGGCGGGGCCTCGAAAGAGCGCGTTGCGTGCGATAGAAAGAGATGGCCACGTTTAGGCACGTTTGGCATACCTAAACGGGGAATTTGTTAGCAGAGAAACTTCTGTACTTGTACTATTACTTATTCTGTGGTGATACTCACACTACACTTTGCTTTTTTTGGAGTCACTCGACAAAGTTTCATGGATTTAAATTATACCACCCGGCGAGAAAACAAGTACTCTTTCCGTTAAAAAAGTCTTACAGGATTCGGGCAAGCGAGAAAGTAACATTTCGCAAATTTGTCACTCGAAATGTGGTTTTGCCGGTGTGAGGGGGGTGAGTGGTAGCGGTCAGGCTCAGTTGCAGTTTTGACATAAAAACTTTTATTAATTACGCTGCAAACTTGACTAAAGTATAATTATATCCTTAGTTTGCCATAGAAAGTAAAAATGTTACCAAATTGTATTTATTTTAATATGTGGGCAAGAGCTTATTTAAGAACGCTACAAAACTACGATTTTGAAAAATTTTCGACGAAGTGATATCACGGAATTAGAGGTGATGATTTTATAAAACTTGGTTGATTGGTAATACAATTAAAAATCGTTTTTTTTTTCTTGAGTTATTATTATTTTGAAGTTTGAAGTTGTGATTTTTATTACCTCCGCTGTTTAATATTAGGAAATATGCATGTTTCAATTGTTTCAAATTAAAAAACAGACTTACATAAATATTTTCTCGTTCTTTTATAAATGGTTGATCGGGTAAGTAGTCTATAAAATAGCATTATGTAGTAGGGATCCGCGGGTAGGGGTTTATCCAGAAATCGCGCGAGATTTTTTGGGCCACTTTTAGGCCCCCCCTCCCCCCTTGGTGATCTTTGGTGAGGTTTTAGACGACTCCCCCCTCCCCCCACGAAACTTCAAGTGTATTTTTTAAATTTATCACCACCTATGAAGTTTTTTAAGTAAATGAAGTACATTAGTTGATCTTATTCTTATTTTGGTAGGTATATGCGTTATGACAGGAGGGGCTTACTACCGTGACGTCATCGCGCCGCGCAGAGTACATGCCGCCGCCGGCTCACACATTGTGTGACTATTCAATGGCTGCGGAGCAGCGTTACGGATCGCACGCGCACGCGCTTGTACGATCATAAAAAATAATTCTTTTCGTGTAGTTTCGTGTTAAATAATAATGTCAAAACCACAGCATTATTGTATTGCAGCAGGTTGCACCAATAATAATAAGAACGTAGACGTAAGAACGGTCATTGAGTTTGGTATTCACCAACGGTTGACATAAAAGAAAACGAAAATGAAAACGTTGGTTCTAAGAAACCTCTTTTATTTTTTAAAGTGATGCCTTTAAAAATTATATAAAACTTTGTATCCCCTGGTTACATGTATGGAGTGCCCCCTCCCCCTACTTTAATATTTTTTCGTCATTTCACATCACTTTTACGTAGCGGTTCATACGAGCAGAACACACCTTCCTGCTAAATATTTTAATTGTATTTGTAGTGCTTATAGTCTCCGAGTACATCGGCTGTCACATACAGACGAAAAGACGGACGGACGGACGGGTTCCGTTTTCACCATTTTGGCTACGGAACCTTAAAAGTACTAGTCGTAATTGTATTGTAAACAATACTACTAATAATAATAAAGTACATATATTAAAATAGGTTCTCGCTGGTGGTAACCCTAGCGCTGAGGGCGGGGCCTCGAAAGAGCGCGTTGCGTGCGATAGAAAGAGATGGCCACGTTTAGGCACGTTTGGCATACCTAAACGGGGAATTTGTTAGCAGAGAAACTTCTGTACTTGTACTATTACTTATTCTGTGGTTATGATAACGATATTTCTCGGTATGAAAATATACGTACTTGCATCTAGAATAGCAATCGTATGGTCATGACACTCATGACCTTAAATCAAACCTCGCACGAAAGACTATTATTACTGGCCGTAAACCATGTCATTTTTAAGGTTCCGTACCTCAAGGGTCCATACGGAACCCTATTACTGTCACTCACGCGTCCCTGCGTCCGTCCGTCCGTCCGTCGTCTGTCACACAGGTGTTACAGCCAAACGGTTGAAGCTATAGGCTACAAATTTACACAATATAAGCATCTTGTTGGCCCAAAGCCATACAAATAGTCAAAACTTATTTTTAAATGTTTTAAGGGGGGCTCGCTCCCATACAGCTAAAGGTGGGCGCGAAAAAAAATTGTTATCCTACTCTATCGAGTGGGGTATCATTGTTTAGAGCTCATTGAGTAGATAGTTACTATATTTTTATTTAAAAACATATTGGAAAACAAAGGCATGAGAAGCCACCAAAGTAAGCCTTTCTTTATAAAATTTTGTTCCGAAGAAGTTTTTAACTTCCTTAAATACCTCTAAACTTAAAATTTGGTAATAATGTTTGTTATCTTAATTTTGCGGTCGGTTCGGAACCCTAAATGTGCGAAGTCCGACTCGCACTTAGCCTGTTTTTTAATATGATATACAAATGAGAGCGTCAAAATCTGTGGTCAAAAATAACCAAAATTTGTTTTATTTTTTAACTCCGTGAGTAAAAAAATGTTTAGCTAGTTTAATTCCGTTATAACGTAATTAACAAAGTATGTATCACGGAGTTAAGCTGATTATCACGGTTTTATGCGACTTGACGAGGTTTATAAAATTTGCTGTATCTCGTAGAATATCCCTAACAGAAAGGATCTTCTTTCACTATACTGTGGAAAACGGACCGATTTGTGTTCTGTTAAAATACCAAATAAATAATCGAATACAAAGTTGACTTTTTCATCCAATTACCATTTTATAACGGAATTGGGCAAGTTTACCCTAATAGACACAGCTGGAATACAGCTAAAGGAACCGTTCTAACAACATCCTAAAAAACGTCTGCATTGGAACAAACATTAAGTACCCATACACAACCAGACGAGTCAATAAGTATTAAGTATTTAAAGACCCCAAAAAAATACAAATATTTGTCGTTTAAGATAAATTATCGAACACCGCTTTGAGAAAAAAAATAGCAATAAGCTTAACAAGTGAGGTGTTGTGGACAGACAGCGCCTCGACTCCGACAACTTTTTAACTGTACAAAACTTGCAAACAACTCATCAACCTGACAATTGTGAGAACGCGATCAATTATACCACAATGTTGTGTAAATATAGTAATTGACAACAATAAATACAGTATGAATTAAACGAGGAGGAACGTTTTCATTATCGGCCGCTGCAGTTAAAATAGTGCGTGTGTCAATCATTTCTCGGAGCCATCGGCGGTCAGCGGCGCGGCGAGGCTGGCAGCCTGCGAGATAAGCTTTTAATTGCCTTCGACGCCTATTTACATATTGTAGAAGATACTGGTAGATCTCTCGCAATTAGGGGCGTATTCGTCTTCCTTTTACGCCTCAGAGTGGTCGGGGATGTTGCATTTGATAACATCTGTTTGACGGAACGATTAAACGCTCTCACGAGGAAAATCTGCATCAGCTACACACGACACTGTCGTGTTCATACTCAGCCTTACATATCGGCCAAGTATAGAATATAATAATATATATATCTCTACTCAAGCACGCACAAACACCATTTATAACACTATTATAATTAATAAATCTATTCGTCTAATAGCTGGCATTAGCATGTTAAGCGGTTGCCATGCAAATAAGTATCGAAATAATAGGTAAACTTACAATTTATAGCACGTTTATATTGTAGGTAAGAATTTGATATCAGCGACTTATTAAAATAGTTATAAATTAGAATTATCTAGATTATACTGTTTCTAAAACAGTTTTGAATATTCATGCAGTAGCCGACACAGGTAAGTAGCATACATACATAGGTTTACGATGTTAGTACTAGCCTAAATAGGTTCGAGTAGAGTAAAAAAATAACCCATATAGTGAGACATTTATTTATAACAATAGTAATTGTTCAGCCTGATCTGCATTGTTAACAATGTTAATTAGCACGAGTACTTGACTTCTCAGAGTACCTAGGTATAGGAAGGGATTCGCACAAGATATAGGTACATTTAGTTATGTATGTATGTAATAACTTTACTTGAATTGAAACTTTCGTGAGACATGTCGCCCGAAGTGACAATTAATACGTGACTTTTAACCGTTTAGTAAAATAAATAACTTTATTGTACACAAAAAACACATAAAAAATACAAACAAATTAGGACATTTTGGTACAAAGGCGAACTTATCCCTAAAAGGGATCTCTTCCAGTTAACCTTTGAGCAATTGAGTGGAGACAAAGTATATATATATGTGTGTACGCTCTAGTACCACTTTAGGTGTTACTTTCGTTTTTCAACTCCTTTATAATCACTATTAGTTACAACAGAGATAAATATAACTCACATAAATATGTTAAGGTTATAATAATGCCTGTATCTAACGCTAAAATGTTAGTTGGGCATTATATTAAGAGGAGGGGTAGGGCAAGCTCTCTCCATACAAACTTTGTGCAGGATTTACATCGTTTGTGTTTGCATTAAAGTTATGATTTTTGGTCAGTATGCTTATTTTTCTCATAGCTATTTCGTGATGTAATTTTTTTTTAATTATTTTATTTTTTGAATTTTTTATTTTTGATTTTTTTTGAAATATTTGGAAATTTTCACATCACGATCTTCGCATATCTAATATTTACAACCAAAAAAAATATGATATTTGGTAGTGCCAAAACCGACGAATAAAACCTGCACAAAGTTTGTATGGGGAAGGCCTTGCCCTACCCTGCGCCTTAATATCTACGGTTTGTGTACAATTATTTATTAAGCAAAAGAAATTAAATAATTAAAACAGTACACCTTAAAAATAACCTAAAAATAAACCTTATATTAAAAACTATGTAAACTACTACTTACAAAACCAATATGTGATGTGTTGGGTACCAGACAACAATGTTTACGTGTCATACATACATATATATTTAATACATATAAACACTTAAATACATGGGAAACATCCAAGACCCGGAAACAAATATTCATGCTCATCACACAAATATTTGCCCGGACTGGGATTCGACCCCAGGACCGCCTGCTTCGTAGGCGGAGTCACTAACTACTAGGCTTAACCAGCCATCGAAGGTATGTAGCTATTTGTTAGAAGCGGATATGCCGTTTATGCGGATGATGAATTCAACCAAAATTAGGCTTTATTGCCCATAACTTTGGTAGTGTCCACTGGAAAGGCGCGCACCTAAATCCGTGTATGAACCAATCGTATTTAACGAATGCTTCTTTATATTAAATTAGCTATAATACGGTATTTGACACATATTACGTAAAATTTATAACACAGTGTAACTTTTTGGATAGTTAGCCATCAAAATATCACAATAAGTTCTAAAATATAAAATTTTACCAAAATCTTAAAAAGATATGAATCGTCAAAAACTCAGAAAATTATGTATTTTTTTTACCGTCCAAAATTCAAATAAAAGGTATCAATAGAATGCTTATGTAAAAATAAAGAATAAATTGTATGGCAACTATGTACCTAAACGCATTATTTTACGACTAAAACAGCAAAATACTAATTTTCCCATACAACGGTTGGTCGAATGCTGTGCAAGTGACGTCATTTGCCAGGGCCAATTTGTAGGAGCCTTTTTGAGGGCCGCTAGCGGCGAGCTAGGTTTGTCCCTAATTTTAGCCCTTTATTATGCTGTTGTTGGTCCCATATAGACATTTGATCGTCTCTAAAAACTGGTTCGATCGGCATTATAAAAAGAAATTTAGTCAAATATCGTATTTTGCCTAAAAAATGTATAGGTTATTGTCACCTGTCATCGATTTATTTGCATTTGCCTAATGTAGATAAATATGTGCTATTAAAGAGTACAGTAGTCAAAGTCAAAATAATCAAGTGACTGTACATATAATTATATACCGTAAACCGGGGTTACTTTAGGAAAAAAATGGGACTATTTTGATAGATTGAGAACACTTATAAAATCATCGCTAATTATGTAGTGTGATTCAGTTTAGTAAATTATTAGAAACTTTTCGAAGGTATATACCACTGACACCATGTCAACCAAATAATAAAAAGATAAAAAAAAGTTTCATAATATAGAAATCAAGGAAATCTATTTTGTTAGCAGTCAGGGGTCCTTATATTTTGGTTTTACTTGTGTAGTGTATGTAGTAAATCCCCCGACTGCAACAAAATAGATTTCCTTGATTTCTTTATTATGAAACTTGTTATCTTTTTAATGCAGTCGTGTTTTTAGGGTTCCGTAGTAAACAAGGAACCCTTATAGTTTCGCCATGTCCATCCGTCCGTCCGTCCGTCCGTCTGTCCCCCGTTTGTCTCAGTAACCGTTATTACCGTAACCGTAGTACCTACATGTAAACTGGTGGTGCAATTTTTTTTTCTTTTAAACCCCACCATGTGGTTTGTCGTTGGATAGCTCTTTCAAAAATATGATAAGGTTTGTAAAAGCATTTTTTGATTCAAGAATCGGTTGGCGTGATATTAAGCTTTGAAGTGATAATTTTTGTTATGGTCAAGTGTCCCCCCCCCCCCCCCCCCCTGCCAGCTAAACGGTGGCTACTAGGCATGTGAAAAAAATCATGGTAGTAGTATATACGATGAATTTAAAAGGAAAACTATCACAGCTAAGTAGACATTACTAATTAACAAGTAATAGTCGAGCTTAAGAAATGTACTTTACCTTAGATAATTGATTAATTCTTTCAAAAACATAGTAAATCAAACTAAAACTCGTTGAAAATTTATTTCAAATTTTTTAGTTTGAAATACATTTTATATATATTTTTGAAATCGTCTCTTCAAATGCTTCATTTTGATACCCGACTTGCTAGGATAAAAAAAAATGTTTTCGGAACACACAAAGGGGAGTGCACCGTCCGCCATATTGTTTTTATTGCAACGTCACATATCCTATGTTACTCGGGATGACGTAACAGGATTCCAACGATACCTCACACTATGGGGAACAACGAAAATCACATACATACATGAAACCTGAAAACATTACACTCCTTTTTTTGGGCAGTCGTGTAAAAACAAAAACAGGGCATTAAACTGGATGCTTAAAGTCGTCCCTCAATTTGTAAGTAGCCAGTTTACTTTGATGTATTTTCTCAAATGTATCCAATTATTTAATTTGATTCAGTATTACTTACAAAAAATAGTATATAGCAGTAGGTGTTACCAACCTTACTACTCACGAGCAAAAATAATGCACACACTTTGTATTGAACTTCCATAGAAAGAGTACCCGTTATTTTTACTTTTGAGTGTTGTAGCCTTAACGCAGCCGCCGTACTCGTAGGAAACGTATAAAGCGCCGATTCGGCGCCTGCTAATTGCGGAGGTGGATAATTTACGAGCAGTCTATTTAGACTGCGCTCCCCCGCACCCTCCCCCTCGTCGAATAGCTTACTTTTCCGCCCTCGGAAAGCCATAATCAGTTGATATTCTAATCTGAAAGGTATCGCAACCGTTAAGCAATTAATGATTAATGCAATTACTGACTATAAATAATTTGTTAAAAAGGCATAACTACAATCGCGTCATATTTAACATACATAGACTAACTCCCATTCTAGTTACATTGAGAAATTGACATCAACACAATTATATATAAAAAAATGAAAATATGTATATTGGTTGTTAGTTAGTAAGCATTCGGTAACATGTGTATTCTTAAAATGTGTTTACAATATCTCTCACTTACAACTTATCAACGTTAGCAATGTTGTTAACCACATGCCATGTCCCTTCGAACAGTACCGTAAACAAAATTTATGAGCATTGGAAGGAATTTTGTTCCGTAGTCCCGTCCGCGAATACCCACACGATCTAATCAGTAAGTGTTCCTTTCCTTTAACAGTCTTAGTTATTTGCAGAATACTGAGCCCGGTCCGTTGATTGGACGATTAAATCTCTCATTTATGGGATGCGAAGCCATCTTGATTTTTTTGCGCAAACATAATTTTATAGTTAATTTACGTGCGATAGAGTAAAGCGGTCGTCCGTTCTCGGCGCTCGGCCGCCGCCCGCCGCTATCTAAATGCAAATCGGATAGGTTCGGTGGATGTCCACGATAAATCAAGACGTCAGGCGCACCGTTACCCGCCGCCCGGCCGCAGGCGCAGGCGCGCGGCCCATACGTCGCCCCGCGATATGCCACATACAATACTCTACACCATAGCAACGCTATTCCAACACACTTACACCATGCGCCAATTTATTTAAAACGATTACATTCCATTAAAACTAAGTGGACAATTCTATTGTAATTAAGTTCAGTCATAAAACCATTTACGGCTGTTCCAGGACTACTTGCTATGAATATGTTTTACGATGGTTATATGACAGTATTTAAAAGGTGTAATATGGTTTTAAACCCATCCCATAAGTGCCGTTATCCAATAACAATTATTCTAAAAGTGATAAATACATAACTTAGGTTTTGTGTTTTAATTGAGTATCTTAAAATATAAATATTATTGCGACTATTAAATTATAATTGCAAGTGTGTATGGATTAATACTACCCGCGATACGTGGTAGTAATTATCCATATCATACACGTACCTACGTACTACAAAACATATCGCTCTTATTAACTTCAGTTGTAAACCTAACCCCAGTCGAATGGTATGTTATGGGTACGGTACGCCTAACTCCTAATGCCACTCGTCATCATCATTATGTATGTTAAAAGAACCCGGGGTCCGCTTTACCACCTAATCTCAAGACTTGGCGAATTCGCCAGTTGACAAACTGCCATCTGACCTTCCAACCCATAGAAGGCATAGAACATACAAATAGCCATAGGTGAAATATATGTTGCAGGTATAGTGCCAAATCTTGTAATATCAGTATGATGACTTGATGACACTTAACACGATATGAAAGGGTATAGATTATCTTAATTGCTGAAATCAATTCCCTATTTTTAACAAAAGGAGCTCATATCTGTTATCAATGATCATGCTGTGACGGGTGCGTGCCTACGCCACAATTCGAGGCAATGGAACCACAACCACTACTTGCATATTATACAACTGAAGTTTATAGAACTACATTTCGTCATCGCTTATTCTTTGGTTTTCGAAAAGAGATTCCTATAAACCCAAGTACGAGGACTTATTTTTTTGCGTTGTATTTGAATTATACAAAATTGGACGGTGTAATTTGGAAACCAATAAGAAAAATAACACCAATTACTCATGTACGGCTCCATCTTGCGTGCCCGTATATGGCAAAGACGTCTTATTAGCGCGTTTTATCAAGTTAAATCTATGTTACAATGTTTTCCAATAAGCGCATTTATCATATGCAATATAAAGCATTGAGTTTACTTGCATTAAAAAAATCTTAACTAAACTAATTTTATGTTTCAAGTAAACATTTTTGTACGCATTCATAACTGACTATAAGATACATGCATGATATTAGATTAGGTTGAGATACTAACAGTGAACTTATTAGAAACGGAAATCCATTCAGAGACTACAACTTTCTGATTGGATTCTGCAATATACTTATTTAAGTCAAGTCACGCCCGGCTCTATCTCCAGAGCGCTTAAGAATGACATGTTCCAATATCGTGTAATGGCTAGCTCGGATACATACATATTTATGCAATATCAGGTTAATTTCGAGTCGGAATAATAAAAGTGTTCAGTAGCAATCAGACAACCACACAATAATTGTCGCCTGCGCCGCGCCCGCTGCGGCTTCGATATCATAACCATTTTTTATAGAACCCGCTCAACTAGTTGGAATCTTATTAGATTAGCCGTGCTCAGGTCTCGATATTAAAAATTATCTCGAATCGGATCGAACGGAAATGTCTCAGTAATAAAATAGTTTTCTGCGTCACTTTTTTCTCTTCCGTTCTTATTTACGTTTAATCGTTTTTATAACGCCGTTGATCGTTCGCATTAAGGCAAATACGATGGATACCGGACGCTTAATTGGTTTATAAATCATATTAGGGAATTACTCACAAATGTAAATGGTGAATATATGTTTTCTTACTTGCAAAGTTTTCTTACTTATTCACAGGTAATAAATGTCCAGTCCGTAATGGAGAGAGGTACATATTTACCTTGTAAATAGTTATCAAAGAGCACGCAGTGCGCAATGCGGTGTCGCTCGTGCAATGTACGCTGAGTGTTCGTTAATGGATCTATACATTTATTTACATCTCAATCTGATCCATTATAAATATTCATTTGCAGCAGCAGTTTTATCTTAGTGGCAATAACGGACTCCTTGTGTAAAATAAAATATTCAACATTTGAATATCAAAATTTATTGCATATTATTACCTACCGCCCCCAATACGTCATGCATATCGTAATACCTACTCATTAAGAAAAACACCCCAAACCTAACATAACACATACATTTTGATCATAAATTATATAAACGTCGATAAATTATAATCATAAGAGTTGGGTTCTCGTGTCAGAAATTAGACGACCGACCGTAGATAATGCGCAGCTACTGAACTTTAATTAGAAATGTCAAGCAGTCCCGAGGAAATTTTCGATTAAAGCATTTTTCGTCGTTGCTAAATATAGGGGAGTCAAGAAAAAGATGCAATTTTATGTAGATACAGACACTTAGCGGACACAATTATGCAAATCTGCTGCGTCGATTATTGCATAGTAACTACCGGCTAGTTGCGAGAATTGATCGCCCGGTGCGCCCGCGCCGCTAATTACCCACCTAGCTTTCAGGAAAACTTGATGCATACCTCAGACCTTACATTTGACTTAGGTGACTTGTCCCATTTTGTTTGACTTTAAACCCATGTTTAATTTTAAACTTACGATCCCATATTCAGAGTAAAGCGGTAAACGCAACAAAATACCAGGTAATCATGAAAGTTACGGCTCCAATACAAATTGGAATTGCCGACCTTATATTATGCGCCGAGCGCAGTCGTGGGAGAGCTTACCCCAAGACTATACACATGATAATTTTTCACCAAAACTCTTTGTATAAGCAATTATAAATGCATTTTGTCGGTGTGTCTGTCATTAACTTAAACGTACGATGTTATTTTAAGGGCCGTAATGGCGGCTCAGCGTGCCTCCGCTTTTTGCGAACGCTCACGAAAAGCTATGCATTTAAACGCTTGAATTATGAATTACAGTATTGAGTGTAAACAAGAGTTGCTGGGAGGCATAACTTGAGCGTGGAATAAGCTCTAATCGTGCTCAAGTCATAGATGTATTCCATAAAAGCGTATTTATTACTCATATTATCTAAATTATACCACGACACTACCTACATGAACTATCTATGGCACCCTGACCAGACATATACTAAACGTTTAGAGGTATTGAGGTCGTTTACAATATTTAACGAAATATTATTTATTATTTATGGGCAAGATTTTAAGGTAATGAAACAGGTAATATAAGAAACTATATTAGACACTACAAATTCCAAATAAAAGGACAAAGATTCAAAATGTTGGCTCCTAGCAGGTTTTTCTGGCATACTCGGCCAATCGCTCTAGCCTCTCTAAGCTACCGGAGCAACCACGCTCGATCCCCAAAATCCTCAACCGTTCCCGTTTACAACGCCTTAAGTAGGCGTGCAGCGACATCGACATCTACCTAGAAGACTCACTGACGTCTCGAATTACGATGAGAATATTAGACACGATGACGATAATTGAAAAGCCGAAACGACGCAAAAGTTGATGTCCTCTCACGAGGGCTTCAGGTAAAGCTTCATCCTCTTATTATTATCATTAGCTTTAGCTCGTTGTAGTAAACAAATATGCATGTGTACGCTCGTTGAAGTCTTTTGTTATAGGAGCGAGGCGCGACGCCCGCGGCGACCGTCGCATCTTATTATCGATCTGTGCCGCAACGGCAACAAACGAGTCGCCATTGTCTCACTAAAAAATATACTGTTACTGTTTACACCAACATCCTAATACATACGTTACGCAAGCTCAACACCCAGAAACAATGGCGGTCTATAGATCAAATTACTATATTGATTCACAAAGCGTAAATTCATTCTGTTATGACAGGCGAGCATAAATTCTCGGCAGGACCCTCGGATGCTGCGAAACAATAAGAGTCTCCCATCAGGCGATTGTCAAAACTGTGAGACATTATCATAGGCCGCCGAGATCCAACGGACAAGAGAAAGGGGTGAACGACACAAAGGCCGGGGTCGCGAATTGTCTATTTGATGATAGGGGACAGACAATGGTCAAGTGTGCACCTCGCACCGTGTGAAATCGCTGCCAATTTCAAACCGCTGCAGCGTAATGTATTCGCAATTTTAATCTAACGTACCTGAGCACGGCCGTTAAAATATAAATTGATTCAAATTCGGCCTTGATAATTAAAAGTCGCTTTTTAATGGGTGCCCGGCCGTCCCCAATGCGAATGCTGGTTGTGGCAATGAGTATAATGTAGTTAAATGTAGTAAACACCTGCATGTGACCGCAAGATTACATGGTGTAGTCTAGGCGGACAATGGCGCGGCGGCGCCGCGACGGCGTTGATTGCCAAATTACAGGGTGAGTGTCACCACCGACTGCGCCTGGCCTGCGTCTGCGCAGGGCTGGGCCGGGCCGCGGTGTCTGTGCGCACGTGAGAACGCTCTCCCGCCTGGCCATTAATTGCATATACAGGTACTTCGACACACCTCCCGCCGCAGTATTTACTGAATTTAATAGCAATTATTCTTGACCTTTATATAAATTATCTGACTCTGAGCTACAGTAGCCATTAGAAAACGGTATATGATAAATAATAATTATTTTTGCAATTTATCAAATCACGGGAACATTAATTGCATTTTATAATTAATTACTAGGATAGAAGCAATAATATAAATTAATTAAGATTAAGGTTCAGAACTCCATAGAAATTATTCTCCATAGATATAAAATGGAAGGAAATATCTTTACTGATCCATGCGTATCTTAAATAACGGTATAGTGTCGGCCCGGACCTCGAGAATCAACAGCATTTAAGGTACAAATTATTAAATAAAGTTCCATGCGAGCAGTATGCGCGCCAGTGAGAAATGTAATTTTCATTAATGACACGTACGGTTGCACAAAAACCCTAAAGCGTTGCGGACCCTAATAAAGGGTCTTATAAGGAGCGGACAAAAAAATTAAGAATCGCCCCGATGAGCCATTATCTTTGGATGTTAAAAATAATATGGTCATAGGGTAAGGCACATTGAAGCGAGGAGCGTCCAGGAGCGCATTTGAATACGGTGTTCTTTGTCAGGGCCCCTCGCGGGCGCCGGACTTCACACGCTCCCGCAGGTAGTACCTACTGCCGCGCCGCGACAAGCCCAACAATACGCGACACACCATTATTTGATGCTATTATTTTTGTAGGTCATTTGCATATCACAATTATCATTCGGATTCGAAATTAATGTTGGACCATACCATACTGAATGGCATGAAATACAACATGTCTGTAATATTGATATTATTAATTTGATTTTCGATACTAATATTCTAAATCTGTCTGTTACCTCTTTACGCTTTAACCGCTGAACCGATTTAAATGAAATTTGGCATGGAGATATTTTGAGTCCCGGGGAAAGACTATCATATGTCCATTTTATCCCGGAAATCATCCCTTAAGGGCTTGTATGGAATAGCAATAACATGCTAACGCGATGAACGAGTTCGACGCGGACGAAGTCGCGGGCAAAAACTAGTAGATTGTAGATGCGTTTTCATTGTCTTTTAATACTCTTATTTAGTGTTAGGAACAATAGCAGTAATCAAATAAATTTTCTTATGAAATTGGGATGACTGCATAACTTAAGTCTACATATGAACACAAGTACAGTTTCTAAGCAGCGCAATGATGATCTCCTAATACCGGCATTTCGGCTGACTGGCGACGGATTGTCCGATGATACGTATATATTCCATGTGACTAATTCCGACACAGTTGGCCCGCAAGCATTGCCTTAGTAATAAACGTCGTATAAACATTTGACTTCGGGAGTACACGAGTCCGTTCTTTACTGGCCCGAGATATGGATGTACCGAGCCCAGCACTGATTACGTCGACTCTGATTACGAACTAGATGTCAAAAATGCAAGTGTCAAGATCGGTTAAGCTCGCTAGCGGCGATCGCATGCTTTGTTCGGCCAACAAACTGTTAAAAGCTTATTATTAGCAACGTATATTTACACAATTAAAAGCTCTATAAAAGTTAAACATATTAATCCTTGGTCGGTTCTGTTACTTGAAATCTATGAGAATTGATTTGATTTTTTTATAAATCATGAACGTGGTGATGTGAATAAATTGATTAAAACTCATACTATTGATTTACAAATTATAATTTAAAGCATCGGGCAGAATATCATGTTTCTTTTAAATTTAATGATCTTTATATAAAAAACACTACTATGAATTTCTCGATTTTATGACTACTTATAGTACTTATTTCAATCGTTAATTAATGCATGTGTATAATTAAATGAAGCTAGACTACACATCTAATCAGAAGGAGATAGAAATTTAACGACGCTTGCCGAGGTATAATGTGTTTAGTGGCTTCGCTTTGAAGCCGACTTGTCGTGTTTCGGAATTGAAAGTAATTTAGAAAAGTTAACTGAATGCAATAAATTTTACATTCCGATCCGTTACAAAAAGTGACCCACGAGGCAATCTCCTTAATAGACGCCGAATAAAAATGAATAGGTATACATTATACACTCACAGCTTTATATTCATCCGTCAGTGCCTATATAACATGCCCTATTTTAATCCATTTGATCTGTGGCGCATATGTGTAGGCGTAAACCATAAATCCAAATATTCACCTGCCAGTCAGTCTTATTCTTATAGATATGGTGATAATGTAGATATAAATGTGTAATAAAGTGCGCGTATAACATCGCGTGTCATTTGACATTCGTGAGTATTCAGCCTTAGCGTCGCAGGCGCAGGGCTTTAGAAAGCGCGCTCACCAATAAATACTCGTCCGATTATGATCTACGGCGCGTAGCCCGTAGCACCGTACTTACGTACTCCCGGCGTTCCGGCTGTGCGCCAACCTTACACCGACACTTCTCTGACCACTGCCCACAATTCTTCCGAACACATATTTTATAGTATCCTAGGTTCATTGCTATATCTCAATACCTACGTCTTACGGCGTATTAAATGCCAAAGACATAATAGACAGTGAGATAAGAGTTTGTACCTTTACAAGTTCAATATGTGAAATGGTGGAAAAATGGGCTTTCTATAGTAATTTTGAAAGCGACATAGAAAGAGCTTACTCTCGTGAACAGCATTCCGAGCTGCGTTCACGTTATTCACGCGTCATACCTAGAAAAACGTACGGCGAGCGCGGGATTCTCGGGAAGACGCTACGAGTAACTAAACAAAAAAACCTTGGTATACAATGGCCACTCACATAATTACATCTTTGACGTTTTTATGTCCTTTTCAGTAACACAAACGCCCAGAAAGATATTGACAGTGATGACAAAAATTGTGCACTTCCAAGAAACGTAGGATAACAATATTATTAGGGTACCATAATGAAGAAGCTTATCGGTGAAGTCTCAGTCGAGAATCCTTTATAAGTATGTAAATACCTAATAACACTAAGAAGTGATGGCTACGTGGAGCTGGTTGGGCCGGCGATGCGCAGCGCCGCGGGCTCCCATTAGCATACGCGGTACATACAGCCTCCATTACCTACGCTGTGGCTGTGGCGGAGACTATCGCAGAGGCCGTATTTAAATCGAAGGTGTGCCAATTTCGATATGTCGTCGACGTGCGTGGGAGGCTATATCGCAAATGTTTTTAATGTAGGTCAGCCGAATATCAGATCAGCATCGAACAGTAATTGGATATCGAGTGTAATTGTACACCTATGAAACGTTTATGTTTAACTTCTCCAAACCCTGTGATTACGATACGTGTTCGATGATTTATTCGTTATTGCTTGCAATTTAGAAAGATAAATGTTTTGCAAATTTGCGGCACAGATCTCAGTGAATCGTTTATATTTCGACAACTGAATTTATAGGTCAATTTGTACCGTAGCTACCTTGTAAGTAGTCAGCGAAAATTTGGTGAGAGTGATTTATAATATTACAGTTTTCTCATACAAATCTTAATTATTTTCTCTTTTACGAACATATTACATAAAGGATGTTATGTCGGCCGGACACTCGGCTACGGTATACACATGTAGGTATAGGCATGTGCTCTCGTCCGCGGTCCACACATGTGCCGCGTATCTCTACTTTCACGCAAGACGGGCGCGCCCATATTAATTGCTCCCGTTCTTCGACGAAGCTTTATTTATTGCGCTCGCCGGTGATTGTGAAAAGCTTTGAGTGTACATTAGTTTAAGTTTTATCTATTCTATTTGATCTGACGTGTGACACGAGAACCCGTTGCGGATTATATCGTCCGCTGCGGCGGCGTTGCGTCGCGCGGCCGCACGCTGCCCCGGGTCATGTATGTCCGTGGACAGGTCACGTGCCGTGAGAAAATATCCCCAAATGCCATTTGCCGTTGTCTCCGAAGAGCATTACATCGGAGGAGTCAATAAAAAAACAATGATTAGCCAAACAAAAAAACGAACGGTCGCGAGCCGATGTCGACGTTTTTAGAGAAATAAACATTAGCTGTTTACTCAGTGACCGCCGCCATGTCCAATATTTGATATTCGAAAATACTATTCTAATGTATGTAGTGGTACATAGGTACCACTCAAAGCATCTGGCACTTTAGCGGCTCTTTTGGTCTGTGTCTATATTATTACGTGACTTTTTAGCGCTATAATTCACATTTACTTAGGTATATATGGATTGGTGACGTATACGCCTGATTGAAGTGGGAAGATCATTGAAGACATCAATCGATGACTTATTATTAATTACGTATAGGTAACTTAATGAAGCATTGTGGCAGTCTGGGCTTAAAAAAAAACAACAATACTCGTAAAATTAAGTATTGATAATCAAAGTGGGGGCTCTTGATGCCAACAACTAAAAACACATGCTGATATAACATAGTCGTTAATATTCACTACTCTTCGGTATATATATGTTTTTCTTTAAGTTTTGACACAAATACCGACTTATATCATTAAGATGGGAGGTTTTACAATCAAATTTTAATAAATAAGTCATTAGGTAGCGGCAAAAAACGGCCACGCTTGGGGTCTCACGGTCAAACGCGCCGTAAATCTGTGACGAAGGTGGCGAGCTGAGCAAGTGAGCACCGCCCGACTGCGCTCGCGGGAGAACATCGGCGCATCCGCTGGGACAATGTGGCCAAGAGCCCGAGTTGTTAATTAACCTTGCATTAACTTTCAATTATAGTAGCTACTTATAAAAAAACGTGTACCACTGCAAGTTTTAGCATTAAAGGGAAAATGGGCTCGACGTGACTTGCCATTGATGTAAAATTGAGTGAAATGTGAATGTGTGCATGTATTGAATTCAGATCCGAATAACTGAATTCCAAAAAAAAATAGGAAAGCATAATTTACAAATAAATATATTTCGCATAAATTTTATGAATTGCCATGTTTGCGAATAATGTCGTGTTCAGATCTAGATATTTGGAGGTACCGCTTGGTAGTTTTACATGTATTTATGATTCATTCCAAAACTATCTATACCATAGTTCGTACAAAACTGTAAGGCCAAGTGCTGTCAAATCAAATTAACGCAAGCAAAAATCTACCTTACAGTCAAAGCTCTAAGTCTAATTTTGCTTGCGTTCCTTTGACAGAATTTAGCCTTAGAGTTGTGTCCGAACTATACTTAATAGGTTTTAACTTCTAACCCTTACGTTTACGATGTGCCTGAGTGATAAGACAACAAAAATTAAAACTATCTATAGTGGAAAATTTACACAAATCGCGACAAGCAATAAAATAAACGGAAACACACAAAATCAATTTTGAATGAACTATAAAACATGCTTTATTTAATTCTCAAGTCGTAAACGTTAATAGTAGGCATTTAAAATATTTAAATACAGAGGAAGTGCCAAAGTTCTAAATATCAGTAGTTAATTAGCTTTTATTGTTCTTATTTTTAACTAATTAGTACGCCATCATTGCATACGTTTACTAAAGAATTATCACTAAGAACAGGTCACGACAATTATCGAAAATACCTGTAGAACGGGTCGCGAAGCGGTCGCAGGGGGGGAGGCTGGGCAGCCCCGGATCAGCAGCTGAGGGCGGCGGGCTCGCCGCGCGGTGGTCAGTCGCCGGGCTCATCCAATAGGGGTCACTTGTGCACAATGGAGTGTCCGGCGTCCACCCCTCTGTCCAGTCCGCAGGGGTCGGTTCAGGACAGGTCGGTGTCAGTGCGCAGCCGGCGGCGGTGCGGTCCGGGTGCGGCGCTATTCACTACTGCCAGGCGGTCCGCGCCCGTTCGCCCCACACACTCGGCCGCGAGCTCTTGCTTGGCCCATTCGGAGAAGGGTGACATCGGCTCTTCCTCTTTATTAACTCTCATAAAGGGTTGCTGAATGTTGTCTGTTCTTTGTCTGGCACGGCGACCCTTATTTTAAATGCTTCACGAAATTTCCGCCTGTCTTGGTGATCAGTGATCACGCATAGATATTTATAATTTGAATGACAAATTAAACAAACTGCAAAAATGTTATTTAAGAAATACTACTCGTACGCAATATGCAACTTCACGACACGACAGTCTCAATCATTTCATTTAAAACTATATTCGATAATATCGATATGCAGTAGGTAGGTAAGCTATCACTTTACCTATATGTATTTAAAAAATACCCTAAATCACTAATGCAGGTCCATAAAACTGTCTCATAGGTCGTAACAGGTATACTATTTTATAAAACGCATTTATTCTATCGAAGTGTTCTTCCAGCTAACGCCGTGAGAAAAGCATGGGTGAGCCGAACATTAATTAAGGTAATGGCGTAGAGGAAACATAAAATGTTGGCAGTGGCGAGATAATTAGAAGTCGAATATTAGTGATGGCGTGGCGGACTGACGAACGAGGAAGTCGCCGCTCGCGCTTGCTGCGCCTGAGCACCGACTTATTAATTTTATTCATTCACTCAGGCTTATGTCGAGGAACAGCAACATGAAATAGAAACAAAGACCCCTTTTATAAGGCACGTTAAGAATAATTAACGTCCCTTCAACGATATAAATATAATATAAACACTTGACCATAACAAAAATTATCACTTCAAAGCTTAATATCACGCTAACCAATTCTTTAATCAAAAAAATGCTTATAGAAACCTTATAATATTTTTAAAGCTATCCAACGATGCCCCACACGATGGGGTTTGGCAGAAAAAAAAATTGCACCACCACTTTACATGTTGTACGGGAGGTACCATAAAAAAAATTTTTTTAAAGATTTTATAAAACGGCGGTTTATACAATCCGTCTGCGACATATGTATACCTTAGAGCATTTAAGACGGGAGCCACCACTGATATACTTTCGCATCTGCCAAAAGCATAGGAGAAAAATCTGCCACGTTATTAAAAACTACTTCATTAATCGATTATACTTCAGTCTCAGAATCGTTTCCGGCGTGTGAAGAGCTCCGTCAAAATGCCTTAAGGTGCTGTTTTTGAGTGCATAAAACGTTATGATTTATCAAATTAACACAACTAAAGATGAATTATCATTTCACATGCACGTATATTTTGGATTTAATTATAAGTTTCTGCATAGTTAAAGTTTTAATTGAAATCGGAAACCAAGCATCGATTACAAAGTCGATTCAAAATTATTCGTACTTTGACCATCACGCTTGGCCACTATTTTGACGTGAACTGTCACCGTATTTAGGGACAATAAGAACTACTTTCCATGAGAATTTATTTGGAATATGATCTTTATGGAAATCGGTCAGTATATCTATCCGATATTGGACTCAGTTGAACCGTAAATGTATGCGTAAAAAGCTCAATTTGAAATGAGCGGACAAGTGTCGCAACGACACATGCCGCTCACTCTAAATTGGGACTTTTCGTCTTATGATTACGGTTCAATTTGGAGTGCAGTTGTCGTATAATAAGATCAGCTACGTGACCAGCTGAGTTGACCCCTCCTAACATCGCAATCACGATACTAGGAGGGGTCAACTAGCTGGTCTTACGAATCGTCGCGAGTTTAACAATTTTCCCCCATCACAAAAAGTGCTCAGCGCCGCTAAAGAAGTTTTCACTTCAAAAATTTGGAATAAAAGATTCGGAATTGACTAAGCACCAAGTCACTTAAACGATTGCCAATTAAAACTTTGATTTCCTTGACAATCTAATCGTTCGTCTATGTATGTTATTCTGTACGCTTAATTGAATAATAAAAGTACGACATTTGAGTCAATCGATTGAAACGAAAACAACTTTAAAGATTTGCCGTCGCTGGGTTTTATTATATGGCTGCCATTAATTTATATTGCGTTACAGATAGCAAACGATTTGGACTTGGTTTTTTACCGTTTTACATAATTACAAAATTATGCCTTATATTTACGAGTGTACAACCGGTCGCCGGGGCGCCCACGCCTAGCCGGCTAATAAGAGAATTAGAGATACGCGAGATGGATTGCCGCAGATAACGCAAGTTCCTTCTTCCCTCACAAGTAGCCAAATAAAATAACACTAACAAACTACTCCGCCAAAACACTAATGGGTCGTCCAATATGATTTTGATAGTTTCACTGTCAAAATTCAAACATTTATTCTGCAAATATGCCACAGGGGCACTTTTACATGTCAATCGGTAGTTATTAATTAACAATATTCACAAAGCTATAATGTAAGTAATTAATTAACAAAGTAAATGTCATTTCAAAATTAAAATCGTTACAAAGGAAAAAAGAGATGTATAATATGGTCTCTGTCAAACATGAATATATGAAATTTATTTAAAATATCACCAAAATGTAAGGTCTCTGATCGTCATAATTAAAATAAAAAAGAACACTAAGTTAATAGTATCAGAGATAAACTAGGTCTCTGAGCATCAAAAGAAATAAGCAATAATAACAATTAAAAACACTAATTTAATCATAACAGAGATGTATCCAAGGTCTCTGTCGTTTTGACTAAGGCTTTGGGCCTTTCAAATTAAGTAGAATATGCGTATAGAGATTATATCACTACGCTACCATTTTAATTAAGTAGTAACGTTAATATTTTTATTATGAATAGACACCGTTTATATTTTTGTTGATCTGGTTATGAAAGATATAATATATGCCTATAATATAAGCTTCTCTAATTATTTAAGACTTAATTATATTAAGCTATTGTAAAGTTGAAGTTCGATATTTTCTCCCCTTACTGAAGAGAAACTTTAATTATGTTTATATTTATTAGGTATTAATCTGTTCTCATATTTAATACCCATCTCAGTTGTTAATATTATTGTTAATAAAGTCTGAATCACTCCACCTAGTTATGATCTAGTTCGATCCATAAATGGTGTTTACAAAATCTCAACGCTCACGCAGGTTGACATTTACCTAGTATGTAATACAGTCATCAAAAAACCGTCACCATACAATATGTTAGAATGAACAGTGATAAACTCACTAATTAAACTGATAACCAATGAGATTAAAATACAATGAAACCGATCACTCACATTCATAAGGTCGAATGTCGCTCGGCATGCTATAAACCGGTACCGTTCATCATGAGATTGTTATTTGTAAACAATCCTTGCTAAACTCTCCCCTATGTAATGATTAAAATTTTCATATGCGGCATTTTATCACATATGTATATATTTTTAAATATAATACTTATAGTCTCTACCAATATTCTATAGATTGCATGACATCATGGATACATTTTATAACCGCAAGTCATACTGCGTCTTAA
The DNA here is from genome assembly GCA_951800055.1 of Cenopis cana. NCBI lineage: Eukaryota > Metazoa > Arthropoda > Insecta > Lepidoptera > Tortricidae > Cenopis > Cenopis cana. The sequence continues at coordinate 8,035,227 of OX637476.1, read as the reverse complement.
GTATGCATGCATAGGTACAAGTGATTCGACGTAATAAACCTCGACAAATATGTAAATGTGCCATAGGTATCATTTGTGTATGTACACGTAATCATGTAACGGAGGCACGTTCGATCCAAGTACCTACACGGGGTATGATTGCAGTAACAAGCGCAGGTACCGATTTTGGACAATAATCGCCATAAGTATAGTGAGCACTTTCGCGTACCGAATGCGATGTTCATAATTGGAGGGTCCGATTTATCACATTTCTGTTCTGAGAAACGCCTGAACAGTTCTTGTGCAAGCACTTCAGGTCATGTGCACGAAAATATCTCGCGGAGTCCATGCCGAGTGCACATAATTATGGGTCGAAAAACCGCCATGGGAAATCCGCTCAGCGTTCTTTCGTGTTCTAACCGTTGAAATCATGCAAAAAATAAACAAAGCACTGTAAATGCTGATTTCAATAGACAAATTCCCTTGCGCTATGAACCAGTGAAACTTAAGAAAGGGTCAAGCCTCACAAAGACATGTGCTGTCTTCCCACACTGGTCAACGTGGGTACTACTGGCCATCGGTGGTCATCGAATCCTTTGTTTAGAAATGAGCCCTCAAAAATAACCCTTTCAGATTTATTTGAAAAGAGCATTTAGTTGCGCGACACCCCTTCGAAGGGAGTTAACGGTTACCATTCATCGTTCAAGCTACAGGTACCGCGAGGACGTTTATTATACGTTATTATCGGTGAGGCCCGGTGAATGAACTATTAACGTACAATAATGGACACTAACATATTATGATGCAGAAATTGTCCTTTTGATTAAAACACTATGGCGGATAGCAATTATCTGTCATGTTATACTTTGTATTCGAATACTGCCGCGTTATAAAAGATAGTATTACAAATATTTCAGTGAAAATTAATAAAATAAATACATTGAAAATACGTGAGTATTCTACTACGTTAGTTCGTTCATCTAAGTTAAATCAGGTTTGGCTGGTTTTAATCGAACTTCATAAACTTCTGTTTTCATTATAACAAGGCCTGTTTTGTTATGTCAAATCAATATTAAGGGACAAGGTAATAATTTTATAATATACACTGAAACTTTTTACAATACATTTTGAAAGTAATAGGTTCGCATCCCCATTTCCGCTGAAATAAAACAACACTAGAATGGTTATTATACTGAATGGTTTAAATCTATGTACACTTTGTGGACAACACATCGGTTACTTTTTATGTTATAGGGGGCAAACGAGCAGACGGATCGCCTGATAGTAAACCCTGTGTTACCACAAATCGGTTACCACTGGCAAGAGCTGAATTTTTTTACTATCTGTTACTTCTAGAAACTTCTGGGGCCAAAATCCCAGCTATTATAACTTAACCTATCTAACCACAAATTATTATCCGCAACGCAAGCTTCGTCAGGTGGACGCAAATGCAAATGAATAGTTTACCAAAACATGAGTAGATTCCATTTAGATCACCCACAGTTAACACCAGTGGGAACTACTAGGGGAAAATCCCAACTGCTACCATTAGCAACAAATTGGTGATAACAGGTGAGAATAACCCGTGTGAGCCGCTTGCTCCGCCACACGGCATATATCGACACTCGGAGAAAGTCAACGTGATCATGATAAGCCGCTCCCTGGCGATAAATTTATGCGCCCTTTGTTTCTTTTCAACGATTTATCAAAAAAGACTGCTTTTGCGGCTACGTGACGTCGTATGTATATCTTTTAAGTAACGTCATAAATAGGGTCAGGTCTTGAGCCATTGTTCATGATGAACCCGCGTGTGAATGCTGGAACGATACATTTAGACGTGAAACTAAGAAAAGAAATTCATCAAAATATTACAATTACGAACTGGCATCATATGTTGAATAAAGTATATACAAAATGTAATAATTACATAAAATTCTATAGCAACAACGTGTAAGATTATTCCTCTCATTATCAGCACCACGTAACTACTAAAGGATACCCGTTTTGAAGTAGGTACATACAAGAAATCGACGGACGCGCGACGGCCGTCGATTTCTTGTACTACAAAACGGGCCGGCCCGGACACGGAACGGTCTAGCGTGAATCATGTGCAAAATGTATAGGATATAAAACGCCACAGAACATTGTTGTCAATTAATGTAGATAAAATTGCTGTTAATTGCTTATTGTTGAAGATCGATCATGTCCGCATTTTTTGGTCCCTTTATTGGACAATATTCTATGCGGGTATTTGCATACAACTGACCAAGCTCTCTAAAACTAAACGCTCGTAACTTTACTTCAATACGTTTTCTAAAGCGATGAATGAAGATGCAGCGCGATAGGTATTCAGTTACCCTTCTTGTAAGAGCCAACATGCGATATGAACGGGCACTGTTATTACGTCCCGGCCGAGCAGTAACGAGATAACCGACTGAGTAGAATAATAATAAAAACCGTAATGTATCGAGTGCCGTAAATTGCTTGTTTTGTTCACATAGGCCGCGGGCGGCTCAATTTGACCCTTATCGAGAAAATAACCGACGAAAGCGTACTCCCATTAACTGTGCCAAGAAAAAATTAATTGTCCGTGATTATGGATTGTTGATAATTGATTGTCGGTGAGGACGGGATGTGTCGTAGCCATCCTCCTTCGGCGTGAAATTACATCTGCTACTCGAGTAGCCCTAACCGGCAAATTGGATGGCTCTTACGTACAGTATAACCCATACCCATAACATAACGTATCCGCGCGGTATCGGTCATCGTATACAAAGTCTGGTGACAACGTTGAAAAAGAGTTTCATTTATTGTAGTAGGTATGCATACAAGTAGATCGTGAAAGCAGTATATTTACGCGATAAACAGATTTTTCGTGATATCTCTAAAATACTTTAAACAGTGATGTATTGCACTTGCATTGCAATACACTACTGTACAGGTATCTACATGTACCTAATGTACTTACATTAGGTACATGTAGATACCTACATAATTTGACTGTTGTAAATGTGGTAACATATACGTTTTTAAAATGAAGAGGTAGTTGAATGTCCAAGTGCTACTTAGTACGCCGTCGCCCCAGTTAGAATATGAATGGCTGATTAACCAAATCAAACTAACGTGCTTGCGTAAGTTTTAATAAAAAGCATGGGAAATAATTTAATTATCAGATTTTCTAAATGGATTCCTATCATACAAATGCATCCGCTCGAGTTAAAAAGACGTCTATAACCTAATAAGTCATGGATCTAGATTGCAAGTTATTTAATTGCTTCGTCCCGCTAATCCCAATATAGGCACGGTGCACTTAGTGCAAAAATATGCCACATAATGGATTCAATATTCATAAATCATCATCGACAGCTCCTCCCGCCCCGACTGCCAACGTCCTTTTGAAGTTATTTGCCTCATCACATCACATCGTAACCCGCAATCACCCATCATTGTGCCTTTCACTCGAAAACAATTGGAAACGTACTGTAGCAATACTGCTGAACTTTGTATGTAGAAAAACGTTACGTGTAGTTTTCGAACGAAATACGAATTTCTTATGAATGAAGTAGGTGCATTTTTTACAAAATCGACTGTATATTAGGTAATGCAAAAGGCACTTGTGAAACCACACATTGTATTGAACTCGTACAGGTGTTAGTCTAAGCATAGTATAACAATATCTGGGCGACCGGCGTTTTCTCGGGCATGAAACCTAGCTAGATCGATTGCTCGTCCCCGAAAACCCCCACATACCAAATTTCATCAAAATCGTTAGAGCCGTTTCCGAGATCCTCGAAATAAATATATAAATAAATATACAGGAATTGCTCGTTTAAAGATATAAGATTATGCATGCATGTTCTTATTGGTGCAATGCTCTAATTAGTTTCCAATTGCATTTCAAAGCGGAAAATTAGAATATTGACTCTTTATTGGTCACTTACTGTGACTTAATAAGTATGACACTTTTAATTCATTTCGTTTCACGCGTGGTTCTTAGGAAATTGTGCTATCCCTATATTTAACTTTTAGGGACCCGCGTCAAAAACTACAGTCCAAATAGAAATAACTATGAGAACGGATTTCGATGAAGCAACTAATCTTCGTGAAAAACGATGTGCAATGTAGCTTCCCAATTCGAAAACCATTTAAGGCGATATATCGATTGAAAGAGACACCCTTTGTTTTTCGCTCACGACAAAACGGGATGCAACCCTCTCCGAGAATGGCATTTTTAGACAAATCTTGTTAAATATCTGGCTGTGTGCAGCTTTATTAAATTTCCTCTTGTCAGTACCTAGATGAGGTAAAATACCATCATATTAACTTAATCGTGTCTTTTAATAATGCGTTGTTTTAGTAGGCCGAGGAAAAAAAGGAAAATATAGACCCAACTTTGGATTTATTTTCTATCGAGAAAATTTTAAGCAATCATGTTTCGCTATTGTCAGTTCCACAATCATATAGTCAAGAATCATATATCTGAAAATCAGCCCCTACTGTTTGCTAGTCTGGGCAGGACAGCGTTTCAAAGTCTCCAAATTTCTCAGTGTAGCGCCTTAACAAATAGGTACTAGAAGGATTAAATAATCTATAGATCGATGTTTAACAATTGCTAAAGTTCCGGTTATTAAGACATAAAATAAAATATTTTCAGTAATATTGCCAAGAAAACACTAAACTCGGCCATTGCACCGGTTGTATTGCGTGTTATTTACGTGTAGGTCTTAACAATAAAATAATATGTGACATTTAAGCTGAACTCATAAAACGAAAATTTTGGGAAAGTTTATTGGGTTACTGAGATTATGAAATCAGTTTACGCGATGACATTGAGAAGGATATAAACATAACCATTTGTTTCTTTACTGATCAATATATTACGATGTCTATAGTGCAAAACTTCACACTTCAAGGTACATTCTCGCAGATTATTTTTAGCCTGCCTCATAACTAAACGCGGCTGTACGGAGGCACCGCTGTAAATCATGACATTTGACAGCGTTGATAAATTGTGCCGATCCTAGTAGAAATCACACGTGACCATACCTATATGTATAGGTACAAGTACTGTTTCTATGTATTATTTATGACACGGGAGCCATAACTTTTGATTTAAAATTACTTATCATAATAGCTATCAGTTTTTGAAGTGAGAACTTCTTTAGCGGCGCTGAGCACTTTTTATGATGGGGAAAAATTGTTAAACTCGCGACAGGTCACGTGACCGACAGATTCGACAGTTCGTCAGATTGAAATTCGTAAGGAGGTCTCAATATAGTGGACGGAAGTACGCCTAGGACACTCTACGACCACCTAAGTTGACCCCTCCTAATATCGTAAGACGGACAGGTGACCTGTAGAAGATGGATATTGGTAACAGCGCCACCTATGAACAAACAAGCGAAGTTTCTCACAGTGCAGCTGCTAAAGCTTTACCGTGTTAAGTTACAACCGACAGCAGCGTTCTGTATAGTTAGTGCCTTGTATTGTTCGTAGGTGGCGCTGTTATCAAAAATGTATTAAGTGAAAACTTCTTTATCATGTCATTGAGTTTTCGCTTCTGCCGGCACTCCCGAGGTGCAACCCGTTGTTTTTTTATATCACTTTCGGGGAGTACGGACTACAGTTCTCATGACACATACGTATACAAGCCCAATAACAACACTTGTACCTATAACCCATACTACACTGCTCGAGAAGATAACGATATTGGTTTACAATGTAAGATCTTTACATCGTACTCGTTGCGATCTTGAATGAAATAAACATTTTCCTTCTCATAAACAAAATGAATTATTAACGTGTTGAATATTCAGAAAGATAATAAATTCAATTGAGTACCAACGCTTACTGCTACCTAGGTTCTACTACTGTAAAGAAGAACACAGACATAATTACAATGGATGAGGATAATTATAATAGTTATCTTTTTTCTATAGAGTTAAGCGGAATGTACCTACATAAGAAACGAAAATTGATCGGTTGTCACTCACTACATAATGGAAACCTGAAGGATAGTATGGAAAATTGGGGACCCTTTATTTCTTTCTTAGCGGAAAAAAACTCAATATTCCTAACTAAATCGTGAAAAAAAAACGTATCTCCATACAATTTTGTGCAAGTTTTTCTTCGCTTGTGTTTGCATTACACTTATGATTTTTCTGTTAGCCAGAACTTGGAGTTTTTTATTTTTTGTATTTTTTTTATTTCCATTTTTTTTTATCTTGACATTCGTTGTATATCCAATATTAACAAGCAATAAAAAAAAAAATTCTGGAGTGCCAAAACCGACGAATAAAACTTGCACAGAGTTTGTATGGTTCTCCATACAAACTGGCCAGCTGGCTGCTGCTGCTGGCTGGCTGGTGTCTGGCCTTCTGGCCTTGCCCTACCACGCGCCTTAATCACCCCTTGTAAGGCTGGTTTTCCACTAGAGCTATGCTATGCTATGTTTTCATACATTTGACACGTAGCTCGAGCTGGAGCTATGTGTCAAATGTATGGAAACATAGCATAGCATAGCTCTAGTGGAAAATCAGCCTAATACTTGCACCCGGCATACCTCTGATGACACATCTACATATAATAGGTACATATATAGAGAATATCTGTAGCTGTCAGAAGTTAGGCAATAATTTTTTACTTGTAGGTAGTGGTTTTTTTTAAGTCGGTTTTTATTTTAAAATATTTATGGTTGAGTCATTTTTCGTTTTTACCGTAATGTTTTGTACTTACTTAAATAGACCAATAGCTTTACTCAGGTAAACTTAGTGCTCCTCCAAAATAAGTTTTTACGACATATGTAAGTACCTACATAGTATTGGCAAGTAGGCAAGCGATACCGATAGACTAACGGTTCGAGCTCTGGACACGTCCGTCCGTATGACAATGTAATCGAAGTCGCGCTGTTAATTGCATACGTCGCATGAATTTAAAAATGCATGGCATTTAAATGTCAATTCGGTCGCCATTTTAGTTCGACGTAAGAGAGACTATCACCTTGAACACGACTTAAATCTGACAGCGCAGCGTCGAATGTCGTTCGCGCTTGAACCAATTAATATTAAAGTAAGTCCCTCTAGTTTTTGTCTCATCAGTCCGATATAATTACAAACAAATAAAAATAAGTTATTTATTCATTTACAAATATAATTGGCGCTAAGGAATTTTGTATTCGTACTTTTGTAATATTAATGTTGAGAACATTAACGAACACTAATTGTTATTAATTTTATCCCAATTGAGACTCGAAAGTGAACGCTATGCGTATTTCTCGGCATATTGCGAAAGTTTTTCGAGAGATTGTTGCGAAACGACGAGGAAGAGGAATGCAAAGCGGTCCCAAAACATAACGCGATAACGACCGGGAGATAAGCTTCCAGAACACCTTCGGTAACGAGAAAAAATGTGTGACGGCACTAACACAGCTTCATACGTTCACTGATAGCCATCGTTTCTTTCTGTGCACCGCTAAATTGCGTTTCTAGTAGCTGTATGGCGCGTTTACGACGTACTTTGGAGATGCTACAGTGTGTCCGTAATGGCTAATGCAATATTACACTGTCAGATGACCGAGTGATATCCATACACGTGGCTATATAATTTTAACATGGAAAAATACCTCACTTGGGTTCAAAGGAAATTGTACGAATGAGACACTCTCTACGACACCTAACATTATCTACAGTAACAACATCAAAGCTTTCTAAGAAAATGATATACGAGTACCTAGATACCGTAGTTACTGTTACATAAACTTGCTGCCGGGAAAACTGTAAAAATAGTTTTGCCGCTGACTGTACACATTGTATTGGATACGCAAAATAACTCTTGAGACTCCGTGGTAGAGTCAAAACACGAATTAAGCTACGCACCAAGGCGTAAAAAATGAAATTATTTTTAATACTACCTACATAGATATTTTATAATCTATTGCACGTGCAGACCAATGTATGCAGTTGTATAAGTGTTATTAGAGAATTAAGCTTTAATCACATTCTAAGCAACCACTAAACTTAGAAGTGAGAAATTCAGACTGACACCGATACTGCAGTTGTGTAGATATTATTATTAAATCTGCGATCAATTGTGTAGTTGCCGCTAGTTAGCAGTGTAATTACCACATTAATGGTTCATTCTCTCAAACGTGCACAGCACCTACTTATGTAGTGGGCCCACGCAGCTGTTCCGTACAGGTACACGTGCCAATTCCTCAATCACGATCCTTATCTTACCAACTATGTGTGACGTCTATAAGTTACTGGCATGATTGCAATAAGTCGATGGTATACATGTCTGTTTATTTTATTGATTTACCTGTCACAAATCATAGTTATTGCGCTATGGATAATGGAATATATTGATACTAGATTCTTTGAGTAGATGGACGTTAGTATAATGGGTGTATGAAGAGGTACTTTGTTGCATTGTTTGTTTTCGAAAGCCTAAAATCGTATGTTTAGGGTTCCGCAATCAGGTAGGTAGCCGACTAGGCTAGGCCTATGGAAGGTACTTATGCGTAACTCCCAGAATAGAGTATAATATGAGCTGGCCACGTTCAAGAGTATTGTTAAAATGTTATGAAAGTTAGTTATGCCTGTATCCATACGTCTCTACTGACACTATACGGGCTGGATTTTCGTTTTGGGTCAGTGAGGGCAGCTACCAGATCCCGTGCAGCTAGGCGAAAACGGTCTTAGAATACCTTCACTCGATTTCAAATTAATGAAAATTGGCGTTTACAGATTTTGGAAAAACATACAGTGTGCGAGAAAAAGGTCGTTTTTGACAAACTTTTTTTTATGCCAATCGATCCCATTCCTATCCAGCATCAAAAGCTAGTATGGGACCAAAAAAAAATCCGGCTAGAAAAGCCACAAATCGAGAAAAACTTTTCCCATACAATTTGTACGAAAATGTTTTTTTTTTCACATGCTATTTTGTATGCCAATCGATTCCATTCCCATCCAGTATCCATAGTTTCCTAGGGGTCAACTTACGGTAATGTACTAAAAAGCCAAAAAATTACGAAAACTTTTCCCATACATTTACTTTGGAGAAATAATAAAATTTTATCCACATTTTCTATCTTGCCAATCAGTCCTGTTACCTTTAAAGCGCTACACTGAGAAATTTGGAGACTTTGAAACGCTGTCCTGCCCAGACTAGCAAACAGTAGGGGCTGATTTTCAGATATATGATTCTTGACTATATGATTGTAGTACTGACAATAGCGAGAAAATAAATCCAAAGTCGAGTCTATATTTTCCTTTTTTTCCTCAGCCTACTTAAACAACGCATTATTAAAAGACACGATTAAGTTAATATGATGGTATTTTACCTCATCTAGGTACTGACAAGAGGAAATTTAATAAACCTGCACACAGTCAGATATTTAACGAGATTTATCTAAAAAGCCATTCTCGGAGAGGGTTGCATCCCGTTTTGTCGTGAGCGAAAAACAAAGGGTGTCTCTTTCAATCGATATATCGCCTTAAGAAACATAATATTGTATCAAAACATTACACTAAAAGCATTCAAAATATCAAAAAACGGGGATTTTTAATTTCACTATTTCTCCATAGTAAATGTATGGAAAAAGTTTTCCTCGATTTGTGGCTTTTCTAGCCGGAAATTTTTTTTTGGTTCCATACTAGCTTTTGATCCTGGATAGGAATGGTATCGATTGGCATAAAAAAAAAGTTTGTCAAAAATGACCTTTTCCTCGCACCCTGTATGTTTTTTCCAAAATCTGTAAACACCAATTTTCATTAATTTAAAATCGAGGGAAGGTCTTCTAAGACCATTTTCGCGTAGCTGCTCCGGATCTGGTCGCTGCCCTCACTGACCCAAAAAGAAAATCCACCCTGTATATACTTTCTTGCTTGATGTTCTCACGAACTGGCCCGTTTTCAACAAAATTTGTCTTTCAAAAAAAACTAAATTGTTTTTCCTAATCATGATTATCGCACCGGAAGGCGCAGCGTGGGTAGACCCCCCACAAGGTGGACTGATGACCTGGTAAAGGTCGCGGGAGTCCGCTGGATGCGGGTGGCGCAAGACCGGTCATTGTGGCACTCTTTGGGGGAGGCCTATGTCCAGCAGTGGACGTCTTTCGGCTGATATGATGATGATGATGATGAATCATGATTATTACAAAAGTCTTCCAATTTTTTCCACTACCTACGTTATGTTTTTCACAAATTCAGTATTCATGTCCCATCGCAAATTGGATATTGAAAATGTATGGAAAATTCCTTTTTTTTTTTCACCACGAGAAATCAGGGAGTACACAAAACATTTTAATTTGTATTAACCAGTGAACGACACGCTATGAACGATTGTTCTCGACGGGTATCTAACAATCACACATAACTATTGAATTGAGACTCTATGTAAAATAAATGGCGTAATTTTTCTTTCGGACATCTAATGCATTTCAATAATGCAATAAAACAGCTACTGGCCTGCCTCTCATCTACCAGGCCACCGTTGCTTACCAATTAATACACCTTGTACAAGATGAAGTGTTTGACGTTTTGCAATCAGACGACTAAGTGCGGAAGCGATCAGCTTTAGGTTCGCTGATTAATCAATCATAAACGCTATCGTAAAACTATCATACGTCTGCAGGTGATGGGTGCCCGAAATGAACGCCGGCGGCGGCGCGGCGGCGGCGGCGGCGGCGGCGGCGCGGTGGACGCGCTCCTCTGACGTTACACCTCCAACCTGCTATAAATTTTATGGACGTACAATTTTGGAAGCTAATTAAAACTGTGATGGTCGCTCCAAAGGTTCAATCAACCGTGAGAGAGCTGTGGTAAAACTTCTAGGGAAGTAAATTACTAAAAGTTATTCGAACATCTAACCTAACTAATTACTTTGATTGTTCTATAAGTAGGCATTATTCAGATTACATGGAAACTGTAGGAAAATTTTCTTAATATGGAAGGATGTATTACCAATCACTAATTCCTTGATATAAGCCACTTGACAGCAGATTCATTCAACATACTTATTTACAAACAAGTCGTAAACGTGAGGAAGATAAATAATTACATGACGTATAGAGGTGGGTGATAAATAACTTCACGGTGAAAAAATCACGGTGATCCGCCGTTAAAAAGTAACAGTGTGACTTGTCACGAAGTAACAACGTTACAAAATAACGTTGTTATTTAGCGACGATATCACTGGAACAGTGTGTAAGCGACGCGTCGCGTCGTGCCTCGTGACCGCTGTTACTAACTGTGACTGTGACTGCGGTGCGCTGTCACAGAGTAACATCAGTTGTTACAAAAATATCAGTAACCACCGGGAACGATCGACACGCAAATGTCGTGACACGAAATAACCGAAGTGACAAAGTCACGGTGATTTTTCAATGTGATTTTTTTGGAACGGGAATAACAATAACGGTGATCGAAAAGTAACGTTTTTCCCCATGTCTAATGACGTATCCACTATATTGCAAACGCGAAAGATATCCCTCTTAGAATGTTTTACTACAAGTTAGTGATTACTCGCTTGGAATAAATGTTTAAATATAAACCTAAGCAGGCACCCAAGTGGTTGTATTAATGAAGTATACGTCCAATCCGCATAGACTTTAAACGGGACTCAACGCGGCAATATTTATTGTGACCCGGCCGGTCAGCCGGTGGGTGCAGTGTTCGTTAGAGCGCGGTGTAAATTACCGCCGGCTTTGGAGCCCATGACCCATTAACTCGTTAGATTTTAATAAATCGTGCGTGGATAAAATAACTAAATGCATGCCCAGTAGGAGTAATAGTGACTCAGTACGTACTTAACAAGAAATATTAAGATTAATCTATATAAAATGATTTCATTATTTATTTCACATAATTTTAATAATTGGTGTACTGATCTGTTGTTTTGCCGGACTGAGAGAGCCTCATCTGGGCAGGTCACGGTCTGGCGCATTCCTACTTCATAAGTCAATCTTAACGAAGGGTACGGCTTGCTATGATTTAATATCAACACAATGCCACGAAATTAATAATAACAAATAATGAAAGAATTATTTACTTACCTATGTGCAGTAGGTATTATTCGGAATAACTTGGTTTACTAAACGACGTGCAAAGAGCGAAAAAAATACTAATTATTAGTAAGTTTTAGTGTATCCCAAGACAAGGAGATTATACTCGTACCTATACTAACGGTTACAAAACAGTTTAGTAGTTACAAGGACAATTTTTTTGGTATTAGTAAATAACTACTATTATCAAAAACTGGTTTGTAACCGTCAGTATATAATCTCCTTGTCCTGGGATTCACTAAAACTTACTAATAATTAGTATTTTTTTTTCGCTTAATGTGGACTGGGCAGAATGTGTGAGGTCTAAGACTTGAAAGCGACGCTTGTTTATCACAATAAGTAGAGTACATTAGGTACCTTCCGTCTGGATGTGTAAACTTGCGGCAGATAAAAAAATAAAAATATAATTTTGAATTGTGAAGTGTGAATTGTGTCGATCGCTACTAACTGTACACAGAATAAAACCCAGACCCACGTTTGTAACTTGATAGCAATTTTAGATTTCTTAGGTTATATAAACCTGCGCTAATTTGATTTATTACACTTGCGAAACGAATCGCTTCAAATATTGTCTCATTAATAACAAAAATCGCCGGTCGGACGGCGGAGCAGCGGCGAGCCTGCATCAGCCCGCCGAAGCGGAATTTAGTCACGCAATTATTCGTAGCAACGAACCGTCCGTCGATATTCGCGTCTTTCAATTTCTATTACACCCGTGTTCATTTGCATATAATCAACAAATTCAGACGCTGACGAACTTACGTTCTAAGATCGAGTAACATAAAAATTTCTCAACACGATTAGTCATTAATCAAAAGCTAATGTCCAGCTCACTTGCAATCGTATCGAATCGTTATCAAATGGAATAAATTTATTTAATGAGCCATCTAAGTGGTTCATTTAGTGCGTTGTTATAACCAAATCACGTTCGTTTTTCAGTTGGCGGCCGTATACAGCGGTGACAGATGGCGACAAGATGCAGTTGTTCACTCACGGAGATTTATGTTTGGAGTAAATTAGCGCGAAGAGCGGAGATAGATAGCGATGTCTAGGTATGACCTATAATCACGCAAGGCAAGGGATTATCGTGCAACGTGCACCCACTCAATAAGTAGATATAAGTGTACTGTGTACTTGCCAGTAAGACGACATAAATTGGTTCAAGAGATCCGGATATACCTGCCAGTTCGAATGATTTGGGTGGGTGACATACATATGTGCTAGAGGGCACGGGCTATAAAAAAAATTTGTTCGCGTGCGCGCGATGACCTATCGCCGCACCGATCACTTGATACCCGACATGCACATTGTTTGTGCTCGACATTACAAATGGCACCTCCCACAAATGGAACTAAAGTCGTGTGTAGGAGATTTTAATCTGCTCTACTGCTGAGACAATGTCTGCTTGGAGTAGTTTTTATCATCGGCATAAAAATCATTATTGTTATTCGGTATATAGTTACTAGTTATGTTCTTACACACTTTTAAGGAGGAAACTCTTTTCATATTAGAAAGCACTTTTCATATTGTGACAATTGTCAGATTAAGTTGTGTGATGTTGTGACCAAACGGACCGTCATCTTTGCCGATGATGGATTTAGGTAGGTATTATAAAATTAAGCTTTAACAATATTATTGCGTTAAATGGCAATTTGCATTGAATAGGTCCATTAGCCACCAATTATGTGACATATATATTGTTTTAACCTGTTTTGTGTACAATAAAGTGCTTACATACATACATACATACATTATTTAATTCCGCCGTAGTCAAAAGACAGAGTAAATATAATGAAATAAAGATCACATTTTTTCCGGTTCTATTAACCACACGACATAAGCGCTGGTCGGAGCTATTTTATGAGTGCTAATTAAGCTTCTTGTTTCGAACTGGGCTCGTCCTGAAACTAATTATTAGTTCTCAGTGAACTTTTTATCTGCCGCCCTCGAACAATGGGAACGTGACCGCACTGGCGATCTGCGCGCCCCAGGGCTCTGCCGTATTATTACTGCTACGCCCTTCCGTGCGACATTGCAATTTAAACCTAACTGTTACATCATCCTAGTGTTGAGTGAATAAATATTAAAGGGCAATCGTATTCAAATCAGTCTGGTCCAACAGTGCGAATTACTAGCATTACGAATTCCACGTAATTTAGGAAATTTTAATTACAAAACGTCGTAGAAAGTGTACGGAGTCAGGGAACATATTTAACTCTATAACAATACATACCAAAAATGTTATATGCAGCTGGCATCTCAACCAATTTTTTCAACTATTTTATAGAGGAAATGGCATAGTTTCAAGTTCTACGTCACGTTTACAACTTGGTTTTAGAATAGATGTTGATGTTAATGAAACCAAGCGTATAGTTAATATCCGGTCAAGTTGGCAGATTAATTGATAAATGTGCGTCATATATTTTTATGGTTATCTACAGGTGTGCCGTCACCTCATTAAGCAAAAATATGATTATATTTTTCCATTAAAGATAACCGTAGCTTAAAGCTCCACCCTAAATGAAGTTTAGTTACCTACCTAGTTTCGTAAAATGTACGTTCATTCCTAGCCCAAATATTTTTTATTATTATTATTAAAAAAGTATAATAACTTCCCTAAATTCATTAACAAACGCGGTGTATAGCTATTATTTTACTATTTAGAGGTTACGTACCTACTGGTGCAAAAATATGCATCATATTAATCCTTTTATAATATGCCGTGAGGATAAATTTGATACATATTTTATTTAGGTATAAAATACTCGAAAAACATCAATTATTAATTTATTTTAGCTAATTGAAAGATTTTATATAAGCATAAAGATTTAAAAAGGACGCTGATTTGAACAAACCAATTCACACTGTCTTAGTGACGTCACTAAGACAGTATTTCCCTACAAACTTCATATTAACAAATCGTTTTTGACATTTCATAAAAAGTTGCTGATTTGACTATGAGTTTAATACTGTATTCACGTCTATGCTCTCGCACTTGACTGCGCCCTACTGGTAGCCTAGTAGCGAACGGTAATAAACTGTATGTTTTGTCCACTAATTATTTTTAGCTCAGGACACCTATATATTTTTAATGTCAGTACATGGTCAGTACCCTAATTGGTTTGCAAATTAGAACACCAACACTTGAAAACAATTAAGGGTTCGAAACACGCGTGTGATTTTTGTGAATAATACGGCAAGCATTAGGCTATGGTGTCCGTTTACCATCAGGCGGGACTTAAAATCGTGTGCCACCATCATGTATTAATATTTAAAAAAAACAATCTTACGTCGTACGTACACCTACAAAAAGTAACAGTAATTTGTGTGAAAATAATAATTTCAGGCATCTGAGGCTCATATTACTAAATACTAATACCTTACATAATGGCCAAATAAATAATGGCAAATAAAGAAATTCTTATTCATCATGAATATATTTCTTAAAATTAAGTAATGTCACGTTGGGACAACGACGTGAGGCGCTTTACTTTGAAGTCTGGGTGTTAGAGCTGGGTCGTTGAGACTTTTAAGTGTAACGAAACGTAACAGTTTTTCGTTATCAGGAAACTGTTTCAAAAGTAACTAGTTATTTCACTGCGGCGTCCGACAAAACGAAACGAACGAACGAAATATTTCACTGTTGCGTTGCAGCTTTGATGGTCGTTTTTATAAAAACTGTTTTTTGTTCTCATAAGAAACTGTTATACCGTTACTGTAAGCGTAAGCGTTTTACGAAACGCTTATTGAAAGAAACGCTCAGCTCTACTGGGTGTCGATACCGAGTAACTGGCCGTGAAATGGGGTAGGCGGCTGCAAGCTTGGCCACTAGGTGGCGCCACTATAGTTTATCACATCTCGATTGATGCACATTTAACTTAAAAACTATTGCACGTTTAAAATACCGTTATAAATAATAATAAGTATTAAACTTTGTATCTTAGGCCGAGACACTGTCGGTTAATGTTTCAAAGCCATTTAAACACAAAAGGTTTTGTTTAGACAGGAGGGTGTCAGTTATATTTTCGTAAACATATACTCGCCCGTTTAGCGCGATAAAATGGATCCAAATGAAAAATACGGACGTCTGACTCTGACACAGCTAAAAGCACTTTTACGGCAACGCGAGCAATCAGTAAAAGGACTGCAAAATTAAGGTGGTTGTAGTGGGAAAAAAGAGGAAATTTCTGAAAACAAATCTAATTATTAATATATTAGTATGTGTTCCGTAAAATATACGTAATAATAAACATTATCAGCAAATATCAAGTTCATAGGTCTCAGCCCAAAGAGTGAAAGTAGGTAGTTAACTAGTTATATTGGTTCCTGATCGTGATCACCAATTAAAAAAAAAATCATAGTGTAGGTGTGGAAAATTGGGACGAAATGTTCTTTTTATCTGTTCGTTCTGGTACATAGTTACCAGTGGAAGCAGTCATAGCAAAAATTTCGAAATTCTGAGAAAAATATTTGTGTACATTAGGTATGTATCGATAAGCCCCCGAACGTATTCTCGTAAAAAGACGAGCATTTTTGAAAAAGTCTGTTACTCAATAGGCTTACAGCAGAAGAGATTTCCTAGCAATAATTGTTTTTGTTTTTTTTTTATAACGGACCTCACATCTAACTCAAAGTGTGCAATAGCACAAATCAGCAATGTGAAAGATGTGGTCAGAGGATAGTAATCAAAGGATCCACCATTGCAGTTTGCGTCTCGTGATAAAATTCGAAAAGCAAAGTGCTATAAAAACCCACTTATACGTTTTCAAATAACGACTGTCAATAAAACGTTTATGGAACTCTGCACTAAATGACCATATATTCTAGAGATTAAGGTCAATAACGCGATGGATATCATAACTGCAAAAAGTATGGTTAATCCAATTGGTAGTAGGTATTCAATTGATTGTGATTCTCCGAGCTTTTGAAACGCTCGTTTCTATAGTCTGAATGCCCGCGTGGTCATCTTGGAGGTTTCCCCTACTCTACTCCTATCATATCGCTTTATTGCCCAGGTTATACTTTAAATCACAGTTACGGTAAAAAAATCAGGATTATCTATACAAAGTTAGGACAGCGTACAAGAACATTGATCTAATAAGACTCGGAACCGATATTGGTTTACGCTTTTTACAAAAGTTGACTCTGATCATAGGTATTTAATAAGACGACTATAACGCATAAAAACGTTGAATATTCACCCATTTACTGAATTATACTATGTATTAAAGCCAAAGAAACACAACATCACAACTAGCAAGCAAGCAAACGCAATAAAATGAGTAGGTATTCGAGGGTAAACAATATTAAACAGATGTGAATCGTTCTTGTTTATCAACCCAGACTCAGCCGCACGCGTATTTGAATAACTGATGAGCAGCGCCATCTCTCGGTCTCTAGCCGAATTACCATGTCCACATGTGCTACTATCATTCCATCTGTTGACAAAGCGACACAACATCACGTACTTACTCTTCTACATTAATCGATATCTACATTTAGGGGCGTGCTTTTTAGGATTCCGTAGTAAACAAGGAACCCTTATAGTTTCGCCATGTCCGTCCGTCCGTCTGTCGTCAAAATGTTTTTTATTTTATGATGTTAGATAAATCTCAGCCTATTCTAAGAATTGTTTTTTTCTGAAGGAATTAAGTAGGTATGTATAATGTGCGAATGATTCTAATATTGAAAAATATTGTTCCCTATCTGCCATACTTTAATAAGTTTCCACTATGTGACGGCCTATTGATTGCATGGAAGAAAATAGGGACAATTTTTATCTTTATCAGAATCAAGAGGGCTTATGAGTCGGAGTAAAAATAACCCAAGTTTAAATATAATTAATAATGATACCTAAATAAATTCTAAGTAAAAAAGTTTTCACAAAAAAAATCGCCGAATTTCTCCTGCCCCCCAGTTACATTATCCTTGAAGAAGCTTATAGCGGCCCTTAAGTATTAATTCCGTACCTAATGATTCCAAGACATCACAGGGTCTTGCTTTTGAATAGGTATTTATACTTACTATACTTGGTTTTGGTGTCACATGATTGTAAATCATATTGCGATATTTGCGATACAATGTGTATTTAAAATAGGTAAGCATTTAAAGTACGCGCCTAGGTAATACTTCCTCATAAGTACTTAAATTAAATAAAAGCGTCATTCATATACATAGGTATTAGTGTCATGTTGTTCACTTTGTTACATAGAAGTATGCCGAGTAGTAGGTACTCGTATTTATTTGATCGGCATGGACATACCTACCTTTATTGCCTTAACTAATAGGTTGGCAAGTAAATTGGAAGACGTAATTTCTTAATTAGTTTCTCCTTGATTTTTTTCGGTTTTTTCCAAAAGCTCGTTACTCTTCGGTGACTTAATAAGTTTAATGAAGCCCATACATTATTAATGGATTCCAATACCGTAAGGTACGATCAGTAAAACAAAATCGGCGACAATGACAATAATTAATACATATCTGAATGAAATCAAAAATTTTACTTTTGCAAAAAAAAGCAACTAGATGGACCCAATTAAAAACAACTAATTTATTTAACAGATTTTCTCCATTCAGAATAAAAATATTATACGTCTCACTCATCATTCATCAAGATTATCACCCATTAAACGTGTATCCATACGCCACCGTTAAATTAAGAAAAAAACTGGCCCAGTGTGATAAGGACTCGCGCACGAGGGTTCCGTAGGTACCATGATTTGTAGCAAATTAAACTATTTTGGGCGTGTCTACCTATTATAATGTGAGCTCTCCTCACGAAGTGTTTATCGGTGTTATTTATAAATGCTGGTTATGGTTAAGTTTTAAACTATAATATTGAAACTAGTAATATAAACACTATATTTATATTTTTATAAAATATAGTTACATGCTTGACGCCAAATTTCATGATTCTTGGTCAACAGGAAATACCCTATAGATTTTGATTCAGAGATCATTGTCAGTCGGAAAAACAAAAGTTGTCCATTCGGTGGTCAATAGTTAACGGCTTGTGTACATGTAATTTACGTTTTTATTACATGGATTTATAGACACGGAATTACAGATTATACGGGTTATCAGATCAATCGTAAATTAAGCTTTGTAGCCCTTAACTTTTGACATGTCCACCGAAAAGACGCGCACCTAAATCTGACAATGACTCACACACACCGTATCTTTTGTTAGCGTTACTACTTATAGCAGTTAGATTTTTTAATCGCTTCAAGGGACTGTAGACCCGGTGGGTAGTTGATTTTAATTTCAACTTGATAATTCATAATACACGTTCCTGAAAAACAGGTTCTTGACACACGGACAACGAAATGATCCTATAAGGGTACCTGTTTTCCATTTGAGGTACGGAACCCCAGAAACCGTTTATAGCTCCATACCAATTAGAAACGAGATTAGTTGGTAGTCATGCATAACTACACTTTATTGTACTATATTCATACATTATGCCCTTAAGCTATATGATTGATTGAACTCGTACTTTAAAATACTTGGGTTTTTAATTTGACATTTGATAATCAGTTTTGCTATCAGTTGTTTAGACGAGATATATTTTTTTATACGTTGATATCTATGGAAAGTGGCTACAAGCAAAGTTAAAGTGAGTGAGTGTATGCGGTGCGCTTGCGCTGCGAACGGTGCGCACGGAGCGCCCGGAATGGGCATGATGGGTGCGTTTGTTTTGTTACCGAGCCTTACTGTGATGATTGTATATTCTCGGGACTGGCATCTACAAATATATAAAACAATGCCATAGCGTTTAAGTATAAGTAATTTTATCGCAATTGGAGACTTTTTCTGTTAAATAATTCAATTATTTATTTGCTGCCTTATTTACAACGTTTACCGACATCTACATCGTCGT
Source organism: Cenopis cana (assembly GCA_951800055.1). Classification (NCBI taxonomy): domain Eukaryota; kingdom Metazoa; phylum Arthropoda; class Insecta; order Lepidoptera; family Tortricidae; genus Cenopis; species Cenopis cana. Next base: position 8,015,308 of record OX637476.1, on the reverse strand, counting down.
TTTTGAGCAGTTTGTAGATATTTCTTTAATGACTACCAGCTATTAAAGAAATTTAATTAAAGTAATTTGTCAGTAGTGAAAAGAAGAGTCTTATTATCATTACTATTTAAAAGCTTTAAGTAATGGCATGTAACTTATGTAGTTTCTTACTATCAAAACTTTGCAAGAAGGTTGACTAGTGAAACAGTTTTATTGCGGGAAAGTTTTGTTAGGCGTCTATCAATACATGTAACACGTAACACCTGAAAGTCATCAAGCCGTGCTTGATCGGCGGGAGAAGTAAATTTTAACGGAGATATATTTTTTTAAAACCTGCTTATTACGTCTGCTGAACGGAAAACATGCAATAACAATGTTTAAGTTAATCGTATAATGTACACCTTACATCCCATAATTATATGCCGTTTCAAAACTTCTGTCCCAGGGAGTTAAACATTCTGAATACGCGTACGTTGCAAAAGTCGCCTATTATACATAATTATGTGGCCGCATAGCATAAACCGAGCACTTTGCTCGAATCCCAATTACGCTTAGCGGGGCTCTTAATATTGTTCATTATGCTAAGGAAATGACAAGATTTTGCTAGAAGCCATTATCCTTATAAAGTTACAGGCGCCGTTTTTGTATAACGCGATCGAAGTGACAAGCTCACAGCTCATGTGGCGCTCCCGTAATGGCGAAGCTACTCCTCCGGAGCAGCTAGCGTTTAATGTTATACTTTAGGTGGAAGGTAAGCTGTTGAACAAGCTCAATATATCTACTGAATACCTAACATACATTAATACGGTTCAGGGAAATTACAAAAATAACGACTGAAATCTAATACCTACCTAGTTTCGAGTCCTTTACAGCCCATTAGTCGTGGTCAACGGGTAGACATTAAATTACATACAAGTTTCTAAATGTAAATTTATAAACATGGTTATACATCTACATCCAAGGTTAATTTGCTCCTAAGGTAAGTTCCAAATTACCATATAACTAATTATATAACTCACAAATGAATTTTGAAAACTAGCAATATTTTAATGTATATTAATTGCCTATATAAGTAGTACTTGACTGAGTAACATGAAAATTTAATTGTAATAGACGAATTAAAAGCCTGAACTAAGTATTTTCCAAAAGTTTTAACACCACTCAAAGGTACGGTACGCAACATCTTCTCTAATAAATATACCAAATACATGAGCCAACGTATCCTCACTAAACAAATAAATTTGCCATTTTACAAGTATTATTAAGTCCGCCATGAAGATACCCGTAATAAAGGTCGAGGATAAGTAGATATAAGCGACTTGCAATATTATTTAAATAAATTAATAATAAAAACTCAATTTATGGGCCTGTTTCACTCTGAAAATACTTGAATTCGTTACGAATAAACTAACCCTTAATCAATTCACAATGATTTGAATAGGAAGACTTTTTGAGTTTTTTGAATGCAGCAATTAGGCACCTCTACTATTGTATATTTGATTTATATCGCTATTGTATTGTGACTGACTCAAGAAATTGGTTGCAGATTAAATGCAAGTTAAGGCGCAGGGTAGGGCAAGGCCTTCCCCATACAAACTTTGTGCACGTTTTATTCGTCGGTTTTGGCACTAACAAATATATATATTTTTTTGGTTGTAAATATAGATATGCGAAGATCGTGATGTGAAAATTTTCAAATATTTCCAAAAATTCTAAATTAAAAAATTAAAAAAAAAACAAAAAAAATTACATCACGAAATAGCTATCAGAAAAATAAGCATACTGACCAAAAATCATAACTTTAATGCAAACACAAACGAAGTAAATCCTGCACAAAGTTTGTATGGAGAGAGCTTGCCCTACCCCTCCTCCTAGGTACGTGGATAATCTGACTCTAAAAAAAAATTATTGCCTCAAAATGATTATAGATAACAGAATTTGGTAAATTAATAATAGTAATATAACCCATCCACGAAAATTCCGTTTTAGAAATTCAAGATGGGCAAGTACTGCTGACTGAGAACCGTCGAACCGTTTAGCATAATTTGTAATTCACTAAGGCTATTTTACACAATATATAAAATAATAATAGGTTTTCTTTTTGGGTCAGTGAAGGCAACCAGATCCCGGGCTGCTACGTGAAAATGGTCTTAGAAAACCTTCCACCGATTTCAAATTAATGAAGGTTGGCGATAACAGATTTTGGCAAAAACATACAGGGCGCAACCTGTCATTTTGACAAAAGAAAATCGCGAAAATCCACCCTGTATAATTTAGTCGCCTATCTAACATCGTATTCGTTCGTGCAAGTGTAATGAAATTAGCAACGAACGTATTGTTTAAAATATACCGTTTCCGCAATATTTTTTTCTATCGAGTGAAATTCATCAGGTCATGTAACTGACTGCGATTTTGACTAGACAAGATCCTTACGTAACACATACATTTTTTTTAGATTTTAAGACACTATATTCTATGTCTCAGACGATTTTTAAAAACTCAAAAGTGGTAATACCCGGCCTTAACATAGAAATGGCTCTCTGGGGCAAAATCAAAAATTGAAGACGGTCACAACGATACTAAAAGTTTTGTTTATCTCGCAAATGGCTTGTAGAATCGACTCGACCAGGCCCTTTCCCGCTTCTCCCGGCGTTAATGGTTTCTCATATTACCCCGAGCAATAAAATGCATTGATCTTGGCATTCTCATACGTGGCGGAGATACAAATTGGTGTTGCAGTATTTAATGAGAAGCATTAGCGTGTGTAAGCTGAGGACGTGCCCGCGCGATACCATCTGTGGCGCTCATTACTACTTTTGCCCAAGTAAGGCTGTAACGGTATGGAGTTTTCTACATGATTACTTAGCTCATTTGTAAAAATAATTCCAAGTTTTTCTGTACCAGCGTCACAATTTTTTTTTATGTCAATATCTTTGTCCCTTATTTCAATTTATATGAGGCGTAGGCCGATTATTCTTACAATATCGTCGGTTAATCCTTACAAAAATGTGAATGTAACAAAACAAGTGCGTGTCGGGCCACGCACAATGCACAATGTAGGGTTCCGTAGTTGTCCACCCGTTACATTATGTGAGCTAAAAAGTTTGCGAACTTATATTTACTATGTTTTTGACAGAATTAACAACATTATCAATGGAAATTGTACGAAAGTTTGCTTTTGCAAAGTACATTTCTTAAGTTCGACTATTACTCGTTAACTAATATTTTTTTAATAAAAGGTTTTTAGGTTATTTTTGAAGTGAAAAGTTCTTTAGCGGCGCTGAGCACTTTTTGTGATGGGGGAAACTTGTTAAACTCGCGACGATTCGTAAGACCAGCTGAGTTGACCCCTTCTAAATAGTATCGTGATTGCGACTTCAAAGCTTATATTACGCCAACCGATTCGTGAATCAAAAAATGCTTTTAGAAACCTTATTTTTGAACGAGCTATCCAACGACACCCCACACGATGGGGTTTGGAAAAAAAATTACACCACCACTTTACATGTAGGGGAGGTAGTTATCTACCCTAAAAAAATATTTTTTCAATATTTTATTCTACCGTTTTGTCAGCGTCATTGATATGTATACTCATGCCAAATTACAGCTTTCTTAGTACTAACGGTTACTGAGAAAAGCGGGGGACAGACGGACGGACATGGCGAAAAGCTAATACATAGTAGATAAGTATTTACGTAAAGCGCATTAAAGCGATTTTATTGTCACAATTTGCATACCATACTTGTGTAAATAGGTACGAGTAAGGTACTAAGGTAATATAGTGCTTATATTGAAATGCTTCCATTGAGGTGGTGTGAGGATGAGGTTATTTTGCAATACAATAAAAGACACCCGTCACACGAGTAACTTTGGCAGCCCAGGTATGGAAATTCGTGAAATAACTACTAGGTTTCGACTAGCCACGCTTTTTCATATCGGCGCACACCTCTATGCTAGTGGCCCTCGTCATTTTGCTTGAATTTGGTAGCTAAATACCCCGGTATTTTTTAAGAGTAGAATTTTAACTGTAATTTTCGCCTACAATCCTTCGTATCCCTAAGACATGATAATATTGTAGGTACTAATTTCACTTGTCTCAGTAGCTAATCACATCTCAAAGATATTTTTATATTCCGCATATTTTCCCGTTTCAAGATTGTTTTCCTGAAATCGCAGGACGACAATCGCACAATTTTTCTATTCTGAAAAAACGGAGTACTTATAGCACGGCCACACGGCGAAAAAGGTAACGAGGTTTGAAATTAACCCTCAACGGGTTCGTGTCACTGTTTTTAAACTCTGTAACGGTGTTAAAGAAAAGTTACAGAGGCAAAAAATGGGGTTTGAAAGCGCACGTATAGTAAACTGGGGTTACTTCAGGAAACACTGGGGTTACTTCAGGAAAAAATGGTGCTACTTTGATCATTTCCAACGTAGCAAAAAATCAAAAACAACAAGAAGGTCTACTAATATTTTCACAGGTCACACGTAAATGAAATAAAAACAATAGGAGTAAATTAGATTTGTATAAAGGCGCCCCTTGTATCACAATTTTTTTCGACACACGGTTCTCTAGATTCTGATGTTTATTTAAGTTTGAATAATTACCATAATCTCATATTAATTTGACTAATGAAGAACATAAATTATAAATAAGTGGAATATTTATTCATTTAGGGCCGACGCTAGCTTACGCGGGTGCACGGAGCGGGTCATACTAAACTGCCCGTCGCGGCCGCAGTTTAGTATGACCCGCTCCGTGCACCCGCGTAAGCTAGCGTCGGCCCTTAGGTATCTAGTTTACGTCTAGCAGTAGTAAATAAAGCCTTACATAGTAATCAGCAACCACCGCAAATGTAACCTGGCTCTAGCTACATCAGAATTCCAAAGTACATAACACAATTTATCACTGTGCTTTGTATCCCATACGCCACAACTTTACTACTAAAATAGACAGACAGAGTTATTCTTGCAATGATATAACATTATACAACACTAAACACTAACTCGCGAGCCACAGGTTGAAAACACTGGAAATAAGAATTACAAGTGGGAAAGCTACTAGAGTCTTGTCTCTAGACTGTTAGAAGTTCTCAATCCATCCAAAGGTCTGTAACTTAGCTAAATATAGATAAGAATAAGGATCGATGGCTTGGCGACCGAGCATGAAAGCGGTTAGCTAGCAACTTGTAAAAATGGTCCCTAAGGAGTCTAAGGACTAAGTACAAGTACATTATGCTACGAGCACCTCGGGGTAGTGTTAAGCTAGAGACTAACTCATGAAGAAGTTCAGAGAATCATTTATAGACAGATAAGTAGAATCTCATTTGAGAAGGAACCGCGCCGCACCTGATTGTAACCCAAGTAACGTATTTTCTTTAGATAAACACCATTCTTATAATTTATTACCCTACTATAACGGAATGTTAGTCTAATAATTTGTTACTTAAAATTCAACGTTTATTAGTGTTTATGGAATATACAGTACCCGAGGCGAAAGCTTTCGAGCTACCTAATGGCCGTGCTCAGGTTTGACCCCGACTTGAAAGGTCCCAACCATCCCAGTAATATATCCGTGTTTAACAATGACCCCTAATTTTCCACACTTGCAATGTTAAGACACCTTACAGCATGAGTCGCCTACTACTAGTAAGAATCCAACAACAATACTATATTGACATTATAGCTGTAGAACTATTCGAATTTCTGTACAATCATCACAATAGGCCAGTCTCCCTTTTTTTGTTTTCATTATGTCATCAATATTTACCTATTTAGTTACTTACTTAATTACAGATGATACACTATCTAATATAAAGACTAACTATCTAGGTTCGGTGTGTTTAGTGTGGGATGCCCTGACTCCTCTATACGTACGAAACTGCATTTCCGGTAATCCAGACACCATTTTTTATGAGTAAAAACCCCACAAGATCTTGTTTTCTTCCCTGTGTTATGAATGGGTGAGCAGGTTTGATGTATTATTGTATATAGATAGCCATGTGGATCAATGTACTAAAGAGATCGTGTTGGGAACACAAAAATAAACACTCCAGTAGCTCGTCAGAAATAGAAGCGGTCTTCAATCTGTGTTATGCACAACCAGCCCAGTGCCGGATTAACCCTTAAACAAATTAAGCAATTGCCTAGGGCACCACGTCTAGGGGGGCACCAGAAACACCACGAAAAAAAGGTGATTTTGAAAATCCGCACGGCTCGGGGTGCCCGTTCGGGGTGATAAGTGCCCGCTCCCCGCTCGCTCGTTCCGGTTATAGTGCGCGCCATCCACGAAGGCGCGCCCCTCCACAGTCCAAGCCGTACAACTGCGCACAGATTAGTATGAGATTCGCTGTGGAGGGGCGCGTCGTCGTGGATGGCGCGCACTATAGGTATAGCACTACCATTTGTTAGTAAAATATACGTAATAATAAACATTAAATATGACTAAATTCGAAGTTCATAGGCCTAGGATGCATAGTATGGGAGGCAAAAAAATCGGAGCAAAATTTCGTAAAAATATGTACTTAGGTTCTTTGGCAGCTGCTCTTCTCATTCAGAGCGATACAAAACGGTATATCTCTCTAACGGCTCCTATCTCTCAGAAAATCACACACCTCTCAGGAGCAACCAGGGGGGTACCTAGGTAGGTAGGGAGGTAAAAATACAGTATTTATCTATTCAACGAGCTCTAAACAACGACCGGTCAAATCATATTTTTTTTCACGCTATTAAAATATTTTTCGATTTTTTGTATGGCTTTGGGTAAACCGCATGCTTTAAAGTCTTTAAACTATGAAAATTTGAAAACGGAATTTCCAGCCGTTTGGCTTGAAAACCTGTGACAGGTGAAATTACTCCAATTGGACCCTTCGGGTATGAACGAAACCCTAAAAATAAGTAGATTAACATCGTGGTTTGCGTAGTTATATTTTTTTAGTGTCGATTTCTAATGAGTATTTATTTATTCGGAGAACCAATAGCTGCTATTTTTACTTTAATTATGTATGGTTTTTTATGCGCGCCTCCGTCATAATGTTCGAAAAATTTCGCGCTCGCTGCGCTCGCGTTTACATCCATGACTTGTTGCGTAGGAAGTATTTTCCGCACCTGCATCATAGTGTTCGAAAAATTTCGCGCTCGCTACGCTCGCGTTTTCATCTAGATACCTATGTTATGACTTGATGCGTATGAAGTATTTTCCGCACCTGCATCATAATGTTCGAACAATTTCGCGCTCGCTACGCTCGCGTTTTCGTCTATCATAGATATGTTATGACTTGATGCGTATGAAGTATTTTCTGCACCTGCATCATAATATTTGAAAAATTTCGCGCTCGCTGTGTTCGCGTTCTCGCGGATGGGGGGCCCACAGGCGTGGATTGCCTAGGGCATCAAGTAGTCTTAATCCGGCACTGAACCAGCCCCCACCCATCCTAATATTATAAATGCGAAAGTGTGTCTGCCTGTCCGTCTGTCTGTCTATCTGTTACCTCTTTAAGCTTAAACAGCTGAACGGATTTAGATAAAATTTGGCACGGAGATAGTTCGAGTCCCGGGGAAGGATATAGGATACTTTTTATCCCGGAAATCATCCCTTAAGGAAATCGATTCAGCGGTTTAAGCCTGAAGAGGTAACAGACAGACAGACAAACACACTTTCTTAAGCTAAAGCTTTGTCCAGCTTTACTTTAAGCCTACACAATTTTGTTCTGTAAATGTGTCAAAGCTGAGAAAATTTATATTTGTTTTATCTACGTAGTTCCTTAAAATGATTCGATTGAATAACCGAAGGGTGCTTGCACCGACGCACCGCGCGCCGCGGGAGAAAGTCAGCGCGCACCGCCCTGTTATGGCGGCATTTCTCATTCCTCGAGCCTTTTCCCCGGTTACTTGTGTAAATCTGTCTCTTTGGTATTATAATTACATCCATATTTCTCTTCGTTGGAATTGTTAACATAGATGGAGAGAACTAAAACCAATCTTGTATTATTTATAGAACTGTTACTTGCTTTGACGTTATGTATTGTTAAACTAACTTCATTTAATAAATTTACGCTTTAGAATAACTCTGGAATACATTAATTCATATTTATTATCTGTATATCAGGAGCTAGTTTACTTCTGTATGCCCGCCCAGAAGGGTGTGATTTCGTCCAGAGGATATTTCTTTCCACAAAATATAAATATAAAAAAAATATATATTTTTTATTTAATTATATTAATCTTTTTAGTGAAACATTACCAGAGTGCATCTCATAATGATTCCAATGTGCTCAAACACGGCTAAGCTAAACTGTTTTATTACGGAGTTCCGTTGCCTACTTCCCGGCTTTAATAACCGATAAGGTTGATGGTAACATTACATGAGGACCGTTTAAATTGGCTACGTCATAGTCTCTTCAGTATCTTGATCGAAATATCTTAGTGCCACTCATGAAACCCTATGAGTTTTGCATGATCATCCGTGGTCTTCTTCATCGTTTCCGTTTACCAAAGTTCAATGTAAATGCTTGATTTCTTACTGACAACACTAAAATCGCTATATGTTTCCCTTGAATTTCTGAGGAGTTCCCTTAATTTCTCATGGGCCGCATCATCAGAACCGGATTCTGGTAAAAACGGGACCAACCTTGAAAATGTTTGTAACAAAAAAAAGAATTTTTCAAATTGGTTCATAAATGACGAAGTTCTGAGGTAAATACAAATACAAATACAAATAACTTTATTTCGCATGAAATATGGTACAAAAGATGGTCAGGCAGTAATATAAGAAACACATATTTCACCAGGATCTGGCATGCAAAATGTCATAACACACATAAAAATAAATAAAAAAGAACATACAACTGTTGTATTTTTATATTTCAATAATACAACCGAATTGAGAACCTCCTCCTTTTTTTGAAGTCGGTTAAAAATACGCTAAGTCTATTACAATATAAAAACTAACTAAGGGAACAGTAAGATACCTTCGTGTTTCCGTAATGGTAAAATTCAATTTTTCACAGTGTAAGCATCGTGTTGACCCACATCTATGTACAAACATTGTCAATAAATATTTTTAAATAAAGCTAAACTGGGGCGCGAAAAAAAAAATTACCTACCCCCTCGAGTGGGGTATCGTTGTTTAGAACTCGTTGAGTGACTGTATTTTTTGTTTTTAAGAATATTGAGAAACAAAGGAATGAGACCCACCCATGAGGCCACTTATAATAAACTTTCCACCTTTAAAATCTCATTAAATATTCATCCTATCGAAAAAGTGCGTAGAACCTTTCTTGTAGATAATTTTATGTAGATTTATCATGTCTAAGATTTTTTTTTTTTGCTATGGGCCACCGTTTAAGAGTTATTTACGAAAAACTTAAAAAAATACCTTTACACCCCCTTCTATCTCCACCCCCACCCCTCAGGACTTTTAGTATGTTGTTAAGGACATATTTACCTACAACTACGCCAAAATTTGCTTATACACGAATTATTTCCGGCAATTGGTGGTCTTCTTTGCTTGAATCAATTTATTTTCTCGCAATCGAAGTGAAAAGCTGAGCGTATTAACCTGGTCCAAAAGTTTATTAGCTTTTACCACTTCACTCACTTCGTGAGGGGAAAAAACGATCGCATGGTAATTGACTTATTTTAGACACTTGTTATACAATCTACTATTATTTAAACTGTTATAGCAGTATAGTTTTGATTGAACTTTCCGTTGAGATCACATCAAAATTATTAGCTGAATAGTCAGGGCCCGTTTTTCAAGAAGTAGCATGCAAGAAGCAAGTCATGTAACAGTTGGGGTGACAACGTTATCAGAGGGTTTAGATCCTGCAGAATACGGGTCTGCCTGTCTCCATCCCCAAATTTGAGCCGGAAGTATGTTATACCGGATAATGTGCAGCCCATACAAATTTTTTCGTTGTACTTTTGGTAAATCGTGGTTCCGGTACCCTAACTATGGTCCGATTGTTATAGGTTTTTGGCATGCCGTAAAGGACAATATTTGTCATTGTATCCCCAAATTTTCGACCATCCAGCTCCATATCTTTCTCCGCCATCTTGGAAAATCTGTCACTTTTTTCAGTTTTTTCTTTGTACTGTCGCTAAAGTTCATTTTAGTGCCATGATTAGGCAATATTGTAGAACACAAAATTTGCTTTAAACTTTTGGCTACAAAGATTTTTTCTATGACCCCTAGGGACGAAGGTATGACAGGAGATATCTTTAAAAATTGCCACCTTTTTCTAGTTTTCCTCTCATGTTTACGTTTTAAGTGCATTTTAGCCATAACTATAGTTCAGCATAAAATGAACTTTAAAGACAGTACAAGCAAAAAACTAAAAAAGTGACAGATTTTCCAAGATGGCGGAGAAAGATATGGAGCTGGAGGGTCGAAAATTTCGGGATACGATTACAAATATTGTCCTTTACGGCATATCAAAAACCCATAACAATCGGACTATAATTAAGGGTACCGAAACAACGATTTACTAAATGTACAACGAAATTTTTTTTATGGGGTGCACCTTTTCCGATATAACATACTTCCGGCTCAAATATGGGGATAGAGACAGGCAGATCCGTATTCTGCAGGGTCTAAATCCTCTGATGACGTTGTCACCCCAACTGTTACATGATTTGCCGCTTGCACAGTTTAGAGACGCGTTTTCTAGTTCGGGGCCTAGACTAGAATAGCTGCTCACATTATACTTAGGTGTAGGATAACTTACAAATAAAGTAAGCATGAAAAATGAAACTCGCCTGAAACGATACTGCACCACCCCCTAGGAAAGTACACCGTACTAATGCACATGTGTGTGGTGGTGGGGTATTCTGGCATCTAGCGCATCAACACAAGAGTGTGACCTCTGAGCGGCGCGCGCGGCGGCAAGGTCACGACCGCGCGTGCGCGTCAGTCGTGACCCGATCATGCGCTAGTTTAGCTCCACTACCTACATGCGATATTCAAACCAAATAGAATATGAACAGAGCTCATAATCATTTCTAGTAGATTTCGCTAAGACTGCATCGAATACTGTACCAGCGTTAAAGCCACATAGGACACTATAATATCATAACATAAACGATTTGATTGCAGTCGCAACGCCGTTTTGTATATGTAGGTATTAATCGTGTCTTGTAGGTCGACAACATTGAATCACTACCACCGAATAGCGACACGCTGAGATCATGCTCGTAGATGGTCTTATTTGCAAATATACTTTTGAAATAGAACGGCGTCAAGACATGGATTATCATTTCAATGCGATAGTGTGGGTTTCGTTTTGCATGTTATTCTATTAGCTTTGAGTCACTTCCAACAGTTATCATAGTACGCTGTGATGCGACACGTAGGGTATTTATTAGACGCTAACCCGAGGCCGTGAACTCCGCGTCATCTTCGAGGCAACACAAGACGAAATTATTGTGTTTGCATAAGCACAGTATTGTTTTAAGAATACGTTGTGAGATAGGTAGTATTCAAGGTTTCATGTGACCTTCAATAACCCTGAGACGCGGAAGTGTTTCAGCAAGAACTAACTAATAATCCTGTGGAACTTTGCGCCTACGAATTAGGCAGCCGTTTATTACTATTTTAATTTGCATAGTTAGCAGTTAGTCGTAACGGTCGATTGTCGAACGCCTTATTTGCTGGTGGTGGGAGAAGGCCAGGAATGGTCATACATTATACTGAGGATCATTTACATCGCGGTGCGATGGACGTGCGGGATCGCGACTCCTTGTATGTCAGTACAGGGTGGCTGCTATGGCACTCACTCACCACTCCATGCAAAAAAATCCCTACATAGCGCTCCTTAAACGTTTTCTTTTTTGACGTACTTATGGTATCCGCTTAACGATTGAACCGTTCATGTCAGTGCGATAAACCCAGGAGGGAGAGCAACAAGTCTGATTTTATTGTGCGTTATTTCCTTAAGATTCCTTTGTTCCATCTCTTCGATGAGTTTTCGGAATTGAAAATGGTTTAAGGAGATAATGTACCTAAGTAAAAATAGGTTGCAGTAAATAATTGATTAAAATGTTGGACGGGGAAGTTACAATGAACCATCGGTAATTACTTGTATCTTGCTATAGTATAGTTACGTGCAATGTAAGGTATCCGAAACTTTAGTGGCACGAGTGAGAGGCGCGCCCTTGCGGCGCCAGCGCCAGGTCCTTCAATGTCTCTGTCGCCGCCCCTGCGCCTGCGCACCCTGCCACTGCCATGCGAGTGAATGTCCAACCTTACTGACCAACACTAGCAGACTGCAAAACGAAAGCCTCGCCCAATATACGCTTCGGCGTGCACAACATAATATGCAGGGCAATTTAAGATATTGAACAAGAACATGTTGAAGATAAATATGTACTAGTAACTTCTTTATTTCAATGTATATAAGTTATATGTAGAAATATGTAGCCAGCTATTAAAGTTACCAATCATGAATAAATATGTAATTGTATCATATTTTAATATAAACTGGTCACATAGCCTTTTACATTAATTTATAAGATGAGTACCTATGTTATAGAGCTAGGGCACAGCGGAATGTCCTCTCGCTCTTATTTGGAGCACCCCACCGGGGAAGGACCTTACAGAAGATCGCACACATGAAAATACCGCGACTTGCTTCGTAGGTATATAGATATGTGGTATGTTGTGTTAATTTGTGGTGAAGTAAGGTCGCCATAACTTTCGAGGAAGCGCTGAGTTAATTGAGAGTAAGGGATCTGCATTTGTTACTAAGCTGCCGATACAACGAATCCTCAAATAAAAAGGTCGGAAGCGCGCTTGTGATTCTGCTAGTGGCAAGCGTCCATAAGCTACGGTGTCGATCAAAAAACGTTTCTAGGTGTGATGATAAAATCTAACTAGTCCTTAGTTAAATCTAGTAACAATATTGCCGATTCAGGAATGTAAAGTTCATATTGTTAAGTAAAGATAGTATTAGTAAACGTTTGTTTATTAAATAACCAGAAAATGTACATTTTTGGAAGTTCATAACAGCACAGCAACCATGAGGCGTCTGTTAATTAAGGAAAAACCTGTAGAGGTCTAGCGGTCAAGTCCGCAACTCCCACTAGTGCTTCACTCGGTCCCTCTTGACCCTCACATTAAATTCGTCTACACTGTTCATAACTAGACATGTCTATGTAGAGGTAACTAGAACTAAGTAAGCAAAAAATGCAGTACGGAATAGTTTCCGTTATTTATATGCATTTAATGATATGACATCTACCGCCGGTGTCGCACATGTATGAGCACAGAACAAAACAATGCACATAAATTCATTTTTTTTTCGCCAGGAGGCAACAGGTTAACTAGTAAAGGTTCCCTGGCTTTTGTGATCTCGAAGATTAGCTACCTATTCAATGTTTATTGTTCTGATTGTTTATTATACATACTAAGTACTACATATTATTTACAATAGAACTGCTAGAAGCAGCACTTACAATTATATATAACGTGCTCTGCCTACCCCAGTTCAGGTATATGTATGTACATATATATGTTTGTTTGGAATTACTATATACTCAGAACTACTATATTTCATTATAAACAATGTTATGGTCTCCACAGGCATGAAAAGCATTATATACGCCATACGCCAACGTCATTTCCTAATTAGCACCACTGCGCGTATTGTGTCGGATCAATTTACGTGCTACTAATTTACACTTTATTCTTTAATGCTACGACGCGACGATACACAATTATTAAGTTACCTATCCTCTTAATTTTTGATGGTTATAAAACTTATAAAATGAAACACAAAGGTAAACTAACGTCACTTTTCTTTTTCATTCATACGGTCATTAAATAGTTGTTAACACACCACTATTCTATAGCTGACTACTGACGGCATTACGAGAATTAGACGCGCCTTATTTGCTTACACAATAAACATAATGGGTAGATGCCAGAAAATATGTAAGTCAGAACAAGGAAAACTTATCGGGCTCTATTCGGTGTGAATACCAATTGAACATAAGAAAACATCAACTACCCTACATAATTAATAAATACTTAGTAACAGATTTGTGTTTTTATAGCTTAATTGCCAATTATCCTTAAAATAAGAACAGGCTAAATATACATACCTATACAATTCGCACGCAATCCACTACGATATTGGTTCATATTCTTGAACATTCAAAAACTTTAGAGGACATTGAATTACATTCCACGTCTGTTAATAAAAAAATCATAAACAGGAAAACAAGCATCTTTTTCCTTTTTTTATACCGTAATCTTTAAACTGAAGTCAATTACGATTATATGTACCCATGTATTATAATGTTGTGCCGTATAACGAATCAAGTTAATAAAAACGTACATTCATATACCAAAAAGGTAAAGCTAGCCTTGTTGACGTCTGTTTTTCTCGGTTGCACTTATTGGTCTCGGGTTGTCTGTCTTTTTCCCACTAATAAGCCCGCTACACGCAGATACGGCGTGGCTGTGTGCGTTGTCTACGCGATGGATGAATAAACAGTTTCTCCGATTTTACGATTCAACGGCTATAGATACCTATCTATGCAAAGTTTGTTAATGATTTTGAAAGACATTATTTTAATGGTCTGATGAAATATTACGAATTAAATCATTAAATAACGCCCGGTTTCAAGTGTTAGTCGCTGTCAAAATGAGCATTAAATGTGCAATTTAATTGATGTCTTGTTTTATCTAGAGATTCTAGAGTACGTCTATTACAATAGTAACGCATTAAAATGATGCAATATGATAGACGAGTACCGTCCGCAACCGCGCATTTCCACAATGAAAACAATGCCTAAGTAATTAGTAATTATCTCCCGACTCGTCCGTAAACAAAGGGCAAACAACGGGATTGAAATCTTCGGTCGACCCTTTATGGGATTCTAACCACAAACAAAGAATATAGAAAACTAAGAACGCTAACTCTGTACATTGCTAGTTATCTCGCTTAAAACTTATTATCGTCGCTGGTACCTCGTAGTTCAACTTATTATTACAGATGGCGTTGTTTTCAATCTAAACTCGTGTTCTAGCGGCGAAACAGACGCAGCAGCGCTGCGGCGCAGGTGCTATCAGTAGTTTGTTCTTAGTATACACCAAATTTCGGCGCGCGAGTCCATTTTGTTTTGGTCGAGTGGTTCGAGTAGTTGATTTCAAATCCTGAGTACTCGGGTTCAAACCCTGTCTCCAGACTTTTGGATTTTTATTTTTTCTGTAGGTACGAAGTGTGCTTCTTTTTTTTAGTTACTATTACTGGTTATGGTTAGTGTTTTAAAATGAGTAAGTAGTTTTTAATATTTTCGTAGGTAAACCCCTTCAAAAATTTATTTGCTAGAAAGTCTCATGTACTCACGACACGAGTACACTATACGAGTACCAAAAGTACCAATATAAGTTAGGTATGTAGTGGGACCGAATTATCGACCTGAAGCTTTCGATAATTCTAAATTAATTAATTAATAGTCAAGCCACAATTTTAAAATCATAAGCGTGCATTTTTCGTCGTGAATGATCTAATATAAGTACCTAATTATAATTAGTATGTAATTAGATAAGTCTACAAATATAAAAAGGTTATGCAGTCATATTACAAAAAGTAAGACATGTATAGATTGTGTTTTAACAGAATAAACATTAAAAAAGGCGCGAAATTCATAACTACGCCGCCCTCCCGGGCCGTCGAGGCGCCGCGCGCCGCGCCGCCGGCGCACGGCGCACGGGAACGGGAACTAAGCGAGCGGTACCTCGCCTCCCGCCTGCCGCGCACGCGTTGCGGTCGTCTAATTCATTCCACATTTATATGTTTACGCGCGCAATACGCATATTACTTTTCTCAAAAATGGCCCGCAAACTGGACTTTAGTCGCTTCGCTACATATTGGAAGGTAAAGTGTATAGTTTAAGGTCAGATCCAAATTAAAAAGTAAAAAGCATTGCAGGCGAGTTGCAGTCGGCCTGCAATGTCACATATAAATTCCTTTATTTGTCGAGTTATGAACTTTTTAAAAAGTAGAAACTGTCATATAAAAGGAGGCACAGGTCGTATTCAGCCAATTCAGCTCGTATTTTTCTGTTAGAAACGCGACGTTTTTTTATGTCTCGAATAATTTGCGTTTTTCGGTGGAAAAATACACTTGCAATTCTGTTAAAAAAAAATAAACGGCGGGAAAGCATGATGTTTTTGACGTTTTAAGGTTATGTTTTTCAAATCTTAATTAAATTTTTGTCGTTTTCCCCCATTTTTGAGAAATTACTTTAGATACTACGATACGAGTACCTACGAGTAATTACCTAGCATTCATTAATGGGCCAATTTTTTTGGCGTTGTAGTTTTTTTTATTTCTTAGAATTGCATGAAAATTGGTAGGTTGGTAGAGCTCCTGATTCTGAACAATATGTGCGCGATTTCCTACACTGTCCCACAATTTTTTTCCATTGAGTGACAAAACGTATGAGATTTTCGTAACTCAGTGGAAAAAATGTATGGGAAAAAAAATTTTTTGACGCCTTGTTGTCATATTTTTTTTACTTGTACAAAATCAGGAGCTGTTCCAACATACCAAT
Organism: Cenopis cana; assembly: GCA_951800055.1. Taxonomy (NCBI): domain Eukaryota; kingdom Metazoa; phylum Arthropoda; class Insecta; order Lepidoptera; family Tortricidae; genus Cenopis; species Cenopis cana. The sequence continues at coordinate 7,998,769 of OX637476.1, read as the reverse complement.
TTTCATGCAATTCTAAGAAATAAAAAAAACTACAACGCCAAAAAAATTGGCCCTAATAGTACATTACTGCAGAGGCCGTGAAGTAAGGGATTGCTGGACGACTGTACTAATTCAGGGGTAAGAATTTCAAATTTGGCATTTATTTTGAATTTTAAGCCAAAAAAGTTTTTTTTGCGAAAAAACGTCATTTTACTCGATTTTGACTAATTCAGGGATAAGGATGTCAAATCTGACATTTATTTTAAATTTAAAGCAAAAAAAAAAAATTTTTGCGAAAAATCGTCATAATACTCGATTACAACTAATTCAGGGGTAAGGATTTCAAATTTGACATTTATTTTGAATTTTAAGCCAAAAAATTTTTTTTTTTGCGTAAAAACGTCATTTTACTCGATTTTGACTAATTCAGGGATAAGGATGTCAAATCTGACGTTTATTTTAAATTCAAAACAAAAAAAAAATTTTTTGCGAAAAATCGTCATTAGACTCGATTTCGACTAATTCAGGGGTAAGAATTTCAAATTTGACATTTATTTTGAATTTTAAGCCAAAAAAATATTTTTTTGCGAAAAATCGTCATTATACTCGATTTCAACTAATTCAGGGGTAAGGATTTCAAATTTGACATTTATTTTGAATTTTAAGCCAAAAAAATTTTTTTTTTGCGAAAAATAGTCCTTATACTCGATTTCGACTAATTCAGGGGTAAGAATTTCAAATTTGACATTTATTTAGAATTTTAAGCCAAAAAAAGTTTTTTTTTTGCGAAAAAACGTCACTATAATTCAATCAATCATCTTTATTGCAGACCAAAACGATCCATAGTTTGTTAGCATGTCTTACATAACTACTTATATACTAGGGTTAGGGTGACTAAAAGATAAACATGTCAATACACATTATACTCGATTTCGACTAATTCAGGGATAAGGATTTCAAATATGACATTTATTTTGAATTTTAAGCAAAAAAAAATATATTTTTTTCAAAAAATTGTTATTATACTGGATTTCAACTAATTCAGGGGTAAGGATTTAAAATTTGACATTTATTTTGAATTTTAAGAAAAAAAAAATTTTTTTTTGCGAAAAATCGTCATTAGACTCGATTTCGACTAATTCAGGGGTAAGAATTTCAAATTTGACATTTATTTTGAATTTTAAGCCAAAAAAATATTTTTTTGCGAAAAATCGTCATTATACTCGATTTCAACTAATTCAGGGGTAAGGATTTCAAATTTGACATTTATTTTGAATTTTAAGCCAAAAAATTTTTTTTTTGCGAAAAATAGTCCTTATACTCGATTTCGACTAATTCAGGGGTAAGAATTTCAAATTAGACATTTATTTAGAATTTTAAGCCAAAAAAAGTTTTTTTTTGCGAAAAAACGTCACTATAATTCAATCAATCATCTTTATTGCAGACCAAAACGATCCATAGTTTGTTAGCATGTCTTACATAACTACTTATATACTAGGGTTAGGGTGACTAAAAGATAAACATGTCAATACACATTATACTCGATTTCGACTAATTCAGGGATAAGGATTTCAAATATGACATTTATTTTGAATTTTAAGCAAAAAAAAAAATATATTTTTTTCAAAAAATCGTCATTATACTGGATTTCAACTAATTCAGGGGTAAGGATTTCAAATTTGACATTTATTTTGAATTTTAAGCCAAAAAAAATTTTTTTTTTTGCGAAAAAACGTCATTTTACTCGATTTTGACTAATTCAGGGATAAGGATGTCAAATCTGACATTTATTTTAAATTTAAAGCAAAAAAAAAAATTTTTTTGCGAAAAATCGTCATTACACTCGATTACAACTAATTCAGGGGTAAGGATTTCAAATTTGACATTTATTTTGAATTTTAAGACAAAAAAATTTTTTTTTAGAAAAATTGTCATTATACTCGATTTCGACTAATTCAGGGGTAAGAATTTCAAATTTGACATTTTGAATTTTAAGCCAAAAAAATTTTTTTGTTGCTAGAAAACGTCATTAATGTCATTATACTCGGATTTCAAATTTTATATTTATTTGATTTTTAAGTAAAAAATGTTTTTTAAAAAAACGTCATTAAAATTCAAAATTAATATAAAATCTGAAATACTTACTCCTGCATTAGTCGAAATCGAGTATAATGACGTATTACACTAAAAAAAAACTTTTTTCACTTAAAATTCAAAATAAACATAAATTTTTAAATTCATGCCCCTGAATTAGTCGAAATCGAGTATAATGACGATTTTCGCAAAAAAAAAAAATATTTTTTGGGTTAAAATTCAAAATAAATGTCAAATTTGAAATTCTTACCCCTGAATTAGTCGAAATCGAGTATAAGGACTATTTTTCGCAAAAAAATAAATTTTTTGGCTTAAAATTCAAAATAAATGTCAAATTTGAAATCCTTACCCCTGAATTAGTTGAAATCGAGTATAATGACGATTTTTCGCAAAAAAATATTTTTTTGGCTTAAAATTCAAAATAAATGTCAAATTTGAAATTCTTACCCCTGAATTAGTCGAAATCGAGTCTAATGACGATTTTTCGCAAAAAAATTTTTTTTTGCTTTAAATTTAAAATAAACGTCAGATTTGACATCCTTATCCCTGAATTAGTCAAAATCGAGTAAAATGACGTTTTTTCGCAAAAAAAAAAAATTTTTTGGCTTAAAATTCAAAATAAATGTCAAATTTGAAATCCTTACCCCTGAATTAGTTGTAATCGAGTATAATGACGATTTTTCGCAAATTTTTTTTTTTTGCTTAAAATTTAAAATAAATGTCAGATTTGAAATCCTTACCCCTGAATTAGTCGAAATCGAGTATAATGACGTTTTTTCGCAAAAAAAAATATTTGGCTTAAAATTCAAAATAAATGTCAAATTTGAAATTCTTACCCCTCAATTAGTCGAAATCGAGTATAATGACGATTTTCGCAAAAAAAAAAATATTTTTTGGGTTAAAATTCAAAATAAATGTCAAATTTGAAATCCTTACCCCTGAATTAGTCGAAATCGAGTATAATGACGAATTAACGCAAAAAAATATTTTTCTGGCTTAAAATTCAAAATAAATGTCAAATTTGAAATCCTTATCCCTGAATTAGTCGAAATCAAGTATAATGACGATCTTAACAAAAAAAAAAATTTTTTGGCTCAAAATTCAAAATCAATGTCAAATTTGAAATCCTTACCCCTGAATTAGTCGAAATCGAGTATAATGACAATTTTTCGCAAAAAAAATTGTTTGGCTTAAACTTCAATTTAAATGTCAAATTTGAAATCCTTACCCCTGAATTAGTCGAAATCCGCTTTAGAGGTGAGACGTACTAGGCAAAAAACGCGTACTGAGTTTTGCGAGTACGCGTCCACAAAAAGATTAGATCCAAAGACTAGGTCTAAAGACGCGCTAAACCGACCCCGACCGAATACGAATAGCGCGGAACATTAAGACCCTTAGACGTTTCGAGTCTTCAGAGTCGTCGTACGCCTAGTACTCGATACGCTAGAAGACGCGCGGGCGGGATCGCGTACTTACGCGTCCATGCCCAAACCTATTCCAAAAACCAATCCCGTAAATACGTCTCACCTCCGCTTTTAAAGCACACTATCCAACAACTTGAATCAAAAAAAGTCGTATCTTCATAGGGGCCTTACGGCACTTACGTCCTTTTATTTGAGCAAGACAGTTCTCAAACACCCTTACATCCATCTTGTTCAAACCAAAAATCGTTGAAAGTATTAATTAATGGGCACACTTTTTAAATAAACAATTTTTATTTATTTACGACTTTGACAGCTAATATTTCACCAATAATTGACTTGGATCGAAATCTTGTTTAATAACCTCTATTTCATTTTTAAAGGTTAATCGATAAATATTCAACACGACAATGTGCATTGTAATATTTGAAATTATGTGGAGTGCCCCCTAATATATAATTTTTTCGTACTTTTACATCACCTTTGTAGTGGTTCATAATATAATGTCCTACCAAATTTCATAATTGTACTACTCATACTTACTTCTCAGACTAAATTGATTGTGACATACGGACGGACAGACAGACATGATGAAATTATAATATAAGGTTTCTGTTTTAGCCATGATGGCTACGGAACCCTAAAAACTAATATAATATATTTAATCCACCACTGGCTGGAGTGGCTGGTATGTGTCATTCACCAGTGTTGCCAATTCATACATAAAAGTAGGTAATAGAACAAACAAACAAGCAAGTATTATTTAAATTCATAGTTAAGGTATAACACAAATAGGAATATCTTGGAATAGTAACCACTTCTAAGTAAAATAAGTTATACTATTAATAACGTAAATCTAAACGCAATTTATTCTTTCATCATGAATGTAGTTTATCCCAGAAGTTTACCCCTTTTCAATAGCCTACATGATTGTTAAAATTTGCGCCATCTGCCGGAATACAATACAGACACTTGGCCATGTAGTTCACGAAAACTTACGATCAGTTGAAGCAAATCAACTGTTAGAAAAGGGCTATTTTTTATTTTATTATTTTCGTGTTATATTGTGACACACTGTATCAAATTATATTTTATGCTTTATAATGTCTAAATATGTCGATTTAGAATGTTAAAATGCAACATTTTGGCGAAATCAACAATACGTTTTTCATTTTCAGCCTGGTAGCGTCATCTCGCTAGTGCTTTCTGACCTGCTATGATACTTCCAAAGAGTTAGCGTTCTTAGCTTTCTAATATTCTTTGCCACAAAGGAATCCCCGAACGACAAAAAAAAGTATCCCCATTAATGTCCAAAGCTCCCTCGGCGCGCGCACTCTCGATTTCAGCCCTATCCCCCGCTAATAAGAAACTGTTTTACATAACCTGAACGCACAAGCACTATAAAATATTGATGCCTTACAATTTCAAACCTTGATATAAGATAATAAAATGCTATAATGGATTTGCTCTTGTACGGCTGTGGCTGTGAGTGAACAAAAAAAGAACGACCGATTTATCTACTGTATATGGACATGGCCATTTTTAAATTAAACTGAACGTTTATCCATCATGTAATTATGAATGACAATACTTACATATATGCGAACAGTAAATTAACTCAAATCAATGGCAATTAAGAGCTCCTATATATGATGTAAAAGAAATTGTCAAATGCTATGGCTTTACGTTTTGACAAGGTTTTGAAATTGTTTATAGTTTACTTCATCTGAAAAGTTTAAGCTTCTTTGTGATTTTTCGAAAACCATTATAGCCGAACGGTAAGGTACGCGAGTTTGAATCTGGAGACGCGGGTTCGAATTCCGGCTCGTATCTACTGGGTTTTTCATAAAACTTATATACCCTACAAAATATTATTTGATATTTAACAGTAACTTTTCGGTAAAGGAAAAATCGTGAGGAAACCGGTCACATCCGAATAAGGTCTAGTTTTCTTCTAGGTTGAAAGGTCAGATAGCAGTCGCTTTTGTAAAACTGTACCAACCCCCAAATCTCGGAATTAGGTATCTATCAAAGCGGACCCCGGACGCCTTAGGATACAACCGGGAAAACCCTACGATGACGATGTCATTTGTCGAAAACAGTAATTTAGGTATTGTTTACATTGATTCCAAATGAACAGATCAGATTTTTTTACGAAACTAGATTACCTACTTTCATTAACATTAAATAGGAAGAGTTTTCTCAAATGTGTATTCTTTCTTGTAGTTAGATCGAATGCAATGGTGGTTTTCCTTCGGCGAGGTGGGAAATTTCATATTAGGATTATAATAGACGCAAATTAAAATGTTTTTGGTTTTATCGACGATCGAAGGGAAATGAAAATTTTCACCGCACCATTTGGATCGTCTTCTTCTTCTTCTTTTATTTAAGAGTTTACTACTCTTGTCGGTGGAGCAATCGCCAGCCGTTTCTGTCCGTTGCTATCTCCTTCACTCTCTGATATGACATGACCTTAACCTTCTCTTTCATTTGCTCAAAGTAGTTTCTTCTTGGCCTTCCTCTTCCTCTCTCCTTCAATCTTCCCATCTAGAATGGTCTTAACAAAAAGATCATGTCTTAGCAGATGACCCATCATTATTCCTCTCCTATTCTCTATGGTTGTCAATATTTGTCGCTTTTCTTTTATTTGGATCGTAGACACCCGAAATTGCCTAAAGTTAACTGGCGTGAATGCAGTTTTGTAAAAATAAAGAATCTCCATTTTTTGTTTGTGCAATAAAACATAAGCAAATAAAACAGAACATGGCATATAAGTAATTACCAATGACTGGTACAGTTCATTTCTGACGATCCCTTCAATAAAGTGTCGGTTCCGAGAACAATCAATAAAGTGTAAAATAAATAAGTACAGTTTGACAGATCCATGTTATGCTCGCGGTCGGAAGAAATTTTATCCCCCGTCGAGATTTCTGTCGGACGCTGCGCTCGCTGCCTAAAGTGACGTGGTTTGCGCGTGTGTGCCGCGGCGGACGCGTGTGTGCGTGGGTACCTACAGCCTCCATGTGATGGGAAGTGAACCCTTTACGCGGGAACCGTTTTTTATTTGCACTCGGACACCGGCATCAGGTAGAAAGGATGATCGTTAATTTTTAAAGGACATATTGAACTTTGTGTATATACACGCGGTCATGATCCGATCCGATACGACCGTGTGATCTCTAACACGACAACTGGTTTTTAGTCAACAATTATCGTTGAACTCCTAACAATACCATTTGCAAACCTGTTATTGTGCACTGCAATAGGAAGTCATGTGTAAAAATAAATGTATATTTACTTTTGTTTCAAGGATTTCTACAATTAGTTGTAACCCCATAGATACATAATTATATATCTGTTTCATAGTAAGTGGAATAATTTGGTATATTCGTTCAGTTCGTGTTAGAAGTTAGAAGGACGGAACACGGAACAGTCATTTGAATGGAATGGGCGCGCGGCGCGGTCCGGGCGCCGGGAGTGAGCGCGAGACCCCGTTGATGTCTTTTGCTAAGAGCTTAATGTCTCCCACTTTCACGAGTTTGTTGACCCTGTCTCAAGAGACATTTCGCGTAAACCTTGCCAAGAGACCTTTTGGGCGACGATGTGTAGTAAAAATTAGCTTTTTGTGTCATTCACCCAGGTGGTTTTTGAAATCCTTAGTTGCTCTGCAACCGTGGTGTAATTTAACTTCCCTTTTTTTACAAGGCATGTTTGATTATGTAGGTAGCCATTCTTGATTTATATTCAGAACACGGTTGTGCGAAGTTTTCTCGAGCTTAATTACCAATCACGACTGCAAAGGCCACGACTCCGGAGAAACACAAAATTCGAATAAAAAATATTCATAACTGTTCAGATTCCGAAAAAAAGTTGTTTACCGGGCAGATAATTACATTAAATAATGATTGGGGGCAAAAAGGCACGGCGCTCATCTCGAGGGCTCGCTGGCCGCACGATGAGGCAGTAAAATAAGGCTTCGCGGCGGTGAGGGGGCAGAGGGGTGAGGCGGGCGCGGGGCGCGGGGCGCGGGGGACACGCGGCCTGTCGCCCCCGGGAGATACCTCCACGGCAAGTCAACACCGGTAGCGATTTCAGCAGGCACATTATGAAAGGTGCCGCCAATAATAATGAAATATCTAATGTCGTCTATCAAATGCCAAATTAATTGAAGAGTAGTTAAGGCAGGGAGTGCACCCCTGTCTTACAAGTTATAAATTAATTTATGGAATGCATTGGTTTGTATATGACCTTTTCAAAAGAAACTCTGCTATGGAAACAGAATTATAAAGGCACAGGTGATTTGATAAGTTATGTTACTGATGAATTGATGACAATTACCACCAATTGAGCCATTTTATTTTAATTTTTATTCCATAACGACACTGCACATTTTTCAAGAAAAATAATACAAACAACATTTTGTATATTAAAACTGATCCATAAATAGAAGGTTCTATAATTAAAGACATCACATTTCTTCCTAGTTTTAAATAAAAAATAAATAAATAAATAAATATTTGTGGACAATCTTACACAAATCAACCTAGTCCCAAACTAAGCAAAGCTTGTACTATGGGTACTAAGTGACGATATAAATACTTATATAGATAAATATATACTTAAATACATAGAAAACATTCAAGACCCAGGAACAAGTATTCATGCTATTCACACAAATAAATGCCCCGGCCGGGATTCGAACCCGGGACCTCCAGCTTCGTAAGCAGGGTCACTACCAACTGAGCTAAAGCGGTCGTTTAAACTTGTTACAAATTGACATTTAAATGTGTAATATAAAAGAGATTAAACTAATACATATATTTATGAACAATACTAGTATGCAGAATAAAACGCTTTTAACTTGTATTAAAGGCCACATGCTAACAAAAAGTCATCATTAAAGTGTTGGAGGCGGCGGCGGCGGCGGCGGCGCGCCGGCCCGCAGCCCCGGCCTAAACGATCCCAGTTTTTATCACTCGAACACCGACCAATCCATATCGACACTTTTTGTTTTCTCTACTGGAAACTTTTCCATTTTCAAAACTTATTGTAATTATCAAAGATTCAAAGATTCAAAGATTCAAAGATTTTATTTGCTCAGAATACATGTTATAAATAAGGTGTTAAGAATAAAAGAAAGTCCAGTGCATTCAGCCTGCATGCAGGCGTGCAAACATTTTGTAGGAGCGACATAATTAATACAATAATAATAGTTAAATATATCCACATAATTAGCAAATTTTACGGAACAATGTCAAGGTAGTCAAAATTCAAAATTATAATAATGATATTAGATAATAAAAAATAAAAAACAATAATAATTTAAAATGTCAGAAATAATAATTCATTAATTACATTGTCAATTTTGGTCCAAGTATTTCCTTACACTATAATAACATTTGTCCAGAAGCCAGCTAGTCATTTTGTTCTTAAACCTATTGCCTTGCAGTAATTTTATGTCATCCGGTAGTTTGTTATATATTACTATGCACATGTTAAATATGTTCTTTGCATAGATCATTTTGCGAGCTCGTGGCTTGTATAGCATGTTCATAATTTTTTGTCTGGTCAGTCTGTGCATCAGATCCCCTCGCTTTTTGAATAAAGGTCGATGGGTATTCACAAAAATACATACATCTCTAATGTATAGGCAGGGTAAGGGAAGAAGTTGTAATTTTTTAAATAAAGGGACACAAGAATCGTCAGACCAAGCATTACAAATGACGCGTATACATTTTTTTTGAATTTTGAAAACTCGTTCTACATCGACAGAATTCCCCCACAGAATCAGGCCATACCGAAGAACTGAGGACACATAGCCATGATAAGCCGTCAGTGCAGCTTCCACAGAGACAGTGTCCCTCAGCCTTCGGAGAGCAAACACAAATCTGTTTAGTCTGGTACAAATCTGTTCAATGTGACCCTTCCAGTGCAGATGGTTGTCTATAGTGAATCCAAGAAATTTAAGTGAGGCTACTTGATCTACGTTTTCATTTTTGTATTGAACTGTAATAGGTATGTTATTTGAATTATAGGAGTTAATTTGCATCAATTTAGTTTTACTAATATTAATTTTTAGATCATTCATTTCCATCCAATTTATAATGTCATTTAAAGAATTATTAATGTCATGATTAAAAGTTAACCTATTATTACACTTTACCATTATGGTCGTATCGTCTGCAAACATGATTACTTTATTCGGGGTTGCGTTTGGCAAGTCGTTTATGTAGACGACAAAGAGAAGCGGGCCCAATATGCTTCCCTGTGGGACACCAGTATTATTGATTTTGTATGGAGATCTAAAAACTTTTTTGCTAATGATATTGTTTGTTTCAACAAATCTACTGATTTCTGTGCATTGCATCCTGTCTGTCAAGTAGCTTTTTATCCACTCAAGCGCTCTGCCTCTGATACCGTAATGTTCCAGCTTACTCAAAAGTTTAGAATGATTTACATAATCAAACGCTTTTGTCATATCTAAGAAAAGCGACGCGACTGGAACATTTTTATTGATGTTCTCCGTGATATATTTTACGAACTCAAAACACGCATGTGTTGTTGATTTCTTTTCACGAAAACCAAATTGTTCAGGGCAGAGTATGTCAAATCTCTTCAAAAAATGATTAAGCCGGCTATGGAACGCCTTTTCGAATATTTTTGATAAAATAGGTATTAATGCGATCGGTCTGTAATTTCCTGGGTCCTGCCTGTCACCTTTTTTAAAAAGAGGTTTGATTACTGTCAATTTTAATTCTTTTGGGAATATACCCTCGACAAATGACAAGTTTATAACATGAGCAAGTGGAAGAGAGATATATAATGCACAAAGTTTTAGAATTTTGGTGGTAATGCTGTCACAACCACTTGCTCTGCTATTTCTTAAAGACATTATAATTTTATACAATTCTTGGCCATTAACCGGGTTCAAAAATATTGTAGCGCTGTTTAGCGAGGATTCCTTTCCGAGTGAAACGGCTTTGTAAGCTACATTCTGTGATACATTATTTGGCTGTGTTGTTTCTATAAAATAATTATTGAAAATATCACAGATATCCTGGGGACTAGAAAAGATGTTGTTATTTGATTCTATTTTAAGTATGTCTTTTTCGTGTGAAATATCTGATACAGTGGCAGAAATAACATTCCAAGTTGCAAGACATTTATTGTTACTGTTCTGAATGTAATTTGTGTTTCCAATTTTTCTTGCATGCGTTATGCATTTCTTAAGTAAATAATGGTATCTCTTATATTGCCTTATTTCGGCCTGACTGTTTACTTTAGATCGTTTTAGGTTAAAATAGAGTGTTCTTTTAGTCTTGCAAGATTTTTTTAAACCTCTAGAAAGCCTATTATTTACAAACGGTCTATTATTGATTTTTACTTTTATTGTTGGGAAACACAGATTATAAAACAAACATAGCAACTCATAAAATAGTTGGAATGCTTGTGTTGCGTTAGTGCAGTTAGTGACTTCTGAAAATGACAGCGAAGATAAGTACTCACAAAACTTACGCACATTGTCTTTGCTGTAGTCTCGCCTGTACTCATACCAGGTCGAGAAAGCCCTTTTTCGTTTTGAAGTCGTGAAAGTTATAGACTGAGCTGTCTCGTGATCAGAGAGCCCGAGGCAATGAATGTCTACTGTCACTTTTTTTATGTTGCTCGCAATCTGGTCTATACTTGAACCCTGTCTTGTTTGTTGTAAAATATGCGGATTCAAGTTATAATTTTGAAGGATTTCCGTTAGGTCTTTTGAAGCTACACTTTGTTTTAACATGTCGATATTCCAATCACCACACACAACTATTTTTTTCCTTTTAAAGTGAAAGGTGAGGTAGTTTAATAAGGTATCTAATTTGTGAAGGAATAGACCGAGGTGACTTTTTTTCTGATCAGGGATTCTGTATATATTAATAATGACAAGCCCTAATCCCACTAATTCTATGCCACAACATTCAAAACAAAATTTACTAGCTATATTTGTTAGGTACGGCAGCGATTTGAAGTCTAGATATTTGTTAATCAATATACATGTCCCCCCTCTACACTTATCACGGCAATAAGACGCTGCAAGTTTCATATTATCAAGCTTAATATTTCCTTGACACCCCTCTCTGATAAAGGTTTCGCATAGGCAGATTACATCGAAGTCCCTTCCTTCATCTCGTAACTCATTCAGTGTGACGTTCAGTAGGTCGAGTTTCGAACTTAAACCACAAATGTTTTGGTGGAATATCGATATCTTGTTAGAGGTAGACTGTGTTTTTAACTTCGTAGGTGATGCGATTTGTATAGAGTTAGGGACGAAAAAAGGTTTTCGAGTCACATGGCTGGTTAGACTGACCTATGTCACAAGTATTTATGATTTTTACAGGACTGCGCTTTGAAAATAACGAGTCAAGGGCTTCGTTTACTTTAAAATTCAGCCAGTTTAGGAATGTGTTCGTAATGTGATTATTACTATTATTCTTAAATAAATCTATAATTTTACAATTTTCATATATGTCTGTGAACATTTTCAATTCATGTAATAGTACATTATTCGTATAGTTTAGATTATTATATACATTTAATATTATAATTTGATTGTCTTTATATTTCTTTAATACGCTACTTATGGTTGTTAACAACTTATACGGGTCCTTTTCATAGTTTTTAACAGAAAATACGATGACGTCATCTTTTGTTATGTGGTCCACGGGGTACAGGCTCTTTAGCACCTGAGAAGTTGGGGCGTGTGGTTTGACCACCGATGATATCCTGAATTCGTCACTTCTTGAATGTATGAGACGTGTTGCCAGTCCTCGGACATTTTCGTCTCCATATATATAAATATAAGGCTTCCTTTGCTTCGGCTTACTGCGTGTAGGCGTACTGGAATGGATCGGGTTATTTACTGGCGAGATATGGGTATTGTGGTGATCATTCATTGAAGTATTGTGTGTTGTAAACTGGGCATTTTGCTGTTGTATATTCAATTCTATGTAGCTTTGATTAAGACTTTCTTTCCTTTGTTTCTTTTTACTTGACCTTGATTTTCTGCATGATGATTTATTGGTGATAGTTTTACTCAAAGATTTCAGCTGATTTACTTTGCCCTCGTAAGATTTTATTTTATCTTTTAGTGAGCAGTTTTCAGCAAGTAAATTCTCAATTTCATTTTCGGCTACTGTCAACCTATCTCTAAGATCCGTCGTCAATTTTTCTAGCTCTTCAACTTTAGAATAAAGGTTAAGTTTTTCTGGGCAGCTTCTGTTTACTCCTGACCCAGATGGCTGTGTAGAATTTGAACATTCCAAGTCTTCCTCAGACTCTGAGTGACTAGATAACGATTGGAATGAGTTTCTAGTCGGTATAATTGCTCGATATTGTCCACGTATAGTAACGTTGGTATTTGAATAGTTGGGTTTAATTAAGCAAGGCCTGCATTTCCAGAGAATTTTACGATCCGGTTCCATAAGATTAAATCTTTCTTTCGATACATTGCAACAGTTGAGGTTATCAGCACACAATACCCTATTTGAAATAGCTGGAGCGCTCCCGCCGGACGCAAGCCTTATACGACGAGTGACTCATACTTAGCTCGCTAAGAATATTAATACGATGAATGGAGGTAGGCTACGTACTGAAAAATCTTGAAAAAGGATCTTGTATAAAATCCAACCTTCGACACTATAACGTCCAATCGATGACACCTATTGATCGCACCCTCTTTCATAATGATATAAAATTCAAAGTGCCATGTATTGGGTCAGTGACGAGCACTGGAACACCTTCTTAATATTGATTTGATTCCAATCGGTTTTATCTATTGGAAAAATTGAAAAGATCCTTTTTCAAGATTTTTTTAGTATCTACGTACTCCTAAGACCTAATCTTGTTGAAATGGATGTTATTTAAGCAGTTTTTTAAGAAAAACTATTTGTTCTAGCACATCAAAAAAAAATATGTTAATATTCATCATATTTTAAAGACCGTGTACGGACTCGATACATAATTGGACGAAATCGGCTCGATAGAAAATAATTGCAAAGATTGGTCTTAAAATCATCATTAAACGGTTCTATGAATTTATTTTTATTACGTATGGGTCTGCAATTAGAAACATGAAGTCAACAAATTCATACCTAAACAGCCAACGAGTCATATTTCACAAATAATCCACACTTTTTTTTATTTCAATATAATTATAGTATTTATTTGGTATTCTACGCGCAGAGCTTCCGTAAAGAGCGGGATGGTTAATTGGAAACTCACGCGTTTTAGAGCGGGACTTTTTTAGGTCTTGTCAGCCTCTTAATCATAGAAATACTATCCGCTGTTTATACTTCTACGGGACTTCTATTATTACACGTGACACATAAGGTATGTTAGTATTTCTTTCCATTACCAAAATTTTGTTACGATTGGCTAAGTTTCGGAGGAGGAAACAAAACATCAATTTTTGAGCTTTTGTTTCCTCCATAGGATTTTTGTTCGGAGCTGTAGTTGTCCTTTTTGCACTCATTTCCGAGTTTTCCGACCTCGCCTACGCTACGTCAGCGAAACAGAATTAGGTTTAGAAAAAAAGGGCTCAGCTAATGTTTCCTCTTGAGAGCGCATTAACACCCAATCAAAACCAATGGCAATATCAGCTATAAATAATATTTGGCAACTCATGCCGACCGGTGCATGGTCGCACGTATATAAATATAGCGATGACGTTACGTTACAAATTACTGATGCACGTATCTTGAAAAAACTTTTCCATCTCCGAATATATAAATTTATTCTTAATAATAAATTGAGTCTGTGCAAATTGGAACGCCGTCAGTCGTCGCGATAAATGATAATTACGGTAACAGCTCATAATTACCTATAGTCGATTGGCCACGACAACAGGAAATATTTAAAATTCTGTTATTTCAAAATTATGCATTAAAATTGTTCCCAACGTGAGTTACATCACATGTTAAGCTCATACCCGCCTACTTACTAACACTTAATACGTATTACTTTGTTGATAAGGTGAGTGGATGGAGCAGTTAAGAACGATCTTAGTTAGTGAAGCGAGATACGTTAAAGCCTTATTTATTACGGTCGTCGGAACACAACTATTGGTTACGTAACATGAGAGAAATGAAGTCCAATCTTCATAATTTTTCACAGTTTAAATGTTTTTCACATTTTAAAACGTGGAAAGGTCGCCATGTGTAAAATGAATGGGCTCGGATCCCTGCGCACGCATGCGGGGTCGAGGCCAGCGGAGAATTGTGCGCGTCATCTCGCTCGCCGGCTTTAGGGGATTCGGATACGGCATGCTCGCTCATTTACAGCCTTTGGGCACAAAACTACATAGGTACCTACATAACAATATTTTTCGATTCATTGGGACAGATCAATCACTATCACCAAGGATGACAATCCATTAATAAAGGGTACTTACATCCTAGATTTCGTATTTTGTATTATAATTGCATTATTAATTCCGTCTCGATACAGACAAAAGGCCCAATAAAGACTTAATGGGAGGGTCAAAATGGGGCTGAGGTATTCACATGACGAAGCTTCACTATTAAGATACCCATCTGACCTAACAAGGCCCGCTTATACACTCAGCTCTATTGTAATTGTATAAATGCTAGACAATTCAGACTATTATATCAAGACTCATGCTTATACATATGTACTTATAATGTGATGCTATTCAACTAAAAACTGACTTGAGTGATTTACGTATTACATTAGAGTGCAGATTGACATTTGAATTTTTACTTTTTAGCCAAAATTATCACCTTCTAAAATACTATTTTTTACATTAAAGCAATAAAAATTTTACAGAAGCTAACAAAGGTAGGTACTTAAATATATATTTAGAGATCGGAAGTCATCAAAACAAAACCCAGTAAGGCTAAAATTGAAAAAGAAACTTTTTATAATACATATTTAAAAAGAGGGAAATACACCATGTTTATACTTATCGTTGGTTGACAACCTCATTCCCGCCGGCGGGGACGTCCACCACACCACACACGCTCGCGACAACACACACATCATATATTATACAGTCCCTATTCGTCCCGGTACCGCCGCATACCGGGTAAAGTCAGTACGACCCAGACCCAGGTCGAGCCCAGCTGAATTTCTTGCAGGGCTCTTCTCAGCTAGACTAGGTTTAGTGAACCAGTGACAAAACTCCCAGTAGCTCGATTACACTCACACCTCAGATTCGGTTGAAGCCGCTCAAGTCGCTCAACCAATCTCACTGGAGCGCAAGTTTCCTCTTAAGATTAAAAAAAAAGTTGACAATCTAAACCAACTTGGTTTTGGTGGTTGGCGCTGCCGGCGTTTGTATTTCCGAGTTCATATAACCTAGACTTTTTAAGGCACGAGTGAATGAATAGGCATCTTCTGGGTGAGCTCCCTTCATCGTCGGCCTCATCTTTTTGCCCCCTGGCTAGATGCTGGCCAGGAGCAATCCCATTTTTAATATATAAATAATAAATAATGGTTCTAGCACTCGTTCGTTTTTGTATATATTTATCAATAATACTCGTCAGTCGTTCATATCAACCAAAAAACTGCCTCAAATTCTTTTGATTTAACCACGATTTACCCATCTCGCAAAAAAAACTTGTTTTCGCTGGGTTTTGATTAGATTTGGGTCCGTCGAGAATTAGTTTTGGGACTGCAACGCAATATTCCGAACCATTTCAAAGAAAGTTATGTACCTAACCTTGGTAGGACCCTAATTATTAATTCTACGCCGTTTGTATTTGCTTACCTACCCATGAAAGTTAATTTTTGAAACTGTTAACTACCTACATATTTATGTGGTAAATAACCAATAAAGTCTTTATCTACACATATATCATAAATCCTCTAATATGCGTTCGCAAACCGTAGAAAATGACTCTCATTTCAACATTCAATGAATTTATGGCAATTTTCTTATCTGTGGCTAAGGCTACAGCAGTAATATAATTTTTAATTTTAATCTCATATATAATGTTAAAATATTAAACGTCAAACAAAACTGTCAAAATTTAAATGTCAAAGTTGACATGTCCCTATTCTAGTATCACTGAAAATTCAAATTCAGTTGATGCGAAATGTCAGCTCAATGTTTTTTTAGTATATATCG
Organism: Cenopis cana; assembly: GCA_951800055.1. Classification (NCBI taxonomy): domain Eukaryota; kingdom Metazoa; phylum Arthropoda; class Insecta; order Lepidoptera; family Tortricidae; genus Cenopis; species Cenopis cana. Next base: position 7,982,149 of record OX637476.1, on the reverse strand, counting down.
CACGAAATTTGAGCTAGAACGACATGATCATATCAGAATAGGGACTCTTTACTTTTTAAAATAACATTCAGGTATCGGTTGCCAGTTCTGATTTAGATATTTCCGCAACCGTGCAAAAAAGGTTGTATTAACACAATTATTGTGTTTATTTACTACGGTTTCTGAACCCATCTTAGAGTAGTTATAATATGTGTGTAGATAAAGTAATGTATGCAACTGTACATAATTAGGCATTAAAACACTCGTGTGACCTTATTATGAAACTCGCCTATGGTTACATAATGAGGGGCATTAAAACACACTCGTGTTTTAATGCCCCTCATTATGTAACAGTTGCATAATAGTACATTACTTACCAAGGGCGATAAAACAAAGAATGTCTCAGATCGCAGGTATTTTACGCCCGAGCCGAAGGCAAGGGCGATAAATATGCGATCTGAGGCTTTCTTTATTATCGCCCGTGGTAAGTACAAAATTTTATGTCACCCCCTGGCCAGGAAGTGGGTTTTATTCGCGCGCGGAGCGTGCGATAATGGCCGCTTTATGGCCAGGTGTGACATAAACTACTATTAAAGGATACGATGATTTTATTAAAGTTTTAGATAGTAAAATCGCCCTTTTTTGATTTTATTGTTTGTAGTAGAATTTAAGCGGAAAAAAGCAGCTTTTAGCTCGAAAATGGTTGATTTGGAGTGGTGTTTGAAACAATCCCAAAAAATACATTTATAATATACGTCATTAGGTTACAACAGTCCTGTTCTAGATAGTAACATTGAGAAAATGTCAAGATACGTGTCAATTAAACAGAAAATCTCCTAAATAGTTGAGCCTTTTTTAACTAATAAGGACCCTTAATTTCATAATCTACGCCCGACAGGAATCCAGGAACAGCAAACAAAGGGTTATTATTATTTTACGGGCTCTACACAGCATAAGGAAATACGGAATCGGTATAACTATATTCAGTAAATAAATAATAAATAAATATATTCAGTATAGGTGTATACCCGTCAGCAGATGTAGACCTCTCTATTACACATTACACAGCTGTATTTCTCGGAAATATTATTGATCATCTTTTTTTTCTAATTAATTTGCATTGCATAAGTTACTGAACCATAGTATGTCCCTCTGCCTAACTTATTCAGTATGGATTATGAGTGATTGATTCGTTCATTCTGGCTTCGTTTGAGAATGGAATGGAGAGAGCGTAAAATATGACAAAATCCGTACTAATATAAATGCGAAAGTAAAACTCCGTCTGTCCTTACCTCTTCACGATTAAACCGCAGAACCGATTGAGATGAAATTGGGAATGGACCCTTGGAACGACATAGGATAGTTTTATGAAATGGGGGTGGAATTTAGTATGGAAGTACGAGATAAGCGAGTTCCACGGGAACTTCCACGCGAACACGCGAACGACGTCGCACAGGCAAAAGCTTAATACATATCATACACTAAAGGGGGTAGGTAAGCAGGGAACATGTCATAAAATTTTCAGTGCGACTTCTAGCATAGGGATGACGACACTATAAAAGAAAATCAATAAATCCAAATTTTCTACATAAAGGCTCAAATTCTCAATCAAATGGCGAAAAAAGTAATTCAAAAAAATAAATAATTACGTAATTATAAGTCTTCAAAGTTTTAAGAGTGGGTATGTTCTGTCCCTTTTCCGCAAAACGCTCCTTTGTATTGAACGATCGTCATTTACTATGGCGCTACTTAACAGTGACGTCACGGTTAGGTACCAGTTTCTCTCTCTAACTACGAACATTCTAACCGTTGTAGCTTCGTTATTTTTTGAGATATTTGAATAGGATTTTCTCTATTTGGCATAGTTTTATGTCAATGTAATAATTTTTTTTTAGTCGAAATCCCTATTGTACGATGAAGAACGTGTGGATAGGTTGCTGGCTCGTCGCGCATAACACACTTCAACCGTATTCTCAAAGTCGACTCTTACGACATCCACGAGAAGAAAGGGGATAATGCTTACTGCTTAGTGCTGTTCAAACGCGACAATACACGGCGAGTCCTAGAAAGATCAATAAGTTTTGGTATCGACGGTTTGGCTACATCACAGCACAGCATCGAAATGTGATCGGCTCGGGAGCGGCGCGCGCGCCGCGGGCCCTCGCGGCAAGTTCAAGGTGAACGCGTCGCTCCGCCCACACGCCGCTCCTAGCACAACCGTTATACTGTACGGGCACCAACAGAACAAACACTATCACCAAGCTTCTAAGTGTACCCATACCCACTGACCACATTTGGCTGGGGTCCTAGTTGCATGTACGTACCAAGCTAGCTAGGTCTAGCCACCAACCACCACCACAAAGAATGTGAATTTTTGTTTTTGACTTACGTATGTAACATATCTTTTACAGATCTGCATCTGCACATAAGTAGTAAAGACAACATAAGTCTCAGAGCCCGTTTGCAATATAATGGAAGTTGGAACTCTCAATATATATACGAGTATCAGATTATAGCGCAGAAGTGTTTAAATACCAACATTAAGGATCGTAATTCTGATCCTGATGTCGGTGGGTACACCTAAGTCAGTTTTTGTCCTTACCTACTGAATGGGCCGGTTCTCATACCGAAAGTGTTTAATTAATCTCGGCCAGAATGTGGTTCTGACGCTCACCTTTAATACCTGCATGTAGGCAATCTCCAAAACGCGGAAGTTGCTAAAGGGTACTTAATTGCCCGGCTCTAAAGCCTTAATCTCGCATCAGTATCATAGCCTGCATACAATAATAAGTAAGCCCTTTCCATCGCATGCAACTAACATTAATTTCAACTGCATAATATAATAAGCTGGTGTATAATTTGCATTACATTTTTGTTATGGACTCTAATTCGTTTTTAAATGGGCGTGCTGATTATTTCTCCTGTTTGCTAATGCGCCTATGACGCAAATTGATAATTAACGAGCTTCTTGTTACATCCTCATAAGATGTTGTCGCGCTTGCGCCGCGCCTGCGCAATGACGCAGAGATCAAGCACACTTGCGTTTTAAGTAGAAAACTCCCGTGAGTCTCAGACAGCCATACTATGCACACAGACAGACTGGCACACTTTACAAATGGCAAAGTGTGTCTGTCTGTCTGTTAAAACCTCTTCACGCTTAAACCATTGAACCGATTGAAAGATGAAATTTGGTATAAAGATAGAGACCCGAGGAAGGACATAGAAGATACTTTTTGTCCCGGAAGTGGCAGGTTGTATGGAACAGCGATACCCTAAGAGATGGAAAAAAAAGAATAGCCATTAAATTTTAATGCGATGAACGAGTTCTATGTATTGAAATGTAATAAACGGTCTAGTTGTGCTAGACGCGAGGCCGACGCGGCTGCTTCTCATGATGACCGCGTCCGCGGTCCGAAACATGTCGAGCGATATTCAACCTTAAACATGTGAGTGAGCCGTTTATTAGGTATATTTCAACACACAAACTTGCGTTCCTTATCAGCTTCTTATTTTAAATCCCAAATCCGTCGAAACACTTTGTTGGATCGGATTTGTCACTTAGAACTCATTTCAACTCTAGTGAACTGACTTCTTATGAGTTAATCATTTAAGTGCGAATTGTGTTGGTCTTAACAGCCGAGGTCCATTGACGTTTCCAGTGCATTTTAACGCAGAAGAATTTCCATTCAATATATTGTTGCGTAGGATCGACGGCCTTAGGAAAAGGGACATTATACTATTTAACATTTACCGCAACGACCTTTAGGTGCATACTGCATATTCACCGGAATCTTAGTATTTTAAGATAAAAACAACAATAACTTGAGAACCTTATTCTGCCCAAATGGCTTATCAGTTCTACGGGCTCCTGATAATGGTCTTAGTCTAAAAAAAATTGACTTTGGTCATCTGACCCATATTTTCGCAAGAAATTCCGAAGCGCACCGTTTTTAGCGGCCAATTTTTCCCCTTAGAACTTTGACGTTTAATTTATGTGTATTTTGTACACGAACTGGGGTGGCTAGGTATTTTGTAACACCTAACCTACATCATTTTCAGGAACTAAGTAGTCGGCGCGAAAGATTGAATTAATCATTTAAGGTAATTGGTTCTGAAATCGCTTGAAATCGCTGCAATTAGACTTTGATTCATGAATTTGATAGAAATCCTGGATATACTCACTTGCTTTTTCATTAGACTGCTCAGGCAGTGGCAAGTTGGCAACACTGCTTCTGAATTTGATAGAAATCCTGTTTTAGTATTTATTGAAATCATAAAACAATCTAGGAAATCTGACTATTTTATTTTTGACATACCTAAAATCTAACTTAGCATGTAATGTAAGCGAGAGTTTTTATTTTCATTTATTCCAACCATACCCATAACTACTACTAAAGTATACTTTATATATTCCGCGGTTATTTCGGCCCATAACCTATTTCTGACTAAGCTAAACATTTATTTGTCAATTACAACGAACAATGATTTGTCACCGATAATCTACGGATATACTTACGGCAAACATTGAACACCGAGGATTTACAAATTAACTCTCATGGATTTCACACGGCGGTGCCGCGCTAACAATATAATAAAAATGCCTCACGCCGCGTTCGAATGAACTAAAGTCAATTTATATTTTAGCATACCAAATTGCACCGAGATAAATAAGTTGTAATAAATTATAAGTTTTATTTTACCTTATACCTACTCAGTTGTATCCGCTGAGATGGAATTTCCCATCTTGAATGTGTTAAGACACCTGGCAACGCGATATTTCGATGCCATCTCATAAATCTAGGCAATAAAATACGACGTAACCACGACTATTTAGAGTTAATCTTATTTTATTCGAAATTTGATAACGGGCTATAAAATGTGGTCGCTCTATGGTCGTACGTGTATATCTATTGTTTTTCGTAACTTATTATTTTATTTGGAATTGCATTTTTTAATAATCGTCACTAAACAAACGCCAATGTATTTTTAATCAGGTCTTGCTCCACTAAATCTTGACCGGAGAAATTGATTCTTCCGAATTTTTGGGTATGGTTAGGTTCTCAAAACCTAAGCAAAACTCTCGTATATCAAATTTTCGAACTTTTTCTATAAAATTATCGTTTCTATATTAAATAAATCATCCGTTCTATAAATCTGTAGGGAACATAAGTTATTTAGTTAATGCCCCTAAGGTGGATTTGTTGTCTGTCTCAAATTAGTTTTAAGAAGTTTTTGTAGAAATATTGTAAACTTTAACCACAACAACCGTTAAGGCGATATATCGATTGAAAGAGACACCCTTTGTTTTTCGCTCACGACAAAACGGGATGCAACCCTCTCCGAGAATGGCTTTTTAGACAAATCTCGTTAAATATCTGACTGTGTGCAGGTTTATTAAATTTTCTCTTGTCAGTACCTAGATGAGGTAAAATACCATCATATTAACTTAATCGTGTCTTTTAATAATAATGCGTTGTTTTAGTAGGCTTAGGAAAAAAAGGAAAATATAGACTCCACTTTGGATTTATTTTCTATCGAGAAAATTTTAAGCAATCATGTTTCGCTATTGTCAGTACCACAATCATAAAGTCAAGAATCATATATCTGAAAATCAGCCCCTACTGTTAGCTAGTCTGGGCAGGACAGCGTTTCGAAGTCTCCAAATTTCTCAGTGTAGCGCCTTAAGAAATGTTTTTTATGTTTCCGTAATCAATGTTTGGTTTTAGGCTACGTGTATGTTGTTTGTGTGTACTCAATACTCAAGCAACCTTATTACCGACTATATCTTTATGTAACTTCTAGTATTACACTTGTTTGCAAACCTAAATTAATAAAAAAATAAACGTCATTTCTTATGCGGCTATTACACTGTCCTGAATCAGGCATCCTAACTAGTGGAGGCGAGTTGAAGCATCTCGCTCTAACGTATAGGTCCGAACCCTTCTAAGTGTCCTGAATTCAGGATAGTGTAATACCCGCTTTAGATGGAGCTATTACCCAATACGAAACTACCGGCCTTCCCTTGGCTGAGTTAAATTTTTTAAGTAAATTGCATCACAAAAGCGCATTTGTAACTTGAGATTTTGTCTCGCCCTCACTGCTTAATCTTTTTGAAACCAATGCAAACCGAAGAAAATCTACTTGTAACCTAATACTCGTTTTCATAGCATTTGTGTAAGATATAGTTACGGTCAAAATATTTGAACACACCATTTTGTGTCTTTGTCGTTTCTTTTGAAGATTCTCAGCGAGCGAGTCCATACGGGAGAATAGAGTTGTGTTGTGGTCACTATGGCCATCAGTAGACGGCTCACAGCTAGGGTTGCCAGGTGTCTGCTCACGACTTTAGCCGGACATGTTGGCAATTTAAAGTAGTGTCCGGCCAAATCACTGATTGAGATACGATGAGTGGCTTAATGTGTTGTATGTGTTGAATGAGTGTCGTAACACATTAAACAATGTCAGATTTTGGCCTAAATTCTTAATTATTCAGAGTCCGACTGATTGTATTATATGTAGGTACTAGGTACCAGTGGCGGAGCGCCCATACAACTCGATTTCCACCGACTTACCTAATTTTCAGCCAGTCCAGTCAAAAATCAAAATCAAACGTACTGCAAATAGGCCATAAAGGCACTTTTACATGTCATAATGTTAATTTACATAATTCATATACTACGGCTCATGAAGAATAAGAAAGGCAAATTATTCCCGGATCCCGGCTTCCCTAAGAATATTATGCCACTGAGATACCTAATAAAATTTGAGATCTATGGACTGACCTGGGTATCGTGATGACCTGCCCGAGCTCGTCGACGACGTGGTCGGCCAGTACCAGCACGGTGCCCTGACCGGGCGCGCCCACCACCACCGACACGCCACCATCCACCAGCTGCCCGTCCTCCAGCTGCCCGCTGATCATCTCCACGCGCTTCTGGTCCGGCGTCGTCGTGTAAATTACAGTCTGTTTCTCGTCCTCGTATATGAGATCAATCGGCGTCTTCTCGTCTATCGACTCCATTCCCTGGTCGTATACGTCCGGCTGCACGGGAACTTTGTTGTCGGGCGCGTAGGCGGACAGCTCGTGCGGCGAGTGCCGGTAGGAGTGCGCCTCCGGCGGGTAGCCATCGTCCGAGTCCATCTCCACCTTGTGCGGGTAGTAGTCGTGCGGGTGCGGGTGGTGTGCGTGGTGCGCGTGCGCGGGCTGCACGGGCGTCATGGTGGCCAGCACGGCGTGCGCGGGCGCGGGCGAGCGCGGCGCGGAGGCGGGCGACGCGGGGGGACTCCGCTCACCCACCAGCGGCACCGGCGACACGGCGGACATGGCGCCGCGGGGGGACGGGGGCGCGCGGGAGGCCCCACTCACCACCACCCCGCGTAACACTTTGACTCCCCCAATTTCAACTTCTGAAATAATTTCCCACATTGGATAAGTCTGCTTGGATAACTAAAGTCTATCGTATATTTTGAACACTTTTGGTTAATGATATAGTCTCCTTGTATTTCATTCTTAGTTAGGTAGATACTTTTGTTTGATAACTGTTATTATCTTCGTAATTAGGGCGTATTCTATAACAGACCAGTGATGTGACGTGCAGTGTTCAGTAGTGACGCGTTGAAATCTTTTGCTCAGAAACCCTACACGAACATAACGTAACGACGGACGAATGATTGTTTCAGACTGAAGCCAAATCGTTCGAAACCAACATACCTACTACTCATAAAACAAAAAATAATATACTGGACTGCTAAAATCATTAACCTCCCATTTAGAGGTATGCCAATGTACAGTAAAAAAAAACATTGAAAGTAAGTACCTATACCTATAAAAAGCCATTGCATGCCCAGGAAAAGAATCACACAGATCCAAAATACACCAATAAGATAGTAAAATACGAGCTTGATTAAGACTAGTTCCATAAGACCCTCGGCATACGAGTGAATTAAGGGTGACACGGCAACAGCTGATGCGAGTCCAGTTAGAAGAACTGGTATCGAGAGGCACCTGACCAAAGCGCCCGAACTCGTTCAGGAGCCGCCCTCCGACCACCGCGGCCGTATATACGGTACAAACTGGTACCAACTATTGTACCACGTGCCTGTCAAACAACAACAATATGCACCTAATACATCAGGTTACATTTTATTGTGTACGCCAAATTCAAAACTCGTTCGGTAACTGGACCTTCAAACTGGAATCCGATGAGATTACCACACGTGTATATTAGATATTATGATTATTGAAACAATTTAGGCGAACAAAAACACTTTCCCGGTATAGTTAATATTTCGCAAAAAAAATAAACATGTTGATATTTTGTTCTCATATGATATTTATGGTGAAGACATAAAACAAAGTTCCATTATCAAAAGGGAGACTACTTAGGTACATAAAAAGATAAATACTGCCCTCTCGATGCAGCCGGGAGGCTGCCATCGTGCGAAAAGGAAAGACATAAGACGCGGTGCTGCGAGTATGAGTGGAATAGATGTAAATCGGTCAGTTTCTGTATTTTCACGATTTAAAATTCTCTTTGTCTGTCTACCTTATATGGTTGCCCTGCACTTATAAGATCTATATAAGAATCCGCAATAATACTTTGAAAGAAGTATACGAGTCGAACGAGTAGAGCAGAAGTAAAGAAGTAAACGACTTAATAATGTTTGATCCGGCACAAACGCCTCACAATAAAGACATAATTGTCCTACCTAAGTAATAGATAAGTACTGTTTTTATTATTGAGTTCGTTTATTTCAATACTTAACATAAGTTCAATAACATAAATTGTCATCTTAAATAAAACCGTTCCATTTTGAATTCGATTCGATACTGCCCCCGTCAACCAATTATTGACTGTTGATAATGTTCTTGTGGATGTTGTTGCCTAGTCATTTGACTTTCTGAAATACCAAGACGACGACCTTGCCATTAGGTACCACCACAGTAATGCCTGCTCAGGCAAGCGCCATTGCCTCGCTGCAGGAGGAAAAATAAAATTACAAAAAGGCTTTGCCGCGGAGCCGACAGCCGGGCGAGTGTGCGGCACACACACTCGCGCGTACGAAGCTCGCCACCATATCGATACACCAAGAAATGAACGTAATTCACTCACACATGCTGGCAAATATGGCTTGTCTGCGCTGACATACCTATGTACGTATACGTATGTACAGCACACACGTTCGTTACACATGGATATCGCGGCCTTTTTATTTCGAGTTAAAAATTAAGATTATTTATATTTGTCATTCTTATTGGAAATTGACGGTGGTCCTGGAGAGTCGAATCAAAACAAAGAGGTTTTGAGATTGTAAATACATTACATCTCGAGAATCTGTAAAGTGTGAGCGTCTGACAACGACGACCTATGGAGTGTTGTGAAGATAGGTATCCGCGAGCACTACGAGACACTTTCGAGAGACAGGCACGTCATAGCACTGGTCTGGTCGAGTCGGGGGCGGCTGCGGCGCAGGCGTCCTGGCGCAGGCCGTCACGCACGCGCGTCAAACTAGTATCGTGACGTCACGGCCCACCCGGCGAAATTACAAAACCGGCCGGCGGCAGCCGAGTGCGCCAACAAGCGGCGCGGGCGCGGCGCAGTGGTGGACGCGCGGCCGGCCGACCCCGACGCGCCGGCGTTACGTACCGTGGGTGGCGTCGCGACGCTTCGCGGCGCGGGACGCGGGCGCGGGGACTGAGCACACGACGTGCGGCGCTACGGAGCGCGGGCGCAGGTGCTCTGAGCGCAGCAGCCTCCGCGGCCCGGCGCCGCGCCCGCCGCCCCGCGCCGCCCCCGCCGCGCTCCACGCACGCACCAAAACGACGAATTTATCTTCCACGCATGCTGACTGACCCTCCTACCCGGGGACGTTGTCCAGGCCAGGGTGCCGCAGCGATTTGCCGCTCAGATTTATGATTATGACCTGAGAGTACAGACATTTTTATCTCAAAATTTATCTCGTTGTTCATTTGATAAGGGAGACAGCTAATTTTGAGGATTTAAATACATATTAGAGCGATTTATTTATATTAGAGCTCGTGATTTGTTTGACTGTCATTTGCGGCCCAGCATGGCATGGAAATGGCAGACGGTGGCCAACGCCGGCGACGCGCCGCCTGAGGCGGGCAGCCGTTACAAAACTGCGACCCGCGACGCATGGAATTACCCAACTTTACGCAACTTCCCTTATTGGACTTTCGAGGCAGGCTATACCTATAGCAGCTAATTCCGTTCGATATTAACATTCTTTTGTCTGGCTTCAAGGGCTCTTATTCTGGCTTCAAGGGACAGGCCTAATACCATACCTGTGCTGTGAGAGGTAATTATAACGAAATACATGTATTATGATTCTAAGTCAAAAAGTGGGAGTTAGGAGAAGAAGCACCACAACTCATCAGTTGGATTGACATGTCATCATAAACACCCACTGAAAAATACTGTTATCGTGTATCCCTGTATCCCATAGATACCTAGTATACCTACCTACATAAACACTTGTAGGTAATCCGAGATTTCTGCCATTTCTGTAATATTTAGTGCTAATAGCGCTCTGTTCCAACTAGAGGTACAACAATTCAGGTCTCCTAGCTGACCCAACACCCACCGTCCCGCCCGGAGAGAAATCTCACCTAAGTAATCGAAACTGTTGCCCTGAGCACATTGTAGATACCAACTCGAACCATCGAAAATATCGACAAATCGACATCAACATAAAAGAGTAAATAGAGTACCTATTACCGATATCAAAGATAGTTGTTGTAACATAACTATGAATGGCGGACTGTAACCCATACATGCAATACCTATTAACACACATTACACATACATAGTTTAGGTATCCTGCCGTAGTGCCGAAAATCACACTTGATCGAACGAGATCCGTATGAAACTAGCATTCTAGTTCTGAAAATGTCGTTTGTGATCTGATCTCGGCTACGATCTACGATTATACTAACGAGACTAAGATGGGTGGCTGTGGGTGCACGCACGCATCCCAAAGGGTAACAACGTAAGTAGGTACAGAATGGACACCGACACACTCTGCAGGGGCTGTCTTCTGCGACCATGTGTTCCATACGTATTAATTATTACAGTAGGTTCCGTTTAGTGAACCAGCGACAAAACTTCCCAGTAGCTTGATTCCATTGACACCTTAAAGCCCCAGTTGAAGCCGCTCAACCGGTCTCACTGGAGCGCAAACTATTAGAGTATTCCAGTTTATAAACCGCCCGCGTGGTCGTGTCGGACGGAGGTTTCCCCTGGATTTTCCCCAGGCCACTCTCCAATCACGCACTCTTATCGCTTTGTTGGGCCCGGCCTATACAGCTACAGCTACAATCAGGTTAAAAAAAAATACATTCCAGTTCTACCTACTCATAGTTTTCACATGTGCAGAAGCGAGCTGCATGCTAGAGAGAGTTTATGGCTCTGAAAAACTTATGCTGTAAACATAATGCCATATTTCTCGCAGAATCTTCATGAGGACGGTGCGGTGGGGTTAGACGCAAATACTGAAAATTATTCAATTGCTCGTTTAAAGATAGATATTAAATAGATAAAACATCAAGACAAACTTAATCTAAATATCGAATTGCCTCGAAGATACGACACAAATACGTAGATACTTATTTAACTTCCAAGAATTGTTTAAACGAGCGGTGAAAGCCACACAGGTGTGTAACAGATTATGGATATGGGTAGATGTGGTACCATTTTACGAAACTCTTTAAATTATGTCCCACATAAACATGATAATAAACATACCTGCAGCGGATACATATATCATTATTTACTAATCGAATGCAAGTGTTTATGTTTTCGAACCTATTACTAATTTTCCCTTCGAGATGTTTGTGATTAATCTTACATACATATGCATGCATTGTATGTATAAGTATAAGCTTAAATAATTTTTAAGAAAAAACACCGACTTCAATGGGGGAGGCCGGTGAAAAATTATTATACTTAGATGGTAAGAGTGCACCATCCAATGAAATATCCATACAATGAAATAAAAATGGCTATAAGTATGTTAATAATGGTAGAAGAGTAAGTACCCTCAATTCCTCATGGAATCCACCATCAGAACTCAAGCTTGACAAAAATGGGTCTTGTAAACCTAGCTTGCTTGACAAACATAACTGTGATGTCCTCCAATTGGGTCGCTCGGGGTATTAAATAAAACCAACATTTTAGGCTATTCGTTTGGGTCAGCTGTTCCTGCCTTCGCTCCACAGCTGGTCGATGTCAAGTGAAGTGCGAGTCGTGCGACTGCTGTCACCTTGGTAGGAGCAACTACCCGCCATCATTTATTCATAACGCCAGTACACCACACCTCCCTCATGTTTTACAAAATCTGAATTGTTTTATATCATTAGATTACTTCACAAATAGATTACAAACAACTCACAACAATCTCACATAAAACAATAGATACACAGTACAGTTTTGTCCTCCACTCTCATAGCAGAATATAAATTGGTCTACACCAAAATTACTCCTTTAAATTACAACTTTGGTCACTGAGTTAAAATCTCTTTTTCCCACTTCCGTCTACTTCTTCTCATCCCCCTTTTTCAGTAGTATTAACATACTTTGTTACCTTTATTTTCTAGGGCAGCGGTCAGCAACACGCGGCACGTAATTTTTTTTTTTTTTAGCCAATAAACAATTTTTTGTGGCCCTTGGCCTTAAAAGGTTGTCGACCCCTGTTCTAGGGTACTCAATAAAGTACATAATTAAACCAACAACAATTTGCACATATACATATACTCTTTATAGCTATCGACACTATCGACAGCACTTTACTCTAAAATTAATTCTTAGGTAAATGTCAAATTACTGAAAACATTACTTTTCAATCAACATTAATATAAATAATCAGAAATAAGGGATCCACCTCGCGGCATAGTGCCAGAATACAGTCAGCATTTTCCCGATGTATAGTAGTACAGTTACATATTAAATTTCTATATTAATACATTTTGTATACCATATGTAGCTCTTCTAAACCAAAATGATATCATATTCTATTTACTCAGTCACTCCTGGAATAACAATAACACATTACCATAATCCTGGATAACCTAAGAAACTAGATAATCTCAGGGTCCATTAAATATTTAAATGTCACTCAATACAACAAGATGTACGTCTACATAATCCCAAACTGTTATGTATAATATTTTAGACAGTTATTGTTCCATATATTGGTAGATATCATATTCATATCTTTTTTTTTTCAAATCGGCCATTATAAGAACATTAATGTGGAACAATTTTTTTACTAAAGAAGACAAAAAAGTAAAATATTAACTTAGTATTATAATCTTAAAATACAAAGATTTAGCTAAGTAGAACAATAACTATCATTTTGAAATAAACATTTCAAATTTATTAATTTTTTTTAGTTAACAAATAGTTTCATTAAAGAGTAGACAGGAATTCAGGCTGCTAAATGTTTCAACATTCTGTCTTATATTATTAATGTAAGTTATGAGTGTTAATTTCACTCAAAGATATGCAGCTGAATAGATATATGTTTCTACGCAAATCATTATTATCCGCCGAAAACTTCCACTGCTGGAAATAGGCATCGATCGTGGGCTGCCTGCATCCAACGGACCCCCACGATTTTATCACGCTACTATTAAATAGCTTGTTTATTTTATTTTTTACTATTTTAATTTCACCTGACTTTCTTGTGAATTCGGAGTCAGTTAAAATTAATTTGGTGAAATTAAGGGTAAATTCTATAAACTAAAAATGTAAATGTAGTTTTGAGGATTTTCGGTACACAATGCACAGCACGGTATCTACACCAATGTAGCGGTAAACCTTATTTTTTGGGGTATTTTTATTCCTTTCCATTTTTTTACTTTTAAAGAAGTAAATTGATATTTAACCAGACAAAATAGGTACTTATTATTCCACCAAAATATTTTAAGGTCGAATGAAGGATAATACACACATAAATGTCTACTTTACTAGCGTTTAAGAAAGTCAGGCATTTTGGATGGCCTTTGTCCATCGCTCGCTGTGCGTTGGGCTACTTTAAGCTGTAATATGTATAATCATTTATGGGTTAAGTCGGGTTGTATGGGAATGTACCAGGTTTTTTTTTTCAGTTTTGACTCATTTGTTCTCAACACTTTGTCTACATCAGCCTTAGGCCGTCAGAATATAAGTATCATCGCTTGCCTGACAATATCAGAAATGCAGCATCCACTGCGGTGTTTAAATTAAGTCTGATGAAACGGCTTATAAAACACGCTTTGTGATTATACCGACTTTTATTTCATTTACCATTAACAATAAAATGCTGAAGAATTAACGGTACCGAATAGTGTGCCGTAATTTATAATAATAGTAATAATGCTTTGTATATAATAACTAATTATAACTAATTATTACTGTTATTAACTAATTATATAATTAATTGAATAATGTAAACCTTAGTAATTGTTTTGAATTAGGACACCTTCATAATATACATATTTTAATGTAAAACACATGAAACAGTCGTTACCCATAAAATTTTCATTTGCTTTTTACCATACAACCCTTTTACTTTCAGTTGCATTAAATTCACTATATGCACAGACATGCTCATACGGCATTCACCTACTCGTACCATCCCTAACTGTTAGGTAGGTACGTTGTTTTATTTTATTTTTATTTTTTCCACCTGGAAACAGCCTTGGGTATCTATATTTTCATACCTTGCTAATAGACCTCCACAAGACACTTCTGAGAGGTATCACCTTAATTCTGATTTTAATCGATAAAAAGATACCTTCGATCAATTTACTTTCATTTATGATAAATAGATAGGTGTGGTAGGATTATGATCATTATTTTATTTAGACAGTAGTCTTCAGGAATTTTGAAATTCATTTACTTTTGAAATTGGATTACTTAGTAATCTATATCTATACCAACACTTGAGAGTAATATATGAATAATAGTATTTTTTCTAAAAAAGAATTGTGGCTTTATAGGCCGAGGCCAATAAAGCAAAGGAGTGCGGTTGGAGTGGCCTGGGGAAAATCCAGGGTAAACCTCCGACACGACCACGCAGGCGGTCTCAACACTGACATACTTTTAAGAGTTTGCACTTGGTTGAGCGGTTTCAACGGATTCTGAGGTGTCAGTTCTGAAAAACCGATATGTATGAATATAGAAACCATGTACAACTCTAAGGACAAAGTAATTAATATCATCAAGATTTTAATTTAATGACATTTGACTTTTTAAATCTGTTGTTCTGAAAATATGTTGACTTTTATCCTCTATATATTAAATTAAATTTCAGATTCTTTAAATTGTACCTAATTTAGGTACCTTTTGGCCTATTATTGCAGAATAAATATTTGATCTTATTTTAATATTATTCTGTAGTTTGTACCTTTATAAAAGTATTTCTTATACCTATTCCACCTTCGGGAAATATTGTTTTATCATTCGCCTTCGGGACTTTTCCGGAATTTATTTTTCAATACTAATGTGTACATATACATATGAATATGAGTATTCCACCTTCGGGAAATGTTGTTTTATTGTCCACAATTTACGCCAAAATTTGTGTAAAATCCCGAATTACACAAATTTTGGCGTATTCATACACATATACCTACTCTTACTAGAAAATGTTTATCACTGTCGTGATTTACTTTCCTCGTGCCTGTCGTTAGCCGACCTGGCACGTCACTACAAGTTGCTCTTGCATTGTATATTATATACTACTATTTAACGTCCTTTGACGAAATAATTAACCTTTAGTTTTAAGGCTGTTACAAAATACTATATTTAGCACAAACCCAATTCTGAGATTCATTTATTTATTTTAGGTGATTTATTCATGTTGACTTTGGACAGTCCTATGTAATATGCTCTAGCTGTCTACGTGTTATATGTAGGACGTAGGTATAACAAATGTTTGTACAAATATTTTACATTAATGAACATTTCACCATTCAAGATGAGTTATTATTAAAATCCCTTGGTTGGTACTAATACGAATTCTGAGTTTACTTTATTACCTGTGAGTTTACCTCTTACAAATTCTCATATTGAGTAATAGTGTATTTGAGATTTTAACTCAAATGTATACCAGCACATACATGTAGATATATCGCCATTTAGTACCTTTGCTTAGTTTGGGACTAGGTTGTCTATTTATTTATATGTTGATGAGTTGATTCCATATTAACTCATATATATATATATATACATATATACCTATATATATATATATATATATATATATATATATATATTTTATATGTTATACACTAACTATAATTGAATCAAAGCATTTTGTATGAACGTGTTTAATTTATTATTAGTGGACAGCAAAGTTTTTATT
The DNA here is from genome assembly GCA_951800055.1 of Cenopis cana. Lineage (NCBI taxonomy): Eukaryota > Metazoa > Arthropoda > Insecta > Lepidoptera > Tortricidae > Cenopis > Cenopis cana. Next base: position 7,965,802 of record OX637476.1, on the reverse strand, counting down.
GATATTACGACGCCACGTATTGTATCTGCCATAATAATTTCTTAGTTAACTAATCTGGATAGCATGTTTTGTAAAACACCACTTTATGATCAGTCAGTATATATAATTCATTACATGAAGTTATCAGATTCATTAACACACATTTTTTATTTTATTCAGGTGTTAATTGTGAAGTATAAATATGCATTTAATTTTCACAACCTGTATGAAACAACCAATTTACATGCATAATATTACAGAATATTTATTATTATTATTGTTGTATATTTTTTTTCAATATCTTGTTTGTATTGTTAAAATGTAGGTATATGTGCATAAATAAATCTTCTTCGTTTTTATTGAGACTCCCTCTCAATTTAATTTTCGACGCAGATTTCATACGAATCATTGTATGACTCGCCTTTGTAGCCAAATCTTATTGACCAGTTTAACCCATTGACGACCATGACAACTTTGTTATTTCACGCTGACAAGGAAATGATTAGAAGTAGATATCATTTGATTTCCTAAGTATGTATAGACCTATTCACAACTGCAATCTCATATCGAAAATCATGTCACTCACTCGGTTGTAACTTGTAAGTGTGCATAGTCAACGACAGAACATTCTGCTAAAAATATCCATTTAACTTTAAGACCGGCATGTTCAGATTATTGTATTTATAAAAATACTTTGAACTTTACTAATTCTGGACTTACATATCCGAATAATGCCTACATTGGATACCAACTGCGTTGTGCTACTTAGAACCCCGCAGCACACCATAAAGACAGGTGTTGCAAAGTTTACATCCAAATTTTATAACGCATCGGTAGCATAAATATGCAGTGCGTTAAATAAATTAATAAAAAATACAATATGCGGTTCATAATCTATGAGTGATCAACTCACCGCATGATTCCTAGTATTAGTTGATACCGAGGTCCATTCCATAATACATATGCGTATTCGAGGGTCAAACTCACTGGTTCTCCCTATTTGATTTGACAACATATATTTAACAACGGGACAATAACTGTAAGTTATAACAATGTTAGCCGTGTATTTCTATTTTAAAATCTTTTATTTGTCATTGCGAATAATGTAAAAACTCCCTTCAGTTGACGTGTTATTTCAACAAACAACAAATAGTTAAACCCAAATATTTCATTGAAATTGTAATCCAACGCAACAATTGAGGTTAATTTAGACACTCTTGACTGTTAAAACTGCATAGAATTTAATTACTTCGGGTAGCTAACCAAGTAAACACACAGTTTAAGTAAATTCCGTCATTGCTTAATTTCTTTATATTTTCGCGTTTTGGGTTCTTTGTCTACTCCATCCCTTCCTTGTCAACGTTTTGTTTCAGGTGGTCATACCACTCATTATGCAGGTTTTACCTTATTTATTTTTTCTTTTGTTTTTAACGGAGGGTTAAAGTTCACTCACATAACTCGTCGCCAGTGTGATGTCCTCCAATTGGGTCGCTCGGGGTATTAAATAAAACCAACATTTTAGGCTATTCGTTTGGGTCAGCTGTTCCTGCCTTCGCTCCACAGCTGGTCGATGTCAAGTGAAGTGCGAGTCGTGCGACTGCTGTCACCTTGGTAGGAGCAACTACCCGCCATCATTTATTCATAACGCCAGTACACCACAATAACGAAGAGAACAAATCGCCAAACGTGAACTATGCGTCGTTGAAGAGTTCCATTCTGATAATCATCAGCAGTTCCACTTCGTCAAATGTCACTTATTTAAATGTAAATGCTTGATTTGTTTATGAAAATACTAAAATCACTATATGCATGCCTTTAACATTTGAGGAGTTCCCTCGATTCCTCATGAATCCCATCATCAGAACTCGAGCTTGACAAAAATTTGCCGTGAAAATAGAACTTGCTTAACAAACAGGACAGGTTACGTCTGATCTGATCTCACCCCCCTCCGCTTTGAAATTTTGTGCGGATGGATGGATGGATGGATGTACGTTCCACTTAATATCAAAATCTTTTGGACTGATTTCTATGAAACTTTCCAGTATTGTAGCTTAGACATCGGAATAGGACATAGGCTATAATTTATTTCAAAATCCATCCCCCTAGGAGGTTTAAAGGGGGTGGTAATTTTGTATGGAGACTAAGGATTAAAATGGAAGAAAACGGTTTTCGGCGTTTTTCGAAATTCGCCCTCTGAAGGGGTGAAAAAGGGGTCGAAAGTTTGTATGGGCGCAATTTTTTTTTTAATGAGAAACTTGTAACTTAGTTATAAGAAAACTAATTTCAGCGTTTTTGGAAATTTACCTTCCGAAGGGATGAAAAGGGGGTTAAAAAATTGTAAGGGTAAGCTGTGTATTTTAAAGGGAGTGACTTCATACTTCGCGGGTAGACATGGTGGATCTCAGATAAAATATTAAAAAATGCGTTATGGAAATTCAATTCAATTCAATTCAATTATTTATTAATAAAATATCACCCCTAATTCATCCCTTAAGCTTAAGCCACAGAGAGAGCGGGCGGCAGCGGCGCAGGCGCGGGCGGCAGCGGCGCGGGAGCTGCTTTTGGCTGCCGCCACCGCCAAAAGCAGCTCCCGCGCCGCTGCCGCCCGCGCCCGCGCCGCTGCCGCCGCGCCCGCGCCGCTGCCGCCCGCGCCCGCGCCGCCACCGCCCGCCCGCTCTCTGTGTGGCTTAAGCTTTAAGCCTTAAGGGTCAAAAAAAGGGGGTTCAATGTTTGTATGGAAAATGAGGGACTAGACAAATGTCGTTTGTAGTAATATATAGAGTAGGTTAATAGGTAATTAGATCCAAACATTAGGTTAAAAAAAACTAGACTACCCGTGCGAAGCCGGGGCGGGCCGCTAGTAATAAATACATTCAACGAATTTTGGTTTGAACAAGATGGGATTTAGGGATTTTGAGTTTAAACTGAAGAACTGTCTTGCCCAAACAAAAGGACGTAAGTGCCGTGACTTCCCTATGAAGATACGACCTTTTTAGATTCAAGGTATTAAATAGTGTTTTTAAAAGTGGACTGCTAGGTGTCGGTACGCAAACCTTCGTTGTGCGTGATCCGACACGCACTTGGCCGGTTTTTTCTAACTTTAATATAATCGGCAGTATTGCCGTTAATATTAGGTCTATAAATCTGGTCGACCACTTAACTTTTAGGTAATTTAATGCTCTTTAACTTTGTCCTACAATATGGTATACAAAAAGTGCAAAGTTTCAGAGATATACGCGAAAATCTGAAATATGACACACATTTCCCTGGGAAATTAGTGCTCGCGCAAGTGGGGGTGTGTGGATGGAACGGTCGAAAGCAGAAAGTTTTACTTCGGGATTTGGTTAGGAATTGGGATTCGGACTAGTAAGGCAAACAAACTAAAATTCGCTACCACGAAAACAAACAACGGGACCATCCTTCTGCTTGCAGCGCTAGCGTGTCGCGCGTTGGCAGACGTCACAAATTTGACTGTTTGATGACACGCCAGCGTGTCGACGGCACCCCATTCGCGCGGGGTGCCTATTCCGCTCTTAGTCCTATCGGTACGCAAAAAGATGCTGCAAATGGTGTTTAAAGCATGAAAATCGGTACGATTGATCTTTAGGACATATGAAATAATTTGACCCGTCGGACGAAAAAAAAAACGAAGAGGAAAGGAGTTATGACGACTTCTTTTTTTGTATGGAATTTTAAAAAAAATGGTCTGAATCCTATCGTGTGTGGTATCAAACGAAAGGGCTTTCTGAGCCAGTTCTAAAAATATATCACATAATTACATTTAAGTCACTTGTCTTAAATTAAAATTAAAATAATTTTCAAAACATACCAAGTTTGGACTCCTCCTGGTACGATACCGTTGAATAATTTTTTGTAAAATATACCTAATATCCTCATAAACAACGTCAAGAAAGCAGTCTTGAAAATATTTACATTTGGTATTTTTTTATAATACTTCATTATTACAATGTTTGCTTAACAACATTAATGAAGGAAATCTAAAAACCCAAAACGTGGGAAAAAAAATATATAGGAGCTAGGGGCACCCCGCTCCTATATTTTTTTTTCCCACATAAGGCGAGGTAGATCCCGCGATTTCTACTCGGGTCGTCTATGTTGACGGCAGCAGGTATGCATACCGACGGCGCCTGCCTTCTCTGCGGTGCGCCTACGGAGCGGGTGTGTGGCAGGATCATTTTCCAGCAGCCGCTCCGCAGTCTCCTTCTGCGAAATTACCTCTTCACAGAAAGAGACCACGACTTTCCATCGTCTATCGCTGTCGAGCATACTGCCTACTATGTTCGCTAGCAATTTCTCCTCATTCTGACTATGGATTTTTCTTACGGATGGAGTACATTTTGCAAGATAGCGGCGGCTCTAGGCCCAGGCCTGTGGACTTTTGGGAGACGAAAACACTGTCTTCAATGAACATTCGTACCTAATTTTATAAAAATTACAAACTTTTCGAGGTTTTGCTTTACCGACTGGGATATTGAAACGAGCCATATTGAGCTAATACATTAGCGTGCGAATGAGACAAAATCTTGACGGCTAGGTATTTTCGCCTTAAAGCGAGTATTACACTGTCCTGTTTTCAGGACACTTAGAAGGGTCAGACCTATACGTTAGAGCGAGACGCTTCAACTCCCCTCCACTAGTTAGGAAGCCAGATTCAGGACAGTGTAATACCCGCTTAAAGACTCCTTCAAAAAACCTATTAGTGCGTGTTGTTACGGGAAGATACTTCACTTTCGGAAACCAGCGCCAGCTTTTCATATGTTCTTAAGCATGTCTCCTGTCCTGGACCGCAAAACTGCCGGGAGAAAACCTCCATAAGGTCGGTCTGCCTAGTAATGAGGTCGTGAAAATAGCCGCCGTCGCATTTGGAAAAGTGTCAATCACACCCAACCTATGCAACATACATACACGTGTATGCTATCAAATGAAAGCTAAATAGATATGTTGTAACTCATCATCATAGGCCTATACGTCTATTGCAGACGATTTAAGCATTGCTGTGTGCATTTTCTGTGCACCGTTTTTGGTGACTGAATAGACCAATGCGGGAACGGCACGATCTTCCACAGTTATTGCAGTAAAGGTTGACGTCCGAAGTTGCAGTTCGGATTTGGTGTCTGCGCAACCTTTTGTTTGCTAATTCGCCAAACCAGGCTTCATCACACAACTTTCTGCCGTCCACAACGCGTTTGCGCCATCCGTCTCTATCAACGGCAAGTGATTCCCAGGCCTGATTGTTTATTCGAAAGCACGCCATATCACGCTTACTTAGCGCAGTCCTTAAAGCGCAGCATCGGTCTCCCAACGTTTCTCGTAGCGTTAGCTATACGAGAGGATTCCATGTGTGCACATGACCCAGCCATCTCAGGCGTCTCTGAGGCTGAGGCAGAGACGCCTGAGATGGTTGTAACTCATACCTACATCATATTTCGATAATTTCTTTCACAGGTCATATCTAGAGATCATAAATGGAAATGTAAAGCTGAAATACTAGCTATTATTTATGTGGAACATTATTTTCGTGTACCTGTTCTAGTATTTCTGTAAAATCTGGAAATTCGCAACTTTATTCCTTTGTTTATAGTTTTGAATTATGTCAATGTATCGAAATATAATGTAGGTATGAATGAGTTATATAGAGCAGGAACAGAATTGGAAAAGGCGTCTCTAAAAAATGCAAGCGGCAAATCATGTAACCGTTGGGGTGACAACGTTATCAGAGGGTTTGGAACCTGCAGAATACGGATCTGCCTGTCGCCATCTCGAAATTTCAGCTGGAAGTACGGTATACCGGAAAAGGTGCAGCCCATACAAAAATTTTCGTAGTACATTTAGTAAATCGTTGCTCTGGTACTTTAAAAGAGGTCCGATTGATATGGTTTTTATTAGCCATGATAACCTAAAATTTCCGGCCCTCCAGCGCCATAATTTTGGCCGCCATTTTGGAAATAGTGTCACTTTTCAGTTTTTTGCTTATACTGTCATCAAAGTTCATTCGAGTGCTAAACATAGTTCTGCAATATTGTAGAATACAATATTTGCTAAAACTTTTGGGTACAAAGATGTTTTCCATGACCCCTAGGGACGAAGATATGACAGGAGATATCATTTAAAATTTCCACTTTTTTCTAGTTTTCCTCTCATGTTTACATTTTAAGTACATTTTAGCGCTAACTATAGTTCGGAAATATTGTAGATCACAAAATTAGCTACAACTTTTGTATTGAAATATTTTTTCCACGACCATTAGGAAAGAAGATATGAAGTCATCTATGGAGTACAACCGTCGAAATTTGCTACTTTTCCAGTTTTCTTCCCATATTTAGGTTTGAGTGCAATGAATCGCAATCTGTAGGGGATCTATGATGGTCGAGTGATAGCGTGATAGACGACAAGAAAAAGCATCTGTCACTTTCCGATCTATATCACTTCAATCCCTCAGAAGACAAAATCGTCTGTTTCCAGGATTACCTAGAACATCGTAGGTACTTTGAATTTGCATATAATTTTGTCTTCTGTAATATTGCTGACCGAGAAATGCACTAAAACGCAAATTATGGGAATAAAACTGGAAAAAGTAGTAAATATCGACGGTAGTACCCCATAGATGACATCGTATCTTCTTTCCTGATGATCGTAGAAAAAATATTTCAACACAAAAGTTGTAGAAAATGTTGTGATCTACAATATTGCCGAACTATAGTTAGCGCTAAAATGCACTTTAAACGTAAACATCAGAGGAAAACTAGAAAAAATCGGCAATTTATAATGATATCTCCTGTCATATCTTCGTCCCTAGGGGTCATGGAAAAAATCTTTGTAGCCAAAAGTTTTAGCAGATTTTGTGTTTTACAATATTGCCAAACCATGTTTAGCACTAAAATGAACTATAACGACAGTACAAGCAAAAAACTGAAAAAAGTGACAGATTTTCCAAGATGGCGGAGAAAGACGTGGAGCTGGAGTGTCAAAATTTTCGGGATACGATGACAAATATTGTTCTTTACGGCATATCTAAAATCCATAACAATCGGACCATAGTTAGAGTACCGGAACAACGATTTACCAAATGTAAGTACAACGAAAAAATTTGTACGGGCTTAGGGTTGCCATACGTCAGGATTTGTCCTGACATTTCCGGATTTTTGACCCTTTGTCCGGATTGCGGCCGGACTTGGCAAGTGTCAGGATTTTTAGGAATGACCCTATTTAAAAAAATATTTTCACGATGGTACATTTATTTTAAAGCTTACACAGTAAATGAAATGATAAAGTAGTAAGTAATCAACAAAAATAGTAATATTTCTTTGAAAACATTACAAAATAGGATAAAATTACGGCCAAACTGATCTCAATCAATTCGCGAGTCCCTGCATGCCAAATCTCAGCGTGCTCAGAATATTTTGAAATTTTTGTCAAAAAAAGTAAATAAAAAAAAGAACAAATTAATTGCTAAAACGACAAAAAAACGTATAAATAGGTTTGTGAACTATGATATTGAATTGTGGAGGTCATAGTCATATGGGTTATGAAAAAAATCCTGCACTTTTTGATGAAAGCAAGCCACTTTGCACAGTGATAGTAGAAACCAAAATAAGTGTTGTAATAACTCAAGTTTCATTCCTTAGGAAGCGAGGTGGCGCCACTTAAAATATAAAAAGTTTAAAAAAATCTGTAAGCTCAATTGGTACACCGATTTGGACGCTTGATATGTCAAAGGAGAGAAAAGAGGTATTTTTATATTTTATTACACAAAAAAATTGGGGAAGTAAAATTGAAAATACTACCCAAAAATCTTATATGTTTGAATTAAAATAAAAAAACGAAGTAAAAAAACCGTTTCTCAATATCTTAAACGGTTGCAGAAATAGGTAATTAACATTTTATTCGCACTGGAGACTAGAAACCAAATTAAATATTTTTTTTTCGAGGCAACCGAAGTTTCGCACCTTGTTACAAGAAATGTCAGGACTTGGACTTTTAGGGGGATGTCCGGATTTTTATCAGGACATTTCAATTTTCCATATGGCAACCCTATACGGGCTGCACCTGTTCCGATATAACATTTAGACATGGGGAAAAACGTTACTTTTCGATCACCGTTATTGTTATTCCCGTTCCAAAAAAATCACATTGAAAAATCACCGTGACTTTGTCACTTCGGTTATTTCGTGTCCCGACATTTGCGTGTCGATCGTTCCCGGCAGCTACTGATATTTTTGTAACAACTGATGTTACTCTGTGACAGTGCACCGCAGTCACAGTCACAGTTAGTAACAGCGGTCACGAGGCACGACGCGACGCGTCGCTTACACACTGTTCCAGTGATATCGTCGCTAAGTAACAACGTTATTTTGTAACGTTGTTACTTCGTGACAAGTCACACTGTTACTTTTTAACGGCGGATCACCGTGATTTTTTCATCGTGAAGTTATTTATCACCCACCTCTAATAACATTCTTCCGGCTCAAATTTGGGGATGGCGACAAGCAGATACGTATTCTGCAGGGTCAGGGTCTAAACCCTCTGATAACGTTGTCACCCCAACTGTTACAAGATTTGCTTCATGCATTCTACTTCTTCAAAAATGGGCCTACTCGCTTATTTATTTAACTTTCATTTGATATCATACACGTGTATGTGTGTATGTAGGTGATTGACACTTTTCCAAACGCGGCGGCGGCAATTTTCATGACGTCATAGGTACTAGGGAGACCGGCCTTATAGAGATTGTCTCCCGGCAGTTTCGCGGTCCAGAAGACATGCTTAACATCATTAAAAGCTGGCACTGGTTTCCGAAAGAGCTGGCTTCTATGGTCGATTTATACCATGCGATTTGACCGGTTTTCATGTCAAATGTTTGGAAGTTATTTTTGAATTAATTCATCTTTGTTTAATCAAGTCTCTCATGATATTTTGCTAATGATTTAACTCAATAACATGGTTGCGGTGAGATTCGGAATAGAAATAAGTGTTCAAAAAATAATGAAATTGAACTTACGCATGAAATGTAACATCCGCTTCTTTTTGTTCATTGTTGCTTTTGCAATTTGCAACCACACCACCATTTTTTAAGCTACACATCCGTTAATTGTTAATTTATCAATGATTGCTTGATTGATCGACAGTTTTTTTAAATATTTTTTCTGAACTTTTCAATATATAAGCCTAGGCGCACACAGAGCGTTCTGCGTTCAGCGTTCCGCGTTCTGCGTTCTGCGTGCAGAGTTGTATGAATTCAAGGAGCGTTCTGCCCGCCTGCTGTGTGCATTGTCGTAAGGGATTGATTGAACCTAAACTGTTACAATTCTAATCAATTTTCTCTATGTTGTTTCTCTGTCCTTGTTGATAAATTTAAAGTGTTGTATTTGTGTTTCTAAATTTGTAATATTTTGCCGTGTAAGCGATTTGATGTTATACTGTTAGATTATATGTGTATTAAAAAATAATAATAATAATAACCGCAGCCAGCATAGATAGAGTCTGACCAGCGAAACGTGATACTGAAAATAACCGCGAAATTCAAAAAAATTAAGTATGGTATCCCTGTACATACAAGGACAAAACGATTTTGATCGTTATAGAATTAAATAAGTGAATAGAATATTTTATTGTGCACTGCAAAGTGAAAACTGCATAAAGAACTGTTTCTGTTACGTATTACCTATTACATCGGCCTGTATTTGTTTTTTCCCCAATAAAGAAAATAAAATAAAACATTAGGTAACACCATGCAATAAAAGTCGTCGCTAAAAAAGGATCTCGGATTATACAAACATGATTAATAATAACCGAAAGATAATAATAAAGACCTTTATTTTAACTTATGGGGATTTGGAAAACTTACATACTGTTAGACAGACAGTGTAAGTAGGTCTACCACACACAAAAAGAAACAACACATCTGCCTTTTTAGTACCCATCATTTATTTAAAATTATTTTAAATCATTTCCTTAATTAAACTTAGTTTAATTAACTATCATAGTCAAAATCAGAATTCCTCAGAATCACTGCTCGAGTCCCTGTCACTTGTAACATTTATAATGAATGGCTCTAAAGTTACAACAATGCCATCTCGTTCTATATATTTCTGCTCCATATGCAGAACATGGTCAGTGCATTTTTTCCAGTCACTTGAAGTTATTGAACCAAATTCCTCAGAAATCGTTTTTCTACATCTAGTAGTTTAATAATAGCAGTACTTACATCTGAAACAAAAGAAAATATTTTCCTTAAAATTATATTTTTAGTCACAAATATCTAGCACATTATTTTATTACATTTTATAAATTAGAAAAGCACCTTTATGTGGTAATTTTGTAAATTACTAACACTATGGAAACAATAGACAATAGGGGTGGTGCGGTTAATAAATTGCAAGTGATCGGAATTCGGAATCAACCAAAGTGAAACTCATCTATCATTCATATAAATTAATTTTTGCAGCCTTATGTCTGCTGGGAATCTTATACATGAATTTATTTAATATACATAATAAAAATCCTGAACCGGAGGGAGGTGAGGTGATGCAGGATCGGGCTTAGTGGTGTCAAATCATGTTAGAGGCCAAGGCTCACTTTGGGTTGGTGAGCCATAGTAGTTATATACTATGATATGATATAATTTTGGATTTCAACACACTTAGTATACGAATTTATCGTCAGAATATTTTACCTGTCATCGCAAAGATTTCTTGCACATATTGAAGTTCTGTTTTGAGCTGACTATTCTCCTCTAGTTTTTGTAAACTCTTCACATCATCATCCTGAGTAGTACAGTTGCATCCTGAAGGATGCCTGGGGTCCGCTACCTAATCCCAAGATTTTTGTAAACTCTTCACAGTATTGGTAATATCATTTAAGCTGCTGCTGTCATCGGCACTCTCCCTCATTCTCTCTGTAATGAAAACACACACAAAAATATCATTTTCTCTTCTCAATATAACCGGAACAAAGGAACATAACGTCTACGTACTTATACGTAGGAGAAACCTCTCTTTAGAAAGAGAGTTAGAACTCACGTTATAAATTGAAGAGAAATTTAACGAATACTATTTTATGTCCAATGAAATATCTCTAAATAAACATGGAATGTACCAACTATTCATCAAATATCAACATCATTATAGTGCACTAACCTGTGACAGATATTATTTCATAGAAATGTCGTACTTTCTCGCGAAAAACAGAGGCTCGTTCTTTCAGTTTCGCTTTAAATTTACACATCATTGTATAAATTAACTTCCTCGCTGCACTTTTAATAGGTTTCGACATAATAACACAAGATAACCGTTTATTATTCCGAAAATTGACACAATGTGACAACTAACGTACTGTGGTTTGACTTGGGTTTGACAAGTGCTGGGTATTGCCATATAAAGAATCCTGTTTCAAGGTCAATATCACGTTTCGCTGGTCAGACTCTAAACCGCAGGCTTGTGAAGCTGAAGCTTGAAAAGTTGAAAATAGTGTTGCCAGAACGTGCTTTTTAGCACGGTTTTACGTGCTTTTTTGGATACGACCGTGCTTTTTACGTGCGCTCCCCAAAAACGTGCTAAAACCGTGCTTTTTAAGTGCTATGGTGCTTTATGATTTTACTACTAAAAATGGGGAGGTAATGTTGGTTTGGTACTCTCTAAAACTGTATTTTTTTTCTAACAATCGTTGTGTTAAACAATCTTTCTCTCCTATCCTACGCTTTGATATCCTAAAGTTAAAAGTTATGTTTTACCTGTGGTTGCAGGAAAGAACTTGTCCTGCAACTGCAAGCTCTATCGTTCGTGTCGTGCAATGTACACGATGTAGTAAAGGCTCAATACTCTGTAATTCTGTATATGACGAAAACCGGCCAAGTGCGTATCGGACTTCGCACATTTAGGTTTCCGAAACAACCGCAAAAGTATGTTGCTTTTAAGGAAATTTCCAATCAAAAAAACCTGTTTTATCAAAATATAAGTATTTTTGGTAAAATACCCGTAATAATGAATAGTATCACCAAATTTCCATCCGTAGCAGAACCAAAGTAACCGATATAGCCTTTCGAATCGCTAAACTTAAGTGGCAGTGGGCGGGGCACATTGCACGTAGAACCGATGGCCGTTGGGGCCGAAAGGTTCTCGAGTGGCGACCACGGACCGGAAGGCGCAGCGTGGGTAGACCCCCCCACAAGGTGGACTGATGACCTGGTAAAGGTCGCGGGAGTCCGCTGGATGCGGGTGGCGCAAGACCGGTCATTGTGGCACTCTTTGGGGGAGGCCTATGTCCAGCAGTGGACGTCTTTCGGCTGATATGATGATGATGATGATCACCAAATTTCAAGTTTATGGGTCAATGGGAAGAAAAAATAATCTTATGAACAAAATTTTGTGACAGACGACTGACAGACGGACGGACGGACGCGTGAGTGACAGCAATAAGAGTCATTTTCGACCCTTCGGGTACGGAACCCTAAAAACGTGCTTTTTATTCCAAAAACGTGCTTTTTCGGACACCCGACCGTGCTTTTTGACGGAAGTGCTCTGGCAACACTGTGAAAATGAAACACTTTTTTTTTTTTAGTATAGCAGCATTATATGACATGTGTCTTTGGTCTTGTCGTCGTGGAAGAGAAGTGGGGATACGCTCTTTTTTCGAAAAACCGATGATTGGTGCGGTTCGTTCGTGATTATTTAGGAACTTTTATTTCATTTTCTTCGGTTTTCTGGTGCTTCTGTATCTAATTCACAGGTAAATCTCACGTCAAACTTATAAATATTCTTCCTTGTAGATTATTATCACAAGAGAAGGTAACTTGATAATGATAACTATAACCTTAAATATCCATATTTGAATTTAAACAAAATTTGTAATATTTACATTCAAAATACTACTTACTCTATTATATTATAAGTTCCATTTTAATAGCAAAAACAATTTTTTTATCACTTGTTTATTTGCATTTATTTTGCTACAGTGGTACATTACCGAAATTGTAAACGGAACTTTTAAATTTATGCTTGTTTTTTTTTAGACAATGTCGGCCCTAATCCACGAAAAAATTTGGTTAGACAAGACCATCTACCACGATGCAGAACGCGATTACTACGAGTCCTTGTCGAAGGTCAGTATATATCATCTGTTTCAGATCAAAGTGCATTCGATTTCATATTGTTTTTTGTCTTTATTTATATGCCGTATTCGTTTATTTATACTTCCCAATCCCCCATATCCATGCAGTTTAGTTTTTAGTATAAAAAGTATTTATTTACAATTAAAATATAATGTTGTAGGTTCGAGTTCCACTTGCCTCAACTCAGTCTTCTTTGGCAAATGAAGTGGCAAAAGCAAGGCAACATATCAAAAATTCTCTAGAATGTGTGAGTAATTTCTATTTTACTTAAATTCACACATTATTTTATACTTTTACTTAACCCTTATAAGGAAGTATAAGTATAGCAACGGTAATGGAAGTTTGTTAATTGGATTGTTGTTCAACAAATCTCTAAAATTGTTCATTATAAGGGTTAAATTCATTGAAATATTTATTAGCACATTATCCATCATAGCTTACAGTGACACTACTGGAATATTTGAAATGACAAAAAGTTCCTCTGTTTACTTGGCAGGATTACTACTATCATAAAATCTTTATTTAGATATGTAAATGTTTCAGATGGATAGTGTTGCATCATTAGCTGGAGTTCCGAACACAGAGCTCACCAACAAAGTCAGCAACCTCGAGAAGGAAAACTCTGAGCTGAAAAAGACCATGGACGACCTACGCAAGCTTGTCATCAGCCTGCAGGCCCGCGTCGAGACTCTGGAGAGTGGCACCCAGACCAGTTCCGAGACCGCAAAGCCCAAGGCGGAGCCTCCTAAGGTACATGTGAATCTTACATTTTTAAAAGGTTTCCAGGAATTAAACTGAAATTGCATAAAATCAGGAATAAATAACAAACTATTTTCAGACCTTTCATACTCTGCCTCACCTCTCCTATAAGAATGAATTTCCAGTGTTGGTCAATCTTATATCTTTAAACGAGCAATTCTTCTATATATATATTTATTTCCGGGATCTCGGAAACGGCTCTAACGGTTTTGATAAAATTTGGTATCTGGCTAATTAATAATAAATAAGTAAATTTGGATTTGGTGTTTTGGGGGAGAGCAATCAATCTAAATAGGTCCGGGAAAACGCCGATTAAAGCTTGGTCGCCCAGATATTGACAATAATATATTTAATTCTGTAGTTTGGACTCGTAGAATATGTCTTGAGCAGTATGGTCAATGGTCATTATGTAGTGGGTAAGTATATATAATACAACATAATTATTGAAATATTAAACTTGTTCAATTTTAGGCTGCAGCTAAGGATGCTGAAGACTCAGATGATGGTGTAGATCTTTTTGGATCAGACGACGAAGAAGAGAGTGCAGAAGCAGCTAGAATAAGAGAGGAACGTCTTGCAGCCTACAATGCAAAGAAATCAAAGAGTATGTATATAATGCACTAACATATTGAAACCTGTTACATTCAGCGGGGCTAGCACAACTGTCACTGCGACGCGATGCGAGCAGAGAAAAATCTACCCTCCTCTTTCTAATTCACACTGTTCGAGCGAGACAGGAATCGCTGAGTTGCGCGAGATAAGACTTGCTAGCCCACCTGAAGTGAATGACCACATATCTTTCAGATATTTTCTCTTTTCTCCTGTTTTTTTGAATGAATTCACTAAGTTTACTCTAGGCATTTTATGCTACAGTAATGTTGAATAGTGATATTTATATGTGCCTATATTACTTCTGCTAGGTATATATTAGCAATATGTTTGAAAAATCCACACTGTCGAATTAGGATCATAGCCTATAAGGATTGTTGTGTGTCGTCATCATCATCATCATCATTGGCCTTGTTCATCTATGAAAAGATGATTTAAGCAGTAATTTCAGAGCATCGTATCGTACATCGGGAGATAGGGTATGCATACAGCGACATTAAGGTTGGCAACGTTTGAACAGCGGCCCCCAAACTAGGCAAAACGTGTATCTTGGCCGACTAGTAACAATTAATTTTCATTGAAGTTTTGCCATTCTACATAAACATAAAAATTAACTTCTAAACTATACTTAAAACAAAATTAAGGATTTTGAAAAATTATCTATGTTGACTGTTGTATTATCTCCTCAGTTTAATAATCTAAACTCTAAAGTTAGTAACCACTTACCGATAACCCGCTTTGCCTCTACTACTACTTACTGAGTTGTGAATACTTTCTTGCAAAAGATTTATGTTAAACAAAATATACCCCTATTTTGGGATACATTATGCAGTGTTCTGCCGGTGCCCTATAGTCCCTGAGTAAGGTAGAGTAATTCATTACACATCACACAAAAGGTGCCTCTGAAATTGTATATTTCATATAATTTTCTTTATGAACCATGGTAAAAATAAAAACATTGCATAGGTTAGGAACCTGGAGAGCTATTCCATGTTTTGCTCAGATTAGAGTAAGTAAAGCAGTCATTAATGTATTAACAACACTTGATTTCAGAGCCAGTCCTCATTGCCAAATCAAATATAATTCTGGACGTGAAACCTTGGGATGACGAGACGGACATGAAGGCTTTGGAAGAGGCAGTGCGAAACATTACCACAGACGGCCTCCTCTGGGGTGCAGCTAAACTAGTACCACTTGCATATGGCATCCACAAACTACAGATTTCCTGTGTAGTAGAAGATGACAAGGTTTCTGTAGATTGGCTAACTGAAGAAATTGAGAAGAATGAAGACTATGTAAGTAATAATTTTATACCTCTGTTCCTTATTCATCATTAGTTACATGCAAGTTATGCATTGTTTGAAGATCCAAGATCCTTCCAATAAGTAAGGAGCAATCTTTTATGAAGGATTCTATTTTTACAATAAATATATAATATATGTATCAGTGGCGGAGCGTCAAAAATATTCTAAGGGAAGCCGGAAATAATTTGCCTATCTTATTCTTCAATATCTGGGCGGCCGAGCTTTGCTCGGCGTTTTCCCGGGCATGAGACCTAGCTAGATCGATTGCTCGTCCCCGAAAACCCCCACATACCAAATTTCATCGAAATCGTTAGAGCCGTTTCCGAGATCCTCGAAATAAATATATAAATAAATAAATATACAAGGATTGCTCGTTTAAAAATATAAGATAAGATGAGCCGTAGTAAAAGAACTGGACTGGCTGAAAATAAGGCAAGCCGGTGGGAATCGAGTTGTATGGACGCTCCGCCACTGATATGTATAGTATTAACTGTTTACTAGAGGCTCTGTGAGCTGTCGACCTTACGAGTACGCCAGTCAGAAAAAGTTGGTGCTCTTGCAAAAGGTGGTGTAGATGTAGAAGATTTTTTTTTTATTAACATCTATCACATAGAAGTAAGATCAAATCCTAGTAATATTATGGATGTTTGTTACTGAATCACGCAAAAACGGACGCGCGGACTATCGTGAAACTTGGTATACAACAAGTTAATAGCCTGGATTAACATACTAAAATTCAATTTAAAATTATTTAAAGCAACAATTGTGCCTTATTAGTAATTCAGTGTGAAATTCGTAACTCAGTTAAGCAGTACAAGTGTTATCCTGACATAAAACTATCAATTCCGACCTTAAAAGTGAAAAGACGCTACGCGCCAAACTCCGCCCGCCAAATTTGTGTTTTTAGTGTTCTCATTTTTAATTTCCAGTGGATTCAAACTAATTTGCTTATAAAGACAGTGCATCAAACTCAGTAGCAGCCTTAAACTGTATTCAGTGCTATAATAAAAAAATACTTGTTCAATAATAACCTCAACAATCAGTTTTAAAAAATTCAAATTCAAACTCCAAGTCGCCACAAAGTTTTAACCGCCATAAGGTCAGAGTGAGCAGTGACATCCACCGTATCTGTTGAAGACTACTGCAACTAGCGCCATCTATTTGAAAACTTTGGAACTTGGTAACGAAACACCGATCGCATGCAATTTTTTACTTACATAATCCGCTAGATGGTGCAAGCATAAATAATCTAAACGCAACTTATATAGTTTTCTAGAGATTATTTGGAATTATTACCTGCAACATGGTTGTGCCTGTAAAGTGTGGTAAATGCGATTGTAGAATTGCCGGCAGACAATTTTTGGATTGTTCTTCTTGCCATGTCCGGCATTGTCTGTCGTGCCTTGATCGCATTGGAGTGAGTAATGGGCGATATTCTTTGATGACGCCTGACAGGAAGACAAAGTGGGTGTGCCGCGACTGCATCCATAAACCGAAGAAATCACTTAGTCCTGTGCTCCAACCTAATGCATCCAAAACAAACGCCATCTTAAACGGTAGCAAAAGGGGTCCACAACAAACGCCTCGCTTAGACGACTCGGCCGTACAGAGTAACATACATATGGAATTCGCTCTGGGTATGAAAGCTTTACGAGAGGAAATTATTCTTCTAAATAGCCGAGTGACAGAAGTAGTAGAATCGGTCCGTACCTGCAATAACAAACTCGATCATAACAATAGCAAGCTGGAACAAATATATAACCGCATCAAAGCTCTTGAGTTGATAAGTATTTCTAGCCCACCTTCATGTCAATGTACACAAGCAAAATTAGAAAACCAGACCACTAAGCTTAACAACATGAAAGAGACCGGTAACGTGTCAGAGCAGAGCTATTCCACCCCAGAAAACGACATGAAGCCATTAAATTCAAGTTCTATCGTAAATCCACCGTTTGATTCCGCCGCATACATTCAAACTGGAGCTGCCTCGAACGTATCTGAAAAAATAGATTCTAATAAACAAGATCTAGATGCGGATCCGCCGCGAACACAGGACTTAGAAAAACCACAAGTAGAAGAGGATGAAGCTACAGCAGGACCCTGGATCACCTGTGACCGTCGTAAAAAACGCAACAATAAACAAAAGACAAACAATTTCAATAACATTACAGATACTATAAGCAATAGCATCCAAAGAACCAACAATGTGACAGTGACACAAGATAACAAAATCCACCCAGTACAACAAACAATCACAGGAGGTAATGACAAACTCAAAACCATCCAAGCTATTACTATACAAAAGAAAAAATATATACATGTATGGTCACTGCATCCGGACACGTCAACTGAAGCAATGATGGATCATGTGAAGTCTGTTAGTGGTGTAGACAGTATTACCGTTGATAAGCTTACTCCGAAGACTGAAAAGCACTACGCGTCTTTCCGAGTGGGTGTTCCAAGTGAAGTGTTTGAAAAGGTATTTACGCCGGACGCCTGGCCTATTTACGCACGAATTAATGAATGGATTTGGTTTCGGAACTTTCGTGAGTCAAAACATTTACCGGCAAAGGCCGAAAACTAGTTCCATTGAAATATATTATCAGAATGCTCGTGGGCTACGAACTAAACTAAATACTTTTTTTAACAACGTTTCGACGTCTACATGTGACTTATTTGCAATAACAGAGTCAGGGACAAATGAAAGCGTCTCTGATGGGGAATTAGCCCCCCAAGGCTTTACAGTAATGCGCTGCGACCGCGCGGACGGGCGAAAACACGGCGGGGCCATGCTGGTGGCTGCGCCGCGCGCCGGCCTCAGCCTGCAGCCGGTGGCGCTGCCCGGCCACGATGTAGATGCGCAAGTGTATGAACTCGTCTCAGCGATAGTGAAAGTGAAAAATAGTTACAGTTTTCTTTGTTGTGTAGTATATATTCCACCTAAAAGTTCTGAAAATGATTATATGCAATTGTTTCACGTTTTGGAATCATTGTCTTCGAAATACGACAACGTATTAATACTAGGCGATTTTAATTTGTATTCAGCTTCACAAGATGTACAAAATTATTTTGATTTTTTTATGACATTCTGTGGATTCAGTCAGAGAAATGTAGTTAACAATGCAAATGGTCGGTTATTGGATTTGGTGTTGACAACAGCGCGAGACGGGGAGGTGTCAGTAAGAACATCAAGCGATCCTCTGGTACCGGTGGATGAGCACCACCCGCCGCTAGAGGTGAGCATGCAGTGCGCGCGCGCGCCGCCGCCCGAGCCAGCACAACTCGTCGACACTCAACCTCTTCCGCAACAATACCCGCAATGGAATTTTCGTAAGTGTGATTTTTTTGAATTGTATACCCAAATGGCACTCGTAGACTGGTCATCACTGTATACAATAAATGACGTTGAAGTCTCTATTAGACATTTTTATGACATTGTTAATAATATCATAAAAAGTTGTACGCCGTCTAAATGCAGAAACCCTAATAGTAGTAAATTTAACTATCCTGAATGGTACACCTCAGACATCATACGTGACATAAAGGAAAAAGCAAATTGGCACAAATCATATAAATGCAGTGGGGCAGAAAGTGACTATCAGATGTTTTCATATTATAGAGCTATTGTGAAGCAGAACATTAGTAGCGCATTTGAGAAATATCAAGAACGTTTACAAGTACAATTTACACAAGATCCTGCTTCCTTCTGGGGTTACGTGAGAACTCGACGAGCTGGTTCAAACACGTGCAATATATCGAAAGGCGGCCAAACACTAAAACAAGAGCAATGCGCACAAGAACTAGCAAGTTACTTCGAGTCTGTATACAGTGACATAGAGCCTCGCCTAGACGCGGAAGCGGCGGCAGCGGCGGCGTGCGGTGCGGATTCGAGCTCGCGCGTGCACGTGGCGCGCTTCGAACTACGCGACGTGCAGGCTGCACTGCGGCGGCTCAAACCAAAGCGGTCCACCGGCCCTGACGGCATACCACCTTACGTTGTTAAAGACTGTCGACTGTTGCTTGCGGAGCCCCTTTTACATATTTTTAATATATGCCTCGACAATAGTGTTTATCCGGAGTGCTGGAAGACGACAAGAGTAACGCCCGTTCCGAAGGGAGGGTCTGGAACAGATGTGAGTGGATTCCGACCGGTTGCAGTTTTGTCCACGTTTGCCAAGGTTTTTGAATCAGTATTACACGCCGCAATATTCCCTCAGGTCAGTGCACGATTAAGTGATGCGCAACACGGCTTTCGGCCGGGCCGCAGCACAGAGAGCAATCTACTGTGCTTCATGAACTACGCGGCGCCGGAGGTCGACCGTCTGGGCGGACAGGTCGATGTTGCGTACCTCGACTTTAAGAAGGCGTTCGATACCGTCGATAACGACATATTGCTGATGAAACTAGCTGAGATCGGGTTCACCCCCCGACTTCTAAATTTTTTCGCAAATTATCTAAAGAACAGACAGCAATATGTCGATTATAAGGGTTACACTTCGGACTGCTATCGGACGTTCTCGGGAGTGAGTCAGGGGAGCAACTTGGGGCCTTTAAATTTCACTTTAATGATAAATGATCTTCCAGAAATTGTCAAACATTCTACCTGTATACTTTTTGCAGATGACCTTAAACTACTACTGAAAGTCAACAATGCTAATGATTGCGAACGATTGCAAAATGACATTGACAGGGTTGTGAAGTGGAGTCATCTAAATAAATTGTATTTTAACGCATCAAAATGTAACATAATGTCTTTCAGTAAAGCACTTACTCCGTTGCACCACGCTTATAATGTAGACGGGCAGCCGGCCGCGCGCGTGTCAAGCGTGCGGGACTTGGGACTGCACATCGACTCCGATTTGTGTTTCCGGAAGCACATCGTTGAAACGTGTAAAAAAGCTTACAGGAACTTAGGTTTCATATTGCGCCAGACAAAGAGCTTTTATAACACCACGGCTGTAAAAGCTCTATATAACGCTCTAGTTAGGAGCAGGCTAGAAAGCGGTGCGATCATATGGAACCCCTACGAAAGGAAATATGTCGAAATGCTTGAGAAAATACAAAATAAATTCATCCGGCATGTGTACTTTAAAGAATACGGGGTATATCCTTTTTATCCACTTATGTACCCGACACTTTTCGTTTTAGGTATGGTAGGATATTTTAAGTTGGAGGTAAGGAGAAATGTCACACTGGCCACATATATATTTAGGGTATTACGGGGAAAGCTGCATAACCCTAGTGTGCTGGAGTCGCTCGGGCTGGCGGTGCCGCGCGGGCCGCGACGACGCGCGCCGCGCCTACTCGCGCGTCCGACTGCGCGCACCAACTTACTCGCCAATGCACCTCTTGTCAGGGCCATAAATATAATTAACAGAATTTCGAGCGAAATTGATGTATTAAACTGTACTCTGACTGAATTCACAAATGTAGCCTATAGACAAATAAGTTATTTTTGATTAGAAAGTATTTTTTATGTGTTTGCTTTTTACGTTCTCTGTTTATTTAATTCTTACTCTGTTTCTGTGTGTTGTATATTGTAAATATTTTATATTTGTATGTCACGAATTGGACTCTCTGTAATGTGATATATATATTTTTTGAATAAATAAATAAAATAATAATAATAAAAAAAATAAATGATTTTTATCTCGAAATGAAATTTACGCGAATGGAAGTTAACGCAGACGAAGTAATAATCCAGATGTAACTTTCGAATATTAGTTGGTATGAATCAAAGAGTATAATAATATATATCAGGTAAAGAGAGCCATCTCGCGTGAAAACTTGGATACTCGTGAGCACAAGCGCCGCACACGGATTTGGTGTGGACTAATTTCGTGTGTCTGTGTGCGTGCACACACACACTCATAATATTATCCGTTAAATATTGTTCATGTACCATCCACCCACTGTGACATCTTAAACTTCCCGTGGCAACTTCCCACTTTTTAAATTGAATAATGGTGATAAAGTTATTCTTTTCAGAAGTCATAATTTACTATCATTTTTTAGTATGAAAATGGGGAAGTTTATACGGGAAGGTTAAGATGCCTCAGTAGGTAGATAGTACATGAACAGTATTTTATTGTTTACTTTTATCTATAAAAAATCTTTCTCGGATTGGCGAGTTAACTCGTCCAATTTGAGTACAAATTATAATCACGCCGTACTGAAAGGGTTAAGTGATTTGTACACAAATAATTATTCCAGTCAGGAGACTAATAAAATTAAATTGTATATATAATATCATTTATTTATTTTTGACTAACTTATTTATGAATAGTATATTAAAAGGAGGATTAAATACGATTACCTATAACTTGTAGCGATTTGTTTAACTTCTTCAATCACTAACTGGTAAACGAATTGGTGAAGTACGATCGTCTACAAAAAGATGTATCCATTTTTTTCACCTTGAAATGGATGCACGCTGTATCTTCCTGATTTCATGTATTGACCCAGGATAGTTGTTGTTTTCTCCAACAATTGACATCCATGTTGAAAATACCTCTGTCCTGACTTTTTCTCAGCATGAGGACGTGGCATGATTGTATGCACTATGCATCTGCAAAACATAACATTAAATAATGAGATGAAAGTGTAGGAGGTATGTATGTATTTTTGAAATTATGTTTCTAATTATCTACTATACCTATTTCAAATTTCAAAGACAACAACAAGAAGAAAGTGGGCTTCATATTCGTTTATCGTATAGCTCACGTAATTCAATACTCAAACGTTTATATTGCTAAGTAACCAACTGTTTTCATTGATATTCATTTATGTATGAGCTGCATAACCACCCGGCAAAACAGACTACCTACCTAAATAAATCAATTGATTGGAATATAAATATAACATCGCATCGGTGTGAAAAAGGATAGTAAATAAAGAATTAAAAAATACTTACTTAACTCGGCGTATCCGATAACACATCGTATTCGATCTGGGAAAAGGCGTTTCCGAAAAGTTCATAAAAAAGCACTTTTAAGAAAATGATAAATCAACTTGACTTTGTAGATCTATATCACTAACTGCTTTTCACAAGAATAATGCAGCAAATTTTATAATTAGCATTATTTTATTTTCAATATGTTGACACGTTATTGACACACGTGTTATTTCAATATTTAAAAATAACCATGGCAACCATACGACCATAGAGTATTATAAAATCTGTGACCATAGAGTTGAAAATTTAATTTTACGATAAATTGTAACGTTTCTTTTCACGTTCAGCTTTGATTAATTGTATTGGGATAGATGAAATGAAAACGAAACCTGCTTGAGACGGATTACACAAAATATGTCGACATCAAATATAATAGGAGGCAGCACTTTCTACGCCAAATTCACGCGAAATTGGTCTTTTCTTTAAGTTTCCCCCCCCTGGTATGAATCCTTAAGTGGGAGTTACAAGTCGTGATAAAGTTTGGCCTCGCGATGGAAACTGTTCCTTAAGCTACTTGTAACTTATACTGAGCGTGGCCAAACTATCCACTATGAGAATTATGTTTTGCATAAATTTATCTATAACTTTGGTTATTATCATTTTCTCGATATATGTAATAGTTCATGGGAAAAATGGTGTTCAATATTGCGTTTCTTGTTCAAACACTGTTAGTCAAAAGCTTAGCAAAATCAAACTGCATCGTATGCAGAAAGCAAATCATTTTCTCCAGTGATACTAGGAACCAATATAAAGGATTTCATCCGACGAAATGAAAATTTCATCGACGGTAATTCAAAATGGCGGTCATTTACCAAAGGGGGAGCCGCATTTTTTAAAAAGTGTATAATTTCAAAACGGCATCTGCTATTTAAGTAATATGGGTATCAATCGATTGGTATTGACACCATTAATTAAAATAAGAAAAATACCATGTCAAAAATTAAAGATCCAACTAATATCAAAATTGTAAAATTTTCATTCTTCTTTTTTTGGTTATATTAAAAATAACAACTAAATGTCCAATTATATAGTCAATTTATATATTTACATAAATTCTCATAGTATTATCTACGCGATATAACAAAAATTATGACAATCCGTCGATTAGTTTTTGGACTATACGAATTACAAACGAGGATATGGAAACAAACTGCACTTTTGTAATGAAAGCAAGTCACTTTTGCACAATCGTATTAGTGAAGACACCAAACTTGATTACTTTTTTCGATAATATCTAATTTTCACCCGTCAGTAACAGAGACTAATCCACATCGAAATTATAAGTCTAAAACGTTCTACTAAGTTAAAAGGTAGACAGATTTGGACAATAAATGTGGCAATCGATAGAGAAAAATGTTGTTCAACTACTACTATGAGAATTTATGTAAATATATAAATTGACTATATAATTGGACATTTTGTTGTTATTTTTAATATAACCAAAAAAAGAAGAATGAAAATTTTACAATTTTGATATTAGTTGGCCGCTATCTGTAATTTTTTACATGGTATTTTTCTTATTTTGATTAATGGTGTCAATACCAATCGATTGATACCCATATTACTTAAATAGCAGATGCCGTTTTGAAATTATACAATTTTTTAAAAATGCGGCTCCCCCTTTGGTAAATGACCGCCATTTTGAATTACCGTCGATGAAATTTTCATTTCGTCGGATGAAATCCTTTATATTGGTTCCTAGTATCACTGGAGAAAATGATTTGCTTTCTGCATACGATGCAGTTTGATTTTGCTAAGCCTTTTGACTAACAGTGTTTTAACAAGAAACGCAATATTGAACACCATTTTTCTCATGAACTAATAGATATATCGAGAAAATTATAATAACCAAAGTTATAGACAAATTTATGCAAAACATAATTCTCATACAAAGTTTTTGTGTAGCACGAAGCATTTTTGAGTTCTAAAAAAACTAAATAAAATTGGAAACTAAAATAGCCGCCATTTTGAATTTTTTACGTGTATAGTTTGGCCACGCTCAGTATAAGTTACAAGTAGCCTAAGGAACAGTTTCCATCGTGAGGCCAAACTTTATCACGACTTGTAACTCCCAAGATCCATTTATATGGGGATTCACACCTACTATATGTAGATTCTTACGATTGAGGCTTTATAAACTAGGATAAATTCATAATTCAAACGCATTCCGTTTTTACGTGATTGAGTCACAAACATCCAAACACACTAACTTTCGCATTTATTAGTAGGATTTAATTTTGACTTTTTCTTCATTATGATCATATCATGGAAAATACTTCACAATCTTCACATGCAAAATGAGGATGTAACCAGTTTATGAGTTCTCTTTTTTTTTACAGGTACAAAGTGTTGATATAGCAGCATTCAACAAGGTGTAACAACTAAGGTTTTCTAAAGTTATAAAGAATACTTTCATTTTATCGATTTCTTTTTTATTGTTTCCTGTTCCTCGATGTATACAAATTTTGTTCGACCGAAGGTTCGGTTTCGGTCAGTCCGACCGAAGTTTCGGTTTCGGCATATAAATCATATTTCATATTGATCTAGCGAACGTAGCGAGCGAAGCCTCTCCGTTTCAACTTAGGTAAAATTATCACTTGTTTCATATCTTGTCACTCAATTATTTTATGTCACACCTGGCCATAAAGTGGCCATTATCGCACGCTCCGCGCGCGAAAAAACCCACTTCCTGGCCAGGGGGTGACATAAAATTTTGTACTTACCACGGGCGATAATAAAGAAAGCCTCAGCTCGCATATTTATCGCCCTTGCCTTCGGCTCGGGCGTAAAATACCTGCGATCTGAGACATTCTTTGTTTTATCGCCCTTGGTAAATAATGTACTATTATACCATTTACACGAATAATAGGTTTTTCATTTTTTGTATGTCTAGGACGAACGGCCCTCTGACGTTTTATTCAATGATTTTAACATGTCTGCAAAAATACATGTTTCGGTCGGACATTAGTAATAAGTTGGCGATAACAGCTTAGCTAGGGTAATCCTAATCCCATTATTACGGGACATATAGCATTCGTTCCTTACTAGCAAGTATGTAAGTGCGAGAGGGACGAATGACATAAACGCGATCAAACGAGCCGGAGGAGAGTTTCATTATAAGATCACACCAGTGTTTATAAGGACTACTTCTGTATATGTATTTGTAAATTAAATGTGAGAGGGACGAACGAATGCTGTATGTCCAACATAAATTTCAAATACAGGCATAACCCAGTAAGAGAATTCTTCTAGTTACCCTGTGATTTGTTTCATTAACAGGAAATTCTCGTGATAACCGGTGTACTGAGTCGGTAATCATTATACCACAATGCGGGAGGTCTCGGCGTGCGCGTCCATGTAAAAAATGCGCTACGTAGGCCAAGCGCCTCATTTTCAACTGTTATTTTATTTAAAACATTGCTTCTTCAGAGGGCCTCGCTAAAGCGCGTATTACACTGTCCTGAATTCAGGACACTTAGAAGAGTTCCGACCTATACGTTAGAGCGAGATGCTTCAACTCCCCTCCACTAGTTAGGACGCCTGATTCAGGACGAGGACAGTGTAATACCCGCTTAAATGTTTCCTACCCTTACATCAAATTTTGGTCTTGCCCTGCCACTGTTGATTTCCAAAACACAGGAGGAGCTCCAACATGCTGTATATCGTCAGGCTTTAAGCGGGTATTACACTGTCCTGAGTTCAGGACACTTAGAAAGGTTCGGACCACAGACTACTATGGTTCGGACCTATACTAGTTAGGACTTGGTTAGGACGCCTGATTCAGGACACCCGCTTTAACCCTAGGCACACACGAGCTAATTTTTCTCAGCAACTTTTTTTGTCTGTCTGGCTTATCACACTACCCTATGGCGCCAGTTACACGGTCAATATTTTACGCGATACAGTATTGGCCTCACTCTCACTTTCATGTAAGTGAGAGAGAGGCCAATACTGTATCGCGTGATAATATTGACCGTGTAACCGATGCTTATCGGTAGGGCCCCGGGCCCTAACTGGGGGAGGGGAGGCATCTCACTCATTAGAGCGAGATAGTTTAACTCCCCTCCCCGAGTTAGGGCCCTACCGATAGGGTAGTGTGACAAGGCTTTTTCATACTAACCTAACCTAACGGCCACTACTCTTCAAGACGATACGTTTTTAACAATGACTCGAACAGCAGAAATTGTTCTTTTGACAGCTGGCTATGTCAACATGACGACCATGACGTGACGTGACCATTGCACGTTGCCTTGCCTTCTCATCTCAGCCTTCTTTTGTCTCGAAACGAAGTAATTTTATGGATTATCTTGTTAGTAACATATCTGGCAGAGGCACATATTCTCATTGTTAAAACAATATGAATTGTAAGAAATGTGAAGCTCTTGGAACTGTAGTTCTGCGACGCAAGGATCACTACTGTGAAAATTGTTTTACAACTAATATAAACCACAAGTTTCGAGCAATTATTGGAAAAAATAGAGCTATATCACCAAATGACCACATATTGATCTGTTTATCGGGCGGTCCGAGCTCAACAGTACTGCTGGATATGGTTTTTAATGGGATTACCTTGAGTAATCATAAGAAATTAAGAATCACACCACATTTTGTTCATTTAATAGGTACGAGTTTGTCTTCTTTATTCGTATCATTTCGCTGCGTCTTTTCTTATCCCATAAATATCTTTTCATTATCTTTTTTGCAGATAACATCAATGACAGGGATGCTGAAAAGACTGCAAATACTGTTATAAATCAATGTAAACAATACGACTTCAAAGTCTATATCATTCATCTCTCTGAATATGTTCAGGGACATACAAGCTTACCAGTAGCGAACAGTATCCCTCCCAATAACAAAGAGCCAGAATTCGAAGCAATGCTGAATAGTATGCCTGTTACAATTAGGAATGATTATTTGATGAAAGTAAGGTCTCACTTATTTGTTAGAATAGCTGAGCAGTTGCAGTGCAAATACATTTTTACTGCAGAAACTACTGCCACTCTAGCTATCAATTTGCTGTCCAACCTTACCATGGGCAGAGGAGCACAAGTACAGCATGATGTTGTAAGTATAATTGTCATACTTGAATCCACTGCTTACTGTTTGTATTTTAGGTAATATTGTCTGAAAGCACTAGTACTTTCCAAGTTTAATAAAGTAATAATCGCTAGACCAGCCCTAGACATTCTAGCAACTTATACAATATTCTACTTGTATGTATTAGAATAGATTGCACTCATGGGTATTTTGAATGACATATCAGTTATCACAATCATAAGATAACAGAACTTAGATCTGAAGAATAGCATTCAAAATTATGTGGATATATTTATGTGACCGTCCACACAGAATACAGATGTTTTATCAATGCCCCTAATTGTAGTCCTTCCTTAGTGTGATCAATATTAGCTCCAGCTATTTATTAGAAGACAGTATCATTCTTGATCACAAGATGCATATAAATGTGTAATTCTCAAGCAAAAATCTATTGAAAATAAAATAATAAATAGGTCACCCACATCTTCACAATTGAATATTGCTCGACATGTTTTGGTCCATTACATGGTCCTTAGTCATGAGCCCCAGTCACGACGGCAGCACGTCAGGCACTGCATGCTCGCACTCTGTCTGCCCGGCTGCTCGATGTTGGCGGCAATGGTGAAGGACGTTGGAGTGTCGGGTTCTATTAACTAAGGACCATGTAATGGTCCGAAACATGTTGAGCATATTCAACCTTAACCCTTTGAACACCAAGAACCTATAAAGTGGTTGTGTGTCGTCGTGCCCATCACGCCAACAACCACTAAAAAGGTCGCAGTGAATGTGTACTTTGATCATGAATAAAATCTATCATGAATTGTTTTTATTGGTTTAAACATTACATCAATTCAACAGTGCTTGGCGTGGTGGGCACGACGACACACGACCACTGTGGCATTCAAAGAGTTAAAGATGTGAGAGACCCATTATTATATTTTAATATAGCTGAAATAGGAGTTTTCTATTTAAAAGGATACCTTTTGGTGGCAAATATAAATGGTCAATAAGGCACCATTTCCTTACTGACACTATCAGAAATCATTCCATATTTGTATATGCAAAGAGGGAGTTGAGAATGACATTTATCTCATTAAATTAATTGAATCATTGAGCCAAATCACCTGTATGCTAAAAACACGATACACTTTAAACATCAGTTGGTTATTTCAGAGTTTCTGTGACACAAGAAACAACAAAATCAAAATCTTGCGCCCTATGAAAGACATAAATAAAGAGGAATTGGATTATTACATCAAAATCAGGAATTTAAATCCAGCTGAGCAGAACCACAGCAGAGGAAACAGCCTACAGTCAGTCATTGGGACATTTGTCACTGACTTGCAAGACAGCTTTCCAGCCACGATTTCTACTATATGCAAAACTGCTGATAAAATCGGAACTGACAATGCAGATCAAGCAAACAAAAAATGTGTAATATGCAAGGTCATTATTTCACTGTTCACTCAAACAATATTGGTATATTGCTATTGCCCAGCTAGCCTAGCCAGCTAGCAGGATAGGATGTACTGTCACTTTTTATGGACTAAATGTGCTAAAACATGAGGATATACATAAATGATGTCAGGATTATTTGGCGCCACATGTTTTTATGACTATATAGATTAAAAATTATCTGTTTATTATTTCAGAGCTGCCTTAGGATGGACAGTGCCAAGTTGACAGCTTTGGAAGCAACTGACTTTTCACGAGTAGTTTCCCTGCAAAGCCCTGGCAAAGACTTCAAGAATATCGAAAGTCAAGTAAACCACAGCAATGAAAAATCTATGTTTCCTTTTGTCAATGAACGGCTTTGTTATGGTTGCAGCAGAAATTACTTAGAAATTGATCACTCAATGTTACCAAAGCATATTCGAGATACGATTCAAAGTTAATAAAAAATTGAAAAAAAAAAACTTTACGACTTTTATTCACACTCGTCATCAACCCTATAAATATGTCACTGGCAAGAACACGGTGCAAGAACTTGAAGGCGATTTTCATTACATTGCTGGGTTTGACCCAATACGTCGTGACTTAGTAGCCCGCAATGTAATGAAAATTGCAGGCAAGTTCTTGAATCATGTAAAGGTATAATTCCGCAGCCGACGGCAACTGCTCGTTCCGTCGCACTCCAAATTGAACCGTAATGGTATTCGTAACAATCACAATTTGAAATGAGCAGATAACTGTCGCAACGGCACGACGACGCTCACTAAATTGGGACTTGTCTTACGTTTACGGTTCAATTTCGTGTGCGGTGTAACGTGCAGTTGCCGTCGGCTAATCCGAAATAAATGCCAAAACCAAAAGTATCTAATTATAAACATCCTTATAAATTAGGGGTTATAAATAGACCTGTACTGTAGGTACGGATTCTTTTATTTTTTCGTACACAAATTAATGATATGTACGTACGCCATAACACCAAATCGTTTTTGGCGCCTCAGGCAACACCTATTGACACCTTTAAGTGTTCTTGGCGTCCAAAGAGTTAAACGTTCCCGGTCCGGGTGCCCTCAATGTGGGATCATGACCCTTTTTATTCAGGAGTCCATGCTTACACTGTGGGGCCACATCCTCATACTGAATGCATAGTCGAGTCGAACTAATCGTTTTGTATGGGGATAGTGAACGTGTTAAAATATATGCCGCTTACCATCAGGCGGGCCGCACGCTTGTTTGCCACCGACGTGGTATAAAAAAAATATGACGGAAAATATCTTAGGGTTAAGGTTGAAAATAAGTTTTTGGACAAAATTGAAATCTTGATACAAGCTTTTATTGAATGGTGTATTTTTTCATAGTCATTAACGAATCATTGAGAGGATTCTAAGGAGCCCCCGCCCCCACACGATGGGTTTATCTTGTGTTAATAAGAGTTGTTGTGTTGTGGCACAAAATAAAAAATATACAGAAGGTCCGTTCGCGCCGTTCTTGAAAATACGTACCTAAACTTGCCCGACTCACAGGGTTGCTTCTGAATTGATTCTGAATTTTAAAAAGGAGTAGGTATCAGTGGCGGCGCGTCAAAAATATTCTTAGGGAAGCCGGAAATAATTTGCCTCTTTTATTCTTCATAAGTCGTAGTAGAAGAACTGGACTTGCTGAAAATTAGGCAAGCCGGTGGGAATCGAGTTGTATCGACGCTCCGCCACTGGTAGGTATATTAAAAATTCTTCAACATGACTTTTAAATATGAACCAGCGTATCTTGGTAAAAAACCGGCCAAGTGCGAGTCGTACTTCGCACATTTAGGGTTCCGAATCAACCTCAAAAATATGATTTATCGATATATTAGTACCTATTTGTTGTTAAAATATACGTAATAATGAACAAGTTCATAGGTCAATGGGAAGTCTAAAAATTGTTCGGAACAAATTTTGTGACAGACGACGGACGGACGTCTGGGCGACACCAATAGGGTTCCGTTTTGACCCTTCGGGTACGGAACCCTAATAAATTGATGCGTGACCTGCTGCGAGTTGTGACTTGTGACCGGCGGCGGTCGAGAGCGCCAACAAAGAATATTCCTAATTACTTAGCTACCTACTTAACTAAACCATAGTACTTAAATACTGGCGTTTTACCAGCGAACGATAAGATGAATGTGTAATGGTTGATCGTCGCTATCAAAGCGGCTAGTTTCAAAAAATTACCTACCTATTGTACCTAGGTATTGTAACTACCAACATGAGAAAACAGTTTTATTTACCTTTCAATATCGTTTGGAAATTTGAAGAAAGTGTAGGTTAATTTAAACAATAAAATACATTCCAACTGTAATAATATCGGTTATTCATTTTGACGTACGTGACACAAAGTACCTACGTAGCGGCGGGGACGTCAAGTGATCAACGCGCGCACAACTAGCACTCGCGATGCGATAGTGACAGCCGCGACTAAGCTTGTCCGAAATCAACCGAGAATGCTTGTAAATGTTACGTCTGTGTGCGTGCGGCGAAAATGGCACTTTGTACTGAGCGGACTCTCTGCTCCGGCGCGCGCCGCCGCTATTTACTTTGTGGTTGTGGCCCCCAGTCTCATGTTGTGGACATGGACTCCATTCTTCACGTACGGCAGTAACACACCTACACGTCAACTCATTTTCGATAACAAATTGAATATGAACCTTAATGTAAAGCGCGATGGTGAGTTTTACAACGTACTCCATAACACCCATAGTCGTTATTGGCGCCGTAGGCAAAGGTATGTCCACATGGAACACATTTAGGTTTTCGATTGCACCTCGGAATTTGATCAAATTTGACGTGTAATATTTGACCTAAGCAAACAAACACAAACACTGCAAGTAAACAAACGCTAGCTTGTCACTGAAACGGACCATCCGAACGGACACAAAATCTTGGACCATCACCCTATCACCAATAAGCGTCACAAGTCAATAAAACGGACGCGAGAAAAATAAGACTAGAGTAGCTTGACGCCTTTGGACACCGTCAGACATATTTCTCCTATGTCCAATATGCCTATTGCCTAACAACTACTTCTAGGTGTAGCTAAATGCTTGGTCACACCGCTTGCGCGACGTAAGCGGGACGCTGCGCTGCGCGCTAAAATGTATGAAACCGTCCCGCTCGCGTCGCGCAGCCTGTGTGACATCGCTAACCTGTTAGCATACGTTACGGCGCGCAGCGGTCGCGTCGCGCGGACGTCGCGCAACGCAGTGTGACCAAGCCTTAAATACTTTCTAGCTTGGGACGGTCGCAAAAGGAAACACTTCCCAGTGTCTCCAACGTAAATACCAACCAGAAGTGTTAAGCGGTACGTGGCGGTACCGTGGTGGGGTGTGGTACTAGAGGTGCAAAAGTATATACTATGCTCATGTCATGGAAGTGTTTGACCGTCCAGGTCTAGTCCTATTAGCCTTATGGGTAATCAACAGAATCGATTTATGTTCAATCCTTTGCGAGCCTTTGCCGCGCGATGCAGCCTCGGTAACGCCTGCTCATCCAGGGTGTACCCGTCTATAGGTAGTAGTCGATCTCTCATGACTCTATAGGTAGGTATATAAAAAAAAAAGTCACTCGCAAGCCAACATCTTGGCTACGAGGCAGCAAATATAAACCTTGCTTGAGATATGAGCCAGCCATTAAACTGGTATATGGGCACAACTCGAGAGAATTTGAGACGGCATGGCATTGAAAAGGTTAAACACGGCTACACGGCCCTGCACACAAATATAAACTGAAACAACCACCCTTAAATAAACATAATGACAAATTGGTTTTAGAAGTCGAAAAAATGTTCAGGCGAAAAAGTTAGTATTGTTTATTAAGAAAATTTAGACGCAACAACTTGCAGTTATCATAATAATAAATAAATAATAATGAGGCTCACCTTTAAATTGAAGATAGACTTTATTCTATATGTATATAAGGACAGCTAACGTAACTTACTAAGAACATAGGTACTAATAAAAACAAGATTTAATCCGACATTGTCTATTAATTATAAGTTACTGGTCTTCGTTACCAAAATGTAATAAAAAAGAAAACAATTGATATTTTTAAAATTTTGTATTTATATCACACATATCTACATTTTACTTCTATTACATAAATACAAAATTTTAAATAGTAACCAACAAAAAGCTGCTAACCAGTGAAACCAGTACTTGCAAAACGGTAGGCAGTAGGTGTTATTATTATATCATACAAGTAATTACAGTATCAATACCATAGGTTAATAAATGCAAAATTTCAAGTGCAATAAAACTCTGACGTACATTTTAGCTTGTTCAATAACATTGAATTTGGATTAAAAAAACGAATTCTTCATAACTTCAAAAAAATTTAAAACCCACCACTTCATACCTCAAAGTAACAGTAAAATAATAAATATGCAGCTTTAGTTCATGTTCACTTTCATTAACCTGTTTTAGTAGTTTTACCACAGAGATGTAACACTTTAAAATAATCAATAAACCAGATTTACTAATATTAAACACTAAATTATATTGTCTTTCCAAACTATTTCCATTTATCAAACATTGGAATTACTTGTTAGTTCTCAAGATGGAACTTGTCACTGATGTTTCACTCTGGGCAGTCCTCTCTCCCGTCAGCGGCTCTCGTTTGTGTTTAATGTCTCTTCTGGAATCTTGTACAAGTATATATTCAATACATAGCATATAAAGTGTTACTATTTACGTGTAACAGTTTATGCTGCAGTATTTATTGGTCCTTGCAATGCATTGGGAGTCGGAGAATTAGATTCCACTTTCAACCGGCCCTGCTCCTTCACGATTGGATCTGCCAAAAAAACAAGAATAAAGTTCAAGTAATCAATTTGTATTCCTAGTTACCTAACTGACCACTTCTAATGAAGATTTTCTTTTGCATACAGACAAAAAAATGTTAAAATACAAACACAAAATAGTACATTAAAGCCTCAGATCGCATTAGTTTACGAAACTTACTTACCTACATTGTTCATTAAGAACCGTAGTCTCATATTGAATTGCCACTAGTATGACAACTATTTTTAACTTTAGAGTATTATTTTACGAGAAAGTTTTCCATTCTATGAAGTCACGGAACTCTAAGCTGCATCTCGCGACCCCCCTGGATAAGTGTCGCGACCCCCTTGGGGGTCGCGACCCACACTTTGAAAAACACTGCTCTAGGCTACCTTAGCTACAAAGTGTCCATGTTTGTGCACATTTAATTTGTCTGGGGCCTTCGTGCGTTATATTCATTTATGTCACACCTGGCCATAAAGCGCGCGGCATTTACCGCATGCTCCGCGCGCGGGAAATCCCACTTCCTGGCCAGCAAGTGATAAAATTTTGTATTAACACGGGCGGTAATAAAGAAAGCCTCAGATCGCACATTTATCGCCCTTGCCTTCGGCTCGTCAAATACCTGCGATCTGAGACATTCTTTGTTTTATCGCCCTTGGTAAGTACAAAATTTTATGTCACCCCCTGGCCAGGAAGTGGGTTTTTTCGCGCGCGGAGCGTGCGATAATGGCCACTTTATGGCCAGGTGTGACATAAAATACATATCATTCTAGCATTCTTTATGTGCCCGGACATATCTGTCACTGGTAGATAACAGCTTAACAAGCAAGACATGTACATATTTATTTGAAATTCTGAACCTCACAAGTCTCCAACAGCGCAGGGAACATGGAACAATTTAAATGAAATTACGAAATAGTGGTTTATGAGGATGATAAATTGAACTAGCTAGGTCTCATTCCCGGGGAAAACACATAAGAGAATCTCATGTAAGAGTAAAGGATCATGCAAACTGTAACTTTTCTCAATAATATAGGTAGTATACTTACAGAAGTATGGGTGATCCATGGCCTCTCGCGCAGTGTAGCGTTCATAATGATCATAACGCAGAAGACGATCAAGGAAGTCTAGAGCTTCAGGGGAAACCAGATGCTGGTTTTCAGAGTGGACAAACCGTTCCCATCGCTTGCGGGAATGCCTATAGTACAAACATACAATTATCAATGTTTTAATAAATAAATAAAAATGCATGTTCAAATAAAAACGTAATTACATACATAATAACGTGATTAGATACATGCCTGCCTAGTATATCATTAAACCGTGGATCCAGTTCTATATGATATTTATCCAAATATTCGAATAGCTCTTCTGTGCCCAGCACTTTTGCAATCCGAACAAGTTGGTCATAATTATCATGACCATGAAAGAATGGTTCCTTGCGGAAGATCATGGATGCCAACATGCAACCAAGTGACCACATGTCCAATGAGTAGTCATACATTTGATAATCCACCAAGAGCTCTGGGCCCTGAAATTGTGCAGAAAAAGAAAATAATTAATACATTATACAATAACAATTTCATCAAGGTTTCCAGTAATAGATTTCGTACTGTTACTAACGAAATATAATTGTAGTCTTTATTTTAATGGAACAAATTATCTACCCTGTAAAATGTATTGTATTGCTCAACAACATGTTGCAAATGACATGTCGCTTGCTACAAAAGTTATTTCATAGAGATACCAGTAGTGTCACTGCAACATGCTGTCTGCTGCTGCCATCTGCAGCCAGCTACGAACTTATACCTTTAAGCAGAATCTATTCATTAAGGACTCACCTTGAAGTATCTAGACGCAACACGAACATTGTACTCTTGTCCCGGGTGGTAGAACTCTGCTAACCCCCAGTCAATGAGACGCAACTTTCTGTTGTCATGGTCTATCATCACATTGTGAGGTTTAACATCTCTGTGCATGATGCCCATACTGTGGCAGTAATCTAGTGCCTTCAGAAGTTCATACAAATAATATCTGAAGAGTTAAAATATGTATGTTAGTGTATCATTCACAAGAATCTCAAAAGCAAAATGTAATACATAATTTTTTAAGAGTCATACCTTATATCATAATCTGACAATGTTTGATACAACTGTTTAAAATCAGTGTTGTTCACATGTTCAAAAATGAGTGCCGGGGTTCGGGACACAGGATCTTTGACAACCGCTTGTAATGTTATAATATTTGTGCCTCCTCTTAAATTTTCTAATATTTTAATTTCCCTTTTTATCTTCTTCTTTTTTACAGGCTAAAAAAAGAATAAAATATTAAAAATGGTTATTGGATAATATAATACTAGTGACTATAACAAGCAATATAAAATTATTGGGTGTTTATCTTGAACAATTAAAGCTGGTATTAATGCAATATGCAAAATAAAATAAAAAAACTTGCCTTCAATATTTTTACTACACACTTCTCGTCGTTTGTGATATTTATTGCCTCGAATACTTCACTGTATTTTCCGCGGCCCAGTTTGCGGACCAGCTGGTAGTCGTCCTGATTGCCCCAATCGACTACGTAGCTCTCATAGTCCCAGTACTCTCTCGGCTTCTGTGAGTTGACATCGGCGTATACCCGCGCTCTACTAGGTACTGCCATCGTACTATACCTCTGCCAACCTACGGTTTTGTCGACGATAGTCTTTCCGGAAATTGCATATGTCTTGAGTAATGATACTGTAAATAGAAATATTTACCACGTCACTGTAACATATTCACACAAGACCACTTTAACGTTAAGTTGTAATGCTGATTCGATTTGTCACTTAGATTATGAGCCACGGAGTATTGTGAAGTATAACCTAAAAACGACATCCAGCTCGATACGATTACGAGCTGAAAACACTAATTCGTTGCAGTTATAATTTGTTTGTCACAATCTACAATTAACGTTCATTTCACAGATCTAAACTAATTCTTAAATCAGGTTAGGTATGAAATATTTGAAAGTGTCTTTGGAAAGAAAAAACGCACGCCATTACTCGTCAAATGTTCGGATGGTTCAGTGAAGTACATGATCATACCTAAAACATTACTGTAGCCAAACCTATCTTAAACGACAACAAGTAACAGAAGACATGAAATCTTTTAAAACTAACAATTAGCGTGGAGTCAAAGCTATAAAATACACTTTTATCACAATTAAACCGGCTCAAATCTAGTAAAATTCAAGATGGACGCCCATCTACCTATGCTATAACCTCCCGCCACTCAGCACCATTTTGTGACTGAGTCGTTAGATTAGCTTGGACTCGATTAAAACGGACCGAATCGAAGCGCGTTCTATCGATTCGATGCAAAGTTATATTTTATTTAAACATGTAATAACTAATAAGTTTGAGTGAATATTACATAAAAATAAAAATTAATGTAAAAAGTTTACTTTTCGTGTAAGCTCTTTAGTCCATTATTAAATAAGTAAAAAAAAACTATGCTGCTTGGCAATTTTCATAAATTTCAAGTTCCTCTAGTTATTAGTTATATACATTTTGCTAAGCCCATGTAGATTTAATTTCATGACAAAGCAATAGTGCCTAGTTATTAATTGATAAAAAGAACGTAGAGAAAGATAAAGGTAAGCTAAATTAAAATCCAGTAGGTAGGTACATTCTGCGTCATAAAATTTGGTTGACATTGACACCAAAAAAAATTGCATGTATATGTAATTTTGCATGTGTATCACTACTGCGCCGTTTTTATGTACTTAACTCTTCTTAGAATTTTAATCGGCATATTCAAAAAGTAAATTATCGACTAAATTTGAACAGTCATCGATGGCAATTCGATGTTTTGGGTGACCGATCCACGACCGATCGTTCAAAAGTTGTATAATCTTGTCTTGCTAGCTTGAGGTACGTTCAAAAATATTCAACAAGATCTGTGCAACAACAGGCAAGAACCACACAAAACAGCAATGTTATTATAGTGCTAGCAGTACGCCAAAAGATGCTGCAAATGGTGTTAAAATCATGAAAATCGGTACGATTGATCTTTAGGACATATGCATCAATCTGACCCGTTGGACCAAAAAGAGAGGAGTTATGACGTCATCTTTTTTTTAGTATGGAATTTAAAAAATAATGTTCTGAAACCTGTCGTGTGTATCAAATGAAAGGGCTTTCTAAGCCGGTACTAAAAATTTATCGTCATTTTATGTCGTCATAACTTCTCTCCTTTTCGTTTTTTTTTCGTCCAACTGGACAAATTGATTCATATGGCCTAAAGATCAATCGTGCCGATTTTCATGCTTTTAACACCATTTGCAGCATTTTCCCTATGTAGCCATGTAGCCCTAGTGTACGGCCAGCACTATTATATTTGTACTAACAGAAAGTACTGCGCTGGATAAACGCCAGTATTTTATTTATAATGGGCGTGCTAGCATAGACTTACGATATTTTCCTACCGCTCACAAAGCAGATTTTTCCTCGATTTTGTAAACCACGCCCACTAACGGCCTGGCCATAAAGTAACTTACTAATATTGGTCTTGGCCACGACTTCGAGGCAGCGGCAGCGATTTTCCTAATACATTTGATGTGATCCAATAACCGCAGTTACGAGTCTCGACTGTGCAATGAACAGAGAAAACGCTTGCTGGTCGTTGCCGGGCTGAGGATCCGGAGGAGACAGTCTTCCGCGCACGACAATACGAGATGGAGCTAGGGGAATGGCTATTTTGTAGAAATTCTCTCTGTTGCACTTGTACGTTCGAGCGACAGAAAGGGAGATACTTCGTCGTTTTTGGTCTTAAAGAACGCGATATATTTCATTGCTCGGCCTTAAGCACAGTAAACACATTGGGACAGCAGCCCCGATAGTCTATACCGTCACGATTTATGGCCAAAATGTATGTAAACGTCACATATAAACATCACGGTATAAGCGATCAAGATCATCCTCAGAGGTAGGGTTGCCAACTTATGTGCTCCGATTTGCGGGACATTTATTGAAGAATTGCGGGACTTGGCTAAAAAATGCGGGACTCGCGCACTCGTATCAATATTGTTAACGTATAATTGTGATGTAGGATACATTATTCATTCCCGCGAGATATACGTTCTTAGTGGATAATTTCCGAGCTAAAATGATCCTATTACGAGTACGGTCCTCCGGGAGCGGGATAAAAATTACTTATTTCCATTTATCGAAGTTGTGCACTCTTTCCTGAAATGAAACGAAATGTTCGCTCCAGTTCTTTTAATTCTGCCGAGGCTTGAAAGCGGGACAATTGGCGTCCCGCACGCATCCCTTGCGGGAGGCATCGTCCAGGGTGCTGGAAACGGGACGTCCCGCCTGAGGCGGGACGGTTGGCAACCCTACTCAGAGGGGCTAAGATGATCGCGTATATGTCGGACATATAGGATTCGTCCCTCTCGCACGTACATTTACTTTGTAGTTAACGGTGGGAACCTGTAATTGGCTTTTTTGGTGTCTTATCTTTATCGTTATTGTATGATTGTAAGCTGTTGGTTCTCCAAATAAATAATAATAATAAGGCGTAGGGATGTGGCGACCCCATCGCCCACTGGTTTTCCAGTGCAATTAAAGTCCAGTGCCACCTCTCCACCCCCAGCTCTCTGACCGGTGTTGCCCTTAGGCCATTTTATAATGTCGCTATTCTATGGGGGCCCATCTAGCAGAGAGCGAGTCACCGTCTGCCGGAAATAAAAATCTGAGACAGTTTATTAGGCAGGCGTCCGGTGTCTCACCCAATAGCCCAGCCATTAGTCCATCATATTCACCCAATAGCCCAGTTCATTTAGACTCCATCAATCAGCAATAGTTCTTATACACCCTAGCGGGTGCTGTCTCTGTGTGCGTCCCCCGTCCCATGACACGGGCAGGGACAGCATCCGCTCGGTGTATCCCTTGCATTTTATTAAATTGTCAAAAGGGCCTCTACGTGTTGGCTATGTGGTACTCGATGGTACTTCGGTGCCTCGGTACTTTGGCTCCGCGCACGCCTCCCAAAGGTCCGGGACACCATTGTCCCGTGAACGGGAAAGACATACAAATAATAATATAAACGATCATCTTAGCCCCGCTGGTTGAGATGCTGCTAAGTATTTATACCATAGGTACTAAAATATAGCTGCAGCTCACTCCACTCTACAGGCTTGGCAGGGTGACATCACTTTAGGCTAACAAGTACCAGTAATGGACACTTCAAACCTAATTCAAAGATCATACGGTTTTAAATTGATTTTTCTATAAAAAATTATGACTTTTTTTTTACATAAGAGTCTATGTACATCATTGGGCCTTGTTCATTACTGTTGGTGTTACCCTATGCTCGTACTATTAGACAAATGTGTGAAAAGGATGACAATAAAGCCAATGGTCCTTCGTGATAGACTGCAAGAGCCGAATGAGGCTATTGGACGCTTTGCTTGGTGGTAGTAGTTATTCATAATTAGTCTAAAGTCTATAGACCATGGTCTATTTATGAATGAAACCATAGAGAATATCGTGGACGTGCACGTTCACGGTAAAGTATAAAAGCGACCAATGGACCACAAAATTAAAAGACAAATTAATTAGCAGTCATCAGACCAAAAATTTACTAGCTTTGTTTTACGGTTTTTTCTCTAATTAAAAGGCTTATCATACTACCCTATCGGTAGGGCCTTAACTGGGGGAGGGGGTTAAAGCATCTCACTCATTAGAGCGAGATAGTGTGATAAGGCTTTATATGGGTTGTGACCCACAACGTTGTGTGTCACAACGAACGAGAAACATTTCGGTGCCCTTAAGCGAAAATAGTGGAAATTAAAAGAAGGCGGACAAGGCCTTGGCTCTCAGGGAATAAAAATGCCGAATAGTTGCTTATCCGATATATATAAGTACCTACAGTGTTGATTTTCTTTTTGGGTCAGTGAGGGGCATTTACCAGATCCCATGCTGCTACGCGAAAATAGTCTTAGAAGACCTTCCATTGATTTCAAATTAATGAAGAGTAGCGTACAGATTTTCGAAAAAACATATAGAATGCGAGAAAAAGGTAATTTTTGACAAACTTTTTTTGACGCCATTCGAGTCCATTCCTATCCAGGATCAAAAAGTTGTAACATGTTACATGAGACATAAAATAAACTTCCGGGTAGAAAAATACAAATCGAGGAAAACTATTCCGATACAATTTGTATGAAAATGAAAACTTTTCGTTTCACATGCTATTTTTTTAATGCCAATCGACTCCAGTCCTATCCTGTATAAATAATTTCCTACAGGTCAACTTACGATAATGTACTAAAAAGCCACGTATTAAGGAAAACTTTTTCCATACATTTACTAAAGAGGAAAAGGGAAATTTTCTTCACATTTTTCTATCTAGCTAATCAGTCCTATTACGTTTCAGGACCATAATTCTGTATGAAAACATTACAGTAACAACATTCAAAATATCAAAAAACGGGGATTTCCATGTGAATAAAATTTCACTATTTCTCCATAGTAAATATATGGAAAAAAAAATCCTCGATTTGTAGCTTTTCTAGCCGGCATTTTTTTTTATCCCATACAAGCTTTTGATCCAGGATAGGAATGGAATCGAATGGCATGAAAAAACAGTTTGCCAAATTTACCTTTTTCTCACACCCTGTATGAATTTTCCTAAATCTGTAAATGCCAATCTTCATTAATTTGAAATCGCGGGAAGGTCTTCTAAGACCATTTTTGCGTAGCAGCACGGGATCTGGTAGCTGCCCTCACTGACCCAAAATGAAAATTCACCCTGTAGTCAAGGGCATAAATATGTATACATTTTTGGATCTTATTTCAATGGAATAAGATGAAAAACTGTATACATATTGGTGCCCTTGACTGTAAATACCTCGCGAATACAAAATAATGATTTTTATGTTTAAAAAAGTAGGCAAGTATTTTTATTTCATTGATTAAAGATTTTATGGATTTCATATATTTTTCATTTTGTGAAAATTAAATAACTATATCTCATAATATAACGACATATGATGTACAGTCAGCAAAGAAAGTCCTCTACCACTTTTGGACTTGAACGTACACATAATAGAGTCGAAAAGTGGTAGACCATCCATAGTGGCCAAATAGTTCGGTACACCATATATTTTATTTATTTATTTAGTTTAAGGAGTACCAACAGCTAATATGATAGAAACTTAAGTAGTAACAAAAAGCCAATTATAGAATTATTATTAATTTTTATTTTTTTGTATGGTGTTACAATCTTTTTGGCCACTTTGGTTACTACATACAATATGACGCTGACTGTACCTAAGGTGACCTAATTTACTACCTACCTACAATGAACTGCGATGGTTCATGCATGTACCCTACGGCCGATGTCACATTTTGCTTTGCGATGCTGGCTTACCACACAGACGTGAGCTACGATATAAACATATTGCCTAATTTTATAACAAATGCTTACCTACTTACTTCAGGTATATGTTAGTCATGTGATTTCACACTGTACATATTGCGAAGTACTTAGTCTTATTGTTCCGTTTATGCACTATGTAATAAACTGTTGGTTTTTCGCGTTAGATTTTATAAATTATTTCAAGGGAAATACTTAGAAATCATTTTCAACACATAAACATTAAATATAATATGTTAACTACTTTATTAATAATAATTATAGTAAATCTTATAATTTACAATGGTACTAATATATAACAACAACATATCAAATGGTTATTTTAGACACGATTTCATAGTCAATAAAATTTCAACAAAATGTAGGTGTATGATATAGGTACTCACCCAACGCAACACCAAGCCAAATATTAAACAATGTGATAAAAATCCCCATATTCACATACGAATTACACCATTCACAAACTTATGGGAAATAAACGAGGTCGGACTGAAACAGATCGGGCACTATCAACGTGCGCTCGTTTTCCTCCTCCATACAGTTTACCTACGACATTTTGCAAGCAAACAATAAAGTCGGTCTTGCGAAAGTCGTAAAACTCGGAATCATATACAATATCGTACAACACTTTAATGGGAGGTAATAAGTCGGAGCGAGTTCAGGGAGATTGAACGACGAGCAGCGAAGTGTTGGCGGGCGAGTGCGCGAGAGGGAGCGCGCCGGGCAGGGCGGCGGTGACGGTGAAGGCCGAGCCGACGACGTAGGCGCCGGGCGCCGCGCACACGGCGCGCAGCGGCACGCGCCGCGCCTGCCAACGCTCCAGCCTCACGCGCACGCCTAGCTCGCCCGCGCCCGCGCCCGCGCCGCTCAGCGCGCCGCACCAGCCCAGCGACCGACCGCGTTCCCTGACGAACAATCACCCCAATATTATAACATATTCATTGCTTTATTAGAGGACCGTACCCGAAGGATGCCAGCATTGCCAGCCCAACGGAATGCTCAGCTCGTGAACCGTAATAGGCAGACATTTGAAATTTTTGCAGAACATGTAATAGCATACGTACAGCAAATGTAAAACCGATAGTCGTAAATAAAACAAACTAGTTTTTACAAACCAATTGAAATAATATATTTATAGCTAACTTCGTTTTTTCGTCCCAGGCTGCGAGCTATTTAAACATCTTAATAGGCTGTATTCATTGAAACGGAAATTTAAATAACTGGCCTTTGTCGCGATCATAAACCTTGATTAGCTATGCGTGTGATGATAGCACAGAATGTGCGGGTGACCTTGGGCGGCGTTTGAAATGTTAATAATGAAGTACAGCGAGCCAAGGCTAACGAGTTTTGCTAGGCTCAAATAAAGATTGCCGAGATGTTTGCGGAAGAGGTTAGCGGACACCGTTCGCAGGCTTTGGGCTTTTTTTAAGCCAGGTCGAGCGAGATTCACTCATTAGTGACCTTGAATTGTAAAAATAAATCTTGGTATTCATTTCAAGCATGTTCATGTAAAAAATGTGTATTGTATATGTACCTATGTATGTATTGCATTTCAGCACTTATTACACAATAACAGGTAAAAAAAATATGCATGTCACATAAGAATATACATTGGATAAGAAATGGACCACGTGCAAGCCGGGCAACACGGAATGTAGGGTTCCGAAGTTGTCTACCCGTCACTTTATTCGGACTTGAAAGTTCGCTAACTTTTACTATGTCACAGAATAGTATAACCTATTACATACAGAACGGACACCAACCACCCCGCACCGAGGTCAGTTACCTTACCTCGCCTCTGCGCGGCGTTTTAGTCACCGATCAGTCACGGGTCAATGTGTGCGTGTACCAACAGCGCACGCACACATCCTTATCGACACCGCTGACGTTCCTACTGTTCCTAGGCGTGTCACAGGTGTGACTATGTGTTTGACACAACTAACAACCTTATCTAAGCATTAGTATCCAATCCGCACCGAGGATTTCAGGCGTACATGGGATAATTTAATATGGCAGATCCTGATTAGTTAGGTACGTACCTGTTGGGTTGTTTTGACATGTCGATGAACACGTCCACTGGAACTTCGTAG
This sequence comes from Cenopis cana, assembly GCA_951800055.1. Taxonomy (NCBI): domain Eukaryota; kingdom Metazoa; phylum Arthropoda; class Insecta; order Lepidoptera; family Tortricidae; genus Cenopis; species Cenopis cana. The sequence continues at coordinate 7,921,252 of OX637476.1, read as the reverse complement.
CAGTTGACAATGTTGATCGTTATGGGAACAAGACACAGTTTACTTTTCTGGAAATTATGGCTGATTAGGTTTGAGTGCTCCAATCTGAACACGACAACATTATCTTTGTTTTTCCTTTTCTCGTGTGGATCCAATTTGATATCGTATTCGTCCAACTGCAGCGCAGGGGCGTCAGGAGATATGATGTCCCTTTCGCGAGACAGCACTTTGCTGAAGTCTTCCAGCCACAGGTAATGCTGGCCGTTGACTGTCGTGCCCTTCGTCCTGTAATGAGCCTTCCATCTCACAACAAACATAGACTGTACCAATCCCGCTTTCCGATCCTTCGTTCTTCCGTTACTTTCCAGGTTATCTATGGACGTTTCATAGTCGTTTACAAAATAAGAATACGGCGAGACAGTGATGTTGTCTTCGGGGTCAGGCTGTCCCGTAGCGATTTTTAACCCCGACCACCCGACTTTGCCTTCTGAAGGAAAGTCAAAGATTCTGCTAGCTTGGAAGACGAGGTGCATTTTTTCGCGGGACTGCAGTAGTTGATTTTTGTCGCCGGCGGCTATGAGACCGGTGAGCCGCCAATGCCTGCTCAGCAAGGAAGCTTCTACGACTTCTATAGTAATGTCATCTTCTTTCTCTCCGCAGATATTCTTGATTTCAGTGACTAGATTCATGTTTTCGGCAACATTATCTGGTGTTGCTTTTATGCTTCGCCGGGGCGTAACTGATATCTCAACTGCTTCCTGCAAAAATATATAGAAAATTAATAAAGGGTATTCGACTATTCGGAGCTTACATTCGAAGCGGATTTTCTGTTTACATATTTAGCTAGGGATAATCACCGTGCCGGCCTAGTATGTTATGTACAAGGACTGTAACAACTCGTACAACGCTCTAGACTTTGTAGCCCAAACGGTCAGCAAAAAGAGTACCTAGACGGTCATCTCCGATATTGGGCGCGAACGTGAACAGAAATCCATTCTGTAGCACAGACAGTACCAAAGCGGAAGAGGCGGGGCTGGGTTCTTCGCGCTATGATTTTCAAGTTCGTGAGCACTTAATGATATACATTATTGTCGGGGCACGGAAGGAAGCAATTGCAAGTCGTGTGTTGGTTTTAAACGAACGACCTTGGAATTCCGTTTAAAATTTGATTCGGCTGTATGTGCCATCTTTATATACTTTGCCTTTTTTTAAAGTTTCGGAGTTGACATTTAATGGAATTTATATATATAACATTTACGGCGCGTGGAGCGAGCGAGCGAGCCTGCAATGTTTAAATTTTTATCTGACATATATAATAGTACATTATTGCCGTGGCCGGGAAGGGAGCAATTGCAGGCTGAGTATTTGTTTAATTATAATACGAAGCCTGCAATTGCCATTTCGGCCGAGGCTAATATAGTACTTTTCTCAAAAATGGGGGAAATACGACAAAAATTTAATTAAGATTTGAAAAACATAACCTTAAAACGTCAAAAACATCATGCTTTCCCGCCGTTTATTTTTTTTAACAGAATCGCAAGTGTATATTTTCACCGAAAAACGCAAGTTATTCGAGACACATAAAAAAACGTCGCGTTTCTAACAGAAAAATACGAGCTGAATTGGCTGAATACGACCTGTGCCTCCTTTTATATGACAGTTTCTACTTTTTTAAAAGTTTATAACTCTACAAATAAAGGAATTTATATGTGACATTGCAGGCGGCCTGCAACACGCCTGCAATGTTTTTTACTTTTTAATTTGGATCTGACCTTAAACTATACACTTTATGTCACACCTGGCCATAAAGCGGCCATTATCGCACGCTCCGGGCGCGAAAAAACCCACTTCCTGGCCAGGGGGTGACATAAAATTTTGTACTTAACACGGGCGGTAATAAAGAAAGCCTCAGATCGCATATTTATCGCCCTTGCCTTCGGCTCGGGCGTCAAATACCTGCGATCTGAGACATTCTTTGTTTTACCGCCCTTGTTAAGCAATGTACTATTACCTTCCAATATGTAGCGACTAAAGTCCAGTTTGCGGGCCATTTTTGAGAAAATACACTTACATAATGAATATATACACTTTACAATCCATATGTAGCGAGTAATATTCGCTGTGGGGGCCAATTTTGAGAAAAACATTCTTCGGATCTAAACTTCTCGCCCGTTTCTTCTTACGCGATGTTATCAAAAATAAACAATGCTATCTGACCTGAATTCTCTTAGAGGTCGCGGATGGTCGTCTATAGTTTCGTGAGCGTCCGACTCAGACTCACCGTGGGCGTGAACCGGAACACATGGCGGAGCAGCCTGTAGCCGCGCGGGGCGGGCGACGGCGGCGGCGACGGCGACTCGGGCTCGTAGAGCGCGAGCAGCGCCAGCGCGGCGCCGGGCGCGCGCGCGCGCAGCACGAGGCGCGCGCGCGCGCAGGCGCCGCTGGGCACGCCGGCCGCCGCGCGCACCACGTGCCGCGCCGCCAGGGACCTCCACGCGCCGGCCCGCGCAGCGCGCTCGTCTGGAACCACACATTATTTTTAAATTATTCCTTTTTTTTCGTTCACCGAAAGTGGTTCCGTTTTTTAGTAACGAATATTTTTCAGAATATAATAGGGATGTTGACTCAAAAAAAATTATTACTTCAATAGAAAGAAGACATAAAACTATGCCAAATAGTGAAAATCCTATTCAAATATCTCAAAAAATAACGAAGCTACAACGGTTAGAATGTTCGTAGTTAGAGGGAGAAAGTGCTACTCAACAGTGACGTCACTGTTGAGTAGTGCCATAGTAAATGACGATCGTTCAATACAAAGGTGCGTTTTGCGGTAAAGCGACAGAAAATACCCACTCTTAAAACTTTGAAGACTTATAATTACGTAATTATTTACTTTTTTGAATTACTTTTTTCGCCATTTGATTGAGAATTTGAGCCTTTATGTAGAAAATTTGGATTTATTGATTTTCTTTTATAGTGTCATCATCCCTATTCCGCTCTTTAACCTTCGAACTAAAGCTGGAAGACCACTATTTGATCCAATTTGGTTATATTTTCAACTAGTTTATTTTGTAGCAGGCGGTTATTACTTATTTCGGAACTAAAAAATAGGTGGACGAGCCGCGTGTCCATAGATAGGTTCGTTCTGAGGTATCCGGAGCGGGACGCAGTTGGAACGCGGCACGGGTCCTACGTCCATGTCCTTCGCACCCGCTAAGACATGTTACACAAATAGAATTTACCCGAATACACCGCGGGCTCCTTATACTTCTCGTCGTAGAGTGTGTTGAAGAGGTCCTCCCGCGGCGCCATCAGCTGCACTGCGTCGGGGCGCGCCACGCCGAAGTACACGGGGCCCGCGTCCACGGGGCCCACGTTGCGCATCTCTACGTCGACGGCTCGCAGCTCGCCGCCTATCGCCTCGGTGCTGCTCTCCGTGAAGGTCATCTATAAAAAGGAAAATGACAATATTAAGGCCAGGCCAGTTCATGAATCTGAATGGGATAAGTTTTCCTCGATTTGTGACTTTCCTAGCCAGAAACTTTTATTCGTCCCATACAAGCTTTTGATCCTGGATAGAAATGGAATCGATTGGCATAAAAAAAAAGTTTGTCAAAAATGACCTTTTTCTAGCACCCTGTATGTTTTATCCAAAATCAGATAACGCCAATTTTCATTAAATTGAAATCAAGGGAAGGTCTTCTAAGACCATTTTCACGTATCTACACGGGATCTGGTAGCTGCCCTCACTGACCTAAAAGAAAATCCACCCTGTATATTGAACTATATTTGGGCAAGGATGCAGTTGCAGTGAGATGAATGGCGCACGAGTTTGTCGGTAATAACGTATGATGTTAAAATATTCTTTAAGAGGAATGCCTCGCTGCGATTTTCCCATACAAACGCTCTCGACTGTTTTCTCCCTGGTTTTTGAACATAGAGCAATGATTTTTTCAAATAAGATCAATATCATCAATATCTATGCCGCTACGTTTCGTTTTTTTGGATCTTTTTATTTTAAAGAAACTTACAGCGCCTCAAAAATCGCAAAAATGCCTTCATTGAATTGGCTGCTAAAACAGGCTCAGTATACAAATATAACAACAAATATCCAAAAAATCAAAACGTAGCGGCATAGATTATTTCTTGCTCTTGCAGTTTCCAAAATTTTATAATGATTGGTTGCGTTTTGGAGGAGGAAACAGTCGAGAACGAAACCTCGATTTTTGAGTTTTTTTGCATGGGAATTTTAGTCCGAGCTGCAGTTGTCCTTATCGCACGAATTCTTGGCGGAGTCAGTTTCTAAATATACGTACACAAATGGCATAGGGATGGGCAACAGTCGTTGACATATATTGTCGATACGCTAGTGGTGGAAAATTATCGATAAATAATATTACCTACCAGAAAAGTTATTAATCACAAGAAGAAGCCAGAGTCACAATGGAGGAACATAGAATAGAAAGGTGACCTGGGAACCCTTGTCTTTGATAAAACCCAAATTGGGCTCTATATAGGCAACTACTTTTCGCCATTTTTGTCGCCGCTGGCGAGGGGATATATATGTATGTATGATACTTTATTGCACATAATAGGAACATTAACAAGAAATAAAATTACAAAATATAAAGTACAAAGGCGAACTTATCCCTCTATCTCTTCCAGCTAACCTTCGAGAAAATGAGAAAAATGAATATAACGCACGAAGGCCTCAGACAAATTAAATGTGCACAAACATGGACACTTAGTAGCTACGGTAGCCTAGTGGTTCAAGCGTGCGGCTGTCAAGCGGCGGTCATGGGTTCGAATCCCGGCTCGTACCAATGAGTCTTTCGAAACTTATTTACGGAATATCATTTGATATTTACCGTTGGCTTTTCGGTGAAGCATCTGCATACATCTGCGAAGAAATTCAAAGTTGTATGTGAAGTCCCCAACCCGCTCTGAGCCAGCGTGGGGAGTACTGCCCAAGCCCCCTCATCTATGAGAGGAGGCCTGTGCCCGTGAATAAGGCTTTCCGGCTTCGTATTACTATCCGGCATCCCTACGGTCGGCCGTCTATACCTACTCACCCGGCGAGCCCTTCTTTCTTGGCGTCTGCAGTAATGTACTTGGTATTATTTTTAATCGACTTCAAGATTTCAAAAGAGGAGGTTCTCAATTCGGTTGTATGTTTCTTTTTTGTTTTTATGTTTGTTATCTACTCCATAACTCCGTCATGTCTGAACCGATTTTTTAAATTCTTCTTTTAGTTGTAGGTATATTGTATATCCAAGTTGGTCCCGTTTTTGTCAAAACGCAGTTCTGATGATGGAATCCATGAGGAATCGAGGGAACTCCTCAGATCTTAAAGGCAAACATATAGTGATTTTTTTGTGTTTATCAACAAATCAAGCATTTTCATACAAAAATGTGACATTTGATGAAGTGGAACTGCTGATGATGATCAGAATGGAACTCTTCAACGACGCATACCTAGTTTACGTTTGGCGATTTGCTCTCTTCTTTATGTTTGTCAAGCAAGCTAGGTTTTCAAGACACATTTTTGTCAAGCTTGAGTTCTGATGGTGGATTCTATGAGGAATTGAGGTTACTTACTCTTCTACCATTATAAGTATACTTATAGGTAGCCATTTTTATTTCATTGTATGGAATCTAAGAGTGCAGTGAGTTTTTTTTCTTAAAAATTATTTTAGTTTTGATATGACCTTAAACTATAGGTACACTTTACCATCCAATACAAGCGAGTAATGTTCATTTTGCGGGCCAGTTTTGAGAAAAGTTTTATTCCTGTGTAAGTACAACGCCGGCCAAAAAACGTACCTACAGCCCCTTATACTAATTAATTGGACCTATGCTGGGTCAGTAAGTAAATTCGCGGGCGATGTCTCGCGTCTCGCGCCTGTGTGCGTGCGCTCACAAATAGACAGCGCCCGCTCCCGCTCCCAGCAGCGCGACAGAAACATTATGTCAAAAATTCGAGATTTGAAAAGTTGTTCAGCTAGGCATTCCTCTTAAGGAAACTGTAAGTCTATGATTTATTTATACTTTTCAATGTTATTTACAACTATAAAAGACTGTTAGTTTCATAAACAAATAAATAAAAATAAATAATAAAATAATCGGTATTATATGTTCCGTTCGACATCTGAGATCCGTTGATCCGTTGATTTGATCCGTTGATTTGAGAGGGCGCCGCTGCGCTCGACCGGAAGTAGCCTTTTGCGTCAAAAGAGTCGCCCCACGCCACCGCTGCCACGTGACATCCGCTTCCGCCGACCTGCGAACAGCCGAAAGCGCGCGCCCGCCTCTCGCCGCCATGATGGTTCCGCATTGTTGCGTCGTCTGCCGTACTGATCGGACGTACCTTTCTTGTAAATTACGTAGACAGGGAGGAATCTTAATTCTCCATATTTAATTTGCTACGTAATTATCAAGAGGGAGTTCTAAAAATAACGCGTGATAGGAATCACGATTTTTAAAATATCTCTTTTATATCGGACTACCCTCTTTTGTAAATTTTGTTCGCGAGTGTTTCGGAATCTCGCTATGAACAACGGGAGTCGCCCCTCGTCGGAGGAGAAGGAGTGCGCTTCGGGATCATCGTGTCTCGGCGACGCGCGGCGCCGGCCGGGCGCCCCGCGCCACGTGCGGGCGCCCGGGCCCGCGCCGCCGGCACTGGACGGAGGTTTGAATACATGTCATACCAAATTGGTGAGTCAGAATAATACTTTTCTCTTGGTTACAACCGTGTCCGGTGCCGCCGCAGCCGCGCGGCCCCCGCCGGGGACACGTGGCGTGGTCGGTCGGCGCACGCGGGCGCCGCTAGCCCGGCCCGCGCGCTGCTGCCTTCCGTGTCTACCGCTTACCCCGGGGGCCGTGCAATTTAAGTATATTACATATTACATGCACCTATAAGGGTGCCGCCCGCCCGGTGTAAAATAAACCTCCGGGCCGTCCGCCCCGAGGGCGATGGAAACTTCGACGGTGTTGTACTGTATCCAACTACAGTGACAGACGAGCGTAGCGTAGGTGTACCACTTTATGGCGAGTGGATCCTCCAGCCTGTAGATGCCTGCAACTCAGAGGCAATCGCGTCTGCGTTGCATACCCTTTGTGGAATTTGAGGATTCACTGTTGTCTGCTGCAATGACGGCGGCGACCACTATGGTCCTGCCCGTCATAGTGGCGCCACATCTTACCCTGGGGAGGTCCACCCCATGGCGACGGCGACCGCGTTGGTGCTGTGGGCCGCGATGCAGCGATGAAGGTTTGTGTCGTAATGTCGACGCTGTCCTCAATGATGTGTCTGCCGGAATAGCGACGCTATCCGCCGCGATGACCCTGTCCGCCGCCATGGCGACCCTGTCCGTGATGATGATGTCCACCTTCGCCCGCCACGTGGGCGCCGCCCGCCGGGTCCGCGCCGCTTCGGCGCCTGCCGCCGCGACCGAGCCGACGCTGCCCACCTCATGGCGGCGTCCGCTGCGACGCGGCCACCGACTACGATGGTGCCGTCCGCCGCAATGGCGCCACCGACTACAATGGTGCCGTCCGCCGCAATGGCGCCACCGACTACAATGGTGCCGTCCGCCGCAATGGCGCCACCGACTACAATGGTGCCGTCCGCCGCAATGGCGCCACCGACTACAATGGTGCCGTCCGCCGCAATGGCGCCACCGACTACAATGGTGCCGTCCGCCGCAATGGCGCCACCGACTACAATGGTGCCGTCCGCCGCAATGGCGCCACCGACTACAACCGTGCCGTGCGCCGCAATGGCGCCACCGACTACAATGGTGCCGTGCGCCGCAATAGCGCCACCGACTACAACCGTGCCGTGCGCCGCAATGGCGCCACCGACTACAATGGTGCTGTCCGCCGCAATAGCGCCACCGACTACAATGGTGCTGTCCGCCGCAATAGCGCCACTGACTACATCGGTGCCGCCTGTGGCACCACATCCAGTCTTGGTAATGTATATCGCGCCGCGCCGAGTAGCTCCGAACGACACGCAGGAGCCGGCTCCGGCCGCGTCACAGCGTAATCGGGTATAGTCTTGACACTAGCCCACTACTTCCACTCACGTCTCTACGACCTAGTGCAGAAACGCCGATTCGAGTGGTGCAGTACGCCGTATGTCTGGCGCGTGCTGCCTAAATATTTATGATTAATCGAATTACAAGGTAATACATTCGACTGATGTAGTTCATCTTCAAGAGGCGTGCCCAGGGGACAGCAGATTCGATCTGCTTCGATCCATCGAAAGTAAGTACATAGGGAAGACATGGGAAAATTCCCAACCTCTGTCGATTCAATCGTCATTGCATCTACGGAGTAGCATCGACAAAGTTAAAACGGATCTCACTCATCTCAGCTCGCCCTCGCCTTACTGCTCAGGTTAGATCCTATGAATAATCTATTCGCAAAGGCTCTAATAAACAAAAATGGGTCAAAAACAAGACGTTATTCTAAAGCGAGCCCGAGATTCCGCTCCATTGAAAAAGGGTAACCCATTATAGAAGAATGACTTCCGGGAAGTCCTTCGATCTGTCTCCGACATTATCGAAACAGATAACTATCTTAGATCTCATTGTCATCGGTATGAATTTATTTTCGTTCGGAAAACCCCCTTTTTATTTTTGAGTTTCTTACATTAGTATGACTATTAGTCCCTCTATGACCTTGGCATAGAATCATCATCATCATATTAAATCTTAATATCTCTTCAAATTTCATCAAATGGCATTTCTAGTACAGTTATTTTTCCCGCTCAGCATTTTGATAGTTTACGTGTGATTACTTGTTGCTATACCGCTTTTGTTGGATGCCTTATTTTTATTCTTAATTATTTCACATGTCTACATGGCTCCTTATTTTGTTTTTCACTGTAACACAGGCATAGACGCTTGTTAACGTGGGACTCATTAAATGAATTAAAATTCCATTATACATGGACATACATCGATACAGTTGGACTTTCACCCTTGACCTTTACAAAATTGATTGTGTACATACTTCTTATAACAAACCAGTCGCAGTTATCACTAATTAAACTAATATCGAAATTCACGAGAATCACCCTTAATCAATTTAAATTAGCCATCACAACGGCTGTTGCGGACCTCGTATTAAAACAGAGTCCACTCTCTACCAAAGGAAAAGGTAAACAAACATGTTACTGCGTGTCTTATGGCTCTACCCGGCGTAACTTTCACACTACCTACGAGAGGTTATGTCGACTTTGCAAACGTACCGCCCAGAGAAAGTTTGCATTGCAGCAGGCTTTAGCGATACCTGGAAAAGCTGCAAGCCCGCATTTATACGAAGGTGAGAACCGCGAAGCATGGAGTAACATACGTAACAGGATTTATGCTACAAATGAACAGCCGGATCGCTGGAGCATATAAGTCTCTCCCTTGCTGCTACGAGTGATGAGTCATCACTGATGATACTTAAGGGTCCGTCTGCAGGTAACACTGGTCCTTTACTACCTGTCAGGTCATCATAAATCCGCGGCCGATGGGCTATCGAGGGGACACTTCACCCCCCAGTGGCATCTGCGCCCCGAGGCCGCTAGGATCCCGGAAGGACGCTGAGTCGTCAGCCCTTCGCCCGCTGAGGCGTCCGCCCTTCATCCGCTTGGGCGTCCGCCCCTCGGCCGCTTGGGCGTCCTGCCCATCGACCTCTCTCTCTCTCTCTCTCTCTATCGTCTCTACCGCGCCTGCGATCACGATGCGTCTGAACACAGTCATCGTTGCCGACAGCTACACTGACCGTAAACTTGATACCACGTCGGCACTGTTCAATATGACGAACCCCTAGCGGAGCAGGCGCTGCTGGAGCCTGGCGAGACGTAGCGGAACCGACGGAGCTACACAATCTGCATGTGAGGACATCCGCCACCACAAGTCTGTCATAGAATCTTAAAGGACTGGCCAGTTCATTACAAGTGAACGCTTTGACACCAGGCTGGTCCGTGCAGCGGAAACGCCTACTGGTGTCACGTTAGCGCACGTCAACTATCTATCAAGATATGGTGTGCTAGGGACGAGATCAACAGCAGGTAGTCAAGCGTTAGCTTGCATATGTTTTTCCAGCGAATAGGTTTGTATACTTTGTCAGGTATGATTTTTATCCGTAAATCAGTAATTACTGCAAAGTGCAATCGTCATCTTTTATCGATCTCTATATTTTCGAACGCCTAAGGCAAAAATGTCTTAATGTCTTAACCTTTTCGACGCCAACGACGTATGCGCACCATCGGCGCGATGCCTACGACGCATACATCCGTCATGGCTTCCAGTGCGATATCTGTCTGCATGCATTTCTGTAGGTTTCAACTTCGCTTTTGACATTCCCATGTTATGGCGTGAATAACGTTTCTTATTGACAGGGCGCTGGAAAGGTAAAGTAATTTGACCAGCGTATTCAGAAGAACTGTTGTGGTGCTTGATACGTTCAATCATGACCTTGCGCTACTAAACTATGGTCCAGACACTAATAATTCTAATAAAATACATTTCTTACTCTAATACAAAACAAACGTCTTCTTATTCAGAAAACCAACGTTCTGAATAAGATATCAGAATTCTGGCTACGTCGACGTGTAATGATTTCGGAAAACTTTCGATAAGTTGGAATTAACTTATTGTATTGGTGCCAGTTATAGCTATCTGATCCAGCCCCGGTTATACTACATAGGGACGCGCTGTTAAACTATATAAATATTCTTACAATACGCCTTGTTCTAGATGTCTTCTGGACATTTACGCATCCTGTTGCTTTTGCCCCGATGCAGTATCTCCTTATAACGGGCTGAATAATACTAATGTCATTGTAGCAATATTTGTGGACAATCTTACACTTAATAATCGGTTGATAACACGAATAATTACTCATTCACCGCTAACCTACGCTAGTGACTCAAAAAACTGCAAAACATATACTTAATAGTTCAATCCACATATACGAAAATTGCCTATAGTTCTCTGTGGGATAGTATTCGGGTCTATATATTTGCCAAAAAGAACGACTCTGACCCGGCGTGCCCGTGTGCTGTTCTAGGAACTCGCGACCCGGGACTTAGTTACTCGTATTAACTAATAATGTTTACTCCATATACTACTTATTCCCTTTATCTACTATGTGGGTGTTACCATAATGTTTGTGCGCCCGCTTACTCGCCACCAGGAGATAATAAACAGATCTCAAATCAACGGATCTCAGATGTCGAACGGAACATATAATATGAAATTTTACCTTCCAATAAAATTAATATTATATTTCCTAAGACATCTGAGATCCGAGTAATGGCTTCCTGGTGGGCTGCCAACGGCATTTCCTCCGCAACAATGCGGAACCATCATGGCGGCGAGAGGCGGGCGCGCGCTTTCGGCTGTTCGCAGGTCGGCGGAAGCGGATGTCACGTGGCAGCGGTGGCGTGGGGCGACTCTTTTGACGCAAAAGGCTACTTCCGGTCGAGCGCAGCGGCGCCCTCTCAAATCAACGGATCAAATCAACGGATCAACGGATCTCAGATGTCTTAGGAAATATAATATTAATTTTATTGGAAGGTAAAATTTCATATTATTATTATTATCTCTTTATTTATTTGGAAACTTAGGCTAGGTTGTTATAATAGCTTTATAAAAAGTAAAATATAAAAATACATTTACAAAACATAAAAATATTATAAAAACCTAACCTAGGGTGCCGCCGGCAGCGGGGCAGGGCCTAAGCTACCGGCGGTTAGGGCGACAGAGAGAGGAACCTCCTGACAATGCGCGCCGTGTCCAGGAGTACCGCCTTCTGAATCTGACCCTTGACCCAGCCATCTAGCGAGAGTCTCTTGAGGTGTTGGTCGAGACTCTTCGCTATTAGACCGTTCGCAGAAACAACTATCGGGACAATGGTCGTTGAATCAACATCCCACATGGCGGTTACCTCGTGGGCCAAGTCTAGGTACTTGCTGAGTTTGTCCTTCTCGGCCTTCACGAGGTTCTCGTCATGGGGGATGGTGATGTCAACGAGCACTGCCTGGCGTTTTGATCGATCTATCAGCACGATATCAGGCTTATTGGCTACAATAGTCCTGTCCGTGATGACAGATCGATCCCAATAGAGCGTGGCACGACCACTTTCGAAAACTGGCGCAGGTGTGTACTTATAGTACGGCACTTCGACGTCCACAAGACCGTATAGAAGGGCATTATTATTATTATTATTTATTTATTTAATAATCAGGGTATAAAAACATAAAATTAACGGGGTCTCACAAAACTGTCGGAACATGCGAGAGTCACGGATATTTATATATGAGCAAAAAAAGTACATCAAGATAAACTCTAATACCTGTAAACACGGAGCAGGCGGTATCACCGTGATTTGCAAGCGTTTATCCGAAGCATTGACCCCTGACAGCAAATCCAGCTTCCCTAATATCACAGAACCAGTCGTGTTCTCGTTGCCGCCTTCCCCTGCGTTGATTAATCTGTAAATATACGTACAATCATTGATTTTTAAATAAATAATAATTTATTGAAAAAACGTTTTGCAAAGATATACTTACGTACTAAAATGTAATAATAAGGGATAATTACAAATTGATGACGCCTAAAAACGAAAATCGGCCTTGACTTTAGTCAGTAGCAGAAATGATACGATAACGAACTGTTTAAAAAGATGCGCACGATTGTATTAACCAGCTAGAGAGAAAAAAAGAAAAAATAATAATTTATTGAAAAAACGTTTTACAGAGAAATAGTTACGTACCTACTAAAACTTAATTCTAAGGGATTAATTACAAAGGCCTGAACAAGGGTTTCCCTGTGTTTCAGGCAAAAGATAGGACCAACATAACTATTTTTTTATTTTAATTAGGATAAGAGCTGGAGAAAATAATTTTGAATACTTCATCCGTTCACCTTTATCTCGATGCAATGGATATTACTCACTTATAGGCCACGCCTTGCACGCACAACTGCCCCATGCGCAAGGGAGTCAGACTGAACGTCAACGTTTTACTGCCCTCTCCCTCCAACAGCACACACTTGATCTTCTGTCCGCATATCGCGTTGCTCTCGAGCGAGCTGCCGGACGCCACCATAGGCTCGTTGTTCAGAACCTGCGGCTCGACGTCTTCCGACACAAACTGCCACAGGAGCTCGACGTCTTTCAGAATTATTACTATTTTGAGCGGATTGTGGAGAGTAATTGATATTTGTATGGGCTCTGTAATAAAGTATGCAAAAAGTTAATACGAAAACAGTAAATGTCCGATGTATGTATTTTACTATTTCGCGCAAACATGATAGGTCTTTAAAAATGAATGTAAGGTTTCTCAAAAACTATTTTGATATAGGGAATGTATTCGGGGATAATAGTTCCGAAAGGGACATAAAATGGACTATTTTCGAATGACCTTTCCCTGGCCGAAGCTTGACCCCTGGAGGGCTTCTGGATTTGTGGTTGGGTTCATTTGTTGCAAATTTAATTAACTTTAAAAACGAACTACATGTTGTCCTTGAAAGGTGCACAATTCGAACATTAAGTGAATTCCCAAAATTTTGCAGTTTTTCGTGTTGCTCAGGTTTTGCGATTTTAACCTTTTTTAGTGTCGAATTCAACTGCGTTAATGGTACATAAGTGACATAAACGAAATGCTAGTGAACATGCCTCTAAAGAGTGACAGTGTTTTTTTTTTTCAAAAGGTACATAAAACGGACAGTAGTCAAAATGTACAGAAAAATACATAGAAGAGACACACATGACCAGATTACAGTCCAAAAATATATGTACACATCATGGCTATGAGTTATAATTTAGAGAAAAAAGAAAAACTGTTTGAATTACAAAGAAATTGATAGCAAAAGGCAAACAAACACTAGCGCAGCGCACTGCACTGTTATTGAAGTGGTCTAATTATTTGTGGCTAAGTACACATATTTTTTGAATTGAGAGATTTTGGAAACATAAACATCAAGATTCTTGCAGTCGGCAGCCAAATCATCAAACTCCCGACACATGCGAACAATTGGATTATAATATCAAGTATTATTTCGGTATACAGCCAGAGAAAAAGTTTTTGGAGAACGAGTCCTGTAAACTATATCGATATTCAGAAGTGACAATAGATAAGGAGAATCAATATGAGAATGCATAATTTTATATAAATAAATGAGGTCAGATTGCTTACGTCTGCTGACTATAGCCTGAGATAGACCGTCCATAATGACAACGAAAACATAGGGCCCTAAGAAATTTTCTTTGCACACTCTCGATTTTATTAGAGTGTACAGCATAAAATGGCGACCATATAACAGATCCATATTCTACGACACTGCGTACCATAGCATAATATAATAACAGCATACTTTGAGGGTTTCTGAAGTTTTTGGTGATACGTATCAAAAATCCCAAAAGCCGACTACGTTTACTAACTATATGCTCATAGTGAACACGAAAAGAAAGTTGATTATCAAAAATAATGCCCAAGTCCTTAGCTAGAGATTTCCTATCCAATACTACTGACGATAACTTATAAGGGTAATTTATAGGGTTCAACTTACGACTAAATGATATTACAAAACATTTTCCAACATTAAGAAACATTCGGTTATCAAGGCACCACTTATTAATTGCATCTATTTCTGTTTGTTATTTAAGACAATCTTGAAAATCCTTTACACTAGAAAATACTTTCAAATCGTCGGCGTATAATAAGCAAGGACAGGACAGACGACTCACAAGGTCATTAATAAATATTATGAAAAATAGTGGCCCAAGGTGAGAGCCCTGCGGTACAACCGATTAAAGAAATCATTGTAATACTAACCTCCCTGTGGCACAACCGGGTTCAGGTCGGTCTTGGCCGTGTACAGGTCAACGGTCGGCTTGAAGATCATCGGCACACTCCCGCGCACCACTTGTAGCAGCATCTCCTCTAGCTTGTGCCACGTTTGTTCCTCCTAGTGCCAGACACGGGGAATCAGAAATGAAATGACAAACAACAGGCAGGGTAAGCCGTAGTAATGTTTCAATTTCCTTGTATGGTGGACGGCTAACGGATATATTCCAGTGATAGGAAGGAATATTTCAATATTGGTCTCAACTGTTATCACCAGATTAGTAGTGGGATTTATGAATTTAAATTGAAAATGAGCACCAGTTGAGGTAACTGATGGTATAGCCCTGGTACCTGTCGGTCGGGCGGGTGGTGGAAGGCGAGCGAGGTGGCGGGCACGCGGCCGGGGGAGGAGAGCGGTGCGGGGCCCACGCCCAGCACGGCCGTCGCCTCGCTCGAGAGCAGCGGCAGCTGGAGCACTGGCGACTGCAGGTGGTATGGCGCCGGTACCTGTCGGTCGGGCGGGTGGTGGAAGGCGAGCGAGGTGGCGGGCACGCGGCCGGGGGAGGAGAGCGGCGCGGGGCCCACGCCCAGCACGGCCGTCGCCTCGCTCGAGAGCAGCGGCAGCGGGAGCACTGGCGACTGCAGGTGGTATGGCGCCGGTACCTGTCGGTCGGGCGGGTGGTGGAAGGCGAGCGAGGTGGCGGGCACGCGGCCGGGGGAGGAGAGCGGCGCGGGGCCCACGCACAGCACGGCCGTCGCCTCGCTCGAGAGCAGCGGCAGCTGGAGCACTGGCGACTGCAGGTGGTATGGCGCCGGTACCTGTCGGTCGGGCGGGTGGTGGAAGGCGAGCGAGGTGGCGGGCACGCGGCCGGGGGAGGAGAGCGGCGCGGGGCCCACGCACAGCACGGCCGTCGCCTCGCTCGAGAGCAGCGGCAGCTGGAGCACTGGCGACTGCAGGTGGTATGGCGCCGGTACCTGTCGGTCGGGCGGGTGGTGGAAGGCGAGCGAGGTGGCGGGCACGCGGCCGGGGGAGGAGAGCGGCGCGGGGCCCACGCCCAGCACGGCCGTCGCCTCGCTCGAGAGCAGCGGCAGCTGGAGCACTGGCGACTGCAGGTGGTATGGCGCCGGTACCTGTCGGTCGGGCGGGTGGTGGAAGGCGAGCGAGGTGGCGGGCACGCGGCCGGGGGAGGAGAGCGGCGCGGGGCCCACGCCCAGCACGGCCGTCGCCTCGCTCGAGAGCAGCGGCAGCGGGAGCACTGGCGACTGCAGGTGGTATGGCGCCGGTACCTGTCGGTCGGGCGGGTGGTGGAAGGCGAGCGAGGTGGCGGGCACGCGGCCGGGGGAGGAGAGCGGCGCGGGGCCCACGCACAGCACGGCCGTCGCCTCGCTCGAGAGCAGCGGCAGCTGGAGCACTGGCGACTGCAGGTGGTATGGCGCCGGTACCTGTCGGTCGGGCGGGTGGTGGAAGGCGAGCGAGGTGGCGGGCACGCGGCCGGGGGAGGAGAGCGGCGCGGGGCCCACGCACAGCACGGCCGTCGCCTCGCTCGAGAGCAGCGGCAGCGGGAGCACTGGCAACTGCTCTTTGAATTCTTCTGAGCTGTCTACCCATTGCTGTGAACCAAATGTCAAAAACACTTGTAATATGTACAAGCCAGTAATCAGAATACACCGTTCAAGACGCCGGTATGTGGGACCATGTTAGAAATGGACAACCTCTAACATCGTCACACATACTCAACATACATTATGTATGTAATATGTAGAAAAACAACACTGATACTTGAAGCGTATATTGGTATTTAAACCATTTAACCGCCATCGTCTGATATATCAAATTTACAACGTAAATTACATCTTGTTAAATTAGCGCCCAGCCAGCTGGTGGGCGGGCTGGTGCGCGCGCGCGGCGGGCGCGAGTGGCTCGCCCAGCCAGCGCACCGACCTGCACGTGCTCCGTGGACAGCTGTACTAGAGGTGGCGGAGTACCTGGTGCGCGAGCATGTACTCGCGCAGGAAGGCGTCCTGCTGGTGGGCGGGCTGGTGCGCGCGCGCGGCGGGCGCGAGTGGCTCGCCCAGCCAGCGCACCGACCTGCACGTGCTCCGTGGACAGCTGTACTAGAGGTGGCGGAGTACCTGGTGCGCGAGCATGTACTCGCGCAGGAAGGCGTCCTGCTGGTGGGCGGGCTGGTGCGCGCGCGCGGCGGGCGCGAGTGGCTCGCCCAGCCAGCGCACCGACCTGCACGTGCTCCGTGGACAGCTGTACTAGAGGTGGCGGAGTACCTGGTGCGCGAGCATGTACTCGCGCAGGAAGGCGTCCTGCTGGTGGGCGGGCTGGTGCGCGCGCGCGGCGGGCGCGAGTGGCTCGCCCAGCCAGCGCACCGACCTGCACGTGCTCCGTGGACAGCTGTACTAGAGGTGGCGGAGTACCTGGTGCGCGAGCATGTACTCGCGCAGGAAGGCGTCCTGCTGGTGGGCGGGCTGGTGCGCGCGCGCGGCGGGCGCGAGTGGCTCGCCCAGCCAGCGCACTGCGTCGCGCGTCAGTCGCAGCGCGCCCGCCAGCCGCCCCAGCGCGAACTGCACGTGGTCCGTTGACAGCCGCCAGCCGCTGTCGCGGTACACCTAAGGTCAACGAACACCACTTGTAAACGCGACATCACTACTTTCCGACGGCCGGGCTCGATAATATCTTAGGCCTTGGTCGGTTTGACGCCGTAGCCGGCTGCGTGCAGCGGCCCGTCGCAGGCGACGTCTGAAAAATGTTCGCGTTTTGAACGTCGCTCGCGACGGGCGAGAACGACCGCGCCCGAACATTGTCGAACATACCATTCAGACGCCGCGTGCGACGCGCCGCTGCCTGTCGCGGCCGACGGCGTCAGAACGACCAAGGCCTTACTTACGGCTCGGTCCCGACTTCTAGCGAAGGCTGCAACGGCAATCGTGCGCCTCACTCAGCGGGGCGGCGAGCGGGCACCCATTCATTTGAGCGGGATAAATGTATGAACGACCGTTCGCCGCCCCGCTGACCACTGACTGACGTTCAATCAAACCGAGGCCATATGGTCCGATTCTACTCGTCTGGCGCCGTTTGGAGGTCGGGACCGAGCCCATAGATTACAATAATTCTTATTACATTTAAGCTGCGAATAACCTAGACCTAAGTCGAATGAAAATGAACCTAACCTGATAAGCCTGATTGTAGCACCGATACGCGTGTTTCTTCTGTCCCGCCTTCGAAAATCGATGTCCAGCTAGCACCATATGAAAGGCGTATTTTCTACACATGGCTTTAGATCCGGGGCCCGAGAGGAAACAGAGTGAGGCCTGTTCGAGCAACATGGCGCTCCGCAGATCGCTGTCCTCGGACGTCATCCGGATGAGCTGTTTGGCGGCCTCGCCGTGCGAGCCCGCGCTGCCCAGACACAGCACCGATAGCAAGGTGGCCCGCACCGCGTATTGCACCATCCTAAAAGTCAACATCATTTGCTATATGCGTCCCACTGCTGGGCTCAGGCCTCCTCTCAAAGATGAGAGGAAATCCTATAAGTATTTGATAACAATAAACGTAAAATAAAATCCAACACCAGTATACCAACGTTGCTTAAAGTGCACAAACTAAATTCACTCCATTAAAATGTAGGTAGTGCGAGCGGCAAAGTATTCGGGCCCGCGTGCCTAGTGTGCATAAGAATGTATTGTTTTAACTTGTGCCGCTTCATATAAAATGAGATTATTGTGGTTCCGAAAAAGTCGTGCTTAGGCAGGAGCCAGAAACAAGCACACGGTTACTCAATACCAGCCACTACCAAATTCCGAAAGGAAAGGAAAGGCTGGAAGGATACTAAACAGTATTTACCTGCAGGTATTTAAGTAAGTCACGATGCTCTCTTCCATGTACCCATGCGTTTTCTTGTTAGCGTCTCCAGCCATGAACGCGCTGACGGCGGCCATCTCGAGCGCGCCCGCGTAGCAGAGCCACGCGCTGTCCGCGTAGAACTCGCGCTTGGCCGTGTGGTACGTGTCGAAGGCGCGCTGCCACTGGCCGCACAGGAACCACAGGTCGGCTAGACGGCGCAGCTGGAGTTCTGGGCAGTCGCTTGAATAACTGGAATGTGAATCACGAACTTTATAAATAACTTTTATGTCACACCTGGCCATAAAGCGGCAATTACCGCACGCTCCGAGCGCGGGAAATCCCACTTCCTGGCCAGGGGGTGACATAAAATTTTGTACTTAATACGGGCGGTAATAAAGAAAGCCTCCGATCGCATATTTATCGTAAATAAAATAAATACCTGCGATCTGAGACATTCTTTGTTTTACCGCCCTTGTTAAGTAATGTACGAGGGGCGTTCAATAAATTCTCGGTATGAGAATGAAAACAAAAGAATACGATAGGTTTTTTTATTTTATTTTTTAATATACTCCCCCCCTATGTTTATGCACTTATAAGATCGGTCAATTAGTTTTTTTAACCCCTCATAATAGTACATTACTTACCAAGGGCGATAAAACAAAGAATGTCTCAGATCGCAGGTATTTTACGCCCGAGCCGAAGGCAAGGGCGATAAATATGCGATCTGAGGCTTTCTTTATTATCGCCCGTGGTAAGTACAAAATTTTATGTCACCCCCCTGGCCAGGAAGCGGGTTTTTTCGCGCGCGGAGCGTGCGATAATGGCCACTTTATGGCCAGGTGTGACATAAAAATATTTTTTATCTTTAGTGTCAAAATGCTCCTCCAGTGCTGTCTTCAAAGCTTCATCGTCAGAAAATCGATTTCCTCGTAGGTCCTTTTTGAGGTTGGGAAACAAAAAGAAGTCACTCGGGGCTAAGTCTGGACTATACGGTGGGTGTGTAATAGTTTCGAACCCAGATTCCCGAACAGCAGCCTTGGCGATATGAGCAGTATGCACAGGGGCGTTGTCGTGCAGAAGCAGAACTCCCTTGGCTAATTTTCCCCTTCTCTTCTCTTTGATTGCTTCTCTTAATTGGCGTAGAATATAAGCGTAGTACCTTCCTGTGATATTTACACCCTTTTCTTTATAATCGATCAGCAATATTCCATCACAATCCCAGAATATTGTGGCCATGACCTTTCCAGCTGAAGGCATGACCTTGAACTTCTTAGGGTGAGGAGTTCCTTTAATGTGCCACTGCATGGACTCTTGTTTGCTCTCAGAGTCATAATGATGAACCCAGGTTTCATCTCCGGTAACAATCTTTTGCAGTATCTCATCAGGATTTTCACCACACAGCTTAATAAATTCGGAACAACAAGCAACGCGCGTATTTTTCTAAAGCGGCGTCAGCATTCGCGGTACCCATCTCGCACTGACTTTTGACATATTAAGATTGTCATGGATTATATTGTGTATAGTACCAATAGAAAGCTTGGTTATTTGAGCTATTGCTGTCACCGTTACTCGAGCATCTTCCAATATAATTTTCTCCACTTTTTTTATATTTTCTTGTGAAGAAGCTTCGACGGGCCGACCAGGTCTGGGGTCGTCTTCGATACTCTCTCTCCCACACTTAAATTCACTTGACCACTTTTGAATTGTTGATAAAGAAGGAGCAGACTCTCGGTAAACATAATCCATTTCTTCTTTTATAGCTTTTTGATTTTTTCCTTGTTTGGTCAAGAATTTTATTACCGCTCGGTGCTGTAATTTAATTAACATTGAAAAATCGCTCATTGTGATCACGTTTGTTCGGCAGTTGCAGAAAAACAAAAGAACATCGCCGTTTGAATTTTACCTTTTTTTTATGTTAATGAATGACACTTACCGGCCAGTATTAAAAAGTTTACTAAAAAGGTTTAAAAGATATCAATACCGAGAATTTATTGAACGCCCCTCGTACTATTTCACGTCTCTTGCTCGTAAATATAAATGTGATTAAATAACCTTAATTAAATTAATTTCCTCGCAACCGACGTGAAAAGTACAGTGTATAACTCGTCCATAAAACATTTTGCACTCGACTCTATATAAACGTCTCGAGTAAAATGGTGCGTTTTATGCGCTTGTTGTACAATCTACTATTTTTTTATTTGGCATATCTAAGTGGGCCTTCTGTACGTAGTAGGTACTATTCCTTATTCTGTGCTATAGTGTGATAGGCACTAGACGCATTACCCGTAGATATTTAAAATGTTTACTTTAACATACTATTGTATTTACTCACATTACAGAATTGTTGCCAGTTGTGTTCCCACCTTTCCCTGTACCGAACCATCTTTTTGTGGCCGATAGTAATGATCTGCTAACACCTTTTCTATTCGCAACCTGAAAAAGCATTTACTAATAATTTTTGTACTGCTATGCTGCCAACAAACGTAATTGCAACATCACGTACCAATTCAGACAGCTGCGAAATTTGTTTTTCTAAATATGGTAGCAATGCTTTAGAAGCATATTCTTGGAGGAACTTCTTGATTGCCTCTACATCATTTGCATTGAGAGCAAGTCCGTGTACCTCGGTGGAGTAGTCTAGGGGTTTAACACTAACATTCATACTCTCCGAACTGCCTGAGAATGAGTGAGTCTGAAAACATCATCATAAATTATTCTTCTGTTTTAAGGCTTTATTAACCCATGCATGGTGGCACAACATGTGCTTGTCATTTTAGTCTCACAATGATTTTGACTCACACCTTTGACTAGGGTATAGTACAGTTACAAGACAAGGGGCCATAATTAGGGTTGCCAACAGTCCCGCCTCAGGCGGGACGTCCCGTTTCCAGCACCCTACAGGATGCGTCCCGCAAGGGATGCGTGCGGGACGCCGATTGTCCCGTTTTCAGGCCTCGGCAGAATTATAAGAACTGGAGCGAACATTTTGTGTCATGAATTTCAGCAAAGGCAAATTCGATGAATGAAAATAAGTAATTTGTATCCCGCTCCCGGAGGACCGTATGTAGGTACTCGTAGATATAATTTTAGCTCCGAAATCGTAGAGTAAGAAGGTATATAGCGCGGGAATAAATAATATATCGTACATCACAATTGGCATCAGGGATTGGTCGCTTTTATACTTATGCTTTTATGACCATACAGTGCGCGAGTCCCGCATTTTTTAGCGAAGTCCCGCAATTCTATTACAAATGTCCCGCAAATCGGAGCACATAAGTTGGCAACCCTAGCCATAATGTCATGCAAACTGAATTACATGGTATAATTAATTTAAACTGTCTATATAGGATTTGCATCTCATATTTGAATTAAATCCCGCACCCTTGCGAAGCGGTGAAAGAGCAGAAGCTCCATACAAATATGAATCATATATAAGGTATAGATGGTTCAAATTCGTTTGCATCTAGTTGAAGAGCCAGAAATACTTAAATCCGGCCAAGTGCGAGTCGGACTCGCGCACGAAGGGTTCCGTACCATTATCTATAAAAACTGCAAAAAAAAATCATATCTGTTGTATGGGAGCCCCCTTAAATATTTATTATAATCTGGTTTTTAGTATTTGTTGTTATAGCGGCAACAGAAATACATCTGTGAAAATTTCAACTGTTTATGAGATACAGCCTGGTGACAGACGGACGGACAGCGGAGTCTTAGTAATAGGGTCCCATTTTACTCTTTGGGTATAGAACCCTAAAAAATAAACCATCCAATCAGTTATTGAATATGCTCACCTGTAAACTATTAGCATTGTCATAAACATCATTCTCAGAAGTAGTTAATGGATGCATGCCTTCAGGTGGAACACTTGCATTGATAACATTGCCATCATCTGATAGAAAAAATAACAAACCATTATTTATTCCAATAAAACGTAAGTTAAATTTTGTTTATTTAACAACACAAAATAATGACCTGATGAGCCAGCTCCAACGGGAAATGGTTGCGGATCTGGAGGCGTTGTTGGCAAATTAGTTAAAGATGATATCATTTCACTCTGGAATTAATAAAATATAGTTATTGGTAATATTGGTGAATATGGTATGAATAACTCTAGCAATAGAACTCATTCAGTGTTTTCTTTGTGTTTAAACCTTTATACCTATAGGTACAACAATAAATTGTGGTATATTTCCACATTTAATTTCGAAAGATAATATTACAAAAAAAGTCAAGCACTTATATTGGTTTAAACTTCCATGATTTTAACATATAATGCCCGCCTCTGATTGGTAAACAGGGGCCGATTTTTGAGTGTCGAACGCTCGACTTTTCACTCGAAATCTGTCAAAAAACTATGATGTTTTGACAGATGTCGAGTCGATGTCGAGCGTTCGACACTCAAAAATCGGCCCCAGGACTTAATCACACACACACACTGATTTACATTCTAAATGTTAGAAAAGACTACATAAAGTGATTAAATTTTAGTTGTTAAGTCCCATTCATATGTCTAGACATTAGAATTATAAACAAACATACTGAATCATTTGCCCGCTTGATATATGGGGCCCAAAAATCTGTTTGTAGACTGGGGTCTGTAGTACTTTTCGAATTTATGGACAGCATAAAACAGTTGTTAGAACCAAAGGTTTGTTTTAAGGTTTCAAAAGCTGCGTCAGCCCTGTAAAAAAAATATCACTTTTAAAACTGGTAGAAAGATTAATTGTAATTGTAAGATATAAAATGCAGTAATATGATACAAATTAACTAGCATTTTATATTATATGAGAAAAGTTGGGGGGAGGCCTTTTGCGTGAGAAATAGAAAAAAAAAAAAAGACATGTATTTAATTAAAAAAAGAAAGGAAAATAACCTACAAAAAATCTAAGAAATAACCCTGCTCTAAAAAATGCTCGATATAATGTTACTCATGCATGAAAAAAACACTATTTGTATTATATTATATGGTCTTACTTGTCTTTAGGCACTGCAGAGACATCATGTAGCAGCAGGTATGACTTCAGCACACCATTGTTAAACCATTTTGGTAATTTTGGTGGAGTAATATTTTGGAGCTGGGCATATTGTTGATTTAAAGTGTTGAAGGTATCAACTATATTGTCATCCAGGGTTGTGCCCACAATGATGCAGGAGAGAAAGTGTTTTGTATATTCATGATCTGAAGGAAACTGCACCTCAAGGTAAGTCTCTCTCCATGCATCGAACCAAGGTGTTGATTGAGGAACATCAATTTTTTTACCATCTACAAATTATGAGTTGTTAATAATCAGTTATTTATTTACAACTATAACAAATTGTATTTTGACCTGTTCACTGTGCCAAGGGTTTGATACTGCCCCATAGTGTATAGTTAATAAATCACAGTTAAACATTTGCCTGCAGTGAAGGTGTTCATTTAGTTATTAATTAATAATTAATAAACATTCTTTATTCAGACAACAGTGATCCATGATTTGTTTGTTATGTATTACCCAATTCTAAAAGAACAGTATTGTCAGTGAAGTTGTGCAAGACCGCATTGTTCAATTGTTTTCTTGCTTCAGTGGGTGGCAATGGTTTCCAATGGACATCTCTTATAATTAATTTCCAGTTTTTAACAATGCACACACTTCCTCCAGGTTCTCGGATCTGGCCTGTAAGGCAATGAAGTGTCACAATTTAGTTACACCAGCCTCATGGAAAGATAAAGTGATTCTATTGTATGATACCAAGTAGGCATTAATTCAAACACTAATTAAGCTATTAAAACTACTCTTACCTTCCCAATCCATGCCCCCGAATGGCTGCAACAGCTCCGTAAAAGACAAATTGTTTTTTGAAGTAACATTTTCTACTTTTGGACTGCATAATACTGCAATGATGGGCGAAAAGGAGCTTTGTATAAATTCTTGCGCAGTTTTCCCAGATCTAGCCATTTTTATGCAAATATTTACAATAAATGCATCTTATGAGTTTCTGGCAATTTTTATATTCACACTGCTTTTCGAAACAGTATATATTACAAGAAAAACAGTTTATTATGCTGCAAAATACCTCGCGAAAAGGATCAATCAACATCAACACTCATAAGACAAGACAACTATAATAACGACTGTCACTGTCACAGTGTTGGCACGTCTTAAAGCGGGTATTACACTGTCCTGAATCAGGCGTCCTAACTAGTGGAGGGGAGTTGAAGCATCTCGCCCTAACGTATAGGTCGGAACCCTTCTAAGTGTCCTAAATTCAGGACAGTGTAATATCCGCTTAAGCCCGATCCACACTATAATAATTTGTGTTTATTTTTATTATTATTCATTTCTCCCGACAGAAAGCCAAAAATCCCCACATTTGAAAAAAATGACCCGATATTTGGATCCATCGATCTGTGAATACAGTTGGGATTTCAGGCACTAATCTCGCCCTAGAGCTTTTTACTTTTCCACTTTTTTAATCCTTCGGATGGCGCTGTCGAAATTATATTAAATATGCAATTAGATAAGTTCTTCGTCTTCGTCCACTTCCACTCCATATTTCATCCTTTCGAGGGATGATTTTCGAGATAAAAAGTATCCAGGCTATGAACTCTTGTATATCAAGTTTCATCATAATCCGTTCAGTTGTTTTTGCGTGTGATTAAAAAACACCTAAACTTTCGTATTTATAATATTACTAGGATTTAAATAGTAGATTGTTAACCAAGGGTTGAAAGTGACTCATTTCACCCGAGATATTTTGGCGCTCGAACGAAGTGAGAGCGCCAATAGTTCAAGGGTGAAATGGGTACTTTTACCCGAGTTAAACACTCTACTTTTCATTTCGACTATGAGGAAAATGATTGAGAAAGAAAATAATATTCTGAGGATTTAGTAATAAAAACACGCGCTGCAGCCACCAGCAGCGGGCGCCGCCGCGCCCCGTCCCCAGCCTAGGCCACGCGCCCGCGGCTGGCTGCTACCGCAGCGCCCAAGCGCGGCTGGCGGGCAGCCCCGGAGTACGAAAAAAAAAAAAAATACTTTCCACCCTAGGGTTGGAAATGCGATTTTCAACCCGGCTATCTACTCACGAAAATAGAACTTTCCGAACAGGAGAGATGAAAAAAAATTTAAACTGTTATCTATAAGAAAACCATTAGAAAAGTTGACTGAGTAGACCAACCGGAAACGAGTACGCATTAGGCTGTGCCCACTGTGGCTGTGCCACTGATATCGGATCCGATACTGATAAAAATGTATGGGAATATGACCGGTACTTCACTTGGATTGGACATTATTATTATTATAGCTTTTTTCCACATTACAAAGTTATTGCTTTCCACTTTTTATTTGTGGTCCCTATAAGGGTGAAAGCCTCCCCCATCTTCTTCCATTTTTCTCTATCGTGAGTTTTGTCCATCCAGTTTTGACCAGCTACCTCCACAATATCGTCCACCCATCTCTTCCTCTGTCGTCCTACACTCTTCTTCCCCAGGGGGCCAGTCCATTTTGTGGTTGACTTGGTCCATGGTCGTGGTTGGATAGGACATTATACAATGCTAATGAAATGGAACCACAATGGAACATATATTATAAGTTCCAATAAATGCCCGCGTGCCGGTAACGCACTGTATTTATATTATTATATACTTTAAGGGACATTATATAATTATCAGACTAGGCAGCACGCGAGGATTGATATCAAGAGGATAATTCGAGGATAAATCAAAAGTTTTATAATAATTAATTCGAAATGTGGTAGTTGCACAGACCACTTTAACCTCAATAGTTTGTGGGTAGCTGGGATATTATCGGGAAACAAAGGAAACATTTAAATGCTTTATGTACTTAATTTTAATGAAAAATTCATTTTACAAATTTTAATACTCAAGTCTATAGAGCAATATACTTTTAAAAATAATATATGAGCCGAGCCGATACAATTTCAATGCATCCAGATGGATTCTTATACTGGCTCTAGTAAAAATAAAAATGTTCATAATGAAAATGTAAATAATTAAGTAGGTTCTCATTAAACGTAATAATTAGAATTTAACTTATAAAAAAATTGCTAAGTGTCTTAAGTGCCAGAGAAGGCCTTTCAATGTGTTAAATATAAAATGCGGCTAAAAGGTGAGAATGGGCGGACATATTGCTCACTAGTTTATTAACACTGTTCAACTCAATTTCCTTGGTAACATATTAATTGCAGCTGCAAAATACAGTCGCAGATATACGTAAGACAGGTGACAGGACAAGAATATCTAGACATATTGTTAAATGAATAACAATTTGCGTACATATTAATTATCTTCACATTTGTGGCTTTATTGTGACATGAAGGAGCCTTCTAAACGAATATAATACTTGTTACATACTAAATATTTCAACCTACATGTAATTCATTAGAATTCAAATAAGTTCTGATCAAACTCTATCAGCACTTTCAGGAAGCTCATATCAAATATTTAAAAGTAAAGACTGTACACGATAAAATCTGGCCATGCATGCTCGGATATATTTTCCCATTAAGTACCTATTAATTTTTAACCAGCACTTTTTTAATAATCTATAAATACAATACTATAAAATAATAATATCATGATATTAAAACGTATGAGCGTATAAGAAATTTCACGTCATACATTCCAACCTACTTGTACTTTTTTGTCCAACGGTATTTTAACAGTCTTTACTATTGTATGAACGGTATACGAAGATCCCTATGACACTGACAGTGACATACCATATAGTGATGTGCATGTGTCGATACTTCAATTGTTTTTTTATCTGTGGCGGTCGTAGAAAGAGGATCTATAGAAGGAGGGTTAGCCAACTTAGCCAATCACACACAGGGACGGAGATAATGTGACAGTTTCTTCTGGGGTTACCACAAAAAGAATAATCTCCCCATTTTTACTGACAAGTAGGTTTTTAATTATTGAGAATCTTCAAAATAAACTCTTAGTAAATATTAGCGGACAAACACAAAACATCCGATGTCCTCCCAATTACGATATAAAAATGTTTACTAATTTAATACCTACATTATAGTTAACAAAATCACGATTTGATTAAAACGTCTTAGTTATTCAGCCATTATAATAATGAAATTCACAGTAGTATTCTAATCACGTCACGATTCAATTTTTAATCTGTTATTTTTAACGTTCGAGGCGGTCTGATTTACCCAATATTATGGGTAACATATTTTTGTATACTCTGGCCACTGGTTCATCGATGACATTTCGGTGACAACGGCCGGTGACAAATATACAAATAATCGGTTCCTTATACGCGATGAGGGACAGGAGATATGTCATTTTTTCTCGCTCCCACGTGTGTTATTGTCTATGCTTACAGCTCCTTCACACACCTTTGTATGTGTGTATCACCAGCTCCATCTTATACTTGCTTCATGGTGGCGGTTCTTATAAGCGTCCTCTCATGTACATTAAACCTCAAATGCGGTTATCGTGTAAAAGACGTTTCTGGCTACTAAACCGCCATTTTTAGGGTTCCGTTCCCGAATGGTCCAAACGGAACCCTATTGTTGTCAGTCATACGTGCTTCCGTCGGTCGTCTGTCACAAAAAAATTTTTCGAAGATGTTTTCAACTTCCCTTTGACCATCCTCCTCTGTGCTTTGACCTATTGACATAAAATTTGGACATATACGTCACTAGTGAAGAGAGTACTCGCCGGCAGTGCGAACAGCCAGCGATCAACTATAAATATTTCAGTGACTTTTACTGCCATGGGATCTGTCTTTTGTTCGTTCCTTGAGCGAGAAAATCAGCGATAGCTAATCGCTTCCTCGCCCTTGGTGGGACCAGTGCCTCGCTGTGTTCAGTGTGGGACTCGTCGGCGAGACACCCCCCCCCCCCCCCCCCCCTGTACACTCTCGCGCTCGGTCTGTCTCGCTGTGTCTCGGCGAGAGAAGCAATAAGAATAAATAATCCCATCAAAAACATTACATGTAAAAAGATGCAAGTCTCGCAACACAGTTCTTCTACAACAAAAAAGTAATGTTATATGTGTTAAACCAAGTCGGTTATATTTTAGTCAATAGTACCGGAGGCGTGTCCACAGAACAAGATTTCCACCGATTGCAGGGGCATTACTTTATTTTTTAAATATTTAAAATGGCTTGGCCATATACAATAATAAATAAATATGTAATTTAACGTTGTTTTATTTTTACACAGTCACGTAACAATTACATTGAAATATAAAACACGTTTTATTATTATCACTTCAATAGGGATGATGACACTATAAAAGAAAATCAATAAATCCAAATTTTCTACATAATGACTCAAATTCTCAATCAAATGGCAAAAAAAGTAATTCAAACAAATAAATAATTACGTAATTATAAGTCTTCAAAGTTTTAAAAGTGGGTATTTTCTGTCGCTTTTCCGCAAAACGCACCTTTGTATTGAACGATTGTCATTTACTATGGCGCTACTCAAAGGTGACGTCACGGTCGAGTAGCACTTTCTCTCTGTAACTACGAACATTCTAACCGTTGTTGCTTCGTTATTTTTTGAGATATTTGAATAGGATTTTCACTATTTGGCATAGTTTTATGTCTTCTTTCTATTGAAGTAATAATTTTTTTTGAGTCATCATGCCTATTATCGACATCTGTTATTGACAATACCGCTTCCTCAGTGGATTCGATACAGACCAACGATATAACTTTTGCAGTACATCACCGTGTATATTCCGTTAAGCATATTTCTGGGAAAATTATGGACAATTCAAGTTTCTTTCATATTGTTATTATGTAAATGTTAAAATCCCACATAAATTAATTAGCTACATTCCCAAAAGATGCTTATTAACATTTCGATGTGACAGCGACGGTGTTCCAAGGTTATATAAATGAACTGTCACTGCAAGTGTTATAGGGATCTTCGTATACAATACAATACAATACAAATATTCTTTATTGTATACCGTTCATACAATAGGTTTTTGCCTATATACATCCATATTCTTAAATGTTTGAAAGCTATTTATACTTTATTTAGTTGTCTTTTAGCACTGGCAATTTCTTTTTAATTGACTTTATCTTAGGGCAAATTGCCTTCCATAGAAACACTTTCAGTGCTTAGATTAGAGCATCTTCCTGAATATCCTGAATAGAAACCAGTTAACTGATGTAACTTTTTGAAAAGATCATATTCTAAAAACCCGGCCAAGTGCGAGTCGGACTCGCGCACGAAGAGTTCCGTACCATCATTTATAAATAACAACGTTAAATAATATCAAGTAGAATTTAGGTCAAGTGCGAGTCGGATTTTAGTTTTCCCATACATTTTGAGACCCAGCACCTGATGAAGGCAACGATCAAAGTTTTTTAAAAGTCTTTTTGTATAGGAAATATTTATTTTAATTTGTTTTTTAGTATTTGTTGTTATAGCGGCAACAGAAATACATCATCTGTGAAAATTTCAACTGTCTAGCTATCACGGTTCATGAGATACAGCCTGGTGACAGATGGACAGACGGACAGCGGAGTCTTAGTAATAGGATCCCGTTTTACACTTTGGGTACGGAACCCTAAAAAACGTAAAACAGCTTGTAAAAATGTCAATACCATTATGTAGCTGTAGTAGAAAGCGGATTAAGATATATAACCCGAGATTTCATATGAATACGCTCGCTCCTACGTTTTAATATGATGGTATTTATATTTCATAGTTTTGTATTATAAAGATTTATAAAAAAAGTGCTGGTTCAAAATTAATACGCAATAGGAAAATATATCAGTTCATGCATGACCAGATTTTATCGTGTACGGTCTTTAATTACACATCATGTGCCTTTCCCTGGAATGATACGATTTAATTTACTAGCAATTATCCAATTCAGACAATTTTGTTTGTTCAGCTGTCAGAAATTAAACCTAACTTAATTCTGTTCTTAGAAATTAAAAGTCTAAGCAGACTAAATAATAAAAAAAAGGTTTTCCTTATTGCTATCATATAAATGCCTATCCTAAATCCTATGCTTTTATTCATTTACTTTAATACATAAAAATATATGCTAAGTAACTAGCTGCCGATCCATCGCTCGACCTTTTAGCCACACAATCGATAGGTCAATCTTAATCGCAAATATAAAATAGCGTTCATGAAGATTGGATTCAAGTTTTTTACAAAGTAAGGTACATATTTTGTACAGTGGGTTGCCATTTACCGAAAGCTTTAAATCATCCCGCGATGAAGCTCCAGTTATTGATTTGTTATCGCTGTTCGTAGAGATCTTTTCGGCACACAAATCGTCAATTATAATCGTATAGCAGCCCATTCGAGCTAACTCCGGACCTGGCGCTGGTACATTTCAATCAGCACCAGATGCGGATAAATCGTTACCTACCGAGCCACATACATCCCAAATTTATCTGCACCTGGCCCTCATCGAAATTTACAAGCGCCAGGCACGGAGTTAACTCGACAGCGTAAAGCCGTCCTCTCCCGGTGACGGGGATCCCCGGCCAAATAACAAAACAATGTTTTTTTTTTTCTTTTCGCTGGCAGAAGACGGGTTAAAGTACGAGTATGCCCTCTATGGTATTGCAGACGCACTCCGGCCTCACGTTCTCGATCGGGGCGGGGTCGCACCGTGCGGCCGGGCGGGGCGGCAACCGACTCGCGCGCGCTATTCGAAGTTGGAGTTGAACATGTTGATGTTGAGGTCCTCGAAGGCGGCGCCGCCGCTCTGGTCGAGGATCTGCAGCATGTCCGACAGCTCGTGCGGCGCCGCGGCTTCGCCCGCCACCGGCGCGCCCGCGCCGCCGCCCTGCCACGACCACATGCCTGCGAAATAACATACCTACTGTAGGATCATATCATTACAATCATCTAATTGACAGTATCAGCGAATTATAAAAACCGGCTTATAAGCGAGTTCGTCCAGACGCTCTTTCTTGTTCACTAAAATGCTCGAGGCTTGACCCTCGCGTATCCTACTCTCCCGGCCCCGTACTCACCGTGCGCGGGGTGCGGGTGATGGTTGTGGTGGTAGTGCGCGGGCGGCAGGTAGGCGGGCGCGGGCGGCGAGCGCGCGGGCGAGCCGTCGGCCGCGCCGGGCGTGCCGGCCGCGCCCGCGCCGCCCGCCTCTCCCCTCGCGTGTCCTACTCTCCCGGCCCCGTACTCACCGTGCGCGGGGTGCGGGTGATGGTTGTGGTGGTAGTGCGCGGGCGGCAGGTAGGCGGGCGCGGGCGGCGAGCGCGCGGGCGAGCCGTCGGCCGCGCCGGGCGTGCCGGCCGCGCCCGCGCCGCCCGCCTCTCCCCTCGCGTGTCCTACTCTCCCGGCCCCGTACTCACCGTGCGCGGGGTGCGGGTGATGGTTGTGGTGGTAGTGCGCGGGCGGCAGGTAGGCGGGCGCGGGCGGCGAGCGCGCGGGCGAGCCGTCGGCCGCGCCGGGCGTGCCGGCCGCGCCCGCGCCGCCCGCCTCTCCCCTCGCGTGTCCTACTCTCCCGGCCCCGTACTCACCGTGCGCGGGGTGCGGGTGATGGTTGTGGTGGTAGTGCGCGGGCGGCAGGTAGGCGGGCGCGGGCGGCGAGCGCGCGGGCGAGCCGTCGGCCGCGCCGGGCGTGCCGGCCGCGCCCGCGCCGCCCGCCTCTCCCCTCGCGTGTCCTACTCTCCCGGCCCCGTACTCACCGTGCGCGGGGTGCGGGTGGTGGTTGTGGTGGTAGTGCGCGGGCGGCAGGTAGGCGGGCGCGGGCGGCGAGCGCGCGGGCGAGCCGTCGGCCGCGCCGGGCGTGCCGGCCGCGCCCGCGCCGCCCGCCTCTCCCCTCGCGTGTCCTACTCTCCCGGCCCCGTACTCACCGTGCGCGGGGTGCGGGTGATGGTTGTGGTGGTAGTGCGCGGGCGGCAGGTAGGCGGGCGCGGGCGGCGAGCGCGCGGGCGAGCCGTCGGCCGCGCCGGGCGTGCCGGCCGCGCCCGCGCCGCCCGCCTCTCCCCTCGCGTGTCCTACTCTCCCGGCCCCGTACTCACCGTGCGCGGGGTGCGGGTGGTGGTTGTGGTGGTAGTGCGCGGGCGGCAGGTAGGCGGGCGCGGGCGGCGAGCGCGCGGGCGAGCCGTCGGCCGCGCCGGGCGTGCCGGCCGCGCCCGCGCCGCCCGCCTCTCCCCTCGCGTGTCCTACTCTCCCGGCCCCGTACTCACCGTGCGCGGGGTGCGGGTGATGGTTGTGGTGGTAGTGCGCGGGCGGCAGGTAGGCGGGCGCGGGCGGCGAGCGCGCGGGCGAGCCGTCGGCCGCGCCGGGCGTGCCGGCCGCGCCCGCGCCGCCCGCCTCTCCCCTCGCGTGTCCTACTCTCCCGGCCCCGTACTCACCGTGCGCGGGGTGCGGGTGGTGGTTGTGGTGGTAGTGCGCGGGCGGCAGGTAGGCGGGCGCGGGCGGCGAGCGCGCGGGCGAGCCGTCGGCCGCGCCGGGCGTGCCGGCCGCGCCCGCGCCGCCCGCCTCTCCCCTCGCGTGTCCTACTCTCCCGGCCCCGTACTCACCGTGCGCGGGGTGCGGGTGATGGTTGTGGTGGTAGTGCGCGGGCGGCAGGTAGGCGGGCGCGGGCGGCGAGCGCGCGGGCGAGCCGTCGGCCGCGCCGGGCGTGCCGGCCGCGCCCGCGCCGCCCGCCTCTCCCCTCGCGTGTCCTACTCTCCCGGCCCCGTACTCACCGTGCGCGGGGTGCGGGTGATGGTTGTGGTGGTAGTGCGCGGGCGGCAGGTAGGCGGGCGCGGGCGGCGAGCGCGCGGGCGAGCCGTCGGCCGCGCCGGGCGTGCCGGCCGCGCCCGCGCCGCCCGCCTCTCCCCTCGCGTGTCCTACTCTCCCGGCCCCGTACTCACCGTGCGCGGGGTGCGGGTGATGGTTGTGGTGGTAGTGCGCGGGCGGCAGGTAGGCGGGCGCGGGCGGCGAGCGCGCGGGCGAGCCGTCGGCCGCGCCGGGCGTGCCGGCCGCGCCCGCGCCGCCCGCCTCTCCCCTCGCGTGTCCTACTCTCCCGGCCCCGTACTCACCGTGCGCGGGGTGCGGGTGATGGTTGTGGTGGTAGTGCGCGGGCGGCAGGTAGGCGGGCGCGGGCGGCGAGCGCGCGGGCGAGCCGTCGGCCGCGCCGGGCGTGCCGGCCGCGCCCGCGCCGCCCGCCTCTCCCCTCGCGTGTCCTACTCTCCCGGCCCCGTACTCACCGTGCGCGGGGTGCGGGTGATGGTTGTGGTGGTAGTGCGCGGGCGGCAGGTAGGCGGGCGCGGGCGGCGAGCGCGCGGGCGAGCCGTCGGCCGCGCCGGGCGTGCCGGCCGCGCCCGCGCCGCCCGCCTCTCCGCTGTACGCGTAGCTCTCGCCTCCGGCGCCGCCACTCTGGATTATTATCAGATCATTTTTTCAACAGTAATATAACCTCTTGTCATCAACAATACAGAAAATTATTACGGCATAAATATTTTTTTAACCATACAGAATTATTTTATTTCTCGCAAACCTTTTTTTTTTTGTATATCAACAGGAGTTTATTTCGTATAAAATATTTTTATCGTTGATCAGTCATTTTGTTTTGCGCCTGCGTAATGTGAACTCATACTCACGGGCCGGAGCGTGGTCCAGGTGGTGACGGGCGGCGTGTTGGCGACGCGGTGCGGCGAGTAGTCGGGCGCGTAGTGCGGCGCGTAGCCCGCGCTGGCGGCCACGCCCGCGCCCGCGCCCGCGCCCGTGCCCGGTGACCGCGCGCCTGTCGCGCCCATCACGCCCGCCGCTGTAAGAAAGAAAGGAAGAAATAGTAGATTGTGTCACAAGGGAGCAAAATGACATATTTACGGCGTGGGCGTAAATTGAATCCTGAACGAAGCGAAGGATTATATAATAGAATCCTGAGCGTAGCGAGGGATTCTAAAATAGAATCCTGAGTGTAGTGAGGGATTCAAGAATTAACGCCCAAGGTGGAAATAGTTTTGCTTCCATGTGACACATACTGCTTTTCACATCACCTATTGAGGATAATGAAAGATCTGAAATAACAATAGTTGTGCATTTATTTTATCAAAATCGATACAATAACTCATTAAGTTATTACTCGTTACAGAAAAGTGCCACTTTGATCCCTTCTAGCAGGGAAGAAAAGTGCCATTTTGATCCCTCCTAGCAGGGAAGAAAAAGCCCTTATCCGAATAGGTGATGTGAAAAGAAACATTTATTCGTGACAATCAAAACACTTACAAATAGGACATTACAAAACAGAATTTCACCACGAAATGGAGCACAACTTCCTTAGTCATTCGAGGGGATAGCTCTAGGACTATTTATTACGCTTGTTTTTTTTAAAGATTAGAAATTAGGTAAACAAAGAAGCAGTGGTCGTAAACACACACACATTGAATTACCCTTATTTGCACGACAGATCAGAATAAGTGACAGTTAGTGACTACTTTTTAAAACCCGAACCGAGTTCTTACAAGATGAATCAAACGAATTGTAATTTAAAAATTAATTAATGCCTTATCATTTAAAAATCTAATTCTATATAAGTAAATTAATTCTGTCTTTTCTAAATTTGTCTATATAAGTAAATTTTAATTGAGTAATATTTTCTTATTGTATTCATATTTATTGAGATTATTTGACGTTTATACCCTAAAACGTGACTGATAAAAAACCTCGCATAACGCCATGTGTCATTCTTTCTAATGCTAAAAAAAACAAGGTATAGAGAAAAGAGCTTGGAACGTAATGTTAGACGTTACCGGGCGGTGCGTGGTGCTGCTGATGCAGCACGGGTTGCGCCGCCTGGTACACGTCGCGGTGCCGCAGGTGGTAGTCGTAGTTCTCCTCGGGGGGCGCCTCGCCGCTCGCGCTGCCCAGCGACCGACTGCGCAACAATCGGGTTATTATTATGGACAACAAACTTCAAAACGCTTCATATATAGTACTGTCATTTTACGCTAAAAAGGGGGTATAGGAGGGAAATGCTTGGAACACAATTTAATACACTTCTGGAACAATGTATACCTACTATTAAATCTTTTGATGAAAACCATTAAAAGTAAAGAGAATAGGGTACTCACTTTGCAAGCGTGTTTGTGCAGACGATATATTCAACGTCGTCGTTGTAGGGGTTCAAAAAGGCGAAAGCGGACGTTCTCAGCCAAATCCAATCCCTGGATTTGGTACGAAACCGGTACATCAGGGATATGATCTGACCTTTCAATTTTAATACTGAAATAGAATGTTGAGAGTTAACAACAAATCATGTTTATATTTATGATGAAATGATTATGCAACGACGATAAATCAAAAAAACGTAAAATACATAGGTACCGTAGTTTTATCTCACGAGCGTTGGCGAGTCATGGTTGTGTATTGAGCTATACATTGTTTATGTGTGCGTCAGCGTAGGAGCTACAGCCTTGGCCAAAAGTGTTGAGCACTCACACGTTTTCCATATAAAAGTTAAACTTTCAATCAAGCATTTCATATCCTTTTATTAAAGAAAAAAATTAAATATCTTTCAAAAACTAGCTACTTTCGTTGACGTTAAAGATAATTGCACGGATAAAAATGCAATTTGTCCTTTTATTGCAAACCCGTCTATTTTTAGTTTTCAGTTAGCAATAGCTATTTCGAAATGATATTATCTAAAGTTCTTTAGTATATACCTTTTCATATTTTACGTCAATGTGCATTTTTGTAATTAAAAAATAATAGTTTATCTACACACATATCATAAATCCTCTAATATGCGTTCGGAAACCGTAGAAAATGACTCTCATTTCAACATTCAATGAATTTATGGCAATTTTCTTATCTGTGGCTAAGGCTACAGCAGTAATATAATTTTTAATTTTAATCTCATATATGATGTTAAAATATAAAAACGTCAAACAAAACTGACAAAATTTAAATGTCAAAGTTGACATGTCCCTATTCTAGTATCACTGAAAATTCAAATTCAGTCGATGCGAAATGTCAGCTCGATGTTTTTTTAGTATATATCGCACGAAATTTGAGCTAGAACGACATGATCACATCAGAATAGGGACTCTTTACTTTTTAAAATAACATTCAGGTATCGGTTGCCAGTTCTGATTTCGATATTTCCGCAACCGTGCAAAAAAGGTTGTATTAACACAATTGTTGTATTTATTTACAACGGTTTCTGAACCCATCTTAGAGTAGTTATAATATGTGTGTAGATAAAGTAATGTATGCAACTGTACATAATTAGGCATTAAAACACTCGTGTGACCTTATTATGAAACTCGCCTTCGGCTCGTTTCATAAAACACACTCGTGTTTTAATGCCCCTCATTATGTACCAGTTGCATAAACTACTATTTTTTATAAGTTACAAAGGAAAATAAATGGTGCTCAACACTTGGCCAAGGCTGTATGTGTCACAACGACAACTATGGGTAATCCGCGCTCCTAAGATAAAAGTACTGTATATAATACCTAATGCAGGGGAGTTCATAAAAACATGAAAAAACAAAAGTCGTCCCTCCTGTGGTCAATAATAGTTAACGGCTTATGAACGTGTGAGTTATGCTTTTATTACAAGGATTTATTAGAAACGGATACACCGTTTATGCGGGCAATCCGAAATTAAGCCTTCTTAGCCCTTAACTTTTTATATGTCCACAGGAAAGACGCGAACCTAAATCTGTTTACGAGCAAGGTGAAGCAGCAACTGACCTTGGTCGAAGTTGTCCCTCATGTGCTGCTGGTCCTCCGGGTGGTAGAACTCGTAGCAGAGCTTGCCGAGCAGGTCGGCGGGCGCGTAGCCCAGCACCTGCGACGCGCGCTGGTCCGCGAACGTGAAGCGGCCGTCCACCGCGTGCCGCGACACGAACTCCACGCCGCCCGAGCACAGGCTGCCCTCGGCCGCGTTCGGCGTCGACGTCACCTGCAAATACAACACTCACATTCTCCTGCTCTTGCACACCTGTGACTGTGACACGCCTAGGAACGTCAGCGGTGTCGGTAAGGATGTGTGCGATGCGCTGTCGGTACACGCGTCAATGTGTGCGTGTCATTGTCACTGCGTAGCACACAGGAATGAGCCGTGACTGATCGGCTACTAAAACGCCGCGCAGCGCAGGGGCGAGGTAACTGACCTTGGCGCGGGGCCGTATTCCGTTCCGTATGTAATACTATTATACTATTCTGTGGCTCTCTTGTTTAGATGAGGGCCCTTGCGGATGCACATTTTGACCCAGTGGGGTCTTTTGTGCAATTGCCCCCACCTTTATACCTACTCCAAGCTGCTCGCCAACATTTCCACAAAACGGGTGGTGGAGCTCAGCGGGAGTACTCAGAATTCCTTTGGTACAGGGTAACCGTTGCCAAAGTCATTCATTCTCTGTCTGGCATGGGCGTGGCATCACACAATAAGTGCTCCATTGTCTCGTCATTCTGGCCACATATCCTACATTCTATGTCATCTGGGAGTCCGATCTTGGCCAAGATTATTTTGACTACTGCCACAGGTCGACCGCGCGGAAGGGTACCTAGCGGTAGGCAAAGATCCGTCTGCTACCCTTTGGCGTCTCTCCTCCTAGACTCTTACCGCTGTCAGGTCACAAGCGAGGACTCATTAAAGCTCGAAACCCACTGACTGAGCGGTAGCGGGGCGGGGCGTCACGGTGCGGAGGCGGTACCGGTTGTAATATTCGAACTAATATGAAAGGGTCCGCACAGAAAACCGGCCGGGAAAAAAGCGATCTGTGCGGACCCTTTCATATTAGTTCGAATATTACAACCAGTACCGCCTCCGCACCGCGCCGCCACCGCTGTCAGTGCGTTTGCAGCTTAAGACGGACGATCTATACATACATGTATTGCATTCTAGTTCTACACACAACAATTTCAATCTACTGCTACACGTTAAACGACAGTTAAAAAGCCGTGGTTTAATGATTGTTTCTAGTACTTAATACATTTCTCGGCTTTACTCGCCTACGTAAAGTCTAATGAAGCTTTATAACACTGGCGTTTGTCGGTCTAAGTATCGTTATAGCATACAGAGATTATTCCCAAACTGACCTGTAATCGTCCGATGGCGACGAGGCAACAATGTGACGCGTGCAGCTCGTCCTCCACCGGCCGGTCCATCTGCATGCCTGGAAACAAGTCTAATGTCCCATAGCAAATAACATTATGTTCTTTAATGGGGTAAACAACATAATAATTATAAATTTCTATTTATAATAAGTACGTTTCATCGGGGCCCGATTAATGGCAGAAGGCAGACGTAGCAGATAAGTTATTTCTATACAAATGTCAAGTCAACAACAAGTGTGTGTAACAATAACAAGTCTCGATTGAAACAAGATTAACCGGCTACTTCAAGGGAACTGTAGCATTAACGAAAACACCCTAGTCTTTACTAACATTATAACGTATTTACACATGAAAACGACAATTTGGTACTGTACACTGATGGCAATATAAAATCGACTCTGAACCGATTGTTTATGATTAGTTGATTACTGATGGTACTCTGTTTTAGAAAAAAATATACCACTGGTTAATCGAGCCCCCGTTCAATATGATGTATGTCGATGATACGATACCTGTAGGCGGCCAGTTTTTAATGTAACCCGTGCAGTGCACGACCGCGTAGTTGTGTCCGTCGTGCGAGGGCCCGAGCGAGTTGCGCGCGCGCAGCCGCCCCAGGTGCGCGCCCTCCGCGGACCCGCCCACGCGCATGCGGCAGATGAAGCCGCGCCGCGACCCCATCACCTGACGCATCGACGCTGAACACACAAACACTCATTATTATCTCACTGCAGCAGGAGGGTTAAGTTTTTCGAGAGAGTCAGCTGCAAAAAGTTATACACGAACGAATGAACTATATTAACGGTTAACAGAGACTATCGAAGTTATTTTGAACAGATTAATCATGTATATCTGCAGCTGACTGTATGTATGAATGGATCTTTCGTGCGTTCTGCAGTTTAAACGTGGGAGCACTTAACATATTTTGTACTTAAATTTAAATATCCTTCCTAAGCACTATCATAGATCAAGTCATCCATCACGTTCAGTTATTCCTATTTTAATTCCAAACTGCAGACGAGACAAAACCTTATTAAGCTATAATATTTTTATAACATAAACAGAGATTCATTTGATGTAGATATGTTGATAATGTGATAACATTGCAAATAAATCTTAAATTGTACGAATTATGTGAGTATGCATATCCATTTTATTACATTTCCAATTATAACACCAAACCGGTGGTTAATCAATAATAAACTTACATTGATGCCCTTCTTTCTTCACAGTTCCAGTTTTCAGATCTAAAATGCGTCCAGTATTTTGTGGTTCTTGAGTGCTTAACTGCTCTCGAACCTTTTCGGTATCTTCTGGATGCACGTGGTCATAGAACGACGAAGAATACCATTCTCCCTAAAAGTAAGTGTTATATTATTAATAGTTACATTCAATAAATTATTTGATACAGAGAAAAAATAACAGCCAAAGACAGCAACAACGAGGACTTGATCCGTGAACATGAGAAGTATATTCAACTCAAGTACTCGTAATTTATATATTTTTATTACAAGTAGACTTAATCGTGCGTAATCTTTGTTTGCAACATATCAGCAAATAGTTATACTCGCAAGTATGGCCCGATTAGTAAAAAATAGGTAGTCACATCACCACCAAATTAAGTATTTAGCTTGAATTCGCTTACCTGAGAATAGTTTAGTACTGGAGCTATACTGTCGCTAACGTAAATGACGCGCCCACTATCACAACTTACAACAAACAGAAAACCGTCTGCTGCTTCAAGGATTAAATGCTTGAGTTCTTGGTCAGTCAGAAAAGATGGTTTGTAAGTGCCATCCGTGGAAGTATTGCCTGTGCCTGGAAGTAGGTACAGTAAAATTATGTCGATATTTATGCAGACTGCTATCATCAGTAAAAACGAGATCCCAATAATAATCAGCACTCAATGGGGTCCTGGAGCAAACTGATAGCAAAGCAGTTCAAGTTCACTCGGATCAAGACCGAAATTCAACGTGTTTTTTTTTCACACCTGCTAGTCAGAAATGAGTCATTGTTGCCGCCGAATGAGGGATCAAAGACGTACTTATCTTTAATCAATTGAGGGCAACAATTACTCTTTTCGTTATTATAGAATCTTTCGCTTCACTCAGGACTCGATATACCTCCCCCGCCGTAAATATGTCATTTTGCTCACTTGAGACACACTATATACTAATTAATGACAGACCCTGACATGGCAACCTTGTGGCTTTTTTCGTGAAAAGTAACTATTTCAGGAAACTGTCATAAGTTTCCTAATTAGTGGACAAACTTTAGGCAATCATTTGGCACGTGGTCGACCAGCTGCCATTGGAATAAAATATTCCAACTCTCGGGAAATATTGATTGTAAACGTAAGAAGTATGATAGTATTTACCTCTCAATGCTTTCATATGAGCTACTGCCATACGCAGTATGGTGAGCTTGTCGGGTTTGCGGGCCAACGCGGAGCATGTTGGGACCATGTCCGACAACTCTGTTATGTACGCCGTCATCTTGTTTCTTCGCCGTCGCTCGATCTCACAGTGGTTCTCCCGACTAAAGGAGAGAAACAAGTTATAAATATCAGCGTCAATATCAATTTGAGTATACCTCTAATGATGACCATCATTATACTCAAATTTGGACCTTTTCTTTTGCGAATATGGTACATACAAACTATTATGAACTAGTACCTTCCAAATTTAGAAATAAAGGAAAAATTGAAAAACTTAAGCACCAAGCAGGATTCGAACCTGCGACCTCCCGGCACTCGCGGCCAGTCGCTCTAGTCAACTGAGCTATAGGTGCGATTACTACCCAAAAATCCAAATTAAATAGTACCTTAACCATTAAAAGAGATTGCTTGGTAAATATGCATATATCCATGATATATTAAAATATATTTACGATAGTTTTGTCAAATATTCAAAATATGAAAAGAGAAACCATAAGTGAAAATAATTAACAATCCAAATTTGATAGAGTATAAGATCTCTAAGCACCGAGTTATTTAAAAAACCGGACAAGTACGAGTCGGACTTGCCCAACGAGGGTTACGTACAAATTTGTAGGTCATACAATTATGACCGCGCATAGCGCATACCGTTACTTATTTATTAAAGTAAACAAGAATTTATTAAGAAATAAAGTAATAGATAAAATATAACAAGGACTTAATATTAAGGATAAAATGTAAGACCGATATAAAATAATACACAGAAAATTTAAACACATTAAAGTAAAACACAGGAACATTTATAATTAGCTAAACAGCACCGTTAACGCACAGCCTGATTTGTCTCGATGCAGCATTTTTCGACAGCTAAATATAATAATAACATACATAAGTGTTAAAATTTATAATCATGACAGTCCTTTTATCCCTCGAATAATATATAGATAGATCGTTCAATCCACGTGCGGGGTGCACTCCACCTTCTCATTGCGAACTAATTAGTTTGGTCCACAGCGTAGGTAAAAGTGGACCGTTTTACGTGGATTAAACAGTAGCACCTATATTGATTGACCATTACATCTAACGAAAACATGATATTATTATATGAATAGCTTTGTGCTCTACAACGCAAAATAAGAAAAGGCAGTTGTACCTATGAGCAATACATATAAACATTAGCTTTTATCGTATATACGCCAAACGATCGTAACCAGACATCTAAATTGCTACTACACCTCATACTCTTGAGCAGAAGTTAATAAATATACATCATTACGGGTATTTTAAGGTAGAGGAAAAGCGCAGGTATCGCGTGATAAGACACGTTTCCAATCATACGCCGACTTGACAATGACGAGACTGTGGGAAAAATGGAAATTCTTTTAAGTCGACGTTACGTTACCTCATTAAGAAAACCATTCAACCAGATAGCATTTAACTCTCTTACAATCTATTGTATGTATAGGTCGATGGGTATGTATACCACCTACACGTAGATTAAGATGACAAACGTCCTCTACTGTTTAGGACATTAAATAGCCATCAGTAGCTTTACTATTCCACTTAGATATTCAACTTATCTAAGAAGAGTAGTTGAGTTTATATATTTAGTATGAAGGTCCATAAATAAACAATACGACTAATAAATCTCGCGCAGGTAAAGTAGTCCCAGAAATGATAAAATCTTTTGAAAGTCTTGAATATGGTGACATATACAATAGATGCCGTATCCGACGGGAGGCATTAGTTTTTTTTTGCTTTTACGATGTTTATGATTTCCTTTGTGGATTCGTAATGTTTAAAGCTGTCCTACCCATAATAATGAAGTTAAGAGCTGACGTAACACTTAAGCGGGTATTACACTGTCCTGAATCAGGCGTCCTAACTAGTGGAGGGGAGTTGAAGCATCTCGCTCTAACGTATAGGTCGGAACCCTTCTAAGTGTCCTGAATTCAGGACAGTGTAATACCCGCTTTAGCGGGTGAGAGCGGGTTACCTTGCTTTCTTTATAATACGCGAAAAAGAGCCGCGCGGGCATCTAGTTAAAATTAAATTATTTTAGAATCTAAATCTCTACTCTAACTCCATAGCTACGAGTATATCACATAGTATGCGTCTCTATAATAGTCGTAAAAAGTTTAGGTATGCAGTATAAACAGAGTGCTAACCAATTCTCTTTATATATAGTATAATGTGACGAATGTATACAGCATTCCCCGCCAGGTATGAACCAAAACATAATATTTGAATAACAATTAGGTACTTAGTTCAAGTTGCCAACGCAGCGCAGCACTATGAACTAATTTATGTACGCATATACAATTGAATGATAAACAATATTCAGGTGGACGTTCACTATATTTGATCGATAACATGTTTTACCATGTGGTGACGAAATAGAATAGGTCCACTGATCTGTCCATAGGTGTCGGTCGGTGTCGCAGGAGTGGACTATGGGAACATCTCTGCAATGCCATTATTTGTCTGTATTTTTTACCTGTTTTTTGTGTACAATAAAGGGCTTATCCAGAAATCACGCGAGGTTCCAAAGGGGGGGAGGGGTTTACGAAAACCTCACTACTGATCACGTTGGGGGGGTGTGGTACAAGGAAACCTCACGTGTATTTTTTTACTGCACCTACAATACCGAGAAATGGT
Source organism: Cenopis cana (assembly GCA_951800055.1). Taxonomy (NCBI): domain Eukaryota; kingdom Metazoa; phylum Arthropoda; class Insecta; order Lepidoptera; family Tortricidae; genus Cenopis; species Cenopis cana. The sequence continues at coordinate 7,877,458 of OX637476.1, read as the reverse complement.
ATCTAATCATGTAGCATTTTCTTAAAAAATAGGAGAAATTGCACAATCACGTTTGCATAACTACCAAAATAAGCACAAGATCAACTAATATACCTACTTCATTTACTTAAAAGATTTAATAGGTGGTGATAAATTCAAAAAATACACGTGAGGTTTCGTGGGGGGAGGAGGGGTCGTCTAGAACCTCATCAAAGATCACAAGGGGGGGGGGGGGGGGGGGGGGGGTCTAAAAGTGGCCCAAAAAACCTCGCGTGATTTCTGGATAAACCCAAAGTAATTTCATACATACCACATATTCTCCATCTTTAAACCTACGAATGCTAAAAGTGGCACAGGCGTCAGTCTACCAATGATATAGAAATGAATATATTTTGTCGATGTCGATATTACCCGCTCTATAAATAAGTGGCTGGCAAATATCAGTTTATCAGCTACTAATAGCGAGCCAGGATGGGCCATAGAGTCTATAAAACGGTAGTGAAACATGGGCTATTAAGAAGAACCACCAATAAAACTTCAGGTCATGGAAATGCGAATGTTGCGGTGGTCGGATGGGGTAACTCTCAAAGCTAAAGTGCGTAACGAATACATAAGGGGTAGTTTTAAAGTAGCGCTATCGCTGATAACCTGACCGAGTCCCGGCTGAGGTAGTACGGCCATGTAATAACAAGACCTGATGACCATATAGTGAAAAAGTTCCTTTCCATGGCTGCTCATAAAAGAGGGAGAGGTAGACCCACAACTACCTGGATGACAAATATCCAGAGCGACATGAAGAAGCTCGGCCTAAAGGCTAGGTCACACCGCTTGCGCGACGCAAGCGGGACGCTGCGCTGCGCGCTAAAGGCTTGGTCACACCGCTTGCGCGACGCAAGCGGGACGCTGCGCTGCGCGTCAAAATGTATGAAACCGTCCCGCTCGCGTCGCGCAACCTGTGTGACGTCGCTAACCTGTTAGCATACGTTCCGGCGCGCAGCGGTCGCGTCGCGCGGACGTCGCGCAACGCTGTGTGACCAAGCCTTAAAATGTATGAAACCGTCCCGCTCGCGTCGCGCAGCCTGTGTGACGTCGCTAACCTGTTAGCATACGTTCCGGCGCGCAGCGGTCGCGTCGCGCGGACGTCGCCCAACGCAGTGTGACGATGACGCCTCTAGATTAGGAAAGCCGACCCCGCGTAACGGGACGCGGCGAGGACAAAGAAAGAAGAGGGTGGGCCATAGGGTAGAGTGGATGTAGCGAATAAAAAAAACCGGCCAAGTGCGAGTCGGACTTCGCACATTTTGGGTTCCGAACCGACCGCAAAGTTAAGTTGGTTTTTATAGGAAAAATAAGGAAAATTCAAAAAAAAATCTAATTTATCAATATATTAGTATTTGTTGGTAAAATATACACGTAATAATAAACATTATTACCAAATTTTAAGTTTACAGGTATTTGGGAAGGTAAAAAATTCTACGGAACAAAATTTCGTAAAAAAAGCTGACTTTGGTGGCTTCTAATTCCTTTTTCCATTATTTTTTTAATTAAAAATATAGTAAGTATCTACTCAATGAGCTCTAAACAAAGATACCCCACTCGATAGAGTAGGATAAAAAAAATGTTTCGCGCCCCCCTTTAGCTGTATGGGAGGAATGCCTAGCTGAACAACTTTTCAAATCTCGAATTTTTGACATAATGTTTCTGTCGCGCTGCTGGGAGCGGGAGCGGGCGCTGTCTATGTGTGAGCGCACGCACACAGGCGCGAGACGCGAGACATCGCCCGCGAATTTACTTACTGACCCAGTATACGATTAATAAGTATAAGGGGCTATAGGTAAGGTACCTTCGTTTTTTGGCCGGCGTTGTACACAGGAATAAGACTTTTCTCAAAAATGGCCCGCATAATGAACCTTACTCGCTTACTCGTATTGGATGGTAAAGTGTACCTATAGTTTAAGGTCATATCAAAATTAATTATTATACTTAGATGGTGCACTATTAGATTCCATACGATGAAATAAAAATGGCTACCTATAAGTATGTTTACAATGGTAGAAGAGTAAATACTCTCAATTCCTCATGGAATCCACCATCAGAACTCAAGCTTGACAAAAATGTGTCTTGAAAACCTAGCTTGCTTGACAAACATAACGAAGAGAACAAATCGCCAAACGTAAACTATGCGTCGTTGAAGAGTTCCATTCTGATCATCATCAGCAGTTCCACTTCATAAAATGTCACATTTTTGTATGAAAATGCTTGATTTGTTGATAAAAACACAAAAATCACTATATGTTTGCCTTTAAGATTTGAGGAGTTCCCTCGATTCCTCATGGATCCCATCATCAGAACTGCGTTTTAACAAAAACGGGACCAACTTTGATATACAATATACCTACAACTATAAGAAGAATTTTTAAAATCGGTTCAGACATGACAGATTTATGGAGTAACAAACATAAAAACAAAAAATAACAACCGAATTGAGAACCTCCTCTTTTGAAATCTTGAAATCGGTTAAAAATAATACCTAGTACATTACTGCAGACGCCGAGAAAGAAGGGCTCGCCGGGTGAGTAGGTATAGATGGCCGACCGTAGGGAGGCCGGATAGTGATGCGAAGCCGGCAAGCCTTATTCACGGGCACAGGCCTCCTCTCATAGATGAGGGGGCTTGGGCAGTACTCCCCACGCTGGCCCAGAGCGGGTTGGGGACTTCACATACAACTTTGAATTTCTTCGCGGATGTATGCAGATGCTTCGCCGAAAAGCCAAAGGTAAATATCAAATGATATTCCGTACATAAGTTCCGAAAGTGAAAGTTCCAATGAGTGGTACGAGCCGGGATTCGAACCCACGGCCGCCGCTTGACAGCCGCACGCTTGAACCTCTAGGCTACCTTAGCTACAAAGTGTCCATGTTTGTGCACATTTAATTTGTCTGGGGCCTTCGTGCGTTATATTCATTTATGTCCTTAACACGGGCGGTAATAAAGAAAACCTCAGATCGCACATTTATCGACCTTGCCTTCGGCTCGTCAAATACCTGCGATCTGAGACATTCTTTGTTTTACCGCCCTTGTTAAGTAATGTACTATTTTCTCATTTTCTCGAAGGTTAACTGGAAGAGATCCCTCAGAGGGATAAGTTCGCCTTTGGACTTTATATTTCGTAATTTTATTTCTTGTTTATGTTCCTATTATGTGCAATAAAGTATCATACATACATATATATCCCCTCGCCAGTGTCGACAAAAATGGCGAAAAGTAGTTGCCTATATAGAGCCCAATTTGGGCTTTTTCAAAGACAAGGGTTCCCAGGTCACCTTTCTATTCTATATTCTTCCATTGTGACTCTGGCTTCTTCTTGTGATTAATAAGTTTTCTGGTAGGTAATATGATTTATCGATAATTTTCCACCACTAGCGTATCGATCGACAATATATGTCAACGACTGTTGCCTATCCCTATTCCATCTGTGTACGTATATTTAGAAACTGACTCCGCCACGAATTCGTGCGATAAGGACAACTGCAGCTCGGACTAAAATTCCCATGCAAAAAAACTCAAAAATCGAGGTTTCGTTCTCGACTGTTTCCTCCTCCAAAACGAAACTAATCATTATAAAATTTTGGAAACTGCAAGAGCAAGAAATAATCTATGCCGCTACGTTTTGAGGTTTTGGATATTTGTTGTCATATTTGTATAATGAGCCTGTTTTAGCAGCTAATTCAATTAAGCCGCTTTTGCGATTTTTGAGGTGCTGTAAGTTTCATTAAAATAAAAAGATCCAAAAAAACAAAACATAGCGGCATAGATATTGATCTTATTTGAAAAAATCATTGCTCTAGGTTCAAAAACCAGGGAGAAAACAGTCGAGAGCGTTTGTATGGGAAAATCGCAGCTAGGCATTCCTCTTTAAAAATAAGTTTTGACTATTTGTATGGCTTCGGCCCAACAAGATGCTTATACTGTATAAATTTGAAGCCTGTAGCTCCAACCGTTTGGCTGTAAAACCTGTGTGACAGACGACGGACAGACGTCTGGGCGTCACCAATAGGGTTCCGTTTTGACCCTTCGGAACCCTAATAAAAGGAAAGAAACAAATTGGAGGCGCTTTTTGCGCGACGCTGAATGAAGCGCTCCACCCGGATCAGGGGCTAAGACTGGCGCTGTACTGACAGGAGGGGCTTACTACCGTGACGTCATCGCGCCGCGCAAAGTACATGCGGCCGCCGGCTCACACATTGTGTGACTATTCAATGGCTGCGGAGCAGCGTTACGGATCGCACGCGCACGCGCTTGTACGATCATAAAAAATAATTCTTTTCGTGTAGTTTCGTGTTAAATAATAATGTCAAAACCACAGCATTATTGTATTGCAGCAGGTTGCACCAATAATAATAAGAACGTACAGTACGTAAGAACGGTCATTGAGTTTGGTATTCACCAACGGTTGACATAAAAGAAAACGAAAATGAAAACGTTGGTTCTAAGAAACCTCTTTTATTTTTTAAAGTGATGCCTTTAAAAATTATATAAAACTTTGTATCCCCTGGTTACATGTATGGAGTGCCCCCTCCCCCTACTTTAATATTTTTTCGTCATTTCACATCACTTTTACGTAGCGGTTCATACGAGTAGAACACACCTTCCTGATAAATGTTTTAATTATATTTGTAGTGCTTATAGTCTCCAAGTACATCGGCTGTCACATACAGACGAAAAGACGGACGGACGGGTTCCGTTTTCACCATTTTGGGCATTTTGGCTACGGAACCTTAAAAGTACTATTCGTAATTGTATTGTAAACAACACTATAGTTACTAATAATAAAGTACATATATTAAAATAGGTTCTCGCTGGTGATAACCCTAGCGCTGAGGGCGGGGCCTCGAAAGAGCGCGTTGCGTACGATAGAAAGAGATGGCCACGTTTAGGCACGTTTGGCATACCTAAACGGGGAATTTGTTAGCAGAGAAACTTCTGTACTTGTACTATTACTTATTCTGTGGTACTGATGAGCAGTTTCATGAAATCCATGCAAATCATCAAGAGATTCAAGAGTCAGACGATATCTGCCGGATAGTGAGTAAGCAGTGGTAGCTCCGTTACTTATGCTGTGTTTTTTAGAGAATTAAATATTTTAATAGAATATTAAATTATAACTTTTTGGTAGTTTCATTAGAATATATTAATTTGTAATTTTTTTTATAAACATCCCTTAAAATCACTGGGTGCTATGGGTACCATCCAATATGTATGAGCTTTAGTTGGTAAAATTGTTGTTAACAGCTGAATTTCATTCAAAATTCTAAAAAATATAAATTATGCAAATAGGCTCCTATGGCATTTTTACATGTCTAAAAATTAATATACATTTCAAAATTACAATTTTCGAAAGTTAATGTCATACACTGAAAATAAACTTGCAAAGTTATCTTTTACAAATATTACAATATTTCTTAATTAGATTCAATTAGTTTTAAACATACCTAACATTACAAATATGAAGGTTAAGATATAAGGATTTTTGTTACTCATTATGCATACGTATTAAACAGCCGAATGGATTAAAGTGAACTTTGATTTACTGTACCAAAAACAAATATATTTTTTTCTATCTACACCTCCACAATTTGATGCTATCATAGTTTTATGGAATATCGCAGTAATGTTTTAATTACATAACCATACAATTTCTATGATACCTTCATACATATAAAAATTTCACCCTTCAGAATTTGTCCAAATGGAAAGTAAAATTTTATCTTACCTTGCAAACCTCTCTTTGTCTTGAATATTGTCCTCCTCCATCCTTGTGTACTTCCCCCCACTTGCGTCGTCTTCATCGGATCTGTCAATAGGATACAAATTAGCGTTTATTAATGTATTTGAAGGGCACTGTGTATGTGAATATTTTTTTAAGCTCTTTTCACATAATATCAAACATATTCACTTAAATTTGGTACCACCATATATTGCACATCAATCATCATATCTGATAATTACTTGTCACAACCCAGTTAGGTTTGAGATACCTAACTTAGATGTCAAATATCAAGCAGATCCTGTAATTTTAACATGACTGTACAAGTGTAGATTATTATTATTATAGTAGTCTTTAACATATCACGGGACCATAGGGTCCCGGACCTTTGGAAGGCATGCGTGGGGCCGAAGCCAACAGCGCAGAGGCCCCTTTAAGACAACAATAATCTAAAGGCAAGGGATACACATGGCGGATACCGTCTCCGAACGCACAACATGATACATCCGGAGACGGTCCCCGCCAGGTGCAAAGACTATTGGAGTGCAGCCTTTTGGCTGCGATAGGAACTAAGGTCATTGGGCTATTGAGTTGAAAATAACCTTTATTAACTGAATATAAAATTGTTTTTACGATATTTTCTTTTCTATGATTCGCTTGTCCCTTCAGTTTGCCATTTGGCATAGGTCTCCTCCAGTGACAAGTGTAGATAAATCTGAATAAATCTAATGATTAACACTTGATCCAACTGAGATTTAGATAACACATTTTACAATTTGAATTTTTGTGAGATATTTCATGAATGGACTTTTATATTATTTTTAATTTGTTGTGATTTAGTTAACTTGTTCAGTATTTATTAATAAAATAACTAATACTAATAAAACATTTCTTTTCATTTATTATAATTTATAATAGAGGGAGATCAGACCCTAGAGACATTGATTTATTCAGCTGCATTTGTCTGTGTAAGCAGTGAACAGTACCCTACTATGCAATAAGCAAACTTATTCATTAGAGTACCAAATACCTGCTGCACTATTACAGGATTCAGATAATATGAATACATGTATATTCAGTATTACATTTTAATTTAGTTCATGTTGACAAATAGATCCTATTCAACCTTTTAACAAAACGAGTACAGTAACATTTTAAAAGAATAACTCTGAAGACTTCATATTGGGGTTGTAATAAACAGATCGAAAGTACATTTGACTGGACCAGATTAATCTTTAGAGATAAGATCACATATAGTGCAGTCAAGGTACTTAATTCTTGCAGGTTTATCATCCCTAATGCTATGAATATACTCATGAAGTGCATTTTTCATATGAATGGGCATCATAGGCTTTTACAAGTTTGTCGATATTAAGTGTTTAACTGAGTTGTTAGAATTTAAATTGAAAAATATTGTAGAAATTATTTAAAATGTCTGACATTTTATAAAACTTGTCACTGGACTTTGAATCTTCATGCTTGGACAGAAAAGTTGCTTTTTGAACGGCCTAATTTGATACAACTCGGACGGTTTAAATAATTTTAAGTATACCATCATTTACTTTTTATCATTATACTAAATTATATTATTATTATTACTAAAGTACTTACTTAAGTTACTTTATTGAAATATTGTTTGTTTGTCATAAGTGATTTGTAATCTTATAGAAATAAATAAAATCTGAACTGAACTGAATTTTAAGTATGAATGGTCTTCACAACCTGTACACTGTATCTGTAAGCTAACTAGACTCGGGACCAATGGACACTCACAACTCCAGAGGTCCTAAGAGTGAAACAACTGTACTACTATAACACAAACTTTCTAATATCTTAGCAGTAAGATGATAAGGTTTGATAAATTAAAATTTGTAGTAGGGACCCAAACAACAAATAAAAACCTGGCAATTATGTATATGATATTTGGGGTGCTGATGCCGTCTCACAGATTCTAACTTGGTTTTGTAAAGCACATCAAGAATCAGATATTACTTATAAGCAAAGTGCAATAATGCACAGAATGTATATTAACTAACGCAAGAGTGACACACATTTCTAATTAAGTAAGACTCACCCAATACTGCCAGCACGGCGCTTTTGTATATCCTTTGCTGGGTCAGCCCCTACAACAAGTACTGTCTTGCTTATTTATTGAAAAATATTTTTAAATTCGCAAATATATTTAAATGACTAAAATTCATGACTATTATAGATTTTTTTTTGAATGATCGTTTGTTTGTATTAATGAAATTTAATACAATTCTTGCAAATTAGGAAATTAGGTCATGTCAATAGTGCATACTAATACCAACAAAATTTATTTCATTAGTATTACTAGACCAATCTATCAACAATTCATAAGTTAATATTACGTAGTTTTGCTACGGAATATGATATTATAATTTAAACACCTTCGACTTAGAAAGCACACGTTGGAAGAATTCTTTTGATCATGTTATGAATACCACTTGACCTTAGTCAGCAACAATGAGTAATAACAAATCATGCCACTCGAGTTATCGCCAACTGTGACATGATCAAAAAGAATAGGAAACAGGCAATAAGTACGAGCTTCAGAGATTATTGATAAAATTTAAGAGTAGATATTTTTTATGGCTTTTTTAACATTGCTTACTACTCGAGACAACGTCAGTATGGTCGATAACTTATAACGGATACTGAAACCACTTGAGAATACTAAATAATACGAATTCCTAACATACACAATGGCAAACTAATCTGAGTGAATCTAGATGATGGAGACCAAATTCATTTTCACACAACGAAATAAGAACACCAACCGGGGATAGTGGGAGCCAAGGCAGACATCGGTCAATAAACTCATTAGTCCACGATATGTTATCACTTCCTAATAATACAATTAGTGTAAATAACAACAAAAAAATTACATCAATCAAGTACACACTGCAAACGTATGTTTATCGTAAACTCCTCAACATAGCGCCATTTTTATTACTTTTGGCATTTTCTACTAGACGTTCAAATTATTGCCATTGTTAAAATATTTTTCTACCATAATTACTGCTAGTCCTAGTGGAAAGTGGAAAATAAGTAATACAATCCTTGAAAACAGCTATAAGAACATGTAAAAATTAAGCCATTCCTCCAATATCGTCAATCGTTAATAAAAAAAGCCTATAGAACAGTAATGAAAAATGTGCTACTTTACAGCTTATTTCACTCTAGCGACATTCAATAGAGTTGCCATATTTTCTTTAGTATTACCATCCAAAGAAAGTTTCCGCGGGAAGTTTTAAAAATAGTTATGTTCTTTTTTAGTATTGTATGCATTTGTAACAAAGTATAAAAGTATTAATAACAACTAATAGGTATTGTATTTTTATTTTTGCAATAACTAATGATTCTGATAATAAGAAGGCATATTAAATAAGTTAGAGGCTTTGCTTAAAAAAATACAAGCATAAATACTTTTTATATCATTTGTTAAGGTTGTTTTTGGAAATCCGGACTGGCCACAAAAAATATTCAATCAATTTAGTTAAAAAAAAATTACTATTTCAAAAATAGTTATATCAAAATTAATATCGTTTAGCAAATAAAACATTTTTATTATTTAAATTATGACTTACATGTGACGAAATAAATGTGTAATGAATAAAATATTATGGAGAAACAGCTAGACGTGTTATCTGATAATGGCACTATTTGCAATATTGGCTCCACGTCTGACACTACACCAGATAACAGTCAAGCTAAAGATACTCTTTCGAAAAAAGCTGTTCATTTAAGGCAAGATATTAGATCTCATTAATTTTAAGCATTGTAGACATATATTAATTATACAGTCGTTCAAATAATACATTTATTTACTGTTTTGTACCTAATGTGATCAGGGCACTTGACAATTGAGAATGTCAATGGGTGTTCAAAATCACTTGAAAGTCTGTTACAGTAAAGCTTTTATCTAAACAAATACACTATTTTTTGTTTCATTCAAAAATACTCAGTAGTTACGATTTTACAGGCATTTAAAGTTCGCATAAAATATTGCGTCCCGCTTAGGGTCAATGGCCGCGCGTGACGTCATTAAGCAACGCCTCGCTTAGTCGCAAGTACGATTTGGTATCTCGCGTGGTGTTTTGTTTTGTTTTAGCGCTTATTAATAACACATATTAATAAAAAAATGTTTAGTACAGTCAGCAGCAATGGTTGCTACGCGGGCGAGGTGTTCAAAATGATCTACACACGCTCTTATTTAATTTATATGATGCCGCCGGAACGAAAGAGAGGCACTGGAACTGTCTAACAGAAAGTGATAAAGTAGTCGAGTTTGGGCTTGTTTGTTTTGTTATCTTGAGTACTTACCACTAGACCTGATGTCGAGGGTCTGATGATGCAGCCGGAAGAGAGGCACTAGAACTGTCTAACGAAAAGTGATAAAGTAGTCGAGTTTGGGCTTGTTTGTTTTGTTGTCTTGAGTACTTACCACTAGACCTGATGTCGAGGGTCTGATGATGCAGCCGGAAGAGAGGCACTGGAACTGCCCAACGAAAAGTGATAAAGTAGTCGAGTTTGGGCTTGTTTGTTTTGTTATCTTGAGTACTTACCCCTAGACCTGATGTCGAGGGTCTGATGATGCAGCCGGAAGAGAGGCACTAGAACTGTCTAACGAAAAGTGATAAAGTAGTCGAGTTTGGGCTTGTTTGTTTTGTTGTCTTGAGTACTTACCACTAGACCTGATGTCGAGGGTCTGATGATGCAGCCGGAAGAGAGGCACTGGAACTGCCCAACGAAAAGTGATAAAGTAGTCGAGTTTGAGCTTGTTTGTTTTGTTGTCTTGAGGACTTACCAGTAGACCTGATGTCGAGGGTCTGATGATGCAGCCGGAAGAGAGGCACTAGAACTGTCTAACGGAAAGTCATAAAGTAGTCGAGTTTGGGCTTGTTTGTTTTGTTGTCTTGAGTACTAACCCCTAGACCTGATGTCGAGAGTCTGATCATGCAGCCGGAAGAGAGGCACTGGAACTGCCTAACGAAAAGTGATAAAGTAGTCGAGTTTGGGCTTGTTTGTTTTGTTGTCTCGAGTACTTACCACTAGACTTGATGTCGAGGGTCTGATGATGCAGCCGGAAGAGAGGCACTAGAACTGTCTAAATAACGGAAAGTCATAAAGTAGTCGAGTTTGGGCTTGTTTGTTTTGTTTTCTTGAGTACTTACCACTAGACCTGATTTCGAGGGCCTGATGATGCAGCCGGAAGAGAGGCACTGCAACAGCCTAACGTTAAGTGATAAAGTAGTCGAGTTTCGACTTGTTTGTTTTGTTGTCTTGAGTACTTACCACTAGACCTGATGTCGAGGGTCTGATGATGCAGCCGGAAGAGAGGCACTAGAACTGTCTAAATAACGGAAAGTCATAAAGTAGTCGAGTTTGGGCTTGTTTGTTTTGTTTTCTTGAGTACTTACCACTAGACCTGATTTCGAGGGCCTGATGATGCAGCCGGAAGAGAGGCACTGCAACAGCCTAACGTTAAGTGATAAAGTAGTCGAGTTTCGACTTGTTTGTTTTGTTGTCTTGAGTACTTACCACTACACCTGATGTCGAGGGTCTGATGATGCAGCCCGAAGAGAGGCACTAGAACTGTCTAACGGAAAGTCATACAGTAGTCGAGTTTGGGCTTGTTTGTTTTGTTGTCTTGAGTACTTACCACTGGACCTGATATCGAGGGTCTGATGATGCAAGCAGAAGAGAGGCACTGGAACTGCCTAACGAAAAGTGATAAAGTAGTCGAGTTTGGGCTTGTTTGTGTGTGTGCCTCTCCTTCGGCTGCATCATCAGACCCTCGACATCAGGTCTAGTGGTAAGTACTCAAGACAACAAAACAAACATGCCCAAGTTCGACTACCGTAGCACTTTCCGTTAGGCAGTTCCAGTGCCTCTCTTCCGGCTGCATCATCAGATCCTCGACATCAGGTGTAGTGGTAAGTACCTAAGACAACAAAACAAACAAGCCCAAACTCGACTACTATATCACTTGTCCTTAGGCGGTTCCATTGCCTCTCTTCCAGCTGCATCATCAGACCCTCGACATCAGGTCTAGTGGTAAGTACTCAAGACAACAAAACAAACAAGCTCAAACTCGACTACTTTATCACTTTTCGTTAGGCAGTTCCAGTACTTCCAGTGCCCCTCTTCCGGCTGCATCATCAGACCCTCGACATCAGGTCGAGTGGTAAGTACTCAAGATCACAAAACAAACAAGCCCAAGCTCGACTACTTTATCGCTTGTCCTTAGACAGTTCCAGTTCCAGTGCCTCTCTTCCGGCTGCATCATCAAACCCTCGACATCAGGTCTAGTGGTAAGTACTCAAGATCACAAAACAAACAAGCCCAAGCTCGACTACTTTATCGCTTGTCCTTAGACAGTTCCAGTGCCTCACTTCCGGCTGCATCATCAAACCCTCGACATCACGTCTAGTGGTAAGTACTCAAGACAACAAAACAAACAAGCCCAAACTCGACTACTGTAGCACTTTCAGTTAGGCAGTTCCAGTGCCTCTCTTCCGGCTGCATCATCAGACCCTCGATATCAGGTCTAGTGGTAAGTATCCAAGACAACAAAACAAACAAGCCCAAGCTCGACTACTGTAGCACTTTCAGTTAGGCAGTTCCAGTGCCTCTCTTCCGGCTGCATCATGAGACCCTCGACATCAGGTCTAGTGGTAAGTACCCAAGACAACAAAACAAACAAACCCAAACTCGACTACTTTATCGCTTGTCCTTAGACAGTTCCAGTGCCTCTCTTCCAGCTGCATCATCAAACCCTCGACATCAGGTCTAGTGGTAAGTACCCAAGACAACAAAACAAACAAGCCCAAACTCGACTACTTTATCGCTTGTCCTTAGGCATCAGTTCCAGTGCCTCTCTTCCGGCTGCATCATCAGCCCTCGATATCAGGTCTAGTGGTAAGTACCCAAGACAACAAAACAAACAAGCCCAAGCTCGACTACTGTAGCACTTTCAGTTAGGCAGTTCCAGTGCCTCTCTTCCGGCTGCATCATCAGACCCTCGACATCAGGTCTAGTGGTAAGTACCCAAGACAACAAAACAAACAAGCCCAAGCTCGACTACTGTAGCACTTTCAGTTAGGCAGTTCCAGTGCCTCTCTTCCGGCTGCATCATCAGACCCTCGACATCGGGTCTAGTGGTAAGTACTCAAGACAACAAAACAAACAAGCCCAAACTCGACTACTGTAGCACTTTCAGTTAGGCAGTTCCAGTGCCTCTCTTCCGGCTGCATCATCAGACCCTCGATATAAGGTCTAGTGGTAAGTATCCAAGACAACAAAACAAACAAGCCCAAACTCGACTACTTTATCGCTTGTCCTTAGACAGTTCCAGTGCCTCTCTTCCGGCTGCATCATCAGACCCTCGACATCAGGTCTAGTGGTAAGTACTCAAGACAACAAAACCAACAAGCCCAAACTCGACTACTTTATCACTTGTCCTTAGGCAGTTCCAGTGCCTCTCTTCCGGCTGCATCATCAGGCCTGGCCAATTTTACCGGCGCACTGATGGTAGTATTTGCGCATTTTGGCATAACACACGATTTTCTAGTGTTTGGATTGGACAATTTTTTAAAACAATTATTATTTCTTGCGAATCGCAAGGCAGCGGTACGAAAGCGCGCGAACGGAGTGAGCGAGTGTTGCTGTATGACGTCACGCGCATTGAACGCGGCCCGATCGTCGCGCGCTCACTTTAAAATTGCATATCTTGGAAACTACTTGACGTATCCAAATAATTCTTTCACCGTTATTTTTTATTAATAACAGAGAAGACTCAGAGCTAGAATTCAAAATTGGTTGACATTCTCAATTCTGAATACAAAGTTTTCAACTAACGCTAACGAAAATCTAGTAGGTAAAGGTACCTACCCATAAGCAATGGCGCTTTTTAGGAACAACGACCGTTATCACATTATTTATTTCATTACAGATTTATACTTGAAAAAGATTTCAAAGCATGTGACATAAAATGGAGCCTATTTGTCGCAGCGGCCTTTAGCTTTAGATACGAAAGCTGTCTCAGACCGTTCCCTCCGGCTTTCTTGAAAAATGGGGTGAAGGACATGGATGAACTGGTACATCGTGCAGTATTCGGTTACATTTTACTTAGTTCGGTCAATAAAGAGTATTTCAAATACTTTTTGATGGGATAAAAAGTTCTAGGCTTGTGTCGAGATATAATGATGTACAGCTTGCTTTTACTTCTCAGTTGCGCGTTATAAGCGATGTCCCAGCATTGGATCTTGTGCTTCAACAACTGATAGATTTAGAAGATTTGACGAAAGTCAGTGATATAATACACTTACTGTTTTACGTTCTCGTGCGACTAAAGGAGCCGGCCCTGAAAACCGTACCACAAGATTTAGTAAGTTGATCATTCCTTCTATAGATTTCTTTAGTGGTCACTTAGGTACATATGCAAGTCACAAGTCCTACCCTACATGGAGAGCTCACTGTTTTACCAGGCGTTGTGGATACCAGCTTAGCCTTTTAACTCAAGAAACGTTATGGAGCAGCACATTAGCACCAATCTTAAACTGAACGCCTCTCCGGGATGTTTAGGGTCACATGACGTAAGCTGTAAGCATGAAAGGAGAAATACCTACGCAGAAACTCTCACATTGGACGCTTTTATTCTTTATCGTCGACGGCCACGGCACGATAAAACTCTACGTTTCATTCATAAATAGACCATAGACTAGACTAATTATGAATGAAACCATAACCATATGTAATGAATGTATATATGACCTATAAAATGTGTTTTTACCAATAAATACTGTATTCTGTATTCATAGAGTTTTATCGTGCCGTGCACGTCCACGTATAAAACCGACCAGTTACAATGAGAGAGGGAGAGAGAGAGTTGTCCATTTTAAAAACGTCGCATCGCATCGTACGTCGTTTCACCTAATAAAGTTGCATTAATCTTGCAGCATGGTCAGATCTTACACTGCGTGCAGTTTCCTCAGGCAGCGCCGCCACCTCAATACATCTTCCAAGTATTGAGCACTGGTAAATCCAATGCTGAGCAGAAATGGAAAGATTTGGCGAAAAACCATAACATCTTTTTTGCCTATCATGGAAGCCACTTGGAAAACTTTTACTCGATGCTTAGTTTTAGTGTGCAGCAGCATTTGAGTAAGGTATCTAATCAAATTCTATTCCAATTCCAATAAAGCAGTGGTTCTTAACCTTTTAGGGATGAGGGACCATTTGACTTTTTTTTGTCGGCCATGGACCACACTCCTATTTCCCGTTTCCCGGTCCGGCGACGGCTCGGCACCCTCATAGCGCAACTCTCGCGAGCCATTGTTTTGTTGATTCGTTATCATATCACTTATTCAATATTTTTCTGATGGCTTCGCGGACCATTTTGGGTGCTTCCAGGGACGACCGGTTAAGAACCACTGCAATAAAGGTATAGGTACTTGTATGTATACGAACTTTAAGGGATGACTGTACCGCTGCTTGAAATACGCTGACGCAACGTAAACGCAGTGACGTGACTCGGTGCGGTGCGTCAGCGTATTTTGAGCAGCGGTGAAAAGAGATCCATGCGCAATATGAATTGGACTAAGGCTTACTTTTAATTTAAATTACTTACATTGTTATAGGTTAAGTCCAACATTACGGTAATCTACTACGGTTTACATTCTAGCAAACCACATTACTGGGGAGCGGCTTGTACTTGACAAGCGACTTGAACTCGAGCCTGCCGTACAGCCGCGGCGGCTTCGGCTGGGGCGCCAGCTGCATCGGCGGCCACATCTCCTGCGTCGCCCTCTGCGAGGTCATCGACGCGCCAGAAGGCATCAACTACCAAAAGCCTACGCCGCAAGAAGGTAACAACAATTGGTACCTGGTCCTCAACCCAGTACTAAATAACGAAGGTTGGGGAAGGTAGGTGCAGATATCTGCATACTATGTATTAATTTTATTTATTGAGGTGTCAAATAAAGAGTATTATATTATTGGATTCCAAGTTTTAAAGAACGCCTGAAATAGCCCCGCTGACAGCCGTCACCTGTCAGTGTCAGTTTTAGGCGCGAAATGAGTAGACTTGACATCTCGATGTAAGCTAGGTTAGTTGGTTAGGCTTGGGTCGCGTTGCGTCAAGTTGCTTTTGTATCGATGAATTGTTGATTTAATGTAGATTCCTTGTATTTTTGTAAAAACAGACATTATATTTTGTTAATTAGTGATTTCGGTTGTTTCATTGCCAAAATCAGAAGTGAGACACGTTTATCTAACTGCCCACAAAGTCGAGGCCTAGCGTGGCCATGTTTTCTTGTTTTTGTAATGGCTTTTACTTGTTTGAAGAATGAATCAATCGTAATCATAATCTAGATGTTTCGGTTCGAAACGTAAGCAACAATGACGATATGTAAGAAACGCAGCCGAAACAGATCTTGTAGACTTGCAAGCGCTGTCACTTGCACTGCGCACTCGCCGATGTCATCTTAGCCGGCCGGATCGTGTTTTGTCGGTGTTATCTCAAACACGGCAGAATTGTCATAAAGAAAACGTGTTTGCAATTTTCAGCGGAGTCGCAACACTTCACGGTCGAAGTCAATGCTGCATTGACACGAAATGACGTAGTAGCTACAAAGCTTTAAAAACTTGTGGAACAATTGGTTCCATGGTGATGTTTAGTGTTCACAGGTCAGATATTCATCGGAAAGATGAAGTAAGAGCTGCCTTGCAATGGTGCGGTACACAAGCCCTACAGTATGCAGTTCCAAGTTTTAAATGCATGACATGTCATCGGGTATATAAATGTGGGAATCAGTGAAATGTTCATATACAGCGAGCGGCAAGTGTTATTGTCTGTAGCTTGTGTGGATACTGCAGGTTTCTATTGTCATACAAGGGGTAATGTACAAGCTGGTAACTATTTGCCCAAAGTCAGTGCTCTACTATACAAACAGGTAACAAATAGACTTTGTAATCAGTAAAGAAATAGATTTTTGGCATAACTTTGTTAGTTATGTGACTGTGTAAAGTTTGTAGTAAAGTGCAGTACGGTGCTGTCTGATTCAGTACTTCCAGACTGTTATTGTGACATCTTAGAGAGAATGAGATACAAAATCAAACAAATACCTATTAGGTAATGTGGTAAGTCTTAGAATGTAACAACTTATGTATAGTTGTTATGCATTTTGATGTCAAGAAGTGTACTAGCAAACATACAAAGCCGGTGGGTAAACTGGGTAAGGTAACAGTTGTGACTGCGGTCAGCTCTTATTTGATGGATTTTATGATCATTGAATGTCACATCTAAGTTGATACTAGCTTACAGTTTATTTTAATTCTTTGAGTGAACACCTAATAGATGTACAAAAAAAAAGAGAAATTAGTTTGCAAGTTGTATTTCAAGTACACAATGATGAAAGATGTAAATGGTAACATGTCACATATGACATTTTCCATGTAAGTGGTTGTGGTTATTTTCTAAACACCTTGCACATTGAGTTTGATTTCAGAGACTGAGTTGCACTATAGATACAGCATAGTTAGAATTTATGAGCAATGGTCAGGTGGTCAAAAGAAAGACTTAAGAAATACATGAAAGTTGCTCCACCGACAAGAGCTTGGCTCTTAAATTAATGATGATGATGATGGTACAAGTCATGGATGCTGTTGGGATTAGTGAGTAAAGGTCCAGAGTGAGTAGCGAGTGAATGCTAAGTTGGATCGACACATCTCATGTTAAGTTGCAATGTAAATGATAGCGCTGTGCTCTGCAACATTATTTAATTAGTAAGTATGCAAAGTGTATAGCTAAGTGCCACATAGTATGTGTTGCGCACTGTTGTGATCAGTAGCATGTAATTTACCTGGAACTTAATTTTGAATTTCATACTTAGGCAGTGTCTACTATAGGGTAGACAGAGATCCTATTTGGGAACCTGCTTTTGATCATTTATGTATGTGTACATGGGATGCATTGATGACATATAGTGTAACCACACTCTAGATGATGGTGGTTCAAATTGGGTTGAAATAAAACTGCTCAACCAAGATCACTAGATCGCAAACTCTTAGGGTATTTCAGTGTTTAAACTGCCCGCGTGGTCGTGTCGGAGGTTTCCCCTGGATTTTCCCCAGGCCACCCTCCAACAAGCTGATGACACTGAATGTGAAATTAATGACTCGTTGAGGCTGAAATTCTTGAGACAAAGTGAGAAGCTTTGACTAATGTTTTTTCATGTCATAAATTACATTGGACTTTACCAATGAAAGATTGTTCTGTTCTTTAGTACTTTTGTGGGAAAGTTTTACTACATGCAAGTCTTTATTGTTCATGTGTAATGTTTCTTTACTTATGTGTATGTGAGTTAGCTTGTTTCGAAACAAGTTTGCAGGTCAGGTTTTGCCAGATTCCTGAAAATAAATTAGAAATGAAGTTTTGTGTACCGGTGTTGGTCCGGATGTCATGAAATGCATGGTGTGGTACCATGGGACTGGCCTTATGTTGGATATGGATGGTGGCCATAGTTTAATCGTTTACACATGATGGCCTGGTTGACTTGGAAATTGATGGAGTTACATTGATGAGTAATTGATAGCGGTGTACAGTCGGCAATGTAAGCTCATACAAAAGGTGAAGTTTGGAAACTTATTTTATCTTTGTTCTGTGTATGTCAACTTAGAAGTTTTGACCTCACATATGAATCAAAAGGTGCAGCATAATATTAATGCAATGGACGAGGTAATATTTTGGATTTGATGAGATGACAATGCAATGTGTCATGAAAACCACTGTATTTAACATGCCTGAAAATACCTACCCTGTATTTAAATACTTCTTGAATTTATTTAACTTTGCATTTAGTAATTTGCATTTGTATGTGTCAATTTTAAATGCTATTCTGCATAATGCTATTTTGGACAACTTGTATGTTAATGATTGAACACTTTTAGCAAAAGCCTTGTTGATCTTAACTTGTTAAAGTCAAATGTGATATGGAGTTGTTTTAGTAAACTGAACACTTTTAGTGAGTTCATGAGTTGTAAATTGCAGACTGGTGGCCCTGTGATCTGCGACTTCACATGATTGCATAGTGTGGTGTGAATGAATAAAGGTCATCATCAAGGGCTTATTTGTTGATCTGCCTATTTGATGGACATCTTATGACTCATGGGAAATGATTATTTGGAAGAGATTTATTTGGCTTGATAAAATGTTACTTGCATTGGTTTAATTACTTCTGTTGTGTTGTGTCTGTGTGTTACAGTGAAGTTTTTGCCCAAAGGAGGTGCCAGTATGAGCTGGAGGCCTAGAAATGTTTATATGAGTCAGTGAAGGCCGAACGGGGCAAAAATGAGAGACAATACATAGCAGGAAGGGCATTGCATTATGGACAATGATGTACAACTGTATGTTTCACTAGAATTGTTGGATGGTAAGCGTAGTATGCTCTATTGGCTAGGTGGAGCCAAGATTGGTGAAAGGTCTCTGTTAAAAGCTGAATGCGACAAGCTAAAGGCACAGTGAAAATGGTGCGTATTGGGGAAGACTTATATCTGTTAGTGGATTAATACAGTGATGTTCACTTTATTTTATGTGAATGGGTTTAATGAACTACATTCGATTGTGACTAACTGTAATTGTCGTGTTCATGAATGTAATCATAATTGGATCTGATTGTGTTTGCTTTTTGCAGTGATGGTTTACTGTGTGAAGAGGACGCTGTGAGCTGCGGCTGACATGCGAGTCCTCTGGAGCCACACATTTGCTTTCGAGTGGATGCTGGTCATACACCTCTTTTCTGGACCCTATCCTGTTAATGCTGCGAAGAAGAGAGCGATGCCTGGAGGCATGCGCTACTCACTGGAGCGGTTGGACTCAATGAACTACAGTTCATGAGCGTGTTCCAGTATGAGGTAATGTGTAGAGGATAGTGGTTAATCATACGCTGCTTTCATTATTGCACCTGAGGATTGTGATTCTGTTTATCATAAAACTAAACCTCCCCTTCTTCTATTGTTTTGAGTCAGAACACATTCTAGTCACTATCATAGTTTCTCTTAAAGCCTCCCTGAGATAGGATAGGACATCCATCTACCGTTACATCTCGACTGACTACATCTCTTTTATGATGAAACGGATCACAGCAGAGCGTTAATGATGGTAGATGTGTGTGCAGGTAAGCAAGCTACCAGTGGCGGCACGTCAAAAATATTCTTAGGGAAGGGAATAATTTGCCCTTCTTATTCCTTATGAGCCATAGTAAAAGAACTGGACTGGCTGGAAAATAGGCAATTGAGTTATATGGACGCTCCGCCACTGCAGGCTAATGGGATGCTCTGCTGACATTTTACTTTGAACAGATTTACAAGTTAATGATGACGTTTTACTTTGACCTGACTGACATGCATGTCTCGGTCGATGTTTACTGTGAGCACTGTGAGCAGGTTGACACGCTAACTATGGTGCCTCTGTCGACGTTTACATGGTGCGGGTTAACAAGCACTTCACGTGTATGCGGATTAACGGGTTGTTGTGACGGCTCCGTTAACGTTTTACATAGTGCGGGTTAGCAAGCATTTTACATGTATGCCGGTTAACAAGTGGTTACGATCCTTGTTAACGGAAGACGGGATCTAGGGACGCCTATCCCGTAGCAGACGGGAATGGAGGACGCTTCTACCCGTAGTGACGAAGTGGGAGCTGCGGTTCTCATCTTGCGTCTGCAGACGGGTCGTGAGGGTTACCTCTGTCCGTACGCAGGAATTGTGTATCCTGCTAAGGCCATGGCAATGTAAATTTAAAGGTTTGAATATAAGCTGATGTATGATCGCATGATGATTGAGTGAATTATGATGAGGCTGATGTACATTATACTGTGGGTCTCATTCACGTCACGCCTCATCTTTTATGGATGACTGAGCTATGGTAATGCGATGTTGAATGGAGACGTTTGATCATTGTGAACGTTTGATTGAACGATGATGGAACATTGAATGAGTGATAGAATGGTGGTACAAAAAAAGGTTCCTCTTGTGCCTGTGGGTACGGAACCTTAGAAAAATATTTCAGATGATTGAGATTGAGAAAGTTGTTGCAGATACGAGACGTGTCCTGTTGCTGGTTCTGGGCAGGTCACCGAGCAACGAGCATCAAAGCTGGTGCCGGAGCTGTCGGTGTCGACCCTCCCGCGACGCGGCTATCTTCCGGCGCCGCGTGAGGACGGGCGTTGGTGATGAAGATCGGAAGACGCAGTCGAGGACGATGCAGCGTCAGGAACGGCCGTATTGGATTCCAAGTTTTAAAGAACGCCTGAAATAGCCCCGCTGACAGCCGTCACCTGTCAGTGTCAGTTTTAGGCGCGAAATGAGTAGACTTGACATCTCGATGTAAGCTAGGTTAGTTGGTTAGGCTTGGGTCGCGTTGCGTCAAGTTGCTTTTGTATCGATGAATTGTTGATTTAATGTAGATTCCTTGTATTTTTGTAAAAACAGACATTATATTTTGTTAATTAGTGATTTCGGTTGTTTCATTGCCAAAAATATTGTAATGCATTGTAATCTTTTAGGCTAGGTATATTTCCACAGAAAAAGAAATCTCTTTTTGACGGCTAGTTTTCACAAACAAAATACAACATAAATTTGTTACTGTGGTTATGTACTTTGATTAATAAATTAAAAAAAAAAAAAACCAAATCAGTATGTACCTTCCAGTGTGCATAACGCGAGAGCGTATCAAGGCTATGCGCATTTTTTGCACCTGTATGCAAAGACAGCGTGGCACACGCCTCGCCATGTGGGCGGGGAAAGGATTTTTGTAATAGCTTAACCGTTTTCAACAGGATATTCCGGAGATAGTGCTGGTGCCGGTTATGACAGACAAGCCGGTGAGCCCAGAACCGCGGCTCACTACATCGTCACTAACAGCGACCTTGTGCGCGTGCGTTACATCTTGATCTACGCCAAACAACCAGCTTTCATGAGATTCCCATCACCGAGCAGTAACAGAAATGGTACGACTTTCAAGTGTCGTCAAAGTGCCAAATGCATTTACGATTAGGTACATTGTTATTATAAAAATGTCTTATTTTTCAGAAGGTGGACTATGCCAATGGCTCTCGAAACATAAACTCTTTTCTATACTTCTCGGTTACGGATTAATGCTGGCGACTATCGGATTCGCAAACAACCAACCAATGCATCACTATTACGAATTATTATTAGAAAAATTGGATTATAGCGGTGCTAAACTTTGAAATCTTTGAATTGCTTGAAGTCATTGAATGCGTATTGTTGCTGTTTGATAACTATTTGTAAATTACTGTTAACACTACCTATGCTGTAATGTTGTATCTCCGAACTTCCAAAATTGAAATAAGACAGTTACTAAACTTGACTTTACAAGATTTTGTTACGCGTTGATTATATTTTTATTACATAACGTGTTAACCAACACAAAGCTCCTAGTTTCCTTTTAACAATTAAGTCATTTACATACACACGTTACAAAATATTCAAAAATATTGTCGCAAACCAAATTGTTCGTGGATTTAGAACAATGGTGGTGGGTCGTTACGGTGTCCGTCATGGGCTGGAGCGCAATCATTGTACGATCTAATTGTTATTGTGCCGAATGTCCATCGAAACATAATGTTATGTTACTCATCACATCAGTTCCGTCGTCCTGACTGACCGAACGAGTGTTCAGGCTGCATATACGGTACCTTATCGCGCCATCCCATCATCGAAGATCGACGAGATAACAACGCGCGGGTTTAAAATTTTGAATTCTGCATGTTTTATTACATACATGGAAAATGGACAGTGTATATTTGTTTTGGTGCCTGTTTACACTCTCCTGTGTAATTGCTCAAGATCCCACTGTGACTCTACCACAAGGACGGATAGTTGGTGTAAGAATTTTTTTACATATTTTTATGCGTCTCACTCAAACGCGTAATTTGGGACCTTGTCGAAGTAAACGGCAGGTTAGGTCATGACTCATTGTATGACATTTGTCTCCTCGGTAAACAAGATAGCCTAAGTATATTGGATAAAGAAGGGATACTATTAACTGTGTTCATCGTAACTTGAACGTTATCGTTACTTATCGTAACCTAATCCGTAAGTAGTAGATATTCATATTAACCATCCTTAGCATTATTGGAATGCGGGAACCCGCAAAAGGGAGCAAAAGACTGAAACTAACTAAGTAGTAACCTACTTATGGAGTTTCAGTCTTTTAACGTTTCCACTAGCGCCATTCGTAAATACCTAACTGTGATTATTTGAAATGTATAGTTGTTAGGTATTACGTTGCTGGATTCGTTGATCTCTATGAGCTAAAACAGCGGTTATAACTTTGAACGCATATAGATTGGCGAATCTAGCAACGTACCTAATTAAATAACTTAATTAATAATTTATTTTCAGATAAGAGTTTACGCCAAAACCTCATCATTAACGCCTGTCGAAGTTTTCTTTGGAGTTCCATATGCAGCATACGATTTTTCCGCTCAAACGCATAGATTCGCTGTAAGTACCTACATACCTATAGAGTATATACCTACATACCTATAGATTATTTGATTATTGATTATGTTTAGCAATACTAAAGTATTGTAATCTCCCAAACGTGGCTCTGCCGAATAATCTAATTTTAGTTATTTTATTATATAGGCTCCAATGCGGCATCCAGGATGGAGTCGTACATTTTTTGCGCACAAGATACCCCAAAGATGTCCACAATATAACGATACTGACGACGATAACTTCAGTGAAAATTGCCTGTTCCTCAACATTTGGACGCCACGGGTAAGAAACTGCAGAGAATCCCGTTTGTACCCCGTTGCAGAATTAAAATATAACTTACAAACTTTAATGTAAAAAGTTTTTCAGATAGCGTGCAGATGAAAAACCTTTGCCTGTGATGGTGATATTGTATAGCGAATCATGGTCTAGGGGCGGGGTAACTTTGCCATGCCAAGAGTTGGCAGCCGAGGGTGTAGTCGTGGTGACTGTGGCCTATCGCCTCCACGCCCTCGCCTTCTTCACACTGCGTTCAATCGCAGCTCGTGGAAACCTTGCCCTGCTCGATCAGTACTTAGCGATGTTGTGGGTTCGCGAAAACATAGCTGCCTTCGGTGGAGATCCGACCGCAATAACCCTTTTAGGGCATTCAGCGGGCGCTGATAGTGTATTGCACCACATTACATCTCCACGAGCGATTGGTAATAATTACTTAACAGTATCTTTAGAATGTTGACCTGAAACTGAATTCCGAGAGGTGCTAATTTGTTTCGCCTTGGACTGACAGGTTTATTTCAGAGAGCGATAGTGATGTCACCACGTGATATATGGCATGCTTTGGGTGAAGACATGCATTACAACGCGTCTGACGCTGAGAAAGTTTCTCGTGAGATGGCCCGTACTTTAGGATGCACCAGCGCTACGGACCTAGAAATCCTACGATGCTTGAGAGCGCGTCCGTTGTCTGACATATTGGCGTTACATTCGGTAATTTCACGTATTGTGCTGTTTTACGAGTATTTATTTACAAATGAAATGACATAATAATATGTATGTACATACCTACATGTACCTATTTTAAAAATAATGTGCATTTCCAGAAATCGAATTGGAGCAACTTCATGCGTCCCGTACCTGACGATTTTCTTCCGGAATCGCAGTATTATATACCAAATTCACTTTCTGTTACACTGTCAGCTGCGAAACAGCAGGTCATACAGCTTGATCTGCTTTTGGGAACCACTGACCTTGAAGCAATAAACTACAGCGGTTTGAATTGAATATAGTTAACATTATTTGTGAAAATTTCGGTCAAGGTCCAGTGAATACAAACTGTGACAAATCGCTTTTCTCTGTTGCAGACGGACAATATGATGAACTACTGAAGCGTGGCGCGGCGTATGTTACGGAATATGCCGAAACTAAACTTGTACCAAAACTGTTGCGAATGTTTTCATTGGATAGGCAGGAAGCAACACCAGTGGTAAAATTGGTTTTTGTAGCTTGGATTTACAGGCGAAGCTGCGCATTTCTATTTATTTAAATACCAATCATATCATAACCAACGCACACCACACCATTTCGAACGTCTAGTCACGTAGAGAAAGGATTCGTCCAGGGAATAAGATTTGTGCAGATAATTTTGACATCTTATCCGCGTAGTATCTGCACCCTACAATTACAATTTTCAGCTGTCCCAAGCAGTTCGTTGGGAATATTGGGGTACATTATCACGAAATGCAGACACATCTGTATTGGCGGGCGTGGAGGCTACAGGTCGCGCGGAGACGGCGGCGACATGGGGCGCCGGTGGCGCGCTTTTAGCCGCGCGACTCGCGCGCCGTGTTACGCGGCTTTACGTCTATCGCTACTCGCAGCCTGCTGGAGTCGACCATCATGGGAGACAGATCAATTACACAGGCAAGTTTCACCGTTTTTCAACCTTCCTTCAACTTGGTGGCACCGCAGCAGTCACTAAACAGCTGACACGAACCACACGCCAACAAATATAAGAAGGGGGCTCCATACTTCGATTCTTTGAGCTACTCCAATACATAAACCTCACCAACTACAATGTCACACATTGACACATCAGCCTATTAAATTAATGAAATTATAGTAATAAAAGGGTTGCTCATTGTAGTCATGTAAATTTAATGTCAGAGACCCTGAAAAACTTGTATTTACAAAACCAAGCTCTGTAGCAAAAACAGTTATGCTATGGCAGTCAAATTGTACAACAATTTGCCAATTGAAATAAGACGGCTTACCCTTAAACAATTCACATCTGCATTACACAAATGGCTAGTAGACAAATGTTTTTACTCCATTCAAGAATTTTTTATATATAGGGATAGAATAAATTAATATAACAATAAATTGTAATTACATATAAGTAGTATTATTAGTCGTAAGTTCGTAAATTTTGCATGTCCAAATGTTGGCGAGATGTGCTGATCCTCCACAAAATTGTTCCACCTTATTGTTAACCATGTCTCAAGCAAATAAATTTCATTTCATTTCATTTCATTTTAGCTAGTATCAGATAGAAAATTCGGTGTACCGTACCGAATAATAAGTTGTTCCTAATTTAACTATTTTCACATAGCAGTATACACATTTTGTATTTAAAAGCCTCACGATCTACATCTTCAGTTTTCTATCTCAGGAGCCGTCCACGGTACAGATTTAGTAGCACTAATGGGAGATCCTTTGATGCTCCAAGTAGCCCGAAGGCCAGCTACAAGAGATGAAAGGAGGATTTCGTCGGTATTCCAGAAGTATATCACCAATTTCGTTAAGTTTGGGTAAGTTTCAGTTGCAGCGTATGATGCTAGTCTTACCAGAGTTAAAATAGTAGATTATACACCAAGGGGATAAAGCACTGTTTTATGTCACGGGCGCGATATTGAATTCTGAACGTAATGAAGGACTCCGGATTTTACTCCTGAGCGGAGCGAGGGAGTAATGAGTTAATTCCCGAGCGAAGCGAGGGAATTAAGACTGAGTCCTGAGTGTAGTGAGGGATTTAAGCGTCCAAGACAAAAACAGTTTTATCCACGAGGAGTATACTCTACTTTTCACACCTCTAGCGAGACAATAAAAAAAAACCAAGGCTAATAGAGACAGAATCTAATTAGTACCTAATTCAAAGCCAAATCACGTTCGTCACTCATTTTAGTAGATTTTTTTTTATCTTCTAGGTTTTGCCCGCGTCTTTGTCCGCGTAGAACTCGTTCATCGCGTTTGAATTTAATTGCTTAATTTTAATTGCTAGAATTTAATTTCAGACGATTACCTAGTAATCGCTCTTCCATACAAACTTCTACCTACTTAAGGGATGATTTCCGGGATAAAAAGTATCCTGCCCTTCCCCGGTACTCAAACTACTTCCCTACTACATTTCATCTGAATCGATGCAGCGAGTTTAGCGTGAAAAGATAACAGACACAGAGACAGACACACTTTCGCACTAATAAATCTTATAATATTAGTACCAATGGATTTTTATAGAATCTGAAATTTTACTCTGTACCTATACTTCCTTACGCAGCGTCTTGTTAGATACGCGGGTTTTGTTTTTATTTTCATAATTTTTTTTAAATTTATTTAAGCTTTGGCAACCAGGGCCATCAGCTTGAAACCAAATTACAGAATCGAATTAGGTAACTTATTTTCATAATGTGTTCCATTCAGCTTGTGGTGGCTAGTACGAATACGTTCGTTTTTCAAATTTGTTTGGAGCGGCATCCCCGTCCTCGGGCCCGCGCAGTGTTTTGTTTGGAACGCCGCTGTGCCGCCTCGCGTCCGCCGTGCGGACTTAACGAAATTAGACTTTCAGGACATAACAATAAGAATTACGAAAAGTGAAATCTCATTATTACCCGGCGGGTTATAATGAGATTCAATACAATATTACAACCCGGCTGAAGCCAAGGGTTATAATGATTTGCTTTCGGTAAGGTTTGCATGATATATAATTGGGCATTGGCGAGCAGGTGGTGTGAAAAATAACATACCTACGAGGCAAATTCTTAGCACCCGAACGAATCGTCATCTTTAATATGATAAAAGTATACTTAGGTAAATCAATGTCAACGCTGATTCATTTAGATTTCATGAAGCTTAATGTCAACTGTTGTTGGCAGGTCGCCAGGCCCCGACGGGTGGCGCCGTTACCGCGCCGGCGACGCGTACATACAGGAGCTACAGTGCGCTGCAGATGACTGCATCGCGGATGCCGATACCGCTGCGGGTCGCGACGCCACCTTCTGGCTCCAACACCTGCCGCAACTAGCAGACTTGTTTGAAGCTGGACATTCAGAACCGCTCACGTCGGAGAAAGGTACCTTTTATCCCATGCTGTAGGTATTCTGGATTGCAATAGAATCTCTCGCTTCACTTTTGATTCAACGTTCTGACTATAATACTGTAACAACGTTGACGACCGCTTTAGCTTGGTTGGTAGTAACCCTGCCTGCGAAGCTGGAGACTAGGTTGATTTGTGTAAGATTGTCCACAAATAATTTGGAACAAATCTTTCGGAGGAATGACCAAAGTTCCCTGACCTCCGAAACCTTGGACTGCCATAAGTGGACCGTGTAGACAGTTGTTCCCAGCAAGATTTCCTTTGAAAACCGGTCTTTGCAGACCAAGGTCCCAGGGACATGTCGGCAACCGTCTGGGACGGTCTATAATATAACATAACCGTTACAAAATCGGGGTCAAGTTATACTAGCCTGGCAAAGCATGTAGGTATACAATATAGTGAGTCTTGGCTAGTTTACCCATCGATTTATATAATATTCGAGTTTGTATTTGATGTAGGTGAATTTTAGGTCAGAAATTAGGAAAACTAAAATCTTACCCCGACACCACACTTCACTATACGTGTTCGCGTTGCGTATTAGCCTCCCTTTCTTTTGCGATATAGAAAAAGAATTAGGAAGTGTGGTGTTAACTCTATACCTTTTAATACTATACTGACGCGCAATACCTGTTTATAGTCAATAAATGTCAGTCCCAACGACCCCACCGTATTCGTTCAATTATAATTAGGTACAACGATTTGCAGGTGAAAGTCGTCTGCGCGGCGGCGTGTTCGCATTATGCGGCGTGTCCGCCATGTTGTTGCTGCTGCTTTGCGCGTGCGCACTAGTGCTGCGGAGAGAGTGCGCGCGCCGAGCTGACCTCGATGACGACTCGCATCAGTCACATCATCAGTAATTTGATTACATTGTGTATATTTATGCATTTACTTTTGTTCTTGAAATAAAGCTGAGACTATATACTCGCGGGTTTTTTCTAACATTTTTAATTCGTTGACCCCATGATGGCGCAGGTCATAAACACTGAACGCAGTTATGCGCTAAAGAGAGAAAGACATACTTATCTCATTCACATAGCTGCGTCCTTGTCCTGCGCCATAACGGACGATAGACATAACTAGCAATGATTGATAGGTTATGGGCCGTCGTGTTTTAGGTACCTAATGTTTTAGGCTCGGTTTTATAAAGATCCGATAGACCTTACGTCGGCAAGTAATATCAGCTGTAAATATGTCGGTTATAAAATGTGACGGTATTAGCTATAGTAGGTGTGAATCCCCATATAAATGGATCTTGGGAGTTACAAGTCATGATAAAGTTTGGCCTCACGATGGAAACTGTTCCTTAGGCTACTTGTAACTTATACTGAGCGAGGCCAAACTATCCACGCAAAAAAATCAAAATAGCGGCTATTTTAGTTTCCAATTTTTTTAGAACTCAAAAATGCTTCGTGCTACACAAAAACTTTGTATGACAATTATGTTATGCATACATTTATCTATAACTTTAATAATAATCATTTTCTCGATATATCTAATAGTTCATGAGAAAAATGGTGTACAATATTGAGTTTCTTGTTAAAACACTGTTAGTCAAAAGGCTTAGCAAAATCAAACTGCATCGTATGCAGAAAGCAATTCATTTTCTCCAGTGATATAGTAGTTATGGAAACAAACTGCACTTTTGTAATGAAAGCAAGCCGCTTTTGCACAATTATATTAGTGAAACTTGATTACTTTTTTCGATAATATCTAATTTTCACCCGTCAGTAACCGAGACTACGCCACTTCGAAATTATAAGTCTAAAACGTTCTACTAAGTTAAAATTTGGACAGTAAATGTGGCAATCGATACAGGAAAATGTTGTTCAACATAAAAAATAACGCTGTGATTTTATTTAACATAACTTAAGAATTATTTTTTTTGCAATAAACTTTTGATATTCATACCCTATAAGTACTTATATTCATACCTTATATATTTTTTGAACCTTAAAAGAATATTTTTTCCAAAAACAATCACACTACAGAAAGTTTCCCCAATATAAAAAAAAAACAACTATGAGAGTTATAAACCATGATAAAGAGTAAGTAATATAATGTATTTGTATCACGGGTGGTAAGGGTTCCCGCAACCGACGAGCTTGTATGAGGAGATGTATGGATGTGACTGCAGCAAGAGATGTATGTAGGGACCGTAGTACTTTGCGTTCTTTGGTCTCTGCCTACCCCAATAGCCGCGTATTCACTGAGCGAGCGGCCTCGCGAGGCAGCCCCGTGAGGCAAATCCTCGGTCAGTCAGGACGTGCCTCGCCCGAGGCACGTGCTCGGGCGAGTGTGCCGCGGCCCGAGCCGAGCGTTGTCGGTTTTTGTCCATGCTCAAAGGCGCCTCAGTACGTTTGCCGCGCGCACTCGAGACGGTTGTCTTTTGCCTCGCAATGGATAAAGCAAAGCAAGAGCAGTGCCTTCAATTAATACTACTATATAGTGAATATAGACGATAATGGGATGCGAAATGTCCCGATTTTAATAATAGGGGACTAAGAGAAGATGCGTGGAGAAATATAAGCCAGAAAATGAATATTCCAGTAGGGTGACACCACCAGTAATGAACAAGGCCCAATGATGTACATTAACTCTTATATAAAAGAAAATAAGTCATATTTTTTTATAGAACAATCAATTTAAAACCGTATGATCTTTGAATAAGGGTTGAAGTGTCCATTATTATTATTGCTGCTTATTCTTAATGTGTCCATAATTGGTGGTGTCACCCTAGCAGATTTAAAGAAAAAGATGGACTCCGTGCTAGGATCGTACAGGAGGGAAAAGTCAAAGAAAAGAAAAGCGCTCGATGTTGGCTCAGCCTCATCGTGGCTCGGCTTGCCGCGCGCGGCAGCTTAGTGCAACAATCGAGGCAGCCTCGCGCGGCAAACGCTGCGCGGCAAACGTCCGAGGCTGCCTCGCGAGGCCGCTCGCTCAGTGAATACGCGGCTAAAGGGATACGGGCGTGAGTATATGATGTGTGTAAGTATGTATGTATGGTAAGTGTTATTACTTTCGTTAGTAATAACCTCCATACCTCCCTAAATGCACAATGTACTATAGATTAAAATGTTCTTAAACGCAGAAAAAACAAAGTGTAGGATTTTACAGAATATAAATATCAAAAAATAAAATTAAAATAAAAAGTTTATTGGTAAACACAGAAAAAAAAATTTCCTTAAGTTTTGTAACAAAAAGCGTATTTTTTTTAAGTTGAACAACATTTTTCTCTATCGATTGCCACATTTATTGTCCAAATCTGTCTACCTTTTAATTTAGTAGAACGTTTTAGACTTATAATTTTAAGTGGCGTAATCTCGGTTACTGACGGGTGAAAATTAGATATTATCGAAAAAATAATCAAGTTTGGTCTCTTCACTAATACCATTGTGCAAAAGCGACTAGCTTTCATTACAAAATTGCAGTTTGTTTTTTGTTTCTATAACTACTATGACACAGTCGCCGAGGCTCGTTTGTAATTCGTATAAGTTCAAAAACATTTTTTTTTATTTTGTCGCGTAGATAAATACTATGAGAATTTATGTAAATATATAAATTGACTATATCATTGGACATTTCGTTGTTATTTTTAATATAACGAAAAAAAGAAGAATGAAAATTTTACAATTTTGATATCTTTAATTTCTTCTTTAATTTTCCATCTTTAATTAATCTTTAATCCATCTTTAATTTTTTACATGGTATTTTTCTTATTTCGATTGATACCCATATTACTTAAATAGCAGATGCCCTTTTGATATTATACACTTTTTTAAAAATGCGGCTCCCCCTTTGGTAAATGACCGCCATTTTGAATTCCCGTGGATGAAATTTTCATTTCGTCGGATGAAATCCTTTATATTGGTTCCTAGTATCACTGGAGAAAATGGATTGATTTCTGCATACGATGCAGTTTGATTTTCCTAAGCCTTTTGACTAACAGTGTTTTAAAAAAAACGCAATATTGAACACCATTTTTCTCATGAACTATTAGATATATCGAGAAAATGATAATAACCAAAGTTATAGATAAATTTATGTAAAACATAATTCTCATACAAAGTTTTTGTGTAGCACGAAGCATTTTTGAGTTGTAAAAAAAATAAAAAAAATTGGAAACTAAAATAGCCGCCATTTTGAATTTTTTGCGTGGATAGTTTGGCCTCGCTCAGTATAAGTTACAAGTAGCCTAAGGAACAGTTTCCATCGTGAGGCCAAACTTTATCACGACTTGTAACTCCCACTTAAGGATTCATACCTACTACTATAGTGCTAGCCATGTGCTAGCTAGCTAGCTGCGACTGTGGACGTGTCGTGATCAGTGGAAAAAAGTAGGTGGCAGATTGCGTCGTTATGTTGGCATGTCGTACTTCCGCGTTTTCTTTTTTATTGTGGTTCAAAATGTCTGCCAAAGTTTGTACATCAATGTATCAATGTCATGTGATAACAATATTGACAATGTCACTTAAAGCGGCCTACACACAGCCCTAAAATCAGAGGCAATATAGCGGAAGAGTGGTGGGGAGCGCCCTTGATCGCCACGCGTGTAGGTAAATCGTATACGATAATTATATACGATTTATCTACACACGAGGCGATCTAGGGAGCAATCTAGGGTGCTCCCCCCAACTCTCCCGATATTGCCTCTGATTTTAGGGCTGTGTGTAGTCCGCTTAAAGATGACGTAGAAGATTTTTTTTTATTGATATCGCTTATTGTATTTTGGCGTCTGGCAACCCTGATAAGTGGAATGTCAATTGTCATGTCAACTTGTCAAGCAGAAAGAAACTCATTTTATCGTGAATTCGTTAATAATTATTTAGCGATATTTAAGTGCTTCATTAATGTTTTCAAACAGTTGAGCTTAATTATAGCATAATCCATTATTACTGACGTAAATTGTGCACTTTATTGTCTCTTGCCGACAACAGACTAGTCTAAACAAACGATGGCTTTAGCACTACAACGACGAGCAAATGTAAGCTATTTATTGCAGAATCCTTGTTTACATAAATATAAAGAGCGCATCATGTATGTCTGCTATGACTGTTTTAGGTACGCCTTCCACCTGAAGTTAACAGAGTTTTGTATATACGGAACCTGCCATACAAAATTTCTGCTGAAGAAATGTATGATATCTTTGGCAAATACGGTGCAATCAGGCAAATCCGCGTGTAAGTATAATTAGGACTTTGTTTAATATTAATATGTATCGAAGTTTCATAATTTAAACATTTTGCGTGATGTACACAATATATTGCCTACAAATAAACTTTATATCAAAACAACATATCAAAACAGAGCGCCGGTTTCCCGTGTGAACGTTACGGTGCGACTGCCAGCGGCCATAGATAACTCTATGAGGCATCAAAGTTCCAAATATAAAGCATCTCTCCTGACTAAATTGTAAAATAATTTAGTCTGGAACTTTCATTCAAGTAATTGTCTATCATGGTCCTGCCAGGGTGCCCTCTAGAATATTTTTTTCTCTGCTGTTATCCTCTTGCACAGTAACCCTAAAGTCAAGGTTAAAAAACCATAAATGTTTAAATTTGTCCCATATTTGAGGCAAAACAACCAGATATATGCTTGTATGACAAGTCATTGCTCATTTTATATTGGAATTGTTTAGCAGAAGACATACTTTTATTAAATTCCAGAGGCAACACACCTGAAACCAGAGGCACAGCATTTGTGGTTTATGAAGACATATTTGATGCAAAAAATGCTTGTGATCATCTCTCCGGGTTCAATGTCTGCAACAGATACTTGGTTGTATTGTATTACCGATCCAACAAAGCCTTCAAAGGTATGGATATTGAGAAGAAGCAAGAAGAATTGGACACTCTCAAGAAGAAATATGGAATATCATCAGAAGAACTGCGAAAATAGTGCTCTTATTAAGATGTATATTTAAGTACCCAATTAAGATAATTAAACAACAGTACCTAAATTAAGGTCATTCTTACTAAAACCCAATCTTCCATTTACCATTTACATATGATTGCTATATTATGCAGACTAATGCAGCATGCGGATGTTGACTGATCATCCATGTCAAATCAGCAACATTTTATGAAACATCAAAAACTGTTTGTATGAATTTAAGTATGTAGGGAAATAGGAACAAATGACGTCATAGTTTTTCTATGGTCATATAGCATGCAGTTTTTGATTTTTATGTCTTGATTAAATCTTATAAAAGGCGAAATAGGAATATTTTAGTCAACACTTAGCTTTATCTGACTTTTTTCATTGATAAAAATATGCATTAATTAAATATCATTGAAGCTTCCATAACTACCACAAGCAAATTTACTCTGTAGTCTACTGAAACTTAAATCTTTGGTTTCCAAAAAGGAGATCCTAAACTGGTTTTGGAGTTCCTTGCCAAAAAGGTAAACCAGGGAACCCTTATGGTGACTCCTTCTCTCTGTCCCAACTTTGTATCTCGGAAATAACGCACTTTCTGCTTTATAATCGGAATAACAGATTTCCATGCCGGCGGCCGCACTGGCGGGCGGCGAGTAGATCCACTGTTGTGCATTCCGCGTGAGTTGCAGACACACTCATCCTGAGGAAGAATTCCCGAAGGGTTCGAAACATGTCGCCCGGAGTTAAGAAAACAAAACGTGAAGTCTTCTCGTACGTCCATGCTCGTTTCTGCGTGGGGACGTAGCATCTACATTGTCACTAGTTACTAGTACGAGCGTAGTCAGGTCAGATGTTGTGTCACATAATCGTCTACATGCAAGAGGTTTACCCTTTTGAGCGCCAAGCATTAGACACAAAAGCCGCATTGTTCAACGCGAAATTAAACCTTACGCAATTGCGCATATTATATCGCTATTGCTTTCGCCAGGCTGACGTCGTTGGCGTCCATGGCGCGATTTTACGATGACGTGATTTTCCGTCGGTGGCGGTGAAAGAGTTACTTAAGTTTTTCACCAATAACGAATTTTCACCTAGTTGAACGATGCTGCCACTGTCTGGCGGTGTAAGCCGCGTTCGGGTGAATTAACACCCTGGGGGTGTATGAAATAAGTAAGAGGAACAGGTCAGGCTTTACTGGGTAACGTAGATACCGAATAAAAAAAAAACGAATAACGAATGAGAAGATTTTTACTTGTCAGTAGGGTTTACATACTGAGATACACAGAGCTATCGGACGCTGCAGAGTCTAAAAATGTTAAGGACTAATATTTACGATGTAAATGTTGAATACATATTTGCATTGTAGTATACCTGAGTAACTGGGGATTATTCCAATAAAAGTAACCTTATAACAAAGAGTATTTAAAATCGCTAATAAGTATGCCACCTCAAAAATGATCAACGAGATAAACAAAACGAGAAAAAAAAACATAACATGAACATGCACTTCTTTAGTCTTAAATTTACGCATAAATGACTGATACACGTAGGTATAGTTACACAATCGAATAAATAAGAATAACATCGTTATTTTATTACATTAACAGTCAAATAAGATAAGTGTTACTCCAAAACGGTTTCTTTAACATGGCGTTGTTTTCTGACACCTCATCTATATCTACTGTTCCATGTAATAATTGAGTTTAAGTGATACTGCTCAATATTTCCTATACACGAAAATAAACTTTTAAAAACATGTCACTGATCGTTGCTAACAGTTAGGATGCAGAGCCGAGGCGCGCTCTGCCTTCCGCTTCTAATTGCTTATTGAGATAAATGTCCTCGTCCGTGGAAGTGTCGATGAGGTCGAGGGTGAGCAGAGGCTCGTTGGGGTTGAGCGGGTCCATGCCCACGTCCTTGCAGATCCCCACGAATTGCTGCTCCACACATAATTCTTGAAACCTAACACAGTCTTCTACAGTCCAGTCTTGATGAAGCGGCCACACATCTGTAGCAGGAAAAGCACAATATGAAGAAGAAAAACATTTATTTGTGACGAAACAAACAAAAACAAAACGACACAAAAAACAATAATTACAAAAAAACGTCACAAAAAGGTCTAGCCTCAGCATAATGCCGACTCAGGGAGCCGGCGCTGATCTTCCGGCGAAGCCTGTGCGGTTTAGTGACGGTGTGTGTAACACGCCGCGCCTAAAATTGAACGCAACCTAGTACAGTCTGACAGCGCTGTCTTGTGACGTCGAGCCGTCACACGAGTGTCAAACTGTCAATTTGTCAGCGACAATTTTGGAATTTTTGACAGGTCAAAGGTGCGTCCAAAATGGCGCGGCCTATTACATATAGAGCAGGAACAGAATTGGAAAAGGCGTCTCTAAAAAATGCAAGCGGCAAGTCATGTAACAGTTCGAGTGACAACGTTATCAGAAGGTTTGGACCCTGCAGAATACGGATCTGCCTGTCGCCATCTCGAAATTTGAGCCGGAAGTACGGTATACCGGAAAAGGTGCAGCCCATACAAAAATTTTCGTAGTACATTTAGTAAATCGTTGCTCTGGTACTTTAAAAGACGTCCGATTGATATGGTTTTTTGGTATGTTGTAAAGGACAATATTAGCCATGGTAACATAAAATTTTCGGCCCTCCAGCGCCATAACTTTGGCCGCCATCTTGGAAATAGTGTCACTTTTTTCAGTTTTTTGCTTATACTGTCATCAAAGTTCATTCGAGTGTTAAACATAGATCTGCAATACTGTAGAATACAATATTTGCTAAAACTTTTGGGTACAAAGATTTTTTCCATGACCCCTAGGGACGAAGATATGACAGGAGATATCATTAAAAATTGGCACTTTTTTCTAGTTTTCCTCTCATGTTTACATTTTAAGTGCATTTTAGCGCTAACTATAGTTCGGAAATATTGTAGATCACAAAATTAGCTTCAACTTTTGTATTGAAATATTTTTTCCACGACCATTAGGAAAGGCAGATCCGTATTCTGCAGGGTCTAAACCCTCTTATAACGTTGTCACCCCAACTGTTACACGATTTGCTTCTTGTATTCTACTTCTTCAAAAACGGGCCTACTCTAATACACTCACGAGTACATTTTTAGAAGTAGATAGGAATATGAACCCTTTATTGCCTGAATTTGTATGACTAATTCAGGAATTGGATTACAAAAACTCGTATCCACTAGGTAGGCTTTAACTTTATCACACATGTAATTTATCATACTCTCAAGCAGATACATTGAAGATTACAGATGAAAGTCGAATGAATATTAGGATTTGAAATTATTTAATGAAGTGGATCTTGAAGTGGACTTACCATACAGTCTAGCCTTTATTGCCTGTGGCGGCAACGAACGGGCCAAAGGAACATTGGCCGGCACGGTGCGCAAATCCTTGGTCTCAAACAGCGCTAGGTCCCCGTAATCACAGAAGTACACAGACACCATTTCGGTCGATACAATTCCCGCTATTGTAACCCTGCAATAAAAATATAACATTATAATTGAGGAGTTCTTAGGGCCACCTTTCAGTCTACATTAGAGATGGGCGCTCATGGGTATTTACCGGGTAAATACCCGGAATCTTTCCAATCTACCCGGTATTTACCCATATCTACCCAAATGGGTGGGTAGATATAATTTGCACATTTTATGTTTATTTTTTACGGAAATGTCTTTGGAGTTACATAATAACGAATAATGGATGCTATTGTTAATAGGAAAAACTTGTTTCAGTATCATAATGTGGAATAACTCAACCAAAATTAACAAATAGTACTGTCTTTTTGAAGGTATAAGGGGAAATGCTTGGAACACAATTTTTGACTTGGTAACTTTGTTTGGGCTAGTTAGGAGGAGGTTAACATATCAAAAGTCCCCGCACCTTCCCCCACCGCTGGGGGGAGGGGGGGTTTAAAGGTCCTATATTTCGGTATTTCTAAAAAACTCGTAAACGGTGACACATATCAAAAAACGTTCTTAAACATAAGTAATCTACATAAAATTATCTACAAAAAAGGTCATATACACTTATTCGCTAGGGTTAATATTTACTGAGATTTTAAAGGGGGAAAATATTTTTTTATGATAATTTAAGTGGCTTCTCGTTCCTTTATTTTTCAATATTTTGAAAAACAAAAATACTATATGTATGCATATGCAACGAGCTCTACTCAACGATACCCCATTTGATGGAGAAGGCAATTTTTTTCGCGCGCCCCTTTTGCTGTATGTGAAGCCCCCCCTATAAATACATAAAAATATGTTTGGACAATTTGTATAGATTTGGGTCAACACGATGCTTAAACTGTGACACGTAAATGCTTAAAACAAGCATTTACGTGTTAATTGTTATCTCCAAAATTTGAATCTACTGGTTTCACTTCAAAAGTTGAAAGTGGGGATAGACGTCATAAATATGGCGACCGATCATAACATATTTGTGTTAATTTCTCGAGTTCTAGTTGATGAAACATGTTTTATGTGTCGTTAAAAAGCTGCTTGCATGTTCTGTAACTATTTATTTCAAGCCAGCTAATTATAATTAGAATCCTAAACCAGGTAACCAAAGCTACCTTTCCTATCCTATTGACTAATGAGTAGGTAACGTTTTGTACGGTGTAGTCTCCTGACGTGATTAGTAATTAGCGTATTTTTTTTACCACGTGTGATTTTTTGGCATTGCAACGAAATCAACTAGTGATGGCGTTTTCTTTGGAATTTGGCCTGATATATCCATAATATTATGATTAGTTTTATTAAAAACACGGCTTAAATAGTGTTTTAGGTGTTTACTTATATTAATAATATTTCGTCAATAAAAACATTATAACAGAAACTTCTTTAAACTGATTAAAGGCAAATTAAAATGTTGTTACCAAAGAATTTTGTATTATTATATATTTTAAATCAACAATAAATTTGAACTACAGGAAACTACAACGGGAAGATCCAAAAATGAGGCAGTGTGGAAACACTGACATTACCGAGCGTCTGATAATAATTCAGTGATATGTTTGTATTGTGGCACTGACACTAAATAAGTGAACACCAAATACTAATTTGTAATTTTTTATACTATTAGAATAATAATTACGAAAATATGGTATTTTATAACATTAACTATCCTTCCTTTAACCGTAACCATTGCTCAGTAGGTACTTTTCCAGACTAACCTCAAATTATTAAAATCTAAAATTATGCAGTCCCATGCAAAATTTATTCTATTCTTAATTTTTTTTAAACTTAATTGTAGAAATATAATATTCTTAAGAATTTGTTATGTTATGCCATTGGAAGTATTATCTTCGAGGCATTTTCTTTATAATATGTATATATATACTGCTGGCATGCTGTATATTGCAAAATAAAGCTATTATTCTTAATTTATATTGATTTGTATGAAGAATGCTTACGCTATATAATAATAAAAACATATAAAAAATAAATACCCAGCAATTTGGGTAGAAATGGGTAAATACCGGGAAGATTGGGTAAATACCGGGTATTTACTCGATATCTTTCTTGGGTATTTACCCGCCGCCCATCTCTACTACATCATAAAACAAACTCGACGGCAAAGTTGAGTACAAAAATATGTGTCGAATTTATCCTCCTAAATCTTCGCCGACGAAATAATCTTTAACCATGGCACATATTTTTAGTAAGCTGTATGTCATCTCTAAAAAAACACAATTTGCTATCAATTGACGATGTTTTTGCTTCATTTGGTTGGCAGTGGAACTTTAGAGTACTTTTATCTCACGAGTGTGGGTGAGCCATGGTTGTGTGTTGAGCTATAAATACATGCACATTGTCTATGTATGCGTCAGTCAGCGTAGGCACTATGAGTTAACTTTGTCTATATGTTCGTATGTGTCACAAGTACAACAATGGTCAACACGCGCTCGTGAGATGAAAGTATAGTACTTTACTTACCTATACCAGGAAGAATCCTTTGCATAATAAACTGTGTACAGCTCTCCGCTTGTTGGATTTGTTGGAGCATCAGCCTGCGTTAACTTTGGACATTCTGTTTGTAATGAAGCCAT
This sequence comes from Cenopis cana, assembly GCA_951800055.1. Lineage (NCBI taxonomy): Eukaryota > Metazoa > Arthropoda > Insecta > Lepidoptera > Tortricidae > Cenopis > Cenopis cana. The sequence continues at coordinate 7,837,835 of OX637476.1, read as the reverse complement.
CATTGTTTGCAGAGTAGGCCTAGTGCTGTTTGGTTGAACCTGATGAAATAATACGAAGGGGGTAAAAACTAGCAAATCAAATTTCTATTTTAACAGGAACAGTTAGCACTCTTCCATACAAACATCCACCCCACTTTTCACCCGCTTAAATGATGATTTCTGGGATAAAAAGTATCCTATGTTCTTCCCCGGAACTAGTATCCCCATGCCAAATATCATCCAAATCCGTTCTGCGGTTTAAGCTAGGTAGGTAGTAGGTAGGGAGGTAGGTAGGTAGGTAATAGTCAGACACTTTCGCATTTAAAATATTACTATTGATTTAACAGCTAATAACGCATGGTCGTTACGAATACCGGTTGCAAGATGGCGCTGATCGGGTTCGGTGTCAGTGTACCTTGTGTAAGTAGCGGTGCTCACCACAAAGTTCCAGGGATTGGCGGCCATGGCGATGTAGACGTCGAAGCACTGGCCGGCCGTGGGCAGCGGCGGCGCGGGCAGCGCCCCGCCCCGCTCCGCGCGCTCGCCCTCACCCCCGCCCGCGCCCGCGCCCGCGCCGGTCGACGAGCTGCGGAAGATGCGCTCCTTCTTCCTGTGTAGCGCCTCCACGTGGTTCTGCACTCCCTTGTCGTCGTTTTCGTCTTTTAGCTTGTCACTGAAATGATACAGATACACCAATCATAGCACAATAGACATTATATAGAATATTAGAATAGTCATTATTAAGAATATTTTGACGCTCAGAGACCATTTACATCTTTGAGATATTATATTAAATTTTGTTATTCAGACTGAGACCTTATACATCTCTCAATTTTACTATTATTGTAATGTTTGTAATAGATAATTAATATTTTGACATGAAAAATGTATTAAATTCTTATTGATATATTTCTTAAATTGTAAATTAATATTTTCTCATGAAAAATCTATCATATGCTTATATTGTAAGACTTTTTTAAAATTGTACATTAACATTATGACATGTGAAAGTGCCCTTGTGGCCTGTTTGCAGAATAAGTGTTTGAATTCTGAACTTTGAATTCTATGTGTCTTAGATTTCTTGATCTTAAGTAGGTTAAGTATTATCATTGTAATAAGCATATTTTTGTGAGAAAATGGCTGACTGTCGAGTTTCTTTCGGCGTTTCTTCTCGGCAGTGGCCTCTGTGAAACGCTAGTAGGGTTTGACTTGTAAAAGTGCCATTGCGGCCTACTTACAGAATAAAGTTCATTTATTTCATTTATAGACATAGATAGTACATTACTTACCAAGGGCGATGAAACAAAGAATGTCTCAGATCGCAGGTATTTTACGCCCGAGCCGAAGGCCAGGAAGTGGGTTTTTTCGCGCGCGGAGCGTGCGATAATGGCCACTTTATGGCCAGGTGTGACATAAAATATTTTATTCAACATCACAAGGTACGAGTTGACATTAACATTACACACAATTACACGTACAAGTATCTTAAAATTAGACTTAAGATATAACTTAAAATAATTATGCATATTTAATTAGGTAAGTAGTATTTTTTTGTGATGCTAAAAAGAGGCTTGCCTCAGCATAATGTTGCAGCAAGTTTACTGACTTACTACAACGCTGGTTTTCAGGCAGACCCTGGTAACTACAGTAGAGCTTGTTACATTGTTTGCTGTTGGTCGGAAACGAAGACATATTATGAATGTGTGTAGCGTAAATGGGCGCGTGTATATATATGTATGTGTGCGTTGTTTACATAGAATCGGTACAGATTAAAAGTTTAGTTGGAACTGTAAATATATATAGGTACGTATAATAATATGTATTAGAATATTCAGTCTGGTTAATAATTGGAACGAGTACCACTAATAATATGAACGTTATATTCGTCAAGTGTATGACGGCACAGCTCGATTGCCGGGGGAAGTGCCTGTTGTAACTTCAGGAGGTGTCGTTTAAATTGTAACTTAAAACTATTTAGGGGACATTTCTTGAGTGGTGGAGGTATGTTATTCCAGCACTTGGTTGCTGTGTATTTGAAGCTTCCTCGGAAAGCAGCGGTACGGTGACGCGGAGGCAGCAATTTATTACAGACCGATCGAATGTCATATAAGCTGGACCTGCATGTACGCCAGGTGAACTTATTGAGTAAGTACTCAGGCTCTGACGTTTTTAAAATGCCAAACAAAAGAGAAGACAAATGAAGTTCTCTTCGGAATGTCATCTTAAGGATACCTGCAGAATTTAGATAAGGTGTCACATGATGAATTTTAGACATTTGAAAATAGAATGTGCTTGTTGTTTTTGAAAATGGATAAAATTGAACAAAAAGCGGCATTGACCTATTTATTACTACGTATAGACTGGCTACCTAAAACAACTGTCGTGACGTTTCCCGCCGGCCGCCATTTTGTGACGTCATCAAAAGTGGTCAAAGAGTATCGCAGATGCAGGAGATGCGATACTTTTCTGAATAAATAGGTATAGCGTGATATCAATATATTATTAAAAATAAGCTCATTGAGTTAGCAATTTATAATTTTAAGGGGTGTCAGGTTTGAAATTTAGAAAAACGAAGTTCGAGAAAGTTTATGTACATACGTTAAAATTAACTAATTTCGTTTTTTCAATCTCTCTTGATTTTTGTAATAAATTCCTATCTGAAGGTATTAAATATGAATTCGACATAAGATTAAAACAAGTGACGGCCATATTATTAATTTTGTTCATTTACCCGGTTACGTTAAAAATAGTCGAATTTGAAAAAAGTGGCAGCTATATTGATTTTGTTTAGTTTCAATCCGATTACGTTCAAAATCAATATCTGGGCGTTCGAGAGACCACTTAGGACGAATCTGATGTGAAATATAAAAAGTGGCGGCCATATTGTTTTTTTTATAAATACCCGATTTCGTTAAAAATCGATATCTGAGCGTCCGAGAGGCCACTTAGGATGGATCTAACCACAGAACATTAAATAGGTTAGAAAGGCGATGGGGGCGTGGCACGCGCGCCACATCGTTGAGCATTTGCTCAACGTTCGCGCCGACGGCACGCGCAGGTCGCCTCAGTCGCTCTCAATGAACGAACGAGTACGTACAAGCGTGAAAAATATTAAAAAATACCGTCCTGTGCGATCATTACATGTAGAGCAAGAAGCCAGGTGCTAAGTACGACTAATGAAACGATTTCATTTCACAAGTAACGTTATTTCAATGTTAATATTGACGAAAAATTGGTTTAAGTTGATTTTTTTTACAAAGCCCCACTCGGGTTCCCGCGCTGCGCCACGTACGCGTAGTGATGTACCCGTTTGAAAGATTACCGATTTTTATCGGTCTGGTGGTAGCTATAGAAATCTTATATTCTTTATTTGTAGTTTTTACCAGTACCTGTGCAGTGCATGGTACTGGTAAAAACTAATATTAAATATGTAACGATGTGTTACCGTGCGATAATTTTATTCTAATTATATCATTGAAAAGTTTAAATATACGTTTTCTTAATATAAAATGTTGTCCAGCGGATGCGTCCGCGTCCGCTAAGGAAATTATAATTTTCAATGAAATTTAAAAAATAAACGCCACAGGTGAGATTTGAAATTTTGAACCCTCTGGAATCCGTCCATTGCTCTAACCAACTGAGCTACCGTGGGCATCCCTTGTGGTGGTGAATTTTTTAATCAAAAACTTAATACCAGAAACAAAAAGACAATTACTTACCAAATACATTATGTTTCAAGGACAATAAAATTTTATCATAAATTGCGTTTTAATATTACCCTTCGCCACTTCACACACTAGTACTCGTTAAACTTAAGCTATTTACTAATGCGAGAACTTCCATCTAGTCCGAATCATGGCATCATGGTATCTAATTATTTACACTTCCATTTAATTATTTACATTTACATAATAATTATTTGCATTTCCTTTGCACTTCACTACATACTGCCACTAACGGCACGGTTATACTAACGGCTGCAGATACTCGTACTCCATGAGGATGGCGTTGTTGACGGAGGCGAGGATGTTCTGCGGGCCGGTGCGCACGAAGAGCTCGACGTGCGGCGGCGCGGCGGGCGCGGCGGGCGCGGGCAGGGCGCGGCACAGCACGCGGCCCTCGAGGAGCAGAGAGCGGAGCCGCGCCGCCATGCCGCCCGCCGCGCGCTCCGCCGGGCCCAGCCGCACCTGCATGGCCTGCCCGACACACACACACACACGTTACGGCCTTATCACACGAGCGTGTTTTTTTATACGAATATCAGTCGCGGCGAACTCGCTGCGCGATCGCCTTCATACAAAATTCGCTCGCAACTCGCAAGTGTGATAAGGCCTTACTGGGTAGCCCGGGGGAACTAGATTGGGTATCGAGGGAGCAACATGATATTGAATAGCGGTGTATTGAATTCTGAATAAAGAGAAATATTCTACAATAGAATCTTAGGCGAGCGAGACGAGGGATTCAAGTGTTTAGAACCAAGACGGAAATATTTTTGCTGCCGTGTGACACATACTGCTTTTCACACCGCCTATGAGGCCCGTTGCTAGAAAGATGAATTTTCTTACAAATAATTCGCTACCGAGTGGCACATACTGCTTTCACACTTTCTATGAAGAAAAGAGTCATTTGCCCTCAAATGAGGGAAGAAAAGTACGACTTTGTTCCCCCATTTGAGGATAACACCAACACTTTTCTAAATAGCAGTTGTGAAAAATCTAATCCATCGTACGTACACGTCTCTCAGTTTTTCATACAAATAGCGGAACACGTTGTATGTCCGAGGTTAATATTGTAGAACAGAGTCCTAAGGCATAGTTATAATGAGGACATGGTGCCGCGATATATATAGGTATGGTGGCAACGAGCTATCTACTGGCAGCGTGAGCACTCGCATTAAACGCTCGCCGACATGGCCGCGGTTTATCGAGCACCGAAGCCAGGCAACGAGCAATCTTTGATCCCTATAACCAGTTGTCGTACCTGGTGCGGGTAGGCGTTGAGCGCGGGGCTGAAGGCGGCGAGCGGCACGAGCGAGGAGAGCGGCGCGCGGAGCACCAGCCCGCTGTCCACTAGCTGCGTGCGCACCGTGCCCTCGCCGTCCAGACCGCTGATTATCGTGCACCGAACCCTGCCAACCAATAATCACTTTAAAACCGGCCAAGGGGCAAATCCAAAATTTATGTGGGCAAGACAGTTTTTTACCGATAATAACTGTTAGACCTATCTTGTTCAAACGAAAAATCATTGAAGCGGAAATAGGGGGAGGGGGTGACACTTTTTTACGACTTTGACAGCAGGGTCTGCGACTGCGCGGGCGGGGCCTGCGGCGCGGCGGGCAGCAGGCGGCGGTAGGGCCCGTCCGTGAGCAGCACCAGCGTGTCGTCTCACCACTCACCAGTCGCCGGACAGCGTGCGCACGATGTACAGGGTCTGCGGCTGCGCGGGCGGGGCCTGCGGCGCGGCGGGCAGCGGGCGGCGGTAGGGCCCGTCCGTGAGCAGCACCAGCGTGTCGTCTCACCACTCACCAGTCGCCGGACAGCGTGCGCACGATGTACAGGGTCTGCGGCTGCGCGGGCGGGGCCTGCGGCGCGGCGGGCAGCGGGCGGCGGTAGGGCCCGTCCGTGAGCAGCACCAGCGTGTCGTCTCACCACTCACCAGTCGCCGGACAGCGTGCGCACGATGTACAGGGTCTGCGGCTGCGCGGGCGGGGCCTGCGGCGCGGCGGGCAGCGGGCGGCGGTAGGGCCCGTCCGTGAGCAGCACCAGCGTGTCGTCTCACCACTCACCAGTCGCCGGACAGCGTGCGCACGATGTACAGGGTCTGCGGCTGCGCGGGCGGGGCCTGCGGCGCGGCGGGCAGCGGGCGGCGGTAGGGCCCGTCCGTGAGCAGCACCAGCGTGTCGTCTCACCACTCACCAGTCGCCGGACAGCGTGCGCACGATGTACAGGGTCTGCGGCTGCGCGGGCGGGGCCTGCGGCGCGGCGGGCAGCGGGCGGCGGTAGGGCCCGTCCGTGAGCAGCACCAGCGTGTCGTCTCACCACTCACCAGTCGCCGGACAGCGTGCGCACGATGTACAGGGTCTGCGGCTGCGCGGGCGGGGCCTGCGGCGCGGCGGGCAGCGGGCGGCGGTAGGGCCCGTCCGTGAGCAGCACCAGCGTGTCGTCTCACCACTCACCAGTCGCCGGACAGCGTGCGCACGATGTACAGGGTCTGCGGCTGCGCGGGCGGGGCCTGCGGCGCGGCGGGCAGCGGGCGGCGGTAGGGCCCGTCCGTGAGCAGCGCTAGTATGTCGCGCATAAGCGCCGCCGCGCCTGCGCGCGACACCCACACGCGACCCTCCTCCGTCACGCACCCCACCTCTACCTCGCAAAGCTTCTGCACACACCACATTACAAACATTTTATACATTTATACCACGACCACGGTTTTTTACTAAATCCAGACCACGGTCGGGGTGGCCTCGGTCCAATGGGAATTACCCACCTTAAGGCAAAGGCAGAATCTCCGGGACGACTTAAGGATCCCAAAATTGTCAACCAGGCGTGGGAACGTCGCCCGGTGTCGAGAAGAGCCATTGTGCCTTGACATGTAGGCGCCGTCGGTAAAGATGCGTTAACATTCACGAAGCTCCAGCAAGTATTATACTTAGAATTATTTAAACTGTCCGAGTTTTATCAAATTAGTCCATTCAAAAAGCGACTTTACTGTAAAAGCAAGAAGGTTCACAATCTAATGGCAGTTTTCTAAAAAAGGAGGACATCTTAAATAATTTCATCTATACTATACAATGTAGTGTTGTGTTCCTGTAGGTGAGCAAGTTTGGCAGAGCTCCCGAGGCGAGGGACCTATATTTACCCCTTTTGCTGTCAACACAGTGAATCCTCATATTTATAAAGAGTCGGCAACTCGCACGTGACTGCTTTGGAGTTGCGAGCGTCTATAGGCTACGGACCTACGGTGTCCACTTAGGTGGACCATCAGGCGGACCGCACGCTTGTTTGTCAGAGCCGTTGTATAAAAAAAAACATATTAGAGCGCACCTGTGTGACGGTGAAGGCGCCGGCGATGCAGAAGTCGTGCACGATCTCCTTGTTGAGGTTGAGGTCGCGCTGCGTGGAGGTGTCGTAGAGCACGACGGCGACGGCGGGGTCGGCGGGGTCGTCGCGCGGGCCGGGCGCGGCCACCAGCACCTCGCCCGGCAGTCGGCGCTGCACCAGCTCCGCGCCCACCGCGCTCGCCGCCAGCTCCTCCGCGCCCTCCAGGCGGCACAGGATCGCCTGCACCCCAACCATTTCAAAACGGGCTTTTTTAAATCAAAAATGGAATTACTCTTGGCCAGCATCTAGCCAGGGGCACGGGGGTGACACGCGAAGGAAACTAAGCGCTGTGGGTAAGTATGTGTGCGTGCGCTGTCGGTACACGCGTCATTTGTTTGCGCGAGTGCGTAGCGCGGACGAATCGCGAGACGCGACGGTAACCCGATCGTAACCCGGCCTGTCAGCCTGGGCCTGTCAGGGACGAGGTAACTGACCTCGGTGCGGGGGGTTCGTGTCTGTTCTGTATGTATTTAATACTATTATACCATGTGCTAGGGGGCAAAGATGGGGCCGACAGTGAAGCGAGCTCACCCAAAAAATTGCCTATGCATTCGTGTCTTAAATATGGTAGTAATACAAGTTCCGAAAAAGTCTAACCTAACCTACAAAAATACTAAATCGTACTGACTGAAATACTAAACGTGCGAATGTCCATGTACGACTAATTCGGAAAGTTAGTATTTTAGTCGTTTGTTTAGTTTTTCTGTCTACCGGTTTATTATTTTTCTTTCAAAACTAAAAACATTTGTATTGACGGCCCGGGTCAGCGCGCGTCTTACTAAAGGCTTGGACACACCTAGTGATGTGCCGTTACCGTAACTTACGGTAAGAGAGAGAATTTTGGGGTAACGTTCTGGGTAATGTTCTCCGTAACGGTAATTATCGAGAAAGTAGTCTAAGTTTTCAATTTTTTCAACTTTTTTTAAAGTAATCGTATTTTAATTAGTATTAAGAATCTACATAAAAAAAAACATAACAGTCAGAATGAAGGAACTAGTAAATTACCAAAATTACCGTAAGTTACCGCCGTAAATTACCGAGAATGTTCTCCGGAAACGTTCTCAGGGAATGTTTCCTTTTATTTTATTTTACTTTAAGTATTCGTTTAAATACAGTACAAGCTATTGAATGAAACCAATAATTTTAAAAAAATGTACTTATATTAAGTAGAAGTCCATACTTCGACGAAGTGAGAGGCATGGTTGATTTTGGGACTCATGTTCAAATAGAGTTCAAAGGAAAAGCAATAGAGGGAAATGGAACACAATTTTTGACAGGTAACTTTGTTTAGACTAGTTAGGAGGTCAACATATCAAAAGTCCCCCAGTCCCCAGATTTCATAAAAAAAGCTCGTAAACGGCATAAGTAATCCACACAAAATCTACAAAAAGTTTCTATACACTTTTTAAGGGGGGAACATTAAATTCTATGATAATTTAAGTGCATCCTCATTTCTTTATTTTTCAACATTTTTAAAAACAAAAATACTATATTTATGCACTTAACGAGCTCTACTCAACGATACCTTGATGGGGTTGGAAAGTATTTACCCGTTAGTTTTTAAGGGTGACCCCCATGCAGCTAAAGAGGAACGTGAATAAAAAAAAAGAACTTCCTCATAGAGCCTCCCTTGAGTATCAATTTATCCTAAGTTATCTGCATTGTGTAAGAATTCGTGTCTTCAAATATGACTTGTGTCATCCCAAACAAATATACTTGCGGAGAACGTTACCGAGAATTTACTGTAAGTTACGGTAATTTTCAACGATGAGAATTGCCGTAAGTGGGTAATTTAGCCATAGGAATTTGAGCCTTTTGCACTATAGTTTAAAGTGCTACAACGAGAAATGTATAAACTTTGAAACGCTGTTCTGCCCAGACGAGGAAACAATAGGGACTGATTTTCAGAAATATGATACTTGACTATATGATTGTTTCTGACAATAGCCGAAACATAATTGCTTTAAATTTTGTCGATAGAAAAAAAATCCAAAATTAAGTCTATGTTTTCCTTTTTTTACTCAGCCTACTAAAACAACGCATTAACGACACGATTAAAATAATATGATGTTATTTTACCTCATCTAAACTCTGTCAAGAGGAAATTTAATAAACCTGCACACAGTCAGATATTTAACGAGATTTGTCTAAAAAAGTCATTCTCGAAGAGTGTTGCATCCCGTTTTGTCGTGAGCGAAAAACATAAGGGCTCTTTCAACCGATATATCGCTTTAATTATAAAACCTAATCTATGTATAGAAGGCTCAATTGCTCTAATTTACGATCGTACCAACGGTACCAAATTTCTTACCCACAAGATCGCGAGGACCTGGACCGATTTTTGAGTGTCGAACGCTCGATTTTTCACTCAACATCTGTCAAAACGTCATAGTTTTTTGACGGATCTCGGGTGAAAATTCGAGCGTTCGACTCTCAAAAATCGGCCCCCTGCACTTAGTTTTTTTTACACGACTGCCCAAAAAAGGAGTGTTTAACCTGACTGTGGCTATTAAGGAATTTATACGTAACACTCCAGGTGCAATGTATGTTTTTATTTATTTGACCTTAAACAATACACTTTGCCTTAAAATATGTAGCGAGCAATGTTCACTTTGGGGTTAATTTTTGAGAAAAGAGTATATTATGCAGGTGTTATATTATAATACCTGCGCAGGAAGTTTTCTGAACTGTGGCTCGAGAATCTTGATCTTTCTTAAGTCCACTACGTCATCGTCCCCGTGGTCGCCCAGGAACACGGCCGCGGTGTCATCTTCGATTTCTAGAATTTTCGCTCGCTGCCAATCACCGTCGTCTAAATTAACTGCATACCTATAGGAATGAAATTATGCCACTTATTTTCAAAATATGCGACTCCTTGATACTTTACTCATAAGAAATAAGAAAACGTTTTATCTTACCATGCATTTTTAATTATCATATTTTTATCAACGGGTGTACCACCACGTTTGTAATATGTCTCCATATCAGCAAGTAATGTCTCGAATGCATCCTGCAGTCAGAAATGTATACACCTTACACACTGTATGTCTACAGATGATATTGAATAACTTCATTATATTTTATACTTACACTGTAATTTGGCCCTACGATTCGGAGCCAAATTTCAAGTGTGGAATTGGCAACGGTAACGAAAACGTTCCAAAAATCATCTTCTGGGAACTTGAGTGGCGGTAAATCACTATCGATGATGTCATCTAACACACTGTTATCTGCGAACAGTGGCAGCGCGCCCTGCAAACGAGAACCACTCAACAACACTTGACCACTTATATTATACATTTCTCTACACAAACAACTCTCTACTGCTCTAAACATATTAAAGTAAATATATAATAATTTCCTTATTCATAGCATAACCAACTTTCTCATTTATATAAGTACAAAATTAATTTATACAAGTATAAATAGCTACAAGATCTACAACGTCACTCTCTATGTCATGATTGGTGCAACGTGCAAGTTATTTGACCTTTTGAAAATTAATCAAAACGGTGATTATTATATTATGAAATAATATATGAAATGATATAGTGCGTGTCGTCCACGAAGTTGCGCCCCTCCACAGCCCAATCCGTACACTTGCGTATAATTAGTATGAGATTCGCTGTGGAGGGGCGCGGCGTCCTGGATGACACACACACACACTATAGCTATGCGATGATAACGTTTTTGTAACAAACGAAAATTATGATATATTTTGTATCACTTATCTCTAATTGTATCTACGAACGTGATTATAAGATGTGTGTGTATGTCTAATAAATATAACACATATAGAGGTATGTACCGTTTAACTGAGACCGCTCCTCTCCGGGAGAGGGACAAAAGGTCAACCTGGTAAAAGGGGTTGACCTCAAAGAATAGCGGACGGGTAGCGGGCGACAGATCCCTGCCTCCCACTGCCCTTCCGCACGGTCTATTTTAAGCGGTGTCCGTACTTTGTATGAAACTTTTAATGTGTAGAAAGTGGTGTAACTAAAGAAAATACCTACTAATTTCCTTTCAATATGTCAAGTCAAAATATTCTTTATTCAAATAAGCCTAGCAACTAGCACTTTGGATTACATTCCAACATCTATAAATCATTTACGTCTATATCTCACTTCACTTTATTATCTCTAAGAAGACCTAGATTACTCCCCATTGACATACCTACAAGCCTCGCCAAGGTTTTACCTACGATGGGTATAAATATGCCAAATGTTTTTGTGTTATTAATTTTGATCGTGCTCCAGAAGTAAGTATACCTACCCGACAGATTTCACCCGTGCATTCCCGTCTAGGTCAAACATGAATTTAATTCATATTTTTCGGACTTAGAAACCATCGCTCGGTTAAAACGTAATAGGTATTTAGAATGATTTTCGCGAGTGGCCTTATTTGATCTCTGACAATGATTATGTCAATTCGTAATCCGGTACGGTAGGTAGGTATAGTACGTGTCATCCAGGAAGGCGAGGCGCGCCCCTTCATAGCCCAATCCGTACAAAATTGTGCGTAGATTAGTATGAGATTCATGTGAAGGGGCGCGTCGTCGTCGTGGATGAATGCTTCATGCAAAAATGGGTATTCTCTGTAAAAACTAAGTCGGATCCAGCCAAATTTAAACGACATTTAAGTTAGAGCTGAGCGTTTTTTTCAATAAGCGTTTCGTAAAACGCTTTCGCTTACAGTAACGGAATAACAGTTTCTTATGAGAACAAAAAACAGTTTTTATAAAAACGACCACCAAAGCTGCAATGCAACGCAACAATGAAACTACACTACATGAAAATAGAAACGAAACTCATAACTGACATAACTCAAACTATAACCTATAACTGTTTCATTGATGTAGCGATCGAAACGACGAAACGAAACAAAACTTAGCTTTGTTCGGGTGGGCGCGCTTTTTGCCAAAAAAGTTTTGAATTGATGATTGACAAAAATGCGCTCTATTCGCAAGACATTAAGGCTTAATTTTGAAAATTCATTCATAGATATTTCTTTCGTTCGTTTCGTTTTGTCGGGCGCCGCAGTGAAAAAAACTAGTTACTTTTGAAACTGTTTCGTGAAACTGTTTCCAGATAATAAAAAGCTGTTACGTTTCGTTACACTTAAAAGTCGCAACGAACCAGCTCTTATTTAAGTTTCTAAACACAATCAGACGCACTGATGAAATCTGTCGGGTAGCTCTGTTCCACATATTTATATTAGAAGTCAGTGATTTATAGACATGGGTCACTACACGCATCTATATACCTAACGAATAGAGGAGGGTGTTGAAAAAAAGAAGCCTATACGAGTGGTGTCAAAGAGATCTTTACATACCTCTTTCTTTGGAAGAAGTACTAAAAGTCCATTAACCACTCTGTCTTTTATTATTCGAGGACAATTTTCCACCAGTTCATGCCAGTTACCGGGCAAATTCTCTCCAAACTTTTCTCTAAAAACATAATTCAGCACTAAATGACCACTTCTTTTATATGTTAAACAACAAAGAGTAAGTACACCTATAACAGTACAAAATGTATGTTAAATGGGTATATATAAATGAAGTACAAACACAGAACTGCGTGATTGACTTGTAATATTTACCATGCATCATGCATTTTGGGCTTTTAATTAATTTGATTTGACGCAAATAATTATTAGGTAGTTAAAAGCAGAGTTATTAGTATTTAGTTAATGATCGCAATGGGGAACTTGATTTTTGATCAATAACTTCGGTCTCTCTCGAGGGCCAGATGTATGTTTGGGGCACAAAGTCTTTTGATATGACCATCAAAAATGCCAGCAACGATTGTCAAAACAGGGCGTGATTAATCGAGCGTCGAAATGCCACCTCAAGCTTATGGCTTATGGTGTGAATGGCGATGCCGCCACGCAGTTTCTATATAAATTGATGGCCGCCTATTATTCAAACAATTCACAAAATTTCAAAAACTATAATATTGCTAATTTCGATTATATTGTAATAACTTGATATGCGACTTTTTTTCATGCAAGTTCCCTATCGTGCATCAGTATACAAGTACATACAAAATTAAAATATTTCTACTGCACTATAAAACCAGAAAAATAAGACGAAAGATAATAAATCAGATGTATGTACCTATACAAATGTGGCACAGTGCTAGCCCACAAGCCAGCTTCATGTTCCGCGACCAGGTCCGCCAGGTAGGCTACGGCCTTGCTAGAGGAAGAGGTGGACTGGCCTCCCGACCCTGAACCTTCGATCTCCATGAGAAGCTTCACCGCCGCCACTTCCTTAGCCAGCTCTTCCGATGGCGACGAGTCCGGATATGACACCGCCGTGTAGGACGTACCAACCTGCATATCGTATATCTATTAGCTATCATTTCTGTTCCGAGCGTATTATATAATATTAAAAAGAAATTGTAGCTTACCTTAATTGAGCAGTCGTAACTGACGGGTCCTCGTTTCGGTCGTATATCGTGGACTTTGTAAACAGGCTGAGCTAAGCCCAGCTTGCGACAAGTCCACTCCAGCTTGGCCACTGAAGAACTGGAGTCTGGCGGAGGCTCCAGGCTATCCGCTGTCCCCACATGGGTTACGGCACCACTGTGTTCCTATAAATATTTCTAGTTTTTATTGGGCACGGTGTATGTTTGTATTGGGCACGATTCTTGGGCCGCGCCCACTGTACCTAGGCTGCGACTTTCTACAGCGTCACAGATGCGTATTAGAATAGCACCGCAAAGTGAGAATATTCGAGCTAGTAGATAAGGGAGGAGATATGACAACCTCGACCTATGTTCTGCAACACAGTTAAGTAGCCAAATTGGTAAAAAAAAATTGTGAGATCTAAACATTGTAATGTAACTGTATCTCGAAAATGTTTTTTTCTTAAAATAACACTATTGTCCTAACTTAAATACCTAATTATTAGGTATTGGCAGGGGCGGCCCACTTCGCGATTGCGTCGCGCCGCAACAAGTACCCCTTCTGGCGGCCGCTTCATTGTTTATTGTTTATTTATTCAAGTGTACATCTGTAACTTACAGCTAAACGCCAAAGCGTTACAGATCTTAATCTAAAAGCTTAATTATATGTATATACATAAAAGAAAACTAAAAACAAAATAAGAAATCGGTACATTATATACTAGTGACAATTCTTACATTCGTGTATCAAACACGATAATTTCGAAGTGAAAAGATCACAGTGCGGCGCTGTGTCCAGCACGGAGTTGAGGACGGAGAGCGCGGTCGAGAGCGGCGCGTGCTGGAGTAACTCGGTGCGCGCGCGCGGCCGGGCCAGCAGCGGCGCGTGCCGCAGGCGAGATAGTGCGCACGGCGCATATAGACGTACAACGTCTTCTACCAAGCCTGAGCAGTCGATTGTGTTGTGAATGATGCCCAATGCAAACTTTACTACGGCTAAATAACGCCTCACTTTTAAAGAATCAAATCCTAGCATTCCTAATAAGAATAGCGTCGGGTAAAGATACGGATAGAGGGTATTTTCCTTTTTGTACAGACTTCTTAAAAACTTTTTTTGCACTTGCTCTATCAATAATGTGTACTTTGCCTCGTTCGGAATCCAGACCGCGACATTAGATTCTAGCACACTCCTCACCAAGGCCGTGTACAGAGCTCGAAGAGCCGATGGGGTAAGATGCTGGGAGTTTCGCAGCACGAAGCCCAAACTTTCATACGATAGAAAGTGATGAAGCGTGTGATTTGCGTGCGATGGAAAGAGATGGCCACGTTTAGGGACGTTTGGCTCGCCTCGCGCGGATTTTTGTTAACAGTGAGGCTTTGGAAATTCCTCCCCTAAGGGGGTAAAACAGGGGTGCAAAGTTTGTATGGGGGGCAATATTTTTTTTAAGGTACAGACTTGAAACTTTGTACAAAGACTCCTTAAAATAAGACAATGAAAGTTATATCTGCGTTTTTAGGGTTCCGTAGTAAACAAGGAACCCTTATAGTTTCGCCATGTCCGTCCGTCCGTCCGTCCGACCCCCGTTTTTCTCAGTAACCGTTAGTGCTAGAAAGCTGTAATTTGGCATGAGTATACATATCAATGTCTAAGCTCAACTATGTCGATACTGTGATTAATGGCTGTTTACTGGCCCGCTCTAAGGCCCTTCTGCAACGCATTCAGAATGCTTGCGCCCGTTTCTGCTTCCCCATACCCCCACGTACTCACGTTACCCCTTATATCAATCATGGTGGGATGCTGAAAATGGAGGCGCGTCGTTTGCTGCATTTTGCGTCATTGCTTTTCGGCGTGGTTAACTTTAAACAACCCTCGTACCTCTTTCACAAATTAAAATTCTCCACTCGCCCAACTAGAGAAGCTATTCGGCTTATCTGTCCGAGACACGGCAGGTCTGCAGCATTTCGTGGCAGTTTTCACTACTCTGCTACGAAATGCTGGAATAACATACCTCCTCCTATTCGTAACTCCAATACTCTATTTACTTTTAAACTCAAGTTCAAAAAATACCTTTTTAGCTTGCAACTGCCGTGTCCATAGTGAAAATGTTTTTGAGATAATTGGTTTTAATATTTACACATGCTAATATTGCTATCCCAACATCCTCTCTTCGTACACCTATCCTTCCCTTTGTAACCCATTTCATCCCCCGTTATATAGCTAAAAGTTTATAGTCTAAGAAATGTTTAATTATAGTGCCTACTTTTAAGTCGCAAAATCACATGCTTCTGTTCTGAGCTATCTTCCGGCCCTGGGCCCCACAGAAGACCAGCGCTGTGGTATATCTATGCCACAGCATATGCTGAGTGGTGTCCATTTGTAGCCACCATGACAGCACCTAGTATTAAGTTATTTCTCTTCCATATTGTGTAATTTTAAATATTTTATTCTTTTACTTTGTTTTTTTTTTTGTATTATTTAATTTTCTTCTGGTGCTGTGTGTGTTGGCTTATCAATAAATGTTTTTCTATTTTCTATTTCTAATGACGCCGACAAAACGGTAGAATAAAATCTTTAAAAAAATTTTTTTTAGGGTACCTCCCCTACATGTAAAGTGGTGGTGCAATTTTTTTTTCTGCCAAACCCCATCGTGTGGGGTATCGTTGTATAGCTCTTTTAAAAATATTATAATGTTGGATCCGAAGTCTTTAAGACAGCCTTAAACAGCTCCACTGACAGCCGCCTGTCAGTTTGCGCGGCAATAGCTCATTGACATTAGATTGACATCTCGATGTAAGCTTGGATAGATGGCTAGGCGCGTTGATTCTTGCTTTTGTATTGATGAATTGTTGATTTAATGTAGATTCCTTGTATTTTTGTAAAAACAGCGATTATAATTTGTTAATTAGTGATTTCGGTTGTTTCATTGCCAAAATCAGAAGTGAGACACGTTTATCTAACTGCCCACAAAGTTGAGGTCAAACATGGCTACTCGCTTGTTTTTTGTAATGGCTTTGAATTGTTTCAAGTAATGAATCAATCGTATTCATAATCAGTAGAAATTTGATGTTTCGATACGTAAGCAACATTGACGATATGTAAGAAATGCAACCGAATCAGATCTCGTCACTGTCACTGCGCAGTCGCCGGTACTACGTAGCCGGTCGGATCGTATTTTGTTTATTCGTGTTTTCTCCACGGCAGAATTAAAATCATCTCATAAAGAAAACGTGTTTGTAACTATAAGCGGTGTTGCAACACTTCACGATCGAAGTCAATGCTGCATTGATACGAAATGACGCAGTAGCTACAAAGCTTTAAACACTTGTGGAACAATTGGTTCCATGGTGATGTTTAGTGTTCACAGGTCAGATATTCATCGGAAAGGTGAAGTAAGAGCTGCCTTGCAACGGTACACAAGCCCTACAGTATGCAGTTCCAAGTTTTAAATGCATGACATGTCATCGGGTATATAAATGTGGGAATCAGTGAAATACAGCGAGCGGCAAGTGTCATTGTCTGTAGCTTGTGTGGATACTGCAGGTTTCTATTGTCATACAAGGGGTAATGTACAAGCTGGTAACTATTTGCCCAAAGTCAGTGCTCTACTATACAAACAGGTAACAAATAGACTTTGTAATCAGTAAGGAAATGGATTTTTGGCATAACTTTGTTAGTTATGTGACTGTGTAAAGTTTGTAGTTGACTGTTAATCTGAGATAGTTAATAGATGAACCTATTTCATACAAAATCAAACAAAAATTCAGTAGTGTGGTATGTGCACTAGCTTATGAATTTTCAATGGTAAGGAATTAAGTTTTGAAGTGCAGTAGAAATATTGAAAGTCGGTAGTTGAGTGAGCTAACTGTAGTTGGCTCCTAGGTATTTGGATGGACACTAAGTTGTTGATAGTGACTTCCACTTTATTTTAATTCTTTTGAGTTGAATTACCTTTTGCACATCAATAGTAACCGCTAAATGACTGTACAAAAAAAAAGTACTTTTGCAAGTTGTATTTCAAGCAGCTATAGAGTGATCTGAGTGATACACAATCAGAGATGTGCAAAATACCTTAAAAAAAGTATTTAAATACAAAATGCAAATAGTTTTTCAAATTTACTATTTCAAATGCAAAATACAAAATACTTTTACTTTTTGTATTTTAAATACCAAATACAAAATACGTATTTTCAAAATACTTTATTCAAATAAAATACCTTTAATTTAGATGATATTTGTGTTCTTTATTTTTTATTTATTTATGATTTTAACATTGTAATTGCTCAAAAAGAGCATCCGATCCGACATGTTGCGTCTTGTGAGAACGAATGATCATGCCACCCTATGGAAATACTCTTTCCACATGTGCGGAACTGGGTAGACAAGTGTTAAACTTTAGGAATACCCTTTTATTATCAAGGAACTGCTGATTATTATATCTCAACAGTAGACCACTACCTAAATCCAATACTTTCTTTTTGATAAATAATAAAATAATTTTAACGGTGTCGAAAAAGAAAGACCGGTAATCCAAGTATTTTAAAATCAACCTCGTCTCGTTCCAAAGATAACGTCCATATTGTTTTGTCACTCGCAAGGATGCAGCACTTGCAGGGCCTCAAGTGGCTAATCCTTGACGAATGACACATTTACATGAAAAGTTGAGTGGTAATGTTGGCGAAACTTAGCAGTAAAGTATTTTGCATTTTACAAATACAAAATACACCTCGAAAAGTATTTCAAATAAAATACAAAATGGTTTTCTTAAAAAGGTATTTAAATACAAAATATAAAATACCTATTTTGCATTTTGTATTTGTATTTGAAATACAAGTATTTCAAATAAGTCGCATCTCTGTACACAATACTAGTAAAGAGTATGTCACATATGACATTTTCTAAGTAAAGATTTAGTGATGTAATTTGGAGTAATGCGTTAAGTATCAGTCATTAAAATTGTGGTATGGAATTATGGATGAATCCACCACAGTTAGTGGTTGTGGTTATTTCCTAACATTTTTGTACATTGAGTTTTGATTTCAGAGACTGTGAGATGCACCTTACAGCATAGGTACATAGAATTTATGAGCAACGGTCACCAGTCAGGTGGTCAAAAGAAAAGCAAGGAAATACATGAGAGTTGCTCCACCGACAAGAGCTTGGCTCTTAAATTAATGATGATGATGATGGTACAAGTCATGGATGCTGTTGGGATTACTGAGTGAAGGTCCAGAGTGAGTACTGAGTGAATGCTGAGTTGGATCGACACATCTCATGTTAAGTTGCAATGTAAATGATAGCGCTGTGCCCTGCAACATTATTAAATTAGTAAGTAAGCTAAGTGCCACATAGTATGTGTTGTGCACTGTTGTGACTAGTAGGTACATGTAATTTACCTACAACTTAATTTTGAATTTCATACTTAGGCAGTGTCTACTATAGGGTAGACAGAGATCCTATTTGGGAACATGCTTGTGCTCATTTATGTAGGTGTACATGGGATGCATTGGTGACATATAAGTGTAACCACACTCTAGATGATGGTAGTTCAAATTGGGTTGAAATAAAACTGCTCAACCAAGATCACTAGATCGCAAACTCTTAGGGTATTTCAGTGTTTAAACTGCCCGCGTGGTCGTGTCGGAGGTTTCCCCTGGATTTTCCCCAGGCCACCCTCCAACAAGCTGATG
Source organism: Cenopis cana (assembly GCA_951800055.1). Classification (NCBI taxonomy): domain Eukaryota; kingdom Metazoa; phylum Arthropoda; class Insecta; order Lepidoptera; family Tortricidae; genus Cenopis; species Cenopis cana. The sequence continues at coordinate 7,818,664 of OX637476.1, read as the reverse complement.
ACACTGAATGTGAAATTAATGACTGGTTGAGGCTGAAATTCTTGAGACAAAGTGAGAAGCTTTGACTAATGTTTTTTAATGTCATAAATTACATTGGACTTTACCGATGAAATATTGTTCTGTTCTTTAGTACTTTTGTGGGAAAGTTTTACTACTTGCAAGTCTTTATTGTTCATGTGTAATGTTTCTTTACTTATGTGTATGTGTGTTAGCTTGTTTTGAAACAAGTTTGCAGGTCAGGTTTTGCCAGATTCCTGAAAATAAATTAGAAATGAAGTTTTGTGTACCGGTGTTGGTCCGGATGTCATGAAATGCATGGTGTGGTACCATGGGACTGGCCTTATGTTGGATATGGATGGTGGCCATAGTTTAATCGTTTACACATGATGGCCTGGTTGATTTGGAGATTGATGGAGTTACATCGATGAGTAATTTATAGCTGTGTACAGTCGGCAATGTAAGCTCATACAAAAGGTGAAGTTTGGAAACTTATTTTATCTTTGTTCTGTGTATGCCAACTTAGAAGTTTTGACCTCACATATGAATCAAAAGGTGCAGTATAATATTAATGCAATGGACGAGGTAATATTTTGGATTTGTTGAGATGACAAAGCAATGTGTCATGAAAACCACTGTATTTAACATGCCTGAAAATACCTACCCTGTATTTAAATACTTCTTGAATTTATTTAACTTGGCATTTTGTAATTTGCATTTGTATGTGTCCATTTGAAATGCTATTCTGCATAATGCTATTTTGGACAACTTGTATGTTAATGATTGAACACTTGTAGCAAAAGCCTTGTTGATCTTAACTTGTTAAAGTCAAATGTGATATGGAGTTGTTTTAGTAAACTGAACACTTTTAGTGAGTTCATGAGTTGTAAATTGCAGACTGGTGGCCCTGTGATCTGCGACTTCACATGATTGCATAGTGTGGTGTGAATGAATAAAGGTCATCATCAAGGGCTTATTTGTTGATCTGCCTATTTGATGGACATCTTATGACTCATGGGAAATGATTATTTGGAAGAGATTTATTTGGCTTGATAAAATGTTACTTGCATTGGCTTAATTACTTGTGTTGTGTTTGTGTCTGTGTGTTACAGTGAAGCTTTTGCCTAGTGGAGGTGGCAGTATGGGCTGGAGGCCTAGAAATGTTTATATGAGTCAGTGAAGGCCGAACGGGGCAAAAATAAGATAAAGCATAGCAGGAATGGCATTGCATTATGGTTTATGATGTACAACTGTATGTTTCACTAGAATTGTTGGATGGTAAGCATAGTATGCTCTTTTGGCTAGGTGGAGCCAAGATTGGTGAAAGGTCTCTGTTAAAAGCTGAATGCAACAAGCTAAAGGCACAGCGAAAATGGTGCGTATTGGGGAAGACTTATATCTGTTAGTGGATTAATACAGTGATGTTCACTTTATTTTATGTGAATGGGTTTAATGAACTACATTCGATTGTGACTAACTGTAATTGTCGTGTTCATGAATGTAATCATAATTGGATCTGATTGTGTTTGCTTTTTGCAGCGATGGTTTACTGTGTGAAGAGGATGCTGTGTGCTGCGGTTGACATGCAAGTCCTCTGTAGCCAGACATTTGCTTTCGAGTGGATGCTGGTCATACACCCCTTTTTCTGGACCCTATCCTGTTAATGCTGTGAAGAAGAGAGCGATGCCTGGAGGCATGCGCTACTCACTGGAGCGGTTGGACTCAATGAACTACAGTTCATGAGCGTGTTCCAGTATGTGGTAATGTTTAATGTTTAGAGGATAGTGGTTAATCATACGCTGCTTTCATTATTGCACCTGAGGATTGTGATTCTGTTTATCATAAGACTAAACCTCCCCTCCTTCTATTGTTTTGAGTCAAAACACATTCTAGCCACTCTCATAGTTTTTCTTAAAGCCTCCCTGTGATAGGATAGGACATCCATCTACCGTTACATCTCTGACTGACTACATCTCTTTTATGATGAAACGAATCACAGCAGAGCGTTAATGGTACAAGCAAGCTACCAGTGGCGGCACGTCAAAAATATTCTTAGGGAAGGGAATAATTTGCCTTTCTTATTCCTTATGAGCCATAGTAAAAGAACTGGACTGGCTGGAAAATAGGCAATTGAGTTATATGGACGCTCCGCCACTGCAGGCTAATGGGATGCTCTGCTGACGTTTTACTTTGAACAGATTTACAAGTTAATGATGACGTTTTACTTTGACCTGACTGACATGCATGTCTCTGTCGATGTTTACTGTGAGCACTGTGAGCAGGTTGACACGCTAACTATGGTGCCTCTGTCGACGTTTACATGGTGCGGGTTAACAAGCACTTCACGTGTATGCGGATTAACGGGTTGTTGTGACGGCTCCGTTAACGTTTTACATAGTGCGGGTTAGCAAGCATTTTACATGTATGCCGGTTAACAAGTGGTTACGATCCTTGTTAACGGAAGACGGGATCTAGGGACGCCTATCCCGTAGCAGGCGGGAATGGAGGACGCTTCTACCCGTAGTGACGAAGTGGGAGCTGCGGTTCTCATCTTGCGTCTGCAGACGGGTCGTGAGGGCTACCTCTGTCCGTACGCAGGAATTGTGTATCCTGCTAAGGCCATGGCAATGTTAATTTAAAGGTTTGAATATAAGCTGATGTATGATCGCATGATGATTGAGTGAATTATGATGAGGCTGATGCACACTATACTGTGGGTCTCATTCACGTCACGCCTCATCTTTTATGGATGACTGAGCTATGAAGACGATGGTAATGCGATGTTGAATGGAGACGTTTGATCATTGTGAACGTTTGATTGAACGACGATGGAAAATACGGTTGTATTGAACGAGTGATAGAATGGAGGTACAAAAAAAAGGTTCCTCTTGTGCCTGTGGGTACGGAACCTTAGAAAAAGGTTTCAGATGATTGAGATTGAGAAAGTTGTTGCAGATACGAGACGTGTCTTGCTGCTGGTTCTCAGCAGGTCACCGAGCGCGAGCAACGAGCATCAGGGCTGGTGCCGGAGCTCGAGGGAGCTGTCGACCCTCCCGCGACGCAGCTGTCTTCTGGCGCCGCGTGAGGACGGGCGTTGCTGATGAAGATCGGAAGATGCAGTCGAGGACGATGCAGCGTCAGGAACGGCCGTGTTGGATCCGAAGTCTTTAAGACAGCCTTAAACAGCTCCACTGACAGCCGCCTGTCAGTTTGCGCGGCAATAGCTCATTGACATTAGATTGACATCTCGATGTAAGCTTGGATAGATGGCTAGGCGCGTTGATTCTTGCTTTTGTATTGATGAATTGTTGATTTAATGTAGATTCCTTGTATTTTTGTAAAAACAGCGATTATAATTTGTTAATTAGTGATTTCGGTTGTTTCATTGCCAAAAATAAGTTTTCTAAAAGCATTTTTTGATTAAAGAATTGGTTAGCGTGATATTAAGCTTTGAAGTGATAATTTTTGCTATGGTCAAGTGTCCCCCCCCCCTGCCAGCTAAACGGTGGCTACTAGGAGATCAGGCGAGACGATGAATTTAAAAGGAAAACTATCACAGCTAAGTAGACATTACTAGTTATCGAGTAATAGTCGAACTTCAGAAATGTACTTTGCAAAAGCAAACTTTCGTACAATTTCCATTGATACCTTAGATAATGTTATTAATTCTTTCAAAAACATGGTAAAAATAAGTTTGCGAACTTTTTATTTAAATTTTCGTCTCCTAAAGAGTTGAAAATGGGGGTGAAATATTGTATAGGGAGTGTTTTTCTTTAAAGTGAGAGTCCTCAAACTTTGTATGAAAGTTCCTTATAATAATATAAAAAAGTAATTTAAGCGTTTTTCGAAATTCATCCCCTAAAGGGATCAAAAAGGGGTTTAAAGTTTGTATGGGGAGCAAATGTTTTTTAAGTGATGTACTTCAAACTTCTTACAGAGAATCTCTGTTTAAATACAGCAAAACTAATTTCAGCGTTTTTCGAAATCAAAATTTAAAAAAAAACAGATTTCAGAATTTTTCATAATTCGCCCTCTGAAGGGATGAAAACAAATTTTATTTTCAACGAGACTTATTGAAACTTTGTTTATAGGCCTAGCATTAAATTACGAAAAAAGTAATTTCAGTTTTTGAAGAAAATTCTAACGCGATGACCGATCTCTACGCAGACGAAGTTGCGGGCCACAGCTAGTGTGTAATAAAATATCATGCCATCCCCAGAAAGTACAAGTTACACTTACCACGAAATCATTATTGGTGGCTGGAAGTGGCAAGGGTATCAGGTCAACAGTGTTCAGTCGGTCTCTGAGGTTAGACAGTCTCTGTGACGCTGACATTTTGCAGCTTTGCTTGATGTCTGACTCATTCTCACTTCGCATGGAATGTTTCACCTGTAACTAATTAAATTGCCAGGATATGAGAAAGGGATGAAAGCTATTGGTATCATAATATCCTCACCACCTAAAACCCTTATTTAACTATATACAAATACAAAATGTTCTGGTAGTGGATGCATAATACATATATGAATATAAACTTTTAATTAAAGACTCTGCCTATATGAACTGTTTTGTGTGTCACATTGAGGGCAGACGGCAGAGTTTGAACAGACTACAATAGTTTAATAAACTGTCTTATCACATTGTACATACCTCTTCAGAAACCGTGTTGACTGGGAGTCTTTCTGGCTCCCTGACTGGTGCAGAGGGATTTGCTTTTGGAACTGCATTATATACTGTTCTTTCCGTTCTGTCAGTATTTTCTGTCAATGGTTTCGATGTCGTTTTCGTTACAGCTTGTTTCGTTTCGTAAATTGCGTAATTCGGTTTACTAAATTTATTATTGTGCTAAAATGAATAGATAATCATTATTACCCCCACAGAGTTATTACTATAACAAAAAATAAAATTTGCTAACAAAATTGGTGACAATCTACAAAGTTCCGAAAATAGATAACAGCTAACCATAAAAATTTAAACTGCTTTTGAAAACAGTTGATATTATGATGATATGTCTGATAATGATGCAACCAACCTTATTACTATAATTATTGTTAAATGGTGTTCCGCCTTTCGCTCTGTAATATTGGTTCGAGTACTGATTATTGTAATTATAGCTTGCCGCGTTGTAGCTGGAATATGAACCAGTGGTAGCTGGTTTTCGCCACGAGCCTTCTTTCTTAGGAAAACGATTCTAAAACATAAAATTATTATAATGAATTAAATACATCATTGGAGTGAAAATGAGAGATATCAATTGTTAACAGCTTACAGTGAAATTAAACCTTGGTGTTGGTTTCTTGCTAGTCTTTTGGCGCGACACCATAGCGGCAATGTGCTGGGTTTCCTGACTTGCTATAGCATCAACATACCATTCCCCGTTCACCTGTGATACTTTAAAACCAGGCACGTCCACAAAGAGCCTATCCAGTGTTGGATAACCCAACTTTTTAAATGGTATCCACTCTCCTTGAAGTTCCCGGTAATCCCCTGTGAACATAAAGCACTGTAATATTTAAAAAATACTAATTTACAGGAATTTAAACATTTATAGTCCAGTTTTTCTAATAAACCAGAACTAAATTCAGGTTAAGGTTGTCTGGAAGAAATCGCTCTTTAGCGATAAGACCGCCTGTTGTTTGCCTCTACTTATTGTGATTTTGTACTGTGCTGTGTCCTTTAATTGAGGTGTGCAATAAAGAGTATTTGTATTGTATTATAAATTTTGGTAGTGAAAATGTGAAAATACAGCAATAATTTCAATTCACTACAGACTTAAATAAAATATAGCAATACATATATTGTAATTGGTCATGGGATGCCCGCATGGCATTGCTTATGGGAGGCAGCCCAGTACCAATCATTGTGCCATTCTCTGGAGGAGGCTGCCGATGCTGTTCATATTGTAATTATTCCATGCTGCCAGAAACATGTTTGCACGAAAAGTTTACATGCTGCAACCATGATATATACAGGATGTTGAACATGGATGCTACTAGGATGTAGCAAAATGTTAAAACTTAACCTTAAAAGGTATATTCCTACTTTCCTACTTTATAAACTGAGCACTTAGTAGTTACACAAATGTGGTGCCTAACACATTCTGTGCCAAAACCACTGTCAGTTATTTTACGATTTTGTTCCCACACCGGATGACTCGATAGTCGGGATCATGGTACTGTAACTATAGACGACTAAAGGCGACGCCGACATTGACAAGCAGGGTTGTCGCTAAAAGATATAATCATTAAAATTCTATTAGTGGGAACAGAGATATTTATTGATGAAAATTTGAAACGTGATAAAACACAGACACCCAGTTAAGACTGACCAATGTTTTACTGCCTTAAATACCTGCCAATTTTTAACAAAGAAATAAATATTCTTGTTTCTTGGTATTAGAATTAAGCATTTACTACAGAAAAAATTACAAGGAGACAAACATAGAGATTCAACTAAGTTATTATAGCCTAGAGCACAATTGTACCAAGCACATAAAGAAAGTTACACATCTATTTTTAACCGACTTCAAAAAAAGGAGGAAGTTCTTCAATATTAAGAAACAATTCCGGCACACACTTGTTTTTATCCTGGTTTAAAATAAATGTGTGACAGGGATATAACCTAACCAACATCTTTGAACAGGAACATACTAATTACAATATTCTCTTTCAATAATAATATGTAATGTATTAAATAAAATAAATATAAATAAAATAAAAATAGCCTTTATTTCTACTATTACAACTGCTTACATAATACTATATTTATCGTTTGACAAGGTTTATTCGGGTAACAGTAGTCGCCCCTTGGCGTAGGCCTCCCCCAAATTCTTCCACAGTGTTCTATCACGAGCCTTACGCATCCAATCGACACCAGTTATTTCAGTAAAGATATCCTGTATGTATTAACTAGATAATAAACTTAATGACAAATTTTTTGAGTGCAACCCCATTGTGTGCTCAACTCTCAGGATCTTGGTGTGTAGTGTTGATTCAATTGCCAAGCATGAAACTGTACCCCAACTATCAGATCTCATACATTTTTTTAGCCTGGCATGTGTGGCTTGTTTTACAGGAGGCAATGAATATGTTAAAATGGACATGGTCCGCACTTCACTTTCAGCAAAATATTCTGCATAATTACTTTTGCTGACTATAAAGACTTGTGTTTGTATGTCTTTACAACAACTTACTATGAATTGTACACAACAAGTGTGTTAAATGATTTAAAACGTTCTATACTCACTGTTACATTGTTTGATGGTTAGGGCTCCTTTCACAGAGAGGAGTGTAGCCCGAAGTGCCTGAATCACTTGTTCTTTATCAGCCATATTTGCTAAAAACAATAAATAACATTTAAGTTGCGGCTTAAATTGCAAAACAAATGTAAATTCACCTAATAAGAAGAAAAAGTTATATTAAGTTTCAAAGTTGACATACCTTACTTGAAAATATGTTAGCTGCAGAAATCTGACTGTGTCGGCTCAGTTCGGTAAAAAAAGTACTACGAAGAAAAGGCTACATTTCTATTGCACGAAATATTGGCGGAACATGAAAAAAACTCCTGTAAAAAACATTTTGACGCGTAAGCAGGAGAAATCAGATAGTTTCACTAGTTACATGTTTTTATTATTATTCTAATTCCAAGCTAGTGTTTCTTCTACATGTTCGATTTAATTACAAGATACTATATCCTACCTTAGAAATTATGGAAAATGATCAAATTTTGAAATCCCAGTACCGCAATTATCCAACAATTTTTATTTAGTAAAGTGGTTGACGAATGTCGTGTCGAACGAACGGGGCGAGCAAGCAAACAGTCAAGTCAATTTCTCCAAAAAAGTGTGGCTAGCTGAAAAAAAAAGGCTTGCTAGATAATAAATTAACTTTTTTTTACTGATCCTCCGCGGTCCAGTGTTGCCAGAACGTGCTTTTTAGCACGGTTTTACGGATACGAACGTGCTTTTTACGTGCGCTCCCTAAAAACGTGCTTAAACCGTGCTTTTTTAAGTGCTATATCGTGCTTTATGATTTTACTACTTAAAATGGGGAGCTAATGTTGGTTTGGTACTTTCTAAAACTGTAATTCTAACAATCATTGTGTTAAACAATCTTACTCTCCTACCCTACGCTTTGATATCCTAAAGTTAAAAGTTATGTTTTACCCGTGGTTGCAGTTGCAGGAAAGAACTTGTCCTGCAACTGCAAGCTCTATCGTTCGCGTCGTGCAATGTGTACACGATGTAGTAAAGGCTCAATACTCTGTATCTGACGAAAACCGGCCAAGTGCGTATCGGACTTCGCACATTTACGTTTCCGAACCAACCGCAAAAGTATGTAGGTTTTAACATGAAAAATAAGGAAATTTCCAATCAAAAAAACCTGTTTTATCAAAATATAAGTATTTCTTGGCAAAATACCGGTAATAATGAACAGTATCACCAAATTTCAAGTCTATGGGTCAATGGGAAGAAAATATAATCTTACGAACAAAATTTTGTGACAGACGACTGACGGACGGACGGACGGACGCGTGAGTGACAGCAATAGGAGTCATTTTCGACCCTTCGGGTGCGGAACCCTAAAAACGTGCTTTTTATTCCAAAAACGTGCTTTTTGACGGAAGTGCTCTGGCAACACTGCCGCGGTCATCTTAAGCTTTGTCCACACTTGTATCGTGTTCGCGTACCAACCAAGATCCCCGAGGGGGGCATCCCGAGTGCTCTCGCTCGAGTGTATACTTAAAATTATTTAAGTATAAATTAATTAACTGTCAGAGTTGTATCAAATTAGTCCGTTCAAAAAGCGACTTTACTGTCCAAGCATGAAGATTCAAATTCCAATAACAGATTTTATAAAATTTCGGACATTTTAAATAATACAAGCGGTGATAGGGTAGTGTGATGCATTGCAGCCAAACTTCAGCACAGTAGTTTTAGTCGTTCACATGATAGTAGAATTAGTAGAGCACAGTAGTCGTAGTCGTTCACATGATAGTAGTGCATAGAGGCACAGACTAGAGCAGTAGTCGGCAATAGGCGGACCGCGATCCGTATCCGAACCGTGGAAGGTCGAACCGTGGAAGGTCGAACCGCGGACCCCCAAATAATGTTAAATATTCTGCATTGCATATTAATTTCATTCAAAGATTTTCTTTTTGACCACGAAAAAAATTGTTTTTATCATATCCGGTAGTCGTTCACATGATAGTAGTGCATAGAGGCACAGACTAGAGCAGTAGTCGGCAATAGGCGGACCGCGATCCGTATCCGACCCGCGGACCCCCAAATAATGTTAAATATGCTGCATTGCATATTGATTCCATTCAAAGATTATTATTTTTGAGCTCGAAAAAAAATTTTTTTATTATATCCGGACCCCACTTAAGCGGATATTACACTGTCCTGAATCAGACGTCCTAACTAGTGGAGGGGAGTTGAAGCATCTCGCTCTAACGTATAGGTCAGAACCCTTCTAATTCTAAGTGTCCTGAATTCAGGACGTGTAATACCCGCTTTAGAACTAATTGCCGACCCCTGGGGCCTGTACCACAAAATTTTACAAGCATACAATTCGACAAATTTGACAACTTTTTCTATGGAAAATTGTACAATTTTGTCAATTTGTAGACCTGTAAAGTTTTGTGGTACAGGGGGCTGGACTAGAGATTTGTTAATTTTTATGAATAAGGCGGTAACTTAATATTTTGCCCACAGCAATTTGCCATATTATTATAAGATAGATTTCTCTTTATTATATGTATATGGAGAACCAAGCGTGCTCCGCGTCTTCCCCGTAATGAGACCCCCCTAGCTAATTTTATCGGAATCGTTAGCGCCGTTTCCAAGATCCCCGAAATAAGTGAGTCTCAAAGTAAGTCTGTGTAAAAAGTACCTACAAGAATTGCTCCTTTAAAAATATTAGAGATAAAATATTCGAGAAATAGGCTCTTGCAAAGGTAGTACTGACAAAATTCAATTTTATAATTCTTTGTAACACTTATAGGTAGTTAGTTCTGTATAAAGTATGAAAGTGAAAAGTATGTCTTCTTGCCAAATTTAAACTTTTATTGCATTTTTATGGTTTCATTTAATTTATAACAAAGGGTAGGGCAGGGTACTTTACAAAACATTCTGGGAAGGCTTATTTCTAAGAACTCTTTACATACATTACCACCATTTGCCACCATTATCCACCAGAACTGAGCTAGGTGTCTTAATACGAGTGAGTAACATGCCTAACTTACATTGATCATTTTGTATGATCTCATACATAGCTTAGTTTAATTTTGGTGGACACTTAGAAAGCAGTTTTAGAAACTCTTGTATAAATTAAATAGACTTACATTGGTAAGTTTTACATTTTTAGGTAAAACATATGAAGTAAAGTAGTAGTAGTAAGTTAAAGTAGTAGGTACATTATATTGCTGTTTTACATATAAAAACTGGTTGCTACTGCTATTGAGTTGACACAGCAATCAGCTCAGCATATGCTGTGTGTCAAAGACTAGATATTATAACTGCAATGCTTACATTATTTCTTTAAGAGGAATAGGCTGTTAAAATCAAAGATCAATTTAAAACTAAAACTATAATTCTGAAAAATAACACTCATAGAAGTGTTACAAAAGAAAACATTGGCTATTAAAATACCAATCTAAAGTTTGGTTATTGAAGGACTAAACCAATTTTATTCGGTGTCATGCTAGGACACCTCCAGTTGTACAAATAGTACTGTAGGTTCCCATCACCAATGCCAAATTTCAATGGCTCCAAGAACTCCTTATTCTCCATCAGATCCAATGCATTGAAAACATCAAAGCCAGAGTTCTTAGCACTGATCAATGCATCATGCATTAAATCTATCCACGGTGTCTTGGTTGACACATTGTAAAATGCATAAGCTGCTTTTAAAGTTTTATGAACGGGGTGGTAAACCACAGTTGATGGCAGGGTGTAGTAACTTACAAAATCTGTAATAGAGCCATCTGCAGCCTCCACAACAAAGCTGTCAATAATGTCTGGCTGTGGCGTGAACCAATGCTTAAAGTCCTCCTCATTAAAAATAGGAGTTAAATCAAACTTACTCAAATAGTTGTTCAGTAAGGGAACAACTTTTTCAGAATCATGAGGCTCTAGTTTTCGGAAACCAGGTGTCTTAGGCAAATCTGGGAGTTTAAACAGTTTTAGAGTTCTTTGCATAGTCATGTTTCTAGATAGGTGGCTAAACTTTATGTCAATTAGTTTTTTAGGGTTGAGGGATCTATGCCAGTAGCGGCATGTAGCAATTGGTTTAGGCAGCACAATGCCAGCCGTGTACACACCTTGGAAAATCCCAGTTAAGTTAACCCTCCGAGTAATCTCTCTGATCAGAACTGGAGCAACCCTTTTAGCACGGAGCTTTTTGTGCACACAAAGAAAGTTTATTTCAACAACTGTTTGCACTTGATCATAAATCCTCAATTGAGCAGGTATAGCCGAAATAAATCCAACTAGTCTCCCTGACTTGACCACACGCACACCGCAGTGCCAATCCATCCTCCAACCTGGAGGCTGAAGGGCCCACTTGAGAAAATCCGTCTGGTAGTCGAAGCGGAACATACAGTCATCATCTTCCACATAATTTTCATTTAGTAATGTGTACAATTCCTTTAAAACCAGAGGCTCATTCAAGTTTAAGGTATCCCAATTGAAGCCATCAGGTAGGGTGTAAGGTTCCGCCCTTATATCTTCTGGAGACTTGGGCGGCTCGATGGGTTCATTAGAGACAATTTTTTCATCCATTTTGGGGACAGGTTGAGTAGACCAAAACTGATAGGACTTGTGCAAAGCTTCTTCAGTTGTTTTGGCTGGTTTCTGTTGTAGATTAAGAACGTCCATTGCCATCTTCAAATCTTTGATGGATATGTTTTGATGAACGTCACCAGTATTAGGCACCGCAACTAAGCCGTCGGCGGCGGAACTTGACCCGCCGTGGTCACCATCGCCTCCGCTACGCTTTTTTTTATTCTTATTCTTCTTTTTAGGTTTGACTTCATTTTCCTTGTGAAGTTCGGTAGACTGTGATGAATTATGATCGTCCATTTTTCAGAATATTCAAGTAATTATTAATTTTTAATTATAAGATGACTAATGGAAATCAGGATATCGAGGCCTAAAATTTTTTTATAGCAAATTGACAATTACTTACTGTATTGCCATACTAAAAAATACACTACTTAATATAGGGATTTACAGACGTACCAATCAATCATAACTTTCTGACAACGAAATAAAACCGTTTCCGTTTTCATTTTATTTTATTGACATTTGGGGGTCCCGAGTGCTCTCGCTCGAGAGTGTATACTTAGACGGTTAATCTGTAGTATTATATTCTCTTTGATCTGTGGCCTCAACCCACCAACGGAATCGTGGCACAGAATAAGTAATATAGAGGAGGAACAGAATTGGAAAAGGCGTCTCTAAACATTGCAAGCGGCAAGTCATGTAACAGTTGGGGTGACAACGTTATCAGAGGGTTTGGACCCTGCAGAATACGGATCTGCCTGTCGCCATCTCGAAATTTGAGCCGGAAGTACGGTATACCGGAAAAGGTGCAGCCCATACAAAAAATTTCGTAGTACATTTAATAAATTGTTGCTCTGGTACTCTAAAAGAGGTCCGATTGATATGGTTTTTTGATATGTTGTGAAGGACAATATTAGCCATGGTAACCTAAAAATTTCGGCCCTCCAGCTCCATAACTTTGGCCACCATCTTGGAAATAGTGTCATTTTTTTCAGTTCTTTGCTTTTACTGTCGTCAAAGTTCATTCCAGTGCTAAACATAGTTCTACAATATTGTAGAATACAAAATTTGCTAAAACTTTTGTGTACAAAGATTTTTTTCCATGACCCCTAGGGACGAAGATATGACAGGATATATCATTAAAAATTGCCACTTTTTTCTAGTTTTCCGTTCATGTTTACATTTTAAGTGCATTTTAGCACTAACTATAGTTCGGCAATATTGTAGATCACGAAATTTGCTACAACTTTTGTATTGAAATATTATTTCCACGACCATTAGGAAAGAAGATATGAAGTCATCTATGGAGTAGCACCGTTGAAATTTGCTACTTTTGCAGTTTTCTTCTCATATTTAGGTTTGAGTGCATTTAATCGCAATCTGTAGGGGATCTATGATGGTCGAGTGATAGCGGGATAGACGACAAGATAAAGCATCTGTCACTTTCCGATCTATACCACTTCAATCCCTCAGAAGACAAAATCGTCTATTTCCACGATACCTAGAAGATCGTAGGTACTTTGAATTTGCATATAATTTTGTCTTCTATAATATTGCTGACCGAGAAATGCACTAAAACAAAAATATGTGAAGAAAACTGGAAAAGTAGTAAATATCGAAGGTAGTACCCCATAGGTGACATCGTATCTTCTTTCCTGATGATCGTGGAAAAAATATTTCAATACAAAAGTTGTAGACAATTTTGTAATCTACAATATTGCTGAACTATAGTTAACGCTAAAATGCACTTTAAACGTAAATATGAGAGGAAAACTAGAAAGAAGTGGTAATTTATAATGATATCTCCTGTCATATCTTCGTCCCTAGGGGTCATGGAAAAATTCTTTGTACCCAAAAGTTTCAGCAAATTTTGTGTTTTACAATATTGCCAAACCATGTTTAGCACTAAAATGAACTATAACGACAGTACAAGCAAAAAACTGAAAAAAGTGACAGATTTTCCAAGATGGCCGAGAAAGACGTGGAGCTGGAGTGTCAAAAATTTCGGGATACGATGACAAATATTGTTTTTTACGGCATATCAAAAATCCATAACAATTGGACCATAGTTAGGGTACCGGAACAACGATTTACCAAATGTACAACGAAAAAATTTGTATGGGCTGCACCTTTTCCGATATAACATTCTTCCGGCTCAAATTTGGGGATGGAGACAGGCAGATCCGTATTCTGCAGGGTCTAAACCCTCTGATTACGTTGTCACCCCAACTGTTACACGATTTGCTTCTTGTATTCTACTTCTTCAAAAATGGGCCTACTCTAATAGTACAAGTACAGAAGATTCTCTGTTAACAAATTCTCCGTTTAGGTACGCCAAATGTGCCTAAACGTGGCCATCTCTTTCTATCGCACGCAACGTGCTCTTTCGAGGCCCCGCCCTCGGCGCTAGGGTTACCACCAGCGAGATTTAGTACCACCATCTCTGTGTGCCGCTAGTAGCCGCCGTAGTCTTGGTAGAGAGAATCTTTCTTTCAACTACAAAAAGTTAGTTTAGAGAGACAGTTGCGGCGAGTTTGTGACAGAGCACGGTTCACATTTTTCGGTGCGAGATTTTACTGAACTCATATCAAAGTTTTGATGAATTTATTGTTGTTATGTACAGTTAAATGTATAAACAAAATTTTTACGGCAATCAACGTAAGTAAAAAGATTTGCATTACAGTTATTTCTTGATTTAAACTTTGTACCGTATTCGGAACACCATGCAGTAACGGCGGTTTGGATGGAGACAAATTTGGTGCAACATGCACTTTGATTAAATAGTGTCGATGTTCATATTTGGAACTACATGCATTAAGATGTATTTAAAATTTTTGTTATTTTAACCAGTGGCCAGAGTGATGTCAGATCGCCAAATATGTAAGTTGGCGGCCTGTATATAGAAAAGATATGTAAAAGTGCCAAAAGTGGAAAGATTTCTTATGTCTATTTGTTTCAAAGAATTTCATTATAACGATGAATGTTTGCATTAAGGTAATAAATATTGTTGTTCGACCAAAGTAATTAAATAATAAACCGGCCAAGTGCGTGTCGGATCACGCACAACGAAGGGTTCCGTACCGACACTACCGACACATATTAGTCCACATTTAAAACCACTTTTATTGCGATTAGTTCAGATTGCTAATACGAAATATTGTCTACGTAGCAACAGGAATGCGGGTCGTCTCGCCCCCGTACCCCACAGGCTAGCGAAAACTAAACGGTCAGCGTACGTTCTCGGCCTAGATATGAGCGCCGATAGGTGTTTGGTCGGCGGCGGCGCGCCGGTCAAAATCGGTCGGCGGCGGCGGCGTATCGGCGGCGTGGCCTTGAAAGCACTTATTCAATATAAAAACTAATAACTTTTAGTTAAAAGGACCGCCCGGGATCGTAGCTGGTGCGGGAACTTAAATTAAATAATCAGCTCTATAAATTGCAATGCTTTATGGTACAATAGGTAGACAGACTTCCGCAAAGAATGCCTGCCAGGCCTGAGTTCAAGATCAGGCGCGCAAACTTCGAGCTCGAAGGGTTCGCTCTAAGATGAGGGCATTTAATTTCGCCGCCAAGCCTTGCAGTAATCTTGAAATGATCCGTATGGCTCGTTTTGACCACATCAAAAGTATAGAGACCTAACTAGCCTACTCTCCTGGTAGTAAGCAGTTCTGGTCTTTATCCAAATCTGTACTTCCTCCTATGCAGAAGTCTGATGGCTCGCTGGCTTTCACCGCATCGGAGAAGTCCAATCTCTTCGCCTCTCTGTTTGCCAGTAATTCTCGTATAGTTCGTACAAAACTCCAAGGCCAAACCCTGTCAAACGAGCGCAAGCAAAAAACGACTAAGAGCTCTGACTGTAAGGTAGATTCTTGCTTGCGTTCATTTGACAGCATTTGGCCCTACGGTTTTGAACGTACTATACCACCGTCAATACCTTAATGTCGAAGCACTACAGTCTAGACGTGACCAACGCTAGCGGGCCTTATGGTATACCTGCAAGAGATCTGAAGCACTATGTTTCCAAGTTGTCTCCTATTTTTATTAAACACTTGTTCCGGCATCCTTGCTTGCCAATGTGCAACCAGTGCCTAACAAGTGTAGTCGTGCACGATCCTTGTAATTTTCGACATAGGTATCGTCACCACCTCCATACTCTGTAAGGTTATGTAGAGAGTTCTGAACAGTAAGCCGCTGACTCTGCTTGAAACTAAATACCTCCTCAGTAATCGGCAATACGGCTTTCGCCAGCGCCGTTCCACTGGGGATCTTCTTGTGTATGTCACGCACACCCACTACTGGGGCGAGGCTATCGTGAAACACGATGAGGCTCTTGCCGTGTCTCTTGACATCTCGAAGGCTTTAGACAGGATTTGTGATGCTAATCTGCTTCGCAAGCTTCCTGCATATCCCTTCAGTTTTGGCCTTTGTAGTTGGATTTCAGATTTCCAAAGTGAGCGGTCAATCCGAGTAGTCACCGATGGCTGCTCTACATTCGGCTCAGTGGATCGCAGAGCCAGGAGGCTCATTGGTGGCTGTACGGTAGTAGAAAGAAGCTAAGGCGCAGAACCAAGCACATAGAGGCAAAGCTGCCTGTCTAGCTGTGCGTCTTCTACAAGTTGTACTTCGCAGAGTGTGCTTAGGAGCTCCGTAAGCTCATAACACCTTCCACCTTCTTCCATCGGACAATCCAGACGTACGTCGAAATTCATCTTATACGAAAAAGCGTTTTTCATTATCTTTTAGTATACGCACTGCTAAGGTTTAGAACGTAAACAATGTTCGCGAGGTCTACAAGCTGACAGAGCCACTATTGTATATGGGCTACAAATGCTACAATACAACGCGCGCGGGTATTAAGAATGTCGCGCCGATGCCACGCCGGTGGCGTCACATCGGCGGCGGCGGCGCGAAGTTTTCATCGGCGGCGGCGGCGCGCCGGCGCGGCGCTCATAGCTATCTCGGCCCGTTGATATACGATCGGTTACCTGACAATATCAGGGATGCACCTTCCTCCCAATCTTTCAAAAATAGGCTTAAAGAATGGTTACTACAAGCACAATTTTATGACATAGCTGAATTTATTAAATAATTAATTAAATTATTGCGTAGTTATAACTGACATTCTAATACCTAAGTAGCCAATTGACATTGTACAACTGTAGTAATTAAATGAATGTAGTATTAGTGTTAACATGACTCACGAAAGTTTTAATTCAAATATGTAATAATGTAATAACGTAATAATGTAATAATGTAATAATGGAATAATGTAATAACTAATGTATTAATTTAAAAAAAAAGTATTAACTAGGTAATTAATATGAATGTATCAATTAATCAACATGAATTGACTTATAACGATGTTATGAATAAATTTTTCATTTTCATTTTCAAACAAGCCCGAACTTGACTACTTTATCACTTTCCGTTAGGCAGTTCCAGTGGCTCTCTTCTGGCTGCATCATCAGACCCTCGACATCAGGTCCATTGGTAAGTACCCAAGACAACAGAACAAACAAGCCCGAACTTGACTACTTTATCACTTTCCGTTAGGCAGTTCCAGTGCTTCTCTTCCGGCTGCATCATCAGACCCTCGACATCAGGTCCAGTGGTAAGTACTCAAGACAACAAAACAAACAAGCCCTAACTCGACTACTTTATCACTTTCCGTTAGGCAGTTCCAGTGGCTCTATTCTGGCTGCATCATCAGACCCTCGACATCAGGTCCATTGGTAAGTACTCAAGACAACAAAACAAACAAGCCCAAACTCGGCTACTTTATCACTTTCCATTAGACAGTTCCAGTGCCTCTCTTCCGGCTGCATCATCAGACCCTCGATATCAGGTCTAGTGGTAAGTACTCAAGACAACAAAACAAACAAGCCCAAACTCGACTTCGTTATCACTTTCCGTTAGGCAGTTCCAGTACCTCTCTTCCGACTGCATCATCAGACCCTCGACATCAGGTCCATTGGTAAGTACTCAAGACAACAAAACAAACAAGCCCAAACTCTACTACTTTATCACTTTCCGTAAGGCAGTTCCAGTGCCTCTCTTCCGGCTGCATCATCAGACCCTCGACATCAGGTCCAGTGGTAAGTACTCAAGACAACAAAACAAACAAGCCCTAACTCGACTACTTTATCACTTTCCGTTAGGCAGTTACAGTGGCTCTCTTCCGGCTGCATCATCAGACCCTCGACATCAGGTCTAGTGGTAAAATTTAATATCAAATTATAAATTAGCTTTTAAATAAATTGTAAGCGCACTCCCGCTGCGGATAATAGTAACCCTTGGCGGCCTCTGTCAAAAATTCGAGTTAAGACTGGTTGTCTCCGTCGAAAACCGGTTAATTTCGTTCTACGGAAACTAAATTGGGCCCAGAACAGTTCCTTCACTAACCGGTTTTGAGTGCCGAAAACCAGAAACAAGAACGAAACCACAAACGCTATTCATTTCGGTTTGGGGTCAATGGCCGAAACCGGTTTGAAAATAATACCGGTATCCGATCCCTGGTATATACAAAACGATCTATGTCACAAGTCCAACTGACAGTTGAACTGTGCATTTTTTTAATTAGTTTATTGTAATTTAATAATTTATTGACAATTTGACATGTACTTTTATTATCTTTCTTAATAATTTGCACGCCTGCTTGCAGGCTAGTGACATAATTTTAAGTAACAACTTTGTAAACTGTATCGAATTAAATAAACATTTCTGATTTCATTCTGTATGGGGATGACTCCACAGTGGATGGACTCCTGAAAAAAAAACCGGTCAAGTGCGAGTCCGACTCGCGCACCGAGGGTTCCGTACATAACATATACCCGTCCCGACTCCATTAAAATACAGGGAAAGTCTTAAAGCGCGAAGTAGCGATGGGTACAGCGACATCTATCGGCGAATTTAATAACTAATTTGAGTTAAAGTTTTGTTGTCAAATTGTCAATATTATTCAGTTGAATAATATAGTAGGTATGTTGGTTTTTCAAGGATAATTCTTTACCACACCGATTTCAATAAAAAAAATATATCTGAAAGTAGGTATTTTTAACATAATCTTGTAAGATTAAATATAAAACAAAAATATATAAAAAGGTGATTAAATTACAAACAAAGTATAGATGACTTTATTTTACTAAACGGTTAAAACTCACGTATTAATTGTCACTTCGGGCGACATGTTTCGAACTCTTCGGGAGTTCTTCATCAGGATTAGTGCGTCTGCGACCCGCGCCGATTGCACACTGTCGAACTACCCGCCGCCCGCCGCAAGGCACGTGACGCACGCGCAGACAGCGCGGGGGCGGGGGCGGGGGGGCAGCTCGGCGCTGAAGGTGTTGTATGAGGTGCTGTAGGTGTTGGGTGAGGTTGTGGGGTTGGGTGAGTTTTAACCGTTTAGTAAAATAAAGTTATAACATGTCTCACGAAAGTTTAAATTAAAGTATAGATGAGTTTATGGATGATAAAAAAAGAAAAACTAGATATAGCTATTTTTTTCCTGTAAAATATACATGCATATTAATGTTATGTATTAATTTCAAAAAAAAAACTCGGTAAACTTCGGAGATAAGGGGGTACGGTATTTTTTTTTACACTTTCCCTCGTAAATCGAAAATTACCCAACGAAAAAAAAAATTGTTTCAGAATGTACAAGTCAAGCACTTTCATATGCCACCCCACTCGACATAGTTGCCAGACTTTAAAATTTTGAACCCCCTTTTATCTGTCATTATTCACAGAAAATAAAATAATAGTAGTTTATGCAACTGGTACATAATGAGGGGCATTAAAACACGAGTGTGTTTTATGAAACGAGCCGAAGGAGAGTTTCATAATAAGGTCACACGAGTGTTTTAATGCCTAATTGTACAGTTGCATACACTACTTTATCTACATCCATATATTAAATCCTCTTTCATGTGTTTCGTGTGGGCATGTCTCGCCGGCGTGCGCCATGTTTGCTTCGACAGGCCGGCCCGCGCCCCGCAGCTGTATTACGCAGCGATATTGTACGTGATCTCATTAAAGTGTTCTATTTCGTGATCTAATAGGGGACGCGCGCAACAGCCGCACAGTATATTATAAAGCGGGGTCTTATCTACGGTTTTTGAACTTAATAAAGAGGATTTACTATATGGGTGTAGATAATAGTAGTTTATGCAACTGGTACATAATGAGGGGCATTAAAACACGAGTGTGTTTTATGAAACGAGCCGAAGGCGAGTTTCATAATAAGGTCACACGAGTGTTTTAATGCCTAATTATGTACAGTTGCATACACTACTTTATCTACATCCATATATTAAATCCTCTTTCATGTGTTTCGTGTGGGCACTTCTCGCCGGCGTGCGCCATGTTTGCGTCGACAGGCCGGCCCGCGCCTCCGCCGCCAGCCCGCAGCTGTGTCTTAATTTTGTACGTGATCTCATTTAAGTGTTATATTTCGTGATCTAATAGGGGACGCACGCAACAGCCGCACAGTATATCATAAAGCGGGGTCTTATCTACGGTATTTGAACTTATAAAAGAGGATTTACTATATGGGTGTAGATAAAATAATTTAAAAAACCATCTTCTATGTATCTGGGTTACCCTTGTTTATAACCAAAGAGAATATAACCACTACGTCCTATAACTATTCAAAATCGATAGGAGAAGTAGTTCCTGAGATATTTAGCGATGTGACAGACAAAGTGAAACCAATAGGGTTCCTTTTTTACCTTTTTGGTACGGAACCCTAAAAAGGTTTATGCCCCCCACATTGGGGGTACCAGACAGGGAACGCGTTAATTAACCCTTTGAACGCTAATCTTCATGTACCAACTCATTTTTCATAAGAGAATGAATATGAACTTTAGTGTATAGCAATAAGGTAATGTTGATAAATGATAACATAAGGCATAATCATAACACCTATAGCAGTTGTTGGCGCCGTGGGCACGACAACAAGCGACACCTTTAGGCGTTGTTGGCATTCAAAGGGTTATAAAAATCCTTGCCAGACAGGTGATTGCGTAGAAATCGAGATCGCGGGAGGGTATTTATTTAGAGGCTCAGAAATGAATAAGACATTTTATTGTGAATATTCCACAGAATATAATGTAACAAATTACAAAGGAATATTCAATCAGTGACATTGGGGACCAAGTTTACAATCCAAGGTAAATCCAATGTACAACTGATTAAAGAAAGAAAGATAATGCAAGAACAAAAGCCAAAATCCAACTGAGAATACACAAAAAAGAAAAATTGTTATTTCCAATGACAAAAAACTAAAAGCAAACTTCTTAGTCAATGTAAATAGTCAAAGAGCCCAGTGGTATAACTTTCAAATATAGAAACGTTGGTAGTTGCGTTGTTTTTGTTTGCGGAACTGCACTCCCAATAATCTTAATAAAGTTGTATTTTGGAATGGTGCAATCCACTTTTTTCTTTTTTCAATTTTTATTTTATATATTTTTTTATATGAGCGGGACAAGTCTAACAATATTTCAATATTCAAGCTTTAAACAGAACTATGTAGTTGTTTTAATATACTATTTAAAAGCTGGTCACTTCATATTTACTTTGCGAAATGGTATAGTTTTACTCCTTCTTAGTGGCTTGCTGCTTAGCCTGGTGAGCTTGCAACACAGCTACAGCCTCGTCCACCTTGGCCTTGAGCGACTCTCCATGCTCCAGCATGTGAAGAAGCTCGGAGTTGTCAATCTCCAAAAGCATTCCAGTTATCTTGCCAGCCAAGTCCGGATGCATTCTTTGAATCAAGGGGAAGAGACGTTCACCCAGCATCTGCTTCTGCTCCTGCAATGGTGCAGCAGCTAACATGGAAGCTGTCAAAGGCTCTTGTCCCTGGATATGCACAGCTGGTTGTGGGGCTGGAGGGTTGCGCATGTTGGCAGTGTACTTGTATCCGGCAGGGCGTCCACTCTGGGTGACAAGTGGTGCTCTGATAGAAGCAGTTGCGGGTACACCTTGCTGTCCTGTGATTGGTCTTGCTCCAAGAGATGTGCGCATTGCTCCCTGCGTTGGACCTCTTGGTGCCGGGCGGAATGGCGCCTGCATGTTGGGATAGCCGGAAGCAGCTGTCTGTGCGTTAGGCCTTACTGGTGGCTGTGCAGTCCAGCGGGGTGAGGGCCTTATTTGGGTCATTTGGGCTGGGCCATAGAATCGCTGAGCAGGGGGAATAGTAGGCACAAAGTATCCTCCAGCGCCTCCAGGTTGGAATATCTGGCCCATTTGCTGCATGCGCATGCTAGCCATGCGTTGCATGTATTGAGATGTCAGATGAGCCTTACGGTCTTCCTTACGTTGAGCCAAAGCTACATACAATGGTTTTGTTCCAACAATGCGACCATTCATCTCAGTAACTGCCTTGGTAGCTTCTTCTGGGGACGAGAAACATACGAACCCAAAGCCCTTGCTTCTGCCATCTTCCAACATAACCTGTGGATAATGAAATAATCATTTAAATAACTATAATCAGTCAAGGAAAATAATAATTTTAGATACTAAATGATTAAATTTCTGGCATGTGCACTTTTGCACATATATACAGCCCTATAATTGACATTCGGGTTTTAAAAAGATATTTCCAAAATCTGCATTGACACGTAAATGTGATACTACTGTTGTATTTTCTTAAGCTTAAGCCACACAGAGAGCGGGCGGGCGGCTGCCGCCCGCGCCGCTGCCGCCCGCGCCCGCGCCGCTACCGCCCGCCCGCTCTCTGTGTGGCTTAAGCTTTAATGCCTCACGAAAACCTAATATATGGTACAAAAAGTCAAGTAAAAATAAACCTTAACAGTATGCTTAATGTACATACTTATTTCAATTTGAGTTTTGGTCATAATCTAAATAAAAATCAGAAATTTTGAATTTCTCCAGGAGAAATTATCCAAATGTGGTTAAGTCATCCTTCTAGCGTTATCCCAGTACCTATATAGGCCATATATTGAACATATATCATTCTACTCAGAACTGGTTTATTCTTACATCTTAATTTAAATGCCAACATTCTTGCTTCAAGAGAGTTAATGACGTAGAAAGTAAGGAATTTGCTTTGACCATGTATGACAAGGCCTATACAACAAACAATAGGCAGGACTGCAAAACATGAGAGTATTGTGTAAATTTTCTTACCTTTGCAGAAGTGATAGTACCGAATGGAGCAAACTCTTTACGGAGACGTTCATCATCAATAGTGTCATCCAAATTCTTAACATAGAGGTTAACACCTTGGTAGCGAGTTAATCTTTCAGATTTTAGTTGTTCAAATTTGCGTTTCAGTTCTTTTTGACGCTCTGCTTTCTTCTGAGCACGTCCAACATACAATGGCTTGCCTTCCACCAGTTCTTTACCATTAAGTTCCATGCAAGCCCTCTCAGCAGCATCAGGATCTTCAAAAGCAACAAATCCAAATCCTCTGGAACTGCCATCTTCTTTATACATTACTTTGTGGCTAGTAATGCGACCATACTTCTCAAACATATCTTTGAGAAGTTCATCAGCAAAATCTTCTCCAAAGTTTTTCACATACACATTTGTGAACAATTTAGCTTTCTCGCCCAGTTCCTTTTCGCGTTCCTTACGAGGGATGAATCTGCCGACGTAAACTTTCTTTCCATTCAGTAACATTCCATTTACTTTTTCAATGGACTTGTTGGCAGCTTCTTCAGTTTCAAAGTGGACAAAGCCGTAGCCCTTGGAAGCACCAGTTTCATCTTGGGCCACTTTGCAACTCAAAATATTGCCGAAAGCAGAAAAGGTGTCATACATAGCCTTGTTGTCAATGGTCTTATCAAGGTTTTTGATAAACACATTGCCTACTCCAGATTTGCGCAGGGAGGGATCACGCTGGGACCACATTATCCTAATAGGCCTCCCTTTTATCATGTCAAAGTTCATGGAATCCAAGGCTCTTTCAGCTGAAGCAAAGAATGAAACATATTAATTTCACCCTGTGTACCCTACACAACATCTGCAAGCTTTCACTGCAGTTTTAATAGAAAACAAATTGAGATGAAATGAAGACATGAAAATTATACTATAAATTAAAAAGGCAGGCATAGTTAAGTAATGATTGAATAAGGAGGCTCTACAATATTGCTGATATTCAAAACTAAATAAAAAATAAACATTCTGAATTAATCGATTTATTACAGACATGGTTTCTATTCCATTTTTAGTGCTGTATGTAAAAAATAATACATGGAATATGTCTTGAAATAGTACTCAATCAAGCACTCATAACTAGTTAATTCTTCATAATTAGTATTACTTGAACAACTAGTTTAATGTGAATCCAGTTTGAAAACAAGTGTTGGATTTCGATCAAATCAGCAATATCCTATGATGCATGATGAAGTTTGGAAAGTTAGTTAATAACAACTGCATTCAAGGTGAACTAGTGAGCTGGCTTATTGTATCAGCTTTAAACAACATAATTGAAAATACTAAAATGAGCCTCATTAATAATTATTTTGATAACATGTTGAGCAATCAGTTAATAAGCATTACTTTGAAATAGATAAAAAGCATTACCAAAGTAATTGAAATATAACACAGAATAAAGATTAACACATAACCTATAAAATAATAGTATTCAGTCCGTCTGGACAGTGAATATGTTCATATGCCTACTAATGCAAAAGAAGACACTGTTGGGACCAATTTTGTATTATCTGTTTGAGTATGCTCTTGTTGGAGCAGCAAGGAATTTTTCATAACTGATGATTCTTTATCTTTTAAAAGCTACTTAGTAAAATGCATATATACTTATACAAAAGATTGAATCAGGAAGAGAATACAAGAGTAGACATGCACTTTCATTTACAGGCGCGTATATGATGAAGTTATAATATGGTGCATCATGAACATAAAACATTGTAGAAAAAGTTACTCACCATCGGCAGGTTGCTGAAAATTTACGTAAGCGTAGCCCAGGGATCTACGAGTAATCATATCACGACAAACGCGTATGGAAAGAACTGGACCCGCTGTTGAAAATTTTTCAAACAACATGGCTTCGGTAATATCTGAGTGTAAATCCCCGACGTACAATGACGCCATGGGATAATTCGGCGGTCCAGGATTCATTTTGAAAATCTTACTGTGACGGTATTATGTCGAACATTAACCGTAATCAAGAGCAACTTCACTTTCTCTTCACGTCGACTATCGCATTCCTTAGACCACGTTGCACGCTTACGTACTCCTAACTAAAATCGAATGATTCCCGTTTAAAATTTTGTTATTTTACTATTTTTTTGGATTTTTGTGATTTTTATGTTTTTTTTTTTTATTTTACAAGAATATTTCACGAAATTCTGAGGTTTGTGTGACCTATTCCCGATGGAACACACAACCTCGCGTGAACACACCTTACTCACCAAAGGAAAAGGTGAGGTGACGTTTGTGAAATACAAAATGGCTACTCGTATATGTGGCCAAGCCGCGGTAGCGTATGATGGGTATTACTACGGACTCGCGCGACTTGTTTCACGTTATTTCAAACATGTTTACGAATATTATTATAATGACATACACATATCGCACGATAAATAAATAAAGATTTCACTATCGCACATACATCATTGTAATCTTATAAAGAGTGCATAAACCAAATAAAATAAAAGCTTACATTTATTTTTGCTAATTGATAAAACATACAATTATGTTATAATGGAACGTTTAAGAAACGTAGGAATAACATTCTTTTTTTTAAATAATCAAAACTCGTGTTTTTTTATTTATTGCCAGTCACACCTCACGCTTCACTATAGGCAAAATAATTGATAGCCTGGTATGGTATCAATTATTTTGCGCAATATCACACAGTGTTGCTATCGCACACATGAAATCGTATAAAGCCCATCACAGAAGGTCGAAAACAAGCCCCGAAACCGGGCGACCTTGGTCCACACGGACCGTGTAGACTGTTGTTTCCAGCAAGATTTCCTTTGAAAACCGGTGTTTACGGACGAAGCGAAGGTCGCTCCCCGTCCGTAGGGAGGTCGGCGAGTTCGGCGACCGTCTGGATCGCGCTTTAACAGCTCAGCTAGATTGATATTTTATATGGTAATGTTTTACGGCCCAAAAATAAATAAATATCTGTTATGGGGAGTGCGACTTAAGCATTTATTTCGCATTCCGCATATCGCATGACCGTGAGTAGAGGACTTATTAATCATAGACTAATCACAGTAGACTAATCTTTCAGACAAGTGTCATGTTTGATTTGACGTTTGTTATTGTGTCATATTTGACAGTCTTTCTCCCCATACTTTTTGTAGCCACCGGTTAGTTTTATAAAAATTAATCTCAATTTTTCTTGTTTATCACGTAAAGATTTCATGAAATATTACTGTTTCTTAAATAATAGCCGTCCCATTACCTATGTTTGATAATATTTCTGATAATTATTTATTTTAGGTAAAGTAGTGGTTATCCAAAATGGGTAAGGGAAATAATATGATCCCGAATGGGCACTTCCACAAAGATTGGCAAAGATTTGTGAAGACATGGTTCAACCAACCCGCTAGAAGACACCGCAGAAAGCAAAACAGAATCAAGAAAGCTAAAGCAGTTGCTCCCAGACCCGCGGCGGGTCCTCTGCGTCCTGTTGTGCGATGCCCTACCGTTCGCTACCACACTAAGGTCCGCGCTGGCCGTGGCTTCACCCTTAGGGAAATTAGGGTGAGTTTTCTGTTTTTGTTATAATTAAAGTTTGGACATTTCTGCACATTGACTTGATAAACAAACCTATTTTTTTTTGTATTATATTGCCATCAAATTCAACTATCAAGTTATACCTTGTTACGACGACCACTTTAGTCTAGTTGATAGTGACTCTGCCTACGAAGCTGGAGGTCCCGGATTCGAATCCCGGCCAGGGCATTTATTTCTGTGATGAACACAAATATTTGTTCCTGGTTCTTGGATGTTTTCTCTGTATTTTAGTATTTATCTATCTAAGTACGTATATTGTGACTTAGTACCCATAGTACAAGCTTTGCTGCTTAGTTTCTGACTAGGTTGTTTTGTGTAAGATTGTCCACAAATATTTATTTATTATATACACTTGACTAGACTATATTAATGTAATTGTATTTTAACTCTTTCTCGAAGACTAAACAAAAAGGTTCATTAAAATATAATATTGATTACAGGCTTCTGGTTTGAACCCTGCCTTTGCCAGGACCATCGGTATTGCTGTCGACCCCCGCAGACGCAACAAATCTGTTGAGTCACTGCAGATCAATGTGCAGAGACTGAAGGAGTACCGCGCCAGACTCATACTCTTCCCTAAGGGCAAGAAGGTATGTTACCATTTCACATAGTTATATTTGCTTCATTCTATAATACTAATGTAAGTACAAAAATTCTGTGTCAAGTATTACTGTGTGTAAAATAATATGAGGTTGGTTAGCGACCAACTAATTTTGTGTGCCAGTTTGCTACCAAGTCCATTGCATGTATGAGCACTTGTGGGTTCCGTGTACACATTCCTGGGCTGGGCATTATCGGTTAAAATGTACCAATGTATTAGGAATCATTATGCACAACCAAATAGTGCTCAGCTTGAGAGCTCTTGTACATGCGACTTGTATGCCCGCCCGGCTTGACTACTGTGGTAATGCATTACTTTGAACATACATTCCATGGACTCTTGGAACCACTGGGATGAACTGAAAGGATATTTTCTCATTTTTATAATGAATTCCCATTTGGCAATGCCAAACAAATAAAATGCATGTCTTTAGGGTCTCTACTAAAATTTTAAATGATTATGTAATTGTAAAAACTTTTTTCTTACTGTCCTACTGTCACAAATACTGGAGACCGACAAATATACAAGTATTTTCAAAGAGGAACAAATGTATTGTGTCATTGGTTTGTTATTGTTTTTCAGACAATTTTATTGTTATGATCTTGAAGTTGTTGAAGTGACCACTGTTGCAAATATTTTTGTTTCATCAAGCAAGAAGCTGAAAACATCTTAATGGAATTTGATACATTGCTAAAATACAAATTCATAGGATGCATGCACTTAACACAACATGAAGTTCAACCTCAATCTGATATGTCTCTTTTAGCTGTACCTATAAGGATTATTAATTTAAAAAAATCTACTAGATTAAATTTAATATTTATGTAAAATCTCGTTAGAATGACCATGATTCATGTATATTAAATGTTGTAATAACCAGGTACTGAAGGGTGAGGCCAACGAGGAAGAGCGCAAGCTGGCCACACAGCTACGCGGCCCTCTGATGCCTGTGCAGCAGCCCGCGCCCAGGTCCGTCGCGCGCGCCATCACCGAGGAAGAGAAGAACTTCAAGGCGTATCAATACCTCCGTGGCGTAAGTGTCCATTTATGGTTTTCAAAATAAGGAAATTTATGCAAAAGTGCATAAAAAAAACCTACTAACCTTTTGGACGCCAAAAACAAAGGTGTCGTATGCCGTGTCTACTGCGTCAAGATATCTTAGTTTTAGACTATATTTTTAATAAATGTGTTGAAGTACAAATTAAGTACAAGTTGGCCGTCCTGATATCAGAATGACCAACCACTTTTATTAACACATTTCTCAAAATTTCGTGAGACATCAAAGTATTTCATGATAGGTATGTACTAAATTTGGGTTAGCTCCAACTTGCAAAATCGTGAGTAGTTTAAGAATTCCTGAAGGTCACAAGTTTCACATACAACTAATGCAACTAAGAACCTTTTAATTGCAAAGTATTGTAAGATTTTGATTCATTATATTTATTGTTGTTATCTAATGGAATGTATATTTTAGGCTCGCTCCATCGCTAAGCTGGTTGGTATCCGCGCCAAGAGGCTGAAGGATGCCGCGGAGAACCCTGATGACGTGACCAAGGCGCCTACTGCTGTTAAGGACCCTAAGGCGAAGAAGTGATTTAATAAAAATCTTTAAACAGATACTTTGTTTTCTTTTGAAAGCTCCATAGTCAGCAAGAAAGACAGTCACAGATGGAGCTGTAATAAACAGGATGATTTCTGGAATCGGGCCCTTGAATCTGAAAAACTTTCCCCAAGAAAACATGGGCCGAAATAAAAAAATTAGAAATCAACTTTTCATACAAAGTGGCCGGTTATGTGAAATAGGTTTTTATGTTTTCAGATTTCGACATATATTGCAAGGGAAAGTTGTTCAGTTTTATGGGCGTGATTATCTACCTGAGT
The DNA here is from genome assembly GCA_951800055.1 of Cenopis cana. Taxonomy (NCBI): domain Eukaryota; kingdom Metazoa; phylum Arthropoda; class Insecta; order Lepidoptera; family Tortricidae; genus Cenopis; species Cenopis cana. The sequence continues at coordinate 7,789,667 of OX637476.1, read as the reverse complement.
CCTGATACGCGACCCAGAAATCACCCTAGCTCAGTCTGGATTTAGTTTTGTCATGCCCAAGTCATGCCCGTCTATCCGTACTCCGTACGGTACTCTTTTGGTATCTAATAAAAATGTTGAGCTTCGAAAATGCCCGTCGTCTACCAGTCCCTGGGATGGGAGGGCAGATAAAAGAATGGCATTGTATTTTTTTTTCGCCGGGAGAGGACGGCTTTAAGAATGCGCCGATAACGTCCCTCTCGTATGCGCTATTCATAGACTGGCAGTTCACAAACCTATGAATAATTTCTTCGCAGGCTTACAATACAAAATTAATTCATCTTAATAACAATATTATAAACGTGAAAGTTCGTGCGGATGGTTGTATGTTCCACTTAATCTCAAAAACTACTGAAATGATTTCTATGAAACTTTCCAGTATTGAAGCTTAGACATCAGAATAGGACAGGCTATAATTTATTTCAAAATTCATTCCCCTAGAGGTTAAAATGGAGTGGTCATTTTGTATGGAATAGTACATTACTTACCAAGGGCGATAAAACAAAGAATGTCTCAGATCGCAGGTATTTTACGCCCGAGCCGAAGGCAAGGGCGATAAATATGCGATCTGAGGCTTTCTTTATTATCGCCCGTGGTAAGTACAAAATTTTATGTCACCCCCTGGCCAGGAAGTGGGTTTTTTCGCGCGCGGAGCGTGCGATAATGGCCACTTTATGGCCAGGTGTGACATAAAATATATTTATTTTTAATGTGATGTCTGATTTTGTTTTTTGTAAGTGTTTTTCTTATGTGCAATAAAGTGTCATACATACATACATACAACACGTACAATGTAAACGCACGCGATATTATTATTATTATCAAGTAGGGTTCATTTTCCGTCTTGCTACAAATACTTCGGCGTGTGAGGCACGACTTACGTTATTTACTAAGCCAGTCAAGAGTTTAGAAAAATAGTCTTCACTAGTCCTGTGTCATTCTATATAGATTTTAGGGACCCTATTCTATTACTAAGACTCCGCTGTCCGTCTGTCACCAGACTGTAATCTCATGAACCGTGATAGTTACTTGAAATTTTCACAAATGATGTATTTCTGTTGCCGCTTTAACAATCAAATAGAATAAAATAAATATTTAAGGGGCTCCCATACAACAGACATGATTTTTTTGCAGTTTTTATAGATAATGGTACACAACCCTTCGTGCGTGAGTCCGACTCATACTTGGCCGGTTTTTTAGTAATGTTTATCTGTTGACCGCCACAGTAAATTACGTAAGTCCTGTAACAAATGCTTTTTAGGGTTCCGTAGTAAACAAGGAACCCTTAATACCCTTATAGTTTCGCCATGTCCGTCCGTCCGACCCACGTTTCTCTCAGTAACCGTTAGTACTAGAAAGCTGTAATTTGGCATGAGTAATTGAGTATAGTACATATGAATGACGTCAACAAAACGGTAGAATAAAATCTTATAAAAAAATTTTTTTTAGGGTACCTCCCCTACACGTAAAGTGGTGGTGCAATTTTTTTCTCTTCCAAACCCCATAGTGTGGGGTATCGTTGGATAGCTATTTTAATATTATAAGGTTTCTAAAAGCATTTTTTGATTAAGGAATTGGTTAGCGTGATATTAAGCTTTGAAGTGATAATTTTTGTTATGGTCAAGTGTCCCCCCCCCCCCCCCCCTGCCAGCTAAACGGTGGCTACTAGGCATGTGAAAAAATCATGGTAGTAGTATATACGATGAATTTAAAAGGAAAACTATCACAGCTAAGTAGACATTACTAGTTAACGAGTAATAGTCGAACTTCAGAAATGTACTTTGCAAAAGCAAACTTTCGTACAATTTCCATTGATAGATAATGTTGTTAATTCTGCCAAAAACATAGCAAATATAAGTTTGAGAACTTTTTAGTCCACATAATGTAATGGGTGGACGACTACGGAACCCTACCTTGCGCGTGGCCCAACACGCACTTGGCCGGTTTTTGTAGCAAAAGACCGAAATATGTTCTTTGACAGCACGTAGGTTGCCTTTATTTATACATGAGTGGCGTTGTAGGCACGGCGGCTCTTGCCATCTATACGTGACTGTGGCGGTCAAGAAGTTAATTGTAATTATTATAGTTCATAAATGAATTTATCCCTTTCGCACCTTCTGTTTTCGTATATAATATCTCATCACATGTCCCAGGTTCCATCCAACTCTTAAGTATATTGTGTAGAGTAGAGCAATCCCACATTTTTAAATTTTCAAGGTAAAATAAAACGCAATTAAGTCTACATACATTTATTTCACAATAACGTATTAATACGGATAATACCGGATCCGGTTACATTAATGGGTTTTGTTTTCTAATAGATATCTTGTGTAAATAATGCAAAAAAAACCTTAATCTTTAGTATTACTATACTAATTCGATATACTAGCTTAGACAATACAACCACTTAATTCTAAAGACGCGTCAATTTCTAATCTAAGCATTAGCAATAGCTTTGTAGTTAGAATAATTCTATTTTTTATACATAATACAGTGCATTATAGGATTCACTGCAGACCAGCATGACAAGGGATTTCGGAATGCTTGTCATCACTATAATTCATTATTTTTAATTAATATATGCGAAAAAATGTTGTGCTTACAATGTTACTAGGCTGGGGTAGTAACCTCATTATTAGGTTTCTCAAGAGTCTCTGCCTCATTTGCCTCAGTTTCTTCGCCATCAGCTTTGCCTTTCTTATCACTCTTCCTGAATCTGTCATACCTGTTCATAAAATAATTTACGTAAATATTTAATTACTTATGTTACGGTTACGAATTCTTATAAACTTGACAATGATTTACACCCTTAATTTAATAAGCGATTATATAAAGTAACCACACCATATTCAAAACTGTACAGCTGCAATACATGTTGGCCGAGCTTCGCCGAGTGAACGCCAATACCAACGTATAGACAGTATATTTGCATTGTCTTGCCATCGCTCGGTGTCGCTCGCCTAGTTAGTCGAGTAAAGTCAAGCGCCAACGTGTATAGAACTAGTATAGAACTCATTTGGCGTAGCTTGTCACAACTTGCGGTCGCGAGCGACCACTTGCCGCATTTCGGAGCGCTGTCGGATTGTTTGCACAAATAGGCGCTCGCGCGCACTTGGCCAATAGTGTCCACATGTTTGTCAGCGCGCCATCTGTTGGCCAGCATTGGTTTTCCGATAAACTTGCCGAACGTGTAGGCCACTTGCCTTGTAAGCCGTCCTCTCCCGGCGAAAAAAATAAACAATGCCATTATTTTGTTATCTGCCCTGGGATACCAGGGACTGGTAGACGACGGGTTTGCCTACGCTCGCGTTGGCCTGAGTTCGGCCAACATGTATAGGTGGTAGAATTACAAGGTTGTCAGTTAGTAATAATAACTAAGGACTATTAAACATTCTAAGTAGGAATACTAGTCTACCTCCCAAGGTCGTCATCGTCGTCGCTGCCCTCGTTGCCCTGCGGACGCACTTCACGCAACAGATCACCAATGTCCTTATCTACATCTTCCCACAATTTGTCTTCACCTTTAAACAAACACACACATGTAATATAATAAAAAAATAAGTGCAGTGATATACACGCATCAGCTTGTAGTTTTGTAGCTGCTAGTGTATAACAAATAATAATAATATGTTAAAGCTCGGGTTTCCTAGGACAGCGGTGCCGTCATACAGCAGCCGTAATACAGCGGTGAAATGACATCACTAGAACGTTGTCTATGTAAACAAAATGGCCCGGTTTCCTAGAGGGCGGTGATAATATGGTAATACGTCTGTAGTAATAATAATACGACCGCTATCCCAGGAAACCAAAGCTTTAGACATTATTTTTGAAATACCTTTCAGTTTTAAATTCCAATAATATGTACCTGTAGCATTAACAGAGTCACCATTTTCAACCTTCTTCTTTTCTTCAGCAGGTTCAGTTTTCTCAATCTTGACCTTATCGGCCGCATCTTCGTCGTTGGCTTCTTTGTTCTCCTCTGCAATGAATAGATAAAGCTCATTTAACTCATCCAGCATACAGTCATTAACAACTGTGAAGCTGAAGGCAGCGGAACTAGTGCATTTGAATTAATAATTAGTTGCTTAATCACTAACCCCCATATTCATAAAACTTGACAAACCTCTGCCTCTCATCATCATCAAGGAGGTTTATAGAGGCGGCTCACCTCTCTGCTGGTGCAGCTGGCGGTGGATGCGCTCGGCGTGCTTGCGCAGCGTGCGCGTGTCGCGGTGTTGCACGTAGCGGCCGAGATGGTTGCGCAGGCGACAGTGCCGGCGCAGCGCCTCCGCCTCCTCGGCGCCGCCCGCCTCCGTGCGCGGCAGGTATATGCGGCACAGCTCGCACCACCACACCTGCACGGGGATATCATTACTAGTTGTTTATACACCACGGAGTTTGCCGGAAGTATAGGATATGGTATGTTACACCAAACCATCAGATCTGTATGTCATGTACGCCGACCCGCTCCTCCACAGCGAATCTCATACTAAACTATGCGCAATTGTACGGATTGGGCTGCGGAGGGGTGCGCCTTCGAGGATGACGCGCACTTTAAACGTAAGCGGTGTTTGTTCAAAGAATTTTTTTGGTAGTGTAATCTTAAGTTGGCGCAACCTGCCCATAAAGTAAGTAATTTTTTTTAATGAACTTTCTTCTGAATTTTCAAGAAAGAGCTTTCCCTGTTGGGCAAAATTGATGGTGTTCTCTCTGTTCTAAATAAATGTAATGAGATTGTAGCCAATTATTAAATTGAGTTGACACTTACCTCCACTTTCTTGATATGGTCACTGCCAATGTTAATTTCCACTTTGGGTTTCTTGGGAGACTCGGCGTCTTTCTTTTCAGCACCAGAGTCTTCATCCTCGACCTCTGTGAACAGACAAAATTCGTCAATCCATACTAATATTATAGCTGCGAAAGTAAAGTCTCCTTCTGTCTGCCTAAATCACTGAACCGACGACTCAGATAAATTTTGGTATGGAGATAGTTTGACACTCGGAGAAGGACATACGAGTAGAATACTTTATATCCCAAAATTCATCCCTTTTTAAGGGTGGGCGGAAGTTTGTATGGAGCCACATTATAAACGAGTTCCACGCGGAAGTCGTGGGCAGAAGTTAGTACTTTAATTACTTGTGAATGTGGAATACCAACCATCAACGTCGCCCACGGAGTCGAGGGTCATGAAGTTCTCCAAGTCGACGTCCATGCCCTCGTCGCCGCTGCCCTCCAGCTTGGGACTGGCGCGGCGAGGAGCTCGGTTAGCTTTCTTCTGTTCAAAATACAACACATCAAGAAACAATTGTTGTTTTTTTTTTTTTGATTTGATATTCAACTGATAAATAAAGTTATCCAAAATATAAGTTAAATCTTGAATCTCATGATAAGTTTTCGTCTCATGATTTAGGACTTGATTACAGAGATAAAAATTCAATTAATAAAAGTGTTGTGAAATGATGGTATCATAAAACATGCGTGGAGTTTGGTTTGTTTGAGGGATGTGTTCAGTTCACCTTGAGATGGTCAATAGAGCAAATGTGGTGCTCGTAGATCATGGGCGAGCGGAAGGAGAGGCGACACACGCGGCAGAAGGGCATCAGGAAGCGCTTCATCGCGCGATGCGTGTCGCTCTGGTTGTGCGCGTGGCGCGTGGTGCGGTGGTTGAGGCGGCACACGAGGCAGAAGGTGGTGTGCGCGGCGAGGTCCGCGCCCGCGGCGGCCTCGAGCGAGCGCTGCGCCTCGCGCTGCGCCACGCGCATGCGCAACAGCTGCATCTTGTGCCGCCGCGCCACAGAGCGCATCGCCGCGCGGTGCTTGCTCATCAGCAGATGCTTCGAGTAGTGCTGCGGACGAATGAGGTGCACAAGATTCCTTATATCGTTTTACACAAATTCTAAACTCCCAACTTCAAGTTTAAAGCAAAATCGTTATTATAAGTATTTTTACCGCTTAAGTTAAAATATGTTTGAAATATTGCGCCCATGAAATATTACGATCTTGGTTTTATTTCGTTGATTATAAGAGACCCATGATAATAAAGGAGAAAACAAATTGTTTCGAAGGTCCACGAGTCATCTTCTCTTTTTCTTGTGCTAAAAGCTAAAACCATCCTAAACCGACTCTTGAGTGAACGGTTGAAGAGTGGTTGAGATTTTGTGAAAAAAATCATAAATCATGATGTCTTATTGTGGATACTATAAAATATAAAGGATATTAAGCCTCCATTCGTTATCAATGATAGATGTAATTTCTAAAACTGTGAATTTTGATTCAATATAAGAATATCAGTAAGCTTTCTACTTTAGCACATGAAAATCGCGATGGTATAAAATCAATAATTTCTGTTAAATTTAAATGCGGTATGGATGGGTATGTAGTTACAGCGAATGTGGCGCTCTTCTCCTTGCAATGCACGCAGAGCAGGTGCACGTAGGGGCGCGCGCGCGGCACCGCCTCCGCCTCGGGCTCCTTGTCCGTGTCGTCGCCCGCCTCGCCCGCCTCCGCCTCCGACCCGTCCGCGTCCTCCTCCGCCGCCTACGGTATTACACTTAAAACTATTTGAACTGTTCGAGTTGTATCAAATTAGGCCGTTCAAAAAGCGACTTTACTGCCCAAGCTTGCTTTACTGCCCAAGCTTGCTTTACTGCCAAAGTTGATTCAAAGTCCAATGACAAGTTTTATAAAATGTCGGGCATTTTAAATAATTTCTATTATACATTCATGTAAATAATAATGATATAAATAAGTCATTAAATTTAAAATATGTACATGGTAACTCTTTTAGATCAAATTTATATTTTGTTGACATATATCAGTTTTGTTTTTGACGATCATAATAATGACTTCATATAAATTGACATTCAATGTAATTTATAATGTAATCTTATTATGAAATAAATGCATTAATTCATTCATTGTACATTTTTTCTAATTAAATAATGATGGGATTGCTCTCATCCAGCATCTAGCCAGGGGGGCAAAGACGAGGCCAACGGTGAATAGAGCTCACCCAGAAAATGCCTATTCACTCAGCTCTATGTAGTGTAGGGACGCCTGGCCGGAAACAGGCGGGCTGTTGATCCGCATTCAGGATCATTCAACCCACGGTATAACATTACAGATCAGGGATGTCGCAGAGGACGAAGTTCTACGCCCATATACATTGATACGGATTTTGGGGGCAAATTTACAAAAACATAAAAAAATATTGTCATATATATATGGTTTCACCTGCGGGGGAGAAAAATGTACAGTGTCCTTTCTAATAGGGAACATCCATTGTTTCATTGAACTAGCCTGTCTTAAAGATTAACGGAGTAGGGAAAGATACCAAAGACGGAAAATATAAAATATGCACGAATAATTTATTTAATTAAAATCAAAAACCGACATTTCAAGTTTCGCGCGTAAACGCTCACTGCCTTGACATGACGTCACTAGTGCAAATTTCAAACTTTCATGGCGCATGAAAATCATTTTCATCACAGAAATAATACATTTTCAGTTTCATTTAATATAATAAATCATTAATAATTTATCGGTGTAATCTCAATGCATGTTCCCAATTGAAGCAGTGTAAGTGAGACAGTAATCGCTGTGTCGGGACTTGGCAGCCAGTTGTGCTAGCCCAGCTGGTAATCAAACACCATGTTGCTGAGCCACGACTGTCACGAGGCCTAAACTTCGTAAGCGAAAGTAACTCTGTTTGTTACCTCTGACCGAGACGAAATTTAACAGATTGAAATGAAATTAGGTATGGAGATAGTTTGAGACAATGGGAATGGGGAGGAAATTTTTCTCAGATTATCGCTTACTCTAAGGTCTAGGTAAGAACTGAACATCCTTTATGCAGTCTACTCTCAGAAAACCTATTACACTGGGTTAAGACTGAGTTTAACCACACAGCCAATTATATGGTAATGACAATTGTGAACAAACCTTGGGCGACTTGATTTTAGATTCCTTCTTGTCTTCAATAGTTTCATCATCCTTGTCATCAGCATCCCAGTCTTCTTCCGTAGACGAGGCCTCGTCGTCCTTAGACTTCACGGAGCTGTTAAAGTGTTAACTCAATGTAGTAGATATATTTCACATAGATAATTAAATAATAATAGGTAATATAAAAATTGTACGAAATATATTTTACCATATTTTAATTAGGATCAATCATAAACACCTTCATCCTTTCTTTTCATACCAGTCTTTCGGGGTTACCTCGACATGTTGTTTTGAGCTGGCAGCGTTTTTTCTCTTAGTATATTTAAACTCTTATCGTGTACCTAAGTATACACACGGGCCATTATGGAGACACCATACTGATATTCAATTTGTGGAAGATTCTTTCCATCACTTTGCATCCCGAGGTCTCAACGACTCTCGCATCCACGGAGGCCACTTCTCTCGTCAGTTTCTCCAAATCCAACGAATACGCTAGAGATAGGTCCCACGGGTAAACCAAAAATAAGGAAAACATTAGTCAATAGTCAGACGATCGTATTACCTTCGGCCCTTGATAGATCTGAACGCGCGGGTGTAACCCAGCGGTCTGGTTTCGAATCGCCTAAAGGCGGGGCGCGAGCGCGGCGCGCCGCGGTAGAGCGCGCGCGTGCGCAGCGAGCGGCCGCGGAACGAGCGCCGCGGCGCGCGCCCGCGCGGCCCCGAGCGCGGCGAGCGCGGCGGACCCATGGCGCTGGGCTTGCGGTACTCGCGCGACGGCGAGCGTCTCCTGTCCTCGCCGAACGTGCGCCGCTCGCCGCTGTACATCTCCTGTCTACCGCTGTAAGATCCGCCATAGTGCCCGCCGCCATCGTGACTACGTCTATCGCCGGACCCCTGTACACAATTCTCTCTGTTTCTGGCCTCACGTTTTACAAATCAAATGGCATTAAGTGGTAAAGGTACATGAAGGAGATATGTTTATCTTTTGTCATAAAGTATTTTTCAGTTTTGTCTACAAATACATTTCTGGAAATGAACCACTGAATGGGTTACCCTGCTACTAGCCCGTGGAGTGTTTGGCGGTTCGTATCATGTCCCTGTCAGCGCTCGACGGGCTAGCTTGCACCATGGCATTTTCCTTAAACTCGTAGAATGTTCTATATGGCGAAATGGAAGATGCAGTCTATTTTTCCATCCCTTTGAATCATAGGTAGATGCTTGATAGCAAGACAGGCGGGTTTGCGAGATGTGACCACAGAATGGTTCAATTTGTGGAAGAAATAAGTTTGCTGCAGGATTTGCTGGCTCAAACTGACAATACCCATCTCAAATGTGCCGAAGTATTGTATGGTATAACTGGACAGTGCTTAAACACCAACTTCACTATAGTATACATAACAAGCCTTATCAGTTCATTCTCTTTATAAGTGCGTCTCTGTAGTCAACATTATATTTCTTTCAGTAATTTGCAACTTTCTCATCTGATTATTCTGTAATATTATGTAATCATTAGACTATATCCAAGTAAAAACCATTGAGTAAATACTAGGCAAAAATCAAGCCAATATCCCAACCAAACTTCTGACTCCATTCATGGCTTAGTGCTAATGAACATGTTAACATCATACTATGCATCAGATACACATTACTTCTCTTTAGGATCTGAAATTCTGTATCAAATGTTCGCCATTATTATTTGACATCCATGGCTCAAGTTTTGGTCTGTCTCCTCATTCATATTTCCATTTTTATGTCATCATTGGTGATCACTAACTTTTCTGTTATAAAGTTTTTTTATAAATACAAAGAGTACAAACCTCCATTCTCATCCTCTTCCTATCAGGTGATCCAGATCGACCACCATATTCTCGAGTGGAATACCCTGATGATTCCTGTGAATAATGTCAACAAGTAACGATGATTGGTACCAGTCATAACTTGTTTATGTCTATCTCAACTGATAACTAAAGCGGGTATTACACTGTCCTGAATTCAGGACACTTAGAAAGGTTCCGACCTATATGTTAGAGTGAGACGCTTCAACTCCCCTCCACTAGTTAGGACGCCTGATTCAGGACAGTGTAATACCCGCTTAAGTACTTGGACTTGGATTTGTGGACTTTTTATGCTTAGTTTTATGAATAAATGACATATATCAGTACTTGGAGTAATGGTCAAGTTTTTTACTGCTGTTGAAAATATAAACCAACATTTCCTTAATGGGTATAAAATAGTGGAATGCTTATTTCTCAGTATTAGTTCAGTGTTCAAAAGAAAATACCTAATCGATTAATTAGTAATTAAAATTGATTCACCAGTAGGTAATTGATTGACAACACATAACTTGATTTAATCAATCATGCTAAATAAAGCATTGGTTGAACCTACATTTTATTTGATAAGGTTATAATCAATACACAAATGATTAATTCCTCTCCCTAAGCTAGCTTTGATAGGCAGGATAATAGGGTTTAGAATTATTATGTCTAAACTATAACATAATGTGTAAAGCTCTTCAATTCAGATCAACTCACAGATCTATAAGGTTTTTTATAGGAATCATCAATTCTATCCCTATTATTAGTGTATCGATTGCCGCCACTGCTGCTGTAACGAGTGTCATTGTTGTACGAGGAGTAGCTGCCGCCACGTCCGCCGCGGCTTTCATACGAGCCCCGGCTGCTGCCGCGGTAGGAGCCACGGTAACCACCGCTTCCTCGCCCACTGTAGCTGGCCCGCCCGCTGTAGCCGCCGTAGCCGCGACCTCGAGATGACATCTGTCCAAACAGTTATATTACTATATACTTATACTTATTACGTGCGGGCACGCGATCTACCTTTACGTATGGGATCGAGAACTAGCTTTATAAATAGAACATTGTTCTGAATTAATTGGCAAATACTAGAAATACTAAGTTTCTAATGTAGATTACTAATGACGAAAAGAGGATCACCTAATTTTTTAAATAATCTTTCACGTAGGAAAATTGGATGTAAAATGGCGTCGGAGCCAAAGGATCGGATATAGCACGAAATTTAGAGGAAGCATATAACAAAATACTTACAGTATCAGAAATTCTTTAAAGAATCTCTAATCTATAGGATGTGTCTCGCAATCACAGTTAAAACACAAAATTTAATATTTAATGGTTATCAAAAAAGAACACCATCACCGGACCGCACCGGCGTCTTTTTTTTCACGACACTCAGTGTTGCCAGTCTCATTCATTCATTTTGATTACGTTTCACTCACGTAAGCCGCATCCAAACAGTCATTCCTCCATGGCAATCCGCAGCGTCATGCTTTACATTATATTTTATCGTTTATGTCGGACGTGTAGCATTCGTTCTTCATTTTGTAGAAAGGTAAAGAAAGGACGAACATGGGACGAATGCCACACGTCCGACATAAGTGTGTCATTCATGTCAGGACCGCGAAACACAAACGGAATTTTCTTCGCGGTAGCCGCCCAGGCTTGAGAACGTGCCTGAGAACCTACCGCGAGGCGCGAATCGAAAAAGAAATATCTGTCTCTCTGTCGCACTTGCATATTGGAGCAACAGAGAAGGAGATACTTCGTTTTCGGTTCCCGTTAGGCCCCGTGGCTGGCATTTCGCTTGGCGATATGGCATAATGGCGATGAATGTTGCGTCTGGTCTGATACCGGATTCACATAATGGGTCATTTTATCTCATTCTACCGCATGGCTGCGTCCTTGTCCTGCGCCATCACGGCCCATTATGCAGATCCGGCAGAAAGGTATGGGCCTTTCGGGGCGTCCTTAGGTCATTTTGATGGCTGGTAATATATTATTATTCTTAAGAAATTGTTTATTTTTAAGTAGGTACTACACCGCTGAACGAAATTAATTTTATAAATTATGAGACTTATTATACAAATGTAATAAATTATAAAACTATGAATTTTATAGCACGTCCGTGGGTTGTTATCTTCTCTTCCGAGGTTTCTTTGCTCCGAATATTTCTTCTTTATATCGCTGCATATTGGCTCTCGAATCCTGTTAAATAAAAATGTATTGATTATTAATGATAATGTACTATCCGGTTCAAAGGACCATTTATAGCTTAACAGTAAAAACAATCGTGTGACATTTTATTGCTAGATTAACAAGCCTTGTTAAGTAAGCAATATTTGTTTATCGCATTTATCGGCACATCGTACAATGCAACGAAAATAGGTACAGTCAAGGGCACCAATATGTATAACTTTTTCACCTTATTCCATTGAAATAAGGTCCAAAAGTGTATACATATTAATGCCCCTGACTGTGATGTCTACATCTTCACGATTGTTCTATTTTAGGTATATCTACTAGTCTCAGATACATTATCGATATTTGATGTTACTTATTCCATTGAAATAAGGTCCAAAAGTGTATACATATTAATGCCCCTGACTGTGATGTCTACAACTTCACGATTGTTCTATTTTAGGTATATCTACTAGTCTCAGATACATTATCGATATTTGATGTTATTTTCATTATATTTTTTAATTTAATGAAGACGAACTCCAAAATGAATATTGACCTTTTTAGCTTCTCTCCACTCGAGGTTGCGAAGACGAGCTAACCCTTTCAAATTACGGTCAAGTATTTTGAGGAATTCTGCTCTGGAGATTTTAGGCGTTGGCGTTGTCCCGTTGTCGGCTGCGTCAGGCACTGGCGTTACCGCTGGCTGTGAACATAGTGCGGCTGACTTTTGGGTGTTTCGGGTGTCATACCTCCTGCTATTATACATATATTATTGCTATTATACATATTGTATGCCGGTCCGTTAGTCACCGACGGTACTGGCTGAAAATCAGCGCTGTAGGTGTCTAACACCTCAGCATAATGCTGAGCCAGTGTCCGTTTCACTGCCGCGGGGACACACGTGTGCTTTTGTGTATGTTTTTCCTTTTTTTCTTTTTTGTAAAATTGTGTGTCTTCTGTGGACATGAAAAAATGTTTCTTTCTTTCTTCTTTCTTTCTATAACGTTACATTACCCAGTTACCCACATAGCGAGAGAATGAATTCCAAAGAGGGAATGGAAGAATTCATTGAGGAGAAAGGAAATTAATCACATAGGACTGTGTGGATGAGGACTAATAGAAAATTTTCGAAAAAAAAAAAGTGCAGTTAACGTACCTATTTCTTTGGTAGGTACTTTTAAAGGACGGTAAGAAAAGAATACACTTACCTAGGGCGGTAAAACAAAGAATGTTTGTAAGATCGCAAGTATTTCACGCCTGAGCCGGAGGCGAGTACAGAATTTTATGTCTACTCCTGACCAGGAAGTGCCATGTTACGGACGCGAGTGGGGGCGGTAAATGCGACTTTACGGCCAGGTGTGACGTAATTATTATATGCACCACAAGCTAATGCCACGATCGATAGATACTAACCTCGTTGTCCGAGAACTGCCCATTTACCAAATCCGATATTTGACTGTACGCGCTTTTTGTGTCGTTGACTTGCTGAAATGATAAATAAAAATAAAATAAATAAATATTAGTGGACAATCTTACACAAATCAACCTAGTCCCAAACTAATCAAAGCTTGTAATATGGGTAGGCACTAAGTGACGATATACATACTTATATAAATAAATAGATACTTAAATACAAAGAAAACATCCAAGACCCAAATACAAATATTCGTGCTCATCACACAAATAAATGCCCTGGCCAGGATTCGAACCCGATTCTTAGGCAGGGTCACTAGTGTCACTACCAAACCAACTACGCTAAAGCGGTCGTCATATAATTGATTTAGTTGTTTTATTATTCATAATACAGTAGAATTCGCTTACAACGACTCCGCATATACTCGTAACATTTTACCGCTTTTATCGACTTCGAAATCACCTCAAGCAAGATAGGTTTCATACCAAACATTTTCAAAGTAAATTAGTCCGTTTTGTGCGACGTTCTGTTAGTGCGACGTAATATCACTGGTCCCTTGACTGTCGTTGTATCCGGATTCTACTGTACTTTTTTGCTATTGTAAGTTTTTTTCTGAATGCTCAGAATTATGGTCTAAACAATCGATTTATCGGTTATTAGACATTTTTGAGAATTGCAGCTTTATTACCTAGTATTCTTACCACAATACTTGTGACAAGGTTTTAATTGACCCATCATTCAATCAATTCTCTGTTGCAACATGTACCTCGTTCCACTGGGGCGATAACTAGTTTTTGTAATGTCCATCTCACAGTTGCGGTATCATGCATGCATATGACTTAAATAAAAAGAGGTTTTTCACGCCACTGCTCGGAAATATGGCTATAGACGGCGCGAATTGGGGCGTCAAAATTGTGAAATAAAAATGGATTTTATTTCCTCGCAGTACTTAGTCGTGAAAAGCACTATGTTAAGCCTTGGCCGAAAGTGCAATAGATGGACTCTTACTTTCTAGCCTCTACAACAATGTACTCCTGCCTGCGCTGCGCGTCGGCCCTCGAACTAACTCGTCCATCTATTGCTTACTTTCTAGCCCTCTACAACAATGTACTATACCTCTAATATGAGATGGAATATCGTTCCGAAGAAGCCCCATTTCGGTGCCGCTGCGACGCGTTTTCGCACTTGTACAGTTTGCCGCAGACTACGGTCCTTTGCTAAAGATTCGTCGGCAGTTGGCTGAAAATCATTAACGCATAAAGGTTTAAAACATGTCAGTACTCAGTAGTCTTCTTGGCGCTTGGTCCCTGCCGTACTTCAGTACGCCTAGCACATGATGGCGGTGTCAATTTGTCGGCTTATCTCGAGCTATCCATCACTTTCTAACAGCACCTATCAAAAAAAGACGCGTAGCTCGAGAAAAGTCGACATACTCTCGAGGCCATTATATGCTAGCCATGCAGTAATCTAAGAAGACCATTGCGATTGCCCGATCGACAGTGTCCTTAGCCCTGCAAAGCCTATTTTCAACAAGGATCGAATAGGCGAATAGGTAAGTACGAGGTATTAATCAGGGACAAGTAGGTAAATTACGTGCAGTGCGTGCAGTCACCTGAGTCACCAGCATTAATATATCTGCCAAAACAAAGGCGACATACCTTATTTAGGTACCTGGCGTAAGGACGTGTCAGATATTTATGGCGCCTTTGGTATGGCAGATACCTATATGAAACCAGTAGATAGATCTATGTTAATAAAAAAGGCTACCTCGAAAGAGGTTTTTAAAATAATAAATAAGTGTCACAGTAGGAAAGCCCCAGGAATGGACGGCGTCCGATCGGTAGACATTAAAGGCATAGCAGACAAAATTTCATCGGCGATAGCTCACCTTATAAACAGTAGCTTGGCCCATGGGTATTTTCCTGACGAACTTAAGAGAGGGCTGGTTCGCCCAATACACAAGGGTGGTGATACAAAGACATGCTCAAATTATAGGCCTATCACAATGCTACCTACTTTAGACAAGGTAATAGAAAAATACGTTAGCAGTCAGATACATACATTTTATAGCACCCATAATGTTCTCTCTGCAAGCCAGTTCGGATACCAGCCGAATAAAAGCACTACCATGTTACTATCCAGGCTCACAGATGAAATTAATCAGCACCTTAATGATCAAAAACATGTACTCATTATTTTTATTGACTACAGTAAAGCGTTCGACACCTTGCGGCACGATTTACTAATACAAAGGCTAGAATCTACCGGGGTACGCGGGAAACTTCTGGAATGGTGTAAGAACTACTTGCATAACAGATCGTTCCACGTTAAAATAGGGAATGCTCTTAGCGACAAAGTTTTGGTCACAGAAGGCACAGCACAGGGCTCTGTGCTTGGTCCCCTCCACTACTTAGCATACGTGAATGACATGAAGAACTGTATTCAAAACTGCAGTATATATCAATTCGCGGATGATACGTGCCTAATATCTGCAGATAAGGACATAGGTCTGGCTGAGGGAAATCTGCAAAGTGATTTCGACTTAATTTGCATGTGGTCCCACGACGCGGGCCTGGTTTTAAACGCAGGGAAGACCAAACTACTACACGTACACTCTAGCCAGTCGAGAACGGTACGACCGGTCAGTATTGTAGGGCACGATCACCAGTGTTTTCATTCTGGCCCGATTGGTTCTAGGCGTTGTGGATGTCGTCCATTGGAACAGGTTTCGGAAATAAAATACTTAGGCCTTATAATTGACAAAAACTTCAATTGGGATGTTCAAATTGACTCGGTATGTGCAAAATTACGAGCTGTCATGGCAAAGATATACATCCTACGCAATAGAGTACCGTATAGGATTAGGCTAGCCATTTACAATGCTTTGGTGGAAAGTATTATTTCCTACGGCCTCAGTAGCTATGGTCGCACTTTCAAGACGCATCTTGATAAAATATACAACCTTCAGGTTCGTCTACTCAAGCTTGTAGTGCCTTTTAATGTGAGAGAGAGCGTGAAATGTGCTGGTGATCTGTTTAATATATGTAACGTACTACCTATACATACTAAATTTACACACCAGATTTTAAAGGAACAGTACTTTAGAGATGAAATCCAGCATGTAGTTTCACACCCTAAAACTACTAGGCAAGTAATAAACCGCGTACTAAAGAAACCTCCTTTTCGAAATTTTTATGGCCGAAGAACATCTGAATATATTCTACCAGATCTAATAAATAAACTCCCAAAAGAATGTAAAGACAAAATTACACCAACCAATATTTCTAGGATTCTTAAAAAAGAAATGTTAAATCAACTGAAGGGTAGTATTTAGGGGAATTAATGGAGTAATTTTATATATAAGTATTTAATTTCGTTCATTATCACCGACATAATTGGATCAACCTGTAGCTGGCGGGCGCAGACCGGTTCTCACGGCGCGGCCGGCCGGCCTGCGAAAGATAACGATAAGACACTGTGCATGTGCAATGTGCTATAAAGTACTTATTACTTGTAATTTTATTAGATATAATATTTATAATGTTTGTTTGTTATTCTATTTATAATGTTTAGTTTATTTAAGTAATATGATAACTTGTATGTACTACTTAGTCGTTTTTATAGCTGTCGTGGAATGCTGCACCGAGACAAACCAAGCTGTGGTTTAACGGTGTCGTTTAGTCATGTTTTGTATAATTTCTTATGTTTTTAATAATAAATAAAAAATAAAAATAAAAAAAGATATTGGTGCTGGTGACTGTACACTGTTTAGCCCCATAAAAAAATGGTATTTACGGATTAACAGTTTTACTAGATGGCGTTGTAAGTAGGTATTAGGTATACATGGTGGATTTTCTTTTTGGGTCAGTGAGGGCAGCTACCAGATCCCGTGCTGCTTCGCGAAATTTTTTCCTCGATTTGTGGCTTTTCTAGCCGGATTTTTTTTTGGTCCGATACAAGATTTTGATCCTGGATAGGAATGGGATCGATTGGCGTAAAAAAAAGTTAATCAAAAATGACCTTTTCCTCGCATGTTTTATGTTTTTTCCAAAATCTGTAAACGCCAATCTTCATCAATTCAAAATTAAGGGAAGGTCTTCTCAGACCATTTTCGCGTAGCAGCACGGAATCTGGTACAACGTACAACCTGCCCTCACTGACCCAAAAAGAAAATCCATCCTGTATATTATGTCTTGTATACAACCTTACTTATTCCACGATATCTAGTGAATATTTCTCCATTGGTCTTTATAATTTGTTCATGCTTATTCTATCTACTAGATAGAGTCAGTAAAGTCAAGGAACTTGAAACATATAGGTAGGTACCTACCTCTTTCGGTTTCGGACTTATGGCGCGGGGTAGGGCAATAAGGCATACAAAACTCTGTGCCAATTTTATTCGTCGGTTTTGGCATTCGAATATAATTTTTTGTTGCTTGTTAATATTGGATATACCTACGAAGAATGTCAAGAAGAAATCATAAGCGAAGAAAAACTTGCACAAAGTTTGTATGGAGAGAGCTTGCCCACCACAATTGCCCACCAAGAAGTAAAGAGGCACCTACGTGTTTCAATTTTCTTCGACATATTTATGCGACTCCACATTTGCCACATTTAACCTGCGTTTAACCCTTCAAATAGCAATAGCTGTAGATTAGAGTGGTATTTATTTACGAACTGGTTGCGCAGTGAAGCACGGCGCCGCCACAGCGATGATGGTGATCGCGGCCAGCACGGTGATCGCCCGTTTACCTGTCATCTTCAGCCTGCTACTCGAGCCGACCCTTTTCTGAAAACAGTTACCACACGCGTGAATACCAAACAAAAAAATACACACGACAATCGACCGTGAATGTATGGTAGTAGGTATGCTTTCACTGGCTGGGCTGGATAGGATGATTCCGGTATATCTATGAGCATCTCACTGTACAAACTGACATCTGCAGGAGGTCAATGTCTGCAGGTTACTAATGCTGGTTCTGGTGGTAATAGGTAAATATACTCGATAGGTACTGTAAGGTTGTTATGATATTGTAATAAAACGCTCGCGGATAGAGATAAATAGCTTAATTAAAAGGATAAAAGACTAAACGTTGTGAATTTATTTTGGCCAATGTGAATCGTCTGTGGTTAGGACCCCGCAATGTTGTAGCCGAAGGAACCCAGTTTCTTTAATGTGAATGCTTGTCAGATCCTTGGACTCTCAGCCTACACAAAGACGTTAATGGATTCCCTAATGTTCCTACTGGTACTTATTCCTAGCCAGGTTTTCCTATGTATTATGCCTACTCATTATAAATTTTGTATTATTATTATTTGTTTTTTTCAATACTATCTGCTACCAGCTCTTCCTACGTCGGTCCGTTAAATAATAGTAGCGGGGTTTATAAAGAAGGGCAAATTTTCTTTATAAGCCATTTCCCTAGATCAAAATTACCCAATGTATATTTTCTACGCATAAAACCCAATCATTAAGCTAGCTAAGGATAATTTTGATAAGTATGGTATGTTGTTGTATTTTATCCATACAGGCTACTATTATCGCAGGATGCAGAATGACCTCTACAGAGAATTCTAGCTCGATCTACTGATGAAGCGAGTTCATTAGTAGTCGTGTAGATGATTGAAGATCATCTCTAGCTAATAAGCCCCGACTAGCCCTAAGCTCACCATTGTTTACTTGACCTAATGGTATATAGCTTGTGAGGCAGTTAGACTAAACAAATTGTTCCACTTATGATGAAAAGACATGTGATCTACTCCGTATCGTCACTAGAAACAACTCAATTCTTGCTGAGATGATTCTATTGTCCTAATCATAACTGGAACCTGAATTAGACTGATTCATGGAAACTAGCATTGCTTCCTATACAATTTATGACTCTATTCGGTTGTAAACTGTATACATAACAAAAGTAACGTTATTAGTTATTGCATAATTTGTTAAAACACTCAAATATATACCTGAAGCTGTATCTCATAATAGTACTCATTTATGTGAACCACTTCCCTTAACCAAGGCAGTTTGCTACTTAGCTCAATAAGTAATCGGTGAACATTTAAAATTATAAAATTTACATACAGTTGTATTATTTAACCACTTAGTATTTGTTGAAAGACCTAGGTTTTTAGACCTGTTGATTATTACTACTGACCCAACCTTCCTAGTGTTTATTGGGTGATCTAATTGCTTACAGACGCAAAATAGACACTTGTTTGCTTTTACTACTTCAACCTCAAGCCACCCAAACCCTTTCTAGCGCTTGCTGAATGACCTAAATACCTACAGACGGACGCTAGGCTTTACAACCTTTATTGGATGACCTAGCTACCTAGAGATGAACAATAGGCAGTCACTGCTCCTCTTACTACCACCACAGGCTACCAGAACCCTTTATAGTGTTTGTTGAATGACCTAGATACCTATAGACGGACGTTAGACGTTAGAACCCTTTTAGTGCTAATTGGTTGACCTAATTACCTATAGACGAACGATAGACAGTCGTGGTTTCCTCTGACTACAAACCCAGGCTCCCAAATCCCTTCTAGTGCTTGTCGAATGACCTAGGTACCTACAGACAGACGTTAGGCGTTAGAACCTTTGTTGGACGACCTAAACTACCTTAGAGACGAACAATGAACAGTCGCTGCTCCTATCCACTGACAGACGGACATCAGAGCCTTCTAGCTCCAGCTGAGCGACCTAAATACCTACAGACGAACGGAACAAAACCTATAAAATTCCTAGTACGTGACGAAAGACCTAACCGTTCGAATGGTGCCTAACTTATGTACCCTACATCCCATAGTGTGTGAATTTAACCTATTCCTATCCCCATTTTTACCCCTTTTCGCTTATTTAAAACTAAAACCAAAAATATAGTCTTTAGCTTCAAATAAGGTTGTGATTTGCCCTAAGCTTAGACTGGAAGAGTTCGGCGAGCTACTCCGAGGTAAGTCAAACCCTAACAGCTCGTGTATATAGCTCCCCCCTCATCGCCCGCAGGCTTGGTAGATGAGAGTAAGCTGCCCTATTGTGTATATAAGTCAATATATAAATATATTTAACAAGACCGATCTCCCAATTACTGGACGATTTTACCAAGCGGAGTATACACTCCTTTGCCAAGGTCTGAACTGAGCAGAGTAGGCCATGGTTACGTCGCCAGCTGGGCTTCAGGAGATCGTGAAGGATAATTCACTTTCTATGTCGTTAAAGAGAAAGTGCCGAACCACCTCCAAGCTCGGTTGCAAATAAGGCTCCGGGATGACCGCGTTTACCACCGCTAGGATACGGTAATCCCGTTAGACATACTGTTTGTCTAGATAGCATTCTGGCTACAAAATAATTTAAACAATAAACACTAAAAAATCCCCATAAAATTAAATCAATTTTAAAGTAAGGAGTGATTTTCCCGCCATGCAGAGTGACCTCTCATAGCAGCAGAATCACGCCCTCATTGACAATGGAAAAACCCACTAACAGTAATTTGACAGCAATAGCCAGAGATACTACCAGCACGATCGACGAAATTAAAGTTCCCGTACCTACAACTAGCACCTGCTTTTATACTCTTAAGCACAGTATAACTTGAACAATCGGTAAACGTGTCATAAGTTGGACAAGTAGTACAAGCGTCGCCGACAAACAATGCCGCCAAGCGGTAAATCTATTTGACACCATCAAAGCGGTGCCGACAGACAATGCCAACACGTGTTATACTCGGTAAACGTGTCATAATACGAACAATCTGGACAAGGTTTGCGAGGTTCGAGTACCAGGCTTTCATAATTCAATAGGAGTTAGCAGTACAAACGTCGCCGTCAAAGTGGCGCCGACAAACAATGCCGCCAAGCGGTAAATCTATTTGACACCATCAAAGCGGCGCCGACAGACAATGCCAACACGTGTTATACTCGGTAAACGCGGAATAACATGTACAATCCGGACAAGGTTTGCGAAATTCGAGTACCAGGCTTTCATAATTTAGTAGGAGTTAAGCGTTTGACAAGTTGCCGCGGCCACATGGGAACCGGCAGCCATTTTGTCGGGCGTGACCTATGCACTAAAGGACGTAACTCTCGTTTCTTTGACCTACCTTAAAGCTCTGCTATTAAGGTCGAAATTCGAATGTGAAATGGTTTTGTACATAAGATTGAGTTTCGAATGTTAATTACCTAATTTTAGTTTGGCGCGTGATTTGAAAAGGAATGGACAATGGATATTATTGCTGGGTTTATTTGTAATTTTGACATTGTTTTATTGTCCAATTTAATGTTTTAAGCTGGCACTATTATAAGTACTCGGGAATAACCTTAGCATCCTTATAGTAGTATAATTTATTCGATGTGTTTCTTGACCTTGAATGGTTTTATACATTCTTTTGTACAAAATAAATCCAGGTGTATAGAATTACTTTAAATATACACAAGGGGCACGGTAGTGATCCCGCCAAGACGCCTAATTATTTATAACAAATTACTAAGGCCGACAAAAAATGAAACAGTGAGCTAAGTCAGCTGTCCCTTGGAAACTATTTTAATATAAACGTAACTGGACCTGCCAGCGGCGTTCTGTTACAGCTCTACCCCCAGAGGAGTTTGAAAGGCCAGATCTTTCAGATCTTGTCTGTAAAACTCATCTCCAACCTCTTAACATAAACGTAACGACAGTTACCTAATTTTCAGTGATGAAAATCAATGATATTAGTTTATTGTCAACAACAAACTTGAAAGGTTTCAATTTACTGATATGTCAATCCCTCCACAATAGTGACTTTAGTGTGGTGAGTATTTAGACCAAAAGGAAAGAGCAGGGGCGACCCGGTGAAGGGGAGTGAACCAATAAACCTTCAACAAAGACTCGTGATAACCTATTCCTCAAGACCTTTCCATTTGCCAGGAGTACCAAGTTGTGAGTTTGATAGACTCTATTAGTCCGATTTTGCGGTATCAAGCTGGATTTCTGGGTCTGGCTGGGCACCCATACGTCCTGACTCACATTGTCCGAGTTCGGCCTGATCCCCCAAAAACTCTCCACGCAATTATAGAAAAATCCATTATGTGAGTACTAAGATTCATCACTCATCAGAATCAAGATTCAATCCACTCCCTATCCACAAATCACCATAGCGCCTCCCCATTGGCGTGTGTTTCACTTGAACAAGATAACCGTTTGTTCAATGTTAACATGACAAAATTTATCACTAGTTACGGACTTACGGTGTTAAACGATAATATTTTATACCAACATTGTAGTTCAATAAATTAATTAATACGGCTCAACGCATGTGTATGCACATATGCGCACACTACTTAATTGATTATGTAACATAATTTATTCATGTACCACCAGAGTAACATTTTACTCGCATTTGTGTGATAATGGAAATCCATATTTATAGGTATCGGTTACCTTATCCAAAGTGAGGTGTGTATACCCAATATCATAGCTTTCTTAGCTCGAGTGAAGTCTGTGCCAACACAGTAAGTCTTAAAAGACCTTGTCATATTATTGACTGTAACCTAGCACCTATTACTGTGGTAACACATCGTGTTGTATTTGGAGGGATCAATTACCAAATAAATCTAGGTTGTACTGTAAGCTTCGTCCGGCCGCAAGAAACTCATTCATACCTCTCATAACACATTCACGGTCTACCTAATATTCAATCATTCGTGACTATGCATCCTTCATCTTTTACGCCAACACATGCTAATCATTATTTTATTCATATCAGACGTACAGCCTCTAACGATCAAACAAAACTCCGTAAGTACCACCACAATATAAACATTGCTCCTTTCAAGTCTGCAATATTTTAAGCCAATACAAAATTAAATCTTAATTGTACATAGAGTTTGACCATGGATATAAATTCTGTATTGAAAAATGAACCAATTTGGCTCGACGACACCACCCCACACGTCACGTTTCCATATAAATATGACGTACAAAGTACAGTGCCACCAAACCATACTGGTTTGACACTTTATTTGCCTGGAACAGCTAATGTAGCCTGACTTCATTAACCTGCATGTTGTTACTAATTAAAATATAAAACAATTAAGAAAATATTATGGGCATCTTATTTTTCTTTACAGTAAAACCCGTAAGGATATTCCAGTAAATTCATTTCCAAAGGTCAACCGACTCAACTGCACCCCACTCTACCCCCCGATTACATAACCCTTAGACCTTACTGTAGCCTTTAATGCGTATTAATTTAATTACTTAATAATTCAACTAAAGTTTCCGTATGAAGTACTCTAAAAGCGTGCAAGTTGTCTAATAGTTTTAAAGGACTAAAATTATATTGAAAATAAGGTGATGCGACTTTCATATTGAGAATGAAGCGACGAAATATAATAATGTAGATACGTATCAAAATTTAATGGGAACCTCACAAATATTTTTATACCAGCTTAATGCATTTACAATAATAACGAATAGCTCCGCAGCTTCACCATCGCCCTTCATGGCGGCCATCATTGACAATATTTATACGATTTTTGAACAACCACTATGAAATTTATCACGCGAAAAACGCTCAAACAAAGTGTTATTTTCATTGGACCGACAAGTGTCAACGTTTACCGTATGAAGAGAAAATATAACGTCTATGCAAAGTGTCATTGTCTTGTCTGTCAAGTGTCAAAAGGCCCGCAAGCGCTCCAAAATATTATGCTGGTATTTATGTAAATATCACGTAAATATAAATATACCAGTGAACAAATGATTATTATTTACAAGTGAGTATAATTTTCATTGCTACCTGTACAATATTATGATCTAAATCTACCGCAACTCAATGATAGAAATTTCAACTCAATCAATCTCTAATTTCCAGACGCCCTATGGATTACACGGATTCAGATGATCTAGGATGGAGCCGGAGCGGTCTAGATAGCAATAATGCGCTAAGTGCCTCATACAGTCACGACCTCCAGTCATGAGTATGCAACCAACGAGAAAGACAACCTCAAGAATTGATGCTCGCCGACAAGAGTTTGAGGGAACAACAACTTGACCTGTATTTTCGACCCTAATGTAAGTGTCAGTCTGTTCAATATACCCGTCTGTCTTCTCAAATAACACAGATACCATTAGTGACTAATTTGTGTTATCTTTCTTTACAGTAGTCCACGTTCTGAAGCTCTAAGAATTGATTGCACCCTGGTGAAGAAAATCATGTAATCATACTACCGAGGAGTATTGACCAATAACAAACAACTATGAACCCGACCTGATATTGCTCTGGAACCCTTATGTAAGTGTATGACCATATTTTGAGTTCAAGCCTTAATCCACCATTTATATTTGAGTATTGTCCCATTCACATCTTACAATACTAATACTCTCTATTGCACCCCATGTTGGTAGTTAAACAATGATAATGACTATACATACCAATGCTGACTTTAAATCATGAAACTGACATGTCCTCTCCCGGTGACGAAAATACAAAACAATCCTTTGTCATCCGGCTGAGAATCCCAGCTACCTGTAAACAACGGCTTAAGATATTGGTTAATAAAATTGTAAATACATTATAAAAGCTGGAGTCTCTCGCCAAACACATCAGCGATTGTGTCAGGAGATACCGCTACTCCAGAACTAGAGCGGGTACAAACAACAACACAAGTTAGCATCATGCTGGCCTAGCTCCATGGCGTGAATGCTTCAAAACCTTATCAAATCTCTTTGTTTATAATGAAATATATACATGTATGGAGCGAATAAAAATTTAAAGTTTGAAAATAGTCTCTTCACCCAATTAGTCAGTTTAGTATATTCACCTGATTTACTCACATACTTGTTTACTTTATTAACTGCTCAACGAAAATGTAGATCGACCACTCTTAAATGTTCTCATCGAAACTTCAATTTTCCTACCTATGTAGCCGTCTGGTCATGTTTTCTTTTTTTTTTCACATTATTAATCCTTTACAAAATTATCTGATATCCGTTAATCACAATATGGCACTTATGCAATATATATTCATTACACTACTCCCAGTTGCAATTATACCTCCCTGCCTTTTAGCCTAATTTTTTTTCTTTTTATGTTACAGTGCATAATGTCATCTGGAGGCCTGAAAGAATACCCATCATGAACCTACTTCTGTCTACTCCGAATGAAGCTTATATGCCTGCATCTTTACAATGCCCATAACGTTATGTTATATACCGTACTACTGACGTAAAAAGAATCTACAATTATACTTTGTATGTAACATGAAAATTTGCAATTTGTTTCTTATATGAAACATTACACCCATATAAGTATGTGTTTTGTGAAATGGCGTTTAGCATTTCGCCTTCACTCCTTGCGTCACGAATTTGTTTGCCTATTGTATATATGTTGTGTCACCTTCCTATATTACATATGCTACATTCTCATGAGGATATCATTTTTTCTGCATTACATTCATTAAACATAGTATATCAACATAACTCTTATTTTATTTTTTCAAAAAGACTAAGACTGACTTATGGTCCTCCTCTCTCTGTATATAATATAAACTTAACTAACACAATATTTCCTTGAAAACATAAATAAATAATACTAGAATCTAAATACTAAAAATATCATTCAAGAAATAATAATCATAAAAAACAAAATAAGAGATAGTCATTTGGTTACTGGGATTTGAACTTAGTTCCCTCGCTTCAGAGGCTGGTGAGCCTCCACTGCGTCACCGGGTAGTTGTTACGTTAAGCGAAATCAGCGTATGGGTTCTACGGACGGTATCACTTATTGAGTGAGCAATCACAATCCTAAGTAATCTAAGATAAATTAGTGCCTACGCCAACTCATGGGCTGAGGTAACGGATCCCAGGCATTCCCCAGGACGCAACTGATCCGAGACAACGCTAAAAAGACAATTATTAATCTACAGTAGATATCAACCTAATATTTCTGTTTTACATAATATGAACTTGCATTTTCGCGGAAAGCGCTATACAGCTAAGTTCTACAACTAAAAGGAGTTCTTTTGTCTTTCACTAACGTGCTGAAATTTATGTACAAGGTGAAACCAGAGCATATTATTTTATATAAAGTGAAATGTCTACTAATAAATTAAAACTGTAATTGTTTTAAATTCTTCACCAGCTTAGCATCATGTTATGTGAGTGCTTATAATTAATTGTTGATATTTTCTCGTCTGTATGACCTGTAACAATCATTATGAATACATTTCTGTATTTGTATTTTGTTAAATTGATCAGGAAATGAGACCTATTGTGACATCTACCGGTGAATAGTATAATAGTACATTACTTACCAAGGGCGACAAAACAAAGAATGTCTCAGATCGCAGGTATTATACGCCCGAGCCGAAGGCAAGGGCGATAAATATGCGATCCGAGGCTCTCCTTATTATCGACCGTGGTAAGTACAACATTTTATGTCACCCCCTGGCCAGGAAGTGGGTTTTTTCGCGCGCGGAGCGTGCGATAATGGCCACTTTATGGCCAGGTGTGACACAAACACATATACGTATATTTTATCTGGTAATGTTCATGTACTACAGCTTATTTTAACCATTTGTATTTTACTTTAATAAGTCAAGTATACGTGACACACCAGTATTTACCAGTTCCCGAGGTATAAAAGCCCATCGATCTTATTGTAGATTTAACTTACTATTGTCAAGCGTGCCCTCTAGTATTCAGTGACAACACTAGACACTGCAGATATAATTGCACATTCATAAATTACAATAATAATACTCCTGCATTTAGCATTTGCACCCTTAATTAAATTGCCTAGCCAAAATTCTTCTATTTCCTGGCAGCTGTTTATGTCCTAACTTAATAATTTAACATGAATGATAAAATAAGATGTATACTATTCGCCCTCTACCGGTCAATCGCTAAACCTCTTGCGTTTTCTGGTCCACTCGACGTCAACCTAGAATATCTGATCATGCATCCCGGTTTTCCTTACTTGCCGCTAGAGTGTGCTACGGTCGATAGCATAATTTCGTTTCTTTTATTTTTATTTATCATCATTTACTTTCTTCCATGAAAATTAATCTAATAATATATGTATACCTCGCGACGTTATTTTTTGTCATTAAATCTCACATGATAATTTTTTCAATCGCAAAAGCATCTATGGCTATTTGACAACTGGTAACACTGAACGGAACGGGTCCCTCACTTCACTTCAATCAATTCAATCCATTTTTTTTTCCCAAAATGGCGTTAATGGCGTGTGACTGAGACGTGGCATAGCTTATTAAAATTTATTTTGCCTGTTTTGTACTAGTGCTCGCTCATGTAAATAATAAAATCATAAATGTGAAGTGATGTGACTCTCCTCTCTGTTTTTCATTTTATGTGCAGTACAGATTCATTTAGTGTGCAGTTTGCGCGGGATCGTGTACTCCCATTGTGAAAAATTCGACCACGCAAACCTCGAAAGCCTGTTTGTACTCGTAATGTACTTCTCAACTGCGTCTGTACATCTGTACTTTACTGTGCTGCATCGAGTGTGCATAACGTCTTTTACTCAATAAACGGGACGGAAGCTGGAGATCCATGCAACCAATCTTCCGCCAACCATGACAGCTCAGAAACCCTCAAAATGGTAAGTTTCCAATGACTGTATTCTAAATTATACGACGGCTCCTGATTTACTTGTTCAGTATTAGTCTAGATATCATCTGGACACGTTTTCCTAAGTCGTAGTATGATGCGTCGGAACAATCTCTGTTTCTATTCCCCTCTTGCAATTATCGCTATGTGATTGAATGAAAGGCAATCTCATTTAATTTTGTCAAGCGAATGCGTCCTCCGCTAATGATATGGATTTCAGAGGTCGTGGGTCCAAATCCCACCTGTGGCATTGAATTCTTCAATGATTCACTTTGATTGGAAGTTTAGAAAGACAATCTTTTCTATAAACATCCTAACTCATATTTATTATGTTGTGTTAACATGTTAGTTATGATTCAACCTATTACTTTGTTCGAAGTTCCATAATTTCTTTTTCCGCGCTCCCATACTGCTTGGCAAATTTTTACATTCTTAATGGTTAACATTTTCCTTATCCGTTTTCAGGTGTACTTGGATAGTGGAAACATAACACAATTCCTAGAACCATGCTGTTGTACATACATGTGTCAAATACTTAAACATGTAAAGATGTGCATCCCGCTATCAGGCGATGTCTTCCCGGAGTCCCGGAATCATTTTAAAATGAAAGCTTCCTAACGACCTCTTTGGTAAGTACTGCTCTTCTATGCTATTCCCTTATGGTATAAAATTATAAATAGACTAGAACACTATCTGAATGCAATGTGATGATTTCAAAATGTCCGGAATGTTTATCACTCGAACTCGAAGAATATTTATCCCGGCAATGTTTATGTACTATTTTTTTTTTATGAATTGGTTCTCTTGTCTATGCTAATCAAAGATAACCCTTATGTATATGATTCATCATGATCATTATTAGGAGACACCTATAGGCTTGCAAAACTGTTTGCCGGTTTTCTGCCTTTCATGGTGCGCTTTGAAGATTTTAGGATAAATAAATTCTTACTTACATGTATTGTAAAGGTCTATATCTGGTGTTGCACTTTTAGGCAGGCTATTATCTATCTAGGCTAGAGTACTGTGACAATCTTTTCTGACCTTTTCTATATTAAAGTAATAAATATTACAAAATATTCCTAAGTATTCCTACATGACCATGTTCTCTTTGTAACGCAAATGATAATGAATGTACAATAAATTTAACCTATATATTTATATTATATTTAACCTATGGAATTGCAACAGATTTCATAAAAAGTGTCTCAATCATACTAACTCTCCGCTATTGCCCTCAATTGTATACTATGGAAAAACGGTTCGTTCCTATGAACATGGTTAGTTCTTGTGCTCATACTCATGTTTACCCTTAAACTGCAACATGCCTAGATAATTTACAGTATGTACATTAAATCTAAAGTCCTATTTCTGTGAATATTTATATTTAGTGACTTTAGTCACTTTTCAATAACTTCCGTACTGGACCGTCTTCGTTTGAAATGAATATATGCCCTCCGATGTATATTGAAGTAAGGTGCCACTTTTGATATCATCTCTTGACTGGGATTTTCCTTCTTACAGCCTGCTACCATGTGGAGTGATGCGAATCTACTGTCGTCATAAACCAAAGCTGATGTGGATGAAGTTCTGAAGTCCTGCCTACGCCGCTTTTGCCCGAGGTCCTGTTTTGATGATCGCTCACTGCGGGACCCCCTACGCTACATAGTCTTCAGGTAATTATCTGTTCCTTGATTCAAATAATATGTAGTATACTGCATTTCATGAATGTCTTCCGACGGCCTATGGACACTTGCAATTCCAAAAAGTGCGCGTTGCCAACCCTTTATAATATTTGAGGATTTACTGAACTTGAAGATGGTGACAAATGTGTAGGCAGCTTGATTAATAGTTTCTAGTTTTCACTGTAGCCTATGGACATTTGTTTCTTGCTTATTAATATACCTAAGAGGTGAAAACAAGCACCCGGCCTATCCGATGGTGTTGTTTAGTCGCTGCAATGCAGTGACGTGCAACTTTTATTTACGAATTCGTTTATGTGGGTGATGTTATGGTATGTCGTAGCCTAGTGACGCACGTTTCTTGTTTATGGATGTTTCTTCGGCGGTGGCAAGTAGTTGCTCAAACTATGTGATTGTATGTCTCCTCAGCACATTTCTTGTCATTATCATGATGATCATCATCATCATCAGCCTATATACGTCATAAGAGGGAATGGGCAGTGGTCCCCACGCTGGACCAAAGCACATTTCTTAATGAGACACAAATGATTTGTTTAGAGTACATTTCTTGTATATGGATGTATGTTCGGTGGTGGCAAATAGGCGCTCAACCTACATGCTGGTATATCACCGTAGCCTAGTGCCGCGCACTCCTTGTTTACGGAGATAGTAAATAAACACCTAGTCTATGTAATCATGATGGTCTGCCACTGTAGCCTAGTGACGCTCGTATTTATACCCAACTCTGTTCAATACATGTCAAGTATTTTTCACCGATTTTTGTTATTGTTGCTGCCTTGTCTTAATGTAATACTATCACTACCCCCAAATTATTAAACTAGAATGGCGGTTTTTATTTTTATATTTCTTGGAAAGTTTTTTTTTTTTCTTATTTTTCTTGCTCGAATCGAAATCTAATGTCGCTAAATTATACTACTATCCATATACTAGAGTGGTTGTCTTAAAAATAATAATTTTCCATACATTTTTGTTTTCAGATGCCGTTCCTAGCCGATCGTTGGAAGAGAAATTTAAAGAGAGAACAATAAACCGAGATGAGAAGTCCGAGAACCCGACAAGATCACACTCCGTTTTTCACGGCAACAAATGTAGCCTACAAGAGGCTATCCTTTGGTCCCGGAACCAAATTTAATGAAAAATCATAACCTATTTTAAAAATGTTACGCCAGAACGGAGCCCTAATTCTGGTCACGGCTTGCCAAATTAGCCAGAAGAGGCCATACCAATCCCTTGGTCACGGCACCAAATGTAATAAAACGCTCGCGGATAGAGATAAATAGCTTAATTAAAAGGATAAAAGACTAAACGTTGTGAATTTATTTTGGCCAATGTGAATCGTCTGTGGTTAGGACCCCGCAATGTTGTAGCCGAAGGAACCCAGTTTCTTTAATGTGAATGCTTGTCAGATCCTTGGACTCTCAGCCTACACAAAGACGTTAATGGATTCCCTAATGTTCCTACTGGTACTTATTCCTAGCCAGGTTTTCCTATGTATTATGCCTACTCATTATAAATTTTGTATTATTATTATTTGTTTTTTTCAATACTATCTGCTACCAGCTCTTCCTACGTCGGTCCGTTAAATAATAGTAGCGGGGTTT
Source organism: Cenopis cana (assembly GCA_951800055.1). Taxonomy (NCBI): domain Eukaryota; kingdom Metazoa; phylum Arthropoda; class Insecta; order Lepidoptera; family Tortricidae; genus Cenopis; species Cenopis cana. The sequence goes on along the minus strand of OX637476.1, from coordinate 7,758,369 downwards.
ATAAAGAAGGGCAAATTTTCTTTATAAGCCATTTCCCTAGATCAAAATTACCCAATGTATATTTTCTACGCATAAAACCCAATCATTAAGCTAGCTAAGGATAATTTTGATAAGTATGGTATGTTGTTGTATTTTATCCATACAGGCTACTATTATCGCAGGATGCAGAATGACCTCTACAGAGAATTCTAGCTCGATCTACTGATGAAGCGAGTTCATTAGTAGTCGTGTAGATGATTGAAGATCATCTCTAGCTAATAAGCCCCGACTAGCCCTAAGCTCACCATTGTTTACTTGACCTAATGGTATATAGCTTGTGAGGCAGTTAGACTAAACAAATTGTTCCACTTATGATGAAAAGACATGTGATCTACTCCGTATCGTCACTAGAAACAACTCAATTCTTGCTGAGATGATTCTATTGTCCTAATCATAACTGGAACCTGAATTAGACTGATTCATGGAAACTAGCATTGCTTCCTATACAATTTATGACTCTATTCGGTTGTAAACTGTATACATAACAAAAGTAACGTTATTAGTTATTGCATAATTTGTTAAAACACTCAAATATATACCTGAAGCTGTATCTCATAATAGTACTCATTTATGTGAACCACTTCCCTTAACCAAGGCAGTTTGCTACTTAGCTCAATAAGTAATCGGTGAACATTTAAAATTATAAAATTTACATACAGTTGTATTATTTAACCACTTAGTATTTGTTGAAAGACCTAGGTTTTTAGACCTGTTGATTATTACTACTGACCCAACCTTCCTAGTGTTTATTGGGTGATCTAATTGCTTACAGACGCAAAATAGACACTTGTTTGCTTTTACTACTTCAACCTCAAGCCACCCAAACCCTTTCTAGCGCTTGCTGAATGACCTAAATACCTACAGACGGACGCTAGGCTTTACAACCTTTATTGGATGACCTAGCTACCTAGAGATGAACAATAGGCAGTCACTGCTCCTCTTACTACCACCACAGGCTACCAGAACCCTTTATAGTGTTTGTTGAATGACCTAGATACCTATAGACGGACGTTAGACGTTAGAACCCTTTTAGTGCTAATTGGTTGACCTAATTACCTATAGACGAACGATAGACAGTCGTGGTTTCCTCTGACTACAAACCCAGGCTCCCAAATCCCTTCTAGTGCTTGTCGAATGACCTAGGTACCTACAGACAGACGTTAGGCGTTAGAACCTTTGTTGGACGACCTAAACTACCTTAGAGACGAACAATGAACAGTCGCTGCTCCTATCCACTGACAGACGGACATCAGAGCCTTCTAGCTCCAGCTGAGCGACCTAAATACCTACAGACGAACGGAACAAAACCTATAAAATTCCTAGTACGTGACGAAAGACCTAACCGTTCGAATGGTGCCTAACTTATGTACCCTACATCCCATAGTGTGTGAATTTAACCTATTCCTATCCCCATTTTTACCCCTTTTCGCTTATTTAAAACTAAAACCAAAAATATAGTCTTTAGCTTCAAATAAGGTTGTGATTTGCCCTAAGCTTAGACTGGAAGAGTTCGGCGAGCTACTCCGAGGTAAGTCAAACCCTAACAGCTCGTGTATATAGCTCCCCCCTCATCGCCCGCAGGCTTGGTAGATGAGAGTAAGCTGCCCTATTGTGTATATAAGTCAATATATAAATATATTTAACAAGACCGATCTCCCAATTACTGGACGATTTTACCAAGCGGAGTATACACTCCTTTGCCAAGGTCTGAACTGAGCAGAGTAGGCCATGGTTACGTCGCCAGCTGGGCTTCAGGAGATCGTGAAGGATAATTCACTTTCTATGTCGTTAAAGAGAAAGTGCCGAACCACCTCCAAGCTCGGTTGCAAATAAGGCTCCGGGATGACCGCGTTTACCACCGCTAGGATACGGTAATCCCGTTAGACATACTGTTTGTCTAGATAGCATTCTGGCTACAAAATAATTTAAACAATAAACACTAAAAAATCCCCATAAAATTAAATCAATTTTAAAGTAAGGAGTGATTTTCCCGCCATGCAGAGTGACCTCTCATAGCAGCAGAATCACGCCCTCATTGACAATGGAAAAACCCACTAACAGTAATTTGACAGCAATAGCCAGAGATACTACCAGCACGATCGACGAAATTAAAGTTCCCGTACCTACAACTAGCACCTGCTTTTATACTCTTAAGCACAGTATAACTTGAACAATCGGTAAACGTGTCATAAGTTGGACAAGTAGTACAAGCGTCGCCGACAAACAATGCCGCCAAGCGGTAAATCTATTTGACACCATCAAAGCGGTGCCGACAGACAATGCCAACACGTGTTATACTCGGTAAACGTGTCATAATACGAACAATCTGGACAAGGTTTGCGAGGTTCGAGTACCAGGCTTTCATAATTCAATAGGAGTTAGCAGTACAAACGTCGCCGTCAAAGTGGCGCCGACAAACAATGCCGCCAAGCGGTAAATCTATTTGACACCATCAAAGCGGCGCCGACAGACAATGCCAACACGTGTTATACTCGGTAAACGCGGAATAACATGTACAATCCGGACAAGGTTTGCGAAATTCGAGTACCAGGCTTTCATAATTTAGTAGGAGTTAAGCGTTTGACAAGTTGCCGCGGCCACATGGGAACCGGCAGCCATTTTGTCGGGCGTGACCTATGCACTAAAGGACGTAACTCTCGTTTCTTTGACCTACCTTAAAGCTCTGCTATTAAGGTCGAAATTCGAATGTGAAATGGTTTTGTACATAAGATTGAGTTTCGAATGTTAATTACCTAATTTTAGTTTGGCGCGTGATTTGAAAAGGAATGGACAATGGATATTATTGCTGGGTTTATTTGTAATTTTGACATTGTTTTATTGTCCAATTTAATGTTTTAAGCTGGCACTATTATAAGTACTCGGGAATAACCTTAGCATCCTTATAGTAGTATAATTTATTCGATGTGTTTCTTGACCTTGAATGGTTTTATACATTCTTTTGTACAAAATAAATCCAGGTGTATAGAATTACTTTAAATATACACAAGGGGCACGGTAGTGATCCCGCCAAGACGCCTAATTATTTATAACAAATTACTAAGGCCGACAAAAAATGAAACAGTGAGCTAAGTCAGCTGTCCCTTGGAAACTATTTTAATATAAACGTAACTGGACCTGCCAGCGGCGTTCTGTTACAATATGAGGCTGGCCATGTGGTTCTAGAATCATATCATACATATACAGATGTGAATGCCTGTGAAGTAAGCGGCATTCCTTGGAAAACAGTTGGTTTTTTGGGGGGACTTTTAATCTAGACGTGGCGTGGGCTAGACGTGTAGTGATTGTAGCTGTAATGTAGCAAAATAATACATTATAGCAGGAGTTTATTGTTCTACAAGTGTTTAATTTTCAGATTTAGGAAACCTATTTAGAACCAGCAATCCAGCTAGTCCAGTGTGTGTGCTCTACTGCAGCCAGCACAGGGTCACTCAGGGCAAAGTAATACACCGCGACCATAGCTATGTGTTGTTGCAATTGTATCCAACTGAGTCTTGGATGCTTTCTATGTATTTATGTAATATATTTAGCTATATATGTATAATTCCGTCAAGTACCCACAGGACAAGCTTTGCTTAGTTTGAGACTAAAGGCTTGGTCACACCGCTTGCGCGACGCAAGCGGGACGCTGCGCTGCGCACCATAATGTATGAAACCGTCCCGCTCGCGTCGCGCAACCTGTGTGACGTCGCTAACTTGTTAACATACGTTCCGGCGCGCAGCGGTCGCGTCGCGAGGACGTCGCGCAATGCAGTGTGACCAAGCCTTAAGATAATCGATTTGTGTAAGACTGTTCCTAAATATTATATACTTATATGTTACGTATACGTATATAGACATATATGTTAATCCTGCCTCTACTCACCAGAGTCACCAGTTACCCTCAGTAGCCCTACCTATGTCATCGTAACAAGTAACAACGGTACTACTATAAAGTACGAAGGATTTACACGTTTACTCTCGCCTTAAGGTATGATTCCGCTGCCGCTACCAATTTGGAGTGCGGCAGAACGTGCAATTGCTGTCTGCTGTCGGCTGTGGAATTAATCCTTTAGGCACAGAATAAGTAGGTACCTAATATTACGCGAATTGATGGTTAGCATTGCGAATATCAGCCCTGTTTCACTGCATACCTAAGTACCTACCTGTCTGTCTACTAACAGGTTTTGGCGTTGACGCACTTCCACTAGAGTCAAAGTTGCGCGATTCTTATTCGCTGAATGTTTTTACGCAAGTGGGTTTCATCCACGACATCTTTTTTACTTCAGAATATGAATTCTGGGACTGGTTTTACTACTTACGAGTATATTTCTCCTGACCAGGAAATATCTTAAGACCCGACACCTCATGATGTCGACAACATTACGGACTGCATTGCATCACCGCACCGGTAGACATGCAGCTTACTTACTTACTTATCTCATAGACGCTTTTCCCCATTGTTTATTACTTGGTTACTTCTTGGTTGTGAATATTCACACAACATAATATCGCGTTGACAGCGTTACCTAATTAACGGGATGCTTGTTATCGATTAGCATACTTAATGATTGCTCAAATTAAATAGCATGCAAGATTTCTAACATAAAATTGGCTAATAATATTCAATAGGTACCTATCTAAATAACTGGTAGGTACTTAATGACACGAGAAATTGAAATTGTAGACAGTTGTATAGGTAAGAACTTAACAGCGAAGTGTGTTACAATTTAAGGGCTATTAAATGAAGTTCTGGACTAGATTTGTTTTTAACATTCTCCAAGTCAAAACTTGTACCCGTGTCTGCTGTGTCCATAAAACTTAATAATATATCAAGTTGATATCCTTGGCTTCTACACATTGCAGGGTATACTAGTAGACATGAAAACAATTATCATACAGTGGTTAGATAAAGTAACCTAACTTAAACCTAGATTAGTTCCAGCTTACCTGCATACATGGTTGACACACGTTTCATATAGTCAGTGACCTATGAACCTTAGATAATTCGTAGGACCTACCTGCTAACCAAAATGCCTAGCGATTTGTGTGCAAAACTTTGCATGTGACAACATTGATAGAGCCCTCAAATGTTGAAATAATTATTGCAGAATTGACCTAATGACGGCACGGACGCGACCCGCCATGCGTCGTGCCGTGCCGGTTAGCCAACGTGCTCCGGTTCGGTCTAGTACCGGTGACCGCAATTCATTGAGCCACCACCTTGTTTAACTAGTTATACATTTTTAATAGGTACAAGTACCTAGTATCCTGTTTTTTACAAACATGCATGTGATAAAATTCATGTAACAAACCGTAGCGGCTGGATTGCTAAATACTTATAAGCTTAAGACCACGCTTTATTCAAGCTGCGAGTTGGCCAATATAACTGATCGGTATTTTTACAAGGCTTCATATGATATTTTCTTTACATTTTATTTGGTAGTTGAATAATTAATTCATAGATTAATTAATTGTAGCTGTGCATCACGCACGGCTTGGCCTACCATGCACCGCAGCATTGCTAATTAAAGCACAAAATAACTACAAATTAAATAATAATTACGAAATTGAAATATATTTTCATTTCGCATTTCGATTTAGTTATCATCATCCTCCTAGCTTTATCCCAATGTAGTTGCATCCTGAAGGATGCCTGCGGTCCGCTATCTAATCCCAAGATTTGGCGTAAGCACTAGTTTTTACGAAAGCGACTGCCATCTGACCTTTCAATCCGAGGGGAAACTAGACCTTATTGGGATTAGGCTTTGTCAAGTGAGTGGGCAACTTGACTGGAAGTTCTCAAGCCGCCAGAATGCCTCCAACTTGGCTTAACGACTGCTGCCATAGACAGCAGCCGGGATCAACGGCTTAACGTGTCTTCCAAAGCACGGGAGCGCTCAGTTAGTAACCACTCAAAGCGGTCACCGTTGTGTTATATCAGGTACTTATGATATTGAACTAGCATCAATACTTACTAAATATTAGTAAGTTGAGTATTCAGTGATGAAATGAATCCGACACGGTTGCCATGTTTAAATTAAATCTGACGACACTCTTGAATCAGTTTGAACAACGCGTCTTGTTGCAGAAAAGTGCATTTTTTATATTATTGTATATATTTATGTGTAACATTATGTCATACGTGAGTTCAACGCAATGTCGGTAGGTTAGGTACCCTGTTCCAGATGTTCCCACATCAAAATGACAAGGTTCTATGTAGTTCTTTATACTGTGGTTCTGTTCCGTGCGCGTGGTCGTGTCGGAGGTTTCCTGTGGATTTACCCCAGGCTAACTCTCCAACCGCGCACTCCTATCGCTGTATAACGCCACAGTCACGTTAAAAAATCTATGTTTGCTCAACCAACGGTTGGAGTATCGGCTGACTGTGCATGCATAATTGTAACTACCTAACTTAAAGTTAAACCCGATTAATAAAATATAAAATTCTATCAAAAGAACAAAGCTGCACCCGTATACTTTGAGAACACTTAATTTTTTTGAACTCAAAGGGAGGACACTGAAAACAGAATCCTTTTTTAGGGTTCCGTTACCTGAAGGGTCAAAACGGAACCATATTGCTGTCACTCACGCGTCCGTCTGTCGTCTGTCACACAGGTTTACAGCCAAACCGTTGGAGCTACAGTCTCACAAACAGTAAAAAACTTACTTTTAAATCTTTTAAGAGGCAAACTCTCCTCATACAAACTTTGTGCAGAATTTTCTTCGTTTGTGTGTGCAATGTGCATTAAAGTTATGATTTTTGGTCAGTATGCTTATTTTTCTGTTAGCTATTTCGTGAAGTAATTTTTTCTTCATTGTTATTATTTTCAATTTTTAGATTTTTCATTTTTTGAAATATTTGAAAATTTCCACATCACTTTCTTCGCATATCTAATATTTACAGCCAAAAATAATATTACATTCGTTAGTGCCAAAATCTACGAATAAAACGTGCACAGAGTTTGTATGGATAATGCCTTGCCCACCCCTGCGCCTTAAGAGGGGCTAACAGCTAAAGTGGGCGCGAAAACAAACCAACTTAATTTTGCGGTTAGTTCGGAGCCCTAAATGTACGAAGTCTGAATCGCACTTGGCCGGTTTTTTATACTTGAAAGACGCAACACATGCATGGAAAAGGAAAGGTATTTATTACCGGGTCAAATCCTATTCTGCATACCTATACAAAAATCAAATAAAATGCTAACGACATACGACACCACACATTTAAATCACCAAAAAGCCCTTGGCACATATCACAATGACACACGTTCACTAATTTGCACGTTTACCTAGGAGGAGTGGGTCCGAGGCGAGTGTAGCAGTTCGGGTACCGGCGTCGCGGGCTGCGGTGCTTGCACTGCCGTGTTTACCATTACCAGCCACCTCCAGCGGGCCAAGGCCGCCACCGCGTGGTTGCGAAGTCTTCGTTATGTCAGTTTGCGTTCTACTTATGCAATGCTTATACCAATTTAATGCAGTTCGATGGGCCATTATTAAGTCACTATACATAATCATTATTAATTAACATTTTATTGTGAGTGGTGAAGGAAGTGGCTCGTTATTAAAGCATTTAGAACAGGGACAATATGAAATCCTACTAGGGGCACGGTAGTGCCCCCGCCAAGGCGAGACAAGCGAAGCGTAAGGGCACTACCTAACTTTTCTCGAAGCGCTTCGTCATTTTTAGGGTTCCGTACCCAAAGGGTAAAACGGGACCCTATTACTAAGGCTCCGCTGTCCGTCTGTCTGTCTGTCCGTCTGTCACCAGGCTGTATCTCAAAAACCGTGATAGCTAGACAGTTGAAATTTTCACAGATGATGTATTTCTGTTGCCGCTATAACAACAAGTACTAAAACAGAATAGAATAAATATTGAAGGGGGCATACAACAGACATGATTTTATTGCCGTTTTCAAAGATAAAATGGGACGGAATCCTTCGTGCGCGAGTCCGATTCGCACTTGGCCAGTTTTTTTTATGTTGATTATACCAGATAAACAACATTCTCGTGATATGATGTCAACAGTGAACTTATTAAACATTCACACCCCAACCCCTTAAAGTAAGGGATGCAATTTTGAATTTTGTATGAGGCTTCCGCAAGAATGACTGGTCTGAAAATTGATATTGGGACTCCTTGTTCTAAATAATAAAATACATATTCCAGGATTTTTTGTAAATCACCCCCCACCCTTTAAATTAGGGGATGGAAGTTTGTATTGGTTTTCCCGTAAAACTTAATTTCATGCTAGAGATCTGAAAATTAAGTATACAAGTAGGTAGGTACACAGACTTTTTATTACAACTGAAAAATTACGTGTTTTATGTTTTTTGAAAACCTCTACCCCTTAAATTAGGGGACAAGCGTTTAAATGGGGCTTTCGTCAGAACTTACAAAAAGAAATAAAATCCCACTAAGAACATTTTCATGTAAAATTTTGCCAAGATCATATCGCTCGCCCTGTCAAAAAGTAATCAGAGATCATGTAGATCCAAGCTTCTAACTCTAGAACTCTACACGATCTAACTCTAAGCCTCACAAACTAAACTCTACAAGCTTCACAAACTCTGTTATACCTACACCTAAGTCAAAATATGTGGCTTGGTCGTTTCTCATTAAGGCGATATATCGATTGAAAGAGACACCCTTTGTTTTTCGCACACGACAAAACCCGATGCAACCCTCTCCGAGAATGGCTTTTTAGACAAGTCTCGTTAAATATCTGACTGTGTGCAGGTTTATTAAATTTCCTCTTGTCTGTACCCAAATGAGGTAAAATACCATCACATTAACTTAACCGTGTCTTTTAATAATGCGTTGTTTTAGTAGGCTGAGGAAAAAAAGGAAAATAAAGACTCGACTTTGGATTTATTTTCTACCGAGAAAATTTTAAGCAATCATGTTTCGCTATTGCCAGTACCACAATCATATAGTCAAGAATCATATATCTGAAAATCAGCCCCTACTGTTTGCTAGTCTGGGAAGGACAGCGTTTCAATTTGAAAAAAAGTGTCAGGAGACGACACTTTTTTTCAAATAGCTCCTCAATTAACTAAGATATAGAGCTAATATCTCCGCGATAAACTACTATTAGTACCCTCTACAATATAACATAGGTTACGATTTAGGTTCCTATCGGGGGCAGTTTGCCTATGGAAGGACGGCTAAACCCTTTCTCAGTGTAGCGCCTTAAGTTTCGTTGGTACGGATATATACCTACACTAGCTGTCGCCCGCGACATTGTCCGCGTGGAAGTTCTTTATATATATCGTACGTCCATGTCGATTGTTGACTTTGTAACCACATTTCCCCCTTTTAGGGGTTGAATTTTCAAAAACCCTGAAACACGTATTTACTTATTTATTGTTAGAAATACTCGTGTGAAGTTTAGAATTAAATAGTTGAAACTGATCTGGTTTCCCCATACAAACTTTGGACCCTCATTTCATCCCCTTAGCTTAGGGGATGAATTTTGAAAAACCCCTTCTTAGTAGATACTAACGTTATAAAAACTACCTATTGTGAAAAATTCAGCTCTCTAGGTCCAACAGTTTGGGCTGGGCGTTGATTTCAGTGAGTCAGTCAGTCAGGACATTTACGTTTATATATATAGACTAGCTGTTGCCCGCAACTTCGTCTGCGTAGAGCTCGGTTTTTAAAACATCTTAATATCCAGGAAACGGTATAATAATTGTGGTACTTTTACCCGGTGAGACCAAATTATTAATATGCTGTACAGATATAAATCGGTCAACCCAAATTCTCAACCCCTCTAAAAATCCCTTTAGGTACCTACTTATCGGTTAAAAACCCTCATTTACCACCACCTTACCTACTACCTTATACTGTTTAAATTAAATACTACAAAACTAATTTCAGCGTTTTTTTTTAATTCATCCCCTCAAGGGGTTAAAAAGGGGTTCAAAGTTTGTATGGGGAGCAACATTTTTGTAATAGAGAGACTTCAAATTTTTTACAGTCTCTGTTTAAATACAACAAAACAAATTTCGGCGTTTTTTTTTATTCATCCCCTCAATGGGTTAAAAAGGGGTTTAAAGTTTGTATGGGGAGCAACATTATTTTAATTGAGAGACTTTCATTTCACAAAAAGACTTTAAATGATTTCAGGATTTGTGGATTTGGATAGATGTGTGAAACGAAATTTCTACAGGTCCATAATTAAATACGTACAGTAACGAAGAGAAAACGACAAGATACGTGTCAACTCACACAAAAAATAGCCTAAGTAAATGAGAGTTTTTAACCGATAAGTAGGTACCTAAAGGGATTTTTAGAGGGGTTGAGAATTTGGGTTGACCGATTTATATCTGTACAGCATATTAATAATTTGGTCTCACCGGGTAAAAGTACCACAATTATTATACCGTTTCCTGGATATTAAGATGTTTTAACTAAAAACCGAGCTCTACGCAGACGAAGTTGCGGGCAACAGCTAGTATATTATATAGATATAGATGAATGAGTTATAGAGTAGGAACAGAATTGGAAAAGGCGTCTGTAAAAAATGCAAGCGGCAAGTCATCATGTAACAGTTGGGGTGACAACGTTATCAGAGGGTGTGGACCCTGCAGAATACGGATCAGCCTGTCGCCATCTCGAAATTTGAGCCGAAAGTACGGTATACCGGAAAAGGTGCAGCCTATACGAAATTTTTCGTAGTACATTTAGTAAATCGTTGCTCTGGTACTTTAAAAGAGGTCCGATTGATATGGTTTTTTGGTATGTTGTAAAGGACAATATTGGCCATGGTAACCTAAAATTTTCGGCCCTCTAGCGCCATAAGTTTGGCCGCCATCTTGGAAATAGTGTCACCTTTTTCAGTTTTTTGCTTATACTGTCATCAAAGTTCATTCGAGTGCTAAACATAGTTCTGTAATATTGTAGAATACAATATTTGCTCAAACTTTTAGGTACAAAGATTTTTTCCATGACCCCTAGGGACGAAGATATGACAGGAGATATCATTAAAAATTGCCACTTTTTTCTAGTTTTCCTCTCATTTTTACATTTTAAGTGCATTTTAGCGCTAACTATAGTTCGGAAATATTGTAGATCACAAAATGAGCTACAACTTTTGTATTGAAATAGTTTTTCCACGACCATTAGGAAAGAAGATATGAAGTCATCTATGGAGTACAACCGTCGAAATTTGCTACTTTTCCAGTTTTCTTCCCATATTTAGGTTTGAATGCAATGAATCGCAATCTGTAGGGGATCTATGATGGTCGAGTGATAGCGTGATAGACGACACGATAAAGCATCTGTCACTTTCCGATCTATACCACTTCAATCCCTCAGATGACAAAATCGTCTGTTTCCACGATACCTAGAAGATCGTAGGTACTTTGAATTTGCAGATAATTTTGTCTTCTGTAATATTGCTGATCGAGAAATGCACTAAAACGCAAATATGGGAAGAAAACTGGAAAAAGTAATAAATATTGACGGTAGTAGATACCATAGATGACATCGTACCTTTTTTCCTGATGATTGTGTAAAAAATATTTCAATACAAAAGTTGTAGAACATTTTGTAATCTACAATATTGCGGAACTATAGTTAGCGCTAAAATGCACTTTAAACGTAAACATGAGAAGAAAACTAGAAAAAAGTGGCAATTTATAATGATATCTCCTGTCATATCTTCGTCCCTAGGGGTCATAGAAAAAATCTTTGTAGCCAAAAGTTTTAGCAAATTTTGTGTTTTACAATATTGCGAAACCATGTTTAGCACTAAAATGAACTATAACGACAGTACAAGCACAAAACCTGAAAAAAGTGGCAGATTTTCCAAGATGGCGGAGAAAGACGTGGAGCTGGAGTGTCAAACATTTCGGGATACGATGACAAATATTGTTCTTTATGGCATATGAAAAATCCATAACAATCGGACCATAGTTAGAGTACCGGAACAACGATTTACCAAATGTACAACGAAAAAATTTGTATGGGCTGCACCTTTTCCGATATAACATTCTTCCGGCTCAAATTTGGGGATGGCGACAGGCAGATCCGTATTCTGCAGGGTCTAAACCCTCTGATAACGTTGTCACCTCAACTGTTACAAGACTTGCTTCTTGCATTCTACTTCTTCAAAAATGGGCCTACTCTATTAGGTTTTAGTAGTGGCAGGAAATCTACAAGCAACACATATTTACGAATTTGCATACAAAGTACTCTACATTTAAATTACCTATAGTTCAGCGCTAGACTCGTAAAAGGTCCAGCACGAATACAACCAGGCCGCCTGTTTATGTTTTTAGGCACTTGATTGATTCACAAGTTTGATTTGAAAAACTAAACATTTCTTTGTGTAGGTATGTGTAGAAAAAATGTTCTTCAACAAACTTGTCTTTCTAACAACGATTTATTCTCGTGGCCGCATTTTTGTTGGCACGGTAGTTTAGTGGCGTGTAACAATAAGTGGATCCATTACTGCGGTCCACAGACATTACGTGGCAAACTGGCAAGTGACTGGCAAATTATAGTCGGAGAGCTGGCTACGTCCAACCATTGGTTATTTGTCGAGACACGAAATCCATCTAGTTAATATGCCATACTGTTATTTATTATTAATTGATCCGGGCAAATTTTCAGCGGTTAGCAACAAAGGCGTTGTAAAAACGATTTTGATGAAATTTGGTATGTGGGGGTTTTCGGGGACGAGCAATAGATCTAGCTAGGTCTCAGCCCGGGAAAACGGCCGAGCTTTGCTCGCCGAGCCCAAGCCAAGCCCTTTGCGAGCCCAGATATTTAGAATTAAATATACAATTAGCCATCATACAACAGCCACACCAATGGGCACCTTTACTTGCTTTCACAACCCCTTTGTTGTCCACCTACTCCCACCCCCCTCGTAGAAAAGCTGTCAGTCAGCCGGATCGATTAATCATAACAGTATGGCACACTAACTAGAGATTTCGTATCTCTACAAGTAATCAATGGTGGGACGAAGCCAGCTCTTAGACCATTATGCGTCAGCTAAATTTTGGGTTTCGTTGAGTAATTTTACTAATGGTAGGAACAATGCACAATAATGATTATTGATTAATGATATAAGACGTACTCAAGGCTTTTCGTTTATATTTACTAAGAACTCTAATGGGCTGAAGCTTCTATAAACCTATAAAATATATGTATTTTACAGGTACCTCAGCTGCCCATGAGCACCTAAAAACTTTTAATACCCCGCGCTATTCATCGATTTTTGACGAGTTTCAAGTTGATATTCCTCCGCCTAAACTATAGACATATTTATGGCACAAACGGTTATTGGTTCTTCAATCCTTTATCTACATTTGCAAGAGCAGAAGTTTGAAAAGAATGAATACTTATTTTTTTAATGATTTTTTCAAACGTGGTCCAAAAAAGCTCATTTTAGGGTTCCGTAGTAAACAAGGAACCCTTATAGTTTCGCCATGTCCGTCCGTCCGTCTGTCCCCCGTTTATCTCAGTAACCGTTAGTACTAGAAAGCTGTAATTTGGCATGAGTATAGATATTGATGACGCCGACAAAACAGTAGAATAAAATCTTGAAAAAAAAATTTTTTAGGGTACCACCCCTACATGTAAAGTGTAATGTAAAAAATTATAAGGTTTCTAAGATCATTTTTATTCAAGAAAGCTTTGGAGTGATAATTTTTGTTATGGTCAAGTGTTTTAGCTGGCGGGGGGGGGGGGGGCTGCCTGCTAAACGGTGGCTACTAGGCATGTGAAAAAAATCATGGTAGTAGTATATACAATGAATTTAAAAGGAAAACTATCACAGCTAAGTAGACATTACTTTTTAGTCACCGTAATGTAACGGGTGGACAACTACGGAACCCTACATGACCGATTTTTTCGATATAAGTATGTTGTTTCTGCACTTATTTATATGAAATCTACATGTTACTGTTCCTTATTGACGTCTCTAACGACGCAAGAGAGATTTTTATTTTTAACTCATTTTTACTAATAAAGTTACGTCCATAAAACTGGTTTTTTGGCCTAAAATTGCCAAATTTGATGCAATATATCTCGCAGACGGTGAGTAGGTACTATTTCGGTAAATCTCGTTGTTGTAAATATGATAGGCCAAAAATACGAGAAAACGCAGAATTACAGATCGAAGGTCATTGGGAGCTAGGAGCCCCTTAAACTTACAAATCCGTAAGCCATATGATAAAATTTAGGTATAATTGTTACAGACAAGCATGGAGTGTCTCTCAGTTAGTCGTCTATGCGATATATGCGGACACAACAGTACCAACGACCGTGATGTACCTATCGACCTTTAAGGCGTTGGTGCACAATATACCTAAGTGTCATGTCAAAACAATGTTGTCAGCACAGCGTTAAGTAAGGTTAACCTTTACTCTTTCGCAATAACGAAGAGACGTGCGAGGCACTGCTTATTTAATTATTTATTTGAATCAGGCAACAAGACAGCCAGACAGGTTATGTTTTGACATAGCTTGTAGCTTCTAGTGTATAAATAAATAATAATAATAAAGCGCGCAAAAGGTTAACTTCGGACCACACTAAACATTTTTAATGTAATACGGACAGTCTGTGATACTATTGTCAACGATAAAGCAAATAATGCATTACCTGGAATATAACCCTTCCTACATAGATCACTATTATCAATAAAGTTTGCCCGCGACTTCAGCCGTGTTCCAATATAAAATAAACTCCCATATATAATGTAAAAGCAAATAAGAATCATTCCCTCGGGTACCTACCCCCCGAAGCATACCTAATATGCTTCGGGAGTTATGATATTAACTTTTTTGATATTAAACTTAGGAAAAGAAAGTGCATTATTTCATTTAATGTTAATTAGGTATTTAGAGATCGAAAAATCGATTCCACCGATAATGATATCATTATCATTAATTAATTTCGATTTGATTTTAAACTTGGCAATTAGTTCGGCTACAACAGGGATATAAGGAAAATCCAAAAAATGCGTTAGTATATAACAAATTGATATAACATTCAGCAAATAAAAAAAAGAAGCTACGTGGGTTTATTGAAAAAAAAAACATAGAGGAAAAAATCAACTTTTCCCCATGAACGAGATTTAAAAACCGGCCAAGTGCGAGTCGGACTCGCGCACGAAGGGTTCCGTACCATTATCTATAAAAACGGCAAAAAAATCATGTCCGTTGTATGGGAGCCCCTTTAAATATTTATTCTATATTCTGTTTTTTAGTATTTGTTGTTATAGCGGCAACAGAAATACATCATCTGTGAAAATTTCAACTGTCTAACTATATCACGGTTCATGAGATATGGCCTGGTGACAGACGGACAGCGGAGTTTTAGTAATAGGGTCCCGTTTTACCCTATGGGAACGGAACCCTAAAATACCGATCACTCGCAACAACTGCCTAAATTAGTGCGTATGCGAGCGTTCATAATTTTTTTTACAAGTGCACTTGACATGTGTCTACAAGTTATATTTGCAATGCACATCTCTGACCTAAGGACGTTTATTACTATTATTTATTATCTGTTTAGGACGATGTCCGAACATGTTACACGGGTTAAGCGGCTATTACACTGTCCTGAAGCTCTAGTATAAGTTTTTTCGAAACATTAACTAATTCGAACGCGTTTGCGTATTGTCTCAAAATGTATGAAAACGCTCTCACCGAGTTTGAAATACGCGCGTTCATCGGTTAGCATTAGCAACAAATGTTATACTCGCTGTTTTAGTTTCCACTAGTGACCACCAGAGGCGCTGTTCACGTTTTCATACCACTTTCATACATTTTGAGACAAAACGCAAACGCATTCGAATTAGTTAATGTTTCGAAAAAACTTATACTAGAGCTACTGAATCAGGCGTCCTAACTAGTGGAGGGGAGTTGAAGCATCTCGCTCTAACGTATAGGTCCGAACTCTTCTAAGTGTACTGAATTCAGGACAGTGTAATACCCGCTTTAATAGGAAATAGGCGCGCAAAAAGGCGTTCTCTAATATATCTGAACATCACGACTCTATTGTTAAAGTTCTAGAGTCCATGTTGAGATATTTTTGAATACGCTGAAGAGTACATATATGCACGTACTCTTCAAATATATATATTTGATGACAGAGCGTTTCGGCATGATTGCGTGGTGAAATCAGGATAAGGTGAAGAATGAAACTATTATTATAAATTCGTTTCGATCGTTTATTTGTTCTATTTGGTAGTGATACTGATATGACAGTTACGTATATTAACTTTTAACATTCAACAGACAGATAAATTAATCGTTAATATTTATTAAGTACTTAAAATTAAGCTTTACGTGTCAATATTACGTACCAGTACCACAACTATTCTTAACTATTTTCTACAAAAATGCATTAACTTAAAGTGTCCCCAAGACGATCAAGTGAAATACGTGATTGGCAATTGCAATTGCTCAACTTCGATTGACGGACTGATTTATCGTTTTACCGAATCATTGAGGTTTCCACATTTCGATCATTAAAAACTGCGGGACAAAGGAACAGAATATCTCTTTCTCTAACTTTGCTGTCAGCAGGAACAACTGAGGTTAGAAATATTTGACGTTCCGATTGAAGTTGCGGCCAGTAATCAAAACTGAACCAATAAGCCATGTGTATTAACAATTTCAATTGATCATCTGAGGGCCTTTTAAGGCCGTATGTTACGCTTCCGGCCTCGCGCCCGGTAAGCGGCTTAGGGTAAGGTGAGACAGCTACTTATTGATATCTCACGCACTGCTGGGTGCTACGATGACCCTATATCTTAACAGTTTTTCAGGCATAGGCGTAATATCGACTACATGCTTCCTGTCCAAGAAGAGTCTTAATATGTATTACTAAGATTGAGATTCAACTGTCATTTCTCAACTGCCTGGTTTAAAAAAGGGTTAAATTAAAAGGGCCTGCAGGCAACTTGGATGCGAGTAGACTGCCTGAATCACTATGCGCACGCCAGCGATTTCAACGATGCCTTGTTTATTTTCTTGACAGTTAGATGATAGGTCAAAAAAATCCCATTTGTTAATAAAATCAATTAGAAAACAAAAAAGAAACCTAACAATTAAATAAAATTCTTGGGATTATTATGTACCTACTTATCAATACTTAGTCGTTGCAATTTCCGTTTTAATCATAACAATTATAAATATAATTAATATATATAATGTAAATTAACCTTTGGTAAACATAACCGAGATATCTCGGAATACACATAAACTTGATCATACTTAGAAAGTAACACGCAGTCGATTGCCGGTGCTTTTTAATTATTCGTTTTTTTTTTCTGGCACTTTTATATTCCATCTAATAGTTTGTATTTCAATGCGATCTGGGATTACTGATCTTCTTCGTTCGATATAAGTAACTCAAAAAGTTTTCAATCGCGACTTTTACTGACAATTAAAGCATCAACACCTGAAAACACACCAAATCAACGCTTTGTTATTGTTGGAATAACAATTCCGGTTACAGAAAGATACTTTTTTAAATAAACAGGAGCAATAAGAATAAAAGATATATAGAAACTTACCTGTGTGTTAAGAAATGTTAAAAATAACGAAGAAATAATGCTAGGAGAAAAGAGTAGTAGGTACAAAATACTATAATCATCCAAGAGTCCATGTTATAGTTATAGCAATAACTACAACGGAAACGGCGTCTCAATTGGCTCGCGTTGCGCGAATTCATAGTCGGGCCGTTCTTTTACAGCAATTTCTTAGTTTAGAATTTTCTGTTAGTTCCGAATTTTCTGCTAGTGTTTACGTGTTTACGGCTTATTTACACAGTCGACTTCAACGGCGCCATGGATCCGATGGCGCTACTCTGAATTCTACCAACGTCTCCATGAAAATATGTCTTTAAGGGCTGGTTATCCCTAAGTCTGATTAGAATGCGATACCGGACAGAACGACTCACTAAATCCAAATTTTTATCTATGTACGTTCCACATTTTTTGTAGCTTTGGAGAACCCTCCACCTCCGGTGGCTAAACACGGACGGTAGGGCATTTCAAAACGTCCCGATACAACCATAATACACGAGATCAAACTCACTGGATATCGACGGTATCGTATACACAGAGTCCAAGTACTTTACGACGTAACCAGTTCCATCTTCCTGTACTTCTTTCGAAGCGTTGAGACGGGGTCCTTGAAGAGGATGGGGTCGAGGCGCAGCACGGAGCGCACGAGCGGCATGTAGCCCCAGGCCGCGGCGAACGTGTTCAGGCAGGACTGCCGCTGCACGAAGTGCTCAGGGTCGCTCCAGGACGACCTGTGCGGAGGACAGCCTTTAGCGGGCGGATAAGGTGTCTGGTATGGCGTTTTGCATTATACAGGGTGTTTGGGAAAGCGTGTGCCATATGGCTAGGGAAATATATAGTCGTTTACCTGTACCGGTGGTGCTGCGGCTTGTAGCGGCGGCGCTGCGCGAGCTTGAGCGGCGGGCGGCGCGTGAGGTGCGCCACGAGACAGTTGAGCAGGATGTCCTCGCAGTTGTGCGCGCGCCGCACCGCCTGGCGCAGCGCGGGCGCCGCCGCGCCGTACGTACCTGTACCGGTGGTGCTGCGGCTTGTAGCGGCGGCGCTGCGCGAGCTTGAGCGGCGGGCGGCGCGTGAGGTGCGCCACGAGACAGTTGAGCAGGATGTCCTCGCAGTTGTGCGCGCGCCGCACCGCCTGGCGCAGCGCGGGCGCCGCCGCGCCGTACGTACCTGTACCGGTGGTGCTGCGGCTTGTAGCGGCGGCGCTGCGCGAGCTTGAGCGGCGGGCGGCGCGTGAGGTGCGCCACGAGACAGTTGAGCAGGATGTCCTCGCAGTTGTGCGCGCGCCGCACCGCCTGGCGCAGCGCGGGCGCCGCCGCGCCGTACGTACCTGTACCGGAGGTGCTGCGGCTTGTAGCGGCGGCGCTGCGCGAGCTTGAGCGGCGGGCGGCGCGTGAGGTGCGCCACGAGACAGTTGAGCAGGATGTCCTCGCAGTTGTGCGCGCGCCGCACCGCCTGGCGCAGCGCGGGCGCCGCCGCGCCGTACGTACCTGTACCGGTGGTGCTGCGGCTTGTAGC
The DNA here is from genome assembly GCA_951800055.1 of Cenopis cana. Classification (NCBI taxonomy): domain Eukaryota; kingdom Metazoa; phylum Arthropoda; class Insecta; order Lepidoptera; family Tortricidae; genus Cenopis; species Cenopis cana. Next base: position 7,739,266 of record OX637476.1, on the reverse strand, counting down.
GGCGGCGCTGCGCGAGCTTGAGCGGCGGGCGGCGCGTGAGGTGCGCCACGAGACAGTTGAGCAGGATGTCCTCGCAGTTGTGCGCGCGCCGCACCGCCTGGCGCAGCGCGGGCGCCGCCGCGCCGTACGTACCTGTACCGGTGGTGCTGCGGCTTGTAGCGGCGGCGCTGCGCGAGCTTGAGCGGCGGGCGGCGCGTGAGGTGCGCCACGAGACAGTTGAGCAGGATGTCCTCGCAGTTGTGCGCGCGCCGCACCGCCTGGCGCAGCGCGGGCGCCGCCGCGCCGTACGTACCTGTACCGGTGGTGCTGCGGCTTGTAGCGGCGGCGCTGCGCGAGCTTGAGCGGCGGGCGGCGCGTGAGGTGCGCCACGAGACAGTTGAGCAGGATGTCCTCGCAGTTGTGCGCGCGCCGCACCGCCTGGCGCAGCGCGGGCGCCGCCGCGCCGTACGTACCTGTACCGGTGGTGCTGCGGCTTGTAGCGGCGGCGCTGCGCGAGCTTGAGCGGCGGGCGGCGCGTGAGGTGCGCCACGAGACAGTTGAGCAGGATGTCCTCGCAGTTGTGTCGAGCTTTGTGAATCGCTGATATTATCTAGACTTAACTATTGTGACGTCATCTATGGTGGATGTATTGTTGGTCGTTCTAAAAGGCTCATACAACGAGTGCAAAACGCATGCGCTCGTTTCTGCTTCCGAGTCCCTCCCCGGTCCCACATCACTCCGTACTTGAACGCCGCTAACCTTCTTAACATGACTGCGCGCCGACGCCTGCACCTCGCGACTCTTATGTTTGGGGTGGTACACCATGAGTCCCCATCGTACCTTTTTACGAAAATCCAATGGTCAAAGAGTTCGCGCAGGTTCAAGGCATTGGCTATCGTGCCTATGCACAGGACCGCAGCTTTCCGAGGCAGTTTTAGGTTTGCGGCGTCTAAGTGCTGGAATGACCTCCCTCCTCCTATCCAGGGGGCGCCTAGCAAGTATTCCTTTAAGCTTAAGCTTAAAGGTTATTTGTTGACGCTCCAAAAATCCCAATCCTAATCCAGCACAGCAGCAAAAAAATATACCAACCTATTTAATTTTTAGTTCTTTTGTTTTTGTACCCAAGATGCTGTATGTAGGCAAGCAGTAATTGTAGTTTTTATTTTATTTTATACTGTAGTTTTTATTTTATTTATGTATTGATTTATTTTTTAGCTTATATCTATTGCAGTTAATTTTATTTTATTTCCTGCTATTATATATATTGTATGCCGGTCCGTGAGTCACCGACGGTACTGGCTGAAAATCAGCGCTGTAGGTGTTTAACACCTCAGCATAATGCTGAGCCAGTGTCCGTTTCACTGCCGCGGGGACACACGTGTGCTTTTGTGTATGTTTTTCTTCTTTTGTTTTCCTGTAATATTGTGTGTCTTCTGTGGTACTGAATAAATGTTTCTATCTATCTATCTATCTATCTATCAGTTGTGCGCGCGCCGCACCGCCTGGCGCAGCGCGGGCGCCGCCGCGCCGTACGTACCTGTACCGGTGGTGCTGCGGCTTGTAGCGGCGGCGCTGCGCGAGCTTGAGCGGCGGGCGGCGCGTGAGGTGCGCCACGAGACAGTTGAGCAGGATGTCCTCGCAGTTGTGCGCGCGCCGCACCGCCTGGCGCAGCGCGGGCGCCGCCGCGCCGTACGTACCTGTACCGGTGGTGCTGCGGCTTGTAGCGGCGGCGCTGCGCGAGCTTGAGCGGCGGGCGGCGCGTGAGGTGCGCCACGAGACAGTTGAGCAGGATGTCCTCGCAGTTGTGCGCGCGCCGCACCGCCTGGCGCAGCGCGGGCGCCGCCGCGCCGTACGTACCTGTACCGGTGGTGCTGCGGCTTGTAGCGGCGGCGCTGCGCGAGCTTGAGCGGCGGGCGGCGCGTGAGGTGCGCCACGAGACAGTTGAGCAGGATGTCCTCGCAGTTGTGCGCGCGCCGCACCGCCTGGCGCAGCGCGGGCGCCGCCGCGCCGTACGTACCTGTACCGGTGGTGCTGCGGCTTGTAGCGGCGGCGCTGCGCGAGCTTGAGCGGCGGGCGGCGCGTGAGGTGCGCCACGAGACAGTTGAGCAGGATGTCCTCGCAGTTGTGCGCGCGCCGCACCGCCTGGCGCAGCGCGGGCGCCGCCGCGCCGTACGTACCTGTACCGGTGGTGCTGCGGCTTGTAGCGGCGGCGCTGCGCGAGCTTGAGCGGCGGGCGGCGCGTGAGGTGCGCCACGAGACAGTTGAGCAGGATGTCCTCGCAGTTGTGCGCGCGCCGCACCGCCTGGCGCAGCGCGGGCGCCGCCGCGCCGTACGTACCTGTACCGGTGGTGCTGCGGCTTGTAGCGGCGGCGCTGCGCGAGCTTGAGCGGCGGGCGGCGCGTGAGGTGCGCCACGAGACAGTTGAGCAGGATGTCCTCGCAGTTGTGCGCGCGCCGCACCGCCTGGCGCAGCGCGGGCGCCGCCGCGCCGTACGTACCTGTACCGGTGGTGCTGCGGCTTGTAGCGGCGGCGCTGCGCGAGCTTGAGCGGCGGGCGGCGCGTGAGGTGCGCCACGAGACAGTTGAGCAGGATGTCCTCGCAGTTGTGCGCGCGCCGCACCGCCTGGCGCAGCGCGGGCGCCGCCGCGCCGTACGTACCTGTACCGGAGGTGCTGCGGCTTGTAGCGGCGGCGCTGCGCGAGCTTGAGCGGCGGGCGGCGCGTGAGGTGCGCCACGAGACAGTTGAGCAGGATGTCCTCGCAGTTGTGCGCGCGCCGCACCGCCTGGCGCAGCGCGGGCGCCGCCGCGCCGTACGCCGCGAGCCACGCGCGGTGCACCAGCGCTGCGCCCGGCAGCACCAGCGAGTACGCGCCGCCCCACTTGCTGCTGTAGCCCCATGCGTTCTGCGCACAACAAGGTGGCACAGCCTTACTACATACTCTACACCAGGGGTCGGCAACTAAGGGCCACAGGCCACATAGCAGCTAAAAAATTAACGCAAGCCGCACGTATTAATAAATTGTGGCCCTATCTCTATGATCAGGTCAACGTGAGGAAGATGAATGACACGGGTTACCATACACGGTAAATCAATAGTAAGATTTCCATAAAAGTAACGTTTTCCATAATCATAATTAGCCCTAATGTTTTTTAGAAACTGTAAACCTACAGGCCTCTATACAAAGTTTATCTAAATTATCCTGAAAAGATCGTGAAACCGGGGATTCCAGTGATTCCAGTATTTCCAGTTAGTATCAGCAACAAGACAAAGTTATTTCTTTATTATTTTAGTTATTGTTATTATTGGGAGCTATTATTTGTGAATGTTAGGTACCTTAGCTTCATCCCAGAAGTGCGTGCGCGCGGGATAGCCGACAATGCGCTCGGGGAAGTGCCGCCACACGCGGAAGGCGAAGTCCAGCTCCTCGGCGAGCAGCGGCGCGTCGCCGTCCAGCGACCACACCGCCGCCGTCGGCACCGCCCACAGCGGCTGCCACCGCGCTGACACACCCTCCCTGACATATAACCACCGCATTTCAATTTCAACTTTTCACTAAGTGTAAGTTGTCGACAATCATGTAATGATTGCGAATGATAATTTCACTTCATGGTCGGAGCGTGTATTACCGCCCTTATAGATTATTTATTTACCCAGGTAAATCGTGTGAACTAATCCTTATAAATTTGTAGCTGGTATCATTCTAACATTCAGATGAGATATACTTTTGGCGCCGTTGGTTATTGTACAAGTTTGTACTAGTTATTATTGAGAGAGAGCTCATTTATTCCAAGTCATCAGGGAATGACGAAGTCGATCCGAGATGTTCTCATCGAGGAAAATGGGACCACAGAGCTGGTCTCACATAAGCTAAGTGTTACAGCTCTTAGTCATCAACTGTTCTAATATGTTTGTACTTCAATGTGCCGATACAATTATATGTGATGTACTGATTTACGATGAGATTACATGACTATACTTAAAGCTATCTGACAGTACATAACTGGGGTAGTATGACAAGACAATGACGATAAATCCCCGACGAACATAACATACTTGAGAGTGATTGTACGTAAAGATCCTTGTCCCTTATAAATGAATGAATGAATGAATGAGAATTTATTTGGTATAAAATGATAACATACAGACTACAAAATAAAATAATTTAAACATGAAATATACCACAATGGATGCCGCTCAGCATTCAGTCATGACAATCATGACGCTGATTTTCAGGGCAACCAGGAAACAACAAATTATACAATAGTGCACAGTTACAACTAGAGAGAGAACTTAGCATATATAGTGACAGACAATGTGGGAGACGTACTCATACAGAACAAATTCCTTGCGTTAAAAGCGCATACTTACAAGTTACAAGTAAATCATAGCCTGGATACAATACTAAACGTACATGAAAATATATATATATATATATATATATATATATATATAACCAAATACTTAAATACTTTAGAACATAAACATAACACAAAAAATTTGCCTACGTATTTCCAATTTGTTTTTCTGATAAATATCCTTTGAGATTGTGTTTGAAAGAGGTAATAGATTGTGCAAATCATAATATCATGTTGCTCGGCGACTAGGCGAGAGATAGTCAAGACCTTTATATGCTAAGAGCTATACACTATGTGACAAGTTGCGTCATGAATACTTTAAACCCTACAGGTGGTTGAATCGGAGCGAAGCGGATATGGTAAATGGACTGCGCTGGATATCATAAGGTAGGATGCAAATAACCCTACCATAATCCATTTGTATATGTAACCATTCGCACCGTGGTATAAACTATACTATGTTTTATCCTTTCGCGACATAAGTAGATAAATTCAGACACCGTAAAACACTTAAAATTTGTGACTTGTAATGTTTACCATTATTTGAGACCAATTGATTAATGTGAAATTACGATACGGTAGTCTAGTGGTTCAAGCATGCGGCTGTTAAGCGGCGGTCTTAATTGTGTCAATTACGGCTCGTATTGGGTTTTATACGAACTTACGAAAACATCGTGACCAAAACCCGCACTGGGCCAGCGTGGGGCCGATTCCCTCTCATCTACGAGAGGAGGGCTGTGCTGTGTCCTAGACATGGGACTTAGCGTCACTAGCTGAGCATGATTATACTTATAACCCAGAATATTATTGTCACTAGCTGAACTTAATTATATAACCTAGCTATTATGTTTAGAGTTGTATTCATTCTTTGTGTTCTCTAATTCCAATTTAGATTATATTCAGAATAGCATGGTGCGAATAAGTGCGCAGTATTTTTGTTAAATTTCTTGTCCTGCTTCTATCTGTGAGTTCCTATAATTGGCTTTTTGTTACTACTTAAGTTTCTATCTTAATTTTATTAGTTGTTGGTACTCCTTAAACTAAATAAATTAATAAATAAATTACCCGGGGTAATGCGTGGTGGCGTCAATGACGAGCACGGGGAGCGGGTCGCGCGGGTCGCCCGCGGCGCGCGCCAGCGACTTCAGCGACGGCGCCGCGCGGTCGCTGTCCCACACGATCACCACCTGCGCACGCGACCGAGGTTAAAGCGTAGCACACTGCAGCGGCTTGCGATAGCGGCCGCGGTGGCGGTCAGTTGTGTAGGTACTATAACACTCCTAACAATCATTCAGACACACGGGGCCTGGATGTCGTAGTGTACAACTGTGCGGCGGCGCGGCGTGCGGCACCCCTGGCGCCAACACAATGAATACTGACCTTTTCCGCGTGCTCGCTGCTCGCTATGCTGGCCAGCAGGCGATGCAGCGCGGGCGACGTCGCCTGCACGTACAGCAGCGCGGTGAACGTCGCGCCGGGCGTGGGCGGCGGCGCGGCGCGCGGCACCCCTGGCGCCTACAAGAAAAACATAAGTAAGTACGTACTCGTATATTCCTGAAAACGCAAATTGTATGAAATTTGCGGGATCCATTATTTTTTTAGACCAGAAAATGTAAAAAGCGAAGTTATTATACTCTTTCTGCGCGCGCGAGTCTCCGTACGTGGCCGGCGTGCCCAGCGCGCCCGGCCGGCTGTTCCCCACGAGCGTGCATCACACGTGTGTACCTGCAGCGGCGCGGGCGGCCCCGGAGCGCCCTGCGGCGCGGGCGGGGCGGGCGCGCCGCGCGGGAGCTGCGCGCGCGAGTCTCCGTACGTGGCCGGCGTGCCCAGCGCGCCCGGCCGGCTGTTCCCCACGAGCGTGCATCACACGTGTGTACCTGCAGCGGCGCGGGCGGCCCCGGAGCGCCCTGCGGCGCGGGCGGGGCGGGCGCGCCGCGCGGGAGCTGCGCGCGCGAGTCTCCGTACGTGGCCGGCGTGCCCAGCGCGCCCGGCCGGCTGTTCCCCACGAGCGTGCATCACACGTGTGTACCTGCAGCGGCGCGGGCGGCCCCGGAGCGCCCTGCGGCGCGGGCGGGGCGGGCGCGCCGCGCGGGAGCTGCGCGCGCGAGTCTCCGTACGTGGCCGGCGTGCCCAGCGCGCCCGGCCGGCTGTTCCCCACGAGCGTGCATCACACGTGTGTACCTGCAGCGGCGCGGGCGGCCCCGGAGCGCCCTGCGGCGCGGGCGGGGCGGGCGCGCCGCGCGGGAGCTGCGCGCGCGAGTCTCCGTACGTGGCCGGCGTGCCCAGCGCGCCCGGCCGGCTGTTCCCCACGAGCGTGCATCACACGTGTGTACCTGCAGCGGCGCGGGCGGCCCCGGAGCGCCCTGCGGCGCGGGCGGGGCGGGCGCGCCGCGCGGGAGCTGCGCGCGCGAGTCTCCGTACGTGGCCGGCGTGCCCAGCGCGCCCGGCCGGCTGTTCCCCACGAGCGTGCATCACACGTGTGTACCTGCAGCGGCGCGGGCGGCCCCGGAGCGCCCTGCGGCGCGGGCGGGGCGGGCGCGCCGCGCGGGAGCTGCGCGCGCGAGTCTCCGTACGTGACCGGCGTGCCCAGCGCGCCCGGCCGGCTGTTCCCCACGAGCGTGCATCACACGTGTGTACCTGCAGCGGCGCGGGCGGCCCCGGAGCGCCCTGCGGCGCGGGCGGGGCGGGCGCGCCGCGCGGGAGCTGCGCGCGCGAGTCTCCGTACGTGGCCGGCGTGCCCAGCGCGCCCGGCCGGCTGTTCCCCACGAGCGTGCATCACACGTGTGTACCTGCAGCGGCGCGGGCGGCCCCGGAGCGCCCTGCGGCGCGGGCGGGGCGGGCGCGCCGCGCGGGAGCTGCGCGCGCGAGTCTCCGTACGTGGCCGGCGTGCCCAGCGCGCCCGGCCGGCTGTTCCCCACGAGCGTGCATCACACGTGTGTACCTGCAGCGGCGCGGGCGGCCCCGGAGCGCCCTGCGGCGCGGGCGGGGCGGGCGCGCCGCGCGGGAGCTGCGCGCGCGAGTCTCCGTACGTGGCCGGCGTGCCCAGCGCGCCCGGCCGGCTGTTCCCCACGAGCGTGCATCACACGTGTGTACCTGCAGCGGCGCGGGCGGCCCCGGAGCGCCCTGCGGCGCGGGCGGGGCGGGCTCGCCGCGCGGGAGCTGCGCGCGCGAGTCTCCGTACGTGGCCGGCGTGCCCAGCGCGCCCGGCCGGCTGTTCCCCACGAGCGTGCATCACACGTGTGTACCTGCAGCGGCGCGGGCGGCCCCGGAGCGCCCTGCGGCGCGGGCGGGGCGGGCGCGCCGCGCGGGAGCTGCGCGCGCGAGTCTCCGTACGTGGCCGGCGTGCCCAGCGCGCCCGGCCGGCTGTTCCCCACGAGCGTGCATCACACGTGTGTACCTGCAGCGGCGCGGGCGGCCCCGGAGCGCCCTGCGGCGCGGGCGGGGCGGGCGCGCCGCGCGGGAGCTGCGCGCGCGAGTCTCCGTACGTGGCCGGCGTGCCCAGCGCGCCCGGCCGGCTGTTCCCCACGAGCGTGCATCACACGTGTGTACCTGCAGCGGCGCGGGCGGCCCCGGAGCGCCCTGCGGCGCGGGCGGGGCGGGCGCGCCGCGCGGGAGCTGCGCGCGCGAGTCTCCGTACGTGGCCGGCGTGCCCAGCGCGCCCGGCCGGCTGTTCCCCACGAGCGTGCATCACACGTGTGTACCTGCAGCGGCGCGGGCGGCCCCGGAGCGCCCTGCGGCGCGGGCGGGGCGGGCGCGCCGCGCGGGAGCTGCGCGCGCGAGTCTCCGTACGTGGCCGGCGTGCCCAGCGCGCCCGGCCGGCTGTTCCCCACGAGCGTGCATCACACGTGTGTACCTGCAGCGGCGCGGGCGGCCCCGGAGCGCCCTGCGGCGCGGGCGGGGCGGGCGCGCCGCGCGGGAGCTGCGCGCGCGAGTCTCCGTACGTGGCCGGCGTGCCCAGCGCGCCCGGCCGGCTGTTCCCCACGAGCGTGCATCACACGTGTGTACCTGCAGCGGCGCGGGCGGCCCCGGAGCGCCCTGCGGCGCGGGCGGGGCGGGCGCGCCGCGCGGGAGCTGCGCGCGCGAGTCTCCGTACGTGGCCGGCGTGCCCAGCGCGCCCGGCCGGCTGTTCCCCACGAGCGTGCATCACACGTGTGTACCTGCAGCGGCGCGGGCGGCCCCGGAGCGCCCTGCGGCGCGGGCGGGGCGGGCGCGCCGCGCGGGAGCTGCGCGCGCGAGTCTCCGTACGTGGCCGGCGTGCCCAGCGCGCCCGGCCGGCTGTTCCCCACGAGCGTGCATCACACGTGTGTACCTGCAGCGGCGCGGGCGGCCCCGGAGCGCCCTGCGGCGCGGGCGGGGCGGGCGCGCCGCGCGGGAGCTGCGCGCGCGAGTCTCCGTACGTGGCCGGCGTGCCCAGCGCGCCCGGCCGGCTGTTCCCCACGAGCGTGCATCACACGTGTGTACCTGCAGCGGCGCGGGCGGCCCCGGAGCGCCCTGCGGCGCGGGCGGGGCGGGCGCGCCGCGCGGGAGCTGCGCGCGCGAGTCTCCGTACGTGACCGGCGTGCCCAGCGCGCCCGGCCGGCTGTTCCCCACGAGCGTGCATCACACGTGTGTACCTGCAGCGGCGCGGGCGGCCCCGGAGCGCCCTGCGGCGCGGGCGGGGCGGGCGCGCCGCGCGGGAGCTGCGCGCGCGAGTCTCCGTACGTGGCCGGCGTGCCCAGCGCGCCCGGCCGGCTGTTCCCCACGAGCGTGCATCACACGTGTGTACCTGCAGCGGCGCGGGCGGCCCCGGAGCGCCCTGCGGCGCGGGCGGGGCGGGCGCGCCGCGCGGGAGCTGCGCGCGCGAGTCTCCGTACGTGGCCGGCGTGCCCAGCGCGCCCGGCCGGCTGTTCCCCACGAGCGTGCATCACACGTGTGTACCTGCAGCGGCGCGGGCGGCCCCGGAGCGCCCTGCGGCGCGGGCGGGGCGGGCGCGCCGCGCGGGAGCTGCGCGCGCGAGTCTCCGTACGTGGCCGGCGTGCCCAGCGCGCCCGGCCGGCTGTTCCCCACGAGCGTGCATCACACGTGTGTACCTGCAGCGGCGCGGGCGGCCCCGGAGCGCCCTGCGGCGCGGGCGGGGCGGGCGCGCCGCGCGGGAGCTGCGCGCGCGAGTCTCCGTACGTGGCCGGCGTGCCCAGCGCGCCCGGCCGGCTGTTCCCCACGAGCGTGCATCACACGTGTGTACCTGCAGCGGCGCGGGCGGCCCCGGAGCGCCCTGCGGCGCGGGCGGGGCGGGCGCGCCGCGCGGGAGCTGCGCGCGCGAGTCTCCGTACGTGGCCGGCGTGCCCAGCGCGCCCGGCCGGCTGTTCCCCACGAGCGTGCATCACACGTGTGTACCTGCAGCGGCGCGGGCGGCCCCGGAGCGCCCTGCGGCGCGGGCGGGGCGGGCGCGCCGCGCGGGAGCTGCGCGCGCGAGTCTCCGTACGTGGCCGGCGTGCCCAGCGCGCCCGGCCGGCTGTTCCCCACGAGCGTGCATCACACGTGTGTACCTGCAGCGGCGCGGGCGGCCCCGGAGCGCCCTGCGGCGCGGGCGGGGCGGGCGCGCCGCGCGGGAGCTGCGCGCGCGAGTCTCCGTACGCCAGCGACTCCAGGAAGCGGTACGAGCCGAGACGGCGACCGCGCGCTACCAGGCAGAATGTCGAGTTCGCCAACAACTGCTCGTAATCAAATCTGGAAATATCGGTCATATGAAGGCTGCGTATAATCGAAAACATTTGCACAATCGTACATTGCAGGCAACGGTAGCTGTCTTGCTCTTCCTCGTATGTGAGAATAGACTAGTAAAGACACCAGGTTTTTCGGACATTTGTGCCCAATGGTGACTGCATTTCTCAGCTGTACCTATTGCCAGCGAAATTTGCTAGACCAGATGGAGCCCCACATGAGATCGCAACAACAATTCAGCATTACTGTAATAAGTATACTTACTTATCATATTCCCGATTATCTTCATCACATCGTTCATCCCTCAAATGTTTCCACGATTTTCCGTGGCGGCATGTTGTAACCAAAACCATATTATTCCCATCGTGTAAGTGCCACAGAGAGTTTCTGGTTTCACTTCCTATGCCATGCACATAACGTTTACCCTTAAAAGCCAGTAAATGCCTTCGAGGGGCCGGGAAGGGGTTTGCTGTAGCCGCAGCAGGCGCTCCCCCATGTTCCGGATGTTCCTTATGGAACAAAGGAAGGGAAATATCGAATCCTTCGCGAAAGATCGATTCAGAAGCACTCGCGCGAGCCAATATAGCTTCACCTGGGTCAAAGCCTAGCGAGCTTTCTGAATAATCGGGCCATGTACCAGCATATAAATTAAATATCAAGTGATTACGGCCATTATTCCAATATGGCAGCCTTGACAAGCGTGCTGCGACGTCGGGAGCGTGTTCAGGAGACAGAGGATCAGCGTCCAGTGTGTCCACGGCAGGCAAAAAAAGACAAGCTTCATTTGGATCTCTGGTCGCATACTGAGATTCTCTTATGACTGATAATACTTTTCGGTATGATGCACTAACAGGGCCATCAGTAGGGTAGACATAGATTTTAGGATCTGCGCCACATTTCGTAAAATCGAAACATGTTTCCATACGACAAGGCCTTGGTGCGGAATGTGGTCTCCTTTGTTCTCTTGGAGGCATTTCTGAGAGTTCATCTAATGTAGCATACGTGGGCAGCTGATCTAAATAACTGCTTTGTGCTACATCTGACTTGGTATGTTGACCACTGAAGTAGAAATATATTACGAATGTACATGATAAAATAAGGATCATATATCGCTTCTTTGCTTGCATTTTGTCAGTCATAAGGTAATACTGTCCTGATTATAAGTGACATTCACATAAAATCATCTTCAATTTCTCATGAGACCTTATGGATGCCTGGAACAAAAACACAGGTAGGTATTCATTTTGGTAGGTACCTAATATTGTGATCATATATACATGTGAGTTGAGCAGTAAGGACAGCCGCTGTAGGAAAACCGTAATTCAATCTGGAGGTTGCTGGGATGAACTCAGTTCCTACCACTGCGGCAAAATAAATGTATCATTTTATATTTAAGAGTGGGTTTTAACGAAGGAAAACATCGTGAGGAAGCTGGTGTAGTCCCAAAAAGGTTTAGTTTACCCTTTGGATTACAAAGTCAGACCAGATGATGGCTGTCGCTTTTTCGTAAGCCTAGTTTCTAACCAAATCTTGGGATAATGTGTCAAAGGGTCTTGGAACCTTGGGCTCTTTAGAACACCAGCACAAAAACGCAATGTGAATGACTTCCAGATTCTTTACTTTCTGCAAATATTCTATAGGTTCTTCTTTATTATCCCTGAGGTGTATAGGTACAGTCCGCGTCATATAGTACGTAGCAACTAAAGTGTACAAATACTTCGGCACACCATACAAAATATATGGTGTACCGAACTATTTGGCCACTTTGGCTACTACATACTATATGACGCTGACTGTACATGCTACAAAAAAAAACTGTATAAATTGAGTAGGTATGTTACATTATGTTCAAATGTTGATTAAGGGCCGATTCACACTGGAATGGCAGCGGCCGGCAGCGACGCGGCGAGCACTTTCAGTGTCGCTGCCGGCCGCTGCCATTCCGGTGTGAATCGGCCCTAAGTGTTCATTATAATTATGGAATATTGATAAAAATAATTACGCTATTTAGGTATCACAAGAGTTTTAATATTTAGCATAATTGTTTTTATCAATATTTTTTAGTTAATTGTTATCCTTGAATTTATACAATACAATTCATGCTATAGTTACTGGATGTGATTTATTTATTTATTGAATCATATAAAGTTGTGTAACATGACAGTTATAACCAGAATGTTACAGTGATTCACACTTATTCTAAACTAAACTAACTAACATCTATATGTCCCTAACACTCTCTTACATTCAGTCATCAGTCGCGCTATCCCTGTCACAAACACATTGCATTGCGGTGATGCTGCAAGTACATCACCTATTAGTTATGTACCTATGTATATGTTATAAGCGTGCCATTCCCGCATTAGTCACCAACAACAGTGTACACAGCAATGCTTTAATTGTCTGCAATAGACATATAACTCTACTCAGATCAGCATGATGAGCATGGGTCCCCACTCGATGTGGCTGGGCCTTATCTGTTATGCTTTTTAATTATGTGAATCCACATGTTACAATTTACGACATGGTGTCATTGTATGGATACCAACAATCAAAATATGACTTATTGAAAAATTTTATAACAAATGTAAAAGGATATAAGTTGAAGTATTTGATTATTTTACTCTTTCTTTAATGTTCAAGTCCAATAAAGGGACTTAGAACCTTTGTGTAAAAATTAAAAATAAATAGTATTACAACTATTTTCCTTAACCCATATTTCACGATTAAAACAGCATTGTATGCAACATCATAAAATAATGTCAATTGGTAGAAGTGTTGAGCTACGAGTAGGTTGGTGCCTAATTTTAGCCCTTTATTGTGCTCTAATTGTAATTGGTTCTATATAGACATTTCAAATATTCTAATATCCCCAAAAACCAGGGTTCGAAATTATCAAGATAATTATGGTCTTTGTGAACTGTCCCATATGGGTAGGGTAGTATACATTTTTTTATTAGTTAAAGTTAAATTTATTTTCCTATGTACTCAAAAATAAAAGTTTTTGGTGTTTTAGGCTACAATTTTAGGTTATTACCAAATCGATAATTATCAAAGAATAAAATATATATCATTGATTGTTATCCTTTCGAACCCTGCCAAAAACTGTTTTGAATAGCATCATAATAAGTTTTTTATGCAGTAGCCAATTCAAACAATTGTAGTGGAGCATGGAACCCCTTTCATCGCATTCACACACACATTTCTGTTAGGCTTCCCTTTCATTTACTTGCACTTTTGAAAAATAGACAGATTCTTATCTATATATTCATGTTGTAGTTATTTTTTATAGCACAATTATATAAAAATAAAGAAGTGAGCGTACCGTTATTAAACTACAAAATAAACAGTTCCTTGGTTTCACTCAAGTGAGTGAATTAATGAATAATTTGTAGATACAAGGCAAGAAGACATATTTAAAGCACTGTAACAAGTAAATTAGCCATATACTCGCTATTTATACTAATTCATATTTATTTGATAGCTTGTACTTAAATGATATAAACTAGAAATATTTATAAAATTTAACGTCTTACGCTTTAAAATGAATTTCCGATAGAAGAGCTCATTACCTTGAGTATTCACTTTAAAAACAGACACATAACAGTCTTATTTAAAGCTAAAGTGCTACAGAGCACGTTAATAATGTTTCAAAATACAGTAATATTATTTATTTAATTGATCTCGTATTCAACAAGATTCAATTCAACTCAACACTCAACCTAATGAATGAAATATTTGAAATGTCAATCGTCAAATGTCATTTTTGAGACGTTTGAGAGTTCGTTAAAAACGCTTCCCCATAGGGGTCGGTTAAACGCTGATTATTATACGCGATACAGCCATATCACAATATGTAATATCAATGTATGTGAATAGCAATAGATATTACTTAGAAATAAGCTGACACTTTACGAAACGCTCCCCATCATCATAGGAATCCGTTAGTTAGGAAGGCTGTGGACTACGTCCCCATCCCTCCCCCCTGTCGTAACTCGGCGATCACTGATTAGGATTAAGGGTGGTACGGTCCGGCGTCCTAGGCACACACGGACAAGGACGACGTTATCACCTCCCTTACGGCGTCCAAGTCAGACACACACGACGCGTTCACTTAGGCATTCCCGCCGGCGGGGACGTCCACCGCGCGATCGCAACAACACGGACACATATAGTCCCTATTCGTCCCGGTATCGGGTAGAGTCAGTCCGACGCAGGTCGGGCCTTAGTTGAGTTTCTTGCTGGACTTCTCAGCTCGGCTAGGTTTAGTGAACCAGCGACAAAACTCCCAGTAGCTCGATTCCACTGACGCCTCAGATTCGGTTAAAGCCGCTCAACCAATTTCACTGGAGCGCAAACACTTAGAGTATTCCAGTGTTTTACCGTTCGCGTGGTCGGAGTCGTCGGAGATTTCCCGTGGATTTTCCCCAGGCCACTCTCCAATCGCGCATTCCTATTTACTGTACGACTGAGAGAAGCGCAATACCTTGTGTTGACAACTACCTAGAGACAAAATCAGGGCTCTCCCAGCATAAGCGTATGGTTATTAGGGCTGAAGTCTTCCGAACGGTGGAGCTATTTCGCCAGTTGGGTTGCCTCCGATTTTAGGAGCTCAAGGACGCGCGCAATCTTTTGAGGCGTTGAACGAAAAAAAATAAACAAGGAGGAAGTGGCGACATGCTTGCTTTAAAAATAAAGAACTCGAAAGTAATGAAAATCTTATTAAACGCGAGTATTTTTTACTTTGTTTCTACAGCAATTTTATTCTCCGCGTTGTCTTTCTTTTTCGCACTCCTGTCTGTAAATATATGTAGTATGGCCCGGGATCCTGGGAACGATTCATATCTCGTTTTCACAATGCCTCTTTTGACGCGATTGGAGACACTGGCTTGATCAAGCATCAGTTGTAAGGCCTCTTCTTTGCCGAGACGATCAAGAATTGGTGCAGTTATTTTTAAGTCGCATCTGTCGACCCCATCAACCTAAAAAGGATAGTCAGAAGATTCATAAGAACTTTCTTATACTTATTATCATACCTGTATGAAATATTTTGTAAACTAGCATCACGGAACTTTGCAATACCATTCGATTTTCCAGATTGTCCTGTCAAACATTATGTTTAAATTGTCATTCAAACTTTCCAACGGGTGAAAGTAACGAAGTGCCAAAGTAGCTGGACACTTATGAGGCCGACGTACTACACGGTTGAAGTGTCTTTACGGGTATTAACCAAATTCCGCAACAGTTAGCTAATATAAGGTAAGTTAATAAAGGAACATAAAAATACAAAATAAAAATAATACTACTTTAAATGTGAATGTGTATGACTGTAACTTTACCTTGCATAAAAATGAAAGTTTGTAATGTTCATCAACTTTAGGCCATTTCTGTCCCAGTACATTCTCCTGCCAATTAATTAAAGGTGAGGTTTCACTGAGTCGTCTTGGTGCTGAAAGAAATCCCGACCAAAGTTCTGAGCAGAAATGTGGAGCCATTGGTGACAACATTATCAATAAACTGGCTAAAGCTAATTCAAATTCTTTACTTTTAGCTATCACTTCGGGAGGAACTCGGTTCTGGAAACAAATAAAATATAATTAATACTTTGGTTACCAAGATATTATATTTATATTAAATAACATGATATAATTACTCTCAAAGCATTAGTTAAGGCCTGTAGCCTTGATATGCCAACACTGAGTTGTTGGGTATATTTGAAATGATAAGTAGTATTGGCTGTGAAATAGTTCCTAGACTCCCATAGTTTGAAGTCAAATTTCTCAAACTCATCACTGGAAATATTATTCTGTTCATATAAAGTATCATCATGTCTATGTTTAAGAAAATCTTGAATGGTAATCCAAAGTCTGCGTTGCCAATTAAGAACTCCAGGAAAGGCTGAAAAATAAAATATAAATAACATTATAAAAACAGACTAAACTATAAACTAAAATAAAACTAAATATTTACAAAAAATAATATCAGTTACTTATAAATACACAGTATAATATTTACAGTAATATAAAGAAACCCCATGCCATAAAAAATATTTAATTTGATGTGTATGCTGATTCTATATTATGTATACAGTACATAATATCCGACTTGGTGTGATTATGATACTTACTTGATTTAGTTGATGTACATAGAGGAAAAACTACAGTTTTTTAGTAACAAGCAATTATGATTAAACAATAAACTTACTGGCTTCTGACCAATGCCGGCTAGTTGCTGGAGGCACATCAGCTAATATTAAAAGGCGAGTTGTATCACATCCATATGTTGATAACAATCTCTCGGGATTTTCTCCATTGTATTTAGATTTGCTCATCTTTTCCCATTGCACTTCTACAGTTTCTTGTGTAAGCTTTTCTTTACATTCATTTCCTACCTTTTCTACATTTTCAACAGGTATATATCTTCCAGATGATTTGACTCTATATGACTGACCCATAACCATTCCCTGAACTAAAAGTTTCTTGAATGGTTCCTCATATATTGTCCAGCCTAGTGAATGCAAGAAGTAGCTCATAAACCGAGCATAGTATAAGTGCAACACTGCATGTTCTTTGCCACCAATGTAAATATGAACAGGAGAGCACTCCTGGAGGTTTTCTTTTTTAAATGGCTCTTTGTTGTTTTTAGGATCCAGGAAACGATAGTAGTACCACGAGGAGTCCACAAATGTGTCCATGGTGTCTGTTTCTCGTTTGCTGCTTGCATTACACTTTGGGCATTTACAGTTTCCCCAATCATGTAGATCTTTCAATGATTTTCGACTAGACTCTGAATAATTAAGTTTTGGCAATTCCAGTGGTAGTTCATCAAATGGCACAGGGACTGGGCCACATTCAGGGCAGTGTATGATTGGTATTGGGGTTCCCCAGTATCTTTGTCTTGATATAAGCCAATCCTTCAGTTTTGAACTCACTAAATGACCACCCACATTTTTAGCCTTTGCTATTTCAATAGCTCTATGATTCTCATCTTCTATATTTATTGTTAAGTTTCCTGACTTCGCACTGCACTTTATCTTGTTTGCCAGATCTTTGTCACTTTTATCCATGGAAGGGCAGGCTATGTAGACATCCCTTCCTTCAGCATAGTTAACATCATCAGTTATATATATAGGCATTTCTGATTCTGTAATTGGATTTATAGCTTTTAATACTTTACAATCCTTGGTGCTTGATTCTAGGGCTAGAAGATTATTACTGCTTATTGTTAAAAATTCTCCATGAATTAATTTGTAAGGATCAGATGTCCAAACATTAAATGATTTTAATTTATCAGTCAATACCATATCAAATGTAACAACTGTGCCATTACATTCTCCAATCCAATGTCTCTGCAAATTGATTATATCTTTCCAGTTTTCCAACTGCTCACTGCTAAGGCCATCATAAAGCTTTTGTGCAAACTTTGTTGTTTTAATGAACCACTGTGTGAGAACCTTCTTTTCGACTTTAGCTCCAGAACGCCATGAGCATCCTTGCTCATCCACCTGCTCATCAGCTAATACAGTTTGATCCACAGGATCCCAGTTCACGCTAGCCTGAAATAAAATGTCTTATTCATCTTATATATATGAACTCATCTGTTGGATTTTTAAACTAATTATTTCTAAATCCAGTTGATCCATTACAGAATTAACTTACCTTGTTTCGGTATGCTAATCCATTTTCGAATAATTTTAAAAATATGTACTGTGTCCACTTGTAATATTCTGGGTCACATGTTGACAATTCTCTATCCCAGTCAAAGTTAAATCCTAAATGAAGGAGCTGTTTTTTCATAGAGTCAATATTAGTGGCAGTCCAATGCTGAGGTTGAACATTTCTTTCAATGGCTGCATTCTCTGCTGGCAAGCCAAAGGCATCCCAACCAATTGGATGTATCACTTTATCTCCATTAAGTTTGTGATATCTAGCTATAGTGTCTGATATTGTATACACACGGACATGACCCATGTGCAGGTTACCTGATGGATAAGGGAATTGGGCCAACACATAGTGCAACTTTCCATTGTTTTTAGACTGCTCTTTTTGTACCTCTTGAGACCAATGTCTTTCAATTTCTAGTTTTATTTCAGAGTTCAAGTCCTGTGGCTGTGAAATAAGGATTAACATATCAGTCAAACCATTGTACCTAGTATCAAATGTAAAATTGAAATTGCAGGTATTGTATTTATTCTTACCCAAAGTCCTAGGCTATTGTGAAGTGACCTTATCACTGAGAATAAACTCTGGTGTTTTCTAGGTGCATGCAATGTTTTAAACTTCAGTATCGCTAATAACATGATTATATGATGGATTTTAAGATCAATTAGATCAGTCTAAAACAATATCTTAAGCTTTTAAGTCAAAATTATGAAATCATCGCTGTAGGCTTAGGCTTTTCGCAGGCTATGTGAGAATCAAATTATAATAATGCAGTGACTTGGTGGTCTAAGAGTAGTGCACTGCAAGTAATATAATATCTAGTCCGGTATAGAATTTTATCAACAGAACTTTTTAATATTTTTATAGAATAAATTCAACGTTGAACTTATCCTAATCCATGAAGTAAGTAATGTAAGTATAGATGGAGCTGGTGATACACACATACAAAGCTGTGTGAAGGAGATGTAAGCATAGACAATAACACACGTGGGAGCGAGAAACAATGACATATCTCCTGTCCCTCATCGCGTATAAGGCAGCGATTGTCTGCCACCGGCTATGCCACCAAAGTGTCATCGATAAACCAGTGGCCAGCGTGTAAGAAAATATGTTACCCATAATATTGGGTAAACCAGACTGGCTCGAACGTTAAAAATAACTAACTTAAAAATTTAATTGTGGCGTGATTAGAATACTATTGGGAATTTCATTACTATAATGGCTGAATAACTAAGACGTTTTAATCTAATCGTGATTTTGTTAACTTTAATGCAGGTATTAAATTAGTACACATTTATATCGTAATTGGGAGGACATCGGATGTTTTGTGTTTGCCCGCTAATATTTACTAAGAGTTTATTTTGAAGATTCTCAATAATTAAAAACCTACTTATCAGTAAAAATGGGGAGATTATTCTTTTTGTGGTAACCCCAGAAAAAACTGTCACAATATCTCCGTCCCTGTGTGTGATTCGCTAACCCCCCTTCTATAGATCCTCTTTCTACGTCCTAATCCTATGGAGGAACCACTGTCATGTCATTGTCAATGCCATTAGGGGTATGTTCCAAACCAAGAACATCACCAAAGTATTCTATTGCTGAGGCTGTGTTCATATTGTCCGATATGATACCGGTGTCGTCTTCAACACGACAAAAATAAATGATGAGAATGTGACCGGTATATGATTGGATAATGTGAACACGCACTGACGAGGATGGATGACTGATTTGTTGATTCTGTAAGCTAGAGCGGGAAAGAAAGGGTCACTGGTCTCTCTCTATCTTATAGCATGCATGCAGGGCCGTTTGGTGCGCCATTATTAGTGACCATAGGCAATAAAGAGAATGACAAGGAAGCGAAGTTGAAGTTTAGAGTTTAGTTTTATTGTGGTTTTATTATCCCGTGGCCCGTGATCTGTAGGAATTTGCACCAAATCTAAATTAAAACAGCGTAGATAAATATAAATCTTGTTAAACTTGCACAATGGCTAAACCCAAACCCGAAGATGCAGCGGAAGACGCCAAAAAGATAGTAGATGAAGCGAAAAATTTCATTGAAAGAGCTGTTGCAGATATCGGGAAGACTTCTGCAACAAAACAGCTAATTTTAGGTACTGCGTCAGGATGGTACGTACGAAAATAAGTTGTACAATTCCATTGTTTTAATCATATCGTGTTTTAAATGCGTTATATGCAATACCTTGTATGGTAAAGAATCTACAAGGAAGACTCATTGAGCGGAATGTATAGGTATTCAATTTTCTTTGTTGTTTGTTTTAGGATCACAGGATTTATCACCATGAAAATTGGAAAAGTTGCTGCAGTAGGATTAGGTGGAAGCGTTATATTGCTACATATTGCTAGCCAGAAGGGATATATTGATATAAACTGGGACAAAATCAATAAGAAAGTCGATAAAATTAGTGATAAAATTGAGAAAGAAACAACCGGGAAGTCGCCCGATTGGTTTGAAAAAGTAAGTAAATAATTGGTTTGGACATTCGGCCTTATTATGGTTAACCAAATTTAACTCTTGCATCAAATATGACATCTCACCCAATCTTGCATCAAATATGACATCATTTCACTACCTACTATGAGTCATCAACCCTGCTTCTTTATGATGTAGATTTCATAAAGATACCCAAGATACATTTCTTGAACAGATTTAGTTCATTATTGCTGTATGTTTTTTTGCATGTCACAATATTATTGATAATTGCATGTGGTGGATTAACTACATCTTACCACATTGCTGCAAAAGATCCTTCTACTTAGCAAGTTTTTATCTTTCTCTATCTTATGGTATTCTTTAACTAATTTGCTTTGTTAAAATTATGTAGCCTCGTAGAAAAAAAAGTCAAACTGATAAGATTTAAGAGAGAATGCCCTGAGTCTTTAAATGCATGTCATAGGTACATATTTTATCTACAGACTGTATTATACAGTGGCGGCGCGTCAAAAATATTCTTAGGGAACCTGGAAATAGTTTGCCTTTCTTATTCTTCATGAGCCATACTAAAATAACTGGTGTGGCTGAAAATTAGGCAAGCCGGTGGGAATCAAGTTGTATGGACGCTCCGCCACTGGTATTATAGCTTGCATGGGTACTGATATCAAAAGTGTAGGTATTTCTAAAGCAATGGCATGGTCTCACTAGATAGGTGCAGGGGTCAATATTGCTACCAATCAATATTATTTCCGCATAAGTATTGTTACTTTACTACTTTAAGAAAAAACTCGTATCTGTGTTTTATCATTTATTCACGCACTAAATGTAATTAATAGTACATTTCTTAACAAGGGCGGTAAAACAAAGAATGTCTTAGATCGCAGGTATTTGACGCCCGAGCCGAAGGCAAGGGCGATAAATATGCGATCTGAGGCTTTCTTTATTACCGCCCGTGTTAAGTACAAAATTTTATGTCACCCCCTGGCCAGGAAGTGGGTTTTTTCGCGCGCGGAGCGTGCGATAATGGCCGCTTTATGGCCAGGTGTGACAAAATACATTTTAAATGCTGCTCAAAGTCAGAAAACGATAAATCAACAATATACTAGTTAAAAAAAAAAACGACCGAAATCTGCCAGTAGAAACCTAAAAAATAATGTCTCAATTTTCCAAAAGTTGACTTGGCAAAAGAATCTATATAATTATTATTATTGGACCTACTCACAAAATTTATAAAATTGGTTCAGAAATGCGACCTGTAGAGGAGAACAACCGGAAATAGGAAAGCATTTTGGCAAAGCTGAAACAGAGAATCATGGTTGTGTGTTCAATCAATCAATTGTTGTGTTATTTGGCCCCATCGGTTTATTGATGATTCCGCCAACATCAAGGGTAGAAATGCACGGGTTTTTTTTATTTTACCGGTGACTTCCTATTAGGACTCTGTAGAGAATTAAAATGAAGGACAATACAGTACATTTATATTTATTGTTAGCCTAACTAGGTACTACAAAAACAAGTTGTTAATTTTAATAAATGGCTGTGAGTTGAGCTATACATGCACATTGTCTATGTCTGTACGAGACATGTTTTCACCTTGAGACATGTTTTTAATGTCACAACTACAACTATAGCTACCCGCGCTCGTGAGATAAAAGTATATAAGAGATAAGATAAAACTAAAGTACAATAAAAAGTATTTTGATAGGAATGTTAAGCCTTTGATCCCGGCTGCTGTCTATCGGCAGCAGTCGTCTATTTTGTACTACGCGGACGCGTGCGCTCCGCGCGAAACTAAAACCCTCAGTGTAGTGCGAGGCGCGCGAGCAGCCATCCGCACGGAGTTTTCCGCGGCGCGGACGCGTCGCGCGGATGGCCGTCCGCGCCATTCTAAAACGCTCCTAAGCTTTAATACACATTGTCCGTGTGACACTAAAACCAGCCGTAAGCGGGTATTACACTGTCCTGAATCAGGCGTCCTAACCTAACCTAACTAGTGGAGGGGAGTTGAAGCATCTCGCTCTAACGTATAGGTCCGAACCCTTCTAAGTGTCCTGAATTCAGGACAGTGTAATACCCGCTTAAGCCAAGTAGGAGGCCTTCAGGCGGCTTAAGAACATGACGTCACGCGGGCCGGTCGTCCCGCACTCACTTTTTTTTATTTACAGAGAATACAGTTAAAATTCAAAATTATTGAAATCTACTTACCTATTACCTACTACACTACTAAATTACCCACTATAAACGAAATAATTGTCCCTCGCTTCGAATACTACACTTTTTCCATACAGACACTCAACCCCCTTTTTTATTCCCTTAGGGATGTATTTTCAAAAACGCCGAAATTACTTTTCTTATATTTTAACTGAGAGTCTACCCGCCAAGTATAAAGTCACTCACTGTTTAAAAAGCGGCCAAGTGCGTGTCGGGCCACGCACAATGTAGGGTTCCGTAGTTATCCACCCGTTACATTGTGTAGACTAAAACGTTTGCGAACTTATATTAACTATTTTTTTGACAGAATTAACAACATTATCTAAGGTATGAATGGGAATTGTACTAAAGTTTGCTTTTGCAAAGTACATTTCTTAAGTTCGACTATTACTCGTTAAGTTAGTAATGTCTACTTAGCTGTGATAGTTTTCCTTTTAAATTCACCATATATATTACTACCATGATTTTTTTCACATGTCTAGTATCCACCGTTTAGCTGGCAGGGGGGGGCACTTGGCCATAAGAAAAATTATCACTTCAAAGCTTAATATCACGCCAACCGATTCTTGAATCAAAAAATGCGTTTAGAAACCTTATAATATTCAACGACACACCACACGATGGGATTTGGAAGAAAAAAAATTTGCACCGCAACAACATATAGGGGAGGTACCCTTTCAAGATATAATTCAACCGTTTTGTCATGCCAAATTACAGCTTTCTTGTACTAACGGTTACTAAGAAAAACGGGCGACAGACGGACGGACGGACGGAACCCTAAAAACTCAGGATGCCCATATAATGTTTCAACCCTCTTTTCATCCCTTCAGAGGGTGAGTTTCCAAAAACGCTGAAATTAGTTACAATATAATGCTAAGTATATAAACAAAGTTTCAAGTTTCTCGCTTAAAAAAACATTTGGTCCCCATACAGCAGTGGCGGCGCGTGAAAAATATTCTTAGCGAAGCCGGAAGTAATCTGCCTTTCTTATTCTTCATGAGCTGTACTAAAATAACTGGACTGGCTGAAAATTAGGCAAGCCGGTGGGAATCGAGTTGTATGGACGCTCCGCCACTGCCATACAGTCAAGGGCATAAATATGTACAAATTCTTGGACCTTATTTCAATGGAGTAAGGTGAAAAAATGTATACATATTAGTGCCCTTGACTGTACAAACTTTCAACCTCTTCACCCCTTCAGAGGGTGAATTTCTAAAAATTCTGAAACTGTTTCCTTCCATTTTAGATTAGGCCCGAGTTTAAAGTTTAAGTTTCTATCTTAAAGATATTAATTTTCTCCATAAAAATGACCTCCCCCTTTCAACCCCCCCATGGGGGACGAATTTTGAAATAAATTATAGCCTATGTTCGTCTCCTGGTAAGCTACCTCCCCACCAATTTTCAAATCGTTCAATCGTTCTTGAGTGTGTAACTAACACGACTTTCTTTTATTAGGATTCTTAGCCCGCAACTCAATGAAAATTGCATGCAAGTACTCGCATAATGTAAATCGGCTTTTCAGATACGAGTTTTTTCATGGTGATGATATGTCATATCTATATATTTTTGAAATTCTGTATGTACCTATCAAGTATGCTTGACTGGTTTTCATATTAGATTCATTATATTGGGACTCAATCAAAATCCATTATCTTTTTGGTTAATAAAATATATTTATTGGGTCAGCTCACACTCACGTTTATTTTGTTGCAGGTGTTATTGTTTGTCAAAGATAATTCATATTACTCAGCAGGGTTCACAGGAGGATTTTTTTTTGGTATTGCATCATCCTGAATTTCAAATATAATCTGTGAGTTATTATCATTAATTGTTGAATTAAAACCAGTCAGGTATAACGGTAGTTGTATATAGACAAAGCTGGTAAAGGCCTAGGCAGCCAGGGCACTTACAATCCTATTTGGTCAATGGTCATGCCAAGGAACGCAAAGCCACCTGCATTGAGATTGACTTGTTGTTGTTGAGCAAGGACGAAAATCGAAAACGTTCCGCTCAGACGAGTGAGATGAGCCTCAGACGAGGCCCGTCTACGTTGGGCAAGCAGCAAATACTTGCTCAAGTCTGTACCCGGCTGTTGCGCCAGAAATAATATCGTGCCGTCCTTCAGTCATTAGATCTGCTTTTCTTATATAAAACGTTTGATTACAGGTGGAGCGATTCGTTGACCGTAAATTGGATAAGGCAGAAGGAATATTAAAAAAGAAGGAAGTTAAGGCAAAGCGCTGGTACAATAATTTCACTGACGATGGAAGTTATCGTGCTACTGAAAGCCATGTATTTCTAGCGTCTTTTGTCGCCGGTATGGCAGTAGGTTTACTGTGTGGCAAATAAAAATCATCGGTCATCATCAATTTGTAATTGTATACCTTGTATAACTTCCACTCCACTTGCATAGAAACTAATTATGAATGTTTTGCTTAATATCTCTTAGAAATATTCTATATGCATACTTTAAAACCTTGTATTTAAATTTTGTCTAGTACTAGAGCGAATAAATTATTGTAGATATAGAAAACATAATATATTATTGTTTCTTCAAGTCATCATTGTGTTAATATGTTTGTTACATATAAGTATTACTTAATAAAGTGAATAATGTATAATTAATTAAATGCCTTTCTTTTAAAATGTAACCTTAACCTTTTCAACGCTATGTCAAATACACAAGCTCCCACACACACACCGATATCCGATCGAGTCCAAATATGGCATATGGTTGAAATTCTTTTTGTTGAACGTATTTCTATTAAAGTTTTATTGGATTTTGAACCTTATTGTTTAAACGGTAAAGTAGCTTTTTGAAGGAATCGCTTTGGTGCAATTCGTTCAACTGAAAAGATTTCAACTATACCTACTTATGTAAATTCGGTGACAATGCAATATTATGGTGCCACCAAGCTGATCTGATGAATCATAACATAAGTCATAATGGAGACCCACGAGCACGAATAGTTGATGAAGTACAGTCGGCAATAAAAGCTTCTACCATTTTTTTTTGCCAGAAACTTATTCTTTTGCTTATAGTTATAGATTTTTCAATGTATCGATGACGTTACAACATACCAAAAGATGGCGCTGGTTTCAGAAAGCAAACATCCACTACAACATTGAACATTGTAGTATATTGGACGGCCATATTCATTTGTTGTAAGCTTGTTTGGTAATTGGTAATGGTTACTTTAGGGCGCTATAAGACCCTCAGGGTTTCTTATCGACGCGGAGTCGGCATGAGTCGATCAAAAAAGCTTTGTATTTGTATTCACATTACAAGGCGAAAGACACGTTGATCGGCTCGGCCGACGCGAAGCGACTACTATCGTCCAGTGTTGCCAGAGCACTTCCGTCAAAAAGCACGGTCGGGTGTCCAAAGAAGCACGTTTTTTGAATAAAAAGCACGTTTTTAGGGTTCCGTACCTGAAGGGTCGAAAATGACTTCTATTGCTATCACTCACGCGTCAGTCCGTCCGTCAGTCGTCTGTCACAAAATTTTGTTCATAAGATTATTTTTCTTCCGATTGACTGAAACTTGAAATTAGGTGATACTGTTCATTATTACGGGTAATTTACCAAGAAATACTTATATTTTCGGACTCGTCTTATATTGGTTCGGAAACCTAAATGTGCGAAGTCCGATACGCACTTGGCCGGTTTTTGTCACATACAGAGTATTGAGCCTTTACTACATCGTGTACATATTGCACGACACGAACGATAGTGCTTGCAGTTGCAAGACAAGTTCTTTCCTGCAACCATAGGTAAAACATAACTTTTAACTTTAGGACATCAAAGCTTAGGGTGGGAGAGAAAGATTGTTTAACACAATGATTGTTAGAAAAAAATTACAGTTTTAGAGAGTACCGAACCAACATTACCTCCCCATTTTTAGTAGTAAAATCATAAAGCACCATAGCATAGCACTTAAAAAAGCACGGTTTTAGCACGTTTTTGGGGAGCGCACATAAAAAGCACGTTCGTATCCAAAAAAGCACGTAAAACCGTGCTAAAAAGCACGTTCTGGCAACACTGCTATCGTCGGCGATTATACGTTATACCTAACCTAACCTAACTGGGGGAGGGGAGTTAAAGCATCTCACTCATTAGAGCGAGATAGTTTAACTCCCCTCCCCGAGTTAGGACCCTACCGATAGGGTAGTGTGATAAGGCTTTAAGCCCTGGACATCATCAAACATCAAAATAATATATCGTATTGCTAATTCTCCAATGTTTTAATCCAATGCTTAAATAATTCCGGATCCGATAGACTATGTAAATACTTTTCATATTTATTAAGATAATCTTTTTTAATTCTGACTATGGCGTTTCTGTAAAGGGCTTTGTCACGAAGCGTCAGGTCCTTCCATTCAACAGTGGCGAGTTCAGGTCGAGTCCCACTGGATTTAATCGTTTCAAACATCTCCTTGGGTTTCCTGTCAACATTAAGACAAGTTTAATTAAGATAATGTATGTATGTAGTCATTCGTTTTAATTATCGTCCATTCCACTTAAAGGAATTATTCTATTCGAGCAATCGTAATTTGTTGTTCATAGGCAGAGTACAATAGTACATTACTTAACAAGGGCGGTAAAACAAAGAATGTCTCAGATCGCAGGTATTTGACGCCCGAGCCAAAGGCAAGGGCGATAAATATGCGATCTGAGGCTTTCTTTATTACCGCCCGTGTTAAGTACAAAATTTTATGTCACCCCCTGGCCAGGAAGTGGGATTTCCCGCGCGCGGAGCGTGCGGTAATTGCCGCTTTATGGCCAGGTGTGACATAAAATCTATTAAACGTTTAAGGTGGTTGTTACGTTTTTATTTACAACGTGGTCAAGCAGTTGTCTACCAGTGACGGGTATCCCCGTCATATAAACTGTGACGTCTAGGTCACTTGGGGTAAGTCTAAGGAGTTCAATAGAAACACAATATAGCATTTGGACATAGCCAACGGGAGTAACGTCCGCCCGGGCCTAGTGACAGATGCCGAGTGACACTCCCCACCCGGGCGTCCGTGCTCCAGTTGCTAACCCGTTTAATCACTGGTCACTACATCTCTTCCTTTTCGACAAGTTTAATATTAGTTAAATATGTCATTACATAGATGTCACAGATCGATGCACGTAACCAAGCTTATGAATATATAACAATATATGATTAAAGTTACATGTAACCAACTTTAAAATATGACCCATAAGTATTATCCACACAAATTGTATAATTATAAATCACATTTCTTTACAGACAAAATATGAAGACGAGCATATTATTCGTTACTTTCTTTAAAATCCGTTAACTATCGTTCGTATCATCGTGCGCAGATTATCACGATCGACATCATGTTAATTTACAAAAGTATCGATTTTATTTATATGCTTTCATAATAACCAGGTTAATTCACATCTCATCACATCAATATTGCATGACTAAAATTCATTACTGTACAATATGTACTTATTGACCGAGACTGCACTGACAGACACTTCTTGGTTCAGAATACAGAACGCATAGACTCTGTCTATAAAAATTGCCAGCAGCGTTATCAACATTATACCCCGGAAACTTCTTATCCTTGTTTCCAGCCCCATTATCTTTTTTTTTTTTTTTGGTCTGAATATTGAGCTAATTTATGGCTATTAATAACCAATTAAATTAGTTTAAGTTTATCGCGTTTAGTACTAAAGTAACTTTTTGGGTTTGCATCAGTTATATTTCTTATCATATTTGCTCTAATATTTGTCTCAACTATATTTTGACTAGATTGAATCTACCAGCGCTTCGGAAAATCAGGCGTCTGAAGAGAAGAAACGCCGCAAGAAACTCTCCAGGTAGTTATTAACTAATGGTCTCAATATAAGTATTATTGTATTTACTTTTAGATTGACCTCATTGAAAAGATTTTATCTGATACTCGCGCAATACAATTTATTTGCGCATTATATTATACATTAATTTTGCCCTTTGTTTGTTATGACTTATTTTTAGAAGAATATAATTAGACTGTTTGTTTTTTTTTTTTTTTTTTTACTTTTTGTTATATCTTTTTAGTTTTATTCACATTTGAATAGATATCTAAAGTGTCTTTTGACATACTTGTGTTATCATTTGGCAGGTAATGGTTTATTGTATTTCCAAATGAGTGGAAAGCTTTATTTTTAAAAGATAGGTAGTAGACCGCTTAATATTGGAAACAATTCCGGTTTTTATTAAAGTAATATTCCAAGACGCATTCTTCATTTATTTATCGTATGGCATTTATTTCGAACCGTGAGGTCTTCGAGAAGACAGTACGGTTGCCGTTTGCTATACTAACCCAGTACACGCATCATGAGTGGTAATGACTAAACACCCATCTAAATGTGATGAGCCATAACTCATCCATCGAGTACAGTTACCAGGAAACACGGCAAATAACTAAACTGTTCCATATTTTGTAATTCTACATAGATTTTATGGCTCTGCAACCCTAGTTAGGATTCCTGTGCGTATCTTCCCAATTACTACTCCTGCCTAATGTTAGTAGGTAGGTAGCATCAGAACTCAAGATTTTCTAGGATATAATTATAATGCTCTACCATAATGTACTGCCTCCAATACATTGTTAACAATACAACCCTTCAAATTACCAACCCGTTCAGGGGCTTTGTTTTAAGGATTTTGATCTTAATTTAGGCGTCCATATCTCGGTATCGACATCATTCCTTTCCGAGTTACAACGCCCTTGAGTTGCATTTACGGTTCCAAAATAACCAACATAGGTATCGCTATTTGGTTCTCAACCAACCCTAACGAGACACCTCACTAAACCAGGAACATGATGAAATTTCCGAGTACCTACATAAAATGCTAATTTCCTGTCATTCTTGGCATTTCGACTGACCCGGCTTTCGCGCACATAAAAGGTCATCCGGAATTTTTAGTGACTCTAGTAATAATTGTTAGTGACACTCATCGTGACTACGATGATAAGTAACAGGCAAGCCGCAACTTGACGACTCGTAAACAGCTGAGATATAACGCTCTAACGGCAGACTATGATTGCAGTGTTCTAGTTGTCAACATTGGTTTTGTTAGGCAGGAAACGCCTTGCGTCTACTAATTACTATACCAAACCCGCTCTACACCTTGACTCTACATCTTGACTCTACATCTTGACTCTACATCATGACTCTACATCATGACTCTACATCATGACTCTACATCATGACTCTACATCATGACTCTACATCATGACTCTACATCATGACTCTACATCATGGCTCTACATCATGACTCTCCAGGTACTACGATTACCAATTATTCTTTGGTTATAGTTTTTAACATTTATTCCTGATCCATTTTTGTAAGCAATAATCCTTATTACCACATTGCCTGACGCCAGATCTCGGATTCAGGAACTAAATGATACTGACCCCAGGCTCAGGTTAAGACACAACCGGAACACTCCAGGAAAATAACCATTATTACACGTCCACGCACTTGCACACTGCGCGGCATGTACTTGTACACTGTATTAACTCACATGCTTTATATTTTCAGTTCATATTTTAATTGTTTGCATGTGCTTTAGCTAGGCACATCGGTTTTTCTTGTATTTCATATTAAATATGCAATAAACTGAACAGGAATGAAATTTGTTTTATTTTTATTGTTGTTAATATTCCCCTGGTATAAATATTAGAGTTAGATATACTTTATTGTTCCAGTTCCTGGCCCATATAAATCATCAGTAGCATAAATAATACGCACCTGCACTTTGGTGCTCAACCCTAGCTGGGACTATGCTATATTAATTATTGGACTGAGCAGCCAATACAATTTTATTGCTAGTACCAACCAACGCTCAGCGCATAAGTTTACTAATATACATTTTTTTCCAATTCAAATTCCTTGAAAGGCAAGTTATTAATTATTGGACTGAGCAGCCAAAACAATTTTATTGTTAGTATTAGTACCAACCAACGCTCAGCGCATAAGTTTACTAATATATATATATATTGTTTGTAAGTACCAGTTAAACATACAACTTACTTCATTTTTGTTAGTACCGACCGACCCTCAGTCTACTAATTTATTTTACCACTTTTCCGGCACCAGCTGATCTGCCAATTTAATATTGAAATATGCTGGAAGATATCCCTCCGGGATAAGTTCGCCTTTGTACCTTGGTCTTATGTGACATGTACATATATTGTTTTAACCTATGTTGTGTACAATATAGTGCTTACATACCTACATACATACATGTATATGTATTTGTATCGTAAGTAGGTACCGGCACCTTAGGTACAAATTCATTTTATAGGTACGCTCTCCCTTATTTACTTTGAGTTACAGGGAAAAGCAAATTCACTGGAACTCTTAGATCGACCGCATGGTTCGGTACTTCCAACAAAATTCCACGGGTAGCTGACCTAACGTAAGCCTACCCGCTGAAAAACAATTATAAGTATTCCTTGTGTCGATGTATGGAAATATAATATACGAGTAATTGACATTATTCATTTTACAACAATACAACATTGTATTGCACAACAACTCAGAATAAGTAATAGAACAACAATACAATGTCAAATGCCGGGCTTTAGAATTAACATTGAAGATTTAGATTTATCGTTTTTATTTGGCGATAATTATTAGATTGACTTTTTATTGAATTATCTCACATAACTAGTGCCAGACATACACAGACATTGTAAATTCGTATTTAAAAATTTCTGTTTTTATAATATATATTCGTATAATGACAAAGAAATCTAAAATTAAATTAGAAAATACCAAGTGCAGCATATTTATTTTATTTATTTAATCTTTATTCCGGACACAGGTAGGTGTCACGCAGACTTCCTGGTACCTAGGTATCAACTAGCTGTGACAGGAAGTCCTGCTGTTCCATACGATTGTAGGTGGATGATTCTCATTCCAGAATTTAATATTTTCTTAATTTGTCCCCACCGGGCCCGGATTGCTAACGACTTTTGAGTGATGATATTTTTGATTATAACTATATAATAGTTAGGGTACAGACTCTATTCTATATACTATACTATAGAATAACCTGAAGACATCAATAAGTTTGCATTGCACTCTGATTTCCTTAACTTGCACTTAGCGTTTGGAACGGTGTGGACATCAATTACTTTAACAATGAGAATCACCCCGGGTGATGTAATGAACCCGGTAGTTCTGTACTTCTCTCGACAGATGTGTGGCATAAGTAGACCACCTGTGATTTTCAGCAGGCATTTGTCTGTTCTTTTCTTTTTCACTTAATTATACCGTTGTAATTTCTGTGAAAGCTTATACCTTGTTTATTTTAAAATTAGAATTTAGGCAAACAACAATAGTGGCGGTGAACACACACACTGAATTGGCACACGAAGGACCCAAATCCGTAAGATATTGATCCAGATAAGTAGCAGCTGTTGAATATTACAAATAACATTTTAAAACAAATAGCCATCTCACAATCTATGCTTCTTTTGTTTTCTGTTGTACAATATACAACTTTTAGATGAATAATCCGAAGCGGCATAACAAAGTTAATTTATACGTTATTAACTTAAAGTCTATTAAGTAAATATGTAATCCAAACAGCTTTCTCTTATTCATGATTTTCATGAATAACAATAAATAATTAATTTCGGCATGAATTAAACCGTTTTAATAGTAGTACCAACCTAGGTACACTATTTTATCGCAAAATGTGCCTGATAAAATATCGTAAATAGTTTTTGTGCCACTCTTTCTAATGATAAAAACAAGGTATACAGCATGTCAGCGTTTTGTCGCTTCTTGTTGGTACCAGTCTTTGTTATTACCGGTCTATATTAGACCTACTTACTGCCCATTGTTAGTACCAGTCTATGCAGACAGACCTACTACTCAAATTCACAAGGAGTTCTTCCGACAGATACGTCTATATTGTGTAACATATCACTTGGTGTATGCTGTTCCTTTATTTTAGTACCAGCCCACTCAGACTTACTACTCGATCCGTTAGGACTTAGGAGTAGATATGAGCGCCGATAGGTGTTTCGTCGGCGGCGGCGCGCCGGTCAAAATCGGTCGGCGGCGGCGGCGTATCGGCGGCGTGGCCTTGAAAGCACTTGTTGTGTATAAAAACGAATAACTTTTAGTTAAAAGGGCCGCCCGGGATCGTAGCTGGTGCGGGAACATAAATTAAATAATCATCTCTATAAATTGCAATGCTTTATGGTACAATAGGTAGGCAGACTTCCGCAAAGAGTGCCTGCCAGGACTGAGTTCAAGGTCGTGCCCGCAAACTTCGAGCTCGAAGGATTCGCTCTAAGCTGAGGGCATTTAATTTCGCCGCAAAGCCTTGCAGTGATCATGAAATGATCCGCATGGCTCGTTTTGACCACATCAAAAGTATAGAGACCTAATTAGTAGCCTACCCTCCTGGTAGTAAGCAGTTCTGGTCTTAATCCAAATCGGTCGAAACCAATTTCTGTCGTCCGATGCTTCCTCCTATGCAGAATTCTGATGGCTCACTGGCTTTCACTGCATTAGAGAAGTCCAATCGCTTCGCCTCTCTCTTATTTCTGATTCTGATTCTGTTTGCCAGTAATTCATACAAAACTCTAAGGCCAAATTCTGTCAAACGCAAGCGAAATACGACTAAGAGCTCTGACTGTAAGGTAGATTCTTGCTTGCGTTCATTTGACGGCATTTGGCCTTACAATTTTGAACGTCAATACCTCAATGTCGAAGCACTCCAGTCTAGACATGTACCAACGCTAGTGGGCCTTATGGTATACCTGCAAGGGTTCTGAAGCACTGTGTTCCCGAGTTGTCTCCTATTTTTACACACTTGTTCCGGCATCCTTGCTTGCCAATGTGCAACCAGTGCCTAACAAGTGTAGTCGTGCCGATCCCTGTAATTTTCGACATATCGTCATCACCTCCATACTCTGTAAGGTTATGAACAGTAAGCTGCTGGCTTAACTTGAAACTAAAGACCTCCTCAGTGATCGGCAGTATGGCTTTCGCCAGCGCCGTTCCACTGGGGATCTTCTTGTGTATGTCACGCAGCACGCAATAGTGGGGCGAGGCTATCGTCAAACACGGTGAGGCTCTTGCCGTGTCTCTTGATATCTCGAAGGATTTGACAGGGTTTGTGATGCTAATCTGCTTCGCAAGCTTCCTGCATATCGCTTCAGTTTTGGCCTTTGTAGTTGGATTTCAGATTTCCTAAGTGAGCGGTCAATCCCAGTAGTCACATTGGTGACTAGCCATCTAGCAGCCATCGGGCTGCTCGTCGGACCTCGTGGTAATTGCTAACTTGCTGCATTCAGCTCAGTGGATCGCAGAGCCAGGAAGCTCATTGGCGGCTGTACGGTAGTAGAAAGAAACTAAGGAGCAGAACCTAGCACATAGAGGCTAGCTGTGCGTCTTCTACAAGTTGTACTTCGCTGAGTGTGCTTAGGAGCTCCATAAGCTCATACCGCCTTCCCCCTTCATCCAGACGGAGAGAAATTCCTCTTATACGAACTAAGCGCTTTTCATTATCTTTTAGTATGCGCACTTCTAAGGTTTGGAACGTAAACAATGTTCGCGAGGTAAACAATGTTCTACAAGCTCACAGAGCCACTATTGTATATGGGCTACAACGCGCGCGGGTATTAAGAATGCCGCGCCGATGCCACGCCGGTGGCGCCACATCGGCGGCGGCGGCGCGAAGTTTTCATCGGCGGCGGCGGCGCGCCGGCGCGGCGCTCATAGCTACTTAGGAGTGCTTACCAATATTATTTAATGCATAGTTCACGTGTCTACCCGCACAGTAAAATAATACATTTTTGTAATGGAAATAATTTCGTCTCCATTTAATCAACCATTTCACTTACGGAATCATAATAACAAAATAGAAATAGGCCACAATTGAACCAAATTGGTATTATTATATTTTAATGAACACTGGCAAAACAAAGACATATCACAATACATCGCTCCACAAAACTAGTTTTTCAGTTTGATTGTGGGGATCTTAATTGATTATGGTTTATTATTGTCATTTGTAATAGAGCACGCATGGGAATAAAATTTATAATCCGACATGACAACGTTTATACTATATTAAAGGCCATTTATTTTTAAACTTCTGATAAATTCCATCTATTCTACTGATGAAATATCCAAAATATTAATGTAAGTAAAATGCAAGAATATTTTTAACTGCACTGTGTGTTGGTAGCACGTAACAATCGGCATTTCCGTTATCATGGAACTGGTTCCTATTCTTTCCCCTCCTTTTTCAAATCGATTGACGACTTACCCATAAACTCGTCGCCACTTGTGACGTCTAGGTCACTTGGGGTAAGTCTAAGGAGTTCAATAGAAACACAATATAGCATTTGGACATAGCCAACGGGAGTAACGTCCGCCCGGGCCTAGTGACAGATGCCGAGTGGCACTCCCCACCCGGGCGTCCGTGCTCCAGTTGCTAACCCGTTTAATCACTGGTCACTACATAAACAAAAGATTGTTTTGTTTTTTATGTCGGTAGAGGACATTACATTATCGCGTTTTGCGGTTACCCGAACAAAAGTATTGTTTTAATCAAGTGAAATGGGCAAAACTGAAAACGAATAACTATAGCCTATTGGTCTAGGTACTTCACCAGGACACTTAATTATAACACGTTTAAAGTTGTTTCTTATGAACGAAAGGAATTCAACTCATATTGTCCTAAATAACACGATTCAAATTGAAATATCAACCGTATTTGTGACTTACGAAGCTAAGATCATGTGTAATAAATACGTATCTACTCACAACATAGGTGGTGGTATTGGTTCAGGTATTTTGTTACTTGTTTCCTGTTGAGCTAGTTTTTCATCTGTGTCTCTATCAATAACTGAGGCAGAGTAATATCTGAAACAGAAGAGACATTACAATATATTAGGATTGGTATTAAACATGTTGGCTGCCATTAGGATCGCTAGTGGGATCACGTAATCTTCTCTGTGTGGCCATGACTGAGCATTGTTTACATATGTATTTAATTGTAATTAAAATACTTTAAGTAATTTTATAAGCTTGTTTATTTTTAGTCACCATTTTCTCTAACAACCACAGACTAGTCTAAACCAAAGACAATATAGAGTACAGTTTATAAACTTCTATAAACATCCCCCCTCTTTTACTAAGATATAATATATATAAATCCCCTTTAAATATAGTTGATAAAGTAACATATTCATAAATCTAACCTATCAGGCACTTTAACTGTTCTGCCACTCCTAGTTAAGCATCATTGTTTGGAGAGATATGGAGTGTGGGAGCAACAATTTAGGTGAAGTTTGGTGGGCAGTCAACATGTTAACTAAATTATGTAATGCTATTATATTGCAATGCTATTATTCTGTGACTAAATGAAAAGAAACCAAACCATGTGACTCTCCTAGTAAGTCATGGCGCGGATATATCCGTCGTTGGCGCCGAAAAGTTTACATACTTACTGATCAGATACATCTGAGCCTGCATTGGACATATTATGATGATCTGTTCTGGATGTGTCTTGGAGGTTCATTGGTTGTGCTTGGTAGTCATGATAACTCTCTCTATGGCTTGTGTGGGATTGAGCATCTATATTGTCTCTGAAAAATATTTAGTTATGGTATAACAATAATAATATTTTTTTTATAGTGTAACTGCAAAGTTGTAATTCCCAATATTGCAATAACAGGGGCCTGCCACATAATTACTCCTCCGTTCAAGGTTCAAAGGTACCTTTTATTAGAATAAAACTCCTCTTGTATCAGAAATATCATGTCATTGTGCAATGGGTCTGGTATATTTCAAAATTCACAAAGAATTTTAGATGATGATAGTTAATTTAATTAAATAAAAATAAAAAAAAACACAATACATAACAATAGCATATGGATGGTAATTATCTGTAGATGACGGGTTAAGTACTTACTGAATAGTTAATTCCAAATCAGCATTTTCAATATTACTGTTTGATTTTTCTGAGAGGTTTATTAATGACTGATTTTCATCATAATGAATGCCACTTCCAGTGATATGAGATACAATATTTTCTTTATTTCTGAAAAAACAAGTGTAATTTTAGTAGTTTATGTACTTATATTAAAAATTGATTTTGGCAGAAAGTAGTAATATAATAAAAGATTAATTCACTATTACATAGTAGCTTTCTTCATCAAGAATGGCTCAGCATTCTCCAAAATACAAAACATCTTCTTATTATTTTCTTCCTGCCATTTTTCAAATTTTTCTCTGATTTCCTCCTTTTCTGCAGAGCTGAGGGATTTCCAGACTGCCATACCTCCAGTCTGCAACATCATACGAAATAGTAAAATTCAATTGTAAAAATTGTTTAGGTGAAAATACATACACGTCATTTTCAAACTTCGGAAAATACTGGTAAAAAGACAGCATTTAAGTTGACCGTGGACATACACTTTAAGAATGACCAATACCAAGATAAAAAGTTGATGATAATGCTGGCTATTTTGCAGTGTTCTTTTGAATGCAACACGGGATTAGAAAAAACCGCCCATAGTTAATGACTATAACATTTTGTTCATATCAATAATTGAGTAGATGATAGAGAAACATCTATACTATATACTATTTCTCTCCTTAGCATTACTCCATACTATTGTTCGGAGCCCTACACAATCAATAATGAAGGGGTAATCTCTGAAACAACTAATCAGCTGGAAAATCTTTATGGGCATAGCCAAAATTGAATAACGCTCTGCCTGCTATTTGAAGAACGCAGCGAAGTCGCGAGGACTGCTAATATAAAATACAAACAAATATTACAGGGCCAATGACGGGCTTCAATTTCCTTCTTTTACTATACAACGCCACGAAATACTCTGAAGCAGTTGTTGGCACTTTTCGCTTTCCACGCCATGTTATAACTTCCATGTTTTTGTTTCGTCCTATACACAAATTAGCTTATTTTAGGGAAACGAAACAATGCGCGATCAGATCACAGCCATACAGTATATAAGTAAGTTACTTTATGCAGCCACACAAAAAGTCAAAAACAATGCGTCAATCGGCATGCGGAAATAATGACGTTGACGTTAGCTAGTTGTCAAATTTACTTTTAAATTTTAAACCCAATCCTGACGGTCCATCACTGCAGTCCTGCAAGTTCTGAGATATTATTATATTTTATACCATCATGTTTTATGTGATGTTTAGTACATTTGGGCCACGTAACGTGACGGTATATATAAGCTATAGTCTGGCTAACGAAAGCTGAGACTAGAAAAAGGCGGCAAATTCAAAAAATGTACGTGTTGCAACACTGTGTATTAGTTACTTCGTAGTAGATGCGACAGTCACTTTTGTCTTGTTTTCAAATTTTCCGTCTTGGCGCCACTGTAGTCTAAATTTTGGAACCACACTTTGTGGGACTAACTGTCAAGCTTGACATAATAGTGCTGACACAATAATATACTTCACTTCACTCTATTGTTTATGGCTACTGTGCAACTCAAGCACAATTCTGCCAACATTAAGTAGCAAGCTTTGCACGGTAAAAAACGCTACCCTCTTTACGCGAGTTTAATAAAAATCCTAATGCGGGTGATTCCTGAAAACAAAAATAAGTAGACATACACAACCACAACCAGCTTAGAACAAATAGATAACATGACATAGACATCGTCACTCAGTGACAAAGCTCTTTGAATAAAGAGAAAAAAAAAAAAAAACATGACATACTAGGTATAAATACGAAAACAGAAGTTACAATTTGATGTTATTTTATGCCAAGAAATTGCTCAAAGCACAAACAATTTTTTTATTATCTACTAAACATAAAAGCGAAGCCGAATTAATAAGCAGAGGGACCTTGAGTTTAGAGATCTCCATATATAGATCATCATCATCATCCTCCTAGCGTTATCCCAGTACAGTTGCATCCTGAAGGATGCCTGGGGTCCGCTACCTAATCCCAAGATTTGGCGTAGGCACTAGTTTGTACGGAAGCGACCACCATCTGATCTGACCTTCCAACCCCGAGGGGAAACTAGACCTTAATGGGTTTAGGCTTTGTCAAGTGAATGGGCAACTTGACTGTTAGAAGTTCTCAAACCGCCCGAAGGCCTCCAACTTGGCTTAACGACTGCTGCCATAGACAGCAACCGGGATCAACGGCTTAACGTGCCTTCCAAAGCACGGGAGCGCTCAGTTAGTAACCACTCAAAGCGGTCACCCATCCAAGTCTAGTCTCCATATATAGATCTGGGGACTTATTGTTAAGACGGCAATTAAAGAAAATATGGTCAATGGTACCTACTTCCTCTCCGCACTCAAACAAGGGAGATTCTTTAATTTTAAATTTGTGGAGCTGCTCAGGCGAGCAGACCCGACCTAGGCGAAGTCTTATTATTATGCTAGTATGACGCTTAGAAAGGGATCTGTTCTTGAAGAACCAGGGGCGGGTTGGAATAATTGGTTGAATCTGAGAGAAGAAACATTTTTTAGACACGAGACCAGCGAGAGAACCATTTTTTGTGAATTATTTTGTAGGGAATGTTGGTGACGTCAGGCGAATAAATTTTGAAAAAAGAGTCATCACCGTCTACGACTGCTTCTTTAGCAATCTGGTCCGCCCTCTCATTTCCCAGGATCCCGGAGTGACTAGGAATCCATACAAAGACCACCTCCAATCCGGATGTATGGCATTTAAAGATGAAATCTTTTAATTGACAAACAAGGAAGTTACGGGCGCAACTGTTTATAGGGCGAAGTGAGATCGACTGGAGAGCACTGAGGCAATCAGAAAAAATAACTGCCCTAGACAGTCTATGTGTAAATATATATTCAAAAGTTTTCAAAAGAACTAAACATTCACCTTAGAACACGGACGACTCTGGGGGTAGTTTAAATTTGGCATAAATATGAGAATTAGCTAAAATAAAAGCCGCTCCAACGCAGGCCTGGTCCGATAGCCATAAAGTAACTTACTTATATACTGAGATAGAGTCATCAGCTTCTTTATGTACCATTGCCATCTAGTACGCGATTTACTAACTATAAGAATCATTTGCCACACACGCACACACAGGGTACGTACACACATATACACAAACACATACATAACACACTTACACATAGCTATCATTTTGGGTTTTGTATTTTCAGTACTAATAACTTTATTAAAACAACTGGATTTACGTATATGGTTCAAGAATTTATTTCTACAAAATAACACAGTTCATGTAAACTAGAGGATAATAATAATACCGCAAAACACCACTCAAAACTTCAAACCACCTTCAAACAGTTTTCTGTCATGTCACTGCAAACTGTTCAATTTCTATTTCCATTATTCACTTGCGTACTTGCGGAAGTCTCCATATTTCTAATTACTCTTTAAAAAACCAATAAGTATTTAAAATCCGCACACGAGAAGCTTCATTTTCACATTTTTCATATAATAACAAAACTGACAAGACACGACAGTCAACAACAGCGTAACCCTAGGCGTAAATTGAAATCGCTGCCATCTATAATCGCAGGTGAGAATTATTTTGACAAGTGTTTTTTCCATACAAAAGTGAATATTCAAAGTGATAATGCCCTGCCGATAGCTTAGAAGCGTCCGTGAAAAAAGTTTGTAGCCCTGAAAGTGATTATTGACAAATTTTGTGAACTTAGAATTACCTAGGGGGGATTTTTTATCAATGCCAGTATTGGAAATTACTGTGGGGGAATGAGTAAGGGCTTCGAAAGGGACAGAGTACACTGGAAGGGACAAGGTTTTCATAATCGGACATTTGAGAGATACTATTTTCTCAAGACTCTGAACTAGATTTGGTTTTTCCTTGTTGTGCCATTGCACCGTACAGCTGAAGGAGTCGGAGTTTTGGCATTAAAGGGTGTGATGACTGAGAAGAAATTCCGAAAAGGTAACGGTCAGACAGCAGCTGTCTCCTTAAGTCAAGCGGCGGATCAGCACATTCTACTTGAATGGCTCTGTTAGGAGAAGATTTCATTTCGCCTGTCACCAGCCTCAGCGCCTTCATTTGGATCGCTTCCAGGGTGGAGAGGGTAGCTTTGTTACATGGTTCAAACATAAATGTACTAAAATCTAAGTGGCTACGAATGAAGGCATTATGTAGTAATTTTTGAGAACACAATAATATAGTCTTCAAAGATTTGATTTGACTTTGAAATTTGGCATTGAAAGACGTCAAACAAAAGTCAGAACTTTTTTGAAGGCGGCGTCCCCACTACGCGATATTTATCGGTATCGGATCTGACGCCGATACCGGATGTAACAGATATTGTAACGGTTAGTGGGAACCGACCCTAATTAGTTTCAAGATGGTGGAGCGATAGTAGCGCCAGATCTGCATAATCTGGCATTAAAGGTGTCATACCACAGATATAGTATATACCAAAGAGAATATAACCACTACGTTCTAATATAAGAGACGGGACTTAGAACAAGGTTTTTGATGACAGTGACATTGTCAATATTGTCATCACATGACATTGATGTACAGTTTGGCAGACATTTTGAACCACAATAAAAAAGAAAACGCGCAAGTACGTTATGCCAACATAACAACGCAATAGGGATATCGATATCGATATCCTATATATCGATATCGATAAATGATGACCAGTGACGTCCACGTAAATAATGGACGAATCTATTCAGTTTTTGAACATAGGTACTTACTAGCCAAAAAAATAACACAATGAAATAATTTTATTAACATTTATTTACGCTAGCCAAAGTATTCAATCTATCAGCACTCGTTCTTGATTTGGTTGAACCTTCCGTACATGTATGTTATGAGAACTGCTGCATCACCTGTTCCTTCTTCTATATCTTTTGGCTTTGTCAGACTTCCATCAAACACACTCATGGCATCTGCGGTGCCACGTAACATAACAAACATTGTCAAATTAAAATAAAATATTGTTCTGATCGATATTATAACAAAATATAATGGTTCTATCGTTTTAAACACGCGTTTACTCTGAATAAGATTTAAAAGAATATTCGGTCCAGCCTAGATATGAGCGCCGATGGGCAATTGGCCGGCGGCGGCGTGCCGATCAAAATTGATCGGCGGCGGCGGCGTCAGCGGCGTGACCTTGTAAAAACCTCAGGTTCAAAACAAAAATTCGTTTTTTTTCCTTATTTGATGCCGTACACGCCTGTCAACGTCGTTTTTACTGTCAGGATGACAAACACGCCTATTGATATCGATGTTCTACGTTTTATTCCGTCCTAGTCGATTATGCATGGTGGGTTAAGGGTTACATATTGTGTATAAAGACTAGGTATGCTCTGCTGTATATGTAGGTAACATCTAAGTGGCAATGAAAACAGCAAGTCTATTGCTGCCTGCGGGAAACTTCGCGTCAAGGTGGTCCAGTCACATGACAAAGCTTTAAAATATGATATTTGCATGTAAACATGACAATTCTGCTCAAACTCTTGGATGCCTCCGAAACGTGGTGTTTCTAACGCAAACACACTCGTATAATATATACTTCTAGGATTTATCTCAAATACTAGGAGCGGCATTATGCCCGTATTAGGTAGCGGACCCCAGGCATCCTTCAGGATGCAACTGTACTGGGATAACGCTAGGAGGATGATGATGATGACTAGGAGCGGCATTATGCCCATCTTTTGGTGAACCACGAATACATCGAACCGTGTCAGAAACAAGCAAGTTCTTGAATATAAACTTTCGTGAGACATGTTATAATTTTATTTTACTAAACGACAATTAATACCGTTTTAACCGTTTAGTAAAGTAAAAGCATGTTCTTCACTAAACCAAACTAATTTCAACGGCATTGAAGATTATTTAATACGCAGTAGTCGCGTGGACTCTGCTAACTACAGGCCCATTTCGGTCACATCCATTCAACTGCAAGATTATGGAGTGTTCTAACTGAACAGCAGGCTCTTTGGCGTATCTAGAATCAAATGATCTCCTCAGTGACCTACAATACGGCTTTCGTCACAATCGGTCCACTGGGGATCTTCTAGCGTACAACACACACACCTGGAATAAGGCCATAGAGATAAAATACGAAGAAGCCCTAGCGGTTTCTCTCAATTTCACAATGGCCTCACTCCAGGTGTGTTATTGCTTTGACATGGTCTGGCACAACCGTCTCTAATCAAACTTTCTTCGTATGGTCTGCCTGCTGGTTGTTGTGATTGAATTGGATATCGGATTTCCTGAGGTATAGAATCTATTGGAGTGGTAATTGATGACTGCTCGTCTGATCCGATGGCTATTAATGACGTTGTCCCCCATGGGTCAGTGCTTTCTGCGACTCTTTCTGCTGTGCGCCCGGTATCTTTGGGTATGCAGACTTCAGTACTGTTGTAGAGAACTACATATCCACTGCACGAACCAGTATGACCAGAATTCGGACTAATGGGAAGTTATGATTATGCCTGTGAACCTTTCTCTCTTCGATTAGAGCGTTGCCAGTCCAGTCTGGTTAGGTTCAATGCCACAAAAACTCAGACGTGTCTAATTTCCGCGAAAAAGAGGCAAAAGAGACCCC
Source organism: Cenopis cana (assembly GCA_951800055.1). Lineage (NCBI taxonomy): Eukaryota > Metazoa > Arthropoda > Insecta > Lepidoptera > Tortricidae > Cenopis > Cenopis cana. The sequence continues at coordinate 7,696,330 of OX637476.1, read as the reverse complement.
TACTTTCCGAGATGTAATCGTGCCTATTACCGGCTTTTCGGCGTAACATTGTTTTTGACTCTCAGCTTTAGCAAATATATAAGTAAAGTAAGTAAGGAATCTAGAACATCGGCACAAAGTTGCCAGTCTGTCGGATTTTGTTTAGAATCGCTCATTAAGGATCCCTTTTGTGCATTTTTGGTACTGAATACTAAAATAAATAACGCTATATAACCGTAAAATATCAAATTCCAAACTAGTTTGCCGATCGATGATATAAGTGTGTAAAAGATAAGCTACACAGTATCTGAAACGCGCGCGAAACAGAGACCGGCGCGCCGATCGCCATGTGTCGGCGGCGGCGGCGTGGGTTTTTGGCCGGCGGCGGCGGCGCGGCGGCGCGGCGCTCATATCTTATCTAGTCCAGCCATGGAAGTCATCTCGTCAAAATATTCAATCGGAAGTCTCGAAGGCAAGTCAAATTGAATTGCTTTTATTTCGGCATAACTCAATAAAAAGAAAATACAAACATTATAAACAAAGATTAGGTATAGAAGTAAAACTAAATTAATACTAAACTAAACTAACTAAAACTATAAATATATTAAAAAAGGGAATCAAAATTCGGCCCCCTGGGAATGGTTCCCATGACGCAGGCAGCATTCCCGCGCTGGATTGCGATGGCAATTCTTTGCGCGAAGTCAAATTGGTTGACTTGGAAGTACAAAATACTTATTATGTTTGTTTTCTTGACAACTGAAAATAATGACAGCCTAAACCAGAGAGTTTGAGTATTGAAGTAAAAACTCCTTTCAACAGAACGGAAATGACAATAAGTGACATTGACATGTGACTGAGGTGGATTAACTGAGAGAGCGAGATATCGGTATTCGCCATGTTTTTTTGTGTTTTTAATGCCTCAGACCATACAAAGTCACTTTTTCTTCCTAGTTGCGCCAGCCTGGTATATACAAGTAAGTGCATTTTGACACATTTAACGTGAATATTATAGTTGCCATTTAAAAAGTTTTAAATAAATGTCAGTCTCAGCTTTCATTAGCCAGACTCTATCGTGCTGCCATCCGGAGCACATAAAACCGAGGTCAGACTGCCACGCCGGACCGTACCGTCTAGTACGCCCGATTATCGGTTCGGATAATCTCGACAACGTCAACAAACTAGTATCTTCCACGTACATGAAGTAAGTATAGATGGAGCTGGTGATACACACATACAAAGCTGTGTGAAGGAGATGTAAGCATAGACAATAACACACGTGGGAGCGAGAAACAATGACATATCTCCTGTCCCTCATCGCGTATAAGGCAGCGATTGTCTGCCACCGGCCTATGCCACCAAAGTGTCATCGATAAACCAGTGGCCAGCGTGTAAGAAAATATGTTACCCATAATATTGGGTAAACCAGACTGGCTCGAACGTTAAAAATAACTGATTAAAAATTTAATTGTGGCGTGATTAGAATACTATTGGGAATTTCATTATTATAATGGCTGAATAACTAAGACGTTTTAATCTAATCGTGATTTTGTTAACTTTAATGCAGGTATTAAATTAGTACACATTTATATCGTAATTGGGAGGACATCGGATGTTTTGTGTTTGCCCGCTAATATTTACTAAGAGTTTATTTTGAAGATTCTCAATAATTAAAAACCTACTTATCAGTAAAAATGGGGAGATTATTCTTTTTGTGGTAACCCCAGAAAAAACTGTCACAATATCTCCGTCCCTGTGTGTGATTCGCTAAAGCGGGTATTACACTGTCCTGAATTCAGGACACTTAGAAGGGTTCCGACCTATACGTTAGAGCGAGATGCTTCAACTCCCCTCCACTAGTTAGGACGCCTGATTCAGGACAGTGTAATACCCGCTTTACCCTCCTTCTATAGATCCTCTTTCTACGTCCACGTATCTTCTAAGTAGTCTGTGGCAACAATTAACTGTCATACTGTCAACTTGAAGTTGTCAAGACTCGTGGAGTGCTTTTGTTTTGTGATTTGTGAACGTTGATTTGTTGATGAATATGCAAGGATAATTACCAACATAAATCACCGAAACTTAATTGTATCTAAAAATCCTATATCCGTGCATTATGTCCGGTGATAAGAAGTGAGTATGTAAATATAACCGAGATTATTGTTTCTTGTGTAACAAAGTTGTGTTTTTAGTATTGATTGTCCTCTCCTCTATTACATAGGCTGATTAACACGTTCACAGTCCAGTGCCCCATACATGGGTCACGACGAACTATCTCCACAAGTCCGTGCCCCGTACATGGGTCACTATAGCACTCAAATCACTATAACTGCATTCGATAAAAGGCTTATAAAGACAATTCTGATTTATCAATTCATATTTTAGTTAGATATGAAATATAATTCTATAATATATTGTAATAATCCGAGTGCGTACCTGGTCGTTTCATAGTGACCCAAACATGGATGACCAAGAAATTTGAAACATTTTGTATGGGGACTGAATGTGTTAATCTAGTAGCATCAAAAAAATAATTATTGTTTTTGGATCTATTTCCACCCATAGGACGCCTTTATACTTGCGGACATGCACATCCACGATAAACTCTCTTCATAAATAGATTAATTATGAATGAAACCATAGAGTTTACAGTAAACAGTAGTGTGTAGTTTAGAGTATAAAAGCGACCATTCGGTTGTTGTGCCAACTACAACTCCTAACCATACTATACTAACATCTTTGTATGGAAACCAGATCACCTTCTACTGCCCCTCCTTTGTTCTTACCTTTTATATATTTGAACATTTTCTTTCAAAGCAACTGCAAAAATTTGCTGATGATGCTTGGTTTTCTTTTTTGCATCTAGTTTGTGACCATTTTCCCCAATCTTCATCATAGTAGTAAGAATACTTACTCTTACCCGGGCGCCAGACATAGCTTCAAAGATTTGCACAGTTCTTTTAAGACTTTGCAAATACATATTGGCGTAATATGTTTTGCAAACACTTTCTGCACAGTATGTTTTATACAGAACAAGAAGAAGAAAAATAGTGATAGTGATACATTGTGATTTATGAAAAAGACATTTATTTACAACACATCTATTAAAAAAAAAATTATAACTTGGATTGTACAAAGAAACCTGTTAAAGGAAATAAAAGCTCATCTTATCTTATGTTTTAGATGGGCTGTACCTGACAGCATATGGCTGCATGAATTTTTCTTAAATATAAGCAGAATGACTCATTATATCCTAAAATGTAAAAAAATGAAAAGGAAAATATTATTGCTTACTTAAATTTTTTTTTCGTTTTTGTATAAAGAGCAATTCTTGAAATAATAGAAAAAAATTGGTAGCATTCATGTTTGCTGAAATCCTGTCATTGCGTTTAGATATGAGGATATAACAAGTCATTCAACATATATTTTTAAAAAATCATTTCGCCCATGCTGTCAGGAACAGATAAAAGGTAATCAGTTCATGGAGCCCTTTCATTTGATACCCTGCTTGATAATTTTTTTTTCATACATAAATTTATGACATAGCATAGAGGGGGACTACATAACTGGTTGGCAACATGGCTTTTTATAATGTTGAGGGTCTCAGGTAGACGAATCACGAAACATTTCGCGCTCCGCAATTTTTGCAAACAAACATCTCATTGGAGCCTGCTCTATATGATAAGCATGCATTCAACTCAATATCAATGTGAACATAATATGAAGAACTTGAATCTAGCTTATAGGTATTATAAACCATTTGTTTTCTGGTGAGGTTTGGTATATTCACATTTTGTTATACCTACTATTTATTTGCAGGTATGGACTTATTTTACCAGATAGAGCTAAAACAAACAAGCCCATATTTGAAGCTTCACGAAATGTGTTTGGAAATGATTCTGAATCTGATGATGATTCTAGCAAAAAGCCGTTATTGAGACCTAGTGACAACACAAATCGTCAGGTATGAAAATATAATGCACTAAATCCTTGTACAGTCTTATCTATTTATGTACACATGTATATGAACTTGGCTGAGTAACAAGACATAACTCGTTCACATATTTTTAGAACTTGTGTAACTGCTGAAATGGCTTACAAATTGCACTTCATAAAATTGTTTTGACATGCAGTGCAGTGGTAGCGGTACAGGCCCAATTTCAATGAAAAACCGCAAATCGGTGTACAGTTTAGCCGTTTGGCACACGCATACTAGAGGTCAAAACAAAATTTTTGCCCCGCAGTTCCTAAAAAAAATTCCCTTAAGCGGGTATTACACTGTCTTGAATTCAGGACACTTAAAACGGTTCCGACCTATACGTTAGAGCGAGATACTTCAACTCCCCTCCACTAGTTAGGACGCCTGATTCAGGACAGTGTAATAGCCGCTTTAGGGGGGGAGTGCCGAGAAATTTATTTTTTTGTATGGAAAATAAAAATATTTTTTTCAGAAACCTATCGTGTGTGGTATCATATGAAAGGGCTTTTTGAGACGATTCTAAAAATATACCACATCATTACATTTCAGATATATTTTTTTAATAAAATCAAAAATAATAGGGATGTTGACTCAAAATTTATTATTACTCCATACGAAAGAACACATAAAACTATGCCAAATAGTGAAAATCCTATTCAAATATCTCAAAAAATAACGAAACTACAACCGTTAGAATGTCTTTAGTTCGAGAGAGAAAGCGCTACAGATCAGTGACGTCACTGACCTCGAGCGCCATAGTAAATGACGATCGTTCAATACAGAGGTGCGTTTTGCGGAACAGGGACAGAAAATGCCCCCTCCTAAAACTTTGAACACAATTATGTAATTATTTATTCTTTTGAATTACTTTTTTCGCTATTTGATTGAGAATTTGATCCTTTTTCGAGAAAATTCGGATTCATTGATTTTCTATTTGGTGTCAACATCCCTATTTTCGAAACATACCAAGTTTGAGGTCCTCCAGACACGATATGGCTGATTTTAATTTTGTTCAATATACCAAAAATGATACGTTATATCCTCATATCTAACCTCAAAAAAGCAATTTTGAAATGATTTTCATTAAGTTTTTTTTTTAATTTTTCAATATTACTAAGTGACACGGTTCTACTGCAATACCTATTTTACGTGATTTATGGAACTTTAGTACAGATACGGCACACGATAGGTTTCCGCAAAAAAAATTTTTTCCATACAAAAATAAAAATAATGTCTCGGCACTCCCCCATAAATATGTACCGTATCTGCACTAAAGTTCCATAACTCTAAGTAATATTGAAAAATTTAAAAAAAATACTTAATGAAAATCATTTCAAAATTGCTTTTTTGAGCTTTTTGAGATATGAGGATATAACGTATCATTTTTGGTATATTGAACAAAATAAAAATCAGCCATTTCGTGTCTGGAGGACTTCAAATGTGGTATGTTTCGAAAATTATTTTTGATTTAATTTAAAAAACATGGCTGAAATGTAATGATGTGGTATATTTTTAGAATCGCCTCAAAAAGCCCTTTCATACGATACCACACACGATAGGTTTCTAAACAAAATATTTTTTTTCCATACAAAAAAAAAAAATGTCCCGGCACTCCCCCCCTAAGGGAAATTTTTTTAGGAACTGCGGGTCAAAAATTTTGTTTTGACCTCTAGTATGCGTGTGCCAAACGGCTAAACTGTACATCGATTTGCGGTTTTTTTAATCGTACGGCTTACACTATATTCAAGCCTCAATTAAAACCTTTTGGCCCCAGTCAAATATAGCTTGATGCTTGATGTACAAGATATGTGCCTGAGCACACAAATGGTTAGGTGGAAATTATTATTATACAAAACATTAATCTGACATCTGAATCAAATTGAAAACAGAAAGCACAGGTCCTTCAAGTCAAATAGAAAGCAAACATGAGGTTAAACAAAGTTTTCACTTCCTTATTTTCTAGGCAAAGATCACCCAAAGTAAGGCTATAGAAGAGGATCCTACAATATACCAGTATGACGAAATATATGATTCTATGACGAGCAAGAAGGAAGAAAAGAAACAGAAAGTAAAGGAACTTAAAAAACCAAAATATATTGAAAATTTATTAAAAACTGCCAATAAAAGGAAAATAGAAAATGAACGAAGAGTAGAAAGACAGGTACCTATCTGAGTTACAAGTATCGTTATCTATTTTAATATACTTGACTTAAGATCCTATGTCCCCTAGATGGGGCAGAGGGCGTCCACAGTGACTCTCCATGTAGATCGATCTTGAGCTTCTCGCTTCATTTCGCTCCAAGACTTCCCGATCTTCTTCGCCTCGTCCAGCACCGTACGCCGCCAGGTTTGTTTGGGACGGCCACGTTTTCTCTTTCCTAGGGGGGTTCCACTCTAAGGCCTGTTTAGGTATATGGTCGGGCCCCCTTCGGAGTGTGTGTCCAATCCAGTTCCACTTACGGCGCTTGATCTGCTGGTCGATCGGGATTTCGTGGCAACGTTCTCGGAGGTTCTCATTCGAGATGGTCTCGGGCCAGTAAATACCGAGAATCCGACGGAGACATCGGTTAACGAAGACCTGAAGCTGGTTGGAAATGCCCTTTGTAACCTTCCACGTCTCGCACCCGTACAGCAACACAGACTTACATTAGACCCAAAGATTTTCAGTTTCACTCTTCGGGTCAGTTTTCGTGATTGCCATACGTTCCGCAGCTGTGCGAAGGCTACCCGGGCTTTGGCAATCCTTGAAGTGATGTCCTCTTCTGTTCCTCCTGTCTCTGACACGACACTACCGAGATATGTGAACTTGTGGACGCGTTCCACATCCTCAGTGCGGCACTGAGGATTTTAATATAGCTAGAGATTAATTTATGCAGAAATATAACTTTGAATAATAATATAATTTTAATATATGCATTATTTAAATTACACTGTAAATAATTATACAGTATTTATCCATAGACGGCAATTCTATGTGCATGTGTGAGCATGACTTGGAATAGTGTAATTAAGATTGAAACTCTTCTAACTTTCTTCCCATTGTAGCTATCAGCTCAACCAACTTATTCATATATAAAATTATCTTATATAAAATTATATTATTATTCAAAGTTATATTTCTGCATAAATTAATCTCTAGCTATATTAAAATCCTCAGTGCCGCACAGGCACTGAGGATTTTAATATAGCTAGAGATTAATTTATGCAGAAATATAACTTTGAATAATAATATAATTTTAATATAGGCATTATTTAAATTACACTGTAAATAATTATACAGTATTTATCCATAGACGGCAATTCTATGTGCATGTGTGAGCATGACTTGGAATAGTGTAATTAAGATTGAAACTCTTCTAACTTTCTTCCCATTGTAGCTATCAGCTCAACCAACTTATTCAGTTATTAATTGATTGTGTCTTTCAGATTCAAAAAGAAAGAGAAAAAGAAGGTGATGAGTTTAAAGACAAGGAGGTATTCGTGACTTCAGCATATAAGAAGAAATTGGAAGACTTACGTTTAGAAGAAGAGAAAGAGCAACGTGAAGAATATTTAGAAAGAATAGGAGATGTTACTAAGCAGAGAGATTTAGGTAACAAGTTTTGAGGGGTTTTTATTATCCAACATGATGGATGTTTTTCCCACATTTAAATATACCCAAGCAAAAGTCAAATAATGTAGTTATACATTATTTGACTTTTGCTTGGGTAACATAATAAAACGGTTTTTTATTCATTGCAGGAGGTTTCTATCGCCACTTATATGAACAGAAGTTGGGCACAGACAAGATTGAAGATAACCCAAAGAAGTTGGGTTCAGACAAGGTTGTAGATAAACCAGTGGAAGTAGAGGATAGTCCAGCAGAGACTTTTAAAAGATCTAAAGCTAAAAATCAAGAAAATTATTCTGACACGACAAAGAAACGTTCATATCGCAAAAGAAAGTTATCTGCAGAAGATGATGGACATCTGTCTGAAGGGGAGATTGTGGACTCTGATGAAGAAATTGTACGAGTGAATCTGGCTGACATAAGGTCATCTAAGAAAGCCAAACAAACTGAAGAAAACCTAGACGCCGACTCTGATTTTTCGATTGATTCTTCAAGTGAAGATGAAGCATCTAACAAGAAAAAGGCTAAAACAGAAAAGCATGAAAAACCTAAGAATAGTGCTGAAAATCCTGAACAGAATACACCACCAAAACAAGCTGAAGAATCTAAAGAAAAGGTAGTTGAGGAAAAACCACAGGTTGCCCCAGCACCTAAACCCAAAATAGATATTTGGAAGAAGAGAACAGTAGGTGAAGTGTTTGACCAAGCTTTGAAAAGGTATTATGAAAGAAAAGCTGCTAAAGGTTAATAATAAAACGTGTTTTATTAGACTTATATTTATAGGATCTTCCTTGGAGTATTTTCTTACTATACAACGACGTAATGTGCTTTGCAGTGGACTGAAAAAAAAAGAAAAGATTATTTGTAAGAAATAATTAATTGCCATCCATCACCAATATGGTGTTACTATAATTATTTTCATAGATGTAATCTAATGGAATAAATTGATAGTACAAGTTCAACATTCTCGTTAATCTACTATAATAACTAAATAACCCATTCTTACCAATAAATTCTGAAACGGGATCGTTTTCTCCTTCGGCGCGCATTGTACCCGTGATCTCTTCATTTTCAACCATCGGTAAAACAAGTTGGACGAACTCTGGGGTATATGGTGGAGCTATTGCGTCTAAAACCTGTGCACAAAAATCTAGTGAGACTAAGCATTCAAATATCACGAAAACTGCTTCATTTATTCCCATTACACATTAAGGTATGTAAGTAAATTACAACCTACCTCTGTTATAAAGTATCTTATCAGGGATATGTCAGTGTCGCCTCGCTGCCAGCACTGCTTGATATAACGAAGTACCGGCACCACGCATCCGCGGCTCAATAAATTCACCATACGGTCCAGAAGCATCTTTTTCAACTCTAGCTACAACCATACATGATAAGTGTATTAAGCAGATAAATGTGAGAACAATTTACAATGGTATTTTAATACTACTAGGTATAGCTACTGGTACCATTTATTTTCAAAGCGAAAACAATATTTTTTTGTACCTATCCGAATATGCAACGAAGGCGCAGTAAAGTAAAATGCGCATCTGCGCCTCGCACTTTTAGAGCCTTATCACACTAGCGACTTGGAAGCAGCGAAATCGCTGCGTACTCGCGGCAAAATCTCTATACTCTAGATGCGGCGACCTCGCTGCGCGCTCGCCTCGCTTCCAAGTCGGTCGCAAGTCGCTAGTGTGATAAGGCTCTTAGTTGATTCCAATATCTACCTGCACCAAGATTTCTAATTCATCTTGTGGGGACTCAAATAGCTGCACTAGCAGCCTCAGCAGCCTGTGGTGCAGCAGCTGGTGGCAAGAAGCGACTTCGTCTAAAAGCGCAAGGTGTACTGGGCAATGTTCTGTGCACAGCTTGAAGTATGATGGCTCTGTCACAACACACTCTACCCATACTAATACGCCCATTCCAACTACTGGGAATCTGGAATATAATGGTATTACTTAGTTTCATTCAGTCGTTTTAGAACCGAGGTCATTCATACGCGTTACACGACTAGGTACACATTTAATCGTTAGCCACAAATTAAGATAACGATCTCGTAGTAAAGGGTAATAACGCACAATCTTATATCTAACGAGCAATTCTTGTATATTTATTTATTTCGGGGATCTCGGAAACGACTAACGATTTTGATGGAATTTGGTATGTGGGGGTTTCCGGGGACGAGCAATCGATCTAGCTAGGTCTCATGCACGGGAAAAAGCCGAGCAAAGCTCGGCCGCCACAATAATAATTATTTATTTCGGGGATCTCGGAAACGGCTCTAACGATTTTGATGAAATTTGGTATGTGGGGGTTTTCGGGGACGAGCAATCGGTCTAGCTAGGTCTCATGCCCGGGAAAACCCCGAGCAAAGCAAAGCAAAAGAATATTTTGGGTATTTTTGTACATTTAATTATTGCCAACATCAGGTTTTGTAGTGAGTTAGTGACATTTACCTTATGCAATGATAAAGAGTGGGTAGTTCTGCAATTAGCTCACTGGAACTGGCTGAGCTACCACACACGGCGTGCACCTTTTCGATGGCTTGAACAGTCGCCTTCAGCTCATCTTTGACCGGCCTGCCAGGAGTGTGGCCCTCGCACACACTTGCCGCATATGCCAGCAGATACATGTACTTAGATTTGTGTTCTGGGTTTAATTTGCTTCCTAGTTTAAATAGGGCATCAACCAGAAGTTCTAGAGGAAACAAAACATAGTTTATCTACAGTCTACACCCATATAATAATAATCTGTGTGATCATTAAATAAGCGCCTGAAATAAATTGTAACACGATGAATGAGTTCTACGCGGACAAATTCATGGGCAAAAGCTAGTGAAATAAAAATTACGAAGTTATGGATTTAATTATGACTAACATAAAGCATTCGTCCCTCTCGTACTTACATATTTGATGCCTAAGCTCACAAAGTATTGATATCCTAGAGAAAAGCGTGATAATGATTCACGTCTTGTCTTGACAAATAGTTACCTAGTGTACATGATAGGACACGTAAGGATGAATAGACTGTAAACGTACCTAGGAATTGCGGGATCCTGAGCAGATGCACGGGCGGAGGGTCGGGCTGCGTGTAGACGCGGAACAGCACGGAGATGTCGGCCGGGTTGAGCGCGCCGCGCGACAGCATCGCGGCCAGCGCCGTGCGCGCGCCGCGCCAGCACTCGCCCGTCGTCAGCGCCAGCGTGATCGGCGTCACGTCGTGACCGCTGACATATCACAGAGACTAATCTAAATAGGCCCATCATGCTCAATAGGGCTTGCGTTGTAGGTATACGACGATGTATACGACGATATAAATACTTATTATAAACATTCACAAGACAAAATTTTGCTCGAAAATGACACATTTCAAGCACTCGTACTCGCACACAGCAAAGATCAAAAACGGCTAGGTAATATTAATTTAGCACCGGCGGACTTTTGATTAGCGTACTTTCTTCGTGATTTCGTGGTCATTAAACGAAGATATCTGTCTGATGAGATATATCGCCGCCGGTTGATAATCAAAACTAACTAGCTAATATGTCATTACTCTTAGAAACCTCGTATCTCAGTCCTGAAACGATGCTGAGATACGAGCACAATTTTAAGCAGGTATTCTTTACTTAATGTTTTTTTTTTTATTGCAACTAACCAATATGCATTTTTATCTTCACCTATCTCTTTCCAACAGATAGCTGCATTCCATAATTTACCTTTGTTGCGCACAGCGAGTTATTTCTTGACTAAGGCGCTTCATAATAGCACCACCTCTAGGTTCTTGGGACAGTATGTGCACAATGACTTGGCTATAAACATATGTGTGAGCACCATGGCACACCATTTTCTGCGAAATGAAGATTTAATTAAGAGTGGTTCAGACAAGACATGTATATTTCATTTGCAAAAAGTTTAAATATACATTCACTGAATTCATTTTAAGTACCCAGTCAAGGGTTGTTGTTGTAACACTTGTTACAGATTTCTTCATACTGAGGTACACAGGCATACTGAGGAAATATTCATTAGCATATCTGCATAATAATATGTGACCCTTACATTATTGGTGCCACCAACCAGATATCAAAAATATATTATTCCAATTTTTTTATGTTTATATTTAATTTATTTTATTAGGATTTTATTTGTAACTTACTGCACATTCATTGACACTGTTTTGCCAATCATCAGAGCTTTGAAGAAATCCAACAATAGCAGACTTGAGCACCCTAGAGAACACCTCTATCTGCTGGGCTGCAGTTGATATACTGGTAATCTCACCTTGGAAGCCAGCATCAGAAATTAACTGTAAAAAAGTAATTTAAAAAAATAATAATTTAAAAGCAAATGTTTATGGCTCCACCAATGGCCTTTGCCAAACAGACAAAACCGATGCTGTCAAAAGTGTTATTGTTATTGTAATTTTTAAACTTATTGTATCATACTTATGTCTGAATAAAAGGTTTATATTATTGTTATATATTATATCTCCAGCAATCTGATCTAACCTCACTGATTTTCCTTGGAGTGAAGATTCCATGAACATTCTCCTTATGACATAAACCTAGTTACCTTAATTGTGAAGTTGAGCATGAGACAGTCGGGATATTCTTCTGCTAACCTATATATCAGTGATCTCCAAGTAGGGTGTTCTATCATCTCAGTCAACCAAGCTGGAGTCTGAAATAGAAAATAATGGAATCCAAAGTATCCATTAACCCGTCCTCTACCAGTCTCTGGGATCCCAGGGCAGATAACAAAAGAATGGCATTGTATTTTTTTTTCGCCGGGAGAGGATGGCCTAATACATGAATATAATGATAATACATGGTAGTGACTTGTGAAGCTCAAATTCTTGGTTTTAAATTCCAGTGTACTTGTTTCCAGTTTATGTATGTATGTATGTAAGCACTTTATTGTACAATAATAGGTTTAATACATATATGTTACATGTCACAATATATGAATGTACAAGCTTACTTGCTTTTATGCTTTTTTGCTTTTATGTGGCAAGCTTACTTGCTTTAATTAAAAATTGGTCTGCATGCGGGTATAGTTTGCATAACCTCCTGGCCTTGTCTGATAATAGCAAAGCCAGAATACTATTCAATGGGTTATTTCATGATGTTGCATAATGTTGTGAACACATTCCAGCATACATTTTGAACAACTTCCAGTACATCACATTAAGGGCAATTATGTGCCTTCAAGATGCTCAGAGAAGGTTAAAAATGTGAATGCATATATTTTCAATACTAGTAAACCTTTCTTTATTTTCAACCAACTAAAAAAAGTTGAAATGACATTACTCACTTCACCCTCTTCAGTGAATATAGTATCTGCTTTTTTAGGATCAAATGTTTTTAGAATCATATCTTTTAAATGATTCTCTACCATTGCCTGCACCTCTGTCACCTTAACACCTGCAAGAATGATTGATATATATGTGGATATTACTAACAGATCCGTAAACCTTACAAAAGTACATACATATTCATTATTTGGGTGAGGACTGAGGAAAAGACTTTTGGCACATATTTAAGGCATATAATTCATTCTGTTGTGAAAATTGTATAATACATTTTTGTGTCACAATGGAATTAATTAAAATGTAGGCAAATTAAATGCCTTTATTAAGTGCTGAAATTTGTCTTTTCAACCATTTATATATAACCAAAAAAGTTTTAAGTACCTCCGAGTATAAGCCATTCCGCTAGTAAATTAGCCATTTGGGCGACGGCATTATAGTTGATTGACAACTGTTCAATCACTTGCTCCGGGTTTCCGCCAGCTTGGAAATACCGTTTCAGTTGGCCGAAAATACCCGGCTCCATGATATAGTCAGGTGTTTTAAATTTTTCCAGGCATTCCTGTAGTACTTCTTCTGGATTCTCAATAACATCTTCCCCGCCGTCTTCCTATAAATAACAGGAATGGATGAGGACGCACGAAGACTTAGGTAAGCAAGTAATAGCATTTTTGATAACTCACCTCAAAATGGTTGTGATTGGACCCCTCCCAAACACGCTCCTCTTCGAATTGACTTGGCATATTGTTAAGTTACAAGGCAGAAGGAAGACTTCAATTTTATATTTTCGTGTATAAAATTAATAAATAAACAAAGCGATACGCTGTTGTCTTGTCTGTCTGACGGATAACGCTGCATGCCAGTGTTGCCAGGTCCAATCTGAAAAAAACAGTAGCTACATGCCCTAAAAAACAGGAGATTTGAAAAAAAAACAGTAGACAAAATTTATTCCATAAAATTTACCTAAATGCGTGTTTCATAGTGTTTTAAGTGATAATATAAAAATAAATACTAACTGTCACACTCCGAGAAGTTTCATAATTAGGTACTAAGAAAATCTCATTTCGATCCACACCAAGGGTCATGATGGCCCATCAGACAATGACCATTGTCGTGGAGGCCATGGCTGCTTTTTGCTTGCTCATGTCATGTATTGTGGCTAATGTGGCTCGCAAAGACAAATTTAGTTTTGAATGTGCGGTTATAGGCTGCGCAGTGGAGCTGTCCCGTGAAGTTGTAGGTATACGTGTAGCAGGGCTTTGGCCGAGCCTTGCGGATATGCCGCTTCATGTCCAGGTTTTCCAAACGCCGCTCTTCAAAAAAAGTTTACTTTTGTATGAACAGTAGAGCCGTTCCGCCATTCCGTTCGACGCTGCGCACTTTCCTTGCACTACCCCTACACTCGCTTCAAGAAATTTGACAAGTTATATGTATGTTATTGATTTTTTCTTGGTAATTGAATTTGGACAAGTGAAATTCTAAAATCCAGTAGATTTTTTAGAAAAAACAGTAGACGTTTCTAAAATACAGTAGATTTCTCGGGAAAAACAGTAGAACAGTAGACACACCCCGAAAACAGTAGATCTCCTGTAAAAACAGGAGACCTGGCAACACTGCTGCATGCAGTAAATTGACAGTTACACTGACGTGACGTTTGACAATGTCAGACTGACGTAACATAACAAACCATGGTTTCATTCACAAATAGACTATAGACTTTTTATCCGATACGATAATAAAAATGTCGAAATCACGTCGAAATGGACGAAATGTAACCGATATCGAATCGGATGATGTGATCCGTTTGGCAGTTTTCGATACATTTGTCGGAGCGCTCGTGGCCCAGCGGCGCCTGTGTACCGCTTGCGGTATCTAAGGTTAAGCAACGTGGGCAGCGGTCAGGACTTGGATGGGTGACCGCTTTGAGTGGTTACTAACTGAGCGCTCCCGTGCTTTGGAAGGCACGTTAAGCCGTTGATCCCGGTTGCTGTCTATGGCAGCAGTCGTTAAGCCAAGTTGGAGGCCTTCGGGCGGTTTGAGAACTTCTAACAGTCAAGTTGCCCACTCACTTGACAAAGCCTAATCCCAATAAGGTCTAGTTTTCCCTCGGGGTTGGAAGGTCAGATGGCAGTCGCTTCCGTAAAAACTAGTGCCTACGCCAAATCTTGGGATTAGGTAGCGGACCCCAGGCATCCTTCAGGATGCAACTGTACTGGGATAACGCTAGGAGGATAATAATAATAATAATATGTCGGAGCCGACACCGATCGCGATCGTGTCGGATACTGTGCACACGGATACTGTTTCGTCGGAGGCTTAATTAAAGACGCTCCACACGATACTGCAATATACAAAATATTTGTTACTACACCCAAATATTTATTAGAATGAAAGAGATGTATCTAAACTTCTTGCTAACACCCCGGGTACACCCTCTTTTTTACGTGGAGAAAACTTAAACTTGTGATGTGCATGTGATGTGATCCTCTACGAATTGGATTTCATTATTAATGTATTTTTAATGCCTGATATCTTCATAGAAATCACTGCCTTGCCCAAACAAAACGACTTAAGTGCCGTGAGTTTCCTATGAAGACACGACCTGAGGCATGTCGAATAACTTTCAAACCGTCCTAGAGTGCGTCTGGGATCACACACAATGAAGGGTTCCTCGACATCTATAGCCTGGCAAAAAAGAGTAGAAATTAATAGGGGCGCCAGTCACTGTACAAGTTTTCGTGCGAGGAAATGATTGACGATTTTAGCGCCTGGCCCACGGTCCATAATCTAGACAGAAGACATTACCAGTCTAAGGGCAAAACTCTGCGGCTAAAGCCAGCCAGCCACGATCAATTCTACTGTCAAGTTTACTTAAAATTAAGTAGACTTGTATGCAAGCGTCAAGCAAACTTGACAGTAGAATTGATCGTGGGTGGCTGGCTTAAAAGAGTTTGCCGTTCGTTATGTAACATGCTGTAGTGAGACTAGTGAGAGCGTATAGCATCGATAAAAACTGCTTACATCGATATCGATAAAACTGCATTATCGATATCGATAAAACTGCTTTATTTGAATGCCACTATTTGATCTGTTGGGTTGGCACTCTTGATATGTCAGTTTGACGTCTGTTTGATGTTCATGTAGTAATCATGAAGTAAGTATAGATGGAGCTGGTGATACACACATACAAAGCTGTGTGAAGGAGATGTAAGCATAGACAATAACACACGTGGGAGCGAGAAACAATGACATATCTCCTGTCCCTCATCGCGTATAAGGCAGCGATTGTCTGCCACCGGCCTATGCCACCAAAGTGTCATCGATAAACCAGTGGCCAGCGTGTAAGAAAATATGTTACCCATAATATTGGGTAAACCAGACTGGCTCGAACGTTAAAAATAACTGATTAAAAATTTAATTGTGGCGTGATTAGAATACTATTGGGAATTTCATTATTATAATGGCTGAATAACTAAGACGTTTTAATCTAATCGTGATTTTGTTAACTTTAATGCAGGTATTAAATTAGTACACATTTATATCGTAATTGGGAGGACATCGGATGTTTTGTGTTTGCCCGCTAATATTTACTAAGAGTTTATTTTGAAGATTCTCAATAATTAAAAACCTACTTATCAGTAAAAATGGGGAGATTATTCTTTTTGTGGTAACCCCAGAAAAAACTGTCACAATATCTCCGTCCCTGTGTGTGATTCGCTAACCCTCCTTCTATAGATCCTCTTTCTACGGTAGTAATGGATTGCCATGGAAATTCTTAAGAGGAGAGGTAGGTAGGGCAAGCTCTCTCCATACAAACTTTGTGCAGGATTTACTTTGTTTGTGTTTGCATTAAAGTTATGATTTTTGGTCAGTATGCTTATTTTTCTGATAGCTATTTCGTGATGTAATTTTATGCTCTTTATTTATTTTGAGTCTTAGGTTGGGTTTTTACAATATTGTTATAAAAAGTAAAATATAAAAATACACTTACAAAACAAAAATATTATAAAAACCTAACCTAGGGTGCCGCCGGCAGCGAGGCAGGACCTAAACTACCGGTGGTTAGGGCGACAGAGAGAGGAACCTCCTGACTATCCGCGCCGTGTCCAGGAGTACCGCCTTCTGTATCTGACCCTTGACCCAGCCATCTAGCGAGAGTCTCTTGAGGTGTTGGTCGAGACTCTTCGCTATTAGACCGTTCGCAGAAACGACTATCGGGACAATGGTCGTTGAATCAACATCCCACATGGCGGTTACCTCGTGGGCCAAGTCTAGGTACTTGCTGAGTTTGTCCTTCTCGGCCTTCACGAGGTTCTCGTCATGGGGGATGGTGATGTCAACGAGCACTGCCTGGCGTTTCGATCGATCTATCAGCACGATATCAGGCTTATTGGCTACAATAGTCCTGTCCGTGATGACAGATCGATCCCAATAGAGCGTGGCACGACCATTTTCGAGAACTGGCGCAGGTGTGTACTTATAGTACGGCACTTCGACGTCCACAAGACCGTATAGGAGAGCAAGTTGCTGGTGAATGATCCTGGCTACAAGGTTATGTCTGTGCAAGTACTCGCCGTTCGCAAGATGACCACAACCGGAAATGATATGCCTGAGTGACTCTCCGGGACGGCGGCATGCCCGACAAATGTCGACCGTACCGTCCTTCAGGATATACTTCCGGTAGTTGTTCGTCATGATAACTTCGTCCGCAATTGCACAGACAAAACCTTCGGTTTCCCCGAAGAGATCCCCGAAACGTAGCCAGTTCACCGACGCGAGCAGGTCTACATCGGGTCCCGTAAGGGCCCTGTAGAACCTCCCGTGTAGCTCCTTACTCTTCCATACGGCCTTGCGGTCCTCGGTACTCATTACTTTAAGTCTGCGCCAGTTCTCTTTTGCCATGAAGAGCGGGGTGTAAGATGCGTCTACTGCAACTACGTCCCGGTGCATCCCGCACTCGCTGTTTAGGAAATAATCCCTGAGACTGCACACCTCGCGGTTGTGGAGATCTTTCGCGTTTAAAAAGCCGCGTCCTCCGCACTTCCGCGGGATGTACAGTCTCATAACAGACGAGCGCGGGTGTAGCATGCGGTGCGCAGTAAGCAGTACACGCACCCTACGGTCCAGGGCGTCCAGCTCGGTCTGAGTCCATCTTAGTATGCCAAAGGAGTATATGAGTAAGGGCATCACCCAGGCGTTGAAGGCGCGCACCTTGTTGCCGCCTGACAAAAAGCTATTATATACTTTTGTCAGGCGACAGAAGAAACGCTCCTTCAACGCCCGCTTTACGTCCTCACCCTCAATACCCAAAGACTGTGACATACCAAGATATTTATAGGTTTCTGCTTCGGAGAGAGATTTGAGTGACATTGTCTCAGAGAGCTGTAAATTTGTAGAATTTACAACTTTCCCCCGCTGTACATGCATGACCGCACACTTATCGACTCCAAATTCCATTTTGATGGCGCTACTGAAAGCTTCTGTCGTTTTCAGTAGCGTCAACAGATCCCGTGTATTTGGAGCAAAAAGCTTAAGGTCGTCCATGTAGAGCAGGTGAGAAATGACCTCACCCTCTCTCCGGAGCTGACAACCTAGCCCTGAATCTTTCAGCAAAGTGCTGAGCGGATTCAGAGCTAGGCAGAACCATAGGGGGCTCAGACTGTCACCCTGGAAGATACCTCGCTCAATCCTGATAGAGCCCTGCGGACCAGAAGGGTCATCTCGTCCACCCGGTTGACGAAGGACTGTGATCCAACGCCCCATGCAAGCTTTTAAGAAGGATCTTAAAGCTGCATCAACTTTATACAGCTCTAAGATCCTCCTCAGCCAAGAATGGGGCACCGAATCATAGGCCTTCTTATAGTCAATCCAAGCGGCCGAGAGGGTCCCTTTATTCCACCGGACTCGTTGACAAATGGTCATGTCTATGAGGAGGAGCTCTTTAGTACCACGCGACCCAACCCTACATCCATTTTGAGCTGGGGCCAAAATATTGTTCGCAACAATGTGCGCGTTAATTTTTGCTCTCAAAATGGATGTAAGGAGCTTGTATAGCGTAGGCAAGCACGTGATGGGTCTGTAGTTCTTCGCTTCAGTGGTACTACCGGACTTGTAGAGCAGGGAGGTTACACCTGTTGTTAAGGAAGGTGGCAGGGAACCGAGCTCGAGGGCTTGCTGGAACTGCGCTGCCAAGCGTTCGTGTGAGCACCGAATCCACTTCAGCCAAAAGTTGTGCAATCCGTCCGGACCCGGACTTTTCCAGTTCGGGGCCGTACGGATGGCGCAACTTACGTCTTCGGGGCTGATGGTCACTGGCCCCATGGGTTCGATGGATTCACACTCACGCTCGACAACATCGATCCAGTCGCCCTCGGTCAATTTTATTATTATTATCTCTTTATTTATTTAGAAACTTAGGCTAGGTTGATATAATATCTTTATAAAAAGTAAAATATAAAAATACACTTACAAAACATAAAAATATTATAAAAACCTAACCTAGGGTGCCGCCGGCAGCGGGGCAGGGCCTAAGCTACCGGCGGTTAGGGCGACAGAGAGAGGAACCTCCTGACAATCCGCGCCGTGTCCAGGAGTACCGCCTACGCCTTCTGAATCTGACCCTTGACCCAGCCATCTAGCGAGAGTCTCTTGAGGTGTTTATTATTATTATTATTATTTTTTTTATTTTTTTTGAAATATTTGAAAATTTTCACATTACGATCTTCGCATATCTAATATTTACAACCAAAAAAACTACTAAACTTTTTATTTTACATAAGCATTCTATTGACACCTTTTATTTGAATTTTGGACGGTAAAAAAATTTACATAATTTTCTGAGTTTTTGATGATTCATATCTTTTTATGATTTTGGTAAAATTTTATAATTTACGATTTATTGTGATATTTTGATGGCTAACTATCCAAAAAGTGAGACTGTGTTATAAATTTTAATATGTGTCAAATACCGTATTAATCTAGTACTAATCTGTGATAGATACCAATAAATGAATATTAACTTAATAATAGGCCTGAATAGGAATGATGATGATGAACTTAATATTACGCCAACCGATTCTTGAATCAAAAAATGCTTTTTGAACCCTTATAATATTTTTGAAAGAGCTATTCAACGACACCACATACGATGGGTTTTGAAACAAAAAAAATTGGACCACCACTTTACATGTAAGGGAGCTACCCTAAAAAAATATTTTTCAAAATTTTATTATACCGTTTTGTCGGCCTCATTGATTGATATATATACTTATGCCAAATCACAGCTTCCTAGCACTAACGGTTACTGAGAAAAGCGGGAGACAGACGGATGGCGAAATTATAAGGGTTCCTTGTTTACTACGGAACCCTAAAAACGAGGAATCAAAGTAGGTACTTATATGTAGTTCCGCAAGAAAACATTTCGAATCTGTACGCATTATCAAATTCGATATATAAGGAAAAAAATTGAATTACTTCCTTTAGATTATAAATTTAGTTACATCTTTTAATATTTTTTCTTGCAAGAACTGTGTCAACTAGATAAAGTTTATATATATATATATATATATATATATATATATATATCGCGGCCCATAGGTACTCCATAGTTTGGGAAATGCTGGTCTAATAAGTAGATATATATTATTAAAAAAAATTCAACATTACTAGCTTTTCTTTTCATCCTCGTAAACTTCCACTCCCTATTTCATTCCTTCCAGGGATGATTTCCGGGATAAAAAGTATCCAGGCTATAAACTCGTTGTGTATCAAATTTCATCATTATTCGTTCAGCTGTTTTTGCGCGATTGAGTAACAAACATCCAGACAATCTAAACATCTAAATTTTCGCATTTGTAATATTACCTACTAGCTAAGACATTTATAATATTACTAGGAAGTCGGATAAGACCATACGATTACCTAGAACGTGTAACATGAGAAAGAAGGTACCTAAGTGAAGGAGAAAAATAAAATAAACAATTGCTGTAGGTTTCGAGGCAGTTTCTATTTCTAATACATACGTACAGTTAATTGGTCAAACCGGCTGAGTTTAGAAATCAAAATCATAATTTTGTATTTTCCGTAAAAATAAGTATTTACCACCCACCACCACCACCACCACCTGGTAAATGCTATAGCTTATTCCATCTAAGATGACGTAAAGTTAATTTAAACCAACCATTACCCCCATAAATATTGTTTATTATCTTCGAGTAGGGTTGTAAAAAAACTATGCAGGAGTGTATTGTTTGATAGTAGTTTATTCAACTGTTAATGAGAGGCATCAAAACTCGAGTGTGAAACGAGCCGAAGGCAGTTGCGTACGCTATTTTATCTACATCCATATATTAAATCCTCTTTCATGTGTTTCATGTGGGCGCGTTAAGGCGATATATCGATTGAAAGAGACACCCTTTGTTTTTCGCTCACGACAAAACGGGATGCAACCCTCTCCGAGAATGGCTTTTTAGACAAATCTCGTTAAATATCTGACTGTGTGCAGGTTTATTAAATTTCCTCTTGTCTGTACCTAGATGAGGTAAAATACCATCATATTGACTTAATCGTGTCTTTTAATAATGCGTTGTTTTAGTAGGCTGAGGAAAAAAAGGAAAAACTAAACTCGACTTTGGATTTATTTTCTATCGAGAAAATTTTAAGCAATCATATTTCGCTATTGTCAGTACCACAATCATATAGTCAAGAATCATATATCTGAAAATCAGCCCCTACTGTTTGCTAGTCTGGGCAGGACAGCGTTTCAAAGTCTCCAAATTTCTCAGTGTAGCGCCTTAATCCGGCGTGCGCCATGTTTGACGAGATACCCGAACCCTCAGCTGCGACGCGCGCAGCGCAGCGTGCCTGTGCTGTAAAGTTGTAGGTAAGTACGTGATCTCATTACGACATCAGCTGTGATGCGGTTACTTATAGTCATACGAACACATTCAAGAGGATTTACTATATAGGGGTGTATGTAGATAAATATATTTAAAATACCGTAACACGTGCCCCAAATGGTTAGTTTTATGACGACTCTTTGTTATTTTTTGCTTTCATATTTAGGCAACAAAAGGTGTTGTAAAATTCTGCTTCAAGTGCTTTTCGTCATATTAAATGGAAACAACCTACTTATACTTATTATACATACTGCGTCAAAACGTACGTTAGGTACCTAAGTACATGGAGTTTAAATGCCTGAAGTCCCCGTCGTCTACCGAGCCCGGTAATTACAGTCCACAATGCTATTGTTGTCTTATTATGTATTGTTATTTTTTTTTCGGTATAACCCGTCGGGCTTAGGTTGTTCGGAACAAAAGGTTTCGGAATTTCTTTACATTGTCAATGTTTACCTATAATAAGTAGTAAAGTAGGCACTGGATTTTTTCTAGAAGACATGATATATCATCGACATTGGAAATAACACAATAAATTATGTGATATAAATAGGTACAGTCAAGTCAATCAACTGGGCCTCTTCATACCGTGTCACTGTGAAATTAATATGAGATCTCTACAGGTATCTAGCTGGATTCGCAATTCGCATATACCTATTTATATTTCATTGCATCACTATGACAAAGTACTAAGTGGCCCAGAAATCAAATTGGTTGACCGTACGTACGTCAGTATGGTCAGAAGCACAGTCAACATAAAATACAGTGTAGCGGGCAAATGTCGGGTCATTTCATTCTAAAGATGCAAGTAGAAGTACTTAGTGTTGATTGTTGTAACAATTTTGACATTTCATGGCGACTATATCAGCTCTAGTTAAAATTATTCATACAAAGGTAGACTTACCTTATTATTTAGGTAATTATTCCAAATCATCATTGCGTCAATTGGTATAAATATATAGGGAATTAATAAATGGCAAGGAAGGATACAGTACCGCAAAATTATTAATTATTTTCGTAACATCTACTGTTCATGCCAAAATGGAAAAATGTTCAATTACGAATATGTACAAATGTTTAATAAAGATATCCTTCACGTAAGACTTAGCATTTCATTAAATAAAAACTATGAATACTTTGAAATGACTGGACAGTGGACACTGAGAACAATTGATGTAGTAATGTTATTAATCGTAGTCAGTCATCAATTTAAGAGACCTAAGAACCCCCTTAAATACAATGATTGCTTACTTACTAAATTGGTGCTTTATAGTGGAATCTAGTAAATTACATACAGTATATTTTACAAACAAAACATTCAACGTAAATTCAGTCTATGACAAAAAACACTTATTTTAAGCATGTTTATTTCATACGCGTTTAAAATTTAGCAACATTGGACAGGGCTCAAATCCGTTTCAATTTCAAAGCATAATTAATGCTCCCCAATTTCTTACTATTAAACATTATTGCACATTGGACAGATATAGCCCAATTAATAACCTCTAGCCGCCAGGAGGCCTATTAACCCTTTGACCGCCAAGAACCTATAAAGTGGTTGTATGTCGTCGTGCCCACCACACCAACAACCACTTAAGGGTCCTTATAACTTAAAAAAGGCTCATCAATTTAGGCGATTATCTGCCTAATTGACACTTTTCTTGACAATTTCTCAATGTTACTATCTAGAACAGGACTATTGCAATCTAATGACATACATGTTTAATGTATTTTTTGTGACTTTTTCATTAAGAAATATTGATCCAAAAATCACTCCAAATTGGCCATTTTCGAGCTAAAAATTGCTTTATTCCGCTTAAACTCTACTACACACAATTAAATAAAAAAAGGGCAATGTTAGTATCTAAAACTTTAATTGAGTAATCATATCCTATAATCAATTTATTGGTATTATCAATACTTTTGTCAAAATTTGAAATAAAAATATTTTAAAATTTGTAAGGCCTCTTAAAAGGTCGGAGTGAAGGTGTACTTTGATCATGAAAAAAATCATTTACGAACTGTTTTAATTTGTTTTTATTGGTTTAGACATTACACCAAAAAACAGTGCTTGGCGTACTGGGCACGAGGACACACTATCGCTTAGGCGGTCAAATGGTTAAATGGTACGCATCTACAATGGAATTTTGGTATATCTTTGAAAAAATTGGAACAAGGTTGCATTTGCTTTGTTTTGTTTCGTATGGTGGGCGGCTAGAGGTACCTACATAGATTTCGACAATTATATTATTAGGGCGATTGGCATAGCTAAATATAGCCACCGATAAACGCCGTCTAACTCGTTTCATAAAGCAGCTATTACAAAATAATAATTATGGTTCTCAAAGTTATTTATTAGTGGATTAAAGTTGTTCAAAATGTCTCTCGCTAATTTATAATAGGTAGGTATAGGTATATAAGATTTTTGAAGCTAAAAATTCGGAACGATGTTTTAATGGATTCGTTTGAAAAGTAAATTAACCACTGTGACGTGACGTGACCTAAATAGAGAAGACAGAACAACTATTTGTGATGCAACGTAAATAATTTTTAATTGGGTCAGCTATTATTTTGAAATTTAATCGTGATTTTCTATCACTTTCCACTGAACTTCCAAATAATTGCTTTTAATTTAACGACAGATAGGGGGATACTTTGTTTCCAGTTCGCAGGCCCTCTGACTCGTGGCGAACAGTAGGTAAGTGCCTACTTATAACATGGCAATTTATTATATTTTACACCATATAAGGCTATTGCTAGGTAAAGTCTAATTGTAGGCAACAATAGGTCCCATTGTAAGTTTTAATGCAGAGCTAGCTCAGGATTGTAATGTTTAATAATAAGGTATCCTACTATCTACCATTTTGGCTGTGGTGTGTCGAGAAGGATAGGTAATTTAGTTTACGTAAGGTTCCTATTTAAGTATACATTATAAACATTAAAATCTTAATTAATATTTTTGAATGACAGGCAAATTTTACCCTGCTTTTATCAAGATGTATCCAAAATTTTAAAAATTGGTTCAAGAATAGGATTGTCATTAAAGTTGGTGCTGTTAATAGGTACTATAGGTAAAGAATTTTGCATTGTACTACATCGTAAGGAGATGCTGGCCAGCCGTGTAGAGATATTCCAAATGTTAGTTATTTTCGGTAGTTTTCTATCAGAAATTATTTATACTGTTACATCAGTCTATTGCGTGTACTTTATCTCTAGATTGCAATAAGCATTATCTAGGCTCTATAAAATTGATACTA
Organism: Cenopis cana; assembly: GCA_951800055.1. Taxonomy (NCBI): domain Eukaryota; kingdom Metazoa; phylum Arthropoda; class Insecta; order Lepidoptera; family Tortricidae; genus Cenopis; species Cenopis cana. Next base: position 7,671,304 of record OX637476.1, on the reverse strand, counting down.
GCATTCTATAAGTATTGACAAGGTAAAGAAAAGTAGAGTTATAATTTAAATAAAATTTACTGTAAATCATATTAATTTCGTAAAGCTGTTGCATGATGAAATGTATTGTCTTGAATTTAGTGCTATTACATTTCGAAAGAAATACAGGTAATTCGATGTTTATATACACATTTATGGTGGATATTATTGCATACCTACTTATTGCGTGGTGCCGGGAAAGCATTCAAGTTTTTAGAACAGACTTACTACTTACCTACTTAATCCACCCTTTCCTACTAAGAAACTCAGATTACTTATAATTAACTCGTATCGTAATCCAACCTCATTTATAAAGTGCATGGCATGGTACAGTCGACCGCAGAGAAATGTAACCGTAACTCCTAGCTGAGTGGACAAGGTTCCTTCTTTAGCTTATCGAGTTTTTTAAAGCGACTTTCAAATTACTTTACTTTTTTCACTTGTTAGAAGCTATATTATGACGTGGACACGAGTGTAAACTAGAATATAACTCTTGTATATTTTCGAATCGTAGCTATTTTCAATAAAAAAATATAATCCTTCAAATCCTTGATATGCCCCATCCCCATAGGACTGTAAGGTCGATCCGTATTAAATTTTACGCAAAGGGCAATCAGTTTCTTAGCTTAGCGTAGAAGTTGTAGAATGTACCGACTTGCTGATAATGTGTAATAAACTAATAAATAAAATACCTACATCATGGGGGCGAACAATGAATCTAAGTGTTCACAAACAATTGGGAGGTAAAATTAGAACAAAAAAGTGGTAAAAAAAATATTTAATGCTGACAAAAAGTGATATGGGTATATTTATTGGCAATGCTAAACGTGAGCTTCGTAAAATTCATATTGTATCATTCACCCATATATAATACTGTTATTTTGTGTCACCTTTCAGGTAAAATTTAAATTAATAAAGATAACCCGCGAATAATCCCTGCCCCGACTTAGGCCGTGCACACATGACACATATCTCCATAAAGTAATTGAATTTAACGTTTTTTACAACGATCATGACTGTATTTTATCGTAGGTAAGTATCTGCCCTTAATTTGACTTATAGGTACTTTAAAGTATTTACAACTTATTACTTAACTAATAGTATTATATTCAATAAAATTAGAAGCCAAGCTTTCACTCAACTTATGGATAAAATCTGTAAAATGTCTTCTTCTCTTAACCTAATATAATTACGTTAAAAAGCAATAGAAAAAAGAAATTAAGCGTATTATTTGCCTACTTGTGCTCGTTCTTATTTGCGATTTCATGAAGAAACGAGTAAAACTGATTACCTACTTGCTGTTGCAGTCACCGAGGCGCAGGCTTGGGTGCATTGTCCGTTCCGGTCTTTTGCATTAAGTACTTATTAAATATAGATGTGGTGTGCGCGCTACAAATTACAACCAGACTCCTTATTGGCCAGTTTGAAATGAATTTTATGTATGCATGTACTCAGATGGAATCCTTTATCCCGTTTAGTCTGCGCCTCGTAGTCTGAACATAGCATGTCGTATCGCAATTAGCTATCTACTCGTTGTATAATTTGATTATTGTTTCAATAGTCACTCTTTGATTGTTTCAATCATTAACCACTCAATCACACTAAATAGATTAGGCAAATAGACATATTATGATTGCTGTCTCGAGGTTTGTACCTATTAGGTCCAAATTAAGTTTTGTGTAGGTATATACGTTTCGACAGGTTTTGCAACATTATGAAATAAGTAGGTATCAAACGTTCCGTTAAAGATACAAATCAATATTGACGTTTGAGTGAATTAGTAGGAGAGAGGTCCGTTGCATCGTTGGAGAGGGTTCAAACGTCGGGCCGCAAGAGGTGCAGGTCGACGGCGACGTCGCGGCGCTGCGCGCGCACGATGCGCGGCGCGGGCGGCGCGCCGGCGGCGTGGCCGTGCGCGCGCGCCGCGCCCAGCAGCGCCGCGTCCTCCGCCAGCGAGTCCCCCGACCCGTACCCGCGCTCCTCGCCACCTTCGCCTTCGCCCTCGCCCTCGCACCACGACGCCGAGCCCGAGCTGCCGGAGGCTCCCGCCTCTGCTTCAGTCTCTACATCTACTGAGCAGCTCGCGCAAACCTCTGAAATTACACAATAGGTACAGTCGGCATCAAAATAACTACGCACATTAAGAAGTCAAAAGTTCTTATTCCCTAACAATAAAGACTTTTGACGTCTTCAGATGCGTAGCTAGGTACTTTGGATGCTGACTGTACCCTTATTAGAGTAGGTACATGATGCATTCATAAAACAATTGATTTATAAATAGACCACGCTGGGCACTATGCCAAATAATTTCGTACATCGGAAGCTCGGGAACTCTGAATGGAATGACCTGATACATTAAATAACCCTGAATATTATGTAGTAAATAGTAACACTGACGGGGGAATACATAGATTAGGTATTGACAAAAAACTTAGGTACTAGTTTTTTTCGTTCATCTAAATTCTAATACAACACGTATACGTATACTAATATTCGTCTGTTCTGTAAAAATCTTCGTCATACCTATATGGTACAACGTTTCATCGTGAGATGAATTTTTATTAGGTACCTATAGCTCAGCAAGTTTGAAGTTGTATCGCAAGGATGGCATGCAAGTATAGTAGGCGATGTCTTTCCGGACTTACTTTCTTTATTTATGACTGTAGAGTGAGACTGCGACTAACAATTATCATCAATTGATCTGCTTGGGTGCTTATTGACCTCACGCAAACATTTGGTAACGGTGCCTAGCTAAAGGATTTGGTAATGGCGACTCTTCGACATTGTCAGCACTATTTATTGATATGTAATCAGGGGGCCGATTTTTGAGTGTCGAACGCTCGTATTTTCACTGGAGATCAGTCAAAAAACTATGATGTTTTGACAGATGTCGAGTGAAAAGTTGAGCGTTCGACAGTCAAAAATTGGCCCCCAGAGCAATTACCATAAATATCATTCATGCGTGCTGGTGACTGTTATTGAGTAAACCGCCTCATATATAAATTGAGTTAATCTAACTTAAGCCTGTTTCAATAATCAATACTTAGATCATAGAAGAGGCTAAAGGATTTTGCTATGTACTCGTACGGTACCTACATTCACTACAGGATGAAAAAGCGAAGAGGGTGTCGAAGGAATTTACCTTCAAATAACTAACAGATACACATATGAATATTGTCATTGAGCAATCTGAGTAAAATTAAAAAAAAGCACCTAATAAATCATTTTCCCTTTATGTTTTTTTTCAACCTGAGCAAAAATAAATACTTAAAATTGCTCAATGCTGCTCGTATCCATGAATTAACTAATGAGCTGAAACTTTAGAGCTCCATCTATACAAATTGATTGTAACTATACGTTTTAAATACATATATCTATGTCGGATGTAGGTACACAGGTTTAAACGATTCCCAAACTTTCTAAATGCTAAAATCTACTTCACAATAACATGCTGAATATTGAGGGTGTTTGCAGGTGACAGGAAGATTAAATAAATACAGAAAACTTTACAATAGAGGACCTCTGCGGCTCGACACTGAACGAAGTCATGTAATGTAATGCATAAAAAATCTACGATTGAGATGTGTGACCTGTTTTTAATAAATAATTATTATTAGGTAAATATTTATATTTATGCACGATGCTGTGTAAAGTTGACTGGTCTTATCTTCAGGCTTCAATAAATCATATTATGAACAAACATTATAATTTCTACTAATCAGGTAATATGGAAAAATAAGATAAAGAAATAAGAGACAAGAACAATAATTATTACACAGGGATCTATGAAAGACAAGAACATTCTTTTGTAAATAATTATATAAATGACGTAAACCAGGGTACAACACCTTTAATAGGTACATTCAAGAGCGGGGAGAGAGTGAGGGCAAGGGCACGGGGGGCGAGACACTATCATACACATTCCACATCGAAAGGGAAAGGCTCAGGACTCACGCAGTCGGCGGTGGCCGAATACAATGGGGCTCTCCCAAGTTGTCGGTCAGAGAGAGGTCGATGACGAATAGTCTTCATAAGATGCTGCAATTTTGTAACATTCGCATATTTATACCTATGGCAACGATTTTTAATTGGTTAATAAGGAAAACACTACAGCAAGTCGATAGAAGGACTTGCAATAGATACGAGTAGAAGTACCTATCTACAAAAAATAAAGAATTTTTACAAGCATGACGCGAACATTTAAAAAATACTGATTAGTATAGATAAGTTAACACATGAAAAGTACAAGCGTCAAATAGTGCAGATACGTGTTGTGTCCACGACTGACGGTGGTTATCGTAATTAATGACAACACGTCAGCTGCATCTGATAAAGCGAGTCGTCGGTGGCATTGTACGAACCGTTCAATAAATAATACTCGTGACAAATGTTACATATGACCGTGCTATGTTCAAAGAGGTTATTGTTAAGTCGGACTATACAGAAGTGGCAGCCATGTTAGTTTGGATTTGCGGTAGGTACTGACCTGAGCTGTCGGTAGCGAGCCGCGGCGGGGTGTCCTCACGGTCCGTAGGCACTACGATCACTACCTCGTCGTCTCGTGGAGAACCTCCGTTACGATTAGATGATGTCCTAAAAATGAGAATTCATCAATTCATATTTAGGGTATATTACAGGGTATGATAGCAGATTGTGCCACCAACATTGCCATACCTGGCGCAGTACCTATATAATTGTATCACGCTTGACATCTCACACAAGTACGCAAGAGAAAATAAAATATTAATGATGTTCATTATGGTTCTGGAAATTGAAAGGACGTTCAGTTATCCCAATCAGTATTCGTCGATGAAAAATAGTTGTATTCGAGGAGCGCTCGGAAATATTCAGGACGCGGCAATCAGGAAACGCTCGTGGAAATAGCCAACCGGTTAGTTTCCGATACCGAGCAAGCCGATTAGTTTATGTCAATTCAGTATAGCTATCAGAGTTATTTTTCTCTTTCCTTATTGCCTGTGAGTAAAACGCGAAAACACTTCCACTGGCATTATATACATTTATAGATGCCCACTAAAAGCACTGCTACGGGCTACGCCGTAGCGCACGTAGAACGTAGGCAGTGAAAGTGTTAACTTTCAGAAACAATCTTTAAGTAGGTGCCTACAATCGTATCTTACCTGACGATAACTTTTTTCCTCATGAATCTAGTTCCTAGATCCGAGTAGCCCCTGTTCATGGGGCGCTTGTGCGGCAGTGCGGGCGCAGCGGCGGGCGCGGGCGCAGGCTCGAAGCTGCGCGACACGGGCGAGTTGGGCTCCGAGCATTGCTTGTCGGACAGCGCGGGGCGCGCGCGCAGCGCCGGCGTGCTCTCGCTCGCTCCCCCCTCCCCACCACCCGTTCCTGTACCACCTATTCTTCTCGAGGACCTTCTGTCCTCTTCATACAATTCTAACAAATGATCCAACTTACTCTCTATATCATCTACCTGAAATAATTTATTGATTAGTAAAAATCCTATTAATTAACATGACTAAAATATTCTACAAATACTTACTTGTCTTTCAATTTTAACTACTCTGGAAGCTAGGCTGATTTTGGATGCGTAGACGTCTTTCGCTTTAGATCCTTGCTTGCCAAGTATTTGATCTAATCTGAAGTTTATTAAAAAATAGTGTTACATTAGTTGGGTGTTCATCAATAATAATATATATATTTTATGAAAAATTACTACATATGCCCATAATATTTTACTAACCCACTAAAAAAGAACTACGCAATAAAAGTAATAAATATATTTTTCGCTGAGTGATTATGAAAAAATTAAATGGCAAAACATGAATTGGGGAAAATTTTCAAAATTATTTGTTAGATAATATGAGAAGTGTAAACCATATGAATTATTTAAAACTACATGTATGCATGCGCCATTATATATCTATGAAACATGCCCTAATAATAATAATATTTTTATGTTTTGTATTTTTATATTTTACTTTTTATAACAATATTGTAAAAACCCAACCTAAGTAGTTAAATAAATGAAGAGAATAATAATACAGACTATATGCACACAGCGCATTCGAAGTTTTTCCTCTCTAATTAGGTTAACTAGGTATATTTCATAGTTACTTTATGACACACGATCGTTTTTGATAATCACCCAGTTCGTTCCGCTAAATACAAGTACAAATGTAAAAATATCAAAATAACCGTCTTTTTATCGCATATTAATTAAGGCAAAAGGATAATGAATAGAAAAGGTGGATTTATGATTAATTTATATAATAAGTTGTGGTCAACATACTAGTATTACCAATTAATATTAAAGAAAAATAATATAAAAAAATATAAGAATTACTGGATAATGCCTAGTCATACTACAATATTATATAATTGTTTCTTACATCTTTCCCTTACATGATTGTTAAGGACAGGGAAGCATTAATTATGTGAACATATGCGAGTGAGCGAATATTAAACTTGATAACATAGGTTAGTTACTTTGACAGTTTACGCAATGATAACTTTAGCCGTTTTCGGCATTGGGTACGACAACTGGCTACTCTATAGTATTAATATTCGATATTTAACTCTTTGAATTCCAATAAAGACTAAAGTTATAGCATAGACCAAATCTTTCACCGAAAGCACTATAATATTAGGTGTTAAAATATGAAATTGGCGTTTATAAGAATATAAATTTCTCCATACTAACATTTTCAGGAATATTTAATAGGAATGGCTCATTCAAATTAAAGAAGAAATAAAAGAAACCGGCCAAGTGCGAGTTGGACTCGCGCACGAAGGGTTCCGTACCATTATCTATAAAAACTACAAATTATAGCGACAACAATCTGTGAAAATTTCAACAGTCTAACTGTCACGGTTCATGAGATACAGCCTGGTGACAGACGGACAGACAGACGGACGGACAGACAGACGGACTGACAGCGGAGTCTTAGTAATACGGTCCCTTTGGGTACGGAACCCTAAAAATTAAATATTCTAAATAATTACGTGAGGCTATGAGAACCGAGATGTTTTCAAAGTGTGCATGGATGGTTTAATATGCAAATCAAACAAATTTTAATAAACAAATGTTACAAGTGTAGGAAGTCCACTTTACAAATAAAAATATCAGCAATTTCATATTTAAACCCCTATTATTGTGCCAGAGTCGCGACTTTATGGTATAACTGGTGAATTATCCACTTTCTTAGTCTCTATATTCCGTAATTATGTTTAACAATGACCTATTGATAACATACCACGGAAGTATCTAATGGTAAACATTAACAATATTTAGAAAGATACAAGAAAGATATGTTTCATGCATGGTGCAAAAATTAAGAGCGTAAGCTTACGAATGCAGCACCAATAAAGAATTTAATGCAGTGAAGTGGATGCTGTGCAATGCAGTCAATACTTGAAGGAGGAACATGGATTACAAACATACCAAGCGATGAAATTGAAGCTTTACTAGGATTAAATCTCCCGGACTAACGAATTTGCTAAAGGTTTAACACTAAGTATATTATAAAAGTCATTATTTAATTTCAATTTTAGATTTGTAATAAGTATGTTCTTACATATTTCAAGAAGCTCAAGTTTAAATTGTTCGCTTCTCGTGATAGGTCGTTTTTTGTTAATCTTAAAACCGATTTTAAGTCTGTTTAGGTAGCTACCTGGGTATCGATGAAATGATTTGAAATCATCATTGTAACAAAATAACAACGTTAAAATCGAAACGATTTAAATAGTGTCAGGAAGTTTTCGTTCTTTTCGAATAACTTTCAAGCAAATGAGTACACGGTTTTTCCATCTCTTGCTTTAAGCTCACGTAGCCGCAGACTGTTCGACTGAATTGTTAAGATTTACAGCTTTTTGTACAAAACTTCAGGCATACCTACAAATATATTTTATAATTTATAATAATCCGGCAAATTCAGAAGGTAGTTTTATAATTAGCTATAGGTGATTAAACTTAAGTAAAGCCGCGGTTGCATGTAGTTGTGAAGTTCTTTTTTTTTGTATGTTGTAATGTCCATTTGAACACGCCACAATTACACAAAACACAAGTTTTTTTTACCTATACGAGTACGAGCAATTTTTCTGATGCCCTGTTTAAACAGCATTTAGGGAGGAGCAGTGGGTGGAATTAAAATAATTGGAGCATAATTAATTAGTCTACAACTTAATTGATTGCGTTGCGACAGGAACATTTGTCAAACAATTTATATGGGTGGCTAAGTATCGTGTCAAACTTTAAATTACTCTTGGACGATAAAAAACTAAACATAATTTTTCAAACCTTTTTTTATGATTTTGATAACTTTAGGACTTAAGTTACAATTTCTTGTGGTTTGCTTAAGTATCCATATAATGACACCATGTAAATTTTAACATGTGTAACTTTCCCAATCGGGAACAAAAATATTTGTGTTCACTACAAATTCGGAGCAGAACACCTCCAACCGTACAAAAAAAGGTGACCTTTTATTTAAATCGCCCATATACGCTTTAACCTACATAGGTAGGTACTTTTACTAAATAGATTTTTTGACCGATCTAAAATCTGCTGCTAGTATATTTTAGGTAAAGAAATTATTGTGTCGGTAATGTTTAAACCTACATATACAAACACATATAACCTACTCTAACTACAAACATTATTTTTATTTAAATAGGTTGGTATTATTTATGTCAGCTTGCCATTTACCAGTTAGTGCCACCAATGAATACTCGCAAGAAAATGTAAATGAAAATGCAGTTAATTACCCGGTGGTGGTATTCTAAAATGTAAGGGATGTAACGGTGGCAATTGGCAATGACTGCAAATGAAGGAAGCATTGACGCGTCGGTGGGTCGACGGGCGGCGGGGCGGCGGGAGCGGAGATGATTGATGGCAGCAATGAGTGCAGCAATTGCAGCCGGGCTCGCGAGCCGCCGCCCCGCCGCCGCCGGCACCGGCCCTCGCCCTCACCTGTACTGCAGGTTCTTTGTGCGGTTTAGAAGGTCGGCGTGCCCTGAAGAGTACTGTTCTATCACATCTTTCACGTCGTACGGTTTCAACGCTTCTCTAAATCTCTTGCGAGCGACAAAATACTTGAGCTAACCGGAAACAAAAATTTGGTTCTCTAAAATTTAAAGTATATTATGTGACACTGTAGTTAGCGTCAGTTACAGTAGGAAACTTACACAGATAACAGAAGATATATGACTGAATAGTAGATATATGAGTATGTCGTCTGTACGAGAAGTGGATATGCAAATGTCGCATTCACTAGTTTTGGATAGAAATGAATATTCATATTGGAATCATAATTAGCCTCGATAATACCATACATCAAATAAGTAGACATTTTGTGAATGAGAGAGCTTGCATTTGCGGAAGACTAAATGATGATTGTTATGTACCGCATTGTGAAGTAAGTTTTACCTTTCCCAGTTAATAAATGCACAAGGGTTCGCGTTCGCATGCCTTTCGCAGGAATCTATGTCTACAAATATGCCATATGTGATAAATGTTATTTGGGATCGGGAATGGAATTTATATGATCCGTTAGCGTTATAGATTAATTTAATGTATATTATTATTATTAATCAGCTTCTCGAGTAAGTCTAGTAAGTAGGTACGTAGGGCACAATGAAGATGGTGTACCTATTTAGAAGATTTTACGTCCAAATATATACAATAGGATAGAAGATTTGTAAAGCAGTTTTGGAAGGTTGCTTGTTTGACTAGGTACGTGTTTTGCCAGATTGTGCAATATTTCTACCTAAGAATAGAATATCTGAATGTACAGTTAGATTCACACAATATTGAAGGTGTTGATTGAATGCCCAGGTAAGTTAAATGGAAACTTACGATTTACAAATCGTCGATACGAATACGAGCTCGTTATAACACAGTCGACTTGCGCCATGCGATCATGAGATATTTACGTCCAGGTGATGAATAAATGTTTATAAGAACATTATTATGCACATACTACAAGTATTTATGCAATAGCATTTGCACACAAACTAGCTACAACAGGATTATTAGGTTTAAGGCCAAATTTCACTACAAAAATCACATTACAAGACAAATTAGGCACAGTCTAGACGAGAGCGAGGTACAGAATGTAGGTATATAGTAGAGAGTAAATGGTGAAGTGCAAGCGTACGGGCGTACGCATGGGCGGACTACCTAGTCTGGACGTTTTTGACGCGGCCCAGCAGGTCCACATGGCCCGCCGAGTACTGTTCGATTACATCCTTTACGTCGTACGGCTTAAGGGCTTCTTTAAACTTACGCCGTGCCACAAAATACTTCATCTGTCAGAATTTCACAACATATAATGTATCGTGACTATGAAACACCATATAATTACAGCAAATGAATAGTTGTGTATGCATATTGCGACATTGCATTCATTAAAATGTATTCAATATAAATGTCAAAATTGAATACTACTATTTATAATTCGTGAGAGAGGTTCGTGATAGAGGTATGTGTACCTACGATAATAAAATAAATTAATTTTGACAGCAGAGGTGCTTATTTTGAATTAACTTTATTAGGACATTAAAGGGCGCCAAGCTCTACGTTAATATTACGCAATTAAATCATATCGTGTTTAACATGGCGGAACCCGCCGGGTACAATCAGGAAAACATAAAATATAGTATAAAAATAAAATACATATTAGATTACATTTCATACACAATCTAACTAGGTAATTTTTGGAAAGATGTTCAAAGTGAAATGGTCAATAACCAGTCGGAATCCTTCTACAGTTTCCTAGTTTTTGAAATTGAATTAGTATATTTGGCTTTAACTTATTTTCCTCATATTCAATATGAAAACATTGTTTGACTCGGGTGAAAAGGGCCCATTTAACACATGAACTATTGTTTTAAACATCTCGTCCAATTATGGGAGCCATTCACACTTTCATTAACAATATGTATTATTATTACTAGATATCTTTTTAAAAATTTGAATATATTAAAATATCTCAGAACATTAATTTATTCATCGTGTTATTTTCATGGCAAGAAAGAACAAAGAGCGTATCATATGATATGTGTAGCTGTAAGAAGAGCGTGCAGATATTCCCGCACGACTTTTACTGCCAAACCGGGAAACCAACAAGTCCCGTGATGGAGGAGGATGGAGGTTTTATTGTTTACGCTCCCCGCAGGACCGTGTGAACGAAGAATCTCATAAAAAATGTATGTAGCTGTGGACCACTGAACCCGGAGAAGTTCCGTTCCCGAGGGTTTGCTCAAGATATATTCCTATAAGTATACGTATCAGTAAATTGGATCCAATTGTTTGTTCAGTTTATCTTTTTATTGGACCGATTTGACGTAGCGTAGCTGTTAATTTAAGGAGTGATAATAGAGGCTGTTGTGTTGTTTAACGTTTGCAATGAGCTACGGGCAACGTCTTCGTTATGTTTTGTGCGGGTCGCTCGGGATAATTTATCACCTGACATCATGGTATTAATTCACCCTCGAAAAAGGCTCGCCTCCAGCAAATCCGTGTGACTGTGTGCTAATTGTATGTTATGTAATATTTGTGTATTGTAATCTGAATGATTCGGTTTATTTTGTTATGTAAAAGCCTTACCTATCTACAATCAATATGTCTGTGTGGCGTTGACGAGCAACTGAATACTCATTCATTAGATATCACGTTGGAATCTACTACGAACGTCTGATAGGTACATTAAAATAATTTAGAGCCCAAAATGTGTTAACATTAATTATGAATTGACAATATTTCATAATTTCCAATAGTCTTAATTCGAAAACCATTTCGGTAAAAACGTGTGAAGTACACAAAAAACATTTTTTTTTGAATTTTTTCTTCGTTAATTTTGGAAAAAATCGCAAATTACTGTAAACCGAAAGTTGACGTCATCTTCCTCGCTGTATTCAGGGAGACCTTAGTACAGAGTACAGACAATCGCTGCTCTGGAGTGGCTCTGGATTCTTGTTGGGAAGATGACGTCATATTTTACTTACGCCCTTTTGGAATGACCTACTTTTCAACGTGTTTTTTTTGTATGAAACAATGAGTTAAATTGAAAAAGAAAAAATACGGGTGGCTTAAATTTTTACCTATTTTCTAACTAGTTCATAAAATAAAGTAGTTAAAAATATGAAATGTTGTCAATTGTCATTATTAACACTCTAGTTGCCAAGCTTTTCATAGCGCTACGCAATTTCCTCTACATACGGGGAAACGCATTGTGTCGGCTACGCGTTTACGAGCAGAGTGCTCGTTAGTGTGTGGCAGTGAAAGTGTTAACCGACAAGGCGTCTCCTGTTACCTAATTTACTACCATCATATTCATACGGACTGTATTGTGTTACCGATAACCATCAGTAGATGTATTTGACCGTTATAGTATGTATGTACTATATTAAAAGGCAGGTAAAGTAGGAAAGTAGAGTTTACATACCTTTCTTATAAACCGAATGGCCGACTTGTGGCGCGGCGTGAGGTTCACGCAGCGGGGCTCCTCGTCTTCGTCTGTACCAAAATAGTCACTTTTCAGTCATTGTTAGCGGGAAGATAGTTTGTAGATAATGTTTGGACAGGTGCACATTCTCACTGCATGAAGCTGCGGGCGATTTGTAGCAGGAGTTGAAGGGCGATAGTCGAGATTATCTTTTGACAGTTCGTGACATCGTAGATATTTATATAGAGACATGGTATCATTAGAAGTTTGTCATATAGGCATCCATAATTTTCTATGATTTTGCTAGCAAAAGTTGTCTGTGTACTGTTGACATCGCCAATTTGACCTTACGGGTCGGCGGTCGCCTTGCCACGAACTATTAATAAAACAAGTCGAGTTTCACCCCAGCGCTGTTTCCTTGACTAGCGTTCAGCACAAGTTGTGTTACATTTACAAACCAGTTATTAGGTAACATCTTGAAAACAACCTGAGTTAATACGAAGTCCAGATTAACTATGATTGTATTTTTTTGGCATACAATCATAGTTATTCAGAGGCAGAGGGGTAGACGAGGATATAAGAGTGTTTTCATTCAACAATGTACCTTTTTCTTGGAGTTTGATATTGATATCTAGAAAAAAAATCTATACATATTTTAGGTTTCCACTATGTGACTTATTAAAACGTATGTAAACGTCACAAATTGGATTATAAAATTGGAGATATTTATTTCAATAAGAACCGGTTATGATAATTATTATGAAGTAAGAAAACAAAAGCTTTCCATATTCTGAGAAAAAGAAGTTACACAGCAGTAGTTAGACGGTACACGTTTGGATGAAAACGCCCATAATACAGACGCAATAAGAGAATAATTTCACACGTAAATTCGAATTAAATTACACTTTAGAGTGTTGGAAAAGATATAAAGTTATTTAGAGTATATTTATTACATTGACATAAATGAATGAAAAAAATTACGTTAAAAAATGAATATTAACGAAAAACAATTGAACAAAATTAGATATGTAATTACAAAAATATATAACGTTTTTGAAGTAGGTATAAAGAAGTAGAAGTATATTTCAAACGTTTCTACCTTAGAAGTTGAGAAACCATTTACATATAGGTATATGCGTCTCCTTCAAATATCTAGTAAAGAGCAAGAAAGCCAAAATTATCGTAAGTTTTCGTTTGGCGCGTGGCCAAATAGAGGCAATGGCGGCGCGTCGTAGCGGCTACGCTACGCTCTCCCTCCTCGTAGCACTAGCTACACAAAGTGCTACGATTGACCGTGAAATATTATGGAAAAGTAAAAAAATGTATGTACAATACGTATATATGTTGGGTAAACAATACACTACCTAATCACTGAATATGTTCTTTAATTAAATTGACTATTTTATTCTCACGTGTAGGTATTGTTTCATGTATGTACAGTACCCGGCAATATATATTGCACGTCGGGTTTTGGAAAGAGACAATCAGCTGTTTACGAAAATTTCCGAACACTGGCAAACATCCATCAATTATCTTATTTATTAATTGACGTTCCATGTCAAAAAAATACTGCACTTTATGGACTTTATTAGTTTACGTCAATTCGGTGACATGTAAACTTTGGATATCTATAGAGAGCTGTTACAACTACTAGAAAAAGTATTGTCAAACAATCATGTATCATTTTGTACATCGATCAATTTGGAGTTGGGGGTTTCACAACTCTACTTATATTATATATTTTGACGACGACTGACAAACTTCACATAGGTAGTGTGAGACAACGCTCTATGAAGCCGAAATTAGCTGAATCTCTTTCCGGCTCACCGGCAGAACATTTGGCCCAAATTAGAAAAATGCATTTTTATATATTAAACATTATTTAATTTATTCAATTTATAGTTTGAAATCACGAAAAGTGTCTAGGCACAATTTTTTGCCGGTGAGTGTATATCGCCGGGTACTGTAATGTGGCATTATACTTCAGGGTGCCGATTTTTAAGCGTCAAACGCTCGACTTTTCACTCGCGATCTGTCAAAAAACTATGATGTTTTGACAAATGTCTAGTGAAAAGTCGAGCGTTCGACACTCAAAAATTGGCCCCCAGGAGTCTAATTCGATAAACTTCGTATTTGTTAGGTTAGGTATGGTTTTGTATTGGTCGCACGTACATTGCTTAGTCCAATATACACCTAGATTGAGTAAAGATTATTTAATTAACACAATCAGTCAGAGAGGAACTTATCTAACATATTAATATTTACTGTTTAATTCATTAAACATTGTTGTAATTTAATCTTTTATTACATACTATGTATTTGAATACATTTAGAAATATTAACATTATAACCTCCTACCTACCAGAGATACTTTTTTTGGGATATCCATCTGAAACTTTCAGATTGTGTTATTTTCCTATGTCCTACTCAAAGAACATTCGTAGTTTTACGATTTCACCATATTTTGGTAGTCAATTACCAACATTTGTCCTTTACAGAGGACATAAAATATCAAGACATGATCATTTGCGATGTTTGGTTTATTGTACGGAAATAAACATGCGGTATGGAAATATGGTTGTTTAGTCGCGTAATACTGTAGAAAAAGCATGTAAAATACACTTGAATAAAGAGATTAAGTACATATGGTTAAACTACCATTCTACGGGAATAGACCAAAAAATATAATTCTCGACGCCATTCATGAAACACAAATTGTTTTTGACGTTTAGATTTTTACACTATGAATTAGACATGTAAATAAGATGTTACTATAGATATAGAAATATTGTGTTTGCCAGTATAAATAATGCCAGCAGTTTTTTTGGTGTAGACATACAGTACAAGGTTAAGGTCCATGTAGACGACACTAATACATTTCCTACCCAAAGAAGATCGTTTTATTTCATTTCTACGTTAGTTGCTCCCATAAAAACAAAGCAAGTTACTACCTACTATTAAAATAAGCATTAGGCAATTTGTTTATCAATTTATGGTATTAAGATTATTAAATAGGCTATTAAAAAAAAGATTATTAAAAATAACCTACAAGTGGCTTAACTTTAATTTCATCGTCAAATTTGATTTCTTGCCTGGGTTGGTCAAAAATTGGGGTTAAATATAAGCTCCTTATTCTACCTAATAAACATATCACGTATGTACAGTCTAGGAGTTCGAGAGTCGAACTGAATATATGTCATTTTTGTATTTAATAATAGTAACTAATACTCTAAAAGTGACAAAAATTCAGTTTAATCGACTGTGTTGTACCGAAATTTACTAAAATTTTCTTACGTTATGAAACTTATGAAAATGCGACAGAATTTTCTTACTCAACGAAATAGTACATTGATATAAGTGAAGGTAGCGTTACTATACTAGGCAGGCAACGTGATCAGCGGCAGTTGGCGGATTTTGAACGTATAGCTATTAATACTAACAGACCCTTAAGGCACTACACTGAGAAATTTAGATACTTTGAAACGCTGTTCTGCCCAGACGAGGAAACAATAGGGACTGATTTTCAGATATATAATTCTTGACTATATGATTGTGGTACTGACAATAGCCGAAACATGATTTCTTAAAATTTTCTCGATAGAATATAAATCCAAAGTTGAGTCTATATTTTCCTTTTTTTCCTCAGCCTACTAAAACAACACATTATTAAAAGACACGATTAAGTTAATATGGTGGTATTTTACCTCATCTAGGTACTGACAAGAGGAAATTTAATTTATCTGCACACAGTCACATATTTATCGAGATTTGTCCAAAAAGCCATTCTCGGAGAGGGTTTCATCCCGTTTTGTCGTGAGCGAAAAACATAGTGCATCTCTTTCAATCGATATATCGCCTTAAGAAACAGTGAATTGAATGCATTTTATTTGGTAGTTATTGAATGCGAAATCCATTAAGATTACGAGAAAAATACCCTTTCAGTGTATCAACTCATCGAAGTGTTCGCAAACCGCCGCCCCCAACTGGAGTGAAAAATTGAAAATGTCAGTTTCGCACGTAATATCAATCAACGTTTTCTAGTACTTTCGTAAAAAATATCAAAGTAAGACAGATTTTGCTGTAATTAAAAGATACAGAACACAATGCTTTTACTTGCCTTTGATGCCTTTTCTCAATCCTCAATACCTGGTGTATTGTATATGGCGCCGTTACATTTATTCAACAGCCATCTAAATAGCTCAAATCAAAAGATATTATTCAGTAAATACAAATACTTACAGAATTCTAAATGTCTTTATTTGTAAAAACAAAATTCATATATAACAAATTAGACAAATTTAAAAATAAATAAAATATTAAAATAAAGCATTTCTTTTTTTTTAAATATTTTTATAGGGAGAAAACTGAATGAAATTTAAATTATAAATGAAAGGAAAAAAAATGTTTTACTTTTAATTGATAGGCTTTTTTTAACGTGCAATGATTTGGAAGAGATTTAATGTCACAGGTAGATTTATCAATTTAAAAATATATTTTTAGTTTTTAATCACTTTATAAATACTTGATTTATTTCTCGCATAATACTCATTTCCGGTCATTGGTCTACTAAATCAGCCAACTTAGGTGAACGTTTAATAGCATACCAGATTGACAACATTAAACCGGCAATTTGTGATAGGTATCAATCAAACCGTCTGTGACAATTACGTGTTTGAAGTTTGAAGGAAAGACCAATCAATAAGTTACGGAATATTTAAAAAAAAAACGACAAAATACGCTAAAACATAATCAGTAAATTCCCTGTAGTTGGTTTTTGTGGTTCGTGTTAAATATTTTATTTTAAATGTTATCTGATCCTCTATAAATAAGCGCTAATATCCTGCGGACAGAATTAAGGGTTATTTGCGGTTTCCGACATTCGTTACTGGTTTTCTAATATAGGTATACTATGTACATAGTGCACGGGACGGGAAATTTACACTTTAAATCCCAATAATTACAACGCTAACCCATAAATTTACAATAGGGATGTTGACACCAAATAAGAAAATCAATGAATCCGAATTTTCTCGAAAAAGGATCAAATTCTCTATCAAATAGTGAAAAAAGTAATCCAAAAGAATAAATAACTACATAATTATAAGTCTTCAAAGTTTTAGGAGGGGGCATTTTCTGTCCCTTTTCCGCAAAACGACCCGTTGTATTGAACGATCGTCATTTACTATGGCGCTCGAGGACAGTGACGTCACTGACCTGTAGCGTTTTCTCTCTCTAACTAAAAACATTCTAACGGTTGTAGTTTCGTTATTTTTTGAGATATTTGAATAGGATTTTCACTTTTTGACATAGTTATATGTATTCTTTCGTATGGAGTATTAATAAATTTTGAGTCAACATCCCTATAGTTGACTTTTTAAAAGTGCCTTACAGGGTTTTTTCCCACACTTTGTAAGCGAATAAGAATATAACCCGGTCTTTATTTAAACAGAAACCTTTTAGTGTTGTAGTGCTTATTTAAAAATAGTAAAAGGCAAAACGACTTTGTCTTGATTATAACTTCTACCAATATCACCTAATGTCATAAACGCTGAAGCTCAAAACAAGCCAGTGTAAGAAATTTGTTCTAATGAAATTCCGCAACATGGCTCATGGTCATATTTTCCTGGCCGGGCTATGAGTAACTTTCATTACGAAATAGTATCAATTAAAATGTAGACATAAATAAGTCCTTAATCATATACCTACAAAAAAGATTTCACCCTTTTCTTAAAAATAACTTAAAAGTTTTATTTATACGTTCAAGTTTTCAGTATATAAGTAAGTTACTTTATGTCACACCTGGCCATAAAGTGGCCATTATCGCACGCTCCGCGCGCGAAAAAACCCACTTCCTGGCCAGGGGGTGACATAAAATTTTGTACTTACCACGGGCGATAATAAAGAAAGCCTCAGATCGCATATTTATCGCCCTTGCCTTCGGCTCGGGCGTAAAATACCTGCGACCTGAGACATTCTTAGTTTTATCGCCCTTGGTAAGTAATGTACTATTATGGTTCAAGGGATTTACAGATTATATTAAGATAAAATTTTCTAAATTCGTATAAGCCAACCTGCGGGGCTGATGTTCGCTTATCATATCGCGCATGTCCGACATAAAAGCGATCGGTTTCATTTTTACTATTGAACAGTAACAATGAGCAACAATTAATGTAATACTGATTATTAAATTCGTAATAAAATGATTACAGAGTTATTTTATTTCAAGTAGTGAAATCACTCGAAGTAAAATCTATATTGTATGTAGAATAGGTATGTAATGTACCTAAGTATACTTGTAGGTATTCATGTGCGTAAGTACGGTAGCATTTAGTGTGCAACAGGGACATTGTGCGGATTCATCTTCCCAGCCATGTATAACATTAATAACATCTTGCTTTCGTGAGATAAAACATCTAGTAAGTGTTATATCCATAAAGCACACAAATTGACTATCAGTTTCTTCCCTTTGGATGCGTTCATTTGCGAGTAAAGCTTTGTCCAACAGAGCTCATTATCGGTAATTATCATCAGTCATCAGTCATCATCATCATCATTACAATTTGTATGAAAATATTAACGCTGAGCAATGGATCCAAAGGAGCGCCCGGCGCGGCGGCACACGTCGGGCTCCCGAGCACAACGCGACAGTAATCTCATATCAAACGTCTGTCATTTCATTACGCTGTCCGTCCATGTGACGCGTCATGATCATCGAATTAGTCACATCGACAATACCACAATACAACGCTACACACCACTCTTCTACATATATAGTACGAGTAAGTATGTGTCTATTGGTAGAAACATCTACAGGTGCAAGTTTAGTCCATAACTAATTTATGATTCTATTGAAGGGCACATTGTTTGAGTAATCTAAACTAAGCCAGTGTGCTCACATTAGAAAGGAGACAGGGTTATATTTGGTTTCATAAAATATTAAGAACGCGTGAAGAGTTTTAGTTAGTATCTATGCGACCTTAAAGTGCCTACATTCAATGCGTTTCTAGT
Organism: Cenopis cana; assembly: GCA_951800055.1. Taxonomy (NCBI): domain Eukaryota; kingdom Metazoa; phylum Arthropoda; class Insecta; order Lepidoptera; family Tortricidae; genus Cenopis; species Cenopis cana. Next base: position 7,651,859 of record OX637476.1, on the reverse strand, counting down.
TAAACATTACACACACACACAAAATATCAGTAGGTAAGAGCTACACTAGAAAGGTAATTTTGCTACTGGAAAGCGACAATCAGAGAATTTTGCAGACGAACAGCGTTCTAATACAGAAAGTATTGCATGGTTATGTCAGGCGTTTGCGAGACGGGCCTGTGGTCCTCTTACCGTCGGAGTTTTTCTTGGAGAGCTGCGTCTCAGCCACAGAGTCCTCGCTGTGCGCCGGGTTGACGGCCCGCGCGCGCGCCGAGCGCCCGTTCGTTGCGCCTGCCAACCCACACGCTCACTTCAACAGTCTACTCCAACCAAGCTGGAGGCGTATTCGGCTCTAGCGCTCTTAACTCAGCTACACTCCAAATACTAAAGTAACCTGGTTCAATTATTAAAACATTCCGAGTTTGCAACCTATACTACCTACAGACTATATCTGTTGTTTCCATTTGCGTGAAATTTTAATCAGTTATTTAGTCCAAGTCCAAACATTAGACTATATAGAATAAAATTAATCAAGATTTTTGAGTCCGCCTGTCTGCACGTAACACCATTTAGCGTCACAATTGCAAATAAATTTCGGTACCTACTGTTTTTCTGTTCGATAAATTCGTCGTGTATTGTTCTATAGTGTTCATTTAGAAATGCTATATTAGTTATTTGATTTTTTATTCGTTACTTAATAAAAAAAAATATGTATGATGATTGCAGTGGTTTTATGTATTCGCTTCTGTTTAATTGCTACTACTTAATGCTTGCTTGCTGTTACTTAATGTCCAGGTTGCTTTCTTTAATGCTACTTAATATTCGATATCATGTTTAAAAATGTGCCTTCTACTTTACGCGGTAATGTTTACGGCTATTTAACGGCGACACAACGTTTACTTTTCAATCCAAGTGTAAAATTAATCGCCACACAACGTTTCAACGTTCAACGCACATACCTACCTATAAGCTTCCTAAGTTCCGTTTTGTTAAACTAAGGCGACTTCCTGACTTGGCGGGGCGGGATCGATATGATATTTTCTTCTTTGACGTAAACTAAGGCGACTTCCTGATTTGTCGGTGCGGAGGCGGTACGATATGAGAAAACTGTCAAATATAAGTGTCAACTGTCAGTCAACTCAGTACTACTTTTTACTGCGCCCCTACATTTAAATGAGTGCTTCCTGACTGGCGCGGGATGTGCGGTAGCGGGATGATGAGAAGGCAGTACTGGTCCGCTGGTGGTAAGTTTACGCCAAAGAAGAAAATGACACATATCGATCCCGCCCCGCCAAGTCAGGAAGTCACCTTACTGACGTCGCAAAGATTCCCACTTGACAGAATACTGTCAGTATTTCATTTGCGCAGTAGTAATATTATGCGCAGAAGCGGAGCAGTACTGCCTTCGCATCGTCCCGCTTCCGCGCATCCCGCGCCGTCAGGAAGCACTCCCCTTTGAAATCCCATTAAATATGCATCTTAGCGAAAAAGGGTATAGAACCTTTTTTTTAGAAAATTTTATGTAGATTACTTGTAAACATTTTTTGCTATGAGACACCATTTACGAGTTTTTTTACGAAAACTAAAAAAGGGACCTTTACACCCCCCTTACCCCTACCTCCCTTTAGTTCAACCCCCATCGACCAGTCCTTTTAGTATGTTATCTAGGTCAACTGTACCTGTACCTACAACCCTACCAAAATTCGCTTATTCACGAATTATTTCCGCCAATTTTCCTTCGTTAATGTTGCTAATCAAACTTTGTAATAATGAAAATACTAAATATAAATATTTTCAAAATTGCTTTCTTGATCTTAGGTATGAGGATATTAGGTACTATATTGGGTATATTTTATAAAAAATAATTCAACGGTATCGGATCCGGAGGACCCCAAACCTGGAATGTTTTGAAAATTATTTCTCTTTTAATTTAAGACAAGTGACTTAAATGTAATGATGTGATATATTTTTAGAACTGGCTCAGAAAGCCCTTTCGTTTGATACCACACACGATAGGTTTCAAAACATTTAAAAAAAACCATACAATAAAAAGATGTCGTAACTTCTCTCCTTTTCGTTTTTTTTTCGTCCAACGGGTCAATTTGATTCATATGGCCTAAAGACCAAACGTGCCGATTTTCATGCTTTTAACACCATTTGTAGCATTTTCCATATGTAGCCCTTGTGTACCGCCAGTATAAGTGAATATAAAGATTAGAATAAGCAATAAAAAAATACCGTAATCATAATCTTATCGGGATGATTTGCCGTACCCTACCCTTAAAGCTTATGCTAAGAAGGATTTTTCTTTCATCTTATTTTGATTACAGGTTTTAGTATGTAAATCCCAAGGGAAAGAGTCGCGGAGCCTTACTGTCTCCTTGTCCTTGTTGAGAGTTGGATAAAACATGTTGAGCGTCAAATTATACGAATCATTGTTACACAAATAGTTATATACCTACACATATAATATAACTGTTTTCTACACCTAGTAGGTATCTACCTACATTCATGTTACCAGAGGTAATAATAAAGCGTGATTGTGGGTAATATGTCATAATTGTACCTATAATTATTAAAATAACAGTAGTTTCGAGCTGAAAGATTTTATCTTGACAGTTTACAGATTGTAGCCTTTGCATGTCAATTTTAATCGCATTATTTATATCATGTCTATTTTATGAATAATAAATAAAATTATATAAATTGTTACAATTATAACATTAATGATACAACCTGACATTTTTTTTAAATCTGATATTTATCTTGGTATATATATGAGAAAGGTATTTAAAATATGTTGGTAGTTTGATAAATATATTTAAAAAATGTTCTTAGAAAAAAGCTGAAAGACGACGTTGTTTAAAATGAAGATAACAAATCTGACATTTAATTTAACCAATTCATAAAGCTGCATCGAAGAAACAACTTAATAATGAGGTCAATGCAGCGGTTGCCACTAAATGTCTGAGCAAACTATCGATCCATGTGTTATCTCTTTCTTACTTAGGTGCGAACGTACCCAAAGAGTGTAGCCTTCACAGAGGGTCGGAATGACTTTAATTTCTTTACGTGTTGCTCGACTCGATTCTTCAGATTGGAAATTGATGCGATCGAGGCAGTTAGATACTTTCGAGGACTTCCATCATTTATTTTTAATTGACAGGTTATAAACGGGTAGATACATAATTGCTTTGATGGGCGTTTTATGTTTTGCTTTTTCTTGCTGGGTTATCATCTTAAGAATATACAAGGTGCATTAATAAAGCATCGATTATACTGAACTACTTCTAGTGCACTAACTGGTGGAGGGTGCACCAGTTAGTGCACTAGAAGTAGTTCAGTGTAATCGATGCTTAAATGTAATCGGGCCCCAAAATATTGGAGAGGGTGACTTTACAAATAGCACCTACAATAGGGGTTACAATAGCACATACAATAGGGGTTAAATCTGGGGTCAGCGCCTAACCTAGAGGTGATCGGGATCGCAGGTCACACGCGATATTATGTGTCTAATGCTACTAGCTATTATTTTCTTCATTCGTTTTGACGTACGAAAGGAAAACAAACAAAATATTAAGGTACCTAGTTTTGTAAGTTAATTCCGAAATATCTGGGCTCCCGAGCTTTGCTCGGCGTTTTCCCGGGCATGAGACAGCTAGATCGATTGCTCGTCCCCGAAAACATACCAAATTTCATCAAAATCGTTAGAGCCGTTTCCGAGATCCCCGAAATAAATAAATATAATATACAAGAATTGCTCGTTTAAAGATATAAGATATGGGCAGGAAGAGATTTTAATTATAAGTGCCTCAATTCTAAGGATGGATGATTTGAAAAAAAATTACACGCAACTATTTATTTGCTTAAAAGTCAAATTCTGAGCACATGAGTACGGCATTACGCCCATATGCGCATTGCGCTTGTAGTAGTGTAGGTACCTACCTATCAGAGCGCGGTTGTTTTGAACCTTTGTCTCTGTTCGTTTCTTTACTCATGTGTTCAGAGTTAAGTGGCCTAGGCCATTTGGAAATGGAGTGAAATCGTACTTATTATTAAAATAAAAACATATTTACAGCATTTGCGCCTGTTTCGTTTATTTGGTACAAAACGACTTCGTTTTACTTGAGTCAGCGGTAAGGGTACCTATGCCGTAAAAGAGCGAAAGCGCTGAAAATGAAATCACAAATCACATTTTTGTTCTCAAGCAATATCTGTTGGGTTTTCTTGGATTATTCGTTTAATTTAGCACTTCGCTACATCCCTTAATTTTCTGGAATGGTCAATACTATTCATGCTAATTATATAAGTATTCTATGTTTGTTATGTTTTTCCTGATCTTATGAAGTTTAGTAAAGTCATACCTCTATTTAAATCGGGTGATTTAAACGACCTAACCAACTTCCGTCCCATATCGATACTACCTGTATTAAGTAAGGTTTTTGAAAAATTAATGTTAAACGATATGCTAATGCACTTTAATAGAAATAAACTGCTTACAAGTAAACAGTTCGGTTTCACAAGAGGGCGCTCCACGACTGACGCTGCATCTGTGCTTATTAAACATATTTACGATATTTGGGAGAATTCCTGTGATGCGATAGGTATTTTTTGTGACCTTTCTAAAGCTTTCGATTGCGTGGATCATGGGACGCTCGTTTTGAAACTTAAACATTATGGTTTGTCTGCTAATGCGTTAAGTCTTATGTCTTCATATCTCAGCAATAGAACTCAAGCAGTTGTTGTAAATGGAACCCAGTCTAGTGGGGCAATAGTAACGTTAGGAGTGCCTCAGGGCTCTATCTTAGGTCCATTTTTATTTTTGGTTTATATAAATGACTTGCCGTCTATAGTAAGTAATCTTTGTGATATAGTTTTATTCGCGGATGATACATCTTTAATCTTTAAGGTTGACCGAAAATCAGTTGACTATAGTAGAGTTAATGGCACACTGGACAAAGTACTACTGGAGTACTGGTTTACCGTTAACAATCTGTTACTTAATGCTAAGAAAACTAAATGTGTCAGATTTTCTTTGCCTAATGTTAGACCGATGGAAACTAGTATACTCTTAAATAACGAGTGCTTAGAAATAGTAGATAAAGCAATATTCTTAGGTATAACATTAGACAAAAATCTACAATGGAGTCCCCACATAGCCGTTATGGCGCGTAAATTAAGTTCAGCCGCATATGCTATCAGAAAAATCAGGCAACTTACCAATGTAGAAACAGCTCGCCTAGTTTATCATAGCTATTTTCATAGTGTTATGTCGTATGGTATCCTGGTTTGGGGTAAAGCAGCTGACATACAGACAATTTTTGTGTTACAAAAAAGAGCCATTCGCTCCATATATAACCTAGGCTCACGTGAATCTTTAAGAGAACTCTTTAAAGAAATCAACATTTTAACTGTAGCGTCCCAGTACATCTATGAGAATATTGTTTATGTCCTTAAGAACATAGACTCCTTCTGTAAAAATTCTGATATACATAATTTTAATACTAGAAATAAAAATAAAATTGCCACTAAAAATTTCGTGTCCGTAAAGTATACAAATCTTTTGTAGGTCAATGTGTCCGTTTTTATAATAAGTTACCTGATGAAGTTTTGAATTTACCTTTTCCAGCTCTTAAAAAGTACTTGAAAAAATCATTGATGTCGAAGGCTTATTACAAGGTTGAGGACTATCTAACAGACAGAAAAGCATGGCCCAAACCAGATACTTAAATAGAGTAAAGATTCATATATTGTGTATTTTTTAATTTTATCTAGTTGACGCAGTTCTTGCAAGAAAACATATCAAAAGATTTATAACTAAATTTATAGTCTAAAGGATTCAATTTTTTTTTTCCTAAATAGAATTTGATAATGCTAAGGTGTATACAGTTTCGAAATGTTTTCTTGCAGAATTACACACTGTACATAACTGGTTTTTTTCCTCATTTTATTCTTTGTTTTGTGTTGCTTTATATAGATACTTAGATTTCTTGATCTTAAGTAGGTTAAGTATTATCATTTATCATTGTAATAAGCATATTTTTGTGAGAAAATGGCTGACTGTCGAGTTTCTTTCGGCGTTTCTTCTCGGCAGTGGCCTCTGTGAAACGCTAGTAGGGTTTGACTTGTAAAAGTGCCATTGCGGCCTACTTACAGAATAAAGTTCATTTTATTCATTTTATTCATTTTTTTATTCATTTTTCACAAGATTTTCTAATTGTAAGCAACGTAAGTACCTATACAAATATTATAGGTAATAATCGTCACTAAATACTTTAATATTTAAAGATGTTTGGTATGGCAGATATAAAAGTAATAGTTAATTAATTTTATGAAATAAAATATTTTTGGTTGTAGTATATTCCTACCTTCAAGACACTTGGTTTAGTTTGTTGCATGGGTGTAAGATGTTGCTTTCCCTTTCGATTTGGATATATTTTAATGAATGGTAATGGCACATTTATCCGTGTGTTGCAATGCACCAACCTTTTCAACAACATATTGTGTATGGCCCAATTCGTGAAAATTATTTTATTTGGAGGAAATTAAATGATTGTCTTCCCCGCGAAGAAAGGCGAAAACTTAAAATTCCGAGCACAGTTCGCGACATGGGATAACAATAAAACTCTTCTCGACTTTGGATTTCCTTTTCAATATTCGCTTGCTGTGCACGATAAGACGCCGACTTGCCAATGCTTGAGGGTTGAAGGACCTTATTTAGATCGGGTGTTAGCTCGCAGATTTTCCGAATCGTAATCACAAGCGCTTTGTAGTACGATACGAATTCTTATATTTAATCACCTGTTTAGAAATCGAGCAGTGTTTGTAAACCGACATTGTAGGTACTTATTCACTAATGACTATTGTTCCAATATCCCTCGCGGCGGACAGTAGCCATTATTATAGAGAACGAAGTTGAAATATACATTCAAGTTCGCAATAATATGAGCATTCTCAAGGCTACAAAAATAAATATACATTATTTATCTTACGGGGGCTACACATATACTTACACATTATTACATAAAAAGGTACATACATACATATCCGAACAAATTTTCATTCAAAACATATTCGTGTTTCACGCGTCATATTTACCTAAGCAAGCCTATCAATATTTAATAACAAGGCAACTGACAAATAGTAAATATATGTGTACCTACTAAGGTTTTTTAAAATTATTTTTCACACCTGCTATTCAGAAAAGAGTAATTGTTGCCCTCGAATGAAGAATCAAAGTCGTACTTTTCTTCCCTCATTTAGGGGCAACAATGACTCTTTTCCTTGTAGGTGTGAAAAGCAGTATGTGTCACATGGTAGCAAAATTAAAACAAGGCGTAAACACTTGAATCCCTCGCTACGCTCAAGATTCTACTTTAGAATCCCTCGCTACGCTCAGGATTCTATTGTAGAATCTTTCGCTTCATCAGGACTCAATATACCGCCCTCGCCGTAAATATATCATTTTGCTCCCTTGAGACACAATCTACTAGGTATTACTTAAGTGGAAGCACATAAACCAATATTGGCACACGGGTTACTGTAATTTCCCGATATTTACTAGGCAGACACTCTTCAAATAATATTACAGATAATAAGTACGGAACCCTAAAAAACGTATTTTACGAGATAATAGTACCTACATTTTGACGCAAGTGCAGAAGGTATATGTCATTTTTCACGACTTGCACGAGGGATAAGTCTCAGGATGAGTGAAAATGACACTTCCGCACGTGTATCAAACGACGTTTTTTAATACAGTTGCGAAAAAATATCAAAGAAACAAAAATAAAACAGTAAGTAACTAAAAGATACAACACAAAGCGTTTACACTTACCTCAATGATTTTATATGAGAAAAAGCACAAGGTATAAATGTTGAGTACAACGCCCTGATGAATTAAATTCCGAGTAAATGAAGGGTTATAATATAATAACGTAATTCAAATCAGCGTATTTACCTATTTTTGTAGCCATACAAAACTAGCGCTATTCGGTAGATCTCAAGTAATGGTAGGTAATATGCAGGTAGACTATTGAGCGCTTGCATTCCAATACACGAATAAATAATGTGTGAAATGGACTGATTCATCAGTAATTTTGCTTTTTGAATACGAGACACGAGAATATTCATCAACAAAATTTAAAAGTTAATACAATAATCGGAACATCTACACAGATTTATTTCGTAGATTAACTTTTTTTTGTACCTATCTCAATTAATGTTATTTTTAACTGTGAACAAGGTCTTTATCGCGTTGTTATGCGATATCCATGGTCTCCACAGGATAACGTCATTAGGTATATTTCGCATAGTCCAAATAAGTCTATAAATTTTACACACATTATAGTAACTATAATCACGAAAGTTTAAATCATAGACATGATCACATCGCAGACATGAATTACTCTTACTAGAATAGGGATAATTTTTATTAGACAACTTTTTCGTTACTGTGACAGATTATTAGTTATGATACTTATGATAAGAATTGAGAATGGTGATTCTTCTTAAATAACCATATTTACTTCTTGACAAATTCTTACATGGCAACTAGGTGTGTCAGAAGCATATAGTCTTTGGCAACTGGTAGAGCAACAAGATTACTATTACATATTATTATTATATTTTTAGCAACTGGCTACAAAACTCAGTTGCCATTGCAGCCGTAGGGTATTCATCGCCAACGATTTCCTAGCTTAGCTCGTAGTCGTAACCGTGGTATTTCTGCTTTTAGAGGAAAGCGCATATCACGCGCGATCTGGTGGATTTATGGCGGCAGCGAAAGTGATAAAAATCTTGAGAGGCTGGAGAGATGAAATATACCTTCTATTTAAGATGAGACACTATTAGACATTACTCCCACATGAAGTCTTAAATATGATAATGAACGCGATGCTAAGAGCAGGTAGTTGACCTATTAATTTGCTTACCCTTCTCATTGTCTGAAACTTGACACACCGTCATACTAATTAATAATGGAAATGTCAATTATGTTTTTATGACAGCAGAGGTTTTTAGCACATTTCTACCTAAACCTTGTTATTTCGAGTATTTATTTTAGCATAGGGTTGTAAGCAGAGAAGCCAATTCGTAGAAACCGTAGAAACTTCCACATTTAAAATTTTCGTAGGACCAAAATGGTTTATACCGACAAGTGGTATCGTTCGAATCAGCATCACACAAGCATGCTTGGTCTACTGATTATCAAAATGCATGTTGTCTTTAACTAAAGTGCTGGAATAAGACTTTATGACGTCACAAAGATTTAGTGTTAGATTTCGTCGATTATTGCAAAAACTATTTAGCCGATTTAAGCAAACGAGATGTCATATGATAGGGTATTTACATGATTCATACAAAATATACAGCCTTCATCAACCTAAAAAAGTGAATATTAAGCAAATACAAATTTATTTTAAATGTAAATAAATGTAAGGAAAATATATGCCATATCGGTATCCAATGTTTCAGTCAAATCAATTACACTACTAAAAGTGGATATCGCTTATTTGAAAGCAAAGTCTGGGTTTAGTCATGTTTAAAATTTCTGGTAAAATCAATATAAATTAATGAGTGGTAGAATGTAAGTAAAAATAAATTTGGTTATTGTTAAATTTTTATTTAATATTTTATTACATGTTTTATTCAGTATGTCAATCACTATATTACATGTCGTTTGTTTGCTAAATGGTTTTTGCAATAATCAACAAAATCTAACACCAAGTCGGGCATTCCACCACTTTAAGCGGGTATTACACTGTCCTGAATTCAGAACGTTTAGAGCGGTACGTACCATGTTAGAGCTAGATGCTTCAACTCCCCTCCCCTAGTCAGGATTCTGAATTCAGGACAGTGTAATACTCACTTTAGGAAGCGACAACATGCATTTTGATAATCAGTAGCCCATACTGATTCCAACAATATAATTAGACGGTATAACCCTTTTCAGTCCTACGAAAGTTGCTATTCTTCAACTTGGCCACTTCACTATGTGTGTAACGCGGATCAGACCACAACAATAAGCTCTTTGAGGAGACTTGTTGAATCATATTAAGTTGAACTGATACACAGGTATATTAAATAAATTACAGCAGTTAATTGGTATACAAGTACACGTGATGGGAAGCGTGGGGCGGGTGCTCAAACAGGTCTGCATGTGAAATGTACATGATGGTGTGTGAGTGAGCTCGAGTAACACAAGTGTATTTAGTACCTAAGAGAAGTCGAAGCTCAGACAGGCGGACGCCTACCATAAAGTATACCCGAGTAACTATATACATTATACCTTACGCGGTTTTTCTGTTCAGTAGGTATCTCGTTAGAAGGTTACAACAAGTTTGTCATATTACAAATAAATATTGTACTGATGTCCTATTTTCTACCTGGCATGCACAATAAATAATGCAAAGCGGTGGAATACTTTCGTTTCGTTTGATATTTTGGAACCAAATTCAAAAATGAAAGCCTGAATTGAAGCCATTCCAATAACGTCAGGTAGGTACGCTATTCGCCTTGTAATCATGGACAATATAAAGTTTATCGTGTCAACTCTAGGATACTGTCAAGTTTCATTCGAGTAAAACAATATGTTACTCCATTCGTTAGCACTGAAAGTACGCGGAAGCAATCATAACTCTTAGAAGCATTCATCTCAAACTGTAGAATATAAAGCTTCGGATTGCAATGTATCTTAAAGAATTTCGAAGCGATTTGCTACGCGGGTGCCTTTTAATTAAAATAAAGTGAATGAAATAGAAAGAAGTAGAAGGTAGGGTATAGGATGCCAGCAATCGTGTCTGGAGCTAAGAGAGATAGCCAGTAATATAACCGGAAGTTGAATCTCTGTCCGGGCTCATGGTACTACATCATAAACAAATCGCTTTTCGTGTATTCACATTCTCTTTTGAAAAGTTTTTACTAATAAGGTTTATAAGAAACGCAGCAGAAGTTTATCGATTGTAACTGTCATGCCATGTGCCGTCTAAAAGATGGAGAAGAGAACCTTTGAAGCAGCTTTTCCAACAATGGAGTAGACAACACGCACGGTCTCCGCCCGCTGTGCGATTATCTACGAAACAGGGCAACATCAGGTCATCCTCCATACCATCGCACACTACACAATGCACATCATCAGGGTGGAGTGTCCGGTGGGCAGGTAGCTACAGGTGACAACGTACGTGCTGATTGGATATGTTGATGTGTTCGTGGAGAAACAATACGTTCAGGTGCGATTTTCTGTCTGGTTTGAAGATGTCAATTAATTGGTCACGTCAAGCATGCCAACAATTTTGTAGAGCCAATTCGAACCTTCCTTTTGGTTATTTGAGATTGTGGTTTAGACTATTATTAGCCAATATTAATATTTTCGCTAATTACATATAAACTTATACATTTCTATTACTGTTGTAATTTTATATTCTTGAATATCTATTCAAAATTTAATACTGTACCTACATTTAAAAAAATAGGAGAAAAATGAAAATTTTATCTTTTAAAGAAAAAACCAATATTATGTCTACCAACTCAAATTGGTATGGCGCCTCGCAAAAATATTAGGTAGGTATATTATAATTAATTTAGGAAATAATTTATTAGGGAACAAAGATTAGACATGGATTTCAAAGAAGTTGAGGAAACTGAATGTTTTGTACTCCTCTCTCTGAATTCATCCATAATTTAACAAAAAAGTGCACGTAATTATTTCAGAATTTCGTTTATTTTATTCCATCGTGGGACGTTCTTACATAAATTTCGCCTATCATAAGGTAAACTTTATTGTGTGTCAAATTTAGTCGTAAAAGTTATATGGGTAAGTTTCGTCGCACAATGGAGTAAAAATAGTAGTTTATGCAACTGGTACATAATGAGGGGCATTAAAACACGAGTGTGTTTTATGAAACGAGCCGAAGGCGAGTTTCATAATAAGGTCACACGAGTGTTTTAATGCCTAATTATGTACAGTTGCATACATTACTTTATCTACACACATATTATAATTACTCTAAGATGGGTTCAGAAACCGTAGTAAATAAATACAATAATTGTGTTAATACAACCTTTTTTGCACGGTTGCGGAAATATCGAAATCAGAACTGGCAACAGATACCTGAATGTTATTTTAAAAAGTAAAGAGTCCTTATTCTGATGTGATCAAGTCGTTCTAGCTCAAATTTCGTGCGATATATACTAAAAAAACATCGAGCTGACATTTCGCATCGACTGAATTTGAATTTTCAGTGATACTAGAATAGGGACATGTCAACTTTGACATTTAAATTTTGACAGTTTTGTTTGACGTAATATTTTAACATCATATATGAGATTAAAATGAAATATTTTATTACTGCTGTAGCCTTAGCCACAGATAAGAAAATTGCCATAAATTCATTGAATGTTGAAATGAGAGCCGTTTTCTACGGTTTCCGAACGCATATTAGAGGATTTATGATATGTGTGTAGATAAAATACATTCTGTTATAGACGAATTTAAGTCCTGAACTGTGTGTATTTTTTTTGTATTCATCCGATATCAATTATATATCCATTAAAGATTTGTTAAGGTTATTTAAAAAAATTGCGCCTGATTTTTGTTAAGTATAAGTAGGTAACTACTTTCTAAAAGAACATAAATAAATGTGAAAAGTAGAAGAACGAACATTAAATGCTAATTTGATATTTAATTTTGAGTGATGCTTCAAGCATGACATTAATTTATGAAGTTAAAATGTGTTTGTTTAGTATTCTTAGTTAGTAATGCGGCATCCTGATAGTTGCGTGTTAGGAAATTATGATAACAGTTGTATGAGCTCACCAAGATTTTCTGCACTGGCGTTGACGTCATACCGGTGCGCCGGCTTGGAGTGCGCGTGCGGCGCGGGCGAGTGCAGCGACGTGCTCTTGTGCCGGCGGATCGTCGGCAGCCGCGACACGAATGACGCGTTATTCTTGAACGACGCGCTCATCACCCTGCTGTCAAACAAATGGTTCGTTACTCCTGCATATCAATCGGACCTCTTTAACCACTTTGAAAGCACTTATACCTGGTCTGCGGACTGGGAAGAGGGATCTGATGTATCTTCCAGGTAGCCACGCTCATCGAGTGCTCGTCAGCTGCGTAGCAGCGCCAAAGCGCCTGAATGAGGGTAGCTGCTGGTTGCCGCCTCCTTATCATATGTTTTTGTCTTTGCTGCTGTTGCACTTTTAATGCGAAACCTGAGCCTAAGATACCCTGATGAAAATATGTTTCATTTTAATAACGTATATTTTGTACAAATTCAGCAAGCAAAGAGCTAATTTGAGTAAATGAATCTCACAGCAGGGAGCGCGAAGAAAGATATTCCGAGTAGCGCGCAGAATGAAGCAATGAACTTCCCTTGCCAGGTCTGAGGCACCATGTCGCCGTACCCCACAGTGCACAGTGTGATCTGGCAACAAAATATACTACGTAAACATCCAGTAACCTTCGTCGTACTGAGGAGGCTTTTAACGGTATACTTAAATGACGCATGCCAAAGTATCTGCATCTATTGTCGCTGTTATTACAAGGGGTTAGACACGCGATCGATAATCACGAGCATTTTGTCATAACAAATTAAGTCAACCAAAGTGAGTTTACGTGAATTTTACCTAAAGTTTTAGATTGAAATACTTCAGAAACATTTAACGTCTGATTGGTTACTATATGGAAACAGTACTTTTTTTGTTAAAAATGGGATCGCTCTTGGCCAACATCTAGCCAGGGGGCAAAGATGAGGCCGACAATGAAGCGAGCTCACCCAGAAGATGCCTATTCACTCGTGCCTTAAAAAGGTCTAGGTACATCACTCTATTTATATCTCAATTACAGTATGCATAATAATAAAACATAAAAACACGAATAATGTAGCTTTATACTTACTACTCCCCACCATAATGCTTCGGCAAAGTTTTTAAATTTTGTATGTTCGACATCTTTCTCTGCTAAGTAAACCAAAAATGATGCAAAAATAAGGCCCAGGAATCCTATGTACAATGTAGTTATCAGCTCCTGAAAATAAAAATCTAATTAGGTCACTATTTTTAGTCATACGTAATACGACAATTAGCATCACGAACTACACGTACACGTGGCTCGTAGATGACAGATACTCGTACCGACATTATTATCCGTCCGTGCCTACATAATAATTTACAAATTTCTTATATTTTGGGTATCTTTGGATAGATATAAAATTTAGAACAAATAAATTGTATAGAATTTCCGTACGAAGTGTGCGCGTTTTATTCGCTCTTGAGTGTATCTGATATGAGAACGCTTTCTTAGTAAAATTCCATCAGTCAATCTATTCCAAGAATCAATTCTTTAACCACTACTCCAGTAGAGGGACCGGAGTTTTGTCCTAAACGTTTTGATAATTCTAATGTTGGAAAATTGTTAAAATAAAAACTTATATTATTACGTATATACCTTTTTCTAATTGACTGGATATAACAGAGTTTGAAGTAGGTATGTATATTTCTGTGAATTTGTTTTTATAAAATAACGTTTAATTTAGCCCAAAAACATAAGCAAGCTTTCTTCTATTTTTCTGAAATTAATCAACGTTATTTATGTTTAAAAAATTGCAAGTTGAAAAAAGTGCTCCGCTTAATTCCCTAGGATACTATCAATAAATACATATTATTTATTTTCATATCGGTTTTAAGTCAGTTGATATGTTTTTAGATACCTTTTTAGGGTTCCGCAGCCAAAATGGCGAAAACAGAACACTTATAGATTCGTCATGTCTGTCCGTCCGTATGTCACAGCAGCATTTACTCGTAGACTATAAGCACTACACTACAATTATGATTTTTTCTATTTACTTAGGAGTGTGGGGTGTCTATGGATATTTAAAAATGATGTAGAGGTTTCTAAAAAAAAACCAAAAAGTTAACCGTTGGTGAGCTGTCAAAGTCGTAAAAACTGTCCCCCCCTCTAATTTAAAACTATGAAGATAAATTTCTGAAAAAAAATTGTGGGGATGTACATTAATAAATACTTTAACCGAAAATTGTTTGGAACGAGCTAGGGCTAAGGGTTTTTGAGTTATAGCTGAAAAACTGTCTTGCCTAAACAAAAGGTTGTAAGTGCCGTGAGTTCTTTGATATAGCTACGACCTTTTTTGATTCATTCATTCACGCATTGGCCGGTTATTTAATTAATAGTAGTTTATGCAACTGGTACATAATGAGGGGCATTAGAACACGAGTGTTTTAATGCCTAATTATGTACAGTTGCATACATAACTTTATGTCACACCTGGCCATAAAGCTGCAATTACCGCACGCTCCGCGCGCGGGAAACCCCACTTCCTGGCCAGGGGGTGACATAAAATGTTGTATTTAACACGGGCGGTAATAAAGAAAGCCTCAGATCACATATTTATCGCCCTTGCCTTCGGCTCGGGCGTCAAATACCTGCGATCTGAGACATTCTTTGTTTTACCGCCCTTGTTAAGTGATGTACTATTTAGTTAGTAGTAGAGATTTTAATCAGCCCTTCATTGACAATGAGTAGGTACAGATTGACGGTGATGATGACGGTGACGATGATCAGACGGTGGTGAGGTGAAAAATTGCGTGTTCCGCTCGGCAGCAAAGTTGTTCGGCGTCTCGTGTCTAGATAACCTGGCTACGATCAGGACTTTTGAACCACGAGCGAAGCGAATTTTACAGTCAATCGCTAACTTGGCTTTCAACACAATTGACAACATTTCAAATTTTCAAGTTGGCCTTTTTATGTCCTAGATCGATAGAAAATGAAATTTTAAGGTCCACGTGTTTTTTTATTTCTCCCGAAATCCTAATTTTCATTCAAAAATTATATCTTATCCAAAAGTAGCGAATCGTAAGTGAATTATGACGTAATCTTTATGAATTACCTATGTTTGACAGCACTGCTCCTTAACAGTCGTAGGAATGACGTCCCACTTCTGTTTTATACATTTTGGCGATTTTCAAGCGAAGAAAAAAAATCTAAAAACGTATACGTAAACGTATAGTATTACGTTCAGGTAGCATATTTACCGAAATGGTTTTCGATTTAGGCATCATTATAAATTTTGAAATGTTGTCAATTAAGCACTCACGCGAAAAACAACATCAAGCTTTGCTAATAAATAGCTATTGTTTGAAGCAGTAAGTATCTGATTTATTAAAATAAATTTGTCAGGCAGATGCGTCCGCTAACGAAATTACAATTTCAATTTTGAATTTTTCACTTTAAATTATTTATTAAAATAAAACGATGTATACAAATGTGTAACGGGAATTAAAAAATAGTAATAAATCTAAAAACTATACACCTAAAGCAGTAAGTAAATCTGTTTCAGCAACAAGTACATAAGGTTTGAGTGTTCATCATAATTGCGGGGAGAGAAAGAAAGGCGCTGTCATCGTCAGCCCGATACATTATGCCTTCCGTCCATCACACAATAGCCTTTCCGGCAAGTCGTTTGTCGAGGTCGACACAAACGTCCCTCTTAATTTGGTTCACGATTGTTGTTATAATTATTTACGTACAATTCTAGCTAAGGTTTGTTATTTTAAATATGTAAAAATTAGGAGATGATCTTATAAAAATTGAACCAGCCCCAATACTTAGTGTAAGCTCAATAAAGCTTGTGTTATACTATGTAGGCAGGTACTAGTTGCACTAGATGACGACATACCGTAAAATGGGGTGAGTAGGCACAAAACCGAAGTTCAAACTCGGATAAAAGTTTATTTTTGTATGTGGCACATTGATTTATTTACAAAAAAAAGTATTCCAGCGTTGTGAGATTGGAGCGAAGTGCGGGCAACACATCCATTTGACACCAATAAAGGCAATAAGACATTAACCCTTTGACCGCCAAGAACCTATAAAGTGGTTGTGTGTCTACGTGCCCACCACGCCAACAACCACTTAAAAGGTCGGAGTGAAGGTGTACTTTGATCATGATCATGAATAAAATCATTTATGAACTGTTTTAATTTGTTTTTATTGGTTTAGACATTACACCAAAAAAATAGTGCTTGGCGTACTGGGCACGACGACACACTATCGCTTTGGCGGTCAAAGGGTTAATATGTGGAGATAAATTGGCCACCACGAAAGTTATTTTATGAAGTTAGGAATTAATTTAGCTACCTACGGCGTCCGTCGAAATGTAAATATTGATAATATCGCAGCCGAAACAGTGGTAAGAGGAAAGAACGAGCAGAAACTAAATATTCTCAAAGTCTGTTTTATTTGTTAGATAAATGTCGTAATAAAATTCAAAAGTTTCTCTTCTCTTTTTGTATGTTGTAAATAAGATAATTTGGTTGTCGTGTCGACACAAAAGAAGTGAAAAAGTAACAGCAACAATGACCGATAAAAGTTTTGAGAAATCCTGCTCGACGTCCCAGTGTTATTGTGGGATGATGGAGACCCCTTTTAAATTATTCCAGAAAATATTTACGTTTAATATTTTTGTCATACTCGTTTCCCTTATCCATTTATTGCTGAGATTACACAAAGTGGAGTTCATTGCGGCACATACTTAGGTATTATCGTAGCGGGTTAAATTAATAAATTTAGCAATTTCTTTCAGAAAAGAAAGTAAGTATTACATTTTAACATATAATGATGGTCAAACTATCCCAACTGAATACACGCTGTCGTCAAAAATATGTAAATAGTTGCTATCGAGATCAACGGTATTTCGATTTCATCTTTTACACTATTGTCATTTGAAAATGGTCATGGTGCGGACTGCGGATAGTATTTTTAAAATTTTCGATGTTATAAAGGGTTCAAAGCGGTTTTGATAGCGAGTTATTTTTAAGCAGCTGCGGTGCGGAGTTGATCAATGTGTAACATGCCATAAAAATGCCACGTATGGAAATTGTTCTACAAACTGTTGTGTTCGCATTAAGGCGCGGATGGGCAAGCTATCACCATACAAACATTGTGCAAGTTTTTCTTCGCTTATGTTTGCATTACACTTATGATTTTTGGTCAGTATGCTTATTTTTCTGTTAGCCAGAACCTGGAGAATTTTTTTTTATTTTTATTTTTTTATTTTTTTTTATTCTTGACATTCTTCGTATATCCAATATTAAAAAGCAAAAAAATATATATCCGGAAGTGCTAAAACCGACGAATAAAACTTGCACAGAGTTTGTATGGGGAAGGCCTTGCCTTACCTCGCGCCTTAAATCGCAGAGCAGTGAAAAACAAGATCCAAGTCGATTATCGAGTTACTTGCAAAGCTTGGATGTTTTTATTCACTTAAGAAAAATGGAGTTGGTAGATTTCCCTAGGGTGTATTCCCCGAGATATCTACCACTACCATAGGTGTCTTCGCAGTTTTGAAAATATGATTAATTCGACGAGTAAACCGATGGTTTCCTTATAGAACCATGTAAGTATTGCTTTTCTGAGTAAGTATAAGTATTATATGTACATTGGAAGGTACAATATCCATAGCGTACTGGAGCTCGGTACGCTATAGTACATAGTAAAAATAGTTATATAAAAACGTAATCCCCACACCAGAAACTAAGTCTGCATTTGCTAAGAGGCAATATTTAGATCAATAGCCATAGATATCTCACGGGTGAAAACGTAGAATATCAACATCACACAAACATACTCGCGCAAGCACGCACACATACTCACACAACAGGCACACATACATACACACACACACACAGCACACAGAGAGAGAGAGAGAGAGAGAGACCATGAGACCATTTTTAGATATCTTATGTTATCTTAATCAATTACGAGTATTTTCGTTTTGTTTTCTTTTCTTTTTCGTGTTAAATTTATGTTTCTTCATTTATACGCCAGCAGGAGAAGGTGAGAGCTGAAACATTTACTGGACTAGAAGTCCCAACATCTTGAAATGCTCTTCTTTAAACTATGCTCTCTCTTCCTCTTAAGTAATTAAAATATCCCACCTAACTATGTTGATATTATATATTGTTAAACTCGGAAGAGCGGTCTTGACACAGGCATCTTGATTGCTTAAAAAGAGACACCACCAGCCCGAATACCGTAAAGTTTTTTTTTTAAATTAAAAATGGGATCGCTCTTGGCCAGCATCTAGCCAGGGGGCAAAGATGAGGCCGACGATGAAGCGAGCGAGCGAATACATAATTTAATCACTAGAGAGTGCCTATAATTATCTATACTACAAAATAAGTGCTTTAATTGTATTCGAATGCATATAGATATACATATATGTACCTAAGTCTATTTAATTATTATAAAAGTCTATTTCTTTGTAGAATCAACCGGTCGACATTATTACATACCAAACGAGGTTCCTGTCAATGCAGTTCGTGAGTAACATATAGTATATTTTTTGCACAGAAATTCTGATATCTCTCTCATTCTCTCTCTGTTTTTTTTTAAACTATGCGTATACAAGTTCTATGCAAGAAACAAATTATCGCTCCATACATTTTACTAAGAGCTTCTTAATAATTAAACAGAGTAAGTATATATAGTCCATTTCTGAACGAAAATGTCCAATTATGATAACGGACTTTTTTATCGTGATTATTTTATTTCACGGCTGTCGATAGTACAAGTTAATGAAATCTTTATGTTGCATGAGATGCTAACACTGCAGAAGTTGATAAAACGCAATAAAACTGGATATAAAAACGTCATAAAACAAGATCTGTTTTCCCCTTTTCATCAACCCTACTTTCAATCCTGTCTTCGTTGGTGTATTTGTAGGTAGGTTATTATTATTTTGGTGCTTCATGCCGCAAAAGCTATTACTTATGTCAAAACCACTGCACGACCGACTTTAAATCATGCAAATTAGGCGACTTCCTGATTTGTCGGTGCGGAGGCAGTACGATATGAGAAAAGTGTCAAATGTCAGTGTCAGCTGTCAGTCGACGCGATACCATTTTTTACTACGCCCCTACATTTAAATGAGTGCTTCCTGACTGGCGCGGGACGCGCGGTAGCGGGACGATTCGAAGGCGGTACTGCTGCGCTTCTGCGCATGATATTACTACTGCGCAAACGTAATACTGACAGTATTATGTCAAGTGAGAATCTTTGCGACGTCAGTAAGTTTACGTCAAAGAAGAAAATGTCACATATCGATCCCGCCCCGCCAAGTCAGGAAGTCACCTTAGAAACCGTAGGAAAATGACCGCATGCAGTGCAGAAGAGTGGCAGTGCTGTGATTACCACCGCCACTGAAGCAGAATGCTCCGTTTTACACTATTGAGTGCTGTAACTAGGTAACATTAGACATAAATATGACAGAATACTTTTTCATTTCTCATACTCTGAAAGTGGGTCATTGTTCATCTAAGTAGCGTGCTGAAAGTGGTCCATTTCTGCTCTAGAGCAGAAAAGTATTAAAAAAAAATTGTATGGTGAATCGGATTTAAATTGGGCAACGGCACTAACCTATACAGCCACATAGTACAGATTCTACAGAGATCCTTTACTTTTTCAAATGCCTGACTGCTTACCATAAACAAACTCCTTAATTTGTTTGTTTGTTTTTTTTTTGCCACAGTCTAATCAATATGTCGAGTGTGATCAATAGTTTGTGGCAGATAAAAAAAGGGAAACTATGACAAGGACAACAAATCATATGTCTCTCTCTGTCGCTCTTATATAAAGTTGTATATGACCATCTCGTTTAGTAGGTATTATTATTTGATGTCGAGTCTAATTAGTCTGAGTGTAAGCCGATATTTTTTTTATTAAAAATAAATGGAATAAATTGGTCCATACACAAACACCATTAACGTCAGTCAACAGTTCCCGCCAAAATGTTTTTTTCACTGATTCAGAAAATGTTGGTACATATTTCTATTGTTATTGAATTTAACAAGTATTTCGCGTTGCAAATAACACAGTTCCTAATTTTTACATCATGTCAATCTGGGTTCGCCGCATATTATTTTACATCTTCTCTTTTGTGAAAAATGAAACGAAAATGTGAATATTTGATTTTTTTTGTCTACGAAGCTGGAGGTCCCGGGTTCGATTCCCGGTCAGGGCATGTATTCAAGTGTGCATTTATCCATGTATGCATATCGTCGCGTTAGTACAAGCTTTGCTTGGTTTGGGACTAGGTCGATTTTAGTGTAAGTTTGTCCACAAATATTTTTTTATTTTTAAATATTTTACTTTCCTCGTATTCGAAATGAAAAGCAGAGTGTTTAACTCGGGTGAAACCACCCATTTCAGCCTCGAACTATTGGCGCTCTCACTTCGTTCGAGCGCCAAAATATCTCGGCAGAAATGGGTGGCTTTCAGCCCTAGGTTAACAATCTACTATTTAATCATACATTTTTAATTATGAAATTTTATGATACTTACTGCTTGGTTGCAAGTAAGCCCATTTCATTGGGAGAGGATATACTAATATACCTAGTAGGTACTTTATCTTGTTCGGCTTCGAAGGAAAGGAAAAGGATGAAGGGACCCCGACTCCGTTTACTCGACATTCTTCTTTGTCTTTGTTTGTGAATTAGCTAATACATGCATGCAGTGAACGGAACGATGGTGGTTTATTCAGTTAATTCGCTTTTCCAAAGGGTCTTGCTGGTTTAACAAGTCACCCCTAGCTGAAAATCTAGTTTTCTTCCATAGGTATGATTATTTATCTTCTTACACGATATTTGCGAATTTTTAATTTAATATGCTCTTAGTTTAATACTAAATATAGTTATGTATTTCCTTTTCAGAACAAATCCTTAACATATCAGCGTTTTATCCCAAGGATGTCGGCGTAGGCACTAGTTTTTGCGGCAGATGCTGCCATTTGGGCCCTTTTTAACCATATCGACAATTTTCAACTGAAAATGTCAATTTGCTGTAAATTGCTGAGTCTATAATTAATGATGCTCGCTGGGTACTATTGATAGTAGTAGGTACAGTCAAGGGCACCAATATGTATACACTTTTTCACCTTATTGCATTGAAATAAGGTCCAAAAGTGTATACATATTTATGCCCTTGACTGTACAATATAGACCAACCCAAGAAGTACCTACCTGAATCACCTTAGTTTAGATTATTACCTTTTCATGTTTATGGTAGTTAGTCACGACTTTCGTATGCGACACATCTTCAAGGTTTCTAGATTAACTTTTTCATTTCAAAATGTTAGTTTCTATTTTTTCCATTTTTTTGTTAATCGGTTGCCCAGAAAATAACTTTTGGCACGTTTGATAAATAAATTTCGATTATGAAGTTTCATGTAGGTTGACTATAAGGTAGATTCTTGCTTGCGTTCATTTAACAGAATTTGGCCTTACAGTTTCGGACGTAGGTAGCTTTATGCTACATTTATAACAAATATGAGTATAAACTTATTGTATGTGTACCTATTTTATGTAAGTAAGGAGTTTTGTGTAAGAAAGGAACAATAAGAATACGAAATATGAGAGGCAGTTCTCTATAGATTTCAAGTAAAGTTATTTGATTAGGTACTTTGTCTGTAGGCAGCCTCAGTTGTTAATAATAACAAAATATATAGTTTACAAAAAAAAATACTTCACTGTCTTTCGGTGTTGGTGCGAACGGAGGCAAAAAAAACAATGACCCTCGTGTTGTTTATAAGTTAAATGTCGCGAATATTATGCGCATTGTTGTCAAAACAGCGCTTATCGGATTTTTGCGCAATAATATTTTAATATTTACACAATGTAAATGTCATGTTGAATAAATTGGTAGTAGGTGCGTTTGTACAGCTTAGCTCACGACATGAGCGCTGGAAGACAAGTTTCTAACTAGGTTGTTAGTTCAACGGTTTTGGAGTATCTATACAAAAGAGCGAGAAATGTGACGGGCAGTCCGCTTATTCTCTGCAATGTGATCATGCAACTTTAACATGAACCAATTGTGTAGACATCGAGTCCGGCTTATGTTCGGTTGTGCCCCGTCGGAAATTGCGGTCGGTCCCGCCATGCTTACTCAGCATGGTTATGCAAGAAAGCGATCAAGCCTCGCTAATAGGCCCTGCTCGGTAGGTCGGTTTAGGTTCGGGTTTTTCTGTGGACACAACTGAAGCCTAATGTTTTGGCCAACCAAAATAACGGAACGCTGCTTATGCGCATGATGACTCCAAAGTCATCATGCGCATAAGCAGCGTTCCGTTTCCATAAACCTAATTAAAACGTACCTTTTTGAGTGTGACACAACGCCGTAAATCACCATCATCATGTTTTTTGTAAAATTCATGTCAGCGGCAATAATTGATTTTCTATATCCTTTTCTATATTTCTGCACTTCAATCTCCGTATGATGTTGCTCATCATTACTCATCTCCTCTAAAGGTTGACAGAAAATGAATTGTATCACAATGAAATTTTTACCTTACATGTGTTGTCTAGATGTTGATTCTACAACCATTGCAGTGTGGCAAATTATTGTTCGCTGTATACTTTAAAAACTATATGCCTTATTCGTCTAAAAATATAACTATAAAATATAAGTTGCAGTCCACTGGGTTACAACGCTGTTATTTAGTTTCACATCTAAAATGCTACTCAGTGTATAAACGTCAGCCAAGTAGCGGCCGCACTCACGATCAACTTGTCATAAAAACGAGCCGGAAGGGACCGTTAATTCTGTGTCACATAATTCTTTTCCTTGCGAGAAATTTCGCACCTCATACGGTCCCGAGAGTGAGTGTTTTCAACGTCCCGGCTCGTTATCCGCCTCAAAGCAATGTACGGCGCAGTGAAATAGTATGAAACACTTGTTCCAACTAACTGATTGTTTGTATCTAGCTTGTGTTTATAGGTAATGCATATTCAGGTTGCGTGTAGCGCAGCGCTCGTCGCGTCAGACTCATACTAAACCACTTCCATTTAAACCGTTATTAGCTAATGTACTTGGTATTCTCTACGCTAACTAGTTATCTCAAATAATATGGAACACTAAAGACGTCGCCGTAGACGGTACAGTAGAGTAGACGTTATCTTAAATGTTTTCACTAATCCACACTTAAGTCTAACTTGGCACTGGCAGGATCTTAAACTTACTTAAATTTAAAAACCGCAATCCACTCGCAGTTGCGGGCAACATCTTTATGCCTGCCGAACTGAATACTAACAAACATGATTTTAAGTATACATTATATTATAGTTAGAATGAAAAATATTTTCACCTTGTATCTAGTTGACCTCCGGGCCAGGCCCAGCTTCACTAGGCAGTGTCCACTGGCTAAATAAGCAGACAAA
Source organism: Cenopis cana (assembly GCA_951800055.1). NCBI lineage: Eukaryota > Metazoa > Arthropoda > Insecta > Lepidoptera > Tortricidae > Cenopis > Cenopis cana. Next base: position 7,627,652 of record OX637476.1, on the reverse strand, counting down.
TTTAAACTTTACATCTAGATATTCAAGGTCTATGTATTCGTGTGCTAAACTATTTTTTATAAATAATTTTAAGTCTCATTTTAGAGGAAAAAATTAAGATCTATCGCAACTGGAAAATAAGTTTTTGTAGGTATCGAAGTATTTAACGCCAGCTGGTCTTTCCTCAATTGTTCGGAATATAAATCAGTCAACGCCAAGCATTTGTTTTTAATCAGTTTGCTTTGTTAAAATAAAAATGTGTGTTTAATCTTTCGTCTCGTAATTACTTGTAACGACTGATTTTCAGAGTAAAGAAATAATTATGATTAGTTCAGCAGTAAACGAGTTCATACATTTTAGGTAAAAGTAATTATTGTTTTAAGGCTAGGGTATGCCCCAGATGCTAGATTTTGAAACGCTCTGAATTGAGCCAGTGTAAAAATCTGAAAAAAATATATGTGTAGTGTTGGCGGGATCGTTGGGGGTGACTTCAGCGAAAGCAGCAGTTGCAGTATGAAGTTGTTTATTTATCGGTTGACAGATCGTGTACAGAAGTATATCAAAAAGTAGGCAACACTTATTTTTATTCACGTCCGAGCGCCGACCCACAGAAGCAGGAGCGTCCGCCGAAGCGTAAACAAACCGCGGGCTAGTATGAGCAAGTCACCGAACGTCCCACAAGTGGAAGCGAGCAGAGAGCAATATCATAGGAAGCCGTGTGCCTTGTTACAAATAGATTTCTATTCGTATTAGAATTCAATTAACAATAATCAACTAGGAGTCCTATATATTCTACGATGAACAAACGCTTGCGCGATCTATCTTACGTGTAGCGCCATCTAGTGAGCAGTTGGGTAGGCTGTCCTTCCGTTCTTGCTATTCGTTGAATGTTGCTATTGCAGTGCTGTTTGTTGTTTATTGTGTGTTACAATCTCCCCCTCAGTTTCTTGAGGTCGCCCCGACCAAGAAACTGGAAGAGCAGGTTATTGTTTCCGTGGTCGGCCTGTGCCTCGTTTCGTTCTGCTGGAGTCAGTAAGCGGCTCGCGTACTCTACAGCGTGTTCTTCAGCGCCCTCCCCCTGGACCGAAACTGCGCTGAGGCCATAACCGCTTACGTCTGTCTTTATCACGTATGGATTCGTCTCATCCGCTTGTCTCAAGGCAGGTGATAATGTAGTGACATTGTTCGATATCCCGTTCCACCACGTAACAGCATCGTCCTTCAGCACGAGCGGTAGACTCTCCAGTGCATCCTCGTCGCTCATGTTCTCCACTCGTTTGAAACATAACGCCGCAGTTAAAAATGTTTTGACGAGCGTAGGGTCTCTCTCCCCATTGTAGGTGAAGTTGGCCAACGCAAAAGATGTTGAACGCGCCGGCACCGCAGCAGGTGCAGGAGGAGCTGCAGCGCGCGCCCCCGCAAGAACACCAATCAGCTGCTGGAACTGTTCTTCCGACAAGTTAACTCCCATCTTCCTTTTATAAACAACTTTCTTCGGCTGTATTTTTGTCGAAGTCACACGTCCAGACTTCGTTACGACGTACCCCGTCTTCGAAGTGCCCGCGTTGGACGCCAGATTGTAGTGTTGGCGGGATCGTTGGGGGTGACTTCAGCGAAAGCAGCAGTTGCAGTATGAAGTTGTTTATTTATCGGTTGACAGATCGTGTACAGAAGTATATCAAAAAGTAGGCAACACTTATTTTTATTCACGTCCGAGCGCCGACCCACAGAAGCAGGAGCGTCCGCCGAAGCGTAAACAAACCGCGGGCTAGTATGAGCAAGTCACCGAACGTCCCACAAGTGGAAGCGAGCAGAGAGCAATATCATAGGAAGCCGTGTGCCTTGTTACAAATAGATTTCTATTCGTATTAGAATTCAATTAACAATAATCAACTAGGAGTCCTATATATTCTACGATGAACAAACGCTTGCGCGATCTATCTTACGTGTAGCGCCATCTAGTGAGCAGTTGGGTAGGCTGTCCTTCCGTTCTTGCTATTCGTTGAATGTTGCTATTGCAGTGCTGTTTGTTGTTTATTGTGTGTTACATATGGGTCAGGCCGTAGATTTTGCCACTTTTTGTATAACCTAACTCTCCGCCTCTTTTTTTTCTAACTTTATTAATGACTATATATTAATCAACTACTGCATTTTATTCCCCAAGAAATGGTGAACCATGGTCACTAGAGATATTTCAATAAACTCATAAGCTTGGAAAGTTATGCCGATATATTTGTCAAAAAAGGGCGAAAATTTCATAAAAATCGCGAATCCGCCTTGGTAGTAGTGCACTTTGAGCGATCATAAAATTGAAACAATACCTATTTCTGGTTATCTGTTTGATTTGACTTTATGATATAATAGTTACCTATACCCCTTTTAAATATCGTTTCGTGTTTGCTAAGAAAGTATATTGTTTTTCGTACATTATAATAAAATGACCAACAGCCATTGTCTGTGCGTGATTTTTGTTGCGAGATCATTATCTCCCCAATTTGTGGCGTTAAACAACGGGTAGTTTGTATTCTGAGTAGTGGCAACACCGAACTAACCTAATCTGTGGTCAATATAGCGACAGAGGCCGTTATTTTCGCCAGTCTGATGACGCAGTGCTTCGAAATGAAATGGGTCACTTTTTTTTCGGAGCACATTTTTTGAGATTTCAAGGTAAGTGTTGAATTAATATCTGTTATTGTTCTTGCGGCATATTAAGTAAGGTGAGTGTGATCTTTCAAGGTTAAATTCACTTCAAAACATAGTCAATTTACTGAGTAATTGTCGATTTTATTTGCGCTATGTCGCGCAACGGTCGCGCAAATGTCGCGCAACGATCGCGCAGGTGTCGCGCAACGATCACGCAAAATGGATGCGTTATCGTTTTGCGTCAATCTGCGCGACCATCTCGGAGAATATTTTGCGCGACCGACTCGTAGTAAAGTGGCAAAATCTACGGCCTGACCCATATAGTAGAGGAGTTCTACGATATCAATGTATGGGAGGGTCATAATAATTCCCAAGGAAGCGATGTTTGATTTTTTTAGTTCTTTGTGTGTATCTTTTTGACATACTAAAAATCTTCCAAAATCTGACCGCGCAAAATGCGTTTTTTGACCCCCCAAAAAAAAAATTTTGGATTATTTTTTTATTACTCAATAATGCTTAGTGCTACACAAAAACTTCGTATTGGAAATATGTTTAGCATACAATTATCTATAACTTTGCTTCTTATCACTTTATTGATAAATCTAATAGTTCACGAGAAAAATGCTTTACAACATTGCGTTTCTTGTTAAAAACCTGTTAGTTAAAAGGCTTACTAAAATTAAACTATACCTTATGCAGACGGCAAGACACTTTACCCTGTGATACTTGGGACCAATAAGAATGATTTCATCTGAGGAAATGAAAATTTCATCCACTGGATTTCAAGATGGCGGTCCTTTTCTAAAATGGGAGCTGCATTTTTTCAAAAGTGATTTGTCACAAAACGGCAGCTGCCATTTTATTAATACTGGTATCAATCGATTGGTACTGACACCACTAATCAAAATAAGAAAAATGTTATTTAAAAATTAAAGATGGCGGCAGACTATTAACAAAAATGTAAAATTTTCATTGTTCTTTTTTTCATTATATTAAAAATAACAACTAAATGTCCAGTTATATCGTCACTTTATTTATTTAAATAAATTCTCGTAGTATTATCTACGAGATAAAACAAAAATTATGACAATCCGTCGATTAGTTTCTAAACTATATGAATTACAAACGGGCCTCGGCAACTGTATCACGCTGGATATGGAAACAAACTGCTTTTTTGTAATGAAAATAAGACGTTGTACAGTCGTAGTAGTGAAGAGACCGAACTAAGTGATTGTTTTTGATGCTATCTAATTTTCATCCGCCAGAAACCGAGATTACGCCACTTTAAAATAATATATTTAAAATAATCTACTAAGTGAAAGACTGGACACATTTGGAAATTCAATATATGGCAATCGAAAGAGGAAACGCTTCTTAACATTTGAAAAATAATAATTTAGGTCCTGATGCTTTTTTTTAAACTAATAAAAATGGGGAACATTAAACAGAAAACTTTTATTTATCTTTGTTACGCAACAAACTACTTTTATATTCAAAATACAATGTAAAAATCGCATTTTGTAATAAATATAAATATTAAAAAAAACTGTTTTCTCTCATTAAAAAAAAAATGTTTGAACAAAATATACAAAATCTGGGCTTTTACAGGGTATAAATAAATAAAAAGTCGTTAGTTGCGAAACGAAAAAAAAAGTTTTTTTTAAATTTTATTTCCAGAAGAAAAGTTTTAAAATCTAAGCGTTTTTTCTGTTACATAGCGTATTTATATTTCGATTGCCATATTTAATTTTTAAATCTGTGCACCCTTTAACTTGGTAGAATACTTTAAGGGTCCTTATTAGTTAAAAAAGGCGCATCTATTTAGGCGATTTTCTGTTTAATTAACAAGTATTTTGACATTTTATCAATGTTACTATCTAGAACAGGACTGTTGCGACCTATTGACATATATTTTAAATGTATATTTTGGGTTTTTCATTAAGGAATACTGATTCAAACATCACTCCAAATCGACCATTTTCGAGCTAAAAACAGCTTTTTTCCGCTTAAATTCTACTACACACAATAAAATCAAAAAAGGGCGATGTTACTATCTAAAACTTTAATAAAATCATCGTATCCTTTAATGACCGTATTGTTATTATCAATACTTTTGTCAAAATGTTTGACCAAAAAATTTTACAACTTGTAAGGCCTCTTAAATGTATTATTTTGAAATGGTGTAATCTCGGTTTCTGACGGATGAAAATTAGATAGCATCGAAAACAATCACTAAGTTCGGTCTCTTCACTACTACGACTGTACAACGCGTCTTATTTTCATTACAAGTGCAGTTTGTTTCCATATCTACCGTGATACAGTTGCCGCGGCCCGTTTGTAATTCATACAGTTTAGAAACTAATCGACGGATTGTCATAATTTTTGTTTTATCTCGTAGATAATACTACGAGAATTTATTTAAGTAAATAAAGTCACGATATAATTGGACATTTAGTTGTTATTTTTAATATAATGAAAAAAAGAACAATGAAAATTTTACATTTTTGTTAATAGTCTGCCGCCATCTTTAATTTTTAAATAAGATTTTTCTTAATTTAATTAGTGGTGTCAGTACCAATCGATTGATACCAGTATTAATAAAATGGCAGCTGCCGTTTTGTAACATATCACTTTTGAAAAAATGCAGCTCCCATTTTAGAAAATTACCGCCATCTTGAAATCCAGTGGATGAAATTTTCATTTCCTCAGATGAAATCATTCTTATTGGTCCCAAGTATCACAGGGTAAAGTGTCTTGCCGTCTGCATAAGGTATAGTTTAATTTTAGTAAGCCTTTTAACTAACAGGTTTTTAACAAGAAACGCAATGTTGTAAAGCATTTTTCTCGTGAACTATTAGATTTATCAATAAAGTGATAAGAAGCAAAGTTATAGATAATTGTATGCTAAACATATTTCTAATACGAAGTTTTTGTGTAGCACTAAGCATTATTGAGTAATAAAAGAATAATCCAAATTTTTTTTTTTGGGGGGTCAAAAAACGAATTTTGCGCGGTCAGATTTTGGAAGATTTTAAGTATGTCAAAAAGATACACACAAAGAACTTAAAAAGTCAAACATCGCTTCCTTGGGAATTATTATGACCCCTAAGGCTAGATCTCTTCTACTAATATGTTATTTTTCAATCTTTCCTTTATAAACTAGACGTTTGATTTTTCTCTAGAACATTAAATACTATGTAAAAAAAAACTTGAAATAAGGCTGTTTTCAGGATAAAATTTACTACTACTCCTAAACTACAATTAATATTTACACGGTTCTTGCAAAAAAAGATTGGTAATTCATATACCTAAAATCTATCGTTTGAAATTCCAATACAATCTTTCGTTTTGATACTATCACATTTTATTCAAAACGTCGAGAAAAAGTACATGCGCTCATTCTCGCTCCGGCCTTCAAACGGGGATGCTGTGTCGCTTGCTGCTACGATCTATAAGACCTGAGGTAGAGCATACATGTGATATCATAAATGACTTGTCGTCGGACTGTTCACGTCAAAAACATATATACTTATTCAGAACATTGACGCGTAGTTTCAGGTTCGTAGAGGCAATCGGAAGGCTCGTGAAGTGATATGGAACCGCCCTGTGCAACCCGAACTGAGCCAACTTTACTTTTTAGGGTTCCGTACCCGAAGGGTCAAAACGGAACCCTATTGGTGACGCCCAGACGTCCGTCCGTCGTCTGTCACACAGGTTTTACAGCCAAACCGTTGGAGCTACAGGCTTCAAATTTATACACTATAAGCATCTTGTTGGCCCGAAGCCATATAAATAGTCAAAACTTATTTTTAAATGTTTAAAGGGGGGCTCCCAAACACTTAAAGGGGGCGCAAAAAAAAAATTGTCCTACCCTATCGAGTGGGGTATCGTTGTTTAGAGTTAATGAGCTCAATGGAGTAGATACTTACTATATTTTTAATTAAAAAAAAGTATTTGAAAACAAAGGAATTCTCATTGCCATTGCCAGCCACCAAAGTCAGCTTTTTTTACGAAATTTAGTTCCGAAGAATTTTTTTACTTCCCAAATACCTATGAAACTTAAAATTTGGTAATAATGTTTGTTATTACGTATATTTTACCAACAAATACTAATATATTGATAAATTAGATTTTATCTTTGAAGTTCCTTTATTTTTCCTATATAAAACCAACTTAACTTTGCGGTCGGTTCGGAACCCTAAATGTGCGAAGTCCGACTCGCACTTGGCCGGTTTTTTTTCTTCATACAACCATTTTTTTTAGTATACTGTACTTTCAGTACCTAGTGTTTTGTGGTCTACGAGTAGGTATGTTTTATTATCTCCACCACAGAGCATACAGTTTGTACAATTGCTAAAGTAATGAACTTATTAGTAGGTACTTAAATTCTTCTTTTACGTTAGGTACAGTCAAGGGCACCAATATGTATACACTTTTTCACCTTATTCCATTGAAATAAGGTCCAAAAGTGTATACATATTGGTGCCCTTGACTGTACTACGTTACGTACGTGTTGGAACCAACAGAATCACCGAGCCTATCACGTCCAGCTGCCTCTACCGACTGCATTACGGACTACCACTAAGGCCAGTGAATTTACGTACAGGGGGCCGATTTTTGAGTGTCGAGCGCTCGAATTTTCACTCGAGATCTGTCAAAATACTATGATGTTTTGACAGGTGTCGAGTGAGAATTCGAGCGTTCGACACTAAAAAATCGGGCCCCAGCTCCATTACTGACTATTCAATTTGAACCCATTTCTATGCAAATAGTTTAAGTATGATTATACTTTAGTTATAAAATAGTTACTTTTAATTAATTACCCGCTGGCTTATAATATAAGCCGGGTTACAATAAAATCTTATATCTTTAAACGAGCAATTAATGTATATATATTTATTTCGGGGATCTCGGAAACGGCTGTAACGATTTTGATGAAATTTGGTACCTATGTGGGGGTTTTCGGCGACGAGCATCGATCTAGCTCGGTCTCATGTCCTAGAAAACGCCGAGAAAAACTCGGTCGCCCAGATATTATTGCTAATACGTGCAACAGGACAATTGCATATATACACACAACATATTGATTTAAACTTACACGATTTTCACACATTATTATTGGGGAACGGGACTTAATCGCGTACAATTATAACTAATTTACCTTCGGAAAACCCGCGCGGCTAGAAGATGTTGATACCCGCTCACGCCAGTCAGCTCGCGACCACGGATGTTGTGATACATTCGAAACGTCGGACAAAGCCTTAAAAAAGGTAAATTAGTTATAATTGTACGCGATTAAGTCCCGTTCCCCAATAATAATACACACAACATGACACAAACTCACTTAAAAACCTACACATACACGGTATCGCCTTAATTTTATCGACAAACGTTTCATAGAATGTATTGTTTCGCAGAATTATCATTTCAGACATATTTTTCAGAAAGTTTTTAGGTGAGTACAGCTAAAAGGTCAATGTGTAGAACCCTCATCTGAGGTAGAACCCATTACATCTGCCAGAAAAATAGGTTAGGTGGGAACTGCGAACCTTTTGAAAAATAGTACATTACTTACCAAGGGCGATAAAACAAAGAATGTCTCAGATCGCAGGTATTTTACGCCCGAGCCGAAGGCAAGGGCGATAAATATGCGATCTGAGGCTTTCTTTATTATCGGCCGTGGTAAGTACAACATTTTATGTCACCCCCTGGTCCGGAAGTGGTTTTTTTCGCGCGCGGTGCGTGCGATAATGGCCACTTTATGGCTAGGTGTGACATAAAATGTTTTCCATATGATATATGAAAATTCTGTGAATCAAATTCATTCCAAATATTTGTCTGTAAAACAATGGTAAGTACCTAAATCACACATACACAAACACAAAACGCGTCTCATGTACTTGTCGTTTTTAAAAAAAATCTTGTTTATTCTTCGTGTTCAAATGTCTCTGTCACACATATCTGCACTCTAGGGCGCCATGTTACAGTTACAGGCTCAGCCTAGGGCCTTGGGTCCACCAAACATCTCTATTAGTTATAAAAACTTCTGTGTGATAAATATTTTTCAATTAAAGATATCAGGGCTTATACAAACTCATAGCCTATTAATTAATCCGTATACTTCAATTAATGAAGCACTTAGAAGTAATCAGGTTACCCAATCAATGTCGAAGGTTAGATTTGCCGTCGACATACTCGCAGGGTGTTAAGGCGCTACACTGAGAAATTTGGAGACTTTGAAACGCTGTCCTGCCCAGACTAGCAAACAGTAGGGGCTGATTTTCAGATATATGATTCTTGACTATATGATTGTAGTACTGTCAATAGCGAAACATGATTGCTTAAAATTTTCTCGATAGAAAATAAATCCAAAGTTGAGTCTATATTTTCCTTTTTTTCCTCAGTCTACTAAAACAACGCATTGTTAAAAGACACGATTAAGTTAATAGTTAATATGATGGTATTTTACCTCATCTAGGTACTGACAAGAGGAAATTTACTAAACCTGCACACAGTCAGATATTTAATGAGATTTGTCTAAAAAGCCATTCTCGGAGAAGGTTGCATCCCGTTTTGTCGTGAGCGAAAAACAAAGGGTGTCTCTTTCAATCGATATATCGCCTTAATGTTCCCCCTTTGGTTCCTAGAACCGTACAAACTTTTCCAAATGACCCTTGAAGTTAATCGAGTCATGTGCAAATTTGTTCGTCATGACTCTTTGATGTGCAAATGATTGTTTTGAGACGCTCGGGTTTTGCGTTCCTCTCGCATCGTTTCCATGCTCAGTGTGCTCACAGCTGTAATTTCTTCCCAGCTCATGATAGACGTTACAAAGCATCTCATGTACATAGATGAAATGAACTTACTATTGTACCTAATAAAGGAACCGTCGCTATATAATAACCTAGCTGGCATGAGTTTCACTACGTACAGTATAATAATAGAATATTGTTAGCAAGCTATGAAAGGTACCTTCATAGTTCACATTATATGTATCACAACCACAACTACGACAGTCGCGAAATCACAGCATTTTTTACAAAGAGCAGACATAAATAAAGATCAATAAAAATACATTCTGTTTGTTTTGCAAAGCCTTCGCATTTACAATACTTAATATTTACCTCGCCGCCAACCGTTTAATGCTTCATCGGACATTTATATAACAAAGGAAGGTCAACTTTGTTCATTTCAGTAGAAAATAGAAAAAAACTTACATAATGCATTCGGCCTACTGACGCTTATTCGAACTGAAAATGTATTAAACCCAGCTGTATTAAGCAGGCCGTAGCTTGATAATCGTAGACTAGTATATGTAATAAAATCATTCGCTCGATGGTTACTGACTGTTTCAAGCATATATAAGCGAATTCGCTGATACTACTGAATAGGTACTATAGAATACGTACTTTAGTCTGACTCACTAAACACTGAGCTAGAGCTAAGTACTGAAGGTAGAAAAGTGATATTAGATTAGCTGTGTAGGTCATTTAGGTAATTTAGGCGAGTAATAAGAAGGAATATTACAAATTTCATCATATAAAAGAGATTATTATTGAAGTGAAAACTTTTTTAGCGGCGATGAGCACTTTTTGTGATGGGGGAAAATTGTTAAACTCGCGAAGATACGTAAGACCAGCTGAGTTGACTCCTCCTAGTAGGTATCGTGATTGCTATGTTAGGAGAGGTCAACTCAGCTGGTCTTACGATTCGTAAGACCTGGAGTTGACCCCTCCTAGTGTCGTGGTTACGATGTTGGGAGGGGTCAACTTGGCTGGTAATTGTAAAGTATTGTGGACACCATTCGAATAATCCATCTACATATAATATATATTGATGTTCTTAATATCAGATAATTCATTCAATGTATATGTAGATGGATTATTCGAATATGAATATGAGTATGAATATGAATATTTATGTGAATGTGAGTGTGACTATGAATGTGAATATCTTTGTTATTTACTTCCTTTATCATTATGTGATTGAGTTTTCACTCCTGGCGGAACTCCCGGATTGCAACCCGTTTTTTAGGGTTCCGTAGTAAACAAGGAACCCCTATAGTTTCGCCATGTCCGTCCGTCCGTCCGTCAGTCCGTCCGTCCGTCCGTCCGACCCCCGATTTTCTCAGTAACCGTTAGTACTAGAAAGCTGTAATTTGGCATGAGTATACATATCAATGACGCCGACAAAACGGTAGAATAAAATCATTAAAAAAAATATTTCGGTAGTACCTCTCCTACATGTATAGTTGTGGTGCATTTTTTTTTTCTGCCAAACCCCATCGTGTGGGGTATCGTTGGATAGGTATAATATAAAAATATTATAAGGTTTCTAAAAGCATTTTTTGATTAAAGAATTGGTTAGCGTGATATTAAGCTTTGAAGTGATAATTTTTGTTATGGTCAAGTGTCCCACCCCTGCCAGTTAAACGGTGGCTACTAGGCATGTGAAAAAATCATGGTAGTAGTATATACGATGAATTTAAAAGGAAAACTATCACAGCTAAGTAGACATTACTAGTTAACGAGTAATAGCCTAACTTCAGAAATGTACTTTGCAAAAGCAAACTAGCGTACAATTTCCCATGATACCTTAGATAATGTTGTTAATTCTGTCAAAAACATAGTAAATATAACTTTGCGAACTTTTTAGTCCACATAATGTAACGGGTGGACGACTACGGAACCCTACCTTGCGCGTGGCCCGACACGCACTTGGCCGGTTTTTGTATGATCAGCGTGTAATTTTTCCTGAGTGAGGATAAGGTTTTCTGAAGCTCTTCTCCGATTCATAGGTCATAGAAATGGAACCAAACGCTTCTTGTAACTTTTAAAGGGCGAAAGCGATATAGTTACACATACATACATACATAAACTCACGCCTGTATTCCCAAGAGGGGTAGCACATGAAATTTGATTCCATTCCGCACTTCCGATTGACTGCATGTTAGTTGTTTGTATACATACACATTACACACAAGGGTTCCGTACCGACACCTAGCAGTCCACTTTTAAAAACAGTATTTAATACCTTAAATCAAAAAACGTCGTATCTTCATAGGGAAGTCACGGCACGGCATTTTTTCAGTGTTAGTGTAATCTTCATAGAGGAGGGGGACAAATTTTTGTACGACTTTGGCAGCACCAACTATTGACTTAAATGGTATTTTTTTTTAGTAACCTCTGTATTATTTTTAAAGGCCTACTTATCCAAAAATGTCCCTCACAACTACATGCATTTAAAAAAAAATCATCCCCCGGTTACATGTATGGGGTGCCCCCCCTAAAATATTTTTTTTCCTAATTTCACATCACTTTTATGTAACGGTTTATAGAATACGTCTTCCTACTAAATTTCATGATTGTATTACTTATAGTCTCCGAGTAAATTGCCTGTGACATACGGACAGACCGTTTTAGCCATTCTGGCTACGGAACCCTTAAAAGGTCAAGTGCGATTCCGATTCGCGCACCGCGGGCTCCGTACACATATTGTGTACGTGTGAATTTTTTTAACAGCGCGATGAAGAAAATGAACGCCATGGCTAAGTTTTTTTATATCAATAGCATAATTAGTTATTGGCATATTTAGCGATGTGACAGACAGACAAGAGTGAAACCATTCCTATTTGGTACGGAACCCTAATAAGGTAACCGATTACAAATAAGGATAGGGATGTCTGGCAGTGCACGGGTAATTTAACACAAAAATAGGTTTTCTACCGTATACTATTATAGTTTTGTGATATTGGAATTCTATTATGTCCGTTGTAATATTGTTTTGAAAAAATATATCCTTTGCCGAGTTTTTAATTTAAGCCGGTTTCACGGAACTCTGACACCTTGACAATAAAGTAGTATTCAGATAGGTATTTGAGAGCACCATGTAAAGTTTCGGTTTTCGTTGCTCTTCAGTAGGTATACTTCATACTTAATTAGCAGTTCAATCGGTTGATACTTATCTTATTTTCAATTACTTTCATCTTAAAAGAACGTGATATTGTTGAAATTTGCCTTTCCCCTGTAATCATTTATGTATACAGGCTGTCAGAGTAAGGCAAAATTAAAGTTATTTATCGTTATTCAATACTCAAACTCAAAACCTTAATTAAGCCCCACAAATTTGTATCGTCTAATTTCATTTTATCAGGCGATAACGTAATGAATTGTTGACACTGAATCACTTCGACCCCCAAGCGTTGATATATTCAGGGAAATTGATAACCTAATTCCGCTCGATCCGTATCTCCATATAAAATTACTTTGATTTCCGCGTCACTGACTATTCTAGGCATTTTTTGTGAACAAGCAATGACAGACGAAAGAAAATGGTTATGCAGGGAATTGGGAAAAGTATTTGGCAAGAATTTGTCTCGCATGCCTAAAGCGTAAAGGAATCGTCAGAATGTTGCTGGTATTATCTCATTAAAGCCATTCTATTTTATCTCATGTAAAATCTACTTCGTTATGCGTTGCGTTGGTTAAATTCCAAATTAAAAGAAGGTAGGATGTTATTATTTTGTTTACTTATTTGATATAAATTAGCAAAAAAATCCTGTTAGGGATCGCGTTGTTTATTACAGTATCTTTTTCCCACGACTTTGTCCGCTAAGTCCGCTTAGCACTTGTTCGTGGCGTTAAAATTTAATTGCTATTCTTTCATTTCAGGCATTTACCTAGTTATCGCTTTCCATACAAACTTCCGCCCCCTTGAGGGATGGTTTCCGGGATAAAAAATATCTTATGTTCTTCGCCGGAAAAATATCTCCATACCAAATTTCATCTAAATCGGTTTAGCGGATTAAGCGTGAAGAGGTACGAGTAACAGACAAACAGACACACTTTCGCATTTATAATTAGACTAGCAAGAACTTGCGTGCAATTTTTAGTGAATTTTCATAACATTGCAGCGTTTGAATCGTATTCATCTTACCTCGGTAGCCCGCAGCCCCGTAAAGAAACTTGCATGCAAGTTCTTAATTGCCTATGTCAATCGGCGTTTAGTATGGATACATGCTGAAGAAGTGATAATGTGAATGAAACCTGTCGATGTGCGTAGACGACGGAGCCGAGCAGCTTCCAAGTGCCGCCGCGCCGGTCCATGCGCACCATGCGCAGGATCTGGAAGAAGCGCAGCCCGCGCAGCGCCGACGCGGCGAACACCTGCCCAGACGAGCCCATGCCCAGCACCACCAGCGACGCCAGGATCGTCGTCACATCTGACAATTATGCAAACTGGTCACACGGGGCCGGGATCTTTGCAATTTGTTTTTTATTTAATCATTAACTTATTTATTTCATATTTAATCATTTATTTCAGGCATCTGTGGCCCACAATACAAATAACTTAAAGACTAACATACATATCATTTTATTTCCTAAAATTAAATAATTTCACGGCGGGGCGACGACGCGAGCCGCTTACTCTGGGCACCTCTGGGTGTCGAATAACTGGCCGCGAAGCCGCCGGAATGCCCGGAATACGACACCTTTCGGCCAGAACTCCTTCATGAAGGAACAATTATATATTAAGCCGCGATTTGGGGCCAAGAAATTTGGTAGCGTTGTTACGAATGTAAGGTAGACTTATTTTAAGTAATGCCAGGATCAGACGTACCGAGTAAAACGGGCGAGACAGTAAAATTAGTGGTCCATACTCGTATTTTACTCGTTACGTATGACCAAGGCATGGTCGCTAGCAGTCGCTATCACGCGGCTCGGCACGGCGCGGCGGTGGCATGTAACTACTCTGTAGAAGTTTCAAGTTGTTACAAGATGTGTGCTGGCGTCAGTTTTAAATGATTGGAAGCCAATCCTTACATTTGAAACCATTGAATTTGGCTGATCTTAGCATCACGCTCCTATTTGGCGTCGACACGTGGATCGTAGGGTATTATGGTACGCTATTAGATATACATACATACATACACACAAAGTGTATTAGGTATACATATATTTTAAGTGACATTGTATATTGTGAAATAAATAAATCATATCATATCCGACTGTCAGTGCCGATGGTCGGACACCAAACGCGTAGGAGTGGAAAAATAATTGGGTAACTCTTTGATTGAAGAAATAGTACCTACCTACTTGCATTGGAAACAGATGGGATCTCTTGACAAAGCTTCAGTGACACGAACGGTCGGCCCGACTATAAGTATACTATGAATGTGAAGAGAAGCGGAATTAAAGAGTCAGGACTACTTATATTCTAGTAAACGGTTAAATCTCACGTATTAACTCCGCAATACTGCGGAAATAATCTGGGGGCACGGCAGTGCCCCCGCCAAGTCGAGCGCGAAGCAAACACTGCCGTACCATCCTTTACTGGAACTATTTCGCCGCATTTTCAGGCCCCTATTTGAGAACCTCTGGATAAGACCAGAACGCAGAAATTTTCGTCACACAGTAAGCTATAATAACATACTTAAAATCCAAAATTTCAAGTCTGTACGTCATTCAGTTCCGAAGTTAAGCGAAAACAAAGTTTCACATTTAAGACACTCACTCACTCATAATCATAAAAATGGAACTAGTACTTCCCATAAACTCAGAGAGCTGAAATTTGGTACAGAGTTAGGGTTTAATGGCCACATAAATGGAAAACTATAAAATCTGGAGTACTTGGTGACCCTGAAAAGAAACACAAACTGCATAAGTAAGTTTGTAATTCTATACAAAATACATGCGATTACAAAGTTACTTTTGCAGTTTGAATGTGCGTTACAAGAAGTCGTACCTGAAAAAAAAAGGACTGCCTACAAAAAGAGATGAGATCCCATCAAAAACATTACATGTAAAAAGATGCCAGTCTCGCAACACAGTTCTTCTACAACAAAAAAGTAATGATATGTAATGTTAAACCAAGTCGGTTATATTTTAGTCAATAGCACCGGAGGGGTGGGGGGTGTCCACAGAACAAGACTTCCACCGACTTGCATCGTCGGCATTACTTTATTTTTTTAAATATATAAAATGGCTTGGCCATCGCACAGCTACATAATGGCAAAAGAACAATCGTCAGCTGATTAAAATATTCCTAATTAAACATAGCGCCCTAATGACATGCAGCTTGAGCGAGTTTGAGCGATACACATGTATAAGTAAAGCGTTGTGTGCGATGGCCAAGTCATTCTATATATTTAAAAAAATAAAGTAATGCCGACGATGCAAGTCGGTGGAAGTCTTGTTCTGTGGACACCCCTCCGGTGCTATTGACTAAAATATAACCGACTTGGTTTAACATTACATATCATTTCTTGAATTTAAACTTTCGTGAGACATGTTATAACTTTATTTTACTAAACGGTTAAAACTCACGTATTAATTGTCACTTCGGGCGACATGTTTCGAACTCTTCGGGAGTTCTTCATCAGGATGAGTGCATACACACAATACAAATTACATATCATTACTTTTTTGCTGTAGAAGAACTGTGTTGCGAGACTGGCATCTTTTTACATGTAATGTTTTTGATGGGATTATTTATTACACATAATACTTCTATTCAATTTCGGACCAAACGGTGACCACGCAGACGCAGCGCTCCCATTGGTCGTCCCTATTCAATTCCTTTTCCGTATTTTTTTGGCCTTTTCTAATTTTGGAAACAAAGAAAAGAGTCTGCGTATGGTACTATAAAATGCCGAAAATCAACACTTAACCTTAAATAACTTATCAAAATGCGGATACAACCACAATTGAAGAACTGGAATAGGTAAATATCTGTCGCGAAACCTCGATCGACCAATAGATAAAACTCTAATGATAAAAATGTTAGTACAGATATTTACGAGCCACAACCTGCCGAGCTAGGATAATCGTATTTGTATCGGACATATAACATTCGTCCTTTACTAGCAAGTATGAAAGTGCGGGAGAGACGATGCCCGACATAAAAACGATAGCAAGGCTCGGTATTTATGTGAATTATGTGCATCCATTAGTTTAAATAACATCTGCATTATTAAATAAATAACTATTTATTGTTTTAGTTGCTTAAATAAACAAATAATATTTTTATTTATAAATCTGTTCAGATGTATATGGACCTTTCTATATTGAAAATTGCTCATAAATATCCACGTTCCAGCTTTCTAGAACGATTACTGAACTTTAGATGCGGACGGACAAACGGCCATGGTGAAAAAAAAAATGATTCTTTGTCTACTATAGAACCCTAAAAACGGAGGCTGTGCTGTTTCCAAATCAATATTTTAATTTAGTTACTATATTATTATTAGTACCAGTAGGTACATTATTCAGCATCGCACCGTCCGCACCGCGCGTCAGGACGGAACAATACCGTAAAGGATCACTTTGACGCCGTCTATCCAACTGTCACGACCCTTTTTCTGTACTCGCTGTACCTACCCTTTTATTTCGGGAAGTGACGACCACTGACGTAACAACATGAACATGTAAATCAGTAAAAATCTACGAAACTCAATTTTTTGATTACCGGCAGAAAATTTGGCTCAAAAACTTTTCGTGATTTCAAACTAATATATAGTTGTTGAATAAATTAAATAATGTTTAATATATAAAAAAAATCATTTTTAGGGTTCCGTACCCGAAGGGTCAAAACGGAACCCTATTGGTGACGCAAAGACGTCCGTCCGTCCGTCCGTCCGTCGTCTGTCACACAGGTTTTACAGCCAAACGGTTAGAGCTACAGGCTTCAAATTTACACAGTATAAGCATCTTGTTGGCCCGAAGCCATACAAATAGTCAAAACTTATTTTTAATTGTTTTTAAGGGCTCCCAAACAGGTAAAGGGGGGCGCGAAATTTTTTTTTATCCTACCCTATCGAGTGGGGTATCGTTGTTTAGAGCTCATTGAGTAGATACTTACTATATTTTTAATTTAAATAAATATTGGAAAACAAAGGAATGAGATGCCACCAAAGTCAGCTTTTTTTACGAAATTTTGTTCCGAAGAATTTTTTAACTTCCCAAATACCTATAAACTTAAAATTTGGTAATAATGTTTGTTATTACGTATATTTTACCAAAAAATACGAACATATTGATAAATTAGATTTTGTCTTTGATAATCCTTATTTTTCCTATAAAAACCAACTTAACTTTGCGGTCGGTTCGGAACCCTAAATGTGCGAAGTCCGACGCGCACTTGGCCGGTTTTTCTATTTTGGGCCAAATTTTCTGCTGGAGAGCATATTTTGTTCGTCGCGCTAGTAACTGACTTAATGTCTAGTTAACTAGTTATGTCGAGAATGTACTTATTTTAACTACAGAATCAGAATCAGAAATTTTATTGATAAATGTCACTTTACATGTCAACAAATTTATGTGAAATAAAATTATGTTATATATTAAAATTAATCAATTGTTATAAATTAAGTTCTAAAATATTATGTTATAATATCTTATTTTATACATTAGGACCGAAAACAGACATTTTTAGTTATGATACATAAATTATCTATATGTACTTTCATGTGTTAGTCAATGATATACATTGTTTATAAAATCATCAATGCTGTAACAAGCCATATATAGCAACTAAAACCTGTTTCAGTTTATTTTTAAATATGTTGTCCGTCGTGGAGTGAGTACGTGGGTAACTTAGATATTTTGCTTTATAGACTTCAGGATCATTTAATCTATTTTACTTCTCACAATATACTTTAATACAGGAATATATTTTATGCTAACCGTCAGTCAGCACATAGTACATGGGACTTCATCATGTAAAAATAAATATATTGTAGTCACATTTTTTAGCTTACCTGACGTTTCGGATGTGGATGTGATGACTTGATGAGCTAAGTGCAAGTTCAAATCAATACAGACGTTATTCTGTTGTCTTCAAGCCAGCACTTCAAGCACATCACCAAACGAATGCTCTCGGAAAGCGGCTTTACGGGAGAAGTGGCGGCATGTCGTGGAACGGGTCACTCAAAAACTTACAGTATAATGGCCACGAACACTCTGTAAAGAGTGTACCAACGAAGATGATGATGATTCTGTTGTCTCACCGCTAAATCATATTTTAATCATAGACATCTTTTAATTCAACCTAAACTATCCATATCTTTATGTCTGCAAAGAAGCCGCCGGCACAGTTTTTGATTAAACAAATGTTCCGTGGCATATTGCTATCCGTAATACAAAAGGTCAAAACGTTCCGCATTTCCGTTCATGCCCTTTGTTTGTGTCGGCCAACTTCAAACGAATGCCAAGATGTTCGTACCTCGGCAGCTATCTATAAGTGACGATGGGATGTTTAGCATCACTGCTAATGGTGTGTATCAATTGCTATTACGGGTTCGTAAGCGGGTTACTGTTAGATTCTGCAGATTGACGATTGAATGCTGTGACGTGAGTAGTCAAGTGATAGCAACGACTTAAGTACCTATGCTAGTAGGGTTTGACTTGTAAAGTGCCATTGCGGCCTACTTACAGAATAAAGTTCATTTTATTCATTTTTATTTATGTAATGAGGAAGCAACTTCTTTTTCTTTAAGCAAGGGCCACGAAACGTAAAGCTGCCTTGTTGTTATGATTCATACAAACTATATGATACTAACTTGTCGGTTTTAATAACAACGATACGATACAAAACGGTACGTAACATGTTTGATTCATAAAATAGTTAGGGCTTTATAGGACAACACCAATATTTTTTTCATTAAAGCATGAGCCTTGGCACACTTGTTACTTAGGTGGACTAGAGTTGAAAACGCCCGGGAGACAAGGTCGGACGCGATGCTGGTGGGGAGGGGGAGGGGGGAACTTTCGCTCCGGCTCGCGTTCTTTCAGTCCTCATATTATCTTATGTATAGAGACTAGGGCATGTTTGGTATCATTTTCGGATAAATTGAGGATGGCCGATCATTTTTTGGGACATAAATAATATATTTTCATAGTAAAAACATGAAATACAGGCAAAAGTTTTAAAAAGTAAAGTTACAAAAAAAACTTTCTGCACCGATTACGTGAAAACAAGTGAGAACTCGGGCATGAAAAAAATACGTTTAAATAGCCACATTAATGTAGATTCTAAAAACATATCATTTGTCAGACCAATATAAAACACAACTTAGTAAAAAAAAAAGAAAACAGGTGACCCGTCAAAATTTTACTTCATAATCGTACCGACCCGCGTTCTTTCAGTCAACATATTATCTTCTTTATAGAGACTAGGGCATGTTTGGTATCGTTTTTGGATAAATTGAGGATGACCAATCATTTTCGGGGTTTAAAATAACATATTTTCCTACAAAAAAATGAAATACAGGCAAAAGTTTTAAAAAGTAAAGTTAAAAAAAACTGTCTGCAGCGATTACGTGAAAACAGGCAACAATTCGGGCATGAAAAAAATATTTTTATTTAGCCACATTTATGTAGATTCCAAAAATATGCCACTTGTTAGACCAATATAAACCACAACTTAGTAAAAAAAAAAGAAAACAGGTGACCCGTCAAAATTTTAGTTCATAACAAAAACGGACCTCTAAAGCAAATTTATAATTCTTTGAAAATGTAACACAACTATAGCATAATTGTATACTAAGTAGTTTGTAGCTGTTTTTACGTTGGTTAGCATGTGAGTTACACTTTAAATTGTGAATAATCTAACCGTTTGATCATTTCAATAGACTGGTCACTGGTTCAAAATAAAACTAACAAGTTACAGATCTAATCCTTAATGTTACTCGTTATTATTCATGGTACTCGTGAAACACGTATATAACATTAAATATGATAACTAAAAAAATTTTATGTATAACATTTGTCGTCACAAGCACACAATTCTGTACACATTTTTGTTGGAGACACCTGCATCTAGCAGCGCATTTCTTTTTGCATCTGCACCTAATCATTTCCAGGCAGGCTTTGGCAGCTACTGGCAAGCTAGTCCATATAGGTTCCCATCTGTGACTTACTTTCGTCCATCCCCAATTAGATGGACTGGGGATATTTTGGATCCATAATATTTGAACCCATATATGAACTCCTTTCAAAACCGCCCGCAGGAAATGTTGGTGCAGTGCAGCATTAGTTGTTGGAATATGTTCTAACTGGCGATCTTTTTTTGTGAACAGCTGCTTACGGCATTCGTTTACTGTCGAAACGGAGCTGGATCTGAAACAAAAATCTTAAATATGCACAACCACCCTCTAAATGACTCATGGTTTTATGAAAAAAGTAAATATTACTTATCATACATGACGACAACAAACTTTTCAACAATCGTCATTGCATCTTTAATTCTGCCATCGTATGCTGCCAGGAAACCTCTGTGACATTAAGGAACGTATTCCAGGCTTCCAAAGTACTCTTTTTTTCCTTTTCCGTTGAAAAAAGAAACTGTGTTACAACTTGTGAAGGGACAGGTGAGCACTTTTCGCTGTCGCAAGTGTGCTACAAACACCTGAGCTAGAGGGACTGTGGGTACACATTGGTACTGGGAAACACCAGCAGTACCTTTTCTGTCAAGAAATAGCTAACGCGCTCGGTAAAAACAGTCATAATTGTGTACGTTATGACTGGTTACAATTAGTCGAACATATTTTCTTTCACAGGGCCTCAAAAAACAAAAGTGCTCCCCCTGTTCCATGCCTTCACAGGTTGTGACACAGTTTCTTTTTTCAACGGAAAAGGAAAAATAGTGCTTGTAAGCCTGGATGCGTTTCCTAATGTCACAGAAGGTTTCCTGGCAGCATACGATGGCAGAATTAAAGATCCAATGGCGACTGTGGAAAAGCTTTTTGTCGTCATTTATGATAGGTAATATTTACTTTTTTTATAAAATCATCAGTCATTTAGAGGGTGGTTGTGCATATTTAAGATTTTTGTTTCAGATCCAGCTCAGTTTCGACAGTAAACGAATGCCGTAAGCAGCTGTTCACAAAAAAAGATCGCCAGTTAGAACATATTCCACTATTCAATGCTGCACTGCACCAACATTTCCTGCGGGCGGTTTTGCAAGCATTTCATATATGGGGTCAAATGTTACCGATCCAAAATATCCCCAGTCCATCTGATTGGGGATGGACGAAAGTAAATCACAGATGAGAACCTATATGGACTAGTGTGCCAGTAGCTGCCGAAGCCTGCTTGGAAATTATTCGGTACAAATGCAAAAAAAAATGCGCTGCTAGATGCAGGTGTCTCCAACAAAAATTAAAGTACAGAAATGTGTGCTTGTGACGACAAATGTTATACATAAATATTATATACGTATTCAGGAGTACCATGAATAATAACGAGTAACATTAAGGACTTGATCTGTAACTTTTTAGTTTTAATTTGAACCAGTGACCAGTCTATTGAAATGATCAAACGGTTACATTATTCACAATTTATAGTGTAACTCACATGCTAATCAACGTAAACACAGCTACAAACTACTTAGTATACAATTATGCTATAGTTGTGTTACATTTTCAAAGAATTATAAAATTTGCTTTAGAGGTCAGTTTTTGTTATGAAGTAAAATTTCGACGGATCACCTGTTTTCCTTTTTTTTACTAAGTTGTGTTTTATATTGGTCTAACAAGTGTCATATTTTTGGAATCTACATAAACGTGGCTATTTAAACATATTTTTTTAATTCCCGAATTGTTTCCTGCTTTCACGTAATCACAGCAAACAGATTTTTTTAACTTTACTTTTTAGAACTTCTACCTGTATTTCATATTTTTTCTATGAAAATATGTTATTTATGTCCCAGAAAATGATTGGTCATCCTCAATTTATCCGAAAACGATACCAAACATGCCCTTGTCTCTATAAAGAAGATAATATGAGTACTGAAAGAACGGGGGTTGGAACGAACATGAAGTAAAATTTTGACGGGTCACCTGTTTTCTTTTTTTTTACTAAGTTGTGTTTTATACTGGTCTAACAAATGATATGTTTTTAGAATCTACATAAATGTGGCTATTTAAACGTATTTTTGTCATGCCATAGTTGTTGCTTGTTTTTACGTAATCGGTGCAGAAAGATTTTTTTTAACTTGACTTTTTAAAACTTTTGCCTGTATTTCCTTTTTTGTCTATGAAAATATGTTATTTATGTCCCAGAAAACGATCGGCCATCCTCAATTTATCCGAAAATGATACCAAACATGCCCTAGTCTCTATAAATAAGACAATATGAGGACTTAAAGAACGCGGGCCGGAGCGAAAGTTCCCCCCCTCCCCCTCCCCACCAGCAACGCGTCCGACCTTGTCTCCCGGGCGTTTTCAACTCTAGTCCACCTAAGTATCAAGTGCGCCAAGGCTCATGCTTTAATGAAAAAAATATTGGTTCCCATACATTGATGTCCTATAAAGCCCTCACTAAAAGGGTAGTTCTACCATTTCGTGCTAATCGGCACAAATTGGGAGAATTTTTTATTTTTGTTTTTTTTTCTACGCCAATGGTAAGAAATAGGTATTTGTTCTGAATTATACGCAAAATTTACCGAAATATGGGCAGTTGATATTTTTCATTAGGAATGGTAATGAAGTACGGAATATGGTAATGATTATATGATGACATGCGATATTGGTAATGAAATATTAAGCAAAAAACCTATATAAGAGTATTTAAATATCTTAAATGTAAAATAACTAATTAGTAATCCCATCGAGATCAATGAATGAGCCTCAGTATTAATTCAATAAAAGAATGAATACTTTCATTTAAGCCATTTATCACTAGAGTTTCTATATGCTTGATATAGGTAATTATTACGCTATTACGAGTGCCGATATAAGAGGCCAGAAACCGGCTAAATCATAGCAAAAGCATTTACAGAAAAAAACAGAAGTTAGACTTGATCAAGCTCGTCACGTTTTAAAACCGAAGATGGTACAAATGTTTCACACAGACCTGTGCTTCTTAGCGAGATAGAGCGCTTCTATGGACACGTCAAGTAGTAGACCCGAAGTTAGTCTGGCGGAAGATCCTCGAGTTAGAATAACCAAACACTATACCTATGACATCCCGGACATCAGCCTGCACGAGATTAGA
The DNA here is from genome assembly GCA_951800055.1 of Cenopis cana. NCBI lineage: Eukaryota > Metazoa > Arthropoda > Insecta > Lepidoptera > Tortricidae > Cenopis > Cenopis cana. The sequence continues at coordinate 7,604,037 of OX637476.1, read as the reverse complement.
TCGGCTCTTAAACAGCTCAATATTAACAAGCACCCGCTGAAGATGAAATTACAGCTGAACTACTGAAGGCGGGTGGAAAACCGCTCCTTGCGGCCCTTGAAAAGTTGTTCGACTCCGCCATACTTCGAACACAGGCGTAGTGGTGCTGTTTTTCAAGAAAGGAGACTACTGAAGAGCTTACTGACATTCGATGAAACCTGGGCGGTACTATAATTTCTGCAGCGGTAGTAAAGTGATTGTACGCGACTATATCGGTCCGATTGCAAGACCTAAAACCTATTCCGCTGCAGCAGGGAATCAGGCAAGGATATGTTATTTTTCCTAAACTCTCCACCGCTACTCTGGAGGATTTTTTCAAGACTTTGGCCTAGGGAAGGCTAGGTATCAACATATACAGCGAGTATATCTTTCACCTTCGGTTTGCTGACGATATAGTCTTGGCTGACCTCAGTAAAGCCTCCGAGCGAGTTGGTCTAAGAATGAACATGGATAAGACGAAGGTAATGTCAAATGCCCATGTAGAACCAACTCCCGTAACAACCGGACACTTTACGCTCGCTGTAAACGGTCATGTACGAGTATACCTAAGACAGAACGCACAATGGTCCGACATACACGGACTAAGTGCGGAAAAAGGAGTCCATAACCATAACCATACCTAAGATAGACTGTCCGTTGGGTAGGTCTGATTTTGAGAAAGAGGTTAATCGTCGAATCCAACTAGAATGGGTAGTGGTGAGGAAGCTACATCTTTCATCCCATATTCCGTAGCGTATGGTATTACATACGGCACTGCAACGTGGTCGCTGACCATGGGCCCCATAAGAACACTTAAAGTCACGAAGCGTGGGTGAGCCCCTCACAAGATGGACTGATGACCTGATAAAGGTCGCGGGAATCCACTGTATGCGGCTGCGGGTGACTCAGGACCGGTTATTGTGGCATTCTTTCGGGAAGGCCTATTTCCAGCAGTTGCGTCTTTTGGCTGATATGATACTAACGATTACGATAATACTTGATCATATATATGGTCATATAATTATCAAAATCGGTTCAGTACTTGAAAAGAGTAACGGGAAGGGGAAGATCATATCAGGATTTTACAAATTAATACTGAAATTCATTACCATCGTGTTCTGTTCATTACCATTTTTCTTATAGTGACTGGTAAATTATGGCAATGAAGAGAATGGTAATGAATTTTCTTTACGTTTTGTAGATTTACTTCTTTTAAACAAATGCGATCCCAGGTATATCCACCCAGTAAGCTTCCGAACTTAATATTGATTACTACAGATAACTACAATAAAACACTAAAGCATTTATATCAAAACAGCACATATGGCAATGAAAAAAAAACCGTACCAAACCCAAAACTCAGCCACAAAATATTTAAAAAAAAAATCTGGCAAGGGTCCATCGTGTTCATTGTTTACTGAGTAGACTGAGGCAGGGGTCGCATGCAGGAGGAGTCATGTGTAGAATAATACTTCGCACGTCTCTAGAGGCTGATTTTGTTGTTGCAAATTGAATGCATGGTAATGAACATTTTTTTTAATACATTTTAGATGCAAAGTATACCTATGTACCTTACACAACATACAAAAAATATTTGTAATTAATTTAGCACTTAATTCATGGTTTTTTTTTCTACGGACATGTGATTTGCACGAAATGATAGAACTACCCAAAAGAGATTCGCATCAACGATTTTCCTCTCTTGAGTATTTTCGGTCTTTGGTTGTGGTTCTTGTTACACGCTTTCTCAGTTTTAGCAATTGATTAGCTTAGGTACGTTCCGAATTGAAAAAGTTTAATCAGTTGCAATTTATCAACGATTGATAACGGATCCATGCGTCAAGGGCTTGGTAGTCGGCACATACCTAAAGAAAACACGAGATAAGTTATTCATGCGCGTGCCGCAACTTTTGTAAATTTTGTCTAAAGCACAACTTTTGTTATTTGCGGGATTTTCTTTTTCATTAGGGTTCCGTACCAAAAAGGTAAAAAAGGAACCCTTATGGTTTCACTTTGTCTGTCTGTCACATCGCTAAATATCTGAAGAACTTCTTATGTTATCGATTTGAAATTTGGAATAGTTATAAACAAGGGTAACCCAGATACATGGAAGATAGTTTTTTTTTTAAATATTTTTTTTTCTGTGAATAATGACAGATAAAATGGGATTCAAAATTTTAAATTCTGGCAACTATGTCAAGTGCGGTGTCATATGAAAGGGCTTGACCAAGAAGTTTAGATACATACTGGAGGTTGCGCGATGAACATTCGTTTGAAGCAAGAAAATATGACCTTGAATGACGTCACTGTTACCATCTTACATTAGAGTGAAAGAGATGCAAGATAACAGACAGTCATTCAAGTCCATATTTTCTAGCTTCAAACGAATGTTCAGCGCGCAACCTCCAGTATGTATCTAAAGTTCTTGGGCTTGACTTGTACATTCTGAAAGATTTTTTTTTTCGTTGAGCAATTTTTTTAATCATCAAAAAACTCTTGTACACTTAGTTTGTAATTTAATCACCTTTGCATATATTTTTGTTTTATATTTATTTAATCTTACAAGATTATGTATACATTTTAGAAATTTTACTTTTTATTTTTTTTATTTGTAGTGTACCGAATCAAGAGACGGAGCCTAAAGAGATAAATTAGAAGACGAGAAAACAATATATAATAAATTGCATACAAGTCATCTACTAGTAGCAAGTAATTGGTATATAAAAATTAGTTTTTGGAGCTAAATGTCGGGTAAAATAGGAAATTAGTTTGTTTATTGTAATGAGAGATCATTAGGAGTCCAGAGTCGCGTCAAATATCATAGAATTCATGGGTTAAAGCGGTACACAACGTAAAAAGGGCCCTCCCTAGAACGATCACATTTTGGCCAAATTTCTTCTTAAAGTCTCGTTCCGTGCGCAGTTAGCTTTTAAGCTCCCCGTTGGAGGTGTGATCCGTTACAGTTGTTTGCGATAGAAGCATTACTGCTTAATACATTAGATTAACTTAAGATTGTGTTGAAAATACCTTCTTTCAAATAAAAAAGAATTATTGAAATCGGTTGATGTCATAAAGAATTATCCTTGAAAAATCAACATACCTACTATATAATTCAGTTACTCAAATTAGTTACAAAATTCGCCGATAGATGTCGCTGTACACTACTGTAAAATATTTGCAAGAACATATGTATTGCGGTTATTTAATTTAATGTGACCCGTATTATTTGACAGCGAGTGTACACTGTACATATCGTGTATTCATACTCTTTATTACATCTTGTGTTGGATTTAATGGCATGCGATAATTGATAGTTTGTACGGAACCCTCGATGCGCGAGTCGGATTCGTACTGGACCGGATTTTTTTTTAATTAAGGCCGTGTATTACCACTTTTGAGTTTTTAAAAACCATCTGAGACATAGAATATAGTGTCTTAAAATCTAAAAAAAATATATGTGTTACATGAGGATCTTGTCTGGTCAAAATCGCAGTCAGTTACATGATCTGATGAATTTCACTCGATAGAAAAAAATCGCGAAGTTACCCCTTTTTGGAATGTATTTTCAATACTACGGCTATATTACTGATATTTAACATTTAGTTTTTGTACTCAATTAAAGATCGTAAACAGTTATAGACAAATTCGCAGGGTTTGCTTTGATAAAATGATTGGCTTAATGACTATAGCTAAATACTCACAAAACTGCGCGCAGAGCTTGCGTAGAGAGCGGGATGGTTAATTGTAAACTCACGCGTGTTAGAGCGGGACAGTTGCGTTGGGGATACCTCCCCTTAATTGTGAAAATTCAATTCAATTCAATTCAATTCAATTATTTATTAATAAAATATTGCATTTTACATGTCATTTGTTTACATTATTAAATAAATTAACTTATATTTATATACATTTAATGTCATATAGTTAATAAAACAGTTCAAGAACAAGGCTGGGCAAGCGAACCGATAATATTATTCAATTTAAAGGTGAAACCTAGTTCAGCTCTCGAAAAAGGCATTAAGTGTGTAGTAGGCGTTGGATGCCAATTTCATTTTGAGTTTTTTACTGAAAGTTCCGTCACTAGTAGCCTGTCTTATTTCTAGCGGTATTTTGTTGTATACTTTAGGTCCTACCGTGTGTATACACTTCCTTGATTTAGCAAGTCGTGTTTTTGGATACAGTTCACCGTAACTTCTTAAGTTTGCATTACTGCGAGTAGGAAACAGTTTTAAATTGCGCCTTACGTATTTTGCTACTTCGAAGATGTATAGACACGGTAGGGTTAGAATACCAGTTTTTTTAAACAATTCCTGAGCAGGGTGGTCCCATGGGACCCCAGATATGCAGCGAATCGCTCGTTTTTGGATCCTGAATGGCCTTAGTCGGTCCGCAGCGTCGCCCCATAGGTCGATCCCGTATGTAAGTATGGACTGAAAATAGCCGTAATACGCAGTCATAATGTTATTAAGATTGAGGCTGGGGCGAAGTCTACTTAGGGCGAAGCAAGCGGATGACAGTCGGTCACACAGTTGATCTATGTGTGGACTCCATGTTAGACCAGAATCAATTATGAGGCCTAAGTACTTCACTTGGTCGACCTGCGGCACTATTTGTCCGTTGCAAGTGACATGTAGGTCATGCTCCTTAGAACCACGTAAGCAAATATGAACTATGTTCGTTTTATCGACATTTAATATCATTCCGTTGACCGAAAACCACGTTGCTACTTGTCCCATTACTTTGGTAATTTTGGCTTTGAGTAGAAGGTGATTCTCGGCTGCCACGATGACACAAGGGACACAATTATATGATCTGATTATATGATCTTTTTATAACATCGGAACATTGCTTATGATAGTGGCCATTCAAATGCAGCGATCGTACCTACTGGCAATTGGGAAGACCCATGGGATTCTGGCGAGCCCTGTAAAACGTTCCACACTAATTAAGCGTGTTACCTATATATGTGACGTCACAGTCATACCAACGTGCCCCGTACTAAAAATGTATTGGAAAAACGAGTAATTTGCTGTTTTGGTCGTGATATATGGTGAATTTTCTTTATATATGAACATACGTTTAAGAAACGGGCTACGGGTATAAGAGCCTATAGTATCTTGGCTTTTCCCAAGTTATCTACTCAAGTTATGAAGTAAGTTTTGACAAGGGTTGAATCAAAGCAACAATGGGAATTGACAAGGTGCGAAGTTAGCTCTTTAACATGCTAATTGAAATAAATAATTCCTGCCACTTAACTGTCGGCTTTCTTAATTAGATAGCTTAATATTCACTAAGTGACACAGAAGGCTGGGTCGTCTTCACAGACGCTTAATTCTATAATTCTCTTACATTAGTAGTCATCTGCATCCATACAAATCCTTTCAAAATACCAGAGTATAGTCCGTGAGCCCTTAAAATAGGATTCGGAATACATATATTTCGAGTATATTTTTCTCTAGCTTAATATTACAATGCTGTTTTCTGAGCCCACGAACGGTATATTCATGTATGGGCTAAAATACAGCCAAATGTTATTCATGCATGCCCCATAAAAATCCTGGTAAGAAACTATTTTTCAATTGTGGCCTTAAATTGGTAAATTTAACGTTTATTGTAATATACTTACAGCTCTATTTATACTCTGTTTACCTAGCTACTGCGTGAATATTACAGTACTGAGTTCTAGCTGAAATCCAGTTTACGGACAGCCCACAGTCCAACCCAGTCAACATTCAACGTCTTGAGCACATATTACGTTATCCGCTTTGAATTAAATACCTATATCAAATACGGATCACGTGGACTTACTTAGTCATTATGTTTGGCCAGGTTTTATTTCCCAGGCGGGTTGTAGAAGCGAACCAACTGTTACATTCGGGGGTCAGAAAAAAGTAATGTACCTAAATACATACTGATAATAATAAAGAATAAGATGGATGGCCTTGTTCATCACGCCAACAATGAACTATTTCGACGAGTAGGCCACCGATGAGTTATTACGTTAACTTAGAAGTTAAACATTTTCACAGCTTCAAGGGACTGTAGACCTGTACGTTGTAATGGTTTTTATTTAAACTCGGTAACCTCTACCCCTCTACGCGTTCCCCAGATAAAAGGTCTTGACAGACAGACAGACAGACGGACAACAAAGTGGTTCTATATGGGTTCCGTTTTTAGGGTTCCGTAGTCAGAATGGCAAAAACGGAACCCTTATAGATTTGTCATGTCTGTCTGTCTGTCTGTCTGTCTGTCTGTCCGTCCATATGTCACAGCCGGTTTACTCGGAGACTATAAGTACTACAATTATGAAATTTGATAGGAAGATATGAACTATGAACCGTTGTATAAATGTGATGTGAAGGGGGTTAGGGGGGCACCCCATACATGTAAGCGGGGGACGAAATTTTTTTTTCCAATGCAAGTAGTTGTATTTTTGGATAGGCCTTTAAAAATGATATAGAGGTTACTAAGAAAGTTTTCCATTTAAGTCAATCGTTGGTGAGATATTAGCTCCCAAAGTCGTACAAAATGTGTCCCCCCTCTAATTTCCAAACTATGAACATTAAAATTCTGAAAAAATTTGAGGTGCTGTATAATAATAAATACTTTCAACGAAAATTGGTTTGAACAAGATCGGATTAAGGGTTTTTGAGTTATCACTGAAAAACTGTCTTGCCCAAACAAAAGGACGTAAGTGCCGTGACTTCCCTATGAAGATACGACCTTTTTTTGATTCAAGGTATTGTATGTATGTAAGCACTTTATTGTACACAAAACAGGTTAAAACAATATACCTACATGTCACATAAGATTAAAGTACAAAGGCGAACTTATCCCTATGAGGGATCTCTTCCAGCTAACCTTTGAGGGATTGAATGGAAAGTGAGAAAATTAAATAGACAAACTTACAGCGTGTACAACAATATAATACAACAATATATTGGTATTTAATAGTGTTTTGAAATGTGGACTAGTAGGTCTCGGTACGGAACCCTGGTTGTGCGTGATCCGACACAATTTTTTTTCCTTTTGAGGTACGGAACCCTAAAAAGAACAAACAACCGAATTGATTGATAACCTCCTCCTTTTATTGAAGTCGGTTCATAATCACAAAAAATGATTTCCGTTTATCGATTTGACACCCCTGTCCGATAACCGAAGGCATTGATGAAGTAATATCATCCAGTATTTGGTGGCTGCAGTAGGTTTATTGTGTTGGTTAAGTTAATATAACGTCATTTACTCCACGAATATTGATTTACAAAGGAAATTAAGCTCATGCAGCGGAGAGGTTATTAAAACTAAGTGTTATTTCCACACGGATTTATCCAAACCCGTTCATACAATATACGCCTGTAATACATATAGGTATTCATCAACCGAAGTATATGATATTTGATATCGTTTATTAGGTCAAGTATATATGCAAACACAATTACGTATACGCTATTATATTAATAACGCTTTGAACTCTGCATTTTGCCGATCAAATATACATGTAGACTACTTAGTAATAGTAAGACAATGCGGGACGTGATGTAATTCAAGACATTTTTAGGTACCTAATCAAAATTTCTTATGCACATAAATTAATGCCCTGCAACCGTACTACAGTTGGCATGAAAAATATTACATACATATCTAAGGTACCACTGATATTTGTATACCTATTCATTGTAGATTATACAATTTAATTTTTCTATGGTAGGTATGGTATGTTAATTGTAAGCACTTAACACAATCACAGGTAAAATATGTATACATGATACGTAAGATTAAAGCACAAATGCGAACTAATACCATCGAGGGATCTCTTCCAGCTAACTTTGAAGGATTGAGTGTAAAATGGGAGAACGAGACAGACAAACTAACACCGTACACAACGTTTCAATCGTTTCAACGTTTCCATATGGTTCTCAAAAGGAAAATACCGGACAAGTGCGCATCGGACTTTCCGGATTATACCAACCGTCGAGTATATATCTGACCAGCCGTAGACAATTTGCTCGTAAAAATTATGTAATAATAAGAATAAGATAAGACAGGACAAAAAAATCAGTAGGTAGTTAAAATTTGTATGGCATGGGGTCAACAAGATGCTTAGGTATACTGTGATAATTTGAAAAGTAGCTCCAACCGTTTGGCTATAAAACCTGTGTGACAGACGACGGACAGACAGACGGACATGTGAGTGCCAACAATAGGGCTCCGTTTGGATGTGGACCCTTCTGGTACGGAACCCTAAAAATAATAAATTATAGAATTACTTCGTTGTCCGTCTGTCAAATGAAATCATTTCACTTGGGCCTGTGAAAAACTTCTAATAGTTTTAATTTAACGCAATCAAAAGATCCTACTGTTTATTTTCACACTTGCAACCGGTACGTATTAATACGGAATCCACGTATGCGAGTCCGACTCACCCTTGTTCGGAGTTTTTAAGGGTTGTACCTCAAAAGGAAAAAACGGAACCCTAATAGGATTGCTTTGTTGTCCGTCTGTATGTCTGTGTGTATTAACTGTTAACTAAAGCCTAATTTGTTTTACTTTTACATGATAACGCTAAATAACGCAAACCTTGCGTATTTTCCAGGGTACGCTTCACCCCTTCGCCCTCGAAATATTGTGCTGTTTTTGCAGTGTTATATAATTTGTGAGAAAATGGTTCACGCTAGTATAAAATGGGCACTTAGGAAATTAATCTGCATAAAGTGATCTATAAAAAGTACCGCAATCATTTTATACGGTTTACACGTTCGGTACTTTTAGTGTTGTATAGTGTGCTGCATGGTTAAGGTGTACTTAAAGTACAAAGACGCCCAGGTAAAACTAGAAGATTCTGTGTATTTCATTGTGTGTGTTTAGAAACAATTGCAATCAGACAGTTTTGAGGTCCGTTACAACAATATAAGTTCGATAGCCGATTACTATAACTTTTGGTGGATAATCCCGTTGCAATTGTATTAAATTGTAAAATAATAATCATATAATCGAATCTGCTAAACTCGTCGAAATCACTAATAATTGGTTTACTGCCAATCGATTCGCTTTAACCCCATCAAATTTTTTGTCATTTCACATGTATCGAATGTGACTTGTAACAGTAATGATCTGTACTTATCAAGCTAGTAACAAGGAATTGTGAATTAAAATAAAACGTCAATTTGAACAAGGTCATAAAATGTTGTATAATGCTTCGCGCGTATTGTGTATTCATATGATGTATACTCATAGATAATCTTATTGGGTATTCAAAACCTGATTAAATGAAGACTCAATTTCAACCATGTACTAGATTGGTTTTGCATAAACACAAAGCAAACATTAACGAACATCTAGCTAATCCTACACTTCCAATGGTATTCTAGGAGTGTGGATTCTGCAATCAAAAATCACACTCAGCCATAAAACCAAATATTCAACGATGCTTCTGCGAAGATTAGACCCCATGACCTCGGCATTGGTACTACGGAACGGAATCCATTGGGCAACGAATTTTGCATTGCAGTTACGAATTTATTGAGGTCCGTAGTGCGAGAACTGTACGAAACTTAATAAGGTAGAGCCCCTCATCAATTGGTAACGCGGTTTTCTCTAGCTGGCGCAGAATAAACAATGTAATTTTCTTTGTAGGAATTTAAATAATCGTAGGAGGCGTTTAAATAATTCGCTTGTTGTTTGTACGGTTGGTCGTCGTGTCGAGTACCTGTCGTGCGGTAATGTTTGTCGACAACAAGGCTGGTCTCGGGCGGGCCGGCTCCCCCGAGGGCGCGCGGCCGCACGAACTAGCGCCAGGGGAGACCGGACGAAAATGTGAAGGTCGCGGCAGATTGGTCGCACCTGAAATAGGGTCACTTCGCTACGGTTTATAGACGGAACGTGACTTTTACTTGGAAATGTTGAGAATGACTCTATACCTAGACACAGCCAACAATATTTTTATGAACTCTACTTTATGATATTTGTTTACACGCCGACCCAATTTTTCCTCGAGTTTGTTATTTTCCTGTTCGTGGAAAGTTCACTATGAATCTGATAAATCTGTACGGATTCTATTTTTGATATCTTTTCAATACGGAAAATTGAAAAGAAGAAACAAGAACTTAAAAAAATTGGTTCCCTTTACTTTGTTGCTGCGAGCTTAGTACCTACGTTGTTCAAGAAAAGTAAAAACAGTTGCAGCTGCTCCTTTGTACCTATGTTTTTGTGTACATACTCGTACAATAAAATTCTGCCTTTAGGGGAACCTAACGATGGAAACCTCTTAGTTTATTCTATTCCTGTCTAATACTTGTATATATTATGAGCAAGCCGTAATATGTATCTAATCAGATATTAGCTACCGTGCTCATATTACTTAGGTAAAAGGTCCTTACTAAAATATGATCTGTTTTTGGGTTGTGTTAGCATACAATCTGAAATCTTTCACATTCATTTCTCTATGTAACATTGAAATAGTAATTAATTATACTTCTTTCCTTTTAAATTTTGCTTGACAATAGAAAGAACAGTCTTATGCGTTGCCCTTTGACGTACGAATGTGTAAAAATAGAAAACTCGTAGATGGTAGTAATTTTGTCAAGTAAACATTTACTAAAACAGCTAATTTATACACGCTACACGCAACAACGTAGTAGGTATACCATAGGGACATGTTTGAATAACGACTAAAAAGATTTGTTAAATTATATTTTCATAGTAAATAGTCGTACCTGATCCATTTGTGTGAGGTGTACAATAAAGAGTATTTGTATTGTATTGTATTGTATTGTATTGTATTGTATTGTACCTACATTACTGAACTTGACGTAATGTTCTATATGTTATGTGACATGAATGATGAACGGAAATCGGAATGGAATAAATAAGTTTTCACGAAATAAATAAATGAAAATGAAATGAATGAAAATCAGCCAAGTTTGTCTCGGGCTATGCACTACCTATGCATCGTTCCGTAATTGTTACGTTATGCGGACTTAAAAGTGCGCAAACTTATATTTAATGCGTGTTTGACACAACTAAACTTTCAAAGTACATTTGTACGGAGTGGCGGAGATCCGGCATATATGAAAAACTAGCCTCATTTGTTATTCGATACTGACATACATTACATGTTAGATAATATATAGGTAGATTGAATTGAGTCACACAGGGTTTGGTAATCTGAAATCTGGACTGATATTGTAAAAAAAATGCTTATTAACTTTTTTGGGTCAACTACCCTAATGTGTTATTCATAAAACACGAGTACCTAGTATACAGGTAAAAGAATATGAAAAAAAGGAATTGGAAAAAAGGGATTCGCTACTCGCGGCCTGGACTACCATGGGGTTGTCAGGGTTTAACAGGGCCGCGAGTGGAGTTATATTACCCTCATCTGTTAATTGATAAATTGTTGTATGAAATTAATAGTAGATTACACACCAAGGGGATAAAGCACTGTTTTATGTCACGGGCGCGATATTGAATCCTGAACGTAACGAAGGACTCTTGATTTTACTCCTGAGCGGAGCGAGGGAGTAATGAGTTAATTCCCAAGCGAAGCGAGGGAATTAAGACTGAGGCCTGAGTGTAGTGAGGGATTTAAGCGCCCAAGACAAAAACAGTTTTATCCACGAGGAGTATACTCTACTTTTCACACCTCTAGCGAGACAATAAGAAAACCAAGGCTAAGTACTAGAGACAGAATCAAATTACTTATAGTAATTCAAAGCCCACAATCACGTTCGTCACTAATTTTATAAGAATTCTATCTTCTAGTTTTTGTCCGTGACGTAGAACTCGTTCATCGCGTTAGAATTTAATTGATAGAATTTAATTTCAATTTCTTACCTAGTAATCGCTCTTCCATACAAACCTACTTAAGGGATAATTTCCGAGATAAAAAAGTATCCTGCCCTTCCCCGGGACTCACTACTTCCATACTACATTTCATCTGAATCGGTCCAGCGGTTTTAGCGTGGAAAGATAACAGACAGACACACTTTCGCACTTATAACATTAACAGTAACAATGGATTTTTATACAATCTGAAGTTTTACTCTGTACCTAAATATACTGCAGCGTCTAGTTACAATCGCGTGTTTTGTTTTTATTTTCAAAATTTGTTCCATTCAGCTTATGGTGGCCAGTACGAATACGTTCGATTTTCAAATTTGTTCGGAGCGGCATCCCCTTCCTCGGGGCGGCACAGTGTTTTGTTTGGAACGCCGCTATGCCGCCTCTCCGCCGCCGTGCGGACTTCACGAAATTAAACTTTAATCACATAACAATAAGAACTACGAAAAGTGAAATCATATTATTACCCGGCGGGTTATAATGAAATTCAATACAATATTACTACCCGGCTAAAGCTAAGGGCTATAATGATTTGCTTTTGGTAAGGTTTAAATGATATATAATTTGGCTGTGTCGAGCATCCCGACAATTTCGATTAGCTCGAAGTTATATTGCTTATACCATATTTTTATGGTATTTTCGCACAGAACGTGTAAAAACTAAGCACGTTTTGTACGAACAACTTTTTTGTAAAGTCAAAAACTGCTGAGTTTAAAGGCCTGGGTCATGATTATATATGGGGATTTAATAGGGGTTTAAGGCTGGTTATGTAGTCACGCAGACGAACGGACATGGAGAATCTATAACGAAAGGTTGTTTACTAACGAACCCGAAAAATTCCTCACTTACGTCGTTACGTATTGATCGATGTTGATTATACGTAAAAAAAGTTAAAACAATATTGAAGTATATATATTTTTGGGAATTCACTATATAATATCTATGTAGCGGCCTACATAATGCACCTACATTTCAATATTGTATTCTATTCCACTGGTACCGCCACATTAAAATATGATTATGAAGAAACGAAACTGACTCACTGCGAAACAAGTTGGAACGATAGTGGCACAAAGTAAATAGCGGCGGCGCGCGCCGGAGCAGAGAGTCCGCTCAGTACAAAGTGCCATTTTCGCCGCACGCACACAGACGTAACATTTACAAGCATTCTCGGTTGATTTCGGACGAGCTTAGTCGCGACTGTCACTGTCGCGTCGCGAGTGCTAGTTGTGCGCGCGTTGATCACTTGACGTCCCCGCCGCTACGTAGGTACTTTGTGTCACGTACGTCAAAATGAATAACCGATATTATAACAGTTGGAATGTATTTTATTGTTTAAATTAACCTACACTTTCTTCAAATTTCCAAACGATATTGAAAGGTAAATAAAACTGTTTTCTCATGTTGGTAGTTACAATACCTAGGTACAATAGGTAGGTAATTTTTTGAAACTAGCCGCTTTGATAACGACGATCAACCATTACACATTCATCTTATCGTTCGCTGGTAAAACGCCAGTATTTAAGTACTATGGTTTAGTTAAGTAGTTAGCTAAGTAATTAGGAATATTCTTTGTTGGCGCTCTCGACCGCCGCCGGTCACAAGTCACAACTCGCAGCGGGTCACGCATCAATTTATTAGGGTTCCGTATCCGAAGGGTCAAAACGGAACCCTATTGGTGTCGCCCAGACGTCCGTCCGTCGTCTGTCACAAAATTTGTTCCGAACAATTTTTAGACTTCCCATTGACCTATGAACATGTTCATTATTACGTATATTTTAACAACAAATAGGTACTAATATATTGATAAATCATATTTTCGAGGTTGATTCGGAACCCTAAATGTGCGAAGTCCGACTCGCACTCGGCCGGTTTTTTACCAAGATACGCTGGTTCATATTTAAATGTCATGTTGAAGAATTTTTAATATACCTACTCCTTTTTAAAATTCAGAATCAATACAGAAGCAACCCTGTGAGTCGGGCAAGTTTAGGTATGTATTTTCAAGAAAGGCGGGAACGGACCTTCTGTATATTTTTTATTTTGTGATAGTGGTATAAAATAGCATAGTAAAAAAAAACATCGCCGTTCATCCTTTTAGATTGACTTAAATATACAACAATGTAAACGGCCGTATTGATTGATTCCTGCGATATTCTACTTTCTCGGCCGAGAGAACTCATTAGGTTACGTAGAAATGGGAATAATGATATTCGCACTTACCTATTATACAGAAAGGCCGCCTCAAGAACTTGAGGCGCCCCATCGAACCCTGGTACCGGGACCGGCATCCTGATGACCATAACCTAAACAAACAAAACAGAAACATGATAACTATTATGAATTTCAATAAAATGAAGTACGCTTGGCATTACCCGTTAATACTACTATAAACAGAGCGAGAGTCAATCTGCGACATACGTTTCGCACACCAATTTAAATTTAATTGGTTTCCTGCCACCTCAGTTTGGCGCTGAGCGAGGAGCGGGCAGGAAGCGAGCACGCGATTAATATTGAAATGAAAATGTACTGCGAAGTGTAAGTATCAGATTGTTCCCAGAGATAAGCGGAGCGGCGAGAGCGTGAGTAATTCGTCACTCATTGTGGATGGATCGCTCCGTGTTCATCCCAAAGCCGGCGCTCGCCTACCATTAAGATGAACCATTTATTTTTTACTCAGAACCAAGATTGTGAAAAAAGGGGATAATATCATAGTTTATTATTGACACACTTCTGCAACGTATCTTTTAAATTTTGAATGCCGAGCATGTATATTTAAAGAAACTGTCTGTAGGTTTTACTTTAATAATTAACGTCTTCTCTTAGGTAAAAAATCTTCCCCTATCTCCTTAGGCTGGGTTGCACCAAACCGTCTGTAATCGTAAGCGGTGTTCGTCAAATCTGATTGTATGGAAAGTTTGACAAGTTTCTATGGGATGACAGCTGCCGGCGCCATATTTGACGATGACCGGCCTGTGTTCGTATGTTGGTGCAACCGACCCTTACTCCGTGATCGTAATGACACCATATGCATAGAGAAAATTAAATATATACTGAGATATATATGAATCCTATGACAGTTAAAGAAAGTTTTTAAACATATGACAGTACATGTATTGACAGATATAAAAACATCGGTTCTGGCATTTTGCCAGCCGCGATCGCGGCACGCCCGCATCGCTCGCTCGCTCGGCTTGCGCGCTGTAGAGTCGCATCGCATTTCCCTTATCGGCTTACCTTAACACGAACTCGATGGCGAACCAAATAACGACGACAGTTTCCATGTAGAAGAGCACTAGACCGGCGCGCGCCTCGTACTCCTCAATGGTGGAGAAGACGGACAGCGATAGGCACATGAACACCATCAGAAACCTGCAAAAAAAACTGTTATAGTTCTACCGCTTCACCGCGCGGGAGGGTAGCGGTAGCGGGAGGCAGACACCCGCCGCCCGCTACCCGTCTGCTACCCTTTGACGCTCCCCTCTGCCGCTCTCCCCACAACAGGCGCGGTCTCAATTAAACGGTACCTACGTCTATAAGGTCGAACTGTTATGGGACAGCAAAAGTTGAATGCTTTGTCCTAAAAGTTAAAGACGCATAATACACTTCACAATACACTTATCGTAGTTTTGACCTGTATCAAAATACCTAAGGATACGGATGTGCGCGTACAGTCAGCATCAAAAGTAGCTTGGTCTTTATTACAAGGATGGTGATGTGATATGCGAACTATTTAGTCATCAAACCTTCGCGGTCGCATCTTCTATGCAAATCTGTCTTGTCAACAAACTATGTCATTCGTAATGTCTCCGTATTTTCTCTCTTAATGTTACGTACAATTTTATGTTAATTAAAACCTAATATTATATAGGTTTTGCCTTTACTTCTGATGGAATAGGAACTTTTGACCTCTTCTTATGTCAAGCTACTTTTGATGCTGACTGTACGCTCAGGGCGTACACTGATGGTTATTTTATTCCCGTAAAAGTTTCATCGATGGCAACTTTTTTCTGAATTATTCTTGTTCAAAACAAATTATCAATATTTTATGGCTAAACTTTCTTCCGTTTCAACATTGGAAATAGAAATAGCAGTAGTAAGCGCAAACCAAAGCTATCCCTAATGTTCACTTAAACCAAACCATCTATTAAAATGCCATCCGATGTAATATTTGTAGGTACATTCAGCTTGGAACTAATCCAAGAATATTAACTTAGAACACGACTGAACTAGTATACTCGGTAATATAGTACCTACGAGGCAAATACGGTCAGTTGTAATCGTTGTAGTATAATTTCATACTTTTACTGGCTCGTAAATCTCGTATTTGTAAATGATTTCCGATTTGAAGCACAAGTACGGCTCGGGCGTATCACTTTAACGTCTCATTTCATATGCCATAAAAATAAAGTGTGGGATTCCGATACGCTGCAGGCTGTAAATTGAAGTGTTTACGAATGATTTTACATGTGCGTTCGCTTATCTTTAATAAGGTTATTATAAAAAGTATAGGTAATATCTCATTTAGATAATGCGCAATAAAAATAAACCTTTAATATTCAAGATATCTAAATAATATATAAAAAAAGTTTTATAATTTTTAAGTATGGTGTGTATTTTTAAGTATCCTCTCTTTACTATCTTTGTAATATGGTCGAGATTGCTATAGAATCAGTGGATAAAATAAATATAAGGACAGCGTTGACATGCAAATAAAGACATTGAGAAACAAGGATAACATAAAATACGTACCTATAAGGAAAAGACGAGATAAAATAAAATGTAAGTAGAGTCTTGTTGACAAGCAAAGAAAATAGGTTAAAGTGTTCGACTTACACAATCATGTGATACAGGACAGCCTTAACTCCTCTTGGCCGTTCAAGGAAATTGTAGAACTTGGACTGTAGGCGGCGGTAACGCGCGTCGCGACGCGTGGCGCGGTAGCTGAGCGGCTTACCCAGCAGCGACATCCGCGGCGTCGCCAGCCGGTCGCCGCCGCCAGGCTTACTCTCACTGCGAACAACACCGCACATCACTGCCACTTCAATTATATCCTCACTATAACCGCTCACTTCACAATACCCACTTATTGTTCTCGGCTAGCCCCCTCTTTGTTTTGCGAGCTCCATGTTACGAGTATACGTATTGAATGCCTTAAAGAATTCTCGTGTTTTTCAAGAGAGGCTCTTGAATAGATCGTACGTCGAACGTTGAGCGCGGCACCCTACTCTTGTGCTAAGACGCTGTCAATAACATGTGAGTAACCATCGTTGCGACTATTTATACGCGAGCCAGGTTTCACTAAGACCACGCGAATAGTGTTCATAATTAAACCGACTATCGCACGAAGTGTTTTATAGCTAATGGATTATAGTAGATTATACACCAAGGGGATAAAACACTGTTTTATGTCACGGGTGCGATATTGAATCCTGAACGTAACGAAGGACTCCAAATTTTACTCCCGAGCGGAGCGAGGGAGTAATGACTTAATTCCTGAGCGAAGCGAGGGAATTAAGACTGAGTCCTGAGTGTAGTGAGGGATTTAAGCGCTCCCAAGACAAAAACAGCTTTATCCCCGAGGAGTATACTCTACTTTTCTCACCTCTTGCGAGGCAATAAAAAAACCAAGGCTACTAAAAACAGAATTAAATCAGTCAAGCGCAGCAAATTTTAGTATCTATTTTAATAGAATCTGTTTTACTCCGTATAATTAAGCGTCTTGTTACTCACGCGGATCTTGTTTTTGGTATTTAATACCTAGTACATCGACGACTGCTTGCATTCATTTGTGTGGTGAGCACAAGTATTTTGTTCCTGAATCTTAGATGTTTTCTATGTATTTTAAGTATATATTTATCTTTATAGGTATATGTATATCGTCGACTAGTACCCATAGTACAAGCTTTGATTAGTTTGGGACTAGGTAGATTTGTATAACACTGTCCACAAATATGTAAGTGTGTATTTATTTACATTGTTGCAACTGCTGCGAAGGGAGGAAGGCCAGCCTTAGCTACGTCCGAGGCACGGATATTACGTAGTGATTTTATTAAAAAATGTAATAAAATATGAGAATAATGTATAAGAAAACTCCAAAATGTAATTCTACAAATATTCAGTACTAAAACCACGCGCCTGACGCGCTACAGGCGGCGGCCGACGACGCAGTCTTTTGTTTCGAACACGCGTTCCAAACAAAACACGAAGCTGGTGTGCCGCCTCCTCGCCGCTTAGTGGACTTCACGATATTAGACTTTAATGACAGAACTATAAGAACTATGAAAAGAGAAATCACATTATTACCCGGCGGGTTATAATGAGATTCAGTACGATATTACTACCCGGCTTAAGCCAAGGGTTATAATGATTTGCTTTCGGTAAGGTTTGCATGATACATAATTGGGCATTGACGAGCAGGTGGTGTGAAAAATACATTATATTCACCAATGTACTGTGTTACCAATAAGTACTGGCAGATTGATGAGCAAATAAAACCATGTGTACAAAAAGGAGAATAAATTGAGCGAGTGTTTCTGGCTGCTTGCTACGCTGCCCTTGCGTTCAACACGGTGTTATCCGGCTCAATTCGTATGCGATTTCATTTTACGTGTCGCTATGAAATCTATGGGCTGCAACACAAAGTGAAAATTTCTCACTCGATAAATCCCAATCCTTCTATCACTACACGACGAGCTATATCTGTGTGGCTGCTACGAGCCAGGTATTAAATGTGTGTAGTGTTTTTGCAAAAGGAAGTTTAGAGTTGTACCTACATAGGTATACCTACCTAATAGCGCTTCACATCCACGCGAACTACATATATGTATACTAAGTGCGCGTGGATGTGAAGCGCTATTTTTTTCCTACATACCAGATCGAAAAAAAAAAGGCGTACATCCACAGGAAAGTCGCGAACCTAAATCTGTGTAAAACCCTTACTTGTTACGTGCTGTTGCACTAAAAAGTAGGTACCTACTTTGTGAACAGTTTCTACCTACGCTTTGTGAAGAGTTAAGTAAGAAGTAGTGCAGTAAGGTTATAGAGCTTTACATAAGAAATAACTAGTTGTGGAAGTGTAGTGTTATTATAATGAATTTCAAGCTCAAATTAATTTAAAGTGACGTTTCCAATAAATTCAATTTCTATCAATCCATGCAGATAGGCATTTCTACAGAAGCAAAATACCAAGCGTATTTTAGATGTGTGTCGTGACGACATTGTCGAATTCAAGTTTATTATTATTTTTATTATGTAATGATAATGACACTTTACAATACCTATCAAATTGTAAGCTATGGTAGCAATAAATTATATGTCAACTGATGCGTAATATATTCATATTTAATGAGGTGGCGGGAGGAAGCAGTTTTGTATCAATACGCATACCCAAGGGTCATCGATTTTATATGAATTGCACCTGGGTAATAATAGAGTGAGCATTTCAATATTTAGGTAAGTATATATCAAAACAACCTGAATTGAAATCCGTTTTCGTATGTATTTATATTATAGGGCGCGGTAAGCCCAACATATGATATGCGCGGAACAACTACAAACTGATTCAATCTCTATACTTATTCCAAACAGACCCCCATAAACAAGTTACTTAAAAAAAACCGGCTACCCAACCTTAAAAATGTGATTCATCAATATATTAGTATTTGTTGGTAAAATATAGGTAATAATAAACATTATCACCAAATTTCAAGTTCATAGGTCAACGGGAAGTTAAAAAAATCTTAGGAACAAAATTTTGTGACAGACGACGGACGGATGGACGGACGAACGCGTGAGTGACAAGCCCAAATTCGACGGGTCTCCTTGCGTAGTTTAAGAGTTGCTATGGCCACTTTCTGTTTCCATCATCAGACCAGCTCGATGGTACCATGATGTTGCATTGTCACCGAACTTAATAGCCCACATATGCCAATTTGTCAATGTTTATCGACCTAGATCTCAAAATCTGTAGTGATTAAATATCTGTCCTTTCAGTATACTAATCTTGAACTATTTTCCTCCAGTCTGCAAAAAGGTGGCAAAAAGTGATAACACGATTTGCTAATTTTTTTTTTGCAAATATAACCCTTAAATTCGATGTTTTTGGTTGGATCTTTAAAACCCTTCCATCTTTAACAATGATTTTTGGTTTAATAATTGTACAATGACAAGTTCTCAATCCTGAGAAAAAATATTATCCTTATAAATATGTATACACGTTTATAATAAACATCAATATTTACGAAAACTACGCGCTGAGCTTCCGTAGAGAGCGGGTTCGTTAATTGCAAACTCAGGCGTGTTAGAGCGGACAATTGCAATGGAAGTACGCCCTCTTAACCCATCCAACGCCAATCACAACACACATGCGTCATGCCTCTACGTGCGATTTCCGCTACAAGGCAGGAAAACGCTGCTACGCGCTAGGGCGGCACGTAGCGATCGTTGGCCGCGAAAGAAAATGGCCTATAGATGAGCGTCTCTAAAGGGCCTTAAATAAAAAATTAAACGTGTAATATATTTTCCATTGCCTAGGGTACTTAATTGTATCATTTCTAACGAAAGTAACGAGTCGGGCTGCGATCACAATGACCTTTGAACTTTCACTCGAGTCGGGTCGGGTGGGTTTACTTGACTTTTAATATAGGAGCTTCGAATACGCTCGAGTCTCGTCACCATAGTCGTTACGGAAGAAAACCTTATGGACATTGTGACGAGGATTCTGGACATGATGGTACAATATCAAGAAATCTAATATTCTTATAGAAACGCCAGAAAAGTCATTAGTTAGTACGACTAATAAAACTACTTAAATAAACAAATTTTGTATTTGGCTAGATGTATGTTTTATTTACCTATAGTGGCCTCGGTAAGAGGACTTATACGGCATTTCGTGAACAAAAGATTTCCTGCATCAGGGTAGGTCCTTTAGGACCCAGAGATGGATTTTCGAAGTAGAGCCCTCGAAATTTTTTATGTCAATTTTTTGAGGGGGGGGGGGGGGGTGAGTCCAGGTTAATCTTGATATCTGCGCCAGTTAAGCTACTGGGTCAAGTTGGGTGTCAATTTCGTGTAAATCTAGGATGCTGAATTCATTTCTGGAATTATTTTTGTACCATTCCATAGAAAATTTTCGAAAAATAACAAAAAATAGGTAATTTTTCATTCATACTGAAAACAGAAAAATGGCCATAACTTTAAAAAACACCTACACATTTTGGAAAAAAAATATGTCTTCAGAAAACCCTGTTAATATCATATTTAAAAATATATATTTCAAAAATATACCTACTGTGAAAGTATTAAAAAAAATAAAAATTAAAAGATAGAACAAAAAATCAAATTAATTAAAAAACATAGTTTGTGATCTTGGAATCGTAGTGGTGGGTTTATTAACTCAATAAAAACATATTTCATGCCAATTCACGTCTTAAAATATTAAAAAAACAATGAAATATATCAACTTCGCCCTAAAATTTCACGTAAAAATTTATCAAATTTTAGAGAGCCGCCCTGCTTCGTACGAGTTGACGATTTACAAAAAGTCTTAGCTTATGTTATTTAGGACTAATGTAGGTTTCTATTACAGAAAGAATTTTTAAAATCGTTTGATAACATCTAAAGATAGGCCCCTACAAACGATAGTACAAATTCGAACTCCATGAATTATATGGATAACGGCTAAATTTAAAAAAAATGCCAACTAACATTAACGGATCCTGTCCAAAATAATATTGGATCACCCTAAAAGTACAGCCTTATTAATAATAATAATAAAAATGATATAGGTCAACCTTGTAAGTAATAATTAGCATTCATATACCGCGGTGATACCTTTGTAAATTGAAGGGTGTCCATTTTCTCATGGATCCCATTATCAGATCTTGACCAAATTTAAAAGAAAACATCATTGAGGCAGCCCCTTCCAAACCAAAAAAAAAAACGCGAAGTCGGTCTTAAACTAGCAAAGATATTTGTGAACATATCTAAAAAATATTTACAGTCGAACACAGGACCTCATCTTTTTTGAAGTTAGTTATGATTTTTTAAACCCAGGACCAGTATAAACTGATAAAGATGTTGTACTCTCCTTCTTCGGCCTCCTCGACGTCATCTTTGCTGAAACCCCTGGTCCACACTGGACACACATTTAAAACCATCAGTAATCGCATTTGCGACTACCCACAGGTCTTGAAGCAGCGTGCATGGCATTCATTCTCGCTTTCAAGGACAGTGGCCTCTGCAGCTGTTCTTGCAGCTAAGTTCTCGTGCCGCATTCCAGATTCTGTGTTGGGTTGTCCATACGGGCTGCCACTGTTCCTCCTTTTATCCACTTGTCTGTTAGGGAGGGTATATATTGTGTGTCATTTAAAGTTTGTCCCCACAAGTGACCTGCTTGATAGGCTGCCCTAAGCGCATGCATACTGAAACTAAAATCCATAAAATATTACAGTGTAATTTTTATCACAGTCATCGTTTTAAAACCTGAAAATAACTTAGAGGAACTATCATTGTTATTAGTCAGACACGTCGGTATAGTCAGGTCAGATTCTCTATTAATTATTTTTACTCTTAAAAGTGGAAAACATTTCAATTCGGTGACTGTACCCAGTAGCTAGTAACGTATTTCGGTACTTACCGATCCGCCCGCGCAGCTGTCTTGCGACCCATGATATTTTTTTCTGTCATAATTTTGTAGGCAGAGCTATATTGATATTTATATATTTAGAATCTGCATAAAACGAGCTTTCTTATAGTATTTATTTCATTATTTAAATCAACTTTTTCCATCTAATATCAGAACGCTGAATCAAAAAGTAAAAATTAAAAATGTATAAATTTGCGATTTTAGTCAGAAAATTGTTCCAATATAGTAAAATGTACGATCAGAAATGATGTCGGTGTATTCCTTTTATACGAAAACGATACCAAACTTGCCTTAGTAGATATAAGAAAGGAGTCAGCTTAGTTTGAAATGTACAGGTCGGCTGCTATGTTTGGACCCCCCCCATTTCTTACCATGTGAAAAATCCGGGGGGCTCTACTTCGTAAATGCATCTTTAGACTATAGATATCAATCCTGCCGAAGGAAATCTTTTGTTCATTAAACGCCGTATTTTCCCTTTTCTTGTTCCGTACAGATGCCACTACTAAGAATCCTGACATGTGGAAAACGTCATACATATCTAATGCACGGCTATACTTGTGTAAGAAATTCTTATACCGTAAAATGGGGTAAGTAGGGATTGCGGGGGCAGAAGGGATGCGACTCCAGAATTTCTTTTTTCAGTTACCTCTTCAATTTTCGGGCTTAGGATGCTCTTGAAGTAGTTTAATTATATTTTTAACACAATTCTTTCTTCTTCAAGCACCACTAAGTAGCCAAATCATAAAATTACTTTAAGAAAATCACCACCGAAGTTGATGTTCAAAAGCAGCGGATTTTTAGTTGAATTTAACTTCGTTGTTATGTGAGATTTGACAATGCAAATGTTCAGCAACCTTTAGAATATCGTTTATATACTAATGAGGCTTATTTAAAACAGAATAACATAATTTTTATTTTCTTTATTATAATGGTTTAAACATAGGAAACTATTCAACCGTGTTTGAGGATTTTTTTGGGGTGAGCAAGCATTTACTGAGGGGTGAGTTGGGACGACGACAGTTGGGTCATGAATGGGGAGTGTCGATGTTACGAACGGGGTGTGTAGGGATGATAGAGGGGTCAGTTGGTGTTTATGGACCAGGGTTGTCAATTTATACGAGTAGTCAAAAATCTTTAACATATGAAGGCTGTCTTTTTTTTCTTTTTTTATTAAATAACCACCAATATTTTCTAATGTCTTTTTTCCTTATTTTGCGTTTACTCGTACATGTACATTATCTTTTATTGGATCCATTTTACATTAGAATCTACACTTCTAAAAACTAAATGTATCTAAACTTCTTGCTAACTCCATTCCATATAGTCCAAAGTAATTATAGAAAAATATACCTATCTTAAAAACAAAAAGTCATAAAAATAAAACTCACAGAACAAATTAAATCGTTTTGTGTAGGAGCATAAATAAAACACAATTTTGCTACATAAATAAAGTATTCTTTTGACAAGTCAGGTTATTGTCTTAATCAGAAAGTGTCAACCCTTGCAAATTTCCCAACTCACCCTATTGCTATCCCCCCTAACCCCAAGTACGGGGTGAGCTGGGATTTGCTACTATTTAACAAAACAAAACTTAACAAAACTATGAAATGAAACAACAAATTATCATTAACAAACTAAAATTCATACCACCGGAACACTTTTTATGTACATAAATCTTTGTGCCACATATGAAAATAAACTTTTATCCTGGTTTCCTGGTAACTTCGATTTTGTGCCAACTCACCCCATTTTACGGTATTTATTCTGTTTCCAAATAACTGTATGTAACTCAGTAAAGTACGTGAGCTCTTAGAATGACTGAAAGACATTCAGGGTTCAGGTAAAAGCGGACGTAATCGGGTAATACATTGGTTAATACAGATTGATTACTTCTTTATGATTTATTTTAGTGTGCGCTGAAATGCACATAAAATGTAATCATAATCATAATAATCATCATAATCGTTTATTTGTCCAACATAGGTTACAGGATCTTACAGTTCAGAGAGTTTCACTATGTGGCGCCTTAAGGCATACAAATATTGAGAGCATGGAGTGTCAACATAGTAGAAATTAATTACATAATTATTTAAAAATCCTTATCACCTAAAAATTCTTGTATAAAGTAGTAACTCTTGTGAGCTAAAAACTGTTTAAGTGATTTTTTGAATTGGTACATTTGCTGAGGTTGAATACTTTTTGGTAATTTGTTAAATATTCTTGGAGCCATTCCGATTACATTTTTTTGGAATAACATTGTCTTAGGTACTATGGAGTGTAATATGTTTCCACGTAAACGTGTGCTTTTAAAACTTAAGAATAGATGCGAGTAAGAGTAGATTTCACAAAAAAACATATTTCATATATATATATATATATAAGCTGGGAAGTGTTAGAATTTTTAGATTTTGAAAACAGGGCTTACATGGCGGCTCTTGTCTTCATTTCTTCTGAGCTCGAAATGCAATTTCTTGGTCTGTGGAGTTACCCCAAAATATTATTCCGTATCTTAACGTGGGTGTTACAAAGGCATGATATGCAGTAAGGACTGCAGATAAGTTTACTCTTTCTTTAAATTATATAATTCATAGGAATATTGATTTAATTTCTTACATATAGATTCAACTTGATATTTCCATGTCAGCTTATCATCTATACTTAATCCTAAAAATTTTGTTATGTCAGTTTCATTGATTTTTTGTCCCTTATAAGCTACATTAAGATTAGGTGTATAATTAGTCCTTTGTTTGAATGTCATAAGTTTAGTTTTGTCCAAGTTAATTTTTAAGTTATTATTAGTTAGCCACTCTATAATCGTACTTAATGTCATATTGATGTCTGCTTCATATGAGTCTAAGTTGTTTCCAAAAAAAGTGCATTAGAATCCTTGCAAATATTAAACCCATGCAAAGTTGTAGACCTCATTTTAAGAAACTTAAGATTTTGACACTTACCTCTCTCTATATCCACGAAGCCTGCCTTTTTATTCGAACACACAACACTTTTTTCCCACAGGCGGAATTCCACTCAAAACGGATAAATCAGCGATGCAAAAACTATTTGGCTCTACCTACTACTAAGTCTTCTAATTTAAAAATATTCCTCACGGGGCCGCACATAATGTGCATAAAAATATACAATAAGCTACCACCCGAAATAACATGTATAGAAAAGGTTAATAAATTTATAAAAGAGCTAGACAAATATTTATTAGAAAAACGTTACTATACATTACAGGAATTCCTAAATGAATCGTAGAGTGTAATTTAGTTTAGTGATAATGTTAGTGTTAAGTAGTTTTTAGTAAATTGCTGTGCCCTTGCAGGGTGCATATTATGATGTGTATTTTTTGTACTATATTGTAATATGTGTGCAATAAACAGTTTGAGTTTGAGTTTTATTATAGTACTGTCATCAGCAAAGAGAACCATTGAATGATCAATGGCATTTGGCATATCAGTTATGTAAATGAGAATCAACAGAGGGCCTAAAATGCTAATAATGCCAGTAAATATGTGAGGAAAACCAGAAAAAGTAGCAAATTTTTAAAGCTCCTCATAGACGATGACATATCTTCGTCCCTAGGCGTCGTGGAAAAAATATTAGTGCCCAAAGGAAAAAGTGAAAATTTTGTTATTCTACAATATTGCAGAACCATGTCATATTTAGCACTAGAATGATCTTTAACGACGGCACAGTTTTTCCAAGTTGGCGGAGAAAAATAATTCTGTAAATTCTCCTTAGGGCCGATTTTTAAAACATCATATACTTAAAATTATACGTCGCTTAAAATTATGACTGTCTTTTTCTGAAGTCAAATGAAAGAAAAAGACAGAGCTAACATTTAACTGACAGAAACTTTTATCTAGGGATTGCAAAATTGGCTCTTAGTTATTAAGTACCTATATACTAGAATCTCTGTAAAAATATGTTTGAACCTGAACTACAGTGCCCTTGCAGGGTTTCATAGCCAAACTTATCGCCTTGTGAAACCAATGAAAGTGAACCAATAAAAACGGAATAATAACAGATCCGTATTCTGCAGGGTCTAAACCCTCTGATAACGATGTCACTGTTAGGTACATGATATGCCGCTTGCATTGTTTACAGACGCGTTTTCCAGTTTTGGGCCTAATCTATTGCCACAAAATGAACCATGCATACTATTAATGTAAATCATACTAAAAGACGAGTAAGGTTTAATTCTTCTTCTTTCGTGTCGAGGTTCCTCAAACAAGGTATGCCCATTGCCCAATGAGCAGCGATGGAGACAGCCTTGACCGTCGCGTCTCTCAGGTCGTATTCTGAGCAGGGGTCCGATTTTTGAGTGTCGAACGCTCGGCTTTTCACTCGAGATCTGTCAAAACACCATAGTTTTTTGACAGAAGTCGAGTGAAAAGTCGAGCGTTCGACACTCAAAAATCGCCCCCTGGAGAGTGGGCATGCGGGGCACGACAACAGCATATGGCATAAAATGTAATTGTAACGAATTACAAATGAACTTGAACAAAAAATAAAGAGTAATCGAGGCCTCAGCATCGAGCATTAAAATAACGAGTTTTATCTAACATCATAAAGTTTGAAAGGCTCAAACTTAAGCTCCGCGCTTTCTTCAGAAACCTAACTGTCAGTACGCAGGGTAACGGGGTAAATTTTGATAAACTTTTCTGTGCTATTCAGACACTAATAGTCACGAAATAAGGAACTAACTTATGCAAATAAGTAATCAAGCTTAGAATAAATTTTCTGTTTCCTAGATATACAACGCCATAAATCTGTTTCTGACCCAGTTTCCTTGCCAAAAACACGCAAAGGTCCTTACATTGTTTTGTGTTATCACTGATACTTATTTGTTATGTTACCGTCAAATTGTAAAAACCGTTAGATTACCTATTACTTAATGTAACTAGGCATATTGTAGGTAAACTGTCGAAACATTGTGAAGGAACCGATTATTATTGAATAATTTTTGCTTTTCTCCAGCAAGCCAACGAAGGCCTGCTGCGCGGGACTTCTATTTCCGCTCCGAGGAACACAAGATATAACGAGCGAACCTAAGTAAGTTTCACGGAGAAAGATTGTGTTTACGACAGTTTAAAATCTCACGAGGTGTCGCTACCTACTTAGATTATAATCTAGATCGGTTTTTACAACCTGACTGTGACATTTATATAGTTTTAATAATATCACTATGTGTGACATTTTCATGGCAAAGGTAATATATTGTCGGTATTGAGTTATTGGTACCTCCTTATAGCTGAGAACATTCTCCTTCATATACAAAAAGAACGAGATCGCTATGTTGAGTATTTTATTTTTAATAATTTTTTGAAGTTCCAACATATCATTATACTGTTTTGAGATATTCGAGTTTAAAGTTTGGAAGCCTAAAAAACCTAGTTATAGGTTGAAGTTATGGAGATAGTGGTTTTAAAATGTTCCACATACATTATATTACTCGACAAATCATATGTTGTCTCTAACATTTTACATTTTATAGAAATAATACAAGAATAATGCACGTAGGGTGTAGAGGCAAAATCAAAAATAAAATATTTTTTTAAACTCAAAATCGACAGATTTTCAGCCGGCTTATGTTGATTTCTGAATATGATGTAGGTAAGGTTTATAATAAAAATAATGAAACAACCATATCTCAAGGCATAATTTTTTTAAATAATAAAACAAAAAAAATCAACACTTATATAAAAAATATATAAAATGAACATTGTAATGTTTAATTCTCATAATTTACATTAATTTAGGAATAAAACTAACGATCAAGTGTAATTAAACACAAAAGTAATGTAGTTTTCTATCAAAAAAGTGACTTCGAAGTTTAGTAATTTTAACATGATTTTTGTATGAAAAGTGATCTAGGGTACCACATTGTCGCTATTCATAAGTTTAGAGAAATAAGAATTCCACTTCCATTATTTAACATAGTGTCCGCACTAGGAGTGCATATATCTAATACAAATATTATTATCAATCAATAACATAACTTATTTTTTAAAAATAACAGGCTTTTCGTCAGCTTTACTAATTTAGATCAAGTTTGTTAGTTTAACATTCCTTAGGGTACCACATTGTCGCCTTATGACTTATGAGATCAAAATTATTATTAAGACTTATTATATTAAAATTATTACTTACACAAGTAATCATATGCATTTAACATCATTATGAAAATGATTTACACCACTATTTTTAAAAGGGTAACAACACATAAAGCTAAGTGAACGTAACGGGCAGCTGACTTACGAAATGTCAAGCAAATGGATGGGAGTAAACTTCTCTTTAGACAACACGTGTTACTACATTTTCCAATGGCCCCGATATAAACTATATTTTGTATTATTGTATTTATTATAAAACTTTAATTGGGCTTGGAATTTTTAAATTAAATTGCTATTATTTGATTGATCCATTTTTCGCTTTTTACATATAAAAGTTTTATGATAATTTATAACGCACTAGCTTTTGCCCGCGGCTTCGCTCGCGTTAAATGCTCCATACAAACTTCCACCCCCCCCCCCCCCTTAGGGAAGGGGGGGGGGGGTTAGAAAGAGACAAAAAGTAACCTATGTCACTCTCTATCCCTTCAACTATCTCCACTTAAAAAATCACGTCAATTCGTCGCCCCGTTTTGCCGTGAAAGACGGACAAACAAACAAACACACACATACACTTTCCCATTTATAATATTAGCATGGAAGTATGGATTTTACGTCTGCAATTATTACATATTATGTTTTCTAAATTATATTTTCATTTTCAAAGCAAATAAGTTTAATGAGTTTACTTCAAGCTTATGAGCGACAATGTGGTACCCTAGTCGGTAAACTTTGGCCGTCTTTTTTTCCGACTTTTAGTTGAAAAGTTTAACTTTTTATCAATACACCGTATTATTTTAAGTGTGTAGAAGCTATTTTTAATCAAAACAAATTTTCGCTATTTTCGAGTTGATTGACAAAATCAGTGATATCTCGGAATCCATAAGCGACAAAGTGGTACCCTAACCCTGATAACGTCACATGTAGTAGCGGAGATCTAGCCTAAGAACTGAAAAAATCTAACTTCGCTTCCTTGGGAATTATTATGACCCTCCCATACATTGATATCGTCTACTAATGTGCCTACCTACTTTTATGCACTTGTTAATACTTAGATAAAAACTAATCAAGTATAATTGGAATCAATATTCGGGCCTCTGATAATAATGCATATTAAATTATTAATGCGTACGTCATGCGTGCGTGCGTCTGTCGGCATGTTTCTTAGAATTTCATGCTTAAGACAGCTGAACCGGTATAATGAAAACACATTTAAATTGTTTTAATTAGAAGTTAAAATGATCCTCCGAAGATGAAAGACGGAAGTTAGTATGTGATTTTCGGGAGCGCGATTAATGAGTTTTACACGAGTGGAGTTGCGGGTACAGCTAGTAACTATGTATGTGTAGGTACCTATGACATCACAACTGTGCCCGCGGGGTTGGTATAATCATGCCAAGCGTGGTTGTAAGTGCGCAATGTGATATTAAATCACAATTATTCTTATTAGGTGACACGATTAAGTTAATAAGAGTGTTTAATCATAAATGTAAATATCAACTTACAAACAAATTCATATCTGTTGGAAATTTACACCCAGTAGGCAAGCATTTAATATTTGATTAACGTAGGTGTTGGTTACTCGGGCTCCGAGAGTGGGTGAAATGAAGGTTACTTAAGGTAACTTGAGTTACGCCGCTACGTGTTCAGTCCTTATGAATACATCATCAAAGTTAATTTTCTTTAGTACACTAATTAACAACAAAGCATATTGTGTTGTGCATCATAATTGTATGTTTTTACGACTTTTTGTCGAAGAGTGATAGGTAATTAGCGTATATCAAGAAGTGCATGCACATTTTATTAAGTACCTATTTCCTAATTATTGTAGAAAAATGTTTTTTACTTATCATCAGTCAAACCGCCATGTTTTTCAATTAGGTTTCTACACATGAAAAATGTATGAAAATTCTGTGAGACCAATGTGAGATTTTCATCAAGATCAAATAGTACCTACACGATTCGAGTATAGAACAATATAAAACAAGAAAAAAACCACGATTGGCTATAAAGACTTTCTTTTTCGTAAAGGATGAACTCTTTTATTAAACACCCTTAAATTCACATTATTCACTATGTATTTTATTTATTGGTCAAGTATTTTAAACTAAGGTATTTAGCAATCACATTACACAAAAAATATTAGTTATAGTTGCGTGATTAATTAAGCCGCAAATATCCATTAGCTAAGAAAATAAAATAATTGTTCTATCGATGTTTTAAAATCTATCTACAAGAATAGCAAATAATAATAATAATGATTAAGTAATTAGGTAGTTTTTATTTCAAAGGAAAAAACTAAAACCTACAAATATTTTCTACGCAACAACTAAGAATATTGCGAATGTAATAAATGTAGAAATATATTACCTATGTCTTATAGCATCTTCATGTACACGAACACGCCTTGCCGATTTCATTTTCACCTAAACATGTTATGCCAATCAATAAATTTTTATATTATATACTATATTTTATATTAATTAAGTTACTGCATTAAAACTTAAGGAGTTCATAGTTTATACAATTTTGTACTGCTAGCGTGTAACTTATTTAGTCGAGCCGTTTTATTAAGTTCGCGTCGATATTTGTACTATTACTTATTCTGTGTCGATATTGAGAATTCCCGCGCCGAATAAAATTCCCCGCTATTACGGCCCGTTGTCTCCGGGCAAAAACAAAGACTGCCCCTCGATACGGGCTCGTGAATCATGTGCTATCTGTACGTTGTGCTATAGACAAGGAGGCTATGTGTAAGCAGTGCACATTGCGTGGATAACTTATATTGTATGTACACATTAAGTTCAATAAAATATTTATATCACTTAATATCTTTCGTATTAAAATGTTTGAGTACTCATAAGCCGCAAGCATAGGAAGTTAAGAGCTAAAAGCGATACTTATTAACCCAACAAGATAAATTCTATGCGATTATCAGTTAACATAAATTATGGATGTGGTACCTAAAGTTTAGATTTCACATCAAGCCGGTTTGGTACCGAGATCATTGCAAGAAAATGATGACGTTAATCTAATTTCTGCTCTCCTTGTTTAGTAAGGATTTGTTAACAGAAACAATCTACTTGGCTACCTCTACCTACCCACTACATTTCTGTATTCAAAACATCTGGAGCTGTTATTGTAGTGTTATTATGAACACAGGAATTGCACGGAAGCGGAGCGGCGGCGCACTGGGCTGCTCGCTATCGTTGATTTAATCGCGTTTTACTTAAATGACTTATGCGAAAAATCTGTTACGGAATGCTACATGTCTAGTAATCGTAAACTATCGATCCAAACATCAGAAACGGTTCGTGCGCCACAAACTGAAATCACTCATTTCGAAGGCACAAAGCACTATGCGGTTCTGATAAGTGCATGCTATTTGTTTGTTTTATAAAAAAAGTTCATTAGTTTAATTGACGCGTGATAAACAGTCTACAATAGTGTCGTGCAAAAATCGAAACACCAGACATTACTTACGTACCTTAAAATTCACAGCCAATCTAAACAACTGGAAACTGACATCCATAAATATTTACATTCCGGTAGACGTGAGACGCGTAATCGCGTGTGATATAGGTGATGATGGTGTGTAGTCGGTTGCGGGGCGCGGCGGGCGCGCGGCACGTGGGATGCGGCCCCGGCGCGCCGGCATGGCATACTACCGCGCTGCAGGAGGAGCGCGCAGCAGCTCGCAGCAAGGGCGCGCGGAGAGCGGCCGCCGACTGACGTGCCGCCACCGCCGCCGCCGCCGGCCGCGCCACCGCCGCCCTCGCCCGCCGAAGCCCAGGCCGCCCGCCCGCCCGCGCACCTCTAATTCTAATTGTTGGCCTCCTCAAACGATTCAGGTCATCGTACCTGCACTCGAATTCGGCCCTGAACGAAAAACTCGGTTATTATTTGCATATTTAATATCCAATCTAATCTCTTGATTAAATTTTTTGTTTGGGTATAAAAGTGCAATTTTGCGCTTTTATAGTACTTTCTCACGAGCGCGGATGAGCCATGGTTGTGTGGAGTTGTATAGGTACATGCACGTTGTCTATGTGTTCGTATGTGTCACAGCTACAACTATGACTAACCCGCTTTCGTGAGATAAAAATACTCTAACAAAATATTGCACCTGGGGCCGAGATCGTCAAAAAACTATGACGTTTTGACAGATGTAGAGTGAAAAGTCGAGCGTTCGACACTCAAAAATCGGTCCCCTGGTCTGCAACATCTAACTGCCTAACTGACTGTACGAAGGCAAGGTTTTATAAAATCGGTTATACCAAAATTCAAATAAAATTTAATAGGTAGGTAGGACATTACATGGGTCTAACGGATCTTTATAAAACCTTAATTTGATTAGATGTGATGGCGGTGGGGAGTGATGACAAATCAATTACTTACAGTCGAGTTCATAAATATATTTGTACGCCTCTTTCAAAGGTTCAAAAATATCTGCGCAAAGGGCGTCAATTCAACATTCTTGTTTCCATATTTTATATCAGTTTGTCCGTTCAAACGCGTGTTTGAATTCGACTGCGCGTACGATATCTGTACATGCACCAGTTGCACCACCTTAATAAGCCATTCCGCCATAAAGCCAAAGACAACGTACAATTTTACGTAAACCGGAGTTACTTTAGGTAAAAATGAGGCAGCTTTGATAGATTTAGAACACTTTATAAGTATAATTACTAATGATTTCTAGTTTCATTGAGTTTAGTAAATATTTAGGAAATTTACGAACCTATACCACTGTCCCCAGGTTAACCAAATAAAAACTGAAACACTGCATAAAAATTGGATTTTTGAAGTCGCCTCTTAATTTGAAAGTAACCCCGGTTACCCGTAGGTACATCCATCCATACTTATAATATTATAAATGCGAAAGTGTGTCTGTCTGTCTGTTACCTCTTCACGCTTAAACGGCTGAACTGATTTACATGAAATTTGGTATGGAGATAGATTGAGTCCCGGGGAAGGACATAGGATACTTTTTATCCCAGAAATCATCCGTTAAGGTGGAGGAAGTTTGTATGAAAGACCGATGCTAAGGTAAGCGCCTGATATAAGTAAATAGCAATTACTTCAATTATATCGCGATAAACGAGTTCCACGCGGACGAAGTCGCGGGCAATAACTAGTACTGCATTAAGCTACAATAAAGCGATTCGTAACTGACATCTTAAAATCAACGAATGTCATTTCGTCCAACCCACTTAAGTAGATTGTAGGTGATAGGTTCGAGCATTGAAACACCGATTAGGACTGACAAGCATTTATTGGGCCCGAATTGTCGGTACTTGTAAATTACCGAGCTACCGCCAAACTACATACATAACATTGTCCTCTTCTAAATTATAACAATATAATGTAAGCATGATTTTATGAAACATGTTCTACTTAACGAACATAATTATAGTAACATGTAGTTTTACTTAAGCTAACTTAATTCTATTTTAGTTTGAATCTTCCTGCCATGGTGGCAAGGTCGAAACTAGAACATTATTGTTACAATTTACCCATAACCCAAACTATTGTACAAACTACCACCAGTATACCCTGACCCCGGGACTGGTAATCACCAAGCGCTAATACAGGTCAAAGATCCACACCGGTTTTCTTACGACTAGTTACTTAGTAGCATTATGAATACTATAAATAGGTACATAACCCAGTTGTATTCAATTCATTCACAAAGTAGGTATACCTAAGTATTATCAATTAAATAGACAGTTGATCCAATTTAAGACAGATAATTAAGAATAACACTAGGTATACCTATTATATCATGTTCATGATGGTAATGGGAAGAACAGTTGCCTTTAGTAGGTACCTATTCACTCGTTACATTTTTTTTTTTTAGTCTTTCTAAACAGCGCACAGCAGCCTGTCGGCGCGAACGTTCGTCTACATTGGCCGGACTTCCGGGAGGCGTTGTATACTCATCCTCACAGCTGCGACTTTCTTCACCAGAAGGTCTCGGGACTTCCGGGACTTCTTCCCCTACTGTATCTACTTCCCCGTCGGACTCCGGCTCAGGCGCTGAGTTTGGTGTTTTAGTGTCTACATCACTGAGTGTAAACCTTGATTTCCTAAAATGTAGCTGATCTACATGCCGCTTGTGCTTGCGACCGTCGCTCGTGCGGACTCTATACGAGACGGGGCCCTCGCGCTCGAGCACCTCGCCCTCGGCCCACTTGCGCGCGCCGCGCGCGTAGTCTCGAACGAGCACGGGGTCCCCGGGCGCCGCCTCGCGCAATGCGCGGCCCTCGCTGCGTCGTTCGCTCGTCTGCTGCGCGGCGCGCACCACGCTCCCGACGTCGGGTCGCAGCAGGTCTAGGCGCCCGCGCAG
Organism: Cenopis cana; assembly: GCA_951800055.1. Lineage (NCBI taxonomy): Eukaryota > Metazoa > Arthropoda > Insecta > Lepidoptera > Tortricidae > Cenopis > Cenopis cana. Next base: position 7,569,068 of record OX637476.1, on the reverse strand, counting down.
CCGCCGCCCCAACAACGCTACGGCTGGCTCCCTTTTAGTAGTGCTATGTTCGGTATTTCTGTACGTGAACAGGAATCTACTGAGAGCCGTCACGTCATTTTCGTTTTCGATAATGGCTTTCTTTAGTACTCGCTTAACTGTACGAACTGCGTTTTCCGCCGCGCCATTGCTGGCCGGATGATACGGAGCTACTAAAGTATGCCGGATTCCATTTCGTCTTAGATACGAACCAAATTCGGATGACGAAAAAGGTGGGCCATTATCAGACACGATCTGTTTTGGCAGACCGAACCGCGCGAAAAGTGTTCGCAAACAATCGATTACAATGGCAGCCGAAGTTGTTTTGATTTTTTCAACCTCGATCCATTTCGAGTGAGCGTCAATTATGACTAAATAGTAAACATTATTGAAAGGCCCTAGAAAATCGAGATTTAGTCTAGCCCAGGGTTCCTCGGGCCACGGCCACGAGTGCAGCGGCGCGGGCGCGGGGGCGGGGCGCTGCGCGCGACACGCCACGCACTGCTCCGCCACGCGCTCGATGTCCGCATCCAAAGTGTCCCACCACACGTAATTCCGTGCTATCTGTTTCATTTTTACTATGCCGGGGTGGCCACCGTGTATTTCGTTCAGAACCGCAACTCGCAATGATTTTGGAATAACCATCCGGTATCCCCATATCAAACAACCTTGTTCAATGTGAAGACTTTCTTTTCTATTAAAATAAGGCCTTTCTGACACATCTGTTGTATTCGGCCAACCGAACATAACGTATCCGTATATTTTGTTCAATACTGGGTCTTTAGCCAACTCACTTTTAAGTTCCTTAAAACTAAGTGGAAAATCCCGTTCTACGAAATTTAAATAGCTACAACCCTCGTCTTCCGTTTTCAACTTACCTGGCCCGGCTAAGGGAAGACGAGAGAGTGCATCCGCGTAACAGTTTCGCTCGGACCTTATAAATTCTATATTAAAATCGTACGCTGCTAACTTTACCGCGTAACGCTGCAAGCGACTCGCCGCGGTCACCGGCAGTCCTTTGTTTTTGCCGAATATGTAACTAAGTGCCCGGTGATCGGTGCGCAAAGTGAATCTCCGCCCGTACACGTACTGATAGTGCTTTGTGACTCCGAATACGATCGCAAGCGCCTCTTTGTCGAGCTGCGAATAATTGCACTCGGCGGCGCTGTGTGCGTGAGGCACAGCACAGCGGCCGCTCCACGCCATCTGCACCGCGCTGAGTCAGCACCGCGCCCACGCCGTACGGGCTGCTGTCTACTGATAAAATAAGAGGCAGCGACGGATTATAGTGCGCTAATACGGGAGCGCTACTTAAAACTTTTTTAATTTTAGTAAAGGCTTCATTACACGATTCGTCCCAATTCCATCTCACATTCTTTTTTAACAATCGGTACATCGGTTTTAAAATGTCGCTCATATTAACACAGAATTTTGCGTAAAAATTAACAAGGCCCATGAAACTCTTAAGTTGCGTTACATTCGCGGGGGCTGGGGCATTCACAATAGCGACTACTTTCCTATCATCGGTATGCAATCCATACTTATCTATCCTATAGCCGAGGTAATTAACACTATCTTTAAAAAATTGACATTTTGCGAAATTAATTCGTAAACCATTGTCTTTTAATCTTTGTAAGACAGCTCTCAAGTTAGCCATATGCGTCGCTTTGTCTTTTCCCGTTACACAGATGTCATCTGCGAACACAGTCGTTGACGGTAGGCCACACAGGGTTTCTTCCATGATTTTTTGAAAATTTTCGGGTATACATTTGATTCCAAATGGGACCCGCCTGTAGATAAATGTACCCACATGAGTGGTGATCGCCGTCATCGGCTGCGACTCGTCCTCGAGAACACATTGCTGGAAGGCATTAGACAGATCCAGTTTTGTATACTGCTCGCCCCCGCCCAGTTGCGCGAACAGGTCCTCGATCCGCGGGAGCGGGTAATGAAAATCTTTTAACCGCGGGTTGATTGTTATTTTATAGTCGCCACAGATACGAATGGACCCATTCTTTTTAACCACGGGCACTATAGGGGTTCCATATTCAGATCGATCGACTTTGTAAATAACCCCCTCCCGCTGCAAGCGGTCGAGCTCCTGTTCTACGCGCTCGCGCAGCGCCAGCGGCAGAGTACGCGCCTTAACAAATACTGGCGTATCGTCTTTGAGCCTCAGTTGCAATCGCGACTTGAAAGTGCCTAAGCCTTCAGCAAACACTTCGGGAAACTCTCTTTTAAGCGATTCTGCTGTCATACCCTCCTCTTTTATATTAAAACAATCGAGTGCATTTAATTTTAATCGCTTGATCCAAGTACGGCCCATTAAAGGAGGACCGCCTTTTTCGATCACAAACAACTTAAGTTGGGCCACATTATTACAATAAACTACTTCAACATCGATATAACCTAGCGTCTCGATAACATCTCCGGTGTATGACTTTAAACTTAGCATTCTACTTTGCAAAGGCAAATGAGAGAAATATTTATCATAAAAGTCTTTTGATATAGCCGAAATTTTGCTACCCGTATCTACCTCAAACTTGCACTTTATGTTTTGCACGGTTAGCGTTGCATAATAGGGGCCGTCCCCATCACTTACAATTTTATAAAAATGGCAGTCACTGTCATCCGAATCAGAATCGTCTAAAAAGTACTGACCTTTAGATGACTTCTTTGTTACCTCCTTTCTGCACATCACTTTAAGATGACCCTTTTCACCGCACGCGTCACACGAAAAGTGTTTGTACCGGCACCTGCCCTCCGCATGACCGTTCTTGCCGCAGCGCGCGCACGGCGCCCTCGGCGCGGCCGCCGCCGCCGCCGCAGGGCCCGCGCCGCCGCCGCCGCCGCCGCCGCCGCCGCCGCCGCCACCGCGGCGTCGCGCCGTGCCCACCCGGTGCAGCCCGTCGTCCGGCGGCGCCGCCGCGCTCGTGCTCGCGCCCGCCAACGCCGCGTGCCGCTCCGCCGCCTCTAACGCCAGGGCGAGCTCGACAGCGCGTTTGTAGTCAATAGCCCGCACGGCAAATAGCCTGGACCTCATCTCCTCGCTCGACAGCCCCGACACGAATTGATCGCGTAGGTTAACCTCGAGATTTGTGCCGAAGTTACACGTCTTAGCCAAATGCTTTAAACTTTGTAGGTATTCCCGTATGTTTTCACCGTGTAACTGCTTTCTCTGGCGGAAGATGTGTCGTTCCGCTATTTCCGATCTCTCGGGTTCCAAATGCTCTTTTACTAATTTGACTAATTCGTCGAATGTTTTGTCTTCGGGCTTGGCCGGTGCACAAAGATCACACATAAGCTCGTAACACTCCGCACCCACTAAAGTTACCAGAGACGCCACGTGTAACGTTGCTTCGATCTTATTCAACATGATAAACTGTTTAACACGGCGCACGTAAGCGTCCCAGTCGGACCCGACACGAAAACACTCCACACTACCTAGCGGCATCGTACGTGCACTAGTAATGCTCAAAACCTTTAAAAATATGGGTTTTTTAAACTAAAATACCACTCCCGTCGCCAGTGATAGGTTCGAGCATTGAAACACCGATTAGGACTGACAAGCATTTATTGGGCCCGAATTGTCGGTACTTGTAAATTACCGAGCTACCGCCAAACTACATACATAACAGTAGGTAATTAGGGTACCTATACCGAGAACTCTACAAAGGCACTTTTAGATGAATCCAGTGCTGGCGCCAATAGGCGGCGGCGCGCGAGAGCGCTGACAGGGCACGGTTGCCAGAGTAGCAAACAACTACTTACCTACTCCTTCAGTATAGAAACGACCTATTTTATATCACAGTAGTATCACAGAGTAAGTAATAGTACTACGTACAGAAGCCTCACTGTTAACCAAAGCCAAACGTGCCTACGCGTGGCCATCTCCTTCCATCGCACGCGCATCACTCGCTACATCACTTTCTATCGCATTGAAAGTCCCCCGGCGGGGGACCTTTGAGCGGCGCGATGACGTCACGCGAGTGAGTCGCCCCTGGTAGTATTAGTAGAGAAAGCCTGGTCCCTGCCTACCTCTCGTTTCTCGTTTTATAATAGGTAGATAGGCAAATTAGACAACATGGCAGACACACTCATATAAAAGTCATACAGTTCGTAGTTTGCGTGTTATGGTTTAACTTTACTAAGCAGTTTACAATTTGCTGGAAGAGATCCCTCATAGGGATAAGTTCGCCTTTGTACTTTAATCTTATGTGACATAGGTATATATTGTTTTAACCTGTTTTGTGTACAATAAAGTGCTCACATACATACATACAATTTATGGACATAAATTAGGGGCTAAATTAATCACCCGATGTAGTTGGGTGTTATTTTTTCTTCGGACGAAAAATGTTGGTTTTTCTTGTGGAAATATTATTATGTTTATTTAACAATTTTAACACATTCATCGTCGACGAGTGCTACGCGCTACGCTCGTAGCCTAGGTATAACATGGTTTTTCTGCTTCGTAGTGAAAACTGTCTACGAACGGAGAACCCGATATCGTGTCCTCGGCGCTGAATGTGTTAAGTTAATGAATTAGATCTTTTTTCTGTCAATAAGTCGAAAAAATGATATCGGTCAAGATGGAGCGCTCGTGGCCCAGCGGCGCCTGCTGCGTGCCGCGTGCGGTACGTAAGGTTAAGCAACGTGGGCAGCCGTCAGGAGTTGGATGGGCGACCGCTTTGAGTGGTTACTAACTGAGCGCTCCCGTGCTTTGGAAGGCACGCTAAGCCGATGATCCCGGCTGCTGTCTATGCAGTCGTTAAGCCAAGTTGGAGGCCTTCGGGCGGCTGGAGAACCACTCACTTGACAAAGGGGGGTCGAAGTTGCACGACGTCCGTAAAGTACCCACCGCTACACGTGACCCCTGGGTGGTCCTAAAAGTGCAACAAAAAAAAACTGGCAACCGTACTGTCTTCTCGAAAATCTCACGGTTCTAAATAATTGCCATACGATAAATAAATAAGTGGCCGCCGTCAGAATTGATGACCATACTGGCTCATAATAAGGCATTTCCATCACTCTTGTCAGAACTCCCGGGGATAGGTTGCCGCATTCCTTAATTACCTCTACGAATTTCAATATCAAGGCAAACGAACCTACATGACACAAAATTAAACTACTCGTAAGGTAATTGTAATAATCAGCTCCGTTTTAGGAGTTATAGTTATATGTAGACAGTTACATAATCTATTTTCTCGCTAAAACATCCTAAGGTACGGCCGTTACGGGTAGGTAGTTACTGAATAGTCCCATCGCCCACTACATACGCAATTCTTAAAGGAATAACAGTAGCTACATATACAGTTATATCATCACGTAAACAAATGTAAACCTATGTTGCTTCGAGGTTGATTAAAGAAATTTTACAACTTTTTAAACTGTAGGTACCTACTTTATAATTTGTTAACCAGAACATCAAATGAAATGTATAAAGCTAACTCATAAAGCTAAACTTCTATTGCGTCCACGTAAACAAATGTAAACCTATGTTGCTTTCGAGGTTAAATAAATAAATTGTATTATTATGTTATAAAACTAATATAATCAAATGGCTCAACGCAATAACCGAAAGTCAAAATACATATTGAGGTCGTGGCCTAGTGGCCGTTTTGTAAGAATGTTATAAAATTGACCTATTTAATATTAGCCGGTTCACATTCACAACAGCAGTGTCGCGGTACAGAAAGCATTTCTTTTTTGCAATAAATGGAGATATCGGGCGGCCCCTACGCCTTACGGCCTCCACGCTAGGCGTAAATCACTGCGAGTCAAGTCAGCTACGCGGACTCCCGAGGATTCTTACAAAGTTTATTTTCCTTATAAATAATACTTATAAGGAACTTGTTTGGGATATACTGAACAGTATAATTAATAGGAAACCTTACAGGTGAACCAATATATTTACATAACATAGGTAGCAAGTAAATGAGGTCAGTAGGAAGATGTTTTCCGCAGTAGCTTCTCTGAGAAGGCTACATAATTTCCTGCCCATCTCCACTAAAATTGCGCTTACTCAAACATTACTCCTCCCCATCTTAGATTATGCAGATGTTTCCTATATTGACCTCAATGAGGAGCAACTTAATAAACTTGAGCGCCTTCAAAATGTCTGCATTCGGTTCATATTTGGCTTACGCAAATATGACCATGTATCCTGTTTCCGCTCTCAGCTCAAGTGGCTCCCTATCCGTTTTCGTCGTAACTCTCATGTCCTATCTCTTTTGTATTCCATTCTCATTAACCCGGCATCTCCATGCTACCTCAAAAAGCGTTTCAGTTATCTCCGTTCTGTCAGGTCCTCACAAAATTTGCTTCTTTCGGTCCCTTGTTCCTCAACAAAATTCTATAATTCTTCCTTTACTTTCCAAGCTGTTCGTCTCTGGAATTCTTTATCTACTGATTTGAGGCGTGCTAAATCTCTTGCTGTCTTCAAAAAACAGCTTAAAGATCACTATCTGTCTCTCCCATGACACATTTAGACTCGACTCCTTTAGACTTTGTGGCTGACTGTATATGTGTATATGTTTATGTATGTTTATCTGTGTATTGTATTTATGTATGTATATTATTCTTAATTTAGTTGAATTGTTGTAATTATTAAGAGGTTTCATATATTATCTCTGCACCACCATCAATCGTTATGATTAGACTTAATTTCCGCTACCCTAAGGTTGTCTGGAAGAAATCGCTCTTTAGCGATAAGACCGCCTGTTGTTTGTGTGATTTTGTACTTACTGTGATTTTGTATTGTACTGTATCCTTTAATTGAGGTGTGCAATAAAGAGTATTTGTATTGTATTGTATTGTAGCATAACAGTCATGCGATTCAACTTCCCACTCACCCAGTATAACACCTAGGTACCTTAGTTTCGTAAAAGCACAAAGCGTATAGCGTAAGCTGGATACTTACTAAATTTAAAATAATATAAAGTTTTTCAACGAACTGTACCCAGCCGGGAAGCAGTAGTGCAAATAATTTGGTTTTAAAAACAAAACAACGTAGAGATGTGTTTAGTTTGACCTTTAGAGTTCCGTACCTACACAATCTACACATACTCCTAAGATACATACCTACTAATAGCACAATTGTGACATAGGTAGGTACCTACGGACCGATAGGCAGAGACGGATGAAAGGGTTCCGTTTGTGCCATTTTAAGAATTGGTAAGAGTACGTAATGACTATATCTACGTACAGTCAGGCCATGAAAATGTTGAGCATACTTAGAACCTTGTCACATCGAAATCTAAGAAATATTTAGACGTAGTACGTATTACCTACGTCAAACGCGAGGCGTAAGAATTAGACTACTTAGCAACGTAATGTAACTGACGTTTAATTATCGTAAACTTCCGTGTAAAGTGTGGTCAGACAGAGCTCTTGGCCGCGTTTCCAATGTCTATTTTTATCAACCCTCCATTTTGCAGGACCAGTTTGGTTCATAAATCATGAATGAGGAGTTGACGCTACTGACCTTTTCGGGATTTCACGCCGAATTTTTGGGGTTTTATGGTAATTTTAGAGATAGACTGTTACGGACGAGCAAATGCGGTGCCTTGCGTATACAGGCGCCTTAACAAAAATACCTTAGCTGGATCCTTCCAGCTAGGCCTTCTCCATACAAACTCTGTGCAAGTTTTATTCATCAGTTTTGGCACTCCCGCATATAATTCTTTTTTGCTTGTCAATATTAGATATACAAAGAATGTCAAGCAAAAAAATCAAAAAATTCAAAAAAAAAAATTCAAAAAATTAAAAACATCCATTTTTTTCTTGAGGTTCTAGCTTTAATTAAAAAAGGGCGTACTGACCAAAAATCATAATTGTAATGCAAACAAAAAAATTGTATGGGGAGTGCTTGCGTATACAGGCGCCCTAAGCCAAGGAATCTCCAAATGAGGAAAAACGGACTGTGATTGTAAAAATGTAACAGTTTTGGCGCAGTTACATACATATATATACCTATATATATAGGTTTTTAACGTTAAAATGCTTAATATGAATTTCTTCCTTCCTTGCATGTCTGATTTTACGAAAAGAAACGCCATTAAAAAACACGCCACTCAGCATCTTGTACCTTGCGGCTTTCCCGCGCAAAACCCCCTGTCATCTTTTAGAATTACAAGTTTAAAAAGTACCTACTTATTAATGTTATTAACATTATTCCAATTTAACGCAACTCAAACTATCAGCGGCTTAAACTTGGCACGGTTACCAACAACCATACAAAGTAAATTAATTTATAATACCTACCTATTAAAGTAAAATTCGGTATACCTATAGAATAAACCTTATAGTACAGAGAACAATTAAATTGGCAAGAACCAATTAGCCGAGTCCTATGTTCGTAGCAAATTTCCGCTACGTGGAAGAAACTTTTGTATCGGCTACGCGCGTAGCGCTACAAAAAGGCGTGTAAAATGAGGCGTTAGAAATTAGGGGTCCGTCCGCTAGATTTATTAGTCAATCACAACAAGTTACTTTGTGGGTATTCAAGAAATTATCTGCATCATTTATTTATAATACAGGACGTACATCGTACATTGACTTCACAGACAAATACAAATAAGGAAATTGGAAGTAGCTACTACCTACTTGTCCTTCGTATCTCAGGCAAATTCATAGCCCTAAATAACTTCTTTATCTTTTATAGACGGATGCCACTGCTACTCTTACCGTAGAATCGCGTCGTAGCCGCATTATTTCACTTAGTTAATGAAGAAGCCCTGACGAAAAGTCTCCCCGGCTTGGGAGTCCGGGGAAAAACAAAATAAAACTAGTGGGCCTCGCTGCTTACGTTTTCCTCTTCAATCAAAGCTTTGAACAAAAGCTGGCTTATAGAGACATTCTTGCTTGCTAAACATTGCAGGCAAACTAGCCAAATAAGGAAATATTTGCAAAGGAGGGCCCAGTTTAGGAATTAGTTTGGGAGATTTCGACCTCCCAAACTCGCGTTTGATCGTATCGCGCCATTATTCACGACCGGTTTAGCCTAGTGGTTAATGACCTTGTTTACGAAGCTGAAGGTCCTGGATTCGAATCCCGGTCAAGGAAAATATTTGTGTGATGAACATGAATATTTATTTCTGATTCTTGGGTGTTTTCCAAGTATTCAAGTAATTATATCTATTAAATATATCGTCGTCTAGTCTAGTACTTACCCATAACATAATACTAGTCTTGCACTTTAAATAAAACTCCACATTTCCAGAAACATTAGTCGTGAACATACACATCTTATAAATTAGTGCGTGTTGTTACGGGTTTCCGCCGAACAAATACTTCACTTTCGGAAACCAGCGCCAGCTTTTAGTATGTTGTTAGGCATATCTCCTGGACCCCGAAACAGCCGGGAGACAATCTCTCTAAGGTCGGTCTCCCGAGTAATGACACCATAAAAATTGCCGCCGCCGCGTTTGGAAAATTGGCAATCACACCCAATCTATGCAACATATATACACGTGTATATGGTATCAAATGAAAGCTGAATAAATATGCTACAACTCATACCTACAATATATTATCTCTATCATATCTCTCTGCAGTTTTGCGATTCACATAATATGTCTAATAATATACTAAACGTTGGAGCTGGTTTATGGAAAATATAAATTTCGTCAATTTTTCATCTTGTATGGAAAAACAGCTTCGAGCTATCGGTTTTTTCAGCATTTCTTTCACAGTTTTGGTCATATCGAGGAACAATGAATGGCAAAGTAAAGCTGAAATTTCAGTTATTATTTAAGCGGAACATTATCTTCGGGTATCTGTTCTAGTATTTCTGAAAAATCAGGAAACCCGATTTTTTCCCCCTTTTTCATTATTTTGCTTATAGTTTTGAATTGTGTCAATGTATTGAAATATATTGTAGGTATGAGTTGTAGCATATTTATTCAGCTTTCATTTGATACCATACACGTGTATATATGTTGCATAGATTGGTTGTGATTGCCAATTTTAAAAACGCGGCGGCGGCCATTTTTATGACGTCATTACTCGGGAGACCGACCTTAGAGAGATTGTCTCCCGGCAGTTTCGGGGTCCAGGAGACATGCCTAACAACATACTAAAAGCTGGCGCTGGTTTCCGAAAGTGAAGTATCTTCCCGTAACAACATGCACTAAGAGCACGAATATTCTAGGGTCTTGGATGTTTCCTACCTATATGTATTTAAGTATCTATTTATGTATAAAAGTATGTTTATCGTCGCTTAGTACCCATAGAACAAGCTTTGCTTAGTTTGGGAGAAGGTTAATTTGTGTAAATTATCTACAAATATTTAGTTATTTATTTATTTCGGGGATCTCGGAAACGGCTTTAACGATTTTGATGAAATTTGGTATGTAGGGGTTTTCGGGGACGAACAATCGATCTAGCCTAGCTAGGTCGGCCGTCCAGATATATCTTTATATCTTTAAACGAGCAATTCTTGTATATATCTATATTTCTATATATATTTATTTCGGGATCTCGGAAACGGCTCTAACGATTTTGATGAAATTTGGTATGTGAGGGTTTTCGGGGACGAGCAATCGATCTAGCTAGGTCTCATGCCCCGGAAAACGCCCAGATATTTAAATTAAACTAACGTGAGACATAGTTACATTTAATAAGAGAATATCGGTTGACACTCGGTTACAATAGTGACTTTTACTATTTGCGACATGTTAAAACAAACAAATAGTGACTTTTCCAAGGGAGTGTCAACTGTTAAGCGGCAATAACACTTCGTCGTTGTAAATAACACGTTAGTCGGCCGCATTCGGCGATCGACAGCTGCCAAGTCGCCGTAGTAGGCGGACAGACTAGTGTAAAGACGACGTTTGTTGGCCTAAGTAGTTTAAAATGAATTCGGCGACCGCATTAGGTGAACGACGCAGTGTAATTACCGCTTTATTCTCTTATTAAGTTTAGTTATAGATTCTTCACCGAGCGACCGGGGGTATCAGAAATCATTAAAAATTGTACTACGCAATATGACCGGTAATGTTTGTTTTGCTCATGGAAGTGTGCCTGTGCCTATAACCCGACCATGAAAAAATGCTCGGTCGATGATAGAGACAAAACATACATGGCACTCTTTCCTATTTTCACTTATAGGAATCGGAAAAAGGCTATCTTTCTCTATCAAAGCGTCTCAGGCCCTTGATATGGCTTCGTCTTGGCAACAAGATGCTTATGACAATCCCATACAAACTTATATCCCCTAATTTAAAAATGGACGGGGGGTTGGTGATTTAGTAAATTTCCTGATACATAAATATTTTATTATCGCGCCAACCACGACGCCGCGCCCCTCCACAGCGAATCTCATACTAATCTATGCGCAGTTGTACGGCTTGGGCTGTGGAGAGGCGCGCCTTCGTGGATGGCGAGCACTATAACAAGGGGTCATCCCCTAGTATAAGGGGTAGGGGGGGAAGTTCTAAGTTTAAGGATTTTTTGTTGATTGTATACTAAGCTTACATACAAAAATTCACCTTTTTAAGAATTGTGTTGATCAACAGTAAGTGACGAAATCGGGGTTCTTTAGATATCAATAAAATCGAATGTATAATAGCTGCTCAGCAATTGAAAGTCTTGGAAGTGCCCCTTGCGCATCGCTTAGATCGTCTTGGTGGGGGCACGGGTGCCCCCAGATAAAATCGCCGCCGCATGTAAATTACGCGGGTTATATGTCGAAGCATATCACGTCACGATTATCATCCTAGGCCACGTTTTAGGAAGTGAATGCCTTATAGCGCCTGTACAGCTGGAAACGCACAGACAGCGGTGGCGGCGCGGTGCGGAGGCGGTACCGGTTGTAATGTTCGAACTAATATGAAAGGGTCCACACAGAACGCTTTTTTCCCGGCCAATTTTTTTTTATACCACGTCGGTGGCAAACAAGCGTGCGGCCCGCCTGATGGTAAGCGGTCACCGCAGCCTATGGACGCTTGCAACCCCAAGGGAGTCACTCGCGCGTTGCCGACCCTTTTCTGTGCGGACCCTTTCATATTAGTTCGAATATTACAACCGGTACCGCCTCCGCACCGCGACGCCCCGCCCCGCTACCGCTGTCAGTGCGTTTCGGGCTTACACTCTCGCCGAGATACAGCTAGACAGGCCGAGCGCGAGTCTACAAGTGGGGTCTCGCCGTCAATTCCCCACCTCCTCCAGCCCCGAGGGCATCCCGAGTACTCTCGCTCGAGAGTGTACCTACGGGCGGTGCTACGCATAACAAGACTGGCATAAAAAATAGCTTACTTACAAAGGAAACTTCGCTTTTCATTAACCATTTCATAATGCTAATGATGAGTGTTCTCAGTTGGATTCAACCCCTGTTCTTCTCGCTTTCATTAGTCCGATAGTTGCAGCCGTTAGCTTCCATTCCACATTAATTAATTGACAATATGTGAAACGTGGTGAAACCTGGGTTCACAAAAAGGACCTAATTTCCAATGGCTTTTATACTAGCAACTCGCTTCGCGATGGCTATCGCAAAATGACGTAATAACAGAGGGGCTAAGATGAACGCTTATATGTCGGACATATAGCATTCGTCCCTTACTGTTTAGTATGTAAGTGCGAGAGGGACAAATGCTATATGTCCGTCATATAACCGATCATCTTCGCCCCTCTGGTACAATTACTAGTATTGTCAGTAGTATGGCACGTTGTTGTGCAAGAAAGCGGACCGGGAGATAATGTAATGAGTTCTATTTGCATTAGAAAAGCAGCCTTACACCATATTACCCTAATTAATCTGAGAATTGATCACAGGCTAAAGAAAAACAGTCAAAGTATTACTTGCAAAAGATTTATTAATCCAGTCAGGAGCACATTACTAACTTATTTTATTTTAGGTAAGAATTAAACTAAATGGTAATTCATTATTATACCTATATTATCCTCCTTTCTTCCATTTTTCCCCAGGTGTGTAATTGGTCATAGGCTGTCCGGAGATGCCACAGGTACCAATGCCCACTCTACCAGTCAAGTTGTCAGGAGATGCAAAAATACTTTTTGTCCGAATTCCAGGCTTTTTAGATGCTTTAGTATGAAATGACAGCCATTTATTTTTTTCACTCTCCCTCTCTTCCTCAATTTGTTTGAATCTTTGTTGCTTTTTCTGCTTTTTCTTTTTCAAATATTCTCTGTTGTAGCCTTTTCCATGCCTGTAAAAATAAAAACATGTTCTCATTTACCTCAACTTAAACACGCATAACTTTAATAGCAGTTTTTATGAAACTGCTAGATAATGAAAAGCATTGAAACACGAGTGTGGAATAAGACCACATGAGTGTTTTAATATGAGCTTAAGATGTTTTTGTGATGTGATTGATTACCAATACTTTAATGTAAACATAAGATGCAACCACAGATACAGGTTTCTTAATATAGGTGATTTGCTTATTGTTTCTTTGAGTTTATTGTAGGGAAGTTATGTTATGGATGTAGATAAAAATAGATTGAATACTGAATAGTAATACTAACTTGCTTTCATCAGTGCTTAAACGTCTTTTAAGTCCTGATCCTACTGGCTTAACATCATATACAGACACTGTCTCTAATGTAGTGTATCCATCAAATTTTACTTTGTAGCTGTCTACTGTTATCTCTTCAATAATAGCATCATAAAACCTGAAAAACAAAGAACAATTTTAAATGGATTATTAATTAACATTTAGTTGGCTAACATAAACAATGATTATCTAATTATTTTCCCTCATCATCATCACGCTAGCCATTTTCATAATTAATCACAGGCATTTAGTAGGTCTAGAATTTTAAAAGAGTATATACCATGCAAAACAAGATACTGATTCCTTGTAATGATAATTTTCTAATGTCACATCATGAACTTTTTGTACTAATTAGGTGAGTAAAAGTTGGTTTTAACCCAACCTCTCCCAGCGAAAAAAAACTGTTATCCAGCTGGGGATCCCGTCACCGGTAGTGGACAGCTTAAAATGTAACAGCAAGAGTACCTTTGTCATTTCTAAAAACGCCTCGCGTAATTAATGGATGCCCTACATTTTAAATTTAGTTATGAAGCATTTAATGAAAATTGATATATCCATACTATAATATTTAGGAATCTTTAAGGAATCGCTTATCCAATTCAATAAAATTTTATGGATATTGGTTGGCAATATTGGAGCATAGTACAAATTTTCCAAATTATAACATAGTTTACCATAATAGAACCATGTCATTTGATCTGATGCCACAGTGAGAATGACAAGAGAACTATTATTTATTTAAACTTTACTGCCCAGTAACAAGTTACAGACACAAAAGGCGAACTTAATGCCATAACACATTCTCTACCAGTCAACCTTCACCATCATTCTTTACCAGTCAACTATTGAGTATTGATGGTGCCTTCATTCAACCATGTGGCAGTTATGAAATCACTATCCATTGAATGGGTTGATATGGTTAAGCCCAGACAGTTCCAGTTCCCAACAACATATCTATTCATTCAAAATAACCACTGTACATGATGGCTTAAGAAGACATGCAATGATGGTTACATGAAAAGGTTGACTGGCCCTCTTTTAAATAAATAAATGTTTGTGGACATTTTACACAAATCGAAAGCCTGTAGACGATAACAAAGTACCAACTAGGCTAAAGTGCTTGTCACACATGTAACTTACATTCCATCAGACTTCCACTTGGCAAGGCATTTGTCTCCAACATGCCACTGAGTGGGGCTGTGCTGCTCTCCCTCCTCCTCGGCCGCCAACAGCGACGCTGTAACATCATCATCATTACTAGAACCATGAATATTTGTGGCTTTAGATTCACCTTCCTGTGTTTTTATAAGATCTTGAGTCAACTCAATTACTTCTTCCAGGTCGCCTTTCAATTTCAGGAGCTCCTCATTTTGAGGATCTGTTAATAATGCTGCTTCAACCTGAAATGGAGAAATTGTTAGTCGATTAGCTATAGTTTTAATTATTACTGATTTACTGATAATATTACGATGCGTTGCTCCTCGTTGACTTACCTGCTGCAACTGTAAATTGTAGTTTCTTAAGTCTTCAGCCATTTTATGGGGTACTTAATGTTTAATGAAAAAAGTAATATACGATGTGTAGTGTATAAATAGGAACGCTTAAATATTACACTTTCAACAGTTTCAACATTGTTTTACAGATGCTTTAAGACAACGGCGTCCATCTTTAACTTTATGACAACTGACGGACGTCACGGACGACGGATGGCCGATCAAAGGCAAAAAATAATTTGCTTTTTATTTCGCAATTAAACCGGGTACACACTGAGCAAGGGTGTATCCACACGGTCCGCGGCACAATTATTCGAAGTAAGTTGTAAGGTTCAAAGTGTACAAGTGTATAATACCTTTCGCTCGTCCTTCAGTGAGTGTACAGCTTTTAAGCGGCCTTTACACCTTGCGATATTTAGCACGCTAACTTGGGGAGAGGAGTTAAACTATCTCGCTCTAATGAGTGCGTGAGAGTGAGTTACCATGCTAAATAACGTAAGGTGTAAAGGCCGCATTAGTGCACAAGTATCGTTTTGTTATCGGTTACCGAGCCAACACTGATATCGTATCGGATGATGTGAACATAGCCTCAGCCGTCGGCCCTGTCAGTGTCATTGTCAATGTCATGTGTCAACTTGACTTTTAACTATTGATATTATTGTTCATAGAGGAAATAACTAAAATATTTATTGAATGTTTTGTTGTCCAATGGAATAGATAAAATATTCATACATAAGTTTATTTTACAACAGATGAATCTAATGTTATAATTAATTTTTATGTTTTAATAAATGAACAGAATTAATTCCGTAGGCAATTCCGAAGATTATCAGCATTTACAGTGAGTAGTTGAAAGTTTTATGGCTCTGAAACTAGCGAATGTTGACAATATTACAAACCTGTTACAAACAGAACGTCTTGAAAGCGAGCATTCATCAATATCTCAAGTTCAATTAGGCATACATAGTAAGAGGGGCTAAGATAATCGCTTATAAATACTGTAGGGTTATATGCTTAACTAGTTATAGCACTTAGAATTTAATGACTTGTAAATTGTATTTATTAATAAAGAAACTGAACTGAACTCATTTTATTGATAAAATATAAAAATTTACATGTCAAAATATTAAATAAGGTAATTAAGCATGTCAAAGTTTACATAGAAACATTATTATAAATCAAAATTAGAATTATAATTATCATTTAATAAGTCTAATATAATAATACAAAAGTGAAATTAAATACGATTTTACATTAAGTTCTTACAATTATTCTGCATAAAATTCAGATATATTGTAATATGCCTGGGTGGTGAGCCATTTTTTCACTTTATTATAAAAAGTAATGTCATTTCAATATTTGGTTGGTGCAAGAGGGACAAATGTTTTGTCAGATACATAGTATTCGTCCCTCTCGCACTTACCACTGGACAGTATGGGACAACTGCTATATGTCTGACATGTAAGCGATCATCTTAGCCCCTCTGATAACAATACCTTATTAGTCAAACAAATATAAAAATGTTCTACTTACTCTTACTCTACCTATAAAAATGCATGAAAAACTGCTCTCTGTTCACCACAGGAACATGCATGCATGTTGTGTATTGGGCTAAGTTTTTGACAGTTTAATTACAATTTAAATTTTATTTTACTTTCAGACTAGAACACATCCATTGTTGATCATAATGAATATACTTGATTTACCTGAAGAAATCAACATTTTAATTATAAAATTACTGGATATTCAAACCCAGCAGAATGTTTATAATACATGTACATATTTTAAAAACTTAATAAGCACATATGGTGTTGTGACTACTTGTAAATTTTGCATGAATGTTATGGCTACTGCAAACTCGCTAAAGCTGGACTTCTTTAAGGATATTGCAGTACACTTAAGAGAACTCAATCTATCAACTGTTAGTGATTTAAATAGATCATCACTGATACTTGCTGTTAAAAAATTGAAGAAACTGATTGTTTTAGATGTTACTTATACTAAGATAAATATCATAGATTTACTTGATGTATTCCGGGTGTGCCCTACTATAAAAGATGTGTCTATCAACTTTGTATTTGACAAATCTGTGCAGGTAAAAATTCCAAAAAATATCATAGATAAATGCCAAAAAATGTTTGAACATTTTGAGAGAGTTCATTTTGTAGGTACTTTAATAAATCTGTTTTATTCAAAAATGCCCTTAAGCATGTTACATAGAGCTAAATTGAATGAGTTACAACTTACTATTACAGACTGTGCATTTTTGGGAACTGTCTATGATAATGAATCTGATATTGGTGAAATGGTCCAATTCAGGCTACTGAAAATATTTCTGCTAAATTGGCACAAAGAAAGTCAATACTATGGGCGTCTAAATGAGTCTGTTCTTCTTTCTATGATAGATTTTAGTAAATATGAGCTTATCATTGTAACACGATGCACCATGGATATGATTCAAGTAATGGTGACCCCCAGGTTCAAAGGCTTCTTTGAAAAACATTTTGGTGTAAAAGCAGAAATACTCACAACATTGACACGAGAAGAGCTCGGAGGCAATGTTGCCTTCATGATCTGGAATACTGAATCAACTGTGTTTGATAATTCTTTTTTCAACCATTTGTCAAACCAGTTAAACCAGTTTTTTCCATATCATTTATCATCAGTTTGTAGGGAAACTCAAGTACCAGCTAAGAATGATTGGTTTTACACAAAACCAAATCAGCATGACTTTGGAAGATTGGAGAGAAAGATTGAGCCTGATTTTAAGAGAAGAAGGTTAGCTCCACAAGATGTCATTCTTAACTATGACAATGTGTGTAAAGACAAGAAAATGATTAAAATAAGTATTTTGTTTGATAATCCAATTAGATGCCCTGTGACACTGTCAAGTAGCAGCCACTACTTAAAGAAAATAACTCATTTAGTCTTGACTGGAAATGTATTATATAGTCCCGATTTTTTTAGGATATTATTTTTCAATTGCAATAATCTCGTTGCAATTAATTGTACCACATCGCCAAATTGTTCTCAAGCATTAGGACGATACATTCCCTTGTGTAAATATATTAAACATTTGCGGTTGGTTGCTACCATGATTGATTTCAAATCAATGTTTATTTCTTTAAGTCAATGCAGATACATGGAAAATGTCCATTTATATAATTTGACATCTAGTGGTGATATAACAGAACCAAAAGAAATGTTCGAAAGATGTTTTCGAATGTATAATTTATCTATATGTATGCCTATGTCCGATAGTGTAAAAGCAAAAAAAATGCAGATGCTCAATAAAGTTAAGTCTATGTATTCAAGACATCACTTAAATATAGAATTGTGTACTACACCTGATACTAAAGCTTATGGCTATGACCCATTCATTGATGTTTTCAATTTGAATCCAATAAAAGTTATATAGTAAAATGGAATATGGTTTATAATTATAATCCACGTCTACTGTACGTATATCATTCAGCACCCTATATCTACTGCTATATAGCCCTTTACCGCCTGACAAAATTATTAGTTTTAATTTGAACCTTGACACGATACAATAAGGTCTAAAATGATATCTGCCATTTATGGCTTAGTATGCTGCAGTAACGGGATAGGAGCGGGTTACATCGACGACACTACTAGTCGGCTAAGCTTTAAATTAAATATGACGAGTATCTAACTTCCCTCCCCGGTCGCAGCCTGGTTTGCTAATTGGAGTAACATGTTGAACAGAAAACTTATCACCATCAGAGAGACGATACAACAAGCAAAGCAAACACAAAAACATGATCGTTTAAGCTTGTAATTCATTAATAATATTAATTTCAACGGTACATTTTAATGAGATTACTGGGGTCAATTGCATAATAAATCATTGTTCTGATACCCAAGTACGTAAAGCTTTTGTATGGACTTGTTATACAATTGGCCCCAGCCCCAGTGGCTAACCAATTACATCAAAATGCCAAATAAAGCACGATTTTGTTTGCCGCGTGAGTTATTGGTACCAAACAATTTTCACTTTTATCTTCCACTATATACTCGTATACTTAGAGCATTTAAGCTCGTATATCAACATTTTTACAAAGTTTTATAATGGTATGTTCAAAATTTGCCAATTGGGTACACTTATTTTAAAGTTAGATGCAAATGCAATATTGTCAACCTGGTCTGATGCAGACAGGAGGTGGCCATGGAAAACCTTTTACATCATATACCCGTAGTGAGCTCTTTAGAATAATCTTGACATTCTTGAGTGAATTGAATGCATAAAACAACTAGCAACAAAAAAATTGTTGGCCTTCGGTCTCATCAAACCAACCTAGATGAAACCAAGCTAGCCGGTACAGTCAGGTGTCTAGCGAAGTTATTTTTGAACAGACTAATCGTGTATATCTTTTTGCAGATGACTGTAATAATTGTAGGTAAGATGATCTTTCACATCATAAACAGCATAATGAATAGTCGGCAATATTTGCTAATCATTCTGGAAGTAAAGCATTCGATTATCATATTCACAACCTTGACTAATAACGCACAGACACTTGTACTGTATTGAGAATGAAAGTGAATTGAATAGCAATAATTGTTTTATATTATTATCGATTACCGCTTTGATGCTTTAAATGTTAAACAACGTTCCAACCTAAAATTGCTGGGTAATTGTTTCCCAATTAAATCAACTGCACTTAATAGACTTATTCTATGTACATTAAAAATGTTAATAAATAATTAAGTCTCTTAGTTACGTAAAAATATTACAAAATAAGTATTATTTGGAATGGCGCTTTACACAACGGGCTCTGCACGACAAGCCATGAAGTCGCCACATTGTGAAGAGGAGCCATAAAGCTTATACCTGTTCCAGACGAATCATTTTCAGGCCTAATTTTGTCGGACGACCGATTGTCTACTTGGTAAGTATTGAAGGACACTCACATCTGTACCTCTAGTATAAGTTTTTACGAAACAAAACAAACGAACGTTTGCGTTTAGTCCAATTTTGTAAGGCAATGCGAGCAGCGCCTCTGGTGGCCGTAGGTGGTAACTATTTTCGTTTCGTTTAACATGTTCGTTTGTGTTTTGTTTCGAAAACAACTTATACTATAAGAGGTACTGAACGACGTTAAAAAATCGAGTAGCTCGTTGTAGAAGACGCCACTCCTGTTAGTCAAAGAATGTTTATTGCAACATTTCTTAGTTAGGTTTTACATCCGTATACCTGACCAAAGGCCTAACATGTTCACTGTTCCCTTAGAAACGATCTGACAATGTTACAAGTCCAGCTGTGCGTCCAGTATGGGGATAGAAGCACCAACCAGGGCGTAGGATTCAGAACGAAATTAAAGAAATGATTTTTGGATGAAGGAAATCACCTTGAGGAAACCGGTCTAATCTCAACAACTTGGTTAAATGATCAGAGGCGTTTTCCATAAAACCTTGTATTACTATGGAAGTATATAACTATATAACTGCTTTAGTAAAAAACTTCCGTTTGTAATACAACTTATAAAATTGGTCCTATCTCTGTCGGTCGCTTTCATAAAAATAGTGCTCCAAATTCCAAATCTTGAGATTAGGTACTAAAGTTCCGTTAGAAATAACCGAGAAAAGTCTATACTTAGCAGTGGCGGCGCGATTAAATATTCTTAGGAAAGCCGGAAATAATTTAGCTTTCTTAATTCTTCATGAGTAGTAGAGTTAGTAATAGAAATGGACTGGCTGAAAATTAGGTAAGCCGGTGGGAATCGAGTTGTATGGACGCGCCGCCACTGATACTTAGGTCGACCGCCTAACTGAGACCGTGCGGAAAGTTATTGGGAGGATGTCTCCCCTGTCCCGTCAAAGACGGTACATCTAATTAATCATTATCACACTTCTCTATGGTTACAATACTTTTTGAGCTTCTTTAAGTATACAACCACATAAGTCATGATTATGATGTAATGTGTGATAATTATTAATGTCTTTAAGAGGATGAATAGACTACAGGGGGGCTAGCATAACATGCATCTCGTCTCTACTCGCGCGCGAGATAGGCTACCTGTCACTGTCTAATTAATGCTGTCAAAAAGTGACAGGTAGCTTATCTCGCGCGCGAGTAGAGACGGAATGCATGTTGTGCTAGAGGGGCAGATGTATTGCAAAATGAATTTCTTTCGGGATAACTCGGATCTCAATCGGAATACGATGGCACCCGAACTGTCAATCAATGATTGTATTAAATGAGTGACGGTTTCATATCCATTATTATGGAACTTTATTGTTTAGCGTCAAAGTTACCCCTACGTCTGTAAGATGGGTACTGAAGCTAATTGAGAGAGCACGATAAATACGAACTTTTCCGATAAATTACGAAGGAAAATCATTTTGCACTACATCTGTATGTTTGTTATGTTTCTGAAAACGATCATTGTCTGGAACGTAATCGTTGTGTGTGTTACGTGTCGACGCTGACCAGGTGGCTCTGCACGGCCGTGGACTGGTGGTAGCGGCGGCGCGAGGCGAAGTCCTCGTTGTCGTCGTTGAGACGCTGCTGCTCCACGCGGATGTCCGCGTGCACGGGCGTTACCACCAGCTGCTCGTATTCGAGCGGACGCTTTCTGCAACATTTTAATTGTATTATCAGATCAAGTAATTGAGAAAATGCATCTTTTTTTTCGTGATGCCATTCCAACCAGTTTTTAGAGAGAAACAAATATTTCCATAGAACAACTACAATTAGAACAACACAAAAGGGCGTGTTTTGTAACGTCACGTATTATGTGCCCCGTGCTACGATTGTATAGAAAAACGAGTCATTTGCTATTTTGGTCGTGAAATATTGCGTTTAGGTACAAACATTATTGTCGTACAATTACTTGATTGTTTTCACATCAAAATCCTCATGGTGGTTTTTAAATTACTTTTATCAGTGGTATCAATGAAGTGGTATGTATCTGCACCGTGGGAACCGAGAATAATTATACCTTCACCTCGCCGTCCGCGCGTTGAACACTCAGTTAGTTGGCTGTCACACGCGCTCACGGCCGGACGCTGCCACGCGCAATAAAGTGGTACCGAAGCAAAAATTACTTCGTTGCAAAATAATTAGCAAGTTTACTCCGCAACTGCCATTATATCCAAATAATTTAGCTGTTTGTTTTCATTTTATGTTTATATTTATCCCTGGGTAGTAATCGGTATTAAGTATAGTTTATTTACTATGACTTCCGAATCAAGTTTTGCGGTGGCATTGTACGGTCTAAGAAAGGGCCTATAGGGACGTGCACGTCCACGATAAACTCTATGGTTTCATTCATAAATAGACTATAGACTAATTATGAA
Organism: Cenopis cana; assembly: GCA_951800055.1. Classification (NCBI taxonomy): domain Eukaryota; kingdom Metazoa; phylum Arthropoda; class Insecta; order Lepidoptera; family Tortricidae; genus Cenopis; species Cenopis cana. The sequence goes on along the minus strand of OX637476.1, from coordinate 7,546,717 downwards.
TGAAACCATAGAGTTTACGTGCACGTGCACGTACACGATAAAGTATAAAAGTATGAGTATGAGCTCTGCCTGGGACACGTGTAGAAAAACGGTACAAACCCTATCGCCTGCAGGAACGCGATCTTGAGCCAATAGAAGAACCTGAACTCTGCGGCGCGGCCGGGCTTGACCGCGGGGTTGGCGGCGCCGATGTACAGCCACAGCAGCCACAGGATGCTGAGGCAGCCCAGCGCGTACGCCCAGTGCACCAGGAACATGAGCAGCACTTTTATTGCCACCTGGAAACAATACTTATTTTAAAAGGGCGTAGATGGCATTGCAAAAGTCCCGCTCTAACACGCGTGAGTTTTCAATTAGGTAACCATCCCGCTCTCTACGGAAGCTCAGCGCGTGTTTATCGTAAATATTGATGTTTATTCTAAACGTGTACATTTATAAGTATAATCTTTTTTATCAGGTTTGAGCACTTACAACTATTAAACCAAAAATCATTGTTAAAGATGGGAGGGTTTTAAAGATAAGATATGATAAATTTATACGGAATCAGACAAGTCTTAATAGAACATGGATATTCGGCAGATCCCGAACTAGGCTGAGCCTGTATCCAACCAAAAATATAGAAAAAAAGGGTTGTTTGAAAAATAACAGTATTGAGAAAATTTTTGCTAATCGAGTTTTTACTTTTAACAGACTGGAGGAAAATAGTTTAAGATTAATATACTGAAAGGACAGATATTTAATCGCTATAGATGTTGAGATCTAGGTCGATAAACATTGGCAAGTGCATATGTGGGCTCTTAACCTTTTCGATTTGTTTTTTTTTTTAATATTTGTGTTTCATGAAACGCTCGGGCCTCAAGCACGCGCAGACAAACGAGACAAACAAATGGCGGTCACGAGCATTGAGTGCGCACGACTATCTCCCGCGCTGGAAGGGTCAATATCAATCAACAATGTAATAACAAATCATGTAGTTGAGCAGTTGTAGTTGAATTTTAATAGTGCTGTAATAATTGCGCGAATGTGTGTGCTCAGTTCTGAGTGGCAATAACATCACGGTCCTACGAGTACAGCTATATTTTTTTATGAATAATGGCATAAATCTTTATCAAATGTAACAAAGGCATATTTCTTTGGTTTGTTTCGCTTTTACTTTTATGAGGCGATACGAGGAATGTCATGCCAAGCAAATCCATTGTAAAATGCAGTCAAGTTTATAAAAAAACAAAGATTAAGTTACATACACAATACGTTTTTTATTTCAAATTTTTGGGTCCATTAACTTGAGTGAGGCCTATTATTATACATAGGTACTAAAAGACGCTAAGCACGAAGAATTTCGTACATTGACACGCCATTTCCTATCTCTATCGCACGAGTATTATATTGCTGTCCCTCTCGCACAGAGGCATTGACCGCAGTCCAATGTGAATGTCTCAGTGACTTGAGTGGTGAAATTAATACTTAATACACATAATAGTTAAGTACAGTTAACGAGATTTATCACTGTCCTTTTGGCAGCTGTCATCCCGGTACAATTGATGTCATATTTGATGTTCGCTTTTTAGCGATAAGACCGCCTGTTGTCTACCATCAACATGTTTAGTTTTAAGCCCAACTTCTATGTAATTTTTGGTGAACAATAAAGAATATTTGTATTGTATGTTTATCGTATCGGATGACAGCTGTCAAATAACTGATAAATCTCGTCAACTGCAATAATGTACTGACCCCAACCAAGGAGAGCCACCTGTTGCACAGATGCGAGTACCAGTTCTTGTCCTTGGAGTGCACACTGACGCTGGGGCGGCGCACGTCGTCTCCCGCGCGCCCGTTCGCCGCCGCCGGCTCCGTTGGCGACGGGGTGAAGTCCTGTAACAATAGGGTTCAATTACGTTATTTCGTATGCTCTCCAAACAGATGTGATGGCGAAAAACACAGTTACAAGATGTCTAGTGAAAAGGTTAGTCCAAAAAGTGTTACACCATCATCATTGGCCTTGATCATCTATGCATGATGCATGCGATACACATCATTAAATTATATATGCATGTCCGTATGACGAAACATGAAGATCCATGTACTCATTCATCCACCTATTTGTACCATGTTTTGAGCAAATAAAGTACTGAATACTGAATCTATGGAAAGATGATTTAAGCAGCGTCCGTATTAGAGGTGCGGCACTTACGTAAGTGGCTTGTAAGACCGATACGGGAGGGACAGCTACGACCGCATAATTTACAACACCGTTACACCATTACGTATACTTAAGAACAGCTGTCGGCAACAGGCGCGCGACGCCCTTATTTGCGGCCCGCGGGGGCCGCGAGCCTCCTTATTGACAACCAACAATGTGTTGTTATCAGACATACCTTATGTCTGATAAAGTCACAAATTATAAACACGTGCGGCCAGCGACAATTTTTTTAGCTAATATGTGGCCCTTGGTTGCTAAAAGGTTGCCAATCCCTGCTTTAGAACATAATATATTTGCGCAATACTTACACCAACATTTTTATGCCTTATTCTTTCAGGAAACAATAGATCCAAGTCACTACCCGTAGCGCCATACACTTGAGTATCTCTTTGTGAATGCCCCTGGAATCTAGAAACCAGGTAATTCGTTGTTATATTATAGATAAGTTAAGCAATTATATAAATCCAGCGGTTTCCAATGTGAACCAAACTAACGCTTATAGTATAGTTTATAGTAGCGTAGTGACTTTAATTTATGATTATTTCCATAGAATAACAAAAACAACAAAGTCAGTAAATAGGAAAGTAGAAAAGAAACTTAAAAAATACAAAATATATCATACCTCATCTCACGTCTATGTTGCAAATCAAATGTTTGAGCAAGGGCAAAGTAAGAATAATCAATACTAGCGTAAGTGATAAGGAACGGCATGGTGACGATGGGTGCAAGCTTGTTTATGTCTCCTATGATGATGAATGTTATGGTCACTATGGCTACTACCACCATTGAGTATATAGGAACCTTATTTGGACCTCTCTGGAAAAAAAAATAAGATGAAAAATTATAAATATGACAAACATTATGCTATACTGGCTGGGGCAGTAATGTTTAAGGCGATATATCGATTGAAAGAGACACCCTTTGTATTTCGCTCACGACAAAACGGGATGCAACCCTCTCCGAGAATGGCTTTTTAGACATATCTCGTTAAATATCTGACTGTGTGCAGGTTTATTAAATTTCCTCTTGTCAGTACCTAGATGAGGTAAAATACCATCATATTAACTTAATCGTGTCTTTGTTTTAGTAGGCTGAGGAAAAATAGGAAAATAAAGACTCGACTTTGGATTTATTTTCTATTGAGAAAATTTTAAGCAATCATGTATCGCTATTGCCAGTCTGGGCAGGACAGCGTTTCAAAGTCTCCAAATTTCTCAGTGTAGCGCCTTAAGATGGTGTGTCAATTGACGCTAGTGACTAACAGTGGCGGCGCGTCAAAAATATTCTTAGGGAAGCCGGAAATAATTATCCTTTCTTAATCATCATGAGTCGTAGTAAAAGAAGTGGACTGGCTGAAAATTAGGCAAGCCGGTGGGAATCGAGTTGTTTGGACGCTCCGCCACTGGTGACTAATGATAAAGGAATAAATACAATGGAAATTGATAAGAATAGTTAAAAAACAGATCAACAGTAGAGTAGAAAGACATTTTCTTAAATTCTTGAATAAAATATACTAACTACAGCAAATCTAGGTTAGATGCTAATGCTAAATGCTGATCTAGATGATGATTATCAAAACTATAAAAAGAAAAAAAAGGTCTATAATAAAACTTACTCCATGCCCAAGAGTTTCTAATCCTGGTATAACTTTCTCATTTGCAATACTCTGTAGTACTCTAGGGGTTCCGTACATGGCCCCTAGACATGAGCTCATGGAACTGACATACAAGCCTGCAAGGAGCAGGACCGTAATGGCGGATATGTCTGTTGCAATAGAGAAGTTGGTGAGCAACACTTCTCGGCTCACAGTTGCAGCTAGTGTTATAACAAACATCAGGTATAGAATTGTGCTGAAAATAAATTGCATTACAACATTAAGCTAAATTCATAGTTATGTTGCCACATCATTAACTCATTTTTTATAATTTGTTCGTAACAATGTTATAACCAGTGGCTGATGGATTAAATTTATACATATACTATTAGTCCATTGTAGATTTATGCATGAAACAACTACATATTCAATTCTGGCTGGAGCACTTAACTAAAAAAATAAAGAAAAAAGTTTGAAATGTGTTTAAAAAGTGTAGTGTTAAATTAAAAAATACAATTTACATTTATCTCGTTTTCATTTGTATTAAGTAGAAACAACTCACCCTGTGCCAATAGCTGCTAATGATCCATTAGGAATATTCATAGAGGGATTTTTCAAATCTCCACTCATATTGATACCAGCTAATATTCCAGTGATAGTGGGGAAGAACACACCAAAGCACTTAAACCATGTATAGTCTTTATATTCTGGCCACATATTGTAGGATATTGTGCTATTTAGCCATCCATTGAATCCAGGTACATCTGCAAATGGTGGTAATTGGTAATTAGAAATTAATGGGACTACATTGTCTGATGTGCATGAGAAAGTTCCCATGCGAGAAATGCTGCATTCACAAGACCATTATTGTTTACAATGAAATAAATGTGAATATGTAATTCAATGTTTCTCTAATTAATTTTATACTTATATGTTTAGGAAGAGAGATCTGGATTTCTTTTTTGTGTGTAAAATGTCGATTTTAGGGGTATGATAATTTGAGCAGGGTGGTTTGATTTAGCAAAAAACTACACCAACCTGTATGAGTAGTAAATGAACCAACAAAGAAGTCCAAAGCAGCCATTAGAATAATGAGTAGTAGGACAAACTGCAACTTGATAACCCATTTGACACCAGCTATGTTTATGGTGCCTAGCAGCAGAACGGCAGCTATAGCAAAACCTCGCGCTGCCCAAGTCTCTTCCGTCCCAAACAGCTTAGCCATTGATTCACCAAAACCAAACACATTCAAAGCACACCCAACAGCCTGCGAATATAAAATTAGAAACTTTTAGAATTCGTTAGAAACAAGTTTAACATACATTAACCCAAATATCAGGTCTGCAGTGCAACACTTAATGTAAATTACTCAATCTGTATCCTAATTATTGGATACAGATTTGACAGGCATGTGGTTAATATAAAACTTCTATCTGAAAAAGTGTTAAATTACATAAAATTTGAGTGCAAACCTGGCCAAAACAGTAGACAATTCCCAGTGATCCACCCATCCTGGAGCCTAATGTGTGAGCGAGTAAAAAATATACTCCTCCACTTTCTATCCGACACCTCTCACAAATACCTACTGCTGACAACACTGAGATCAAGGCCACAAACACTGAAAATAAGAGGTACATTGAATAATAAGAAAGACAATAAAATATAGGTAATATTGTTTGTGAATATTGGGTCAGCTAACTTAAGTCACAGTTATGATGGTCTTTTTTTATTTGATTTATATGTTTTCCTAATTAATAATATGTTTTTTTCATGTCATATTAAATAAAAATGTTAGTAAGTTAATAACCGAAAGTGTGTGATTTGGACCATAATTATCTGAGTTTACAATACAAATTTGATATTGTAATATTACCTGTAAAAAACACTATTAATATTGCATTAACTAAGCCAGCCTGTGCTACTATCCAGCCAGAGCGCAGGAATACAATGACTCCGAAGATGTTGATGAGGCAGGATGTGAACACACCATCCCAGGTGCCGAACAAGACTGGTTGTGATATAAAAAAGTTGGATTTCCACCATGGTACATCTCCCTGGTAATGTAAATTGTACAATTAGGACATATTTTAGCATGTGTAATTTTTTTTTAATGTAAATATTTCCATTCAATTGAAGTGCAATAAAAGGAGCCTTGACATTCCAAAAAAAAAAAAATTGGCTATCAGAAAAGCTTCTTAAACTATATGTACATCATGATTGCTATAAAAATGATGTTGCACTATAAGAGACCAACTTTCTTAGAATCCATAAACTTACAGTAGTCAATATTTAATCTTTGATTTGTGTCTTTTTTGGCTCAACAAAGAACATTTTTTTTGTAGATTAAATTATCGAAGAAGTTCTTACAAACATAAATCGTTACCTGAATATCTGCAAATATTTCGTTAGCTCCTGAAGCCTGGTGCCCGCCTGTCCCATATTGTGATTCATTGCCCAGGTCCACGAAGCCACCGGATTGTCTTCTCATTCGAGCCCTATCAAAACCTGTGTCATCACCTCTAAAACTATCTATATCCAGTTCGTTTCTTCTTCCACGACTATTTGGTTCCATTTTGAAATACGAAGTTAATTCTATTTTAAAATACTAAAGAATATATTTGTTTATCTCGCACTACTTTGCATAGACATCTCGCAAATACGATACGTGAACTACGAACGACTGTCAACGTCAAGTAAGTGTCAGTCATATGAAACTGTCATTTTTGGCAAATTTTTGGCGTGGGTTTGGCAGATAATGTTGCAAGGTATTAAAAACATGTGATTGACATTCCTCTAGACGTATTCTGCGTGATAGCCTCTTAATTGGATTCGTTGTTACGTAAAGAAAAAATTGCATAATTTAGTCATTACTAGCTTTGGCCCGTGACTTCGTCAGGGCAAACTTCCACTCCTTATTTCATAATTTCGAGAGATGATTTTTGAGATAAAGCGTGTCACACACTTGACACACTGCAGCGGCCTGCGGCGGCAGGTGACCACAGGCCGCCGACAGGCCGCAATAGCCACTTTAGAACGTAGTGGTTATATTCTCTTTGAGCACACCACACTGTTGTTAAAGGAGTTTTAACTGTAGCGGTGGCGATGGCGGTGGCGGCCTACGTCACCATTTTTACGCTAAGCTATATAAAATGTTAACCTCTTTTCTCGGTAGAATTGCGGGGTAGCGGGTTGAAATTTCACCCCTTTCAGCCGGTGTGGCCCGGGTATTAGTGTGGAGCTTCTTGGTAAAACGTAGTGATTTATATTCTCTTTGCTTCTTGGTAAAAGCCCAAAGAGAATATAACCACTACGTTCTAGTAGCGGCAATTACACTTCGTCGTCGAACGACGAAGTGTAAATAACACGTTAGTCGGCCGCATTCGGCGATCGACAGCTGCATGACAGCTGCCAAGTCGCCGTAGTAGGCGGACAGACTAGTGTAAAGCGAGTATTACACTGTCCTGAATTCAGGACACTTAGAAGGGTTCCGACCTATACGTTAGAGCGAGATGCTTAAACTCCCCTCCACTAGTTAGGACGCCTGATTCAGGACAGTGTAATACCCGCTTAAAGACGACGTTCGTTGGCCTAAGTGGTTTAAAATGAATTCGGCGACCGCATTAGGTGAACGACGAAGTGTAATTGCCACTTAAAGCCGCCACCGCGGCCGCGTAAGGGCCTTAACACACTAGCGCGAGCGCGCAGGGAGATCGCCGCATCTAGAGTATAGAGATTTTCCCGCGAGTATGCAGCGACTTCGTTGCGCTCTCGCGGCGACCTCGATGCGCACTCGCGGCGAAATCGTTGCACGCACGCGGCGAGCTCGCTGCGCGCTCGCCTCGCTTCCAAGTCGCCCGCAAGTCGCTAGTGTCATAAGGCCCGTGTATAGCTATATTGCGGCCTGTCGAGCGGCCAACGGTCAGCCGCCACCGCAGGCCGCCCCAGTGTGTGATACGCTTAGTAAAAAAGGCTACTATATAGATAACAAAACTTTACAGATGTATCACTTATGTCATGGTCATGGCGACGCGCTATTTGTAAAGATCGAATTCGAATAAAATATTTTAGTGCTTTTGCTTTTTCGTACAGTCAACAGCTTTTTATTAGTAAAAGAAGATGGAAGATATATAATCCGGTAAGAATGTAGGTCTAGAACTTTAGCCTTTTGTTGCATTAAAAAATGATGTCCCATCCCATATCGCGCTAAAATTTTGCCATCTATATATAAGTATCCATAGTACAAGCTTTGCTTAGTTTGGGACTAAGTTGATTTGTGTAAGATTGTCCACAAATATTTAATATTAATTTATTTATATATAATATCTAATAATATCTGCCAAGCTGTAGTTAGTACCTATTTAAGTAAATACCTACTAGTTATCTACGCTATTGCATTGTAATTTAGACGAATTTTCGACCTCCTCTTCGGAAGAGGCTCTTCTTTCTTAACATGCAGATTATAGGTATATTTCAATTCTCGATTTACCTATCTCATCAATCATCACTTCTATTTCTTAATGGGACGAAGGTAACGACGGATTTATCCCGAAGTTAAAGCCTTCAACAGGCTATGGTGAATAGTCGGGACGGGACCCATTATTGAGAAGAATTGCGCCGATCTACACTTCTTATGGGTCCTAACTGTTTAAAATCGTTATGTCCCACAAAAGATTTTATTTTGAATTTCTCGGGTAGGTACAGTCACCATCAAAAGTAGCTACGCATGTGAAGGGGTCAAAAGTCTTATTTCCTTGTAATAAATATACTTTTGACGTCTACATATAACTACGTAGCTACTTTTGATGCTGATTGTACCTATTGTGAATTGAAAAAGGTTGATTTTGATAAGTAATCCAGTAACCTTGTCGCCTGAAAGTATTTGTAGCTCTAAACTCTGGCCACCATTCGGCGGAGTTGTTTGACAAGTCAAAATGCTCAAATGTTGCCACAGTACGGCCAGTGCTGTTCATATCGATATTATTTAAGGCCTCACTAGACGTACGGATCTTACGGATCTATTTATCGGGTACCCCTTGGTGCTTGCCGAGATCATCGAAAATCAAAATTAGTAGTGTTTCTCTCAATCTAAAATGCTCTCAATTTGACAAATTAAAATGATTTGTAAATTTATGATTTTTTCATATTTATTTTACTTTTGTCCCCTTAAGGGGAGGTATCCCCAACGCAAATGTCCCGCTCTAACACGCGTGAGTTTACAATTAACCATCCCGCTCTCTACGCAAACTCTGCGCGCAGTTTTGTAAATATTTAGCTATAGTCATTAAGCCAATCATTTTATCAAAGCAAACCCTGCGAATTTGTCTATAATTATTTACGATCTTTAATTGAGTACAAAAATTAAATGTTAAATATCAGTAATATAGCCGTAGTATTGAAAATACATTCCAAAATGGGGTATCTTCGCGATTTTTTTCTATCGAGTGAAATTCATCAGGTCATGTAACTGACTGCGATTTTGACTAGACAAGATCCTTATGTAACACATATATTTTTTTTAGATTTTAAGACACTATATTCTACGTCTCAGATGGTTTTTAAAAACTCAAAAGTGGTAATACACGGCCTTAATGAGCCTTTAGTTGCCGAAAAGTAGAAACTTTTACATTTATTAAATTAGGTAGTAAAGTAGTAGGGCTTAAATCTTGATCGAAAAAACTTCCTATCGAATAGTATATCGATTTTAATATTCCGAAAAATGCTGGCACATTTTTAATAAGAGGGTATAGTTAGTTACTTTATACTTATAGACATATTTTTATCGATATATACCGTCACTATTTTTTTTTCTACTCCTGGCAACATCTCATCTGCCAGTTTACTCCGCCGAATTATGGACTTGACCTTAGTATAAGTTTTTTTTGTCTCAAAATGTATGAAAACGCTCTCACCGAGTTTGAAATACGCGCGTTCATCGGTTAGCAACAAATGTTATACTCGCTGTTTTAGTTTCCACTAGTGACCACCAGAGGCGCTGTTCACGTTTCATACCACTTTCATACATTTTGAGATAAAACGCAAACGCGTTAGAATGAGTTAATGTTTCGAAAAAACTTATAGGTACTAGAGCTACTGGGTACTTTGCATCAAATCCGGTAGCTAGTTCTGTCTTTTTGCAGACTTGTTTAGGTATATGATGTTGGCTCAAAGAATAATTCAAGTTGGTGACCTCGAGCGCCAAACACAACTGTCAAAAATCGAAAAAACGATTAACCATAAAGGACAGGTCAAGTCCATAATTCGGCGGAGTAAACTGGCAGATGAGATGTTGCCAGGTCGATAAAAATATGTCTATAAGTATAAAGTAACTAACTATACCCTCTTATTAAAAATTTGCCAGCATTTTTCGGAATATTAAAATCGATATCGATATTCGATAGGAAGTTTTTTCGATCAAGATTTAAGCCCTACTACTTTACTACCTAATTTAATAAATGTAAAAGTTTCTACTTTTCGGCAAGGCTCATTAAGCGGACAGAAGTAAAATAAATATGAAAAAATCATAAAATTTACAAATCGTTTTATGTCACACCTGGCCATAAAGTGCCCATTATCGCACGCTCCGCGCGCGAAAAACCCACTTCCTGGCCAGGGGGTGACATAAAATGTTGTACTTACCACGGGCGATAATAAAGAAAGCCTCAGATCGCATATTTATCGCCCTTGCCTTCGGCTCGGGCGTAAAATACCTGCGATCTGAGACATTCTTTGTTTTATCGCCCTTGGTAAGTAATGTACTATTAATTTGTCAAATTGAGAGCATTTTAGATTGAGAGAAACACTACTAATTTTGATTTTCGATGATCTCGGCAAGCACCAAGGGGTACCCGATAAATAGGTCCGTAAGATCCGTACGTCTAATGAGGCCTTAAATAATATCGATATGAACAGCACTGGCCGTACTGTGGCAACATTTGAGCATTTTGACAGTTGTTGTTAGTACCTACGTTCCAGTAGACTAAATTTGCTACAATATGAGACTAAAATTGTCTCTGTAGCCCCAATAGTTTCCGAGATGTTTCATAGTTTATCATTTTTTCAAACACGTAAACTTTGAAAGGCTTTATCTCGGAAACAATTGGGTATGAAACTCTTCGCATATGAAGACCATAACAAAAATTATCACTTCAAAGCTTAATATCAAGCCAACCGATTCTTGAATCAAAAATTTCTTTGAGAAACCTTATAATATTTTTGAAAGACCTATCCAACGACAAAACAAAATTACACCACCATTTTACATGTAGGGTAGGCTTAGTGCCTACGGTTACTGAGAAAAACGGGGGACAGACGGACGGACGGACGGACATGGCGAAACTTTAAGAGGGCGTAGATGGCATTGCAAAAGTCCCGCTCTAACACGCGTGAGTTTTCAATTTACCATGCTCTCTACGGAAGCTCAGCGCGTGTTTTTCGTAAATATTGCTGTTTATTTTAAACGTATACCTACATTTATAAGGATAATCTTTTTTATCAGGTTTGAGAACTTATCATTTTACAACTATTCAACCAAAAATCATTGTTAAAGATGGGAGAGTTTTAAAGATCCAACTAAAAACATCGAAAAATAGGGTTTTGTTTGAAAAATTAAAGTAACTAGGTATCGAGAAAATTTTTGCAAATCACACGATTTTCACTTTTAACAGACTGTAGGAAAATAGTTCAAGATTAATATACTGAAAGGACAGATATTTAATCACTATAGATGTTGAGGTCTAGGTCGATATATATTGGCAAAAGTGCATATGTGGGCTCTTAAGTGTTCCTTGTTTACTACGGAACCCTAGAAAAGAAACGATTTAAGCTCGCAATGAATTTAGCGGTAAAATTATGTACTGGGAAATTTAGTTTAGACGAATTTTTATATACCTAGTAAAATGAACAGAACTTAAACTATTCTTATTAAAAAACTTTACTTATTAAAAACTGTGTTTCTAGACCGCGAGTTCTGCGGTAAACCTCGTCTGAAATTTGGTCTTAGATGAACAGGGTACAATTTTTAAATTGCATAGTTTCAAAGATATTCAGTGAGAATAAGCCTACCTACCTACTTACGGTTCTGATGACCAAAACAATATTCATAACTTTCGTATAACGTGTAAGTAAATAAATATGTACCTAGGATAATACTTACTCACAGTACAACAAAAATATTGCTCTGATTTTTTATCGACAGGTGTTTACATTAAGTACATACTTAATGCTATTTACGAAATCTAATGATCCGTACAAAATACTACGCGTAAAAAGCTACGTGTAAAAACATACGAAAAAGTTTTAGACTATTCCCTTTACGTAGTTGGAGCAGTTGGAGCATGAATTCCTTAACAGTGTTTAGAGACGCAAGAATAAAAGTTTAGATGCGCATTTGATATTTCACCTGCACTCGTAAATCCGCGCGTTTCGGGTGCTATCTTAATCGCCAGGGTAGATATATTTACGTCGCAATAAGTTATCAGGAGCCTAATTACGACCGCGAAACCACCTGTCCGCTATCGTCTGTCGGTACATAGGCCTTCGCATATACTTCCGTGCGTCTTACGGGCGGTCCCTCCCCCGAGGCGCGATTGGTGGAAGCGCGAGGTGCGCGCGCAGCGGCCCTCCTCGCTGTCTGGAGCGATGCTGCGACTCCGGAGGAGCCGGTCGCGGCCGCGATGTCTCGCGGACAGTGCTGTCGCGACCCCATCGCATCGCAGCGGCCGCCAGACGCTCCGCACAGGCGACCGAGACCGTGCGCCCAATACTTATACAGCAAAAACTATACAAACATTCCAACACAAATAATTTTAAACCATGATTAAGAAGACTCTTTGTAAATAGTAGTTGTAAAAGTTCATCAATAGTTCTAGAAAGTTTGAAAACTTTTAAAACAATCTTTTTTCAAATTTGTGAAAAATCTGGTACTTTGGTGATGTGAAATGGGTTGTCATCGCAGGCAGGTCGGCTCGGTGTCGCGGCCGCTGGGGTGGTGCGCCTGGGCATGCGCGCTCCTCGCCGCCGCCGCCGCCGCCAGCGCCCACGCTGACGTCGACACCTCCACGGGGCTCGGAGACAACACATTAACTAATTCAGGTACCTTTACACTCTAGCTAGTATGTGTAATATGTGTATGCGTTTTATTGTCAGATTTATCTAGGGGCACAGAAAAAAGCAGATGTTTAAAGCTGGGAAGTAACATCATGTGAAAGGACAATTCAAAGTGAAAATATTTACTTACCTACCTGAAGTCAAATACTAAAGCAAACTGAAGGGAAACAATTCATAATCCAGAGTACGCTTAAAAATTAAAAGAGAGATTGAAAATAAGTTCAATGGATAAATGATAAATCCCATAAGCGCATTTGTGCTAGTTACCTACACAATTACTATTACTTATTGTGTGGCTACACCTTCCTATATGAGTAAATTCAGCCCGTCATAGACTGAGCTTTTATACCTATATTATGAATGCGAAAGTTTAAATGTTTTTGGATGTTTGTTACTCATTTACACAAAAACGGCTGAACGGATTATGATGAAACATGATATACAACGTGTTTATAGCCTGGATTAACATATAGAATACTCATTATCACAAAATTCATCCCTCGAGGGGATGAAATAGGGAGTGCAAGTTTGCACAAGCTTAGTATGAATATTCTTTTTATACAACGATGGTGGCAAACTAGCTTACAGTCCACCTGATGGTAAGCGGACACCGCTGCCTATAGACGCTTGCAACTCTAAAAGAGTCAAGTGCGCGTTGCCGACTCTATATAAAATAATAAGATATATTAGCTGTATGCGAATATAATATACATGTATAACATGTTTTTGGTAATATACTTAGGTATATTACCTATAGCTTCGTCTGTGACAGGCTTTATTAGCTGTAGCCAGGGCGTTCGTTGCTCGTAGCACAAGTCTTGGGGCATAAAACATAATCGAAAAAACTTTTGCCAAAGGCACATTATAATAAGCATTTAACTTATACTACTCATGTAATTTGGAAAAGATTTTAAAATACTTAGAACCCGGAGTTAGTCATTTATTTTAATTTTTCTAGTATCTATTTTAATATAGGTACTAAAGGTTTTAGTATCCTAGTTCCTTGTACAGGACGCATTTAGCCAAACATTCGAGTATCCGAAATTACAAATACGATGTACATATACAGTTCTGTCATTATTTATTTATCCAATACTGCGTTATCATCCAATTGTTTTATTAATCTCGGTGGGCGGCGACGGAATAGAACAACACCTTCTTATGTACGTAATCTGAGATCGCTCAGTCTTTCTCATCAGAGAAAAAAAGGAAAATATATTTACCGACTACTATTTCGTTCTATAGAATCGGTTTATGTACTAGTATCTACTATATTTGTTTATGCGAAGAATCCATCGTACCATAATTCAAAAATGCCCTTTATGAGCTCAGAAATCTGCATTACAATTTGTAGTGTATTAGTTAAATACGCTTAAAATTTATCATAATGGAAATTTCCTGTTAAATATGGCTATGTTACTATAATTCTATTTTTATTAGGTACATCTATTCGCAAGAAACAATACATAGTTGTTATAAAATGTATTCTTTATTTTTACTTAAGGATTATATCGGTACCTTTACCTTTATTTGACGTAAAGACGTACGTAGAAGTAAGTAGGTAGTAATTGTATGTTCTGCCTCACCTAGATCGATCTTCTCGAATTACTACCTACTGACGTACGTATTTGTGTATGTCTATGCATCGGTTAATCTCATTATTTTGTATGTAGGTATAGTAAATTTTCTAAAGTCGTTTTTCTGGATTTAGTTGCACCGTCTACAATATATTCTGCTTAGCCTGGAGATTGACTGGTAGAGAATGCCTCATGGCATTAAGTCCTTTTGTACCTACTTTAAGATTTCTTTTGTGCAATAAAGATTAAATAAATGAATAAACATAATTTTTCGATTTTTTTAAGGTACATTACTTTTACTGATTTGGGTAAATAGGTATAAAGTGATGTTTTGATGGTTTACTATCCATAGAGTGACACTGTCACCATTTTAAAATACATTTTAACAACGAGGAACACAAAGTACTTAAGATGAATTTACCATGTTTGAGAAATAAATTAAATTTAGATGTATAGAGTAGGCCCATTTTTGAAGAAGTAGAATACAAGAAGCAAATCGTGTAACAGTTGGGGTGACAACGTAATCAGAGGGTTTAGACCCTGCAGAATACGGATCTGCCTGTCTCCATCCCCAAATTTGAGCCGGAAGAATGTTATATCGGAAAAGGTGCAGCCCATACAAATTTTTTCGTTGTACATTTGGTAAATCGTTGTTCCGGTACCCTAACTATGGTCCAATTGTTATGGATTTTTGATATGCCGTAAATAAAAATATTTGTCATCGTATCCCGAAATTTTTGACACTCCAGCTCCACGTCTTTCTCCGCCATTTTGGAAAATCTGTCACTTTTTTCAGTTTTTTGCTTGTACTGTCGTTATAGTTCATTTTAGTGCTAAACATGGTTTGGCAATATTGTAAAACACAAAATTTGCTGAAACTTTTGTGTACAAAGATTTTTTCCATGACCCCTAGGGACGAAGATATGACAGGAGATATCATTATAAATTGCCACTTTTTTCTAGTTTTCCTCTCATGTTTACGTTTAAAGTGCATTTTAGCGTTAACTATAGTTCAGCAATATTGTAGATTACAAAATTGGCTACAACTTTTGTATTGAAATATTTTTTCCACGATTATCAGGAAAGAAGATACGATGTCACCTATGGGGTACTACCGTCGATATTTACTACTTTTCCAGTTTTCTTCACATATTTTCGTTTTAGTGCATTTCTCGGTCAGCAATATTATAGAAGACAAAATTATATGCAAATTCAAAGTACCTACGATCTTCTAGGTATCGTGGAAACAGACGATTTTGTCTTCTGAGGGATTGAAGTGGTATAGATCGGAAAGTGACAGATGCTTTATCTTGTCGTCTATCCCGCTATCGCTCGACCATCATAGATCCCCTACAGATTGCGATTAAATGCACTCAAACCTAAATATGAGAAGAAAACTGCAAAAGTAGCAAATTTCAACGGTGCTACTCCATAGATGACTTCATATCTTCTTTCCTAATGGTCGTGGAAAAAATATTTCAATACAAAAGTTGTAGCAAATTTCGTGATCTACAATATTGCCGAACTATAGTTAGTGCTAAAATGCACTTAAAATGTAAACATGAACGGAAAACTAGAAAAAAGTGGCAATTTTTAATGATATATCCTGTCATATCTTCGTCCCTAGGGGTCATGGAAAAAATCTTTGTACCCAAAAGTTTTAGCAAATTTTGTATTCTACAATATTGTAGAACTATGTTTAGCACTGGAATGAACTTTGACGACAGTAAAAGCAAAGAACTGAAAAAAATGACACTATTTCCAAGATGGCGGCCAAAGTTATGGAGCTGGAGGGCCGAAGTTTTTAGGTTACCATGGCTAATATTGTCCTTCACAACATACCAAAAAACCATATCAATCGGACCTCTTTTAGAGTACCAGAGCAACAATTTACTAAATGTACTACGAAATTTTTTGTATGGGCTGCACCTTTTCCGGTATACCGTACTTTCGGCTCAAATTTCGAGATGGCGACAGGCAGATCCGTATTCTGCAGGGTCCAAACCCTCTGATAACGTTGTCACCCCAACTGTTACATGACTTGCCGCTTGCATCGTTTAGAGACGCCTTTTCCAATTCTGTTCCCACTCTAGTATACTTACAGTCCCCCGCGGCTATGAAGTCAATCCTGAGACATGCCTCTAGGGTTGTTACACGTTCAATCATTGTATCGATAAAATTCGAGTCAAGTGTGAGTTAAGTCAAATGCAGTTCTCTACTAACTGTAATAAACGGCTGGACAGAATTGGATGTCTATTTGTGTTGGTCCCGGAAAGGATATTAAATACATTTGGACCCGGTAGGTGGCGTCGTGATCGTGTTTTTGTTAAAAAACGGATCTGCTGAACAATTCCGCATTGATATATAAACTCTTTTGCATTTGACAGACAAGACATGCGCAGCTTACGTACCTAAGTCACATGCCTGTCACATGTTTGTTGACATACTTGAAACGCTTGGAACAAATTGAATGGATAATATTTAATCTATTATGGACGAGTGAACGTATGGCAATCAAAAGTTTTCTCTAGGTAAAAAGAGTTCCATTCCTAGAGGTTAGTAATAAAGAAACAAACGCATTTATTTATTAATATTTATGATTAACTGAAGGAAAACATTACTAATATAACTAATTTTACAATTAAGTAATACGTTTTATTTACATTAATGGACATCATCATAAATCATAAACAATATTTTTGGCTATACGAACTTCTTAACGTGTATCGATATATTGTCTATGATATTATTGCCACTCACTATGCTGTCACACGCAATAAGTAAATATGTAATTTTTTCCAATGGTTGACATTGTCATTATTCAGAAACTTCATAGTTGCGCAATGTCTCAGGATTAACTTCATATCCGCGGGGGACAATACTTTTTCTTAAATATTTTCGGTAAGATAAAATAAGAATCGCTGTAAATGTCAGCAAAAAAAGGTAACCCTTATTTTTAACTATTTTATTTTAAAATTACGCGTTACCTGAATCCTAAGAGAGATTGGGAGTAAATCCATGCACCCCGGGCGGGGTTGGGTAGAAGTTCCAAATCCACTCCACTTAATATGATTGAATGCTTCTATGGGGTAGCGCTGGCAGGTAACTTAATAACTCAAATTTTATAGCGGCTTGAAACAATCCTTGTGTTCTCATTATAAAATGAAAAAACAACGTAGTTCCGTAGGTACGTGTTTGAAAAGTAACTTTGATAGTAAAAAAAACCGACCAAGTGCGAGTCGGACTCGCGCACGAAGGGCTCCGTCCCATTATCTTTAAAAACGGCAAAATAATCACATTTGTTGTATGGGAGCCTCCTTAAATATTTATTTTATTTTATTTTTATTCTGTATTTTAGTATTTGTTGTTATAGCGGCAACAGAAATACATCATCTGTGAAAATTTCAACTGTCTAACTATCACGGTTTTTGAGATACAGCCTGGTGACAGACGGACAGCGGAGTCTTAGTAATAGGGTCCCGTTTTACCCTTTGGGTACGGAACCCTAAAAACCGGTCAAATGCGAATCCGAGTCGCGCACTGAGGGTTCCGTACACAGTTCGTCTACAAGTATATGTACCCGTCCCGACCCCATTAATTCAGGAAAAATCTTAAATACAAATAAATACAAATACAAATACAAACATTTATTCTGCAAATAGGCCACAAGGGCACTTTCACATGTCATAATGTTAATGTACAATTTAAAAAAGTCTGACAATATAAGCATATGATAGATTTTTCATTAGAAAATATTAATTTACAATTTAAGAAATATATCAATAAGAATTTAATAAATTTTTTCATGTCAAAATATTAATTATCTATTACAAATATTACAATAATAGTAAAGTTGAGAGATGTATAAGGTCTCAGTCTGAATAACAAAATTTAATATAATATCTCAAAGATGTAAATGGTCTCTGAGCGTCGAAATATTCTTAATAATGACTATTCTAATGTGCTTAGAGATGTACATGGTCTCAAAGCGTCAAAATAAAAATAATAAGATTTAAATATAAAAGGAAAACAAAAACAATTTAATATAGAGGTGTCTCTCAGAGTCAATGTCAACAAAATCTAATCCATAACAGGGTGATGTCTCTCGTCAATCTCCAAGAGAAGACACTAGTATTAAAGTAGTTACTATGTCCTTGCAAGCATGAACGACCGAACTCCACAAACAGCACCCGATCACGAGTATGACGCGTATCTCAGCCATCGTCTCCCTCGACCATCTGTTAGGGAAGGTGGCGACCCGATCAACAACGCCACCGTAAGCAAAGTCCTTTAAGCGAGCATGACATTCAAGCTGGCGGACATTGATGATAGCAAAGATTAAAGCGACTGTTCGGCGAGAAACAACATCATGTTAAATAGAACGTAACGGAACTAGTATACGAGTACAAGGATATACGCTAAGATAAACATAGGTGTATTAAATCTAACAATATTAAACTACAACTGGCTTAAAAGCATTTTTGTCATTTAAGAAATCGTTGACAGTATAATACGCTTGGTTTAGCAAATAACGTTTAATATAAGACTTAAATTTAGTGTTTGGCAAGTTAACTGTTTCGATAGGTATTTTGTTATAAAATCGTATACAGTTCCCCACAAACGACGTGCTAACCTTTCGGAGACGACTGGCCTTCACTACAATCTTGTGTTTACTTCTAGTGTTGTAGTCGTGGATATCACTGTTAAGCTTGAATTCATGTAAATTTTTCCGTACATACATAATATTTTCAAAAATATATTGGCATGCTACAATAAGAATGTTTGCCTCTTTAAATTTATCTCTTAGCGATTCTCTGGTTTTTAGTCCATAGATGGAGCGAACAGCTCGTTTCTGTAGCACGAAGATGGTCTGGATGTCGGCCGCTTTTCCCCACAACAGGATTCCGTAAGACATAACACTATGGAAGTAACTATAGTACACCAGCCTGGCCGTTTCAACGTTAGTTAGCTGTATAATACGTCTAACTGCATAGGCGGCAGAACTAAGTTTCCCAGCCAGAGTGGCAATATGCGCATGCCATTGCAGTTTTGAATCTAAGGTCATGCCCAAGAACACAGTATTGTCTTCAAATTCCAATTCATCATCCTTTAGTTTGATCTTCGAATTGCTTATTTGTTTGACATTAGGTAAAGTGTAAATTATTTGCTGTAAACCAGTTCACAACAGTAATTAGTGCCTCATTAATAACACCATAGTTTTTCTCTTTCCGTCCTACTTTGAAGATAAGTGACGTATCATCTGCAAATAGCACTATATCATGTTTATGTTGCACCAGGTTTGGTAAGTCATTGATGTAAACTAGGAATAGAAATGGACCCAGAATCGAGCCTTGGGGAACTCCAAGTGCAATGGTCGTCCCCGCAGATTGAGTTCCATTAATGACTACCCGTTGAGTTCTCTCCGACAGATACGATGATACAAGGTCAAGGGCACCATTTTTTTATCCCATAGTGTCTTAATTTTCTCAATAAGTTCTCGTGATCAACGCAATAGATCACAGAACACTCCAATAGCGTCTTGAGCCTCTTCCCAGGCATCAAAAATATGTTTGATTAGTACCACCCCGGCATCGGTGGTAGAACGACCTCTAGTGAATCCGAACTGATTGCTATTGAGCAGTTCATTGCGATTAAAATGGGACAAAAGCTGATTAAGAATAAGTTTCTCAAAAACTTTGCTTAGTGCCGGTAGTATTGAAATTGGCCTGAAGTTGGTAGGGTCAGTTTTTGTTCCCGACTTAAATAGCGGGATAATTTTACTGTGCTTCATCAGGTCAGGAAAAACACCGCAGTCAATACATTTATTGAAAATATCAGCTAAGAAAGGTGCGATGGATTCTACAATGGAATGTAACACTTTCACTGAAAGGCCCCAGAGATCTTCCGTCTTCTTTAAATTTAATGACTTAAAAGTTTTTATTAAAGTTATGGGAGATACATAAGTGTAGGTAAAGATTTCTGTACATTCCATTACATTTGCTTTCAAAAATGATTCAGCGACATCTGGTGATGAGTTTAAAGCCTTCGTAGTCTCGATGGGCATGTTAGAAAAGAACCGCTCAAAATGATCCGCTACTTCGTAGTCGGAACTTACCAGAGTATCATCGATTCGTAGGCTGTAGTGAGGATCTTTCTTCTTACTTTTCCCAGTTTCAGTGTTGATAACTTGCCATACAGTTTTAATCTTATCACTGGAGTTCTGGATCTTCTTTGACAAGTAATCGACTTTGGCGGCGACACACATTAATTTGAAAGATTTCGAATAGTTCTTAACATACTCTAGAAATTCCGGCCTTTTATCAGTAGTCCTAGAATCGTATAATTCATAGAGTCGGCGTCTTCTCTCGTGAATATCTGGGGTAGCCCAGTCGCTGAATTTAGTCTTGACCTTGCTTTGAATTTTCTTTAAAATAAAACTGGCATCAAATTCAGTTTTGATACAATTAAACAATTGAGCACATAAATAGTCAGGCCTGTCCTGAGCAAAAGGAAGGTAACGTAATCGTTTGGTTATAGCACGATTGAATAAATCTAATCTTTTTTCAGAAATAAGTCTGCACATAGTGTGTCGTGGAGCTTCATCAGTTTTACCGCTGAAAGAGACTTGTTGTCCACAGTGGTCCGAACTTAAGTTGTTTATGATAGACTTATTAATAGCTTCCTTGTTACTGAAAACGTTATCTATACATGTTGCACTGGTTGCTGTAATTCTAGTAGGTTCACAAAATACTGCGACTTCTCAAGCAAGTTAACGTTAAAATCCCCACACACAATAACACATTTTGTACTCTTGAATATACTACCCAGCACTTCTTCCATGACTGACTCAAAAAGACTGTAATCCGCCGATGGAGGCCTGTATACGCATATAATTATAAATTGGTCTAACTCTACGCTAAAGAGTTCTATGTGACGCTCGACGGACATGTCAACGATGTCTTTACGCTCTTTACATTTCAAATTATGTTTCACCATAATCAAGGACCCTCCGCGCCTACATGACTTCCTACAATATGAACTCACTATACCATGGTCGCAGTGTTGCCAGAGCACCTCCGTCAAAAAGCACAGTCGGGTGTCCAAAAAAGCACGTTTTTGGAATAAAAAGCACGTTTTTAGGGTTCCGTACCCGAAGGGTCGAAAATGACGCCTATTGTTGTCACTCACGCGTCCGTTCGTCCGTCAGTCGTCTGTCACTGAATTTTGCCAAACCCGGACAAAGATTTAAAAAAACCCGGACATTTAGCGTAAATCGCATTTTATCCCCGGACGAGTCCGAAAAAAATATTTTTAAAAAACAAGACCTTTAAATTCAATAAGGTGCTTCCATACATGAAAAGGGTTTTCCCCGGACACTTCTTGACACCCCCCCCCCCCCCCCCCCGGACGGCCCCCGGACGGCCTCCAAACTAGGACAAATCCGGGAAAACCCGGACGGATGGCAGCCCTACCCATAAACTTGAAATTTGGTGATACTGTTCATTAACACGGGTATACTTACCAAGAAATACTTATATTTTGATAAAACAGGTTTTTGTTTATTGGAAATTTCCTTATTTTTCATGTTACAAGCAACATACTTTTGCGGTTGGTTCGGAAATCTAAATGTGCGAAGTCCGATACGCACTTGGCTGGTTTTCGTCACATACAGAGTATTGAGCCTTTACTACATCATGTACACATTGCACGACACGAACGATAGAGCTTGCAGTTGCAGGACAAGTTCTTTCCTGCAACCACAGGTAAAACATAACTTTAACTTTAGGATGTCAAAGCGTAGGGTAGGAGAGAAAGATTGTTAAACACAATGATTGTTAGAAAAAAATTACAGTTTTAGAGAGCACCAAACCAACATTACCTCTCCATTTTTAGTAGTAAAATCATAAAGCACCATAGCACCTAAAAAGCACGGTTTTAGCACGTTTTTGAGGACCGCACGTAAAAAGCACGTTCGTATCCAAAAAAGCACGTAAAACCGTGCTAAAAAGCACGTTCTGGCAACACTGCATGGTCGCTAAAATTAAACATACATTCATGATTTCTAAGCCAGTGTTCCGTTATACAGACAATATGAATATTTGAACATTGTATGAACAAGTCAACTTCGAGAACTAAAAACATGACATCGCCATCTATCGGCGCATTTTGTTACTAATTTGCGCGACTGAATAACTTCTGTTGGTTTTTCAAACATAGTTCGGATCCTTATCACGTAAACCGATTTGAATAATTTCTTTTTTATTGGAAGAAGGTACTTTCAGCATAATTCCACAGAATTTTGCAAAACATAAATGCACGCTAAGGCGGTTTTGATGGTTAAAACAAAGAAAGATTCATAGAGCTATGGCTATAGTTTTCCTGTAATTATATATTGATACTAACATTATATGATAATTTCATTTTTTTTTCTCGGTTGACTTCGGAGATAAGGGGAGGGGAACGTATCTTATTTTTACATTTTCCCTCGTAAATCAAAAATTACCCGACGAAAATACCAATGAAAAACTGTTTCAGAATGTGCAAGTGAAGTCCTTTCATTTTATTTTATTTTATTTATAATAACAATACATCACACCATCATATTAACATATTAACACCTCACTTGACATAGTTACTAGACTTTGAATGTTTAACCCCCTTTTATCTAAAATAAAATATTTATTAAAATATGTTCTATTACAGTATTTAATTTTTTATTTATTATTAAGATAATTATGGTCTTTGATAATTATCGCGATAATTATCCGATAATTATCCCTGGTACGTTGAGGGTAGCATACCTACGTTATTTTATTAGTTAAAGTAAAAATTATGTTCCTATGTACTAAAAAATAAAAGATTTTGTTGTTTTAGGCTACAATTTTAGGTTAGTATCAAATCGATAATTATCAAAGATAATTATCAAGATAATTATCCTTTCGAACCCTGACAGAAGGTTCACATTTCGTCTAATAATGCAGAAGTGCATCGCTGTTAACGCGCTGATGGCCAGTCGTGGCCATGTCAGTAATTTGGCCAGTCATAAATTACTCGTTTAACTGAATTATTCGGGCCGAAAGCATTCCTCTGCTATCCAACGTGATCCATTTTCATTCCCCTACAACTCTCGTGCGGCCACTGATATGCAGGCATCCGGGTCTCTTCACAAATGAGCTTTGAATCAATGACATTTAATTAACGGGTAATTGGGAACGGGGTTAGCATCGGAAAATAAAATTATTTTGCCGGGTAAAAACAAATTAAATGGGGTTATTTTTATTTGCGAGTTATATTCGATCTATGCCAGGAACGTATTTACTTAGTATCAATTTAAAAAGTGTAGGTAGGTAATGAAAATGTAGGTTAGATTGGTCAGTGAAAATGTTTAAGAGATTTAATTAATTTATTTAATTTAAACAATAAACATACATAAGCATAACAGTAAATTTGACCAAATCGCTTGCATACTTAGTCACAATTATAAAAATTAGTGGTATATACATAATTCACAATAGATGTTGATACAAATTATTGATTTGAGATACAAATTTCATTATTTAGTTATATAAAACTAAGTACGTCATAGCCATCTGTCCTAACTCCTAACTAGTGTTCGGAGTTTCGGTGGCAAATTTCACACAGTGGGTAATGGAGTCGTTTTTATGATTAACTTTTTAAGATTTGAATAAATAAATTATTCATTTACCTGTAGTACTTAGTATGACATTAAATGGCGGCAGGTACAAACATTATACTGTCCAGACTGTTTAGGCGACATGTTTAATAAGTAAAAATAAATAAATTTATTTTAAACAATGTTTACCTACATACTTGTGTATGTAGTAGTCCTGTGTTATCGTGGTATAAGTAGGTAGTGCTCGCAACATAATTTATAAGGAGTGTTATGCAAAATTTATCATTTAATCGTTATTCGTTTAATCAAAAAAATAGTTATGCGACTCCATTTACCTCTGTGAAATTTGCCACCGAAACTCCGAATACTAGTCCTAACTATTAGGTACAAAATTTGTCTAAAAACTGTGAAACTTTCCTGCGAAACCCACCAACACTATCCGCAAATACATCGATCTGTGGGGCATACTATAGACATTTCATCGACATTTAACTAACTTTAAATGTTACGTAAGTACCTTAGCTACTCATATTTTTTATAAGTATGTATTTATTTATATTTAAATTTATTTATCGTATGGCATTTATTTCGAACCGTGAGATCTTCGAGAAGACAGAGCGGTTGCCAGTTTTTGTTATATTTAAATAATTTTATTTTAAATAAATATTTGCGGACAATCAATCTTACACAAATTGACCAAGTCGCAACCTAAGCAAAGTTTGTATATACTGTGGGTACTTACCTAAGCGACGATATTTAATGCCTACATAGATTCTTAAATACATAGAAAACACCCAAGACGCAGAAACAAATATATGTGCTTATCACACAAATAAAGGCCATGACCGGTATTCAAATTCAGGACCTCCAGGTTCTGCATACGAATGCAGGGTCACTACCAACTAGGCTAAAGCGGACATAAATTTAGTTCATGCCATTATATAACATGTAAATTTGGGGTTCCGTAGATAAAATTGCATTATACGCAATCCTTATAGTTTTGTCATGTGGGTGTGTCCATGTATTGCACTTGGATATTACATGCACTTTCGTAAACGAATGTATGAATTACCGGCACTGCACCAATAAACATTTATATCTGTATAAGGGTTGTACTATGATTTTTATACTCTAGGCTGTTAAACTAAGCTGCATAGGGGTTGTGTAGTGGCTTATACAGCCTTTATACATCTTAAAGGGGCCCCAAATTGTACAGCTTCAAGTGTAGATTAAGCTGGTTAACAGCTGTATTATAGCTGGTATACATCTAAATAACAAACTGACTTAGGGTGTATTATAATTCCATTATACAGCTACAAGTCTACGATTTGGCTTGTTTTATTCTTATATAAATGCTCAGGCTGGTGTGTCTTGATATAAGAATAATTTTATTTCCAAAGTAAAAACTTCTGTTTTTTTTCTAGATGTTGTTTATTAAAGTGGCCATTTATAATTTGTGAAGTGAAAATTAAGATATAGTCGAATATATGATAGTACCCGTTTTTCTATTTTACGTCGGAATTTTGCTTGCGGCTGCTAATTTTCCGTGAATATGTATGTTAATTGATAGCAAAAAACTCACGCGCCCTCGAAATATTACACAATAATAGAAATTAACAGTTTATTGATACTACCTAGCCAGTTTTTATTTGTCCTAAAATCGATATGTTTTGTGTACTCAGTACTTTTTTACTGAAAAGAAACTAATTATATTGTGTCTAGTTACTTATTGTAAAATATTTTCAACATTCTACATTAAAATATCAGATGTAATATGAAATTAAAATTTTAGTTTATGTTTTAATGGCGACCCAATTTAAACAGCTGTTGCTCTTCCGGTACACTATTATGAAGCTATTTGCTGAATTGAGGAATAACATTAGAACAATTATCAGCTTCAAGAGTAATAATGTCTGTTTATTAGAATTAAATTATTAGTAGCTGCTTATTTGTACTAGTTAAAACGATATATACAACATTGTAACAGGAATTAAATAATAATTAAAAAAAACCTAAAAACGATATACCTAAAATATAACTAACACAATAGGTATAATTTTATCCTAAATCGTACCCCACCCCACTCAGATACTCACCAGGACCAAACGTGCCAATGAAACTAGCGGCATTACCCCGCTGGATTGCCAGCGAAATTTGTTGGACCAGGTAAGAACCAGAACGAGGGTCGCAGCCCTTTTCCCTCAAGCGCCGTCCTTTATCCTCAATAAGGCTCTTAGCCTCAGCACACCAAGGTCCAGCTGTCTCGAGCGCTACCGGGACGAAGTCATACACCGGTTCAAGGTTGGCGTATTTGCCGTGTTTGAGCTTGGCCGCACTCTCAGCCGCTGCGCCTGCCTTTTTAAAGGTGTGAGCAAGACGTGTAGGAGCGAAAGTACTCACACACGTGGCGTCCCACAGCAAGCTACGACCTTTTGCCCACGGCACCAGCGTAAGACCGTCCGGTCTCTTCCCGTCCGTACGACTCAACCCCTGGGGTTCTATGACACACGGTATGCTGGCTGACACCAACGCGCGCCTTATCAATTCATTAATACCACAATGCCTTGGTATTCTGCCAGCACACCGCACGCAACTTAGACCATGGTGTCCATCCGCCTCGACCATTATTCCACACCCACACCGGTGCGGCTCACAGACTTTACTGCCAACTCTCAGCGCTACCGCCACACGCAGCGTGTCATTATCCAGTAAGGTTCCTAAATGTGGCGACGGCAAAGCATGCAGCCACGCTCCGGACTCGGGTTCCCTAACAGCCTTCAGGACAGCCTTCAGGACAGGATATAGGTTACGCGGGGTATAGCAAAACAGTTGCGCTGTAATACGAGTGAGACGTGCGCTGACAGCTGCTCTAAATGCAAAAAAGCAGACTCCAGCGCTCGACTTTTAACTTGAATAGCCGAACTCACCCCTTCCGGAAAAATGGGCGCCCCAAGAAGAGAGAACGAAGACTCGGTCAGCAGCCTAATGCCCGGAAAAACCAACTCAAAATTGGGCACAGAATCCATAGCTAAGGTGCCACACGGATATATCTCGCACTTCGAGGAATTAACTTCTAACCCTATAGTCCTCAAAGCGGGCAAAAGCTTGCCTACGTCATTCAGAACAACATCAGGACTCCCCCCAATTGTGCCATCATCTAAATACCATACATTTAATGGCGACTGCAGGGATGATATACAATTCTGCAAAGCAAGGCAAAACACCAGAGGACCCAATAGATCCCCCTGCTGAGCCCCTACCTGCGAAGGAATTATGCCATCACCAAAGAACAAGTTACTCGGAGCGGAATAACACTGAAAGAGAAAGGGATATAAAGTAGGAGCACGGGCCTTAACCTGCTCCAACAATATATCCCTTTCTACAGAATTGAAAGCGTCCCTGATGTCTAATTTTAATATAACAGTATCACTGTCTTGACGAGACAGTAGCTGCTTAGAAGTCGATATTGTGTCCATATTACAGCCATTTGCTCCGGTTCGCTTTTGTTCTTTCAATGGTTTGGCGTCCATAATTTTTATTGCTATTTCATAGAATAACTATTTACACCACGAACACAATATTAGCTGGATCTTTTATGCACTCTGTGTAGGGGAGAGGGGGGCTTGTCCTAACAAAATTCAAACTTTTGCTCATAGCTCTTAAAATTTTAAACTTAACGTTAATGTTTTTTTACTTACGTGTCGGAAATTTATTCATCTTTTATATCTATATGGAAAATACCACACAGATTGCCTGGTTTCACATGTAGAACCCATTTTTTAAAAAAAGTCAGCGGTTAATATTTACCCCGTTTTTGGGGCAAATATTAACAATGAAGGGGTAAGAATTAACATAAGATAATGACGTTTAAAGTAATGACGTTTGTCAAAAATAAAACGATATTATTTTTTGTAATATATTTTTTATATAATTAATTAATATTATATATAATTAACATGTTTTAATGCAATAAAGTAAAAAAATAGAGATCTTATCTCAGATAAGTACTAATCAATCTTAGGTAGACAGGTGTTGTATTTTAATATCACAATTGACAATATTTCATAATTTCCAAAAGTCTTAATTCGAAAACCATTTCGGTAAAAACGTGTGAAGTACAGAAAAAATATTTTTTTAGATTTTTTAACGGGTTAAAACTTGCCCCTTAATTTTGTTAAAACTAGCCTCATAGATGATTTCCAAACATAAAAAAATATTAAAAAATAACTACGCTTAAATTTAACAAAAACACTAGCACACGTAATAGCCCATTAAATAAGTATTCAACACACACTAATCCGTAATCATTGAACTTAATAATTAAGGCACAAATCAAAATAATCACGACGTAAAAAAGTCCGTTACCTGTGTTTTTTTCACGCACGTGCCACAACTTCGCAACGCGGCGGCCGGCGGGAGACTAACTGGTCGGGACTCGTTCGTTACCCTCGCCCAAAGTTATAACCTTGAAATTAGTACTCTGCCGTGTATAGTTTAGTCGCTAGAGGCTTGTTAATACCTACCCCCGTTAAAACAAGCCCCCCTCTCCCCTACTATGAGTGACATTAGCAGTTTTACTTTTAAGCTGGATTATCCTCTTTACAAACACTATAAGAATTAAAATAATCCACTGTAATGCAAAATTAACACTGGTGGCTGAACTATACGGTAAAAACCTACAGTAATCGCATCGGCTTTAAAATAGAGTTCCACTAAGTTTTATTCAGCCCGAAGCATTTTATTACACTCTTGTAAAGGAGACTGCTTTAAAAGGGTTTAAATAAATAAATAAATAAGTAAAAGTTTACACCAATATCCAGCAGTAGCAATATTTTATGCCCTTGTGTAGCGTTGAGCACTAAGGAATAAATCAAGAGCTGTTAACAGTCGTTATAATTATGACTATAGGCATCTAAAACTGCTTTTTGAATTCTTTTATACTATACACTACATTTCTGTATTTTGTAATGCTATTAAGAAGCTAAAAGTAAAAATTTCGACAATATACAGCCGTAAACCAGCTGTTCTGTACAATCCACTCAGTTTTTGCTCCAGTACGGCTGAAAGTATGTATTTATCCAATTAATCATCTTTTATAAAGTCTTTAGCTGTGAATGAACTGGTTTAAAGTTTTTTTTCGCCTAAATGTTTATTGGGGAATGCCTTAAAATGTGTTCAATTAAGGACAATTGTTTTTGTAATCGCAACGAAATTCGAAATTTGTTTCAAACAATATGTTTCCACCAAAAAAAAAATAAGCCCTTCAAACGAAAACAAAAGAGTAAGCCATAATAATGCGCTTCTGATGATATAAGTATTGTTATACGGAGGCCTTTGGTGTATCTCATTCGACTTGCAATCTCCTTTTTAAATATATATGACAATTAGACACTTAGTGTGTTTACTACATATAGTGAACACGGTTAGGATATCATAATTGTATGCCACTGATTTGAGATTTTAAGTCTGCTGAGTGGGCGATAAATGATAATGATCCTCCCTCCACAATTCAGCTATTTTCATAGGTAAAATCCTACGGGGTTTTCCGTCAAACTTTGGGTTATCTGGCTTGGAGGAGGCCAAAAATGTCTGGTCAATTGCTTGCCCGGGCAAAGATGTGCCGGACCACCCAAATTGCCAAAGGAGCTGGGACGACCAACTTTACTGTGGCAAATTAGGTACTTATAATTCATTGCTTATAGCTATTAGCACTGGACAGGAGCGGGCTAGGTTGCTGGCGTCAGTGTGCTAAAGGCATCCGGTGAAGGTGAATGGCTACATGCATTATCCTTCGCCAAACACCGGGACCTTCTTGGGACCTGACACCATCCGCCTAGCTACCTCCCTCCGGTTAGGCATCAGAGTCTGCACTCCACGCAGGTGCCCCTGCGGCAGTGAAGTCGCCGAACTGGGAATACTGGGATACGGACTTTCCTAAATACCAAAAAATATATATTTTTTTATTACCAGCACGACAACGGTAAGTATTTTATTTAGAAGTAAGATTTGGATTAGGAAAAAGTCAAAATTTCCAGAAAATAATAATAGATCGGTGCATTTTTTATTGAGAAGCCCCATTTTTAGGGTTTGGTAGTAAACAAGGAATCCTTATAGTTTTGCCATGTCCGTCCGTCCGTCCGCGGCTTAGCTCAGCAACCGTTAGGTGCTACTAGAAAGCTCTAATTTGGCATGAGTATACATATTAACAAAATAATAATACAAAATACTTGAATTTTGTAACGTATTGTATTCATTTATTTCACCTTGTTTTGCCATATATTACTAACTATTTGTTTAAAATCTATTTCTTACAGTAGATAACAACTATCAATTGTAAAACGATGTGTTCACCTGTAATTGGGGTACATAAGCCCCCTGTAATAACTATACCAAAGACAATTGTAACCTTATCTTATGAACTCTGTTGGTGTCATGTGTAATGAATAAAATAAAATAAAATAAATAAAATCTTGAAAAACAGTAGAATAAAATCTTGAAAAATATTACCTCTCCTATACACGTAAAGTAGGGGTGCAATTGTTTTTCCTCCAACCCCATGGTATCGTGTAATCGTTGAAGGGTTTCTATAACCATTTTTTTAATCAGTAATCCGTTTGCGTGATAGGTTTAAAGATTTAAAGTTATAATTTTTGTTATTAATCGGTGGCTACTAGGTATGTTAAAAAATCATGGTAGTAATGAATTTAAAAGGAAAACTGTAACAACTACCTACGTAGTCATTATTACTTATTAACGATTGAAAAGAAAACTCGTACAATTTCCATTGATACTACTACTAATCTAGATAATGTTGTTAGTTGTGTCAAAAACATAGTGAATATATAATAAGTATTAAGTTTGCGAACTTTTTGGCCCACGTAATGTTACGCGTGAACAACTACGGAACACGCACTTGGCCGGTTTTTTTTATTCTAAAAGGATATCAACACGTAAAGTAACACTCTTAGTGAATAAATGGGATCCACGCAATTTGTATAGGGCCGTAAAGGCGGAATAATTACCTGCGGACGTGGATTAAACTATTATCAGGATATTTTAACGGTGAGGACTATCGATCTAGTTTCACGGTGCATAGTGCAGTGATATTCGAAACTATTCCAATGCAATTATTTTAGCCACCAATTCCTTTCATCGTAGTTTCTCGACTGGAATTACCGATAACCGGGAACAGTATAACGAATTAATCAAAATTTCACCTCGGGCCTAATATGAGCCAGCTAGGGTTCTAGTTGAACAATGGGCCGAGTCGAAGTCGAAGGCGCATTCGGATTCGAGTTAAATCAGTACGTAGATCTGGAGAGTTCCTTTGTTGGGAGACCGAGTAATGAAAACGCTGGCTGATAATAATTTACGAATAGCAGAAGTGTCGCAATTTAATGGCAATGAAAGCAGGGGTCCGAGAAGCATTCCAACGGGCGCCGGGCGCAGGGTTGATATTCACAATGCTTACTGGCAACTGGTCAGAGGCGAACTAGTGTAAGTGTGAACTTTGATAACGCGTAGTTGTTATAAATCTTTGGGTCGAGATATACTAGGGGTGAGTGATGACGTGATGAGTTGAGTCAAGGTCCTGAATAGCGCAGCTGGGCGGCGCGGGCGGGGCGGGCGTCGCATCGCACGCTGACAACCGCGCCGACAGCAAACTAAAATAATTATCATCATTGTCCCTGGCCTCGGTTTAATTGTTCATTTACATTTGCAACGATGATACCAGTTCCGAACTATTTTGCCCGCCACGTTTATTTTGCTGGCCCATTCTACTGGTGTTATTATCCAGAGTTAATGGTCTGAAAAATAGTAATGGGCTACAATTTGTTTAATGTTTTAATACAATACACATTTGTCATTTGAGCCAATTTAGCCAAAAGCTCAATTACATTAAACTGTTATGCTGTAAAATGTAATGCGGCTCGTTTTCAACGACAGTAAAATTTGACTTTGTAGTTTGCAACAACTAAAAAAATACGCCCTTTATATTCAAATATATGTATATTGGTAATATTGGTATGTATATTTTTAAGTATGTGGACCCACTCCTATTTATATTAGCCTTGAACTACTGAAACTTTAGGCTTGCCTCACAGGACTCGGATAGTCGTAAATATAAACACGCACAATGTTTTCTATAGGTAGGTAACTTACTTCAAACTAGTAGTCCTATCGGTACGCAAAAAGATGCTGCAAATTGTGTTAAAAGCATGAAAATCGGTACGATTGATCTTTAGGACATATGAAATAATTTGACCCGTTGGACGAAAAAAAAACGAAGAGGAGAGGAGTCATGACGACTTCTTTTTTTTGTATGGAATTTAAAAAAAAAATGTTCTGAAACCTATCGTGTGTGGTACAAACGAAAGGGCTTTCTGAGCCAGTTCTAAAAATATATCACATCATTACATTTAAGTCACATTCTCACATTTTTCGGACACCTCTCACGACGTCCTTCAGATAGCCTGGAGAGAAATATAATGACGGGAAAAGTTGAGGGCCAGAGGTCCCGGGGCAGACCACCCGCTAGATGGAGCACCCAAATCACTGCACCCCTGCAACTAAATCTGCACAAGGCGGGTGACAGGAGCCAATGGAGGAATCTGGTCGGCAAGAATGGGACATGATGTCACGATCCTCAGCATTGGGGGAGCGACTGATGATGATGACATTTAAGTCACTTGTCTTAAATTAAAATAAAAATAATTTTCAAAACATACCAAGTTTGGACTCCTCCTGGGGGCCGATTTTTGAGTGTCGAACGCTCGAATTTTCACTCGATACCTGTCAAAACATCATAGATTTTTGACAGATCTCGAGTGAAAAGTCGAGCGTTCGACACTCAAAAATCGGCCCCCTGGTACGATACCGTTGAATATTTTTTGTAAAAAATACCTAATATGGTACCTAATATCGTCATTTCTAACCTCAAGAAAGCACTCTTGAAAATATTTACATTAAGTATTTTTTTATAATTTTTCATTATTACAAAGTTTGCTTAGCAACATCAACGAAGGAAAATTGGCGGCAATAATTCGTGACTAAGCGAATTTTGCCAGAGTTGTAGGTACAGTCGACCTAAATAACATACTAAAAGGACTGGTCGATGGGGGTAGAACTAAAGGGTGGGAGAGGGGTGTAAAGGTCCCTTTTTTAGTTTTTCGTAAAAAAAACTCGTAAATGGTATCTAATAGCAAAATAAGTTTATAAACACAAGTAATCTACATAAAATTCTCTGCAAAAAAGGTTCTATACAATTTTTCGCTAAGATGCATATTTCGGCCGGTTCGGGTTCGGGAATGAAACAAAGGAATGAGAAGCCAATGATAATTAAATTGCCCCCTTTAAAATCTCATTAAATATGCATCCTAGCGGAAAAGTGTATATAACTTTTTTTGTAGAAAATTTTATGTAGATTGTTTCTGTCTCTAAACATTTTTTGCTATAAGACACCATTTACGAGTTTTTTACGAAAAACTAAAAAGGGACCATTACACCCCCCCTCCCACCCTTTAGTTCTACCCCCATCGACCAGTCCTTTTAGTATGTTATTTAGGTCGACTGTAAATAAAATGTTAAAAAAAAATTTTTTTTAGGGTAGTTAACCCCATCGTGTGGGGTATCGTTGGATAGCTCTTTTAAAAATATTATAAGATTTCTAAAAGCATTTTTTGATTAAAGAATTGGTTAGCGTGATATTAAGCTTTGAAGTGATAATTTTTGTTATGGTCAAGTGTCCCCCCCCCCCCCCCCCCTGCCAGTTAAACGGTGGCTACTAGGCATGTGAAAAAAATCATGGTAGTAGTATATACGATGAATTTAAAAGGAAAACTATCACAGCTAAGTAGACATTACTAGTTAACGAGTAATAGCCTAACTTCAGAAAAGTACTATGCAAATGCAAACTTTCGTACAATTTCCATTGATACCTTAGATAATGTTGTTAATTCTGTCAAAAACATAGTAAATATAAGTTTGCGAACTTTTTAGTCTACATAATGTAACGGGTGGACGACTACGGAACCCTACCTTGCGCGTGGCTCGACACGCACTTGGCCGGTTTTTTATTGGTCTGTTCTCTATGGGCTAATACTAAATTTCAGCTTCCTAGGACTTCCTGAAGTAAAAGTAATACAATGATAATGTTTACACTAGAGATTAGTAAATGACATATACTCGTACTTTAGAACAATGACACTGCTGGAGCTATTTCATTATGTAGTGGTGCATGACCTAAAAACTCATAATAGATGGCGCTAATCAGTTAAGCAGAGGTCTCATTGTTGAATGGTACAGATACCTCTTCATAGTGAAACTAAGCTACCGCAGACTCATTATTTTAAAGGTACGTACGCCACAATGTACAAGACGTTAGCAGTTTATATAATTTACTGGTCCCTATGCAACCTATACAATCTTGCACCTCCCTTGATTGGTGGGTGAAGGAAGCAGATTTTATAATTATTGTGTCAATTGTAGATCAATTCATTTGTAACAGCGATAGTTGAACCCACATTGTATGTAAATTAACGCAAGTATAGTACCAACACATGGAATACATTCGCCTTTCACATGGGTTATGGGTGGGGTTATTTCAATGAGTTTATAGGATAATTCCCATTCCACCCACCTAGGCAGTAACGGTAAAAACCATTTGCCAGCTATTACTGTCTGTAACTGCCAACTAACGCAATTTTTTTAACTTAATATAAAAAAGATGTCAATTGAAATTGGGCTGCCCAGATTACTTTCGTACTTAAAATAAATAACAAAATATTCATTCACGTAACACTCCTTTTTCATCTATTTTATTTTCATCAAGTTTCAGCAGAATATGAAGCCATAACCTGGTATTTAGCGCGTTAGATTAAACTCAACACACGCACTTGAATTGCTGTTTATTCTAACTCGGGTTCTGTAGGGGCGGCGCCGTGTAATGTGAAATGAAATTACAAGAGACGTTCAGGGAGTCGTCCTGTGGCATTAATTTGTATCAAGAATTTGTAGAGATTTAGCTTGAGCCGCCAGTGGAGCCAGCAGCGAGTGTTCATCGCAGCCGGCGAGCGTTAACACTTATTAAGGGGTGCATCCCCGCGACAGATGTAGGGGAGGACCCGCCATTTGCGTAATGCCAGGAATGGTTACACTCGATTTAATAAAACTCCGACAACATTTCATTCTGAAGAATTTAAGAGTCAATTCGTTTTAAACGCCACAGTAGCATAGCGAGAAAAAACCGTGAGCTGAAACGTGCTCGGAATACATTGCCAAGGATTTCTTATCGGCGGCAATTGAGATGAGTACTTATGGCTTTTCGAGTGGCTCGGCTTCGTTTAATTTGTTGTTTCAGCGTGGAATTTTTATTAACGTCTCCCCTCACTTTACATTTTTAGGGACGCGACGCGCAGTTGTTATTGGCAAGGTGAAGACAAAGTTTACATTGCTTTATTCGCGTTTCGCGCGGGAAACATGTCAAACATTGCCATGGCTGGCATAAACATTTAGACAGATTCTTGCAAGTTGCAAGTTTACAGAGACCGACAAAATATCCATAAATAATGTACCACAGACCAGATCAATATGGTTTTAGACAAAATAAAGGGACCAGAGATGTCATCTTAGCCCTGAGGGTTATAACAAAAAGACGGCTAGAGCTAAATCTAGACACATACGTAACTTTTATGTCGAAAGCCTTTCGACAAAGTGGGCTGGAAAATAATGATGTTTATCTTGCGCGAAGTTGGAGTCAATTACAAGGACCGAAGAATCATATTGGTACGAATTGCATACGAACCAGGAGACGATCATAGAAGTCGGAAAAGAGAAGGCCAAGATTGGAGGAGTCTGATAGAGACAAAATTAAGCCTTTTGACTAGGTATGTCAACAGGAATAAGAAACAAACTTAAAGCACTTTAGTATATACACTGTAGTCTCTGCTTAAAGCTCTGTATGATTCGTAGGTATAGATACAGTAAAAAATATTTTGGATAAGTTAACAGAAAATATACGAACCGCAATATCCGCATGACCCGTAGTTATAGCACAAAATTGATTTTAAATTGTAATATATAACACACATGTAACATGTTAAAGCCCTTCGTTGTTTCTTATTGATTGATAACTCTACTTTACCAGTCTATAAAATACCGACCTTTTTCTTGTAAGTATTGCTAACAAATACCCGCAAAAAAGTATCACAGGCAATATGACACCGCAGTAAGATTCGGACCCTCTTTCCCTTTGAAACAGAGGACAGTAGCAAATTTTACTTGCAAATGTAACCACATTACGCTCAAGCGCGTGTATTAGCTTTGTGACAGGATTCAGAAATTAATAGCAACCCTGTACGTGCGTCGATCGGAAAACACAAGGGGACCACTCAGCAGATACTTATCTCCACGCTCCGTCAACATTCCAGTTCCTACATATGCAGCTCCTTGCTGTCATAACTCGAATGTTCATTTCATCTGGGGAACTTATTACAAGTATGTGAAGTAATTGCACATTCGGAGGTTTCATATGTTTTTCGTTTCGGAGATTATTTCTGTTAATTTATTGTGTTTGTTGGTTCACTTTGAAACGATACGATCATTGCTGTTACACGTGTTATTACCGCGTCATGTGATAATTATTAGTCAGCCAGGTAAATCTTGAGACAAAGTATTGTGATTAAATAATCATGTACCTAATAAAATAAAATAGTAGTTTATGCAACTGGTACATAATGCCTAATTATGTACAGTTGCATACATTACTTTATCTACCTACACACATATTATAACTACTCTAAGATGGGTTCAGAAACCGTAGTAAATAAATACAATAATTGTGTTAATACAACCTTTTTTGCACGGTTGCGGAAAAAAAATTATAAAATTTTCTACCTATAAATATATAAATTGTAGGTTCTGAATTCAAATTTCGTTAGTAACACATACGTGTGATACTAAATCGCTTCACAGGTTAATGGAGAAATGGCAGCCTCTGGGGCCTTTGCCAATGAGAGTTTTGACTTTTGTTTGACGTTTAGCTCCTGACAATTATTTTGTGACGTTCAATAATCGTGGAATACAAAAATAAGTTTATACTGGTTTATACCAAGTTTATACGTCCACAGTGCCAGGAATGACAATACCTACAGTATTTTACTGATAGTCAAATCGACAACTTTTTATTAAACATCAAATAGGTACACTCTGTTAGTATGAAGGTGAGTATTATATTCTTTGGTATGAAGTCCGTATGGAAATAACTGTGATGTGATGTCCATGTATTACAATGATCATTTGATCAAACGTCCTTTTTTAAATCTTAATGAGTAACATAAAATCTTTAAAATATAGCTAAAACAAATCAAAGATGATGTTTTCCGAGTATTTTCATCAGAGTTTTTATTAGTTATTGAGTCGGTTAACTTCAAACTCAGATAAATCCACTCGAAACACTTGGGAGATTATTGAAAAAAAGCGATAATTCGGTGTCTTGAAAGGCAGATTATCTTTATTATGTCTAAAGCATTAAAAAATCGATCCTGTTCGACAAACTCAGCTTAAAAAACATCTAAACTAGTGTATTCTTTTCAAAAAATAATAATTTTGATTGGACTTACCTTCATTTGATATAATCGATTGCAATTTATCTATCTTTGAAAAAACTCAATGTGGATTTGTATAATTTTGATTTAACAGACCTGGATCTATCTAGATTTGAAAAAAATACTGACAGCCATATTGAACAAACTTCTTTCGCTGATTGGATTTGATGGACTTTCCTTCATTTGAAATAAACTGTCATATGGATTTATATTTTGATAAAATATTGTGATCTTAACTTTATTTTTCTCAAAAACTACACGAAATTATACTTAACCCATGAAATAGAAACAAAACCAATTTTTTAACCTTTTATTATATATAAAAATCTTAAAAAATGTCAGAAATGGATTTACCCGAGTTTGAAGGTAACCGACTCAATTTAAACAATTGTTTATTTTTAACTTTGTTTAATATCCTAATATTACGTATTAGACCAATGGCGACGGCATTACTCATATGCAATTTCAAACAGGCTGGAATGTATAGGCTCGCTCTTGCTGGACAAGTGAACTCTATCTTTAGCATATGGCTTACTCCAAAGTTACTTAAAGGCTATTTTTAATTGAAGTAACTTATCTTCACCTAATTTTAGATATTTACTACTTAGGCAGATTACCATTACCGCCAGATTAGATGGATAGATTGGTACCTAACTACCCATATTTTTTTTACTCCTCATAACCTCAGAAATGCATGATTAGTATTTCTCGGTTTAGTCTGGCCCACTGTGTATAAAACTTGTTAAACTTATTTTTTTTTTAATTATTATTACAAGGTGAAGTTTAATCTCTGCGACGTCGTTCTAGGATTATCAGAGATGAATTAAATTTGTCACTACCGAAACAGCCACGTCATTATTTAGGTAATTATAGAGGGCTTAGTCATCTTGGTGTAGCAGAGTAACATTTGGCGTGTAAATGTGACTGAATGTAATTAATGATTGATCGGAGCTTGTGCGTGGAGAGCCAACCCTCCGCAAATCTCACCGACTCAAATAGGAGTCCCCTGTGACCACCGTGCCTTTTAATTTGCAAGCATTTTTAGGGGTGCCTACTCGCTGCTACGCTCCTAACGTCCCTTATCAGTTTTGTTTAAGGTACATTTCTCTTTCACGTTTATTTTATTTTCTTTTACTATAATTCGCATCTTTAATTTTTTTCAAAACAACGGATTTGATATGAGGATATTAGGTATCATATGAGGTATATTTTATAAAAAAATATTCGACGGTATCGTATCTGGAAGAACCCAAACTTGGTATGTTTTGAAAAATATTTTAATTTCAATAAGTAATAACCGACTGAAATGTAATAATGTGATATATCTTTAGAACCGGCTCAAAAAGCCCTTTCATTTGATACCACACACGATAGGTTTCAGGACAATTTTTGTTTTTTCCCCATACAAAAAAAGATGACGTCATTATCTCGGCTATCCCACTTGGAAGGTCTAGGGACTTTAGTGAGCGTCATCCTGAAAGGTGTCCGAACATATCCCAGAAGGTCCCAATTAGTAATTATCAATGTCCGGGTAAAACCTAATTTCCCCGTAGTATTAGCACGAGCTGGGATAGCATACCTAATAGTTATATCGTGAATATCTTCTATTTGTGTTTCTTTACCATCTCATGTTTTTCTAAACAATAAAGGGCTGAAATAATCTAGTAATAACTTATGTAATTTTTTTTTTAATTGCATCGCAAAATCGCATCCTAGGCGTAAGGACGCACATACAATGAACCCCGGGGCAAAGACGCGTTATGGAACGATACCTCTTCATTAACTTTCTTAATTCTACTCATTGCAAAACATACAGAAAAGACTTGGCACGGATGGAACTATGAACAGGGTACAGCTTTTCATTTCCGTTAAATAGTTTTTAGACCTTAGACTTCTGTAAAAAAGTCGCGTCCGCGCTCCATCCGTCCCTGTCACACTTTTCTTCGGCTTGCCTCGCGCATAATGTTAGCTTCACATCAAACGACAAACGGCCGGAGTCGCCGCGCGTCTTACTATAGCTAAAGGAATTTAAACTCTCTACACAGCAGTTACATTCCAAATTTAATTGACAAAGGCGCGTCACTCGTGCCTGCTCGCGGCTGCTCGCGATCATTGCTGCTGCCATTTAAATCCGAATGTAAATTCTGTATAGAAGTTTCCAATTCCCCTAACTCTATAGTGTGATACGCGCTGTTTCCAGCCGTTTGATGTGAATCCTACATAAGGGTAACATTCTCGTGGGTGATGCTTGCGCTTCGATAACACTGGGCGTACGTGGTTCAGTCTCCCCGCCGAATTTTTAATCGCGAGCGCTGATGTCGTTTGTCTGGAGCCCGGGCCCGCGGGCGCTCCTTGCGGCGCTACTACACACCCCTCCCAGCAAGCAACGCCAATTTAAAATTCATATCATACTACCACCGTAAATTACTTTTCTTTACTGCGAGCAAATCTGCTGGATTTTCGTTCTTTTGGAAATGGTTAGACGGGTTAGGTTTAGTGATGTGGTTTTATTTCTAAATTTAAATTTTTGAAGTGAAATTACCTTCTTAATAAGCTTTTGGACCGCTGCAGTTTGCATGCCCACGGCGCCTAAATGACTATGGTGGACTTTAGGTATTTTGGCGTGTACGTTGTTATACTTAGGTACTTTCAAGCTCCGTGCCTTCAATCGAGGTCTATATTCAATCCCCTTATAACCATTCGATGTGTGGATTGAAAAGAAAAAAAGTTGCCGCGTTGTTGTCTCTGTGCACGTAAAGAATGGCACCTGAGTTGTACCTACGTGAAGAATACAGTTAAAGTCACACTTTGTAAAGTGTGGACACTTAAGACTGATTCATGTAAAGTTACAACTTTTTTCGTTTCGCGGTTCAATCGCAAGACGATTGCATTTGTTCAATACGGTCCCTAGTCTTAATGCGTTCTTGTTTTGTGTTTCTATAATAAATCAATTTAGTTGCAAAAAATGGCTATATCTTTATCGGTGGCTTCGCACGCGCGGTGTTTGGGGCTCGAGGAGCCTCGGGCGGGCGCAGGGCGCAGCTAATGTTTATTTGATACATGTAATCGTGGCGTGATGTATGAGACCGATCGGCCACCGCGTGTCGCTCGCCTCTCGCCTCGCTCACCACCGCGGACGCAAGGTTTATGATGATTATTCTCTAAGTTGTGATTTATTACCGGATTAGGAAGGCACATGGTCCATTTTATGGGGAGATTGCCTTTATTTATTGTATAATGCCAGATTTCCATTAAATAGGGTAAAAATCGGTTTTGTTGAATATAAATGACTCGATTATCGTTATAAACGATACGTGGTCAATAGAAATGTTTGATATGCGTGCGTTTCATTTAAAATAGTACGTGAAGTACCTACAACTTTATTACGTATATTATTATACCTACTTAACTTTCTGCTCGACCGTTTCCATAATGTTAATGCTGGGTAAATTACACTTTTTAATTTTAACATAAAAATAATTTATATCCCCATGATTTAAGAATTTAATATTGGCAGCGGCAGCTTGCTTCAATAGACGGATGCTTGTGTTCGTTACCATAATTTGGGCCGAGATAATCAAATTATATTTTAACAAAAACGCCCTAAGAGAAAACGACAGGATTGCCTTTCTCGTATCGAGCCTCTAATAAATGGTAATTATTCAAAATTGATTTACTACTAAAATTAATTTAATTTTTGTATTAAAGATGGATGTTATATAATGTGCTTAGTAAAAAAAAATATTTTCGTAATATCTTCTCGTTGCTACTGTCTCTTGATGTCTTTAATAAAGGTGACTATAATGTTGAGCGGCTTACTAATGTAGGTAATTAAAAACTGCCATACAAAAACAGTCCTTAACGGCACTTAAATATAACAAAACAAAAATCTCATATCGCTAACAAATTTAAATAAAGAAATTAAGAAGGTATTACATTCCAAGCTTCAGCCAGAATAAAATAAAGCAGAACCAACGTGCTTTTTAAATAACTTTTGAATAAGATTGTTTCTTTGAATCGCGGCAGAGGGCAATTTTGGGAATTCGCTTTAAAACATTTCTTGCAAAGACAGCTTCCGACGCTCGCGTAGACAGCCACAATGGGAGAGTAAAAAACAAACGCGTATGCTCTAGGGATATCCCAGCGAAAACATGCTAAAAAAACAGACGACAGCTTACAATAATTACCTGATAATGACAATATCGACCCAGAAATGTATCAAATCGGACATTATAGTTCTGCGTCGATAGGTTGACGATCGTGCTAAAGGCTCGACATCATTGACGGTGGGGCCGAGTAACCCGACAAATTTTAACTATGCATTTCTGAGGTTAAGAGGACTAAAAAAGTTATATTATAACTTTCCACCTTGATCAAATACAGCAAAAAAAAGAGTTTTGAGTTAACGACATTGTTGACTTTAAAACGTGAAGTAACGTCACTTTCGACGAAACGAACGATCAATGATTTTTTCGCAATTGTTTAGTTTTGGGAGTGATAACGGTCGCTTATTTAGGTATGTTGTGACTTGGTTACATTAGCGGCAAAGTCACAATCGAGAGAGCTTTTTTAATAGAGTTACAACTATACCAATTTTGTATGGCATTTTAATCTCAGAAAATAGTCAGGAATACTATATTAAAATTTGTTGGGTTACTCAGTGTGTATATAATACCACGGTGTATATAATAAGAACAATGTTACGAATACCTATCTTTCTTGATAATGCGCCATACTGCAGAGCACTGCCTATGCTATTCTTATGCCCTATGGCATACCTACGTGCATACATGTGCATCATCGTATATAAGATGATAATAAAGAAGACAAGACTAAACATAATTTGGTAACTCTAATCTGCACAAGACAAGTACAGTAACAGGTACAGTAAGTACCTACAGTAGTATCAAAATTATACAGGGTGGCCATATTGTTTTTTAACCTTACAATATTCTCAAAACGGAACCCTTTAGATAGCTATCTGCCCCCATAAACGCTAGAAACATTTGCTAGTTATGTGGGTGTGGGTTCTGGTTAGACGTTCGCTTGCGCTTTGATCGCAGTTCGGGCTAATGAAAAGTTTAGAACATTAGTAACTTAGGTAACAACTTGGAAAAGTGCAAATGAAACATCTTTAAGATAAAATAAGGTTTAAAAACCTTGATTTGCTTCATGTTTCTTGCGTCGAGGACGGGATTGTCTAGGAAGGTACAGGCTGTAACTTATACAATTTGTAAGACATGGCCATTTAGAGATATAGGAAATAAAACCTGACTTGGGACTTCAGAGTATTTTTTTGGATTTCAACCAAAATTTTCAACATCTGGTCCCTCTGCGGCGCTAATGCAAGCACTCAATGTGTGTCCAGGGGTCCGATTTTTGAGTGTCGAACGCTCGACTTTTCATTCGACATATGTCAAAACATCATAGTTTTTTGACATATCTCGAGTGAAACGTCGAGCGTTCGACACTCAAAAATCGGCCTTCTGTTCTGTTCATTTCGATAATTCGAGCACCGAAAGTTCAATCTAGGAACCCTGAATCCTTACCTAAACAAAAAATAA
Organism: Cenopis cana; assembly: GCA_951800055.1. Classification (NCBI taxonomy): domain Eukaryota; kingdom Metazoa; phylum Arthropoda; class Insecta; order Lepidoptera; family Tortricidae; genus Cenopis; species Cenopis cana. The sequence goes on along the minus strand of OX637476.1, from coordinate 7,503,439 downwards.
ACAATAGGTTTAATTATAACTAATAAAACGGCTAGTGTACGTACACTGTGTCGGATCACGCCCATTGTGGGGTTCCTCAGAAGTCTCAAGTCGGAGAAAATGTAGACAGACATTGTTTTAATAAATTAATGAACGATGATGATGGATGATAACGTTTTGATTTTCTTTAATTCGGAATGGTTCACAAACTCATATTTACTACCTGTTTGACACAAACAACTCGGTAATTTTCGATAACGTTTGTACGAAAATTTGCTTTTCTAAGTATATCTTTAAAGTTATTCAAACTATTACTCGTAAAAAAGATCTTATCCTACCATTTTGACAACGACAATCGATTTTTACACCCTTGCTAAATTACAGCTCTGTAGTAGTAGCGGTCACTAAGCGAACCAGCGAACCACGGACACCGGACAGGCGGACTTGGCGAAACTTAAAAGGTTCCTTATTTATCTCGACACAAAGCACACAAACTCAAATGCTGCATGCAGCATAATTCCACATTCCTATCCACTTTATACCTTTAATACTTTTTACCCGACTGTTTACTTTATGATTATGATTATGACTTTACCGTATTTGAACTGCTTTCCGAGAGAAAATGCACGAGTGACTGGAGAAAATGAGTATATCGCTATATTGTGGCCCGACATTATTTTAGGAGTTTCCTCTACTCCTCATGTGTCCGATCATATTAGCACCCACTCACCAAATTTATTTGGGACGACTCTCTCTACAAAAAAAATGATCAAACACGGACAACGCGGCACCCTAAGTTATCTTTTTTTAAAGTTTATCTTCACCATCAAATATACGTATCTTAATATAATCAGAATACCGCCATATCAGTCGATGGTAAAGCTATAAAATATATACCTATAACTTTTATCACTCTTACAAAATCTCAAGTGCAATTTAAAGTGAACACGACATGCCTGCGGCGATCAATGATTGATTCAAAAGAAAGACAAGTAGAAAGTTTCCCGCCAAAGACATGAAATCATAGAACGATTCCGTTTACGACTTCGGTTTCAACTTCATAGCGATGAATTATGCAGAAAGGAGAGAGATTTCCTGCGATAAAAGTCGAAGTACCCCAGAGTGTTCTAAAAAGAGCTCTTAGGATATGATATCAAAAATATATATCGTTCGAATGTAAATTAGCGTCAGAGATGCAAACTCTTTCTTATACATGTACTAGGTATATTTTAACTAATCATTTGTCAATTTTGACAACTTTGTCGCCTTTTTTGATTACTTTGTGTATTGTTTAGTATACATAAGCCCGGAGCCTTCGAAATTTTCCGCAGCAGTTCAGTTCCAAAGATAGAAATAGCAAATATTGACTGAATTTAGACTCGGTTTATCGAGATCTGCAATCAACGGTCAAATTTGAGCGTGCGGTCAGCAAATATCGTTGCAACGAAGTGGGCCGAAGATGCTGCGTTGCATAGCTGAGTGGCAGCGGAAGCGGGCCGCGGCCAGCCAGACGCACGGGGCGCCCGCGCGCGCTCTGAATACCTAATTGACTAATATTAGTTGCTGCTGGGGGAACTTCCTTAGAGGTGAGTACAAAACTTGAGACAAAGAACACGTACGGGCCTTGTAAGGGATACTTTTTAAGTTTAAATACGAGAACTTGGCCAATCCCCACGGTCGTCTATTCTGGATTTTGAGTGTCGTCGTTTAATTACTGAATGGAATTTCTTTCTCGTTTTTAGGGCTCCGTAGTAAACAAGGAACCCTTATTGTTTCGCCATGTCCGTCCGTCCGTCCGTCCGTCCGTCTGTCTGTCCCCCGTTTTTCTCAGTAACCGTTAGTACTAGAAAGCTGTAATTTGGCATGAGTATACATATCAATGACGCCAACAAAAGGGTAGACTAAAATCTCAAAAAAAAAATTTTTTTTAGGGTACCACCCCTACATGTAAAGTGGTGGTGCAATTTTTTTTTGTTCCTAACCCCATTTTTTGATTAACGAATTGGTTGGCGTGATATTAAGCTTTGAAGTGATAATTTTTGTTATGGTCAAGTGTCCTCCCCCCCTGCCAGCTAAACGGTGGCTACTAGGCATGTGAAAAAAAAAACATGGTAATAGTATATACGATGTATTTAAAAGGAAAACTATCAAAGCTAAGTAGACATTACTAGTTAACGAGTAATAGTCGAACTTCAGAAATGTACTTTGCAAAAGCAAATTTTCGTACAATTTCCATTGATACCTTAGATAATGTTGTTAATTCTGTCTAAAACATAGTAAATATAAGTTTGCGAACATTTTAGTCCACATAATGTAAGGGGTAGACGGCTACGGAACCCTACCTTCCTACTTGGCCGGTTTTTTAGGTTTAAATATTCATAGCAACATGGAGGTGCAAGTACATTTGCATCTTCCACGTTTAAAAACGCACCTAAGCTATTATAATGGTAGGTATTTCAAATTAAAAGATCATAATTATAATATTTACTGAAGAGCTAACGAGCTAGTTAGTATTAGTTAGCATTATGTAGAATACGTATTGTCCTGGTAAATAGTGATTTAACATAATATAGTTAATGTTTTCTAATTTATAAAGGCAATCTTCTAGTATTGAGGCACATGCAATATGGGTCGCAAGAAGTGCACTTCGGAGCGAGTGCACAGCGTTGACTCTAGTCCGAGAGTCATGCGTTTGAAATCAAATAAATTCCATTAGAGTAATTGGTAGCGGTAGAGTGATCGTGCTCCCGTCGCTGAGCACTCCCCAGTTTAGTGCCCTCGCTGGCACGGGATGCGATGCACAAAAAGGGACACGCGCGACCCACCAAAGAAATAGTCTAAGACCCGGCGTAACAGGTTAATAGCCTCATCTGACATTCGAAAAACATATAAGTATCAGGTAAATTAGGATAAAATTGTCGCGTAAATAGAACCGCGTATCTTTGAAAGGACTTGAATTCGTGCAAGGGCAACTGGCATTTAACGTAAAATATGTAAATTGGAAAACGTATTCGTATTAGAACAACATATGTCAAAATCGGTGGTGTGATTAGCTGACTTAGGAATATAATACTATTGATTTTCAGATAAATAAATATGTTGGACTTAAACGTATAACAAAAGTTTTGATTACTCGAAACTATATCGTAAACAAAATACGTATTTTATGGTAAGGACACACTAAACGCTTTAAAATAAAATACACTCACGAGCAAAAATAATGCATACACTTTGTATTAATTAAATAAACAATAAATAAATAAATTCCCTTTTTATATTTTTGTGTTGAACTTTCCAGAAATAAGTGTACCCGTTATTTTTACTCTTGTTATATTGTATATTCATTATCATAATTCTGAGCCATAATATATATATATATATATATATATATATATATATATATATAATATTTTTCTACGTCATAGCTTGCAGCAGTGACAGGGGTCGGTATAGTTGTAATTATAACGAACCTTCCTTTGATGTTTTTTAAATAATTAAACGCATTGTAAGTCCGTGACAACTTAGCGTAATGTTAATAACGTTAACGTTACGCTAACAGATGTTTTGAAATTCCTAAATAAAGCACGTAGAAAGATTCTTGAGTGCGGGAAGGCGACGCATTTCCCGAACACAGTTTCAGGTTACTTTGTTATGCTAATCTTCATAATTCTTTATGCGGGGGAACTTTCAGACAAGTTGCTTTTTTGGAAATAACTTGTACCTAATTCTGTCGTAATTTGTTATGCCGTACTGAATGCTACCGAAATAAGGCAACAAATCGGCACATAAAATAATATTTGTTGCAATTTGCATAAAATAATATTTGTTGCAGTTTACAAACAACGAGGTAGGTAGGTATACCGATTAGGTAATTGTAATAATTAGATATTATTACGATGCGTGAAAATCCGTATAGGTAGGTAAGTAGAGATCTTCAATTCGGGAATGTCCAAGTCAACTAAGTAATTGTAATCTCGTCTCGTCTTCAATCGGGGAACGATGTTCCGTAAACTATCCTGACAGTTTTGTGAGGCTCAGACTTGTGTAAATTAACGAAGAAAACTTCTCGATCTAAGTCCGTCTACCTGAAAACACAAAGTAAACTCTGTGCCTTCACAACTTATCCATTAACTTAAGTAGAATCTGTAGACAGCACGGAAAACAGAGTGCGTTTGCTTTGTTAGTAGTTTGAACGTTTAGCTAAATTTATGATATTAGCTTGTTGTTATGTTGGATGTTTGTGAATCTTTCTGCTTGTCATCGCTGATTTAGAAGGTTGGATGAAGATCTACTTCATTTGGCTAGGTAAAGCTTGATTTGCTAGGACCTACACATCTCTGATTCTGACCGATTTTATTGGTGTAGTTCATACCTACGATTTTTTCTTCCTTAATATTTTGGACAGACTGGGACACCCTTGACTATTATACATATAAATAAATAAATAAATATAAATATATTATTTCCTTTCTCGTAATGTTAACAGTTTTTTGCTGAATGTTGTCCTCCTCACCTAAAGTAAACCTCAATCAATATTGCAAATGCTATTTTATTACAATAAGACACATTTTTGATTTACATTCCAAATTGAGTTACCTATTACACTCTACGCAAGGAGGGTAAAATTGCAAAATCTTACTTTCGAAAGTTTCCCGTGACTTGCGGTTCCAAAATGAAAAATGATTTCTTAAAATTTAACTTCACTTAAAAATCCGGACAACGTTGTAGTCGACGACCGCTTTATTATTTATGACAAGGAACACGAAACTCATCTCGAGTTATAAACTTCTTGGAATTTCTCCTGAAGTAATACAGAGCTATTATTATGATGTCCCCACAAAAAAATATTCGTTGTGTAGGGCAGCGCAGGGCACGAAAGGGGCTGCCGAGCAGGGCGGGCGAGTAGTCGCGTCGAGCGCTCACGGGGGGTGCCCGTGTGGCCTTTTCGACTGCACTATCACATGCTCACAGAATATAAATTCCAATATCGGACCACGTGCAAACGCAAACTTTACTTATAATTTTTTTAAATTACATAGGTTTTTAGGTAGTACCTCGGTACGGTACCGGTATGTTTTTTTATTTAATTATCTGATTCGTTTTGAATATTATAATTTTTTCTTTAAATGACCGAAATATGTACGTATTAATATAAGAGTCGACTATGGTATTAGGAACTTGTTTCTAAACGATAAAGTTATGAAAACCTGGCTTAAATTAATATTTTACTTAATACCTTGTTAGTCTTAAAGCGTACTTTCGTAGGCCAACCAGAGCAATTATTATAAATATTCTTTCAGTACAAAGGCTAAGAAAGCAAGATCCTTTCATAATTTATGAAGAGCTACGGCAAAGTCGCTTTGAGGTATACTTGTAAAGTTGGTGAAGTTTCACTTCAAGAATTACAAAGGTTATTATTACGTCACAACAAAAAACCGACTTGGGACGGTTTGCCAACTTCTCGACTCGAGGGGCGCTGTTCGACTCTTTTTTTACCCGCTCCTGTTTTATAATTTATAAGGTCTCGGAGATGGCGAGTTAAAATTAACTTAAAGATTCTGCTTGTCGGACTTTTCAAACAAAGGTAATTTGTCACAGTAACCTTTGCCGTATTCTTATAATTATTAGCGTTTCGAGTCAGTTTACCCATGGGCTTTTATCGTATGTGCGATCTAAATATGTGAGGGAACCATTGCTTAAATGGCTTACTATAATAAAAAACTTTCCGAGATGTTTTTCTTCCAAACCACTTAACAAGCTTGGCGCACGTAGACATGTTTGTGTCTTGCTTGCATTATGACGGCGTGTTTCTGGGAAGATTTAGAGGGGACAAAAGTGAGGAGACAAACTGGCGCCGGTGCCTTATGCCACTACTACCTTGCCGCGTGCAACTTTAATGCGCAACCCTAACATGTGCAAGTTAGCGTCACATACAGGCTTAGCTTCCACATGCACATGGTGAATTTGTAATTAACATGTTCGCTATGCAGCGATTTGTTTATTTTTCAAACTTTATTGTAGGTCTCTATCAGTCTTCAAACGCTACATTTATTTTTAACAAATTTGAAATTATATTATTATACCTAAAACCTGCAAGGCCTCTTAAGAAGGTAAATATTCCTTGTTAACATTTTATCCCATTCCTATAGGAGGTTATCTGCGCTATCCTCATTCATATTTTTGCCTGAATATACAATATAATGTACACAAACTACTTGCAAATATAAACCCGTGAAAGCCTTTAAAACTTGTTCTCGACTCGTTGTTTGCTATGACAGCCAAATCTCCGGATGGATCAAAGGAAACCAACTCCGGAATAAGTTTTAACGCGAGAGGAAGATTTGGAATTTCAATTTGAGGTATTCTAATTTCAGTTTTTTTTCATAGCGATAAAATAATTTCTTGAATTTTACAAATCTTATTCTTGAGTTGTATAAATTACAATTTCTCAAATGAGCGTAATAGGTAGGTATGTACCTAATATAATCGACACATTATCTGGTTTAGGTAACGTTGTAGACGTTGTAGTGCGGTTTAACAAAGGCTCTCTCGTTAATGTAACGACTTCGTACTGCGAATAAGTAGAGGGGAAGTTGTAGGACGCGGAGACGACAAAGCTCGGGTCCAGAAAATACAGTATTCGATACGCTTCTACTTAGAGGATGTTGTCTTTAAAATTCTACGTTAGTACCTACGTGTAATACAACGATAGAAACAGGTAGGTACATATGTGTAACAAGGTGCTAATTTCATTGTGATAAAATTTATTTTAGGTATGGTTGACGAAATATAAGCTGTACCGATTCGCCATACAATTTGTTCGAGGAATCGGTGCAGCTTATATTTCGTCAACTATACGTTATTGGTTTGAATGAGAAATAAATCTCTATTGGTCTTTATTCATAAGGTGAATTTTAACTAAATTGTTTATTTATCCCGTAACGTTTCGTGAGAGTTGCCCCTCTGTGGTAATGCGGTTAAGTGATATCGTATTTAAAATTATACAATGTCAATTTTATTCCTAATTTTGAATGATGTGATGACACTATGATTCCCAAAATGTTTAGCCTCCTTACGACTCACCGGTGGAAAAGTTGCATAATATAGGTATAAGTTGTACGTAAGATCATAAAGTGGCGTACTCGAAGAGAGGCCTATGCTCAGCAGTGGGCGATTACAGGCTGAAAATGATGATGAAGATCATACAATTTTTTATTGATATGAAAAGTCTCAGTCTGCCTCGTCGATGGAGAATCTTCATTATTCCCACTTATAACTTTATGAGTAAAGTTACCTGACGATAAGTGCTAAGCATTGGATTTCTAAAGACAGTGCCCGCCTACTGTGTAATTTAATGACACGGAAGTATTAAAAAGAAACGATATTAAGCTATCGTTTTCAATCAAGATCGGGTAGTCTCGCACGCTGCGTCTAATAGCAAGCGAGAGAAAACACATTTGTCTTGTCCCGCCCGTTAGCGTATATTACGATGGAGCGTCGCCTGCTGCGTGCTTTCCTTGCCGGGCTAACTAAACTGCACGTTTTAGCTAAAATTGGCTACGTTGACAATGTCATTTCTTTACTAAATTATGGTGCCTTTGTTATGAAAAATACGCGAATAAAGCTTCCTGAACGTTGCGGAGGGACTGCGCCCCCGCAGGCGATACGATATGAGAAAATTGTCAGCTGTCAGTGTCAACTGTCAGTCGAGTCGGTACCGCTTTTTACAGCGCCCCTATAGACTGGTAGAGGAGGAACAGAATTGGAAAAGGCGTCTCTAAACAATGCAAGCGGCAAGTCATGTAACAGTTGGGGTGACAACGTTATCAGAGGGTTTGGACCCTGCAGAATACGGATCTGCCTGTCGCCATCTCGAAATTTGAGCCGGAAGTACGGTATACCGGAAAAGGTGCAGCCCATACAAAAAAATTCGTAGTACATTTAGTAAATTGTTGCTCTGGTACTCTAAAAGAGGTCCGATTGATATGGTTTTTTGGTATGTTGTGAAGGACAATATTAGCCATGGTAACCTAAAAATTTCGGCCCTCCAGCTCCATAACTTTGGCCGCCATCTTGGAAATAGTGTCATTTTTTTCAGTTCTTTGCTTTTACTGTCGTCAAAGTTCATTCCAGTGCTAAACATAGTTCTACAATATTGTAGAATACAAAATTTGCTAAAACTTTTGCGTACAAAGATTTTTTCCATGACCCCTAGGGACGAAGATATGACAGGATATATCATTAAAAATTGCCACTTTTTTCTAGTTTTCCATTCATGTTTACATTTTAAGTGCATTTTAGCACTAACTATAGTTCGGCAATATTGTAGATCACGAAATTTGCTACAACTTTTGTATTGAAATATTTTTTCCACGACCATTAGGAAAGAAGATATGAAGTCATCTATGGAGTAGCACCGTTGAAATTTGCTACTTTTGCAGTTTTCTTCTCATATTTAGGTTTGAGTGCATTTAATCGCAATCTGTAGGGGATCTATGATGGTCGAGTGATAGCGGGATAGACGACAAGATAAAGCATCTGTCACTTTCCGATCTATACCACTTCAATCCCTCAGAAGACAAAATCGTCTGTTTCCACGATACCTAGAAGATCGTAGGTACTTTGAATTTGCATATAATTTTGTCTTCTATAATATTGCTGACCGAGAAATGCACTAAAACGAAAATATGTGAAGAAAACTGGAAAAGCAGTAAATATCAACGGTAGTACCCCATAGGTGACATCGTATCTTCTTTCCTGATGATCGTGGAAAAAATATTTCAATACAAAAGTTGTAGCCAATTTTGTAATCTACAATATTGCTGAACTATAGTTAACGCTAAAATGCACTTTAAACGTAAACATGAGAGGAAAACTAGAAAAAAGTGGTAATTTATAATGATATCTCCTGTCATATCTTCGTCCCTAGGGGTCATAGAAAAAATCTTTGTACCCAAAAGTTTCAGCAAATTTTGTGTTTTACAATATTGCCAAACCATGTTTAGCACTAAAATGAACTGTAACGACAGTACAAGCAAAAAACTGAAAAAAGTGACAGATTTTCCAAGATGGCCGAGAAAGACGTGGAGCTGGAGTGTCAAAAATTTCGGGATACGATGACAAATATTGTTATTTACGGCATATCAAAAATCCATAACAATTGGACCATAGTTAGGGTACCGGAACAACGATTTACCAAATGTACAACGAAAAAATTTGTATGGGCTGCACCTTTTCTGATATAACATTCTTCCGGCTCAAATTTGGGGATGGAGACAGGCAGATCCGTATTCTGCAGGGTCTAAACCCTCTGATTACGTTGTCACCCCAACTGTTACACGATTTGCTTCTTGTATTCTACTTCTTCAAAAATGGGCCTACTCTATGGTAAATATTTCTAAAAAGCGCTCTCCTTTTCGATTTCAACGGCATTTTGTGAGCCATTTTGGCAACATAACTTGTCCACAGGAAAAACGAAAAGCTTTATAATGTATGAGCCATATTCGATTCGATTCGAATAGTACATGGAAAATTCCCTGTACTTAATTCAAAATGTATTTAATATAAATAATATTATCTCATCCCTTTGTGTTCTATTCATAAGACGTCATTTAGAAATAATATGTATACGGAGAACGGGGAGATAACAACACGACGTGCTTGTTCTGAGAACTATATTACTGACACATATGTCATGACATACATGACAATTTTTAACAGGTTTTTTCCATAAAACAACAGCATTCTGTATTACATTATAGAAAATGGGGAGCGGAATCGTTAGGTGGATATATCATAAAGACAAGAGGGCCAGCATTCACGTCGCAGCTAGTTAGCAGAGCAAACTGGCTCGTCGACGGCGTTGGGGCAAATTGAATTTGTCTCGAACGCTCTGTCAGGGCGAACCGGTGACTACCGCGCCGGTGCTCGGCCGCGTCGTGCCAATATAGACAATACTAAGGCCATTTCAAGACGCTCCATCTATTTACTAAACGGTTAAAACTCACTTATTAATTGTCACTCCGGGCATGTTTCGAACTCTTCGGGAGTTCTTCCTCAGGATGAGTGCGTCTGACCCTCACGCGGAATGCACACTCACCTAACTCACTGAATTCACTTAACTTTTAGTAAAATATAGTTATAACATAATGTCTCAAAAGTTTAAATTCAAGTACGCTCCATCTACTTGTTTGTTGCGTATGAGGCACGCTGGTTTACAAACATGGAACAGAGGTGAGGGCACCATGAAATTTTCAGCTTTTTTAAGTGAAACTGATTTTAAAAATGTATGAAAAAAGTGTATTTACGTTAAATAGGTGACAATTGACAACATTAAATTGTAATACTAGGTATGTTTTTGAGTTTGAACTGACTTGAACGGGACAACCTGCGTTAGTATGAGCTATGAATAATATGAACGAAATATGAAAATGGCATAAGAAATGGAAAAGCTGGTCGTGATTGGCGGAATAGAAGGCAAACGCCAAATGAGCAAACCAGGTAAAAGAAGCCATCAGGGCTGCGATATTCATGAGTGATCACGATCATCAAGAATAAGGAAAGGGCTGAAGAGAAAACATTAACGAATTCGAAACAACAAGCAAAAATAATGAAGTAATTTCAAAATCAAAATGGCACTAAAAGCGATACATTACGAAATAACGAGTGTGTCTTTTGTTAAGTATGTAAGACAAATAAAATCTCATGCAATACAAGTACTTTTGACAGTATAAGTACTTAATAATATAAGGACCTAACAATACCTACCTATATAACGTTCCGCCAAACGTATGTTTCCGAATAAAATATAATTATTGGAATCAATTGGATGGAATATTTTGCTGCTTTTATGGCGAGATAACCGCATATATAAAATGATTAAGCACTATGTATATTTGTAAGCAAAGGAGCCTTACTGTAACTATGACGGTTGCAATCAATAAAGTTGTTGTCGTAACATTTCGAGCGGTGTAGTCGTTTATGCTTTGAATAGAAATAGCAACACGAAATAAACAAGGAAATGCCGCACACATTACCCTAGCTGGAATGGTTGAACGAACTTTTTCACACGTCGAAAGTGAAGGTATTACACTACCCGGTGACTTGCGCTTTATCGAGAGTGGCGGCGAGATTAATGGCGCTCGCGCCGCGCGGCAATTACGCGCGCAATGTGACAAGCGCGATCATGGTTTTGTTGCTTTCTAAATGACGCGAGTAAACGTCGAGCGGCGTGTACTGTGGCTCGCGTCATGCGTGACACGCGCAAGTTTATTGCTTTATTGGATAATTTTGCTTAAGCTTGTTGTTCATAGTTGAATGTGCAATCACGGTTTCATTAACACGTTCACTGTCCCCATACAAAACGATCTGACAATGTAACAAGTCCCACTGACAGTTGGACTGGGCACTCAGTATGGGGATGTGACCCCACAGGGTATGTGAAACAGCATGGACTCCTGAAAAAAAAGGTTCATGATCCTACAAGAGGGGCACCCGAACAGGGAACGTATTAAGCTACGGTTAAAGCGGCAATTACACTTCGTCGTTCGCCGCATGCTGCATGCTGCATGCGGCGACCGGAAAAGTGTAAAGAACACGTTAGTCGGCCGCATTCGGCGATCGACAGCTGCCAAGTCGCCGTTTTAGGCGGACAGACTAGTATTTCGGCGACCGCATTATGTGAACGACGCAGTATAATTGCCGCTTAAGAGCTCGAGCGAGTTGCCGACATCATTGTTTTGACGATTCCTTGTCGACAAATGGTAATCCCTCATTGGCAATACAGTGCAGTCTCAGGAGGTTTATAGCTTTATCCGACAATGTTACGTCACCGCGTTTTTGGCATTGAATTGCTCTTTATATAAGTGCCGCAACTGGCACTTATATAAAGAGCACTGGTGTAACTGGCTCGTGTCAGCAGGTTATTTGCTATTATATGGGATGTTTAGCATTACTCTTATTAGTAAACAAATTATTTTGTTAAATTTTTGTTTAGCAGTGTCCGCGTTGTTCAGTAATGAAGACGAGACTATGTTGCTAACCAATGACGCTGTAGCACGAAGACTGTTAAAACTGTTACCAGCGGGGTAATCAGAATCACGTAACGTTATGTACCTACTACCGTTAGAGCATATTTAATGTCAATTTTGACGTATAAATGCTTACTGGAAGGTGCCAACCTTTGCTATGTAAACACACAAATGTAAAACCAAATAAACTATTTTGTATTTGTAAAACTATTTGTAAATCTATGAGCTAATGTCGAAAAATGACATTCAATATGCTCTAACGGTAGTACATAAAGTTACGTGATTACCCCTCTGTTTTAGTTTTGTATTGACTGTTGTACTCTTCCTGACACTTGACGAGTGAGAGCGCAATATATGCAATCCCTTTTCAAATTCGATACCATACTGGAATAGACGCCGTGCTTTGTTTTTTCAGTAGTTTGCAATGTGTTTACTACAACGTATACAAATACATATTTAAGTAAATACTCCTAAGTGCTTGTTCTAAAAGTGCGAATAGGTTAAAACTTGTGAATGTCAAGTTTTACGGAAGGATATCTGTATTACACGAAAAATATCTACATATTTATACATCTAAGCTCATCAAGGATGCAAATTTATATGATTTCCCTCTAGTAGCCATGTCCTCATACATATGAAATATTCATAAAATATTCAAAGTGGTTTCAATGCTGCTTAATTATCTGTGTCTGTATGCCGTCGGAGGTTCACATTTTGTACTGTATTTTTTTTAAGCGGAACATATTTCTAATAGCTGGGCCATTTTACGGAAAGTTGTACACTCGACTTTTTTTTTAAATTTGGATACAATCGGGTTTTTTCTACTCAGAATCGAAAGCACTTTCGAACCTAATAGAAGAAGAAAAGTGTCCCAAACTTTTCATACAATTTTCAGTTTTTCCATTCCGTTGCCACCGTTGCCGTTGCATACAAGCATTACAAACTTAGTATGAAAACGGTAACGGAATGGAATAAAAAAAAATTGGGACACTTTTTTCCCCTATATCATTCGAAAGTGCTTTCGATTCTGAGTAGAAAAAACCCAATTTTATCCAAATTAAAAAAAAAGTCGAGTGTACAACTTTCCGTAAAATGGCCCAGCTAAGTTGTAATATGAGGTTATCTTGATCTAGTGAATTAGTAATACCCATGTGCGTGGTTTTTCGCATGTTGTCTGTATATTAGCAACGGAACAATTTAAAAAAGATGAATTTAAAACTGTCAGAGTGTACACCCGGGAACTGAGAGTCACGTCGCGCCGTAACTATGTAGAACCAAAAGCAAATAATTACTACGGGAAAAGGACTAGAAGTTATTTAATACCTAGAATATTTAATTCGATCTTTCCAGAAACCGAATGCACTAGTAAATACGTGTTTAGAAAAAGGTTAAAAAAGTTGCTAGTAGATGCTATATTAACATAAATAGATTCGAAATATGTAAGTTCTTAGTACAATGTAGATTAGAAATAAGTATAATATAATCTCACTAGTTATTAAGGTACAATAGTGCTATTAAAGTGAGTGCAATAACTCGCCAATAAACATTTTGTTTGGCGAAACTGATTATAAAAACAAATGTACCATTACTTTTTTTGGAATAAAAAAAAACGGAAGCGATGAATAACTATAGTTGTAGTGCAGCATACCTACCAAGTATTCTTGAATACTAATACAGATATTTCATTTGTACAACACGATGAAAAGTATTGTACAATAGTAATAATATCACGAGTAGCAGAGTTCGCTACATTTCGTGCGATATCTACGGCGTAGCTCGTGCTCGTAGCCGCGTAGCATGTGTCGCGTCATCTGGCGTAGCAATTACACGACCGATGACAAAGTCTAATAGTACGTACGCATTCACTTTAATATTCTGTTTTCACGGTACTTCAATAAAAAACATAGTATTTCTTATATTGGTACGTTTTTAGTACGTTCCCAATTCGAAAAGTGACCACAAAATATTAGCCCTAAAACGCACACGCGTGGGCGTGAGCCACTTTACTCGTACAGCCCCTTTCAATAAACAGCTCGACGAAATCTAAACACACGCTCAACAAAATCTGCTAAGATTCCCATTTCGGCGCAAAGTGACTGAATCGAAAAGATTTGTCCTACTAAATCCGTAGCTCTATCCACACATTCGCCGAACCAGATGAAGATAGCAGTCCCTTCCTACAAATTGCCGAAGTAAATCCTTAATATTTAACTTAATCTTGAGGTTTGCTTAGCAAACGAAAATAAATGTACGTTCTAAAATATGCTTCGATGATAATTTATGTAAATTACAGGTGACGGTTAGATTTATTTCAATAGAATCAATTAAGGAAAAAGAAACTCGAGCCCACAAAATGTAATAAACGAAGCTTTTGGCAAAATCACTGGGAAAATAATGAAAACGAATCGTAAGTCAGCGTGCGAGCATCGCCCCGCGAGGCCGGCAGGTGCAGAGATGTGCCATGATTTAATTTGGGACTTAGGGAGCTGCTCTATTGAATCGAACAATCTTTCCATCGCACTCGCTGCCTGAGCGCTCGCTTGAGGCGCGGCATTCCTTCCGGACACGCTTCATGCAGGCCATCACGAGTCTGCTAAACAACTATGTGACATTATTTTCTCATAGTACCCATCCACAGAGATGCGATGACGAAATCATAAGTGAATATGATAGTCATTTCTAAACAATCAATCCAGTTTTTAAGCTATTTGGGTCAAGCCGCCTCGTGGAAAGCCAGTCCTGTCAAGCTGGTCTAATGTGACAGACATTCAGATGTACTCCTGTTCGCCCAAGAGTAATTGATTGCAAGGATAATACAATGAGTGCAAGAATATTTTGACGAATAAAAGTTTCATAATATTTGTTTATACAACCACAGTAAATTGTGCAGAGTGAGCAAACGCACAAAAACAAAATCATGCATGGTTGCGCTCGGGAAACCGGCGAAAAAATAAATGGCTATTTTGCAATAATACCTCTGCCAGACGAAACATACCAGACATTCATTAATAATGCTTTAACAGTTTTTTTGTTTGTAAAATTGGAATAACATATTACTGTGGTAAACTAAAACGTATTGGAGTTTTCATTGATTGTAGTAGTTCACATTTGAACTGAAAAAAGTAAATAAATGAGTTAAGTACCTGTATATACCAATACATCTTCAACTAGGTTATTTACCTATAGGTTTGGACAAGTTATATCTACTAATCCGAATACATTGTTCAAAGTTCACAAAAGGAGATTTTCCCATTTCTGCCTCTGCTTTTCTTTGGCCCTTTGACTACTTAATCACGACAACTTTATACCGAACGAATTCATCATGAATATTCTAATCTAATCTTACAAATTTTTTCGTGATCAAGTCGTTAGTGAAAATATTTTTTGTGATTAAGTACTGACACGGCCATCAACTAAGGTTGAAAGTACCTATAGTAAAAGGGAATCTACAAAAGGCTTACCCCATGCATAACCTAAATCCTAATCGTTACATATAGGTACCTGTATGATGAAATACATTACATAAATATGATTTTGCCTTTATAGCTATCGTCATGCCGTCATTGTACAGCGTAATCAAAAGAGTTTTGTCAGGAAGGTAAGTAAAACAATATAGGATAGGGTATAGCATTAGCGGGTAGTAGGTATGTGACGCAGCACATTATTAGCTGGGGCCGCATGGACAGACATTCATAACTCACACAAATCGCTTGAAATCAGTATAAGTCAGACCGTCCTACACCTGTAGTTGCTACGAATCTCTGGATGAAGATATACTAGTTTCGGTGAGGTGAGTCGAGACAGGTTGGGAATAGTACAGCTGTTTTGTATGCGCCGCACGCCGCCGCTGTCCGCTCGGCGCACTCGCGCCTCCGACATTAGCTTCTACTAGACAAAGCAGTATGGAGCTATACGTTATTGGATAATGGATATACAGCTTTTCGACGCAGAAAAATACGTACAATACAAGAACTGTAAATGAACGGTAGGTACTACTAAGTGCACAGAATGTGGAAACTTTTTATTGGATCGGGGGTCGATCAGACTTTTGGCATTCTAATTAGGATTTAATGTGTCAGAACGTGTTACGGTGTATGTACATATCAATAAAAACTTTAAATTTGATCGTTAATTAAATGATACTTAATGTTTTTGTAACTTAACTATCATCCTGATCGAAGAATAATCTTTAAATCGTCTCTGCAGTGCCACTGCATGGCCCCCGGATGTTCATTATTTATGTTAAAGTCTAGATTCTAGATAGATAGCAAGTATGCATTAAGCGAATACTTAATATACATCTTACAGTACCCGGCAATATATATTGCACGTCGGCCTTTGGAAAGAGATTCGGCTAATTTCGGCTTCATAGAGAGTTGTCTCACACTAGGTCCCTATGTGACGTTTGTCAGTCGTCGTCAAAATATATAATATAGAGTTGTTGCAACCCTCCAACTCTAAATTGTTCCATGTACAAAATGATACATGATTGTTTGATAATACTTTTTCTAGTAGTTGTTACAGCTCTCTATAGATATCCAAAGTTTACATGTCACCGTTTTGACGTAAACTAATAAAGTCCATAAAGTGCAGTTTTTATTTGATATGAAACGTCAATTAAAAATAATATAATTGATTGACGTTCGCCGGTGTCCGGGAATCGTCGTAAACAGCTAATTGTCTCTTTCCAAAGATCGACGTGCACCGTAAGTATATTTTCTCAAAAATGGCCCGCAAACTGGACTTTAGTCGCTACATATTGGAAGGTAAAGTGTATAGTTTAAGGTCAGATCCAAATTAAAAAGTAAAAAACATTGCAGGCGTGTTGCAGGCCGCCTGCAATGTCACATATAAATTCCTTTATTTGTCGAGTTATAAACTTTTTTAAATTAGAAACTGTCATATAAAAGGAGGCACAGGTCGTATTCAGCCAATTCAGCTCGTATTTTTCTGTTAGAAACGCGACGTTTTTTTTCGAATAATTTGCGTTTTTCGGTGGGAAAATACACTTGCGATTCTGTTAAAAAAAATAAACGGCGGGAAAGCATGATGTTTTTGACGTTTTAAGGTTATGTTTTTCAAATCTTAATTAAATTTTTGTCGTATTTCCCCCATTTTTGAGAAAAGCACTATATTAGCCTCGGCCGGAATGGCAATTGCAGGCTTCGTATTATAATTAAACGGACTCGCAAGCTCGTCCGTTTAAACAAATACTCAGCCTGCAATTGCTCCCTTCCCGGCCACGGCAATAATGTACTATTATCGTCGTCCCAACTTAATTAAAATTTTGCCGTTGCCAGGTCGGATAGGTAACTAGGTATCTACTAGTAGATATTGATCGGGAGTACGATGTCTGTAAAGCCCACACATTGCGGTAACGGCGCGGCGTCTTAGGCTCTGGCGTACTACCAAGATATCCATTTTAATATATAACATACGAGTGTAATATATGCCTGTTTCCTAAAGCCTCGGTGCTTAATACATGCTCGTTGGTTAAGGCTACTTTTGACTTGACTTTTCGTTTTACCGATTTGGACAAGGTTTAAGATATAAACTGTATAAGTAATCAGAGGCCGGAATTCGCGTAGCGCTTTCGAGCTAAGCATAGGGACTTCTCTTATCGTTCGCTTGTCTTATGGGAGATGCTACAGAGATGGGATTGTTTAATCAAAAAATGGATCGATTCAACAATCAATCATCACAAGATTAATCGCGATGAAATTAACCAAATGAATGTTAAATTAAAAGCGAAGACGCTCATTTTTGCACGTTACAAAAATTTAAGACGGTGTGTGTATATTTTAAAAATCATTATACCTAATACCTAATATAAACTAAAAAAATACTGTGATAAAAACTTTATGTTATAAAAACTTTATGCAATGTAATAGATAAATAAATCAAGTACCTACTTGGTAATTGTCGCATTAATTTCAAACAATTTTTAATAAATATGGGCTTGACATCATGATGGCGCCATGGTTTCAACTGACGCACCGGCATCATGCAAACTTGACGGCGAACTTGAACGGGTATGGAAGCACTGCCAATTGGACGCGTAAGTTTGTCTACTTGCTGCCAACCTTCCACTCAATTGCTCAAAGGTTAGCTGGAAGAGATCCAGTATAGGGATAAGTTTGCCTTTTTACTTCAATCTTTCGTGAAATACGTGTGTACGTACGTGTTTAAGTTGTTAGTGTGTATAATAAAGTTCTTACAGACATACTAAGATGTATGAATTTTAATTTTTAATCGTTGCTCGTGATCAAGTAGGTTAATATTAATGGTTACTTATTCGATAAAATTTTGCCCATCTCTAGATGAATACGGGCTGGCTACTCCTGTTATGCATTAGATTATCATAACTTTGGTCATGTTATTAGTGTATAATTATTGTTGTGTTGGTATGCGTTTGGTTTAGCCATACCTATTTGTGATTAAAATTTAAATTGCATTGATGTGAGACGTGATTTGTCGATCAGTTGAAATGTTTCGGTATTCAAATTGGCTATAGTTTGCCATATGCAAAATATACCTATTGTACGTGGCATCTCTGCATAATTTTGTTATTCTAGTCGAATGTGCCCATATAATAGAGTATGAGTCGGTGTGCATGAGAGGTATTCAAGACTTGCACGTAATTGCAACCGCAGCGTTTATATCACATCTATTACCACAACGGTATGCTCGTCGGTATGTAGATCATTAGTTTAGTTCTGGGTATTATATTTGACTGTTTTTGTATAAACCCAATAATTAACACGCATTACGCATTTTTTGTATACGCATTTTCATTTAGCAGTTGATAGTACATTGTACACCTAGGGTCTAAAGTAAGCCATATTACCACGATATAGGTATCTTCCCGAGCAAAGCGAGGGGTTGCGAGAAAATAAATAAGTAAATATTATCCACCCACACTACTCACAATGAATAATAAAGGACAAGGAAAATACACCGTTTAATATGACGGCAAGTTTTTGAAACGTTTTGACGCAAAAGATACATAGTATTACGAAAAATCGCCACTGACCATCTACCTAACGCTTCAAAGCCTTGCACATATGTTTAAATATTTTTTCTACCGAACAATTGAATGTTCTGTTTAGGCATTGAAATACCTATATGTCTAGACTAATCTTGCCATAAAATATGTTCTAAGTTGTTAAAATCCAGCCTAATTATAACTACATGATACCTATAGCCATGGCGTCCTATCTATAGTTAGTATTCCGACATGAATGACGTATTGTTTGCCTTTAGCATTTTCCTTGTTAATTTATAAATTGCGTACGCCACTGGCAATGCTTTTTCTTTATAATCGACCCTTTCCCCATTGAATTTACTAGGCAAATCGGACGGTAAGGCGAATCGATCCGGATGACGCAATTTATTCTATCAGATAAAATCGGAAAATCCGCAGTCGAAGGAGCAGCCCTGTCGCGCTGAGCCGCCTAACAGTGCGTTAATCCCGATGAGAATATAGTCGGGCTGTAACTTCGCGCTTCTTTATCGCACCGTTGAAATTGTACTTCTTTGTGAGTAATCCCTCCACGTCCCGGCCACGTCGCGACGAAGATAGAGCACGATCTTCACAAATAATGTCACATGCGATTCGTTTCAGGCGACGTGACTCGCATCACCGCGGCTGCCCGCCGTGCCGTGCATAATGGGATAAATATGCTGCGGTTATGTCCCACACATGGCCCTCGAATTAAGCGAGCGCTATTTACTGCACGCGCGAAAACTTCCTTACCCGCTTGATTAACAAGATTGTGTTTACATTCCCCGCATTAAGTGCAAGATGTTTGCTCGGGATGAGCATCTTCCATGCCGCGCTGTCTGCATTATCATAATTCCCCACCAATGAACCTTAAGTAGTTACTCTGTTTTGCATTTGGACAGAAAATGGAAAACTACAAGGTTCTTTTAAAATACCTAATAACCCGGCTGTCCACTAAAATCACGTGATCGCGTTCCTGGGACAAAATAGTGTCAAAAGCGAGACCGCTTCAGAGCCTACGAAAGACATTTTGTCTAACATTAAAATATAAATCAATTTAGATTATCGCGACGACCAGTCACTGTCATCTTATATCATAGATCTGAGTAAGCTCTCGTAATGTAAAAATGAGACAAATCGTACGTGTAAGAACTCGAATAATAAGTAAGTATGAATTGCCTATTAATATGTTAAAAAAGAACAAAATCCAGAGAACGTCTCAAGTAAAATATGTAATTTGAGATAAAGCGGCATCCCATTCCAGATAAGACGCAGCACGACCCACGTCGAGAGCCATCCAACTCGTTACGAGCCGCCCGAAGCGAGGTGTGATACAAAATCATCAATCTTGCCCGAGATTGTACTATTAAATGCCTCTTCGCTCTTTTCTCTCGAACTCCAGACCAGAAACAAATGTAAAAAGTTGTGTGATAAGTTCAATTTGAATTTGTAAAGCCCCTTTCAGCGTTTCTCGCCTGTTTATCTCGGCAAGGAAAGAACGGAAAATACAAAAGTAAGAGATAGGAAATGAAGAGGCGGAAAAAAGTGTCGGGTACGGAACAAATGCGGAAAAGTTGGCGTTATCCGGGAGACAAGTTAAATCGCAATTTATTAGGGCGTGCTGGCAGGCTTAGCGCGGCCGCTGGCGTGTGAAGCTCCCGCGCCGATCGGACGGCTGCGGCCCGGCCGTGCGCTGCGACCGCGCGCACCGCGCCGCGCCGCTTCGCGCCCGCGCCGATCTCACACCTATTATTCTGCTATTACTCACTGATACGGATTTCATCGCATTTGGCGGTTGGCTGTCGCCGTAGTATTAGTTGCGATTTAATACTACTGCTACGCTATTGGAGAACCGTAGCTTCGCAGGGCTGGGGGGCATTCGGAAAGACGTTAACCTTGCTAAATATTTAAATGTTATTGAAGACAAATAGACATATTTATTGTATGAGTAAATCAAGTTAACTTTAAGCCGTGCAAGGCCAATGACGACACTTATGCTACATGAATCTGCCACATACCTACAATGCAACTTGCGATTTACTTACGGCGGCGATATGGCGTAGTAGGTACATGCGGCGGCGAAGCATTATGATGTGCCGCGAATGCGTTAATATTTACTTATCATTACTTCCTAATTTGCATTATTTTTAAGGTTAGGTACCTTGCCGGCCGCACTGCGCGCTTGGCGCCTAGTTAGTCGCTTAGCGTGCGCAGTACAGCCGATCGCGAACATTCAAGAACGTTCGGTTTACTAAGTTACTCGCTAGGCGACTCGCTAGGCTCTAGGCGCCAAGCAAGCCGCCTGCCTGTGCGGACGTAGCCTTATGGTGTGACTGTCTGTCCGTCTGTCACAACTATGTATGTTTCTCAGGAACTTCTTATGCCATCGAAATACTTGTTAATACTTAAGCTAATTCAAGTGTATTGAAAATTAAATATTAAAGTGACTTTTCACATAACAGATATGACGTGATTAAAAGTTTAATTACAGATACAGATTTTTTCCAAGTGGTAAATTTTTGATGTAATTTGGTATACTACGTGAACATTTTGAATATATTAAATTATTACATGTTATTAAAATTGATGTAAATGTTATTACAAGTTGATTTATTATTTTTAAAATCATTAATAAACGGACACCAATAGTAAAACAAAATTGTTAAGTAAAATTTTTTATCATTATTTTGACGCAAACTTTCAGCCAAAACCAAACAGGTGACTATTTTCACGCCTGTTATTGTGAGTTTAGGTGTTAAGGCTTTCTTATTGCAGCGAAACTACAAACGCGACACAAAAAATCCGATAGGCGGCGCAACATTATCGTAATTCTCCCCAGTAACAAACACAATTACATTTTACACACACTATCTCACTTTACTGTGACAGGTCACTGACCTCGTTTTTTTTAATGATTGCTGTA
The DNA here is from genome assembly GCA_951800055.1 of Cenopis cana. Taxonomy (NCBI): domain Eukaryota; kingdom Metazoa; phylum Arthropoda; class Insecta; order Lepidoptera; family Tortricidae; genus Cenopis; species Cenopis cana. Next base: position 7,481,505 of record OX637476.1, on the reverse strand, counting down.
ACTTAGAATTTGAATATGTGACAGACCTTCTTTGTCAAATTAACCAGAATAAGCCAGAGTGGCGCACGTGATAATTAGGTTGTCAACCATTTAAATTTAGAACAGATTGTTATGACATTCACGCAAAAGAGTGTAGACTTGTCATTGCATATCTCTGTCTCTGTTGCGCAGTTTTGACAGATTTCACTTAACTAAATAAGGGCTAAATTTTATCACGACGACACAAAAAGTCAAAGTTGCAAGCCACAAATAAGTAGCTTAATTTCAACCACTAAGCCAAGTACATTGTGGTGTAATTAGTAATCGCTTGCTCTCTAAAGCACAGGTCGCAGGTTCGAATCTCAGGCAAGAGCAAGTGTTTTTTTTTGTAATTTTTAGAGCATATTTAATTATTGAGCGTTATTTTGGTAAATAAATATTTTGTACTTTTTTTATTTTATTTAGAAAAAGATTCAACATAAATATTTTGCCCTGCTAATAAAAGCTTACAACTTTATTTATTAGTTCTTTATCTTATATCTTTAAACGAGCAATTCTTGTATATTTATTTATTTATATGTCTATTTATATATTTATTTCGGAGATCTCGGAAACGGCTCTAACGATTTTGATGAAATTTGGTATGTGGGGGTTTTCGGGGACGAGCAATCGATCTAGGTAGGTCTCATGCCTAGGAAAACGACGAGCGAAGCTCGGTCGCCCAGATATTCTTATATCTTTAAACGAGCAATTCTTGTATATTTATTTATTTATATGTCTATTTATATATTTATTTCGGGGATCTCGGAAACGGCTCTAACGATTTTGATGAAATTTGGTATGTGGGGGTTTTCGGGGACGAGCAATCGATCTAGGTAGGTCTCATACCTAGGAAAACGCCGAGCGAAGCTCGGTCGCCCAGATATTCTTATATCTTTAATCTTATATCTTTAAACGAGCAATTCTTGTATATTTATTTATTTATATGTCTATTTATATATTTATTTCGGGGATCTCGGAAACGGCTCTAACGATTTTGATGAAATTTGGTATGTGGGGGTTTTCGGGGACGAGCAATCGATCTAGGTAGGTCTCATGCCTAGGAAAACGCCGAGCGAAGCTCGGTCGCCCAGATATTCTTATATCTTTAAACGAGCAATTCTTGTATATTTATTTATTTATTTATATATTTATTTCGGGGATCTCGGAAACGGCTCTAACGATTTTGACGAAATTTGGTATGGGGGGGTTTTCGGGGACGAGCAATCGATCTAGCTAGGTCTCATGCCCGGGAAAACGCCGAGCAAAGCTTGGTCGCCCAGATATTTATTCTTTATTTATCGTATGGCCTTTATTTCGAACCGTGAGATCTTCGAGAAGACAGTACGGTTCATAAATCCATCTTAAATAAAATTCAAGATTTATTATATAATTTATTATAAACATAAAACATAAGACTCAGGGATTATAATGCGTGCAACCACAGTGCGTCTACAACAGTTTGTAGCCTGTCTCTCAATAAGCTGAGAAGACGTTGATAATTATGTCAGTTCCCCGCATTTCCTCCCATATTTCATTGCAGTATCTATTGCTTGAATTGCTTCTTTGGTTCTTTCATGGTGATGATCCCACTTGTGGTGTACTGGCGTTATGAATAAATGATGGCGGGTAGTTGCTCCTACCAAGGTGACAGCAGTCGCACGGCTCGCACTTCACTTGACATCGACCAGCTGTGGAGCGAAGGCAGGAACAGCTGACCCAACGAATAGCCTAAAATGTTGGTTTTATTTAATACCCCGAGCGACCCAATTGGAGGACATCACACTGGCGACGAGTTATGTGAGTGAACTTTAACCCTCCGTTAAAAACAAAAGAAAAAATAAATAAGGTAAAACCTGCATAATGAGTGGTATGACCACCTGAAACAAAACGTTGACAAGGAAGGGATGGAGTAGACAAAGAACCCAAAACGCGAAATATAAGGAAATTAAGCAATGACGGAATTTACTTAAACTGTGTGTTTACTTGTTTAGCTACCCGAAGTAATTAAATTCTATGCAGTTTTAACAGCGAAGAGTGTATAAATTAACCTCAATTGTTGCGTTGGATTACAATTTCAATGAAATATTTGGGTTTAACTATTTGTTGTTTGTTGAAATAACACGTCAACTGAAGGGAGTTTTACATTATTCGCAATGAAAAATAAAAGATTTTAAAATAGAAATACACGGCTACCATTGTTATAACTTACAGTTATTGTCCCGTTGTTAAATATATGTTGTCAAATCAAATAGGGAGAACCAGTGAGTTTGACCCTCGAATACGCATATGTATTATGGACCTCGGTATCAACTAATACTAGGAATCATGCGGTGAGTTGATCACTCATAGATTATGAACCGCACATTGTATTTTTTATTAATTTATTTAACGCATTGCATATTTATGCTACCGATGCGTTATAAAATTTGGATGTAAACTTTGCAACACCTGTCTTTATGGTGTGCTGCGGGGTTCTAAGTAGCACAACGCAGTTGGTATCCAATGTAGGCATTATTCGGATTTCGGAATTAGTAACGTTCAAAGTATTTTTATAAATACAATAATCTGAACATGCCGGCCGGTCTTAAAGCTAAATGGATATTTTTAGCAGAATGTTCTGTCGTTGACTATGCACACTTACAAGTTACAACCGAGTGAGTGACATGATTTTCGATATGAGATTGCAGTTGTGAATAGGTCTATACATACTTAGGAAATCAAATGATATCTACTTCTAATCATTTCCTTGTCAGCGTGAAATACAAAGTTGTCATGGTCGTCAATGGGTTAAACTGGTCAATAAGATTTGGCTACAAAGGCGAGTCATACAATGATTCGTATGAAATCTGCGTCGAAAATTAAATTGAGAGGGAGTCTCAATAAAAACGAAGAAGATTTATTTATGCACATATACCTACATTTTAACAATACAAACAAAATATTGGAAAAAATATACAACAATAATAATAAAAAATATTCTGTAATATTATGCATGTAAATTGGTTGTTTCATACAGGTTGTGAAAATTAAATGCATATTTATACTTCACAATTAACACCTGAATAAAATAAAAAATGTGTGTTAATGAATGTGATAACTTCATGTAATGAATTATATATACTGACTGATCATAAAGTGGTGTTTTACAAAACATGCTATCCAGATTAGTTAACTAAGAAATTATTATGGCAGATACAATATGTGGCGTCATAATATCTATAAAAACTTTGCTGTCCACTAATAAATTAAACACGTTCATACAAAATGCTTTGATTCAATTATAGTTAGTGTATATATATATATATATATGAGTTAATATGGAATCAACTCAACTACATATAAATAAATAGACAACCTAGTCCCAAACTAAGCAAAGGTACTAAATGGCGATATATCTACATGTATGTGCTGGTATACATTTGAGTTAAAATCTCAAATACACTATTACTCAATATGAGAATTTGTAAGAGGTAAACTCACAGGTAATAAAGTAAACTCAGAATTCGTATTAGTACCAAGGGATTTTAATAATAACTCATCTTGAATGGTGAAATGTTCATTAATGTAAAATATTTGTACAAACATTTGTTATACCTACGTCCTACATATCACACGTAGACAGCTAGAGCATATTACATAGGACTGTCCAAAGTCAACATGAATCATCATCAGCCTATCTACGTCCCACTGCTGGGCACAGGCCTCCTCTCATAGATGAGAGGGATTGGGCAGTAGTCCCCACGCTGGCCCAACATGAATAAATCACCTAAAATAAATAAATGAATCTCAGAATTGGGTTTGTGCTAAATATAGTATTTTGTAACAGCCTTAAAACTAAAGGTTAATTATTTCGTCAAAGGACGTTAAATAGTAGTATATAATATGCAATGCAAGAGCAACTTGTAGTGACGTGCCAGGTCGGCTAACGACAGGCACGAGGAAAGTAAATCACGACAGTGATAAACATTTTCTAGTAAGAGTAGGTATATGTGTATGAATACGCCAAAATTTGTGTTAAATCCCGAAGGTGGACAATAAAACAACATTTCCCGAAGGTGGAATACTCATATTCATATGTATATGTACACATTAGTATTGAAAAATAAATTCCGGAAAAGTCCCGAAGGCGGATGATAAAACAATATTTCCCGAAGGTGGAATAGGTATAAGAAATACTTTTATAAAGGTACAAACTACAGAATAATATTAAAATAAGATCAAATATTTATTCTGCAATAATAGGCCAAAAGGGCAAAAGATACCTAAATTAGGTACTTACAATTTAAAGAATCTGAAATTTAATTTAATATATAGAGGATAAAAGTCAACATATTTTCAGAACAACAGATTTAAAAAAGTCAAATGTCATTAAATTAAAATCTTGATGATATTAATTACTTTGTCCTTAGAGTTGTACATGGTTTCTATAGTCATACATATCGGTTTTTCAGAACTGACACCTCAGAATCCGTTGAAACCGCTCAACCAAGTGCAAACTCTTAAAAGTATGTCAGTGTTGAGACCGCCTGCGTGGTCGTGTCGGAGGTTTACCCTGGATTTTCCCCAGGCCACTCCAACCGCACTCCTTTGCTTTATTGGCCTCGGCCTATAAAGCCACAATTCTTTTTTAGAAAAAATACTATTATTCACATATTACTCTCAAGTGTTGGTATAGATATAGATTACTAAGTAATCCAATTTCAAAAGTAAATGAATTTTAAAATTCCTGAAGACTACTGTCTAAATAAAATAATGATCATAATCCTACCACACCTATCTATTTATCATAAATGAAAGTAAATTGATCGAAGGTATCTTTTTATCGATTAAAATCAGAATTAAGGTGATACTTCTCAGAAGTGTCTTGTGGAGGTCTATTAGCAAGGTATGAAAATATAGATTCCCAAGGCTGTTTCCAAGTGGAAAAAATAATAATAAAATAAAACAACGTACCTACCTAACAGTTAGGGATGGTACGAGTAGGTGAATGCCGAATGAGCATGTCTGTGCATATAGTGCATTTAATGCAACTGAAAGTAAAAGGGTTGTATGGTAAAAAGCAAATGAAAATTTTATGGGTAACGACTGTTTCATGTGTTTTACATTAAAATATGTATATTATGAAGGTGTCCTAATTCAAAACAATTACTAAGGTTTACATTATTCAATATAATTAGTTATTATGCAGCATTATTACTATTATAATAAATTACGGCACACTATTCGGTACCGTTAATTCTTCAGCATTTTATTGTTAATGGTAAATGAAATAAAAGTCGGTATAATCACAAAGCGTGTTTTATAAGCCGTTTCATCAGATTTAATTTAAATACCGCAGTGGATGCTGCATTGCTGATATTGTCAGGCAAGCGATGGTACCTATATTCTGACGGCCTAAGGCTGATGTAGACAAGGTGTTGAGAACAAATGAGTCAAAACTGAAAAAAAAACCTGGTACATTCCCATACAACCCGACTTAATCCATAAATGATTATACATATTACAATAGCTTAAAGTAGCCCAACGCACAGCGAGCGATGGACAAAGGCCATCCAAAATGCCTGACTTTCTTAAGCGCTAGTAAAGTAGACATTTATGTGTGTATTATCCTTCATTCGACCTTAAAATATTTTGGTGGAATAATAAGTACCTATTTTGTCTGGTTAAATATCAATTTACTTCTTTAAAAGTAAAAAATGGAAAGGAATAAAAATACCCCAAAAAATAAGGTTTACCGCTACATTGGCGTAGATACCGTGCTGTGCATTGTGTACCGAAAATCCTCAAAACTACATTAACATTTTTAGTTTATAGAATTTACCCTTAATTTCACCAAATTAATTTTAACTGACTCCGAATTCACAAGAAAGTCAGGTGAAATTAAAATAGTAAAAAATAAAATAAACAAGCTATTTAATAGTAGCGTGATAAAATCGTAGGGGTCCGTTGGATGCAGGCAGCCCACGATCGATGCCTATTTCCAGCAGTGGAAGTTTTCGGCGGAAAATAATGATTTGCGTAGAAACAAATATCTATTCAGCTGCATATCTTTGAGTGAAATTAACACTCATAACTTACATTAATAATATAAGACAGAATGTTGAAACATTTAGCAGCCTGAATTCCTGTCTAATCTTTAATGAAACTATTTGTTAACTAAAAAAAAATTAATAAATTTGAAATGTTTATTTCAAAATGATAGTTATTGTTCTACTTAGCTAAATCTTTGTATTTTAAGATTATAATACTAAGTTAATATTTTACTTTTTTGTCTTCTTTAGTAAAAAAATTGTTCCACATTAATGTTCTTATAATGGCCGATAAAAAAAAAAGATGTGAATATGATATCTACTAATATATGGAACAACAACTGTCTAAAATATTATACATAACAGTTTGGGATTATGTAGACGTACATCTTGTTGTATTGAGTGACATTTAAATATTTAATGGACCCTGAGATTATCTAGTTTCTTAGGTTATCCAGGATTATGGTAATGTGTTATTGTTATCCCAGGAGTGACTGAGTAAATAGAATATGATATCATTTTGGTTTAAAAGAGCTACATATGGTATACAAAATTTATTAATATAGAAATTTAATATGTAACTGTACTACTATACATCGGGAAAATGCTGACGGCATTCTGGCACTATGCCGCGAGGTGGATCCCTTATTTCTGATTATTTATATTAATGTCGATTGAAAAGTAATGTTTTCGTTAATTGGACATTTACCTAAGAATTAATTTTAGAGTAAAGTGCTGTCGATAGTGTCGATAGCTATAAAGAGTATATGTATATGTGCAAATTGTTGTTGGTTTAATTATGTACTTTATTGAGTACCCTAGAACAGGGGTCGGCAACCTTTTAAGGCCAAGGGCCACAAAAAATTGTTTATTGGCTAAAAAAAAAAAATTACGTGCCGCGTGTTGCTGACCGCTGCCCTAGAAAATAAAGGTAACAAAGTATGTTAATACTACTGAAAAAAGGGGGATGAGAAGAAGTAGACGGAAGTGGGAAAAAGAGATTTTAACTCAGTGACCAAAGTTGTAATTTAAAGGAGTAATTTTGGTGTAGACCAATTTATATTCTGCTATGAGAGTGGAGGACAAAACTGTACTGTGTATCTATTGTTTTATGTGAGATTATTGTGAGTTGTTTGTAATCTATTTGTGAAGTAATCTAATGATATAAAACAATTCAGATTTTGTAAAACATGAGGGAGGTGTGGTGTACTGGCGTTATGAATAAATGATGGCGGGTAGTTGCTCCTACCAAGGTGACAGCAGTCGCACGGCTCGCACTTCACTTGACATCGACCAGCTGTGGAGCGAAGGCAGGAACAGCTGACCCAACGAATAGCCTAAAATGTTGGTTTTATTTAATACCCCGAGCGACCCAATTGGAGGACATCACACCACTGTTGAACCATTAAACCCCAAAGATTCTCAATCGTGTTCAAATTTCAGGCGATGGCATTACATCATTACATTTATGCCTGGATGTAGCTGTAGAGTAAACCATTCCCAAGTGACCCGTGCTGTATGGGGCAATTAGGAAAGGCAAAGCAATTAGGAGGTCAGGAAAGTCAGTAGAACAATTTGCAGCATCACTTCGTCCAGTAAATTCACGGAAACATTTGCGCATGATGTGGCTATGAAGTGAAGTTCACCGAAGCCGCTGATCATAGATCTGAGACCGCGACGCCGTCACCAGATATCCTCCCCCACATACTAGCCGTAAGCGGCCAGAATTCCTCAGAGCTTTGGGCCCTTTCTATTTCAGATATTATCCGAGGCATCTTTTCATTTAGATTTGTATTATTCTTTTTTTATCGTTTACGTTGATAGGTATATTGGAATAATTACACAATGCAATAATATCACTTTCATCGTAATACTGATGTCATTCACATTGAACTGCAGAGCAAATTGAAGTCGAATAGCGTCAAAACTTTGGCAGGATTACGGTCCGTTTGGGCATATTTATTTTGTTACAATACGAAGCTCAATATATTTAATAATTTAAAATATTGTATTTGAAATACCAAGCTTGAATTTAATTTGCTAATGTCAGATGTCAAACTATGTGTCAGGCGCTATGAATATACTCACACATAGACATAAAATATACAATATGCTATATGAAGGAGTGTGACCCGTATAATGGAAAAAAATTCCACATTCTAAAAATACTCAATGAAACCTTTTGTAATAAGAGAGGGTTTAAAAAGGAAAAAAATGATATAATGATAAGCTTTATTAGCCACATTTTATGTTTTCCACTATCTCGAATTGTAAAAGTACCAGGAAAACTATTTTAAATGTTTATTCGTCGATATGACTCACCAGTAATTTACCCTGGAAATGTTAATATCATCTAGTTACTGGTATTAAATATGCGATTTTTATAAATGTCAAACTGCAAAAAGTGCGACAGACGTCCGTCCAGCTTGAGGCCCAACGGCCATCTGTCTACTAAAAGGAAGCGCGCAGTTTGCTTTTCTGATATTTTTGAGTTTTGTGAAATATAAAAACATTTAAAAAAAAATTAGCCGTAAAATGCACTTCTTCACATCGTTTCCTATCTATTGATATATTTTACTCGAGTCTGAGTTGGATATATTTTATATACGACTCACAATAAGATCAAAATTTACCTGTTTTTGCGATGTGAGATCATCGAGCGAAGTTTCAAATATCGTGTTTTCAGCCTTAAAATACACTAGACCGACTCTTAAACTATAACATATCTAAATATCCCATCAATAAAGTGAGTATTTAATGGTTTAAAATTGAATGAAAAATACTATGATTTCGAATAACGTGGTCTTAAATATTTAACCAGTAAACTCACTGATTGATGTATCCGTGCCACGGCATGCGGTGGCGTCGTAGTATACCCCTTAACCGCAACACAACCCACGAACAGCCCGCGGAAAGCCCTGCTTCCAATGATTTAATGAATGCCAGCAAGGTGGATTATGCACAGGAGAATTATGACCATGCTAAAAGCATAATACTATACGTAAGTACATTTACGAGTTAAAATGAAGGTGTTCCAACGCTTAGACAAGCGCTTGAGCTGACGATGACGCCCGTAATCCACAAAATACGCCAATCGCAAAGGTTCCTCTTAGTAACATAATGGAAAACCGTGGAATTTAAGCTTCATGGTAAATCCGATTCCTCATGAGACGAAACTTGTACAAAAAATACTGAATGCAGATTTACTTCTATAAATAAATTAAAGTCTCTATAGAATTACGATTAATAACGGGATATTTACCATGTATATTTGTAATATCGCGTTATTAATCGTAATTCTAATGTAAATGACCATGTGAGCTTAAAATCTTATAATATCTCTATAGAGCTAAACCTATCTTCAATATTAAATGCCCTTTCACTTCATGTCGCATAATAGTCTGTGGGACATCAACATCATGTATAGTTACTTACAAGTAGTCTACCAGTCTCGCTTTATATATACGAGTATATATAATTATTGAAGCGAACCGAGCCTCGGGTTGCTGCACTGACTGCTGTAATACTCAGGTTGTATCGTGTTACATTACACCAATTGGTTAAAAATCAGTCGCCAACTTTACGGCTGTGAAAACAAATTTAAGCAACTGGGTTTTTATATAATCATTATAAACTTTTGATATATCAAAGTTAAGGCTCTTCAGAAACCTAATACTGTCTGAAATCGGATAAATTTAGATAAACTATTTAGTGCTACTCAGAGGGCGAAAATCTGTTTAATCACAAAACACTAACTTCACTCTAAAAAAATTAGATATTTGGGTATCAACAAATTAGAATACAGCGTTACTAAAATAGACCAATCAGGAAACAGAATTCAGTTTTCTAAATATTAAGTTTCAGTAGTCCCTCCTTCACAAAAATTAATAGAGTGATTAATTCGTTTGAGCAACGCTTTGAAGCGCTCAATAGAAGGTCAATAGAATTTAACTATTCACGCGTGCCGAGTTGCTTATGTTTCGTAGTTTTGAATGTGTCAAAGCCGTTTAAAAAAAACATGTCCCCTATACATATGTTCGCGGTGGAACTTATATATTATGGGTGGATAATCTTTGTTTATTTATTTTCTCGCATTGTACGTGAAAATTAGAGTGAAAATAATACTAATACTATTTCATAATACTATTTCATATTTTTTCTGATGCCTTAAACCGCAACAATTTTATTTCATAGCATTAGCAAAAGTCGCAAAAAGGTTAAAAAAAAGTATTAAATCATTATAATATAACAAACAAGTGATTAAACTAATAATAAAAATGACATTCAGCGATTAAATTACTGAAAAACTTCCTTGGTTAGCTTGTGAAGCTATAAAGTTTACAAAAAATAGGTTAACTGCGAATGTCAAAAGAGGTTTTGTATGGAAATTGAACCACCTTAATATATAAGTATTGATAAAACTAGTAAGTTCATCTCTTAGGAGACTGTACGGCAGAAAGCAGTACTTGACAGTCCAGTACTCATAATGAAGTATGCACCTGTAGGTACCTCACCAGCACGTGCTTATGGCGGTGTTCCACTATCGGGGCCCCCAGCCTCGCCCGCTTCTTTATTTACATGCTCCATGTTTGCGTCCTCCGCGCCCATAATAAACCGCCGTCAAATATTTACTCCTAAATTTTTAAATAAAAAAGTCCCTATGCTTTGGCTAATATGTAACACTATTAGTATTACTCATCCAAACTAGACCAGCACAAAAAGCAAATAAAGTTTTCTTAATACAACCACGGTGGCAAACAAGCGTACGGTCCACCTGATGGTAAGTGGACATCGCAGCCTATAGAAGCCCGCAACTCCACAGCAGTCACGAGCGCGTTGCTGACCCTTTATAAAATTTGAGGATTCACTGTGTTGACAGCAGAAGAGGCAAATGTAAGTTCTTCGCTCTCAACACAGTGCATCTTTGGAAGCTCTGGCAACTTTGCTCACCTCTAGGAACACGACACCTGTAGCACAGAAAGACGTAAGTCTAGACTGTTAACAAATCCCCGCGAGGCAAGCCAAACGTGCCGACGCTTGGCCATCTCCTTCCATCGCACGCGCATCACTCGCTACATCACTTTCTATCGCATTGAAAGTCACCCGGCGGAGGACCTTTGAGTGGCGCGATGACGTCACGCGAGTGAGTCGCCCCTGCCTGAAGGTATAGTAAATAATATTGTTATTCTGCAAGGCGGAGCCAGTGCAAAGCAGGCTAGTGGGGCTGCTCCAAATTCGCATTAAAATAAAGTGAAAAAGATGTTTAAGGCGCTTGTATACGCAAGCACTCCCCATACAAACTTTGTGCAAGTTTCTCTTCGCTTGTGTTTGCATTACACTTATGATTTTTGGTCAGTACGCTTATTTTTTAGTTAGCTAGAACCTCAAGAAAAAAAATTATTATTTTATTTTTAAATTTTTTGTTTTTTTTTTTGATTTTTTGATTTTTTTTGCTTGACATTCTTCGTATATCTAATATTAACAAGCAAAAAAATATATATGCGGGAGTGCCAAAACTGACGAATAAAACTTGCACAGAGTTTGTATGGAGAAGGCCTTGCGTATACAGGCACCTTAAACTGAGGATTTCCATATATAAGTATTACTCGTTATTGCGCACCTCAATAAATTAAACTAAGGTTATATAAAAGGTAACAACCTAAAAGTATCGGTAAACAACAGGCGCTAATCGATAAAAAAATTCGATCTCCCCCAGACAACCTCTGAGCAATCAACCGTTGGCTTTACTTATGGCAGCATATATTTGCAATACAGTTATTTATTTTATTTGTAATTGATATGTACGTAATTTCATAATATACCTAGTATAGTCAGCAACAGAGAAAAGGTACCCCTTCATAAAAGTTTTGTATGCACAGGGGTCCCTTTTCTCTGTCGCTGACTGTACATAAAACCTGGCGATAGTGACTCCACAATTTATTAATAATTCAAATAAAAAGAGTACGTCATTATTCATTAAACGCCCCAGATCGTGACGTAAAATATGCGACGGAGAATAATATCCGCTACTACCTAGTATTGAACTTTTAAATCTTTTTGCGCTTCGCTAATTGTGGCACCGCCTAATCGGATCCGCTTCCGTGTGCAGATTCCATTATCTGGAGGATCGTGTCCGCCGCCCATACATATTCATATTACGCTTGCCGACTCGCTTGCGACTGAATCAGTGCCGTTATGCACTAAATACTAATCTCTGCGTTTTTATTTTTAACAATAATTGTATTGTATGGATGGCCAACATCAAATATCTATAGATTAATTGAGCCATTCTTTTTTTTCCAAACTTTTTATAAAATGTATCTACAACTCGAAATACTTGACTCATTTAATATTTTTGTATTATGTTTAAGAAAGAGCTTTAATTAGAGTACCTATAACTTTCGATAGCTTTGGCTACTATCTATAATCAAGTGTAAATATTCATAAACGAAAAATTCAGTGGTTCGTAACGTCTCGTCTCCTCAATTTGTTTATAATGTAAATAATATATATCTATGTAAGTAGGGTTACCGTTTGTTTTGCTGACAAAAGTTACAACGAATTTGTGTCTCGCAGAGTTTTCATTTCATTGAAAACATTTTTTTTTCTCAAAATATCATAGTTCTAACCTAACCTACTTTTCTGGTAGACCTTTGAAATGCAGTATCTGAAAAGTAAACGATTTCAAAAAAAAAAGGGTACTTTACCTACCTTAACCCAAGTTAAATAAATCTATTTAAACTGTACCTATTTACGAGTAAGTCGCTCACTTAACATGCGTAAAGGAATTCAAGATTTAATTCTAGGGGACATGGACAACGTACCTGTAAGTTCATGGGGGAGAGACCTGTCCATCCCACTATACGACGCCAAAGTGAATTGTAATTGCATTACGAATAAGATTCTAATTATACCGCAATGTTAAATGGGGGCTCTGCTGCGACGCCACTTCACTCCAAACTTCGGCAAACAAACTTTTTAATTAGTCTGCCAGGACAAACAAGCTGTGTCGTTCTAGTTTCTTCGATACATTATGTAAGTACTTGCTTTCCTTCGAATAGAACTCAGCAACTTGCTCAGTGTCTGTTGTAAATGATTTATTAGACCAAATATATTAACTTAGGGGGACGACGGCTAAATGCAGCTGTTTTCCAAAATACGCGTTTTAGCATGTGTGATTCCAAAAGTAATTTAATTAATTAACAACGTTTTAAAATTAATGTGTATTGTCACTTGGGTCTCAGTTTTTCTGACAAATTCACTTTTAAGTTCATATAATATGCTATACACATGTACACTGCTAGCCGGGATTTGACCCAGGTAACAGTAATAGATACCTATGCTAATTAATACCGAAGGGAATAATTTTGCTTCGTCTTTCATTATTGCTGCTGTAACTACGTTTTTGGTTTCAATCTCATCTTAGCAAAATAAAGAAACAGATGAATGTACAATAAACCTAATTGATCAGTCTGTGTAAATAATGATCATAATGAGTAATTGGGTTTATTTCTTCGATATGCCACGGAATTAATCGTCTGTAAATCTAAATTTAACATGTAATGTAGGTACATGCACCTGCAGGAGCTCATCACAGCTCACTTTCCACACTACATACGAGTACTAAACTTTTATTAGGTAGGTAAATTCCAAAACATGAACGAGGCGGTAATAGAGGTAAAACATTGATCGAGCTACTCAACGTCGCAGGCATGTTTACTATTCATTATAACATTTCATCGTAAGACAAACACCCTCTGTTATCTATTATGTTATTAGATTTCCGGCATAGTCGTAGCGAGTGTACGCCTACGTGGTTAATTCAGTTGGCTAGACACATTGTCGACCATTATGATCTTATGATATAATTCCTGTTTTAACACAGAGGAAAAGAAAAATAAAAATGCCTTTTGAAAATGCTATAACTGCAGATTTAGCTTTTGTTTATCACGATTACAGAAATAGGTATTGTATTTTAACACTGAGGTGTGCAATTTTATATTTTCCATTGCATTATATAGGACTTTCATTATAAAGGGATAGATGGAATGTTCTGTTGGACACCATTATAGTGTTTAATAAAGCACTAAACGGAAATAAGGGTATGTAGCTATCCAGTGTTAATTGTGTCGCGTCAGCGACAGAGCGAAGTGGCAAACGAGGGGAGTTAGTACTTAATCACAGTAGATACTATAATAAAGTACCTAATAATCAGCATTACTTTTGTCAGTACATTAAAATCTCGTAATAAACACGTTCATACGTACAAGCAAGCGTTACGTCCAGTACACCACAAATACCTGAGAATTAGTGTTGAATGGCGCGTTACACTTGAAAGGCAATCTTTCGAGGTACTGGTCATGATAGGTGTACTGTGTGCACGTCGCAGGCCGCGAGAGCCGACTGCCGGGCGCCACAATTACACCAGCCCCGTAAATCATAAACATCAACCCTCCATTTAATCCAAATAGTCCCTCGTTAGAGCAGCCTGCGTCTAATTTGTCTCCTGTAACTGGAGATTAATTTATTAACATTAATTACATGACAATAGCTATTGCTTTAGTTTGTGACTTTCATGGCGTTTCTGTAGCAGATGAAAGGATTGTAGTCAGGCACTGTACTATTATTAATCATATTTCAAAGTTGTTCGTTACTCTTAACAAGGTATTTTGAAGGCCAAGTGAATTAATTTAAATACAAATATATATATATATTGCCCTGATATGTCTCAGTTTTAGATCCGCTAAAAAAATATGATGATTGACAGACTCAATATAGCCTAAACCACTGGAGGCATAACCGTTAACTTGTTATAATATAATGATACCCCACCAAAATACCACCCCCAACAAACGTTAGAAAGGTTAATTCGCAAATGAATTCAACAAACGCTCACTTTTGACATGTCCACCGAAAAGACGCGCACCTAAATCTGACAATGACCCAAATACGTATATTCCACATAAGTACATCCCTATCCAATTAAATAGAGATCTAGAGTCGTTTTCATCAGGCGCATCAGTTACGGGTTCTAAAATATCAGTGCACTGAAATACCCTTGTATTGGTGCACGTCGATATTTCACGCGTACGAAGCACTTTATTTTGAAACGGGAAATATTTCCAAAGTGCTATCAATACATTTCATTCAATTAGCATGAATTTTAGTCCACTACAGAGCTTCCGTTTTTGCCCGTATTTTTATTGCGATGCTTAATTGTCGGTGGTCAAGCCTCGTGCGTATTAAAAATGACAGATATTTATTTCGAAAAATGACTATAAAACTTTCAAGTATACCCCACTTTGTCACTTTGTTATGTATACATAAGTCAGTAAGTATCCCATCAAAAACATTACATGTAAAAAGATGCCAGTCTCGCAACACAGTTCTTCTACAACAAAAAAGTAATGATATGTAATGTTAAACCAAGTCGGTTATATTTTAGTCAATAGCACCGGAGGGGTGTCCACAGAACAAGATTTCCACCGACTTGCATCGGCATTACTTTATTTTTTTAAATATATAGACTGACTTGGCCATCGCACACAACGCTTTACTTATACATGTGTATCGCTCAAACTCGCTCAAGCTGCATTCATTTAATTAGGAATATTTTAATCAGCTGACGATTGTTCTTTTGCCATTATGTAGCCGTGCGATGGCCAAGCCATTTTATATATTTAAAAAAATAAAGTAATGCCGATGCAAGTCGGTGGAAATCTTGTTCTGTGGACACCCCTCCGGTGCTATTGACTAAAATATAACCGACTTGGTTTAACATTACATATCATTACTTTTTTGTTGTAGAAGAACTGTGTTGCGAGACTGGCATCTTTTTACATGTAATGTTTTTGATGTCGAAAATTTCTGCGTTCTGGTCTTATCCAGAGGTTCTCAAATAGGGGCCTGAAAATGCGGCGAAATGGTTCCAGTAAAGGATGGTACGGCAGTGTTTGCTTCGCGCTCGACTTGGCGGGGGCACTGCCGTGCCCCCAGATAACTAAAACACATAATACTGAAATCAGTATTCCTTTAGCATATTATTGCTAAAGGAGATGCGCAACAATAGCCAGAGACAGTGTTTTTATTTCATGTTTACAGTGATATACCCTCGTTAACCTTCTGGAAATAACGTATTCAGATTACATTATTCATCATGTCAGGGAATCAACACGCATGTTTTTATGCGCACAAAAGAGCGCGATACGTTCGAGCGTTTACATTTTGCACGCTTTTAAATAAAGGGCGAGGGCAAAACGGTGCTGATGGTTGTTTGGGAATTGCGGAAAATTGCCTGCGGAAAAATTGCGTAGAGAAGCGCTGGCCACATGGCGCGCGACGATACGGCCTACATAACTGATGACTTTCCGATGGCTATTCATTCGCGAGCCGCCGGCCACCGGTCGCCGCCCGCCTTACCACCATACATAAATTCATGGCGTCGCTCGTGTGCTCAAGCGTAAAACAATTATAGCCGCGTATTATGATAAAAAATTGGCGCAGACAAGCCCAGGGATTGCATTTTTTATTATTTTTTTATATGGAGAGCCAACAGCTTTTATGACATGACAACACTTTAACATATGTATTTTACTACAATTGAGCATGTTGCTAGCCGCACCAGTATGTATACATACATATGTAGGTACATACATTGAACTTGATATTCTCTGAACAGTTTAGTATAAGGTGTAGTTTACACCTTTGGATGGAAGGTCAGAAGGGCAGTCCCATCCGTAAAATCTAGTGCCTACACCAAATCTTGGGATTAGGTAGCGGACCGCGGACATATATCCTTCTTTTTCTCTGTGTTTGTCTTGTCCCACAAAACGGTTTACACAGTTTGACTGTGGGATCTGAGTCTCTTCGGTAACTAAGTTGAGATTAATTACTATGTATATTTATACATTAATTACTTATATTATTTTATACTATTGTCTACTATGCTATCCATCTTTTAAATGTTGCTCTATTGGCCTCCAGTCGGATATCTGCGGGCACGCAGTTTAATATGTAGGATAAGCGTTTCCGAAGGCACGGCTTGGCTTGGCAAGGCTTGGACAAGACCAGCTATGAGGACCGAGACAGGTGGCGTACGTACTTTTTTTCTAACCTGACTGTCTGTGGCTTTATAGGCCGGGCCCAGTAAAGCGACAGGAGTGCACGGTTGGAAAGCAGGGGAAACCTCCAACACGACCACGTGGGCGGCTTAAACCCTAGAATACTCTAAGAGTTTGCGCTCCATTGAGATTGGTTGAGCGGTTTCATCCGAATCTGAGGTGTGAGTGGAATCCAGTTACTGGGAGTTTTGTCGCTGGTTCACTAATGATAGGATCATAGTATTGTTAAACTTCTGTTAATTGCAGATACAGGGTTTACAACTTACACTATCAAGTTAACCTATTTAATAAGAAGCCATCCGTTTTTTCAATTATATTTGAGCACGCCCGGTTCGCTGTTTTTAAGGTTTTTTTAAATCCTTGATTACTTTTCTTTATAAAAATAAAATTTGCAGGTGAAATGACCTCTTTAGATTAAAAGTAGGTAGTGCATCTACAGGGCCGATTATTTTGTTCCGCCCTGTAAAGGTTGGGTTTTTATTATAAGAGCAAAACTGTAAGATAAACTACCTACTGGTCCTTTATTTAATTGAACTACTTGTTTGCTTCAAACATGAATGATTTTAGTTTATCCAATACAATAAAGGCACGAGTTTGTAAGTCCTTATTAGTAGGTAGTACTTACCCAAACTATAAAGTTTGGTTATATTGTAATAGCTGGGGAACGAAGATTGGAAGTAACAAGACAGTGTTCGATTGTTGCCAGTAAACCAATTAAAAAGTTGAGGGTTGATCGGTGACTGCTCGAGCTATTGATGTATTAGCGCGCGTCGTAAACTTGGGTAAATAATACTTCAAGTCCGCAGTGATATCAAATTAAGTAAAAGTTTTGCCCGAGTTATTATAGTGCCACAAATTAATTTAACTGAACTACATCATGCATGTCTTTCTTATGGTTCAGTTGTTTATACTACTTATTTATTATCTCTGTTTCACCTACTCATGTCAAATTTTTCTGTTATGTTTCCATCACCCAAAGGTTCTCTGGAAGAGATCGCTTTTTAGCGATGAGACCTCATGTTGTCTACCATCAACATGTTTAATTGTAATATTGTATTTCTTTGTATATTTTTATTGGTGAACAATTAAGAATATTTGTATTATTTGTTAAACAATCGATTGATTTAAACTTATTTTCAGTAGGTATTCATGAGAAGGAAAATTAACAAATCGCAAGCATGTCACTCGTACATCTCTTTAAGGCTGAAAGTTGTTCAGGCGGTCCGGCGTCGCAAAATGCGCGGTCCACTCATCCAAACAGTGGCTCACAAAGCAACGGTTACGGCCATTCACCCGCTCCGCTGAACCGTTTTTCCACCGTCGACCTTTAAATTGAAACAAAATCATTCGCGCCGCCCAATTTGTTCTACTCACATACCATTTGTGATACGGACATGAATATTGATAGGTGCAACTTTACTGATGCTCTTGGCCTCTTATGTGCCATGAGTTACAACAGAATATTATTATTGTGTGTGATCTGTCTGTTTTTTGTTTTGTTTCATGTTCATGCAAAGTAGCAGAAAACTTTATTTAGGGATAATACTTGAATCCTGTTCCGCCTGTTGTTACCTACTAGTTTTTAAGATTTTTTTGTAACGATCATTTAATTATGGTGCAATAAAGAAAATGTATTATTATTATAAATACTGTACAGATTAGATTAACGAATATTGTTCACCAGCAACAAAATCTTTTTTTGTCAGTGAAAAACTTTTATTTGACTTCACGTTACGACTTAATAGGCTTGTGTAGTTTAATAATTACAATTTCCGTTGCACTGCGTAACAATACAACACTAGCTATAAAACTTTCTTCCTTGGGGAAAACCAATAAAGATTTTTTTTGGTTGAACATATTATAGTTATACGTTGGAATATAATTGATCCATATCTACACGACTAAAAAAAATACTTACGAAATAATGATTAACACAACGATCTAAGTTAAAAATAGCACCGGCAGCGTACCATTAGATTTTAACGAACGCACTTACGATTAGGTACAGACTGTTTGGCGTACTTATACGTGTAATACGTATTTATGGGACGTTAAAATATTCACATATTATGAATTAGGGGTCTCAATCAAATGTATAAATTAAGTGATGTAGGTATATACACTTACACACCTATATCATGACATGTACAATTTTTTACATTATCTTATCAATAAAATGAGTATGAGTATAAATGAAGACCTTTTAAGAACAAACTTTTATATCTACTTCCGCTCTTAAAAGCTTAGGTATTTATTTTTATTCCCGTTTATTGACGCAGTAGACGTAACAGTAAGTGATGGCATGTATATTTATTAGCAGCCAGTAGCTGTGTGGAGGGTACAACCAGCGGGTGTGAAGCAGCGGAGTCTCGGCGACGCGCTCCCTAGGGACGCGCACCGTTCGGGACTCTTTTGATAAATATTTTATTATCTTCGCGATTCTGCAGCTAGTAACTTAATACATACATATTTCAACTTAAATTAGAATATAGTTTTCTTTAGAAGCAGGTTCCTAATAGAAAAAAAAAAACAAATTGTCAATAACTGAAGTTAATAGTAGTTTATGCAACGGTTACATTAAGAGGGTCCAAAACTGTTTTAAGGCCTAATTATGTACAGTTGAATTCATTACGTACTTTATGTATGTACACACATATTTTACACCTATTCTAAGGTGGGTTCAGAAGCTAAAGGGAAATTACCTGACATACAGACCGTCCAACCCACCCGCAGAAACGTTCGGGAACGACATTAAGACTTGACGCACAGCGTCTTCAGAAGCTGTTACCCTAACGTCTTCTGTGAAGGAGGTCCTGTAACTGAGTAGAGGCTGAAAGAACTAGATGTTTTTCGCATGGAGCGACGAAAGTCTCGGCAGATTGCGTCACCAAGTCGTCACTAGAGGCCTACGCTCATCAGTATGCGATGCATGATAAAAAGTTAGCAAAGAAACTATCTGTGAATCTTGCGCTGTTATTATATTCTTTAGGTAATTATTAAAAGTGGCCTAAGTACCTATCATTCACAGTTTAACGCGTTGTCCTACGCTTCGCACTGCATTCGTGTATCGCTTCGCGTTAGCCCAACTTACGTAGGACAACGCGTAAGGATAAAAAATTGCTATCAAGACACCTTGTAAATAAATAATCTTGTTTCAGGTACTTTCGCGTATAGTCTTCAACATTCTCCGGTACGATTATGATGTTCAAATAGCTTTCGAAAATGTTTTTGCTGCAATTTTAAATTACAGCTGACAGTTTTAGGTACGTGACATTCCTGTGGGCATATCAAAAGGGCTAGAAAACAAAATAATTGCAGGTACTTGTAATCCGCATAAACGGTGTCTCCGTTTCTATCAACCTATATAATACAAACATAGAAGACTTTTGTTCTTTCATCTGAGTATGACCTCGTTGATATAGCGAGATTCAACCTATATAATATAAACATAGAAGACTTTTGTTCTTTCATCTGAGTATGACCTCGTTGATATAGCGAGATTCAACCTATATAATATAAACATAGAAGACTTTTGTTCTTTCATCTGAGTATGACCTCGTTGTTATAGCGAGATTAATTTTACAGTGACAAAGTTTTCTTCGAAAACTAGTTTGCGAATAACAAATATTCCATCACGCAACTACAAGCGAGGGCGCGCAGAACAAGCTTGTTTTCGATGCGGCTTCTAACGGTTAAATAAATTAGATAAGACGGGATACACGCTGACGAGGGCACTTAGCAACTTTCTGTGTTGTCAACACTTTTATGTGTGTGTTGGTCCATTACGCTGGTCGACACTTACTAACACTAATGGAATCGTAGATAAATTGTAGAAATCAGATTGTAGTGTTAACTTTTACGAACATTTTAATAGGTTTAATAGATTTATGAGATATATTCGTTTACCAAAAGTATTAAGTATTTTATGTACTTATGTATGTCAATTTATTAGTAAATATTAAGCACACAAGATACACTCACCGGCAGAAAATTTGGCCCAAAAACTTTTCGTGATATCAAACTATAAATTGAATAAATTAGGTAAAGAATGTTTTATATAAAAATGCATTTTTCTAATTTGGGCCAAATTTTCTGCCGGTGAGTATATATAGGTGAAACTACAGTATATAGTAGCACAAATACGTTAAAATAGAGGTTGTTTTCCGGTTAACTTTTGCGCATTCTAATCATCTCTCTTCTGTTTAATAATACTTAACGAATATATTTTTATTTCTAATATTATTAATCCGAGGTAAGACTTTTTTCCCGTAATGTCTGGCTGTTTGTTTCCATTGATCAATCACTGGTACTGGTAAAAAATTTCGATACCTTTATATAGTACCCTGCGTAAATCTGCATACTAGAGATTTCTTTTATAAGTTCCTCGGGAATGCTACCAACCCCTGGAGACTTGGAAAGCGCACGCGGAATATTGTCTGCTTGCCTCGCTTTTTAAAGCTTGGTCGCTTCATTTAATCAAGACAACTTAATACACTAAGGCGACTTCCTGATTTGTCGGTATGGAGGCAGTACGATATGAGAAAAGTGTCAAATGTCAGTGTCAGCTGTCAGTCGACGCGGTACCATTTTTTACTACGCCCCTACATTTAAATGAGTGTTTCCTGACTGGCGCGGGATGCGCGGAAGCGGGACGATGCGAAGGCGGTACTGCTCTGCTTCTGCGCATGATATTACTACTGCGCAAACGTAATACTGACACTATTATGTCAAGTGAGAATCTTTGCGACGTCAGTAAGTTTACGTCAAAGAAGAAAATGTCACATATCGATCCCGCCCCGCCAAGTCAGGAAGTCGCCTTAGTTGATTGATACTATAACTTGAATAAATGTAGGTATATTTTTGAATAAAAACATATTCATATTGCACTTGTAATATAATTTCTACCTGAACAAATAAGAACAACATGACTAAGTTGATTGATACTATGACTTAAATAAAAACATATTCGAATTGCTCTGGTAATAATTGCCGTCTGAACAAAAAAGAACAACACGACCATTATTGCAGTCGGTTTAGTTAAATTATGTGTATTAGGATTAAATAGGTACTTACATTATCTGAAAGATAATAGAAAGGGTTAACCCATACACTGCGCATGGGATAATATCGCGGTGAAATGCTAGGTCTAATACCTACTACCTTTACCTCTACCTCTACGGCTACGGCGTAGCGCTACGACTGCTACGAGTATAATATGTAGTTTATATGAATAGGGTCATATAATTGCAAAAATCTGGCAAAGTTCGATTTAGTAGTAAGGACGGTTTTAATATCTATTCCGATTAGATTCAGTGTCAGGAAGGAACGCAGATAGCGTCGGCGGAGTTGGAAGGAAATATTAGATGGATCGGGCTTCGAATACAAATATGGGGAGATAGGGAAATCGGATTCGCCGGGGGTCCCAGACGTGTCGTATTATCGGACTCTTTTTGTTATACAATGCTAACACGTTTAATAACATGGTGGCCTTTATTAATCTTTAAATAGCATGAGTATACTTTATTCAATAATTCATTTCATAAATGCAATTATTTCTGACCAATTTACATACCTATCGGTATTGTTGTTTTACAGTCGTTATTGGGTTACAGATATGGATTTAGGTTAGTGTTTTCGTCGAACTTTTGTATATTCGAGAATATATGACACTTTATTGCTCATTCATTAGAGAAACATTTACGAAAGAAACATAAAATACGTTCCAGATTACTTTCGAAATCTTTCCTTCTTAGAGCAAGGTGAACATACACTTGACTCTTTTAAAAAAATCATTCCATCAAAAAAGACATCAAATATTCTATTCGAATACTTTTTGTTTGTATTCTAATATCGTTCGACAATTAAATTCCTGTATGTGCAGCTGTCATAATACTCATAATAGTGTCAAGTCAGAATACAGCAGTCAAATAACACAAAATACCGATTGACACTTATCTCATTATGCAATTAATTCTTAGAATTTAGGTGAACTTAAAGAAAGGAGGGTATGAAATGAGCAGCAAGTAGGCAAGTAGCAAGGCTTGAGTCTATAGCAGGTTGCGGTGCGGCCGCACGGCGATATCTACGGTCGGTCGCTCTGGCGGCGGCGGCGGCGGCGGCGGCTGGCGGGCGGCACGGCGGCCGCGCCCGCTGAATTGTTCGCTCACTAATTAAATCTCGCCGACGACATCGCGGTTTCAAACCGACAGCCTCTTAATTATTGTTTCCGCTCTTAACATCTGTCTTAATGTCACTTTCAATTTAATTTAGAAATTCTTCAGCCCTGCGGTATAAAAGTTTATTACGACACTTGATTACGAACGTAAGTAGTATTCTGGAAGGGAGCAAAGGAAAGCGGCTAAAGATATAGATAGCTCGTAAGACTGGAAAGTTTTACTTCTCTCGCCGTTACATATACAAATTGGTTTCTGAAGCTACAAAAGGAGCACACGCCCGCGCCTTTTGGACGGCCCGAGGGCCGAATACAAATTAAGAAGTAAACTTCGTTCTCAGCAAATTGGTTAATGTGAGTAACGTCTGGATTTGAGATAGTTCCGGAAACTTCGTCTGAATCGTGAAAACCATCTTCAATGTAATGTTTTCTCTAATAATAATTAGTTAATTACTTTCTGCAAATATAAAAAAAAATTATGATCGATTTTTCAATAGCTACATAAAATTACCCGTCAGTTAAAATTATCGCTGCCACTTTCTAATTTCATATGAACGAAAGAGACATAGCTAACATTTATCTGATAGATATTTTTATCTGGGGAAAGTTTAAATATTCTAATAATACACTGACGAGCAAAAATAAAGGGTCGGTTACAAAAATGTCGATAACTACTAACTACTATTAACAAGAAAATGTGTGTTATGAATAAAACTCTTTACTTAAATAACTTTACCCGAAGAAGCTATCACAACGGGCTTTGTAGTTATCGTCATTTTTGTAACTGACCTTTTATTTTTGCTCGTCAGTGTATTAACTAATATGACAAATATAATTAATTACTTGCCGGTCAAATTAGTGTGCTATACGAGGTGGATATTTATACTGTACGTGTACTTTAAACATTAAGAATGGTTCTTTGAAATTAGTACTCATTTGGGCGGGCCGGCGCTGCGTCGAACGCCTTTTTAATTATTTATGCGCTGCAGGCAGAATAAGGAACACATTTGCTTCGCTGCGCCAAAATTAAAAGACGAGAGAGAACGTTTGCAAGGTCTAATAAATCTACCCCCTTAGGATATTTGATTAAGCTAAAGTAATTTAAAAGAAATGAAATAAAATGTATTCATTTACCTAAAACAATTAATAACCTAGAGGGTCCAGGAGGCTCTTACAAAAAATATAATATTTAGAATCTACATGCAGACGTATATCAATTTATGCTCCATCCCAACTAATATTGAAGCACAAACTTTAGTAAATTTTACTCATTTGCTGCCAGCATGCGGCTTTGTCTAGTGGCTGATGTTAAGTGGTAGGTAGCGAATGCGGAATCTTATCCACATCTACGAGTATGATTGTTTAAGCATGTTCTCGGTAGAAATAACTACTTTTACGTAGGAAAAAAACAAGGCTGTGGGTTATATTCACGGTTATATTTACGCTTTACACATTAACTATTGAACTACAGTACAGTACCCGTCAGCATAATGATAAAAACTGGTCCACCTGCACTGACAATGAGTTTTAAAAACAAATTTTAAGCCATCCGCTACCGAAGACTGAGATCCCCGGCCGGATAACAAAAGAATGTTTTGTTTTTTTCGCTGGGAGAGGACGGATATGAGATATTTTATGGGTCGGTACTGCAATTAGCTAATTAAAGTGCAAAAATCTCCACAAATTCTTATTTCTCCTTATTACCGATTTGTAAATTTAAATTAGCTCCATGCATCTTTAAAAATTCGCAAACCGATGGAAGCAGGGGCGCGCTGCGATGCCGGCGGGGCGCAGTTGGTACAAAGGGCCACGGCGAACGGAAAGTTTTAATATACCTTCGATTGGATCCAGCCGCAGCCAAGGAAGGGACGAAGCATTGAAAGAAAATGTTTTGCTATTGAACACGAATACGAATAACGAACGATATAGAAATCGACTAATACCTTTTTTGAAGGAGTCATCGAAATGTCTTGTCGGTCCCAGATTTTTAACGAGTTCTATTTTAATTATATTTGTATGCTTAATATTCACTGAACATGAATGTATTCGTCTTTAATGTTGCTTTGTTGTACATTTTCGAATACTAGACCAAATTAAACTTGTAATTATGGAGATAGGTCCAATCTAAATCTGTCAATGGCGTTCTTTTAGTTTGTATGGGACAAGTTATTTAGTTAATGGAGATCCTCCGGGGTTTCTCCCGTACACACGTAAAACATAAACACCCTTTCAAACGAAGACACATGCCAAAGTGATAAATAAAACAAATAAATTTGAACGGCATTTTAACAGAAAAGGTTTGTTGAATGTTTATGAATAATAATACATCATCCTCGTTATTATTATTATTATTAGTCAGAGATTACGTTTCGGCTGTCGGACCGCGTCGGTAGGGCACGAGGGTGCGACGAGCGCACGGAATGGGGACTCCAAATCCATATTCGATCAGCGGGTTCTGAGCCGATCTGACAAGCCGCCGATCTGTTTTGCATTTATATAAACAGCTCTTACCTTAATATTCGTTGCTGACAGACACATTTTGACATCGGAGGTGTCTTTTACGAGTTTATTCTGCAGAAAAAATATTTTTATAAAAATGAGGAGGTAAAGTTTAGTGTAAGTATTGCAAATTTAAGGCTGGGTTTACTACTTTTGAGTTTTTTAAAACCATCTGAGACATAGAATAGTGTCTTTAATTCTAAAAAAATATATGTGTTACATAAGGATCTTGTATATTCGTAGGGTTTGCGTTGATTAAATGATTGGTTTAACCACTATGTTTAAATGTTTATGAAAACTACGCGCAGAGCTTTTGAAAGTTATATTTGATTTCTCGTTTTTTGTGGTCCTTGCCCGGTTTTGTCTATAAAATAAATGTTTCCTGTCATTATAATTTAGCACCACTTATATAATACACCACAGTCTCCACAGTCCAATCGAGGGCATAAATATGTACACATATTTGGACCTCATTTCAATGGAATAAGGTGAAAAAGTGTATAGGTACTAGGTATTAGTGCTCTTGACTGTACGTATAGACAGGAATAATGTATTGCATTTTTCTCGATCATAGATCATTTTTTATCATATTCATTAATGTAGGTAAGTTGACAACGCGGAATCGTAAAGCAATGTAAAATAATGAAACGAACATAAGACAATTTGATATATGAGCAATAGTAGCGGCTGACAACAGTCGCAGCAGAAAGGCGCGCGAGGGTGCGGAGCCGAGGGCTGGACCTTCATCAAGCGGTTGACTGGTATTAGGGCGTGCAATTGTTCCGCTGCGCCGCATTCCACGCTCTACACAACACATATTTCACACTGTGATTTCACACATTAACACCCTCGTTTGCAAAAGGTGTCTAGCGATCACTTTGATTCAAAACTAACTTTCATTAGAAACGTCAAACAACCCTCGACTCAACATTTTTACCTTATCCGTTTCTGACAAAAGTGTTTGTAGTAATTACACGATCCGTGTTGTTTTAAATTTCCCGACGCAGAATACGTGCCGTAAAAATAATTCGACGCTCCTCCGGGATCGTTTGTAAAACGTCACGCGTAAAACATATTATAAAGCCAATAAAACGTGTTTACAAGGGTGAGTAGAGCTCGGAGTCCCGGCGCGCCCGCGCGATATCCGTAAACATTTTAGCACTGCAATAAATTTAACATTATCCAACTCACGAGACATTCTGTTTTCTTCCGTCCCGGGATCAGTTGGTTAACAGTTGTAATCTCAGCTGACTCGGATTTCCCGCTCTCTAGAAGGAATTATACAATTGTGCGGTATCCGACTTTTTTCCATTCAGATTTACATAATACTTTACTCTCGTGGTTTAGATGACAGGTTCAATAGAAAACTGCGTTATATTTAAGAAGTGCTTTAATATTAAATTACTCATATAGGAATATTTTAACCTATCCTATCTTCAATGTTAGATATGCGATAATTTAACCGACAAGATTATTTCTCATACAAATAACTCCTTCTGCGAATAGCCCTCTAAGTCAAGAGAGTCTGAACAAAACACACTGACCCGGAATTCCGGCGCCGTCAGTCGAACTGTAACCTCAAATTAGCCCGGGAAAATAAAAACCCCTGTTTTGGGGCAGCTGACAGGGGTGCGTGGAGAGGCGCACTCGGAACTTTCGTCAATAGCACATCTGTCTGCTGACGGCGCGTTGTTGTGAAAACATTCTTAAGGCACGTGGTATTCCTAAATTTTTGTCTTGCTCACTCGCTAGTGATACTCGTAGCTCGATATGCTATGTTGTGCTGGCGAAATAGGATTAAAAATTCATAATGTCAAAACTAATGATTATTTCGAAATATCAAATATCTATTCAAATTGTAACTATCCCTTTTTTAAAGAAGCATTAAAATATTACTTATGGTTTAGAAGTATTTGTCAATTTTAAGCTGAGAAGGGCCTTATTTTAGTTTTTAGTGTTTTACAAGATAAGTTTCTTGTCAAACGTTCAGATTATTAGTATTAAGATATTAAACTTCAGCATATATTTATTTCAAAAGTATTCGCTGGTCCATTTCAGATTCTTAGCGTTTCTAAAAAGACCATTTGGAATTACTACTCTTCATAAATGAATACCTACTTAATTTCGTATCGATGTTAATATTTCATGGTAGTTCTCAAAATATTCAAAGCGGTTGTGAAATAGGTAACAACGTTGTTCTACGTGCAATTATCACTTTTGGAATTGGCTACGCTGAATCCAATCTTAAGTAGGCGGTTCAATGTATTTCTCGTTACACACAGAAAAAAAGCAATACGATTTCTTAGGTTTGGTGGATTTTGTCTTATCAGATGTCTTTATCCTCTTGGTTTTGCTAGAACCTGACAATTAACACATTTTTCTCTTATTCTTCTTGATATTGTTAAACCCAACTATACGTGTCATAGGCATGATAGCTATCCGTTTTGCCCATATCCGTTTGGCCTATGATGCTAATATTTAATCGAGATACAAAATTCAAATGTTATTTGTAGTTTAGGCCAAAAACTATGATCACAAAGTAAACTTAAGTAAACGTGTAAATTAACAAATAAAAGTTACAAACAAGTACTAACTACGCACATGATAAAAATGTAGACGTACAAACGTTTGCGAAAATCGTAACAAAACAGCAAAAAATCTTTTTTTATTGATTTGGCACGAAATTCACGCCAACTTTGTTTGGTCAAACTGCCATGACATCGCCAACCGCACGGCTTATCATGGCGGAGGAGTGTTAAAGTGCTATCTATTAGCGTTATTTAGAAAAAAATACTATTCTTCTTACCCACGTTATGCATCTTCCCCGGGCTTCCCCTATGTATAATGTCCCTCTATTTGCGTAGAATGTAAAAAATAGCTCTACTGTCTTTAAAAAAACTAGATTTCTAATATATTATAAAAAGCATTATAATAAATGTATTTAAAATAAATGTCAGTAATCCACCAGAGAAAAGAATTTTCCATTTTCTCAAAGATGAATATCAAATGTCTGCTGAGAAAGTCCTTTTCATTCATATTCGCATTTTGTGTGTCACTGCTATTTGAAAGAGTCGCTTCGCGATTCTGATGTGAACTAGCTAACTTGGCTTTTACTCTGCGCTGGGTGAATGGTTGGACAGTATCTACGCAGGCTTATTTTAACATTGAAACTGCATTCATTATGCTTTAGCGAACATCTTTCATTAAGAAATAATAAGAAATTATTTCAATACTTTAAGTCTTAAATGACTTCATGTTTATTAAATTTAATACTATCACTTTATTACGATATAAATTACGAGTACGTGTTATAATAAAAACACAATTCAAACGTTAGGTTATACTTATATCTCTCAATGAAAAGTGAACCCAGTTGGAGAACTCGTTTCAATGCGGAAACTAATACAAACTACTCTTATTAAAGAGCACATATTATGTTCAGAAAAATGTTAGTAGTAGCGGAACTCAATTCCGTGGCATGTCCACATTACGTATGTATCAAGGCGCGCTTGGAGCGCGTGACATGCGCTTATTTCGTATGCGGGTAGAGAAACTTACTCAAACTGTATGTTTTTTCTTTGTTTGTATTGGGAATATTTCAGCTCTCTATAATAATTTCTCTCGACCACAGCTTCAAGTGATGGGATTCATGCAAATGTTATCTGAGGCGTTATAAAACGAAAGAAGGGCTTGCTGTTCGAATCAGATTTTATTTGGGATATATTTTTTTTCTTTTATGAGGGTTATTTAATGTTACTAAACTAGCCAGATAGGTACATCTTAGGCCTTATCGTTGCTTTCCAACAGATGAGACTAAGGCCAATCGCTGTTCGGTCATACTTAAAAAAACTTCTGTGTATTGGAGATTAAGTTTATTGCCAAACAAATGTTTTGCATTATTTTATTGCATGTTGGGATTGGTGGGGTCCATATGCGTAAGCGTATGAAAATTTCATTCATTTATATTTTATAGGTATTCATTTTAAGGCTGCATTAAATGAATTTTAAAGTCAAAGTAACGTAATGATTATTTGCATTTTATATGTACAGTCAGCTGCAGAAAAAAGGTACAAGAGAAGAGAGAAGTTTGTTAACACGGGGTTTCTGGTTTCGCTGCAGCTGATCGTAGCTAGATTTTAACATTATACATATGATGAGATGAGTCACAAGTATTCAGCCTTAACCGGCATGCAAATATAATTACACATCATTTATAAGATTAATTACATTCGATTTAAAATCAATTAATGTTTAATATTAGATTCTTAAAGTTCTGGGTGATGAAATTTAGTTCATCGTATGTAGTCCAATCCCTTCAAATAAATGGAGTTCGTTTTAACACGGGAAATAATCCATGTTGATAATAATTATTTCTGATAATATTTGCAATCAAGTATTTATTTAGTAATAAATTAGTTTCACAATCCCGTAATCTGATCAGTACTGACATTTAACATTGTTAGCAGCGATGCTGTAGTACAATTTGGCTAAAATCTCGCGTCAATTCAGAGAATGCGACTTCACACTAATTTAATATTAGTGATAATAACAGCGTACAGACTTGCAATTGCACAATACATTAATCAGCCGCTTGCCTGCAACGCAATGCCCCTTTGCAACGCTTATCCACTTTTCTACGGATGCGAGATTAAAGGGGAGAGTAACAAAATGAGAAATGAAACGATTTCAGGACGCATTGTTGGAAGGCTAGCCGTGGCCGTTGTCGGATTTATGACAAAGAACGCCGGATGATTCAATCAGCCGGCCAGTTCTTTAGTTTGTTATATTCATGTTTCAGCCGCCCATCTATGAGCCATATTGTTATCACCATGTTTTGTTGCCCCATTCACCGCGCTAGCTCGTTACAATGTTTTTGTATTGTTCGACCACTATTGTATGTTGCGTAAAGGAATGCGATTTACGTACAACGCATGTGCCTAATAAATTTTCATAAATGTGATACCGAAATTATGAAAAAATAAATAATAATTACCGACAATTAGTAAGCAAGGCCATTTGACAGAGCAAACTCTTGCCAAATAGGTATTCAGTACAGGAGAGTAATTTACAATTTAAATATTCTTAATGTCTCCAAGTCGTCGCAGAGGCGGGGGCCCGCGGGCCGCACTGCTTCCACTACATCAATCACTCGCGGCCGCTGCTCCTGAACATTTCTAATTATTCGCCTCGCTTTTGCCAGCTAGGTACTATTAACACGTTCACGCTGTCCCGATTCAAGATCGTTTTATGCTTTGTCCTAGACAAATTCGTTAATACCTGCATTGATATATCTCTTTTATTTAATTAATACTGTCGTTGAGGGTATTACGCCTGAACTTAGTAAACTGAAAACTGTACTCAAGTAAGTATGTAAAAATTCTTAAACGTTCTATTTAATATTAAAATCCCGGAAACTGTTAATTTCTCGTTAGGAACCTTCTTTAGATCGTTCAAAGATACTTAGCCCTATTATAATAATAACGACGACATAAGGTATTCAGAGGAAAACAGGAAGATTCTAGAAACACAGCTCAAAAGTTAACATTCGGCGACAATTTAACCACGAAGATAATCGTAGTGCGTTGTTAGGTCTTCTCGTATTTGTTGGGGATGTTTGTCGAAATGTCGCGAGGGCTCGTCTCAAGGGCCTCTCGGGCCGTCGACTCTCGACAGGTGGCAGCTCGCCGCTGTCTAATCGCCACATCCAGCGGGAGAACAAAACACTGCTTAAGTGATAAACTGCTTCTAATGATCTTGTTATCTTTGTATTTGTGGTATTCTGGTCTGGCACTTAAAACATTTTGTAGGGAGAAATAAAAGACAAGGGAGAGGTGGAGGAAGGCGCATATTGGTTTATCTCGGATAAGTGTTGGAAGAAGTGAGTATCGCGTGTAATGTAAAAAGAGAAGAGTAGCGATTACTCTTACTCTTAGATAATGTTGATGTTACCATTGGTCTCTTTATAATCGCTTTCTGTATATACACGGAAGTCACAATAATGAAATTAATGAAGCTAACATTTATATGGTCTCTTAAACGTGAGGTATATTTATAACCAAATAAGAAGTCAAGAAGCAAATCTACGAGGGGTAATATACTCATGCGCGGGTCGAGACAAACGGTTGCTTTTGTGCGGCATCCATTGTTGATGATATAAAGACCGCGGCGATTCTCCAACCTGCTCCGTTACTAACAAAATGGTTGCTGCTTCACATATTTGACACTGCTCCGAAACTTGGTATAGCATAGAGTGAAAAATGTTGATTACGAAGGTTTTAGCAATATTTTTACTGTAAACTATAAGAACAATGAGTAAGATTTTTTTCCCTCTATTATTGCTCTAAAACTTCATTGATCGTTCATTTGAGTCTCAAAAATCAACCAGTCAGGTAGCAAGTTAGGTATTGAATGAAAGATATCTGAGGTAGAAGCACTTTGGAGAGCATTCAATGCACTTCGAAGTGCTTGGAAGGGCGTTTTACTGTGCAATCGTAAACTGATTGCTATTTAAAGAGAGCTCCTTTAAGCCTGCACTTTCATTCATTTTCAATAACGATATGTTAAGAGTAAGCGACCAAGTGGTTTCTCCAAAGAAAAACTTACTACGTACGTGTTTTTTTTCGGCGTGCCTTGTTCGTAATGCACTGTAGTAATTGCTTTATAGCCATTTCTTTAAATACTTTGACTTGAATTTTCGGTCAAAAAACGCAGTTTGACTATTTTTTCAAAGGACATGGGGATAGCTACGCCCACATAGGTACCTAATTTAAATGGTTTTGAATAACTGACTTGTAATAAGTTGGAAATGACATTATACACATTAGCATTTAGAATCCCACCTAGGTTGAGTTGATCGCATATCGTATAATGAAATCGTGTCACTGAGACATGTCACCGTATCTGTATTCACATAGAGTTCGAGTAGGCATTATGAATACCGGCATGTTGTCGGCATTATCTGCGTGCTCGGTAATGTATTCAAATATGTATCAAGCCCCATCCTCACCATGCTGCCGTTGTTATTTTATTTCATAGGCGTGATGCCGCCGCACGAGCTTTATTTTTTCGCGATACTCGAATATCATATTGTCCTGCCTTTTGGTTTATTTTTATGTATAAATGCGATCTGAATGAGTGTCGAGTTATCCACACCGGTTGGCGATCTCATTCTTTCAATAAAACTATAGTTGTAATTGCGCTAGCACAGTCGGTAGGTGCCGTAGGAAATGTTGTCGCGAACTGAAGACAGCGCTATTCGTTCGTGGCAAACGGATATTGATTACTTGTCTGTAAGGAATACAAATGTATCAGGAAGCTATATGGAAGCCTCTCCGAACACTATCCATTGCGCTGACGGCAAGCATTAAACTTCATAGCCACCCACTGTTTAGTTTCTAGTTGAAACTTATATTTGGCAAGCACGAGAAAAGTTGTAGAACGAATTAGATAACCATCGCGACACATTTTATGCTGGTAGTTTACAATGGATTTTGTTATCCAACTGCGACTATAATGGTCTTACTTCGTAGATTAACATATTAACTACAAATACAATTACAACTTGCTGCGATATACGTGTTTTCGAGACGACTCTTTATTCGCCGTGAGCAAAATCAAGTTCCTAAACTTATTTTATTAATTTGTGCCTATGTGCATAACATAACTACAGCTTTTTTATATTCTTATATTTTAAATTCAATTGTATGATCCCAATTTTTGTGAAGACTCAGTTCAATGAACGTGTCAGGTAGGTATATTTTCTATTATTTGAATGTCTTTCCCGTTCACGGGACAATGGTGTCCCGGACCTTTGGGAGGCGTGCGCGGAGCCGAAGTACCGAGGTACCGAAGTACCATCGAGTACCACATAGCCAACACGTAGAGGCCCTTTTGAAAATTTAATGAAATGCAAGGGATACACCGAGCGGATGCTGTCCCTGCCCGTGTCATGGGACGCACACAGAGACAGCACAGGGTGTATAGGGGCTATTGTTGGTTGATGGAATCTAAATGAACCAGGTTACCTAAGTGAAGATGATGGACTAATGGCCGGGCTATTGGGTGAGATATCGGACGCCTGCCTAATAAAACAGTCTCGCATTTTGGTGACTTGCTCCGTGCTAGATGGGCCCCTATTAAACAGCGACATAAAAAAATGGCCCAGGGGCAACACCGGTCAGAGAGCTGGGGGGTAGAGAGGTGGCACTGGACTTTCAACATATAGCCAACTCACCAATCTTATGTAACCACATCTACCCTCGAGCAACAGCTCTTGCGACTCCACTCTGGACGGCCGGTTAAGGCAAGCCAGAGGTGGGGGGGGGGTCCGTCCAACCAACCAACAGGACCACAACCACCCCCAGGAGCACTCAGGAACGAAGGGTCGCTACTCCCTAACAGCCCGCCACAAGCTGCCTTACGTTGACTGATTGCTCTCTGCTCTGGAGAACCAGTGGGCGATGGGGTCGTCACATCCCTACGCCATTTCACATCCCTACGCCATTTTATTTGAATTATTATTATTATTTTTCACTTCTCATGCTCGAAAAATGTGTCATATTAGACTTGTGAAGCGGGGCTAAAGTAGTATATTTAAGCCCTAGGGAAAATATGTATACATATTTATGATTTACAAAACATTTTAATTTGACCAATCAAAATACTTCACCGATTAAATCCACCAATCACAGAAAAGTAATTTGACAGATTAAAACATATTTGGTAAAAATATCAACCAACCAGAACACAGCTGTACTAAAATCGACCAATCAGGAGAGACGTTTTTCAGTTCTCTAAAGATTAAGCGGTGTCTATGGTCAAAGCAATTACTCCTCTTAAAAGAAAAAAAAGCGCGTGATGCATCTCTTTCTTTAATATAGCAAAAGAAAGGGAGGCGAATACGCAAAGCAAACACGCATAGCGAGGCATATGGTGCTGGCCTTAGAAAAAAAAACATGTTGTCAAATTAGACATGCACCCGCCAAGAGTTGAAATTATTCATTTAAGATGGGTAATTTGTGTTTATGTGTTTTCTCGCAACCGAAGTGAAAAGTAGAGTGTATAACTCGGGCCTAAAAGCCATATTACCACTCGAACAATTTTCCCTCTCTACGTTCGGGAAAATAAACATCTCGTGGTAATATGGCTTACTTTAGACCCTTGTCAAACAATCTACTATTTAAATTTGATGACATTGTCCCTAAATATAAAGTTCCATTCTCTTATAGTTTAAAATTCCCCTCATCGACCAACATGGTAATTGCTCAGGCACAAGACATGATAATCGGATCAATCCAATCGGACCAATATGGGAAGACTGAACTCGTTCTATAATACACACCTTACCTATACATAGCACATACACAATACCTACATTATTGCTGGTGTTCCTTTTAAGGAGCTGTAAAGATAAAACGCAGGTTTCTGTTCGTATGAGATTCCACTAACCGATTTATGCACAAATTATCAGTATAACTATTAAACCTATCAATGGAGTAGGTATATACCTACTTATAGCACTATCAGTAGTAGTTACCCATACGAATAGGACAAAAGTCTTTATTGTAAGTCAATAACGGCTTTTGACCTCTTCATATACGTAGCTATATACTTCTGATGTTGACTGTACGTTTGAACGCCTCTAACATGCCTTTGCAATAATTTAAGTGTCGCAGTGCATAGTTCTTTAAATAAAATTTATATAAAGTATAATTATTTTGTCAATTAACAACATCAGAATCTTTTTAGGACAATTAGTTCATTCCAAATCCTAAATTCTTATTAATTAAAGCGAAAGATAGACCTTTCTGGGCGTTACAAGGAAAAGTCCAGTTAACATTATAGGAGCAATGAGAGCCCGCGGCAGCTAACTAGCAGGTGCACGTTAGCAAAGAAAAATGAAATAACGCAAAAAGGAGAAGTCGACGGGGGGAGGCCGACGAAACCGAGGGGGTTCTTTCGTAGAAAAGCCAGTTTCCTTTAGTGGAAACAGATAACGATCCGCTGCCGACGACAGAAAACGTAACTGCACTCACTAGGCATAGATCTACATACTAAGTGTGTTATACGTTGTACTATCAAAGGTATCTAACACAACAGATTTTCTTTCACAGAGAAAGAAAGCGCTCAGTCACGGTTGTCTCTAGATTGATATTCTGCTCCATTTACTTCACTGCGTCACTGAGGAGAGTAGCTTTTTCGCATTTAAATATTGCGCCGTAGTTATATTCTATGTTGTTAGTTATATTCTGTGGAATCTGCTAGCGAATGGAGTGAGATGAGATCCGTTTTATTTCATAAAGGCAAAATCGCGGCGCGCGTCCAATTCTATTCATTAGTTGAGCTTTATATTTGCCGAGTCGAGTGAAACAGAAGAGTACACAAGTAAAGTAGTGGGGAGCTGGAGCGCTGATTCCTCAGAGACGCCGCGTCATGGGTTCGTGCGCGGGGTCGCAATGCCGGCCGAGACTCCACTGCGCCGCACTCTTGCCGAGTATGAATGAAATCAAGCCACTGAAGAAAAACACTGCTTTAGCTTAGTGCACTTACCATTACTAATACATTTCGAAGTATACCATATAGCCGGGTTTCGCCTTTTAGATTTTTCGAAATTCGATTTCAGTCTATCGTTAAGGTGGAACGAAGAGCAAAAATGCACGTAGAAATGTGATTGTTAAAAACATCGACACCGACGTAAACACCGAAAGCCGGCCGGCGGGCACAAGCGAGTGTCGTGCTTCTGAATTGTTTTTCCAGAAACTTGCGAACGATCACGATGCTCGCGTACATTTGCACCCGCCGACGTGTTGCAGTGCAGCACCAGAAGTGCTCGTCTAGATATACTTATTTTTTGCTCTCTAACTCGTTTACTTACGGTTTTACAAACTTGAAAACACAGTTAAATTTAGCAAAAGCAAACACCAACGTCATATTTCTTTCAAGACTAGCTGAATTTTCCCTTTAATTAACAATATAAAAGGGATACAATGGAATATGATTCGTATCGGCATTGTTCACAAATCAAACAGCTTCGAAGTCCCTATACATTATTTCCATTGAAATATTACTTGCTCCACATAGTTATAGGAGTCAGCATTAAATTTTCCTCTTGTAAGAATACGCTTGAATACGATAAAACACAGAATGATCCGATAGTTAACTGAAAAATAATGAAATGGAAATTATCTATTCTATGTATTTAAGTATTAAGTCGCTTCGTTAGTACCCATAGTACAAGCTTTGCTTAGTTTGGGACTAGGTTGATTTGTTTGTGTAAGATTGTCAACAAATATTTATATTTATATTTATATATATATATTGTATGTTATTATTTTTATATTTATATATCAAAAAGTTGTGGTGTATGTCACACCCTAATAACACAGCTGATCACAGCTGATACACATCTGATGGAAACTTAACTAATATTAACCTTTGTACCTTTTCCCAGAACTAAGGAATGTAAGAGACCTTGATATTGATTCCAAGAAAATAGTATTAAATAAATTACCATATGTTCTATTTAGCATACCAAACCTTTAGTATAAAAGCAGTGTAATTGTTACTCAATAAATCAGTATTACATCAGTATTTCCTCGAGTCTCGTCTTATCATTATAACCCGTAACGCTCCACATCTCATGGCTACCCTGCCAGGCGGGCTGCCACACGCAGCCCTGAATTAGTGAACAAGTGCCAGAACTAAGATACTGAGAGCAGGTCACTTCATCAGCGACCCTGCCAGAGCACCGCACATCTCATGGCGACCCTTCCAATGCCGAACAACTAAGTGGAGGGCGCCTCTCATGGCGACCCTTCCAAACGGTCTGCTCCAGGCAGCCCCGATATAGTGAATTAGTCACCAACGTCAGCCACTTCAGCACCGCACTGCCAACGTTATTAGAGGAAGAACCAAGTGTCAGTGCGGCCTTGTGCCGTACTGGCGGCGCGCTGCGCCTTCCAGTCAAGACTTCACGAGCCATCAGCCTCGGTATAGACACCGACCAGCCAGCTCCGCTGCGCCAGCCATCCAGCTCTACTACACTGCGCCAGCCATCCAGCTCCACTACGCTACGCCAGCCAGTCAGATCCACTGCGCCAGCCAGCCAGCTCTACTGAAGCCGAATAAGCGAGAGCAGAACGTACACCAGCGTACACCAGCACCAGACCCAT
Organism: Cenopis cana; assembly: GCA_951800055.1. Classification (NCBI taxonomy): domain Eukaryota; kingdom Metazoa; phylum Arthropoda; class Insecta; order Lepidoptera; family Tortricidae; genus Cenopis; species Cenopis cana. The sequence goes on along the minus strand of OX637476.1, from coordinate 7,443,494 downwards.
CGCCGCTACCACAGCTCCAGGGCACAGCTGATACCATACAGATGACTTCAGGTCCACAAATGCCTGACAGCTGATCACCAGCTGATCATAAGTCCACGTGAATAAGTAATTAATTAAGGTACTTATAAAACTTTTACTATAATATATGTAGTATGTACTAGTTAGTAATATTTTTAAAAAATATATTTAACAATTTGAGTGACGTAATTTTTTTAAAGTAAAATTAATAATAAAAAACGATAATAATTAATTTTATCAGATTGTTAAAAGGGAAATATATTTTTTTTATCTAATAATGTGTAAACTTTATGGTATTAAACGAATTTATGTTATAAATAATTAAGTAAATAAGAAATAATGCCGCTTGATGACGAGGTGATAATATGATTAAGATTTACAAATCTAAAAATAGCAACCAACAGTCCACCTGTACAACAACATCTGGACTTCTCGAGTTACAATACGTTCACGATACACACAGACGTATCGAGTATAATATAGGATTAGTGTTATCAAAATAAAAATAGATTCCCAGAATATAAAAATAAAATATTAAAATAATATACTAGAATGTTGAATAGTTTTAAAATAATGACAATAAGGATTCCAACTATGACAGGTCTGATCAACCAAGAATAGTGGAAATTCTTAAAAACCAAATAATTTACCTGAATTAAGTAAGTTTCAATAAACGAGATTATGACAAAATAATGAAACAAACAGACTGTATTACCAGTCAGAATAATATTATTTTATACTCGCCATCCTTACTAATAGTGTGTCGAATCTAGTACTCAATCGCGTACGGAACGAGCTTTCCCCGCGAGAGAATTAGGTATATTTTGCAAGGCACAATAAATAAAAATGTATGCATATTGCATACTATATAATGACGACACCGCGTGTATTACGAGTATTAGCTACGAGTATAGCTCAATGTATAAATAAATGTATAAAACCGGGCACGGATCCCGAGTATGTATAATTAAAGGTGTCTCAAAAGTAAGTGATAACGATGATAGGCGAGTCATAGAGTCATATTAAACAACTTTCATTATTTGTCTTTGAGTGCTTATTAACTGAGCGCTCCCGTGCTTTGCAATGCACGTTAAGCCATTTATCCAACAGCTGTCTATGATAGGAGTCGTTAAGCCAAGTTAGAGGCCTTCGAACGAATTAAGAATTTCGAACAGTCAAGATGCCCACTTATTTGACAAAGCCTAATAATCGAAGAAAGGTCTAGTTTCCCCTCAGGTTGGAAGGTCAGATGGCAGTCGCTTCCGTAAAAACTAGTGCCTACGCCAAATCGATTACGTAGGAGGACGATTATGACTAGGATTAAATAAATATAAAAATCGTGTCCCGCCGCAATCAGTGGTAAACCCGAGAGGTGCCATTGAGCGAGTAGGTAGATACATCATTATTAGCAAGGTACACCAGAAATACAAGGCAGGCAGCAAATCCTTGAAACCTAGATCATGATTCGATCGAGCATCAATCGTGCAGGTTCTTGGACACATAGTATAATGTAGTGTTAAAAGCACTGTCTGAAAGGTATATACCTACCTCTAAATGGTATTTTCGCGCGCTTATGTATACAGTTTATGTATAAGTAAAATCCTTGTATTACTGAGTTATAATTAAAGGTCGGCCGACCATAAAATAATGCATGCCGTGTACCTTAGCAAGCTTAGCAAAAAGTGATGCCCAATTGCACACTTGATGTCACATACTAAGTGACAAGTTAAAAAAAGGGATATGACGTCGAAATAAAAGATTACAGTAGATGCGCATAAATAAAAAGAGAACAAAATAACTTGCAAGTCACAATGACTATAATGGTTTAAAAATAAATTAAAAAATAATGACAAATATTGATGTACACAATATTTGTTATTATGGTAAAAAAAAATTTATAACAAACAAAAGAAAAATAACGACATGGTGCAACGTCGTAAACACAAACTAATAATGGTATTATCATAAAAGAATACCATAATTTATGTATTATAAAATATATAATTATATATAAAAAAGAAAATACCATATACAAAACAAGCGTCGTCATCAAAGCGAGTATTTAATTCCAGTTATATTAGTATGGATAAAGAAAATTTTGTATCTTTAGATTTAGTTTAGTTTTAATTTATTTACTGTATTCGTTTTAATAAATATTTCTCATTCTGTTTGAAAAAGAAATAATGTCAATAAATAAAATGAGATTTCTTTAATTTTTCGTAATTAATATTTAGAAATAAGTTAATTTATATTTAGTTTTAATTTTTTAATTACTTTTTTTTTAAATATATGTATAATCTTATAGTATTAATAAGTGTATTAAATACAAAAAAAAGAATAACAATGTTTACTTTAAAATTTAAGTACATTACGATGCTAAAATGATTATGCCAATCCATCTGATCGCATACCACCTACCATATAAGGAACAAGAAATGTAAACATTTAGTAGAATTAAGAAACCATGTATACCATAGACTTAAGTTACTTTAAGAAACCATGTAAACCATAGACATAAGAAGTTTACAGAAGCCAAAAAATAGTAGTTATGTATTTTACTATTTTTTGTCTCAAAAAAACGGGGAAGCTGTGGTGTATGTCACACCCTAATAACACAGCTGATCACAGCTGATACACATCTGATGGAAACTTAACTAATATTAACCTTTGTACCTTTTCCCAGAACTAAGGAATGTAAGAGACCTTGATATTGATTCCAAGAAAATAGTATTAAATAAATTACCATATGTTCTATTTAGCATACCAAACCTTTAGTATAAAAGCAGTGTAATTGTTACTCAATAAATCAGTATTACATCAGTATTTCCTCGAGTCTCGTCTTATCATTATAACCGGTAACGCTCCACATCTCATGGCTACCCTGCCAGGCGGGCTGCCACACGCAGCCCTGAATTAGTGAACAAGTGCCAGAACTAAGATACTGAGAGCAGGTCACTTCATCAGCGACCCTGCCAGAGCACCGCACATCTCAAAGTGTTACTCATTGTATGCTCGATATAGGGTAAATTTAGGTTTTTTTTTTTTTTCATATAGCACCAAGGTACCAAGGCACCAAGGTCCGGTGGCAGAAACGGTGCATGTAACAAAACTAGCATTTAATTAAAGGTGACGTGCATATAGTTTAAAAGAGCGGATAATTGTCCGAAGGCAGCATCGGTGGCGGTGCGGGCACGACGCGGCTAATAGGCCGCATTACCATTCCAAGTCGGTAGGTGAACGGTGCGCGGCAACCCGCCGACCGCCTTGTGAATATGCAAAGTGAACCCGCCGCTAAATATTGAACCGCCGTATTGTGCCTAAATGTGCGTTTAATTCTAAAGATCTTCGGTCGCCCTTTAAGTTTTACAACCCCAGTAAATGCTCGTTGAGTAAATTACACATGGATATATAATATTGTACATTAGAATAGGCAGTTACTTTTCGAATCTTTATCTTAGATGTGCTTCAAGTTCAATCTTTGGCCGCATTTCCAACATAACAATAACATGTGGCTGTAACTACTGAAATCTGAATTCAAGACTTATCTGCTAACACAAACAAAAATGCTACAAATCATTCAAACTCTCCAGAAATATTCCAAAACTTGTATAAGGTACTTCCTGAAGTGTTCTTTCAATTAAATTAGTACCTACCAAAAAGTTTTCAGTTGCTCCCTTAGTTAGAGTTTGCGACAAACTGTAACTTGGCCTCGACGTTGGAAGGAATTATCTTGTTAATTATGGTTTGCTCCAAGTTCCCGCTCACTAAAAATAAACTGGTTTTGATTAGGGACATCCAATTGTTCTTAGAAATGTTATTAAATTTTGAATACCACGTAGATATATAAACTTGATATCGCAACCCGGGCGTTTATATTATACACGCACGACGCACCTATTCTTCTATTTCCTATTATTTTTGATAGCCGAAAGCAATCATTATGAAAAAAATCTAATAGCTTGTGAATGTAGAGTACCTACTTATTAATATTTTACGGCATTTAACGGGTGCAGCCGGATTCTATTTATTCTTAGATTATTTTTAAATAATTTTAAAAATATCTAAGAATAAATTGAAGGGTTAATTTTCTAATAAACGTAATTCTACTCGAAAGATGCACATCAATTCTTAGCTTTACTATATCCTTGAATGTCAGTACTTAAACATACGTTCTGATAGAGCAACGATCATTCAAAATCTAGCGTAGGTAGCTGCCGACGTTAGGTATATTTAACGTTGACCGGATTTAATCTTAAATTGGTGCAATCCTCTCCTAGATAATAGTTATTACCTAGCCGCGATTAGAATAGGATTAAAGGTTTATTTATTTATCGTATAGCAATTATTTCGAACCGTGAGATCTTTGAGAAGACAATATGGTTGCCAGTTAAAGGTGACAGTTTTCCATATAATTACGTTATAAAGTGTATGTGAACTGATAGCTATTCCGATCGTGTAATATTATATTTTGGTTTTGCAACTTATATTATTTTTGTGAGTCCACTATGTATATGTATCAATTACCTTTATCACAGCTTCAGCCTAGTTGAGGTTTATTAAACCAGGCAGCTACGGATCTGGTGGTCCCGGGTTCGAATCCCGGTCACGGCGGTCACGGCATTTAGCTGTGTGAACTGTGATGAGCCGAATAATTAATTGTTCCCGAGTTTTCTATGTATCGATCTATATCTTCGCCTCGTACGATAAGCTCTATTTAAGCTCTAGCTAAGGTCGATTTGCTAAGATTGACAACATTTTTTTTTATGCAGGAACGGTATCTAATCTAATGCCAAAATTGTAAAGCAATTTTAGAAAAAAAAATATAAGGGATCTTAAACAAGGCAATATTGAAAGGGACTAATAATACTAACTAGCCTAGCCTAGCCAACTAAAATAGTTTGAACTTTATTACCACATTTTCGAGCATGAGAATATATAAAATCGGATAAAAGAGATTACTGACATGTTGGTAGCTCGGCTCAAAATGCGTGTCATATTTGAGCACGTTGTCACGAGTCATGTCGCGCCGGTGTCGTGCGAGGCGGCGCCGCGCCGCGCCGCGTCGCGCGAGTCAAACCCGCCGCGCGGCATTGTGCCCCAAATGACACGTGAAAGGCGTCGAGAGCGTCGCGCTGCCGCCTTTACAAAAGGCTCCCAGATGCGCGTACCAGAAGATTTTAATGAGGCAACGACTCTGTGTGATTTTATCGCGTGTTTCGTAATGAGAAATAACCAAGCGCGTCCTCTTTGACTGTGCTGTCACAGAGCTATCAAAAATGATACAAGTGGTGACACGGCATCTCTTACTTACACCGCAAAATTGGAATACGGAAACTACCTACTCAATGAGGTTTTTTTATTGCAACTTTATTTTGTTCCTGTTAGTGGAAAAATTGTCAAGCATAAAAATATTCAATTAAATATGGAAGGCCGCTTTTTAATTTGTCAACTAATTTCTCATCTAATTTAAGTAATTTACAAACTACGAGGCTTCTCTAGAAGCCGTATTGCTGATTAAATCGTTTTCGTCCTACAAATGTAATGAAAACAAATTAGTCGACGAGTTATAAGCTACTGAGACCGGGTACACTGGCCAATTTTCATCAATGCAAATCACGTTGTCGACTCGTCAACCCAATTACCAAGAAGTGAATTTAAATAAAGATAAGTATCGCCCTCAAGGAGACAATGCTAATAGGAAGTGGGGGCGTGATAATGGGTCTGAGCGGGGTTCGACGCGCGGCGCACCGCGGCAGGTGCTTTAATTAGATCTCTCGACTTACGCGCCCGTGAGCCTCAAAACACTTGTTCAATTAGTGATCAGACTTAAGATACTCTATTATGCAAACGTTCACCCGCTTAAATACAGTAATAAAGGTGTTTAACGGTGTTTTCTGTCTGCTGCACAAAGTAAATCAAGTTTTATTTGAATGGATAAATCTTATGTTTTTTTTATCAGGTTTGGGTAGCCATGCGTGAAGATTAATATTATTGACATCCAGACTGACAATATATTTTCATAAAAACGTTTTTACTCAATGTTACAAATGTGTTAGTGTTAATGTTACTAACACATATAAATAACTATTCGTGGACAATCTTACCTACACAAATCCAGCTAGTCCCAAATTAAGCAAAGCTTGTACGTACACTACACTAAGAACACTAAGCAACGATATACAAATACATACTTATATACCTACTAGCTTTTGCCCGCGACTTCGTCTGCGTAGAACTCGGTCATCACGTTAGAATGTTATTTCATTCTTCTATTTCTTGCGCTTACCTAGTTATCTCTCTTCCATTCTAACTTAAACCCCGTTAAGGGATGATTTCCGGGATAAAAGTATCCTATGTCCTTCCCTAGGACTCAAACTATATCCATACCAAATTTCATCGAAATCGGTTGAGCATTTTAAGGGGAAACAGGCAGACAGAGTTACTTTCGCATGTATAACCCGGCCCGGTTTCGCACGGGTAGTCCAGTTTTAAACAACAACAAACAACAACAAATACTCTTTATTGCACACCTCAATCCTCAATTAAAGGACACAGATCAGGATCACAGGGAGAGGATTTTTTATGATTTAAATTTATTTATCTAAGCTTTTGCCCGCGACTTCATTCGCGTGAATATCCATATCAACTTCTACACCGTATTTCGCCGGGCTGTCTCGCCAAACATTGCGCACGCCGGCTCAATGCGCCCACATGAAACACATGACAGAGGACAAAATATATATTAAGAAGGAAGTAGATGAAATTTCTCGGATATTCTGATACGGGTGTGGAAAATACTTCATACGCATCAAGTAATGAAGATGAAAACGCGAGCGCAGCGAGCGCGAATTCTTTCAAACATTACGATGCAGGTGCGGAAAATGCTTCATACGCATCAAATAGTGTAGATGAAAACGCGAGCGCAGCGAGCGTGAAATGTTTCGAACATAATGATGCAGGTGTGCAAAAGACTTCATACGCACCAAGTAATGTAGATGAAAACGCGAGCGTAGCGAGCGCAAAATAAAAAAAAGAACATTGTGATTCATACTTTATACGCATCAAGTAATGAAGATAAAAACGCGAGCGTAGTGAGTGCGAAATGTTTCGAACATTATGATGCAGGCGCGGAAAAGATTTCACACGCATCAACTAATGTAGCTGAAAACGCGAGCGTAGGGCGCGCGAAAATTTTCGAACATTATGATGTAGGTGCGGAAAATACTTTATACTCATCAAGTAATGTAGTTGAAAACGCGAGCGCAGCTAGCGCGAAATTTTTGAACATTAATATGCAGGTGCGGAAAATACTTCATACGCATCAAGAAATGAAGAAAATCGCGAGCGTAGTGAGCGCGAAATGTTTTGATGCAGGTGAGGAAAATACTTCATACGCATCAACTATAATGTAGATGAAAACGCGAGCGTAGGGCGCGCCAAAATTATCGAACATTATGACGTAGGTGCGGAAAATAGTCATCAAGTAATGTAGATGAAAACGCGAGCGCAGCGAGCGCGAAATTTTTCGAACATTCTGATGCAGGTGCCGAAAAGACTTCATACGCATCAACTATAATGTAGATGAAAACGCGAGCGCAGCGAGCGCGAAATGATTCGAACATTCTGATGCAGGTGCGGAAAAGACTTCATACGCATCAACTATAATGTAGATGAAAACGCGAGCGTACGGCGCTCGAAAATTTTCGAACATTATGATGTAGGTGCGGAAAATGCTCATCAAGTAATGTAGAAAAAAACGCGAGGGTAGCGAGCGCGAAATATTTCGAACATTATGATGCCAGTGTGGAAAATAATTCATACGCATCAAGTCATGCAGATGAAAACGCGAGCGTAGCGAACGCGAAATTTTTACAAACATTATGATGCAGGTAGATGAAAAAGCGAGCGTAGCGCGCGCTAACGTTTTTGAACATTATGATGCAGGTGCGGAAAATAATTCCTACGCGTCAAGTAATGTAGATAAAAAAGCGAGTGCGAAATGATTCGAACATTATGATGCAGGTACGGAAAATACTTCATACGCATCAAGCAATGTAGATGATTGAACAAAAAGAAATTGTTGACCTATCAAATGGCTTTGTAAAGAGGTGGTTGAACAGATATTTTTTTGTTCATAAATTAGTGGAATACCTTTCAAAGTTCAAAGTGCTTTCTTGTAAAACATAGGTATAAGTGTATAATTGAATACCTACTTTGGTCTGTTCTTTCACTTTCGAAGATAGAGTAGAGGCCTAGGTTGATAGCGCACCCACCCTGGTTGCTTCTAAGAGGTATGTGATTTTCTGAGAATTGTTTTTTTTTTGCTTCCTATCCACCTATAACTTTCGAATTTGGTCATACTCGTACTTGATGTTTATTGTTACGTAGGTATATTTTACTAACGAATACCAATATACCCTAAATTTATGTCTGTTACGCGCTGAACGTATTTTATACATTTTGCTGACGGAAAACGCAACTAATCGGCACCTCGAAGAACCTCAATGACACCCATATCGATTATTAAGAAAAGTAAATAAGTAAATGTCCGCCATCTTCGATTTGAAAATGGATATCATTGGATTGTAATGAGCACCTCAAAAAACAATTTTTTATACAAAAATGCGCATACCTAATATATAGGTACATGTCGCAAGTGCTACCATGCAACCGAGAGCCCGCCGCTCTGCGTAGGTACCCTCCATCGAAGACAAAAAAAAACCGAGGTTTCGTAGTAAGGTTTGTGAATATTGATAGAGACTGACTGACCAACATAATTAGATCTCTCATTTCAAACAGTTAATATGGTTTGAGGGACTTTTGTATTTTTGTCTTTAGCCCTGAGAGGCAGAGGTATTTCGTTATTTCACCCCCCCATTTTTTCAAATACTATCTGTTTATTATAAAATGTTTGAATGGGGTTTTATTTACTTTGCGTCCATGTATATACTTACCAATTTTCAAGCCTGTAAATCATGAACTGAAAGGCTTCTCATACAAAGTTTAACCCCTCTTTTCACCCCCTTTCATCCCTAACCTATATGATTTTTATAGCCTATAACCTGGCCGAAGATCCAATAAACATATTAGTGAAGGCTGTATTAAAATCCATTCGCTAGTTTTCGCGTGATAGTTAGACAAATAAACAGACAGACAAACAGACAAACAGACAAACAGACAAACAGACAAACAGACACGAATTCTAAAAACAGTTGAAACGTGTTCTGTTATCGATTCTTAGACCCCTCCATCCTCCATCGATTTTTTTACTAATATCTTCAATGTACAAATTTTCGACCCTCTTCTGCTTTATTATATGTATAGATAATATTTAAATACATAGAACACATCCAAGTGGTCGTCAAACACATATAATATAATATAGGTGTTAATAACATTAACACTATCACAATGTTAATAATATTATCGTAATAAATAGGACACACCACACTATTTGATTTGCAAGGATGTCCACATTCTATAGCAACAACAAAATATGTTGTGGTAACATAGGCACCATGTTATCTCACCTCCCGGTCACATACTGTCATGTAATACAGAAACTATCCCTAGCATCTCACCGGAATAAGAATCGTTAGTGGCATTTCTATTGGGCAGCGAGAGGAGATTGAAGGGGTGTTCCGGTCGCTCGTAACCATCGGTGACAAGCGATAAGAGGGCCGTCGACACTTCCGCGCTGGGCGGAACAACCTCGCGCGACTTCATATTACATTTTTGCGGTCTTTATTTTTAACATCTAGGTACAGTCAAGTGCAAAAATATGTTTTTTTTTTTTTTAAATGGGATCGCTGTTGGCCAGCATCTAGCCAGGGGGCAAAGATGAGGCCGACGATGAAGCGAGCTCACCCAGAAGATACCTATCGAATGAATCCTCTCATAAATATGTACCAAAACCTTAATTCACCGACTTAAGAGCTATAGGACATACTTTTGAGCAAGTTATATGCACCCATATTAATGCACTTGACTGTACCTACTTAACAAGGTACAGTCAGCATCAAAAGTAGCTTGGCATATGAAAACGTCAAAAGCCTTTATTACAAGGGAATAGGAACTTTTTACCTCTTTCATTTGCCAGGCTAGTTTTAATGCTAACTGTACATATGTTGAAATAGTGTGAGAATTGTTTTCCCTGACACCCTTTAACGTTATTGATATTAGATTGAATTTCAATTTTCATTTCCTGTTTGTGGTAAAGGTTTTGTCACTATGCATTTACTTTCTACCAAATACTTAATATACTCACATCCAGAATCAGTACGTGTGTAGCCAGGAATGTGTAATCTAATAATACCTAATGTATAACTCTATTCTGTACCTACATGGTTCTCTTATACCTACATTAGGCGATGTAATTAAATTACGAGTGCGTTATATGAGTTTTAGAATTTGACGGACTTTAGACGTTACTTCGTTTATCGTAAACGTAAAATTGAAATGCATTTAAAAAATCAATTCACATAGAACCAACCTTAACATAGATATTTCCCACAATCCGTCCACTAAAGGAATATGTTACTTTATTTCTATTTTCCGTATTCACTCAGGGTTTATGTATCTCGAATAGTCACGTCCCCGTCCCGACGAAGGGTGAAGCATACAAATAAGTGAAAGTCCGAAACCGCCCAAACACCCGACGCCATGTACTTTATCTACGGATCTCTTAAAAGAATTTGATCGTATATGGGAATATTACGAGCAACAGCTGTGACAAGGGACGTCGTATAAACTTAAATGTTTGCTGCACGCCACTATGCCCATCTCACTGTGACTTAATTTGATGAAATCTGATAACAATAGTTGGTCAATTTTGGTAATACATAATTAGTTAGGCATACTAATTTCGTGCGCAAAATTACCTGAAAATCTCACTAACTACAAGGTCACATCGGAGATGTGATCGGAAACCATAGTTTCTAGTCGCAATATTGACTATTACTTTACCTTAGGTACCTACACCACACGGCATTACGTCGTCTCATACACAGCGAGTGTCTTAACGTATATTGTTTTAAACGATCGCAATTTACTGGGAAGGGACTTAATTGTTGTGACACATTCGAACGTCGAGTGAGCTCAAAGAGGAATTAATTATACAATGTGATAGATTGGCCATGATGCCCGAAAAAAAACGTATGTACATAAAAATAACACTAAATAGCAAATGACAAAACGCATTTAACGGGAATGTCAAAGTGCATATTAAATCAGTGGCGTTTGGAATTTTTCCAGTAGTTTTTTTCTATAAGAGCTGAAAAACACATAGATTACCGCGGCAAAGTGTGGCCCGCGGCAGCAGCGAACATCGGGAAAAAACCTCTTACTGTGATGCTAATTGATTAGTTTCCAATGGATGTGATTGCTGGGCTTCTGTAAAGCAAACATTTTGTGAAGTTACAATGTTTTTCTCGAATACCTATAGACTTTATTGCACTGGTGCTGTCTTTATATTACGTAGCATCTTCTATTAACAAGGACGCAATTACAACCATTAAATAAAAAGGGAAGATTAAGTCTTACTAAATTGCGAAACTACCTAAGAAAGTAAATACAATAATTCTTCAAACAACACCTAATAGACAAATGATAGTGCGTCCGGACACTACTCGTAGATACTAAGTTTGTTACTCTGGAAGACTCTGGAAATCCGTAGCTAAGTAATTAAGTACCTATGAACACATTATTTCGCCAAACTTTAATGTTTGATTAGATACAGGTTTTTTTTTTCAAATTAATATGTATAAAATAAATGACAAAATAAATATAACATTGAAACAATATCAAACCTCTTGTCTATCGCGGTCGACATTCCAGACATCATACGATCTCTAGGGCAAAAACCAAATTAAAATGATTTATTACACAGAGTTTTGGAAGAATGGAAGTCCGTTCCCAGGGGACGGCACGTTATTTGTCTACGCCGCGTCATTGGCATTATAACGAGGTGTCTGTGTAGCCACAATCAATTTGGTGGCATGCGTCGGCTGTCAATTTGCGGCGGTCGGTCGGAACCTCGGAGCGCGCCCGCGCCCGCGCCGCACGGTGGCGGTGCGGTCCCGTCCGCGCCTGATTACTTCCGAGTGACCGCCTTGGATTTGCATAAGGGCCAGCTTTAATATGAGATTATTCTCGAGTTAGGAACATCGGACGCGGTCCCATTCATTATTAGTTTTGGAATATTTAGTCGACCCGATCCCAGCCGCAATTAATAGAATTGCTGGACGTATTCGACATCCTGAGCGACGCCGATAAGGCTCCTATATTTACAAAGTAGGTACCTACATACGATACGTGTCGGTATCGATAGGTTTATAAAATCCCTTTCTATCGCTATACAAATTGTATCACAAGACAATTCTAGTTATACCTACCAAGGAAAGGTAGAGTTATAGGTACAAACAAATCAACTACTATTCAGGGTCACTATGTAATTTAGTCCCGTTGGTTTATTTACTTAATATTATATCTGATAAAACACATGCTAGTAACTTTATATGGCAAAGCAAAGCGCCGTACCTGCATTTACGGCACAGGGGGCCGATTTTTGAGTGTCGAACGCTCGATTTTTCACTCGAGATCTGTCAAAAAACTATGACGTTTTGACAGATGTCGAGTGAACATTCGACCGTTCGACACTCAAAAATCGCCCCCCTGGGGGCCGATTTTTGAGTGTCGAACGCTTGACTTTTCACTCGAGATCTGTCAAAAAACTATGATGTTTTGACAGATGTCGAGTGAAAAGTCGAGCGCTCGACACTCAAAAATCGGCCACCTGGCGTTCGTTTCCAATAACATTCAATATTGATAAATTAGGAAGCAGTAGATAGTAAGTACCTTGGCAATATTCTCGCAAGCAAGGCGTGCGGTGAGTGTGCGGCGCGTGGGTACTTAGGGGTTAATTAAGAAGCCGCAGACAGCGGTAGCGGCGAAAGGGTTAATCCCTTTGTCATTGATGGTAAGGCGATGTTTTTCGTGGTAAGAATAGGTATAAGCTGCCGCAGTGTTATTTAGAGCAAGGCCATATCTCGTATTAAGGGGAGTTAGATGGAAGTTATTAGCAGGTATCATGAGTAAATTTTAACGTTAATAATATCTCTGCGGCACTTATGTTTTAATTTGTAGCGATGATTAGAGGACTTGTAAGATTTTGTGTTTGGTTCTCAAAATCATCCTTTATTGAAATCTATTTTGTCATAGTATTCATTATACATATATTTTAATTAAGAGCGTTGGTACTAAATTCATATCTATATCGTGGAAGTATAAAACACCGAAATGAATATTTAAATTAAATTGAGAGAAAAAGGTAAATTCTTATAATTTTATACATTTATGAGGTGAGGTAATCAATTAAAAGTTATTTCTATCAACATAGGTACCTACATTTTCTACCCTGTGTTTGATGTACGTACGTTTCACGGGCATAATTCCATCAAACAAATCAGTAAATTAACACAGATATCAGTTGAGAAAACGCATACGCTGCGAATGGGGTGCGTCGGGAATGGTAAAGCGCGATCTACCTATACATCGGTTGAGTCAGGAGCACCCGTGTAGAAAATGGAGCGTCGTGCTTAGAGCTAATACGATCAGATGAGCAAACACAAAACACAGCTTTCATCTTCTGCCCGGTATCTCTCGGTTAGCGCGCCACACATACAAATCTAACGTAAAATAACGCGAGACATTGGTATACGCCGGGTCAGTTAAAATCGATAGCGAAATGACGAACATTTGGCTATATTAGGAAGTCTAGATATGAAAACAAACATTGAAGCAACAAATCACTTCCTTCGATAAATTTATTGCAGCCTGTTTGAGGCAGACGGTGATATGTAAACAAGTGGGAAGAGCCTGAGTAAGTTTATTCTCCAAACAAGACGGTCGCTGCGCGTTGTCACCGCACCGGCGGCGGCGCTCGCAGCCGGCGCAGCCCGGTTTACCCGACTCGACTCACTGAATGACAAATGTTTACATTCAACCCCTGGACAACTCTTCCTTTACGACACTCTAAACCGTTTGCCTTATCGCGCCACCTCCTTTATCTTTTTTTGTTGGATTTGACACCCTTTTGTGTCAATAAAATGGCTATAAACGCCCCAGCTAGGTTTCCGAAATTTTTGCGGGTTTAACCGAGGCAGGAACCACTGTAAAGCCCTCTTATTGAACCTTTATTGCCTCGTTCGGTTGGTTCGTAAAAGTAAGAAAGAAACAAAGAGGGCCAATTTGGCAAGCAGGAGACAAACGCATTTAAAATGGGCAGAGCAGAGCAGCAACCATCTATCTTGGAGCTTGATAAACGACGACATTATTCCTTATCGCCCACTCAATTTGTTTAAAAGCGTTCTGCTTTGATAATTTGTGAATTACAAATCGAGTCTTTTGACACAAAGATACTCTCATAACTACGGGTGCTACGCTATGGTCAATTTTTTTATTTTATTTTTTACCGTTAAAATTGCAGATAGAAAGAAATGGAAGAGAAACAAATCCTTCTCCTTCTCCAAACCTACCTATAAGAAATTCTAAAATGGTTAAGTACTGTGACCGAAAACTTCAGCCGAAAGAGCTTAGCGTGTTTGTTTCTTGTGTACGAAGGTGAACATGCATGACCACATACCTACACTTTTCACAATTTCGTTAATTTGTGATATTATATCAATTTCCTAAAATATAATCTTATTGGTTATGGCAACTTACAACGCCAAGATATAAGTACAATCCGGAACGTATATATGAAACGTCTCTGATTTCATGAAATAGAACTCGCCAGTTGACTGGTGAGTCCTATTTCCAAGGTCGCTGTAAAGTCAATAATGATTTTCTGCTAAATTATCTTTGCTAACTCTTCTTTAAGTCGAAACGCGTCAGATTCCTGTGAATTAAATGAGATGAATGGGTCAGTGTATGTTTTGTTTGTTGTTCCAGTGGTGGAGGAGCCGGAGTTCACGGACGTGATCCAGAACATGACGGTGCCGGCCGGCCGCAGCGTGCGTCTCGCGTGCTCTGTCAAAAATCTCGGCTCTTACAAGGTAACTTTAAGAGGGCGTAGATGGCATTGCAGCGCGTGTTTTTCGTAAATATTGATGTTTATTCTAAAAGTGTACATTTATAAGGCTAATCTTTTTATCAGGTTTGAACTTATCATTTTACAACTATTAAACCAAAAATCATTGTTAAAGATGGGAGGGTTTTAAAGATCCAACCAAAAACATCGAAAAAAGGGTTATGTTTGAAAAATAAAAGTATCGAGAAATTTTTGCAAATCGTGTTTTCACTTTTAACAGACTGGAGGAAAATATTTCAAGATGAATATACTGAATGGACAGATATTTAATCACTATATATGTTGAGACCTAGGTCGATAAACATTGGCAAAAGTGCATATGATGTCATATGAGAAACAAACATCAAAACACCTTCGTAAGGTCTGAGCTATTTTTGGTACGATTGGGATAACATCCCAATGTCTTAAAAATAGGTAAACATTCTGTTTTAAATCTTAAATTAATTTTATAGCAGGTACTTAAAAAAAACCGGCCAAGTGCGTGCCGGATCACGCACAACGAAGGGTTCCGTACCGACACCTATTTCCACATTTAAAACCACTTTTATTGGGATTAGTTCAAAAGTAAAACTCCACCAGGTTTATTTTAACACAATCATAGAGTTTATTCAACAAATTAACAGCCTTATGGCCGGTATACACATTGATTAGTGTTGAGTGCGAGTTCATAGAATAGAAGAGTGTTCTATTTTATTATAGGCCTTAGCTTAACACTTCGTTTAACCAACCTCTACCATCCCATACCACTCGGCAATCGGCATTGACAGGTGCTGGTGCTGGTAAATAGTAAAAAAAACAACTGTATCTGTCATGACTGTCGTTTGCCGAGAGGTAGCAGAGAGGCTATTATATTATATTTCTATAAACTAAAATAATATTTATTATCATTAATAATTAACAAGCTAACAGTTCGGCCATCCTGTTTAGAGAGTCCTCTCGCTGTCGTTTAAATTACCATCATTACCACTCAAGAGAAAAAATTGTATATATCACTTGAGTAGGGGGGCTTAAAGGCACTTTTTTGGATTTCGTAAAAAACTCGTAAACGGTGGCCAATAGCAAAAAATGTTTCTGTACAAAAAAGATAATCAATAGAGATTTTAAAGTGGGATGGTTTAATTAAGTGGTTTCTCATTCCAGTTTTCTAATATTTTTAATAAAAACAAAAAACATAGTATTTATGCACTCAACGAGCGCCAAAATAAGATTACCCCACTCGATTGGGTAGGTCATTTTTTTTTATTATCGCTCCCCTTTAGTTGCTTTGCTAGGGAGTTGGGAGCCCGTATCATGCCTCCGACTACTTCTATTTGTAGTAGTCGTCGTACTCACGATCTCGATTACGGGACACGGACGCTTCTGGGACACGATTCGCCGATCCTCCGACCCTCTTAGGTTGTGATTGTCAAACCGCCGGCCCAAAGACTGCTGCACACTGCTGGGTCGTGGCCGTCAAACCTTGATCGTGTGACCCAAGTGCTCCTGAATTGTAGCCGTCGAAACCCTGGCCCTGTGACCTGGGCTCTCCTGGGTTTCAATTACTAAAACCCTGGTCCTGTGACCATGGCGCTTCTGGGTTGTAGTCATCAAAACCCTGGCCCTGTGACCTGGGCGTTCCTGGCTCGTAGTCATACCTGGAACGTTAAACTGTTGAGCTTAATCGAGTGAAGCTACTAAACAGAAAATCGCAAGGACCGTGACTCTACATCTTGACTCTACATGACTCTACATCATGACTCTACATCATGACTCTACATCATGACAGTCCAGGTACTACGCCAAAAGTCAGTTGCAGTTTTAACTAATTACCAATCTAACATGTCAAACGTGCTTATCTCCAGGGAGTGCCCTGGCAACATGAGCACGCATGATTAACCGTTTAAACGTCCGGACTACCTCCGTTACGGTAAAAACTGTTTTATTCCTTAGTAAACTAAGTATAGAAATAGCAAAGAAAAAAAATGCACTTACGTTTAAGAGGCGTGGCAATAATTTTATTCATTTCACTCAATGCCACTTAATTAGTTAATTAGTAATCAGAAGTACAAGGCCAGCAGGTTCATTTTAACAATCATAGAGTTTGTTTACATTATTGACATTAACAGCCTTAGCTTAACACTTCGTCTAAACATCTGCACCTCGCGGTGGTTGCTCGCATACTGAGCCATCGGTCAACCTCTACCATCCCTCTAACACTCGGCAATAGGCGTTGAGAGGGGGCACCCTGGTATTTTCATAGGGAAATTACGTCCTTTTGTTTGGGCAAGACAGTTTTTCTGTGAAAACTCAAAAACCCTTAATCCCATCTTCTTCAAACCAAAAATCGTTGAAAGTATTTATTATTGTACACCACCTCAATTTTCATCAGAATTTTCATCTTCATAGTTTGGAAATTAGAGGGGGGGGGGGGGGGACA
Organism: Cenopis cana; assembly: GCA_951800055.1. Taxonomy (NCBI): domain Eukaryota; kingdom Metazoa; phylum Arthropoda; class Insecta; order Lepidoptera; family Tortricidae; genus Cenopis; species Cenopis cana. The sequence goes on along the minus strand of OX637476.1, from coordinate 7,425,972 downwards.
CATTTTGTACGACTTTCAGAGCGAATATCTCTCCAACGGTTCACTTAAACGGAAAACTTTTTTAGTAACCTCTATATCATTTTGAAAGGCCTATCCAAAAATACCACTCACAACTACTTGCATTGCAAAAAAAAATCATCCCCAGGTTACATGTATGGGGTGCCCCCCCCCCCCCCTAAAATATTTTTTTTCCTAGATTTTTCATCACATTTATGTCGCGGTTCATAGAATACATCTTTGTACCAAATTTCATAATTATAGTACTTATAGTCTCCGAGTAAACCGGCTGTGACATACGGACAGACAGACAGACATGACGAAATTATAAGGGTTCCGTTTTAGCCATTCTGGCTACGGAACCCTAAAAAGGTTCAAATTTACAAAAATATTAAGTTGGGCTGTTTAGGCTGAATTTTTGGTCCTAGAATTAGGCCGCGGTGCCTTACGAGGATACAGTGTCGGATTTCTTATAACTGGCATACCTAAATCTGTATAAATCCAACTGCAAGGCTTCAAGATTTTGTGAGTGGTAAAAATCCACCTTGTATGTTGGTGCCACACGGGATCCACTTGGGTTTGGTCACCACCAGGTGAAGTGTACCGTACCCAAGGGGTAAAACGCTTTTACTAAGAGTCCGCTGTCCGTCCGTCCGTCCTTCCGTCCGTCCGTCTATCACCAGGCTGTATCTCATGAACCGTGATAGTTAGACACTTGAAATTTTCACATATGATGTATTTCTGTTGCCTCTATAACAACAAATATTAAAAAAACAGAATAAAATTTATATTTAAGGGCGCTCCCATACAACAAAACGTGATTTTTTTTGCCGTTTTAACAGATAATAGTAAGGAACCCTTCGTGCGCGAGTCCCACTCGCACTTGGCCGGTTTTTTTTATTTTAAGAATAGAAGATTAAAAGTAAATTATCCCACGTTTCATTATTTCCCGCATGATGGCAAACGCACGATTTCTCTAATCTCGTATTCTGAAGCAAAGTAGTCGCTTGTGTATACATAAACCTAGTTGTTTCATATGTATCCGACTAAGATTACTATTAAGATTTACAAACGTATACTAACGCCGAGGGTATTGAGATTTTAATCTGCAAGACAAATGCGCAACATGCCGACTCTGAGGACACATCACTTAACGGCAGACACCTACTCGGCGCAAGACGACAATATGCGTGGAGCTCCAAAAGGAAACATAAAATAAGAAGCATTTTATCATTTGATTTAGAACGCGCCGTCGTAATAAAGTGTCCATATAAATGGAGGAAGATATGATTTACAACCCTAACGCGGAGTTTGCACCTCGCTTTCGTTACCAACGTGATTTAAAAACAAAACCTTTTCACCGCAAACCCAACCTTAACTCGATTGAACAGAATCCAGTTTGTGATTGCGATTATAACCAAATTTCATACATTGATGCGTTTGTTACAAACTTTAAAATTATTGCAATTTTTGAAATGGCTATAGCTGGAAATAATAATCTATCAGTTTGAATATATTTTTATCTAAAGTAAACAAAAGGTCAAAGTTCTGTTGAATTGAATAAATTAAGTTATGCTTAATATATTCATAGTTTGTATTTTAAGTTAGGTAGTCCCTATGTATAAAGGTCTATTTTCTAGTTTAAAATTGATACGTATACAGTTTTTTTGTTGGAAATTTCACTTAAGGGGAGTGCACACTGGTTTAAAGAGCGTTTATTAATTGCACAATAACCAGCGCTTTTGTTCAGCCACAAATAATTCCATTCATAATTACTTTTTATTCATTATATAGTAGCAAAAGTGCGCTTAGCTGTTATAAAAAATTAAAATGTGAAATATTTTGCTTTTCTAGAAAGGAGTGAGGACAAAGTTATCGATACAATTAATATTCAATTTCAATTATGTATCAGTGCGGGAATAGACTCCCTTTTCAGATTAAGCTTCCTAACAATAACATTAGGCGGAAACTTGATGCAGGATTCAGGTACTAAGGCTTTAGTTTACCTATGGGACGCAATTGTCTACCTGACGTGAGCATGCTTAGTTGCGTGTGGACCTTTCCTAATCATGCGTGCTGCATGTTGTGTTTCTAGATCTCGCAGTTAATTGAGCAAAGTACTTTAGCAGGACACTGAATTGCATATACAGCCTGTTTTGTATTCGATTGTGAACAATTAAACCGCTGGCTAGATTATGAACAGCTATTAACGCGTCGTCCATATATGTTTCACTAATTCGCTTTAAACGAAATGATCCATAACTCTGTGAATACCCACCATAATTACTCAACCAGTATATGAAGACTACGAAGCTGGAGGTCCCGGGTTCATTTATTTGTGTGACGAGCACGAATATTTGTTCTTGGGTCTTGGATGTTTTCTATGAATTAAGTACCTATCTATCTATATAAGTATGTATATCGTCGGTTAGTACCCATAGTACAAGCTTTGCTTAGTTTGGGACTAGGTTAATTTGTGTAACATTGTCCGCAAATATTTATTTATTTAAGTATTCATAACTTCTTTAAGCTTGTCTTTTTTGAAATATTCACGAATTATAATTTCAGTGCAAAATTATTGGATGGACAAATCGGGCTAGCTATACCCGAAATCGCCTTATTAGCTGAGAAGATGGTTGAGTGAATTCATGCATACGTCATTAGTTTAATTAAATAATAATAATAACATAGGTATATGTAATTTATTCAATAATAATATACATCGTCATAAAACAATAAACTTAAGACTAGATTAAGGTAAGGTAGTATACATAGGTATTATACAATATACATACAGTCTTATACGACGAATGTTAGCCCGGCGGTCGATCCGTGTGTCCGCGGGTTGACTGCGGCGAGACCGGATGCCGCGCCGATAAGCCGCAAGGCAGAGGCGGCGCGGCGGCGGCGTCGGCGTCGGCGCAGGCTGGCGGGTATACTGGGGGACATGAAAAACACTACTTTACACATATTATAATAGGATTTTTCTCAAAAATAGCCCATTACTCGCTACATATTAGAAGGTAAAGCGTACCTAGATAGTTTAATTAAGGTCAGATCAAAATTAAGCCGCAGCTCGCAAGCTCGTCCGTTTAAACCATAACTCAGCCTGCAATGGCCTCCTTCCCGGCCACGGCAATAATAATGCTCAAACTTATGACTCCACACGCTCTTCAGAATTTCGTTTTTGTTTTTTTCTTAACAAAAGTAAGAAAGAGCCCGTAAGTACATAAATACCAATCTTCCATAACTAAGTACCTATCCTTATTTTATTTAAAAATTTGTATGTACCCACACCACAGTCTATGAAATAGTAATTTAACAAAGGACATTTGTAGGTTTTAGGTTTACCCGCTTGACCATGAGCGCTGGATCTATAAAATTTATTCCCGCAGGGGGTTAAAAAGGGGTGAACATTTTATATGGGGAACAAAATTATCTTTAAGAATTAGACTTGAAACTTCTATAATAGGCAAAGCATTGAAATGGAAGAGGACGGTTTCAGCGTTTTTCAAAATTATCCCACTGAAGGGGTGAAAACGGGGTTGAAAGTATTTTGGGAAGCAAAAATATTTTTTGAACGAGAAACTTGAAACTTTGTTCGTAGACGTCTAGCATTGAAGTAATTATAGTGTTATATTTCAGTGTTTTTGAAAATTCATCCCTTAAGGCAGTAAAAAAGTCGTTGAATATTTGTATGGAAAAAATGTAATATTCGAAGTGAGGGACTAGAAATTTCTTTTATAGTAATAAATAGTAAAGTAGGTAAGTAAGTAGATCAAAACATTCAAAAAGCTGATCTACCCATGCGAAGCCGGGGCGGGTCGCTAGTTAATATAGGAATTCGAAGACAATTATAACTTTTCAAATTCATCACACATCCTTTTTCATATCTTATTAGAAATATTGTATTATCATAATTAAGTTTGAAATGCGTGTGTACGTACCTTTAGTGCACGGACCGTGCGCACCCACAGGTCTCCGTGGGGGGAGTCCGGTCCATTTGAGCCCACTGGCTCCCAGCACCCCACTTGAGACGCAGATTACTATTAGCTTATCGTGAAACATGTCTGGTTGACTTGCTGTCATCAACTATGATTGAGAAACTCATTAGTTAACTCGAAACTATTTTACTGCTAACATGAAGCGCTTAGACGCAGCGTGCTAAACTAGGAAGTATCGTTGATCAACGTCAGCTTCGGCACTTTACACCTTTTATCTTTGTTATTGTTTTACCCAAACGTCCCAGAAAACTCTACGGTGTATTGAGAACAAATGAACTACTCTTAGTGTCGCAGTAGACAAACATTTATCATATCAATAATACGTTACATGAATTGATTTTAAGAAAACTCCGAAGACATAGGCGGTCTCTTTTTAAAGCATTTACTTGCGCTTGTAGTACGACACGGCAATAAAAGCGGAGATAGTGTGCTCTTACTTGTGAAATAAAGGCTTAGCGGAGGGAGGGAGGCCATCACCGTTGCCCTGTATTGACAACAAGAAGCGGATTTCGTCGAAAGCCTCGCCTGTGCCATTAGTTTCCCGCATCGGTTAAAAAGATTTGCCTCTTCGTCCGTCTTTATATAGAATTATTGACTTGTGAAAATATTGCGATGAAAAACAAAATACCAGCTGCTCCTTACATTTATGACAGTAGGTATATTTATGGGTGTGTATTTTTGAAATTATGTGATTGATTTCTGAACAGTAAACATTTGTGTTGCATGATTACTTTGCACATAACGTCTAAGTCTATGCCTCAAAGGTCAAATGACATAAGTATTGTTCACAAGTTTTTCTTGTTAGTTAACTATTTTAATGAACTTTGCAAAGAATTAAAAACATGGATATGAACCTTCATGTTAATTAAATTAATAAATCAAGATTCGGTCGTTAATCGTTGTTGTTTGGTATTACGCTCCATAAATTCACAAAACATTTGGTATTTTATACGCAGCCGGGAAGTATGCGCACGTAGTCGGTTCATCGGCATGAAATGTCAGATAGTCGGCAGTATCACGTATGTGGGTTTGCAATAACATGCCACGACGAGCGAGTCACAACAATGTTATACCCGCGACGCATGCCGCTTCAGCTGCTCCGGCCGACCATAGTCGTATTTCCCTCGCCGCCTTGCTCAACCCAAAAGCCCGGGCGAGTAGAGCACACGTTGCAACGCCAGCTCGGATGGAATGATCACAATTACATACGCAATACAGACGGTGGTACTTAATTACGAATTTTGGAAATGCAAATTTCGATAATGGTTTCAAGCGGTATTTCTACAAAGTGTACCTACATATTTACCAAAACCCGTTAGTTTGAAATACCAACTTATGTTTATTATTGTGAAGTAATCCCTTCATAAGGTAAAAATAGTTTACACAAATTGAAATTGTACCTATTTTGTCCCTTATTATCTTAGGTAGTACCCACATGTGTTTACAGCAGTATGCAACCTAAATTGACTCACTTTAGCAAGCGGTCTAAATTAAATAATGTACTCTTTCTCTTGATTTCACTCTCGTTATGTTCATTTTTCGATACATTTCCTAGTCATAATTCAACGGAAAAAAGATTACTTATAAATAAACCAAATATAAACATATATAATTTGCCTCCAACATTATACCCCTATATTTTATATTATGCAAGAAGTACATTAGTACGTACATTAGTTCGAGTGACGTCACGGACGCCATACTAAGTACGCGCTCGCATATTCGCTACTTATCTAAAATAAAATTACGTGCAATTTCAAATAAGAAACTTTATATTTTGATCAAATATACATTGATTGTCGACGTTTATTGTTTGCAAGTGATTTAGTGCAGTGTAAGAGACGTAATATCGTATTTAAAATAATAGAAGGACGTACGATACTGAAATCTACCCACAGTGAAAAAAAAAAACAAAAACAAACATGAACAATATGCAAAAGTGCAATAATGTCGCTAAGTGCGGGGCCTGCTCGAGGTCCGTGGGACGTGCTGGGTCGGATTTGGCAACGTGCTCCAAATGTGACAGCCTGTTCCACTATGCCTGTGTAAATCTCACGACGGGCATTTTGGTACCTCCAGAGTGGACTTGCCCGTTATGTCAAAGCGCCCTGCCGAGAGATAATCGCGCCGAGACGCCGGTGAAGGGACTTCCCGGCCTCCCACAGGCCTCCGAAACTCCGCCCACCGCCGTTCAGCCAGCTGAGGTCCGGCCCCCCGCTGCTCCATCTGCCTCAGCCCAATCCGCCGCGGCAAAACCCGCCGCTACTAAACCCGCCGCTGCTAAACCCGCCGCTGCTAAACCCGCCGCTACTAAGCCCCCCGCAGCTAAACCCGCCGCCAGTACTACTCGCCCTTTGATTCACGACGGTGAGCATATTGCGCTGTCGTTGAGGCAGCTTGAAGAACTGGTCCGCGAGGAGGTAGGGGCTGTCAGACGGGAGCTGAAGGAATTCCGGGAGGAGTTCCGGGACGTCAGAGCTCACATCTCTGACTTTAACATTCGAATGGACAGCCTGGAGGGTCGGGTTGACCTCATTGAGAAGCGGGTGGCTGATGGTGCGGCGTCGACAGCTACCAAGGCCCTCGAAGAAGCTGTCGCGAATCTTCAGATGGAGCTGAACGACAGGGAGCAGGAACTTTTGGCGAACGACGTGCAGGTGTCGAACGTGCCGGAGGAGCCGGGCGAGAGCGCGGCCGGCCTGGCCACGAGGATCGGCGCCAAGCTGGGCGTGGAGCTGGACGTGCGCGACGTCGTGTCAGTGCACCGCGCAGGTCGTGCACGCGAGGCGGGCCGGCCGCGGCCCCTCGTGCTGCGCCTGGCGCGCCGCGCCGTCCGCGACGAGCTGCTGCGGGGCGCGCGCACGCGCCGCGGCGCCACCACCGAAGGCCTGGGCCTGGCCTCCGCGCCGCAACGGTTCTATGTGAACGAGCGGCTGACGGGGGCCAACCGCCAGCTGTTCCAGCGGGCCCGCGAGGCCGCACGCGCCGCAGCCTGGCGCTACGTCTGGACACGGGACGGCAAAATCTTCGCTCGTCGGTCTGACGGTCAGCCCAGTGTCCGTTTGCGTCGTTCGACGGACTTAGATATTTTTAAAGCCGTTAATGTTGTACAAAATAGTCCGTAGTTCTTGTGAAGCCCTAAAAGTAAATGTCGTGTTATTGTTTTGTATTGTTATGTCGTTATATTTTACCGTAAAAAATCGTTCTTACCGTTGTGTTCTGGCCTTCATATTTCTAATGTTGTGTTTGTTACTTCCATTGTTATTGTTGTGTGTCGTCGTGGTAGTGGACCGACATATTATTATTTTCGTACTGTCGTGTGATTCAGCCTGCAACAACCCATTATTTTATATAAATATATATAATCACTCTTTATATACATGTAAACACACACACAACACACTGCACGCTCACGGGAATTTATCTCACGCCCCTAACAATTCACTTACTTATATACAGTTATCAGCTTGTAGTAGTTCTTTTTCCTTAGTTTTAACTTGTTATTGTCATGCCGCGCTTTAAAAACTTCACTGTTGGTCTATTTAATGCTGGATCTCTAAGCACCGGACACGACGAGTTGATTGCGACTATGACTGAGACTGACGCGGACATAATAGCCATAAATGAGTCCTGGCTTCGCGCGGGACGGGAAGGATGCGCTCCTACCGTGCCTAACTACAGACTGCGACACATTCCAAGGCCGGACACAGTGTTGCCAGAGCACTTCCGTCAAAAAGTACGGTCGGGTGTCCAAAAATGCACGTTTTTGGAATAAAAAGCACGCTTTTAGGGTTCCGAACCCGAAGGGTCGAAAATGACTCCTATTGCTGTCACTCACGCGTCCGTCCGTCCGTCAGTCGTCTCGTCTGTCACAAAATTTTGTTCGTAAGATTATTTTTTCTTCCCATTGACCCATAAACTTGAGATTTGGTGATACTGTTCATTATTTCCAGTATTTTGCCAAGAAACACTTATGTTTTGATAAAACAGGTTTTTTTTAATTGGAAATTTCCTTATTTTTCATGTTAAAACCAACATACTTTTGCAGTTGGTTCGGAAACCTAAATGTGCGAAGTCCGAGAAGATAGAAAGTTCCAAACCAAAATTACCTCCCCATTTTAGTAGTAAAATCATAAAGCACCATAGCACTCAAAAAAGCACGGTTTTAGCACGTTTTTGGGGAGCGCACGTAAAAAGCACGTTCGTATCCAAAAAAGCACGTAAAACCGTGCTAAAAAGCACGTTCTGGCAACACTGGCCGGACAACATACGCGGGGGACGCGGCGGGGGTGTCGGATTTTTCCTGCGCCGGGGCATCAACGCTCGCACGTTACCTCACCCGCCCGCACCACTTGTAGAACAGATGTGGCTAAAAACAAACATTAATTGTAAACAACTTATTATTGGGACCGCATACCGACCTCCGTGGCTTGACGTAGACACTTTTTTTGACGCTGTTACTGACTCAATTACTTCCTTTGTTAAATATGACCGTTTGATATTACTTGGTGACTTTAACATTAATTACTCGGACAAAAATGACCGAAAATTTAAATCCTTGACTCAATTCCTGACAACTTTGAACCTGACGCAACATGTATGTGAGCCGACGCACTTCACTGACCACAGCGAGACGACTATTGACTTAATTTGTACTGACGCTCGTGTTCTGTCTGTAGACGTGAAGCATATCCCGGATCTGGGGAGACATGCATTCATCACAGCCGAGCTTGACATAAAGAAACGAAAACCGACGCCGCGACGTATTACCTACCGACCTCTTAAAGACATGAACTTGACCGACTTTAACAATGACCTTGACTCTATAGACTGGGACCAGATTTTACTACTTAACGACGTCAACGACATGGTACGAGTGTTCAATTCGTTGGTACTTGGACTTTTTGACAGACACGCGCCTGAAAAGACGATAGTGGTGAAGGAGGCACTTAAACCTTGGCTCACAAGTAACGTACGGCTTATGATGCGCCTCAGGAATGAAGCTCACGCTCGCTATAAACGTACGAAGAGTGAAGCTCATAAGCAGTACTACCTTGACCTGAAACATCTCGTTATTGAAGCCATCTATAGCGAGAAGCGTGCCTTCTTCAAACAAAAAATTAACGACGAGACTGACTCCAAGACCCTCTGGAAAAACTTAAAACGCACAGTTCTTCCAGACTCACAGACTCAGTCTGAGCTCCCCGCACACTTTGACGACCCCGACTTAATCAACCGCCATTTTCTCAGTTTACCTGGAAAATCGGATGTGACCATATCCGACTTGACTTTTTACGAATTTGACAGACATGACGACAAAACTTTTCTACTCTTACCTACGACTACTACCACAGTTACAAAGATTATGACATCAATAAAAACGACCGCAAAAGGACTTGACTCGATTGATATTGACATGTTACTTCTGACACTACCTAGAACTGCAGACATACTGACTCACATAATTAACAAGAGCTTGGAGACTATGACTTTCCCATCTGACTGGAAAATCGCTCAAGTGACGCCGTTACCAAAAAAAACAAATCCCACTGACCTGTCCCAACTCCGTCCCATAAGTATCCTTCCCTGTATGTCGAAGATAATAGAACGGGTAGTCTGTCAACAGCTGTCCGATTACCTGGAGAAAAGCAGCATCCTACCTGAACTGCAGTCGGGCTTTCGCAAGGGTCGGTCGACAGTTACTGCGTTGCTCGATGTAGTCGATAACATCTTACAGGCTCGGGATGTTGGTAAAAGCACTATATTAGTTCTTTTAGACTTCTCCAGGGCTTTTGACTGCATCAGCGTGCCCCTACTCTTATCTAAGATGTCCTATTACGGATTTGATGTTACAGCGATAAAATGGTTCAGCAGTTATTTGTCCGGCCGTGCGCAGACAGTTGCGTTGCGTGGGATGGATGGTAGTACTCTGTGGTCCTCTCTTTGTCCGGTGACAAGAGGAGTACCGCAGGGTTCAATACTGGGTCCGCTGCTCTTTATACTGTATAGCGCTGATATCACTAACAGTATAAAGAGCTGTGGATACCATCTTTACGCAGACGACTTGCAGCTCTACTTCTCAAGTGCACCGTCGGACATATCTGTTGCCTTACAGAACATTAACGCGGACTTAAGTCGTATTTCCACTTGGTCGGAGAAGAACTGCTTGGTCCTTAATCCTGCCAAGTCGAAGTATGTAGTTTTTGGTTCTAAGCATCAAATCCGTAATACTCTTCATGCCCTTACTTCCGGTAATATATTTGTCATGAATGAACCAATAGAACGGGTGGTAGAAGCAAATAACCTCGGCCTTCTCATGGACGGGAATCTGCGCTTTGAGAGCCACATACTTAGTGTTGTGAGCAACTGCTTCTATCGCCTTAAAGTCCTATATAATATACGTGATTACCTTAGTGTTGATTTGCGTGTCGAGCTTTGTGAATCGCTGATATTATCTAGACTTAACTATTGTGACGTCATCTATGGTGGATGTATTGTTGGTCGTTCTAAAAGGCTCATACAACGAGTGCAAAACGCATGCGCTCGTTTCTGCTTCCGAGTCCCTCCCCGGTCCCACATCACTCCGTACTTGAACGCCGCTAACCTTCTTAACATGACTGCGCGCCGACGCCTGCACCTCGCGACTCTTATGTTTGGGGTGGTACACCATGAGTCCCCATCGTACCTTTTTACGAAAATCCAATGGTCAAAGAGTGCGCGCAGGTTCAAGGCATTGGCTATCGTGCCTACGCACAGGACCGCAGCTTTCCGAGGCAGTTTTAGGTTTGCGGCGTCTAAGTGCTGGAATGACCTCCCTCCTCCTATCCAGGGGGCGCCTAGCAAGTATTCCTTTAAGCGTAAGCTTAAAGGTTATTTGTTGACGCTCCAAAAATCCCAATCCTAATCCAGCACAGCAGCAAAAAAATATACCAACCTATTTAATTTTTAGTTCTTTTGTTTTTGTACCCAAGATGCTGTATGTAGGCAAGCAGTAATTGTAGTTTTTATTTTATTTTATACTGTAGTTTTTATTTTATTTATGTATTGATTTATTTTTTAGCTTATATCTATTGCAGTTAATTTTATTTTATTTCCTGCTATTATATATATTGTATGCCGGTCCGTGAGTCACCGACGGTACTGGCTGAAAATCAGCGCTGTAGGTGTTTAACACCTCAGCATAATGCTGAGCCAGTGTCCGTTTCACTGCCACGGGGACACACGTGTGCTTTTGTGTATGTTTTTCTTCTTTTGTTTTCCTGTAATATTGTGTGTCTTCTGTGGTACTGAATAAATGTTTCTATCTATCTATCTATCTATTAGTACATTACTTACCAAGGGCGATAAAACAAAGAATGTCTCAGATCGCAGGTATTTTATGCCCGAGCCGAAGGCAAGGGCGATAAATATGCGATCTGAGGCTTTCTTTATTATCGCCCGTGGTAAGTACAAAATTTTATGTCACTCCCTGGCCAGGAAGTGGGTTTTTTCGCGCGCGGAGCGTGCGATAATGGCCACTTTATGGCCAGGTGTGACATAAATTATATTACGTGATATAAACATATTAAACTTATTCGCCAACAAACTGCACCGCAGTTTGGCGAAATTTTGTAGTGAGTTTTAAGTTTTTTATTTATGCAATAAATTAAAAAATATATATTATTTACTTTTTATGCGATTTGTACCCGAGTATGTAAGAAGGTCCCTGCATTAATACTTGTTGAAGTTGCCAAAGCATTTCCGAGCGACACTACTCACGTCGACCTCTAAATAACTTATTGGCCGAAGATTCCGCGAAAAGTTGGAGAGCCCTCGGCTCGAATCCGTTCCCGAAGAGATCTCTAAGTGGGCTTTTAGTGGAAGTAAGCTAAGCCGTCTCCTGCAAGATGTTCGCTCATTTCTATCTGCGCCATTGCATTAGCTCTAGGTACACGTTGTTGTTGCCATTAGTCGCTCGTCGTCATATTGGTTTTGCGTTAGCCATTTAACAAAATAAAAAAAATATTTTTCAATTACGAAAGCAATAAATATTGAATTACGTGATGGCACTTGTGTGGTACCTCCACAATAAACGTATTGCAACGGAAAAGGTTGACTCTCAATGTACAAAATTAATTAGATTAATACTTCATTGGATATCAAGTTTTTTATTAGAATGTAGTTGTAGTAACATTACAAACCCATAAATGAATATTACAAAAAAAATAGCGTAAAAACTACTTAAGATAACTAAACCTATTAATTAATTAACTAACCCTATATATAACCTTGACTTAATTGTAATAGTCACACAATCTGATGATTGGTATGGATAGTTTACGATGTCCAACTGAAATGTACGAGCATCGGTGGTGAGACGTCCATTGGACTGTAAGCTCACCATTTTGAGACATGAACACTAAATTCCAAGCAAAAAAGTTCTTGATGAACAGCAAGGCTTTTTTCCAGATTACCTATAACTTTAACACTATTTCAACTCTAAATTTTTAAAGCACCCAAATAAAACTAAACTCAAGAGCAAAAATAATGGGTACACTTTCTATGGAAGTTCAATACAAAGTGTATGCATTATTTTTGCTCATGAGTGTATTCTTATATTGTATTATAGTTCAAAACCAAACATTTTTAATGTCACTTAATTTTGAGTGCAATAGCCATCAAGCGATTGTAATGGACCGGTATAATATTTACTATTTATTATACTGTTTACCTACTGAACACAAATTTTATTTGTCGAATAAACGACAGGCCAGGCCGAACCCAATGCTGCGGATCTGCTATCTCAGAGGACTTGAAAGCCCGAGAAATCTCTTAAGTAGTTTTGCGACCTTTTATATCTCATAGCTTTGATGTATTTTTCTAAATAAGATTATATTTATTAGGTCTCCTGGTTGAATAAAATATTTATCAGGGAGATTTGTTTGCGCACGTTATTTAATATTTGTGAGAATTACAATGTTTAATAGGTATATTTAAGTTACATGACATAAAGAAAACAGTACCTACAATTATATTATATCATTATATTATGAGTTGTTTTTTCTCAAAATTGATGGTTAATTTTTATATAGTCCTCTAATCACTAAATTTAATATAAATTATATATTTAAAATCAAACTGGTTGTTTTGAGAAAAGAAAGCATCCTGGGGATAAAGCATCTGATACTGAGACAATGGCACAGTCTTTATGAGATCTAGTAGTATTAGTGATATGCAAAGTGTAATTAGGTAATGGAACAGCTTATCCTAGCACATACTGCTATATACCGTTTTATTAGCTATATAACCCAGCAGCGTATCGTATCACAACACCGTGTCGGTACTATATTGCCATACCAACACAGACACCGTATCAAGATGAGAACCCCGCAGTATAAAGTAAGAATATAATAAGACGAGCCCTTTAAACGTTTCATAATTAAATCTGTCGTAACACGTCCACGAATCATCTCCTGCGGCGATGAGTCCGTCGTTAAAGAGGTTCGGTGCGGTGCGCGGCAGAATGGGCAAAGTTCGCAACGAGTCCATTATAAATCAAACGACGCCTTCCAGGCATATCCTCAGGGACCCGGCCGCCCGGGCGCTGCCGACTACCAAACTTCAACTTTGCCGTCTAAATGCCTCAACAATTAAGATAAAAAGAAAGAACGGCCTAAATTAAAGGTGGTTAGAAGATAACGAGTTAATAGCCGCCTCACTCAAAGTTTAGCCCAGAAATGTCGGTGCGCATCAATTTTGCCTTCTCCGCCGAAACTCCGGACACAGTGTCGGTGAAAAGTTAAAGTCCGCTTAATAATTTTGTAGTAGTAATTACGTTAGGTTATAAAAAGTCTACAGCAATACATAAGTATTTATTGAAACCAATTTAGTATAACCAGAACTTCAGAAAACTTTTAGGTAGTTGTTTTATAAGTCCAGATCTAGAAATACAACACTGTAGGTGTAAGTAGATGCAAGTTAAACCCGATAGAGACAGGCTAATGGCCATGCCAATTTTGAAATGATTTGAAAATTGCAAGCCTGCCTCATTAAGTGTATGCGCGGAGTTGCAGCACTCGAGACGTCCGGACGGACTTCTTGCGAGGTGACGTTGAGATTAACTCGCTTAGGGTCTCAGACGAACGAGATTAGTCGCTGCTGCGGCTATTTAATATCAGATTTGCCTCAGCCCGTCTCGTTATCAACTTCGCTTTTCAGATTTACATTTTTCATGGACTTAAAATATGTAAGTAAGGATTTTAAAATACGTTTTATTTTAATAGCACTCCATTTTAAATATTTGATCAACGAACAGCCACTCTTGGCCAAACCAAAAAAATTAAAATATAGGTAATGTATCCATAAAAAAACAGTTTCGCTGCATAATTTCACGCAAGTAGATAATGTTATAATCCGAATTCCGCAGAAGTTTGGTTATTACAAAACATTTTGCGCCGACCCGCCACGCGCCCCACTTCCTAAAGTTCAACACTCAACGCTTATCTCTCAACCGCTTATAAAATTTTGATTTCTCTTTAATATTATCTTAATTGTTGAAACAATCAAGGAGAACTTTGTAAAGTATTCTTTTGCTCTGGAACTTTACAGTTATACATAGTTAAGCACCATATATTTCTATTTAAATCAATAAAAGACTTTGGCGCATACAATTTCTTTATTTAATTTCAATACTTATTATTTGCTCCACTTGTCATCTCTTGCGATGGGGCTCTAGGGCAGAAACTTTAACAAAAAACAAATTTAATGAGGAAAATTGTATTCGCAAATAATCAACATGTACAAGTATAAACTTTAGTTATAGGACATGTTTTCTTGAGGGTGAGAGGCATGAAAAGACATGTAAGAGTATTTGAATGTGAAGACGTATAACGGTAATTTTCTGAAAACCGGTCTGCTATATTGTCTGATATACAATATAATGTGCTTATTATTTGTTTACATTACAAAGGCCTCATAATTCGATATCCACTGTAAAAGCATCATTACATGCTAATCTCTCCAATGAGGACGGCACTCATTCGAAATTGTCAATATTGTTGTAGCGTTATCAGGAAAGTTGTCGATCCAGGTGGCGACAACAAGGGGAGGTAATTGAATCAGGTCTCCTCAGACGGACACACCGACGATTAGATTAGACGCCGACCACAATTAAGCAGATCAGATTTCCATGTCTTGTCATATGGACACAGTCAGCATCATAAATATATGTACATCTTTCGACCTTATCTCCAAACAATAAAGTGCTAGAATGTATACATATTCATGATACTTAATAGACCTCGCATCTCATGTAGTAGGAAGATACAATATAAACCATATAATGATGTACATAAGGTTCACATTACGACCGAATGCACGGCACAGGTCGGAGTCCGCGAAAGTAAAAGGGAGATTTACAATCTTCCGGGACCTCGCCGGCGTCGGAACTGTAAGCAACTGAGTTCTTGTCTAATCAGTAATCAACATCTAGTATCTCGCGGCTGTTGAGGTCGGACGCGGAAATCACGAAGGCCATATATAGTTATGATACATTACTTATACATAGATGGCACTCGTTGCAAACTACTACAGAATTTAATAGGTAGTGTAGTTATATCAATTATGAAAAAAAATTAAGTATACTTACACAATTGGACAAAACTACAATTTCTATTTTACACATTCATATTTACTCATATTTGATTTGATCTACGAAAACCACTAACTACGTATGTTATCTATTTATGGTTTTCAGAGCTTTTTAATAGGTACTATACTTTGCCTACTTAGTTAAGCTAAGCTTTTCGCAAATGCATCGAGAAAGAAAGCTAAAACGGCGATGTGTCCAAGACTATTGGTTTACACACGTATTACCTATTATTACGTGTAATAACTAAGAATAATGTAAGACGTAAGGAACACCATGTGCGTGACTTTTGTATTTTGTTTTTATAAGAAACGAACAACATTCTTTTAATTGTCTTACATGACTGTATTTATTACAAGTAATTATATATTTCATTTAAATATAATAATTGTTATATATTGATATATAATTGTTATTGTTAGGTTTTTTTTCTATTAATAATGGGATTGCTCTTGGCCAGCATCTAGCCAGGGGGCAAAGATGAGGCCGACGATGAAGCGAGCTCACCCAGAAAATGCCTATTCACTCTTGCCTTATATAGGTATATTATAATTTATAGTTTTTGAGGTATACATTTTAATTAAGACGAGTATTTCGAATAAAATCATAGAAAGTTTTCATTTAAGCACAGTTTAATATGTTGGGAGGCTCAGGTTCCGCGGCAAGTCAGGTCGTCGTCATTAGAGGGGTTACCGTCCCATTGCATAATAAAATGGGCAAAGTTTCCTCAAGTCCATTATAAATTAGACAGCGGCTGAGAGCCGCATCACTTAAGATAGGTAAGATGTGACCCAGCACGAGTCCCAGCTCCCAAACTTCCCCTATATTGCTTCCGCAATCTTGATAAAAAGAACTAACCTACCCATGAATCAAACTTAGAGCTGGATTAAGAGATAAAAGATGCGCGTCGAACTTCTGAAACTTAAAGCATTTTCTTCTCAAACCAGCTTAATTTTTGCTTTAATAGCTTATTAAGATGGACTTTGTACTTCAAGATACGAAAACTTTTCTTAATAACCAATAGCAAAACTTGATCACAGCGCTCGGTAGCTTCGGAATATAGGTACTTTGGGATCTATTTCACCTGAATAATTAAGTTTGAATCATTCCGGGGCGTAGATTAAAAGTAGCAGGGTTGTTGGAAGCATAACAATCTCTGTAAAATGCATTTTAAGCGCTTAATGCTGCGGAAATTGGTGTGAAGCGGGGACGCGATGGCAGCTCCGTGCAATTACACAGATGTCGTGCCGCGTCCGCGCCCGCGCCGCCCTCCGACGCTCGTAAATGTTCAAGTTCAGATGTTTCCTTTATTGTTTCATTTAACAATTACTGCTAATGTTTTGTCTTAGATGTCAGTATGCATTACGCGCAACTGTAACCTTGACATTTCATGAAGATTTAATTCTTTGCAATCTGATTACAAGTCGTAATCAGATTGCAATTTAAAAAGCTATTTTTATTGAGGCAATGTGAAAAGGTAGAACTTATACTTCGGTTCATTATTTTAGCGTTTTATTTTTTTATTAAGACTTTTATCCGAGAATGGGAGACGTTTTCTTTAATTTCCGTTACGTCACTCGTCAAATTGGGAGAACGATTGGAAATTATTGAGGCACCGCGTCTCCCCTGCCTCCCCTGCTTTCGTGAAAGGCATGGCCACATTTTTAATATCACGTGACGTGTGATGTTCACGATAAAGAAGTGAACATTCAATGACTTCGTTTTATTAACTTGCCAAAACATATCTGATGAAATTCCATTACTTAGGTAGGTTACACTTAGAGTGTACTTTTTATCGAATAGGTACCTAGTTATGTATTTTCTGAATAATAAAGAGATAATTTAAAATGAGGTATAGATAATCGCTTCTATGAAGTTGTTTCAATATCTATTACGTCAGTTTATTGTGTGTGAAACATGTCTACCTACTGATTTGTTATGAATATTGATTTCTTTAGTCAACTGATGACATTTATTGGTTATGACATGACTTTTGTGTAAATACAATATAATATATGTATATATAAGTTATAACAGAGTGCTTTAAGAGAACAAAGTATGAGCTTCCAAGAGAATACCTGTGGGTTACTGCTAACCATTATATTGCCAGACTCAACCACGAACTCACCTGTCATAATCTCCAAATTGAACCGTATAATTTGCAAGACCTCATGAGAAAAGAAACCACAATAGCCTCATTTTGTAAACTTTCCACCACCATCATAAATAGTCTTAAAAAGTTCAACGGTACATAGTTCGACCCACAGTTCACACATCACTGCATTAATATCATCAACCTCATTTACCTACATGCATAGAATCACAAATACATTAGAAGTTGTTAATAAATAGGAATAGTGAATTCAGCCGCCCGTATCCTTCGCGGGGACTGTTTTCTTATAAAACAGTATATAAAAAAAAAAAAAAAAAACATTATATTGCGGCTTTCTGCCTATGGGTCTGTTTATTGCACGGTCAGCAGAAAAAACTTTAAAAACGTTTACTCTTTGTGCGTAGGTAGCATGGATGCACTTCGAGCAGAGCGCAATCTTGACGGTTCACAACCACGTGATCACACGCAACCCGCGCGTGAGCGTCACGCACGACAAGCACCGCACATGGTTCCTGCACATAAGCGACGTGCGGGAGGAAGACCGCGGCCGCTACATGTGCCAGATCAACACTGTCACGGCTAAGACGCAGTTCGGATACCTGCATGTCGTTGGTAAGTGTGCCAACGGCATATAGTTCTATTGTATGTCCAAATCATATTATGTCACAGTCATGTGAGCCCATTAGTTTCCTCGGAGCCCACGGGTGATCGTCACGCACGTACGGGTGCAGTGGACCGTAGCTGCCATATTTGCCGATACAGAGCAGCACAGTTACGACAAAGACGTTGTTCGGATACCTGCATGTCGTCAGTATATTATGTTTAAAGAATGCTGCTGGAATTGACTATGCTTTGGTTTGTGTCCAATTTAATTCATTGCAAAATGGCTACAAAAATGATTTTATATAATGAAATTGTAACTTGATAGAAAGTCAGTGGCATAAAACTAACTGGTGACCGCGTGTTGGATACTTATGTCACCATTAGAAGACACTTATTTATGATAAATAAAAATTATTGAGTTAATTTTTTACAGTACCACCGACGATAGACGACTCGCTGAGCTCCAGCGACGTGATCGTCCGAGAAGGGGCGAACGTCACCCTGACGTGCCGCGCTAATGGCTCGCCTAAGCCGACCATCAAGTGGAAGCGGGACGACAACTCCAAAATATCCATCACAAAAGGACATTCTGGTAAAACTTTAATAACGCAGTCAACTTCATTATTAAAGAGCGGTTTTTCATTAGGAACTATTAACTGGTTTTTATTTGCAGTGTCCGACTGGGAAGGTGAAGTGCTCGAGATGGCACGTATTTCACGCCTGGACATGGGTGCTTATCTATGTATCGCTAGTAATGGCGTTCCACCTACAGTTTCTAAAAGGGTTAAAGTCAGCGTAGATTGTAAGTACTTATTGTGTGGACTTGCTAAATGATCGTTCGTTATAAATATGAGCAAAATTACTGAAATATTTCAAGCAAACAAACTAAGTACATTTATTAATTTGTTCTAGTTCCCCCAATGCTATGGATTCCTCACCAACTGGTTGGGGCGCCTCTGTATTACAACGTAACTCTGGAATGTTTCACTGAGGCGCACCCTACATCTCTGAATTACTGGACTCGCGACGACGGCCACATGATTCATGAGAGTTCTAAATATCATATGGAAAATACTCTCGGGGTTCCGGCTTATAAAACCCATATGAGACTGTTAATCAGACATATTACTACAGAAGATTATGGGACCTATAAATGTGTGGCCAAGAACCCGCGGGGAGAGTCGGATGGAACAATACGGCTATACAGTAAGTTAATATGATATTCAATATTTATGTAATTTAAGTGCTTAGTAATGAGTTGGGACGCTCTTTCAAATTATTATGGTTTTGTACAGCTTCTTCTCCACCGACAACCACGCCCGACCCCCGCGCCGCGACACTCCCGCCGCCGTCCAAGCCGCCTCGCAAAGACACGCCGCTCGTAGATAAAGGTAAAACGTAATAAATTCACGGAATCTACAGTCTATTCATCCTTACGTGTCCTATCATGTAAACAAATTCTTCTTGAAGACAAATCATTATCCCCTTCTCCCTAGGTTTACACAATAATGATCACTTAAAATGTTGTATACGTACTTAAAAAAGCTCACAAAGTGTTTTAATCCTATGATTCGGTTTAAAGACATTTATTACTCAAAAGAAATTTACATTTCACTTAATGAGATATAATATTTTACACTTTGTTTTTGACTCTGAGCGTTAATTAGTAGGTTAGGTTAGGTTAGGTTAGGTACAGATACACATGTAAATTAAATAGCAATAACAATTCACAAATAAAAATAGGTTATCAACCACACTAATTTGTAATACCTAACAAAACAGACAATAAACTCGTTAGCCAAATATTTATTATAACTAAATTAACGTCTTCAAGAATAGTGTGTTTACATGATAGGATACTTAAGAATGAAGAGACTGTAAATAAATATACGTAATTCTTACCTAATTATACTCAGAGAGCATTAAACGTGTGAACTAAATAAACGTTCTTCTACAAACCACAGTAATCATAAAATCACATCTTAATGATAGATGATGCAGAACAGACTCAGTAACTTGCTTAATAAATACTATTAACCTTTGGTTTAATATTTATGAAATCTTAATTGACTCGATGAATTAATTATGCATATTTATGTATAGCCAGCTAACAAACAGAAAGATATTTCGTGGTCAAATAAGTTTATTATCGGCCGGTATCGCTCCCGAAAGGTAAAGGCAATGAGTCAACAGTTTTATTTCGTCGGTTTCGTTTATTAAGAGATAATGGTACCTTTATGAGTTATGCTCGCGGGACCGTTCAGTTATATTTGTTGTTTGCTGCTGTTTCAGTTATTATTAGTGGTCGTTATATTGTTTATAGATCGTAAACTGTTACGGCAATCTGCTTGTTGCCACTGGTAGTTTGTTAACAGGCTCAGAGTTACGACTCTCGTAAAATATAAACAAATCGCTTATAAACAAACCTTTTATGAAGTGGCACGAAATTTAATGTCGGTTTAGTGATACTTTGTATGAATTATAAACGGTGTACCAGTAAAATAAAAATGTGTTGCCTTTAAAATGATTAAAGTAAACATCCAAATGTATTATGCACTGGGATTATCGGTATACTGTCACCTAAATTGCTAATAGATTGAAAGGTACCAACCACAAATACTTAACCAATGGGACAGTGTTGCACATTACCGAATTTTGTTACAAAACGTATGCTCTTTCGGGCCTTATAAATCATGCACCCTCATGCGGTAGGTAGATACTATCATGTTTTAATTTCAGTAACTATGCGATATATTATGGTCGATATTAGTAAAACGACAATATCCAAAACACAGTCATGGTATGATTAGAAGAGCACGTTGTGTTGTGTGGGTGGATTCATAAGTCCGCGTTATTACTCGCCCGTTATTGGGAACTTGGGCATTTCCCCGGCGCTGCCGCCGGCGCCGGACTGAGGCAACATCTTGCACGACAACCTATTACGACCAAGTGTTCACTTCCGCTCTCGTTAAACCTCACGATACTTTTATCATAAGTTTTGAGTGTCTATTTCGAACCTAAAAGTGGCTTAACCAAGAAGTTATTATAACACACGTTGCATAACATAGTTTCAGCCATACAGTTTACACTGAGCGAAAAAAATACTAATTATTAGTAAGTTTTAGTGAATCCCAAGACAAGGAGATTATATACTAACGGCTACAAAACAGTTTAGTAGTAACTAATTAGTAGTTACAAGGACAATTTTTTTGGTATTAGTAAATAACTACTATTATCAAAAACTGTTTTGTAACCGTTAGTATATAATCTCCTTGTCCTGGGATTCACTAAAACTTACTAATAATTAGTATTTTTTTCGCTCAGTGTAGAATTATATTTATATTGTTATTTTACATAAGCAATATGTAAGACTTTCGTATAAGCTCCCGCTTATATTGATAAAATATTGATGGTACCTGATCATTTCCAACTAAAAGTAAGCATTTTCCCGAAAAGTATGCGAGCTCATCTCAAAATATACATAACTACCGTAAATATTCAATATTCAAACGCAGACATCCATAAAATACACCGTTGAAGCATGCTTTAAAATCACCATACCAATTTTATTTCTCCTTGCACTCATGAACTTGAAAAATCCATTTAACCGGTGCGTCGTCTCGGCGCAACTTTGCGGGCGGTTGTTTTTGCGGCCGCGGCACCGCCGGCGCGTCGACATCGCGCCCCCTGTTTTCTTTTTTGCACCCATTACGAATTTACGGCCCGACCACTCGACAATATTGCGCAACTTTTCAATAACTGCCCGCCGGCCGCCGGCTGACCCTTGCCATATTGAATCCTTTACTCAATGAGTATCATGTCCGCTAGTAATCTTTATGTCATTTGGATTCTGTTTCCTAATATACCCATAGCAATATTTTAAACTTTAACATTAACAACTTTAAAATTTAACATTAGGTACCTATTATTAAAATTTTGACGCTCAGAGACCATTTACATCATTGGGATACAATATTAAATTTTGTTATTCAGACTGAGACCTTATACATCTCTAACTATACTGATATTGTAATAATTGTAATAGATAATTAGTATTTGGACATGAAAAATTTATTATATTCTTATTGTCATTATTTCTTAAATTGTAAATTAATTTTTCTCATGAAAAATGTAGCATATGGTAAATTGTAAATTGACATGTAAAAGTGCCCTTGTGGCCTATTTGCAGAATAAATGTTTGAATTTTCAATTTTTTGAATTTGCCAGAGTGAAACTTGATGAATTCAATTAATATATATCTATATATTATATATATATATATAATATATCTATCTATATATAAAACCTCAATAATATGTACAGTTGTGAGCTTACATTATTATTTACTACAGGTACAAAATACCAGTCTAACCTCAACGAGATCGACAAGGGCAAACAGAAGCCCGATGAGGGAGGCGGGAAGTCTCACCTCAACTGGGTCGGCGGCGCATCGCAAGTCACAGGTACAGCGCTAATAAACCGCTCCACCGGTGCTCTAACTTTAAGGGGAGGTATCCCCAACGCAAATGTCCCGCTCTAACACGCGTGAGTTTACAATTAACCATCCCGCTCTATACGCAAGCTCTGCGTGCAGTTTTGTAAATATTTAGCTATAGTCATTAAGCCAATCATTTTATCAAAGCAAACCCTGCGAATTTGTCTATAACTATTTACGATCTTTAATTGAGTACAAAAATTAAATGTTAAATATCAGTAATATAGCCGTAGTATTGAAAATACATTCCAAACAGGGGTAACTTCGCGATTTTTTTCTATTGAGTGAAATTCATCAGGTCATGTAACTGACTGCGATTTTGACTAGACAAGATCCTTATGTAACACGTATATTTTTTTTAGATTTTAAGACACTATATTCTATGTCTCAGATGGTTTTTAAAAACTCAAAAGTGGTAATACACGGCCTTAAATCAAAATGGAAATTGAAAAATTAAATGCCACAGGTGGGATTTGAACCCATGATCTCTGGAATCCGTCCATTGCTCTTAACCAACTGAGCTAGCGTGGGTATTCTACTCCCACCACAAGGGATATAATTATAATTACGCTAGTGGAAGCATCCGCCTGACAACATATAAAAGCTATGTTAATCTGTTAAACTGTAAAATTAAATTAGTCGTATCGACGTTTATCAATACTAGTTAGGTATAGTCGCTGTCTGATGCATCACTTATGTAGAGTAACGTGAATATTGCATGATATAATTATATACAGGAACAAAAAAAATGATCACCTAAGTAACTTTTGATATCACCAAATTTTCGAACCTAATACCCGAACCGTAATTCCGGGTCACCAAAAAAAGTTTACCTAATTTTGGAGCAATTGTACTTATGTTACTTATTGCGTTCCTATACATTTCTAATCGCATCAAAAAAAATGTCAAGTACCACCAAAAATACTAAACTACCACCTAATGTGACCTAATCTCATACACCTTTTTTCAATAGAATTACATATACACATCGCATGCTACATTTTAGTAAACAGTTACATTAATTGTTATTAGCACTATAAATATTCTAGTGACTTCATAAATGTTATTAAATTTTAAAGTAAAACTTTAAATTAATTTACAAACTTTAAATAATTTAAAAATAATAACACGTACTTATACGGCACTGCTATGATGCCATCTCACTCAATCATATATAAATAATTGTCTGAAGCATAAAAACCAGCTATTAATGTGTAGTTGGAATGAAAGGTACCTACCGGTGGTTAAAGGTGAAAGGTATTGCTGTTACATTCTAACTATTGCTGATGGTTTACAAACTGCACGAAGATTTATTTTTATTTGAAAATGTGTTGGCCTGGGAACGTTTTAATTGAAAACTTATTAAAAATAAGTATGGTTGACAAATTGTTGATTTATTTAATTGTTATTTTGTTATGAAAATAGATATTAAGGCTGTCAAATGAGTTTAATTTATTAATTTACTTTAATGGAAAAAGTAAAGGAAGTTAACGAAGGCGCTGTACTTTTGTCCATGCTAAATCGTTTACGCAGTCGCTATCGAGTGCGGTAATGCAAACATTGCAAATTCATGGTAACTCACTTGTTTTCTTAGACCATGGTAAAACTGTTATTGTGGAGGTTGCCAGTTTACATTATTAAGTAGGATCTGTTAGATTGATATAAATATTATATACAAACATCAATGTTTAGTAGTTCCATCCGCAATTTATTTACTTAATTACAAATATAGCGAAATCGGACGTCGATCAATCTGAAGCGATCGATATTTTACAAATATGATGCCGACAATTTTAGTGATAATTCTTTATGAAAATGATAAATGGTCATAGCTCTATTGTGACTTTGGAGATTAATCATTCTATTTATTTTACAGGTTATGCCGATTGGAGGAGGAGTCAAACATGGATTCTTATTTTGTTAGTAGTGCTACCTTACTTTTAATTAGGTACCTGACTTATTTCTAACTACACTTTTCGCTGACAATCACGAAAAGTATTAATTTGATTATTTAATATTTTTTTAACTGATGAAAATACTTTTGAAATGGTCAATTCGAGATGCATCATGATGAAGTGAAGCTAACGGGTCAGAACAAGCGTGCGAATATATTGAAATCTAATTAGCTAGTGTCCAATTGACCCCCAGTTTCACTGTCGTAAAAGGGAGATTCAATGAAAATAATCAACAAAACAAAATTATCTAATCCGTCGAAATTGTTTGGTTGTTAAAACAAAAATAAAACCGGTTTCCAATTCATATCACCTGAACATGTCCATGAGATTTTCAAAACGTTACTAAATAGTAGTTTACAAATAGAATTCATACTTGTAGTGGGGTTCACCAATATGCGAACTAAGACTTTGGGATTATTGCCAGCAAACTGAAGCAACAAATAATACAATAGGCAGAACTAATCGAATGTTATTTTATGAAGACAGTTGGCGCTGTACTCTACAGCACAGAAACCAGTATCTCCTCTTTTCAATTTCCAATTCTAATAGTATTGGAGGCCATGGATTAACTCATGTTGTGGTAGAGCTTATGGATTGTGGAATATCACCTATTGTCTTTAAAACAGGTATTTACGTAGAATCATGACTTCTAGGTGGTCATCGTATTACATAATATCTATACAATGGTGTGCTTATTTAACCATATTTCCTTTACTTACCTAGTGTAAACCCGTTGTTGTTAATTATTATATATTCAAACTACCTATAGTGAGAGTTCCTTAAACTGTATGTGAATGTCTCATACGCTGAATTCATTTTTGACGTCATCTAATTCCTACACGATAAGTATCATCAGGAAAAAATGGATTACAATTGTTATTGAAGACTCACATACACCTTAAACGACAACTTCTCGGTGTAGCAGATTTTGATTACTATGATAGGCGATGTAAGCTTATATTTATAAACTGAACCTGGGGACCGATTTTTGAGTGTCGAACGCTCGACTTTTCACTCTACATCTGTCAAAACCCCATAGTTTTTTGACAGATCTCGAGTAAAAATTCGAGCGTTCGACACTCAAAAATCGGCCCCCTGCACAAGTACCGAATTACCGATTGTAACTTGTAACCCAATAGGTAGTTAGGTGTTAAAAGTTACAATAAATCTGCTGGGCCGTGAAAAGTAAACTTTATACTAGTAAAACACTGCACACGAATTAAATAAATATAAAGTGCACTATAATTGTAATAATCTTAATGGTTATTTTGATAAAATAGACTAAGACTGAAAAATTATATTGTCTTTGAAAGAAGAATTAAGTCCGTGATTTTATTTCTGCTTTTGTATCAACCTCATGTTCGCTGTGATACCTACAAATGAGAAATTGAAGGAATTAGCAGGATGATTGTACATATGATTTCTAGTACAGGTAGGTTATTTGTATCCATCGTGTATAATATGATCAATTATGAATTTCTCATTTAATCATGTAATATGTTAATTTAAGCAAAATCCTTATTGAAATATATATTTCATTTTAATTATTTAAAACAGATCAAGTTTCTTCGGTCAATTAAAGTTTATATAATGCATTGTACCTATGTAATGTTATCGTTAAAATGTTGCCAAATTGCTACATTTAAGAAATTGTAACGCTACTTAGATAGGTTGTTGTAAATATACCCCTAAGCCAAAGCAATGGAGTGACTTTAGAATCTGAGAATATATCTATTGATAGTGTAACTATGAGTTTAATGTAAGAAGCGTAAGCAAATTGTAATACTACATGTCACGGTACCAGAGGAGTAGGTTATATATATAAACTAAATAAAGCTTGTTTTAAAAACGAATTATTTTCATTGCGTTCTGCCTTCCCATTCTACCCCACGAGTGGTTTTAAATAGGTTACTTTGTTGAACTTTCTTACGACAGATCAACAAAGTAATTTATGTAAAAAAAAAACCACCCGTCATAATTTGGTAGGGCGAAATGTTTGCAAACAATCTGCCGCGAATCTTTGAAGATTAGGTCAGGCTTTGGGGCGCCGAAAAGGCTCCAACTATGTATGGCGGCACGCCAACTCCTGTAAGCCAATATAACTTCTTTTAAATGTGTTTTTGATGTAAAGAACACATAACGCAATACATCGCCCTCAGACTCACCAAATTTTGAAACAAATTAGCTTTTGATTTAGAGCTTTAAGTTTGTTCCCTCTAATTTAACGTGAGAACTTTGGGAAAGTTCAAGCTTTAGCAAATTGGAATACACAATTAGACGGTGGTGGCGAAATGACATAGTTTAAAGTCTCATAGTACCTATATTATTACATGTAACGTGAAGTTTGCTCAACACCAAACGCTGATGGCCTATACCTATTACAACCAAACGCGTAAAAACTTCGTATGGTCTAGTGAAGTAAGCTACAATATCTGTTTTATGAATTATGAAATACCAATTTATGCATTGCTGATTCAAAATCATTATTTAGAACAATAGAGTAGCTTTGTCAGGTAATTGCAAAGCCTACTCTCACTTGACCACATTTCATTAATTCTGTTTATACCTAAATTAGCCACAGTAACCTAATTGGCCTATAGCAAATCCGTATAATAATCGGTCATGATTATACGTGGTCGCCCGCTATCATTGTGAACAGTGCTCTACTAAATGTAATACACAGTTTAAAATACAATGAAACAAATAATTCAGAGGTGCATTGTTTGTAACCGTACCTTCATTACTTAGCCGCAACATGGAGGTAGATGCGTGCTTCCGGAACCGGATATTGGAGGACAAACAAAATTAACGCAATGAGCTGTTCACGTCGAAGTCAGTCCTTAATTTAATACTCCGAGGATCAAACAATTAGTTAACAAATTGAAAAGCTTGGATAAACAGGTGATTAACCTGATTACAGTAGGGGAAGTAATTGGTTAGCGGTTACCCTTCTCATCCTGCATGACAAACCCTATCTACTACGTATTTGTATAAACTTTGTATCGTCCGTAATAACATTATACATCCGCGTCGTTAGAAAGATGCATCATTTTCCGAAAGGCTTTCTGGTCATCTATCAAACCGTTATAATGCAATCAACTGTGGAAGAGTCACGTCTTCTGATCTACAAAAAATACCGCGAGTTAAGAAGTCAAAGTGGATTTTTTTATCGTTGTTCAAAAAATGTGTAAGTTTATGGATAGATAGGTAGGTATTCTAAACTAAGTAAAGGTTTACCTACATTACTTTTTAGAGTAAATATTTATAATAACTTCACTTACTATTTAGCTGTTTACATGTAACCAATTGTTAACGTTAAGCCATATTTACGCTCTTTTAAGTATATAACGCAGGAAATTCATGGCTCGCAGCAGAAAACCAAACTGTCTCGGTACGAAAACAAAACACCGGCCAGTAATTTGGCTGCCGCCGGCCTCATATAGGACGCCATAATTTCCAGAAGGCAAATTAATCCAAGCACGGCTGAGCTGATCGGCGGTCAGCGCGTCCTCGCATACTAATGCTATTGTTTATCGAAGGGAGCTAATCTGTGCGCGCCAGCCGTCACTGTCCACCCTTGAAATTATAACGGATCACTTTCAGGCTCGTCTAATCCGCGCCGCCTCGATCAACCGAACGTGCTCTGAGTACATCGCGTTGTTTCTGTTCATTACAAGAAAACAGGTACACAATCGTTGCGTTTATTAACAGGAAAACGGGGTTTTTGCTAAACTAATATTGATAAATATAAACACCTTTCCTTTATGCGTTAGAAAGTTAATTCGGCAGACTATTTATTGACTATTTAGTTATTTCTTTACTGCATTCAACGCACGTCGCACTCAGTGACGTCAGTTCCGCGCGAGACTTTTTAACAATTCGCGTATTTGTTCATCCACAAACCTCTCCATTTGTAAGTTCTGTATATGTATTTCGTTTTGAGAGAGATAGAGTCCCGGGGAAGGACATAGGATATCCTGGAAATCATCCCTTAAGGGGGTGGAAATTTGCATGAAAGAGCGATGATTAGGTAAGCGCCTGATATAAGTTAATAGCAATTACTTAAATTCTATCGCGATAAACGAGTTCCACGCGGACGAAGTCGCGGGCAAAAACTAGTTATTTATATGCTTACCTTCGTTATGAATATTATAATAAATATAGACGTAGACGTAGTTACGAGCAAAATAATATTAGACAAATTAGCCTGGGGCTACTACAAAATTCAAACTTTTGATCATATATATTTAAGTTGTGAACTTAATATTTTTATCGAAGCATCTACATGTAATGACGGAAATTTATGTTTTGTAGTACGTAGCAAGTCAACGGTTAATACTTGCTTACCCCATTTTAGGGGTCTATTTATTAACAATCAAAGGGGCAAAAATTTACAATTGATATGCTGTTTAAAATAAAGATATAGGTTAAGGAAAAATAAAACTACATTTTTTTTTATTTAATTATTTTATCATCACCTTTACATGTCTGCAAAAACCTTTTAGAAAAACTGCCATTGGCATAATATTAACACAACATAAATACGGTATTAAACTCAGAATAGTCAAATCAGCAACTTTTTATTAAATGTCAAAAACGATTAGTTATTATGAAGTTTGTAGGGAAATACTGTCTTAGTGACGTCACTAAGACAGTGTGAATTGGTTTGTTCAAATCAGCGTCCTTTTTAAATCTTTATGCTTATAAAATCTTTCAATTAGCTAAAATAAATTAATAATTGATGTTTTTCGAGTATTTTCGTTAGATCTTTTATTAGTTAGTTAAAATAGTAGATTGTTTGATAAGGGGCTAAAGTAAGCCATATTACCACGAGATGTTTATTTTCCCGAACGTAGTGAGTACTTTTCACTTCGATTGCAAGAAAACACATTAAATACAAATTATCCATCTTAAATGAATAATTTAACTCTTGGCGGGTGTATGTCTCTAATTTGACAGCATGTTTTTTTTCTAAGGCCAGCCAGCCAGCCAGACCATGCCTCGCTATGCGTGTACGTTTTACGTATTCGCCTCCCTTCCTTTTGATATATTAAAGAAAGAGATATAACATGCGCTTTTTTTTCTTTTAAGAGACGCAATTGCTTGGACCATAGACACCGCTTAATCTTTAGAGAACTGAAAAACGTCTTTCCTGATTGGTCGATTTTAGTACAGCTGTGTGATATTTTTACCAAGTATTTTTTAATCTCTGTCAAATTACTGCTGTGTGATTGGTGGATTTAATGGGTGAAGTATTTTGATTGGTCAAATTAAAATGTCTTGTAGATCATAAATATGTATACATATTTTCCCTAGGGCTTAAATGTACTACTTTAGCCCCGCTTCACAAGTCTAATATGACACACTTTTCGAGCATGAGAAGTGAAAAATAATTTATTTTTACTATAGTTTAATACCCTATTGAGATCATATCTCACTTAAAATAATATGTGGCTTTCCATTAGAGAAAGATCCTGACGCACATAGAGCATGTGGACCCTTTGGTCATGGAACCCCACATATACCTACTAATTAGTAATAATTAAAGGTGGGGTGGGGACTTACCCCACGCATCTGGTTAAAACCAGCTCAAGAAATACTTTTTGAACTTAAAAAATATATATATAAAAAGTTTAATAAAAAATAAAACTGACCGCAAAAAAACATTAAAAAGTTTAAAATAATTGTCTAATTTCTAAAAGCCCAATATCAGACTAAAGTCTGATAAACGCTTCTTATTGAAAAATGTAGACGTAATGTAATTTTTGAAGTCGAGGCCATGGCCATCCAAAGAAATTGTCTAAAGTTGACGAATTGGTTTATTTATTTATTTTACACTTTTTATTGAATCATTACCAGAGTGCATCTCATAACGATTCCAATGAGCTCAAACACTAGGCTAAGCTACAATGTTTTATTACGGAGTTCCGTTGCCTACCTTCCGGCTTCAATTACCAGATCAGGTTGATGGTTAACATTACATGAAAAAAATGCCTTCGTTAGGACCGACCGCCTAAAGTTATAACCTTGAATTTTGTACTTTGTCATATATCGTTTAGTAGGTAGAGGCTTGATAATAAATAATATTTATAATAGGTAAGCAACGTAAAATTGCCAGTTTGCAGATCTTTAGACAGAACAAAAGTGAAATTAATGGCATATCAAACTATCAACGCGCCTGCTGATCCCAATTTTTTCTAACGAAACTACCGATCTGAAAATGTTCAGTTCAATGTCCGTGCACGATTTTCTTAACTTAGGTGACAAAAGGGACTTTGTAAGAGTAGGTAACTGGTTTAGTTTACACGTACTCGTTTTTCGCCCCGAACTGTGAACCTGCGATGTATCTACACACAGTAACACACAGTAAGCCAAGAAAGTGGTCATCACTTTTCTACATTATTTGTCCCGTCAGTTCATTTTGTATTAAGCAGTAACGCTGGTAATGAAAACTACAAATTTCTAAATAAAGGTTCTGGCATATCTATTTGCCTTAACGTTCTTATCCTGCACCCAACAAATGTTTTTTTAGGCACTGGGTGGTTAACTAGGTAGAGAATGCCTTAAGGCATGAAGTCCACCTTTTGTACCTTTTTTAAATGTGCAATAAGGTTTAAATAAATATATATAGGTATAGGTTCTAATTGCTTTAACGTCACGCATGTGAGAAATTGTAAAAGAGTCATTTCACTTTGAGTGATAATAAAAGGGAACCCTCCGCGCTACCTTTATCGTTATCGAATAAAAATAATCCAGGGATTTTTGGGATGATCGTAAATTATAACAGGCTTCGTGGGGCGCCGAGATGTTCGCGACTCGCCTTGGTTTAACGGCTTTCGTCGCCCACACCGGTTATCTTCAAACATTTACACTTAGACTTAGCAAACAAACGCAAAATATTTTATGTCCCACTCAAATCAGCTTTACTAAAGCGTAAAATTTGTGTTAAAGGAGTTTTCTTATCGATCGAAGTAAATTATCAAACAGTGATTTGATCAAATCCCTAAGTGATATAATCTAAACAGTCATCACACAGGTAGTTAAAATGGCGTCTCTGTTATATCATTTTCATAGAAAAATCCAGTGATTTGATCAAATTGGTTTAGAGAAATGATAAAATCGATCATTTCTCTAGACTAGTTTAGTGATTTGACAAAATTTCTAAACCATGGTGAGTTGACGAAACGAACTTCTTGGGCACTTAACTGTATTTCCAGACAGTAGATACAATAATCGAACTTTTTGTTGTCCAACTTGATTTCTGATTAAATACTATAGGTATTCAACAATGGGGTGAGCAGAAATTTTCTCGTTAGCACCTGATAACAGGAGTAGTCAAAAAGTTTAGTTACTTGTTAAGGAAGTAAAAGTTCTAATAAAAGAACTTTTGACATGCCTGAAGACTGGTAAACGGACACTGTGGGACCTTGTCACATGTAACACACAGTTCAAGAATGTCATTCACTCAAAATGAGCAAGATGTTAAGCAAAGTCTAACAATAACCATTTCCTGAACGCAAATTTTTGTCGGTGCGATGCTGAAAATCCCGATATCAACAAAAGTGGCAAGTGAAACTAATGAATTATTCATGCCGGCGGTGCGGTGCATGTTCTATCACTGTTTTATCTATTGCGTCCACAGCGAGCCTTAAACCTACAGCAGGATACTAACATTTCAACCTACTAAAAAACTACTAACAAAAATGTGAAACTATACAAAACGGTCGAAAGCCGGAACAGATTTGTCGGCTCTCTCTCTCCCTGAAAGAATTGAAATCTGAATGGGTGCCAAGCTTCAAAGCGATTCCTTAAATCATAACTGCAGTAACGTAGAAAGTTATTTTCTCGTAGAAGGAAATCACTTCAGTTTTTTTTCCTACTTTGTACTTTGTATAAAATTGCTACACAAAGGGTTCTGGCGTTCAGTCCTTGTATATAAATTACTGTTATAAAATTGCAATAGGATTAAAGCACCACTCCACCGCCTAAGTCCCAGTTACTTAGCAAAATGTTCATGTCTGCGGTAAGCCACAGAGGAAAAGGGTAGCCGACCTACTGCGGCATCTGCTGCGGCGTGTTTGCGGCGGGCGGCGGGGCGACCTGCGCCCCTTGCGTCCGCAAGGGTTAACTACCTTGCAACCAACAATTTAAGTGCCGTTTGAGGAGCCCTGATAAGCTTCATGTTCAAAATAAACATCACCGTAATGGGTGTTAACGAAATAACCACAAGTTGCAAAGTATTAACTGTCAATTTTTTTAAGGTCAACAGGCGCGTGAACTAAGGCGTCGCTGATGGGTATACTCAATCCATTGTTTTGGTTGTTTGGTCACTCACGGCACTTACCCACCCGAACCAAATGGGGGACCGCACTAACATAATAGAGCGGGTCGATTAGAGACTAATGTACCAATATGATATCAATATTTTACACATCATTTTAGTGTGCGATATAGCGACTCAAATTGGCTTCCATAAATATTATAGAATCTTATCAAGCATTTTTTCAATCTCATCGTATGGCAATTGGCAATAGCTTTAGTAGTAGTAGTAGTAGTAGTAGTAGTGGTAGTAGAAGAACTCTTTATCGTAGTGCACAATAACACAATTAACAAAAATGAAAATACAAAAGGAAATGGGATGTACAAAGGCGAACTTACTCTAACACCTAACACGAAATGCATAGCGACGTGATAGGTACTTACCCGTTTCATCTCTGCATTTCGTGTTAGCAGCTTATTTTTTTCTAATAAGACGAATTTTGTTGTGACCCTTCACCTTCAGATCGTACTTTATCTATGGGTAGCTATGTATTTACGTACCAGTAAATTAAGGCAGTTGCCATAATGATGCGGTGCGGTGTGCTAGCCAGACAGCGCTATATGCAAGTCTATACCGGTGTCCCGCTCGCACTACGGAAGCCGTCCGGAAACCGCATCAGTGTGAACACCGCCTAATCCTTATTTCAGCGCAAAATATATGCCTGCGCTCCGTGTTGATCTACGGTACGTTTCCAACAGAAAATACCTGCTGCGGGCATTGAAGATTAGTCACGAAAACTCTCCAAAGGTACAGCCAACCAATTTGATTTCCGGGCCACTTCGTACGTTGTCGTTGTTAGAATTAGAATCAATAATAAAAGCCAATATCTAGTATCTCATATTAATGTCAATTGGACGAGGTACGAAGTGGCACAGAAATCAAATTTGTTGATCGTATAGGTAAAGGCTTACCCTGTAAGATTTGGGTTGTTTCCACTACCCAAAGGTTGTTTGGAAGAGATCGCTTTAGCGACCTACTTTATTTGGTGAGCAATAAAGAATATTTGTATTGTATTGTTGCACAGCCTTAGTCCGTAGTGCCTTTGTGAATTAATTAAATTACAAATCGTCTCGTTTCCGGCGCTCTGGCCAAGTGAGTGTGCGAGAGTGAAAACAGACCACAATTTAACTTGCAAACATAGACAGGTACCTACATTATTAAGTAGACATTAGCTAAGCGGTCGGTTTTGCTTCATGAGCACCACATACGCATCATACCGTATTTTTATAAGCATAATAAAAGACCAAACTAAGCAATCATAATTGTCTGCTTGCAGGCAGGCGGTCCCAGACGTGCATTCTAAATGGGTCAGCGGGCGAGCCTTATTGCAGTGACCAGACGCGGCGACGCCGGCCCGTAAACAAGATAAACCCGCCGCCGTAACGTACGACACACAATAAATCTGCACAGATTTCATTGCCCACCTTCTCGCCCCATGATCTCAGGTAATCTACGAGAGGATTACGCTAACGCGTGTAAATTTTATTTTAAATGTCGTTTCTGCCGTGAAAACACATTGAAATCGCACTCCGGGAACCTCGTATCTTAATTGAGGATCCCGCAATGGATGCCTTATTTTTTGTAATTATGATCAATATTGCTAATAAGTTATAATATTCAGCGTTGCATTTTGGAGAAACAAGATACCTACACTAAATGTAAAAAAAATACCAAAGTAAATCTAGAAGGACTGCAGCCACACGGAGCCATGCACCGTCTGCGCATTATCATAAACAACTTTTGCAATTAAACTTTTATCTCTGATCAATATCATAGCCGATCTGGATTGAGTTATATAGCAGTAATATTGTGTCTGTCTTTCAGAACACTTGAAAACTAAACGGGTTGAAGTGTCGCATCTGATAGTTCAATTCATTCTGCGAGATAATTAAACTTCGAGTTTCAGAGTTTAAGCAACTTACAATACTTATACGACTGCCATGTTAAGGGAATATTTAATTAGTATGCATCTAATATTATACAATCACATCTTTCTGGCCAGTTATTCAGTCTAGTTTAATTAAAATCAAGATGTACCTACAAGAAAAATATTGTACTTTGAATCGAAGTCAAATATTTTATTACGTTAGGAACTACTTCCAAGTATCGTTATTTTTATATAAGTTTTAAATTAGATAGCTTTTTACAAAATCAGTATCATTTCAGCGGATAGTTTCAATGTTATCGGTAAAGTTAGCTCGTTACGATTTTATGAGAATATGTTTTCTGAAGCCACAAACTTGTTTACATGGAATTCAAATCGGGTTTTTAGTTTGAATTATAAAGTCGCGGGCGCTGCCAACTGAATGCAGTGAGCGGGGAACCGGTAACACAGTGCTTTAGGAGTCGACTAGTTTTTGTTTTCGGCCAACTTTGTTGGACAGACACATACGAATAAACAAAATGGACTACGCTGTCACCAAGTCGCCACGAAACTTGTATGCTGAATAAATTCGGAAGTTGCGGAAGCCTTTTACGGTTGTGACTT
Source organism: Cenopis cana (assembly GCA_951800055.1). Classification (NCBI taxonomy): domain Eukaryota; kingdom Metazoa; phylum Arthropoda; class Insecta; order Lepidoptera; family Tortricidae; genus Cenopis; species Cenopis cana. The sequence goes on along the minus strand of OX637476.1, from coordinate 7,390,371 downwards.
AACAAATCGTTCTATTAGGCTAGGCCTGTCATATTATTTTGTGTAGTAGGACTGTCACATAAGGACATATACAATTTTTTCCTGGGTCTAATTTTTTTTATACAACGATAGTGGCAAACAAGCTTACGGTCCACCTGATGGTGAGCGGACTCCGCAGCCTATAGACACTCGCAATTCCAAAGGAGTCACGTGCGGGTTGCCGAATTAGTTATATAGCTTTATGTTTTTGATAGGAACCAACTCTTCCGCCAGCCATCTTTAATTTAATTGAAGGCGTATTATACCTATTATCATATTTATACCCTGTTCACGATAACGAGTCAGTACTAGAAAAGTTAGAGTGCATGTATAAATTGGCTAGCGATAAAGCGGGTATTACACTGTCCTGAATCAGGCGTCCTAACTAGTGGAGGGGAGTTGAAGCATCTCGCTCTAACGTATAGGTCGGAACCCTTCTAAGTGTCCTGAATTCAGGACAGTGTAATACCCGCTTAAGGGCAACGCAAGCGCACAAGATGGGTTTACATGCCAGTCAACATCTGTGTCTCGTACGGTGCGGACGCGTTTTGATGCTCTTCTTTCTTAGCTTATAGTTTATACATGATGCTATACTATATACATGATAAAATAATCATGAATATGTAGTTTTCATAATATTAAGTTGATCGTTTACTATCCCAAAACAAATTACTTACAATAATCATACGGAAAAATCTTATATCTTTAAACGAGCAATTCTTGTATATATATTTATATATTTATTTATTTATTTCGAGGATCTCGGAAACGGCTCTAACGATTTTGATGAAATTTGGTATGTAGGGGTTTGGTATGTAGCTCGGCCGCCCAGATATTAAATAAACAAATATCCCAAGCGACGGCATGTAAGCCGAGCGTTCCAGCGAGGTGCAATTGTTTACGCCCACTACCGGTTTTTGTCCCTTTCATTTGGATACAAAAATGCAAGAGAGATAGCGCTATACTAACTCGTTATCATAAACAGGGTAATAATAATAAAATATAATAATAAACAGGGTATAGTTTTATATTTTAGTTAATAAGTAGGAATGCAGAAATTAAAAATCTTGTCGCGGAACCGAATATCGTCGGAGTAACGATAGCGCACCGACTTCGCTAGCTTGGTCATCTGGAACGAATGGCGACTGTGCTGTCAAAAGAGCCTACCAGGGTAAACCGACAGGGAGACGGCCGGTCGGCCGCACCAGATACCGCTGGGCTGACGTTGTGGACGCGAGCTGAGTATTGGAGGTCAAAACACACTTTGGGTTGCTGGGCCAGCAGATTAAGTAAATAGTATTAGTTTAGTTCTAGTTAGGTTTAGCGGTGTCCCCTTGTTTTGTTTTGCAGAAAAATGTTTCATAGAGTCTGGCTAATGAAAGCTGAGACTGATATTTATTTAAAACTATTTAAATGTAATATAATACCTTTATCAAAGCCGTGTCAATGGAGACTGCTATTGCTTGATCCTGGCGGCTTGATACTTACCTTAAAAATGTATAAAAAAGAAATTCTGCGTAACAATACGTTCTATTAAACTTCTATCTGTGAAACAAAGTACAACCTAGGTTTAACATTTTGTGTTTTAATTTTTAAATTTTCTAATTTCAATGAATTAACGATCGCCTTTTAAACAATCTTATATATTACAATACTATTGCTTCTTAGAAATATAATGTCAAAAATCTGCTTCTGTCGTTATTCCTTGCCAAAAGAATCATAGCGAAGTTATCAAACGATCCTAGCAAACAAGGTGTTAATAAACAAGCTGCACCATGCCACTAGATATAGATCGACGTCCGCAGCCGCCTGACCGCATATAAATTTATCTGCCCGCAATATGAGACAATGTCACAATACCCTTCGCAGCCCCGCACAATTTCGCCCACAAGATTGAAATTACTGTTGAATAATAAGATACCAAGTGATGTCTACTTAAACACTCTACTTGAACGTGCATGCGAATGACATTTAACTTTTTTAATTTATTGTTTGACGTTTATCATTTGCTCCTTCATCCTTTCTCTTTGGTATTGTGCGCTCATGGAGTTCACATGGTTTTTGCTTGTAAGTCTTGCTAAATATAAATCTAGCTTTATCATTAATTCCTTAAAGGATTATGTCACTAATATTGTTGTCAATATAAAGAACATATTATCCGCATCGTTTCCGAGTTTTTATTTCTCCAGCCCAAAGCCAACCACTGCGCTCATCTCACTAACAATTACAAACTGCTCGATTTTACAACAATATTATACTTATCATTTATTATGCGTTATAAAATCTACCGCAGATAACAAATATTTTAATTCACACTTCACTAAAATTTAATGGTTAAGAAATGTTACACTTTTTCAAACAAATAAAAATGTCGCATTATAATATTACGATCCATGCAAGACTCAAGCAGCATAAACCTAGTAGCCAGTAGTAAATTGGAAAATATGATAAAATCTTGTCTATTGCAGCCACATTTTATTCGATAATCACGCTAATCCTAAATAGTTCCCTATCCATGTATACTTGTATAGGTACAAATAAGTATCCGTCCCCCATGAGGTTCCGGCAGCGATAATACGTTTCTCAATTGACTAACTTTCATAAAGCTATAGAATAGAGAAACACGTTCTCATTATTCAAATGCATCGAAGCAAATTATGGTAATCTGGGAAACCTGCTCTGTTTCAGTAATATTAATACACAAACATCGGGCGTCTGTTCGTCCTCCGGAGGTATTGCTTTGCTCATTCAGGATTCCGATGCGATTCGGTTCGTGGGGCAACATGCGAGCCGTTTCACAATAGCTGCATCGATACTAACATCCCAAAATTTATTAGCAGTTACGTTTGTTAAGTGAATTTTAACTTTCTCCGGTTTCATTCTCAAAGCAGTGTCTGCAATCCATACATATTCCTGATACTTATGACATTTTTTTCGAGTTACCTACGAGTATTTTCACAGACGCGTTTTATAAATAACCGGGTCATCCGAAAATCGAGTGGCAGCCTAAAGAATTTCAGATTTTATATTTGTTTTTTTTTACTATATACAAATTTACTCTACAAATAAATACATTGACAATATTTAAAAACTAAACTCTAAAATTATAAACTAACTTACAAATAAACTAACTTACAAATAAAAAAATTGCCCCAAATCACCTTGTGGGGGCAGCGTGCCCAGAAGGCTGGCAGCATTGCCACGCTGGATGGCAATGCTGATCCTCTGCGCCAGGTATGATCCAGCCCTCCGGTCACGCGTTACCTAAAGAATTAAATAAAGCAATACTATTTCCTCACGTCATGTGACGTCGACGTGCGGCGAGCACACGTAGCGTGGTCGGCGCGTGACGCTGTGTCGTTTGGCGTGGCGTTGTGACGAGTGGCGTGACGTTACGTAGCGGCGCCGCATCGCGAGACACTTCACTACTTTGGTGACTTGCAATATAATGAAAACCGTCAGTAATTAGAGTTATTACGAGTTTGCAGGTCTATACATGGAATATTAATTGATATCTCAATCAGATACTCGTACTTATAAATTAAACGATAATATCATCCATTATTTTGACTTTTCCTAATACTCGTTTACTGATATCCCATAAAATAATATTTAAAGTAGCTCTTTTTAGTCTTAAAAATAATAATCTTATCGCCATCGATTTTGTCAGACGTGATCCAAATACACGCGATAAGATAGAGCTTAGCTAAAAACGAGAGCCAAATAAGATACCGAATTTAATCCTCAATACTTTGCAAAAGTATATGTCTATTTCATCAGCTTTATTTCTATGCCATCGGAAATTTCATGCGGCTAAAGTAATTTTCCGCGAGCGCGGGCCGGAAATTACCACATAGTGTAGTGACGTGTTCGACAAACGTCACGTAGCCGGATCCGAGCGCGCAGATCCTTATATCCAATTTCCTGAGCCGTTTTTGTTGGAAATGAGAATTAGCTGACGTGACGTGACGGAAGGCTAAATATCAATGTCGATCGTATCGTATTGGCTGGGCGGCTATTGATGCTCCAACCCGGCAGGTTATTTACTGATAAGGCAAACCTGCAGCGTAATTGTTGTAGCAATCTAATTTAGTCGTTAAAGGGTTGAAATGTGCTATTTGATGGGCTGACGCTGACTACCTGTCACTGTTATAATTTTTTTGTCCTTCGTTAAGCAGTAGTCCCACCGCCGGCGAGTAGCGAGTACTTACTCTCGTAGTAATTCTACTCGCTAGAGCGAGAAAACGAGTAGAATTACTATGAAAGCACTCGCTCGCTCGCCGGCGGTGGGACTAGTGCCTGAAACCTAAAATTTAGTTTTAGCAACTGCACTTGATATTAGATTTCGAGGAATCTGGCCACCCCTTTTGAGAATACAGGCGTGAGCTTAAAGGAAATTTAGTCACATCATAACGTAACGAGAGACTCCTGCGTTATTGTTACTTGTGAAAGTGAATACTAACTCTTGACATTTTGTCCACTTGAACTCGTTGAGAAAGTTGAAAAAGGTGTTTTGATTTAGAACTTGGAGAGAGGTGAGGTTTGATCGTGAAGAGTCGCCGGTGTCACTCGCGGGGCCAGCGGAGCGCACGTAACGAGCCGAGCGCGAGGGCCGGACTCAGCACGTCTCCACTTCAATGTGTTACTTTATACCGCAGCCGCAAGATACATCTGCTGATATAAATTTATTTAAATACGGGTAACTTGATTATTATCAGCCAGCATTAAAAAGTTGGATAAAGCTAATACACACACATACTAATTATCATTAATTCCCTTCTGCCTTGAATCCTTACCTGCGTCGGCACTCAGTTGGCGTGTTATTGAAAACCAGCCTCGATGCTTATGAAAAATTACTTTTTCGTCTCACCGTGCGTTCCTTCCCCTTCGCTTCTGACTACGCTCGGATGCAAATACGAGATTCCTTTACTCGAGTACAATAGACGTAATGTTGAGCTCCGCCACTGGAAAATGTTGAGCTAAGTTATTTGTCTGTTTTTATTTCGCCAATGTAAACATAAAATATGATATTATTTGGAATTCTTTTACTGTGCTTTTAATACAACAGGGTTTCATAATCATAAGTAACTACGTTGTTTTACAAATGTGGAATATTTATGAATCAAAGTTATAATTATAATAATTATGAAAAAATCATAATAACAATATAATTTCTGATTACCCCTATTAGGTTATTTTTAGGTTAGTTTTAGTATTACCCCCAACATGAATTTGTAGGTAGGTACTCAGCATAATACCCATGCCTATCTGACCTTGTAATTGAGTGTAGAAATATTAACAACTACAATAATAGGTTGCCATAAAGAACGAATAGTTATAATATAGAACGAGAACTTAATCTGACAGCGTTATTAAGCACGAAAGGAAACATAATGAAGACTTCAAGTTATTTACTTTCTCAAGTCTTTGCCTAACAACGCTACGAAGTCAGACCGCATTACCATCATTAAGCTCAAAACAAGAAGTTAGCTTGTTACGTATGCTGAAACTAACGAGTGCAAAATATCAGCCCGAGGCTAGCGAGCGCTGGTTAATGTGCTAAAGGGTAAGAAAAGTTTCAGGTAAGCGTCTTCTTTCATCGGACGTGAGCGGCCTACGGTACCATGTAGGTGCCTACAGTTCGTACCGCCTGGAACGCGTGCAATAGACACTGGCTGTTTTACCAACGCGCTAATATTATTCCTCCTTAATTTCTGTAGTATAAAAAACCACAAACTGCATACTCTAACCCAAGCATTTATGAATAGCGAACTGGTAGCCACGATCGTCGAGAAAAAAAATCAAACAGACTACGCTCCACCACGAGTCCCCGTCCCCGTCATGGGACCGACTGAAGATGAAATATAATAATAGAGGCGCATCAAACGTGATGTTATTAAGGGTTTCCGTGACCGGCGTCGCAATGCGGCGGCGCGAACGCAACATGCGTGCAGCGAATACCCAACCCATTCACATGCAAAATCAACTTGCTTATCAAACTCTACGCGACATTTCAAAGTAAAGTACGGTATAAATCCGCTGATACGGCCCGAGCCGATGGTTGTCAACTCCATCTCTTGCGGGGAACTTGAATAATGAACTTTGAGATCGATTCAGATTACCGCTCATTTTTATAAAAAGACGTTCCCGTGGGGTTATGTCTTGCATAGCTAAATGTGTTTAGCATATCTTAGAACTTATTGCTTGATGCATATATAACTATCTCAATCTCCGTTCCGCACAATCATCGGTGATACCTGCACGCTTGCGAATCCTATCAATCGATGATGAATTCTTTAGTTGCGAGTAACGGGGAGAATTCTTTTATTTGTAGTAGAAGCGAAGCAAGCGTCGGCACCTAATCAAGGAGTTGGCCGGAGTCGCGCTTGCCGCTAACGAACAGGTGTACCTATAAATACTTTCCGGGGCGATTGCTCTAGGCTTTAATCAGCACCGCGGCACCACTTTACCGCTTTTCATTGACTCCCTGCTGACCCGTGCCGCCGATTGGAAACCTACACTCCCGGGAAATGCTGCCAAAAGAAAATTTACGCGTATTTCGAAATCTTCGCGACTTTCCATTACAAGTGCCTACCGCTTTATTGATCCCTTGATAATACTTTCAAAATGTTCTTGAATATTTAGAAGAATATTGTCGCATCGACACTATACAACTGAAAGAAGTAGTAAGATTGGAAAACTTGCCTTGATAAATGAATTTACGAATATTGTTTTATAGTAAACGTTTGATCGGAAAGGACCGACAAACAATATTCGTCATCTTCGTAGATTTGTCAAAGTTCCAAATCTAGTGTTTTTGGAAAACGACTACCATCTGACCTCACATCTAGAAGGAAAATTAAACCAAGTAAAGCTACTTGACCATTAATTAACCATGCAACTTTTTTATCATGCCGTGTGCGTGTCAAAAGCAAATCAAATCTAGGCAGTACGTGTTAAGTACACCCAAAGCGATGATATATCCAACATCCGATCCCGACCCACGTTACCAAGTTATTTGATAGCTACCTAAAGATGAAAATAAATTAAGAATAGGAAACAGCATACAATTTTGATGCCTAGGAGACTATTCAATGCACAACTAGCCCAAATAGCCTGAAAACTATTGGTCAGTGAGTTGGAGGGAAATTATAAACGCGGGCGCTAGGCCTCTCGTGCACGTCGCACTGCACTCGCAAACTTTCACAGTATCTAATTTAAATTGCATTCAGTTTGTGACGAATATCATGTGCAGTACCATCTGTAGATACAAAACACAGAAATAAAATAATCACTCTAGGAGTTCCGAGACAAACGAGTAGATCTGCAGAATTAATTATATTCTGGAATACCCTAAATACGAATACTCTGTAGCCTTTAATTGGCCACGCCACCTCTCGTAACTTCCTGCATGCACCATGAAAATGAACAACTTTTCAATGCTTATGATTAATTAAAAATTCAAATAGCGCCCTGTCTATATCAGACCTTACTTTATTCAGCAGCTCAAACTCAAAATTTATTGCAATTTTAGCTTATTCATATTTAAAAAATCAATAGCGTTTGTCACTTTATTCTAAGCACAATTACTTAGAATATAACACTTCTTTTAGCCAAGTAACTTTCATAGAATAAAATGATCAGTATAATAGGGTACACTTTTCTATATGTATGGTAAATTAAGCTCCCGAGACTCGACCGGGCAGCTTTACAATAACAACCCAGTATCGCCGTAATGAATACTAATAAATCACAGAGAGCGATCGCTAGCTCCTCAAGTAAATTAATATAAACTTGTGCAATCCGGCATGCATTAGTATTCAAGTCTACTTTCATATAATACGGAATCGAAAGATTTTAATGAAAGCGGGATGCGAACTTCGTGAAGCTGTTAATACCGCAGTGATTTTAATTTTTTAGGTTTTCGGTTATGAAACCATTCAGTATCTTTTATAAAAACCGATGTTAGTTAGGTATACTTAGTTAAAATGCTAGTTATTGAACCTAGTGGCAGTACTTGCAGCTCTTTATAGACACGAGACGAGGGGCAGCGGCTGTCTGAGCACTCGTGGCGAACCGCTCCTACGCTGGTTAATTATTTGTTCGTCCCTTATTTCAATCGGAAATGGCAATCATTTTGTATTGAAAAACTTAATTGCTAGTATAAGCTTTTTCTTTTCAATTTGGAACTTCTCATTTATTTCTGTTATTGGCATTTCTTGAAGTTTTTTTTAATCTTGAACCCGCGTACCTGATTATGCAAATCCATTAAAGCGAAGTGGTTGTATGAGAAATAAAAAGCTTCGGAATTTGTAGCACTTATATTGTGGAGCGAAACCGGACGAGTCAACAGAGGCCGCATGGCTCAGTAGCGTTCTCTAGCCTCATTAAATCTCGCTATTTACTTAGGACCACAGCTCAAACACCGCGTCACTCGGCCGGTATAACGGATTTTACGATTTAAAATATTTATGGACCGACTTTACCTCGCCACGTTTATGACAAACAAACTGATATATTTTTACGGTTTAGGAAAAAATACACGGGGTCATTCGATTATTTCCACGTGATTCGATTACACGCGCGTATTATTCTATAAGGGAGTATCGGCTGTGTTTTCTATGTCACGATTGCAACGCACGTTGACATAGTAAATTTTCATTGCAAATTCTGTCATCGTGCTACGTAAACAGTACGAGGGGCTGGCTCCACAAACAGAAGTGTTATGGATGTCGAACTTAAACGAACCGAAATCGACCCCGACCCGCCGACGCACTCGTCGAATATTTGTTCCCTTGCGCTGTAACGAACTATAACACGTCACCCTATGCATACATATGTCTCTAACTGAACAAATACTGGCAAATAAAACTCTGCAACCTCCATCGGGAGCCTGCAAAATACTATACTATGCTATGTACTACTATTATACTATTCTGTGACTATACCTACAAAGTGATATCAGCACCGACAAGTGAAGCTATGTAATGAAAACCGCTGTTAATTTTCGAATGCGCCCTTTATGCAAAATCAATTCATGCAAAGGAATCTAACAAAAGTAGCTATCAAAATATAACATTAAAACTAATAAAACTACCTTATTACTAAAAACACTCAAGAGCAAAAATAACGGGTACACTTTCTATGGAAGTTCATATTTATGGCATGCTTGTTAGCAATTTTTTTTCATACTACGATGGTGGCAAACAACCGTAGGGTCACCTGATGGTAGCCGGAAATCGCAGCCTATATACGCTCGCAACTCAAAAGAATCAAGTGCGCGTTGCCGATTCACTATAAAATTTGAGGATTCACTGTTAACAGCAGAAGGGCCAAAAGATCCCTCGCTCCCAACACTGCAAAAAACAGCGAAACAAAACATCAAACCACAATTCCCATAATGTTGTATTCCCATAGTGTTGTTGTAATGTCCTTATTTGTTTGTATTTTTTGTGTTTTTTTGTGTACAATAAAGTTATTACACACATACATACATTAAGCAAACTACAAATTCAATTCAATTTTCTGTGCTACTTTCTGCAAACCCCTGTTTAAAAACACAAAAAGCATAAAATAAATAAAAAAGTGACCGCATGCACTAAAAGATGATTCACGCAAGACCGTTCCGTGTCCGGGTCGGCCCGTTTTGTAGCACAAGAAAGATTTGTAGACCGTTGTCTAGCGTGAATCATCCTTAAGGCTTTTAATTTTAATACGGACGTCAGAAGAGAGTTCCGAAATTGAGCTTCCGAACAGTATGCAGCAGCATCGCAATACTTGTAGTAAATAGTTTGTAGCGATCGCTACGAGCCCACCTCGGTGCACTGCGGCGTAACATTCGTAGCCAAACAATTAAATTGCTTGCCGATACTATACAAAATCGGTCCGTCGGCCCACGTATAAAAATTAACCATAATAGTTCAAATGAATGATTACAATCTCTCATGTATCAATTAATTTACATAGTAATTTAAGTATTCTATGCGTAATTTACTTTATTTTTGATGGAAAGGAAGGCGCAAGACTGAAAACCTAAGTACTACAGAAGAAAGGAAGGGGCTAGGTGCACGATAGATTATAGCGTATTGATCGAGTCATCGACGCGACAACAATTTGCCGGTCCGCTCGCCTTGAGTGTTGCTATGCAAATGCCCACGCTCCATTTTCCGCTTGGGCCAAGCGTAGGGCCTTCGAGCTTGGAGGGGCAGGCGGGGGTGGTGCACATGGCGGATGTTCTGTCATCGCAGGAAATTGAGACCGCTGCATAAATCCTGATCCTACAAACCAAATTTGATTCCACCTAATCCGGATATTGATACGAAACAAACGCCAATCGCAGAGAATTTAAATGATTCCACGAAGATCCAGTGCTCCGTTTTGCGTCGACATAAAAGCTCTGGTAATTCGATTTGCTTGGACGAATATGTTCTTGAGTCGTATGAAGAAACGTTCAGAGTTAGGGCAGCAACATGAAATATTGTCGACTAAATTGAATACGTGTAGGTATTTGCCTGTATCGGCGTGTCACTATCCATTGGAGACATTCCGGAGTTCCGTGTCAATACGTTAGTGGGCTCAACAAACTGAATAAGTATTTGTGTGCTGTTATATTCAGCGACCTGTCGCAGCAGCAGTCTGCAATATGCAAATCGACAGAGTTTTCCGTGTCATGATATTTATTTATTTTATTTATTTATTTATAATGAGATTGCTCTTGGCCAGCATCTAGCCATCCATTTGTGTCAATATCAATAGGTATATACAGTACAGACTGTACTTGAATTTAAACTTTCGCGAGACATGTTATAACTTTATTTTACTAAACGGTTAAAACTCACGTATTAATTGTCACTTCGGGCGACATGTTTCGAACTCTTCGGGAGTTCTTCATCAGGATGAGTGCGTCTGCGACCCGCGCCGATTGCACACTGTCGAACTACCCGCCGCCCGCCGCAAGGCACGTGACGCACGCGCAGACAGCGCGGGGGCGGGGGCGGGGGGGCAGCTCGGCGCTGAAGGTGTTGTATGAGGTCGTGGTGAGGGATCGTCCCCCCCGATCAATGGTAGGCACACTGAGCTCACTATGACCCGAAGAGTTCGAAACATGTCGCCCGAAGTGACAATTAATACGTGAGTTTTAACCGTTTAGTAAAATAAAGTACAGACTGTTATGGATACGAGACTAAGACTAAAAAGTCAACATATGTGCGTTGCTTGTGTTAATGGTTGAGCCACTTAGCATAGGATCATTTTCATATTAGGTTATAAGTGGTTTTAATTTAAATGGCGTGAAAAATTATTGTACCTAACTAGGTTGCTCAAAGAGGCAAGGTGAAACTACATAATAATATGTAAACTTAGAAATTTAATTTGTTTCCAAGAACACAGGAACTCTTTGATTAATTCTTTTCCAGCCAACATGGCAAAGAATGCAATCCCTGCCGCGCTCATAGAGAAAAAAAAACGTGATTTGATAAGAAATTCCATTAAAAGATTGGTCTCGGCGCTCCACACCTGTTCTCGGTGATTAAAGCCCGCGGCAAACAGCCAAAGCGAAGACTCCGAATGTAAATGTTAGTCCAACCGCCTTTTCGGTACACCCGACAAAAATTTACACGATGCTCTTATTTACATGCTACCTACCGAACATTCTGTGTCCACAGAAAGAAGATTGGTAATACAAATAGTTTAACGAGTTCACGTTTAAAGCCAATCAGTGATGCAAGAAATAAACCGGAACTCAAACGTAATAATAAGATCGAAAACATGAAAAAGTAACGGGCAACGACTTTGAGATATTCCAAACATACCTAGCAGAGTTAAGGCTTTTGCAAAACGCTGGATATATCGCCATAGTATTAAAAATTTACCCGCACGCAGTCGAAAATATCCACCTGTTTAAGTTTAGTTTAAAGCTTAAGCCACACAGAGGGCGGGCGGGCGGTGGCGGCGCGGGCGCGGGCGGCGGCGGCGCGGGCGCCGCCGCCGCCCGCCCGCTCTCTGTGTGGCTTGAGCTTAAGTGAGTGAAAGGTCTTGTTGACAAATATGGTATAACAAAACATCGAAAAACTGAGGGCGCATGTCACAACAAGAATAAATTACCTACTTTTTTAAATATATCCTCATCGTCCTAGCATTATCCCAGTACTGTGGCATCCTGCAGGATACCCGGGGTCCGCTACCTACCGCTACTGCTAGAAACCGTCTGTAATCGGGTTTTAGTTAAACTATTGAGTGATTCTCAAATTAATCAATAATAGGTAGTAAGTAGTTAATCAGAATAACTTTTTTATTTCTTAGCAGTAAGAGGACAACGTCAAAAACACGAAACGGAGCTTAAGCGTGTATTACACTGTCTATGTTCATGTAAAGTTATGTTTTTATTACATGGATTTATAGTAACGGAGACACTGTTTATGCGGGTTATTAAACCAATCCAAAATCAAGCTTTGGAGCCCTTAACTTTTGTTATGTCCACCGAAAAGACGCGCGCCTAAATCTGACAATTACCTATTTTGGTTTTGCTTAAACCAATTTCATTCATTATAATTCAAATGATCGATGTTCCTTTTATTTCATTTAGTAAAAAGCAATACTTACAGAAGTGTAACTGCTGGAAGTGATTTAATCGACATGAGTAGAACTAGGTACGAGGGTACATTAAATTCAATAACACGAGTTAGGGAGTTCGACGCTCGCTCCGACCGTCCTCAAATAAGTAAAGAAGAAAAGTTTTGAAAAAGCCCGCTCAACTTGTACCTACTGTTGTATGTGCGAATTTTTAAAAGAAAGTATGTTAATATAGATATAACGATTTATTTCATCATGTACGCAGCGGCTGTCAAGTATTCACAGGTGTACTTCTTGTGTCAATATTTTTAAAAATATGCAAAGAAGGAGCTTTGTAACCAATAAATAAGTTGAGCTGAATTAGAGTAATAGGTAAGTGAAAATTATTTTTCATTCCTCATACTCTGAAAGTGTGTCATATTTGACCTAAGGAGCGGGTTGAAAGTGGGTCATTGCGCCCCACGGGCTAACATGTATACATATTTTTGATTCCAAAACATTTCAAATTAACCAATCCAAATGCTTCACCACATTGAATCCACCAATCACAAAACACGTCGACAGCTAAAACAGCCAATGCCAAACAGGATTTCCAATTTTATATTAATTTTGAATTCTGAGTAAAAAAAAAGAATAAAGGAAAAAAAAATTACTAAAAATCATCATTATACTCGATTTCGACTAATTCGGGGATGAGGATTTCAAATTTTATGTTTATTTTGAATTTTACGTCAAAAAAAGATTTTTTTGTCGAAAATCGTCATTATACCTACTCGATTTCGACTAATTCAGGGATAAGGATTTCAAATTTGACATTTATTTTGAATTTTAAGTAAAAAAAAATATTTTTGCGAAATATCGTCATTATACTCGATTTTGACTAATTCAGGGGTAAGGATTTCAAATCTGACATTTATTTTGAATTGTAAGCCAAAAAAATTTTTTTTGTGAAAAATCGTCATTATACTCGATTTCGACTAATTCGGGGGTACGGATTTCAAATTTTATGTTTATTTTGAATTTTAAGTAAAAAAAGATTTTTTTTGTGAAAAATCATCATTATACTCGATTTCGACTTACACCACAATAGTCAATAACCTAAAAAAGTTTAACGCCCAGAATCACCAAATTCAGTCAGAAATCATTTCATCAAGTTTTTAAGAATTTAGCCGCCCGTACCCTTCGCGGGGACTAAATTCAGGTAGGCACAGCTTTAAAAAAAAAAACTCGATTTCGACTAATTCAGGGGCAAGGATTTCAAATTTTATGTTTATTTTGAATTTTACGTAAAAAAAGTTTTTTTTTATAAAATCGTCATTATACTCGATTTCGACTAATTCAGGGATAAGGATTTCAAATTTGACATTTATTTTGAATTTTAAGACAAATTTCTTTTTGCGAAAAATCGTCATTATACTCGATTTTGACTAATTCAGGGGTAAGGATTTCAAATCTGACATCAGATTAAAAATTATTTGGTAAAAATATCAACCAACCAGAACACAGCTGTACTAAAATCGACCAATCAGGAAAGACGTTTTTCAGTTGTCTAAAGATTAAGCGGTGTTTATGGTCAAAGCAATAACTCCTCTTAAAAGAAAACAAGTGCGTGTCGGGCCACGCGCAAGGTAGGGTTCCGTAGTCGTCCACCCGTTACATTATATGGACTAAAAAGTTCGAAAACTTATATTTACTATGTTTTTGAAAGAATTAACAACATTATCTAAGGTATCAATGGAAATTGTACGAAAGTTTGCTTTTGCAAAGTACATTTCTAAAGTTCGACTATTACTCGTTAACTAGTAATGTCTACTTAGCTGTGATAGTTTTCCTTTTAAATTCATCGTATATACTACTACCATGATTTTTTTCACATGCCTAGTAGCCACCGTTTAGCTGGCAGGGGGGGGGGGACACTTGACCATAGCAAAAATTATCACTTCAAAGCTTAATATCACGCTAACCAATTCTTTAATCAAAAAATGCTTTTAGAAACCTTATAATATTTTTAAAAGAGCTATCCAACGATACCCCACACGATGGAGTTTGGCAGAAAAAAAAATTGCACCACCACTTTACATGTAGGGGAGGTACCCTAAAAAAAATTTTTTTTAAAGATTTTATTCTACCGTTTTGTCGGCGTCATTGATATGTATACTCATGCCAAATTACAGCTTTCTAGCACTAACGGTTACTGAGAAAAACGGGGGTCGGACGGACGGACGGACGGACGGACATGGCGAAACTATAAGGGTTCCTTGTTTACTACGGAACCCTAAAAAAAGCGCATGTTTCTTCTCTTTCTTTAATATAGCAAAAGAAAGGGAGGCGAATACGCAAAGCGAACACGCATAGCGAGGCATGGTGCTGGCCTTAGAACAAAAAAACAAGCTGTCAAATTATTCATTTAGTTAGATTAAGAGTAGTTATAAGTCAATAATTTTAAAATTAAAAGCAATAAACAGTTTTATTTTTTTTATTTAAGGTGGATACTTTCTGTTTATGTGTTTTCTCACAATCGAAGTGAAAAGTAGAGTGTATAACTCGGGCCTAAAAGCCATATTAACACTCGAACAATTTTCCCTCACTTCGTTCGGGAAAATAACCATCTCGTGGTAGTATGGCTTACTTTAGACCCTTGCCAAACAATCTACTATTAATACTTAAGTTAAGTTATTAGGTAAGGTATTTTATAACTTTGTATTTAAGGTTAGGTATTTTTAATAACCCATTAAATGTGTTTCTTTTTTTTAATATCAGTATTTTTAAAATATTCGGGATATGTCAACGAATATTCTTAATGAGATTACAAAAAAACATTGAGACGAAGCATCGCACCTAGACTGCCTTAGCTTCTGCCACCATGTCTACATAGGACTTAGCTGAGTTTAAGTATATAAGTACCTGCCGAAGGAATACTACAATAAATGTTTGCTCGAAGATATCGGAGGAAGTTGTGAATGTCGTTACGGTTTGCGCGAGTCGCGACGCGCCTCGCCGCGTAGCGAGCATTGTCATTCGCCGCGGCTCCGGGACAGTTTACTTGTTAGGATATTCTGCACTCAACTCACTACTGCCTACGCTACGACTCAACTCAACTACTGGATAAGTATCTCTTCAGTTTACCCCCTAATTTTCACTTCCAAACATGTTAACGTCTAGTCTTGGTACGGTTTCTAGTACACGTTTAAGTAGTTGTTCTGCCATAAGGTTGGCTAACTCGAAGCATACTGTACTCGACGATGACATATTGTGTCATTTCCTGTTTTAAATTAGTGTGAAGAATTTTATTTTTAGATACTAAAATATGTATGTATGTAGGGTATGTAAGCACTTTATTGTACACAAAACAGGTCACTGTCACATAAGATTGAAGTACAAAGGCGAACTAAAAGAAAGAAACGAAACATAAAAGGCGAAATAATAAGAAACAATTTTACTAAAATCAACCTAGAGACAACTGTACCTATCTATGTCTACATAATAACAAACACAGAAACCTCAAACTAAGATAAACAAAAACATAAATATACTTCATCAACTCTTCGTGTTCACATTACACGGTATTCAGTACAACTTATTCTAATACTATGGGAATACATACGTATAATTCGTTCTTATTAATTCAATTTTAACCATTCTTATGAAGTTTTGTGGCTGAGACCGTGCTGAAACGCTGAAATAATAACCCTAAACCCACTAATCAAGCAACACAAGCAAGCATTGAACAACTTTTCAGATTAATTCTAAAATATCAATTTAAATTTATGCTATAGCATCGTGGCCTTAGAAAATTGAGTATATTTTTGAGTAATCTGTTGCGAAATTCCGCATCACGTAGGGGCGGGCGTAGGGGCGCGCTGCACCGAACGCTCTCATCAAGCCATCATTACGGACGCGCCATGTTTTTAAAACGGCCCAGCACAAAGCGCCATAGAAGCCGATCCAAATTAATCCTTTATATTTTCCTATGCGAAGATATTGTGCAATCTGTGCAGTGCAAAAAATAGCAATGTGAAATCGTTATTTATACTATAGTTGCAATTTCAACAGATCAAAAGGTAGGCTAAGCGGTTAGATGTGTCTTGAAATTGTATTTATCTCTTCTCGACTCATCAGTTAGTGTGATAGATTTCTGTGTTACAATTACAAATAGTCGTATCTCGCGACTGCTTTAATTATTAACTGTTTTGCCTGAAGGTTGACCTTAAATATATTAATATTGTATTTATCTCATCTCGACTCATCAGTTAGTGTGATATATTTCTGTGTTACAATTACAAATAGTCGTATCTCGCGACTGCTTTAATCATTAACTGTTTTGCCTGAAGGTTGACTTTAAATATATTACTTAATATTATATTTTTTTTCTTTCTGTCGATGCTCAATTTGTAGTTATTACTGTTTGAGTATTTATTGTTTTTTCAGAACGCTTCACTTTCCATCAGCTTAAATGAATCGTAGGTACCTAGATATAATTTCTTGAAGCATGATTAACTACACGTACCTTCAAATTTCAATTACTTGCCTATTATATACCTTCGTATTAATTTATAAGCTCTCGTCTCTAATATATTTTTTAAACTAAAGCACTCAAAATAAGTCTCAACTATATCTCGGTGCATTTTTACATGGTACCGACCGGTCATTACTCAGTCAAAGTTTTCTAATTACGAGTTATCGCCCTAGCGAGACAGCGTTCATAAGACTACTTCTGAAAGGTTTCATTTTTCAGTGAGAAATTAACCGCGGTGGGCGAAAATGCTTCAATATTAATTATGCCTCGATCAACCTCTACGTCAGGGCGTGACTTGCGCCGTGCTTATGCATATAATTTCTTACTCAGCGAATATAAGCTTAGCTATGCGGTTCTAAACGTGGTTGATATAATAAATTGGACACCGTTGACTATCACTGGTAAAGCAGTAAAGATAACAAGTTGTGTAGAGTTAATTAAAATTATACGAAATATTAATTGAGGTGTGCAATAAAGAGTATTTGTATTGTATTGTATTATACGGTAACCAACTTTTTTATCCTCCCAATCCGGAAATTACGTTATACAAAGAAACACTTATGGATAAGAACGCGTGATTATAATAGGTAGCCAAACTATGATGTTTTTGACAGATGTCGAGTGAAAAGTCGAGCGCTCGACACTCCAAAATTGACCCCCTGTTCTGATACGAAAGACGACCTGCCTCGCCAGCACAATAGATTAGGTTAATATCGTCATGTTTTATGTGACGGTTTAGTATATTTCGGTTATAATCCGAAACGGTATAATCTATAGTGCTATAGCTACAGTGTTTTGTTTTTAGCTACTTAAATTATGTACATATAATAGTCAAAAATTAAAACTACCCTTTTGAAAGTGAGCGATCACCTAAGTAACATAAATATAGTAGAGGTATCTTTATCTATCATTCATTTCACCTTCTTTAATAAAATATTTAAAATCAAATTCGTAGATAGCGCTTTACATTGGAAATAGAAGATATTCTCCTGTCGACACACCGTCGCCGCGGCAATAACCGGTACAATGCGGCGAACTAACGACTAACGACACGACACGGCTCGCCCCTGCGGCGCAATGAACAAGTACCTACAGAAAACTGGCTTCATATAGCGACGCAAATACTAAACTAATTCATCGTTCGGGTCATCGTTTTAACATTGGTTTCGCATTTTAATATTTATCGTGCGCTCAGTCTCACACAATGCAATTGTCAATATCGGATATTAATAGAAGATATTTTTATTGTAGTCTTAACACTAACGCCATGGCTAACGACACGGGTCGCCCGTGATCTGCACTGTATAAGCAGACAAAGACAAATGCATACAACGATAGCGATTAACTTAAAGAACAATGCTTTTTAATGGAGGGTTCAACTGTAAAATGAAAGAAAGCTCCTTCCTAAAAACAAACGAACTGTTACACACATGCTCACAATGAACACATAAAAAGCATGCTTCAGATGAGCTGTATACTCAATACATTTGCATGGGATAAGCATGTTACTACCATAGCTGGCGCGTCCACACTTGCTAATCTTGCTATTACCTACCACTCCCCATTCCACCCGTGTCTCAAGCAGCATGCTGAAAGGTAGCACGTTATTTGCTCAATAGTAGCATGGTTTCGTGCTAATTTCGAGCATGTGTATCAGTACCTCAACCGACCTACTGTTTTATTTACCTTACGAATCGGAGCAGGGACCGGGTGCCCGGATACCCAGGCGTCGGGCCGGTAATAAAACCACGCATTCCACTTGCAAGTCACGGACTAGATTACCTACCGCGAGACAACCTTCCGACATAACCAGCTGATCTGTGTCTGTATAACTTGAGTGCTGTGATAAAGTAAGGTTTGAATAAAACTCGAAAGGGGTCCGTACCAAACCTTACCTACAGATTTTGGGCTACGGCTTTTTTTGCCGTGGACTCGCAGTATGCAGTAAGTAACTACTAAAGTAAGTACTAGTAAGTACTAAGTACTATTATACCTACATAAAATAAAACAAAAGAATTATTTTAAATCTGACTTGAAAGTTACTCTCTCTGGCTTTAGATTCGGCAACAGCGATTTTGTTACCTAGAAGTATTTTGAAACATATGGTTGTATGGGTGTGCGAATAATAAGTATATATTGAAGTATTGATCATGAATCAGACACCTGTAGAAGTGTAGACCCTATTCATCGTTGACACCACCTATCAACGCCTCATGCTTACAAACAAAAGCGAAGTTAAATCAAAAAAACAAATTAGAGCCTAATTAACTTCCGTACAATAACTCATATTAACCTTTGAGCGGAGCATCAAAGAGACAGAGTACAGCCTACCTGTTCACAAAACATTTTGTTTCGTCTCTTAACGTAGACTAGTTTTACTTGAGCCCGAGATTTGTAGCAGCTGTGTATATTAGAAAGTGAGATTTACATTGGTTAACTTAAAGCGCGTTGTCGGTGAATCGGAGCCCACCGCGGTGACGTTTCTACGCCCGTAAAACGGGCCGTGAGCCTTTAATAACTGAAGCCAACTTGAAATACATTAATATAATTAGCATATTTTATAAAAGGTTCGCATTCTACGTTATGCATAATATACTGATGAAAAGACAACACGGTATCGTTAAAAACAGGAAGAGTAGCTAATGTTCCAGCTACGTTAAAAAGGCTTCGCACACATACCTACGCGATAGGCACTCAGTGACTTGGATAGCCGGGATTTAATTATTTTATTTACGGGATTTAAACGAAGTTACAAGTTACTCGTAAAAAATATCCTTGCCATATAAACTTTTAACCCCCTTTTCACCCCTTGAGAGAGCAAATTTTGATAAATGCTGAAAACAGTTTTTTATTTTATTTTAACGTTTAGTGTATTAGCAAATTTTTAAGTTTCTATTTTAAAAATGGTTCCTATCAAAAACTAAAGCTATATGTACAGTACACTAACCTAGACCCTGGAAAAAAATTACGCTTTAGTGCGGTTTGCCCACATTCACGAAAATTTGTTCCGGCAATGTGGGGTACCACTTAATCATTTAGAATGTTTGTCTACTGTGATCACAACATTCTGTCAAACCTGTGGGAATGGAGTCGCATCCTACCTTCCGCCCTCCGTGTAGGTAGGTGCAGGGCGTCCTTAAACCCGGTGATTCCGCACGTCGTAGCAAATTAGAGCGGACAAAGAAAAATATGTCTTATCAATAAGTGGTGGTAGAGCTGGCAAATTGAATTGAACAGAGCACACAAGTCCGCTAACGAGCCGGTGTTTACCCAAGTGGACACTAATTGGCTTAGCCAGCGGTCGCCACCGCCGCGAACGCTGAACAACAACTTCGGAGCGCTGAAACTTTGTGCAAATAATGGATGAGGTGATTTTCAATCTAATGGGAGATAGAATATGCGACTGTGAAATATATCAACAAATTGATATCAACTGTTCTGAAATGTAAATATCCTTAATGAAGTGTAGATATTATTATAGATTTAAAACACAAAATTATTATCTAGATTTTTTTATTAACGACTGCATACCTCACATTGCATACAACATACAACCACAGTGGTGCAGTTGAGAGGACACCCAGGAGCGTTATGCAGCATCGACGAATTTTCACTTTACTACAATATTATTTTCCAAGAGCTAGTCAAGCACTCAGTTTAAATATAGCTATGTAGGTACTTGAATGTTGAAGGGTTTCTAGGATATTTAGATATTTCTATTCCTAAATCGTTTACGCAGTCGCTAGCGAGTACGGTAATGCAAACATTGCAAACTCATGGTAAGGGTACTGTTTGACGTTTCTTATAGCTGTAACAGACGATCGAACCTGGTGCGCTCCGCACCGCGACCTTGGTCCGCTCCGTACCATATTCGATAGTGTGTACAGCGGTCCGCCGGACAAAATAATAATATTGTCCGGCGGACCGCTGTACACACTATCGAATATGGTACGGAGCGGACCAAGGTCGCGGTGCGGAGCGCACCAGGTTCGATCGTCTGTTACAGCTATTACTTGTGCTGGTTCGTACTCATGATCAATTTGTTTTACACTGGTGCGCACGCGACTTAATCAATACTAAATAGATTCTGACTTTGAGTCCACTTGTATTTAATCCCAAACATGTGACTTCTCATCATCAGTACCACTTTAACAAAAAATGCCTAATACTTAAGTACTAATATAATTAGTGGAGCGTTCGTGGCCCAGCGGCGCCTGCGTACCGCTTGCGGTATCTATTAAGGTTAAGCAACGTGGGCAGCGGTCAGGACTTGGATGGGTGACCGCTTTGAGTGGTTACTAACTGAGCGCTCCCGTGCTTTGGAAGGCACGTTAAGCCGTTGATCCCGGTTGCTGTCTATGGCAGCAGTCGTTATGCCAAGTTGGAGGCCTTCGGGCGGCTTGAGAACTTCTAACAGTCAAGTTGCCCACTCACTTGACAAAGCCTAATCACAATAAGGTCTAGTTTCCCCTCGGGGTTGGAAGGTCAGATGGCAGTCGCTTTCGTAAAAACTAGTGCCTACGCCAAATCTTGGGATTAGGTAGCGGACCCCAGGCATCCTTCAGGATGCAACTGTACCGGGATAATGCTAGGAGGATGATGATTAAGTACTAATATAATTAGTTATATAAGAACTTAGTAGTTTTAGTTTGTCATCGATTGTATCATAATTTTTTTATCATACCTTTCACCATACTCTGCTTTAAACATGGAAGCAAACATTTTCCTTTTTAATTTGTTTTAAACGATGATTACAAATTGCATAGATTTAAAATATGTATTGCACGCGCCAATGCAAAACTTATACCGCATCCAATTTTTCGCTTCATAGCTTAGCATTTCAACATGAGGCCGATTTGGTGTAGGGTGACTTCTGAATGAAGATGCAATTACTGTAACAAGACGAATGACCGAATAACCGTATCCTAGATAAGATCTAACTACACACAAAACAAGGCCTCGAGTAAGAAAACTGTTTTGTATATTTACATCAGCAAAGCGAACTATGTTGAATGATTAAATGTATCTGAACTAAATCGTACACATTTACATTATACGAAATCAAAAGGTACATTGTTATTGTTCATTTAATTAAAAGTATTGAATGGAATCGGAATTGGAATTTATTCAAGCCTGTATTAAACTGGAATCAAAAACAACAAATCAAGATCTAAAATTTATTCTTCAAACGCCGCATGTCAAAATATTATTTTCAATGTAATAAAGTTCAGACTTAAATAATAAGAATATAATACATATTTTAAGTAAAATGATTATTTACAATTAAGGAAATAATAATTTCAAAATGACAAATGCAGTCTGTCTATACAAGAACTCAACAATAACTTTAAAAAAGTTAACTTAAACCTAAAACAGGCCCTTGAGGCATTGTACCGAGGATGCTGGCGGCATTTCCTCGCTGTATCGCAATGCTGATAAAATTACAAATTAAGGCCGTGTATTACCACATTTGAGTTTTTAAAAACCATCTGAGACATAGAATATAGTGTCTTAAAATCTGAAAAAAAAATATGTGTTACATAAGGATCTTATCTAGTCAAAATCGCAGTCAGTTACATGACCTGATGAATTTCACTCGATAGAAAAAAATCGCGAAGTTACCCCTTTTTGGAATGTATTTTCGATACTACGGCTATATTACTGATATTAAACATTTAATTTTTATACTCAATTAAAGATCGTAAATAGTTATAGCCAAATTCGCAGGGTTTGCTTTGATAAAATGATTGGCTTAATGACTATAGCTAAATATTTACAAAACTGCGCGCAGAGTTTGCGTAGAGAGCGGAATGGTTAATTGTAAACTCACGTGTGTTAGAGCGGGACATTTGCGTTGGGGATACCTCCCCTTAAGACAGTTTCATACAGTGAAATTTAACTTTCAAAGTTGTCTATTACAAACATTTCAATATCAGTAAAGTTAGAGATGTATAAGGTCTCAGTCGGAATAACAAAGAGTATATGAAATTAGTATACCTTATATATTAAAGAGCGGGCGGATCCGGTTATCCGGCCGGATCCGGTAGGTCCGAAAATGCAAGCCACACCACACGCCACACTTTAACAGCCTCATACCAGTTTTGGGCCTAGGTAAACTAACTAGTAGTAATGATTGCAATTTTATTTCAATTAAGTTCATGTAAAAAGATTATATTAATACTTATTCTGAAAAGTAGCCACGCAGGGGACAGTCGAGATGCCTAAAGAATTCGAGTCGCATATCCATGTCACTGTCAACAAAAGCAACATCCTAGGGATGTCATTATCTGTCGACTGGAATTAATGGAATCGTGGCCTTGAAGATCAACAATACTTCAAACTTACGCATTACTTTTTAACCCACACGTCATATCAAAAATAAAAGATTCCGAGCAAATTCGCACGTTTAAATTTAATGATGTCAGCAAAAACCTTAATAATTTAGAAGACGCCGCAAGGTCCACCTTATTATACCTTTTCCCAAGAAAACGAAACAAGGGAGATATCATTACGTTTAAATAAACAGATGATGGCTTAAACCGTGGAAATGGGCTCAAAGAAAATAAATTGCCTTGTTTAACGTTTTCTACACGAAAAAATATAAATATGCTCTTCAAAAGAAATGGATGGGGAAGGACCTATTGGCGGTGGCAAAATATCAATAAGTCTTTCCTTTGTTTGTTTGTTACGTAATTTAAGACGAAAGAAAATAAAATACTGTACATATTTTGTCGAAGTACAGATTAAAAAAGGATTCTATAGGTAGGTACTTACTATGAACAATGTACGCAGAGGATGTTATTTGCGAAGTGTTAACATGGGACGGTTGGCGGCGGGAGAGCGCGCTGTGTCGACAGCTGAGTGGCTTGTATCTTATGTCGGATTTGCATATAAATTGTGTCTTTCGACACGACACACGAAGATGCCATACGTCTATGATGTCCTGCAGCCTGATAGATGCTGCCGCCAAACTAACTACTAACAGCTGCTAATTTAAAGCTAAACCGGCTTTGCTGGAACAGTTTCTAGAGGTTCTTTAAACTCAATTCAACATTATCATTTCCAGTGGCAGCGCAATTTGCATATAAAACAAAGTTGGTAACAACGAAACAGTTTTAATTAGATCACTTGTTAAAATTGTTGATTCGTTATTACCTAAATTTGTTTTGTTTTGCAATACAAATAATTTTATAAAAGGAGATTTAACGAATCTGTTTCCGTATTTGACAAAATTAAAAGCCTCTCCATGGTTGGATACCTAATACCTATTCTTACCCATTCTCAGAAATTATCAAGCGATTAGGTATAGAATGGTGAGACAGCTATCAATCTTTATTTAACAATCAAATATCAAATGCCTGCATAAATTTAATAAATGCAATGAATCCCCGTTTCACCGTTACTAAGCAAAATTAACGGTTAAATTAGTCTTCATCAGCTAGCCGAACGCGCACGGGGCAATAAAATGATGAAAAGAAGCTAATTTTTCAGCAAATCATCTCCGGCCCCATGAAGACATCAATATTCATTTTGTGGCGCGCCTGTGGAACAACACCTTTCCCAAAAAGCATAACGTGATTCCTTTGAAGGGAACTATGCCTTAGTTATACAGGCCCCGGTGCGGGGACGGATAACTTCATTTATTTTGATAATTGGTTTGTTTTGCCTCCTACTACCGGTTAAATAAGTGTTTCAATTACCACAGCTTGGTTTACCGCAAGAACTTGCTACTTGATATAAAAATTTAATTGATTAATAATTAAAGAAAGAGGAAGATTTATGATTTATTTTATATGTACTTTCGTAATAAAAATAATGAAAGGTTTAACGAAGTACATACATAGATATAATTACGAGTAAAATCTGTTTAAGTGTAGACTCAAGTGTTCAATTCCCCTTCGAAGGCTCATATAGATCGCTCTATGCTCTCTCTCTCGCTAACGTTCTAGACAAACATTTGTTTTAGTAGGTAATGATAGTAGAGATAAAATTAGGTATCTCTCATGTAAAACATTCCATTAAGCTGAAGGTTCTGTCACTGAGGACTCATTAAATAACAAGTTAGCTAGTACCTATGGCCATCAAATTGAAAATTATTTCCTCTGCGGCCGGTTTTTTCACATCACTAAATAAACTTAGAGTGCATGTAGGCCAATTCTTTGTGTTGAATATTTCGGTCGATGGAGGCGTAATATCCCCACATTGTTTGAGCTGGGACGCCCGCATTTTGGTCGTCAGTTTGTTTCGTATTGACTGCCCAGTATTTGTGATTATCAAATCACTATGCAGTTACCGTTCGAAGCTATTAATATTCCGGTTAGGGGGCACAGGAATAATTTGGGGGCGAACAGCGTCCGTCGTTTCGGCCACTTCGGAGCCACCCACTTACATCATTACCATATAAATTGTGTCTCACATATTGAAAAGAAAACTGTTACAGGCTGTTGGATGCCAAAGTAATATTCATTGCGGGTTGCTTATGAATTATGATCTTTAATTTTCTTAATTAACTTAATATAAAAAAATATAAAAAATAAAAAAAGCCTTGTATTTCTTGCAATTGTTTTACATTGTTTGGTTAGTATGAGTATTATAAAAAGTTTACTTATGCATGTAATATTAAACTTAATATACGGGTGTGTTGCTTTAAAAAAGTTTAGTTTATCTGGTTCAAAAATTATACTGCATTTATAAGTACCTAATGTGTAGACAAACATCACTGCATTTTCGGATATTTAAACAAGTTATCTTTATTGATATTATCATACCAATAAACAACTTCCTTATATGAACCAGGTACAGTACTTTTACTTCACGAGCGCGGGTTAGGGAAGTTATTATAACTTATATGGCACTAACCAAACCCCTTCCCTTCCTTCCCCCATTCCTTTTGTATTTTTAATAATTGTTTTATGTACAATAAAGAGTTTTACTACTACTACTACTAACGTCTCAAATTGTATTGAGAATCGTTAGTAACAATGTGCTGCTACCCCATACTCAAATTAAATTTGTCAAGCGGATGCGTCCGCTAACGAAATTACAAATTCCAATTAAAGTGAAAAATTGAAAAATTCTACGCCACAGGTGGGATTTGAACCCACGACCTCTGGAATCCATCCATGGCTCTAACCAACTGAGCCACCGTGGCCCTTGTGACGGTGAATCTTCCAAACATTACACTTTGCTAATTAAGCCTTAGGGAGGCTCGTAGCGACATCTACCGCGAAGTTATTACAACTTTTACGGCATTAACGTCTCAAATTGTATTGAGAATCGTTAAATAACAATGTGCTGCTACCCCATACTCAAATTAAATTTGTCAAGCGGATGCGTCCGCTAACGAAATTTCAATTTCCAATTAAAGTGAAAAATTGAAAAATTACGGATTCCAGTTCGAGACTTGTTTGTTAGAGAAAAAAAAATTGTTTGCTATGAAGTTACTAAAATATATTATTTTCTACTTTTTAATTTAAAGTACATTTAAGTATTGAAGTCGGTTTTTTTTAATTTATATATATATATATATATATATATAGCATTTTATATGACTCAATTTTCTTATCGGTCTTAAAAAAGAATAATATGTTATTATGTAATGTAGTTACATATGAAAATCTTTCAGGAAGTTATTTTATTGTTTGACAAAAAACTACAATGTAGGTAATACCTATATTAAGAGGAGGGGTAGGGCAAGCTCTCTCCATACAAACTTTGTGCAGGATTTACATCGTTTGAGTTTGCATTAAAGTTATCATTTTTGGTCAGTATGCTTATTTTTCTCATAGCTATTTCGTGATGTATTTTTTTTTTTTTTTTGAAATATTTGAAAATTTTCACATCACGATTTCGCATATCTAATATTTACAACCAAAAAAATATGATATTTGTTAGTGCCAAAACCGACGAATAAAACCTGCACAAAGTTTGTATGGGGAAGGCCTTGCCCTACCCTGCGCCTTAATGGCCGATACCTTCTCTTCATGAATGCGTCCGTCCGATATAAAATTGCGAGTATGTCTTGTGTAACGTATGTTGGAATATTATTATCAGCGGTTATCACAGAGCTATTTCGTTCAACATTTGGCACAACTTTGGCTGGAAGCAAGCTTGCGATATCAATATGTTATGCGAAATCTCGCACCAAATCGACCTCCAGTCCGTGCTTTAACATCGCCCTTATTGGAGAAGTTGTCTGCAGGGTAGACCTCAGTTTTGTCCATCGCATTCGCATCTCAATCGCATTTCAATGTTTTGTGTGCGATATCGTTCTAATAAATTACATCAGCGCACACGAGAGTTGAGACCAGTACATCCTTAGGTGGTACCATTCACGGGCTGCCGCGCATTGCTACCGGACGGCCGCGTCGTCGCGTCATTCGCTTGGTGTGGTCAAAGTTTATTATTTATCTATTGTAATTTGGCGTTGTAAATTGGGGATTTGTTAACAGTAGGACTTCTGTACATAGTACTATTACTTATTCTGTGACGAGAGCGAGTGCGTAAACGCAAACCCATTGAGAAACGCTTGGGATATGAAGCGACGGACAGATATAGACCTCTTATAGGTTACGTGGCGGGTGCCGGGCAGCAGGCAGCGCACGTCCCACGGCGGGCAGCGCGTTATTACGGTGCGCGCCAAATTGCGATATCCGCAGCCTGCGAGCGCTGCTGCCTGCCAGATACAGCCAATTTACTCATTATGTCCAGTTATTTTGCCGAATAGCCTAAGCATGATTAAAGGCTATTGGATTATGCAACATTTTCATTTGAATTGTTACCAGTTAACCCTACAATGCATACAGTTCCCGATTAAGCACAACCAACATATTTGCCAATTACGCTAGGATTGAGGTAGGTAGCGACATCTGTTATACGTGAAAAGATACAAACCACACTAGGCTACTACATCGTTCGGTGCATTGCCGCTAGGCGGCGGTACAATGCCGCGGATCGAGTGATCAAGTCAAATTTCGGGAGTCGATGCAAAGTTTTGTTTTCGTCAACTTACAGATTGTGGTAAAAAAAGAATTAATCATTGAAGAAGTTTGAAAAAAATTGTACAGTGTCTGAAAAGG
The DNA here is from genome assembly GCA_951800055.1 of Cenopis cana. Classification (NCBI taxonomy): domain Eukaryota; kingdom Metazoa; phylum Arthropoda; class Insecta; order Lepidoptera; family Tortricidae; genus Cenopis; species Cenopis cana. The sequence continues at coordinate 7,362,189 of OX637476.1, read as the reverse complement.
TGTTTATTACTAATAGGTAAGTGTCATTTTATAATATTACGATATTTCCATAACGTTGAGCACGATTTTTCAAACGTTCCCGATTCGGTACTCCATGCATTCACGTTCATATTGCGAATACAAACAAAGTGAAGAACGTTTGCACTTATTAGAGTCTTTATGACATTGGCATAAGTTTTAATTTTGTTTAACCTGTAAGAACGGTTTATTATTGTTTTGCTTGAAGTTTTTTACATTTTTTAATTATTTTTTTAGATGATGTGGAAGAAACTTCTACGGGATGCGGAAATTGAACATTCAATCAATACCATCCAGAAGTGAAGATGATCTGGATTCTTCCGGGGCCGACAGTGATGCAGACATTGAAATATTGCGGGCAACGATTAAATAATCGAGTCTGCGAAGAATCCAGCGATTCAAAAATAAGTCGCTCATCTAGCCCTGAACTGATCGAATTGACTCCAGTTAGGTATGACTTTTTTCCAATAATGAACCAATCCGCATGCCAAAAACGCCGGTTGGAATTTCAGGAATGGCATCAACTTTGCCCTCGGGTAACTTGTGTACAACCCTAGTCGATAAGAAGACAGAGAAACATCGTCGGAACGTTACAAACTTGAATGCCACCGACTCTTACAATACCAGAAGCTGTGCGTCGTCTTTGATAGTTCCCAGTGATTCTCCTGCCGATACTGCCTCGCCACAAGAACCTCAAGCCAGCACATCAGGTCTAAGTAAAACTAAAAACATGTCCACAACAACATTAACCAAGGTTTCATTCACAAAAAAGGCTGCTCCTGCCACAAGTCGAGCTGCTACGGTGAAAAAATCTACAACTATCAACACTGCTGGTAGTATAAAAAAAAAAGAAAAGACATTATTTATGGCCAAAGAAGACTTTTCAATTGCCTGCAGTCCAATTCACTGGAGATGTACTATTAGATCCAACTATCTTGGAGTTTGAAACGCCATTGCAATATTTTTTGTATTTTTTTGACGATGATTTAATCAACCACATTGTCGAGGAAACTCACAAATTTAGCATCCCAAAAATCCATCAAAACCTTTCAATGTGACAAAGCATGAAATAAAAAAATACCTGGGAATTCTTCCTCCTCGCGACGTAAGGCTAGATCGCACAGACCATTTTCCTATCTGGAACGAAAGACGTCAGCGATGTAAATACCCTGGCTGTAGAGGAAAAACTAATGTCATCATCATCCTCCTAGCGTTATCCCAGTACAGTTGCATCCTGAAGGATGCCTGGGGTCCGCTACCTAATCCCAAGATTTGGCGTAGGCACTAGTTTTTACGAAAGCGACTGCCATCTGACCTTCCAACCCCGAGGGGAAACTAGACCTTATTGGGATTAGGCTTTGTCAAGTGAGTGGGCAACTTGACTGTTAGAAGTTCTCAAGCCGCCCGAAGGCCTCCAACTTGGCTTAACGACTGCTGCCGTAGACAGCAACCGGGATCAACGGCTTAACGTGCCTTCCAAAGCACGGGAGCGCTCAGTTAGTAACCACTCAAAGCGGTCACCCATCCAAGTCCTGACCGCTGCCCACGTTGCTTAACCTTAGATACCGCAAGCGGTACGCAGGCGCCGCTGGGCCACGAGCCAATGTAGGGTGTGATAAATGCAGAGTTGAACTGTGCCTACATAAAGGCAATAATTGTTTCCGTAAATTTCATGTGTAACCTAGAATACTGTCGTTAAAACCAAAGTTGTACCAACATTATTGATTTACTATACAAAGCTGTAAATTGTAGTTTAATGCATGGAGTTCCCCATCGGGAACAGAAAAAATAAATTGAAATTCTAATAAAGTATTGTTTGTATATTTTTTTTATTATTTTTTCCTGGAAGCAAACCTTAAATATAACTACATATAATTTTTTTTCGCCAAAAAAAAAAGTCATGCATTGTCGCGTGGCAATCCACGAAGGTATGGAAATTTTAAAACCTTTGTTTTTCGCTTATTATACAAAGTGTAAATCAAATACCGGAGTGCATAACACATCAAGGGCGAACGAATCCAGCGGCCTATTATATTTTAGCAATTAAATGAAGATCGCAAATTTTCAAAACGTTCGCAACCAAGTTTCGTAATTTTATGGCAGGACGCCTATCGGGCGGTTAACCGATGTAGAATAAAAAATTGAATGGTTAATAGTAAAATAAATTTTCCAAATTGCCACCTTTAGGTTAACAGTCAGCGAGCAGAGAAGTCAGGGCGGCGGCGCCGGTGTTTGCCGACCGCGGCGACTTGCGACTACAACCCGCACTGTCCACAGAACCTAATAAGCCACTCTTGTTTATTTTACCGCAATGAATTTCTCTGCAACATTTTCTTCGTTTTTTAATTTTGAATACGTTCGAGTACAATTCACCGTGGCGGCTGCGCGCCCCCGGCAATCTCCAAATTGCCTCTTTATGTGCAGATGTTCCGACCCTCGGTTTTCCGTCTTTTGAATGTCGTTTTGCTGTTAAATAATGTGCTCTTTTATTGTAATTGGGGCTTTAAATTTTTTTTTCCTAAATCAGTGACTGTTATGGTTGTGACAATGAACCAGTTATTATTCAGGGGAAACCCTTTGGATTTTTATATTGCAAACGGGACAGTGGATCTTTAGGCATCCCACAGTCTACCAATCAGACTAAAGCCAACAAGACGCATTGTTACTGCATGAGTGGCTAGTATGCAGTCTGTGTGACGAAATATTACTAATATTTCCGTATTTTGCATATACTTACATCTGATCTTGCACCGGACATCTCATCTTATAGACAACAACACCATACAAATACTCTTTATTGCACACCTCACACAAAACAACTTGTAGGTACAACGTTATATAACATTTAATTTTGTTGCAATACTTCAAAGAATGCGCTCGTGGCCCAGCGGCGCCTGCATACCGCTTGCGGTATCTAAGGTTAAGCAACGTGGGCCGCGATCAGGACTTGGATGGGTGACCGCTTTGAGTGGTTACTAACTGAGCGCTCCAGTGCTTTGGAAAGCACGTTAAGCCGTTGATCCCGGTTGCTGTCTATGGCAGCAGTCGTTAAGCCAAGTTGGAGGCCTTCGGGCGGCTTGAGAACTTCTAACAGTCAAGTTGCCCACTCACTTGACAAAGCCTAATCCCAATAAGGTCTAGTTTCCCCTCGGGGTTGGAAGGTCAGATGGCAGTCGCTTTCGTAAAAACTAGTACCTACGCCAAACCTTGGGATTAGGTAGCGGACCCCAGGCATCCTTCAGGATGCAACTGTACTGGGATAACGCTAGGAGGATGATGACTTCAAAGAATGCATTAAAAATAAACTTAGATTTAAACCAAATCAAAAAAATGTTTCCTCGAAGTATACTTCACTAAAACCGACACATCCAGATGTGTCGGTTTTAGTGAAGTATAATGGTATGGTGGTGGTATAGTAGGTCTGGACCTATGTACACCCGATTTTAAAATTGCCCCCTCTAGAGGAACTCCCGCAGATTTAATTTCACTAAACATCACAATTACGCGTTTTATAAGATTCGAACTCATTTATATTTTCCTCAAAAAAACCCGTAACGTAAATTAATTTCTTAGCATTATATTTCTTTCAAGATCTGAATAAATTTGAGCGAGATTTCATGAAAAATAGGCGGCTAAGGGCCTGCGGCAAACGCCAAATTACGTTTTTATTTACAAGTATTTTCTGCTCTCTAGACAGTAGCAATATGACTTGTAATTATATTCGGCGGTAAGATTAATAACATTCTTTGACTCCCCGTGGTATGTCTTATTGCAATGTTTTTTTTAAGGTTCGTTTGTCAATAAAACAACATATTATTTGCACGTAAAAAGTATAATTACACATATTGTTTGGATAGTCTTCTCTGTTTCTTCAGCACACAAGCTTAACCTCTAGAATAAGAAATATATCTGAAAAAGAAATAAATAATATACATATTTTCTTTCCATTTATCAAGTACTAAATTATTTGTTGAGTGAGATTTAAATCCACCGTGAAAATAAGAACTGGCTATAATTATTTATGAGTCAATCCGCACGGTCCGAATATTTAACCCTTTGAACGCCAAGAACCTATAAAGTGGTCGTGTATCGTGGTCGTGCCCACCACGCCAACAACCACTAAAAAGGTCCGAGTGAAGGTGTACTTTGAGCATGAATAAAATGTATTATGAATTGTTTTTATTTGTTTTCATTGCTTTAAACGTTACATCGATTCAATGGTGCTTGGCGTGGTGGGCACGACGACACACGACCACTTTGGCGTTCAAAGTGTTAAACGAAACAAGAACTAAACGACATTCTTGGGGCAGTTTTGGGCACTGGGGCATTACCGGACCAATACATTCGTGAAAAGTGTCACTATATTTCTTCAAATTATCTTGAAATACTTAAGTCATAAAACAACCCACTAAAGTATGACCCCAGTATGTGAAAAAAAAAACACTTTATTCTACTAAAATAAGGTCCTCATGATATATTTTACGAAACCCCAAACAAAAAAAATCATACTCAGGTATGTAAAAAAGAACTACATGTAGGGGACATTCGGTTAGACACTTTGCATATCAATGTGACTTCAGTGAGTGAGCCAGCGTTAACATGTCAAAGCGGGTACGCACAACACATTGAAATCACATTGCGATGCGAAGAAACAAACCAAATTGATGACATTGAATTAAACTAGGTACACTTTTCAACTTACTTTAGGATCCTTTTCATAAGAACATTTGTGAACATCAAATGCTCTTTGGCATTTGTCTTTGTCTGGTGTATCTGAAAAAACATCATCTAATGATTTTTTCTTCAATACAAATTTCTTTATTACGTATCTAATGCCCACTCGTGCAGTTCCACAATATAACGCAACCTCTTAAAAGGAAACAAAAATTACTTAAAATAAAATAACACAAAGATCGTAAACATTTATAGGTATAGAAAGTGCACTGAAGTCCGAAACATATACCCATCAGATCAATGTACCCATTGCAGAGTTTCAACTGAAAATGTACGAAGTTTTCTTTGCATTTAGGTCTCTTAATCAGGAAACGGAAAGCTATGTATGTGATCCATCCTGCGCCTATCATACATATGGAGGTTAACCCCTTCAATGCCCATGAAGACACCTATGCGTCATGCCTCTACGTAAGATTTTCGCTACAGAATGGAAAAACGCTGCCACGCGCTGCGGCGTAGCACATGTAGCTTTTGTGGGCCGCGAATGGGTTAAGGTGCTACGGAATACGGCGTAGGACGTAGCAATGCTAGCGTAGCGTGGCAGTGCATAGTATTATACATAATATATAGAAAGTTCAAACCTAGATGGTTGCACGCAAATATCATCTTGGAAACTCTCTCGTAATACTGCTCGGGAATCAGGCCCACCATCATTTCATAATCAACTTGATCGGTCTCATCAACCTGTCAAACAGAAAATTTACTTATTAATTTTGCCCGTCGCCGCGTTGGTGAACACACGTGCTCTTCGCGACGACGGGCTGAATCCACTACCGAACAAAACCAGTTGCCTTTACTGTCATGGCGTCGTTACCGAACAACGTCTTTGAACAAGTATTTATCGGCGAAATCATCATAAGTTTGATAGAAAGCCATTTCTAAAGAGTGTGTGAGTGATTGTGCACGATGCAGAAATATTCAACACAATTAAGTAAGTCCTGGGGACCGATTTTTGAGTGTCGACCGCTCGAATTTTCATTCGACATCTGTCAAAACTTCATAGTTTTTTGACAGATCTCGAGTGAAAATTCGAGCGTTCGAAACTCAAAAATCGGCCCCCAGCAATTTAATTGTAGAAATCTGATGCTGACACAATAGAAATTCGCTTTACTGCACACCTCACATAATAAAGCAGCACATACATAAGAAAAAACAAATAAACAGTGAGACATCTACTTATAAATTCAATAGTATGACAGATATATCATTATCGTTACCTTCTAGTCGAATACGTATACCATGATTTTACCTATTGGCATGTTACCTATTTATTTTTTGTTTAGGCTTATCTAAGGAAAGTTGGAGAGAGAAACAAACAAAACAACTCACGAGGCTCGCTTCCTCCAGCAGGCAAAACATGTAGCACTTCAATTTGGTGTCCTCCTTAAATATGCCGTTTTCGCAATTCGCTATATCCTCTGGGGGCAAGTAACAATAAAGACTCTTTAATGTACTCAAACGCGAGACATGTTTTTCAAAACAATAGAAGTGGAAGGGAGTAGAGGTGACTAGTAAAGTAGGAAACGACGGGTTAACTACGAAAAAAAAATGAATGAATGATGAATGTAGAAGTATTAATTTCTTACTTTTTTATTTTGGTGTTATTTCTAAAGTCCCGTTGATATTGACAAATTCTACTTATACTTTAAATTTACTTACCCTGAAAATATGATAAAAATGCTGACCCCGTGCACATTGCACGAAAAAATAACTATATCAGAATAACCTATACGCAGGTTTAATGCGTCTGTGCAAGTTTTATTCATCGGTTTTGGCTCTCCCGAATATATATTTTTTACTTGTTAATATTGAATATACGAAGAATGTCAAGAAAAAATAATCAAAAATTTCAAAAAAATTATATAAAAAAATTTACAAAAAATTCTCCAGGTTCTAGCTAACAGAAAAATAAGCATACTGACCAAAAATCAAAGTGCAATGCAAACACAAGCGAAGAAAAACTTGCACAAAGTTTGCATAAAGAGAGCTTGCCCACCCCCGCGCCTTAAATATGCACATTATGCTACTAAGACCAGTTTAAATAAAAATATGCACTCTCTTTAAAGAGATCTCAGTGATACGTGCCACGTATGCTAAATGCATATAGTATTAGGAAAAGTATAAAAATACCTGAAACTATCTACTAACTAAAAACTACGTAACTTCTAACCCGTTCGTTGTTTACTCTTGAAAACTAATGGACTCAGAAACGAAACTGTAGAAACGACACTCTTCAACGAACTCGCCGCCTCTAGTAGCAACTTAGAGCTGTGGTGTTAGGTTTAGCGGCTGAATGTTTGACGTCACTCGCATGCGAGAGAAGAACAAAGGTAAGTGGAAATACAATTTTCTTTAGCAAACTCACCCTCGGCGACCCCGGTCTTACCGACGCACTCGTTGTGAACGTGTTGTATTATTTCTTGGATTTCATCACTGAACACCTGAAATAGTTTTCCCACTTTTAATATTTCACTTCACCGTATCTTTTTAGTAATCGTTCCATAATGGAGTGATTATGATTTTCTATTCAAGTTTGGTTAAATACGTAAATAAAACTAACTTATATATTCGTGTAGCTAAGCTGTGATACATCTTGTTATACCTAACTTATAACTTATAGCTTTTATCGTGTTATCACTGTCATCTCAGTGCAACGAAATGGAAAACGATTCACGTGTTGTCAAAATAAAGAAAGACGTCAACTCACTATTTATTCCCAGCAGGTGCTTATTCTGACAATCTGAGACAAACACGTAGGTATTATGCGACATATAAAAGTGATAAAAAATTGACAAGTCGTGTAGTACCTATTCTTTATTATTCACTCGCTACGTGTTCCGTATCTACATGTGTTAGCTTTGTGAATAATGTCAGAGCAAAAAAGATCTTAATAAAAATGAGATAACATCTCAGAGAAAATTATTAAGTTGTGATTCCACAGGGACTAACCCAATGCGCATCAACTTGTATCATGATATTTAATATTTAAAATGGTGCGAATTCATCTCCATTGTCGGGTGTGGTCCATATAGATATTTACCCTTATTAATAATACGATTTGAGTCGAAATTTGTTTGTAGTGTTAATTAAAAAAAAAACATTTTAAAAGCACGCGTAGGTTTAAGAAAATATAATTATAGACTTAAAAGTTAAAAACATTACACTCCTTTTTTTGGGCAGTCGTGTAAAAAGTGAGGCGTGCGTGATCGCGCGCTGGCTAAATGCAATATTTATGTGACAAGCTGAGATTTTCCTTTGATCCAGATCTAGACTATTCTAGACGATAAGTTCTTATTTCTTATGCTTTCAGAGATGGATTCTAGGTAAAGCTAATGAAAGTGGACCGACTTTGCAGAATATGTTATCAGGTTTATTGATTTCATTAAACTGAGATGAAGCTTTGCATTTTATCAGTGATCTAGCCATTGAATTTGCAACATTTGTCATACTTTGCATAATAAGATGATCACAGATTAGTCTGCTGCCGATTCTGGTTCTAAAGTAGAATACAAGTAAAATACAGTCGGTAGAGAAATGATACTTAATTTAGTTCAGAGATCAACGAAATCATCGGCTGACAGCTAAGTTACGTGTGATACTGGAGCTCTTCTCGTCTGAATTACGTATGCTCAGACAGCGACATTGAGGAATAGTGTCGGGTGCCCCGCGCCGTCCCATCCGTCAACCCACCTCGCAACGTGCAGCTCATAAACTAACTCGAAAAATGTGTGGCGACTTCGGTAATGCGATATGTCAACTTGTTTTGAGAATAGGTAGGTCGCGGAGGGTCGCGAAGGGTCGCGGTGTGAGTCATAAAGTAAATGTGAAACCTTTCATTAACTTCTCGAGACGTGGAAAACATGGCGGGTCCTGTTACTTAGACTTAGATTTATAATTTTGACACATTGTAATGTTGGGTGCTAATCCATTATCCGCTCCTACTGTTATCACACATACTCAAAAAGTTAGATAGACATAACGTTTTTAGATATATAGGTTATAGGTACTTGGAAAAAGTTTAGTTTCTAGTTTTCTAGTAGGTTTAGTTTTCCCTTTATCCATTACCGCCAATTTTCCTCCGTTGATCGCGCTAAAGGTATTATCACACTAAAATCAATAAAAACAAAAAAGCTAACTAATGTAAATATTTTCAAAATTGCTTTCTTGGGATTGGATATGAGGATATTAGGTATCATTTGAGGCATATTTTATAAAAAAATATTCGACGGTATCGTATCTGGAGGAACCCAAACTTGGTATGTTTTGAAAATTATTTTAATTTGGAATAAGCGACTGAAATGTAATAATGTGATATATATTTAGAACCGGCTCGAGAAGCCCTTTCATTTGATACCACACACGATAGGTTTCAGGACAATTATTGTTTTTTTCCCCATACAAAAAAAGATGACGTCATTATCTCGGCTATCCCACTTGGGAGGTCTAGGGACTTTAGAGAGCTTCATCCTGAAAGGCGTCCGAACATATCGCAGAAGGTCCCAATTAGTAATTATCAATGTCCGGGTAAAACCTAATTTCCCCGTACTATTAGCCTTTAGTGTGGGGACCAAGGAATATGTTATTACTGCATTTATGAAGAATACCTTTAACAATTTAATAAGGTTTCATAGGTAAATCATTTATTTGAACTTTAATGTCCCAACAAAGGGGGAATTCGAGACACGTGTGGTTAACTACAATCTATCTGATGAGTATAACCTAGACCTCAACTGAGACAGTTAGAAGGTCGAAGTTATTCCTTAGTATAATAGCTAGGAGTACCTGTACTTAGCAGCCATGTAGAACATAATCTATATATATAAAGTTGATGGGTGACTGATTAATCACCGCCCCGCCGAAACTGCCGGTCCTAGAAATTTGAAATTTACACTATAGTTAGCTTATATAACGGAGGCAAGGGATAAGACGGGATTTTTGGAAATTCCACCCCTAAGGGGGTAAAACAGGGGTGCAAAGTTTGTATGAGGGGCAATAATTTTTTAAAGGTATAGACTTGAAACTTTGTACAAAGACTCCTTAAAATAAGACAATGAAAGTAATATCTGCGTTTTTAAAATTTTCGTCTCTTAAGGGGTTGAAAATAGGGGTAAAATATTGTATGGGGAGCAATTTTTTTTTAAAGTGAGAGTCTTCAAACTTTGTATAGAAGTTCCTTATAATAATACAAAATAAGTGATTTCAGCGTTTTTCGAAATTCATCCCCTAAAGGGGTTAAAAAGGGGTTCAAAGTTTGTATGGGGAGCAAATTTTTTTTTCAGTGAGTTACTTTAAATTTCTTACAGAGACTCTCTATTTAAATAAAACAAAACTAATTTCTGCGTTTTTTGAAATTCAACCCCTAAAGGGGTTAAAAAAGGATTCAAAGTTTATATTGGAAGCAAAAATTTTTTGAGTGAAGCACTTAAAATTTCTTACAGTAACTGTTTAAATTAAATACTACAAAACTAATTTCAGCGTTTTTTTTTTAATTCATCCCCTCAAGGGGTTAAAAGAGGGTTCAAAGTTTGTATGGGGAGCAACATTTTTTTAATAGAGAGACTTCAAATTTTTTACAGAGTGTCTGTTTAAATACAACAAAACAAATATCGGCGTTTTTTTTAATTCATCCCCTCAATGGGTTAGAAAGGGGTTCAAAGTTTGTATGGGGAGCAACATTTAATTGAGAGACTTTCATTTCACAAAAAGACTGTTTAAATGATTTCAGGATTTGTGGATTTGGATAGATGTTTGAAACGAAATTTCTACAGGTCCATAATTAAATACGCACAGTAACGAAGAGAAAACGACAAGATACATGTCAACTCACACAAAAAATAGCCTAAGGAAATGAGAGTTTTTAACCGATAAGTAGGTACCTAAAGGGATTTTTAGAGGGGTTGAGAATTTGGGTTGACCGATTTATATCTGTACAGCATATTAATAATTTGGTCTCAACGGGTAAAAGTACCACAATTATTATACCATTTCCTGGATATTAAGATGTTTTAACTAAAAACCGAGCTCTACGCAGACGAAGTTGCGGGCAACCGCTAGTCTATATATATAAAGTTGATGGGTGACTGATTAATCACCGCCCCGCCGAAACTGCCGGTCCTAGAAATTAGAAATTTACACTATAGTTAGGTTATATAACGGAGGCAAGGGATAAGACGGGATTTTTGGAAATTCCACCCCTAAAGGGGTAAAACAGGGGTGCAAAGTTTGTATGGGGGGCAATAATTTTTTAAAGGTATAGACTTGAAACTTTGTACAAAGACTCCTTAAAATAAGACAATGAAAGTAATATCTGCGTTTTCAAAATTTTCGTCTCCTAAGGGGTTGAAAATAGGGGTGAAATATTGTATGGGGAGCAATTTTTTTTTAAAGTGAGAGTCTTCAAACTTTGTATGTAAGTTTCTTATAATAATACAAAAAAAGAAATTTCAGCGTTTTTCGAAATTCATCCCCTAAAGGGGTTAAAAAGGGGTTCAAAGTTTGTATGGGGAGCAAATTTTTTTTTAAGTGAGGTACTTCAAATTTCTTACGGAGACTCTCTGTTTAAATTAAACAAAACTAATTTCTGCGTTTTTTGAAATTCAACCCCTAAAGGGGTTAAAAAGGGATTCAAAGTTTATATTGGAAGCAAAAATTTTTTGAGTGAAGGACTTAAAATTTCTTACAGTAACTGTTTAAATCAAATACTACAAAACTAATTTCAGCGTTTTTTTTTAATTCATCCCCTCAAGGGGTTAAAAAGGGGTTCAAAGTTTGTATGGGGAGCAACATTTAATTGAGAGACTTTCATTTCACAAAAAGACTGTTTAAATAATTTCAGGATTTGTGGATTTGGATAGATGTTTGAAACGAAATTTCTACAGGTCCATAATTAAATACGTACAGTAACGAAGAGAAAACGACAAGATACGTGCCAACTCACACAAAAAATAGCCTAAGTAAATGAGAGTTTTTAACCGATAAGTAGGTACCTAAAGGGATTTTTAGAGGGGTTGAGAATTTGGGTTGACCGATTTATATCTGTACAGCATATTAATAATTTGGTCTCACCGGGTAAAAGTACCACAATTATTATACCGTTTCCTGGATATTAAGATGTTTAAACTAAAAACCGAGCTCTACGCAGACGAAGTTGCGGGCAACAGCTAGTATAATATATAATTGTCAACTTCGCTACTCCGCACGCTCGGCTTCGAACGGGCACTCACGTTCACGAAAGCTGGCGCCTTATCCTTTCCACGTGCTGGGGGCCGATTTTTGAGTGTCGAACTATTAAGAGTATAGGCACCAGGGGGAAAGAAAACTAATTAAATATTAGGCAACAGAACGGTTTATTCTCTTCAACAATAGTTTTCCATCATGACAAATATAACAGTCACATATTTCATTTGTTCTGTCTAGGTATAACCAAAGACAATCAATAAAAGGTTAGTTTTGTTGCATTCGTTAACACCCTTCCTCAACCAAAACTAACCGTTAAAGTAACACATAACACAATCACATCATGCTAACAAAAAACAAGCGAACAACGAGGTACATCTGCTACCTACAACACTACTCAAACATTATGCAACGGTAAGACCAATATTAAAACATAAGTTTTGAAATTGGTCCTTACCTAGGGACTTTGTAAACAAATCGGCTAATTGCTCTTTAGTAGAAATATACTCTAGTACTAAGAGCCCCTCGCCAATCTTTTGTTTTACAAAATGATGTTTTAAATCTATATGCTTCAATCTCTTATTTTCACAATTCTTAGCAACTTGAATGGCTGATTGATTGTCAACATATATTTTAAAATTTTGGCTATGCAGCTTTAGCTCTGAAAGTAGGTTTTGTATCCAACAGGCCTCTGCAACCCCTTTCCCCAAAGCTACATATTCCGATTCCGTTGATGAAAGTGATATGCACTGTTGTTTTGAACAGCACCATGACACAGTGCACCCGTACACCTTCATAACAAATCCTGAAGTAGACTTCCTATCTGTTTTATCACCAGCCCAGTCAGCATCGGTGTAGCCCAACAGCGGAGTCCCTTCATCAGCCTTGAAAATCAATTTGTAATCGATGGTGCCCTTTAAGTATCTCAAGATACGTTTAAGCGCCTTCCACAATCCTTCACTAGGTGTAGACTGGAATCTTGACAGGTAGTTCAACGCAAAACAAATGTCTGGCCTTGTACCTAACATGGCGTACATAAGGCTACCAATCAATCCTCTACACTTCTTTGTTAAATTCTCATCGTTTGATGTCTCCGAGCTAAGTTCAATACCCAATTCAATAGGTGTCGCTATTGCGTTACAATCTTGCATGTTATATTTTCGTAGTATGTCTTCTATGTATCGTTTCTGATTCAACTCTATAGTATTCTTCTTTTTTACGATGTTAATACCTAAATATTTAAGATTGTTTTCGCCAAGACATTTCATTTCAAATTTTGATTCTACAGACATCTGTAAACTCCTTATGTTTTCCGGATCTTTTCCCAATATAAGTATGTCATCTACGTACAAAAGTACATAAAGCTTTTCATTGCTCTTGTAGTAAAGACAGCAATCCGCTTCACTTCGAGAAAACCCTTCCTTAATCATAAAGTTATTGAATTTATTATTCCACATCTTCGGTGATCTTTTTAATCCATACAATGATCTTTGTAGTTTTAATACTTTCTGGCAATTAGTGTTTTCTCTCATACCTTCTGGCATCTTTAGGTACACCTCTTCTTCAATATCTCCATAGAGAAAGGCACTCTTTACGTCCATCTGTAACATGTTCAATCCGTGTTTGCAAGCCATGGCCAAAAGTATTCGTAACGTAGTAAGTTTCGCTACTGGTGCATATATATCTGAATGATCGAACGTATCCTCTTGCTGAAAACCTCTGACCACAAGTCTTGCTTTGTACTGCTGTTGCCCACTCTCTCCTTTCTTTATTTTAAACACCCATTTAGTATCGATAGTCTTCTTTCCCGCTGGTAATTCTGTCTCAATCCAAGTTCCATTTCTTTCTAATGCGTCAAGTTCGGCGTTTATGGCTTCTTGCCATTTCTGTCTGTCATCTCCTTCAGTTGCCATTCTATATGTGATTTCGCTTTCTTCATTGACTGCTGTAAAACCTGTATAATAATCATCAAGGTACTTAGGCTTAACAATCTGTCTAGTCCGGGTACTCACTCCTTGTCTTATCTCAGAATTTTCCACGTCCGCGTTTGAAGTTGATTCGTGTCCAGATCCAGTACTTCCTGCCAACTCTGCCTCTACATTGTCTTCGTCCGGTGTTTCATATCCAATATCTTCCACATCTGTCTGTGCTCGTGAGTCAATTTCTTCTTGCTCGTTTATGTTAGGCATCCGAAAAGTATCAAATTTCTTTGTTCCTTCTTCTCCCTCGCATTTCTTCCTATCTTCTTCTTTACCTGTATAACTTTCTAAAAATATGACATCCCTATATGTGTCAATTTTATTAGTATTTGGTTCCCATACTCTATAGCCTTTGCAGTTGTCTCCATATCCCACAAAAATACCGCGTTTACTTTTTGCGTCCCATTTAAGTCTTTTCTGCTTAGGTATATGGATGCAAACTTCTGAACCAAATTTACGAAGCGTATTTATATCAAAGCTCTTGTTGTACATCAGCTCATATGGAGTCTTATTAGGTACCTTAGTCGGTCCGGTCCTGTTAATCACAAATGCAGCTGTACTCACCGCCTCCGCCCACAAACTTTTGTCTAATCCTGCCTCTTGTAACATCGTCCTTCCTGCTTCTACCATCGTCCGCATCTCCCTCTCCGCTCGCCCATTCTGCTCTGGTGTATAGCTTACGGATGTTTGATGGATGATACCATTCCTGTTAAACAAAGTCGTAACTTCTTTATTCATAAATTCCGTTCCATGATCACTCCTTATTGTTTTAATTTTATAACCTGTCTCATTTTCAAATTTATTTATCAATATTTCAAGTTTTTCTTTCGTTTCGGACTTCTGTTTCAAGAAATAAATAAACCGGTAACCACTGTAATCATCTTTACACAATAAGAAATACGCGGAACCACCTGTTGGTAATATACAAAAATCCAAGTCTACCTACCATTCATTTATAATGTCAATCCAATCTGTCAATCATTCACAAAATCATTCAATTCAATCGTTCACTCTGAACCTCGATGTACTGGCCTCACTTTAATACAGATCGTTGAACGAACAGCACGTCTTTTCTTCTGGCAACCCTACCTATTCCTATAGGTTATGGGCCCAGGGCACGTGGCATTTAACAATTTTTCAGCGCTATAAAAATGGATCAGCGATCCAAAAGAAATATACAGCCATTTAATGGCGACCGTTACAGCACATGGAAGTTTCGCATAAAATCTCTTTTGGCAGAACTTCAAGTATCTTCCGTTATAGAAGAACCTACACCTGAAAATCCCGATGCCATATGGACCAGAAAAAATCTCATCGCTAAAGGTACAATAGTCGAATACTTGGGCGACGCATTTTTAAATTTCGCTCAAGATACGGACACAGCAAAAGCCGTTATAGAAAATCTCGACAAAATATACGAGCGGCGAAGTTTGGCCACGCAATTGGCAATACGTAAGCAACTGTTAAATTTGAAATTGCAACCTGATGTCAATCTTATCCAACACTTCACAACTTTTGATATGCTAATCACGGATTTGATTTCCGCTGGCGCTAAACTCGACGAGATGGATAAGATTTCTCACCTGTTACTTACGCTGCCCGCTACTTATGATGGCGTCATTACTGCTTTGGAGACACTTGGCGAAGATCATTTGAACCTGGCATTTGTTAAAACACGTCTCATGGACCAGGAAGTTAAAATCAAGAATGAGACTCTCACCGGATTGAAAGTTCTCCATACCGCGAAGGACAAATTCTCAACCCATGGCTCAAATTATAAAAGGAAGAGAACAGTCGATCGAACATCTACCTACATTCCTGATTATAAAAAGAAGAAATCAAACAATTACCATTATCAGTACAATCAACAAACTAAAAATTCATCGCACACCATGTCCAAGATGTATTGTGATTTTTGTGGGAGGCGTAATCACTTCAAACAAGATTGCCGCTATTACAAGAAGTCTCAAGCAAACGGCGGTGCCGGCGGCAGCACACAGCACAGCACCGCACACGCCGCCGTGCCTGACCACAATAACGAGGACGGTTTCGCTTTTATGTTTTCACAATGTAAGTTATCCGAACTTAATCACAATAATAATGAACTTGTCTTTATTTTAGATTCCGGGGCAACCGACCACATTGTAAATACACGAGAAGTTTTTTCCGCGTATACTCAACTCTCTACACCACTGAAAATAAACGTAGCTAAAAATGAAGCATCCATACAGGCATTGGGACGAGGTCAAATTAATGTAACTACAAACGTGGGAGTGCAAGGCACGCTCGAGGAGGTTTTGTACTCGCCGGAGGTTCCGTATAATTTACTATCAGTAAATCGAATGCAGCAAGCAGGTATGGTAATTATTTTTAATCACGAAGGAGTTCATGTTTACAAAAATGATAAATGCATCATGTCGGGTAACATTTGCAATAACCTTTGTAAAGTCAAATTTACCGTTAACTTGCAACAGTCTTTGCATTTGAACAAAAGTTCAGATTTGTATGATTTATGGCACAGACGACTCGGGCATGTAAATAAACAAAAGTTCGTTAGTCTTAAAAATATGATTGATGATTATTCAGTAATCGACAAAATAGTTCCACCTACTTCCGAGTTGTGTGAGCCATGCGTCCTAGGTAAACAATCACGACTTCCTTTTGCAAAGGCAAAGCCAGAACGTCCGAAAAACAGACCATTGTTTATAGTCCACAGTGATGTCTGCGGACCTATCACTCCTACTACAGTCGATGATAAAAATTATTTTGTGAATTTTATTGACGATTACACACATTATACTGTTACCTACTTGATGCATTCTAAATCTGAAGTATTTAAATGTTTTCAAGATTATGTTGCTAAAAGTGAAAACCTATTTGATTGTAAGGTAGTTCATTTATACTGTGACAATGGTCGAGAGTATCTGTCAAATGAGTTCAAAGATTATTGCGTAAGTAAGGGAATAACATATCATTTAACTGTGCCCTATACTCCCCAACAAAATCCGGTAGCCGAACGGATGGATCGTACGATAACCGAAATGGCTCGAACCATGGTTACAAGTGCGAAGTTGGACAAACACTTTTGGGGTGAAGCTGTTTTAACATCTACTTATATAATAAACAGGCTACCCACTAAAGCGCTTACTGACAAAACCCCATACGAAATGTGGCACGGTTCGAAACCGAAAATAAGTCACATGAGGGTATTCGGTTCCACTGCATATGTTCATAACAAAACTAGAAAAACCAAATTTGACGAGAAGTCTTTCAAGTCAATTCTAATGGGTTACGAATCAACTGGTTACAAATTGTATAACACAGAAACCAATCAATTCTTTGTTGCTCGAGATATATTATTTGACGAGTCAAATTTTGGTGAATCTAGGCCAATATGCAGCAGTGATGAAATTCCCACCAAAATCAACAAACCGAACGAATCGGTGGAGTTGATCAAGTCGGTAAGCAGCAATAATAAAATTCCCAACAAAATCAACAAACCGATCGAATCGGTAAAGTTGATAGATGACATTCAATGTGACATAATAAATGAGTCACAAGACACCGAACCCGGTTGTTTGAGACGTAGCGATAGAATTCGTAATCTACCCCCTAAAAACTACGAATTAATGAATGACCCTGATTTATCGATACTGTCGCTTTGTTCGAAACAACAGTTACCAATACCGGTACATTTCAATGATATTTTTAATCGGCCTGATACAAAACAGTGGTTAGACGCAATTGAAAGTGAAATTAATTCCTTGCGTAACAATAAAACTTGGTCCCTTGTTGAAAAACCTAGTGATGTCAATATTGTAAGTAGCAAATGGGTTTTTACTATTAAACATAATGAATCAGGTGAACCGATACGCTACAAGGCCCGATTAGTTGCGCGAGGTTTTAGCCAGCAATATTTACAGGACTATGACGAAACGTTCGCACCAGTTGCGCGTATTACTACATTCAGATCAATTTTGGCATTTGCGAACCAAAATGATTTACTTGTGCATCATATGGATGTGAAGACTGCTTTTTTAAATGGTGTTTTAAAAGAGGATATTTACATGCAAGTCCCAGAAGGTATTTTAGCTAAAACAAATCAAGTTTGTAAATTAAACAAAACACTTTACGGTTTAAAACAGTCTTCACGATGCTGGTACGAACGTTTTGATCAGGCAATAAAAGGTATGGGTTTTGAGAGCTCAAAAGTTGACCCATGTTTGTACATATTGAACAAAAATAGTGTTGATGAAAATGTGTACATTGTTTTATACGTTGATGATTTATTAATAATTACTAAGTGTATACAAACAATGAAACATTTTAAAACATGTTTAATGGAACAATTTGATATGACCGATTTATCAGATATTAAATTGTTCCTAGGCATACGAATTGAACGAACCAAAGATAAGATAACTTTAGACCAATCAACATATCTGCAAAATGTTTTAAACAAATTTTCCATGAATGATTGCAATCCTTCAAAATCACCATTTCCAAATAAATTAGACTACGAGTCGCTAAATAGTGATGTGCAGTATAATGCACCCAGTAGACAAGTCATAGGCTGTCTCATGTATGCAATGCTTTGTACGCGACCTGACTTGTGCGCAGCTGTCAGTATTCTTAGTAGATTTCAAAGTAAAGGTAATGAAGAGTTATGGAAATGTTTAAAACATCTTTTAAGATATGTAAAAGGAACTTTAAATCTGAAATTGACTTATAATAAATGTGATTATAAACAGCTGATAACCGGTTTTGCGGATTCTGATTGGGGAGGCGACGAACTAGACAGAAAAAGTACAACAGGATATTTATTTCAAATGTTCGATAATTGTACAATTTCGTGGTGTACACGAAAGCAAAATACAGTTGCCGTCTCTTCAACAGAAGCCGAATATATGGGTTTATTTGAGGCTGTAAAAGAGGCTATTTGGATTAAATCACTATTAAATAGCATACACATTAAAGTGATTAAGCCCATACTTATATTTGAAGACAACAATAGTTGCATTAGCATTGCTAATAATCCCACAAATCACAAAAAGTCCAAGCATATAGATATCAAGTATCACTTTACTCGTGAACAAATTAATAACAAAGTTATAATGCTAGAATATATTTCCACAGGAAACCAACTAGCAGACATGTTCACAAAGGCGATACCAATGACCAAGTTCCATGATTTAAGAAAAAGATTAAATTTAATATAAGTATGTTGTAAATAATAATTGATTAACATATGTTGTAATTTAATGTATTTATGCGATATAATTAATTTAATGTAGATTAATAACACTACATAGCTGATTGTATTTGTATAGTATAATTTCACATATACTTAATTATGTAAATACTTGAATTTTTGAGGGGGACTGTTGGTAATATACAAAAATCCAAGTCTACCTACCATTCATTTATAATGTCAATCCAATCTGTCAATCATTCACTCAATCATTCAATTCAATCGTTCACTCTGAACCTCGATGTACTGGCCTCACTTTAATACAGATCGTTGAACGAACAGCACGTCTTTTCTTCTGGCAACCCTACCTATTCCTATACCACCAAGCGACCGTTTCTCCATTGGACCACATAGATCCAGATGGATCAGCTCGCCTGGGGCACTTGCCCGGTTGGTACTACTTTCGAAAGCTTGTCTATGCTGCTTGCCTTTAATACAAGGTTCGCATTGTTCAGTCAGCCCTTCAACTTTTACATTATTTCTACTTAATATATTCTTCACCTGACTGTAGTTCTGGTGAGCCAGGATACTATGCCACTCGTTGACGCTTTTCGTGGTTGTCAAAGCTACCTTCTTATTGAATTTAAAATCCATTATAAATAGATTTTCTTTGCGTGACGTAGTGCATGTTATCTGGCCACCCTTGACGAACTTACATTCCTCACTACTTGAGATCATCTCATAACCCTTGTCAATAGCACAAATAACTGAAAATAGGTTTACTTTCAGCTCTGGAACATACAGTACATCTAAGAGAACAGAATCAATATACTCACAGCCATTATATGCCTTCACTTCTATTGTGCCTATACCACACACTTTCAACTGCTTACCATCTCCAATAGTGACCCATTTATGCTCAACCTCCTTGAATTCAGTGAAGATATCCCTGCAATAACTCATGTGCTCGCTGGCACCCGTATCCAAGATAAACTCGTAGCTATGGTCGCCACTCATAATGTAGGCATTAGGAGCCTTGTGGTACTTCTGTTGTCTCGCCCTGCAATCTTTAAAAACATGACCTATCTTACCACAAAAATTACATTTTCTACTTCTACAGTCTCGTTTGAAATGTCCAGGTTTCCCGCACTCAAAACATTTGACACTTCCACTCTCACTTTTATCTGGAAACTTCCTGATGGCTCCTCGAGTCTGGTTAGGCTTGCTTAGTAGCGCTGCTGACCTCGGCTCTGCGTCTGTCTCACTCGCTCCATTACGCTCCTCCTCAACAAGCAGACGAGTTTGAAGGTTACTTAGAGTCTGCTCTGACGCGACGACGGACTCCCATGCTGACACAAAGTGTTTATACGACTCGGGTAAACTCATCAATATTTTGGTAATTACCATCTTCTCCGATATTTCTTCTTTCATAGATTTCAGTTTATTAACTAGTTCATCCACATTTGACAGGTATTTTGACATAGGTACTTCATATTTCAAATTGTAAAACTTCTGTTGTATTAAATGCACTCCGACTTTTGACTTTGAATCATAAACTGAGTTCAACTTCTCCCACATTTGGTAAGCTGTTTCGCACGTAGCTAAGTACGTAAGAACTCCCTCCTCGACTCTCAAAACTATTATTTCCTGTGCTTTCCTGTCCAAATCATCCCATTTCTCTATCTCGGCTTTGTCTTGTAACTTCGGTCTCTGTTCCGACACCACATCATATAATTTACGAGCTTTTAATATTATACTTGTCTGTAACTTCCATGCCGGCCAATTGCTATCGCCGAGAACCACGGTTCGGCTGCTCTCCATCTCGATTACTTCTATATTTACCTCCAATTTACCTCGATTTACCTCCAATTCGGCTTGTTAGAACCGACGACACACGTGTTAGCATGTGCGTAAAAATTCACGTCTCACTTACTTTCTCTACCACATTTCAAATTTCCCGCACCTGGGCCATAACCTATTAAGAGTATAGGCACCAGGGGGAAAGAAAACTAATTAAATATTAGGCAACAGAACGGTTTATTCTATTCAACAATAGTTTTCCATCATGACAAATATAACAGTCACATATTTCATTTGTTCTGTCTAGGTATTGAGGCGAGCTCTTATTCCACACGGCTTACGCAACAATAGTTCCACGATCCGACGAACGTCGCGCGCGCCGCATCGCTTGCACGCCGCGGCCGCCCCAGTCGGAGCCAGGCATTCTTTCAGCACGGTCACGCCACTCGCTACTAGCTCCGACGCTCGCGCGACATTCCGCGTTATCACCGCGATCATTATTATTTGTGCTACGTCAATAACTATAGTGTTCAACGCTAACCATCGTGTACTGTGTTAACTATGGTGTATTACTGTTACATTAAATAACTGTTTAAGACATAAGAAAGTGGGTTTCAATTAAGATTACGTACTTCCAAGTAGAAAGCTACCTCATAGATACAGGTTCGGATGTTTGCGTGTACCCGTATAAATTGCTCAAACGGCGACGCCCTCCGTCCACGTATGAACTCTATGCCGCTAATTTTACACCAATAAAAACATATGGTGAAATTGAAATTAAACTTAATATTGGACTTAGGCGCGATTTCACCTGGTCATTCATCATTGCTGATGTCAGCAGATCTATTATCGGTGCTGATCTCCTCACCCATTACGGCCTCCTTGTTGATCTCAAGAATCGACGTCTAATAGACCCAACGACTGGTATGAACACTCCAGCAAGGCCTGTCATTATTGACGACTCCCCATCCATCAAGGTTATCGTAAACCCAACAGTTTATCATCAGCTTTTATCTAAATTCCCGTCCGTTACCAAACCAAACCAAACAACCAACAACAACAATTTCAAACATAACATCCAGCACCACATCAAAACTAGTCCAGGTCCCCCCACCGCCTGCAGAGCGAGGCGTCTTCCACCTGAGAAGTTAGAAGCTGCTAAAAAGAAATTCGACGAGCTACTCCAGGAAGGCATCATAAGGCCCAGTGACAGTCCCTGGGCTTCCCCACTACATATGGTGGCTAAGAAATCAGGAGGGTGGCGTCCCTGTGGTGATTATAGGGCACTCAACGCCCGCACTCTGCCCGGTCGTTACCCTCTTCGCCACATCGAAGACTTTGGTATGTCTCTCCAAGGTTCTACCATCTTCAGTAAAGTAGACTTGGTAAATGCATTTTACCACCTACCCGTACACGAAGAAGACATCCAGAAGACGGCAGTGATCACACCGTTTGGCCTCTTCGAGTTCCTTAAAATGCCTTTTGGTCTAAGAAATGCTGCCCAGACCTTCCAGCGCTTCATTGATGAGATCACCCGAGACCTACCATTCACCTTTCCATACCTTGATGATATATTAGTAGCCTCTGCAAATGAATCCCAACACTTGGAACATCTCAAGACACTTTTTCAGAAGCTCGAAGAATACGGGGTCATTATAAACACATCTAAGTGCTTATTTGGCCAAAGTGAGATCGAGTTTTTGGGATACAAGGTATCAGCATCCGGCATAGAACCTCCATCATCAATGATCGAAGCAATCCAGCAATATCCGAAGCCGCAAACAGTCAAATCACTCCGCAGATTTTTAGGCGTTCTAAACTTCTACCGGCGTTTCATTAAAAATGCCGCTGAAATGCAAGCGCCTCTAAATGACCTATTAAAAGATGGCGTGAAAGGCAACGCACCCGTACAGTGGTCTTCTAAAGCTGACGTCGCATTTGAATCGTGTAGATAGAGCCTCGCTCAAGCCACCAGACTCACGCATCCAAAACCAAACGGTGAGCTGTCCCTCTACACGGACGCATCAGACAGAGCAATGGGAGCTGCCCTTCATCAGAGAGGAGACAACGGCTTGGAGCCCATCGCATTTTTCTCCAAAAAACTGTCTCCAGCTCAATCCAAATATAGTGCTTACGATAAAGAACTGCTTGCTGCATACCAAGCCATCCATCACTTTAGACACTGGTTGGAAGGTCGAGATTTTACTATTTTTACAGACCACCGTCCACTAACATTTGCGTTCCAACAAAAACCTGAAAAGTGCAGTCCTCGTCAGTTTCGCCACCTAGAGTTCATCGGCCAATTTACAACAGACATCAAACACATTAGCGGCGATGAAAATATAGTCGCCGACGCCTTATCAAGAGTCGAGGCCATCAGCCAACCAGTAGGCTTTCAAGAACTCGCCACTGCCCAAGCTTCCGACGCAGAACTGCAAGAACTGCTTAATAATAATCAAACCAACCTAAAAATTAAAAAGCTTGTTTTCCCGGATACGAATACTCCGATTTTTTGCGACACTTCAACTCCTGTAGCACACAAGCTATTCTCCGGATGGATATGTCGTTACGGCATACCACTTCGGATAACTACAGACCAAGGCCGACAATTCCAATCAGAACTATTCTCATCTCTATCTCGAATATGTGGTTTTCAGCATATACACACCACCCCGTATCATCCAATCTCAAATGGTTTAGTCGAGCGCCTTCATAGGCAGCTTAAAGCAGCCTTGAGATGCCACAACAATACATCGTGGACAGATGACTTACCAGTCGTGATGATGGGCCTCCGAGCCGCCTACAAAGAAGACATAGACGCCACACCTGCGGAAATGGTTTTCGGCCAGAACATTAGATTACCCGGAGAATTTTTATCACCTGCACAATCTACAGTTCAACCTCAGTCGGCATTCGCATCGTCTCTGAAAACAGCATTCCATCGTTTAGCACCAGTCAACACATGCTCTCATGCCAAAACATCAATTTTCGTTCATAAGGAATTAGCTTCAGCAACACACGTTTATGTCAGAAGATTCAACAAGACAGGCCTACAAAATCCATATGAAGGACCTTTTAGGATCGCCGACAGAAAAGATAAGACTCTTACCGTCATCATCAACGGGTTTCCTCGCGTAGTTTCAGTCAACAACGTAAAACCAGCTTTCATAGATACGGACGATACTGCTCCGACTTATACCCCTATCCTGCCTGTTCCCGTAAATAAGCCACGCGAAAAGCCAGCAGTTACAGCTCAACCACCGCCGGCACCCTTTACGAAACCGCAGCAAAGTCCTGCTACGACCAGAACAGGAAGAAAAGTCAGATTTCCTGATAAGCTGAATCTTTAATTTTTTTATGATACCGACCATTATAATTTTTTCTTTCTTTTTTCTCTGGGGAGGGGAGTACTGAGGCGAGCTCTTATTCCACACGGCTTACGCAACAATAGTTCCACGATCCGACGAACGTCGCGCGCGCCGCATCGCTTGCACGCCGCGGCCGCCCCAGTAGACATGCGCAAAATGTGTCACTAAAAAGAAAAGAGTGATATACTTCAATCCTTCACTGTGAAGTATATCACTCATTTAGTTCACTAGCTCAACCGATTCAACTAATCATATTGATCAGTCATTCGTAGCGTCGCGTTTCTCTCATTCTAAGGCTAATTCGGGGATAATGATATCAAATTATATATATATTTCAAATTTTACATTTATTTTGAATTTTAAGAAAAAAATATTTTTTCGTAAAAACCGTCATGAGATGATTGAAACGATGACACATGAACTGAAGTACTGAACTAAGTGAACTATTGAAGTATATAGATCCGAACTGAACTAGTGAATGAATGAAGGACACCAAGTGAAGTACTTCAATTGAATCATTCATTCGTGAACTACACATGTCTACGCCCCAGTCGGAGCCAGGCATTCTTTCAGCACGGTCACGCCACTCGCTACTAGCTCCGACGCTCGCGCGACATTCCGCGTTATCACCGCGATCATTATTATTTGTGCTACGTCAATAACTATAGTGTTCAACGCTAACCATCGTGTACTGTGTTAACTATGGTGTATTACTGTTACATTAAATAACTGTTTAAGACATAAGAAAGTGGGTTTCAATTAAGATTACGTACTTCCAAGTAGAAACCCACAGTATAACCAAAGACAATCAATAAAAGGTTAGTTTTGTTGCATTCGTTAACACGAACGCTCGATTTTTCACTAGATATCTGTCAAAACATTATAGTTTAATGACAGATCTCGAGTGAAAAGCCGAGCGTTCGACACTCAAAAATCGGCCCCCTGTACAGTTATTCTATTATATTCTAACACTTACCGGCTTTTCCTTCTCGCCGCAAGCCAGAGCTACCAGCGCCCATAGCACTGGCAGCGACCTGGACATGGCTCCCGACGCCAGAGTGCCAGTGAGCATCCTCGCCACTCGCTGCACTTATATTTACACGATTATGCTGCGTAATGGTAGCCGGATTCAAAGTAGAGCGCTGGAGGAAAATTAATAACCTATCATTATAACACCGGTACCTTACACTAACTATTCAAGATATTCTGGGAGGTGGTCAGTCCCTTGAGTGTTTCATTTGATACAGTCATTATACTCTTATCTAGGTTTGATACTATCTAAAAGTGTTGAATGTGAAATTATTATTGAATATGAACTAACGAAGCCCGCCTTCGTGCGCGAGTCTGACTCGCGTTGGCCGGTTCTTTTTTAACCCGACTGTGACTTTAATAGGCCGGGGTAGCGTACGAAATCTTACCAGGATATTCGATGTTATATGGTTTCAATTTGTGTTCGAAAATAGGTGTAGCCTGCACAGTTGTGTTCGAAAATATCTGCACGAGACTACAAGAGATCAAAAATATATGTATTCACACCACCTGCTCGACAATGCCAAATTATACATATCTATATCATACAAACCTTACCAAAAGTATGTAATGATTTACTTTTGATAAGGTTTGTATGATATAGGTTACAGTCCTTGGTTTTAGCAGGGTTGTAATTTTGTACTGAATTTCATTATAACCCGCTGGTTAATAATGTAAGATGACACTTCTCATCTCTTAAAGTCTAACTTCGTGAGTCCAGCCCAGCGGGCCGGGATCCCCGTGCCGAACTGATTTGAAAATCGAATTTATTCTTGTTGGCCACCCAAGTTAAATGCATTTTAAAAACCAAAGCCGCGAATATTACAAAACGCTACAGTGTACGGAGTAAAACTTCAATAAAAATAGAAGATAAAATCTAATACTAATCCATAATCGATGAAAGTGATTTGGCTTGACTATTTGATTCTGTTTCTAGTCTAGCCTTCGTTTTTTTGCTGTCACGCAAGAGGTGAAAAAAGTAGACTATACTCCTCGGGGATAAAGCTGTTTATGTCTTGGGCGCTCTTAAATCCCTCACTGCACTCGGGACTCTGTCTTAATTCCCTCGCTTCGGTTGGGAATTCATAAATTAACTCGGACACCCTTTGCTCCGCTCGGGAATAAAGTCTGAACTCCGCCGTTCGTACAGGATTCAATATCGCGCCATAAAACTGTGCTTTATCCCCTCGGTGTATAATCTATTAATATGCACTCGACTGTACATGGAGGCGGCTTAGAATCAATTTCCTAAATGTGGCATGTAGGTCACGTTCCTTCATGAAATCGAGAAGCCATTAAAAACGAAAGGTTTAAAGACAACTTTATTAAAGTTACACCAACGTTTTGTTTCAGAATACACCAGTCGAATCACACAACAAGAAGCTGTAGTTACAGACAGACGGCAATTAACACATTACATTAGCGAAGCGGTAGTCTTGTCACTACAAGGTGTAATCAACGGCGGGAACTTTGTGAATGAATAAGCAGGTGCCGATCGGATGCGGACAACTACTCGTACTTACTTGTTAAATAACGTCTACTGCTAGTTAAACTTGATTGACTGTTTGAAATTGTGACCTTTTACAATCATGATTTTATCAGCAGAGTTTAATTTGTGGGTGTCAGTGTCGTGCTTTAAATCATCATCATTATCATAGGTATCAGCCGAAAGACGTCCACTGCTAGGTCTAGGCCTCCCCCAGAGATCACCACACACAACCGGTCCTGCACCACCCGCATCCTGCGGACTCCGACGACCTTTACCAGGTTATCAGGCCACCTTTTAGGGGGGGTCCACACACGCTGCGCCTTCCGCTACGTGGCCGCCACTCGGAAACGTTTCTGCCGCAACGACCATCGGTTCTACGTGCAATGTGCCCTGCCACTTAAGTTTAGCGATTCGAAGGGCTATTATTATCGGTTTCTGCTATGGATGGCCTCATTTCTGATGCGATCACGAAGAGAAACTCAGAGCAAAGTCACTCGACCATGATTTATTCTGTATTGTCATCCCATCCATCTAAATAAATGCTAACCCAAATTTTAACATTAAATACCCGAAAGTGGTTAAAGTAGGCATGTACAAGATTTATAATAAATTTTCCTACATGTGTGAAATAGTTATTTGTTATACAAGGGTGCAAAGTTGTATTTTAACCCTTAATTTGGCAAACTATATACATCACAGATACTAGTACAATTTACATATTTTAGAGTTCCATAGATGTATTTTGACTTCAAAAAAATATTTTTAAAAATTTAGGCTTTTCAGTTTTCATGAAAATGAATGTTTATTGTAGTGAACATTGCCAAAGAAACAAAATATTATATGCAAATCTCAATGTTCACTGTGGTGAACTTTACCAAATTATAGATATTGAGAAAGATAACTTAAATTTATTTGTATTTATCTTTATTTATGTATTATAGATTATTTAGCTGGATGAAAAGATTAGTAACAGTTCCAAGGTTTTTCATATCAAAAAACAAAGCCGAATATTGCATTTTATGCTATAGACTGTTGTATTTTTGTTAAATTATCGTCAATTTTCTTCAGATAATTATATGGATTTTCCAGTTTGTTGGACGGGGTATAAGTACCTATGTCTGTTCTACAATATCAATTATAATATCGGGAGTTTTTTTTGTAAAGTGGTCAAGAGAAGAAAGAGTCTTTGTCAGGCAAAGCAACATTATTCCTCCATTTCTTATTCGACTTCTTGGTCTCTATACTAAAAATGGTCCTGGTCCATTTGTAATTCAAGGTGAACTTATTCATTTTTTGGGCATTTCGCTACAAGAGCAATCTAGGACAGATTTCGTTTTGAAGATCGTGCAGCTGATGTCGTAGTTGCAGAAGGACGAGACGGTATAGATGAAATTGACGGCATGTCAAAGTAAGCTCACTATTTTCTGGACATACTATTTCTACAACTGGAGTCAAAGGTACACGTCTTCAAGTACATTCATTGTCTCGCATTGCGGGATTTCAACATCATCATCGTTTTCATTGAAAATATCAGAACTTCGAAGTAAGGGTTCATTTACTTCGAAGTCCAGAGTCAAGCGAAGGTGAAGAAGACGAAATTCGTTCATGCGGTTGGTATTAATTTTCATTAACGGGTATATCACTAGTTTCAGAAAGTGCATACGATCGTGGCACAAGAGCTAATAATTTAGCAGATCGACATTGTTTTAATTTCTATTGACAAGTAAATAAACAACAAAATCAACCAACAACCTAATAAATACACTTTTTGGCATTGTTCATCCTAATGAACATTGAAAACTAAATATATTTCTTGTAGTATTTGGCGTTGTTCACTGCGATAAACATACAACTTTGAAATGGCCTAAAAGCAAAATGAATGCCTAAACTTAGGTGAATTTGCCATAAATCATTGCACATGGTATTTGCTTATAATGCATTACCACGAGTTATCCAAAAATGTATTGATTAAACATGAAAATATTAATAAATACCTTGCAAAGAAGTGACGACTTGCCTCGCGTCGACATTTTGTTAGAATACTGACGTTAAAAAAAGTTCGCAGCACTACGAAATATTTTTCTACCCACATCCAAACTATAAAGTTACCAATTTATTGTGATGAAACTCTATAGAAAGTGTTCATATAATCTACCGATTTATTTTTATAGTATGTTCATCACAGTAAACGATGTCAAATTAAGGGTTAACCGCGAGTGTGGAATTGGAACACGAGCTAGCGAATGGATTCTAGGGTTGAACCACGAGCTAGCGAATGGATTCTATGGTTGAACCACGAGCGCAGCGAGTGGTTCGAAAATAGAATCCTGAGCGAAGCGAGTGGTTCAAAATTAGAATCCTGAGCATAGCGAGTGTTGCAACACACGAGACGTAAAATAACTTTGCAGCCGTGTGTAACACAAATCTTTTCACCTCACTAAAGCGAGGAAATAGAATAAGGAAAACAAAAGTAAAACAATAAAAAAAAATTGGGTTTCTTCCAATTTTTCATTTCATTAAAATAGAAAATAAAAACTAAATTTGAACAAAACAACGCAAGAAAAAATTAAGCAAAATTCAAAAACAAATGCTAAAGTAAATAAATAACGCAAAATTGCTTAAAATTCAAAATAAATATAAAATTTGAAATCCTTATCCTTGAATTAGTCGAAATCGAGAATAATGACGATTTTTTTGCAAAAAAAAAATATTTTTATCTCAAAATTCAAAATAGTTATAAAATTTGAAATCCTTATCCTTGAATTAGTCGAAATCGAGTATAATGACGATTTTTTGCAAAAAAAATATTTTTTTCGACTTAAAACTCAAAATAAATGTAAAATTTGAAATCCTTATCCTTGAATTAGTCGAAATCGAGTATAATGACGATTTTTTGCAAAAAAATTTTTTTAGCTCAAAATTCAAAATAGTTGTAAAATTTGAAATCCTTATCCTTGAATTAGTCGAAATCGAGTATAATGACGATTTTTTGCAAAAAAAATATTTTTTTTGCTTAAAATTCAAAATAATGATAAAATTTGAAATCCTTATCCTTGAATTAGTCGAAATCGAGTATAATGACGATCTCTTGCAAAAAAATATTTTTTTCGACTTAAAAATCAAAATAAATGTAAAATTTGAAATCCCTATCCCTACATTAGTCGAAATGGAGTATAATGACAATTTTTTGCAAAAAAAATATTTTTTTGCTTAAAATTCAAAATAATTATTAAAAAAAAATTAATTCAAAATAAATATAAAATCTGAAATCCAAGGACTGATTTTTTTCACACCACCTGAAAAAAAAAAATCATATGGGCGAAAATTGTACTGGCTGTTTTGTGTCCACCCACACTAACCGATATCGGATCCGATATGAATCTGAGCGATATCGGATCGGATGGTGTGAGCACTAAGCAGTTTTCCATACATTTTTATCGGTAACGAATCCTACACCGATATTGTATCGGATAGTGGGAACACGGCCTTACATGTTATTATGTTAAAAAAGTAACTAAGAACACGTTCGGATTTCAAAATTACTTTGCACACATGTGGATAAAATGCAGTTTTGCTATCTGTTTTTAAAGAATAAAAAAGGGCTTTCCGAGCTAGTGAGGTGAAAAAAATAATAAAGGCTCGTAAACGTATGATAGAACGATGAAAATTAAAATTTAACGATTTTTCAGTATTATCCTAAACGAATCTCGTAGACATGATGCGGCAGATTGAAGTCACTTCCCGAGCAATTTTACTTTAGGTAGTCATTAACGTTTCCCGCTGAACAATGAGAATACGCTTACATGTTTTTAGCGGGCGACTCTTTTGTGTAAAGCACAATAATAATGTCATAATTTGGCGAGCTGGCGGCGCGGGCGCGGCCCAAACCGCCCGGCGTATCAGTCTTAATTATTATAAATGACTCCAAGGCAGCCTGTAAAATCACGCTCAGCTTATACTATACTATAATGATTAAATATGATGTCGATGTGAACGCTTTAAATTTTCGTAAGTGATGGGGAAAACTTATTATGTATTTATTACTGTCCAAGCGCAATGTATAAATTTAACCGATGTTTCGGGAAAACAAAAAATAATACATTTAATTTAAGCTATTAACTACATCAATCGACAAAAGAAAAACCTTATTTGTTGAAGGCGACGAGAGAGATCAATTGAATAACAATAAGCTTATTGTTGTAATATGCCCTATGCATTGTGCTCGGATTTTGGTAAACACGAAAAATCCATTAAGTATCTAGAGTTGTTTGCGTTGCGTTGCCAGCGCAAGCGGCGCCAGTGACCGTGGCTAAGCCGATTTGTTGCGTCCGTGTTGCCAGCTATAGCATCATGCTCTCGCCTGGACAGATCAGCACAGCACCTATAGAGTATTTTCACGTCAGCCGATACCGGCCCGATAGCGAGTTTTCATCCCCAAATAAACCAAATACTAGGTATGTAGGTAATTCTCTGCTTGTTACTATACTTATTTAATCTTCTTTTTCTTAGCTCTATCCCACTTTAAGTAGGGTCGGCTCTCCTAATTATGCGGCGCCAAGATGTCCTGTCTTGGGTTGTCGGATCGGGTAACTGCTCCTTTTGTAGGAGTTTGGTCATCATGCTAGTCCACCACGTCATCAAAGGGCGTCCTCGACCTCTTCTGTTCTCCTGGAGGGCTAAACTATACTTATTTATAAAAATAATGTGATATTTAATTATAAAAAAAAACAACTAAAAATAAATGTAAAATGAGTATCTTCTAGTAAATAGGACCCTACTAAAGACGCTGGCAGCATTCCTTACATCTTTGATCACCAGTGATGGGAATGAGTATTTTCCACAATTGACAATATTTCAAAATTTCCAAAAGTCTTAATTCGAAAACCATTTCGGTAAAAACGTGTGAAGTACACAAAAAACATTTTTTTAGATTTTTTTCTCCGTTAATTTTGGAAAAAATCGCAAATTACTGTAAACCGAAAGTTGACGTCATCTTCCTCGCTGTATTCAGGGTGACCTTAGTACAGAGTACAGACAATCGCTGCTCTGAAGTGGCTCTGGATTCTTGTTGGGAAGATGACGTCATATTTTACTTACGCCCTTTTGGAATGACCTACTTTTCAACGTGTTTTTTTTGTATGAAATAATGAGTTAAATTGAAAAAGAAAAAATACGGGTGGCTTAAATTTTTACCTATTTTTTAACTAGTTCATAAAATAAAGTAGTTAAAAATATGAAATGTTGTCAATTCTTTATAAAGTTAACGAGTTTACGAAAAATTTGTAGATTGTTTGACAAAAATAAGTACCTACACATAAGAAACAAAAAAATATATCCAAAATATAAAGAAAGTTAGACATTGTGGGGTTTTTTCGCCAAAAAGCGAACTCTTCTACACAGAGACAACCGTTGCAAGTATTAGATATAAGTTAACCTGATACTGAAAAACGAAACGGTGTAAACAAGCTAACTAGGTAAGTAGGTGTATGCCTATAATTTACATATTTACATTTATTTACATAAATCCATAGATATTAAAATTATAAGCATGTTTTGTCTGACCTCAGAATGAAATACTTATGACGTCTAATACACACTAAAGATGTCACACGCAGTCTTTCAAACAGCATGGCCTCTTAGCAACCCTAATGATGATGTCTGTTGGAAGTCGCATCACTATAAAATGTTTTAATTTGTATGAAGATATAATTAATTTGAAGATAGGTAGTAGAGGAGTGCAGCGTGGGAGAGAAGAGCTATGGGCGACGTCATTAAGGTTCGGGTGCGGGTAGCGCAATCAAAGCCCGCAGAACCTCCGCCCCTAACGACGAGTGCTCTCGATAAAAATTAAAAACACGTGCAAGCCCAGTCTGAGGAAAGTTTTAATGAGTACACGGCTCTCGCCACCAACAGGATAGACGCCCCTTGCCCGCGCCCTGTCTGTTTGGCAAGAGCTTCGAGTTTGCATTTTGTGTTACGTTTTGCATGTTTTTGTAACTCAGTTTATGGTAGTAGTTTCCAGAATAATCAAATTAGCTGAGACTGTATCACGAGAGGTGGTGTCAAAATTATTAATATGAAGGCAATCATTATTGCAGTCAGCATCAAAAGTAGCTTGGCATATTAAAACGTCAAAAGTCTTTATTACAAGGGAATAAGAACTTTTACTGAAGACTACCCTGACCAAATAGTAAAGAGTAGGTAGGAATTTTGGAGAACGTCATCGATTCCCAAACAATTGCATGTTTCTTAAATACTATTTCATTCAAACGTCGGGCAAAACCTTAAAAAAGGTAAATTAGTTATAATTGTACGCGATTAATATATAATATATATATATATAAGTCCCGTTCCCCAATAATAATGTATTTCATTCAAATTTAATTCGAGACATTATTCAAAATTATCTATGTCACTCTACATAGTTTTGAACTTGACTGTACCTACATACATACTCCTCTCACATGTATTGTTTTCCACATTTTGAGCAATAACATTGCATGAATAATTCACTATTCACAATCGCGTACCTAGTTAACCGATCAAAAAATAACCGTGCAAAAATAATTCCCGCAGGATAAACTATTAAAACGAATCCCTGGATCCGTCCGCGTGGATGAAATCCATTGGCAAGATGCTTTTCCATTTTATTCATATTGGTGTTTTTTCGGGCAACATAAAAAATCCATTAGATTTGTGCATCGGCAGACGAGAACGAGCGACGACGCAGCGTGGCCGCGCGGCAGTTGACCGTGCGTAAGCGGCTTTATTGCTTTTCCTATCAACATGAGCGCCACGCGGAATAGGCACGGGCGGCAATACCCCTGATTTCACAGAATGTAGGTATTTTAAATTATATTCATTTCACTGCCTCTGTCTGTAGTTTGTATTTATGATTTCGTTGAAGAAAGGGGTACCTAAGTATCTACTTAATTTTTCACAAACTTTCCACCCAACCACCTTAGTGCTAAACTTTAGTGAAATAAGTATAATTTATTTTAGAACAGCTTATTACGTTTTTACCTATTTAAAACTCTCATCCTTTCAGAAATATAATAATCTTTTTCACCGCATTGTTCCTAACGGATTAAGTCTTATTCAACAAAGAACCCCAATTTGTCAGAAAGAGAGAAAGCTTTCTATTTCAGTAAAGCCATAAAGCAGATGCTATTTTAAATCGCAATAACGCTCCTTCGCATTGTGCAGTCGGCTAAAAGTAGGAATAAATCGTGAGAATCTTCGCAAAACAATAGTTTGAAATGGTGTACGAGAGAAAAAGCCGGATGCAAATGCCATTCATATTAATTAGCAGAGCGAGACGGGCTTTTACGAAATTAGACCCGTGATTTCAGTGGAGATTTATTATGGTGTTTGAAATGGTTTTCGGGGCAAAGGTAGCCATTTAGAGACAGGCAAATTGGTGTTGTCAGACGGGCTTTTCAATTGAATTGACTGGGGGGCTTGTTTGTTGATCGCAGTGACTCAGGGAGGTGTAGCGGATAATTTATGACTCAAGTAAGCGATATAGAAAAGTTACACTTTATGTTAAGTACAATAATTGATCACATGGGTATAAGTTCTACCTACCCCTAAAAGGTTAAGCTTTATAAAGGTGATTGTAATTGTATATTCATTGTTGATGATACCTGCAATGTAACCTGATTCTCACAAACAATACATGATTATGTTACGACTTATAAGAAACATACAAGCATATTATAGAACATAGGTACCAATTAAATCCTCCTACAACGCCTTTAGGGAGGCATACAGCGACATCTACCTAGAAGATTCTGGTTTATTTGACGGCTAACGTCTCAAATTATATTGGGAAATCGTCAGTTACGTTGCGATCTTTCAATTTTTCCTTTATTTAGAAACTTGTAATTTGCATTGGCAGCGTTACTGCTCGATACAAAATCAAATCATACAACATACATATGAAACAAAATAGAAACCTTAATAATAGGTACTACACTACCTACATAATTAATGAGTGAATGGATGAAATCGCTTTTGTAAAACTAGTGCCTACGCCAAATCGATAAAGTGCTAAAGTGGACCCCGGGCTGCCTTAGAATATAACCAGTTCAGAGGGCGTACTTCCATTGCAAATGTCCCGCTCTAACACGCGTGAGTTTGCAATTAACCAACCCGCACTCTACGGAAGCTCAGCGCGTAGTTTTCGTAAATATTGATGTTTATTATAAACGTGTACATTTATAAGGATAATCTTTTTCCTAAGGATTGAGAATTTATCATTGTAAAACCAAACCAAACTATTAAACCAAAAATCATTGTTAAAGATGGAAGGTTTTTTAAAGATCCAACCAAAACATCGAAAAGAAGGGTCATCTTTGATAAATAAAAGTATCGAGAAAATTTTAGCAAATCGTGTTATCAATTTTAGCAAATCGTGTTATCAATTTTAGCAGACTGGACGAAAATAGTTCAAGATACACGAAAGTAGTACACTGAAAGGACAGATATTTAATCACTAGATGTTGTATACATGTTGTGATCTGTCGATAAACATTGGCAAATTTGCAAATGTGGGATCTTAAGACCGCGTACATGTACAGATTGTATCAGTTGTAGACGGTGCGCTTCACGACGCGCGGCCTGTCAGGCGTCTTCTATGGCAAGTGGCGGCGGATGAAACTCATAGTCGCCTGACAGGTCGCACACCGCGTTGCGCAGCTGAGGCCTGTACGTAATCGCGACCTTAACCGTTATCTTATATCTACTTATCTCGCAACTGAGTGCACAAATATTTAGTAACACGATAGGCACAATGTAACACATTAGAGACAGGCGAGAATTTATAATTAACCAAGATTAACCAATAATTAAGAACAGGATAAACGCATGTAGGTATCAACATGAAGGCTCATACTGGAGTAGGTAACTAGTTAATTACCTGTATGATGTTGCTCATGCGTGTAACCTTCGTTCAAAGTGAAACCGACGTCATTCTGTCGTAGTCGGCCTGGCCGTGACATGGGGCGGGATCGGGATGGCCGGCCATAGGGTAGGAGCGGGTAGAGCGTTGGATTTAGGCGCCGTGCCTAGTGCCAGTGTCAGGGCATGAGAAAAAAAACCGGAAAGGTGATAGTCGGACACGCCCACCGTAAGCTAAGTCGCTAGCGAGTACGGCAATGCAAACATTGCAAACTCATGGTAAGGGTACTGTAGGGTACTTTGTATATATATTGTAGTCTTGTATATATATTGTAGTCTTGTATATATATTGTAGTCTACTTGTATATATATTGTAGTCTTTGCTGTAGGGTAGGTACTTGTAGTATAAGACGATATTACTTGGCGAATTTCGTAGTTGTAGACAAAGACTACAATATATATACTAAAGTAGTTGTAGATCAACGGAAAGTATAGATACCCGATAAACCGATTTTCAACCCTTTAACAATCTAACCTGCTAGGTACATTATAAGTCACGAATAGGTATGCAACTAAAACAAAATAATCTCAAAAAGAATTTAGCTTTATTTCTGCAGGCATTTTGTTATTATGTTTTACTTTTTTACAGCATAGTGAGTACGTTGATATTATTCACAGAAATATAGAAGGTTGCAGGACTATTTTTATTTAGTTTAACTCAATCGGTTCCTTACTAGTGGCGCCAACTGGTGAGCACAAAAACGGCTCTTGTTAATACAATAACAGAACAAACATGTAATGTACAACCTAGGAACGTCGCGACGTTCGCTAATGTCACCAAACTTAACCAAATTGCTACTAACAACCCAGATAGGTACAGCTACAGCTATAAGATGGAATGAAACAACAATCCATCAATTTATTCACTTTCAAGGCGGTTGTCGCGACAAATTGGTAGGTTTGTAGGACGCTTTAATTACACAGGAAAATTCATTGCGATCGATTGATTTTACCTGTGGCCAACCCACCGACGCCTCTGTCGATACGCAGTTTGGGGTTTGATTTCCAGTTTGCGTATGGGTATTTAGAATTATGAACGCTATCGGTAGTCAATGGTTTCATGAAATCTTATTCCCTTTATTATTGGCTTAATTTCAATACAAAATACAAGCCATAATGTTACACATATAATAGTAGTTTATGCAACTGGTACATAATGAGGGGCATAAAAAAACGAGTGTGTTTTATGAAACGAGCCGAAGGCGAGTTTCATGATAAGGTCACACGAGTGTTTGAATGCCTAATTATGTACAGTTGCATACGCTACTTTATCTACATCCATAGGTATATTAAATCCTCTTTCATGTGTTTCGTGTGGCCACGTCTCGCCGGCGTGCGCCATGTTTGCCTCGACAGTAGGCTGGCCCGCGCGCCGCCGCCAGCCCGCAGCTGTGTCCTTATGGTTGTACGTGATCTCATAAGATTATTGTATTTGGTGTTCTTATAGGGGACGCGCGCAACCGCCGCACAGTATATTATAAAGCGGGGTCTTATCTACGGTTTTTGAGCTTATTAAAGAGGATTTACTATATGGGTGTAGATAAACTCATTTTATTTAAGAGGCAAGTTTTTTTTTTCGTTATTCTTACTACAATAATTTTGTTCAAAATTATACAATATGTTAACAAAATAACAACCAACGACGTCTTGGGCACAACCATTATTATAAATGATAAAATTAAATCTAAAGAGACTACTAGTAAAACTAAGCCCGAAAATATTAAAGATAAATAACATACTCTAACAAAAACATAATAAAATAATACAACGGTCATAAAACGGGAATTTAATACACCTAGACATTATATATGAGCAATATCGTGGATAAATAACAAAGTAAATATAATTTCAGTGAAATCCTATTTCTCTCAAATACTCACAACCTACCCTCTTGAATCTTCTAGCAATCGTGCAACGAGCACTTCACATCCGCCAACAGATAAGGTAGGTATTGTTAAAAAAAATTAAGATAAATCGGCTTTATAATCACTTGTTAGGCATAGTAAAAAATGGAGGCCGTGAATTGTGTTTAAATTAAAAGCAGAGAGCAATAGCATCTTGAGCAAAGTAAATTGTTTACACATCCTTTCTACTTCAAATAAATTACGAAGTTATGCGTCGATAGAACTCAATTCCCACCAGATTACCTTTACAATTAAGTTGAACACTGTTATTTTACAACTTTTAGAATTACAACCCACTGTTTGTCCCACAAGGCAACCCAAGTCGGTTGTGGGCATATTAGACGCCATCTTAGAGGCCTTAAGGGCCTATCGTGCGGGGTAAATTCTCAGCGCCTGTCAAATTTCAATTTTTTTAATAATTTACCCAATTAACCCACACATGCATTATTCACGCACACTACCTCATTTTGCTGAGTCGGGTCATTGACCCATGTTTATGTCAACTTATGACAATATAGATTTTGAATATTTAAAGGTTTCTTGGTGCATAAGAGAAGTGTAACAAAAATCGTCAAGTTCTGATCTGTAACCAAAACTCAAGTATTAGTTGTATCTGAAAATGTCTTGAATTTGGAATTTGTGGTAGTAAAATACTCAGTTCCTTGTTTATAAAATAAAACTTGTCAAACCCCTGTTTTGTAAAATATATTTTGTTTTGCCCTTTCCTCACAGACTCATTTTTATACAACTTAAAACAGAGAAAGAATTTTCCTAATCGGTTCGTGCATGTTATGACTGTTTTATGTTTATGACTTAGCAGTGGCGGAGCGTCCATACAACTCGATTCCCACCGGCTTGCCTAATTTCCAGCCAGTCCAGTTCTTTTACTACGGCTCATGAAGAATAGGAAAAGCCAAGTTCCGGCTTCCCTAAGAATATTTTTGACGCGCCGCCACTGTGACTTAGGTACTTATTTTGAGAGTTTACTTGGTGATTTTCATGATACGAGTATATGTTGTACCTTAAATATTTTAAGCAAAACTTTTCATAAATTGATTATTTTCTGTTTATCAGTTGGTTAACTCTGAAATGGACACTGATTTAATGCAAGTTTTAAGAGAAGAAGCGGTAGTTTTATTACAATATATATAATAACTACTGAAACTATTTATACGGCACGGGATAACTGCAGCAATATTGTGAATCAACTTTGTATTTGAGGAACCAGTACCTAACCTTATAGGTAGTTCTTGTTATTCACGACCTCCCGTCGTAACCCAATCCGCAGAATTGCGCATAGAATAGTATGACATTCCCTGCGCATCGTCGTTATCGTGAATGACAAGCACTATAAAACCTAATGATATAAAAAATATCATCAAGAAAGTCATTGTAACATTCTGCAATTGTGGAACTTGGCCGGACCACTACTGTATCAGCTCTGACAAATTAACTTTTATACAGTCGTGCCGTCGATGACACTTAACTGAACATCCGTGAACCTTATTGCAACGAGATAAGGTTCAATAATGGTTAACATTGCGTCTATTTTCATCAATAATAAATAGCAATTATTATTATTTCCTATTCGTTTACTATAACGTCGAGACAATTATTGCGATGCGACATAAGTACTTACTTGTACAAAATCAAAGCAACGGGATTTCCAACGCATGAAAGCTTTAGATAGAAACTAGCGCAGTTTAATATTATAAGTAAATATCTGGGCGGCCGAGCTTTGCTCGGCGTTTTCCCGGGCATGAGACCTAGCTAGATCGATTGCTCGTCCCCGAAAACCCCCACATACCAAATTTCATCGAAATCGTTAGATCCGTTTCCGAGATCCTCGAAATTAATATATAAATAAATAAATATACAAGAATTGGTCGTTTAAAGATATAAGATAAGATTACTGCATATTTGTTTGTTAGACATCGTCATTGTCACCACATCCCCAACAACTACTTGGTTTATTATTTATAAATGAAACATAGGTTTATTATTTTCATTCTAGGTATAATTATATTATGACCAGGCGGCTTAGACACTACACAATTTAAATCCACATCACTCAAACTGGCGAAGAAACTCCGATATTCTTTCTTCTGCTCCCGCTGCAAGAGAGCACTCTAGATCTGTTTCTTGGTATAACGCTGATATTTTATAAACTTCTGTTCAAAGCACCATAATAATTGTGCCTGTTTGTACAGATTCTGGGATATGTTTTGTTTATGCAGATTCTGCGATATATTTAGGTAATCATTGTTTGACGTGAAAGCGCCGTACATATACACATAAAATATAACATTAGATTCGTTAAATTATTGAAATATAAAAATACAATTTGTTTACAAATTTTAATTTGAAATATGATGAGTGACATAAATGTCATAACGTTCCGTTCTGGGTGGCCAATTTATAAAAAGTAAATTACTTTGAACTGAAATACATCGGTAACCTTTTTACGTTTAAAATGCCTTTTCGTAAAGGAAATCATTATAATTTAGTGGCATTAGTATACATTGGGGACCAAAGATTGCATTTTTATGTTATAACGAATAGCTAATACTAAAAATTCTATGTTAAAAGAATCTTCAATAGCCATACGTCAACATTTATTTACCCTACTTCAATTAATGCAATCTTTGTGTGTGGTATACATTTTGTATTTGTATACGAGCAAGCTGTCAAAAAGCGTGTTTTTATGAGATGTCAAACTGAGAAAAGCAGCATACGTCTGCTCCCATTGAGGGCCGGAGCCCATCTGCCGGCAAGAAAACTACGGCGGCCGGTCAAATTTTCGGAATTTCCTTTGCATTGTTAAAAAAATCTCCACATTTTGCAAATGTTAAACACATACGACCTAGATAACATGTAGTTTTGTTACTATTCAAAAATTGAAGACCTTTCATAAAGTTTTAACGTTGTAGTTTGCGTTTATTTCCTTTAGT
Organism: Cenopis cana; assembly: GCA_951800055.1. Lineage (NCBI taxonomy): Eukaryota > Metazoa > Arthropoda > Insecta > Lepidoptera > Tortricidae > Cenopis > Cenopis cana. The sequence continues at coordinate 7,321,589 of OX637476.1, read as the reverse complement.
AGAGCTAACTTTGGATTGAATTTTTATGAAGAAAACTATAAGTAATTGTGTTTCTGAAACACATGACGTGTAGAGTGTATCCTTAAATATCATATATAGGAATTACAGAATTCAAGCTTTAGTAATAATAATACAGCAAGTGATCCAACCATCGCAATTATTCAGAAATTTGCTCGGTGCAGTCTTAATGGTTCTTTAAAATGTCTAGACTAGATTGACCCAAAATACGAGATATTATATATAGAGAGATCCTAACATAAGTCTTCTACGCTTTAGTATTTTATATAGGATTACTATGTATTGCCCGCGACTTCGTCCGCGTGGAACTCGTTCGTCGCGATATAATTTAAGTAATTGCTATTTACTTATATCAGGCGCTTCCCTATAGTCATCGCTCTTTCATTCTAACTTCCACTCCCTTAAGGGATGATTTCCGGGATAAAAAGTATCCTATGTCCTTCCCCGGGACTCAAACTATCTCCATGCCAAATTTAATCTTTATCTGTTCAGCGGTTTAAGCGTGAAGAGGCAACAGACAGACAAGAAAGACAGACACACTTTCACATTTATAATATTATATATAAGTACCTAAGTATGGATTAGCTGCATTGTAAAACATTTAAAAGTTAAATGCTGCCTTCCAATGTTGCTCATGTGCACACCAGAGAGCTAAGATGATCGCTTTTATGTCGGACATATTCGCATTCGTCCCTCTCGCACTTACATACTTACTTGATTGATAGTAAGGGACGAATGCTATATGTCCGACATATAAGCGTTCTTCTTAGCCACTCAGGAACGCTAAAAGACGACTACGAAGTCAAGACGAATTCAGTAAGCCAAATAGACTCATAGTTATATGACATTAAGACATTATTTCAAGTTGAATGGCAATTTGTGAGCCATTTTGGCAACATGACTTTTCGGAAGTTAAAAAAGCCTGCTGAATCCGATTCTGAATGTTGCCTTTTTTACTTCTAAAAAGTTATGTTGCATGAATGGCTCAGAAAATACATTTTAACATGAAATAACTACCAATCTAAAACGGAATAATAGGTAGAATTAGTCGCATCAAATTAAAATGTATAAATATTTTAAAGCAAATAGGAAACTTACAACAATTACTACTTCTTAATCTAGTCTTTAAGTTGAATAGTTTTTTTAATACTTCAATGGCCTTATTATGTTTCATAGTTAAAGTAAACGTATAAATTGATAGTATTATTGTACGTATTATTAATTTGCAATTATTATACAAGTAGGGACTTATCCAGAAATCACGCGAGGTTCCAAAGGGGGGGGGGGGGGGGGGGGGTTACGAAAACCTCACTACTGATCACGTGATCCAGCACGTTGGGGGAGGAGGGGGTACAAGGAAACCTCACGTTTATTTTTTTACTGCACCTACAATACCGAGACATGATATCTACTCGTGTAGAGTTTTCTAAAAGATAGGAGAAATTACACAATCACGTCTTCATAACACATATACCTACCAATATAAGCACAAGATCAACTAATAGGTATAGGTACTTCATTTACTTAAAAAAATTCATAGGTGGTGATAAATTAAAAAAATACACGTGAGGTTTCGTGGGGGGAGGGGGGGTCTAAAAGTGGCCCAAAAAACCTCGCGTGATTTCTGGATAAACCCTAGGTATCATAATGTATGTACTTGAATCAAAATTATTATACATAGTTCCACAGGTATCATGGATTGTCTCGACCGTTCTGTTTTTACAAAGTAGAGAGGCCAATTCGTCGAAAGTGCCTTATTTACGATTTTCGTAGGACTGAAAAGGTTTATACCGACAAGTGGTATCGTTGGAATCAGCATCATTTACTGATTATCAAAATGCATGTTGTCGCTTCCTAAAGTGGTGGAATGAGTTTTTATGACGTCATAAATTTTATCTATGGAAAATAATAAATTTATGTTCAAAAACCTATCGAGTGGGGTATCAAACGAAAGGGCTCCATGAGCTAAGCGCAAAGTTATTTTTCAAAACACACCAAGTTTGGTCTCTTCCTGACAGGAAACGGTTGAATTTTTTTTTAATATACTCTGAACGACTTATTGTATCCGTAATATCTAAACGTAATTAAAGAAGTTCGGAAAAAAAATCACCATACGTGAACTGAAGTCAGGTCTACAAAATGCTAGTTTTGCTGTTTTAAAATAATGAAATAAATAGTAGGCATTTATATTTTCCGAACTCCTTTCATTGCGTTTAGATATTAAGGATACAGTGAGTCGTTCAGCATAAATTTAAGAAAAAATCAGCCAAGCATCTCTTGTTAGGAAGAGCCCAAACTTGGTGTGTTTTGTAAATGAATTTTATTTTTTACGACGCCAGTGGCCGAAATCTAAAGGTGTGGTATATTTTTGGAATCAGCTCATGGAGCCCTTTCGTGTGATACCCCACTCGATAGGTTTTTGAAGAAAAATTGTTTATTTTCATACATAAAGCTTATGACGTCATAAAAACCCACTCCACCACTTTAGAAAGCGACAACATGTGTTTTGATACTCAGTAGAGCATGCTGATTCCAACGATACCACTTGTCGGTATAAACCTGTTCAGTCCTACGGAAATTGCGTTTTTTCAACTTGGCCTCTCTACTATTATACCATTATTACATTTCCTGGAGACAAATATCAATACTGCGAAATTTACGAATACAATTTCTACTTTACATTTGACAAAAGTACACAACAGTGTTCATATGTAAGTACGCAAGCAGTAAGTTTCGTACGAAACAAGTTAAATATGGTTTAACCCTTTGACCGCCAAGAACCTATATAAAGTGGTTGAGTGTCGTCGTGCCCACCACGCCAACAACCACTTAAAAGGTCGGAGTTAAGGTATACTTTGATCATGAATAAAATTATTTATGAACTGCTTTAATTTGTTTTTATTGGTTTAGACATTACACCAATTCAACAGTGCTTGACGTAGTGGCACGACGGACGACACACTATCGCTTTGGCGGTCAAAGGGTTAAAGTAGATGTTTACAAAACTAATTCATTAATAGGCAAATAAATTTCGTACAAAAGTTTGTGACATGGATCACATCAGATTAATTTATCTAGTTGCTTAAATATCCTACTTGAGCCTGGTGAGTTAATGATGCAATAGGTAATATTTTTTGGCGTCACAACTTTAGGATTTTAACTTCAGCGTTTGATGTCTCACTCCTCTATTTTGGGTTCGTCACAAGCAAGGAGGAGGTAAAGGCATAGCAATTCGCTTGCACACCTCAAGCAGAAAATTCTTTAGAATCGCAGGCAAAGTCTGTTTCGGTTTTGACCCATTTAAAGTAATGGTTGGAATGAAATAAGGGTTGATAATGTGTGTGTCATCACCATACTTCTTCAGTAAATCGGAGCCATGGTCATTAATCGCGCAGACGGTGATGGGATCCGGATCTATATTCATCTGTTTGCCACACTAAAAACAAAAAAAAAACATATTAATCCAAGACAATAATCACCAGTTACATGAAAAGTTCAAATAAAATTTATCAGTTGGTTGGTACTGTTGGTAGTTTTTTACCAGTTATCCAAATACGAAATAATATGGACTAATTCTCAAACGAAAATACAAATTTTGTAAGACTCAACGGAATACAGCAGGTCAAGCAAGAAAATAGAATAAAAATTCACTGTTTTTTTTTTTCAATCAAATAATCAATCAATCACACCCTTTTGCACCCTTTATTACATCTTCTCTACCAATAGTTGGCTGGTAGAAATGGCATTAAGACCGCCATTTGTACAATGCTGTGTTTTGTGCTCAAAGTTTAAATTAATTAATTAAATAGGTACAAATTATTCCTTACCCTTGCAAGAGCTTCATCAGGGTCATTATTATCTGAGATCATACATGTTGTAAATTTCACAGATGTTGTCATGTTTCCTATAGCCTCGATAGAACATGCATGAATTTTGTTCGCATAGCACTCAGTTTCACCATGTTGACAATCAAAAACATACTTTCCATCTTTATATTTGGTCTGAAAAACATAAAAGCAAAAGTTGTTATTTATACCTAAACTAACCTTGCTACGCTGACTATAAATTATTGACCAAGTAAAACAAAGACCTGCGCTGCAGCTTTGTCATGCTTTTGTATGTCAGGATTTCCATATTTTTGTTTGTTCTTTTCTACATGTCGCATTTCTCAACAGATTCTTGTGAAATTTTGTGAGCAGCTTCGATAATTAAAATAATTATATAGAATTTTTTAGGTTGAGTTTTAGGTTGGTTTTGAATATTCATTTATTTTTATAACAGACTTTGATTTGTACCTTGCTCTTCTTTTGCAGGTCTGATTGCCTAAGCCAGACCTGACATGTCATCGGCCCATAATAATATAGAATTACTAATTCATAATACCTACCTAATACCTATCGTAATATTCAACATTTCTTTTAATAGATATTTTTTATGGTTGCATTTGGAATGAACAATATTGCACAGTAAGGCAGAAATTGTCATTTTTGGAATTACCTAATATTTGGATTTACCCGCAGTCACTTTGAAATAGTTATTATTTTACATGTCTGTCTGTTTTTAGTTTATTTTATAGATATTAAATAAACGTGTGTTAAGTTCTGAAAGTATACTTACAGTAGCTTTTCCATAAGGAATAAGAGCTATATCTATAAACTCGGATAGTTTTTCTGTGACAGGCCATAGATGCTTTATGAAGAAAGATCTCGAGTCAGGGCATAGTGCTTCATAATACACTCGCACCTTGACCTTGTCCTGCTTATGAATGTTGAACTTGTCATCCTCTAATTCCACTATTCCTGACTGAAACATTTAAAAAAACAATGGTAAATGCTGTTGAATGATTTTAAATTAATAGTTTTTATCACAAGTTTTAGAATAAGTATAAAAAGTTAAGCCATCAACTGGTAAAAACTAACAATATGTAACAATAGTACCTATACAGACAGAAAAACCAAGCTTGGTAGATGACGAGTTTTAAGCATTACTGTTCCTGCCTCAAACAAAAAAATAGTAAGGAGACCACCCATTTGGTTTAAGTGTTGTTTAATTATATATTTTATTTACACAGGAACATACCATACTATGATGGAGTATGACAACAAACTTAATAGCAACACATATAATAATTTAACTGAAAAATAATCGGTACTTAAGTACGTGAAAGTGCTTTCGTCTACAATAAGAACAACTTACCTGCAATTTTTCTTCTATCCCGGAATTTCCAGGAAACATAGTGAACAGCTGCCACATAATCAACGACAGCAGTATTACAATAATTAAACGGTATCTGTTACACGAAAAAGCCATTTTCAGAAAATCTTTACAAGTGGTCATGTGTAAAAGATTACAAAAGTATCAAATGGATTATGATAAATGTAGGTATAACTAACAATAAAGTTACTTCCTAGTATACTGATTCTTTTGTTCAAAAGCGTTCTTTTACTTATAATCTACTATCTACTCGATTACAAATAAAAAGAAATAGTTGAAATTTTATTCGCGATTCGCGATAATGTTTTTATACGTAAAGCGGATTTGTGCTAATAAGTTCATAAGTCCAAATCTTGACATTTAATAATAGCCTTTTTGTTTATAGTAGTAGGGTTCAAACTCAAACGCATGACACAACTAAATTCAGGAAAAATACGTTATTCTCAGAGAGTTACCCATATTGTTGACACGTCATTTTGACAGAAACCTTTGCGGTAGACCTTGAGCCCCTCCGCCGCTAGCACAAGACGGCGCGCGAACTATCTCGCCGCGATATAGACTATCCGGCTCTTTTGAATAAGTACTACACGCAGAAACAGGTCAGCCGATATGAAAAGATATAAAGACTGTCGTCTCGGCTAATCTACGCATTGGGGATCCCAGGGCTGGCGTATACCTTAGCCAACGGATCGGCCTCGCGATCCAAAGGGGTAATGCCGCTAGCGTCCTGGGGTCCATGCCACAAGGAGAAGAGCTGAATGCTGCAAAGAGAATATAATCACTACATTTTATGCCGTTTTCTCCCTATAATTGTTCCTTAAGAATTCCTTTGCAGTTGTCGCGGAGTTCGCGAAGTCTCTTATTGTGGTATGTATCCTATCTGTGACTCTTAGCTTTTATCACTGGCAACACGGGCGATCGAGGTCGGTGATATAGGTGAGACGGACAGGGGAGAAAAAAGATGGCGGGAACGAGTTGAGATAAGTGAGGAGAGTGGTGTGGCGTGTAACCACGTACAGGAGATACTTGGTGAGTGAAATATATCTATATTTCGATATGTATAGATATTGCGGCGACCATGAGTTAACGATTGCCTTGAGACAGAGCTGAGTAGAAGAATTGATTGATATTCTTCTTTGTGTGTAGCTCGAGTTTGAATGTAACATGTGAGGTGGCTAGAGGTTATCGGTTTGAGTTACTGGAGGTTCATTATGGAGGCTGATGGATAAGCTGTAGGGGTTGTTGTGGAGGCTTATACGGGGAGTAATCTCCCCACCTCAGTACTCATCGCAAGAGAAGAGTCTATGAGATGCGGGATGCACGATGAGTTCTCCTGTGGAGATTCAGTTGTGCCGTGCATCCACCGATAGAAGCCACGGGACTTGGGGCCCTTCTAATTTTCCCTAAGAGAGTTCTGAGGTTACATTCATAACGAGAGATAAGAGACTGAGAGGAGATGGAATTGAGCGCCCATCGAGTGTTGATTCATGGTCGGTGCAGTAGCTATTTTATACTGTGCTTTACATATGTATAGAACCATGTAGCGAGATAATCATTACATCCCCTTAGACTAAATCTCCGCTACATGTTTTGGTGGAGATGCTTAAAAATTGTCGGTTGCGGTTCACGTGTTTGAAATGATAAAAGAGTTGTCGTAGGTACTTACAGTTGAAATATTTATTCAACTTGACTTTTTTTTTTGGTTTGGGTATGCCCATTGAGGTGTGTACACATGGGATAGTTATGACTCATGTGGTGCTTACACATAGACAGTAATATTACCCAGCCATGAAGAGAATTCATGTCTCGAGCTCAGTACTGACTGATTGTAGAAATTTACTACATGGTGAACCGGCCGACAGATGGTTATTTTTTATATATATTAGTATTTGTTTTGCGCAGGTTGTGCTATAATATAATAGTACCGTGTTTTTTCCAAATTTGTAAATTGACTATCTGCATCTCTGTCACTCTTGCCTTTGCGAGTGACAGAGAGCATAAACACGAACGAACGAAGTGATTCGCGGCAGGCACTCTGAGCGGTAATTATATTTTTCACTGTAGCAACACTGAATTAAGTCTGTGTACACGTTCAAAAACACGCCCCGTTTACGTTCGTTCAAGTTCATATTAAGCAAATTTATTTTGTAAATTTGTCATTAAGCGTACGTTCCTCGTTAGTTTTATTACAAAAAAACTTTTTATTATGTAAGATAAAGGAAATATATTGAAATATTGACTTGTTGTATTATTTTCCCTACGGACAATGTTTACGTTACAAAATATTGATTGTGTTTGGTAACGGAACGGTTCGGTTATGACGGACCGTGTAGAAGAGGCTTAAGATAGAGTGAAGTGTAGAAGTTAGTCTATGGTTTATTTATTTTTTAATTTTATTACTTTTGTCAACTTACCCGTTTTTCTTTCGAGTGTTAAGATAAAAGTTTGTTATAGAAGTAAAAGCGATTTAAAAGTGAGCAATTACTTAAATAAGAAGTGTTTAAGTGTAGAAGCTGACTGCTAAATAAACCTTTGTAAGTAATAGGTTTAAGGCGACTGCGTTATGAAGTAATATATTAGTTACATTTCTTTGGAAAACTAACTAACTTTTATGGTACTTAAACTCGACTTCAAGTGAATGCATTTCCTTGCAGATTAGCATCAATTGAAATACACGACTCACATAAGATTTAGAAGCATATGAATTATATCGGTAGCTTGCATTGCGTACAAGATGGACTTTCTGCTTTCCACATTGCAATTGCGCCTAGAAAGGTTAGCGGAAGCGGTAACAGGAGCCGCAGAGGCTCTTAGCAGCATGGAGTCTGGCGTAGAAAGGGACCGGATAATTGCTGTAAAAATCAACCTAAACAATAGATTGTTATTGCTCAAAACTGACCTAGATAAATATTTGTCTAGCGCGATGGAGGTAAAACAGGATTTCTGTAACGAATGTCGAGGTATGCAAGTCAAAGCGGAGGACACACTGACCGAGTTGGAAATTGCTATAAAACTATACTGTCATGAAGGAGAAATTAATCATAGAACGCGTCTACCCAAGTTAGAGTTAGGAAAATATAACGGTGATATCTTAAAATGGAACGCTTTTTGGGATAAATTCGTGGCTAATGTTGATAGTAAGGACATTGCCAATGTTGAGAAACTTTCATATTTGCTAGCATCATTGGAGGGACCAGCCCTTCAAGCAGTTGATGGTTTAGAAACTACCAACATAAACTACCCGATTGCAATAGACATTCTCAATAGCCGGTTTGGTAAACCTACGAAGGTCATTGATGCTCACAATGAGGCTTTGCAAAAACTTGCTGTAGCGAAGGATTCACCTGAGGATTGTAGGCGCACTCTGAATATTATAGAAAAGCACCTGAGGGTGTTAGAGGCTCTAGGGGAGGAAGTTGCTGCTAGTCACCTTAGAGTTATCATACTTAATAAATTTCCATCAAGAGTGGTATACCAAGTGCGGCTTGTGTCAACTGACGATTCCTTTGCTGCAATCCGGAAGGCTTTGGATGCCGTAATAACAGCGATGGAGAGTTCGGTTGTTGCAGACATGGAGAGTTCTGTGATTCCAGTAAAGTCCAGTGACACGACGGAGATGAGTACACCTGCTTCAACATCAACACTGCAAGTTAGAGCTGTAAAGAAAAGGAAATGGCAACAGAAAAGGGAAGCAATTTCAACTCAACCTAACAGGAAACGCCCTAAGAAAATGTGCATATTTTGCAGTGAAGAACATTACAGTGAGGATTGTACCAAATTTAACACATACCCGGAGAGGATCGGGAAACTGAAAGATAGGTGTTATGTGTGCTTTCAAATAGGACACCGTGCCTCCAAATGCACAAGAAGGAGAAAATGTGTTCATTGCTCTAGGATGCATAATAGAGCACTTTGCCGTCTGAAGGTGCAGAAGGGTAAGGCCAGTGATATGATTCTTTCGAACATGACTCCAGTTAATGTACAGTTAAATAAACCATCTAATTCCTTACAGACGGCAGTAACCCAAGTAAAGACAGCGGAGGGGAGAAGTCTGAGCGTTAGACTTTTACTTGATTCTGGAAGTCAACGGTCTTACATCACAAACAGAATAGCAAAATTATTACAAATCAAACCTGATGGAGAAGATTTTTTGATGATTTATACATTTGGATCAGAAAAGCCTAGAGAAATATCATGCCCATATGCAACAATAAATTTAGTCACTAAACGTAATGTTGAAAGATTGATTAGAGTTAATATAGTTCCATACATTACCGCAGAGGTACCGATGGCTAAAATAGAGTCACCAATGATAGACATCTTGGCGGACGATGCTTCTACTGGAGAAAGCATTGATTTGTTGATTGGAAATGACTTATATTTCTCATTTATTAGGAAGAGTGTTGATTTGGGAAATAATAATTTTCTAGTGGATTCTGATTTTGGATGGCTCCTCGCAGGAAGTGCTACTAACACCAGGGAAGGAGACACTCTATCAGTGACTACATATTGCCAGTGCCATGAAATCAATCAAGACCTTTTTACAGAACCAGATCTTCCTCTGCGTACCATAGATGTCAAATTTTTGTGGTCACTTGAGAGCATCGGGATATGTGATTCTCCAAAAACGACATGTGAGGAGGAAGCTGTTCAGCACTTCAACAAGACTGTCAAATACAGTGAAGGAAGGTACCAGGTTAAGTGGCCGTGGATAGAGTATCCACCAAAATTGCCTACTAACTTTGGACTTGCCTTTGGAAGATTAAAAGGTGTATTACGGAGATCAAATAAAGAAGTCATGACGGAGTATGAGAAAATCTTAAAGGAACAGCTTGAAGCTAACATAATAGAAGTTGTGGATCCCACAATTCCTGTTGACCATCCAGTCCATTATTTACCATTTCATATGGTTCAAAAAGGGGTTGGAAAGGGGGGTAGACTGGTCTATGATGCTTCAGCTAAACTGAAAAACGAGAAAAGCTTGAATGAGTGCTTATACAGAGGTCCGAACATGCTGGAAGACCTTACAGGATTGGTACTGAAATTTAGAATTGGAAAAGTAGCTATTACCGCTGATGTTGAAAAAGCTTTTCTTCAGGTTGGTTTACAAGAAGAGGACAGGGATGTGACCAGGTTTCTCTGGGTCAAAGATTTGAAAAAGGGGCTAACTGAAGACAATATCATGCAATATAGGTTCTGCAGAGTCCCCTTTGGAGTGATTTCCAGCCCTTTCCTCTTAGCGGCAGCTATTCGATATCACATTTCAAGAACTAACAAAAGTCTTCTTCCAGTGATAGCAGACAAATGTTATGTAGACAATTTAGTGACGTCAGTGCAATCAAGAGAAGAGGCTCTCGATTTGTATGCTCAAACTACAAAATCATTTGATGAATTAGGGATGAACATACGAGACTGGATGTCCAACGACAAAGATTTTGTAGACATGATTCCCAAGCAAAAGAGAGCTAAACAGGAAAATGAAATGAAGATCCTCGGGTTGATATGGAACTTGGAAAATGACACTTTACGGCTCAAATCGAATAACGAAACTTTTGAAAGTGAAATCACAGACAAAGGCATTACAAAGAAAGGAGTCTTGAGTGTGCTAGCACGTCTGTATGATCCATGCGGTTTTGTATCACCACTCATGCTACCAGGGAAACTCTTGTTCCAGGAGATCTGCACTAGGAAGTTAAAATGGGATGAGATTCTGCCTGAAGACTTGTCGACATCATGGAGGATCATAATTGAGAATTTAAAAGCTGTTAAAAATGTAGAACTGCCAAGACATGTCGCAAGTGGATCAAAGTCGGAATGTACGAAATACGAACTACATTGCTTCAGTGACGCATCTATGAACGCATATGCAACAGTCGTTTATCTGCGCGTCATAACTGGAAATCAGGTATCAACTTCGTTTCTCATGTCAAAATCCAGAGTAACCCCAGCTGAAGACAAAAGTGATCTCAAAATTCCTAGACTTGAATTGCTAGGTTGTCTGATAGGAAGTAGACTTCTGAGGTATGTTAAAAGCCACATAGACCTAAATATATGCAAGATATATTTGTGGACAGATAGTCAAGTTGTCATAGCTTGGATCGAATCAAGTAAACTACTTCCACCATTTGTACTGAGACGAGTCAATGAGATCAAGCAAATTAAGGACATCTTAGGTGCAAAGCTACGCTATGTCAACTCAAAAGAAAATCCTGCAGACATAGCCACCAGGCCAGAATTGTGGCATCATAAACAGGATCTATGGTTCCATGGTCCAGAGTTTCTTCTACATGACCAATGCGATTGGCCTATAGAGCAAAGGAATGAAGAAATGTGCTTGGCCGGGAGGGCTCTGGACACGGTGGATGGTCCAGAGATGACAATGAAAGGCTATGAAGACCTAGACAATGATCTTATACTTTCTGAAATGGAGGATAAACCTGCAGCCACTGCACTTCCTGAAAATTTGGATTCCATGCAAACCCCCTCAGATGAAGAAAAGTGTGAAGAGACAGTGACTGAGATAAAGAAGTTACAAGGAAAATTCTTTTCAGACGAAGTTTCAGGAAAGGTGACCAGTTTGTCACGAAACTTAGGTCTCTTTGTAGACGAAGATGGGATCTTAAGATGCAAAGGAAGGTTTGCAAATGCTAATTTGTCATATGATAAGAGATACCCCATTCTGATTCCGAAGAATTCACCCTTCACAACCCAGATAATACTGAAGACGCATACAGATAACTACCACGTGGGGGTCCCACACACGCTAAGTTTATTACGCGAAAAGTATTGGATCCCTCATGGGCGAGCCCAAGTACAGAAAGCTCTGAAGAGATGTTCGCAGTGTGAGAAGTATTCTGGAGGTCCTTACAGACTGCCACCACCACCTGCATTACCCAGTGAAAGGGTTAATTATAGTTCTCCATTTACCTTTACTGGAGTCGACTACCTAGGTCCAGTATTAGTGGAAACAAATACTGGCAGAGAAAAAAGATGGATATGTCTTATGACATGTCTAGCAGTTCGTGCCGTACATCTGGAGTTGGTTAAAGCTTTGACGGCTGAGGAGTGCTTACTAGCGATACGGCGGTTCGTGGCGGCCAGAGGACCACCTAAAGTAATTATATCGGATAATGCGCTACAGTTCAAGCTGACAAGTGAATTACTAATCCATTCATACTGCCAGGAGAAGCATATTATGTGGAAGTTTATTACACAGCTTGCACCCTGGCAAGGTGGATTCTATGAGAGATTAGTTGCGCTGGTAAAGCACTGCATGAAGCGCACACTTGACAAGCATTTATTAACAGACGGTCAAATGCATACAGTAGTGAAGGAAATTGAGGCTGTGTTGAACAAAAGACCTTTGACTGCAGTAGGTTCCGATCCAGAGGGAGTGCTGCGACCAGCTGATTTTCTGTCTCTAGGTCAGTGTCTAGAAATAGATCCAGAACTTGGCGAGGGAACCTGCACCAATACCAAGGTCGACTTGGTTGAAGGCTGGAAGAGGGGTCAGAGGATTCTTAACGAATATAAAGAAATGTTTACCAATCAATACCTACCAAGTCTGCGGGACAGATTCAGCCACTCTCATAAACAACCGCGAGTCTTATCAAAGAAGTCTCCAGAAGTCGGTGACATTGTACAAATTAAGAATGATTCCAAAAATAGAATCAATTGGAAGGTTGGTAAAATCTCAAGTTTAATCCGAAGCCGTGATGGTGAATGCCGAGCAGCCAAAGTGGTGGTTGGGAATACAGAGTTTACGAGGTCCTTAGCCCATCTGTATCCGTTAGAGTCTGACGCGTACGGCCCAACGGATCAAGCACAACTACCATCACAAGACAACGAGATGGCAGAGACACCAGCTGAACCAATGGAGATGGTTGAAGCAATGGAACCCATAAAAGCATCAGAGACAATAGTGTCACCCGAGCCCGAGATGGAAATTGATGAGCTAACAATCCCCACTGAGATGCCAATTGAAAACGAAGTCTCTATGTTAGATTCGGAGAGTAGTCCTACGCAAATTGAGCAAGCTCCCGTTGCTGATACACACGAGGCAGAAGTGGAAGAGCCAAGTGTTATAAGAGAACGGCCAGATGAAGTAACAAGAGTAAGGCGGAACGCTGCCATTTGGGCTAGAGAACGAATAGCCGAATGGACGCGTCAGCTGATGACGCTGCTAATCTAACTTTTCGCCTTGAGGAGTGTCGCGGAGTTCGCGAAGTCTCTTATTGTGGTATGTATCCTATCTGTGACTCTTAGCTTTTATCACTGGCAACACGGGCGATCGAGGTCGGTGATATAGGTGAGACGGACAGGGGAGAAAAAAGATGGCGGGAACGAGTTGAGATAAGTGAGGAGAGTGGTGTGGCGTGTAACCACGTACAGGAGATACTTGGTGAGTGAAATATATCTATATTTCGATATGTATAGATATTGCGGCGACCATGAGTTAACGATTGCCTTGAGACAGAGCTGAGTAGAAGAATTGATTGATATTCTTCTTTGTGTGTAGCTCGAGTTTGAATGTAACATGTGAGGTGGCTAGAGGTTATCGGTTTGAGTTACTGGAGGTTCATTATGGAGGCTGATGGATAAGCTGTAGGGGTTGTTGTGGAGGCTTATACGGGGAGTAATCTCCCCACCTCAGTACTCATCGCAAGAGAAGAGTCTATGAGATGCGGGATGCACGATGAGTTCTCCTGTGGAGATTCAGTTGTGCCGTGCATCCACCGATAGAAGCCACGGGACTTGGGGCCCTTCTAATTTTCCCTAAGAGAGTTCTGAGGTTACATTCATAACGAGAGATAAGAGACTGAGAGGAGATGGAATTGAGCGCCCATCGAGTGTTGATTCATGGTCGGTGCAGTAGCTATTTTATACTGTGCTTTACATATGTATAGAACCATGTAGCGAGATAATCATTACATCCCCTTAGACTAAATCTCCGCTACAGCAGTCATTAGGTACACTTAATTTTGACAGATATGAAGTTGATATGAAGTTTTAAAACTTTTTAATGTCAGTTAGGTACAAGGGTACAAGCCAAGCCATAGAGAGCCATAGCCATTAGGCTACGTCCGCACAAGCAGGGCGACTTGCTTGGCGCCTGTAGAGCCCAAAGGTAGAGCCTAGCGAGTAACTTAGTAAAACGAACGTTCTTGAATGTTCGCGGCCGGCCGTACTGCACGCTTGGCGCCTAGCTAGTCGCTTACAAGTCGCGTAGCGCTAGCGCGTATCGAAGTAGACAAACGTGTTGGTTTATTGTCGCGAGCCGCGAGGCAAGCCACAGCTCTAGGCGATAAGCAAGTCGCCTGCTTGTGCGGACGTAGCCTTAAGGGTTTATTTTTACGGTTGCAATGCGATAATCTGAGGCAGGCACTTGGCGTTGCGATATTGATGATCGAGATGGAACACGAATATTTGCACAAAATTTGCGTATTTAATACGGCCAAATGAAGTGCCAGACTTAAATATTAATACTGCTCGTAGTAGTTATGTTGACCCAGACCAAACCCACACCTAGGGAAAATACAAACTAAACCATAATTTTGGTTTAAGGCGTCAACCAACCAACTGGGACATAAAAATAAAACGCCGTGACTTGGTATTATCCTTTATAATATACAATAATATTACGCGACACATTATTCAGTCAATTGCAATGAGTTGAACTTTTCTACATCATAGAACCCAGCTTTCACTTGTCTACCGCCAAAGAATCGACCGTTTAGATCGACCACTGCCTTGATAGCACTCTCGATACGCTTGAATTCCACGAATATCCTCACAGCTTCGTCGGCGGGTGCATTCGGTAACTCGAAGATGAGTACTTTGATGACGTCACCGTATTTTGTGTTGCATTCGTCTTTTACTTCGGGCTCGAGCTCTTCGTCCACGTCGCCAGGGCCGACCATGTTCTGTACAATAAAACATTATCAAATAAGCAGAGAAATCACAAAAAGATAGCTAAATCTAGCATTTACTAGTTCTTATTTTGTCTAAATTTTACACATTACGTTTTTTGCACTATCACCCTAACCCTAAAGCAGTGGTTCTTAACCGGTGGTCCGCGGACCACTGGTGGTCCCTGGAAGCACCGAAAATGGTCCGCGAAGCCATCACAAAAATATTGAATAAGTGAAAACAACGGCTCGCGAGAGTTGCGCTATGAGGGGGAGCCGAGCCGTCGCCGGACCGGGTAATAGGAGGTGGTCCATGGCAAGGCAAAATAAGTCAAATGGTCCCTCATCACTAAAAGGTTAAGAACCACTGCCCTTAAGATAGGGACGAGTTTTTTTGCTACTGACACGATTCAAAATTCAAAAAGAATATGATACCTATATATATATATATATATAATGCGTGTCATCCACGGCGCCGCGCCCCTCCACAGCGAATCTGATACTAATTAGTAACTAATCTATACGCAATTATACGGATTGATTGGGCTGTGAATGACATGTACGCACTATAAACTATCGTACAAGTATAGTAACTGAAAAGCATTTAAAATAGAGACCCTTCTTACATACAGGCGCTTACGGTGCACCGATTCACTATTGTATTCGATCAACGGCAATGTTATGTCACGGCAATAAAAGCGTAAATGCCGGCTGCCATAAGGTCTCTTTCAATGTGGATTGCCATTATCACTATCACATGATTATACTTATGGTTTCATTAAAAAAAAGTATAATATAATTTTTGGAAAAGTATTCTCATACTAAATAAATATTGTGGACAATCTTACACTAATCAACCAAGTCCCAAACTAAGCAAAGCTTGTACTATGGGTACTAAGCGACGATATACTTATATAGATAAATAGATACTTAAATGCATAGAAAACATCCAAAACCCCAGAACAAATATTCGTGCTCATCACACAAATAAATGCCCCGGCCGGGATTCGAACCCGGGACCTCCAGCTTCGTAAGGCAGGGTCACTACCAACTAAGCTAAAGCGGTCGTACTCTCAATGTAAACCACAAATTGTATGTTTTCTGCCCCATAATACTTACTCTGAGCAGTACAACTTTACTGGGTGACTTCATTATCTCCGTGATGGATGGCTCTGGTCTTGAAAGCTGTGGCGAATTGGATGCAGTGCCTGGAGAGTCTAAAACAAAAAAAAAATTGCTATGAAAATGTCAGAATAGTTGAAAAGTAGGTGAATAATGTTTGTTTATTTCTTAATTCACTGTTTAGTAGATAATCTACTAATCACTACATAGTATAAAATAAAGTCGTCCTGCTGTCTGTCCCGTTGTATGCATCTTTAAAACTACGCAAAGGATTTTGATGCGGTTTTTTTTAATAGATAGTGATTCAAGAGGAAGGTTTATATGTACATGCATAATATAGTAGAGAAACACTGATAATAATCGAACCAGTTTTTAGAGACGATCAAATGTCTATATCGGACCAACTACAATTAGAGCACAATAAAGGGCTAAAATTAGGGACAAACCTAGCTCGACGCTAGCGGCCCTCAAAAAGGCTCCTACAAATTGGCCCTGGCAAATGACGTCACTTGCACAGCATTCGACCTACCATTGTATGGGAAAATTAGTATTTTGCTGTTTTAGTCGCATAATAATGTGTTTAGGTACATAGCTGCCATACAATTTATTTTTTATTTTTACATAAGCATTCTATTGATACCTTTTATTTTAATTTTGGACGGTAAAAGTAAATTCATAATTTTCTGAGTATTTGATGATTCATCTCTTTTTATGATTTTGGTAAATTTTTATAATTTACAATTTATTGTGATATTTTGATGGTTAACTATCCAAAAAGTGACACTGTGTTATAAATTTTAACATGTGTCAAATACCGTATTTTAGAGGTTCCTGTGCGAAGCCGGGGCGGGTCGCTAGTATAATTATAAAATGTACCTGATCCAGGCAGCGCAGGAACAGCGAACGCCGGCGGCGGCATGGTGGCGCCGCCATCTTTCTCATGGATGATGCGCCCGCCTCGCTTGGACGTCTTCTCCACTTGCAGGGCTACAGACATGCCCTGCTCCTTTTTACCGAGCCCTTGGCCTTCCTATAATGTACAATAATGTTTGGTATAGTTTAGACACAACTCTAAGGCTAAATTCTGTCAAAAGAACGCAAGCAAAACTAGACTTAGAGCTCTGACTGTAAGGTAGATTTTTGCTTGCGTTAATTTGACAGCACTTGGCTTGGCCTTACAGTTTTGTACGAACTATAAGAGTGATGCCAATGACAAGTCAAGGCTATGGTTACGAAGTCTAATTTACTAAAATAACTTGGGATAAATTGCAAAGGCTCGCCTCATATGGCACTTGATGGTACCTATTGCGTGCGTTGCGTGTTTGCGCTAGTACTCCTTGACATTTCTTTAGTAAGTAATCGAACTTATCAATATTCTGACTTCGTTTGAATTTTCACTTTATTAAAACCAACAAATTTATGACGAACTTTTTTTAAAGAACTGATTTAATATCTTTAATACCGCTGCACGCTTCGTTATTAATTCTGGTCGCTGTAAAGATGGGAGAAGTCTTACCGACTTCATACAACAAATCCTACCTTAAAACCGTATTTAGCCATAATCTTTGCCGCAATAGAGCTGGCGCCGTAACCACCTATCGAAAAGCCTGGTGAGGCGGCGGCGGCGGCGGCAGGTGGCGGCGATGGGGTCTCGGCTGTAAGCGACGGAGGCGGCGCGATGGCCGCACCCGCAGCGCGCTTTGATATCTCTTCTGCTTCTTCTTCTTCCGGTTGCTATGGAAGTGGCAGAAAACGACAAAAAAGTGGTGTTGTTATAAAAACTATTTGCTTGAAATTTTTATTTCCTGTTTTCAAGTAAATGCATGCAAACATAAATTAGAAATAGGGCTCAATGGCAAGTCTGAGCGATTTCTGTTTATTCAAACTGCACAACTTGAACCCAACTTAAATGTAAATAAACAATATTTAAGTATGTATAAGTTATGAGGCCAGAATAATTTACTATCACTGTCAATTTTAAACATATTCAAGCTATTACCGGATTTTGCTTGTCACCGCGTTGATGAACACACGTCTCGGCGCGACGACGAGCTGAATCCATTACCGAACAAAACCAGTTGCCTACTGTCATGGCGTCGTTACCGAACGTCTTTGTACAAGTAGTTGGCGAAATCATCATAAATTTGATGGAAAGCCATTTACAAAAAAAAAGCTATTACCATAGGTACAAGAGTCTTCTCAGGTATGATATCTTCCTCATCTCCAAATCGACTTTTGCGCTTCCTGTCAGGGCGATCAGCCCTATCACCTCCATCCAGTTGCAATCTTTTGGCTTGCAGTTCTGAAACATTACAAAATTAAAGTCAATCTAAATGAACATGTACCTTTAGCTTCACAAATCTCTAGTGGATAGTGATCGTAATCTTTTAATAAAACATTATGTAGTACAACTTATTTTATTTTCACACATTTGATCCAGAAAAAAAAAAACAAAATTTTACTCTTTTTCAAAATTACATAATTTTTATAAAGTGGGGAAGACAAGCTTTGTCTACAGATCTCAACACATTGTTTCTTTCTACGACATGCACTGTACTGTACACTCACTGTGTGTGTGTGTCACTGTACTATGTAAATCTGTAGTACATACCTTTAGCTACTTTTTCATAATCGTTGGGCCACATTGGGTCATATTCATTAGCTACATTCCAGTCGAAATCCCGCACATTCAATGTTGCAGTCAATGTGTTAGTTTGAAGAGGACTGTCAGAAATGGGTTCATCCTCATCCTTCTGCTTGCTTTTCAGGTCGATTACCGGTGTCAACTATAAATCATAAAATACTGATACATTCTTGTAATGGTGTGTATAATATCTAGATAGTTATACATTTGTATTTGTAGAGATTTTTCCTTCAAAGCATTTAAGTAGAATAAGAAGAAATACATTTACTTAACGTTTTTTTAACACAAAATCAAGTGACATAATATAAAACACAAACATAGTAGTTTTATTAATTACTATAGCTGTAAAAGCTGTTGAAGATACTGAAAACTCGTACCAAATTAAAGCGTTTTACATCTTAGGCATTAAAAAGTTGGATCAGTTATTTGTGGTTTGTTTACCTGTGTTGATCGCCGTAA
Organism: Cenopis cana; assembly: GCA_951800055.1. NCBI lineage: Eukaryota > Metazoa > Arthropoda > Insecta > Lepidoptera > Tortricidae > Cenopis > Cenopis cana. The sequence continues at coordinate 7,302,224 of OX637476.1, read as the reverse complement.
TGCTTCACGTTTGGGCTGTGTTACAGCAGCCTTTTTGAGCTGTAGCTGTGACTGTAATAATTTAATACCCGAAGACCATCCAGCTACTTTTTCGGTCGTCCTAGCTTTGATAGTGTCAACATCATCATACAATGACATTTTAGTGGGTAAATTTACATAACAGTTGAAGCGAAGGTTAATACGACATTAATACGTAGGCCACAAACTTCAACTCAGTATTTCAACACAGTTCTTGGATTAATTTAAGATTTATTATTCGCTTCGGATTTCGGATCTCAATCCCATACGCGTTAATACTATGCTTGCTTTTCTGTCAGTGTCAACTGTCACTTTAATTTTCACTGTCAAGAGTGTCAAGTGTCAATACCGTTCAGTTCAAAAACATTACTTTTTGTTTCTGTGCACATCTTAAAGCCTTATCACACTACCCTATCGGTAGGGCCCTAAGTCGGGGAGGGGAGTTAAACTATCTCGCTCTAAAGGTAAACGCGACACGACGCGTAGTGCGGTTTACCTCATACATTTACATACAAAGAATATTAGAGCCGTATCGCGTAGCGTCGCGTCGCGTAGCGTCGCGTCGCCTAGTGCGGTCTTACCTTAATGAGTGAGATGCTTTAACTCCCCTCCCCACCCCCAGTTAAGCGGGTATTACACTGTCCTGAATCAGGCGTCCTAACTATATAGTGGAGGGGAGTTGAAGCATCTCGCTCTAACGTATAGGTCGGAACCCTTCTGAGTGTCCTGAATTCAGGACAGTGTAATACCCGCTTAAGGGCTCTACCGATAGGGTAGTATTTTCTAATTAGTTTACTACAGATGTGCAAGTTTCCAAAAAGTTAGCAAAGTTCTCGGAAATTTCTGGACACTTACACAAGAATTTGAAGAAAGTTCGTTTTGTCCGCACGTCGGCTTTATATCGTGCACATTCTCAAACCCCTCGAACCACTTCATTAGGAAGCAAAAGTGGAAGGAAAGACCGCACTAGGCGACGCGACGCGACGCGTAGTGCGGTTTACCTCATACATTTACATACAAAGAATATTAGAGCCGTGTCGCGTAGCGTCGCGTCGCCTAGTGCGGTCTTACCTTAATGAGAGAGACGCTTTAACTCCCCTCCCCTCCCCCAGTTAGGGCTCTACCGATAGGGTAGTGTGATAAGCCTTTAAATGCTTTAAGGTGCATGTTAATAGTATTTTCTAATTAGTTTACTACATATGTGCAAGTTTCTAAAAAGTTAGCAAAGTTCTCGGAAATTTCTGGACACTTACACAAGAATTTGAAGAAAGTTTGTTTTGTCCGCACGTCGGCTTTATATCGTGCACATTCTCAAAACCCTCGAACCACTTCATTAGGAAGCAAAAGAGGTTGCTTTGAGAGGTTGCATCGGTAGGTATTTGATGTTCGAATATAATAATTTTCGTTGACATAAGCCAAAATCAGAGAATGTAGGTAAATCACTATGCCAAAATTGTGATCAAAATTTTATAACGTTTGTCGTAATAACAATAAAGTCAATAATTAAAATTAATTAATGATCGTAGGTTCAATAAAACTAATTTTTCAGCCATGGGAATTGTTAACAGTGCAGATACACGGCGAATAAGTTTTGATAACAATTTGGCCGAGAGTCCTCCTTTAGCCATCCAAAATTCTATAAGCGACGACATTGATGATGTTCTGCACATTGAACCTATCGTAAGTGAATGAACCACAATTATTTATTCAGAAACACAATAAGAACAGAAATAAAACATAATTAACCGGTAATTAAATAACCCTGCCCTGGGACATCACGGACTTTCTTGCTCAAAGAGTGCAGGCCGCTTCTCAAGGCACGCCGCACTCAACGACATTCTCCGCCGTTCTCTTGCCACTGCCACTGTCAACGTGCCGGCGCTACTAGAGCCGCCCGGCGTTCTTAGAGACGATGGCAAGAGACTGGTTGGGATGTCTTTAATTCCGTGGAAGATGGGACGGGTACTAGTGTGGGACGCCACGTGTGTAGACACTTTGGCCCCTTCCCATCTCCACGGAACTTCTGTCAGAGCGGGTGCGGCTGCAGAGGCGGCCGAAAAGTCAAAGTTGAACAAACATAGGGGTCTCGGCACCGAATACAACTTTGTTCCGTTCGGTGTAGAGACCCTCGGTCCGTGGGGTCCCAGGGCCCAAGCCCTCTTCAAGGAAATCTCGAAGAGATTAGTGGACTCCACTGGTGACCAAGAGACGGCAGCTTCCTTGCACAGCGCATCAGCATTGCTATAAGGCAGGGAAATGCTGCCAGCATCTTTGGCACTATGCCGCGGGGGGGACCCCTTATTTTAGATCATTTTAGATTATTTATTTTTAAGTTATTTAGGTATAATGTTACGAGTAGTTATATTTTGTTTTAATTAAGTGAATGAATTAAATTTAGTCATGGTAAAACTTGAAGAGATCGTAGTTACATTGGTTAAGAGTGTCAAACTCTTAACAAACTTTCTCTTGTTTTACAGGCTACTGAACCTAATCTTACATTCAAAGATGACATAAAAACAGCAGTTGTGAATGAAGGAGGAGACATCGATTACTGGAACCAAAGACTTGAGGCTCTTAAAAAGGAACATCTACTAATTAACAAAATCGTTGAATCTGAATATGAAAGAACAGTGGAATCTGCTAAGAAATATTACGAAACACCTACTTCTTTAACAATTGAGAAAATTAAAAAAGTGAAGCCTTGCTTGGATTGGCGGATGAAAGTAACTTCTTCCACAATTTAATAAATCTAAGTAGTATTACCATCACTAAGGGTTCGATCATTTTTGTAACTATAAAGCAACGAATATAATCATACCTAGACATAATTAAAAGTAGACAGTTGGGTATCTTCACTTTCATCAAGAAAATAATGTAGAACTCATTACTCAGCGAATTATGTTGGTCACAGAAGTAATATTTTTTAGTAAAGCGATAGTTTAGGTATTCCCAATAATTCCTATGTGCTATGACTAGGATAAATAAAAGGTTTTGGGTAACTTTGCAGATAATGCAATGTTATGAAGAGAATCCGCATCAACCTCTTGTATGTTCAGAAGTTGTTCAAGCTTTTACAAACTGTGTGGCATCCTGCCGATCATCTGGAAATTAAACTCTGAAGACTTATTTATCTAAATTTTTTAATAACTATTGGTGACTAGCTTTTGTGGAAATTATACATGTAATACATTATTTTGGTGTGTTGCAATTTAACACATAACGTTTTATTTGTCCTGTCACTGATATGATAAGTATTATAAATACATGTAAGCGACGGTAGATAATGGTGGTGCAAGCATGCAACTTTTAATCTCGAAGTTGCGGGTTCGAAATCGAATCTTGGTTGGATTAAATGACTTTTCAGAACTGAAATTGATGAAAATATACTATGATTCGACATTTACCGGTACCTATCTAACGGTGTGCTCATGGCCAACCTACGGTTTAAGCAACGCTAGGAGTGAGACTTCAGGCGCAGGCGGCTTGGGATCTTCTAACAATCTAACGATCTAATCTCCTGAGTCCCGACGTGGTCTATTTCAACTCTAATGTACCTACTTATTAAAACCACATAATACTCTTTATGTACTTACTGCTTCGTACTGCTGATTGTCAAAGCCGTCCTCTCCCGGCGTTAAAAAATTAACAACGCCATTCTTTTCTTATCTGCCCTAGACGACGGGTTCAAATTATAATAGGTAAAAAGCATAAAGTGCATAAAGTGGTTACAAAAAACTCATAATTTACCATGGATGAGTCTTAAGTGGCCTATAGTCGTTTTTAACCCCCGACGCAAAAAGAGAGGGGTGTTATTTATACTTTACCGTGGACGATTCATAAATAGACCATAGTAGGACCATAGGCTATAGACTTTAGACTAATTATAAAATGAAACCGTAGAGTTTACCGTGGACGTGCACGTCCACGGTAAAGTAGATAGATAGATATAAAGCGGGTATTACACTGTCCTGGATTCAGGACACTTAGAAGGGTTCCGACCTATACTTCTTCTTCTTTTCGTGTGAAGCGATCAAATAACTTAAATTTAATCTTTATTTCCGACCTATACGTTAGAGCGAGATGCTTCAACTCCCCTCCACTAGTTAGGACGCCTGATTCAGGATAGTGTAATACCCGCTTAAAAGAGAAATGGCAGCTTCATTTAAGGGCCTTTGCCAATGACACACGAAGGGATAAATTAGTTAGTTAGATATAAAAGAGAAATGGCAGCCTCAAGGACTTTTGCCAATGACACACGAAGGGATAATTAAGTAAAATTGAATAAAACCACTTAGTAAGAAGAAAAAGATGTGACTCTCGCCAAGATGGCGGCGAAAGTCCCACGGTAAAGTATAAAAGCTCCGAAAGCTCGGCTACTAAGTATAACTACGTTAGTATCTCCTTAGTAGTTTGTGGTATAACTGGGAACAATCACGGGATTTTGTAAAGGTATTGTGCAAACTCAGTGTGTTATTACATGTCTTAAACAATTCCTCTTTTTTTTTCACTGTTGCTGACAATGCTGACCGATCTGTCAATCAGCGTTGCCAGATGGGTACGCAATAGTACGCATTGCGTACTATTTTATGTTTTTGCGTACTCGCGTACTCATCCTTCGATTTGCGTACTATTTTTATATTTTAACACTTGACAGCCTAGCTTAACTTAACAAAAAAAATATTTTTGAGGTTTTCCGATTAATATTATTTAGGAACGCACCCAAAAAATTAACTACATGCTTCTATAGATTATCTGTGGCTGTCGCACTGACACTGACAAGCAAGTGACACTGACAATGGCCAAACAAATTCAAATGACATTAAGACACCATAATAGTCAAGGCAAAATCGAACATATTATTGACAGATTTCGGTTTGATTTAGTTTGACTGTACTGTATGATTATAACTGTTCATAAAGCGGGTAATACAATACACTGTCCTGAATCAGGCGTCCTAACTAGTGGAGGGGAGTTGAAGCATCTCGCTCTAACGTATAGGTCGGAACCCTTCTAAGTGTCCTGAATTCGGGACAGTGTAATGCCCGCTTAAGTCAGCGCCGCAGTTTTGATTTGGTTTGCGCTGTGCTGTTGGCATCTTGGCTCTCGGTAAAATTAAATAAAGCGGTTTTTTCATGTCATTTCACGTCAAGTACAAGTTAAGTTTGTAGTACAATTTGTTGCGGGTTGTTATTGTTTTATCGATCGTATTGATCAAAATAGGACAGGATCAATTGTAAGTATTACTATATATTGTCTTTAATTTGATTGGATTATCAATACTTTTCTATGCCAACTTCTATGTAATTTTTGGTGAACAATAAAGAATATTTGTATTGTATTGTATTGTACTTTTGTCAAAATATGAAATAATAAAAATTAAAACTTGTAATAAGGCTTATGATTTAAAAATGAGAAATTTATGTAGGTCTATACACAGTCTCTAAAGCTGCCTACACAAAGCCCTGCCTGCAGGGCCCTGCTTGCAGTGCCACTGCCAAATCGTATTGTGTGTAGGCATGCAGGGCCGATTTAACAGATAAAAAAATCGGCCCTGCATGCCTACTGTCATAATAAATATAATCCGACAGTGTTGCCAGAACGTGCTTTTTAGCACGGTTTTACGTGCTTTTTTGGATACGACCGTGCTTTTTACGTGCGCTCCCTAAAAACGTGCTAAAACCGTGCTTTTTTAAGTGTTATGGTGCTTTATGATTTTATTACTAAAAATGGCTATGTAATGTTGGTTTGGTACTTTCTAAAAACTGTAATTTTTTTTCTAACAATCATTGTGTTAAACAATCTTTCTCTCCTACCCTACGCTTTGATATCCTAAAGTTAAAAGTTACGTTTTACCTGTGGTTGCAGTTGCAGGAAAGAACTTGTCCTGCAACTGCAAGCTCTATCGTTCGTGTCGTGCAATGTGTACACGATGTAGTAAAGGCTCAATACTCTGTCTATGACGAAAACCGGCCAAGTGCGTATCGGACTTAGCAGATTTAGGTTTCCGAACCAACCACAAAAGTATGTTGGTTTTAACAGGAAAAATAAGGAAATTTCCAATCAAAAAAACCTGTTTTATCGAAATATAAGTATTTCTTGGCAAAATACCGGTAATAACCAAAAAATAAGTATCACCATATTTCAAGTTTATGGGTCAATGGGAAGAAAAAATAATCTTATGAACAAAATTTTCTGACAGACGACTGACGGACGGACGGAGGCGTGAGTGACAGCAATAGGAGTGATTTTCGACCCTTCGGGTACGGAACCCTAAAAACGTGCTTTTTATTCCAAAAACGTGCTTTTTTAGACACCCGTCCGTGCTTTTTGACGGAAGTGCTCTGGCAACACTGTAATCCGATATTAATTATCATGGTGTATAATTTCATCAGCTGACAACCAAAACAAAATCCAAAATCCAAAATCCATGAAACGGTGAAATGTGTTATTTTAAGGTCTTTGTTTATTAGTGGTAGCCGTACAGGCCCAATTTCAAAGAAAAACCGCAAATCGATGTACAGTTTAGCCATTTGGCACACGCATACTAGAGGTCAAAACAAAGTTTTTGACCCGCAGTTCCTAAAAAAAATTCCCTTAGGAGGGGAGTGCCGAAACATTCTATTTTTTGTATGGAAAAAAAATATTTTTCTTCCGAAACCTATCGTGTGTAGTATCATATGAAAGGGCTTTTTAAGGCGATTCTAAAAATATACCACATCATTACATTTCAGCAATTTCTTTTTATAGAAATCACAAATAATTTTCGAAACATACCAAGTTTGAGGGCCTCCAAACACGAAATGGCTGACTTTTATTTGATATAGTATATCACAAATGATACGTGATATCCTCGTATCTAACCTCAAAAAAGTAATTTTGAATAGATTTTCATTAAGTATTTTTTTCGATTTTTTTAATATTACTAAGTGACACGGTTCTACTTCAATACCTGTTTTACGTGATTTATGGAATTTTAGTGCAGATACGTTACATATTAAGGCGAGGTTCTTCCATTGCAAATGTCCCGCTCTAACACGCGTGAGTTTGCAATTGACCATCCCACTCTCTACGGAACTGTGCGCGTAATTTTCGTAAATTTTTAGTACATTTTTGGGTGAGAAAAATACATGGCTTACTATATTAACAATATTAATCCCGACATCCCTCATACCATCAAATACGTTTATTTTAGTATTATTTTCTACTCATCATGTTACCTAAGATTGAAATAAAATGAGTTTTAAGATATAAAATAGAGGTATGTTTGGAATTTTTTTCTATCGAACAAAGTTTTGAAAATTGTGTAACGGACATCCGACAGCACTAGATAAAGGTCTCAAATATAACATCGTATTTTTTTACATTTTTAATATGTAGTATTTCGAAATAAAACCGTTTACCAAATCAGATTTTTACTATAACCCGGCCTTAATCATGCAATGATACGGAGTATATGGATACTCTGTTGGATATATGGATATCCAACGGGAAATACCTCTTTAACCCTTTACCCCCCCACCACCCACCCACCCACCACCTACCCACTATACCAACAGATGAAAAGGTGCAGTTAAAGGGTTAAAGAGGTATTTCCCGTTGGATATATGGATACTACGTATCATTTTATGATTAATATGTACCGTATCTGCACTAAAGTTCCATCAAACACGTAAAACAGCTATTGAAGTAGAACCGTGTCACTTAGTAATATTGAAAAATTAAAAAAATAATAATGAAAATCATTTCGAAATTGCTTTTTTGAGGTTAGAAAAGAGGATATTAAGTATCATTTGTGGTATATTGTACAAAATAAAAATCAGCAGTATCGTGTCTGGAGGACCTCAAACTTGGTATGTTTCGAAAATTATTTTTGATTTAATTAAAAAAAAATAGCTGAAATGTAATGATGTGGTATGTTTTCAGAACCGCCTCAAAAAACTCTTTCATATGATACTACACACGATAGGTTTCTGAAAAAAAATGTTCTTTTTTTCATACAAAAAAAAAGAATGTCTCGGCTCTCCCCCCCTAAGGGAAATTTTTTTAGGAACTGCGGGTCAAAAATTTTGTTTTGACCTCTAGTATGTGTGTGCCTAACGGCTAAACTGTACATCGATTTGCGGTTTTTTTTATCGTACGGCGTACACTATATGCACCAGCTGCATAAATCACAGTTTGTCAATAAATGTTGTTCGGCGTACCCAAACTTGAATTTGCGTACTATTTTTAAGAGCTGCGCGTAACGAAACGTAAAACCCTTCTGGCAACACTGCTGTCAATTTGCTTTGCTGTCAATTGCGTATAAAATCGTCATGCGGTTGGGTTCAAATTTCTCAGCTAAAATTTATTAGTCTTCTTGAAACCTGATGATTTTTAGGCTTCAAAGTGAAGCCCAAGGGTTTGAATATGGCTTCAAACGATTCAAAAATTGAGGACCAACCAGCTGGTCACACTATTTTGGAAAAGATAAATGCTATCAGTGATAATGTAATTACCAAGGTACGTAATCCCACCCGTTTTTAGGAATTGTATCATGTTTCGTATATTTGGTCGAACGTCGGATCTATATTCACGCACTAAGTTTCAATTCCATTCAACTTCTTTAAGTTCCAGATATGCAACTTGCATACGTTTCAATCTAAAACACTTTTTTCGAAAAAATACCTAACATGCCTTTGATAGCACATTGAATTAGTATTTTTATTTTTACAGCCTCCCGACATAAATGATTTTACGATCGTAAAACCGATAAGTCGTGGTGCATTTGGGAAAGTATTTCTAGCCCACAAGAAAAACAACAAAGAGCTTATGTATGCAATCAAAGTTATGAAGAAGTCAGATATGATAAACAAAAATATGGTAACTCAAGTGGTTACTGAGAGGAATGCTTTGGCTTTGTCACGGAGCCCTTTTTGTGTTCATTTGTTTTATTCTTTGCAATCAGTCTCTTCTGTCTATTTGGTGAGTAAACTACGATTTTTTTATTTCCTACTGTGTGCAAAACACATTAATTATCCTGACAGATTATGGTAGGTCTCTATTGCAATATTGTAGGTTTTCTTACTGGCTGTTGACCATTTTCTTCTTCTATATTGATTTACTCGTGTTCTACACAATAATTTAAGTTATCTAAGTTTACAGTAAATTACACCAAAGCACTCGCATTGTATATAAACTAAATATGAATGTCATGTGTGTTCTAATGTATATTTATCTTTAAGACTGATAAAAGTATTCTATTTCTTATTTATTACTTGCCCTATCCCACATATTTTCATCTCATCCATTCCTGCATTCCAGGTCATGGAATATATGGTTGGTGGTGATCTGAAGTCATTGTTGGGAATGTACGGTTTTCTGGAGGAGTCCATGGCCGTCTTCTATATAGCTGAAATCACCCTAGCATTAGACTACTTGCACAAACACAATATCATACACCGAGACCTGAAACCTGATAATATGCTCATTGCTAAGAGTGGCCATGTCAAGCTGACAGACTTTGGTTTATCTAGGATTGAGATTCATAGAGGTAATGTATTCACATAGACAACCGCTTTAGCTTAGTTGGTAGTGACCCTGCCTATGAAGCTGGAGGTCCCGGGTTTGAATCCTGGCCGGGGCATTTATTTCTGTGATGAGCACGAATTTTAGGCTATATTTATATCTACCCGGCAAGCGGAAAAAAGGTCACCCCAGAACAACTTGGTGGCGTTCCGTGGATCAAGAGTTGGGTTCTATGCGGTCAATTACTGTTAGCATAATTTTGAACTGTATGTCACAATCCCTACTTATTTTCCACAGGTTTTATTTTGGTATGCCTTCTTACTTTAGAAACTTATTTTACAGATTTGGAGATCTCAGACTTTGTAAACAGAACTCCGAGTCTTAATTTGCGAACTCCCGGTCAGCTGCAATCACTGACGTCACACTTGTCCTTTGGCTCGGGTGGGGACAGGGACAGTACATACACCTCTACAACATCCATGGAACCTTGTGAGAACCTCATTGATGAACTAAAAGAGACGTGTACGCCACAACTGCTTATTAAGGCTGAGGGCTCATTTTAACTGGTCTTTACAGCCGACACCATATGTGGACGCTCATGCTATCCTTGTTTTTGTAAGGGGAAAACAAGATAACACAAGCTCTCCACAACAGGAAGTGGTCTGTAACCAGTGCAAACGAGCCCTTATTCATTTTAATGTTTTACTATGAACATAATCTGTGAAGTTTTCTGTGTAAATAAAAACTACCCCAAAAAATGTGAAGGATAATAACCACCTAATATGAAACTTGAAGTATACCTCTAGATCAGTGGTTCTTAACTGGTGGTCCGCAGATCACTGGTGGTCCCTGGAAGCACCCAAAGCGAAGCCATCAGAAAAATATTGAATAAATGATAACTAATCGAGTAATCGTATACAAAAACGTACGTAACGTTTCGTTTCGTATTTATAAAAATAGGAGGTGGTCCATGGCAAGACAAGAAAAAGTCAAATTGTCCCTCATCACTAAAAGTTTAAGAACCACTGCTAGATATTTCATCAACTTTGTTTGAAAATGTGATATTATTTTGGTCTGCCACCCATTTTTAATACTTTTGTTACTATTTTTCCACTAACTAAAGGTTGTCTGGAAGAGATCGCTCTTTAATAGTGAGACCGGCTCTTCTATACCACGTTTTAAGTTTTTATAGTCTGTATTAGTCTATTCATCATCATCATATCAGCCGCAAGACGTCCACTGCTGGACATAGGCCTCCCCCAAAGAGTGCCACAATGACCGGTCCGGCGCCACCCAAATCCAGCGGACTCCCGCGAGCTTTACCAGGTCATCAGTCCACCTTGTGGGGGGTCTATTAGTTTTAACATATTCAGGTGTGCAGTAAAGAGTATTGTATTGTATACATAAGTACCATATTTGTCTACCCACCCTAGATGACTCTTTTTTTGTTCTGTTGCAGGTAAATCGAAAGGACTGTTCGGAGAAGTAGGAGACTTAAAATCTGCGATCCTGGATCACTCGCAGCTCTCAGGCATACACCCTTTTATGAGTGCTGAAAGCATTAATTTGGACGATGTGATTGTATGTTTGTGTTTTTTTTTACTCTACTGAACTGCAAAATTCTAACTTTCCTTCCTTATCTGCTACCTGAAATGAGTTCGTCTGAAGTGTTTCTTAGTAGGTGTTAAGTAAAAGAGATCACAATGCATATAAATTGTATTTGTTCTTCATTGAAACTTTATGTCTATTAATCGAGTCTGCTATAAAGCGTAGTCTCATTATTTTTCAAATTTACTTAGAATAGAATTGATTAACGTTTATTCACAGCACACAGTATATACAAATACAGCAGAAACAAAGAGTTCAAAAAATAAAAATAGCACAAAAAATCTAAATAAAACAATTAAAACGGAAGTGCCATAAAATGGTCCGGACTCAGCACCCCCAGGTACTCATGTCCCACGTGTTTATTTTTCAGTCGCAAGACTCTGGTTCAGAATCATTAAGTTCCTACCACACCTGTGAGAACTCAAAGGAGTCCTCCAGAGGCAATAGATCGACGGATATAAGCAGCAATACTGCGTCGTCAATGGAGGAGTCCACAGTTTCCGCGGATTCACAGCATGATCAGTCGACGTCTCCACTGTGCAGGGGACACTCTTTGAAGAGAATACCCAGGTAAAATAAAGCCGTGTTCCGAATCACGCTAAAAATGCTCGCAGCGCTTACAGTGCTGATGGCCGATCCAAATCAAAGAGCGCGCTCAAGGCCGCGTGAGTAGTGTTTTGTTTCGGACTAGAGGTGAGACGTATTTACGGGAATAGGTTTTGGCATGGACGCGATCCCACCCGCGCGTCTTTTAGCGTATCGATCGAGTATTAGGCGTACGACGACTCTGAAGACTCGAAACGTCTAAGGGTCTTAATGTTCCGCGCTATTCGTATTCGTCTGCGCGTTCGGATTCTTTCGGGGCCCCTCGGGTCGGGGTCGGTTTAGCGCGTCTTTGGACAGTCTTTGGATCTAGTCTTTTTGTGGACGCGTACTCGCAAGACTCAGTACGCGTTTTGCCTAGTACGTCTCACCTCTATTTCGGACCGCTATTCGCTTGAGCGCGCTCACGATCGGACTGATTCACGCTCATAGCCCGTGTTTACTGTCATGTTCATATATCAAACGTCAACTTGACGTTTGGCTCAAGGTGATGCTTACGCCTGGGAGTGTGAGCACCGTGAGCGCCGTCCATGACATCATCAGTGACGTCACGACATCTCATGTAAGCGTTTTGAGCGTGAATCGGTCCGATTGTAAGCGCGCTTTGAGCGCTGTGAGAGTGATTCGGAACATGCCCAAAGTCACAAATTTACATTAGGGTTTGTCCAGAAAAAGTCCAGAATACATATTCTGGAATACATTTCTGCAACTGCTAAGTTACAACTTCCTTTAACAAATTGTACAATTTTAGTTTCAGAGCAAAGAAAAGAAAGAGAATTTTAGATGTAGATGGAGATACACCTACTGGTGTTACCAGCCTCGCAGAGTCGAAGGAAAACCATAGTGGCCTCACCCAAGAGATCATGGCGTTGGAAGTCAGCCAGAATACGCCCAAAAGGATGTCCTTGCACCCCACGCCAGAGAGGCGCAAGAATCCCATCAAAGGAGTCTTAAAAAAGAGGTATAGAGCATAGAGGTTACTTTACGCACACACTCTAGTAATAATAACAAAAATGTGAAACCTCTGTCTGTCTGTCATTAGTGCTAAAAAATCCTCTATATTCTCGAAAAAAAAAATTATGACACCATAAGATTTTCACTTCTCTTTGGATTTTCCTGTTTTCTGATTCACATAGTTTGAAGAAAAATCCTGATAAATGAGGACACCCTTATTTCTGTCACTGATAAACACACATGCTGTTCCAGATTTTTCTTTAGCCTCGTAATCCCAGCGTACTTGACCAAGTACAAATTAAAATCGAGTTTCGATCTCTAACGGAATTAACGAAGGTTCCAAATTCAAAATCACAAAAAATTCTGGGACTTGGCTAGGATGAGCTTACCAATTTTAACACTGTTACACGGTTTTAAACCATTTTTTTATTCCTTCATATTTTACAGATGGGCTTCGCAGAATGATAGCCATCATTTTAATGTGGGCGTCATATTTTCCACGCCTGTATCAAATACTAAATCGTCTGATACCAAAAAAAAGCAAAAAGCTACTCGATTCGTCCTACCCAAGGACGATCAGCCAATGTCAGGAATTAAAGAAAAATCAATCGTGTTCAGTAAACATATTTCAACTAGTTTAGAAATATTCCCTACAAGGAGAATGAGTAAGGTATGTACTATGTAACTAATTTTACTCCTTTCTCATATTTTATATGTATTTTATGCAGTCAGGCGCATTCTACAGTCATTGGTGCTAATTTAAGTGTTCCATACCAATATTGATCCAACGGAACACTAATGTTGATCCACAGAACACTGTTGATCACACAACGGTGTCTGTCTGTCTGTCCTCCGTAACAGGTAGTTTTTCTAGTAATTTATGTTTTTTCAATAGAAAAATTTATCTTGTGGCAACGAATTCTTAAATCAATAAATGGTCGGAGACGCATCTGGGAGTTTTCGGGATTCACAAGCGTCTATAGGTTACGGTGTCTACTTATCATCAGGCCGGCCGTAAGCTTGTTTGCCATTGCCTGAGGTATAAGAGGTATATAAAGGTAGTTTCTTTCGCCGTTTCTTCTCGGCAGTGGTATTCTTTTGAGAAACGCTAGAAGATTTTTACTTGTAAACGTGCCGTTGCAGCCTGCTGGCAGGATAAGGTTAATTTATTTCAAAATAAATTGATAATGGTTTCGCCTAATTAATGTGTCTTGGTGTGGGTCACTCTTGGATAAGACTGGCTCAAGACTGGGACAAGTGGCGTACAAGAAGAGAAGCCTATGCTTAGCAGTGGGCGATTACAGGCTGAAAATGATGATGATGAATGTGTCAATTTCAGGGCGAAGGTAGTCGGTCACCGACAGACGTGTGCAAAACACCGCTGGCGACCGCGCAGACGCCGTACAGAACACCGAAGAGTGTGAGGCGCGGTAACCAGGTCTCTGACCAGAGGATCCTGGGGACTCCTGATTATTTGGCCCCTGAGCTTTTATTGAAGTAAGTCAACTCACGTCTGTTAAAATATAATGAAATGGATCTCGCATCTTTAGGCTGGTTTTCCACTAGAGCTATGCTACGCAGCTATGCTGCGAGGATGCGAAAGCTACGCTACAAAACTATGTGACCGTTTCCACTAATGCTATGCTACGTAGCTGCGCGAGGAAGATGCGCTATGAAGATGCGCAGTCGCGAGGTAGCTGTGCGAGGAAAATCTCTCACGCATCCGTAGCACGCATCCACAGCACGCATCCATAGCACGCATCCGCAGCTCGCATCTTTCCATATAAAAAACATAGCTTACCTGAACCCTTTTCCACCAGAGCTATGCTACGTGAACAAAGGAATGTGATTGGTGGATTTCAAACGCATTCATAGCAACGTAGCATAGCATAGCTCTAGTGGTAAACCAGCCTTAAGCTCGAATATAGCTCGACATGTTTCATACCGGTACACGGTTCTTAATCATGAGCTCTTACTGGCGGCAAGTTTAGCTTTAGTATGTTTTCGCAACCTGTTACCAGTGCGTGGTAACTACTGGGACTGGGATAAAATGTACTCGTACCGACTGTTTCCACTAAAGGTAGACTGCCTTTAGGCAGACCCATTATTTTCTGGTAACTTCACAGGTCACTATACTGCACTAACTTCCCAGCTGTTATAGTTCGGACACAACTCTAAGGCTAAATTCTGTCAAACGAACGCAAGCAAAACTAGACTTAGAGCTCCGACTGTAAGGTAGATTTTTGCTTGCGTTCATTTGACAGCACTTGGCCTTACAGTTTTGTACGAACTATACCATATATACATAATGGTGGTATAGTACGTTCAAAACTGTAACGCCAAGTGCTGTTAAATTAAGGCGCAGGGTAGGGCAAGGCCTTCCCCATACAAACTTTGTGCAGGTTTTATTCGTCGGTTTTGGCACTAACAAATATAATTATTTTTTTTGGTTGTAAATATTAGATATGCGAAGATCGTGATGTGAAAATTTTCAAATATTTCAAAAAAATTCAAAGCTAAAAAATTAAAAATAATAATAAAAAAAAAAATTACATCACGAAATAGCTATGAGAAAAATAAGCATACTGACCAAAAATCATAACTTTAATGCAAACACAAACGAAGTAAATCCTGCACAAAGTTTGTATGGAGAGAGCTTGCCCTACCCCTCCTCTTAAGGCAAGCAAAAATCTACCTTACAGTCAGAGCCCTTAGTCGTTTTTTGCTTGCGTTCGTTTGACAGAATTTGGCCTTAGCGTTTTGTACGAACTAACAGATGGGAATAACCTAACCTGATATCCCCAGACAGGGCCATGGACCGCAAGTGGACTGGTGGGCGCTGGGCGTGTGTCTGTACGAGTTCATGACCGGTGTACCGCCATTCAACGACGAAACCCCACAAGCTGTGTTCAAGAACATTTTGTCCAGAAGTAAGTCTGAACATCTATTTTTCTCAAAAATGGCCCGCAAATTGGACGTTACTCATTATATATTTTAAAGTAAAATGCATAGTTTAAATTCATATAATATAATATCGATCGATTCAAATATCGCATCCGAGAACCTAGAATTCCATTTACAGTAATCCCCATTTGTAATAATAGACTCATAGTTTGTTGAATAGTAATAATACTCTTTTTTTCTGTAAAAAAGAATTAAGTTTTATTGTAGATCTCGAATGGCCCGAAGGCGACGAAGCTTTATCGGAAGAGGCGGTAGGGGCCGTGGAAGCGCTCCTCACCATGGAACCCACAGACCGGCCAGCAGCCACCGCGGTTAAAAAAATGCCGCTATTTAGGAGCGTGGACTGGGAAAACCAGCTCAATGCAGAACCCCCGTTCGTACCTACACTCGATGACTTATATGATACTGGATATTTTCAAGGTAAACTGCTCATTTAGGTTATGCGTTTGTTAACTTCTGTGGCGTATTTCGGCGAAACGTTATGGGCGTATTTTTTTATTTATTTTGAACGTGTCTCATTTTCATTTAGCATAGGGCCCTTACGAGTGTCAAAGTCCCGGCCGTGCTAGAGCCGGTCGGTCTAGCGAGAGACGACGGTAAGAGGTCCGACGGCATGACACTGGTGCCTTGGAGAATGGGTCGGCCTCTGGTCTGGGATGCAACCTGTGTTGATACCCTTGCGCCGTCCCATCTCTCAGGCACCACAAAGAATGCTGGCTCTGCCGCAACTTCGGCTGAGGACCTCAAACGCCGTAAATATGCCTCACTTGGCAGTGGGTACATATTTGAGGCGTTTGGGGTCGAAACGCTGGGACCGTGAGGCCCAAGTGCGCGCCGACTTTATAAAGATTTGTCGGCGCGCCTGGTAGACGCATCCGGTGACCAGAAGGCTGGCCAATATTTCGCTCAGCGAATAAGCATTGCCATCCAGCGTGGCAATGCAGACAGCCTTCTGGGCACACTGCCCATTGACGGCGATTTGGGCCAAATTTATTTTTTGTAGTTTTATTTTTTATTTTATTTTATACTTTGTAAATATGTAGTCTATTAAGTTTGTTATTGTAGCTAATTTATCTTCTTTATATTAATAAAATAAATTCCTCTTTAGCATTAGCTTTTTGATAAAGAAAAAATGTTGGACAAGAGCAATCCCATATTTCACAAAAAAAACCCATGTGAAATCCTGCATAGTTAGGTAGTTACAGTCCGCCTTATAAGTCACTTGACAGTTTGGGACTTTGTCGCTTTCTTTCCGGTTGGAATTCTTTATTATCGCCCGTGGTAAATACAAAATTTTATGACACCCCCTGGCCAGGAAGTGGGATTTTTCGCGCGCGGAGCGTGCGATAATGGCCACTTTATTGCCAGGTGTGACATAAAAACACATTGAACCGACACGGTGTCAAGGTGATAAGCCGTTGTGAGGCCTACCGTACATCTTCGAAGAAATTCAAAGATGTGAAGTAACCTCGTTTGCTCTAGAACTACAGTCTTTCTCCTTTTTATTATATATTTATTTCTCCTTGCTCATCTAAGTGATGAGTCATGAAGATGATGAATTGATGATGGACCATATATTCTGTCTATGCAGGTATAGGTAAAGGATGGTGAATTTATGTAAATGTGCATTTACTTGTATACCTAGTTAATGTAAATATTGTTTTGTTTCAGCTCGCAACATCTTACAGCAACTGCATGTGTCTAACTTCGATATGTGATCCGTGCCGGTCTAACGCGATTTGGTACCTAAAAAATTAAGGACTTTATCATTATTGTTATACAAAAACATTCAAATCTGAATAAGTGCTACGAGTAAATACAAAATCTATTTTTAAAAGATATCAACTGCTGCTGTTTCTGGTAAGTTTTATAAAAGTAAGTTAGTAATCCGTGGTTTATATCAAAAGTCTCGGTTGTACCTGTTTAGGTTTATTTATTTTTTGAAAGGCACAACATGGCTACTTTATCAATAAAAATGTCATAGTGGAAGTATTCACGTATACATGGGCTTGCACCCCAGTAGTTGAAAGTGTATGGTAGAAAAGTGTTAACATTTGTAGAATAATCTCATTTTTATTAATAATTTAATGTAATATCCCTAGTTAGTTCATTAATTAAGACTGATATTTGAGCTGTGTATTATTATTTACTTTTAAGGCGTAGATTTCGATGCATTATTAGTAATTTGTTGTACAAATATAAACATTGTTAAACCTTATTTAAATAGGGTAATATAAATAAAACTAATGTATTATGGAAAAATATCTTATTATTATCTAAATTAAATTACAAAATTGGCACAATTTTTACAAATTAAATGCGCTAGGGTATTCTGCCCTGATACATACGTAAAATAATACAATACCTACATACCAATTTATTAAGAAAGGCAAGATTTCGGTTGTCTTTCTCAAACAATTGATAAACCCAATGTTTAACCAAATGGAAATTACAGAAGCATAAACGTAGGCGGCCAAAAACGCGTAGAAGAGATATTCAACCTTATTTTATAATAATTTATGAAATGAGGGTTTTAAAGTAAGCGTTTTGATAGGTCTCCTGTCGTCACCTATCTCAGTGCTACCACGTTAAAAACCCAGTTACCAGTCCATCTACCAGGCACTTCACAGTGATGCGATCTAGTTGACATAGTAGAAAACCCTCATTGCCCTATCGTTCTACTTGGAGTTCTTCTGTATCCACGGCAGGAATGCCGTGACGCGCGTGTAGACGCCAGGGTAGTGTCCCTTGCCGCAGCCGATGCCCCACGAGACGACGCCCACCTGTGTCCAGCGCCCGCCCTCGTTCACCATCAGGGGGCCTCCGCTGTCACCCTGTATGACACAAACGATACGTCATTAGCAGGGATCGGTTATTGGGGCGATATTTACATACACTTTGATGCGGCGTTGATGTTGAGTTATATGGAGGCGGACTCAATTAATTTTTACGAGTAAAATTTCCGTGATGTGTAAATTAACTAATTAGCCTTAAGTAAACCCATATTACAAAACCATAGCTAGTTGACAGTAATGTTGCGACCTGCTGAAAGCTCTGCTGAGCTAAGATGTAACATTTTACTAGGTATAGCTCGGACACAATTCTAAGCCTAAATTCTGTCAAACGAACGCATTCAAAACTAGACTTAGAGCTCTGACTGTAAGGTAGATTTTTGCTTGCGTTAATTGGACGAACTATACTAATATTGCTAATAAGACCCGAGTTATCCCAACTTGCAACACTAGTTGACAGGCAACGGCGGATAACTTTGTATCGGCGTTTGTTCGTAACGTGCAGCGCGTACTGTTTTTGGTTTCATAACTTATAGGTAGGGTTGCACCAAACCGCGCCATGTTTATCGTTGATCGGTCTGTAATCGTAACTTTGTGCAACCCGCCCTTAGTCTGCTACTTGAATCTCAGGCTCCTGCAAACTTAAATAACCAAGATGGTTTGGTCACTTACACTGCAAGAGTCCATGTTCGCTTTGCCGGCGCAGAGCATGTGTTCGACGATACCTCCGGGTGCCGCTGCGCCGTACTTCAGCCGGCACTCCTGGTTGGTCCAAATCGGGATCGATACCTCTTGTAGGACAGCCGGTTGCGGGCCAGCTATGAAATAATTATTCATTAATAAAGTATTAATAGGGTTGTACTTTGTTTCGCAAATAGAAGTTTCATAGAATGTATTGTTTCGCAGAATGTTAATTTCATAGAAAACACATTTTTTTCAAAAGGGTTGCAGTTTTAACCTAACCTAATTTTCTGGTATATCTACATAAATGGATTTTACACAACAGAGTTTTTTAGTTTCTGAAAAAAAGTTTCTATGAAATGAAAATTCTGAGAAACAATACATTATATGAAACATTATTTTTCAAAACAGGGGACACCGTAGGTAATAGTAGATAATAGATGTATCGATCCTGTATCGACACGCTTTCATCACACTTTGAAGGTTCAATACGAATGCTTAGTTTATTCACAATAGACTCTTCGTTAGAAGTTTTCATTGAATGAAGTCAATAAAGTATGTGGTAATTGTTTACCTTCACGCAAACTGCCCCATCCAATAACAGTAGCAAGTTGACCCGAGTAGGCGCGGCTGCCTGAAGGAAGGCATATAGGTCGACTGTTCTTCGTGATGGGCACCGGTTGATCCAGAGTCAATATGGCCACGTCGTTGTACTGAAAGAATACAACATTTGAGACTTGGAAATTTAAAATTGCACGCCACTAGCGTAGGCTTGTGTTTGCCTTCAGCTCGGGTAATATTTTTCTAGACCCACCACCAAAATTAACTAACTCAATCCCAGATTTAGTGGGAAAAAATAATTTGAAAACAATGTGACGAGTGACTAGGTATCACTAGGGCGGCGTCAAACATCTCAGATGGGCTAGCAAACTTGCTGCCAAGTCTTATCTCGCGCGACATAGCGATTCCTATCTCGCTCGAACTGTGTGAATTAGAAAGAGGAGGGTAGATTTTTCTCTACTCGCGTCGCAGCTAGAGTTGTGCTAGCCCCGCAGGCCTGCAAGCTGAAGCCATGGACGTTGTGGTTGTGAGGCACGATTTACGTAATTTACTGTGGGGGTCAAGAGGTTAAGTCCTTACCAAAGTGCGCATGTCGAACCCGCGATGCCGCACCACGCGCTTGATCTTCCTCTCGATGTGCTGAGTCTCGGTGTTGGTGTGGATGTTGTGGTCGGCGATGCGAGCCGTGAGGCGCGCCACGTCCCAGGATGTCATGCTGGACAGGGAAGGGTTATTTTATTTGTCATTTTATATAGCTCATTTTCATTCAGGGTCATCCCAGGGTTTCTTTTTCAATCGACTCGGAATTCCTATTCCATAGATATGTTTCCTACGGCTACAGTGATGATATCTCTGTGAGTTGGTGGTAAAACATTCCTATTTTTTTTTTCCAAGCAGACAACCTCATCATTTGTTACTTATTGTATTCCAACAGGCGTCATTTTGCGCGATATCGAATTCCCAGTGACTCAGAAGCACGCGCGTCCTATTATTGTAAGTGAGTTCTTAGAGATATTGCACACGAGGATATAACTGCGATAGTTCATATGATAGTGTACGTACTGGGCCACACAGTGCGCCGCCGACAGTACGTGCCTGTCGTCGATCAGCGAGCCGCCGCAGAACTGGCGGCCTCCGTTGAACAGCGCCACGATCCACGGCCACTCGTTCAAGCCGGCGTTCTCACCGCCCACAATGCGCTCGTCTTGGAGGGCGTCGTAAAACTGAAAGAGCAGAATGTAATACATTGAATGTAATTTTGAATACATTGCGGGATGCGGGATACCGAGGTGAGACGAGGACGATAAAACCCCGCGATGTACAGTCACGAACCGGGATTGTTGAGCTACTTGCCTCTATATTCGTACATGATATCGGGTGTCAACGGTCATTCATTACACAGCTAAATTACGGACAGTGGCAAGTGGCTCAACAATCCCGGTTCGCGACTGTCATCATCATCATCTTAAGAGCCGAGCTCTTGTCGGTGCAGCTTGATGCAGTTCTCTCCATCTAGGCTTAAGTTTATTAGTTGCAGCTTTTATGTCTCTGGAGGACATAAAAGCTGCAACTAATAAACTTAAGCCTAGAAGCGCTGTTGGTCCCGATAACGTGCCTCCTTACATTATAAAAGCCGGAATAGAATTCCTAGTTCATCCTATTCATCACATTTTCACCCTCATTCTAAATACTAGTAAATACCCAACTCAGTGGAAAATATCTCGAGTAAAGCCTATACCAAAGTCTAGAGATTCCTCAAAAGCCGAAAACTACCGTCCTATTGCCATTTTATCTTGCTTATCCAAAATGTTTGAATCCATCTTGCATCAGAAAATCACTGCTCAAGTAAGTCCGTACCTAAGCGATTGTCAGCATGGTTTTCGTGCGCGGCGGTCAGTCAACAGTAACTTACTTTCCCTTACTGATTTAATATCCCGATATTTAGACCAAGGTTCTCAAGTTGATGTTGTATATTTTGATTTTCAAAAGGCTTTCGACCGCGTTGATAACGATATTCTCCTGGAAAAACTCATCACTATTGGATTCACCCCGAAACTGCTCCGGCTAGTTGCTAACTATCTCAGGGATCGGCAACAATTCGTTCGCCACGGTTGCTATATTTCCCCACCTTACCACACCCGTTCTGGATTAAGCCAGGGCTCTATCCTGGGACCACTGTTTTTCACTCTGATGATTAACGACCTTGAGACCGTTATTCAGCACTCCCACTGTTTACTCTACGCAGACGATCTTAAGCTAGTACGTGGTGTAAATGGTTTTGCCGACTGTCTCCTATTACAGGAAGATATGGATGCAGTGCTCAAATGGAGTAAAACTAACAAATTACTTTTCAATACTTCAAAATGCAATAGTATGACTTTTTCCCGTACTCGCTCACCTCTACACAATATATATTTATTAGACAATAGTCCAGTCGCTCGCGTGAACTCTATTAAAGATCTTGGCGTAATATTTGATGAAAAACTTACCTTCAACGAACATATCCAATCGCTTGCGAAGGAATCTTATAAAAGGCTAGGATTTATCATTCGAAATGCAAAGGACTTCCGTGATCCCAAAGTGCTACAGTTACTCTATACAGCTTTAGTCAGAAGCAAAATTGAATCAGCGTCAATAATCTGGAACCCACATGAGAAATCGTATATTCTTCTTTTAGAGAAAGTACAAAAAGCTTTTCTCCGCTTTCTCTACAAGAAAACCTACGGTTTCTTTCCCTTTCTTTACCCTACTAAATACCTACTTGGAATGTTAGGTTACAACTCCCTGGAGGTCCGGCGCAACATCGAACTTTTGACCACTGCTTGTCGGCTTATGAGAGGGGAATCCGATTGCCTTGACTTAGTCTCTAGAATGTGCTCTATGTATGTTCCCGATAAATACCTCCGCGGTCGCAGCCACCGTCTCCTGGCGGAGGAGGCGGCTCGCACGGCGGCGCACGAGCACTCGCCAATTGTCAGCGCGCAAGTGCTGCTTAACAAAGTTATTGCACATACACCAGATTGTGATTTATTTGCCTATAAGTGGTACAAACTTCTCCCTTTATTTAAGAAATTCTGTGAATTTCAGTTTTAAATGTTACCTATTAGTCTCTTTTTGCTTTGTATATAGTTTTTTATATTTATGTACTTAAATAGTTTTAAGTTTACCAGCGCTTTGGCGTATGCTGTTATGCTGATAAATGTATTTTGTAAATAAATAAATAAATAAATAAATAAATCTTTGTCGGTCCGAGGCCAGCTTCTTGACGTCCTGATACGACACGACGTCCACATCCTTTATCTGGTTCATATGACTTTTCCTTGGTCTTCCTCTTTCGCGACTGTACCTAATGAAAATCGCAGGCAAGTTCTAGGACCGTGTAAATTGGGCGTTAACACAGATATCGGTTCAAGCTGAATTGTGTTGAATATAGCGCCTGCCTCGCGGTTTAGAACCCGCACGCTTCTTACCCTCGCACTTGAAGCGATCCCATATACCCCACCCTTATCTTGCACCGCGGCTTCATCGTTTTGTAATCCAAAGAATATGATACTCACTTTAGTCTCATCATAGTGTTGGTAGGTATTATTGCCATCCCCTATAGGGAAACTGAGTTTTATTTGTACAAAGGTATGTTCGTACCCGATATCTGTTCTTCATGCCACACGATCCGTCGGCGGCCGGCGCAGTTGTTGGTCTGGTCGGCTGTGTGGGGTATGCGGGCGGCCAGGACTGTGAACAATCTCAATATTTATGTATCCAGGCATACTAGTTACTCGTAATATTATTACGGTAAGTACAAGATTAAAGCTGAAACATTATTGCTTGACATTTTCTCGATAGAAGAAGTATAAAAAGTCGAATCTCTATTTTCTTTTTTTTAATCAGTATTAGGAGATATGAATAGGTATAACATCACAAAGAACAATTAACCCGTCCTCTTCCAGCCAAAAACACAAAACAATCTTTTGTTATCCGGCCGGGGATCCCAGTCACCGGTAGCCAACGGCTTAATACTAATATTATATTTATTGAAATTTCTCCAAAGAAGCCATGTCCGAAGAGAAATACGTCTCGTTTCCTCGTGCGCCGAAGACGTGTGTGTGGCACTTACACGAGAGGCGTGGTTTAGAGAATCGAGGCATCCCCTTGCACTGGCGCGTAGGAAAAACATATGCCAAAGCTAGCAGTGTTTGTTACCTGTTTAGTCGTTGATGGGGTGGACGTAGGGGGTCTTGTGGCCCACGTAGTCTGTGTTGGGTTTCCTGCAACTAATTTAAAAACAAGATCAATGTCAAATTAATTTTTCAAACATACCTACCAGTGGCGGAGCGTCAAAATTATTCTTAGGGAAGCCGGAATTAATTTGCTTCTTATTCTTCATGAGCCGTAGTAAAAGAACAGGACTGGCTGAAAATTAGGCAAGCCGGTGGGAATCGAGTTGTATGAACGCTCCGCCACTGATACCTACCTACCTACCTAGTTACAATTCGTGAAAGAATGTAAGAGTTTCGAGAATTTTGAGATTGTTAGACGAGCATGTTATAAACAATTCTGGCTGCTCATTTAGCTCTTTAATTTTCTCAAAAAATGCCAGGAAAATGAAAGTTATGTTTATAAATATAATATTCACCGATTGATGGCGGATGGGTAGGCGCCGCATGGTCGGGCGGGTGCGTAGGCAGTGGTGGGATAGTTGGCGGCCACTGTGCGGGGATCTGGCGCACGTTGGCCGCATCGAATTGCCATTGTGGCGCGAAGGCTGCCATTCCTCCGGGGAACCTTTACACAAGACCAAGATTAGAAATGGTACTGGGAGCACGACAGGTTTTCAAACGGAGCAAGAGCACACAAGTAGGTGCAGGCCTTCGTTGCCGTAGTTTATTCAGATGCTGATGACCGTGCACCAGCACACCATTTATGAAGCGCCCATATTACTATGGCCAGGGGGTCTCACTCCGTCAGTTCACCGCGCCGCTGCAAGTACATCCTTAGGTGGCCTATTCAGTGGCAGCCGCGCATTGCTACTGGACGGTTGCGTCGTCGCGTCATACGCTTGGTGTGGTCAAAGTTTGTTAATAAATTGGGGATTTGAACAGTGAGACTTCTGTACGTACTAGGTACTATTACTTATTCTGTGCTATGGGCTCGATTACACATACACACAGCTTCATTGTCTTTTGGCTCTTATTCTATCGAAGATTGGACGACATCATGTCGATTCTTATTTAACGAAATTCACAGAACAGCCCCCCCGAGTGTAGCAAATGAACCCGGTCACGCAGATTACTGACCAGGAGTGTTATCTGCGCTCTCTACTCTCCTCCCTACACATAGCTACTTCAATCCTTAAAATACGCTTCAACTAGTTGGGCTGTCATCATTTACATCATTATCATATCAGCCGAGCCGAAAGACGTCCACTGCTGGACATAGGCCTCCCCCACACTTCCCAAAGTAACAATCCGCACCAAATTCCCCTGCAGTGCAGTGACTTCTAGTGCACTTGCAGATTCCGCGCCCGCCCTGTCCTGTTCATCCGGTGGAGCCATAGGAGGTGAAATCACCGATTCTCTCCGGAAAGAGAGTATCAACTACTCGATCTAGAAGCTGAGCCGGGAGAGTCTGTGTCAGCGGGCCCGCGGCGAAGTCCCCCACAGAGTGCCACAATGACCGGTCCTGCGCCACCCCTTCCGCGACCTTTACCAGGTCATCACGTGGAAGGTGCGCCTGGGCTGAGTTGGGCTGTACTCACGCTTGATACGCCAGAGGCGGCATCTGAGCCGGCACCTGTGGCAGCATTCCTAGCCGCTGAACGTCGGGTTCCTGCTGCGGCGGCGTGCCCACCGGCTCGGTGCAACACACTCCGAACACCTGCGATGAAATGCTATGCTGAACCAGATTCAAAACAAGATTTTTATATGACTGTGGCTTTATTTATACAGGCTGACATTTTATTGACCGTTCATAATTTTCCCAGGCATTAGGTATCAGTAAAAGATGCCATTTCTGTTAGAGAAAACATAGGTAGGTAAAATTTTCACAATAAATTTTGCTGTCCGAATAAAACGTGTGGATAATCGGGAGCTGAGCGACGTTCGGGGTTAGCGGTGCGGGGGGCAGCGCGCTAGTGCAGCGCAGTATCCAGTATCCACGAATGGATGTGTTTCTCAATATTTTAGTACTGAAAGAAAACACGCGTATTTTTATTTTTCGCCAATGAAACTACTGTGAAAATTTGAACGGTCAATAAAATTTCAGCCTGTAGATCGGGCCTAATTAAAGCGATAGGAGTGCGCGGTTGGAGAGTCGCCCAGGGAAAATCCAGGGGGACACCTCCGACACGACAACGCGGGCGGTTATTCAAAGCACGAGGTCTTCACGCATAGGTTAGTATATGTCTATACATAGCGTGGCATTTGTGTCCGGGATTAATTCTGGGATATACAATGTCGTTACGTAGGAGTAGGTATAGTGCGAGTCATCGACGAAGGCGCGCCGCTCCAAAGTCCAATCCTTACAATTGCGCATAGATTAGTATGAGATTCGCTGTGGAGGGGCGCGTCGTCGTGAATGACCCGCACTATATATACCTATAGGATTATTGTGTAAAATTAAATACAGTCGTAATAATCGTGATGAAACTTAAGATATGTTTTGCTACGTGGTACGATGTGATGTGATTCTTCCTTTGCTTACTTTTTATGTTAACTACCTAGCACGCTCGTTATAAAAGTAATATCATCTTATATTACCACGGGAAACGTTTTTCAAGTCAGCTCAATTTACAATTTCTGGCTTGGAAATAAAATACTTACGCTTAAATATTCGAAAGATTTTATCAAAGTATTAAATAAGATTAATATTGGCATATAGGTAGATACTCGTAGGTAAGGTAACTGCTAAATGTATAACTGATTACCGTAACTTATTAACATACAGAGTATCGTGTCATCCTAGTAGGTCAACAGCTTTTAAACGACAACGTAATTACACTAGAAATGCTCAATGTACATTACCATTGCGGCCGTTCCATGGCTGACGTTAATGCCTTACCAGGTTTATGAGCTTGCCTTTCAGCATGCATACGCATTCCATCAATCTTCCATGTGCTCATTACTTATTCGAACAAACAGACGAAGTTTTCTTGTTGGTTAGCATTCTGTTAAGATCAGAAATTATCTGCCCGGACAAAACTACATAATTTAATGGAACTTTATTGACCGAGCGAAACGATGGTCTCCGCTTCGACACAATGCTTTCGAGTATGTCCGGATTTCCGAATTCCGGTTGTTCTCGTCTCGTTACCTACAGTTCGCATTTCTTAACCGATTCTCGTGAAATTTTGTGAGCAGGGTCGATAATTAGGTACATAAATAGTTTTTTTTGTTGAGTCACTTTTTGGAAATTTATTAAAATCTACAGCTCACAGAGCCACTAGTTTATTAATGTTACATGTTTCATCAGATTATCTGCGAATTGATACTGGAATGGAATTGATTCTCATAGCATCGTATGTTTAAAATTAAAATATTACGTAGGTATAAGTAGGTACCTATAGTAGAGAAAGTCCATCACGTTTTGACTTTATTGCAATACAGTTAAAGTTTAACTGAAAAACTCTTTAGTCCGCGATTTGTAGATACCTTGTTTAGGAGCCGGTCTTACATTGGTTATTGTTTCAGATAGGTACTCATATTGGCAATGCAACATGTCAACAGTCACTACTGCTCGCTACTCATTTTCCCACTGTTCGTCTAAACTTACATTTCACAAGAAAATGGCTTGGGTAAATATGTATCGCAATCGAATTGGTTATGCGTTATCGTACAACTATACGTACCTAAATATATCTACATTCCGGGATCATGGTTACTATATTAGCATTTAAAGTTAAGGCCGGGTTTTACCACTTTTGAGTTTTTGAAAACCATTTGAGACAGAATATAGTGTCTTAAATTCTAAAAAAATATATCACCACGCCACAACACCATGTCGAACGATATTCGACGATAAAGACGTGAGTAACCCGTTTATTATATTTTAATATGTATTTCAAAAAATATATGTGTTACATACCTAAGGATCTTGTCTAGTCAAAATCGTAGTCAGTTACACCAACTGAATTCCACTCGTTAGTTAGAAATAAACCGTAAAGTTACCCCTTTTTGGAATGTTTTTTTTTCAATATCTATTACGGCTATCTATATTGCTGATATTTTATATTTAATTTTTTTACTCAATTAAAGACCCTAAATAGTTATATACAAATTCGTAGGGTTTGCTTTGATAAAATGATTGGCTTAATGACTATGTTTAAATGTTTACGAAAACTACGCGCAGAGCTTCAGAGCGGGATATTTGCAATGGGGTTACCTCCCCTTAATACCAATCTAATTTTCAGACGAACCTCCATGTTATCAGCGCTGATGTAGCTGCAAGTGTCATAGTGGCCCATGACCCAGCCATTGGACCCGGAGAGGTCGGCGACCTTCAGCAGCGGGTAGCAGTCGCGAAAGCTCTTGCATGTGCCCCGCTTGCCCAGCGTCGTCTCGCACTCCAAGCCGAATGCGCCTTCGGGTTGCACCTGGGATAAATTCAATTCAGGTCAGGAATTACATGTATATGGTCAACAAATTTGATTTCTGGGACACTTCGTACCTTGCCCTGTGTGGCAGTCTCTGAGTGAGATATTTTCATATTGATTTTCACTGTGACAAGGTATGAAGACTATGAAGTGGCCCATAAATCAAAATAGTTGACCGTACCTTTGGTTGAAAAAACCTTTTCAATAGGTCATGTGAAACTGAACCTTATGTCATAAATATTTAGATTAAATTCCCCTACGGAACAACTTTTTTCTAAAGCCCGAAGAGTCTGAGAAATGTCTTCGAGGACTCTCCATACTTGTAGTCAAGACCATATTGTTTGCGTAACGTAGGTTACCTACTCATCCAAAATAGCGGATCTGTCAGTTCATAAGATATGTAAATGTACCTAACTACCTAACGAGAATTAGCAATCTCATCGTTTTATAAAAAACAAAGACTAAATTAGATCACGATCCCCATTGCAATTCGCCACAGCGCAGGTAAATATTTTTAACAAAAAATTATATCGATCGGGATAAAAATAACCAGTAAAGGTCAAAATGACGATTTTATTTAATAGATAGCAATTATTTTTGGCCATTAATTTTTAAAAGAGAAATTAAAATGATGTTTAGTATCTGGCGCTGTTGATCTAAGTAGTCTGAGTACCATATTTTTTTAAATTAATTAGTGTTCCGTACCTGAAAGGTCAAAACGGAACCCTATTGTTGTCACTCACGCGTCCGTCCGTCCGTCGTCTGTTGTGTTACACATATTCATCTTACCTGTCTCAGCAAAAGCAGTTGTTTTCCATCGCGAGTGCTGTTTGAGACGTCACGCTTTACCCGTGTCACTGGTACTGAAACAAGATTTCAAAGACATATAATTTACAAAAGATTAATTATATGGAATTATTTTATATAACAGAGATGTTTAGGTCTCGAATAATAAAGTAGGTGTGTAAAATAAATTAACCGCAAGGACCCGTACGAATCTGCCTAAATTAAGGTTTTTGAAAACTGCGGTGGGCGTCAATAATCTGCGAGATATTTCGTATCGCTGCCTAACGGTTTGCTTTTTATTGAGATATTTTGTACCGACGTTGGAGTCATGCCATTCAAACTGCGCCCACATTATGTGTGTGGCATGTTTAATTCGGTTTCTACAACGGGTACACTCACTGGTTCATACGGAGTTGCCGCCATGAGAGATCTTGCGAGGAAATATGTTACTGTAGAAATTTAGAAACTATGTATGTAATTCCTTTGTTACTTACCTAGAAAGATAATTGGGTGGTACTGATACCTATCTATCCAGGCGGTTAACGCGGTGGTCTAGCATCTTTAAATGTCACCACACGTGGCCTTGAGCACGTTTTTAAATTACGATCACATTATCTAGTGGAGATACGCTACTTGCGACCTAAGTCCCAGGTAATTAAACTTGATTTCCTATGACTGCTCGACGAGAAATAACTAGCCCTAAAGGCCAACATATAAAAAAACATGTCATACAAAAATGTGGTTTAAAGTTATAGATTTACAGACTATTTTAAAATCACGTGTACTTGCTTGGATCCCTAGAACCGGCTGATCCGAACGGTCAACAGACACCTTGAACTTGATGAAATTGGAGCAGCGGAACTTATTTTCTGTCCGGTATTCGGGGGCTTTAGATAAATAACAATATACCTAGTTAAATCTGTTCTGTTTTCTTATATATAACAATCCTACCTAATATGCATAATTAGATTGTCTTGGTTTTCATTTTTCAATGAGGTATCGCACGTTTTATCGATGGCCATAAAAAAAACAAACCATAAAACACTAACAAAAAAATAATTTAGCTCAACAACCATTTGTCTTGCAAAATATTCACGGTTTAGGCAACAAACACAGTTAATTAGAGTATTACACTAATTAATTGATGTAAGTTCTTAAAGGGACTTCATTTGGTCTGCATATTTTGCATTTTGCATTTAGTTTATAATTATTAACAAGCTGGTTGACATTGAAATAGACGAGACATACAATTGTTCTTAGGATTCCGGGTTCACCGGCCTAATGCAATAAAATGTCAGGACCATGTATTCGAATGTGTGATCTGTCGGATCTAATTAATGAACTTGTGTTGGAGCAAAAAGTTGTGCCTTCGCAGAATCGATGGTGAGGATTCGCCGATTGATGTGGGCGGTGGAAATTTGCATTGAATCGATCTTTAGCCATCATCCGAATAATGACTTGTGGACATGCCCATAGGTTGATGACCAGGGCCCCATTTAAAAGGTACATTTTATAAAGGCACTGAAAAAACTTGTACCCTGTACTTAGTGGGCAAATGTCAGTTACCTTTTAACAGTCGTGGTCGTTTTCGCATGTGAAATTCCAAAGATTGAGTCTACGTATTAAAAAGTTACCCAGCCCGTAAAAGAACTCCGGTGTTTACGACTTACAAACGCATTATGGTAATATGGACCTAATAGATTTGTTCACAGGTATTCTATTAATAAATTAACATAAGTTAGAATACAATTTCCGATTGTATATTGAAACGTGGATAGTTTTTATAGAACGGCCTCACGAGTTTATTTGGGAGATGAGCAGATGAGTTTAGGTACGAGTAGGCTTTTGCTTTGCGCATTTGCGCGCTTTGCAATTATAATTTTTATTAATGTTTATATTGATTAAGGTTAAGTGTCAGTCATATTATGATTGGAATTAGTCAGTATTAGTTTTCGCCGAGGCCGGACATCTCAGTTGCAAATTTTAACTTTCTCTAGCCTCGAAACCTCATACTCGTACGTCTCGCATTGTTTTGAGTGCGCGCCGTACAATGGCTCACTAGCCATGTCCTTTCTTCGCGTGAGTAACGTAAACAAACATTTACTACTGTTAAACCTATATATGGAAATTCAGCGTTAACATATATCATATTTTTTTTAATGATTTCTATATAAGTATTTGTAATTAAATACGTATCTACACATGCCCTTTTAAATAGTCTAGTGCCGACTTTTGAATAAGTAAGTAAATATTTACCTACGTATTACCTACAATAATTGTATTAAGGGCCGATTTTTCATTCCCCAGATAAAGTATCTGTCAGATAAATGTTAGCTCTATCTTTTTCTTTAATTTGACTTAATTTTTAGCGACGGATAATTTTATCTGAGGATTGAAAAATCGGCCCTAAATGAATATAAAATTACTTACCATTTATGATAACCGCGTCGTCCGTGTAAATCGCGCCGTCCGTTTCAGAAAATCCGTTAAAGCCGCCGGAAACACTTTCGCAGATCAGGCATAGGAAGGCCAGGCAGAAGGCCCCTAATTTATTCCTTAGCCGCATTTTTTGTACACAAATCCTGCCGCGGAACCATACACTGAAAAATCTATCAATATATATCGATGAGGGATCCGCGCGCGAAGACCGTACGGCCCACGAGGAGTCTCTTTGCAAAATGCTTGGGCCCGTTGCCACTGCGCCTTTATAATATTTTTGCACGGACGCTCTACATAAAAAGTTGAAGAGATAACAGAGCTTTTCCTCCTCCTTTTGTGAAGCTTGACATTTGAGGCGGACAATGAGCCGATGAGCTTTGTAAATTATGACAACCATTAGGTTCGGTGCACTTAAGATGGATTATGCCTTTAAGGATAATAATTCGATGTGTGTGTTCATGGTATCGCAAGTAGAGTGATGATTTCCGTTAGGTACTCGTAAGTTAGGAATAATGTGAATCAAAAATATTTAAATAAAGTTAAAAATAAATTAGAAGACACGCGCCAACAGAATACGATTTCGAACAGCTTCAAATAATTTATATATCTAATCTAATATGTTTACTTAAACGATCAATGCTTGTATGTATGTTTATTTATTTATTTCGGGGGTCTCGGAAACGGGTCTAAGGATCTCATTCCCGGGAAAACTAGGTTTCTCCGGAAAAAACACAAAAACGCTCAGCAAAACTCTCAGGTACAGTAAATAATTTAGTTAGTGAAGGGGAGAAATTGCCACTAATGTAGATTAGATTGTGTTAAGTACTAGGGAAGGGAACAGCACAATGCAATATTTCATCGATGGCGTGTTGACTCCCGAACGAAGCGAAGGAACATGGAATCCTGAGGGTAGAGGGATTACGATAAGGATTATTTCCGTCTTGGGCGTAAACGTAATTGAATCCCTCGCTACGCTCAGGTTTCTATTGAAGAATCTTTCGCTTCACTCAGGATTCAATATACCGCCCTCGCCATAAATATATCATTTTGCTTCCTTGAGACACAACCTAATATTAGAGGAGAGGGATCTCCTCTCCCTGTCAACAAAGCAGAAATCAAAGATTTAAAAAATCAATATGAAGAGGGAGCAAATCCGAGTTTTGTTCCCTCTAAAACGGGCTAGAAAAGCCTTTTTTTCGAATAGGAGATGGGAAAAATTCATTTACCCTTCGTCACTTTGACATCCATCTTTGTGAGCTAGGGGCAAAACACATTTTAGCTGGAGGTTTCCCCTGGATTTTCCCCAGGCCACTCTCCAACGGCGCACTCCTTTTTTTTATAGTCACAGGTTAAAAAAAAAAACAATTTGACTAGCAGATGTTGTTCGTTAAGTTGTAGAAATAACTTAATTATCGATTCTAAACTGACCTATTATTTACATCAGACCATTAATAGGTAAAGCGGAAATCACAGCAAACCTGTTCCTAGAAACATCAGAAGTTCTGTTGCACTTTTACTTCCACGATTACTTCTAATTAATTTGATACAGATAATTTATATCATTATTATTCATTATGTGCTAAAATCCAAAAACCAACAATCATTTACTTAAGTGTTTAGATGAATTACCTCGTTAATTCCTTTTGAGACAGTCCTACTTAATCCTCCGTGCTTTCCTGGCATACGAATATTCATGCGGACTGTACCACTTTATTTTTAAAACGTTCTCACGGTATGTGCAGTCAATGAACTTCGAAAAGATTTTGTTAGGTGTATGCTAAAAAAATACAATGTTCGAAGCAGGTACCAAACAATAATAAGGATTTATATTAGCGTCCAGTGTCTCAAATCAGGTTATTAAGGATAATAGTATAATTATAAATGCAAGATCGATTTAAGAAATTTTGACGTTTAAACTCAGAATGAGTTCTTATTCCAGTTCGATAATTTGCAATTTGATCGAACTGGAATAATGCCATGGGCGAAGAACATTTTCAAATTTGAATGAATATCAGTGCCAATTGAGTCTGCAGGATTTTAGGTAAGATCGTTTTTGAAATATATATTTCATTTGATCAGGAAAAATACGGAGAAGTTAACTGTAATGGCGGAGTAATAAAAATTAACTCAACCTATTCCACGTTACTAGTACGGTCTGATGGCACTTTATCGACGAGATTTATCAGGCTGCATTGAAAACTTAAGTTTGCGAATCGTTTCAGGTTTTAAAAACAGAACTTAGATTTTCTTAACGAAGTCTTTTGATGTACGTACATTCAAAATTGCGTCTCAAAAATTTAGCCATTCTGTCCGTTTTCATAAAAAAAAAACATGGACACATTACAGAAAAATCCTGCCCGCAAGATCCATTGATCGTCTTCTTCACATTATTAAGGCCGGATATTACCACTTTTGAGTTTCTAAAAACCATCTGAGACATAGAATATATCATATATCATATACTTAGTTGAATAAATGTCTTTATTATTATTATTATTATTATAGTCTTAAAATCTAAAAAAAATATATGTGTTACATAAGGATCTTGTCTAGTCAAAATCGCAGTCAGTTACATGACCTGATGAATTTCACTTGATAGAAAAAAATCGCGAAGTTATCCCTTTTTGGAATGTTTTTTCAATACTACAGCTATATTAATGATATTTAACATTTAATTTTTGTACTCAATTAAAGATTCCAAATAGTTATAGACAAATACGGGGGGTTTGCTTTGATAAAATGATTGGCTTAATGACTGTAGCTAAATATTTTCGAAACTACGCACAGAGCTTGCGTAGAGAGCGGGATGGTTAATTGTAAACTCACGCGTAGAGCGGAACATTTGCGTTGGGGATACCTCCCCTTAAGCTTTTGGTGCTCGAAAACAAAGTGTACATAATTTAAAGGCAACGGGATTTTTTAAATATCGCTTAGTTAAGACTAATGGCTTTTTTAAAGATGTAAAAAAATCGGTCAGGTGTGGGTCTGACTCGCGCACCGAGGGTTCCAATTGTTCCGAACTCAGATGGTGTACCCGTCCCGCCCGACCCCATTCATTCAGGAAACATCTTGATGTAGAAATTGAACGCCTTGCGTACAGCGCCATCTATCAGCACATTTCGTTACTAATTTAATTGAATGAATAACGTAGTATGGTGTTGGTTTTTCAATTATAATTCTTTGATTTAATTATAAATATTTTGTTGTATTTA
This sequence comes from Cenopis cana, assembly GCA_951800055.1. Lineage (NCBI taxonomy): Eukaryota > Metazoa > Arthropoda > Insecta > Lepidoptera > Tortricidae > Cenopis > Cenopis cana. Next base: position 7,267,515 of record OX637476.1, on the reverse strand, counting down.
AAAGAAGGTACTTTCAGCATCATTTCATAGTAGTTTACAAAACAAAAAGAGTAGTCATTTTTTGATGATTAAAGAAAAAGAAAATATAGACATAGCTAATATAGTTATATTATCCTGTAATTTATAAATTAATATTAATAGGAGTTTGTATTAGTGACTAGTGATTTCATATTATTTTTCCCTCGATAAACTTCGGAGATAAGGGGGGACTGGTATTAGTTTTACATTTTCTCTCATAATACAAAAATCAAAATTTACCCGACGAAAAAATATTGTCTCTGAATGTGCAACTTTCATATCAGTCCCACGTAACAGTCACTAGACTTTGAAATTTTACCCCCGATAACATTACAGTTAGACAGACATACTAAAAGGGTTCCTTTCTGCCATTTTGGCACGGAACCCTAAAAATTATCTTTCTGTGTTGCATATAGGTTAACGACGGTTATTTGTTATTGAGGTGGAATGGTATCGTGTACAAAGTATTAACGATGAGATAGCCCGTTGTTTAAATTAACAATTTTTTTTACCAATATTTTTTTTATATGTTTGGAATTTCTGATGCATCAATCGTGAGGAGAGATAAATATACAGTCAAGTTGTCATATAAGTGCTTACTCGTATCTTTTATAAATTCCAAAAGGGCCTTTCAATGTTGACGAACATTCGGCAAATTTGCTTTAAAGGTATTTTTTCATTTTTAAAGCCCCCAAAAGGAACATTTGACGTGACTGTTAATCACATGCAGAAAGTGCATGCATTTTCGGCTTAACCCTTTTCCAGGCATAGTACGATTTATCGACCACATGCGTGTAGTTAAAATTTCAACCTTAATACAAATCGAATTGAATTTCGGCAAAAACATTACACTCCTTTTTTGGGCAGTCGTGTAAAAAGTTACTTGCGCTCAAATTAATTTCCAATACATAACTATTTTGAATATATATTTTGTTTTTCGCAAAACCACGTAGGGTGGTGCGGCCTGGAAAAGGGTTAAATAGGTAACGGGACTGATTGAACTTTCAAAATACAAACACTTGTAGGTTGTTTGTTGTAGATGTATTTGTTGAGGTCGTAAAAGGCAGATCGGAATGCCGATACCAAATATTCCGACGTGAACTGAACAAACGAGGCGATTAAGTGCCTTCTCAGATTTAAGCGTACGCTATTACCGCCATTAATCTTAGCATTCCGTTATGTCAATCCCGTCAATCAACGGATACTGGGCCAGTGCGAAAATAAATACTTAAGGCCGGGTATTACCACTTTTGAGTTTTTAAAAACCATCTGAGACATAGAATATAGTGTCTTAAAATCTAAAAAAAAAAAATGTGTTACATAAGGATCTTGTCTAGTCAAAATCGCAGTCAGTTACATGACTTGATGAATTTCACTCGATAGAAAAAAATCGCGAAGTTACCCCTTTTTGGAATGCTTTTTCAATACTACGGCTATATTACTGATATTTTACATTTAATTTTTGTACACAATTAAAGATCCTAAATAGTTATAGACAGATTCGCTGGGTTTGCTTTGATATAATGATTGGCTTAATGACTATAGCTAAATATTTACGAAATTACGAGCAGACCTTGCGTAGAGAGCGGGATGGTAAATTGTAAACTCACGCATGTTAGAGCGGGACATTTGCGTTGGGAATACCTCCCCTTAAAGGCCGAGTCGCTGGCGACAGATTGTTGCTCTACAACAAGACTAACTTGTTCTCGTAACTTTTAAAACGGAGAACGGACTTTAGGATGGTAAAAAGGAGAAATACTGTTTATGAATGAAAACCGTCAGTTTAAGTTTTATTGTTACTTATGGTCATTATATCCATGCCTACTACCTAATATTATAAATGCGAGAGTGTCTACTGTCTGTCTATTCGTCTGTCTGTCTGCCTGTAAACTCCTCACGCTGAACCGATTAAGATGACACTCGGTAATCTAATTGTTTTGTAAAATTCTGACGTTGGCTTCTCTTTCCTTCGTTTTCAATTTTTTTTTTATTACAAAAAATATATTATTTTATCTAGTACATAGCTCAACGAGTTATAAACACTCAATGGGGCTTTTAGCTTAGCTGTATACTGTATAGGAGCCCCACGAAAAACATAAAATTTGGTACCTATTTTTTGACTATTTGAATGGTATTGGGTCAACAAGATGTTTATACTGTGAAAATTGGAAGTCTGTAGCTCCAACCGTTTGGCTGTAAAACCTGAGTGACAGACGACGGACACAGGCAGCCAGAGGATGCGTCAGTGACAACAATAGGGCTTCGGTAGGTTTGGTCTCTCCTGGTACGGAACCCTAGCAGAGAAAAGATGTTAGCAAATAGGAGTTCTGACTGTAACATCAAAATAGTCTTGACGTATGGGCTGTGTTTGACACGTTCACAGTCCAGTGCCCCATACATGGGTCACGACGAACTATCTCCACAAGTCCGTGCCCCGTAAATGGGTCACTATAGCCGACCAGGTATTACGCACTCAAATCACTACAAATCACTATAACTGCATTCGATAAAAGGCTTATAAAGACAATTCTGATTTATCAATTCATATTTTAGTTAGATATGAAATAGCATTCTATAATATATTGTAATAATCCGAGTGCATACCTGGTCGTTTCATAGTGGCCCAAACGTGGAGCACGGACGTGTGATGGAAGTAATTTGCTTGGACGTCCAAGAAAATTGAAACATTTTGTTTGGGGACTGTGAACGTGTTATTAATAAATCTGACGCCTAATTACATTAATTGTAGTTGATTGCCAATAAAGTAACTTTGCTCTTACCGTTTGTTAGGCCATACCTATCATTATCAAACAATGTCAATTACGGTATTTGACACATGTTAAGGCGACGTGAGCTCAGCGCTTAGCTGCTTTCGAGGGGGTGAGGTGCGTGGCTTGAGGGGAGCAGGCGCGGGGTGGCGCGGGGTTAGCCGCTTGCCACCGCGCTCGCTGCCGATACCGAGATGTCACAGTAAAGTGTATAGCCAGTAGTACAACTCTTAGTCACTACAACTGAACGGGTAAACCATAAATATAATGACCATTGTCAAGACGGCGCCATATTATTCTGATGTATATGTCAATAGTTCAGTATAATCGAAACAATGCGAATGGCAACTCGTCATTTTTACTTATCTACTTTCATACACCGTAATATAATATTTTGACACAATGACAACACATCGTGGATTGTAATAAAATAGAGTTTTTTATTTTATTCACCCTTATGTTATGATATAATTGTCAAATTGAGTTTATTTACATGTGTGTTTGATCATCTACTTGAAAAACAAAACGAAGTTATTGTTCCTTGCGAAGTATGTCTCAATATTGTTTTTGCACAATTAATTACAATCAAAGTGTAATTAAAATATCCACACATAGAAAAATATAATCTATTTATTAATAAGTATTGTACTTATCATAATTCAATATGAGCCACGAGGCGGGTCACCCTAGATATACAGGGTGGATTTTTTTGGGTCAGTGAGGGCAGCTACCAGATCCCGTCCGGCTACGTGAAAATGGTCTTAGAAGACTTTCCCTCGATTTTGATTTTGAAATAGGCGTTTTCCTCGATTTGCGGCTTTTCTTGTCGGATTTTTTTTGGTCCCATACAAATTTTGGGTCCTGGATAGGAATGGGATCGATTGGCATCAAAAAAAAACAGTTTGTCAAAAATGACCTTTTTCTCGCACCCTGTACGTTTTTCCAAAATCTGTAAACGCCAATTTTCATTAATTTTAATTCGAGGGAAGGTCTTCTAAGACCATTTTCGCGTAGTAGCACGGGATCTGATAGCTGCCCTCACTGACCCAAAAAGAAAATCCAACCTGTATATATATATACCAATAACATTTACAAAACACTGAATTATTGCGCGCACACGCTTGAAAGAGGCCTGGTACGCAGTTTTAAAACCGGCCAAGTGCGTGTCGGATCACGCACAACGCACAACGAAGGGTTCCGTACCGACACCTAGCAGTCCGCTAATAAAATTGAAATTGAAAACATAAAATTGAAAACATTAATAATTGCTACAATATAAAGCGTGAAAATTTCAATCAATATATATATATATATATATAAAAGGAGAGTGTTAGTGGGTATGTCCGGCCTTTTCTCCATGATCACCAACTGCCACCTTCTCATGGTTGCATTGCAGTGGTAGAAGGCCCTTGGTGTGCACTTGCAAGTAAGGGAGTTTGGTGGCGGTGGGTCGAAGTGGGTGGTAAAATGGGGTAAATTTTAAATTTTCAATAGGAGTAAAAGAGACAGACGATAAGTGTGAAAGGAATAGACTGTATTACATGTGTAGTGCATTCCAATAATGCTAATGCCCTCGAACAGTGCGACAAGGACAGCATTGTTAGAGCGAGACAGTCATATTTTCCAGAACTTTCCGGGCGTTCGAAATCCTTCTAGAACATGCTCGAAGGGTGAAGATGAAGACTCCATACAGACTTTCTACGACTTCTTCTTCTTCTTCTTTTTTCTAGAAACTTCGATCGCGAACTTTCTAGAACCTTTGGTACCTATGCCTATAGCTTGAAAACCCGTTTTCAGAATCCCTTATATCTGATATCAGTATATGGCGTAACAATTCAGCAATTATTGCGAAACTTACACTTACGCGTGCGAAGCCGCGGGGCAAAAGCTGGTATTATATAAAGAAAGTCCGCTGTGTCTATTTGTCTGTCCGTACACGCCAAAATAAATACCACCGTTAGTAAAAAAATGTATTACGTTGTACGTTGTGTCACGAGTATTGTCCTACTGTTATTCATAGACTGTGTAAGTTTGGCAGCATCAAAGCGTTCCAATAAGAAGATTTGATATACCTATACCCACTGTAGTACGATATTGCATTACACTTACCATAGTTTGTGCAGTTTTCCTTCTATTGGCACCCACAATCTCGAGATGACGAAGTCTAGCATGTTTCCTTTTATTAATTACCCATTTCTAATATTGAAATGTCAAGTGACGTTGAATTGACGCGCGGCACAGATCCTACCTCGAACGCAGCTCGCTGAGCACTGAACGGGCGGCCGCGCCGGTCGCGTACGAACGAGTTTGCAGAAATGAGTATTATTTTACTGCTATTTTTTTGAAGTTTTTAGTTAAGAAAAAGTAATCGATGATTTCAATGAAGTAGAACATTACGCATTTATTGATATAATTTTCATGTTGATAGCTAATGTGCAAAAATTGTTATAACTATTTAAAGGTGTGGTTTAGACGCAAGTTCGCGATTTTTTTTTATTCAGCGAAAGTTGCATAATCATGTTTTGAATCGATGTTTGCACTACAGAAAGGTCTCAAAATTGTTGTGCATATTTTTTGAAAACCATATCTTCATCTACAAACGCGTTAAAAGGCTTCAAAAACTCTGTTCTCTAAGCTCACGTCACCTTAAAATTTATAACACAGTGTCACTTTTTGGATAGTTAGCCATCAAAATATCACAATAAATCGTAAATTATAAAATTTTACCAAAATCATAAAAAGATATGAACATTCAAAAACTCAGAAAATTATGTAAATTTTTTTACTGTCCAAAATTCAAATAAAAGTTAGCAATTGAATGCTTATGTAAAAATAAAAAATAAATTGTATGGCAACTATGTACCTAAACGCATTATTTTACGACTAAAACAGCAAAATACTAATTTTCCCATACAATTTAACGGTTGGTCGAATGCTGTGCAAGTGACGTCATTTGCCAGGGCCAATTTGTAGGAGCCTTTTTGAGGGCCGCTAGCGTCGAGCTAGGTTTGAACATGTAGCATTCGTTCTTCTCGCACATTTCCATACTTGCTTCATGCTTGTAAAGGACGAATCAATACTAATATTATAAATGCGAAAGTGTGTCTGTATGTTATCTCTTCACGCTTAAACAAACCAATTTAGATGAAATTTGGTATTGAGATGGTTTAAGTCCCGAGGGAGGACAATAGGATACTTTTTATCCCGGAAATCATCACCAGAAGTTTGTTTGAAATAGCGATAATTAGGTAAGCGCCTGAAGTAAAGCCGTAGCAATTAAGTTTTAACGCGATGAATGAGTTCTACGCGGACAAAATCGTGTGCAAATGCTAGTGTATCGACCTAGCTAGGCTGGTAGCCTTTATTGTGATATATGACCATATGTGTACTAGATAGTGTCCACTGTCCAATGCAACTAGATAGATAGTGTCCAGAGTTGGCGCCCTTGCATTAAGTAGGTATATATCTCCGTCGAACGATGGTTGACTGAATCAGACAGGTGTAGGCTGAAAAGCAGAGTGATCATTATCAACGCCGATTTCATGATGATATTGGTGTCATTATCATTTGACATCGGTTAACGAGCATGAAATCTAAATCTGCATGTGCATGTCCATACGAACATGGGAAGTTCAGTGAATATTTTCCTATCGGATTGAGTGCTCGTTTCAGGAACTACGTTGGTAAACATTCAAAATGATTAAAGCGGCGCTATTTATATTAGGTTTGCCCAGTGTACTTTTCTCCGGTTGGCATCCGATCTTAAGTAGGTACCTATATGAAAATTATTTTCACATTTTCGTACTTAAAATAAGCCCCCTAAATCGGTCACGTAACATGGGTAACATACCTATATATACCTACGTTCCCTTATATAGTGTTTTATGGAGATAAGAAACGTTGACAGTTATCTGTAATTTTACCGTGATCTGAACGTCATTCTCCAAGCCAGCCGCCTTTGCTGCCAAAGCCAAGTTGCAGCGGCTGAATTTTTTTTTGGGTGGTCGCAAAATATGTGTTTTCAGCAAATTTTGGAACAGGAACAGTTTTAAGATTTTTCCTGAAATAATGGGGTCGGGACGGGTATATACATATATACACGAACTGTGTACGGAACCCTCGGTGCGCGAGTCCGACTCGCACTTGACCGTTTTTTTTAATTAAATGGAGTTATTATCAATGATCGGAATAGGTAGTGCCATTTCGGGTGAATGACCTTAAACATTGTACATAACATGGATAAGACTTGAGATATTATTATTGGGGAACGGGACTTAATTGCGTACAATTATAACTAATTTACCTTTTTTAAGGTTTGTGATACATTCGAAACGTCGGGCAAAACCTTAAAAAGGTAAACTAGTTATAATTGTACGCAATTAAGTCCCGTTCCCCAATAATAATGTGTAAAAATCGTGTAAGTTTAAATCAATATAAGACTTGAGATTCTCCGATTCTTATCTCTCACAGATTTTTTTCTTCAAAACACAAAAGTAAACATTTTTGTCATTATAAATACATCATTTATTTAAAATTACTTTCGTTCAGCAGTGTTAATTAACAATAATGCAATCATAAAATAAAACACGAAACATCGACATCACTATATTAAAGTGAACATTATTATATTATTAGTTATTTATTTAACATCATTTATTCCTTACTTTAAAATTATAGGAGGTAGCAAACCATTTTTTTTTCAATATTTTTTACTATCAATCTAAAGTAGTAGAAAATTAAGTTTTCGACCTCTACTGATGTCAGCGGGGCAAATTTATCAAACGAAATGTCATCTGTAGGCCTAGCACATGATGGCGGTGTCAGTTTTGGCTTATCTCGAACTATCCATCACTTTCTAACAAAAAAAGACGCGTAGCTCGAGAAAAATCTTGAACTATCTAACATAAGTACGATGCCTCGGCCTGACTCTCTAGCCGTTACGAACAATACCGTCGTCAAGATTCCATGTAGCGAAGCATCCAACGACAGAACTCTCATCCGATCCGAGACCTATAATGATTACCCACCGCTACCGCCTGCGTCAGAACAGCGGCCTAAAGAACAAGACTCGGGCAACTGCAATAAGCAAGCTTTAAACTTAGCTAATACTAGAAGTTCGAACATTGAAGATCAGGCTATATTGCAGAGCCGCCCGCGCGCACACCTGGATGTAAAGCGAGGTACGGCGCCTCCCGGTACAACCTGTCTACTGGAAGCATCGGAGAGAAGACGGTACATTCATTTATACTATGTGAAAATGGGTACCACAAATGACCAGGTACGTAATCATCTATCAACGATCTGTGGAGAAGATGTTTGTTTAGTCGAAACATTAAAAACAAAGGGTAATTACGCATCATTTAAACTAGACGTCCCGCTGAAATATACAGACCGCGTGCTAGATCCATCTAATTGGGCGGAAGATATTTGCGTTAGGCCCTGGAAACAGAATTTTCGTATCTTTCGCAAAAAACGGGCGGACTAATCATAAAACCAATTTCGTACTACTATCTTACTACCAGAATGTTAGAGGGCTGCGAAGTAAGCTACCGGAATGGAGAACTAACTTAACACTAGTACAAGATGAATTGCACTTGATAGCGCTAACTGAAACTAACTTAAATGAATCAGTGGCAAACTCTGAGCTATGTGTTGGAGACTGGAAGATACTGCGGCGCGACAGGAGTGATGGTCGAGCTGGCGGTGGCGTCCTGCTGGCTGCGCGCCCGCCTATATTCCTCGAGCGTATGCCCCAATTGGAAACACCTTATGGAGAAGATCTATGGGCACGGTTCCAAATAGATGGACACTATATTTACGTGTCCGTAGTCTATATACCTCCAAATGTTGCTGATCATGTGTTATACCCAATGGTTTGAAAGTGTTGAGAATGTTAGTACCGAAGTTAGTAGTACGAAGTTCTTAATTCTAGGTGACCTAAATTATCACAGTGCTAGTACTAGTACTTTACTCTTGTATGAGTGTTTGTTATGTAATTGCGACTTAAGCCAATTTAATAATGTGTCGAATAAAAATAATAGAATCCTAGATGCGGTGCTTACAAGCCCGGAGTTGAGTGATAGGGTGTGCGTTCGAGGTGGAGACCCGGGAGAGGAATTATCAGTTATTGATGGACATCACCCGCCATTATTTATTCGTATCGGATATAAACTTCATAAGCCTCTACTTTATTTGCCACCTTCAAATATCCAAAGTGATAGGGACTGGGATTTTACAAAGGGCGATTATGTAACGCTATATGACTTATTTAAAAATACAGATTGGAACCATCTGCATTACATAAAGGATCCAAATGAAGCCGTTGATATATTCAACACTTCCATTTATGACATATTTAATAAATGCGTTCCAAAGAAAATTAGACAGCGGGTATCGAGTAGAGTGTATCCGGTCTTCTACACAAAACAAATAATCCGGGATATCAATCTAAAACATGAAATGCATCGTATGTGGAAAATGAGTGGAGATAATGACAAGCTAGAACAATTTAAATGCATGCGAACAAAGTTAAAAAATGACATTAATACGGCCTATGAATACTATGTAAAAAATATGTCTAACCAATTGAGTAAAAACCCGGCCAGGTTTTGGCAGTACATTCATAGTTTACGTTGCCCTGGGGGGCTCGAGACTAAAATCAAATACGGCGAAAAAGAATGTCAGGGAGCGGAGATAGCTACCGCCTTTGCGGAACATTTCCAATCCGTGTTTCTCCCCGACGCGCCGTCTCTCAACCCATCCGCTGCAGACGCATCAAGCGTTGCAGACTCTAGGCGTATTGAAGTACAAGAGTTTAGTACAGTTGAGGTACGACGGGCTTTTAAAAAACTGAGATCGAACACGGGTGCCGGGCCAGATGCAATACCACCTTATGTAATCAAAGGATGTTTAGAATTTATCATTGAACCTGTTACACATATATTTAATATTATATTGTTATCTGGAACATATCCAAAAACCTGGAAAGAAACGCGAGTTACTCCGATACCTAAGTCAGGGTCAAAACTACAAGTGGAGAACTACAGACCGGTAGCAATACTGTTACTGTGTTCATTAGCTAAGGTGTTTGAAATTACTTTACATGCTCGAATTATGCAGCAGTGTTTGCCATATATTACACCTGCACAACACGCATTCTTGCCCAAGCGCTCTGTTGTTACTAACCTAGTTTCACTCGTAAGCTTAATGTCAAAAGAATTAGACAATAAAAAATAAGTTGACGTTATTTATTTAGACTTCCAAAAAGCGTTTGATAGGGTAGACAACGACGTCCTATTAAGGAAGTTGGGCGACATGGGCGTGGTACCTGGGCTGCTCAAGCTGTTTGCTAGCTATCTTTCGGAGAGGAGGCAGTTTGTAAAGTATGGACCCTATAACTCTGAATCATACAAAACACTGTCAGGAATAAGTCAAGGGTCAAATTTAGGCCCATTACTTTTCAATATTTTAATCAATGATCTGCCAACTCAGGTTCAATCCAGTACACTCATGATGTTCGCAGATGATGTCAAAATAGTTAAAGTGATTAACAATAGTAAGGATTGTATAGACCTACAAAAGGACATCAATGCAGTGTATAGCTGGAGCATACTAAATAAATTGAATTTTAATATAAAAAAGTGCGAAACTATGAGCTTCACTCGATCTTCTCTGCCTCACCACCATCCATACACTCTGGGCGGGGACAGCATCCCGAGAGTCACCTCGGTCCGCGACCTCGGCGTGTTGTTTGACCCGCACCTAACATTTCGGGGGCACGCGTTAAACGTTGCCAAAAGGGCAGCACAAAAGTTGGGCTTCGTGCTGCGAAACTCCGAGCATCTTACCCCGACGGCCCTCCGAGCTCTGTACACGGCCTTAGTGAGGAGTGTGCTTGAGTCTAATGTAGCGGTATGGATTCCGCATGAGGCTAAGTATACATTATTGTTGGAACAAGTGCAAAAAAAGTTTTTAAGAAGTCTGTACAAGAAGGAGCATACCTACTATCCGTACCTTTACCCGACGCTATTCTTATTAGGAATGCTAGGATTTGATTCTCTCAAAGTGAGGCGGTATTTAGCCGTAGTTAAGTTTTCATTAGGAATCATTCGCAACACAATTGACTGTTCGGGCTTGGTAGAAGACGTCGTACGTCTATATGCGCCGTGCGCACTATCTCGCCTGCGGCACGCGCCGCTGCTGGCCCGGCCGCGCGCGCGCACCGACCTGCTCCAGCACGCGCCGCTCTCGACCGCGCTCTCCGTACTCAACTCCGTGCTGGACACAGCGCCGCACTGTGATCTTTTCACTACCAAATTAGCATGTCTCATACACGAGTGTAAGACTTTTATTGTTAACAGCCATTAGTATAATGTGCAGAGGTTTTATATTGTTTAAAAATTTATTTCTCTTTTGTATTTAGTTATGTTTTTAGTTTAAGATCTGTAACGCTTTGGCGGTTAGCTGTAAGTTACAGATGTACTCTTAAATAAATAAATAAATAAACAATAAAAGCCGACATACTCTCGAGGCCATTATGTGCTAGCCATGCTGATGCGGTTTTTTTTTGAAATAATTTCTGCGTTTTCTCTTATATTATTTAAATCCGGATTTCGAGACATTACCGCTTCAAGTTTGGTTTCTACGGGACGGGTAAACTAGTAGACTTAATGTCAATTGTTTAAATAGATAGAGTATAATTGGGACTTATTAAAGTACCTACTAATACTTTGTTATCTAGTACAAAATCAGTCGAAACTCGAAACATTGATAGGGACCCGGTAACAGTGGTACATGTAGATATTTTTGTTCAGGGCATTTAAATATATAATATATCAAAATTCCAGGGCGTTTAACTAAAACCACATTTTTCATACGTGCCTAACGTTCTTTAAAACATTTTTTTAAATCAAACACAAACTTTAAAATTTTCATATCAAATCCCGGGGATAGAAACTATATCCATACTAAGCTTACGCACCGAAGTCCAGCGAAATGGCACTACCAATTCCGATCACTGGTTATTATATATAAATATACGAGTAATGTAAGAGTTTTGAATAAAATTTTAACTTGTTTTCATTTTACCAAAGAAGCATTTAAGTAGGTACAGTCAGCGTCATATAGTATGTAGCAGTCAAAGTGGCCAAATAGTTCGGTACACCATACAAAATATAATATTTATGGTGTACCGAACTATTTGCCCACTGTGTGTGGCTGTGTATATACTATATGACGCTGACTGTACTCGTACGTACCTACTTACATAAATATCTTTTATTTATTTATTCGTATGGCATTAAATTAACAGTCGTTTACTAAAGTAAGATTTTCAAGTTCTGGATCCACTGGATAGCGTCGTTTTCAAGGGTGAACAAGTCTGCTGAGCGGGCAGTTCTTGGTAATGTGCTCGATGTCTTGCACCGCAGCTCCGCAATCGCACTCCGGAGATTCTACCCAACCACATTTGTGTAGGAAAGCACGTGAGCGTCCGCAACCAGTTCTCACCCTATTCAACTGACACCATTCTTTTCTACATAAATATCTGTAAATGGCTAACTTATTGAACCGGGAAGAGGTCCATCCATTAAATTCGTATTTGTTAGTAAACTTTTTTTAGTGGAACTCTTGGTAGTCAATTAGAAGGCGAAGAAAAGAACTGCGGGGTAGTGATGTAATAGTTATGTATTCTATACACCTAGTGGATGACATTGAAGGCAGGATTTACGCAATTAATGAGTCCGAGCGGCCGCTACAACGCCAGAATAGTTAGCAAACTTGGCGAATGAAGTACGCTCCACTAACATTATCATAAAACAAAATAAACTTGTTTTAAAAATATTTTGTAAACTATTCGCAATTACGCCAATCTTAGTTAAAAAGCTTGAGATGTTTGTCAAGAGTGTTTTGTTTTTAATAACTGTGATACATGCGTGTTCCGGTACGGCTGATATAGGTACGGAATTGTTATTATTGACCGAGTGAAACGAAGGTCTCAGTTTTAGCTTCGACAAAAATGCTTTCGTATGTCCGGGTTTCCGGTTGTTCTCCTCTACAGGTCGCATTTCTTAACCGATTCTCGTGAAATTTTGTGAGCAGGTATGAAAATTAAAAGAACGTTTTTTGTCGAGTCAATTTTTGGAAATTTAGAAATACAAACTTTATCAATGATTTCGTGTTTTTCTGCGGCCGTTTTTTCCTCTACTGGTCGCATTTCTCAACCGATTCTCGTGAAATTTTGTGAGCAGGTTCTATGACTACATAGAATTTATATGTTGTGTAACTTTTTTTAATTTTGATTTTTTTTTATTTCGTCAATGGTTTGTTCTCCTCTACAGGTCGCATTTGTCAACCGATTTTCGTGAAATTTTGTGAGCATGTTCGGTAACTATATATATATTTTTTTGTCGAGTCACTTTTTGGAAATTTAAAAAAACAAACTTTTTATCAATGATTTCATATTTTTATGCGGCCGTTCTTTCCTCTACAGGTCGCATTTCGCAAGCGATTGTCGTGAAATTTCGTGAGCAGGTTTTACGACCACATAGAATTTTTTGATCGAGTAAACTTTCAAAAATTTTCAAAAAAAATGTTTTTGTTTATGGTATGTTCTCCTCTACAGGTCGCATTTCTAAACCGATTCTCGTGAAATTTTGTGAGTAGGTTCAGTAACTTGATATAATTTTTTTATCGAGTCACTTTTTGGAAAATTTAAAAAAAAAACATTTTTTTTATGAATGATTTTGTGTTTTCTCGGCCGAATTTCGATTTGTTCACCTCTAAGGGTCGCATTTTACAACCGATTCTTGTGAAGTATTGTGAGCAGATTGTTTAATTACATAGAATATTTATTTATGTCGAGTAATTAAAAAAAATCATTTGTTTGTCCTATTCTACAGCATTTCTCAACCGATTCTCGTGAAAAATTGTAAGCAGGTTCAATATCTAACATAGTTTTTGGAAATAAAAAAAAAACACTCACGAGGTCTTCAGCTCACAGAGCCACTAGTATTATTTTCGGTTAGTGGGAAAACTTTTGTATATTTTACTTAAAGCGCCTGTAGAGGCAAGCACTGTCCATACAAACTTTGTGCAAGTTTTTCTTTGCTTGTGTTTGCATTACACTTATGATTTTGGTCAGTATGCTTATTTTTCTGTTATCCAGAACCTCAAGAAAAAAATTTTTTTTTGTATTTTTTTCTTATATTATTTTGGTTTTTTTTTGCTTGTCATTCTTCGTATATCCAATATAAACAAGCAAAAAAAAATTATATGCGGGAGTGCCAACACCGACGAATAAAACTTGCACAGAGTTTGTATTATGCCTTGCCTCTACAGGCGCCTTAATACGCAGTTTTATTATATGTACCTATATTAAGAACTGTGTTGTTTAACAGGAAAATTCCTAAAGATATGCGACAGAAACGCAGTGGACGTGAACGACTGCTTAGTGGAGGCCATCCAGATGGGGCTGGTCTCCATGGCTGGAGGGTTGAAAGAGCTCGGCGTACCTGCGTTGGACCCAAATCATGAGAAAGAAATACGAATAGTTTACCAAAGGAATCAGGTAAGTGGAAACTATAGCCGATCATAATATATTCGTAAACTAAGCAAGAGTTAGGTGGTGACGAAGAGATATTGGGCGGTATATTCCATTCGCGATATTTTATACAACTTAAGTTTAAAGACATGTGTGGGGATAAGTTGCCATCTGTCAAATATCGCGGATGGAACAAGGTCGTTAGTTTTGAAGCGACTGGATGTGGATAGGTCTCATAGGTAGCTAAGTAGCTGGAAACTTTGGTACTTTGACGCTGTCACCCGTTGGAAATTTAGTATCGAATTTGCCCTAAGGCTCCGTAGGCCCGGGCTAGGGCAGACAGATAATAGGGGCGGCCAATCGCGACAAAAATTCTGAGTGCTGAGAAAGGGGGTGGCTGGTACTTCTACACGGGCTGGGGACTAGGGCGGCCTGAGGGCCTACCGCGAACCAAAAACGAAATATCTGACTCTCTGTCGTACTTGCATATTGGAGCAACAGAGAGGGAGATTTCGTTGTCGGTTCCCGGTAGGCCCCCTAGCCAAGAGAGCAAATCCGCCACAGACAACAGTTTAAACATGATGATACAACAGATTAAAGCGACACGGTACGAAGGTGTTGAGACCCTTGTGCGGCACATATTTACCTGCTGGGTAAGTATATTTAACCTATTTACTTACCCAGCAAGTAGATTGCGAATTAAATTCGTTGTGTTCGAAACTGTTTGATGTGAATTCACGCATTCGGTCGGCAAGGCAACAATAACAAAATTACAAGAATTCGAGTCACCATCATTGAAGTTGTCAGTCAGGTGGTTGGATGGTTTTTGACGATGATGTAATATAAAAAAAGAGGTAGATACGTTGTCTATGCGAAATTCCATGCGTAAAAATGGCCAGGCTTACGCAAACATAAATAAGTAAATAAATATTGCACTTACACACTAAGTGCAGTTGACAAGTAAAAGCAAGACGGTATGCTAATTTCAGGAAGCGAAACAGAGACAAGTATATGTTACTCTGATCCGTTCTGCTCTGCACTACCTACTTACAGTCGAGGTCATTAATATATATACACTTTGTTATTACTTAATCGAATGAGTTTGCTTACAAATTGTAGGCGACCGCATTCGATTAGGTAAGAAAGTGTATACATATTAATGTCCTCGACTATACGATGCAGAGCAACATATTTTTTTTCTGTTTCGCGCTGGCAACATACTAGCTGTAGGATATATATAATTAACCATTTCTGGCCACTTTTGACCCCCTAATGGCCCCAATCCTAAAATCTATTTAAACAGTCAACGAAATTTTGGTTTCCGAAAATCACTAGTTTTACCACTCACTCACTCATCAAAACATTTGACTACTTCTAGGTGACCCAGGAAGTTGAAATTTGGCATCCAGCTAGGTAATTGTGTGTATATACCAAGGTAAAAATTATTTAAGTTGTAAGGTTCCGTGGTAAACAAGCTAGATCGTTTACGAACTTTCATGTTTTCACATTCATGTTTTTGGTGGGAACAAGTTTTTATGAGAGTCAGGCAGGTTGCCGTTTTAATTAGGCCGGATTTAACAAATAGGAATAAGAACTTAATCTGAGGTGAGACGTCAGTAAAATTGCATATGCTAATGTGGAAAAAATGTCTGCAGGTACCGGTTTGGTCAAATATTTACTCAGTGTCTTCCGTAAGAGTGTTAAGTGATAAGACGTTAATTACTATTAAATAGTGGTTCATAGTTGTATTGTACCTAATAGTTGAATGTGGCGCAATGTGAAATGACGTTTGAGGGACCATTTACTCATCTAACTGACAATGTAATGTTGATAATGATATGGTTCACTTGAAGTTGTAGTGACACTGCACTTATCTCTCCACAACCACAACCTGTCATTTGTTAACTGACAAGTTTTTAATTAGAACTTGTTTACATCTATTTTGCTATTTTTAGGACTTCCGTCTATTTTATTTAATAACTGCACATGGCTCTTATGGTGGCGGTGCAAGGATTATATTTGTATTGCACCGGTTTTATTAAAATACATATACCTACTCCGAAACTACGGTCTCCAACACCTAACCAGTGACTAGACTTTTTGTCTGTTTATCATTTACTCGTATTCTTGTTATAAAAGACAAACAAATGATTCAAAGTCAACCAGATCCTGTTCACTAACCTTTCACGAGTATGTAGTGAGTTATTTAAAGAAAATAATTAATACCTGCAGATCTGATATTATATACCACGGAACTTATATATCACGGAACTATGCAAATCTATCTCTTAAAATCAAATCAGTATCTTAGGTTAACAATATTTATACATAAGTAACAACTGCAAGAAACTAACTAACTAACTAAGTAGAAACTGCTCACAAGATTTCACGAAAATCGGTTGAGAAATGCGACCTGTATCTAGAGGAAAAAGCGGCCGCAGAAAAATACGAAATCATTGATACAAAGTTTGTTTTTTTGAATTTCCAAAAAGTGACTCGACAATTTTTTTTTATCTAGTTACCAAAACAAAATTTCACCAAAATATCACAAAATTTCACTAAAATCGGTTGAGAAATGCCACCTGTAGAGAAGGACAAACAGAAATCCGGACCGGACATACGAAAGCATTTTTGTCGAAGCTAAAACAGAGACCTTCATTTTACTCGGTCAATAAGATTTTGTTACAGCTTAAAGGTATATTATAGACCCTTATTATAGAAGGTATTTGATATGAATTTCAATTTAATACCTCTACGCGTTCATGAGGGAAGGTATAGTAAGTTTAAAATTATTAAAAATATTTTTATTATATGATTTAACTAAAAATTTACGGTCTTCGCAATTTTTCCTTTATCTATGAGAGTTAACGTTGCTTCGTACCAAATTTCAAGATTCTGAGTTCATGGGAAGTACCCTGTAGGTTTTGATTCCCTTCGAGTGTCGAAAATTTGCGGCATAAACGGTTGTATTTTTTGATTGCGTTGGCTTAGAAGTTTGATTTTTTCACAGCTCCAAGGGACAGTAGACTTGAGTATTTGATATAAATTCCAGCTTGATACCTCCACGCGTTCCTGCGAAAAAGGGTCTTGACAGACAGACAGACGGACGGGCAGACAACAAAGTGATCCTATAAGGGTTCCGTTTTTTCCTTTCGAGGTACGGAACCCTAAAAATGCATGACTCTTATTTTCTTTTACATAAGACTCAATGTACATCATTGGGCCTTGTCCATTACTGATAGCACCCTTAGGCTGGGTTGCACCAAACCGTCTGTAATCGTAAGCGGTGTTCGTCAAATCTGATTGTATGGAAAGTTTGACAAGTTTCTATGGGATGACAGCTGCCGGCGCCATATTTGACGATGACCGGCCTGTGTTCGTATGTTGGTGCAACCGACCCTTAGAGTACAGTACAATGACGCGTTACGCATTATCACCAAACAGCCTCGATTTTGTAGTGCATCGGCTATGTTTGCTGACGCCAGGGTACCTGATTTTTTTGCCATTATTAGAAATAGAATAGCGTCGATTATATGAAACCGTTTTTATTAGGGTTCCGTAGTAAACAAGGAACCCTTATAGTTTCGCCATGGCCGTCCGTCCGTCCGTCCGTCCGTCCGTCCGTCCGTCCGTCCGTCTGTCCCCCGTTTTTCTCAGTAACCGTTAGTACTAGAAAGCTGTAATTTGGCATGAGTATACATATCAATGACGCATACAAAACGGTAGAATAAAAGCTAAAAAAAAATTTTTTCACCTCAGCGGCTCGAACACGGCTGTTTTGCTGCTTGAAACCAGTGGCCAAAATGCAATTTTGCTGCGAGCGTGGATCAAAGTAGCTTTTTAATTTTTGGTCCACGAATGCCAAGATCTGCCACTTCGTAGTTCGAAGTATATTACGAATTCGATATATTTGACCTTCAATCGCTCTGTCCCTTTCAATTCGTTATATTAAAAAAGAGAGGGCCCACATAGGTCGATTCTTAATTTGATATTCAAATTCTCTAATCGACTCAAATCGACTCCCAAAAACGCGCTAAATAAGTAACGTAAAAACACGTTCGAAAACTCATAAATTAACCTAAGAGTTATAATTATCAGGAAGTTGTTGGCAACGGTTCTTTTAAATATAATATTATAATGATAATACATATTTATAAATAAAACCTTTAGTGCAGAAAAAAACAGAAAGTTTATCACTTTAATTATTAATTTTACTTTTAACAATGTTTATTTTAGTAGAATAATAAAACCGGAGCCATTTCAGAACGCACCCTTTAAAAAAATTGTGCGATTTTTTTTAGTTTTTACTTTTATCCTGTCTTGCGCTAAAAGACATTAATTAATAATCTTAATCAGCCTTGAATATTATAAAAATATCTACAAAACAATATAGTGATGAAGGGTGTATTTAGACTTAAAAAACAGTGCGTCTTAGTGTACACGCGAGCTGACCCGAGTGAGAAGAGTACCTACTTAAAAAGTGTTATTGTCTCATTCTTGCGCTACAGATATTGTTCAAATAACTAAAATACGTAGGTAAGTGAAATCTGTGACACTGACATAGGCTGTATTTTAACAACAATACAACTAATTTTTAGTGTGCATGTGAATTAGTTCGCGCGATTATGTACCTAAAGTCCGCCGCGCCTAAACTCGTGTCGCGCGCTTGCGTTCGTCTTGTGCTGGCTTAGCTGAGGAGTTAAGACAAGCAGGAGATTCCTAATCAATGCTGAATTAAATCTGCCTGATTTATCACGAGACACGCACGTAAAAGCCTATGATAAGCCGTAAATGATGTTATTAAAGTTTAATATGTTCTCGCCGCTGAGGTGAAAAGTTGTATGTATCACGCGAGAGCAAAGATATTTGCATCTCGTGTCTTTGAGTCCCTCGCTACGCTCAAGATTCTAATTTTGAATCACTCGCTACGCTCGTGATTCAATTATAGAATCTTTCGCTTGCTCGGGACTCAACATCAACACTCGCAGCAAAAATCTACTTTGCTCTCTTGTTGAACAAATAACTATTTTTAGGGTAGCTCCCCTACATGTAAAGTGGTGGTGCAATTTTTATTTCTTCCAAACCCCATCATGTTCACTGCAGTCGTGTTTTTGTTGTAGAAGAACTGTGTTGCGAGACTTGCATCTTTTTGATGGTCTTTTAATCACTTTATTGGTATTATCGATACTTTCGTCAAAATTTGAAATCAAAATATTTTAAAACTTGTAAGGCATCAACGCTTTACATATATAATATAACTGCAAGACGTTGTGCATGTTTGATGTAAAAATAAATATCAATGTGATGTGGGTCAGATTCAATAAAGTGGTAACTCGCCAACCTTGACTCTGAATACTTCGATATACTTTGATTTATGATAGGTATGACCGCACCACAATTGGTTCAAGCATCCTGTCCTGCAGAAGGTGTTACCTGCTTACCTGCGAGTACCTACAACATACTTAATGGCGATTAGATGACCAATTGAATGGGCTGGGGTTCGTAGTTCAAGCCGGTTGCATGTATTTTCATTGAAGATTTGGTCCCCGCATTTATTTCAAATTCCTACATTTTCTGATATAGACCAAAATCATTTATTTATTAAAATCATTCATTCATTCATTCATTTATTGAAATCATTTATTTACAATAAAATATAAATAATAATAAATAAATGAATAATAATAAATATAATATATACAAGAATGCAACAATTACATAAAATTAAAACTAACGAACTTTTGTACCGAGGATGCTGGCGGCATTTCCTCGCTGTATCGTAATGCCGTTGTGTGAGAAAGTCGCCAGCTCTTCGGTCACCAATTATGTCAAATATGTCAACCAGTAGGCCTAGCACATGGTAGCCGCGAGAGTAGATATGTCATTATGTCGGCTCGAGATAGAAGTCTTTTCTAGTTTATTTCGTTGGCGTTTGAATTTTACTGAAATATGTAAATATCTTCATTTTACAGATTTACGCAAGGATGAGCATGAAGGATATTTACGTAGAGGGGATGAAAGCAAGTACGGTTCACGATGCAAGGTGATTTCTTAGAATTATAATACGTTCTTAATTTTGGTGCCGTCTAAATTTAAACAACAGGTATAGGTGGGTAGGTATTAAACAACGAAAACACTTGAACAACATTAAACCTCTATTTTGTGTTATTTTAAATACATAAAGATAAAAAGAAGGGCGCAGTTCGACTATAATAAATTGTGACATTGTTGTTAATAATAATATTATAGTCATATATATAATAGTCGTATTCATATTTCCTAACAAACTTCATACGAACGAAATGTTCTAACGTTTCATATAATTTTGCTGATTTGACTGTCAATAAAATACCGTATTTAATTAATTATAATTATTACATTACTTACAAGTTGGCTCGCTTAGTATGTTAGCATTTTTTTTGTTTTTCTACATTAATACTTAGTCGGAAAACGGGGTCACTAGAACCCATTATCTAAATTAATACCTACCTATTAGATTGTTGAAATAATTTCATAAAATAATCCGTGGGAGTTAAAAGTTTGGCCTCAAGCTGGCTGGAAACTATTCCTTAGGCTATTTGTAACTAACACTGAGCGAGGCCAAACTATCCATGCAGAAACTACAAAATGGCGGCTATTTTAGTTTTCAAAAAATCTTATTTTTTGCATGTATGTAGATACATACATGCAAAAAATAAGATTTTTTCAGATCAGATGATCTCTGGTGGATGCTCACCCTAAACCCAAACAGGATAATCTTTTCGCCTTTGGTAGTTGGTAGAGTTTGATAATTAATAAGATGATATTGTTATTGAGTTTACCATTTTTAAATAAAAACAATTTGAGGAATTATTCGTTTGAAGTTGAAAACAGCCTGATTGAATGATGTCTCTCCCCGGGGTGACCTGTTTGCCCGCAGATCACAAACGATACACTACCTACTTATAGATACTTAGGAATTATAAGTCCATTTTAAGGTCACTGTACAGTAGATATATCGTTCTTTTTTCTTTTTAAGTATATAAATAAAGTTATATGTTGATTCTAGATTACGCGCGGATGAAGATCGTTTCCATTTAGAAATAGATCTGACGACCCCGCGAGTATTCGTGAAGGGAAACTATTTCGGAGAAGGGCGATTCAATTCACTTAGCTTTAACGCAACGGGGATGTTCAATACGACTATGAGTAAGTGATTTTGAGAAACAACCTAGCGTGGCCAATGTGAATATGTTATGTACTGAGTAATAAAACAAATAATTTATGAACTGCCCAATTACGGTCATAATCATAACTTTTTCCGCCAAAATCGGGTTTTTAAGCAATAACCTATCTTATTGGTTCAAGATTAGGTGCACTTGCACTCAAATAAGATATATGTATTCATATACCTACTAATATTATAAAATACGAAAGTGTGTCTGTCTGTCTGTTACCTCTTCCCGCTTAAAACGCTGAACCGATTTAGATGAAATTTAGCATGGAGATAGTTTGAGTCCCGGGGAAGGACATAGGATACATTTTATCCCGGAAATCATCCCTTAAGGGAAATGAAGTCTGTATGAAAGAGCGATAATTAGGTAAGCGCCTGATAAAAACACAGTAGCAATTAAATTTTATCACGATATAAACGAATTCCACGCGGATGAAGTCGCGGGAAAAAGCTAGTACCTTATATTTCAATATTCCAAAACATCAATAGGTAATTATCCCGCTTCCGATTGTCATTGAAAACTAAATGAATCCTACAAGTCATACAACGTTTTTTTCGTTTTATTTTTTATTTAATGTTTTACGATACAATGCCGTTGTAATTACTAATTAGGTACTTATATTAAGGGACTCCACGCGCTATTCGTCAATTTTTTACGAGTTTTGAGTTGATATTCCTGCGTCAAAACTATAGAAATATTTAGGGCACAAACGGTTATTGGTTGTTTATCTACATTTGCAAGAGCCGAATTTTGTTGGTTTTGTGTGATATTCCAAATTTAAAAACGCTTACGTTACCGGATACGGATCGGATAGGAAATTGCCATAACTTTATTTATGTTACTGCTGTAACCTTCTTCCACAGATAAGAAAAAAAAACATAAATAGGTACATTGATGGTCGTAATGCTGGCTTGCCTATGGTTTCTGGACGCATTTTAGATTATTTATGATATGTGTGTAGATAAAGCTAACTTCCGCTATTGTATAGGGCGCGTTATAATTGTACTATAATTTTTGCTTAAAAACAGATATACATATACATATATGTATATAGTAATAATTATTATTCTACAACTAAAAGAAACATTTTTAATTTACAGCTGACCTAGTGTACACCTGGAAGTTAGACGGTGTGCCGGAGAAACGAGACAACGAGACGTACGTTCGTATCAATTCTTTCTACATGCGGCCTGACCTGGGCCACTTGGAGGCCTACGTCTCCAACAATATTCCAGAGAGTCAGGCTATAGGTGAGTCAGGCTGAATAGGCAACTTGCATTATTTCATTGATCTAGTCTATCTTAAAGCTTAAAGGATTACGTAAAGATACCAAACATTAAAATTGATAATATATGCACAAATAATTTAGTTAATTCAAATCAAAAACCGACGTTTCAAATTTCGCGCGTAATCGCTCACTGACTTGACGTGACGTCACTGCACAAAACTTCAAACATTTCATACCGTATGATTTTTGTTTGCATCACAGAAAAAAAAATATTTTCAGTTACATTTATAAACCTTTACAATGAGAGAGATTTTTCAATATTTCCAACTAAAGTTACTGAATTGAGTAATGGAGTGACGTCACTTCGCGTTTACTACACTACTACACTACGTGGAGTGACGTAACTTTTAATCAAAATATTTCACTAAAAAATAATTATTTCAAAGTAAGTAGATCTTCCAGTAAAACACTTGTAATGGTAATTATTATTGGATTACGAATTTAATTTCTAGATGTAATATTAACGCAAGTTCCCCATTAGATACCTACTGTAAAAATATAAATACGGGTTATTTTATTTAGGAAAACAACTGTACTGTATTTATAATATTTTAGTATTTATAAATGCACTATATATTTGAAATAAAGTAGTTTATTACTAAGTTAACAGCAAGACAATTAAAAACTTAAGAGAAAACAACTGATCAAAAGTCACCCCTCGAATCAAAGATACCCCAATATACGACAACGTAGACTGGAGCTACTTTGATAAGTTAGAATGTAACATAAAATCAGCAGGTAACAGTTGCAATCTAATTAAGGCTCAAAGTTGAACTTATCTTCCCTGATTTGAGGGCAACAATGACTCTTTCCTTTATTGAAGAGCAGTACCTATGTGCTACTCAGACTGCAAAATTATTTCCATCTTGGACGTAAACACTTGAATCAGTACTCAGAATCAGGAGCTTTTCCTACCTACCAATTTTCAGGCAATACTAACAAAAAAAACTACAACGCCTAAAAAATTGGCCTATTTACGTGCATTGTATACGCGCGAGTGACTAGCAAGCCCAAATTCTGTTTTGAAACGCTGGCAAGATAAAAACAGTACATCTCTCCACTTGGGAGTTGTAAGTAGGAGGACCTGGGTCGAGTTTTGCGACTCTGGAGTCTAGCGCAGACTCAGGATTCAATATATATATATATATATTGATTCAATACATATTCAATATACCGCCCTAAATATATGATTTTGCTCCCTTATTTCAGTGCAACTAGCCAACAACTTCGCGAACTCAAACTGGAGACCCCTGTACCGCGAGCTGCTCCCGTACGCCCAAGCCAACTGGAACAAGATCGGCATCAGAATCGCCAACAAACTCTTCCTGAAGGTTCCCTATGATAAACTGTTCCCGGCTTAAAATTATCTGTATTACTCACTACTTGAGATTTAGTGACAAATAATACTTCTACCTATAATGTTATTTCGGTTATACTTAATTATATGTAGGTACTTAGGCTTTGTAATTAACGAAATGTCATATTCATATTACATAGTACATTGTGTGTTTATTTATATATTCTAAATCCATGTGTCTAGGTAAAAAGTTTTACGGTTTTAGGGGCAATGTTAGTTATCACTAAGAGAATAAATTAGATATAGGTACTTATCATTTCTAAAAAAAATTAGGGCACAAAAGTTTTACCTACTTTGTTTTTCGATATCCCCATTTTTTGTATGATAAGGATTCTGTTAATGTATATATTTAAACTTCCTTGATTCTCAATATATTGGTTCATTGTAGATACTTTATAAAAATAAGTTATCTTTTACTTATAGGTAGGTATAGTGCCGTGTACTACATTTAACAGTAAAACGTGTTCAGCAGGTAATAGCTAAGCCGGAGACAATCTGACACATTTTGCATACCAATTTTCATCAATTAATATATTTAAAAAATAATTACACGGTAACAAATTGATATCAAATTAGACTGTGGAATGTAAATGTCAGATTGACCCTCTGACATGACATACCATACTGCGATGATGCGATCACGGTGCCAATTCTAGCATTATATTGTTTTTTTCCTTGTATAATCAGGTATAATGCTCTGTGGGCCCAAAAGTTTTACATTTATTTTTGTTTTATTTGTTTATATTTGTTGTTGTTGTTTGTTTTATATTTTTTCTTGGGTCTTGGATGTTTTCTATGTATATAAGTACCTATGTATACCGTCGCTTAGTACCCATAGTAAAAGCTTTGCTTAGTTTGGGACTACGTTGATTTGTGTAAGATTGTCCACAAATATTGATATTGATATTGATTTATAGGTTTACCGCTTAACTCAGACCCTCAGACGTGCTAGATATGGTGCCTGCGCGGTGCGCGGAGTAAAAAGGCAGACGCCAAAGGGGGCAAAGGGTGGCGGACGGGGCAGGGGCAAGTCTTTGTCGCTATTTTCCTTTGACATCTCCCTGATACGACCAAGCGCCGTCTGAGTTACCTAACTAACTATTTTATCCTTAACTTGGCGGAAACGTAGTAGAACCGGAAGAACTAACTTACATAAGTATGTTATATTATGTCACGTAGCGTAGCTGAGTAGATCTTAGAGAATTTAGACTAAATGCTCTAAGCTGTAAATAGAATAATGTAGACTTATAAAACCGGCGCTAGACATGCGAACAAATGTTTGACTTTTTGTTCAAAGTTTGAACAAAGATTGAACACTTTGCCATGCG
Source organism: Cenopis cana (assembly GCA_951800055.1). NCBI lineage: Eukaryota > Metazoa > Arthropoda > Insecta > Lepidoptera > Tortricidae > Cenopis > Cenopis cana. The sequence continues at coordinate 7,242,003 of OX637476.1, read as the reverse complement.
GTGTCGGTTTTTGGACACATCAAACCGTTCAAATGTGTGCAAAGCTTGTCTGGCCGGTTGCGTCAAAGTATGTTTGCAATGTCTTCAAAGATGTGTGCAAATATTTGAAGCTATACCTATATCTGGCGCCCGGGTAAAACTTCGTGATTTATACAATATTTAGTGTAGGTAGGTACCTACTATAACTTCACAACATGCCTACAAAATAAACTGATACCTAATAAGTCGTAAAAAGAGGATCGTATAGGCCAAGCCACACACAAGCGGCGTAAGGCATTTAATACAAACGTGTATACAAACTTTGTTTTAGAGTACCTATTTATTATTGGATTTCATTATGTTAAGATGTTTGTAAGTACATTCATGAAATATACAGCTTTTACGATATTAATGTTTTATTTTTAAACATCCTTGTGTCGCTCCGCTGTTCGTGCTAAAAATAAGGAGCGTTCTTGATTGATTTGAATGTTGGCCTAGGTTGAACATCTCATCTGTCACTGCCTTTGTGTGATGTAATGTACGGTTAGGGAAGAGGCGAATTAAAGTTTTTAGGAAGTTTAAGAACTACGAAAATTTTAAACGATTTTTTCGGATAGTAGCTGAAGACGTCATGCATACATCAAGCATAACTCAAAAACGTGCTGGATGAACTCGAGACCTCGAGTGGATTGTTAGATCTAGGTACAGTTGAGTTCATATAGATATTATGTACTTACGTTTCTATAATTAAACGATACAAAGTCGTGTTCACATGATTAATTTGTCATTACACACATGATTTGAATGTTCGAAGGGAGTTTAACCCTTCGACCGCCATCTTCATGTACGGCAGTGACACCTACACGCCAACTCAAACTCATTTTCTGTAAGAGTAATTATGAACTTAAGTGTAAAGCACGAAGCTAACTTTGACAACGTATACGTAACACCTAGATAGTTATTATTGGCGTTGTGGGCAAGACAACATGCCACACCTTTAGGCGTTCAAAGGGTTAAGAATCGGCGGCATCGCGCGCGTTTTAGTCAGTGTATAGACCGCGGGCCAACGACAGGTCACGATTACCAATCTCCTCTCGCATGAAAACTACATAGAGTGGTTAAGAAAGATGAATAAAAAATTACTGTGGACGTCTGCCACGATTCCGTTGGTGGGTTGAGGAGCAGCAGCCTCCCAAAGACGTAAAAAAAATTTAAATTCAGTCATTTCCTCTCGACTGAAACTAGGTTTAAATGATAGTTAAGAAAATACCATAACGAAAAAAATCGTCAGCCACTTGTAGGGCGGTGGAATACCCGTCTGCCAAGCACGTGAACATGTAAAAAAAAATTAAATTCAGTCATTTCCTCTGGCATGAAATTTTGTCAGATGATAGTTTATGGACTATTATGAAAAAATAAATTCGTCTGCTACGACCTGAGGTACATCGAATAACTTTCAAACCGTCCTAGAGTGCGTCTCGGATCACACACAATAAAGGGTTCCATACCGACACCTACTAGTTCTCATTTTAAACCGATATCCAATAAATCGTAGCAAAAAAAGGTCGTATCTGTATGGGAAACTCACGTCGCTTAAGTCGTTTTGTTTGAACAAGACAGTTTTTCAGCGTTTATTCAAAAACCGTTTGACGTAATTTATTCAAACCGAATATTTTTGTCTTTATTTATTTACACCCTCCCATTTTTTTTCAGAATTTTTGACCTCACAGTTTCAAAATTAAAGAGGGGGGATGCACTTTTTACGACTTTCACAGCGAATATCTCACCAACGGTTGATTAAAATGGAATTTTTTTTAGAAACCCCTATATCATTTTCAAAGACCTATCCATAGATACCCCACACGCCGATGTGCATTGTTTTTGCCTTTTCACCCCATACAATGTTTTAGGCCCTTGGCAGACGGGTTTTCCACCGCGATACAAGTGGCAGACGAATTTATTTCTTCATAATAGTCCATAAACTATCATTGACAAAATTTCATGCGAGAGGAAATGACTGAATTTAATTTTTTTTTTTACATGTTCACGTGCTTGGCAGACGGGTATTCCACCGCGCTACAAGTGGCAGACGATTTTTTTTCGTTAAGGTATTTTCTTAACTATCATTTAAGGGCATTTTCACTTTAAAGTACACCCCCTACTTTTTTTTCGGATCTCGGTGATTTTGGGTATTCTGACTCAGAATCACGAGTACTATTGATTCGGATGAAGAAAAAAAATGTCCTTGATTTTCCATACAAATTTTCTGTGTCAGTTTTGTGACGAGCCATATAAACTGTATGAAAAAAGCGTCACAAAACTGACTTTTTTTGGCGGGACACTTTTTTTCTTCGCGGAAATGGATAGTACTCGTGATTGTGAGTCAGAATACCCAAAATCACCGAGATCCGAAAAAAAAGGAGGGGGTGTACTTTAAAGTGAAAATGCCCTTAAACCTAGTTTCAGTCGAGAGGAAATGACTGTTTTTTTTTACGTCTTTGGGAGGCTTCTGCTCCTCAACCCACCAACGGAATGGTGGCAGACGTCCACAGCAATTTTTTATTCATCTTTCTTAATCACTGTACAAGTTTTCGTGCGAGAGGAAATGACTGACGATTTTAACCTTCTGGCCCGCGGTCTAGTATAGAATAAGTCCACGTCGTCCACGAAGAAAAATACATCTGAGATTTGCATGAGATTTGTCACAATCTATCTGTCAACATCACATCACATAATAGATCTGTCAAACTATAGGTGCGACAGCTGCCTATTTGTAAAAAAAGTGTTGTTTCTTTCTTTAATAAAGTGAATTAACGATATTTATCAGTGAACTAATTGCCATACCTCCATGCTTGGTGTCAGTTCGGCGTTTAGTCTACAAATGTAACAATTACAAACTAAGGAAACCATGGCTTCCTGTCTGAAATACCTTGTTGCCGGTTTGGTGAGGTATTGGCTCATGCACATTGATTACTGGGAAACAATATCAAACAGAGTAGAAATCGCAACTCCTCTGAACTCGTGGAAGAGATTGATTGAGGGCGTTTACCTTTATGATCATAATGTGAACCCTTACGAAGGAGATGCGTTCCACGAATCACCGATAATGTTAGTTATCTTCTACTACATCATGAAGAAAGTTCCCTTCTTATTGCCTCTGCTGTTTACGTTACTAGATCTACTAACAGCGTTTCTGCTACACAGAATGTCAAAATCTTTCGTAAAAATTTTAAAGGATTCTCAAGAAAAAATTAAACATGACATTGCTGAAGATTCTAAGTCCATGTTATTGAGTAATTCGCAGTTAGATGAGGCGTCGGAGTATGTCCTGTCGGTGTACCTGTTCAACCCATATTCAATATTGAACTGTGCAGGCATGACCACTACGGTAATTCAGAATTTGTTAGTGGCAGCAGCATTGTGGGGTGCGTCCAGTGGCCATAGGATTTTAGCATGTGCATTTGTGGCCCTCGCTACACACCAGGCCCTCTACCCGGTCTTGCTTATTGTGCCAGTGGCCATACTTCTGGCTGATGTCAATAAGGGCTGCAAGAAGTGCTCCTATATCAGAACTTTGCTGGTATTCGTCTTGAGCTGGGGATTTCTTATTTACATCTCTGCATTCATCATGAATGGCTCCTACCAGTATGTGTACAATACTTACGGGTTCATGTGAGTATTTACATTTGTGTTGTTACAATTTAAGTATGGCTCTATTGTTGATAATTATTTATAAAAAATAAAAAGATATGTTATATTCTTAAGTACGAATTTGTATTATTTTTTTCAACGCTAACATTCATATTTTGTTTGTGTTAATAGAATTTATAAAGGATTAATTTATTTTTCCAGATTAACTGTACCCGACTTGAAGCCAAATATTGGTCTCTTCTGGTATTTCTTTACGGAGATGTTTGAACACTTCAGGCTGCTATTTGTGTGTGCATTCCAAATCAATGCACTGGCCCTGTATGTGATCCCCCTCACACTCCGCTTCAAGTCAGAGCCTGTCCTGCTAGCCACAGTTTTGATAGCTCTCTCCGCAATATTCCGGTCCTACCCTTGTGTGGGAGATGTTGGATTTTACTTGGCACTGTTACCAATGTGGAAACATCTATTTACTTGTGAGTATATTTTACCTGTTAATTTGTGGTAAACTTTTCTTGCTATTATTTTGTTCCGTAAGCCGAGAAATAATGGCAACACAGGTAATTAACTAATTAGACAAACAACCCATAAAAAATAGACATACTTCATATTACCGCCTAAAAGATAATCTTATAGAATTCTTAAGAAAATTAAGAAAATATCACAAAGGTAGAAGCTGCAAAGAGAAATTGAATAAGCTCTCAACTACAGTAGAATCCGGATACAATGACAGTCAAGCGGCCAGTGGTATTACGTCGCACACTAACAGAACGTCGCACAAAACGGACTGGTTTACTTTGAAAAGATTTGGTATGAAAACTATTGTGAGGTGATTTCGAAGTTGTTAAAAGCGGTAAAATGTTATATGCGGATTCGACTGTACTCTCCTCCTTACTCTAAGTGTTATTGCTATTTATTAAAACATATTTAATTTTATTTCAGTTATGCAACAAAAGTTCATTGTTGGCTGTGCATTCATCATTACATCAGCCCTTGGGCCAACTGTGTGGCACCTCTGGATATACTCTGGGTCAGCGAACGCTAATTTCTTCTTTGGTGTGACACTCTCGTTTGCAACTGCTCAAATATTTTTAATAACGGACTTGCTTTTTGCATTTATAAAGAGAGAATTTACCCTTAAACATGGTTCATCAAGAGAGGTTGATGGAAAACCTGCAAAATTAGTGCTGCGATAATATAATACCAAAAAGTTGTGTCATTCCAGTGATTATTATATGACAACTAGCATTTACTAACTTATATATTGTATATTCGTATTCTATTTTTTTGTACAGTCAACTACAAAGAGAGGTATCATCTTTATTACCTTATGCCAATATAGGAAGTCCTAAAAGTGGATACCTCTCATTGTAGTCGACTGTACTTCGTATAAATGTGAGCGGTTCAGTTATTTTCTTTGGTTTAATGAAACATGTGATCATTGTACATAATGCGGGATTTACATTACGAAACTAGTTTCATGCATTTTTGATTACATTGAAACTAGTTTCGTAATGTAAATCCCGCATAATGCTAGTATAGCATTTGTTTTTAATTGTCAATTGTGGGACAAGTAACCTTCTTAAATACTTACAATTTACACATAGTTTTATTGATGTAGCTTATTGACTATAATGTAGACTTTGTTTTTGTCTGGTGAGAGGCACTATCAGATGAGGGGGAAGGAGGGGTTTGGTACTTTTTATACGAGAAAGGCTTGCAACCACCTTGTGACCGCGCCTGCTGAATCTTCCCTCTGCTATTTGTTATTTAACTACTGTATAAATTAAGTAACTTCGACCTCCAGGAGGTTGCGACATACATGTTGAAAAGTATTTAACTGCAATGTATTGTTAACAATTTTTAATAATTTTGTTTAGACTGAGAGTATTATTCCGAGTAGTATTGAATAACAGAACAAAATGTTACATGTAGGTACGGTCGAACTCACAAGGAGCTTATAGGCTTAACAGTTTTGTATAGTTCGGACACAACTCTAAGGCTAAATTCTGTCAAACGAACGCAAGCAAAATTAGACTTAGAGCTCTGACGATAAGGTATATTTTTGCTTGCGTTAATTTGACAGCACTTGGCCTTACAGTTTTGTACGAACTAGACCTCGTACCGCGAACCAAAAACGAAATATCTGCCTCTCTGTCGCACTAGCATATTGGAGCAACAGAGAGGGAGATACTTCGTATTCGGTTCCCGGTAGGCCCCCAGTGCAAGACCCTCAATTTGAAATGAGCATACAAGTGTCGCAATGGCACGACGACACGCCGCTCACTTTAAATTGCGACTTTTTATCTAAGTGCAGTTGCCGTCTGCTGTCGGCTGTGGGATTATACATTTAAAGTAATATACCTGAGGGCCTACCGCGAACCGAAAACGAAATGTCTGCCTCTCTGTCGCACTTACTTATTGAAGCAACCGAGAGGGAGGTACTCCGTTTTCGGTTCCTGTTAGGCCCCCTGTATCAGCCTAGCTAGGATGATCGCGATTTAGTTGGACATATAGCATTCGTGAATGTCATACTAAATGTCCATCCAACGTATGAAAGTGATAAAATGCCAGTGCCCAGCTACTTATATGATGAGTTCGACTATACCTATTTATTTATTTAATTTACATTTCAATGATCCATTTTATAAACTGAAATAGTTAAAGGTTAGTTTACAATTACTTTTTATGGCGTGTCCTCTACAAATGCCAGTGCGTGTTATTTAGTTATGTATATTAACTTAATTATTTTGATTTGATTGCTATGCTAATTTAAATATTATGAAACAATTTTGGGTACCTAGTTTCCTATTGTATTGTGTAGTAGTAGGCAGTAATGGGATGAGTTACTGGTGCACAAATACTGAATTAGGTATTTTCTGTTTGCACATTTTGGTCAGCAGTTTTGGTTTTTAGAGGTACAGTCAAACTTAGAAGTACCTAGCTCAACATTTTCTCAATTACATACCAAAGTCAAAATAATGTTAAGGGCCATATCAACTGTGACTGTGACTACTATAGTACCAGCTACAATTCTTGGTGTGACTGTACTGTACTTGCCTTTATTTACTTACTACAGTTGAAATAAAATGTTTAGTGTTTCATGAAATGTTGACACGAGGTTCTTATATTTTATAAATAGTCACAAACTTACAACATATTTAGTATGTAATCTATGATTGTACTGAAGTCAATAAAACGAAGTATTTTTAAGAGTGTCCTTTCTATTGTTCAACTGGTGTACAGTCAGCGTCGTACAGTATGTAGCATCATGAGTGGCCAAATAGTTCGGTACACCATACAAAATATATGGTGTACCGAAGTTTTCGGCCACTTTGGCTGCTACAAAGTATACAACGCTGACTGTACCTATTAGATAAAATGTCTGATTTTGAAATATCAACTGCCAACTGCTATGAGTTCCGTTCATGTACCTCTATTGTAGTTTGTTTTGTTAGTGCACAGTGTTTTGTTTAGTTAGTTTCAGTTCAGGTACCTACATAAAATAAGGTACCCCACAGGTAAACTTAAAAATCAATAATTGGCAGATTACAGACCAGTCAAACAATATAATTATCAATTGTTTTAGAAACTTTCTATTCACTTAGCTCCTGTGTTGCCTATGTAGCATTAGGACGGCCAAATTTCACTATTCTAAATTGAATTTCGTATGCTTTTCTCAGCCTACACATTGAATAGTCGCGTGGCTTAAAACAGGGCTATCTGCACATGTACCTATTCTGCGGTATTATCTTATCTATCAGAGCTCTACATTACGCACCGTCGCTGACGGCACTCCCCGGCGTAAACATTGTTTTTAACAAATGAAAGTTTTATACCAGACATGTGTAAGTCCATATTGTTTGTAGTAGCCACTTTAATTTGCGGTAAGTACATTTTTTAAATATTCTAACTGTTGATTAATATGTACTTACTCATAAGTATTTTATAATTTATAACATAAAAAAGACGAGTGAGTGTTACAGTTCTGTTCGCTACATAACATTCTTGTGAGTACCTATACTAAATTTGATTTTTTTTTCGTATGATTATTTCGTTTGACACTGACATTATGCATTGGATAGGATAACAATAACTTGGATAGCACTTATTGTAATAGAGATAGAGTTTCTATTACAAACATATGTACGACTATTAGACAGTGTGTAATGTAATTAAAACTATTAATATAGTGTTAAAGTAGAATATCCAATGGGATAAAAAAATATGGGATAAGAGCATATGTCAGTGTCATACTTAAAATTATTCACATGTATCCCTGGCTAGGAAGATCGCGTTTATGTCGAACATATAGCTTTGGTCTCTTACTGGCAAGTAAGTAAGTGTAAGAGGGACGACTATGTCCGATAAACGCGAACATCCTAGCTAGGCAGCTTAACGTAGTAACTCTTTTGTAGCTCCGGTACAGTGAGACGGATGTACAACCGTCTCTTTTAAAGTAGGCTGTTATTTTAAAACGAATGGCGCATGCAACGAATATTATAGTTGCCGGCAAACATCTTGAACCTAACCTTGTCTGCGCAGTAGCCGATTTACGTACAAATCACGCTACTGCGCAGGTCAATCACAGGTTCAAGATGTTTGCCGGCAACTGTACCGATAAGGAATTAATGTTTTTTTTTCAGCCGTGAGCGAAGGCGTGATATTCTCCAGCTTGCCTGAGCATTTGCTGCCATGTTACCGAGGCGGCGGGCCAGCCCTCGGGGCTCCACGGAGACTAGACGTGTTCCTTTCCCTGCTGAAGAAGTTGGAGCTCAATAATGCACTGGATATGAGACTCTTCAGTACTTCTTTACTTAGGAGGTGAGAAGTTCAAGTGTATTATCGTACTGAAGACTGAGAACTTAACGTCTTGCGTTGGGTATTGAAGTATAATAAACGGGTCACTCGCGTCTTTAACGTCGAATATCGCTCGACATGTCCTTAATCACGAGGTCTAGATAAGTTAGGGGAGTTTACAATTTAAACTTGCGTTGCTTGGCGTGGTTAGCTGACTTAAATATTATATGCTTACCTAAATGCTTTCAGGCGGCTTCTACCTATCTAAGAGTCAATTACTCCTCCGACGATATACCTAACTTAAAACCTGTACAAGAGACCACAACTAAAGTTAATATTGCGCTCTGAGCTGAAAGGTTATTATGCGATCGCTTTCGCAAAGTGGTCTGTGAAGCCAAGCTGAGGTTGGTACAGCCGTAACGTAACGTAAACTTATCTGTGTGAGGATTGCACCTTATTTACAATTCTTGTTTACCCATGGACATGAGACGTCATGTTACTATAGCCATTCATAAAGTTTATTCTCATGTTTTTTTTATACAAGGACGGTGGCAAACATGCGTACGGTCCACCTGATGGTAAATGTACACCGCAGCCTGTAGACGCCCGCAACTCCAAAGAAATCACGTGCGCGTTGCCAACCCTTTATAAAATTTGAGGATTCACTGTGATGACTCGCTCCAAACACAACAGTGCATCTAGGAGCTCTGGGAACCTTGCTCACCTCCAGGAACACAACACTACATTACATACCTGTATAGTAAATAATGTTATTATGTCATGTTTCCAGTTTTCGTCTAGACGGCATAAAAGAAGCAGCGAATGCAGTCGAAACTGAGTTCGTCACTCCGTACCGAGCCTCTGGCTTCCAGTTTGACAAGTACAAGCTCCTTATGGACCTGTTTCTTCCGAGCCAGAACCTGCTTGATGCAGAGAGTATGTCAGTGGAGGAGAAGTGTCTACTACACAAAATGCTGAGTGGTACCTACTGTGCAGCACTGGGAGAGGGGAGACGAGGATAGAGTGTGCCCCTTAGCGGCGGAACAGAGGCAAAACATGGGGCTAAATGAAACCAGGTTAGTAGTTAGTACCTACATCATTAACCCTCTTACAGCCAGGGACGGCTGTAGACTGTAGACGTCTGCGGAAATTCGTACCCCGGAAGCTAGAGCCATAAAGTAAAGCAATAATGCGCCATATATCATAAAAGGGTTCTAGAAGTTGTGTTAAATAGTTTTGGAACAGTTAAATTTGGACGGCCACTAACGCGTCGGTGGCTTCGGCGGCACTTCGTTATGTTCCGCCGCCCGGCTCTTAAAAGGTTAAGTACCTAAACGCTTTATTTCGGGTTCAATGTTATTATGTTCCCTCTAATTAATAAACACAAGGCTTCTTTTCTGTTTATGTGTCTTGAATCTGTCAAACGATTACTGCATTTACGAGATCTTATCTTAAGTTAAGGAGCCGCGCCGTTAGATACCTACGATGAATTACCTACACTTCTTTGCAAGGTTTAAATTTCATTGACCTATAAAAAGAAAGTCCTGCTCCTGCTACGCGCGAGCATACTATGAGTATACATATCATTAAACTCGCGCGTCGGACCGCTGGTGTAACCAAAGTTCGGATATTTTTATTCCAAAATCTCGTGTTCATTGAGCAAAATATATAATCCTTATTCTTATATTTTCAGAATTATCAGTAGATGCCCAATAGAACTCGGCGTGATAAAGACTGACTGGGGCTCAATAGCAGCCGGTACTCTAGTAGCGGCCGTGGCGGCAGCTTTGGAGCCCCAGCGGGTATCGGTGGCTGATATCCTCAATGCGGATGTGTATAAGGCAGATGTGGCCGAGCCACTCATGGAATCTGCCAAGGGGGAGTGGTACACTGACATAGAAACGCTAAATGCTGATGAGACACGGGTCGATGTGGCTGATATTAGTAATTTGTACGTTGCTACGTTAGCAGGTAGGCGTACTAAATACTGTTTATATTTTCAATTAAAAGTCTTGCTCATTTAGGATTCCTGACAGCATACACTTCCACTAATTACCCAAAATGGTTTATGAAAAACGCTTTATAATTTTCTGGCTACATCAGAATAAGGTACTTACCTACTATCGAAGGTTTTTACAGAATCACCTAACAATATAAATAAAAAATTGTGGACAATCTTATACAAATCGACCTAGTTCAAAATTAAGCATATATAAGCAACACTACTGGGCTAAAGTAGTCATAATTTTCAAGCTTTTAGCGTAGAAGATGAAACTTTTGTTATATCTTAAAACGAGCAATTCTTGTATATATATATATCTATATATATAAAGTTGATGGGTGACTGATTAATCACCGCCCCGCCGAAACTGCCGGTCCTAGAAATTTGAAATTTACACTATAGTTAGGTTATATAACGGAGGCAAGGGATAAGACGGGATTTTTGGAAATTCCACCCCTAAGGGGGTAAAACAGGGGTGCAAAGTTTGTATGGGGGGCAATAATTTTTTTAAGGTCCAGACTTGAAACTTTGTACAAAGACTCCTTAAAATAAGACAATGAAAGTTATATCTGCGTTTTCAAAATTTTCGTCTCCTAAAGGGTTGAAAATGGGGGTGAAATATTGTATAGGGAGCAATTTTTTTTTAAAGTGAGAGTCTTCAAACTTTGTGTAAAAGTTCCTTATAATAATGGAAAAAAAGTAGTTTCAGTGTTTTTTAAAATTCATCCCCAAAAGGGTTTAAAAAGGGGTTCAAAGTTTGTATGGGGAGCAATTTTTTTTTATAGTGATAGTCTTCAAACTTTGTATGAAAGTTTCTTATAATAATACAAAAAAAGTAATTTCAGCGTTTTTTGAAATTCATCCCCGAAAGAGGTTAAAAAGGGGTTCAAAGTTTGTATGGGGAGCAAACTTTTTAAGTGAGGTACTTCAAATTTCTTACAGAGACTCTCTGTTTAAATAAAACAAAACTAAGTTCAGCGTTTTTTTTTAATTCATCCCCTCAAGGGGTTAAAAAGGGGTTCAATGTTTTCACGGGGAGCAACATTTTTTTAAGTGAAAGACTTCAATTTTTTTACAGAGTCTCTGTTTAAATACAACAAAACAAATTTCAGCGTTTTTCAAAGTTCATCCCTAAATGTATTAAAAAAGGATTTCTGTGAAACTTAGTCAATCTTTTAACTCCCTAAATGACCTCTTGGTCATTTTGTACGGAGAACAAAATTATTTTTAAGATAGAAACTTTAAAACTTCCTGACTAAACATCAAAATTAAAAAAAAAAAACAGATTTCAGAGTTTTTCAAAATTCGCCCTCTGAAGGGATGAAAACAAATTTTATTTTCAATGAGACTTGGAACTTTGTTTAACATAACTCTGTCTCTCTGTAACCCCTTCACGCTGAAACTGCTGAACTGATTTAGATGAAATTTGGTGCGAATATATTTTTAGTTCGAGTCCGAGGAAAGGACATAGGATAGTTTTCATCCCATCCCGGAAGTAGAAGTTTGTATGGAACAGAGATAACTAGGTAACCACCTGAAATAAAAGAACAGCGATAAAATTCTAACGCGATGACCGAGCTCTACGCAGACGAAGTTGCGGGAAAAAGCTAGTATATATATATATATATATATATATATATATATCGGAAACGGCTCTAGGTAACGATTTTGATGAAATTTGGCATGTGGGGGTTTTCGGGGGCGAGCAATCGATCTAGATAGGTCTCATGATGGGGAAAACGCCGAGCAAAGCTCGGTTGCCCAGATATGGATTGTTTAACCGAACTATATTGTGCGTTTGTATGCATGTAAACGATTTTTTTTCGAATTATTCCAGGTGATTTGGCAGAGGTAGTCGTAAACCAGGGTCCTCGAGTGGGCCCGGCGGCGCAGCGCCTGGTGGTCGGGAGCCACAACCGCTGGAACGACACCCTGTTGCCGCGGAGCTACATCATGTATCCGCAGAACAGTTCCGTCATCGATTGGCACATGACCGATGCTGAGATTTTGGCTGGAATTGATGGTAAGTTTTATTTTAGCACCACGACTGTGGCAAACAAGCATACGACCTACATGATGGTAAGCGGACACCGTGGTACATGGACGCTGGCGACTCTAGAGGAGTCACAAGGGCGTTGCCGCCTCTTGATTGTTGTGTCGACAGTATGAAACAAAATACAGATCCTCTCCTGCGCTCTCGCGCATTCTCGGGAGCTCTTGCGATCTTGAAAAATAATTTATTATGAAATAGGCGATAAAAGGCTATATATTACTTGTACTGTAGTGTAAATGTTTTAATTATTTTGACTCAATACATATATCAAAATAAGGTATGGTGTTAATTTATTCGGACTGCTTGCTTATAGCGGTAGTAGGTACATACATATACCTATTCCCGTATCCGTCGTTTCTTAATGACGGCAGGCTAATAGTGTTAAAAAAAATCGTTTCGTCACAAGAGGCATTTACAGCTCGCCGCTTTGTGACCGCTAACCGCGTCAATGGAGTATCATACCATCAAAGATGTATCTAAGTGCGTCATTTTATCTTTCAGGTTTAATATTAACAAAGTATTTACCCACATGGATCTCTCAAAGAAATTCTCTAAAGCTCTCTCAAATCATCGACATGTATTACTCTGACGAAGGCGTGTCATTCGAGTCTAGAGTAAAGGCGTGCAACCGGCAGACTCTGTACAGGGATATCGTGGATAGTGCCACACTTGCCACGGAGACGTCCCGATTCGCCAACGTGTTGTATCTCAGGCAAGGTGGAGTTTATATTCCCGTGGAGAAGATGAATCGGATTAGTGATGCCGCTGTCTCTGCATTTACGGAATACCTTAGTAAGTATTCATATATGTTGAAGTGAAGTTAAAAAGAGAGTAAGATAAACTCCCTAACTTAGAGCGGATTGCTTGACGTCGGACTGTCCCTTATTAGCAAGTGCGTGAGCGCGAGAGGGACGAATGCTGACTATATAATGTCCGATATAAACATTATAAACGAGATTATGCTAGACTGGCTCGCAAGTAAAGGATCCCTTTGTCTGTAAGGACCATATACACTCGCGGACAAAGAATACGGGGCGATAAAATACATTCAAATTTCCTAAAATACTGCAAATATGTACAGTTAACTTAATCATGTTAGGTTAGGTTACACATCTTTATTTACTTTTACATATAAACGGCAAAAAATCGCAGTAAAAACGTTTCCAGGTTTAAATCGGACTCGTAAAAACCCATGAAAAAAACAACGCTAACGGAGCGAGATATCGCAAAAATCTTTGGATATTGATATTTTTATGATAGGACCCCAGGCATCCTTCAGGATGCAACTGTACTGGGATAACGCTAGGAGGATGATGATGATGATGATATTTTTATGATAGGATCCCCGAAATTCCTAATACAGTTGTGCAATACGAAGAATAGTATCTACTTACCTTTGTGGGTCTCGCCATGTATCTATGGACGATCGCAGCCCCCAACTACGACCGTCTACGACCCCGAGGATCTCCTTTCAGTCGCCTTCTGCTAGAGGCAGAGGATACCGTAGCCGTATTCTATCCGGGCTACAGGGCGCTCATTGTACCTAGAAATGTATTCAGTATTGACTTGTATGTTTTGTGTGATTTCAGCCACAGTATTTAATCAGTATCACAAAGATTGTGGTGTCCCGAGCAAAGTTTCACAGATGAACCTCGTCATCGCGACCGATGCCGCTTGGAAGCAATACGACGTCGAACAATTTTTATCGTGAGTCTACGAGTATGTTACACTAAGTTATTAAGAAAAAAAAGCGGACAAGTGCGTGTCGGATCACGCACAACGAGGGTTCCGTACCGACACCTACTAGTCCACATTTCAAAACACTATTTAATACTTTGAATCAAAAAAGGTAGTATCTTCATAGGGAAATATTATTTTTAAAGGCCTATTCAAAAATACCCTTCAGAACTAATTGCATTGAAAAAAAAAAAACATCCCTCAAGTGTATGTATGGGGTGCCCCCACCCCTAAATTTGTTTTTCCTAATTTCACATCACTTTTATGTAGCGGTTCATAGAATACATCTTCCTACCAAATTTCATAATTGTAGCACTTATAGTCTCCGAGTAAATCGGCTATGACATACGGACATACAGACAGACAGACAGACATGACGAAACTATAAGGGTTCCGTTTTAGCCATTCTGGCTACGGACCCCTAAAAAGGTACAGTATATAAGCTGATGATGATGATGACTTGTTTTTTATAGATGGGTGGGCGGTGCGCTTGAGTTGGACCTGGAGCGCAGCACCCTGGGCCTGCTGCACGGCAACACGGCCCGCTGGATCGCGCCTCCGGCCCACAACCTCACCGCCGTGTTCGCACACCTAGCCAACTTCACTGACGAGTGTAAGTTGTTTAATACTGCGACGTTGACTAACTAATTTTGGCTAGAAACTTATTTGATTGTATGACAGCTAGCGACAAATGCAGGTCAACAATCAATAAAGGTGGCATCTGGTTCGGCCCATACGACCTCCTTCACACTGAGCGAAAAAAAATACTAATTATTAGTAAGTTTTAGTGAATCCCAGGACAAGGAGATTATATACTAACGGTTACAAACCAGTTTTTGATAATAGTAGTTATTTACTTTACCAAAAAATTTGCCTTTGTAACAACTAAACTGTTTTGTAACCTAAATAAATCTCATTGTCTTGGGATTCACTAAAACTTATTAATAATTAGTATTTTTTTCGCTCAGTGCAGTGTTCATGGATCTGCGCGTAGGCGCAGCATTGCCAATTTTATTTAACAGGCGTTCTACTTTAGATCGCCACGCCATGTTTTTTTGTTCATTCTTGCTAACGCCTTCCTACTGTCATGTATTATACTATATTTAAATATAGAAGAAGAAGAAGAAGAAACATTTATTTACTGCACAAAAGACACACCGATACAAAAAATAATAGACGTACAAAACTCAGAACATATAAAATAATGTAAGTATTACTCGGCACAATATCTGCCGCGTGACGTCATTACGGAGCTGCGGTTTCTCACTCTAAGGCGGTGCACAGCCGATAATGTTACCGGGTATAGATCGTACACAACTGTAAGGCCAAGAGCTGTCAAATTAACGCAAGCAAAAATCTACCTAACATTCAGAGCTCTAAGTCGAGTTTTGCTTGCGTTAGTTTGACAGAATTTGGCCTTAGAGTTGTGTCCGCACTATATAATAAAGACGGCATCCAAATATGGTCATCTTTATAATTTAATACCATAGACTCTGATTTAAAAAAAAAAGACAGAGTTGTAGTCAGACTAGAAGGTTGTTCGCTTCTGTATGTGTGCCGAGAGGCAACTTGAACAGTTCGATGCAAAAAACCGCAAAATGTATAATTATTAAAGGCATTTCTTCTAAAAACACTACATAGCTACCTTTCCAACAGGGCCCAACCGTCTGAACTTACCCAACGTGATCTCCGCCGTGAGCCAGCACGCCCAAAACCAGTCGATCCTCGAGCAGGCCAGCAGCGCAGCTCTGAGCACCGTCGTGCTCCTCATCAGCCCCAGCGACCGCCCTTCTGCCACTGAGGTTTATTAATTCAACTATTATAGGTAGGCCATTTTACGGAAAGTTGTACACGACTTTTTTTAATTTGGATAAAATCGGGTTTTTTCTACTTAGAATCGAAAGTACTTTCGAAAGATATAGGGGAAAAAGAGTGTCCCAAGATTTTTTATTCCATTCCGTTACCGTTTTCATAATAAGCTGGTTATGCTTGTATGGTGGTAACGGAACAGAAAAAAAACGAAAATTGTATGTGAAATTTGAGACACTTTCTCCTATTAGGTTCGAAAGTGCTTTCGATTCTGAGTAGAAAAAAACCCGATTTTATTCATATAAAAAAAACGAGTGTACAACTTTCCGTAAAATGGCCCAGTTTGATTAAAAAAAAAAAAAAAATGCACTTTATTCTGTAAGTAGGCCGCAATGGCACTTTTACGAGTCAAACCCTACTTGCGTTTCACATAGTTTATTATAGTTTAGGTTGTTCTGTCAAATTTTAAAGTTCCGTATCAAAAAGGTACAAGAGGAACCCTTATCGTGCGACTGTCAGTCTGTCTGTCAAACCTAGGACGCCAAAAACCAGTCGATCCCAGAGCAGTCCAGCAGCGTTGCATTGAGTACTGTGGTTCTCATCATCAGCCCCAGCGACCGCCTTTCTGCCACTGAGTTTTTAATTTAACTATTATTTAGGTTGTTACATGAAATGTTTCATTTAACTATTATTTAGATTATTCCATCAAATATTAAGGTTTCGTAACAAAAAGGTACGAGAGGAACACTTATCGTGCGACTCTGTCTGTCGTACCCAGCATGCTCAAAAACAAGCGAGCACCAACGACCAGACCTTATACTGACACTGATATTTTCATTTAATTGTTATCTATTTTAGGCTGTTCTACCTTATTTTTTAAATCCTTTTCCTCTGACGTGATTGGAACATTTAGTTTAAGTACTTCCTATTTTTATTTTGATGAAAACGGCTATATTATCTATTGTCATCCAGGTGGAACGTGCCAGGGAGCTGATGACCTCTCTAAGGACTTCCTTCTTCGATATATACTTCGCCTTCGCTTCGCTGGATTTGACACCTTTTCAGAATATCAATAACGAGTACATGGATTATTCGGAGATTTTTTTGCAGGTAAATTACCTAAATAAATATTTGTATATACGAGCAGTAATACTGGGTGTTTTGGTAGCTAAGTGCACAAACTTTGAGGGATGATAGAAGAGTCAGTCAGTCATTTTACACCACACTTACATAGCAAAGCACAAAGTCTTCTAATTTCAAGATATTAAGCCTGTGATGATAGTCTTGACCGATCTCGGCCACAGCGACTGTATATTCTGGCATCTTTAATAGTGATATTCATGGTGGGTGGTTTCGTAGCTCCGCTCTTAAGCCTGTACTACACGTAAATACCCCAATAATTACCGAAATCACTATTCATCCAAAAGGAACCGTGCACATACCTGCTCCTGTGCGCCGTTCCTGTTGTTTTTGATAAAATTTCAGAAAAAACTTACAGACTTTACCAACCAAATAACTTTTTGGCACTGAAAATGTATGACGAGAAATTCGCATCCGAATACAAGCAGTAAAGTCGTTAGACCAAGTTTAATTTATTTCAAAACATCCTTAGTTCCTGCTACTGTAATACAATACAATGATAATGATAACCCTGAAAACAATCAATAGAACAAAGTTTTTAAAACACTATTTTTCATTGTATGCAAAGGACGTCACAAATACTACACAATTGTAACATTGCTATTTAAAAATGTACCTTATTACCTACAATAATCTAACAACAGCTGTCTATCAGCTATATATCTATAATCTAAGTTCCACGTCGTTCGTTCTACGTTCTAACCGGATACATAGAACGGATGTGTATGTAATTCCTATCTTGATACCTAAATTAATAACTTGTGATTTACTCCAGTCGTATTACAATTTCGCAGACAGAATCGACATCGGTCACAGATGTTGTGAATGCTGTTGACATCTATATGACCAAGAACGTGCTCCCGACCAGAATCATCGGCGCTCAGTGCCCGTACAATGACACCGTATTTAACCTGGCCCCCTATGAGGACTTCGTGCTTGCTCCTGGTGTGCAACGGGCTTATCGTATTCATCCCTTTTATCTGAGGCAACAGCCCTTGATCAATGTACAGGTATTCTATTTTGATATTTTCTATAATTGTATTAGATTCACTCTTGCGAACTAGAGGGCAGCACTAATAAGATTGATAAAAGCGCCATCTATCAGACGTACTATTTTCTATAATTTCATTTAGATTCACTCCTGTCAACTAGAGGGCAGCACTTAGAACATTGATAACAGCGCCATCTATCCGCATATCTATTAATCACTAACGTAGCTATTACTTTGTGCTAAATTTTAATACTGTAGAAAACCAATAGGTGGCAAGACGCAATGAAAGTGTAACATTACGATTTGTATTTTGCTTTCAGTTTCAAAATCAAGGTCATGGGGAGCTTTTGGCATGCATGTGGCGTGGCGCAGAAGCATCGCGTAGCTGCCAAACTATTCCCGAGAGAAATTTACATACATTCAATATTACTACACCTTGTCCGTCAGTAGATTTTTGCACGCCAGTAAATTTTGAAGTGAGCGCGTCGGCAGCTAATAACTTCTGTGCAAGTAAGTAAATAAAAATGGAATTTTTGTAAAGAAAAAAGATACAAAAAGTTAATGCTCACTAATCGCGAGCTAGGCCCCGGGGGGATTCGAACCCCCGATCTCCTGTTTACTAGACAGGCGCTTTAACCAACTAAGCCACGGCGCCGTTGGGCAATCAGACGAAAATAATGGCTAGTTGGTTATGTTACAAAATTATTCATCAAAAGGAGGAATGTTATGGGACCGTCCTAAAGTTGAATAACACTTTAATTTTAGCAACTTTCTGGCGTGGTATGGGATATGCAAGTAGCCCACGCATTTGTTAGTATAATGAATGAGTACTAATGAGATATTTTTGCCTAACTTATCAAATTAATGCGATATTAATATCTTCGACAGATAACGACTGCCGCTTTCCAAACCAAGTGGGTTATTACATCCAACATTCAGGCTTACGGTGTCTACCTCTACGTGGATCTGCGGCCACAATTTCTCTTCATCGGAAGCTGCTATTATTTATCAACTTTATAATCTCATATATTTATATTATGGCCCTATAAGGAATCATGTAAAATTATATTAGTTTATGTAAGTAACTACATTTGTTTCATTATAAAGTTTCCCAACATTGATTGTTGGGAAACTCCTCAATGGGCTTAAAATACCGTGCTTAGGTTTTTGACACACTTATTTTTGTGTAATAGTAACTTCACTTTGACTATGTATGCGTAAAATAGGTTACAAATAGTTACCTATCGAATAAAATATGAATATACACTCACCGGCAGAAAATTTGGCCCAAAAACTTTTAGTGATTTCAAACTATGAAGTGATGTTTTTCTTAACCTGCTCCATTTCCTTGTTTTCCTTATTTCGTCGTCTTAAATAACTGACTTCTCAATTAATTAATGTTAATCTCATGCTAATCATACCTCTTAAACATAAGACTATCGAAAACAATTGCCTATAGACGAAAAAAAATAAAAAATGCATTTTTCAAATTGGGCCAAATTTATTCCCGGTGAGTGTATATGGAGTACGGACCGGAAGGCGCAGCATGGGTAGACCCCCCACAAGGTGGACTTATGACCTGGAAAAGGTCGCGGGAGTCCGCTGGATGCGGGTGGCGCAGGACCGGTCATTGTGGCACTCTTTGGGGAGGCCTATGTCCAGCAGTCGTCTGTCGGCTGATATGATGATGAATAAAATATTATAAAAAAGAAAATGTATGTCATTAAATTATCCTGGTAAACTAAAAGATAATGTACCCCTGGTGGGACTCGAACCCACAATCCCCGGCTTAGGAGGCCGATGCCTTATCCATTAGGCCACAGGGGCGCTTGGGTACGTGGTTGAAATTACGTCTTAGTTGTTACTAGGGCATGCAACCGGGATCCCGGGATCCCGAAATCCCGGTAATACCGACATGATTTTCTCGGTATTTCAATACCGGTATTCCAAGGACTAATACCGAAATACCGGAATTCAGTTATTTTTGTTCTTTTAAAATTCATAAAATTGAAACACGTAGTTTATTTTAGATAAAATGAACAATTGCAGTTAATATCGAGTGAAATTACTTGTTTAATATTGTATTTCGCCATTTTAAGGCTATTTGTAGTGCTAGTTCGACACGGATCGAATGCGCATCAGGCGGCTGCAGTGCGTCGGGCTATCCACCCGAACAGCCGACCGACTACCTGACATGAGCATGACCCGATCATGCACGAGTTCAACCGAAAGGCGTCAACGATAAACTTTACTGCGATCGTAATTTACCTGCTTGGGGCTTTTTTATTTATCTTTCTAGCTCATTAAGAATATTAAGACAAATACACCACGGTCAAAAATAAAATAAGTTCAATCAGTCACCAAATAGCAAAGCCAAATAACCACGGTTACTAAAAGTACTCAGTGTCACTTACAGGGTGGCCCAAAAATACGTTGACACGGAATTTTTAGGATATTTTTTATTACGACACGACTACCCGACTTTTATAAAAAAACGTTAAAAATACTATCATTAAACTAAACAAATCACAAGTTATATGCAAAATTGCGGCATTTTGCTAGTCAGTTTAACTTACGTTTGCAACTGTGTATCAAAGCCAAAGGGGAATATTTTGCAGATAACTAGTGTTTTGTTTAGTTTATTAAAAGTATGTTAACGCTTTTTTATAAAAGTCGTGTAGTCGTGTCGTAAAAATAAATATCCAAAAAATTCCGTGTCAGCGTATTTTTGGGCCACCCTGTAATGGTAATACCAGTTAGGTGTCTTCTATGGTTCGGCGGATGTTTTTGAAGTTATGGTGATGTGTGAGTGTAAATTAAGCAATTACCTACTTTATTTTGCTTTGATTAGTAGATACTTAAAATATTTTAGGTTTATTTTTGCTGTGATTAATTCTATTATGTGAGCAATGCTGCCAAATAACTATTTTAATTTAATTGGAAGTAAGATTGAAGATTATTAAACTAGTTATCAAAAAAACTGTGTGTGTGTGTTATTTTTAATGAAAAATCCCCAAAATACCGAAACATCGGTATTAATACCGAAATCCCGGGATTGAGATTTGAATACCGAAACTCAATCCCGGTATTGAGTATGGTCCGGTATTGTATGCTCTAGTTGTTACGTACACTCTTGAAAACGTTTTGTTCCTTTTTTTGTTTTGTGAAAATTATTGTACTTCGGCGTGTGGGATTCCATAAATAGGTATTGTATGTACAGGTAAATAAATTACTTTCGAGACGTTTTTGTAGTTGTGTACGGACAAAATTTAAATGTGTCTAAATTATTGTTTAAGTGTGTGTAATTTTAAATGTAGAATCCCTGTAAATATACAAATACTACTACAAATGCAAAAACGTCTCGAATGTAATTTAAGCGGGTATTACACTGTCCTGAATTCAGGACACTTAGAAGGGTTCCGACCTATACGTTAGAGCGAGATCCTTCAACTCCCCTCCACTAAGTAGTTAGGACACCTGATTCAGGACAGTGTAATACCCGCTTTACCTGTACGTATGTATGTACCATACCAACTAATGTCCAGGCTACACAAAGATATCCGACTATGCACTGTAAACTCATCATAATATAGTCGTCTTCAGATTTCCTAACTCCTAAGAGTCCTAAGTACGGAGGACCTATCTAAAATTATTTTGAAGAAGTGCTCTCTTTTGACGTAAAATTGACGTTAAATATATTTTATGTCACACCTGGCCATAAAGCGGCAATTACCGCACGCTCCGCGCGAGGGAAATCCCACTTCCTGGCCAGGGGATGACATAAATTTTTGTACTTAACACGGGCGGTAATAAAGAAAGCCTCAGATCGCATATTTATCGCCCTTGCCTTCGGCTCGGGCGTCAAATACCTGCGATCTGAGACATTCTTTGTTTTACCGCCCTTGTTAAGTAATGTACTATTTTATAATACCTATACCTATGTAAGTATACAGTACAATTTTACTTTGGCGTCAGGGGAATAGGTAAATGTAATAGCAGAATTAGGGGTTATGCGAGGGGATTGAATTAGGGGTGCTTCCCAATGTTGTTAGTTTATAAAAAACAGTTTTTTAATACAATGACAAAACAACCCAGCGTACGAACTGGGGGCCGATTTTTGAGTGTCGAACGCTCGACTTTTCACTCGAGATCTGTCAAAAAACTATGATGTTTTGACAGATGTCGAGTGAACATTCGAGCGTTTGACACTCAAAAATTGGCCCCCTGGGGCCCCCTGGGGGCCAATTTTTGAGTGTCGAAACTATGATGTTTTGATAGACGTCGAGTGAAAGATGTCCAGCGTTCGACACTCAAAAATTGTGGCCCCCTGGTTGTCGGTTTTCGTTTGACAACATGCACGTAACAATAACAAAAAAAATTATATTATCTCTATTCTCTGGTTTTATATAATGTGAAGTCATGTAGCCTTTTTAATATACATACAGTGTATACAGTAAATTCAACTTCAATAGCAACGACTCCGTGGCGCAACGGTAGCGCGTCTGACTCCAGATCAGAAGGTTGCGTGTTCAAATCACGTCGGGGTCATATCAGTAATTTCTTTTTCCTTTTTATTTTAAATTTGTAATATTTATTATTTACTTACTGTTTTTATTTTATTTTTTTATTAATTTTATTAACTAAACTGTTTTTATTAATTTTTTTATTTACTGTTTTTCTGAATAAATCGTAACAATATGATAAAATTATATTTTTAGAAAGTTTTTAGTGTGAAGGTCCTTTTTTCTCACAATTTGAAAATTATTGATTATTTACTTTTATATACACCTGGCCATAAAGTGGCCATTATCGCACGCTCCGTGCGCGAAAAATCCCACTTCCTGGCCAGGGGGTGACATAAAATTTTGTACTTACCACGGGCGATAATAAAGAAAGCCTCAGATCGCATATTTATCGCCCTTGCCTTCGGCTCGGGCGTAAAATACCTGCGATCTGAGACATTCTTTGTTTTATCGCCCTTGGTAAGTAATGTACTATTAAATAGTTCGTCGTTTTTAATCGTTCTGACAAAGAGAAGTAGGTACTCGTACTTCCCCAATTTCTTTATTCCACGTTGTGACGTTTTGCTACCTATACATTTTGTATGGACCATCACATAGTGAACGGTAATAACTAAATAGGTAACTACAACAAATTAATTTTTATATTTATGTTTCAAAATTGGGTCAGAGTTGCATATGTTTTGTTTCAATTAATTCTAAAACAAAAAATAATTGTCTCAAACATGCAATGAAATATTGACGTTATGTTCCTTATAATAGGCTGCAAAGTAGCTCTAATTACTATTCAAGCTCGAGTTGGAAATAGAACGGACAAAATAGACAGAGGAAATAATACGGAATAGTATTATGTGTAAGGTTATATTTTATTTCATTGCATGTTTGAGAAAAGCACTATCCGGAGTTATCTCCTGCGAACCGCCTATCACCAAAGCCAGAAAGTGCTAACTAAATGCTAACAATCTAACCGGCCCAATCCTACGCATGTATGAGTTCAGGAGATCTATCTAACCTGACGTATCGATTCCAAATTAAATTAGTTATGATTACATATCAGTAATTTATACATTAATATCTGGGCGATTGAGCCCATTATATGTATATTTCTCACATCATTATATTGTAATCCGTGTGATGTGCGGGGCTGGGAAAAAATAGGGTAAAATAGGTAGGTAGATATACCTACATACCTACGGATATTTACCAGTGGCGGCGCGTCAATAATATTGTTAGGGAAGCCGAAAATAATTTGCTTTTCTTATTCTTCATGAGCCGTAGTAAACGAACTGGACTGGCTGAAAATTAGGCAAGCCGGTGGGAATCGAGTTGTATAGACGCTCCGCCACTGATATTTACTCTCAAACGGATATCCCGATGTGTTAGTAATTCAAAACATGACGGAAAACGTATTTTTTTCCTTTTATTAACTTGAAGACAACTTCAAGTTCAATCCTTCAGAGGAACCCTTTAAAGTACTCAAATTACATGAATTGTTGGCTGGTATAATGAATGGAGTATAGTCTCTGTACTTTCATTAGCTCTCCAAAAATGTTCCTTCATTGCCAAGTAGTCATATAGGTATGTAAGTAGGTACTTACATCGCTTGAGTCATGAAGTTTCTCCGAAATTCTACGTATGTGGGTGGCTAGATGTACTAGATACCTATACCTTGTTATGTATCTTAATTTCATAATGAGTTGAAACTTTTCAACGCTAATAACGCCAAGGTTAAGGTTTGTTGTATCAATTTACTCTTTAAGGTTTCTCTTTCATATTTTATTAAAACACGGGGTAAAATATTTTCGAATCTGTACCGAAATACGTCTGTCTCAGGGTAGAGAATTCTTTATCTGAAGAGTGTCAGATGGCCGTTCGAAGGCTGAAGAGTGTCAGATGGTGAAGAGGCTGGTCAGGTGACTGGATTTACGTCTCCGACGCCTTTCAAATGAATCGCATTCTTGCTGTACTCACACATCGACAGATATCCTTGTGTGTCTGTGTGTTGACTTACTCTTACGTGCATGTGCACTAACACGCCTTCTAGATAGTTGTGAATGTGTGCGGCGGTATATGCCTGTGTTTGAATCTGGAGGTCATGAAGTGATTGGGTGGTTGAAAAACATTTTGAAGAACGTTCATGCAAAATTCTGTAGCTCTAGTATAAGTTTTTTCGAAACATTAACTAATTCGAACGCGTTTGCGTTTTGTCTCAAAATGTATGAAAGTGGTAAGTATGAAAACGTGAACAGCGCCTCTGGTGGTCTGTTGGTCACTAGTGGAAACTAAAACAGCGAGTATAACATTTGTTGCTAACCGATGAACGCGCGTATTTCTAACTCGGTGAGAGCGTTTTTATACATTTTGAGACAAAACGCAAACGCGTTCGAATTAGTTAATGTGTTGGAAAAACTTATACTAGAGCTACTGGGTATTTGTTTAGCGAGGTTAGCAATGCTTATTGCCATTTACGGGTGTACGTGAATGTTATTGCACAATTATTTTCAGCTAATGCCGTCATTGCCGAGCCTCCCGCTCTCCGTAGTTCATAAAATTCATGCATGTTATCAACCAAATACTTGGATAGTTGCATTCTCCATTAGGTACCCTTAATAATAAACAAATATTATAGGAGTAGTAGGGGATGGGCTCTTCAATGTATTCAAGTTCAATGAAAGCGTATCAATTTTTACATACATACGGAAATTCGGTACGAAGTCCACCCGTTTTCTATGCTATTGCTTTAATAATTACCTATATTAAAAGGAGTAAAGTAGGTACATTAGCCTCTTAATTATACTTGCAAGTGGAGGTATTTTAATTGTTTCCTTATTTTATAAACCTATTTTACGATCGGTTTTTTACACTTTTATGACATTTTTATCGATTGACCTTTCGTGACTTTGGTCAGTGTCATAGTAAATTTTCCAACTTTGAAGTTGGTAGGTATTGAACTGCGATGACGCTGCCAGTGGAGTATAAATTAGTTGACGCAAATCATCTAATGTCTGTCTATGAGTCTTGATTACTGTCCATTAAGTTTTTTGCGGGCCAATTGACCCCAATTCTTGTCTGCGCGTTGTCGCAGACGATTCAACGAACAATAACAATTTTTTATTCATCAATCGTGCATGTAATCAACGACAAACCTCCAATTCAGATACCTAAACACGAGTATTTCATGACTGAAGAACCATTTTAAAACGGGGTAAACCAAACGCCATGGGCCACTGATTCCGGTCTGGCTTTACTTTTATTATTTTCTAGCCTAAATGCAAACGCAATCTTTACTTAGATGGATAGAGAAACGTTGGATACCTAGTGTACCTACCTAGGTACTGGATAATTACCAAATTTTACTGGATAAGTACCAAAAAAAACTTTATTCAGAAAAAACAATAAGAAGTGGAAGTAAAAATAATTACCTAAAACTAAATATAACAAAAATTAACGTTAGCTATGAAAAAGAATATAACCTATTTAAAAAAAAATCTAAGCACCATGGTTGCTCATCGGCGGAAATGAGCCCAAGAAATTAAGTTACTCACATGAGTAAGTCGGTATGACAATAATACAACAGTCTCTGTGAAGGGTACAGGATTTTTCCACACATTCGTTCCAATTTTGCCTATTTTCCTATCGAAAAGGTTCGTATTTGGCTTATACCATGGGATTTAAGAAATACCTACCTACGATATTACGTCTAATCTTTGGGTTGGACGGTTAGATGGCAGTCGCGAGGTATTATAAAACTGCAGCCCACGTTAAATCTTGGACAAATGTATTGACTCGGACAAGAATAGGTCTACGGTCTCGGTTGTACTTAAAGGGGGTCACCGGGGTTGCAAGAGCTCCATGTGGCGGGAGCCGCAGCACTTGCTTATCAGCTATCTTTTTCTAAATGAGCGAAAGGTAGTAAAGCGCGAAGGGGACTGCGGTGCGTCTAATATGAGATCCTGGACCCTGGATCTTGGTCCAACCTGTCTGTGGCTTTATAGGCCGGGCCTAATAAAGCGATAGGAGTGCGCAGTTGGAGTGGCCTGGGGAAAATCCAGGGGAAACCTCTGACACGACCACGCTGACGGACCATGAGAGCGCAGATGACCGTAACCGCGGAGTGGATGTCTGTGGTAAAACAACGATCCATTGGGAATATTGGGATACAACTAAGAAAACGCCACGACGAAGAAGAGTGCATCTGCCATGCCCGACATTTGTAAGAAGAGGCCATTCTCAAAATCTAAATCCGATCGTAAAATTATCCCGGTCCTTTCGATTCGCGCGTCACGTGTCCAGCGTCATCTCGTCTTTAAGAATCAAAATCAAAATGACAGTGACATCATGAAGGAAAAGCGCTGAAGAGCGAGGAAGGCTGTCCCTAAGGGCTGTCCTCTTCTATCATTAAACATATGCAAAATCATGGCCCTGTGGTGATTAAATGCCGTATCCGTACCTGTGTATGGTTAAAAATACATGAATTGCAATCTGAAACTCATTATCGACGGTTGTTCCTGCTGCAGCAGTAAAAAGTAATGATGATTACCTATTTCCAATCAAATGCCACACCCCCACACGTTTCACATTACCTGCAAGGTATGACGTGTGCCCGTGACCAAAGTGCATTACCGCAAAGCGAGATATTATCGGTATTTCAAGTGTCACGTTGCATGCTTTTATTCTTGTACAAATTGAAGAGACCGAGCTCAGCACGTGTACTGTAGATTGGTCACGTTTATAATTTTCGGTATCATTTCATCGGCAAATGTTTCATATTGCTTCGCAGAATTTTTATTTCATCTACACTTTTTCTCTCACAGAAACCGTTAACGTTTTGGTACAACATAGGTTAGAACCCACAAGAGTTACCAGAAAAGTAGGTTAGGTAAGGTTAGAACTGCTCTTTGTGAAAAAAAAAAAAACGTTTTCTATGAAATTAAAATTCTGTGAAACATAATATCAGAATCTAAATAATTTAATTCTGATTGTGACTTATCCGAGATCCTTATTTCGTTGATAATTTTATCAGATACCTCGATAAGCTAATGCTTACGCCGATAAACATTATAAGTAGATGCATGTGCAGATTGCAAAACCGATATAACCCTATCAGATAGGTAACCGCCAATGGCTTCTAAAGACTTAATTATTTTTATTTTCTGCACTTATCACAACAATGGGCTCGGCACGATAAGAAGTTAAATAGGTAAGCCGGTAGAGGCAAGTCATTGTAGCCACGTGATGTTAGTCGCGGCGTTGTGACGTCAGTGGGGCTGGGGGCTTGGTTGGGCCAGCCAATCACGAGCCGCCAGCGGCAGAACATTGCGTCAGAGTCGGAAAAACGACACTTATTACTACTAAACAAACACTTATTGAGCAAGAAGGAAATTGTAACAATGATAATGAATAATAAGCAAGGCTGTAATTTAGACTTTGAACTGAAAAAAACATGTTGCAAATAATTGCTCAATATCTAGTTACGTCCGAAAACATGACTCAGCAAAAAGGCAATGAATAGTCGTCAAGTCACAAAGCACTGCTTGGCGACATCATTAATAGAATTTTGACGCTTTTTGCTGCTTCTTAGCTATTAATTGCTTATCTAGGCGGTATGCTGGCGAAAGTAATGTGCAATATGTACACCAAACCATTTGCTTACATTTACGTTTTTTAAGAAAATGAAAAAAATAAGTGAGAATGAAATTTATTCGTGACATTTATACGTCACATTATTATTATAAGCAGAGTTCGGACAAATGGGCGTCATTAGCTACTCGCAATAATGTCATTATGATGTCTCCCTGTCATATAATGACGTAGTTACTGTCCAAATTGTGACATAAGTTGATATAAGCTATTTGCGTTTGGTGTAGGTATGTTACTTACGATAGTACCTACTTAATCTATGGTAGTTTGTCTATATGCAATCATCATATTATTTCGAGCTGTCTTGAAAATGTCCTAATGTAATAAAATATCTTCACAATATTTTTAACTGTTTCCTGTTTCTCTGCTAAAACCTAAATAGTGTACGCGAATTCATGCCGTTATAACGGTACCTATTTAACACTAGTTTGCATCATTTTTATGCTCGGTTTAGTAGAAGGTAAGATTAGTAGAAGGTACAGTCAGCAGCAATGGTTGCTACGCGGGCGAGGTGTTCAAATGATCTACACACGCTCTTATTCACTTATAATAAAGATGTGTGAAGATCATTTTGAGCACCTCGCCCGCGTAGCAACCATTGCTGCTGACTGTACGATTGCTGATGCAATAAGTATGTGCGGTTGGCATGCGGCACGGTGACGCGGCGGGCTCGCGAGCCACACCCCCACGTTCTCAGTAAACATGTAAACACGAACGTGTCTATACACACGCACACCAAACTTTCAAAGTGACGTCACTGACCTTTATCAACTGTTTGACAAAAATATTTGAACTTACCTAATGTACATGTACTTATTTACTGAAGGTCCGTCATTTTCGAGGTCCCTTTGTTAGTATATAGTTTGTATAAGTAGGTCATGAATTCCTTAAAAAATCCAGTTGGGCTGCTTCAAATTCGAGAAAGATGAGGAATTGAGTTGTACCCCCCTAGAAAATAAGGATGATGCCTAGCAACCAGAGTTGCCAAAGGCAAGTGAGTGGATACTGGATAAGAACACCGCCTCAACTTTTATGAGAATTTTAAACTTACAGGGAACTTAGATGGAGTAGGGGAGGGGGGATGATAATTTTTACGACTTTGACAGGTAATATCTCAGTAACGGTTGAATTAAATGGAAAAAATATCAGAAACCTCTACATCATTTTTAATAGTCCATCACGCCTAACGTGCATTGCATTTTTTTCATCCCCCGATTACATGTAGGTATAGAGTGCCCCTAATTTTTTTTCTTAATTTCACATCATTTTTTGTCACGGTTCATAGAACACACCTTGCTACGTCATGCATGATTGTAACGCTTAAGCGGGTATTACACTGTCCTGAATCAGGCGTCCTAACTAGTGGAGGGGAGTTGAAGCATCTCGCTCTAACGTATAGGTCGGAACCCTTCTAAGTGTCCTGAATTCAGGACAGTGTTATACTCGCATTATCTCTGCCTCTGAGTAATTCGGCTGTGACATACGGACGGACAGACATATGACGAAACTATTATGGGTTCTGTTTTCGCCATTTTGGCTACAGAACCTTAAAAAGAACATTAAAGACACCAAGTTTAGAACACCAAGTTTTTAAAGTATGTAGTTTTTTCGGTGATGCAAGTTACTGTAATTTCATGTGATCCTTGTAAAACTTAAGCCAAAATAAACTATGAAATAATAGTAGTTTATGCAACTGGTACATAATGAGGGGCATTAAAACACGAGTGTGTTTTATGAAACGAGCCGAAGGCGAGTTTCATAACAAGGTCACACGAGTGTTTTAATGCCTAATTATGTACAGTTGCATACATTACTTTATCTACACACATATTATAATTACTCTAAGATGGGTTCAGAAACCGTAGTAAATAAATACAATAATTGTGTTAATACAACCTTTTTTGCACGGTTGCGGAAATATCGAAATCAGAACTGGCAACAGATACCTGAATGTTATTTTAAAAAGTAAAGAGTCCTTATTCTGATGTGACCATGTCGTTCTAGCTCAAATTTCGTGCGATATATACTAAAAAAACATCGAGCTGACATTTCGCATCGACTGAATTTGAATTTTCAGTGATACTAGAATAGGGACATGTCAACTTTGACATTTAAATTTTGACAGTTTTGTTTGACGTAATATTTTAACATCATATATGAGATTAAAATGAAATATTTTATTACTGCTGTAGCCTTAGCCACAGATAAGAAAATTGCCATAAATTCATTGAATGTTGAAATGAGAGTCATTTTCTACGGTTTCCGAACGCATATTAGAGGATTTATGATATGTGTGTAGATAAACTGTTTTTTATAAATCACGCTAATAAAGACTCGGAATCGCGCTTATGATTATGGAGGCCCAGGCGTCCATAGGTTGCGGTGTCTGCTTATTATCAGGCAGGCCGGGGCGTAAGGTTGTTTTCCGCCCTCGTTGTATAAATTACCCAGTTGATTGTCTTCATTACTTAATATGTATTTAGTTAATTAGGAAGGTTTTTCAAGCACAATCACGATGAAAGTAGGCGTTTGAATAATGACAATGTGTTATGATGAAACCGACGCGCAAGTATTAGTATAAGTTATTTCGAAACATTAACTAATTCGAACGCGTTTGCGTTTTGTCTCAAAATGTATGAAAACGCTCTCACCGAGTTTGAAATACGCGCGTTCATCGGTTAGCAACAAATGTTATACTCGCTGTTTTAGTTTCCACTAGTGACCACCAGAGGCGCTGTTCACGTTTTCATACTTACCACTTTCATACATTTTGAGACAAAACGCAAACGCGTTCGAATTAGTTAATGTTTCGAAAAATCTTATACTAGAGCTACTGAAATACTTAATAGCTTCAGTTGGTAAACGTTACATTCATATGATACGTTAACTTTTATGTTGCCATCAGAACTTCAATAAATGCGTGCAATTCGTGCAAGCATTTTAACATTAGACTGTTGCAGTTTGCAGTGGTTGTAGTACTTGTAGTAGACTAAGGGAGAAAGGTATAACTGTATGTATTCGTGTGTGTAGGCTTGGTGTAGGCACATACATACACGCGGTACGTGTAAGTAGGATCGTACGTGCGACCCGTACAAACCGCTCCTGGGGGTCAATTCGTACGTTAGGTATCCCAATTTGATTTTGTTTTGATTTGAATGTAGTGCGCGAGTGCGTACTGACACTTTAGATGAGCACGAGAGATTTGCGTAAAATCAAAGTACTTGTTTATTGGGTTTTGCATGTGGCGTTATGAACAGAGGCAAAAGATGCCGCTCTTCCATAACTCGGAGTTATTTGCAAACCATTCGTGTGAAAGCGAGCGCGAAAAAAACATTCATGTCAAATTGGAATGAGTAATGTATTGTCTTGAATAGACCCCTTGCCGGCGGGAGCGGGCAACCCGGCGCCGGCGCCGCTGACTAAATTGATTTAATTGCTGTCCACCGATCGGGAGCGGAATTTTCCGACTGCCGCAAATTGGTATAAACTGCTATGAAACGTTTTCACTTAACGAAAATTGTTACAATGTTGAACGTGATTGAAGACACATTTGCAGTATGTAGATTGTAGATATACCTTCAATTTTATTAGGAGTGAAATAACCAGCCCATGTGAGGAATCTCGCTGTCCAAAGGAATGGAAGTATAGATATTCTAACATTTAATAAATCTCTCCTCCTGTCCGTAGTTATAATGCAAAAGGGTCATAAACACTTGCAAAAACAAAAGTCGTCTCTCCTGTGGTCAATAGTTAACGGCTTATGAGCATGTGAGTTATGATATCATTACATGGATTTATAGAACCGGAGACGCCGTTTATGCGGGTTACTAGACCAATCCAAAATTAAGCTTTGTAGCCCTTAACTTTTGATATGTCCACAGGAAAGACGCGAACCTAAATCTGTTTATGACCCAAAATGAACGTGTATATGGTGGAAAGTATCGGGTACTTGGGTCAAATAAGAAAAACTGATGCTAGTCGACAAGAGAAGTAGAAGCACCCACCGTTGGTTTAATGCAATCGAAGAAGTTACGCATTTGAAAGTCCAAGGCTTTTTGAGGTAGGCAGAAGATCGGTCCTTTTAGAGAACACTGCAGTATGAAGCAGTGGCGGCACGTGAAAAATATTCTTAGAGAAGCCGCAAATAATTGGCTTTCTTTTTCTTCATGAGCCGTAGTAAAAGAACTGGACTGGCTGAAAATAAGGCAAGCCGGTGGGAATTGAGTTGTATGGACGATCCGCCGCCACTGGTCTGAAGCGACTTATGGTGATCACGAGTAACGGTGATGATCAATCACGGATCTCTGAATATGAAAGTTACCTAAGTGAGGATTTGCAATAAAATATTATATTTAACTACACAATACGTAATATGGACGTTAGACACTTCATTCTATAGTTTGCCAAATATTTTGACAGTGAGCGTACGAGAGCGATGTTTACGTAGCAATATTCTTTGGCGACACAAGTGTTCTAAACAAATAGCATAGACTTTCTAAGTGTAATGGTTTACAGGTTTGCATAGGTACATAATAGTGTTATTAGGAGATAAAAGAGTTAAGTAGTGAGTAATTAGTATGAAACGTTAGTTGCCGTGGAAATGTAAAAGGCTAATCGAGGTTTACGAGCGTCACAGATGCGAATATCGCAATCCGTTTCATTGAGCTGGTCAGAGTAATCATCGTTGTCAATTCCTACTGGCTGTCTATTGTGTTACATCACGCAACCCCATTCTGTAATTACTGAATTGATGCTGAAAAATACCACAATTGGTTATACTGATTAGTTCTGCGAATTCTGCGACAGAACAAATACTTCAAACTGTACCCAATACAAAGCAAATAAAGCAAGTTTCTCTACTTTCTGTTTCCAAGTTTACTCATTTAAATACACTTGGCTGAAGTGCGGCATTGATGATTCAGTTTCTGTGCCTAATTTGTGTTGTAATTTCTGCATTCGGTGGAAAAATCTCGAAGGTATAATGTTTAACGAAGTCAAATAAGAGTAAATCATTGATTTAAACAGTGAAGTAAGTATGTGATACAGGAACTGAAATGAGGATTGAAAGAGTTTTTGTTGTTGTAAGTAAACAACTAACAAAGCTATCTTATTCGTTTTAAATACCTAGAACAGCAAGAGCTCTTTCACTCATTAATTCCTAAGGCGACTAGGAAAAATTCAGGTAGTCTTACGCATTAACTGCAAGGCTGCGTGAGTCATACTTGTTATTATGATTTTTATTCATTTTTGCTTCGATTTGCAAACGAAATCATACATATAAATGCAATCGTTAGCATAAATTACACTGTTCGGAAGATCTACATTGCTTCGTAACACCCCCATCACCTTACATTAGGTATAGCACACGGAGTTTAGTTATAAAATATAAAGCATGATTAGTAAGTAGCAGTCAACGTTGGCAAATATAACGTAATACGTCTTTATTTCCGTTGGATATGTTGGTATCTAGGTACCTAAATTGAGAGTAAGTATCTAATGAACGATTCAGTCAGGAACGGGATAGAAAAAATACCTAAAATATACCCCTCATCATGCTTTAAACCTTTTAGATATCCATAACAAACCTATCTCGTTTACGTAAATCAAAATGCATGAAAAACAAGTTCCTGCTGTTGTTTTGTATGTCCGTCGAATTTTCTAGAGCATCCAATATTTCCATTCGTGTGAACCGCATTGGTATACAGCGTTTTGTTTCAAGAACGTCGCACATTCATTCATTGGCGATGGAAAGTTACAGAGTCGCAACTGGTGCCCATAGTTTACATAACATCTCGAATTGTCCACCTTCGAATCGACAAGAGAACTTGCTCGAACATCGTGGTGTGTTACTGAACACGTTGTTTTTATATACTGCTATCAGCAATTCAGCTCTCTCATAATCAGGGTATATTCTCGAATGGCAAACAGCGAGATAACTGCAAATGCAGCAACGAGGAGTTGAGTGTTTAGGTTAAGCAACATTACTCAATATGTCTACTTAGTTATAGAATATTGCCATTAAACCCTTTGAACGCCAAAGTGGTCGTTTGTCGTCGTGCCCAACCCACCACGCCAAGCACTGTTGAATTGATGTAACGTTTAAAACAATAAAAACAATTCATAATAGATTTTATTCATGATCAAAGCAAGGGCCTGACACGCTTTGTAAGAGAAAGATAGCCTTATTGCGATTCCTATGAGAGGAAGTAGAAAAAAGTGCGATGTTTTGTCCTTATCACCGACCGGACATTTTTTCATGGTCGGGTAAAAGTAATCTGTCATTAGTGTCAAGAAGATTGCAAAACAAAGTGGCAATATTTTGCAGTGCAATTTATAAGTGGAAAATTAATGATGAATTTGGTTTAAATGAATAATAATTTACCAATCATCAGATCCGTAGTGTTTGGTTGTTCAATGCAAACATGGTGGGGTGTTCAGTGTTTGGCTGTAAAAGCAATTTCGACCGAAAAAAGGCGGATGTTACATTCCATGCGTAAGTACATTTTCTTTGAATTTTGGACCCGTGTTTATTTCTAAAATCTCACCGGAACCAAATTACTGAGCTAAATCATTAGTTATATCATGAGACAATAGATGAAATAGGAAAAATATGTGAATTAATTAAAAAATAACCTCCAAACATTTGACATACAAACCGGTCAAATCGCGTAGTAGAAATCTACCATCGAAGCCAGCTTAGCATTGATGTCCCACCATTCAGTCGGTTTATAATTCGATTTCGGGATACCAACAAATAATAAAAAAATCCCCTAAAGATTACCCCACGTTTCGGGAATTTCAAGTAATTTGATTTTTTCAGTTTTTCAACAGAGGATGAATCCCGAAAAAATGGATTTGAGGACTGAGGGAACAGGTAATTAAATTGGGTAAAATAATCTATAACTGCTTATTACATATTTGTTTACTTATTGAAAAAAAAGTTATAAATGTAAGATATTATTGTAAATAAATTACCTGTTCTAAATTGAAGTTTATTCTTTTATTCCAACAACTACATAATTTATCTGTGAAAGACAAAAAGGGGCATGGAAATAGTAAGCACTATCTGGTTACATTACTTACTACTTTCATCGTCTAGAGACTTAAACATTTAGCATGGTTCTTTGGGTGACGTGATGACCAGCAAGTCAAGCGGCGAGCAGGAAGGCCAGCGACCAGCGGCGAGCGGCGAGAACAAAATGTATAGATTTGGATCAGTGAAATCGCCGTTTGATGCAACGGTGGTAACCGGTGACTATGTATTTATAGGTAAGATTATCACAAAAAAAGTGGCCGGTCGGGATCACTTATTTTACGATATCGCCTACGATGTTGTGTAAATTTAGTTAGTGAGTCAAAATGGCGACTTAGTCACTATGGAATTTGATCACTTGTAACTGTACTATCCGACTAAATTTTTGGGGTAATTTTTTGCAACCATGGTATCCCCATATTTTGACGTCATAATATGAGAAAGACATAGCCCCGGTCGCTTGTTGGCGCATCTATAACTACAGAGTATATACTATATCTATGGATCAAAGTACACCTTCACTCCGACCTTTTTAGTGGTTGTTGGCGTGGTGGGTACGACGACACACGACCTCTTTGTAGGTTCTTGACGTTCAAAGTTCAGATATTTGCATAGACAAACTTTTAGGGAAAGATGATTTAGAGTTGTCATTACAATATTAAAATGAGTACATCACGAAATGTAGGCAATAAAAATGAATAATTCCTGTTTTTTTTTTAAAGTGAGCGTTCATATTTATCGACTGTCGAAAACAAAGACTACAATATATATACTAAAGTATAGACTGGTAACTCTACCGTTTTAGGAAACTGGATGATAGTGCTGCCATCTATCCCTCGTGATGTGTAAACTGATTTACACAAGCACACACACATGCATAGTAGGTAATACATACACATATAAAACATTCATTCAATTAGTTTGACACATCTTAGAAGTTACGTAGAAATAAGTTTCTAAACGCGATTATGAAATTAATTGCGTACCTGTTTAGAAACTTATTTCTCTACGTAACTTCTAAGATATGCCACACTAGTCCATATTGGAGATTATAATAGGATAGAATTGGAATAGGTCCTTAAAAATAGAATAATATATTATCAATATTAAATAAAAAATCAAGTGAAACTTCATTTCCTTGTTTATGTGTGTTATTATTATAAACAATCTATTAAAAATAACATACATGGCATAAATAAAATCAAAACTAACTTGAATCTACAACAGGCCCCTTGAGGCATGGTACCTATATTTTCTCGCTATGTGGCAGCAATGATCGCGCGCGTTGAGTCCTTTGGAGTTCGCTTACCATCAGGTGGCCCGCACATATAAAAAAATGCCGATACGTTGTATGAGGAAGTCACCAGGTTCGTCAGTCACCAGTTACTTCAAACATTTCACGATTTCAGTAAATAACTTGTGTGCGCTGGGACCCCATGGACCTCGAGTTTTCGATGCCAAAAGGTCAAAATTGTACTCACAGCCGATGCCCTTATTTAATGAGCTGGAAACAAACAAATCAACATATAAGTATACGCAACCTATCTAACGGTAAGCAGTCATCATAAGATATTGACGCTTGCAACTCCCGAAGAATTACAAGCGCGTTGCCAACCCCGAAGTGAATTGAGGATTCACTGCAATTACACAAAAAGAAAAATGCAGATTGTCTCTCAACACAGCGCATAATTGGGAACTCTGGCCATACACACACTGTAACATCAAATTAGTACAAACAGACATAGTTTTGCTGTTATTATGGCTGCAATATTTTTACTCCGTTTGTTGCTCAAACCCTTCAAGTGCAGATAACAATTTGCTTGTATATTTTTCTTTTTTAGTAGGCACTCCTCCATATCCCTCCGAGAATATGACTGTGGTCAAAATTGTACCTATGCTTTAATTTTTCCGTCCCACAGTTCACTCTGATATCAACAAATCTAATCAATAAAAATAAATAAATACCTCGCAAGCATATTTTCTGGGTAGTGGTATACTTCAGTAAAATGAATTCTATAACCCTCCTGTTTGTGCTGTGATGACTGCTCTTCAAAATCAAATCCGCAACTGAGCTTCCCAGCCCTAAACCTGTTTGAATCTTTAGGTGAGGACTTGGAAATCTGTGTAAGGGGTTCCTGCAATTGTGAAAGGAAAATAAATGCCAAAAATGAAAGAATTTACTTTATTAGACTTTATTACCTATTAATCTATTATAACTTAGTTGCTTCGTTTAAGTTTTTTGTTATGTTATTACTTTGTGGTGCACAATAAGTCATATTATTATTATAACATATCAATTACACAAATACAAATAATTATAATTTAATTACCTTTTCCGTGTCCACCCTTACAAAATGGCTACCGTACAAAACGCAACAATTCCTGTCCTGTGTCCTGAATGACATAGGTATTAGGTATTCCTGGATTACGAGTCCTGGCTCACTATTACATTCTCAAACTATGCGTATTACAATGTAATGTTTTTTATTTCGAATATGGTGGCATTGAAATGAAAACGCAACTATTTTAAATTAAATTAAATGGATTTGTCAGTAACAGTTTTATATTTGAAGTTTTATTTCGAAAATTGTCAAAAGATGTCAACGTATAATATAAACGTTCCGTTACTCCCAAATTTAAGCTGATATACACTCATAGTCCATAAAATTTTGCTCGTAACTTATAACGTAAGAAAGGCTGACAACATATATTTATCCATGTCTATGGGGTATTTAACTAGCACTCTAATCAATTTTCTGTTTGCATGAACTATTGATGAGGCTCAATTAGCTCGATGTTGTTATCACATAATTGTGTACATTACCTAAAAATGTAAAATATTTTGTGTAAATTGGAACGATAACGAACTAAACAGGAAAAAACTCCTAGTACCATAAATTTAGGCAGCAAATACGTCATCTAAATTAAGGCATAGACAAGTAAATGTAAAGGTTAATGTATACATAGTAGACAAGTTCGTGGTACTTGTTACAGTTGTTACAATGTGTACATTACCTAAACATAACTGTGTGCAGTACTGACATCTAACAGCATGAGTAAAAACGACGAAGTCCTTGGCTTGGAAAAGAAGACAAGCAGTACTTAGAGCTGAAGAGCTCGTTATTTTGTCACCAATATATAGATTGCAGCTCAATCTAAGCGTTCCATTTCTTTTCTTCTAAGTTGCCATAGCATGGTCGAAAATATCGAATTTATTTCTAAGCCAGCTGACGCAATTCACCAAGGCTACATAAAATCCAACACATAATCGAAAGTAGCGATTACAGTTCGCTAGAGCGCAGGCCTGTGATTGGCCCGATACGGAGGCTTGGTCGGGTGTGGCGAAACGTGTTGTTATCCGTTCAAAATGCCACTCACAAGGTGAGCTGAACGAGCAAAAACTGGTATCCAGGAACAGTCCATCTCAAATATCATTAGTGCTAATAAATATTTAATTTGCTATTTACTCGGCTGAGCACGACTTAAAAGTGGTTGGAACGTGATTTTTTTGCATTTTTGCGAACGCCAAAAATGCAAATAGGCAAATTAAATACTCGAGGTCGACTAATATAGAAACAGGATGTTTAGTTTTCAGTCATTGGGTACCTAGAGGTAGTCAGTTATATAATAAAACTATTTGAATACCTACGTATGGCCACACCCTACAAGATAACAATGAAATGGATAGAGCGGCAAAAAACAGCGACAAAATGTATACAAATCGTTATATAACTACAAAATTGCGCACCAATGATCTCAATTCATGAATACATATACCTAAATAAGTGAATCTTATCGAAAGAGCGATAGGTACTTGTATGCCACAATTGCCACAGAACGATTCGAGTTTTCACTTATTAACCAAAAATGGCATTCGTTATAAATAACATGAAACTCTTCGGCGCCTGGCACCGACGGCTCGTCTGCGGTTTGTTCTACATCCTTCATGAACCACGCACGCTGTTAGCTGAACCACACAGTCAGAGATATCTATGACCGCAAATATCATGTAATCACGCGTGTATAATCCCAACAGGATTAGACAGAGCACACGAAATTAAATGTAAGTGCAACTTTTAGCAATCAAAATGCGGAGTAAATGCGATATGATATTGCAGTGATAGGTTGCAAGTCTATCGCCTACACTTCACGACCCTCACGGGAAGAAAGGATGGTGCTAATCTAACCCGACACCACACGAGTGCAACATTTATCAAAAAATAAGAACGAGCCTTACAAGACTGAGATTTGCATACACGTGTCGAAAACTAGTCTTTATTCGATGATAATGCTAAAGAAGAAGGCGGTTATAAGTAGTTATAACCTTCAGACATCCATTTGTTAATGTAAGGAGAGCTCTTCGGTACATATTTTATGTCAGCATAAAAATATTAATCGCTTGGCCTGCTCCAGTTTCTTTGCCGTCTTTGGTTCAAACATGGCCATGTATGTTGGGTGTTCATATTTCTTTGCAAACTGCTAATTTGAATACGTGGCTTGCGTCATGCTTGTTTCCGTGAATTTTCGTAAATTTTCTGCACTAATTAGCAATAATACAGTCTAGCCTTTACGCGATAATCGTGTTCGATTTCACTAGCCTAAAATAATTACACATTAGACGTGTGCGCCGATTTAAAAATGATCGGCGGCGGCGTTTGCCAAAAAATCGGCGGCGGCGGCGTACTTTCGGCGTGAAATCGGCGTGAAGGTCACGTAAATAAAAATAGGAAATAAATCGTATTCTTTTTTGAAAATTACAAATTACAAATAGGAATAATGTACAGGGTTAAATATATACAGGAAAGGGAGATATCTACAGACTATATACAAATATACAATAGATAGGAGACACAAGAAGAAACGGCAATAGAGAGATCTCTCAGGGACCGAAGTCCAATGAGAGTTGGTTGGAAGTTCTATATATGCAACTGACTTAAGAAACTTCGATAGCGCGTTGCAGAACATGTCAGATTTGACGGTTGCCTAGCGACGCCACATCAGCCCCCCTTTGAGACGGAGGAGTCAGCGACGACGTATTAAGAGAGTGCTCAGAGTCAGCGTGGCGAGCGAGGGCTCAGAGCCAGGGTGACGAGCAGGCGAGGAGAGAAGTCGAATCGCTGGGAGTAGAGGTACCAGGCATATGTAGGAGAAATGCTAGGTGGCACACTCAGAGAGGGAGAGAGAGAGAGGGGAGGAAGTCAGGCTAGCTGCGGGGCAGCGTCAGGATCTTCGGGTTGCGCTTATGTCCATTGTCGGAGGTCACCAATGTAGAAGAAGTAGTGTGCTCCTATGTAGGGAATACTCAGAGAGAGGGAGAGACACATACTTTGGACACGTAATGCGCAGTGGTGCTGATAGTCTGAAGAAACTGGTCGTAGTTGGTGGAATGGAAGGCAAGAGAGCTAGGGAACGCTCATCAACTACATGGACAGATCAGGTTAAGGAAGCCACATCCTCAAGCAAATTTCACCATGGACACATTGGAGACAAGTCCTCAGGGCGGCAAAATCCAGAAGTGATCACGATCCTCAGGAATGAGGGACCGACTCAAGAGAGACAGATATAGCTAACAAATGCTGGGGCACGGTCCCCATAACCCATAACGCTAGCCGCGTAACCCCTCTGTCTTGCCAGAGAGATTCTCTGTGAGAGGACAGTGTCAGGTCCCCCGAGGTCTCGACCAGCCGCCACAACAAAGCTCTCATGAAGGCTCCCTAGTTTTCACGGTTCCAATGTGACTCCATCAGGATGCTTACCTACCATCGTCTTATGCCATA
The DNA here is from genome assembly GCA_951800055.1 of Cenopis cana. NCBI lineage: Eukaryota > Metazoa > Arthropoda > Insecta > Lepidoptera > Tortricidae > Cenopis > Cenopis cana. Next base: position 7,200,874 of record OX637476.1, on the reverse strand, counting down.
CCCACTAGTTCTGTTGTCCCAGCACGAAACACACCAAGCTTTCCGGGCCTCCTTCAGGCTCGCCAGATATGGCGAGCCTGAAGGAGGCCCGGAAAGCTTGGTGTGTTTCGTGACAGCGATAGCTGTCAGGAAATTTCCGAATGAGACAACTACGTAGTAAATACATGACTTTTGGGGTGAACAAACAGAACCGAATAATACCGAGGGCCATGTGGGGGTTTAATACAAGTATGGTAAATCAGATTTATTATTGAACAAGGTAAATTTACAATCAATGACAGGGTTTATTGGTTCGTCAAAAATAGGTGAGCCTAAAAGTGTGGTAGATGAATTTAAAAAAAATACTCACTTGAATCTTTAATATTTAAAAAAAAATTGATACGAAGTTTTAAGTGAGGAGGGGGAGGGGGACATTATATTAGATTTATGAATATATTAATCCCAAAGCAAAAAAAATGTTTTCTAAAAATTCTTAATCGTTTCTGAGTAAAAGGATTGTGACATTACAGGGCATACGTACGGACAGATGGATATGACGAAGCTATAAGAGTTTTGTTTTTGCTATTATTATTTGGCTATAGATGCCTACCAATACGATTTTTTCAGCCGGATCCATACTCAAGCGCTCAATGTGGTTCAGGCGTTCAGACTGCCCTGATAGTATATATAAACGAAGAAAAATATGTACTGTCACACAACAAATTTAATATAAGAAGTGTACATACATTAAAACAATAACAAAGCAATAAAAACATTAAACATAAATGTTAATTACACTCAATATACTCTTTTGTGTAATAAAAAGACTATTTGGCATTCAGTCAAGGTTACGCCGATTTCACGCCGATCATTTTGTCGGCGGCGGCGGCGTGGCAAAAAGGCCGGCGGCGGCGGCGCGCCGGCGCGGCGCACACGTCTATTACACATTTCGTAGGCAGTTAGCTAAAGTATTTTCTGTCACTCACCGTTTACTTATTTAATATGTTAAACAAAGAACATTCCGTTCTGGATGTTTTGGAAACTTTTAATATACAGTTCATTTGCACGGGGTTGCTGGAAAAACAAAGATGGATTTTGCAATCTTTGAGTTCATTTTCGATCGTCACCTTGCATTTACGTTACGTCTTCTTCGACGGATAACCTATGTGAAATGTCGCTCGATTTGTTCAAACTGGCACAAAGATTAATCTAGGATTTTATTTTTAAATAACTTAATATTCTCTTTAAATCGAATTGTCATCACGGAAACATTATAAGCACAGAAGTCTCATCAATATGTCACGATTGTGGGTAACATGTTTAATTACAATGCTGAAAGGCATCCTTCGTAAAGAGGTAATTATAAAATACTTGCGTAATGGATTAATCAATGTGTTCTTACAAATCATTACTTATTGATATTTATATAGGGTGAGCATGAATACTCGTAACCACATAAATGCAATGGTTTGCGACTGGCTTTTCTTTTAATTAGTGAACGAGGCATTTTACCTTAATGCGTCCTGAATGAGAATTGACCGCAAGCATAAAGAAAGAAACATGAAATTGCGGTCGATCGTTCTTTTGTACCGATTTGAAAATCAGTTGTGCTACTTGAATATAATAAGAGGTACCTATACCTATAATATTTGTTGCAAGTTCCCTCTGTAACCTTTATATGTCATTGAATGAATAATATGAAATCGCTAAAATACTTTCACGAAACGAGCATTCCTATCCACATTCCTCAGCGCTGAATATTCTGAACAACGTACCTACATCCCGCAGCGAAAATTGTATTCATTCTTTTCGAAACTTGTAGTTAGACAAGTTTGGTGAACTTGTTTCTATATCGTAAAGTTTACAAACGCTAATTCGCTAAACCTAAATATCACTGCACTTTTCAGATGCTATTATGAGAGGATTTTTTTAGAAATTACGTATGAAAATATGGTCACCATTATGGCACGTTTGTCCCCACGATAATCTAAAGTGAATGTAATTGATTTGACATTGATGCTGTCGATCGGATCGATGAGTTACGACGCAATATGATAAAACACATCCAGAGAGTCTTCTCCTTCCTACATTACGAAGTGCAACAAAGGTCAATTTTGTTGCTGTTCGCCTGCTTCAAGGTGCTAATAGTGTCAATGAAATCAGGGTGACACTCAAGTATTTGTTGACCAGCCACGCCTACATTCGTACCACAGTTCGTACTTGCAACGTTTTTGTACGTCTCGTTGTCTATTAATTTAATAGTTGATTGCATTTTGCAGTCAGTTAACTCGGCGCTATAATTTTCCATGGAACTTTACTTGGAAAAAATCAGTCAAGGTTTCAATTATAGCTTATAAATGGTATTGAGGAGTTAAGTGCAGGTTATTTTTTTTTTTAACCTGACTGTGGTTTTATAAGCCAGGGGAAAATTCAGGGGAAACCTACGACACGACCACGCGGGGGGCGGTTACAATTGAGCGCCGAACAGTCAAGGTCCTTGCGCATTTGGTGCCTGTGCGGTCGGCATAAAGGCGACATGTAAGTATACACGCGGAAATATGATGTTTATCCTGTTTTCTTCCTCGTAATAATTTATTTAAAGCCAAGGTCTGTGTTTTTTTTATTAACCGATAGTGTTTATTTGACAAGGAAAAAAACACGAGTTGAACGGCTGACCTAATGTCATCTGTTTCCGAGGTTTTGTAAAAGGTCGATATTGACATTACGCGGAGACAAGCAATAAATTGAAGAGTAATGATGGACGACGCCCAAAGCACCCAAAGGTCGGACAAGTAGTCGTTATGCGGCAATGGACAACGGTTTCCTTACAAAATGGTGATAATTTCAGCACCCTATAATTGAGTAGAGCGAAAGCCAGCCGGTAGTATGAATACTATTAGGTATACCTACTATTCTGTGGCGGTATATAGGGTAGGGACTATATTAGAGAAGAAGCGTCGAAGAGCAAGCTCTGGCTTGCCATAGGAGAGTCTTATCGCTAAAGAGCGATCTCTTCCAGACAACCTTTGGGTAACGGACATTATAATAAAATAAAACAGTTACGACATGCGACACGAAGGTGAATAAATTTCGTATAACAGTAAATTATATATAATTACGTATATTTTTTACTGAATATAGGTGCTTCTTATTACATTAAATTATACCGCTTTCTTGCGTAATAGCTGAATACGATTGCAGATTTTATCTCACTGCGTTTTTATCCATGTAATAATTGGCCAGTTGACTTGACTCCATTTATAAACTTATAGGAGTAGGTATACTTTTAATCCTTTTTGAAGAACGGGTCTTATCTTAAGGACCCATCGTTCCAACAAAGGCATTGTTTAGCCACGTGCCATAAATGCTTCGAAATGAAAAAGACATATTTAAAGATAAATCGAAGGGGATATGGGTATTAAAACTTTTTATTAGAAGTTGCAACTTTATAACACTACTGCTGTTTTAAATACAACAGGTCAACACTGATAAGTCGTATTTTTTAATGTGAACCTTCTTTCCTTGTACGTAAAGCCGTCTTTTGACTGAAAGTGTTATTAACATTTACTTCGTTTAGTTTACAGTATCAATTAGTGGTTAGCTCAACAATACCATTAGTAAAAGGCACAAAGAGAAGGATAATTCGTTCTACAAAAAGGATTACAAGTATTATCAATATGATTTTTAAATTCATACGAAATATTAATTTATTAATACCAATTTCAACAATCACGCTAACGGTAATCTAAGCAACAACTGATTTCATTGAACTAATTATAGGAATGAATTTTTCCTTGTTCTAATGACAAGATGGATGGATGGAAAAGGCCAAAATGACTGATCCTTAGTTCATAAATGATCGGTCATAGATCTATACGACGTACGATACAAATAATTGAAGTTCATTTATTTTATGGAAAATATCGTGTTTGCGATGTAAATATAGCCCTAACACAGGCTATAACAGCCCTTTTTGCATTGCGCATCGGCGTCGGCGGTCAAAAATGTGATTGAAACAAGTCGAATTTAGGTTCTATTGTATTGTATTTTATAAATCGGTCAGCTGCCATGATTCAGAATAATGCATTTTGTGTGCAACAAGCATTCGAATTGAGAACCTCGAATTCTGTCGAAGCGTCGAGATCCGGGCTCACTTGCCCATGCGCTGTATGGACCACGCCTGCTGGCAGAGCGGGCAGCGGTTATTCTGCTTCACCCACAGGGACATGCAGCAGAAGTGGAAACTGTGGTTGCATTCGTCCCACACCGAATCGAACCGACCGTTCCGATTGGCTGTCGATGTGTTTTGTGATTGATGGATTTATGGTGAAGTTTTTTAATTTTTGTAAATTATAAATAATGTACACATATTTTTCGTAGGGGCTAAATGTACTGATTTAGCCGCGCTTGATAAGCCTAAATAATATGACACACTAGGTATTATGATACCACTCCTGCTGGCAGAGCGGGCAGCGGTTATTCTGCTTCACCCACAGGGACATGCAGCAGAAGTGGAAGCTGTGGTTGTGTGGTTGCAGTCGTCCCACACCGAATCGAACCGACCGTTTCGATGTGTTTTGTGATTGATGGATTTATGGTGAAGTGTTTTAATTTTTGAAAATATAAATATGTATTCATATTTTTCGTACGGTCTAAATTTATACTTAAAATCATTTCAGTTGAACGGATTGCACCAAAGCAATTCCTTCAAAAAGCTACTTTACCGTTCAAAAAATAAGGCTCAAAATTCAATAACATTGCAATAGAAATACGTTCAACAAAAAGAATTTCAACCATACTAATTTAGCCGCGCTTGATAAGCCTAAATAATATGACACACTTTTCGAGCACAAGAAGTGAAAACATATATTACTTATCCCTCTTTTACGTTCCGCATCGGGGGGCAAAAACGTGATTGAAACAAGTCGAATATAGGATCTATTGGATTGTATTTGTTAATAAAATAATTTATAAATCGGCCCGCAGCCATGTTTCCGAATAATGGGTAGCGTTTTATGTGCAACAAGCAGTCGAATTGAGAACCTCCTTCTGTCGAATCGTCGAGATCCGGGCTCACTTGCCCATGCGCTGTATGGACCACTCTTGCTGGCAGAGCGGGCAGCGGTTGTTCTGCTTCACCCACAGGGACATGCAGCAGAAGTGGAAGCTGTGGTTACATTCGCCCCACACCACCACGCAGTCCTGTTTACCGTAAGAGTCCTTCTTGCTCTCACCTTGACAGCGGAGGCACGCATCTGAAACAATAGTTTAGCAATTTGGTTAAGGGGCGACAAACGAGACACATTCACCAGTGATTACTATGAACTACATTATATAAAGAGAGGCAGGGCACAGCAAAATTGCATCTTTCTCGAATTTGGAGCAGCCCAACTGGGGAAATACCTCCGCCTTGCAGAAGACTACAGCCATAAATAATAATATTATTTACTATAGAAGTATGTAGTGATGTGTTCCTGGAGGTGAGCAAGGTTGCCAGAGCTACCGAGGATGCACTGTGTTAAGAACGAAGGGACCTAAATTGGTCCCTTCTGCTGTCAACACAGTGAACCCTCAAATCGTATAAAGGGTTGGTATCAAATTTTAGAAACTGCCTGTTATAAACATAAGTTTATGGAGAGTGGAGAGAAAGACTGGTGAAGAACTGTGTGAAAATCTTAGTGGCCAGGATCTTAATCTTAGAGGAACTAATGGAGATAAGAAAAATAGTAAACAACATCGATCGAGAAACAACTCCACAATAAGTCGACTGAAAAAATATGAATAAAATTTATAAAGACCATAAATAATGTATAATGTATTGCAATACGCTGTTAATAAGGTTTACAATACAATACAAAATATTCTTTATTGCTCACCAAATAAAGTAAACTATTAAATCGTCTAAATGAATGACCTTATGATGGTGATGAATGATCGTCGTGTAGGTTTAAATGGCCTTTAGAAAACATTGCATTGCACAAAGAAGAACTGTAGAACTTTCTTTATTCAGCACAACACAAAATATATAAACATAGGAACTGTACAATTATGTTATTCTACAGCACTAAACACATAAAACACAATAAAAGAAAATAAAAATGTTTACCTATTTGTTCAGTTGTTAACAACAATAAGCTATGTCTACCTATCAGACATTGTCTAATTGTAAATGTAACATTGAAGATATAAATTGACGTGCTGAATTAAAGCATAGTTGTGAAACAAATGAACCCCTCAAAATTATCTCGCGAAGTCACGTAGAAAGTGTTCTATGGCTATAACTTGATTAAATGATTTTAAATTTCGTGATCGTGAATCTCTACGTCCGCCTCGTTACGTGAAAATATACTATTAATATATGATTTTTTATAAGTAGGTATTATGATACCTACTTTTAAAAACTGCGTCATAAAATACCTTAAGGCCGTGCATACAATAATATAGCCGTCGTTGAAAGGCTGTTCTGCCCACACGAGCAAACAATAAGTAATGATTTTCAGATACAGTAGATACCGGATTCAGCGACCGTCAAGGGACCTGCGATATTACGTCGCACTAACAGGACGTCGTACAAAACGGACTGATTTTCTTAAAAAAGGTTTGGTATGAATTCTAACGTCGGTGAGCAGTCGTTAAAAGCGGTCAAATGTTATAAGCGGAGTCGTTATAAGCGGATTCTACTGTATATACGAATCTTGACTATATGATTATGTTTCTGTCAATAGCCGAAACATGATTGCTTTTTGCAAGGAATTTATGGAGTTGACATTTGATTTAATGTAAATTTCGTTACCAATGTTGATATTTTTATTGACATTATCTTTGTTCTTGTTTGTTTGTTATATTATTTTACTCATTGACATATACTATTGTTATTTTAAATTTAATTAAATTTTGACGACCCTGACTACCGGGAGGTAGGTACGAATTTATATTATTTTATTTGAATTTTAGTGTATCTTTTTGTACATTTTTGATATTATTTTAAGACGATCGAGATGTAAATTCTTATAATTTTTGGAGTTGCGAGCGTATAACGTCTAAGATACGCTGCGGTGTCCGCTTACCATCAGGTGGACCGTACGCCTGTTTGCCACCATCGTTGTATAACAAAAAAAAAAGGTAGTTGTTAAGTTTTAAACTTTATAAAATTTTCTTCAACTACATAGGTTAACTGCGCGGAAACATAATATATATCTAGTTACGTTTGTATCGCCTACTGAAGTTTTCACAGATGCACCACCCTGTGTACTTTTCCATAGCTGTAGCAGTGAGGCGGATTACGACATTTTTATAGGATCGGCGGTAAAACAAACGAATTTGTTTATCGCCGATAAAAAATTACCTTAATATGATAGTCGCAAGCACTTAGAGTTACGGAACCCATGGTTCGCGATTTGATACAGCAATGCAAAAATAATTGATACCCAGTTCTCTAAGCAGAGTGATTTCATAGGGGTAAATTTAAATGACTTTTCAATGTTAATGCAATTATGTTAGAGGAAATATCAATCAGGTAGCGGTCTAGGTGACAATGATAATTATTCTATGTATTCAGTTCTAGATAAATAAACTTGACCTAAATAAGGGTTATGTAGTAACGAACCAATATGATGTTAAATAGCCTAAATAAGAACAAATATTGTCTAGTATTTAAGTTGTTTATGGCCTATTAATATAACGCAAACTTGAAATTGACAAGTATCGGGGACAGTGTCAAACACTGGGACTTTTACCATAATATTACAAGTACCTTGAGTCAAAAATATAGTACAGTCACACATTGAGAACATTGGCGCAGATGCACTTAGTGCGGTGCTCTGGCTTAGCCACGACTAGGGTTGCCAACTTATGTGCTCCGATTTGCGGGACATTTGTTGTAGAATTGCGGAACTTGGCTATAAAATGCGGGACTCGTGCACTCTTATCAATGTTGTTAACGTATAATTGTGATGTAGGATACATTATTTATTCCCGCGAGATATAGTCCTTAGTAAATGATTTCCGAGCTAAACTTATCCTATTACAAGTACGGTCCTCCGGGAGCGGGATACAAATTACTTATTTTCATTTATCGAAGTTGTGCACTCTTTCCTGAAATGAAACAAAATGTTCGCTCCAGTTCTTATAATTCTGGCGAGGCTTGAAAGCGAGACAATTGGCGTCCCGCACGCATCCTTTGCGGGACGCATCGTCTAGGGTGCTGGAAACGGGACGTCCCGCCTGTGGCGGGACGGTTGGCAACCCTAGCCACGACCCACGAGCGCTCCTGGCGCGCTCAATGTGCCGGATAATATTACATATACTAAATCATAAGTAGGTACCTACTTAAGTGTTAAAGTAAGTAATAAAGTAAATAGCTAATTTTGTCCTGCGCTTTAAACAGAGATGGTACGTCATATAGTGCGCGCCATCCACGACGACGCGCCCCTCCACAGCGAATCTCATACGGTGTACGTACGGCTTGGGCTGTGGAGGGGCGCGCCTTCGTGGATGGCGCGCACTATAAGTTATAACGTGAGTTTTAAGTAGACGGCTAAAACCATTTTTTACAGAATGTACAAGAGAATGTCTCATTTTCCTTGACGCTTCGCGATAACAATTCCTTTAAAAATGTGTAAGTACCTACAGAGTTTTTATTGAAGGTGAGCAGTTATACTCATCACATGACAATGTTATCTTTGTCAAGGTGCTAACTTTTTAAACAAGCCGTTAAAGTGCAGCTTGAAGGTACATACTAAAGGTTTCTTTGCTTAACCAACACACTTAACAACGATATAAAACAATATTTTTAAGTTATTTTGGTGTAATATGTACCTACCTATCTAAATCTAGTAAGTGTTCAGGCGTTACACAAAATAGGTCGAATGATCCATAAACGTCCGTCAAACCTATTAGCTAAATAGTCGCTAAAGATCGTTTATCCTTATCTGTCACTTTAACATAAGTGCTTGTGAGACAGTGACAAAATACATTTTAGTTAGCAAAGGTTGGTTTGTTAAGTTTTATGAAAAGGGGGGGTCTTGCAGGTAAAGAGATTATGTGACTGAGTTTATAAAATATACATTAATTTATTCAAATAGGAAAGACCTGAAACAAAGATTGACTATTCCTAAAATGAATTGCGTCGTCATACGTTTTATTACCTACCTATAAACTTGTCATAAACTCTGAGTAAGCAATGTAATGTGAATACCGTCGTCGAAATCAATAATTTATTGCTATAATGAAACGGAATGGAATCCAAATCCACCATTACGGATTTAAAGGCCATTGGAATCGGGGACATACCTACGTATGGAGATGACATTTGTTTTATACAGCGACGATGGCAATTAAGCGTACGGTCCATCTGGTAAGTGGACACCGTAGCCTATAGACGCCCGCAACTCCACAGCAGTCACGTGCGCGTTGCCGACCCATTATAAAATTTACATTGCGAGAAAGAGTTACTAAAGAAAGCGAAAATTATAGAAGTCGCCAAAAATTTTAACGAATTTGTACTAAGTTTTTTAATCAAAGTGAAAATTAAAAGATTCAACACCACAGGTGGGGGTCACCATTACAAGGGATACCACGGTGGCTCAATTGGTAGAGCAATGGACGGATTCCAGAGGTCGTGGGTTCAAATCCCACCTGTGGTGTTGAATTTTTCAATTTTCACTTTGATTAAAAAATTGAGATTTTCGCTAGCGGACGCATCCGCTTAACAAACATTAAAAAGAATTTGTACTAGGTACACATAACCTCAAGGTATTATTTATTATAGTTCATCTTTATTGAATGAATAACCAATTAAATCTCGCTTGATTCTCCAAAGCACATTGATTATAGTGTAATTTTTTTTTTCCCTCTTTGCATACCTATTCAATGACGACGAATATAGTTGACGACATTTGTCTTAAAAAATAAGATCATTTTACTTTCGATACTTTCTAGTGTCTTGTTTAACACTCTCACTTTTGATAGTAATCTGAATAACAAATATCAATATTTTATGAATATTAATGTGGTTGTCCTCGACTAAATACGTAATTACGTACTATGTCGCCTGAGGCTTTTATAATTTTAATTATACTTACAAAGGCTACAAACACTATACATATTTCGAACAAACAACATACAGTGGGCCAACGAAAATGTTGAGCACTTTAGTACTTTGTCAAATTAAAGAGGTTTCAAATTTTATGACGTTTCAGTCTAAATATTTCTTAGATTTCGATGTGACAAGGTTCTAAGTATGCTCAACATTTTCATGGGCTGACTGTACATTGACATTTTGTTAATTTTCAACACTATCCACACATTTGGTCATAAAGGACCTTACCTGTACTAAACGACTAGGCATCTACGTAAATGTTATACCTATATCTAAGTAAATATATACATATTTACATAAATATATTCTAAACTCGAGGTATGAAAAATAATTCTGCGGTCTTATAAATCTCACAATAGGTAACTATACCTACCTACAAACATTGAAAAATCACAATTTTCTTGAACAGCCGCACTCATTTACATACCTACGTAATAGGCATGATGACTCAAAAAAAATTATTACTTCAATAGAAAGAAGACATAAAACTATGCCAAATAGTGAAAATCCTATTCAAATATCTTAAAAAATAACGAAGCAACAACGGTTAGAATGTTCGTAGTTAGAGAGAGAAAGTGCTACTCGACCGTGACGTCACCTTTGACTAGCGCCATAGTAAATGACAATCGTTCAATACAAAGGTGCGTTTTGCGGAAAAGCGACAGAAAATACCCACTTTTAAAACTTTGAAGACTTATAATTACGTAATTATTTATTTTTTTGAATTACTTTTTTTGCCATTTGATTGAGAATTTGAGTCATTATGTAGAAAATTTGGATTTATTGATTTTCTTTTATAGTGTCATCATCCCTATTATAAGAACAAGTTATTTAGGGCTCGTGTGTGAAGGTTTTGTAGCATGGTAACCATGATTATTATTGTTAAACACTTTGACAATATGTACTCTAATTTCTAATTCTAGCGAGAACAGACTAAATAATACACAATAACTGTACATATAGCATAATGTCAATCAGTAATAGCGTGTTGCTGAAAAGTAGAATGGATCCGGGCAGGCGGGTGACAGAACGCTACCTACATGCTATGCTATGACTCACAGAACATGCACTGCATGCCTTACCCTCGACACACAATAATTAATATTACTTACGTACTCGTACAAAAAGTTTAATGTATTTTTTTAACCGGACTGTAGCTTAATAAGCTGGGCCCAATAAAGCGATAGGAGTGAGCGGTTGGGGAGCCTTGGGAAAATCCATGGGAAACTTCCGACACGACCAAGCGGGCAGTTTACACCACTGGACTACATAAAGTGGTTGCGCTGCAGTGAGATTGGTTGAGCGGCTTCAACCAAATCTGAGGTGTGAGTGGAATCGAGCTACTGGGACGGTTTCATGTAACAAAACCGTTTGAAAGCGAGAAAATTCAAATCGTCAGAGGGCGGCTTTCTTCAATAGCTAAATAATTAAAATTTTAGATTACACTTCTTGTATGCTAAGCTATATGTAAATAATGACTACATAGAATGAGCTTTCATTATAAACGTATATAATTGCAATAAGTAATTATCAACTTAAGAGGAGCAGTAATGCCAAATGGTATTTTCTGGCGTTTGAAAAGGCTCTGAAATGGACCAGCGAATAATTCTAAAAAAATATGTGTTGAAGTTAATTGTCTTAACTCTTAAGTAATAATCTGAACGTTTGAATATCTTGTAAAACATTGTCATAAAAAGTTTTGACACAATTACGTTTACAACTTAAAATTCGCTACTACTTCGAAAGCATAAGTGATGTATGCTCACGTTAAAAAATATATATTTAGGTATTGATCTAAAATCTGAGCGTTTGATATTTCAAAATACGTAATCATTCGTTTCCGACAATATGAATCTTTATTCCAATTTCGCAACTTGCTCCGTGATCGGGCAATAAACATAGCATATCAGCTTGAGTAGGCTATAGGAGCTACTAGAGTTAGAGCGAGCAAGACAAAAATTTGGGAGCACTACGCGCTTTAACATTTGAATTACCTAGCTACCTACTGACTCGCATGACAAATGTACCTTCCTTGTCATAATAAAACTTCCTTGTAATAATGTAAATTTTCTATCATTTCCTATTATGAATCTTGATTCTCTGATTAAACGTCAATTTCCGTGTATTGAGACTCTGACAAATATGTATACAACATTTGACACACCTTACTTGTGATCATTACGAAACCGTTACATTATGTCGCACGAACAAGCAACAATAACCTTTATTCCAATGACATATGACTAATTGTAAGAACCTTATTCGTGGTTTCGCCATACGGGAGTCGCCGACACAAATTGCAATGTTTGTGGGCACCACCCGCCCCCAATCAAGATCAATCAAAGCTTCGTCAGCTCCTACGCACGAGCTTAACTTGATATCATCAATATTGACCTCATTACCAACTTGCAGAAAAACAAGACACATTTGTTTGCGATTTTTAGGCAAGTGTTAAAGGATTCTTTTGTTTATCTTTAATGACGTAAACGGAGTTACGTATTCTATTATCGGTTTATCTTAGACTATAAGTTATAGCTTGACATTGACACGCAACGTCCTCTTAGTCATCTGAGAAACTATTATAAGGCTGTTCGTTCGTCTTTATGTCAGCGAGCTGTAATTCATGAGATGTTTACAAAATATTGTTTACTGTTGCCGCTGTAACAAGATTTAACAACAAGTAACTGTAACAAGATATATATAACCCCATACAAGAACCACATTTTATTACGGTACACAGTTGTCCGATGGTGCGGAACCCTTCGTGTGCGAGTCCAATTCGCACTTGGCCGATTTTTATATGATGTCATCTGTTTATGTTATTATTGTCATGAATAAATGCCTATTCTATCCTAACATCAGATTAAGTCCTTATTACCTACTGTTCTGTTAAATGCAGTTTAGTACTCCAGGGAGTTCCAGGGAAGTAATAAATAGGCATATTTTTTACTAAAACAATGACGCCATTTTGGTAGAATCAACAGTGTTAATTCAATTTATACCTTGTCCACTCTGTACTCAGACAAACACGACCGGTATGGACATTGGCGTTGCGGTAATGTTTGCGTAAGATAATTCTTCCGAGAATAAATGTTTTTAGAAAAAAAATGCTGATATGTTTTGGGAGAATAAGAGGCGGACGACATCTATAAATATGCTGTTATCATCATTAAATAAATTCCTAGACAAAATTGTATGAACATAATAGTACGTTGAGATTAGTTGCAGGTTCGGTGTTTAGTTTTATTACGCTTCACAAACGGTCGGCTGTCTCATATAGTGACAACTTTAAACACTACAAGTCTTCTCTTCTTCCTGCATGTATCCCATCAGCATCATCATCAGCCTGTTTCAGTCCACTGCTGGACATTGGCCTCCCCCATAGCACGCCACTGAGCTCGGTTTTCAGCACTTCTCCTCCAAGCCCTGCCCACTACCTTCACGTTATGGCTCCGTATGTCAGTACAGGCAGGACGCACTGATTAAAAACTTCCGTTTTTAGAGTTTGTGGTATTGGCGACGAGAAGACTTGACGAAGTTTTCCAAACGCTGCTAAGCCCAGCTGTATCCTTCTCCTAACTTTCTTGTCGAAGTTGTTTCTACCTAGTTGGAGCAACTAGCCTATGTATTTGTATATGTACTGGGGAACAGTATCTAGACAGATTCCGTTTTCGTAGATCGGTAAAGCGCATTGCGTGTTGCGTGCGGGTCCACGCATGTACCTAATATTTGATAGCGAAAATAACAATGGCATCATCTGTTCAAACAATTTAAACAGTGGCTGGTCCATATTTGCTCCGTAGTGCATATATTTGTACTCGGAGTGGTACATAAGCACATTAGTAATAATTTACTTTTCAGTTGTACACAGAGAGATTATCAGTGTCTAAAATCCATTCATGAGAAAATATTGCTAATACCTATATACCTGTCTAATTCGCATGCTAAAAACGGATTATTTCATAAAATCGATTCAGTGCTAATCGACTCTCACACGACTTAGTTCATAATATTTCATCATCGTCATAATCAGCCTGTAGCTCTAGTATAAGTTTTTTCGAAACATTAACTAATTCGGACTCGTTTGCGTTTTGTCTCAAAATGTATGAAAACGCTCTCACCGAGTTTGAAATACGCGCGTTCATCGGTTAGCAACAAATGTTATACTCGCTGTTTTAGTTTCCACTAGTGACCACCAGAGGCGCTGTTCACGTTTTCATACCACTTTCATAGATTTTGAGACAAAACGCAAACGCGTTCGAATTAGTTAATGTTTCGAAAAAACATATACTAGAGCTACTGTATACCTACCTACATTACCATTACGTCCCACTGCTGGCTGAGCACTGGCTTCCTCTCATAGATGAGAGGGAATTATAGGTCTGTATTAATTAGTTAAATATTATTTAAATTATCCATAAATATTATAGTCCCTATAATCGCTGTACGTAATAAAGGTTAGTCTGAGTATTGCAATACACTCACTTTTTGAGATGATGATATCACATCCCTATGTCCTTGCAAAAATCAACGTTACAGTATATGGAAATGCAAAATACAAACAAAAACATTTTGACCTTGCTGATATTGCAGGTTAGAGCGCAAAAACGTCAATTGTGTCGTCTTTCGAACACCTACGGCCTGAAAACCCGAGTAAAAGAAATATACCTACCTAAGCAGATAATTGCTAATTCACGTAATGAATATTTTCTAACCATTTAATTTTTCTTAACCATTGTGGAATGACGTAGTGTCTAAAAAATGTCTCTGATATATTTGGCCAGAAGTACCAAATATATATACCTAAGTCAAGTTTAGAACAATTTTCACATTTGGGACGGGACTTTTATACTGTCATCACTCATCATCAACTAGGTACTGGCAGGCGATACAAAGAGATCAGAAACTCGACACTGCCACTGGGTCCAATTGGTCAACTCTTAGGCTGGGTTGCACTAAACCGTCTGTAATCGTAAGCGGTGTTCGTCAAATCTGATTGTATGGAAAGTTTGACAAGTTTCTATGGGATGTCAGCTGCCTTCGCCATATTTGACGATGACCGGTTTGTATTCGTACGTTGGTGCAACTGGCACTTAGACTGTATTATTTCATCATTAAGGTTTAAAGCCGGTTTGTCCTTCTTTGGCTTACTGAACTTATACCACAAAATAAGTAATAGTACAAGTACAGAAGCTTCACTTCCTAACAAAAGCGGGGTTTAGGCATAAAAATGTGCCTACTCTGCGCATCACTGTCTATCGTATAACTTGTATTCATTCAATATCATTCACACGCGGCACGTGCAGCGCTAGGGCTGTCAGCCTGTAACGCCAAGAAATGCAATGTTGGCAATACATGTTTTAGCTCACCAGATACCGCTTGAGTGAACCGATATTAAATAAGAACACATGTACTATGTCAGTGTTATTAATATTAATAACACCACAAATAAAATTAATGTCGTGAACGGAATTTCTATTTAACTCTTTAAATTTTAATTCGTAAGTAGGTAAGTTAAGTAATTCACCGTTCACCTCAACTCCAGTGTCGAGTGTCGAAACATTTTGTTTATTTTATATACAAAACTAGTGCGTACGTCAAATCTTGGGATTAGGTAGCGGCAAAGAATAAGTAATTTCGTGCTACCGAAGTTTCTGTGGTCAGGTCGCCAATGTCGCCATCCGGCTCCATCGTTAAGTCCTTACATAATATAACATTCCATAGCCATCCGAATTACATAAATGTATGAACGCCGAATTTTCGGTTAATGACCGAAAATTGGGACTTTAACATATAAGATCCGCAAAAACTAAATCAATATTTGTAAGAAAGTTATGTTATGATGCAAATTGTGTTTCTTAAATCTGCAGACTAATTTTAGAGGAAGGAAAAAATTAAATCCCTTGCTACAAACATTATGTCCCTATAGGGTTTTTTTTGAAATTGAATTAATTAGTAGGTACTTCAGTGGTGTAGTGAAAAAATACCTTCCACAGGCCAGACGGGTGATTAGCTGTAGCTCTAGTATAAGTTTTTTCGAACCATTAACTAATTCGAACGCGTTTGCGTTTTGTCTCAAAATGTATGAAATTGGTATGAAAACGTGAACAGCGCTTCTGGTGGTCACTAGTGGAAACTAAAACAGCGAGTATAACATTTGTTGCTAACCGATGAACGCGCGTATTTCAAACTCGGTGAGAGCGTTTTCATACATTTTGAGACAAAACGCAAACGCGTTCGAATTAGTTAATGTTTCGATAAAACTTATACTAGAGCTACTGATTAGGTACGTTACCTTTCGATGGGACGGTACATTACATACTTAAGTACAGGCGAGTACCTACACATAGCGATCCGTTTTCGATACAGGTCCGGTATTTGATGGCGTATGTAGTTGTATAAGCGAGTTCACACACAAAACAGTGTTCCGGATCCAGCAAGTACCTAGTAGTAGCATAGCGCTATCCGTTAAAACGGATACTGTAAAAACGGACGTTCTATGTGTACGCGCCCTAAACTCGGCTCTGGCTCCATTTTTTCCAGATACTCTATCGCGCTAGGAATGAAAGAGCACGTGCTATGCGGCGAACGTGGGCGAGCGAGCAGGATGCCATGATTATGTATGTATGTATGGCAATTTATTGCACATGAAAAGAACTAACTTACTGTCAAACATCGGTTTTATTGGACAGAAAACCTTCTGTACATAAGTAGGTACTATTAATAATTATGTGCAAGTACACTTCAATAGTACGTCAGCAGTCAGAAAAAGCTGTTAATTAATTATAGTTAAATTTTTCACAACCCAGTTAGTACTTATGTGCGAAGTCATGTCACATCACATTGTACGAGTAGGTACTGCAAAAAACATCACTAACCATATGAATATAGAAACAATTATCGCAACACGGTTGGTTTGTCCGAAATAGTATGACTTAAGTAAATAGGATAGGTAAGAACTGTAAGTACAATATTTGACGAAACATGAAGTCATGAACTTACCGGTTTTAATGTATGCAAGTGACATTAGCGTTACGTGACTTTTAAACGTGCTAAAATTCTGAAATATCTGTGCATTATGGTGTGGATTTTCTGACCGCAAACCGATTTTTACAACAAGAACAGGATATATGTTACGTGTAATACAATTAGTCAGTTATTTACCCGACATTCTTGAATTAGACATAATTATATAATTGACATACTTTTAGTAGAAAAAGACATGTTAAAAAATATCTGCTTGAGGCTCGGGCCTAATTTCCTTGGTAATAGTCCTATCGGTACGCAAAAAGATGCTGCAAATGGTGGTAAAAGCATGAAAATCGGTACGATTGATCTTTTGCTATAAGACAACATTTACTATAAGACAACATTTTTTGCTATAAGACACCATTTAAGAGTTTTTAACGAAAAACTAAAAAAAGGGACCGTTACACCCCCCCCTCCCACCCTTTAGTTCTACCCCCATCGACCAGTCCTTTTAGTATGTTATTTAGGTCGACTGTATCTACAACTCTGGCAGAATTCGCTTAGTCACGAATTATTTCCGCCAATTTTCCTTCGTTGATGTTGCTAAGCAAACTTTGTAATAATGAAAAATTATAAAAAAATACTAAATGAATATAATTATTTTCAAGACTGCTTTCTTGAGGTTAGATATGAGGATATTAGGTACCATATTAGGTATATTTTACAAAAAAATATTCAACGGTGTCGTACCAGGAGGAGTCCAAACTTGGTATGTTTTGAAAATTATTTTTATTTGAATTTAAGACAAGTGACTTAAATGTAATGATGTGATATATTTTTAGAACTGGCTCAGAAAGCCCTTTCGTTTGATACCACACACGATGGGTTCCAGAACATTTTTTTTAATTCCATACAAAAAAAAGAAGTCGTCATAACTCCTCTCCTCTTCGTTTTTTTTTCGTCCAACGGGTCAAATTATTTAATATGTCCTAAAGATCAGTCGTACCGATTTTCATGCTTTTAACACCATTTGCAGCATTCTCCATACAAAACCCTTCTGTGCCGCCAGCACTATAATGCTTTTTGACCGTTCGCAAGTTTTCAGTATCTCATTAATGTATTATTTGCAATCTTACTAGCGAGATTGTAAACTGTTGTAATATTGTATCCTCCGAAAAATAAAATTGCAAAAACCGTTGAATTATAATAAATCTACGTGAGATTGTAAACTGTCGGATGATGGTGAACCAAAAATTGTTTTGTGCTTTCCTCCAGCAAATCGACGAAGCCCTATTTCCGCTCTCAGTAGCTCTAGTATAAGTTTTTTCGAAGCATTAACTAATTCGAACGCGTTTGCGTTTTGTCTCTAAATGTATGAAAACGCTCTCACCGAGTTTGAAATACGCGCGTTCATCGGTTAGCAACAAATGTTATACTCGCTGTTTTAGTTTCCCCTAGTGACCACCAGAGGTGCTGTTCACGTTTTCATACCACTTTCAAACATTTTGAGACAAAACGCAAACGCGTTCGAATTAGTTAATGTTTCGACAAAACTTATACTAGAGCTACAGAAACACAAGATAACTAACGAATCTAACCTAAGTTGCAAGTTCAATTTAATGCATTATTTTTCGGTAGATTACAATCTTTCGACAGTTTACAATCTCGCTAGTTAGATTATTAGCTCTAACGGTTTTTACAATATGCCGGTAACATGTGAACGGTTTTTAGCCATAGATTTTTTTAAATCCTCCTTTGTAACTATGTTTTTTACCGTAATTTCAGTCACTGACGTCGGATATCAGCGGGGGTGATTGAACTACGGTTTGCCGAGCAGACGTCAGTAGAAAATGAGGCGACAGTTTATAAATACCAGTAACTAATGGCACAGCTATGCGGCCGCGATCACGGGAATGCATTCGTATGATGGACTACGTGATGGGCCCGGCGTCCGAATGAATATTTGGCAATGAATGAACATATGGCCCTCTTCAACCTTAAAGAGCAATTAACTGTTATAATGTTAAAGCGATTTCATCATATTGTTAACGCTCGCTTGGAGTATTAGAACAAATGCGAATTTTCACGCGGTTGGTAAAAAGGCTCTGAAACTATACAAACCCAAAATTCTGAAAAATATATATAGGTATTTTTAAAACTTAAGTGTTTCACTAACAACTTCATTGTATGAAATTTGTTTGGAACAAATAATATGTAAAATAATGAAAATGATGCTGTTACTAACTATAACTTACAATTTTCCTATACTACTGTAAATAATAAAAATCTTACGTAATCTCTAAGTTCATTGTATACTTTTTTGAAATAATAGTACATTAAAAAAAAAATATAACATGGCTGTGGCTTTTTTAACGCGGTTAGAGACTGGCCTGGGGAAAATTCAGGGGAAACCTACGACATGACCACGCGCGCTGATCAAACACTAGAATACTCTAAAGTTTGCGCTCCAACCGAATATGAGATGTGAGTAGAACCGAGCTACTGGGAGTTTTGTCGCTGGTTCACTAAACCTAGCCCAGCTGAGAAGAGTCCCGGAAGAAACTTAAATAGGGCCCGACCATCAGGGTCGAAAAAACTTACTATCATTTCGATTTTGATATAAATGAAAATGAATAATTTATTGGTCAATTGCTGCAGTCTTTTGTCACCGTACCTATAGCTTTTGTGAATAATGTATTTCTTACTCTCATCATCATCATCCTCCTAGCGTTATCCCAGTACAGTTGCATCCTGAAGGATGCCTGGGGTCCGCTACCTAATCCCAAGATTTGGCGTAGGCACTAGTTTTTACGAAAGCGACTGCCATCTGACCTTCCCACCCCGAGGGAAAACTAGACCTTATTGGGATTAGGCTTTGTCAAGTGAGTGGGCAATTTGACTGTTAGAAGTTCTCAAGCCGCCCGAAGGCCTACAACTTGGCTTAACGACTGCTGCCATAGACAGCAACCGGGATCAACGGCTTAACGTGCCTTCCAAAGCACGGGAGCGCTCAGTTAGTAACCACTCAAAGCGGTCACCCATCCAAGTCCTGACTGCTGCCCACGTTGCTTAACCTTAGATACCGCAAGCGGTACGCAGGCTCCGCTGGGCCACGAGCGCTCCAATGTATTTCTTACTCTGTTCTGAAAATATTGTATTTTACTTCATCATCATCATTTATTCATTGTATACATGTACAGTTTGATGCATATAAATACATGGTGTTACAATAATTTGGTATCGTACATGCTACCCTGTAAGGGCATTACAATGTCATTTTAATAACTAGGTCATATGTCTTATGTCTATGTCTAGGTTTTATGTCTTGTTATCCGTAATAGTAGTCATTTTATAGTCACAGTCTCTGCTGTTCTTTTAATGCACACATTTATGGAATATAACTCAGTCGAGTAAATAACCAAATTAGGGTGACAAAACGATTAAGAGATATTCGGCATTCTTTAAAAGCAGCTGTTCGGAGGAAGTAACTCTCTCGAGTTTCTCGAGGTATTCGTTCGAATCATAACATCCTGTTTGCTTACTTTCAATCTGATGGGAAAGGATATATCAACCGAGATGCAGTAAGACGACATTGTTTCTCGGGATTACGGTTAAAAATACATTTTTAACGGTCAGCGAGCGAGATCGCCGCGCGACCTGGCCTGCATTCGCAGACAACTTGCCTCGGCAGAACCAATATAAGCCCAAACAAATTACTCACATTTATCAAGAATCTTGGGGCCAAGATATACTGGGAACTAGGTAGTAAAGTGAGTCCAGAGAGGCTGTGAATAGTTAGTATAGGTGCGCGTGCGCCAGCGGCAGCGCGTCGCTGCAGCCGACTCACGCATTTACTGATTTATCTACAAGATCCCATTAAAATTAAATAATTTTTAGATAAATTCTAGGGACTTGAGTTTATATGTATAAAAGTCTTTAGGAGCTAATTGTATGCATCAAGAATTCGATCAATAGAAAACATTTTTTTTACCGTAGTGGCAAAGAAAGTTTTTTTCAGGAAAAATATGTACTTAATAGTTTCTTTGAAACTTACACTTGTATAATTGAGGCTTTGTAAGTAATGACCGTCGCACGTGTGTGGTCCGCACACAAGTGTATTTTCAAGTTAGTGAGTGTATAATAAGTTTTGTGGCGCCTCAGTTTACACTTCAACACATACGTAATTCGATGTACGTACACATTGAATATGTGTGGATGTCGTGTCAATATTATGAAAGCTGTGAATGTGTTCACCGCATTTACGTCAGTGTTCGCTTGCTAATTCAGATTCGTCAGAGGTTAAAAACCTGTCTAAAAATATTCCAAGGAACATTTTTAGAATTTTAAATCATAGAATAATTGTGCCTACATTAAGTCTCTATTAAAGTGGCTTATGAAACATTGTTATTTTCATACAGGTTTTTTGAATACTACATATGAATCATTCAAAATAACATTTCATTTCATCAGCAATGCCTTGAATCAAGCCAGGTCTATTATATTGTAAACTTTAGCCATTGCAACATAAAAATGTTTGCGATCCCTGGCATGCGGGTGAACTGTTGGTTTGCGCACTTTTCTTCCAGTACTTTTCCATCAAAACCTTGAATGCTGATTTACGATTCGAAGGCGTTGAACATATATTTGACTCTTTCGCACTCATTGAAAGTGCCAGGCGTATAAATACAAGTAAAAGAACCTAGCTTCTGGAGTGACGATGGGTAAAAAGTGCATGCACCGATTAGAAAATATTCGCGACACAAGAAAATTGAGCACGTTTTTAATTTCCATTTTGATGTTTCCTAACCCTGAGAGCCGTATTTGGGTTCACTGTGAAAACTGTCATTTAAAAAGTGCTCTGTTGTAAATCAACTGATTTAGATTTATGTACTCGTAATGTAATACAAACAAAACAATAGAATGCATTGTCGCGGTAATGTATAGAAAAAAAAAGTTTTCTTTTTAATATTTCTTTACGTTATTTTTCTCCTAATAACAAACTACAAATTACTAAATACTTAGGGAAAATTTTAAAAATTTTGGCTCCGAGCAGGATTAAGGCGTTTGTTTGTTTTTTATAAGGGAACGTTTGAGGAACTTGGGGCAACTCCCGTTGCTCAGTGGCTAAAGCGACTGGCCGCGAATGCCAGGAGATCGCAGGTTCGAATCCTGCTCGGAGTAGGAGCCTAAATTTTTCCTGTATACGTAATTTGTTTACGTACTTCGTAATGAACGTACTCGTAATGATCTTCGAGAAGACAGTAAGGTAACTAGAGGTATATATATTTTTTAAACTTTAGGTGACGAACGGAGGAATATGCACAAGTTTTGTTCAGACTGTAAATTTTCTGAAGCAATATTTTGCATATTCTTTTGTGCCTTTCAGAGCTCGCAACTCGCATATATGCGAAGAAACCCAAAGGCAGCGACTTATTTGCGGGAACTACCTCTAAACACACACATTTGATAAGCTTTACTAACATAATATGGATTAATTTTTGTCCTAAATAAAAAATTATTTAATTTTTTTAAAGGTGTTTTCCTCCCACCCATTTGATAATACGATGTAGAACACTACAGAGTTTAAAAATATAGTTTCTGACGTTGAATATCTATGCAGAGCTCATACATCAGTATTCAGCTTGTTTCTTTTTTTTTGTGACCTTTGGCTTTATGGGCCGGGCCCAATAAAGCGATAGGAATGCGCGGTATTAGGATAGTAGCCTGGGGAAAATCCAGGGGAAACCTCCGACACGTCCACGCGGGCGGTTTAAACTAAGAGTTTGCGCTTCAGTGACATTGGTTGAGCGGCTTCAACCGAACCTGAGGTGTGAGTGGAATAGAGCTACTGGAGTTTTTGTCGCTGGTTCACTTGCCTTGCCTGGCTGAAAAGGGTCCAGCACGAAACTCATATCAGGTGGGCCCGACCTGGATCGGACTGAACTTAATTTATTAGCCGAGTGCAACAGAAGTGAGGAGGTTCTCAATCCGTTTTCACATATTTTTTTGTATGTTCATCGATCATACTTTGTGGTCCCAAATAAATTTAGTGAAGATCAAAATTGGGGAAACTCTTCAAATGTTATAAACACACCTGTGGCGATGGCGTAAATCATGCTTGCTGTAGGAATCCTAAATTGAGTGAAGTGGAACTGATGATGACCACAGATGACCTATGGAGTATAAGTAAAGGATCTATTATGAACTAGTGGCTCTGTGAGCTGTAGACTTCGCGAGTGTGTGTAAAATTTTGTGAGCAGATTCGATAATGTAAGAACCATTTTTTTGCAATTTACAAAATGGCGGAGCCATTGGGTTGAAAACATAAAAATGCCCGCGAGGTCTAGCTCACACACTAAGCGAAAAAAATACTAATTATTAGTAAGTTTTAGTGAATCCCAAGACAGGGAGATTATATATATACTAACGGTTACAAAACAGTTTAGTAGTAATTAGTAGTTCCAAGGACAATTTTTTTGGTATTAGTTGATAACTACTGTTATCAAAAACTGTTTTGTAACCGTTAGTATATAATCTCCTTGTCCTGGGATTCACTAAAACTTACTAATAATTAGTATTTTTTTTCGCTCAGTGCAGAGCCAACCACGAGCGATAATAAGTATAAGTACAGATGAGGATTATGTACATTGATGCTCTCTGCGTCTAACATTAAACGCACGCACGAGTAAAAGTTGCACTTTTCAGCGTCGATGCGCGCGCAAGAAATCATGATTAATTAGCATTCTTGTGATGGCGCCATGATCGGACCACGTCTCGTGCACGCGGCGACCAACCACTGGCAACGCTTGCTTCCACCTTTTCCACCGTCGCTGACGTAAGACCAACGCATGCGATTTAATTATGAATTCATCTTCGTTTCCTAAAGAATTACTAAGGCATTCCTCATATAATAGTTCCAAGGCAGTGACGCTCTGAGACAGCAAACGTCACAATAGAAGTATCAAGAATAGGTAAAACGTAAAACTACGTAATTTGAGTGTTCACTGTAAATGCGAAACTGCCTTGTTTCTTTGCTTTTGTGTGCCTAGCAACACAAACAACACTAAATGTGACCCGAAAAGTTTGGAATAGGCATATTACCACCCGGCGATAAATAATGCACATAGGCTTTGGAAAGAGACAATTGGCTGCATACGACGATATCCGAAAGTGTTCGGATTGATGACCAGTGGGTGATCGTCTATCAATCACAGAAATACTACAGACGTTATAAATCACAGAAATACTACACTTTATTAGTTAACGTCAAATCGATGAAATGAAAACTTTGGATATCTCCACTATAGAGAGCTGTTGCATTGCAATTACTAGAAAATGGATATTAAAACAATGTATTATTTTGTACATAGTCCAATTTAGATTTTCTTGGGGGGTTTCAACAACTCGATATAATATATAGTTTAACGAAGACTGACAAACGTCGTATAAGTAGTGTGTGACAATGAAAACCCTCTATGAAGCCGGAATTAGCGGAGTGACTTTCCAAAGGTCGACGTGCAATATTTGTCGCCGGGCACTTGAATGATAAAATTATTACGGATAAAAACGAATGGATTAATTGAACAATACACACACTATCTCTAGATGGTAGGCACACAAGCACCGAAGCAAGCCTCGAGTTATATCAGATAAGGTAATTTTAATTTGGTGTTAGTTCAAGTTCAAGAACTATGCAGGATTGTTTTAAAACAAACATAACCTACACAGTTAGAAAGAAAGTACCTATACAAAGTTTATTTAAATCATCCTGAAAAATGTAATGGTTTCAGACAAAATCTGTTTTATAGCAAATGACGATTATATAAGAATTACTTAATACTTCGGAAAATTTTTAGGGCGGATTTTCCCGGATCTCTTCGGCATCCGGGAAAATTCGTCATGATAATAATGAGAGTAACCATGATACTGTAATCTAAATTTTAAAAGGCATTTCTACTGAATAGAATTAAGACCAGAATACATCGGACAGGAGGCTATTTTGGTATCGACATGTTACGGAACAGCATCGTTGCATCGATTATGTCGGAGATCCATATTTAGCGGGTTACCATGCCCAAGCACCCAAGATCAAGTATAGAAACGAGGTTTTTCTTGGCGTTCCGATAGGCAGTCGCACGCTATAAATAAATACGCAGAATGCAGTAGGGTCGTTCTAGCCGGCTCGGTTATAGGACATGGAGGCTCGATCCCTCGGCGCCGGCGCCGGCGCCAAGCCTAATCTATCTACATGTGCAAGTGTGAGGTGGGGCCTGAGCAAAATATCTGTGAGATAACTAGATAGGCAAGAAAGATTAATGACAGTGTCAAAGTAGATTCTGTCGATAAAATCTGAGTAAGTGAGCTCTAAAACTAGTTG
Organism: Cenopis cana; assembly: GCA_951800055.1. Lineage (NCBI taxonomy): Eukaryota > Metazoa > Arthropoda > Insecta > Lepidoptera > Tortricidae > Cenopis > Cenopis cana. The sequence goes on along the minus strand of OX637476.1, from coordinate 7,175,450 downwards.
AGCGACTCTATTTCTGGATTTTCTAATGACATTAAAATGCTAGGTTTTTTGAGCTCCTTATACGATTGACTGAATAGTTTATAAACGCCATGTCGATATCTAGCATGATCTCTAATAATAATCTAGTAATACATGGCGTAACGTTCTTTAATGCAAGATATCATTACATTAGTTTTTTGGACATCAATCCGTACTTCATTATCAAATTGTTTCACAAGAACTATACTTAACTCTTCTAAATTTGGTAAGAACTATGTAACTGATAGTTGCAAAGTTTGCTAGAAATGATGTAGGTACCTACACTGACGCAGGCGGTATGGTACATAGTGACTAACTGACTATGATATGACTACAGGAACATTATTTAGGTATGCAATACGAATCGTCTTTTTCTCAGTTCTACAGAAATGATTAAATTCAGCTTGTGTTGGTTGACAGAGAAATAGCAAAAAAATTATAAAAAAAGTACCTACACCACGTATGATTTACGAGTGGTTTGGTTTGGTATAATAATACGTCGACTGCTGGGCGCTAGGGATATCAAATTTAAATAATCATGTGGCCATAGCCTTGAGGCAACTCGTATTGTTAATTAATGCAACCGATCAATAAATCTATACGCAATGTTAGTTTTAAATATCGATCCGTGTCGATAGCACCCAAGAGGCAGCAATTATGTATGGCGACGTGTTAATACTATATAAATAGTACCTAATACTTTATGTCTATGACGCTCTGAAGGGCGAATGGTGCTCCGTGGTACCAGTCGAACCTCAGTCTGCACCACGACATGGGGATTAGCACTATGTATGGTTTCTTTAAGGAGACTGCTAGACGTTATTTTGACAACGCTCCCCATCATAGGAATCCGTTAGTTAGGAAGGCTGTCAACTACGTTCCCATCCAGTTACGACAGCCTCTGTCCTAACTCAGCGATCACTGATTAGGGGCCGCACGGTCCGGCGTCCTAGACTAGGCACACACTCACGGACCCGGACGACGTAATCACAGCGTCCATCGAAAGATGGAACGCTGCGCTTACGGCGTCCAACTCGGCGCTTCCGCCGGCGAGGACGTCCACCGCGTGATCGCGACAACACAGACACATAATATAGTCTCTATTCGTAGTCCAAATGCCTTGTTCATGCAGATTTTCGCAAGTATCCGCGCGCGCATTTGCGTTCGGCAAGCCAGCGAGACTTATAAAGGAGAGACGTAATTTTGGACAAAATGTTTAAATATACATAAGTTGGCGGTTATATATATACAAGACGGTTATATATATACATACAAGAATTGCTCGTTTAAAGATATAAGATGAGCGGGATTATCATTTAAATCATGAACACATAATGCATGAAGTAGGTATTCATTTTAATCATTTGACTAGCGGATAGTACGGCTCGTGATCGAAGAGGTGCATGGTGCATAAGAATGACAATATTAAGGCCGTGTATTACCACTTTTGAGTTTTTAAAAACCATCTGAGACATAGAATATAGTGTCTTAAAATCTAAAAAAAATATATGTGTTACATAAGGATCTTGTCTAGTCAAAATCGCAGTCAGTTACATGACCTGATGAATTTCACTCGATAGAAAAAAATCGCGAAGTTACCCCTTTTTGGAATGTTTTTTCAATACTACGGCTATATTACTGATATTTAACATTTAATTTTTGCACTCAATTAAAGATCGTAAATAGTTATAGACAAATTCGCAGGGTTTGCTTTGATAAAATGATTGGCTTAATGACTATAGCTAAATATTTACAAAACTGCGCGCAGAGCTTGCGTAGTGAGCGGGATGGTTAATTGTAAACTCACGTGTGTTAGAGCGGGACATTTGCGTTGGGGATACCTCCCCTTAAGCGTTAGCCATTACATTTCACACACGTGTTCGCAATTCGCATGATTCGTGCGCATCTTAAGGCTATACCGTTGCCAAAATGTTGTCTCGTTCGATTGCTAAGTGTTAAGCGGGTATTACACTGTCCTGAACTCAGAATCCTGACTATAGATTAAGAGCTGACAGCAAAAAAAAAAATGATTTTATAACATTTGGAATTGGTACAGTTGTGTTATGGCTTGTCTCTGGACTATAAATATGCCAGTCTGGCTACTGAGAGTCGTTGTGATTGGAAGGGGTGGGGGTTGAAAGTTAGTGAAAGTGCAACAATATTAAGTAACACAACACAACAAGTATTGAGTAATACTAGTTGTTCTTTTTATTTTCCATGAATTATTAACATAAATAATCTTGTATTTGTGTTGCCAGACTATTTACTGCTTGCTAAACACTGCCAGACTGATTTTAAAAGTTGCTGAAACCAGCAGAAAATTCAAGTAATTTTATATAAGTTGAAATAAACTAATTTCAATAGCTTATACTATCGGCTTAACGTTTCTGAAAACGCCAGACCAAACAGAAGTTGCTAATGTGTTGCCAGACTGGTTCAAACAGATTCTTGAATCAAAAAATGGTTTTAAAAACCTAACAATATTTTTGAAAGAGCTATCCAACGACACCCAACACGATGGGGTTTGAAAGAAAAAAATGCACCAATGCATCATGCATCCAATTCAGGACAGTGTCATACCCGCTTTAGCTCTAGGTTTATTTTGTTCTGTGCTCGGCGCCCGGGCACGGAAACTTGCGAAAATACGCTTTAAACAAGTTATTTCTAAAACGGATCTTACTTCATAAAAAGTAACAAACCCTAGATATTGTACATTACTAATATAAAAAGGAGACTAAGTGATCTCAATATTTCTCCGTTTAAAATGCAGTAGTGAAATGGTTGTACTTACAAGTAGAAAAATAAAGGTGAAATAATTTATCTGATTTCTTGTACTAACTTGGATTTGAGAATGACCATGATACTCTTTATGTCCTACAGATTATGATATATTGTCGTGTGGTTAGCAAATCAAAAACGAAGAACAAGCCTTAAGTGTGTACAAATGCAGAACGCAGTAGCAGCAAGGATCGTGTTGTTTGAATATGGAAGTGTTCGTGGTTAGTGGAAGGGACTGCCTTGACCTTCATTACGCAACGAGGCAGCTCACTGGCTCGGAGGACGGTCGTTGCCATCCGTCCTCGCGTACTGAAACCGCGTTAGGAATGCGGTTGTCTCAAAATTTAGGTTTTAGATTATTTTTGTCATACCTAATAGGTACATAATACAGATTTTTGAACGAATGTTTAACTTAACGTGATTAATAAGTGAAAAATAAAGTAGGTACGTAGCCTAAAAAAAATCCCCGTTTGCATAAAATTCCCTCTCTGTTCTACCCTGTATAACCTAGCTATATAACCTAGCATTAAATTACAAGAAAACTGATTTCAGCGTTTCAGTAACTTCGTTTTTGGCCTGTAGACTCTCAGTTAAAGAAAAACAAGAAAAGTAATTTCAGCGTTTTTGAATATTCAACCTTTAAGGCGCCTGTATACGTAAGGCCTTCGCCATACAAACTCTGTGCAAGTGTTATTCGTCAGTTTTGGCACTCCCGCATATAATTTTTTTTTTGCTTGTTAATATTAGATATACGAAGAATGCATGTCAAGCAAAAAAATCAAAAAATTAAAAAAGAAATGCATAAAATGCAAAAAATTTAAAAAAGGAGTGCTTGCGTATACAGGCGCCTTAACGAGGTAAAACGGGGGTTGGATGTTATTATGGTACAAACCGCTTTAGGAATGCAGTTGTCTCAAAATTTAGGTCTTAGATTATTCTCGTCATACGTAGTGCTAAAAGACATGATAGAGTGTCCAAAATGAATCAACTTTCAATAGATTTCTATTTGAAGATCGTTAAGGCGCTACACTGAGAAATTTGGAGACTTTGAAACGCTGTCCTGCCCAGACTAGCAAACAGTAGGGGCTCATTTTCAGATATATGATTCTTGACTATATGATTGTGGTACTGACAATAGCGAAACATGATTGCTTAAAATTTTCTCGATAGAAAATAAATCCAAAGTCGAGTCTATATTTTCCTTTTTTTCCTCAGCCTACTAAAACAACGCATTATTAAAAGACACAATTAAGTTAATATGATGGTATTTTACAGACAAGAGGAAATTCAATAAACCTGCACACAGTCAGATATTTAACGAGATTTGTCTAAAAAGCCATTCTCGGAGAGGGTTGCATCCCGTTTTATCGTGAGCGAAAAACAAAGGGTGTCTCTTTCAATCGATATATCGCCTTAATCTTGATCCAACGATCCTTTAGGTGTAGTATGTTAGGTAGGTAGGTATTTATTATGATATGCATGACATTTTCTTAAGACTCTTTTTATGAGGTTAGCGCAGTTCAAAGGCCTTGTTCACATACCATTGTAAAAGTAACACGATATTTACATAATGTTATGCTGTTACGTCGATAGCTTTAGACGGGACTCATTGATCCCAATCAAACCTTTAATTAACTTGGTAATCTAATTCCAAATACGAGGTCGCTCATATACCTTTGTACATGTCAATTGTATCATCATCATGTACTTACGAGTAGGTAGACATACCTAATATTTACCTACTTACTCCCCCCGAAATCCCGGCCGGGGCTTTTTTTTTTTTTTTGTATAGGTGTGCTCCTGTTTTGGCCTGCAAAGCGGCCAGTGACAGATATAGGTAGGGATACCTCTCCCTGCGGCCTGAAGGGCCAGCAGGGGGGTCCCGGCCGGGGCATTTATTTGTGTGATGAGCACGAATATTTTTTCTATGTATTTAAGTATTTATATAAGTAGCTTTGCTTAGTTTGGGACTAGGTTGATTTGTGTAAGATTGTCCACAAATATTCTTTTTAGGGTTCCGTACCCAAAACCCAAAGGACTCCGCTGTCCGTCTGTCTGTCCGTCTGTCACCAGGCTGTATCTCATGAACCGTGATAGTTAGACAGTTGAAAATTTCACAGATGATGTATTTCTGTTGCCGCTATAACAACAAACACTAAAAAACACAATAAAATAAATATCTAATGGGGCTCCCATACAACAAACGTGGGTTTTTTTTGCCGTTTTTATAGATAATGGTACGGAACCCTTCGTTGGCCGGTTTTTTTTACTTATTAACGTTCACGACTTGGCTTCGGGATAGAAATGGAGGTGACAGTTTTGCTTCACTATCCTTTTTTATACAACGACCAGGGGCCTGTACCGCAAAACTTTACAAGCATACAATTCGACAAATTTGACAACTTTTTCTATGGAATATTGTACAATTTTGTCAAATTGTAGACTTGTAAAGTTTTGTGGTACAGGGGCCTGGCAAACTAGCGTACGGCCCACCTGATGGTAAGTGGATACCGCAGCCTATAGACGCCCGCAACGCCAAAGCACATGCGCGCTGCCGACCCTTTATAAAATTTGAGCATTCACTGTGTTGTCAGCAAAAGGGACAAATTTAAGTTCCTCTCTCTCAACACAGTGCATCCACGGGAGCTATGGCAACCTTTCTCACCTCCAGGAACATCGCTTGTATTAGTACGTTCAAAACTGTAAGGCCTAATGCTGTCAAATGAATGCATCAAGAATCCCCCTTACAGCTAACATTACAGCTAACTGTAAACTAGATTGGAAAGCTCTTTGACCGCCAAGAACCTATAAAGTGATTGTGTGTCGTCGTGCCCACCACGCCAACAACCACTTAAAAGGTCGGAGTGAAGGTGTACTTTGATCATGAAAAAAATCATTTATGAACTGTTTTAATTTGTTTTTATCGGTTTAGACATTACACCAAAAAAACAGTGCTTGGCGTACTGGGCACGACGACACACTGTCGCTTTGGTGGTCAAAGGGTTCAGTAGTTTTTGCTTGCAATAGTTTGACAGAATTTCGCCTTAGAGTTTTGTACGAACTATACACTGATGACTTTACAATATAACCGTGTGTGCATCCTCGGGAGCTCTGGCAACCTTTCTCACCTCCAGGAACATCACATATACTCTGAAGACTTTACACAACATTGTTCAAGTATTTGTGAAGCCTTGTTCGTTCCGATACTTCCGATGCATCTGATGGTACTACGAGATAGTAGTATATGAATATCATGATATACATACAATGGGACTTACTTATTCGGAAAATGTGACAATTGCCTGAGGTTCCATGTAGCCATGTAACTAGTGGTTTAATAGGCAATTAGCAATTGCTGGGAAACCAATTAGAATGCAAACCGGCACCGCAAGATGTCCGCATACTGATTGGAGTTCGAAGTAACCTGGTTAGACTGAACTTTGTCTTGTACTGTATGGCATGTACCTACAAAGTTTTATTTCGCATGGACATCATCATCATCAATTTATATATGTCCCACTGCTGGGCAGTGGGCACATGCCTTCGCTCGTTTGTCTGTACCTTATGTGGAGAATCTTACACAAATCGACCTAGTCCCAAACTAAGCAAAGTTTGTACTATGGGTGCTAGGCCAGAACTATTATATAATCTGTGGCTAGGCGACGATATACAATATACATATACTGATACAGATAAATACAGACTTGAATATATAGAAAATATGCAAGACTTATGAATAACTATTCGTGCTCATCACACAAATAAATGCCCTAGCCGGGACCTTCAGCTTCGTATAGGCATGGTCACTACCACCTAGGCTAAAGAGGTAATTTCGACATAATTAATCAATAATTTCATGTAACTTTGGTCTCACTTTTAATGACCTGGCTACAGTGTTTCGAACAAACGTAGACATAAATGAAGACTTTAAGTATGACGGCATATGGATTATTTAATCATAGAATGCAAGGACAGACTAAAAACAGGCTACCCCGCCTACATATTGCCCTGGATAGTGCATCAGTACACAATGAGCTGAAAACACTAAGTAGCCAAGGTGAATGTACTTTATCGTCTATGGTTGCAAACGGTTAGCCAGCATTGTGGAAGAAATGGTTCAAACCTATTAAAGAGTCGTGAACGAGCGGTACGTTTGACGTGGAAACACTGGAAACGTATTTAAATAAATTTACATATGTTACATGATATATATAGACGACGATGATATTAAGATAACGCCACGGTAACGCATTAAAAACATTAAAACATATAATATTCCGTAAGACATACTACTCGTATAATCTATTAAATCACATGCCATAATGACAAGCACTTTTCAAATCGGTCGAAAATGCGATTGACGCAGTCTTTATTGGTATCAGTCAATAAATTGGTTATTTTATTACTTATCTGTCTATCACTGAGTGAGAAAGTCTGCATTCCGGGTAGGGACTTAGGTACTTAAAAAAGTGTGGAGAAAAAGGGTCTTTCAGCGTTTCCGCTTTATCTGATGGACTTCGTTATTCCTTAAATAAACACAATGAAATATTTAAAATTAGTTACGGTGAAAGTTTCCGTTTGCGTCCCACGCAATAATGTTTCAGGTATTTTAATTTTTAACTCTCCATACAACACGAACTATGTGAGAATAATTATCTAGGATTTAATTACCACATCACATCACCCCTTAAAAATTAAAACAGCAATAGCATGGATTTTTTTCGTAGTTTCACCTTGATGATTCTATAAAAAAAATCACCGTCTCACCTTAATTGTATACGAGGTCCATTGCCAAAAAATATTGTAATAGACAAATACCTAACCTACATCCGTTTTCGACAATATTGTATGCAACGTGTGTCACATCAGGTGTTTTGTGCACGAAAAGGTGTTGCATCGCTAGTTATCACCCACCGTCTGTGGAAAATTTTAAATCGGTAATTTATCTGAATTTATTACTGATAAGATAAGACACTCCCGCTAGAATGCGACGCCTGATACATTTGGTCTGCATTTTGTTATCTTTTATCGCTTCGTCTCGGAAATGTACTTAGTAAATTACGCTAAGCCTTGCGCATTGAATTTTCAACACCGTAAAGTATGACTAGATCGTTCTATTTCTATACAGAGCTGTAAAAGCGTAGCTTGGAGACGAACGCACTAGACTTCACTAGAGCCTTAATGATAATGACAACTTATTATGTTTACTTTAATTATTTTGAGGCTATCTTTAATTGAAGCCTCTTCTACATCTTGTTTTCATTACATTTTTATACCGTATGGTGTGTGACGCACCGTATTGTTTACCTTACGTCAATACTCCCACTCCATGCTATTACCTACTATTGGCAAAATTCAGTTGCGTTTAAAAGATTTGGTAGAATTAAAAAAAAGCCTCTACACTTAGTCGAAAAAGCGTACTATTCACTGAAGGAATAGGTACTTTATGGATTTTGAATTGTAACAGTATGAGGACGCATTTTTTAAATCAATTGCTATTTTTATACAAAACTGTATGCATAGACATCTAGACATATAAAATATTTGTATGACTAATGGCAAAACTTATTGGTACGTAACATAAGTTTATTTTTACCAGCCTTGTACCTTTGTTTACAAACAAATGTTTTTGACTTTTGAAAACTCTACTTTCACGTGTGATAAAACGCTAGTTTTTGTCATATGCCGTATACGTATCAACTTCTCGTGTAATGTAATTTAACAAATCGATTTTCACGCACTTTTATTGGTACGATTGACGTGAAATTTGGCAAGGTAGAGCCGACGACAAAGCGATAAGGATTTTCTTTTACAAATTTATTTATATATACTTATTGTGTTTTTTTTGTTCAAGATAGGTTGCGCTTGACCACAAATCACCTGATGGTAAGCGATATTGCGGTCTAGGATGGAACGCGCTTACTACCGATTCACTCTCGCCTTGAAGACCGAAAGATGTGTCCCGCCCGCGGGGTAATCGCGTAACGTTATGTAGGTACTACCGTTAGAGCATATTTAATGTCAATTTTGACGTATAAATCTATGAGCTAATGTCGAAAAATGACATTAAATCTCTAACGGTACCTAGTACATAAAGTTACGTGATTACCCCGCCGGTATTGACTGTTTACCATTGTGTACATACCTACTCATGTAAATTAGAGGGTAATACAATATTATATGTTCATAAGTGGTTCATAACAAAACAACGCAAGCCCACCGCAGTTGAGGTCGTGAACATTTGATGACTGTGTTAGGTATAGGTAATTTATTTTTAGCAGACATTGTTTATTCTTTATTTACCAGATTTGTTATATATCATCACATATTCACAATTCAATGAGAGTTCGGGGTGTACTTATTTATCTAACATAAGTAAAAAATAAAACAATAAAAACTGATGATGTTTTACATATACCTAAGCCCAGTTTGCGAATATACAGGATGTAGGGTGCTCTGGTCGTTTAAAAATAATATTCGTCATTTAAAACCTTGATTTCTTATTACAAAAAATCTCATTTGAAACATTGTTTTATTTTACCGGATATTGTTATTATGACGCGATTACTTTTTAAATTTTCGATAAGGAACTTTGTTGGTAGGTACGATTTATGCATTGTCACTGTCATAAATAAATTCATGGATCATTTGCGTTATATAATTTTAGATTTTGTCGATAGATAAATACAAATATCGATAGGAATGTTTACGTATCAAGAAAAAATCTGACGCTCAGGTCCCGAACGTTCTCGAATACCCGCTTGCTTTCAGCATGACCAGTCTAGCCGTAGTCTACCGTGTGTGGTAATATTCCACTGTTTCATTTTGGATCCAGCGTTTATGTGCGTGTGAGTGTGTTAGTGTGACAAACACGTGCGTACACACGCACAACAACCAGCAGACTTTGCAATTTGATGTACATGTGAACCATGTTGTATGATAATTTTAGAGCTCCTTTGAATTAAAAATAGAACAGTGACTGATGTCGTAAAAATAACGCACTAACATTAGTCAAGATTAGTCTTTAGCTCAGAGTTAGAGTACTAACTCATAATAAAGTGTACTTACGTAATTCTTAGATCGCCCGTAAGCAGCATCGTCAAAAATTATAGTTAGTACCTAGTTATGTCCTTATGTAATTAAATGATTCTTGCCGGAGACACTTTAGTCTCTGAATTAGCGCAGAATTAGCCTTACAAGTGTTGCCTTGCCTTGCCTATTAGAGGTAACCTATTTTGTAACATGTAACATTGCAAATCGTGCATGTTTTAATGCCGCGCGACTGATGTAATAAGGCGCAAGTCATCAATGACGCGCTGCGTCAGCTGCGTGACGAAGTATACGTGACGATGCGGAGGCGCGGCCGACCGAGAGCTTTCGGGAATCATGTGCCCAAACCTTCTTAAAACCGTAACGCATTAAGTTAACAAATGATCGCTCTGGAATTTCACTCTTAATATGAACTAATAGTGTCTAAATTCATGGTTGCGGAGGATGTTTAAGCGCACGTGATGTGGTGCACGCCTTTCAATACCATAGCGTGGTTATCTAGAACTTTCTGACCGAATCTCGTATATCACAATGGAAGAGTACGCGCGTGCGCCTTCGCTTTGTTAGTTTGCATATTAGGAACGTCTGGTACGCCTCGCCTTTTGAACCTAAAGCAATTAATTTAGCAATTATTTTGATGTCATTGAGAGACTAATAATTATTAATAATTATTTTGATGTGATTGATTGAATAAAAAAATGACAATCCTTTAACAATGACACATACGTCATATTATGTCACTTATTACTTTGTGCGCTTAGTAGCTTAGTTCAGTTCTGGCCTGCCAAAATAACAAGAACGGGTGGCCATTTCAAATGCCATAAACCTGTTACTCACAATTGGTCTTGATGTGCGGCGCCGCATTTCAATCAAATCAGTTAAGCGCACGGATCAGCGTTATTCTCAACACTTACATACAACTCGGCGAATACTAGTGTAACTCTGGTCTCCAAATACTCGTAATTGTTAGGAATATCAGGGCCACCATATACTAGGTGGGTAAGGTGATTCAGACCGGATTGTGAATAGGATCCTGAATGATGCAAAATACTTGCGCCGGCGCCGTGACGCACACGACCCGCCCACCGGCGTGTCCAGACTATCAGGAAGCTGTTCTCAGACAACCACACCCTTATTATGAAATGCCACACCCTTTTTATGAGACTTACTCTGACTTTCCTTGACTAAATAGCTTGTAATAGCACTGTAAAACCACAAGATGGTGAACCTTGTGAATTAACGTCATTGATACCTTTTTAGTGTTCCGTAGCAAAGCCAATAAATGGCAAAAACGGAACCTCTATAGTTTCGTCACGTCTGTCCGTCAGTTCAAATGTCATTTCACTCAAAAACAATAGGCTGTATTCAGTATATTAACAAAAAAAACTGTTGTGTGCAGTCTGCACTCCATAAAATTATAGACATTCAGATTCAGATTTCAGATTTTCTTGTAATATTGTGTGTCTTCTGTGGTAATGAATAAATGTCTCTATCTATCTATCTATCTACATTATAAATACTTTCAACGAAAAAAGATTTGAACAAGATAGTGTCCAACAATTTTATTTTAGAGTTCACGCTAAAAAACTGCCTTGTCCAAATAAGGGTAAGGTCCAGCTGTCAAAGTTTATTATGGATACTATGGGCGTGATCACAAAATTTACGTTTAAATCGTATTTAATACATTAAACCGTACCGTAAAACTATAGAATATTCCGTATTGTAGAGCAGTCTCGTTTTGTTCGGAAAAAAAGGCGAAAATTAGTTTACGAAAGATTAAATTTACTAAAAGCATTGAAATTCATTGACTCGTAACTCATACATTTGCCATAATCAATCGAATGTATTGCAAAATAGTCACCATATTTTTCTAATTAGAATATTAACCCGCATAGCAGTGCGGAACCCTTTATTATGCATGGCCCGACAGTCCCGACACGCACTTAACCGTTTTTTCATTAACAAAAAAATAAATGATACCGACGTATATAAAATGTTTATTAGGATCAAAGCTAAAAACCAAATAAAGTGTGTAAAGTACAGGATTCTACATTATTTCCTTTAGTTACATTTTCCTATACCTAAGCACGTTTTGATTCCAAATGTTATCAAGGTTTGTTCAATGTACATTGTACATAACGTTCTTATGTTAATTAATTAAACAACGGAGTAAATTTTTCAGCAAAAATATTGAGGTAAAAATTGGCGGAAGGTACAATTAGATCTCTAATTTCCGTGTTTTTACACATTTGACACTTAAATAAAAAAATTCAATACGTATTGAGCAACATCATTCTCAAATCAACAAATCTAAAGTTACATAGATTAAACATATTGATGTATTTAATTGGTTTGAATATATAGTCCAATAGTTCCCATTTCCATGAAACGGACTAAATTTAAATTCAGTACCGTATCTTATCAAATTCCGCATGGTCGCCAAAAATGCTATCACCACACTTTGTCGCCTGCGGCTGCTAATTACAGTTCGTAGTTACGTTATATTCATTACTATTGTACTCTGTATCGAAGTAGACGCAGCATAATAACTAGGTTGTCTACACTAAAAATTTTAACAGTCTATGTCTATGCTAACATTCAACTATAAAATTCAGGTGCAAACTGTTTATAAAATGATGGTGTGAGTGTACACACACACGAAACAGACACGCACACATGGAGAGGTGTGGGTTACACGCAGCGGCGGCGGCGGGCGCGCGCGGGGTGCCAACAACCTTCTATAAAACACTGCGCTGCCATCTGCAAGTTTCAATAGATAACTTGAGCCTCGTACGGAAAGGTACGCGCTACCAACATTTTCGCTTGTTGAACTTAAAAGTTGAATGTTGTGCACCCTTGCAGGATCGTGGCGCCGGATCTAAACTTTTCAATGAAAACGTGCTAATTTCGTGGACTATTATAAAATAAACAATACGTATACTACGTCTGTGACAAAACTGTGTTAGAACAGCTACAAATACCGGCTGGTAAACAAAAATAGGGACCAAGTTTACCCACACCAAATAATGAGTGTGGCTTACCGGTGATTTTTGCGAACCTGGCTCTGAAGAAAGAACTGTGGAACAGAAGACATAGTAAAATTCGTAGTGTATATTTTTATAGACATTATCACTTTGACGTTCCTTGACATCGTGTCCAGTGACTATTAGAACTTTGTATCAGACTGTTTCAAGTGCTTAGAACGTGAAGAATATCGGAAGACTTCAAGATGAGCTTCAATAAGAATAATCCTAACCCGATGGGGAAGATCATGGGCTACCTCAAACAGCTGTCCACCGAAATGGTAAGTTACATAAATTAAGTTATTAATACTTAAAAAAGGACGAAATGTCTGCTTTATATACTGTTAGTTTCCGCTGACACAAATTCTTGTATGGACTAGGTATTTGTGCATACTCAATGAGAGATTAACATAGTCGTTTTAAATGCTACGACTGTTTGATTTAAGTAAATTGCCGCTCTGTACGTACACTGTATGACTTAAGGAAATACGAATTTGATATGTATGCATCGAAGTAAAACTGAGTTAGGTACTACGCTTCGCGAAGTTTCTGCGCCGCTGAGCCGGTCCAGAAAGCTCTCTCGGCTATGCGCAGTACAACATAGACGATCGATGGAGTGATGGTTGCTAAGCAACGCACAACACCGTTAACCATTCATTCTCGAATAATGTAAACAAATGCGTTTAAAAATATAAAATAAACACAGCCAGTTAGCGTGACAAATCTAACGCATGCGCTACGATATGGCGATGGAGGCAGACTAACTGAACCAAGCAAGACGACCTTGCAAGGTCGGCGCCTCGCCGGTGGCTATAGTATAGCCCGGGTCTACTTTCCATTGCCGCTACCTCAACAACTAGCCGGCCGTCACCGTGAAGGCATCCTGGCAGACAATCGACACAACACACATGCACTAATTATGAGGCTACTTATAAAATCGAGTTAAAGAAATATATAAATAAAAAGAAAAAAGTCCTGAATATCTGTTTAAAATTTACAATAGGTACCTACATTTTATGGCTTTTATTGAATTAAATGACTACTTAACCTAATATACTTTTAAAAACTTCTTTGAGCTTTATAAAACACTTGAAACAGATGTCTATATTCAATTTTATTTTCCATGTTGTTACATTTAAAAAATCACAAACAGCGACATCTATAGAGACTTTTTAAAAGGGATTATCTCCACACACTTCCACAGTGGCGCTCGTTGACGTATTAATCGCGATGACTGCGTAGTTCTTACATTTTACATTAGATGGCGTTACATTACTATTTCTATCAAGTTCAAGATTAAGCCGAAAATGTAAGAATGCATAGCAATGCATCCTAAATAACAATAAACATATGAGTCAATTTCACCAAACGGGCATTTTTGTCAAATTCCCATGGAATTTTGAAATACCAATAATATATAGAAAATTTTATGCTGATAATTTGATAAAAAAATTAATAAACACATTTTTTCTTACGGGGTACTTATACATATAAAATTACGGAAGTTATTGCAATTTGAAAATTTGACCAGGGCACGGGAATTTATCTGTCCATGGGAATTTCATTTTCTTAGAAAAAATTGTATTAAAATGGTTATTTACCATCTAATTTATCAAGAATTATAAAGTTCAATTGTATCGAAGTTATTTAGCCTAATTTTACCAATCATGGGTTCAAGTTTCAACCGAGGAAATTTATATTAACCAAAAATTTATATTTTAAGTTAAATTTCTCTTTGTACAATCACATAGCAACTCGTTTGCAGAAAATCATACAAGTATTAATATTTAAAACTATCACTAAATGCAGATGTACATATAGACGCTCGCAACTCCAAAAGCGTCACGGGTACGTTGCTGACCTTTTATAAAATTTGAGATGTCCTCTTACTTGTTTGCCACCGTCGTTGTATATAAAATGCGTATCGATATATACCTACATGATTTTATGTACATAATGTTCATTGACTTTGTTTATTGATTCTTTTCAAATATTTAAGAAGCTAAGTGTAATTGTAGAAGTTGGCCTGTTTTTTTTAAATAAACGCATAAACTACAACTCTAATCGATATACTTAGTACAAATTATATTTATTTATGCATTTCATCCATAATTATTGTTATTAAATGCGGTTTATTAACAAAATAAGTGACCCTTCCCAATTCCCGTGCCCCAAAATCAGCTGTTTTGGGTAAACAAGCTATGGGAATTAGGACACGGGAATTGGAAATCGATATAAAAAAATCATAAAAAAATCAAATCACATGTGAATAATATTTTAAGTTATCGTTTATATAGAGACACCAAAGTGCTTTATAATGCATACATATGTTAATGATTACTTATGTAAGAATTTGAATTTCTAAGGGCCACCGAAATTGCAAGCAAAAGCAAAAAAATTGTCGCCCACCCAGAAACCGAAGTACTTAGGTGGTTTACTCGAACTTAATGCGGTTTGCTATATATATTTTTTTTATATATAATAGCTGACATTTGAGAGCACATGTGAAGCAGGACGCGAAGCTGATCAAATGTAAACGATGGCTGCCAGGGACCTTTGAATTTTGCCGACAAAATTTAACTCTCGCGCTCGGACGATTTTTAAACATCAATTACAAGTTATTCACCACAGTGAAGTGAATAGTGTCTGTGCTCAGTGATAGTAAATATAATCGAGTTAAAGTTTTTGACACGAAATCAGTGATTCTAATGTACAGTTTTTGATAGGAATTTTTGATTGATTCAAAACTAGGTGCCGGACAGGGCACGGAGTCTTAATTTGAGCGTTTAGGTATTTTTTAATGTATTTTAAAAACAAATAAGTCAGTGAATTAGAGTGGACCTCAACGTGGAAACATGTATTCTTTATGAAAAAAAATAAATGGTACGTATTATCTCATGCTACACTACGATTTTCAGCTCGGACACAAAAAAAATCGAGTTTAGAAAATGACCCATATCATAAATTCAGGTAGAATTGGATATGCTCTTTTATTTAGGTCAAATTCACTAAATTTTAGGACAATCTCAAAGATAAATATTCCCCTGAACGCCTAAAAGTTAGGTACCGAAAAAGGATCAAATGGGCCATTTTACGGAAAGTTGTAAACTCGACTTTTTTTTTCATTTGGATAAAATCTGGTTTTTTCTACTCAGAATCGAAAGCACTTTGGAACCTAATAGGAGAAAAAAAGTGTCCCAAATTTTTCATACAATTTCCAGTTTTTCCATTCCGTTACCACCATACAAGCATTACTATGCTTAGAAAGAAAACGGTAACGGAATGGAATAAAAAAAATATGGGACACTTTTTCCCCTATATCATTCGAAAGTGAAATTCAAATTTAAAAAAAGTCGAGTGTACAACTTTCCGTAAAATGGCCCAAATTTATATATATATAGACATTATGGACCCTAAAATATAAGTATCCGCTTAATTTATTGATGTTCTATGTACCTAGTAAGGTACTAATTTCTAAGGCAGTAACCTTGAACAATTTCAACAAACATGAAATCCTGAGTAGAAATATAAAAGTAATTCGCAATAAAAACAATATATTGCATCACATAACACATAAGGTTATATAACAGAAAAAAAAAACACTTCAATAATATTATTATTTCACAATGTCCTACCTAAATATCGGCTTAAAGGTAGGTAATATTACCGTACCGCGTCCGGTATGGAAAACGAGGGAAGAGTACACAATGATGATGTGTACTTTTCGCGCATTAAGCGCGCCCCAAAGAGTTCCATATGACCTTGAATGGTTACAAGTTCAAGGCTCCATCGATTTTACCAATGTACTACAATGCTTTCTAACGAATTCTATGGAAAATGAGAATATAGGTGTGTTAAGGCGATATATCGATTGAAAGAGATTGTTTTTCGCTCACGACAAAACGGGATGCAACACTCTTCGAGAATGGCTTTTTTAGACAAATCTCGTTATACTCGTATATCTGACTGTGTGCAGGTTTATTAAATTTCCTCTTGACAGAGTTTAGATGAGGTATAATACCATCATATTAGGTAACTTAATCGTGTCTTTTAATAATGCGTTGTTTTAGTAGGCTGAGTAAAAAAAGGAAAATATAGACACAACTTTGGATTTTCTTACTATCGAGAAAATTTTAAGCAATCATGTATCGGCTATTGTCAGTATCACAATCATATAGTCAAGAATCATATATCTGAAAATCAGTCCCTACTGTTTGCTAGTCTGGGCAGGACAGCGTGTCAAAGTTTCTAAATTTCTCGTTGTAGCGCCTTAACAAATAAAACTGGCGCAGGGAATCCGTCAAATGGATGGCAGTGTAAAGGTGTTTACCCACGTTGCTACTACTCCAAAATCTTTGATCTGATCTGAATAATTGATGTCAAATACCCGAATACCGAAGAGGTATCCCAATATTTGCATACCCTGTATATTGTATAAACACAAGATAAATAAGTAATTAAGATATCGACTAGTCAATGGCCGCTCCCGATTGTGCGTCTTCCTGGAGTGTTCAAAGCAGATTCAATTGCTGTACAATACAATACAAATACTCTTTATATCACACCTCAAAAAGAACACACAGACAGACAAAAAAAACAACGGGTTGCACTCCGGGAGTGCCGTCAGAAGTGAAAATTCAATGACATGATAAAGAAAGAAAATAACAAAGATATTCATATTCACATATTCGAATAATCCATCTACATATAAACCTTAGAGCATTTAAGGCGGGAGCCGCCATTGATATACTTACCCCTCTGCCAAAAGCATAGGAGAAAAATCTGCCACGTTATTAAAAACTACTTCATTAATCGATTATAATTCAGTCTCAGAATCAGTTAAAGTTTTAATTGAAATCGGAAACCAAGCATCGATTACAAAGTCGATTCAAAATTATTCGTACTTTGTCCATCACGCTTGGCCACTATTTTGACGTGAACTGTCACCGTATGTCACCGAACAATAAGAACTACTTTCCATGAGAATTTATTTGAAATATGATCTTTACGGAAATCGGTCAGTGTGGCTATTCGATATTGGTCGCTATAGTATAGTCTTACGCATCCTCGCGAGTTTAACAATTTCCCCCCATCACAAAAAGTGCTCAGCGCAGCTAAAGAAGTTTTCACTTCCAAAATATATAAAAACGCGGTTTCTAAATTTCTTTAACAAAAACGTAATATAACATGTAATACTTTTTGAGATCTACTTGTATACCTATACTTTTTCTATTAGGTTCTTCGAACATCCCAAGAATGCGGGTAAAGAAAATCGAAAAGTACCAAGGATTGGCGTCCAGTATGCGGGATGAACCCGGCATGGCATCTGGAAACCTCGGGTCTTTATTTACTCCAACACCTTATATAATCGTTTGCCGGGCGCAAATTTTGCGCTTTGATCAACCTGAGGTGCGATTCCCATGATTCCGCGTAACTTTTAGTTTAGAAAGTAGTTTCTGTTCTTGGTAGGGGAGCCCAATAGGGCATTTTGGGATTTACTCGTTCGCGTCAGACCATCACATGGGGGATACCTTGCACTCTGTTGGGTACCTCCACCATTGATAAGCTCTCTATGTATACCTATGTTAAATTTTTGGCATTATCAAAAAGCCGCCACAAGCTTGCGTCGCATCCAAATCGTCAGATTATTATAAGGGAGCTTCTTTCGGGTCTACTTAACATCTTCTCCAAAAATATGACGCGTACACCGGCAAATTAACATATTTCCGTTATCAGAGATACGTGGGGCATAACTATTACCTATACACTATCAATATCTGACGCCTCATGTCCGTGTAACTCGTTATTTTTTATAAACGATTGCCCCATCGGCGGATGGGTACACATTATTAAAACAGTTTTTCTTCCTACCAACCATTCTTCAAAATCCAATAGGTCCCAACGAAGCTCGTGTAAGAACATTTAGCATCGTGGCCTCCCCTACTATCTGACAAAACATTATCTATTCAAGGAATTCAAATTACATACGCTAGGTTCAGAAATTCATGTTTGTTTTAATATTAAATGTTAATCTACATAAGATAGCCACGTGATACTCATCTTGACCCATATTGTTGGTTCAATAACGTCACACAGCTTCAATATCAGAAGCGGATAATAAAGAATTGCTCAAGATGGGCATCCTCTCTTCAATTAATTGTTGAAGATAATATTGGTCCTATCTAATGATCCAATGGGTATACAAAAATTGTAAGTAGATCTCAGACAAACTTTCTCAAAGTTGTCGTGGCGTTGTCTAGGTTCTGTCATTATGACATTGTCCGTGAATAATATTAACGAAATGAAATTGAACAAAATTAACTCAGAGTGGTTTAAAAATTACAATACTTTTCTTTACGAGATAGAGGTAATGACCAATTAGGCAATAAACTCAAGTAGCTACTTTAAATAAATTGAAGTTATTGCGATTTTCTACGAAATGTATGAAGGTTGTAATGGAAATATTCTGCGGTACGATGTAGGTATGCATAAAATGTTCTATAAACATCATTATACGAAGTGTACGATGATTATTCGATAACGTCAATAATATCAAATAATAGGCGCAGTGTCGTCGGTGCTCATTACAGCTCGCGCCTTTCCTAACATTGTGTCTGTCTATATCCGCCTGTGTAGATTCTGTGCGCGGACGTGTCTGGATACAGGACTCGAGCTGCTACGGGTCAAGATGGGTTGCCCGTATCACTGAGCGATCATGCCCTGGGCATATGACAAGTTCAATAGGCAACTTGTGTTTTCCAGAATTGACCCCCGACTCCCTAAGTTCACAATATATTCTTATCGTCTCATGGACTTACGCAAAATAGATAGCGACGTTAATAAATAGGGTGCGTTTACTGACAAAAACATCAGTCTAGAATCTCCCGCTGACCGCTTGACCAGTTAAGGTAGTGTACCTACAAAACAATAGATATCGGGAAACTTTAAACGTTTAATAGCAACAGTCATGTGATTGACACGAATTTTATTAATAAGTATGTGTTATTTCAGGGTGGAAGCGAACAAGCCCGCCGTGGGCAAAGCGACGAAGAGCGACTGTACCGACAGCGGGGGCCCAAATACGCCCGAGTTCCGTCCAGAGCGACCCTCTCCGCTTCGACCACATGCACCTCACTTGCCACCTCGTGCGGCTCACAAGGGACGCTCGCGCCTAACTACGCGGCCATTCCTGAGCACGCTTCTACAGAAAGTAGCAGCGAGGACGAGCAGGATTCCTTCGCCAAAACCCGCAGGCATTTCCAGCAGCTGCGCCAGATCAGTCTCGGCAACGAGTTCAAGTACAAGATGGAGATGGAAATCAAGAATGAGAGAGTCAAGGATGAGAACTTGCGCAACCATGTGCCGTTCGTGAAACAGCTGAGCACCGATAGCAATAAAGTGAAAACTGATTACACCATCAATGGAGAAAAAACTCCATATGGACCGACCACACAGCGCATATACCTCTGGACTCAGGTTAGTATCTACAAACACCCACTTGCTTACAGTGCATATTTACGAATGTTGGTTATTAAACTGTTTTTTTTTTCGGAATGCAAATAATGCAATGCTATAAATCTGAGCAATAAAAATTCAAACTTCGAGATAAGGTTCAATCAGTGGCGAAGTTATATACGAGTTACGTTACGACGGTCACTCGGCGATCTGATCAATAATTCGTTACGTCGTTTTTGGTGAAAAAAATAGTTTAAATTTAACAATATGCTTCCAAGATTTGCTCTGTTAGTGCAATATAAAAACGTTGTAAGTTTTATTTGTGTAAAGTAAATATCGTTCATATTCTTTTCATTTTGTAAAAAAAAACTGAAAATCGAATACTTATAGTTAGTAGAACAAAAAGAAAAGTCAATTTACTTTTCTTTATGGTTGTAAAATAGACATATTTCGAGCTTCCCATAAAACCGGGTTAGTTTGTATACAAACAAGCATTAAAGCTGCCTGCGTAGGTTCCCGTGTACTTAACTGCGAGCATAAGAAGCCCGAGACGCCCCTAGAACTACAGAAACTATGGGGAAACGGCAGCGCGAAAACGTACAGCGGAGCGTTTTTAGTGTTAATATGATTAAAAACCAGCAACATTGATAATTTCGTATTTCTTAAGAATTAGTACCAATTTGTATCTTTTAATATGTCTCAAGTAAAACTATTTCAGGTGCCACTAACAAGATCAAAAATTATGTTTAATACTAGCTCCTAATTCTATAGTCACTAAATCGTTATCTCTATTTGTTACAGCTGGTCGCTGCGTTCGCTGTATCTATGGGCTCTCTCATTGTTGGGTTCTCGTCTGGCTACACTTCACCCGCATTCCAGTCTATGAATGTCACGTTGAATGTTGACGAAACCCAGGTTAGTACTAATTAATTTAACGGTCACCTATCGATACTTCCGTTAAAGAAAAATAGAAAAAGTTGAAAAGAAATATTTGATACTTCTGTAAATGGTCTGATTTGATTGAACTAGAATTAATCTGAAATAAATTACTTAATCTTATTATTAATCTAAATTGAATCTGAACTTAAACGTCAAAAATGTTAGTGATTAATCACTTGGAATCTTATTAGCTCTAATCATGATGGATCGAATTGACACTTATTGAACAATATTTCATTTTACAGAAAAGTTGGATCGGCGGTCTAATGCCGCTAGCTGCCCTGGTCGGCGGCATCGCTGGGGGGCCAATGATCGAAATGCTTGGCAGAAAAATAACCATAATGGGCACTGCGCTACCATTCTTCTTCGGCTGGATGCTCATTGCAAACGCCTTCAACGTGTACATGGTGTTTGCTGGACGAATTCTCTGCGGTATCTGCGTAGGAATTGCCTCTCTCGCTTTCCCTGTCTACCTGGGAGAAACCATCCAACCGGAAGTAAGGGGTGCCCTTGGATTACTCCCAACTGCATTCGGTAACACAGGAATCCTCCTCGCATATCTCGCTGGAGCGTACATGACTTGGAATCAATTGGCGTTCCTTGGAGCCGCGCTTCCAGTACCATTCTTCTTACTGATGCTATTGACGCCTGAAACCCCACGTTGGTACGTCACCAAAGGCCGTCCAGAGGATGCGCACAAAGCTCTTCAATGGTTAAGAGGGAAGAATATTAACATTGACAAGGAAATGAGAGACCTGACAAGGACGCAAGTAGAATCAGACCGGGCTGGGGGCAGCGGGTTGGGCTTGTTGTTCTCCAAAAGATATTTACCTGCAGTCATGATATCATTGGGGTTGATGTTATTCCAACAATTCAGCGGAATCAACGCTGTAGTGTTTTACGCCTCAGACATCTTCACGAAATCCGGCAGTAGCATAGACAAAAACTTGTCGACTATCATAATTGGAATTGTAAACTTTATTTCCACATTCTTAGCGACAGCTGTGATTGATAGATTGGGAAGAAAAATATTACTGTATATCTCATCAGTGGCTATGGTTATTACTTTGGTGTCTTTGGGAGTTTATTTCTACTTGTTAGAATCTAAAGCCGACGTATCTTCGATTGGATGGCTACCACTTGCAAGCCTTGTCATATATGTGCTCGGATTTTCAATCGGCTTTGGCCCGATCCCATGGCTCATGTTGGGTGAGATTTTGCCGTCGAAAATCCGAGGCATGGCTGCCTCCGTGGCGACATCATTCAACTGGACCTGCACATTCATTGTTACTACATCTTTCAAAAGCATCGACGCAGCTATCAACATGTCGGGCACAGTCTGGCTATTCGCCGTCATTTGTTTAGCTGGATTATTCTTTGTCATATTTTTCGTCCCAGAAACTCAAGGCAAAAGCTTAGAGGAGATTGAGAAGAAATTGACAGGTGGTTCGCGAAAAGTGCACACCATTAGTGCCAGTAGACCTAAGCAGAATGGATGTTAATACGAGAGATTTCCTTTGTATTAGGTACGTAAATACATTCCAGAGTGCTTGAGGCACTGAGGCTGTGTGGCACGTCCACGAGAGTTGCAATAGGATGCACCGCTCCGTCCGGTGTGTCCATTGAACAGACTGATTTGGATTGTAGCCTTTTAAATCTCATTTTAGATACATAAGTCTACTGAAATTGATGTGTAAATTGTCGATGATAGTTCCTTTAGGATAAGTATTGTATTACGATCTGTGAGTAACTTAGACCTATATTGATCATGACAAAGCATATTTTAGATACTTGACCAAATAATGTTTATCTGTAAGTAATTTGTTAAATCAATTGACTATATCTGAAATTCGTCTTTTTTTATTCTACTCAAATGTCTTCGTATATTACGGAGACATTGTTTATTTAAATCGTTATTTTTTTATTTAATTAAATGTATTTTAAGAGTTAAATTAAGTTTGATTTCAACCCATTCCTTTCTATTACGAATCAATTACGTACTGCTTTATCACAGAAAAAAAAAAACAAAATAGGAAGTCTACATTTGAAGATAAAAGCTAATGCCTAATAACAAGAATACCTGAGATTCATACCTTAAAGACAATCATGGGTTTCTTTTTGACACTGATAGTGAGAAAAGCATTTCCTTTCAGTCTTAATATTGAATTTCACCTGGCTTTTGTAATATATTTTTTTACTATACGACCAACTTTTCCTTGTTACTCTGTCCCGTCAGCACAGAAGAGACAACTATAACCGAATTTCTTAGAAAAAAAACTTCAATTCAAATATAAATCTATAGGTCGACCGCTTAACTGAGACAGACCGCGCGGAAGGGAAGCGCGAGGCAGGGAACCGCCGCCTGCTACCTTCGCTACCGCTTTTGACGTCTCCCCGTTTGCCCCTCCACCGCCACAGGTGCGGTCTCAGTAAAAACGGTACTTACATTTATACCTATGCTCCAAAGATGACCCATGTTAAAATGGTTTTAATAAGCCTCGCTAAAACTCATGTTTGGTAGATTGAAACCAAGAAATTTAGATACATCCTGGAGGTTGCGTGCCGAACATTCATTTGAAGTCAGAAAATATGGCCTTAACTGACGTCACTGTTAACTTGCATCTCTTTCATTAGATCCATCTTAAGAATAAGAAATATTAGAATGAAAGAGATGCAATTTAACAGTGAAGTCATTCAAGGTCATATTTTCTAGCTTTTAACGAATGTTCGGCACGCAACCTCCAGTATGTAGTACATCTAAACTTCTTGATTGAAACCCTATAAAATCACAAGTACGCCAACGACAGCTACAGCCGAGAACCTGGCCAAAGCAGTAGCGATCTACGCGCGATTGCGTAAGGTTCAATTTCGCGTTGAACAATGCGATGGTCCGGTGGGAGTGATGTAGGGTTGCCAACTTATGCGCTCTGATTTGCGGGACATTTGTTGTAGAATTGCGGGACTTGGCTAAAAAATGCGGGACTCGCGCAATCTATCAATATTGTTAACGTATAATTGTGATGTAGGATACATTATTTATTCCCGCGCGATATACGTTCTTAGTGGATGATTTCCGAGCTAAAAATTATCCTATTTCAAGTATGTAACTACGGTCCTCCGGGAGCGGGATACAAATTACTTATTTTCATTTATCGAAGTTGTGCACTCTTTCCTCAAAATGTTCGCTCCAGTTCTTATAATTCTGCCGAGGCCTGAAAACGGGACAATTGGCGTCCCGCACGCATCCTCTGCGGGACGCATCGTCTAGGGTGCTGGAAACGGGACGTCCCGCCTGTGGCGGGACGGTTGGCAACCCTAGAGTGATGCGTTATTTGTGTCCGATGCTTGGTGCTCAAAAGGTTAATACAAACCGTCTCGCCCGCATCGCCACGCATATTCATACCAATGATATTTTATCAATGCAAAAGTATGTCTGCCTCTCTCTGTGGTGCAGCATTCAAATCTCTAAGGTTATCGAATTCGCATTTCCTAATTCCTTCAAAACAAATATTTTCCTTGTGATCATTTCATGACACACAGTTTAACACAATGTAATTATTCCATAGTAAAAAAAATCCTTCCAATGTAATTAATGTAGGTTATTTATCCAAAGAACAATATATTCCGGCAACTGTATAAACAAGATTCATAGCTATAATTTATGATCAGACAGCAGTTGTTTCAGCAAAAACAAGTGTCCTAGTCCTACCTACCCAATACTTCGCCTTTTTAGGTCACAAGTAAAATCTATACTCCTTAAGGATGCAAATGCATTGATTCCTAGCAACTGTTATCTTACTCTAGTGCATGGCTTATCATTATCACAGATTAACCCTTCAACTTTGGTTTGACTGTAATTGTAAGTACACATTTTCTGTGTTAATACACAGTTCCTACACATTCCATTACTATCATCAACACAGTAAACTGACAATTAGTAGAGATTAAGGCTGGGTTGCACCAAACCGTCTGTAATCGTAAGCGGTGTTCGTCAAATCTGATTGTATGGAAAGTTTGACAAGTTTCTATGGGATGACAGCTGCCGGCGCCATATTTGACGATGACCGGCCTGTGTTCGTATGTTGGTGCAACCGACCCTAACTCATTGCAATAAGGTTCACGGATGATGGGATTTATAAGCAATGCGCTTTTGCAAGATGAAACACCCATGATAATTGACAATATTTTTTACCCTTTTTCCAAAATCTAAATCAACAAACAAATCTATATAATTATCAATCCTACACACAAAAATTCAGGAGAATCGGTTAAGAAATGTGACCAGTAGGCCTAACACGTGTTGCGCTCGAGAGTATGTCGGCGTATCTCGAGCTATCCGTCACTTTCTAACAGCGCCAATCAGAAAAAGACGCGTAGCTCGAGATAAGTCGAGATACTTTCGAGCGCAACATGTGCTACGGGCGCTGTAGAGGGGAACAACTGGACATCCACCATACATAAAAAAGCATTAAAGGGCAAGGGCGGGTTGCACCAACACACTATTAATTATGGTACCAATCAATGTTAAATATGGTGCCAGCTGCTGTCATCCCACAGAAACTTGTCAAACTTTCCATACAAACAGATTTTAAAAACACTTTAATTTACAACCCACCCCATTTGGTGCAACCGTCCCAAATTATATTGCCAATAAAAAACACAAAAAAAAAACAATGTGATAGTTAGATCAGCAATGTTCACAGTGATACAAGGGTTAAGCAGCCCAAATAATAAAAAAGGTGTATGTGAAGTCCAGCTATCACCAGCATGGGGTCAACTGCCCGTTCTCTCTCATCTATAAGATTATACATAGGCTGATGAAATGATGACGTATACATACAGTAGATTTCAAGGACAGTCAAGGGACTAGTTACATAACACTAACAGAATATGTATCACATAACAGGCACTAGTTTAGGTGTTTTGTATGAAGTGGGTTCTTGTACCTACCTACTTCATATCTTTCATTAGGTACCTAACTACCTACATGAAAACTGAAACTCCTTATCCTTATCTCCTGAACTTAATAGTATTAACCATTTAAGATAATTACAATGATATGAATAAAGTGAAAAACCTACACTAGCAGCCACTCGACATTGTTTATCCAGTCAATGCTGTTGAAAACATCGATTCACAAACCTAACATCTGGCACAAACCCGTAAGAACGATCTTAGCAAACCCAACAATGTAATAAAGTACATAATTACAACAACAACGTATTGTACTTACCCATGACTTGGACGCGGCAAATCGCACAGGTATCACACTCAACGTCCCAACTCCACATAGCTACTGCATTCCATTTCTTCAACGTAAACATTTTATCCGACTTCTGACCATCGTTATCGCCTCGATCTAAAGCGTCACAATCTTCTCCAGACATGTTAGACATGCTCAGAACTGAGAAAAGGCAAAGTAAATTGTAAAACTTTGTGTTAGTGCAGCTTTCGAAATGTATTGTTGAATGTTGATCAGCTGTTTGTGACAGATGTGACTGTGACAGCTGACATAGAGTTTTTGTTTACGAAGTTGGGTCTGGATTTGATCGGGATTAAAAAAAATCTTACGATATAAAGATCTATAAATAAAACAATATAAATTGAAGTGTGTTTTGCTTTGTAGTGGTTTCCTATTACAAAATGTTATTGCTAATTACTTTGTATTTCTTCAACGTGCATACAAATATGTGGAATAGCAGTCCTTGTAAACACATATGAAAGTAGTATGAATACGTGCCACTAGATGGCAGTAATATCAAAACGTGTTTTTTAGTGTTCGTGTCACTATATAGATGGCGTTGACGTTGTTTTGGCGGGTAAACTGTTACTTTCTTTAGAAGAAAAAAATAGATTAATAATATAATGAGTATCGTAAAACAAAATAGGTAGTCAAGTAAATTATTCGCCCGCAAAATGAAATCTCGGTCTTCGAATAGGCTTGTTTCAATTGGCGACAAAATGGTCGAAGGTCGGTCGCCAGCACTCGTCATGGGCACGTCATGAGAAGATAAGGACGGAATTTGAAATAAAGGAGGGTAAATAGGGCCGAGGACGACCGCCTTTAAGCCCATCACACACTGCAGCGGCCTGCGGTGGCGCCGGTGGCGGTGGCGGTGGTGGCGGCCAGCTGGCAGTATGAAAATCCAGACCTCGAGGATCTGAATGAATGTTAGGATTGCCATAGTCTACAACTGACCGCCAGCGCCACCACCACCGCAGACCGCTGCAGTGTGTGACAGGCTTTAACCTCCATTAAGAAACCTCAAAGATTCAAAATTAATAATGACGTCTAAACTCTAAGCATTGAAGGAAACGCACAAATTAAATAATTAATGATATATTAATGATGCTTTGCACCTGTTTTCTCATATTATGCCCTTGCTTGGCATAGGTACTAAGATGGAGTAAGACTGAGCTGGGTGCCCTGGGTCCGAATGGTGCGGGTACTGTTTACCTACTGCGCACCGCATGCTACAGCTCCACGCTCCTCTGCAATGAGACTAACATCCCACGGAAACATGAAGGTATGTATTGTAGGTGGACATAAGTAGTATACGTGAAAAAGTATTAGTAAAGGTAAACAACAGGTAGAAACTATTGGGTGGGTACTAAGTTGTCAAAAATTGGGACCTTTACATTTGGTCGAGTGAAAAATCATATATTTTCACTGTTATAAATAAACCTCTATTTTAGCTCCAGACTTTTAGAATTAGATTTTTTAAGCCAGTCATTGGTAACCAGTGGTCAATGCTTACCTACTCTGCGTTCGTATGGAGTACGGAGCTAGCTGGCTGAACCACTATCTAAAACTTCCCACACCGCCTCTACTTACGTCTCAAGACTCTCAAGATATACTTACGACAAGGTACGGGGTACATTACTCCCCCCATTTGACCATTTCGAAGCAACAATTGCATAGCTATTTGAGTCAGTCCATAACAAAAGGGCCCTTATGGCACTTTCTAGTTTCGTAGATATCAGCGTTTTAGTAAAATACGGTAAAATCACATATTTTTTGTTTTTTGCATATTGATAAAGTATAAGACTAGATGTGTATTTCTAGCTTGGTTTCACACGTATAAGTTAAGTATTTCTACCTTTAAATTAGTTGTAAAGTTTAGTAAAAAAGGGCCCTTATGGCAGAGGTCAGATAATAATGATATAAAATAGGTTAATAACTTATTCTAATTACTTCTAACCATTTTCTGTATTATTTATTTGCCTTTTCTGTTTACTGGATTCTAGTGGTACACGTTACAAATACCTATTTCTAGTCTCAAGTCAAGTAAGTTCTAGTCGTGCATGACCGTTGCAAAAAATTTTGTTTCTTATTACATTTCCTATTAATTGTATTTTTAGAGTTCCGTAGCCAACATGGTGAAAACGGAACCCTTATAGTTTCATCATGTCTGCCCGTCCGTCCGTCCGTACGTGCGTCCGTCCGTCCGTGCGTCCGTCCGTATGTCACAGCCGACTATAAGCTCTCTAATTATGAAAATATATGGTAGGAAAGTATTATTCTATGAATTGCTACATAATAGTAACGTGAAATTTAAAAAAAGGTAGAATTCTGAACAAATGAGGTGGTGTACAGTCACCAGCATTAATATCTGCCAAAACAATGGTGGCATAAGTATCCGACACAGCTCCATTTGTAGGGCCGTAAAGACGGGTCAAATATTTATGGCGCCTTTATTATAGCAGATATTGATGCTGGTGACTGTACATTAATAAATACTTAAGACGATTTTTGGTTTGATAAAAATACGGCTACTGGTTTTTGAGTAATTGCTGAAAAACTGTTTTGCCCAAACAAAAGGGCGTAAGTGCCGTGAGTTTACTATGAAGATACGACCTTTTTCGATTCGACGTATCGGATAGTGGGTTTAAATATGGACTAGTAGGTGTCGGTACGGAACCCTTTATTGTGCATGGTCCGACACGTACTTGGTCGGTTTTTTTTTAAATAGAGTTAAAAAATAATTTTTACTATGCGAAATTGCTTTTTTGTATAATTTAAAAATTACGCATAATTCAAAAAACTTGTAATGAAAAGATTTATTCAGAATTACGTTCTAATACAAGATTGCTACTTAGACTATGTAAATATTATTATTTACTTACATTTTTGGTTACATTCGTCCATAAGGGCCCTTTTCTCAATTGTATGGAAGTAAACCTTGATTTTCATGTAACTTTAATCGGTCATAAAATTGAAACTAATTGACATAGAAAAAAAATAAAACCTGTGTAATGCTTGTCTAGACTTATTACAGGTAAGTATGGTATACTACACGGAAATTGTTAAATTTATTCGTGACGAGATAGAAAAAATATCATTTTCTATATTTATAAAAAAATATATATCACGTTAGGATTTTGTTTTTATTTTCCATTCGATGTGTTAAGTAAACTATTTTCTAGCATACACTATGACAAAGATCACAAAATACGAAATAATAATTCACCTATTACAAATTTCCTTACTTTTTTATGATCGGCGCCTTGCACTGATCAAAGGCCATTTTTTCTCAACGGGGTAGTGGAATTGAAAAATCTTTGATTGTTTCCTATAGAAGAGAACCTCAAGATTCAGGATCTACCATCATCTATGTAACTTCCCACGGGAACATACTTTAAATGAGTTTTAAACTTCTCTTAGTTATTTCTCAAAAGTGCATTTTTGGGTTGAGTAACTTTGACGATTTATTAAAAAAAAAGTATGGCACTTAGGGACATGGTGATCATTGTTTTTGGTAGCCTATGTATTGTAGATTATAGATCCGTGCGTAACTCAATACCGACCATAAAGGCCCCAGTGAGCTGGACGGTCACATTTGGTTATTGTTTTTCATCTATTCTGGGAGTGTATTCGACTAAACGTATTGAAATGAAATCAGACTGATATGTTTTTCTAAATCAGAGAGTTTGTGCCAGAAGGAATACTACAAGTACATACCTATACCTACATTAGAATATTGTGTATATTACTGGATATTTACTTTATTAATCAATCTAGAGCGACTGTAAACTGCCGTGCCAATAATGTTCATTTACTAAGCAGAGTTTATAAATTATCGATGTTCACTTTCTAGTCAGGAATAAACTACATACACGTCGGGACCGTTGTCTGCAAAATACCATATCAATAAATAGGTATTTTTAACCGACGTAGCGGACCCACATACCTACTATGATTTTTGTCATTTTGGTGACCACGCATCACGCGGTAACTCATTTATACTTACGTAAAGTTTTATCCTTTAATCAGTCGGAGGTACGTACTTATTTTTCAGACTGAAAGTATCACATCAGCACCGCAAGTATCAGTATAATTCTTATTTACATAACTACTATAGGTACCTGACGGACGGTAGCAACTAAGTTGACTGGTTTTGTGCAGACGCCGCTGCCTATGGTAGCTTGCGACTTGAGAAGAAAAACAGGCGCCCTTGCAATAGTTGCAAATTAGGTAGGTAAGTATTTTTTGAAATGAAGTTATAGCCTGTTTTTTTATCTATTGCATGCAAAAAACAAATGAACGCGCCCTACATTCTACTGTGAGTAATAGGTACCTACTTTATAGTAAAAAATAACACAGTTGTACCTACTTAGGTCGGTCAAGGAATTAGAAATCAAAAACATTACATTACACTCCTTTTTCGGGGCAGTCAGTCGTTTAAAAATGTAATGAAGTGGATTGTCTACACATGATAAAAAATACAAGCGGTTGGTAACAAACATACAATCATTGAAAAAATAGTTATGTATGTACGAGTACATGAAAAATTGGGTTCAAAATCATTCTGAAATAAGAAATAAATGAGAAATCACACTGCGGCGGTTTTAATTAATACGTATTGGTGTTGTTATTTGTTAAATAAAATATGTGGATATAAAATTTATATTATTTTATATTACTGGTAAGTAGTTAATGGCAAGAATTTAGTTGTTTGTTTAGGGTCATGTGGTATACAGTGGGTCACTTTTTTTCGAAGAGCCATAGCTCCGAAATAAATGATCATAGGGTATTGTCACTAAGGATGTGTATATAGCAAATTTAATCTATTTTCCATATGTGTTATTAGTTTTTTCATATAGGCTATAGGTTTAATAATAAATGTGTTTTTTTTAAAACTTAGAAATGAGCCACTGTGTACGATGGGGTCGCAACACTGGCTCGGCCTTATTTATACAGTGGTTCGGGGTGGTACACAGTGGATACACTCAGGTTACTGAACAGAAATAATACAATTTTATTCAGAAACAATGAGTCTTAGTTTTTATTTATTATTATAATTATTAGGAACAAAAACTTAACGACTTGTTTTAGTCATTATGGCATTATATGAGATCACACAGAACAAATAAAAAAGAAACATTTCTTCTTTTATTTAATAGCCTGAAGGATGTCCCACTGCTGGGCAAAGGCCTCTCCCCATGTCATCCAGGTATCCCTATTGAGCGCTTCTTCTTCCCAGTTCAGTAACTGTGAAGAAGAATCGCTTGCCAGTGCAAATGCATCCAGATCGTCCCGCCATCTCCGTCTGGGCCTGCCGTCTTTATCAATCCTTATAACAAAAAAAAACAAAAAGAATTAAAACCATTTCTTTCTTGTTTAGGCCATAATTATACAAAAATTGCCTATGTAATAAATCACCTTCTTTTATAACACAGTAGATTTAGTACAGTACACAGTGGTTCATTATCCACTGTATACGTTCGTGAGTTGCTCCACTGTGGACTAACACCGCCATTTTGAATACACTCACATGCTATGAGAAATAATAACGCCTATTTTCAATTGCAATTCATGTCACTGCCTCCCCATTTAATCATATATTGCGAAAAAAAACACAATAGGCTTGAATGGTTAACTGTGTAGTTACGAAAAAACAAATAAAACTTACCTTAGTCCAATAATTTGCGCCCCCCAAACAAAAAAGCCCTCCTGCCACAACAACCATGCGGCGCAGACGCCACCTGACTGGTTCGTCCGTGCTCGTGGGCTAAGCGCTATCGTGCAGTGGCGAAACGGACAAAATATAGCTATCCTGTTCTCGTAAATTATACTTGCGCCACTGTTCCCGACCGCGCCACTGTCTAACACATGACCCTACATATTTGATCTATAATTCCATCACCGACTACAGCTCAGTGAAGTTATAAGTTATCCTAATATGGGAGCCGACACATTTGCGACGGAATATTCATGACGTCAGGGAAAAAAGGGGCCGGGCCAGTACACTAGTGCCGTAGGCAATGGGTGTACAAAGCACGTGTGATTTGTTTACAGTGCAGGGCGCAAATATTTGCATAACAACACGTGTGTCGCGAATTGACGATCGAGATCAAATCTTGAAATAATGAAATGAACGGTATACCTACCTACTCGTATATCTTAGATCATTACAGTACGCGTCCACCTAATCCGTTGTCGGCCGAAGTATGTTCGGGCGTCGTCGTCCGAACTCGGCCGATCGAATCAAACGTATGTAAAGGAACGAGAGCGCCTTCACTGGTTAATCAGCCGATTTCGGGCGTGCAGGAAGGCACTCTCGTTCCTTTACATACGTTTGATTCGATCGGCCGAGTTCGGACGACGACGACGCCCGAACATACTTCGGCCGACAACGGATTAGGTGTATCTCTACCGTTAGAACGTTCTGCCTGTGACTATACGTCGTCCACGTAACTGAGACCGCGCGGAAGGGTAGCGGGGGGCGGGGGGTTGTTGCCCGCTACCCTTTGATGTCTCATGTCTCCCCTTTTGCCCCTCTCCCGTCAGAGGCACTGTCTCATAAACGGTATACCGAGCACGATCGCGCTATGTCGAGTCGAGTTCGAGTAGCATTCCACTTATACCAAACATTTGCGCTTCTCACACTAACATACTTGCTAGTAGGGGACCAATGCTACCTTCTTATATGTCCGACATAAACCCGACTAGATATATCTAGCCTGAGGTAATACAAACCTATCAATAATTCCAGATATAGTATTGTCGAGTATCGTATTACTGGTGTAGATCAGATTTCGTATTACCTATCAAATTTAGATCAATACTTAAGTAGTACGTGTGCTTACAGTTCAAACTACTCGACTCTAATGAAAACTATTGATATTCCGTTGCAAACATTTAAATAGGAATAGAGTGCGTCTGTATTGAAAACCGAAGTGGAATTTATAACAAGTACTTACCCAAACATTTGTCATGAAGCCATGATAACATTTAATTTCTTAATTAGAGAGTAGCTATAATTAAAGTTGCATATTCGATAAGCGTTTCCTGAGTTTCTGAGGTGTAAACCTGAAATGGGCGGAAATTGGAATTCAAAACACTCGATTGTGAGTGTCAATGTTGTAATTAACTCCGCAATTGTTCATCCTACAGTCATAAGTAGAAATCGAATTTAACTGTATTCTTTCACCGTGCCCAGAAGCTAGAGAAACGCAAAACGTTGTTTTGAATCGTATAACATCGAGCCCAATCAGTTTTGTCAATCAATTTGTGCCTATATAAATCGCGACGTGTATAACAAGATGTCATTTCTTCGGTCGCCTACGCTAGCGACGCATACTAATTGTGCGTAGTGAATTTAATGCTTTGCAGTGCAGTGTTGTACCTATCTCCAGTGAAACAATTAACAAATTAAAATGAAGATCTTAATGAGAGCGGATACGCATTACAGCATCGCGGTGCGGAGCAGTGACTATGATGAACCGAAATATACGTTTTCACAGGTGCGTACTGAAATGCGGATGAAATAATTTGAAGGATGTAGTTCCCAATGTGTATTTTTTTTCCAAAAGTTACTCTTAGTATTAGATGATCAATGATTATTTAAGTAGGTAGCCAGTTTGTTCGTAAGTTCGCAACGTAGTTTTTTTAATAATATAGAACTCAGCTTTACATTACAACTAATTCTTTGGTCTAAGTACCTACTCGATCAGGGGACCGATTTATTAGTGTCGAACGCTCGATTTTTCACTCGACATCTGTCAAAACGTCATAGTTTTTTGACAGATCTCGAGTGAAAAGTCGAGCGTTCGACACTCAAAAATCGGCCCCCAGTTTTGGAACCGACCATCAATGTCAATTTTTACCTATCAGTGCAATACACAAACTACTAAGGAGATACTAATGGTGCAATACGAATCTCCTCAATGCCTTTATTTTTTCTGAATGATTAAATCTAAAAAATACGAAATATTTCTAATAATCATTGACGTAGAACAAGATTTATGCAATGGCATCTTGTACATAGGAGTACCTACCTATGGCGAATGTTATAATTTACCACGGCGATTCGAATTGCTCTTGCAAGCCAATTGATTTATTTTCTATATACCAACGTATAAAACTATATATTGGTTATTGTTTTGTTTTGCACAAAAGTAGGTAATGAGTTTAGGAATTTAAAACTATTGCGTCTGACTTAAAATATAAGTAGTATTGCACTGTAAGTACGGTTTACATTTACACTAAATTAGAAATGTTATAAGAAAATACCCCAATTCTTTGCAAAGAGCGTTCCTAAATATCATATAAGTACAAATACCAAATGAATACGTAGGACTTGTAATACAATACCAAGCATGCAATAAAAATAAAATAAAATAGGGCTGTTTTGGACAGTAATTAAATACGAATGAAGGTACGTATATGATACGAGTACGAAGTCCTTGAAAAAAAGACTACGCGTGAGCAACAGAGCATACGTTGTAATAAAGTGCCGTCCTACCTACTCCTAAGTGGGCACAATCAGAGTTGATGAGGCCTTAAATTAATGTAACAGCAGACATGCCACACCTCTTGCAAGCCCTGCTGAAACGAATAAATATTCATGTTAGGTCAGTGCACTAAAAACTGGTTGTGATTTACAAAATTATTGGACTTCTCACCCTTCAGTTTCACCCTTACGATACTCACCTTGCTTTAAGATGTTGTTTATTTGGCGACTGGTTACCTATTTTATTTCAAAAATCAGTAGGAGTTATTTCAGGCTTCAGGAAAATAGGAACTAGAAGAGTCTGTGCTGTGCTAGACATTCGGAGAATATAAGTCCTGACCTATTTTTTTGGTTATTGATTGGGTGATTATTTGCAGATCTTGGCAGCTGTGGCCGTCTCCTTAGGATCAATGGTTATTGGATTTTCGTCGGCCTACACATCACCAGCTCTCGTAACAATGCAAAATGACACAGCAATGCACGTCACTGAAGAAGAAGTACGTTTTTATTATTACATATATTGCTTGTATCAAATTACCCTAAATAACTAATTACATGATAATTGAGTTATGCTCATGTCTGAATGCATTGGTGAATTGATAGATGGTGCGCTCTCATATAAATTTGAGTGGTTATGCGCTTGGCCAGGGGTCAACAAACTTTTATGGCGGATGAGCCGCACTAAAATTATTTTTATCAGTTTATATCAGTGAAAGAGCCAGGAAATTAGCTGAGAAAATGCGTCCCGATTAGAGCCCTCTTTAATGTCTTACAGTAAACAAATTTGCTCATGTGTGTCGTGTGTCTATTGGCGTGTTTTTTATTTTGAATATAGTGTTGTATTGTATTCCAATAAAGAACAATTACTTATTGTTAACAGGCTAGTTGGGTCGGAGGACTGATGCCTCTAGGAGCACTAGCGGGAGGCGTGCTGGGCGGACCACTCGTAGACTATATCGGCCGTCGCAGAACCATACTTTTCACAGCCCCACCCTTTTTCATCGCCTGGATCCTCATAGCCTCGGCTACGAGTGTCAAATTAGTTCTAACAGGTCGTGCCATCTGCGGTCTATGTGTCGGCATTGGATCCTTAGCTTTCCCCGTGTACTTGGGCGAAACTATCCAGCCCGAGGTGCGCGGTACGTTAGGACTATTTCCCACCGCTATTGGAAATATCGGTATACTCATAAGCTACGTTGCTGGAATGTATCTAAATTGGTCACAATTGGCGTTTCTTGGAGCAGCCCTTCCTGTACCATTTTTCATCCTTATGCTTTTGATACCGGAGACTCCTCGCTGGTACATAAACAATAATCGTATGGACGACGCTAAAAAAGCCTTGCAGTGGCTTCGTGGTAAAAATGCTAACATCGATAATGAAATCCGCGATATACAACTGTCAGACGCCGAAACGGTAGACCCTGATTCCACTATCAAAGAGCTTTTTTCTAAAAAATATATGAAGTCTATTTGTATTTCTTTAGGATTAATGGCATTTCAACAGCTATCTGGCATTAACGCAGTTATATTTTACACAGTGAAGATATTCACAATGTCCGGTAGCGCGGTTGATGAAAATTTGTCTACAATAATAGTAGGAATTGTAAATTTTACTTCCACTTTTATAGCGACTGCTTTGATAGACCGGTGCGGGAGAAAAATGCTTTTATACATATCTTCAGTTACAATGATAATAACTTTGGCTATTCTAGGGACTTTTTTCTACGTTAAAGAGAATCTAAGTATGGACGTCGAGTCTTTAGGATGGTTACCCTTGACCAGTGTTATGGTATACTTGTTAGGATTTTCAATGGGATTTGGACCCATTCCGTGGTTAATGATGGGAGAGATTTTGCCAGCAAAAATCAGAGGACCAGCAGCTTCGATATGTACAGCATTTAACTGGTTATGTACGTTTGCCGTAACCAAAACATTCCAGAATCTACTGGATGCATTTGGTCCGAGTGGCACATTTTGGTTATTTGGTTGTATTTGTTTTGGAAGTTTATTCTTTGTAGTAGTGTGTGTGCCTGAAACACGAGGAAAGAGTCTTGAGCAAATTGAGACCAAGCTGACAGGTAGGGAAAGCAAGGTTAGAACTCGCAGGCTTAGTTCTATAGCAAATATTAAACCTTTGCCTAGTGGGTGTTAAAGTGATTCAGGAGCCATAATTAATGAATTATTAGCGCAAAATAAAGTGTTCAAATTCTTAGTCCGATGGAAAGTTAACAGGGTTTGTTTAACCTGATAAGAGATGGATGATAACTATTGCAAAATTTGCTTTAAAGTGATGAATCTCGTAGTGAAGACGAGGAGCTATTGATCAAGTTGTTACGGATATTACTCGTCGATCGTCAAAAAGTGCGATTAAAAAATTGCTGCAATAATTAATATATTCCTAAAAGTAGATATTTAGAGGTGCTTACCTTATTACTTAGTAGGTATCTAAATACCTAAGATACGTGTTTTGTCGAAGGTTTACCTAGTCTTATACCTATTGTTAGAATTATTAGATATTAGTAACGTAGGTTTAAATTATTTTACAAGAATTTCAGGACGAGACTAACCAAATTTATTGGTCAATCTTGACCAAGTGTCAAAGTACCACACCACAGGCCATGAACTGTGATTGTAGGAATAGATTAAACTGGTGATAGTTCAGATAGTTAAGGGCGCAGTTCGTCCTTGGCCTTTTAACAGTGTCTAAGTAAGTATTTTCCTATCCAATATACTAATCATTAAACGCTTTTGCACTGCTGCCAGTGATTGAGCTTATTTTCGACTAGATGATTGGTATTAGGTATTAGTTCCTAAATTGTTGAGTGTTTGCGTGCTCCTATGTAATAATATTCACTAATATTTTTATTTAATTATGTGTGTAATAATATGTACCTAACTAGGTACTTATTGTTTTTCATACTCAGGTTAGCCATTTCAGTAGCCAATACCTATTTTCTTACTGCCTAATTTAATACAAAATGTTTAGGTATGTAGTTCAGTTACGTTCACAAAAACCATATATTTATATAGCAACTGTTTATATAGTGCAGTTTAGAGGAACGGACCATTTCTCTTAAAAAAATATATTTATTGTGTAACTAGCTAGAATACCTAAATGCTTATATTTAATTTTTTCTTAAGGAACATACTTATAATTAGTATCATATAGGTTGGTACTTAAAAACATTGTTTATATAGAGATCTGATGACATCTAATATTTTGTTGTTTTATTTAATACAAATCAAGAAATATATATTTTTTAATTTGTGCAGCATTTTATTCTTCCTGTAGTCAGGAGACGTTAGGTAATATTTATGGATTAAGGGTTAATAACGGTTACAGGGACGCCATACTATGACAAGGCTCTTATCATAATCGAATCATTCAGTGTCCCAGGCAACCATAATAATATGATAGTAATAATATTTTGTTATTATAACAACCAAGATGATGGATGATTCGCCCGGTTTTGAAATTGAATGTATAAAGGAATAAAATTAGTATTTCTTACAGATACAT
Source organism: Cenopis cana (assembly GCA_951800055.1). NCBI lineage: Eukaryota > Metazoa > Arthropoda > Insecta > Lepidoptera > Tortricidae > Cenopis > Cenopis cana. The sequence continues at coordinate 7,136,931 of OX637476.1, read as the reverse complement.
ATATATTATGTGTATGTAACAACATTCATACGTGTATTATCATGAAGAGTATTGTTAAAATACCGAAATTTGTTTTATAAGTATTTGCATTACTGTGACATCCCAATTCATGAGCAGCAACCAAATACTTGATATCGTTCGGGTAGCGGCATCCTGAATCTAAAAACAAATGATTTTTTTTATGCTTAGTTCGGTCATAAACACTTGCAAAAACAAAAGTTGTCTCTCCTGTGGTCAATAGTTAACGGCTTATGAGCATGTGAGTAATGATTTTATTACATGGATTTATAGAACCGGAGACGCCGTTTATGCGGGTTACTAGACCAATCTAAAATTAAGCTTTGTAGCCCTTAACTTTTGATATGTCCACAGGAAAGACGCGAACCTAAATCTGTTTATAACCCAGTTACTTATTGTCGAAGGACTGTACAAGTGAGCATAATTATTTTCTTTTAAAAAACTTATTTTTAATCGACTTCCAATAAAGGAGGAGTTCTCAGAATTCCGTCATACTAGACCGGCGGTAATCACGTAACGTTTTCGACCGTTAGTACGATAGATTTAAATGTGAATTCCCATACTAAAACTGACATGAAATACGTACCAACGGTAGTACTTATCGTTACGTGATTACCCCGCTGTTTCAATTATTTAGTGTAAAAAACATAAAAGATTACATCCTCGTATTAATAGCAATATCGGAATTTTAAAAGTAAACCATGCATGTGCACTCGATTAGTATCAGTTCCAGATCAACTCGGGTCGAATCGATCGGTGATTCATTTTATATTAACAAACTAATGATGGAAAATTCGCGCGATTTAGAAATTGGGTGGAATAACGAATACGTTTAGATTAACTCGGATCGAATCTATCGATTATTTACTTTGCTGTTACTATATACCTAAATACGTTATTTATGGTACTTTCGGCGAACTTTGTTTTTCCTTGATAAATGTCGTAAACTTCATAATTTCATTAAGGTTTCATTTACCTTTACATTGCGGCGTAAGTGGTACTGTCGCAGAAGCAACTGTCAAATAAATAGGAGGACAGCTTTCTACCGACGAGGCCTGGTGGCATGCTTCTGCCAGGCTTATCTCTACTGCGCTGGCGCTGGTGGCCGACTGGCAGACCACGTCTCCGGGCACCGCACCGGTGGTCTGGTTGCGCCTAGAAAATAAATAATTTACCTACATGATCTTTCGTTGGAGATAGGCCTGGTTTAAATGCAAGGGCACTAACACCAATACTGAACAATACTGAGCAATACTGAGGAAACTTGTTGTGAGTGCGGTGCTGGATAAGTTCGAGACTTCGAGTGTCCTGTGGTGCGACACTGGAAATTCGTCTACATGGGTGATACGCCAAAAATATTTGACATCAAATAATATTTGACATCAAATAATATTTGATATCAAATAATAATTGACATCAAATAGTATTTGACAATGTTGACATCAAATAATAATTATTAAAATAGCTCAGTTAGTGTATTAGGTGTTATGTTTGGCCTCGCCAGCCATATCAGAGCTCACAATAGGGCAAATACATAGTTTGTCAGGGTCGCCGTCATCGAAATCGATGAGGAGGACTATATAGGTGTTATGTATTATTATTTCTTACAACAAAAGGGGTAGGTATTTTCTTTATTAACTATCATATTTCAATCAAAAATATTTTGCATATTTCAGATATTTTACTTGTAGTTAGGTATTTTGAATAATACATACCTCGGAAATGTTTCCGTCCTTGAATAGCATACTGACAGGCTGGCCGATTCTTGGGTTTGAATTCTCAACAATCTTGAAGGGTTGTTAACAAAAAAGTAATTCGGAAGCATTCTGTACAAGTTGATGCCATTGGCGTCGACGTAGTCTTCAAAGCCGATGGTACCAGAATTTCGGTCAACCCATTCAATGCTGCATAAAGGGTTGACTATTCTTCTTTGACCTAAATATTTTAGGAGTTTTTGGGTTAGGTAACTCGCATAATAAAATGTATAAATGATGTATATAGAACAATGGGAGATATAACCACGAGCGCGAGTGAGCCATGGTTGTGTGCTGAGCTATGCATGCACATTGTTTATTGTGTGCGTCAGCGTAGGAGCTCTGAGTTCACATGTTTATATGTTCGTATGCGTCACAACTACAACTATGGCTAACCCGCGCTCGTGAGATAATATACTGTAGGTACTTACTTGTACGAATATTCTCAATAAGATAAGATAAAGTATCTGGAGACGCTCTGGCTAGGGACAGCGTTACAGGAACAAAGTCAGATCTGGCGCGAAGTAAGGGAGCAACGGTTTCACTGCCTGATGAGGATGAAGCGAAGACTAGACGCAAATCTGAAAGCAGTCATATTATGGGAATAATATTAATTGGCACCAATTAAAAGCCATGCAATACCTATACCTAAAATTGTAACACCGCACGATTTTTATTTTTGAGAAAATAAAAAAGGAGTATTGATTGATCTTCAATATGATTCTCGTTAGAATTGAGTGGTCTGGTTTAATAGTCCGGCGAGCCACTGAGCCCGAATGAGCCGGGTTATAACGCCCAGCCCAGCTAGACCCGAACTGATTCGGACTGAACTGATACGAGTATACATCTCTTTGACGTCGGCTAACCTAACCTAACCTACATCTTACGCGTATTTAGGTAGGTAGTAGGTACCTGGAGCAAAACGCCTTAGCCATGCAGCATGATTCATCGCCTGATTCCAGTCATCGCCCGTTAGCGGTATGGTATCAGAGAGAAATAGAGCTACGGTAGCATTTCCTCCAGAGTATTGCTGAGTCATGTCCAATGTTGCCTGATTTGTCATTATTTCTCTTAAAGATTGTAATCCTTGTACTACGTTAAGCATACCTGAAATACATCGGTACAACGATTAGGTACCTCCAGAGTTGGTTACTATTATACGCCATCCCACAACCTCTTAAATAGAAACGGAAACATTCCAGACATTTTTATGCAAGGTCTATACTAATTAACTGAAAACATCAGACACCACAGCAGATTTTTTTTTAAAGTTTAATGCGTTAATAGACGAATCCAAAGATACCTATTCGTATATTTTGCTAATTGGTCAATTCTACTTGATTTGTCACTCTACCTACCTACACCAAACTACTTTCAGGTTTTCAGTTTATTCATTTACACCTCGTATACAGGCGACGGGTTCGGTGACACAAAAAGAGTGTTTTCAGTAGGTATTACGCGTTTTTTTGTACAACGACAGTGGACGTATAGAAACTTGTAATTCCAGACGACTCACAAGCGCGTTGCCGACCCTTTATCGACTTGAGGTTTCATTGCGTTGACAGCTATATAGAGACATACCTACGCAGGTCCCGCACTCTCATTAGGGCGCTCTGGCAATCTTACCAGCAGGAATATAACACCATTACACCACATTCCTAAACAGCATGTATATACCGTTTAACCGAGACCATGCCTACGATGGGAGAGGGGTAAAAGGAGAGACGTCAAAGGGTAGCGGACGGGTAGCGGGAGGCCAGGGAGCCGCCGCGCCGCCGCCTTCCGCGCGGTCTCAGTTAAGCGGTCGACATATACCTAGTGGTGTTATTATGGCGTATTCTGTAAGGCGAAGATTCTTCCCCAGTCTTGGGCTACTCCAAATATTAATGAGATGATGTACTGCTGCGCCCTGACCTCTCTAATTTTCCACAGTCGCCTGTAAGCACGCCTGGTGTGTCGCCGAATCTTTTAAGTACTAGGTACTTACTTACCTAGCTGTGCGCTGTATCTTAGAGCAAATTCGCTATAGAACTTTGCCGGTGAAAATGTTTTATCAATGATCACTTGACCAGTTTCTGGGTGAAGGAGGGTAATACTTGAACCATATTTGCTAACTTCGATATTGTCAACTATATAATAGATTAAGTTTCGGTTTGTTTCCGAAGTTATTAGGATCAAATTCACTTTTGGTCTTATCGTTTGGTTGACATTCAAAGGACATACTGGGTCGTTGTTCATGTTTAGAGCTGAAAAATACATAAATTTGTTAGAGCAATTCAGAAAGAAAAATCTTTATGTATCCGAATATTCTAGATTCATATGCTTACGAACGTAAGTGTGAAAGGCAGCCACGGTGTTGTTGACGAATTGCTCTATGCCCCTCATGTTAGTTGTGCCTGACAAAGGCGACACGTGGTAAAGCGCTATTGCAGGACCTAAGCTCTGTTCAGTTAGCGTGACCGTTGAAGCGATCTCTGGTATGAGCACTATTCGATTGCAAGCTCGGAATCTGCGTTCGTGCATTATACCATTCTAAAATATAAGACGAGATTACAAGAATGTACTTACTGTATAATTAAAGGCATGCTATAGCAAAATAGGTATTTTAGCGAAATTTCGGTTTTAAGGCCGGGTTATAGTAAAAATCTGATTTGGTAAACGGTTTTATTTCGAAATACTACATATTAAAAATGTAAAAAAAATACGATGTTATATTTGAGACCTTTATCTAGTGCCGTCGGATGTCCGTTACACAATTTGCAAAACTTTGTTCGATAGAAAAAAAATCCAAACATACCTCTATTTTCTATCTTAAAACTCATTTTATTTCAATCTTAGGTAACATGATGAGTAGAAAATAATACTAAAATAAACGTATTTGATGGTATGAGGGATGTCGGGATTAATATTGTTAATATAGTAAGCCATGTATTTTTCTCACCCAAAAATGTACTAAAAATTTACGAAAATTACGCGCACAGTTCCGTAGAGAGTGGGATGGTCAATTGCAAACTCACGCGTGTTAGAGCGGGACATTTGCAATGGAAGAACCTCGCCTTAAGCGTTAAATTGTGTTTTTTACTCGATCCTCGAAAAAAGAATGATAAATTTTACCCGACAACAAGTGTGAGTCACTCTTTTTACATGATCCCACTGATCCAAAACTGATTAACCGCATTTTCAAGAAAAATAGCATACCTATCGCTAACCTACGCCTACATTTATATAGGTGTACCGTTTAACTGACACCGCGCCTTTGACGCGGACGGGTAGCGGGCGACAGGTCCCTGCCTCCTGCTATCCTTCCGCGCGGTCTACGTATGACACACACGCACTCGCCTAGGGGAAAGTTGCTATCATTGGACCGGCGCTTTGATTGGACAACCTAAATATTTTAAAATCTGCGCATGCTAGACAGAGACAACCAAAGTACAAAGTGTCCTTGGGATACCCGGCCGGCCGCACGGAAACCTCAGTCGCGACGCGCTTCTCGGCGACGAGTGACGTGAGCAAGTGTGTTCGAGCGCCGGCGATCTAAATATTGACACACATACGCACTCGCCTACCTAAGTACCTACACTTATTCATATAAATTATGCTTTTTATTTTATTATTAAAGCTAGCTACTAAAAACATGGTACTAATAGTCGATGCTGTCTCAAAATAAATAAATTGGGCAGTACCTATTCAATCAAAATGCACTGTAGCCGACCTGGAAGACACGCGATTTTGAGTTTATGGGTTTTAAATCTGGCTCGTGTCACTGGATTAACAAAAAACCGGATGTATTTAACAGTGGTGAAGGAAAACAATGTGCGGAAAAGCGGTAGTTTTCCCTCTAGTTCTGGTTCTAGGTTGGTAGTTGGTAGGTGAGGTGGCAGTCACTTATAAATATTGGAATCAGGCACGGCCGGGAAAACGCTAGAAGGATGATGATTCAGTCAATAAATACATTACCACTGTATAATACATGTCTATCAGTTGAGACAATTTCAGCTCTGGAAACGTATTTACGTTCGATAGACCAAGTTCACTAAGGACCAGTCCATCCAAACCACCTCGTATTTCCGCGTCAGTAAGCTCCAAATCGGTCGTGCGGGTGTGGAAGTAATGCCTATTGGCGTATGAACTGTTCCACCCGCCAGTACTGCCCACTGTTATGAAGTTCCTCGTCATTCCTTGCCTGATAGCAGTCTCAGCAATATCACCTTTAAAAATACAAAAATCGTTTGTTATTGCAATATTTGCGGAATATAAAGAGGCGATAAAGGGACAATATGCCATCATATTTAGATTGGTTGGCGGTTGACTTGGTTAGCGGTGGGAACCTATAATTGGCTTTTTGTGTCCTATCTATGTTACTATTGTATCTTTGTAAGCAGTTGGTCCCCTAAATAAATAAATAATCAATAAATATTGCATATGTATCTATAATGGGTATTAAGGTGTCAACCATTGGTAGGTACGATTATAATCGAGAGATATGGCTTGGAAAACAATGTTCTAATTTTGTTTAAAATTAAGCAGTTCGTGACTTACCAGCAATCGTGGCTGCATATCTATTGTTAACAACAATTGCGCTGTCTGTGAACCCTGATTTCAAGTTTACCAGATCAGACACCGCCACTTTTTGTTTCTCCAGTCCTGCTGAAATGCCTGCTATTACCGGTCCCATAGCTACATCACCCCAAGAGGTCGACACTACTCCAGTTTCTATGGGACAGCTTGTTGTCCCCAAAATTTGACGCCCAAAATGGTCCTTGATGCCGCTGAAAATGGATTAGAAATTATTTGTGTTACTATCCGATAAATATTGGCATCACAAAGCATGCCCTCTTAAGGCGCAGGGTAGGGCAAGGCCTTCCCCATACAAATTTTGTGCACGTTTTATTCGTCGGTTTTGGCACTAACAAATATAATATTTTTTTTGGTTGTAAATATTAGATATGCGAAGATCGTGATGTGAAAATTTTCAAATATTTCAAAAAAATTCAAAATTAAAAAACTTTAAAAAAATAATAATTAAAAAAAAATTACATCACGAAATAGCTATCAGAAAAATAAGCATACTGACCAAAAATCATAACTTTAATGGATGATTCACGCGAGACCATTCCGTCTAGCGTTAATCATCCTTAATGTGGCAATATTTGGTTATTTCAATCACAATAATGCGCGCAATATAAAAAATCTGATGTCAACAATGTTTGGTGTGCAGTTACAATTGACTGTTCATTGGTCCGATACAATTACTCACTCACTTCACATCAATGATTTCAACATCATCACCCTCCCGGTATGCCGCCAGACGCGCGCTTCGGTTGCCTGGGAGCGATATGCTGTTGCACGTCCATTCTTCGTCACCTCTAGCGTTTAGTAATATGCTTGATGAAACCATAAAATGCAGTGCACACTGAAAGTTCGAGTTTATTTTGTGTTGGTTTGAATATTGAATCTCAATATTGGCATACAAAAAATCTACGATACCGTAAAATGGGGTGACTTGGCACAAAATCGAAGTTTAAACCAGGATAAAAGTTTATTTTTGTATATGGCACAAAGATTTATGTAAATAAAAAGTGTTCCGGTGGTATGAATTTTAGTTTGTCAATGATAATTTGTTGTTTCATTTCATAGTTTTGACGATAAACACATAATAGTAGCAAATCCCAGCTCACCCCGTACTTGGGGTTAGGGGGGATAGCAATAGGGTGAGTTGGGAAATTTGCAAGGGTTGACACTTTCTGATTAAGACAATAACCTGACTTGTCAAAAGAATATTTTATTTATGAAGCAAAATTGTGTTTTATTTATGCTCCTACACAAAACGATTTAATTTGTTCTGTGAGTTGTGAGCTTTATTTTTATGACTTTTTGTTTTTAAGATATATTTTTCTATAATTACTTTGGTCTATAGATTCAGATTCAGATTCAGATTCGTTTATTATCATAATAATACAATTAAATCATTATACAATGAGTATACACGATAAAATTTCAAAATTATGATTCGTCAGTTGTACACAATACACATTATTTGAGTATTTTATCAAATTATCACTACAATACTTAATGTCAATTAAGAATAAAAGGTGTGTGCTATTAAATAGAATAGCATAGAAAACCAAAACATAACAAAACAGCAGAAATCTCAATAAAACACATAGGGTAAACATACCGGTTCACCGGCCGCTACCCCTTTCCGGCCACTTCACACGTTATTTTGAATAATAGACAGTGTTATAAACCACACCTTTCTAAATTCGCGGCATTCGATCCGGGTGGACTTCTTGGTTCATAATCCAACGGCATGACCACGAAATTTGCCAACTGGAGTCCTAATTCGCCATCTCTAAATTTGGTATCTATGACGCGTGCCAAACTTAGGGAAAAAGTAGCAGGTGGACTGATTTTTCAAATGCAAATTTTCAAGTGTTACTGTAGGTTTATTGGTGATTGATTTCGTTTTTGTGTTCTATAACATGTTTAATTTCAATATTCAAGTGCCCAAACTCATCACTTTTTTCATAATTTGTGATATTTTAGGTGGCCGGACAATACGTTAAGGTTAAGAGTCAAAATATACTTTCCGACCGGGTGGTCGCAAAACCGGTGTTTTCACGTCAATAGAAATTCACGTTTATTGAAGAGACCTTAAATTCACCATCATAGATTCCATTATATTTGTGAACAGCTAGAATTTTGTGAGTTTACAACTAGATTCCGGCCACCAGTTTGTCTCATATTTTCAAAGATTTACTGGCCGTTAAACCAGTAAAAATAAAACCTGTCTCCGGCCGTCTGATATACGGCCGAAAAATCGGTAAAAATTGGACCCGTCTCCGGCCGTTCGAAATAAAGAGCGGCCGAAAACTGGTGAAATCACACCTGTTTCCGGCCCTTCAGGATTCGTCTTTCTAGAGATCTTTCAATTCACGAAGAAATAGATTTTAACGCAATAGTAAACAAAAATCACTAAACTCGTCTTTGAATTTTCGGAGCTATACCGTAAATTAAGTGGCCGATAAACTGGTGCACTGGTGGACGATAACTGAGTGAAAAGGCCGGAAACCGGTATTTTTGCTATTTTTACGAATACATATTTATATTTAATTATGTATCACTGATACGTCTATATACGTTAAGTTGTATCAAAGAATATAGAAAACTAAGAACGCTAACTCTGTACATTGCTAGTTATCTCGCTTAAAACTTATTATCGTCGCTGGTACCTCGTAGTTCAACTTATTATTACAGATGGCGTTGTTTTCAATCTAAACTCGTGTTCTAGCGGCGAAACAGACGCAGCAGCGCTGCGGCGCAGGTGCTATCAGTAGTTTGTTCTTAGTATACACCAAATTTCGGCGCGCGAGTCCATTTTGTTTTGGTCGAGTGGTTCGAGTAGTTGATTTCAAATCCTGAGTACTCGGGTTCAAACCCTGTCTCCAGACTTTTGGATTTTTATTTTTTCTGTAGGTACGAAGTGTGCTTCTTTTTTTTGGTTACTATTACTGGTTATGGTTAGTGTTTTAAAATGAGTAAGTAGTTTTTAATATTTTCGTAGGTAAACCCCTTCAAAAATTTATTTGCTAGAAAGTCTCATGTACTCACGACACGAGTACCAAAAGTACCAATATAAGTTAGGTATGTAGTGGGACCGAATTATCGACCTGAAGCTTTCGATAATTCTAAATTAATTAATTAATAGTCAAGCCACAATTTTAAAATCATAAGCGTGCATTTTTCGTCGTGAATGATCTAATATAAGTACATAATAATAATTAGTATGTAATTAGATAAGTCTACAAATATAAAAAGGTTATGCAGTCATATTACAAAAAGTAAGACATGTATAGATTGTGTTTTAACAGAATAAACATTAAAAAAGGCGCGAAATTCATAACTACGCCGCCCTCCCGGGCCGTCGAGGCGCCGCGCGCCGCGCCGCCGGCGCACGGCGCACGGGAACGGGAACTAAGCGAGCGGTACCTCGCCTCCCGCCTGCCGCGCACGCGTTGCGGTCGTCTAATAGGGATGTTGACTCAAAATTTATTAATACTCCATGCGAAAGAATACATATAACTATGCCAAAAAGTGAAAATCCTATTCAAATATCTCAAAAAATAACGAAACTACAACCGTTAGAATGTTTTTAGTTAGAGAGAGAAACCGCTACAGGTCAGTGACGTCACTGACCTCGAGCGCCATAGTAAATGACGATCGTTCAATACAACGGGGCGTTTTGCGGAAAAGGGACAGAAAATGCCCCCTCCTAAAACTTTGAAGACTTATAATTATGTAATTATTTATTCTTTTGGATTACTTTTTTCACTATTTGATACAGAATTTGATCCTTTTTCGAGAAAATTCGGATTCATTGATTTTCTTATTGGGTGTCAACATCCCTATTCATTCCACATTTATATGTTTACGCGCGCAATACGCATATTACTTTTCTCAAAAATGGCCCGCAAACTGGACTTTAGTCGCTTCGCTACATATTGGAAGGTAAAGTGTATAGTTTAAGGTCAGATCCAAATTAAAAAGTAAAAAGCATTGCAGGCGAGTTGCAGTCGGCCTGCAATGTCACATATAAATTCCTTTATTTGTCGAGTTATGAACTTTTTAAAAAGTAGAAACTGTCATATAAAAGGAGGCACAGGTCGTATTCAGCCAATTCAGCTCGTATTTTTCTGTTAGAAACGCGACGTTTTTTTATGTCTCGAATAATTTGCGTTTTTCGGCGAAAAAATACACTTGCAATTCTGTTAAAAAAAAATAAACGGCGGGAAAGCATGATGTTTTTGACGTTTTAAGGTTATGTTTTTCAAATCTTAATTAAATTTTTGTCGTATTTCCCCCATTTTTGAGAAATTACTTTAGATACTACGATACGAGTACCTACGAGTAATTACCTAGCATTCATTAATGGGCCAATTTTTTTGGCGTTGTAGTTTTTTTTTATTTCTTAGAATTGCATGAAAATTGGTAGGTTGGGAGAGCTCCTGATTCTGAACAATATGTGCGCGATTTCCTACACTGTCCCACAATTTTTTTCCATTGAGTGACAAAACGTATGAGATTTTCGTAACTCAGTGGAAAAAATGTATGGGAAAAAAATTTTTTTGACGCCTTGTTGTCATATTTTTTTTACTTGTACAAAATCAGGAGCTGTTCCAACATACCAATTTTCATGCAATTCTAAGAAATAAAAAAAACTACAACGCCAAAAAAATTGGCCCTAATAGTACATTACTGCAGAGGCCGTGAAGTAAGGGATTGCTGGACGACTGTACTAATTCAGGGGTAAGAATTTCAAATTTGGCATTTATTTTGAATATTAAGCCAAAAAAGTTTTTTTTTGCGAAAAAACGTCATTTTACTCGATTTTGACTAATTCAGGGATAAGGATGTCAAATCTGACATTTATTTTAAATTTAAAGCAAAAAAAAAAAATTTTGCGAAAAATCGTCATTATACTCGATTACAACTAATTCAGGGGTAAGGATTTCAAATTTAACATTTATTTTGAATTTTAAGCCAAAAAATTTTTTTTTTTGCGAAAAAACGTCATTTTACTCGATTTTGACTAATTCAGGGATAAGGATGTCAAATCTGACGTTTATTTTAAATTTAAAGCAAAAAAAAAAATTTTTTGCGAAAAATCGTCATTAGACTCGATTTCGACTAATTCAGGGGTAAGAATTTCAAATTTGACATTTATTTTGAATTTTAAGCCAAAAAAATATTTTTTTGCGAAAAATCGTCATTATACTCGATTTCAACTAATTCAGGGGTAAGGATTTCAAATTTGACATTTATTTTGAATTTTAAGCCAAAAAATTTTTTTTTTGCGAAAAATCGTCCTTATACTCGATTTCGACTAATTCAGGGGTAAGAATTTCAAATTTGACATTTATTTAGAATTTTAAGCCAAAAAAAGTTTTTTTTTTGCGAAAAAACGTCACTATAATTCAATCAATCATCTTTATTGCAGACCAAAACGATCCATAGTTTGTTAGCATGTCTTACATAACTACTTATATACTAGGGTTAGGGTGACTAAAAGATAAACATGTCAATACACATTATACTCGATTTCGACTAATTCAGGGATAAGGATTTCAAATCTGACATTTATTTTGAATTTTAAGCAAAAAAAAAATATATTTTTTCAAAAAATCGTCATTATACTGGATTTCAACTAATTCAGGGGTAAGGATTTTAAATTTGACATTTATTTTGAATTTTAAGCCAAAAAAAATTTTTTTTTGCGAAAAAACGTCATTTTACTCGATTTTGACTAATTCAGGGATAAGGATGTCAAATCTGACATTTATTTTAAATTTAAAGCAAAAAAAAAAAATTTTTTTTGCGAAAAATCGTCATTATACTCGATTACAACTAATTGTAAGCCCTCTAGTTGTATTACTGATTTTGAAGCTCTACTTCCAGGATTGAAATCCGTTGACGCTTCGTCGTTGACACTTTTAGGGGCTCCCATATTTCCAGAGGGAGTACCCACTATTATCCAAAAAAAGTCAAACGCATTAGCATCCATTTTACCTCTCCTTCAACAGCTCTCTGCCCACGTTGCCTTAGTCTTATTGCGTAGTTCATTTTCTATGCCCAGAATGATCTACACTTTGCGGACAGCTCCCTCTTGGTTGTTCTCGCGGAGTATTCAAGATTTTGACGTTATTTTGCGACGTGGTCTTGAGGCCATTTTAAATGTAAGCCTAAATGAGACGCAATGGGTTCAGGCTGCGCTGCCTGTCCGGTACGGGGGTCTCGGCGTTCGTAAAGTGAATGATATTGGACTAGTGGCTTTCATCGCTTCTGCATATGCTTCTGGCGAACTTGTCACTCGCATTTTGAGTATAGATGGTGACAATTTCCAAATTCCATTCTTGGAAGAAGCTTTAGGAGAATGGAAGTTAAGATGTCCGGATGATGTTCGTCCCACTAGTATAAAATCTCAAAGATCGTGGGACGATCTCCTATGTAAGAAAACCTATGACGGGCTTGTGGAAGCTGCTGCCGGTGTTGATGTGGCCCGTTTAAAAGCAGTGGCCGAGCCTGAATCGGGGGCATGGCTGCACGCTTTGCCATCGTCCCACTTAGGTACGCTCCTAAACAACGATTCCCTCAGGATTGGGGTTGCACTAAGACTTGGATGTTCAGTATGCGAGCCTCATCAGTGCATTTGTGGGGCGACAGTTGAAGCGAACGGCCATCATGGTTTAAGCTGCGGGCGCTGCGCGGGCAGATTTTCGAGACATCAATCGATAAACGAACTAATACGTCGAGCATTGGTGTCCGCAAATCTGCCCTCCGTTTTAGAGCCCCAAGGCTTGAGCAGGACGGACGGGAAGAGACCGGACGGGTTGACATTGGTCCCATGGGCGAGAGGGCGCAGTCTCATCTGGGATGCGACGTGTGTAAGCACCTTTGCGCCGTCGCATCTCAACCACACGGTGCGCATAGCCGGAGCGGCTGCCGAGAGTGCGGCAAAGCTTAAGCACGCCAAATACTTAAACCTGGAACCAATGTACGACTTCGTCCCGGTCGCAGTGGAGACGAGCGGCCCCTGGTGCACCGAAGCGAAACACTTTATTAAAAAGTTGGGGCAGCGGTTAAGAGACAGTGGCTGCGATCCTAGGTCCGGCTCGTACCTGGTGCAACAGATATCGCTGGCAGTTCAGCGCGGTAACGCCGCCAGCATACTGGGCACATTTCCGCCAGGTGCCGGCCGATCCGGGGACCTCTTATTTTAGTTTGATTTAAAATTAATTATATTTATATAGGTTAGGTTTAGAATTAGTAGTATTTTATGATATGTTCTAATTGTTAAGCAATTTTATATTTTTACTGTTGTTAATAAAAGTTATCTGAACAATTCAGGGGTAAGAATTTCAAATTTGACATTTTGAATTTTAAGCCAAAAAAATTTTTTTGTTGCTAGAAAACGTCATTAATGTCATTATACTCGGATTTCAAATTTTATATTTATTTGATTTTTAAGTAAAAAATGTTTTTTAAAAAAACGTCATTAAAATTCAAAATTAATATAAAATCTGAAATACTTACTCCTGCATTAGTCGAAATCGAGTATAATGACGTATTACACTAAAAAAAAACTTTTTTCACTTAAAATTCAAAATAAACATAAATTTTTAAATTCATGCCCCTGAATTAGTCGAAATCGAGTATAATGACGATTTTCGCAAAAAAAAAAAATATTTTTTGGGTTAAAATTCAAAATAAATGTCAAATTTGAAATCCTTACCCCTGAATTAGTCGAAATCGAGTATAATGACGAAATAACGCAAAAAAAATATTTTTCTGGCTTAAAATTCAAAATAAATGTCAAATTTGAAATCCTTATCCCTGAATTAGTCGAAATCAAGTATAATGACGATCTTCACACAAAAAAAATTTTTTTGGCTCGAAATTCAAAATCAATGTCAAATTTGAAATCCTTACCCCTGAATTAGTCGAAATCGAGTATAATGACGATTTTACGCAATAAAATCTTTTTTTGGCTTAAAATTCAAAATAAATGTCAGATTTGAAATCCTTACCCCTGAATTAGTCGAAATCGAGTATAATGACGATTTTACGCAATAAAATCTTTTTTTGGCTTAAAATTCAAAATAAATGTCAGATTTGAAATCCTTACCCCTGAATATTTATTTGGAATCAACATAATATTAAAAACAGTATAAACAACTAAAACTAGACCTAGAAATAAAACTAAATTAAAATTTAATATCTATATCTAAATAAACTAACTAAACTAAAACATATGTAAAAAATTGGGCCCCCGTGGCATGGTACCGAAGATGCTGGCAGCATTAGTCGAAATCGAGTATAATGACGTTTTTTCGCAAAAAAAAATATTTGGCTTAAAATTCAAAATAAATGTCAAATTTGAAATTCTTACCCCTGAATTAGTCGAAATCGAGTATAATGACGATTTTCGCAAAAAAAAAAATATTTTTTGGGTTAAAATTCAAAATAAATGTCAAATTTGAAATCCTTACCCCTCAATTAGTCGAAATCGAGTATAATGACGAATTAACGCAAAAAAATATTTTTCTGGCTTAAAATTCAAAATAAATGTCAAATTTGAAATCCTTATCCCTGAATTAGTCGAAATCAAGTATAATGACGATCTTAACAAAAAAAAATTTTTTTTGGCTCAAAATTCAAAATCAATGTCAAATTTGAAATCCTTACCCCTGAATTAGTCGAAATCGAGTATAATGACGATTTTACGCAATAAAATCTTTTTTTGGCTTAAAATTCAAAATAAATGTCAGATTTGAAATCCTTACCCCTGAATTAGTCGAAATCGAGTATAATGACGTTGTTTCGCAAAAAAAAAAATATTTGGCTTAAAATTCAAAATAAATGTCAAATTTGAAATTCTTACCCCTGAATTAGTCGAAATCGAGTATAATGACATTTTTTCGCAAAAAAAATTTTTTGGCTTAAACTTCAAATTAAATGTCAAATTTGAAATCCTTACCCCTGAATTAGTCGAAATCCGCTTTAGAGGTGAGACGTACTAGGCAAAAAACGCGTACTGAGTTTTGCGAGTACGCGTCCACAAAAAGATTAGATCCAAAGACTAGGTCCAAAGACGCGCTAAACCGACCCCGACCGAATACGAATAGCGCGGAACATTAAGACCCTTAGACGTTTCGAGTCTTCAGAGTCGTCGTACGCCTAGTACTCGATACGCTAAAAGACGCGCGGGCGGGATCGCGTACTTACGCGTCCATGCCCAAACCTATTCCAAAAACCAATCCCGTAAATACGTCTCACCTCCGCTTTTAAAGCACACTATCCAACAACTTGAATCAAAAAAAGTCGTATCTTCATAGGGGCCTTACGGCACTTACGTCCTTTTATTTGAGCAAGACAGTTCTCAAACACCCTTACATCCATCTTGTTCAAACCAAAAATCGTTGAAAGTATTAATTAATGGGCACACTTTTTAAATAAACAATTTTTATTTATTTACGACTTTGCCAGCTAATATTTCACCAATAATTGACTTGGATCGAAATCTTGTTTAATAACCTCTATTTCATTTTTAAAGGTTAATCGATAAATATTCAACACGACAATGTGCATTGTAATATTTGAAATTATGTGGAGTGCCCCCTAATATATAATTTTTTCGTACTTTTACATCACCTTTGTAGTGGTTCATAATATAATGTAATCCTACCAAATTTCATAATTGTACTACTCATACTTACTTCTCAGACTAAATTGATTGTGACATACGGACGGACAGACAGACATGATGAAATTATAATATAAGGTTTCTGTTTTAGCCATGATGGCTACGGAACCCTAAAAACTAATATAATATATTTGATCCACCACTGGCTGGAGTGGCTGGTATGTGTCATTCACCAGTGTTGCCAATTCATACATAAAAGTAATAGAACAAACAAACAAGTTTAGTATTATTTAAATTCATAGTTAAAGTATAACACAAATAGGAATATCTTGGAATAGTAACCACTTCTAAGTAAAATAAGTTATACTATTAATAACGTAAATCTAAACGCAATTTATTATTTCATCATGAATGTAGTTTATCCCAGAAGTTTACCCTTTTTCAATAGCCTGGCAACTTCATTACATGATTGTTAAAATTTGCGCCATCTGCCGGAATACAATACAGACACTTGGCCATGTAGTTCACGAAAACTTACGATCAGTTGAAGCAAATCAACTGTTAGAAAAGGGCTATTTTTTATTTTTTTATTTTCGTGTTATATTGTGACACACTGTATCAAATTATATTTTATGCTTTATAATGTCTAAATATGTCGATTTAGAATGTTAAAATGCAACATTTTGGCGAAATCAACAATACGTTTTTCATTTTCAGCCTGGTAGCGTCATCTCGCTAGTGCTTTCTGACCTGCTATGATACTTCCAAAGAGTTAGCGTTCTTAGCTTTCTAATATTCTTTGGTTGTATGAAACTAGACTATTGTAGGATGTAATGAAAAAAAAATGGAAAGTCTTGGAGTACAGCATTGTGATAGAAATCAACTCTGAAGTCAACAAGTCGCTTAAACGGCCGGTAACCGGTATGTTTACCCTATAGCAAGTTATAGCTAATTAATAATATTTAAGTATTCCTACAGATACAACAAAAATTAGTTATTCTTGGAAGTAATGTTCGCGTAATCGGTCGAAAAGAATTCTTGTAGGCTATACAGTGTTTTCTCAAGCAATAGTCGTTTTACATTATGGCGAAGTGGGATTTCGTTAGTGATTGTTTTAAGGCTTGTTGGAAGCTGGTTAAATAATCTTTGACCAATCAACTTCGGTAGTTTTCTTGCGATTTTAAGTCTGGACGAGGTCATTTTTATGTCATGAACATTTCGGATAGGCCTTGTACTATTTTCACCTCTCCTTTCAAACTCATTTGGGTTACGTTTCACATACATCAATACTTCCAGTATATAAGTTGAGACAGATGTTAAAATTCCAAATTTTTTAAAGAGTTCCCGACACGAATCTCTGTTCTTTGCATAAGCAAGTACTCTTATTGCACGTTTCTGCATCTTTAGTATGCGCTCATAATCCGTAGAGTTGCCCCAAAGTATAATCCCGTATGAAAGTTGAGAGTGTACATACGCGTAGTACGTCTCTTTTAAGCAACTTTCTGATACAAGTGGTCTTCATTGTCTTAGAGCATAGGTTCCTTTTGATAACTTACTACATAATGAGTTTATATGGTCTTTCCATGACATTATTGGGTCAATATGAAAGCCGAGAAGTTTAACACTTCGTTCATTTTGTATTTTGACACCATTTGGTAGTGCAATGTCCGTTTTCTCTATGAGACGATTTTTAGTTTCAAATATCATGATATTTGTTTTTTCAGCATTTAGTTTCAGGCCATTTATTGCAAACCACTTACTTAGTATTGTTATTGTATTTCCTATTTTTTCTATTAACCGTGTTTTTGTATTAGCATTTACTATTACTGTCGTATCATCTGCGTACAGGATCATGTCTCCGTCGATATCAATACTCGCTAAGTCATTCAGAAATATAGAGAAGAAGCTGTTTCCTAATGCAGATCCTTGCGGGACGCCTATTCTAGTTGTCTGTGCTTCGGAACGCTGCCGTTTACCATCGATATTTATTTCTACGAACTGTTCTCGTTCTTCCAGGAATGATTTCAGCAGTTTAGCACTTTCTCCCTTCACACCATAGGCATTTAGTTTGGAAAGCAAGAGTTCATGATCTACGGTGTCGAAAGCCTTCGAAAGGTCCAGGTCAGGCCAAGGTCCAGGTATATGGAGTTAGCAAGAAGTTTAGATACATTTAGTTATTAGAAGTGTAGATTCTAATGTAAAATGGATCTAATAAAAGATAACGTACATGTACGAGTAAACGCAAAATAAGGAAAAAAAAGACATTAAAAAAATGTTGGTGGTCAATTAATAAAATAAAATAAAAATAAAAGACAGCCTTCACATGTTAAAGACTTTTGACTATTCGTATAAATTGACAACCCTGGTCGATAAACACCAACTGACCCCTCTATCATCCCTACACACCCTGTTCGTAACATCGACACTCCCCATTCATGACCCAACTGTCCCTGTCGCCGTCCCAACTCACCCCTCAGTAAATGCTTGCTCACCCCAAAAAAATCCTCAAACACGGTTGAATAGTTTTCTGTGTTTAAACCATTATAATAAAGAAAATTAAGCTTATGTTATTCTGTTTTAAATAAGCCTCATTAGTATATAAACGGTATTCGAAAGGTTGCTGAACACTTACATTGTCAAATCTCACATAACAACAAAGTTAAATTCAACTAAAAATCCGCTGCTTTTGAACATCAACTTTGGTGGTAATGTTCTTATAGTAATTTTATGATTTGGCTACTTAGTGGTGCTTGAAGAAGAAAGAATTATGTTAAAAATATAATTAAATTGCTTTAAGAGCATCCTAAGCCCGAGAATTTAAGTAGTAACTGAAAAAAGAAATTCTGGAGTCGCATCCCTTCTGCCCCCGCAATCCCTACTTACGCCATTTTACGGTACTAAGATAGGTACAAATTTTGGTCTTTGAAGTATCCGGATAGCGGTCGAGAGAAAATGGACCATAGTCTTATATAAAATGGAAAAGTTACCTTCTCTTCAGCCGTTAGAATTTCTGCACCCAAATTAAATTGATTCACGGGCAAAAGTTTATTTAGCAACAGCATGTTTTTATAAATCGGGAACCCGGTGGCACTGTACGGCACTATGAACTGCTGTACTATTGCTGTTGGATCGTACACTATGCCATCTTGTCGAAACCTAAAAAATGTCCCAATAAAATCTTACTTAATATCATAATTACGGTAAATGGAATCATATATATATACCATTTTACGTCAAGAGCGAAAAGGGCACGTATTTTTGTCCTTCACTGTAACATTAAGTACAAGGATAATAAATGAGAAGAGTCATGTCTCAAGCAGTGGGACGTATGATGACCATATTTTTTCTATATGCATATGCTTTAAGGATCCACAATATCAACAACAACAATATTATAGTTTTCAGTAAATACTAACATGTGCACTATCGCGGTGGATATTTGTCGCATATCTCCAACAGTCTTAGGATAATCTTCAATTTTCCTAATTATGTCCAGCATCACTTGTAATGTCATTGGTGGTAAGTTATTTCTATCTAATAAGTTAGGTTCACTATAACATTCCCTCAAAAAGGGAGACAAAGTCTTGCCAGAACTCTGGGCGAGCGATTTCACTACACAACCAAACAACAATATCGTTGTTAACACTGATTTATTCATTTTATCGATTAAGTTTATTCACTGTAATCCTAAAACACTAAAACTAGTTTAATAAGTAATTGTTTAATTTCATAGTCAGCTATTGTGTATGTGTGTCCGAGGGCCACTGTTATCACTTGCGGTTTCGAGTGAAACAATCTTATCTAGGCGAGTTTGATAATACAGATAGTCGCTTAACTCCATATTAGGTCCACCGTCACCTTGGAAAAATGTTATTTGGATCGCACTGTAATGTAACCTGAGTTAGTTAATTAAGATCATGTAATTGAAGATTTTCATGGGGGTCGATATTGGCAGCTTCTGTCTTATTCTGACTTATTTGGGTTTAAAAAACACTAAGAATAACACAATAATATGGAAAAAATGTTTTATTGTATATAAAAATAGATTTAAACGCGATATAATAGGTATGTTCTTTCATACGCTATAGTAGTCATAAATACAATTTATTCACACGGTTTTAAATTGAAACTACCCTGTTGAAATATACTACCTTCACTCATTTTACTATAAGAAATGCTTAATATACCTAACATATACATATAATCTAAGGCAGGCAAGGCAGATAGAAAACTAAAGTACCTAAAATTTTACTTAATGACACGAATCACATTGTATATCTTTTACAATTCTTAGGTGGGAGTAAGTAGTCAAGCGACTAGTTCAAAAATTGCAATTACTTCCTCTTCGAATTTCGAAGTAAATATTACGGAATCTCGGTAACTAGCATAACTAATTCATATAAATTATATAAACTGGTTTCTTAATCTAAATACACGGTAATGTCGGTTTTTAGTATATTAATTAAATATACAAACAAAATACAAGCTGAACCTATGAAGACCTGAACAAATTAATTAAGAGTGCAGAGATGAGCACCGCAAGACTAGCGGCAACGCTGGCAGAACCACTGAAGCACCCAAAGTTTTCAATCTGCACGGAATATCTCACATTGTACGGGAATCTGCAAGCTCGGTCTGTGAAGAAACAAATATTATTTTATAAACACTTGATAAAATTTTAAAGTTTGTGCACACATTATGGCACACATCTAGTACTTTACTTCAAAAGATGTTTTGTCTGCTGAGGGAAGAGGGAACGACAAAAATAAATTAACCACCTGATGGTAAGTGGTTACTGCCGCCTATAGACGCTTGCAACACCACACCAGAGCGTCACTCACGCGTTGCCGACCCATAAGAACCCTTTTCACGCCTTTTTTGAAGAGCCCCATGCTGTAGCCCATTGGGAATACCTCGGCAGGAAGCTCATTCCACAACCTGAGTGTTCTCGGTATAAAGCACCTGTTGAATCGCACTGTACGAGAACGCAGTGGCTCTAAGGTGTGGGGATGAGCTCGCTGCCGATGGCGAGCGGTGCGATGATGAAAGGTGGCCGTGGGCATCATGTCAAACAGTTCCTCTGAGCACACCCCGTTATACAGGCGGTAGAACACGCACAAGGAGGCTCGTCGACGATTCTCACTGCCCGTCATCAGTATTAATGTATTTATTTATTTAAAGAGTTTCACGAAAATAATAGTAGGTATATTAATATTTATGTAGTAATTAGTACCTAGAACCTAGAGCGGTAAAACGAAGAATATCTTAGATCGCAGGGTATTAACGTCCGAGCCGAAAGCAAGGGCGATAAATATACTATCTCAGGCTTTCTTTATTACCGCTTGTGGTAAGTGCAAAATTTTATGTTCTCCCTGGCCAGGATTTTCAGCACGCGTAGCGTGATGTAATTACCGCTGTATGGTTAGTTGTGGCCTAAAGAAAAACGCATTTTTAAAACAAAAACCTTTTTTGTGTGTATTGATAATATTGCGACGGGTACCTGTGCAAGTGGCAGTGAAGGTGGAGACACCAGTCGCCGCAGACTGTACGGAGAAGTAGAAAAGCGGGCAGGAGTTGATAGTGAAGTATCCGTCGCAAAGGTTCCGCAGGCTGATTTCAACGTTGCCGGTACTCGCAATTGTTTGGCACGTGATTGCGTTCTCATCTAGACCTAATATTGTGGCGTTTTGTCTGAAAATTATACGAAATAAAAAAACGTGCGTCGAATACGAATATTGTTTCTTTTCAGAGGTATATTCTCGCATAGCACCTACAGAATACAGAATAAAAAAATATTGGTAAGCATTTTACAATTCATAATCTTCAATTATTCAATACCTTCTGACATATTTCAATTAAATATTAAAATTACATGATATTATCAACATTGACGATACTGGGTCAATGATCCTTCCGTATATTTCGCACCTGTTTATATAAACGTGTCGTTAATGTAGATACCTACAATGTAGTTTGGCCTAGCCAGCCATATCAGAGCTCACGATAGGGCAAATACATAGTTTGTCAGGGTCGCCGTCATCGAAATCGATGAGGAGGACTATATATATATATATATATATATATACAATGTAGGTATATAATATTAACGACACATTTACATTGTATTGATAATAATGAACATCATAATTTAAATAAAGCATTACATTAAAATAATAGTACCGGTAAAACGTATACTGTTATAATCGGTGCATCGTCGATTTTTTAAAATCTAAGTGATTGAAAATAGAGTAGCATGTGTTGTAGATTTTCCTAAAGACAATGAGAGTATTCATACCTAGGTTGAGTAACAGTCCGCGAGTGACAAATAACAAGGCTGCCCGCACCGGCCCCTGTTCGCGAAATGCGGATCCTCCGCTCGTCGTTGTTGCCGTAGAAGTAGTTGGGATGGATGGAGTAGAAGTTGATGTAACCAGGCTCCACAAAATCGTCGAAATTCCTGTTCCCGGAGTTCACGTCGCCGGGGAATCTAGCTCCGCAAAGGGGATTGACCACTCTTCTTGCAACTACAACATAACAAAATTTGTTAAAAACTTAATAGTCGTCATCGACGCTCATTGAGTCTATCACAGACTGTACAAGCAGTGTCAGTCAAGCAGGGAGAGAGTCTTTCGTGGCTGTGTAAGTCAATGCGGGAGCGGCATTGACCTTGCTGGTGAAGTTTGCCCGTGGCGAACCGGACCGGTGTTCCACCGATATATTTTGGCTCGCTTATCCGAGTGTCGCGTGCTTCATCATGGACTTTACGCCCATCGAACACCAGTTTACGCCATTTGTCTCTGTCTTCGGCAAGCACCTCCCATTTAAAAATTTAATGATAGGTCATGCGATAAACGCAAGCATTCTGATTCTTCATGTTTTTATATTTATTAGTAGAGTAAGTATTTTGTAGAGAATTTACTTACTTAATACCTAAAAACATATATTTTGATTTTATTACATTGATAAACATTAGGTAGGTACCTTGTTGAATACGATTCAATGTAGGGGCCAAAGCTTCAACGTGGTTGACGGTGGTCGTGAGGGAAACTGTGTGAATGTCTTCGTGCATATCGCGTACCAGGTTCCACAGATTATCAAATTGATTCGTTGAAGTTGCAAAAAGAACCCTTAGGTCTGTAAATTAAATTAAGGCATTATTTACAAGATGCAAGTAACAAGGATAGTGGTGGAGTACAATACAATAAAAACACTTTTTACTGCACCTCACACAAATGATTAGTTACACAAACAAAAGCAGCAACTAGTAGGTAGAGGCCGATAATAGACGTTTGGTGCTTTCTCCGGTCGAGCGCTAAACCACGCTAAACTGAGACCGCGCGAAAGGGAAGCGGGAGGCACGGACCTACCCGGCCGCTAACCTTTGGCGTGTCGCCCCTTTTGCCTCTCCCCATCACAGGCGCAGTCTCAGTTAAACAGTACACCTATAATCATTTATGGTTTTCTATGTACATACCTGGTACAGTTTCATTCAAGATGCGGGCCTGCTGCCACACCTGGTCATTGTTCTGCAAGCTCCCGGCGTTCAGCAGGAACAGAAGCACCGACGAGTTGCCGCCGACGTAATTACGCTGGGATTCATTTTCCATTTTCTCTTGCATATAGGTACGAATATTTGTGAAAGTATTCTGCAAACTTACTCCAGTAAACACTGTGGATTGCAAAATTACGTTAGTACTTAGTTACCATTAGGTTTAAGAGATTGTAAGGCTATGGCTAGAGACTGACAATCAGAGATCAATAGCTAATTCAACCCATTCAATTTGTACATGTGTGGTCTCAATTTTGTAACTTGTTTGCGCTGTTGAATAAAATTCATTTCATTTCATAGTGTCTCAAAATTACTATTTGTAGGTATTTTAGATTACTTACTGGATTGATGTTTAGCAAGAGTGTACTCAGAATGGAAGTCTGCCAACGACCACGTTGTGTTGATCACAATATTTCCATCAAAGGCACTTAGTAATGTCACACTCGAGCCAAATTTGCCGACTTCTATGGAGTCCAAAAGGTAAGAAATCGCCGGGTAGATTACTTCGTATTGCCAAGCTGCGTCGATCACCAGATACAAATTCGTCTTTAGGCGGAAATCCTGGCCTAGAGTATCGGTGCTGGCGCAATTCAGATCATTCATGGTGGAAGCTGTAAAATATATAAGTATGATTGCAATCTTCGTCGGATCGCATTTGTTATGTACATGTAATTAATAAGTTTAAAAACATAGACTTACAAGCATAACTTTGGAAGTTGGTAACGGCACTGGTAACCAAATCGTCTAACCCTCCGGTTATGGTACCTCTCAAAGGCATTTGTGTATCTAAAGCCGCTGCGAAAGTGTATGTTTCCGGTATTAATGTATCTGCTAAGATATATTGCTGCATTAATGATCGACGATTACACGCTCTAAAACCATAGTTGAACACTCCATTCTGTAAGCAAATAGGTTCACAAAACTCACTTGAGTTCAAGGTCCATAATGTAATACCTATATATTCTATGTTCTTCTCATTGGGTCGAGCAGTACAAATTTGATCTAAGTTCTTACCTTTGAGTAGTACATGTCGATTAATTGCGATAGTTTTAAGGAACTGAAGGTTCCAAGAGGTTGGTTCAAATTAGAGCCCAAAACAAAACCATCTATATCTCCTCGGATGTCAGGGTCGGTCATTTCGATGTTTTGTCGAGTGCGTAGCATATAGAATTTCGGCGCTTGTGTGCTGTTCCAGTAACCAGCAGCACCAATCGAAATTGAAGGATTTCCTCTTTCTGTTCCTTGGATCAGAACCGACTCAGCTAAGTCGCCTGTTGACATAAAAACACTTGTTAATGTATTGAAGATCGAATAAGATAATGCGCATTTATTTGTTTAAGTACCTGATAGTGTAGATGCATATATCGACGAAACAGTTTGTTGAGCATTCTGGTAGTTTAGGACTGAACCCTTCGCTAATTCGAAAATCGAAACACGTTGGGCCTCAGAACCGGCGGCAATTCCTGCTATCAAGTTTCCAGCAGAAACATCTCCCCATGAAGTCTTCACCACACCACCTAATATTGGGCATAGACTTTCGCCGAGTAACTGACGCTCGGATTTGCTGCCACCAAAGTTGTTATATTCAACATCGTTCTTGGGATTGTATTGCCTCATCTGACCAATCTTATTCTTAGTATTCCTTAAAAAACATATTTTGATATTAGTTTGTACACTTAAGAGACCGTGGAGGCGATTCCCGTTCTGGTAAGTACCTGGTGCTAATAATATCCCTGGCTATACAACGCAAGCGTATACTAGGGACCTTTACACCGGGTAGTAACAGGAACGTGGAATCCCCTCATCTCACTCAACAAAAAATCTAAAATTAATCGCCACAGGTGGGATTTGAACCCTCGACCATTATTTTCTAGTTTTGGTTTTAATTTTATCGTTGATTCTTAGATTGTATTGTTCAGATTAATAAAATGTATTTTTTTTAAATTATTTTATAACTTTTACTTTCGTGACATACAGTGATGCTACATCGATGATCTCCACATCCTCGTTGATATCGTCGTAAGAGACCTGTCGCGCTGTTCTGAGTGCACGATACTGAGAAAACTCGTTGCAATTTCCGTTTCCATGAAGTCTGGCGTCTACAGTAGTGGACAGCAAGCTATGAATGGCGCACTGAAAACATATTTTTTTATGAACACTCTATAAACCACTTTAGGTATGTATTATTCAAGTAAAAACAATTTGTATGAAACTATTCATACCTTTAACGGTGACGAAAGAGTAGTATTTTCAAACACTTGCAAATTGTTAGGAATTAACTTCGTCAAAACTAACTTGTGCCGATGAAACGAATGAAAAGTAGCCGCCCAAGGTAAAATATTAGCGGAAGCTTGGTTAGACTCTGGCTGATGATACTCTATACCGTCTTGCCTGTACCTGTAAATTAAATTAGAAATGTAAGTAGGTTGAGCGTTAAAGTGCATTTCTTAAATCTATAATCCGTATCCAGGAGGTCTTAGATAGGGCGAGAAAGTTTGATAGTTGATCCTGGTTTCATAGCCCTCATCGTCGCTCTGTCTTAAAGCTTTTTAGTGTTCAGTCCGCTATGCAGAACCGTCTGGATGTGGTTTTAAAATAATACTCACGTATGCAGCAAGGAGGCGGCAATCTGCCTAAGATCCATGTTGACATTAGGGTGATCCTCTATCTTCTGTATGATGTCAATGAGCACGTTGATCGTGGCAGGGGGAAGATTGTTCCGGTTCAGAGAAGCGTTGGTGTAGCACTCCCTGAGTTCTGGGGCCACGCTGGTTTGAGCCGTGAGCTGCCCGTAGGCACTGGCGAATAGACCCGCCAGCACTACCCACCACATCTCGATTCCTGGGAATTGCAAATGTTATAGTACTTTTATCTCACGAACGCGGGTTGGCCATTGTTGTTGTTGTGACATATACGAACATAAACAACGTGAAATCATAGCTGACACACACATAGACAATGTGCATGTGTATCTCAAGCTCAACACACAACTACGGCTCACCCGCGCTCGTGAGATAAAAGTGAACGTACTCTACGTTTAGATTGGTTATAAATGATCCGACTATGAAAGTGGCAGCACAGAATAAGTAATAGTACAAGTACAGAAGTTTCTCTGCTAACAAATTCCCCGTTTAGGTATGCCAAACGTGCCTAAACGTGGCCATCTCTTTCTATCGCACGCAACGCGCTCTTTCGAGGCCCCGCCCTCAGTGCTAGGGTTACCACCAGCGAGAACCTATTTTAATATATGTACTTTATTATTAGTAGTGTTGTTTACAATACAATTACGAATAGTACTTTTAAGGTTCCGTAGCCAAAATGGTGAAAACGGAACCCGTCCGTTCGTCTTTTCGTCTGTATGTGACAGCCGATGTACTCGGAGAATATAAGCACTACAAATACAATTAAAACATTTAGCAGGAAGGTGTGTTCTACTCGTATGAACCGCTACGTAAAAGTGATGTGAAATGACGAAAAAATATTAAAGTAGGGGGAGGGGGCACTCCATACATGTGACCAGGGGATACAAAGTTTTATATAATTTTTAAAGGCATCACTTTAAAAAATAAAAGAGGTTTCTTAGAACCAACGTTTTCATTTTCGTTTTCTTTTATGTCAACCGTTGGTGAATACCAAACTCAATGACCGTTTTTACGTCTACGTTCTTATTATTATTGGTGCAACCTGCTGCAATACAATAATGCTGTGGTTTTGACATTATTATTTAACACGAAACTACACGAAAAGAATTATTTTTTATGATCGTGCAAGCGCGTGCGCGTGCGATCCGTAACGCTGCTCCGCAGCCATTGAATAGTCACACAATGTGTGAGCCGGCGGCCGCATGTACTTTGCGCGGCGCGATGACGTCACGGTAGTAAGCCCCTCCTGGTGGCAGTCAGATAAAGCGGTCATTTAAAACGTGTTACAAGAGTTATCAATACCAGAGGCTAGATACTTCGATTATAAAAGCCAGATTTCGTGAAAATATCGACAAATAATAAAGTTTCAATTCGATCAGATTACCTATACAGTTAATTCCATGAACTTGCCATACGATTTACTTAGACGTTTCAGTTTGGCCAATGATTCGCGCATTTATAACGACGGATAATCTTGTCTTTTCTTAAGAATACCAGGAAATGTAAGTATGTGTGTACCTACTGTAACTAGTCATGAGGTTTTTGATAAAGGAAATCGATGACGAACTCCATTCGGCATCCGCGATTATAGTGTTATCAGCTCGGGGAGCGGTCGCGGATGTATCGAAAAATGTATTGTTTTACATATACTTAACATGACACCTCCCGGTGTCGGCGATGTGCGGGATCATAACAAAACAATCCTTTTGTTTGTTTTTTTCGCCGGGAGACCTCATGCGATATTTATAAAGACTTTTATATACAAACTAAATTATTCTTTCCCTGTAGTTTATTCCGATTGTCGCCCCCTGCAAAGTCGATTTATGTACACAGTACAGTCTAAAGTCTTCTCAAATATGATTTTCATTTCAAAGCGCACCGCATGTTCAAGGTGAACTCTTCCTTGTAAACAACTTTTCTATTTTTCTAAAAGGTGGTTTTGTCTTAATTTTTTGTAAAAATTCGGTTTGTGACAATATATCCATTATCCCCCGGGGATAAAAAAAAGTAGGCTATGCCCATCTGTAGGTGTGTCTTCAAATTTCTACATGCCAAATTTCATCACATTGTTCTACTAGTTTAACCGTTAAAAACTAACAGATACAGATTTAGATACAGACTTGCTTTCGTTGTTGTAATATTAGTATGGACTATTAATGTATTATTAAACTATTATTCAGTTACATCGGCTTAACTAAAGGTTACCTAACATACAGCCATAAGTCACAAAAAAGGCATATCAGCTTTCGAATAGATTACAACCCATTGCCCAAGTTATGATATTTGCTTGCCCCAGTTATGATAACAATGTCTAGGCTTTAGAAACATACTCGGATGTGTTTTTTTAATGATTCCGTTAATTTAAGTTGAGTTTTATAACAATATGACTGTTATTGGTTCATCTAACGCCAGTCAAAATAATACCCAAGTCATGTTCCACAAAGCATCAGATACTTACTTGAGGCGACTCAGGTAATATGAACTTTACAGAATCTGTACCTACATGCGTACAGAATATGTATGATTGAATAAATTGTTGCATTTATAGTTGAATAGTTTTTTTTTTAGAGAAGGGACCTACTTCGTGGCTGTGGCGGTGTACCTACCTACTCATAAAGTGAGTCAGATAACCTGTCTAGATATAGAAGTAATTGTAGCACAGTACCTAAGTTGGATGTATCACTTCACACTAAATCTGTACAATGTTCACGAACTGTTAACACACCACACTCACACACTCTCGTAAGAAACAATTGAAACTATAATTAATAAACAATGCAATTAAACATGTAACGTATGAGTCGTATGACAATGAGAAAAGCAGAGACACAATGAGTTATCAGGTGCGACCAACAGCGTATGCGTACCCATAGGTCGACTGTAAAAATAAAGGATATCAAGTGTTAAGATAAGATAATGGAAATCAGGTCTAGATAAATTTGTTACCTACACGTTCTATTTAACGGGAGTATGAATTATAGGTTAATCCGCAACCGTCAGGGGAATCCGCAATTGGGAAATAAATGTGATGCGTTGTCCTCGGTAAATTGATTTGATAGGTACCTAATACCTACTTACTCGTACCTCATTCTACTTATAACTTAACATTAAAATTTAAACGGACAATTTCGGCCTACGTTTCTTCATTAACCATATAAAAAAAATAATTCATGCATTTGATTATTTTATAATAAGTGCATTTCAGATATTTTTGGCGTTAATAGCACGCAAATACGTTTTTTAAAAAGAGGAGTATTCGTTTAAATAACAACAAAAAATATCGACGAGGATGGGATTCGAACCCACGCGTGCAGAGCACATTGGATTAGCAGTCCAACGCCTTAACCACTCGGCCACCTCGTCATATGGTTTGGAGGCCAAATTTTGAGACCAGTACCATTCTTATTTTCTGCATATATTATAATTTCGTGAAACTATATATTTTATGTTATTATGTATGAACAATATGATTGACGCGTGATATTGACTACTTTGGGTGTTATTTTAGCGTAGATTCAAACAAACAAGTTAGTATTGTGACGTTAGTGACATCTAGCGTTTTATCATGACACTCACGATACTGTATTGTAGAAAACTTACGAACAGATTTTTAATACTCAATTAAATTAGTAAACAAAATATAGTATAAAGAATAAAAACATATATGATGCGAATCATCAATCATTTATGAGAGCCCCTATTTAATTAAATATAATGCCGCTTCTTTACTTTAAGTTCAAACATAACGCCATCTAGGTATTTTGTTTTGCGGCATGACCGTATTCGAATGTCGAGGTAAGCCAGGCGCTCGCCACGTATTCTTACAGATGGCGCTGTAATAAATAGTAATACTATTTACATCTGAATGTCTGTCAAATTAGACCAGCTTGACAGGACTGGCTTCCCACGAGGCGGCTTGACCCAGTAATACTATTTATTTACAAAACGTTGTGAACGTTAAAGGTACAGCCACCAGCATTAATATCTGCCAAAACATAGGCGGCATAAATATCTGACACGACTCTATTTATTTTGTAAGACCGTAAGGACGTGTCAGATATTTATGCCGCCTTTGCTATAGCAGATATTTGTGTTGGTGACTGTACAGTACAGAAATGCCAGTACATGTAGTGAATATACCTATTGCTAAGTGTTTTGTATAGCGAGCAATATGCAATGAAATAAGCTATTGTAAATGGAAGCCTTTGTGCCTATCGAAATTAATTAATGATGACATTGATGACAAATGATTTTACTTGCACAGCAATCAGTTTACAAAACTGACATCTGTGCCTAACCTGATTGAAACCCTTAATTTGACAGTATCCAGCCGGCTG
The DNA here is from genome assembly GCA_951800055.1 of Cenopis cana. Classification (NCBI taxonomy): domain Eukaryota; kingdom Metazoa; phylum Arthropoda; class Insecta; order Lepidoptera; family Tortricidae; genus Cenopis; species Cenopis cana. The sequence goes on along the minus strand of OX637476.1, from coordinate 7,106,431 downwards.
GCCATGTACAGTATCTTTGACTGTTTTTTATTTTTATTTTTATCAGAATTGTTTGGACTAGATTCAGCGCCGCCGAGGCTTGGACTTTAAAAGAATTAAGGGATAATGGGAAGATGTTACAGTTACCTATCGTCAATTCGTCATACATATTTAAGTAATTTAAATTTTTCCGAACGCCGATCTAGCTCTAGATGACCAAAAATATGTATTTTTTTGCGTCGCATATAGAAAAACATGTTGAGTTTCGTCCTCCGGGCATCAGGCGTCACCTACCACTCAAAGTCACGTTTATAAATTTATGTCTTTCACTTTATGTCCGTGTAATAAGACTCATAATTGTTTACTTATCATACAGTTCCGTAGCATTGTATAGGTATTTTTAGAGTGAAACGTGGAGAGTCCCCAACTAAGGGACGCGTCGCTAGGTAACGAGGTTCGTCGATCCGTCTCGGGTCCATTCATAAAAGGCCCCAAATTACAACGCAAACGATTCAATATCAATGCCCTTGTTCCTAGAACATTGTTACCCTAATTTGTACTAACGACCGTCGTAAGGGACCGTTTCAAAGGCGTAGCGTACAATCTACAATACTCTGACCATTTTACAAGCATCTTATAGGTAGTTAGATGTTACGATTTACTTTTACTATTGCGGTTGGTTACACTTAAACATTGCGTTTATCTACGCCTTAAAACCAGATTTAAAACATTCGTTGATGTATAATACTATAAGAGGGGAGGCCTTTGCCCAGCAGTGGGACACAAGTACAGGCTAGTAAAAAAAAGTATAATACCATCGTTTTAAAATCGAACTGGCACAAGAACTCCTTCACAGATGGCATTAATTAACAATCTCAACAATATTATTTTAAGCACGTCGAAACTTTCATCTGGAAATTTAATCAAAAGGTGACAGGTGGCGTTACACGGAGGTGCTCAGCACACTAAGACAAAGCTTATTTGCATAACAAGGGAAATGACTGTCACTGAACGGTCATTTAGAGACACTCCACTTTTACGTATATTATATCAGCAAACCTGGTAACTATGTATTTCGTCAGCTTACCTGACTTACCATAATTTTTTGCACAGCCTCCGGTAATAAAATTTCATAAGGGCTCGTCCAGAAATCAAGTGATTGTTCCATTTTTTTTTCTGGTTCTTAATCTAATGCTATTTTTTTCGTTCATTGAATCTGTTAATTAAAGCTGAAATGCCGTTTTAATTTCGTTTGTCTTAATTTGTTTTTCACTTTGCTAGGTAATATTGTTTATGAGAAAGAGAGAAAATACAACTTAGTAAACAAGTCCTAAGTTTAAGAAGATAAGGGGTAGATAGCACACATATACTTATGAATATTGACAAAGTAATTACTATTCTTATTTCTCTCAAGCTGGCATCTCTAACTGACTTACTCGTCAAGATAAAATTACTAACCAATATTACTTACTTACTAACAAGATTATTAAAAGTTTCAGAATAACCTGCACTCCCAGGCACGTTCGCCATTTGTTCTTACATTAAGTTTGTTGATCGATTACAGACTATGTTACCTTTTCGTATTAACAGAAACATAACATTATGTAGTTATCTAGTAGGTATTTTTTTATGAAATTCGGTAGATAAGGATGAGTAGGTGTTGGCACCATCAAACAAAATACCCAAGCTTCAATAATTAAAATTATAAGTATATAGTTAGAATAAAAGTCTATCACGGTATAAAACAAAGCTGTGTTTCTTCATCATTGTTTTTAATACGATTAATTATAGGACCTAGGCGGCCGGCTCAGCGGTTCAATGCAGTCTAGACGAGCTTCTCATTTAGATCGGTTCGGTTCAGAGCATTACATTGATTTGTGCGAACGTCTCGAGCACTCTGCACAGCCCATGACCAAAACCAAAGAAGCGTAACAGCCTGGCAGGTCCAGCCATAGCACCACCTTTTAGTTAAGCGCGGCTGTATCGATAGGGGGAACATATCGCTAGTTACGTATAACTAGTGTATGACTGTAGCTCTAGTATAAGTTTTTTCGAAACATTAACTAATTCGAACGCGTTTGCGTTTTGTCTCAAAATGTATGAAAACGCTCTCACCGAGTTTGAAATACGCGCCTTCAATCGGCTAGCAACAAATGTTATACTCGCTGTTTTAGTTTCCACTAGTGACCACCAGAGGCGCTGTTCACGTTTTCATACCACTTTCATACATTTTGAGACAAAACGCAAACGTGTTCGAATTAGTTAATGTTTGGAAAAAACTTATACTAGAGGTACTGTTATAAAACATCGCACGTATACTATACGTGCTTCTATTTCTCTAGTGCAAGCGGATAATAATTTTAATTACGGGTATGTATTTCCAATAATTGTCAATTAGGCACTATATTATTATTATTTATTTATTTAATAATCAGAGTAAAAACAAAATTAACAGGGTCTCACAAAACTGATATTGATAATGATGATTCCTGCGGGGTAATCACGTAACGATATGTACTACCGTTGGTACGTATTTAATGTCAGTTTTAGTATGGGATTTGACATTTAAAGGCCGATTCACATTGGTTGCGTGCGCAGCACGTAAGCGTCGACGTGCACGTGCACGTGCACAGCACCCCTGTCACACCGGGTTACGCGCACGTCTACGCGTACGTCGACGCCACGCGTGCTGCAGAGAGCTGCACACGCAACGCTGCCGCACGCAACAGCTCCGTTGCGTGGCTGGCCGCCATTTTGCATTCTATTCTCGAAAACAAACAACATGTTCGATAGCAGTTCATCTGACGAAGAAGAAGCATTGCTTTTACTTTTATGTCGTAGTGCTCCTCGTAATTCTAGGGTATGGGTTCATGAGATAAACGAAAAAAGAGAACGACTTAGTGAATACCATAACCTATGCCGCGAACTTGAGTCGCACGAGAATCTTTTTTTCTGGTATTTTCACATATCAAGAGGTTCTTTAGAAAGAATTACATGATTTAGTGAGACCTCTAATAATAAAAAACGACACCAACTTCAGGAAAGCTATTGGAACTAGAGAAAGACTAGCAGTGTTTTTGAGGTTAGTAATATTATTTTCCGTAAGTAAAGAAATTCTTTTCATGAACAAGATAATCATTAAACAAATTGCTTACGGTTTTCAAGTCAAGGGACATAGAGTTTATAGGTAATATTATTAAGTCTTGATTATTTCTACTACCAGCCCATCGTATTCTTAAAAATAAATTAGTGGGCTGTTATCGGTTTCCAATTTCGCTAAATCATCAATGCGATGTTCGTGAGATATGGGTACATACTACAAACAAGTCGATGATTAAAATCCCAATTGTTATCACACCATTTCACGCAACAAACAAACAAAACAAAGTGGTCCGCACAGGCTGGAGTTGTAAATAAACACAAAAGAGCTGCGCGTGACACGCGCAGCACCGAGCTGTGCGTGTCCGAACATATTCAGTTTGCCGTCTCCTATGGAACGCCGTGAAATACAACGTCATCAATGCACGCAGCGACGCGACGTTGCCGCTCCGCTCTGCGTGTGCGTGCACGCAGTACGCAGCCTGTTTGTCTCGAGGGAGCTGCAATGCGTGCGTTGCGGGTGACGTGCACGCGCACGCACACGTCACGCAAGCGGTGTGACATCTACTATGGAGATTCATACATTACAACGCGTACGCGCACGTGCACGTCGACGCTTACGTGCTGCGCACGCAACCAATGTGAATCGGCCTTAAATCTATCGTACTAACGGTCGAAAACGTTACGTGATTACCGTAGTGGTAAAATTAGGTCGCTTACCTTTGCATACATGTATTTGACTGCATAGTCAAATTGTATGGTCCAAATAGGCGACTTTAACTCAGTCATGTTCCAGTCGAATGGCTGTAATGGAACCAATGCCTACAATTTGCATCTTAATCGTATCATAACTATAACATCTTCCCTTGCAACCTATGGGATCGGATTACTAGACTTTTCGGATATCGGATACCCATTCCAGATATGAGTTTCCCTAGGCCTTATAAATACGGTCTTATATGAGTTTAACGAGGCCCCTCGACAGTGGAATCGTGGCGCAATTCACATAGGTAATACATAACATAATTATCTGTTTTGTATTCGACCACTGATTCGCAATCGTATCCATGTCGTGACGTTAATGTACCTCGTTAGAACTATGCTATTATATATAATATACATATGCTATACATCAAAGTATTTATGTGTGTAGATAAGGGTTGAAAATGCCGCTAGTATACGACCGTGTACCTACACGTGTCTACAATTACGCGTGTAGCCACAACAGGTATCGATAATATGTATAAGTAGCATACAGAAAAACATTAAACATAAATTTAACCATTTTTATAACTGCGTGACTAATAAGTATGTTATGTTTGGAATAAGTCAGGGGCCGATTTTTGAGTGTCGAACGCTCGACTTTTCACTCTACATCTGTCAAAACATCATAGTTTTTTGAAAGATCTCGAGTGTAAAGTCGAGCGTTCGACACTCAAAAATCGGCCCCCAAGACTCACTTTGGGTCGGTGAGCCATAGTAGTAGTTAGTTTTTGATAATTATAATTAACTAAGAAATAGGTACGATCTAGATGTTACCAAAGCAAGAGTGTCTAGATTATTACTGAACCGATTGGCAAAACTGAATTTAGTTTTGATAAGTATTTGATCCCTTCCCTTCACACGAGAAAGAAGCTGAACCAATGAGGGCTATTCGCCACTAAAGGCGCTAGTGTGATGTGAGATGTGAGGTCTCCGAATGTACAAAATGTCACTGTTTGTGGGTGCACTACGCGGGTTAAAAATTTAAATCTAATTAGAATAATATGGTGACTATAATGAATTACCCGTGATTGATTATGGCAAATATGAGTTACTTAAGGATGATTCACGCTAGACCGTTCCGTGTCCGAGACGGCCCGACACGGCCCGTCTTGTAGTACAAAAAATACGGCCATCGCGCGTCCGTCGATTTCTTGTACTAGAAAACGGGCCGGCCCGGACACGGAACGGTCTACCGTGAATCATCCTTTACGGGGTAATTAATTTCAGTGCTTTGAGACAATTTTATCTTCCGTAAATTTGTTTCCGCCTTTTTTTCGAACAAAACGGAACTGCGCTACAATACGGGATGTTCGATATTTTTACGGTACGGTTGTACTGTATTAAAATTAAATACGATTACGACGTAAACTTTGTGTTCACGCCCATAATACCCTATACCCAACAAACTTTGACAGCCGGACCTTACTCGACTAGTGACGCCAATTGGTGAGCACACAAACGGTATCCCTCATTGCTTTAAGTATCTTGGGCCTGTCGCCACTTCATACTTACCACCACTACAAGGCCGGCTTTTTTTTAAATAAAAATAATACAACCACGTGCATTACAAAAAAGAGGAATATCGGTGTTTAAAGGAAGTCGTAAAAATGTCGGTACTTAACTTGCGAATGCCCGGATTTGCGAGCAAAGACGGTATCGGGCGGTCTTCAGTTCAAGACGGTGATTTCCCAGGATTTACGCGCTCGTATTTCAATCGATTATTTTCTTAGATTTATTCAAACGTTTACATGCATAAAAGCGTTTGAATTACTTTGAAGGTAATAAATAAGTGCAATGTTAATTTCGAAACGTATTGTCGTTTTATTTACTTCATCTTTACTTCTATAAATAAGGAACAATCAATAGTAGGTATCCCCTTTGTCAATGTCGTCGCTTTCCTACTTACTTTTATTTTTTACTTCGTCAGAGTATTTTTACGTTTCCATTTGGAAATGGTCAGAGAAAGATGCGAATATTTATTTGTAAAGCTTATATTTCTATTTTTGTCACGAATAAAAGGATTTCATTTTACAGTGGGTTGATCAAACGCAAGTACCTATAATATATAACCCGCAGCGCGGCGGCAGCGGCGGAGTCTGGTCGGCAGATTATCCTCTTTCACGAGATGAATTTTCCTCCTCACCTCTTTAACGGAGATTTTCTGAAATACATTTTTCATGCCGCTTTATATTTCGATTCAAACTTTCCTGCTGCAGTGACTTAATAAAAAACAGTCGTCGGTTACCAAATTAATTAAAGCATAAACAAACCGCGGCCACTGCATTTTATTTTTACGTCACATTCGTTTACCAGCTGTACTTTGAAACAGAACAAAAGGTAATTTATTTGTACAATCCAGGCGGAATATTACAGGAGCTCGGCATCTGGCCGCTGACATTTTGCAAATGGTAGTATCAAAATATCGTTGAAACGCTTTGTGCGATGTCCCCGTGCCTCACAATGCGAATACCCCGGTGAACGTTTCAGCTACAATATTATAACCATTGTAGAACGGAATGGACCTGTAAAAGCTACAATGTTTTAATCTACAAAGAATCGCCGGGAGCACGGTTTCAATCTTCGATATCGATACGCTTTTGTTCTAAGGTAAAAGCATCTGACGCTGCCTGTAGCAAGTTGCTGGATACTCGTATAAATTACAGCGCAGGGGGGAATAAACACCTCTCGAAGTAGCGAACTCCTAAAGGATACTGCCGATAGACAGGTTAACTCCGCAGAAACTTGTTCTCGAATTTGGGTGCTAAATACTTATTCAGGCGCCCAAAACACGTACACGTTTAGCAACTGCGGGCTGCATTGTCAGTTCATGACGCAGAGAACTAGTGCGTTTCTAATAAACATAATGTGATCAGTACAAAGTTTCTAATAATCCACTACTTAACATAAAGTATTCAGAAGAATGTTTGTAATAATCCACTGACATAATGCATTCGGAATAAAGACATTTTCTGTAACGATTCTATGTAATTGTGAAAGTATTTATAAAGCACCACCAATACTTCCAACGCAGTGTTCGTGCTGAGACAGCCGTCAAGCAAAAAAGGTGCTTTATAAATACTTTCACAATTACGTAGAAGCGTTTTGAGTTTTGGAGGCGCGGGACACGTTATCGTAGTTTATCGTCTCTACAGTCCTCACACGTACCTATATACGTAGTTGTGTGTAATGTCTCACGGCGCCACTCGACAGCTTCCGGGGACAAATCGGCCGCGCGCGGAAATGTGCGGCCGACGCCGCGCCCGCCAATCTGCGGCCTGTGATACAGGACTACCCGCAAATGCCCGCTTCACTCTTTTTCTGATTTCCTCTATAGTATTAACCAAACCATATTAGGCATAAAAACAAGAAAGAAAAAGTAACAATATCCTACAGATCTGTGACAAACTGCAACCCAGAAAAAACCGACCAAGTGCGAGTCGGACTCGCGCACGAAGGGTTCCGTCCAATTATCTATAAAAACGGCAAAAAATCACGTTTGTTGTATGAGAGCCCCCATAAATATTTATTTTATTCTGTTTTTTAGTATTTGTTGTTATAGCGGCAACAGAAAAATACATCATCTGTGAAAATTTCAACTACACTGTCTAACTATCACGGTTCATGAGATACAGCCTGGTGACAGACGGGCAGACAGACAGACAGACGGACAGCGGAGTCTTAGTAATAGGGTCCCGTTTTACCCTTTGGGTACGGAATCCTAAAAATGCTCAACTTGCTACATAGACCATCACTGTATAAACAATGAAGCAAAAAAAATTTATAGAAATTTACGTCCGATTAGTAATTATCTGTACTTAGATCAGGGGACCGATTTTTGAGTTTCGAACGATCGACTTTTCACTGGACATCTGTCAAAACCTCATAGTGTTTTGACAGATCTCGAGTGAAAAGACGAGCGCTCGACACTCAAAAATCGGCCCCCAGGGGGGCGATTTTTGAGTGTCGAACGCTCGACTTTTCGTTCAACATCTGTCAAAACATTATAGTTTTTTGACAGATCTCGAGTGAAAAGTCGAGCGTTCCATACTCAAAAATCGGCTCCCAGAACAGAAATGTCTCTTTCTCATCGAAGTGTTAGAAACTTAATATTAAGGCAACGACAGGAAACTCGAAAGCGCATTGACCTGTTGTGACGATTAAACTGTCATGGCGACCGGTAGTGGGCCGCCCGGTGCCGAGGGCACTCTGCAGCCGTCACTCGGCCCGGGCGGACGCACTCCCGTTGGCGATGTCCAATGCTATATTGTGTTTCTATTACTTACCTACCTCCTGCATCCGTCCGTAAGACTTACCCCAAGTGACCTAGACGTCACAAGTGGCGACGAGTTTATGGGTAAGTCGTCAATCTATTTGGAAAATGGAGGAGTGAAAGAATGGGAACCAGTTCCATGATAACGGAAATGCCGAATGTTACGTGCTACCAACACAGTGCAGTTAAAAATATTCTTGCATTTTACTTATTATTTACATTAATATTTTGGATATTTCATCAGTGGAATGGATGAAATGTATCAGAAGACAAAAAAATGGCCCTTTAATATATTGTATAAACGTTGTCATGTCTGATTATAAATTCAATTCCCATGCGTGCTCTATCACCTACAAATGACAATAATAAACCATAATCAATTAAGATCTCCTCAATCAAACTGAAAAACTAGTTTTGTGGAGCGATGTATTGTGATATGTCTTTACTTTGCCGGTGTTAATTAAAATATAATAATACCGATTTGGTTCAATCGTGGCCTATTTCTATTTTGTTATTTTGATTCCGTTAGTAAAATGTTTGATTAAATGGAGACGAAATTATTTCCATGACAAGGATGTATTGTTTTACTGTGCGGGTAGACACGTGAACTATGCATTAAATAACACTCCTAAGTCCTAATGGATCAAGTAGTAAGTCCGACTGGGCTGGTACTAAAATAAAGAAACAGCATACACCAAGTGGTATGGTATACGTACAATATATATTTAAGGTGAATTTGAGTAGTAGGTCTGTCTCCATAGACCGGTACTAACAATGAGTAGTAGGTCTGTATGCATAGACCGGTACTAACAATGAGAAGTAGGTCTAATATAGACCGGTACTAACAATGAGTGGTAAGTCTGTACAGACTGGTACCAACAAGAAGCGACAAAACGCTGACATGCCATATACCTTGTTTTGTTTTAGCATTAAGAAGAATGGCACAAAAACTATTCACGATATTTTTATCAGGCACGTTTAACGATGAAATAGTGTACTAGTCATCGGGTTTACTATTATAAAACGGTTTTATTTCATGCCAAAATTAATTAGTTTTCGTTATTCATAAATAAGAGAATACGGGTTGTATTATATATTTACTTAATACATTTTTAATTGGTAACGAAAATATTAATTTTGTTTCGCCGTTTCGGATCATTCATCTAAGTTGTACATTGTACAATAGAAACCCAAAAAAGCATAGTTTGTGAGATACCGGTTTGTTTTTAGAATGTTATTTCTAATATTCAACAACTGCTACTTGTCTGGATCTAGATCCTCCGTGCCAATTCAGTGTGTGTTTACAATCACCACTGTTATTTGCCTCTAACTTCTAATTATAAAATAAACAAGGTATAGCTTCCACACAAATTACAACGGTATTAATAAGTGGCAAAGAAAAGAACAGACCTGCTGAGAATCACAGGTAGTTTACTTATGCCACAGATCTGTCGAGAGAAATACAGAATTTCCGGGTTGATTACATCACCTGAGTGATATGACAATGTTTTATCAATAAATAAATGAATGAATGATTCTCATCTTTAAAGTTAATTGATGTCCACACCGGCCCGAACGTTAAAAAGTAACGTAAAGGAAAGTTAAGGAAATCAGAGTGCAATGTAACCTTATTGTTGTCTTCGGGTTACTCTATACCTAGGCACCAGGAAGTCTGCGTGACAACTACCGGTGTCCGAAATAAAGATTAAATAAATATGCTGCACTTGGTACTTTCTAATTTGGCTTTAGATTTCTTCATGTCACTATATTATATGTGACGACTATATATTATAAATAATAGCAATATTTGAATACGAATTTACAATAGCATTTATGATATTACTACAATTATACACACTACACTTATTTTATTATGTGTGTCTGTGTATGTCGTGCTTTCTTGCACTAATTAAGTATGTGAAATAACTAAATAAATTGTCAATATCGAATAATAATTGCCAAAATAAAAACGATAAATCTAAATATTAAATGTTAATTCTAAATATTTCATTTAATAATAAATATTTTACACTGTAATTGATGTACTATTACTTATTCTGTAGTTGTTGTGCAATACAATGTTATATTGTTATGAAATGAATAATGTCAATTATATTATATTCCCATACATCGACACAAGGAATACATATGACTGATTTTCAGCGGGTAGGCTTTCGTTAGGTCAGTTACCCGTAGATTTTTGCTGGAAGTACCGAACGATGCGGTATTACATAAGACTTCCAGTGAATTTGCTTTTTCCTGTAACTCAAAGTAAATAAAGGGAGAGCGTACCTATGAAATTAATTTGTACCTAATAAGGTGCCAGGTACCTACTTACGATACAAAATAGGGAAAAGTGGTAAAATAAATTAGTAGACTGAGACCCTAAGGGTCGGTCGGTACTAACAAACAAGAAGTAAGTTGTATGTTCAACTGGTACTTACAAACAAAAGAAATATATATTAGTAAACTTATGCGCCGAGCGTTGGTTGGTACTAAAAATAAAATTGTATTGGCTGCTCAGTCCAATAGTTCAAAACTTGCCTTTCAAGGAATTTTAATTTAAAAAAAATCTTAGAAAAGGTACTTGATGAAAATTAACAAAGTCGTGTCTGAAACTGGATATGTTAGTTAAAGGCATAAATGTATGTAAGTTCCCGAATTGACAAAAGTATTTGAACGCTCTCACAATCTTTTCAAGAGTCATGCTCGCATGTTTTGTCACTGTATTGCGTATATAATATAGTATATTTTCGATGTGGACTGCTCCATGCCGGAACGATTGGTCAAGTTCTAGCTAGGGTTGAGCACCAAAGTGCAGGTACATATTATTTATGTTACTGATGATTTATATGGGCTAGGGACTGGAATACTTTAGTATATCGAACTCTAGTATACCAGGGGGATATTAGCAACAATAAAAATAAAACAAATTTAATCCTGTTCAGTTTATTGCACATTTAATATGAAATATAAGACGGATGTGCCTAACTAAACTGAAGCACATGCAAATAATTTAAATAAAACCACGTAAAATGAACTGGAAATACAAAACATGTGAGTTAATACAGTAATAATAGTAATTTTCCTGGAGTTTCTTAGCCTGAGCCTGGGGTCCGTATCATTTGGTTCCTGACTCCAAGATCTGGCGTCAGGCAATGTGGTAACAAGGATTATTGCTTACAAAAATGCACGAATCAGGAATAAATGTTAAAAACTATAACTACAGAATAATTGGTTATCGTAGTACCTGGAGAGTCATGATGTAGAGTCACGATGTAGAGTCATGATGTAGAGTCATGATGTAGAGTCATGATGTAGTCATGATGTAGAGTCATGATGTAGAGTCATGATGTAGAGTCATGATGTAGAGTCATTATGTAGAGTCATTATGTAGAGTCATGATGTAGACTCAAGATGTAGAGTCAAGATGTAGAGCGGGTTTGGTATAGTAATTAGTAAATGCAAGGTGTTTCCTGCCTAACAAAACCAATGTTGACAACTAGAACACGGCAATCATAGTCTGCCGTTAGAGCGTTATATCTCAGCTGTTTACGAGTCGTCAAGTTGCCGTTTGCCTGTTACTTATCATCGTAGGCACGATGAGTGTCACTAACAATTATTACTAGAGTCACTAAAAATTCCGGATGACATTTTATGTGCGCGACAGCCGGGTCAGCCGAAATGCCAAGAATGTCAGGAAATTAGCATTTTATGTAGGTACTCGGAAATTTCATCATGTTCCTGCTCTAATGAGGTGTCTCTTTAGGGTTGGTTGAGAACCAAATAGCGATACCTATGTTGGTTATTTTGGAACAGTAAATGCAACTCAAGGCGTTGTAACTCGGAAAGGAATGATGTCGATACCGAGATATGGATGCCTAGATTAAGATCAAAATCCTTAAAACAAAGCCCCTGAACGGGATTGGTAATTTGAAGGGTTGTATTGTTTACAACGTACTGGAGACAGTACAATATTATAATTATGTCCTAGATAATCTTGGGTTCCGATCCTACCTACCTACTAAATTTAGGCAGGAAAAGTAATTGGGAAAATTACGCACAGGACTCTTAACTTGGGATGCAGAACGATAAAATCAATGTAGAATTACAAAATATGGTAAAGTTTAGTTATTTGCCATGTTTTTTGGTAACTGTACCCGATGAGTTATGGCTCATCACATTTAAATGGGTGTTTAGTCATTACCACTCAGGATGCGTGTACTGGGTGAGTACAGCAAATGGCAGCTGTATTGCCTTCTCGAAGATGTCACGGTTCGAAATAAATGCCATACGATAAATTAATGAAGAATGCGTCTTGGAATATTACTTTCATAAAAACCGGAATTGTTTCCAATATTAAGTGGTGTAGGTACCCCTACACCTATCTTTTAAAAATAAAGCTTTCCATTCATTTGGAAAAACAATAAACCATTATACCTGCCAAATAAATGAAAAAATGAAAATGAAAAATGTTTATTGTGTCTTTTACATGTTTAGATACATAAGGTTGGAATCCCCTTTTAAGCATAAAGTAAGCTTGTGTCAGGAAATTCCGCTCTTCCATAAATACAAGAGGTTTGACAAAATAAAATAAAATATAAAAACCGGAATAGAAATCATACAATCTTAAAATCTTATATTAATACATTAATTATAATATTCTGCTGATTTTAATTATTAAAACTTGGACTTGGTGTGTGTGAGTGTGTGTGTGTGTGTGTGTGTGTGTGTGTGTGTGTGTGTGTGTGTGTGTGTGTGTGTGTGTGTGTGTGTGTGTGTGTGTGTGTGTGTGTGTGTGTGTGTGTGTGTGTGTGTGTGTGTGTGTGTGTGTGTGTGTGTGTGTGTGTGTGTGTGTGTAGTGTGTTTGAACGCGGGCGTCTGTAAGTGTATATTTAAACATTTTGTAATAGGTTCTCAATCTCATTATACGTTTTAGTTTTTAGCCAATTCGTTACTTTTATTTTACATTCATTCAAATAACACAAGTTATGTTGAAAGATACTTTAGAATTATGTTCAAATGCAAATAAAACTAAAGTTCTAATAAAACTATAATGGTATATTAAAAAGTAAATAAAATAAAAATCAGTTTAATTATATTTTCAAGTAAAATAAATCATAACAAACAAAACGCGATATTTATGTATAATAATGCGCAAATAAATTATATTGCGCGAGTATCAGATAAAATCTTTTCAATGAGAACAATCTAAAAGTAAATACTTATATTGAGACTTTAAGTTTAATAACTACTTGGAGAGCTTCTTGCGGTGTGTCGTCTTTTCAGATGCCTGATTTTCCGAAGCGCTGGTAGATTCATCTAGTCAAAAGGTATTTTGGTATTAAACGCGATCAACTTAAACTAATTATGTTACAATAAAATAAAAACTGCCAATTCACTCATATATTTAAATATCAGAATGACCGAGCAGTTAAAATTATAAATTTTTATTCCCTTTCTTAAAAATTGTAGTGTCTCAGAGCACGAGTCATTTATCAATATGAATGACCGTCATAGACCCTTTTCGAAATCTGGTACCTCAAATAATGTATTTAATTGGTTATTAATAGCCATCAATTAGCTCAATATTAAAAAAAAGAGAAAAAAAAGGGACTGGAAACAAGGATAAGACGTTGCCGGGGTATAATGCTTGATGACGATGCTGGCTATCTTATAGTCAGTCAATGGGTTCGGTGTTTTGAACCAAGAAGTCTCTGTAAATAAGTATTGTACAGTAATTCATTTAAGTCATGCAATATTTACAATATTCAATGAAACCACTGAAGCTGTAGAGTGAATTAACCTGATTATTATGTAACTATACAAATAAACTCGATAATTTTGTAAATTACCATGATGTTGATTGTGATAATCGGCGCATAACGATACGAACGATAGTTAACAGATTTTAAAGAATGTTTCTAAAAATATGGTCGAGCCTTTATATTCTGTCTGTAAAGAAATGTGATTTATAATTATACAATTCGTGTGGATAATACTTATGTGTCATATTTAAAAGTTGATAACATGTTACTCTTAATCTTGGTGTATATTAATCTAATGTTGGTGTATACTTATAAGCTAGGTTATATGCATCGATTTGTGTTTCAAATAATGACATATTTAATTAATATTAAACTTGTCGGAAAGGAAGAGATGTGACGATTAAACTGTCATGGCGACCGGTAGTGGGCCGCCCGGTGCCGAGGGCACTCTGCAGCCGTCACTCGGCCCGGGCGGACGCACTCCCGTTGGCGATGTCCAATGCTATATTGTGTTTCTATTACTTACCTACCTCCTGCATCCGTCCGTAAGACTTACCCCAAGTGACCTAGACGTCACACCTGTGATAATTTCATTAGACAACTACGTCGGGGCGTGAGCTGCCCGAGGCCAGTATACATGTCGCAGCCGGATTGTATAATCCGCCGGTTTACATTACGGCTAGCCGTTTTACAAAACAGAGCCATTTTGTAATACGGCGGTTTAACGATTAGTCAGATCGTCATTACGATACGTTCTACAACATGACAGCTTACGTTTAGTTTAGCTGCATGGTTAGGAAATGTACCAAGAGTCTTCGTTAGGTACGACGACGAGCGGAGCGAGGAGGAGTGTTCGTTAGAACTGCGACCCTACAGCGCGCGAGCCGAGCGAGCGAAGCAAGCGTGCCGCGGCAGCGGCCGGCGAAGCGCCAGAACCGAATATTTATTAATAACTTCATCAATTGAACAAAAAAATGACAAAGTGGCGACTAACGAACCGCTGTTTTACATTACGGCTAGGCGAATTGAATCCGGCGGACTTGTGGGAGCGGAGCTGTATTCAGTATCGTTGATCCGCCGTTATTGCCGGCTAGCCGTTATGTAAAACGGCTAGTAGTTATGTAAAACACATTCCGGCGGATTTTCGTTCACCCGTATTCAATCTGACTAATCGTTGACCCGCCATAACACGAAACGACTCTGTTTTGTAAAACGGCTAGCCGTAATGTAATACGGCGGATTACGCAATTTGCCTGCGACATACATAATGACATTGTTTAAGGGTTGAATTCGACATGTCTTAGTAACTGAGCGGCTTTCGGATTTCTTTTTAAAACCATGTCGGTGGCACAAGCTGACATCCCAAAGCATTTTATTACATTTCAGCAAAAAGACATTACCTACACTCCTCTACCTCTAACACAAAGGGAGCCTACACTGTATTCAATTAAACTGCACCTAACGAAGTCAAACTAATGTAGCACAATGAGTTCTCGTAATGTCATTTTTAAAGGACTGTGTACAAAGGTTTTACCAGTGCAATCGTTCTTATCCAGTTTCGCGGAGGTACCTTTATTAAGAGGAGGGGTAATAGGGCAAGCTCTCTTCATACAAACTTTGTGCAGGATTTACTTCGTTTGTGTTTGCATTAAAGTTATGATTTTTGGTCAGTATGCTTATTTTTCTGAAAGCTATTTCGTGATGTATTTTTTTTTATTATTTTTTTTTTTATTTTTTAAGTTTGATTTTTTTTTAAATATTTGAAAATTTTCACATCACGATCTTCGCATATCTAATATTTACAACCAAAAAAAATATTATATTTGTCAGTACCAAAACCGACGAATAAAACGTGCACAAAGTTTGTATGGGGAAGGCCTTGCCCTACCCTGCGCCTTAATTGCAGTTCCGTCTGACTCAATTACGGCTCACGGCTGGGACTAGTGTTGAACAGTAAAGTATCGCTATTACCTACTTGGCAGTGTATCTTGAATTCTTTAGTCACCTTCTATTCGAGAACGATGTTTGTGCTAAATTTCTGAATTTAGGAGACCATGAGGACGATGTGCGATCTACATCTCAATTAAAATGCAAGGAAAAACATTCACGTCGGATTTTTTTTTATAAATACATAGGTTTTTTTTGTCAAGAAACGATATCTGTACGAGGCTATTTATTATCCCTTTAACGTCAAAAATATTACTGGTACTATGGTAAGGACTTTAATATTTATTCTATTCTAGCGCTGAGTTTACGTAGCTACTTACTTATATGTTCAATTAGGTACCAGTGGCGGAGCGTCCATACAACTCGATTTCCACCGGCTTGCCTAATTTTCAACCAGTCCACTTATTTTAGTATGAATCATGAAGAATAAAAAGGCAAATTATTTCCGGCTTCCCTAAGAATATTTTTGACGCGCCGCCACTGTTAGGTACGCATAGCATCTTCCATTGCCCTTACTAAAAAAAATTAATAAATTATTCAAAACAAATCAAAAAACAGAAACATCACTAGCGCAGGCCGGGAAGTCGCGTATTTTGACTATTTAAATATCCGCATTGAACTGTCGAGATCCACAACTCCTCCGCCAATTACTCACTTTGTGCCAGCGCCGTTACTACGTTCTTTCACTTTAATACATTTTAATATTTAGGCTAAATAAAAAAAAGAAACATCACTAGTGCAGGCCGGGAAGTCGCGGATTTATTTCCGCATGAACTGCCGAGATCCACCACTCCTCCGCCAATTACTCACTTTGTGCCCGCGCCCTGCTTACTGCGTTCTTTCACTTCGCCTTTGCTTAGTGTTAACTTGAGATAAAAGTGGAGGAACTTCTTTGTAAACTTAATGTCTGACGGCTGTTAAAGGCTTTTGCTGCACTGCCTGGAATATTTTACTAATTACAGGGTTAAAGGGGAGCTTTCGTTTCTTCGACTACAAATTTTGTTGCAGCCCCAAGATTCTCCAAGCTACAAAGTATGTCTCAAGAATGTATCATGGAAAAGCAAACTTTGGTAGAATTTCCATTGATTACTCAGAGTTTAGATAATGGTTAGTTGTATCAAACTGGTAGTAAATAAGTTTGCGAAGTTTTAAGTTCGCATAATGTAACTGGTGGACAACTACGGAACCCTAGGAACCCTATATTGCGCGTGGCACGACACGCACTTGGCCGGTTTTTGATTATATTTCCAAATGAATCCGCGCGCATAATAAATTGTATTTTTGCCATTAGTCCTCAAACATCTCTATCCTCCTATCCTAAGACCCAGAGTATGTGAATTTATAACTGTCCGTTTCATGCGTAGAAAGAGGATCTATAGAAGGAGGGTTAGCGAATCACACACAGGGACGGAGATAATGTGACAGTTTCTTCTGGGGTTACCACAAAAAGAATAATCTCCCCATTTTTACTGACAAGTAGGTTTTTAATTATTGAGAATCTTCAAAATAAACTCTTAGTAAATATTAGCGGACAAACACAAAACATCCGATGTCCTCCCAATTACGATATAAAAATGTTTACTAATTTAATACCTACATTATAGTTAACAAAATCACGATTTGATTAAAACGTCTTAGTTATTCAGCCATTATAATAAATAAATTCACAGTAGTATTCTAATCACGTCACGATTCAATTTTTAATCTGTTATTTTTATCGTTCGAGCCGGTCTGGTATACCCTATATTATGGGTAACATATTTTTTTATACTCTGGCCACTGGTTCATCGATGACATTTCGGTGACAACGGCCGGTGACAAATAATCGGTTCCTTATACGCGATGAGGGACAGGAGATATATCATTTTTTCTCGCTCCCACGTGTGTTATTGTCTATGCTTACATCTCCTTCACACACCTTTGTATGTGTGTATCACCAGCTCCATCTTATACTTGCTTCATGGTACATGGTAGTTTTCACTTAGTACATTTGCCGCAATCCTCGACTAACTTACCTGTGCTTCGCTCTGATTGGCTAAAATGCTACTAGTTACAAGAATCATCCATTATGCAGCAGGGCGCTACAGTCTCCGGGTCTAGTTTTGCGTTTTTAAGAATGACTCAAATATCTCTTCTCCGACCTCTTTGCTTCATCAACAAAAAAACAATAAGTATGTCAAAATTGTCAATAATCAGTTATGTCAAGAAAATAAGATTTTCTGTTTAAAATTTGAAATAAAATTGTAGCTTGAGTTTTATTGTGAATATTGTGTGTTTGTGAACATTTTATAAATTGTTTGGATGTAGTGCTAAAGGACATGATAGTGTCAGGCATCCGAAGAAGATGTTGAAGATAGAGCGAAGTGGCGAAGATTAGTGCGGAAAGCTGACCCCACCACCATGTGGGATTAATAGCTAGGATGGGAGAGAGTTTCTTATGTGTTTAGTCTTTGTTAAATAAATAATTCTACCAATGTTGCGTATTTATATTTTACTTATCAGATCTGTCACTGAAACAAATGTGTCTGTGGGTGCGTCCGTGTATGCATGTGTGTGTGTGTGTATGAATACGTATAGGTGTGTAGTGTAGGTGATGCGTGCGTGTGTGCGTAAGTATGTTTGTGTGCGTTAGTGTAATAGTCCGCTTGATGGTCATTTTTTGGAACTGCGCAAGAGATGGCGGCGCGGCAACCATAAAGCTTTATATTATTATTGGGGAACCGGACTTGCCTTTTAAGCCTTTTTAGCCTTTTAGCCTTTTTAGCTTTTTACTTTTTTTTCGTGTAAGTTTAAATCAATATAAACCATAAAGCTTGACTGATAACTCTATTCTTAGTATATATTCAAGTTCAAAACTAACTTTTGAAATTGAACTAATTTTTGCAGGCGTTTTCTGATGGCGCTGTATAGGGCCTGCTTACCTGTACATAATGTTTATTCCTATGTAAAATAAGAAATACAGTTTTGACGAAAAAAATCTACAAGAACCCAAAACGTCATTAAGATCTAGAAAAACTGTAATTTATGTTATCTGCATGCATTTAGCTGGGATTTATCGCTAAATCTCGGTAATGCGGATCCTACGGTCGCCCGGTTTCTTTCACTAGGTAGGTATATACTTACTATTAATCTTCCTTAATGTCCACGGAACGTGTGCAATGCTAATTTAATTTAAATACCAGTTTGGATAAAATGTTTACAGCTAGACTGGATGGTAATTATACTCTAGGTAAGATGAGTGTAGCTGTTTTAACCCTTCTTCTTTCTTCGAAGATAAAAAAATGGTGGGATATGCGCTGTTTACAATACCTACTCCAAGGCTATTTATAAAAAATCGTTGACAATAGTAGATTACCTATGTGACAAGTATCTAAAATAAGCCATATTAGGTACCACGAGATGGTTTTCACTGCGTTAGGGAAAATTGTTCGAGTGGTAATATGGCTTCCTTTTACACCAGTGTCTACTTTTCACGTTAGTCGATTGCGAGAAAATAAATAAGACAAAAATTATTCACCCGCAATGAATAATAAATACACATACATAAACTCACGCCCGCTTTCCCAAAAGGGGTAGGTAGGTTACAATGAGAATTTATAACGATATGATTTTTTTAAACTGCTATGACGCAGATACATACTTAGTACTAGAAAAAAGCACAAAAAGCACCTAATGGTTTAAAGAGTTACGTAAATTAGTTGAATAGTGTACGTACCCTAGGCGTTCCCGCCGGCGGGGACGTCCACCGCGTGGTCGCGACAACACAGACCCAGAGAGTCCCTATTCGTCCCGGTACCGCCGCATAATACCAGATACAGTCATTTCGACCCAGGTCGGGCCTAGCTGAGTTTCTTACTGGACTCTTCTCAGCTAGGCTAGGTTAAGTGAACCAGTGACAAAACTCACAGTAGCTCGATTCCACTGACACACCTTAGATTCAGTTGAAATTGAAACCGCTCAAACAATATATGGAGCGCAAACTCTTACTCTAAGAGATTCCAGTGTTCAAACCGCCAACGTGGTCGTGTTGGAGGTTTCCCCTATTCGTTTCAAAGCTCTCCAGTCTCCTGAAAAAATGTACTCGCCTTTTGCTCTTGGCACTAAAAATGTTAATTAACCGTGCGGCATCGACATCGCACCTCAAGATTTATGGATACAAATCGATTCAAATGAATAATACGGAATATTTTCTCCAAAATCTGTATATTTCGGTGATGGAATACGCAATTGATCATATAAAGTATTGTGAGGTTGAGCGCTCGTCTCGGAAAATAGCGGTAGACGGGAGGCGAGACGGCGCGACAGCCTCTTGAAGCCGTGAGCATCCCGACAACGCTCGCACCCAGCCGAACTTGACATGGAAATTGCAAATTTTCGGAGATAACTGTGGTACTTTGTAGGTAAATATACCTTATAGGCTGTTTTGTTTAAATATTAGTTAAGTGTTATGTATTTTTGTGTTGTTTTGTAATAAAGAAAGTCATCTGTTTTGTTTAAATAATATACAAAAGTTATTTTTTTTAACTTAAACTGTCGTGAGTCATATTATAATTATAAAGTCTGACTAACTACATACTATAATTAAGACTTTTTTCTGAGTTTCAGACTGTGTTATGATGTACTTTATCGTAAAATGTATCGTTATTATGATATCGTAAAATTGAAAACACTGTCTTATTTATACATTTTATAATCTATCAAGCGAGATTATAAACTGTGGAAATATTGTAAACCATAACATACTGCTTACGATTTAACATCGACTCGACTTGGAGAAAAACCCTCTTGAGAAAAATGCCCCTCAGTGCCCCTTCATCGACTTGCTGGTGGAAAGTACAAAACAAACAATTTTCGGTTTACAATCATTCGAAAGTTTACAATCTCGCTTGTTAGATTATAAACTAACGAAGTATACATTTATACGGTGACATATTACAAATACCTACCTATTTATGAAAGTGTATCTCGTTAACCTTTGAATATTGTGAGTGTATTTCCTTTTTTATGGCAATAACCTCTTTAATTAATTCATTCGTCCAATCAAGGATAACCACTGAACTGACTGAACACTCAATAAACTTGATTCCTAAATTGTTACATATTTTTTTCCGTTAAAACTAGTTCAAGTCTATTTGTATCATGAAAATAACCCAATAATAAAAAGAAAGATTATGTGTTACAATTGTATGAAACTCACGCATAATTATAATGTCGCGATTGTCGCGTGAGGCACGCAGCCATCCTGCAAGCAAAGATTAATTCTGTGTACGACTTCGTTAAAGGCTCCTAAAGTTGTAACTCAAACAAAGAATTCATTAGTGAAGTTTCTAAGTACGTGTTTATTTCACGCGCTAGGTAGATTATTCTTGAGGCTCATAATCATAAAGTTTGTTAGGGCGCGTTTGTCAACAGCCCTGCTAGCACGACATGTTATTTAGTCATGTTTTATGGCCAAAAAGTCACATAAAACATGACCATAAAACCTCGTAATGTCACGCACGAGGCACGTCACTGCGATTCCGAACCGGCACGTCACTGTATTTTGCACAGATTCATCTGTCAATATATAACCAAAGTCCCAGAAAATTCCAGTGTTTAAACCGCCCGCGTGGTCGTGTCGGAGGCTTCCCCTGGATTTTCCCCAGGCCACTCTCCAACCGCGCTCTCCTATCGGTTTATTGGGCCCAGCCTAGAAAGCCATAGCCAGGTAAAACAAAAATTCTTCAGTTTTAAGTATGAAGGTGCTGGGACGCTGCCAACCGCTCAGCGAAAAGCTTCGGGCTTTGCAAACACACGGTCAAGTCGGTCAAGGCTAGGTCGAACTCTTTCATACATGATATATAGGTAACACCAACACTGCAGTTGAATCGATATTGCACTCTTTGACTTGCCAATTAATGTTCTGAAGCCCGAAATTGAGTTTGAGTTTTGCTACGGTAATGGTTCCTCCATTACCTACCGTACTACACGTACACTGGGGATTACTAACTTAACTTACTTACTTACCACTCGGCTTACAAAGGTTTCCCACTAGTCCCAGATCAAACAAAACATGCACCAGAAGTGGTTAGACCGAATTGACTCATAAGGGATCGTCCTAATACACACGCGACTACGCGATGATCGCGTGATCGCGCGACTTCAACTTAGAATATTTACAAATACAAATACAAATACAAATACAAATATATTTATTCTGCATAAAATGTGGTACAATAGATGGCAACATTGTTAAAGAAGAAAACTGCACATTTTACCAGCAACTGGCATTAGGGTGGTCCAAGATTGTATGGGGGAAAAAAAATGTCGTTTTATTCTTGCTCCACAAGTCTTATCCTGTTCCTGTATTAGCAAAAAGAACATATACCAAAATTTTGCTTTCTAGAGCAACGTTTAGAGGTCGCGACAATTTGCAAGTTAAATATATATGAACTCGCCAAGCACCTACATTGGTAAATTTTTAAAACTATCTCAAATGCGATCTTTCCTGTTACTTTGTGTCTTATTTATTATAACTGCTTGTGTAGTTCTAGGCAGGATTTTTTTTGTTTCAATTGGCGTAAAAATGTAGCTATTCGGTAGTCATAGTCTTATTGACACATCGACAGCATTGGCGCACGTAAATAATAGGACGCTAGAATATTTAAAAAATAGTTTAAAAATGCATCGACATAAGTTCCGTGTTTATGAAGGCTTAAAGAGTATAGTGAAATTTAAAAACAACAGCCATAAAATAAATATGGCGGAATAATCTTACATAAATCGACTCAGTTGCAAACTAAGCTAAAATTGTGTCGTGGGTACTAGATGACGTTATATATACATAAAGATATGTCTAAAAAAATTAATAAATAAAAATATAGAATACAACCTTGACCAAGGAAGGAATATTAGTGCCTATCATACAAAATAAATGTCTTTATCAGAATGTGAATCCAAAAACATCGGCGGCGTAGGCGGGGAGTCCGTAAAATTAACAACTTTTCTTGAAGTGCAGATTAACCCTTTATAGGGCAAGAGCCGAAATCGGTCGCTCGAGCGACCGTTAATCCATAAGACTCAAATTTGCTAGTGTTCACATATTATTATAACCTATTCAAAACCTTATGACTTATTGGATAGATAGTGAATGAACTTCGGTCTCTATAGCGACCGATCATATGTCAACCAAACGCAAAGAATTTTTGAACGCATCCAACTGGCGGTCTCGGTAGCGACCAATGAACGCGCCGGTAAAAAAAAAAGCTGCGATGACGGCCGGTCTGTTTACAAAATCGAATATACCGTATTTAAGTGAAAAAGTAATGATAAAAGGTATGTAATATGCTAATTTATAATGTTTGCTATGATTTAGTGTATATATTTTTTGGGTTGCAATAAAATCTTAAGTATATTGTGGGTTCGAATATCTTTAGTGAGAAAAATATAACCTAAGTTCAAATTTTACATCTTTTTATTACATTCCGTATTTTGATGAAATTATACAAGATATTGGTTTGATAATTTACGAAAGGAAAGCTAAATAAGTGCATTTTAACATCACATTAACAAATATTCAGTGAAAGTTTCAGCTAAGATAATTTTACGTCACAAAATTCGAATATGGCAGATTTTTGTACAACTTTTGTTCATATTTCTCATGTACTTTTCAGATGCCTCCAAAAACGAAGTGTGAATTGGAGCAATTTGAAGAGTCTGTCTGGGAGAATATTTTTAAAGGGATCACAGACGAGCAGGCCGAAAATTCCGACATTGGGGGCGATTGAGACGCTGACGATCATATGCCTGTCCCGTCCACACCAGTGGTCAGGGCCAGTTCTCACATGAGGGTTCATCTTGCAGTCATAAGGAAGAGGAATCTGAAAATGTAGGACATAGCAGGGGCAGGGCATCTCAATTTCATCAGCTTCAATTTATAACTGTTGTGATTATTCTTCTGTTGTGTTTTAGATTTTACAAAGTCTATTTGAATGTAATTTTTTGTATGTAAGATTGACAAGTTGTTTAGTTTTCAGTATATTTTGATGTAAGATTAACCAGTAGCCTGCTGTGGTAGCCTGGTGTAGGTGTAAGACAAAACCTAAAATTAACTGAAAATTTAGTGCTAGGTCTAGAGAAAGTATTGCCTAAAATGTATTAATTCATAAGAATTGTAACTAAGACTTCCCTGAGAGAATGAAAGTCTAGTTAAGCTCCAAATAATATAATTAAATAATTATCTACACTCAAATAAATGAATCTAAATAATATTACCTTGTTTTATTAAATAAATGCCTAAAACACTTAATAACCAGAATGGGCAACGGTCATATGGTTGACCGCATTCATTATGTGCTAAATGCTCACCGGTCATATGGTTGACCGCATTCATTGTGTGCTAAATGCTCACCGGTCAAATGGATGACCGCAAGCATTTTGGTCTAGATGGTCTCTGGTCATATGGTTGACCACCGCTTTTCTCGCTTTTCCGAAGTTTTCCAGTAATTTTGAGAAATTATTTTTTTCGGCTGATCATAAGCTACAACATACCCAAAAATCATGAAGATTGGCCCAAAAAAAAGTCTTGCCCTATAAAGGGTTAAAGTGCGAAATTTAAAGCTGTCAATGACTGCTCAGATAGAGATATATATTGCCTTGCTAAAAAATACAATTATAACAAAAAGCGAAGAACAAAAGCGATATCTCACCTGAGCCGACGACTTACATAGAAAGATGCAAATAGTGACTTCTTTCTAATTATAACATTCCGTAAATGAAATAGGGAGATAAAGAAGGAAGTTTAATAATAAATAACAATAATGATTAGAATAATTTAATATCACTTCATCTTCAATTTACTCATAAGTTCCGTATAGAACTGCCGACGAAGAATGAGCGTTTTCTCTGAATATTTAAAAAATGTTAAAACAGTCGCGACCTCTAAATATTATCCGATTTGTCTCAAAATTGGCACAGAAGTGTTTGAAGTGCAATGGAATAAAGGGAGCCTTGTGGAGAAAACAAATTCAAAAAAAGTTATTTTTGGACCACCCTAACTGGCATGCAAAAATATAAAAAAATGGCGGAGATAAGTGGCATTGAAGTCCTATTTAATAATTACAATAAAATGTCATGAAATAATGTTAAATTACAATGTGAAGTCAAATTTACTACCTATGTCTAATTACAGAATAATGTCGCTTAAATTAATCAAAATAATATAAAATAATAGGTAAGCAAATTTTTAATTTCAATGTCAAAATCCATTATATCTAATTACAAAAAATGTCGTCACTTGTATTTAAAATAATCAAAATATTCGTTAATGGAGTAAAAACATTTATGTAAAAGCCAGTTTTTTAACTTATGTCTAAATAATCTAAGCGGCAAATCTTTTATATCATCTTGCAGACGATTGTAAATGCTAATCGACATGCAATACGCATTCTTACCATACAATCTTGTCTTTTTTGGAGGTATAACGAGACGATCTGGGTATCTAGTATTAAATTTACATGTATCTTTGTTCGTTTTAAATAATTCAGGATGCATTTTAACAAATAAACAAATTTCAAAAATATACATGCTTGGTACAGTCAAAATCTTTAAATCTATGAATAGAGGTCTACATGATGTCATGATATCTGCATTACAAATAGCTCTGATACATTGCTTCTGTGCTAATAGTGCTCGTTTGGCCTGACTTGAGTTGCCCCAAAGAAGAATGCCATATTTAAGTACTGAGTAAACATATCCATAATACGCTTGTATGGCAGTCTCCTTAGTACTAATTTTTACCAACCTCCACAAGGCATATGCGAATGAGTTCACCTTACTACATACTTTATTGATATGGTCATTCCAAGAAAATGCATCGTCCAAGCAAAGACCTAAAAATATTGTCTGACAAGATTCAGTCAAAATATGATCCCCAAAAGTAACAGTTAGACGGTGCTTAACGCCATTTTTATTTATAAACTGGATAAATGTAGTTTTTTGTAAATTAATAGTTAGGTTATTTTTCCGCATCCAAGTCACAATACTGATAATAGTCTCATTGATATCATTATTATATGTTTTTGCATCTCGACACGGTATGACGATTGATAGGTCATCCGCAAAAAGTGTACAGTCAAAGTTTGTTGCATTTGGTAGGTCGTTAACGTACAGCAAGAAAAGCAGTAAAAGCAGCATTTACTAGTAAAAGTCGCGAATTCGCGCGATAATCGCGTAGTCGCGGTTGTTTTAGGACGATCCCTTTAGGACACCTATTCGAGTTCAATATATTCGCGAATTTCACTCGCGCGATCGCGCAATCATCGCAACCTTCCCTTACACTGTCATCAGGTAGGAGTAAATGCACATTATATCCTATTGTGCAATTTCAGCATGAGGCTGCAACTGCATAAATATTGTAAACTCGTGACCTTATTTGATCTCACGGTAAGCAATATAAAGCCTACTCATCCTAACGTGTCCTATCATGTAGACAAACTCTTTTTTAAGACCTCAATCATTATCACACTTTTCCCTAGGATTACAATACTTTGTGAGTTTCTTTAAGTATACAACAACATTTTAATCCTAGTGAGTAAATAATCCCAGAGAGAAGGGTGATAATTATTAATGTCGTCAAGGAGAGTTTGTTTACATGATAGAAATAGAACACGTAAGGATGAATATACTGTAAATCAGAATACATAATAAAATGATGCAGTAAGCCTACTCGGTTTAGTAAGATGGCTGTTCCGCTCCGCAGGTCTTTCTCAGCTATTCACCCGCTGGGACTGCGTATCGCAGGATGGTACTAAATAAAGAAGTCTGTATTTATCCTCACTCCTCGGTAACATCCGGAGAAACTGGAATTACACTGTAACATTTCTGCGAATATTGCGAATTGTGGGTACTTAAATATCTACAGTCTGATGTGAACTCGTAGAACGGAAAACATCCGGGGACGGGTGAAATACTGCGCCTCCACCAAAAGACCAAAAATCCAGCTAATCAGCTACCAGCGAAACGTACGGTACGGTACGTAGTAAGTAGAAGTTTCTTCCGAAGGGTTATGATGACTAGCCGACACTCCTGAAATTTTAGATTCATTTTAATTGGTTATTTTTGGTAACTTTCTACTACTTCTACTATTCTTAACAATGTTACCTAGTACATTTCAGTCAACGGCAACGCTAGAAATTTATTTAACTACTTTACTAAAATTATGAAGTACTGTAAGGTTTTGGAACTGTTATACCAAAATTGTATGGCAAGCTTTTAATGTAAGCCAAGCCATCCAGACAGAACTGAGATGGAAGGTAAGTGACCTGTTAGAATTCGATAACCTCGTTCCGACATTGCTCCGAGTCCGGAGCGACGACCCGACGACCGGCGACTTGCGACCGACCTGTGCTCACGTTCACTAAGATAACTATTCAAGTAGTAACAGAATAACCAGTATAAATCTCACTTAAGATTACAAGTAATTTTTAATAATATAGATCAAATTATACTAGATATTAACTCATAGGTGAACACTAAATGTTTCGTGATTTGATTGGCTAAGGCTGCGGGCATCGACTGAGCTATATTCTGCAAGGTACCAATGAGATTAGTGTCACACTGGGAGGTTACGTGTTGACGTGTCACCGAAATACATAATTCGCCGTGGAGGAAAATGTTGATTAGATTCGGCGATGAAAACAATAACTAATTGCATGATGCAGGATCCTCGAAAAGAATATACCTAGTTATTTTTTTCGGTATATTGATTTTGACTTTGATTTGAATGATTACGTGACTTTAAAATCGCATTGACAAAAAAGTGACTAATAAAACAATATCTGGGCGACCGAGCCTCGCTCGGCGTTTTCCCGGGCATGAAACCTAGCTAGATCGATAGCTCGTCCCGAAAACCCCCACATACCAAATTTCATCAAATCAAAATCGTTAGAGCCGATTCCGAGATCCCCGTAATAAATAAATAAATATATATACAAGAATTGCTCGTTTAAAGATATAGGATAATATGATCAGCAACGTGCTAATTTGGCGTAATTAGAGGAAATGGATTAAGGGAGGAAGCATCATGCCGGTGGAGGTATCGCCATTTTTCTCGTTTCTCTTTCAATGCTTTGAGCTCCTGACATCTTCTCTTTGGTCAGATCTATAAACGCACGTCTCCGTCTTCCCCTGTCTCTGTTTTTCTCTATCTTTCGTTCGATTATGATTATATGTCATGTTCAACACCAACACATGCAGCGGAAATTTGTATTTTTTTCTATAATTATCAGACCCTCACAAAATTTCACGATAATCTATTTATTGAGAAACTCTATGATGGTCGCGCGATAGCGTGATAGACGCCAAGATAAAGTACCTATCTGTCACTTTCTGTAGGCCTAGCACGTGTTGCGCTCGAGAGTATGTTGGCGTAACTCGAATTATCCGTCACTTTCTAACAGCGCCAATCAGAAGAAGACGTGTAGCTCGAGATGAATCGAGATACTCTCGAGCGCAACATGTGCT
The DNA here is from genome assembly GCA_951800055.1 of Cenopis cana. NCBI lineage: Eukaryota > Metazoa > Arthropoda > Insecta > Lepidoptera > Tortricidae > Cenopis > Cenopis cana. Next base: position 7,078,102 of record OX637476.1, on the reverse strand, counting down.
ACGGGCGCTGATTTCACTCGATAGAGAGTGACAGATGCTTTACGGGGCCTGTATAGGAAAATCGCGGTACGTACATCCACACTGACATACAAAAAGCCATTATTGCCCAAGCTTATTGGAGATGCTTAATTCGCTTTCGCTTCGTCAATTATCGATAACTACGGTCGATTCTACCTACAGCATTATGCGAATAGAAAATTAACGGGTACCAAATGCCTTTTCAAATAACCTTTATCCAAATAACTTTATCGCAAACCTCTTCAGTAAATCCCCAACGAGTTCAAACTCAACATCAGATAATACAATACAGCTCCAGATTTAAAGTCGATTATACCCAAAATAATATCGGCGACCGACCGACCCAGATTATCTCGTAGAATTAGGAAAATATATGTTTTGTGTTGACGTAGATATTTATGTTTCTGGGGGCAGGTAAGGGTCTCCATTCAGCGATAAATAATTTTTTCATTTCTCATACTCTGAAAGTGGGTCATTGTTCATCTAAGTAGCGTGCTGAAAATGGTCCATTTCTGCTCTAGAGCAGAAAAGTATTAAAAAAAATTGTATGGTGAATCGGAGTTAAATTGGGCAACGGCACTAACCTGTACAGCCACATAGTACAGATTCTACAGAGATCCTATAATTGTTCAAATGCCTGACTGCTTACCATAAACAACCTCCTTAATTTGTTTTTTTTTTTTGCCACAGTCGAAAGTAATAACAATAGTTTGTGGCAGATAAAAAAAGGGAAATTATGACAAGGACAACAAATCATATGTCTCTCTCTGTCGCCCTTATATAAAGTTGTATATGACCATCTCGTTCAGTAGGTCTTATTATTTGATGTCGAGTCTAATTAGTCTGAGCGTAAGCCGATTTTTTTTTTTAATAAATGTAATAAAATGGTCCATACACAAACACCATTAACGTCTGTCAACAGTTCCCGCCAAAATGTTTTTTTCACTGATTCAGAAAATGTTTGTGCATATTGTTATTGAATTTAACAACGATTAACGATTCCCGGTCAGGGCATTTATTTGTGTGATGAACACGTATAATTGTTGTGGGTGTTTTCTATGTATTCAAGTAGATATGCATTTATCCATGTATGTATATCGTCGCGTTAGTACAAGCTTTGCTTGGTTTGGGTCAAGGTCGATTTTAGTGTAAGTTTGTCCACAAATATTTATTTATTTTTAAATATTTTACTTTCCTCGTATTCGAAATGAAAAGCAGAGTGTTTAACTCGGGTGAAACCACCCATTTCAGCCTCGAACTATTGGCGCTCTCACTTCGTTCGAGCGCCAAAATATCTCGGCAGAAATGGGTGGCTTCCAGCCCTTGGTTAACAATCTACTATAATTAATATCCAATCCGTTTAAGTTCGCTTCGCTTTAGCAAGTATTGGTTGCCCTTTATGCGGAATCGAGAGAGTCGTTTCCAATTAGTTTCTTGTTGAATTAATCCATCCTTCTCCTTCTCGTGGTAGTGTGATAAAACGCTCTTGAAAAACTATCGACCGATATCACTTCTGAGCCACGTGTATAAACTGTTCTCAAGAGTTATCTCAAATCGTCTTGCTCGGAGATTTGACGACTTCCAACCTCCGGAGCAGGCTGGGTTTCGAAAAGGCTACAGCACCGTGGACCACATTCACACGTTGCGGCAGATTATACAGAAGACCGAGGAGTATAATCGCCCTCTCTGTCTTGCGTTTGTGGACTACGAAAAAGCCTTCGACTCCATCGAAACCTGGGCTGTCCTTGAGTCCCTTCAGCGATGCCAAGTCGATTGGCGATACATCGAGGTGTTGAAATGTTTGTATAGAGCCGCTACGATGACCGTCCAAATCCAGGACGTCCAGACAAGACCAATCCCATTACAGCGTGGAGTGAGACAGGGAGATGTTATTTCTCCGAAACTGTTCACTAATGCACTGGAGGACGTCTTCAAAACGCTGGACTGGAGCGGACGTGGCATCAATATAAACGGCGAGTACATTTCACACCTTCGATTCGCAGACGACATTGTTATTATGGCTGAGTCGCTGGAGGACTTGACGGAGATGCTGCAGAGCCTAGGCGTTTCTTCCAGACGGGTGGGTCTGGGAATGAACTTGGATAAGACTAAAGTCATGTTCAACTCATTCGTGGACCCACTGCCTGTTACCGTCGAAAATGTTGGCATCGAGGTTGTTCTGGAGTACACTTACCTAGGACAGATCATCCAGCTAGGTAGAAACAACTTCGACAAGGAGGCTGACAGAAGGATACGGTTGGGCTGGGCAGCATATGGGAAGCTTCGTCACATCTTCGAGTCGCCACTGCCCCAGTGCCTCAAGTCGAAAGTCTTCGACCAGTGCGTCCTTCCGGTCCTCACTTACGGGGCCGAGACGTGGACACTTACAAAAGGCCTCATCCACAAGTTCCAAGTCGCTCAGCGAGCTATGGAGAGAGCTATGCTCGGGGTTTCTCTGAGGGACAGAATCCGGAATCAGGATATCCGATACATTAGAGTTTCATTGTGTTTAATGTTTCTTTCAGTAAGACGTTATAAGTTGCGCCTAGATTGCCATTTATTGTGAAATATAAAGCCGCTGCCGCTGGTATAGGTATATTATCCTATCCTCCCCTCCCGCGATTGGAATCTGTTGCATAAAAACTTTGTAAGTACCTACACAAACTTCGTTGCTATTAGAGCATGTAGGTAAGAAGGATTATACAGAGAGGTTGCTCTATTAACTAGCCTGCTAATTAGGCGCTTCAAAAGTGCCCGATCACCGAAAATAGTCACGTTTTCCAATTACTAGACCAAACACACTTGAAATGTACTAATAGTACTTGTACTATTACTTATTGTGTGCTAATAGTACTTACCATTTTTTGCGGAATCATTTCACTTTATTTACTAGTATCAATTAATTTTGATTTTGGACAACAAAAAACATACGGAAAACTTCCCGGTGCTCGACACCTTTGTGTCCTCGTGACATAAGATAAGATGGTCCGTGTCGAGCATAGGGACGTTTACCTTAACATACTTATCAAAACTCTCACGTTCCATATCGTCTTATGATATCGATCAAAATTAAATCTAAAACTACTTAAGGGGAGGTATCCCCAACACAAATGTCCCGCTCTAACACGCGTGAGTTTACAATTAACCATCCCGCTCTCTACGCAAGCTCTGCGCGCAGTTTTGTAAATATTTAGCTATAGTCATTAAGCCAAACATTTTATCAAAGCAAACCCTGCGAATTTGTCTATAACTATTTACGATCTTTAATTGAGTACAAAAATTATATGTTAAATATCAGTAATGTAGCCGTAGGATTGAAAAAACATTCCAAAAAGAGGTAGCTTCGCGATTTTTTTCTATCGAGTGAAATTCATCAGGTCATGTAACTGACTGCGATTTTGACTAGACAAGATCCTTATGTAACACATATATTTTTTTTAGATTTTAAGACACTATATTATATGTCTCAGATGGTTTATAAAAACTCAAAAGTGGTAATACACGGCCTTAAATACCCATTTATGCTAAACCTAACCGCTTATACTTTTTTGTATCAATCCAAATTGATTATCAATATTACATAATCATGAAACTTTTGATGAACACTGACATAAACGTAATTGAATACCAAACCAAATTAACCAAATTAATATCTCGTAAAAGCTGGCATTCCCCGTTCATTGACCTCATATGATATTGAACACAGATATAAATATGACGGTTAACATTCACAGGCGCGTAAACATTTCCTACTACGAGTACGTCTACGCACCCCCGAGGGGTGAAACGGGTGAAAATAGTCATAAAACAGAGACAATTCTGTGCATGTTTCTCACAAATTCTAATATCGTAAAAGCATACAATTTAAAAGGGAACTTAACTTGAAGTAAATAAAGTTCGATTTCCAAATGACCCCATAGAGAAGATAGGAGAAATTGTTGTGTCTACAGTTTTTTCCTATTCTTCGCAGGCTTGACAATCTATGGCGCGAGTAAAGGTAGCCTCGGGCGTTTGAAAACTCATGAAATATTCAAGTGCTGCCGGCCATATCTAGAGTAGATCCATACCTGACAATAGTGCAAAATTCTGTGTATTTTCTATCGTGTGGTTTATACTATTACAAACCTCCAGTTAATAGTACTTATGTATGCAAATTACCCAAATACATGTATGTACCTATACTGTCAAACCACCTTAAAAAAATCAAAAATTTATAAAGTAACCTGAAATTCCTATTTATTTATGTATTTAAGCCGTTATTACTGATACTAAATAAAAATAATATAATATATGCAATTTAAAGTTCTTATTGTATTTAACACATCGGATTTCCCGGATTAGTGGTATTTCCCGCTTGTCTTGACCAATTTGCTCGCCCAATTTCTTTTATGTTGTCTGTCCCTCTTTACCTACTTGTCGGCCTCTGTTTCTTTTACCTCTTCGTGGTTGCCACTGTGTAATAATTTGTGTCAATTTTTTTTGAAATAGGTAGGTAGGTTAATTACCCCATAAATCTTGAAACCAAAATCTTCTGTCTGTAATTAATAGCGTAGAAGGAAATTTAAAAGATAACATTTTATAGGTACCTTACCTAATCCCTATAAAGTTTTCACTCCATTATTTTCAACGAATCGTCGCAGACACATTGAAATGCAAAAAAGTGAGAAAACGACATTACAATGCAATATGAATGTTTTATTCATTCCATTCATTTTAACTGCATGCATACGAAATGAGAAAATATCTTGTTTTCTAGGAGCTTTTCTCATCGTCGTTTGATTGTTTTATAAAATGATATTTTTGGCAACTCGTAACAAAATCACCTTAGCAAGTTTGCGTTAGATAAGGCTGCCTGGTAGATAATGCTTCGTCGCATTAAGTGCATCCTTTAAACATTCAATATTCGCAATATAGTTAAATGTAGATCATAAAATAACAATTAAAAGGGTAACATTATTAGTGTCGTTCAAAATAACAGCATTCAGCAAGTAAAACTAACATGACTAAAACGAGACTATAAAGATTGAATAACGCTCTCGTGCTAGAAATGTTTACTCTTAATAAAACCAGAGTAATAATGCAATCTCAGCCCTCGGGAGATAGCGCAGAAATATTGCCTTCATATCTGCCCCGTAAATTGACGGAAATATGTTGTTGATCCTTCGCACAGGATAAACTAAGTAATACATATTTCATCAATTTCACTTTCATAAACGAATGCGTGTGTCATATAACCACATTTTATGGCTGAAGAAATAATCGATGACAGAAATTTGTTACATACAATAACGATAACAAAGGGCGTTAAATTGATAAACAACATAAAAGTGATCCAATGTGGCGAGTCAGAGGAACAGAGTGCTTTGTCACCCTGCTTAACTATCGATCGACAGCTAGGTGTATTTTTTCCGTCAGTGGAGAAAATCCTCATTGAATGCTGCCGGTCCGTATTGCCTGACACAACTAATAATATATGAAAACTTGAAAACACATCGTCGCATATTTCTGGCGGATGTTACGCCGACTTTCTGACTTGGCGGGGCGGGATCGATATCTCAGATTTTGTTATTTTGCGTGCTGATGTCGAACAGTTTTCTTACTTGACGGGATATTGTCAGTATTATACTTGCGCAGTAATATATTGCGCGGAAGCCGGGCAATACTGCATTCGTACGAGTATCGCTCCGCTTCCGAGCATCCCGTGCCAGTCGAGAGGAAGCATTAGTTTACTCGTAAATGTAAAGAAGTGATGCTGACTCGACTAAACAGTTGACAGTCGCTATAGAATCATTCGTTAGGAGGAGAGGTAGGGCAAGCTCTCTCCATACAAACTTTGTGCAGGATTTTCTTCGTTAGTGTTTGCATTAAAGTTATGATTTTTGGTCAGTATGCTTATTTTTCTGTTAGCTATTTCGTGATGTATTTTTTTTTCATTATATTATTTTTAAACTTTTTAATTTTTAATTTTTTTGAAATATTTGAAAATTTCCACATCACTTTCTTCGCATATCTAATATTTACACCTAAAAAAAATATTACATTCGTTAGTGCCAAAACCTACGAATAAAACGTCCACAGAGTTTGTATGGAGAATGCCTTGCCCACCCCTGCGCCTTAAACAATCCCGATACCCTGAAAATGCGATGGGTGTCAGTAGAACAAAGTCAGTAAGCCAATCAGTTGCACCGAGCACAAAGCGAACACTGTCAGGCAGAAACAGTGAGTGACAAATAAACGATCCCACTGCCGGAGCCCGTACCGCCTCCAATAGCAATTAAGTGGCATCGATGCGTAAGCCGCTGTACCTACAGTGACGTATATTTTATTCACAGCAATTTCCGCTGCTTTACCAATGGCAGGCGAGGGTAAATAAGGCTGGATGTAAATCATGTCATTAGAGGCGCTGTGATCGACCCGCCCGGGTCTAATTGAAAATAAATCTCATTAGAGGAAGCGGCATTTTGCAACCGTACTAATTTTTATTCATTAGACAGATGTCGCTTTAAATTGCGGTATAATTTAATAGTATGCGCATTAAAAATGTTGGATGTTGGTAGATCTTTATTATCTTTAATATTCTCGTTCGACTCAATTTTCCCCGTTACCACATTTTCTCGTGTGCGTTTTGTTCTGCCCTGCGCCGAGAATCTATTGGCATCTTGTGGATATCTGACCCTGAACCCCTGAAGAAAGATTTTTAGGTCTATATAAGATAAAAAGTTAAGAGTAATAAAAAAGGAACCGAGGAAAAGGAGGAAGGAAAGGAAAAAAATACCTAATAGAGATATTTTTATATATTTGAGATGAAATACTTTTATTTTCTCTACTAGGTACTATGATTTTCTCATCAGAGTTGATGATTTCCTTAAACACTAATATTTTTAATGTTCTAATAAAATGTGGGAATTGAATGAAACATTACATAAAGCCTAAGTTAGAATACCTTCAGATACTACTTACGTACCTAGTTACTTGATATACAGATATGTACTTATATGGATATAAACGGGAAACTTGATATTAAGGCGCTATAACGAGAAATTTAGAAACATTGAAACGCTGTCCTGCCCAGACTAGCAAAAAATAGGGGCTGATTTTCAGATATATGATTCTTGACTATATGATTGTGGTACCGACAATAGCCGAAACACGATTGCTTAAAATTTTCTCAATAGAAAAAAAAACCAAAGTCGAGTCCATATTTTCCTTTTTTTACTCAACCTACTAAAACAACGCATTATTAATTAAAAGACACGATTAAGTTAATTTGATGGTATTTTACCTCATCTAAACTCTGTCAAGAGGAAATTTAATAAACCTGCACACAGCCAGATATTAAACGAGATTTATCTAAAAAAGCCATTCCCGGAGAGTGTTGCATGAGTTGCATCCCGTTTTGTCGTGAGCGAAAAACATAAGGGCGTCTCTTTCAATCGATATATCGCCTTAAAGAACTAATAGTTCAACGCTAGGAGACACAATGGCCTACAAAGACACAGAACGATAAAGGCTTGGAAACCAATTTAGTGCCCTAGTAAGTAATGCACACAAAATCAAGTTGGGCGGTCTGCTGCAAGACAAAGCAGATGCAAGCGAACAAAGGGAGAGTGCATCGCTGTTTGGCCTGACTCAGACTTGCCAGCTCCATAGTCATCTCACTGAATACTAATGAAAAGAGCCTCAATTAATCGATTCTGTTAGTGGCATAAATTCATAATGGGCGGCTTGGAACACTTTGGGAAATTAAACCGATCCCTATGTTATAAAATGTACAAGTAATTTTAAGGTACCTACAAAGAAGTTCAATTAATGTACGAATATGTAATTGGACTGCAAGTGGTAGCCGGAAGATAAATCAAATCATTTCTCTTTGTTTTAAACTGAGTTGACCACGTTTAAAGTCCCGATTTGGTACTATTATTGATGTTAACGTGTTGGTTATGATTCAAGATCTTATTTCTTATTTAGTTGGATATGATTTCGTGACACGGCAGTTCCTATTTCATTGTTTACTATTACCTACTGTATTTTGTGTGTTGGTGTCACGAATAAAGCTCTGATTATGATTATGATTATATATTAAGACTACTTCAAGAATACTTATTTTTAAATCAGGGGTTTCTGGTAACGTATATAAGTCTCGGAAAATTGCATTTAAAAGAGAAAAGCTTTCCTTGTTAAAGGTTAACCTTTTATCAATTGTATTGTAATTGGTAGGTACGGTAGAGTACCTAGTTAAAACTATACTAATGCAAATAAATTTGTACGTTTAACAGGCTGTATGAAACCGTAACATTATATTATCCCGTATTTGTTGAATTACCTATCCATGTTTGTACGAACGAGTATTATGTACCTATTTAATAACATTTCCAATAATTGCCTAATAGCATCCACGTAAACGAAAACATTTTAGAGCGTATGCCCTGGAAATAAGATCCATATTAGCTTAAATAAAAACCCGTTGAGCTACGGGGTAAGAATGGGATTTGCGGTACGCACGCCACGTATTAATATTTAACATAAACGGGGAACTCGTAATGAACCTCCGATAGCCGGATATCGTGGGAGCCTTCACCTGGCTTGCATTAGCGGCCTGCATATATTATGTCGACTTTCCTCAAAGGCCATTGCACTAAGTGGGTTTTCCGGCGGGGTACTTGTATTGTGAGTGGACCTGCTTAAACTTTTTGTTGTTACAGCGTAAGTCCAATAGGATAATGAAATAAACGCATAAAGACAAACAACACAACATTGTAATTGATTGCAGTGTAATTTAAAAAGAAAAATAAACGCATTTGTATTTGTAAATAAGATAATTCTCAGTGTTAACAAAAAAAATATATAACTAAAATTGGTCATGGTTAGCCTTGATTACAATGAGTATGAATATCCAATCGAACAGATATTTAGCGAGGCGAGAGATGGACAGGGTCGCACCATATTGGTTCCTTATTGTACTTGTTTGGTACGGAACACTAACAAAGACAGAAGTGCGTTAGAAAAGTAAGTACAAGATTGTACTTACAGGAAGCGATTGGCTGGACACACGCGCTCGGTATAAAGCGTAACCAAATGCATAAATCGAGTTAGTTATGTCTGAATTCAGGCTCTTAGTGTTATAGGTAATTAAAAAAAAAATAGCAGTCCTAACAGGACTTTTTTTCCATTTGGTCTCTAAATAATTGCAAGTGACGTTCTTGTACTGCACGGCGAGACCTGGATTTTATTCTTTCCCGTATTTTAAGAATAAATACGTGGCGTACCTATTTCTCCGTAGACAAGACTACTTACTTATACCTAACGAAGTATTGGTGACGATAAACTTGCCGAATTCAAATTATTCTGCCTTTATCACCCACTCTGGCATTTACATTTTATTTATTTATTTCCAACCTCTTCTATTTAAGATTTCAGCGCTCGCGAACAAGAAAAATGTTGCCATAACGGAGACTACTCGTAGAGCCGAGCGACGGCTCGAATACAAATACAGGGACAAGTTGCATATTTCCATATTAAGCAAGCATTTTGTCTGGCGCTCAGGAAACTCCTTGGTACAGTCGACTTCGAAAAGATGTATCCATTTTTCCACCGTATTACTGCGCCATAAGGTAAAAACAATATGGCTAAATCCTTTTGTAATGGGCAGTAACTCCACTGATATACTTACAAGCTGCGTACTCTTCATTATCGGAGATGTAAAAGCATGCATGGGGTGTACTTATGTTTTAGTTTTAATTTGATATACGTTAAATATTTTGTTAGGAAACACTTTTTTATTTTATTTTGTTATAAATGGGATTGATATTTTAGTAGCAAACTTTTTGATTGGTGAATGGGCAAATGATACGTGAGTGCGCAGTCTGTTTGAGTTAATATAGGTACTGCCCCTATCTAATTGACAAGCTTTATAAACTTGCAATGTTTATTCGCATGTGACTCGAGTTGTTCAAAATTTGCAAACCATTTTCAATTATCTATACTTGCTGAGATCTGTTGAAGCCGAATTTGACATATTAGGTAGTAATGTAAATTTCATAACAGTATGGAATATAGGTACCATCAAATTGATCACATTATAACGACGGCAGGTGATTAAATTCTGGACAGAAACGTATCTGTAAACTGGACCTATTACTTATTCTGTGACGGGACTTAATTGCGTATAATTTAATATGATTACATTTGATTAAAGAGGTTAATTACACGCGATAAATTCCCTTTTAAACTAATAACAATATATCTTGCAAGTTTAAATTAATAGGGATATATCACAAATAAGTTTCTGTCTACATCTGTTTGTTACTTGCACTAAGTAGGGCTTAAAGCAGCGTAGCGGATTGTACAATGTACAACCCTTTTAAGCCCTTAGGGAATGTAGTTGTATAATGTACAACTAACACATACATGTTACATTTCAGTGCAGACAAATGAACGGCGCGCATCCGCCGACCACCTGCCGTCGAGCTTTCACAAGCTTTTATGGCCTTTCTACGAGTATTTATCTTGATTCTTGATGCTTCATTTTTAAATGCAACACTATTTTTGGATTATGCGTATATTTGGTTACAGGGAATACATATACCTAGTGAAGTAACTAGTAGTAGTAGTAAAACTCTTTATTGTACAAAAAAGTAATTAACGGATATAATTTAACCTGCTATCCAGCTCAGGGTGCGTACTGGATATTGCTACGAATAAACATAACCTTTCATTACAAAAAGATACACAATCAAACCTAGACTTTAGATTGAGCCGCAATGAATTCCAAGAAAAGTTATGAACCAATCAAAAAGTTTGCTAAACCAACGGAGTGCCAGCGAATATCTCTTTGCATTGAGTATTGAGATAGGCAACCGAAGATCAAATATGACGATAGATCACGTCCGGAATTGAATTTTCCATATCAGCTGTTCCTCTCAGATAGTTTTTCATTCTGTTTAGAATTCAGTTGTTCAGTTCAAGTGAATCTAATTTTAAAGGTAGGTATACTGTTCGATTGATACTTACTGCTTACATTTTCAACAATGTTAAATATTTAAGGATTAAATATTTAGGAAATTCCGTTGCTGAATTCAGATAAGCACTCCGAATATTGAAAGCGTTGAGATTATGTAATATTTTCGGGCTTGCGTAATTAAGACCTAACATACGTTTGTTAATTAGTGGTAAAACTTGTAGGTACGAGTAGTTCAAGCAATCACGACTTATGGAATGGCTAGCTTTATTTTACAACAAAATGCTGGCAAAACGCGTTTGCGTAGTTTAAAGCCTTTTATATGACAGAATTTATATGAACACATAACACTTGACCTAGTAACAAGAATTTGAATTTAACCCCCATCGTATCGGCCATTTTTCGTATAAAATAAAATTATATTAGGTACAATCATGTGTATTTATTAAGTGTATTTCCTAGTTGAGTAGAAAAATAATATTTAAAATATCGGTAATGTAGCCATAATATAGAAAAAAACATCCCAAAAGGGGTAACTTTGCGATTTTTTCTATCTAGTAAATTCGTTAGGTCTTGTAACTGAATGCGATTTTGTACTAGACATTAGACAAGATCCTTACTAATACATACCTTATAGATGGTCTTAAAAAACTCTAAAGTGCGATAACTTACAAAATAAAAACACAGAACGACAATCAACCGTTTTCCCAACCCAACTATGTTTGACCAAGTTCTGTGTTATTTTCGCGATTCGCATGGTTTTATGCGATGGAAGTTTTTACGAGAATAAAACAGCTTAATCCAGAACGAGGTTGGATGTAAATCGGGTTATTGTCGCGTTCGCAATCAGCATGGCGGCGTCACCAACGATATACAAAAATAATGAACTTTACAAATCATATTAAATTAAATAACCACACAAGGTGGACTGATGACCACGAGGTGCGGTGCGGGTGGCGCAGGACCGGTTATTGTGGCACTCTTTAATAGGTATACGTCCAACAGTGGATATTTCTTGACTGATATGTTGATGATAACATATCTAAACCCCGATCGGGCCCCGTGTTGTGTCGGGTTACAAGTTACACTAGCGCCACTCTCTTTCTTCCCATGGGTATCATAAGAGTCGGCAATGTTACACACCGATGGACTAGTCTATTAACCTAACACTGCATTATGTCAATTTTTTCCATATTTAAATCTAAAATTGCTATTCCTCGCTGTATCGCAATGCTGATACGTTGTGCGAGGATGTCGCCAGTTCTTCGGCCACCAACATCCTCGGTACCATGCCTCAAAGGCCTGTTTTAGATTTAAGTTATCTTTAATATTATTTAAGTTACTGTTGTATTCTTGTAAATAAATGATAAAAAACAAATTGCTACGACTAGCAATACTGTATTCTGCAGCAGCACCGTAACATACTCGTAGGCTCAACTTAGACTGCCAATACGTAGTCCATACTGTTCCCTGTCGTTGGGTCCAACGGTGTAATTGAAAGTAAATCTAATGACCATCAGGCACAACCGAAGCTGGCAGTTGCACTGTGCCCGAAGTTTTAAATAAAATCCTGCAGAATACGTTTCAAAGTGTCATTTTTTCCTATCTTCTAATCTTATTTCAGTATCGGACGCTCCGATATCCGAATGTCAGGTCAACTAATTTAATTTCTGTGCCATTTCGTACCTTGTCACAGTAAACAAATTATATGAAAGCTGCTAGAGATCTCATATTAATGTGAGAGTTTCCATATAAAAACGGGTGTGGTGAGGGACAATCTAAGAGACGAGCAACACGTTTTAACAATGTGTACGAGGTACAAGAATGCTTTCCGAAGCATCGTTAAAAGTTACTGTCGTATCTAAAGATTTAACATGAAAAGAAAAAAATACAAATAAGTACTTACATAGTTTTGTAGATAAGATTATTGAGGAATGTTCCCTAGGTTTTAAAAAAAGTGCGACAACTGTTAGTACAGTGTAGTGTTTGGGTGCAGAATAGTTTTGTTTTCTTTGGTCTTCAATCCATGTAACTTGATAAGGAACGTGTTTAGGTTGCTTTTAGTAACTGTTCGTCACAACAAAATAGTTCCTATGCCAACCTTAGCCGCAGAATTTTTCTCATGTGCGGAAAGTAACGTAATTTTCTTCAAAGCAACTGAAACTAATATGAGAGGTGTGCCAACAAAAAGACGGCTAGTCGCTATTGTGAGGACAGACAGCTAGCTTCGTCTGGCAGACATGGCAAGATTATTTGCTAACAGAAAACATCCTCGTCTGCACTCTGCTACTCGATAACGATATTTCCACTTACAGTGCAACCACGTTCGGAAGTTATTTTGTAATTCAAAAAATATTTTGTACTAAGTATGTTCTACGGGTACGCTGTCCTAGGTTTTAGAGAGTACCAATCTCGCGAAGAGTTAACTACGATTTAATTCCAAATATGTCAGCAAAATTGACAGAAACTACGACCAAAATCTACACTGAAAGTAAGTCGTCCCTATGCACCGTTGAAATGAATTGAAATGAAATTCGTTTTCAATAGATACGATAAATAACTACAAGGTAACAGAAAAACGGGTATCCTAACGGCCAGTTCGTTTATTTATGGTATCTACACCAGCTTCTGCGTGGGTTCACTCTCCAACTTTTATCAGATGTGCCAGTTCAGGTGAAACTTTTATTTTGTACGCGGTCGTAATAGTCCCGGCGTAAGAATTATTGGCCAAGTTTTGCAGAAAACTGAAAATTGCCTACTTATCTTTTGAAATAGAAAACATGTACTTATACAAATATTTATTCTCTTGTATGTTGTTGATAACCGAGTGCTGTAATAAAACGAATAAATAACACCTACACTTTCACTTGCTTGAATAAAAAGAAAGAAAGATGACATTTATTCGAGACAATTACAAAGAATAACATGAACCTATAAAACCGCATTTTGCCACGAATACCTATCAAGACACACCTATGTTTTTCAGAAAACAGTAAATATTTAATAAATACAGTCGTGGAGGTCGCAGCCATCAGCAATGAAGAATATGGCTCAAGAAGAAAAAAACAGGATGTTTTTTGAAGTGTTGGACTTTAGTTAGGCAAAGGCAGCGTCATTATGTTTAATTTAAAATAAGTATGATTATTTTTTTCTACTTTTGTTGATTTATTTCACATTGATTGCCTGATTCACCAAGTTAAAGAACATGAAATTCTGCGTCTAATAAGTAAGTAAGATTACTTAATAATTTGTTCAAGCGATATAGTAGAAAACTTTCATCAAATAACAAAGTTTTCTCCAATTTGGACCAAAGAGATTTTTTGATATTTACTTAGATCAATATACACAATATAAAAAAATCTTGTTCAGCATAGTTAGCAACCTTTTGCAACATAGCCCTTGGGCTTGAACCTTATTATCCCTGAACAACATGGTTTTACCAGAAACAGATCTACCGTCACTAACCTGATGGCATTTACGGAGTTCATATTTGGGCATATGGATCGCGCCATCCAGGTAGACGCTGTTTATACAGATTTCCGTAAAGCGTTTGACAGGGTCGACCATAAGCTCCTGCTAGATAAAATTGCCTACAACGGCATTAGAGGGAATTTGTTGCGATGGTTTCTGTCCTACGTTACCAAAAGAACCCAAAGAGTTGTCGTGAATGATTTCAGGTCGGACGTAGTGGTGGTCACCTCTGGAGTTCCGCAGGGCTCAATTCTAGGTCCCTTGCTGTTTAATATCTTTATCAACGACATAAACACATGTTTTCATAACACAAACTTCCTATTATACGCAGATGATCTGAAAATCTTTAACAAAATTACAAGTACAAACGACTGCGAGCTTCTCCAGGGTGACCTCGACCGCCTAACTGATTATTGCACTTTAAATAAACTACAATTAAGCATTCCGAAGTGTAACGTAATTAGCTTTACTAAAAATAAAAATAAAATCGATCATGACTACATGTTGTGTAATGAACGTCTACTGAGAGTCAATTTAATACGTGATCTTGGAATACTACTGGACTCTAAACTGCACTTGGACCAGCATGTAGATATGATCATCTCCAAGGGTTACAAAATGTATCACTTTGTCAGTAGGGCAGCAGCTGATTTCAAGAGATCCGGCACACTTATATACTTATATAAAAGTTTGGTCCGCTCCCAGCTTGAATACGCAAGCCAAATTTGGGATCCCTTATATCATAAATATATTGATGCCATAGACAAATTACAGTACAAGTTTTTAAAACATGTGAATTACAAGTACAACAGAAATAAAAAACTTCCATACAATAACTTACTGACTAAATATGGACTGCTGGCCCTAAGCAAAAGACGTGTTTTCCTACAAGCTATGTTTCTTCATAGACTTTGCCACAATAAATTTGACTGTTCGCAACTTGTCAATAAAATAAGTTACGTAATTCCTAGACGCTGCAGCCGGCGGGCGACGCGCGTCTACCAGCTGTTCGCGACGGCACAGTGCCGCACCAACGCTGGTAAACGCGCACCTCTGCGCCGACTGTTTCAAACCTACAATCAGAATTTCACCCATGTAGATATTTTCCATTTGCCCGCCGCTAATAGTAGAGGAGATCTAGCCTTAGGGGTCATAATAATTCCCAAGGAAGCGATGTTTGATTTTTTTAGTTCTTTGTGTGTATCTTTTTGACATACTAAAAATCTTCCAAAATCTGACCGCGCAAAATGCGTTTTTTGACCCCCCAAAAAAAAAATTTTGGATTATTTTTTTATTACTCAATGATGCTTAGTGCTACACAAAAACTTCGTATTAGAAATATGTTTAGCATACAATTATCTATAACTTTGCTTCTTATCACTTTATTGATAAATCTAATAGTTCACGAGAAAAATGCTTTACAACATTGCGTTTCTTGTTAAAAACCTGTTGGTTAAAAGGCTTACTAAAATTAAACTATACCTTATGCAGACGGCAAGACACTTTACCCTGTGATACTTGGGACCAATAAGAATGATTTCATCTGAGGAAATGAAAATTTCATCCACTGGATTTCAAGATGGCGGTCCTTTTCTAAAATGGGAGCTGCATTTTTTCAAAAGTGATTTGTTACAAAACGGCAGCTGCCATTTCATTAATACTGGTATCAATCGATTGGTACTGATACCATTAAATTAATTAAGAAAAATGTTATTTAAAAATTAAAGATGGCGGCAGACTATGAACAAAAATGTAAAATTTTCATTGTTTTTTTTTTCATTATATTAAAAATAACAACTAAATGTCCAATTATATCGTGACTTTATTTATTTAAATAAATTCTCGTAGTATTATCTACGAGATAAAACAAAAATTATGACAATCCGTCGATTACTTTCTAAACTATATGAATTAAAAACGGGCCTCGGCAACTGTATCACGGTAGATATGGAAACAAACTGCACTTGTAATGAAAATAAGACGCATTGTACAGTCGTAGTAGTGAAGAGACCGAACTTAGTGATTGTTTTCGATGCTATCTAATTTTCATCCGTCAGAAACCGAGATTACACCATTTCAAAATAATACATTTAAAGTATTCTACCAAGTTAAAGGGTGCACAGATTTAAAAATTAAATATGGCAATCGAAATATAAATACGCTATTTAACAGAAAAAACGCTTAGATTTTAAAACTTTTCTTCTGGAAATAAAATTAAAAAAACTTTTTTTTTCGTTTTGCAACTAACGACTTTTTATTTATTTATACCCTGTAAAAGCCCAGATTTTGTATATTTTGTTCAAACGATTTTTTTTAATGAGAGAAAACAGTTTTTTTTTATATTTATATTTATTACAAAATGCGATTTTTACATTGTATTTTGAATATAAAAGTAGTTTGTTGCGTAACAAAGATAAATAAAAGATTCCTGTTTAATGTTCCCCATTTTTATTATTTAAAAAAAGCATCAGGACCTAAATTATTATTTTTCAAATGCTAAGTAGCGTTTCCTCTTTCGATTGCCATATATTGAATTTCCAAATGTGTCCAGTCTTTCACTTAGTAGATTATTTTAAATATATTATTTTAAAGTGGCGTAATCTCGGTTTCTGGCGGATGAAAATTAGATAGCATCAAAAACAATCACTAAGTTCGGTCTCTTCACTACTACGACTGTACAACGTCTTATTTTCATTACAAAAAAGCAGTTTGTTTCCATATCTACCGTGATACAGTTGCCGAGGCCCGTTTGTAATTCATATAGTTTAGAAAGTAATCGACGGATTGTCATAATTTTTGTTTTATCTCGTAGATAATACTACGAGAATTTATTTAAATAAATAAAGTGACGATATAACTGGACATTTAGTTGTTATTTTTAATATAATGAAAAAAAGAACAATGAAAATTTTACATTTTTGTTAATAGTCTGCCGCCATCTTTAATTTTTAAATAACATTTTTCTTATTTTGATTAGTGGTGTCAGTACCAATCGATTGATACCAGTATTAATAAAATGGCAGCTGCCGTTTTGTAACAAATCACTTTTGAAAAAATGCAGCTTCCATTTTAGAAAAGGACCGCCATCTTGAAATCCAGTGGATGAAATTTTCATTTCCTCAGATGAAATCATTCTTATTGGTCCCAAGTATCACAGGGTAAAGTGTCTTGCCGTCTGCATAAGGTATAGTTTAATTTTAGTAAGCCTTTTAACCAACAGGTTTTTAACAAGAAACGCAATGTTGTAAAACATTTTTCTCGTGAACTATTAGATTTATCAATAAAGTGATAAGCAGCAAAGTTATAGATAATTGTATGCTAAACATATTTCTAATACGAAGTTTTTCTGTAGCACTAAGCATTATTGAGTAATAAAAAAATAATCCAAAATTTTTTTTTTGGTTGGTCAAAAAACGCATTTTGCGCGGTCAGATTTTGGAAGATTTTTAGTATGTCAAAAAGATACACACAAAGAACTAAAAAAATCAAACATCGCTTCCTTGGGAATTATTATGACCCTCCCATACATTGATATCGTAGAACTCCTCTACTATAAGTTTAGAAAAGTTATTTTAGAAACCTTGTAAAGCATTTAAAGATATATAATAGTTTTCCTAAGTTTAAGCTTGCTAAAGATCTTTATAAAAACACTGTGTTAACACGAAGATTTTTATAAGAGAAGCATCACTGTTTATTAAACTAAATTATTAAGTTAAGCTTTTACTACGGTCACGAGTTTTATTTCGGACCCACTTAAAGTGACAGACCTGTCAAACTGTATAGAAAATCGAAGAAAAATTTTGCGAAATGGGTCACAAATTAGAGCGCGTGACCGTACCTAATTCAATTAAGTTTAATGTACAACAGTCCGAAGTTAGACAACCGATAATTGTTTCACTGTACTTTGTGGATAATGTCGTTGATTGTACATAGAGTAACTCCTGTAGTAACATCGACTGTAATATATTATGTACAATTGTTTGTTATCCCTAAAAATAAAAATAAAAAATAAAAATAAAAACCTCTACTGACTGGCGTATAAATTGCTAAAGCGAATGAAAATTTAAAATATATTACATAAAACAGATGTTAGAGGCCAATAATTAGCGGCACGTCAAAAATGTTCTTATTAGGGAAGCCGGAAATAATTTGCCTCTCTTATTGTTCATGAGCCTTATTAAAAGAACTGGATTGGCTGAAAATTAGGCAAGCCGGTGGGAATCGAGTTAGTATGGACGCTAAACAGTGTCTTTCTGCACCGGAATAGCAGATTTCGCGGAGTCATAACATAACGATTTAACGACGGTGATGCGAATCAGTATGATTAACTTTAAGTGAAATAATTTACAAATTAGCTGTCAGAAGTCACTCAACTTTAACACAATAATGGGACCATTATTAATTACTATCAATTTATCGATACCGTACAGGCGTACATTAATAGTGTAGGTATCGGCCGTAAAGTAATTAATACTTGACCAGTCATTCATCCATTAGCTAAATAGTGGCGTGGTGATAAAATCTATTTTAGTAATAGGTTATCTCGAACTCTTTCAGTTTATCGGGAATATTTCGGTTATACAAAATCGGTCACATGGATAATACACGAATTTAAGAACAAGTGAATGAACTTATGTATATCGGTAGTTACCTACCTAGATAATAATCTCGCTCTACTACTCTTCTTTAGCTATTTCTAATTTTTTTTTTTACTTCACTTAATTGGTTTTGTAGGTAATTATTTTTATGTCACACCTGGCCATAAAGTGGCCATTATCGCACGCTCCGCGCGCGAAAAAACCCACTTCCTGGCCAGGGGATGACATAAAATTTTGTACTTACCACGGGCGATAATAAAGAAAGCCTCAGATCGCATATTTATCGCCCTTGCCTAAAATGTAAAATGTACTAAAGTAAGCCAGTTATGAATAAGTAGGTAATCTGTATAATCACTTGGAGGACTTTTATTGTTAAAATTGTATCATACACATATATACATACATATAAGATAAGATAAACAATAAAAAAAAAATTTTTTTTAATATTTAAATATACATATATATGTAACTATTGTATTACATATTGCCACAAATCTCGATCAAGTAAATTTTATGACTACGCAAGCATGAGGAGATAAACCAACATTGACGATACGTTGAAGTATCAAGGAAAGTTGCAAGCAGAAACGAGACACGGGTCTTATATTTGGAAATAATTTTATTTTTTTAATACTCGATTAGTATTGTAAGTAATTGAACTGCCAAAATATACATTAATATTTACAATTATTTTGAAATGATGCACCATTTTAACGGAAATTAAGACGAGTATGAATGTCTCTCATGAGATCGGACAAATTTGCGTCATTGCTCGCAAGAATGTGGACATGACTCCAAAATTAATCAAAACGTTAATCAATTAATTATTTTCTTACTTGACATATAACTAGTCAATAAATACAAATATGTTAAAGTATATATTTATTAAAGCAAATAATCAGTATTTTTTCCAAATTTTCTGCAGTCAGTCTATTTCTTTTTACATCAAAAATATAAGTACTGAAAAACTACGCTCGCAATCCACTGATGCTAATGGGGCAAACTTAAGTAGTTTTATAGGAATATTAATTATAATTATAATAATTTGGCAACTATCAATGTCAAAATTTTGGTTTTATATCTATAGAACTAGAAAACGTCTTCGTCAGAAATAATAATAATTATTAATAATCATAGCAGGATATTTACCATGTAGTAGTTGTTGGGTATTATTCCTAGTGTTATTTACATCGTGTCAATTTAAAATCGTAACTTCTTTATTAAATATAAAAATATTTACGAAAACGATAACCACTAACATTTTGCTAATAATTACATATAAGCACGTATAAACTATTATCTCCGGAATTTCAAATTGTATTTCAAGAAATAATTGATTGATTAACATTTTGATTAATTTTGGAGTCATGTCCATATTATTGCGAGCAATGACGCAAATTTATCCGATCTCTGTTAAACTTTAAGCATCGAAAAGGACGCCTCCTATGTGTGCAACAATACGAAAATAGCAGCATTTGTGACTCGTATTATTGTAAAATTGTATATTTTTACAATAATACGAGTAATGTAAGACGACTAAGAGGTTTTAAGTAAAATACGCTTAAAAAGCGAGACTTACACGTGCTCGTCTGATAAATCTCTAAGGGTCCTTTCTCGTTGTCGGATACGATACGACATGGAGGGCCATTTATTATTATAGGTTTGTTGACCAAATCAATAATATCGACGGATCAAATGATGAAACAAGCGGCATAAAATAATAAATAATCACAAAATTATAGGTAACTACGTGTTCGAAGTTTTAATAGGGGAAAGGCATCTCCTGTCCCTTTTGCGCAATTTATTGCCTAATTTTATTTACGATGTGCCGAAAATTTGGTCCTCACCCATTTACCTAGTAAAGGATGATTCACGCTAGGCTGTTCCGTGTCCGGGCCGGCCCATTTTGTAGTACAAGAAATCGACGGACGCCCGACGGACACGAAACGTTCTAGCGTGATGCGTGAATCATCCTTCACCTTTGTATGGAACAATCCTCATTTCCTATGACGCTAGAGATTTGACGTCACATCTGTAGCGCTTTCTGTTTCTCTAACTGTAAGTTCGTCATTTTTAAAAATATTAGGGTAGGATTTCCATCAATCGGCACATTTTTTGTTCTTGTTTCTTTTTAAAGTTATTATAATATTTAATTCAAAAACCCTGTTGTAAATTATACCAAGTTAACTAGGTTGTTCTCCAAATAAGGCGCCTGCTGAAGCACCTAATAATGGTTATTTAGTTAGTCGTGGATAACGGAAGCAATGTTGGATTTGTGATAAACTTTAGGCGACTTCCTGATTTGTCGGTGCGGAGGCGGTACGATATGAGAAAACTGTCAAACGTCAGTGTCAACTGTCAGTCAACTCAGTACTACTTTTTACTGCGCCCCTACATTTAAATGAGTGCTTCCTGACTGGCGCGGGATGCGCGGAAGCGGCGGAAGCGGGACGATGCGAAGTCAGTACTGGGGGCCGATTTTTGAGTGTAGAACGCTCGATTTTTCAGTCGAGATGTGTCAAAATACTATGACGTTTTGACAGATGTCGAGTGAAAAGTCGAGCGCTCGACACTCAAAAATCGGCCCCTGGCCCGCTTCTGCGCATTATATTACTACTGCGCAAATGTAATACTGACAGTATTCCGTCAAGCGGGAATGTTTGCGACGTCAGTAAGTTTACGTCAAAGAAGAAAATGTCACATATCGATTCCGCCCCGCCAAGTCAGGAAGTCGCCTTACACTCTCGCCTCGTCGCGGTCAAATAAAACGAATCCCATTTTATTCCCTCCACGAAGCCGGTAAGCGTTCTGTAGAAGTTTTCCAACCGAGAATATCGGGAATGTGCACTCAAATACGCTCAATCGTATAATCACCAAATAATGATTCACGTCAAAAAGTATACACATTTTAACATAACAGTAACGTAAGCGTTCCAATGCTTGACACTGACCCAATACTTGTCACTTTCAATCTTATGTCACATTAATAAAGATATATTCTTGGGTATTAAGGTGTCAAACACTGGGGCGTTTAAATTAAGTATTTCTTTTGTTTAAGAGGAGAGGTTATCTGTGTTAATTAATCATTTACGCGGGAGAAAACACGT
Source organism: Cenopis cana (assembly GCA_951800055.1). Classification (NCBI taxonomy): domain Eukaryota; kingdom Metazoa; phylum Arthropoda; class Insecta; order Lepidoptera; family Tortricidae; genus Cenopis; species Cenopis cana. The sequence continues at coordinate 7,055,951 of OX637476.1, read as the reverse complement.
GAATAAAGGCGAGTGATATACTTATATTACCTACTCACGATATATTATGTAATAACCCATTAATATGTATGTACGTCAAAAACGTGTCCGGAATTTAATGGGCACCTGTTGCACTAGGTATTGTTTTTCATAGATAAAGAGGATATTTTAATTTTTACTTTTTTATATATATTTTTACTTAATTAGTTCTCGTTAACACCATACCGGGGTGATTATAAATACTGCTCATTGTAGAATTTCGACACTTGATAAGACGCTCTCTAGTAGAGAACGTCAATACAGTATTAAATAACCGATAACTTTATTTTAGTTTTAGTAAAAATGTCTTTTAAATTAAGTGTTGTGATGTTTCAAACTGTGTTATTCCTAATTATAAACTTAAGCTACGTTTCCAAAGCTCAATGTAAGTTGAATGTCTAGTATTAATTTCAACATACTTTTAAAATGTAGATGATAACGGTACCAACAGTCAGGTATATGTACCTATATCCTCTCCGATATATATGTGAGTAACATAAAACATAGTTGTAGTGAACTAGATAACATAATACCTACTTTAGCTGACAAAATCCCCGTTACGTTTCAGATTATCCGTATGCCGGCTATAATACGAACAGGAGTTACAGGAATTACAGGAATTCTTTGCAGGTAAGGATACTCAGCTTGACTTCTCTGTATTGTTTTCATTGACATTATTATAGCCTATAGGGCGTGCCAAAAAGACAATCGGAAGTATTAGATTGGTTTATCTCTGATCTGGCTTCCTCTCTCTAGCATTGTAATTAAGTCTCCCTTAGTCAATGGTGCATACTTGTGTGTACATCACTGTAAGTAGGTACCTAAATCAAAGTACTTATAAAACAATAAAATACAATACAAATACTCTTTATTGCACACCTCAATTAAAGGACAAAGTAGTACAAAAACACAATAACAATATGACATATTTTCCACAATTCTTTCATTTACGGTGTCATTGAATTTATTAAAAAAAGAAAAATAAGTAAACTAGTTTTTCGTGGAGAAACCTGGTTTGCTTCATTTAAGAGGAGGGGTAGGGCAAACTCTCTCCATACAAACTTTGTGCAGGATTTACTTCGTTTGTGTTTGCATCAAAGTTATGATTTTTGGTCAGTATGCTTATTTTTCTGATAGCTATTTCGTGATGTAATTTTTTTTTTATTAAATATTTTTTTAAATTTTTTAATTTTAATTTTTTTTGAAATATTTGAAAATTTTCACATCACGATCTTCGCATATCTAATATTTACAACCAAAAAAAATATTATATTTGTTAGTGCCAAAACCGACGAATAAAACGTGCACAAAGTTTGTATGGGGAAGGCCTTGCCCTACCCTGCGCCTTAACTTAGATCTCTCGTTCACAGATTCCGCACAACTTTAAGGACAAGTTGACCCTAAAAGTGTACTACGAAACACAATGTCCTGCCAGCATACAATTCCTCAAGGAGCAACTAGCGCCCACCGTGACACGGCTGGCAGATCATCTCGACGTTTATATGATACCGTACGGACACGCGAAGGTAATTTATGCAACCAGCTCTTTGGGTACTCACTACTGGCTTGTTATTCACAAACCGACTCACGAACCGATTCACGAACCTGTCACCTCACCTGACATTTGACAGTTGCCATATAAAAACGGGTGAGGGGTGAGGTGACAGGTGAGGACGAGTCGGTTTCTGAATAACAGCTCAGTAGTGAGTACTCTAAGAGGTGGTTTCACTTCACCTCACCGCTCACCACTAGTAAGTATGTGACTGTGATAATGCACATTGAAAGGGACCTCATGAAGGCAGGCGCTTACGTTGCGTGTCTATTGTATTCGGACCGTCATTCGTCTCTTTTGCGTTCGAACAACGGCAACATGGCGTAAGTGCCGGCCGCCATAAGGTCCCTTAAAATGATTAACTAAAAAGTTAACGTTTTCTGAAAAAAAGTGTCTATGAAATTTCTTATTCATTCGCGTGCACCTATTGGCGAATAGAAATTCAACCAATACATAATCGTTCATCAAACCTAGTTTACTAAAATTCATTCGTCCTTGTCTGTCACTTCATTAATGTTTGTAAAAAAAAGACGTAACACATTTTAGTTTGCAGAGGTGTATGAATAAAATGAATAAGGGTAACAGTTTAAAAATATGCGGAAATTTATACTATGTTTTCGATAACAGCACATCACTAATTTCGATGCCGGGATTCGTAATTACGACGCGTTATCGGAGGTCTGACTTACAACTAGTGAGTGAGGTGAAGCGTTGTGAATGGCTAGGCTAACTACTAACTAGTACTCGTAATGGCTTACTCAGGACTAACTACTAACCTGGTTAAATTAGCTCATACGTTTACGTGGAAATATTGCAGACGCTTTAGGGTAATTACATCCTGCGGTGCATTCGTATCAATGAATTTTAGATTATGCTTCCTAAATTCCCAATAGCGATGTGTACTTACGTAATTATGAAAATCAATCTGTGATTTCTAATGATAATACTGAAGTAAGTTTTAATATAAAGACCGAGCTCAGTGGCGTTCCATGGGAGACCTATGTCCAGCAGTGGACTGAAACAGGCTGATGATGATGATGAAGTTTACAATCATTGAAGGTTAACTTCAGCTGCACATTTCCCTCACGCGGTTACTTTTCGTAGTGCTACGCGTGTAGGTAGCTGTTAGCATAGTTTTTCAACTAGTTCGCTCTACCTCATTTTTTTTAAAGATTAGAATTTTAACGGTCATTTTCATCCACGTGTCTCCATTTCCCTAGGTTTATTTATATTTTTAATTAATATTATTGTACTTATTTCACTTATTTCAGTAGCTTGTTACGTTTCAAATAAGTACGACGCATATTTTCGCGTTTCTAGATTGTTTTTCTCAAAATCGCATGACAGATAACGCACGATTTTACTATTCTGAACTACAAAACGAAAGTGATGTGACTGATTTGCAATACTTATTACCGGGTACTGTATAGTCATTGCTCAACTAACACTGTTTTTTTTTCAGACTACGTTTGAAAACGGGCGTTACTTGTTTGACTGTCAACACGGCGACATAGAATGCTACGGGAACATGCTACACGCCTGCGCAATAGATGTGATACGGAACGACACTAAGGCCGCCCTCTTCAACGCCTGCGCCTTAGAACGGACGGGGGATTATAATACCCTCAACTACCTTATCAACTCGGTAATTACTGAGATTTTTAATTCGATTTTGTATCACAATGGTAAAGTACAAGTGTAAGGTGTTCTGATAGTAAATCTTATCAGCATGAAAGTAATTATCAGATCGATCTTAAAAATAATAATACTTACTTCGTTGTGAATTGAAAACCAGTACAAAGTCTGACAAAAGACAGACTAGTAAAAGCTTGACTTTACATTAGCAATAGCAATTGCACAGATCGATGGTTTGACGATATTAAGGAAATTATGGGTCACTCTTGGATACGTATGACTCGGTCTTGGATATGGGAATTGGCTGATCTGAACAGCATAGCAGTAGCGCGTTCTGGAATTGGACCCAGGCTTCGGAAATTATAAACATGCCATCCAAAGAGTTCTCGATAGGAATAACTTAGTCAACTTTTGAACCGAATCTCTTTTTTCAGTGTGGCTACAAATATGATGTCCCAGTGAACTCCATATGGCAGAATATGAACAACGGACGAGGCGCGTGGCTCCTAAAACGCTACGGAGACGAGACGCATGCGATACGGCCACGTTACGTGCCGTACGTAATACTAGACGGAGCCGTGGCTGACGACGTCACTGTGAGCCATCTGGGCTACTTCGTCTGCAGACTGCTAAACCCGAGGCCATATGCTTGTGATTTTGTGTCATAGGAGGTTTTAATGGCGGGTTTAGGACAAACGAACGAGTGTTCTTGCACTTATAAGTAGTCGTTTTTTCGATAAAGCAACTTAACGCATTGATATATGCTGTACAATACTTAAGAGTGTATGAACAATTACGAGCGAGTCTACTAGTGCCACTCGTGAACAATTGGGATTATTTAAATTTAATTTCAAAAAGGCTAATATGCACTGTATTTTGTATTTCAATACATAAAACTAGATTTTACGTGCTAGATTTGTCGTCGACTGAAGCCGTCCTTTTCGGCGACGCCTATAAAGGCGTTAGGTACTTCAACAGGTTAACGAATAATGCCAGAATGCTGGTTCCTTCGCTGTCTTAACCCGCCATAAGGAATAAAAGCGAACCATACAGTGACCAATTGTTTAATTTCTCGTGTTCGGCATTCTGTTTTACATCTTTTTGAAGAGAAAATAATCAGATACATTTGCTCCCTACGGCTAAATTGCAATCCACGTGTTATATTAAAGCAATTTAATTAGGTAAGACTGATGGAAAAGCAATTTGATTAATAAATCCAAAAGCTGATACGGAAAATAATAGCAACTGTAGCAAGTGCACGCAGATTTCGTAAAAGGTGTAATAAAAATAACTAGTTACATAGGCTTTTGTTTTTGAAGTGTAAACTTCTTTAGCGGCGCTGAGCACTTTTGTACTGGGGAAAAATGTATAAACTCGCGATAAATTCCAAGACCAGGTTAGTTGACCCCTCCTAGTATCGTGATTGCTATGTTACGAGGGGTCCCCAGCTGGTCTTCTTAGAAAGCCAAGGTTCTAACTGTTTTAAGACAATCCTAAGATTTTCCATAAAGATCATATTTCAAATAAATTCTCATGGAAAGTAGCTCTTATTGTCCCTAAAAAAGCGTTTCCAAAGTCCAATATCGGATAGCCAGACTGACCGATTTCCGTAAAGATCATATTTCAAATAAATTCTCATGGAAAGTAGTTCTTATTGTCCCTAAATACGGTGACAGTTCCCTTCAAAATACCTAGTGGCCAAGAGTGATGGATAAAATACCAAGGGCCTGGCACGCTTTGTAAGAGAAAGATAGCCTTATTGCGATTCCTATGAGAGGAAGTAGAAAATAGTGCGATGTTTTGTCCTTATCACCGATCGAAAAATTTTGTATTTGTGTCAAAGTTTTGTGTCAAGAAGATTGCAAAACAAATTGGCAATATTTGGTAGTGCATTTTATAAATGGAGAATTAATGATAAGTTTGGTTTAAATGAATAATAATTTACCAATTATCAGATCCGTAGTGTTTGGGTGTTCAGTGCAAACATGGTGGGGTGTTCAGTGTTGGGCTGTAAAAGCATACTCGACCGAAAAAAGGCGGATGATTCCATGCGTAATTTGCGTAAGTACATTTTCTTTGCATTTTGGACCCGTGTTTATTTCTAAAATCTCACCGGTACCAAGTTACTGAGCTAAATCATAAGTTATATCATGAGACACTTGATGAAATAGGAAAAATATGTAAATTAATTCAAAAATAACCTCCAAACATTTCACATATAAACCGATCAAATCGCGTAGTATAAATCTACCATAGAAGCCAGCTTAGAATTGATGTCCCATCATTCAGTCGGTTTATAATATGATTTCGGGATACCAACAAAAAATAAAAAAATCCCCTGAAGATTACCCCACGTTTCGGGAAATTCAAGTAATTTGATTTTTTCAGTTTTTAGGGTTCCGTAGTAAACAAGGAACCCTTATAGTTTCGCCATGTCCGTCCGTCCGTCCGTCCGACCCCCGTTTTTCTCAGTAACCGTTAGTACTAGAAAGCTGTAATTTGCCATGAGTATACATATCGATGACGCGGAGAAAACGGTAGAATAAAATCTTTAAAAAAAATTTTTTTTAGGGTACCTCCGCGGGTGACAGTAACGGAAACGCACAGGGCCGTCTTTAACCAATTTGAGGCCCTGGGCACATTAGGGTAATGGGGCCCCTATGACCTTGATAAAGCACGATTTTGTTAGAATAGACAAAGAAAGTAAACGAGTCACATTAAATGAATAGATATTAATAATATAATATTTCCTAAAAAATAAAATTAATTTTCAAAATACACCAAATTTGGGTTCTTCCTTAGAGCAAACAGCTAAATTAAATTTTCTTAAATAAACGCCTAATTCTAACCAGTCATATATATTTTTTTAAATTGAAAATGAGGCCGACGCTTATGCGAGCTCACCCAGAAGATTCACTCGTACCTTAAAAAGGTCCAGTAGCTCTAGTATACGTTTTTTCGAAACATTAACTAATTCGAACGCGTTTGCGTTTTGTCTCAAAATGTATGAAAGTGGTATGAAAACGTGAACCGCGCCTCTGGTGGTCACTAGTGGAAACTAAAACAGCGAGTATAACATTTGTTGCTAGCCGATGAACGCGCGTATTTCAAACTCGGTGATAGCGTTTTCATACATTTTGAGACAAAACTCAAACGCGTTCGAATTAGTTAATGTTTCGAATAAACTTATACTAGAGCCTTTGTTCTTGGTGTGCCTAAAACGTGTTTTGCCTATGTCTGTACATAGCCTAAGTCGGTTATAGTCTTAAACGCTTATTTCCTAATGATCATTATGCCTTCATCTCTGTTGAACCGAAACGCATTAGGGCTAAAACTGTTTAAGCTATATCGCTTTAGGTCTCAAACGCATTTGGTCTACCTATCCATCAGAATTCGGATTGAAAAGCGATAGGACTAGAACGAATTTGGACTACTATACGATTGGGACTAAAAAGCAGTAGGTCTAAAATGTCTGATGCCTATTACGCCCTATGCCTAAAACGCGTCAGGTCTAAAACGCATTATAGGTGATCTACAACTTGCTTTATTAAATCGAGATTTATAACTAGTATTATTTTGTATACAGTACCTAAGTAATAGCATTTATCATGATATCAAATAAAAACCAACGTAAAACATATTTGAAAACTATTTTTTTAAATGTTGCTACCGCCTGTTCTAATAAAAGTTACCGGACTTTGGACTTCATACCTTTGAAGTTTAGGCAAAACGCGAAAATGACACTTTGAGAGTTAGGCAATTCATTGTAATAGTCAAAAAGCGAAATAGCCAGCAAACTACATAGTCTTAATGCTCCTGGAGATTGAAGTTTTGGCAGAACGCGACTAAGTCATAAAACGTTTTAGTCATTCAACGTAACAGGCAGTCCACCCTATAGACAAAAAGCGAAATAGCCAGCAAACTACATAGTCTTAATGCTCCTGGAGATTGAAGTTTAGGCAGAACGCGACTAAGTCATAAAACGTTTTAGGCACACCAAGAACAAAGGCTCATGGAGTTCCTGAGCACACTCAACAAATCTAAAGAAATAAAAATGGGAAATAGGTAGTATTGCTTACAATTTTTGAAGTGAAAACTTCTTTAGCGGCTCTGAGCACTTTTGTACTGGGGAAAATTTGTTGAACTCGCGACAGATTCTAAGATTCTAAGACCAGCTAGTTGACCGCTCCTAGTAATCGTGATTGCGATGTTAGGAGGTGTCAACTCAGCTAAACTCAGCTGGCCCCTATACCACAAAACTTTACAAGTCTACAATTTGACAAAATTGCACAATTTTCCATAGAAAAAGTTCACAAATTTGTCGAATTGTACGCTTGTAAAGTATTGTGGTACAGGTTCCTGGTCTTAGATGCGTAAGACACAATGATACTCGGGACATATTATGTAAATGGATTATGCGAATATGAACATGAGTATGAGTACAGTACAGATACGGATACCGATACGGATACCGATACCGATATGAATATCTTTGTTATTTGGGTCATTGTCAGTCGGAAAAACAAAAGTTGTCCATTCGGTGGACAATAGTTAACGGCTTGTGTGCATGTAATTGACGTTTTTATTATATGGATTTATAGACACGGAATTACAGATTATGCGGGTTATCAGATCAATCGAAAACTAAGCTTTGTAGCCCTTAACTTTTGGCATGTCCTGTCCACCGAAAAGACGCGCACCTAAATCTGACAATGACCCATTTACTATCTTTATTGAGTTTTCACTTCTGCCGGCACTCCCGGAGTGCAACCCGTTGTTTTTTTTTTTATTTTTATGGCCTGATTAGTGTGCATACCATGATATTGAGTACTTAAACCGCAATTATTATTAAAATATGCTACAAGCTACCAATGCAGATATGTATTAGGTATTTAGCGTTATTCGTAAGACGTCTTTTTTGACATGTTTTTGAAATTCCGTTCGAGTTACGAAAACTACTTTTTCTAAATCGTCTATAATTTTTGGATTGAGATATCGTAGATTCGTAGATGAAACTGAAACCACATAATTTTCTCTATAGAAGTCTCTTCAATTGAAATATAATGACAATGACCTATCACGTGTCGCCACTAGTAAACTATAATAAAATTGAACAATCATGTGTCACTGGTCACTGTTAGTGAACTTTAATGATTTTTGACCAATCACGTAACGCCCCAGACATAAAAGACATGCACGAGCGCCCGACCTACGTACCTAAACCGCACCGCGTACCGTACCGCAAGACTGTTTTTTTCATTATTTTGGTTTGTTTACTTAATTTCGATTGACTTGTACAAAAAGCATTGTAGACAATAGTTATATATATGTTTAAGTCTCTTACCTTACTTAGACCAGTCGCCAAGCCTCGTGGTCTAAACGCGGCTCTCAACTAAAAAACCATACATTATATAACGGGTATTAAACTCACAATAGTATAACTGGATGGATAAACTCCAAAATGGTACCAATCTACCAGATTCGAACCGTCATATAGGCTCTTCAGTGAGGCCGATAATTATCTTTAGAATAAATCAAAATGGTTTTAAATAGATACTGGTATAAAACGATATGATAAAAAGCTTCCTGGATGAAATAAAGGAATAGGGACACGACGCCTCTAGTAACGGGTTACTTTAGTCTGATTGCACAAGTATGTACTATTAAACATAGAAATGTCCCATACGAATAGGTACTACATATTTACATAGGTATAAATACTAATTGACGATAATAATGTTACCATTCATAGCGGAAAAAGCAATTCAACGGTTATACTGCTTACTTAAGAATATCCAATATGTGGTATTGGAAGTGTCTGTTTGGTGTGATTGCTTTTAGTTTAGCTTACAGTGCTGGTATGTACAATACTATTTATAAAACAGTGTCCCTGTATTGTTATCCATACTAATATTATAAATGCGAAAGTGTGTCTGTCTGTCTGTCTGTCTGTCTATTACCTCTTCACGCTTAAACCGCTGAACCGATTTACATGAAATTCGGTATGGAGATAGATTGAGTCCCGGGGAAGGACATAGGATACTTTTTATCCTGGAAATCATCATTAAGGGGGTGGAAGTTTGTATGAAAGAGTGATGAGTAGGTAAGCGCCTGATATAAGTTAATAGCAATTACTTCAATTCTATCGCGATAAACGTGTTCCACGCGGACGAAGTCGCGGGCAAAAACTAGTTATAATATAAGTAGGAGGAATTGATTCATCATCATATCAGCCGCAAGACGTCCACTGCTAGACATAGGCCTCTCCCAAAGAGTGCCACAATGAACGGTCCTGCGCCACCCGCATCCAGCGGACTCCCGCGACCTTTACCAGGTCATCAGTCCACCTTGTGGGGGGTCTCTCCACGCTGCTCCTTCCGGTCCGTGGCCGCCACTCGAGAACCTTTCGGCTCCAACGCCCATCGATTCTACGCGCAATGTGCCCCGCCCACTGCCACTTAAGTTTAGCGATTCGAAAGGCTATATCGGTTACTTTGGTTCTGCTACGGATGGCCTCATTTCTGATGCGATCACGCAGAGAAACTCTCAGCATAGCCCTCTCCATTGTCCTCTGAGTGACTTTGAGCCTTCTTATGAGGCCCATGGTGAGCGACCACGTTTCCGTACCATATGTCATCACTGGCAACACACACTGGTCAAAGACTCTCGTCTTGAGAATTGGAAGGAATTGATTGTTTACAACTTTTTTTCGTCCAGAGATCTGTCAGGGATCTACGATCATAGAAGCATTGGACACACAAGTCTACGAAGGTTTTCAAGTAAGACTTGTATTTTTAATAAAACTGTTTTCTTTATATATAATATATTTTTCACTTCTCATGCTCGAAAAGTGTGTCATATTAGACTTGTGAAGCGGGGCTAAAGTAGTACATTTAAGCCCTAGGGAAAATATGTATACATATTTATGATTTACAAAACATTTTAATTTGACCATTCAAAATACTTTACCTATTAAATCCACCAATCACAGGACAGTAATTTGACAGATTAAAAATTATTTGGTAAAAATATCAACCAACCAGAACACAGCTGTACTAAAATCGACCAATCAGGAAAGACGTTTTTCAGTTGTCTAAAGATTAAGCGGTGTTTATGGTCAAAGCAATTACTCCTCTTAAAAGAAAAAAAAAGCGCATGTTGCATCTCTTTCCTTAATATAGCAAAAGAAAGGGAGGCGAATACGCAAAGCGAACACGCACAGCGAGGCATGGTGCTGGCCTTAGAAAAAAAAACATGCTGTCAAATTAGACATACGCCCGCCCGCCAAGAGATAAATTATTCATTTTAGGATTTTAGGTAGATAATTTGTGTTTATGTGTTTTCTCGCAATTGAAGTGAAAAGTAGAGTGTATAACTCGGGCCTAAAAGCCATATTACCACTCGAACAATTTTCCCTCACTGCGTTCGGGAAAATAACTATCTCGTGGTAATATGGCTTACTTTAGACCCTTGTCAAACAATCTACTATTTCTGGTAGTGCGTTATGTAAGTTTGTTTGTCATCGACTCGGTAATGGTGTTTTTTTATTAACTAATGGCATAATAACTCGTTTCATTCGTAACTCTTTTTTTACAGATTGAGGAAATAGAAGATAAAGTCGACGTTCAATTATATTACGAGACTCATTGCGGCGCCTGTACAAACTTTTATACAACTATTTTTAATGAAACAGTAGCGAAACTCGCACCATATTTAACGATTTCAACATATCCTTATGGCAATGCCGTGGTAAGTCAAGGCTTTTCAAGAAAACTTTATTGTCTTTTTTTTTTTATAGTCTAGTGTCCCACTGCTCCTACTTTTGCTATAACTTGCATTAGTTTAATAGCCTTGACAAGTGGAAGTTATTTTTTTCAGCGGAATGAAACAAATAATAAAACCTTCATAGAGTGCCAACACGGTCCTTCAGAGTGTTACGGGAACAAGTTACACGCATGCGCCATCGACATACTGAATAATACCACTCGATCAGTGTTCTACAACGCTTGTATGATGAGCCTGCTACACGGATGGTCCTCTGATGAGGAAGCTACATATGTACGTACCTGCTATATACATATGGCATTATCTAATACTAGTTGTAACCGCGCTTATGCTCTTAAGGGATTCGGTCCGTGTAAAATTCCCTTCTCTCCCCAGGAAGTGGAGTAGGTATGTCCAAACCATCGCAAGGGCAAATTTCATCTGAATTTGTTTAGTAGGTTGCCGTGATAAGCTGACAAAGAAACAGTAGAGTCGATTTCGCGTTTATAATCCTATACCCAACTTTTTTCCGTCCTTTGTCCCCGAAGGCTTGCAAATCGCCATGAGGCAAAAGTCCCGTCCGTAATATAACTTCTTACTCCCGTAGAAACTTTGATCCGAAAACGTGTGATTATAATACCCATATTGTCGTATGTTGCATGCATATAGTCTGGCTGCAAATGCCAGCAATGTTGCTGGTCATACTTCCATGGTGTTGCCATTCATTTTAGTAGGTAATTGTGTGGCCGCCGGCGTAAACCCTTGAAGCCCTCGCTCCGCTCAAGATTCTATTGAAAACTCTTTCGCTTCACTCAGGATTTAATATACCTCCCTCGCCGTGAATGTATCATTTTGCTCCCTTGAGACAAAATCTACTATAGTCTCGGTCTCTTGATCGCTACGCACACCGCTGCTGCGGTAAGCGTCTCCATTCAGTCTGCGTCAATTTGAGCACAGACTTGTATTACTTGTACTATTACTTATTCTGTGCTTGTATTGTGACGCATACCGCCGCGTTGTGCGTGGCTATCAAGAGACCGAGACTTATACCCATCAAATTTCCAGTGTGGCCAGGCAATGGGAATTGATGCAAAACCCATTATGGACTGCGCTAAAAGTCAAAAAGGCGAGGATCTACTGGAGTATTATGGAAGAGAAACCGAGAAGAATTGTCCTGATAAGGCCGGTGTACCGTGGAAGCTAATCAATGGAAGCGCGTATATTGATAGCGATGAAAATTTCATACCAACAATCTGTGCGTATTTAGGCAATACACCGCCAGAGTGTAAGAAATTATAAAGTCATTAGTAGCATTACGGCTACGGTGTTAGTTATCATTTTCAACACGTAACTTAATGCTACAGCTGAAATACATTTATTCAAACAAGAGTGCATCTTATTTTATTGTAAGTAACTAACCATCCCACAGTTAGAGCCTGGTTACTGGTACTTACCAGACAAAAACAATAATTATAGGTATTCCTACAGTTAAATGTTAAACATGCTACTTTTATACACTAAATATCAGTGGCGGCGCGTCAAAAATATTCTTAGGGAAGCCGGAAATAATTAGCCTTTCTTAATCATCCTGAGCCGTAGTAAAAGAAGTGGACTGGCTGAAATTAGGCAAGCCGGTGGGAATCGAGTTGTATGGACGCTCCGCCACTGCTAAATATATATTGGTTTGTACCTAAATACTACACAGCTGAAATACATTTTCACACCATCTCGACTCTTCACTCGACTTTTCACTCGAGATGTCGAGTGAAGAGTCGCTAGCGTTCGATACTCAAAAATCGGCCCCCTCTGCTCGACAATGCCATATTATATGTATAACATGCAAGCCTTACTAGTAGTGAGGCAGTTTCACGTGATAATGTGTGGACACGCTGGACAAAAGCACCAAATTATTTCCAGGGTCTAGTTAGTTAGGTTAGGTTAGCTTTATGTTTTTGATAGGAACCAGCTCCTCCATCGGCCATCTTTAATTTTAAAGGGGTGGAAAGTTTGTATGGAAAAAATATATAAATGTTTAAGATAGAAACTTGGAAATTCGCTTATAGACTAATCACTTAAATGGAAGAAAATTATTTTCAGCGTTTATCAAAATTTACCTTTTAAAGGGGTGAAAAAGGGATTGAAAGTTTGTACAGGTAACATATTTTTTCTATGCTAGAAATTTAAAACATCGTTTATAGTCCTATCATTATATTACAAGAAAATGTATTTCAGTGTTTTTCAAAATTCACCCTCTGAAGTGGTGAAAAGGGTGTTGAAAGTTAATTGCCCTAATAAAATCACCAAATTGCCCTAATAAAATCCCCAAATTAACTTTTCTTCAAAAACCTATCGAAAGCTATGCAGAGTCTTGGAAAGATTGTCCATAACCTGCAGGGTAATCACGTAACATTTCGAACGTACGGTACAATCGATCTAAATGTCAAATTCCATACTAAAAATGACGTTAAAATATGCCTACCGTACGTTCCAAAAGTGACGTGATTACCCCGCTGGATTTATGACGTCATCCATCTTGCTCTTTTGCCTATTTTGCCTAATTTTTATTTAAATATTTTCCAAACTCCATTTATAATGTTTACATTTGTGGATATAATGAGTCATTCGCTGTATTTAAGAAAAAAACATTCAACCATTTTCTGTCAGGAAGAGGCCAAACATGGTGTGCTTTGAAAATGAACCTAATATTTTACGATAATTTTGTCCTTCTTCAAGTTAAATTAGAATATGTTACTTTATTTAGTGAAGATTTAAAATGACGTGCCCATGGCAAAGCTGACGTAAGTGGATTAAGTTATTTACGTATACGTAACTCATTTTACATAGCAATTCCTTCGTCTAGGACCAGTATAAAAGACCTAGTTGACTAGCTCCAGACATCATTAACGGTTACACAGTGTTGTGCAAACGTCTATCTATAATGTTATCATATTTAATATATATTTTTTATTTGTCGGCTATAATAATCGCCCATAGCATTGGTATGTAGATGTAGTTAACATTGTTTTACAACTTAGGTTATAATTAAATAGTTTAAATTAAATTATGGCTTGATGCATATAAATAAAAAATAAAATAAAAAATATAGGTACATATTTGCCATACTTCATTTGTATAATGTAAAATATTTAAATTGCGTGTATTGTCTAAATTCTTTTTGTTTTCAGATAATGATAAACATGAATTCCAAACAACGGAAATGGATAAAGAGTCTGGTATGTATTTTTAATTTGTTATATTTACTTGTTACACCATACAATACAATACAAATACTCTTTATTGCACACCTCAATTAAAGGAGTCAGTGCAATAAAATAAATCCTCACTAATAATTACAATTATTTTACTAAATACCATAATAATTGTAGTGTTAAGAATTACCCGGTTTATATTTCCAGAGCTTGAATTTGACGACGTAATGGAGAAAATCTGTGAAGCTTTGAAGATGAACCCACCACCGCAGTGTGAAGAATATCTATCCATAGAAATGTAAACTTACAGTTTTTAAAATATAATAATATGTTGCATATTGTAAGTTTAACCTTGTCATATCATAGTTATCCTGAAATGAAAAAAAAAAACAATTAAATTCTCTCAATACTGACTGAAATATTTTTTTAACCCTTAAACAGTGTATGAGATCTTCATTTATCCTTACTTTATGATTGTGATTAATTTCATCACGATATACTTAATTATAAAATTCATTTAAAATAAGAAATAATTACACTCTACCTTGCAGCTCACTTCACTGCTATCCAAGTACAACACGTGTCGAAGTGATAGGGTGACCATGATTTAGATATTAAGTTATTTTTGCTAAAATGCCTACATATATCATGGAATTAAGTAGTCTTGCTAGCCACAGAACATTGTACGTATACTGAGTACGAGTCTATCAATATTTAAATATACATAATAGAGTAGGCCCATTTTTGAAGAAGTAGAATGCAAGAAGCAAGTCGTGTAACAGTTGGGGTGACAACGTTATCAGAGGGTTTAGACCCGCAGAATACGGATCTGCCCGTCGCCATCCCCAAATTTGAGCCGGAAGAATGTTATATCGGAAAAGATGCAGCCCATACAAATTTTTTCGTTGTATATTTGGTAAATCGTTGTTCCGGTACTCTAACTATGGTCCGATTGTTATGGATTTTTCATATGCCCTAAAGAACAATATTTGTCATTGTATCCCGAAATGTTTGACACTCCAGCTCCACGTCTTTCTCCGCCATCTTGAAAAATCTGTCACTTTTTTCAGGTTTTTGCTTGTACTGTCGTTATAGTTCATTTTAGTGCTAAACATGGTTTCGCAATATTGTAAAACACAAAATTTGCTAAAACTTTTGGCCACAAAGATTTTTTCTATGACCCCTAGGGACGAAGATATGACAGGAGATATCATTATAAATTGCCACTTTTTTCTAGTTTTCTTCTCATGTTTACGTTTAAAGTGCATTTTAGCGCTAACTATAGTTCGGCAATATTGTAGATTACAAAATTTTCTACAACTTTTGTATTGAAATATTTTTTCCACGATCATCAGGAAAGAAGGTACGATGTCATCTATGGGGTACTACCGTCAATATTTACTACTTTTTCCAGTTTTCTTCCCATATTTGCGTTTTAGTGCATTTCTCGGTCAGTAATATTACAGAAGACAAAATTATCTGCAAATTCAAAGTACCTACGATCTTCTAGGTATCGTGGAAACAGACGATTTTGTCTTCTGAGGGATTGAAGTGGTATAGATCGGAAAGTGACAGATGCTTTATCTTGTCGTCTATCACGCTATCCCTCGACCATCATATGATCCCCTACAGATTGCGATTCATTGCATTCAAACCTAAATATGTGAAGAAAACTGGAAAAGTAGCAAATTTCGACGGTTGTACTCCATAGATGACTTCATATCTTCTTTCCTAATGGTCGTGGAAAAACTATTTCAATACAAAAGTTGTAGCTCATTTTGTGATCTATAATATTTCCGAACTATAGTTAGCGCTAAAATGCACTTAAAATGTAAAAATGAGAGGAAAACTAGAAAAAAGTGGCAATTTTTAATGATATCTCCTGTCATATCTTCGTCCCTAGGGGTCATGGAAAAAATCTTTGTACCTAAAAGTTTGAGCAAATATTGTATTCTACAATATTGCAGAACTATGTTTAGCACTCGAATGAACTTTGATGACAGTATAAGCAAAAAACTGAAAAAAGTGACACTATTTCCAAGATGGCAGCCAAACTTATGGCGCTAGAGGGCCGAAAATTTTAGGTTACCATGGCCAATATTGTCCTTTACAACATACCAAAAAACCATATCAATCGGACCTCTTTTAAAGTACCAGAGCAACGATTTACTAAATGTACTACGAAAAATTTCGTATGGGCTGAACCTTTTCCGGTATACCGTACTTCCGGCTCAAATTTCGAGATGGCGACAGGCTGATCCGTATTCTGCAGGGTCCACACCCTCTGATAACATTGTCACCCCAACTGTTACATGACTTGCCGCTTGCATTTTTTAGAGACGCCTTTTCAAATTCTGTTCCTGCTCTATAATAAAAAAACGCTGAAATAAAAATCATATCTATCTATAGGATTAGCTTAAAAGATTTAAAAAAAAACAAAAAAAAACTACACTACATTTAATAAAAACGGTCAAGTGTGAGTCCGACTCGCGCACCGAGGTTTTATTTAATAGAAAAGAGAGTTACTCAAAACTATCAGAAATTATATCTATAGTATTAATTCATATAACCAAGACTAAAATAAAAGTCTGTTAACTAAATTAAAATTAAACTAAAATAAAACCGGTCAAGTGCGAGTCCGATCGCGAATCGTCAATAGACTCTTCGATACTTTATATATCGACTTCGATACTTAATTAAATGTTGTAACGCTTTAAAGTTGGTAAGTAATGGATAAATCAAACAATAGCAGTGAAATTACACACGGTTTTTTAATATATTTTTTTTAAATGTATACATACATTAATTATCTCGAGCTACGTGTCTTTTTCTGATGGGCGCTGTTAGAAAGTGACACGCTCGAGATACGCCGACATACTCTCGAGCGCAACACGTGCTAGGCCTACTACTGTAGTGCGGCGGGTGGAGGTGCGCGGCCGGTGACGTCACGGTTGTAGTCCGGAAGTGTGTGCAGTTCAGCAGTAGCACAGTAGGAAGAGGCCATCGGTGTCCTAGCGTAGCTTTGGTCCGGTAGTATAAACCCCGACCGGGGAAACACACAAACCCTTATTAAAATTGATGATTAAATATCCATCGTTGAATACTGTGATAGGCACAGTAGGTGCACTCGGGTATTTCCGAATGTTTTTGCACGAGTTGATAAGGTGTATGCATTTCCATGAACTAGTCAGTCGCGAGATTTTTAGACGTCAATAGTGAATTATTTACTTACTGGATAGCATAGCATTTTCATGCAAGGATCTGTTGATATAATTAATTTAAAAGGAAAATTATCACAGGTAAGTAGACATAACTTAGTTAACGAGTAATAGTCGATCTTGAGAAATGTACTTATGTAAGCTAACTTTCGTACAATTTTCATTCATACCTTAGATAATGTTAATTCTGTCAAAAACATAGTAAACATGAGTTTGTAAACTTTTTAGTCCACATCGATCGAGTGGACAACTACGGAACTCTACATTACATATGACCCGACACGTACTTGGCCGGTTTTTATAATAATATTTGTTTCTTCTTTTACCATTTTCTCTAGTAATACACGCAGCTTCTTAGAATTTTCGTACCTTTCAAATATTTTGAAGTGGTCATGAAACATATTTCACGACGTTCAAAATATTTGCGTAGGTACATATACCTACGCAAAAAAAAACAAAATTAATTTAAATACGAGCAAGGGTAGACAAACGGCGGTCTCATTGCAAAAAAATCCAGATTAAGTCCAAACAAAAAAAAAAATTCAAAATTCTTTATTTGGTTAAATACATTTTGCTATGATTTAAGGCGATGGAGCCATCCGGTAAGCAAAAAAGCCTGTGTTGGATACAATTTTGACATTTGGGCATTTTCACTTTAAAGTGTACCCCCTACTTTTTTTCAGATCTAGGTTAGTAATTTTCGGTTTTCTGACTCAGAATTACGAGTACTATTCATTCAAATAAAGAAAAAAAATGTCCTTGATTTTCCATTTTTTTCTGTGTCAGTTTTGTGACGAGCCATAGGTATAAATTGTATGAAAAAAGCGTCACAAAAATGACTTTTTTGGGGGACACTTTTTTCTGCGCGAAATGGATAAAGCTGGTGATTCACTAAGTAGGGGGCAAATGTCCTGCGACACGTGTCGCTAGCTACGTCGGGTGAAGTAGCGCGAAGTTGTCAGACTTCGCTCGACATGTCTGGCAACATCGCGCGACACGTGTCGCTACGGAAATATAAGTCGCGCGATGTCGCCAGACATGTCAGACGAAGTTTCGCGAAGTCGCACGACTTCGCCTGACGTCGCTACAGACATAAATCGCCAGATATGTCAGGCGAAATCGGCCGGCTTCGCTTGACATGTCGCCAACACATGTCGTGTGACATTTGTCCCCTAGTGAATCACCAGCTTGATACTCGTGATTCTGAAAAAAAAGTAGGGGGTACACTTTAAAGTGAAAATGCCCATTTAACAAAATACCAAAATGTTATGGTATGTATAGAGTGACGCGGCCAGCATTATTTTATAAGGCGACGAATTAACGACTTGTTCCATTATATCATTCGCGCGCAAGTCAACGGTGAGACGGTGCTCTGTAAACGTACATAATGTTATCATATTTAATGTGTTTATTTTATTTGTCAGCTATTAGCATAGCCGATAATGTTGGTATGTGGCTTTACAACTTAATTACCATTTTCGATATTCACTAAAGTCCTTAAATATGCTAAAACTAATTTTTTGCCTTCAGAAATCCAGACCAGATATTATGATGTTAAAGACATATCCCATCATTACAACTATCAGGTAAATTGAACGTAACATTCAATCGATTTGCATACATCGATTACAATGTAATCATCACCAGTCCAAGATGTTTTTTATTTTACTTTACTCTTTACCTTCTTTTGTATTTCAGGTAGTAAATGAAGAAAAAATCGATCTTAAACTTTATTATGAAAGCTTGTGCCCCGATTGCGTGAGATTTCATACGGGCCCTTTACTCGACACATACAAGAAAATTGGATCTTACATAGATCTCAAAACATATCCATATGGAAAGGCACAGGTAATCTTTAATTATCTGTGAATAAATTGTTCTATTCAATTAACTAACTTTGAATATTATATTTTGAAACGTTTTTTGTAAACTTCATACGAGCAGGAACTCCTATATTCATCTTCATGTACTTACCCTTATGATTTTTTAAGTTGTTCAGTTTACCCCAATAAAATAATATTGGCCAACATTAAAAACAAAGGTACTACTCTAATATCTACAGACACGCGCATTTTTTGTATTTTCCGTAGAATCACATACGCTTTCTCTCGGGAAGCACATACTTGTACATATGGTCTCGACGAATTTTGATGGGAATTCATTCCTATATTTTCAGAGAAGCGAAGAAAATGATAAAACCGAAATCATCTGTCAGCATGGGCCCGAAGAGTGCTACGGAAACATGCTGCACGCATGCGCTATAGACATACTGAATAACGTCTCTCAATCAGTATACTACAACTCCTGCTTGATGTCGGGTCAGTGGGGGGGCTGGGGATCGACTGACATGGACGCTGTTAACGTAAGTGAATTGGTACCAGATTCAATTTCAACTGCAACAAAAACTTCTTCAAGCTTTCCGCTACCCCTGGTTACCCTTCGGTCATCCACACAGGAACTTGATGTAGAAGGGCATTTTCACTTTAAAGTGTACCCCCTACTTTTTTTCAGATCTCGGTGATTTTGGGTATTCTGACTCAGAATCACGAGTAGGAACTTTGATTCAGATGAAGAACAAAAATGTCGTTGATTTTCCATACAATTTTTCTGTGTCAATTTTGTGACGAGCCATATAAACTGTATGAAAAAAGCGTCACAAAACTGACTTTTTTTTGGAGGGACACTTTTTTTCTTCGCGGAAATGGATAGTAATATAATGAATAAGAATACCCAAAATCACCGAGATCCGAAAAAAAGTAGGGGGTACACTTTAAATTGAAGATGCCCAGAAGCCGCATGCACTTGTCTATGTGGCATATTTTTTTACGAATGATCCAGATTACCTAATCCTTCAATTTGACAGAGTTATACAAAGGTCTCCATTGCAGCTTGGATATCGATCCTGCTGTCCTCCTCTACGGTCGCATTTCTCAACCGATTCTCGAAAAAAATGTGAACAATATATTGATTTAAACTTACACGATTTTCACACATTATTATTGGGAAACGGGACTTAATCGCGTACAATTACAACTAATTTACCTTTTTTAAACGTCGATGCGAAACGTCGGGCAAACCTTAAAAAAGGTAAATTTAGTAGTAATTGTACGCGATTAAGTTAAGTCCCGTTTCCCAACAATAACTTGTGAACAAGTTTGATAATTATGTATAAAATATTTTACTAGGTTACTGACCCTTTTGGAAAATTAAAATAACTACTCGCTATCGGTAGTTAAGTATGTTACGTACGTACGTAATATGAGTCTTAGAAATAGCATCAGGGGGCCGATTTTTGAGTTTCGAACGCTCGACTTTTCACTCGACATCTGTCAAAACGTCATAGTTTTTTGACAGATCTCGAGTGAAAACTCGAGCGTTCGACACTCAAAAATCGGCCCCCTGCAGTGTATTGACTTTCATCCGGATGTCATAATTAATTTACTAATTTTGGCATTTTACACCAATACCATTCCAAATAAAAGACTATGATACGTTGGGATGAAAGTTGCATCTGTGATCGCTATAACCTACCATAATTCCTACTACATAATCATAAGTATCATATGTCATTTATTATCAATTCGTCTGATTTTAGTGTGGTCGGTCATTGGGAATCGAGTCTAAGCCGATTATCGAGTGCGCCAAAAGCCAAAGAGGCGAAGATCTTCTAGAATATTATGGGAAAGAGACTGACAAGTTGGTTAACTTAACGTCTGTACCGTGGTTACTAGTGAATGGAGAGTGGTTCGATTCAGAAAATGATGACCTGATGAAGAAAATCTGCAAGAGCCTCACGAACCCACCACCGCCCTGTGCTGAATATTTTTAAATCCTTAAATTTGTTGAAGTTTAGACTTCATATTTTTATCATGGTTCATCTACAGGCACATACTTATATCGAAATCTGTTTTTATTGGTACTAATGGAAATTAAAAAAAACTTGTTGTGAAATTTTAAATTAATAAAAATGAAGTTATCGGCTTGCTAAGTAGTTTTATTTTAATTTTATAAAAAAAAAAATTTAGAATCCATGTTTAATATTCAGCTAAGCGAGCAGTCCTGGACCCAAGGATCCCTTCCCATTCGGTACGGTGGTTTATGGATCCGCAAAATTTCTAGTGTTACCGGCTTTTTTGTCATCTGTCCATAGCTCGTCTAGTCTCGTAGGTAAAACCCTACCGACATACTATGAGACTTCGGGCTTGGAGGATGCAAAAAACGCCTGGTCAATTGCTTGCCCCGGTCAAAAATTCCCGGATTTTCCAAATTCTCAGAGGTGTTGGGACGACATTATCTCTAAAGACCGCTGATTCCCTCCTCGCCCAGTATTGTACATACATACCTCAGAACGAGCCAGACTTCTAGCTGTAAATACAAAAGAAGCTGGTTACTGGCTACATGCTTAAGAATGATTCACGCTAGACCGTTCCGTGTCCGGGCCGGCCTATCTTGTAGTACCGCCGCGCGTCCGTCGATTTCTTGTACTAGAAAACGGGCCGGCCCGGACACGGAACGGTCTAGCGTGAATCATCTTTTACCCGTCATGGTCTACTGGAACTTTTCTTGACCGCCAGACTTTACGTGTCGCAGTTTGCCTTCGTCTTGGGGTCCCGGGTACAGAGAAAATTCTGAAAACTGTACTATGTAATCAATCGTCGAGGTTAAGCAATGGTATGCGCTGTCATAATTGTATGGGTGAGCAAATTTGTACGAAACCCTCGGTGCGCGAGTCCGACTCGCACTTGTCCGGGTTTTTTTACAATATTTGTTTCTCATTTTACCATTCACTCTAGGACTCTAGGAATAGGTACACGCAGCTTCTAATACTTATACTCAGCTTCTTAGAATTTTCAAATATTCTGGGTCATGTAAAATGTACGCAAAAGAAAACAAAACTTAAATTTTTAAACAACAGACAGTCTCATCGCCATAATTTGGAAAATGCGATTTATCTCCAGTTTAGTCCATACAATTTTGACGCTTAACACAATACCAAAATGCTATGCTATAGAGTATATATACGTTCGGAATGAGAAAAAGCGTAGGATATCTGGGCGTTTGGGCGCCCTATATATCCTACGCTTCTCCTTATTCCGATTTCCGAATAGACTATAGAGTAACGCGGACAGCAGTATTTTATAGGGCAACGGATACAGCAAATATATAAGTACTAAACGACTTGTTCCAGCATATCATTCGTGCGCAAGTCAACGGTCAGACGGTGCTCTGTAAACGTACATAATGTTATCATATTTTGTGTGTTTATTTTTTTTGTCAGCTATTAGCATAGCCGATAGTGTTGGTATGGGACTTTACCACTTAAAGTACCATTTTCGATATGAAGGAAAGTTTTTAAAATTGTTAAATTGTTTTTTTGTCTTCAGAAATCCTGTCCAGATATTATGATGTTAAAGACATGTCACAATATTACAACTACCAGGTAAGTTGAACATACATTTAACTTAAAATTATAGTAATCTTTAATATGTGACATTATTAAAAAAACGATTTGTAGCCATCGATTAAAATATAATTGTCACCAGTCCAAGTTTTTTATTTATTTTACCTTCCTCTTTATCTTTACATTTCAGGTATTAAATGGAGAAAAAATCGATTTAAAAGTCTATTATGAAAGCTTGTGCCCTGATTGCGTGTGGTTTCATGTAGGCCCTTTAGACAACACATACAAGAAAATTGGATCTTACATAGACCTCAAAACATATCCATATGGAAATGCAAAGGTTGGTTTCAATTTCCGTTGGATTTTTTTATCAAATAACTTTGAATATTATATTTTACGTTTTTTTATAAACTTCAAATGAGGAGCTCCTTATATTCACATGTATTTGTATTTTGTTTGTCGCCGCTAATTTTGACAATTGTGGCCTTAACAAAGTGAATTCTTAAAGCTTTTCAGGTAACTCCTAAAAAATATATCTAATTAAAAAGGAAACGACGTAACTCTTCCAATCTCTACACAGCTACAGATACACAGTGTGTCAGTGTCAGTAGCTGTCTTTTTATGTTTTCAGTAGAATCACATATACCTATTCTTGCGCTCGGGTAGCACATACTTGTATTTAGTCTCAAACGGTTTTGATGGAAATTCATTGGAATGTTTTCAGAGGAGCGAAGAAAATAATAAAACGGTAATTATCTGCCAGCACGGGCCCGCGGAGTGCTACGGAAACAAGCTGCACGCATGCGCTATCGACATACTGAAGAACGTCTCCCAATCGGAATTTTATAACTCTTGTATGATGTCGCGCAAGTGGGGAGGCAAGGGATCAACTGATATGGATGCTACTAACGTAAGTAAAGCTCCAAACACAAGTATAAGAATTGCATTTAACTACTACGGGTTACAGCGCTATAACTTCAACACATTCCCCGTCCGGGTACCCGCAATGTGGGGTCATGAACCTTGTATAGGGTTCCGTACCAGAAGAGTCCAAACAGAACCCTATTGCTGTCACTCCGACCGTCGTCTCAGACGACTCGTTTGTCACAAAATTTTCTACAGAATTCTACAACTACTGCATGATGTCGGGTCAGTGGGGAGGCTGTGGAGATCGTCTGACATGAACGCTATTAACGTTAGTAAATTGGTACCAGATTCCATTTCAAAAACTTGAAGATGGAGGGTCATCCCCATCGGAACTTGGCATATTTACATTGCCGAATAACACATATCATAAAGCACTTTGACCGAGTGATAGGAAGGTCTCCATTGCAACTTAGATATCGATCCTGCTGTCCTCCTCTACAGGTCGCATTTCTCAACCGACCCTAGAAATTTTGTGAGCGGGGTAATCACGTAAAGTTATGTACTACCGTTAGAGCATATTTAATGTCATGTTTCGACATCAGCGCGGTAATCACGTAACGTTTTCGACCGTTAGTACGATAGATTTAAATGTCAAATCCCATACTAAAACTGACATTAAATACGTACCAACGGTAGTACATATCGTTACGTGATTACGCCGCCGTGATTAGCTCATAGATTTATACGTAAAAATTGACATTAAATATGCTTTAACGGTAGTACATGACGTTACGTGATTGTAATTTACGGCGATATATCGATTGAAAGAGATGCACTATGTTTTTCGCTCACGACAAAACGGGATGGAACCCTCTCCGAGAATGGCTTTTTAGACAAATCTCGATAAATATCTGACTGTGTGCAGATAAATTAAATTTCTTCTTATCAGTACCTAGATGAGGTAAAATACCATCATATTAACTTAATCGTGTCTTTAAATAATGCGTTGTTTTAGTAGGCTGAGTAAAAAAAGGAAAATATAGACTCAACTTTGGATTTATTTTCTATCGACAAAATTTTAAGAAATCATGTTTCGGCTATTGTCAGTACCACAATCATATAGTCAAGAATCATATATCTGAAAATCAGTCCCTATTGTTTCTTCGTCTGGGCAGAACAGCGTTTCAAAGTATCTAAATTTCTCAGTGTAGCGCCTTAAAGAGAAAAATAAACGCATTTGTATTTGTACGTGATTACTCCGCAGGTTTGATAATTAGGTATATATTTTGTAGAGTCACTTTTTGGAGAATAAAAAAAACTACTCGCGAGGTCTATAGCTCACAAAATCTGTAGTTTTATGATCCAAACGTGGCACGAGTTTTGGGGACAGCGCTCACTAGTGTAGTGAATTTCATCCAGATATTATAGTTGGAATGAAAGTTGCATCTTTGATCGCTATTTTATTAGTGCGTGTCATCCACGACGACGCGCCCCTCCACAACGAATCTCATACTAATCTATGTGCATTTGTAAGGAATGGGCGGTAGAGGGGCGCGCCTTCGTGCACGATTCTGGTACATATCATAATAAGTATTATATCATAGGTGATTTGTTATCAATTCGTCTGATTTTAGTGTGGCCAGTCAATGGGAATCAACTCAAAGCCGATAATCGAGTGCGCCAAAAGCCAAACAGGCGAAGATCTTCTAGAATATTATGGAAGAGAGACTGACAAGTTGGTTAACAAAACGTCTGTACCGTGGGTACTAGTGAACGGAGAGTGGTTCGATTCAGATAATGATGACCTGATGAAGAAAATCTGCAAGACCCTGACGAACCCACCCCCGCCTTGTGCTCAATAATTTTTAAGTCCTTAAGTTTGTTGAAGTTTAGACTTAAAATAAACTTGATGGTGTGAAATTTAAAAATTAATAAAGTGTTCGGCGTGATGCTATTCATGAGGTCTCTCATTTTCTTTTTGTTTTATTCCTTGTACCCCCCCCCCCCCCCCCCCAACGTAATCAGTAGTGAGCTTTTCGTAAGCCCCTCCCCCCCTTTAGTAGTAGTAAGTAGCCATTTTAAAGTACTAAGTATATAAACAAATATATATATATATATATATTATTTGGAGAAACAAACAGATGAATGTACATAAAGATTGACAACTATAAACTAAAACTAAACATACATTCACCCATTCAATAGTTTCCACTAAGATATACAAACAAGAAAAAATGGTGTTGCCAAAAGTTAACGGTATATATTTAAAAAAAAGAAGAAGAGGATACTACATTATAAAGGTTAATAATTATTATAGCTGTCTTTGTCACTTGAAATAATGAATCAGAACAGTATGATGGTTACCACACACATTTTTAGAAAATACTAGTATTAAGGGAAAAGCATTGGTAAAAATTGAGTTAATAGACATAAGAAGTCTCTACATATCCGAGGTCTGCTTACAACATTAGTTTTCACTCATATTATTTAATAATTAGAATAAGAATAATAATGATTAGACTGAAGCCTATTCACTGATATTCTTTATTATAGAGGTAACTATATGTAGGTACAAAGGCAAATCTCCAGTCTCTCAGGTTTTTGTCTTCAGTTTCCGCGATTGTCACTTATTAAACGCAACGATTTAATCGAGATGCAATTGGAATACTTACATATAAAGAATTAGTTATTTAGGCTTATGAAATACGGCCCAGTGAGTTGTCTTTAAAATACATTAGGTACTTGTGGAGCACACCGCGTTCATCATACTTACTGCTATGCGAAGTCTCAAGGCGCTCCAAATTGAAGTAGGTAGTGGTGTGCATTGTGGTAGTGGTGTGCGCACGATAATGTTATCCATGTTAACATATAATATACTCGTACATGCATTGTATCAGTATGTTTATGTTAAAAATGGATAACATTATCGTGTCTTGGGCTACGTGAAAACTCAGAGGAAACTCACTTCGGAATTACAAACCTACTTGCACGGATAGTTTTATTCCTTTGTATTCGACATTTATTCATCCAGAAAAGGGAAAAACGTGTCAAAAGATAACCAAGAAAGGCGAGGTCGCATTCACATACCTACACGCTAAACACCGCGCTACCAACCAGGCGACTATCACGTACACCGCCCTGCGCCCATAGTTGCCTGCTTGTACAGCGGCATGATGTGGTGCGGCGTCAGTATGAACTAGCGAGGTATTTGCATTCATTTTGTTGAAGGCGTTCATATAAATATACCACGAAATATACGAGTAGCATGGCCCAAACCAGATACTTAAATAGAGTAAAGATTCATATATTGTGTATTTTTTAATTTTATCTAGTTGACGCAGTTCTTGCAAGAAAACATATCAAAAGATTTATAGTCTAAAGGATTCAATTTTTTTTTTCCTAAATAGAATTTGATAATGCTAAGGTATACAGTTTCGAAATGTTTTCCTGCAGAATTACACACTGTACATAACTGGTTTTTTTCCTCATTTTGTTCTTTGTTTTTGTGTTGCTTTATATAGTTACTTCGATTTCTTGATCTTAAGTAGGTTAAGTATTATCATTTATCATTGTAATAAGCATATTTTGTGAGAAAATGGCTGACTGTCGAGTTTCTTTCGGCGTTTCTTCTCGGCAGTGGCCTCTGTGAAACGCTAGTAGGGTTTGACTTGTAAAAGTGCCATTGCGGCCTACTTACAGAATAAAGTTCATTTTATTTCATTTTATTTCATTTTAGTACCAATACCGCTGTGAGTACCTATTTCACGCAAAAACATCCTCATCAGCTTCGAATTCCCAACTGTTACCTACAAGCAAAGGAGTTACCGTCAAAACTATAGCGGTAAGGGTTTATTCAGAAATCACGCGAGGTTTTTTGGGCCAGTTTTAGACCCCCCTACCCCCTTGGTTGTCTTTTGTGAGGTTTTAGACGACCCCCCCTCCCCCCGCCCCCAAGAAACCTCACGTGTATTTTTTTAATTTATCACCACCTATGAATTTTTTTAAGTAAATGAAGTATATTAGTTGATCTTGTGATTTTGGTAGGTATATGCGTTATGATAACGTGATTGTGTAATTTCTCCTATCTTTTAAGAAAATGCTACATGAGTAGATATCATTTCTCGGTATTGCAGTAAAAAATACACGTGACGTTTCCTTCCCCCCCTCCCCCAAAGTGATCAGTAGTGAGGTTTTCGTAACCCCCTCCCACCCCCCTTTGGAACCTCGCGTGATTTCTGGATAAGCCCTAACGGCTGGGAAAGCCGCTAACCTTTTTTTTATATTTGTAGCTGGTAACTGTCTAAAAAAAACATCTTCAAACACTTGAAATTTATTTAATTTGCAATAAAGTAATTTTGTTCAAAAACTATTTTACCGTTCAAACCACAAGGATCAAAATTCAATAACATTTTCATCGAAATTTAGTCAACAAAAAAATTTTTTAAAACTAAAATAGCCGCCATTTTGAATTTTATGTGCATGGGTAGTTTGGCCTCCCTCAGTATTATTTACAAATGGTCTGAAGTAATAGTTTCCATTGTGAGACCAAACTTTATCATGGCTTGTAACTTCCACTTAAGGATTCATATTCATACCTACTGTCACCAGTGATAATTAATAACTTTGGTAGTAACGGGTTGGAATAACCGACCAGCTTCTATATGATATGCAAACACCCCAGTGCCGCCACAGTTGGGCAAGTCCCATGGACAAGTTATATCTCAAAAGAATGTGGTGAAGGCATCTGTCTGCTGCGAGTATATTAGTATTGTATCTCCATAGTTACGTAGTTGAAAGAAAGGTATGCCGTTGGTCACTGGTGCAGATGAATCATGTAGAAAACTCGCTGTTATGACTAACAAAGAACTGTAGTTATTGGCCGTAAAACAGCGTACTTTAGTCATTCGGATACAATGACCAGAGCCTGGAATTTCGTTGCGGTGTGGTGTGATGCATTATTAAATGGGGCAAACATTGTTTTAGTGACTGTATATTATCCTAAGAATTTTGTGACAATGTTTTAGAAGCAAGGTTTCCTTTAAAAATACTAATTAAAGTGAAGCCCCCAAAATTTTGTCTTTTACTAGATAAACAAGGAACCCTTATAGTTCCGCCATGTCCGTCCGTCCGTCCGACCCCCGTTTTTCTCAGTAACCGTTAGTACTAGAAAGCTATATTTATAATTTGGCATGAGTATACATATCAATGACACCGAAAAAACGGAAGAATAAAATCATTTAAAAAAATTTAGGGCACCTCCCCCCCCCCCCCCCCTGCGTGTAAAGTGGTGGTGCAATTTTTCTTCAGCCAAACCCCATCGTGTAGGATATCGTTGGGTAGCTCTTTTAGCAATTTTTTTGATTAAAGAATTGGTTAGCGTGATATTAAGCTTTGAAGTGATAATTTTTTTCTAAATAAATAAAAAATAAAAAAAATGTTATGGTCAAGTGTCCCCCCTCCCCCTGCCAGTTAAATGGTGGTTACTAGGCATGTGAAAAAAAATCATGGTAGTAGTTTATACGATGAATTTAAAAGGAAAACTATCACAGCTAAGTAGACATTACTAGTTAACGAGTAGATAATAGTCGAACATCAGAAATGTACTTTGCAAAAGCAAATTTTCGTACAATTTCCATTGATACCATAGATAATGTTGTCAATTCTGTCAAAAACATAGTAAATATAGGTTTACGAACTTTTTAGTCCACATAATGTAACGGGTGGACGACTACGGAACCCTACCTTGCGCGTGGCCCGACACGCACTTGGCCGGTTTTTTTTATCCCATTTGGCATTTTGGAGCTCATACCTAGGCAACAGGGGCCTAAGTCCGACATTTTTATAAAACTTGTCATTGGACTTTGAATCTTCACGCTTGGACAGTAAAGTCGCTTTTTGAACGGCCTAATTTGATACAACTCGGACAGTTCAAATAATTTTAAGTATACCCCTCTTTTTACACTGATCTGCAAACTGGTATTCTGTTCTGACACGTTCTGAGGTCAGCCAATTATAGTCAAATCAACGTATTTTAAAAGATTTTGCTACTCTACTCTTGGATGTGTTCTTAGAATTTGTCATCACACCCGATAGTAGTTTAAACATCAAATTTCTCGATAAAATATTTTTTGTCGTTTGTATCTTAACGACACACTCGGTGATACACAGTTACGTAAATCAGAACGTATGTATAAAATAATAGTAAATTTGTGAAAGATTCCACTAACCAGTTATCAAGTGGTATCAAGAAAAATGACTAGGTACTATGGAGTTTTGATGATCGTCCCATAAGTGCCAAATGAAGAAGTGGAAAGATTGTACAAGGGCCCGTGCCGTGCCATTCGTTGTAATGGCCCCCCAGCGTCACTGTTTCAGCTATTCGGACTCTTAATTACTTCCACGAGCCCCCTGAGATGAGACTTCGCTCGGAACTCTGAGCTGAAAGTAAACACTGCCGTACAATCATCCGACAAATTCCGGAAACGGTCGGTGTACAACAATCAATAACTTCAATTGAGAATATGAAATGAGAACAAGTACTTAACCGAAATCTCCCAAGATAGAAGTAAATTGAGAGAGTTGATTCGAGGACTACACCCCCGCACCCTCTGCTGACCGGATAAAGAAGAAGATTATCTTAATGTGTAGGTATAAATATAAACTTTATTTCAACGAAATGGAATAATATTTGTTTTCCTAAGCACTGGAAAATCTCTAGTGGCCTACTTCCAAAGTTTAAGACTTCTACTTTACGTTACGACTTCTACGTTACGACTTCTTTCGCTAAGAAAGTGATCCCATTGTTGGTCGTATCGAAATGAAAGGTACCTACTATGGATTTGTATGGGATTAACAGACGATAATCCGAAATTGATTTTCATTTCGTGTTTTATTTTGCCGTTATGACAGTCATCAATATATTTATTATATTATAAGGCCGGGTATTACCACTTTTAAGTTTTTAAAAACCATCTGAGACAGAATATAGTGTCTTAAAATCGAAACAAAATATATGTGTTACATAAGGATCTCGTCTAGTCAAAATCGCAGTTAGTTACGCAGTTAGTCATGACCTGATGAATTTCACTCGATAGAAAAAAATCGAGAAGTTACCCCTTTTTGGAATGTATTTTCAATACTACGGCTACATTACTGATATTTAACATTTAATTTTTGTACTCAATTAAAGATCTTAAATACTTATAGACGAATTCGCTGGATCTGCTTTGATAAAATGATTAGCTTAATGACTATAGCTAAATATTTACGAAACTACGCGCAGAGCTTGCGTAGAGAGCGGGATGGTTAATTATAAACTCACGCGTGTTAGAGCGGGACATTTGCGCTGGGGATACCTCCCCTTAACTCTCTTAGACCGAATTCATGTACGGGGTACATTTACTTCGCGCTACACGGCGCGCGATTGTTCAGGCGGCTAGGACGTTCCCCCGCCGCCTATCACTATCATAGTCGCCTGAACAGTCGCGTAGCATGTAGCGCAGGGTGTAGCCTGTACGTGTACTTACAGTCTAGGTACTGTAGTGTACGTGAATGCAGTCTTAGTTTTAATTCTACCAAACTAGAATAGTTTATTCAGAGATTAGTCTATATATTATTTTGATGATTAACCACAGATTAAGTCCTTATTCCTATTTTGTTGGACAGAATTTTATGTATACTTTCAATCCGCGTATAAGTAGGATCGATTGGCATCACAAACATGAAGTAAATTAAAATAAATTAGGCATTAAATTATTTTAAACAATCATAAATAATGATTAGCTAGCCTTTATCATCATAATACATTATCGCGGATAATAACTTCAAGATAATATAGGTATTCCTATAACCTAGGTAAGTTAGTGTTGCTTTCCTATCATGGTAAATGTAATATAAATTTAGCTTCTACATTGGCACTTCTTTCTACAAACAACAATAAAATATACCTAAACAGTTTATTGCACAACTTCAACAAAAAACAAAGTGCAGTACGTATGACATTGAGTAGAGGCAAAACACTCCTTTTTTTAGGCATTTCAGTGTTGTAAAAACAGGCGGTTTCGTTTTCTTTAGGCGACTTCCTGACTTGGCGGGGCGGGATCGATATGTGACATTTTCTTCTTTGACGTAAACTTACTGACGTCGTGAAGATTCTCACTTGACATAATACTGTCAGTATTACGTTTGCGCAGTATAATATCATGCGCAGAAGCGAAGCAGTACCGCCTTCGCATCGTCCCGCTACCGCGCATCCCGCGCCAGTCAGGAAGCACTCATTTAAAATTTTAAATGTAGGCGCAGTAAAAAATGGTACTGAGTCGACTGACAGCTGACACTGACATTTGACACTTTTCCCATACCGTACCGCCTCCGCACCGACAAATCAGGAAGTAACTAACCTGTTTAATGTTAATTTAGTAATAAATCTAGTTTTACATATGTAGGTTTAATTATTTAATCTTCCTATTCTTATTGTTTTTCTATTTAACTAATTATTTGATACAGATAACAAATACCTACAAAGAAAAATTAACCGTGATCCCGCACTTATTAGACTACTTATTAAGAATCAAATGTGGAGACAATTTACTTGGCTGACTGGACAGACAGGAAATAATACTAGTTGCGCCGTTGCGCGTAATACCGTCGTCGCCGACAATGTTTTGCGGTGGCACTGGCAGTCTCGAATTTCTCTTACATGTGTTCAAGGCTTCAAGGATTTGTTAGTCAATAGTTAGTTGTAAGGTTGACATTCTTTTTGTTCGCCGAATTTCTGCAAAAATGTTAATTGTCTATGAACTTTATTCTTTGAAAGGTAAAATAGCTTTTATGTCACACCTGGCCATAAAGTGGCCATTATCGCACGCTCCGCGCGCGAAAAAACCCACTTCCTGGGGGCCGATTTTTGAGTGTCGAACGCTCGAATTTTCACTCGAGATCTGTCAAAAAACTATGACGTTTTGACAGATGTCGAGTGAAAAATCGAGCATTCGACACTCAAAAATCGGTCCCCTGGCCAGGGGGTGACATAAAATGTTGTACTTACCACGGGCGATAATAAAGAAAGCCTCAGATCGCATATTTATCGCCCTTTGCCTTCGGCTCGGGCGTAAAATACCTGCGATCTGAGACATTCTTTGTTTTATCGCCCTTGGTAAGTAATGTACTATTAAAACGGATTACTTTGATGGAAGCCGGCCAATTTGTATTATTTCAAGTAAAACCGCTTGGCAACTACCTATTGAAATTGTACCGAAATTAAAAACTCCGTGATAGAAGACCATTCAAAACTTATTTTCAAAATAAAACTGTAACAATAATCAATGTTAATAAATCGGTAAAAATATCTACGTACCTAACAATAATCATACAAAAATAGGTACTATAAAGGCGAAAGTTCAGATGTTTGGATGTCAGGTCACTGTGGATGTTTGGATGATTGTTACTCAATCACGCAATAACGGCTGAAAGGATTATGATGAAATTTGGTAGATAAACGAGTTTATAGCCTGGATCACATAAGTACTTATAAATACAAACGAAGTGATTTTCGGTATCTCAATTCGATACCGAGTATTGCCTTCATATACCATTTTTGTTATACCCTGTATATAACCAGATTATGATCAAATCACCTATCATCTCTCAAACATTATAGCATCAAGGCCTGTTTATTCATGACCACTGTTTTATTTTATTCTGAAGCGCTTAAGGTCTAACTTCAGAAATAAATTTCCGGAATTCGCTATTTGACAGTTAATGTGTTAATGTTTTGGATACAGTAGCTTATAGGTTTACAATACTCAAACAATAGGTTGCAGTGACGGCGCGTCAAAAAAATTCTTAGTGAAGCCGGAAATAATTTGCCTTTCTTATTATTCATAAGCTGCAGTAAAAGAACTGGACTGGCTGTGGCTGAAAATTAGGCAAGCCGGTGGGAATCGAGTTGTATGGACGCTCCGCCACTGATAGGTTGTGTGCTTTAAAATTAATTGAACACATTTTTTTTTTAAATAAATTAAGAGTTTTTTATCTGTGGATTACAAAAACCGAAACGCGTGTGACGTCACATTTCAAAGTTGAGGTTTAATTCCGCAACAGACCGCAACTGCACTTACTGCACGTTATGTTTCTCCGCACTCCAAATTGATCCGTAACGATATTCGTAAAAAGCTCTATTTAAAGTGAGCGGAGAAGTGTCGCAACAGCACAAGTTACTGTACAATTTGGAGTGCGGTGTAACACAAGAAATTAAGCTCTTTGGGGGAAAAAGATAATGTTACACGTATAAAATAAACCTACGTATAATTTAAAATACATTTATGTCACACCTGGCCATAAAGCGGCCATTATCGCACGCTCCGCGCGCGAAAAAACCCACTTCCTGGCCAGGGGGTGACATAAAATTTTGTACTTAACACGGGCGGTAATAAAGAAATCCTCAGATCGCATATTTATCGCCCTTGCCTTCGGCTCGGGCGTCAAATACCTGCGATCTGAGACATTCTTTGTTTTACCGCCCTTGTTAAGTAATGTACTATTCCGAAAACTGTCAAGTAGCCAATTGTCAAATCTCTTTGTAGAATACCTGGGGGGCGATTTTTGAGTGTCGAACGCTAGACTTTTCACTCGAGATCTGTCAAAAAAAAACTATGTTTTGACAGTTGTCGAGTGAAAAGTCGAGCGTTCGACACTCAAAAATCGGCCCCCTGCTCTGCACTCGCAATTTAAATGTAAATTGTCATATATTTAAGATATATTACTCCACTCAGATTCAGTAGGTACCTGGTGCCTACACACAACGCAAAGGTTAGTTCTCAACTCAGATTCAGTACCTACGCAACGCAAGGTTAGTCAAAGTAAATAAATATTCAGGAGTCGCACGCACCTAGTGCATGTTCCCGCTGTCACAGCAGCGAACGAATGCCGGTTTATTATTCACGCTCAGGTTATTCCTGAAGAGCCTGTACGGTGAAACACAACCTGAAGTGACGAGGGTGAGGAATTTAAAAATGGTTATTTTTATACCATAAAAAATTTTTGTTCATTAGGAGCTGGCTATCCAGATATTACGTCACAGCAACCGTGACAGTGCGTATGAAAGGTTAAGAGCTGACAGCAAAAATAATGTGATTTTATAACATTTGGAATTGGTATTATTACGGCTTGTCTCTGGACTATAAATATGCCAGTCTGGCTACTGAGAGCCGTTGCGATTGGAAGGAACAATATGTTATAATCCTTAAAATCACTTATTATTTTTGCTGTCAGCTCTTAATCTATAGGTATAGGAAATAAGTTTCTGTCAAAAAAAATAGTTTTGGTACAAGCTTTTATTGCCTACTGTACTTTTTTCCAGGGTAATTTAACCAATATCGTGGAGACGGTTACGATGAGCCCAAACACGATGGGTTTATCCTGTGTAGTTTAGGAGTTGCTATTTCTTCTGTCTCCATCATCAGATCAGCTCGACGGTACCATAATATTATATACATTGTCACCGAACTTGTATTAAGTATTCCAAATTTCAGCTCAATCGGATACCGCGGCGCGGCAAGTAGTTATGCAAGTTAAATTAAAACTTGTGACATGGGTTGAAAAAGTCGATTTTTTTGCGAGACGTAATATGTATGGCCCCTTAAATATTGCTCTACTCGTAGGTACCCAACTTCATATGTAACTAATAGAGATACATTATTTAAGTTCAAATTTATCTTTCTTGTAAAAGATAAGGAGTTTGTAATACCTATACTAAACACCCACAGTTTGAATACAGACCAAAATTACTGTGCTCCCATTTACCTGCCATCCTGCAAAGCAAAACAAGAGTAAAATAACTATTTAGGGTACTGATTGACATTGCTAATACAAAGATAAGGAAGTTAAGGTACAAATGCTTTGACTTAAAATAGATTTAAATATCCAAATTACCTAACTGACGTTGTTTTCTGTTTCAGCGATGGCGTGACGCCGGCAAGGCTGCGGCAAGGCCAAGGCCCGCGCTTCATTATGCAAATTATGGCGCTTGCGCAGCATTAATCGCATCGCTAACTCTGCTAACTCAGCCGCCCTGAACAAAAATGAAGTTGTCACTATGAAACTCTAACGAAGATACGACATTTTGCAAAGCACGTCTGAATCACCTGCGGTGCTAAAACGGCTTATGGGGTTCTTATGTATAACGAAGAAGCTCTTTTACTTTTAGGGTGAAATGCCTTCGTTCAGTGCTCACACTACTGAAAGTGAACTCATTGCTGAAATACTGGCCTAGATTTTAGTGTTCGCTGCTTATTTGAAATCACTGAATGTGTATACTTAGGTACCAACCCTATATGTTTCTTTTTTAAATTATTCAGCCACTATTTCATGACGTATATAGAGAGTTCTTAATGTACGAGTATAACGAAGAAGCTCTTTTACTTTTAGGCTAAAAAGCCTTCGTTCAATGCTCACACTGAAAACACTGAAAGTGAAAAGTCATTGGCGAAATACTGGCCTAGATTTAAGTGTTCGCTACTTATTTAACATCACTGAATGGGTAATATGTACCTACACTAGGTTTTTTTTAATTATTCAGCTACTGTCAATTCATTTCATACTCTATTATTACAAGAACTGAACTAGGCTTCTAGACACTAAAAACTGTTTTAAGTAATATGTAATCTGGTCATGGTCGTTGTACCGACCACACTTTACGGACCGGTAACCGTTAAATATGGCCACTGCAGCCGCTGTTATCTCAAAGAGCACTATCAAACTTCCTACACAAACAGACTAACGGACGCAACTTTGCCGACGCCTAAGTTACGCACCTGAGCAACAACATTGGCCTAATCAACGAAAGTAACACGTATTCAATTATATTGTGTGAATAGTACCGAAGCTTTCATTATAAACACTTTCATTCACATCACCAATTCGCAAATACAACGTTATACCAATTTCGAACCTTAATTTATACGCCACAAAGTCCAAACGCAGGTGACCACTTTTTTGGTACCTAACTGTACCTATGTAAACGCCGTCGATTTGGCAGCCGGCCGGGGACCGAGGGATCTCGTGCCAAACAAAGACAATAGCTCCAGCTAGACAAATAATGCGTTAGTCTATAAAAACATACTAATTATCTAATTTGTCACAGGTTTATTAGTCTAGGCCCAGAATGATAAAACGCGTCTCTAAACAGTGCAAGCGGCAAATCATGTAACAGTTGGGGTGATAACGTTATCAGAGGGTTTAGACCTTTTGGACCCTGCAGAATACGGATCTGCCTGTCTCCATCCCCAAATTTGAGCCGGAAGTATGTTATAGGTACCGGAAATGGTGCAGCCCATACAAATTTGTTCGTTGTACATTTGGTAAATCGTTGTTCCGGTACCCTAACTGTGGTCCGATTGTTATGGGTCTTTGATATGCCGTAAAGGACAATATTTGTCATCGTATCCCGAAATTTTCGACCCTCCAGCTCCATATATTTCTCCTACTCTCACATTTTCCGGTATATCATACTTCCGGCTCAAATTTGGGGATGGAGACAGGCAGATCCGTATTCTGCAGGGGTGCAGGGTCTAAACCCTCTGATAACGTTGTCACCCCAAGTGTTATATGATTTGCTTCTTGCATGCTACTTCTTCAAAAATGGTCCCTGACTATACATATTTATGAACTGAACAATGGATCATCATTTTAGCCGTAGTACTGTCGAAATGAGTTACGTTTCGACTACTGAGTTAAGTAGGTATATTAAGGCGCAGGGTAGGGCAAGGCCTTCCCCATACAAACTTTGTGCAGGTTTTATTCTTCGGTTTTGGCACTAACAAATATAATTTTTTTTTTGGTTGTAAATATTAGATATGCGAAGATCGTGATGTGAAATTTTTCAAATATTTCAAAAAAAATCAAAATTAAAAGATTTAAAAAAATTAATAAAAAAAATTACATCACGAAATAGCTATGAGAAATATAAGCATACTGACCAAAAATCATAACTTTAATGCAAACACAAACGAAGTAAATCCTGCACAAAGTTTGTATGGAGAGAGCTTGCCCTATCCCTCCTCTTAACAAAATATACTCTTTATTGCACCTCAAAAAAATCATAGTACAGAAACATAAGGCTTAAAGTAGAGGTAAACAACAGGCGGTCTTATCGCCAAAGAGCGATCTCTTCCAGACAACCTTTGAGTAGCGGAGATAATGCAACACGTTACTGTAACTGAGTAGGTGGCAAACCGATACTCGTATATGGATTTTAAGTAAATACCATGATTTTGATTAGTACCCTCAAATAATTTATTATTATAATAAACTTACATATCATCATCCTCCTAGCGTTATCCCAGTACAGTTGCATCCTGAAGGATGCCTGGGGTCCGCTACCTAATCCCAAGATTTGGCGTAGGCACTAGTTTTTACGGAAGCGACTGCCATCTGACCTTCCAACCCCGAGGGGAAACTAGACCTTATTGGGATTAGGCTTTGTCAAGTGAGTGGGCAACTTGACTGTTAGAAGTTCTCAAACCGCCCGAAGGCCTCCAACTTGGCTTAACGACTGCTGCCATAGACAGCAACCGGGATCAACGGCTTAAAGTGCCTTCCAAAGCACGGGAGCGCTCAGTTAGTAACCACTCAAAGCGGTCACCCATCCAAGTCCTGACCGCTGCCCACGTTACTTAACCTTAGATACCGCAAGCGGTACCCGGCGCCGCTGGGCCACGAGCGCTCCTCCGCTGGGCCACGAGCGCTCCTCCGCTGGGCCACGAGCGCTCCTCCGCTGGGCCACGAGCGCTCCTCCGCTGGGCCACGAGCGCTCCTCCGCTAGAATAAACTTATATATAATAAATATAAAATAAACATACAAATGATTAAGTACCGTTAATTGTGTGAAGTAAAAATATACCTATTTTTATTTAGTTTATAAGTAGGTACTTACAAAAAGTGTCAACCTGATTAATTAAATACAACATAGTTTACAGCACTTTAAACTTAAACGCCTGTCTCGCAAGTGACCAACTCGAATATGCCCATATACTACACATAATTGACGCGCTAGTATTCCACGTACTTTTATCTCACGAGGGCGGGTTGGCCATGGTTGTAGTTGTGATACAGTATACGAACACATAGACAACGTGAACTCATACCTCCTACGCACGCCGACGCACACATAGACAATGTGCATGTCACACACAACCATGGCTCACCCGCGCTCGTGAGACAAAAGTACTATAGTTAACAATTGTAGAGATACTATGTATACATAGGTCGTTAGAAAAGATCGAAACGTGCTAAATGCCAAATAGCATAATATTGTTATTATCTTTTTTTTTTTTTTAATTATTATTATCTTACTCCATAAGTTTTAATTGTGTTGCTAGCAAATAGCAATCAATGAATACTGCATCGGATGTTGCAAGGTCAGATTTCACAAAGGTTCCATGAAAACTTATTTTATCTGATTCTGTGAGTACCTACTTGCCTAAGCATTATTTTATTTGACGTTATACACAACCTCGGTAACAATTCTGCTATGCTATTTACAAGTTTGTTTACCACCGACGCGGTATCGTAAAATGGGGTGAGTTGGCACAAAACCGAAGTTCAAACCCGGATAAAAGTTTACTTTCGCATTGATTTATTTACAAAAAAAGTGTTCCGGTTGTTTGTATTTTAGTTTTTTTATGATTTTGTGTTCATAACTTTAACGATAAACACAAAAAGTTGGAAATCCCACCTCACCCCGTAGTTCAGGTAGGTTGGGGTGAGGTGGGATTTCATACTAAGGCGATTATGCATATTATAATAGCATGATTTGTAATTAGATTTTATATGTTACGTAGCAGTAGCCCCCTACTCTCCCCATTCATAACCCAACTTTCCGGTACATTTTACGGTATATAACATTTACAAAGTTCACCCCAACGTTCACCTCAACATTCACCCCTAGTATATCTTGACGCCGGGAGCCTTGCCTAGGGTGAGGAAGTGTTGTACAGAGTATACTTAGACTAGTCGTTACAAAAATAGGTTTCGATAAATAAGTGGTATTTTTATTTTTTTCGTTTTTAGTATGTCGTTGGGGGTATGGTAAAAAATGATTTGCCTAAAAAGTTAAAAAAATTTAGCTGTGGCTTTCGGAAATACGGAAATATTTTATTTTTTGCTAAAAACTGTAATTTAGAATAAGAGTTAACAAAAACAGTGGCATAATGTATATAACTTAGATTTCATTACATTATTTCTTGCATTGCATTATCTTCATTTGCACATACAGATGGCATTCTTGGTGAACGAAAAAATGCGCAAAGCTAATTATCGTTTAACTACCCGCTATAAAAATCTAAAAACTTGATAGCCTAAAGCGACAGACATTATCATTAACGATGAAGCAAAAAAATTGCACTTGAATTGCACTTTATAACTAACGCTCGATCTAACTTTCATTTTATTTTACATATTATGCTTAAAAATATGTCATAGTTATAAATAAAATAAATAAATAAAATCAATACTATACCTATACCTCCTATACTATATAGTTAAGTAAGTAACAATTTTTCAACATTAGAATTATCGAAACCTTTAGGACAAAAATCGGTACGGTATCGGGGTACATACTAGAATAACACGACGGTTAAAATCATTAGTATGGGTAGTGTAACACTTGATTGAATAGTAATACTCGTATCTAATCCTGATGTGATGTACGATCTGGAAGGACACGGCTGGCGCGCCTTTACGGTGACGCAGTCTTTGAGGCTGAATAAATAGAAAACAAAGACACTAGCTTTTGCCGGCGACTTTGTCCGCGCTAACCTAGTTATAGTTTTGTTGGTACGTACTGTACGGTGCTCTACGGACACCCTAAACCCTTCGTGTGCCAATCCGAATCGCACTTGGCCGGTATTTAGCAATTAGTGTGGTTTGGCGCCGAGCGACGTGTTATAAAAGTCGTTGTGCCAACCGCAACGCAACAGGAATTTCAACTTGAATTGGTCGTACCGGCGGACACTAACATTTTGATATAGGCTTGTCTAACAAAATATTGACATATTTTTATTTGATAAAAAGATGTCAATATTTTATTAGTGAGACTGAAGATTAGCGAAAGCGTTTTACCCACCTATCAATTTGTCAAAGCAACCGCCTTGAGAGTTAATAATTTGCTGTCTCTTTCCATCTTATAGCTGCGTCTCTAGGTTTTAAGTGACTTCTTCTTCTTCTTCTTTCGTGTCGAGGTTCCTCCAAGGTATGCCCAATGAGCAGCGATGGAGACAGCCTTGACCGTCGCGTCTCTCAGGTAAGTGAGAAATTGATATGTCGGTATAACGCTTAACAATTTTCGTACTTATACCATAGACAAAGAATATAGTTTGATTATTGTGTCAACACAAAATGTCGGGCGTCCCGTACGAGTGTTAGAACACGTAAATTTTCAGCTAAACATCTCCAATAAATTACAGTTGATATATCGTATGATACAATAATATACTGCGCCATATGTCAATCCGGTACATCGGTTAGTAATGTGGGTGACACAAGCTACGGCATCAGCCTACTCGTATATATGGATGGTAGGTATGCGAACGTAAGTGCGAGTGTCATCGACTGTGACGTCACTTGTGTCACGATCCGGATTGTCAGACCTTGTTTTCTTAGGCTGGAAACAGAGCACGACCGACAGTCAGCGCGTACCGTCGGTCGGGCGTAGCTATCGCTTTACAAAAGCATACGTGCGTTCAGAGCGATGCTCACCGTCAGCCGACCGACCATACGCACTGACCGTCGGTCGAGCACTGTTTCCAGCCTTAGACCATGATATCCTCCGCGCCCTTCGTCCTAACGCGCGTTCTTAAATGTATGAATATACCTTTCTGTATATACTACATAAAACATGCTAAATAGGTACATGCGGCTCAAAGTACGGCGCATCAATTGTATCTTATTCACACAGGGCACTGACATTACTTAACACTGGAAGGTGAGGATATGAATAATACTAATAACATAGAATAACGTATCATCTCTTAACGCATCACCCAATCTGTTTCTTCGAGAATCTCGTAGCGTGTTTGTCATAAAAAAACAGGCGGGGTCGGCCGGCTGCTGATTCATTCGGGCGCATCGGAGATTGCCCCGCGCCTTTCTGACGATGCATAGACTGGTTTATATAACAATCATACATCATACACCGTGCCCGATTAATCGGACAAACTTTAATAGTGTACGTACAGTCGGCCCAAGAAAATTTTGAGCACTAGTATAAAATAAGTATAGTACGAGTATACTATAGTTTTTTATACGTTGACAAATTAAACCAGAATAAGGCATAGTGGCGGGCGTGATATTTGTTTTATATTACGACGGTGGCAAACAAGCGTACGGATAATTTAATGGATAATTAGGTTTTCAACCATTTAAATTTAGAACGATTGTTAAGCCATTCACGCAAAAGAGTGCGGATGATATTGCCTGTCATTGCATAGCTCTGTCTCTGTTCTGCGATTTTGACAGATTCCTCTTAAAATAATATTTGAATTAGGTATTTAACGTCTTGACAGACTGCTGCAGCTGTCAATGCACCAGAATAGTAGATTATACACACCAAAGGGATAAAGCACTGTTTTATGTCACGGGTGCGATATTGAATCCCGAACGTAACGAAGGACTCTAAAGTAATGAGTTAATTCCTAGGCGAAGCGAGGGAATTAAGACTGTCCTGAGTGTAGTGAGGGATTTAAGCGTACCCAAGACAAAAACAGCTTCATCCCCGAGGAGTATACTCTACTTTTCTCACCTCTTGCGAGACAATAAAAGTACCAAGACTAGGTACTAGAAACAGAATACAACCAGAAACAGAATTAAATCAGTCAGTCACAGCAAATATTATTATAGGATGGTGTGTTCTTACATTATATAACCTTTACTTCATATATATATAACCTGGCTAAAATTTGCTTAATAAGGACATATGCTAAGGCGCTTGTTATCGGCACTTAAAAAAAATCTATAAGTACAAAAAGAATTCTTAACTTAATTAACATCATAAGTAGACTGCCCACACCAGTAATAATTATCCGATATGATAAGCCAATTAGCAATTATCCATTTGATGTAGGTACTAATAGCGACTCAGGCAGATTTTTTTTTAATAAGAACCTATATCGATACGTAAGCGCCGTGGCGTAAACTACGCAGGCAAATCGGATCTACCCAGACTCCCTACTTCTTCAAAACTTGAAGAAAACCCTACTCAAGTGATATAATAAGCTCATATAATCTAGTTCTATGGATACCCACGCCACTGCATGTTACCTAATCAAGATGCGTGTCATCCACGAAGGCGCGCCCCTCCACAGCCCAATCCGTACTTAAGGCCGTGTATTACCACTTTTGAGTTTTTAAAAACCATCTGAGACATAGAATATAGTGTCTTAAAATCTAAAAAAAATATATGTGTTACATAAGGATATTGTCTAGTCAAAATCGCAGTCAGTTACATGACCTGATGAATTTCACTCGATAGAAAAAAATCGCGAAGTTACCACTTTTTGGAATGTTTTTTCAATACTACGGCTATATTACTGATATATAACATTTAATTTTTGTACTCAATTAAAGATCGTAAATAGTTATAGACATTTTCGCAGGGTTTGCTTTGATAAAATGACTGGCTTGATGACTATAGCTAAATATTTACAAAACTGCGCGCAGAGCTTGCGTAGAGAGCGGGATGGTTAATTGTAAACTCACGCATGTTAGAGCGGGACAGTTGCGTTGGGGATACCTCCCCTTAATTGCGCATAGACTAGCATGTCGATT
Organism: Cenopis cana; assembly: GCA_951800055.1. NCBI lineage: Eukaryota > Metazoa > Arthropoda > Insecta > Lepidoptera > Tortricidae > Cenopis > Cenopis cana. Next base: position 7,012,466 of record OX637476.1, on the reverse strand, counting down.
CGCTGTGGAGGGGCGCGTCGTCATGGATGCCCGCACTATACAAATGTTTTACAGGGAGTTCGGGCGACAATCTACGAGCCACGCTTTGTTCAGTTTATTACACCGAAATCTAATCTCTAAAGCCTTAATCTACTGATCCGCAGGTTCAATAAACAGAAGTGCAAGTGCTTGTAATCATTTTAATTAGCGTTATCAAACACCTTTCTCAGATATATCACACTTATTATATGTGATAGCCTGATAACTTCAATTGATAAATGGGTACATTAGGTTTATAAGAAGGAAGCGACAATACAATACAAATACTCTTTATTGTAAACCTCAATTAAAGGACACAGTACCTACAGTACAAAATCACAATAAGTAAAGGCAAAAACAACAGGTGGTCTTAAAAGCGATAAGCGGCGTTAGTAAATGAAGCGACTTGCTTCATTTGCTGCCTAAAACACAATATTTAACGGTCAAATGTGTATTCATTGTTTTCTCATAATATTTATAGGGTCGATGGGTCAGTTAGCGAACAGCTAATTTGGTGAGCCCGGTCTTGCCACTTGGATGAGTTGATGAAGTGAAAGGATATTTCCTCGCTTTAATGGACCTCCAACTCCCAAATAAAATACATATGCATTGCATAACTTACTGCTTTTTTTGGGGTCTGTAAAACTACAAATATCTTTAATTGAAAAAAACTCGTTTTTCGGATGGTAGCAAACTGACGCTGATCGCTTAACTGTCCTAGCGACTGTATGCATTAGGTGCAGTTTATCTTCAATTTATTGGTTTTATCGCCAATTGTTGCACAAACAGATTATAGTACATTGTAGAATGTCTATGTCAAAATGGTGTCGTTTAATCTGGTAAGTCATAACGTTAATCGACGAACTTAGTTACTTAGAATGGAATTAACGAAGGATCTGAATCTAATTGCACAAATCCATCTATGACTCCGCCGATAAAGCATCGTCACTAATCGGCGCTGAGACTTAACTTACGCAACGTCATCTAGTGAAACTATTGACTTTGGTAGTCTTCATAATCAACTAGTTTCTATAAGCCGACCGTCTCAATTAGTCCTCGCCTGTGACGCGAGAGGGGCAAAAGGGGAGACGTCAAAGGGTAGCCGACGGGTAGCGGGCGGTGGGTCCCTTCCTCCCGCTACCCTTCCGCGTGGTCTGAGTTATGCGGTCGGCCTATAATTTCACCTTAATACCTATAATTAAGTAACTTAAAAAAAAAGTAATAAAATATCGCGTAGTTAAACTATTTTAAAGTAAATAACAAAAATAAATACAACACAAAAACAAGTAATTACCTAACTATTAATTAAAGGTTTCATTCCTGACGTTATGGATTTGTTAAAGTAGGTAAACTAAGTATAATTATTTTATAATCAAGCCGCAACTATGAGAAATCCATCGCGTTTTCAGCACAAACTTTCCTATTATTCATAAGTTTCACAGGCGATAGCTCGTCACACTAATGGAATGCATACACTCGATCACTAACTATGCTATTCACAATCAGAGTACCCTTCCATGGGTTTGCAATGTTTGCATTACCGTACTCGCTAGCGACTGTTTAAACGATTTAGTATGGCGATTCTTAGTTCTATTGCATAACCGCCAGAGGCGCTGTACTTTTGTCCATTCTAAATCGTTTACGCAGTCGCTAGTAGGGAATGCAAACCGGTTAACCGGTTAACCGAAAAACCGGTTAACCGGAGCTTTTTGAGCTCGGTAAAAAACCGGTTTTTTACACCACTAACCGGTTTTTAACCGAAATTGTATTTTGTATAAAAAAAAACTTCATGGGGAGATTAGAGCGTTCTTTCACCTCCAAATTACGTTATTTAAGGATGGTAGGATGTACGTTTAAAGAAGTTAGTTTCTTTTTCTTACGACTGTGGATAGAGCACATGAATATCATAATGTTAAAATGTTGATAGTTTCCCATATCCCTACTTCATTTGATTCTGCCGCGTCAAAAGCGCAGAAAGGGTTTATGGCCGGGTAAGCCCTATTGTTTTACTTGGATAGTTTTGCTACCAAGTGTGGTGTTTGTGTACTTATTGCGTTGTTTGTTGTGTGAAATTGTGGATATTAAAAATACCAGTTGATGTATGGAAGTCCACATCTCAAATAGTAAGTATTTCTTTAATAATACATAGTGCTATTTTTCATGTTATTCTTGATAGTTAATAAGTTATAATCGTTAATAGCCCATGTTATTAATGTTATTATGCACTATTTTTTATTTTATTTTATTTCTATTCATTTCAATGTATATAAAAAAAAAAAAAAAAAAAATGAAAAAAGTTTATTGTTCTAAGTTACTTGTACATTAACATCACGGCTCTGTGTCCTGAGCTAGGAAGCCCTGTGTTACAGGACACAGTTACGTATCCATTATTGTTGCACTTAATTATACCAGTTATACAGAGAAGTAGGTGTCCTAAATCACATATTTACAAGTTATACAGAGAAGTATCTTAAAACATTCTTACTGTAAAATTATTTTAACTAAAACTTAACTAACAGCGTGTGTGTGTGGGTGTGTGTGTGTGTGTGTGAGTGTGCGAGCACTAAGATCAAATAGATAAGGAAGAGGCAGTTAATTATATATTATATATGTATATATATATATATATATAAATGTGTATATTTTGAGAACGGCAATTTTATTTTTATTTTGTTACGACCAGAAGGAGTTCGGTCTCATAGTAATCAAGTTGCGCGAGCCACTTTGTCAGCAGAGATTTACTAGGGGGCCTTGTGATATGATGATGCTTGCTAAATATTTTCATGACCAATGGGGAAATAAAAGCGTGGAATCTTTGAGAAAACTTCGTATGAGTCTTTGGGGTTTTCCAGCGCTGGCGTCGTCTTGTGTCTGCCAAGAAGATCTTGTCATGCAGTGTGCAGTATTTGTAGATCACCTTTCTTAGGAACAGCTGACTATACTTAATGTTTGTTGTTATAATATGTCATTGTAAAAAGTAGGTAGGTACACTAGGTACTAGGGAATGCAAAAACCGGTGAAAATCAAAAACCGGTTATTAACCGTTTTGACTGGACAAAAACCGGTTAACCGGTTTTTTACCGGTTTTTTACAAATTACCTGAAATCGAAGTATTGGACTATAAATTTATTATTTCTGGGTTCTATTGGTAATCCGGGCATGTTTCTAGTGATGTGAATAGGTATAAGTAAGCTAATAAATAAAACGAATTTGGTTTTTATCATCATCTTTATAAACTTCAAAACAAATCGACAAGTGACAAATAAAATTATGAAACATTCTAATATAAAAAAGGGCAATGTTTGATTAATTTCGGGCCATGCATAACGGTTATAAGTTGAACAAGTTATTCACATGTCATCAAAAAATTGGTAAGTGTAAAAGATAGATTTAAGAATGTTTGATCATCTTATTGGCCTTCTATATAAATAGATATCTTAAGGGCCTATCGTGCGGGGTAAATTCTCAGCGCCTGTCAAATTTCAATTTTTTTAATAATTTACCCAATTAACCCACACATGCATTATTCACGCACACTACCTCATTTTGCTGGGTCGGGTCATTGACCCATGTTTATGTCAACTTATGACAATATAGATTTTGAATATTTAAAGGTTTCTTGGTGCATAAGAGAAGTGTAACAAAAATCGTCAAGTTCTGATCTGTAACCAAAACTCAAGTATTCGTTGTATCTGAAAATGTCTTGAATTTGGAATTTGTGGTAGTAAAATACTCAGTTCCTTGTTTATAAAATAAAACTTGTCAAACCCCTGTTTTGTAAAATGTATTTTGTTTTGCCCTTTCCTCACAGACTCATTTTTATACAACTTAAAACATAGAAAGAATTTTCCTAATCGGTTCGTGCATGTTATGACTGTTATATGTTTATGACTTAGGTACTTATTTTGAGAGTTTACTTGGTGATTTTCATGATACGAGTATATGTTGTACCTTAAATAGATTATTTTCATAAATTGATTATTTTCTGTTTATCAGTTGGTTAACTCTAAAATGGACACTGATTTAATGCAAGTTTTAAGAGAAGAAGCGGTAGTTTTATTACAATATATATAATAACTACTGAAACTATTTATACGGCACGGGATAACTGCAGCAATATTGTGAATCAACTTTGTATTTGAGGAACCAGTACCTAACCTTATAGGTAGTTCTTGTTATTCACGACCTCCTGTCGTAACCCAATCCGCAGAATTGCGCATAGAATAGTATGACATTCCCTGTGGAGGGGCGCATCGTCGTTATCGTGAATGACAAGCAGTATAAAACCTAATGATATAACAAATATCATCAAGAAAGTCATTGTAACAGTCTGCAATTGTGGAACTTGGCCGGACCACTACTGTATCAGCTCTGACAAATTAACTTTTATACACTTCTTATAAGGTCCATAATTGAAAGGAATAATTAGCAGGATGCGTTTACATATTCTTCTAGTGTGAGCAATCGTGCCGTCGATGACACTTAACTGAACATCCGTGAACCTTATTGCAACGACATAAGGTTCAATAATGGTTAACATTGCGTCTATTTTCATCAATAATAAATAGCAATTATTATTTTTTGCTATTCGTTTACTATAACGTCGAGACAATTATTGCGATGCGACATAAGTACTTACTTGTACAAAATCAAAGCAACGGGATTTCCAACGCATGAAAGCTTTAGATAGAAACTAGCGCAGTTTAATATTATAAGTAATTACTGCATATTTGTTTGTTAGACATCGTCATTGTCACCACATCCCCAACAACTACTTGGTTTATTATTTATAAATGAAACATAGGTTTATTATTTTCATTCTAGGTATAATTATATTATGACCAGGCGGCTTAGACACTACACAATTTAAATCCACATCACTCAAACTGGCGAAGAAACTCCGATATTCTTTCTTCTGCTTCCGCTGCAAGAGAGCACTCTAGATCTGTTTCTTGGTATAACGCTGATATTTTATAAACTTCTGTTCAAAGCACCATAATAATTGTGCCTGTTTGTACAGATTCTGGGATATGTTTTGTTTATGCAGATTCTGCGATATATTTAGGTAATCATTGTTTGACGTGAAAGCGCTGTACATATACACATAAAATATAACATTAGATTCTTTAAATTATTGAAATATAAAAATACAATTTGTTTACAAATTTTAATTTGAAATATGATGAGTGACATAAATGTCATAACGTTCCGTTCTGGGTGGCCAATTTATAAAAAGTAAATTACTTTGAACTGAAATACATCGGTAACCTTTTTACGTTTAAAATGCCTTTTCGTAAAGGAAATCATTATAATTTAGTTGCATTAGTAAACACTGGGGACCAAAGATTGCATTTTTATGTTATAACGAATGGCTAATACTAAAAATTCCATGTTAAAGGAATCTTCAACAGCCACACGTCAACATTTACTTACCCTACTTCAATTAATGCAATCTTTGTGTGTGGTATACATTTTGTATTTGTATACGAGCAAGCTGTCAAAAAGCGTGTTTTTATCAGATGTCAAACTGAGAAAAGCAGCATACGTGTGCTCCCATTGAGGGCCGGAGCCCATCTGCCGGCAAGAAAACTACGGCGGCCGGTCAAATTTTCGGAATTTCCTTTGCATTGTTAAAAAAATCTCCACATTTTGCAAATGTTAAACACATACGACCTAGATAACATGTAGTTTTGTTACTATTCAAAAATTGAAGACCTTTCATAAAGTATTAACGTTGTAGTTTGCGTTTATTTCCTTTAGTAGAGCTAACTTTGGATTGAATTTTTATGAAGAAAACTATAAGTAATTGTGTTTCTGAAACACATGACGTGTAGAGTGTATCCTTAAATATCATATATAGGAATTACAGAATTCAAGCTTTAGTAATAATAATACAGCAAGTGATCCAACCATCGCAATTATTCAGAAATTTGCTCGGTGCAGTCTTAATAAGCGGCGATGATAAGTAATATTACCAGTATAGCACCAGCAAAGTTAAGGTGGTACCTAGTGTACCTACCTACTTTTTACAATGACATATTATAACAACAAACATTAAGTATATACATTGAAATGAATAGAAATAAAATAAAATAAAAAATAGTGCATAATAACATTAATAACATGGGCTATTAACGATTATAACTTATTAACTATCAAGAATAACATGAAAAATAGCACTATGTATTATTAAAGAAATACTTACTATTTGAGATGTGGACTTCCATACATCAACTGGTATTTTTAATATCCACAATTTCACACAACAAACAACGCAATAAGTACACAAACACCACACTTGGTAGCAAAACTATCCAAGTAAAACAATAGGGCTTACCCGGCCATAAACCCTTTCTGCGCTTTTGACGCGGCAGAATCAAATGAAGTAGGGATATGGGAAACTATCAACATTTTAACATTATGATATTCATGTGCTCTATCCACAGTCGTAAGAAAAAGAAACTAACTTCTTTAAACGTACATCCTACCATCCTTAAATAACGTAATTTGGAGGTGAAAGAACGCTCTAATCTCCCCATGAAGTTTTTTTTATACAAAATACAATTTCGGTTAAAAACCGGTTAGTGGTGTAAAAAACCGGTTTTTTACCGAGCTCAAAAAGCTCCGGTTAACCGGTTTTTCGGTTAACCGGTTAACCGGTTTGCATTCCCTACTAGGTACCACCTTAACTTTGCTGGTGCTATACTGGTAATATTACTTATCATCGCCGCTTATTAAGATATCTATTTATATAGAAGGCCAATAAGATGATCAAACATTCTTAAATCTATCTTTTACACTTACCAATTTTTTGATGACATGTGAATAACTTGTTCAACTTATAACCGTTATGCATGGCCCGAAATTAATCAAACATTGCCCTTTTTTATATTAGAATGTTTCATAATTTTATTTGTCACTTGTCGATTTGTTTTGAAGTTTATAAAGATGATGATAAAAACCAAATTCGTTTTATTTATTAGCTTACTTATACCTATTCACATCACTAGAAACATGCCCGGATTACCAATAGAACCCAGAAATAATAAATTTATAGTCCAATACTTCGATTTCAGGTAATTTGTAAAAAACCGGTAAAAAACCGGTTAACCGGTTTTTGTCCAGTCAAAACGGTTAATAACCGGTTTTTGATTTTCACCGGTTTTTGCATTCCCTAGTCGCTAGCGAGTACGGTAATGCAAACATTGCAAACTCATGGTAAGGGTACGTCCTAACTCACCTCGCTCTCCTCTAGTACATGCGTGTTTTTTGTTTTTTTTAATACAGCGACGATGGCAAACAAGCTTACGGTAACTGATGGAAAGTGGACACCGCAGCCGCAACTTCAAAGCAGTAACGTGTGCGTTCCCGACCCTTCATAAAATTTGAGGATTCAGCGTTGACAGCAGACGGTACAAGTTTAAGTCCCTAGCTGTCCGTGTGTCCGTGTGTCCGTGTCAACACATATCCTCGGGCCACGGGAGCTCTGGCAACCTTGCTCAACTCCAGGAACACAACACTATACATACGTGTATAGTAAATAATGTTATTATGGCTGTGGTCTCCAAATTCGAGCCAGATGACAAATTGCTGTGCCCTACCTCTCACAAAATTCTCGCGAAATTATATACCTAATGACCAGGCGAAGTAAACAACTGGCAGAAAGCAACTGGAAAAAATCTATACATTTTATTTTTCAGTTGGCTTCACCGGTTGGTTACCTAGTACGTAGACTAAGGGCCGATCTTTCAATCACAAAAGGTAGAGTCAACATTTATCGGCCTTGAGTGTAATCTAGATACAGATTTAGACGACTTCCTGATTTGTCGGTGCGGAGGCGGTACGATATGAGAAAAGTGTCAAATGACAGTGTCAGCTGTCAGTCGACTCAGTACCATTTTTTACTACGCCCCTACATTTAAATGAGTGCTTCCTGACTGGCGCGGGATGCGCGGTAGCGGGACGATGCGAAGGCGGTACTGCTCCGCTTCTGCGCATGATATTACTACTACGCAAACGTAATACTGACAGTATTATGTCAAGTGAGAATCTTTGCGACGTCAGTAAGTTTAAGTCAAAGAAGAAAATGTCACATATCGTTCCCGCCCCGCCAAGTCAGGAAGTCGCCTTATACTTATTTTAGGTAAAATAGTAGTACGAATCTATACAGGTAAATTAAGCATGACACTGACAATATGCTTTTATTCCATGGGACATTCTACTTTATAACACTAATGTATATGTTAGCCTTAAGGTTGACTGGTACAGAATACCATTAAGTCCGCCTTCTGTACGATAAAGTTTCTTTTGTGCCATAAATATAAATAAATAAATGTAATAGAGTTTCTATTTAGTACATACACACTGCCTAAAACTCGTCTTTAATAGAAACTCTATTACATTCGCGGCTATCACTGTCCATAGTATCCATAGGCTACGGTGTCGACCATTATAGTAATGTGAGCCATAATATAATACTGCTTATTTACCACTGTCGTGGTATAATAAATAACGGAGATCGTCACTTAACTATATCGGTTCGCCTCAGGCATGTCACCCAAGCTTTGTGATTAACAATTTACATTTAAAACAGTTTACACGATCATGCATTAATGATATATTACTTTCATATCAATGCCATTAGCCAGGAAGTACTGTCACACATGCCGTGAAAACATTAATCAAAACATGATAACAACTTCACTGCGAATATCGCAACAGTAAATCACTCTTTTGTGCCGCGATGTTACGCTTATTAATTTGTAATAACTTTCACAATTATTATAAGGTAAATACCTTTTATACTATGGTACGTGATAAAATAGCAAATGCTTATACAGTATACACATATGTAGTAACAATCAACATACAATATGTAAAAATTAACTACTACTTCATTAATTAATTAAATTCAGTATCGGAATAATATCTACATATAAGACGTTTACCTAATAAAAAAAATAGAACAGAGCGATTCGTAAACTATTTAGTAAATAGTATTTACCCATTTTGTATTGTAAGATTTTGCAATCTAAGATCGCAATGTGCCTAAATAAATGGGTTTTGTAATATTGTAATGTCTATACCTACGACTAACTTAGTTCTTTAACAACAAGTACAAAAATGAAACCATTTGAATAAAAACAAATGAAATAAATGAACTTTATTCTGTAAGTAGGCCGCAATGGCACTTTTACAAGTCAAACCCTACTAGCGTTTCACAGAGGCCACTGCCGAGAAGAAACGCCGAAAGAAACTCGACAGTCAGCCATTTTCTCACAAAAATATGCTTATTACAATGATAATACTTAACCTACGTAAGATCAAGAAATCTAAGACACATAGAATTCAAAATTCAGAATTCAAACATTTATTCTGCAAACATTATGATTATTCACATTACATGCCAGTGTATGTGTACATAGCATATTTAAATCCTCTAATTGGTCTCCGGAGTCCTCAAAGTTGCACTAGGCTCACATTCACAAAGCTTATCGGCAACTCGCCTAAGAAGGACCAATGTAAGTATGGCCTCAGATCACTTGCAATTGTTAAGTATCTCGTGGCAAAGATATACTAGGCATAAGTTATGTGAGTTCAGACGTGGATGACATAGCTGTAGCCCACTGCCACTGCCACAATCCCTCGATCCAAACGCTGTTATTTAATCCGTCTTGCTCGACTGAATACACAATGATAAGATCAATACACTGCGAAATAATTTAACGAACATTTACAAAAGCTATTTACTTATTTAGATTTAGACAATTAACTATTACGTTGATTGATTTATTTATTTAACAACACAATTAGTCACTCTAGGTCTGTGGTAACACTAAATACTTAATAATGCCGAAATGCGCTTTATACCTAACAGAGTTTTATAATACAGGCACTCGTACTATAATTAAGGAATTAATTAATAACGTGATAGTGGTGTAGAATTTAGTGAACCAAAACCTAATGTTATACATGTTACTGATAGCTGGGTTAAGGATGATTCACGCTAGACCGTTCCGTGTCCGGGCCGGCCCGTTTTGTAGTACAAGAAATCGACGAACGCGTGACGGCCGTCGATTTCTTGTACTACAAAAAGGGCCGGCCCGAACACGGAACGATCTAGCGTGAATCATCCTTTACCAGATTGGCTTCTTGGGGTAATCGAAGTAAGTGTCCTTAAACTACTGGACCGCTTAAAACGCTAAAACTAGTCAAATTTAAAACTATTGTGTCACTCTACAACTATAGGTAATCTCCACGAAATAAGAACTATTCGTCCGAGGGAAGTTAGTCGCATGATTCGACTGTACCATTGCCCAATTAAAAGCTCATTCAGTTTCGTGTAATGCTTGTTTTACGAGGTTGTATCACGACAGGACGGCGCGTGGCACGCCACGTGTACTCATGCAGTCACATCTTAATGTCCTGGAAAAAGAACATATGGATTGAGGGTTGTATTAGAAACATGTGTGATGTGACGTTATTGCATCGAAAGCGCTGCTGTAAGGTGAGCATTCCAAAATATGCTGCTTACATGACGCATTTTTTTAAATACCTACTTCTAAAAAAAATTAGTATGATTTTCGTGATTTGGAGTAAATTTCTGAGTATATTTTCGAGAGTATGTATTAATTGATAAGACGCACACTTTGGCCTAGTTAGTAGTGACCCTGCCTACGAAGCCGGTGGTTCTGGGTTCGAATCCCGGTAAGAGCATTTTATTTATTTGATAAACTCGAATATATTTTGTTCCCGAGTCTTGGACTTCTTCTATGTACTTATTTAAGTTTTCATTTATCTACATAAGTATGTATACCGTCGTCTTGTACCCGTACAACCAGGCTTTGCTTTAGTTTGATACTAGGTTGATTGTCCCCTAATATTTATTTATCATTTTACTAATGCCATGATGATGATCGTCTGACCGATTTCGGCCTAAGCGACTGCGTATACTCGTACTACATTGGATATTAAACAATTAGCATTACCTATACGCTATTGTAATGCTGCTGTACCACTCTTTGGTGCGCTCTAAAGTCTGCCATACAGGAATGTCGTTACGTAAGCGACATTCTCGTGGAATGGTGCAGCAGTCGGGGTGAAGAACCGCCGGGCGGGTCGGCGCGATAAACCGCCGTCCTGTTTACTGGACGATCATTATAAATCATAGACGCAACCGGCCTCTGAACCCTCGTTAGTGTTTGACTCCCAGCTAGGGCGCACCGAAATAGCTCGCAACCGCTACTCGTGCAAGATTTAGATCCGAACAAATCAATTGCGCAGTAATGAGGTCAGTAGATCATCGCCATGGATATCATTAATAATAGTGACCTCGCTGAACTTAATTATTTCGCTGATTTGAATGGGTCATTGCAATGTTAAACGATAACAAGTGTTACAAGAATAACAGAACGCTTTGCAGCGACGAATGATTTTTTCCCGCTGCCGTTTTTAGATACATAAAACAGGGATCTAAGCTACTCCAGTTGGAGTAACACACGTATCCGACAGAAGCAAGCAATAATTTCTTGTCACCAACATTATAATCGTAGCTTTAGCTGATGATACACACTCGTAACATAACTCGTGGCACAGTGGTGTGGTGGCCGCGAACAGAACTTCCTGCGATAGCAACGCAGCCAGTACCCTTACCATGAGTTTGCAATGTTTGCATTACCGTACTCGCAAGCGACTGCGTAAACGATTAAGTATGGACAAAAGAACAGCGCCTCTGGCGGTTACGCAATAGAACTAAGAATCTCCATACTAAATCGTTTACGCAGTCGCTAGCGAGTACGGTAATGCAAACATTGCAAACTCATGGTAAGGGTACAGATAAACGCCCCGACTTCCGTCTCAACCCGACCCCTGCCCTATCTCTGTCTCTCCTACTTACTACTAATAAAACTAACGAGCTTCAAGAATTTTTAGTCCTAATTCTCAACAATCTAGAGGCGTGTGGGGTACTCTAATGTCGAGTAGCGATAATTCGATGTCAACAGATATTAGGGTCAATTGCCAGCCGTACCTACCCGCTGCGGTGCTTGAGCTAGAGTTTGTGATAACACTATTTAGACAGGGAACCAGCTACTGCCGCACTGTGTAAACATTCAAACATTCAAAGTGTCTATATATATAGATAATGAGACCTAACTCTGGAACTGACCTCATTTGGTGGTTGGTCGGTAAACATTAGGTCTAAAATTTCCTTCTGTACGTGATCGACATCATGAAATAAATTTATTTTATTGTATTTGAATAAGTAACTAAAATGCTTTAGGCAGATAATCAAATGCACTGTTGCTCAGGGATCAGACTTGGGGGACCTAACGTAGCCTAGCTATTAAGAAATTAGTCCTGTGATTTAGTTTTATTTATTTATTTAAAATTTACTGCACAATACTAGAAAGTACAAATGGCGGACTTAATGTCTTAAGGCATTTTCTACCAGTCAACCACTGGGCTAAAAAGAAAGCCATAGTATAGTTTTCGAAAACAAGTAGAGTTAACATTTTGAATATTGTAGGTAGGTATGTATCTTCAAATCAAATCAAATTATTTATTGTCAAAACTGTGTACATTGTTATAACATGTCATAAAAATAATGAGTTTCAACAGTTTGCCCATTTCGGACGTACAATATTAATAAGATAAATCTGAAATAACTAAAAAAACAGTGGTATAATAATTAATGAAATAATAATAATGATCATTTTACATCCCATTTGAAATATTCATTCAAGTCATAATAGTACATTACTTACCAAGGGCGATAAAACAAAGAATGTCTCAGATCGCAGGTATTTTACGCCCGAGCCGATGGCAAGGGCGATAAATATGCGATCTGAGGCTTTCTTTATTATCGCCCGTGGTAAGTACAAAATTTTATACCACCCCCTGGCCAGGAAGTGGGTTTTTTCGCGCGCGGAGCGTGCGATAATGGCCACTTTATGGCCAGGTGTGACATAAAATCATTTGTCTAGCAGCCAGTCCTTAAGTTTCTTTTTAAATTGTGTCCCTTCAAGCGACTTAAGACTTTCCGGTAAATTATTGTAGATTTTAATCCCAGTAAAGTACGTGCTCTTATTTATCTATACTATGTAGGTATATAGCGATCATATTATGTTTTCAAAGATGTGTAAAACCGAACTGAACCGCCAGTTGCAAGTTGTAAAGTGCCTATCTGACAATTGTGGTTGAAACAAAAACAAAAAAAAATACGCAAGTAAGTAACGAACGAATTTCCTGTAATGAGTAATGTTATTATCATCAGGAAAATAAACAAAGCATTGTATACAGGGTAAACTGTTGCTGCAGCATGTAATAAAACAATGACATACATTTATTTCTTTTTTATTATTTTTCCCCGTCTCAGATGGTATTTGACTTGACGTGATATCGACTATGCTCTAGCGGAACACAAAAAACATCGAGGGTGTAAATGGATACCAACCAAGCTATCTGCCACTATCGAATCCCGCGAGGGGTGAATACAAGATTGTCAGAATCCCTAAGAATGAATTTGAGAAAAAAATATCGCTACTTACTTACCTACTAGTAAAAATTTAAGTGTAGGAATAAACGTACACAGGAAACGTACAAATATGGATGGATTAGAACATTTTTTTAGAATAAGTTATTAGTGTGCCTCTGCCTGTGCCCATGTGCTTATACAGGTACATAAAGCGCCATTTTAGATTATTGACTTGTATAAGATCGGTACCTACAATCAGCAAAGGATGTGGTCAACCAATTTTCGATCTTATTATTTGCATATTAAGATTCAACGGTGGATGAATCTACATTTAACTTTCTGGGTCTGACTTAATTCTATTACTTACTTGAACCTTGTTCTTTGATGTAAAGTATTAAGCCATTTTACTTTAATTGATATGTGCTAAAGCTAAATTGTTAACTAAGTATTGTCAATTCTACAGAAAATAAGAAATTGTTTTCTGTTCCTGTTTTTTTATAAAAGGCAAACAAGCTGGCAGCCCACCTGATGGTAAGGCGACTTCCTGATTTGTCGGTGCGGAGGCGGTACGATATGAGAAATGTCAAATGTCAGTGTCAACTGTCAGTCAACTCAGTAACGCTTTTTACTACGCCCCTACATTTAAATGAGTGCTTCCTGACTGGCGCGGGATGTGCGGTAGCGGGACGATACGAAGGCAGTACTGGTCCACTTCTGCGCATGATATTACTACTGCGCAAGTGTAATACTGACAGTATTCCGTCAAGTGAGAATCTTTGCGACGTCAGTAAGTTTACGTCAAAGAAAAAAGTAGTAATATCATGCGCAGAAACGGAGCAGTACCGCCTTCGCATCGTCCCGCTACCACGCAACCCGCGCCAGTCAGGAAGCACTCATTTAAATGTAGGGGCGCAGTAAAAAATGGTACCGAGTCGACTGACAGCTGACACTGACATTTGACACTTTTCTCATATCGTACTGCCTCCGCACCGACAAATCAGGAAGTCGCCTAAGTGGTTACTGTTGCCTATAGACGCTTGCAACACCAGAGGTTTACGTCAGTATATATAGGTATTACATACATATGTATCTTCTTTGCCAGAGGCGTCACTGTTTTACAGACGAATTGTCTCTCACAAAATATTAGTTTGAATTTTAGCAATTATGAAGCATGTAAGTAAATATTATATAAAGTATATACAGTTCCGTGTTTATATTGATCGGTTCGTACGAAGTACATGATATAAAAGGAACTAATGAGTTAGAACAGCGTGTTATAATCATCGGGACCGTGAACCATAACCGCTACTTGCTTCATTTTTTATCCGCCATTACTTCCTGCTTCAATCATTATCTTTATTACAAAAACCGGCCAAGTGTGTGTCGGACTTTGCACATTTAGGGTTCCGTACCAACGGCAAAATTAAGTTGGCGGAAAAAACCGGCCTAGTACCTAGGTATCAGACCACGCACGTTTAAAACCTCTATACTGTGAATTCAGTAAAATCGTATTTTGATAAGATACTCGTACTCACGACACTAACTTCCATTTGTCTGGACAAGGCAGTTTTTCAGCGATAACTCAAAAACCGTAAGGCCTACCTTGTTCAAAACAATTTTCGTTAAAAGTACAGTCCAGATGTCCATGATTTTTTCTTGGCTTAGATGCACCTTTTAAGACTTTGACATCTAATATCTCACCAACGGTTGGCTCTAATGGAAAAATTTTTAGAAATCGCTATATAACTTTTAAAGTCCTGTATGCGTGCATAGATACCTACACGCCATGTTTTGTTTTTTTTTTGCATCTATCGGTTACTACATAATATGGAGTGCGCGTTTTCCCATATTAGTTACGGAACCCTAAAAATGAGGAACGATCCAATAAGAAATCTGTTTTATCAATATGTATATGGTATGTGACAGACGACGAAGTGAGGGCAATAAGTCTCCGTTTGGATCCTTCGGGTACCTACGGAACCCTAAGGACCAGCCAATAAGACGGGTGTTAATTCCAGTTAGTACTTCTGATAATGCTTGTTATTCTAATAACAGTATTGAACACTTTTTCTTCTTCTTTTCAATATCATAGCGCACCAGGGAGACCAGGGTAAAAACGGGGTAGGGGTGCCTAAGGTTATTTATTTATCGTATAGCAATTATTTCGAACCGTGAGATCTTCGAGAAGACAGTACGGTTGCCAGTTTTTGAGGCACTTTTAGCACCACCCAGGGGTCACGTGTAGGGTACCGGTGGGTACTTTTCCTACGGACGTTGTGCAACTTTGACCCGCCTTTGTCAAGTGAGTGGGCTGGGCAACTTGACTGTTAGAAGTTCTCAAGCCGCCCGAAGGCCTCCAACTTGGCTTAACGACTGCTGCCACAGACAACAGCCGGGATCAACGGCTTAACGTGCATTCCAAAGCACGGGAGCGCTCAGTTAGTAATCACTCAACTCAAAGCGGCCACCCATCCATGTACTGACCGCGGCCGACATTGCCTTAACCTGGGATACCGCACGCGGCACGCAGGCGCCGTTGGGCCACGAGCGCTCCAATGGGACATTTACCTTAAAGTAATCATTTGTTAAAACGACATGTCTGAATGGGATCTGAATAAAGACATCCTAACTACACCATAAACATTCCTCATAAATAAACACTTAGTGATTTGTTGATGCGAGTTTTCTTACCGGGAATATTTCCATTACGGTCAATGTTGCTGGCAACGTCACATCACGTTTATATTATACTTCAGCGCAAACTGCCTAAAGAAAAAAAATTCACACCAAACTTGATTGATCCAAATAAAAATAATCCAACGTAATCAACTCAACAACTACATCCCGGAAGTCTACACAGCGCTGCGTCCGAAGATTCTATAGAATCTGTCAATATATTGGAACGAACCCGAATATGGTTTATAGGTACCACTGCGGTGGCAAACAAGCATTTGGTCTGTATGATAGTAGAACTGATGGCCGTCGGGGCCGAAAGTTTCTCGAGTGGCGACCACGGATCGAAAGGCGTTAGCGTAGGTAGACCCCCCATATGGTGGGCATATGACCTGGTAAAGGTTGCGGGAGTCCGCTGGATGCGGATGGCGCAGGACCCGGTCATTGTGGTACTCTTTGGGAGATGCCTCCAGCAGTGGACATCTTTCGGCTGATATGATGATGATGGTAAGCAGGCACAGCAGCCTATGGACTGTGACTCCAGAGGACTTGGAGAATTGTAACTCGAGGGGAAGTGCGTTGCCGACCCATTTATCGATTTGAGTGTTCCTTGTGGCCACAGCTAAAGACAACAGAAGTTGAGACAGAAGACATTGAGGCAATTTTGTAAAGAGGCATCCGTCAATATTGTCCAATCCATAATGTTAAAATGTACCTATGTGGGGTCTCGTGTGCTAAGCGCTAGCTATGGTAGCAGGGTTTACGGCCCCAACCAGTGTCAAGAACAAATACACTGTCAAGAACATATAAAACTGTAAAACCTAGCTGCAGTTCTAACTAGATACATACTTCATAAAGGTCCGTAGTGCAGAAACCATTAGTATGCATGGGTGGATTTTGCATGCTAAGTTAAGTAAGAAGTCTTACAAGACTCGTGTTATTAAGTTCATCAAGATACTTGCTTCTTTGTACTAGTGCATGCCATCCAGTGTTGCCAGACACCCCGAATTTACACTTTTTAGCACGTATTTTTGACAATTGATCCGCTTTTCGCTTTAAGCTAAAATGGGAAAAGGTGGTGCTGTAAGGACGCTTACGTTCGGAAATAGATATCTACGAGGGGTGGCTGATAAGTTATCTACCTGACATATAAAGTGAAAGAAAAGTCTGAACCAAATATTTTTATTCCAAACTGTTTCTATCCTCGAGTAAATTACGCTGGACATATCTGTCAAAAAGTACTTCATTATAGCAAAAATATTTTTTTTTCTTTTGCCCTAAAAACGGCTCTACAAAACCACTATGCCAGATTACATTTGGCAAAACTTTAGAAACGTAATTTAATCTTAATCTAAATATTATAGCGCGAAACCTTACCTCGAATGTCGAATAGGCGATTTATTTTATCACATCCCGTGTGTTTGATGACCGGCTCCGCAACTCCCGGTTCTTTATTAGGCTCTGTGACCATTTATGGAACTCATTCTTCAAGGGCGTTTTTCAGATTTAAAAGCAGCGTAAAGTTTCTTCTATCTATTCCTAAATAATTATTAGCTTTTTCGCTACCTGCTACAATTTTAATATTTAAGACTATTTTAATTTTTTTTTTATTAATTTAACATTTCCCCCGCCAGAGGTCGCCCTGAGCGGCGGATTGACATCGTAGCGCTTAGGCTCTATTTAAATAAAGCGGATTTATAATTTTAAAATATCACACGAAAAGCTAAAACACTGCAGAATATGAAACAACTCCTCAATCTTTTCTACAGGGGATATTCTGTTTCTATCAAGCAATTACTTTCCAGCGTGCCGATAATAATATAACATGATTATTCAAAATTGGTGGTAACTATTTAATTGTCAGAGAGTTTATAATGCGTCCTATATTTTTAATTTTCAATTTTTCTTTCACTTTATATCTCAGGTAGATAACTTATCAGCCACCCCTCATACATTTAATTTAACTTTAATCTTATGTGACATGTATATTGTTTTAACCTGTTTTGTGTACAATAAAGTGCTTACATACATAAATACTTTTCAAAGGTTCGTGTATGGGAACTGGGAAACTGCAGATTATTGATATTAAGGACATTTTAACATTTGCTCAATTGACATAAAACTTTAGAAACAATGGACGTAAATGTATGTTCCAAAATAAATAAATAAATAAATAAATGAGAAAACTGTCAAATGTCAGTGTCAATTGTCAGTCGAGGCAGTACCACTTTTTACTGCGCCCTTACATTTAAATGAGTGCTTCCTGACTGGCGCGGGATGCGCGGTAGCGGGGCGATGCGAAGGCAGTACTGCTTCGCTTCTGCGCATGATATTACTTTTGCGCAAATGTAATACTGACAGTATTCCGTCAAGTGAGAATCTTTGCGACGTCAGTAAGTTTACGTCAAAGAAGAAAATGTCAAATATCGATCCCGCCCCGCCAAGCCAGGAAGTCACCTAAGTATACTATTTTAGAACCCGCTTTTAAAAGTACAGCTCCCGCGTTTTTCATATTTCGGTATCTGGCAACACTATTGCCATCAAGGCACATATAGGTACGCTAATAACCTGTTCACTGGAAAAAATGTACATTAATGTGTTTACAGAAGCCTATTTATGCAACAGATATGGTGTGAAGGCTTTGGAACGTAAATTATACACATACGCTTAGCAGTTGATTGATGTAGTTATTTATACTTTATTCATTTTTTTCAGCCTATTAGACATGGTGTTAAAAGACATACCACCATCTGTCCACCATCTCATTGTGGAATTATTTCAAGTACCTACTCGTTGAATATAGTGGCCATAGGTACCTAAACATAAAAAAACCTAGATTATTATTAACTACAGCACAATGGCACAAATACACAAACGTAGTTTACTAACACCAGTAATACCTCTTTAGATTCTGAATCCCCAATATAAACAACGTATGGATAATATTGTTGCGACGGAGGGGTATAAACAGTTCGGTTGTCATGGAGATGACAAGTCACCAAGGGATTCGAATATTCGCCGACTCTACTAAGAGACAAGTGGCCCAGTGGTATAGCGCATTGGGAACAGAGTCACTGTGACCCGGTTCGAATCCCGTCGGCGATGCACTTTTTGTAAGTTATTTCAAAATGTTAAGTGATCATTTTCATTAGGCTGAGTAGCATGGAAGGTTCTAGAAGAAGTAGCTGAATAGAAAATTCCATGCTATAGAAAATTAAACGACAAATGTATGGGGTTGGAACATTCGAGAATCGACGTTAAGGCACAGGTTTCGGGAATAGTGAACGCTACTCGAAACAGATGAATAACGAAAAGACAACCGTAATGACTATCGAAATGAAGATCGAAATTATCGTCTAGAATATTCGATAGGGGTATATAAAGGGAACAAGCTCCCGGCGCAGGGCAGTATTAAAGTGAGTGAATACCGGAGCGGAACGGAGAGAGAAATAGTGGTACAGTGGAAAAGTGAAGTGATAGTAGTGAGTACAGTGAAGTGTTAGTAGTGCTAGTGAAGTGAAGTATACTGTGTCAGTACTAGCAGGCACGGACTCAGTGGACTTTGTGCGTAAGTCGAGTCAGTGTACTAGTCCGTGTAGACTCAGTGAACTTATCCGGCGGTTTCTAAGTCGCTCAATAAAACCATAGTTGCGCCTAACAGGTGTTTAACTCTATCCCGTACCCCACGCTCGTAACATTTGGTGTCAGAAGTGGGATAGAGAATCAACATGGTAATGGAATCCGACGACAGAAATGGAGTTACGACTCGTAGTTTAGCGGGTGCTTCGACGTCTAGCCAAGGTGCCGTCGAAGTAGAAGTGACTCAGGGAGCCGGCACGGCATCTGGGCAAGCTGACGTTGTGTCGATGTTGGCATCATTAAAATTAATGATGGAACAACAAATGGAACGGCAAGCAGAACGTCAGGCAGAATGGGCCCGGAAGCAAGCGGAACGTGAGGCAGAATGGGCCCGGAAGCAAGCAGAACGTGAGGCAGAACGGGCCCGGAACCAAGCGGAACGTGAGGCAGAACGGGCCCGGAAGCAAGCAGAACGTGATGCAGAATGGGCCCGGAAGCTAGAGGAACGGCAAACGGAAAGGATCCAGGAGTATTATAAGTCATTACGTAAAAATGTGATTGCAGCCATAGAACAAGAGTTTGCTATTTTTAATGAACGCATCCGGCCGAATAGAACAGATCGGGTGGCAGAAGAAAACGGCGTTGTTGGAAGGGAGAATGACGTTGTTAGAGAGATGGAGGACATTGCTGGAAATGCGGTCGATGTTGTTGATGAGGAGGACGTTATTGTTGCTGGGGTAGATGATGTCATTGGAGAAGCGGATGACGTTGTCAGTGAGGAGGACAACGTAGTGGTAGTGACAGCAACGGACCAGTTAAGGGAGGAAATAATCGACTCGGAGTCCAGTAATGGTGTCAGTGTACCAATCATCTCGGCGTCAGAAGAAAAGCCCGAAGTGTCACCATGCGACGGTTGTTCATCCTGGGCTGGAGAAGGGCAAGAAGATCACGCTCAGTTGAAGGAGCGTGGGCACAGAGGCGATAGAAGACGGCGGCATTTAACAATTGAAGCTGCGATACTGGTTCGAAGGACAAACCAGACTCGGACCGATAATGGCATATTGAAAGAGAACATTGGACATCTTCGAACCAGATGTCTGAAGCCGAACCAGCCACGAAAGGATCTTCGGGAGAACTTTGGAAGAAGGTTGATGGCTCGGTACTACCGCTACGGAAGAAGGCTTGGAGAAGGAACAATGGCCTGGCTTTATCACCCAGTTCGACGTAGACGGAGGCTTCAACTTTTCTCGGGGAATCATATACGACGGTTGGCACGGTATGCGGATTTTTGGATTGAATCATGCTCGGGACGAGCATAACTTAGCGGAGGGCAATGTTGCGACGGAGGGGTATAAACAGTTCGGTTGTCATGGAGATGACAAGTCACCAAGGGATTCGAATATTCGCCGACTCTACTAAGAGACAAGTGGCCCAGTGGTATAGCGCATTGGGAACAGAGTCACTGTGACCCGGTTCGAATCCCGTCGGCGATGCACTTTTTGTAAGTTATTTCAAAATGTTAAGTGATCATTTTCATTAGGCTGAGTAGCATGGAAGGTTCTAGAAGAAGTAGCTGAATAGAAAATTCCATGCTATAGAAAATTAAACGACAAATGTATGGGGTTGGAACATTCGAGAATCGACGTTAAGGCACAGGTTTCGGGAATAGTGAACGCTACTCGAAACAGATGAATAACGAAAAGACAACCGTAATGACTATCGAAATGAAGATCGAAATTATCGTCTAGAATATTCGATAGGGGTATATAAAGGGAACAAGCTCCCGGCGCAGGGCAGTATTAAAGTGAGTGAATACCGGAGCGGAACGGAGAGAGAAATAGTGGTACAGTGGAAAAGTGAAGTGATAGTAGTGAGTACAGTGAAGTGTTAGTAGTGCTAGTGAAGTGAAGTATACTGTGTCAGTACTAGCAGGCACGGACTCAGTGGACTTTGTGCGTAAGTCGAGTCAGTGTACTAGTCCGTGTAGACTCAGTGAACTTATCCGGCGGTTTCTAAGTCGCTCAATAAAACCATAGTTGCGCCTAACAGGTGTTTAACTCTATCCCGTACCCCACGCTCGTAACAATATTTACCTATTTATATACCTTTGTTGTATGCATAAATAAATAGAGACAGGTATGTATACTTCGTTTTTTTTCTCAGATTAGAAAAATCGTGCGATTGTCGTCATGCGATTTCAGGGAAAACAATCTTGAAACGCGAAAATATGTATCGTGCTATCCTTGACACATGATAATCTACTGAAATAAGTGAAATTAGTAGAATATTATCCTCTGATATCTTAGGGAAACAAGGAATTGTAGGTGAAATTGACCGTTAAAATTCTAATCTTAGAAAAAACGGAGAATAGGGATGTATAAGACGTGACTTAACCCAGAAAACGCAACGTTATAAACCAAATTTCTTATTTTAAATTAAACGAATAATGTCAAGGTCCCAATGTTTGAGAACTTAATGTCTAATTGTTGTCATTGACAACTATTTTTCGCCTTTACCGTTTTGAATTAAGATTAAAGGTGTCCAGTATTAAGCCAGTGCACATCGCCTTACCAGAGAAACGAACGCTACAAATACAGTTAAAGTAACTCAAAATGCGCTAACCTAAATTAGGAGTACCACAGCCGAGTGGTCAGCCAGGCTAGTGGAGCGGCGTAAGGCCGCGTGCGCACCGCGCGCGCCGTGACGCAACCGCGCGTGACCGTGACATCAGCGCCGTGGGTGCAGTCTGCGCTGTCACCTGATGATGCTCCTGCGGGGCTAGCATGACTGCAGCTGCGACGACACTAGAAAAATCAACCCTACTCTTTCCAATTTGCACCATGCGAGTGAGACAGTGACGCGACTAGGCAGGCAGGCACCTAGTGATGATCCTGGGCCAGCGGTCGGCAACAGGCGGCCCGCTGGCCGCATGCGGCCAGTGAGTCCCTTACTTTGTGGTCGTCGTCGACAATGTGGTTTTGTTTGTTTGATAAAGTTACAAGTTATCCTCTGATAATATATTGTGTTCCTGATTTCGTATAGTTTATATGTGAATTAGTTAGTAAATCGTCGCATAGTTGGTACCAAGATTTGGTAGGTACTAAGGTGAATCGTGTCCCTAAATAATTAAATCTTACAAAAATACGAACAAAAAGGAATTTGTGGAGAGGTTAGGGTGAGGATATTTTCAGGGGCGTTTCGTTGGGAGTAATTAAACTAAACTTAAACTGCAACTGTCGTATTTCTGGGCAACTGCAATCCTCTTATGCTGCACTTGTGTACAGACGTAACAGTCCTTACGTGACAAATCGTAAATTACTTAATGGAATCAGTTAAGTAGGCTAATTGCTAAAGAATGCGTTAAATGCGTTAACATCTGTCAACGCTATATATAATCTTAATCAGTCCGTTTGAACGTGTTTTGATCCGTTAAATAATGTTGCAATTGTATTTAGAATGTAATCGATCATTTGCGAAGAGCCCGCCTGAAGCTACAATAACCAGTTTTCAGGATGGCATTACTGTGAACACCAACTTTCACTGTTATAATATTATTCGTATACCTGTAAGTAATATGTAGATGAATGATGCGGGAGCCGATCTCAACTGCAGAGACACTGTTGCGTCACTCGACAACAATCTTTAACACTCAACCTCAGGTATAAGTAATTCACTGGAATTTAGCACCTAAAGAATTGACTTTAAAGTCCTTAATATCGATCACTTTTCAGTTGGTAAGTACGAATGTACTCAAATTGCACTGACTGCGTGCGATTAATTTTCAAAACTAGTTTCACTACGCCTATTTCAAAAGTGCAGTGTTACATAGAGATTTATTCTGAAACTGGAATAAAATTTGCACGAATGTTTTACATTATCATACACTAGGCCTGAGAATAAAGAGGAATGAATTCAAACGATAACACAATAGATAATTAACTCTCACACACGTTCATGCTTGTATTATTATTGGAATGAAGCTCATTTATAACTAGTAGATTTTACTCTGCTGACGATCAATATTCACAAATAATACCTCAATCATCATCATTAAAGAGTTAATATTACATTCGTAAATACGACGATACCGTTTTTTACGATACCGATTTCAATAAACTTGGGTACTAATTACTTTCGATCGTAAATAAAAGAAAGTGAAAGAACCCCATTGTGAATGTTTTTTTTTGTGTTGGTAATTTAAATCATGCTGTTATACTTAAATCACTTACACACAAGACCTTAATGGAGTTACATTCCCCTAAGTCGACGGCTACAGGGATTTTAAGAAAGCTTTCATTATCTTCCTCCCCTTCATAGAGGTTTTTAATCCCTACGCGGTAACTTGTGCCGTCCCTTCACAGCAGGAAAGAAAACGTAGTTACTTAAAATAAAACCACTCCCCGTCTTACACATAAAATGATACAAATCATATTACTCCCATCTTCGTTACGTTTTAGTATGAGATATGCCGGCACTTTATCATGTATCTTTCGTTAAAGCGAAACCATCACATAAGTTACCCAAAATGAGCGAGCCGATTGAGCTCATTCGCAGTGTAATGTGCCCATTAGATCCCTGATCTTCCGGCCACCCGAGTTTTATGCCCTGCGTAAAAAGAAGCTTGCTTATATTGCTGTCAAGATTTCTCCGAATTCGAATCCGACACCGTTGTCGGATTCGAATTCGGAGTGCCAATAATTAAAAAGGGATGTACTTTTTTTTTACACTGGTCTCCATGAACAGATTTCTAACATGTTTACTAATGTAAAGACTAACAATTAACGAGGATCCAATTAGACGATACTGAGAATCCTGCTACGCATTTTGTTAAGCTGTTTACTATTTGCCAATAAAAGGGGAAAGCTTATTGTGTAAAGCCGACAGAATTTGCAAATGGATAATTTTATGCATTCTGCGACATGTAGTGCTGCCAGATCCACATACACCGGTTAATCGTATTACACCAACAGATTTTCCAATAATTGAATGTGAAACTGCACACTGAATATATAATATACATCCACTAGCGTCTAGAACTTGGAAGATTTAGAGATGATACGAATAGAAAGATGTTTACAAACGGAGGCTAATTCCGGATCGCGCAATTCGCGCATTTGCCGTAGCTATTTAAATTATATCTGTGCGAATCGTTACATTTCATGCGTTAACTCTTGTGTCTCGAGTCTACGCCCTAAAATGAACTTTAGATTATAAAAGAAAACTGTGAAGATAAAAATGGAAACCCAAAAAGCACAGACCATTTAAAGGATTCACTAATGTATCGGCGAAAAACGAATAGCAAATTATCATATCCCAAACTATATGTGCCAAAAACCAAAATTATAGCACTGGAATGTTTTGCTCGCTCGCTTCGCTCGCTCGCCCGGTAGCCAAGTTTTTGTGTAGATATTTTACTATTTTTATAAAACTTTTAACTAGTTCCAGACAATGATATGAAATTTAAGTAAGTGTCAAAAATTTCCTATTTTTGTTTATATATTTTTGTTGTCTTTTTGCCAAATAAGAATTTAACAAAAAAATATTTGTCTATATTTTTTTTGGTTTTATGAAACATTTGCTTACTTACTAATTGTCTAAATGAAGCTTTCGTAAAATAATATTTTGCCAAATAAGAATTCGACCAAGTAACATAATTGCCAAATCTAAAAACCAAGTAACATAAGTGCCAATGGTTGGGTTGCCAACAAAAAATGGTGCAATAAGTTAGTTGGGAAGTGAAATTTGGCGAAATAACAGTACACCCATTTAAAGAGGACCGATCAGGAGCCTGATCAACATCTATGGGCTAGTCACTGTAGTACTGTATTACTTTCAATTTCGTTTTGCACGGTCTAAAACAAACAACCTCATTCTTGAGCCCGCTTGCTATTACATGCCAAGTTAAATGTAGCTTTAGTGGATTTAGAGTGCGTGAAGCGTCGGATTGGCATCCTTTTTACTCAGCTCTGTACAAACAGAGGCCCAGACGTGACGTCCGTGCTGGACCCCTCACGCCCCATTATTTAAATCCCACTAGACGTGAGCGCCATTATCCGCGGGACAGGCTCACTTGTGAGTGGACACGATGCCCGTAAACCGACTGTTTACTTTTTCACACTCTCATCTCACTTTAAGCACATAGTTAAAAGTGAACGCTATCGCTACAAGAATAAGGTGGCTTTTATAATTGAGTAATGACGATAATAAGAGGTTTAAAAAGTAAGAGGTCGAAATGCGGTGTTAATAGCTGAAGAAAGCAGCAGTTTCGCTGTGTCTTCCTGTTTTTTTAAAAGGTAAAAGATTAATCTCAATGTAGCTAGCGCTGTTGTTATTGAAGACTTTGTTTTCTTTAAGTTTACGACTTCATTAAGGGATGTTATCAAAACCCCTAAGCATATTAGTATTTAGTATGTAAACGCATAGGAATCAAACCGTAATGACCCACCAATCAACATACCGCAAAGGAATGAACCACTCTGCCGCACGAGCTTTTGATGGGTCGCAGAAAATGCCTGCCATTTTATTACTCTCATCCATCCCAGTAACAATTCAATCAAATATTTTGTGTACAAAATATTTTGGGTACAAAATATTTGATGAGAGAAATAAAATGAGAGGCATTTTCTGTGACCTATCAAAAGCTTTTGAAGTCACAAGCTACTTATATTGTGGTAATTTTGAATCGATCGTGAATTGAAAATTCTTCGATTGTGATTTGTACTACAATTTATTTCACAAAATAAAGCATACATGTCTATTTAGCTATAGTTATTTTAATTTAATAGTAGTTTTAGTCTTGTATTTTCATTGTCTTCAAGTATATTTTTGTTTTTATAATATTTGAATAAATATTTTTAACAGAATCTAATGTATGAATTATGAAAATAAAAATCGGGTTGTATCGGATCTAAAACTCTGCCTTTTTGTTGCTCACTTTGAAGACGCCAGGCGATGGAGCAGAGCAATAAAATTTCAATACACTGTATTCCAAAACAGATTAAGTATATTTGGAATCGATACTGGTTACAGCTATTTTTGATCCAATTTATCAGACGGCAACGGATGACGATGGTAAGCCGCCGTATTTTGCAACTTCCTATCGGAAAGGAGGAATCTCATAAAATCAATTAGTTATAGCTGTTGAATGAAGCGTTCTCGATTCGTAATATCAACTGAATTATTTGTTGCATAAATATCTTATGTCATGGAAATAATATTTTGTTAAATTGAAAACGCAATTAAATGCGATTTAAACCTTGTATAATCTGTCTACATTCTACTACGATTCGGTCGCGATTAAATAAGAAGAGTTACTTCGTTTCTCTCATTCAATAGCTGAGTTCGTTTCGTATCTAATAAGAGTAATGAGGTTACAGACTGTGTTGTTTTTCTCGTGTTAATGAAACATTTATTATTAACAAATAAACAATTACCGCTAGCTTTCCTTTATCCTGTTTTACTACCGCGTTATTAACGCGTTTTGCAATTACAATTCTAGTACCTACCTTAGACTTGGTTTATCCGCAACAAGGCCTCTGTGCCCATATTAATAGAATTCAATCATTAACTTCAGAAACATTTATTTCAAGTATCATAGACCTTTTAAAAAACATGTGTACAGTAATTGAACTTACGTAGATCAATCATTAATGATGAAACCATAATAAATTAATATACAACTTTATCCACGTTTAATTTGAGCGTGTCAGCAGTGGGCCAGGAACATATCATGAGGCATTGCCAAATTACGTTCTCGTATCAATGATCAATGTGACAGCACATCAGCCCTTCTGGATTAAAAGGATTGAATATTAATCTCAAATGATATCTATGATAAATGAATCGTACCATGTTAGAACGACATAAGTGACAGAATCGATATTGGTTATTGTGCACTGTATCCCAGTAGCCCATTTTACGGTTTTACATTTTCGCAATATTGAATGTTTTCATTCAAAGCGTTCAGTGGATGAAATTATTTTATAATCGCGATATTTAACAGACAGTAAAATTATGTAAATGGGTAGTTACAGATCAGACATCACTACGAAAACTGTTTGTCTATGATGGGACTTTATGTTTACCGTGTTCTAATTAAGAGGTTTTCCTGTTTCGCATACATGGGTTAATTAAATTACTAACTACAATTATAATCCAAGTAACCTTCATTTTTTACATTGACATATATTGTTAACTAGCTTTTGCCCGCGACTTCGTCTGCGTAGAACTCGGTCATCGCGTTAGAATGTGATTCTATTTTTCTATTTCAGGCGCTTACCTAGTTATCTCTTCCATTCTAACAACCCCGTTAAGGGATGATTTCCAGGATAAAAAGTATCCCATGTTCTTCCCTAAGACTCAAACTATATCCATGCCAAATTTCATATAAATTGGTTCAGCGGTTTAACGGGTAACAGACAGACAGAGCTTTACTTTCGCATTCATAATCCGCCGTTTCGCACGGGTAAGGGGTAGTCCAGTTTTTAATTTATTTATCTCAGCTTTTCCCCGCGACTTCGTTCGCGTGAATATCCATATCAACTTCTACACCGTATTTCGCCGGCGCCGGGTACTGCGGGCGGGGCTGTCTCGCCAAACATTGCGCACGCCGGCTCAACGCGCCCGCATAAAACACGTGACAGAGGAATTATTTCGAACATTACGATGAAAGTGCGGAAAATACTTCATGCGCATCAAATAATGAAAATGAAAACGCGAGCGCAGCGAGCTCGTAATGTTTCGAACATTATGATGCAGGTGCGGAAAATAATTCATACGCATCAAGTTATACAGATGGAAACGCGAGCGTAGCGAGCGCGAAATTTTACGAACATTATGATGCAGGTGCGGAAAATACTTCATTCGCATCAATTCATGTGGATGAATACGCGTGTGCAGCGAGCGCTAAATTTTACGAAAATTATGATGCAGGTGCGGAAAATACTTCATACGCATTAATTACCGTAGATGAAAACGCGAGCGTAGGGCGCTCGAAAATTTTCGAACATTATGATGCATGGGCGGAAAATATAAATACGCATCAAGTAATGTAGATGAAACCGCGAGCGAAGCGATCTCGAAATTTTATGAATATTATGATGCAGGTGCGGAATAGACTTCAAACTTATTAATTACTTTAGATGAAAACGCGAGCGTAGCGAGCGCGAAATGTTTCGAACATTATGATGCAGGTGCGGAAAATAATTCATACGCATCAATTTATGTAGATGAAAACGCGAGCGTAGCGAGCGCGAAACTTTACGAATATTATTATGCAGGTGCGGAAAAGACTTCAAACGCATCAAGTAGTGTAGGTGAAAACGCGAGCGTAGCGAGCGCGAAATATTTCAAATATTATGACGCAGGTGCGGAAAATAATTCATACGCATCAAATAATGTAGATGAAAACGCGAGCGTAGCGAGCGCGAAATTTTTCGAACATTATGACGCAGGTGCGGAAAATACTACATACGCACCAAGTAATGCAGAGAAAAACGCGAGCAAGCGCGAACAAAATTTTTCGAACACGCAGGTGCGGAAAATAGGTACTTCATACTCCTCAAGTAATGCAGATGAGAACGCGAGCGCAGCGAGCGCGAAATTTTTCGAAAAAAGGCATCAAGTCATCTAGATGAAAACGCGAGTGTAGCGAGCGCGAACATTTTCGCACATTATGATGCAGGTGCGGAAAAGACTTCTTATGCGTCAAGTAATGTAGATGAAAACGCGAGCGTAGCGAGCGCGAACATTTTCGAACATTATGATGCAGGTATGGAAAATAATTCATATGCGTCAAGTAATGTAGATGAAAACGCGAGCGTAGCGAGTGCGAAATGTTTCGAACATTATGACGCAGGTGCGGAAAATAATTCATACGCATCAAATAATGTAGATGAAAACGCGAGCGTAGCGAGCGCGAAATTTTTCGAACATTATGACGCAGGTGCGGAAAATACTACATACGCATCAAGTAATGCAGAGAAAAACGCGAGCAAGCGCACACAAAATTTTTCGAACACGCAGGTGCGGAAAATAGGTACTTCATACTCCTCAAGTAATGCAGATGAAAGGCGAGCGCAGCGAGCGCGAAATTTTTCGAAAAAAGGCATCAAGTCATCTAGATGAAAACGCGAGTGTAGCGAGCGCGAACATTTTCGAACATTATGATGCAGGTGCGGAAAAGACTTCTTATGCGTCAAGTAATGTAGATGAAAACGCGAGCGTAGCGGGCGCGAACATTTTCGAACATTATGATGCAGGTATAGAAAATAATTCATATGCGTCAAGTAATGTAGATGAAAAATGTAGGCGAAATGTTTCGAACAATGTGATGCAGGTGCGGAAAAGACTTCATACGCATTAAGCGTAGCGAGCTCGAACATTTTCGAACATTATGATGCAGGCGAGGAACAGATTTCTTATGCGTCAAGTAATGTAGATGAAAACGCGAGCGTAGTGAGCGCGAACATTTTCGAAGATAATTCATACGCATCAAGTAATGTATATGAAAAACCGAGCGCAGCGAGTGCTAAATTTTGAACAAAAAAGAATCAGTTAACCCATCGAGCGGAGTACCTATCTTTGTTAAGAGGTGGTTGAATAGATATTTTTTGGTTTAAATATTATTGGAATACCTTACCAGTACCATCTTTGGTCTGTCCTGTCACTATTGAAGATGGAGTAGAGGCCTAGGTTGACAGCGCACCCACCCTGGTTGCTTCTGCGAGGTGTGTGATTGTCTGAGAGTTGATTTGTTTTGCTTCCTATTGGCTTATGACTTTCGGTTTCGGTCATACTTCTTAATGTTTATTGTTACGTATATTTTACTAACGAATACCAATACACCCTAAATATGGATAGTCTGACACGCGCTGAAAATATTTTATACATTGTGCTGACCTGCTAACGGAAAACGCAACTAATCGGCACCCCGAAAAACCTCAAAGATGACCCCCATATCGATTATAAAGAAAAATAAATAAATGTCCGCCATCTTTGATTTGAAAATGGATATAATTTTTGTAATCAGCACCCCAAAACACAATAATTAATACAAAAGTACAGTACATATACCTACGCATATATACATGTCGCAAGTGTTACCATGCAACCGAGAGCCCGCTGCTCTGCGTAGGTACCCCTCCATCGAAAACAAAAAAAAACCAAGGTTGCGTAGTAAGATTTTGTGAATATTGATAGCGACTGAATGACCAACATAATTAGATCTCTCGTTTCAAACAGTTAATATGGTATTAGGGACTTTTATTTTTTGTTTCAGCCTCTCAAGTATTGTAATTTCAACCCCCATTTTTTCAAATACTATCTTTTTATTGTATAATGTTTGAATGGAGTTCTATTTACTTTGCGTCCATGTATATACTTACCAATTTTCAAGCCTGTAAATCATAAACTGGAAGACTTCTCATATAAAGTTTAACCCCTCTTTTCACCCCCTTTCATCCCCAACCTGTATGATTTTTATAGCCTATAACCTGGCCGAAGATCCAATAAACTTATTAGTGAAGGCTGTATTCAAATCCATTCGCTAGTTTTCACGTGATAGTTAGACAAATAAACAGACAGACAAACAGACAAACAGACAAACAGATAAACAGACAAACAGACACGAATTCTAAAAACCGTTGAAATGTGTTCTATTATCGATTCTTAGACCCCTCCATCGATTTTTTTTCTAATATCTTCAATGTACAGATTTTCGACCCTCTTCTGCTTTATTATATGTATAGATTATTAATTGTTAAAATGATAATCTTAATGTAGGTATATCTATTATCTAACTAATTCGATTTTATTTAAAACTGACGATCCTGTGATCGTCGTGTATAAATTTCTCAAAATTCTAGGCGGGCCAACATTTTTATAGTCGTCGATTTGAATTTTTTGTGAAAATTTCCAGTTACAGAAATACATCATCTGTGAAAATGTCAACTGTCTATCACGGTTTTTGAGATACAGCCTGGTGACAGACGGACAGACGGACAGCGGAGTATTAGTAATAGGGTCCCGTTTTACCCTTTGGATACTGAACCCTAAAAATTTAAAAATTCAACGCCGCAGGGTGGGATCCCACGTGTGGGGGTTGAATTTTTCAAATTGCAATTTTGTTAGCGGACGCATCCGCTTGACAAATTTAATTTAATGAAAATTGGAATGAGCTACAAAGTACAAAGTACTTACATTAAAATTTGTAATACGTTTCCTATTAAAATTCTTTTTTTTTATGGATTTTATCCACCGAGTTACGAAAATCCCATAAGTTTTGTCACTCAATGGAAAAAAATTGTAGGACACTAGGATTATATAGGACATTGTGCAAATATTGTTTATTGTTTAGAATACTAAATAAATGATGATTCACGCTAGACCTTTCTAGCGGTCGGAACGGTCTTTTCTAGCGGTCGGAACGGTCTAGCGTGAATCATCCTTAAGGCACTCAATCTACCCGCCGATTTTATCGTAATCTAAAAAAAACTACAAGTAAATAAAAATTGACCCAGGCAATGTGAGAGTCGATTCTAAGTGACATTTTATATAGTGAAACAAATAAATCGAAATCTTCAGATGAGAGGTTCTGTCAAAGTACAGAAGCACAAAGCCCCAAAGGTGTTGTACAAAAGTTACACTTGAGTTACACCGGTCTGGACACTCCAGTCGGCTTAGTGCAACTTTGAATCTAATAAAATAATAGAGGGCAATAGCGCCCACCCACGCATGCTGTTATTTCACGTCGCGCTAAGTTAAATATATTCCCATCAGAATGGAACAGCATCCGTCATGACGCGAGTGGGTACCTAATGTAGACTTTATTCCATATTCGTTAACATCACGGACAGACTTGTGGCCGCGAAGCTTCAAATCTAGGTCTATGCGTAAATAACCTATGTATTTAATTAAGTTTACGTAATAACCGCGCAACTGCTCCGTGCGTGACAGAGGTATAAGTACATAAAACATTATTGCAGAATTTGATTGATTATATACCTACCTAGTCTACCTACTGTCACTTTTGCGGACTCTGGGCGCCAAAGCACCCAGACTGATTTTGTAACATCTCGATGATAGCAACGGCACAAAATAAAAAATATACAGAAGGTCCGTTCCCGCCGTTCATGAAAATACATACCTAAACTTGCCCGACTCACAGGGTTGCTTCTGTATTGATTCTGAATTTTAAAAAGGAGTAGGTATATTAAAAATTCTTCAACATGACATTTAAATATGAACCAGCGTATCTTGGTAAAAAACCGGCCAAGTGCGAGTCGGACTTCGCACATTTAGGGTTCCGAATCAACCTCAAAAATATGATTTATCAATATATTAGTATTTTTTGTTAAAATATACGTAATATTGAACATTGTCACCAAATTTCAAGTTCATAGGTCAATGAGAAGTCTAAAAATTCTTTGGAACAAATTTTGTGACAGACGACGGACGGACGTTTGGGCGACACCAATAGGGTTCCGTTTTGACCCTTCGGGTACGGAACCCTAATAAATTGATGCGTGACCCGCTGCGAGTTGTGACTTGTGACCGGCGGCGGTCGTCGGTCGAGAGCGCCAACAAAGAATATAAGTACCTAATTAATTAGGTACCTACTTAACTAAACCATAGTACTTAAATACTGGCGTTTTACCAGCGAACGATAAGATGAATGTGTAATGGTTGAACGTCGTTATCAAAGCGGCTAGTTTCAAAAAAATACCTACCTACTACCTAGGTATTGTAACTACCAAAATGAGAAATCCGTTTTATTTACCTTTCAATATCGTTTGAAAATTTGAAGAAAGTGTAGGCACAGTTTTTGTCGTATTTAAACAATAAAATACATTCCAACTGTAATAATATCGGTTATTCATTTTGACGTACGTGACACTAAGTACGTCAAGTGATCAACGCGCGCACAACTAGCACTCGCGACGCGACAGTGACAGTCGCGACTAAGCTCGTCCGAAATCAACCGAGAATGCCTGTAAATGTTACGTCTGTGTGCGTGCGGCGAAAATGGCACTTTGTACTAAGCGGACTCTCTGCTCCGGCGCGCGCCGCCGCTATTTACTTTGTGGCAACGGTGACCTGTCGAAGCTAAGTACAAAGGACAATACGATTTGATGTGTGATGTCAAGCTTTTCTAACACGACGATTGCATCGATTGCGTAATCAAATGATTTCTACCTTTGAAGAAAACTCAGTTGGTTATGTCCTAACGCGCGGTCGATAAATTACACAATTACCCTAAAAGTATGTTTGTAATCGCACGTCGCAAACGTTGCGAATACATCATCTCCTGTATCAAGTTTGATAATTAACAGAGGAAATGCGACTAACTAGAATTCCATACGATAAAGTAATTGACACATTTATTACCGCTCATTATTGATATCGGCAGGGGCACTCGACCAACGTTTCATTTGTAACCGCATATTATATGCGATAATTTTTGATGGAACTGTGAATGCTTTAAAATAAAATCATTTCTTGTATGTTGAAAGCGATCATCCATTACCAAACTCACCATGGCCAACATTGTTTTATTTAACAAGGCCTTTTTTTCATTCCACCAGAGTGGAAAACAAGCGCATACGACTAGATCCAAAACTACAACCTAGAAATAAGCTTCATAATTTTTAATTTGTATGCATAAGGTACGTAGATAGATATAGAAAAACAAACGCTGGCATGAACGCTAGCATTAGGTACACTGAGGTAGAACGGTTTGGACAATAACACTCAAGTTAATTTCTCTCGAAACGATTATTCTAAAAATAATTAATGTAGTAGAAGCAATAGAAAATCTAGCCAAAAGTGGGCATTACTACACAGAAAATTTGGCTACCATGTATTGTAAATTTTCAATTCACACAGACTCAGTAAAAATTATACCAGATGATGACATGCTCTTTACACACATTGTTTCTTGCAATGTACGAAAAGCAAGTAAGCAGGAATATTAAAGACCTCTGTTGATTTGTTAGCAAAGGCATATACCTAGCCAAAAATATCTATCTGCCTTACATTGAGGCCTATATGGTTCTTTAGTGTGAGACTTTTAATTTCAACTCGCACATTGGATGAAACACCGCTTGAAAGCCTATTCATCAACACTGTAAAGACTTTTTGAAATATTTGTAAGCTGTATGGAAGACTTCAAATATTAGTAGGCTGTTTTTGCAACGTTTCTAAGCATATACACAGTCCCAGGGCGTGCTATTCCAATATCTCAGGTGATATCAAATATTCAACGACTATATTGCCGCCACGACACTAGAGGTCGTAAGTTTGTCCCATCAGGGTGTTTTATGATACGACCGTCCTTGACTACCATCGACTCCCGGCAAATTTAATATCAGGTTATGGGGACATTATGTCTATGGGGAGATTGGAGAGTCAAGGATAGTTTCCTCGTTTAAATTTACGTATAGGTACACGTCTTACTTAACATTTCGTGCATAATAATTTTATGACAAGTTACAAGTTAGAAGGGTGACTAACAGAGCCCTTGCGTAGGTAGGTACTGTGGAAGGTAGGTATACGGTAAGCTGATCTCGGTTATTGTTTTATGTTGGCTTGTTTTGTAGCTCTTAGACATTAATGAACGAGGTTCCAATGAAGGAGGTTCCATAGTGATAGCCGTACTTCCTTGTATAGGAAAAACGGAGTGCCACTAAACATCAATTGTGTTTTTTTATTTATTCAAATCAGTATCTACTAGTACCCTAAGTATTTGTAGTCATTATGCGACTTCCAGGAAAGCAATTACGAAACGTAAAACAATTATTAGCGTTTTGTTTGTAAAGTAAGTAATTACATCCGTAAGGCATCGAAATATTAAGCATAGAAGCATAAAGGACGATTCACGCTAGACCGTTCCGTATCCGGGCCGGCCCGGACACGGAACGGTCTAGCGTGAATCATCCTTAAATCCCGTTCATAACTTAGTGCCACAATTTTTTGTGGGTATTAAGAAAGCAGAACTGCAATATCATATTTGCGTGCTCGTAAAGTTATGTTATGCTTATGTCACCGAATAGTATAGTATGTCAAGGGCATAAACTTTTGGACCTTATTTCAATGGAATAAGGTGAAAAAGTGTATACATATTGGTGCCCTTGACTGTACCTATTATAGTGGTTATGTAGGTACAGTCAGCATCAAAAGTAGCTACGTATATGAAGAGGTCAAAAGTTCTTATTCCCTCATAAACAAGACTTTTGACGTCTACATATGCGTAGCTACTTATAATGCCGACTGTACTTTTATAAAAATGCCACTAACAGTTGTTGTTTTTACAGTGTGCATGACAGATACTGTTTTAACGAAGTATGTTAGCATGTTAGTGTTAGCGTTGGTCGAAGGGCAAGGCGTAGGTAGCCAGCGACAGTAATTATTATCGCGGCGTGGTGTCGTCGACTCCGGGCAGAGCGTTCACCCCGGGGGTCGGTGTCGGTACGCAATGCACCGGCAATCGGTTACTAATCTGGCCAGTTGCAATATGGGCCAAAACAGGCTGTGGTTTCAATATGAAAATTATGAAACGGTAAAATTTATAACATTAGGTACCTAAGTCAACTAAGTCTAAAACTTACCTAGCCTACTTATGATTAGTTCATTAGGGTTCCGTACCCAAAGGGTAAAACGGGACGGAAACTCTTTGTCCGCGATTGTATTTAAGGGGGCTTCTATACAACCGACATGATTTTTTGCCGTTTTTATAGATAATGGTACGGAACCCTTCATGCGCGAGTACGAATCGCACTTGGCCGGTTTTAAGTCAGTTTTTAATTTCATAGCTTAGTTTTTTTGTAAGTTTCTTAAGTCACCTTTTCCTAACGACCTAGAATAAACTACAAACTAAAAGAAAATTAAAACTAATTGCAAAAATAAAACATATAGAACTAATAAATAGTAGATTATTTGACAAGGGTCTAAAGTAAGCCATATTACCACAAGATGGTTATTTTCCCGAACGTAGAGAGGGAAAAGTGTTCGAGTGGTAATATGGGTTTTAGGCCCGAGTTATACACTCTACATATCACTTTGATTGCGAGAAAACACATAAACACAAATTATCCATCTTAAATGAATAATTTAACTCTTGGCGGGTGTATGTCTAATTTGACAGCATGTTTTTTTTTCTTAAGGCCAGCACCATATGCCTCACTATGCGTGTTTGCTTGGCGTATTCGCCTCCCTTTCTTTTGCTATATCAAAGAAAGAGATGCATCATGCGCTTTTTTTTTTCTTTTAAGAGGAGTAATTGCTTTGACCATAGACACCGCTTAATCTTTAAAAGAACTGAAAAACGTCTTTCCTGATTGGTCGATTTTAGTACAGAGATGTTCTGGTTGATTGATATTTTAACCAAATATGTTTTAATCTGTCAAATTACTTTTCTGTGATTGGTGGATTTAATCAGTGAAGTACTATTTTGATTGGTCAAATTAAAATGTTTTGTAAATCATAAATATGTATACTTTAGCCCCGCTTCACAAGTCTAATATGACACACTTTTCGAGCATGAGAAGTGAAAAATAAATTAAATTATTAAATTTAGACCATCATGATGATCGGCATTACCTACTCGTACCTATGTATTTCTTCTTTATCGGCGCGCAGCGTGATTAGCCCAAAACATGTCGCTCATAAGTATTTACCTACATAGATATGTGAATTGAAGCATAGCTAACACTATAAAACTGACTGATTCCAAAAATTGAGTGATACATGTAAAGGAACTGTTTTATTTTAGTAGCTAGTTTTACGTAAACATTTGAATAGGTTTTGATTAATCAGGATTATCTAAGGTATCAATGAAAATTGTATGAAAGTTTGCTTTTTCAAAATACATTTCTGGGGGGACGGGGGGACACTTGACCATTACAAAAAATATCACTTTAAAGCTTAATATTACGCCAATGGAGGATTCTTGAATCAAAAAATGATGAAAATGACCTTAAAATATTTTTGAAAAAGCTATCCAACGACACCCAACACGATGGGTTTTGAAAGAAAAAAAAATGCACCACCACTTTACATGTACCCCTTGTAAAGTGGTGGTGCAATTTTTTTTCATTATACTACTACCCTACAAAAAATTTTTTTCTAAATTTTATTCTACCGTTTTGTCGGCGTAATTGATATGTATACTTATGCCAAATTACAGCTTTCTAGTACTAACGGTCACTGAGAAAAGCGGGGGACAGACGGACGGACGGACATGTCGAAACTACAAGGGTTCCTTGTTCACTACGGAACCCTAAAAATGTGAGAATACTCTTGACCAGCATCTGGCCAGGGGGCAAAGATGAGGCTGACGATGAAGCGAGCTCACCCAGAAAATGCCTATTCACTGGTGCCTTTAAAAGGTCCGTTATATGAACATAAGCGACAACTAGCCTTACATATACCAAAAATAAATCAAAAATCAAAATATTTAATCTACCGCGGTCACTAAAATAGGCATTGAATTCGCCCTCCTTTTAATCCAGTAAACAACCCACACTGTAACACACAGTGACGCATACGCATCAACAAGCGATCCTATAAATACCTGGAGCAAACATTGTTTTATACTGACACTGCAGACAGTGTGGCTGGCTGAAGAGAATGAACCCTTGTGATGTGACACATCATTACTGGAACACGGTCACGAGATACTATATCTATATGTTACAGAGAACAAAGAACAGAAACCACAAGGATACAGCATTAAATACCTTAATACACCTTTTCTATGTAATATAAAATCATAAAACCAAGCGTCCCCAGACAGAACAGTATAAGCCATTCGTGCAATCTTTGCAAACGTATTCAATGCGTTATCGTAAAATTTTAACATTAGAACAAAGAGACTAATATGTCACAAATGTATAACAAAGAAAATGTTAGCATTGTAAGTAGGTATTGATTTGATACTTTACAATATTTGCCTAATTCGGAGGTAGGTAGATTCTAATTATAGGAACATACATCTATTTTTAGAGTACGTATCGGTAATTTTTAACGTATTAGCTAATATTGAAATAAAAATTAATATGTTTTAAGCCTTGGCATGTATTAAGACTAAAATAAGTATAAATCAAACGTACGTACTCATACCAAATGAATTCAGAGCAGTATTTAAGTTACGTATGAATTTACAAAAAGTATAGATAGTGCATCCCTTCTTTCTAAATAGGACAAGCCTCACTAGGCGAACTAACAACACAGTGAACAAATTTTATCACAATACCTGCTAATTATAGAAGTAGGGAAATTATAATTATTGAGGTAGGTATAGTCGATGTCGCAATATCGGGCGCGGCTAAACGCGCCGCTCACGGCCGCCCGCCGCCCACTCGCCGCTTAAACCCATATACAGCACCAATGCACAGCAATATTCATATTTTTATACATCTCTCTCAATGAAGCAACTCGTTGTTAACAATCACCCACTAAACTATCCTTGTTAACTTCGTTGGCTTTGCCATGACGTCAGGACAATCTTTAACAACAGTTTATTTTAATGATTTAATTATATCTGGAGTATTCTAGGTGATTCATTGTAATATTCTACCTTCTATTTTGACTTGTGGGCTCATCACATTATTAACTAAGAGGATTAAGTTTTCCTTTAAGCTTGGTAGTTATGGTATATGAGTGAAGTACATAGAGGGCAGTACATACAAAAGCGTCGTTGGAAGGTGTTAGGTAACACCCACTGTGTTGAATGCTTCCCTTCTACATTAGAATGCGGATTTTGCTTAAACAATGCATCCCGCCATTCCCGCGATCTTCGCACCAGCCGCATTAAACAAGCATTTACATCAAACACTGCTCAGTGAAAGTACGGCAGGCGATTACTAGCGTCTTCACTTACAGAACTTCATTATCTTGCCGCTCTAAATGTCGGCGATAATAACAACTTATTAGATAGCGAGTGACAAATAAATACAGGCTGAGGACTGGTAGTTCAAGAATCCTACCCGCACCCGCACACTGCAATTTATGTAGCTGCGATCAGAGCAAAATGTAGTGTTGGCAACTCTCGGCTCTGCTGGCTCAGTATACAGACTTACGGTTACCTGAAATCGATCTGAGATAATGTTGGCGGATAAGCCGGGAAGCTGTAGGTAGGTATCTGTTAATTTATAGTTTCCATGAATTTAAAGTTTAATTTGGTAGCATTTTCTGATACCCAGCGGTTGTCATGAAGAGCTCGGACATGACGTTTAACTTGTTGCTTTAGCTATACTTTTTAATTTAGTGTTTTTCAGAAATCAAGATTTATTTAGCATATTCTACACATTTCGACTTCATGGCGACACATCCCACGTCAACCTTGAGGCGAATGCTAAAACCTGCCAATTTTATTTTATTTATTTGGATCAGGCAACAAGGCCCATATTTACATAATAATATACCTTGCAGACTAACATACATATCAAAATGAACAAAAAAGATTTCATTTCGGTAAAGCCTACGCAATTTTTTCCCTCTCGGAGTAGTGAGAGCTACTCCGATATTATAATTACCAGTCATCATCATCATCCTCCTAGCGTTATCCCAGTACAGTTGCATCCTGAAGGATGCCTGGGGTCCGCTACCTAATGCCAAGATTTGGCGTAGGCACTAGTTTTTACGGAAGCGACTGCCATCTGACCTTCCAACCCCGAGGGGAAATTAGACCGTATTGGGATTAGGCTTTGTCAAGTGAGTGGGCAACTTGACTGTTAGAAGTTCTCAAACCGCCCGAAGGCCTCCAATCCAACTTGGCTTAACGACTACTGCCATAGACAGCAACCGGGATCAACGGCTTAACGTGCCTTCCAAAGCACGGGACCGCTCAGTTAGTAACCACTCAAAGCGGTCACCCATCCAAATCCTGACCGCTGCCCACGTTGCTTAACCTTAGATACCGCAAGCGGTACGCAGGCGCCGCTGGGCCACGAGCGCTCCATGTACCTACATTAATAACAGTATAATTATGTACATTAATAACAGTATAATTATATTAATTATAAATTAAGGAGCAGCCCTTATATCTGTGGCAGTGGGAGATACAAACCTAGTCTATGTAGGTACCCATATAATATCCATTCAGTCGTAAAGCTTATTTCGAATTGTGTCTTGTACCTGCATTTGTTATCCTTTCTAAAGAGGTGCCGCCATTCCTGCACTTACTGTATCATCGCCGACGACTTACCTGTTGTCTTAAAAGAGTTCTTTGTTCGCTAGGTCGACGAACTCGATATCTCACTTGTCTATTTTACGACGCGACATACTTTCAGATAATTTTAGTTGTATTCCGATTACTACGCCACTGGTAATAAATACAGTTCACGGCTCAGCAATAACAATATTATGGACCCACCGCTACGAGACCGAGCGAGGGAATATTAAATTTAGATTTTAATCAGAACATCCTTTATTAGATTGGAAAGTGAATTACTGTGTGAACTTTGATAACGTCCAATCTTGAATTACTTGAACTTTTAAAACACTTGTCGTTTTATATGTTCGTCAGTATGTTGGGTAAGTAGCTCGGTCCAGTCATCTACCGAGTTTACTGGCAAGTACCCCTAGGTGGGTCGTTGTTGTCAGTTGCGTGGCTTAATAACCCAGTAGAGCTATCAATTTGACTCAGCATCTACCATAAAAGGCCGCTGGGGATTTCGTATAGGTAATCAACTCTTAACGGATTTATGTAATTACAGTTTACTCCTTTTCGTTTTTTTTTCCTTATTGAAGTTATGGGCGGACAGTGTTTGGTTAGTTCGTATCATTAATTTTTAAGTGTCGTGGAAACGGTAGTACTATGTTAAATACTAGTTATTATTTATTAAGGTTACTTAGGTACCTTCACTAATTTTCTATTCAAACCGCAGAGGTTGTTAAAAATGGACGTGGTACCTGCCAAATTCGTACTCGGAAGACTGCGATTACGTACTTATTATATGTTTAATGGAAATAAGTTAAGTTGTACTAAATACAGTTACACTAAGATGACATACGTATGGGGTTGCAAACGTTCAACTGTACTTTATTATTAAGATTTAGTATTAATAACTTATATTTTAGTAGATTGCTCTTTTTATTATAACCTCACGTCTTGTCGTGTCAACTTCAGTGGCACGACAACGCCATATATTCTGACATGCTAAATATACACAACAAAACCAATAACAGTTTCCATCCTTTTCCATTCAATTTGATAAAGAGAGGGACGGAATATGTGACAGTGCAAACATTTAGACAAATGTAGAGCCAGCGTTTTACGTTTAGCAGTCTTTAGCGTGTTTAACACTGTTTGTTTGGGCAGCCTCGCCACTCGCGCGCCCTCGCTACCACTGTTATAAATATCGCTTCATAAACGAGCCGTGTTAATACTTAAATAACGGTCTTCAAAATATTCCTCATAAACCATTGCTTACCACGGTATACGGTAAACTTTACGTACTTACAAAGCTTAACCACAAATTATTACTTACAACATTTACAACCATTCATCTTTCTTACAAACGCCTTAGAAATAACAATCGGTGTTGTTAACGTCAAGACGCTTTATATCATCCGTAATTAGTAAAGCTGAACAATTTATGTGCTCCAAGTATTTTCCTCAAACCTGTTTAACGAAATGTCAGCAGATTTGCTACCAAAATTAGTCAATCGGGCGCGGGTAGTTTGAGGGAGCGGAAGCGGTGGGACGCGGGGCGAGGCGTGAACTGAGCCGAACGCAAATAGCCACGTGACCCGGCCATTGACTCGGTTTATCCTAATCCGTCCTACTACTCCAATTCAGCCCTCAAGACGGGAAGCCGAACCAATCCCGGTCCCGCCTCTACTTGCATATAACTAAGTACCACCATATAAAAGTAAATTTTACGTTCAGTATGACCTACATTCAAATCCAACTCTAAAGGAGCATCTAAAGAATTATAACCCATACAACTCATGCGGAAAACAATCCTGATCCAGAATAATAAACGGAATGTTATGACTATAAATAAAAACAGTTGGAAATTCTATATCATGCGAGTTTCATCGATTCGAAACAGATGGAGTTCAATTGGCGACTGGTAATTTAAAAATACCCGCCACCAGGTTGCTTTGAGAAAACCCACGTTCATTTTCCTCGTGTTTAGGTAGGTAATTATGGATGATCTCACATTTAAGGAATAAGTTTTTCAATTGACATTGCAGTCCGGTCAAACGACATAATGAAATGATGAAAATAAGCAATTTACTTATTTTCAATCGTGACGCGGAAGTAGAGATACGGCACTTAACTGATTTATACTGAGTTCAGTGCTATATAGGTAATATAGGTACATATCATATCTCAAATGAAAGAAAATCAACTATTGCAGTCTAAATATGGTTCGATTTGTAGAGTTACACCAATGAGTAGCATAATCAATCTTTCATTCGTTTCTCATTACGGGTAAGAGCGCATTATACCTAATCACTCGAGCATGCCATCCTTTTCATGGGGCTTTTATTCGAGCGTGACGGCAGATTATGGTAATGAAGAGTCCTGCGGCGAGCGGTCAGCGCTTACACCATCCCACTCCTGCGCATATCGTCAATACTAGATTATTAGTACATTACTTACCAAGGGCGATAAAACAAAGAATGTCTCAGATCGCATGTATTTTACGCCCGAGCCGAAGGCAAGGGCGATAAATGCGCGCTTTATTATCGCCCGTGGTAAGTACAAAATTTTATGTCACCCCCTGGCCAGGAAGTGGGTTTTTTCGCGCGCGGAGCGTGCGATAATGGCCACTTTATGGCCAGGTGTGACATAATAGTTATTTACGATACAAGGGTTGTAAAACAAAGAAAGGCCGATGTCGCAGATGTTTGGGGCCCGAGCCGCAGGCGAGGGTCTCAAATATGCGAGAGAGGGCTTTCTGCTTTACGACCCGTGTTTTGTACACAATTTTACGTCACCACTTGGCCAAAAAGTGGGTTTTTCTGATCACGCAGCGTGCAGAAAAACGCGCTTTTTGGCAAGGTGTGGTGTAAAAATATTTATAGCAACAATCCGTGTATGTTTTTCAGGAACTGTACAATGTATTCGGTGTCATTTTAAAACCACGGTGCGCGCGACGTGGGCTGTTACGTTAACACAAATTGGCATAGCCTTGACGAAGACGCGTGTAAATGTGTAATCATATTTAATTACATACACAATAAACACGGCTGACTGCACAACACTATAAACTATTTGGATAATGGAATAACTGTGTAATTGCCGTTGTTTCGTACCGCCTAGGTACTATTTATTTCAAACAATGTCCGCAGTACAACCCGCCTACTGTTCACATACCACTCCCGGCTCGTATATTAGCGCAAACTTGAATGACAGGCCCGGACCGGTCACCGGGCTCGGTAGGACAATGCCCACAGACAGACTATTCATTTTCTTGCAATTCCAACAGTTGCCGAGCAAGCGTCGCCCAATTATGTGGGCCGGCTCAATGCGACAGTGCTAAATACCGAATCCATATCAACAAGCCGACCACCCTGTGCATGCGAACTATTAAATCGACCATACGCTATTGCTATTTGTATGAACGGTTAGATATTGGACGTTAAGCTTATCCTGCTGTTAGATGCATACTTTCAACTCTGTGTTCACACGCTTTGTTCGAACACAATGCTTCTCTTACGTTCTTTTTGTTTTCGTTCTGACTACCTTTGTTGATAATCAACAATATCACGAGTACGTAAAGAAATCTAGCGTGAGATT
Organism: Cenopis cana; assembly: GCA_951800055.1. NCBI lineage: Eukaryota > Metazoa > Arthropoda > Insecta > Lepidoptera > Tortricidae > Cenopis > Cenopis cana. The sequence goes on along the minus strand of OX637476.1, from coordinate 6,967,971 downwards.
TTTATAACATTTTATTTTACAATTGGGCATTCTTGTCTTACTCATTGGCAGTTGTTCTTGAAAATTAATTAGATATACATTTTAGACGCAAGAGTGTATTAAATTAGCGGCCGCAGTTGAGTCGGATCAGTCTGCGGAGTGTCCCTACTAGAGACCGCAGCTTGGTTTACGTCAGTGCTGACGACATTCGCAGGCCCGCCCGAAATACTCGCAACGCGGGTTCCACCGAAAAGCGTGTCAATCAATTTGCATTAAGATAGCGATGACGACCGTAACACTTAATTATAACGCAATAACACCGCTAATACCCATCCTAAAACAGAGCAGCTGTCCGACAAGTTGCCCACATTGGTAACAAACTAGTTACCACCTAGCATTGCCAACGGCTTACCTTTTAGCATTTAAGAGAATTAATTGCCCTCACGTCGCCTCCTTACATAACCCTGCCGGTGAACAAAGTGCGCGAGTGGAGACAATGCAAGTCTGACATTTATTAAAGCTGTACTGCGTGTCCCTGGTCGACGAAAACGCAACAGAACCGATGAACTTATTTTAAAACAAATGACTCCATAACTGATGCGTAGGATCACAATCATATTGAACCAACCAGAAGCGAAGCTCGTGCGTGACGCCAGTTCCATTCAAAGTTACCAATTATTGGCCCTCGCTCTCGTCTAAAGTAGGCCAATGACTACCACGCGAGCACCTTTTATGATCATAAACGTCGCATGCATCGGATATTGCACATTCAGAAAATTTGTACAAGAGAAATAGTATCTCCTATATGGGAATAATGTACAGGGTTAGATATATACATGAAAAGGGATATCTACAAACTATATACAAATATACAATAGATAGGAGACACAAGAAGAAACGACAATAGAGAGATCTCTCAGGGACCGAAGTCCTATGAGAGTTGGTTGGAAGTTCTATATATGCAACTGACTTAAGAAACTTCGATAGCGCGTTGCAGAGCATGTCAGATTTGACGGTTGCCTAGCGACGCCACATCAGCCCCCCTTTGAGACGGAGGAGTCAGCGACGACGTATTAAGAGAGTGCTCAGAGTCAGCGTGGCGAGCGAGGGCTCAGAGCCAGGGTGACGAGCAGGCGAGGAGAGAAGTCGAATCGCTGGGAGTAGAGGTACCAGGCATATGGAGGAGACATGCTAGGTGGCACACTCAGAGAGAGGGAGAGAGAGAGAGAGAGGGGAGGAAGTCGGGCTAGCTGCGGGGCGGCGTCAGGATCTTCAGGTTGCGCTTATGTCCATTGTCGGGGTCACCAATGTAGAAGAGAAATAGTATCTCCTATATGGGAATAATGTACAGGGTTAGATATATACATGAAAAGGGATATCTACAAACTATATACAAATATACAATAGATAGGAGACACAAGAAGAAACGACAATAGAGAGATCTCTCAGGGACCGAAGTCCTATGAGAGTTGGTTGGAAGTTCTATATATGCAACTGACTTAAGAAACTTCGATAGCGCGTTGCAGAGCATGTCAGATTTGACGGTTGCCTAGCGACGCCACAAATTCAACTTCGTAAGGAGAAATCGCCTCATGAAGTTATAAATGGAAAAACCTGTAGCTTTTCTTTTCATTTTCAATCAAAGAAAGCGTTCTATACAAAGCGGTATGGTTTAAGACAATCATCGCACGGATCGTGTTATGAAAACGAAGCGAACCGGTTTCGAAAATATATCAATTGAAAGTACCAACTCGGCATCGTGCATGTTTAATGTTATTGTGCAGCTCAATGCGTGCTTGCAACACCCGACGAGCCCGTTACATGACAGATTTATCTGTCTGTCTGTCTGTGACTGCCACCCGCCGGTCGCCATGTCATCAAGATATAGGTCTAGCATGGCTTAGTAGGAATGTATTGATGTCCGAAACTCTCCAGACTCCTCAATTTCCAGGCTATTCGCAATATTAGATAGGTACCTAATAAGTGTTACGTAGACCATGTAAAATTTAGTAATGTTAAATTTATTAACAATACGTGAACGGTGTCAGGGGGCCGATTTTTGACTATCGAATGCTCGACTTTTCACTCGAGATCTGTCAAAACACCATAGTTTTTTTGACAGATTTCGAGTGAAAAGTCGAGCGTTCGACACTCAAAAATCCGGCTCCACGTCAGCGGCTTATGAGACAAAACTTACCAATATATGTGTAATAAATTGTACGTACTTATAGGTATGCTATCTTTAACATAAGGTAGGAATATTTTGTACAGCATTATTACGTAGTAGGTACATAAACGCCGTTTAAGTACAACTATTATAATCATGTTATACACATGCGGGGATACCATGATATGAGGCAATGTCAACTAATAGCTAGAACACAGCAGCTCTTTCATACCTTTTATGGCACTAGTTTACAACTTTACATCAAGCAGTTTTTGTTTAAAATATTGACGATTTGCATAACTACGTTATTAGGTAACTCGTATTGACAACAAAGTGAAATAGGTTTGAATTCGTAGAAAATTACAAAGAATTAGCAAGCGTGAGTTGCGATTTCAGTAATGGTAGCTGGTGTCAGGTGGTTTGCGGCTAGAGTTAGCTTCATTGTTACGGTTGCCGCAAGGTTACTGGGTCGGCTACCTTGTAATCACGCAAGACGTTTGACTGTTTATTTGTAGTTTTCCTTTCTAACGTCACCTGCGCCTGGACCTACGCTGTAGCACGCAGTTTGTAAAATAAAACCGAGTTCCCGTTAGACATGTTTGTGTCATCGCGACTCAAACGTATGGCGCCCTCGTTGCGCCGTCCTGCGGCCACGGAACCTGTTCTTGGTGCTTTACAATTTTAACCCTAGCAGAACTTTTAATTACTGACACATGATCATTTGATTACTGATTATTGTTATCATGTTATCGGTTATTATCTGTTCGTAAGCTATAGTGATACATACCTATTAGCACAACAGAAAATGAAAATAATCCAAAATGTACAACCCATGACGTCTCGTTACGAAGACCACACTACGGCACTATGGCATACTGTAGACTTAATTAATAACGCTGCCACATTTTCAGTATTTAAATTAGTTGTTTGATATATAAGTATAAGTACCTAGTATTTATTATGTTGCAAGACAATAATAGACGACTTAGGAGTCGTTATCATTAAAAAATCGAAGTGACCAGGCACGCCTAGGCTGATAGCCTAAATGGGAACTACCTAGAACCGATAGCATTCACCTTATCTTTTTGTAGTTTTGGTAAATAATCTGTCACTTTCTGATACCACCCGATAGAAAGTGACAGATGCTTTATCTTGTCGTTTATCACGCGATAACTGGCTTGTATGTTGTGTTGTCACCTGCACACCAAACACACCTCCTGAAATTTAGGTTCGGTTCACTGTCTGTACTTTCCAAAAATTTGATAGTATCTGAAGGAAAACTATGCAAAAATAAAACATATGTTGTCGGAAGAAAGATGTTGTAAACAAACGATGGGAACCCGTGCCAACATAGCTTCGACTATTGTTAAGAAGCTGTTATTCACAAAGCTTCACAACTCTGGCAAACCAGCGTAAATCAGAACCACAATTATTTGTAGGTATTATGAATGGGCGAGTGGTGAGGTAAGGTGAAACGAGTTGTGAATGGCATGGCTGTATGTGTGGAGGGAGTGATAAATCGCCCCTGCGCACAATGCCACATCAGTGTGGGGTGAATGTGGGCTAAATATCGCTTTGTCCGGCCAATCCCTATTTAATGTAGGTACAGGTACCTACGTCTAATGTGTATTTAGAATTAATTAATAAACGACGGTCGGGTTTTATAGGTGTCCTTTTTACGTTATTTCATATCATAACAATTAACTAAAACGATTGTGCAAGCACGTGCAAGGGTCTCTAAGGACCTACATTATGTCCCTTTATATTTAAATTGGACTTCAATATGGTACGATGTAAGTATGTGTGTCGTACGCGAGAATTTAAAAGCACATAGAAATAATATGGGGATAACAAAAAAATATAAGAAGATAATTCTCATCTACTTTCTGAACATGCGGTGGAAGTCATATGAAAATTTCGGTATTATAATAACAGACTAAATTATACTAGTTATTGCCCGCGACTTCGTCCGCGTGGAACTCGTATCGAATGTAAATAGATCATCATAGAATGTAAATGATTTTATAAAATTATCATAGAATGTAATTGCTATTATTTTTATATCAGGCGCTTACCTAGTTATCGCTCTTTCATACAAACTTACACTCCCTTAAGGGATGATTTCCGGGATAAAAAGTATCCTATGTCCTTCTCCAGGACTCAAACTCCATGTCAAATTTCATTGAAATCGGTCCAGCGATTTAAGCGTGAAGAGAACAGACAGACACACTTACCTACGCATTTATAAGATTAGTATGGATATTAGAATTAGAATGTATATTATTATGTATAATCGGGCAAAAAAAAACAAAGTAAACTGACGTTTAGTTAGGTACCTTGGTACCTACGGGCGCACAAAGGACGTGGTTATTCCATAATGGTTAAAGAAGGTAAAGTCCGCTGCAAAAAGATATACCTACAAGATTAGTCTGTTCAAAGATAATTCGCTAGACTCTATTAACCGTTAATAAAGTCTGCTCTGTCTAATAGAGTCTAGTCTACCATGATATCACCGGTTACCGGTTACATCTGTATTTTTACCTAAGTATATTTTTTGAAATATTATCTAAATAACGAAAAATTGGGTTAGTATCACTTCGTCTAAAACGCAACTGGTAGAAATAGCAACTCGTCTAAAACACACCAGTGGCTCTAGTATAAGTTTTTTCGAAACATTAACTAATTCGAACGCGTTTGCGTTTTGTCTCAAAATGTATGAAAGTGGTATGAAAACGTGAACAGCGCCTCTGGTGGTCACTAGTGGAAACTAAAACAGCGAGTATAACATTTGTTGCTAACCGATGAACGCGCGTATTTCAAACTCGGTGAGAGCGTTTTCATACATTTTGAGACAAAACGCAAACGCGTTCGAATTAGTTAATGTTTCGTAAAAACTTATACTAGAGCTACTGGTCACTGCATCAAAACGCAGCTAAATACAAGTCGCCTGAAAAGCAAATGGTCTAAATACATGTCGGTCTAAAATAAATGTATTTTAGACTATTTGTTTTTCAGGTGGCTTGTATTTAGTAGGTATTTAGCTGCGTTCTGATGCAGTGACCAGTTGCGTTTTAGACGAAATGATACTAACCCGTATAAGTCACACTCATAACTGTCAGTTTTTTGTCTTATTATAAATTCTACAATACAAAATTGTGTAATCAAAGCAGATAAAATTTAGGCTTTAATATTTACAGTTACCTTTGTCGACTGTAGCTAAATGTGGGACTAACATTATATCTGCTCGTTTATTTAATCCGCAGCGTAAATGCTAAGCAGAGGTGAAACCTAACAACGCCGTTGCTATTTATCCTCAAATTCTAAACGTGCGGGGGTAAATTTATTGCGTTTGACCCGTATCACGACAACAATGACACATTTTGGTCGCCCTCGGCTTCATAGCGTGATTGTATGAACGAAACTCTCGTATTATTCATGTGACATAAAAGTAGTTCTCTTTCAGGTTCCCGACACGCTTGCGGATTATGAAATGAACTCACATCCGATCCGGAGGGTCCTGTAATCCGGGCCATAATAATATAAATCACAGCCCTATGAGCCCTATAACATAGAACGTATGCGGAGGGATAGAGAATAGAGAAGGCAATGTGGCGATTAGTTGAAACAAATGTGAGTTTAGTTATTAGTGGAGTAACTTGAGGACTTTGATTCAGAATAGGCAAAGTTGGGCCTCGATAATCCGAACTTCAAAAAAACAACCCCTGTTCGGATTCACGGAAACAATAGTATATTCTGAAAAAATATATTTATCTATTTACTTACAATTAGTTATGACTCCAAAGTTATAAAAACAAAGAAATTTATTAACACAGTAATTTAACACTGAATAATCGTCAATAATATCATTTTAAGAACTCGTCTAATTTAGTCTGCCGGGTTCTATTAATTAACCAAGCAAAGGCTTGTCAAGTATATGTATAAGTACCTAATCAAGGCGACTAATAGATAGCCGGAACATAAATAATTATGGAGATAATCTTACACAAATTAACCATCGCTATAGTCCTAATGGTTATATATCGTATATAAAAAAACGCTAAAATTGCAATAATTGCGGTAAACTTGCTCTTCTGGTATGTTGTTTGGGTTCACCTAGATAGCATTTATCCAGATTTACAGCGATCTAAAATGAACGCGCGCTGAAGCAAGTTTACCGCAATTATTGCAATCTCGAATGTAATAAATTATATTAAAACTAACACAGTCTCCAGAGGGGCTAAGATGATCGCTTATATATCGGACATATAGCATTTCGTCCCTTACTGTCAAGTAAGTGTGAGAGAGACGAATGCTTTATGTCCGACATATACATGATCATCTTAGCCCCTCAGGGCTCCAAATTTATCTATGGGTAGGTAAGTACTTAATAATCTTAATATAGATAAATTTGTGCTCTGACTTTTATTGTATTATGTTGACATGTAATTGATGTTATGAATAAATTATTAATTAAAGATGCTTGATTGCCTTAGGTACATTTATTTCAGGATTAGTTAATTTTGTTTAAGTACCTGTCTTTCCGAGCCGAATCATGAACATGAACGGTCATCACACAAATAAATGCCCTTACCGGGATTCGAACCCACGATCGTCTGATTCGTCACATGCAACATAAATTTTCAGAACAAAAGATATAAACAAAAAAATCATACTTCTCAAAAATTAGATTTTTTTTTATTATTATTTTTTAAAATTTATTGTATTATTAATTAATTGTAAATTTTCAGAACAACCGGAAACCGGATAAGCAAAAAAAACATTCCTCTTGGCTTTGCCGTAGTCGGGTAAAAAATAGGGATCATGATGCAATGACACTTCATCCATCGAATTAGATAAAGCAATGACTCAAATAAAACATATGATTTATTCCACCAATTTCTGGAAACTGTCCGAGTGTCCGCGATGCAGTGACCAAAGTATTTTGTCACTGACTCTTCTCAGAATTTTTTACAATCCGGCTCTCTTCGGAACGAGCTCGAGGTGCATAAGCGCCCCCGATGAGTCAACAGCCTCGTAATGACGTTAACGTCATTACCGGCTACCAAGGTAAATAGAGAGTGATCACCTATTCCTATCGTATGAATAAATTGGTGTCTCAAGTACGAGACCCGTCATTATCATTACCTAATCGCTACGCTTATCTGAGCAAATGTTGAATCATTTCTTAATGCGCTCGACTAATGTTCGGTTCCTTGTCAAAGTTAACAATATTGACTCATACTTAACTGTCATTAAATGTTATCTAATGTCAAGGTTAAACAAAAATTAAGCAAGCTCATGGTAGACATTTTACCACTTATACCTTCTTTGGGACTTTATTACACATTTGCAGCAATACTAAATGTCTCTTGCTTGAACTCAAAACCGTACGAGTCATAACAATAACTTTAAATTTTGACATCACCACTTGTTACACGTTCGTGGGTCAAACAGCACGTGATTAATTATAATAATTTACGCCAAACTATAAAATAGGTAGGTAGAAACATGTCTGGCGCTATGAAGCACTAAAGTTAGGAGCATGAAAAGAATTTCTTTATAAAATATGGTGTAGAATGTAGATCAGCAAGTGGGAAGTGTAGATATAACGTTAAGTGCGTTCAATAATGACATGACTAAGTATTTAATTAAAACAAGTGACTAACATTCCTCGCTCTATGTCTGGTAGATATAGTTGTGCTTGTGCCTAGCAGCTAGTTATAAGTAAACGTATTATAGTGCGATGTGATGTGATGATGGCACATTGTGTGCGTCGCTTATCGCTGGGCAGGAAGTGGCGGGGTTTATTATTCGTGTCGCGCATCATGTGGCTGCGTGCGCGCCGGCGCAGCCGCACTCCAGGATAATTGGCACTCGCCTCTCCAGATACGAATACGACACTAACGGGACACCGCTGATATAATCTCTAATTAACAGCGAAACTCATACCTGTACACGTCAACATTTACTAACACTATAAATAGTACGTAGTAGCTGTCTAATCGTATCTAACGGCTGGCGTTTAACTATTTAACGCGCTAGTAACCTCTCGGGGTTGAGTAACAGACAGGTAGGAATGATAGTGTCGAGTTTATAGTTTATTGTTTTATTAGGAGCGAGTGTGCGTGCAGCGGCGCGCGAACAGAACAGGCCTCCTCTGGGAACAGGTTTGGCTGCAGGGTGCAACCGCGGGTCAACAACTCACCTTACTGATCCAAACACGTAAGCTGATCGGCAAAAATCCGACGCCTACTCACATACTTTCTGATTAGCATCATGAATGGCATCCATCGAGCTACCAGGAGCAGAGAACGGTGTGCGATTACCACTATAGAGATACATTGCGGGCCGGTAAACTTGATATAGGTAGGTACTAGGTAACCACTAAGACACCTATCTAGTTTGAGTTTGACGTACTATTACTTATTCTGTGGTTTGACTAGAGTTTTAAGCAAAATTATGAATATGCATGCCTAGGGAAATAGTTATTGGTCTCTTCGTAGCGTTAATAAATTATAATTTTAATTGGCATACTGACAACACAATGCTATATAGTTTCCCTTTACAGTTTACTGATAAATATGAATAAGCAAGTATCAGTTCGTTAAGTTACTAACGATGATTCATTGCTCAGAGGCACAATTCTAATTACCAACGCATATTGTCCTATACACAACAAGGCTACATATCTACAAAATAAGACAAGACAGTTCTATCATAAAAACGAATAGTTTCATCTGCCACCAGCCCACCACTTCTATAATAGTTCTTTCAACTTATTCGCACCGCAGAACAATTTCTTATTCAAAGCCAGCAAACATAAACTAGATAGTTTACTGAGCCATCTGGACCCTGCACGCTGCAACCAGCCGGTTAAAAGACTTGTTTAATTTTAGTATTTCCGAGAACAGAATAATGGCACTTCGATTATAACCAGTCGAGTGTTTAAAAACATCTTTGAAAACGAGACATTGCATTTGCACTTAGCGAGGATGCAAAGTGGGAAAAAGGTAAAAATAAGTAAGTAGATGAGATGATACTTAAAGCAGTTAGCCGGCCCGGCCGCAGGGATGCGCTCGAGACGGGTGGGGCCTGGCGGACAGCGCCGCAGCACTAGGCGCGTCTAGACCCGCCGGAACATTATAAAAAGAAAATAATATATTTCCGCCAAAAACATCGAAAAATAGGTAGGTACACAAGACGACTGTACTAAACACATTCAGAGCCGAAGACGCAGTATAGGTAATATTTTATGTAAACCGAATAGCGGGCTCCGAATATAGGTAATAGCTGAGGATGCAATAAGGATTAACCCTTAAATTGGGTGAGGGAGTAACTAGCAAAGTATAGAATTTAGTACAGCTTTACAGCCTACGATGATAAGTACTTAATTAACGTTAACTTACTAAGAGTCATACAAATTTGGGTATGCAATTTACCTTTCTCGCAATATTACATTGCGACTTTATATTGAAAATTGAAACCACTTAACTGTTTAAAATCGACCTCGCCCTTACTTGGACCCCATTCGGAGTATGAATCAAACGAGTTTTTTTTACGTAGCTTCCACAATAGATGCGGGCACGCACGTGTTATACTGTGCCAAATTTCATGTAATTAGTCTTGGCAGGACTAGTAGGGTAACAGATAAAAGCGGCCATGACATACAAACCCACAGGTTATAGTCTCGCATCTCTTACGTTTTGCGTTCCTTCACATTTCGCCATTAGAGTAGGTAAGCAATATTTTTAGACTATAGCACGTAGAGAAACATGTGCACGCCGAAATTACTAGTGTAAGTAACAAGAGAAGGGTTAAAACAAGTGACAGATTGCCCAGTAACTGATTATGATGTCTGTAGAGAGAGCGGATGGGCCAATCAGCGTGGTGTGAGTCACACACAGCCATGTTAATAGGTATGTGGAGGGATTAGATATCTTTCCAAAGCGTTTTTTTCCTTCTAAAATAAAGAGAAACCTCATAGTGAATAATTTATATTGGTATTCATCAATACAATTACGTATCTACTCGTACCTATATAGTAGAGTACTTTTATCTCACGAGCGCGGATGAGCCATCATGGTTGTGTGTTGAGCTATACATGCCCATCTTCGTGTCGTTGGAGCTATGAGTTGACGTTCTCTATGTGTTCGTATTGTGTCACAACTATAAATACTTCATTGCACAAAACAAGTTCTAAAAGAATACAAGATTAATTAAAAACATTTGAAGAAAGGGAAATTATCTCTTTAAAGCTTAAGCCACACAGAGAGCGGGAGGGCGGTAGCGGCGCGGGAGCGGGCGGTAGCGGGACGTGAGCGGTCCGTGAGCGGGACGGGAGCGGGCGGTAGCGGCGCAGGAGTGGGCGGGAGCGCCTACCTATCCCGCGCCGCTACCGCCCGCTCCCGTCCCGCTCACGTCCCCCTACCGCCCGCTCCCGCGCCGCTACCGCCCTCCCGCTCTCTGAGTGACTTAAGCTTAAAGGTTCTTGAACAACTCAGTGAAATTGCCATACCCACTTTATATTGTGTTAAGTAGGTACCTGACTAAGAGGTATTCTATAGTCAACATTGAACATAATTATCTGAATACGCACTCAGTGACAAAATATGCAGACATTATTAGAAACGGTTTGGTCACTTTGGGAACGTATTAGGCACATATATATTTATGACTCAACACACAAGTCAACTAATTTGATTTCTGGGCCACTTCGTACCTTAATGTTACTGTGACAAGGTACGAAGTGGCTCAGAAATCAAATTGGTTGCCCGTACAAGGTGTACCTACAGTACCTATACTAAGTTAAGATACGAAATAGAAGTGCATGGCATTCTCATTAGCATGCACCTGTGAAAGGTGACATTGATGGTGCAACCGCACAAGATAATCTGTTATCTGCCTACTAATAGGTAGGTAGACACCTTGGGCTAAATTATGACTTACCTATAGTACTCACTAAAGTCACTAAAATTTAAGTTAGTCTATGGTTTAGAATGTGATAGATCTTATTGGACGCTTTTATACTTATAGTTGACGGCCACGGCACAGTATAAAACTCCATAGTTTCATTCATAAATAGACCATAGACTAATTATGAATGCAACCATAGAGTTTTGCCGTACCTACCGTGGCCGTGCACGGTAAAGTACTTAATAAAAGCGAATTAAGCGACCATTGAGTTAGAGATAGAGAAATTGGTTTTCGACTTGATTCGGGTAGTGCTACCAACAATGATACCTCACTTTCAGACACTGTTTTTTTGTTTCGCTATTAACGCATTCGTTCCGTTGTCTACATTTGAATCACACTTAATTAAGACGTAACTTGCACAAAATTAATTAACAAAGAGCTTGCATAATTTTTGTTGAAAATTGATAAATACACCGCAACAATTATTTGCCAAATGACCTAAATTCGTTGAAAAAGAATTTTTTGGAAACTTCAGCAAATTTGCACGGGGCTGATGAGTGAAAACCGTAATTGATTTCCACGTTTCATGAAGACAAAAAACCATTGAAAATACTGATGTTAATTGGACGAAACCGAATTACCAATTAAGAATTCACACAACGGGAGTCAATCTTCTGAATTTAATTACTTCACAAAACAGGTAACTAACTGAGTTAGGTACTATACTTATATTATTCTCAGATCAAGTTTAGTGTGATGTGGTTAACTGCTGTAATTCAAACTGAACTCACTTCTCTGGGTGTTACGCAAAATGTTCTTGAAAACGCTTTCTACGTCGCTTCAAGTCCACGCCGCTGAGCTGTGATAAGCCTTCTTACATAATTGGCTGCAATGAATGTATATAGGTACTTGCCAACGACGTCATCGCGAATTTATGACTTGGAACATAAAGTCGCATGAAAGGCCACTCGCTGCAAAATATTTGCTGTTCTACCATATTGTGGATAGAGGTACTACTACTTTCATGCGACGATTTTATTGAAAACGATACGAAAGCTCGCCCGTAAACGTCAGAGAATCTGTTAAATCAATTTATGGCCACGTATTTTAGGGTTCCTTAGCAAGGAACCCTTACAGTTTTGCCATGTCCGTCCGTCCGCGGTTTAGCCCAGTAACCGTTAACTAGAATTAAAGCTGTAATTCGGCATGAGTGCAATAAAGTGCATATATACTTAACACGCTGTCAAAACCATAGTAAAAAATATCTTAGGGTACCTTCCCATACATCTAAAGTGACGGTGGTTTCTTCCATATCCCATTGTATTGGGTATCATTGTATAGCTCGTTTAAAAATATTACAGGGTTTCTGAAACCAATTTTTTTTAGTAGTCCGTGGGCGTGATGTAAGCTTTAAATTTATATTTTTTGTTATGGTCAAGTGAACTTTTAAGTCCGCATAATGTAACGGGTGGACCACTACGGAACTCTACATTGCGCGTGGCCCAATACGCACTTTACCGATTCTATAAGATTTTATGACGATGGTTCATGGTCTACAAAAAATTGTGGGTACCTACAATAACGAATATCGTTATTTAACAGCATAAAACGACCGTTGATCAGACCCGTGTCTAAATGGGCAGCAGTTTGTCAGAATCATCGCGACGCGATCCACCAAGTTGCGAGTAATTAGGTTTAATACCAGTCACCATTTTATTTTTTTATCTGTTCACTCTACATCGACCATGCTCAATTATTTAGCTTAGTCAGTTAACAAGTTGTTTTATGGCTATTAAAACGACCAAATCATATGTAACGGATGATTCATGACTCCCCATTGTCTTGACAGAGATAGCTTTGTCGTGTTTTATGTACAACGACTGGTTATCATTTCATTTCCAACATTCATAACAATTTCATTGCTTGTCTTTAGTAAGCCATGTTCGAAGTTCACGAAAGCCGTAGTTGTAGTACCTATGTACTCCTATCTTCCTTATTGTTTTGTTAGTCATATAAACATCAGCCTACCCGGCTGGCATTGTGCCATTGCGTCTCTGCCATTCTACTCCATACGTGGTCGACAAGTATAAACATTATCTATCAAGCGCGTGGATACTTGCGCTACGCATACATTACAATTAACAAGTTGTAGCAAAACTATACCAGCGATTTTTTGCCGCCGCGTGTGAAGAAGCGATTTCACTGGGAAACGCGGTAGTGAGGCGGTACCTTTCGCTCGATTCGACGGCGGATAGAGAACAGTAACAACAGCTGTGCCACTTCCCACTGACCTTTGTTACAATCCCACTCCAAGAAAGCAGTGGTAATCTATCGCGTGATGCAGGGTTAGGAAAATCGATAACGGGCAGATTATTTTCATATTAGACTGTTCCGTCTTCCGTCGTAGTCTCATTTGATCAGTGATGTCTAGTTTTGTCAAAACTTTCGATTTATTTTGGCTACAATTAAAGGAAGGAGGAAGGTCGAGCATGTCGACATTGAACTTTGTGGTGAGTAATGATCTGTGTTAAGAAATTGGCACAACACCAAGTGCCCTGTAACCGGTCGCAAAGGCACAGCCAGACGTAGATCTGATTCAACAGTTTTGTGAATACAAAAGTGGGATTTACGTATTTTGCTATATATATAAAAATATTCGTATATATATATATACCTAGTTAAGTGTTGCCAAAGATTTTATCCTTTACTTACAACTTTAATCCAGTTATCCTGATACTTACTCATACTTATACTTATTTAGTCACCGGTTGGAGACGCGTGTGCGTGCGCATCAATGATGGCGATAATTCCCCCGACGATCGCAGGTTGTAAACTGCATCTCCCGACCTACCTGCGTATACCGCAAGGCAAACATAGGCCTGCAGCTGCACCTGCAGCTTAATTGCTAGATGATCTTACCGTCCGTCTGTCCCTTTCGATAACGCTTAATGCATACGTCGAATTTTGTAATTTTGATTACAAAGAATTGTCTCTTGAGATTATTAACAGCTGGGTGATTGCGTAACTTTTCGAACGGGCTTAAGGGCCTGTCAAATGTCACTTATTTTCAAAAATGACCGTTAACTCGTCTAACGTGTTTTCGAAATTTGACAAATACCGTGTTGGAAATTATATTCAGTATTATTTGCACAGACAAGGAATAGGTACCTACATTAATTTTAATTTCCTGGAAAAATGTTTCTTTCTTAGGTAAGAATGCCACCCTAGCTCTGCCCTCCTTCCACGTGCGTCCCGCTCCCGCTGTATGTTTTATGAATGAGCTCAGCAATTTTTACTTCCCCGCATTACTTTGCAATCATAACAGAAACGTTATTATAAAAATTTGGTTTTAGAATATCGAAGAGTTTATTTCAGCCACCGCAGTTTTCGCGTAAGTCTTAAAAAGGATTAATCGTAATGTAGTTACTTTTTAAACCTTTCTGTATTTGGAGTTTGACCTCTTATCGTTGTAAGAAAAACGAGCGTCTCTACGTTGTTCTTCAGATGAAGTATGTATTTAATGATCAAATTTAGTGATAAGTAGTTATTTAACAATGAATTATCATATCTGATGGTATAAATCTATATTATCTATACATACTTGTTTATTACTGCTAATGACAGCATTACGAGTATACATAAGTAATTGTGTTTTAATTTAACTAAGTTTGTAGACATAACTGGTGATGCAACTCGCCTGTTCAAAGTTGGTAGTCTAATTTCACTTTTTGTGAAGATTTCCATTGAGAGCTAGCAGGTAGCGGCCAGCAGTTTCAGATACCGCATGGCGCAAACCCAAACGCTTCTCATGTTGAACTACCTACCGGTGTAATAAATACGACTCGCAAAACTAGAGACCGTACTAAAACCGTCCACCTTCGTGATGTATAACGATTTGGTTTCACTTTACATATCTACAACAAAAAGACAATTAGAAGATACCAAGATTACCAAGATATGATACCCTCTAAAGATCAATGTATCGTCGTCTTCAATAGGTGCATTTCGTTACATATTTTATCTAATAAGACCTTAATAAAAACGAGGTAATGTGAGATAGATATTTTTGGCACCACTTTATTGGAAGAAACCTGTCATATGTTGTCACAGGATAAATGCAACCATGATACTTCTAAATGATGGTGATATGACGAGTACCTTATTATAACAGTCGACGTCATAGTACTTCATAATCATAATTTATATTTTATAGGATACCTACCTTACTTTGTAATAAAAGTATTTAACATTCATTACAAGTGCATACCGATGTAGAATAGAAGGTATATCTATAGATATATTTAACAGGACCTACTGGCACTTACCTTCAATCATCCGCCAATAGTATAAGATTATGAATTATGAGAGACGTTTTGCCTGCTGTCATGAACAGGTTAGGTACCCATTATACAGGCAAATAAATACAAGGCAATAATTCCATATACTTAAATATCTGGTTTCGATACAGTCCAGCTACCTGGTAACTTAGTTAGTATGTATTTATAGACAATCCAAGACAAGTAAAAAAAATTCGACATGGTAATGATTAATGAGTGTTCCAATCGATAAATAGACGTTCTTAAGCCAAAAATATATAAATCATTTAACCTCGTTTAACATGTACCTCTACATTACCCTCAAGACTCGATTGAGTTAATTTCAGAAATTATTAACATGTTGAATACGCTATCGTCATTAAAATAAACCCATTTATAAGCCCATAATTTAGTTAAGCGATCACCAATGAGTTATAAAAGGGCGTGGTCAAAGCTCGTCGACCTTCCTGAGCGGAAGTCGTTGTCAATGCATGTGCCCTGCGGTTGCCATAAACAACCCAATCCAGCACATACCTACCCATCGTATGCATACCTAATTGACACTGGGAATCGTGCGGTAAGGTAAGTAACACTCGCTATACCTAGCTAATCTATTATCAACAATGCAACACAATGACGGACCAAACGGCACCTCTGTTCATTATGCTAGTGTTTTCATGGAAATCCTTGTCTATATAGACATGCTTTTGCTTGCGATAGGCCTTGGTTACCAATATGATCCTTTCAAAGTTCGAAACGTTGTTTAGGAACATTAGGCGGAAGTATATGTTACTATCCAGAAAACCGGTTCGACACGTGGTGTGCGTAACTACCGAGGGCCACTGCACAATACAGGGCACATTTTGTTTTGTTATTGTGTCTTATGCTTAACAAAGCACGTGTTGTTCATCTCACTCGTTATCCGATGAAACAAGTGCATACCAAATTTTGTCTTATGCTTTTGTCTGAGGACCGATTATGGCTCACAGCGGAAACTGTATGAAACATCTGTTAAGAAGTCCCCTTTGGCTTGGCCGCTCTATGTGCGTCCTCAATCGTCCATTGTAAAATTTTTTGGAAGTCCGCTTAGAAAACAACGGAGATGAATACTCTGTGCGTAGTTCCGTTGTTTCTTTCCACCGTATTCAAGTTTCGGATTTATGTGCAAGTAGATACACAGTTAAATTAGTCTTAAACTATGATGTGAAATAAAAACAGACATCAAACATGTTAATATCCGCTTCGGTATAGCTATTTCGTATTAATTGTAAATCATCGTTACCCATGTAACGATAGCGTGACTTAAAATAATGAAACTTTACCACAGAGTATGATAGCTTTATACAAATTGTAATTGACGTTCTACTAAAATACATGTGCAGATGGTAATGACTGAATACGAAGATAATGATTAAGGCGATATATCGATTGAAAGAGACACCCTTTGTTTTTCGCTCACGACAAAACGGGATGCAACCCTCTCCGAGAATGGCTTTTTAGACAAATCTCGTTAAATATCTGGCTGTGTGAATTATTAAATTTCCTCTTGTCAGTACCTAGATGAGGTAAAATACCATCATATTAACTTAATCGTGTCTTTTAATAATGCGTTGTTTTAGTAGGCTGAGGAAAAAAAGGAAAATATTGACTCGACTTTGGATTTATTTTCTATCGAGAAAATTTTAAGCAATCATGTTTCGCTATTGTCAGTACCACAATCATATAGTCAAGAATCATATATCTGAAAATTAGCCCCTACTGTTTGCTAGTCTGGGCAGGACAGCGTTTCAAAGTCTCCAAATTTCTCAGTGTAGCGCCTTTTAACAACTTAGTGAAAATCGGTAGCATGTTTAGATACCTAAGTACTATTTATTCTATTTATAACAGTAAGTTCTCGCAATATATTAATATTTATGTTAACAAATATACTATGATTTACGTACGTAGAAGATTATAGCAAGTTATTGTATGTCTTTACCGTATCTCGGGACCATGGGGTCCTGGACCTTTGGAAGCCATGCGTGTGGGGCCGAAGCCAACGGCGCAGAGGCACAGAATAAGTAATAGTGCAGAGGCCCAAAAATAATCTAAAGGCAAGGGATACACATAGCGGATACCGTCTTCGAACGCACAACATGATACATCCAGAGACGGTCCCCGCCAGGTTCAAAGATTATTGTAGTGCAGCCTTTTGGCTGCGATGGGAACTAAGGTCATGGGGGTATTGAGTTGAAAGTTGGATGGACTGGATAATGGGTTATGGGAGGAGACCAGCGGACGCCCGCCGTGACAATCAGTCTCAGAATTGTAAGAAGACAGGCGGTGACTCGCCACTCACTAGGTGGGCCCCCTATTAAAGGCTACTAGATGGTAGCGAGGGTGGCAACACTGGTGTGAGCAGCTCAGGGTGTAGAGAGGTGCGGCCCCGATTTCACCATCGCAGGGTTTACCCCCGTGAGCGGGTTTCCTCGCACAAGTTATTATTATTAAGTATTTTATATAGGTATTGCATACGAGCGTCATCACTTTGACGTCCATAGGTACCTTAGTAAGCAATACGTGCAATAAGCAGTCAAGTAGATATGGCTTAAATAGCCATACCATGTTCGGCGCCAGCGATGCAAGTCAAGGTGGGCTTGCGCAACGCAAGGAGCACGAAGCGACGCAGGCCCGAGCCAATAATCAGCATACAATATACACTACAATCAAACCACTGCACTATGGTACTTGACAAGACCTTATGTCGTATAGAACGGTGGCGAGTTCGTACACCAGCACTCTGCAAACCTTATCTTCGAACGAGATTTTACAAGATATGCAGTTATCAATGTGTTACGTGTATGAGTTGTTACTCTTGGCGGCTCGAACGAGAACTGAGACAGCTTGTAACAATGTTAGAATGCGGGCAGAACGATGACGTCGCTGATAAATGCAACGCACCTAGACACAGTTATTCGATTTAATATAAGAAGCATTCCATTAAACTCGACTGCACCGGCATTGATTGTTTCCATGAGAATATTACTCATGAGAACAGAGGAGGCAACCATTGACGTCGACGTGCTGATTGTAAACAACTGAACTATTGTTACCGACTTTACCGAGCCCATTGCGTTACTCGTACTATGGTTAGCTGGGAACTTATTATTTGATAATTGTTCTGTGCAGGGGTGAAACATGGAAGGAAATTTTAAAGAGTACTCATAATTATGGCTATAATCAGAGCGTCGAGCGTTTCGAAATACAATTGCCAGAAAGTTCCCCGGACCATTCATTATTTAACAACAGTCGATATTATTCCTAATAAAGTCGTATTAGTTAAAAGAAGTTTATCTCCGCTTATTTTGATTGATTTTACGAGTAATTATCTCTTGAGATTCAGAGAACGGGCACAAGGCGCGTGTTTAGAGAGCGTATTTATAGTCGCCCCACACGCAGTAGAGGTGCGCGGGAGACGGTTCTATTCCCGGCGGGACCTTGCACACACCAAAACCCACCAATTACAAACATTAGCTACATTTATAACACAAGAATAGAGTTTTATTACATTTCTGCCCATTTGAACTTGGATCAAACAACATAGATGTTAAGAAATTGTTTTATAACCAATAGTTATCATTAGGAATTAACTTGCTAGTACAATGCTTCCATATTCTTAATATCCCTCGTCGGTCTTCGTATTTTGACGACAAATATAATGTCAAAACAAAAGCAAGAGCGAGTCTCATATCATATCATAGAGATAGACAGGCGATACTAAGCCACTAAGAACAGGAACCTGGTAAATATTAATGTAAATATTTCCTTTCCAATTCATACTTATAACTAAAGATAGCATGGCTTAATGGCGTTCGATTTAGAGGTATTAGTCACAGCCATTCAAATTCTCTCCTAACCGACATTAATCACGCATCATTATCATATTACTATTGCGCCAACGAGACCTTCTATAGTTCGTATCACTTGGAAACGCAAATTTGGATCCATTTAGCAGCGTGTGTCAGTGCAACACTACCTATCACTCACCCTTGCATCTTTAAAAAAGGAAAATTGACGAGGGACAATATAAAAATACAAGCACTGTACTTGTTTGATTCCTACCTATTATCATACCACGTCGTCTTAAAACATTGAATTGGCCAATGAAAGGGCCAGGGCCGGACGGCATACAAACGCGGGGGCACAATGTGGCTTGATTACATCTGAAAGAATGCACAAGTTAGGCTCAAGTGCACCCTATTATTATGCTAATAAAGTCGGTGGACAGCCTTCGGTCGCTTCGGTAGCCTTCTACTAAAATATTATTAAAGCTCGACACCTATAGAAGTAACAAAGTGGAGGGAGGTGATTTCAAAATAGGTTAAAAATTAAAAATTAAATGTTTATTGGATGTATTTAGCCGATTGTTTGATAAAATAAAAACAAGCGCTTTAATTCTCATATTCAGGTAAAGCGTTACTAGACGAGGGGAAGCTATTCCCTTTGTGTAACTAATCAATAACTGAGACCGGGACGCCGTCCTGCATTCCGGCATTGTCGGATGCTCTTCCCAAAATTCCCGATTTAACATATGATACTTGCACAGATACATATATTTTCTTGCCTACACATTTCACAATCAATTAATATAAGAGACTGCTTTGTATTTTAACTGTAGTTCAATGATTATTATTTAATGGAATGTGAATTTTAAATTGACACATTGAAAATTATCAACGTTGAACAAGGAAAGTGCTCCAGGATGGCACCAGGACTAGAAGATAACAAAAAACTATCAAGAGTAACGCCACGAAATGCTTTTTAGATAAGTATACCTACCAGTGGCGGAGCGTCCATACAACTCGATTCCCACCGGCTTGCCTAATTTTCAGCCAGTGCAGTTCTTTTACTACGGCTCATGAAGAATAAGAAAGGCAATTTTTTTCCGGCTTCCCTAAGAATAATTTTGACGCGCCGCCACTGATACCTACCTAACGAAAAAGAACAATGAACAACAATTGGAAATTATGACTTATGACCTAGAAAAACACCAGTAGAAAATATTCAAATATGGAAACTTTGAACTAGACAAGCAGAAAACATGAGTCACTAACTTCAACGAATATTATGCCAGAGAGTGACGATGTTTCTCACAATTTCAGCTTAGATAAGTACTCAGTCATTGTTCAACTGTTTTAAGCGTTGAATGGAATGCCGTCGAATACCTAGGTCAATTCTTGCCTGTCGACTAATTCCGGAATGTTAAATATGTAATTATCAACTATACCTACTCCTACTGTAGTACGTAACAAAACTTTAACTAGAGGTGAGACGTATTTACGGGAACAGGTTTTTGGAATAGGTTTTGGCATGGACGCGTAAGTACGCGATCCCGCTCGCGCGTCTTTTAGCGTATCGAGTACTAGGCGTACGACGACTCTGAAGACTCGAAACGTCTAAGAGTCTTTATGTTCCGCGCTATTCGTATTCGTCTGCGCGTTCGGATTCTTTCGGGGCACCTCGGGTCGGGGTCGGTTTAGCGCGTATTTGGACCTAGTCTTTGGATCTAGTCTTTTTGTGGACGCGTACTCGCGAGACTCAGTACGCGTTTTGCCTAGTACGTCTCACCTCTAACTTTAACCAGATTGGCCCCATGCTACTAACTACGTAGTCGGAGAAGCCTACACACTCGAAAAGGATCAGGAAATCGTAAACAACTTAGTTATCTATGAAGCGGAAGAGAGACTGCCACTGCCGCCGCTGAGGAAACTACGTTTTCCTTCTTGTTTTAATGAAATCTATGACTCTATAACTAACACGCGATATAGATAACGGATATAGACAAAATGACGATAATCGATAGAAATCTGCAATAGAATCACTATGTGAATCACACACGCAAACCAAAGGTAAGACGTAGGTAGTTTATAACGTCAACAATATTTTTATTGTGAAGCGCTTCGTTGATTAGATAACACAACCGCATTACAATCAGGATGTATAAAAATCACGTATGCGCACGAGAGCCTTGGGATTCAATACAGCACTAAGGAGTGTTGTAAAAACAGAGGATGATTGCGCACACCGAACTTCATGCTCCAACAGCTGCCACCATTTAGCAGCACGCGCCCCAGTACTGCGATTGCAGAGTCCCGTTACCTTCGCAACACTATTCGGCCCAGTGATCATCAAACAAGAGCCTAGAATCAGTTAACTAGTCGAAACAACCAAGCAATCATTCGATAGACCCTTAATAGTTTAAAGCCACTTCATAGGTACTAAATTATACACCCGCAACAATGCTACGCTTTACGCCAGTTGTGCACGACCACGACACGCGATTTGAAATCGACGATAGTGCACAGTTGAGCGCCCACGTGCTATGTGACAATCGTAACAAAAACTCATATGCGATTCTTACGCTGATACTGTCCCAAGACCTAAGCAAGAATTTATGATTATTCATCATTCGTGTTCGTAATTATGCTTTTCACATTTATTTACTAAAATGTTTTATACCAAAATGTGGACTTGCTCATGAGGAATATGTGACGTGGGAATCGTGATATCTCGGCTAGTCACATTTTGTATTGGAAAAAAATATACTCCTGCGGTTCTCATGTTAAATTTAAATTTTGTGGTCTTCCTTTGTTTAAGAAGCTGTGTTAATCAAGAAAATATAATTTCAATGAGTAACCCTTTCGATTGGTAGTGAAAAACTTTTTTTTTTCATAATCGGTGGGTTCGATTCCCAATTAAGACCAGTTTTTCAGAAATCTTTGAATGCTATTTCAATTATGTTTTCAAATAAAATGAAGTCTTCTTTCAATAAAATTTCCTATCTTCAATATTTAAGGTACTTTCCCTCCATGGCAAAGTTTTGGGACATCCTATGAAAATAATTATACTGGGTGACACATAAGTTGTGATACAAAATACCAAAATATAGTAGTAAAAGTGGTTCAGGATCACGGATATAATCATATTTTGCTATTTTGTATCACAACTTATGTGTCACCCTGTATATGAAGAAAATGAAAATATTATATGCATATTTTTTAAATTCATCCTTATGACACAAATTTAGACAATTATAAAAGGTCAAGGTAGTTACATATGCGTGTGATTCTGTAAATTTACTGGGTCAGCTCTTTACACAGCAAGCATACAACTTAAGGATTTAACCTATAAAACAGCAAAATCACAAAAACAACATACCAAATATTAAGCCCGTCACAGACAAGTTTATAATACATATTGATATAAATATTCATACCAAGGCATCTTTTGATAAATTTTGCATACTAGATGCGAGTCCACAGACAGAGTTATAGTAGGGAAATATATCAAAATATATTGTAAGATGCCTCCCTATAAATATATTATTTTGGTAGGTATATTAATAATACATATATATTATAACACCGTTTGTGACAGGCTTTATGTTATGCAAACAATTGAGACAGGTAGTTGAACAATCAATGCCTCGTATGTTTTACATTTAAAAATGTTCTTTCCACAGTCCTGATGACATTGAGAACAGTTAACTGTGTGTAATTAATATTAATATAATAAATAAAATATAACAAGAATTCTGGAATTTAACTGTCAAGTAAATATTAAAAAATAAATCACAAAACTGCTGACCAAGCAAATTTAACAGATCCATGCACAAAACTATCATAGCTACAATTAAAAAGGTAAAAAAATTAGGTTACCTTGGTTTCCGAGGAATAAAACTTTTTGGTAATCTCCCACTTAAAACTTTTATTTATAGATACTTTGTTATATGTATTATCACAAATCCTGGTAGACTTAAAACACAATCACGCAACTGACAAATCTTACTGTATTTTCTTGATTACTGATTTCTCATTTAAACATAATTTACACAATAAAACACTATCTGCGACTCGACTTAGGTGTAATCGGTTGCTCATCACACTCCACTCTACACAATCATTATTGTTTATTGCATATTTGGATGGCTTTTTAATTCTCTAAACTGTCCATGTCCTTCGACATTATTAATCTCATGAAATTATATACAAACTTGGCTAATATACTTTAATTAAATGTAATCATTCAACCAACACAGCTGCTGCATGTGTTCCTGGCATTTGATAAAAGAAACTTAACTTTTTAAACATGATGATTTAAAGAAGTGTGATCCAATAAGGATACTTTCTTCATCAAATGTGATAATGGTTATTGCGGGAGTATCTACAAGTACTAAAGTATGAAAATATAAGATAAAGCACCTCGATTGGACAATGGTATGTATCAAAGATATTAACAACGTGATATGACGCACATCGCGGCCGGCTGGCTGCCGGCGGGCCGGCCCGCGCCGGACTCGGGCTCCCGGGCGCCGGCCGCGAGCCTCGGGCGCCGGCCACGGCCGCCCGGGCGGGCGCCACACGCACTCCCGCCTCGCCGAGCCCTTGCAGTCTTACGAGAAATAAATGCCACATTACACTCTAGATATTAAAGCACTGTACAACAACAATAAGTTTTCTTTTCTTTTTCGGGGCTAACGTTCATTTCGCGCACGATTTCGGCGAACATTTCGTTGACGTTGGTACGGCTCTTGGCGGAGGCCTCCACGAAGGGGCAGCCCCACATCTGCGCGAGCGCCGCGCCCTCCGTCTGTGCCACCTCGCGCTGGTGCTCCAGATCAGCCTTGTTACCCACCAGCAGGATGGGCACGCGCTCCGAACCCTTCACGCGCGTTATCAACTCCTTCATTGGCTTGATGTCTTGAAATGTTTGGTGATTCGTTAACGAATATACTACCACGAATCCTTGGCCGTTTTTAATGTAGAGGTCCCGCATAGACGCGAACTGTTCCGTGCCGGCGGTATCCAATATTTCTAAAACACATGGCGAATTGTCCACTTCTATTTCTTTCCTATAGAAATCCTCTATCGTGGGGTCATATTTTTCCATAAAGCAACCGGATACGAATTGCACAGTCAAAGCACTCTTACCGACCCCACCCGAACCCAAAACGACAACTTTGAATTCGCGCATTATTGTGTTGTCGAAATCACACTTGCCAGACTTCAATACAACGTTTCAGAAACGTTTTCACTGTGCTATAAAAATGTCATTGCTATGTTGGTTTATGACTCACTCGGATGCGATCACTGAGAAACGTTCACTTGTCGCAACGTAATTAAATGATAAACGACGACGCCATTTTAGTAGACGCTGGAGAACATGTCCAATTGCATCGCGGTACCAAAATCACATCAGATGACGCGGAAGCAACTCAACATTTATCAAACTAACTTGCTCTCTGCTAAAGCTGGTCGCAGCAGCAGGTTGGTCAAAGCACTGTTGGTGTTGTCTTGTTTGATTGGTGAATGGATTGCATTAACCGGAAGTCAGTGTTACCAGTAACTATTATGTTTTACCATTATTAAATTTTTATTGCTGGTATACACTACCCATAATGTCATATATTCTTAAATTGAAAATTCATATTTTGATTGAAAAAAAAAATATGTACTTATTGTAAGACTTAATTAAATTGTAAATTAACATGATGACATGTTAACGTGCCCTTGTCACATATATGCAGAATAAATGTTTGATTTTGATTTCATAAAATAATCAAATTTGTAACAATAAAACAATTAGAAAGGTTTATTTCAACAAATGATATATCAATTGCTTATTTTTAGGGTTCCGTACCTAAAGCGTCAAACGGGACCCTATTTACTACCAAGCAAATGAACTGTCAAACAAATATTTGGTTTGGCAACACTACCTCACACGTCACATTTCCGTGACATTTCCATAATCAATCAATCAATTCTTTAAAAAATGGCTTCCATCAAATTTATGATGATTTCGCCAATGTCACGTGTTCAATGACGTTGTTCGGTAACGACGCCATGACAGTAGATAAGGTTTTGTACGGTAAATGGATTCTGCTCGTCGCCGCCCCAGGCACGTGTGCTCACCGACGCGGCGACGATCAAAATCCTACATTTCCATAGAAATATGACGTATAATGCACAGTGTTGCCAAATTATATTTGTTTGACAGTTCATTTGCTAGGTAGAGTTAACGTAGCCAGACTCTAAGACTTCGCTGTCCGTCCGTCTGTCACCAGCCAGGCCGTATCTCATGAACCGTAATAGTTAGACAGCTGAAATTTTATATTAAAATAATAGTTAGATGATGTATTACGGTTGCCGTTATAACAACAAATACTAAAAACGGGATACAGTAAATATTTAAGGGGGGCTCCCATACAAAAAACATTATTTTTCTAGTTCCTATAGTTCTAATTTTTAAAACAGTTTGTGTTAATTTTTATGCGATTTTATATGTAATCCTGAGGGGCTAAGATGATCGCTTAAATGTCGGACATCATGTATACTATTCGTCCCTCTCGCACTTACTTACTTGACAGTAAGGGACGAATGCTATATGTCCGACATATAATATAAGCGATTATCTTAGCCCGTCTGGACATTGTAAAAAGTTTTATTACTCGACAAAAATATTCTATGTAATCAAAGCACGTGCTCACAATACTTCACGAGTATCGGTTGAGAAATGCGACCTGTAGAGGAAAAAACGGCCGCAGAAAAACACGAAATCATTGATACAGTGTTTGTTTTTTTGAATATCCAAAAAGTGACTCGACAAAAAATTCTATATTGTTACCGAACCTGCTTACAAAATTTCACGAAAATCGGTTGATAAATGCGACCTGTAGAGGAGGACATACAAAAATCCGGCCGGACATACGAAAGCATTTTTGTCGAAGCTAAAACAGAGACCTTGTTTCACTCGGTCAATAAAGTAATCAACCTCAAAAGCTAGTTTTTTAGGGTTCCATACCCAAAGGGTAAAACGGGACCCTATTACTAGGACTCCGCTGTCCGCCCGTCCGTTCGTCCATCCGTCCGTCCGTCCGTCTGTCACCTGTATCTCATGAACCGTGATAGTTAGACAATTGAAATTTTCACAGATGATGTATTTCTGTTGCCGCTATAACAAAAAAATACTAAAATACAGAATAAAACAAGTATTTAAGGGGGCTACAACAGATATGTGATTATTTTGCCGTTTTTATAGATAATGGTACGGAACCCTTCGTGCGCGAGTCCGCCTCGCACTTGACCAGCTTTGTTTAGGACACCATGGTTGTTTATAAGAAACTCACAAAAAAGTCAATAATATATTTACCAGTTTTCTAGGCAGCTTATTTCTAACTAGCAATTCTGCCGGAAGTGACTTATAATCGCTTTGTCTGGCAACACTTTCCTTTCCTTTCGTTCAGAAATCAAGATCACTATTTTGTTGGTAATGATGTAAAAAATAAATATTGTTGTCGGAGGCAAGGCAATTAGTAAAATAGCTGGAATTGTTAAGATAAAGAAACTTTGTTTTGTTTAAAATTTTAATCATTTGGAAATACAAATACAATGGCCACTTTTATACAAAATTTTATACATATTTCATCTGGCTACACTGTCTGTCAAGTGTCAATGTCAGAATTTTGGGCATTTTACGGGACGGAACGGGACGGGGGACGGGAGCCGAACAGAGGAACACTGTGCCAAAATTGGCAATTGGATTATATATATATTATTCTTTATAGATATATTATTCTTTATTATAGTCAAGGCCATGTACGCCAGTTTATGTTCAGGCTGAAGCGACACGAGCGAATTATAAAAGGCAAGGGCGTGGTTAATTGAGCAGGAGGTCTTCTTTTTGGCTTACAAATAGTAAGTACCTTTCTATGTCCTTTATTATTCCCGATAATGGACAGTGCTGCCTTCGGGGCGCCCCGGCGTCAGATTATTACCCAATGGAGGCTCGCTCCAGAGTTAAAAACCAAAGAAAAAAAAGTGCTGAAAATTTCGATATTATGATAATTTGATAATATATTAATAATTGACACGCCCTCTCATCCTAGCGTTTTACCGAGCGCACCCTTATCTAAGTTCCAGAGAATCTAAAACTTGGCAGACTCCCATTTTTTGTGTAAAACTTCGTTTGTGTTGTTTTGCCAACTACACAACAGTCATAATATCTCTGTTACGCCTGACATTGTGTCTAACTAGTACTTGTAGTAACATCTCACTAGAGATTGACGAGAGACATCATCCTGTCCAGGATTAGATTCTTTTTATTCTTCTTAAACTTTATTTTTTTAATTTTGACGCTTTGAAACCATGTACATCTCTAAGCATGTTAGAATAGTTATTATTAATAATTGTATTTTGACGCTTAGAGATCATTTACATCTTTGGGATATTAATTTCATGAGTATACTCTTTGTTATTCAGACTGAGACCTTATACATCTCTAACTTTACTGATATTGTAATATATGTAACAGATTATTAATATTTTGATGTGAAAAATTTATTATATTCTTATTCTAGTATTACTTAAATTGTCAATGAATATGTTGATATGAAAAGATTTTGTTGTTGTCAAACTTTCTTAACACATTCACAGTCCAGTGCCCCATACATGGGTCACTATAGCCAACCAGGTACGCACTCAAATCACTATAAATCACTATAACTGCATTCGATAAAAGGCTTATAAGGACAATTCTGATTTATCAATTCATATTTTAGTTAGATATGAAATAGCATTCAATAATAATATTATGTATAGTAGAAATTATTTAAAATGTCCGACATTTTATAAAACTTGTCATTGGACTTGGAATCTTCACACTTGGACAGTAAAGTCGCTTTTTGAACGGCCTAATTTGATACAACTTGGACAGTTCAAATAATTTTAAGTATAATAATCGGAGTGCATAAGTGGTTGTTTCATAGTGACCCAAACGTGGAGCACGGACGTGTGATGGAAGTAATTTGCTTGGACGTCCGAGAAAATTGGAACCATTTTGTATGGGGACTGTGAACGTGTTAATTTTTTTTTTTAAAGTTTAAATTGTAAATTTTAACATTATGACATGTAAAAGTGCCCTTGTGGCCTATTTACAGAATAAATGTTTGAATTTGAAGTTTGACTACACTTAATAAAGTCAAAAATGCTGTTTACCAGAGTGCAATGACAAGTTTGCAAACCATAGGTTAGCACATAACACATTAATTACAGGAGGGTATGATTTATGTTTATGTATACAAGGGTTCCCTCATCCATAAGGTCTGTGCCCACCAGCACAGCATATCAGTTAGCATACGTTCCGGCGCGCAGCGGTCGCGTCCCGCGGACGTCGCGCAACGCTGTGTGACCAATCCTTGAACATATATTATTGTTATTCTCATTTAACAACACCACACCACAAAATCTGACTACCATAAGCCTATCCTATCAGCCAGCTAACACAATAGATTTTATGGCTCTAGTCCCCAAAAGAGCACATAAAAAATGACCATACATCCTATCACTCTAGCTGGGCAGGTTTATCATCAACATATAACATTGCTGCCCATGATCACAAGGTCAGTTACCTCGCTCCTGAGAGACACGCCTGGTGTCGATCGGGTGCCGTCGCGCCTCGCGATTCGACCGCGCCACGCGCTACGCACCCGCGCAAACAATTGACGCCTGTACCGACAGCGCACGCACACATACTTACCCACAGCACTTGCGTTCCTTCGCGTGCCATGATAACAGTATTCAAGCCGGGTTTCTGGCTACTTGAGAATTTCTAATAATCAAACTTTGTTTTTTATACAACGATGGTGGCAAACAAGCGTACGGTCCACCTGATGGTAAGCAGACAACGCAGCCTATAGACGCTCTCTCCGAGTCGCGTGCGCGTTGCCGACCGTTTATAAAATTTGAGGATTCATTATTGGGTAGTAACTGAAAATCGTCAGGCTTTCAGATAACGCTATCATTACGAGAATGACTTACTTCCCTCCGGCACAGGATGAGTGTATATGAACTAATCTCAAACATAAGTAATATTTGCCACAAAAACACAACATATTTTTACAAATTCACACTTTTCGGAATGATTCTTTTACTTCAGTTGTTATGTAAAACCTTGGTTCTTGCTAAATTTCAAGGTGGGATTTCAAGATAAACGG
Organism: Cenopis cana; assembly: GCA_951800055.1. Lineage (NCBI taxonomy): Eukaryota > Metazoa > Arthropoda > Insecta > Lepidoptera > Tortricidae > Cenopis > Cenopis cana. The sequence continues at coordinate 6,938,567 of OX637476.1, read as the reverse complement.
GAAGTGCCCTATAGGTTTTGATTCTCTTGCAAGTTGCAAGTACATAAGTATGGTTATAGTCTAACGCAGGGGTCGGTAACCTTTTAGCAGCCAAAGGCCACATATTGTCGCGAGCTGCACGTGTTAAAAGTGTATGACTGAAAGGTATATTGTCGGTTGTCAATAAGGAGGCTCGCGGGCCGCAAGCAAGGGGTTCGCGGACCGCCTGTTGCCGACCGCTGGTCTAACGTCTGGGGTGTTCAATCAATAGTACATTACTTACCAAGGGCGATAAAACAAAGAATGTCTCAGATCGCAGGTATTTTACGCCCGAGCCGAAGGCAAGGGCGATAAATATGCGATCTGAGGCTTTCTTTATTATCGCCCGTGGTAAGTACAAAATTTTATGTCATCCCCTGGCCAGGAAGTGGGTTTTTTCGCGCGCGGAGCGTGCGATAATGGCCACTTTATGGCCAGGTGTGACATAAAATTATTTATGTACACCAGTAAGTATCTATGGCTAGCACATGATGGCAACGTCAATTTGTCGGCTTATCTCGAGCTATCCGTCACTTTCTAACCGCACTTATCAAAAAAAGACGGGTAGCTCGAGATAGGCCGACAAACTGACGTTGCCATACATGAAACTAACGAAAAGTGAGAGATACGAAACTTTGAAAACAGTTATCTAATCTCGCTCTAGTTTGATTATAATCTTAAGCAAACTGTACATATGTATTATTATTTTTTTATTGTGTATGTACATATCTAAGGTACGATATACGTATACAACAATTACGCAATAAATAATTTGTACTTGAACTATATATAGAGCGAGCGTCAAAAACAATGGTGACTCCAAAAAGTATTAAAAAATTTGGTACCAACAAAGATAAGTAATCAAGAAATAACCTACAGCTCAAACTTCAAGCTCCGATTCAGTTCTATTAAAATTGTATGTACTTACCTACCTATACATACGATAGCCGACACTTCGATCTCTACGGTGCTATAAATATCAAGAGACTAGGTAAGAGATGCGTCAGAGATATTTATCTATAATTCATTACAACATGCAGAGACAAGGCGCGCTTGTGCCGTATCGTGAAATTTTGCCATAGCCTGTTTGTAGTAAATAATATCATTAGTACCTACTTTATTAGATAATCCTAATGAGGAAAACATTTTCTATCCCGGTTTTTTCCTAACATGTATACTTGCAGTATGAAATTACGCAAGAAAATGCATTGTCGGATGTCGTACTAAAACGTTCATTGAACTGTTTGTCTCAAATTGTATTGTTTGTTCTATTTCAGAAAGATCAGCGGCAGCATGTCACACAAGCCGACACCGTACTCTCCCAATTTTCCGGTGAGCCAGGGTTACGCTCCACCTTCTGAAGACGAGAAGGCTAAGGAGAGTTACCCTCTGGCTCCCCAAACGGGGTACCCTCCTCCCCATGTGGGGTACCCAGGGCCACCTGGTCCGCCAGGGGCTCCACCAGGCCCGCCCGGGCCTCCTGGCCCACCGGGCATGCAGCCCGGATTCCAACCTGGCTACCAACCTGGATTCCAACCCGGTTTTCAACCTGGATACCAGCCTGGGTTCTCGCCGGGTTACCCGCAGCCCCAGCCGCAGCAGGGGTACCCGCAAGGGCAGCCGGGGTATCCAGCGCCCGTGGTTCAGCAGCCTGGGCCGCAAAGCGCTCCAAGTAAGTATAGGCATTTGTTTTGTTTAGACTAAGGCTAAGGTTGCACCAAACCGTCTGGCGCCATATTTGGCACTAAGTGCCAGTTGCAGCAACGTACGAACACAGAGCGGTTATCGTCAAATATGGCGCCGGCAGCTGTCATCCCATAGAAACTTGTCAAACTTTCCATACAATCAGATTTGACGAACACCGCTTACGATTAGAGACGATTTGGTGCAATTCAGCCTTAGAACTGATAGCATAGACCACACGTCATTTTATAGAGCATGATACTTATTACTATATTTGTTAACGTGTTTTTCTGGGCTATCATTATGCCAGTCTGGCGATTGAGAGCCGTTGCGATTGTAAGAGGTGGGGGGGTTGAAATTCAACAGAATTACGTAATACTATAAAAGTGCTACTTTTTATTTTCCATGAATTAGTAGCATAAACTATCATGTATTCGTTTAGTGTTGCCAGCCTATTTACTGCTTGTTAAAACAATACCAGACTGGTTTATCTGAAACTGCTATTCTTTTATTTTGTCTTTTAGAAGTATCGTTTGTCAAATCCAGCGATTAAACCTTTTCAGCGCTCTGTCAAATACACATGATGTCACTCAAACGCCATGATATGGGAATGTTAAACGCGAAGTTGAACCCTATAGAAATGTACGTAGGTTGCTATCCCACTGAACGTCGTGGCGAGTATATCCGTATAGTTGGCGTTGAACCAATGGTGCGCATGCGCATAATATACGTTGTTGGCGTCGAAAAGGTTGATCGTATCGATTGACTGCCCTATATATTCCTTCTGAAGGGTCGAATGCATGGCTAGCTGGACCAGATTCCAAATTTACCCTCAAAACCCAAACTACAAACGGCTTGGGATAACATACCTTCCGCTTCCGCTCGATTCCACCCACACCTCAAATTCGGTTGAAGCAGCTCAACCAAACTCACTGGAGCGCAAACTCTTACCCCCTTATTCATAAACGTCCATCAAACCTCTATTAGTTAACAAGCCGCTAAAGTTCATTTGTCCTTATCTGTCACTCTGACATTTACGTTTGTGAGAAAGGGACAAACAAAATTTTAGTTAGCAAAAGTTTGTTAAGTTTTGTGAATAAGGGGGCTAGAGAGTTCCAGTGTTTAAACCGCCTGCGTGGTCGTGTCGGAGGTTTGGCCTAGATTTTCCCCAGGCCACTCCAACCGTGCAATCCTATTGCTTTATTCGGCCCTGCCTAATAATATTAGTATGGATTATTCTTGGCGACTTTTTACTATAGCTGAGACGTTTTAGTTTATTTTTTATTCTATCTTGCTGTGCTCTAACTGTAGGTTGGTCCCATAAATACTTTATAACTTTTTTAAAACCTGGTTTGAATGGCACCATAAACAAATAGTCGAGTAAAGGCTTGGTCACACTGCGTTGCGCGACGTACGCGCGACGCGACCGTTGCGCGCCGGAACGTATGCTAACAGGTTAGCAACGTCACACAGGTTGCGCGACGCGAGCGGGACGGTTTCATACATTTTGGCGCACAGCGCAGCGTCCCGCTTGCGTCGCGCAAGCGGTGTGACCAAGCCTTAATTGTTAAACGGGTGTAAAATAAATTAGTTGATGGAATCAAATTTAAAATTATGCCGCCAATGTTATTACAGGAGGAGTGATTTGGGTTAATCATTTTATGATAGGTATTCTGATAATTAAATTATATACAATACAATAATACACACTCACACAAATGAATAAGTTACAATACAGAAACAAACTACTTGTGTTGCTAATGGGTTGGTCGATTTAATTCATAATTACAAATCCTCTTTCGAAATGAAAAACGCATCTGGTTTGCTCAGTTGCTCTTCAATTTGTAAACGGTTGTTCACTACATGACTTTCTAGGTACAGTCAAGGGCATAAATATGTATACACTTTTGGACCTTATTTCAATGGAATAAGGTGAAAAAGTGTATACATATTGGTGCCCTTGACTGTACCTAAGTCAGTATTAAAATGCTTCATTGAACAAAAGTGCTGTGGAGTTTTTGGTCTTATTTTTTTAAAGATAAATCTGTTCAGACGATACCAATGAGTTAACTAAATCACATATATCTTTTGGAGATAATCTCCACTTATCTTTTTTGTGTTGCATAATCATTATGCAACACAAAAAGTAGATATCCATGTATCGGGAAAAGTCCCAATACTGGCTTAACCAGTTTAACTACAACTACTAAATATGCAAACGGCGGAAGGGCAGCAAAGGTGTAAAGTTTTCCGCTTCGAAGATCTTATACATATTGTGCCGTTTGGCTAGAAAAACTGTACTATAACAAACTCTAATCATTAGTGTGCACTATAAGCTTAGCAATTTCGTTCGTGTCACTCCCATGGTCCATGCGGGTGTAGTCCACGTTACTGGTCAATGACGTTCTTCTCACCGCTATGACTTCAAATATCCCATTAAAACATTCTGCATTAACCTTATCTAATCTGATATAATGTGATATATGAATAAAGTGAAAACGTGATGTCGATTAATAACATTATTGATGTCAACTCGTTTTGAGTAAGTAATTTAAAATATTTTCTAAGTAATAAACCAAAACGAAAAGTGTTTACTTATTTTAAATGTTTGTATCATTATTTCATTTCTGAAATAACTATATACAAATTGTTTGGTTTGACGTGCAGTAAATTTGTCTATCGATGGAGTAATGTGTAGACGAGATGAGATTTCGTGTGCGTTTTGTTATAATATGCGCCATCAGCGCCTGACCCTCCTGTCAGACGGCTCTTCCGCGCGCACTCTACCTACATACCGCCCCCGCTGTCATTCGTCCCCTATCGCCCGCAGGACCACGGGAGTGTCACGAACGAATTTGCCAAGCTATAGTATACCATCATTAGGCAGTCTATATCACATAATTAGCTGCAAAGCCTAAGCACACAAAAATATTACTTAAATACCTTCACTTAATTGCAACTATGTCATTGACTTATTATTTGTATCATTGAGCACACTAAGTTATTGACTCCGCGATAAAGATGTTTATTGCTAGCTACTAGCTAGGTAAACGAAAGGCCCTTGCCATCACTCAAGTGCTGATTACACTAGTTTATATTTCTCATTCGTAAGCGTAACTCAAACCCGACTCCACTCCATCTGTGTCAGCACCAATGTTTATTCAGTCAATTAGCGTCATTCGCTGCTATAATTATTATGCAAAACAGACATGTTAAGTCAAGAAAATAATTGTGAATATTTTGAAATATCGGTAAAACAAAAAAAGTTCAGCAGTGTTAAGTGGTGTCAGTTTAAAACTGTAATTTATGAACATTGCTCTAATATGGCTAGTGTCAAAGACCAAAGTGTTTACGTAACGACCCTCAGCCCGGCCAGTGTTAAAAGAAGTTTGTGTAGAATGTTTGAAAAAGTTTTCAAATCTCGGCGAAGTGGTTACGAACAATTTTTGAGTGACGAAGAAAAAAAGTTGATATTTATTGCCGATAACTGCTCGCGGTACATAGTGGAGCGCTATTGATACACTAATTTACGAGAAAGCAAATTATTAATTATATTATGTGAGTAAGAACCTGACTTGAGTTGTCAATAGCTCAAGACCTAAATAAATAATAAGATGCAATAATGTTTGCGATGTCCTAGTCTCTGGTTCACATAGGTCAATATATATTATTAGGTGCAATTGCTGATCACATAGTTTGTAACTTGTAGAATGTGCGTTAATTTCCCATTCAATCAAATGGTAATAATGCCGCCACTCTCTACGTAATTACTAAAAACCATTGATTTTTATCATTCAGGTGGCTGGATGAGCATTCCTACCGGCCTCACTAACTGCCCCCCAGGCCTGGAGTACCTCTCAATGATAAACCAGTTGCTGGTCCACCAAAAGGTGGAACTGCTAGAAGCGTTCGTCGGATTCGAGACGAACAACAAATATACTATAAAGAACAGCGTCGGACAGAAAGTGTATTTCGCTGTGGAGGACAACGACTGTTGCACGAGAATGTGTTGCGGTCCAATGCGGCCGTTTGACATGAAAATCTTGGACAACTTCCAAAATGAGGTGAGATGATTTTTTTGCTATTCACCTTGTAAGTACCTACCACATTAGGCCGGTCGCACATTGGACACGTTTTCGTACGAAATTACTCGTCCGAACACGCACGAAGCCGCGCGAACGATCCCGAACTCCCGACCTTGAAAGTACTACGGGAGCGCGCTCACTGGATGCGAATACGACCAATTCGTATCCAGGAGCGCGCTCCCGTAGTACTTTCAAGGTCGGGATCGTTCGCGCGGCTTCGTGCGTGTTCGGACGAGTAATTTCGTACGAAAACGTGTCCAATGTGCGACCGGCCTTACGCAACGTCTGAGGAATAACGGATAAACATCGGGTTGAAACGGTTGAAACACAGCCCCTCTGTGTAACATTAACATATCGCACAATACAAAACTGTAGTAAATAGTTTTTATGTCACATCTTGTCATAAAGTGGCAATTACCGCACGCTCCGCGCGCTGAAAATCCCACTTCCTGGCCAGGGGTGATATAAAAATTACCACTAATAAAGAAATGTCTGTGGCGTTGAATTTTTCAGTTTTTCACTTTAATTGGAAATGGTAATAAAGAAAGCCTCAGATCGCATATTTATCGCCCTTGCCTTTGGGTCGGACGTCAGATACCTGATACCTGCGATTTGAGACATTCTTTGTTTTACCGCCCTTGGTAAGTAATGTACTATTTTCACGCCGGGGACGGCGGGTGGAAAAATACTTACCTATCCTCACCAAGCTACGCGACAGACAGACATTTCAGACGCGGTACTCAACTATAGATTATAGTTTATTTATATTATGACTGGACCTAAAGAAATAGTCCCAAGACATTTGATTATAGTTTTATTTTGAATAACATACAGCGTACTTATCTCTCGACATTCGTAGGTAAATTAACAACTTTACGTTTACTTATCTATAGGTCGACGCGCGGTCGAAGGGTAGCGGGAGGCAGTGATCCGCCGCTCACTACCCGTCTGCTACCCAGACGTCTCCCCTCTTACCCATGTCCCGTGACAGCCGAGGGGATATATCGATCCGGTAAACCACGCGCCCCCCCGTGAAAGACACACGCTTATGTCTTTTGCGCACGGCAAAACGGGATATCGGGAATGACAACAAATCTCGATAAATATCTTACTGTGTGCAGTTTTATGAAATTTCCTCTTGACAGAGTTTAGATGTGGTAAAATGCCATCATATTAACTTATTTGTGTCGTTTTATAATGCGTTGTTTTAGTAGGCTGAGCAATAAAGGAAAATAAAGACTCAACTTTGGATTATTTTTCTATAGAGAAAATTTTAAGCAATCATGTTTGTTTCCTCGTCTGGGCAGAACAGCGTTTCAAAGAACGCGATATTTCTCATTGTAGCGATAGTGCCAGTTGCACTAACGTACGAACACAGACCGCCGGTCATCGTCAAATATGGCGCCGGCAGCTGTCATCCCATAGAAACTTGTCAAATTTTCCATACAATCGGATTTGACGAACACCGCTTACGCTTACAGACGGTTTGGTGCAACCCAGCCTTAAGAGGAATGCCTAGCTGCGATTTTCCCATACAAACGCTCTCGACTGTTTTCTCCCTAGTTTTTGAACCTAGAGCAATGATTTTTTCAAATAAGATCAATATCATCAATATCTATGCCGCTACGTTTTGTTTTTTTGGATCTTTTTATTTTAAAGAAAGTTACAGCCCTCCAAAAATCGCAAAAACGGCTTATATCAATTGGCTCCAAAAAAAGGCGCAGTATACAAATATGACAACAAATATCCAAAAAATCAAAACGTAGCGGCATAGATTATTTCTTGCTCTTGCAGTTTCCAAAATTTTATAATGATTGGTTGCGTTTTGGAGGAGGAAACAGTCGAGAACGAAACCTCGATTTTTCAGTTTTTTGCATGGGAATTTTAGTCCGAGCTGCAGTTGTCCTTATCGCACGAATTCGTGGCGTAGTCAGTTTCTAAATATACGTACACAGAAGGAATAGGGATGGGCAACAGTCGTTGACAAATATTGTCGATACGCTAGTGGTGAAAAATTATCGATAAATCATTATTACCAGAAAAGTTATTAATCACAAGAAGAACCCTGAGTCACAATGGAAGAATATTGAATAGAAAGGTGACCTGGGAACCCTTGTCTTTGATAAAGCCCAAATTGGGCTCCATACAGGCAACTACTTTTTGCAATTTTTGTCGCCACTGGCGAGGGGATATATATGTATGATATTTTATTGCACATAATAGGAACACATACAAGAAATAAAATTCCGATTTATAAAGTACAAACGCGAACTTATGCCTCCGAGGCATCTCTTCCATTTAACCTTCGAGATAATGAGAACAATGAATATAACGCACGAAGGCCTCAGACAAATTAAATGTGCACAAACATGGACACTTCTTGGGTGGATTTAAACAAGAAATTTTTCACCATACAAAAAAATATTTTTTATTTTTATTTCCTTCAAATGTGACAAAAACTATACTAAATGATGTAGGAATGTATTACTTAATTATATTTAGCCAAGCATTTAATGCGTATTTTCGAAGTGATAAGATTCGTAACATTGAACCATGTGGTGTTGACGAATGTGGTCTGGCGATGATTTTTAATAGACGGTGATGATATCACTTGTATGGTAATGACTAGTTGCTGGTATAAAGGCAGGTATAAAATAAACCACTGAAAAGCAAATTAACATATTTGTTATTTGATAAATCAATAATAAGTACTAGTGATGCGCCGAATACGTTTTTCACCGAATACGAATACTCGGCCGTTCAAGGTTCAATTTTTCGGTTTTTCATAAAAATCTTGTAAACGGTGGCCCATAGCAAAAAAACTTTCTGAGGCATAATTGATCTACATAACATTATCTACAAAAAAGGTTCTATACACTTTTCCGCTAGGATTAACATTTAATGAGATATTAAAGGGGGAATGTAAAATTTTATGGTCATATAAGTATCTTCTCATTCCTTTGTTTTTGAATATTTTTAAAAACAAAAAATACCATATTTTTGCACTCAATGAGCTCTACTCGTCAATATACCTCACTCGGTGAGGAAGGTCATTTTTCATATATTCTTGTAACTTGTAACAAATTCCACTCAAAAATATTCGGTAAATATTCGGCAGTTAAACCTGATAATTCGGCTGAAGACCGAACATTCCAAAACATGCCGAATCGGTTATTATTCTGTATATACCGAATACCGAATAACCGAATATTCAGCGTATTTCTAATAGAATATGCCAAATACCGAATAAAAACCGAATATTCGACGCATATCAAATAGAATATGCTGAAAACCGAATATTCGGCGCATCTCTTGTAATGTACACCACTTCTTAATAATCTTATATTTTTGTAATACTTGACAGCCAAAATGTGTATTGTTTTTTATCGAGGACGTTAAATTAGTGTCATATTAGATTTATTTTTCGCTCCGACGATCTGAAAAAAAATCTATATTATGAGTACAAATCTAAAATGCGGCAAAAAATATCATTTAAAACGTGAAAATCGTAACACTAACAGGGTAATAACATATTTTTCGAACGTGCGTCACCAAAAATAAGCATGGAGTTCATTAATTTGTTAAATATTTACAATTCGTAGCTCGTAGTGTAAAATACGCAAAACCAAATAAATAAATAAAGAAAATCGTCATCACCATACATATGGAATCATAATCGTCCATTGCTTGAAAACCGGTGATGACGGGTATGGTGTTGACGATATGCAAACATTTTAAAGATTATTCTTGAATGCTAAGTATTATTGCTAAGCCACTGCCACATCATTTATCTTCATTTGGAGTTACGACTTCTTAGGTAATTTGTTTTAATATCATATAAGTACTTACTACACATTTTATTTGTACTTATTTGATGAACGAATTATTTCATATTTTTTTATATGTAAAAAGGAAACATGGAAAAACTGTAACTGACGAAAATTTCGGAATCGTACTAATCGTACGTTGCGTACGCGATATTTTTCACTACAAACATAAAGACTTGGATTTTTTCACACGACGGTGATGATTTTGAACACATAAAACATTTTACTCCAAGAAAACTATTTAACTATTGGTGGTTTTGATTGAAGCACTATTTATATATAAGTACTAGCCAATGAATAAAAAAGTTTCTATATCTGAAACTTGTTAATTTTTTTTTATAATGACCGAAACACAACTTTTCGCCTGATTTTGAAATCCTCCCTCCTACGGTAGCTATACGGTAGCCTAGTGGTTCAAGCGTACGGCTGTCAAGCGGCGGTCGTGGGTTCGAATCCCGGCTCGTACCAATGAGTCTTTCGGAACTTATGTACGGAATATCATTTGATATTTATTTACCGATGGCTTTTCAGTGAAGGAAAACATTGTACGGAACTGCTGATGATGACTCTTCAACGACGCATAGTTCACTTTTGGGGATTTGTTCTCTTCGTTAGGTTTGTCAAGCAAGCTAGGTTTTCAAGCCACATTTTTGTCAAGCTTGAGTTCTGATGGTGGATTCCATGATGAATTGAGGGTACTTACTCTTGTACCATTATAAACATACTTATTGGTAGCCATTTTTATTTCATTGTATGGAATCTAAGAGTGCACCATCCAAGTATAATAGCTTTCACCGGCCACCCCCATTGAAGTCGGGTTTTTTTTCTTAAAAATTATTTTAATTTTGATATGACCTTAAACTATAGGTATACTTTACCATCCAATACGAGTAAGCGAGTAATGTTCATTTTCCGGGGCATTTTTAGAAAAGTCTTATTCCTGTGTACAACGCCGGCGCCCGCCAAAAAACGTACCTACAGCCCCTTATACTAATTAATCGTATGCTGGGTCAGTAAGTAAATTCGCGGGCTCGCGTCTAGCGCCTGTGTGCGTGCGCTCACACATAGACAGCGCCCGCTCCCGCTCCCAGCAGCGCGACAGAAACATTATGTCAAAAATTCAAGATTTGAAAAGTTGGTCAGCTAGGCATTCCTCTTAACGCATTCACTGCCACCCTCTTTTGCTGGACTATCGGCAGGTGCCGCACTTTGCTGTGTGCCCCAAACGCACATGTGAGTTCAACCGACTATTCTATGTCTAAGGCACTAAGGCACAGGGTGAAAGTCACTAAATATTGTGAACGCGTCTGTGCGTTCAAGGCACTGGGTGAAAGTAACGGAAACGCATATATCCGTTGGTGACAAATGCGTTAAGGTCGATCTATATCAATAGGTATTCATTTGTTTTGTTCAGGTTATCCATCTCCGGCGGCCGCTCGCTTGTTCGTCCTGCTGGTGTCCTTGCTGGCTGCAGTCCATGGAAGTGACGTCACCTCCGGGCACAGTCATCGGCTCCATAGAGCAGGAGTGGTCTATTTGCAAGCCTTGCTTCGCTATCAAGAACGCCGCCGGCGACGTCGTACTGAGGATCAAGGGACCCGTATGCACGTTCTCCATTTGTGGCGACATCGATTTCAAGGTAATTCGTCAAGCTTGGTTAAACATTGAAGTTCCAGAAAATTATATCCAAGTTAGAGGTTTCGGGTATCCACTACCCGTCGAGGGTTCCAATGAGCCCAAACAATACGGGTTTATATTTTGTAGTTTAGGCAGTAGCTATAGACACCTCCTGTCTCCATTACTACCGAACTGATGATCAGATAGGTAAAGTCAAGTGCAAAAATATATATCGAATGAATCCTCTCATAAATATGTACCAAAACCATAATTCACCGACATAAGAGCTATGGGACATCTTTTTGAGCAAGGTGTATGCACCCATATTTTTGCACTTGGCTGTACCACTAAATTGCATTCTTATCGAACTTAAGAAGTATGCCAAATTTCTGCCCAATTGGTTGAGAATAATTGCTTTGAAATTCAGTTGCAAGATTTGACCAGAACATACATATTTTTGCCAATTAAATAAAAGCCTGTAAAATGTTGTAGATTCGAGACAATTTTTGTGCCAACTATTACTTTATGATGTTAAGCAGTCACCTATTAGTATGGAACTCACTGAAACATACAGAATAATAATAATACAGGTGCTCATTATTCGGCAAAATTAATATTGAGTAGATCAGAATTAACTTAATTGACACGGAAATCGTTGGAAGCAGGCCCAATAGGTAATTATGTTTAAACTAACTACATACCTACAATTCCTTGAATTCCATAAAGCGTTAAATACTCGCTTACTTTTGAATACGTGAGTAGGTATTCTTTAAACACTAAACTAATTATGTTTAAAGTTGCTTTACATGAGCATTCCTGCGCATCAACAGGTATACAAGTACCTATTGTATTATGCTGACTATAATTTTGCGTCATTCTTTCATCGACAAACGTTTCATATAATGTATTGTTTCGTAGAATGTTCATTTTATCTCATAGAAACCTTTTTTTCAGAAACTGTTAACTTTTTAGGTACAGCTGAAATGCTATTGTGTAGAATCCAGTTAGATCTATCTACCAGCAAAGTAGGTTAAGGTTAAAACTGCGACCCTTTTTTTTGTTGTATTCTATGAAACGAAAATTCTACGAAACAATACATTCTAAGAAATAAAATTCTGTCAAACAACGTACGGTCAACCAAATAGATTTCTGGGCTACTTCGTACCGTGTCACAGTAACAATCTATATGAAAGCCGCTAGAGATCTCATATAAATGTCACTATGACATGGTACAGTCAAGGGCATAATATGTATACATTTTTGGACCTTATTTCAATGGAATAAGGTGAAAAAGTGTATACATATTGGTGCCCTTGACTGTACAAAGTGGCCCAGAAATCAAATTGGTTGACTGTACAATCGTAATTTTGCTATAGGTATATTCGAAAGACGGCGAGAACAAAGTCGGTAAAATCACCAAGCAGTGGTCCGGGCTGGCGCGCGAGGCGTTTACGGACGCCGACTACTTCGGCATCAGCTTCCCCATGGACCTGGATGTCAGGATCAAAGCTGTTCTGCTCGGAGCCTGCTTCCTCATTGTAAGTATAGACACGGGTAACTCGGGTTAGGCACTGGTCCCACCAAGGGCGAGGAAGCGATTAGCTATCGGCGATTTTCTCGCTGAAGAAACGAACAAAAGATGTAGGTCCCGTGGCAGTAAAAGTGACAGATATATTTATAGTTGATCGCTGGCTGTTCACACTGCCTGCGAAGACTCTTCACTAGTTGATCGCAGCGATGAAAAATGAAAATGAAAAAATTTAATATTTATTTCGGCGTAACTCAATAAAAAGTAAATACAAACATTATAAACAAAGATTAGGTATAGAAGTAAAACTAAATTAATATTAAACTAAACTAACTAAAACTATAAATATATTAAAAAAGGGAATCAAAATTCGGCCCCTGGGAATGGTTCCCATTACGCAGGCAGCATTCCCGCGCTGGATTGCGATGGCAATTCTTTGCGCGAGAAAGCTGCCTGCGCGAGGGTCGCCTGTTGTGTCCCTCAACCGTTTGCTGAGCATCTTGTGGAGCCCCCGCGCACTCTTGCCCCACGGGCCAAGTGTTTCGACGCCAAATGCGACAAATTCGTATTGGGCGCCGAGACACCTGTATTTATTGTTTCGCGGTTTTTTTTAGGAAATTAAAAATGTTTATTGGTTTCTTACAATGTTTGTAACACTTTTGGCTGGGGCCTCCTATTAAGGCGCAGGGTAGGGCAAGGCCTTCCCCATACAAACTTTGTGCACGTTTTATTCGTCGGTTTTGGCACTAACAAATATAATATTTTTTTTGGTTGTAAATATTAGATATGCGAAGATCGTGATGTGAAAATTTTCAAATATTTCAAAAAAATTCAAAATTAAAAAATTAAAAAAAAATATTTTATAAAAAAAAATTACATCACGAAATAGCTATCAAAAAATAAGCATACTGACCAAAAATCATAACTTTAATGCGAACACAAACGAAGTAAATCCTGCACAAAGTTTGTATGGAGAGAGCTTGCCCTACCCCTCCTCTTAAGTATGGAAATACTTGTGTCAGGAGACCCCGCTCTTCCACAAGCAGATAAAAGCGAGCATCGCTTAGCGGTACTCGCTCGGCGATGCTCGCTTGGCGATCAGAGACTAAATAGCAGTTATTTTTCGAGAAATCGCCCGTCACATTCGAACACTCGCTTGTAGCCGAGCGACAAAACTATCGGAACTACCGCTCGCTTCTCGCTGCTCGGCAACTCGTTTCTAGTTTCTAGCTCTAATCGCTTCTCGCTCATCGCCGGCGGTGGGACCAGTACTCTTACCATGAGTTTGCTATGTTTGCATTACCATACTCGCTACTCGCTAGCGACTGCGTAAACGATTTAGTATGCCGATTCTTAGTTCTATTGCGTAACCGCCAGAGGCGCTGTACTTTTGTCCATACTAAACCGTTTACGCAGTCGCTAGCGAGTAGGGTAATGCAAACATTGCAAACTCATAGTAAGGGTACAGTGCCTTAATAGTGTACGATTCAACACTAACGGTGGATCCAACAATTTATGTTATTTACCTTTACCAAGTCAAGATAATCCATTACTTTCCTCTTTATTAAATGGCAAATTAACGCATTTTCCGAGTGCGCATTGAAGAATTATTCCAATGCGTTACAATAAAAAAATTACCTACAGGGAAACATATGAGCAACGTTTTCAGTAGTTGGAAACTCACAGTGGCTAAATATTTGACGATCTTGGGCAAAACAAACCTTAGTGATAGTTCCACAAGGTACTGTTTCCCACATGACATTATTTTCCGGCAGGAATTACCCACTACCACAATTGTATTACATATTCATTAACTTTAAGTAATAATAACAATACGTATTACTCAATACCTAATATAAATAGTTACCGGAGTTACCAGAAATCGTGAATTAGGGATGATGACTTGACGACACTATAAAAGAAAATCAAGAAATCAACAGTGACGTCACTGTTGAGTAGCACTTTCTCTCTAACTACGAACATTCTAACCGTTGTAGCCACAGAATAAGTAATAGTACAAGTACAGAAGTTTCTCTGTTAACAAATCCCCCGTTTAGTTATGCCAAACGTGCCTAAACGTGGCCATCTCTTTCTATCGCACGCAACGCGCTCTTTCGAGGCCCTGCCCTCAGCGCTAGGGTTACCACCAGCGAGAACCTATTTTAATATATGTATTTTATTATTATTAGTAGTGTTGTTTACAATACAATAACGAATAGTACTTTTAAGGTTCCGTAGCCAAAATGGTGAAAACGGAACCCGTCCGTCCGTCTTTTTGTCTGTATGTGACAGCCGACGTACTCGGAGACTATAAGCACTACAAATACAATTAAAACATTTGTCAGGAAGGTGTGTTCTACTCGTATGAACCGCTACGTAAAAGTGATGTGAAAGGACGAAAAAATATTAAAGTAGGGGGGAGGGGGGGCACTCCATACATGTAACCAGCGGGGTAATCACGTAACGATAATATGTACTACCGTTGGTACGTATTTAATGTCAGTTTTAGTATGGGATTTGACATTTAAATCTATCGTACTATATACTTAACGGTCGAAAACGTTACGTGATTACCGCGCAAGGGATACAAAGCGAAACGATTTATTTAATGATCGTACAACAGCGCAGCAGCGCGTGCGCGTGCGATCCGTAACGCTGCGCCGCAACCACTGAATAGTCATAGTCACACGACGTGTGAGCCGGCGGCCGCATGTACTTTGCGCGGCGCGATGACGTCACGGTAGTAAGCCCCTCCTGTTGTAGCTTCGTTTTTTGAGATATTTGAATAGGATTTTCACTATTTAGTTTTATTTTATGTCTTCTTTCTATTGAAGTAATAATTTTTTTTGAGTCGACATCCCTATTATGTCGATAGTAGTGTATGGAGTTGGTAAAAAAAATCCTATCATAATAATAGTCAAACATTTCAGTTTATTTTGAGTTAACTCACGTTTCAGGAGTCCATGCTTAGAAGACTTTCAAATATTAATTCAAGATCTGGAAGACTTCGCTTCTAATAAAAGTATTTATTGCGCCTAGTTTAGGTATTACCCAGTACCTACTTCATTTCCTTTTCATATGCAGAATACACTATGATACTAGTAGTATAGTATCACAGTATGGTCTTTAGTCTTTATATCACACAGTAGGTACGAGTACACTCACCTCCATTAAAATCTGACACGGCAAAGCGTCAAAAATATCTGACACTCCCTGGCAGCTCTAGAAGTAACTTGTGTTATATAATTTTACGTGCCGAGTTCTGTCATATTTTTTAGTAACAGCTTAGGTGAATGTACTAATTAGTAGGTACGGTATTTAGACACAATTATCTACTCGTTTCGTATAGATATATGTGAACGTATAGTAGACCTACTTTTATCTCAAAAACGCGGAGCCATGGGTGTGTGTTGAGATAAATATGCACATCGTTTATGTGTCCGTGAGCGTAGGAGCTATGTGTACAGTCAAGGGCACCAATATGTATACATTGTTCCACCTTACTCCATTGAAATAAGGTCCAAAAATGTATACGTATTTATGCCCTTGAATGTACACATTGTCTAAGTGTTCATACACAACTACAACTATGGCTAACCCGCGTTCATAAAATAAAACTACTGTACTAGAATAAGAAATTATTTGAATATAGTTGATTAAACATTAGCTCCTCATTTTGTGTAAATCATAGTTTCCTTCCATTTACCGTATTGAATTTGTTTCATAATTAGGTTGTATTTAAAATAACATAGTGTTGCTGTTGGGCTTAATTTCAATACTTCTTTTTTCTTTTTTCAGGACTTCATGTTCTTCGAGAAATCGGGAAACAATGAAAGTGATAGGCCAGGAATGTTGTAAAGCAGGCATAATAATTGCACAATATTATACGCTACAATAAACAAAACCTTTAGGCGCTCGATTGTCTTATGCGTCAAACGCATGCGTTCCATATAAATAAGTTGCGTCAAACGCATTGCGTTGAATGGATTTATATGGAAACGCATGCGTTTGACGCATAAGAGAAACGAGCGCCTCAGGCTTGGTCACACCGCTTGCGCGACGCAAGCGGAACGCTGCGCTACGCGCCAATATGTATGAAACCGTCCCGCTCGCGTCGCCCAACCTGTGTGACGTCGCTAACCTGTTAGCATACGTTCCGGCGCGCAGCGGTCGCGTCGCGCGGACGTCGCGCAACGCAGTGTGATCAAGCCTCTTGGGTGCTTTCCCAGCCTAATATTTGATAAAATATTTACACTATTTACATTTTGTTGATGGTTATAATTGTAAAATTTATTATTTACTTAGTTTTACAAACTCGTGAATGATCTTTTCCCGCGCAATCTCGTGTTTATTTTGATACGTAGTTATAGCCTTATACATTTATACATTGAAGATTCTTATGTGATGTGGCCTTCGATTTTGTAGTGTTGTTACAACGTTTGCATTTTATGAAGCATTTTCTTGTTAAGAGTGAATATAATACTAATATGGCGCTTACTGCCTCCTGTTAAAATAGTACAAATGTTTTATCTATCGAAAGCAAGTTCGTCTTACTTGTATGCGTAAGCTCTGGAGCGTTCATGCCGTCAGTTATTCGACTAGCCACTCGATTAATCGCCAGATTAATCAACACGCTTTCGAGAGACAAAACATACACACAAGCCAAATCCTAGCCAATTACTCATTATGTAGTTTATCTAAGCAGGTAAAGCAGGAGTAACAGCTACTCTATTTGTACAGTCAGCTCCTGAGAAGCCTGACCCCCCTGCTTTGTATGCAGGTTCTATGCTGGAGGATTAAAGTTTAATGTTTTTTCGCTTTGCCAAATCAAATAGTTTTTGTTAAAATACTGTTAAAGTAAAGCCATTTAGCAATTTAGGTTCTATCAGCGCCTTCCGCCTGTTTATGGCCTCTCTTGTATGTAGATGTGACGTGTTCGAATAGACATTACTGTCCTCTAGCATATTTTTCGAAACAAAACGCAAACAAACTCGTTTAGTCTCAATTTGTTTGCCAAATAATAGTTACCACCAAAGGCCACGAGGGGCGCTGTTGGCCAAACGCAAACGCGTTCGTTTACGTTTAGAAAAAAATGCAAGTGTGAAGTGTGGCTTTAATTAACAGATTCACTGCCTGATCTTGAATGTACCCCAGAAACCGAAGTTTTAATTCCGCAGCTGACAGCAACTGCACG
Source organism: Cenopis cana (assembly GCA_951800055.1). NCBI lineage: Eukaryota > Metazoa > Arthropoda > Insecta > Lepidoptera > Tortricidae > Cenopis > Cenopis cana. The sequence goes on along the minus strand of OX637476.1, from coordinate 6,920,615 downwards.
TTCCACCGCACTCCAAATTGAACCGTAATCATAAGTCTAAAAGTCCCAATTTAGAGTGAGCGGCGTGTGCTGTTGCGACACTTCTCCGCTCATTTCAAATTGAGCTTACGGTTCAATTTGGAGTGCGGCGGAACGTGCAGTTGCTGTCTGCTGTCGGCTGTGTTAATTAAACATAAGAGCCTTATCATACTAGCGACTTGGAAGCGAGTGCGCAACGAGCTCGCCGCGAGCGCACAACGAGGTCGCCGCGAGTGCGCTGCGAAATCGCTGCATACTCGCGGGAAAATCTCTATACTCTAGATGCGGCGACCTCGCTGCGCGCTCGCGGCGACCTCGTTGCCCGCTCGCGGTGAGCTCCCTGCGCGCTCGCCTCGCTTCCAAGTCGCTCGCAAGTCGCTAGTGTGATAAGGCTCAAAGCGACAAGCCGCCTAAAGCGGGTATTACACTGTCCTGAATTCAGGACACTTAGAAGAGTTCCGACCTATACGTTAGAGCGAGATGCTTCAACTCCCCTCCGCTAGTTAGGACGCCAGATTCAGGACAGTGTAATACCCGCTTAACGGGCGGGCGCTAGCGGGCTGTCCGGCATCTGAAAAAAGTTACGTAGCTCCCGCTAGATTGGTTCCTGGCTGTGAAAGTGTTGTTTCCTATACATATTTGACTACTTGACTGCTACTACCGGTATAACGCGGAGTTAACCTAAGCCAGCTTAGCATATAATAAATTCTAAGTTGCTTTCGCAAGAACCTCGAGGCGTTCGACGCATAAGAAGTGTTCCGTGTTGACAGATTTTATTATTTGTATTTGTATTGATTAACTACTATAGTATCTGCAAACTAAAGTGGCGCCTGAGTTGACACTTGCACGGTGTTATGAAGTGTCTCACTTTTATGACCCCGGTCCTCGGTTTGCGGTAACTATAACTTTTCTAGTTGGGACTTATATGCGTCTACGCAAAGAATCGCTTGTTTACATAATAGTTGATAGTAATTTGGTATTATACGATAGTAGGTTTTAGTCGTGAGTTTGTAACATTTTGACTGGAATTGTAATTGTTATTAATTATTACTATAGTACATTGTAGGGTCGACGCCATAGATACGATACATTTACACTTTTGTACCTTACGCCATTGCATTGCAATTAGGTGCAATAGTGTAAATGTTATGGCGTCGACTGTACACACATTGCGTGTGACTACGTTCTAGCCAAAAGCATTTAATAAAAACTATTTTTACTTGCTGATACTTTTATATTTGATTTACCAAAAACAGTACATTACTTAACAAGGGCGGTAAAACAAAGAATATATCAGGACTCAGATCGCAGGTATTTGACAATAAATATGCGATCTGAGGCTTTCTTTATTATCGCCCGTGGTAAGTACAAAATTTTATATCACCCCCTGGCCAGGAAGTGGGGTTTTTCGCGCGCGGAGCGTGCGATAATGGCCACTTTATGGCCAGGTGTGACATAAATTAAGTTAATAAGAAGTACACAGAAGCTGTTTCTGCAGCCAATACAGATAAAATGAGACATGTTGGAATGAGACGGCATTACATATTACTCACTGTACTGACTTGTAAATGTAATGATAATACGTAATTTAAAAACTTACTATTTTATATTTATTTGGATTGATCTGGTAAATTCTAACGGTTATTCAATTTGTTATAAGTAAATTGCATCGTGTATTGATACTTAAACGTGAATTTTATCGATAGGTGCGATATACATAATTAGGTACGCTATTTCTAAAATGCACATTGTTACTAGAATATAGTTCTATAATTAATAATTAAAACGAAGAATACGATACGAATTTCATTAAAATATTTAAAGGGTGTAAAACCCTGTTCCTGAATTAATCATAGGTACAATATATTCGCGCATTTTGTATTTAGATACACATAATTATAAAAATTATAGAAGTAGGTACCTATTATAGGCGGGTTTACCAAGCGAAACAACTTTTTATTCTTTTATCATTTGACATGTTTGTTGTCCTACGTTATTGCGTAAAATGAAGTCAATATTTAATTAGAGTCTCGTCTCATTAGAATACAAACTGATATTGTTTTTATTGCATGCTAGTGATTTTTTAAAACTATTATATGAGGTACTGAAATTGTTACCTTTTTACTCATTATGAATTTTCTTATACATTATGGATTGCATATTATATTTGAACTTATGAATAAAACTTTATATGCAAACTTAGTTTACTTTATTACTTATTTATTACCCCAGCAACGGATTTTTTGACTAAAGGTTTGATAATACTAATGTTGGAATTTTTTTAATTTGTGGTATACTTAGGACATATTTTCAAGCGCTATATAAAACGAAGTTTGATCGAGTGTTCTTACCTAGGTATAAATTAGGTACTAACTATTTAATTTATGGTTTTATTTATTTAAATAAATAAATATAATGAGTAATAATCTTCTTAAATTCAGTAATAATCATTTCAGGGCAGGCAGGAAATAAAAATAAAAAACTGTATAACCCGGTTAATTTTAGAATGCTCCATTTTCTTACTTAACACCTCGCTGCGATGTACCATTGTATCTTGATCGGGATATAAATATTATAGCACGCGTGTGTAATATCCTGGATTATGAGCCTAAAAGCGAAGTAAGAGCCACTTTACGCTCCGCGCGCGCAAAATAAAAACTTCTTGGTGAAGGGGTGAATGACAAAATTTTGTACTCTCCACGGGCGGTAATAAAGTAAGCCTCAGATCGCGTGTTTATCAATTACATGCGATCTGAGACATTCGTTTTACCGCTCTTGGTAAGTAATATACTACGCTACATCCGTCGGGGAGATTTTTAAAATTTTTAAGTTGCTTATTTTATTTTTTTAGAATTCAAAAATGTTAAGTGCTACTCATAAATTGTGTAGGTACTGGAAATAAGTTCAGCATAAAGTTACAGTCGAATTCGCTTATATTCTAATGCCATCGAAGGTAAATTACAAATAAGTACGTCATATAAAGCAGACGTCATTGCTCTTTGAGTGACTTTGAGCTTATGAGGTCCCTAGTGAGCGACCACGTTTCAGAGCCGTAGGTCACTGGCAGCACGCACTGGTCAAAGACTTTCGTCTTGAGATACTGCGGGATATTAGACGAGAAGATGTTGCGTAGTCTCCCAAACGCCGCGCAGCCAAGACGGATTCAACAATTGATCTCCTTCTCGAAGTTGGACCTGCCCAACTGGACCGTTTGCCCCAGGTACAGTCCGCAGCAATGGTTGCTACGCGGGCGAGGTGCTCAAAATGATCTTCACACATCTTTATTATAAGGGAATAAGAGCGTGTGCAGATCATTTTGAACACTTCGCCGCGTAGCAACCATTGCTGCTGACTGTACACACAAGTCTCTGGGGGGCTACCGCGAACCACAAACGAAATTTTCTCTCTCTGTCGTACTTGCAAGTCAGTGCATATGTGCGACAGAGAGAGAAAACTTCATATGTGATTCGCGGTAGCATACCTGCTTACAAATGCAATCCAAATACTATTTGCCATTATCATGGTATAAAAAACAAGCATGTAAGTACACAATTAACATTTTATTCAATCAATCCAAACACAATAGTCAATAAGTATGTCAAGTCAAACAGTCTTTTATAATAAAGAATCCGTAGGATGGGATTCTTCTCTTCTGACAAAAAGTCAATGTAGATCTATATCTAAATGCATAGGTACCTATGGCTAAAAAGCAGCCTTCTTAGTACAAACGGAGATATCAGCTTGATGAAGTGATAGGTCGCCAAAACTGTCTTCCGGCTTCCTCAATAGGGGTTTATTGAAGAACTCTTTCTCTCTATGTGTGTGTTTTATGACGGCAGGCCTAGGCAGTGATTTCGTCAATTTCTTCGCCCATTGACTTTGTGGCATTTTAGGTCCGTTTGATACGTCAATCTGTAACAATTTAGAAACTATTTAGCAAATGTCCTGTAGATCACTCAAAGAAAGTTACAGTACTTCTATCCCACGAGCGCGGGTGAGCCCTAGTTGTGTGTTGAACTATACATACATGCACAATATCTATGTGTGCAAGCTATGAATTCACATTGTCTATGTGTTTGTATGTGTCACAACTACAAATATGGCTAACCCATGCTTGTTAGATAAAAGTACTGTATATACCTGATATTTTGTCACACATTATTTTTACAGTAATCAGTCATTTATTTGCTAAAAAAACATGGCGTTTTTTCGCGTTCTTATTCAGTCTAACTTAGTTTTATGGCTTTTATTTCACTTGAAAGGTATATTCATTGCTGGTTAAAAGTGAAGCCAAAATATTGTTGAATGCACTAATCATGTATAACTTTTTGGAGCTGATTGTACCTATCACTCTATCTATTGCATATTTGTGTTACCAGTTCCAATTTTTTTTTATCTTCTCATTTTTGTTGTGACATGACTTGATGATTATGACTATTTCCAACAATTTTAAGCGATACTGGGTTGTTGTACTTACCACTTTAGTTTTCTTTGCACTCTTATAGGCAACTGAAGGTAGATTAACATTTTCCTTATTACTTGGCTTGATTGCCGTACTCTTCACAAGCTTCGGAATAGATGATAAAGTTTTCTTTGGATGCACATTCTGTATTAGTGGAACTCGCGGGCTATTGTTGATGTAGTATGCAACAGGACTGGCAACATGTTGAAATGCATTGTTTTTCCCTGGAGTTTTCTTCAATGAAGATGTGGATGGCTTCTTAAATAATGGAGGATTTGCAGGGGTTCTATATAGAGGTTTTGTATTTAGTACAGATGATGGTGTAGCAAATACCTCGTTTTCTTGGTGAATTTGTTTCATAGGAGTGACTATAGCTGATGATTTTGTGTTCAATGCCAGTTTACCTGTATTCCCTTTGTTTGGTATTTTATCAATCTCTAAATCTACTTTACTGTCAGCCACTTTACAAACATCAGAAAGTGGAATTTTCTTGTCATTGCGAGGCGTGTTCAATATGTATTCTATTTCTTCAAGAGTGTTGTCAAACTCCTTGATAGAGGTATCAGATGATTTTTCTACCATTTTTTCTAATTTTAAGAAGCTATCTGACGACGTAAGATCCCAGTTAGCAAATAGGGAGGGTTCATCGGGAGACAAGGTTGCGTGTGACAACGTTTTTGTAACGATGTCTGGGGAAGTAACACAGTCTTGCTTCGACGTAATATCAGGTGCCGAATGAGTTGATATAAGTTTTAGACTCGTAATATGATTATCTTCCTCAGAGTGTTCGGCAGCGCTATAAAAATGGATAGCTTGTATTATTTTAATGACATTACACATAGTACAAATAAAATTCTTCAAAATTAAGAGCCATACTTACGCAATAGTTTGTCGCTTATCGTGGTGGCTAATAAACATGTGTTTTAGTTCCTTAATACTTAACCGTCCATAGAACACTTCATCGTCACTGCATTGTTCATCCCCTTTTAAACTCATGATGATCACGTTGATGAGCCACTTAATTGGTAAATATATCAATAACTGAAACACAACAAATGACGCTACAGCTAAATTGTAAAACATAAGTTATATTTTTCAGTTCAGTTCTTCGTATATAATTAATTTTCTTCTAGGAGTTATTCCGAAACTGTCCGATCTCCGATATGTTTTGCAATTTTTGCAAATCGAACTAAACGGCTGCTTCCACAGATAGTATATATAGTGCTGCTGTGGTGTGAGTTGAGTGCAGTAGGTAGTCTGTTGGGGTATGAGATAAAAGCAATGTCACCAACCTATGACAAAAAATAATCTTGTTGCGTTTTCTACTTTTCTTTCAGTTGATGTGTGGTTGATGGGTTGATGTGACAAATCAAATTGCTTTGCCTTTTTTTTATGTATTTGGGTTATCAAAATCAATTAACAAACAGTCACTATAAAATTTGCACAAACGCGGCAAGTGTGGTGCTAGCATAATATGCGTCACCAACACCGTTCACCTCTTATTGGCATCGGTTACACGGTCAATATTATCACGCGATACAGTATTAGCCTCTCCCTCACTTACATGAAAGTGAGAGAGAGGCCAATACCTACTGTATCGCGTGATAATAGCTGTAACAGACGATCGAACCAGGTGCGCTCCGCACCGCGACCTTGGTCCGCTCCGTACCATATTCGATGGTGTGTACAGCGGTCCGCCGGACAATATTATTATTTTGTCCGGCGGACCGCTGTACACACTATCGAATATGGTACGGAGCGGACCAAGGTCGCGGTGCGGAGCGCACCAGGTTCGATCGTCTGTTATAGCTGTAATATTGACCGTGTAACTGACGCCATTAATTTATGATGTGAAGCAAAGAGAATATAACCACAAGCGTAATAAGCGATCATCTTAGCTAGTCCTGGCGGCACGCCAAAAGATGCTGTAAATGTTGTTAAAAGCATGAAAATCGGTACGATTGATCTTTAGGACATATGAATCAATTTACTTAGTTCCTTTTCGTTTCCTTTCCTTGTGTGCCGCAAGGACTAAGCCCCGCTGGTGTCTCAACGACAAAAATACATTATAAGATTATAACAAGCTAAAAACGATAAAAGTGAAAAATGGTATCGTATGTTAAATTGCAGAATGTTTGAAAAGTTTCTAACTGGTTTCAATTACCCAACTATAAGGTTGATTTCTCTTATCTTTCCTGCAAATTGCAATGTATAATATTGTGCTACTTGGACTTGGAGACACAAGAGCTAAAACGACTCACTTGTAAGAGAAACAACAACCAAGATTAATACATTTATTATTTTTATCCACATTTTGCAAGAAAAGCTTAAACATATCGTATTGAGCATAATGTGCTGAAGCATATTATACTCAATACGATTATGGCAAGTATAAATTAATTACATACAGCAATTACAATGGCGTTCGGTATACTTAAGCTACACGTCTCGTCCTTGGTATCCGTTCTCCATGGCGGCTAGGTGGCAATTGACCGCTCCCGCCATGTTACAGCCTTTTTATGGTGTGTAGTTTGACAGCTCCAGGTGCACGTCACTCGTCAGGTTGCCAGAATCGCTGTCCAGAACCTCATGGCGACAACACTTGAAACATAATAAACGGGTAGTTGGGCCATTTTACGGAAAGTTGTACACTCGACTTTTTTTTTTAAATTTGGATAAAATCGGGTTTTTTCTACTCAGAATCGAAAGCACATTCGAACCTAATGGGAGAAAAAAAGTGTCCCAAATTTTTCATACAATTTTCAGTTTTTCCATTCCGTTACCACCATACAAGCATTACAAACTTAGTATGAAAACGGTAACGGAATGGAATAAAAAAAATTTGGGACACTTTTTTTCCCCTATATCATTCGAAAGTGCTTTCGATTCTGAGTAGAAAAAACCCAATTTTATCCAAATTTAAAAAAAAAGTCGAGTGTACAACTTTCCGTAAAATGGCCCAGTTAAGGTCGCTACCTCCGCTTATCGCTCGGTTGCGGTCCAATATGTGATCCTTAATCATGAGAACCAGTCGCGACTGCAGCGCGTATAGCACTGCGTGCTCGCTACCGGTCCGCTTGGCAGCTCGATGTTGGCGCGGCGGTGGCGATGGCGAGGGAGGCAAGAATCTATCCTCATTTTCGTCACTATTCATTGATAGTAAATTTATTATTTGAATGGACTAGTTTCTTAATTTTTCAACAGAATCGAAACCCTTTGCTTGGAAGTCTTGGAACGAAACAATATGTACCCAATATTTTTTAAGGTATGTGCTGCCGTTTACAAATAACTGTCAGGTATATAATTTAAAAAAAAAGACCGTTCTTTAAACATTTTTAATATAAGAATAATTTGATATCCTTTAAATATTATTTCATAATACGGTAAAAATAATGTTATCTCATATCACTTACATAATAATATATACTAAAATTAAATCTAATTAATATGAATAGGTTTATTCATTTTACCCTAGGCGCGCACGAGCAAGTTTTTCTCAGCAACTTTTATATCTCTCTCATCAAGTCTATGGGTTAGTATGAAATCTCGACAGAGACAAAAAAAGTTGCTGATAAAAAGTCGCTCGTCTTGTAATAGAGAGCAATGTCAATATAGGTTGATGAATCTTTGTTGTTGTAGTAATCTTCATAGGTGGACTTGGAATGTGTTGTATAAAATCAATGTTGACTGAAAGTGGCGGCATCTCCAATGAACAAGTAATAACGCGCATAACACAAACAAGGATAAAAGGTCGCTGTCTGCGTGGCTCATACTGCAATTCCCTTATAAGTTTTATCACATTTATTTTCGGTAAAAAATAAACAAACCTGAACTGAACTGCTTTGTACTTAATTATTAATATTATTATTTATCATTTCAATTGCTTGAGCAGTTCTGCAGCTTCTTTATTAGCTTGATGATCATCATTTGTTTTAGCTGGATAACTAGCGGCAAGCTGCAAATAATATTTAGCTTGATCTTCTTTCTTTAATTTCAAATAGCAATTCCCTAATCTTAGCAAATTCAAACTGTAAAATCTGGGCCGGGTTGATTCTGCTCTAAGAAAATATTCCAATGCATCTTCATATGTGGAAACGGGAGGTGATGCAAAAAAGGTCTCTGCTATTTTCCTCTGATGCCATGGCATTTCACTGACTTGGTAACACCACTCTCCTAACATGTATAAAGTCGTAGCATCATTTGGGTTGTATGAAACAGCCAACTGAAAGAGAAGAAAGTAACATAATTCAATATTGCCAAAAACAAAGCAAAGCACTTACTTGTGAAGGTTGGAAGAATTTGTGCAATTAAGGTGGTTCGCTTGCCATACAAAACGTCTTTTGACATTCGCAGGCTAGCGGAGTGATATTTTAAGAAACTTAAATAACAAACATTTATAAATTGGCTTTCCATTTGCGCGAAATTGCCCGTTTCCTAGAATAAACTTGTATTAACTAGAATAATTTGAGAAATTAGTTTGTCACGTGAGTATCACGTGACATCAATTTTGTCGAATTATTCTAGTTTATACAAGTTTATTCTAGGAAACGGGGAATTTAGCGCAAATGAAATGCCAATCTAAGATAGTTAGTTACATAAGTTTCTTGAAATATCACGCCGCTAGCCTGCGAATGTCAAAAGACGTTTTGTATGGAAAGCGAACCACCTTAAATACAGAAATTATGATGATAGACATACATTTTTCAATGCATGAATATGGGTACATTCGGCATCATTTAAACTCAAACTATTTGGCTAATTTGGCTGCTACATAATATATGTATGTATGCTACTGACTATGACTGGTCTTAGTACTTACATCCATATGTTTCTTTACATTTTCCAGTTGCTTAATCCTCTCCTTAATACCAATCTCTGTGCTCTCAGCATCCAGCAATAATGCATACCACTTATGTACTGCATAGTTTTCATGATTTTCTTTTAGGACACCAGAAATAATTTCATAGGCCTCTGATATTAATTCTCTTTTATATGATTTTTCGTATTTTGATTCCTTTGCCATGTTATACATGGCACGGCAAATTCTCCACAATATCTCTGGATCACTATTGTCCTAAAAAAATGTTCACTGCTCATAACATAAAAATACCAGTTTTACTCATATTAGAAATATACACACTAAGACACACTTCCACTACTTAAAGATCAAGAGTTGACAGCAAAAATAATAAGTGATTTTATAAGATTTGAAAGTGTTGGGGGAGGCCTTTGCCAAAGGGCACACAGATTAAAAGAAAAAACAAAAAAGATTAGCAAAGTAAACATGTAACAGAAACAATATGTAATCTGAGATAAGGCTATAAAATAAAATAAAATAAAATAAAATTATAAGATTTGGAATTAGTATAGTTGTGTTAAGGCTTGTCTCTGGACTATAAATATGCCAGTCTGGCTACTAAGAGCCATTGCGATTGGAAGGGGCGGTCTTAATCTATTACTATTACACATAGTATCCCCTATCTCTATGAGCTTACCTGAGAGTTTTTCAAATATTGGTAGCATTCTTCAGTATGGCCATTTTCGAACAATTGATCAGCATGGTCAAGAACAGCATGTTTTTTGTTATCAACTGGCTGTGCTTGTGACTTCCAGAATAGTGCACCAACCACCATTGGGACATTCAGAATGCCATATGTCGGGAACTTGTGCTGAAACTAACTTTGTATGTAAATTTCATAAACTTAAATAAGTTATTCAAGCTATAAATAGACTAGATATGTCATATCATATGGAAAGCATATAGGCCAGATCTAAACTGAGTTTTCCTAGTTTGAGACAATATCTAAAAAAGTTATTGAGAGGCGATGCAGATAGAATTCTCAGCTTAACACAACTGGTTAAGTGGCTAATTAAATCTATTTAGCAGTGTCTGTGTAATATGAATATTGTAAAGTAAAACAAATTTACATTTTTACGAAGCACGACATTACTCTGGTGTAGCTTTCGGTATCTGAGAAGGAGCTGCACGAACATAAATCTACCATTTGTAAAAAACAAACTCATCTTGAATATCGACACATTAACTTTACTCGTAAACTAATGAATGAATTACAATTTACAAACTTGCATACCACAATCCAATAAATAAATAATAACAATGATGACGTAGCGGTAGATAACATTCTGAAAGTTTATTATAGTTATAACATTCGATTATAAACGTCATAAAATTCAATAAAAATACAATTGAAATAATAAAATTAATAAAACATTATATTTAAAAAGCAAAGTTATTACATTTTTGGTTAATCATGCCTAAATTTATTTGATCTTTGTGTAAAGAGTTCATGAGAATCGAATATGTATGATGTTTCAAAACATACACCGCGACTCTGTCATTTTCCATCACAGATAAAACAAAGAAACGGTGGAACGGTGGTGACGAGCAATTAATCAACGCTACCAGATGAACCAAATTTATAACAAGACGACAACCTAACAACACAAAATGATGGTTAATTTTTATATTTTACTCGTTTAATAAGATTTGTGGAAGTATTCATATCGAAAAATGTAATTTAACATAGTTTAAAATAAATAAAACGATTTTACAATACTTTTTAGTATTAGAGTGGGTAACGTACTTTTTTTACTGGCAAGAATTTTCAAAAATCAATTTCTACCCGGTACAAGCAAGGGCGGTTGAGTTGTTCTGTTGACAGTTTGGTGAAGTGATAAAAAATTGTATTTTGCGATTATGTTTCTTGTGTGAATAAAGTTTTTGCAGCATTTTCACTATGCAGAGATCAGGTAATTTTACCATTACCACTAGTTAAACTTGGCTACCCATTGAATGCAAGTAGGATATTAATTCGCGCCAACAGCTATTATTTGATTTACCAGATATATTTCGGTGTGCATATTCGGTTTATTCTGACAAATTGTCTACGTTATTCTTTCTTCATTACGTATGTTGTGTTATCATTCATAGAGAACTATTAAAATTAATAGCATTAAAACAACCCTCTCATGTTACGTTTCCTAGCTAAAGCCAGCCAGTCTCGTAGTACCAGTAACAAGTGCTCCTGCTTTCAAGTCTGTCCTCGCCTTACTCGTTTTAGTGTTCAATTTTTTTGATATAGTTACACAATAAATGATAGCAATAACTCGGCTTAGCTCATCTTAACGTTCATTAGAATACAGTTTCCATTTATTTATTTAATAAACGATTTATGAAATAACGTTATCAAATATCCTTGGAGAAATAGGTTTCTTTTCTGGTCAGTGAGAATTATGGACCTCATTATCCATACTAGTCATCTTTGCTATTTTATGATACTGGTAGTCTCCCAGCCTCTCCCGTCCTCTCCCAGCGAAAAAAAAACCAACACAAAACATTGTTACTTGTGTGTGGCCGGGGATCCCCATCACCGGGAGAGGACGGCTTAAAACAGTGTGACCTTGTTAAGATCTTTAATTGAATCAATTTTTGTTATTACTTAAAGGCATGGGATTACGCAAAGGATGTGATTTTCTCAATGGTAGGTTTCTTTTTAAATACATATTATAGTGCCTGTCAGACAATCTTATCTTACGCAAATCAAAACTATAGTCCCATAGTAATAATATAATATAAGCCTTTATTTAACGATTAAATATTTACATTTTTCAAACTTTATAAGACATCAAAATTGTCGTCTTGCCTGCTGGCATAGGCCTCCTCTAAAGATTTCCACTCGCTTCTATCCATAGTCTTCCTTTTCCAAACATTTCCTGCTACTATTTTAAGGTCATCCTCCCACCTTCGAACCTGTCTACCTCTTTTTCGCTTTCCCTCTCTTGGATACCATTCTGACACTTGTTTTGTCCACTTATCTTTCTGGTCTCTAAATATGTGTCCTGCCCATCTCCACTTGAGCCCTTTTACTGTTTTTGCTATGTCGTTTACCTTAGTTCTTTGCCTAATATTAGGCAAATAATTATATTAACAGCTTGTATATGGTAATGTTTAATGCTAATAAAGTTATTGTCTGTTAAAATAAGGCTTGTGTTAGGGGCAATATATATATATATAGATGTTTAAATACATGGAAATACGTCCAGAGCTTGGAAACAAATATTCATGTTCATCACACAAATATTTGCCCTGACTGGTTTTCGCAACTGGGACCATTCACTCATTGACCTGACTGTGGCTTTATAGGCCTGGCCCAATAAAGCGATAGGAGTGCGTGGTTGGAGAGTGGCCTGGGGAAAGGCCTGGGGAAACCTCCGGCACGACCCCGCGGGCGGTTCAAGCACTGGAACTACTAAATAACTGACTAATAAATAACCCAAATAAATAATAAATAAATAATTTCAGTAGCAGAACACACCCATCATACTAATCTTATCAGTAGTTGATTAGGGCCATGGTATTATTGTTAAGAGTGCTTTCGTTGCCGGGCACAAGTCAAATCTAGGTATTTTTTGACGTTTTTCGCTGCACACAAACGAGCACTGTACACGGTGCGTTCCAATGTGTTCGTAACAACACTATCGCACATAACTTTTCATTTAAATTTAAACCCTTATATAGTGCAATAAGGTATACAATGATATCTGTCATGTATCTTCGTATGCTGTAACAAGTTGCCGTATAGTGTGTGTATGAGCCTTGATACTTTTGCAGCGAAAATGTTGTGTTTAGGGATATACAACTACATTCATATTATTATCTTTTTTGTATGAGACTTACTATTGAATGTGAAAATATAATCAGTTGAAGATAAATTAGTGGGAAAATCATCCACATCATGCGTTTTGTAATATTGAAGGAAAATACAAGTCAATGAAATAAGTATATTCTCGTACCTACCTACTTATACCTATGATTCATCAATACTTCGTATTTGACCAGCTATCTAACGAGAGTGTCTTGAGGCGTCTTGATCGAATCTTTTCAAGAGACAACGTGAAGAACATGGCGGCGGCTTTCAAGTTTTAGGGTGCCTTTCCATCAAAGTTGTGTCATTGCTATGAATGCGTTGATATCCACCAATCATATGTTCACATAACATAGCATTGGTTTAAACGGAAAACTATAACATCCTCGCAGCATAGCTGCATAGCATAGCTCTGGTGGAAAGGCTATCTTAGTCTTGCTAACTATGTCCTTCTCGGCCCTTTACAAGGTTCTCGCCATTGGGGATAATGATGTCATCGAGCGTTTTGATCGATCTGTCAGTAGTGGTAGGTGTGTAACCCTGGCTACCAAGTTATGCCTACGCGAGTGCATGCTTGCCGTTAGCAAAATAACTGCAATCGGAAATGATATTCAAGGTGTAGCCAGTAACAGGAGCAAATATATAAAAGGACGCGACCTTAGAGCATCCGCAGGAGCCCCTTGTGTGTGTATTTCAATTCGGCTTTATAATTTCAAGCAATTTATTAGTTCAAGTTACGGTAGCCCAGTGGTTCAAGCATGCGGCTGTCAAGCGGCGGTCGTGGGTTCGAATCCCAGCTCGTACCAATGAGATTTTTACGGAATTTGAGCACGGAATATCATTTGATATTTACCGTTAGCTTTTCGGTGAAGGAAAACATCGTGAGGAAACCTGCATACATCCGCGAAGAAATTCAAAGTTGTATTTGAAGTCCCCAACCCGCTCTGGGCCAGCGTGGGGACTACTGCCCAATCCCTCTCATCTATGAAAGGTGGCCAGTGCCCAGCTGTGGGACGTAGATAGGCTGATGATGATGATGATTTCAATTCGGAGAAACTTTAATCTAAACATAAGACCCTCGACTTAAGTGCCGTGAAAGTCCACGGTAAAGGATAAAACTACCGTTATTGTGTAGATAAACATCGTATATTAAAATAAAAGAAGTATATGAAGAATAGGAAGTTAAAAATTGCATCAAAGGAAAAAGGTGATTTTTGTAGACATAAATCACATATGAACCTGAAAGGCGATGAAATGTTTACTTTTTTTTCCTAAGCCTATAAAGGTGTACCACTATTGGGCAAAGGCCTCTCCCCTCGACTTCCACTCGTTCCGGCTTTGAGCTGTTTCGGGCCAGTCGTTTAGAAATGTGTCTAGGTTATCCCGCCACCTCTGCCTCGGCTTGCCACGTCGTCTCCGAGCATATTGCGAAACCCACTCTGTTGCTAATTTTGCCCACCTCCGTGGATGCATACGGCAGACGTGGCCGTCCCAGTTCCATTGCAGCCTGGCAGTCTTGCTCCAACATCCTCCAGCTCTAACATCTGCAATACCAGTTTTGAAGCGCAGCACAGAGTTCCGAACACGGTCGATCAGTTTGACTCCCAGCATGCTGCACTCTATTGCCCGTTGGTAAACCTTCAATTTGGTCTCGGTGAGTGACCATGTTTGTGCACCGTAGGTTAGAACAGGCAGAATGCACATGTCGACGAGCCTCCGCTTCAGAGCTACCGGAAGGCCTCCCTTCAGTAAATCTTTCAAAGCCCAATAGCTCTTCCAAGCATTTTGGATCCGTCTTTCAACTTCCTTGTCCTGTCTTTGGCTGAAAGAAGCTTATTGGCCCAAGTACGGATACTCGTCGACATATTTTATCTGAATTTTCTAATTCGTGATTGCGTGGTCCTAAATGTGCGTATTTCGACAATGACTTGGCCGGTTCTTTAACTATCTGTATTTGTAATGGTAACTCATTCCCGGTCTACACTATGTTTCTCCAAGCCACACTTCAGATTCGGTTGAAACCGCTCAACCAAGCTAACTGGAGCGCAAACTCTCAGAGTATTTCTATGTTTAAGCCGCCCGCGTGGTAGTATCGGAGATTTCCTCTGCTCTTTCCCCAGGACACCCTCAAACAGCGCACTCCTATCGCTTTAATGGGCACAGCCAGGTTAAAAAAGAATTTCCAAGCACATATTTCAATTTCAAGCTAGCATTGTTCATTTGCGCCAGATTTGCTATTAATACCATGTATTAAAAGGGATATTATACACAATATTATACCATGTTTATAAAAACATTGTTTCATATGTATGAAAATTAAACGCATTTGTATTTGTACTTTGTATTTGTATTTACCATGAGTCACTACATATTATAGTTATTATACTTTTATTAACTTCTAGTTGCTATTGCTACTTTCCAGGTTGTACCACTAGTTCTGGTAGCTGGCTATATTCATACATAATTGCTTATCAAAATAAAGCATTATAGTTCAAAAAACTCTAGTCCAAATACAATAATAAATATATGAAATCAACCAAGTATCAAAGTTGTTAGTCGACAATCAATTGACGGTTGCGTACCATTCATAACTTGTCTCAATTTAGATCACGATTAGTCCCCAGTATAATCTGACTGTGTCGTTCTTAATAAATACGCCTAATCGGAGGTCACATGTTTTATTGGTTTCCTGAGAATAATTACGGTAGCTTTGTGAAGAGCCACAAAAAAACGATATATACGTCCTCCTCCGATGGCCGCTGGGCCGGTACTGAGTCACAGCAAGCGAGTCTATGAGAAAAAGGTCTGTTTTAAATCGATTAAAATTAATATTTTTATATCCTATTTGTTACTTTTTATTATTTAATATCGTAGAATAGAAGTTATTTTACCCTAATAGCATAGTTAAAAACCTTTTTATTAGCTTTAAAGTGACAATATGATGCAGCGAAGTTTGCCAAAAATATGGAGTTTTCCGTGGCTCTTTTAGTTAAACCAAATTTTAAATTGTGTATTTTCAGACAGTAGGCGAAAGAGACCGTCTTTCGGTGCATCTAACTGTATGTATTACATATTTTAGTTTCAATTGGTTACAGAATAAACAGGTTTGAATGACGACATGGTTTCGAATATTTCGAAATCGAGTGTGAGAAAAGTGCTCGAGTTTCTTTAAGCTTAAGCCACACAGAGAGCGGGCGAGCGGTTGCGGCGCGGGCGCGGGCGGCGGCGGCGCGGGCGCGGGCGGCGGCGGCGCGGGCGCGGGCGGCGGCGGCGCGGGCGCGGGCGGCGGCGGCGCGGGCGCGGGCGGCAGCGGCCTTTGTCGGCAGCCGCCACCGACAAAGGCCGCTGCCGCCCGCGCCCGCGCCGCTGCCGCCCGCGCCCGCGCCGCCGCCGCCCGCGCCCGCGCCGCCGCCGCCCGCGCCCGCGCCGCCGCCGCCGGCGCCCGCGCCGCAACCGCTCGCCCGCTCTCTGTGTGGCTTAAGCTTTAATAAATGTTTGTAAAAAAATGTTTTGACTGTAGCTCCCGTAGTCGATAAGTTGTTCTTCACGGGTCTGTAAACAGTGTTACAAAAAACTATACCGTTTTTGAGATTTTCTGTAATGAATACGTGGTAAAACGCGGAAACACGGCGTTTCCAGCGAATACGCTCTTAACCCGTGAAGAGATTTAGTATCACATGTGTGTTACTAACGAAATTTGAATTCAGAACCTACAATTTATATATTTATATAGGTAGAAATTTGTATACATTTTTTTGACATATCATTCCACGGGTTAAGGAGTTCATAAGTTACTTCGTATAGGTACTAGGTTGCAAAGCAAGACAATATAATATATCCAATCATTTCAACTCCATGTTTTTCATCATTAATGAATGCCCATGTTGAGTAGTTAACTCTTCAATTTCTCAAATTGCAAAGAGTTTCTTCAGTCCGCCATATGTTACAAAGGTTAACAATAATCTGAATTTTCATAAAATAGTACTTTTACTTGTATGTGCCAGTCTCGTTTTGCTCTAAATCACTTTTATACTACATGCTCTAGAGCACTTTTAAACTGCATGAGAATGTCAGGAACTCAGTACCATGAATGTGACCATCCCAGGAGCAACGCGGCACGTGGAGTGAAAAGCGTGTATGAACTGCACGGTTGTAATAGTACATTACTTACCAAGGGCGGTAAACAAAAAATGTCTCAGATCGCAGGTGTTTGACGCCGGATCCGAAGGCAAAGGCGATAAATATGTGATATGGCTTTGCCTTGTTTATTACCGCCCGTGGTAAGTACAATATTTTATGTCACCCCCTGGCCAGGAAGTGGGATTTTCCACGCGCGGAGCGTGCGGTAATTGCCACTTTATGGCCAGGTGTGACATAAATAAAGTAAAGAATAACGCTCGTACATGTTCTACGTTCTAAATACCACCAATTATGGACACTTTAAGAACAAGCACCAATAATGGACACTTCAACCCTTATTCAAAGATCATACGGTTTTAAATTGATTGTTCTATAAAAAATGAATGACACTTATTTTCTTTTACATAAGAGTTAATGTACATCATTGGGCCTTGTCCATTACTGGTGGTGTCACCCTACGCAACTACATGTTTCGCTGCTTATCAGTGGCGGCGCGTCAAGAATATTCTTAGGGAAGCCGGAAATACTTTGCCTTTCCTATTCTTCATGAGCCGTAGTAAAAGAACTGGAGTGGCTGAAAAACAGGCAAGCCGGTGGGAATCGAGTTGTATGGACGCTTCGCCACTGCTGCTTATACCTACACCGCGCCGACCAACGTGGTTTTCCACGTCGACCGTGAATCCGATGTTCTCTTCGATTCAATCTCTGAAAATCTCAAAAATCTGTCAAAACTGAAAATGGTCGGCTTAAAACACCAGTGGGAACTTGCCATAAACCTAAAGGCAACCTTTCTGAACCCTGCCTGCCCCATAATAGTACATTACTTACCAAGGGCGATAAAACAAAGAATGTCTCAGATCGCAGGTATTTTACGCCCGAGCCGAAGGCAAGGGTGATAAATATGCGATCTGAGGCTTTCTTTATTATCGCCCGTGGTAAGTACAAAATTTTATGTCACCCCCTGGCCAGGAAGTGGGTTTTTTCGCGCGCGGAGCGTGCGATAATGGCCACTTTATGGCCAGGTGTGACATAAAGATAGTAGAGTATAAAGCTCAAGCCACACAGAGAGCGGGCGGGCGGTGGCGGCGCGGGCGCGGGCGGCGGCGGCGCGGGCGCGGGCAGCGGCGGCGCGGGCGGCAGCGGCGCGGGCGCGGGCGGCAGCGGCCTTTGTCGGCAGCCGCCACCGACAAAGGCCGCTGCCGCCCGCGCCCGCGCCGCTGCCGCCCGCGCCCGCGCCGCCGCCGCCCGCGCCCGCGCCCCCACCGCCGGCCCGCTCTCTGTGTGGCTTAAGCTTAAGGCGCTCGGTTGTATTATGCGTCAAACGCATGCGTTCCATATAAATACGTTGCGTCAAACGCATTGCGTTGAAGGGATTCATATGGAAACGCATGCGTTTGACGCATAAAACAACCGAGCGCCTGTTCACTGCCTGCGAAGATTTCGCACGAAAACACGCCGCGATTTCTTTTACGAATGGTCAGTTATAAACGCCAGTGTGTACTTACCTTTAGCATAAAGGTAAGGTACCTTAAAGCCCGAAACGCACTGACAGCGGTAGCGGGGCGGGGCGTCGCGGTGCGGAGTCGGTACCGGTTGTAATATTCGAACTAATATGAAAGGGTCCGCACAGAAAACCGGCCGGGAAAAAAGCGTTCTGTGCGGACCCTTTCATATTAGTTCGAACATTACAACCGGTACCGCCTCCGCAACGCGCCGCCACCGCTGTCTGTGCGTTTCCAGCTTTAGTGAGATCCTTTGCGGTGGTATTGTTTCGTGCGGCGGTACCTAAGCGTGACCTCATCCCGGGAGCGCCCTGGCGTGACCTTCCCGCTGCGATGACGCCGTGTAATCGACACCCCATCTCATTGTTGCGTGCCCCTTGTCAACGCGCTAAAGAAAAAAACATGGATAGTTGTAAAAATAACATGTGTGTTTACCTTTCTGGATGTCATAAGAGGCTGACAACACCTAAAAAAAGCTCTAACACGCGTGAGTTTCCATTTCCATCCCGCTCTTTAGGGAAGCTCTGCGCGTAGAATATCAAATAAATACTATAATAATATTGAAATAAAAAAAAGTGTGGATTATTTGTGAAATATGACTCGTTGGCGGTTTAGGTATGAATATGTTGACTTCATGTTTTTAACTGCAGACCCATACGTAATAAAGACATAGAACCGTTTAATGATGATTTTAAGACCAATCTTTGCAATTATTTTCTATCGAGCTGATTTCGTCCAATTATGTATCGAGTCCGTACACGGTCTTTGAAATATGATGAATATTAACTTTTTTTTTTGATGTGCTAGACAAATAGTTTTTCTTAAAAAACTGCTTGTCAGCCTCTGGGATTGATCCACAAAAATGAATGCATCTTGCATTTATGACTAGCATTTTAGCGTTTAGCGATTTAGCTCAGTTGGCTAGAGCGACTGGCCGCGAGTGCCGGGAGGTCGCAGGTTCGAATCCTGCTCGTTGCCTAAGTTTTTAAATTTTTCCTTTATTTCTAAATTTGTATTTAGCGATCCGCCCCGTGCTTCTTAACCAGTAGTGTTTACACCACACCACAGTGAAAACTTGAAAACGCGATAAAATTGGTCCTGTAGTTGTAGTTAGTTAGCTTCAGAGTTTTTCATAAAAATGTGTCGTCAAATTAAGTCTGTCAATGGTGTTGATGATGTTATATGAGAGGGTTGTTTTATATAGTTGTAAGTAATTATTAACTTCGCAAAATCAAATATTTCCGTTCCGTTTAAACAAGGAAGCCTTATAGTTTCGCTATGTCCGTCTATCTGTCCGCAGCTTAGCTCAGTAACCGTTCGTGCTAGAAAGCTGTAATTTGTCATGAGTACATAAAATCTATACATCAAAACGGTGGAATAAAAACTTGAGAAAAAAAAATGTTTGTTCTCGTAATTCACGTAAAGCGGGAATGCATTTTTTTTCCTCCAAACCCCGCTGTGTGGTATCGACGGTTAGCTCGTTTAAAAATATTGTAGGGTTTTTAGAACCATTTTTTATTTCAACCACTTATAGAATCTGGAAACACGCTATGAAACCTCATCATACGTCGAAAAAATGTTTATGAAAAACATAGATGATAAATTGATCTAAAAAAGTTTATCTTCATCGATTTTCATTATACATCCGATCGGAAGATGCACTTTCCGCTTCAAATTTCGCTTTAATAAGGAACACTTTATCGTAGAGTCATGTAATGAGCTATTATGCTATTAAACTATTAATTAATCAGTGGACGGTATTCTGCCGCAATCAACCAGCGCAATATATATTTTTATTGTAACTGTGGCGGTGTAATGGTGTTGGGCCAAAGCTCTCATTAAAGTAATTGATCGTTTAAGATTGCACTGCTATTCAGTGTGTATTCATGAGTGCGATCCAACCTCGTTTATTGCATCGCAAATATTTATGCATGTGTGCTTATACGATATCGTAATATAGTACCTATCGACATCCATCTTAACTTTAACTACTTACTTAGCTGCTCGCATTTTACCATTATTTTGCATATTTAAAAGTTTCTAATGTAACAAGACTGTAATTTGGCATGAGTATACATATCAATGACGGTGACAAAACGATAGAATAAAATCTTGAAAGATATTTTACCTCCCCTACATGTAAAGTGGTGGTGCATTTTTTTTCTTCCAAACCCCATCGTGTGGGATGTTGGATAGCTCTTTGAAAATGCTTCGTATAGAACATATGAGTGATAAACCGAATAAAAAGCCCGGTTAAGTAGCAGCTAAAAGTTGTCCCGAGATATCTCGTGCTACCATTTTTTTGATATATAGTCAGCTGCATCCATATGAAAAATTAAAAAAAAGAAAATCTACACCACCTTTTGCAACATAGCCCTTGGCGTTGGTCCTCTACTGACTGGCGTATAGTCCCTTTCAATAGTAGCGCTATTAAAACTACCGATTATCGAGCATACGTTTTTAACATATACCTAATTTTCGAGAGACGCTTTCATAAGTTCTGCATATATTTAAATACGCGGTGCCGCAGTGTCCTTGGTATTGTATTTATTTATCTTAACATCCATTTTCGTCAGTAAACGTCGCGCTGTCCTAAATACTAATCAGCATAAAACCTGAAACCTTCTCTCCTTACTCGTTAGTGCCTGAGATGGTTGACCTTAAAGGGCTGCGACGGCCACTCCGTCGGAATCCGCGGAGTTGCGAATTCTCTGCATGCACCATTCCCACAAATAGCATGTATTGTTGTACGCCGTGCGTTGCGTTTACTTACGTTGCACCTCGTTCGCGACTCAGTCCCCGCGTACGCGCGCCAACCGTCGGCTCTCTCCATCTTACATACGAGATCTATTACCAAATTAAAACCCGCGTCACTCGGTGAACGGTCTAAACCTATCCTATCTAACCCGCTGTCAATATTTGCTGGTGACAGCATGTTAATTGACTGATACAGTGATCGCTTCAACATGCTTCACTGTGGCACTTGTGTTTTGATTTCAACGGCTGTGCTCTGACGTTTTGTTTGTGATAATATGTGTATGTTAGTCTTTGATCTGAATTAACGCTGAAAATACCATAGAAGGATAAAAATGGAGGCTGTGGATACCTCTTCTCTTTCATGTAAGGTTTATTTCATATATTTATAGTGTTTGCGTGTTGCGTAGAGTTCAAATGATGGACACTTTAATCGTAATATAATTAACTAGGTATTATCATGCTTTTATGTTCATTCTTGTGATAGTCGTTATTATTACTTAAAAATAAACAGTTTTACTAGTAAGTAAATCGTTTTGAAATTATTTCTTCCGAAAGTGTAGCCGTTTAAATAACAAGTACTAAGCTGTAGATATACTTACACTTTTCGTTATTTGACGACTTCGTCAATTAGGTACTTACAGTTTTGTCATTTTCTCCATCACTTTTACTTCGCAACGGTATATCCAAACCACTTTTATACAGCTGTCAACCTTTGTACAAGGTTTCGTTGTATTGTGCCCAATCAGGATGCTTGATGGACATTAGCGAAGAATATAGAACTCGCCGATTTTATAACAGCAAACTGCCAATATAACCATACTCGAGTGTACCTACTCTCACAAAAAATGTCATGCTTCTTGCATTAAATCATTAGGCGTTGACTACCGACATAATACACCTATCTATATCCGAGACAATATTCGTTTGAGGGATTAGATCAGATACTGATGCTGCTGCAGTGGAAGCCATCGATTGTCTATAATCTATATGTTGTCTCTAGGCACTTGTTTATGTTTTCGTCACTATCTGAAAAGAACAATAGATATTGAAACAATAGTCGCTGACACATGCACATTGGTATTGGTACCACATCCAGCAGTACCGGTTAACGATCGGTACATGTGTCGATGTTATATTTTCTCAATTATTTTTCAAAATTATTCTATGACTTTTCATGGATGATAGATGCTTGATAGAGCCAGACCCCGAAGACGTACGTTTTTGTTGTTGTTGTATATGTAAGTTTTCATTAACCATTGTTTATTATGTTTTCCCAATCCAATGGCATAATAGTTACAGAATCGCAAATAATGTTTTACTGTTATTGTTCCATGTGGCGCCTTTTCATCAACTGAAAATTCAGCGGTGAGTACCTACCTTTGTTTATATTTGTTCTATTAGTTTGCTGTAAGTTCTTTAATAAATCAATCTTTTTGATTTAACATAAGTAGAATTGAATGGATTGTACCTAGTGGGTGTATAATAAATCAAATGTAGGTGTTATTATAAGAACATGCTATAAAAAAAGAAAGTTCCCTAGATCCTTTTGAACTTACCCTAAGAACTAATTTGATTCGGCTTTAAATTCGACATGCGTTGCGTGCATAGGTATTGATGCATAATGTGAAGCATATTTTATCACTTAAATTATTGGGTCATACAAACCGTTTGTTCATGCGGCACGTACGTATGGTGTCATTTGAATTACGAATAGGAATTCGCGACCGCTATTCGACCCTCGGGCGCCGAGGTTGGCCCAGCAGGCGTGTGACACCGATCGCGAGGTCCCTATGGTCATCCTCGGTCGCGTTCGCGCTCCAATCACGGCTCATACTCATACAGTGTCGATTGCACTGAACGCGTTCGCATCATACTCCCGCGTTGTATGATTCAGTTTGCATTTTTCCTAACATCGCTCTAGTTGTTCATACACGGGCTAGCACGAACTATTTAAATTGCCACCATTTATTAATTAGTTCATTGCTCTAGGCTTGCGCGAGTTCCTTGGAAGCACTATATTTGCCTTCAGATTCCTTTCCATTCCAATGAACCAGTGTGTGACTATTTTTGCATCTCGTTGACGGTAAAGCTCGTTCTTGGTGCTTTTTTTCGATAGTTACATGTGTGGTTTACCGATTCCGCTGAATCAAATTGCTTTCATGTTCTCTGTTCGAAATCCGGAATCTCTGACTCGATAAGAGTGTTTGTGCGGGAGTATCATAAAAGTTTATCACTAGTGACAAAAGTGGTGGATGTTGTTTGTAATCGGTTGATTCACGTTCGAGCTTCAGGCCGCTCCTCCGGATGTGTGATTTGTCGACATAAAATGAAGTATCGCGCTTGCCGTTGCCGCAAATAGCAGTAATTATTGGAACATGTTTCCTCCTTAAACACCGAACCGTGTTTAAACCAATAAATAGTTCAGTGACGTGTATATCCGAACAATAAAGTGTGAGTGAATATTTATTGGAACAATGGCCTCAATATCGGAATCACCCTTGAATAGGCCAAGAAACAGGCCTGTCCTGTCTCGGTACAGGCCCAATAGTAATAATCCTGCAGAACAGGTAAGATACTTTAGTAAAATATCAACAAATGATAAGATTGATAAGTGGTATTAATTAGCCCTGTCTCTGAAACTAAATAAGTATCAATACTGTAAAATCGATACGAATTCATTATTCTATTTGACCTGGTTTTATTGTTAGTAGAAATCCTGTCTGTTCGTCATACGTACAAGGCGAGCTCATTAGAAACTTGTGGTCATCCTTCCTTTGTGTAACTCGTCGAGTGTGTGTAAATGAATATGTACTTACTCGAAACTAATGTATTGTTTGTTCGTCTTGTATGTCCACTGTGAAGCCACTACAAGTAAGCCCATAAATTTTGTTACATAAAATACAGTGTATGATTTTCTATATTGATAAAAATAACCTATGTAACTTTCCGGCCTTCATACTTTATTTATGTACTTATGTTAATTCCTTGCTCCATGGTTGCGTAAGAGGACAAAAAGTTTTTATCGGAATAATTTCCTGCGGCAGCGCAGTTACATATACATACATGCAGATATGCAGTACAGTTTATAACTTATAATACATTATATTAACAAGTATTTATTGTTTCTGTTATTGCTACAATCTGATATCACTTTCCAAGAGTCACTTATTACGCCGAAGTTGTAGTGTTTACAGCATAACGAAGACAAGTTATATAGTAGGTACTTGGCGTTCTGTTGAATGCAGAAATCACATCAAATGGGTGCAATATCTAGACATATCATCTACGCCGCACCGCAAGATTTTTCCTATATCTAATACCTACGGAATGTCGTGGCTTTAAATTTGCAGTTATAAATTGGCATGGTTCTGCTACTGTTTCAAACTGATGAATCATTCGGTCAAGTGAACTAGATGAAAGAACAGAGCACAAAACATCTTTTATGATTAAAAAACAATTGCTGGAGGCTGGTAACTTAAATTTAAAACCGGGCAAGTGCGTGTCGGAATCCGCACTTAGGGTTCCGAACCAACCGCAAAATTAAGTTGGTGTTAATAGGAAAAATAAGTAAAATTTATTGAAAAAATTTGTTGTATGAATATTAATATATTATTTGTTGTTAAAATATAGATAATAATATACATATACTCGTAAATATATATTATTATTATTATCAAATTTAAAGTTTATAGGTCAATAGGAAGTTAAAAATTCTTAGGAACAAAATTTTGTTAAAAAAAGCTGAATTAGGCGGCTTTTTATTCCTTTGTTTTCGAATATTTTTTAAAAGAAAATATACTGTATTTGTCAATGAGATCTAAACAACGATACCCCAATTGATGGGGTAGGCAAAACAGTTTTTTTGCTTCCCCTTTAGCTGTATTCCCAGCCCTTAAGAACGTTTAAAAATAAGTTTTCACAATTTGTGTAGCTTTGGATCAACAAGATGCTTATACAAGGAAAATTTTAAGACTGTATAGTGCGTCTCATCCAAGTCATGCACGACGACGTGCCCTTCCCCTCCATAGCGAATCTCATACTATTCTATCCGCAATTGTACGGAATGGGTAGTGGAGGGACGCGCCTTCGTGGATGACACGCACTATAACTCCGACCGTTTGGCTGTAAAACCTGAGTGACAGACGACGGACGGACGGACATACGGTCTGACGCGTGAGTGACAGCAATAGGTTTCCGAACGGAATCCTAAAAATGCACCTTCATTATACGTTCAGGAATTATTGATGGTGTTTCTATTTGTAAATGTTCGTAGGAGTGCATTGATTAATATCTAACGTTATTTACCTTGAAATCTCAAGTCATCCATCACGCTCGTTGTAGGTTTTCCATTCATTTGAGGCATCATTTTACACCGCCCATGATACCCGTAGATACAATAAGTATCTGTTGCAAGTGGGATGTGTTCGTTATCGGATGTTGCAACGTTGCAATGAGTTGATTGCGAAATTAACGTGTCCTAATTCATGTGCAAGTATTTAACTTCTGTTTCTGACCATTATTATATTTATATTATTATTTATTATTAAATATACCTAGTACTTGATAATTATATCCCCTCGTAAGCCCGGGTTAGAATAGCACCATCACCTGTATTCCAGTACCTATGTGTCTGAATACTTGACTATGGAAGTTGGGTTGAAGTGTACACTCGATGAGATAATCGTGTTCCAAAAACTAACGTCAACGGGTGAACATCCGACGTGATTATTCCATAATCGTTAAAGTAAATACTTTATTTATTATGAATGAAAGATACCCTTATATGTATAACCGGTTACATGTATTTTTATGTATATTTTGGTGGAATAATGTCTAAATTACGAAATATTCATTCTGACATCTGTCAGTTTTTGGAACACAATTATCTCATCGAGTGTAGGCGATCTAGAAGTGCAAGAAATACTGAGCATTTGATTTCATCTGCTCTGCTTACTCCTTTTGGGGAAACAGGCGTGATTTTATGTATACGATATATGTATTTGTTTTAAGGTTCATGTAGATTGGGGATTGTACGAGGCTGAACTCCGAAGTAGGCAGGCTCAACGTCGGACTTCGGCGACCTATTTTAACTTCGGCCAGTGTTCGCTTTGTTATCTTTACTGTTGTGCATGTTTCCGTTTGTTTAAGAAACATTGGCTGTTGGTCTGATCGCACGTGCCTCTTTGGCTAAACTATGCCTGGAGCTCTGACTAATTGTGCGTTCAGTCTTAGTGATAAATCACGTTTTAATTGGACGTAAACCGCTGCCTTAACCTATTGATATACATATGTATACTTAATCTAATTACTACTATACGTTTTTTCTCTTAAACTGACTGTTTGACTGTCTGACTCCGTGTCATGGAATGATTAGATATGGGTCATGGGTCAGAAAATTTCTAGCGGTTTAGACATTTTCTGACCCATGACCCATGACCCATCTGATCATACCATGACACGGAGTCAGACTTTCAAGTACCTAATGAATGGACGCCCCCTGTTCAGTCAGTAGGTGGAAAAAAAAACAAATTTTTTGTACATAGTGGCTTAATTATGCTTACATTTTAATTTTTACTATTTCGTTATGACAGTTACCCATACCCATACAATGTATATGGGTCAGCATGCCATCAGAACCGGTACCATAAAAGGGGTATTGGATCGGGTATTTCATAAAATATTAATTCGGCAAGCATAGCAACGACTTGACCTACCACAACTTAAATAACGAGGTTACCCTAGCTATTAAGTGTTTTGAGAAACCGATCGACCTATTTAAAAGCCTTGATACATACAATCAAGTAGAAAAGCGTAACATTGTAGTAAGGTGAGGGCGGTTAAATATTTTTGAAATTTTCTCTATACCTTTCGACCAAATTGTAAACGGTAGGGTAACAATATGATTTTGTAGCCATTTGTTAAGGTTGCCACATCGCAAGATTCAAATGAATGATGTCCCTGATCGGAGGAAAAAGGATCGTAAATGGCACTCACATCTATCCATATTATAACAGTCCATTGACCGTGGAGTTGAGGACTAATTCTTAGATATTATACAGTAACGAAAGTACGTCATAAAACAAACGTATTTTACAGAGATGCGTAACACTTTAAATTTACACAATCCATAAGATTCGGAAAATTTGGAAATAATTTCCACGATCCTGCAATGTTATTTACATTCATGCGCTTGTTCATATGACGGTATATTATACAAGAAACAAGAAATGGCATATTTATTTATTACTTCTCAAGTAAGTAAGTTCTTTAAGTTCTGAGTTAAATGTTTCCCTGTTAGCTTCTAATTCTGTGTTTTTTTTGTCCTGCGCGTTAATGTTTTACCTTATTAGCCATGACGCACGACCTCGCTATAGGCTTAACTATGCCACATCATCAGCTACTTCGTTAAGTAAACTAACCTATATGGAATTATCGTTAATGTCTTCACGTATTATTCACTTGACAGCGTCTTATCATTGCTTAAGTACTTTTAGACTGATACTGGATAGATTTTGTGCGTCTAGTAGGTCGGTCTAATAATACCAATTTTAAATTATTATATTCCAATTTCCATGCTACCAGGTGGCCGTGGTCGTGTCGGAGATTTACCCTGGATTTTCCCCAGGCTATACTCTCCAAGCGTCCTATCGCTTTATTGGGCCCGGCCTGACTTTATAGCCACAGTCAGGTTTAAAAAAAAGACTAGAGAATATTTTGAAATGGTATTGACATTGTTACAAATAGAAATTGCAATGGTCTCAAACAAATGTGTCCATGCCAATAAGGATTGTCTCTCATCAAGGTTTGTCCACACCGAGCAATAAATGCCATCAGTGCAACATAAATTACTTGTGACGTTATCAGGGCAAGGGTACCACTTTGTCGCTTATGGATTCCGAGATATCACTGATTTTGTCAATCAACTCGAAAATAGCGAAAATTTGTTTCGATTAAAAATAGCTACTACACACTTAAAATAATACGGTGTATTGATAAAAAGTTAAACTTTTGAACTAAAAGTCGGAAAAAAACACGGCCAAAGTTTACCGACTAGGGTACCACATTGTCGCTCATAAGCTTGAAGTAAACTCATAAAACTTATTTGCTTTGAAAATGAGAATATAATTTAGAAAACATAATATGTAATAATTGCAGACGTAAAATCCATACTTTCAAGCTAATATTATAAATGGGAAAGTGTATGTGTGTGTTTGTTTGTTTGTCCGTCTTTCACGGCAAAACGGGGCGACGAATTGACGTGCTTTTTTAAGTGGAGATAGTTGAAGGGATAGAGAGTGACATAGGTTACTTTTTCTCTTTCTACCCCCCCCCCCCCCCCAAAAGGTGGGGGGGGGGGTGGAAGTTTGTATGGAGCATTTAACGCGAGCGAAGCCGCGGGCAAAAGCTAGTGCGTTATAAATTATCATAAAATAACAACATTAACTAGGTAGGTATTATTTGTTCACGTCACGCTTATCACCCACACTAACACGATGTACTAGTTTGTTAGGCACATGTTCTAAACCCTAAACTAAATTTTAATTAAAATTATGTATTTTGATTCGATATAAATCCATTTGCTTGACAGTTCGTAACTCAGCTGCCCGTTACGTTCACTTAGCTTTATGTGTTGTTACCCTTTTAAAAATAGTGGTGTAAATCATTTTCATAATGATGTTAAATGCATATGATTACTTGTGTTAGTAATAATTTTAATATAATAAGTCTTAATAATAATTTTGATCTCAATAAGTCATAAGGCGACAATGTGGTACCCTAAGGAATGTTAAACTAACAAACTTGATCTAAATTAGTAAAGCTGACGAAAAGACTGTTATTTTTTATAAAATAAGTTATGTTATTGATTGATAATAATATTTGTATTAGATATATGCACTTCTAGGGCGGACACTATGTTAAATAATGGAAGTGGAATTCTTATTTCTCTAAACTTATGAATAGCGACAATGTGGTACCCTAGATCACTTTTCATACAAAAATCATGTTAAAATTACTAAACTTTGAAGTCACTTTTTTGATAGAAAACTACATTACTTTTGTGTTTAATTACACTTGATCGTTAGTTTTATTCCTAAATTAATGTAAATTATGAGAATTAAACAGTACAATGTTCATTTTATATATTTTTTATATAAGTGTTGATTTTTTTTTGTTTCATTATTTAAAAAAATTATGCCTTGAGATATGGTTATTTCATTATTTTTATTATAAACCTTACCTACATCATATTCAGAAATCAACATAAGCCGGCTGAAAATCTGTCGATTTAGAGTTTTATAAAATATTTTATTTTTGATTTTGCCTCTTCACCCTACGTGCATTATTCTTGTATTATTTCTATAAAATGTAAAATGTTAGAGACAACATATGATTTGTCGAGTAATATAATGTATGTGAAACATTTTAAAACCACTATCTCCATAACTTCAACCTATAACTAGGTTTTTTAGGCTTCCGAACTTTAAACTCGAATATCTCAAAACAGTATAATGATATGTTGGAACTTCAAAAAATTATTAAAAATAAAATACTCAACATAGCGATCTCGTTCTTTTTGTATATGAAGGAGAATGTTCTCAGCTATAAGGAGGTACCAATAACTCAATACCGACAATATATTACCTTTGCCATGAAAATGTCACACTTAGTGAACGTTGGCTACATGCCGCCCTGAGTCGTCATGTGGTTCGATTTAGTTGTGCTTGTTGCACAAACTGAGCAGTGACCTAGGTTTATATTACACAAATCGTCTGCGTGCATTACTATTCGAATAGCGGATTTAATTAAAATCATCCACTCGAAAACTCGCAATAGATTAAGCAACGCTTATAAATATGAACTAAAAAAATGTTTTACGTCCGGAGCTAAAGAAGTTGAGGAATTGTATGAATGTAACGAGTTACCCGTAAATCTATTTCTATACGTACTTGATTACACGTTTCCGATTCTGTTTACACTTTGCCGGATTTACTGGGCGTGTAGAACATCTTTATAATATCGTTCAACATGTTAGAAGTTCAACAAACTTTCTACAAAAAGCACACATGCTGTACTTTAGTATGACTCTCATCTAGGGCTGCCATCTCGAATTTCGCCAAACCCGGATAAAGATTCAAAAAACCCGGACATTTTGCGTAAATCGCATTTTTTCCCCGGACGAGTCCGAAATTAATATTTAAAAAAAACAAGACCTTTAAATTCAATGAGGTGCTTCCTTACATGAAAAGTGTCCGGGTTTTCCCTGGACACTTCTTGACACCCCCCCCGGACGGCCCCCGGACGGCCTCCAAACTAGGACAAATCCGGGAAAACCCGGACGGATGGCAGCCCTACTCTCATCGCGAAGTCAAATGCGTCAGGATGTAATCAAAACGATACCGTCATAACATCGGCTTGATTGTCCGATAAACGACATTTTCATGATTCAATTTAGAACTTCTCGCGTGTAAGATACCGCGATACCTACCGTGTCAAGATGCTCGTTTTCAACAAGTTTTAAATGTTAAGATGATAATAACCACGCTGATTAGGAAGATGCTGACATCCCTGAGGATCCGTCACGCTCTTAATGGTTGCAATTCTGTATTTCACCATGTTTACCTTTAAAGATATCCAAGTACCAATAAAAATGGTTAAGCTGACTGGTACAATCCGCCTTGGGTCGTAAACCTTGTTTATTTTACTTACGTTTTCGGTATATTCTTTTTAAATGAAAGAGCATCTGGATTTGGCATGTATCTTTTTTACGTGTCTCAAAAAAAATTTTCAGTGTAATTTCAGTCCCTTGTTTATTAAAATATCACCCTTTTATTTTACATGCTAGTGATAGCATGTCTATTGATCAGTCATTTACCGATACAGTTTTCTTGAAACCCATGATTCATCCTCATTCCTCAAACAGAGTTTATTATCACTATTATTAAGGCGCTACACTGAGAAATTTAGATATGTACTTTGAAACGCTGTTCTGCCCAGACGAGGAAACAATAGGGACTGATTTTCAGATATATAATTCTTGACTATATGATTGTGGTACAGACAATAGCCGAAACATGATTTCTTAAAATTTTCTCGATACAAAATGAATCCAAAGTTGAGTCTATATTTTCTTTTTTTTACTCAGCCTACTAAAACAACACATTAATATTAAGACACGATTAAGTTAATATGATGGTATTTTACCTCATCTAGGTACTGACAAGAGGAAATTTAATTTATCTGCACACAGTCAGATATTTATCGAGATTTGTCTAAAAAGCCATTCTCGGAGAGGGTTCCATCCCGTTTTGTCGTGAGCGAAAAACAGAGTGCATCTCTTTCAATCGATATATCGCCTTAAACTGCTAGTTGCGTGCAACTCATTTTGAATACATACATTATCGATCATCTATGTGAAAATATCTACCGTGTAATGTAATTCAATGCTCGCTTTGTCGCCGCTGTCTATTAGATTTTCATTGTCGCTTTCTTCTCGATCTCGCTTCATAATGTATAAGATCTTGTACTTGTATCGCTATCATAACTTATCTAAAGCAGATAGGTTGGGATCGAGCAACAGCATGTGAAACTACCAAAAATTATAGGTACTAAATTAACCATATATAATATTTTAAAACATAGATTTATTTCTTTTAATGATTTTAGTTTTGAAATCAGTGATTTGAAATATATACCATTATATCGACAGGTGTGTTATGTTTATGACGAATTCTATATTTGAATATAACATTAGTAAGTTATAAATATACTAAATAAGGTCTCTTAAATACAGTTCTGTTGAGGCCTTCCCCCCCAATTTTACCTACAACAGTAATATATTAATGTCGGGCCCAATATTTAAAATTTGTCCTCTTTTTCAGAAAAAAGTATGAATCTCTGAATACTTTACAGTTAATACTAACTACTTAATGGCTATTGCCATCTAGCGGCCAGTTCTGTTTACGAGCACTTCGCCTGTGAGCTCATTGCATGCATGCTTAGTAGCATACCTTACGTGGCATACCGATTGTAATTAAAGTATGTTGCACGCTTCGAGTCTCTGCTGCGATAATAAGTGCAACACCAACTAGATGGCGTTTGCGTTAGTAACGCATGCGTTTGACGCATAAAACAACCGAGCGCCTTAATTAACTAGTTTTTCTCAAGTTTTTTTTTTTCGAATTATAAACTTGGTAATTGCAAATAATAAGCTTAAATAGTGGAAATATGAACATACTTAGTACAAATAAACTGAATAGTTGAATACAAAAGAAAGATATCCCCATCAGACCCTGTGGAATGAATAAGTTTTTTTTGGGAATTTTTTGTTAACCATATCTGTATGGCTTATGGCAATCAGAATAAAATTGTATTCTAACATTAGCAATTGATGCAGTAACAGGAATACAGATTTTTAGGTACTTATAATTTAATACCTTGTTTGAAAAAAAATATACTTAGATCCTTTCCTCATACATAAATCAAAGATCATCCATCATCTTCAGCATATCCACATATGTTCAGTCGAGGTCATTAATATGTATACACTTTTTTACCTAATCGAATGCGTTTGCTCACAAATTGTAGGCGACCGCATTCGATTAGGTAAAAAAGTGTATACATATTAATGCCCTCGACTGTCCCACTGCTGCTTTAGGTTATAAATTTGGTTACAAATTTTAAAATGTTGAGGCGAATGAAACATATCTCGACGAGTATAAGAAATTTAAATGCATTGCAAGTCTTAGCATCTGTACGAATTTAGATGTTGGTGGGAAAGTTTCCATATTGGCATTCAACAAGCGTAATGCTCGAGGCGCAGTTGCACCGTAGCAGGGGCCTTAATACTGAACATAGAAGATCCTATGTACGCAGAGCTTTTAGTCGTACACTGACGAATTTAATGCAGGAGGGAGTAAGTAAGGGTTGAGGGCTTTGGGTTTAGGGTGCAACTGCGCCTGCGCGAGGCGGTCGATCGCCGCTCGACCAGCCAGTCGGCACACGCGGCCAGCACGTGCTTCCCGCATTAAGGAATAGGCAAGTTAAAATACCTCCCCATTCATGATTCAGCTGGCTGCCTCCGATCATTACGTTGCACTAGTGGCATGGCGTCTAGTCTAACGCGAGACTATAGTTGAAATGAGCTGCGATCGCCTGCTTTTTGACGAATGTTGACATCCTATCTGAATCTGATTCCTAGACGCCACGCCATTTACAAGCACTCATGGATCATCCGCATGTTTTGGGGTTTTACGTAATATGTGACAGCATAAATCAATCTCATTATCATTGAGTTTTTTAAACCTCGTATGAACAGTAACAATCATTATTTTCTGTTATTTACATTCGACGTCTCATGTCGTGTATATTAATTGAGCTTTATAAAACTCAGCGTTAGGCGTCGTGTAGACTTATTAGCAAGATTATGTAATTTGCTTTATTTTAATTAGAAATCTTGTAGAAGTTTAAAAATAGATATGGTTGTTTTAAGTTGGATGGAATAGCCGTTATGTTCTTTAGTTGAATAGGAATGTTAACAACTTAGAGTTTACTTGAATTTGAGAAAATACTGATTAAAGTACTATAGCGTAGAAAAATAGAAATAACACATACAGTATACGGGAAGAATAAACTTAATCAATTTCATCGTCGCAACACAGTTATTGTTAAACGTTAGAAATGTAATCTTATCTACACCATTCAGTATTCAAACCATCTGCATCTGTACCGATTGCATATCGAAGGTATCAAGGTTTGAATTTGTTCAGTGATATCATGTCTTTTTTTTGTTAGTCTATAAATAAATATAAATAGAAACTGAATGGTGTTTATCAATATACTGACGCACACCCTACGTGGTTATGGTGATCTAGGATCTAAAACTAAACAACATTTCAATTAAACATACGCGAACAAATTATACTATCCTCTTTAAGCCTAATGTTCTGTACTGTGTTATTTATGAGGTGTGTAACAAAGAGTAATTGTATTGTATACTCGAAATGTCAGTCTTGAAGATTGAGAGACAATTTTTTAGCATTTTGTGCTGGTTAAGTATAATCCGTCTAAATACCGTTGTATTAGACTCCTGCCCGTGAGTACTATTGTCCGACCTTAAAAATACTTCCGCTGGTCCCCTAGTCGACGAGCGTCTTGGGCCAGTTCGATGAACTAGACACATCCGTT
Source organism: Cenopis cana (assembly GCA_951800055.1). Classification (NCBI taxonomy): domain Eukaryota; kingdom Metazoa; phylum Arthropoda; class Insecta; order Lepidoptera; family Tortricidae; genus Cenopis; species Cenopis cana. Next base: position 6,885,885 of record OX637476.1, on the reverse strand, counting down.
CTCCATTGAATATTAACTTACACCCAATATCGCACCATTCTTATACAGTCACATGCGCCTATGTACTCTTTAATACGTCGTTGTTTACCCTGGCGTATGCAATATGACAATCATATCCATTACGGAAGAACTTCTGTGTGCCTATGTAGGTTCACAAACAATTTCACTGGTATGATGGTCATTAACATTCCGCAATATCTTCGGCATAGTTTTAAATGGCTTTGGTGATTTATCGAAATTGCTATTTACTTACAGTATTTACGTAAATATTATCCACTTTTTTAGGAAAATAGTCTTATGAACCCAATGTTATTAGTCAGACCTCTTCTGTTTTAAACTACAGGAAATGTTATTCATATTAAAAGATTCAAATTTGTTGTTAGGTATCCAAAATGAGTATATAAGGGTCCTTATCAGGTAAAACGCTCATCCAACAAGACTATTTTCTGTGTGAATTGACACGTCTCTTGACATTTTTTCTTCGTTACTAAGATAGTTAATCTAGTACAGGACTATTGCAGCCTAGTATGATAAGTTTTTCATGTACTTTTTTGATTTTACGATATGAAATAATGTTTTAACTATCACTCTAAAATCTCTAAATCGACAAATTTCAAGCTGAAAGCAGTATTTTCCTCTCTCCATCCTACTACACACAATTAAAGCAAAAATACGTATACTACCGTCCGTTCGCTACTATCCAAAATTTTAATAAAAGCACCTCCAATCAATAGGCAATCCTTTAATCATTTCATTGGAATTCTAAAATTTGTAAGGCCTCTTAAGGAAGTCCATTTTTAAATAGCTGTCACCCAAGATGATGTCCTTGATCATTTGAACACGCCAGATTCCACATCTCCGCGTATTTTTATAGCAAAAATAAGCTTGCTAATCCTTATATGGATTGCGATTATTTGGCTACTGAATGCGCCAGGAATTTGTGGGTTGACCTTGACGGGGCGGCATTGCATTTTCAACCCTCGACAGGGGTTTCGTGTAGCAAGAATCCTGGGCGGAGGTGGTTTAGGGTCGCGAGTGCCGGCCGGCGACGGCGTCAGCGCGGGGCGCCGAGCCCCCGCCCGCGCGCCGCTGCACCGCTTGAGCTGTCAAACCGCCTCCGACGGGCACTCGGCTCGTACGCTCCTACTTCAATCGCTCCAAATCTCTAGTGTCGTAGTGCTCACACAGTGACTCAGTGCGTGTTTTCGATTTGTAACACTCGCATGACGGAATACATGTTAAGGAGATGAACGGCACCACGACGACGGTGAATGGTGGCGCTGTCAATGGTACTAATGGAACTCTAAATGGGATTGGAGCCGCACCGCGTACTGCCACTCTTGGCACCCCAAGTAGCTACGCGTACACGTCGAGTGGATCGCTCTTAGGCAGAGGCGGTTCCGCGAGACCTGTGCCGCCTCCGACTCTTCCCAAGTACAGTGGGTCCTTCAGTGCTGGCAGCACTACAGGGCTCCGGGAGAGGGACAGAGAAGGCACAGGTGGATCCCACCGTTTGGCTAGCCTGGAACGACTGGCCCTGAGACAGCGTATAATCGAACAAAATGCGAACAATCAGGTGGCGGCCGGCTTATCTCTCAACAATAATGCACCGAACGGGCCCACCTCTGCCACCGTCACCCTTACCGATACGGCCACGGTGAGTCCCCTTGCCGTATTAAATTTTGTGCACCCTTAGTGTTCTCCCCAATAATAGCTCACCCCGAAAAAGGGAGACATCGTTATTTTAACGCCGGCAACCCTCTTGTACATACGAATCCTAATCTACACCTTTGGTCATGTTACAAAACACACTTCTACTCTGATTCACTGAATGTGAACTTTTCAGTATCTTATCTCATTTAATATATCACAGCTTTTGAAAAGACTCATCATTTTTACTCATAGGTATTCGTAACAAGATTGTATAATTAAACAGTTAAAGGATGTTTTGTTTACGCACTCAGAAGAATATAATGGTTTGTGTTTACATTCAATCGATACGCTCTGCCCGTGTCAGGTGTTGTATTGCATAACTCATGATGTTGTAAGTAGTTAGTCCTTTATTACATTGATATGGTAGCATTTCAGACGACTTCTGTGGTCAGCTGCATAATAATACATTTGTACTTTATCTGTATCAAAGTGATTATTATTCTGCTATAGATACTCAATTTAACTGTTCTGTATACGTATGTCAATTGTAACTGTTCTGTATAGTCGGCAATATAGAATAGAATAGAATATTTATTTAAAATTCTTATAACTAACGTTTACATTGTGCTTACTTCATATACATTAGATAAATTGTTGCATGTGCCTAAACTAGGATTATTCCTGTATCTTAGGCAAATATAGAACTAATTACTTATACATAAGAATATATTACTTATATATATATTCAGTAGCTCCTAAAATTTTCAAGTCTATATCTTGTCTCGAAACGTGATAATAGATACCTACTTTACATGCATCATCATATTCATCATCTCTTAGCGTTGCTCCAGTATAGTTGCATCTTGAAGGATGCCCGGTTTCCGCTACCTAATCCCTAGATTTGATCCGCTACCTAATCCATAGCAACTGTCATCTGACCTTCCAACCCAAGGGGAAACTTTTATTGAGATTGGGCTTGTCAAATAAGTCAACTTTACATAAATAAGGATATAAAAACCTTTTGTTCAACTAATTTTGTAATCGAATTCGAAACAAAATTGGTAAATCTTTCAAGTTACTTTTTATCTCGAGCATGTCGTGACTGCGATGCAGAAGGCTCACAAAGGCATTTCAATTTACTTTTTCTTTTTGCTTAGTGTTTTATTCTCCCGGTAAGGACATGGCTGGCATCCCACCATATTCCCACGCAGTTTCTTCATGTGATAGGACTGGTCCGGGGCTGAGAGAACGGGTGACTGACCCCAACTCTACAGGGTTAAAAATAACTTCTTGCAGCGGCAGCCATGCCGTTCGCATATGTCGAATTCACTAAACAGTCATTACTGTTTCACGGTCGCCCCCTGACCTGAAAATCGGGAACAATGCAGTTATTGAAGCCGTCAACTTGTGTTGTGACGTGTATTATCTCAACACACATAAAAAGATGTCTACAAAGTATCCTTTATGAATAACAAATACAAGAGAAACGTTATTGTCGCGTATATTGATAACGGTAATAATAAATTCAGGGCTATCTGTAGCAAAAATGTTGATTATGCCCCAAATTATATCGACTATGATCGATGAACTTTGCTAAGTTCTACTAGAAATTAATGCTTGGTCCCTAGTTAACAAATCAAATGAATCGAAACTCGCATTAGTATTGTCTATCTTAATATAATATTCCTTCTACTCTTCTTATCAGCAGTGTTATCTCATTGGGATGTGTCGAAGAACTTGCACCGATAAGAAGCTACTCCTAATAATAGGGCATGACTGTTGTTCATTTGTGCAGCGGCGCGACGGTACAAGGAATTTAGCCATTCCAATACAATGACTTCTTCGGAAAACGGATTTGGTTTAAGTTTTAAAATTCACCAACCGGCGATAACGTTGGGGCACGTTCTCTTCTTGCATTGTTTCGTTCAATGCCACAAAAAGCTAACCACATTGGAGAACACTCAATTATAGACTTTCTTATAAAACCGTTAAGAGTCCGTTTAAAGTGATCGTTGACGGGGATTTATTACTTTATAGATCCTTTAAGCTTTTGTGTCTGGTGGGCATGAGTGTGACGGGGCTGGGATCCTTTTGCCTGTATACGTAGCTATAGCCATAATTAACTAGTACCTGAATGAAGGAGTTCGATCCACACAGTGCGTGTTTGCTTTCAGATAGGTACGTTCAACTTCCTATTTAACGTTTGAATAGTTAATTGTACTGCCGGTAGTTTCACCTATTTATAATGATATTGTAGGTCATTTACTGGTTTTAGTAGCATTTTGATAATGGACTCGCTGTTTATAATTTATAAAGCCATATTTTATTAGATCTGAAGTCGAATGTTTTCTTAACCATAAATACTGTAATAGTTTTGACACAATAACAACTTGACCCTTTTTCGTTGAAGTCTGGTAAGGATAACACTTTTTGTAGCCATAAAAAACAGGTTTAGCAAGTCACTTGATTATAGTCCTTATTATTCTGGCCTAAAGTAACGTGTGCAAGTTAAAATAGACAGGTGGTTTATTTATCGTTTTCGCCCCGTGTGGGGCGAGCCGGCGCAGGGCACGCTTGCCCGCAGCCGGCAGCCGGTATCGCCAGTAACTTAACCTCCAAACTGACAGACGTGAATGTGCCTCGTATTACTACAGTTTGTTTTAAAATCGTGCCAACGCTCCAGTGCATCGTGAATCCTAGTTAAGTTTCTATAGTTTAATACGTAACAACAAGTGAGAGCATTATTCCATGTTGGGATGCTTCCAAAGAATTAGCAGTTGCGAAGTGAATGTTTTGCCATGCTCAACAAGTTTCAGTGACGCTTGAGAAACGTCTGAAGTTTGTGTGATTACCTTCTTTAAGAATTGCTTGGTATTATTTTGGTTTTCGTTTAGTTGAATGTGAGGGGAATGGCAAATCGAGGTTTGAGCAATGGCTCCGGCCAACAGACAAAGCTTAGTAGGTGCGTCAGTAGTGTTGGTGATTGTGGAGCTGATAAGGCAAAAGTTGGATGGACGAGCCCGCGAGATATATGGAGGAACTTGTCTCTGCGCAGGAAGGCTGAGGTAGATATTCTAGATTTATCTTTAATATTACTAGGAGTGTAATTGGGACTAGTTTTAACTAAATGTTGACAAGGCTGCGAGCAAAGATCCTTACGAAAAAACTCGTTATAGTTTAACGTTTCCGAGAAGTGATCGGGACATTTTTTATCATTCAACATGGAGCCCTAACAGCCGCTGTTTTAAGAGTCTCCGTCTCATTTCGAATAAATATCGACAGGCATAAATTTACGTCTTGAAACATGAGTCGATGTTCAAAGGCGACTTGGGGACCTACAGAGAGGGCTAATATTCACAATGTTTATATGCACCGATCCAGTGCGTCTGAACTCTCATTGCACGTATCTGTTATGGATCTCTGGTTCAAGACAAAACTAGACCAAAGTTGTGAATTGAGTGGGAATAGGTTATAAATAGCAGGCTTTATATTATAAGCGGTATTCACCACAAACAGCGACGACAGCGGCCAGACTGTTATTGATTTAACACTGTTTGCTGTCAAAGCAGCGATGTATCAATATCAACTAACTGGTCAGTTAAACCAAACCCTGCTTCAAGTTGTGGATAACATTTGTCACTACTATCTAACTACTATCATTATTTCGCTATTGATTAGCCGAGAGTTTGGGCAAGTTGAAGTCTTCCATTTCAAACTTCAATCTGATTAAAATTTGTGGACAGATAATTGTAGTTATGTCATTTACAAGTTTGACGACCGCTTTAGCCTAGTTGCTTGTGACCCTGCCTACGAAGCTGGAGGCACGAATATTTGTTCCTGAGTTTTGTATGTTTTCTATGTATTTAAGTATATATTTATCTATATAAGTATGTATACGAGTATCGTCGCCTATTACCTACCAACAAGTTTTAAGTTTTGCTTATGCTTAGTTTGGGACTAGATTGATTTCTGTAAGATTGTCCACAAATATTTATTTATTATTAATTTAATATTCGAACCGCTTTCCATCAACTTTGTGTATGACTATCAACACTTGGTTTTCTTAATGATAGGCTATGGGTCGTTGACTCTTCTGCTATTTAGTGTTCATGTGTCGCCTTAGATCGTATTATCGGCACAACGTCTCACGCGCATGCCTATAGACATGACTCGATAAGCATAGCTTATTGTTTATACTTGCACAACTACGAAGATCGTGTGAATCGGGGCGGTATTGCTCGCTTTCTACCACTTATGTAAATCTATAATAACCTGGTTTCTAAATAAATCATTTTCGTGTCTTTTACACAATCGTGCATGAAGCCCAGATATGCAGTCACAGTAGTCCTTTGGTCGGTGTCCGCTTCATTGGATTGGATCAGTAACTTCGCGCCCCGCGGTAAATGCGCCTTTTGATCATTGTGCATAGTAGTTTCCAAGCCTAATTGCATTACGTGTTAGGTTTAGTCTAATTCGAGCAATTATCCGCATGACACTGTAATAAAATGCTGGAATTTACGGCCAATTTCCTCATTTGGCCTAATATGTACTTAATTAATTTTACGTTTCGTTAGCTACGTAATACTTTCACATAATTTGGAAAGTAAATTCATCAGTTCAAATTCATCTTCTATCACCATTTTTATTACCACTATAATTTACATACGATTACAAACAAATGCAGAAATAATCACTTTGACTAACTTTATATTTATGCACGTATACGAATATACTCGTAAGTATTTAGACAACTATCTTCATATGAGCTATTAAAAACCAAAGAAACAAAATAGTTCCAGCTACATTTATTATGTCATCGCTTCCCATGCCTATATTCAGGATCGGGACACGTGTGAATCTTCGTTAAGCCATGAATGTCATGATATTTTTAAAATAGTTTCCAACTAAATATACTCGCGGGATCCATAGACTTGTCTCCATTAACGGCAATGCACGTAGAGTTTCGTCTATTTCAGGTTATTGTAATAGATTAATTAATAAGCACGCCGTTATAGATTTAAGTAGTGTGAGTAGGTGTAAATCATGCATGGCTCATACGCTTGTTAAAGGAGCTAGCCTCATGAATATATCCGAATGTTGCAATGTCGCGCTCACTTAATTGGTGTGAATTGTCCTTTAACGCAATTAATTGTAATTTAACCTCAGTTTTATAAGAGTTCAGGGTTAGTGCAAGAGTTAATGAGACCGAAATTACACAACTTCGTAATAGCCGCTATGACCCGGGTCCATCCGTGGCTGATAGTAATAGTAACACTAGTAACGTTGCAGAGTTTGCATCGACTCTAGAGTACACTTAAATGTCTGTTAAGTCGATTTATTAGAACAAATGTTAATGTAACTGAGAATCAGGATATCACATAAGGTATTTAGCTAGTTATTAATCTCGGTTTGTTTTTGGAAAATAATCTATTCGTGTATATTTTCGTGATTAAACTGTTCCGTTTACTTAGTTAAACTAATGATATTTAAGGAAATGAGTTTTGGGGGATCAAGGAAACTATTTTATCAGTATAAATATTCTAGCGATACATCATGCTTAATTTTTTCAGATATAGCTTTGGTTCTCAATTATTCCATCACTAATCCTTATTTTATTTTTCTCTTTACAATGATTACACCTATTTAACACACTCTCTACATCGCATTTTAAAGCTTTTTGTTACTGAATATTTAAAACCGATCAATCGAGTGTAATAAATCTTGTCGTCCACTAAAAAGAGTATGTTAAATCTATTATGTGCAACGTTGTGAAATTAATCGTTATTAAAGTTATATCGGGCCGGCGTTCGTTGACCGAGTCGTAAATATTGCACTAATGACCGTGAATGCACCCCGTTCCATAACCGACTACGGCTATTATACGGCTTCCTTGATAAATCTCAACTAATTTCTTGCGTTTGCATTTGCTATAAAGCGCGGTTTAGACCAACAAGAACTTGCGTGCAATCCTCAGTGAATTATCATTACTAATTTATTGTGATAATTTGATGGTTTTCTATCCATATAACCTCACAATCCTATTCTCACCATTTCTATTTTACTACCATTTCGGTTCATATATTCAACGGACGATTTACTCGTACAGATGTGATAGCAAAAAATTGTATCGATTTCTTGTAGACCGCGTAATTTAGCTAAGAAGTGTGACGGTGGTCGTTGAGTCACGGATGTTCCACTTAGTTTGTCTGATCTAGTTAGACATTCACGTCGAGTCGAGAGAGCAATGTGAACCAAATGCTTTTATTATAATCACATTTGAGACTCACTCTTTGCGTTCACTATTCGATAGCGAAATAAGGAATTGATAAGTTTTTGTTAGATAAATAATATTAACTTATTGAACACAGGCAGTGATATTCCATTTTAAGTCAATAGACATGAATTCGTAAATTAGCAATTTATGTCAGTTAATTTCGATTTCATACATAATTCATTTATTTACAAGAAATTATGTGCAAGAACACATCAATAAGTTAAATATTTTTAAGCTAATTTAAATCTAAATCATTCCCTTGAATATAATATGGGAGTTAAAAACATAAAAAATGCTCGCGAGGTCTATGTACAGCTCATAGAGCCAACAGTAATGGAACTGTCTCAATACATAATCCATTTCCCCTGTAATTTAATTGTATTGATTCATAATGATTAATTACTAGTATGTATTACTAGTATGTATATGTTACTAGTATGTATGTGTGTATGTAAAATACAGTAGTTGTCTTACTACTTTACACATACTACCTACCTACCTCTAATATGTACGAATGATCCGAGTAGGATGAAATTGTAATTACTATTTTATATGCTAGTTACGTTCTTACATGTCCACGTCCTGTTAGCCCACGCGCGTGAAGATCTAAACACCCACATGCTGGTGTATTAGAATCTGAATTTTGCCTTACACTACTATAAGAAAGCTATTTCTATAAAACGGTTACTAATATAATGCATTTAGTGATACCGTTGCGGACGAATACGTCATAGGTAATTGAGAAACTGGTTTTCTACACCGTCATAATATTAGGTCTAGCTAATATTTCATGTAGTAATATTGTATGTACATTAAAATAAGGCCAGTCGTCGCAGACAGGCTAAAACTTTGCTTAGGTAACAACGGCGTTAATCATATAATTATATATGTAGGAGGGATGGGGTGGTAGTAAAAAAGCCCACTTCAAAGTCATAATTATTGAAGATCTTTTTTCAGTGCATATATACACACATTCTTTCTTCAAGTGTTAAGGATAGGTAAGCCGTTGATAACTTTAAGAGAGGCACAGCAGATTTTCATCTTTCTTTTATACATGGAGCAGCCCAACGGGGGCACTACAGTTAGCATCAAAAGTAGCTTGGCATATGAAAGAGCTCATAACTTCCTATTCGCTTGTAATAAAGCTGATGCTACTTTTGAAGCTGACTGTACCTTCACCTTACAAAACATCGCTGCCTTAAATAACATCACTACTCACTCTTTAGGCAACACGTATGTGGTGTTGTGTTTCTATTACTGGGTACGGTCACTTGAGCTTCCAAGCACGCGCTGTGTTGAGAGGAGAGTGAGGATCTGCAATTTCTCCCTCCTGCCAACACAACGGATCTTGATTGACACCGTTGTATAAAAAAAAATCGACGTTTAAATACGCATCACCTATGTTATATCAGTTCAGAAGTTTCTTAGTAGGCAAGAAATGATGCTAATCATAGTGGAGATATGATTGCAAAGAACAATATGTGAGAATTATGAAAAAAGCGCAGGTTACGATGGTATAGAGTGAAAGTAAAGTTAAATGAACTGACGACCCAAATTATGGCTACCGTCTTTGGATATGCAGTGAAATCGATGCAACGAAACCAGTTTTATGCACTTTTTGCACAGGTTAACGAGTTATTGTTATATGAGCCTAGTACGGGAATTAGTTGAGCAGTCTATGGTTTCTTTTGTATAATACTTTTATCTCACGAGCGCGGGTTGGCCATTGTTGTAGTTGTTACACATACGAACACATAGACAACGTGACCTCATAGCTCCTACGTTGACGCAGACATAGACAATGTGCATGTATATAGTTCAACAGACAACCATGGCTCACCCGTGCTTGTGAGATAAAAGTAAAGTACTCTATTTTTGTGGACTATTTGTTTTGTTTTTTGCATATATCCAGTTACAAGGGTGTTCTAGTTTTATCTATTGCAAGATTCCGATTTGGCTTACTCAATCTAGCGGTTTTTAAATTAAATAGTTTATTATACCAGTATAATTAGATAGTTTATTATAACCTAGCGGTTAAATAAACGATAACGACTATCATGATTAAGCCAGTATATTATAAACCTCTTAAGTACTTTCTAGTAATACGCTACTAAATTAACAAACATAATGCTTTAAACGTAAACGTAACCGCTTACGAGATAGCTTAAGCGGATTAAAAAGCAAGACTTCACTCATTTAATCCCTAGTCAATCGATTTGAAACCTCGACTCAGTTCAATTTAAAATTTATCTATAGATTTCATTATTTGAATGCATTTCTCCATGGCATGAACGTTATAATATATTTCTAACTATACTTACTGCGAATCAATTGCACGTGCATCTATTGTTGACTTCCCTCAGAATGCCGTGTTTTGGAAACATTATGGTTCAGGATGTTAGGGTAGGATATTTTCAAAGCGGATATGAACTACTTGGGCCAATCATTTTATATTTAAAACGTTAACTTGTTTATTTATAGCATAATCATGCATTTTGCAATATTGACTTGATTTTTTTTCGATTTCCAGTTCCACCCTTTGATAAGTTGAAGTAAATAAATGCTATATGAATTCCTCTTTATTATGAATACTTAATGTAGTTTTATCTTGCCCGTGTAATCTTCTCTTTTCTTGGTTAGAAATGTCTCATTAACCGGACAGTGAGTCAGAGAGTGGAGTCACCGCTCACAGATCCCGTTGCAATCTCGTGGCGCCAACTAAGATTGCAATTCCTTTCCGCGCACATTTTTTTCGGTGCACGTTTTCTAGGACTTGTATTTTCTTCTTTCTTTTTCGTTGAACAAGTCTTCCTGGGTCGGTTGGGATTGATTGCACCTTGTTTTAAATGTATACCTACGTAGGTAATATATCACGCAGCTTATCAGATACCTAATAAATAATGAATTATAGATTTGATACTTACAATCGATCAGTTTGTTGGGCGTGTTGTATCAACAAATTAGTAATTTTAAGGTTAAAGTTAAAAGTATCAGGGCGTTTAGAGGACAATGAGTCTTTGTCGTGAGGCCGGGACCGAAGCCAATCACTCGTGTAATTACAGCCGCTGCCGCTCTCGTCGCCCGCTAAGCACTGAAAAGGGGCCGGGTACCTCTGTTTACTCTCTTATTGAGCAATTACATTACTTGTGTACTTTCACTCAAAAATATTATAATTCTATTCAATTCAATGCCAATCGCGGTTTTAATATGCAACGCTTCAGTTTAAAGGCTTAACAATAACCTATGTCGATTAGTCACCTGTGTGCGTTCGCGATAGTAGTCCATTAAGCGATGACTCCGCGTTGTGCAAACATATTGTAAAACTTCAGTAATTGAAGTATGCGTGGACCGCTAAGGTTGTAAGCGATTCTCAGTTTCCTCAACTCCTGTAATCCGTCCAGTTGTTTCAATATTTTCCTCCTCAGGCGTGGCGTCATTTTGTATTTACAAAGTGTTATTCTGCCATGTCTACAGCCATGCAGTGGCTTGTTTTAACAGTGGTGCTTGATTTTTCGTGCAAAGTGTTCAGTAGCAAATAATCATGTTCAACAGTTTGAAAAGGCTCAGTTTAAAAAGGCACAAACACAAGGATAAGCCTACCATTAACGTGTTAACTGTAGTGAACGTCGATCATGATGTAAGTACATATGTATACATATTTACCCCCTTATTCATAAACGTTCATCAATCCTATTTCAATGTTTGTCTTTATCTGTCACTTTGACATTAGTGTATCTGGATCTGGGAAAGGGACAATACATATTTTAGTTAGCAGAGGTTTGTTAAGTTTTATGAATAAGGAGGTTAGACTAATTATAGGAAGGCAACATATGTTTTATTGGCTTATGTACAGTCGACGCCATAAATACATTTACACTTTGGCACCTTACTTATTACCAAGCAATAAGGTGCAAAAGTGTAAATGTATCTATGGCGTCGACTGTACCTTAATAGGGTTTTTTTGAGATGTTACCTCTAAGCAGTGGGTTAACATCAATGATTAGCCAATTTAAATACGTCGTTTATCAGGACTAATAAACATTCGATGCAATTTCCTGTTTTTATTGACTTAATAGTACCGCGCTGGACCCGCTTCGTGTCTAGACTAATAAATACCACTTTATCACACGAGTCGTTATCTACTCCTTTAAATGATTTCTATGCTAGTAGGTAGTGTCATTTTAGTTGATTGGGGAATTTCCTGTCAGTATGCAATTTTCTCGAGTTCATGGAGAGATTGAAACTGGGTCGGCTTGTTTGTTTGCCTAGCACACGTGGGTGATTCAGTCTCGTTATGGTCACAAATCATAAGTTACTTACCTAGTCGAGAACTTTACTATTATTTACTATGCCAGTAATGATAAATTGTTTCAAACCATTCGGAAATCAGAATGAATGGTTACAATGTTCGTTGGGAAATTAACTTAGTTGTTAAGAGCAAACTAAAAGACGGCCGGTTCAAAGCTAAATGTGGCGCAATGTAACTGATAATGATAATAGTGACATAAGGCCTTCCAGGTCAGTGTCCATCTGTGAGTTTATTTTTTATACTATACTGTAACATTGGACTTTATAAGGTGGAATGATTCAATGGTAATGACTAATCGTTCTTTGTTTTTGCATGAAAGGCATTGCTACTTGATATATATTAGAATGGCATGTCAGGTCGTCGCCTTTGCCAAATTCCACCAGTGTTCCAAAAAAGAAACGGATTTATGCATAGTTGCATTCAGTTACAGTACATGTCAGACTTTTATTAAGGTAATTATGAGTTCAAATCGTAGACTAAGTTTAATTCCAATCGTTTTTATGGGTTGCTTGATGTTTGAATGGGCCTGAGAAATCTCCATCGGCAATCTCGTTATAGTCCTCGGCGGCATAAATTATCATTTTGACAGAGAGAACGGGGTGTGGTGTGCCGGGCTAGTTAGGTACTTTAATGCCGTTTTTATACGTTGAGACATTCGCGGCTTTATAAAAAAGAGCTTACCGGCTCAAGGTTTCGTATATAACATTATAATATAATATGTTTTATTCTTACAGCAAAGAGCAGGTAACCTACATTGAAAACGATAAATACAATGTCACCCATTGAATCATATTTATGTAGTTTATAAATTATATTAAAATTGGTCGGATTATTCAGGTATAATATGAACAGTACTCTAAGTCATTGTTATGGCCTACGTACGTAAACAGCGGTTGTATCGCCGTTCGTTAATGCAGAATTGTGCATTGAATGCTTATGCATCGCGCAGACCAGTACCCCTTACCATGAGTTTGCAATGTCTGCATTACCGCACTCTCTAGCGACTGCGTAAACGATTTAGTATGGACAAAAGTACAGCGCCTTTGGCGGTTACGCAATAGAACTAAAAATCGCCATACTAAATCGTTTACGCAGTCGCTAGCGAGTACGGTAATGCCAATGCCAACATTGCAAACTCATGGTACGGGTACAGTACGATATGTTCCGCCTAACTCACCGCTTTCGTTCTTCGCACCTAGTTATTGCCACTTGTGGTCCCACTCTAGTGGTTTACGTTTCCCTAACAACGTTGCGTGTCCGACTTGGTTTGCTCAGCTATTATTTATCCCTGATGGTAAACATTTATTTGGTGATGCTTTTTGTAAGAAATTTTAAGTACATTACCTTCAAAACCACTTACTTAAGACGAGTTTGGTAATCACTTCGTATTTATTTTTCACGTCAGGCTAATTCTAACATTGAGGACTTGTTATTTCACAACTACAAACAGGAATTGTTATTTCTACATGAAAGAACATACTCTGATAAGGTAAATGTATCGTAAATACCCGATGTAGAATCCGTAGATAACTAACAAGTTGGATCCTCCACGAGGAATATGGCCATTCGATAAAGTAATTTTTTTCCTCCGCTTAGGTATATCACGCTAACGCCCAATATCAGTATTTATGAGGACATCTTTATGTTAATGTTTTATCCATTTATCATGTTGCCTACATAAATCCATTGCGGATGAGTAAGATTCATAAACAGCGTCTTTCCAGTTATTTTTTATGCAACTTTTTTATGTTAAGTATCTATCTATGAACCTGAGAATCGTTACCTTGATGCCAATGAGTCATGGGAGCCCGGCTCGGAGCCGGCTAGACCGACTTATAATGTAGCTGTACTCGATAAATAAATCCTATAAGTAGGCACATATTACCGGTCTCGTTCGAGAGTGAATTTATGAGTTTTCGCCGCGGGAGTCTCGTTATTCTTTCGCAGGCATGTCCATAGCAAGTGCACTGTGCGAAACTCAAATTACTATACAATCTTGTACCAGCCACGGGGTTTACACTAAGTATACTTTTTAAACCCAGTCAGCCTGAGGCTGCCATACGAGGCAACGCAGATTATAATCGCAACTGCCTGAACACGAGCACCATAATATAAAAGGAGGCCTACATTATAATGGACCCCGATATTTTTTCGAGTTTGTCGGTTCGGTAGCTTACCGATGTGCGATGCACCGTTAAGTACACTGGCCCAAATTCATTTCTTAAAACTGTCATCAAGTCGAAACACGTTCTTTAATGTCACCTATCGCTTGATGTGCCTCGTAATCATGGTGTGTTATTTGTATATTATGTAAATGATCGCACGTGGCAGCTACTATTTTATCAACCAAAATCTGTTAATTCTGTCAATAATAGGGCACAAAGGTACTCGTGTCAAATTAAAAAACCTATACTTAGGTGCAATATAGCAAACGACTTTGTTTCTGCATGGGTTTATTGAGGTACTAGGGGGACGAAAATGATAATTATGTCACCCTATCTTGAATAAAAGGATACTATCAAATCAACAAAACTTCCTTTTGTATAAAAACAGTACCAGTTTTGCTAAGTGTTTGGTTTATACGCAGTAGAAAATTTATTTAATTAAAAAATCTTAAGGCGATATATCGATTGAAAGAGACACCCTTTGTTTTTCGCTCACGACAAAACGGGATGCAACCCTCTCCGAGAATGGCTTTTTAGATAAATCTCGTTAAATATCTGACTGTGTGCAGGTTTATTAAATTTCCTCTTGTCAGTACCTAGATGAGGTAAAATACCATCATATTAACTTAATCGTGTCTTTTAATAATGCGTTGTTTTAGTAGGCTGAGGAAAAAAAGGAAAATATAGACTCGTCTTTGGATTTATTTTCTATCGAGAAAATTTTAAGCAATCATGTTTCGCTATTGTCACTACCACAATCATATAGGCAAGAATCATATATCTGAAAATCAGCCCCTACTGTTTGCTAGTCTGGGCAGGACAGAGTTTCGAAGTCTCCAAATTTCTCAGGGAAGTGCCTTAATTGATGCAAATAATTTGCCGGTTTTCGTGCACATATCAGGATCTTGGCGCGCTTCGTTTCAGATTTCAGACACGTTGGCTTCTTGGCCCAATGCTGGCCCAATACCTTGACCCAATGTGTACCGCGGGCTTTAAGAATACGATCGTACTGCTTGAAATCATGTGTCATCAATGTCTAAATTGTGATAATAATATGTGATGCTTCGTTGTTACAGCTACAAAGTAAACGCGAGCTGTTTTTCAAGTCGGAAACTGTGAGCGGCGCCACGGGCCCGCCGAGCTCGGCGCCGCCCGCGCCGCCGCTCGCGCCCTCGGCCCTCAAGGACTCGCTCGCCAAGCGGTCGGCCACGCTGCCCGATAGCGAGAATCACCACGAGGCTAACGGAGCCCTGCCCTCCGCCAAACTGAGCAACAGCGTTTCCATAGACTCCTCCGCGAAGTCTAATGTGCCGCCATCCACTCCAGCGCCTCCGGTGCCCACCGCGCCGCCGCCGACCGGCCCCGCGCCGCTCAGGAGTACAGAGAACATAATCAAGGTAAGCTAACATCAA
Organism: Cenopis cana; assembly: GCA_951800055.1. NCBI lineage: Eukaryota > Metazoa > Arthropoda > Insecta > Lepidoptera > Tortricidae > Cenopis > Cenopis cana. Next base: position 6,870,072 of record OX637476.1, on the reverse strand, counting down.
GGCCGGTACATCGTGCAGCCAGATAATATTTCTGCTGCAAAATTTCGGTACTATTACTTAAGTCGGATACACTACCTCATCTGGCCAAAGAATCTGGAATAATGAAGTAACTTGGCTTCGCTATTGACTTTAAAAGGGTTGCCACAATAGATCGTTTTCTGGTAATTGCGACACATAAAAGACCCACAACAAAACGAAGCTCGTCGGGGCGTGATAAAGCGTGCATACAAAATTGAAGTGGATTGACACAAATTCAATCGAATTTAACATTATAAAGAGGTTTGGATGTAAGAGGTACCACCTCCTTCCTTCCAACCTTCGCTACTATGTACAGTATGTACTACTTAGCTAATTTAATAAATGATTTCGTCTATATTTAGAGGTTACACTTATCATTATCCCAGTACAGTTGCATCTTGAAGGATGCCTGGGGTCCGCTACCTAATTCCAAGATTCGGCGTAGGCACTAGTTTTTACGGAAGCGACTGCCATCCAGGAAAGGATAATCATCAATGATAATTATCTTGATAATCATCAAGATAATTGGTTTTTATGCTTTGATAATTATCGATTTGATAATAACCTAAAATTTAGCCTACAACACCAAATTTTTTTATTTTTTTAGTACTTAGGAAAATAAATTTTAAAATAACGTATAACTACCCTACCCATACCAGGGATAATTATAGGATAATTATCAAAGACCATATTTATCTTGATAATGTCGAACCCTGCTGTCATCTGACCTTAGAGGTTACACTTATATCAAACTAAAATAAATATTAAACTATCAAAGAAACAAAGTATCAAAGAAATTATCATTCTGTAAGAAGGGTTCATAAACACCAACTCCGGAGTACTATTGTAATATTATTTACCTTCCTCGTGGTCTGGCATTCTTCGAATAAACTCCGCACAATAACGGAACATTGGTACATAGATACTTCTATAATGATCTCATTAAAATCGATTCCAGTTAGGTACATCTCCATTTGAGAATCGGAATTCCCATGAGCCATGACTAGCATCAATTATTCTTTATGCTTATTGTATCATTAAATTTCTAATCTAATGATCGATTGTAGGTATATTATTATAGTAATTGAGGTTAATGTACTTGAGCTCACTGTTTGTATAATTTGCCAACATGGTATTTTTCTTAACCAAAAATTATTCCCGATTGCTATTAAATATGAAATATGATTAAATTTTGACTCATTATTTTTTGTAATATTTTCAGAAAACTGACCACCCACCGGTCGCGCCAAAACCAGAACTACCTAAATTAGAAAAACCCAAAACCAAAGAACTAGATGGATATGTTGGATTTGCAAACCTACCAAATCAAGTGTACAGAAAAGCAGTGAAAAAAGGGTTCGAGTTCACATTGATGGTAGTCGGTAAGAAAATTATATTTTTATTACCTATACCTAATATACCTATGTATTCGTTTTTTCCCACCCCTTATTGAACGCGAAATGTGCGTCCATGATAAATGATTATGAGAACGTTTAGTTTAGTAGGTCAGTATTTCCAGTCCATTATAAAATCGATTGCTAACCGCCAAACATAATGTTTTTATGTTCTATAACTGAGTAATACTTATTGTTCAAAATCTACGTTGGAGGCGTTTATAAATTACTATTATTTTATATTATTTACCCCCTAATTCTCATTCATCAAACCTATTTTAGATAAATTGCCGCTAAGGTTCGTTTGACCTTATCTGTCATTTTGACATTTGTTTGTAAGAAAGGGATTAAACTCATTTTAGTTAGACGTTTGTTACCCTTAATTTGACAAAAATAAAAACCATTGTTCAAACATCGGCCGCGCTGTATTCAGCGACAAACGATTCTGTTCAAGAAAAAATACATAAAGACGGTCAAAGATTCTGTCCAGCCGGACACTGTCAAATTAAGGGTTTTTAAGAATAAGGGTAACCCCCTTAAATAGTATTTGAAGCCCTGCTATTTTAATTATGCTATATTAATCTCTGCAACTGCAAGCGTGCTTTAACTATTTCTCGTAACGTCATAAATATGGATCAGAGTACTAGCGCCGTAACACGTTAACAAGGTACGGAGTCCACATCAAGATAAAAACGAGTTCGAGGTCGTCTATGGCAATCGTTTTATCATATTTATCAATAATATATCTAGGCTTAACTATATTGTATGTTGCATGTCTAGGCTTAACTATATTAACTACATTGTATGTTGCAGTGCCCTTACAGGGTTTCATAGCTGAACCTACTAATATGTAAAACCTATTGTACCTATGAAAGCAATAAATAACTGAACTGAACTAATAACAATTCATGAACGTTATTTCAGGTGAAACGGGACTCGGTAAGTCAACGCTGATAAACTCGTTGTTCCTCACCGACGTGTACGACAAGGACAAGCACCCGGGACCGTCGCTACGAGTGAAGAAGACAGTCGGCGTTGAGACCAGCGTAGTCATCCTCAAGGAAAATGGCGTCAATCTCACGCTCACTATCGTCGACACGCCGGGCTTCGGCGATGCGGTCGACAACAGTAATTGGTAAGTACCTACAAACGTCTTAGAGGCAACACTGATTAACTACTTTCCCACAAAGACAAGGCCACGGGACCGTCGCTACGAGACTACGAGTAAAGAAAACAGTCTGTCAAAAAAACGTGGTCATCCTCAAGGAGACCGGCGTCAATCTCACGTTCAATGTGTGAATCTCTTCTTGTGGTTGTGTGGGAGTAAATGGTAAAGAAATTGTAGTTTATGCAACTGGTACATAATGAGGGGCATTAAAACACGAGTGTTTTAATGCCTAATTATGCACAGTTGCATACACTACTTTATCTACATCTATATATTAAATCCTCTTTCATGTTTTTCGTGTGGGCACGTCTCGCCGGCGTGCGCCATGCTTGCCTCGACAGCCCGGCCCGCGCGCCGCTGCCAGCCCGCAGCTGTGTCAAGGTTGTACGTGATCTCGTAAGAGTATTATATTTGGTGTTCTTATACGCGCGCGCGCAACCGCGAGAAGCTTCCTGCACAGTATAATATAAAGCGGGGTCTTATCTACGGTTTTTGAAGAGGATTTAGTATATGGGTGTAGATAAACATGCTAATAGTACCGCAAAAATGACCATGTCCTCTTTCCATTCCAGCTGGCAACCTATAATCGACTTCGTAGAATCGAAATACGAAGAGTTCCTGAATGCGGAGTCCCGGGTAACGCGTAAAGCGGCACCGCCGGACACGCGCGTTCACTGCTGCCTATACTTCATCGCGCCCAGTGGCCACGGCCTGAAGCCCCTCGATGTCGAGTTCATGCAGAGGCTCGGGGACAAGGTCAACATTATCCCTGTCATCGCGAAAGCGGACACCATGACGCCTGAGGAATGCAAAGACTTTAAAGAACAGGTACTTCATAATTTATAAAGGTTCTAATGTGGTTGGTGCAGTTAACATTGACACTATCATCATCTTCAGCCTGCGATCGCCCACTCCTGAGCATATAGGCCTCTCTTTGAGTACGCCTATCGTCCCGACCCTGAGCCAGTCTTATTCAACCCGCGATCTTCCTGATATCATCAACCCATCGAGCCGGTCGACGTCCGAGGCTCCTTTTACCACGAATTGGCCACCAGTCTGACACTATTTTGGTCCACTAACTGACCTCAATCAGATAAATTTACAAGAGCTCCCATTATTTCCAGATAATGAAAGAAATAGCCCAGCACAAGATCAAGATCTACGAGTTTCCGGAGAGCACGGGCGAGGAAGGCGAGGGTGCGGAGGCGGGGAAGGCGTTGCGCGGGAGAGTGCCGTTCGCAGTCGTTGGCGCCAACACCGTCATCGAGCAGGACGGCAAGCGCGTGCGCGGACGGAAGTACCCCTGGGGCGTTGCTGAGGGTAAGTCACTCTATGATACATCTGCCACGTGCACTCATTTATTTCATCCAAGTCAACAGCTTCAGGTTTGATGGAAGTCGCAATCAATTTTATTAATTTCCATAAAATGATCATGGGATGAGCCAAACATACGTTTACTCTAAAGTTAGGCAGTTAATTTTATGTTATTATCCCGAGAGTAACTTAATTATGATTCTTCCAGAGTTAGTACCGCCAGAATAGTTGGGGAAGTCTCAAGTCACGATCAATACCTAGAAAGTTTTTGTCAACAAACAAGGTTTTTGTTTGTTTTTGTATTATTCTAGCAAGGCCAATATAAGGCAACATTTGCCAAATGAGAAAGATGCACGGGCTAATAATGCCTTTAAATAACCCTTTCATAAATGCGTTGGCGTTCAGAATACTCCGTAAAGACTTTATTGATTGGACGCTTTTATACTTTCTCATCGATGACCACGGCACGGTAAACCTCTACGGTTTCATTCATAAATAGACCATAGGCTCAGATAGGCATAGGATCAGAGGGAAAGGAAAGCAGCACGACGTCCGGAATGGCGACGACTCATTCATGAGCAGGTTTACTCCTTCGAAACTGAGCGTTGTAATGAGCTCGATAGAAAAAGAGACGAGCTGAAGGCGCGTCCACCAGCAGCCATCTGTTACAATTACGTCGGCGGGGTGTTGACCTGCTCTGAAAAAATGTGCTCGTACCTTTACAAAAAAGATCGGGTACATAAGTCACCTAAGAGCGCACCAAAGAGTGGAACAGCGGCACTCCAGTACCTAATGCCTACTAACCAAAACCTAGAATATACAGTCGCTGAGGCCGAAATCGGTCAGGAGCTCATCATCATAGACTTTACGCGAATTATGAACGAAACCATAGAGTTTTATCATGCCGTGGACGTCCATGGTGAAGTATAAAAGCGACCGTTAAGTGTCACTATTCCATTTACAGTGGAGAACCTGGAGCACTGCGATTTCCTAGCGCTGCGCAACATGGTGATCCGAACGCACCTGCAAGACCTGAAGGACGTGACCAGCTCGGTCCACTACGAGAACTACCGCTGCCGTAAACTCGCCGGGCTCTCGCATGACGGCAAGCCGCACAGGATCAACTCCAACAAGTATGTTATATTGACTACATTTTGCTATTTCTACACTATTTTTGTTATGTTTTTATAGTCAAGTGGGGTAAGAGATACTCGAGAACGAAAATAAAGGCAATTCGTTCGATGAAACTGCCTATTCATATTTCCATTACTGGTTATGTTTGGTTTGGGAAAATGTTTGTTACTCTTTCGTGGAATAAATACCAAATGTATTGTGAATTCTCCAGTGATTAATTGACTAACGAATCAAAATAATAAATAGGCTGTAATTTATATGGTAAAAAGTTGACGGCGAAAGGAAATTGGATGAATATTTATTTGTATTAGTATAAATAGTATTATTCCGCTTACCCCACTTGATGTTATCACAGCAGTAACTAGTCAAAATACTTAAACTTAACAGTCTGTCAAGGCCTAAATAAATAAAGCCCAATTATGCAGATTGAAGTACACATTTACATAGTGATCAAGTGGTACCAGCTGTGTTATAAATAATGATGCTTTCCGTTTAATTATTCGATCAAAATAACACAGTATTTTACATCTTTGAAGCTTCAACATTGGTAGTCACCATAATCGTGTTCTGATGTCCGTATATATGAGAGGCATGGATTAGACCTAACAACCTATATAGACCGGGTTGCTTTATTCATATTTTACGTAACTAGGTATTTAACATTAAACATTAACTAATATTTCCGACTCATACTGCAGTCACCGCTTTAAAGGTGACCAGACTTCTTACATTAATGCAATATCTATGAAGTTCATCATAACTGTTTTAACCCAAATGTTATCGACCATATTTTGTCATTGCTGCATGTCTGGTCACCTTCGACTGTTTGCTCTGTTGCTGTCCTCGCAGTTGTGTGCTAAACATTTTAATTTATATTCCATTACATTAGTATACCGATATAGTTGCATATAACATTCTTTAATTACGTGAATGTTTTGTGCTTGGGCATGCAGAAATGATACATCATAAATGTCACCCTTTAATCATGGATTCTTATCAAATATTTCAAATTGAGTATAATATGGGCACCTGTAGTTTCTTTTTTAATCTCAATTAAAACAGTCGGCAGTCTTGCCCGACGAGAACAAGAATACTATATTCTGTTTCTCAAGTTCTATGCAAGAAACAAATGAATGCGCCATACATTTTATTATGTTAGTACTTGATAGATAAAAAAACAGGGTATAGATAGACTATATTGTTTTTGATTAGCTAATGTTTGTAATATTTGAGAATATCCATGAGCATAATCATTATTCATAATAATAACAGTTACGCATCATCAGTGGCATTAATAACACTCCTTTGTTGTGTGAAATAATCGTTTCTTTATTTATATGTCACCTTTTCTTGTATTCACTGCACAGTGAGTTTTGTACCCTACTCTGTTCAATATCGCTCTCGAAGTCCCGTTTACCAATTAATTTCATCTGATAATCAGACTGTTCTGAATACTTTGTATGCTGTGTCCTTATAAAAGGCACATAATTTTCAATGTAAAGATGTTTTGATCTGCATATGAAATGAATCAATAAGTTATTGAAAGTCGACGCATATTAATGGCAAAAGATAAATGTGCCTTTCCCAAGTAATATGGCCAGCTTCGTTGGTGTCAAGATGCTCGATTTGTATGTAATGACGTCGATATGAAAATACAAATACAATTGACATCTTCAAAGTGCCAAAGGACTTTTGCTTGGCGACACAAATCTACATTAGCTATGTATATCACGTTAGTAATGCCACTGAGTGCGTGTGTGCGAGCACAGCCACGTGTAACCTAACTATGGTTGTGTTGGTGTTCAGTTTGTGCCCACAAGGACTGATGAACAGTTTCATGACCGTGTGGTAAGTCCCGTTGCACACTGCCGTGTGTTAACCATCACTCATTCACTCTGCCATGGGATTAATGTTTTGACAGCGTCGATGTTGTAGACGACTTTTATCTCACGAGCGCGGGTGAGCCATGGTTGTGTGTTGAGCTATACATGCACATGGTCTATGTGTGCGTCAGCGTAGGAGCTATGAGTTCACGTTGTCTATGTGTTTGTATGTGTCATAACTACAATAATGGCCAACCCGCGCTCGTGAGATAAACGTACTATAGCATGCTCACCCTGAATCCTAGCATGCTAGATTCTTCCGCTAGATTATCGTGTTAGAGTACTGTTCTGAATGATTGTGATGCTTGTTGATATTTTACTCAAGCGCTCATTACGCGCAATTTTCTATTAAATTTATACTACTCGTATCAAATGTTCTTGAATCAAATTATAAATACGTTGTCAAAATATTATTTTGATGGCAGCTCTGCTTTCACAACTATAATATATAAAATTAAATAAAGATTAAAATTTCTGTTCAGCTGTTCTATGTACATTCTTAAATGGAACATAAGAAATTGGGACTCACGAATTGCCTGAATGGAGTTGCGGTTCACTAGTTTTACGTGTTGGCACAGAATACATTTACGTCACTTTAATAATCATTTCCCTACTTAAATATACAGTGCATTGCATGACCACTAAATAAGTGAATCGCTTGAATTATCTCTGTGTGTTGCTTATAGTTATAGATCCCACGATGTTTGTGCATGTGTTGTTATAAATATTAACATTTATTTAATGTGTATGGTAGTTGATGTTGTTTATAATACATCCTACACTAAAAATGATGACTTATACCCCTAACATTTTTATATGTCACACTGTATAATGCCTTCTTTTATTTAGGAATCCCTTGGCGCAAATGGAAGAAGAAAAGAGGGAACACGATCTTAAGATGAAGAAAATGGAGAGCGAAATGGAACAAGTAAGTGACAGTTCTTTATAGTGTGCGCCATCCATGACGACGCGCCCCTCCACAGCGAATCTCACACTAATCTGTGCGCAGTTGTACGGCTTGCGCTGTGGAAGGGCGCGCCTTTGTGGATGGCGCGCACTATACATTTATTGACAGAAACACGGACACATCTTTCATAGACCGTAGTAAAAGCGAAGATGAGTATATTAACTTGGTAAAAAACTTACGTACAGCCCCTAGTGTATGTAGTTGTGACGTGTTCTATATATTTTATGTCACACCTGGCCATAAAGTGGCCATTATCGCACGCTCCGCGCGCGAAAAAACCCACTTCCTGGCCAGGGTGTGACATAAAATTTTGTACTTACCACGGGCGATAATAAAGAAAGCCTCAGATCGCATATTTATTGCCCTTGCCTTCGGCTCGGGCGTAAAATACCTGCGATCTGAGACATTCTTTGTTTTATCGCCCTTGGTAAGTAATGTACTATAAAATTCGTAACACAAACAAAAGAAATGCCTATTTATACATTCCACAGTTACATGCAAGAGAAGGCTTTAATTAAGTTATTTATTCGCCTATACTGTCCTTTTGGTTTAGCTTTTGATATGAGTATGGAGACTTCCAGGAGCATTGGTGAAGAAATGTTTTGCGTAAAACTTTTAGTAAGGTTCCATAGGTTTTTAGTAAGGTTCCTGAATGGCATTAAAGTATTTATCCGGAGTTTCTGTCGTAGTCAAGATGTGGCTCGTAAATTTATATGAGTGCTCGTCGTTGGATTTTTTGTCAGACACTGCCTTGAGCTCCTGGTACGACGTTAGGCGGGTGCCACACTGAGGCGGTTTCCGCACGACGGTGCGGTGTGCGAGCGAGACAGCGCCATGCAAGTCTATAGCGGTGTCCCGCTCGCACTATGGAAAACGACCGGAAACCGCATCAGTGTGACAAGCGCCTTACATTGACTTTCTCCTTGGCTTGGTCCAAAATGTCCGCCTCGGTTTCGCCTTCCTAACTCTTCCTGCTTCCTGATCATGTTTACCTGCAATAAGAAATAAGTTGGAGTTGTCTTCCCGAAAGTCGTCAGGGTACGTAGGCTGACGCAGATGATCCCCTCGGTAATGGCATTGCTTGTGCGCAGGTGTTCGAGATGAAGGTGCGCGAGAAGCGTAACAAGCTGAAGGAGTCGGAGGCGGAGCTGGCGCGGCGGCACGAGGCCACGCGGCGCGCGCTCGAGGCGCAGGCCAGGGAGCTGGAGGACCGGCAACGCGCGCTGCAGGTACCTTCTTACACATGGTACCATAGTCACCTAAGGCCACTTCCTGATTTGTCGGTACGGAGGCGGTACGATATGAGAAAACTGTCGAATGTCATTGTCAACTGTCAGTCAACTCAGTACTACTTTTTACTGCGCCCCTACATTTAAATGAGTGCTTCCTGACTGGCGCGGGATGCGCGGAAGCGGGACGATACGAAGGCAGTAAGTTTACGTCAAAGAAGAACATGTCACATATCGACCCCGCCCCGCCAAGTCAGGAAGTCGCCTTACCCTGTTAGACATGGTACCATAGTCATCTTGTAACACATGCTACCATAGTCATTATACCTTGCTACACATGTTACCATGGTCGTCTTACCTTGTTACACGCGGTAACATATTCAGCTTACCTTGTTACACATGGTACCATAGACATCTTACTTTGTTACACATGGGACCATAGTCACCTTACCTTCTTTCCCATGGTGCCATGGTTCGATCCGCGACCACCAGATTGAGTCTTGCCTTAAGGTATAATTCCGCAGCCGACAGCAGACGGCAAATTGAACCGTAATGGTATTCGTAAAAAAAAAAAAAAAAAAAAAAAAAAAAAAAAAAAAAAAAAAAAAAAAAAAAAAAAAAAAAAAAAAAAAAAAAAAAAAAAAAAAAAAAAAAAAAAAACTGAAATCCGATCCTACTGCCCGAAAACAAGACATCTGACTAAAGTGCTTTCAGATGAAGCAGTCGTCAACATGGGTGTACCGCAAGGGAGCATACTAGGCCCGTTATTGTTCCTAGTTTATATTAATGACCTTCCGAACATTACTCATAACAAGGTTCTTCTATTTGCTGACGACTGCTCTATCATCATTCCTGGTAAAGATCCTGCAACATATCAGTCAGAAGTAAATTTAGTATTTAATGACGTTAACAATTGGCTGATACGAAACAACTTGAAGGTTAACATAAGTAAAACCAAATATATAGAGTTTTATGCACCTCAATCTAATTCACAAAAAATAGTAGTTGAATATAATCAAGAAACGATAGAGAATGTTCAATCTTTGCGATTCCTTGGAGTGATACTGGATTGTCATTGTAATTGGCAATTTCATGTGGACTACTTAGTAAATAAGCTGAATAGGTTTGTCTTTGCTCTGCGTAGACTTACACAAGTCGTTTCTCAAAAATCTGCCTTACTAGCATTCCATGGACATATTATGTCCAATCTCCGATACGGCCTTATCCTCTGGGGCAACTCCACAAGCGCACTCCGGGCATTTATACTGCAGAAAAAGTGTGTTAGGGCTATATGTGGAGCCAAAAACACCGAATCGTGTAGGCCTTTGTTCAGGAAGTTAAACATCCTTCCACTACCTACCTTGTACATATACGAAATGTGCCTATTTGTTAAAACACGTATAGATACTTACAAAATTATGCCATCCAATCCAAGATCCACATCTAGACTGCATGGATTGAACCTTTGCTATCCAGCCCATAACTCTGCTCACTTTGAAAAAAGTATACTATTTATGTCCGTAAAATTTTTCAATCATTTACCTAAAGAAATAAAGTCCTTAGATTATATTGAATTCAAGAACAAATTATTCAAATGGTGCCTAAATAAGATGTATTATGATGTTAAGGAACACTTTGAAAAAATTTAATTTATGATGACTTGTTCCTTACCTTTAAATTTATAATGACATTGTATGTAATACTTACCATACCCGATGTGTTTATTGTTTAGCATGACATTGAAACTTGTTTTTATTCGATTTTATTTTTAATATTGACTTGACATTCCTCGTATTATTTTATTACATTGAAACTTGTTTTAGCATGAAATTGAAACTTCTTTTTTTTTTTTTTTTTGATTTTATTTTTATTTTTATTTCTAATATTGACCTGTTTTAGCATGACATTGAAACTTGTTTTTATTTTATTTTATTTTTAATATTGACCCTGACATTCCTCGTATTATTTTATTGCTAGAAATAGAACACTAAATTCAATGACATGCTAATAGAATCATAATATTGTACGCCATATAATGGCTGATTGTGAAGAACTATCGAACGATTGTCACCTTTATTATTACTCACATTCATACAATAAATTATTTGTATTTGTATTTGTATTTGTAAAAAGCTCAATTTAAAATGAGTAGACAAGTGTCGCAACGGCACGACGACACTTACGCCGCTCACTGTAAATTGGGACTTTCTGTTTTACCATTACGGTTCAATTTTGTGTGCGGTGGAATTATACCCTTACCCGCTCGATTACAGCTTGGCTGTTTTGCCGCTCGGCTACAGCGGCGATTATACTTTTTTATTATTATTTAATTTGCCAATGAACTTACCTATAACAAAATATCTGCCAAACTGCATAGCATACTTGAGGCATGTTCCGAATCACGCTAACACCGCTCAAAGCGCGCTTACGATCGGACCGATGCACGCTCATAGTGCTTACATGAGATGTCGTGACGTCACTGATGATGTCATGGACGGCACTTACGGCGTAAGCACCTTGAGCCAAACGTCAAGTTGACGTTTGATATCATGACAGTAAACACGGGCTATGAGCGTGAATCGGTCCGATCGTGAGCACGCTCAAGCGAATAGCGGTCCGAAACAAAACACTACTCAAGCGGCCTTGAGCGCGCTATTTGATTTGGACCGGCCGTCAGCACTGTAAGCACTGCGAGCATTTTTAGCGTGATTCGGAACACGGCTTAGGTGTACCTTCATATTATCCGCCGGTTTGGATACTTTTACAATTTTCAGTATAAGATTAATGTATCAAATATGCTCGGTAAAAAATTATGTTCGCGATTGTAGACTGCGAAACCCATTGTTGCCGGAAATTGCCGGCGAGTTCAAACTTTGCCGGCTGCTGAAACGCGCATTTTTGTTAGTGAACCCTTAGAATTCCATCTGGATTTTTCCTATAATTTTAAAATTTCAGACAAACACTACAGTATTAGGCGGAACGGAGTGCCTCGTATGAATAGATGGCCACACATCGCGGCAGGCAATCCCTTCGTTCTCGGTCTTTGTAGTAATACTCGTATACTATTATTTCAGGCCGAGCGCGCCGCTTGGGAACGCGAAACCGGCCTTTCACTGGACGAACTGCGTCGCCGCTCGCTCGAGGCCAACAGCAAGGAGTGAGTACATTTACTGCATTTTTAGTAGGTTCGAATTGACCCCCTAATGGAGACTTGTAACAAACGCCTGCTAACTAAAATCTGTGTTGTCCCTTTCTCACAAACATAAATGACAGATAAGGACACGAATATTAGCGGCAATAATTTAACTGACGAACGATTATGAATTAAGGGGGTTAGGTCTTTAGCCCTTCATTTAAAAGAAAACATCATGCCATGGCTATACGGAGCGCCCGGTATTCGTGTTGGCAACACGCATGCTAATCATTACCCAGTGGTAATAATTGTACGTATGTTAGCTATAAGGTATTAAACTATGGGCCCTTGTTGCCTGAAATAAATGAATAAATCAATAAATAATCCCCTGGAGTTGCAGACTTCGATAGGCTACGGTAACCGCTTAGCACCAAGCGGGCCGTGTATAAAAAATCTGATGGATATTTACTGAAAAAAATCTTGAGTAGTTGATAAACCTCGATATCATCAATCACTCACTTTCAATTTTGAACTAAAGTTTCACCTTTCTACTTCTTCACTAACATTTCATCATCATCATCATATGAGCCGAAAGACGTCCACTGCTGGACATACGCCTCCCCCAGTAGAGTGCCACAATGACCGATCCTGCGCCTCCCGCATCTAGCGGACTCCCGCGACTATTACCAGGTCATTAGTCCACCTTGTGGGGGGTTCTTCCCGGTCCGTGGTCGCCACTCGAGAACCTCTCGGCCCCAACGGCCGCCCACTGCCACTTAAGTCTTAAGCCACTAATATTTAATTGTATTAATTCCAGGACTGTCGACGGCAAAGACAAAAAGGACAAGAAGAAGAAAGGTTTGTTCTAAGTCTGCGCAGTTGTGTCTCACCCACCGTATGTCGCGTGACTAACCGCGCGTCGACACTAACCCGCGAGCGCAGTGCGACAACGTTCAGGGGATATAAGTTTTTTCGAAACAAAACACAAACGAACACGTCTGCGTCTAGTCATGGCAAAACATAGTTACCATCTAAGGCCACCAGAGGCACTGCTCACAAAATGAGACAAAACGCGAACGCGTTCGTTTGTGTTTAGTTTCGAAAAAAGTTATACTAGAGGTAAAGGTCGGTTAGCGTTCTCACATTGCGGTCGTCACACCAAATGGCAAACCTTGGATCTCATACTTGTGTTTCTTGGAAAATTTCGATACATAAAACTTACTAACGATCTTGCGACGACGTCTTGCAGAATCTTAGGATTATGCCCACCTGTTACTCCCAATCTGTTACCACTGGTGGTGAAGTCGGTTATTCTTTCCCGTTTGTTACTAGTGGTTACTTCTGGGGAAATATCCCGGCTGTTATCACTAAAGGTAGTTAGTTACCACCACCATAGTTACCATCACTAAAGGTAGTAAGAGGTGGGGTTGTTTACAGATAGTTGCCGTTGGTGACAACAGGTGGGGGGCAACCCATTTTTTAGAAGCAAAACAATTGAAATTTGGTAAGAAACGTAATCAATTAACTTATATACTGTGTACCTGTATACATTTAAACAGGTGGTAACATTGGTGATTATACTTCTTCATGTATAAATTATCATTTGTAACAATTCTGGGATATTGTGCCATTTTCAGCGTTGTGACGGGTGTTGCTAATTACTATGCTAGATTTCAACTTGCACGTTTATTATATTGATGGATACATGGTGTATATTGCTTTGTCTCTTTCTTGTTGAACGACTAGACATGTCTTAACATTATTTTTAACATGTAATGATATATCGTACCGTCTCTTTGTGATTAAATCTTTACAAATAGATTGTTTAATGTCAGAAGTATTCGTTGTAAATATCAGTAAGTAGATTTAATTTCTTGTTTAGTTTTCTATTGCCTATACTTCTATTTATCGAAATTATTAATTCGTATATCGGCATATTTACATTTCAGATTGGTCTTTTAAGAGTCTGACGCATCTGGAATAGCTATATAATATCGGTGACAGTCCCAATACGAGGCACCACATGTAATTACGCGTTAAGGACTAGCTCTATGATTGTAGCATAATGGAACAACGATTTATTAAAGACTACCCACTGGATGTAAACGTAATATATCACTTAACTATAACAAACCAGTACAGGTTTCAACACGAGATTACTTTTTGTATGTATTTTATAAGTTTTTTCCATGACAAAGCATTTATATGATAACTTGATAAGTGAGGCCTAATTTTGTATGACTTGTGTTTCAAAAGGATTTTGTAGTATGAATTTTACAAGGTTGATTGATATTTTGGATCCGTTTTTTAAATTACTGTATCATTGACAAGCACAAACAATACTTGACACTTTATGATTCGACATTATAACGTCCACGAAGATGCCAAATAGCTTGTAATGGTCTGCCTTAGCGGACTGCGATCGTCTTTACAATATTGTATTTTATCGAGTATTCTACTGAAGCTGTATTTATAATTAAATACAAATAGAAACATCGACTTAAATATTCAGCTCAAACTGTGTGACATTAAGCACTAGGCACTAAAAATCTTTACTGATAAATATAGCATAATAAACTTTACAAATGCTAGCTGTGAAGAGTTTTATTTTCTGTTATATTTGTAAGTAGAGATGTTACGTACTGTAGACGTACGAAAACTATGAATTAGGACACCATTCTAAATCTTAATGATAAAATTAGATAAAAATAATTTTTGCTTCGTTTTCATTTCAATTTAATACGATTTTGGCTTATTGGATGCCGCTAGTTCGGCTCGGTCGGTGCGTGCTTAGATACGGAACATGCTCATAGTTCAGTTGTGACATAGACTCAATAGTTCTAGCTAGGTGTTAGCGTTTCAAATATTTGTAATGGAATGAAGTGAGGTTTGTTCACCATTAATATTATTATATTTGATTACCGCGGACATAATACACTTTGTATTTTTTATCACCACTCATATCGTTAACATATATAAGTTAATAAACATATTGATAAGTCATAACGACCCTTCGTTCTTTTTTTGTTGAACTAATTCGATATAACTACTTGTAGAGTTTCTATTTATTGTGATTATATTCTTTAATGTATTGCATACTCGCATTTATTTATGTAAATATTTTTGTTATGTAGTCACGATTACCAATGGGTTATAAAGTATAATATCAAATTATTCAACAGAATTTGTGACTGCGAGTGACCTACGATGAAATATGCATAATCATTAATCAATATGCCATGGTTAAATTATATTTAATTCCTATAACGCAGTATTGACTTCCGCATTAAGTAAGGAGTTTAGTAGTAAGATTATGCTTAATTTTGTATTTTGTGTAGGGTCGCGGCCCATTTTACCATACTGATCACTTGCTTAGTCATAGCGACGGATATGTGATGTGTGCGGGGACGAAGTTCAGCCGGTGTAATATATTGTACCTTTGAATAAAATATAAATAAATACGTAATATATAGGCGTAACTGTTTTATTTTCAATATATCCTATAGCAAACACGGTTAATTATCTGAGAAAATTACGCCGAATATGGGCAATCAGGGGAAATAATTCCGATAGTTTTGAAAATTGATACAGTTATACCTTGCGGTATCCAGATGAACATACTTAAAATCCCCGAGGTTGGGGGCTGTGCTGAGGGTGTAGGGGAGGATGAAAGATACCTTTTTTTATTATTTTGTAAAAAGCTCGTAAACTGTAGCCCATAGCAAAAAATGTTCTTAGACATAAGTATTCAACAAAAAAGGTTCCACACTTTCTCTAGGATTAATATTTAATGAGATTTTCTAGGGGGAAAGTAAAATTTTAGGATAATATAAGTGGCTCCTAATTCCTGTTTTTCAATATTTCTAAAAACAAAAAATACTATATGCACACACGAGCTTTACTCAACGCTACCCCACTTGATGGGGTAACCAAAATTTATTTTTCGCACCCCCCTTTAGTTGTATGGGAACCCCCCTTGTAAATCTATTTTTGTTTTAAGAAATATTTAAAAACAAAGGAATTAGAAGCCACTTATATTATCATAAAATTTTACTATCCCCCTTTAAAATCTCATTAAATATTAATCCTAGAGCAAAAGTATGCTAAACCTTTTTTGTAGATAATTTTATGTAGAATATGTTTCAGATTTAAGAACTTTCCCGTTTGGTTGCGTCAGCCAAAGATTATTTTAATTTGGTTGATAGAGCTATTTACGAGACGTCACAAAATGTTGAATTCTAACATGTATACAAACTCGTAGTATTATTAGGGGTCCCTACCAGTGAACGAAAATAAACATAGAAGCATTCTGCCTGCTAAATTTTGACGCAACGCAAACTAACCCCAGTGGGGTGGGTCCTTAATAACTAGGCCAGGCACGAGTTTAGTTCAACTGTCATCGCAGTGCATGGCGGATGTCGAAACGCAATGAAAAAAATCAAGGATTTTTACAATTTAAGATGCCTTCATGTGTTGTGAAGTGGTGCAGGAATCATACGGATCGTAACAAGGACAAGGGAATCACGTTCCACGTGTAGTAAATCGATAACGTTAGTAAAACCTAAAAAAAGTATGATCAATATTTTTTGTATAGGGATGATATTATGCCATATGAAGTAAGTACATTATTTAGGGAATGCATCAAAGTATCTGTGGCTAGATTGTATAAGGTTTCACGCACTTACTTGAGGGAATACACGGCGATGCAGAATGTAAACAACCCAGTCCTTTGTGCACTAAATGTTTATTTCGAGCTCTTATAATTAGCACAAGCACATAAGAGTTGATAAGAGTCAAGCACAAAATAGAAAGAGAAATGGGAGAGCCATAGCACTTAATATCAACAACGCGCAAGGAATATTTAGGTAATAACGAATGCGGCCAAGCGACAAGCGTCTCGCGTCTAAGTGGTTAAGAAGAGACTGGCGGGCGCGGGCACGGAGCACTGCGCTCGCTCCGAAAAGCCGGAAAACCGGAGCGTGTCGTAGTGGTCGCTAGGCCGGGGCAAATATCTAATAAGCAAATGCGGTTTGCTTGTCCGCTTCAACATACAACATATTGTTGTCTTATTATTATATTAATATTTGATTATCACTGTACAAATGTGATTGTATACATAAGTGTACAATCTACTTCCTCTGCCACTCATACGTAAAGGTGTGTTCAGACTACAGATATATTTTGCCCCTCTTCTTACATCCTGCTTGCATGCTGACTGTACGTGAACATGAGTAAATGGGTACGCAACGCACTGCCCGGCTGTACACATCCATACTAATATTATTGATGCGAAAGTACTCTGTCTCAGTGGAATAACTCAATCAGATGCCAGGAAGTGGTTGTGATATGGATTGTATATAGACAAACGGTCGAGAAAACGGTGTATAAAAGTATAAATAATACAAATTAATCAGCAAATACACTCCATATTTGATGGTAAAAAACCCCAGTCTCTATTGCACGTAGTTTTGTGGACTGTTTGGACAGGAATTTGTTTAGTTTGTATGCAGCATAGGTAAATTATTTAATGTAAGTAATCTTTATTCGAACACGCCACCACTACCCAAGGGATTCATTTTTATTACCCTTATTCTGTTTAATTTTTATTACAACACTGTTAATAGAGTAGGCCCATTTTTGAAGAAGTAGAATACAAGAAGCAAATCGTGTAACAGTTGGGGTGACAACGTAATCAGAGGGTTTAGACCCTGCAGAATACGGATCTGCCTGTCTCCATCCCCAAATTTGAGCCGGAAGAATGTTATATCGGAAAAGGTGCAGCCCATACAAATTTTTTCGTTGTACATTTGGTAAATCGTTGTTCCGGTACCCTAACTATGGTCCAATTGTTATGGATTTTTGATATGCCGTAAAGAACAATATTTGTCATCGTATCCCGAAATTTTTGACACTCCAGCTCCACGTCTTTCTCCGCCATCTTGGAAAATCTGTCACTTTTTTCAGTTTTTTGCTTGTACTGTCGTTATAGTTCATTTTAGTGCTAAACATGGTTTGGCAATATTGTAAAACACAAAATTTGCTGAAACTTTTGGGTACAAAGAATTTTTCCATGACCCCTAGGGACGAAGATATGACAGGAGATATCATTATAAATTACCACTTTTTTCTAGTTTTCCTCTCATATTTACGTTTAAAGTGCATTTTAGCGTTAACTATAGTTCAGCAATATTGTAGATTACAAAATTGTCTACAACTTTTGTATTGAAATATTTTTTCCACCATCATCAGGAAAGAAGATACGATGTCACCTATGGGGTACTACCGTCGATATTTACTACTTTTCCAGTTTTCTTCACATATTTTTGTTTTAGTGCATTTTTCGGTCAGCAATATTATAGAAGACAAAATTATATGCAAATTCAAAGTACCTACGATCTTCTAGGTATCGTGGAAATAGACGATTTTGTCTTCTGAGGGATTGAAGTGGTATAGATCGGAAAGTGACAGATGCTTTATCTTGTCGTCTATCCCGCTATCACTCGACCATCATAGATCCCCTACAGATTGCGATTAAATGCACTCAAACCTAAATATGAGAAGAAAACTGCAAAAATAGCAAATTTCAACGGTGCTACTCCATAGATGACTTCATATCTTCTTTCCTAATGGTCGTGGAAAAAATATTTCAATACAAAAGTTGTAGCAAATTTCGTGATCTACAATATTGCCGAACTATAGTTAGCGCTAAAATGCACTTAAAATGTAAACATGAACAGAAAACCAGAAAAAAGTGGCAATTTTTAATGATATATCCTGTCATATCTTTGTCCCTAGGGGTCATGGAAAAAATCTTTGTACCCAAAAGTTTTAGCAAATTTTGTATTCTACAATATTGCAGAACTATGTTTAGCACTGGAATGAACTTTGACGACAGTAAAAGCAAAGAACCGAAAAAAGTGACACTATTTTCAAGATGGCGGCCAAAGTTATGGAGCTGGAGGGCCGAAATTTTTAGGTTACCATGGCTAATATTGTCCTTCACAACATACCAAAAAACCATATCAATCGGACCTCTTTTAGAGTACCAGAGCAACAATTTATTAAATGTACTACGAATTTTTTTGTATGGGCTGCACCTTTTCCTGTATACCGTACTTCCGGCTCAAATTTCGAGATGGCGACAGGCAGATCCGTATTCTGCAGGGTCCAAACCCTCTGATAACGTTGTCACCCCAACTGTTACATGACTTGCCGCTTGCATTGTTTAGAGACGCCTTTTCCAATTCTGTTCCTCCTCTATAACCTATTTATTTTGTTTCCATTGAAAGTGCCGAAAATTAAAATATATATGAATTATTTGACTGTCTCTAAAATCTGTGGCATGAACGATCCATGAATTCTCATTGAAGTCATTGACATCCATTGACAATATTGACATCTATCAAATATGATTCGCGTACGGTCTGCTGCTAGGGCCTGCAGCAAGAAGCTCATTGGCGGATTAAGTTGCTGATTGGCAGTTATTGTCTATGTGTTGTCTACAACCATTTCAGTCGCGCGCAAATGTTTACAATTAGTGTAAAAGAGATGACTATTATTTTGTTATCGTTTTCGGTTAAAAATTCTATATTTACGGGACGTCGTATTTAAATGTGTGTATATTTGTGTTTGTGTGCTAAGTGTCCCGATAAATTTAACGCCAAAGTTCTCAGAGGCGGCTTCCATGTTTATATTCGTGCACATGTCCCTACTCGTAATCCTTATTTTACCAACTTTGGAATGATAAGTAAGTATAATACCCTGTAATTAAAATCGTCGGGTGACTTTTGATAACTTTGTAAAAGCGGCTAAATGGTCCTTTTATAACTCTGCAAAATCATGGGTGGATGGTGGATAGGTAATAAAACGTCTTATATTCGTATGAATTTGTTTTTAATTAGTGATTTATTAGATCACGTACACAGTGTTATACATTCCTCGATCACATCAAAATACATTCCATAAATTCACGAACCTCAAAATATTCTGTTATGTAAACAACATGACTACATCTAGTATATCATTAATATTTTGGCAGCACTATGGAAAATATATACTTCTAGTTACTTTAATGAAAATGCAACTTCAAATATATAACAATCACAACAGTTTCATGACAATAGGTTCAATCTTTATTTATACACGTAATAAAGTTACATCAAATTGATTTCAAAATATCTGACGACACATAACTAAAATCTTTATTTTACAACAATACTTTATCGGGGTTTTACTCCTTCAGGGTCACAATTTATACATTAAATGTAAGAGAATGCCGAAATATATCTATCATTAGATAGGTACTTTGCACCTTATAAATTATAGCATTTTTGTTTTATTAGGCTAAACATATAACTAATACTACACTTTGGTTCATTTATTTTCCGACTTGGGACTCCACCTAGGGTTAGAAGAAAGGACTATAGGTACCACATTGATGTTTTGTAAGAAATGAACAAGTTTTAGGAAGCTCATTGCATTGAAGCAATCGATATAATTATTAGGTAATTTAATTCCCAAAGGAACTGAATAATTACTACCATAATATATTTACTGTCATAATTTGTATTGATTAAGACAGTCGACGTTTAAATTTTGCTACCAGAGGGGATCCATCACTTAACTTGAACATTCTTCCCAAACTATTCCATTTCTAAATATAAATACGTGGTACTATTAAGTAAGATTGGTGTTCTTGTTGTCCATTTATTTTTATAACTACATATCGAAAAATTATACAGGACGTTGCACTAAATGTCAAGTATCACAAATTATCTCAAGTATCTTTGTAACCCTATTTCACTATAAACTATATAACCACTAACCGATTGAATCATTTATTTCAGAAATAGGCTAACGTATGATTTGATTAAAATGAGCACCTTTGTGAAATAAATGATTGAATTTATTTTATGTGATGGAAGTCAATTTATTGTATCGCGTTGAATCTGAGTGAGGCGGCCAGTAAAAGCGAGAGTAGTGAGATATAATTGGATATAATAATATGTAGTGCCAAAATTAGGACGTGCCTTGACTTTTAACAATAGATGATATGATATCTAAATGCGCTTGAGTGATGAGGTTTTGGAAGCTCGGCGTACCGTAAAACGTGATAAAAATTAGCGATAAACTCATTTATTTTGTTTTATCGCTGCTGATTGCTTGCAGTTTTAATGCAATCTCGCGTAGCCTGCCAGTGGAAAAGCACTTGGAGGTTATCTACTGAAATTGCTATTTTAAGGCGCTGGTAGTTTTTTAATTTCAGTTCTACTACAACTCCACTCCACTCTGTGACAAATATGGTACTCAGAGAGGCCGTTTGGTGCCCTTACGTGTTGATGTTAGTAGGATCACCTATACTATGTCTGTAGATACCTATCTACTTAGGCACATATGTGTGTAGTACTGTGTAGCTTTTTAGTGTTCCGTACCCAAGGGTGAAGAAGAAGGGTAAAACGGGACCCTATTACTAAGACTCCGCTGTCCGTCCGTCTGTCCGTCTGTCACCAGGCTGTATCTCATGAACCGTGATAGTTACAGTTGAAATTTTCACAGATGATGTATTTCTGTTGCCGCTATAACAACAAATACTAATAACCACAATAAAATAAATATTTAAGGGGGCTCCCATACAACAGACATGATTTTTTGCCGTTTTTATAGATAATGGTACGGAACCCTTCGTGCGCGAGTCCGACTCGCACTTGGCCGGTTTTTTATATTTTGTCGATTGATGATATAAGATTTCTTTACCAAGTTGCCAGACAATAATTAATTTGTCGTTAAGTATAGAATCACAGTTCTAAAGTATTTGTAGGTGGAATCAAAGAGTTAAAATATATAAAAGAGAAATAAGGTTGCTGCTTTCGAATTCAGCTGGTTTAATAATTTTACAAACTTGCTTGATTGCTGAATATTGCAATATAATTCTATTAATATTCTATTACTGTTCAAAAAATAAGAGAACATACTTAGCACTTGTAGTTCGTGTTGTTCAATAACGCCTAACGTCCTGAAGTACATCTACATATAATATACCTATTGTAATATCGCTAGCTGAATAACTAATTGTACTAAGTTCCTATATCGTCGAGTCCACGGCTCGCAGTGAACGCTTAAAATAACGTACCTACTTACTGAACAGTCAAAGCGGCACTCGTGGGCACTGGCGAGATGCGATCAGGAATGGGGTGTCTACCTTCTAGTATACGTACCTATACTACCTCGTATCAGCCTTAGAGCATAAGCCCAGTTGGGTTATGTTTAGTGCCGGCGCTAGTTCGATCAGGGTGGATCGAAAAAGGCCCCACCAAAATTTTATAGTAGGCGTTGCCGCCTAGAGCGGTCACTCCATCCATCCGCTTTACCATAGGACCGGCCCTGCTTATGTAATATATACACAAGAAACCCCACAATTTTCTCTGGCGGGTCCAGTCGGGACAAAGAAAATTGCTAGTTAACGGAGGAACGCTCCAATACTAGAAAAGAAAAAATAACAAGTAATAGGGATGCTCCACGTAGATATAGGTACTTGTGATGCGAACAGAGCTAGAGGGTAGACGCATCCATCCGATCCTCGCATCAGACCGTACGACCTCGCCTTATACTAATCTCTGAATCTAGATACGTGGCCACAAGTTCGATTCACAACTCTTCATTATAAAGCTTTATCAAGCTCTTTACATTAAGTCGAATATTGTTAGCGAATAACTATCCTAATTTCTTCAGAGCTTCATCTTATCAGGAATCTAGTAGGTACATAACGGTAAAATTATTTTTGAAGGCAATAAGATTAAGAATAGTCGTTATAGTATTAAATGTAACAATATAAATAAGTACGTACCTCTACTATGTAATTTACAAATTATAGAAAGCCGACATCATTCACGTAGAATTAAATAGTAGGTAAATGCTAAAAGTACGTGTATGAAACATGCGAAGTGTTATATAGACCGTGGACAAGTGAGAGCACGGAGAGGCGAGAGCTCAGAAAGCATGTAAGTACACTACTCCCACCAGTAATTGACAGATGGCAACGCTCGGATAACATGATATGGCGAGACAGAATCACATCGATGCCTATCCTAAACTAAACGCTTCGAAACATAGGCCGATACTCGTGCACTATATAACAGTGGCTCGTCAAAAATACGTATATACACATTTATTGTAAGCATAGATTCCAGCACCTACTACAGGATATTATACTCCGATTATCACTTATTAACGTATCAAATCAATCGCCTCTGACGGCGATTGACTATTGTAATCTAAATATCCCCCAAAATACCTAAATACTAAATAACGACCCCGTCGTTTTGCGGTAACAATTGATAAATCTAAAAAAATTGATATGTTGATTATTGCCGTAACGGTTGTATTACTTAGCGACAATGCGGATATGGTTGGTGGCGCGAAGCCGGCGATATGGTGTCAGCGTTAGCATGCGAGCCCGGTCTATATAACACTATGCGTTTCGGCGACGTGGGTGCTGCTGAGGCAGCAACCAGAGTCAAGTTCCCTTATCTTATAACTTAGCATCCCCCGTCGGAAAGATGAAGTACGACATTCAATACAATAATCACGTACACACATGCAACACACATCTATTTGATCCGCTTCACAATCATGCAAAATTATATGCGCCATCCGGACGCAGATTCGAAAACATCACCGAACTGTAATGTAATGTAGGTACCTACGTATTTACAAGAACTCGTTGACAGAACTTCTAGTAATGCAAAACCATCGAATGCGAGAGTGACGCTGTGTCGTTCTGAAGATGTAAATATTCATTGACGTGATGTTAATAGGAATAGTCATGATCGCGTCTGATGCCAAAGTAATGAAAGAAGCCAAACGTGCATAAATAAAACAGTGCAACAGGACCACGGAAGGTGCGGAAAGGTGCAAGAAGGAAATAGCATAGAGACAAACAATCTGGGGTGAGAGCCAACATGATTAAAATACGATTAGACAAAAGGTGTAAGAAAAGTACATACTTATATACGCTTATGAAAGGGAAACTTAAAGAAATAGGAAATATTTTGTACTTATAATTCTGTGTTATTGTTTACGTACGTATTTTATTTAACTAGGTAGTGTAACATTATGATTGTGTAGTTAACAAGTATTTATTGTACGATTTCACTCTTCTCTTACCGATCACAAATTAGTAATAAAGATAAAATTCGTAACGATTGTAACAACTGCATGTAATGTAGATATCTTTGCCTGATTCCTATTCTACGAATACAGTAAGAAATTGCTGCAGAACACAATACTTAGTAGATTATTATTTTTGCACAGCCAAATGCGTCGCGACCGCGCGCTCTACCTACTTGTTGCTATGTACTATCTACCTAGTACCTAGAAGAAATTAGATCTCACGTCCGCGAGAGGGCGAGCTTGTGTGTCGCAAGTGATTAGCTAAAACTTACTTCATAAATATTTTAAATGTATCGTACTGTCCATCTTACATTAATTGATACTGCAAACCGTCGAATAACAGCGATAGCGGTCTGCATAGCTCACTATTAAACGGTTGACAGCTTTCGAAGTCGGATTGTAAAATCACATGCATTCAGGCCTACAAGGCTACGTCGGAAGTAGGCGCTGATCCATGTGATCTTCCAGGACACAAACAATATTGAGGATGTATCGCTTTGCATATATTTCGTTGTACAACTAATACTCAATTTAATCTCTTTATTATCACCACTCGTGTGGGTCTTTGAAGACCCTACTAGAACGTTTTATAAAATACGAAATTTTATCTAACCTTTAAATCTCAAAGATATCAGAAAATACTATAATAGAATATTAGAAATAGGATCTAGCGAAAAACTACTAAGTACGATTATCTACTATGAATGTAAAAGTTCAGGGAGACCTAAGCGGCAAGAATCGCCAGTTAGCATTTTCACCGACATTAACATGTACTTATAACTGACGTTCCATTACAACTTATATTTGGCCGATACTCCAATACTCCCAGATCCCAAATTCATACGAACTAGAATATCTAGTTTGGAGTGATGGAGTATTGGGCAAAATGAAATGAAATTGTAATGGAACATAAGCCAAATCTACCCGCGCAGCGGCCTAGATTTCGGGCACGAGCGATGCATCCCCAAGAGAGTGATCCAGCCGACCGTAGGCGACGTTTGCTTTAGAGACGTAGTCTAAAACAAGAGGAAGCTGACCCTGGTCCGGCGCGCGTCGCCCTTGCCGCGCCGGCCCATGCCGTACTGTCACATGGCTGTATCTCCGGAGCTCCCTCCCGGCTTGGCGTCGCCGCCGCCGCCGCCTGACGGATCTTCGTCGCGCGCCGCGCGCCCGCGTGTCGCCTCGCCCGCAGATAGACCCGTGAAGTCCAGTTTGTACTGCATTATAAGAACAAAGTTAACATCTGCCGGGGTAAGCGTGCGCTGCCTTACTTGGACTCGCTATTCGCTTACCGGAACTGTGACCAGTGTGACCAGTTTACAGTTTGACGGGTCTATTCGTACATCGCTTTTATTCCGTATATTTATTCAGTACCTATATCTAGAGTAGTAGAGAGAGAATAGACGCGTAATGTAAGCTTTTTTTGGCTAAGTCATAAGAAATATCTTGTAGGTTTGTTGAACACGTTGAGCAATGACTATAGCGAGTCCAAGTGAGAGCTCGGTGGGTAAGTCGCCCCTGCAGCGATGACCCACTGAGATGATACCAAACACCATGCACGCGAAACAAATTGTTTATGCAAAGCAAATTTTTTTATCAGACCGCGGTCATTATTGTCCCAATTTTGATTTCGCGTTTATTAATAGGATTCTGATCGGTATCAAAATAATTAGTACAAAAGCAAAACGTATGTACAACGATTATATTTCAACATCACCTTGTTCTAGCAGATGTAAAAATTCACTTTATAAACGCAAATATTATAATACCACACATACTATACTAGATAAACATTGTATTATCATTGCAACATCACACCAACAACATTCAAATATTAG
This sequence comes from Cenopis cana, assembly GCA_951800055.1. Lineage (NCBI taxonomy): Eukaryota > Metazoa > Arthropoda > Insecta > Lepidoptera > Tortricidae > Cenopis > Cenopis cana. Next base: position 6,843,826 of record OX637476.1, on the reverse strand, counting down.
CTATATGTTTACACCACCAAACAAGTCTACACTAAATTTTGAAAAATGACAACGTTGGTTAAAGGTATATCAGGGGTTTTAAAAGGTTAGTGCCAATTAAAGGCTTTACGGGTTATTCAATTGGTTTCACACAGTGTACCTACTTTAACCATTCAATACACTATTTTCACTCTTAAATGTGGTTGTTTTGCGTAAATTTGGTTTCCAATGCATAGGGACTCTCTCAGGCATACACAGGGAATACTGAAAAAGGAAAAGAAAATAACAGAACGGGACAAAACAAAAAAACGTACTTAACAAATTAATTTCACGTCCGTCAAATCGTGCGTCTAGTTGCAGAAAGGGCAATATGTAGTGTAAAGCTAACGGCAAAAATTGTACTTAACTAAGTAGGTACAATATTTTTTTTCTAAATACCAACCATCATTTAGTTCTCAAAAAGTTCTAGCTTCTAGCTAGTTTACACGTATCCACACTGAATTTTCTAGGTATAGATATACGAATGTGTATTCTCATGGCACATCGTTTAGCGAATTCCAATAACGGGAATGAAAACTCTAAAATATGGACATGATAACACAGACATGCTTCTACGATAACACACAGATACATGGATACGGATGTGTTGTGAGGGTGCAAGTCGAGACAGACCGAGGCGTCCCTTGTATTCGCTGAGGTTTTGTTAATCGCTTTGTCCAGCGGTATAAGACCCTGGTGCGGAGGGAACCACCCGGTGCATGGATTGGAAAACAAACGAAAACAAATGAAAAATATGTTAAAACTTAAATAATAATGGGATTGTCGAACTCTCGAATGTTCTATAAAATTACTAATCAAATCTAGTTTCTAATTAACTAATAAGATTTATTCTTGTTGCTATTTGGCCACTGAAACTTAAGCAATAAACATGGTAGCTAATGGTATTGAACCGCCTTTGAAGGTGCTGTCACCAAGAATAAATCTTGAAACTGAGATCACACTGTTTCTCCCGGTTCCCGATTTCTAACAGTCACGAATGAAGTAGTATCTTTAAAGTACTTAACAGGTGCAACACTCTGGTGCCTTTTAACCACTCCCACACTCGACTCCCACGGCAAAGGTACCTAAGGAACATTACGTTCCAATGCACTAAAGTCTTAATGTTGCCTATAAAATTCAGGATACTTAAAAGTGCGACGTGTTGCTCGAAATTGTAAATATGTCATAAGTGTGAGAGAAAGGGGCAGTCACCTTGTTGGCACAGTCGAAACACGTGGTGACGACTTTACTTATGACGTTCATCAGGTGTTTGGTTTCCTGGATGACGTTGTCCACTTTGCTGAAGGTGGCTGCGCGGCCCACCGTCGGCTCTTTAACCGTAAACTGGAGTTGTTGGACGTACGTCGGGACCTTATCTAGTTGTTCTAACAATTCTTTTTTCGTTGTCCCCGCTGGTACCTGGAACGTAACGGAATACCAATGTTATCTCTAGAAGATCAGAGGTTGTATCTGGAATAGGCATAGGCAGGTGTGAGTATTAATTACCTGGTAAGAAAATTGTCGTATAATTTTGTACAGTCTATTCGCTTCCTCGGCGAAGTACTCCGCTTGCGTGAAGAGGTCTTGCGTAGTGTTTAAACGACCCTCGCCTTTTGTAAATTGATACATAGCGAAGGCCATGGAAGACATATTTTTTGCCCTGAAATAATAGGAAATGGCAAATTACATTAACATTTTCAATGACTGAGAGTTTTTTTGTTTGCATAAGTCTTTGCTTAGGTAAGTGCTTTTCTCTGCATACGAATTTTTTTTATGTTAACGGCTACGAGCGTCACTTTGCTCTTCGAGATTCGTAGTGATCTACGAAATCGTTCTCATAGAATGTGTTAAATAATATGTACTTATTCTTAAAATATATCTAACTCAAGCTTATTAAGTTGACTCAAGTTGTCTTTCGATTCGAGGGCTGAATTTGATCAAACCGATTTTCCTCATAAATTATTGTTTTTATTTTGCGTGGCGTGACTTGTGGCAGTGAAAATATGAGTACCTCTTCTTGCTGTTACTAAATCAACCTAATTGCCAATAGTCTACTTTCTATGCTACATTCTAAATGATCTAAGTAGCCTTATTTTTTCCAAAAGTATCCCCAGTTTACGTAGGATAAAAAAAAATATTTACGAAAACATATCCTGCGGGGCCATATTCTGTAGCTCAGGTACACTACAGCTCAGCTCAGGTAGGTAAATAGTAAAGAAGGGGAAGACAAGAAGAAAAGAGAAAAGAATTTACTCCCTGAGGTTATGTCTAAGTTTTATACATTGTAGTAACTAGTTTACTTACGTATAAAACTTAGAGATATGAGAAAATAGAAAGGAAATTGTCCAACGCTCGTAGCAATAGCATAATACTGTAACTATTATATCCAATGGTTTTAATATCAACTCGTTGCATTATATGAATTATTAAACTGTTAACAAGGACCATTACAGGCTCATAACGTTTAGTTATCATTTACTCTGGCCAACAACAATGATGTGTGATGTAATTGCAGTGACCTAATTGCGGGTTATTATAATTATAAAACCATCGATTACCGTAGGTTATAGATACTCTACGAGTATCTAGTCGTTATTCAAATATGGACCAGTTTCATCATGGTTTCTTCCGCATTAATTAATTAATTAATTAATGCGGAAGTTTAGATGTTTGGAGGTTTGGATGTATGTTACTCATCATGCAAAAACGGCTGAACCGATAATGATGAAACTTGGTATGCTACGGAATTATAGCCTCGAATTTAACATAATATATAAGAAGGATAAAAAGTTACCCCGAAAATCATTCCTCGGGGAGATAAAATAGGGATTGGAAGTTAACGCGGAATCCCCATAGGTAATACGATTTGCTAATTTTCTAATGAAGTTTATAGTAATAATTTTTTTTGGTGCCCCCAAATGCTCGGTGCCCGTAGCATTTGCTACTCTAGCTATGTGGCTAATCCGTCACTGCCAATCACGAATTATTCAAGATAAAGGTAAATATATAAGTAGGTACAGTACCTCTTCACAATGTCGTTGTTCTCGTCAGCAGCAGCCCCTTGCCACTTGTCAGTTTCTGCGTCCATTTCCGACGACATCATTTTCATCTCCAGCCCTGACTTTGCGATTTTTGCTTGTTCTTCAGAGTCTAATTTAACAGCTTTTAATGGTTTACTCGTCGTACCATGTTTCTGTAATCGATTTCAGGTAAAGTATAAATGATACTTGGAATTGGAAGTGTTTAAGCGTAGAGCTAGTCACGGTTAGGTAACTAGCATGTTTTTAGAAATGCAGCTGTTGCCTGGTAACGTGTGTGATCTATGAAAATATATGCGCAAAGCCTGGCCGAGTGGTGAGTCAGTGTAAATAAAACTTTGAATTAAAAAAAGTGTAGATTTTGATTAATTCACTTAAGATAAAAATCGAAAAACTGTTCGTGAGTGACATTTAGCTAAAATTTATGGTGTTCGGATATCGATGAAGTTATACACGTAAAAACTATTGTGAGTGAAAGTGATACGGATGGGATGGGAAGATACCTAATTAATTCCTCTTCAACTCCTAGTCAGATGTGTGTAGAGGTAAGAGTAGAGAAACAGAAGAGGTGTAAGTTGTCAGATGTGTGTAGAGGTAAGAGTAGAGAAACAGAAGAGGTGTAAGTTGTCAGATGTGTGTAGAGGTAAGAGTAGAGAAACAAAAGAGGTGTAAGTTGTCGTGTTATCAGTTACCCCCGGCCTGGGCAGACTGCTGTACTGCTGTTTGTCCTGCCGCTCCCCCGTGAGGTCCAGCAGCTCGCGCGCGAGCCGCGCCGCGTCAGCCAGGAGCCACGCCCACATGTCCACGAACACGTCTAGGTTCTCCCGCGCCGCCGCGCTGCCCGGGTGCGCCGCTAGCGTCCGCGCGGCCGTCACAACTTGCGGTCCGTATATCCTCAGATTTATCTCCGCGAACTTTGCGCTCACTTGCAGCGTCTCCGACATCGCTATGTGTCTAAGTAATTTGCATACCTGAAATACGCGACCGTACGAAAATTATCTTTAGAAGAACTAGTATTATATTTAAAGTATGATATTAGAAAACCACCTCTATTATGTGATCTAATTGTTCGTGGAGCCGGCTGGCTATATTGTGCAGTCTCTCTGATTCTCTCTCACCACAGGAACTAGCTGGAATGGAAATAAGCTAAAAGTTAACAATTTGGTATTTCGACTATCATTTTTTTTCTGTTTATTTTGGCACAAACAGTCATTACAAAAAATTACATTTAATGTATAACATAAGGTAGAATGTGGACCAGAACAGTGCCGAATGATTTACTAGATTATAATTCTTTCAATTGTAAGGTATGATTTTTTAATTTTTAATAATAATAAAAGAAACATCATTTACATCATTACTTTACATCTTATTCACATAAATCATAAAAATAAGTTGGACAACTAAATCTGAAAAGGCAGACTTTACTCGAATAAGTGTATGTTCAATTTTTCTTTTGAAGACTAATCCGACAGGGATTCCCACCGTGTGGCGAGAATAGTACGAATGTACGAGAAAAAGACGGTATCGACGTTAAGCTTTTGTGCTGGCTTGTCCATTTCCAGTGTTTGCAAAACTCTCGGCAAAAGCGCAACATATGGGAGGATTTATTTTGTCCGACTTCTTATTTTATTTGATTTGCTGATTGAATGCTCTACCAAGCACGGGTAAAAATACGAACTAGTTGTTTCGAGATTTTTAACTGACCTCTAAATAATAGCGATTTTGTCCAAAGCTGCAGGTAAAATGGTCTAGTCTAGGTATGTTTCCATATTACATGTTATAGGATCAATTTATATTTTTTGACTAGATATTACCATAATTGTCTTTACATTCTGCAGTTAAAACTTTTGATGAAACGCCAGTAGGTAACTGTCTCTATGCCTGTGTATATACTCGTATATCTACCTGTGTATATACTTAAACTTCCTTAAAAATGGCACAGAACAGGCCTACAAGTCTACAATTGCACAAAATGTACTATTTTACATAAAAACGTTGACAATCATTACAAATTGTACGCTTGTAAAGTTTTTTGGTACCTATAGGCCCCAGGAGTGCCTGGAGCAAGGTGAATGTACAAGACATCAGTGGTAGTCACGATCATTTCATCATCAATGACGGTACGGCTGAGAAGAAGATACACTCAATACCCCACCCCACAGATAAATTTATTTATTTATATTTAAGGAGTAGGTACCAACAGCTACTAAAAACATAATATAGTCTAGGTACTATAAAAAGCCAATTACAAGAACTCACAGATAGAAATAAAATAAAAAGTATTAAACAAACATTGCGCACACTTTCGCATCATGTGAACACTACTCTTTGATAAAAAAGAGTGTAAAAGGAGAAAATAACTCTACTTAATAACTGAGCCAAATAAAATCGAGGACTACATACATTGAAATTAATATCATAAAGGTTTTTCCACTGTGCTCACCTATGTGTGCAAGGTCGGAGGCTAGCCTCCGCGCGTCGTCTGCGAGCGGGCCCAAGTCGCGCGCCTGGTCGCGCGCCGCCTCCACTAGCGCTCGCTCGAGCTCCGCCGCTGCGCTCGCCGCGCCAACACTCGCACTCTCTAGAGCGGCTCCGCTTCCCGTCATGCCTTGCTCCTCCTGCCACGATATACCGATTAAACATTAAGAAGAGACACCCCAAACTATCGTATTTTGAGCGTCGGTGTCCTACCAGTGTTCGCGCAGCGACGATGCAACGTTCGTGCAGCGTCGACGCAACGTTCACGAGAACCTGGCAAGACGCCAACGTTCGAAAGACGTTAGAGACGTCGCGTCGTCGCCGCGTGGGTGCTGGTGAGACGTCTCTAGAAACGCCGCTGACGTTGCGTCTGACGTTGCACTGACGCTGCGCAAAAGTTGCGTCGCCGCTGCACGGGTGTTAGCAGGACGCCGACACTCACGCTAGTTTGGGGTCTCTCTAACAGTCTAATAAATTCACCAGACCCAACAATCCCAACATACTTCTGGTTAATTTATGGCTGGTTGAATTAATACCTTTCCAAGACGTAGCAATCATATCGATTTGTCGTTAATTGATTAATTAAATAAATTAGGTAATTAATTGAACTAATAAGTATATAACTAGTAGAACACGAGAGTGAAAGGGACGGCATGTTGTTCGGAGTACCTTCAGTCGTGAAGTTATTCAAGGGCAAGCGTTTTCTGTAATTCTAAGTAGACATGTCACCATAAGATTCACCATGGAGACAGCGACGGAGACGAGCCTCTCTAGTTCGTACGCTATCCGCTCGGCGAGCGCCAGTATCCGCTGCCGATGGTTGTGCGACGTGTAAGCGGAGTCGGTGAAGTCATGCGTGCGTTCGACGAGCGCGCGTAGCGTCGACGCGAGCGCACGCCTCCGTGGCGCGTCCGCGCCGCCGCGCGCGCGCGCCGCACGCACCTGTGACGTCAGGCCGCGGAGCGAGCCTAACGCCGTCCCCGCTTCCCATTGCGCAGCCTATACAAGGGTACAAAGTAAATACTAACCCCCTTATTCATAAAACTTAGGCTGGAAACAGTGCTCGACCGACGGTCAGCGCGTACCGTCGGTCGGGCGTAGCTATCGCTGTAAGAAAGCATACGTGCGTTCAGAGCGATGCTCACCGTCAGCCGACCGACTATACGCGCTTACCGTCGGTCGAGCACTGTTTCCAGCCTTAACAAACCTCTCCTAACTTAAGTGTATTTTGTCACTGTCTCGCAATGACGGATAAGGACAAACGAATTTTAGCGGCTTGTTAACTAATATAGGTTATATTGAAGTTTTTGAATAAGGGGGTAATAAGCCATTTAAAAATGAATTAGTCTTAAAACTAAATAAGTATACCTATGGGCCATGAAATTTCGACGGACCAATGTTTTTATTTGAACATGGGATGGCTTATAAATAAGATAGCAAAAATAGTTATTTGTTATACAAGGGTGCAAAGTTGTATTTTAACCGCGAGTGTGGAATTGGAACACGAGCTAGCGAATGGATTCTAGGGTTGAACCACGAGCTAGCGAATGGATTCTATGGTTGAACCACGAGCGCAGCGAGTGGTTCGAAAATAGAATCCTGAGCGAAGCGAGTGGTTCAAAGTTAGAATCCTGAGCATAGCAAGTGTTGCAACACACGAGACGTAAAATAACTTTGCAGCCGTGTGTAACACAAATCTTTTCACCTCACTAAAGCGAGGAAATAGAGAAAGGAAAACAAAAGTAAAACAATAAAAAAATAATGGGTATCTTCCAATTTTTCATTTCATTAAAATAGAAAATAAAAACTAAATTTGAACAAAACAACGCAAGAAAAAATTAAGCAAAATTCTAAAACAAATGCTAAAGTAAATAAATAAAGCAAAATTGCTTAAAATTCAAAATAAATATAAAATTTGAAATCCTTATCCTTGAATTAGTCGAAATCGAGTATAATGACGATTTTTTTTGCAAGAAAAAAATTTTTTAGCTCAAAATTCAAAATAGTTATTAAATTTGAAATCCTTATCCTTGAATTAGTCGAAATCGAGTATAATGACGATTTTTTACAATAAATATTTTTTTCGACTTAAAACTCAAAATAAATGTAAAATTTGAAATCCTTATCCTTGAATTAGTCGAAATCGAGTATAATGACGATATTTTGCAAAAAAAATTTTTTTAGCTCAAAATTCAAAATAGTTGTAAAATTTGAAATCCTTATCCTTGAATTAGTCGAAATCGAGTATAATGACGATTTTTTGAAAAAAAATATATTTTTTTTGCTTAAAAATCAAAATAAATGTAAAATTTGAAATCCCTATCCCTAAATTAGTCGAAATGGAGTATAATGACAATTTTTTGCAAAAAAAACTTTTTTTCTTAAAATTCAAAATAATTATTTTTAAAAAAATCGAAATAAATATAAAATCTGAAATCCAAGGACTGATTTTTTTCACACCACCTGAAAAAAAATCAGATGGGCGAAAATTGTACTGGCTGTTTTGTGTCCACCCACACTAACCGATATGGGATCCGATCCGAATCTGACCGATATCGGATCGGATGGTGTGAGCACTAAGCAGTTTTCCATACAATTTTATCGGTAACGAATCCTACACCGATATTGTATCGGATAGTGGGAACACGGCCTTACATGTTATTATGTTAAAAGAGTAACTAAGTACACGTTCGGATTTCAAAATTACTTTGCACACATGTGGATAAAATGCAGTTTTGCTATCTGTTTTTAAAGAATAAAAAAGGGCTTTCCGAGCTAGTGAGGTGAAAAAAACATTTTCACTGGAAGCCCACATCACATTAGGGTACAAGAAAAACTAGAATTTCAGTCCGTGATTTATGCTGTTATTGGCTTATAACATCGTAAATGTCTGAGTTTCTTTCTAATTTTCTCGCAAAAAGGTCAATTATTGCTTACCTATACCTATTATTATATTACAAACTTGGTACGATTAAATTATATTGTGTAGCGTTGAAGTTGTAATTTTTTTAATGTGTAGGTATAAAATTGTAAATAGGTACAGAGTTGTTATCACACCTTGTGTTTTATAGTAAAACAAGAGTTGTAATATAATAAAACAAGAAACTAAACAGAAGACAGTATTTAAAAGTATTCAGTTAGTCTAGAGGAAGGTACCTACGTAAGTAAAAAGGTGAGCATAAATTACTACGGCTGCGGTGTACTGGCTGATTAAGCTTCAAATAAGAACTTACTATTAACGGCGGTAAGGAAATCTATCTATTCATCGGGACTACATAAATAAATATACTTAGGTATTATACTCTTTGTTCGGGACTCTGTTGCCAACGAAATACATTGGATAGGTACATCTCGTACTGTTTACTTAGTTATTGAATAGCAATAAGCTAAGCTATTATTAGCTTTTACTTTAGTAGGTATGAGCAGGAAATAGGAATAAATATTTTGGTGAATTAACTCCTTGTTTACTCCCAGGTACTTACTATGTATGTGCTAATTTCATAAGCTAGAATTAAGTACGTAAAGTGCAATGAATGTACATATGCATTGACTAGCTGATAGTACTTACGGTGAGGCATTGGCTTGAGTTGAATCATCAGATTTGACAAAACGTGAAAGCAAGGTAATATAAACTGTACGTAAAATACGATAAGAAATAAGCTTATAAAATATTCTACCTCTAAAATAATGAAGTAGCGAGAAAATTTTGAGGCACTCGACTACCTACGTGGTAATTTGTACCTGTTCACGACTATCCGAGAAAGGTTGCAACTACAAGAAAAATAAATCGTGTTTATGCATAGAAAGTAGTAAAACATATGAGATGCAATAGTAAAATAGTACAGCTCTCCTAATGTCTATCGAATGGAGTTTATAGAGTCGACCGATATCATATATCATCCCACTTACCTATTAATATCCCTTAAACGATTAACAGAATACGCAATGAGATTTTGTACAGGGAATTTAGGAGATTCGTGTTTCTTACTGTTGACTTAGGGTTTAATTCATGAAGCTAATCAATAAGGCGAATCGTGACAATCTCAGTAAGGTAATTTGTTACGTAATGAGATCATGTCTCTATTGGGGTGCGGCTAGAAATATGTCTTTTGTGGTATTTGGTAACGGGGGACGATATTATGGAATGAAAGCCAGTCTTGTTTGGGAAGAGTTCAGTGGGGCTGCCCATCGTGATAACACTGATCCCTATCGCATCATTAGCCGCCCACTGCTCGAGTCAGGCCAGGCGGCCCATTTATCGATAATTTCTTATTTAAACGCACCTTTGTTTTATCGACTGTAAATGCAGCTTTACGAATAGCGTGCCTATTCTACCAGCGTGTTGACATTAACCGTTCGTACTTTAAAACTCAAGCTAATGCTCATTCATTGCTCATACTTTGACATACCAGTTGATTTTCGTCTATAAACCCGGATAAACATCCTTTATAATTAGTGCATTTTCTACATACTCCGTCTAAACATAAACTTTTACTTAATTTTGTAGTAACTATCTAATATAAAAATACATGGTCCATCACTATAGTGCCGTAGTGATCCTGAAATGACTAGTCAAGAATGCGAATGAAGCATGCAGTGAAAAAGAGAAGAGATTAGTCTTTATCGATAAACGTGCACCGCTGGCCGCGACCGAGTTGCGCTATACCGGTATACGGGACGCATCCGGTTGTGTGTCGAGGAAGCCTCTTCATCGTTATGGTCTAAGAGCCGGTATATATGAAGACCTGGCCTCATCCGTAATACGAAAATGACAAATACTACATACTTAGATAAATAGAATAGACCTTGATGGCTTGACCCCTATAAATAAGTTTACGCGCAATAGTTAACAGACAGGGGTTGCCTAGCAAAAACCTGAACTGATATGATTAAAACTGGGTTAAAAAAATACCACCTAACTTTTTTGGGTCATGTGTTATTTGATCGACCCCTTTTTATGGTTCCGTAGTAAACAACCCCTTCCCCTCCCCCTTATAGTCCCCCTTATAATTTCGCCTCGTCCGTCCGTCCGACCCCCGTTTTTCTCAGTAACCGTTAGTACTAGAAAGCTGTAATTTGGCATGAGAATACATATCAATGACGCCGAAAAAACGGTAGACAAAAATCTTGAAAATAAAATCTGTTATCTATAATGTAGTATTTGTCATATTTGAATAACAGATGAGGGTAGTTTTTCGATCTCGGATCTTAGACTATTATGTGCTATACATTGTACGTATAAGCGTACGATATCCGTCGCAGCTGTTATTGCTATTATGAGGCATGGACTAGGAGGTTTCTTATCTGAACAGTATATTAGTTTTAATCGCAGATTTAGACCTAGCGAACGTACTAGTTACATTAAGGGAGTCAGTGATATAATATTAAACCAAACGAATTATAAAAAAGATGACTCGAATGCTATTTATCCATGTCCGCGAACTACTTCAGTGCACGGCCTGAAAAACTGAACAGAAAATCAACCGAATGCCTAAGATGAATTTTGATCTAAGGCGACTTCCTGACTTGGCGGGGCGGGATCGATAATGTGACATTTTCTTCTTTGACGTAAACTTACTGACGACGCAAAGATTCTCACTTGACATAATACTGTCAGTATTACGTCTGCGCAGTAGTAATATCATGCGCATCAGAAGCGGAGCAGTACCGCCTTCGCATCGCATCGTCCCGCTACCGCGCATCCCGCGCCAGTCAGGAAGCACCCATTTAAATGTAGGGGCGTAATAAAAAATGGTATCTTGTCGACGGACAGGTGACAGCTGACACTGACATTTGACACTTTTCTCATATCGTACTGCCTCCGCACCGACAAATCAGGAAGTCGCCTTACTATGGTGTCAGAGTTGTGTTATTTTTACAAAATATTAGGTAAATAATGAAAAAATCTTTCAGTCCACGGGTAAATGAATAGGTAGGGTATGTTTAAAGCGTATCAAAATTACAAAACGCGGTATATCTTTAAATACGTTGTGTATAATGTGAGTTGCGTTTCCTTAATCCTAATTACAATAAAAAAGGTATAAAGCGGAGTTGGTCCATTTGCATTACCTGTGGGTTTTCCTTTTTGGAGGTGTTCAAGGCCCACTATCCATTCCATAGGGCGGCGAGAAAAAGAAATATTTTTACATAGGTATCATACCTGTGCGTCCATAATACAACTTGAATATTTTTCAGCAATGGTTTGTGGGCCCAACGGCCGCTGAGTCAGCGCACATTTCGAATTACCCTCTAAAAATTCCAGCAGCGTATGTGTAAGTAAAAGTGAATATAACACCCGCCACAAATGTGCTGACCGATTCAGTGAATGTTTTTCGGGAAAAAGTTACGAAATTTACTATTTAGTACGCTGGTACTAACTACTTAAAGATGATTCACAGTAGATCGTTCCGTGTCCGGGCCCGCCCGTTTTCTACAGGACGCGTGACGGCCTCGATCGATTTCTTTTACTAGAGAATTATCTATGCCACAAAAAAAACTAAACGAAAATCGGTTCATCCGTTTGGGCGCTACGATGCCACAGACAGATACACAGATACACCGACAGACACGTTAAACTTATAACGGCCCGGACACGGAACGGTCTAGCGTGAATCATCCTTTAGTGAATTTAATTAGTATTAGGCAAAACAGGGACAATATAGTATTATTTACTTTGTTAGTTATATTAAGGCAGAAATTGTTCAAAACATAATTCATTTGGTCGGTTCTCATAATATTAGTGGAGACAAAGTTAAAATCAATAGATACAGACTAGTCTTCCACAAGTCCAGTCGATCCTACGAATTTATAAACACGCAACGACGCAACTTTGGTTGGGACAGGATCCAACTTTACCGATAAACGCTCTGACGCAGTACGTGAGCATAGGAAACATCCAATACATATAGTTCCTAGTTTGTATAGGTATTAATACTTGCTCTAGTGGTTTAGAATCGTTTCTCCAAGAGCGTTGCGCATTTACTTTACCTACGTACCAACCACCAACATGATAAATGTGACATCTTAAATTTATCGATTTTGTTTTTCTGAAAACCACTACAATTGTGCAAATCTGTTCCTGTAGCATTACACCATTGCTACCCAAAAAACAATTTTTTTGTAACTATGGGACAGTTTTTATTAAATGGTTGCTATTATTCTAGTCTAGTTTCCTCATATAGCAGTATAGTTTATTTCTTAATCTACATAGTTATTATACTAACACTAAAGCACAAAGATCCGTTGTAGGTTTCTACCTTTATCGGGTATGATGATAACTGAAAGAATTTAACTTCTTCAAAGAAACATTGACCTTAAACAATATTCCCGTACTTTATTATCATGGAAACAGAAGGTATTGTGTATTTCAAATGTATCAGTATTTTATTTAACACATCAAATACGTCCATAGCCATTACAGAGGATAAAGGCGAAACAAAATTTACATAAAACCTTCGTAAAATATGAAACTTCCTCGTTCAACTTGACTCTGAACACATATCAATGGCAGCAGCAGCGTTCCCTGGTGTTAGATGTTTATCGACTATTCTGCCGTCGTAATAGGAAATACAGACACAGGCCGGGCAACAAGCTGTCTGGAAGCTATTATGTGCCCTACGTACGGATTTGATTGATGTTTATACTAAATTTCGTACAACATTAAGGTAAAATGAAGGCATGTTTTTTTTAATGCAGACTACCAAGTTCACAGCAAGCGCAGCTGAATTAATGTTTTGCTTCTGCTCGTAGCAACGACGAGATCTAATACCGTAAAACAAACACGTACCCAGTAAGCTTGCGGTTGATTATCTTCTAACGGCAGTTTGTGCAGCTCATTTGTGCTAAAATGGCTGTGGCATTTACCCTGAGCTTTTGGGATTTACTTATTTATGTAAATTCCTTTTGCATATTTATTTTCACACCCACAGTATTGAACTGCAAAGAGCGCAAACAAAAAGGGGAACGTATGTACACAAATGTCGATTTATAGTTTAAGCTCTGTGGGCTCCATGTTAACTGGCAAAAATGATTGACGTTCTAAAAATGGCCTGTTCAAACTGTTATTGACGTGTGATTGCATTTTATTTGAAATTCTAGCTATACCTAACGTGTATTATAGTTAGGAGTGAATATTTTAAACCTAAAACAAGTTAATTGTGGTATTCGCTGCGTGTTTTTTAAGTTTAATTATTTTAGTCTTGATTTATTTAAGATTTTGACCAATGTAAAATGTAGTCCAATTCGGTTGATTGTAGTTTGACTATGCACAGATGTCCTCTCATGAACGAAAGGAAAATGGGTTATCAGACTAACCAAGTAATCTCTATAGAGCAAGGGTTCCGTAGCTCTAGTATAAGTTTTTTCGAAACATTAACTAATTCGAACGCGTTTGCGTTTTGTCTCAAAATGTATGAAAGTGGTATGAAAACGTGAACAGCGCCTGTAGTGGTCACTAGTGGAAACTAAAACAGCGAGTATAACATTTGTTGCTAACCGATGAACGCGCGTATTTCAAACTCGGTGAGAGCGTTTTCATACATTTTGAGACAAAACGCAAACGCGTTCGAATTAGTTAATGTTTCGAAAAAACTTATACTGGAGCTGCCGATACATAAAATGTTTATGTTTTATCCGGAACAATGTACCTATAAAAAGTTGAACTAGCACAGGGTACTGATTACTAATTTTTTTTATTTGACTTGTTTTTCTGTCATGTGCACAAACCTCCTGCGAATGGTCCTCGTGGCCGGGTAGGCCGTCCCGCACCACGTAGTGTATGAGGTCCATGGCGCGACGCATTTGGCAGAAGACGGTGTCGCGGTTCTCCCGCGCACTAGCACTACCGGGGTGCCTAAGGCATGTCTGTGGAGAATAAAAATCCCTTAATTATGTTCATCTCTTTACATTAAACCAGTCTTGACATCAGATGTTCTTTAGATATACTCATAGGTAGTAGTTTTATCTTTTTGGCTCAATAATGTCAAGAGCGCGGGTTGGCCATTGTTGTAGTTGTGACACATACGAACACATATAGATAACGTGAACTCATAGCACTTACGCTGACGCACACATAGACAATGTGCATGTATAGCTCAACGCTCAACCTTGACTTACTTAAAAACTATATACCTTACCCCAGTTACTTTGGAAGATACACATAAAATTATTTTGTCTCTCAACGCTAGCAATGCGACTGGTATTGACAATATAAACACTAAAATTCTTAAGCTATGTGCAAAATATATTGTTAAGCCACTTACACACATTATCAACTTGTCGTTTACAGAAGGTCGCTTTCCCGATAGTTTAAAAAGGTCTATAGTAAAACCTATTTTTAAAAAAGGCGATCAAGAATGCATGGATAACTATAGACCGATTGCCCTTATACCCATACTTTCAAAAATTTTAGAAAAAGCAATGCAAAATCGCTTGTTGTCTTTTCTGAATTGCAACGATATATTAACAAATAACCAATATGGTTTCCGGAAGGGTAGTTCGACTACTTTGGCGTGTTTTAACCTGGTGAAGTTAGTGACAGAATCCTTAAACCAAAAAGTACCAGTAGCAGCAATATTTTTAGACCTAAGCAAGGCTTTTGATTTCGTAAACCATTCCATTCTGCTACGCAAATTGGATGGTTATGGAATCAGAGGCAAAGCCAACGATTGGATTACAAGTTATTTATCTGATAGGCAACAGTGTACGGAACTACAATATATGGATACTGTTAGAGGAGAACAGATAGAAATACGATCTAAATTTAGTTTTAACCGAAATGGAGTACCGCAGGGGAGTATTCTCGGCCCACTACTTTTCCTGTTGTATATAAATGACTTGCCAAATCATCTTGGACATAGTAATATCAATTGTATCATGTTTGCCGACGACACTACATTAATAGTAAAGGGTGATGATATAGATAGTTTTAATAATGACATAAATATTGCTTTGGAAAATGTACTAAATTGGCTGACAAAAAATAATTTAAGAATAAATGTAAATAAGACTCATGTGATACAATTTAAGACCCATAGAAGCCGAGCAATAAACCTAAATGTGAATTGCGATAAGGACACAGTTGCTGAAGTCGAAACTACAAAGTTTCTCGGCTTTTGTATAGACCAATTCTGCGATTGGAAAGCTCATATTTCAGAAATATGCGACAAACTGCAAAAGTACGTCTACGCCCTAAGAAGGCTAAGTAGCACGTGCTCGAAAGATGTCGCACTCGTAGCATACCACGGCTACGTATCCTCTATTCTAAGATATGGGTTACTAATCTGGGGCAACTCCGTAGATATGATTAGGGCATTTTTGGTCCAAAAAAAATGTATAAGGGCGGTGTGTAACAGCCACTACCTGGAACCATGTAAACCCTTGTTCCAATCTACTAGAGTATTGCCATTACCTTGCCATTACCATTAAAGAGATATCACTGTTTGTACATAAGCATCCGAATTTTTTCCCGACCCATGCTGAGATTTTTCCAAGGTCTACTCGATATCGACATAAACTTCATTTGCCTCTTGCTAAAACGCAAATTTATAGGAATAATGCGTTTTGCATGGCTATACAAATTTATAATAAGTTACCAAGTGACATCAAAAATTGTCCACCTAGCCAATTTAAAAAGAAAGTCACTGACTACCTACTGGAAGAATGTTTTTACTCTGTAAAGGACTTTTTAAACAAATCTATAGAATAATGAAATATAATTAGTTAACATATTTTTGACATAAATTACTACAATTAGGAACCATAAGAAATAATAATAATTAAAATCGATGACAGTATAAATGACTCGTATTAATAATAATGTATGTTAAACAAATTTTAATAAATGACAATGAATTTGTAATATTGCATGCCAAGATTGGTAGAACATAAGCACATTATTGTACACTAAAATCTGTTTTTTTACTATGTTCTGGCAATAAACGCTTTGAATCTTTGAATCTTTGAATCTTGCCCCCGCTCGTGAGATAACAGTACTCTACTCTACGTGGTGGTGAGTAAGGTCAAGTCTCTGTTAAAAGTAAGAACCTGTATCTGGCTGTCAAAACAAGGGATCATCATCATCCTCCTAGCGTTATCCCAGTACAGTTGCATCCTGAAGGATGCCTGGGGTCCGCTACCTAATCCCAAAATTTGGCGTAGGCACTAGTTTTTACGAAAGCGACTGCCATCTGACCTTCCAACCCCGAGGGGAAACTAGACCTTATTGGGATTAGGCTTTGTCAAGTGAGTAGGCAACTTGACTGTTAGAAGTTCTCAAGCCGCCCGAAGGCCTCCAACTTGGCTTAACGACTGCTACCATAGACAGCAACCGGGATTAACGGCTTAACGTGCTTTCCAAAGCACGGGAGCGCTCAGTTAGTAACCACTCAAAGCGGTCACCCATCCAAGTCCTGACCGCTGCCCACGTTGCTTAACCTTAGATACCGCAAGCGGTACGTATGCGCCGCTGGGCCACGAGCGCTCTTCTGTCAAAACAAGGGATCCTCAAGTGAATAATGGGTCGGCATTGCCGGCAATGCACATGTGATTCTTCTGAAGGCGCAAGTGTCCATAGCCCACTTTGTCTGCTTACCATCAGACAGGCTGTATGATTATTGGCTACCGTCGTACTATTTATAAAACTACATATCAATAATAATACCTTCTGTGTGATAGCAAATTATCTTAACTCTCATATGTTCAATGCATATGACGAACGTACCGCCTCTCGCCTCTAAGGGCTTTTCGATGCATTTTCACTACTAAACGTGCTACGGTCTACGGCGTAGTACATATACCGTAGCAAAGCTGCGTTTTTTAAAAGTCAGAAAGTATTTGCTTGGGTCTTCTATTGAATTAATAGGGTAAATGCTACATGACTTCTAATTTTTACCTAATTTTCTGTACAATGCAACGCATCCTTTCATATTTAAGTAACAATACTTATTGGCAATTAAAAAAATACTTTCAATGGTACTAAAACACCAAGCATTCGACAATGCTGCTCAGCATTTGTTGATTTATTGATTATCGAAACGGCTTCTGATGTAATCTAAACACGAGCCAGGGGGCCGATTTTTGAGTGTCGTACGCTCGACTTTTCACTCGACATCTGTCAAATCGTCAGTTTTTTGACAGATCTCGAGTGAAAAGTCGAGCGTTCGACACTCAAAAATCGGCCCCCCTGGGCTGTGCCGTAACATGGGTTTAAATTCGCGAGATATCCAAGTCGGCGATCTCTGGGCGGCCCTTGACTACCGCCCAGTCTACAGTAGCTACGTCGGAGCAGTCACCCGGGCCGCCCAGTCACTTCATCGCCGGAACTTTTAGAACTTTAGATTAAGATGGGAACTTTGAAACTTCGTTACCTAACATGTAAAAACCTTCGTTCCTTCTTTTAGTAATGCTTTCTGATTCGTTGCGTCTCAACATTTATTTTAACTTTATAAACGTTAAGTGTAAAAAGGATATCGGATAAGGATATAGGATTAAGCGTATAAAGATCTCAAGTACATACTAGTGGACATTTGTTCATAATAATAAAGTTGGCTATAATTTAAAACGAATTGATAACATTGATTTATTTGAAGCTTACAACTTTGTAAAAATTAGTAACAATGATTAACTTCAGGACGATGTTTTATATTTTCATTCGTCTACAAACCCTAATATTTTTAAATAATTTACATACAATTTACATGTATATGTACATCCACTCGCTAAGTGCATGTTAAACGAATTAACAATTGAGAACTGTAATAAAAATAGCAGAAGCTTCGTATTCCTGTATTTTCAAATCCTCGCAACATATGTTTGAAATTATTGCTGAGGAACTTACGATACAAATTCACATTTCTCGACGTTCTTTAATTTTCACATTTTACAGCTACCAGATGTTCCCAAGAAATATCGGGAAAGAAGGGCAAGGCGACTGCCGCTAAAATATGTCATATGAAAACGGGGGGAAGGCATCGAGCGTGCGACATGGCCGCCCGGAAACGGTGACAGATTGCAGCCATTTGATTGCGTTCTATCTCAACCTCACATCTCTCTCGCATCGATTCAGAATATGAACTCTAATTCATAATAGACAAAGTTGCTTTTGCAGACGCATAATCGGCAAGATACGAGACTGAAAAAGTAAGAGGTCATTGCGACCGACGATCCTCAACGCACTCTAACAGGTCACCGCCGAAGCTAACAGAATTTGAGAAATAGGGCCCTGCGCTTGAAATATGGGCCACGCTATTTTTATTGTGCGATAGCTCTGGCCATTGCGCCGTTATGAGCGGCCATTGGAACTCCAAGGTGTTTCCTCTGCTCATCGCAAATAACCATTAAGTAGACCGAGCACGCGATAAAATGTAGTTACAATACTACTAGCAGAAGTGTTTATGGACACGTGAGGCTACCTTCAACTTGCCAAGAAATTACATAGGTGACGGACAGTATTCTCTAAAACTATTAATAATCAATCAAAAATATTAAACAATTTGAATTTGAGGCTTCATCTCGTCAAGAAATTATTTAGGTGACGGAGAGTATTTCTTAAACACTATTTGTAATCAATCAATCAAAAATAATAATTAATTCATCAAAACAATCCTAATTCCTAATTTATTCATCAAGACAGACTATGAAAAGACTAAGATTACATTTGCAATGACGTAAAATTTATTTTGTTCATCTCGTTTTTTACTGTTTTTTCATGTTAGTTTTTAGCGAGCGAGCACTTACACGGCTGTCACTTCGTACAATGCCCGTGTAGCGGCTCACTTCGCGGCATTTAAAGCTATTCCATTTCTTAAATTCCAGTGCTATAAAAGTGCCATTATGTCGGCCTATAGGATAAATCTCAGCACTTACACGTAATGACGGCTCTCATAACGCGTCTGCGGTCACGGCCACTTTATGCACGCTATAAAAATACTTTTTTTACTTTAATTGCGTGCCTATTATAAACATCGTCTTTACAAAGTTAAACTGGGGGATATTTTATAATATAAAAGATTTCAATCTCCTTAATAGCTTTTAAAGGTATTTACTTTTGAATGGACGACTTTAATTATAGACGAGTGAAGTTAAAATTGTAAAATGAAACAATTTTTGAAGCGACCAATTTATTAGGGTTGCGTGAAAAGCCCCGTGTCATTGAATCCGACATTGATTAATTGCTGCCTTTCCTCGGATCGCCTACAATTTGCAGACATTTCTTTTATCGAGCTTCAATAAATCTAGGAGAAACAACAAGGTGTGGTCACGATACTCGGGGCAGGGCACTTAAATTATTGATGGGCCGAAGCGCCAGTGACAACGCTAATTTACTGGACCCTCGGGACTAATGCTATTTGAAATTTATAGCGGGTGAAATCCTTTATCATGCTGCGTTTTATCTGGCGCAGCTTTAATTAAATAGTTAGGTACTTAAATTACTAAACAACGATAGTTTTTTCTCCGTCTGGTGCGGTTCATTGCGGCTATAAGGGGTAAGCACGATTTTAACCACGCGCGCCGCGCAATCCGCGTTAAGGTATTAAGGCCGGGTTATAGTAAAAATCTGATTTGGTAAACGGTTTTATTTCGAAATACTACATATTAAAAATGTAAAAAAAATACGATATTATATTCGAGACCTTTATCTAGTGCCGTCGGATGTCCGGTACACAATTTGCAAAACTTTGTTCGATAGAAAAAAATTCCAAACATACCTCTATTTTCTATCTTAAAACTCATTTTATTTCAATCTTAGGTAACATGATGAGTAGAAAATAATACTAAAATAAACGTATTTGATGGTATGAGGGATGTCGGGATTAATATTGTTAATATAGTAAGCCATGTATTTTTCTCACCCAAAAATGTACTAAAAATTTACGAAAATTACGCGCACAGTTCCGTAGAGAGTGGGATGGTCAATTGCAAACTCACGCGTGTTAGAGCGGGACATTTGCAATGGAAGAACCTCGCCTTAATCGAGCGGCTACATCCCTCACCGCTTTTCCAAAGAAACAAAATAAAATTGTCAACCGTGAAGATGCGGCTTCACGAAATCGAAGAAATGGATATTGTTTATCGCACAGGTAGGTACTATTGAGCCACGCCTTCCGGCGAGTTCTTTTAGGGTTTAAACCGACACATACATTCGACGCTCGGGCTCATTAGCTCGGTGACTGTGAAACTCTATAGGTAACTGTAAAACCAGAAATGTCCATTTGGCTCGACAAACTAATATAAAGTATGATGGCATTAACATTTATCGGGCGTGGTCGCTCCCCCGTACGGCAAGACCGTCATACGGTCGCGGTAACATGAAAATAGGTACGCCAAATCAACAACAGTAAACACAAATTAATGTTAGATTTTACAAACACTTTAGGTAGCTAAGAGAGGTAGGGCACAGCATAATGCCATCTCTTGCTCGAATTTGGAGCAGCCCAACTGGGGAAGTACCTCCGCCTTGCAGAAGACCACAGCCATAATAACATTATTTACTGTACAAGTATGTAGTGTTGTGTTCCTGGAGGTGAGCAAGGTTGCCAGAGCTCCCGAGGATGCACTGTGTTGAGAGCGAGGGACCTTTTGCCCCTTCTGCTCTCAACACAGTGAATCCTCAAATTTTATATAGGGTCGGCAATGCGCACGTGACTCTTTTGGAGTTGCGAGCGTCTATAGGCTGCGGTGTCTGCTTACCATCAGGTGGACCGTACGCTTGTTTGCCACCGTCGTAGTATAAAAAAAAAAGTTCTCCAGTCTCTTACCTTGGATGAGGTAAGTAGCATAAGCGTAGACCGTTCCAAAACGTTTCTCGCGGCGGCGACCTGCGCTCTCCGTCGCTCGTCTCTCAGGTCCGCTCTCCGCTCGGCCGTGAGCCGAGCAAGCTCGACCATCCCGCCGCCGAACTCGGTGAAGGCGCGGACGAATTCGGCGAAGTTGGACACGGATTCGAGCCGGTCCAGCGAGCGCGCCACCTGCCGGTATTGATGCAGTATCTTAGGTTACGGCATCTCGAATGCCTGCTGATGTTAATAGCACCTTAGCATAACTCTAATACCTACATACAACTATGACTACGTCAGCTAATTTCTAATGCGGAGATAATTAAACATTACTTTAATACCTATAAGAATATTAGTCATCATGCATGTGGTTTTACCGACACGAGGCAATCACTCTAAGATAGACAACCCGGTAATGTATACAGAATAATCATACATGTGAAAGGAACCATCGGCTTCAATAATTTCAAGATAACCAGTTACATCATCTATCGTTCTCGTCATTGTCATCCTAATATGATGATTTCACTTCTTTCTCATAGTCACCTTGTCCTTCGCTAGCAGTAGCTGTCGCACGACCACCATGTCGGCCAGCAGCAGCACGCGCGTGACCGCCGCCAGCAGCGCCCGCGCCGCCGACACCATGCCCGCGCCGTCCGCGCCCGCGCACACCCGCTCGATCGCACGACCTGAACACAATAAATATTATTTAGCTATACAATCTAGTTTACACTGACTATTTGAATGCGGTTTGCATGATCACTGATCAGCATTTGTACCTGTGCAAGACGCGATATTTATTAAGAGTTTTAGTTATTTATTTAATCTTTATTGCACAAACGTTAACAACCTAAACCTTATCGTACAAAAGGCGTAATTCATACAGTATGGCATTCTCTACCAGTCAACCTGTGAGTTTTTCTGTATGGGAACAGGTATTCACAACGTGCTACGGTCCACAGGTACAGCAAGCCATGAAAGTGGTCCACCACTGTATTTTAAAAAGTGTCTGACTTTAGCGTGTACAAGTGCAAGTACTGTAACCTATATTAAAGTTTATTTATTCGCTGGTTTGGCCACCTTGAGTGGATGGGAGATGATCGACAGGTGGAAAGAGCATACTTGGGCCGACCGACCGGACGACGTCCTGTGGGTCGCCCCAAGTATCGCTGGAAGGATGTGGTAAAAGCGGACTTGCGTGATCTCGGAGCCGGTACAAGCTGGCGAGAATTACGCGATACCAAACAATGTGGCGTGCTCTTGTGTCGGAGACCCAGATTCATTTTGGGTTGTGTTAGGTTAGGTTGTGTTGTGTTGGGTTAGTTTGTTTGTTTATTTGTAATTCCTTAAAGGTATATAAAAAGTTGTACACTCCTAAATACCACAAGGTTCTTCCATAATAACATGCCACTAGCCAGCCCTCCCACTCTATTGCCGACGCTATGTTTAGTTAGAGAGTTGAGCGCTGTCTCAGTTATGTTATTGACAGACAGAAGTAGAGCAATTCGCGAGGCAGACTTGCCAAGATTTTGGCGTAGATTCACATGTACGAGTATGATGTAAACCTCAACCTAGTAATCACAAGAAGTGATTTAGGCATAGGTAATAATTTTGCGACGGATTTTTGCAATTGCTTGCTGTCATAGTTAATATAATACTGTAGAAATTAAATAACAAAACATAATGTATACGAATGGCGAATAGGAAATGATACGAATTGGTCGTATTCGCATCCAGTGAGCGCGCTCCCATAGTACTTTCAAGGCCGGGATCGTTCGCGCGGCTTCGTGCGTGTTCGGACGAGTAATTTCGTATGAAAACGTGTCCAATGTGCGACTGCAGCCTTAGTTGTCTTTTGTACCAAATTTAATGACAATAGTTTTGCATAAATTTATTTTGCCTTACTTCCACCGAAAACCTCTATGCTGTAAATTTAATTCATATGCGAGTTAATGTAGTAAGCATGAGTTAGGTAAGCCTTAAGTAATGCCATATTTAATTTTCTAGTTAAAATCAGAAGTAAACAGCTGTTATAAAAGCAACCAACGCCATTTGTATTAAAATCACGTCGAAATCAAGAAAAAGCTGTATTTAAAGGGTTATCAGAGCCAATCAGCCGAGTACGTGGGCCGGCGGGCAACGGATCGCCGTATGCCCTTGGGCAGGTGGACGCAGACCGCAGACGTGACTCGCTAGCGAACTATTGTTCTACCAGTCCTTTACTTGACTTTAATAATAATAATAATAAATATTCTTTATTACACCATAAATGAGTGATTAACATAAATAATCCTTAAAGCTAGTAGGTAACAACAGGCGGTCTTATCGCTATAGAGCGATCTCTTCCAGACAACCTTTGGGTAGCAGGAGATTAAAACAAAAAGAAACAAGAACAACAGGTAGTGCAAGAATAAGGCATAAGGAGTAGAACACATCTAAACTAATATATACAATTACACAAATAAAAATAAATATATACAAATATACATACATACACATATATATGTATATATAATATATATATAAATATATACTTGACTTGACTACTTGACTTTCTACGTTAGTTAGAATCATGGGCAATATTTTGAGTTATTTTTGATGATGGAAGAAACCTGCAGCTGAAGCTGCAGCTGTTGGTTCTCCATATAAATAAATAAATAACTTTGGTAAAATAACTCCTCGTTAAAATGCTAGAACTTGAACTTATCTAGATGAGGTTCGTTGCGGTTACTGTCTAGCCTTTCCACAAACCGCAACCACACACACACACACACGCACACGCACACGCACACGCACACACATACACATACACATACACACGCACGCACGCACGCACGGACGCAAGCACGCACGGACGCTCACACACACACCCACACACCCACACACACACACACACACACACACACACACATGTTAATCTTATTTATTTTATTTATCGTAGGTATGTCATTTATTTCGAACCGTGAGATCTTCGAAAAGACAGTACGGTTTAGATAGGGAGCGAGGAACGAGTAAACAAAATTAAGTTATCAGCAAGTCGAAAGAATTCCGTTCAGTTACAAACTGAGCCTCCTTGAATTTAAAAGATATCTCTATTAAATTTTCACTGCTTTCGTTCGACTTGGCATTCTCGGTTTACGACTCGCCGGCGGCATCGGTCGGTCTACTTTGTAGATAAATAGTATTTTTCAATATCGGGAAACCATAACTACGGCCATTGTGCCGTCACAGAAGAATGGTGCGCACTATTTATGTACTACTGAATATATAAGTAAACCATCTCGGATGCAAAAACCGATCGGGTTTTAGTTTAATGAAATATTTTTTTAGAAATGAATATCATCTTACTTTCTTTGGTATTCCGCTGAATAATGACACTATCTCTTCTCTTCTTTTATGATAACAAGACCGTTATAGGTAATGATTAACCAAAATCATGAAAACTGCTCCATAAATCAGACAAAAATTATCAATTAGAAACATAATCATATCATAGCTCTCTTCCAGCGAAAGCCCCTTAAAAACTCAATCAAAGCCTGCCTTCGTTTTTGTTGTTAAGCCCCAATAGTGTTCGTATCCCACTAGCTTTCGGGAAAATGGCAAATGTGATCAACATACGCTCGAAAAATACCCAAAAACCGCCTCAGCAAATTACGTTAGTTACATCACACTAGGGGCTGCACGAGCATAGGAACATTAATCTAACGGCCGCACACCAAATCCATTCCGGTCGGTTCGCTATTTTGCATAGCAGCTACCGACTGCTACTAAGTACCCAGAGTTGGTAAAATTTTATCCCGTAGCTCTAGTATAAGTTTTTTCGAAACATTAACTCATTCGAACGCGTTTGCGTTTTGTCTCAAAATGTATGGAAACGCTCTCACCGAGTTTGAAATACGCGCGTTCATCGGTTTGCAACAAATGTTATACTCGCTGTTTTAGTTTCCACTAGTGACCACCAGAGGCGCTGTTCACGTTTTCATACCACTTTCATACATTTTGATCTTTACGAAACGCAAACGCGTTCGCATTAGTTAATGTTTCGGAAAAACTTATACTAGAGCTACCGGTATCCGGATTAGTCGTGTAAGTGCTTCATAGATACCGCTGGTACACTTTGACCTTAAGAAAGCAACATGTACTTATATGTAGGGTTTGGCATATTGTGGTAGTTTTGTTGGGTACCTACACATATTGATAAATGACCAAATGATAGTATATTTAATTATAGTAATGTATTCAATCACGTGCATAATTAGAACCATTGCGCGAAATTTCGCCAAAATATCACTAGTTAACGTTGTTGTTGGCCAACATTTGCGCATAAAAGGAAGAAATTATGAGGTCGAAGTTTTAATCGGTTTGAGGGTAGACACGAGCGGGTCTCGGAAATGAACCTTTAATAACATGAATTTAAACTTTCGTGAGACATGTTATAACTTTATTTTACTAAACGGTTAAAACTCACGTATTAATTGCATGTCACATGCCGCCCGAAGTGACAATTAATACGTGAGTTTTAACCGTTTAGTATAATAAAGTTAAACCTTTAATAAATTCTAAAACTCTGCTATTCGTGCGAACAAACTGCGATTATTCATGGGGACCCAAACCCAGCATAAAGACAGTTAAGTTAACAATTAAGACTGCCGGCAATCATTGTTATAGGTTGATTTATGATATGGTTGCTCCGTTCTTGGCGGTTTCCTTTACCTAACAGAATTATTCGCTTAAATTTATTTCTATTTTAGGAGTTCGTGTGTTAACAGATCAGCCTCTTAGTTTAACCCTCACATTAGACGGTTCCGAGTTCGAGGGAAATATTTACTTGAAACTCAATCTTATCGTTATCGTGTCCGGGTCACCCTAATAGACATTTACCCTAAACTTTGACTGTACTGTTTCAAAGTTGGACTATAGGAGATCTCAAAAGTCTTCTTCGCCATTTATTTTCTTAAGTACCTCCTCATTGTGTCAACTGCAGATGTTGATAGAGTTGATGGTACTCTACTCAGAAGTGGTCTTTAATTGACAACATTTCAAATTTTCAAGTTGGCCTTTTTATGTCCTAGATCGATAGAAAATGAAATTTTAAGGTCCACCTATTTTTATATTTCTCCCGAAATCCTAATTTTAATTCAAAAATATCTAATCTAAAAGTAGCGAATCGTAAGTGAATTATGACGTAATTTCTATGAATTACCTATGTTTGACAGCATTGCTCCTTAACAGCCGTAGGAATGACGTCACACTTCCGTTTTATACATTTTGGCAATTTTCTTGAAATCTAGCGAAGAAAAAAATGTAAAAAGGTAACATAGATATTTACCGAAATGGTTTTCGATTTAGGCATCATTATAAATTTTGAAATGTTGTCAATTGTATTCGAATTTTATACAATCAATGTCTATTTAACTGTACCACCTATCAACTGTTTAAATACTTAGACTTAAATACTCGTACGTAAGCACTCAAGATTTCTTGGCCGACAAACCGCTCATCTTACCAAGCTTGTATTACCTACGCCAAAGTAAATATTAGGCTAGTTGACGCTGACGGTTCCGTTGTTCCCAAGCCCCTGATGGTCTACTCCGAAATTCGAAATCCGAACTTCGTATCGTGCCGTCCCTTTCACCCTCGTGTTTATACACTATATGAGTGAAAAGGGCGCCACTACACTCCGGAGTAGACCCTCAGACTCGGGCTCGGAGCAATTAATATCTGTAAATATGAACCGTTGCGGGCAATGAATCAGCGTCTGTAAACTATTTCAGTTGCCGCCGCCCTTCTAACGTCCTGTCTTTTAGTCTTGCTTAAATTTTATTAATTTGGTGTTCATGTTAAAACGGATCTTCAGGTATTAATAAAACCCAAGGTATCAAGGTAACTACGTACCTAAACCTTCCACGCTACCTGCGTATGAAAAACTGCAAAACAATTAAGCAAAGCAGCACATACAATAGAAAAACAAAGATCTCGAAAACTCTAACCCTCTAACTCTAACTCTACTGTAGGGTGATTCTTATGTTCTTATCGTTAAAGTTAATTGATGTCCACTCCGGCCAGAACGTTAAGTGTAAGTTAAGGAAATCAGAGTGCAATTTAAACTTATTGTTGACTTCAGTTTACTCTATACCTGGGTCCGTAACTGTTAAAATAGTTAAAGTCAAAAATAATCACTCAAGAGTCGTCAACAATTGGGGCCCGGTGTGGAGAAATTAAGAAAATGTTAAATTTTTCAATAGGAATTATCCTTTAGTGTTTGTATTTTTAATGCAAAATATTAAGCTGACTTAGCTGACGTTAGTGACGAATACTCGTACTATTGAATTGTATTGTTGTCAGATCTAAATTAAAATCATTCGAGACTAATACAGACTCTTCGCTTTTTATTCTTAATCACATTTAAGTTTTATTACTTATATTTAAAAGTTTATAATATATTTGTCGTGTGATTTGTGTCTGTGTGTTTGAAGTGATGAAATAAAGGTTCAAATCTACTGAAATACTTTTAACAAACACAAATGCAAGTCTGCATTTTGCTCATCACGTTCGTCAATCAATATTAAGCGTAACCCAGCGTCCCAACGCTGAAAGCTGTTCCCAGTGAAACGTGGCAAAACTCCGGATTGGCACTCGTCGATACGTGCCCCGCATACACGCAATGTTAAATTTTGTCAAAACCCGACGCGGAGTTAATTGCGTGTCAACAAACCGCTTTAGTGTTAAATCGACCGCCGCCTGCTAAGTGATAACTCGTTCGGAAATAATGGAAATGCTATGCAATAGCTACGGTTTACGTGTTCCCTTTGTTCCTTTATTTTATGGAGCTGTGTAGCGGCTACTATTAAGCCTGGCTGCTGGTTTAATGTTGCAAATTGTTATAGTATCGATATCCACACACACACAGACACAGTATCCTATGTATACCTATATGGAATTACGAAAGCTATTCTACCAATATTTGTTGTTTGTAAGTAGTGTAGGTATTTATTTCTCCTTTTCCGTATGCAGCTCGTGTACCAAGTTCTAATGTTACGTGCTAACCGTAATTTCCACTAAGTATATATCTTACGAACTTCAAGCAACAATGTTGTTATCTCTGTCTCTAACTATTCTTGCTTAAACTGAAAACTTCGTCCATCGCCCCACCAATTTAATAAAGCGTCCAAGCCAAGTTATGTGACTTGGAGTTGCGCGTTACGAGTTACGACATTACATACGGTCACAGGTGTTAAGTCAAATGGCGTTGCTTCGAAACAGGGCTATTAAGGGAATTACTGGTAGGATTTCTCATTGAGATGCACAGGTAGGGAATTTAGTTTATCCGTTCTGACGCGTTATAGCTCCGTGACTTGAATCGGGAACTCGTGGACGGCCGAGTAGTGTTTAAAACGGGTATACTCAATGAACTACACATTCGCTGTCATTTAATGGTTATAGCCATTAAATAATTGCAAATGCGTAGTAACTTTTAATGTTGTCTTTCAGTTGAGATGAACCTGCTTCGTCTCGTCCGAACGTCCGTCCGTCCGTCGTCGTTCGTATCGTCTCTCATCCGAATAGGTTGGGAACCGTATTTGAATTCCATCAGGTAGCTGGGAAATAGATAAATCTATAGCCGCTTGGGGCGGATTGCATCAATGCTTTTAAAGGTAATAAAAAAAGGAAATATCGTGCTGACGGTGAGAAACGTTGTTTGAAGTTAACACAATAGTGGAGTTTTTTTTTAAATATAGTAGTACCTACGTTAAAAGTAATATTAGTAAAATGTTTATGAAGTATAGTAGTAAAGATGTGTAAAATAATCTATTAATGAGCTAAGCAAAAGGCTCTTCGACGCCACTGGTGACCAAAGAGCTGGCAGCTTCCTCGCACAGCGTTTAAGTAATGCCATACAACGAGGGAATGCTGCCAGCGTCTTTGGTACCATGCCACGGGGGCCCTTTTTAGATATAATTTAATTAAATTAGTTTTAATCTTAGTTAAGTTTTTGATACCTAACTTGTATTTGCAGTTAGCTTTAATATTATTTTAGTTATTGTTGTATTCGTGTATATATTTAAAAAAAGAGTAGGTGGTGAATAATTACTAGCAAGATTTGAGTTAACGTATGTTGCAATGGTAGTGATAAAGCGTACGTGTAGCGTTGCTATTGGTGGCTTTCAAAAAGCCGCTCTTACACTAACTGTGCCCGACGGGCGCGTTTTGCTAACTGCAAAATAACTTGTAGACTCTATACAATAAAAAAAGGTTGCGTTCGCAACAGCGGCGATTATCAAGTTATAGTTGGTCTCTTCACTTTACGTGGAAATACATAGTACTTATTCAGTAAATGTTTATAACACTGTTCCACGAAATTAAAGACAAGATTCTCTCACTTTTATTACAAGCAATAGACGACTTTAACGTTAATTAAAGTGCAGCCATTGCAAGAGTTGAAAAATCTTACTTATAGGCTACAAGAGACTGTTTCTTGTCGGAAACTTCCTAATTGCAGTGCAGCGAGCGGGTCAGAGGTGAAGGCATTAAATATTCATTTAAGAGTCATTAGAGCACGCTATCTTGCATTATTTTCTACTGAGCCTAGGGCTTGACTGTGAAGACTGCTATTGTGACTGGGGCTTTGACGTCAGCATATCTCCATTCGAGAGTTAGAAAGACTCAGGTGCGTTATGGTTTAGTGATTATGTTGCTTATTGCAAGAACAGTAACTCTGGGTTTATTTTAGATACAATACATTACAAATAATCTTTATCGAACACCTCAATAAAAATATAAAACAATTCAGAAACTATATTCAAGCCACTGACATTCATTCACCATCCTACGCTGCGTCTAGGTACTACTTTTTCCATTGTGTAACAGTATCTAACTCTTATCAAAATAAATGAGCCATCTTAATATTATGCAAGCAACATAGTAATTAGTACATCCTATGTGGTCTGTGTAAGTGCGGTTCGGTTTATTAGGAAACTTGTTTTTATCTTTTTAGTGCAGTCGTGTTTTTCATTTTATAATTATAATTTTATTTCGCATGTTTTTTTCTAAAATACATACAATATACATTTTTTTTTTGAAATTGTCTCTTTAAATGCTTCATTTTGACACCCCACTTGCTAAGATCGAAATTGTTTTGTCTTCGTAACACACAAAATGGAGTCCACAGTTGTTTTTATTGCAACTGTATATATTCTATGTTACTCGGGATGACGTAAGGATTCCAACGACACCTCACACTTCTAAATCGGTTAAGGCGTTGAGAAGTTCTGGGGGAACAAAGAAACTCACATACGTAAACATACAAGAAATCTGAAAACATTACACTTCTTTTTTGGGCAGTCGCGTTTAAAAGTAGGTAAGTTTGAATGATAATGTACCAAAATAAAATACATATTCAAATCAAACGCGTCCGCATTAACCGCACCGAATAAGCAAAAGCATGTCCGCATAGCCCCACAAATGCGAATTATTCGCACCGTCCGCTTTATCCGCAGCGACCGCAGCTGGTGCCGTGTATCGCTTGCGAGATTTGCGTTTATTCAATATACGAATTACGTCGGAACTCAGTTATTTTAATAAGATAAATAAACCATCTGACATATTATGTAGCGTCCTAAATAAATAAAAAATGTGTTAGATAAGGACAAAATTAAAATCGCAAGACCTGATAAACACTCGATAGAAAAAATCGCAAGTTACCCCCATTGGAATGTTTTTTTTTGAATTGATATTTTAAATTAAATTAAATGTTTGTACTAAATTAAAGACACTAAATAATTATACACAAATTCGTATAGTTTGGTTTGATAAAATGTTTGGCTTAATAACTATGTTTAAATATTAACGAAAACTACGCTCAGAGCTTCCGTATAGAGCGGGATGGTTAATTGCAAACTCACGCGTGTTAGAGCGGGACATTTGCAATGGAAAGACCCCCTTAAGCAATACAATATTCTGTTGCTTAGGCGACTTCCTAACTTGGCGGGGCGGGATGCCCCTTCACATTTCCTGCTTCACAAACTCTTCAATTGTAACGTGGCATGACAATGACAGCTTTAAAGTATATGTTGAATAATTACAAAATGGCACAATAGGCGCCAGGAGTTTTTGCTCGTAAATTGTTAACCCGTATACTGATTCACATTGTTATTTTAATAGTTAAGTTATCAAAACAGAACCTTAATTAAATCTAACTTTTGCCCTAATGCACTTCACATTAGAATTAGTGTACATTCTCAGAAATAGTAAAACGTACGTACTATTGTGATTTTATTCATTACAATAAACTGACAAAGTTTAGCTGAGCATTAGCAGTTATGAAAATTTCATTATAATATAAGAATAGTATAATAGTACCTTGTGTATTGTGTATAAAGTTATCCTCCTATCGTATCCTAGTACAGTTGCATCCTGAATCAATCATCCGTTTTCATCTGCATCAAGTTTCTAATAATTGAGTATTTATTACTTATAAACATTCAATTATTAGAAAAGCCATACCAGTAAACCGAACCGTATGAACCCATAATTTTGTGAGCCACGACGTTACCTATTACTAGTTCAATGGAAATTCGGTCACGGAACGATCATAATTTCCGAACGCTCTTCATGTATGAAAAATGTGTCAGTACGTTCAGCTTCCGCAAACGATATTTTCTCTTACACCTGAGGTAGATATTATAGCACGGTATGGGAAGTGATATATGTGGTAGTGATAGGGGCTAGGGAGTTAGGGTTTTGAAATCCAGGCTTATTAGGACGGCTCAAGTTTAGGGTGCAATTAGTAAGTAATTACACATAAGCTCGTTCTTATGTTCATCTATCTACACTTCAGATGACTTTTCAATAGACAGTTATAACTGCTGGAAATATTGCGTTAAATCGTCGTATAGAGGTAATTATTACGTACTGTCGCTTCATAAGTAAGTAGAACACTGGGACTTTTGTCACTTTAACCCGGTAGAAAATTTGGTATGATATTAGTTTACACATGACATTAAAGCGACTCGATACGAAGGTGTTAAACCCCTTGTGAGGCCGACCACACACAGATACACGCAAAAAGGGGAAAATACAAAAAGGGAACAAAATGATATATCGCCTACTCTCTTTAAACAAAGTCAGTTACTAAACAAACAGAAAATGTGCCACTGTCGGGAGAACATTGAAAAATAACCGACAATCTATGAATCTTACTGCAGGCTGTCGCCACATATTTATTTTAACATTTTTAACACAGTGGATACATTTTTATTTTCGTCACTGTGCTTGAGAAAAAGTTCGCAATAGCGAAAGCACAACTATCATTTTGCGAATCAAATCAAGATAATTATTACTTAAGGTAAAACGTCCCTGTGCTTGACACTGACCCAATCGATCACTCGGACGTCTACCTTATTTTACTTGTACCGGCGCATCAGTATGTATCAAACTGTTTCCCAGACATTTGTTTCAGAACAAGATGTCTAATGGTATTTCGTATCGCGAAGCACGCCAATCAACATTCGCCAAGAAGATTTATTCACTGTCA
This sequence comes from Cenopis cana, assembly GCA_951800055.1. Lineage (NCBI taxonomy): Eukaryota > Metazoa > Arthropoda > Insecta > Lepidoptera > Tortricidae > Cenopis > Cenopis cana. The sequence goes on along the minus strand of OX637476.1, from coordinate 6,810,983 downwards.
CGGCATGAATTTATCGTCTCCAACCGGAGCGTTTTTACGAGCCTTTCCGATAACACATCAATATCCTCAGCAAACAAGTTCCATTCTACGTGTGACTACACACGGCGAGGAGAGGAACGCTCGGCTGCGAGATACTAGATATGGGATAAGTACTTAGTCTAAAGACGCGAGCTTAGACCAACGCTATAGCTAGTGGATTTTAGTAATTACATTGATTAAGGATGTGTGCATCATTGGTTGGCGAAATTTGGTGCTTAAGTTACAACCTATTAAATATTTGTATTAATACAAGTGATTTAGGCACACTATATTAATGAGTAAGTAAATTCTTTACTCATTGATGTATGCACTATAACTATATCAATGAGTAATAAGTATAAAATCTCCTAATAAATATAAAATGTCCTAAAATAAAATAGATTAGTTATAAGACCTAGATGTCTTAGATCAAGGAGTTAAAGTACTGTTGACAAACATTAACAGTAATCAATCGTATCTCAGTCATGTTTTCTATATTGATTTTCTCTTTAACATTAGAGATCAAGATTACTTCTCCATTCTGATTATAGGCGGAAAGGTAAATGACCTCTGATATAAAAATATCGACGACAAATCTGAAGCCCAGTTACCCGTCCCTTCCTTCAAAGTTTAATCTTTGTAAATGTAATGAAGGCAAGTTCCCGAGATCAATTTGTAAGCTCTCGGACCGCCCTGCCGATGCCGTGAAGGGTTGCGCTCCTTCAAACGAATTACAAACAATATTTTTTCTTATTAAAAGTTGTCCCTCTTACACGAACCAAGCTCTTTTCATCAACTTTTTATAATGCGCACTGCTAAGGTTTGGGATTCCCTGCCCGTGTCTGTATTTCCGAGTTCATATAATCTGGACCTCTTAAAGGTGGGACGCTTTCCATACAAAACGTATTTTGGCATTCGCAGGCTAACGGCGTGATATTTTAAGAAACTTATGTAACAAATTTTCATAAATTGGCTTTCCATTTGCGCAAAATGCCCCCTTTCCTAGAATAAACTTTGTATAAACTAGAATATTTTGAGAAATTAGTTTCTCACGTGAGTATCACGTGACATCAATTTATTCAAATTATTTCAAGGCATGCGTGAATAGCCATTTTCTAGGTGAGCTCGCTTCACCGTCGGCCTCATATTTTCCCCCTGGCTAGATGATGGCCAAGAGCAATCCCATCTTTAACTTATATATAAAATAAAATAAAACTTATTCAAAGCATAAATTGATCTACTTTAGTCTAGTTCATAATCATACTTATCACAGGAAATATGTGGTATATTTAGGACACTTAGGGCCCAGACCCATGAACTTAGAGTTTCATTGACAAACACATTTGTAATTAGGGCATTCACTACCAGCAACGCATACGGGCGTTCACGTTCTTACAATTTCGTTTCTACGGGGCGTGGCCTGGCAGCGAATGTGTCATAAGTTATAACTAGTGCGCGCCATCCACGACGACGCGCCCCTCCACAGCGAATCTCATACTAATCTGTGCGCAGTTGTACGGCTTAGACAGTGGAGGGGCGCGCCTTCGTGGATGGCGCGCACTATAATATTGTATGATTACGGACTAGAAGCCAAGTGGTACGCGACTTTCAGAGTCCGGAGTCGTGGGTTCCAACCCCAATTCGTCAGAAGGTCTAGTTTTCCCTGTATGTTGGAAGGTCAGTGTCAAGGCCAAATTTTTGGGATTAGGTGCCAAAGCGGACCCTGGGCTTCTTTAACATATAAAGGGATTTCATAAGGGGTCGGTAACGCGCGCGTGAATGCGTTGGAGTTTTTTTTTGCGTAATTTTACTTATCTGCCAAACTGTATGACAGTTTGTTGCGGGCGTCTCTAGGCTGCAGTGTCTACTTACCATCAGGTGCACCGCGAGCTTGTTTGCCACCGTCGTTGTATAAAAAATATATAAAAAAGTGTAATTGGTATACCGTTCTTGTTTAATAAATAACGGAGAAAACGGTGGATGTCATTAATCATTATCCTCTCAGCATCATTGATTGTGGGTGTAGGTAGATAATAGATATTTATATTTATGATATGTCGGTCGGGGAATTTCTGAGCTACTAGCAGATCCTTCAGTTAGCTATTCGCGTTCCATAATATCTTCTTGTGTACCTAACTTCGGCATAAGTAGGCTACGAGCACGTCACACTCACAAGGCTAGAACCACTAGTGTGCAAGCATTGCTAACCATGATATTTATATGCTGGTTTGATAATGTAGATTAGGACACTAAACTAATATCAAAATTTAATACTTAGTAGACTATTTCTTCATGTTATGTTTGTTATCAGTTATATGTATTCTCCGTAAATGGGTTCTGCTATCTGAAGATCTCACGGTTCGAAATAATTGCCATACGATAAATAAATAAATGGGAAGCGAAGCTAAGTGCAAGAGCATGTTTCAATATGATAACAGCTTGGCATGAATGAAGACTAAAAGCGAATAGATCCGATACGGCGTCTTTGTTAATAAATCGAACATTTTAGTACGGTGGTGGGTGTCTGCGAGCAGAGTTAGGATGAAATTTATGAAGGTTGGTGGAAAGGAAATTTCCCACACAAAATTGTTTATGATGGCGGTAGAACACTGAATTGAAATGCTACAAAAAATGACAATAATACCTTTATGTAATCTGCCTTATTTGCCTAGAAATTTAATTAAAAATTAGGGTTGTCCCCAACCGAAGGAGAAAGAATGTCCAAATATGGGGTTGTGCTTAAAACCGAAAGGTAGGTTTTAAAATGTTACCCGTTCAAATTAATTCCCATTCCGCACTGCCAGCGTGGGAGATGCTACCCATTCCCTCTCATCCATGACAGGAGGTGGGTATGTAAAGGCTGATTGTAAAAAGATTAAAACAATAACTGAGCATAATAACTTAATTAAACAAAATTAAATGCATTCAAAGCATGAAATGCTCTATAAAAGCTTACTCGGCTTGTGTTTGCCATTAAAGCTACTCGAACCTCGAGGGAGCGAGGGAAAATCGAGGGCAAGTTACTTATTTCGAATTGCAAGATTCACTTAATGAAGTGGCTTACAGAATGTTGAGATTATTTTTAAAACTTTCATCCGTCGCCAACTAATTACCTATCTTGCTAGTTGTTTGGAATTCTCGTGTTTTTCTTCACCTACCTACAGTAAATAAATTTTTTTGTAAAGAAAGTATCAATTATATAGTGCGTGTCATCCACGAAGGCGCGCCCTTCCTCAGCCCAATAGATTAGTAAGAGTTAAGTTGAATTAGAGAGAGAAGTTGAGTTGAGAGAAGTTGGATGACACGAACTATATACTAAATATATTAAAATTTAGGATGAGAAATCACATAGGTACTAAGCGCAAGAAACCTTTTCTGATAAAATCATTCGACTGACCGAACATCCAATAGAGAAAAAAAAACTGCTCAGCTATCGTTTCACCTTTCAATCTCTTTGTGACTTGTAATAAATATAAAGGGCGCACGCAACGGCTGCGACAGATGTGGTCTAAGGACTTTAACAGAGGTTGTATTCACTGCTTTACGGCCTTTTTATCCAATGATGGTTAAAAACCCAAAAAAGTCAGTTCTTCAATTTCTAGATGACGTGGCAGATCCTGCCATGCCGTTTTGGCCATAGGTACATACATACATATAAATGCAATCACTTGTACAACTGACTATTTATACTGCGCAGCCTGAAGTAAAAATAATCTGATACTACCTAGCATCTGCTCGCAACGCTACCAAGTGAAACTCCTTTATCACTTCCATAAAAAAAATCCGTCCTTTCATTTCATCCCCTTACCTTCAAACCAAATTTAATCTTAATCGGTAGTTCAGTAGTTTAATGGACATATCAAAAGTTAGGTGCTGCAATCCTTATTTTGGATTGGTCTAGAGGTGGTACCCCGCATAAACGGTGTCTCCGTTTCTATAAATCCATGTAATAAAATCGTAACTTACATGCTCATAAGCCGTTAACTATTTTTTCAAATGTTTAATTACCCAGAGTTACTTTCGCGCTTATTATTAATGTATTATAGTGATGGATGTATACCAATACAAACTTTACGTTGTCGCTTGCCTCTTAAAATTACAATTGGAAAGCTTATTCGTTTATGTTATGACGCACAAAGCGTTCCATTAGGGCTGGCAGGCCGAAACCGCAAAACGCCATTTGTAAATGTCCTGTCGTTTCCTCTCTGTGCCTGTTTTCTAGCATGTCTGATGATTTCCTTTGCTTTCCTTTGCGATGTTTACTTGTATTAACTAACATAAGTTTTTTTTATACCCAGGTGCACGAGGATTTGATCTCACGAAATCCAGATTGCAAGTAGCTCGGTTACAGTAGTTTTTAGCAGTTTACAAAAATATGTCAGCAAAATAATCTTCTTTGATGGACATGAACTCGGATTATCATTTCAGTCGTGTGTATTCATGTGGCTGGTTCAGTTATAGCCTTCAATTTCCTCTGCATGTCGCAAAGCTGCCTGCTATCGTGGAAATAGAATAGACACTATAAATCATTTGTGGGTTGCACTACAGCTGCCAGTGGTGGTATTTTGCGTTGCTATATTTAGCTTATTGTACGTAATCTTCCTGCTCATAAACGCCACGCTAAGCGCGTCTAATGGTCTTGTTACTCTAGTTAGTGCAATACTTAATGGCTGCTGTTTAACCATTAACCATTGTTCTTGATTGCTGAAGTAATCCAGACAATGAGTGTGATGTGCGACAGCTTAGAGCATTCACATTAATTTCCTGCCTCTTTGCAAGATGGTTAGCATCGGCTTACGTGATGTGTGTCTCTAAACAGTCATTAGTAAAATCGCAGTCCCCACTCTTCACATAAAGATCTTTAGTTATTTATTTTGGTTTGTTTCTATATCTACATATATCATTTAGACTACATCATTCAAAAAATTAATACATATCCACTATAAACACCCGTGGCAGTCGTGTTACCTGTAACAAATGAAAACAAATTATTGGCAACATAATCACATTTCAAAATCAAACCTGTTGTAAAAGGAAATACGAGTATCACTTAAAGTCACCGAGAGTATTATGCAAATATCTGAATTTGGAACAAGCAAATGGAACATCTGCAAAGCAGAGAAGGATCGGTATGACAAAGAAAGTTTAACTGGGTTTTTGGTGCGTCACGTAAATTACTTTTACGTTGCATATCTGTCGCATAAATTCTTAGCAATAACCAGGCGGCTCTCAGATGTTTCATTAAGGGATACCAAGAGTTTAAAGCCTTGGAACAAAGTATTACCCCAGGGAAACTTGCCTTTGTAGTGGCGGTATACAATTGTATACCAAGTAAAACACTGTATTATTTTGTAAAACCTGTATTAATTAAGCTTACAGGTAAAAATGAAGTGCACTGACTACTACTTCGGAGGACTTTACTGAGTTTTGAAATGAAGAAATGTAGTCACATAAACAGTTCGTTAGTTTTTCTGAGTTGAGAGTAAGAGTTGAAGATGGAACAAACGAATAAAGGCATTAATTTAATTTTGGACAACGCTCAGGGAGGTTCCTAATTGTGAAAGGTAAATTTTATTCGCCTATAGTGGACTGCGACTTAATTTCTGTACCAATTTCTAAAAAGTGCGCCTTTGAAACATATATTCTTTGACAACGTAACATACAGTACAATGATATTTCGTACGTTTAGTCAGTCATCGGTTTATGCTCAAAAGATAGTGAAAGTATGGAAGTAATTATCATAAGTATTAGGATACTATTTTTGTTTCGGCGGCCATCAAATTGTTAACGCAAGGGTCGCAAGGTCCCGCCCATTGGGTCAGGGAAATAATTACCAATTTATTTTGCTCCTTGTCCGGATCACTGGCTTTGTTCGCTTATTAAACAAACCCCTATCGTTTGCTGACTATGATAGTGATATACGGACCAAATTGTTACTAGACAAAAAGTCAGTCTGGTATTTAATGTGAATATAGGTAGTACGTATCATTTCTGTCAAGATGACTCGAATAATAATTTACAACCGTGATGTGAACGCCAGAGATCCCGAGGGGACGCTATGTTTATCTCTGCTGTTGTCAACACAACAAATCCTCAAATGTATAAAGGGTCGGTAAGGTGCTAGTGGCTTTACATCAGGCAGGCCATATGTTTGGTTATCACCGTCATCATGATGTTAAAAATCCATCTTCATATTTATTGGACATCGGTATATTATGTGTTTAATTGAATGCAAAATCTTTAATTTAGATAAAATTATTCATTTCATGGTTAATAAGACTTACCTAAAGGCGCGCTCGTGGCCCAGCGGCGCCTGCGTACCGCTTGCGGTATCTAAGGTTAAGCAACGTGGGCAGCGGTCAGGACTTGGATGGGTGACCGCTTTGAGTGGTTACTAACTGAGCGCTCCCGTGCTTTGGAAGGCACGTTAAGCCGTTGATCCCGGTTGCTGTCTATGGCAGCAGTCTTTAAGCCAAGTTGGAGGCCTTCGGGCGGTTTGAGAACTTCTAACAGTCAAGTTGCCCATTCACTTGACAAAGCCTAATCCCAATAAGGTCTAGTTTCCCCTCGGGGTTGGAAGGTCAGATGGCAGTCGCTTCCGTAAAAACTAGTGCCTACGCCGAATTTTGGAATTAGGTAGCGGACCCCAGGCATCCTTCAGGATGCAACTGTACTGGGATAACGCTAAGAGGATGATGATGACCTAAAGGCTAGTTAACGACAAAAGATGATTCTAGCTAGTTTAATCCTTATCTCTATCCGTAAAAGTGTAATTTTCAAAGTTTTAAAGCGGCTAGCAGCAATTTCTCATAGTTTGAGTGCAGAACTAAGTTCCAACTGTGACTAGCACAGATATTCAGCGATGAGGGCACCTCCGAACGGGTTCACAACGTAAACCACTCACCAAAGTTACTACATGTAACTAACTTGGAAGTTGTCGAAGTAAAATCAATTACGAACTACGTAATTATAAGCCACGTTGAGGAGTTAGCATATAATTACGTTAAATTGCGAGTGGACAAACTGTTAACTTAGATCTCTGCTACAGCAAGCGTTTAGGAGAAGTGAAACGGAGAATGTGATGAATGCGGCATAATTACACTGGGAATTGATTTGTGACTAGTTGCCAGTGATTGGTACAAACTATCAGATTCACCGAGCGATTCGTATCAAAATTAGGTACATTGAATAATATGCAATTTATGTACCTATACCTAGAATATGAAAATTTAGGTGAATGAGACACGGTGCATCTGAATTTTAAATAAAGTTATTATTATCTAGGTATTTACTTATTAAATCCATTTATATATCTTAGTATTCCTACCTAGCGAAAAGCAGTAACGGCTTATTTGAAACTGTAATACCATAAACGTTCATTTCCTATGACCTTCATGCTTGAATTTCCGCATTTTGGCGTTATTCCAAGGCTACACTCGTATCGAAAAATGAAATTAAACATCTCCGGAAGAGCCTTTTGAATGTTCATTTAGAGAACAATTTTCACTAGGTGTGCATAACACTAGAAATATTCGGAAGTAAATAAAATATGGTGAGTAATAATGCACCCTTATTCATAAAGTTCCATTAATAAAATCAAGGACCTTTATTTTACTACGTTTATTGCGTTGGAGACATGACTCATTCAGTCCTTTAACATGAATGTTAATGTTCACTTCCAGACTCGAACCAGACGGATTTCCCAGAACGCAACGTCTAGACTCCTATCGATGCACTTAATGAGCGCAACGTGATAAGGCGCGCAGATAGTTTCCTGGAAGCTTTTGCTGTAAATAGCATCCATTGACGGGCGGCGTGGCGCGGGGGCAGGACGGGCTAAAAATAGACGACCGCCATTGGGACAAGGCCGTTCCCGGCTGCCTTCACCCGAATAGCAGGTACGGCTTAGGCATATCCTTGTGATTAATCTTAGCTTATTTACGATCCCGGACGAGTGCCGGCTTAGGCGCACTTAGCGTAAATCTGAGTGGCTCTTGACGGTTCACGCCTGGGAATGCTCAAATAGCAAAAGCAAATAGATAACCCTCCGATTTCTAACGGGCCAAATCATATTTCACGTGATATTATATTTAAGGGACCTATTGTTAGTGTGTTGAAATAAGGGGAGGGTCAACGTGATTAATATCGCGGCACCGCGTGGTTTTAATTATGCCCGTGCCAATAATTACATTGCGTGTTATGTTATGTAGATTTTTCCTGAACTGGTTTCAAGACTATAAATTTGGTGTATATTTTATCTACCTGCATTAAATGCTAATGATTAATTCAAATGTAATAATAAATAGGTATTTTAACCAAGTTGTTTGTTATAGAATACTGGGTATATGTACCTACAGCAAGGGTTTCTTTTTACGTAATAATAAGGGGGTTCCAAAGTCACTACCGCTCAACATGTTGGCTTCGGCAATTTTGTGTGTCGGAGGAAGCCGTAATAACGTGGGGAGGTTTCAGTTCAAATAACTATGACGGCTTGCGAGCTAGTTTATGAAGCATAGCACAGGTGGAGTGCTCTAATTTTAGAAGTAGGTACACTTACCTGCAGAGGGTAAAGATGGAATATACTTGAGTTTCAATTCAGTTCGTCTATTTGAAATCCTATTCGCATCACACAATATGTTTCACGTACGTCGTTTTATTATTTATAGTACAAATAGCGTGTACAAATAAACAGATTAAATTTTAATTTTTTTTGACACTTTAGTTTGCACTGCTTAGAAGCGAAGGCATATGAAACAAATTCGAATGTGATTGTGGTGAAAATATACCTCATATTTCAATAGTTCTAAAGCTTTTACTTGCACGCTTGTTGGTGAGTTATGGTTTTCATTTAAACAAAATTTATAGTCTCATTATTTATAAGTAGTGACAATCGCTTCCGAAACGTTGGCTGATTTATAATACCCGGAATGAAACATGTGTAAGATGAGAAATGAACTATGTGAAAAGTAACAATCATATTCTATTCTATTCTACAATGAACGTTGCATTACCTACTGAAAAGGGCGAAGCAAGGAATGCGTAAAGGCGATTTTAAAATTGGAGGTTTGCGCTTATACTCTGATTACTATAGCTCTTGCCAATAAAGGAATTGGGCATGCCATCTGAACTTTGTCATGCGAAAGCTAGATTTTCATGTAAAATACCAAGTTGGAGTAATCAAAGTGTTATTTATGATATCATCCTCATCATCATTCTCTTAAAAGCTAGGCTCTTGTCGGTGCAGCTTGATGCAGTCTCTCCATCTTTGCCGGTCCGAGGCCAGCTTCTTGACGTCCTTATACGACACGTCATCCACATCCACCTTTATCCGGTTGATATATGCATCCTTGCATTGAAATATCAAAATCTAAACCAACTAATCCTCTGAGAGTTCCGATCCACCCCTGAATGATTTTCTAATTTTAACCTTAGCGGGCGCAGAAAATTTAGACTTTCTGAAAAACCAATGAAAAGTTCAGGGTACTGATTTTTGAGTGTCGAACGCTCGAATTTTCACTCGACATCTGTCAAAACGTCATAGTTTTTTGACAGATCTCGAGTGAAAAGTCGAGCCGAGCGCGCGACACTCAAAAATCGCCCCCTTGGTCACATAAAATGTTCACTTTCATTGTTGTTTCCATTAATATATGGGTAATAAAATGGCCGATTCTGTAATATATATATATATATGAATAAACGTTTTTTTAATGCTTAATTGGACATATCTTTTACAATTTAAATGATTTCTATAATATTGAATAACAATAATTGATAATTAATTTATAGCTAAATTTAATGGAATTGACATATTATATACACTCAAGAGCAAAAATAATGGATACACTTTGTATTGAATTCCCATATTTCCCATAGAAAGTGTACCCATTATTTTTGCTCTTGAGTGTATATATCTATAATAATATAATATAATTATTATATTATCAATAAATGAGTATGGATAAAAGTATGAGCCCTATTTTACAAAGTAGCTAACTATTTTATTTATTTAAGAAACGTACCGACCGGATTGCTATGCACGAACCGTAATATTTTGTCGGTTTTCCCCCTAATTTTTCGCCAGAGTAAAACAAACCGTGTTATTGTTGAGAGACTAAAATCATCCCCAGTAAAATTAAATCGTAAACGCGTGTACTAATTAAGAACATCTGCATTAGTTGAAAGTTGAAACATAAGGTGACGTCCGCGTCATTAGGGCAGACGCCCATAAGTCTGCGGGCGAGAACAAAGCTTAAGTAGATGGAAATTTAATTCAATGACTGGCATTATTTTAACGACCTATATTTTTCCCTTCTTAATTAAAATAATCTCCAACAAGTGAACTTAGTTGATTTGTATCTGTGGTGAACCCAAATCTCTGTATAATTAAGTTTACCTGTTTTATTTAAAAGTTGTATGTAGGTATTGGGTTTAATGGTGTCTACAACTACTATTTACAGATACTGTCAGATGTCTAATATTCAGTGTCAGTCATTTTTAGACAGAAAGTTAAAAGAAGTTTAGTTTAACACATTCATTCACACCGAATGCCGACGAGCGCTACGCGCTACGCTCGTAGCTGAAAACATGGTTTTCATTCCAAGGTCTCACTTGTAGCGAAAACTGTCTACGAACGGAGAACACGATATCGGCGCTGAATATGTTAACGGATAGTTTTATAAAAACCAGCCCTAATGCAATTTTTAAAGCGCGTCTACTTCAAATATGTACTGAGCTCATCTTTACATGACAACATTAAAACTAAACATGGTGCCTTATTAGCGATTTATTAAATTAATATTTGCTCGTACATTTTGAAATACAAATATCTCAAAAGAAAAATCAAAATGAATAAATGAATAAAATGAACTTTATACTGTAAGTAGGCCGCAATGGCACTTTTACAAGTCAAACCATACTAGCGTTTCACAGAGGCCACTGCCGAGAAGAAACGCCGAAAGAAACTTGACAGTTACCCATTTTTCACAAAAATATGCTTATTACAATAAAAACTTTGTCTGTTTGAAGTCACCAGTGTACAAAATTGGCGTATGATATTCGAGTGTGCTGTGCTCGAAGGATGCCTTCCGGATATAAAAATCGAATTGTCAGGTACACGTCTGGATTGAAGCTGATATAAGTGAGGACAGTAAATGGCGTTTTAGAGGTGTGAAAAGCAGAAAGAGCTGTACGAGCACCTGTATTCAGCTTTTGTTCGCCGAGGACCGCCGGCCGCACTCGTATGCAATTTACATGCACCGGTCCTGAATAGCAACAAGAAGAAAGTAACAACTGCATAGGATGGGTACGTATAATCTAATACAAATGTGAATCCGATCAAAACCGCGTTTGTTGTTCGTCATAGATTCAACTACTATCTGATGGAATAGGATTTTCACTTTTTGTCATATTTTTGTTTGTTGTTGTGTTGCCTTTTTTTTTGGATTAGTCAAATTTTGATTAAAGGGGATACTTCGATTCGCTCAACCACACCCCCGTGAAAGAAATGCGCTTATATTTTTCGCTCACGACAAAACGGGATGCAACACTCTTCGGGAATGGCTTTTTTAGACAAATCTCGATAAATATCTGACTATGTGCATTGTGCAGATTTATTAAATTTCCTCTTGACAGAGTTTAGATGAGGCAAATTACCATCATATGAACTTAATTTTTTTTATAATGCGTTGTTATAGTAGGCTGAGTGAAAAAAGGAAAATAAAGACTCAACTTTGGATTTTTTTTCTATCGAGAAAATTGTAGGCATACATGTTTCGGCTATTGTCAGAAACAATCATATAGTCAAGAATCATATATCTGAAAATCAATCCCTATTGTTTCCTCGCCTGGGCAGAACAGCGTTTAAAGAACGCGATATTTCTCGATGTAGGGTCTTAACAACCCTATTGATAAATAGATGTATCTAGAACGATTTACGCTATCACATGCTGGGAAAGTAAAACCAATTTTCCATGTTAAGGTATGAATTATGTTTTAATAATATACCTTTTTGTTGATAATCAGTACCAAGGTATTATAAATCTTGAAAGGCTTGCAGTTATTTAGGTTATATATACAAACACCTGTTAAATACGGAAAAACAAGACAAGACACTGTTAAGAATATACTGTTTCGGAATCAGTTGATTTCAATGATTACTAGTACATTTTGACTTTTAAAAGTGCCTACTTGCATGTACTGCATTTATTAAATTTAGAATGAACACTAGCGTGTTTTTAAAAATGAAGAAGAAGAAGTGTACCTTAATTTCGAGTTAAAAAGACTTGTATTCAGCTTTTATTTACACTGGAATACGTGACAGCACTTGCACGAAATTTACATCCTCTACTCGTATTTTTAAACATCACATCTTGCTTTTGAAGCGTTGAATTTACATCTTTATCTCTCAGTAACAAGGTAGGTTTTCAGCTGGTCATAATACAAGTAAGAGAGGCTGGTAAGTCGACCAATCTAGCTGAATAATGGAGGATAGAGAAAGGAAAAATGTTATTGATAAGTAAAGAGAACAGACACGGCGTTTTACTACGGGATGTGATAAATATTGCGTGTTTTTATTTGAAACAATGGAGGTGGAGGAAAACAAAGAATATGAACGAGAAAACCTGAAGCAATGTTTGCATTATTTTTATTAATGATGTGAATGGTGACGTATCATCTTATCTTAGTGTTATCCCAGTTGCAACTCGATGAAGCCTGAGGTCGTAACGACGTAGGCATTACTTTTAGTGGAAGCTATTCCCATCTGATCATCTTACCAAGAAAATAAACTAACCCATTTTTCGAGGCCCACGATCGCTACGTGTGCTACGCCGTAGCGCGTATCAGCACTTTTCCGCCTTATGTTTATTATTTTAATTTATTGCACCGAGCCCTTGCCAGCGCCGGAACACCGGCGATCCTAGAGCCGGCCGGCCTAGTCAGAGACGATGGCAAGAGGCCAGATGGCATGACTCTACTACCCTGGAAGTTGGGACGGCCGCTAGTCTGGGACCTCCCATCTTCCAGAGCGGGTGAGCACCTCAAGCGGAGCAAATATTCAGCCATTGACGGTGGCTGCATGTTTGAGCCGTTTGGGGTGGAAACTCTAGGGCCATGGGGGCCTGCAGCTCTCTGCATTTTTAAGGAGCTCACGAAGCGTCTTGTGGACGCCACGGGTAAGCATTGCTGTTCAGCGCGGCAATGCGGCCAGTCTTCTGGGTACCCTACCGCCGAGCTCCGAGTTTGAGGCTATTTAACCGCGAAATGCATGATTCGCGTTGATCCTCAGGACTTCACGAACAAGATAGGAGCATTCCAAAAGACAAATGGGGTCGGATAAAGCAGTTTAGTTTAGCTACAATACACTACGGGCCACGTAAAAAGTACACACGCAGAATTGAGTTCGACCCGGGACAATTCAGGGCGATAAATCATTAAGTGTAGTAATTAAGAGAAGGTATTCAGCACAAAAAAGCGGAAACATTAACGCTGCTCATTAAGGAGTTATTACTGTAATTATTACGCACCTGAAAACTTATTCACTTTTTCCAGATTAATACGAGTAAAGCTTTTTCGTCGACAGTAAGGATATTCTTGGAAGAATAATTTGACTTTTTTGTTTGGTCGGAATTTTACTTTTAAGTTTTATCCAACAAGCAGTTTGACCTGGTTTCTTGAGGATGAAGGTGAAGCTAGCTATCCTGAGTTTGAAGGTTTGGGAAAATATGTATGAATGGAGGATGCATTGTGTTGTCGTGTTTTTGTATTTATGTATACTCTGACTGTACTGAGAAGATTTAAGTTTAGTTTAACCTTAGAATAATATAAACATTTGAAATGTTCGACAATCATATTATAAAGGTTTGCTTAATCTCAGATTGATGCCAGGAAGCAAACTGTGGTAGTATTTATGATCTACTTTATGACGTGCGTGTGACGGTTGGGATTTGATTTGAAGCAAAAGACAAAAATAGACCTAAGGATTATTTTTCGGAGAATATTTTTTAAAGGAATAATGATTTACTTCCACGGTTTCCTCTATCAATGTATGCTAGAAAAATGTACGCAACGATTTCTTCAGTTTATGTGCTGGAATAAGAATCCACAAAACTAATTATCCGGTTGGCTTGTGAAAGCGCAGCTGCCGACTGAATGCGGCCTTATGCTAACGAGGGCGGGTAATGAGTCCCCGCGGCTACGGGCCCAGAGTTGCGCCCTTGCGAGCGCAGAGGCACATACCGCGGAAATAGGACAGGAACTTATATTATGAATGGTACCTAAATAAGTATGCTGTAAATTAAATCAACTACATAGTAGTTAACAAGTTTATGTGTTATGCCCCTGAAATACATAGTACAAGTAAGATATCCCCATTTCCAGGCGCGAAACTCATTTAAATGTGATTAAGATGCGAAATCAGAACTCTTACTCTTGTAACATTTTAGTTAGCAATCAATAAAAATATGATATGATTGATAACTATTTCCAAGACTTCAGCATTTAGCGATGCCGGCAAAATCTCCTTACCTATTTCCTATTTACCTACTATAGTAGATTGTATGACAAGGGTCTAAAGTAAGCCGCACTTCCACGAGATGGTTATTTAAAATTATTCGAGGGGTAATATGGCTTTTAGACACGAGTTATACACTCTACTTTTCACTTCGATTGCGAGAAAACAAATAAACAATAATTATCCACCCAAAAAAAACTCTTGGTGGACATATGTCTAACTTGACAGCATGTTTTTTTCCTACATATTAAAGAAAGAGGTGCAACCTGAATATTTGCAGGAATATGTCAAAGTGTTGTGCCGGCGTAACTGCTCTGACACATACAGACCTTAGACACCACTTTATTAAAACATCTTTCCTGATTGGTCGATTTTAGTAGTATTCGGTATTCGGGTTTGTTGATACCTGGTTGATAACCAATACCATACATTTTTTAAACAGTTAAATTACTGCTCTGTGATTGGTGGATTTAGTAGGTGAAGTATTTTGATTGGTCAAATTAAAATGTTTTGTACTTACCTTATCATAAATATGTATTCATATTTTCCCTAGGGCTTAAATGTACTACTTTAGCCCCGCTTCACAAGTCTAATATGACAGAAAAATCTATTTTAACAGAGTTAAAAAAACGTATGTTTAAATATTATATCAATGAAAGGTAGCCCGATCTGGCCGGCGGAAATGAACTCGATGCATTATTAATTTGCAATAGTGCATGTTCACCTTTAGGTCAATTCAATTTTAACCCTTTGACCGCCAAAGCGATAGTGTGTCGTCGTGCCCACTACGCCAAGCACTGTTGAATTGGTGTAATGTCTAAACCAATAAAAACAAATTAAAACAGTTCATAAATGATTTTATTCATGATCAAAGTACACCTTCACTCAGACCTTTTAAGTGGTTGTTGGCGTGGTGGGCACGACGACACAGAACCACTTTAAAAAGTACCATGCACTGCAGTGGGTTGGTCTAAACTTTAATTTATGCTACTTATTATGTGTACTTTTAAATTTATTGAGTATTTGACTTACTTACATTTCGCTAGTTGTATTATAACAGCGTGTCCGTGAATACGGTCCCGAAACTTCATTCTAACTCCAAACAAAGTTTTTACCTTGAAACATTTACTGTAGTCGTAAAAAACACAGCAATTTAATAAAAGATAAAATAATGAAGATAAGGACTTTTCCAACCACGTTCCTTTTTCATCGTGAGGGACTGAAATTCTTCTGGGTTTTAAATTATGCATGTTGAGACCATGCTGCCGTTTGTTAAGCATATATTATGTTAATAAAAATGTCTCATCGGATTTAATATAGATTTTGTATTCTTCAAATTATTCTATAGAATCAGTATGGAACATACATCTATCTCTACAGTATCATGACTATCATGAGTCAAAACTCATCTCGCTTTTGAGGATTCTCGAGGCTGTAAACAGTATTTTATTTTTAGGCGCCATTCTCGAAAGCAGTTAAATAGAAGTACACGGTACCTATTCAAATATCCTCATTATTTTTCAAATTTCCCTCCTACCTCTTTAAAAATTAAAAGCCATTAAAACGGCGAATACTTGATTATATTTATTATGCGCTGGAACATAAAATGGACGAGTAAGTACGCTTGTAGTTAATATTTCTTTAGAATACTAAAGCAGAAGACGGGGCCGCATTTTAATATAATATTGCAGTTTATGGCTGTCTAGCTATCACGCGAACTCACTTATTTTACAGTGCAGTCAACCTGGGATTTATTGAGGGAATAAGTAGATAAGTACTCAAGTTATAAAGTAATAATAATAGTTATATAATAATTTAAGGAGTGATCACCAAAATAACTATCCGAATTCGAACATTCCTTCACCAGTATTTACTTAGAATGGACCTTCAGAATGGAAATTTTATACTCCGCCTGCACTAAATGCATAAGGAGAATGGTCTGGGACACGATGCGATGCGGACGCGTCCATCCCGGGCCCAAAATATCCGTAAAAACCCCGTAATTAACAAAAGGTCTTCGCGAAGCAATAGAAACACATGTTCCGCAAGGACCGCCGCGGCACTTCGTCCAACCGGTCAACCAAACTTTGAGCGATTCGTTACCTTATAAAATGTCGATGCCGGTTAAAATGTGCAGTGTGTTATATAAAATTTGGACAAATAGTGCGTGTAGGTGTGTGTTTAATGCGAGACGTGTCTGCCCCAAGGGCGTTGTCCTGGACATTGGTGAGATTTTTCCATTTTAAAGGCTTCACCCAAACTTTAAAATTAAATGTACATTTGACGCTCATATATGTATAGGTTCCATAATGAAATGGCCAGGGCTACTGGGGCACCACGCTCGTTTAGTGGACCCCTAAGAACAATTGTAATATTATAATCTGTCCAAGTAAACATAATTAAAATATTTGGTTTAACGGGTCTAACGCGACGGATAGCCCGAGTAAGTTGATTCTTACTCGCTGCAACCCCTGAGATAACATAAATAGTTAAAAGCATTATTAAGTAAAATAACACCTGAATAATCACACTGTCCTTAGTAAACATTTGAAGGGTCAAACAAAAAGCACAACAAACTATCGACAATTTTGGTTTATTTTTCATCTGTAGGTACTATTAACCAAGGATAGTTACAAGCGGCCAATCAAATTTGCCCCGTCTCAATAAAACGGCGGCGTTACGTGATAAGTGATAACAAAAATACACTTCCATAGCTGACACCGGTGATGAAACCATTATATTCCTCAACAATTTTAAAATCTTAAACATTGCGTAATAACTAAACAAACGACGAACCCGGGACGCTTTCAATGAGACTCGAGGGCCGGCCGATGCACATGTGCATCGGCCGCGCAGAACTAAAACAATGCATACGCACAAAAAATATCGCCCCGAGGCACATCGATAAGCATTCTACTACCTGACATGTAATGTTGTAAAAACATAAGGTCCAAAGACCACTTGTTATATCATCGTTTAACAGTAAAATCGGTAAAGTGTTTACCTACCAACTCAAGAGAGAAACCAAATGTATCTGAACCTAGGGCTACCCGACCGTAGACCTATACATCATAATATTTTATTCGGATTTATGAAGACACTTTTATTGGATTCCAAAGAAGGAATTAACTATGGAGAATAAGGACCTCAACACGAAGAAATTTTGACACGACTAACACGTAAATCATTAATTTTGCGTATTTACAAAGACAGTATTATTTATCTAGTGATGGTGATGTGTAGCTGTGGATGTTAAGAAAGTATCTGTGATGGTGACGTGTTAATATTTTGTGTGTTCATATTAAGAGCGGCAAATGTGTACTTAGGATAATGAACTAATGAGGTGTAAATATATTCTACTAAATACGAGTTGGCTTTGTGCTTACGGTAAAATAGTAGTAGTAGTAAAACTCTTTATTGCAAATAGCTTTGCAAATAGCAGAGTTAGGGTTTGATAAAACGCTATCACCCAACCTTGAGTACTTAAGCAAATCCAAATCTAGCAATACAGCAGTGCCACGTTAGCAACACACAAAGGCTACAGAAGATGGCCGCCGTAGCCACTAGGGACAATACCTATAGCCGTAACTAAGCAAAAATAAAGTGCTATTATTAAACCAGCAAGTAACGGAAAATATGGAATATGTACCTAATTTCTTCGGAGAATACGCTAAAAAAGTGTCTGTGTGTGAAATCATAGAAACAGTATTATACCTAACTACGTGTCGCATCGCTTGTTCTCACCGGGTGCAGAGAAGCTGACTAAATTGTTAGTACGCCACAGCTTATCATCAAAGTATGCCTGATAACTTAGACACCTACAAGCATATACACCACAAAAACCTCCTCAAATTGGAACATCTGCTCATGACTCAAACTGTCCACTTTAACACGGAAACTACCGAATAAACAAAAAACTATTTAATAGTTCACTACCTGAAAAAATTACGAAATGAAGATATCTAGCGACGATTACTGCGAATCAGTGGAACACGCAGAGATCCCGAGAAGAATCACTCTGAAAGGAAGAAGACTTCATACGAAGCAACGTGCAGCATCCTCACCAACGCTCATCCACCGACGTAATATCCTCCCCCTCCTCGATTCCAATATTGGCTAAAGGCTGCACAGCCGGTCGATTGTGGCCGATTGGTTGCGACTCGTCGGTCGTCCCTTCCCATCCCAGAGCGTGTCACTCCTAACAATCTTGTGCCCCCTGGTATATGGGAGAGGACCAGGTTTTTGGCGCATCGTTGGGGCGTCTAGCATGCCTCAGCGATGTGCCGGGGGTTTGATCCTCACTCACATCCGGCTTGTCCGGGTCAGGCTTGCTCCTGGCTGGGTGCGGTACCTATGTTCATGTTCATGTTCATGTTCCGCCTGCACTAAATGCAT
This sequence comes from Cenopis cana, assembly GCA_951800055.1. Taxonomy (NCBI): domain Eukaryota; kingdom Metazoa; phylum Arthropoda; class Insecta; order Lepidoptera; family Tortricidae; genus Cenopis; species Cenopis cana. The sequence continues at coordinate 6,792,061 of OX637476.1, read as the reverse complement.
AACACAGGTGGATAAAATTTTAAATTCAGAGTGCCAGTGGAACGTAAAGTAATAGGTACTTCTAAGAATTTGAGAAATAGTACTCAACAAGTCACGTCGCAATTAATTAAACTTTAAATACAAAGAGATGACGAAGAGAATAATTCGCTCGTATAATAGTATATTTGTAAATTACATCTATGAAATCATAAATCTAGTGGTTAGGGCCTAGGGCGCCGCGGTGTCGTGGCCTCGTGCCAACAAGCCATCTTATTCCGAACCGAAGGATGCTCCTTCCCCTGACTATTTATTCCGGTCGGTAGCCTCAGACAAGATATTTCTAATGTATCTATGAGGCCTCAGATCAAAACAACTTATGCTGAAGACTTGAAGAGATGTTTATTTACAAATTAAGGATGATTCACGCTATAGACCGTTCCGTGTCCGAGCTGGCCCGTTTTCTAGTAACTAGGCACAAGAAATCGACGCCCGTCGCGCATCCTGTATTGGAAAACGGGCCGGCCCGGACACGGAACGGTCTACTGTGAATCATCCTTTAGCTTATATCCACACTTACGAGCAATCGGGTACATATTTTATATATAAAACAATTCTAGTATAAATTTAATAATAATGATAATGTACGTCATACTTCCTATTTTTACTTGCGCATGGAACTAGTTTGTTTAATTAAATAATAATATGTAGGTATTAATAAAAAAGGTAAAAAAGGTGTGAAAGAGTTTAGTACGAATTTACGACACCAACAACACACGCACAACACACAACAGCTGGTGTCTCAAGAGTGTTGTATTCAAAGTTATCCAGTTAAACTTTCTCAGCCATTTTCATGCTTGCTTCTTAGCGTTGTGAGTTTCTTCTTAAATGCTAGTTTTTTTATCCTTAGGTAACGACGAGCCTGTTTTGAAATGGTTTCATAGGTATTTTTCATTTCAAAAGCAACTTTATCTCCAAAATGAGAGACCAACAAAGTTTCTGAAGAAGAAGTTACTTTAATTTAACCACTGAAGTGAAGAAATTAAGGGCCCATGGCTAATGACTTCTTTAAAATGGTGGCTGACTTGAAACACGCCATCTCATTTATTCCAGTGAAATATTTATCATAGCTCGCTATTTGCAATTCACTGCATATTTAAATGTCACTTTTTATAAAATCGTGTAAGCCGAACAAGTACAAATTACCTATAAACCTATATGATGAAGTTATGTATAGGTAGCCACGTAAGTAATTTACTTATGTGGACTTGTGAGAGGCAAGCTTAATGCTATAAATCGTACTATCATCGAAGGACACGCTTTATTTACACACGTAAGAGACGCGCATGCGGCCAAAGGGTGTGTAGTACGTCTTTTCTTATATTTGACACCTTAGCTGTCAAGCTTGCAATGCAAAAGTGTATTAAAATACAGTTTCGCACATTTATGGTGGACATTCACATCTATAACGCAATACGGTATTAAACCCATAGTCAAATCAGAAACTTTTTATTAAATGTCAAAAATGATTTGTTAATATGAAGTTTGTAGGGAATTACTGTCTTAGTGACGTCACTTAGACAGTGTGAGTAGGTTTGTTCAAATCAGCGTCCTTTTTAAATCTTTATTCTTATAAAATTTTTCAATTAGCTAAAATAAATTAATAATTGATGTTTTTCGAGTATTTTCGTTAGATCTTTTATTAGTCAAGTAAAAAATAATTTATTTTTACCTTAGTTTGGGTATTGACAATATTTCATAATTTCCAAAAGTCTTAATTCGAAAACCATTTCGGTAAAAACGTGTGAAGTACACAAAAAACATTTTTTAGATTTTTTTCTTCGTTAATTTTGGAAAAAATCGCAAATTACTGTAAACCGAAAGTAGACGTCATATTCCCCGCTGTATTCAGGGAGACTTTAGTACAGAGTACAGACAATCGCTGCTCTGGAGTGGCTCTGGATTCTTGTTGGGAAGATGACGTCATATTTTACGTACGCCCTTACGCCCTATTGGAATGACCTACTTTTCAACGTGCTTTCTTTGTATGAAATAATGAGTTAAATTGAAAAAGAAAAAATACGGGAGGCTTAAATTTTTACCTATTTTCTAACTAGTTCATAAAATAAAGTAGTTAAAAATATGAAATGTTGTCAATTGAATGAGTGGATCGCAACTATATGAATTGAACAGTATTTAGTACCCAAATTAAGCATTATTGGCATTACTGTTTTTTATACAACGACGGCGGAAAACTAGCTTAATGGTCCGCCTTATATGGAAAGTAGACACCGTAGCCTGGGCGAGAATAATCGCAGGCGCGTTGCCGACCCTTTATTGACTTGAGGATTCACTGTGTTGACAACTAGAGACATAAAATACAGGGTTCTCACTCAACACAGGGCAATCAATTGTCGTAAAAACTTCATTCGGAGAGTTGTAATGGTATTGCTTATTGATTGATTCAGAAAAAAAGTTATTAAGGGGTTTTATTTATTTATTTATTTAATCTTTATTGCACAAAAGAAAAACTTATCGTACAAAAGGCGGAATTAATGCCATATGGCATTCTCTACCAGTCAACCTTAAGGCGAAGCAGAAAAATTGTTGGCGGTGCAACTAATCCCCAATGCAAATGTCCCGCTCTAACACGCGTGAGTTTACAATTAACCATCCCACTCTCTACGCAAGGTCTGCGCGTAGTTTCGGCGGTTTATGGCCTATAGTCATTAAGCCAATCATTTGATCAAAGCAAATCCAGCGAATTTGTCTATACTTATTTAGGATCTTTAATTGAGTACAAAAATTTAATGTTAAATGTCAGTAATATAGCAGTAGTATTGAAAATACGTTCCTAAAAGGGGTAACTTCGCGATTTTTTTCTATCGAGTGAAGTTCATCAGGTCGTGTAACTGACTGCGAATTTGACTAGACAAAATCCTTATGTAACACATATATTTTTTTAAGATTTTAAGACACTATATTCTATGTCTCAGATGGTTTTTAAAAACTCAAAAGTGGTAATAGCCGGCCTTAACAAGATTTGTTCACAAAGACTTGGGCCTAACAACGAGGTTTCACATTTGATACTCGTTAAGTCAGCGAGATCGCTAACGACTTCTGGATATAACAATTTGCCGACACTTCGAAGAACCGAGGGTATATAAGGTCAACAGTTACAACCTATGACGTCCAAACTAAGCCTCCCACGCTGAATCCGAGATACCTGGTATAAGAACATCCCCTTTATTCTACATCTTAACCAAATTTTAAATAATTTGCTTTAAGGTCAACAGTGACACCCAATGACGCCCGAACTAGGCCTCCCACGCAGAAATATAAAGTGATATTTTTTTAACCAGTTAAGTATATATCTTTTTTAATTCCGAGACGAGACACGTCTACATATTCCGAACGTTAGTTTCCCGTTCTGTACAAAGACCATAAAGTAGAAAGTTGTTAATGTCTGTTGTCGCGTAGTTTTTGTACGTGTTCTTTGTACTAATCGCTACGGATAATGTTCCTACCGAAGTAATAGTCCCGTACGTTGCGGCCATTAATTTGACCCTTATTTACTGGAATACTGGGTTACAATATGTTTTTAATAATAAGTAACTAACTAATCGAGAATGCTTTACTGACTGAATTGATTGTTACAGGAAAACATGTCCTATCCTAAAGATTACCGATTGTATTTCAAACATCTCAATATAAATCGCTTTACCCTGACACTAGCATAGATTTTCGTTTATGTAAGAGAGAACATCTGAGCCTGGACTGAAGCACACATGTAAGTTCAATCAATCAATTCAATCACAGTAATTATAAACTAAGACACATTGCATTTTTTTCGCTAGGCCTTGCTTATTATGTTACAGCACAAAGTAAGTAATAGTACAAGTACAGAAGCTTCACTTTCTAACAAAAACGGCGTTTAGGCATAAAAAACATGCCTACTCCGTGCATCTCTGTCTATCGTCTAACTTGTATTCATTAACACGCGGCACGTGTAGCGCTAGGGCTATCGACTCGTCGCTCGTCGCGTTCTAGTCTGCGGCGGCAGCGGTACGTGCATATAGACGCGTTGGCGCGGCGGCGGGCGGCCCTCGACTGACGGCATGCCCCGGGCCGAGCGAGCGGTAGGCATTTAAAGCGACGCGCGCCGCCCACTGCAAGCCCCTTGGTTACAGCCGACAAGTTGAGCGACATATACTCGTACTATACATGATGCATGCTATCAGGGACTGTGGCGTTTCTGCCTATTTTTCCTTTTCCCCGTGCCCACGCCGCGTTTAAGTATAGACTAAATGACCAATCAGGCAACTATGGCGGCAAAGGTAGGAAAACCATTGTTTCTTGACAGGTCGCACGTTGAATCGTGCAGCATGTGCAAAAATGTTGCCCTACACTAGATGATGCGACGCCGCGCGTAAAATAGTAGATTATACACCAAGGGGATAAAGCACTGTTTTATGTCACGGGTGCGATATTGAATCCCGAACGTAACGAAGGACTCCAAATTTTACTCCCGAGCGGAGCGAGGGAGTAATGACTCAATTCCTGAGCGAAGCGAGGGAATTAAGACTGAGTCCTGAGTGTAGTGAGGGATTTAAGCGCGCCCAAGACAAAAACAGTTTTATCCCCGTGGGGTACCTATACTCTACTTTTCTCACCACCTTTGGCCAATTTTATACTTTATGTTATTGAATATGGAATCGAGTATGATGACTATTTTAACAAAAAAGTTTTGTTTTAAAATTCTAAATAAATATAAAAAATCTAGTAATCCTTAATTCTAAATCTTGAAATCCTTATCCCTGAATAAGTCGAAATCGAGTATAGTGACGTAGTGACGATTTTTCGCAAAAAAAGTTTTTTTTAGCTTCAACCTCAAAATAAATATAAAATTTGAAATCCTTATCCCTTAATTAGTTGAAATCGAGAATAATGACGATTTTTCGCAAAAAATGTTTTATTACGTTAATACTCAAAATAAATATAAAATTTAAAATCCTTATCCGCGAGTTAGTCGAAATCGAGTACAATGACGATTTTTCGCAAAAAAAAAAAAATTACCTTAAAACTCAAAATAAATATAAAATTTGAAATCCTTGTCCCTGAATTAGTCGAAATCGAGTATAATCACGATTTTTGGCAAAAAAATTTTTTTTCTCTTAAAACTCAAAATAAATATAAAATTTGAAATCCTTATCCCTGAATTAGTCGAAAACGAGTATAATGACGATTTTTGGCAAAAAAAAATTTTTTTCTCTTAAAACTCAAAATAAATATAAAATTTGAAATCCTTATCCCTGAATTAGTCGAAAACGAGTATAATGACGATTATTGGCAAAAAAAAGATTTTTTTTCTCTTAAAACTCAAAATAAATATAAAATTTGAAATTCTTATCCCTGAATTAGTCGAAATCGAGTATAATGACGATTTTTCGCAAAAAATTTTTTTTTTACTTAAAACTCAAAATAAATATAAAATTTGAAATCCTTGTCCCTGAATTAGTCAAAATCGAGTATAATGACGATTTTTCGCACAAAAATGTACTTTTCTCTTAAAACTCAAAATAAATATAAAATTTGAAATTCTTATCCCTGAATTAGTCGAAATCGAGTATAATGACGATTTTTCGCAAAAAATTTTTTTTTTACTTAAAACTCAAAATAAATATAAAATTTGAAATCCTTGTCCCTGAATTAGTCAAAATCGAGTATAATGACGATTTTTCGCACAAAAATGTACTTTTCTCTTAAAACTCAAAATAAATATAAAATTTGAAATCCTTATCCCTGAATTAGTCAAAATCGAGTATAATGACGATTTTTCGCAAAAAAATTTTTTTTAAACTTAAAACTCAAAAAAATATAAAATTTGAAATTCTTATCCCTGAATTAGTCGAAATCGAGTATAATGACGATTTTTAGCAAAAAAATGTTTTTTTTTTCTTAAAACTCAAAATAAATATAAAAGAAATCCTTACCCCTGAATTAGTCGAAATCGAGTATAATGACGATTTTTTTGCAAAAAAAAATGGTTTCTTTTTACTTAAAATTAAAAATAAAGATATAGTTTTAGTCATTTTTTTGAGAAAAAAAAACGGAACTAAAATCTCGCGCTTGACCCGCTACAGGCGGCGGCCGCCGACGCAGTCTTTTGTTTCGAACGCGACGTTCCAAACAAAACACGGAGCTGGTGTGCCACCTCCTCGCCGCCGTGTGGACTTTACGAAATTAGACTTTAAAGACATATATATATTATTACCCGGCGGGTAATAATTTGAAATTATAACCCGCTAAAACCAAGGGCCACGTGTAATGATTTGCTTTCCGAAAGGTTTGTATGATATATAATTGAGCAAAATCGAGCAGGTGGTGTGAAAAACGTTTCCGATATTGTCGGGAACAATTTGACGTTGACAATAAAATAAACAGAGTGCAATGTTGAACTAAATACTTAGTGTTGTACAACGTGTACATATGTATTTCATGCAAATTTTAACAGCCTGTAATAAGTTCCGGTGTTACTGAATAATTAAACTGAAACTGAAACACTATCTTGCGTCGGGCTTGTTTAATTTCGCGCGTCACCGCCCCGCCCCTCAGTGACACTTAGCGTGGGTCATCGTGGCATCATAGTCCGCCTTACCTAGCCGAGGCAAGTTAGGAAGCCTATTTCACTCGATTTATTGGTTGTCATTGTTGTCATCAATATTATGTTTATGGCGCGCGCACTATTCCACACGCTATATCTATGGGAACTATTCCTAGGTCGGCATAAGACGGTATAATCTGTGGTCTATCGTTTCCGATTCCAACAGGATTTCAATGATTATGGAAATTTCACACGCTTAGCGAACTTGTTTGTTAGTACGAGGACGCGAAACAAATTTAAATGCGATTGAAATGTGAAGGACCATTACGTCATGTAATGGTTTTTTACGTGATAATTTGCTAATTGGATATTGGACAAAATACACTTCAGCGATTATTACACTACACATTAGCGAGTAATGCTGGGAACTTAAAATACAACTTATACAAATGCAAATACACAAGCTCGCGTGGTAAATGTAATTTTGTAATTACATCGATACGTTGGTTTGGATAGACCTCTTGAGTGCGAGATGTTGGCACTGGATGTACGGAAGTGCACCCACGTCTGACTGTGACAGATCGTCCGCCGACTATGCTAGCGTAGGACTAGGACGTATTCAATGATATATGTACAGGGAAGCCTGATTAACTCAAACCCCTTCACATATAGTTAATTGTAACTGGTAGAATAAGTGTCATTTATATAATAACAAATTACTCACTTTATATTCAAGCGTGGATTAGATACAGGTTTTTAAGCCAAGAGGCGGTAGGGTAGGTATTCCGTACCAATGCGATATTTGACAGAAGGGCATATATCCATTGGTCTAAATTGTGGATGAAGTACCGGCCTAGTAGCACAGTTTAAAAAAGTGGCTTTGTTTAAATTAGCACATAACTAGAACTTGTAGGAATGAAAATGCAGCTTAATTATATCATCATCCTCCTAGCGTTAAGAGTATTTGTTGTTGTTGTTGTTGTTGTTGTTGTTATCCCAGTACAGTTGCATCCTGAAGGATGCCTGGGGTCCGCTACCTAATCCCAAGATTTGGCGTAGGCACTAGTTTAGCAGCTTAATTATATAATACCACTAATATGGTAAATTCTTACCTAATAAAGTAATGGTTTTAGTGATCCATGAGAAGTTCTATTTACAAGAAAAGTAATTATCGGCGTACAAAATAAGTTTCTATTACCAATATTTACCTAGATGCCCTTAATATTGTATGTTAGTTTACCTCGCTACCCAAACATTATTATCACTAAAGAATTTGTGTTAATGTATTTGTATAGTAAAACAAGAATCATCAAGATAGGCCATTAGCCTATCGACGGTAGCCGAATTAACATTAAGTAATCGAGTGACTGATAGACTTATTGTTGATCTTTCGTCGTTTCATTGTAACTCGAACGCGCCGGTAGGTAATATAACTAAGCAGTCATCGATTTCGCTATCAATCATACCCACTCGGATGTCGATTCAAGATGACTCCGATGATTAATCGCCTAATCAATGACCGAACTTCCTAGTATACAATGCCCTGCCCTCTATTGGGTACGCTTTCGTATCCGATTCGCATTGCAAGTTGCAATAATGTTTAGCGCGGCGCTTATCTCATCGGGCGTCTATCGAAATGCTAAGCAACGAATAAAAACATAACATCCCTTTTTTGGGCAGTCGTGTAAAAAATAGACCTCCAGGACTGGGTGGGAGACTTACGCATTTATCCGGCTTTAGTACCTTTTGATCCTCCGGAAACCTCCACCTTCCCCATACTTCATTATAGTCGATTTTCGCAATGGACGAAAGATACTCGCTCTTATCCAATTTCGGCGCACCATGTCTAAGACACTACTCCAAATAATGTGCTCATCACATCAGTTCACCGCCACTATTACCCGACAGTTGGTGCCGAAAGGTCATGTCATATTTATACACAGCAGCGGGCTGTTATTCACAAACCGACTCGTCGTCCCTCACTGTCACCTCTCACGTCACCCGTTTTTATACGGAAACTGTCAAAAGCTGACAAATGACATTTGACAGTTTCCATATGAAAACCAAATCAATCAATTCTTTAAAAAAATGGCGTCCATCAAATTTATGATGATTTCGCCAATGTCACGTGTTCAATGACGTTGTTCGGTAACGACGCCATGACAGTAGATAAGGTTTTGTACGGTAAATGGATTCTGCCCGTCGTCGCCCCGGGCACGTGAGCTCACCAACGCGGCGACGATCAAAATCCATATATATGAAAACCAAAAAATCGGGTGAGGTGAAAGGTGACAGATGAGGACGATGCGCTTGGTAAATCGCATAGCAACGCTGTGCGCAAAAGTATTGCACCTTCATTTTTTATCAAAGTTCATAGCTACTATACGCCACTGTCGTGTGGGAAAGTTGGCATGCACGATTAACAATTTTTCTTCGACAGTTAAAAAACAATACCTCGGAAAGAATATTTCCGAATAAGTCGTATGAAGTACAATCCACACAATAAATAGAACGGAGTTAGAACCAAGTGAGAGCGGCATGCGCCCACAGATATTTATTGACGTTTTATTACCAACAAATGGAAACGTTACCTACTGCCTCGTGCTTCGCTCTGTCATACGGCAAAATGGGCAAAACATAACCTTAACGCATTATAACTAAGGTTGAAATTTGTGAAACTTGCGTATGTGTGCTTGAAGAAAAATGTCTTCATTTTGTCCGATGACTGTTTTCTTAAAATTGTTCCGTGCAGCTGTAACTCATCGTCTGGCGCGAAGATGCAATTTATCGATGAGTGCAGCAAATTTGATAGGCAATGCTATGCGTTATTTTTAACTTGGTATACCGGATTTAGTAGTGGTAGCCGTACGATTAAAAAAACCGCAAATCGATGTACAGTTTAGCCGTTTAGCACACGCATACAAGAGGTCAAAACAAAATTTTTGACCCGCAGTTCTTAAAAAAAAATCCCTTAGGGGGGGAGAGCCGAGACATTCTTTTTTTTGTATGAAAAAAACAATTTTTTTTTCAGAAACCTATCGTGTGTAGTATCATATGAAAGAGCTTTTTGAGGCGATTCTGAAAATATACCACATCATTACATTTCAGCTATTTTTTTTAATTAAATCAAAAATAATTTTAGAAACATACCAAGTTTGAAGTCCTCCAGACACGATACGGCTGATTTTTATTTTGTACAATATACCACAAATGATACTTAATATCCTCATATCTAACCTCAAAAAAGCAATTTCGAAATGATTTTCGGTAAGTATTTTTTTTAAATTTTTGAATATTACTAAGTGACACGGTTCTACTTTAATACCAATTTTACGTGAATTATGGAACTTTAGTGCAGATACGTTACATATTAATCATAAAATGATACGTAGTATCCATATATCCAACGGAAAATACCTCTTTAACCCTTTAACTGCACCTTGTCATCAGTTGGTATAGTGGGTAGGTGGTGGGTGGGTGGTGGGGGGGTAAAGGGTTAAAGAGGTATTTCCCGTTGGATATATGGATACTACGTATCATTTTATGATTAATATGTAACGTATCTGCACTAAAGTTCCATAATTCACGTAAAATTGGTATTAAAGTAGAACCGTGTCACTTAGTAATATTCAAAAATTAAAAAAAAATACTTACCGAAAATCATTTCGAAATTGCTTTTTTGAGGTTAGATATGAGGATATTAAGTATCATTTGTGGTATATTGTACAAAATAAAAATCAGCCGTATCGTGTCTGGAGGACCTCAAACTTGGTATGTTTCGAAAATTATTTTTGATTTAATTTAAAAAAAATAGCTGAAATGTAATGATGTGGTATATTTTCAGAATCGCCTCAAAAAGCTCTTTCATATGACACTACACACGATAGGTTTCTGAAAAAAAAATTTGTTTTTTTCATACAAAAAAAAGAATGTCTCGGCTCTCCCCCCCTAAGGGAAATTTTTTTAGGAACTGCGGGTCAAAAAATTTGTTTCGACCTCTAGTATGCGTGTGCCAAATGGCTAAACTGTACATCGATTTGCGGTTTTTCTTTGAAATTGGGCCTGTACGGCTACCACTATAGCGAAAACTGGTTGAGATAAAAGAATGAGGTCATTTTCCTCAATGCGGACCTCCTTCCAAGACACATTTTTTTGTGGCTGGGGAGGATATTCCCAAAATTATGTTAGTTAAGTCTCACAGAACTTTTTATCGACTTGTAAAAAGAATAATGAGCTTTCATCGTTTTTATAAACAGAAGAGTAATAGTTTCTCGAAAATATTTTCATGTGGAAAATGGTGTTAGCTAATGTGAGAATAATATATGCATGCAACAAATTTTGCGATTAGAAACGGCCTAAAATTTGAAGTTATGATTTACGGCGGGTTGACGTTTTGTTTAGATTATAAATACCCAACAAAATGGCACACGAGTACTTAGTTAAATAAGTTTAGATTACACTTATGAATTCACTCAATTAATATAATTGATATTTTGAATTTCCAGTTTTGCCAGTTCTGAGCATGCACGAGTACACAGACAGCATCGCGGCATCGTTGTGAAAATCAGTCGTGTATAAAATTACATTTGTCGAAAGGCCCTGACTGGTACACGAATGGATGAAGGAGATTATAAGGGTTTCTGGAAAGTTTACGGACCTAGAAATATCGGTCAGTTAGAATCGAACTTGCGCACCGAGGGTTCCGTACTGTTTTGTTATTACTTGTTTGGAATATGGTTCCTATTTAACGTTTTTTGTCTACAAAAGCAGTAGGTACCTTAGCCACTTTAACGGGTGTCAGGGGGGCAGCCGAACTTAAGGCTGGGCCACGATTTTGCGCGAATTGCGGCGCGGCAAGTGTTTTATCTGTTCATTGTACGGTTGAGACGCACAACGCATTGCGGTTAGTTGGGATTACGCGCGATGTATTAGGAAAACCGCCGCCGCCGCCGCTCGAAGTCGTAGCTGGGCCGTTACCTATCATAAAGTGAGTTGGATTCCATAGCTTCCATTCTGTTTAGGAGTTTTATTCCCTACGCTCCTGATGATGAACTATGAAGCTGAAACATTTCGGTGCACTTGTCGTTTAAAAGTTTCGCGGGCAGTGTAATTTTTTTTATTATTACAAAATTATTTTCACGTTGTTAATTCAAATTAAATCACAATCATTAGTTTCACTGAATAATATGTACATCTACGTGCATTTTTTGTAGTAAGTATATGTTGTCAAATCTACATAGTTCGTATCTCTATAAGGTAAGTGTGAGAGAGAGAAAAGAGAATTAAGAAGCCAGAGATCTCGTATTTATAAGTAAAATAAAATATTATTTATGACTGTTTGCGATAGTATATACAATCTAATTTAAGGCGCTACAACGAGAAATTCAGAAACTTCGAAACGCTGGTCTGCCCTGTCGAGGAAACAATAGGGACTGATTTTCAGTTATATGATTCCCTTTAACTGCACCTTGTCATCAGTTGGTATAGTGGGTAGGTGGTGGGTGGGTGGTGGGGGGGTAAAGGGTTAAAGAGGTATTTCCCGTTGGATATATGGATACTACGTATCATTTTATGATTAATATGTAACGTATCTGCACTAAAGTTCCATAATTCACGTAAAATTGGTATTAAAGTAGAACCGTGTCACTTAGTAATATTCAAAAATTAAAAAAAAATACTTACCGAAAATCATTTCGAAATTGCTTTTTTGAGGTTAGATATGAGGATATTAAGTATCATTTGTGGTATATTGTACAAAATAAAAATCAGCCGTATCGTGTCTGGAGGACCTCAAACTTGGTATGTTTCGAAAATTATTTTTGATTTAATTTAAAAAAAATAGCTGAAATGTAATGATGTGGTATATTTTCAGAATCGCCTCAAAAAGCTCTTTCATATGACACTACACACGATAGGTTTCTGAAAAAAAAAATTGTTTTTTTCATACAAAAAAAAGAATGTCTCGGCTCTCCCCCCCTAAGGGAAATTTTTTTAGGAACTGCGGGTCAAAAAATTTGTTTCGACCTCTAGTATGCGTGTGCCAAATGGCTAAACTGTACATCGATTTGCGGTTTTTCTTTGAAATTGGGCCTGTACGGCTACCACTATAGCGAAAACTGGTTGAGATAAAAGAATGAGGTCATTTTCCTCAATGCGGACCTCCTTCCAAGACACATTTTTTTGTGGCTGGGGAGGATATTCCCAAAATTATGTTAGTTAAGTCTCACAGAACTTTTTATCGACTTGTAAAAAGAATAATGAGCTTTCATCGTTTTTATAAACAGAAGAGTAATAGTTTCTCGAAAATATTTTCATGTGGAAAATGGTGTTAGCTAATGTGAGAATAATATATGCATGCAACAAATTTTGCGATTAGAAACGGCCTAAAATTTGAAGTTATGATTTACGGCGGGTTGACGTTTTGTTTAGATTATAAATACCCAACAAAATGGCACACGAGTACTTAGTTAAATAAGTTTAGATTACACTTATGAATTCACTCAATTAATATAATTGATATTTTGAATTTCCAGTTTTGCCAGTTCTGAGCATGCACGAGTACACAGACAGCATCGCGGCATCGTTGTGAAAATCAGTCGTGTATAAAATTACATTTGTCGAAAGGCCCTGACTGGTACACGAATGGATGAAGGAGATTATAAGGGTTTCTGGAAAGTTTACGGACCTAGAAATATCGGTCAGTTAGAATCGAACTTGCGCACCGAGGGTTCCGTACTGTTTTGTTATTACTTGTTTGGAATATGGTTCCTATTTAACGTTTTTTGTCTACAAAAGCAGTAGGTACCTTAGCCACTTTAACGGGTGTCAGGGGGGCAGCCGAACTTAAGGCTGGGCCACGATTTTGCGCGAATTGCGGCGCGGCAAGTGTTTTATCTGTTCATTGTACGGTTGAGACGCACAACGCATTGCGGTTAGTTGGGATTACGCGCGATGTATTAGGAAAACCGCCGCCGCCGCCGCTCGAAGTCGTAGCTGGGCCGTTACCTATCATAAAGTGAGTTGGATTCCATAGCTTCCATTCTGTTTAGGAGTTTTATTCCCTACGCTCCTGATGATGAACTATGAAGCTGAAACATTTCGGTGCACTTGTCGTTTAAAAGTTTCGCGGGCAGTGTAATTTTTTTTATTATTACAAAATTATTTTCACGTTGTTAATTCAAATTAAATCACAATCATTAGTTTCACTGAATAATATGTACATCTACGTGCATTTTTTGTAGTAAGTATATGTTGTCAAATCTACATAGTTCGTATCTCTATAAGGTAAGTGTGAGAGAGAGAAAAGAGAATTAAGAAGCCAGAGATCTCGTATTTATAAGTAAAATAAAATATTATTTATGACTGTTTGCGATAGTATATACAATCTAATTTAAGGCGCTACAACGAGAAATTCAGAAACTTCGAAACGCTGGTCTGCCCTGTCGAGGAAACAATAGGGACTGATTTTCAGTTATATGATTCTTGGACTATATGATTGTGTTTCTGACAATAGCCGAAACATGATTGCTTAAAATTTTCTCGATAGAAAAAAATCCAAAGTTGAGTCTATATTTTCCTTTTTTTACTCAGCCTACTAAAACGACGCATTATTAAAAGACACGATTAAGTTAATATGATGGTATTTTACCTTATCTAAACTCTGTCAAGACGAAATTAAATAAATCTGCACACAGTCAGATATTTAGCGAGATTTGTCTAAAAAGCCATTCTCGAAGAGTGTTGCATCCCGTTTTGTCGTGAGTGAAAAACATAAGGGCGTCTCTTTCAATCGATAGATCGTCTTAAGTAACGTCAAATGTAATGATATGAAATAGTTTAGCCGTTTACGCAAAAATACGCTACTTAAATTTGTCCCTTCTGCTGTCACCACAGTGAATCCTCCACTTTTATAAAGGGTGGGCAACGCGCACGTGACTCCTTTGGAGTTGCGAGCATATAGGCAGCGGTGTCCGCTTACTATCAGGTGGACGCTTGTTTGTCATCGTTGTACGTATAAAAAAATAGCCGAAAATAAATTGTTTTGAAACAGATCCGAAGAGCTTTCTTCATCTCAGTACCTAGTAAATAGTAGTATTAGTAAACACTTTATTGCACAAATCAAGTAGGTACATAATAAAAAAAAAACAAAAAGTAGACATTTGTACAAAGGCGAAATTATTATTTTAAGAGAAGGGAAGGAAGGGAAGGGAGCAGTCTAAGAGCTGAGTGAAATTGAGAATGCCTTCAATATAAAAGATGTACCGGGGCTCGCTCTGTGTCAGCGTGTGACTCCGCATGAATGAGGCGCCCGGATCGATATCTCGGCTAAGTGATGACCACGCTGCAACCGACTTTCATCTAAAAACTAGTAACTTTTCCCACATTGGTTTAAATCTGAACTAGGCCAGATAAGTTAGAAAAGAATCGTGTTAGTGAAAAGTTACTATCACTAATACAATATAATACAAATACTTTTTATCGCATAAGCTCAACAAAAATAGCACAGTACAGTAGGTACATTATAACAATGAGTAGAGGCAAACAACAGGCGCTCTTATCGCTAAAGAGCGATCTCTTCCCGACAACTGTAGGGTAGCGGAAATCATATCTAAGCATAAATATAAATGTTTTTCTACTTCTATTTCTAATAATTCACGGTACAACAGTTAAAATAACTTACTACTAAGAAAAACATATAATATAGGTATATAAATAATGTTCGCCTTTAATTTGCGGAATTTTTATGATTTAAGTATCGAAATGGTATTTTGTGATATAACGGAAAGTGATAATCCTACTAATATTATAAATGCGAAAGTTAGTGAGTTTGTGAGGATGTTTGTGACTCAATCACGCAAAAACGGCTGAACGGATTAAGACGAAACTTGGTATACGAGTTTATAGCCTGGATTAACATATAGGATACTTTTTACCCCTGAAATCGTCCCTCAAATACAAGGTCACGCGGACGAAGTCGCGGGCAAAAACTAGTACCAAATAATGTAGACTAAGACCCGGTAATAAAGGGAGATCGGTCAAAAGGGCGGCGTGCGGCTTAGTTTTAATTTCCCGTAAGCGAACATCATTTCCGAAAACACTCGTATCGCCGGTCTGCGGGCTCTGCGGTTTTTACGGATTATATACCCCTTATGACAGCTTTATGCAGCTCCAGCAACGGTTATGAACTGAAAACCTATAAAAAGGTCGTAATGTTACCCTTGGGAGTGACCGTGCTACCAATTGCGTTTGATTTCTCTAGACGACATTTACATAATCGGTTTATGACGAGGAGGTTTTAAGAAGCTTCGGTTTATAATATTTTAGGTGAGTTTATAAGGGTATGTGTATGAGTTATGTATCTGCATAACAATATAGCCGCAGGTCGCACCGGCAGTCCCATCAATATTTGTACGGCGAGGCGCTTGGGACCAAATCCTTTGTTGGCTTTTGTTGTCACCGGACACTGATTAATGTCCTTTCCAGATATATGCCATCTCTTGTCATAATACCTACCAAAACGTTATTGTTGTTAATCAATAGATAACCAGAGAATTGAATATTCTGTGATATAGACAGATACATTATTGACACATCATTAAGGCTTTCTTATTGCAGCGAAACTACAAACGCGACACAAAAAATCCGCTAGGCGGCGCAACATTATCGTAATTCTCCCCAGTAACAAACACAATTACATTTTACACACACTATCTCACTTTACTGTGACAGGTCACTGACCTCGTTTTTTTTAATGATTGCTGTGACTTAGAATTTAAATATGTGACAGACCTTCTTTGTCAAATTAACCAGAATAAGCCAGAGTGGCGCACGTGATAATTAGGTTGTCAACCATTTAAATTTAGAACATATTGTTATGACATTCACGCAAAAGAGTGTAGACTTGTCATTGCATATCTCTGTCTCTGTTGCGCAGTTTTGACAGATTTCACTTAACTAAATAAGGGCTAAATTTTATCACGACTCGACACAAAAAGTCAAAGTTGCAAGCCACAAATAAGTAGCTTAATTTCAACCACTAAGCCAAGTACATTGTGGTGTAATTAGTAATCGCTTGCTCTCTAAAGCACAGGTCACAGGTTCGAATCTCAGGCAAGAGTACCTAAGTGTTTTTTTTTGTGTTTTATTTAAACAACCGTAATTTTTAGAGCATAAATAATTATTGAGCGTTATTTTGGTAAATAAATATTTTGTACTATTTTTATTTATTTAGAAAAAGATTCAACATAAATATGTTGCCCTGCTAATACAAGCTTACAACTTTATTTATTAGTTCTTTATTATTCTTTATTTATCGTATGGCCTTTATTTCGAACCGTGAGATCTTCGAGAAGACAGTACGGTTCATAAATCCATCTTAAATAAAATTCAAGATTTATTATATAATTTATTATAAACATAAAACATAAGACTGAGGGATTATAATGCGTGCAACCACAGTGCGTCTATAACAGTTTGTAGCCTGTCTCTCAATAAGCTGAGAAGACGTTGATAATTATGTCAGTTCCCCGCATTTCCTCCCATATTTCATTGCAGTATCTATTGCTTGAATTGCTTCTTTGGTTCTTTCATGGCGATGATCCCACTGTTGAACCATTAAACCCCAAAGATTCTCAATCGGGTTCAAATTTCAGGCGTTGGCATTACATCATTACATTTATGCCTGGATGTAGCTGTAGAGTAAACCATTCCCAAGTGACCCGTGCTGTATGGGACAATTATCTTGAATAAAGTCAGGAAAGTCAGTAGAACAATTTGCAGCATCACTTCGTCCAGTAAATTCACGTAAACATTTGCGCATGATGTGGCTATGAAGTGAAGTTCACCGAAGCCGCTGATCATAGATCTGAGACCGCGACGCCGTCACCAGATATCCTCCCCCACATACTAGCCGTAAGCGGCCAGAATTCCTCAGAGCTTTGGGCCCTTTCTATTTCAGATATTATCCGAGGCATCTTTTCATTTAAATTTGTATTATTCTTTTTTTATCGTTTACGTTGATATATTGGAATAATTACACAATGCAATAATATCACTTTCATCGTAATACTGATGTCATTCTGCTTTACATTGAACTGCAGAGCAAATTGAAGTCGAATAGCTTCAAAACTTTGGCAGGATTACGGTCCGTTTGGGCATATTTATTTTGTTACAATACGAAGCTCAATATATTTAATAATTTAAAATATTGTATTTAAAATACCAAGCTTGAATTTAATTTGCTAATGTCAGATGTCAAACTATGTGTCAGGCGCTATGAATATACTCACACATTGACATTAAATATACAATATGCTATATGAAGGAGTGTGACCCGTATAATGGAAAAAAAATCCACATTCTAAAAATACTCAATGAAACCTTTTGTAATAAGAGACGGTTTAAAAAGGAAAAAAATGATATAATGATAAGCTTTATTAGCCACATTTTATGTTTTCCACTATCTCGAATTGTAAAAGTACCAGGAAAACTATTTTAAATGTCTATTCGTCGATATGACTCACCAGTAATTTACCCTGAAAATGTTAATATCATCTAGTTACTGGTATTAAATATGCGATTTTTATAAATGTCAAACTGCAAAAAGTGCGACAGACGTCCGTCCAGCTCGAGGCCCAACGGCCATCTGTCTACTAAAATGAAGCGCGCAGTTTGCTTTTCTGATATTTTTGAGTTTTGTTAAATATAAAAACATTAAAAAAAAATTAGCCGTAAAATACACTTCTTCACATCGTTTCCTATCTATTGATATATTTTACTCGAGTCTGAGTTGGATATATTTTATATACGACTCACAATAAGATCAAAATTTACCTGTTTTTGCGATGTGAGATCATCGAGCGAAGTTTCAAATATCGTGTTTTCAGCCTTAAAATACACTAGACCGACTCTTAACTATAACATATCTAAATATCCCATCAATAAAGTGAGTATTTAATGGTTTAAAATTGAATGAAAAATACTATGATTTCGAATAACGTGGTCTTAAGGCATTTAACATACCTACATTTTAATTGTTTCCGTTGTGGCACGAAAATTAGTCATACAATTTATTTTTAATTGTGTCCACAGATTACATTGGGCGATACGAGAAACAAATAAAAATCCGGCTTCTAACGAAATCTGTGAAGTTTCCATAAAAAAAATTGACGACGCACGAAGGCATTCAGAAATTCTACATAATAATCACTAATTTAATGAAGAAATTAAAATTATATTATTCTCTCTCAGCTGAACTGAAAACACGGATTTTGTCTATATTTTGCGCTGGCGTGTAAAGCTACATGAATGCGCCAAAAATGCACGTTTTATCAAGACACGTCAATTAGTTGGTGCCAACGTAGAGTCCGTGATTCAAACTCGCAAGTTTCCTGTCAATTTTCTAGCAGAGCAACGAATTGCGAGTCTCCGATGAATTTCCGCCGGCCAGCACGGCATTTCCGGAATATGACGAAGCACCACATGACCTAATTGACATATTGCTTGAAATAAAATGGCGAATATTTTGTAACTATCTCGTAGCATAATTCAATTTAAGCCAATTGAAGTTAATCTTATTAGTAAGAGAATGGGTGACAGAGTGAGTAAACAAACATACGACCTACGACCTTAAAGGCTGCTTTTCTTTGTAAATTTGCTTGACGTTGTAAATACCCGTCACTTGTGAGGTTCGATTTCTTTGTAAATTCGCTTGACGTTGTAAATACCTGTCACTTGTAAGGTACGAAGACACAGAGTAACAGACTAATTTTCGGTGTATTAAAGCATATCATACCTATGCAGTTTCTGATAGAAAGTAACCAACCAACAAGAAAAAATGCAAATTAAATACAAAACTTCTACATTAAATGTGCGCGTAAATTCCTTGCTTCGAAAAACATGTCAGAGCTTTATTGTATCCTCGAAGCACACATTTTAAGCAAACATTTTATGAACAAGTTAACTAAAACACGTGTTCGTAACAAGTGTTGGGATTTTATTAATCGCGTGTATAGCATAGAGTATTCGCCAGAGAGCACTTCACAATTCACAAAACTAACAACAACTTGGACAAAACGGCCAACGAACGCAACCAGAAAGTATACAAGCTAAATTATGCTAACGTGAAATAAAACAACTGCACACAAAAAATTAATAATAAAAGTACTGATACAGAATTTACGTAATTCCTATAACCAAACAGTTATTAGATAATTCCTAACTACCTAAGACCTCTGATATGAACATAAAACACATAGTATATTGATCTAAACTTACACGGTTTTCACACATTAGGTATTATTGCCAGCTCGCGACCACGGATGTAGTAATACATTCGAAACGTCGGGCCTTGAAAAAGGTAAATTAGTTATAATTGTACGCGATTAAGTCCCGTTTCCCAATAATAATGTATAAAACACATAGGTATTATAGAAATATTGTTAGGTAGGTATATCTTAAAAAGGACAATCGAATAAACTATACATACCTATAGTTTATCAAATCCTAATGTTTACAAGGTTAAGTTAAGTAGGTAAACATTACCTTTATTTGCACTCATAACGCATAAGCGTGAATAGCGAATATGCGTATCCGTCGACTTGCTGGTTTTTTGGCACACATCAAAGGCCACGCATAAGTCAAATAGCGCATTAACTGCCCACACTTTGTTTACTTACACACCAGCGCCTATTTTTCGGTCTTTTATTAACTAGACGAACAAACCCTCCACACTTCGTCGATGCTGGCGCATAAGCCGAATAACGAATAGCGCATAGCGAAGTGTGGTGCCGGCATTATACCCGTAAATCAAGTTATATTGTCAATATAGGCAGGCGAGTTATTTCGTATGACATCCTGAATAAACACGTAAGTGGCTAGCAAAACAGTCGACGTGTCCGTGATGGAACTGATATTGTGTTATTTCTTTTAGGAACTTCCGACTGTGGTGCGTCGTAAACGCGTCAGCATGCTACATGTTATTTTGCCAACAAAATATGGATAATGTTGTTTTCTCTACAGTTTGATAAAAGTTATTGTATATCGCTACTAAAATTTTGTCGGTGTTATTGTTTGACACGATTATCCCGGGCTCTATTTATGCGTTGTACGATCATGTTCCCGTCAAACTAATGTGAAATTATTGCTGATGTCTCTTTGACGCATGAGCAGTGGTTCATGTATGTATTTGTATATGTTAACTACGAATAAAATCCCTTTAAACTTAATGATAGCGACGGTTGATGAACGGAATTACTTGAAGGACATACCGCGTACCGAAAAACGAAGTTCGTGTAGGGAGATACACGATTCGACTTCATTCGTTTTCAGTTCGTGGTAGTCTCTAGGAATGTATTCTTTTGGTACCTAACCTACGCAACAAAACCAACACGTCAACATCGATATAAATTCGACCAAGGAAACAAATTACATATTAACATTATTTACTATACAAGTAGGTAATAATGTGTTCCTGGAGGTGAGCAAGGTTACCAGAGCTCCCGAGTTTGCCCTGTGTTGAGAGCGACGGACCTAAATTTGACCCTTCTGCTGTCAACACAGTGAATCCTCAAATTTGATGACGGGTCGGCATCGCGCACGTGACTTCTTTGGACTTGCGAGCGTCTATAGGCTGCGGTGTCCGCTTACCATCAGCTGGACCTTAGGCTTGTTTGCCATCGTCGTTGTATAAAAAACTGCCTACACGGCACTTCTGACCGTTCGAATTATAAGTGACGTTCTCCGTCTCGTAAGAAATGGAGCATTTATTTTAGTGATTCGTGTAGTAAGAAATGTTTGCGTTCATTCAATTTGCAGCGAAGCCCCTGAGGGCGGTAATCCCGAGCTCAGGCGTTGCGTCCTGCTCCCGCGCGCCGTTCCTTCACACGCCAGGAGTGGACATGTCATACATAAAAATTCACAGATTTCGCAGTCCCGTAAGAATCGGGGCATTGAAAATGAATACAAAAATTCACCATTTTGTAGCTAAACTAATACCCTAGGACCCTTTTTTAATTTATTCTTAAGTCGGTTTTTTGTTCGAAATATTTACAATTTAGTAAACAAACACCCCTCAAAAAACCCGACTTTTTTACATTTCTCAATATTCCAAAAAAAGTTACTTTCCGATTTTCAAAATTCAAACGCTTACACGTGTCTCGACAAATTCCTCAACTCATGGTAATATTCCCATCTCGATCCTCCCCAAAATCCTCGAAAATACATATCAGGCGATTTGCATCTGATAAACATTTTTAATGGTAAAATATAATATATGCCATACAAAAACATAAACAACTATAGGTAAGATAGGTTATCCTCAAACAGAGTGTCAGAAGAAAAGAACATTGGAACATCTCCAAGTAAAACTCAATCTAGAATTAGTTTTCCAGACATCGGCACTATTTACCTTATTTAGCGAGTAGTTGGATTCATCTGTTTTCATTACAGGCAGAGTAAATTCAATCACCCTAAAGGTGGCTCAAGTTTCGCTGGGTAGTACACGAAGTGGATGGTGTTGTGACATTCAGCCTTCTCGTGAGGGCGCAACTGTCACCTTAATTAATTCCCACCTGAATTGTGGATTTACGCCGCGACTGAGATGCTGCGATACCGCGAATTTACGAGGCTGCGGCGGGTCGTGTTTTCGCACTAATTTGACGCATTGAGGAACTTATTGTAAAACGACCTTTTACTCAAAGAAACTCGTATTTTTCGTTAATTTTAGCTGTAAATATGAACCGTGTTAAGGATAGAACTAGGTTGGTTTTACAATCTCACGGCTGAGTATGATATTAGAGGTTAAAAATACATATAAGCTAAAATTTAAAGCAGTTTTGTTACAGCTTTAGTTGTATCTTTTATTTATTTTAAATTGTGATAAAACTTTACAGGTGACAAAAGCCCGCTAGCGGAGTTTTGCTTCAGGTTTCTACGTATGACAGATATTTAGTTTGCGTAAGGCAACATTTATTATGAATACAATAGCCCTCCTGCTTAGAGTTTGTTTCACCATGAAACTAAATTGTATTAATGTTTTAATATTCGAAGAACTAGGTAAAACGAATAATGAAGAGTGGAAGATGACTCAGGATATCAAAGTATAATGAAAAAGTATGATATATTGGATATCAAAATATAGTAAAAGCAACTGATATGGAAACAAATTAAAAAAGCTCCCTAAGTGCGTGTTCGCCGCACAGTGTAGGTCATTATAGTTAACTAAATCATCCTCACCTAGAATCCAAAGTTTCCATTATTACGAGAAATGTTCCTAAATGAATGTATAAATGTTTAGAATATAAAGCTTTCTTCTAAATTACAGTAGACAAGAAAAATGCCTGTAAACTGATTGCAAACCGACAGACATTCCGAAATTATAAGGATTCTGTTTCTGACAAATGTTTGCTGAGATAAAACTGTCGTTCAAGCAGCGGCCGTAGCTGGCAGTGTACAAAGGTCGGTTGTTGGCATTGGAATCTCAATAAGATGGAAAGTTTCAAGCAAACTTCAGCCAAATGTGGCAATAAAATGTTGGAAGTGCTTTTATTTCATCTACACGGCTAGCTTTCCGCGCCACAAATTTATGTTTATGTAGTTTCGGATTTCCATATTACAAATTCTAGATAGCGTAAGTAAATTGGGGAGTTCTGTTGATAATTTTCTTCTCTGTAGGTACTTTATACGCGCCTTTAAAGGTAAACCAGAAATATTGTATTACCATTGTCAAGAGGGCGCTATTATTGTCATTTATATGGCAACAGACTATTATGAAACTTTGACTTGTTTACCTGTCAGCTCTGACGTAAATTTTGAAATGTTTTGCAGTGAAATGGTTTCATTTACCGATTTTTTTTCTCAGGAGTTTATTATATACATCATTGATAATGTTCCGCTCTTGACTATGAATCGTTTTGGTATTTTTTTCTCATTTATCATTTAATATTCAACATATTAAAAAATATTCAAATATGTAAATCGCAATAGTGACACTGATGTGTTGACATTCTGTCATTAAAATTATTGCCAGTGTAAGAAATTATTTCCAGTGAATTTCCACAACATGGCGCATGGTTATATTTTTATGGTCGGGCTTTAATTGACTATTCAATTTATAATTACAATTATTGTCCCGATAATATTAATATATTTTATTTCTCAAACATTTAGTTATTACGAAGCGCCTACATGCCAGCGATTGTTCGGCTCAAAACTTCTCCCAATAATTACATTTCGAAGCTTGTTTCTAATTAAACGAATGGGCGAGTTCAAAATTCTGCCGCAGCCAGGAAACACTCGAATCTGACGTTTCCGACAGGCCGCTTTCGCAATATCGTTGAACCGACGCGTTTACACTCCTTTGGGGTTATTGATTCGATGTTATCACTGTCGCTGCCAGCTGGGCACAAAGCGGCTCCTCTTTGCAAAAATATAGCAGAGTGACAACCTAAAATTGAATTTGTAATCAAGTGCCCTGTGAAACTGTTGCTGTACTTATGTATAGACTTTTGTTCTTCCCTCATTTCGCCACAAACAACCCAGAAAGCAGCTTCCACTATTGCGTGCAAAACATGCTTTAGCAGCTGCGAAATTAGTAGGTAGCAGAATTGTTGAAAATGAAAGTAGACGAAAAACTAACAAACCCGAAAATAGGGTCTAATAAGATTAAGTAAACGTTAAAATTCGGTTAGTAGTATAAGGTTCATACAAAAGATAGGGCAGGCATAAAGAGCTTATTTGGGCGTGGAGGTTTTAGCCATAATCCAGCAGGCGTGTGCTCTCGTCCCACTCAAGGAGCACATTATCACAGTATTATGCTGATGCGGGGTGCCGGAGTCGTGACGTCCTGCTTATAGCTGACTTATGGCCATCGACGCGGTTTGAGACAGGACTTTCATAGATGTATAGTTTCGCAGAATTTAAATTTTTTAGAAAACATTTTTTTACAAAAGGGTCGCAGTTCTAACCTAACCTACTTTTCTGGTAGATCTAATTGCATTCTTTATAATGGCATTTTAGCTGTACTTACCTAAAATGTTAACGGTTTTTGTAATAAAGAAGTTTCTATGAAATGAAAATTCTGCGAAACAATAGGTACATTCTATGAAACATTTATATCTGCAAAACAAGGGACCACTATTGAAGAGAACTTGATCTTACTAAATTATATCATTGTTTCAATTTATAGATACTTGTTTCAAGTCAATACGACTAATAAAAGTGGGTCAAAATCAATTTTAATTACATTGTTACATACCTACATAGGATGCAACTCACCTAATGCGTTTTTCCGTAGTGTTCTAATAAACGCTCAGTCAACGAAAAAGATTCTGTGAATTGGAAGAATGAATGAAAAATAAGGATGTAAAAAGAATAGTCAGATGGAGATGTCTCCATCAGAGCCTTTAGTAGATATAGTCTCTTTCCTGCAAGTGAACTTAATTGATTTATTTTTAATCTTCTTCGGATTATCCGGGATGAACTGGGTAGGTAAAGTAATACGATTACGATGAAGACTTCCTGCCAGGGTTAACGCTGCGTGTGCCATGGACGGTGAACAAATATTATTGTTTGGACGTGTAACAGCTTTACCTACATCATGCGAGGGCTAAAATCTTACAGCGATATGTAATGCAATCAAGTGATGTGGATATAACTTGCTCCTGAAATGTGACAGTTTTAGAGCGTGACAAAATTAAACATGCGCGTTCGATACATATACCGGGGAAATATACTCTCCCTAAATCGGCTGTTGAAATTGAAAGATGGTAGTTAAAATATTAACATAATACAGAAATTTATTTATTTATCGTATGGCATTTATTTCGAACCGTGAGATCTTCGAGAAGACAGTACGGTTGCCAGTTTTTGTTGCACTTTTAGAACCAGCCAGGGGTCACGTGTAGGGTAGCGGTGGGTATTTTCCCTACGGACGTGCTGCAACTTCGACCCCCCTTTGTCAAGTGAGTGGGCAACTTGACTATTAGAAGTTTTCAAGCCGCCCGAAGGCCTCCAACTTGGCTTAACGACTGCTGCCATAGACAGCAGCCGGGATCAACGGCTTAACGTGCCTTCCAAAGCACGTACAGAAGTAATGTTATACTACTTGTTTCCTTCAATTAATGCAAATAAGTTTGTCTAAAAAAAACTTTTGGTACAAGATTTAATTGACTGTTCTTCCACAATCACCAACTGCCTACTCGTTGAGACGGTTTCAATGAGACGAAACACGACGGGTTTATCTAGTGTAGTTTAGGAGTTGCTATGGCCACCTTCTGTCTCAATCATCAGATCAGCTCAGTGGTGCCATAATATAGCATTGACATTGAACTTATATAAGTATGCCAAATTTCAGCTCAATGGGTTGAGAGTAACTGTCTAAAATTCAGTTGCAACATTTGTCCGCGCAAACTGCACAAGACATTGCTAGTTAAATAGTGGCTCTGTGAGCTGTAGACCTCACGAGTGTTTTTATTTTAAATTTCAATGAATACATAGGTATTTTTCTTTAAAAGCTGACTCGAGAAAAAAAATCTATTTAATTATCGAACCTGCTCACAAAATTTCACGAGAATCGGTTGAGGCATGGGACCTGTAGAGGCCGGAAATCCGTCCGGACATTCGAAATAATTTTTCGGCCCCATAGGTACGTCTAAAACAAGGCTATCTTAACTCCTATGATATCCTGACCTGTCCAAGGCTGCTACCCTATGATATTGGGCAACCCAATATGTCTTGAATGGCCCGTATAAGCCGCTAAGATTCGGCACACGGCGTCCATCGGCAAGTAGGCGACGAGGAAACTGCCCTAAAAATACCCTCGTAAAAGTAATGGATCCTAGAAGCGGTACTCTTAAGTAATTGCGAAGTAAGCGCTCACAAGTTAGCGATGAGACTGCCCGGTGGATTATGATACATTTTTATGGTTCCGTACCCGAGGGGTCCAAACGGAACCCTATTGCTGTCACTCACGCGTACGTCCGCCCGTCTGTCCGTCGTCTGTCACAAAATATTGTTTTAATAATTAATAATGTTTATTATTACGTATACTTAAACAACTAATAATAATATTAAATAAGAGTGTTTCTTTGAAATTTTCGTATTTTTCCTACGAAAATCAATTTAATTTTGCGGTTGGTGCGGAACCCTAAATGTGCGAAGTCCGACACACACTCAGCGGGTTTTATGGATTTCATTAATGACTTAATAAATAATGTTAGTTATTAGAATTTTAAGAACTGTATTTCCTTTATTATTTGGATGAGTATTTCATTTATTTTTATGCTAAAGATTCTCATTTATGAAGGTAAATTAATGTTTTGTTTGATACCTTAATTCCGATAACTGACTTTTTGTAGAAGCCAAGTAACGGAGCAGTGTCGAAGCGTGTGTGTTGGAGTTTTGGGTTTTGGTGTTATCATAAAGTATATAAAAGCTGCAACTTTAAACCGTACTATAACATAATTTGCGTAATAAGTTCTTTCAGGAGTTGCCTAACAGTTCATTATGTAGGTACCTTTGTTCCGAGCTACCTAACTACCGCTGTGCTTTAGACAATAGACAGGGAAATTATACTGCACCTCGAAACAAAGCCTTCATTATTTTTAAAAGGGCTATTCATAAGTCATTGTTTATCGGGCAACGTTATTGTACCTTCCTTCTAAACGTTTATGGAAAAATGTGCCATAGGAGTAGTCATTACTGAAAGAATGAAACGCTTTCAAATAATTGTTCCTATTATTAGATATTTTATCAATAATTATCTACACTTATTTAATAGGGTATAGATAGAGCTTTCCAATCTATTCAAACTTTCGGAAAATACTTAGTTCTTAGTCACTTATTATATTAGTATTATATCTAATTACATTCTTAACTACGTTATTTACTTTAACCAGTACAATTATAATTTGTAATTTTAAAATCGCAGTGGATAAAACACTCCTCAGGTTTTGATGCGATGAACTATGCGAGTGCGAGGGTTACAAATGTCTTATCCACAGGTAAAAATTATAAAATGGCGACCATTACAGCCTCTTTGCTACCGTAGGTATACAGTATTCAAAGAGGCTATGTGCTTGCAGTATTAAGAAAGTGTAAACACAGTGCAGAGTGGATGTGGCGTGTTTGCCGAGGGCAGGGAACAAACATTCCAGGCAAAGCTTGAGGCGAAACGTCACCTAACCACTTTCGCTCTTTGTTTAGCTGAAGTAGGTCAGCCATGTGACTTACCTTTTGGAAGAACGGAAAATAGTGCCACAGTTTTAGGTATTAAAGGAGTATTATTATTTATTTATTTAAACTTCATTGCACTGTAATAAATTACACATATACAAGGCGAACGTAATGCCAAACGGCATTCTCTACCTGTAAACCTTCAGGCTAAACAGAAAATAATCATAGTAGGGGTGGGATATGACTATAACACAGAAAGCAATAAAACTAACAAATTACAGTTATTTTCGTGGAGATCACCGTATTATGGGTACATACTAAGTTTCTGAATTTCTGTGCTATATATACTAAATATTCTAAAAGCATTTAGGAATATTTAAAAAACGCCATACTTATTAAGTATATTTACCATTAGCACCGGCCTTAATATCAATACCCAATGTGTGTGCGATACAGCACCACAAACCATGGCACACCAGGCCCCTATACCACAAAACTTTACAAGTCTACAATTCGACAAAATTGTATAATTTTCCATAGAAAAAGTTGACATATTTGTCGAATTGTACGCTTGTAAAGTTTTGTGGTACAGTAGCTCTAGTATAAGTTTTTTCGAACATTAACTAATTCGGACGCGTTTGCGTTTTGTCTCAAAATGTATGAAAGTGGTATAAAAACGTGAACAGCGCCTCTGGTGGTCACTAGTGGAAACTAAAACAGCGAGTATAACATTTGTTGCTAACCGATGAACGCGCGTATTTCAAACTCGATGAGAGCGTTTTCATACATTTTGAGACAAAACGCAAACGCGTTCGAATTAGTTAATGTTTCGAAAAAACTTATACTAGAGCTACAGGCCCCCCTGCTGTCGTGCCCCGCATGCCCACTCTCCTGCTCAGAATACGACCTGAGAGACGCGACGGTCAAGGCTGTCTCCATCGCTGCTCATTGGGCATACCTTGTTTGAGGAACCTCGACACGAAAGAAGAAGAAGAATATAATTATCTTATTTGTACAACAGAGGTTTATTTAATCAATAAATGTCATTCCTAAAATCGAATGTGACTGCAGGGGGCCGATTTTTGAGAATGTGAATCGGCCCCGGTCGTTTACACCACGTCTTTTAGACTGCGAAGTGTGCTAGAGAAATAGACACGAATATTGCTGACTATTGTAAGCCATAACATAAAATTAAGTATAATTTACTTTAAAACATGTTAAATTGAAATCGTAAAATATTCCTTCATTAGAGTGTTAATGTGTAAAAGAGAGCGGACCAACCTAATACTCATACCTAAACCAGATCACACAGTCGCTGTGGCCGAAATCGGCTATGAACATCATCATCAATGTGTAAAAATCTGAATACGTACTAAAAAGCGCCGTCGATGAACAAGTTAAAAAAATAAACACTAATAAATAATTTTACTACGGATAAAATTGCAATGGTACAATTTCCGTTCCAAGTAAGCTACGAAAATCATTTCCTTGATAACGATGAAAAATGAAGGCGCCTTAAAACAAAACTTCCGTCTAAAAACAGCAGTCGACATAAAGCGGACACTAAAATATGTAAGAGGTTTTTACCAGCGGACGGGACCGGTTTCTGTGATGCAATTTCAAAAGAGGAAGATGAATTTTTAATTACGCTGCTAGGTGCTAATAAATTGGGCGTGAATTTTGGTGACGTTAATAGAAAGAATAATGAATACGGCAGATATAAAAGTTTTCCACGTTTTGACCGGAATATAGATAACTCTAATATAAAGAAATACGAAATAAGTATGCAGAAAACTCTATACTCTATTCCTCAAAACAGTATGGTTACCCGTGCTACCGTGCCGTGTCCCATTTATTAACATTTATTATTCCTCTGCAAAAAAAAACAACGGGTTGCACTCCTGGAGTGCCAGCAGAAGTGAAAACTCAATGACATGATAAAGAAGTTTTCACTAAATACATTTTTGATAGCAGCGCCACCTACGAACAATACAAGGCACTAACCATACAGAACGCTGCTGTCGGTTGTAACTTAACACGGTAAACCTGCACTGTGAGAAATTTCGCTTGTTTCTTCATAAGTGGCGCTGTTACCAATATCCATCTTCTACAGGTCACGTGTCCGTCTTACGATATTAGGAGGGGTCAACTTAGCTGGTCATAGAGCGCCCTAGGCGTACTTCCGTCCACTATATTGAAACCTCCTTACGAATTTCAATCTGACGAACTGTCGAATCTGTCGGTCACGTGACCTGTCGTGAGTTTAACAATTTTTCCCCATCACAAAAAGTGCTCAGCGCTGCTAAAGAAGTTTTCACTTCAAAAAATCTATTATACATCGCGTGAAGTAAAGGCGATATTCGAGAAAATGGTAACTATTATTTTTTAATCAGCCAAAAGAAAATGTTTTTCAACTTAACTCTTCATAGTGTTGGCCGTCCAGTCCAAGTTAAAAGTGATGTAAGCAGAGCCGCTATCCAATAAGGCTTTTACAACTTCCTTTGAGCATTCTTTTGTGAATAAATACCTTGTTAGTATAATAAACTGACACGATAGGTACTTGGCAGTTTAGTAAGGCATGTACTTTTTTCAGTTAATCTAGTTAGCCTTAAGCAAAGTTAACTAGTCATTAATAAAAATATATGAATAGGAATGTAAGTTTCTATGGTTCTAAATCATGTTTTGTTACTTAGGCGTTTGAAACTAACTTTTGGCGAATCGAGTTATGGCGATAAGCACGGTGCCTATTAATATTAAATACTTTACAAACGTAACGTTAATGAATATGGATGAAACCGAGAAGTGCTGGAGGATAGCTTTATGCCATTTGCGTGTCGAACGAGAACGACCGGGGGTCGGTTTCGGGCAGCATCATCTAACATGATTCACGGCAGCTTTTTTTATTACTATGCAATAAGACTTAGAACTGCTAGTTCTAAACTATAATTTTGTGACAATAGGTTTTCTAGTATGCCACGCGACGTGTCCTGCTTGAGGTCCACATTTGGGATTCCGTGTTTACGACTACAATCCTGTATTCAGGAATATCGCTGACTTTGGGTAGCTGTGAAATTCGAATCGAAATATATGGGGGAATCGGTGTGCGTAATTCCAGTTCGTGACGGCGAGAAAGAATTGGTGGATGTTTTTCAGCGTAGTTTCCAGTCGGTAACACGATTTGTTTCGTAACCGTTTGTAATATATTTCACTTGATTTACAACATTTAACTTTCACGAGTCAGAAACAAAATGTACTAAATAAAATAAATGTACTTACAACATAGGTACAAGTTTTTTTTTATATACTACGACGGAGGCAAACAAGCTTACGGTCCGCCTGAATTGTTTCTGGCTATCAATTTATTGTTAACCAGAGCGATACCTTTAAGTGGATTTCGAGGAAAAGTAACATTATAAAAACGTACGATGTACGTACGAATATATCCAACGGGAAATACCTCTTTAACCCTTTAACTGCACCTTTTCATCAGTTGGTATAGTGGGTAGGTGGTGGGTGGGTGGTGGTGTGGTAAAGGGTTACAGAGGTATTTCCCGTTGGATATATGGATACTACATATCATTTTATGATTAATATGTACCGTATCTGCACTAAAGTTCCATAAATCACGTAAAATAGTTATTGAAGTAGAACCGTGTCACTTAGTAATATTGAAAAATTAAAAAAAAATACTTGATGAATATCTTTTCAAAATTACTTTTTTGAGGTTAGATACGAGGATATCACGTACCATTTGTGATATACTGTATCAAATAAAAATCAGCCATTTCGTGTTTGGAGGGCCTCAAACTTGGTATGTTTCGAAAATTATTTGTGATTTATATAAAAAGAAATTGCTGAAATGTAATGATGTGGTATATTTTTAGAATCACCTCAAAAAGCCCTTTCATATGATACTACACACGATAGGTTTCTGAAGAATTTTTTTGTTTTCCATACAAAAAATAGAATGTCTCGGCACTTCCCTCCTAAGGGAATTTTTTTTAGGAACTGCGGGTCAAAACTTTGTTTTGACCTCTAGTATGCGTGTGCCAAATGGCTAAACTGTACATCGATTTGCGGTTTTTCTTTGAAATTGGGCCTGTACGGCTACCACTATACGGATTTTACAGCACTCAGATACCTACAGAAATTTTTGTTTCTTAATAAAAATATCCTCAAAGCGTTGCGAGCTGTCATTAGCGCCGTTTCAGAGGCACAGTTGTCACAATAATTTATCTCGAATAACGAAATGACTGCTGAAAACTTTAAAGAATCTTTTACTCTTTTCTTCATCTCTCTAAATCATGAAAGAAAAGTGAGCGTTTCCGACATAATTAAAGCTAAAAAATATGAGTCGACGCGAGTTTACATTTATCAATGAATCAACAAGTTATTAGAATAGTTTTTTATGGTGTTCCACTATGATGCCGCAATGTACTTATTAATCCATAAGTCAAGCTTTATATTAGATGTTTTCTGAACGCGGCACATACAATTGTTTCTATCTCGAAAATCACCCCTTAAGGAGATGAGAAGGCGAGGTGAGGCAAGTTGTATGGCAAGGTTTTATCCTCAAAGGCGATTAGGTACGTAACGAGTTCTTTATGCGGATGAAGTTGCGGGCGAAAGCTACAAATATTTGAGCAGGCAACTAATACCAGCTAACGAATCGGGGTGGGTAACTAATGTAGGTACACCTATTGTATGTGTAAATACATGCGATAGTAGGTAGTTGGCACAGCGGAGGCGCCGCTGTCACCTATATGTATGTTATTAGATTTGTTTGGTTCGATCCCGGATAATCTTGTTACTCGTACACTACACGTACTCGGCGACCGCTACGCCGGCCGTCCACGGGATTTTTGGTGTTGTCAATATATTCAAGCTTTTGTCCGCGACTTCGTCCGTGTAAACTTCCACGCCCTACTTCATCCCATAAAAAGTAACCTATATGTTAATCCAGAGGCTCGTTTTATAATAATCCGTTCAGCTGATTCTGCGTGACCGAGTAACAAACATCCAAACATTTCCATTTATAATATTAGTAGGATAATATATACAAGTAAACTATAATTTGGGTCCGACCTAGAATTTATGTAATAACGGCGAAGATAAGCGAGACGAGGTATTTTATTTCTTACTACAAGTATCAATTTTATAATCTGAAAAAAATTAGATACTAAAAATAAGAAATGCATTTATACTACTCATTGCCTCTACTTATCTGCATAATATCGGTTCCATCATGGGTTATTGTGAATAATTGCCATACGATAAATTTTTTTTTTAGTAGCCTATTTAGTGTCCCACTGCTGGGCAAAGGCCTCCCCTCTTTTTCGCCACTCGTCTCGGTCGATAAATAAATAAATAATTTAAATACTTTATAATACTTGTTTGTGCCCCACTAATGCCATGATATATTTGGTACGTTGTATTGTATTAATAACGACATTTATCGTATTAATGCCACTAAATATTGCCAAGCCACTTATTTATACCGAAAGCCTGATAAAGTAAAACCCAGGAAGTGTCCATTAAAGCAGTTGGCAGTCATTCCGTAGCAGTTACAGTGATTACATCAGACGCTGTTCGGAACAACAGGAATGATTGATGATTGCCTTACCTACTTCTAGTTCTACTTAGTTGTAAACCGAGTGTGAAAAAAACTTTGCAGAAACAGTTGATTGATGAGAGCCATGTCGTTCGCCACGGATAAAACTAGACTCGTCAATTTGCAATTTTTACTTACGAAACTGCAGAATAAAATATGTACCGGTAAGGTACCTAAACACATCCCAGTGTCACCTGTCCTGTTTGATTCTTTTAGGTAGATGTTGCTGTGCGCTTCCTTAAGGCCTTGTAAAAAGGAAAGGAACGGTCGAGGACTTTGGGGGCTAAGTATGGTTGCTTCGGTAGCTCAGCGGCTAGAGCGATTGGCCGCGTACGCCAGAAAGTCGCAGTTTCGAACCCGCTCAGAGCCTACATTTTTCAATTTTTTCCTAGTTGACCTATCGTTTAACTCTATTGATATGATGATTTTAAGTGGCCAGAATTCGTCATTTTACAAGATAACCACGTCTTCGTACACACCCGTGCAAATTTTGATAAAACAGAACATACTACCAGATTGAGAACCTCCTCCATTTTTTGAAGTCGGTTAAAAATGAGATACATTCTTCCCGTTAACGGTGATGTGATGAAATAAATTACTAAAAATAATTTAGATATTAACTATACAGATTTTTAAAGAGCTACAGTCTACACTTACGTACTTATACAATGTAAGACATAATACATAATATATTTACCAATTTTTTTCACCTTTCCCGAAAAGTTTCAAATATTTCCTTTCAAGCCTAACCCTAACAATAATAAATTAATTTAAATATAGGTATTTTTATTCCTGTAGGTAATTAGGTATACAAATTTGTATCATTAATTCAAAAACTATTTCAATGTAGATCGAAGATAAATAGATTAGCGATGATAACCACGCAGTTAATAGTAGGTAGGTAGGTACTCAACTTAACTACCATCTTTGTTCACTTTACGATGAAACGCAGTAGGCTCGTTTTATGAAGAACTTAGTCCTTTTTATGGCTCGTGTGTTGACAAACAAGCCGAAATCGGAAACACTCACCAAATCGCCATTTAGTACCGTATAACAATTTTATTAGGCGTAAAAATGACCTTATAAACGAGAGTAAAGGACTTTTAATTTATATCAAAATAATTCGATACTTATCAGCACGAGGTGGGTACCTACTGTTTGAAGATCAAGCTAGTTATAACAACATGTTTATTTATAAGGAATCCATTGTTTTGTACGACAAGAAAAAACGAACGAGGCCAAAGGTCAAGCTTGATATACACATTCAATACATAATTATCTTGCGGCTGAAATGTTTATTTCTTTTTAGGGTTCCGTACCCAAAGGGTAAAACGGGACCCTATTACTAAGACTCCGCTGCCCGTCTGTCCGTCTGTCACCAGACTGTATCTCAAGAAACGTGATAGTTAGGAATGTTGCCGATATCTATTGTTATAGATAAATACTAAAAAACAGAATAGAATAAATACTTAAGGGGGCTCCCATAAAACAGACATGATCTTTTTGCCGTTTTTATAGATAATGGTACGGAACCCTTCGTGCGCGAGTACGACTCGCACTTGGCCGGTTTTTTAAGGTATCTTCATGTATTGTACTCATAACCAAAAATATCTACGTATAGTTTTAAATCTACTTGCTCTGTAATAGTTTGATTCATTGAGGTGTGCAATAAACTGTATTTGTATTGTATTGTATCTACGTTTAAGCTTTAAATTTTTAAAGATGCTTATCGCAGCATGAAATTAATCACACTAATTCCAAAGAAAAGCTTTTAATTAGGTACACTTTTTTTATTGACAGTTTTATTAAACAGTTTCAATAAGTGTTCTAGTGAGATTTTGCTATCAGGACGATTGTTGTTAATAACGCGTCTAAAGTAACATATAACGCGCTTAGAGCACATTATTCCTGAGTACTGGTCCCTGTGACGCCAGCCCTTTTGTTTGCCGGCATTCTGGATACGGCAATAACGTTCAAGCATTAAAATTCGGGTCAGGCTGTTGACACAAATTTATGAGGGCTTTAGCAAATGGTAGCCCCGATTTTAGCTTAATAACCCGACTACGACGAAACCGAAAACAAGATAATGTGTTTGCTTTTACTGAAAATACTGGATCAGCCCCTGTTTGTCATATAATACTATTGTGGTGGAGGTAAAGTTTATTAGGTTCCATTGTAGTTGTCTTTTATCTTTCTTCTTGTATTGATTAAGGTCTGGGACACATTTAGGACAGAGGGCCGATTTTTGAGAGTCGAACGCTCGAATTTTCACTCGAGGTCCGTCAAAAAACTATGACGTTTTGAGAGATGTTGAGTGAAAAGTCGAGCCTTTCCCCTGGTCAGTTGAGTTAATCGAAGGGGACAAATAAAATTGGATTTTAGTTATACAATCTTCTGTGGGATATAATCTACTGGTTCCAATAATTTAAAGTGAACCAGTCGGTTAAGTGTTTTAAATGTAGCCTAGTATTATGTAAATAAGGGCGATATACATTTTGAGTTGGAAACAGAGCTCGACTGTCAGTCAGCGCGTATGATCGCTGAAGAAAGCATACGTTCGTTCAAACTGATGCTCACCATCAGCGCGTATGCCAGTCATATACTCGTAAATCATGCCCGAACGACCATTCGCGCTGACCGTTGGTCGAGAACAATTGGTTCAAGTTTTAACTGATTTTGTACAAAAGACGGGTATTAGAGGGGTGTATTTTTATTTCTAGGCATCAGTTTTAACTACCTACACTAGCATACCCAAAGTAAGGGTTTAGCTACTACAACTATTTACTATTAATAAATTATACCCTTTCCGATGAGGTTTTATTACCCAGCTGACACTTCCAGACCCATCCCTTCTCTTAACTAGACATAAACCGAACACAGATGACTTCACATGAATAGCTTTCAATGTTGTTTTACGTTTGCACCTGTAATAAACACAGAAATATTTTGAAGATAAAAGAGGAGCCACAGTTCGGGCAAAAAAAAGGGATGAACGAGGTCTAAATGAGGGCAGCGATTTAATGACGGACTTTCCGATAATTTGCATGCGCGCGATGTATACGACCTTACCACCACCGCACCGGCCCCGTGCGGTGCGTGGCGAGGATAAAAACTCGGTAAAAATAAACAACGGGCTTATTGTCAAATTACGAAACCAACTTGAGTTCACTCACATTGACAATAGAATAGTTATTTAAAACCAATAGGGAAGTCAATTAAATCCATAAGCAAACAAACAATAAATTACGTTAGCTCATTTTTTTAGAAGAAATTTGTAAGGCAGGCTGTACTATTTATTTCAAAGATTTACCATTACGTATATTGAAATCTCATAAACGGGTCACTCACGTCTGTATCGTCGAATATCACTCGACAGGTTTCGGGCCAATACGTGGTCCTTAATCATGAGTGGACGCGGCGGCCTCGCGTTTTGATGTCTGAGACTCACGGAAGTTTTAGATTTACTAATTATGTTTTATAATGCATAAAAACCAAACAGACGCTAGTTTGTATGCATTTATTTTTTATTTTTTTATTAATTATTCCTGAAACATTTTACAAAATGGCAGATGTTCTGTTCTAACATCACTACCTACCTACTGTCCTAGTTTTTTTTCATTATCTCATACAGGTAAAAAAAGTTGTTATTGTGTACTTACAATTAACCCTGTAAAACCTTTGGCCTAAAAAGTCCTGAAGGCTAACAACCTCAAATGTGTACAGCGAAACGGACGCGGGCAGGAAGGGGCTATAATAAAACCGGTAAACAGCAAATAGCAATAAGACTGTAAATTGCCTAAATCACAGGTTACGATCTTCATTTTACTGGTTTATGGTTAAGTTTGAATTCGAGCTCAACATCGTGAGGAGAAACAAGGAAAAGAAAATAATTTTCAATGCATATTACATGACTAAAAGTGAAAGCTGTACAATAGTACCTACATTACTTACCGGGCGATAAAACAAAGAATGTCTTGCCTTTGGCTCGGGCGTCAGATACCTGCGATATGAGGCTTTCTTTATTGCCGCCCGTGGTAAGTACAAAATGTATATGTTACCTTATAGCCAGGAAGTGTATTAAATTAGTAATTCGAAATATATCGAAGCAATTTAGTAAATTCCGTAGGCATGATAGATCTTTCAAACACGCTATAGGTGGAATTTAAGTCAAAATACAACAAAAAAAGTGAACCTATCCAAGTATCCATGATTCTGAACAACTTTTTGTATGGGATTGGAACAACTATTGTTTCATAGGAAACGTCTCTTCGACCGTGTGGTGCTCTGCGGCGGCGCCACTATAATGAAAATAAATAAATTATATGGGGAAATTATGTACGTTGAACTTACACCATGTACATATAATGTTTATGGCTGTACCTGTACCGGGAAACGAAATAATGTGCATTTATTGTGGCGCCGCTGGGGAGCATACTCTGCAGCGGCGCCACTTAGAACTCATACATAGAAATGATATAAGCTATTTTTTTTCTAAATGAAATTGATGTACGTATGTTGTTTATTGTGTACGCATTGAAAAAAATCATTACTACTAAATGATTTAACGTACTTTAATTAATTTCGCATTCTAACCTAAAAAGTGCACAGGAGCGCGGGAAGCGGGGTATCTCCATCTCGCTCCCCCGCGCTCCTGTGCACTTTTTAGGTTAGAACGCGCAATTAATTAAAGTACATAAGATCTTTGAGTAATAATGATTTTTTTTAATGCGTACACAATAAACAGCATACGTACATCAATTCCAATTAGAAAAAAACAGCTAATATCATTTCTATGTATGAGTACTAAGTGGCGCCGCTGCAGAGTATGCTCCCCAGCGGCGCCACAATAAATGCACATTATTTCGTTTCCCGGTACAGGTACAGCCATAAACATTATATGTACATGGTGTACGTTCAACGTACATAATTTCCCCATATAATTTATTTGTTTTCATTATAGTGGCGCCGCCGCAGAGCACCACACCTTCGACCGACTGACCGAAATATATGAAGTAGGTAGCTGTTTTGTTTTTGGCACAGTATAAAAGTTGGTTAGAATCAAAAATATATCCCCGGATTCAAAGAAGGTCTTTTTATTTGTCCTTTTATATTGTAGTAATACCTACATACCACTATCAGATTATTGTAAGTACCATTACCCGTTCATAATTTTAAAAATACATGGATTATCTTGGGATAATGGGGCAAACAAAAAAAAAACATTTTCTAAATAAACATAACAATACAATCATTATCATGCTCCTAGCGTTATCCCAGTACAGTTGCATCCTGAAGGATGCCTGGGGTCCGCTACCTAATCCCAAGATTTAAGGAAACATAACAATACAATATATGGAAATGAAATTTAGTTGACATTGTTTAATTTAATATTATTGATTAATTTAATTCTTGTTATAATTTTACTTTGACGATCATTATGAGATATTGACATTGAATTCCTTGTTTAGATTGGTATTGTTGCCTATAACATATTTTGATTATGAATAATGATATACTCGTACCTGACATAATTATAATAATATTCACTATTTGACGATCATAATGTAAATTCTTGTAAATTCATCATCATCATCATCATCATCAGCCTATATACGTCCCACTGCTGGGCACAGGCCTCCTCTCATAGATGAGAGGGATTGGGCAGTAGTCCCCACGCAGCAGAAGCTACGGTAGCCCAGTGGTTCAAGCATGCGGCTGTCAAGCGGCGGTCGTGGGTTCGAATCCCAGCTCGTACCAATGAGTTTTTCGGAACTTATGTACGGAATATCATTTGATATTTACCGTTAGCTTTTCGGTGAAGGAAAACATCGCGAGGAAACCTGCATACATCCGCGAAGAAATTCAAAGTTGTATGTGAAGTCCCCAACCCGCTCTGGGCTTGTAAATTAGCTTTAAGTTAATCTATAATGTAATTTATATTATGAAATTTAAATAAATCTAAATCTAAATCATAAACAAACGAATATTCTAAGTAGACAAAATTACATTGCTAAGCGTGGCATTCTAACTTTGATGTTAAGATATCAAATGAATTAAATACAGCCTAATCGGGAGAGTAAAAGGATCATATTTTTATGTCAAGGCAAAGAATAATTACAGAGCCCCAGCAGAAAGAACGACAAAGGAAGAGGGTCCGAATAAAATCCCGCCACGCTCGTAAATGGGAACTTTGGATTCTATTAAGTTAAGGGCCGCTTGTAGGACGCACAATAATTTGGGATGTTTTTGTCTTTAAAATTATGCAAAATTTCACCCTCTTATTGTACGTTCGTCTTTTCTAAGAACAAATGCTGCGTATTGTTTATTTAAACCAGGCGTGACTGCGTTAAAAACTTCTAACACAACCAGAACTAACACGTTAAAAGTGGACGGCAGGCATATTTAATGTAGAATAAACATTAACGTGAGTAAGTAGGAGAAAATCTGTAAGGACCGTGCTATCCGGAAGACATGACAAAAATGGTTTAGGCATTGGTATTCTCCATATTCCTGTACGACTCAGAATCCTGGACCATAAAAACAAATATGGTGAGCAGGATAGACGCGTTCGAAATGTGGTGCTGGTGCTGGCTTCTACGTATACCTTGGACCGCCATGAGAGCCAATGAGTCCATTATAAAGCAACTCTAAAAATCCGCACACGCTTCTCAACAGTTTACCAACGGCGTTTACTGTAATTTTGGGACATATCGCGCGTAGTCCCAATAGCCTCAAATACACCATATTGCCGTGAAAAGGTGGAAGGTAACGAGACGAGCTCGTGACATACCGCTAGCCAGGTGGATTGAGCAAATCACCAAGTTTACCAGACTCCGAGAACACCAGGCGCTGCATGCAGTGCATCATTGGATCTGCATTTTGCACTTCCCGCCAGCGATATAGCGGTCAATATCCTCAACATTGAGGGACCGACTGATTGGATGGGATTGGAGATTTTAATGAATAAGAAATTACTGAAGTATTCCTTCAGAAACAGATTCTTTATGTGAGACATATATAAGCTGTTAAAATCCAAATTTTAAATTAAAGTTATAAAATCTCTTATGTTAAACAGCATACTTAAACGACAGATTATGCCTAGCGTAAGTTGGACTCGTTACGTACCTAATTAACTAGCACTTTGCAAATGCATTGCAAAGAATTTCTCGTGTTATATGAATATATATTATATTTGTTTAAACTAAACTAAAACAAAATTAAACCTAACAAATACGTATACGTATATTTGTTATACGAATAATAAACAATACGTCCCAAATATAATTAATTAATTACGAAACACATCAAATAGATTCTTGAACATCAAACTTCCTGCTTCTTAGCGCATCCCTCATATATTTGCACATGAATATTTCAGTCTCTTAGGCCGGAACTGTAGTGGAGAGCATACACCCGCATCGCTATAGCTGTACAATAGGATATCGAAGAGATTTATAGGTCACGCAAGCCAGCTTTGATTAAAAACGCTCTAAATAGGTATGTTAGCTACATACGAGACATTCATTTCCTCTGTTTGCCCTTGTAACGTTGTCCTGATATTGGATTGCCTTTTGGCTGTAAAACGACTTAATTTAATGCAGCGAATAAATGTCGTAATGTTTATTCTTTTGTTTTACTGTGGTTGTTTTCGTTTAAGTACTCGTATTATTTATGGGCCAGGTAAAGTAAAAGGTACGGAAGGTAAGGAAGGAGGCAATTGCAGGCTGAATATTTGTTTAAACGGACGAATTTTGAGGCCGTTTAATGATAATACGACCCTGCAAATGACTTTCCGATTTTCTAAAAACCGGCCAAGTGCGTGTCGGGCCACGCGCAAGGTAGGGTTCCGTAGTCGTCTACCCGTTACATTATATGGACTAAAAAGTTCGCAAACTTATATTTACTATGTTTTTGACAGAATTAACAACATTATCTAAGGTATCAATGGAAATTGTACGAAAGTTTGCTTTTGCAAAGTACATTTCTGAAGTTCGACTATTACTCGTTAACTAGTAATGTCTACTTAGCTGTGATAGTTTTCCTTTTAAATTCATCGTATTTACTACTACCATGATTTTTTTCACATGCCTAGTAGCCACTGTTTAGCTGGCAGGGGGGGGGGACACTTGACCATAGCTAAAATTATCACTTCAAAGCTTAATATCACGCTAACCAATTCTTTAATCAAAAAATGCTTTTAGAAACCTAATATTATTTTAAAAGAGCTATCCAACGATACCCCACACGATGGGGTTTGACAGAAAAAAAAATTGCACCACCACTTTACATGTAGGGGAGGTACCCTAAAAAAAAAATTTTTAAAGATTTTATTCTACCGTTTTGTCGGCGTCATTGATATGTATACTCATGCCAAATTACAGCTTTGTAGTACTAACGGTTACTGAGAAAAACGGGGGTCGGACGGACGGACGGACGGACGGACATGGCGAAACTATAAGGGTTCCTTGTTTACTACGGAACCCTAAAAATGGGGGAATCAAGACAAAATATTAATTTAGGTTGAGTAAACGTAATCTGAAAACATCAATTTTTTTAAACAAAATCGCGAGTGAAATTTTGTGACAATTTTCGCATTTAAATCAGCTGTTGGTATACGACTTGTGCATCTCCCTTCATACGAGTATAACCATCTTACCTTTTTAAAAACTTTGGAACCGAACTTTTAATGGAATTTATATGTAACATTTCAGGCAAGTGGAGCGAGTCTGCAATGCTATTATTATTTGATTTTTTATTTTTGTCTGACATTAAACTATACATTTAACTTTCCGATGTACAGTAGGTAAGTGATGTTAAATTTGCGGGCCATTTTTGAGAAATAAATCTGCATATTTAAATAACGAGCGCGGCATTATATTAAAACAGGAACATTAAGATTATGAAGTAGGAAACGGAAAAAACAGCAGCAATCGACGTCTTACAAACGTTTTTAATCCGAATCGACCGAGGTGACAGCATCGTTTGAGGTCGAGTCTAGATGAAAATACCTCCGGAACTATTTCGGCAAAATGGCACAATCAACGCAAACTTTCCCCAACTTGCGCGATTTCTATGCAAATTTATTATCCTTACTCGTCTGAGTTATGCCAGCTCAAATAAAAGGCGCGGTATGAACAATTTGATTTCAAATTTTAATATTTTAAAGGCGGGTGTTGGAATCTCAATTTAAATTTTCAACTCAGCTGGTAATATCATAATTTAAATACGCTTAAATATACATGACATGTAATTATAAATTTATGCTGAACCGCGCTTGGATATAATTTAAAAGAGGTTTAATATTATATTATAATATATTTATTTCATTGTAAGTATATTAACAATTTGTTAAATGATCATATCATCCATTTTAGTATCTGTGTTAGCCACAACAATAGACGTTCCGTACCTTTTAGCATCTTTAGTTATACATCTCCTTTGACTACGGAATAACTTGAAGCCTTTGATCGCGTTTCTCTTTGACCATCCGATACCATGTAAAGTTAATTTCGGATTGGGCTCAAAGATGTTACCCTAAACTACGTATTGTGTTATCAAACAGCATACCTAAACTATCACATTTTATCACAGTTGGTATTATAACTATGTCACCGAGACAATAATAGTACTTACATTACTTACCAAGTGCGGTAAAACAAAGAATGTCTCAGATCGCAGGTATTTGACGCCCGAGCCGAAGGCAAGGGCGATAAACATGCGATCTACTGAGGCATTATTTATTACCGCCCGTGGTAAGTACACAATTTCATGTCACCCCCTGGCCAGGAAGTGGGATTTTCCGCGCAAGGAGTGTGCGGTAATTGTCACTTTATGGCCATTGGCCAGGTGTGACATAAAAATAAATAATCCATTCATTCACATTAACTAAACTGTCAAGTTATTGTTAATGCTATTTAACTCGCGTCTTCTCTAAGCTCAAAGATATTCTTTGTGGTTGTCATCCGGTGTGGTAAGCGTACGTATGGTAAAGGAAACTATGACACGTAGCCTTTTATCCCTTATATTTATTCTGATAAGGTTGGAAAACTTAGATACGTGTTTTAATCTCCTTGACTGTACCTACATACACCAAAACCATTAAGTATTAATATACCCGGAGATGGTTTTTCTATGGCCTCGGCCTACCATGCTAAAGTAAAGGAAACTGAGACACGTAATTTTGGTCCTTATATTTATTGTTATAAGGTTGAAAAGTTTTAATTTCCTTAACACTTTCGCTACCAAGCTTTTCGTAGTGCTACGCAATTTCCTCTACATACCGGGAAACGCATGGTATCGGCTTCGCGTCTACGAGCAGAGCGCCTGCTAGGCGGGTTCCTGGCAGTGAATGTGTTAACTAATACGCAGCTTGCGAATCCCCATACACCGAAGCCAATACAATGGTCGGAGATTTTTCCTACGGCCTCGATTCACTGATTTATGATGTAGTAAGGAAAGGATATATTTCAACTCGCGCGGGTTTGCTTAAGATTGGTTATACACAGTCAGACAAGAGAGCGTTCTAACACTCTTGAACTGTAATACTTTTTATACTACGTCGGAGGCAGTCAAGCTGACAGCCCACCTGATGGTAAGTGGTTACTGCCGCCTATAGACGCTTGCAACACCAGAGGCGTCACTCACGCGTTGCCGACACATAAGAACCCTTTTCACGCCTTTTTTGAAGAGCCCCATGCTTTAGCCCATACTATACACATAATAGTCCAAAAGTGGTACTACTATCACCACTGACTTGCCTGACAGAACGCGTGTCGCCCCACCGCACGCATCGCCTGTCCAGACAGGTAATCGTGCCTATTTGCTACTCCACAACACCACACCACGAGGCCCGGTACAGAGACGTACCAGGCCACTTATTCAGTTCGATACACTCCACACCAGTTTGATATTAACACTTAGTAAAACCACACATTGCCACTTAATACACTGCCTCAAGGCGCCCGCGCCCGTGCGCACAAGTGCCGCGCGTACTAAATTCGTGTCGGCGGGTAGCCCCTTATGCCTTGGTCACACGTGCCGAGTTAAGGATGATTCACGCTTGACC
Organism: Cenopis cana; assembly: GCA_951800055.1. Taxonomy (NCBI): domain Eukaryota; kingdom Metazoa; phylum Arthropoda; class Insecta; order Lepidoptera; family Tortricidae; genus Cenopis; species Cenopis cana. The sequence goes on along the minus strand of OX637476.1, from coordinate 6,747,634 downwards.
GTTCCGTGTTCGGGCCGGCCCGTTTTGTAGTACAAAGTAGACGGCCGTCGCGCGTCCGTCGATTTCTTGTACTACAAAACGGGCCGGCCCGGACACGGAACGGTTTAGCGTGAATCATCCTTAAAACGGCGAGACAGTAAAATTAGTATGGAAGTTTTACTCGGCCGAGTAAACATCCATACTAATTTTACTGTCTCGCCGTTTTACTCGGTACGTGTGATCCTGGCATTAGTAGCGACCTACAGACAGTCATGACTGCCAGCGTAAGCTTTTAAGATGCTGGAACAAGATGCCACAAAAAAAAACATACCTGCGGCTCTCGCCTCCTTGCACGCCAGGACCATGCTGTGTCGCACGTCCGGGTTGTCGTCCGCGATGGTTTCTCCCACGGCCACGAACCGCTCGACCGCGCAGCACACCGCGGCGCCCACGCGCTGCACTGCCGCGCCCGAGGCGTCGCCTCGTGTCGCCACCAAACTACTGATCTGAGGGAGAAAATAAATGTCACTAAAAAAGAGTTCATAAGAGTTATATTTTAGGGTTCCGTACCCAAAGGTAAAACGGGACCCTATTACTGAGACTCCGCTGTCCGTCTTTCCGTCTGTCACCCAGGCTGTATCTCAAAAACCGTGATAATTAGACAGTTGATGTATTTCTGTTGCCGCTATAACAACAAATACTAAAACCCAGAATAAAATAAATATTTAAGGGGGCTCCCATACAGGTTTTTTTATACCACATTGGTGGCAAACAAGCGTACGGTCCGCCTGATGGTAAGTGGTCGCAACTCCAGGGGTGTCACATGCGCGTTGCCAACCCTTTAAAAATTTAGGTTTAGGTACATTTAACTATTATTATTCATTTATTTAATAATCAGAGTATTAAAACAAAATAAACAGGGTCTCACAAAACTGTCGGAACAGTTTGTCTGTGTAATCATAGTTTTTAAATACAGAGCTAATTGTAAATATATGTTCAGTTAAATATACAACCCAACTGTCATTATTAGTGTGGAAAATTACATTTAGATCGATTTCACGCGTTCTTGAAAACGTTACCAAACCACCCCTCAAGATATAATCTGTGCCTCAAGTTTAAGATCCAGGAATTCTACCAAGTTGGTACCAAGTCATCTAGTACGTACTTTAACCAGCTCAAAAAGATCCGCCAGCAATTATGCCAGAATTCATTATTTAGACCGACGTCGGAATTCTCCTCAGCTCCACTGGAGCAAATAATAATAATTCAGCCGTTGCAGTTAATTAGTGCAGACTTTATAGTCTTATGAGAAGTTCCAACGCTTCGCCGTGTTTCTGCATCGAGGTAAGACTTTAATTACACCTAGCCCTTATACCACAAAACTTTACAAGTGTACAATTCGACAAATTCCATAGAAAAAGTTGTCAAATTTGGCTAGTTGTATACGCTTGTAAAGTTTTGTTGTATAGGCCCCTGGCCTGCTTACTGTGAGTAATTTGTAATCACCCAACAGCTTCTGTAGAACAGTTCTTATTTTTTTATGATTCCATACCAAAATAGTGACAAAGGAACCCTAATGATGAGACCCCGGCTGTTCGTCTGTCACAACTATAGTATTTCAGGAACTACTTATGGTAGGTATCAACTTGAAATTTGGAATAGTTGTAAACAAGCCCAACGCAAGATTATAGGAAGCTATAAATGAAAACATAATATGTAGGTAATTAATTAATGAAAATAGCAGATATGAGATGAGTAACATTGCAACTCTTAGGCTATGCGCGCCGAGCAACTTTTTCTCAGCAACTTTTATATCTCTCTCATCAAGTCTATGGGTTAGTTTGAAAGTGCAACAAAGACAAAAAAAAATTGCTGTGAAAAAGTTGCTCGTGCGCGCCTATGGTTCAGTATGGACTGTTTACCGCTTACGGTCGCTACGTGTTCTACACCGTAGCACGTAGCAGCGTTTTCCCGCCTTGTAGCGGAAATCCCACTTAGAGGCATGACGCATATGTGTTGTGATTGGCCGTGAATGGGTTCATTGCATTTATTGATTATCTCAAAAATAGTAAAAGAATTCGCTTAGAGTTGACGGAAATAATAAAAACACGGTGTATATGCTGACCTACGTCAGATGTGAGGGGAAACACCAGGAATGCGCGATGAGTTTAGGATTGAATTTACTGTACCTACACGCTGACGTATCCAACAAAACGTACTAAAAAACGCATTAAAATCACGTTTATATGGGAAAAGACCAATCAAATTGACCTTCTGTTGTGGTGGAAATTATTAAGCTCGGCAGGCATGACATGATAGTATCAGTTTGCTGCCTTAATTAGAAGTCAGGTAAATTAATAGGGGTCCTTTCTCTCCGGATGTAAAAAACACATGTTATCGCAGCACTTAGATATTACGTATTATGAGTACGTATTACTTGATAACACATATACAATACGGCATTTCACTTAGTTGAATCACTCGAAACTATGATTATCTACAGCGTGTATTTTGATACAACCGCATACTCTCAAGCGTAGTTAAAAAGGTAGGCCCTGATAACTTTTTTTCTTTATAAAATAATTCAGTACCCAAAGTATCGCTACATAATCACTATTTATCTAAACAAAACTAGATTCTACTTCTGTCATGACTATGTCAAATAATAATCTGCATGTTTTATAAGTACTATATACTGTATTGTCTCGACAACAATGCCACTTTGAAATAATGCTTTGTCTTAGTGGGAATTGTTTATAGGATATAGACTATACCTACTTTAACATTAACTCTTGTGTGTGTTTCGTTCATTTGTCTGTCTGTTTTTGTCCCCAATAAACAAAAATAAAACAAATAAATGTACCTACAGAATTGCTGCTCGAAAAAAAAGTTTAAAAGTGCTCTCCTATTTACCACTAAACTTAAAATTTACAATTTGAGGCCATATCAAAAATATACGCTGTTATACTGAATATAATGAATATAACTAACTTCTGACTGTTACAGAAATTTTAAGAAATTAGACCATGAAAGCTATTTAATGGTATGATAAATGGTGCCACGATGGCGGGTTGATTAGTAAGAACTGAGTAATTTTGAGACTATGTATACCTAAACCTTATTGGCGTGTCTAAATGCAATTACTTTAAATAATTCACTACCTATTTACGACTACAACTGTGTATGTAACAATTTCGTGTACTAGCCGTATAAAACCTAACTTGTAAATTGTGTGCAATTTGTGGGAACAACCTACGTAATATAATGTTACACCCACTCCAATAACACACGTTAAATTATTCATGAATAATTCGAGTGTTTTCACATTTCACAATTTTCTTTTTTCAACGAAAAATCATTAGTGATGGATGTCGTATCATTGTTAACGTAGGCATTGTTCTTGAAAATGCCCACAGTAAATTGATGCCTGTCAGCACCTTTGTTTATACATAGACATAACCAACAAAAAGCAGTCGTCACAAAATTTGTAAGCCTGTCTATTGATGCTTACTAAGCACAACGACGGCTCGTTCTAATTATGTTCTGGGCTCAAAGGAAGGGTATCAATTAGCGGATCACATCGTTTAAGACTTCGTGAGCGACAGCGGGCTGGCCGGGGAGCGGGGTGAGATCGCGGAGCTGCGATCAAGGTCGTGGTGGCACGCGAGCTCCCAGCCAGCCTGGCACTTGTTGCTTCTACTTCCCAAGAGATCACCAAAGCACCTCCGAGCTGGTCGTGTTTACGAGCACCTGCTTGTGATGTTTGTTGTTGTTGTGATAGTGGTCGTACCTGCGGGTCCCGACGTGTGTACTCGTCGTCATCGGAGAGCGCGTCCATGTCTGAGAGGAGTGCGCGGGCGGCGCGTGGCGGGCGCGCACGTGCTCGCCGTGCCGGAGGCGCGACACCGTACCGCGACCGCGCCGCTCTGCCCGCGTCCGCCGCGGCACTGCCCGGCCCGCCGTGCCGCTGCCGCCGCCATCGATCCACCCAGACACCCCGCCCGACCGCCCTACCCTACCCCATTCCAACCTACACCGATACAACACCACGTGGCCGCCCGCCCGAGCAAACTCATAAACGTCTGAACGCATCGCAAGCAAATTCATTTATTCCAAGTTCATGCTAATATAGAACAAGCAAAAGCTTTCGCGGAAAAGATGAGCTTTGTCACAGATTCAAAAATTGGAATCTCAATCCTAATTTACCTTTGAACAGTCCCTTTTTCATTCAATTCGCCCGCCACACGAACGAACTCAAATGCGACGGCGCGGATTATGGTGCAACAGTTTGCCGTCGTGGGCGGGAAATTCTAACAGTAAACGTCATCTGACGTAGCAAAACCGACGTGTTTAATGGTGTAGCCGCTCCGAAAATAAAATTATGATTTTAGACTACGCATAAAACTCGGAGTTCTCGTCAGAGTTCGAAACGACGTCAGGGGGCGAACACTGACGCGATTTAGTCGTATTATGGAGAGAAAAACGTCATGCTGCCAATGGGGATTGTGAGGGTTCCTGGGTGTGTGAGGATCTTTGGTATAATTTTAGTGTTTTGCGTACCTGTTTGATGAGAGGGAGTAGAGTTCGTTCAACGGAGCGCGTTTTTATTTGCGAGAGGTCGAATTCAGGCAGGCCAGCGGCCGCCATGGCTGGCGCGGAGGCGACTGCGCGTGTGCGCGCGCAGCCGGCGCCGGGCCGCCATTGGCCGGCGCGCCCGTCACGTGGCCCGAGCCCGCACGAGCGGCACCGACCCCGCCGCCCGCCCGCCGTAAACACGCACTGTTTAGTTTTTTATACGTACTCCTGCGGGCTTATAAAACTACGTGCGGCTTTACGCGATTCACTTTGTTTTGATCGCGGACGCCAATTATACACACATATGGCGTGCAAGCGTAGTCGCTTTCAATGTTTCAATCTAAGCCGATTTGCATAGCGGTACGTCATTTTACTAAAAAAATTGTTTCTAACTTTTTATGTTACTAACTACGTGTATTTCACGCTGATGTTGGGGTAGATCCGACATATTTTTTGACGGATACAGTCAGCGGTCAGATAGACTATATTATTATGTAGGAATAGAATTCGTTTTTCAGTCCACAATAATGAAATATCCATGAGTCCATTCAAATGCATCTCAATAAAAGTTAAAGATGCGTAGTATCAAGATTAAGACATCTTAAACCCGTCCCAAGAAATCAAAATCAAATCGTTAACTAGAAATAAATTTAATGATTATCATGTGTATCATCAAAAGCGTGTCTATTTCTGTTTATTAAACAAATAATTGTAAGTTTTAATAGTTGTTATGGATCAATAAAATATAAATTAATCTTACTTCAGGGCAAAACATTGAAAATGACAACGGAATGTCAGTATTACTCCTACCAGCTATCAACACGTTCCCTGTTAGGGTAATGTGGGGCCGTGAGCCATGAATCATTTTTCCAGGAGTACACGCTTCCACACACTTGTGACATTGTCATATCGTTTTGTTTGGGGACAACGTGTTATGATAGGTTACTACTTTTGTGTGTTGAATTTTATTGTGGACGTGCACGTTCACGATAAAACTCTTTGGTTTCATTCATAATTACCTAGTCTAAAGTCTACAGCGTGGTCTACAGCCTATGGTCTATGTACTTATGCAATAAGTTTAGATACATACTGGAGGTTGCGTGCCGAACATTCGTTTGAAGCTAGAAAATATGACACATATGACGTCACCGTTAACTTGCATCTCTTTCATTCTAATACATTAGAGATGCAAGATAACGGTGACGTAACGGTGATATGTGTCATATTTTCTAGCTTCAAACGAATGTTCGGCACGCGTCCTCCAGTATGTATCTAAACTAAACTTCTTGTACTTATGAATGAAACCATAGAGTTTTACCGTGAACGTGCACGTTCACGGTAAGTATAAAAGCGACCATTGTTCCAAAAGTAATATAGATAATTGGGTATTATCACTATCATCGCGTATTATTAAATGAAACAATAGGAAAGTTTTTCATCAACAATATTTTAATTCATACCATTCAAACAATTAAAACTTACGATTAATCATTGGCACATTATCACAAAGGTTGTCAATGATATATATGTTCATTCTTTTTTGCTCTACATGTATGAAATGGCATTATCCATAGAGTAGATAAATAATAATTTCAATGCAAATGGGTTCTCCTGTGAGATCTAATTACTATAGTCTAACATTTTTGTAAATAATATAATACATATTAATATAATAATACTGATGAAAAACGTGACATGATACATAGAATATACGACTACAATTCATAAGGTAATAATACAAAGATGCCCTCTAGTTGCGTCGTATGACTGTGACCATGTCGTATGATGTAAATTCTACTTTTGACATGAATGAACATTTATAAATTTACATCAAAAAAAAATAATCTGAATCTGAACAACCACATCCACAATTCCACATATAATGATGTGGATTAGTATATTTACACATTATTATAGTAAGTAGAAGGAACGCTAGTAATATTATTAGGAGTTAAGACTTTGGTACTTGCATTATACATATGTATAACAACACAATAATAACAATACAATATACATACTTAATCTAATAGAATCATTCTATTGGTGGTATATGAAAACGTACGAACTCTTAATGAAAATACCTATTACAGTTAATTACTTATTTGCTCATTAATCATACAAAGTAAGGGCGGAATCAATAGATCACACCAACTAAAAAGCACTCATATTAGAATTACCATAGATACTGTTATAATAATATAGGTATAGCATGATACTTATACTATGCTATTTTTAGGCGTATCTGAGAGCGTTAGGCGACTTTTTGACTTGGCGGGGCGGGATCGATATGTGACATTTTAGTTTAAGAGCCGGTGACACTGAACCTAGTATGATAAGATTCCCAGATGGCATATATATAATTAGGTGCGTCATTAGTCGGGGAACACGAAACGGCGCTGCTGCAATGCGAAAAACCTGGCGAAGCCATTGAAAATTAAAATTGAAAAATGATGAAAAATCCGGTTTCTAGTATGATAAGATTCCCAAGTTTCGTTTGTTCCTCGAAACAGGGGAGGGGTAGGACTATACGATAGTGCAGTGCTGCAAGCCCTCCTGACTGGCCTTGTCAGTGGCAGCAGTATGATAAGCGACCACTTTTCTGAGGTATCTAGTATGATCGGATTCCTGAAAAAAACAGGGCTCATCTGAAAGATCAGCACTTTCTGTGTAAGAAAAACCACTGCTGCATTTTCCAAACAGTGGTGAAGGTGGTTGCTGCAGCGATTAAAGGAGCCGACAACACTGAACCTATTTCGATAGATTCCCAGATGATATATATATAATTAGTCGCGGCGTTAATGGGGGTACACGAAATGGCGATGCTGCAAAGCAAATGAGCAGGCAAACATATTAAAAATCAAATTTAAAAAAATAAAAAATAAACGGTTTCTAGTATGATAAGATTCCCAAGTTTCGTTTGTTCCTCGAAATAGGGGAGGGGTAGGACTATACGATAGTGCAGTGCTGCAAGCCCTCCTGACTGGCCTTGTCAGTGGCAGCAGTATGATAAGCGACCACTTTTCTGAGGTATCTAGTATGATCGGATTCCTGAAAAAAACAGGGCTCATCTGAAAGATCAGCACTTTCTGTGTAAGAAAAACCACTGCTGCATTTTCCAAACAGTGGAGAAGGTGGTTGCTGCAGCGATTAAAGGAGCCGACAACACTGAAACTATTTCGATAGATTCCCAGATAATATATTTATATGTAATTAGTCGCGGCATTAATGGGGGACACAAAATGGCGATGCTGCAATGCAAAAAAGCAGACAAACTATTAAAAAGAAATTTTGAAAACATAAAAAAACCGGTTTCTAGTATGATAAGATTCTCAAGTTTCGTTTGTTCCTCGAAACTGAAACTGACAAGGCCATTCAGGAGGGCTTGCAGCACTGCACTATCGTATAGGCCTACCCCTCCCCTGTTTCGAGGAACAAACGAAACTGGAGAATCTTATCATACTAGAAACCAGTTTTTTTATGTATTAAAATTTTCTTTTTAATAGCTTTGTCTGCTTTTTTGCTTTGCAGCATCGCCATTTCGTGTACCCCCATTAATGCCGCGACTAATTATATATATATCATCTGGGAATCTATCGAAATAGGTTCAGTGTTGTCGGCTCCTTTAATCGCTGCAGCAACCACCTTCTCCACTGTTTGGAAAATGCAGCAGTGGTTTTTCTTACACAGAAAGTGCTGATCTTTCAGATGAGCCCTGTTTTTTTCAGGAATCCGATCATACTAGATACCTCAGAAAAGTGGTCGCTTATCATACTGCTGCCACTGACAAGGCCAGTCAGGAGGGCTTGCAGCACTGCACTATCGTATAGTCCTACCCCTCCCCTGTTTCGAGGAACAAACGAAACTTGGGAATCTTATCATACTAGAAACCGGATTTTTCATCATTTTTCAATTTTAATTTTCAATGGCTTCGCCAGGTTTTTCGCATTGCAGCAGCGCCGTTTCGTGTTCCCCGACTAATGACGCACCTAATTATATATATGCCATCTGGGAATCTTATCATACTAGGTTCAGTGTCACCGGCTCTTCTACTATTTTCTTCTTTGACGTAAACTTACTGACGTCGCAAAGATTCCCACTTGACAGAATACTGTCAGTATTACATTTGCGCAGTAGTAATATCATGCGCTGAAATCAGCAGTACTGCCTTCGTATCGTCCCGCTTCCGCGCATCCCGCGCCAGTTAGGAATCACTCATTTAAAAGTAGGGGCGCAGTAAGAAGTAGTACCGAGTTGACTGACAGTTGACACTGACATTTGACAGTTTTCTCATATCGTACCGCCTCCGCTCCGCACCGACAAATCAGGAAGTCGCCTGCGTGCATATTGAATCTAGTTTAGTGTTCGTAACACGTTATTGGAATGTAAACAAAGATAATAAATTTTATTCACTACTTATGGCAAAATATTACAAGTACCCGACCAACTCAAAGAATTCCGATAAACCGGTGTCGCAGAAATGACCTATGCAACTCGTATCAACTTGTGAAAATCTACTCAGATAATAGATCTTCTGTTCAATATTCGTGTTGCACTCATATTGCGCAAAGGTTCATGATGAAATCTAAGTTGATTAATAGATTAGCGATTCAGTCAGTTGTAATATACGCCCATACTGATTTGCGGCCGGCGCTTATTGTACAACGCCTGCTTCGAGCCCATACTATCTTGAGAACTATCCGACATCCAGGGACTCTGGCCTGGAGAATTCCGGACCTTCCTCTTCCTCAAACTCTCCGTCGGACCCAGAGTTGGCCTGAGCAACTGCTTGAATCGGAACGGTCCCTCAGTATAGTCGTCATCGGAGCTGAAGATGGGTGTAGCCAGGATCTCAGGGGAGTTGCGGAGGATTTTTCTGAAGCCCGACTCTGGATCGTGCGTCGGGTTGTAGACGGGGCGTGGAGGTGGGTCTGCCTTGTGAGACTGCTTTACTAGCTCGATTATCTTGTTACTGGAAATATATACAGTTCATAAGTCAGGTTACATGATTCAGAGTGAATAAAAAAGAACTACAAAATGACAGTAAGTACTCTAATTAATGAAACTAGAAACACATAAAGATGATATGCCGATTTGGTAAAATTATGTTTGATGGCAGCCAAGGCGATGACATTAACAATGACACTAAATCACTAAATAGAGGATGACATTTATATACAGACGTGAGATGTTGGCGTTGTATAAATGAAGGAAGGATTGACAAATTTCAAGCCGGGTAGCAATAGCACCTATAGCTCAGTTGGCTAGAGCGACTGGCCCCGAGTGCCGGGAGGTCACAGGTTCGAATCCTGCTCGGTGCCTAAGTTTTTCAATTTTTCCTTTATTTCTAAAATTTCTAGTTTGCGTTAGCAGCGTTACTGCTTAATACAAAATTAATACAGACAATTATTATCTTGGCAAGCTAAATTTCGTGGCTCACTCATAAATGAAAATGGTATAGGTAAGAAGGTACATACATAAGGCTACAACACAAGAATTATATTTGCTTGAATAGGTAAACGTAACTAACACTGAATAACACACTAAACCAAAAGAATACCTAACTAAACAATGATACGATTTATTAAATTACTTATCATACCCGTTTTTCCTGATTTTCCGTAAGTACAGGCATGCACAATCACAAGATCAGTTAGAATCACGGCCAGAAATTGGTCAAGTCATTATCTCTCTCGTACCTAACGAGGCCACCGCACTGCCGACTGCAGGGCAGGTTCTGCCAGTTCTGACTCGCCAGGTGATGTCGGTGTTCGCCGCAATTTTGATTGTCGGCTGGCTGTTGATTGTTCTGGCTGGCTCTGGAATTAAAAAATATATATTTAGAATTTAGTTTAGAGTCCCATTCATTGACGATTAAAAGCGTTCTAAATGATCAACAATACTTAGACAACATTAGGAGTAGTGTAGACTAACGAGGAGCATTCAGGGCTTAGCGAGCTTCATATGGTTAATTCTTACATCTTAGATGGGTGATCGCTTAGAGTGTTTGCTAAAGTGAGTGCTACCGCGTTCTTTGAATGGTACGTTACGCTGTCCAAATGCCTATACCAATTTTCCATATTAGGTAGCAGACTTTGAGCTCCATAAATGATGGAACTGGAAATCAGGATACCGCTACGACGAGGCTATAATATACGACTAACAAGATAATTCTATTCACGCCACAACAACAACACATTCACGTAACAAACAACATATTCGTACAACACAATACACAAGTTCCGGTAACTAACCTCGATGGCCTGATCTCATATTCTTTATTAATCAACGGTTCATCCCATGGCCTTGCAGGGCATTCTAGGAATTCAGGCGAGGGACTGATCCGTGAAAGCATGAGTAAAAACAATGGTATAGGTGTTACCAGAAATATTGCAGTATAATTAATTGTAGGCTTGAGTTTTACCATATTATGGTTACGCTTATGTACCTACATATTTTAATACATATACCTGCATGAGATAGGCATGCGGGCCATGTTGCGGAAAGTTGACAAAGTTGTACACTCGACTTTTTTTTAATTTTGATAATATCGGGTTCGTTCTACTTACCTACTCAGAATCAAAAGTTATTTCGAATTTTATAGGGGAAAAAAGTATCCCAAGTTTTTTTTTTCGTTACCGATCCATTCCGTTACCATTACCATACAAAGCTTGTACATGGTGGCAACGAAATGGAAAACCGAACATTCTATGTAAAAATTTGGACATCTTTTTTCTTCTATTGGGTTCGAAAGTGTTTTCGATTCTGCGTAGAAAAAACCCGATTTTGCGTGATCGCCCAATGCATAATTTGTAACTGTAGGTATTCGGAGGGTGGCCGCTGGACTTCTTGCAGAAGATTCAGGGAGTAGTTACCTGGAGAGGCGGCTGGCATCGTGTTCCAGTTGCGAGACCTGGCCGCGCACGATAGCGGGCACGAGCGTGAAGCCGGGCGGCGGCCGGTACTCGGCGGGCGGCCGCTGGACTTGCTGCAGTCTCACACCTGGCTTGTTGCGACGCAGGTTCTTGTGCACCTCTTGGTTCTTGTCGTGCACCTTTAAATTATTTGTTTTTATCAGTTTCTTTAGTTGCTTAGTTAGAGTAGTACGAACAAGGCGAAAGAGCCTAAATACTGTTGTATTAAAAGATATCAGAATAGTTATCATCTTGATCTATCTCGGCGGCGCCTTGTCGTGTAGAGAAAATAACATACCTGATCTGAAAAGGCCTGCAGTTGGCTGGCGCGCTCCTGCACCGAGTACTGCTGCATAAGCTGCTGCGGAGTGGGTGCCGGGTGCTGCGGCGGCGGAGGTGCGCGCCCTTTCGCCCACTTACGCCGCGCCGTGAAGCCCCGGAAATCTGCGAGTAAAACTCGTCAACTAATATGAGTATTTTTTTTTTCAATATTAAATTTCCCAAAAGTAATTCATGTATATCAAAGTTTACACAAGCTGTCACAAACCATCAACAACTTATAATTGACACACTACTACGTAATCTTAAAATGGTATAATGATTATGTTTTCTTGTTCACATATTTGAAACTGCTCAGCTTGAAAAGATTAATGATTGCTCGTGACTAAGAGACACTTATTTTGTTCTTCAAGATGGTAAAATGATGAAGTGGGCATATGGCCAATTGAAATCACCCCCGTGTTCTGTTACGAGCTGTCATAAAATATGTAGAATAGGTGTTAGGTTCTCCCGGGCCTCCGTAAAGTCGCGCGGGCATACGGAGCGGGTTGCACGTCTATCGAAAAATAATATGATCAGCGCTAACCGGCGCGGACGCGTGCTCATCATCGATTAGTGCTCATACAATTCTCGATAGGCGCGCATCCACTCTATAAGCCCGCGCGACTTTGCGGAGGCCCTTATTATAAGATTGCGTCTTACGACTCTGGATAACCACGGCAGCTTTGTTCGAATCGACGTTTTCTTTATTGCTACCGGAGTTGGTGTCGTTAGTGTCGTCGCTGTCGTTCGAAGTCATCTTCCTTAATATCTTCGCTTTCATCATGGCCTTGTTCTTATTTAATGCAGCTGAAAAATTATAAAAAGTGTCATGTCATGATAAATGTTTTTGAGAAGACATTCTAACTATTAGCTGAATGTGAAATGTCACTGCGCTGTTAGCAGTCTTGGCCGCCCTCCCAGGCGATGTAGTAATTACCAGCCGTCCCTTTATCAGTACCCATATCACGATTGCGGCTCCTAACATTTGGTCGCCCTAGGCCCGGGGCTACTGGGTCTTAGAGCAAATCCGCCGCTGGCTGTTAGTATTATCGTTGGAATTTGCCCTTGTTCAGTGTTCATACAGCTAACTGCCTTCCATGACCTTACGCTGCAAGGTCCTTTGTGTAAGAGTGACAGGCTCAGAGATTCTGTGCTTAGAGTTACGTTATCAGGATCTGTTACCAACGTTACCTATTACTATTACCTTATTAAAGATAACGCCATCCACGAAGGCGTGCCCCTTCACGGCCCATTAGTATGAGATTCGCTGTGAAGGGGCGTGTCGTCGTGGATTGGATGTCACTATCTACTATAAAGGTACGACATCAAAATAATCAGGATAGGATAAGTCTTTTTACCACCGGATTTGTGTTTCCGACTGTCCTGTTCCATCTGTTCTCTCTGGAACTCCCTGGCCAGCTGTCTCTGTCGCTCCTGCAGTCGTTTCCGCGTGAGCCAACCCCTCACATGTTTTTGCAAAGTCAGCACGGATATGGCCATCTGAGCCTTCAAGCGGAGGAAGTACCGCCGAGCGAGCCACCCTCGACTACACGCTTGTACTAATACTACTTTCCGAATCTAGAATAATAATGTAATTATTAAATTATGCATTATTTAGGTTTTTCATCCACCAGCGAGAAAAAGCGGAGAAAAACACATGAAAAAATTATTTTGCCTACTTACGCAGTTTTTATTCGATGAGTGAGTATTATTTATAAGAGTTATGGTAAATGGTTGACTTTACAACATGTAGAATATAAAATAGGTACCTATATAATCTCATAGTCAAAAAAAAAAACATTTATTTTTGATAAAATTTCTTAAAAAACGTATAACTAGTTCTAACCGATCCAAATAACTTCGGCAATAAGGATTTTTATGTTTTGATTTTTTTTCAGCTTCTATGAAAATGTATGGATTTTTTTTCATGAGAATAAAAGAAGTAAAAAGTCATTTAAAACCAAACGATTGGCAGGCTGCAAGAACGTACCTGTTCCTCATAGATTCGGGCGAGTACTTCAACGTGATAATACTTCAAAAACACTTTTGATTTCCCTAGCGCCCAACCGTCCATCTTCAGCCTTAAAAGCAAAAGGCGACACGTATCGCGGTTGGGTTTTACTTCCTCGTCGTAGTTAAACGCTAAGAAACTGTACCTGTAACATATTTTTAAATTTGAATATCTACTTATTCAATGGAATTTCTTAAACTACTAGAGAACGCCAATGGCCTATCGACTTTTCTTGTTGTTACGGTTAAGTTTCCTTGAAGACAAGTAAACTGTTATTTTGACATACATATAACTATAAGCACACACTTGTGACACGCGAAGGAACGTAAGCGCTGTAGCTGTAGGTAAGTATGTGTGCGTGCGCTGTCGGTACACGCGTCAATTGTTTGCGCGGGTGCGTAGTATAGCGCGTGGCGCGGATGAATCGGTCGCGCGTCGGCACCCGATCGGCACCAGGGACGAGGTAACTGACCTCGGTGCGGGGTGTTCGTGGCCATTCTGTATTTAATACTATTATACTATTATACTATTCTGTGCTATAAGGTAATTTTGGGAAATCCACCAAACACTCGACAATCGTAAGCCGATTTTACATTTTGGTTTGGCATGTTAATGTAAGAAATTTCGTCATTGTTATCTAGTTGATAAAAAGACAAACAAATAATAAAAAGTTGATGGACCCTAATTGGTGTCCTACCTCTTCAAAAATTCTTCAAACGTTAATCGGTGGGAGAAACCATTTTGCCTTATCCTGATTGTTTCTAAAACACCCGTATATCTGAGCTGTTTCAAGATTTTCGCAGAATCGAAATGTTTTGGTGACCGCGAGTCGTTTGGTTTCAGGCATCTGACAAACTGGGGCGAGCCACTGACCATTTTCTGGAGCAGTTCCATTAGAGAATATCGGAAATACGTGGACACTGTTTGCTGGGCACGTGATTGTGATGCGAGCCCACGACTGTTATATCGGTCCTGCTGGAAAAAGTAATATTTTATAAGTATAAGGTATAACGTACGAGTACCTGGGCATGTTAACGAATTACTCGTACGGATGGTAACATACTCGTAAGGTTACAGCTCTAAGTCGAGTTTTGCTTGCGTTCGTTTGACAGAATTTGGATTTTTTTTGTTACTCTAAGGAGAGTACGAACTAAACCAATGAGTTTTTCGGAACCTATGTACGGAATAACTATCATTTGATATTTACCGTTAGCTTTACGGTGAACGAAAACAACGGAAACCTGCATACATCCGCGAAGAAATTCAAAGTTGTATGTGAAGTCCCCATCCCGCTCTGGGTCAGCGTGGGGACTACTGCCCAATCTCCCTCATTTGTCAACCTGTGCCCAGCAGTGGGACGTATATAGGCTGATGATGATGATGGCGATGGAGCAGCGCAACCGCGGCTAACTCGCTACTGTGAGGCCTCGGGGAACAAGCTCACTAATCTCGTCACTCGCAAATCCCTGATAAGGCCCTTCAAGAAAAATCTTGTGTTTCATTCAGAATTACTTACACGACTTTCACCACATGTTGGACTATCTAAGCTTCTAGTGTCCATATCTCCTTGCAAAGGTGAATATAAATTGCCCGTTTTTGTTATCGGACATTGGAATAAGAATCTAATGATATCGTATTGGCTCTGCCGCATCAGCTGGACTACTTCAGGAGGTAAGAAGTTGCGGTTTTTCTCCAGGAATCCATCGGCTTGGTAAACTACTCGACCAGCGAAGTGGTGTATGGCAAAGCATATGGCGTCTGATTTTGGTCGGACGTAGTATTTGCTCTTGACATTGTTATGGAATTTTTCTGTAAGAAAGGAACGGCTTCATAATGAACCACTGATTTATAAATAGCTATTAATACGCATAGAAAAGATGTACTATAACTTACCAATAAGACTCCTATCAGTAGCTCTTGGAAAACGACTCTCCTCATCAAGCAAAGCCAACAGGCCTATGGGTCTTGAAAGCAGCATGTCTAAGACGGGTCTGTTATCAGAGAATTCCACAAGATCGACCGGGACACCCTCCGCCATATACTCTTGCTGCTCCCATGTAAATATGTGTTGATTGAAGTAGTATTGTATTTGTTCATTTGCAATGTTGATGCAAAGTTGTTCAAAAGAATTTCTACTGAAGTTTTCGAAGCCAAAGATATCTAATATTCCAATGGATAATTGTTCAGTTCTGAAATATAATAAATAGGTCGTAGATAGTTACAAAATTTGAACACATTCAGGAGTTGAGGGTTATTAGAGTCGGATATCAATTTAGGTGATACCTATATTCTGGATATTAATTTCTCGCTGTATTTCCAAGCAGTTTTTAGAGAGGATGAGGACGGGACTCAACTAGAATCAAAGTTAGGCAAAAGGGCTCAGAATGTGTACAAAACGCTTAAAACTGCCAAATACGAACACTTTCTGTCACAGGAAAGTTTATTCTGTAAGTATTTCATTGCCTGTATGGCTCATTTCAGGATAGAGTGGATACCTAGGTATGTTAGTAAAGCGGTTGGTTGTTAGTAGGAAAGTGTTAATACCCATACGGTCTATTCTGGCACAGCAAAGCGTTGATCCTCTCGACTATCCTGTCGAAGGCGCGGGCGTACAAGCCGCGGGCGGTGGCGTCTCGGGCCACGGCCGCTTCGGTGGGCGAGCAGTGCCGCGCTATGGTCTCCCCTCTCGCTACAACGCTGCTGCTGGTCAGACACTCGCGGAGATCTACTGTCTCAACACCCAGAAGGCACGATGCTGTAATATAGAAATAACAAAACTTGTAACAAACAAGACGCCATAGGTCCATCGCTGAACTGAGACAGCGCGGGAGCCCCCACAACCCCTGAGCAGTCGAAACTACCATCTCTGTTATGCGCTTGACCGACAACTGGATTACTGTTTGACATATTTGATTTGAAGAACTTGATAACATTGTTTTGGTTTAATCAATAAGCTTACCTCTATGTAACGGTGCTGTATCTATAATGGTAGCTTTATTATCTGTGTTATCTTCCCCAGCGGTCTCCCCAAATTCTATATCACCGAGGTGTAATATTGCAGATAACATTTTGTATATAATTTGTACCTCTTCTTCTTGGAATCCCACCACCTATAAAAACGAAAACTTACTCTCATTTTTGTTTGTATTTCGGAAATCAAATCATTAAAAATAAATTATTTTCTGCTTACCTTAAACGCCTGGTTTAGCTGTCTCCAGCGATGAACATTGTGTTCGCGATGAGCAACAGAAAGTGGCTGTAAGTATCGATGTCTGGATTTGAGTTGTTCATCGAGATAGAATTTCCTCCAGCGGCCTTCACTCTCCAACCCATCGTATAGATAATAGAATACATGGAAATTACTTTCACCCCTGCAATTAATGTTTCATTATGAAATCAATTTTCCCTATCGAGGAAATCAAATACACTCGTATTTGATCAGATGCGTAATCAATACGCAATAAGGATTAATAGTGGCACTCACAGAGCTTGGTGAACCACCCTCGATTGTTCCAAAAGATAAACAGAAATCCGCGCCCCAGATATCCGTCCGACTCTCATGAGAGACAAATCCAAATATTTGCCGAAACGCGAACTGTTGGCGTTAATGCCTGTTCGTGCGTTTCCAAACGCCTCCATGATTGGGTTTACTTGGAGAATTTTATCCTCTACGTTACCAGTTTGTGTCTGGAATGATAAAAGGTTTTCGGTTAAAAATAAATTGTATGTAATACAGATTTAACATTTGGCCGCAACTTCGATACTCGTATATTATTTAAGGAATGTTTGCTGTTAAATCCTCAAAGGCGCAGGAAGTATTTTTATCTTGTTTTTTTTTTGTATTTATTTGGTGAGCAATAAATAATATTTGTATTAAATTTATCGTATTCCCATAATAAACAAACACTACACGTTTTACACTCTTCCGGGATACAGAGTACACCATTTTTAATATGAAAGTCAAATTACCTGCATGTAATAATTTTCATCACAATCGGTTCATCACATAATGTTCAGGGTCTTCGAGCACGACGTGAAGTGAAATGGTATAACAGGAAACAACAGTGGTTTATAAAGGAAAATTATTTTCTGATATTAGCAAAACTTGAGTTTACCTTGCTTTACATTGGCTGAATCATTCCTTGCCTAAATCATACGAGTAAAAAGGGTTAAAAGCTACAAGGACATACCTTCGAGAGAAAAACAAGCTGTTTTAGCAAGAGGTTGGCGGACTCCGTCTTGCCAGCCCCACTCTCCCCTGATATAACAATGGCTTGGTGTTGCTTCTGGTGCATGAGAGCTTGGTGCGCTGCATCGGCAACAGCGTAGATGTGGGGAGGGTTGTCCGAGCGGCAACGACTTTGGTAAATTTGTTGACTCTGCAACAAACCGCACACATTATAAAACTAGACTAGGAATGGGTCTTTGTTTTTATTAGTCACAAAGTGGTGTATTTTAATTTTTAAGCAAGTTCGTTTGTTTTAATTGTTAGGTATTTTTTAACAGCCGTCATATTTTTTTTTTTGGTTTTGTAAGTACCTATGTATACTTTCGAGGTTGGTCCCGTTGTTGTCACAATTCTTGCCAATAATTGCCATAATTATGCTACATCTATAATTCTGATGAGGATCCATGAGCAATTGAGGAAACTCGATTTAGTATTTTCGCCTTTCGGTAACATATCGAGCATTTGCATTTAGAAAGCAGCGTTTGATGAACAGGAACTAATGATGAAGACCACGGATGGTCGTTCGAAACTCCTACTGCTTCGTGGGTGGCGCTAAGATATTTCGATCAAGATAATGAAGTGACTACGACGATATAATGTTACCATCAACCTGATCTGGTAATTGGAGCCGGAAGGTAGGCAACGGCAATCCGTCATAAATCAGTGTAGCTGAGCTGTATTTGGCCTTATTGGAATCATTAGACTCTGAACTGACATTAATGACTCACTAAGAAGCGTGAAATAAATAAAAAATGAAGTTCGCTATTAAATAACAAATAATAATCCTTTACTTTTGAATGTGTTTTTGGACTCAATTTGCTATGAAATAAAAAAATAACTTCTGACTTTTCAAGCTTATCAACATAATTTTAGAAATAATACTTTTAAAATCGAGCCCACACACAAATCACGCTTGAATAACAATTGGCCCACGAAATGTCAGGGTTAAGTGGTTGGCCTAATGATGTGATTAAGCACTACAAATGTAATGCATTTTTTTTCGATTACCTTGGTAGTGTATATGCCGATATCAGTGAAAGGATTGACCGCTACAAGTATATCTCCAATATAAGTATATATTTGATTTTGATTGTATCTCTTTTGTAGTTGCTCTACGATGGCATCTTCTGTTAATACTTCTAATGTGGCTAGATCGTCAGTATACATTTTCTCTGGACGTGCTTTTCGATGTGACTTCAGTTTTCCCCGTTTTGTAGTAACGTCGGGAGCGCGGCAGCTTCGACCTTCAGCTCTTTGACGTTTTATTTCAATTTGAAGCTCTTTGCGGATCTGAAAAACGCAGCAACAAATATTTTGTTCATCTATAAAGTTATTAACAACGTACATATAGTTGACATTGTCCTCTTTATTTACTTATATATTTACCTTTTCTTCAAAACTACTAACAGCTAACAACAGTGGATGCTCCAGAAGTTCTCTCGCGAATGGTCTTTGATTCATATCTTTGACCAAACACTCGGCTATGAAGTCTGCTAATTGCGATGAAAACAACTCTGGGTGTGCTAAAGTAGGAGGTGGGTTTCGCGGTATTTGGAACAGAGCCCTCATTGGATGGAGCCCTGATAAAGGAGGTTCACCCTCAGCTAATTCGATGGCAGTAATACCAACAGACCAGACGTCACATCTGCAGTCATAAGATTGGTCCAACTGTTGCTCACATGCTATGACCTAGAAAACAATGAACATATGTTAGTCTGTTTTTAAGTACTTATTTATATAAATGTAAACACACCAAAATACGTGACTTGCCAACGCAAAATCATTGGACCATAGATACAGAAGGCGACTTTGTTTGGAAAATCGACCGACTCACGTGACCTCGGTTGTTTATGTTTATATTCTTTAAGTTTTAAAGACAAATCGCAGGTCAACTAACCTTTGCAAAAAAACGATATTATAGACGCAGTAAAATTTTGACGTATTCTCACTTTTTTTTTAAACATATCTTTCAAAGTCGGCCCCCAAAGGGGGCCTTAACTAATTGCCAATAACAGTTGCAGGGGCTATAAATAGCCCGACGTGTTCTCACCTCTGGGGCCATCCAATATGGCGTGCCTACCGAAGTATTCCTCCGAGCAGCCGTTGCAGCTAAGTGCGACGAAACCCCGAAATCCACAAGCTTCACTTCGCCGTTTTCAGTGAGCAATATATTATGGCCCTTGACATCCCTGTGCATACATCGATGCGCGTGAAGATGGGTGAGAGCGCGGACAGTCCCTCGCAACACGTAGGCTAGTTGTGGCTCGGTGAGATTGTTCCCATGTTCGCAGATCCCAGCACACAGATCTGTCACTGAACCTCCGGTACAGAGCTGTATATAAAGCAAACAAAAAATAAATTACGACTATCGTTAGGCTGTAGGAAATATAATGTCTAGGAAGATGATAAGCAGTTCATTGGGGCGATTTATTTTAATGTACTTGTAATTGGTATATCCAGGTCGGAAACTTCATAACCCAGAGTTTAGTCCCAGAGCTTGTCTGGGAGAGATCCCTATAATTTAGGGATAATACTTATTCCCTGCCGGCTTCTGTATTTCCGAGTTCATATAACCTGGACCTATTTAAGGCACGAGTGAATAGGCAATTTATGGGTGAGCTCGCTTCACTGTAAACCTCATTTTTAATAAATAATAGAAAAAAAATAAAAAATACGACCTCATGTTTAATAATATAATATATATATATATATCGCCTGTTATTATTGTTTGCTTTTTCTTTTCCTCTCGCTATCGATAAATAGTATTTGTAAATAATAAAAAATGCGCAAAATAGTATTTGTATAGTATTTGTTGTTTGTTCTATTGTAAATGTTCTAGTGTAATGTATCGTTACTAATTCTTCTTACCTCCATGACGAACCATATCTGGTCATCGTCAGAGCTGACACCGCGCTTCAAAAACAGTCCAAAGAATTCGGGAATGTTTGGATGGCTGGACAAATCCCGAAAAACTAGGAATTCTTCTTCAATCTCTTCGATATTTTCTGTGATATTCTCTAATATCTGAAAATTAAATAAACAAGACTTTAATTTCCTAATTTGAACATCGAGGATTATTATGATTAATAATTATTTGTAATACAATTATGATAGTTCTTCTTTTCGTTGCACATAGTGCAACTAAAAACGTTCCAAAACAAAATTTTCGACATAAACATTGATATAGGTTAGGTATGCAAGTTAGATTTAAAATGTAGTCAGCATATAATTAAGATTATGTATTGTGTACCACTTGCACAGTAGTGCATCAAAACTAAGATTATAACATTTATAACAAACATAAGACTTTCGACATTAAACATTAAGATATACTTAAAATTTTACAATCTTATAATTCAGATAATGCATATGCAAAATAGTGCAACAAACACAATATATTCAGAACATTAATATTTTCGACATAAACATTAAACCTGAGGACTAATAAGAAACTATTATGTTTTAATTATAAAGCTAATATGACTCGTATTGTCACGCTTCTCCGCGCCGGATCGGATAACGGACCTGTGCGGCCGGCCTTACGTAACATTTATGTTCCGAACATTGACACTAAGTAGTGTAGAACGAGAGGCTACAAAGTTATGTATTGTTTTGCGGCCTTGACATGGATACGTTTTGAGATAACATCTACGCAATCAATTACTGGCATGTTAACAATGGCCAGCATAGAAGTGTTTGTTAGCGTTTGTGGAGGTCAAGTGTACTTAGGCTTTCCTGTGCTTCATTAGTGGTATCCTGCGAAGGTTTCTACCCAAAGATTGTCTGGAGGAAATCGCTCTTTAGGGATAAAACCACCTGTTGTTTACCTCTGCTTATATCTTGATTTATTGTAAACAGTTTTGTATTGAGATGGGCAATAAAAAGTAATTGTGTCGTATTGAATCATGCGTGTTGTTCGAGTTAATCATATAAACGTTGACTGTTCAGAACAGTCCTCTTTACATATCTGAGCGTTATCCCAGTTGCATCCTATGAGAGCCCAGGGTCCGCTTGCCACCAAATAGTGGTGTGTGGGCACTAAGAGACTACCAAGTGACCCAAAGGGTGAAGCATACCTGGTTGGGTTAAGACTTCATCAAGTGAGTGGGCAAATTGACTACCTCTCTATTCTCAAGCCACCCAAAGACAGCTCGGATATTTACGACTACTAACTGGGCCATTTGACGGAAAGTTGTACACTCGACTTTTTTTTAATTTGGATAAAATCGTTTTTTTTCTACTCAGAATCGAAAGCACTTTCGAATGATATAGGGGAAAAAAAGTGTCCCAATTTTTTTTATTCCATTCCGTTACCGTTTTCATACTGATCTTGTAATGCTTGTATGGTGGTAACGGAATGGAAGAACTGGAAATTGTATGAAAAATTTGGGACACTTTTTTTTCGATTCTGAGTAGAAAAAACCCGATTTTATCCAAATTAAAAAAAAGTCGAGTGTACAACTTTCCGTAAAATGGCCCAACTACTAATACCTAATTTACGACTAAGTAATATAATAACGGCTTAGCGTGTCATCGAAAAGACGGATTTAATAGTAGATTGTGTCACAAGGGACCAAAATGACATATTTACGACGGGGGCGTAAATTGAATCCTGAACGAAGCGAAGGATTATATAATTCCATGTGACACATACTGCTTTTCACATCACCTATTGAGAATAATAAAAGATCTGAAATAACAATGGTTGTGCATTTATTTTATCAAAATCGATACAATACTTAACTATCAAAATCGATACAATACAATTACTCGTTACAGAAAAGTGCCACTTTGATCCCTCGTAGCAGGGAAGAAAAGTGCCATTTTGATCCCTCCTAGCAGGGAAGAAAAAGCCCTTATCCGAATAGGTGATGTGAAAAAACTAATATAAATTCACCTGTTGGTTTGTTTCATCAAAATGCCTCCTCCTTTCAGAATATCCCTGCAATAATCAGTTACTTATTCATCTTTACCTACAAACACTAAATACGCTACAGCACTACACACTACGTAGCCGTACTTTCAACTGGGCTTGACACTATTCCTAATTCCATGATCAAGATAAAATCAAAAATTTCCAATTCATTCTAATAACTCACTGTTTGACTCGTCTTTTATCAGGCTAATGATGATCAAGTCATTAGAATGTGAGAGCACGCATTTCATGTTGGAAAATATTTTAGGTTACGTGGTACGTAGTTGTAATTTGATTTAAATTCCGTAACAGTGGTTTAAATTAATTGCTAAACAAACTTTCTTCAAACATTCTTCTACTGTGTTTCGTAGTACTATTTATAAATACATCAATCAAAATGTATGAGTTATTAAACCTTGCAGTCACTTGGTATCTACTCGTCAATTTATGCGTGCCCTAGCGGGTCAAGTTCGTTGGCAACATTTATTCAACCATATCATTTGAATTTATAAACATCATTACCCATTGCAGTGGGAAAAGTTTTATATTTCCATCACGTTATCTGATAGTCGTAAAATTGCATTTTGCGTAACACTTAAAATTAAATAAATTATGCGGCGAATGAAATGGTACCGTGACTGATTTAGAGATCAATAGTATTTAATTTTGTATTTTTAATTCGTTTCAAATGTGTCGATACTATATCAAACTTTCCTAAATCCACGTCAAATGGTATCGGAATTTGAGTTGTATGATTTAGATTTAGATTTTTATTTATTCTCAATAAACGATTACATTTTAAATTTAAGGTACATATGTCAATTTTCACACCACCTGCTCGATTTTGCTCAATTATATATCATACAAACCTTTCGTAAAGCAAATCATTACACGTGGCCCTTGGTTTTAGCGGGTTATAATTTCAAATTATTACCCGCCGGGTAATAATTTCATTTGAGTTCTGATAGTTCTTATTGATATGACTTTAAAGTCTAATTTCGTGAAGTCCACACGGCGGCGAGGAGGTGGCACACCAGCTCCGTGTTTTGTTTGGAACGTCGCGTTCGAAACAAAAGACTGCGTCGGCGGCCGCCGCCTGTAGCGGGTCAAGCGCGTGATTTTAGTTCCGTTTTTTTTTCA
Source organism: Cenopis cana (assembly GCA_951800055.1). NCBI lineage: Eukaryota > Metazoa > Arthropoda > Insecta > Lepidoptera > Tortricidae > Cenopis > Cenopis cana. The sequence continues at coordinate 6,723,554 of OX637476.1, read as the reverse complement.
AAACAAAATGACTAAAACTATATCTATATTTTGAATTTTAAGTTAAAAAAAAACTTTTTTTTTGCAAATAATTGTCTTTATACTCGATTTCGACTAATTCAGAGGTAAGGATTTCAAATTTTACATTTATTTTGAGTTTTAAGATAAAAAAAATTTTTTCGCGAAAAATCTTCATTATACTCGATTTCGACTAATTCAGGGATAAGGATTTTAAATTTTATATTTATTTTGAGTTTTAAGAGATTTTTTTTTGCGAAAAATCGTCATTATACTCGATTTCGACTAATTCAGGGACAAGGATTTCAAATTTTATATTTATTTTGAGTTTTAACGTAAAAAAAAATTTTTTTGCGAAAAATCGTCATTATACTCGATTTCGACTAATTCAGGGATAAGGATTTCAAATTTTATATTTATTTTGAGTTTTAAGACAAAAAAAAATTTTTTTGCAAAAAATCGTCATTATACTCGATTTCGACTAATTCAGGGACAAGGATTTCAAATTTTATATTTATTTTGAGTTTTAAGTTAAAAAAAAATTTTTTGCGAAAAATCGTCATTATACTCGACATCGACTAATTCAGGGATAAGGATTTCAAATTTTATATTTATTTTGAGTTTTAAGAGAAAAATTTTTTTTTTTGCGAAAAATCGTCATTATACTCGTTTTCGACTAATTCAGGGATAAGGATTTCAAATTTTATATTTATTTTGAGGTTTAAGCTAAAAACAACTTTTTTGCGAAAAATCGTCACTACCTATAGGTACTCGATTTCGACTAATTCAGGGATAAGGATTTCAAGATTTAGAATTGAGGATTACTAGATTTTTAATATTTATTTAGAATTAAAAAACAAAAACTTTTTTGTAAAATAGTCATCATACTCGATTCCATATTCAATAACATAAAGTATAAAATTGGCCAAAGGTGGTGAGAAAAGTAGAGTATACCCCACGGGGATAAAACTGTTTTTGTCTTGGGCGCGCTTAAATCCCTCACTACACTCAGGACTCAGTCTTAATTCCCTCGCTTCGCTCAGGAATTAAGTCATTACTCCCTCGCTCCACTCGGGAGTAAAATCTAGAGTCCTTCGTTACGTTCGGGATTCAATATCGCACCCGTGACATAAAACAGTGCTTTATCCCCTTGGTGTATAATCTACTATTACATGCATATGAAATTGAAATAAATTTGTATAAAATTCGTTTATGAGGGCTTCGAGTCTTCGAATAATTTGTCAATACAACACCGATATGAGTTTAAAAAAACTAATTATTTTTATTGGCAATATTGTTGACCTATATTAAATGTTGACATTTAACAAAATTAACGCCTTTTGCAACCATCCACGAACTCATGCAATATACAACAGTGGAAGCGCGTAGGTGCTAATAGGCGGGCCTTTCTATCACTTAGCTAGAGCAAATGAACTAGTAGTAGGTAATTTTACCTTTAACGCTGTATGTAGGCGTGATTGCTACCCCATTAAGCTGTTCGCAAGCTTTATGCGCGCCCAAGCGCAGGCTTTTATTTTTATAAAACAATTTCCATACGAATGCGAAGGTGATTTGACACCGAACTCATAATTATATGAATAATGGGAAGATATGTCTCGTTCGCACGTGAGCCCGAGTCACTCGCTTTCCGCTCTTTTAACGCAACATGTCACTGTAGTTCAAGTCGGAGTATGTTACCTTGACGGCGACTCGCCTCCCGCTCTTCTTGTCGCGGGCGCAGTAGACCTCGCCGTAGGTGCCCTCGCCTATGAGCTCCTGCAGCGTGAAGCGGTCGCGCGGTCCTACTCAACATGTTACTGTTAGTTCAAGTCGGAGTATGTTACCTTGACGGCGACTCGCCTCCCGCTCTTCTTGTCGCGGGCGCAGTAGACCTCGCCGTAGGTGCCCTCGCCTATGAGCTCCTACAGCGTGAAGCGGTCGCGCGGTCCTACTCAACATGTTACTGTTAGTTCAAGTCGGAGTATGTTACCTTGACGGCGACTCGCCTCCCGCTCTTCTTGTCGCGGGCGCAGTAGACCTCGCCGTAGGTGCCCTCGCCTATGAGCTCCTGCAGCGTGAAGCGGTCGCGCGGGTCGGCCGCGCGGTCCAACTCCACGTGCTGCGAGAGCCCGCGGTACGCCATGTCACTGCGCATCGCAGCGGCTCACGTTGACATTTCTGGAACAACATATTACATATACTTATTTCAATAGAATGCAAAACACTACCGTTATACATATTTGTATACATTATGCTACATTACAAATGTGGCTACTTACGGCTTCAGTAAGTAGGAAAATGTAAATATTTAAAAGAAAGTAGTGTAACTCGGTTGAAATATAGTTACGATACGTTTATATAAATCGACCCCATATTTCGCAAACTTCACAGTTGTTAGTGTTGTTACCCGACACTGACAATTCATACATCTCTGGGTCGATATTGAATAGCATTAGTTACGTTGATCCCAAAATGTAAGGCGAATTATCAGTGTCAGGTAACAATTGTCATAGTGGCGAAATGGTGGCCAGTAAGTATTCAAACATAAATCCTAATACTCATAACTTGAGTTAGATTGCCTCCTGGAATTAAAGTTGTTAACGTTCGCTAACAATGTATTTTATTAATAGGTGCTTTAATTAGCAGTCGCAATGCACTTATTCAAAGAAAAAACACTGCAACTGGCACGTGAATCCGCTCAAACGTCCGGCAGAAACGAGGCTATTCGGTTACCGTAAAAACGACGATTTGCTAACTTTGATAGTTAATTTCATATCCTCATCATTATATTGTGAAAGTGCACGAAAGCAAAATCTGTGACAATGCCAGGGCAAACGGGAAAGGTAACGTTAATTTGTTGTTAAATCGAAATTCAGACCCGTTATGGCGAGTTTGGCCGAATATATCCACTTGCGATAAAAAATTAATGGTGAACGTAAACATTCGCTCTTTATTCAAACAAGTTGCGTACGCAAAATCTTTTAGCCTGTTGACCTTAATATAATTGGCAAATAAAATAAATATCGCATTTTCAGATCATAATAGGTTAAACGGGCCGGCCCGGACACGGAACGGTCTACTCTAAATCATCCGACGAATTGACAAAAGCGAAACGAAGATATTTAGGTACATAATTGATAATAGTACCTACACGCAGGGCCTGCATGCAACAAAGTGATGTTACTGTTTAAGAGTGTATAAAACATTTTTTACTTAACTTAACTGGAAACTTAAAACCCTAAACACAAAAAACTACTGCAAATATAATTTATTACAAAAAAAAACAACTCTGTCTTAACGATATCAAAGACGATATTTTGTGAAAGTATCCCTATGCCAGCTCTGTAACACCTCTAATCAATGTGTTTACTCAGTAGCTTCTCAAACACGATACTGAAAAACATCCCTCCAAGGTGCTGACAGTGACACCAATACTTTTTTTTTTACTGAGAGACATAGATTATTATGTTTACATTTTGGCACCTTATTCCTTTCTAAAATAGTAAGAGGACAAACGTATACATATCTTTGACATCGACTGTACGGACCAAATACTGCATTGCTCCCGATATGGAGGTGTTCGTTTTCAACGTAAAAGGAGGTTTGAATTATTTATACTTACTAGTAAGTATTACTGCAATAAACGCTCGATGCATTTATGAAAGTAAGAGAAACAAAAAATGTTTATCCGAATCCCTATTAGGTATTTTATTACTATAATTATTTTTTGGTTATACATACTTGTAGGTATTAAGAGGAGGGGTAGGGCAAGTTTGTTCCATACAAACTTTGTGCAGGATTTACTTCGTTTGTGTTTGCATTAAAGTTATGATTTTTGGTCAGTATGCTTATATTTCTGATAGCTATTTCATGATGTAATTTTTTTTTATTAAATATTTTTTTTAATTTTTTAATTTTGTTTTTTTTTGAAATATTTGAAAATTTTCACATCACGATCTTCGCATATCTAATATTTACAACCAAAAAATATATTATATTTGTAAGTGCCAAAACCGACGAATAAAACGTGCACAAAGTTTGTATGGGGAAGGCCTTGCCCTACCCTGCGCCTTAATGTAAAGGGGGGCCTCTCGACGCGTGGTACCGAAGATACCAGAATTTTCTGTATGTTTTGCATACTGATACAAGAGGAAGCTGCCAGCTCTACGCGATGGAGTTGGTTAGCCTTTTAGACAGATAGCAGCCTTTTATAATCAATACACCAAGAGTAAAATAATTTGTCGAATTGTCTATCAGTGGCGGCGCGTCAAAAACATTCTAAGGGAAGCCGGAAATAATTTGCCTTTCCTATTCTTCATGAGCCGTAGCAAAAGAACAGGATTGGCTGAAAATTAGACAAGCCGGTGGGAATCGAGTTGTATGGACGCTCCGCCACTGTTGTCTATCGCCATTGAAAACGTTAAGCATATATGACTATTTTTTGTCTGAAATGAGTGGCACGGAGACTATTGTTTAATTTACTCCGTTTACTCCATTTTGGTAAAGGCGTGAGATTTATGTAGGGATACAAAACAGGGGGCCGATTTTTGAGTTTCGAACGCTCGACTTTTCACTCGACATCTGTCAAAACGTCATAGTTTTTTGATAGATTTTGAGTGAAAAGTCGAGCGTTCGACACTCCAAAATCGGTCCCCAGGTCTATAACAAAATAAAGTTACGTGCATAGCATGCATGATGGTTATCAACTGTTTGTTTTTATCAACATGCAATAACGTTTTATCCATTGGCTTTTTGATTCAATAGCATCGATAAAACTCATTAATAGGGCATTGTTTATCGTTATTTTCACCCATCACAAACATTAATGACTTAATTTTTGCGCAGTAATGTTAATAACTACGAGTTGGTTTTTATTTCTAGTTAAGGTTAGTTTTCTATTCTGTTTAATTGTAGGTAGGTATGTATAAATTTACAGATAATCTTTATCAACTTAACAAGCATTTATTTGTTCAGGAAACAAGACACTTCCTTTGGGATAATAATCCGTGGCAATCCGGCCAATTCGTGGAAACATTGATAACGACACACTTTATAATCTCATAAATTTAAGAGCTGGGGGGCAATTTTTGAGTGTCGAACGCTCGAATTTCACTCACAATCTGTCAAAACATCATAGTTTTTTGACAGATCTCGAATGAAAAGTCGAGCGTTCGACACCCAAAAATCGGCCCCCTGAGCTCTTATCGGTGGACCATTCCATTCTTTTCTCTGCCACGGTCTTGACCTCCTGATACGAAGTTACATTAACTTACGTCGACGAAGTTACTTTATTTTATAATATCATGTAATTATTTTTTAATATTTTCTTAATAATAAGGGTTCCTTGTTTACTACGGAACCCTAAAAACTGAGACCCCGATCATTTGGACATACATATGACATATGTATGCCGAAACTTTTTCTTGTCAACTGTAGTCCCTGCAAGATAAAAAGCCAATTCTGATTCTGACACATGTTATTGCCATACATTTTATAACCTACAAGTAACTTTTAGGTTATAAAATGTATGGAATTGACTTCTTATCTTGTGGGGACTTATCAGTTTGTAAAAATAAGGTATATAATGCGTAAATTGAATCTTTTATATGATTGAGTTATTTTACTTCTCTACATGTAAGTAAGTATAAGTATTTCGCCGTTGATCGATTTTATGCGAACAGTGATGTAATTTAACTACTACAATATGGTATCACTATTTATTACAACTATGTATTAAAATATGGACAAGGGGGAAGGAAAACCGAGTGGCATTATGAATACAATAGTTCATAAAACCCCGGTGCATGCCGCCACGCATGCGCACGCACCCAGTGCTGTAACTGTCAGCGTAAAGTATACCCTGCATATACCGGATGACTGTTTTTAGAAAATGTACGTGATCACAGTATTTAGCTGCGTACTTATTTACTTATGCAGGCATGTTATTATAAATAGTTTGTGAATGGATTAGATGTCTTTGTCGTATGCATAATTATGGATAAACTGTCACCAATGCCATTTTAATCGCGGCTATAAATAACGTGACAGTTTATGCAGCAAAGATTTATAAAAGGTCGTTTTTTTCGTTATGTAGTTTTTATTTATTATGTCTAGCCAGGGGACAAAGATGAGGCCGACGGTAAAGCGAGCTCACCCAGAAGATACCTTCCTGTTCACTCGTACCTTAAAAAGTATCCCCATACTTTTTTACACTAGGACGATGACAAAAATCCGTAACAGACTATAATAAGCCTATGGAGGCTTGAGACTCCAGAACAATCACAAAAACGCTGCCGACCCTTTTCTATTTGAGTAGGTAAGTACTGGTTGTATTGACACGAAGGCAAATTCAGATCGATCATTTTCAACACACTGTACTTATCTCTTCGAGAGTTCTGCATACCTTTCGAACCACTATTAAGATGAAATGTATTTGTGTGAAATAAAGCAAGCTGAATTGAATGGCAACCTTAGGAGTTATGGGCTTCAAGGTGCGAGTGAATCGGTTTTTAGGTTTTTAGGTAGCTCTACTAAGTATGTGCGTTCCATTCCATCCTAGACCACAATATCACTTAACACTATTAGGCCATTTCGTGGCTATGTTCTGTATTGTGGTGTTGATGTTTATTTGTACTGTTATTTGTGCCACGAATAAATGTTTTTTCTTTCTTTCTTAGGTGATTTGTGAACCAATCTTGAAAAAAAATGCATACCTAAAAAAAATTGTGAAGGGTGTCCCAAAAAGGACACAACATTTGCCGCCATTTTTGCATTTTAGTGCTTTTTTTTAAAAGGAATATTCTGTATTTTAACAATGAAAAATTTACAAATTAACCTAAAAAGTTTAATTTACCGTTAAAGCCGGATTCGTAGAAATATTTTAAGTTAACTAATGCTATATTATTTTCCGTCAGTTGCTAAATAAAACAAGTAGATAAATAGTTAATTTAAAATTTAGTAAAAACATAAATAGGTACTATGTTATTGCTGTTTAATGTATTCTTCGACGAAAGCTACCGGACCTGAGCATAAGTAACCTTAAACAAATGTTATGCTTGCACGTTCAATCACTCTTCAATATATAAGTAACTTTACTCACTTGCACTGTCTAAAAACCAGAGCAGGTAAATATTTACTTAACCGCAAGTACTGAACTAGTGTGAATGTGGTATTGGTTACATTTGTGTCGTAATGCCCATTCCTTTATTGACTTTTTTGCACAAGTTTCCAACGGTGTCAACCTTGTCTTGCGGTGTGGCGTAACGAGACATGAGATTTCAATTCTACATGTACCTATCCGCTTATCAGATATTTCTTGTCACTTGACTGTTGCTTATGTTGTTATAGATTTTTAACTCAATGTGTATAATAATCTGCAAGGTATAATATAAGATTTCGTTCCGTGACACAGAAAAATAAAAAGGTGCATAAATAAATTGTACCTTGTGCACAGATTTATTTCAGATCAGCCTTACAAAATGACATGAATAAAAAAACCAAGGGCGTGTCAGGTCACACACAATGAAGGGTTCCGTACCGACACCTACTAGTCCATATAAGATCATCCAATACATTGAATCAAAAAAGAATTCATAGGGAACTTACGGAACTTACGTCCTTTTGTTTGGGCAAGACAGTTTTTCACCGATAACTCAAAAACCGTTAGACGTATCTTGTTCAAAATAATTTTCGCTAAAAGTATTTTTAATGTACCTACACCACCAAATTTTTATTTGGGAAATTTTAAACTTCATACTTTGATACTTTGAGGACCCCTCCTCAAAGTATCACTTTTCACGACTTTGAGAGTAGTATTACATTATATTACTGACTTAAATGGATTTTTTTTTAGAATCCTCAACATCATTTTTATAGGCCATAAGGCACCACACGTCTACGTGGGCGTTGAAATTTTTTTTTCATCCCCCGGTTAATTATGGAGTCGAATTTTCTTTTTTTATAATTTCACACCACATTTATGTAGCGGTTATGTACACCATCCTACAAAATTTCATAATTGTAGTGCTTATAGTCCAGGAAATCGGTTGTGACATACGGACGGACATACATATGACGAATCTATAGGGGTTCCGTTTTCGCGATTTTGGTTACGGAACCCTAAAAAGTTTTCGTGCATTCACAAACATTTTCACTATGCACATTTTGAATCCACGTCATAAAGCAAAAACCGATGAGGTCGCAGTCGCAGAGGCGTTGACCCTAATCCATCATAACACTGGTCTCTTTAATTAGACAAAGTCGTATATCATTACGGATGCTATAGGTACTTGTGACTCTGTTACTCTAAAGTGGTGAGGCTGGCAGCGGCGTCAGAAGTAATTAGTTCTCACAATGCTTTTATAATGAAGGCATTAAAATGTTTTCATGCAAAGAGGTTTTGCCGGCCCGTGGACGGACGCGGCAGAAGCGACACTTTCACTATTTGTTACTGTCACGGAGAATAAACACCGGTGGCGGTAAACTGACCGATTCGTGCACTACAATCGGATTTGCGGCATATTTAAAAATACATTAGTCTATTTCAACTGTCATATTATATACATAGTTGAAAACGAATGCCAACGAAAACCATCCAATCAAAGAAGCGCAACATGCGTTAAACAAAAACAAAATAATCTTAAAAATCTATTAGAGATTATATTTGAATGCAATTTATGTAATGAATATGAAGAGCACTATAGGTAAGTCTGTAGTTCTATTAACGCATATAACAGCAGAATACATGTCAAGATTTAAATTGATATAATCAGTTTTGCACTCAGTTGCCCACTCACTTGACAAGCCTAATCCCAATAAGGTCTAGTTTCCCCTCGGGTTGGAAGGTCAGATGGCAGTCGCTTCCGTAAAAACTAGAGCCAAGCCAAATCTTGGGATTAGGTGTTAGGTAGCGGACCCCAGGCATCCTTCAGGATGCAACTGTGCCTACTGGGATAACGCTAGGAGGACGAGGAGGACTAATCAGTTTTATTTACCTATAATTTATAAAAATAGATAAAAGTACGGTATTAAAATTATGTCTACATACAATCTAATTCAGAGTCGTACACAATTGACAATATTTCATAATTTTCAAAAGTCTTAATTCGAAAACCATTTCAGTAAAAACGTGTGAAGTACAAAAAAACATTTTTTTAGATTTTTTTCTCCGTTAATTTTGGAAAAAAATCGCAAATTACTATAAACCGAAAGTTGACGTCATCTTCCTCGCTGTATTCAGGGAGACCTTAGTACAGAGTACAGACAATCGCTGCTCTGGAGTGAGTGGAGTGGCTCTGGATTCTTGTTGGGAAGATGACGTCATATTTTACTTACGCCCTTTTGGAATGACCTACTTTTCAACGTGTTTTTTTTGTATGAAATAATGAGTCAAATTGAAAAAGAAAAAATACGGGTGGCTTAAATTTTTACCTATTTTCTAACTAGTTCATAAAATAAAGTAGTTAAAATTATGAATTGCTAAACCAGAACAAGTAATAAGCACTGGACACGGATGCACAATTTTATGTCTCGGTCATTCTCCCGATTCCTTTCAGTTATGGCATCCTTCATAAAATTTGACGGAGTTTAGGTTGACCGCAGACATACTTAATTCAGAATGACCGATCTATAGTTTCAATTACGGTATATATATGATAAAAAAATACTTGTTTTGTTAAATTAGGTTAGGTAAGGTATTCACTATACCTAACCTAAATTAACAGTCTTTATTACTTCCGACGAACTCTATCGTTAATATAATGAATACTTATCCACTTCGGTTGACACTTAAACCTATTGTTTACTCAGTTCCTGTATGTTCAACAATAAGATCTTATTCACATTCTTAATTTAATCTAGATCATTTTTAATTACCGGTACACGGCAATTTGTTCCGAGGAATTCAGTTAAGAACGTATTGAAACAAACTAGGACCCCGCAGGCCATGTTCTCATAATAATGTAAGTATGCTAATGACATGTTCCCAGGCTCCGCGGTTGGTATTGTTTCATTGTTTGGATACAAATTTTCCGTATTTATCTTGGACTTAAACATTTTGGTGAATGTTGTAGTATATTGTCAGATCGAAGTGTGTTTGAAGATGAAGGTGGTACTTACAGTACATTCATCCTTAAAGAGTCATATCATGTAAACAAACTCTTCTTGAAGACATTAATCATTATCACCCTTTTCTCTAGGGTTACACTATAATTATCACAATATTGTATACTTAAAGAAGCTCAAAAAATACTGTAATCATAGAGAAAAGTGTTATAATGATTAACGTCTTCGAAAATAGTTTGATTGCATGACTGGACGCGTTAGGATGAATTATGAATTGAATGTAGGTGACCACCAGTGGCGGAGCGTCCATACAACTCGATTCCCACCGGATTGCCTTATTTTCAGCCAGTCCAGTTCTTTTACTACGGCTCATGAAGAATAAGAAAGGCAAATTATTTCCGGCTTCCCTAAGAATATTTTTAACACGCCGCCACTGGTGACCACTCTGAGTAGAAACCTAATGTTATCGTTGATTATGTTATTGTTTTTCATTTTATTGTTTTTAGTATTATTTCACATCTTAGATCAGCATTCGATTGATGATCGAATTTACCTGAATGTATGTGATAAGCAGCTAAGTGTAAAAATATTACAGATTTTTTTAATCATAGTCTCACGTTCGTGTGACTACGTCATCTACGCCTTTAAAACCTTATTGTTAATTTTACTATTAGCAGTGTCTTGCGTTATTGTAAAGGAAATAAGGCTAGAAAGTTCTTAATGTGTGAGAATGCATTCGACCTTTATAGGCGCAATTTAGTCCGGTAGTTGTCTTTATGGGCGCATATTCGAATACAGAAAGTGCTGCAGTATCATGCGTAATGATAATGATAACTATTTCCGCGCGGTGAGGTACAGATATGTAGGTATCATTAACTCTTTGTTGCTGGCCAAGGTAAAAGTACGGTAAATTTTATAGAAATGTATCTATGGTAACTTGTAATTGGTAACTTACTAACGAATGATATTATCAGCAATTTCTTTACCTCGAGCCAAACTCTTTTTGCTACTGGCAATCAATTTAAATATTGTACTTTGGCGAAAGTATCGAAGTAATTGCATAAGATTTAAAGGTTCAATTCGTTCTGATTTAAATGGATTACCCGACGCTTTTACCGATATTTCTTTCATGGAATATGATCTTGGTTTTCATAAGTCTGGTTTAACCTTAAAGGCTGACAATTGATTTAAGCTCGTTGGCACAACATGGTTGTCACGACGAAGCCTAAGATCTGCACAATACAATCCTTTCATAGCATTAGAGAGTGCTTGCTAATGCTTCCCCACGGTCGTTGGACGGATTATCTGTGACAGATGGCATATAAATACTAGCGCGAAACCACACAGGAATTCAAGCCTGTAAAGTGCGGCCTAAAGTTTTTCAACGGATTTTTTTAATTCTTTGGGGTTAACTACAAAAAGTGCCCCTGTATACACATTTCCTGCTGATTCGTTTTCCATACTGTTCCACTTGGTTGAACATTCCGGATTTACTTGCTATGTTATTCAATATCTGTCCACTGGCTGTTCACTGTAGCGTCCACTTCCGAACATCATTTTTATTCTAATTATATAATAATGGTATGATTTCCGTAATGTTTGTATGTTTATCAGTCTTTTTTACAAATGTAAATCGTCGGCCATTGTCAAATGTCCTACTCTAACACGCGTGAGTTTGCAATTAACCATCCCGTTCTCTAATCTTTTTTCTCAGGTTTGAGTTCTTGTCATTTTACAACTATTAAACCAAAAATCATTGTTAAAGATGGGAGGGTTTTAAAGATCCAACCAAAAACATCAAAAAAGGGTTACGTTTGAAAAATAAAAGTATCGAGAAAATTTATGCAAATCGTGTTTTCACTTTTAACAGACTGGAGGAAAATAGTTCAAGATTAATATACTGAAAGGACAGATATTAAATCACTATAGCTGTTGAGATCTATGTATTCTATGTCGATAAACATTGGCAAAAGTGCATATGTGGGCTCTTAAGTATGCATACATTTTGCAAGATATTTGCACCCGTCATTATAACACCGGCCAAGTGCGAGTCAGACTTCGACTTCTTAAGTTAGTTTGTTTTCGCGCCCCCTTTAACTGTATCGGAGCCCCCTTAAAACATTTAAAAATAAGTTATGACTATTTGTATGGCTTTGGGCCACCAAGATGCTTTTACTGTGACAATTTTAAGACTGTAGCTCCACCCGTTTGGCTGTAAAACTGTGTGACATACGACGGACGGACGGACGGACGGACGGACGGACGGACGGCCGGATGCGTGAGTGACAGCAATGGGATTCCGTTGACCCTTCGGGTACGGATACCTAAAAATGACAAGAAATCTCAACATGAGATGCTCACCACGTTTGTACGTACAAAAAGACCGGTGTTTACTTTGCTTCAGAAGAGAGCGTTTAAAATCACATTGTCTCCACACCCCTTGTTAGTGACAAAAAGATTTCTTTTGCGCTTAATAACCTCGGCGTGACTGCGGCGTAAACAGCCAGAACACAGAGCGTGGTGCCTTTAGAATAACCGTGAAGCTAAATTATTGTTACCGCCATCACCATGGCGAGAAAGCAATACTTTCTATTCACAATCAAGGGTAAATAATGGCTTTCAATTATCAATAACAATCGTGCAATAGCGAGATGGATCAACTTGCATTTCCGGATGATCGACAGATAGGTGACAAGCTTTTTAGGGTTCCGTACCCGAAGGGTCAAAACGGAACCCTATTGATGTCACTCACGCCGTCCGTCCATCGTCTGTCACAAACGTTTACAGCCAAACGGTTTAAAGTCTTAATATTTTCACAGTAAATGCAGCTTGGTGGCCCAAAGCCATAAAAACAGTCAAAACTTATTTTTAACCGTTTTAAGGGGTCCATACAGGTAAAGAAGGCGCCAAACCAACTTAATTTTTCAGTTGGTTCGGAACCCTAAATGTGCGCAGTCTGACTCGCACTTGGCCGATTATTTATTTTTGTAACGCTATTCCCGCCTAACGATATTCCAATAAATTGCGTAACTTTAGAACAAAGAAGCCGTCGAAAAGTTATCTAATCATTTTAGTTAAGATCGATTAAACAAAGCGTGGAGTTGTAAGTACTTCTGACGTAAATAATAGTTAAGTACGGTCAACCAATTTGATTTCTGGGCCACTTCGTGCCATATCACACTGACATTAATATGAGATCTCTACCGGCTTTCATATTGATTTTCACTGTGGCAAGGTACGAAGTGGCTCAGAAATCAAATTGGTTGACTGTATATTAAATTTATACAAATTAGCTACTGCCAATGTTAAGCAATGCAATAATTTCATTTTAAAATATTTGTATGACCTAAAATGACCTAAAATTTTTGATTTTAAGAAAGGCAAAATAGTTTTAAAACTGTAGCTGTGAAATTGAAAATTTTGCACATATCACAAAGTTCAATTCATTCACTTGATTCAAAATTGAAACCTAAACTCATGTCAGGTTTCGTAAAATAAGTACATGTTTAAGTAATACCTACATATTTACACGGAGGAAGAATAATTTTACTATCAGTAAATTGTCTAACATTAGAGTTAGTAAGTATTAGTACGTTTGTCATTACATAATCTTTACTATTTATAGTGTATACCTACGTGTAAAAAAGAGTATGGCCATAGTCAAAATTTAGGTACATTATCTGTTTGGAAAACTTTTTTCCATCTATCGGGTTTCTTTGACCCAATAATAATTAACTTCCGAATCAATAATAATAGGATATCCTTACATGCTGAAGATGATTCTTCTGACTTCTGTAGTTGAGTTACTATATTTAATAGAGATGCAATGGATATCCGGCCACTATTCGGTATCCGCCCTGGCCTATTCGGCCGAATACCGGATAGTCGCGCAGTATCCGGCCGGATACCGGATAGTATGTTATCACATGGACAGGACAGGAGTGAAAAAAAGGGGTAATAAATAAATAACTAACTAGTAATCAGTTATTATACAATTTTGTTTAATCTTCCACATTACTTAACAGTCGTAAAAACTACAAAATTGTATGAAAACGGAAATTCAAATTAAATAGCACACATTTGTATACTTAATGAGTTAAATTAGCTTTTTGTTTGTTAGGGCAAGAGCGTAGAAAACTTTTGGCCGAATATCCGGCGGCCGGATAACGGATATCCGACTGACAGCACCGTCGGATATTCGGTGTCCAGTATCCGGCCAAACGATTATCCGTTGCATCTCTAATATTTAAGCATAATTATAAGTAATTATAATAATTTGCAGAAAACTAACAAATAAAGAAAGAAAGAAAGAAAAACATTTATTCGTGGCACAAATACAGTACAAATAAACATAAAACCACAATACAGAACATAGCCACGAAATGGCCCCAAATCAGCATAGTGCTAGCCATTGGCTAGAGCTGTGGTCTTCCTTTGGGACTACGTGAAGCCACGAAGGACAAAAAACAAACAATAGAACACTCATTATCATCCTAGCGTTCTCCCAGTACTGTTGCATCGTGGAAGATGCCCCACCCGCTACCTAATGACTGCCATATGAGTCATATGACTTTCCAACCCAAGCGGGAACTAGACCTTTTAGCGGGTTTGTCAAGTGAGTCGGCAACTTGACTATTAGAAGTTCTCAATCCAAAATTTGGCTTAGCGAATATTGTCATAGAAAGCAGCCGGGATCAAAAAGCACGGGAGCGCTCAGTTAAGTCTCAAAAATCAAGTCAAATCGGTCACCCATCCAAGAGACAACCACGGCCGACGTTGCTTATCCTCGAATAATTTAATTATATCGCATAACGATTTTGTCTCCTCGATGAATGTAATGATCGCAACTATTATTATATTAAACAACTTAGCCATAACTATAAGGCCATAATATAAACCTTTTGGAAAATATAAAAAAACAACGGGTTGCACTCCGGGAGTGCCGGCAGAAGTGAAAACACACACGCACATTCGCGCAAGCGCCCTGCGCCGCCTAAACGAAACAGCAGGCGCAGGCATACATTTTCGCCGCGCGGTAGAAAGAGAGGAGGATAAAATCATTTGTTTGTTAGTACTTATTTGTATTAAAACAGGTCATGCGATATTAGGAAGGGTCAACTTGCTGGTCGTAGAGCGTCCTAGGCAGTCCGTCCACTATATTGAGACCTCCTTACGAATCTGTCGCGAGTTTATACATTTTTCCCCCATCACAAAAAGTGCTCAGCCCCGTTAAAGAAGTTTTCACTTCAATAATTTAATTGGTTGAGCATTATCGATTGATCGATCGACCTTTTACATACAAGTTTAAGCAAACAATGGCCCAATGATGCATAGATCCGTGTGTAGGCGCAGCCGACGCATCGAATTAGGTGCATTATGTATGAGTCACAATTACTCGAATTCCGATAGGTATGTACGTAGGACTTCACACGTAATACTGAATTGTTTGACATGACGTGACACAATGCCAAACAATTGACTATCAATAAGTTGCGTTTACACAACAAACTTATATGTTTTTCTTACTAATTTGTGCCCAAAATTGCTCGGCGTCTCGCGTCTGTGCAATATCACCAAAAAAGTTAAAAGTAGATTGGTGTACTGGTTTACTAATTATTTCCGTTCATAATCTACCGTTTTGGAGTTCTACATTATGGTCCATAATTAAATAAAAAAAAAAAACAAATATTTATTGGTTTTATCACATACTTGAAAAAGTGTAGGTCATGTTACCTACGTGATATTGCTACAAAAGGACCATAAAGTTAAATATGCAGTTACGGTAATTTAGGTTTATCTCACAAAAATGGCGAAGTAAAAGCGAACTTGTTTTACAGATTTGTGTCATAAATTATATAATGAATCAATGATTATATTTTAAGTCTTAAGTCTACTTGTTGGCTCTGGCCAACACGTGATTTTTATCTGCGAAACATAACTATGTAAACAATAACAAAAATATATCTGTTATGTACCTACTAATAAATATTCGACACATCTGAATGTATTTCATTCAATCAAGTTAATACGTAGGTACATAGAATGTCCCGAGGATAATTAGCAGCCCTATCAGCAGGCCATGTACTCGTATTATAATGATCTATGATGTAGCAGGATGATTCATGCTAGACCGTTCCGTGTCCGGGCCGGTCCGTTTTCTAGTACAAGAAATCGGTGGCCGTCGCGCGTCCGTCGATTTTTTGTGTTACAAAACCGGCCGGCCCGAACACGGAACGGTCTAGCGTGAATCATCCTTTTTAATACATGGCCTGCTGATAGGGCTGCTAATTACCTATCAGAATATTTAATTTTAGGTTTAAACGGATTTTCTCAATTTAAGGAACATCCTTTGTAGTACATGTTCAGACACTGAAAAGGTTTCCTAATTACGCCTGAAACGTGCATGTGGGAGCGTCGCGTCGGCAATGTCACGAGCGAGGCTAATCCTTGGCCATCACCTTCGGAAACACGTGGACACGTGACCGAAGTCGCTCGCATTTAGTCATTCAACCTTTATTTAGTCAGTTATAGTTCAATCGATGAAAATATCGATCTTTATTGCACCTACTTTCCTTAGCTGGGAACAGACCCCTCCCATAGTCGAGTAGGGGCATATATAACGGATTACAATAGGTCTTATGTACATGTCTGCTTTGGAGTTGAAGGCGTCTATAGGCTGTGGTATCCACTTACCGTCAGGTGAACCATACGCTTGTGTGGCACCATCGTTTTATAAATAAAATAGGTACTTCACATACACCATTTGCAAAATTATGCAGGTTTACCCACAATATTTTGCTTAGCTAAAAATAGTGTTTTCATTCCTCATACTCTGAAAGTGGGTCATATTTGACCTAAGGAGCGGGTTGAAAGTGGGCCATTGCGCCCCACGGGCTAACATGTATACATATTTTTGATTCCAAAACATTTAAAATTAACCAATCCAAATGCTTCACCACATTGAATCCACCAATCACAAAACACGTCGACAGCCAAATCAGCCAATGCCAACCAGGATTTCCAATTTTATATTAATTTTAAATTTTGAGTAAAAAAAAAAGAAAAAAGAAAAAAAAAATTGGCTAAAAATCATCATTATACTCGATTTCGACAAATTCGGGGATGAGGATTTCAAATTTTATGTTAATTTTGAATTTTAAATAAAAAAAAATTTTTTGCTAAAAATCGTCATTATACTCGATTTCGACTAATTCGGGGATGAGGATTTCAAATTTTATGTTAATTTTGAATTTTAAATTAAAAAAAAAAATTTTTGCTAAAAATCGTCATTATACTCGATTTCGACTAATTCAGGGGTAAGGATTTCAAATTTGATGTTTATTTTGAATTTTAAGTAAAAAAAAGTTTTTTTTTGTGAAAAATAGTCATTATACTCGATTTCGACTAATTCAGGGGTAAGGATTTCAAATTTGATGTTTTTTTTTTAATTTTAAGTAAATAAAAGTTTTTTTGTGAAAAATCGTCATTATACTTGATTTTGACTAATTCAGGGATAACGATTTCAAATTTGACATTTATTTTGAATTTTAGGGCAAAAAAAAATTTTTTTGTGAAAAATCGTCATTATACTCGTTTGCGGCTAATTCAGGGGTAAGGATTTCAAATCTTATGTTTATTTTGAATTTAAAGGAAAAAAAATATTTTTGTGAAAAATCATCATTATACTCGATTTCGACTAATTCAGGGGTAAGGATTTCAAATTTGATGTTTATTTTGAATTTTACGTAAAAAAAAGATTTTTTTTGTGAAAAATCGTCATTATACTCGATTTCGACTAATTCAGGGAGAAGGATTTCAAATTTGACATTTATTTTGAATTTTATGGAAAAAAAAAATTTTTGTGAAAAATCCTCATTATTTTATATTATATTAATTTTGATTTAAACTTAAAAAAAAATTTTTTTTCGAAAAATCGTCATTATACTCGATTTTGACTAACTCTATAAGGATTTCAAATTTTACATTAATTTTGAATTTAAGGTAAAAAAATTTTTTTTGCGAAAAAACATTATTGACTTCGACTAATTAGGGATAAGGATTTCAAATTATATTAATTTTGAATTTTAAGTAAAAACAATTTTTTTTAGTTTCCTCGTATTCGGAATGAAAAGCAGAGTGTTTAACTCGGGTGAAACCACCCATTTCAGCCTCGAACTATTGGCGCTCTCACTACGTTCGAGCGCCAAAATATCTCGTCTGAAATGGGTCGCTTTCAACCCTTGGTTAACAATCTACTATTAAAGTATTTTATAATAAAATGAAAATTTTGCGACCTTCAGGAAATCCTGACATGGTGATTGAGTACGAATAAGTCAGGATTTTTCGTAGATCGTAAAATTTTCATTCTATTGTAATTAACACTTTTTAGCGAAGCAAAAGTTTGAGGCATATATGTGGAGCACTGTAATTTTGCTTTTATTGAACTGTCGAGTATACTATGCATTTAATTTTAAGTAGACATGGGAAATGCGATACGTTCGGATGCTGAACCAACCTGTCCACTGTCTGACCATTAAAAATATCACCAGGTCTATCAATTTTCTCCTGGGACTTCTTCATCATCCTTCTGGCGTTATCCCAGTAGAGTTGCAAGCTGAAGGATGCTCGGCCCCCGGAGTCCGCAATCTAATCGCAAGACTTGGCGTAGGCACTAGTTTTTACAGAGGCGACTGCCATGACCTTCAAACTCAAGGGGGGATTAGGCTTGTCAAGTGAGTGAGCAACTTGACTGTTAGAAGTTCTCAAGCCGCCCGAAGGCCTCTAACTTGGCTTAACGACTGCTATCATACACAGCAGCTGGGATCAACGGCTTCATGTGCCTTTCAAAGCACGAGAGCGCTTAGTTAATATTAAACCTTACAAACCAAAAAATATATAGACTAAAAATTAAAAGAAGAAGAAAAACATTTATATATGACGAAACAAACAAAAAAAAACTTACAAAAAGGTCTCACCTCAGCATAATGCCGACTCAGGGAGCCGGCGCTGATCTTCCGGCGAAACCTATGTGGTTTAGTGACGGTGACGGAAAATTAAAGGTACCTAAATAGATAATTTACAGTTGAATTGAAAGCTCATTTGATTAAACCTGCTATATGCATTTTAACGTATAATTGTATTAACAGGTCTGTAAAACCAGAAATGTTACCGCGAACCACAAACGAAGTTTTCCCCCACTGTCGCACTTATGTGCAAACTTGCAAGTGCGACAGAGAGGGAAAATTTCGAATGCCGTTCGCGGTAGCAGCCCAGTTATAACATGTTAATAATGGAGAACGTAGGTAAATATAGTTGATTACCGTTTCAAAACGAGTTATGTGATAACTGATCGATGTGGTTTTGATTTCTTTTACGATAAGACTTGCTCGTAATTTGTGCCAATAACGACTATGGTTAGCCCAATAAGTGGTATAGAGGAATTAACGAGTACCGTAGAATGGGGTGAGTTGGCACAAAACCGAAGTTCAAACCCGAATAAAAGTTTATTTTTGTATGTGGCGCATTGATTTCTTTACAAAACAAGTGTTCCGGTTGTTTGTATTTTAGTTGTTTTATGATTTTGTGTTCATAACTTTAATGATAAATACAAAAAGTTGGAAATCCCACCTCACCCCGTAGTTTAGTTAGGTTGGGGTGAGGTGGGATTTCATACTAAGGTGAGTTTGGGAAATTGTAGGATCGACACTTTGTGATTATGCATATTATAATAGCATGATTTGTAATAGGAATTTATATGTTACTGTTACATAGCAGTATCCTATAAAAACCAGCTCACCCCTCTGTCATCCCTACTCTCCCCATTCGGCATTCACGACCCAACCGTCCTCGCAATCCCTACTTACCCCACCACCCCAGATTTTACAACACCTTTCGTTGCCTAAATATGAAACAAACAGACGTCATAAAACTAACCATTTGCGACACGTGTGTCCTGCGTAGTTTTTTTACAACCCTATAACTTGAGGATAGTAGTACTTTTTATCTCACGAGCGCCAGTACGCCATAGTTGTAGTTGTGACAACATACAAACACATACTTAGACAACGTGAACTCATAGCTCTTACGCTGACGCACACATTGAATGTGCATGTATAGTTTAACACACAACCATGGCTCACCCGCGCTCGTGAGATAACAGTACTCGAGTAAGGGTTGTGTTAAAGTACTTTTCATCATCTTAAATGGAAAAAACTACACTTATATACGAACTGTGCAATTTAAATAAAAGCTTGTAAAAAATAAGACCAGCAGTTTTAAAATTTCAGTTGAAAATTAATTATTCAATGAAAATATATAATTTCTTTTGTATTATCTATTTCATTTTCATTATTTTCAGCCTGTAATCGCGCACTGCTGAGCATTATCTATGTAATGGAATTATTTTCGCCCACTTTAAATGACGGCGATTACTTGATATTTGGTATGGTACGTGATATTTGGTACGCATAGGCATAAAGTATTTGGATCTAATGTCAATTTTACAAAATTTCCTCTCGAGATCTGTCAAAAAACTATGATGTTTTGAAAGATGTCGAGTGAAAATTCGAGCGTTCGACATCAAAAATCGGTTCACTGTACCTACCGCGAGTTAATTTTATTTTGTTACTTAAATGAAACGATATACATCTGATGATATGTTTGCATATTACGACGTAATGGTAACGTTGTCGTAATAAAAAGCATACACTGGAATGCAATCGACATAACGGAAAATTGCACATACATACCTATGTGCATATTACCTACTAGTACATAAATTAGATAATCATTTTGTAATGCGGTCATTCATTTGCAAATACGTGACTACTATACTTGCTAGGAGTTCTCGGTGAATTGACTGTAAAGAAATATGAATTAGGTATAGTCGGCCTTATCTGTAGCTGGACACTTTGGGACATTCACACTTTCACCTTTTGGAAATTTAGTATTACTTGTCTATTACTTATTCTGTAGCTCTAGTATAAGTTTTTTCGAAACATTAACTAATTCGAACGCGTTTGCGTTTTGTCTCAAAATGTATGAAAGTGGTATGAAAACGTGAACAGCGCCTCTGGTGGTGACTAGTGGAAACTAAAACAGCGAGTATAACATTTGTTGCTAACCGATGAACGCGCGTGTTTCAAACTCGGTGAGAGCGTTTTCATACATTTTGAGACAAAACGCAAACGCGTTCGAATTAGGTAATGTTTCGAAAAAACTTATACTAGAGCTACTGTGGTATTACAGTTTGAACGTGATATTGTGAGGCCGACGTTATACGGTCTATCACCGGGATAGATGTTGCTGCAGTGATTACTATTGTATTGCTTCTGACACATACAGTATAGTATTTGAAATGAAATTATATACCTTTTACGGTTCACGAGCTAGAGACGGATAGCGAATGCTTAGTAAATAGGGTTTTTGTCACCCTTTGGGTACGGAATCCTAAATAGCTAGAGATATTAACGACTAACCTGTTAGGAGGTTTTACACCAAGTATCTGTATATTTCAATGTTAAATGGCTATTGTGACATGACACGACAAGTACCTAAATAATTACAATAAAATATTTACTTTCTGCACAAGAACCATGTCAGAAATTTGCATACAAACCACAAGTCATTATTAATGCACGAAAGTTATTTTAAAAACCTTCCGAGTTCGGAACACTTAAAACACAATGAGTAACGTTGCCATTGTAATGTTAATACATGGTTAATACCACACTACCGCGTAAATCTACGCATATTCTGCATCAATGACATTTCATACTCATGCCGAGAGCAACCTGGTTATTGTTTTGCTTTGGTGGTATTCAGTGCATGTATGCCAGTCAACCATTTAGTGTTGCAAAACCTAACATGGTAAAAATGCTAATAACTCCCGAGCAGTAGAGGATGCTCTATAAATAATTCCATTCAATGCTTGTCGATAATCAATATTAAGATAAAATATTTAGTAAGATAGGTATCAAACCATCTACATACAATATAAACAATGGGTACTCAGGGAAAAAATATACATTAGGAAGGCAATACATTATCAAATATTTTTGGAGTTATAGATATAATTGTTAATCAGAGGGCAGAATTGAAGGCATAAGAGGAAGAGGAAGACCTAGACTGACTTACTTTAATCAAGTGAAAGAGGAAGTTGCTGCCAGGTCTTATGAGGAAGTCAAGAAACTGGCAATAAATAGAGAAGAGTCGCGGTTACTCCACAGACAAGAGCGAAGCTTTGATGATGATGAGATATAATCGTCTGTGTCTAAAATATGTGGTCAGTAAGCTACACTAGTACACGTTTATGTTATGTATTAAAATTAGCAGAAAATATTCAGTAAACCCATACGTAATATAAACCACACGTGAATTGCGGTCAAGTAACTGTCAAAACTGATCGACCTGCCGCACCAATTCATTATGTTATCTGTATCATTCAATTTGTGAGTCTCTGTGTTGTGTAAGTTATCAATGGAAGTAATAAGGTACTTATATCACATATTTATTGGTTGATTGTGATCCAAATTAACCATTGAACCAAAATGGTGGCACAATGGGTTATAGGTCATTTCCAAGAATTAGAAATCATGACGAAGTAGAATGCTTGTAACGCTAGCGACCTAGAAATGCGGACCATTGCTAATTATTGACCATCGATTTGATATTATGATGGAGTTATTTGCGACGGTGGAAGTGCAACTTGTTGGCTATCCTAAAACCATGATTTCAAAAGGCTAACCTAATAACCTAAGATCACACGGCAGGAGTTAGCGTGGGTAGAGTTTGTAAAACATTAAATGTAAATAACAAATATAGAGCAGGAACAGAATTGGAAAAGGCGTCTCTAAAAAATGCAAGCGGCAAGTCATGTAACAGTTGGGGTGACAACGTTATCAGAGGGTTTGGACCCTGCAGAATACGGATCAGCCTGTCGCCATCTCGAAATTTGAGCCGGAAGTACGGTATACCGGAAAAGGTGCAGCCCAAACGAAATTTTTCGTAGTACACTTAGTAAATCTTTGCTCTGGTACTTTAAAAGAGGTCCGATTGATATGGTTTTTTGGTATGTTGTAAAGGACAATATTGGCCATGGTAACCTACAATTTTCGGCCCTCTAGCGCCATAAGTTTGGCCGCCATCTTGGAAATAGTGACACTTTTTTCAGTTTTTTGCTTATACTGTTATCAAAGTTCATTCGAGTGCTAAACATAGTTCTGCAATATTGTAGAATACAATATTTGCTAAAACTTTTAGGTACAAAGATTTTTTCCATGACCCCTAGGGACGAAGATATGACAACAGATATCATTAAAAATTGACACTTTTTTCTAGTTTTCCTCTCATGTTTACATTTTAAGTGCATTTTAGCGCTAACTATAGTTCGGAAATATTGTAGATTACAACATTTTCCACAACTTTTGTATTGAAATATTTTTTCCACCATCATCAACAAATTGCGATGCGACATAAGTACTTACTTGTACAAAATCAAAGCAACGGGATTTCCAACGCATGAAAGCTTTAGATAGAAACTAGCGCAGTTTAATATTATAAGTAATTACTGCATATTTGTTTGTTAGACATCGTCATTGTCACCACATCCCCAACAACTACTTGGTTTATTATTTATAAATGAAACATAGGTTAATTATTTTCATTCTAGGTAAATTATATTATGACCAGGCGGCTTAGACACTACACAATTTAAATCCACATCACTCAAACTGGCGAAGAAACTGCGATATTCTTTCTTCTGCTTCCGCTGCAAGAGAGCACTCTAGATCTGTTTCTTGGTATAACGCTGATATTTTATAAACTTCTGTTCAAAGCACCATAATAATTGTGCCTGTTTGTACAGATTCTGGGATATGTTTTGTTTATGCAGATTCTGCGATATATTTAGGTAATCATTGTTTGACGTGAAAGCGCCGTATATATATACACATAAAATATAACATTAGATTCGTTAAATTAGTATATATCATTTACTATTTAGTTCAAAAAAAAAAAAAAAAAAGTTAAATTATTGAAATATAAAAATACAATTTGTTTACAAATTTTAATTTGAAATATGATGAGTGACATAAATGTCATAACGTTCCGTTCTGGGTGGCCAATTTATAAAAAGTAAATTACTTTGAACTGAAATACATCGGTAACCTTTTTACGTTTAAAATGCCTTTTCGTAAAGGAAATCATTATAATTTAGTTGCATTAGTAAACATTGGGGACCAAAGATTGCATTTTTATGTTATAACGAATGGCTAATACTAAAAATTCCATGTTAAAAGAATCTTCAATAGCCACACGTCAACATTTATTTACCCTACATCAATTAATGCAATCTTTGTGTGTGGTATACATTTTGTATTTGTATACGAGCAAGCTGTCAAAAAGCGTGTTTTTATGAGATGTCAAACTGAGAAAAGCAGCATACGTCTGCTCCCATTGAGGGCCGGAGCCCATCTGCCGGCAAGAAAGCTACGGTGGCCGGTCAAATTTTCGGAATTTCCTTTGCATTGTTAAAAAAATCTCCACATTTTGCAAATGTTAAACACATACGACCTAGATAACATGTAGTTTTGTTACTATTCAAAAATTGAAGACCTTTCATAAAGTATTAACGTTGTAGTTTGCGTTTATTTCCTTTAGTAGAGCTAACTTTGGATTGAATTTTTATGAAGAAAATTATAAGTAATTGTGTTTCTGAAACACATGACGTGTAGAGCGTATCCTTAAATATCATATATAGGAATTACAGAATTCAAGCTTTAGTAATAATAATACAGCAAGTGATCCAACCATCGCAATTATTCAGAAATTTGCTCGGTGCAGTCTTAAGAATTTCAATAACCAGTTATTTTATTTAATGAAAATATCCGGTTATAACCGGTTTTTCGGTCACGGTTATAACCGGTTTGCATTCCCCAGCTGGTAGTGCGAAGCGGGATGATTCGCGTGCACGTAGGACAGGGCCACCGCTTCGCGCCGCATCGCATTCGTGTCGCGTGTCACTTCGTTTCGCGTTCGCGTCTAGTTCGCCCACCTAGGGCAACGCGTTAAAGTGCATGTGACTAGTGTGACCGTACCTTTACCTGGCTGCTCGTGAGCACCAAACTGGTTCGACGCGTCGTGATTGACGCTGAATCCGAGCAAAATCCAAAGATCATTAGGCATGTGAAACCGTCACGTATAACTATAGTAAACATTAGCCTTAATTTTGTCCAACTACCCGCTTTTGGCCTTTTTGTTGATTCAGTGATGCGATTAAGAGATCATCTCACGATTTCGCAGCATCAAGCGCACCTTGCCGTTTGAAGTCAGTCGAAACTTTCGAAATGATGATGAAGATGCAGCAACTGTAGGTAAAATTTATGTCCCTATTATGTTAAACTTCCTGGTGTTTAGTAATGTACTTTATATTTTAGAAATTTTGTGTGTATATTTCAATCGGGCATAGATGGTTCGAAAACACAATTGGACCCGGTAGAAGGCGCTGTTTTTCTGGGCAGGATGACGTCTGCCGGGTCCGCAATAGGTTGTGCCATCCACGAAGGCGCGGCATTCCACAGCCCAATCCATACAATTGCGCATAGACAGGGACTGGAAACTTTCTTAGAGGCCGCCCGTCGAGAAAAAATGAATAGAAGGTGGCGACATCTCTGGTCCGTTGGATGCTTTTTTGGCACGTCTTTTGACAAGCGCCACAGACTACTTAGAAGATACCAAAGATACTAAGGCGCGTCCTGACGTACCAGCGCATCAGACTGGCAGGATAGTGTTGCCCATGCCGCTGGAGCGTTAGGATGCGGTTTTAATAGTAATTACGTGAATTACTTTTAGGATTTAAAAGTAAATTATACATATTCGTCCTTAGGATTTAATTTAAAGAGTCTTACGTAATTGAAATGACTAAAATCTTGAAATTCGGTCTTTTTGTTTTGTCAATGGTTCAAAACCATAGACATTTCTATACTATTCATTAGTCTAGAAAAAAGAACAACTCTATGGTGGTTTCAATGTCAGTGAGTCGTATACAAACAAGTTTTCATAAAAAATAAAATAAAATCATAGTTTAATCGAGGTTTCATCGTTGTGATAATTGTGTGTGAACATTTCAAAACCCGAAATATTTCAAAGAGGGCTGTGCGTTGAAAAATAATCTTCGATAGGCAAGTTTATTTGGTGTATGTTGTGCCTTGATTACGAAATCGTAAAATAGGTATTCGTTGTAACTAATATCAGTGTTCATGTGTTAAGTTAGTGTATATGAATTGTGACTTGTTTACTTTTGTTAATTGTGTAGTTTAAATAAATACTTCTAGCAATATTGCGTATTTTACTTGAGATGTGTTACCCTAGTAAGTGTTTTGGTGTTTAGTTACTTAAAAACCTACAATGTGGCTAGCAAAGTATGGAAGAAAGCGTAATTAAAATGTATATTAACACGTTTTCGTCCTTACTTTGCTAATCACATTGTAGGTTTCAAAGTAAACACAGAACAAAAAGGTTATGTTATGTACGCATGTGGGTGCGTGGATGTATGAATGTGTGTGTATGTATGTAGGTGTATGCACGCATTTGCATGTGTGCGTGAGTTGTGTATGTGTGTATCGATGAGTTTGCATCCACCTTTCGCTAGGGGCTTGGGGGGGTCAGTTTTTTCTCAGTGTTGCCACTCTTTACATAAATATACTTATTATACTCTTTGCGCATAGATTAGTATGAGATTCGCTATGGAGAGGCGCGTAGTCGTGGATGGCACTATCTATGGTTATTATAGTTCTTCATAGATACTTCAAAATCAGTGGCGGAAAGTTTTTTCTATGGCTTTGAATTAAAGAAGTACATATGTATTTAATTTGAATAATACTGTAAAGTGTATATGTTAGTTACAATTTTATAATATACCTACAAGTTGAACGAAACTCAAATAATAACAGGTTGTATAAGAATTATTATTTGTATTATAATTTGTATAGAAAATTGCGCTGGCAATCGCGCCAGTGCACCACGCTGAGATGGAACCATTTCGTGCAATACCATGTTTTACTGTTTAATATTTATTTTATTTAATTTTTGTTGTGTTGTATTGTCACGAATAATTAATGATAAAACGAACTTACCTGTACCTACGTGAAGTTCTATCATACCCTAATGGTATAAATAATTCTGATTCTGATACAATGAATTGAGTATAAATGTCGTCGTAGATTTACAATCGTAGAATTAAGAACCCTAATTTTCCCTATTTTTCTCTACACTGCTGAGACCTGGACAGTGGACACTGAGAGAAACCGAGGAGCAGAAAGTGAATGCACTGGAGATGTGGTGCTGGAGACGAATGATCGGCATATCAGGATCCAGTTTCGCACCAACGTATCCATTTTAGAGGAGCTCGGAATTCAGCAGCGTCTTCTCTCTACTGTGAAGTCTCGGATCCTCGGTTTTTTTGGCCACGTATCTCGACGTGACGGAACGTCCATAGAACGTCTTGTAGTGCAAGGAAGAGTGGAAGGCACCAGACCTAGGGGAAGGTCTCCAATGCGATGGTCTGACCAGACTAAAGCCAGCACTTCAAGTACATCACTAAACGAATGCTCTCGGAAAGCGGCTTTACGGGAGGAGTGGCGGCGTGTCGTGAAACGGGTCACTCAATAATGGCCACGACCACTCTATAAAGAGTGTACCGACGAAGGTGATGAAGATTTACAATAACAATCAAATCGATCCAACGGTGACAGTCGCGATAAAAGCGAGTGCAAATAACTCATCTAGAAATAAATATTAACAGCATTGGGCACAGTGAAACTGTAATAGCGGGGTCGATATTCATGCAATTGTAAGCGCATCGGCCATTGTCCGCCGCTCTGATTGACATTGCCGTGAAGTATCGACGCCGGGCCACTTTCTGACCGCCAGAGAAAATTCATCGTTTTATTTGTAAAAAAAAACATAGGTAAGCGCTTACGCTTACGCAGCAAGCCGAGCTCTTCGTGGTTTAGTTTTTTATTAATTATTTGGCGTTTTGTTTTCGTGTAGAATTTAAATCATGTAGAGGCTAGCTCAATTTGTTGTTAATGAGCAATGACGCGTAGTTGCAGTATCAAAGAGGCTATATTTACTATGTTTTGTTTATGACCTTAAGGTATCAATGGAAATTGTACGAAAGTTTTGAATTTGCAAAATAAATGTTCGACTATTACTCGTTAACTAGTAATGTCTACTTAGCAGTGATAGTTTTCTTTTTAAATTCATTATATATACTACTACCATGATTTTTTTCACATTCCTATTAGCCACCGTTTAGCTGGACCATAACAACACTTATCACTTTAAAGCTTAATATCACGCCAACAGGTGCAACTTGGATCAAAAATGGTTTTAGAAACCTTAAATTGTTTTAAAGAGCTCAACGACACCCCATACGCTGGGGTGAAGGTAAAAAATAATTAAAAACAAATTGCACCGCCAAAAAAAAACATGGTTAAAAAATATGTTCTAGAATAGTTATAAAACATCTGTGTGTAAAAAGAGCAGAAGTTGTCAAACATATTAAATACATGAGAGAAATTAACTACTCTGGGCTGGGCCTAACTATAGGTATAGCTAGATGTAATTGGGTCGTATGAGCATAACACAAAGAATTTGCAGGGGACGCACAAACGAAACGGTTTAGATGTTTTGATTGACGAAGCAATACCTCTACCTTAAAAGCTAAAAGGTAGACGAAAATGTAGTCATTAAGCCAACATGTACCACACAGGTACTTAGGTACATACGCAGGCGCATCAAACTGAGCAAATGTCGTCATCATGTCGTCATTTGGCTATTAGATGCGGAAGAGTGTCGCCGCGCGGCCGAGTGAAACTAATGCTCACTTGCAAAGTTAACAAAATTCTTCGTGTATTTTATTATATTACCTATTCGCTTTATAAGATATTTTTTCACTTAATGTCAGTTGTGTATGCTGAATAACAAATAATCTTGGATGTTAGAAATGTACTTAGCCTTGAACGGCAGAACGGCCTACCTACATTTATGGTTCGAGTTTTGTGTAAGAAGAAGAAGAAAGTGTATATCGCAAACCATTACACCGATAAACTTAGACTAGACTTAGAGACTAAGTAATAATGGTGGCAAACATGACAGCCACTCAGCCAACATGTGTCGTGCCACTCGTACCGCCTTTTTACAGCGCAACGACGCTGGTCATCCATTGATCCAGAGTGAAATTGTGTACTAGACAGAAAGGGAGAGAGAGAGAGAGAGAGAGACGGAAAATGATAAGTATTTTTACCAGCACGACCTTTAATCTAAATTATCAATCTTGCCGCCATAGTTTTCTTCCGACACGTTTTTACAAAACCTACTTCGCTCCATAGAAATGCTGAGAAAAGTGCGACACGCTCGTATGAAGTACTCTCACATTAAGATAATGTACATTATGCTGGTAAAAAATAATGGCTCCATTGTGATCAATTCAAGCTCGGTGATCGACCGTGTTATTCTTTAAGAAAACAATCGTACGTATTCAGGTTTGCCGGTACTTAGGTACTATCTGTGTTCCGTTTGCTAGCGGTGGTTCTAGTGTTCGTAAGACAGGGACAATAATATTTAGATATTTGCAATGGTCGGCAGTATTAAACCGAGATGAGCGCACCGGTTAATAAACTTGCGCACGCCATTATACAATAAATTATATCTATTCGGATTACACGAACATTAAATTACTTATCTTGACATCAATATAGATGTTAATTTGTTCTGTTACATTTACATCTGAAATAGTTTATACAATACAGGGACAGAGTAGGTTATATTGGTAACTACAGTAACTTTGCAGAATGTTTAGCGTGAACGAAATGAATGATCAATATTATCATTATGCGGTCCGACTTTATAAAATTATTACTATTTTAGCAGATTTTGACAAAGGTGACTAAGTACTAAATGACGTAATTTCTGCCACTAATTTGAATCACCACAGTCGCTAACGATGTCTTCTCTGAGTTCACGTAAGGTAGTCTAATAATTTCGACTCCAGTAAAATGTAATTTTTAATCTCACTATTTCCGGTAATTAATTTTAAGGTTCCACTGTAACAGGTCAATTTATGCATTACTTAATTAGTTGACCACAAGTAAGAAAATTGCCGCATTTCTTTTGGTAAAAATATTTTATTTAGTTTCAAGCTAATGGAATCTCAAACAGCGTCGTTGCACTTCGTTGCAGCTCCTATAACGGCAATTATATTTACGCAATACGTGCACAACGAGCGATGCACTCGGGTTCCATGTAGCACCTTGCATGCAGTAAGTGCACTTAGTCTGTATTGAACATACGGCTTTTATAATTAGCACAGTAGCGTGCTATAACTAACCACAAGGTCAGGATTCATAACATACTTCGTGAACACACTGATCTGGATTTTACGAACTTTTACTTAGTATGGTCATACAAAGTCGTTTCCCCCATGGACATTAGTTAATGGCTTGTGGTCTGTATGTTAGTTATGTTTATGTGGCGGAGACAGATTATGAGGATTTCCTGATTCTCGTATTCTGTCGAACGTCGTCGAACCAAAAATTGGTGTGTAAAGGTAATTTTTTGTTTAGTTTTTCTTAAAAAACTTGTTAACGTTGGATTATAGCAGAAAATAATCTTAGACATGAATAATCTACATAAAATTCTCTACAAGAAAGGTTCTACTATGCACTCAACGAGTTCTAAATAACGATACCCCACTGGATGGGGTAAGTAAAATTTTTTCCGCGCCCCCGTTTAGCTGTGTGGAAGCCCCCTCATAAGCGTTTAAAAATATTTTTTGACGATGTAAGTAGATGTGGGTCAAAACTTCGTTTTACTTAAACTGTGGAAATTTGAAGCCATCCATTAAATATTTGAAGGGGGCTACCTACACGAATAGTGTTTATATAACTACTAGCTTTTGCCCGCAACTTCGTCTGCATAGAGCTCGGTCATCGTGTTAGAATTTTATCGCTATTCTTTTATTTCAGGCGGTTATCTAGTTATCTCTGTTCCATACAAACTTCCACTTCCTTAAGGGATGGGATGAAAACTATCCTATATCCTTTCCTCGGACTCAACTATATTCACAGTTTCACACCAAATTTCATCTAAATCGGTTTAGCAGTTTAAGCGTGAAGGGGTTACAGACAGACATACTTTAGCATTTCTAACCCGCCACGACTTAGTACGGGTAGGTCAGTTTTTAATATATTTATCTATATTATATTACTAAAACTGAAATTTCTAGTGGCTCACTTCGAATTTATTACTTACTTTTTTTCCATACTAACATTTAACCCCCTTTTTACACCCTTAGGGGATACATTTTCAAAAAACTGCAATTACTTTCCTTAAGTTTTAATAGAGAGTCTACAAAAACTCTGAAATTTGTTTTGTTGTATTTAAACAGAGACGCCATAAAAAATTTGAAGTCGCTCACCTAAAAAAATACAAACTTTGAAACCCTTTTTAATCCCTTTAGGGGATGAATTTCAAAAAACGCAGAAATTTGTTTTGTTTTATTTAAACAGAGAGTCTCTGTAAGAAATTTAAAGTACCTCACTTAAAAAAAAATTTGCTCCCCATACAAACTTTGAACCCCTTTTTAACCCCTTTAGGGGATGAATTTCGAAAAACGCTGAAATTGCTTTTTTTGTATTATTATAAGAAACTTTCATACAAAGTTTGAAGACTCTCACTTTAAAAAAAAAAATCTCCCCGTACAATATTTCACCCCTATTTTCAACCCCTTAGGAGACGACAATTTTGAAAACGCAGATATCACTTTCATTGTCTTATTTTAAGGAGTCTTTGTACAAAGTTTCAAGTCTATACCTTTAAAAAATTATTGCCCCCCATACAAACTTTGCACCCCTGTTTTACCCCCTTAGGGGTGGAATTTCCAAAAATCCCGTCTTATCCCTTGCCTCCGTTATATAACCTAACTATAGTGTAAATTTCAAATTTCTAGGAGCGGCAGTTTCGGCGGGGCGGTGATTAATCAGTCACCCATCAACTTTATATATATAGATAATATATAGCGCATTCTTATGATTAACAAGATCATCCTGAGATTACGTCTTCATTGTAATAACGATATATATATATATATATATATATATATGTTAGCGCACGACTTACTTTCGTGCGCTTTTAGTAGTAACTCCTCGTGGACCCGTAGTTGAGGATGATGCAGGGATTAATTTCATAAAAGAAACTTCATCGTTGGCCTTCTTATTTAGATCATTTATTCATTATTTAGTGTAGCACGCTTTTAAGTTATTGGATAAATCAAACAGTCTTGGAATGCACAAGGTTATAGACTAACAATACGATTAACACTGAGAACTCGGTAAGTTCAAGCGTAATACTTCATAGGTCTCACCGCTAAGGCTGATCAAATGACAATCCCCGATCCAATGAGGCATCAAGTCTTTTATAGGTTTGGGCCCCACCTGAACCTAGCCCCCACTAACTCCGCAGGTGCCAGGTGTCAGGTGTGATGTTTTGACCGGTAGTGACGTCACATTAAAAGGAATTAGCGCCAAATAAATTCGAAACCTTTTAAAATACATCATTTGAGGTACCAGTTTTTGAAAAGGCGCTATCATATATGTACCTACTTACATTACATGTCCCTATGTATGTACTTACATAGGTACCTATTAGGGCTATAGAGTTTTTTATTTCTTTACGTCAACGTTTCGTTTCGGACGTTACGCCTTTGTTTTGCCCATGGTCTCGAGTATACCATATAGGTCCATGACCATGACTAAATAAGTATGATAACCAAAGTATTCGCGATCAAGGTTTCTGATTTCTAAAACCATGCGTAAAGACGCTTAAAATTCACAATCAGCGTAAAAATAATACAAAAAAAAGAACAATATATTTTTATTTCCTACGTTGAAAAAAGCACATAAATACCCTACGGTTACCTTAGGCGACTTCCTGACTTGGCGGGGCGGGATCGATATGTAACATTTTCTTCTTTGACGTAAACTTACTGACGTCGCAAAGATTCTCACTTGACGGAATACTGTCAGTATTTGACAGTTTTGTCATATCGTACCGCCTCCGCACCGACAAATCAGGAAGTCGCCCATCTCATACTATGGTAAAAGCGTGTAAACGCAAATTCAGCGAAAACGCTAAGGGCTCGGGCAATTGGCCCTTGTGACCCGAGAAAGCCTGTTTCGAACCGGTGCAATAAACTTGCTGGTCCATTAAGTATGTTGCTCATATTTCTTCAGATGCTAAAACTCTGCTTTATTGCAACCGCGACTCACAAAATCTCAATTTGACATGCAGTAATGTATACTATTCGTATTAAAGTGTAATAGTTATTAAATGCAACTTACCCGCCAATGCAAAAAAACAACACAGTCGGCTAAATCCTGCGAGCGACAGAGACCGTTTTTCCAAACGCACAAAACACAGTTTTCAATCCAGTTCAATGCAAACTTTATTTATAAACGTCGTGTATATTGTCAAGTTGCCGGCATCGCTGGACGCGGCGCGGGCGTGTCGAGTCGCGATCAGAGGCACATGTGAAATCAGCTGTGGCGCGGACGGCTAACGGGACGTCCCCTCCCTGCGCGCCAGATAAGCCTTCAGATAAGATACGGTTCCAATAGGTGCGACCGACGACATTGACTTAGTCTTAAACCAACCAAATTCCTTCAAACCTTAGTACAATGTTAGCACAGTTGCAGAATTTTTAATTTCATTAATCGTTACTTGAATTGTTAATATTCGTTTTAATTAGGTCGTAAATAAAAGTAGGCAGGTTAATTACACGTAATACAGTTCAAACGGTAAACCTTTTTTTATTACATGGAGTGTGCACTAATTGCAGAAAACATGCTATATAAAAACAATGCACTCCTTTTTTGGGCAGTCGTGTAAAAAGAGTATGTTTTTACCATTTTTCTATAAAACTCTTTTGAATTACTTAAGTTAAAAAGAAAAGATTTAAGCCCACATACTCGGCATCCTGTACCATGATCAAACAGCTAACTGTTGCTCGGTTAATTTGCGACTAGTGCATCCATACGACCATTACTCACGGATGTTCCATCAGCGGCCAATTACTTGTTACGAATTGATTCAGCGTTTAATACATTAATTGCTTCAATTGTTGGAGTTCCTTCGTGCCATCGGTGAACAAATTGCTTTGAACTTACGCGTCTTTTGTGGAAACTACTACTTTCATAATTAGATAACTCTTCACATAATCACGTTTACTTACTATTCTCAATAAATTTTGAGGTATAGATTTAGCAGTCTATAATTATGGCTCATCTTAAAACACAGTGCACAAAGTTATGTTACCTTATTTACATTCTTGTTTTAGAGTGGGCGTATGTAATATAAGTTATTAATCTTAATAAACGGCGTCGTTGAGGTTATGAGCAATAAATTTTGCACCTTTGGTTGCATCATTACGTGTGTGTAGTTTTGGTTATTAATAGTTTGGTACCGACTAAAACGGTCAGCTGCAGAGAAAAGGTAAACCCCATGCATAGAAATTTGTATGCACGGGGGGTCAGGTTTCTCTCCAGCTGACCGTACCAGCTAATAAATGATTTCACTTTCCCTGTAAAAACTTCGTCGTCCGTGGTGGGCTAGCGCAACTTCCTTTCAAAGTGCTAATTACTGTGTCACTCGAGAGTGCGAAGTAGAAAGAGGGTAGATTTTTTAGCGGCAGCTGTGCTAGCCTCGCTGGACCTGGACCAAAATTGGTCTGTCTGCGGGGCTAGCGCAACTATCGCTGCAACGCGCAAAAATCTAACCTCCTCTCTCGAATTCGCACACTGCGAGCGAGACAGGTATCGTTGCACGTGACGCGGCTTAGTGCCAGTTGCACCAACGTACGAACACAGACCGGTCATCGTCAAATATGGCTCCGGCAGCTGTCATCCCATAGAAACTTGTCAAACTTTCCATACAATCAGATTTGACGAACACCGCTTACGATTACAGACGGTTTGGTGCAACCCAGCCTTAGTAGCAATTTACCTATGCTAGCCCACGGACCTCAGCTGGACTTTTGTACTTAAGTGTACACGTAACATTGCCAACATTGGCGTTGTAACGCTGCTAAAAAGCAACTTCACCTATTCGAGCACAAGTGATCGCACTTTATTAAATAATAAACCCAACATAGGTATCTTCATATGAAGATGGGTGTCAAGTAGATTCTAAAGTTGTACGTTTTATGGTAGTGTCACGACCATAGACGACATTAGACGCACGAGCCGCTTTTCATCTGTAGTTGTCTGAAGGTAGGTGTCGTGACTGTAATGACCCTAAACTGTGGGACGCTCAAACAACTAAATAGATATGCTCTGATAACTACGTTTTTTTGGGTACCGTTTGGTAATTATGATCTTCTCACGTATTACATCAAACTCCCAAAACAGGGGACGGGACGTAAACCATTGTACAGTTTTCTAATGAGCTTGGCATTGGCATCAGTTGCTGAGCAGTTGTGGGAAGTTTCTATACGCAGTTGTTGAACTTAAGAGCAATTTAAGTTCATGGTTCAAGAACTTGCATTCGATGATTATTGATTAGGTATAGTAGAAATTATTTAAAATGTCCATTTTAAATAATTTCTACTATGTACCAAATATATACCAAACTTGTCATTGGACTATGAAGCTTCACGCTTGGACAGTAAAGTCGCTTTTTGAACGTCCTAATTTGATACAACTCGGACAGTTCAAATAATTTTAAGTATTGTGGGCCTGCGGACTTTGTAGTCCCGAAAATGTACTGCGAATTGACTTTGCCAAGTGTCACCTTTAAGGCCGTGTATTACCACTTTTGAGTTTTTAAAAACCATCTGAGACATAGAATAAAGTGTCTTAAAATCTAAAAAAAATATATGTGTTACATAAGGATCTTGTCTAGTCAAAATCGCAGTCAGTTACATGACCTGATGAATTTCACTCGATAGAAAAAAATCGCGAGGTTACTCCTTTTTGGAATGTATTTTCAATACTACGGCTATATTACTGATATTTAACATTTAATTTTTGTACTTAATTAAAGATCGTAAATAGTTATAGACAAATTCGCAGGGTTTGCTTTGATAAAATGATTGGCTTAATGACTATAGCTAAATATTTACAAAACTGCGCGCAGAGCTTGCGTAGAGAGCGGGATGGTTAATTGTAAACACACGCGTGTTAGAGCGGGACATTTGCGTTGGGGATACCTCCCCTTAAAGCTTGTGAAATACAGGACTAGCCTACCCAGCTAGTTATAAATACAGATACTTAATAGTTTTTCATACCACGGGACCATATTTTGCTAAATATACCAATTTATAAATAACTACTAAAATTAATGTTCATAATACAATGGTACAGAACCCAAAGCTAACTCCGCTTGTGTAAAGCCGCGACCGACATGGTATCTAACTAACCAATTACCTTGATCTCTAGACGAAACTGCGGAGCGGGCTTCACCGACCACCGTTTGACCTCCGTTGACTGTCCATTTCAAGCGAATACCCACGTTTAGATGGCATTGCTAAAGTCCCGCGTGCTAACACGCGTGAATTTTCAATTAATTAGAAGGATTTTTATCAGGTTTGAGAACTTATCATTTTACAACTATTGAACGAAAAATCCTTGTTAAAGAAGGTTTTAAAGATCCAACCAAAAAGATCGAAAAAAAGGGTTGTCTTTGAAAAATAAAAGTATTGAGAAAATTTTTGCAAATCGTGTTTTCACTTTTAACAGACTGGAGGAAAATAGTTCAAGATTAATATACTGAAAGGACAGATATTTAATCACCATAGATGTTGAGATCTAGGCCGATATTGGCAAAAGTGCATATAATAACACACGTTAACACCTTCATCGTGGTATAGGTACAAATGAATCGGGCGTGTTCGAGTCGATGCCACAAATGAAGATAAAATAAGTAAGGTCACTAAAGATGACACAAAAACATTCAATTTTATACTTAATTCGGTCACAGAATAAAAAAATGTACCTACCTAAGGTACAGAAGGTCCGGTGTCTGTAACTGATGCGTGAGAGCTAAAATACCTATTCAAATCATGGCATCCCGCTCGCTCCGCGCTCGTCGCATAGCACGAGCTCTTTCCTTCCAAACCGTGATAGGGATATCGCAGCACATCGGAGGTGTGTGATAACTGATAAAACCGAGTTGAAGGCTGAGTTTTACCACTTTTGAGTTTTTTAAAACAATCTGAGACATAGAATATAGTGTCTTAAATTCAAAAAAAATATAGGTATATGTGTTACATAAGGATATTGTCCAAAAAAATCGTATTCAGTTACAAGACTTGATAAATTTCACTCGATAGAAAGAAAAACCCCTTTTGGACTGTATTCAAAGACCCTAAATAGTTATAGACAAATTCGTAAGGTTTGCTTTGATAAAATGATTGGTTTAATGACTATGTTTAAATATTTGCGAAAACTACGCGCAGAGCTTCCGTAGATAGCGGGATGGTTAATTGCAAACTCACACGTGTTAGAGCGGGACGTTTGCATTGGGGATACCTCCCCTTAACCGAAGTGGCAAAAGGAACAGGCCTGATAGGGTATGTATTGTAGGGTCAAAGAAGCCTAAAAACCAACGACGGAAATAAACACGAATGGGAATTAAGTAGTTGAAAAGAAAGTAAATAGTTGTGACCCTATTTGTGGCGCAAGCGTCGTCGTATTAATATTACGGTACTTACGTGAATACTGCATTAACGAGTTCAACGTATAGGCAAATAGAAAACTGCTGGTATTGATTACTTCTTACATACATATTGTAATATCTAGGCTTAATGCATAAGTTTTTGGGTCAATTTGTCGTTGGCCTGTTTACTTTTAATTTACGCATGGAGTCAGAATACTAATTCATCGAAGGCATACCAAAACGAAGGTTAAATTTAAGGTACCGGTGTAAGTTTGATGCAAATGCCGATGTGTAACTGAAAATTCTGCGAAACAATACGTCTATGAAACTTCTGTCTGCGAAACAAAGTAAAACTATTATAAGGTGTCCCCTTTTTTACAGAATAATGTTTCGTAGAATGATTTGTTTCGCAGAATTTTCGTTTCACAGAAACTTTTTTTTCAGAAACCGGTAACTTTTTAGGTACAGTTAAAATACAATTTTGTAGAACCCAATTAGATCTACCAGAAAAGTAGGTTAGGTTAGAACTGCGACCCTTTTTTAAAAAAATGTGTTCTATGAACTGAAAATTCTGCGAAACAATACGTCTATGAAACTTCTGTCTGCGAAACAAAGTACAACCATAATTTACATAAAATTCTCTACAAGAAAGGGTCTACGCACTTTTTCGCCAGGATGAATATTTATTGAGATTTTAAAGGACGGAAAGTTAATTGCCTATAAGTGGCCTCATGGGTGGGTCTCAACCCTTTGTTTCTCAATATTCTTAAAAATAAAAAATACAGTATTTATGCACTCAACGAGTTCTAAATAGGTAACGATACGCCACTCGATGGAGTAAGTATTTTTTTTCGCGCCCCCCGCCCCCCTTTTTAGGGTTCCGTAGTAAACAAGGAACCCTTATAGTTTCGCCATGTCCGTCCGTCCGTCCGTCCGACCCCCGTTTTTCTCAGTAACCGTTAGTACTAGAAAGCTGTAATTTGGCATGGGTATACATATCAATGACGCCGATAAAACGGTAGAATAAAATCTCTCTATAGGGTGTGGGACCCCTACATGTAAAGTAATGGTGCATTTTTTTTCTGCCAAACCCCATCATGTGGGATATCGTTGGATAGCTCTTTTCCTCCAAAATATTATAAGGTTTCTAAAAGCATTTTTTGATTAAAGAATTGGTAAGTGTGATATTAAGCTTTGAAGTGATAATTTTTGTTATGGTCAAGTGTCCCCCCCCTGCCAGTTAAACGGTGGCTACTAGGCATGTGAAAAAAATCATGGTAGTAGTATATACGATGAATTTAAAAGGAAAACTATCACAGCTAAGTAGACATTACTAGTTAACGAGTAATAGCCTTACTTCAGAAATGTACTTTGCAAAAGCAAACTTTCGTACAATTTCCATTGATACCTTAGATAATGTTGTTAATTCTGTCAAAAACATAGTAAATATAAGTTTCCGAACTTTTTAGTCCACATAATATAACGGGTGGACGACTACGGAACCCTACCTTGCGCGTGGCCCGACACGCACTTGTCCGGTTTTTTTTCTCTGTATGGGAGCCCTCCGCATTTAAGAATATTTTTTGACAATGTGTGTAGATGTGGGTCAACACGATGCTTAAACTGTGAAATGTTTGAATCCATCCGTTTAGTTTTTAAGGGGGGGGGGGGGGTGGCTCCCATATTCCAGCGCCACGTTTAGCAATTAAAGGTTTAAAGATGGAGAAAATGTGATATTGCAGTGCTAGGTTGCTAGCCCATCGCCCACAAACACTCTTAAATCCAGTTCCCATAATCGACTCTTACGACACCCGGCACCACACGGGTGCATATGCAAGTCCTACTCGCAAAATGTACAAAAAGCGAAGAGTGCGTAATTAACCCGTTTTTATATGGAAACTGTCAAAGAGTTATAAATGCAATTTGACTGTTTCCATGTACGAACGGGTGAGGGGTTAGGTAGGTGGTGAGGACGAATTGGTTTGTGAATCGTATCCCAAAAGCACTACTAATACTTTTAAACACACTACTTATGATTTAGGCCCTATTTTGTACCGTTTCTTTGTCTTCCTAAGCATTTTACTTGAATGGAAATCGCTTCGGCACAGACTTCGGGTAGCAATATTGCAGAAATCTGAACTAGAAATCTGTCGTTTACATTATAACAACGGTGTTCAATTTTCACCGCAAATAACTTCTTTTATGTCCACGACAGCCCGGGGCCTATCGACAGCCATTAAGTTAGATATATTGTAGCTTAGTGCATAGCTGTAGGCTCTGGAGTGGGCTGACAAGTGTCTAATCTTGCAGAGAAAATCTGAATTGGATTCTAACAAAGAGACTGGCAAATGTGAGGGTTATACAGATTTCCCTTTTATGTTTAAATTTTTAATGTACGATGTAGCCTGGTTTAGTACAGACTTCAGAGCTAAACTTAGACACATTTACTGTAAGAAGAATACCTGGAATAACTCTTGTATTTTTATCCGACTAGCGGCCCGCCCCGGCTTCGCACGGATAGTCTAGTTTTGCTACCTAATGTTTTGATCTACTTGTACCTGATATATTAATACAGACGACATTTCTCTTCGAATATTGCTCGTTTTCCATACAAACATTCAACCCCCTTTTTTACACCCTTAAGGGATGAATTTTCAAAAACGCTCAAATCACTTTTCTTATATTTTAACTGAGAGTCTCCCCAAGTGCCTATGAAGTCACTCACATTAAAAATTCAGGTTGTCCAAACAATGTTTTAATCCCCTTTTCACCCCTTCAGAGGGTGAATTTCAAAAAACGCTGAAATTAGTTTTCTTTTTATTTAATTCTAGGTCTACAAACGAAGTTTCAAGTTACGTTAGTATATATATTCTTTGGTTTCAAGCCCCTTGTTTAATAAAAAAATTGCTCCCCATACAAACTTTCAACACCCGTTTCACCCCTTTAGAGGGCGAATTTCGAAAAACGCTGAAAACAGTTTTCTTCCATTTTGATGCTTAGTCTTTTAGGGAAGTTTTAAATTTCTATCTTAAAAATAATTTTGTTTCCCATACAAAATGACCACCCCCTTTTAACCCCCATTAGGAATGAATTTTGAAATAAATTATAGCCTATGTCCTATTCTGATGTCTAAGCTACAACACTGGAAAGTTCTGTAGTTTTTGAGATTAAGTGGAACGTACATACATTCCTACATTCATACATCCGCACAAACTTTCACGTTTATAATATTATTAGGATTATTAATATTAATTATTATTATTAGGATTAGGATTCTAAAGCCGTCGTTTCCTAGCGAAAAAAATAAACATTAGCATTCTTTTTTTAAAGAAACCCAGGGACTGGCCGACTGGGAGACGACAGGTTTTAAACTCTTCCTTTGTTGCGTGAGGACTGAGTAAGGTAACTTCAAATTTACTTTTTGGGTCATAATCAGATTTAGGTTCGCGTCTTTCCTATGGACATATCAAAAGTTAAGGATACAGAGTTTAATTTTGGATTGGTCTAGTAACCCGCATAAACGGCGTCTCCGATTCTATAAATCCATGTAATAAAATCATAACTCACATGCTCATAAGCCGTTAACTATTGACCACAGGAGAGACGACATTTGTTTTTGCAAGTGTTTATGACCCTTTTGCCATATGGTGGCAATTACCGCACGATAAACGTGCGGAAATAAGGGGGGACATGAGATTTTGTACTAACATGGGCGGTAACACAGAAAGCCTCAGATCACAATATTAATACAAACACCTGCGATATGAGACATTCTTTGTTTTACCGCCCTATGAAAAGTAGGTTTACGTCTGACGAAGGTATATTTTGGACACTCCAGCATTTACATACAACGTGGATAAGACAATTTGTTAGTTGCGATCCCCATCATGTATTGACGATCACTCAAAGAAGGAAGTGGCCATAACGATGAATGACCCAAAGACTACGTGATTACTTAAATTGAATGTCCGTGTTTATGAATGACTCACCTACATATTATATCCATTTCACAGTCAGCTGCCAAATTATCTCAATACGGTCAAGTTAGACGTGACTTCGGAACTCCCTTGATATGCGATAACATCCACTTCTCGGCCGTTACTGAACAAAAAGAGATATGCCATTGAATGTCAGGTGTAAACACAGTTATGAATGCAATTGCTTAGCCATAGCCACCCAACCACTCAACCTGACCACTTCAATTGCAGTCACGAACATGTCGCAAATAGTGACATTTCCAAGTGTACTACCAAGTGGTTAACCCTTTGACCGCCAAAGCGATAGTGTGTCGTCGTGCCCAGTACGCCAAGCACTGTTTTTTTGGTGTAATGTCTAAACCAATAAAAACAAATTAAAACAGTTCATAGATGTTTTTTTTCATGATCAAAGTACACCTTACTCCGACCCTTTAAGTGGTTGTTGGCGTGGTGGGCACGACGACACACAACCACTTTATAGGTTCTTGGCGGTCAAAGGGTTAAGTGCAAGGGGGACGAATTGTTGTTTTTAAAGGACTGCTTGTACTTTGTACGGAAGCACTATATTAATTATTTAGTACTGCGATATATATGTGATAAATTGTTGATCGAACGACGTTATTATTTAGTGTGGCATCAACCCCAACTGCTATTGATATGACAAATTGAGAAAACAGTTCTCTGAGACAGGCGCATGTGGCAATCTATGTAATTAAAATTTTAATCACGGGTTTTAGTTTTACCACTCGCGTGAGATATTTTCTTTCAGATTTAATGGAGCATAGAACAACTTGATGCGGCGCTTGAGATCAAAGAAACGATCAACACTCAACAGTATACATATATTTATGTAAACAGATTTCCATCATATTTAAATACGAATTCAATTATGAATCAATTATCAATAATCATTGCATTAGGCATTATTTTTACTAGACTTAGAAGAAAAAAGTACCTAGTTTGGTTTTGAATTTAAACATCATGTTAAAACTATATTACACTATTGTCACTCCGGGCGACATGTTTCGAACTCTTCGGGAGTCCTTCCTCAGGTTGAGCGCATTCGTTTCGGATCACCAACGCTGACTGGCGATCTCCCGCCGCCCGCCGCAAAAGCCAGAAAGCGTTAGTGTTCCGTCGCGTAACATGCGCTCAACCTGAGGAAGGACTCCCGAAGAGTTCGAAACATGTCACTCGGAGTAACAATTAATACGTGAGTTTAACCGTTTAGTGTAATACAGTTTTATAGTTTGAGTGTTCTACAGATCCACACTAGATACAGCTCTACACTTTGAATTTCAAGAAATTTTGACCATTACAGCTTAAGAAATAAAGGAAAAATTGAAAAACTTAGGCACCGAGTAGGATTCGAACCTGCGACCTCCCTCCTCCTGTGATTTGTAGTTTGCGTTAGCAGCGTTACTGCTTAATACAAAATTAATTCAGTATTACAGCGTTGATCTTTGGGTTGGATATGACTTTATCCCCAGGTTTTGCCTGCATACATTGTCATACATGTGGCGACAGCTAGCAATCATTATCGTAGTTTATGCTACTGCTACATAATGATAGGCAATAAAACACGAGTGTGGTTTTATGAAACGAGCCGGTGCCGAGTTTCATAATAAGATCAAACGAGTGTTTTAATTGTGTACAGTAATGCATGCATGCTTGCATGTGAAAAAACTTACAAGTGGATTTTATATACGTATGGATGTAAATAAAGTAAGTAGTGCATATACTACTTTATTTACATCCATACCTATATAAAATCCACTTTCATGTGTTATCACATGCAAGCGTTGAGCCAGCGAAAGCATGTTTGACGGGATACTCCGGCTGGACCCTCCGGCGGCGGCGCGCACCATCGTAAAGTTGTACTTTATCTCGTAGCTGAATTTTTATTGATCGCGAAGAGCACGTGCGTTCACCAACGCGGCGACGAGCAAAATCCTAAAGTATACTTTTACCGCCCATTAGGTATAATGACATAAAATAATAATAAATCACCTTCATTTGTCAAATACGGCCATCAGAATAAGTGGGTAGTTTTCACTTCTACAACACAATAATAGCAGCGTGTACGTGTCTGTGCAATGAGTTGGATTTGCGTACATTCATCCAATTAGATTTCTGGGCCACTTCGTACTTTGTCACAGTGAAAATCAATATGAAGACCGCTAGAGATCATGAATATCATGATATATATATTTGTGGACAATCTTACACAAATGAACTTAGTCCCAACCTAAGCAAAGCTTGTACTATGGGTACTAAGCGACGATATACATACTTATAAAGATAAATAGATATTTAAATACATAGAAAACATCCAAGACCCAAGAACAAATATTCGTGCTCATCACACAAATAAAAGCGGTCGTCAAATATTCATATTAGTATTAATGTTACAAGATACGAAGTGGCTCAGAAATCAAATTGGTTGACCGTACCTAGGGTTCATAGGAATATACTTGACATCACGGGGCGCCAGGACGTCACGCGGGGCTGTGGGAAATTGGAAACGTCTCGAGGTGCGTGCCGACGCCCGCTATTGTTTTGACGAACTCGCCGGTCGCCTGCGCATCCAAATCTTTAACAGAACGGTACGCACATGATAGACTGTACTTCTATTCACCCTTACGTTTCCTATCGTTGGAACGTTGTTTACGTTGACATTTTCACAATTTATTAACTATATATTTAAAAACCTTGACATTTAGACAATTTTAATATGTATCCATGTATGTAACTTAATCATATTTGAAAATGAATTCAAGTAAAATACCTTAATATTGTAAACTTTATCTGTTTGACATGTTAAATTTCACATTTTACAAATAAATGAGTATGAGTATGAGTATCATGTAAACAAACTGAAGACGTTAATCATTATCACACTTTGCCTTAGGATCACAATACTCTGTGGGCTTCTTAACGTATACA
This sequence comes from Cenopis cana, assembly GCA_951800055.1. NCBI lineage: Eukaryota > Metazoa > Arthropoda > Insecta > Lepidoptera > Tortricidae > Cenopis > Cenopis cana. The sequence goes on along the minus strand of OX637476.1, from coordinate 6,678,861 downwards.
ACAGCGTTTAAGTCATGATCATTGTGTAATCCTAGAGAAAAGAGTGCCTAATGTCTTCAAGAACAGTTTGTAGTACACTCTAAAGTAGGTAGGTACTCTAAACCCATATTAGCCCAGCTAATACGACTGGATATATTTATGGCCGAAATACGGAACATTATGACGGCATTAACTACTAGCGGGCAGGTTAATTGACAAAATGTTCCCGTTCTAAAATCCTTCCTGAATAATATAGTTCCTAATTTTACGAACACGCTCGAGTCGTTTAACCATCGTTTATAGGCTAAGTGCAGTTTACACTGAATTAAATGATGCATGGATAATTTGATAAGTTTTTTACTCGCTGGCACAACGGCACAACTAACTATAACAAGATAATCGACGACGAAGTGAAGAGCTACAAGATTTGGCAGCAAGTTTTACAGTCAAGAACAAATTTAGCTCAATTAAGCTTTTTCCATTGTCAGAAGCTGAACATTTTCTGGTCTGGAATACGAGTTTACTATTCCTCTGCCACACAGCAAACTTTGAGCATCTCAGTCGAGATGTGTTCTGGTTTAATTACCATGTAATAGATTCTACCCGATATGACGAGAATGACTCAAAAACTGGTCTCTTCGACTTGAAGTCTCCAATGATTTGTAATCTTTGCATGACATGTTTTATTATTTATCGTATGGCAATTACATGACACTGTTATAATCTAAATTTACATTCTTCCAGGTACTTAGCAGCTGCGCTCGTTAGGTTTTTAAGGTCTTCTGCTGGTCCGTCATATTTTGTAAGTGGGCACTCCAGGACGATATGCTGGACAGTTTGTTTAGGGCATCCACATTCGCAGTGTTCCTGTTCGCTCCAACCCCATTTTCTTCGGAGATAGGCGCAGTGACCAACACCTGTTCTCAGGCGATTCAGCATGCACCATGTTGTTATTAGGTTTTTGTACCTAAGTAGGTAAGTATAAGTAACTCTTCGGTTAAATCTTGCAAGTCAACAGTCATATAGGAAGTCATCGCTTCTACTGATTTGAACATCAAATGACAGAATGGTATGACGATAATGAATGGGATGCAAAAATAAGCCAGTGTGGATGCATCTTATTACCTATACGTTTTTATTGGATTTATCAAATGACTAACAAAAACTCGTAGCAACTTTGTATTTAACTTTGTACGTATTATGATACTATTTTACTTTGTACCTAAATATTGTGACGGACGGGGCGTCCTCAAACCACAAATCAAATGAAGGCGCTCAGTGAATAAGACACTGGCTCTGCTCGTCTCTGCTGGGAAAATCTGGAATAAGCCGCGCACCTATATCCTTAATGAAGGGTAACAGGAACTCATCATTATCATCATCATCATCATCATCATCCTCCTAGCGTTATCCCAGTACAGTTGCATCCTGAAGGATGCCTGGTGTCCGCTACCTAATCCCAAGATTCGGCGTAGGCACTAGTTTTTACGGAAGCGACTGCCATCTGACCTTCCAACCCCGAGGGGAAACTAGACCTTATTGGTAACAGGAACTCATCATCATCGAATAATTGTAAGATGAACATATATTTGTTTCAGAGTCTTGAATCTTTTGTAGGTGTGCTAATAATTAATTGAGTTTACTATGGTGCCAGTTCAATTGGCGTAAGATTGCCCCCTAATTTATTGATTACCTATTTATTTTTATATACCTTATTTTACCTCAAACAGATTAAACCATCCCAGGTTTCATGCATTTCATCAACAACATCATTATGATGCCATGCAAATATCGCACAGGAATATTGTGCACCAAATAACGACAATGTGCAATGGTGCATGAGAGAAAGGCAGTTTTTCTGCGCTCGCTGCAACCTGTCAGCCGAACAAGTTGCTTTATCACAAACCCGTTGGAACGCAACCACGCAATTACCTCGAAGATGACTACTAATTATTGACGTCACATTAAATCATCTTGATTTATGGTTCTTATGTTGCCACAATTGTCTTGTATGATCCCGGCATGTTATGGTTTTAATATGTTTTTATATATTGATTGCCTGGTGGCCTGACGACATGGTAAAGGTCGCGGGAGTCCGCTGGATGCGGATGGCGCAGGACCGGTCATTGTGGCACCCTTTGGGGGAGGCCTATGTCCAGCAGTGGACGTCTTTCGGCTGATATGGTGATGATGATGATGATGATGATTGATTGTACAGACCTTGGTACAGTCACCTGCGTTTGCCGCGACAAAATTTCCTTGTGCCTTGCCCAGATTAAAACACTGCTTCTGCACTGCACTTATACAAATACCGTGCGAGTTGTACAATTCAAATGATTACCGCCCTAAGGGTGGAACACCGCACCGTTCGTGCAGGTGATTGTAACTACCTAATATTGAAAATTGAAGGATGTGTTTGATAGATGTTCAATTGTTTTTTACTGTTTCGAGAATAGTTCTGTTGATGGTTGTGTCAGTTGTATGTATGTAAGCACTTTATTGCACACAATAACAAGTTAAAACACGTACATGTACATGTCACAAAAGATAGTACAAAGGCGAACTTATCCCAATAAGGGACCTCTTCCAGCTAACCTTTGAGCAATTGAGTGGAAGTCTGGTAGCAATGAGAGACAAACATACATTGTGTACAGGAAAAATAAAATACGTATCCTAAATAAGTTGTTTGTCTGAATGTCTCCATGCACGAGTCCAGTCAGCTGTTTCAGCACTGTAAACATTGTACCGTTTGTATCTTGACTTCTTTTATTTGTTTATGCTTAGCTTAAGGTGGATGCTTTCCATACAAAACGACTTTTGACATTTGCAGGCTAGCGGCGTGATATTTCAAGAAACTTATGTAACAAACTTTCATAGATTGGCTTTTTAATTGCGCGATACTTATTCCCCCTTTCCTAGAATAATTCGAAAAAAAATATGTATAATTAGTATAGTGTCATTAACTGATAATCGAGAGGGAAGGCGGTCATTAAGAACATTTTAGAACTTCGTTGGAAAGAATTTGTATTTAAGTGAATTTGAAAACTGTGTTGATTATAGTTTTTTAATACAGTTGCTCAAAAAGTGGTACTTTATGTAACTGTATATCGTGCGCAAAGTTGGACTTCGCGCACTAGTGCTTTTTACTTTTCCAACTTTTTTAAATTTATTGTTGACCCAAGCCAAAGGGTTTTAGGTTCAGTGACTTTACTTATTTATTTAATAAAGCAAAGGCCATTAAAAGTAACCTTCTATAATATTTAAAATATTAAAAATGCATATTAAACAAGTTAAATGGTTATCAAATATTAAAACATCTAAAACTGTATTCAAAAAGTTGACTGATTGAGTAAATTAATGACCGGAAACAGTATTATGCGAGACCTCTAATTAATAGAGTATTATGGAAGACCGTCGCGCCGGATGTGAATGAACGCTTGTCTTTTTTCGCCAAAAAATACATTTAGTTACTTAAAAATCAAATAGAAATTAATTATAAAATGAAAAATAATGATTTATTAATATTTACATGTAATTAAACTACCATGTGACAAAAAATCTCCTCCAAAATAGTATTTGATTTGGCTGAATGCTGACAACCATGGCCTGTTGAAAAAAGTCAATCAATTAAAAGTTAAACCGACTTTTTAATTCCCGCTTCTTTGTACATGATTTCAAGATTTAATTTTGTAGTGAGTCGTATTGTTTTAATAATATTTTTGTGATATGTGTGATTTATACGATTTTTATATAAAGTGTATGTCTGTATGTAAACTACGCCAGATAGACCAGGTAAGTACTTAAAGCCCACAATGGCAAGTAAAAGTATTGTGTTTTGTATCTTTTAATTACTGTTCTATTTTAGTTAATTTGATATTTTTTCGCAACTGTATTAAAAAACGTCGTTTGATACACGTGCGGAAGTGTCATTTTCACTCGTCCCGAGTCTTGTCCCTCGCCCGTCGGCTCGGGCCAAGACAACTCGGGACTCGTGCAAAATGATATACCTTCCGCACTAGCATCAAAATGTACTATTGTCACACCTGGCCATAAAGTGGCCATTATCGCACGCTCCGCGCGCAAAAAAGCCTCAGATCGCATATTTATCGCCCTTGCCTTCGGCTCGGGCGTAAAATACCTGCGATCTGAGACATTCTTTGTTTTATCGCCCTTGGTAAGTAATGTACTATTATTACGTCACAGTTATTGCTTTTGAAATAGGTCCTACAATTTTTTTTTAATTTTGACGTTCTACAACATTAGAAAATTTAGAAACTAACCAAAGTACCTACATATATTCAAGATCACCTGAAATCAAAATTCCATTCAAAATAAGAAATTTATTATAAGAGTTGTTTGTTGCAGATAATAAATACAAAAAATTGCTTAAAACTAACACTACATTTTTATTACACTTTGATTAGTTACATGTCCATTTTTTATTTAACATGACAGGTATTATAATCTTATCTGAAAAATTGAGGTAGACATGTCACGGAGTTGTTTGAAGTCGGACAAAACAAATTTATAATTTAGACATTCTAAGGTTTTCGACCAGTTTTTATCTGAGGCTTTCTAGAAGGTAGCAAACACATATGCAAATCGTAGAATGACATATGGTGGAAGGCGAAATACTCGGGATTCCGGTAATAAGCGCACTTAGCGGCTAGTGGCCCAATTACCTGCAAAAACAAATAATAATCAACCAAGTTGAACCTACCCTTTGAACGACATATATTTCATGTACAGCAGTGACATACACGCCAACTCATTTTTCATAAAAGAAAAAATAAGAACTTTAGTGTTAAGTACGAAGGTGACTTTGACAAGGTACGTCATAGTCATATACCTACACCTAAAAACCATCTCTTATTGTCGTTGTTGTCGCCGTAGGCACGACAACACGCGCGACACGACACCATTAGGCGTTCTAGGTTTTCAAAGGGTTAAGATTAAAACGGCGCTTATAGGGCGCAACAAAACTTTGTTGCGAACTCTGGTAGTATGCAATGCAACACACAGGTAAATATTTTTTTTTGCTGAGTAAAAACATACACACTGTAATAAAAAAGCATGTTTTTTTTCTATTAACACTAAAGAACTATCAGGCCTAATTTTGTTGCTGTACCCATACAGGTACAGTCAACTAATTTGATTTCTGCTCCACTTCGTCTTGTCAGTGTCTTTCATATATCATCTCTAGCGACTTTCATATAGATTTTCACCACGACAAGGTTCGAAGTGGCCCGAAAATCAAAAGGGTTGACCGTACATGTAAAGTGCTAATTTTTACATGTTATTAGGTCCTGATTTTGACCTACAATAGGCACTTGTTTTCACACATAATACAACAAAATAATGAATAGTACCTTCACTTACCTATACTTACGTACAACAGTTCCTAGCGCGGAATGGTATCCGGACACCACGGAGGTGCGCCAGAGCTGAGCTGTGCCAGAGATGAGAAGAACAGGGCTGATATACGAGTAATACTAAGTAGGTAGTAGATTATACCAAACTACAATACTAATAAAGGTAATATGAGCATGTTTGAGTTTACCTCGCAATCAGTGTTTCGAAAAATGCCAGTCGGCATACCAACGATGGGCTCAAATGGCGGATTCACAGTGTTTTCGGGAAGACAATGACTGAATTTCCTCGCCTGCAACAAATGATGATTTGAATAGCACGTTTCTTAAGTTAAAAATAACATAATTCTTCTCAAAATAGTCTGTTTCTCCGAGATGATGGGTGATCAATGATGAACTTTTCGGTAGTTCGTTTGCCCGCCAGCTCGCGTTTCTAAGGTATCAGCCAGTTTCTCAACACGTCCAAGGACCGAGTTAGTATTTTAAACATGCAATTGATAGACGAGCGAGCCAGTCCGTTAATATTTATTTCCAGGTTTTTTTAGGTATTTTAGGTTTTATTGCCGGTTTAACCTTTTCACTGCCATTGACTTATATAAAGTCACATTAGGTGGCCCACACGGCAATGACTTCATATCGAGTCGATCAAGTCGATGTAAAGGCAAGCTACGTGCTATCAAGTAAGGTTCATTTTCAGTCTTTTGCTACGCAGACTTTGGCATGTGAGGCACAACTTACAGAATCTACTGTGGCGGTGAATAGGTTAATCCTTTAGCTCGCTGTCTCTCATCATCTTACTGGCGTGCCATTGGATCACCTATTTACCCATGGATTGGATACGTACGTCATACATGGATTTTGTGGGTTGACTCTCATCCGAACTACTACCACTGCCATCACTACTTTCGTTGCTATAATGGCGCTTGAAACGCAGGAATCGATTTTTGACACACGAACATGTTTTGATGGCAGTCGTACACATTTTTATAGGTAATGGATACAGTATTTCATAATTTATGTTTTATCACTATAAATAATTAAAATTTTTTTGGTGTGCTTTATAATTTTATATAAAAAAACGTTATGTCAACGCTATATCCGACATGCGCTATGACATGACCAAAGAGTATAGGTATAATTTGGACATGACAACTTCAACACAATTATGTAAAAAAAAGCAAGTAGTCTATTGTAAAAAGGTTTGTCTATGAGTTAGCGAAATAACGGAACTGCTCTCCAAAACACGAGTTGTAGATGTAGATTGGATGTATATGTAGCTGTTAACACCGCCAGACTGAAGTGGGACTGGGCCGGACACGTCTGCCGTATGCATCCGGAAAGATGGGCGAAAACGCAGTGGACCCCGCAAGATGGCTATCGGAGCAGAGGCACACCAAAACGGAGATGGCGGGACGACTTGGACGCATTCTGCTCGACTTGGCGGGCACAAACTGAAAACAGCCTGTCAAATGTCTGTTTCTGGGCGCGCTACTCGGGTTATTATGTAATTAGTTAAATATTGTGGCTATTTTGCAATACCTGGGATTGACTATCAATGAACAGTGCTTTGGGGCAATTTTATCTTTCGTAAACTTATTTCCTCCTTTTATTCGGCATAAAACGAGCGTGCGTTACAATATGGTGGTAGGTACAGTGTCAATGTTTAACGGTAGCCGTCACTATCAAGACACATATTCTCTATTATTAATGCATTAGAGTGTATAGGTACCTTTTCGTATATTTTTGATATCTGTTACTAGAGAACACAGATATATTGCGAGGCGACTGTACTAAAATCGACCTAAAAATGTGCCATGTCCAGCGCCGGCCCTAGCCCTAGATCCGGGTGGGGCGAGATGGTCTTTGGGCGCCCTTTGGTTTGAAATTTTTCGACGTTGCCAGTTTGGCGCCCCTTGACATCCCGCGCTTGGCGCCCATTGACATCCGGCGCCTGGGGCGGCCGCCCCATCCGCCCCACCCTTAGGCCGGCCCTGGCAATGTCTCATTATAATATGTTCGAAACTTACGTCATACAATGAACATCTAACGGCAGTGGCCGATTTGGTGTCAGTTTTCTTTTTACAACTTCTAGATTCTTTATTATCACTATTATCAGCTCCTGTATTTGATCCTGATGCAGTTGTATTATAGTAACGCCTGACATAACACTGTAAATTTCTGTGGGGACGTGGGAGTTTGCGGATGGCATTCATTGCCATTATTTTGTTGCAGGCGTTACAGTCATGTCTTTTTATACAATATTAATTAATTATGCAACCATTGCTGTCTTACTTGTTATTAATTTATTAAAATAAAAATAAAGTGGACATAGTCGTTTAATACAGACCTGTCATGTTGGCTTGACAGTGCTTGACAGTATCACTTTTTTTTTTTCAAATCGGCAATACTTACATGTTTGGCATTAGGCCCGCCACACAGAGCTATTGTCATTGCCATCATCCTTTTTAACGGAACGACTAGAACGTAGTGGTCAAAGAGAAAGATAGATAGATAGATATAAAAGAGAAATGGCAGCCTCATTTAAGGGCCTTTGCCAATGACACACGAAGGGATAAATTAGTTATTTAGTTAGATATTAAAGAAAAATGGCAGCCTCAAGGACTTTTGCCAATGACACACGAAGGGATAAATTAAGTAAAATTGAATAAAACCACTTATTAAAGAAGATAAAGATGTGACTCGGTCAAAGAGAATATAAACAGTACTTCGAAGAAGGTTTTTGATGACAGTGATATTGTCAATATTGTCATCACGTGACATTGATGTAGATACAGTTTGACAAACATTTTGACATTTTGAACCACATTAAAAAAGAAAACGCGGAGGTACGTCATGCCAACATTGCCAACATAACAACGCAATTTATCTATTTATAAGACGTTGTACATATTGAATAAATATTCGCTAAAAAGATTGGGATGTAACTATATCGATAAACCACCACCATCGATATCGATGACCTGTGTCCTCCTCTACATATAGCATTTCTCAACCGATTCTCGTGAAATTTTGTGAGCAGCTTCGATAACGGATTTGGAATTTTATCAAATACAATAAAATAATAATTATAAAAATTAAAAACACGACTGCATTAAAAAGATAAAAACAAGTTTCCTAATAAAAAACTCAAGGAAATATATTTTGTCTGCAGTCGGGGGACCTACTACAAGTAAAACCAAAATATTAGGTCCCACGACTGCAAACAAAATATATTTGTCTTTTTAATGCAGTCGTGTTTTTATTCTTTCTAATTATTATTTTATTTCGAACTTTTTTTCTAAAATTCATACATTATATATATTTTTGAAATCGTCTCTTCAAATTCTTCATTTTATATCCCACTTCCTAGGATAGCAAAAAAAAATTGTTTACGGAACACAAAATGGTTTCTACAGACCGCCATGTTGTTTTTATTGCAACGTCACATATCCTATGTCACCCGGGATGACGTAAGGATTCCACCGACACCTCACACATCTAAATCGATTAAGGCGTTGAGAAGTTCTGGGGGAACAAAAAAGTTCACATACATACATACATACATACATGAAACCTGAAATCATTACACTCCTTTTTTGGGCAGTCGTGTAAAAAAACGGGTTGCTCTCCGGGAGTGCCGCCAGTAGCTCTAGTATAAGTTTTTTCGAAACATTAACTAATTCGAACGCGTTTGCGTTTTGTCTCAAAATGTATGAAAACGTGAACAGCGCCTCTGGTGGTCACTAGTGGAAACTAAAACAGCGAGTATAACATTTTGTTGCTAACCGATGAACGCGCGTATTTCAAACTCGGTGAGAGCCGCCTACGTCGTTTTGCGAAAAACTAAATATATATTCAAAATAACTTTCGCCGAAATTCAATTCGATTTAAACCTTAACTTTGGGTGTTAAGGTTGAAATTTTAATAGGTATAGCACGATATCGACCACATGTGACCCTTTGACCGCCAGGAACCTATAAAGTGGTTGTGCCCGCCACGCCAACAACCACTTAAAAGGTCGGAGTGAAGGTGTACTTTGATCATGAAAAAAAAACATTTATGAACTGTTCTAATTTGTTTTTATTGGTTTAGACATTACACCAATTTAACAGTACTTGGCGTGGTGGGCACGACGACACACTATCGCTTTGGCGGTCAAAGGGTTAAAACAGTTCATAAATGTTTTATTTTATGATCAAAGTACACCCACGACGACACACCTACTTTATAGGTTCTTGGCGGTCAAAGGGACTCTCCAATTTAACACGTTCACAGTCCTCAAAATGTTTCGATTTCCTCGAACAAGCAAATTACTTCCATCACACGTCCATGCTCCAAGTGGTCACAAGAAACGTCCAGGTACAGTAGGTACGCACTCGGATTAGTACAGTGTATTTATCTGTATATAGTGCTGCCGTCTATCATGACCAAGAAAAAGAATATAACAGAATATAAATAAAAATATGATTATACTGATTAGAGTTCGTACCTGGTCGGCTATAGTGACCCATGTGCGGGGCACTGGACTGAACATTTTAACCCTTTGACCGCCAAAGCGACAGTCTGTCGTCGTGCCCAGTACGCCAAGCACTGTTTTTTTGGTGTAATGTCTAAGGCTGCGTTTCCACCAGAGATGTGCGAGGATGCGTTTTCATACATTTGACACCTCGCAACGCGCCGAGCGAGGTGTCAAATATATGAAAACACATCCTCGCACATCTCTGGTGGAAACGCAGCCTAAACCAATAAAAACAAATTTAAACATTAAGTGGTTGTTGGCGTGGTGGGCACGACGACACACAACCACTTTATAGGTTGTTGGCGGTCAAAGAGTTAATGACAATTGACATCAAATGAGTAAAGTATAAATACTAATGTATAAAAATAAAATGACATTACACCAAAAACATTTATTTTTAAATGACTTCAATCATTTTGCACTTTTTCTTAACCACTGATTATAAATAGCGTCAGCACAGCTTCATGACCATGACCGGGAGCGATGCCGGATGCCCGCCCGCGTTCTCCGACGCGCCGCCGCCTCGCCCGGAACAACCTGTGCAACATTCAGGCGTCAGCAATTTCATTTGACCATGATGCCCACCATGATGGCCCCCCGAGCCATGACCCCCAGATGACCCTCCTTCCATAGAAATCGAACCACCGCCACCGCTCTTCAGCTTATTACGGCCGGGCTGAATTCCCGCCGGCGTCTCAAAGCAGTCTGCTTTACAAGGCAAATCCCAAACGCAAGGCGGCGGCGGCTGCCAGTGGACACAGCCTGGTCTCGTGCAAGGCTCTTTCACGACGGGCGGCTTTGGTTTACGGACGCGCCCGCCGGGCCCGACTACAGGTTTGTCGCTCTCTTCTGCCAACTCTTTGCCTTCAAAACGTTTAACTATCATGTCCAGAGTTTTCTCGTCAAACACAAAAGCTGGAAAATGCCCACCCGAATGGGATTCTGCAGTAGTTGCCGGTTTACAAGGGCACCGTGTATTTGACGTGCTGGCAGGAGCCTTGGAAGAGACTGGAACATTAGCTAAAAAACAAGCTCCACTTGTCACAGCAGGCTTGCCTTGTTTACTAGGGTCTTGAGATTTGGGACATGGACACTTACAGCATTTTCCACCTTGGCTGCCGCCGGCGTCCGGAAGTACACCTTTTAGCTCGCAAACTATGAATCGCTTGCCGCCGGTCCCATGGGAGCCGCCGGCCACGGGTCCCCCCGAGCCGCCCCCGCGGGCTGCCGCGTAGTGCGCCGCCAGCGGCGCGGGGTCTGCCAGCCCGCGAGCGCGAGCTAGCTGACTAGGAGCACAAACAGGGTCGGGCAACACTAAACAAGCAGGTTCGCCGCCACATCCCGTGCGGCGACAGTCATGCTGCAATCCATTGCGCTTTATGCAATGGCAACTGTAGTACATAATGCCTCCACGCAGTTCACGGCTTTTCGTTCTTTTCAGCTGGTTTTCCGTTTCGTCCTTTTTTTTGGCGCCGCCTTCCTCCGCACGCGAGGAATGGCCCTCGTGGGATTTCCCTGCCTGAGGACAATAACGTTACTGTTATTATTGGATACAAATATGCCACCAATGTCCGCCGTGTGTGATTGCATAATCTTATTACCGAGTACTAGGAAGGAACGGCGTCCATCTTGCTACCACTGGGAAATCAGATCGAAATCACTGAAGCGGGTCACGTATGTCTTCCCAGGAGGTGGTCTGCGCACGCACGGCGGACAGACCGGCGGGCAGGGCTTACTGGAACAGGGAGCATCCCGGCACAAGTACCGGATGGAGCCCTGTTGGAAGAACTGGCAATCTTGCAGGCCATTCCGCTTGAACGCGGATCTCGGAAGACATTGCAACTGTACAAAAACCACACAATCAAATATGGCATTTAAAGAGCTCATTTAAACATACAAATTATCGTATTTTTAAGACATACCGCGGGCCCGCAATCTTCGTATTTGTAGCATACCATGGGACCGCAAGGAGAACACCTGAAAGCAAATTGACTTCCGTAAGCAACGGTTTTCTTTTTACACGTCTAGATAAAAACACGAAGTTAGTGATACTTACATTTTGGAAACTTAATTTGATCCGTTAAATGGGTAAAACGTGCGGAGGAAGCGTGCTTTTAAACAACAGTTTATACAAAATTACAAATTAAATTAAAAGATTTTTTAAAACTTTGCACTTTTTCACAAAAAATTTAGAATTTAGAAATATTTTTTTGCAATTTTTTACAAATACATCCGACTTGATCGAAGTAATTTAGTCTTCTGTCAGAAAATGTATTTTTTATTCACATATATTTTTGGAATTCTGTATTTAAAGTATTGATGCCAGTATTTCCGAAAGAAGTATAGCTATTCATTATCATTCGGTAATCGTTCGAACGGCTGGACCACTTTTCTGGTATTTTTTTTACTAGACTGCCGCAGACAGGATAATGTTTTTATCATAGGTAATACATTTGTTTAACACATCTTGTGTCAACATCTGCGCATTTTGCAGATGGCTGTCAAGGGTTCTGCATGAGGATTTTTGCTGTGCTTGATGCAGGCTACATGGGCAGGCACGCACAGTGGAGCCGGCAGCACCTGGCAGCAGCTAGAATTCTGACAGCAGGTTCTTCGGCAGTCGTACTGCAAACCATTTCTTCGAAGACAGTGGCAGTCCGTATATAATATGCTTCCTCTAAGCTCACGACTTTTAACAACGTAAACGCCTGGTTTAGGTTTTGATTTACAAGACTCAATTTTACACGGATTGGAGGGTTTACAGAATTTAGACATCGCGAATTTGGAAATTAAAAGATTACAAACAAAATATGAAAAGATATGACTGAGAATTTAGTTTAGCCAAATAAAATGTAGTAAAGCCACTTAAATTTTGTTTTAGTGTTTTTTTTTGTTTTACTCTAGTGGGCCATGAATTGCCAGTTTTAGATGGTCACGACAACATGTCTTTCAAATAATCATTATCATTCCATCAGCCTTTATACATCCAAATTTCCTTCCCTCAGATGAGTGAGAGGGAACTGGCATTAGCCATAGGGACATACACTATGTTTTTTTAGAAGATGTACCTATGCTCTTTTTCAATGATCACGACATAATTAGTTGCCACTGCTTTATTAACCATTCAATAAGTTATATTTTATTAAATACACATATTAAGGGCGGATCGAACCAACTTTCGATGACAGACCTCTTAACGCTGGAATTTGTGATCCCATAAAGACGGTTAAACATGTGGTATCTGGATCCTCATCGCCGCATTATGTATGACACCAAGTGACAGCCAAATTATGGATAATGCATTAATCTAATTTTTCCGCTGACTTCATTTACGAGTTTACTCTATCACGATATATATTATTATACTCTTTGATCACGATGTAACGAAGTGAGAACAAGTTTTGTCTAAGATATAAATTTATATGAGCTGCAGAGTTTTTTGTGGTGGCCCTTGTGAAGGCTAGCTGAAGTTGGCAAAAAGCAACTGAAATATTTGGGACATGAAAGGCATACATTTCTACATTCAACAAAGAAAGTCGAATTAATGTAATTTATATCACATCTGGCCATAAAGTGGCAATTACCACTCGGTTCACGTGCGTTCAACCTACTTCTTGGTTCCTGGCCAGGGGAGACGTAAAATTTTGTACTCACCACGGACGGTAATAAGGAAAACCTCAGATCAATACTTGCGATTTGAGACATTCTTTGTTTTACCGCCTAAAGTAATCTACTATTAAATTAGGTCGCCGTCACAAAAGGAGTGATAGCAAGGATAAAGGAGAAGGAGGGAGAAATGTAATGGGAACAAAACATTGGATGTAGGCAGTCAAAGATGATACTAGGTGGCATAAGCCTTTTGTGTATCTTTTTATACATGTAGCCTGTGGGTCAATTACACGCAGAGGGCGTACAACGAACTTCGCGTCCAATATAATAACGCGTTCCGGGTGTTGATGGGGCTGCCGCGATGGTGTAGCACGTCCGGTATGTTTGCCGAAGCACGGACGGATGGTTCGCGGCCATAATGAGAAAGAGATGCGCCTCCCTTCTGCCTTGTTTACGCGGTAGCCCCAACAGCATCTTGAACGTGTTTGCTAATCGCTGTGACAGTCCCATGTATGCCCGCTGGACGTCCATGCATGTATTAAAGAAAACAAGTAGCTTTTAGTAGTTTACATAGGTATTTACTAACATAATTTAGATCATAAGGTTATTAAATTGTATTTGCTTACAAATTTGTATGGACCTATGTCTGAAATAATAGAAGATTATGCACCAAGGGGATAAAACACTGTTTTATGTCACGGGTGCGATATTGAATCCCGAACGTAACGAAGGACTCCAAATTTTACTCCTGAGCGGAGCGAGGGAGTAATGACTTAATTACTGAGCGAAGCGAGGGAATTAAGACTGAGTCCTGAGTGTAGTGAGGGATTTAAGCGCTCCCAAGACAAAAACAGCTTTATCCCCGAGGAGTATACTCTACTTTTCTCACCTCTTGCGAGGCAATAAAAAAACCAAGGCTACTGAAAACAGAATTAAATCAGTCAATCGCAGCAAATTTTAGTATCTATTTTAATAGAATCTGTTTTACTCCGTATAATTAAGCGTCTTGTAACTCACGCGGATCTTGTTTTTGGTATTTAATACCTAGTACATCGACGACTGCTTGCATTCATTTGTGTGGTGAGCACAAGTATTTTGTTCCTGAATCTTAGATGTTTTCTATGTATTTTAAGTATATATTTATCTTTATAGGTATATGTATATCGTCGACTAGTACCCATAGCACAAGCTTTGATTAGTTTGGGACTAGGTAAATTTGTGTAAGACTGTCCACAAATATGTATTAAGTATGTATTTATTTATACATTGCTGCAACTGCTGCGAAGGGAGGAAGGCCAGCCCTAGCTACGTCCAAGGCACGGATATTACATAGTGATTTTATTTAAAAATGTAATAAAATACGTGTATATTCAGTACTAAAACCAGGCGCTTGACGCGCTACAGGCGGCGGCCGACGACGCAGTCTTTTGTTTCGAACACGACGTTCCAAACAAAACACGGAGCTGGTGTGCCGCCTCCTCGCCGCTTAGTGGACTTCACGACATTAGACTTTAATGACAGAACTATAAGAACTATGAAAAGTGAAATCACATTATTACCCGGCGGGTAATAATGAGATTCAGTACGATATTACTACCCGGCTTAAGCCAAGGGTTATAATGATTTGCTTTCGGTAAGGTTTGCATGATATATAATTGGGCATTGACGAGCTGGTGGTGTGTTATCATATTATCATATCATAAACAATGAGAGAATACCTCATGGGTGGTAGCAATATGAGGTTAGGAATTATCACGAGACATAACACTCTTAAAAGACACCTTCATATTATAAATAGGGATATGTAGAGACTCCTCCTCCTGTCCACATTGTGGGAGGGAGGGGATAAGCAAGCAAAGCACTTACTGGCGGAATGTGTAATTTACCTACGCAGCAGTGCGATTTTACACATTTGGCAGAGATGAGTTAAGAGGAGAGGGAACTGAGGGATGTCAATTTAAAACATGTCCTTCTGTTTTGTAGGAAAATAGGAAGATTCGATGAAGAAGATGATAGCGATTTGAGAACGCTGCCGGAACAGTAACCCTTAGCTCTAGAAAAGGGAAATAGGGCTGAATGAACGCCAGGAGCGATCGACAGCCAGCCTGCGCGTTCTCTTCTCAACAACAACAACTACTTATTAAATTAAGGTTTGACTACACCGCATAAATGTCAGCGTTTTTGAATCTTCAGTGTGTTTGAATCTTTATTTAGACATTCGCGATAATCACCTTTCTCCTTGGACCCCTACTACGATAATGCATGGGCTCCTTTATTTTTAGAATCAAATGCTGGCATACTTTCATAAATACAAAAAAACAAGCGTTTGAATTTCTACGTTTGAATATAATCCAATGGTATATAAAGAAGATTTTCTTGGTCGAACGTTCAGTACATTCAAATCGCCCGTAAAAAGGAATAATAAGTCAAAAACCATAAAAAAAATTTCAAGATTTCGAACTTCTATCTGCCATTTTATCACCTGTTTCAGTCCTAGGACTAGTGTATTTCGCTCTATTGTAGTACTACTCTTCAAAACAATAAACATGTAAGTACTTATGTTCAGCTCCGGTTACTCCAGACTCTTCGCCTCTACTTAGGGCTTCTACTGTGGCAAGCTGCATGACTGTACCTTGATTTTGTTGTTCCACCAGGTGCTGCGGAGGTTGCTGCGGTGGCTGCTGTGGGTGCGGTTGCCCTTGCATCACTATCTACACTTGCTGCACCAAGATTTGCTGATCAGGCCTTGCCGATAGCAAACGTTGGCAGCCATGGCGTCGCCCGCGTTTTTGACAATTGAACCAGTGTCGTGTGGTAGTCACATTCTCACAAGTGCCGTTACGTGAAATAAATTATGTTTTAAGCGTAACCTGTGGTTTCTTTGTAGGTAACAGATCTTTTGGGGTTGGGTCCTGACTTGTCACATTGTAAAATCGCTATGGGGACAGTCAACGTGTTGAGGTTGGTTTATGTTTCGTTTGAAGCGGGTATTACACTGTCGTCACCTGTCTGAATTCAAGATGTGTAATACCCGCTTAAACGTTGAGCGTGCCAGACACATGCCGTGCACGATAAATAACAAATACGTTAGACACATGTCCGGCACGCTCTACGTCTATAGATATAAACCGACCTTTAGGCGCCGCCCACCTCCACATTTGGGCACCGCGATAGGGGGAACGTGTTAAGAAAAAGTAGGTGTCATTGCCGTACAAAGGAAGATAAGCGTTCAAAGGGTTAGGCCGCGAGTACCGGTGGTGGTGCTGAGTACGGGTGGCGATACTGGTGCCTAGGGCGGAGAGTAGGGGTGGCGGTGCTGGCGCCTAGGGCGGAGAGTAGGGGTGGCGGTGCTGGCGCCTAGGGCGGGGAGAGTAGGGGTGGCGGTGCTGGCGCCTAGGGCGGAGGGTAGGGGTGGCGGTGCTGGCGCCTAGGGCGGAGGGTAGGGGTGGTGGTGCTGGCGCCTAGGGCGGAGGGTACATTCCTTGCCCATGGTACCATTAGATAAAACCATTAATGGTTCTACGGAACAAAAAATTGCCGTGGTACCATTAAGTCAATGGAACTACGGCTAATGTTATTTTGTGATGTCCGTGGTACCTACACCTACTGGACAATCGAGAATTGGAATTTATCTAAAGGCCCACTTAGCCATAGTGCGTAGTTGCGTACAGTCGAGTTCATAAATATATGTTAATTTTAGGTTTTTATACCCTGATTATTAAATAAATAGTAATAAATATGAGCACTTCCAAGGCGTCTAAAATAAATGTACATACTAGGGATGAAATACATCTGAGCACATTAATCATTCACAAATATATACACATCACTTGTATAATTCTGTAAAAAAGAAAATACAACCGAATTGATAACCTCCTCCTTTTTTTGAAGTCTGTTAAAAATCTCTTAGTGCTCAGATGTATCTGATCCCTAGTATGTTCATTTATTTATGATGGGTGATGTGTATATATTTTTGAATGATTAACGCATTCACTGCCACCAACGCATATATGCGTTTCCGTTACTTTCACCCAGTGCCTTGAACGCACAGACGCGTTCATAATATTTAGTGACTTTCACCCTGTGCCTTAGTGCCTTAGACTTAGAATAGTCGGTTGAACTCACATGTGCGTTTGGGGCACAGCAAAGTGCGGCACCTGCCGAACGTCCAGCAAAAGGGGGTGGCAGTGAATGCGTTAATGTGCTCAGATGTATTTCATCCCTAGTATGTACATTTATTTCAGACGCCTTGGAAATGCTCATATATTTATGAACTTGACTGTACAGATTTGCATTTCTATAGGTACAGTCGGCGTCATATGGTATGTAGCAGCCAAAGTAGCCAAATAGTTCGGTACATCATATATTTTGTATAGTGTTCCGAACTATTTGGTCACGTTGACTGCTACACACTATATGACGCTGACTGTACGTAAGCACCGTAATACCGTCAATGGTACCACGGCTACAAAAATACTTCGGTTGTACCATTAATGGTACCACGGGAAAAAAAATATTCCATCTATCTAATGGTACCACGGGCAAGGAATGGTGCCGGACCCAGTTGACCATTGGCGTGACCCACTAATTGTACTGACGTTATATCAAGTCAATGGCGGCGAAAAGGTTAACAAGCAACATATGGTCGGGAAAAGGACGCTGGACGCGAGAGCATACAATTTAAAATCACGACAATTCTAATTAATCATGGTTTATTAAAAAAAACGTTACAAGTCAAAGGAAACAGGACTGCACAGAACTGACACAGTTTGCTTAATATATATCTTGGAATCAAGCAGCTGTATGCTACTCATACTGGCCCAGGGTGCCCAATAGCGATCACTGCCTGGTCGAAAGCTGCGACAGGTCGCGGAGGTTGTCCTACAGCAAGCACAGCATCTGTAAGAATAATTATTGATTCATTATTTATCTGATAAAAAAATACAGTCTAAGCCAGCCTATCTGCCAAAGATGGGCTAAATTGTGTTTCATTACAAGTGTGCTTGACACATCTTACCATAAAGCTTATGAAGCAAATTTGGTATTAGTATTTAGAGAACAGCAACATTATGCATTAGTACATGAATTACACATTTACCGACTTTAAAGATCGAAGAAAGGGATATTAGCGCTCCAGAAGGTTTGTCTTCAAGAGCGCACAAGTTGTCAAAGACAGGGATATAATTATCTCAAATATTGAATATTGGGACTCATACGTAAAACTTGTAACTTGGAAAATTAATAATGATTCGTGGGTCTGGGGCTGTTTGCCAGACTCAACAATGATAATTATTTAACCTTAACACGTTCACAGTCCGTGACCCTGATATGGGTCATGGCAAGCCTCGGTTACACAGCCGTAAAGTTTACGATTTATATTCGGGCTTTGAACATGTTTCATGTGTATATCAATCACTGTTGAATACGGCAAGCATCCCAGACCAACGACCCATTATAAATGAACCAAGCATAGCTGGCAGCAACACAACAGTCATTGGATAAATTTAATCTGCCTTTAGCCGAAGCGTCAGGTGTCACTGGATATTTGCTACTTGACTGTATACTGTGACGAGAGAGCCGCCCCCACAGCACGGCTTGCATGGCGCGCAACATCCACCACAGCAACCGCCACATCCACCTCTGCAACAATCAATACAAACTTTACAACATTTAATCGGGTAACCAAGTTTTAAAAATACGTGCCGTCGACGCGCGTTCTTCTACTAACATGTTTACGGTAGCTGATGGTCATGATACAATAATTTATACTGTATGGCAATCCGGTACATCGGTTAGCATTGCGGGTGACAAGCAACGGCATCAGCCTATCGATAGCATACGGACGTATGTGTGTGTCGTCGACAGTCGTCACTTGTGTTTGCCAGACCTTGTTTTGATCAGATCAGATCAGATGGTAAGGTAATAGTAGGGGAACGCGCATCGACGGCGCATTTAAAATACGCGGTGTGCATAGGCCCTATATACCAAGCCATTGGATAAGCGCTTTGTTATTGATCAATCAATCAATCAATCATCTTTATTGCAGACCAAAACGATCCATAGTTGCTGCCATTGATGCTGTACATTCTTTAATATCCAGGTGCTAAGCAATATAATATAAACATGGATGTGTCTTAAGGCTTGGTTTTTCCAATGGTTTAGCTAGTTCAAAGATGATTTCCAATTGTATAAAATGGCGAATAATCTTTAGGAAGTAAAGATCGATTGTTGTTTTCTCTGGACCACCGGGTGGATATGATAGGCCTGATACGGTACCTACTTTTATCTTACGAGCGCGGTTGAACCATGGTTGTGGGGTTGAACTATACATGCACATTGTCTGTGTGCATCAGCGTAGCAGTTATGAGCTCACATTGTCTGTGTTCGTATGTGGCACAACTACAACTATGGCTAATCGGCGCTCGTGATATGTAAAAGTACTGTACCATTCGAATGAACCGTGACCGTTTTCCGTTACGGTTTATACTTACGTCAAAGTATGTATGATATGAAACCGAGTTGGTGTATAATTAGGGTTTGAGCTACCAGTCAAATGCCAATAACTAGATGTGGACATGCTGTTCTATCCATACATCGACTTACCTGATATTTGACATTATGGACTGCAATTGGTTGATCATTTTCATACGGTCGCACATTTTGCCGTTTTCTGTAATGGAAATGATATATTCTAATATGTGTAGGTGTTTTTAAATGTTTATAATGCTTTTTATTTTCAAAATTCACTCAGAAAAATTTCGACTGACTTTCCAAACCGATTGCATAATTTTGACTGACAGGTGAACAATTTTGTTTTTATTTTGTATCCGCGTCAAATAAATTCGTAAATAGAAATGTCAGCGAAAAATGATTAGCAAAAGAGGTTGATAATGGTCTAAGTGTCAATTCAGCCAAACAAGTCTGGCCGGGTTGCACCAACTAACGATTACAGACCGGTCAACGTTAAATATGGCGCCAGCAGTTGTTATCCCATAGAAACTTGTCAAACTTTCCATACAATCAGATTTTAACGAACACCGATTACGATTACAGATGGTTTGGTGCAAACCACCCTTAGTCGCAAAAAGTTAAGACGTCCTTTGGATGACATTCTTAACAACTTGAGTTTAGGACCTCCATTGTTTACGTGAGGTGATTTTGGAGAATTTCAGTCACTCCTTCCCCGCTTAGTGAGACGTCGTGATATTATTATTATTATTTAATTATTTAGGCTGCACCCTCTCCCTCCTCCCTATAATGTCACGTAAGATTTTTCAAATGTGGATTTTTAGTGTAAATATATTAATCTGCACTTTATTATAAAGAACATAACAAAAGATGTAAGAAATAATATATACAAGAATACTTAACAACTAAATAAATAAACTAACACTGTCTAATCTGCATTGTATTTCCTAATATTATATGTATTCAAAAGACGTTGTTTGCTTATTAGACGAAGACTACTAACAACCACTATTTAGAATCATAACAAAATAATAACCGATTAATAAAAACCTAATTTTTTATCAATGTTTTTTTTCTGCGGCCGAATTTCGGTTTGTCCTCTACGGGTCGCATTTCACAACCGATTCTCGTGAAATTTTGTGCGCAGGTTCGATGCCTAATATAGTTTTCGGAAAAATACGAGGTCTACAGCTCAGCCACTAGTGCCTCTAAACTCTGGTCCACCATTCGGCGGAGTTGTTTGACAAGTCAAAATGCACAAATGTTGCCACAGTACGGCCAGTGCTGTTCATATCGATATTATTTAAGGCCTCACTAGACGTACGCATCTTACGGACCTATTTATCGGGCACCCCTTGGTGCTTGCCGAGATCATCGAAAATCGAAATTACCTAGTAGTGTTTCTCTCAATCTAAAATGTTCTCAATTTGACAAATTAAAATGATAATTTTCATATTTATTTTACTTTTGTCAACTTAATGAGCCTTTAGTTGCCGAAAAGTAGAAACTTTTACATTTATTACATTAGGTAGTAAAGTAGTAGGACTTAAATCTTGATCGAAAAAACTTCCTATCGAATTAGTATCGATTTTAATATTCCGAAAAATGCTGGCACATTTTAGTTCGTGAATAAGAGAGTAAAGTTAGTTACTTTATACTTATCGACATATTTTTATCGTTATATACCGTCACTCTTTATTTTTTCTCCTGGCAACATCCCATCTGCCAGTTTACTCCGCCGAATTATGGACTTGACCTTAGTTTTAATATTTACTAGCTTTTGCCCGCGACTTCGTCCGCGTAGAACTCGTGTATAAAAAAATGTCATGAAATAGAAATAAATCTGAGAAAAATTATAGATTACATAACTATTATATAATTTTTAAGAAAAAAAAACTGACTTCAATTTGGGGAGGCCGGTGAAAGATTATTATACTTAGATGGTGCACACTTGGAATCCATACAATGAAATCAAAATGGCTATAAGTATGTTTATAATGGTAGAAGAGTAAGTTTACTAAACTTACTGTTCTACCATTCCTACCCTCAATTCCTCAAGGAATCCACCATCAGAACTCAAGCTTGACAAAAATGTGTCTTGCAAGCTAGGTTTCGCTTGACAAACATAACGAAGAGAACATATCGCCAAACGTGAATTATGCGTCGTTGAAGAGTTCCATTCTGGTCATCATCAGCAGTTCCACTTTATCAAATGTCACTTATTTAAATGTAAATGTTTGATTTGTTTATAAAAATACTGAAATCGTTATATGTATGCCTAAACATTTGAGGAGTTCCCTCGATTCCTCACGCATCCCATCATCAGAACTCTAGCTTGACAATTGATTGTTTTGAAAATCTAACTTGCTTAACAAACACACCAAAGAGGACAATTCGCTTGATTAGTTGATGAAAATACTAAAACCGCTATATGTGTGCCTTTCACATTTTGAGGAGTTCCCTGGATTCCTCGTGGATCCCATCATCAGATCTCGAGCATGACAAAAAATTGTCGTGAAAATAGAACTTGCTTAACAAACACAGCTAGGAGGACAAATCGCCAAACGTGGACTTTTCGTCGTTGAAGAGTTGTTCTGATCATCATCAGCAGTTGCACTTCATCAAATGTCACATTTTTGTATGAAAATTCTTGATTTGTTGACAAAAACTCAAAAATAACTATATGTTTACCTTTAAGATTTGAGGAGTTCCCTCGATTCCTCATGGATCCCATCATCAGAACTGCGTTTTGATGAACCGAATTGAAAACCTGAAGTCGGTTAAAAAGAAACCCATCGCACGTGAAATTTCAACCCTCGCTTAAACCCTTTAGGGGATGAATAAAAAAAAAGCCATAATCAATGTTTTTCTCTATACATTAGAAGCTTGTGACCGAAGTTTTAAACTTCTTACTTGAAAAATAACATTTTTCTTAAACAAAATTTCATCCCTTTTTTGAACCCCTTAGGGGATGAATTTTTATATTAATCTCTTCAGCGGTTTAGGCTGTGCGCTGTCTGTCAATAGTTGTCTAAGTAACGCAAGAGTTTTATAATATGTATATAGATAGATTAGTTTGACGTCAAATCATTGACCGGGTAACTTTGGATTGTGGAGAAAAAGCTCTATGAAGCCGAAATTAGCCGAGTCTCTTTCCAAAGGTCGATGTGCAATACTTATAGCCTGCAATAAAAAATACCCGAAAGCAGCAACTGTTGGTTGCTGCTTTCGGTTATTTTTTTATTGATAATACGGCGTTATCAAATACCAAAAGTCATGAATCATACTTTTAAATTGTATCGTCAATCCAACATTCCTCATTTCATCGGCAGTATGACGGTGCACACGATGGGTAGTGAGGTTGAACCTGAAATAAATAATAAAATATGAGGAATATTTATAACGTAGGTACTTTTTATCACTTCACTCGTGCAACTAGTTTTTATAAAATATTTTTTTGTACCTACATAGTTAAATAGGGCTAGTATCCCTCATGCATGTCAATATTATAATTGAGTGCTCGTGCATACTATCATACTAATACATTCGTTCGACACGCGTACCAAATTGAACAAAATTGTAAATGAATCAGAAATGACGGACACAAATAGAGTTTTAGTAGCTAGTAGTCGTGGGGTATACTAGCTGACGAAACTTTCGCATTGTTGTATTGTAACTTAGTATCTGAAAGAGGTTGCATGAATGCACAGTTAGCAGCAAAGTAACACGCAAACGAGGTAGTGTTGAGATTTAGAGCTCGACTGAGATTTTACCCTACTTAGAAGGCGTACGTTAGCCCTGACGGCTCGAGTCTCCACAACACTAATACGAGGTGCTCAAAATGATTTAATTTTTAAATAATTATTTAGAACCAACGGATGCCTTCAGTGCTGTTTTTTTCCTTGCACATGTAATAACGCCATAAAGTAAATGTTTTCGTATAAATGCAATAAAGACGTGTGTCAGATCGTTTTGACTTATTCGTATGCGTAGCTAGTGCACCTACTGATTGCACAATGCACAAATGCACATTACACAAGTTCAAATATTACAAAACGTTTCTGCCACTAGCTAGTCCATTCCATTCCACGTCGCTATCCTCTGTTTATTCTTATACATATGTAGTTACATATACTTACTGGACGTTCATAATTTATAAGTTGATATCGGACGTGCTTGTTTTGGTTGTTCAGAAGCATGCCAGGCCAGGATGTGGGACGGTATTCGAAGCAGCTGTCACCCACGATCAAGGGGCGTCGGAGTGTGACGCTGTCTATCCCATATGGTAGACAGGTTGGGCCCTGCTCAATAAAATACACTTTTAAAACAATTATGAAAATAACCCGACAGTATAGAAGTAAAGAAGGTCCGTTGCGACCGGCCTGCATTCGTCCAGCAATCTTAATAAACATCGAAATAAGGAAATGAGTGACATTGAAGGCTACCTTTGCACAGGCAGGCGGCTTATTTGGCGCCTAGAGCCTAACGAGTCACCTAGCGAGTAACTTAGTGAAACGAACGTACTTGAATGTTCGCGATCGGCCGCACTGCGCGCTTGGCGCCTGCGCCTAGCTAGTCGCTTAGCGTGTATCCAAGTAAACAAACGCGCAGTGCGGCCGGTCGCGAACATTCAAGAACGTACGTTTTACTAAGTTACTCGATAGGTTCTAGGCACCAAGCAAGCCACCAACCTGCCTGTGCGTAGGTAGCCTTAAATTTATGTCGCGAGCCGCGAGGCAAGCCACTAAGCTCCAGGCGCTAAGCAAGCCGCCTGCCTGTGCAAAGGTAGCCTTTAGCTACCTACCTATACAATACAATATAAATACTATTTATTTTACAGTGCGGCTCACACAAATGAATCATGTACGCATAATGAAGACGTCAAAAGTCTTTATGTATAAGGGAATAAGAACTTTTGGACTTTTCATATGCGTAATAGTTACTTTTGATACTGACTGTACATGTCTTGTTCTTTCTAAGGTAATTTAAGATGTGTCCAGTAATTTACTTAAAGCAGTTTTAAGCAGTTTACTGCTCGTGTTACGAAGTTTACGGGCAACAATGGGGTGGAAATAAATTCAAATTATTTATTTCAGGCTTGCACCCAAAAAGCAATTGATGGCGTCAACAGTCTGTCAAATAGCACTCTGTGGCCTATAATAGGTACCAGTGGCGGAGCGTCCATACAACTCGATTCCCACCGGCTTGCCAAATTTTTAGCCAGTCCAGTTCTTTTCCTACGACTCATTAAGAATAAGACAGGCAAATTATTTCCAGCTTCCCTAAGAATATTTTTGACGCGCCGCCACTGCTATGTACCTAGTTGATCCTAGCTGCTTCTGATGTCGAACACTCGTCGAACATTGGGATCTGTACCAGTAGGTAAGTAATTGACGATCTTTACACAACTTACCGAGACACGATAGCACGGCATGCATGGCAGTGGTTCCGTGTAGCTTGGCAAATTTTGAAGAGGACTACACATTGTAATTTAGAAAAATATTTGTACTTATATCACTAGAAAATTTAAAACTACCAAACGTGTTTTTTTAGAATTTTATCAAAATATTATTGTCATTTTGACATTAAATTTCTACTTCTGGTTCTTTCTGGTTGTACGACTAAAAATTAAAAACGGAAAGTTAGGTACACTGAATAAAGTACAATTATAATTTATTTAATACCACTTTAATACATTACTTATAATATATTCTTTATTTATTTCTTTTCAGTGAAGGTATACTTTCAAAAAGCACAATATATATATATTTTTAGTTCACATAGTAAAACCTGTCTAGTCTATAAAATACTCGTACTAGTACTCTTTGGTGCTGGTTAGATATGTTTTCAAAATAAGAAGTTCTGTATTCAAAATATGAATGAACAGAGTCATAATGGTAAACAAATCAAATCCTATAGACCAGTTTTTACAAACATTTTGTACTGAAAACACAAAAATAGTAAAAAAAACATATAACATTTTATAATCTTCTATAAAAAATATTCTCTTACATTCTAAGTAAAATACCGCGCGTTTGCGTGTAAAAATAAGTCTACTCGTTCTAGCGAAGGCTATATTCAAATTCCCTAGAAAAATGTAAGTAGATATTTTCTGTCTTGCAATTTATTCAGCTTGTTTCTAGGTCCAAAGAACGTCCCATGTAACTACAGGTGTTGAAGTGTCAGGTGGTTGAGGATAACTTCGGCCATATACTGTCATCCACGAAGACGCACCCCTCCACAGCCCAATCTGTATACAATTGTGCATAGATTAATGATTCGCTGTGGAGGGGCCGTCGTCGTGGATAACGCGCACATTTTGAGTCTTCTTAAGGGTCTTTTCTTTTCACACTCGCCACGAATACACAAGCCAGCGGAAAAAAAGTGGTGAACCAGGTTACGTGTGAATAGTGTAGCTGTGTTACGTCGTAGTTGCGTTAACGCGACGACGCCGTCGTAGAGCGTAGTGTGTGGCTGCGCTGTGATCCGTATCGTCCACGCGGTCAAATTGGACAATTTGTGGTCCATGTGGATGAAAATACATTCTACTGACAAATTTACGCGTTTAGTGCTAGCTTGTTTACATTCCTATAGCCTCGTAAAGCCCAATGTACACTCTAATGAACAGATTCAAATCGAATTTCAAACTATAACAAAATTAATGAAGGTTCTAAATTCAAAATCACAAATCTGTCTGGGACTTACGAGGATAGACAAGTGAGTGCAAAATCCACCAGGAATGAGCTAAGCTGCCTGTTCTAAACTTTCTCCACGATACCGCCCTTACTGTATCCCTGACTTGGCGGTGTCGATTCGCTCCGGTACCAGTTTCGTGGCTTACATTTTCCTCCTTATTCCCAGGTGTTGCGGAGGATGCTGTGGAGGATGCTGTGGAGGCTGCTGCGGCGGCTGCTGCGGCGGCTGCTGCTGCCCAAAAATTACCATCCACACATGCTGCACGAAAATCTGCTAGTGGGATGAAGGCGCTAGCATCCGACTGCGCTAGCCGAGTCGGGGCTAGCAGACTTCAAGCTATTTTGATGTGCCGTGTACCTAGTGCTGTGTAAAATAAAGTTATTTAGAAATGTGACTGGTCTGTTTTAGTCTGCTCTGCGTCCGAAATTCAATTACTTATTTAATTTAGGGTCTATTCTCAAGTATACAGCTACGTTGAGCTGCAAAGTGTGATGCTAGATACAACGTCCACGGAAGATTTAGTTATTTTATTTTCGGTACATATTCAAGAGTTCGTAAACATGTACAGTCACCAGCACCAATATCTGCCATAACAAAGGCGGCATAAATATCTGACACCCTACAAATAGTCGTGTCAGATATTTATGCCACCTTTGTTTTGGCAGATATTAATGCCGGTGACTGTACCACAAAATAAATAATAAAAATCGCGGCCGTGTAAAGATGGAAAGACGTTAAACACTGTATAAAAGAATGATTGTCACGGCACGCTCAACGTCTTTAGGTATAAACCGACCTTTAACCCTTTTCCAGGCCGCACCAACCTACGTAGTTTTACGTAAAACGAAATGTATTAGAGCCCTCTCCCACGGCGACTTTTTGCAGCGATGCAGTAGCGATATTGTCGCGCGTTAGTAGCACGTTGGTATCGCTTCTGTAGCGCGTTGCAAATGCGACTAAAGCGCGTTGGTTGCGATGCTGTTGCGCGTTTACAAAACGTGCGACAGCATCGCTGCAAAGTCGCCGTGGGCGAGGGCTCTCTTTCGCCGAAATTCAATTCGATTTAAGCCTTAACCCTTTGACCGCCAAAGCGATAATGTGTCGGCGTGCCCCTAGTACGCCAAGCACTGTTTTTTGGTGTAATGTCTAAACGAAAAAAAATAGAAACAAATTAAAACAGTTCATAAATGATTTTATTCATGATCATTACACCTTCACTCCGACCTTTTAAGTGGTTGTTGGCGTGGTGGGCACGACGACACACGACCACTTTATAGGTTCTTGGCGGACAAAGGGTTAACACGTTCAGTCCAGTGCCCCATACATGGGGTCACGACGAACTATCTCCACAAGTCCGTGCCCCGTACATGGGTCACTATAGCCGACCAGGTACGCACTCAAATCACTATAAATCACTATAAATGCATTTGATAAAGGCTTATAATCGTTTGACCGCCAAAGCGATAGTGTGTCGTCGTGCCCAGTACGCCAAGCACTGTTTTTATGGTGTAATGTCTAAATCAATAAAGAGAAATTACAGTTAATAAATGATTTTATTCACCTTCCCTCCGATCTTGTAAGTGGTTGTTGATGTTGGCGTGGTGGTCACGACGACACACAACCACTTTATAGGTTCTTGGCGGTCAAAGGGATAAAGATAATTCTGATTTATCAATTCCTATTTTAGTTAGATATGAAATAGTATATTCTATAATATATTGCAATAATCCGAGTGCGTATCTGGTCGTTTCATAGTGACCCAAACTTGGAGCACGGACGTGTGATGGAAGTAATTTGCTTGGACATTCAAGAAAATTGAAACATTTTGTATAGGGGGAGTCGGAGTGGTTTAGACATTACACCAAAAAAACAGTGCTTGTCGTACTGGGCACGACGACACACTATCGCTTTGGCGGTCAAAGGTTTAAAGACAACCCATCGGATTGCCAGTACACGTCGACGGCGGATCGAACCCGCGTGTACGAGTATAGGTGTGATCTGCACATATTGCGACCTGGACATTTTACGAATTGCACATTTTGCGACCTGCACATTTTACGATCTGCACATATTGCGAACTGCACATTTTACGAATTGCACATTTTGCGACTTGCACATTTTACGATTTGCATATTTTGCGACCTGCTCGTTTTACGATCTGGCGATTTGCATTAGTGCGCATTTTGCGACTTGGTGTTGTTGGGGGCATAAGATTAAGTTACAAATAATCATAACTTACGACAATACTCTAAAAACAAGCATACGTTTTTGACGTTTCGTACAATGTTGCGTATATGGAAAGTAAATAAGTGCAAAGCTTCAAAAATATCTGAGCAAGTCTGAGCAAGCAAGGGGGCATAAGTTTGCTTAGATATTTTTGAAGCTTTGCACTTATTTACTTTCCGTATAGTTACGCAAAATTTTACGAAACGTCAAAAACGTATGCTTGTTTTTAGAGTATTTTCGTAAGTTATGATTATTTGTAACTTAATCTTTTCAACGCTCTGTCGTTGTTAAATGAAAACAATAAATATTGTTTTCACTTATAGAGGAGGAACAGAATTGGAAAAGGCGTCTCTAAACAATGCAAGCGGCAAGTCATGTAACAGTTGGGGTGACAACGTTATCAGAGGGTTTGGACCCTGCAGAATACGGATCTGCCTGTCGCCATCTCGAAATTTGAGCCGGAAGTACGGTATACCGGAAAAGGTGCAGCCCATACAAAAAATTTCGTAGTACATTTAATAAATTGTTGCTCTGGTACTCTAAAAGAGGTCCGATTGATATGGTTTTTTGGTATGTTGTGAAGGACAATATTAGCCATGGTAACCTAAAAATTTCGGCCCTCCAGCTCCATAACTTTGGCCGCCATCTTGGAAATAGTGTCATTTTTTTCAGTTCTTTGCTTTTACTGTCGTCAAAGTTCATTCCAGTGCTAAACATAGTTCTACAATATTGTAGAATACAAAATTTGCTAAAACTTTTGGGTACAAAGATTTTTTCCATGACCCCTAGGGACGAAGATATGACAGGATATATCATTAAAAATTGCCACTTTTTTCTAGTTTTCCGTTCATGTTTACATTTTAAGTGCATTTTAGCACTAACTATAGTTCGGCAATATTGTAGATCACAAAATTTGCTACAACTTTTGTATTGAAATATTTTTTCCACAACCATTAGGAAAGAAGATATGAAGTCATCTATGGAGTAGCACCGTTGAAATTTGCTACTTTTGCAGTTTTCTTCTCATATTTAGGTTTGAGTGCATTTAATCGCAATCTGTAGGGGATCTATGATGGTCGAGTGATAGCGGGATAGACGACAAGATAAAACATCTGTCACTTTCCGATCTATACCACTTCAATCCCTCAGAAGACAAAATCGTCTATTTCCACGATACCTAGAAGATCGTAGGTACTTTGAATTTGCATATAATTTTGTCTTCTATAATATTGCTGACCGAGAAATGCACTAAAACAAAAATATGTGAAGAAAACTGGAAAAGTAGTAAATATCGACGGTAGTACCCCATAGGTGACATCGTATCTTCTTTCCTGATGATCGTGGAAAAAATATTTCAATACAAAAGTTGTAGACAATTTTGTAATCTACAATATTGCTGAACTATAGTTAACGCTAAAATGCACTTTAAACGTAAATATGAGAGGAAAACTAGAAAAAAGTGGTAATTTATAATGATATCTCCTGTCATATCTTCGTCCCTAGGGGTCATGGAAAAATTCTTTGTACCCAAAAGTTTCAGCAAATTTTGTGTTTTACAATATTGCCAAACCATGTTTAGCACTAAAATGAACTATAACGACAGTACAAGCAAAAAACTGAAAAAGTGACAGATTTTCCAAGATGGCGGAGAAAGACGTGGAGCTGGAGTATCAAAAATTTCGGGATACGATGACAAATATTGTTCTTTACGGCATATCAAAAATCCATAACAATTGGACCATAGTTAGGGTACCGGAACAACGATTTACCAAATGTACAACGAAAAAATTTGTATGGGCTGCACCTTTTCCGATATAACATTCTTCCGGCTCAAATTTGGGGATGGAGACAGGCAGATACGTATTCTACAGGGTCTAAACCCTCTGATTACGTTGTCACCCCAACTGTTACACGATTTGCTTCTTGTATTCTACTTCTTCAAAAATGGGCCTACTCTATTAGTGTCAACAACCCTTACTATTCGATTGGTTCGGATTTAGCAGAGTAGAAAAAGAAAATAAGTCTGGTTGCTATAAAAATCTAAATATAATTACCAGAGACCGAAATATTAGTATCACTGTACACTTACCATGAGTTTGCAATGTTTGCATTGCATTACCGTAGCTCTAGTATAAGTTTTTTCGAAACATTAACTAATTCGAACGCGTTTGCGTTTTGTCTCCAAATGTATGAAAGTGGTATGAAAACGTGAACAACTCCTCTGGTGGTCACTAGCGGAAACTAAAAAGGCGAGTTTAACATTTGTTGGTAACCGATGAACGCGCGTATTTCAAACTCGGTGAGAGCGTTTTCATACATTTTGGGACAAAACGCAAACGCGTTCGAATTAGTTAATGTTTCGAAAAAACGTATACTAGAGCTACCGTACTGGCTAGCGACTGCGTAAACGATTTAGTATGGAGATTCTTAGTCCTATTGCGTAACCGCTAGACGCGCTGTACTTTTGTCCAAACTAAATCGTTTACGCAGTCGCTAGAGAGTACGGTAAATGCAAGCGTACAGTACAGGGTAAGGGTACAGGTCCAATAAGACTACATGGACGAAAGTCTGTTGTCCCATAATGGGACAATTCAATGGGACTGTGGGATTGACGTGCATGATAATCATGTAACATCCCACTCTGTGGCCGGTCGAATTGAACGTTGCCACTGCTTCACCACTTTGCTACTGCGTTGTGGTGTTGTGGTGCTGGTGTATAAGCAGTGGTCCCAACGCCAGCGAGCAGCGAGGACTCTCATAGTAATTCTACGCGTTTTCTCGCTACTACTACTACCATAGCTCAGTTATTTTCAGGATATCTAAATCTAAAATAAAACTACAAGTTACAAATCACAAACGGAACTCTATTTTCAATACCTTTTAATAGAAAGAGACTTCCGCTTGTAATTTGTAGCTTCGAGAAATAGGCCCTTGGGATTATTAAAATAGAGGCCAAAATTAAAACAGTTCATAAATGATTTTTTTCATGATCAAAATACACCTTCATTCCGACCTTTTAAGTGGTTGTTGGCGTGGTGGGCACGACGACACACAACCACTTTATAGGTTCTTGGCGGTCAAAGGGTTAAATTTTCCAACTGTACCTCGTCTGTATCTACAATATAAATTGAGTCCTTACTAAAATCAAGCTAAAATCAATATAATATCTGAATATTTGTCTCAACTGTACATATATTCATGTTAAGATACGAACCTAATAGATTACTACATAATTTAACCAACTCGATGGTAGAGTCCACTCGATTTTAAAACAAAATCAGGTGTGCCGTGGAAACTTAATATAAAGAGCTAACGTACATTTAAGATCTTCATTTACTCCTCATACCATTCACGTAACATATCCGGTCCGTATCAAAGCGGAGTTGAATAAACCTAACCGAACACAAGAAACCATATGAAGATGTCGTGCTGCCCCATGCCTTGTCCGCCTTGCCCGCCTGACAACTGTTACCCATACAATTGCGACCCGTGCCCACCACAACAGACCTGCGGGCCAACATCAGTTTGCCTGAACGCCTTCCCGCCGAAGTGTCCGCCGTGCCCCAAATTTGAGACCCGTTGCGTAAACATCTACAGCGCCCAGACATATGTATACTGAGAAAGCTGTGAAACAACTTCAAGTGAAATGTGCAAAACTCTAAATCAGTGTAAAAAAATCATAATTAGTGTTGTTTTGTCCAAATAATAGTGAAGAATCCAATTAGACTCAAACAGAAGTTTTAATTTCGCTCCTTACCTAAATAATCACATTTTTAACACGTTCACAGTCCCCATACAAAATGTTTTAATTTTCTTGGACGTCCAAGCAAATTACTTCCATCACACGTCCGTGCTCCACGTTTGGGTCACTATGAAACGACCAGGGGGCAGATTTTTGAGTTTCGAACGCTCGACTTTTCACTCGACATCTGTCAAACCGTCATAGTTTTTAGACAGATTTCGAATGAAAATTCGAGCGTTCGAAACACAAAAATCGACCCCCAGGTACGCACTCGGATTATTACAATATATTATAGAATGCATTTCATATCTAACTAAAATATGAATTGATAAATCAGAATTGTCCTTATAAGCCTTTTATCGAATGCAGTTATACAATACAATACAATACAATACAAATACTCTTTATTGCTCTTTGTTATAGTGATTTATAGTGATTTGAGTGCGTATCTGGTCGGCTATAGTGACCCATGTACGGGGCACGGACTTGTGGAGATAGTTCGCCGTGACCCATGTATGCGGCACTAGACTGTGAACGTGTTAATAAAAATAATAGGCAAGTGTTATCTTACTTTTGCTCTATGACTATACCTACCAAATTTTAGTTCCACTATTGCAGTTCCAGTATGCTGATATGGGTGAGGATCTAATATTGGATCATAGTTATATATGGCTTGGCTTTTAATTCGCCTGAAAAGGCTGAGGGAGACGTGTAATGACCCTCGCTCTGAATCATGGCAGGGGCCGATTTTTGAGTGTCGAACGCTAGACTTTTCACTCGACATCTGTCAAAACTTCATAGTTTTTTGGCAGATCTCGAGTGAAAAGTCGAGCGTTCGACACTCAAAAATCGGTCCCCTGGTCCTTACATCTCCATTGCTTTCCAGCGTGGAAATGCCGCTAGCATTGTATGGACCTTTACATCGGGCAAGACGACGAGCGGGGTGTAGGTTATTTATTTATTATTTTTATTAGTTAGTTTTATGTAACGAGTTAGGTGATTTTTATGTTTTTCGGTGCCTTCTTGTATTTATGTCTTATTTATTGAACCCTAAGATTTAACCAAATTAATCGCCGAACGTCAAACAAGTTACTCGCAATTTCCATCTGTCATAATCAAGGAGGTGTCATTTACACTGTCAAAGGGTTACCTAATTGAATCATTTAAAAAGTAGACGAATTAAAAGTATCGTCCAATAATGTGGTCCTTTTAGCATAGGTACCCTACATCATACTGAAATTCAAGTATATATCTGCGAAGTCTTAATTAAAACGTCTCATAAAACATGACGGTAAAACTTGTGCTAACTGGGCAGAATTTAAATTAAGGTTGTCGCAGACATAAAGGCTAGGCATAGGCACCCGACCGGCGCCGCTTCTACTCGCCAGCTTGCCATCAACCAGGCGTCAACCCAACGCAAATACACGTGACAGTATCGCCTCAGTAGCGCCGAGCTGTCCACCCATCGTTAGATGCTCCCGAGGTGGGGCCATGCCATTACAGATTGGAGAAGTGTGCGTTTCCGTATGAAGTTTTTAACAAAGTATACTGACCGCCGGCGGCGCGAGCTGGGGCGGCGGTGGTCGGGTGCCGAACCTTTATGTGTGCGACAATACTTATTAATGTAAAATTTGGGTACCTGAATCAAGGACCAGTGCCTTAGCGACACAGAGGATTTCAGACAATACTGAAGCTAGGAATTGCATATTCCGGTTTTTATATATTTTAATATTATTATTATAATATTAAGTAGAATTTTCTATACTCAGAGAAATCGTGAGAACGAGGATTTCTTGATGACATTGTTTTTTTTAATTTTATTTTCAATTTAGTATTAGGTATATACTCGGAACCGCTATTCGTCTTGTTATATTTTTGCTAGTGTCTATATTTGATTTTTTTGATAGAATACTGTCGAAATTTCACTGCTGTAGATTAGATTCAGATTCAGATTAACATATTCGCAGTCAGGCCAAGTCCCCTTTGAATAATATTGCATGGACCTGAACGCATGCGTTGCCGGCAGTGAACGCCTCAATGTACTCATATTTCAAATAAAAATGAATTCCCATACAAGTCAAAATTACGAGAACTTCTACAGTGGTCATTTATCACCATAATAAATACTTAATGCTCCTAAATAACTTAATCAATTTATCAATCAAATTTTTTTATTTCAAAAAGTCACATTTCTTTCTCAGAATTTGTTAACAAAATACTAAAACATCACAAATACTTGCATAAACATTGGATAATAAGCTGACGCGGACCGCCATTGCCACTAGATTAGTGGCACAGCAATATGGTTGACACAGTAGGGCACCAACTGGGAACAAGAAAAATATCATGAAACATTCAATTGCTTAACCCTTTAACCGCCACAGTCTGATATATGAGACAAATTCACAGTGTAAATGACACCCTCCTGATTTAAGACAGAGTTGACAATTGCGAGTTACTTTTTTGACGTGCAGCGGCTAAAGGCTTAAATTTTAATGCGTTTCCTATAGTGCGCGCCATCCACGACGAAGCCCTCCACAACCCAAGCCGTACAACTGCGCACAGATTAGTATGAGATTCGCTGTGGAGGGGCGCGTCGTCGTGGATGGCGCGCACTATACCTATATAACAAGAACTCGTAGCTTCTACGTTGACGCACATATATTAGACAATGTGCATGTATAGTTCAACACACAACCATGGCTCAACCCCGCGCTTGAGATAATAGTACTCTAAAAAACCGGCCAAGTGCGTGTCGGGCCACGCGCAAGGTAGGGTTCCGTACCGTAGTCGTCCACCCGTTACATTATGTGGACTAAAAAGTTCGCAAACTTATATTTACTATGTTTTTGACAGAATTAACAACATTATCTAAGGTATCAATGGAAATTGTACGAAAGTTTGCTTTTGCAAAGTACATTTCTGAAGTTCGAATATTACTCGTTAACTAGTAATGTCTACTTAGCTGTGATAGTTTTCCTTTTAAATTCATCGTATATATACTACCATGTTTTTTTTTCACATGCCTAGTAGCCACCGTTTAGCTGGCAGTGGGGGGGGGGACACTTGAGCATAACAAAAATTATCCCTTCAAAGCTTAATATCACGCCAACCAATTCTTTAATCAAAAAATGCTTTGATAAACCTTATAATATTTTCAAAGAGCTATCCAACAATACCCCACACAATGGGTTTTGGAACAAAAAAAAATTGCACCACCACTATACATAATTAAAAAAAAATTTTTTTTAAGATTTTGTTCTACCGTTTTGTCGGCGTCATTGATACGTATACTCATACCAAATTACAGCTTTATAGTACTAACGGTTACTGAGATAAACGGGGGACAGAGGACGGACATGGCGAAACTATAAGGGTTCCTTGTTTACTACGGAACCCTAAAAACCGCACATTTAGGGTTCGTGTTTTATTTTATATTATTCTTAACTTGAGATAAATCTTCTATTTAAACCAATCAATCTCATAGAGCTGAGAGGACAACGCTCTCAAAAATGTACAACTGTATCTGTA
Source organism: Cenopis cana (assembly GCA_951800055.1). Lineage (NCBI taxonomy): Eukaryota > Metazoa > Arthropoda > Insecta > Lepidoptera > Tortricidae > Cenopis > Cenopis cana. The sequence continues at coordinate 6,642,722 of OX637476.1, read as the reverse complement.
AAGACGCCATTCCTTTTGGAGAATTCCGATCGCGAACATTCATGAACGTTCGTTTTACTAAGTTAGGTAGGTACTCGCTAGGTGACTCGCTAGGCTCTAGGCGCCAAGCAGGCCGCCTGCCTGTGTGTAGGTAGCTTAAGTGTAAAAAAATTACAAACCTGTCTTCTTTTATCAACATTCCTTTGCACTACACTGTTGTGGACTATAAGGGGCCGTCTTCGCGTGACAGGGTCTAGTCCACAGATCTCCGGGCAAGAGCTGCGAGCGACGGGATAGAAAGGGTAAGGGCAAGGTAAGGCCCTAGGGCATATCGGACTTTGCTTAGGTATGATGGGGGAAGGGCACTGCGGGTTGAAACAGGGCAACACGGGTTGGTAGCACCGTATGGGCTCCGGGCAAGGGCGACACTGAAAATAACAAAATTAAAATGTACTACCTAATTACTTATATTCAATCATTATCAAAGGACAATCGTGAAAGACAAAAAGGCAAAGTAGCTTATTTGAGAGATTGCTGTATTTTAATTTATCGAAGAAAACCGGCGGCCAACTGAATCTCAATGTCTATATTTCTAAAAATGTTTGGGAGGCCTATTTCCAGCACTGGGCGTCTTTCGGATCATTTGATGATGAAATTTCCAAAATGTACTATATACAAATACAACGTTTATTAACTCCCATGTATTTTTCTGTACAATACAATACAAACAGGAGCTCTTTATTGCATCACCTCAACAAAAAAAAAAAGTATAGTAGACACAATGATAATGATCAATGAGTAAAAGCAAACAACAGGCGCGAAGAGCGATCTATTCTGACAACCTTAAGGTCTGTAGTAAGTATAAGGTGGTCACAAGTATCCAAATACCCTTAGTAGTAAAGATGTATATTTATGCTGTAAACTATGTTATACGTATAAAAAATTACTTACAGGTGGAGGTTCACATGGTTCGGGAGGTGGGCAGCATGGTAATACTGGAGGACAACAGACGGGGCGCGGCGGACAGTACGGAGGCGGCTCAGGTGCCGGGATCCGACGGGGTTTACACGGCGGCAGCATAGGGACAATAGGTCCCACTATATCCGGGATGACCGGCGCAGGACACTGTCGGAACGTGGCGCAGCAGTTGCAAGGAGGACACGGGGTGCAGGGAACGGGGGGCGGGACGCACGGCTGACAGCACTGCATTGGAGGACAGCAATAATAGCCGCACGGTCCCGTGCCGCACGGGAGAATCGGCGGGCACGTTGGGTAAAATGTACACGCACACATTTTAAATTTCACGTATTAAATATAAAATACTTGTAATTTATCTTTTTCCTATTTTTGTTATTTCCAATATTTGAAAATTTGGATTTTCTATATTTTAGTAAAAAATATTTTATGTTGGTTTGGTGATTTTTGAAATGTATTTTGTCAAGTTATTAAAAAAGTCCTTTGCTACTGCAGGTGTGCCTGCCAGTTATAACTGTTTGTAACTTATTCAATAATGTTATTAAAGTTTACTTTCAATAAATAACCTTAATAATTGATTTTTTCAATGAAACACATTAATTTTTTACCATCACCGTATATTTCCAAACAATTTATCAAAAATTATGAGCATGAGAAACCCTTAACGAACTTCTTTGTGACAACTCAACTACTATCAGAAAAAAAGTACATGTCATCCAAAAACAAAAATCTTTGATAAAAACATCTCTTTTGATAAAACTAAATTTAGTAAAAAAATCCTAAAAATTGCAAAATGAGTGCTCCATTCTACAGTTTTGATCCGTGCGTGTGTTCGGGCAAGCCGTGCGGCGCATGCTATCCATACACGACGAAGCCGTGCGTGTCGTCATACAACGACATACGGCCATGTTCAGTGTGCCCGGGTGGCGGTTGCTCGCCGTGCCCGGCACCCGTGCGGCCGTGTCCGACGCCGTGCCCAGCGCCGCCCGTGCTGCCGTGTCTACAGCCCTGCCCACCGTGCGATAAGGTACGATGAAGATGAAACTCATGGTCAGTGTAGCGATTTTAAAAATTCGATAGGGGACACTGGCAATACTGCGTATCTACTGTTTGTGTATGACCTGTACGATGGTTGCTCGCGTTACCAATGCGTAAATAAGAATTACTGTGTTTTTTATTAATATTAAGCATACAAACTTATTAGTTAGGCTTAACTTTAAGCAACTTCTAAATCGTGATACAAAATAACAAAATTAAATTCTATCCATGATTCTGAACCACTTTTAATATGGGACCAACCTTGTACGGGTGAAACAAAAACTTGTTTATTTAGGAACAGGTATTCAATCGGCTAATCGAAATGTATTGACGAAGCAGATTTTTTGACATGAACATAATTGGTCCCATAATAAAAGTGGTTCAGAATCATGGATACAATCCGATTTTGTAATTTTGTATCACGATTTAGAAGTCGCCTTTCACACTTTCGCCAGGTGTATCCTGTCGTACCGGTTACGCCGAACATCTGCCCATCCCTCGCCATCCCATGCTGCCGGCCCAACCGCTGCAAGCCCTGCCCCTGTTACTGTTGCCAAGGGCCCGGCTGCTGCATACCCAAGCGCTGCAGCTATCCTGGCGTTCCAGTATGTTGTGGCTGCAAAGGACCCTGCATGCCAATCTGGTAGGGATCATTGCCTTACTAGTGCCGAGGGCCCGGATGCCGCAAGCCAAGCGCTGCAGCTATCCCGGCGCCTCGGTGTGTTGTGGCTGCCAAGGACCCTGCATGCCAGTCTGGTATGGATCATTGCCTTACTAGCGCCGAGGGCCCGGATGCTGCAAGCCAAGCGCTGCAGCTATCCTGGCACCCCGGTCTGTTGTGGCTGCCAAGGACCCTGCATGCCAGTCTGGTATGGATCATTGCCTTACTAGTGCCGAGGGCCCGGATGCTGCAAGCCAAGCGCTGCAGCTATCCTGGCGCCCCGGTCTGTTGTGGCTGCCAAGGACCCTGCATGCCAGTCTGGTATGGATCATTGCCTTACTAGTGCCGAGGGCCCGGATGCTGCAAGCCAAGCGCTGCAGCTATCCTGGCGCCCCGATCTGTTGTGGCTGCCAAGGACCCTGCATGCCAGTCTGGTATGGATCATTGCCTTACTAGTGCCGAGGGCCCGGATGCTGCAAGCCAAGCGCTGCAGCTATCCCGGCGCCCCGGTGTGTTGTGGCTGCAAAGGACCCTGCATGCCAATTTGATTAGAATCAATATAGCTGCTACGGTTGTCCCGGATACTAAACCAGATCTAGGAAAACCAATCTGATAGGAGCTTAAATTTTTCACAAGTGTTTGTTTACTTCTTAGTCCCGTTATAGTGAAAAAAATTGCTTATGAAATGAAATGTGAACTTTAAATTTTGATAAGAGTAAATTGTTGTGTCTTTTACATTTGTATTTATTTTCTAGATAAAAGAAGAATTCATATAAAACCTACATCTATACTTTATTATACAGCAGTAGGTATGAAAACATGGTGATTTCTATTGATGGTTTCCATTTTGTGATGTTATAGGAGGCTCAACTCAACCAAACAAAAATAGTTCGAGTCTCGATTGCAAAATTACATAAATAAATCTTCCGTTTACAGAAGGGTCTTAAGTCGGGAACCAAATGTCCGGCATGTTTTCCTCCCATAATTCTTAACGGAGTTCCCATTATGAGAGTGAACTATTAAATAATTAGGCCATTATCTCACTGATGACCTTAAATACGATGTAGATATGGAGAGAGAGCGAAGGGCATTGTCAGTTCGAGCGAACATGCAGATAAGGTGTAGAGTAACACATAACAGTGTACAGACAGATAAGGTTAAAATTACGCTTTTTAAGGCTTATTGCACATCGTTGTCCACCTCTAGTCTGTGGGTCAGATATACTCAACGGGCTCATAATGCCCTTCGCATCCAATATAACAATGCATTTAGGGTGCTGTTGAGACTGCCGCGTTTCTGCAGCGCGTCAGCCATGTTTACCAAAGCGCGCACAGGCGGCTTCGACGCCGTCTGGCGAAAGCCTCATTATTAGTTAGGGTACGTGACAGTAGCAACAGCATTCTAAATATGATAGCCAAAAAGTTAGATTGTCATCTGATGTAGAAACTCTGCCAGAAGACCAAATCCGTTTTTTCAATTGTATACTTACATAGGCTAAGATTAACTAACCGATTGGATCATGAGTTGTCCATGTCATAAATATAAATAAATAAATATTCCTACTCATAAGTGCACGAAGAAGCATCTACTAGTTTACTTCCAACTCATAATAGCTATCGAACATACCTCAGGTAGGTAATACATACAAGTGATACAAGTTGTTCATACCTAATTTCATCATTGGCATCACAAACATTTACACAGCTTGCCCTCATTCAAATAAAATAATAATAAAAAGCAAGTCACGACGTTTATTTAACGTGCATAAAATGGTCGTGCAGAATAACAATTTTAATATTACTGTGCACTGAATCACTCTGCATGGATGCGGAGAGAAAAATGGTCGGATTTATCTTGTTTATTTCGCTTGCTTTGACTGCATTAGCTGAATCTCCCCCCGTTAATGGTGAGTTTGTTTTACATTACTTATATTAGAAACTTACTTTTGCGGCTCCGTGTCAAATATACTCAGTACGTATAGGTTTTGTGAACAACTCTATTCTCGCAAAACCAGTTTTTAATTATAGTCAATGTAGGAGCATTGTGTCGGCTATCGAGCAACTAATGTGCCGGTATGCGACCATTTGGGTTAGTTGCTGAACTAAAAGAATATTGTCTCGGATTTTTATTTTATTTTCAATAACTACTATGTATATTATTAAATGCTTATGACTGGAGAGCTCTTAAATCCCTCACTGCACCCGTGACTCAGTCTTAATTCCCTCGCTTCGCTCGGGAGTAAAATCTGATGTCCTTCGTTACGTTCAGGGTTCAAGCCTTGTACTTTATATGGTCCCAAACTGACGCTGGTTGAATAACGATATACCAACCCTATCGTTTTGGGTATACTAGACATGTCTACTTATATGACTTTGTAGACTATCGGGGATTTCTTGCGTGGTCCATTAATGTACCACTGGTTTGGAGATTGTAAAGCTACATAATGGTATTTTCTCTTAATCTGATTAACACTCATAAATTTTAGATTCCGCTGATGTTTACGTGAAATCGAAGCCTCCGCTGTGCCCAGAAAATGAAGAGCGGCGCTGTCGAAACTCATGCCCACCAGAAACGTGCGTTATCTTATACGCAGCTTTCTTATGCATACAGAACCAAACTTGTGTTGACGGGTGCTACTGTAAAGAAGGTTTTTTGAGACTTGGGTCAAAGGGCCCATGTGTTCCCCGGGATCAGTGTAACCCACGTAAGTGTTGATAAAGAATTACAGACACATATTTTTCTATTATTTAACAGGAATTGCCGCTGACGGTTGAAACGATAGAAGGGCGATACCTTGACGATATTTTATTTTCCACCTAGGTACTCCAAAAACCTGCTTCCGAATTTGATTTCATTTTTAAGTGTACGCGGTTCTAGGATTTACCAAATGTGTTGCATGCCACACACCCGATGAAACCGTGACTTGGAATCGTTATATCATCATCATCAACTTTTGATGCACCAATTTAGCCTTGAACATCTACAAAAGAGGATTTAAGCAGCGAGCCAATACGAGAGCAACAGTTATGTCACTTATGTCCGCACGTAGTTATGCCCAAAGACTACAATGTTATGGCAAGTACAAGTAAATGTCATTTACGACGCCCTATAGCGCGCTGGTGTCTCAGAGTATAATAAGGCTGCGTTTCCACCAGAGATGTGCGAGGAAGCGTTTTCATACATTTGACACCTCGCAACGCGCCGAGCGATGTGTCAAATATTTCATCCTCGCACATCTCTGGTGGAAACGCAGCCTAAGTATGTTGGTCTCAGTTCTCGTTTGTGGTACAGAAGGTCGGACCAAGCGTTATAGTGATTTATATTCTGTTTGTATCGTCATGTACCTACATACTTATATCACACCTTCACCAAATGCCTTCCTCAAAGGTCTCGAGCTGTAGCATGCTTCTCGCAGTTTGGTGCAAATTAATATAACATCTGTATTACGGTTATTTTTTGTTATAACAAAATCCAGCTAGCTTAAGACCATTTTTAGTATTTTAAAAACGTTGTTAATTTTTTTAGTTGAATGTGTCAACGATCCTAATGCCCATAAAGGATGTGGAGACAAATGTGGCAAGACATGTGCAGACTACAAGACCAATCCTATTTGCCCGAAACGACCCTGCAAAAATGACGGATGCGAATGCAATGAAGGATATATATACGACCAAAATTTATCCATATGTGTTAAGCCCAAAAAATGTAGTAAGTATTATATAATAAATCATATCTTTCTATAGTACAATGGTGGGAAACCAGCATACGTCGCGCCGTTGGCAAGCGATTACCGTAATCTACGGACCGATTCCGAAGTTTCACATCCGAGTTCCGACCGCCGCGCCGCACGGCCGACCGGGGACTTTTCAACAGCTCACAAGGATTTGCTGTGTTAGATCATTCACCGTCAAACAGAGCATCTTCAGAAGCTTTAGTGGCTTAATTGATCACCACTAGGAATATGTCATACTACACAATATACTAAACGAGTACATACCTAGAGTAATATTATACGACTGATTTAAAATTGAGCATGATGGAATTCCGCTCGATTTACTAAAATTTCGTTAATTTTATCATCAATGGCATCGTTAACTATTCAAGTTCCATTAATTATTAATTTGATTCTTTGTAAGTCTTAATTAACGTGATTTTTCAGCTAAACCATGCAAAGCTAATGAAAGGTACTCCACTTGTTTGCTGAGTGAGTGTGAACCGAAAACATGCGCCGATGTTGGCAAACCTGTTGCATGTCCTGCTATAGCCGCGCATCCTTGCCCTGGCGGTTGTATTTGCGACTATGGCTATGTGAAAGACAAGGACGGCAAATGTATAGATGCGAAAACGTGTCGTAAGTTAAAGTATTTTGATATTCTTTTATCAAGCGGAGGCCTGTTGAGCGTAATATTCCCATCCAATTAATAAACAAAAGTATTGTGGTATTGTGCCATAAACAGAAATATATGTTAGTTTATACTCGTAGCTGTGATTTAGTAACTTTACCTCAATAACACTTTTTTTTTTTCATATTTTAGCTAGTTGTGGTGGCGACCCGAACGCACAAGCTGGCTGTGGCAATCCTTGTGGAAAGACTTGTGCCAGCCTTAATGCCAACAAGTCTGAGTTAATATGTCCACTGTACTGCGAGAGTAATGGCTGCGACTGTAAGGAGGGATACCTTTTGAACACGGATGTTAAACCGCCGAGATGTGTTCTTGTTAAAGACTGCCCTAAACGTTAGTATAACCAGCTCGAAACTGCTTATACTTACTATCGCTACCGCACTCACCCTGGCATTTGACGGTATATTTGACCGTTGACGTTAAAAACGAAGATTAACGAGTGACTTTAAATTGTATACTTAACTGTAAATATTCCAAATAATCAGTACCCGGTCACAGTAAAAAGTTAATATATAAATTTGTGTAGATTACTCCCTTGCATGTCTGCGAAGCTGCTTTAGACACAAAATGTACAAAATTAAATTAAGTATCTTTGAGGGATTATCAATCAGGAGACGATTAGATGCCAACAGAGAGTAACCGGATTGCCAGAACTACCTTGACCCTCGACCGCAAAACAACTCGTTGATCTTGACTTTTTTATGCATTCTTTTGTTTTATTTTTTTCCCAGCGCCTAACAAATGTGGTAAGAACGAAGAATTTTACTGCGGGCCATCCTGTCCGGATAGCGAGCCTAGTTGTTCTAATCCTAACCCGCCTACCTGCATCAACAAGAAATGTGAACTGAAATGTTTCTGCAAGAAAGGCTTTGTGAGGGATGCTAACAACAATTGTATTCTAGCAAACAAATGCCGTAAGTACCTATTGAGTTTTAATGAAAATTGTAACAGCAAATAGAAGTCAATATACCTAGATACATAAAAAGTGCGATGCCAATATGGGTAGATATGTCCTTCTCACCATTTACAGCTTTCGATCTCATCGCACAACGTATTCAGCATTGCGATACAGCGAGGAAATGCCGCCAGCACACACGGTAGGTACAATGCCTCAAGGGCCTGTTTTAGATTTAAGCTAGCTTTAATATTATTTAATTAAGTTATTGTTGTATTCTTATTTATATTTTCTTGTAAATTAATGATATCATATAATTATGAAGAGTGCGTTGCTAATATGGGTAGGTATATATCCTTCTCACCATTTTACAAAAGAAATCGGGATCACAGCTTATTTATTTTTTCAGCTAAGCAGTCACAGTGTACAAAGCCCCATGAAAGGTATTCAGAATGCTTGCTCGGTGAATGCATTGCTAAAACATGTGACGATCTTGGCAAACCGCTGCCTTGTCCAGGCATATTACCGCCATGCGCGGGGGGCTGTATTTGCGAAGCGGGATATGTGAGGGATAAAGATGGAAATTGCATAGATGCTAAAACATGTCGTAAGTATCTAGTACACATTTAGTTAATATTCCGTTGATGATAATCAGTGATCGGAATAGGCTGAGTTTAAATACCTAAAACTTCGTGGAACAAAGTCATGAAGTGGAGACTTCCTTATGTTAACATTTTTTCCCGGGACGTCCATAAATTCAAACTATAAAAAAAGAAACCCATAATTGTATCTGCGTAAGGTCGAAGCCGGTTAAGGCCGTGTATTACCACTTTTGAGTTTTTAAAAACCATCTGAGACATAGAATATAGTGTCTTAAAATCTAAAAAAAATATATGTGTTACATAAGGATCTTGTCTAGTCAAAATCGCAGTCAGTTACATGACTTGATGAATTTCACTCGATAGAAAAAAATCGCGAAGGTACCCCTTTTTGGAATGTATTTTCAATACTACGGCTATATTGCTGATATTTAACGTTTAATTTTTGTACTAAATTAAAGATCGTAAATAGTTATAGACAAATTCGCAGGGTTTGCTTTGATAAAATGATTGGCTTAATGACTATAGCTAAATATTTACAAAACTGCGCGCAGAGCTTGCGTAGAGAGCGGGATGGTTAATTGTAAACTCACGCGTGACATTTGCGTTGGGGATACCTCCCCTTAAGTGCAAAGTCCAAGACTTATTTGGTGTCGGTCGTTATACAAACACCCACACAAATTTCAGCGAGCTGCGGCGGAGATCCTAATGCAGTAACTGGCTGTGGCAATCCGTGTGGACGAACTTGTGCAAACATTAGAACTAACAAGAGGAATAAAAGAGATACCTCTGCAGTGGCATGTGCGACTTACTGTGTAATGAATGGCTGTGATTGCAAAGAGGGATACATTTTAAACACAGATGTCGAGCCTCCTAAATGCGTGCTTCCTGAGGATTGTGATAAGCGTAAGTACCTAAATTCTTATAATTAATTAATTATGTTACCTAACATGCAAATGTAGCAGTCAAACTAGCCAAGTGTAACACATCTATTCCTAATGTAATAAAGAGGAGCTATCATATTTGATTACTTTGAGTGTTACAATCCATATGATGCTGAGTGTATCAAAGGAGGCTCCCGTTTTTGTGCTCACCAGTTGGTACCACTGCGCTTTTAGTCCAGATGTCAAAGTGTGTAATTGGTTATGATGGGCGTAAAAGCAAAGTTTACGTTGAAGTCGTGTTTAATACAAAACCGTACCGTAAAAATATCGAAAATGTTTGTTCGGAAGTTGAGCAGACCCGTTTTGATCGGTAAAACAAGGACAAATTTACAAACACTGAAATTCGTTGACCCGTAGGTAACTCATATTTGCCATAATCAATCTCAAGCACTATATATTATATATTATTCAAAATAGGCACTATAGGGAGAAACCACCAATTATGGACACTTTAAGCACAAGCACCAATAATTGACACTTCAACCCTTATTCAAAGATCATACGGTTTTTAAAATTTATTGTTCTATAAAAAATTAAGACTTATTTTCATTTACATAAGAGTTAATGTACATTATTGGGCTTTGTCCATTACTGGTGGTGTCACCCTATTATTCAAATTATACATTTACGCGCGTAGCGCACCCATTTCGAGATTTGACGTTTCGTAGAAAGATCATGCATCACACTAGCGCCTCTAGTGGCGGTAGCCCTCATTGCCGACTTTAGCGTAAGGCTAAAAATTGCGTATGCTTCAGAGTTGTGCGGAGTGTCCACGGATGATACAACATAGCTTGGCTGATTCGTATGAATACCCTACGAATACTAGTTCCTCCTTTTCCTTAATTGGAGAAAATATGTATTAACAAACTTTTGATATAATCAGTCGGGGCAGTGCCTGTGCCAATGGGGTAAGCGAGACATTATACACTAATATCAGGGCAACCGAGCTTTGCTCGGCGTTTTCCGGGGCATGAGAACTAGCTAGATCGATGGCTCGTCCCCGAAAACCCCAACATACCAAATTTCATCAAAATCGTTAGAGCTGTTTCCGAGATCCCTGAAATAAATAAATATAGGTATAAATAAATATATATACAAGAATTGCGCGTTTAAAGATATAAGTAAGATTATTATATAACTAAAGACACCTTTTATGCATGCAACTAACTACCTAAAAGAAGTTTGTTGCAAGTAGGTATGTATATAAAAGGGAGTGGAAATTTACGCAGACGAAGTCGCGGTCAGAAGCTAGTATCTGTATATTTCGAATATGAAAGGCGCGCTATCTCTCCACACTTGTCCCAACTGGCCCGGTATTTTTATCAATCATAACAAATTTTTATGAATTATTTTCTACACCAAGATTAGTAGTAGTATTGTAAATTTCAGCCATAAACTGCACCAAGCCCAACGAAAAGTATATAGACTGTCTAGCAGGACAATGCCTTCCGAAATATTGCGCTGATTTATTGGGAAGATCGGGTGGATGCCCGTTCAAAGTAGGCCCGTGTCCAGGTGGTTGCATATGCGAAGAAGGATACTTGAGAGACTCTTATGGAAATTGTATCAAGCTGGAAAAATGTCGTAAGTATACACATTATGATATCATGATTCATGAGAGATGTTTATTAGGTTCTATGAATAATCTTCTTGTAAAAGCGGCAACTTAATTCCGGCTGAAGGGAGCTTTTTACAAGCTTTTATTTAACTTGCGATGTTAGTATGTCGTGTATGTGTAGGACAAATCTTGCAACCAGCTTAATAACTAGTTATCCTAAACCGATTAAGCTGCACTGAATAAAAAAAATACTAATTATTAGTAAGTTTTAGTGAATCCCAGGACAAGGAGATTATATACTGACGGTTACAAACCAGTGGGCCGATTTTTGAGTGTCGAACGCTCGACTTTTCACTCGAGATCTGTCAAAAAACTATGAAGTTTTGACAGATGTCGAGTGAAAATTCGAGCGTTCGACACTCAAAAATCGGCCCCCAGTTTTTGACAATAGTACCTAGTTATTTACTAATACCAAAAAAATTGTCTTTGTAACTACTAAACTGTTTTGTAACCGTTAGTATATAATCTCCTTGTCTTGGGATTCACTAAAACTTACTAATAATTAGTATTTTTTTCGCTCAGTGTGAGATTGAAATATTACGGTACTACCAATCTGATCTGATTATGGAGACAGAAAGTGGCCATAGCAACTCCTAATCGTACCTGAAAACGTACGATAAGGATATAGATAAATGCTTTTTTAAACACTTATTACAAAATTTCTCATGATTCGGACTTCGGACTACATAGTTAGCAATAGGTAGCTTAGAAGGTTTGATAGCCTCTCCGGCTCAGTTGGTAATAGGTACTATGTTCTGTGGCTACGCGACACTCCTGTCCAAATGGTTTCTCAAAAGCGTGACGTGGCAATGGCAGTGAGTTCTTTAACAATGATTGACACGATTAGTATATATTTTCAGCTGCAAAACCTTGCGAAGGAAATCAAACATGGATGTCCCCGTGTGACTTTCCGTGTCCCTACCCACGTTGCCCAAGAGACGACAAGCCCCCGCCTCCGTGTGTCGAAATAAAGCCTTGCTATCCCGGATGCCAATGTAAACTGAATTATCTAAGAAATTCGACGGGACATTGCATCCTGGCGCCGGATTGCCGTAAGTATTTCTGAATGACTAAATCAAAACTTCATCATCAGCCGTCTTCCCTCTGCCTATGGGTAGTTTCAACACAATTTTAAGACATGAGCAAGTCTTTTATGAAATCAACTAAAGAAAATTACACAGATATTTCTACGAACATTTTAGTGTCCATGAGGTAAAAGTTGTCCAGAATATTTAAAATTTCTTAATGAAAATAATATGTTAGCTAATTTATTTTTTCTCTTCAAAGCACCAGTGAAATGTACTAGGCAGAATGAAATTTGGGACGGATGTCCTTCCACCTGCCTTGCTGAAGACTGTGAGGATGTCAACAGACAGCCTACGACGTGCAATACTCTCATTTGGCTTTGCTCGCCTAGGTGTGTTTGCAAGAAAGGACATTTTAGGAACAAGAATGGCGTGTGCATACCTGCTTCACAATGCCGTAAGTAAATATACATTTCGTACAGACATTTTAAATTAGTTTTCTTAACAGTCATCTCCTCCAGTGGAAACCGTTCGGTTTGCTGCTCCAAATACCGCTGCCTGGAGTAAAGAGGGCTCTTAAGCTGTAGCCACCCACAGGGAATCTGACTAACTCTAACTGGCGTGAAGTGGCATAGGATAGGAAAGATTAGCATTTTCTTATTATTATTATTAGTTAGTTGTGGACCTTCTATGCCGCCTCAACCAGTCATTCATATAATGTGGCAGCCCTTAATGTTCGTTGCATACTTAAACTCGTTTCTTCCAGGAATTTTCAGACTCTTTGGGTCGCAACCTGTTGTATCTCCTCTGGATGCATGATGTGCCTCCCTGGGTAGATACTTCTTTTGCGCATAGGGGGTCCACAGGAGCAGAGGATATGGATGGCAGTTTCCTCCGACTCCTGGCAGAACATTTTGTTTTATACCCATTTGTGTAAGATGTTTGTTTAGTTTGCAATAAGCATTCTAGAGCGTCAGAAGCCAAGATTTTGGATCACCGGGCCAGCATAGTAGGAGTAAGACATCTCATTATTCAATAGCACTCACTGAAAATCAGCGTCACGGCTTCCGTGACAACATGCTGAGTGGGTGTCCTATTTAGCACATAAGATGTACAAGTTGTTTCTACACTTAATTTTATACTTTGTAATAATGCGTGCTAAATAATAGTACATTATTGCCGTGGCCGGGAAGGGAGCAATTGCAGGCTGAGTATTTGTTTAAACAGACGAGCTTGCGAGTCCGTTTAAATATAATACGAAGCCTGCAATTGCCATTCCGGCCGAGGCTAATATAGTGCTTTTCTCAAAAATGGGGGAAATACGACAAAAATTTAATTAAGATTTGAAAAACATAACCTTAAAACGTCAAAAACATCATGCTTTCCCGCCGTTTATTTTTTTTAATAGAATAGCAAGTGTATTTTTCCACCAAAAAACGCAAATTATTCGAGACACATAAAAAAACGTCGCGTTTCTAACATAAAAATACGAGCTGAATTGGCTGAATACGACCTGTGCCTCCTTTTATATGACAGTTTCTACTTTTTAAAAAGTTTATAACTCGACAAATAAAGGAATTTATATGTGACATTGCAGCCGGACTGCAACAACACGCCTGCCATGTTTTTTACTTTTTTAATTTGGATCTGACCTTAAACTATACACTTTACCTTCCAATATGTAGCGACTAAAGTCCAGTTTGCGGGCCATTTTTGAGAAAATACTTTTATACTTCTACTATATCGGCTTGTTGGTGTAACGCTACGAACGTTGGTGGCGTAATCATCACACGAGACGAGTTCCTAAAAATGTACCAAAATCCATTACTCTATGGGTTCTTCATCTAATAGAAATACACCTATAACAGTCACGGAGAGCTTCAATGTGTTTCTTGCGAACGCACATTCAAAACCAAATTCGGTTTTGCGATTCACATTTGTGCCCACGCTCATAAAGTCTCAAGACCTTAAATGATGTTGCCGTCGACAGACATATCTGGGAAGATATCATCATCAAAAAAATCACTTTTTCTCAGCCAAGCAGTGCAAGGGACCACATGAAAAATACATAGATTGTCCAGCTGGCCAATGTAACCCAAAAACTTGTGATGACTTAGTAACTCCGCCTGGTTGTCCAAGAATAAAACCGCCGTGTCCGGGTGGTTGCGTTTGCGAAGAAGGATATCTGAGAAATTCGACAGGAACATGCATTAAGAAGGAACAGTGCCGTAAGTCGTGTTCACTTTGCTTAAAAATGTGATTTTATTTCACTAAACGGTTTAACTAAACGGTTAAAACTCTACGAGATTGTCAGAGCAGCGTGAAAAACAGGGAGACTAGGAAATCCGCGGTGGCGGAGCATGGTTGCGAAGCAGGCGCGTCCCATTTCATTCGGTTCGACAAGGCGAGGATTTTGGTACGGGAAAAATGCTACGTACCACGCATGATCCGAGAGGCGATTGAAATAGGGCGCCGCCCTAACTTTAATCGTGACGGTGGCTGGGTGTTGCCGCCGGCATGGAAACCTGTGATCCCGATCATAGAGCGGGAAGTGCGTTATGACAATCGAGTGGACACAGTGAGTTCAGTGTGCCTACCATTGATCGGGGGGGACGATCCCTCACCACGACCTCATACAACACCTTCAGCGCCAAGCTGTCCCCCCGCCCCCGCCCCCGCGCTGTCTGCGCGTGCGTCACGTGTCTTGCGGCGGGCGGCGGGTAGTTCTACAGTGTGCAATCGGCGCGGGTCGCAGACGCACTCATCCTGAGGAAGAACTCCCAAAGAGTTCGAAGTGACAATTAATACGTGAGTTTTAACCGTTTAGTAAAATAAAGTTATAACATGTCTCACGAAAGTTTGATCTGATTCTGATTCTGATGTTAACCTTAGAAGTCATAATATTAATAATAATTGAATTATGACTTCTTTATAGCTTCCATGCAATGTAAGAAACCACACGAGCGGTATTCAATCTGCTTGCTCGGAGAATGCGTGCCAAAGACATGCGATGATGTTGGGTATCCAGTCCCCTGCCCGGATATTATAGGACCCTGCGCGGGAGGTTGTACCTGCGAAGAAGGCTTCGTCAGAGATTGTAACGGAGACTGCATTGATATGAAGAAGTGCCGTAAGTGTCCTTGTAACTAGTAGGTATATTGTGATAATATTCACTTCCACGAGAATAAGTATTTTTAAACGATTTACCTGAATTTTGTAGCCTGTTGTGGAGGAGATCCAAACGCGGTAAGCGGCTGCGGAAATCCTTGCGGGAAAACCTGCGCGAGTCTCTACGCGAACAAGTCTGACTTAGTCTGCCCGCAATATTGCGAATACAATGGTTGTGACTGCAAACCGGGATTCCTGTTACTTGAATCAAGCAATACGGATACTAGTAAATGTGTTCCTGAAAGAGAATGCCCTAAACGTAAGTTTTCTTAAGCATTTGATGACACGAGATACAAATACGGTATGTATTGATAATCAATAGGTAAGTAACTAACTAAATGATTGATGCGGTGAATATGAACAATACTATTGCGGTACTTCATGCCCCGAAGCCACCTGTGCAAACAACATGCCCCCAACATGCCTCAACAAGAATTGCAAGTTAGGTTGCTTCTGTAAAAAGAGTTTCGTGAGAGACGCTAACAACAGATGAATCCCTGTTGCGAAATTCCGTATGTGATCTTGCTTTGACTTTTTGAAAGATAAACGTATAGTACACTGAGCGAAAAAAATATTTATGTATTAATTAGTAACTAGTTACAAGGACAAATTTTTTGGTGTTAGTAAATAACTACTATTATCAAAAACTGTTTTGTAACCGTTAGTATATAATCTCCTTGTCCTGAGATTCACTAAAAATTACTAATAATTAGTTTTTTTTTTTTCGCTCAGTGTAACCATGTTATTCTTTTCAATCGTTATATACCTACCCAAAATAATTATTCTTGCTTAACTAAAGCAGCCTTTCCGCACAGACAGACGTAAACGCGCGCAGCGACGCACGCGACGTATCGCGCGCCTGTCAGGATTTTTTTTTAAACTAATTGCTCTTGGCCTTTAGTAACAAAAGATTGCTCTTGGCCATCATCTACCCAGGGGGCAAAGATGAGGCCGACGGAGGATGTATGAAAGTCCACTCCGTTAGATAATCACGCGCTGCAAACTGCACAGGAAGGATGTCGCCTGTGCGTAAAGGTGGCCTTACACTTTAGTCAGAGCACAAACGTTCACAAGCGCTGAGAAGAATTGGTGCTCTTCTTCGTGGATATATGTATAGATATTGACCGAGTGAAGCGTATGTCTCAGTTTCAGTTTGGGCAAAAATACTTTCATATGTTCTACGGGCGAATTTCCGGTACGCATTTTCAACCAAGTCTTGTGAAATTTTGTGAGCAGCTTCGATCATTTATGGATTTTTTTTGTCGATGTAATTTTGGAAATCTTTCTAAATGGCGGAGCCTTGGTTGTTAAAGACGTGGAAAATGCTTGCGAGGTTTACAGCTCACAGAGGCATGAGTTTAGTTAGGTATATAGACAGATTAATCAGGCTAAAACCGCTAAAACGCTGTACGTGTTGATTTAGTAAGTTCTTTATTTAATTTCGAATCAATAAATAACATTAATCAATCAAAGTTCAAAAGTTTATTCGTGATAAAAAAAGGTCAAAAGCAAAATACAATAAAATAAATATCGTATAAAAGCATAGACAGTATGGAAGAAATAAAACTAGTGGCTCTGTGAGCTATAGACCAAATCGAGATGAATTTAGAGGTGAACAAATCAAAATTCAGCCGCAGAAACACGAAATCACTGATAAAAAAAAATATTTTTCTAAAAAGTGACTCGATAAAAAAATCTATAGAGTTACCGAACCTGCTCACAAAATTTCACGAGAATCGGCTGAGAAATGCGACCTGTAGAAAGGAACATTATACCATTGACAATTTTTTTTTCAAAATTTACAAAAAAATATTCTACAATAAAATTCTATTCAGTCATAAAGTGACGAAAGTTCATTCATTCGTAAAACCTGCTCACAAAATTTCACGAAAATCGGTTGAGAATTGCGACCTGGGGGCCGATTTTTGAGTGTCGAACGCTCGAATTTTCATTCGAGATCTGTCAAAAAACTATGACATTTTGCCAGATGTCGAGTGAAAGGTCGAGCGTTCGAAACTCAAAAATTGGCCCCCTGTAGAGGAAAAAACGGCTGCAAAAAAATACGAAATAATTGGTAAAAAGTTTGTTTTTTTAATTTCCGAAAAGTGACTCGATAAAGAACGTTCTTTTAATGTTCGTACCTGCACACAAAATTTCATGAGAATCGGTTACTAAATGCGACCTGTAGAGGAGAACAACCGGAAACCCGGACATACGAAAGCATTTTTGCCGAAGCTAAAACAGAGACCTTCGTTTCACTCGGTCAACTAACTGTATATTTTCAGCACCAAAATGCAAAGGACCGCATGAAAAATATATACATTGTCCGGCCGGTCAATGTAATGCAAAAACATGTAAGGATCTTATAACTCCACCTCCGTGTCCGCGAGTAATTCCACCGTGCCCTGGTGGCTGTGTTTGTGAAGATGGTTATCTGAGAGATTCAAAAGGAATATGTATTAAAAAGGAACTGTGTCGTAAGTATCGCTTAGTTCTACCTACATATAGAAATATTCAGTAAATCACAGATATTAAAATGTACTTTGCTGGCGTTGCCGACTTGTTTCTGGCTTCTAGCGTCACCGTTGGCACAATATTCTACCTGAAAAATCCTGTTGAGACCAAAGGTCAACGCCAACAATGTGATAATGCACACGTAAATGGGACCGTAGTTTGTCAAAATAATTCTAAACGTGACTGAGGAGTACGAAACGAACATCATATATTTATTTATACACTGTGTGTGTGTGTATATATGTTTGTTTTTTCAGCTCAAGCTTGCAAGAATAATCAAACATACGTAACTTGTAATATCAATTGCCCCGACAAGTACTGCCCGAAAGATGACCTACCTCAACCAGTATGTGATCCACCCAGAAACTGTCCCCCAGGGTGCACATGCAAGATCAATTATAGATATGACCAATCGGGCAACTGCATACTTGCTTCCGAATGCCGTGAGTACCAGACTATGACCTACTTAAGATCCTAGGTGGTGACCGATCGGTCTTGGGGGGAAACACCCAAGACCCATAGCTTTTAGATAAAGCGAGTAAAACGGGACCTCTGACTCGACTTAATTAATACTATCATAGAAAATTACCGACTACTCATGGCTTCAGGTACGCTCAATTGGTGACCAGTCAAGGCGTCGATTCATAAAATGATCGCAGTCTGTTGTTTAACCTCGGGCGAGCCGCTTGTCGCTGGTCCTCTGGCACTGGCACCGCTAGGCCATGAACAATAAAAAGGAAAAACAACTGACTCTTTATTTTTCTACAGCCCCAGTGAATTGCACGGAACAGAATACGGAATGGGATCCATGCCCTTCCGCCTGCCTATCTGAGCAATGTGAAGATGCGGACTCCCCGCCCGTAGTATGCAACACTTTACTTCTGAATTGCCAACCTCGATGCGTCTGTAAAAAGGGACATTTCAGGAACAAAGACGGGCTATGTGTGCCAGCTAAAGAATGCCGTCAGTATATACCCATATATATTTATTAGTACCCATTATTAATTTTCTGTAGATTATGTAACGTTGTTTGACTTTTACGCCTTTTTGCCAATCCATGATGGCATTGTTGAGGTACGAGTACACTAACACACTAACAGGCAATGGTTTTTATAGCATCCGTGTGTAAAGATCCGAACGCTTCGTGGACAGACTGCAAGGATGCTTGTCCGAGAACTTGCCAAAACACTAACCCAGGATGCTTGAATAAAAAGTGTTCCGCTGGATGTCAGTGTAACACTGGCTACGTTCTATCTAAGATTGGAGGAAAATGCGTAAAGATTGAAGAATGTACAGGTAAAGAAACAAACTACTATTACATTACAACTTATTATTTGCCAACGGGGCGTCTGTCTCAAAGTTTGCATTCACTCACAACCATCTAACGTGTCCGTCGAAACATATTGATATCAAACTAAGAAAGTGAAATATAAATGTCAAATTAACCTTATGATCCCATTTAACTTTTTATTAACTTCTAGATTACGCCAACTGCGGTGCCAATCAGACTTTTGTATACTGCACATTTAAATGTCCCCAAGTAGTGTGTCCAAAGTCAGACCGGATAATATTATGCAAGCCACCTCGAGACTGTCCAGGAGGTTGTGGTTGTAAACCCTACTACAGGTACAATGCCACTGGATACTGCATCAAGGCATCTGATTGTCGTAAGTAAAATCTGTTAAAATTTAAAAACTTTTCAACTTTTCTAAATATGTTATGAGTGCTCAGATATAGTCAGGTCTTTTAATTGCTATTCCTGCTTTCCGTCCACCAACATCACAAACATACAAACCTACAATTAAGCCTTTGTGTTTGTGACAAGATTGATTTTATTCTCAAAATTTTTATATTTCAGCTCCTGTAGAATGCACTGGTGCTAACCAGGTGTGGACGTCCTGCCAACGAATCTCTGACTGGGAAAGATGCGAAGACAGATACAACTCTCCTCCATTCAACCCCGGGGATCCAGATGATTGCACTCCGAAGTGTGTGTGCAAGAAGGGATATTGGAAGAATAATGCGAATAAATGCGTTTCGGAAAATGAATGTCGTGAGTATTTAATGTGTTCATACTCCTTACTTTGCCTAGTAAACAATTAAATAATGTTGGATACTTTACTTATTCTTGGGAGTTTTCTGAAAAATCTTAGTATGTATTCCATTATTATTTAAGTTGACGTTGTACTTATAATTTTTGTACGCTGCCAACGCAAACTAAACAAATTTGTAAATAAAGGAAAAATTAAAAAAATAGCTCCGAGCAGGATTCAAACTTGCGAGTCTTGCGACCTTCTAGCATTCGCGGCCAGTCACTCTATACCCTACTGAGCTGAGCTACGGGTGGGAGCAATCGAACTCTGCCCCCAAATTCCAAATCCAAAATCCCAATTTGTTTGCGTTAGCGGCGTTACTGCTATCAGGATCTTCGGATCAGAATCTGTTTCCTATGTATGATAATTATGAAATATTCCTCCAAACATGTGTTGTATTTTGTTCGCTCAATTTTTGGCTAAGCCACCATAAACGTAAGCACTGTAACGGTCGCTTTCGTGAGAACTATAAAAAGGTACTTTTCCATCTCCTATCATTTAGAAATACGAGACATTGTGTATGTATCATGTTCTGAAATAGTTATTTTGTTTTTTTTTTCAGCCCCGATATAGCAATGAAACGATGCGCGGAACGAAAAGTAATTTCTAAGTATGTTTATAAATAAATATTTGTTATATTGTTGTGTATTCTGTACGACAGTAATCAAGTGGTAAATTAAACATTCGTCACAGTCGCACTTGCGTGCTTGCATATATAAAATAAATTATGTAGGTATTCACATGTATTTTATTCTGTTACCTGTAGAACCCCGTATGATTGTATTGATTGTAGTGAACGCTCCTTTATAATTTTTCCATCTAGCCTTCCTAGAACACACAACAAAAATTTTAAGCTTAAAATTTTCCATTCCAGATTGTCATATTTTAATATGGCGTCAGTGCTATATAGGGATGCGACGTACTGGAAGAAAAATATTAGATGGTAAAATCTGGGACAGTATTTTCTTGTATCAAGATCATTAATATCGACGATTCGGAGTAAAAAGAGTAAAAATGAATTTTGATAAAGTTATAGAACAGGTTTAAAAAGGATTGTACAATTGAAAGTATACCTATTTTTTTTCTGAAATCCATACGAGTGTCTGTTCTTTAGCCCAGTAGATAGTGTTCCTACGAGTATCTTACCTAATATATGATACACACATAGGGTTTTCACCCACAGCCTCACGAGTCCGATAGGTCCCATGGAGTCCATTCCATTCTGGAGCCGTAGATGCCAATGTATTGCGATAAGTTTGGGTATCCAACATCTGCCCGAGCACAGCGCCGGATCTAGAAATTTTTCGAGGGGGGGGCAAAAACTTACAAAATGCCGCCCCCGTCTGCATATATTGTCTTACAAATTGTTACCTCTACCATGTCAGAACAGTAAAAGTAGCTACTAGTTATCTAGGGGGGGCGGGTCATAAAGTCATAACAAATCTACGTATAGATGAAAACGCGAGCGCAGCGATCGCGAAAATTTTCAAACTTATGATGCAGATGTGCGGAAAATACTTGATACGCATCAAGTCATAAAAAAGCGATTTTTTTTGTCCTGTCAAGACGTATTTTGGCCTGTCAAGAAGTTCGAATTGCCGCCCCCCTAAAGTTGCCGCCCGGGGTATGGACCCCGGCTTGCCCCCCCCAGATTCGGCTCTGCCCGAGCATCGAAGTCCCCAATGCGGAGGGTTTGCATCTGCGACGACGGCTTTGTATGAGATTCTAACGAAAACTGAATTGACGGAAGTAATTTTCTTCAGTGTTCAAATAGCTACGGAGCGAAGAGTTTTCGGGCACATTTAAAAAAAAATTAGTCAAAAAGTGATAGACCACTTCTCTTGGTTGACTGTACACTTAATGACAGGCCGACAAGGGGGCGATTTCATGCTCACATTTTGGAAATTTTGTATGTCCAATGTTTTACCCTTTGTAACAGGAAACAAATACAACAGTAGGTATACCAGTAAACGAAAATAAAGGTATACAAAAAAAAACTATCAAAGCCTAAGCTTTCGTCCCAAAAAATAAATACGAAACGCCAAATGAGGTAACTGAAAAAAAAATTGGCCACCCAATGTGTTGACAGTTCACAAAATGAGTAACTGATCACCAAATGAGTAGGTAAATGATCACCAAATGTGCCAATCGCTAAACAAATGAGTGATTAATGACCAAATGTGGTAACCGATCATCAAAAATGGAATCTGGAACTGTTACTAACTAATTACACCACTAAGATTGCTATTGTAGGCAAATTATCCAAATATAGTATATTCACGCCGAGTTAAAAATTGTGTTTTTAGGAAATCCCATGTTTATTCATAACGAATGAAAGTTCTACCGAAAACCGAATTCGAGAATCCCTTCACTCCTGCGTACTCTTGTCCTACCTACCCCTAAAGTGTATAACGAACTCGCGGAGTCAGGAGCTCGCGATAGAGATCCTCTCCTGAGTTGAACGGACGCACGAGGCCGACGGCCGAAGCGAAGCGAGCAAAGTGTAAGTCGAGGCACCCTGTGACTCCCTGTGAGACGAATGGTTGACGAAGTGAGTTTCTGGCGGTCGAGCAGGCGAAGCGCGAAAACTGGTTTCCATAAAAGAAGGGCTGCAAGGAATGTAAAATGGGAATATTACTTGTGTTTTCATTTACCCTTTTTGTTTGTACCGTACAGTGGCGGAGCGTCCATACAACTCGATTCCCACCGGCTTACCTAATTTTCAGCCAGTGCAGTTCTTTTACTACGGCTCATGAAGTATAAGAAAGGCAAATTATTTCCGGCTTTCCTAAGAATATTTTTGACGCGCCGCCACTGGTACCGTATGAGTATAAAGTATTTTTTTTACTGCCATGACGTGGCAGGCCGAGGCCGAGATGGCGGGATGACCTGGACACGGACTGGCCCGAAACAGCTCATAGCCGGGACGAGTGTAACTCAAGGGGCGAGGCCTTTGCCCAGCAGTGGGACACCTTATAGGCTTAGAAAAAAACCTACATACCTATTTTGGTGATTACTGATTAGATTAGTGTTCTTGGTCAAAAATCAAAATCAAACAATTTCTTCTACAAATAGGCCTCAGGGGCACTTTTACAAAAAATGTATCTCTATTAAATAAAAAAAATACAATAATAATCAAAATTTATTTTTAGGGATCGGAGTTTTCGTCGCACGGTAATAGCTGTAACAGACGATCGAACCTGGTGCGCCGGACAAAATAATAATATTGTCCGGCGGACCGCTGTACACACTATCGAATATGGTACGGAGCGGACCAAGGTCGCGGTGCGGAGCGCACCAGGTTCGATCGTCTGTTACAGCTATAAGACTAATAGCAAGGTGTGGAGTCGACATTTGCCATAAATCTATACTCTTATTCATACTCATACTCATTTATTTAATTTATCTTAAAATGCCTTTAGAGCGGTCGGTCGTGTATAATTATCTTAGTCAAATTATATAAAAATATATTTTCTATTAGATTATAAATTCATAACTTCAACTATTTTAATATCGTCACTACTTAAAAAAAACTCGTATCTGAAAATCATCAAGTTTCTAGGAGGAACAATAAATATCCTGTAAATTATTGTGATTGATCAAAAAAGTTCTTGTTAGTTTCATGAGATACTTTAATAGCCAGCAGTCATTAATTTTACAAATATTCGAATAACTCATTCAAACACTTTTTATTCAATTTAATTTAATTTAATTAATTCGTAAGATACAAGATTTTTGTTTTAGTATTGACTGAAAGTTGTTAAGTTACGATAATTTTGCTTTAAATTTTATGGTACAAAATGAAACGAAATGTATGTTTTTATGTTTATTAAATTAACTAAGTAAACTCTCTTAGAGTAACAATAGACGAAATTAATAAACAACGTGTCTCCTTAAAAAAAAATCGGGGTCGAATTGTTTTTTAAAGTCTTTTGGCAAAATCGGCTTTAGAGATTGCAAATCATTTTATCTATTTTCTTAGTAGGTGCCTAAGTACCTAGCCTACTGAAGAGTAAAATAATTCAAAACAAATGGTGGCTTCATGGTTTTTACAACTAAAACCAGGGACCGTAACCGGTATTTTGTAAAAACCATGAAGCCACCATTTGTTTTGAATTATTTTACTCTTCATACGGAGGACTTAGTTATGTTTTGAGGATAAGATATTGTATTGACAGATTGCCCTTTTTATATTTCCAATAATTAACGAAGAACGAAAAATACCGTTTTCGTTCCCATACAAAAATACCGGTATCCGGTCCCTAGGACAACTAAAACATTCCATTCTGCCGTGTTTTAATTCATAGGATCGTCATTTGTTGCGAATTTCCTACTTTTACACTTGTATCGTGATGTACTAAGTTCGTTTTATTTTGATACGTCTACTCGTAGTGTCCTTGTAAAAATGACGACTGCGCAACTATATATTGAGCCTGGCCCAACATGTTCTCCTATTTTTATATACCTATATTTTAGGTGTTTTAATGTTTCTCTTGTTCGTTTGTGAATTTTCGTAATTAAATCAGTTAAAAATAGTAATTGTTTTTTATTGTAATATTTATTTTCCAAAGATAACATTAAATAATCGTTTCTAAACTCGTCAACGTTGTTGTCCTTCATTATAAAAAAAAACTAACTAATTAAATAAATGAGTATGAGTATGAATAGGAGTTTAAATTTATGGCAAATGTCGACTCCACACCTTGCTATTAGTCTTACCGTGCGACGAAAACTCCGATCCCTATTTATTTTATTTATTTATCGTATGGCATTTATTTCGAATCGTGAGATCTTCGAGAAGACAGTACGGTTGCCAATTTTTGTTGCACTTTTAGAACTACCCAGGGGTCACGTGTAGGGTAGCGGTGGGTACTTTTCCCTACGGTCGTGGTGCAACTTCGACCCCCCTTTGTCAAGTGAGTGGGCAACTTGACTGTTAGAAGTTCTCAAGCCGCCCGAAGGCCTCCAACTTGGCTTAACGACTGCTGTCATAGACAGCAGCCGGGATCAACGGTTTAACGTGCCTTCCAAAGCACGGGAGCGCTCAGTTAGTAACCACTCAAAGCGGTCACCCATCCATGTACTGACCCCGTCCGACATTGCTTAACCTTGCGTACCGGTTGCGTCCTTCACTTGGTTGAAAGTATGTCAATCTCACCTAACGAGGAATACAAAAAGCTATAAAATTACATGGTCGTAAAATATACCTAAGTAAAAAAGTCAAAAAAATTATAGCATAAAATAATATCAGATAATGGCTGCAGCTGTTGTTTGCCAACGCAATCGTTAACTAAATAGAAGTCACGAAGTTGTTCAACTTCATGAGTAATAAAAAATATATTTGTTGTTCATTATTATCGTCGGCCTGTGGAGCTTGCCGGTCGTGTCTACTGACCGACATGGCACGTTTATTTTTTCTTATATTTTTTATTATTTATTCGGTGACTGCAACATCACCGATTATAAATGGTAAGTAACTCTATGATATCTTAACAGCTGTAACCTTTAAGAGTTACAGTTTTAAAATCAAACTGAAGCAACTTCTTCAATAAAGCATACTTAATTGCTTTACTTAAATCTTTTCCGAAGTTTAAGTTTGAACTTTACCTTTTGCATGGCTGTTAAATCAGTTGGTTGGCGAACTATATATATGCACTATGTATATGTTGTACCTGGACATTTTCACTTTAAAGTCCACCCCTACTTTTTTTTTCGGATCTTGGTGATTTTGGGTTTTCTGACTCAGAATCACGAGTACTATTGATTCGGATGAAGAAAAAAAATGTCCTTGATTTTCCATACAAATTTTCTGTGTCAGTTTTGTGACGAGCCATATAAACTGTATGAAAAAACCGGCCAAGTGCGTGTCGGGCCACGCGCAAGGTAGGGTTCCGTAGTCGTCTACCCTTTACATTATGTGGACTAAAAAGTTCGAAAACTTATATTTACTATGTTTTTGAAAGAATTAACAACATTATCTAAGGTATCAATGGAAATTGTACGAACGTTTGCTTTTGCAAAGTACATTTCTGAAGTTCGACTATTACTCGTTAACTAGTAATGTCTACTTAGCTGTGATAGTTTTCCTTTTAAATTCATCGTATATACTACTACCATGTTTTTTTTCACATGCCTAGTAGCCACCGTTTAGCTGGCAGGGGGGGGGGGACACTTGACCATAGCAAAAATTATCACTTCAAAGCTTAATATCACGCTAACCAATTCTTTAATCAAAAAATGCTTCTAGAAACCTTATAATATTTTTAAAAGAGCTATCCAACGATACCCCACACGATTTGCAGCACCAATTTACATGTAGGGGAGGTACCCTAAAAAAAATTTTTTTTAAAGATTTTATTCTACCGTTTTGTCGGCGTCATTGATATGTATACTCATGCCAAATTACAGCTTTCTAGCACTAACGGTTACTGAGAAAAACGGGGGTCGGACGGACGGACGGACGGACGGACGGACGGACGGACATGGCGAAACTATAAGGGTTCCTTGTTTACTACGGAACCCTAAAAAGCGTCACAAAACTGACTTTTTTTGGCGGCACACTTTTTTTTCTTCGCGGAAATGGATAGTACTCGTGATTCTGAGTCAGAATACCCAAAATCACCGAGATCCGAAAAAAAAGTAGGGGTGTACTTTAAAGTGAAAATGTCCACCTAATGTATTTTGCCATACATATAACAGAAACAGATGACAGCTTAGTACCTGGTGCAAAACCCGTCGTGAGCGTTCCTCGAAGATGCCCCACAAATGAAGTACTCAAGTCCAAGGCACCATGCCCTCCAGACACTTGTGACATGCTCTACCTGTCCGTTCTGTGTATAGCGAACCAAACGGAGTCAGTAGTGTGCACTTGCAAAGATGGCTACTTGAGAACTAACTCTACGGCAACGGGCGTCTGTGTTCCACAAGACAGGTGTCTCCCACGTGAGTGTTTTTCTGTCATAAATTTGCATGAATCTATAAGTAATATTATTGCCTAATGTTGACGTCATTTTCAATATTATGACCTTGATCTCTATATCCGATGTACGATCAGGGGGCCGATTTTTGAGAGTCGAACGCTCGAATTTTCACTCGATTTCCGTCGAAAAACTATGACGTTTTGACAGATGTCGAGTGAAAAATCGAGCGTTCGACACTCAAAAATCGGTCCCCAACACTGTAATCGAAATAAGGAAAACGCGGGGAATAACCGTCTCGTGTTTTATGTTGCTAGGTTATAGTCATTTGAATTATAGGGTATAACTTAATTGAAAAGACGCGGAAAAGTAACGAGAATCAGGGAGCAAGCAGCCCTTAAATTAAATGCTATGTCAAAAATAAACTTGAACTTTAGGTAACTAGTTTAATTTTTTAAAACAAATTGTTTTAAAAATGAAAACTACTAATTATAAACTACAAGGGATATTTCAATGGCTATATATCTAAAATCAGAAGGTTTGAAATTCTCATACAATTATAAGTAGGTCCGTGCGCGGTTAACAGCGCGGCATATAGGTACCTATAAATAGTGAGTGAGCAAGACAAAAACTTGGGCTAACCACGGGTCATTATACATAAACTGACTCTAGACTAATATTTTACTTCGAGAGAATTAAAGCTGTAATGTAATTTCTATTCCAGAATATGACATTGCCTAACATTGTTCATAAAATAGACACAATACACAAAAACTGTACTTTCCCTCTGCTCTTCACTTTAGTGAATACTCATTTGTCCAGATGTACTCCAGAATGTTGATTGATGGTAGATTGTTCTCTATACAGCTGAATGCGCCGATGACCCCAATGCTAAAAGAGGATGTGGTAACAGATGCGGAAAAACTTGCGCAGATTACAATGACACGAGTAAAGTGTGCAACAAAAACGTATGTAAACTATTCGGCTGCGACTGCCAGGATGGATTTGTTTACGACACGAACAAAAAGAGATGTGTTAAACCAGAACAGTGTAGTAAGTATTCGATTGTATATTGCACACATTGTCAGATACTGTGAAAACGCTTTAGTTAGACGCATTCTAGATACACTACTACTCCTTTGGATTCAATGATTCCCTGAATTCTTTGGATAATTCAGAAGAAATTAAAGCATTGGTCAATATCACAATAAATGAACATGTTAGTAATAACATCATCAATGTAATTTTGTTGGTAGCAATAATCTTCTATATCATCACTTACTTCCGTATTTTCAGCGAAAGAGTGCACGAAACCCCACGAACGCTATTCAAATTGTTTGCTAGGAGAATGCGTGCCAAAGACATGCGATG
This sequence comes from Cenopis cana, assembly GCA_951800055.1. NCBI lineage: Eukaryota > Metazoa > Arthropoda > Insecta > Lepidoptera > Tortricidae > Cenopis > Cenopis cana. Next base: position 6,614,522 of record OX637476.1, on the reverse strand, counting down.
ATGTTGGGTATCCAGTCCCCTGCCCGGATATTATAGGCCCATGCGCGGGAGGTTGTACCTGCGAAGAAGGCTTCGTCAGAGATTGTAACGGAGACTGCATTGATATGAAGGAATGCCGTAAGTGTCCATGTAACCAACAGGTAGGTATACATATTGGGGTTATAATCACATTCACCAGTTTAGGTTTTTTCAATTATGTGCCTTAATTTTGTAGCCTGTTGTGGAGGTGATCCAAACGCGGTAAGCGGCTGCGGAAATCCTTGCGGAAAAACCTGCGCGAGTCTCTACGCGAACAAGTCTGACTTAGTCTGCCCGCAATACTGCCAATATAATGGCTGTGACTGCAAACCGGGATTCCTACTACTTGAATCAAACAATACGGAATCTAGTAAATGTGTTCCTGAAAGAGAATGCCCTAAACGTAAGTTTTCTTAAGTTTTTGGATGACAATACAAATACATAACCTACTAGGTCCAGTAGATTTTTAATCAATAGGTAAGGAACTAAATGATCTCACATTTTATTTACATTGCAGCGGCTCCACAATGTGGTGAAAATGAACAATACTATTGCGGTACTTCATGCCCCGAAGCCACCTGTGCAAACCCCACGCCCCCAACATGCGTCAACAAGAAATGCAAATTAGGTTGCTTCTGTAAAAAAGATTTTGTGAGAGACGCTAACAACAGGTGCATCCCTGTTGTAAAATGCCGTATGGGATCTTGTATAACGTAGCAACCAAAATTTCGTATCAATATCACATTAATCAAATGAATATCGGTTAAAAGCAAGCTAAAAGCATAGACAGTATGGGTTTAAAAAAAACTGTATATTTTCAGCTCCAAAATGCAAAGGACCCCATGAAAAATACATAGATTGTCTGGTCGGTCAATGTAATGCAAAAACATGTAAGGATCTTATAATCCCACCTCCGTGTCCGAGAGTAATTCCACCGTGCCCTGGTGGCTGTGTTTGTGAAAACGGTTACCTGAGAGATTCAAAAGGAATATGTATAAAACAGGAACTGTGTCGTAAGTATCGCTTAGAGGTAGTTCTACCTACATATAGAAATGTACTTTGCTGGCGATGCCGACTTGTTTCTGGCTTCTAGCGTCACCGTTGGCAATATTCTACCTGAAAAATCCTTTTGAGACCGAAGGTCAACGCCGACTACTCATGGCTTCAGGTACGCTCAATTGGTGACTAGTCAAGGCGTCGATTCATAAAATGATCGCAGTCTGTTGTTTAACCTCGGGCGGGTCGCTTGTCGCTGGTCCTCTGGCACTGGCACCGCTAGGCCATGAACACTAAAAAGGAAAAACAACTGACTCCTTTTCTTTCTACAGCCCCAGTGAATTGCACGGAACAGAATACGGAATGGGATCCATGCCCTTCCGCCTGCCTATCTGAGCAATGTGAAGATGCCAACTCCCCGCCTGTAGTAGTATGCAACACCTTACTTCTGAATAGCCAACCTCGATGCGTTTGTAAAAAGGGACATTTCAGGAACAAAGACGGGTTATGTGTGCCAGCCAAAGAATGCCGTCAGTATTAGTACCCATTATTAATTTTCTGTAAATGATATATCGTTGTTTGACTTTCACGCCTTTTTTGCATTAAAAATACATATTTTATTAAAAAGGAACTATGTCGTAAGTATTAGAAAGTATGTAGTAAGCTTAGTTTATCTATACATCTAGAAATATTCAATAAATCATATGTAAATATTACCATGGGTGATAGGTATTTTAGTTAACTGCAAATTATTCTCACTTGTAAAATGTACTCTACTGGCGTTGGTAACTTTTCCTACGCTGGCGGCTTCCTTTCTAAATCTGGAGGAAAATATGATATAATACCTAAGATATTGAAGTATCCAGATAAAGATAAATCTCTTACAACATTTTCTCTTTCAACGCATCGCCTATCATATCGTTTGCATTCACTTGCGCCGATCTATTGGCCTTGCGCACGAGACACAGGTATCAGTCTGTTGTTCATGTACCACTATGGTCAATTGGTCATATCAAGATGCCATATTTTATTATTGTAAAAGAGCCATTGTGGTGAGGCCTACCTACACAGATTATTCAAAACAGACGTTTGATTTTTATTTAGCAATGCTAGCAAAGTATAAAGAAGTATTGCATATTATGGAAGTACATTAGTACACTAACAGGTTTTGGTTTTTGTAGCATCCATTTGTAAAGATCCCAACGCCTCATGGACTGAATGCATGGATGCCTGCCCGAGAACTTGTCAGAACACTAACCCAGGATGCGTGAATATAAGGTGTTCAGCTGGATGTCAGTGTAACACTGGCTACGTTCTATCCAAGATTGGAGGAAAATGCGTTAAGATTGAAGAATGTACAGGTAAAGAAACGAAAATCTATTACATTACAACTTATTCTTTGCCAACGGGGCGTCAGTCTTACAGTTCGCATTCACTCACGCCCACCTAACGTGTCCGTCGAAATACATTCATATAAAATTGAAAAAGTGAAATGTAGTGTCATACTAATCTTCTTTAATTAACTTCTAGATTACGCCAACTGCGGTGCCAATCAGACTTTTGTATACTGCACATTTAAGTGTCCTCAAGTAATGTGCCCAGAGTCGGATCAGATATTACTATGCAAGCCACCTCGAGACTGTCCAGGAGGTTGTGGTTGTAAACCCTACTACAGGTACAATGCCACTGGAGACTGCATCAAGGCATCTGATTGTCGTAAGTTATTTCTGTTAAAATTAAAATACAGTATCAAATCACAAATTACGCGAACATGAAACAACAATGGTTACGAACCAAGAGTCGAAAATTGTCTCGGCGACTCATCGTGGGGCCAGGGCGATCGTTATTGCTGCCTCCCACACAACCCGCTTCGGCGGTATCCACGAACGCATATTTTTTCGGATATCTTTCAGCTGCTTTATCTCAACATTTTAGTACTGAAAGATACTGAAAGAAAAAACACGTATATTTTAATTTTCGCCAAGGAATCTACTGTGTGAATTTGAACGGTCAATAAAATTTCACTTTGAAATTTTTCCTGGTGTCAGAAATCGAATTTCATTCGGATATTGTGTAGGTAGCGGTAAATTAAGTAGTGGACCCCACGCATCCTTCAGGATGCAACTGTACTGGTATAACGCTATGAGGATGATAATGATTGTGTCTCAAAATTTTCATATTTCAGCTCCTGTAGAATGCACCGGTGCCAACCAGATGTGGACGTCCTGCCAACGAATATCTGACTGGGAAAGATGCGAAGACAGATATAACTCTCCTCCATTCAACCCCGGGGATCCAGATGACTGCACTCCGAAGTGCGTGTGCAAGAAGGGATATTGGAGGAATGATGCGAATGAATGCGTTTCGGAAAATGAATGTCGTGAGTATTTGAGCCAGGGATCCGCCGCCCGCTACCCGTCCTACCCTTTGACGTCTCTTTTTGCCCTTCTCCCGTCATAGGCATGATCTCAATTAAACGGTACACCTTTAGTTAAGTACTTTCTGTGCCTTTTTGGCCGACAACCTCATGAAGTTTATTGACGAGCAAGCAATGTAAACAGAAAAGGAGAGTGCAGATAGAATCTGCCTATGAATTAAATTTTCCTGCAAACATGTTTTATTTCATTTGCTCAACTTTTGGGAAAAGTTAAGCTCAGCCATCATAAACGTAAGCACTATTAACGTTGCATTCATGAGAATTATAAAAACGTACTTTTCCATCTCTTATCAATTTATCATTCAGACCTACAAGACATTGTGTGTATCATTTTCTAAAATAGTAATTATGTTTTGTTTCAGCCCCGTAAAGAGATGCAACGATATACAGAACGAAAAGCAATTTCCAAGTATAGTGTTTAAATAAAGTTTTGTAATATTATATTGTTCATCACAATAATCATTAGTTAAAATATGCGTCATATAGTTAATAGTCGCATTTGCATGCATGCACATGTAAATTAAATTATCCATTCACATATGATGTACTAAATATATAATTCCACGTATTTTGTTCTGTAACACCCGGCATAGGTGGACATTTTACTCGTTAATCCGCTAATCGTTAATTAACGAAGTTAACAAAACGCTTAACGGATTAACTTTTAAGTTAACTCCGGAAACTGTTAACGGACTCATTAACTTCCGTTAACTTTCAATAAGTCTGTTAATCATTAATTAATTACCTACTTTTCGCCAAAAGAATAGGTATTGTACTGTGCCGCCAACACTTTCTGACAAGGATGTCCATCGGATGATGAAAATCCGAGATTGAGATGCTTTCATGATAATTTTAAACAGGTAGGTATAGTCCAAACACTGGTCTTATGGCTATTTAGCCTTACGCGGCTGTACAAACTATACTTGGCATCCCCTACTATTTTGAAACACAAAACTGGTAGTGTATCGTACTGTGACTGTGTGTATTATATCATTATAATCTAAAATAGTGATTTTGTTTTGTTTCGGCATCGATAAATTTACGATATGGACGATTAGTAATTTCAAAGTATAATAAAAGTTTCTTTAAATATTTGTATTATTATATTCAGATTCTATATCACAATTATCATCAGATAATAAAACATACGCCACAGTCACACTTGCAAGTGCGTGGTGGATCATCAACAGCGAATAAACCAATTGCATTGGCTATCATACAAAAATAAACTTATATAAATATATATTACATTCCATGTGTTTTATTCTGTTACACCCCGTATGATAATGATGTGAACTCACGCTCTTTTATGAGTTTTCCTTTTCTGGACCACTCTTTTTTTGTATAAGAGTATCCCAAATATTCCATTCCAGAGCATCACATTTTTACAGTGGCTTCAGTTTTGTTTGTATAGACGTGACGCACTGTATAGTGCTGGCGCCACGCCAAAAGATGCTGCAAATGGTGTTAAAAGCATGAAAATCGGCACGTTTGATCTTTAGGCCATATGAATCAATTTGACCCGTTGGACGAAAAAAAAAACGAAAAGGAGAGGAATGACGACATCTTTTTTTGTATGGAATTAATAAAAAAATGTTCTGATACCTATCGCGTGTGGTATCAAACAAAAGGACTTTCTAAGCCGATTCTAAAAATATATCACATAATTACATTTAAGTCACGTGTCTTAAAATAAAATAAAAATAATTATCAAAACATACCAAGTTTGGGCTCCTCCTGGTACGATACCGTTGAATAATTTTTTGTAAAATATACCTACTAATATAGTACCTAATATCCTCATATCTAAGATCAAGAAAGCAATTTTGTAAATATTTACGTTTAGTATTTTTTTTATAATTGTGACCGTCCAGCTCACTGGGGCCTTTATGGTCGGTATTGAGTTACGCACGGATCTATAATCTACAATACATAGGCTACCAAAAACAATGATCACCATGTCCCTAAGTGCCATACTTTTTTTTTAATAAATCGTCAAAATTTACTCAACCCAAAAATGCACTTTTGAGAAATAACTAAGAGAAGTTTAAAACTCATTTAAAGTATGTTCCCGTGGGAAGTTACATAGATGATGGTAGATCCTGAATCTTGAGGTTCTCTTCTATAGGAAACAATCAAAGATTTTTCAATTCCACTACCCCGTTGAGAAAAAATGGCCTTTGATCAGTGCAAGGCGCCGATCATAAAAAAGTAAGGAAATTTGTAATAGGTGAATTATTATTTCGTATTTTGTGATCTTTGTCATAGTGTATGCTAGAAAATAGTTTACTTAACACATCAAATGGAAAATAAAAACAAAATCCTAACGTGATATATATTTTTTTATAAATATAGAAAACGATATTTTTTCTATCTCGTCACGAATAAATTTAACAATTTCCGTGTAGTATACCATACTTACCTGTTATAAGTCTAGACAAGCATTACACAGGTTTTATTTTTTTTCTATGTCAATTAGTTTCAATTTTATGACCGATTAAAGTTACATGAAAATCAAGGTTTACTTCCATACAATTGAGAAAAGGGCCCTTATGGACGAATGTAACCAAAAATGTAAGTAAATAATAATATTTACATAGTCTAAGTAGCAATCTTGTATTAGAACGTAATTCTGAATAAATCTTTTCATTACAAGTTTTTTGAATTATGCGTAATTTTTAAATTATACGAAAAAGCAATTTCGCATAGTAAAAATTATTTTTTAACTCTATTTAAAAAAACCGACCAAGTACGTGTCGGACCATGCACGATAAAGGGTTCCGTACCGACACCTACTAGTCCATATTTAAACCCACTATCCGATACGTCGAATCGAAAAAGGTCGTATCTTCATAGTAAACTCACGGCACTTACGCCCTTTTGTTTGGGCAAAACAGTTTTTCAGCAATTACTCAAAAACTAGTAGCCGTATTTTTATCAAACCAAAAATCGTCTTAAGTATTTATTAATGTACAGTCACCAGCATCAATATCTGCTATAATAAAGGCGCCATAAATATTTGACCCGTCTTTACGGCCCTACAAATGGAGCTGTGTCGGATATTTATGCCACCATTGTTTTGGCAGATATTAATGCTGGTGACTGTACACCACCTCATTTGTTCAGAATTTTCATACATTTGGAAATTAGAGGGTGGGTGGGGGGGGGGGGGAGCGGCCCTACCTATTTTTAAATTTCACGTTACTATTATGTAGCAATTCATAGAATAATACTTTCCTACCATATATTTTCATAATTAGAGAGCTTATAGGCTGTGACATATGGACGGACGGACGCACGTACGGACGGACGGACGGGCAGACATGATGAAACTATAAGGGTTCCGTTTTCACCATTTTGGCTACGGAACTCTAAAAATACAATTAATAGGAAATGTAATAAGAAACAAAAAAATTTGCAACGGTCATGCACGACTAGAACTTACTTGACTTGAGACTAGAAATAGGTATTTGTAACGTGTACCACTAGAATCCAGTAAACAGAAAAGGCAAATAAATAATACAGAAAATGGTTAGAAGTAATTAGAATAAGTTATTAACCTATTTTATATCATTATTATCTGACCTCTGCCATAAGGGCCCTTTTTTACTAAACTTTACAACTAATTTAAAGGTAGAAATACTTAACTTATACGTGTGAAACCAAGCTAGAAATACACATCTAGTCTTATACTTTATCAATATGCAAAAAACAAAAAATATGTGATTTTACCGTATTTTACTAAAACGCTGATATCTACGAAACTAGAAAGTGCCATAAGGGCCCTTTTGTTATGGATTGACTCAATTTTTCATTATAACAAAGTTTGCTTAGCAACATTAACGAAGAAAAGTTGGCGAAAATAATTCGTGAATAAGCGAATTTTGGCATGGTTGTAGGTACAGTTGACCTAAATAATATACCCCAAACTTGGTATGTTTTGAAAATTATTTTTCTTTTAATTTAAGATAAGTGACTAAAATGTAATGATGTGATATATTTTTAGAACTGGCTCAGAAAGCCCTTGCGTTTGATACCACACACAATAGGTTTCAGAACATTTTTTTAAATTCCATACAAAAAAAAAGATGATAGATAGATAGATAGATAGATAGATAGATAGATAGATAGATAGATAGATAGATAGATGTCATTTATTGTCCAAACTGTGTACATAAGATCTTAAAATGTCATACATTGAAGGGTATCAACAGTTTGCCCATTTCGGGCGTACAATATTATATTATTAAACTTAAAATCAAACTTTATCCTTTGTATTGTAGTTGTAACACTTCTAACTATACGAAATATTCGTTAAGATTGTAAAAGCATTTATTTACCAGCCATTCCTTTAGTTCCTTTTTGAACTTAGAATTGTCGAGTGATTTAATGTATACAGGTAAGTTATTATATATTCTGATTCCAGTAGCATAGGTACTCTTGCTAATTATGTAACTAGAAGGCCTGGTTGTACACACATCATATTTATATTGGGATCTTAGATTAAGTTTTGAGTCACTTTTTTTACTAAAAATATCATGTCGTTCCTTAACTAATAAACAAATTTGTAGTATATAGATACACGTCAGAGTTAAAATTTTATTACTTCTAAAGATGTCTCTTAAAGATTCCCCATTTTTAAGATTGAATATTATTCGTAGGCTTTTTTTTTGTAGAATAAATACAGACTGAACATTTACTGAATTACCCCAAAAAATTATGCCATATTTGAGTATAGGATAAACATTTCCATAATATGCCTTTTTGGATACTTCTATTGACGTTATTTTCGACAACATAGATAAGGCATAACAACTTGTGTGATGTCGTCATAACTCCTCTGTTTTTCTTTCGTCCAACGGGTCAAATTGATTAATACGGCCTAAAGATCAAACGGGCCGATTTTCATGCTTTTAACACCATTTGCAGCATTTTCCATATGAAGGCCTTCTGGGCCGCCAGCACTAGTAAATAAAAGTGAACTCTGGGCCAATATTTTAGACTTACATTTTGTTTTTGTTCTTTGATTTTAGAATAACTTAGAATTTAAAACTATTAGGTATCCGGAACGCCCGGTTCAAATCCCATTTATTTATTACAAGCTTTTATTTCTTGCCCCATTAGTCATTATGTAAGTGTGGGACAAATCGCAAAAAACACAGCATAAAACTTTACAAGTCAACAATTCGAAAAAATATCCATAGATTTTTTGGCAGACAAGCGTACGGTCCACCTGATGGTAAGCGGACACCGCAGCCTATTGACGCTCGCAACTCCAAAGGAGTCACTTGCACCTTGCCGACACGTATCAAATTTGTGGATTCACTATGGTGACAGCAGAAGTTACAAATTTAGGTCCCTCGCTCTCAAAACAGTGGATCCTCGGGAGATCTGGCAACCTTGCTCTGCCTTGCTCACCTCTAGGAACATAAAACTATATAATATATATACTTGTATAGTAAATTATGTTATTAATAGGTAAATTTAGAAATAAAGGAAAAATTTAAGAACAAAAAAATAAGAACAAAAAAAATTACGGGGAGAATGTATAAACTTTTCTTCTTCTTCAAAAATTTTGGCACGAGCAGGTTCGAACCTGCGACCTCCCGGCACTCGCGGGGGGTTCTAGTTCTAGCCAACTGAGCTATAGGTGCAACTACCATCCGGCCCACAAAATCTTCAACCGTTCCTTCATTTATACAAACGCCTTAAGGGAGGAGTACAGCGACATCTACCAGAAGACTCAGACACAAAATACAAAATTAATTTAGTATGGGATGACGCATCGTAACTGACGATTTTTCAACATGATTTCAGACGTTAGTGCCGTTAATGAAGCCTGAGTCTTCTGGTAGATGTCGCTGTACGCCTCCCTTAAGGCGCTTGTATAAATGAAGGAACGGTTGAAGAATTTGGGGGCCGGGTGGTAGTTGCACCTATAGCTCAGTTGACTAAAGCGACCGGCTGCGAGTGCCGTGAGCCGTGAGGTCGGTTCGAGACCTGTTCGGTGCCTAAATTTTTAAGTTTTTCATTTATTTCTAAATTTGTAGTTTGCGTTAGCCAGCTTTATCTACTACTTAATACAACATTAATAATGCTATTATGGCTGTGGTCTTCTGCAAGGCGGAGCGGAGGTACTTACTACTTCTCCAGTTGCTCCAAATTCGAGCAAAATGACATTTTGCTGTTCCCTACCTCTCTGAAAAGAAGTTGTCAATTTTTTCAAATTGTACGCTTGTAAAGTTTTGTGGTACCTACAGGCCCCATTAGTCTGAATTTTGAATCAGGCCCCTATACCACAAAACTTCACAAGCGTACAATTTGACAAAATTGTCAATTTTTCTATGGAAACTTGTCTTGGCCTAGTGGCCAGGCCAAGTTTCCATAGAAAAATTTACAAGCACATAACCACACTACAAGTCTACAGTTCGACAAAATTGTATAATTTTCCATAGAACAAGTTGATAAATTTGTCAAATTGTACTTTGTAAAGTTTTGTGTTATGGACAACGGTTGTCTTAAAATTTTGTATATTTATGTAACTTCGGTTATTCAACACAACGCATAGGAACTCCTAAACTACCTAGTACACAAGATTTACGTCTTATATAACCCTCGCTACGAGTAGTTTGTGACTGTGCAAAAAATATACAAATTCGGCAATAAAAATTGAACAAAGGGTGACAAAGGTAAATGTTTTGACAGAAACTTATTTTTGTATGCGAACGGAGGAGGATAAATAAATTATGTAACATTCAGGGTCCTTAGTACGTACAAGCTTTGCTTAGTTTGGAACTAGGTAGGACGACTTGCTCGCAGATACTTTCTGTTCTCTTCTTCATTCCCTATTTCACGAGAAGGGGCACTGTACCTTTTTGGCCTGCTATGGAACGTAGGTATACATATGCAGGCATGATGAAGAGTTTCCCTTGAATTGTTTTGTGAAATTGATATTATGTACGTTTAATTTTTTTTAAATAAATGACTCATTATTCTGTATTTTTAGGGTTCCTTAACCTAAATGGCGAAAACGGAACCCTTATAGATTCGTCATGTCTGTCCATCCGTATTTCACAGCCAATAAGAACTACAATTTTGAAATTTGTCTATGTCTATGGATAGGCCTTTAGAAATGATATAGAGGTTTCTTCAAACACTTTTTCACTGATAGTAGAGGAGATCTAGCCTTAGGGGTCATAATAATTCCCAAGGAAGCGAAGTTTAATTTTTTTAGTTCTTTGTGTGTATCTTTTTGACATACTAAAAATCTTCCAAAATCTGACTGTGCAAAATGCGTTTTTTGACCTCCAAAAAAAAATTGGATATTTTTTATTACTCAATAATGCTTAGTGCTACACAAAAACTTTGTATTAGAAATATGTTTAGCATATAATTATCTATAACTTTGCTTCGTATCACTTTATTGATGAATCTAGTTCACGAGAAAAATGCTTTACAACATTGCGTTTCTTGTTAAAAACCTGTTAGTTAAAAGGCTTGTGCAGAAAAACTGTACCTTATGCAGAAGGCAAGTCACTTTACCCTATGATACTTGGGACCAATATAAACGATTTCATCCGAGGAAATGAAAATTTCACCCACTGGATTTCAAGATGGCGGTCCTTTTCTAAAGTGGGAGCTGCATTTTTCAAAAGTGATTTGTGACAAAACGGCAGCTGCCATTTTATTAATACTGGTATATATCAATCGATTGGTACTGACACCACTAATTAAAATAAGAAAATAGTAGTTTATGCAACTGGTACATAATGAGGGGCATTAAAACACGAGTCAGACGAGTCAGAGGTCACACGAGTGTTTTAATGCCTAATTATGTACAGTTGCATACATTACTTTATCTACACACATATTATAACTACTCTAAGATGGGTTCAGAAACCGTAGTAAATAAATACAATAATTGTGTTAATACAACCTTTTTTGCACGGTTGCGGAAATATCGAAATCAGAACTGGCAACCGATACCTGAATGTTATTTTAAAAAGTAAAGAGTCCCTATTCTGATGTGATCATGTCGTTCTAGCTCAAATTTCGTGCGATATATACTAAAAAAACATCGAGCTGACATTTCTCATCGACTGAATTTGAATTTTCAGTGATACTAGAATAGGGACATGTCAGCTTTGACATTTAAATTTTGACAGTTTTGTTTGACGTTTAATATTTTAACATCATATATGAGATTAAAATGAAAATTATATTACTGCTGTAGCCTTAGCCACAGATAAGAAAATTGCCATAAATTCATTGAATGTTGAAATGAGAGTCATTTTCTACGGTTTGCGAACGCATATTATAGGATTTATGATATGTGTACATACATGTTTTTAAATGTTATTTAAAAATTAAAGATGGCGGCAGACTATTAACAATTATATTAAAAATAACAACTAAATGTCCAATTATATCGTCACTTTATTTATTTCAATCAATTCCCATAGTATATTATCGACGAGATAAAACAAAATTTATTACAATCCGTCGATTAGTTTTTAAACTATACGAATTACAAACGAGCCTCGGCAACTGTATCATGGTAGATATGGAAATAATCTGCACTTTTGTAATGAAAGTAAGACGCGTTGCACAATAGTAGTAGTGAAGAGACCAAACTTAGTGATTGTTTTCGATGCTATCTAATTTTCATCCGTCAGAAACCGAGATTACGCCACTTTAAAATAATATATTTAAAATAATCTACTAAGTGAAAGCCTCGATATCAAGGTATCAAGACATATCGGAGACGGAGGCCCTGAGATATGTTTCTTATGTGAAATTCACCGCGTACAGTACTTTATATCTCATGAATATGTTAAGCCATTGTAGTTGTGACACATACGAACACATAGACAATGTGAACACGTAGCTCCGGACTACGCCGACGGATACATAGATACATAGTTTATGTTGAGTTGAGTTATAAATACATCACAACCACAACCATTGCTCAACCGCTTTCGTGAGATAAAAGTAGATACTGTAGCTCTGATTAAGTTCGAAAGTATGTTGTACCTACATCATTGCTGCACTAAAACACCTACCTACGTACCTATTGAAAAGTAGCATGGCTAGCATCAACAATTTCATCAGTAGGGCACATTTAAATAAGCATTAAGCAAACAACCGCGCAACAAACAACTTGTATAAAATAAACATGCGCATGATATCATGCATGTTGTTTTTATTTAAACAACTGTATTTAAAATATAAACACTTACGCGTAACAGCAATAATATTTTTCTTTTTTCTTTTTTTGTGTGTCGTTGGGGGCATGGTAAATAATGATTATCTAAAAAGTTACAATTTGCTGTGGCTTTCGAAAAGACTGTGAAAATATAGAATAAAACGAAACTATAATATATAGTTATTGGTAAGTCTAAGTATAGATGTATAAAATTTAAGTGAATTTTTTTGCTTCATGTCACTTTAGTCTATCAAGTTTTTTTTATAGCTGGGTACTTAGTTACAACGAGAATTCCATGTGCAAATGAAATATTGTAATGAAATCTAAGTTTTATATAACATGCCACTATTTTTGGTTACTTTAATATATATTAAACCAGTTTTTTGCAAAAATTTATATATTTCCGTATTTCTGAAATGCGCAGCAAAAAATGTCTAACTTTTTAGATAATCATTATTTACCATGCCCCAACGACATATCAAGAACCGGCCAAGTGCGTGTCGGATCACGCACAACGAAGGGTTCCGTAGCGACACCTACTAGTCCACATAAAAAAACCTTTTTAATAACAAAAAAAGTCGTATATTCATAGGGAAGTCACGGCACTTACGTCCTTTTGTTTGGAAAGGACAGTTTTTCAATGATAACTCAAAAAACCCTTAATCCCATCTTGTTCAAACCAAAAATCGTTGAAAGTATTTATAAATGTACACCAACTCAATTTTTTTCAGAATTTTTATCTTCATAGTTTGGAAATTAGAGGGGGGCGGGGACACATTTTGTACGACTTTCCGAGCTAATATCTCACCAACGGTTCACTAAAATGGAAAACTTTTTCAGTAATCTCTATATCCTTTTTAAAGGCCTAATAGGCCTATCCAAAAATACCCCTCACGGTGTAGTTGCAGATTGCAACAAAAGAATTTACTACGAAAAATTCGCAAAATCGACACTCTTTCTCACTGTTTTTTTCGACAGTTTTTCTCACTTGGCGGTCCCCCAACGCGACGACGCTTGGAAAATAAAAATATTTGAACTTACATAATATATGTGACAATAATAATTACAATAGGCTTAAAATATTAGGTATTTGTTAATTTTTTAATCTTATTTATTAATATATCTTGCGTGAAGACGGAGTGGATTACAGGGACCGAAGAATCATATACGAACTGTATAAGAACCAGGAGACCATCATTGAAGTCGGAGAAGAGAAGGGGAAAGCTAAGATTAAACAAGGAGTCAGACAGGGGTGTCCACTCTCACCTCTCATCTATATATATAAAGTTGATGGGTGACTGATTAATCACCGCCCCGCCGAAACTGCCGGTCCTAGAAATTTGAAATTTACACTATAGTTAGGTTATATAACGGAGGCAAGGGGTAAGACGGGATTTTTGGAAATTCCACCCCTAAGGGGGTAAAACAGGGGTGCAAAGTTTGTATGGGGGGCAATAATTTTTTTAAGGTCCAGACTTGAAACTTTGTACAAAGACTCCTTAAAATAAGACAATGAAAGTTATATCTGCGTTTTCAAAATTTTCGTCTCCTAAAGGGTTGAAAATGGGGGTGAAATATTGTATGGGGAGCAATTTTTTTTTAAAGTGAGAGTCTTCAAACTTTGTGTAAAAGTTCCTTATAATAATGAAAAAAAAGTAATTTCAGCGTTTTTTAAAATTCATTTTGTAAAGGGGTTAAAAAGGGGTTCAATGTTTGTATGGGGAGCAATTTTTTTTTTATAGTGATGGTCTTCAAACTTTGTATGAAAGTTTCTAATAATAATACAAAAAAAGTAATTTCAGCGTTTTTCGAAATTCATCCCCAAAAGGGGTTAAAAAGGGGTTCAAAGTTTGTATAGGGAGCAATTTTTTTTTTAAGTGAGGTACTTCAAATTTCTTACAGAGACTCTCTGTTTAAATAAAACAAAACTAATTTCAGCGTTTTTTTAAATTCATCCCCTCAAGGGGTTAAAAAGGGGTTCAATGTTTTCATGGGGAGCAACATTTTTTTAAGTGAAAGACTTCAAATTTTTTACAGAGTCTCTATTTAAATACAACAAAACAAATTTCAGCGTTTTTCGAAGTTCATCCCTAAATGTCTTAAAAAAGGGTTTCTGTGAAACTTAGTTAATCTTTTAACTCCCTAAATGACCTCTTGGTCATTTTGTATGGAGAACAAAATTATTTTTAAGGTAGAAACTTTAAAACTTCCTGACTAAACATCAAAATTAAAAACAAACAGATTTCAGAGTTTTTCAAAATTCGCCCTCTGAAGGGATGAAAACAAATTTTATTTTCAATGAGACTTGGAACTTTGTTTATAGGCCTAGCATAACTCTGTCTCTCTGTAACCCCTTCACGCTTAAACAGCTGAACTGATTTAGATGAAATTTGGTGCGAATATAGTTCGATTAGTTCGAGTCCGAGGACATAGGATAGTTTTCATTCCATCCCGGAAGTAGAAGTTTGTATGGAACAGAGATAACTAGGTAACCACCTGAAATAAAAGAACAGCGATAAATGCTAACGCGATGACCGAGCTCTACGCAGACGAAGTTGCGGGCAAAAGCTAGTATTTAATATTTTCATAGAACGGGCCATACAGATAATTAAAGAATCAAACCTGGGGGGCGTTAAAATAAATGGTAATAGAATTCAATTTATTAGATTTGCAGACGACATCGCAGCATTTGCCGAAAATAGTAATCAGTTACAGCAATTAATATTCAAAATGGATGAAGTTTTTAATCGCATTGGACTCAAAATAAACATCAATAAAACCAAAACCATCATTATTTCTAAACGCACTACAATATACAATAACCCAATCATAATTCGAGGCACGGCAATAGAGCAGGTCAATAAATTTAAATACTTAGGAAGTATCATTACCGATGACTCCAGATGAACTGCTGACATTATACAGAGGATTGCTATGGCTAAAAAAGCATTCAATAGTAGAAAGCACCTCCTTAAATCTCGTATATCAAAAATAGCCAAAAAACGCCTCATTAAAATCTACATCTGGAGCATTGCATTGTATGGGAGTGAGACATGGACGCTGACACAAAGAGACAGAGAAAGATTAGAGGCCTTCGAAATGTGGTGTTGGCGTAGGATGGAGAGGATCAGCTGGACGGAAAGAAAGACGAATGAAGAGGTTTTGAGTATGGTAGGAGAGAGAAGAAGTTTACTTAAGACAATTAGGAATCGAAGAAGCAGGATGATGGGATACGGCACGACAGCTTCTTCTTAAATATCTTAGAGGGCAAAATTGAAGGCAGAAGAGGAAGAGGAAGACCTAGACTGACTTACTTTAATCAAGTGAAAGAGGAAGTTGCTGCCGGGTCGTATGGGGAAGTCAAGAAACTGGCAATGAATAGAGAAGAGTGGCGGTTACTCCACCGACAAGAGCGAAGCTCTTAAGTTTTGATGATGATTTATTAAATATTTTTTTTTTTTTTTTACTTTTATTTTGTCCTTTTTAAAGTGGGTATAAATTTTAGGAAGGGTACCAAATTTCGAATCGATAGGACATATGGAAGGTAGTCAGATCCCCTCATCAACTATTAAAGAGCTGATGATCTTCAAACGGCTGGTCAGGTCATGGTTACCATATACTTTCAATATCATTGAAGTAACACGGCACTAAATTTCGAATCGATTGGACATAAGGAAGTTAGTCAGATCCCCTCATCACCTAGAATAGAGCTGATTATCTTCAAACGGCTGAACAGATTTCCATGAAACATGGCTAAGAACACTCGGGGTAAAATTATCTATGACAAAAAAAAACTAAACGAAAACCGGTTCCACCGTTTGGGCGCTACGATGACACAGACAGACACGTTAAACTTATAACACCCCTCTTTTTGCGTCGGGGGTTAAAAAAGGACATCCTACAAGCTGTGTACGGAGTCTAATCTGAAAAGCCAATTCATTGTTTCTAGACAGAACAATATTTTTCTAACCTGCCTAGCCTAGCCAGCCTGTTGTGCAACAAGGTTTCCACACCACCCCCCTACGGAGAAAGATAACGCATCTGGCGAAATGGTTAAAACAGAAAATAAATCCGTAGAATTAATCGAACTATTTGAATTTAACACGTCTACCAGACAGGTGGTGTATGATTGTTGGGTTTGAGGTGCGGGTAGAGTTGGCGCAGGCAGCGCAGGAGACACTGCAGTTCCAGGTAGCAGGAGAGCTGAGAGATCAGCTGTAACCTGCTGGTCACGTTGCAGTGCAGGACGCGAGTCAGTCGAAGGCAGCACTATGGAGGACTAGCCGTTTGAAGTTTGAGAAACAGAGTCGTCGGTCATCACATGAGCTG
This sequence comes from Cenopis cana, assembly GCA_951800055.1. NCBI lineage: Eukaryota > Metazoa > Arthropoda > Insecta > Lepidoptera > Tortricidae > Cenopis > Cenopis cana. Next base: position 6,597,537 of record OX637476.1, on the reverse strand, counting down.
GCTTGACGCGGTCGACGCTAACTTCAGCTTCTCGACCCTTTGTGAGCAAAGTGATCGTCTTGTCTCTCTTGCGCAAAATAGGATAGGGTCCTGTGTTGGTCCTGTGTAGGAAGCTTGCAGCGGACGACGCACAGTATCGTCGCGAAGAAATGCGTGTGTCGCTGTTGATGGTGACGCGATGCCGGATCTGGTCGAAAATGAGCCCTCTTGGTACGCAACTGGTTGACGAAATCGGAGACGTCTGTAGGGCGCTTGGATGCGACAGGAGTGAAAAGCAGTTCGCCTGGAAGTCGCACAGGTTCGCCGTATAGATTAAGAGCTGACAGCAAAAAAATAAGTGATTTTATAACATTTGGAATTGGTATAGTTGTGTTAAGGCTTGTCTCTGGACTATAAATATGCCAGTCTGGCTACTGAGAGCCGAGCCGGCGGCCACAAAGTAAATAGCGGCGGCGCGCGCCGGAGCAGAGAGTCCGCTCAGTACAAAGTGCCATTTTCGCCGCACGCACAATGACGTAACATTTACAGGCATTCTCGGTTGATTTCGGACTAGCTTAGTCGCGACTGTCACTGTCGCGTCGCGAGTGCTAGTTGTGCGCGCGTTGATCACTTGACGTCCTCGCCGCTACGTAGATAGTTTATGTCACGTACGTCAAAATGAATAACCGATATTATTACAGTTGGAATGTATTTTATTGTTTAAATACACTTAAATACAACAAAAAACGGTGCCTACACTTTCTTCAAATTTTCAAACGATATTGAAAGGTAAATAAAACGGTTTTCTCATTTTGGTAGTTACAATACCTAGGTAGGTAGGTAATTTTTTGAAACTTGCCGCTTTGATAACGACGATCAACCATTACACATTCATCTTATCGTTCGCTGGTAAAACGCTAGTATTTAAGTAGTACTATGGTTTAGTTAAGTAGGTACCTAATTAATTAGGTATATTTTTGTTGGCGCTCTCGACCGCCGCCGGTCACAAGTCACAACTCGCAGCGGGTCACGCATCAATTTATTAGGGTTCCGTACCCGAAGGGTCAAAACGGAACCCTATTGGTGTCGCCCAGACGTCCGTCCGTCCGTCCGTCGTATGTCACAAAATTTGTTCCGAAGAATTTTTAGACTTCTCATTGACCTATGAACTTGAAATTTGGTGACAATGTTCAATATTACGTATATTTTAACAACAAATACTAATATATGAATAAATCATATTTTTGAGGTTGATTCGGAACCCTAAATGTGCGAAGTCCGACTCGCACTTGGCCGGTTTTTTACCAAGATACGCTGGTTCATATTTAAATGTCATGTTGAAGAATTTTTAATTTATCTGCTCCTTTTTAAAATTCAGAATCAATACAGAAGCAACCCTGTAGTTTAGGTATGTATTTTCAAGAACGGCGGGAACGGACCTTCTGTATATTCTTTATTTTGTGCGGCGGCCGAGACTAGTACAATCAGATTGTTCATCGCGTTTCCCGTTCGCGTTCCCTGGTCACTAGGAGTCACCAATATGGGATATGGGAGCACCGGGATGGGGGACCGAGATGGTGATATCGTTGTATGTCATTGTGGGATGCCGAGTCCGTAGTCTGTGGGCGCCGTCCTGGGACTCCTGTAGGCCTAGCACGTAGCACGTGTTGCGCTCAAGAGTATGTCGGCGTTTTCGAGCACTTACTAACAGCGCCAATCAGAGAAAGACGCGCAGCTCGAGATAAGTCGAGATACTCTCGAGCGCAACATGTGCTACGGGCGCTGGGTGCATGGGACCTCCCGTAGGTTGTAATACTTTTTTCGGATCTTGTGAATCATAATAAAATGCCGAATACAAAAAGATAGGTGTATTTGGTTGACACAATGTAAACTTTGCAAGATAAATAGAATATTAATAATAAATAAATAAAACCGGCCAAGTGCGAGTCGGACTCGCGCACCAAGGGTTCCGTACCTGTAGGTATATAAGTAAAAGTTCACCCATTACGACAATCAAGTCATAGTTATGGTCCAAGTAAAAAAAAATATAAATATTAAAAATATTTTTAATTACTCGTATATGATGTAACTAAAAATTTACGGTTTTCGCAATTTTATCTTTATCTGTGCTATAAGACGTTGCTTCGTACCAAATTTCAAGATTCTGAGTTCACGGGAAGTACCCTGTAGGTTTTGATTCCCTTGCGAGTGTCGACAATTTGCGAGAATTTGCGGCATTAAACGGCTGTATTTTTTGATTGCGTTGGCTTAGAAATTTCATTTTTCACAGCTCCAAGGGACAGTAGACCTGAGAATTTGATGTACATTCCAGCTTGATACCTCCACGCGTTCCTGAGAAAAAGGGTCTTGACAGACAGACAGACGGACGGACGGACAACAAAGTGATCTTTTAAGGGTTCCGTTTTTGCCTTTCGAGGTACGGAACCCTAAAAAAGGACATCTTACGAGCTGTGTAAGGAATCTAATCTGAAAAGCCAATGACAGTTCATTGTTTAATTATATCCATCTTTTTTAGGGTTCCGTAGTAAACAAGGAACCCTTATAGTTTCGCCATGTCCGTCCGTCCGTCCGTCCGTCCGTCCGTCCGTCCGACCCCCGTTTTTCTCAGTAACCGTTAGTACTAGAAAGCTGTAATTTGGCATGAGTATACATATCAATGACGCCGACAAAATAGTAGAATAAAACCTTAAAAAAAAATTTTTTTTAGGGTACCTCCCCTACATGTAAAGTGGTGGTGCAATTTTTTTTTCTGCCAAACCCCATCGTGTGGGGTATCGTTGGATAGCTCTTTTAAAAATATTATTAGGTTTCTAAGAGCATTTTTTGATTAAAGAATTGGTTAGCGTGATATTAAGCTTTGAATTGATAATTTTAGCTATGGTCAAGTGTCCCCCCCCCCTGCCAGCTAAACGGTGGCTACTAGGCATGTGAAAAAAATCATGGTAGTAGTAAATACGATGAATTTAAAAGGAAAACTATCACAGCTAAGTAGACATTACTAGTTAACGAGTAATAGTCGAACTTCAGGAATGTACTTTGCAAAAGCAAACTTTTAGATAATGTTGTTAATTCTGTCAAAAACATAGTGAATATAAGTTTGCGAACTTTTTAGTCCATATAATGTAACGGGTAGACGACTACGGAACCCTACCTTGCGCGTGGCCCGACACGCACTTGGCCGGTTTTTTTTGTTATTTTCATAGCTGCATATAGGCCTGGTAATGTATAAATGTAGGTACATGTTTCTGAAATAAGTTTTGGTGATCGCTATTCCTTGATTAATTTTTTGTAATTATTTAACACATTAAAACAATTTATGAATATTTATAATAATATAATAATACTGTAGGTACTAGGTATGACTAGTTTAAAAGGGTCCTAGTATATATACTTACCTATACCCTATTTGTACCCCTTTTCACTGAAGCCACAGAACAGGATTTAAAATCAGATTCTACACTTACGTCTCGCGTCAAGAAAAAAAAATCAGCTGTACCTAACTGTACAGGCTAATGAGTAGAAGACTCTGCAAGACCTTTTACTCCGATACCCTAAAAGTACCTATATTATTAACATGTCGTTCCTTCAACAAATTATTATACTCTCAACTCCTCAATTTGCTAGTCGTATTTTTGCGCTAGTCGTATTTTTGCCGACATGGCTCGATTCTCTTTTATTTTATTTTCATGCATTTTATTTACTGTTGTTTACGCTTCGGAAACGGATGAGTGTAAGTTTTGTTCTTTTTGAGATTAATCTTATAGTTGATTTATTTTATATATTTTATTGTAAGTAGGTACTTGTTTAACCCACTGTGGAATGTACGTCTAACTTCCTAACTTTTATGATGGGGTTTCTAGTAATTATTATAGTGTCGGTTGAGATTTTTTGAGGTCGAAAAAAGATTCATATCCACTTAGTGATAAACGGTAACATGTTCCGCCCCTCCGAACTTCCAAACGCTTCAATGTATTTGTGAAAGTATATAAAACACCACCAAGACTCCCAATACAAGTGTGCGTGCTGAGACAGCCGTCAAACAAAAAAGGTGCTTTATAAATACTTTCACGATCACAAAGAAGTGTTTTAGGGAGTTTAGGGACATATTATCGTAGTTTATCTCTACCTGTGCAATGCAAAAAAAAGAAGGACATGAAAACTAAATATTATTTCTATTCAAAGTTTAAGAAAATCTGATTATAACTGGGGGCACGGCAGTGCCCCCGCCAAGTCGAGCGCGAAGCAAACACTGCCGTACCATCCTTTACTGGAACCATTTCGCCGCATTTTCAGGCCCCTATTTGAGAACCTCTGGATAAGACCAGAACGCAGAAGTTTTCGTCATCCAGTAAGCTATAATAACATACATAAAATCCAAAATTTCAAGTCTGTACGTCATTCAGTTCCGAAGTTAAGCGAAAACAAAGTTTCACATTTAAGACACTCACTCACTCATAATCATAAAAATGGAACTAGTACTTCCCATAAACTCAGAGAGCTGAAATTTGGTACAGAGTTAGGGTTTAATGGCCACATAAATGGAAAACTATAAAATCTGGAGTACCTGGTTACCCTGAAAAGAAACACAAACTGCATAAGTAAGTTTGTAATTCTATACAAAATACATGCGACTACAAAGTTACTTTTGCAGTTTGAATGTTCGTTACAAGAAGTCGTACCTGAAAAGAAAAAAGAAGGATTGCCTACAAAAAGAGATGAGATCCCATCAAAAACATTACATGTAAAAAGATGCCAGTCTCGCAACACAGTTCTTCTACAACAAAAAAGTAATGATATGTAATGTTAAACCAAGTCGGTTATATTTTAGTGAATAGCACCGGAGGGGTGTCCACAGAACAAGACTTCCACCGACTTGCATCGTCGGCATTACTTTATTTTTTTAAATATATAAAATGGCTTGGCCATCGCACGGCTACATAATGGCAAAAGAACAATCGTCAGCTGATTAAAATATTCTTAATTAAACATAGCGCCCTAATGACATGCAGCTTGAGCGAGTTTGAGCGATACACATGTATAAGTAAAGCGTTGTGTGCGATGGCCAAGTCATTCTATATATTTAAAAAAATAAAGTAATGCCGACGATGCAAGTCGGTGGAAGTCTTGTTCTGTGGACACCCCTCCGGTGCTATTCACTAAAATATAACCGACTTGGTTTAACATTACATATCATTACTTTTTTGTTGTAGAAGAACTGTGTTGCGAGACTGGCATCTTTTTACATGTAATGTTTTTGATGGGATTATACTTTGTGATTTTATTGTAAGATGCCTTATTAGTACTCAATAATTTTAACTGATCTAATTGTTTACAAGATTTTTATTTGTGCATTTTGGTCAGTTGTAGAAAGTCTAATTTAGCACATATACCCTGTCCTATTTATTGCAATTGTTATATTACACTACTTTTAATGTTTTTACAGCTACAACAAGATGCCGGGGAGCCAATGAAATTTATGATTGCCGGCCCGAATACCAATGGGAAAAATGTGAACACAGATTCAGATCTCCGCCATTCAATCCTGGTAACACCAAATGCCGGTGTTATTGTAGGACGGGTTACTGGAGGGATAAATATTACAAATGTGTTAAACCGGAACAATGTCGTGAGTATAGTTCACAAATGGTATCAATTGTATATGTACATATGTGATCAATCACAAAATGTTTTTGTCTATTCGACCTGTTTGCTTGTGGAATGTTTACCAAATACTTGTGGCCAGTTAGGGTAAGTACCCCATCTCTTGCCCGGGAATAGTCACTCCGTAGGTATTTGCGAAACACAATCATCTTTTTATACTTTTTCACAGCCAATCAGTGCAAGGGACCACATGAAAAATACATAGATTGTCCAGCTGGCCAATGTAACCCAAAAACTTGTGATGACTTAGTTAATCCGCCTGGTTGTCCAAAAATAAAACCACCGTGTCCGGGTGGTTGCGTTTGCGAAAACGGATATCTGAGAAATTCGACAGGAATATGCATTAAGAAGGAACAGTGCCGTAAGTCGTGTTTACTTTGCTTAATGACACTTTAAAAACGTGATGTTAACCTTAGAAGTCATAATATTAATAATAATTGAATTATGACTTCTTTATAGCTTCCATGCAATGTAAGAAACCACACGAGCGGTATTCAATCTGCTTGCTCGGAGAATGCGTGCCAAAGACATGCGATGATGTTGGGTATCCAGTCCCCTGCCCGGATATTATAGGCCCCTGCGCAGGAGGTTGTACCTGCGAACAAGGCTTCGTCAGAGATTGTAACGGAGACTGCATTGATATGAAGAAGTGCCGTAAGTGTCCTTGTAACTAGTAGGTATATTGTAATAATATTCACTTTCACGAGAATAAGTATTTTTAAACGATTTACCTTAATTTTTTAGCCTGTTGTGGAGGTGATCCCAACGCGGTAAGCGGCTGCGGAAATCCTTGCGGGAAAACCTGCGCAAGACTCTACGCGAACAAGTCTGACTTAGTCTGCCCGCAATATTGCCAATACAATGGCTGTGACTGCAAACCGGGATTCCTCTTACTTGAATCAAAAAATAAGGATACTAGTAAATGTGTTCCTGAGAGAGAATGCCCTAAACGTAAGTTTTCTAAAGTTTTTCGATGACACCACATACAAATACATAACCTAGTAGGTACAGTAAATGGTTATTCAATAGGTAAGTAGCTAAATAATTCCATATTTTTGTTTACCATTCAGCTACATCACAATGTGGTGAAAATGAACAATACTATTGCGGTACTTCATGCCCACCACCTGTGCAAACCCCACGCCCCCAACATGCGTCAACAAATGCAAATTAGGTTGTTTCTGTAAAAGGGGTTTCGTGAGAGACACTTAACAACAGGTGCATCCATATAGTAACCGTAATTTTGAATTAATAATAAATAGGTAGTAGATTATACACCAAGGCGATAAAGCACTGTTTTATGTCACGGGTGCGATATTGAATCCCGAACGTAACGTAGGAGTCTAAATTTTACTCCCGAGCGGAGCAACGAGGAGTCCTGAGGGATTTAAGCGCGCCCAAGACAAAAACAGCTTTATCCCCGAGGAATATACTCTACTTTTCTCACCTCTTGCCAGACAATAAAAAAACCAAGGCTACTAGAAACTCAATTAAATCAGTCAGTCACAGCAAATTTTAATGTCTATTTTTATAGAATCTGTGTTATAACTATAACTCACGCGTCTTTTGTTTTTGGTATTTATACCTAGTACATCGACGACTGCTTACATTTATTTGTGTGGTGAGCACGAGTATTTTGTTCCTGACTCTTGGATGTTTTCTTTATATTTTAGTATATATTTATCTATAGAAGTATATGTACATATCGTCGACTAGTACCCACAGTACAAGTTTTGATTAGTTTGGGACTAGGTAGATTTGTGTAAGATTGTCCACAAATATGTATGTATTTATTTACATTGCTGGCCTGCAACGGATGCCAAGGGAGAAAGGCCACATAATTATAATTACATAGTGCTTTTATCAATAAATATAATGAAATTTGAGAGTTACTTATAATCCAAAATGTCATTCTACAAACACAGTAGGTACTGAATAATAATAACTAAAACCACGCGCTGTATTTATTTACATTGCTGCAACGGATGCGAAGGGAGGAAGGTCACATATTATTTACATAGTGCTTTTATCAATAAATTTGATGAAATTTGAGAATTATAAGAAAACTCCAAAATGTCATTCTACAATACAAAAACAGTACTTTATTAAGTACCGTTTTTGTTTTTATAATAACTAAAACCACGCCCTTGACACGCTGCCGGCGTAGGTCGCCAGCGCCGCCAGCGCCAGCGCCGCCAGCACGGCGCCGGTGTGCTGACTTCACGAAAATATAAATTAATAAATAAGCCAAGGGTTATAATGATTTTCTTTCGGTAAGGTTTGCACGATATACATATAATTGGGCATTGTCGATCAGGTGGTGTGAAAAATAATTTTCATCACACTTGCTCGTAAAGTGTGTTATTGCACGCGTGCGTATAAAGCAGTTATAGCCGATTTACCTCCCACGGGAGTTATGGAATTTTATAACTCCCTTATGAGTTTGTGTGTGATCTGATTGGTTTAAAAAAATCTAGTTGGCCGCGCGCCGCTAGAATACTGCTCTGTCATTGGTTGAAAAAAATCTAGTTGGCCGCGCGCCGCAAGAATATTGCTCTGTGATTAGTTGCGCGTTGCGCTCCTCTCGCAGTGATTGGTGTGGTTGTATGAAACATGGATTTTTCTGCCTTTTGTAGTTATTAATTTCCTCTTTATTTCCTCGCAAATGTGATAAAAAACATTGTGTGTATCACGGGAGGTAAGGGGTTATTACAAACTCAAGTCAAAAAAAGACTTCTATGACTTTCGTAAGTAATAACCTGCTTACCTCCCTAAATGCACAATGTACTATTAATCAAATGAATATTGGTTAAAAGCAAAGTTTAAAACAACGGTATATTTTCAGCTCCAAAATGCAAAGGACCACATGAAAAATACATAGATTGTCCGGCCGCTGAATGTATTGCAAGAACATGTAGGAATCTTATAGTTCCATTTCCCTGTCCATTAATAATTCCACCGTGCCCTGGTGGCTGTGTTTGTGAAGATGGTTACCTGAGAGATTCAAAAGGAATATGTATTAAAAAGGAACAGTGTCGTAAGTATCGCTTTAGTTCTATCTATATAGTGCAAGCCTTTCACGAAGGCGCGCCCCTCCACAGCCCACGCCGTACAACTGCGCACAGATTAGTATGAGATTCGCTATGGAGGGGCGCGTCATCGTGGATGGCGCGTGGTGGTCTAGGAATATTCAATAAATCACAGATATTAACATGGGTGATAGGTATTTTAGTTAACTGCAACTTCTTGTACGCTGGATGCTTCCTTTGTAAAACTGGAGAAAAATAGGATACAGTACCTACTTATACGTGCCCTGAAAAGGGAAAGAAAATCTCTTATAACATTTTCTTTTTCAACGGATCGCCTTACAGTTCGCCTTCACTTGCGCCGATCTATTTTGGCCTTGCGCAAAGGGCCCAGCTATTAGTCTGTTGTTCATTGCTACTATAGTCATGTCAAGATGCCATATTATATTCTTGTAAAAGAGCCATTGAGGTGAGTGAGGCCTACTTAACTTACAGATTATTCAGAACAACAAACATTTCATTTTTATTTAGCAAAATGCTAACAAAGTATAAAATAGAATACGTTGCTGAAACGGAACCCTTATAGTTTCAGGAATTGGGCATTGTCGATCAGTTGGTGTGAAAAGTAATTTAAGTAAATTTTCAGCTCTAAAATGCAAAGGACCACATGAAAAATACATAGATTGTCCGGCCGCTGAATGTATTGCAAGAACATGTAGGAATCTTATAGTTCCATTTCCCTGTCCATTAATAATTCCACCGTGCCCTGGTGGCTGTGTTTGTGAAGATGGTTACCTGAGAGATTCAAAAGGAATATGTATTAAAAAGGAACAGTGTCGTAAGTATCGCTTTAGTTCTATCTATATAGTGCACGCCATTCACGAAGGCGCGCCCCTCCACAGCCCACGCCGTACAACTGCGCACAGATTAGTATGAGATTCGCTATGGAGGGGCGCGTCATCGTGGATGGCGCGTGGTGGTCTAGGAATATTCAATAAATCACAGATAAGATAGGTATTTTAGTTAACTGCAACTTCTTGTACGCTGGCTGCTTCCTTTGTAAAACTGGAGAAAAATAGGATACAGTACCTACTTATACGTGCCCTGAAAAGGGAAAGAAAATCTCTTATAACATTTTCTTTTTCAACGGATCGCCTTACAGTTCGCCTTCACTTGCGCCGATCTATTTTGGCCTTGCGCAAAGGGCCCAGCTATTAGTCTGTTGTTCATTGCTACTATAGTCATGTCAAGATGCCATATTACCTCTATATTCTTGTAAAAGAGCCATTGAGGTGAGTGAGGCCTACTTAACTTACAGATTATTCAGAACAACAAACATTTCATTTTTATTTAGCAAAATGCTAACAAAGTATAAAATAGAATACGTTGCTGAAACGGAACCCTTATAGTTTCAGGAATTGGGCATTGTCGATCAGTTGGTGTGAAAAGTAATTTAAGTACATTTTCAGCTCTAAAATGCAAAGGACCACATGAAAAATACATAGATTGTCCGGCCGCTGAATGTATTGCAAGAACATGTAGGAATCTTATAGTTCCATTTCCCTGTCCATTAATAATTCCACCGTGCCCTGGTGGCTGTGTTTGTGAAGATGGTTACCTGAGAGATTCAAAAGGAATATGTATTAAAAAGGAACAGTGTCGTAAGTATCGCTTTAGTTCTATCCATATAGTGCACGCCATCCACGAAGACGCGCCCCTCCACAACCCACGCCGTACAACCTGCGCACAGATTAGTAAGAGACTCGCTGTGGAGGGGCGCGTCGTCGTGGATGGCGCGCACTATACATCTAGGAATATTCAATAAATCACAGATATTAACATGGGTAAGTAAGTAAGTAAGTAATTTTTATAAACGTATAACATACGTACTTTGTTAGCATTGCGTACGTACATACGTTGAATTACCTTTTTTTATTAATAATGGCATTGCTCTTGGCCAGCATCTAGCCATGGGGCAGAGACGAGGCTGACGATGAAGCGAGCACACCCAGAAAATGCCTATTCACTCTTGCCTTAAATAGGTCCAGGTCCATGAACATAATATTATGTAATTTTGAAGTACAGTAGTACATTAACTGGTAATGGTTTTTGTAGCATCCGTGTGTAAAGATCCCAACGCCTCGTGGACAGACTGCAAGGATGCTTGTCCGAGAACTTGCCAGAACACTAACCCAGGATGCGTGAATAAAAAGTGTTCTGCTGGATGTCAGTGTAACACTGGCTACGTTCTATCTAAGATTGGAGGAAAATGCGTTAAGATTGAAGAATGTACAGGTAAAGAAACTAAAATTATTACATTACAACTTATTATTTGCCAATGGGGCGTCAGTTTTACAGTTCGTATTCACTCACGCCCACCTAACGTGTCCGTCGAAACACATTCATATCAAATTGAAATCCGGCCAAGTGCGTGTCGGGCCACGCGCAAGGTAGGGTTCCGTTAGTCGTCTACCCGTTACATTATGTGGACTAAAAAGTTCGCAAACTTATATAAATTTACTATGTTTTTGACAGTATTAACAACATTATCTAAGGTATCAATGGAAATTGTACGAAAGTTTGCTTTTGCAAAGTACATTTCTGAAGTTCGACTATTACTCGTGAACTAGTAATGTCTACTTAGCTGTGATAGTTTTCCTTTTAAATTCATCGTATATACTATTACCATGATTTTTTTCACATGCCTAGTAGCCACCGTTTAGCTGGCAGGGGGGGACACTTGACCATAACAAAAATTATCACTTCAAAGCTTAATATCACGCCAACCAATTCTCTGATCAAAAAATGCTTTTAGAAACCTTATCATATTTTTGCAAGAGCTATCCAACGATACCCCACACAATGGGGTTTGGAAGAAAAAAAAATTGCACCACCAATTTTCATGTAGGGGAGGTCCCCAAAAAAAATTTTTTTTTAAAGATTTTATTCTACCGTTTTGTTGGCGTCATTGATATATATACTCATGCCAAATTACAGCTTTCTAGTACTAACGGTTACTGAGAAAAACGGGGGTCGGACGGGCGGACGGACGGACGGATGGACGGACATGGCGAAACTATAAGGGTTCCTTGTTTACTACGGAACCCTAAAAAGTGAAATATAAGTTTCATACTAATATTTTAATCTCATTTAACTTCTTGAATTAAACTCTAGATTACGTCAACTGCTGTGGCAATCAGACTTTTGTATCCTGCACATTTAAGTGTCCCCAAGTAATGTGCCCAGAGTCGGATGAGATATTACTATGCAAGCCACCTCGAGACTGTCCAGGGGGTTGTGGTTGTAAACCCTACTACAGGTACAATGCCACTGGAGACTGCGTCAAGGCATATGATTGTCGTAAGTAATTTATTTTAAAATTACTTGTTATTATTTTATTTACATATTTTATTATTATTTCTTTTAATACTTTGAAATTTTTCCTGATGTCAGAAATCGAATTTCATTTGGATATTGTGTAGGTATCGGTAAATTAGGTAGTGGACCCCAGGCATCCTTCAGGATGCAACTGTACTGGGATAACGCTAGGAGGATGATAATAATTGTGTAGGTATCTCCTTAGGCAATTTGAATAACGAGTACATATCTAACGCACGACCTAACTTTCACCTTTTCAAAATATGTAATTAGTGCTCCGATAAAGTCAGGTCTTTTAATTGCTGACTATTCCTGCTTTATTCGTTGGTATTCATAACCATACATACCAACAATTAAGCCTTTGTGTTTGTGACAAGATTGATTTATTCTCAAAATTTTCATATTTCAGCTCCTGTAGAATGCACCGGTGCCAATCAGGTGTGGACGTCCTGCCAACGAATCTCTGACTGGGAAAGATGCGAAGACAGATACAACTCTCCTCCAATAAACCCGGGGGATCCAGATGACTGCACTCCGAAGTGCGTGTGCAAGAAGGGATACTGGAGAAACAATCTGAATGAATGTGTTACAGAAAATGAATGCCGTGAGTATTTGAGGCACCTGCCTCTGAAAATCCTACAATTTATCGTCACTTGTGCCCTTCTCCCGTCATAGGCATGGTCTCAACCTCAACTAAACGGTACACCTATAGTCAGGTACTTTCTGTGCTTTTTTTGGCATACTGTACAACCTCATGAAGTTCTTTGATTTGAGTTGTTGATTTTCTTTTTTTTTCATGAAGTTTATTGACGAGCAAGCAATGTAAACAGAAAAGGAGAGTGCAGATAGAATCTGCCTATGAATTAAATTTTCCTGCAAACATGTTTTTTAATTTCATTTGATTAATTTTTCGGAACAGTTAAGCTCAGCCATCATAAACGTAAGCACTATTAAGGTTGCATTCATGACAATTATAAAAACGTACTTTTCCATCTCCTATCATTTAGACCTACAATAGTGGAAGAGCCGACGACACTGAACCTAGTACGATAAGATTCCCAGATGGCATATATATAATTAGGTGCGTCATTAGTCGGGGAACACGAAATGGCGATGCTACAATGCGAAAAACCTAGCGAAGCTATTGAAAATTAAAATTGAAAAATGATGAAAATTCCGGTTTCTAGTATGATAAGATACCCAAGTTTCGTTTGTTCCTCGAAACAGGTGATGGGTAGGACTATACGATAGTGCAGTGCTGCAAGCCCTCCTGACTGGCCTTGTCAGTGGCAGCAGTATGATAAGCGACCACTTTTCTGAGATATCTAGTACGATCGGATTCCTGAAAAAAACAGGGCTCATCTGAAAGATCAGCTCTTTCTGTGTAAGAAAAACCACTGCTGCATTTTCCAAACAGTGGAGAAGGTGGTTGCTGCAGCGATTAAAGGAGCCGACAACACTGAACCTATATCGCTAGATTCCCCGGAGTCACCGGGTCTTAAACTAAAAGGCATCGTGTGTGTATCATGTTCTAAAATAGTGATTTTGTTTTGTTTCAGCCCCGTAAAGCGATGAAATGATGCACAGAACGAAAAGTAATTTCCAAGTTCATCACAATAATCATCAGTTAAAATATGCGTCATAGTCGCATTTGCATCATGCATGCATACTTATATATATAAATTAAATTATCCATTCACATAATGTTGTACTAAATCTATAATTGCATGTTCATTTTGTTCTGTAACACCCGGTATGATCATATCTCGTCTCTTTTATGATTTTTCCTTGTCTAGACTTTCTACAACGCATTTTTTTAAAGTATCCCAAATATTCCATTCTATACCGTCACCCTTTTGTATGGCATGAATTTAGTTTAACGTGGAACGTGAACGTGACGTACTGGAAGATAAATATTGGATGTTAGAATCAGGGCCAATGTTTTCTTGTATGACGATCAAGTCGATCAATCAGGAATTGACGATCCTGAGTCATAAGAGCAAAAAAAAGGATTTTGAAAATAAAGTTTTTGAACTATTTTTTTAGACATTCATATATATGCTTGAAAGTATTATAATCAAATATCTCATTAGAGGTGCAAGGCGTAAGATTGTATTCCGGAAAATGAGTGTCGTGAGCGTGAGTTTTTTATATGAACACCTTATTTTTTTTAGCAAGGAATTAAACATGTTAAATAGTATTCATGAGAGTTTTCTGGAAAACTCTTGATACAAATGCAATATTTGAATTGTCTCTGTACTAATTAGTTAGGTAATTACTGTACTTTACTTGTCGTAAAACCCCATCAAGTTTAATAACCAGCAAAGAGAGTACCTATCGACACAGAAAAGATGCGAATATGCAGATTAAATCAGTTCCTTACTAATGCAAATGTTCCCACAAACATTTCTATACGTATATTGACTTCATTTGCACAGTTTTGGGGAACAGTTAGCTAAACTACGTTTATCGTAGGCACCGTCAAAGTTGCTTTCATGAGAATTTTAAACAGGTACTTGGCATCCCCTACTATTTAGAAACACAAGACTGGTGTGTGATTTCTCCATAGTGAATGTATGGGAAAAGGTTTCCTCAATTTGTGGATTTTCTAGCCGGATTTTTTTTTTAATGCCATACAAGCTTTTGATCCTGGACAGGAATGGGATCGATTGGCATACAAAAAACGTTTGTCAAAAATTACCTTTTTCTACCACCTGTATATAATATAATGTAATTCGAAATCAAGGGAAGGTTTCCTAATATCATTTTCACGGGAGATTTGGAAGCTGCCCTCACTGACCCAAAAAGAAAATCCACCTACATCACAGCGCAACAGCGAATAAACGAATTGCATTGGCTACCATACTAAAATAAACTTCACATATCTATTCCATTCCGTGTGTTTTATTCTGTTACACCCCGTATGATAATAAAGTGAACAAACGCTCTTTTATGAGTTTTCCTTTTCTAGACGACACTTTTTTGTGTAAAAGTATCCCAAATATTCAATTCCAGATCATTACATTTTTATAGTGGCTTCAGTTTTGTTTGTATAGACGTGACGCCCTGAAAGTAAAATATTAGATAGTGACTGGCCCCTATACCATAAAACTTTACAAGACTACAATTCGAAAAAAAATCCATAGATTATTTTGGCAGACAAGCGTGCGGTCCACCTGATGGTAAGCTGACACCGCAGCCTATTGACGCTCGCAAGCCCAAAGGAGCCACGTGCGCCTTGCCGACCTTCATCAAATTTGAGGATTCACATTCACAGCAGATGTTACGAATTTAGGTCCCTCGCTCTCAAAACAGTGGATCCTCGGGAGATCTGGCAATCTTGCTCTGCCTTGCTCACCTCTAGGAACATAAAACTATATACTTGTATATGTATAGTAAATAATGTTATTATGGCTGTGGTCTTCTGCAAGGCGGAGGTACTTCCCCAGTTGCTCCAAATTCGAGCAAGATGACATTTTGCTGTTCCCTACCTCTCTGAAAAGAAGTTGACAAATTTGTCAAATTGTACGCTTGTACAGGCCCCAGTTGTCTAAATTTTGAACGAGGCCCCTACCTATATCACAAAACTTCACAAGCGTACAATTCGACAAAATTTTCAAATTTTTCTATGGAAAATTATACAATTTTTGTCGAACTGTAGACTCGTAAAGTAGTGTGGTTTTGTGCTTGTAATTTTTTCTATGGAAACTTGACCTGGCCACTAGGCCACTAAGAGATTCTTCTCACAATGAAGGGTTCCGTTCCGACACCCACTAGTCCATATTTAAGGCTACCTACGCACAGGCAGGCGGCTTGCTTGGCGCCTAGAGCCTAGCGAGTCACCTCGAACGTTTTTGAATGTTCGCGATCGGCCGCACTGCGCACGCTAAGCGACTTGCTAAGCGCCAAGCGCGCAGTGCGGCTTGTCGCGAACAATCAAGTACGTTCGGTTTATTCGTTACGTTCGTTAGGAATCTGAAAATACCGTGATCAAGACACGTCGGAGACGGAGGCGCTGAGATATTTTTTTTATGTGAAATACGCCGCGTACAGTACTTTTATCTCATGAATGCGGTAAGCCATTGTAGTTGTGACACTAACGAACACAATAGACAATGTGAACAGTGTTCCGGACTACGCTGACGACATAGATACATAGCTTATGTTGAGTTGAGTTATACAACTACAACCATTGCTCAACCGCTTTCGAGAGATAAAAGTAGATCTGTAGCTGTGATTAAGTGCCAAAGTACGTATATATATCATTGCTGCACTAAAACACCTACCTATTATAAAGTAGCATGGCTAGCATTAACAATTTCATCAGCAGGGCACATTTGAATAAGCATTAAGCAAACAACCGTGCAACAAATAATTTGTATGAAATAAACATGCGCATGATATCATGCAGGTTGTTTTGATTTAAACAACTGTATTAAAATAATAAACACTCGTAAGTAACAGCAATAATTACTTTTTCTTTTTTTGTATGTCTTTGGAGGCATGGTAAATATGATTATCTAAAAAGTTAGAAATTTTTGCTGTGGCTTACAAAAATACGGAAATGTTAAAATTCTTGCCAAAATCTTTGTAAATAATAGACCTTTGACTGTCTCAGGTGATTTGTGCTTTACTAATCTAGGCAAACCTGGTGGTCGAGTAATGTCCGGAAACTCAGCTAGCAAGTCAGCGTAAGAGGAACTGCCAAGTGCCAATATTTACAGCTTTGACGGTTGGCTGTGAAGTTCCGCAAAAAGATACAGCAACGTGTAATTTTGTATTATCGTCCACCAGGCGCTGATGGCGACAATCAGGTAACAAGTTATAATATCTAAGGAAATCGGAACCTATAATCGGTGTTGCTACGTCAGCGATAAAGAAGTTCCAGTGAAAATTCCGGCGTAGTCCTAAATCCAACTGCAAGGAAACTGCCATATGTCCCAAACGAACTGCTAACTAAGTTTTAGTTAAACTAAGTTTGCAGCGACCTTTAAGGAGACGGCGAGGAAAACAACAGAGATCTGACCCAGTGTCAACTAAATACTGGAGCTTAGATTTCTGATCTGTTACGAAAATTTGGGCGGCAGGGACTAGTACAATACAATCAGATGCCGCCTCTGCTGATTGTTCGTCGCGTTTCACTGGTCACTAGGAGTCACCAATATGGAGCACCGGGATGGGGGACCCAGATAGTAGTATCGGTGTATGTCATTGTACTCATTGTGGCCAGGCCGAGTCCGTAGTATGTGGACGCCGTCCTGTGTGCATGGGACCTCCCGTAGGTTGCATGTTTAGTAATACTTTCTTCGGATGTAAATCATAGTAAAATACCGAATACAAAAAGGTAGGTGTATTTGGTTGTAACAATGTAAACTTTACAAGGTTAATTTAATAATAAATCAAATAGGACATCTTACGAGCTGTGTAAGGCTTACGAATCTAATCTGAAAAGCCAATAACTGTTCTTTGTTTCTTTGTTTGAAAGAACAATATTTTTCTTACCTGCCTAGCCAGCTTGTTGTGCAACAAGGTTGCCACACCAGTAACGAATAAAATTAAGTATATACCTATTTTATGTATATCTCCATATTTATTCGTTATTTTCATAGTTGCATAATATATAGGCCTGGTAATGTACACAATGTTTCTGAAATAAGTTTGGTGATCGCTATTTCGATTATTTTTTTGTAATTATTTAACTCATTAGAACCATTTATAGTATATAATAATACAATAGTTATTAGGTATGACTAGTTTCAAAGGGTCCTAAGTAATTGTATACTTACCTATACCCTATTTGTACCCCTTTTCACTGAAGCCACAGAACAGGATTTAAAATCAGATTTTATACTTGCGTCTCTCGTCACGGACAAAAAATCAGCTGTACCTAGTTTAACTGTAACAGGAAAATGAGTAGAAGACTCTGTAAGACCTTTTCCTCCGATACCCTAAAAGTACTCATATATTATTAATATGTCGTTCTTTCAACAAATTATTATATTCTCAACTGCTCAGATTGCTAGTCGTATTTTTGCCGACATGGCTCGATTCTCTTTTATTTTAATTGCATGCATTTTATTTGCTGTTGTTTACTCTTCGGAAGCGGATGAGTGTAAGTTTTGTTCTTTTCGAGATTATTCTAATAGTTGATTTATTTTATATATTTTATTGTACCTGTTTTTTAACCCACTGTGGAATGTAGGTTGTTGTTTCTAACTTTTATGATGGGTTAATTAGTAATTATTGAGATATTTTGAGGTCGAAAAAAACATTAATATCCACTTAAGTAGAGATATAAACTACGGTAACATGTCCCGCCCCTCCAAAATTCAAAACGCTTCAATTTATTTTTGAAAGTATATAAAGCACCACCAAGACTCCCAATGCATGTGTGCGTGCTGCGTGCTGAGTTAGGGTTTTTGACGGCTGTCGTCAAAAACCCTAACAAAAAAGGTGCTTTATAAATACTTTCACGCTAACAAAGAAGTGTTTTGGTTTTGTCGAGGTTAGGGACATACTCGTATTATCGTAGTTTATCTTTACCTGTGCAATGAAAAAAAATAGAGGGAAATTAATATTAAATATCGTTTCTTTTCAAAGTTTAAGAAAAACTGATTATACTTTAACCTAAACGATTTTATTTTAAGATGCCTTATTAGAACTCAATAATTTTAGCTGATCTAATTTTTTAAACAAGTTTTTTTTATTTGTGCATTTTGGTCAATTGTGGAAAGTCTAATTTAGCACATACCCTGTCCTATTGCAATTGTTATTATTACAATACTTTTAATGTTTTTACAGCTACAAGAAGATGCCGTGGAGCCAATGAAATGTATGATTGCCGGTCCGAATACGAATGGGAAAAATGTGAGGACAGATTCAAATCTCCGCCATTCTATCCTGGTGACACCATATGCCGGTGTTATTGTAGGAGAGGTTACTGGAGGGATGACTATTACATATGTGTTAGACCGGAACAATGTCGTGAGTATATATAGTTCACCAATGGTATCAATTGTATATGTATATTATGTGATCAATCACATTTTTTTTAAATGTTTTTGTGTTATTTCCTCACATTTTTTGAGATAAGCGCTATAGGTATCTACCTTGGCGGAAACCGTGGTTCTCTACTCGGCTCTTGGCGGACCTCGGGTACGCCTTGAACCGCCAACCAACTCGTCAGCCAACCACTTACTTTCCGTGCCTCGACTATAATGTACTATTATGCAATCGTTGTAAATGTATGCTCTTTTACAAGGTACCATTACCGAGTGGCCTATGAAAGGGAGAGACTAAAAATAGTTAATTACATTATTGTATTCAATACTTTTTGTACAAGTCAACGAAATTAATTAAACAAAGCGAAATAATTATAGGTACAAATAGGGATTGCAATCTCGCACCAAGATTGGCGATTCGAGATCTCGCGTAAGAAATCCGAGGTCGAGATTTGAGATTCAACATATTTTTATAAATATACGCTTTTTCTATAAAAATAAGTTAATTCAATGGACAGTCCCTACTCAGGGTAGTACTGGTATTCATGAAAAGCCAAATTATTAGAATACTGAAACAAAAACCAACGTTTAATGAAAAAAAATGTAGGGTAAGCGAGTAAATATCATGTAAATAATTACACTAACCGCGCCGCACCAAACAACTGTGCTGTGCGCTGCCGGCGCTGCGCCCTTATCATCGTTTAGAGTGCGTTCCATGTAGCGGACAACAATAAAATCAGTCTTAAAATCTCGACGAGATCTCAAAATTATTAGTCGAGATCTCGACCGAGATTTCGGATGTCGAGATTTCTCACTATCGAGAGTGAATCTCGGAAATTAGCACGAGATCTCGCGAGATCGAGATTGCATTCCCTAGGTACAAACTAGGTAGTCTAATTTCGGAGTGCAGGCCGTTCGGCGCTTCTTTTGTTTTGAGTCCGTGGCGTAAATGGAGGTCCCGAGGTGTCCTCGTAAAAGCCACATACAGTCAAGGGCACCAATATGTATACACATTTTCACCTTACTCCATGCAAATAAGGTCCAAAAATGTATACATATTTATGCCCTTGACTGTACATCTGGTTCTAAAGATATTTTACCTTACCTTCGAGGCATTGATATTAGGTATTTCAACATCATTATCGAACACTTTCATTCCTTGAAATTATTAAATTGGCTCTACGAACATTATCTACACATTTAAATTTTTGTTTTTGTTCCAGCCCAATAAATTCCTGTAATATCGCTTCCATCGTGTGCTTCGCAGAAGAGCGTTAATTAATATTGCATTTACGGAATTAATAATGATGATTTGGTGCATTTAAATTAAGGGGATATGTATCGATTGAAAGAGACGAGCTTATATATTTCGCTCACGACAAAACGGGATGCAACATTCTTCGGCAATGGCTTTTTAGAGAAATCTCGATAAATATCTGAATGTGTGCAGGTTTATTGAATTTCCTCTTGACAAAGTTTAGACGAGGTAAAATACGATCATATTAACTTAGTCGTGTCTTTTAATAATGCGTTGTTTTATTAGGCTGAATTTAACCCGAGACTTTAAATAAAATAAATATTATAATCAAGAATCATGTTTCTGAAAATCAGTGCCTATTGTTTCCTCGTCTGGGCAGAACGGCGTTTCAAAGTTTCTAAATTTCTCGTTGTAGCGCCATAATAGTAGATTGTTTGACAAGGGTCTAAAGTAAGCCATATTACCACGAGATGGTTATTTTCCCGAACGTAAGTGAGGGAAAATTGTTCGAGTGGTAATATGGCTTTTAGGCCCGAGTTATACACTCTACTTTTCACTTCGATTGCGAGAAAACACATAAACACAAATTATCCACCTTAAATGAATAATTTAACTCTTGGCGGGCGTATGTCTAATTTGACAGCATGTTTTTTTTTAAAGAACAGCACCATGCCTCGCTATGCGTGTTCGCTTTGCGCATTCGCCTTCCTTTCTTTTGCTATATTAAAGAAAGAGATGCAACATGCGTTTTTTTTTTTATTTTAAGAGGCGTAATTGCTTTAACCATAGACACCGCTTAATCTTTAGTGAACTGAAAAACGTCTTTCCTGATTGGTCGATTTTAGTACAGCTGTGTTCTGGTTGGTTGATATTTCTACCAAATATTTTTTTAATCTTTCAAATTACTGTTCTGTGATTGGTGGATTTAATAGGTGAAGTATTTTGATTGGTCAAATTGAAATGTTTTGTTAATCATAAATATATATACATATTTTCCTTAGGGCTTAAATGTACTACTTTAGCCCCGCTTCACAAGTCTAATATGACACACTTTTCGAGCATGAGAAGTGAAAAATAGATTTAACACGTATGTGAGGTCATGAACCTGTTTTTAAGGAGTCCATGATTTTTCTGTGGGGTCACATCCCTATACTGAATGCACTGTCAGTTGGACTTGTGACATTGTCAAATCGTTTTGTCTAGGAACAGGGAACGTGTTAACTTGATAATAAATAAATACCAAAACTGCATGATTGTTTTATTTTTATTATACTTAGTTCTACTTATTTAAGGTGGATTAATATAATAATCCCTTCAAAAATCAACACTTACACTCATATAGGTATGTTCCTAAAACGGGAATGTAATGAAACATACTGTGAACCACGTGTACCTGAATGTACCTGATTCCTGATACATGGCCCAGAAGTCACCCTGTATATTATATAACTTCTGAAAATTTCGAGATTTTGTAGCTGCCAAAAGTTATCCCAAGGTAGTTCGTGCTACCATTTTAGGTACCTATTTACTCAGTTGCATCCATATACACAGTATAAAAGAATAAAATCTACCACACCACATTTTGGAACATAGCCCTTGGCTTTGAACCTCTACTGGCTGTCTCCTAGGAATAGATTTGTTAAAAAGAAACAGTTATCTGCGAGGCAAAACAATCCTTGGAGATAACTAGCTATTTCTGAGGAAAAAAAGTCTTCATAGATAACCAGTTACCTGACCATAGTTAACTCCAAGGAACAAGGGCCTCTACAGACTGGCGTACAAGCATATATCTTGTACGTACGGCCTAATCAAGACCTACTGAAATAACAAGTATACCACCTACACGCTTTGACAATATTATGGAATGATAACTGGCACTAAAAAGTCAAAATGATGAATAATAAAACAAATAAATAACTTGTCACTTTTTTAATTTTTTTAACTAAACAAGCCAAAAATACAAAAAATTTAAATAATATTTCTAAATATTATAAAAAAAGGAAAAATACAATTGAGAAATATTAAAAACCTTCGAGTAAGTATGAAATCTTTTAAACCATATTATATTTTTAAGAAAAGTGCACACATGTTAAACCATTTTTTCTTATATTTTTTTATCCGTAGAATAACAAATAAGATTTCCCGCACTCTTCTGCAAGTTTTCAGAATGTCGGTGTTACCCCGAGGTTACGAATGCAATCGGCCGTCTCCTAGGTATTTATTTTTCTGTGTTTATTTTATTCATTTCATAGCCTACTTGAAAATCTTCTAGAACAATTCTAGAATATAAGTTTTTCTTCTGGAGTTGCAAACAACCATAGGCTACGGCGTCAGCTTATGACCTGACAGGTCGTTAACTTGTTTGCCACCGTCGTCGTCTAAAAAAACAGGAAAAGTCATAGAAAATGCTAAGAACAGCATGAAAGATTAATTAAGTAGCATTAACATATAACTTTTCCAGTATTTATAGTGGGTATTTATTTTGTATTTATATTGGGTATGGAATACTTTACCTTAAGCCCGTTGCACATCACGCTGCGGATCTACAAAGTCTTGTCCGTGTGCCTTAATGTAACATTGACGTGCCCTCGTACTCGTAAATAGGTACGGCTGTGTACGCGGCGAATACAGCATCTTTTACAAGCGTCCACGCTACGGGCAGCCGAGGCCACAGCCGTTTCTAAGGGAATGTGCCTGCTACGCTAGCGAACCCACTAACGCACCTATGGATAGGTATGTCGTCGTCCACATCACATGGACATACTGTATAATATGCCGGCGCGGCTCCGTTCGCACATTATAAGGCCTTGGTCTCCTATAAACGCCATCGGCCGCTTACAGCGTCACGCCGTACGCTGCGGCACAATGCTTACTATAGAGATGTACTGTTAGGCCCTGACAGACCTGTGAGAACATAACAGTACATCTCTATAGTAAGCATTGTGACGCAGCTTACGGCGTGACGCTCTAAGCGGCCGATGGCGTTTATAGGAGATCAGGGCCTTAAAAGCAGCAGCGAGATTAATCCTTTGAACGCCGCAAACACCTAAATGTGTCGGATGTTGTCATGCCTACGTTATGACGTACGTTGTTAAAAGCCTTTTCGAGCTTTACATAGTTCATATTCAATCTCTAATGGACAATGAGTTGCGGGTTGGTTTCACTGCCATACTTAAAGTATGGCATTCAAAGGGTTAAGTGCCAATGCGTCTACTCTTTTATCGGCAAGACATTTTATGTAATTAGATCCGTAGTTCAGATGATTACATATACAACACAAGCTAACGAAACTACAACGTACAAACTTCCCCCTTTATAAATCAGTATAAAAGTAGTAGTTGCCTAACTTAGTGTGAATCTACTCCCAATTTTAGTATAGCACCTGACGATCCAATGAGGTGGATATAAGTATGCTAGATTCCTCGTATTATGAAATTAAGGTACCTACTTCAAGGAGTTAGGATTTTAAAAGTTCCAGGTGCCGTTTTTAACCTTTTCACCGCCGTTGACTTGATATAAAGTCAAGACATTAGGTGTCCCACACGCCAATGACTTCATATCGAGTCGATCAAGTCGATGTAAAGGCAAGCTACGTGCTAGCAAGTAAGGTTCATTTTCAGTCTTTTATTGCTACGAAGACTGGCGTGTGAGGCACAACTTACAGAATCTACTGTGGCTGTGAATAGGTCAAATCTTATCTCCTTGCAAAATTTTAAACAAAATGTGGTTCTAGGCCGTGCTGCTACGACATGCCGTGCAAAGCGCACTGCTTCAACCACGGCGCTTGCACGCGGCCAAGCGGCCGCTACGCGCGCACCGTGTGGTACCCAGGCGAGTGTTGCCCCGCATGCCCCCCCTGCCAGACTTTCAAGTGCCCCAGCCCGGCCTTCCATCCTTGCTGCTTCCAGACTTGCAATAAGCACTGAAGCATTTACTTCCTTACAGTTACAGCGAGGTTTTAGTTGTCGGCTATATGAAAGCCGACGTGGATCGTCTTTCGACATATTTCCATGGACAATTGTACTGATATTAAGAGTAATAAAACAATATAATGAGTTGTCTGTTTCCGTGGATTTTGCAGTGTAGTGTAGTTTGCGGTGGAAGTGTACTCGTGTTTGTTTTTGGCTAATTAAATGCCTAGTAAAAATTTTATGTTGTATTTTTCATATTGTCGTCTATCTATACATAAACAGGAAGCTGTATCTGAAATTTATCTAGTTATATATATAGACTAGGACAATTTCCTTATGGCTCCCGGTGTCGCCGATTTACGGATCATAACAAAAGATTGTTTTGTTTTTTTCGCCGTGAACCCAAGGGAGGTAGAATGCAAGAAGCAAAATAGAATGCAAGAAGCAAATCATGTAACAGTTGGGGTGACAACGTTATCCGAGGGCTTGGACCCTGCAGAATACGGATCTGCCTGTCGCCATTTCGAAATTTGAGCCGGAAGTAAGTAGGTACCGGTATACCGGAAAAGGTGCAAGCCATAGGCTGCTCCAAACCCTCTGATAACGTTGTCACCCAAACTGTTACATGACATGATTTGCCGCTTGCATTGTTTAGAAACGCCGTTTCTAGTTCTGTGCCTAATCTAATAGTAATTAATGTTATCAGCCACCGTGACGCGCTTAACTATTCATAATTTTTAAGCGCCTGGCAGTGCGATAATATTTTGAGATATTGTTTTTCCTTGGAAAATATTAATGACAAAGTGAAAAACAAGAAATTAAGGCCGGTTCCAACTCCAAGCCCTTGATCTTGGGTTGACATGATATTGGGTGAGCTGTCTATAGGTATGACTTTGGGCAATAAATTGATTTTGAAACTTCTAGCCAGCTCCATTATCGCAAAGATTGGCAGAACACCATAAGGTATTGCGTAGAGTACAAATTATTTGTTTTCTTTGTCTGTGATGACAGGCATATCGTCACTTCACGAAAACTATATTTGCGCGACATTTTACTAACGAGTAACCACGTTTCATAATGTTACAATTGTTACAGAGGTATTGTATCACATATTGAAAAAAACCTGGCAAGCGCACCGTGACCTCCCACATAAACGCACATATAGCATAATACCTACTTAAAACATCGTCATCTCTTTCATTCGAGGTGAAGCCTGTGAAAGCGCAAGTGAGACGAAGGTGATCCTCCCAGCTGTTCGACTCATGCTCCAGGGTCGGTTTTCTGAATTCACAAACTTTGGCTCGACAGATTTTTTCATATATATAACTTGACCTATAGATTTGTAACAACTACGTGTAATCGGAGGTCAGACTTATGCTGGACTTTAGGCGATTTATGAGCGTTGGGAATACGAAGCTTTACAGCTTTTGGTTTTGCTAATAGTTTCCGCGCGCTTTTTGCACACAGTGGTTGGTTGCGAATCATAATTTCAACATTTCAGTTTAGTTTTTCTTACTCTTATCGAAAGGGCATTGATATTGTTGTTATAAGTTTACCATAGGTACTAATTGAAAACACAAATGCCCACCATTAGATCATAATGAAGATATTTGCCGTACTATTAATCGTTGGTGTTGTTGGTAAGTGTCATTGTTTTGAAATAAAAATGTATTTAGCTAGGTACTTATCTGCAAATCGTTTGCTATCTAGCTAGAACTAACTCTCCCTTTAACAAACAGCAACACCAAGAGTATAAAAGTATGTATTACTTGACCTTTTTTAATACCATCTTAGTAGTAAACAAGCGTACGCCCGGCCATTTATTCGTCAGGCCAGTTGTCATCGCAATTCAAAAAGGTTCATGAAAGGTCTGATGTTAACCTTGAATTTTTCAGATTAAATAATACCGGTATTTTTTCATGGAAAAAAAACTCTTTTTTTATTTTCAATGCTAATTTAACTAATTCTAGTTGTATGCTTCTAAACTTCTAAATTTTAAAACGGCATCTTTCTAACCAAATAAACACTTGCGATCAACCAATTTGATTTCTGGGCCACTGATTTTCACTGTGACGAGGTACAAAGTGGCCCAGAAATTTAAATTGACAGACTGAATATGAATATGGTTAAAAAAAATTGCACCTATTTGCACTGTGATAAGATGATAAGAACTTATTTCTTTTCTGCTCTTGCATACAGCGCAGTAGGTATGCTATGAGCAACTAGGTTAATATGTCCAATATAATGTACGTTTCAATATGTAAGTAATAATGCAATGTACGTTTTGAAATTTTCGGTGTTTGTTTAGGCACATTATAAATCATAATATTGTGTTATATTTTGTGGATTTTTCAGGGATTGTCGACGCCGCAGACATTGATATCAACAGGTTAGTGCAATGACGCACTTTGCTTGGCACCGCCACCGCTCACGACGTCGCATACTCATATTTTGTACATCTGCTACAATACTCCGCTCAACGCTTCCATCATCTCTTCAAATATATAACATTCAACTATAACTATACTATAAGACTATAACACATGTCTTGTTGCTATTGTTATCATATCAAAGCTAATGATTATTATAAAAAAACTGGCAGCTGTAGGTACTGTCTTCTCGAAGATCTCTCGCTTAGAATTGCCATACGACAAATTATAAATAAATTGTTATAAAACATCGTATAGGTATGGTATCCATGCTTAATGTCGGTGAACTCGTGTGGAACCGTAATACTCATACCGACTTTTTTATGGTCGGTAACTATTTTAAATTGCCTAATCATAATAAAAAGGTATACCTACCACCTAATCAGATCATATAAAAACGCCAAGTTTCTATAGGTATCCTCTCCTGAAAATTGATAAAATATTATTTGAAACTAACTATAATACTAGCTTCCAAACCAAATACACATAACACATGAACAAAACCTAACATATCAACCTATAGACATGAATAAAACCTTAACTGTAAATAAAAAAAGAAAACACCTACACTAAACAAGATCGAAGTTGAAAATATTCCTCTTTCCACAAACTAGGAGGTACTAACTTCACACTTCCCAAGGTTGTAGGTATTTCGTTCCCACTCACCATGATTGTTTATTTATAATCTTCAAATTTCAAACTCAATCCCGATGAGATGCACAGCAAATAAATGGTATAATAAATCAGTGAAATATTTCACCACTAACAGATCTGAATCCAACCGAAATAGTTCCTGCGTCAGTGCTCAACATTCCTAGGTTTTAGACTTAATGCGCATTTGAGAACATTCCACCTTTGAAAACAAACAACACTCCCCATAAACATTTACAGGATCGGAGCGCTGTCGACAGATGGCAAACCAGACTAAAATAAACGCTTGCATTTGTTACAGAATTAAACAGATCTCAAACCAAATTCCGAAGTACAATCCTGGACAAGCGTTTCGAGATACAAGCAATAGATTAATTTTAAGGAGCAATGATTATGACGATCATAGCAGCTGGCACCAACACCCGCGGGCGCCGCTATCCCCTATTCGCACCGCGGAAACCGCCGAACCGAAGACTCCAATCCAAATCCACAAAGCACGAGAAGACCCGCGCTTGTACTACCAGTCTGATGCGTATCTTAAAGACTTTGGCAGGGAAAATGTAAATGATGTTGCATTTGTATATCCTGGCCATCACGTAGTGCGAGCGGGTGAAAACCAGGCGGGACTGTCTCGATTATTGTCTGATGAAAAGTCCACCTTTGCTGGTCCTCACGGTAAATATAATGGCGATATAACGTCTACAGCCGTAGAAATTCACGAACATTGAGGAATCTTTAGCTTAATTTTTGGCTTTGAAAAGTACTCTGCTGACGTAGTTTTGGCCTGAGGAAATTTTTGATCTATAGAAGAGTTATAATTATAACCTAAATAGCTTTTACGCGACAAGTCAAATGCTTATTATTTGCAATATATTTACAGACAAAGGCGTGTGCGTAAAATGCCCACATGACCTCACGTTGGTAGCAAAAGCATCGGTTGGACGGGTCGTGTTACAGAGTCCCACGATTCGAACATGTTCAGGTCGAAAGGCACCCAGGAATTTAAGATTCGTACACATGTACGGACCGCAAATAGGATCCTTTTTAGAACAAGGTTCTCATATGATTATTGGTCGGATAATGGATAAAAGCAAGGTGAGTCTATCTGAAATTATTGTTAATTTTCTTAATACAAAGATATTTCCGTAACAAGCAATTAGAAAGCATCTTTATTAAGGAAGGATGTTTTTACTTGAGAGGGACATATTTGCTTAATACCGATTCTAACGAACAGTTTTTTTACATAGGAGGCGGACACCCACATCTTTTCCAATATAGATTTCATGAGGCTCTTTCCCGCTTTCCAATTCGTCAAGTTTTTCAATGTCGTCACTATTAGTTAGGTATCTCCTTTCAATAATTGTCGGTATAGTACTTTTATCTCACGAGCACGGGTTCGCAATTGTTGTAGTTGTGACACATACGAACACATAGACAACGTGAACTCATAGCTCTTACGCTGACGCACACATAGACAATGTGCATGTACATAGCTCAACACACAACCAAGGCTCATCCGCGCTCGTGAGATAAAACTAATCTAGCTCAACAACGATAAGTTATGAGAATTGTACAGTCAACGACAAAGAGTACATACTTTATTACCTTACGCCATTGTAATAAGGTCCAAAAGTGACATCTCATCTCATTGTATCTAGGTAGTAGACTTATGTCAGGATTTTGTAACTTTTATTTATTCTGCTCTCTATTCAAAAGCGCTCACTTTACTTTTCAGAGTGTCAAATTGTGTAAAATGCAAGTGTACGTCGTTAGTCAAGGTTGTGCAACTCCGAAACATTTGACGGCCCATTGCTGGAATCAGAATAAGCAATGCAACTTTACTTGTAACAACAAAGGTTTTGAGTTAAGCGGACCGAAGACTCAGGTGTGTGGCGACGATATGACGTGGAAAGGAGCTCTTCCGGTTTGCAAAGGTACGGTTAGGCTTAGGATTAACGAAAATGGTAGGTACTAAAATACTTAGGTACCTACTCATAATTCGGCGTGGGCATAACTAAGAGACACATCAGGCAAGATGAAAGTTAAAGGTTTCCAATGTTTCCATATGTGTACAGTCGAGTTCATTCATATAGGTAGGTATAGTAACCAATTTAATTTCTGGGCCACTTCGAACCTTGCCACAGTGACTTTCATGTAGAATTTCACTGTGGCAAGATACAAAGCGACCCAGAAACAAGCTTACCATTGTTTGACCATACCTCTGTAATTTCTAAAATTTTCGTAAACCTCTGAGTAACCTCTTACCTTATAAAATAAAGTCGTGTACATTATATATTTCGATCACTTTGTCTGTGCAAATCTTTCAAACTCTACCCCTAATACTAAGAAGCTTCTATTTCAGTTGTACAAATAATAGAGTCAAAAAGTGGTAGACCACTTTTTTGGTCGATTTTTTTTTGGATCATGACTTCAAAAGTTGGTCCCCAAAGGGGACCTCAACTTATTGCCCATAACGGCCACTTTTTTGGTCGACTGTATATATAATATACTTAAGTAGGTAACAAAATAATGTTTTTTTTTAAATATAAATGATTTTATATATAGGTACCTACTTCAGATGTCAATGTAACATTAATACGGTATAACGGAGCTGGTACTGATAAAAAATGAAAAAAATGAATAAAATGAACTTTATTCTGTAAGTAGGACGCAATGGCACCTTTACAAGTCAAACCCTATTAGCGTTTCACAGACGCCACTGCCGAGAAGAAACACCGAAAGAAACTCGATAGTCAGCCATTTTCTCACAAAAATATACTTATTACAATGATAATACTTAACCTACTTAAGATCAAGAAATCTAAGTAGGTATCTATATAAAGCAACACAAAAACAAAAGAATAAAACGAGGAAAAAAACAGTTATGTACAGTATGTAATTCTGCAAGAAAACATTTCGAAACTGTATACCTAATCATTATCAAATTCTATTTAAGAAAAAAAATGGAATCCTTTAGACTATAAATTTATAGTTGACAAGAAAACATATCAAAAGATTTATATTGTTAACGAAATATAAGCTGCACCGCGCCATACAAGTTGTTCGAGGAATCGGTGCAGCTTATATTTCGTTAACCATATAAATCTTTTGATATGTTTTCTTGCAAGAACTGTGTCAACTAGATGGCAGAGAATGCGCCTAGCAGATTCTAGGAATTATTAAATACATTATCCAAAGAAAATTACAGTCAACAACATAAGTTTTTCTGAAGTTACTTAATAATTTTCGCAGTCCGTACGTGGTGCGAGCTGCCCCCGCCGCCCGAGCACGGACGCGTCAGCTGTCAAGGCGCCCCCACTGGCAGCGGACTGGCTGAGGGCTCGCGCTGCCGCGTCAAGTGCGCTCGCGGCTTCCGCAGCTCTCGAATCACACCGGTGTGTCGTCGCGGCGCATGGACCCACGCTCTCGTCTGTCAGCCCGTACGAAAGAGGAATGTTTCCAAGCCCGTGGCCCCGAAGCAATAGATGAATATGTATGCATCTACTTGTATTTGGCGACTGAGCTGCTAAGGCACCCGCTAGTGGACTGGTCGAGGGCTCGCGCTGCCGCGTCAAGTACGATCGTGGCTTCCGCAGTTCTCGCATCACCCCGGTGTGTCGTCGCGGCGTATGGACCCACGCTCTCGTCTGCCAGCCCGTACGAAAGAGGAATGTTTCCAAGCCCCGAAGCAATAGATAAATATTTATGCAGCTATGGTATTTGGCGACTGTGTTGGCAAGGTCACTGGCAGCGGACTGTTCGAGGGTTCGCGCAGCTTCGACAACTTTGACAAGTGCGCTCGCCTGCCACGAGTATGTGGAAGAAGAATGTTCCTGTCCTAAGGCCATATACATAGTCATTATAGTCAAGGCCATAGACATCATAGTCGAGTTCAGTAGCTTAGCTATACAGCCTGAGATATTCGCTTGTACAGTCAAGTGCAAAAATATTTAATCGAGTGTATCCTCTCATAAATATGGTACTAAAACCTTAATTCACCGACATAAGAGCTATGGACATACTTTTGAGCAAGTTGTATGCACCCATATTTTTGCACTTGACTGTACCTACCTATAGTAGGATTTTGGAAGTGATTTCCAACTTTGATCGCCCATGTCGTATCAACGTGCATTGAAAGTAGGTCTAGGTGGTTGTTGGATGTGTTTTCTGCATATTGAGTTCGTTAATGGCTATAATTACCTACCAAAAATAACTGACTGCAAGTTAGATGTAGTTTTAATGCATATTTTACTACGAAATGTAATATAGGTAATTATTTTGTAAACTTAAGTTTGTATTCGTAATATATGCGTAATAAAAATCTATAACAATATCTTCCTCACCACCTCACCAGTCCCCATTCCATTACCAGTAGGTACCTACAGTCAGCGTCATATACTTAGTATGTAGCAGTCAAAGTGGCCAAATAGTTCGGTACACCATATATTTTGTATGGTGTGCCGAAGTATTTGGACACTGGCTGCTACGTACTATATGCTGTCCCTTTCACTCATATAGTGTATAACCCGAGAGTGAAAGGGACAGCACGACTGTCGACACGGTCCGTGGTGCGCACCAAGGTCGCCCGGCCTTTGGGCTTTTTATCGACCGTCTGGCACAGGCTTAAGTAAACACAAAAACAAATGACGATTTTTTTAATAAGGGTCACAGATTAAGACACATAAGCGCCATTTAATTGAACGATTTGTCATATAGTTTTAAAATTCTTATGGAAAGCAAGATGAGTTAGAGTGGGACAAATATCACGTCATTTTTCGGCTATCCCTGAGCTGTCCCCCATTTTAAGCAAAACCGAACTGTCAAATCAGTATTGAATTTGACATGAATTTGAACACGAAACGTCAAAACAAAACAAAACTTTCGCCACGAAGTGGGGACAGTGACCGATGAAGACCTGTCAGATAGTATGGGAAGTATCTCCTTCTTACTCACTGACAAGTACGTCAGTGAGAATAGATCGGAAGTATAGAAAACGTTCAATTAAAAACCAGCGATCTGCTTTACTCTGATGTCTGTGATAAGGGTATGTCCCCACTATCCGATATGATATCGGTGTAGGATCCGATACCGATAAAAATGCATGGTAGTCGGCCCAGCAACGATCAATGCTGCCGTCAAGAAATCTACGTTATTGATTGCTCTGAAGTCCGTTTGATGGTTTTAATCGGCACGTCAAACACACGTCGATCTGCTCGTCAATGTGTCAAAATTTGTAGCAGGGTATACAATCTATCCGCCTATCTATCTATCTCTCGCCGCCATCTTGGCGAGAGTCACATCTTTTTCTTCTTACCAAGTGGTTTTATTCAATTTTACTTAATTATCCCTTCGTGTGTCATTGGCAAAAGTCCTTGAGGCTGCCATTTCTCTTTTATATCTAACTAACTAATTTATCCCTTCGTGTGTCATTGGCAAAGGCCCTTAAATGAGGCTGCCATTTCTCTTTTATATCTATCTATCTACAATCTATCCGCCCAGATATCGGTCACATTCACATGCATGTTTTATCTGTATCGGATAGTGTGGACACAGCTTTGATAGGTAGTAGTCTGTCACAGATATCAGTAGTCTGTGCTTCTGCGGTTGGCAACATTGCGACTTGCGAGAGCTGTGGTACTGTCAGCGTAGCGTTTAAAATAGGAAACAAAATTGACACATCCAACCGTTACTATTTTAATTTTTTTGTCTTTGCCCTGGAACTGGAAGTTACAAAGTGGTGGTGAAGTGAAAGCAAGCTGTTATAGGAAAGTACTATATGCGATAATGTTTGATGTCGCCTAGTGCAATTTATTCAAGGAACTTAATTTATGCACTAAGACAATGGGAAGCAACACCAGCAAAGCAACCAGCGAAGCAGCTGTTCAGGTCCAAAAAAACGAAACTGACATCACTTCTGATCCAAGGTCTCCGACGCCAGAAATTTCCAGGACACCTTTGCAGGTAATTCCGCTTCGTTTAGCAGTGAATCGGACTCAATTTCCATGCACTTAATATTTCCCGCCCTTACCTTGAAGTAAGTGATTTATCCTATAAATATTGTTGCGGTTTTGCAGTTCAAGGCAACTCTGTGTATTTGTAAGTACAGTGTAATTCCTTTTTTCAAATTTATATAGGTACCTAAAGATAAAAACCGGCTAAGTGCGAGTAGGACACGCGCACGAAGGGTTTCGTCCCATTATCTTTAAATAAAAACGGCAAAAAAATACGTTTGTTGTATGGGAGCCCCCTTAAATATTTGTTTTATTTTGTTTTTTAGTATTTGTTGTTATAGCGGCAACAGAAATACATCATCTGTGAAAATTTCAACTGTCTAACTATCACGGTTTTTGAGATACAGCCTGGTGACAGACGGACAGTGGAATCTTAGTAATAGGGTCCCGTTTTACCCTTTGGGTACGGAACCCTAAAAATTACTTTAAAATCCAGTAACCTGTATTCTGAATTTACACATTTGTTAAATTGTTTCAGAGTAAAGGCGGGTCGAAGCACAATATAACAAAAAATGTTGACTTGCGGAAGACTTTTGAAAATGGCCAGGGTGAAGACAAACTTATCCACAAAAATCCTATTCTGTCTGCAGTAATAAAAAATCATCTGCAGTCCTATGATCCCCGTTCTCCCACCCAGGACTTCGAAAGAACACCTATAGTTTTAGGAACAAATGCAGAAGAATTTAAAAATGACAAAAACGCTCTAAGATCCAGAGCTGTTGACGAATTTGGCAGTCCTTGTTTACACAATAACAGCACTGCTGATAATAGTTTTGCTCCAAAGGAATCCATTCCTGATATTGTTCCTAAAAACCTATGTAACGGTTTCCTAAACCTGACTTTTAATGACACAATCAAAGATGTGGAGGAACCATTGGGTTCATCCACAGCGTCTAGTGATAGCATTGAAAAAAATGCTACGTACAACTCCATTGACAAACCAATCAAGTTATTAGAAACAAACTTTGACTTTGATGAGAAACTCGAGGAGAGTATTGAGGAAAACGAAGAAGAGTATGAAGAAAATGCCAACAATAGCGAGGAAGAAATTAAGTTTGCTAATCTAGCCAAGTTTAAGATACTGCCTCAAGACCCAAGATCACCCACCAACGGTATAGAGAGGACTCCTATTGTAGTTTCCAAGATTGAAGAGACAAATGATGACAATGTTGAAGACATGTCTGATGACACACTAATTAAGGTACTCCAAAATACCAATGCTGAGCTTATCCACGGTATCACGAAACCAGGGGTCAATTCAGATGGAATTCTCATTTATGAGGATGAAGGGACAAATAATGAAACCCCTCGGAAGTCCAGATCAACAGGCTCCAGTGGATCGAGGACTCCACTATCGTGCATGAAGAACAAGGCTGAGACTGGCCACGGCCGCTCCAAGTCAGTGAATACATTGTACGATAATAAATGCTTGAATGTTACGAGCAAGAAAGTATCTCATATACCGAGACTGAAATCATTGTCTAAACCAAATAACTATGTGCCAGCAGCTAGCAGCACTTCCTTGAGGAGCATAACAAAAGCTGTTGGCGTTGTTGGAGACTGCGAGAACACCCCCCCACATTCCCATCGCGACAAGTGGGATAAAGATAATAGTATTGTGCTTTAGTTACATTGATTGACCTACAACTTCATTTTTACAGAATAATGTAATGTTTAAAGTAATGTTTAATTTCTGAAGCCTTTATTATAATCAAACATTTCGCAATTATGGGACGCAAGTAATGAGTTTCCAACTTCTTGACTTTGGTTTATTGACTATTGACTGATAATTGTCGTTTTATAGATTAAATATTGATAAAAGTATGTTAATTAAATTTTCTTTAATAAAACACGCTTACTACCTTTTCATGGTTTTTGACTTGGGTAACCTTTTGAACACACGGCGCACCACATACTACCACGAATGTTGGACGCTCTTTAGTTGAGACTTTGGAGCTAATTTTCCTATAAAAACACACTCCAAAATACTTTGTCAAGATATTTTTGCACGAGTTAGAAGCGTAGAACATTTCGCAGCACAGTAAACCATAGTAATCTGGTTAAAGTTTATTTCTTACTAAAAGAACAGTATATTAGTTAATTTCTTATGCTAACACTACCCCTGAGCCAGTAAGTACAAAGAAATGAGTACGTGTATAACGTGTACATAATGTTATAGCACAATAACGCTCAAATCAACATGATTAGGTATGCCCTCTTTTGGCAATAGATTTCTTTGTAGATAATTAAACTTTACCTTCAGTAACTTATACCTCGGCGCCGCCGCGCCGAGTAGGGTGGGAGAGCTGGGGCAAATACGTCACGAGAGAGCGGCCAGCTCCAAGCGAACGGGTTGTAAACAGTGTTGTTAATGTTATAAGTACCTAATGTTAAAAAGACACTGTCGTCAGTTTGTCTGTAGGTACTGTACTGTAATCTGAAATTATAGCGCTTCTCAACATTAAATAGGGCTGGCAGTTTTAATATGTAGGATGTAGGTAATTCAATATTGTTTTGTTATAAGCCGATTTAATGATGGAGACCGAAGGTGACCATATAGTTCAACCTCATGAATGTTTAGAAGCTCTGCATACAAATGTAGGTACCAAAGTCAAAATGAAACAACAAGACATTTTCATCCTGTATTTAGCAACATTCACGTGACAACGACAAATGCCTACAATGTTAGCGAACAAATACCTGGCATTATCCAGGCATTAGGTGATACCTAAGTACATACAAATTAAATGAGATGGCCTGTCGATGGTTTGAGATTTCTGTACCTATTGATTGGCCTAAACTAAACTAGTTATTAAATAAAATATTTGAACTAAAGAAAAAATAACACGTGTGGATGATTTAATATAAATTAACTTAATAGGTAGGTACATCACAATAAAATACAAACAATGAATACATAAAGAAAATTAAGCAAAAAATATACCTTTGCGATCACATAGATGCGGCACAGTATTTTCTTTCATGGAATGGTTATTAAATTCAGTGCCCGAATGAATAAATATATTTTTTCAATATTATATATGTTACGTATTCTCCTTAAATATGACGCAGCGACTAATTCTTTGAAGTTCGCTTCTTACAGTCCACGCAAATCTATGAAGAAAAAAGAGTAAATTATTAGCAAGATTATTGCACTTCATTTATATGCAATATACATTATACAAGTTGTAACTTTACACTCTGTATATACGAATTGTATGCTTGGAATGCTTAAAGATAACAGACGAAAATATAATAATAAATTCGGATGTTCTTATAGTTTTTGGCACTATAATAGATTCGTACATGAAGAAAACAAACACATAGTAACTTAACTAAAAGGCTTATTATGGAATGCATATGGATTTGACTTTACCCATTATATCTTACAATATCCATCAAAAAAGGATTTTCATTATGCGTAATTACGGTTTTTAATCTTATGATCAGAGCTCGAACAGGTCAACGCAAAACAATTGGAAATCGGTAATAGAACAAGCTTAATGGAGTCGTATAGTATTATTTAATTATAAATTGTTTTTCTAATATATTGTTACGAGCGTGGGGTACGGGATAGAGTTAAACACCTGTTAGGCGCAACTATGGTTTTATTTAGCGACTTAGAAACGCCGGATAAGTTCACTGAGTCTACACGCACTAGTACACTGACTCGACTTACTTGCACAAGTCCTTAGAGTCCGCGCCTGCTAGTACTGACACAGTATACTTCACTTCACTAGCACTACTAACACTTCACTGTACTCACTACTATCACTTCACTTTTCCACTGTACCACTATTTCTCTCCCCGTTCCGCTCCGGTATTCACTCACTTTAATACTGCCCTGCGCCGGGAGCTTGTTCCCATTATATACCCCTATCGAATATTCTAGACGATAATTTCGATCTTCATTTCGATAGTCATTACGGTTGTCTTTTCGTTATTCATCTGTTTCGAGTAGCGTTCACTATTCCCGAAACCTGTGCCTTAACGTCGATTCTCGAATGTTCCAACCCCATACATTTGTCGTTTAATTTTCTATAGCATGGAATTTTCTATTCAGCTACTTCTTCTAGAACCTTCCATGCTACTCAGCCTAATTAAAATTATCACTTAACATTTTGAAATAACTTACAAAAAGTGCATCGCCGACGGGATTCGAACCGGGTCACAATGACTCTGTACCCAATGCGCTATACCACTGGGCCACGGGGACTGTTAGTAGAGTCGGCGAATATTCGAATCCCTTGATGACTTTTTATCTCCATGACAACCGAACTGTTTATACCCCTCCGTCGCAACATTGCCCTCCGCTAAGTCATGCTCGTCCCGAGCATGATTCAATCCAAAAATCCGCATACCGTGCCAACCGTCGTATATGATCCCCCGAGAAAAGTTGAAGCCTCCGTCTACGTCGAACTGGGTGATAAAGCCAGGCCATTGTTCCTTCTCCGAGCCTTCTTCCGTAGCGGTAGTACCGAGCCATCAACCTTCTTCCAAAGTTCTCCCGAGGATCCTTTCGTGGCTGGTTCGGCTTCAGACATCTGATTCGAAGATGTCCAATTTTCGCTTTCAACATGCCACTATCGGTCCGAGTTTGGTATGCCCTTCGAACCAGTATCGCAGCTTTGATTGCTAAATGCCGCCGGATCCCATCGCCTCTCTGCCCACGCCCTTTCGACTGAGCGTGAACTTGTTGCTCTTTTCCAGCCCAGGGTGAACAACCGTCGCGCTGTGGCACTTCGGGCTTTTCTTCTGACGCCGAGATGGTTGGTATGCTGACACCATTACTGGACTCCGAGTCGATTATTTCCACCTTTAACTGGTCCGTTACTGTCACTACCACTACGTTGTCCTCCACACCGACAACGTCATCCGCTTCTCCAACGACATCATCTACCTCAGCAACAATAACGTCCTTCTCACCAACAACATCGACCACATCTCCAGCAATGTCCTCCATCTCTTCAACAACATCATTCTCCCTACCGACAACGCCGTCTTCTTCTGCCACGCGACCTATTGTAATTGGCCGGACGCACACAAACTCTTGTTCTATGGCTGCAGTCACATTTTTACGTAATGAATTATAATAGTCCTGAGTCCATTCCGCTTGCCGTCCCAATTGTTTTTCATAAATGCGGCGAATCTCCGCTTGATCCTGGGCCCATTTCGCTTCCTGTTGAGCTAGCCGTTTCGCTTGTTGCTCTAGCTGTAGTTCCAAAGAGCGGCGAGTCTCTGCTTGCTCTTGGGCCTGTTGCGCTATCATCAACTGCAATGACGCAAACATCGCCGCAACGTCAGTTTGCCCAGACGCTGTGCCGGCTTGTTGAGTCACTTCTTCTTCGACGGCACCTTGGCTAGACGTCGAAGCACCCGCTTGACTGCGCGTCGTGACTCCTTTTCTGTCGTCACGTTCTATAACCATGTTGATTCTCTTTCTCTATCCCACTTCTGACACCAAATGTTACGAGCGTGGGGTACGGGATAGAGTTAAACACCTGTTAGGCGCAACTATGGTTTTATTTAGCGACTTAGAAACGCCGGATAAGTTCACTGAGTCTACACGCACTAGTACACTGACTCGACTTACTTGCACAAGTCCTTAGAGTCCGCGCCTGCTAGTACTGACACAGTATACTTCACTTCACTAGCACTACTAACACTTCACTGTACTCACTACTATCACTTCACTTTTCCACTGTACCACTATTTCTCTCCCCGTTCCGCTCCGGTATTCACTCACTTTAATACTGCCCTGCGCCGGGAGCTTGTTCCCATTATATACCCCTATCGAATATTCTAGACGATAATTTCGATCTTCATTTCGATAGTCATTACGGTTGTCTTTTCGTTATTCATCTGTTTCGAGTAGCGTTCACTATTCCCGAAACCTGTGCCTTAACGTCGATTCTCGAATGTTCCAACCCCATACATTTGTCGTTTAATTTTCTATAGCATGGAATTTTCTATTCAGCTACTTCTTCTAGAACCTTCCATGCTACTCAGCCTAATTAAAATTATCACTTAACATTTTGAAATAACTTACAAAAAGTGCATCGCCGACGGGATTCGAACCGGGTCACAATGACTCTGTACCCAATGCGCTATACCACTGGGCCACGGGGACTGTTAGTAGAGTCGGCGAATATTCGAATCCCTTGATGACTTTTTATCTCCATGACAACCGAACTGTTTATACCCCTCCGTCGCAACAATATTTATAACCAAAATTGTCCAAATGTTTGTGAAGGTATTAACATCAACAGTTTTCTTAATTATAATGGTTGAATAAAATAGAAACATACAGACAAAACAGAAAATTAATGAAATACTTATTCCCCGCTCTGTGTCCTACCTGATCCAAAGGTCCCAAGAATGCTCGCGGCATTTCCACGCTATACAGCAATGGAGACCTGTTGGACCAGCCAAGATCCAGAGCGGGGGTCGTTACCCCTCTCCCTCAGCCTTTTCCCGAGGGCTTTAAAAAGCCCGAGAGCCTCGCTGCCCCAGGGTCCTGCTGTTTCGACTGCGACCGGGACGAAGTCGTAAGCTGCTTCCAAGGCATGGTTGAATTGAACATAAGTAACCCTACACAATATTTAATACGCATATTCATCATAAGACAGCTGGGAATAGTTCTTATTTCACCATACTTAACCTTTTCACCGTCATGCCAAATAAAAAAGCTGTCAGTCACACGCCATAACCGGGGACTGTCAAAACCGAAGTTGAACCTTATAGAAATGCATGTAGGGCACTATATCTATCGCTATTTCAGTATTTATTAATACAAAAAATAGAATCATAGAAGGGAATGCCACTATTACAAAACTATGACAAAAGTGCAATTAAAAAAGATAACATTATATGATTGATATGCAATAATCTTAAGGTAATCATAATCGTAGATACACTATTTACGACTCTATTGAATCTTGTTCTATTTCTGTATTTGTTTTTGAGAAGACCTGGAGCTCTGCTTATTATTTAACTACAATACATTTAGGTACGTACTCGTGAGTTACACTCACTATAGTACATTACTTAACAAGGGCGGTAAAACAAAGAATGTCTCAGATCGCAGGTATTTGACGCCCGAGCCGAAGGCAAGGGCGATAAATATGCGATCTGAGGCTTCTTTATTACCGCCCGTGTAAAGTACAAAATTTTATGTCACCCCCTGGCCAGGAAGTGGGATTTCCCGCGCGCGGAGCGTGCGGTAATTTCCACTTTATGGCCAGGTGTGACATAATAGTAGTTTATGCAACTGGTACATAATGAGGGGCATTAAAACACGAGTGTGTTTTATGAAACGAGCCGAAGGCGAGTTTCATAATAAGGTCACACGAGTGTTTTAATGCCTAATTATGTACAGTTGCATACATTACTTCATCTACACACATATTATAATTACTCTAAGATGGGTTCAGAAACCGTAGTAAATAAATACAATAATTGTGTTAATACAACCTTTTTTGCACGGTTGCAGAAATATCGAAATCAGAACTGGCAACCGATACCTGGATGTTATTTTAAAAAGTAAAGAGTCCTTATTCTGATGTGATCATGTCGTTCTAGCTCAAATTTCGTGCGATATATACTAAAAAAACATCGAGCTGACATTTCGCATCGACTGAATTTGAATTTTCCGTGATACTAGAATAGGGACATGTCAACTTTGACATTTAAATTTTGACAGTTTTGTTTGACGTAATATTTTAACATCATATATGAGATTAAAATGAAATATTTTATTACTGCTGTAGCCTTAGCCACAGATAAGAAAATTGCCATAAATTCATTGAATGTTGAAATGAGAGTCATTTTCTACGGTTTCCGAACGCATATTAGAGGATTTATGATATGTGTGTAGATAAATTATATTACGTACTAACAGCTTTTAGCACTTAAAACTAAACATAAGAGAACTTTAAACTAAAAATTAACTCTTAAAATTAACAGTGGTTTATGTAACTGTTAAATAATGAGGGTTCTTAAAACACGAGTGTTGGTTTATGAAACGAGCCGAACGCCGAGTGTTTTAAGACCTAATTATGTAGATGTACACAGTTGCATATAGGTACTACTTTATCTACATCCATATCCATAAATCTTCTATCATGTATTCATGAACTATTGCGTTTCAAGTTCAGGGCTCGAGTTTGTGAGCTCCTTTCAGTCTTTTGTGAGCACAAGCCTGTATCTTAATGTCAACATTAAAGTACCTACAGGTAGTTCCATTATGACATTGCATGATGAAATTATGTGTTTAGTGTTGTAATGGTGGTCATTTGCTAATCGTACCTGAACACGTTATAGAGGATTTATGGATGTAGATAAATCTACTTTTTATACTAATATAATATTTAAGTTTTGAACCGATGATGCGACGTATCGTTTTCAATGGTTACCGGGGAATTCGATGGGCGACTAGGTGTGGTAAAATACAGGTTTCATATGCAAATATAGAAATGTTTCATTATATACGTATGATCAGATTTCATTAGCTCATTTAGTTTAGTAGAGGTAGTTGGCAGATCCATTCTTGACAATGTAATACTTATGAAAGGGTTTTCATGCGACAGACACAAACACGTACAGAACACAACTTCTTGCAATTTTGTAAGATGACGTTTAAATTTAGATTAAATTTCCCTTTTTTTTCAATTTAGATTATGTTTATAGTGCGTGTCATCCACGACGACGCGCCCCTCCACAGCGAATCTCATACTATAATCTATGCGCAATTGTACGGAATGGGCGGTGGGGGGACGCGCCTTCGTGATTGACGCGCACTATACCCACACGTCTCATTCTGTAGCACTAGTATAAGTTTTTTTCGAAACAAAACAAACGAACACGTTTTATATGGCAATAAATAGTTACCACCTAAGGCCACCAGACGCTGCTCGCGTTGCCTTACAAAATGAGACTAAACGCATGCGCATTCATTTGTGTTTTGTTTCGCAAAAACTTATACTAGAGGTATTGATAAGTATACAAGTGTGAAATAGATGAACGCTTATTGGCCTAATTGCACATGGGAAATAATTCCTCAATAATAGGGATGTTGACTCAAAATTTATTATTACTTCATCCGAAAGAATACATAAAACTATGTCAAATAGTGAAAATCCTATTCAAATATGTCAAAAAATAACGAAACTACAACCGTTAGAATGTATTTAGTTCGAGAGAGAAAGCGCTACAGATCAGTGACGTCACTGACCTCGAGCGCCATAGTAAATGACGAACAGGGACAGAAAATGCCCCCTCCTAAAACTTTGAAGACTTATAATTATGTAATTATTTATTCTTTTGAATTACTTTTTTCGCTATTTGATTGAGAATTTGACCCTTTTTCGAGAAAATTCGGATTCATTGATTTTCTTATTTGGTGTCAAATGTCAACATCCCTATTGAAGCGTAACTCGCTCTAGAGAGCTGTACGGAAATAACCTGATTTTCTTAAAGTCCAGACTTTTTAGAAGCATCACGTACTAACAACAATAGTTGTCAAACGTAACGACACAAACGTTTTGGGGCAAATTTTTGGGGGACATCGGTAATAAAAATGTCGGAAGAACATGATGGTTAGAAAGATTCGAAATCAGAATATTAAAAACACGTTGTAGATTCCTCCAACATTTTCAGTGAGTATATGTTATTACGTAAAATCTACCTATTTCAGTTTCTTAGCATCTATGGATTGGATCATCATTCTAGCATTATCCAAGTACAGTCACCAGCATTAATATCTGCCAAAACAAAGGCGGCATAAATATCTGACACGGCTCTATTTGTATGGGCGTAAGGACGTGTCAGATATTTATTCCGCCT
Source organism: Cenopis cana (assembly GCA_951800055.1). Classification (NCBI taxonomy): domain Eukaryota; kingdom Metazoa; phylum Arthropoda; class Insecta; order Lepidoptera; family Tortricidae; genus Cenopis; species Cenopis cana. Next base: position 6,554,368 of record OX637476.1, on the reverse strand, counting down.
TTGTTATGGCAGATATTGGTGCTGGTGACTGAACAGTTGCATCCTGTAGGATGCCCAAGGTCCATAAGTGCATGTTTATATGAATTAGATGTTTGAATAAAATATCTGTCATGGGACATTCTTATTTTAGTATTATGTGTTCATTATAATAGCAGTTACATTTTAATTAAGTATATTATGTTGCATACATGAGGAATGTATATGTAATGTAAGTATAAATAAATAATCACTGTTGTAACAATATTCCATGCATGCTAAGTAACAGAAACAGCACATTAAAAACGAAGTAATCACTAGCAGATCAATGCTGATTTTACACAACATAAAAAAATTAAACTTAATCTTAAGAACAAACATCCCACCAGCGGGTAAACAATAAAAATAACTTACAGGAAAATCAATAAAGGAAAATCAATTAATTATCAATATTGTAACAAATCAGCATTGATCTCCAACCGATTTTAGGGATAACCTAAATTGTACTAATGCATATCCATGTTTATATCTATATTAAATTCTCTAAATAAACGTTAAATGGCAATTCATTGACCTTACATTACAATCAGAGATACAGTATTTGTATCTCGTGAGTGCGGGTTAGCTATAGTTGTGACACATACGAACACATAGCACATACGAGCACACATAGACAACGTGCATGTATAGTCTAACCCACTTATTCATAAAACTTGACAAACCTCTGCTAACTAAAATGTTGTTTGACCCTTTCACACAAACGTACGTGTCAAAGTGACAGATAAGGACAAACTTTAGCGGCTTGTTGACTAATAGAGGTTTGATGGACGTTTATGAATAAGGGGGTAACATTCTAACACACTGAACACACAAGCATCGCTCGTGCGATAAAAGTACTGTAATATTCGTGAAATAGATGAAAATACCAGCGTTTAACGACAGAGCCATACGCGGTCATATTTAAAACATACTACAAACGATGCAATCTGTCACAGTAACCGACATCTTTAATTCTAACAATGTTAGTTGTGTCTCTGTTAGTTGTTCAAGTCTAACGATTTGACATAGCAAATTGCATTGTTTGTAGTGTAGTGTACTTATCAGCATACTTATTCATAAACGTCCATCAAACCTAGATTAGTTAACAAGCCGCTAAACTTCGTTTGTCCTTATATGTCACTTTGACATTTACATTTGTAAGAAAAGGACAAAGAACATTTCAGTTAGCAGAGGTTTGTTAAGTTTTATGAATAAGGGGCCTAGTGTGTACACTGGGTTTTTACAAATAATATCATCAAATAGCTCGACTGTGACTGTAGATACACTGTTTAAGCAGATGTAGAACACCCCTAATGAACCCATTTTCATTCGTATTTCTTATCAAACAGATTGGACGCTTTTATCGTCGACGGCCACGGCACGATAAAACTGTAAAGTCCATAGACCATATATGGTATATGTGGCGTGTATAGACCATAGACTATAGACTAATTATGAATGAAATTTTTTACCGTGCCGTCAACGTCCACGGTAAAGTATAAAAGCGACCATTGACCACCGTTTGAATTACTGTATAAGTATTTCCCCCATGAAGGAATTTAATTAAACGAGTCACAAGTCAAAAAGTGTTATTGACTCGGCAAAGGACCAAACCAATCCATGCGGTGAGTATGGAATGCGTGTCTCTACTCGCTGGACGGAGGAGTGCCGCACGCGCACGCTGAAAAATCAATTAGGCACGCTTAACACTTTGTTAGTACAAGAAAACACAATGCAGGGTTATCATTACTTATTATCAAGGAATGGGTAGCAATGATGAGGCATTTTAGAGCAGGTTTTTATCTAACGACCGTGGCAAACGAGAGTACGGCCAAGTAACACAATCATATGTTGAATAAAGTTTGAGTAAACGCATTTTGGGCACATTTTTAGATGCTTTAGTCTGTATAACAGCGGAGTAAAGTCTGAGTAATAGATTAGCATAATACTGAACTTTTATACAACTTTTACTAAGCTTAAGGCGATATATCGATTGAAAGAGACACCCTTTGTTTTTCGCTCACGACAAAACGGGATGCAACCCTCTCCGAGAATGGCTTTGTAGACAAATCTCGTTAAATATCTGACTGTGTGCAGGTTTATTAAATTTCCTCTTGTCAGTACCTACATGAGGTAAAATACCATCATATTAACTTAATCGTATCTTTTAATAATGCGTTGTTTTAGTAGGCTGAGGAAAAAAAGGAAAATATAGACTCGACTTTGGATTTATTTTCTATCGAGAAAATTTTAATCAATCATGTTTCGCTATTGTCAGTACCACAATCATATAGTCAAGAATTATATATCTGAAAATCAGCCCCTACTGTTTGCTAGTCTGGGCAGGACTGGAAAATCTCCAAATTTCTCAGTGTAGCGCCTTAACGAGGTATAAATGCCGAAAGAGAACGTTATTCAGAATTTGGCTATTTTAATAGCCATTACTCAAACATTATTAAGATTATAGCTGCAAAATGTGCCCAAAATGCTATTACTCAAACTTTATTCAGCATGACTGTGTTACTTGGTCCACCTGATGGTAAGTGGACACCGCAGCCTATAAACGCCCGCAACTCCACGCAAAGCAGTCACGTGCGCGTTGCCGACCCTTTATAAGTATAATGACACTCTACAAAATCATATTAGTTGTGAAACTGTAGATACTGATTATGCACTTACATTACAATACTCATAGAACATCAACCCACTTTAGTAAGATATGACATCTAACTCTTTATGTAAGCATTTTACAGTCTAAACATCCTAAAGTACATGTCCTATCATGTAAACAAACTATTTTAAAATGGTATAAATAAAAAGCATAATAATTAAAATTTCAATAGAATAACATTATACAATAAAATAAAATAAGATAAGTTATTTCACATCACATTTATATAACGGTTCATAGAATACATCTTCCTACCAAATTTCATATTCTCTAGGATTACAATACCTTGTGACTTTCTTTAAGTACCTATACAAGTTTATTGATGGATGAGATCAAGAAGACTTTGTCTATATGATAGGACACGGGATGAATAGACTGTATTTATTTACCATTAGAGTAGAATTACGATTAAAAACGGGATATTTACCATGTATATTTGTGGTATTGAGTTTCCGATATTTCGGCACTGTTGCAAGCGCCATTATCACGGATTACATGATAAATATCTGGGCGACCGAGCCTTGCTCGGCGTTTTCCCGGGCATGAGACCTAGCTAGATCGATTGCTCGTCCCCGAAAACCCCCACATACCCCATAAATTTCATCAAAATCGTTAGAGCCGTTTCCGAGATCCCCGAAATAAATATATAAATAAATAAATTAATATACAAGAATTGCTCGTTTAAAGATATAAGATAAATATCCCGTTTTTAATCGTAATTCTAATGTGAATGACCATGTGTATTGTGTAGTTAGCAGATGTTTGTTAAGTTTTACGAATAAGGTGGTAAATCTGCGCCGCCCCTAAGCCCAACTCGACATAATTCACTATGAAATATCATGCAGGTGTATAATTATTAATATTAACTGTACCTTGGTCGTTGTCTTTGACATTTTGCGCAATAAACTCGCGCAGCTCAGAATACGCCTTGTCCAAGTTATCGTTCATAATGATGATGTGGAAGTTTCCGGGCTCCTGGCCTGAAATAACATAAACATAGACATGAAATCACGCGTATATACCAAATGGAGGTATAGCGCGTGTCATCCACGAAGGCGCGCCCCTCCACTGCCCAATCCGCACAGTCAACCAATTTAATTTCTGGGCCACTTTGTACCTTGTCACAGTGAAAACCAAATATGAAAGCCGCTAGAGATCTCATAGTAATGTCACTGTGACAAAGTACAAAGTGGCCCAGATATCAAATTGGTTGACCGTACAATTGCGCGTAGATTAGTATGTGAAGGTGCGCGTCGTCGTCCATGATGACACGCATTATAGACCACATGAAACTTAGTTTTCAGGTCCCCTTCTATAACTCAGAAGTAAGAAAACAAAAATATTTATTTGCTAAGATACTGTTTCCAAAGTTGTCGACCAAGCGGTCGAGATAAGGTATGCTACCGCGAACCAGAAACTAAGTTTTCCCTCTCTGTCGCACTTATGTACAGACTTGCAAGTGCGACAGAGAGAGAGAGAGAGAAAATTTCGTTTGTGGTTCGCGGTAGCCCCCCAGTTAAGCAACTGAGACCGCGTGGAAGGGCAGCGCTGCCCGTCCGCTACCCTTTTAACGTCTCCTCTTTTGCCCCTCTTCTGTCACAGGTGTGCTCTCAGTTAAACGGTGCGACTATAACAAATACAGCCTCTAGTCTAGAAGTCCACCATACCAACAATTTGAATTTACTGTAGGTGTTAGGAAATAAAGTTTATTCTGTTATGAAATCGAAGAAAACAAAACAAATAAATGCTACTCTGTTTCGAAAGGAGTAAACCTTATAATAAAATAAGCATTTGGGAGAACAGAGCTTTTAGGTTTTAAGATGGAGAAAATGCAATTATAGGTTTGAAGTTGGAAAAAACTTGATATCGCGGTGATAGGTTGTTTAGTAGCCCATTGCCCCGAACACACTTATTCCAATAGTCTACTCTAATGACACTCCCGGGACAAAGGATCCGGCCTGAAGTGTTCGAGAACTGGTGATAATACTGAAAATAGCTGTGTCATTGACTTTACTTTGTTCCACTGGACGGAACGGAACATTAAGGTCACACAAATTATTAAACCAACTATAATTGTAACAGGAAAACACATTAGAATGAGAGCATACAAGCTCCTATAGAATGAGAAGCCAAAATAAAGTAAACTGAGATTGCGAAGTAAATTGAGAAAAACTGAATCTGCAACTCTGTTGTATGCACACAATAATTATCAATGTTGTTGCAATCTTGCGGCATTAAGAGTTGCAGGTAAATCTTTGTAGTGTAGTCAGTACTTATTATTTAGGTATTGCCAAGTTGCCAAACATGCTAGCGGCTGGAAAATAGCCAACAAATGTGAAAGTAAATTCACTGCCCTACATCAACTTAATAAGAATAAGTAGCCATAGAAGTACACTATTCAACAAACATGGCACTCCACCAAAGAGACACATGTAGACAAATTATTCAAATTCATTGTTCTAATGAGTGAATAGGGTATTTCTTTACTAGAAAGTTAGATAAATACTATTCGTAGCAAAAAATCTAACTTCGGAAAATATTATAAAACTTTAACTGTTGCTATTCTATAGAATTTTAAATGCATTAAAACCAAGGAAAAGATTCTGTCAGAATGGAATTTTCCAAACTATGGATTGTGACGTCACCCGTGGTCTTGAAACATTGGCAAATATTGAATGTCCCTGAAAGTCTTTTAGATGTGTTACAATTTACAAAGGCCTTTTCTTTATAAACTCACTTTGATAGTTTATAAAGAAAAGGCCTTTGTAAAACACTGATTTTTCGAAATTGTTGTGAGGTGGATTGTGGTCTAGCTAACTATGACTGAGTAGGTATAGTAGAAATTATTGAAAATGTCCGACACTTTATAAAACTTGTCATTGGACTTTGAATCTTCACGCTTGGACAGTGAAGTCGCTTTTTGAACGGCCTAATTTGATACAAGTCGGACAGTTCAAATAATTTTAAGTATATTTTTCATGTTTCAGAAATATACATTGATTTGACTATCAGTACAAATAGTATCAGTATCAGTTATATTAGATCTTAGTTTCCTTACCATACTCAATTTCCTTCATAGCAGTCTCGAGCCTCAACCTGAGCGCCTCATCGGACTCTGTGTTGCGTGCACGCAGCCTTCTCTCCAATTCCTCCATAGATGGTGGCATCACAAACACCAGTAGCGGATCCAGGTCTGAGCGCTTCACTTGTTTCACACCTTCAATCTCGATGTCAAGCACGCAGATCTTTCCAGTGCGACGGACATCCTCCACAGCCCGCTTACTGAAAATGTGAGATACAAATGTTATTGGTGACCAGAAACAGAAATCACAGAATAGATAATAAACTTTCATTGCCAAGAACTCATAGATAATAATAATCATAATCTTTATTTGCCGTAAAATATGGTATAGTTGACGAAATATAAGCTGCACTGATTCCTCGAACATATATTTCGTCAACCATACAATATGATGTTGGTACGCAATTTCCAGTACTTATTATACGTACATATTTTGCTAGATATTAGCATGCAAATGTGATTGGGTATGTAGTTACATAGTTACAAATGTTACATTTCAAATAATTCTTCTATCCTATAAAACATACGCACTTTGAGCCATTTATAAAGCTGTGTTTTAAACTCATAATGTAGTTAATACTTGCAATGCCAGGAACTCCCCTATAACATGTGTTTCCTCATAAGGCTGGTTTTCCACTTACCAGAATGAGAACCCTTTTCCACCAGAGCTATGCTATTCACATAGAATAAAGGAATGTGATTGGTGGATTTCAAACGCATCCATAGCAACATAGCATAGCATAGCTCTAGTGGGAAACCAGCCTAAGTAAGGGAAATTGCGCAGTGCAACGAAAAGCTTGGCAGCAAAAGCATTTAAGCTGGAATCGCACAGACAGTGGTGGCGGCGCGGTGCGGAGGCGGTACCGGTTTTAATGTTCGAACTAATATGAAAGGGTCCGCACAGAACACTTTTTTCCCGGCCGGTTTTCTGTGCGGACCCTTCCATATTAGTTCGAATATTACAACCGGTACCGCCACCGCACCGCGACGCCCCGCCGCGCTACCGCTGTCAGTGCGTTTCGGACTTTATGAATGACTCAAGAATTATTCACCTGATGGCATTGGCATTAATATTAATTCTGGTTTTTTTCTCTTACTTTTCATTACTCAGCATCAGCAGAATAGTTATAAGAAGAAGATTCTATCAAATTCATTTGATTGGAATATTCTCCAAGTTTATAAATTTTATAAGTATGGTTCTTATGGACATTGAAGTTTATTTCTGGCCTTTTATGCACAAACAAAAGTTAATGCATAAAAGTACAAATCTCTTAAAAGAATAAAAATCTTACTATCTTCAGCACCACTATACAATATACATAAACATAGATAGTATCAACTCATAAATATTACATATATGAGTGGCACAGTACAATGATGTAATATAAACATCATTGAAACAATAACATAGTTATGAGTAAGAAAGGCATTAATGTAAGTGTAAACAGTGATGATAAACAGAGTGTTATAATCATTGAAAAAATATACAATAATCATACTTATGAAGATTTCAGATGGATGGTAAGGAAAAATGCTAAATAGCTTCAATGGCCAGAAGTTGTGTCTAAAGAGAAAATGTCATTCTCCAGTCAAGGGTGCCAGAATCAACTTTGGATCGTTGAGTACTAACTCCAGAGTTACTTTCTGCACTAGCAGAAAGTAACCACACATATAGGAATATGTAAAAGGGCAGCATGAAAACAAACTGCGGAGAAAAAGTGATTCCGAACATGACGGGTAAAGTTTGTGTAGAAGAGCATAGAGCCAGAGTAGTGTATTTAATTTTAGGAACATGTCATAATTTTTTTTCTCTATTAAAACAGTGAGTCAACATCCAGAAATATGTACTTTATAACCAATAACTTATATAAATAGTCTGTTTATGTGCAAGTGTGCCGATTCTGGTTGGTTGCAGAGTAAACACTGGCTTCAAAATAGGAACAGTGAACTTTTGGCAAACTGCCAAGGTTTACACTCACAACATAGCGAAAAAGCACATGGTCAGCCTGAAAAAAAAAACACAACGGCTAAACTTACCTGGTTCCATAGGTATTCCCACTGAATGTAGCAGTTTCTAGAAATTCACCTTTCTCTATCGCAGCAAGCATGTCATCTTTAGTCGTAAAATGGTAATGGACTCCGTTCTTCTCACCCGGTCGGGGGCCTCGCGTGGTGTGCGAAACACTGAATCCAAACTTGTCAGGAAATTCCTTTAGAAGCCGCTTCAGCAGTGTACTCTTCCCAGAGCCTGATGGACCGCACAGCACCAAAGGTCGAGGCCCTTTCTGCACCATTGTCGTAAAAACTAAATGCAAATCAAATTAGATTAATATAATGACGCCGTGCCGTCAACCAATAGGTTAAGATTTATACATGTACACTGAATGAATGATTATTACATTTGATAAAATTCGTGGTTGTATCCGGAAATACTTCCTTATTCTGCAAACACTTGCTTGCTTAGCAAAAGAATGTACGAGTAAAATTCAAAACTAACGCGGATATTATCGATATTGCATACAAGACAAAGCAAACTGACGTGTGAGTGACGTGACGTTGACGTTTTTAAAGACGTCTGTAACTGTGTTGCCAGACCACGCATAATAAAAAGCATGGATTTACTGTCAAATATCATTAAAGGGGTTTTTTACTTTTTATGTTTTTTTGTAAGCAATTTTTCAGCAATGTGGTTATTTAATATTCATCATCATCATCATCATCAGCCTATATACGTCCCACTGCTGGGCACAGGCCTCCTATCATAGATGAGAGGGATTGGGCAGTAGTCCCCACGCTGGCCCAGAGCGGGTTGGGGACTTCACATACAACTTTTGAATTTCTTCGCGGATGTATGCCGGTTTCGTCACGATGTTTTCCTTCACCGAAAAGCTAACGGTAAATATCAAATGATATTCCGTACATAAGTTCCGAAAAACTCATTGGTACGAGCTGGGATTCGAACCCACGACCGCCGCTTGACAGCCGCATGCTTGAACCACTGGGCTACCGTAGCTTATTTTTATTTATAATTTAATATTAATATGTCGTAAATTAATTAGCCAGTAATGTATCCACAACGCAGATTTCTTTCAAAACATAACATTGTGAGATTCCGCAAACTTCGTCGTCTTCGATTTTCGTTCTTCGTTCTTCGTCCCGATGCCTCATTATTTTCCAGAAAGATCAAAGTCGTTTTCAAAATGGTGGAGCCATGAGGGTTCAAAACGTAAAAACAAATCACTCACAAGGTCTACAGAGCTACTAATACCATAATAAATATGTAGGTAACAAATAAAAGTAACCACATATATGTCATAATATAAAAACGTTCTCCACAAAACCCTTTAATGAACTTGAATTTAACCTCGAGACGCAAATGTATGATGGAAAGTGATAGCAATCACTATCTTATCTATCTTATTTGTTTGTATTTTTTGTGTTTTTTTTTTGTGTACAATAAAGTTATTACATACATACATACATAAATCTTTGAGCGGCTGTTATGACAAAATTATAGGCGTGTTGAAGGCTTAAGACAGATAAATCATTTGGTTATGGTACTAAATCAATCACATCAAAGAACTAGATGTAGATTACAATTCTATGTTATTACACTCATAATTTATGAAATGAGGCTTGAATACCTGTCAAAACTCATTGGCCATAAAGAACATGCTAATTTCAGGTTTTCTAATCAATTTCGCATGTCAAACATGTCAAATCTTGTTTATAAGATGAATAAAATGAACTTTATTCTGTAAGTAGGATGCTATGGCGCTGTGTTTAGAACGATACTTTATGAAAATACAAATATCATCTCCCGAATGTAATAGAAAAATCTTAAAACTGCGCAAGGTCAATACCTTGGCAACACTGATTATCATAGACAATCAGAGTCAAGTGCCATAGACAACCAGCTATACTGAAAAGTAATCAGAAAATAGTCTGGCTTTTTTATAATAATTATTATTATGTTTATTTTTACTTGCATCTGAAATCTTATTTTATTATTGCACTAAAAGGTATATAATATAAGTTCATGTTGTATAATAAAAAGACTTTTGAGGCCATAGACTAACAAAAACAGCTGATCATTGTCTATGATCGCTTAGTCAAATCACTACTTATTACATATAAGAAATATATTTCTTTTAATAGTTTTGTGCGTTCTTTTGCAACAATAAAAATACCTTATTTTATTACAAATACCTTACTTTTTATTTGTATGATATAAAATCATTTTCTGTTTTAGAGTATTGTGATTAGACCCAACGTATTTCTAAACGACCAATCAGAGAGTCGCATCACAGCTGGATTGTCGAAATCAAATCTTTTCCGTTAATTTTAAGTCGGCCGTCAAGCAAGTAAGGCTACGTTGTGCTGTGCGTTAATATATTGATATTGCCGTGATGTCTCGCAACTGACTGAGGCTTGCAACTGTAGCTATTCAAGGTTATTTACGTATACTGCAAACTTTCTAATCATCACAAGAATTTATCAGGCTACGACCGTCAAATTCTAGAAAGCAATGGAGATCCAAGTGAGAAGGCAACAACGATTGGTAAGCCATGGCTTTTTTGTTTTTGGCTACTATTATGTTATTTGTTTAGACAATGCTTATAACATTAACGTTAATTATGCAGGGTAATCTTCATGATCAAGAAAATGTTAATGACTTCAAAGGAAAAAGCAATGGAATTCTGCCTATCAAGAGACATGGTTTATCAGCCCGCGGGGCCTTGGGTGATCTCAACACCAATGCTCAAGTTCAGAGGGACATCACAATCGGGAAAGTGGCAGTAGCAACCGCAGAATATGAAAAGAAGGCTACTATAAATCGCGCCACGGTTAAAAGGTGAGCATACAAATCTACCCTCAAGTTTAGAAACATGTTGATGATTTGCAGATTTTCCGTTGGTGATAATTCTGTTCTTTAGTTTTATTCTAAACAATGTTTTCTAAGAACCGTTACACAGGTAACAAATGAAACAAAACAATTTGATCAAATATGTATGTGGTATTTTGCGAGTTATTAAGATGTCTTATACTATTCTGCGATTTACTTCATTATCTATCATAATTGTAATAGTTGTATTTCATGATGGGTCATTGCACATGAAAAGCAGTCTATAACCATACCATATATGGCCGCGTACAGGATATTTGGATTAGAGGTCCTAGTAAGTAGTCAAATCTGTGTATAGGTAGACAGGCGTGAGATGGCTCCATGTAGGCCACATTGTGGGGCTCTGCACTTGTTGTTATTGTTGAGGGGGGATGCCCGACCGGACTCCTGGCTTTCATTCAGCCCAATTCTCCCTGGAACTAAGGGTTACAGTTCCGGCAGCGTTCCCGGACCACAATCTTCTTTGAAACTTCTATTCTCCTACAAAACAGAAGGACGTCTTCTCTAGCTCTGTGCTTACTGGAGTGGTGAAATGGCTCTGCGCACACCCATTATACATTTAATTTTTATTGCAGCAACTATAGTCATGTGCGTTCCAAAATTGACACTGGACTGGCAGCCAGCAAGCCTGTTGTTAAGCCATCGTCACGGCCACCACTCAGACGGGAAGAAAGCACTGCCGGACTTGCTGCAAGAGCTATTGCTAAAACTAAGGTAACATTTAGTCCTTTAACTAATTTTCTCACTTATTTGAAGAATTCTAAAACATTTTCGAACCCAATTGTCGTCAATCTTAGCACCAAGTAGACACGCATCACATGCATGTTATATAATAAATAATAATAAATATTTGTGGACAATCTTACACAAATCAACTTAGTCCCAAACTAAGCAAAGCTTAATAGATACTTAGATAAATAGATACTTAAATACATAGAAAACATCCAAGACCCAAGAACAAATATTCATGCTCATCACACAATTAAATGCCCTGGCCGGGATTCGAACCCGGGACCTCCAGCTTTGTAGGCAGGATCACTACCAACTAAGCTAAAGCGGGCATCACATTGTGTATCATGATGAATTTTGTAAGGCAAAGTTGATCATTATTGAGTTGACTTAGGATCAGCATTTTTCAGCACCGTGAGACAAGCAGGACTTAACACATTCAGTGCTGCTTACTCAAAATTCGTGTCATTTTTGTATGGTTGCCTTGCCCGCTTAGATGAAAATTCATACCTAGGGCAAAATCATGTTACATCCATACTAATATTATAAATGCGAAAGTGTGGCTGTCTGTCACCTCTCCACGCTTAAAACCGCTGAACCGATTTAGATGAAAGGCATGGAGATAGTTGGAGTCCCTAGGAAGGAGATAGGATACTTTTTATCCCGTAAATCACCCCTTAAGGGAGTCGAATGGAAGAGTGATAACTAAGTAAGCACCTGATATAAAAAAAAAAATGCAATTAAATTCTATCTAAAAAACTAGTTTGTGTTTTAATAACAATACTTCTTCCTAGGCGGTCCTCAAGGAAACCCAACAAAACAAGACCAATGATGAGAACATAGTAAAACCAAGAAAACAATCCCAGGACACCAAAAAATCATCAAGACTGTCATTGGTAACTGAAGAAAAACCTGTATTGAAAGAACCTACGGAGTCACTGGGCAAGTTAAAGCTAGCCGAGGCTGTGGAAAAGGCCTCTGTTGAAAAGGAATGCCCACCATTGCCACTGGATGTGGAAGACATTGATGCTAGTGACAACAACAGCCCCCTGCTTATGTCATGTTATATTAAGGACATATACCATTATTTGACTGAACTGGAGCTGAAGTATCCTATCGAGCCTGATCATTTGAGGAAACAGGTATGTTGGTCACCTTTTTAATATATTCTGGATTTATTTTTGTTATTTGAGCTTAACTTGATGAGATTGAGCTTTCATGAATTGATTACGGTAGGTAGTTTTCTTTGCCATCAGTTCTGGTTTTCTAATAGAAAGGTGGCAGCACCAGGTATTAATGTTGTCTGATTTATTAGGAATTTGTGGCAGTAGACTTAATGCCGGCTCCACATGCTTGGTGTTTGCCACAAACACCAAACACATGCCAAACACCGATCTCAAACACCCAACACAAACACGGCCACGACAACGTCGCCGCGGCGAATACAAACAAAAACAGACAAACACAGGCAAACACCTATCCACACGTTCGTGTTTGTTGTTTGGTGTTCGCTGTTTGCCGTTGTTTGCCAAGCGTGTGGAGTCGGCATAAGAGTTTTTATGGGCAAGTGTGAAGTTACTCGTACATTTGACAGTGGAGTCAGCCTTACATAAATGTGTAGGAGCTTCAATATGTGTCAGGAACCCGCAAGCTGGGCGTGGACTCTTTCCTCTGCTCAGTGTTTTCGTATCCCATAAGCTCTGTTAAGGCTTGGTCACACCGCTTGCGCGACGCAAGCGGGACGCTGAGCTGCTCTCCAAAATGTATGAAACCGTGCCGCTCGCGTCGCGCAGCCTGTGTGGGCGTCGCTAACCTGTTAGCATACGTTCCGGCGCGCAGCGGTCGCGTCGCGCGGACGTCGCGCAACGCTGTGTGACCAAGCCTTTACCTAGGACAGGCGGCGCGACATGCATGCACAGCAGTTAGGTGGCCTAGTACAACTTGCTGCCAAGTAGTATCTCGCGCGACTCATCGTTTCCCGTCTGACTCGAGCTGTGCGAATTAGAAAGAGGAGGGTAGATTTTTCTCTACTCGTGTCGCGTCGAGGCGGCAGTTATGCTAGCCCTGCAGGTGACATTACTCCCAAGCAATGCCATCGCACATTAAGTCACTAGTGGAGGCCACTGAATTCGACCACTAGTGGTATTGAGCCCTCAAACCACCACTAGTGGCGACCACAACATAGCGGCCACTCAAACGCATGGAGAAATGCCTCCGCAAGTGGTTGCCACTAGCGGCATAGGCGCTCGGTTGTTTTATGCGTGAAACGCATGCGATTCCATATAAATAATCCATTCAACGCAACGCGTTTGACGCAACGTATAAAACAACCGAGCGCCTTAACGTGCGAGGGCCCTGAGGGCCTCTGTAGCGAAGTAGCGGGTGTCCGCTCCGGGCTTGTATTGAAAAATAATATGAGTAGCGCTAAGTCGCGCGGGCGCGCATCGCTACAGCGGAGGCCCTAAATGCTCCACATGTCCATGAACACTGCTGGAAACACCCGGGTCTTGCTTTCATAAATAAGGTCTAACAGTAAAGTTGTTCGCAGTCTGTGATCACCGGCAAGATGCGTGCCACCCTCATCGACTGGCTTGTGGAGGTGCAGCGCCAGTTCTCCTTAGTCCTAGAGACATTCCACCTGACCGTTGGAATAATCGATCGGTATTTGCAGGTAAACTAATATTTCTCTCTTGCAGTACATTGCTACAGACATCATGTAAACAAACTATTTTTGAAGACTAATCATTATCACACTTCTCTAGGATTGTAATTATTTGTGAGTTTCTTTAATATTTTCATTCATCATATTATCAATATTTTATGTGATGATTATTGTGTAATCATAGAGAAAAGGATGATACTGATTAATGTCTTTAAGAGAGTCTTTTTTTTTAAATTCTAAATAGGTTTGCGCTTGACCACAAATCACCTGATGGTAAGCGATATTGTGGTTAACGCGCTTATGCGAACTGCCTTACCTAGTAAATATCGATTCACTCTCGCCTTGAAGACCAAAAGGTCGTAGTTCACAGGGAACAAGAACTCCGGCAAGGAGTTCCACAGCTTGGCTGTTCTCACGATAAAGGTGGAAGCAAAACGCGTAAAATGGTGTCGCCTTGCCGTATCCCTGCTCGTCCGGTGGTAGAAAGAGGCGAGAGGAATTAAAGTGTGTAATTGGAATTAAATTAAATTGTGTTTACATCATAGGACACGTAAGGATGAATAGACTAATGTTTGTCTCTTAACGCTTTGACCGCCGAACGTCAATAGTTACTCCCAAGTTACAACTCTGCTTTTCAGACGGTGGTGGTTAACGGTTACATTTGCCCTTAATATTGCTTATGCGAAAGTTGCCATTTGTTGTCACAAAAATACTTATTTTTGTTTTAAACAAATACATTGACGGTCTGATCGTAGACCAATTATTTATTAACTACTTAGGTATCATTATCAATTAACTGACGAGTGATGGGCCATCTTACATGACGATTTTTTGCAGCGACGTTCTCTCTTTGCTTTCGCTGGTGAAGTAACATTAAACAAGAATTACAGACTAGGTTCACAAGAACAGATTAGCACATAGCTAATCTGTTCTTCTTTGTGTAAGATTAAGATTGTTCGCAAATATTTTTTGTCCATAAATCGCGATATAGTTGCGATACTCGAAACAGCGGTTAATTTTTATAAGCCATGAACGATATTAAATCGATTGTGTCTTGCGGTAAAGTACTTTTGTCTCACGAGCGCGGGTGAGCCCTAACCTATACTTGGACTGTCTATGTGTGCGTGTGTGCGTAAGCGCTATGAGTTCATGTTGTCTGTGTTTGTATGTGGGTCAGTACATGGATGGGTGACCGCTTTGAGTGGTTACTAACTTAGCGCTCCCGTGCTTTGGAAGGCACGTTAAGCCGTTGATCCCGGCTGCTGTCTATGACAGCAGTCGTTAAGCCAAGTTGGAGGCCTTCGGGCGGCTTGAGAACTTCTAACAGTCAAGTTGCCCACTCACTGGACAAAGGAGGATCGAACCACCACGTCCGTAGGGAAAGTACCCACCGTTACCCTACACGTGACTCCTGCCCTGGGTGGTTCTAAAAGTGCAACAAAAACTGGCAACCGTACTGTCTTCTCGAAGATCTCACGGTTCGAAATAAATGCCATACGATAAATAAATAAGCTTTATAGGCCAGGCTCAATAAAGCGATAGGAGTGCGCGGTTGGTGAGAGCCTGGGGAACATCCAGGGGAAACCTCCGACACGACCACGCGTGTGGCTTAAACACTGGAATACTCTAAGTGTTTGCGCTCCAGTGAGCTTGGTTGAGCGGTTTCAACCGAACTGAAGTGTGTCAGTGGAATCGAGCTACTGGGTGTTTTATCGCTGGTTTACAATTACAACAATGGCCAACCCGCGCTCGTGAGATAAAAGTACTATAGTAGGTAGTCACTGTGCAATGCTTCTGAAGACAACCTTAAGTTTGACGTAGTGTCACAGAATAAGTAATAGTACTACGTACAGAAGCCTCACTGTTAACAAATCCGCGCGAGGCAAGCCAAACGTGCCGACGCTTGGCCATCTCCTTCTATCGCACACGCATCACTCACTACATCACTTTCTCTCGCATTGAAAGTCCTCCGACGTGGTACCTTTGAGCGGCGCGATGACGTCACGCGAGTGAGTCGCCCCTGGTAGTGTATAACTTATCAATATTGTTTCAGGCGGTACCCAACGTCCAACGCAACCAGCTGCAGCTAGTCGGCGTGACGGCGATGTTCCTAGCCAGCAAGTATGAAGAAATCTACGCGCCGGAGGTCGGCGACTTCGTGTACGTGACAGACAACGCCTACAGCAAGACGGACGTGTTCCAGTGCGAGAGGGACATCATGGCCAAGCTGGGCTTCTGTCTCGCGAGGCCCATACCTTTGAGCTTCCTTAGGAGGTAAGATATGACCAATATATACTTTATGCCTATAGTGCCAATGTCACTACCGCCAAAGTGGGTACCTTTTGCTTAGCGACACATCTATTTAATTATCCAACATATAGGTGGTTTGCGGTGCAATCTAACAAGAGACGAGAACAGCGAGAACGGCGCGTCGAGTCGTAAATAAATGCCTTACAAAATGTAAGAAGCGTTGGGATGCAAGAACACGTCTGTTACTCGTATCTGTGTTATACATCGCGACGCTTCAATACATTTTGTATGAGAGTTCATGAGATGCGCTGTTTCTGCGGCACGTCCGGCCACGGCTTTGCGCGAATTGCGGCGCGGCAAGTGTCGTGGTTGGGCCTTAAGTCTGTTATATGGTATTTTATGTACGAGCTCGAAAATATCGAAATGTTAATGCTATCCAAGAAGTTGATGGTTCACATCCATCATCGACTTATCACTTAGATACGCATCAATTCTACAATATAATTCCAGCAATAAGTTACGACATAATCGTATCATGGCCATCTTTGGTCTTCATCATTAGTTCCATTCCTTTCAAAACTTTAAATGCACCTGTTAACCTATTAGAGAATACCTACACAGTTGTTAAAACGTTGGTGTACTATAATATAATATTTGAGGTACATTAAAAAACTCGGGGCAATTGAGAACATATTGAAATCTGTTAAAAGGAGGTATATCCTTTTTTTGGTATATACGGCTGACGTTATAGTCCTACTGTACTGTCATGAGGTGTAAGTAAGATGCGTATGTTAACGTATATGTTTTTATTTTCAGGTTCGTAAAAGCCGCTCATGGGACATCAAAGAATCATCATTTGGCGAAGTACTTGGTTGATCTCAGCCTGGTGGAATACAGTATGGCGCACTACCGACCTTCAGAACTAGCCGCCGCCGCTCTCTGCCTTTCCCTCTACTTGCTTTCAAGAAAGAGCCTTGAGGAAGTATGGACTCCCACGATGATCTACTACTCAGAGTACACCCTGGAACACATTGACCCTATTATTAGGAAAATTGCAAAAATCGTCGTCAATGTGAAGAATTCCAAATACAAGTCTGTATACAACAGATACTTGGATCCTAAACTAGCTAAAGTAGCGGCGCTTCAAGAGCTCAAGGATGAAGCCATTCAAGAATTAGCTAAGATACCTTCGACGACCTACCTATAGGTGTGATAAGTATTAGAAATATTTAGTTGTATGTGAATTGAAGTAATACGACTTAGTTGTAATTGTGTGAGGATCAAGTTTTAAGATTATGAATGGACTGACATTTTTTTAGATTTGATTATGTACCTGCTGTTTGCTTAGGAATATTATTTTTAGACTTAACTTTCATTGACATGGAAATAACACTTGACATTTGAGATGGTGTTAGATATTCGATTTCTATAGAACGCTTTTAGGTATGTGATTATTTTGGAATAATTTATCTTTTGTAATATACATGTATTGATTGATAGTAATATTCTACATTTTGCTTCCGAGGTTTCATATAATCTCATCCCAAATTCACATACTTATTAACCTACTTAGAATACCTACGTGATATTCTAAATTAGTAATATATAATTATTTGTATTTAGATTTATTAATATTATAAATGTAGGAGTGTAGGATTTAAAAACCTTTGGACCAAAACGTAACATTTTAACCTGATAAGCGTGTTTTGAAAGTGGTAATGTAATTTTGATAGGCCTGTGATTAGAATATATTACGGTGTAACTTGTTAAAATAAATTGAATATGTTTTAATTTTTTTTTATCTTGCTTTCTTGGCAAAACCTCCGGACACATTTTACCGACGAGTGCTACGCGCTACGCTCGTAGCAGATAACATGTTTTTTCCGCCTTGTAGCGAAAACTGTCTACGAAAGGAGATCCCGACTCAGGTCCTTGGCGCTGTTTAATAGCCAGTGTCTGCAATGTTTTTAGGGTGTTGTAGCCAAAATGGCGAAAACGGAACCCTAAGTTTCGTCATGTCTGTCTTTCCGTCCGTATGTCACAGCCGATTTACTCTGAGACTATTAAGCAGTACTACTACAATTTCGAAATTTGGTAGGAAGTCGTATTCTATGAACCGCTACACAGAATGTATCAAATAGTTTTGAATGTGGACTAATCAAAATCAAATATTTATTCTTCAAGTAGGCCTCGAGGGCTCTTTTAGATTTTTCGAGTTTTACAAGTGAATTTACAGTATTATTAAATGAAAAAAGAATACAAATAGTAACATTGACACATTAGACATACCTGGGCACATATTTACCAAGGGATGATATTATATAATATACTAGCGTTTTCATCTACATTATAGTTGATGCGTATGAAGTATTTTCCTCACCTGCATCAAAACATTTCGCGCTCACTACGCTCGCGATTTTCTTCATTTCTTGATGCGTATGAAGTATTTTCCGCACCTGCATATTAATGTTCAAAAATTTCGCGCTAGCTGCGCTCGTGTTTTCAACTACATTACTTGATGAGTATAAAGTATTTTCCGCACCTACATCATAATGTTCAAAAATTTTCGCGTTGATGCGTGTGAAATCTTTTCCGTGCCTGCATCATAATGTTCGAAACATTTCGCACTCACTACGCTCGCGCTTTTATCTTCATTACTTGATGCGTATGAAGTATGCATCACAATGTTCTTTTTTTTAATTTTGCGCTCGCTACGCTCGCGTTTTCATCTTCATTACTTGATGCGTATGAAGTATTTTCCACACCCGTATCAGAATATTCGAAAAATTTCATCTACTTCCTTCTTAATATATATTTTGTCCTCTGTCATGTGTTTCATGTGGGCGCATTGAGCCGGCGTGCGCAATGTTTGGCGAGACAGCCCGGCGAAATACGGTGTAGAAGTTGATATGGAATATTCACGCGAATGAAGTCGCGTGCAAAAGCTTAGATAAATAAATTTAAATCATAAAAAATCCTCTCCCTGTGATCCTGATCTGTGTCCTTTAATTGAGGATTGAGGTGTGCAATAAAGAGTATTTGTTGTTGTTTGTTGCTGTTTAAAACTGGACTACCCGTGCGAAACCGGGGCGGGTTATACATGCGAAAGTATAACTCTGTCTGCCTGTTTCCCCTTAAAATGCTCAACCGATTTCGATGAAATTTGGTATGGATATAGTTTGAGTCCTAGGGAAGGACATAGGATACTTTTATCCCGGAAATCATCCCTTAACGGGGTTTAAGTTAGAATGGAAGAGAGATAACTAGGTAAGCGCAAGAAATAGAAGAATGAAATAACATTCTAACGTGATGACCGAGTTCTACGCAGACGAAGTCGCGGGCAAAAGCTAGTATAATATATGTAAGTAAGCTAGTACGATTACCTATTATCTCTACAGCTACACCTTATAGTACATTATACATTACTTATAGTTCGGACACAACTCTAAGGCTAAATTCTGTCAAACGAACGCAAGCAAAACTAGACTTAGAGCTCTGACTGTAAGGTAGATTTTTGGTTGCGTTAATTTGGTTGCACTTTGCCTTAGTTTTGTACGAACTATACCAAGGGAGGTAAAACAAAGAATGTCTCAGATCGCAGGTATTTGATAAATATGCGATCTGAGGCTTTCTTTATTACCGCCCGTGGTGAGTACAAAATTTTATGTCACCCCCGGCGAGGAAGTGGGGTTTTCCGCGCGCGGAGCGTGCGGTAATTGCCACGAGCGTGCGGTAAGTAATTGCCACTGTGGCTAGGTGTGACAAAAATATTTTTATGTCACACCTGGCCATAAAGTGGCCATTATCGCACGCTCCGCGCGCGAAAAAACCCACTTCCTGGCCAGGGGGTGACATAAAATTTTGTACTAACCACGGGCGATAATAAAGAAAGCCTCAGATCGCATATTTATCGCCCTTGCCTTCGGCTCGGGCGTAAAATACCTGCGATCTGAGACGTTATTTGTTTTATCGCCCTTGGTAAGTAATGTACTATTCTAGAAGCATCTAACAAAGAGCACCTAAACTCCCTGCCAGATTCTCAATCAAAATTAATCTTTTGCATTATCCGTACCTAGTTATAACAGCGTCAAAACGATCATAACTTGCGATTTTACTTCACCATTAAAGGCTGTCTCAACTTTAATGAAACTGTCAATTTTATGCCGCAAGTTCGCTGCGTCGAAAGATCGGATTTTATGCAGAAACCTTCGACATTGCTTTCAACAATATCAGTCCTAGATGTATAGGCAAAATCAGTATTGCCTAGTGTAAGGGATTGTACATTAATCACGTGTGGCTGGAAAGATGAGAGGGGGTTGAGAAGATAGTTGCTATGAAAGGTCCAGTAAGTCCCCGAGTGTACCTATACTCTATAGTGACCACTATAGCTATGGATGGATGCGTTGATATCCACCAATCAAATGGGTCACATAGCATAGCACTGGTGGGTACGGAAAGCTATCACATCCTCGCAACATAGCATAGCTTTAGTGGAAAGGCAACCTGCCATGTAGCGTTGGATCGCTTTTGTCCCTATTCCGAAAACTGGTGCAGTGGTTACGAGTGTCACTCCAGAGCGGGTCGGTTTCATTGCACCCACCATATTTTTCGTAAAGCCTTGGCTACACACGTGGCGCTGACTACTAGTTGTTGACACGTTACTGCAATGCATTTTGTATAATGAAATGAAATTCTAAAAAATGAGTCAACTTTTTTTTTATACTGCTTCGGAGGCAAACAAGCTGACAGCCCACCAGATGGTAAGAACTAAAAAAAAGAAACTCAAACTAAGTAGAGAGTTTATTGCCAGGAAATTTCCTAACGGGCGCTCTGCTCGGAGACGCGTAGCCGATAGGTTCCCTGCATGTAGACGAAATTGCGTAGCGCTAGGAAAAGTTAGGCAGCGAAAGTGTGAAATAAGTAGGTAAGTAGTATTTTTCAGACCTTAACCCTTTGACCGCCAAGAACCTATAAAGTGGTTGTGTGCCCACCACGCCAACAACCACTTAAAAGGTCGGAGTGAAGGTGTACTTTAATCATGAATAAAATCATTTATGAACTGTTTCAATTTGTTTTTATTGGTTTAGACATGACATCAATTCAACAGTGCTTGGCGTGGTGGGCACGACAACACACTACCGCTTTGGCGGTCAAAGGGTTAATTAGACTCATGAGTAGGATTTCAAATGCATTAGGCTCATAGGTACCTAATTCTTGATGGAGTGTGGTACGTGCTTAACCGAACCATGGCAAGCGTTGTGTGTGACGAGGCCTTTAGTCTGCAAATTCCAAGAATTTATTAACGCTTGGCGGTTAGCCGAACCGTTTTTGTTCCCCCTTTTTACTGGCCGGCTCCCTGCAGCGCGGACAACGTAAAAACAAAGAAATTGCAAGTTTTTGTTTTATTTAAAAGCCGTTTCTTTTTGCAGATTTTGCCAAGTTTTCTGCTGAATAACGGGAACTGTTATTAAGTTAAAATATCCTACTATTAATAAATATCTTTGATACTGGCCTTAAGCAAGTTGAAAAACTGCTAGAAATACCTACAGCGATATTAAATCTATGGAGGTGGAAATCATTTGTTTCTTTTGGTTTCATCATTATTATTCTAATTTCTCTTTCATAAGCTTTATTATTGATGTGCTTTGATGGTTTAGTTAGGCTGGTTTTCCAATAGAGCTATGCTATGCTATGTTTTCATACATTTGACACGTAGCTCGAGCTGGAGCTATGTGTCAAATGTATGGAAACATAGCATAGCATAGCTCTAGTGGAAAACCAGCCTTAGAGGTAAAATAGGTACGTACCTACACGGGTAATGACACAGTAGACCACACGAAACGATTCTATAACGTAAAAGATGACACGTACGCAAAATGATAGACACGCAAAATGCTATGTTGAAATCTACATATGTAATGTATATTACGAATGATACGTATAAGTAGGTTTTGTTAGGTTTCTTCAAGGTGCCCCACGTAAATCGCCTAGAAAAGAAAACGCGCAGCGTAAATCCGTCGAAACTTTCGTCGTCAAAACTGCAGGTTTTCATATTACCTAAGTACCTATAGCATTTCGCGTAAGTATGCGGCATTATAATTATGTAGATCATAAATAAAAGTATGAGCCTAGACTTTTGTTTTATTATGCATGTAATTGAGTTCGATCAAATCTAGAGCAGGCCAACTGGGGAGAGTAGGTACCTTACAGAGGCACATACCTAAGTCAAATAGGTAGTGATAAGATAGAGCTGATAGAGTATCATTCTGTATTAGTATCAGTATCACCCTCTGTGTACCCTTTTACATCTAGGTGGTTGGTTCCTGATAGTGAGTCAAGTCGCCAAAGGATCTGAGATTGCGATGCGTGAGTGTTGATGACGAGGGAGCCGATGTACGATGTATTGTAGGTTTGGTAGGTACGAATAATATAATAATCGATTTCAAAGTTCCACAGTGGTTCAGGGCGACGTAAAAATGTTAACTCCGGTTATCATCTCTTTGAGCATGGCGACAATGACGAAAAAATAACACTGAATAACGACGCGTATTCGCCCTTAATTGAAAGTGAACCAAGAGGACGCGCTATTATAAGAACATTTCTCGGATAGTTTCATCTCACCATAATATTGTTAGCGGGCGCAGTCATATAGTTGGCAGTGTGTTAATGCAATAATCCAGCGCGGAGTCAAACAGGCTTATATGCGTTGGCGCGTCGAGCAGTTATAGGCTTTTCCGTCTTATAGTAAGCTAGAATAGCTGCATGTTGCATTTTTGCAGCGTACTATGCAATGCGCAAATGTGTGCACATGGTCGTTGTAATGCTGCGAAAGCCTGTCTCGTAAATATTTCGCGTACGCAATTTACAGCTTTGGGAATCCTCTTAACGGAATACTGGGGCAGTTAGTGGCCCCCCCGGATATTTATAATTTTAACGACCTCCACTAAACCGCTATTGTTCTTTAGATTACTTGTGAATTGTTGTAGGCGTAATCTGTTCCCAATCCGGAACAGGGTAGACAGTGTATTAGAATGCCATTCAAATTAATTTTGGCACTGTAGTTTGCAGTAAAATTAAGCATTTTTGAACAAGTACTACCTGCAAGATTTGAAGCACGCGGAAATGAGTTATTTAGTTTCGTTTATTTCTTATGTACTAGTGATGAATGTCAAATTAAACGAATCATTCTGGTAATAATTAAAATCGGTACAAAAACCTGCTCTACTTACGAGAGAAGATCGCTGTAAAGTTTTGTCGAAATTAGACCAACTTTTATAATAACGGAATAGGTAAGTTAGGTACTCTGCAGCGTTGCACACTTGCTTCCTCAACGGCATGTGAAAAATCGACGTTCAACTTTCCCTTTGAGCCGGCGATGTATCAGCTTAAACAGCAAACTTATTTTGTCTCGAAACAAAATGCTTCATATTATTGTCGTGTAGTACTTTTGTGCTTAACGTCGCAGCGGCAAGTGTCTCCGGGTAACAGCTCTTCCGTTGTTTCACCAACTTTTAACGAGTTTGTCGGACACTAGTGGAACTGCGCTGCGTCCCGAGCGTCGGCGACCAACGGGACTGCTGCCACATATGTTACCCACACTCTTAAACAATCTGTTGGCTATTTTATGAAACCGCCAACTTGGCTTCTTTGCACGGATTCGCTTTTCAGACGAACCACTGACTCTAGGATAGGCAATAGGTGCGACGGCCAATAGGTTGCGAGATGACCTGAAGAATGTATTGCGCAGGTACAGTTGAGTATGAAAATATGTACATGGACAACGTGATGAAAAATGTGTGATCACGACTTTATTGTTAAGGTTATAAGGTTGTTCAGATATGGTTGAGCCCACTCTATGTCTAAATATTTACTCTTTCAAATAAATACCAAATCAAACTTCAATAAAGTATTCCTTCTTTTTAGGGTTCCGTACCCGAAGGGTCAAACCGGAATCCTATTGCTGTCACTCACGCGTCCGTCCGTCGTCTGTCACACAGGTTTATAGCCAAACGGTTGGAGCTACAGTGTTAAAAGTTTCACAGTATAAGCATCTTGGTGTCCCAAAGCCATACAAACAGTCAGAATTTATTTTTAAATGTTTTAACCAACTTAATTTTGCGGTTGGTTCGGAAACCTAAATGTGCGAAGTCTGACTCGCACTTGGCCGGTTTTTTATCGTTCCGTGCACGTGTTATTTCGTTAGTACTACGCTAATCCTAATACATAACATTTTAAATTTTGGGTAGGTTTAGGTATGTGTGCGTTGGGTGTCAAAAAAAGTTCAGACATTTATTCTGCACGTAAGCCTCAAGGGCTATGTCGTCAATTGGGTATTAAAAAAGATGTTGTGATGTTGGGTAGCCTTATCTGCATCAGTTCATTTAACTATAATCATGAGCGCTACGCACGCTATAAACTAAAAGTACTATTGCATAAAATATCTCCACTATTCAGCGCCCCCACCGGACGGCGCGGCACTTAAAACTCCCGTTAAAAGGCACCGATTCAAAAACTGCGAATAAATAACGCAGTCAGCATTTACGGCGACGATATTTCCATCGATTATTTTCTTTCATTGCCATTTGCTAAGTAAAAACGAGCGTTAAGAGCAAAATGCTCTAGAGAAGGTACCTACCTTACCTACCATTGAAAGCTGCACTTAGATGACTATTAACTTGAAAATATTCGAGTTCCTTTGATAGATTTTTCATATCAACTATATTTTGTTGCTTGCTGTGGTCATGGTTGCTCTTCGAAAGCTCTTTTAATGTAGGTATGATTAAAAAGCGTTCTTTTAAATTAGGATTAAAAAAAACAATGTTTTACAATGCATGTGCTTGAAAAGTACGTGTAGTACGTTCAAACTGTGCGGAAAGTACCTCTTTTCCGTACTAGTGCTTGTTACTTTTCTATTTTTAACTCTGCAGAGTACGTGAAAATTTTCAGTGCTTACTTCTAGAATCGTACCTAACGATGGAAAAAATGTGCTATGCTAGTGAGTGGAAAGTACGAATAAAACAATTTTTTAACAACTAGTTGCTTACCGGGACGTCAGCGAATAAAAAGAGAAATAATAAGTTGATGGCACTAACTAGAATAAATTAATAGTTTAAAAACACTAAAAAAACACGCTTTGCGTGTTAATTGAAAACTGATCGTGTTCAAAGTCCATTACGTGACCTTTCTCATAAGTGCAAACACGACTATTGATACGATATTCCATCATGGAATGCCAGTGCCTATCTTCCGGCTTTATCATCAGACCTTGAAACCTAATCGTAGTCAAAGTTCATTACTAGACTTTTCTAACAAATCCAATCACAGCTATGATACGATGTTCCATCATGAAGTTCCAGTTCATATCTTCCGGCTCCATCATCAGATCAGTTCGACAGTACCATATTATTGTATTGTAATCAGAACTACATACAGCTGCCAATTTTCATGACGCTACGATCCTTGGAAAATGGTTAAATTAGTTACCTTAGATTCCATTACATAGTTAGTTACAGTCAGCCCATGAAAATGTTGAGCATACTTAGAACCTTGTCACATCGAAATCTAGGAAATATTTAGACTGAAACGTCAAAAAATTTGAAACCTCTTTAATTTGACAAAGTACTAAAGTGCTTAACATTTTCGTTGGCCCACTGTACATACAGGTCGACCTATCAGACCTTGAAACCTAATCGTGGTCAAAGTTCATTGCAAGACTTTTCTAACAAATCCAAACACAGCTATGATACGAGTACGATGTTCCATCATGAAGTTCCAGTTCATATCTTCCGGCTCCATCATCAGATCAGTTCGACAGTTCCATATTATTGTATTGTCATCAGAACCACATACAGCTGCCAATTTTCATGACGCTACGATGCTTTGAAGATGGTTAAATTAGTTACCTTAGATTCCATTACATAGTTACATACAGGTCTAACCTAATAAAAGCGTGTTAAAAAAAAAGAGAAAAATCTGTTTAATGTAAACATCTGCATTTTAACGTTAGCCGTTTGTGAATTTAAAGGGTACCTACACCCAAATGTTTACTACCTCTTTAAGAGCTCTAGAGCGCAAGAGAATTTTGCCATTCTTCAGCCGTTTTAAGGCTTTCCGGCCAGTCCAGTGCCGGAAAGCCTTAAAACGAATGAACCGCGTGTTTACTTAAAACAGGGGTAGACACGTTATTATGAAGTCTCTATAAAACTAACGTATGTTTTAATGAAAATAAAAACAATAGCAAACATTGAGTTTATTCTCACCGATGAAGGAATCTCGACTTTATGTGCTACAAAGAGTTTTGAAATTAAAATCGCGATTTGAGGTATTATGTTGGCTGATACTGTATACCTACACTGCACAGCATTCCTCTTCAATTATATACATATCTTCAACGAAAAAGAAACGAAAGACAAGAAAAGTGCTAACTAACTTTAAGAAAATTTTATTCCTCGCTATTGTTTATTTCAACTAGTCTAACTTTATTGGCGCTTATTTCTGGCAAGCCAAATCTATTTACGAAACCCTCTCCACACAGAATAAACACTAAGAAATATCATCTATAAAGTCACGTACGAAAATCATTTGGGGGCATATGCAGGCGTGTTCATGTTTGTTGTCACGAGGGGTCGAATGTCGAGGACGCCGTAAAAACGCTACCTACGCTTTCTAAACCTCATGTCTCAGTTCCCGTTGAGTTTAAATTTTGACTTTATGATACCCAATAATAAGACTGATTTTTGGACGGGGCTATTGAACAAGATAGGAGATCGAGACAGTCAACAGTGGGCGCTCCAAATGGGCTGGAAACTGTCGACGCCGCTGATCTCGAAGCTCATCGGAGATTTACTGATGCCTCGCTGAGTGGCACCGATGCCGGATATTATTTATGGTAACCTTACCTATGTCGTAATCGGTATATCCTTATTTTTACAGGCGTATGTTCACTTGTTCTTACATCAGTTCTGTTGATAATACTCATCTCATCATACTTGGGACGTTTTAATTCCTGAAGCAATTATTAAGGGTACATGTTCCTACATTTTTTTTTATGCGTAATTTAGGTAGACTTTCTTTCATGTACTTTTTAAGCATACATTTAATTGCTACTACCTAACAATACTAACCCTTATTTTTAAAAGCGACACCAGCGTCCAGTGTCACTTAGTAAAGTTACAAGGTACTAGGTAGGTACCTATTAAATACCCAGGTAATTTTCCAAGCTCAATGCCGGTTTGAGTTTGAGAACCGGTCAAAAGACAGGACAACTCAAAAAAAAAAATTATTAGCGTTTTACCGTCACAAGGAAGTCCAAGTAGGTAGCATAAAATTAATCAAATTTACTAATGCAGTATCTGCTCTCTGTACAGCTTTTACCGCAAGCGTTAGGTTAAAATTATTCTCTGTCAGCAGCATTGCTCATATGGGCTTTCTGTTTTAAATTTAAAGCCCATGAAACTGCTACCTAAAAAAAAGGGTATGCTTGTCGAAAACGCATTAAGTAGGTAAACAAGTCGAACAGATTTACAGCATGTGATCAATAAATTCCTGGCAGGGTAAGACCTTGCTCTAAAATGCGTCAGCAGGCGGACTGATTGCTTCATCTATCTACATGGGGCAGGGTCCGACGCATATAAAATAAACGCCGAATCAGCCTGTCATGCAAATATAATGTACCTAGTTTACATGAGAACGTGCTGGAATGCGTGGAAAGTTGTTTATTACCTTTATTTGATGTATGTTTCTCGTCTAAGTATGTATGTACATTTTGTTTTTAATAGGCTTCACATGGAAATTACAGATACTTTCAGTGAAAGTTCGTTTTCCAGAGACAAAGTGAAATCCAATTATATAGTAGGCATGCTGTAATAAGACTTTAGGGGAAAACTTTCTCGCATTATTTTTAATACGAAAAAATGAATTTATTAATAATGAAAACTATAGAAAAACATATTACCTAACAATGGCTTACCTTACCTTTTTAATACTATGTTTAATATATTGTATATTTTGTATATTTGAGTGTTACTTCGACATAAGTTACATGTAATATATGTGCTTAACTAAAGAAATTACCCACCGCCTTTGAACTTGTTTAAAAACATACAAATAAAAATCGGACTAATTGGAACCACCTCCTTTTGAATTCGGTTAAAAAACAAAATGTGACACCTTATTGTCTTCGTCGATATTAACAGGTATTATGAATTACTTTAAGTTTACCACTGACATTCTATTTTAGTTAGGCGACTGCCTGACTTGGCGAGGCGGGATCGATATATGTGACATTTTCTTCTTTGAAGTAAACTTACTGACGTCGCAAAGATTCCAACTTGACAGAATACTGTCAGTATTAGGTATATTTGCGCAGTAGTAATATCATGCGCAGATGCGGAGCAGGGGGCCAATTTTTGAGTGTCGAACGCTCGACGTTTCACTCGACATCTGTCAAAACATTATAGTTTTTTGACAGATCTCGAGTGAAAAGTCGAGCGTTCGACACTCAAGAATCGGTCCCCAGTACTGCCTTCGTATCGTCCCGCTTCCGCGCATCCCGCGCCAGTCAGGAAGCACTCATTTAAATGTAGGGTCGCAGAAAAGTAGTACAGAGTTGACTGGCAGTTGACACTGACATTTGACAGTTTTCTCATATCGTACCGCCTCCGCACCGACAAATCAGGAAGTCGGCTTAATGTCTATGTGTGTGTATAGTTTCTAATACATATTATATGTTTGTTTTAAGTCTAAGAAATACTTTAGTTTATTATATTGGTGTTAAGATGTCATTCACCTATCAGTGCCAAAATTTCAATAATCGTACTGATGACCAGACCAGCCGAAAGCGTCAATTTCGCACGTAGGTAGCAAAACGATTGTTTTTCCGTATCAAGATCCGATGTTTTTCGAGTGCAAACACTGCTGTAAAAATATGATCGGAAGCAGCGCTGCAGCTCTGCGGGGCGCAGGCACCAATTTCTGAATCCTTTCCTGTTCCGGACCCCTGCCGGCGACTGCCGGTATAGAACTGCTACAACTTAGTAAGAGATGCCAATCTATACATATTATAAAACTCTTGCGTTACTTAGACAACTATTGACAGACAGCGCACAGCCTTAAACCGCTGAAGATATAACCATGAAATTTGGAACATATGTCCTTTAGAGTACGTAGACGTGTACTAAGAAAGAATTTTTCGAAATTCAACTCCTAAGGGGCTGAAACAGGGGTTGAACCGTTGTATGGAAATCGTTCATTTGGAAAGTTATAGAATTGAAATTTTGTACAAAGGTTTCTTATTAAAAAATAAGATAAATGATATAAGGTTTATATAAAAATTCATCCCCTAAGGGGTTCAAAAAGGGGATGAAAGTTTGTGTGAGAAAAATGTAGTTTTTCAACTAAGAAGTTTAAAACTTTGGTCACAAGCTCATAATGTATAGTAAAAACATTGACCTTGGCATATTTTTTTAAATTCATCCCTTAACGGGTTTAAGCGAGGGTTGAAAGTTTCACATCGGCAATGTGTGATTTTTAAGTATAAAATGTAGCTAGAAACTTGAAATTCATAAAACAGGTATCAGGTTGCTTTTTTAGGTTGGTTTAATTTCTATTTCATGACATTTTTCTTACTCTTAATCGCCATATATATACGAGTTCTACGCGGAAGAAGTCGCGGGCAAAAGTTAGTTATAAGTCAAAAAATTGGAGGTCTCTATCTTAGAAGTTATTTAAAATAAATATTGAAAAATTTTAACACATTTTTTTTTAATGTTATGCGGTTTATAGTGGCATATTGTCTTAGCTAAGTGTATCATACGTGTAAAGCACGATCTAATTCGTTCCATTGAAGCAGAAATATTCATGAAAAAATAAATATAAATAAATAAATATTTGTGGATCTTACACAAATCAACCTAGTCCCAAACTAAACAAAGCTTGTACTATGGGTACTACGACGATATACATACTTATATAGATAAATAGATACATATATACATAGAAAACATCCAAGACCCAAGAACAAATAATCGTGCTCGTCACACAAATAAATGCCCCGGCCGGGATTCGAACCCGGGACCTCCAGCTTCGTAGACAGGGTCACTACCATCTAAGATAAAGCGGTCGTCAAAATTGTAAAAAAAAATTGGACGGAAAAGCTATTAAGGCACATGCTCCCTTACCCTGCCATGGCCTTTAACTGTTCACCTATTGTAGTAGTACCTTAGTAGTAGTAGTATACATTTTATTGCAAAAATCAAGTACATACAAGAAAAACAAACTTAATAGTAGACATTTGTACAAAGGCGAACTTATCCCTTTAAGGGATCTCTTTCAGCTAACCTTTGAGAAAAACGACCTTTTTTAATGTTTGTTATTTTAGTGATTCTAAATGTGTTATGTAGTAGGTAGACAAACTACAACCTACTGTAACGTACCGCGTCGAACGCAAACTTGCAAATCTAAGATTTCCCATCTCCATATCGTGTGCGACGGAACTTCTACAACTCTACTGCTTAGAACCTTGTCGGCGTTGAACTGAAAATAAGATCGTTCACAGCAAATATTTATGGCTGTGCAATAAATTTCGGTTAAGCTCTTCGGAATTATGAGCTACCGGACATTTTTATTGTTACTCTGAATTTAAACGCAGATTAGAACATGATTGAAGTTGCCTTTTTCTGAATTAGTAAAAAGTTATGCCTCGTAAATTATTTTTCAGGATACCCTGAGAAGCGATTTGAAAAAAGGTATGATTAAAAAAGTTAAATGGCTACGTACGTTTCGAGGACACTGTATCAAAATACTATATACATAATAAATACTATGTGCTTAAAATTAAGTATTGTATTATACGTATAGATAATACTTAGAGATAATAGGATAGGCGAGTGAGTAATTGACAACATTTCATATAGTCATAGCGACTTAAGGCGAATTCATTTAGAAATTTGGACTTGCTGAGCACATATAAAAATATTGGGTTATTTATATTCGATAGTTTCCGAAAAATCCGTAAAATACTTGACTTAACTAAATATATATTCAGTGATATGACTTACCTATCCTAAAAAAAATCTACGTATGCGACATTAACGATATTGAAATCGACACTTGACAGTTGTGTGGTTTATCTTGTTAAGTGAAGTACTACATATACTCGTATAACTAGGTTGAAATCTTTCGAATTTATCTATCTGTTTCTCGCTTGCATATTCGAATTATAGAGAAAGAAACATACTGATCCAGTAACTTTATACATTGAGAGCGTGCGTTAAATCCGGTATTTCTGATTTTTTGTAGACTTGTTTATGATGTTAGCCCAATGAATATACCAAGTTTGTGACCTCGAGCGCCAAACGCAACTATCTCAAAAATCGAAAAATAAAAGATTAAACGAACGATCCCGACCTTGAAAGTACTAAGGGAGCGCGCTCACTGGATACGAATACGACCAATTCGTATCCAGTGAGCTGAGCGCGCTCCCATAGTAGGTACTTTCAAGGTCGGGATCATTCGCGCGTGTTCGGACGAGTAATTTCGTACGAAAACGTGTCCAATGTGCGACCGGCCTAAATTAACTTTTTAAATAAATTATTAAAAACTAACTGAGAATAAAACGAAAAAAACCGCATCTCCTAACTTTTCCAGTATTAATAAATACCTAAAGAAAATGAAGGAGACAGAAAACTTAAATTTTGTTAATTGAATGTTAGAAAACTATTCGTTGTGAATTTTAATTGAAATAAACTTATCCGTGCCTAGGCAATTTTACCAACAAGCAACCATGTGCAGTGCAGTATTATAGAAGTTTATTTAAAACAAGGTAAGAGGAAACTTGTTAAATATCGAAGTTAGGCAAGAGGCACCGTCGAGCGGCCGCGCGTCTATTCGAGTTCCCCAGAACTCACTTTTAAGCCATTACTTACTACCTTGTTTTCGATTTGTTTTTTTTACGACAAAAAAACGGAGAAACGCCAGTAGGGACCAACTCTCGGGTAATCAGTAGGGCACAACTTCGGGAAGGGTTAAATCAAATAGACAGATTCATCAGTCCGTTCCGGTTTTATGAAGACTTATTTCAGACTTACCTTCAAGTTGAAATTAGATTTAATCTGGCTCGAAGCTTTAGGATTGAATTTTGTAAACAATTTCGAATACCTCTACAACTTCCAGGCTTTGTTGAAATACCATTGGGAACCCGGCTACCCGTTGTTTAGAAATTCCTTTGAGCAGGATTCGTAAATGAGCCGGAGTTTTGCACATGTTGTAGACTCGTTCAATTGGCAAGGTAATGTTTGTTTAATCGAGTTGTTTGTTTCTGCGTGGTTGCCTATGCCCATAATAATTCGTTTGT
Organism: Cenopis cana; assembly: GCA_951800055.1. NCBI lineage: Eukaryota > Metazoa > Arthropoda > Insecta > Lepidoptera > Tortricidae > Cenopis > Cenopis cana. The sequence continues at coordinate 6,521,702 of OX637476.1, read as the reverse complement.
CCGGTCGCGTGATTCGTCGTTCTCTTTCGTGGGTGCTTGCACTTTCTGTTACAAATGGTTGTACCAACATTTTCGTAGTTTATGGGACGTGTGAGTATGCTACTCATTGACGCGACGGCCACTCAGTGTAGGCCCTACGTCGCCACAACAATAGCCCCGGGACCGGATGTGTGTTTCCCTTTGTGCTGGGGCTTTTAAGTCTCGCCGCCGATCCCTGGTCCTGCCTGGAAAAAAAGGAAAAATATCGGTGTTCTGTTTTTACGTAGCGTCAGAAGAAAATATCGAATATTAACAGTCATCCTAAACCGTAAAAACAAGCTAAATTAAAAATTTAGAGTTAGGTGTGATTGCTTGAAAAAAGATCTTATTTTGCTATTAAAACCTTGACTAATAAAAGAGGAAGATATGAGTGGTCGTTTTTGCGAGCGGTACAGGGTAAAAGCGCGACAGGGTCGGGTCGCGCGAGATTCACGCCACTATTCGCTAGACATGAGTAGTTCACGAATGAATGATTCAAATGAAGTACTTCACCTCGAGTAACTCTTTCATTCACTAGTTCAGTTCGGATTGATATACTTCAATACTTCAGTTCGTTCAGTTCATGATTCATATCTTTTACCTACTCATTCGCTCCGAGAGTGACATAGACGACATGATTGAATGAATGACTGATATGTTTACCCAATCTATATCGAAGATGGATCTGTTGAGCTACTGAACGAAACTGAACTAGTGAACTAAAAGAGTGATATACTTCACAGTGAAGGAATGAAGTATATCACTCTTTTCTTTTTAGTGACGCATTTTGCGCATGTCTACTATTCGCGGCAGGACCGGCAGGTAAGCACGCCCTTTGTGTACGACCCACGATGTGGGACACACTTTTCTTCTTTCATTGTCCAGATTACTGGTTCGATAGGAAATGGATGACGTGTGCCGAATGTACCGTGATGTAAGTTATAAAGAAAAATAATAAATTATTTACAAAATATTGCACAGAAATTTTGCGAGCCGTCGTTTTGTATTATCAAATTGTTCGCTTAATGCCCTTTGTCAGCCATGTACAATTGTTTCTCTAATTGGTTTGTTCTGTTCACTGCTCGGATAACTTAGATGTGTCTAATTCGCTTTGTCGCACTCCAGTAGTTTCAATTTAGGTATCAAGTTGCTTATGACAAGCCTTTATGTATTTTTTGGTGGAGGAAAGAAACAAATTACTGTAAAAGTGGAAAATTCCCATAGCGACAAGTATAATAAATGTACCTACTTCATATTTTTGAGAATTATACAAATTCGTATAAAGTAAGGATATCAAAGAAAATGTAAATTTAATGTAAATGTTGATGGAAAATGTACTTTTCGTAAGCATCTCAAATTCTAACTGGTGTATGATTCGGCATTGAAGGATGATAAGAAGGCAAACATGTAGTCGAAGCGAACAGGTGGGGTCTAATTATCCGTGGAAATCCTTTCGGTTGGAGTGCTTCGATCAAATGGCGGAATCGGGGGCAGATATTTATGTGTAGAGAGCACGTAGAGAGGGTCGGGGTGGGGAATTAAGCCAACATTTTTTCTAAGTGGGCAGTAAACTGCTCTTACTCATATAATATTGGAGTGTCGTATTTTATGATCCATCGGGGTCGAGAGCTCTTCCTGAAGTAATAGGGGAGTATCCACGCCGAGTGGACATAATTAGCTTCGTGTTTTACAAGGTTTCGGTTATGACGGAAAAAACACCGAAAACCGGTTACAATTACGATTAAGGCGACTTCCTGATTTGTCGGTGCGGAGGCGGTACAATATGAGAAAACTGTCAAATGTCAGTGTCAACTGTCAGTCAAATCAGTACTACTTTTTACTGTGCCCTTACATTTAAATGAGTGCTTCCTGACTGACGCGGGATACGAAGGCAGTACTGGTTCGCTTCTGCACATAATATTATACTGCGCAATATTATAATACGCAAATGTAATACTGACAGTAGGTATTCCGTCAAGTGGGAATCTTTGCGACGTCAGTATTGTCAGTAAGTTTACGTCAAAGAAGAAAATGTCACATATCGATCTCGCCCCGCCAAGTCAGGAAGTCGCCTTAAGGCCGTGTATTACCAATTTTGAGTTTTTAAAAACCATCTGAGACATAGAATATAGTGTCTTAAAATCTAAAAAAAATATATGTGTAACATAAGGATACTGGCTAGTCAAAATCGCAGTCAGTTACATGATCTGATGAATTTCACTCGATAGAAAAAAATCGCGAAGTTACCCCTTTTTGGAATGTTTTTTCAATACTACGGCTATATTACTGATATTTAACATTTAATTTTTGTACTCAATTAAAGATCGTAAATAGTTATAGACAAATTCGCAGGGTTTGCTTTGATAAAATGATTGGCTTAATGACTATAGCTAAATATTTACAAAACTGCGCGCAGAGCTTGCGTAGAGAGCGGGATGGTCAATTGTAAACTCACGCGTGTTAGAGCGGGACATTTGCGTTGGGGATACCTCCCCTTAAAGAAATACAGTGTGACCACTCCACTTGACAATCCAATTACACCCCTATTCATAAAACTGTTGCATTTCCTACATGAAACTGTAGGTTAGCGAGTTTATAGATGAGTTCAGTCGCTGGCGCAAACAGGCGGCATAGCACTAGCGCTGGACTGGCATGAAAATATACGTAAGTTTGTATTGGCGCGCCAGAACTGGAGTCATACAAAAGCTCACTTAAGGTGTAGTAACTGTGAAGAATAAATGAAATGATTTGCCATAGGTTTTTCGATAGGTTTGAGTTTTTTGTACAACGGCAGGGGCAAACATTACTGTTTACATTTCTGTAAAGAAGGACAGTTGAGCCTTTAACTGAATCTTAGGTGTGAGTGGAATCGAGCTACTGTGAGTTTTCTCGCTGGTTCACTAAACCTAGCCTAGCTGGGTAAGAGTCCAGCAAAAACTTAGCTAGGCCCTACCTGGGTCGGACTGACTCTATTCTATCCAGTATGCGGCGGTACCGGGACGAATAGGAACTATAGGTACATATGTGTTATCGCGATCGCGTGGTGGAGATCCCCGCTGGCGGGAATGCCTAAGTACTGTACGCGTCGTGTCTGAGTTGGACGCCGTAAGCGCAAGCGTCCCATCTTTCGATCGCCGAGCTACGTCAAAGAGGGGAGGGATATGGGAACGTAGTCTACAGCCTTCAAACTAAATGGAATCCTATAATGGGGAGCGTTGTCAAAATGACGTCTGGCAGTCTGCTTAAATGCTAAAAGTATTTCATTAGATACATATTTCAATGAAAAAATAATCATTCCCTTATTCATGAAGACTCCTTTTTAATGGCCTTATTGGATTAAGTTTTTACTGGATTACAGTGTGGGCTTTGATCGACCTTTTCTAGGTCTATATTTTAAGCAGCTTATTGTGTCAACAGGACTATATACCCATAAATGAGAGTTAACCCACTATGCTGCACACTAAAAGCATTGTGAGTTCGAGCCTCATTGGCAAGCAAAAAAAAAACTGCAATAATAATCAAAAACACACTAAGTAAGAAATTTATGTAGCTTAGGGTTTTTACGAAGAAATATCCTATAAATATCCCATAATAAGAAATACCCTATCACAATTGAATAAGGTACACATTGATAACTTAAATTTGACGGTGACGGTACTAGTACATGTCCAGCTGGAAGAAGTTTAAAATATAGCAAACACGTAATTTACAAGATAACGTTCCTTGCGCGGACATGCGAACAATTAATTAGAGGGTTATAAATGCTGGACATTAGTCAGGAGCGGACCGTCCGCGGTCGGCCCGGCGCGGGCTACAGCTGTTACGGGGTTGTATGACGGGTATAAAGGTCACATTTTAACCACTTTACACGGAAATGATAAAGTAAGGTTAAATTATTTTACCCTGGTCAGATCTTTAAATTTCTGGTTCTGATCTTATTTGCGGGTTTGTGTGTAATCGAGACCTCGTTTTCATAATTTATTAATTTTATAGGTTCGTTTTAAAATGAATATATCAGGATTTATATTTTAAAAGGATCGAAAATCTTTGGTAACCACCAAAATGTCGTATCTACGACCTACAGTACAATACAATACAAAAACTCTTTATTGTTCACCAAGAAAAACAATAAGACTAATGATAGAAAGCACAGGTTTTTAAAGTTGATTAAATTTGCAACAAATTAAGCCCAACTACAAATCTAGAAGCCCACAAGGGACCAAGCTTCGGCTAGGGAAAGGTCATTCGAAGATAGTCCGTTTCATGTCCCTTTGGGCAACATTATCTCCGAATACATTCACTATATCAAAATTGTTTTTGAGAAACCTTACACTCTTTTCAAAGACCTAGCTATAGATTCGCGTGTTAGATGTTTTTCACAAAATTTTGTTCCGGAGATATTTTTTACATCCCATTAATTTATTAGTTTATTACGTATATTTTACAAAAAAATACTAATATATTGATAAAATGATAAATCAGTTTTTTTGATATTTACTTATTTTTCCTTCAAAATAAAAACCAACTTAATTTTGCGGTTGGTTCGGAACCTTAAATTTTAATGTGGTTGAGTACAACACACAGAGTAAGTGTGCCAAAATTCAGATAGTTGCCAAAGATTTCCGATCTATGGCCTAATTTGATAATAATTGAAAAAAAAATGCATTACTTTCAGGGGTGATAAAAAAAACAACGGGTTGCACTCCGGGATTGCCGGCAGAAGTGAAAACTCATTGACATTGTTACAGTGTTTCGATGGTCACGTGTCCGTCTTATCTTTATTGATAATTTGATGAACAAGATCAAATAAACAAAACAAAACCCCAACAGACACGACAAGTAAAGAAACTGTAGTTTCAATTATTAAAAACTCCTATATTATTGAAAACACAAACAAAGCAAACAACAACACAACAAAACAAAGAACAAAGAACTGGCGTTAAGTAGAACGGACTGGAGAGAACTTGCACCGACAAGAGTGAAACTCTTAAATAATGATGATGATGATGATATTATTGAAATTAGGTATTATTTCCCGCTAAATAATACAAGAAAAGGCATAAAAACAATAATAAAAAAAAAAACACAAAAAGATCACCGATATACCAGGATTCGAACCTATGAACTCGTGCACAGAAGGCGCGACCTGTACGCCGGCTACTGCAAGTGTTAGCGAATTTAAGTAACAATTACACACGTCTTACGAATTTTCAATCCGAGTTTAAACATTTTTCCCCATCACAAGAAGTGAACCGCTAAAGAAGTTTTCACTTCAAAAGATTGTTCTTCGAAGTTAATTATTACGTTGACTTAAATACCACAGAAATATATTTGAAAGAATCTGTACAAAAAGAAAGCACATTTAACGTTAACTAAATTGATGTCTAAAACCGTTTTTGAATTTTCTGCCAATCAAGGGATCACGGTACAAAGCGTAGCTGCGGGGAGCTTTACCAGTTTTCCGTGTGGTCCAATGTAGGAATCGATAGCGAAACGATTTTCTTTTTCGTCCGTGAGCCATATTGCCACGAGATAAGGCCTACTTATGGTCAGTTAACGTCCGGTCAGTCGATAGTACTAAAATACGCAAATCTAGAATCCCTTCAGGGACCAAGCTTCGGCCAGGGAAAGGACATCCCAAGATTGTCCGTGTCGTGCCAAGTTAGGAAGTCGCCTAAGTGGAATGGCGTAGGTTCGGATGTCTTGTGTCAAGTATGGATGGAGGAAGGACAATATTTAGGATCTCGTACGTCAAATACTTGCGATCTGAGACATTTTATTTTTCTTTCGCCCTAGAGATGTAATGTTCTATAAATCAATTTTGTCACTCTCACGTTCTAAACGTTACCAAATTCCGCTTTCAGCTGATATCTTGCACAGATAGGATCGTATGCTGAGAAATGTTGTATTTCCTCGACTATGAAGTCAGAGAAAATTGTATTATTTTGACGAGAAAGGCTGTTCTTAAACCATTCTTTTGAGTTGAATAAATATCTAAATCTGTTTGGTGTTACAGGATTATGAGCAGTCATCGGAATTTTCGTAGCATTTTTGAGCTGTCATAGGGACTTCTCGTTTATCGACTTCCAATATACATATTTTGTCGATACATTATAGAGCACAATACAAAATATCAAAGAAGATTAAAAGTAGAGGTAAACAACAGGCGGTCTTATCGTTAAAGAGCTATCTCTTTTAGATAACTTTTAAGTGGCTGAAAATGTTAAATAGAGATTTGCAATGAAAGCAATGAAAAATTAACAGTTGTAATTTCTTCCGAAAAATGTTTAATAGCCATAAGAAATCTACAAATTATTTACAAGTAATAATAAAATAATATTTTAATTTCTATTTATAATTTCCTAAAAGTTGGTATCCAAAGGCTATCTCGAAGAGATCGCTCATTCGCGATAAGGCTGCATGTTGTTTATTTACTTCTACTCGTAAGATCATAATTATTTTACATATTGTACTCTGTATTTATCGATAGACATATGTATAATCGGAAGTCGATAAACGAGAAGTCCCTATGACAGATCAAAAATGCTACGAGAATTCCGATGACTGATTATGAGTTTTAACAATTGCAATAATTTTATACGTTTTCACTGGAAATGCGCTCATAATACATAATACAAATCCGTTAGTCCATCGTCTTTGTGTCGGTAAGGTAAACGTCCCAATGCTCAACACCTCATTCAAAAGCTCAAAAGTTAACAGCTATTGATCACTTCTGTCATTATGACATAAGATTGAAAGTGCCATGTATTGGATGAGTATCGATCACTGGGACATTTACCTAAGTTGTGTTAAATGTTGTACTGAGTTACCGAAAATTTGAACTGGTTTTTTAAGACACTAAACTCTGTTCACGACAGCGATAACACCTTGTATAGCGTGGTTTTGGCCTATGGATCGCCGCTTCGAAAATGGCGACAATTCTTAAACAGCTTAAAAATATTTTAAGAGTATTATAGTCTTAATAGCTGTACTACGTAATTTATGGGAGATCTTGTACAGCTATTGGCTGTTAATCAGCTGTATAATGGAATATTCTTATTAGTTAGACTGTATATCGTTCTCCATACATACCTTAATAATTCTATTTAGGGATAAGTGTAATAAGCTGTCAGTAATGCAGACTAAGTCTGTACTGTAGCTGTAATTTATTCGTTTAGTTTTACAACAACCTCAACCCCATAGACAGAAGTTATACAGCTATTGTATTTACAAGAGTGTTACAAAACGCCATAAGAATTAGTTTTAGAGTGGTGTTACCAGATACCATTGTTCAGAAATAAGTATCAAATGATCCTATAATAACACTTAAAGCTGTAGTAAGTACAAAATACAGCCTTAATACAGCTTTAAGGATAAAAGTAGCTTTAAGTGTCACACAAAACTTTAAGTATTACAGCAGAGTTATAATATTCTGTTAAAACACTCTACGCTTCCGCGGATCTCTTAATAATGATCTTATACAGACTGAGCTGTATATAAACTGATAAATCACCATTATAAGAATTAAAGCTTTTTCTAACACCATTTAAAGTCTCTAAAAGAACTTTAATTCTTAAATGGGCTGGTTTATAGCTGTTGACAACGCTTACGTGCTGCTTGGGTTGTGACTTCAAAGCAATCCAGTTGGGTTGGGTAGGGTTTGGGTCGTTTAAAAGACCAGTATTTAATGACGCATCAAAAAATACTCGAACATGATAACATTTTAAAACAGATTCATTAGACCCCACTAATACCCCACTAATAGTGTCTTAAAAAGCCGGCCATGTGCGAGTCGGACTCGTCGGACTGTCTAACTATCACGCGGTAAGCCTCCGAGCGAGTTGGTCTAAGGATGAATATGGATAAGACGAAGATCATGTCAAATGCCCATGTAGCACCAACTCCCGTTACAATCGGACGCTTTACGCTCAAAGTTGTAGACGATTATGTATACCTAGGACAGACTGTCCAGCTAGGTAGGTCCAACTTTGAGAAAGAGGTCAATCGTCGAATCCGACTCGGCTGGGCAGCGTTCGGGAAGCTACGGCATATCTTTTCGTCCAATATTCCGCAGTGTCTCAAGACGAGAGTCTTTGACCAGTGTGTGTTGCCAGTGATGACATATGGTACGGAAACGTGGTCGCTCACCATGGGCCTCATAAGAAGGCTCAAAGTCACTCAGAGGGCAATGGAGAGGGCTATGCTGGGAGGTTCTCTGCGTGATCGCATCAGAAATGAGGTCATCCGTAGCAGAACCAAAGTAACCGATATAGCCTTTCGAATCGCTAAACTTAAGTGGCAGTGGGCGGGGCACATTGCACGTAGAACCGATGGCCGTCGGGGCCGAAAGGTTCTCGAGTGGCGACCACGGACCGGAAGGCGCAGCGTGGGTAGACCCCCCACAAGGTGGACTGATGACCTGGTAAAGGTCGCGGGAGTCCGCTGGATGCGGGTGGCGCAAGACCGGTCATTGTGGCACTCTTTGGGGGAGGCCTATGTCCAGCAGTGGACGTCTTTCGGCTGATATGATGATGATGATGATGATGATGAGTTCTCATATAAGCCGTAAGTACGTAAGTAATCGACCATTGAGGTTAAGCAATGGTATGCGCGGTCATATTGTATGACCTATAAATTTGTACGGAACCCTCGGAGGGCGAGTCCGACTCGCACATATGCGGTTTTTTTGTATCAGATATAAAGATCCCCAATTCACTTAGGTTTATCTGCTAAGCACTGGTCACAGGGGCTCAAGATACAGCATGTTGGGCGTTAATTAGCCATCGACAAGCCGACGCGTGGTCGGCCCCCTGATAACGTATATAATGCGGTAAAATATAGGGGCCTGACCTGACTATACGTTTCCCTTTTCCAATTTGACTCATGTTGACTCCAAGCTATAGCGTGCGCTCGCTCCCACGCGTAAGCTAACGTGTTAGAAAGACGTGAGACGCCTATTGAGATAAAATTGGAATTTTATACTTAGATGTCAGATTGACCTCCAGTACTTTCCGCCGTTCGTGCTGCTCGTTACATGTAATTGCTTCGCTTCGCTTTTTTGATATGACCATTCGCTTTTACGGGGGCATTATGACGTAATTTAGGGTACGTTGCATTTTATTAGGGGAAGAGTTATTCGTCCGGGTCCCATGAATATTTGGAGTTTTTGTTAAGATATAAAAGTTAGGAAAATTTACCGTTACACTGATGTCGATTTTGAATAATGTTCTATCAGTTGAAACGTTAAAGCCCGGACTATTATACATATACTGTCACCACTTCAAGCTTAAACCGATGACCCTTGGTATAGAGGTAGTTTGGATAGTTTTTGTCTTAAGGGGATAACGGAAACGAAAGTTTGTATGGAGCTACGATATCAACGACTTCCAAGCGGACAAAGTCGCGGGCAAAAGCTAGTTTTTTTTCTTCTATTTGTATCTGCGATCAGTCGACTTGACTTTTAGCAGATCTGTTGTACGTGTTGTGTTTGACGTGCGGGGAAAGCTTCTCAGTAGAAGCCACCTCTTCAGTTTTGGAATCTATTATCCAGGTTTTGTACGTCAAGTCAAGAAGTAGTTATATATAAATACATCAAGCTCCAGCCAACCCAACTGCAGAAGCGAACCAACAAATTAGTTTGTTGCGGTCAGTATCGCGCAATTAACACTCACCTACGTAATAGACGAAGCTATTCTGCATACCAACGTCCGACCAGAGACGTCGTCGAGGCAACCTCACTGGCCTAATAAATGGCCGGAGCCATCCCTTGTGGCCACTCTCGCCATATCACGGCCCACCCTCTAAAGCTCGATCCAGCACACGAGGCGACTTCCTAACTTGGCGGGGCGGGATCGATATGTGACATTTTCTTCTTTGACGTAAACTTACTGACGTCGCAAAGATTCTCATTTGACGGAACACTGTCAGTATTACTTTTGCGCAGTAGTAAAATATCATGCGCAGAAGCGGAGCAGTACTGCCTTCGTATCGTCCCGCTACCGCGCATCCCGCGCCAGTCAGGAAGCGCTCATTTAAATGTAAGGGCGCAGTAAAAATGGTACCGAGTCGACTGACAGCTGACACTCTGACATTTGACATTTTTCTCATATCGTACTGCCTCCGCACCGACAAATCAGGAAGTCGCCTAAGAGTCCTATCACATGTGTAAGATAATTCCTCCTTGTTACAAGTGTTACAACCCCTGAAAAAGGAAAGGGAAAGCTGTATAAACTCGATTCGAATTATGGTAAGATTAATAAGAGAGAAATAAAAGGTCCGTTGTTTAAAACATATGCCTAATAAATTTTTTGCTAATTAAGGCCGTGTATTACCACTTTTGAGTTTTTTAAAACAATCTGAGACATAGAATATAGTGTCTTAAAATCTAAAAAAAATATATGTGTTACATAAGGATCTTATCTAGTCAAAATCGCAGTCAGTTACATGACCTGATGAATTTCACTCGATAGAAAAAAATCGCGAAGTTATCCCTTTTTGGAATGTTTTTTCAATACTACGGCTATATTACTGATATTTAACATTTAATTTTTGTACTCAATTAAAGATCGTAAATAGTTATAGACAAATTCGCAGGGTTTGCTTTGATAAAATGATTGGCTTAATGACTATAGCTAAATATTTAAAAAACTGCGCGCAGAGCTTGCGTAGAGAGCGGGATGGTTAATTGTAAACTCACGCGTGTTAAAGCGGGACATTTGCGTTGGGGATACCTCCCCTTAACGAAGTGTTTCGTTTAAAATTCAAGTGGCTGCCTGACGACTGTTCTCAAAATACAACCAGAAAATTTGTACGTTATTTCATTCAACGTTGTAGCTGTTTTTGTCTTTTCAAAGTTAAGTTTACCTATGCGTTTTACTTTAAATGATAATTCATGTTTTTACTTTAGCATTTAATCAAGGTGAGATCAACAAACTTAGACATGTGGCTTCGATACAGTGTGTCACATCGAGAATTGCCCTCTAAATATGAATTATAATTACGAGGGACGGTATACGAAGATCCCTATGACACTTGCAGTGACAGTTCATTTATATAACCTTGGAACAGCGTCGCTGTCACATCGAAATGTTAATAAGCATCTTTTGGGAATGTAGCTAATTAATTTATGTAGGATTGTAACATTTAAATAATAACAATATGAAAGAAACTTGAATTGTCCCTTATTTCCCAGAAATATGCTTAACAGAATATACACGGTGACGTACTGCAAAAGTTATATCGTTGGTCTGTATCGACTAAGGAAGCGGTGCTGTCGATAACAGATGTCGATAATTGAAGTGATAATAAAACGTGTCATATTTCAATTTAATTGTTACGTGACTGTGTAAAAATAAAACAACGTTAAATTACATATTTATTTATTATTTAACACGTTCACTGCGGCACAGGTCATTTTTGACCTGTAGGTACTGGTCTTTCTTCTGGTGCGGCGTAAGAATACGTTAAGAATACGTCCCTTCTGCCTGGTGCGATATAACTTTATTTTACTAAACGGTTAAAACTCACGTATTGATTGTCACTTCCGGCGACATGTTTCGATGTTGTGTTAATACTTGAGTTTCAACCGTTTAGTAAATTCAAGTGGTGCGATATAAGTTAAAATTGACTTGTTAATTAAATTTTCTATAATTAGTCAGTATTAGATACATTAAATAGTTAATGAATTATTACTTGGAATGCTCGTGAAGTAACCAAAGAAAACAACTCGTACTATAAATTTAGGTAGCAAATACATCATACTAGTAAATATTAAGGTAAGGACAGACTAGTACCTACACACAGTATATGGAGGGAATATTATAAAATGTACTGTAACTTATATAGTATAATTTTCTGTTTATAATTGGAGCTTCTTATTTGCTTTCTTATTTATTCTCATTGCTTCTCTCGCCGAGACACAGCGAGACAGGCTTGTCTGTTTTGCGAGAGAGGGGGGGGGGGGTCTCGCCGACGAGTTCCACGCTGAACACAGCGAGGCAGTGGCCCCAGAAGCGATTAGCTATCGGTGATTTTCTCGCTCAAGAAACGAACAAAAGATTAGATCCAGTGGCAGTAAAAGTCACTGAAATATTTATAGTTGATCGCTGGCTGTTCGCACTGCCGGCAAGTACTCTCTTCACTAGTGACGCATATGTCCAAATGTTATGACAATAGGTCAAAGGGAAGTTGAACATCTTCGAAAAATATTTTTGTGATAGACGAACGACGGAAGCACGCATGAGTGATAACAATAGGGTTCCGTTTGGACCATTCGGAAACGGAACCCTAAAAATTGCGGTTTAGTAGCCAGAAACGTCTTTTACACGATAACCGCATTTGAGGTTTCAATTAATGTACGTGTGAGGACGCTGATAAGAACCACCACAGATAAAAAAATAATTGAAGTATCGACACATGCACATCACTATATGGTATGCCACTGCAAGTGTCATAGGGATCTTTGTATACCGTCCCTCGTATAAATAGTATTACTTTTACCCACCGCTACTCTACATGACCCCTGGGTGATGCTACTCGTAAAAGTGCAACAAAAAACTGGCAAGATCCCACGCACATCCCACGGTTCGAAATAATTGCCATTAAGTAAATAAATAAATAACTTTTGTGACACCTGGCCATAAAGTGGCAATTACCGCACGTTCCGCACGCGGAAAATCCCACTTTCTGACCAGGGGAAGACATAAAACTTTGTATTTACCACGGGCGGTAAAAAGGAAAGCCTCAGATCACATATTTATCGCCTTTGCCCTCGGCTCGGGCGGCAGAACACCTGTGAGTTTTACCGCCCTTGGTAAGTACATTGTGTATGAACTATTTAGTTCCGTCCGTTGGTCTAATTTCATACTTGTTTCCTTTGTAATAGTATTAAGCACTAGTGTAATAATTAGTGCTCAGCATTACCGCCCGGACACCGGTCGCCGGACGCCGGACGCCGGACGACTGGCCCGCTTTGACTCGGCTTCAATTTCTCCGCGTTTGATGTGTTTAATTACTTTGTTTGTTTGTTCGGATGCGATGCCTGTTGTGGTCGACCTAAGTTGAAAATGCTTCCAAAACTGTTAGCGCTCCCAAATTAAATGTAACCCACGTCAAACTCAGCAAATAGTTTATATTTGAAACGAGATAATTAAACTGGACTAATGTTATTTTTCTTAGATCTAATATGTTACTATTTACTGTATTTAATACTGGTTTTATCCATGTTTTCAGCGCAGATTTTATTTATCTTATTCATAGGATAGAATTTATTTAATAATTCATTCAAAGTTATGAATAAAAATCATTGTCAAACTTACCTGCACGTTTTGATCAGACATTCTTCCCTGTAAATGCTTAATTTAATCTTCATCTATAAGTAATAGTTTGTAATATCAGGTATGAGATTGAAAATTCTGTTAGATTTCACGATCTAAATTGCTAAATCGCGCGCTTTTAAGGCTGTGTATCTGTGGGCATATTAGTATTACATTGTTAATTTTAAAGTAATTGTAGGGTTGTTCCTCAAGGACGACCGCTGGGGTCCACAATATATCTTGTGGGCAAGCAACCGCGATTTGACTGACGGCGCAGCCTGAAAGGACATTTATCTGCCTCACTAGCGGGTTACTCTAAACCAAACAACAATGAATTCTCATTTACAAATTGTCTTGGCATTTCTCGGGCCAGGTCCTCTTTTGACTAATTGATGCTTTTAAATACCTATTACGACGCAAACATTTTCGGGGTCAGTAATGTCCTTCCTTGTGTAAGGTACATATACTTCTTTATGACTTTTTATAAGTTTAGGAGTTATTCTTCTTAGTTAGTATAATCATTTAAGTTAAAACGTTTAATCCCATCTAAGCTTAGGGTGTTATGGTGAATTTCATTAATATCTTTTCTTTCACTTTTTTTTTAAATTAATATCTTAACTTTTTCTTCTTTTTGTTTTGGACGAAAGTTGCGTTGCGTATGTGACCATGTGAGTATTGTTTTTATTTTGTTTGATGTCAAATAAATATTTATGTCTTCAATTTGGTAGAATTAGTACCTTGATTATTAACATTCTGAGTAAATAAATAAATAACCCCGGTCCCGTTAAGTATTTTCGTACCGATTATATCCTGTAAGCGGGGCAGTACTCATTTTCAATATAAATATTTGAAGGTTCCTTTCACTCAAATGCCAGAGCCATTATGAAAACAGTGAAAAGAAAAGTAAACGATGTCTTGCCAATCCTTTTGTACGCCGCCGTCCTCGGCCATTCTATCCTTTAGCTGTTTCGTTGAATGTAAGCCACTTATGAAAATGAATGTAAAACTCGGATAAACCAAAGCCTATTTTCCGCGTGAAGTAAAGCGGGCGGTTACAAATTGCTTTGGGCAAAGCGTAAATTTTAATTTTATCTCTAATACCCAAATGAGCACCGTGACTCGACATAATAAATGTATTCTTCCCACGTTAGCCCGGTCGATACAGGTATAGGCCTGCAATCGCAAACACTTTGCCGCTAATGCGATAGTTGCAATGTACAGATTCAGCCCTATATATAGTTATTTAGTAAATTATTGTACCAACATACGTCACGAATAAAGTGTTATTATTAAAATAAGTGTATTTTTGTAATTCGGAAATGTATGAAGTCATTGTTTACGCATTTAACAAAACGAAAATTTAATTTGACATGGTAATGCCCAGATGTGAGTAGTTTAGGAGATTATACTTTACAACAACGACGTCCAAAGTAAACGATTATCAACGTGACATATAATATCGCAACTCAATTTACGACAAATAATTTGTTCTATTAAGGATTTAAATGAACCGATGCCGATATCGGCATCTGACAGTAAATTAAAGTAACTAAACATTTAACAATATTTTTATGTTTTGTGTTGCTAGCCTAAGCGTCAGCATCCCCGCATAGCTGAACGTTTGATAAATATCGTTACTATGTATTTAACAGATATTTACTTTAGTCATCATATAACAGCTTCCTGTAATATTTTAAACGGTGAATTAAGTCTCAGATGGACTAGAATATTTTTTCCTGGAATAACGGGTAAAAGGGTGCGTCGCGTTTCTTATACATAAATGAGATGTAGAGCTCCATTGAGCGGACAGGGAAACCTAGATTTGTAAGAAAGATCGCAATAGTAAGAATACATTTCCTTAAACAGACTGAGATGGAGTTAGATATGGTTTTAATAATTTTTTTTTACTGAATACTAGACTTAGGTACCTATATAATTACTGAACAGTCGTGCTGTTTTATATGCAAAAAAATTAATTGTTCGAGTAGTGTAGTGGATATTCAGTTGGAATTGGAATTAAGTTTGTCCAAAGTAATATTATGTGATTCGCACTCACTGAAAAGGTTAGAAATGATAAGGAATTGGTGATACTACCTCGGCATGCTCGCTTCGCTCGCTCGGCTCGCGCGCTATATAGGGTTGCAGTTCTACTTCTCCTCACTGCGCTCGTTGTCGTACCAAAGTTTTGTATAGAAAAACTAACAAATTTCAAGTTTTTTAATCAAAGTGAATATTGAAAAATTCAACACCACAGGTGGGATTTGAACCCACGACCTCTGGAATTGAGATTTTCGCTAGCGGACGCATCCGCTTAACAAACATATTAAATTTCAAGTTTTTAATACATACATACATATAGACGCACATTCATAAATTTAATGTTCAATCACAATCATTCTTCTCTGTATATGAAAGTATTGATGTATATTTTCAAATTATTACTACTTAGTCCTTACTAGTTTTGCTAAGCATATCACAGTTATTTACTTATTTGTTTTAAAAATCATTTAATTGACGTAAATAAATTGCCGATTGATAAGTTTTTTTATGTGCAGTAAAATATATCCCATGTTTGAATTATTCTCGTTGGCTAAATTGTTTTACTCTAAACATTCTGTAAATGTTGGCATCTATTAGTAAGACAACCTTTACCACCGACCGGTAAGTATTTTAAAGAGCCGGCGCGCGTCGTTCGGTTTGCGAGTCACGGCGCGACAGTTTATTTCAACTTCTCAACTTCCCCAAGCGTTCCAATGGAGCATAATTTTCATAAGTAACGCGCCACTGCGCCCTGACACAAAAATTAGATTCATCAGCCTTCCAGGCACATTCCAACGAAACATTCGCCTAGCTTACAATTCGATTCGACTTTGTAACGAGTGCGTGAACAATGTCAAACTTTGTCATGTAATGTTATGTAATACTAGGGCCGTGAAACGTTGGCACGATAAACGTAAACTCAAAAATTATACTAACTCATCCCATTATCCACCACACGAGAATAGGGAATATCCATTAAACACTCAGCAGTCTTTATGCCAGCATAATTCTGCAATTCCCTTACGGGCCATATTTTATGCGAGCAATTTTTTCTTGAATATCTAAAACACGTGAAATTGCTAAACGCGTCTTCATCAACGTTTAATAAAAGTAACGTATGTGGGTCGTTTGTAATTTTTATTGCGAGCATAACTTCGTGAATGCTTAGTTATATGTATGTACTTCGTTTTCAACTGTATGATAATCTGACATTGTAAATTTTCACAAATGTATTTGCGTACTTTTTCATGCGTTACAAAATGGAGGTTCATATTTTTCACAACAAACTACCTGCAAGTAAAGGAAATATTTTCGTTCCGAGACTGCGGCGTATTTACATTTTCGTGTGTCGAATCGCAGCGCGCGAGACATTGAATACAAGGTGGCGTTTAGGACACAAACATAATTTACTTTTCTCACACGAGACCAGAAAGTTTCGTTCAAACAAATAATATAGGTTTCCATCGGTGCGGGGAGCACCTGAGCGGCACTACGATCGGTGTGTCCCCTGGGAAATAAAAACTTTGTCGCACGTCGCTTGTCCTAAACCTTCTTACACTCTGCGCTCGCGACACGCTCACCGATTTGCTGCCGACCTACAGTTTATAGCTTTGATTCTCAACGACAGTACGTTTACGATATTGTTTGGTATTACTGCTCCGTAAAGCGCGAGTGTAAAACGTCTGCGAAACCGGATTCCCGAATTGAATAACAAGCGGAATCCATATCAGCGCTATTTGGGATGCCAGGACCTACCAGCTAGCGACAAAAAAATATATTTTATTCATGAATAGATCACATTTTTCCCATCAACAGCTTTCCCCATCAGTTGCGAATGGCAGGAAAGTGAACTTCGCTGGATTAACATTCTCCGCCTCTGTCACGTCAGATTTTCATGAAATTACTTTAACTTCGCGAAAATTACTAGTTCTAAAGTTCTCGACGTCCCAACTTCGATAACTGCCTGGATTTCAACAAGAATTTTTAAATTGATTCAAAGTAAAAATGAAATCAACGAACTTAAGACGGGATTAAATTAAACATGCTGCCGTAATTTCTGTCATGAAACTTGGAATGCATGAATTGTTTTAGTTGGTTCGCTGTTCGAAGTCAGGTACTTCGTTGCTTAAACTCAGAGACTCATCCGAACACAATAGTGTAGGTATTGAAAATGAAAACTAATTGGCTCTTACTGGAGCAGCAAATGAATGCTGTTGTTAGAGGCTATTATTATTGCGGAATAATACGTATTACGTGCATAAATGATATAGTTTCTACCAGATATTTTATAAAAAACCGGACAAGTGCGAGTCGGACTCGCCCACCGAGGGTTTCAAACAAATTTGTACATACAAACCTGCCCACCGTTGCTTGCCTTGATGATTGATGATTACGTATTTTAAATAAAGACAGTATTTTTTGATGATTAAATTACAAATGCATAGTTTCCAGATTTTAACATTGAAAATGTTTTTTCGATCGCGTTGGTAGAGCACCCCATTTCAAGGAAAAGTGCGACATCGTCCTGGTGTCGTGAATTTTAAAGTTACGTGGATGATTGGGATGTCCAAAGATGCGCCTTGGCAAGGGCTACAATATAGCGTAATTTTTTTTTGGAAAAGTCTAAAACTTTTTCAAAAAATCAAAAAATGACGAAAAATGACGTGTTTTTTTGGTGTCTTCTCGAAAACGAAAAACGATATCGAAAAAATGAAAAAACCCTCGGGGTATTGAGTTGGGCTACAATTTTCAAAAACCGAGTTGTTACAAACGGTGTTAGGGAGGTGATAAAATTACATTGTGTATATACGAATATCAAACATGAGCCCGCAAGGGCATCGTAAATGTTGCCTTAGAGTTACGTGATTAAGAACTACCTAACTTGAGTTAACAATTACTAAATTATTTTACAGGGTAGCTACGTACTCTATAAACGGCTAAACAATACATTAAAGAAACCACGGCAGGTTATCATTTTTACCTGGTTGAAATTCCTCTTACTCGAACCAAGCGCATTTCATCAAAATACAAATACAAAAAATACAAAATTTATTTGGACTTTTATCATCTTTTATAAACGCACTGCTAATGTTTGGAATTCCTTACCGTCATCTGTATTTCGGAACCAACCTTTTTAAAGCAAGAGTGAATAATCCAATTTTAATATAAAAAAAACAAATCAAAACTACGAAATCGAATCTGAAGTACCGTTCAGATCAATTGCTCTATGAACTTTTACGTACTCTTTCACAAAACAAAATCCATAGAATGTTTGAATAAACATTTGCCTCCTTTGCCCTTCGCAGTCGTAAAAGGGGTTTGAGGAACTCCGCCCTAAACTTATTTAAACTTTTACCCTAGGAAATCCTTTTCGCAAGCAGTTTAAATGTAGAATAGAATATGTATTAGAGAATAGGAAACGGTAACGGCGAATGAGTTCGCGGGTCGACGACTCGCGCGGGATAAATGTCTATAAATGGACGGCGTGTTAATAAATAATTTAAATTGCAGTGAGAGTGTACTAACTCACCGGCTATTCTCGGATATTCGGCACAATTTCGTACGTATTCGCGAATGGGTAGTGTACACATTTACCAGCTAACTAGGAGGCGTGCAATATTACTCATTAAATATGAATTAAAATAAAATAACAAGTTTTAATTGGCATTAAATGTATAACTACTTTGATGTTGCACAATGTTATACCTACTTTAAAGGTATAAGTTAGGTATAACATTGTGCAATGTTAAAGTAGTTACATTATTCGGGGAAAAACATTAAAGCTTAAGCCACACAGAGAGCGGGCGGGCGGTAGCGGCGCGGGCGCGGGCGGCAGCGGCGCGGGCGGCAGCGGCGCGGGCGCGGGCGGCAGCGGCGCGGGAGCTGCTTTTGGCGGTGGCGGCAGCCAAAAGCAGCTCCCGCGCCGCTGCCGCCCGCCCGCTCTCTGTGTGACTTAAGCTTTAGAGTCGGATTTAAAATTTTTGAAAAACATGTGCCTACCTAAATATCTGTAGCCAAGTAGGAGTTTCAGAACTCGTCTTGTTCCTGTATAACTTTAGTTCTACAACTCAGAAAATCTAAGTGGGGCCTACTCTACCAACTTTCCCGAAGTTCTTCAACTATTCCACTTTTCACATCCCATTATTGTTTAAGTTGTGCCACCCCGCCCCACTAACACGATGACTGAAAAACATAAACAGTTTTAACAGCTTCTATCGCATAGATCAGCTTTCCAGTTTCAAAGGCGCCCGAAGTTAAAGTTCGCCCCGAGGTATTTCTTAGATCATCAAGACAATTTTCCAATTTTAACTTTGGTTGGTTACGGTAGCGATTTTCGAATTAAACTTGCTTTGACGGACTCATCAAGTTTTGTTGATTTTGGAACACTTCGGCGGTAACACTTCTTCAATCTTAATTTAATATCTAAGGCTTTATATTGAAAAACTCGAGCTGTTTTTTACCAAAAACAACATATGGGTCAGGCCGTAGATTTTGCCACTTTTTGTATAACCTAACTCTCCGCCTCTTTTTTTCCTAACTATATTAATGACTATATATTAATCAACTACTGCATTTTATTCCCCAAGAAATGGTGAACCACGGTCACTAAAGATATTTCAAAAAATTTATAAGCTTAGAAAGTTATGACGATATATTTGTCAAAAAACGGCGAAAATTTCATAAAAATCGCGTATCCGCCTTGGTAGTAGTGCACTTTGAGCGAGCATAAAATTGAAACAAAACATATTTCTGGTAATCTGTTTGATTTGACGGTATGATATAATTGTTACCTATCCCCCTTTTAAATATCGTTTCGTGTTTGCTAAGAAAGTATATTGTTTTTCGTACATTATAATAAAATGACCAACAGCCATTGTCTGTGCGTGATTTTTATTGCGAGATCATTATCTCCCCAATTTGAGGCGTTAAACAATGCGAAGTTTGTATTCTGAGTAGTGGTAACACCGAACTAATCTAATCTATGGTCAATATAGCGGCAGAAGCCGTTATTTTTGTTAGTCCGATGTCGCAATGGTTCGGAGTGAAATGGGTCACTTTTTTTGCGGAGCACATTTTTTGAGATTTCAAGGTAAGTGTTGAATTAATATCTGTTATTGTTCTTGCGGCATATTAAGTAAGGTGAGCGTGATCTTTCAAGGTTAAATTCTCTTCAAAACATAGTCAATTTACTGAGTAATTGTCGATTTTAGTTGCGCTATGTCGCGCAACGGTCACGCAAATATCGCGCAACGATCACGCAATGTCGCGCAACGATCACGCAAAATGGATGCGTTATCGTTTTGCGTCAATTTGCGCGACCATCTCGGAGAATATTTTGCGCGACCGACTCGTAGTAAAGTGGCAAAATCTACGGCCTGACCCATATGTATTTCAATGCCTTTAAAAAACAAATACCTAAATGTTCGCCATTATTATTTAATCGAGTTCGCGAACTATTTGGGTTGGGGTAAAAAAGTTGTCGATCACTGGTGTGTCATTGTTTAGAGATCTCGGATCGGAACGTCCGCGTCGCGAGAGTCAATATGCGGAACATTTCCTATTACACGCCCACTTCTTCCCGTGAACGGGGGAGCGTATAGAGAGGATGCAACCGGCTTGTATATTTGTTAGTGTTGGTGGATAATTGAAAGTCTTATTGTTGCGGTTGCAACCTTTTTACCCTTTTTATATCCTTTTTACACCTGACTTCTGTCATCTTTTTTATTGATTTTATTTTGTATTTTGTTTTAACCAGTTGTCAAAAATATACTTTTCCTGCTGAACGTGCCGCTTGGTTTTCCTCTCTACTCCCTCTCAGTTTCCTTGCTATCGATTTAGTCGTTTTCATTTGGTCCTTCATCCGTGTTAAATGAACACTAGAAGCAAAACCAAGCAGCTGGCAACGCCGGCAAAAAGCGGAAAAGTGACGCGCTCGGAATCAGGAGCACCCGTCGCGGGTGGGCTAGGTCGGTCCGCAAGTCAGGGCCTCGTTAAGACCGACGCCACAGTAAGGCCCGCGGCTCCCAATTCCGCTCGTGCGTGTCCAGTGTCCACCACCGGCGGCGGCGGCACCGCTGCTGCGGCCGGACTTTTTGATACTTCTCCAAGTTGCAGGTCATCACACGTATCAGGGTCTTCGCGGTCATCAGCCACAATAAAGGCACGCAGACTTTCTGCGGAGGCTGAGTTGGCACGTAAAAGCATAGAACGAGAACAAGAGCTTGCACGTCAAGAACAAGAACTTGCACGTCAAGAACAAGAACTTGCACGTTACGAACAAGAGCTTGCACGTCAAGAACTTGCCCGACAACGGGACATGGCCGAACAGGTAAAGCAAGTAGAAAAATTAGAAATGCAGGCAGCTCTGGCCGCTCAAGAGGCCGAGGAACGCTCTGCTCATTCGGTCAGTGATGCGTACGCTCGAACCTCGTCCTGGGTTCGGGATATAAACGAGGACACTCGTCCGGTAGACAAAACGTCTGTCGATTTGCATTTCACTACCGGAAATGACAAAATTATTCTGCAAGCGATCGCTGATACCGCAGCGGCAGCAAAAGCTTTAGCTTCAGGTAGTAGAGCCAAAATAGAACTCCCTACATTCTTCGGGAATGGTTCGCAATGGCTACAATTTAAACGTCTGTTCAGTAGTACTGAATGTTCTTATTCCCCCGCAGAGAACATTGCGCGTTTACAGAACGCGCTCCGCGGGCCCGCGCGCGAGGCGGTCGCATCGCTGCTCCATACCGCAGCAGCCCCCGAAGAGATCATGCACGCCCTCGAGCGAACATTTGCGTGCCCAGAGATGATCGTCTTCGGCGAGGTACAGATTTTGAAAGCGCTACCGCGGCTCGGCGCGGATCTTAAAGAGATCGGTATTTTTGCCAACAAGGTACGGAACAGTTTATCTACTATGAAATTACTCGGCCAGCGAGAATATTTACAATCGCCTGATTTATATCATAGCATTTTAGGTAAATTTAACCCTCTAATAAAAATGAGGTGGTCTGATTATGCGGCTGAAATGTCAAACCCTCTTACGTCAAAATTAGAACTTTTGTCCGATTTTCTTACACGTGAACACGAACGTTATATCAGATTTGCGTTGTCGCCTGACACTAGTTTTATTGCTACACAACAACAAGGCAATTTTCCCCTGAATAAACCATTTAAACGTGAAAATATTCACACTGTGACACACGACAAAAATAAAACCAAAATAACCGAAAAAACGGAATGCGTTTATTGTAAAAAGTGCCATGACATACAGAACTGCTCTGAATTTACAACATTGTCAGTAGAAAATAGGTGGTGCTGGTTGCGCGAGCAAAAAATCTGCTACAAATGTCTTAAGCGTAAATCACATCAGTGGAAATTGTGTAAAGTTAACCCTTGTGGTGTCGACGGCTGTACTTTTAGACACCATCCCCTTTTACACGGCAGGCAGGATACGTTTACATCACCGCAAACACCCAATACACAAGCGTTTCATAATACGGTGTGTTCAACTGCACCCAATTATACAGAGTGTACCCCGCAACTGAACAATACAGAGTGTAAAGCACCTTTGGTCAAAACTGTGTTCGATAATAATAGGTGTACAATTGCGTCTGAAGATGATGTCCAGCTAGCGTCGTGCTCCACGCCAGCTAACCAAAAACTGTCAAAAGAAAATGTGATGGTTTCTAACACAGGTATTTTAAGTGATAATGTTGCAACAACAACTAAAACACATTCACACAACACGTTATTGAAAGTGGTGCCAGTTATTGTGTCCGGTCCATCTGGCAGTTATGAGACCTTCGCGCTCTTAGACGACGGCAGTACAGCGTCAATTATTGACTCTGACGTCGCCGCTCGTATAGGGGTGTCAGGACCTGAAGAGCTTATAACTGTCAACGCTGTAGGTGGCTTACATAAAACTACAAAGATTTCTTATGTTGATTTTTATATACAGGGTAAACATGAACATGACAGGTTTTTAGTAAATTGTGCTAGGGCGATGCCCTCACTCAGATTGAGCTCGCAAACGTTGGCTAAAGAGACCGTGCAATCTTACAATTATTTAAGTGACATAACCAATTATCTGACGTACACTGACGCTACACCAACCGTACTTATTGGTGCTGAGCACTGGCATCTGTCCATATCTCGTGATATCCGTGCAGGTAGGCGTAATGAGCCAGTAGCTTGTCACACTTGGCTAGGTTGGACATTGTATGGATGCGCTTCTGGTAAAACCAAACCAGTTGAGTTTATCAATCACTGCCAACTTGACAACATTCAACAATCTGAACATGAGCGTTTAGAACTTCTCATAAAGGAACATTACAAATTGGACTCGCTAGGCATTTGTAAACGTGAAAACTTACACAGCAAACTGGATGCTCGAGCTGTTGAGATTTTAAACAACACTACCACACGTTTGCCAACTGGTAGGTATCAGGTAGGACTGCCTTGGCGTGATAACATTCAGTGCGTTCCTGACAGCTATCCTCAAGCTTTTTCACGCTTTCTGAGTCTAGAGAGACGTATGTTGCGTGAGCCCGATTTTGCTGAAGCGTACAAAAGGTTTATTGACAACATGATCACTAAAGGTTATGCTGAGGAGTGTGATCCTGTCACGTATTATGGTCATTCTGCCAGTAATAGGAACTATACTAAATCTGTCGACAGTGAACACAATGATTCAACGAAAACGTACACTACGTTAGGTAATATTCAAAATGGTACAGTCAGTGCGAATAAAGTGCAATCAAAATGTAACATTGACCCAGGTAATGTTCACATTGGTACAGTCAGTGCGAATAAAGTGCAACCAAAATGTGATCACCAAATGTCAACTACACACATTGATAAATTAAACATAAAAACAACTTCTACTACAACTGAATGTGTTGCCAACTCAAAAATAATATGGTATTTACCACATTTTGGTGTTTTTCATCCACAAAAACGTAAAATTCGTGTGGTTCAAGATGCTGCAGCTTCTAATCAGGGCGTTTCTTTAAATTCGCTGCTTCTTCCAGGGCCCGATCTTTTAGAAAACTTATTAGGCATTCTTTGGCGTTTTAGAGAGGGTGCTGTTGCAGTGACAGCTGATATTAAGGAGATGTTTCCCCAAATACGAATTCGTGAACAGGATAGGGACGCCTTACGTTTTTTATGGCGTGACATAGGGTCCAAAAATACCACGCCTCTGAAAGAGTACCGAATGACATCTGTAATTTTTGGGGCATCATCCAGCCCATTTACTGCGCTGTACATAAAAAATAAGAACGCTACGTCACACCAGGATTTATATCCGAAAGCTGCCAATGCAAGCATCCACAGCTCCTATATGGACGATTTTTTGGACAGTCTGGATGATGTATCCGAGGCTGCACAGTTAGCATCCGATGTTGTGACTATCCACCGCAACGCTTGCTTTGAAATGTGCGGTTGGATCTCTAACAATCAGGAGGCGTTGCGCCTTGTACCAACCGAATTGCGTGCCACACAGCCCGCTGAAGTATCACTTGGTAGTGAATCAAGTAACATCAGAGCCTTAGGTGTGTCTTGGGATCCTATTTCGGATACCATTGGTTTTAGGACAGGTTTAGAAGGGCTCAAGTTACAAGGTATTTTCACTAAGCGTAAAGTTTTGTCCCACCTTATGAAAGTGTACGACCCCTTAGGTTTGCTTGGTCCCATAGTGGTCAAAGGCCGTATACTGCTCCAGGAGGCATGGAGATCAAACATTGACTGGGACACAGCTTTCCCACCTTCACAGGTTTCAAGGTGGAACGAATGGTTTAAGGAACTGTCAGACGTATCTAACATAAGAATCCCACGTTGGTACGCTAAAGCGAACGGCGAGCCTCTGCACAGAGAGCTTCATATTTTTTCGGATGCGAGCGAGCTTGCCTATGCGTGTGTAGCTTATTGGCGTTTCCTGAATGCAGATGGTACAGTCAAACTCGCTCTTATATCTAGTAAAGCAAGAGTGTCACCATTGAAGCCCACTTCAATTCCACGCTTAGAATTGCAGGGTGCTTTGATAGCTTCACGTCTTGCTGCTACAATAAAGGAATCTCACCAGAAAAAACCAATTCGAACATTCTTTTGGACAGATTCTAGAACTGTCCTCAGTTGGCTGAGAAGCGACGCACGCACGTTCAAGCCCTTTGTGGCCCATAGAGTCGGGGAAATAACCGAGGATTCCTGCGTTCAAGATTGGAGATGGGTCCCAAGTGACTTGAACGTTGCGGACGACGCCACTCGAATCAAACCACTCTACCTCAACCCTAACCACCGATGGTTCACCGGCCCATCATTTCTTTTGGATCCTCCGGAAGATTGGCCCGTGGAACCGGCTGGCCAGCCTCCAGTTCATCAAGAGCATAAGCAGGCTCCGGGACTTGTGGTTGGGCATCTGGTTGTCACCGCGGATTTCAGTCATTTCAGTGACTGGTTGCGTTTACTCCGTGCCACTGCTCGTGTTTTGCAGGCTGTTTCTAAATTTCGTTCGGGTTTGGACCGCGTTAGGCGCACTCCCAATACTGATCTTAGAGTTCGTCAACATACAAACGCGTCTACGTCCACCACTCTATTACCACTGACAGCGGAATTGATGGAAGCCGCAGAAAGGCACGTCCTACAGAAAGTCCAGTCCGAAACATTTGGAGAAGAAATTCAGCGGATCGAACGAGGAGAGTTGTTGCCGAAGAGTAGTCGCTTAGCAAAGCTTTCACCCAAGATGGGAACTGACAATTTGCTACGTTTGGTTGGCAGGATTGAGGCTGTAGAAGATGTCGGTACCGAAGTCAAATCGCCCATACTGTTAGACGGTCATCACCCAGTCGTGCGCCTCTTGGTTCTGTTTTACCATCGCAAGGCTGGACATGCGAATAATGAGATGGTCGTCAATGAGTTGAGACAAAAATACTGGCTTCTTCCCTTGCGCAGCACCGTACGAAGCGTCACCAGCAAATGTTTGTTCTGTCGGATAAGAAAGTCGAAACCGATGAATCCAATGACTGGAAACCTTCCTCCACAGCGGCTTGCTCACCATCGCCGCCCATTTACCTTCACCGGTTTAGATTATTTTGGCGCCATAAACACCACGATCGGTCGCAAACAGGAGAAAAGATACGTAGCCCTTTATACCTGCTTGACATCCAGAGCTGTTCACCTGGAACTAGTGCATTCCCTCTCTGCTGATTCAGCTATTATGAGCTTGCGTCGATTTATCGCAAGAAGAGGCACACCAGACACAATATTTTCCGACAACGGTACTTGTTTTGTTGGCGCTGACCGAATCTTGCGAGAGTTTTACCAAACAGAGGTCAATGATTTTGCCGCCAGTAGAGGGATTAAGTGGAGCTTTATCCCCCCCGCCGCGCCTTTCTTCGGTGGATGTTGGGAACGTCTAGTTCGCACCGTCAAAGTTGCACTGAATGCTACTCTACGCGAAAGGGCGCCTAACCCAGAAGTGCTTGTGACCCTCCTACTAGAAGCCGAGGCTATTGTCAACTCCCGCCCTCTAAGTCACGTTTCAGTAAGTCATGATGACCAAGAGACTTTGACGCCTTTCCATTTTCTGATCGGCTCTTCCTCAAACCAGGTCCTACCCGCAACCTTCAATGATCGAGATCTCCTTCGAAGAGTGGACTGGAGGAAGGCCTTGCGACTAGCTGACCATTTTTGGAACCGTTGGGTAAAAGAGATCCTACCGACCATGCAGCCACGACAAACAGGCGAAAATAGAGAACGCGACTTAAACATCGGCGATCTAGTGCTCATCGTGGATGAGAATCTACCAAGGGGAACATGGCCGCGAGGCCGGGTTACTGCAACCTTCCCTGGCCGCGACGGTGTAGTCAGGGTGGTGGACGTAGCCACACAAGGTGGCCTTCTTCGTCGGCCCTCTAAGAAGCTAGTCAGGTTAGACGCGTAGGGCTTCAACCTTGTAGCTAGCCTGGTTAGTTTGTGTGCTTTGTCACACAAGGGGCCGGGATGTTGCGGTTGCAACCTTTTTACCCTTTTTATATCCTTTTTACACCTGACTTCTGTCATCTTTTTTATTGATTTTATTTTGTATTTTGTTTTAACCAGTTGTCAAAAATATACTTTTCCTGCTGAACGTGCCGCTTGGTTTTCCTCTCTACTCCCTCTCAGTTTCCTTGCTATCGATTTAGTCGTTTTCACTTATTAAACTTGAAAAAACTGTTTATTTTAATAAAAAAACTTAAAAGATGCGTAAACGGTGAGAGTTGGGTGAGAAGATAGGCAGAGTGAGTGATGAACGATATGATGTGATGAGCGAATTAATGACTTATTCTAGCAATTCTGTTCAGATATCGTTCAGAAATCAATTGTTACAATATTTTGGTTAAGCTTTCGTTCAGAAACAGTTAGTTTTTTTAAACTGTACAAAGTTAATAGGTAAGATTGTTGCTTGTACAAAGTTACTAGGTGAGGTTGTTATTCCTTGTTACATTTATTTGGTTAGTTTGCAATACTGTACCATAATGTGTAGAAGTAATTTTGAAGTAATTTTTAGTCAACACACAAAAGGGCAGTATTCCCACTCGTTAGCACACTGCATAATAATATTGAATATTATATATTCGCATGGCAACTATCTTGTTAATGACATAACGAATATTACTAAAAAACCGTCGCTGCACAGATATTCAGTAAACATGATATTAAGTATTAATGGGAGTAATTATTTGATATTAGCGAGATAATCGCTAAGGTGCAGCGGGGCAATCTAGACTGCGGGAAATTAAAACTAATCGAAAATATCTCCCGTGTTTAATATCATTTTACTAGAGTGCTATCTATACCCGGATAGCGAAAAAGCCCTTCTACAGCTTCACCAAGACGGCACTCTAGGAAATGATGTAAAACACCGAAAATATTTCGATTAGTTTTAATTTCCCGCAGTCTAGATTGCCCCGCTGCACCTTATATGATTTTTCTCCACTCATACTAAACGTTACACGCTACATAAAACAAGAACATAAAAGTAAAGGTTAAAAAGGTGAAAATGTTCTGTCAAGACCCCGTAAAGCAGCTACTTAAAGTCAAGATTAAGTAAATCCGCCGTAATCCACTCTAAGCAATTCTGACCATATTTTTATTCCAACACAATTTGTAATGGAAGCGACACCCAGAGACAAGAGCTAGAGAGTGCGGGGTCGGGGGGGCGACGAAATTACTTGCAAATTCCATTTACGGAGTCAGCGGCTAGAGGAAGAAACTGGCTGACTGCCGATACTTACCGGTCGCTGCCTAGACCGGCTAGCACGCCATTTGAATTTGGGCTTGACGTACAATAAAGCAAACGTAACGGAGTTTTTAGCTCATAGGCGACTTCCTGACTTGGCGGGGCGGGAATGGCGGGATCGATATGTGACATTTTCTTCTTTGACGTAAACTTACTGATGTCGCAAAAATTCCCTCTTGACAGATTACTGTCAGTATTACATTTGCGCAGTAGTAATATTATGCGCAGAAGCGGACCAGTACTGCCTTCGCATCGTGCCGCTTCCGCGTATCCCGCGCCAGTCAGGAAGCACTCATTTAAATGTAGGGGCGCAGTAAAAAGTGATACCGAGTTGACTGACAGTTGACACTGACATATGACAGCTTTCTCATATCGTACCGCCTCCGCACAGACAAATCAGGAAGTCGCCTTATTGTCATTGTGACAAGGGTTAAAAGGTACTTTTTTACATCTTGATAGTAAAACACAGGTTTTAATTTTTGGGCGATGGCGTAGGAGTTTCAAAGTTAAATTGGCATACAGATGCGATAAGTGGCTCTACTATTATTAAGAAGCAGAATTTGTCAATATTGTCATTGTATGAGATCGCGGAATAGTATAGTCACAGAATAAGTAATAGTACAAGTATAGTATAACGTCAATCATACGAGTACGTAACGGTGAAAGTAGTTACTAATTAGCATAATATCTTGTTTCAATTGAACATCAAATTGCTCTGTTGCCTTTGGAACTCTCGTTTTGACCATTTTTTATACAATGACGGTTGCAAACAAGCGTACGATCCTCCTGATTGTAAGCAGATACCGCAGCCTATAGACGCCCCTAACTCCAAAGAGTCACATGCGCGTTGCCGACTCTTTATCTTTGAGGATTCACTATGTTGACAGCAGAAGGAACAAATTTAGGTCCCTCGCTCTCTACACAGTCCATCCTCGGGAGCTCTGGCAACCTTGCTCACCTCCAGGGACACAAAACCCACCTTAAAATTCGGTTGAAGCCGCTCAACCAATTTCACTGAAGTACAAAATCTTGTAATATTCCAGTGTTTAAACCACCCGCGTAGTCGTGCCGGAGGTTTCCCCTGGATTTTCCAAAGGCCACTCTCCAATCATGCATTCCTATCGCTTTATTGGGCTCGGCCTATAAAGCCAAATTCAGGTTTCTAAAAAAAACCCACCCCTAACATCCTAGAAACAAAACTAAAACAGACTAAATGCAAAACATAGAGAGATACAGACAACCTCTTAATTAATTAATCTTTAATTTTAATTCCGAAGAGAAACATTCAAGAACCGGCCCTCTTAGTTGGTGGTGACTGTTCGAAGAGAAAGCAACTACCTACTTGGATGTCATTGAAGAAATATTATTTTTCAACAATAACGAATTCCATATGAAAACAAGGAAAAAAGTACCACCCATAAAACCGTAACTGCAAACTTTGTTCAGAAACATGATCAAAACTTTTTGTTTTCCAAAACGAACAGCATGATTACCGATGGCTAAGGAAGAACCGATTGGTATGTAAGTTACGAGGCGTTACGGCGAACTTAGCTCATTACCAGTGCTACGCCGCAGGAATGACAATGGCGAGAATTTTTACTTCATCCTCGTCCACGCTTATTAGGTGTACTCGGACGTCGAGTGCCGCGACTCGAGACCGCTTCACCACAGTCATATTGAATTTCTCGCCTCCGTAGTTAACTCTAGATGCTTTGTTCTTGTCGAGAAATTCATAAGCTAAGAAGTTTGGATTATAAAATGATAGTTGTCTTGCGATTGACGCGTCAAAATTATGCATTATCTCGTCTATTACAAAATATTCCTATGCGCGATAAAATTAATACGTTTTCATTCATACAATCCATTTTTACTATCTGTTCACAATGTTCAATATAACTTGAGGTGGGTTACTAAGTGCAGTGCAAACCTTTGGCCTATGAATAGTATATGCGACCGCCAAGTGTTTATTGTGATAGTTCGCCTCGCTTCACATCTCAACCGCAGTCTCATGCGAAATAAAACACCTAGATTTTTCCTCTGCAGTCTCTGGAGGTATATCTGAAACACCAAAAAGCAAAATATCCCAAGTGCCGTTACACGTTCTTCCATTCTGAATTATATTTCAACAGCGTCAAGTTCGACAAGTAGGGTCATAGGATTGCTCGATGTCTGCGGTTTCCATTCGTAGTTGTGAATATTAGATGTGCTCGCAGATTACAGTCAAGGGATTCGGTGTCGTTTACGGTGGGTGTAGGGTTGCTTATCGTTTACGGGGTGGGCCTTTTGCGTTTGAGTAACTACGTAGTAGTCGCAGGAGTCAGCCGACATCGGGGGTAGACGGCAGTAAATAACAAGCGAGATCGGATTATTTCGATAAGATCGTAAAATGAAACAAGGAGCGCCTCGGTGGGACGTTTCCCTCTGAATACGTTACACGTTAGCCGACACATTGCCCACGTACGGATGTAAAATGTGGAAGTTTGACTTGGCTCATTTTCTTAACTTATTGTCGCGGGCTCGTCGGTGAAATAAAATGTATACGTAATGGTTAGGGATCTGAACAATCTCTCTTAAAGATGGGAGTCATTTTATTAGTGTCATGTATTTATGTGTAATTTACAAATTTTAAAATGATGTGAATTCAATTTATGATAAAAGTATTGATAATACCAGGGGGCCGATTTTTGATTGTCGAACGCTCGACTTTTTTTACTCGACATCTGTCAAAACATTATAGTTTTTTGTTTTTCTGTGTATAGTAGATTTTAAGCAGACAAATCTTAGTAGATTTAGCTTGAAAATTGTCAGTTTGGAATATATAAGTAATGTTTGAAATATTTTCTCGATCAAAAAAACATAAAATCTGAAGAAAATCTACGATATAGATTGGATCGCTACAGTCCTGTACTAGACAGTAACGAATGAACACAAAGAAAATAACCTAAATAGGATGAGCAATTTTATGTCTTGTCCAGGGGAGACAATTATTTTGTCTGATAAGGTCAACTTCAGGATACAACTGTACTGGGATACCGCTAGGAGGATGATGATGAAGGTCCAAAAGAGGTACACCACCTTGTTTGCAGACTATGCAATAAGAATTCTTTGGAAGCTGATAGTGGCCTTGAAGTTCAAGCTTAAAGTTTAAAGCCGTTTTGGACAAATCAGGAACAAGGCATACTAAAGGTTAAAAATAGGCCTACCCAGCAGCGCAATCAGTACACAATCGTTCCGAAATAAAAAGTATTGCAACTAATATATGACGGCAGCTTCAGGCACGTCCCACAAAAAAAGTTAAATTTAGCAGACAGTTGAGTCTAAGAAGTATTTGAAAGCACCCACTGAACTAGATATGAGTACTTGACAATGAATGATTCAAATGAAGTACTTCATCTCGTGTCACTCTTTCATTCACTAGTTAGTTCAGTTCGGATTCATATACTTCTATACTTCAGTCCGACCAGTTCATGATTCATAACGTTTACCTACTCAAACTCATTGGCCGAGAGTGACATACACGCCATGACTGAATGAATGACTGATATTATTACCCAATCTATATCGTAGATAGATCTGTAAGCCGGCCGGCCTAGCACGTGTTGCGCTTGAGAGTATGTCGGCGTATCTCACGCTATCCGTCACTTTCTAACAGCGCCAATCAGAAAAATACGCGTAGCTCGATACAATTCGAGATACTCTCGAGCGCAATATGTGCTACGGGCGCTGTAGAGCTACTGAACTAGTGAACGAAATGAGTGATATACTTCACAGTGAAGGAATCGAGTATATCCGTCTTTTGTTTTTAGTGACGCATATTGAGTATGTCTACACTGAACTTATAGGTTTAAATTTACAGGCAGGCCAGCGACGCATATGGAGGCACGCGCCGTCCGGCTGCAATCTTATTTTTCCTGACCGGCTCGCTGGTGCCGGGCTTATTGCCTACGTGCTGCCGAGACCGGGACCAGTGTGGCCGCCTATCGCCTTTCATTTTATTTATAAAATCATTTTTTTAGATGATGGTAGATTCTGAATCCTGAGGTTCTCTTCTATAGGAAACAATCAAAGACTTTCAATTTCACTACCCCGTTGAGAAAAAATGGCCTTTGATCAGTGCAAGGCGCCGATCGTAAAAATTTTTTTTTTTGTTTATTAATAATCGTTGCTGTCTTATCTATGGTGCATAGACAGAAAGAGATCCATCGCAGAACTGTGATGATACATTACTTAAATATGTTGTTATTTCGCTATCTTCAAAATAATGTTCGTGTGCTAGGTACAGTCAGCGTCATATAGTACGTAGCAGCCAAAGTGTCCAAATACTTCGGCACACCATACAAAATATATGGTGTACCGAACTATTTGGCCACTTTGGCCGCTACATACGATATGACGCTGACTGTACAGTATTTCACCACAAAAAAACTTAATTAAATTAATTAATACTTACTGTATATAATGTATTTTCTTGTAGCCCTGTATATTACGCAAAGCATAAATAAACAAATAAAAAAGCAAATAATATATTAATTTTATTAATGAGGATTCAATCTGAAATTAACTGACAGAATAGATAGTTTAAATCTAACTTTCGCTACGTCGTTTGAAAATGGAAGACAACTATATTATGTATAAAAAATTTAAAGATGTTCTGCGGTATTTTTTTATACTTATTAATGTTTATATCGAACCATAAAGCAAAACCAGTCATAAAGTGGCAATTACCGCATGCTACGCGCGCGGGAAGCCCCAATTCCTAACCAGGGGGAGACATGCAATTTTGTACTTACCACGGCGGGCATAGCCTCAGATCGCATATTTATCGCCGTCAAATACCAGCGATCTGAGACATTCTTCGTTTTACCGCCCTTGGTAAGTAATGTAGGTACTATTATGAAAGTATTATAAATTACCTAAAACTTCACAACACTTTAAGACACGACCGGAAAAAAAATACAATTACATCATTTCTATGGCGAATTTACAGATTTTCTTCCCAAAACCCCTGGCCACACCGGCCGTGGCCGTCATATTATTCTATCGAGCGGCTATCGCCGACACCCACACGACCGATATTAGTATACCCTCTGCCTTCTCCAGATATTGCTCCACGTCGTAAATAAAATGGTGGAGTCTCCGTACATTATCACCTTAAGAAGACTTAGGGTCAAGTATATTTTGAGAGCTGCCCTATCATGTTTCCCAGGCACTTATTTATAGACTTAAGAAATCTTCTTGTTACCTAGTATGTGTCTGGATAGATACTGACTAATGTTTGTATTGAAAATATAAAACTACTAGTTATTACCCGCGATTTCGTCCGCGTGGAACTCGTTCATCGCGATAGAATGTAATTGCTATTATTTTTAAACCAGGCGCGTATTTT
The DNA here is from genome assembly GCA_951800055.1 of Cenopis cana. Taxonomy (NCBI): domain Eukaryota; kingdom Metazoa; phylum Arthropoda; class Insecta; order Lepidoptera; family Tortricidae; genus Cenopis; species Cenopis cana. The sequence goes on along the minus strand of OX637476.1, from coordinate 6,487,672 downwards.
TAATACCTGGTTATCGCTCTTCCATACAAACTTCCACTTTCTTAAGGGATGTTTTCCGGGGATAAAAAGTTTCCTATGTCCTTCCCCGGGACTCGCTCTATCTCCAAGCCAAATTTCATTTAAATCGATCCAGCGGTTTGAGCGTGAAGAGGTAACAGACAGACAGACAGACAGGCAGACAGACACACTCGCATTTATAATATTAGTATAGTATGGATTAGTATGGATATGGATAGTATGGTTGCAAACCGCCGCTACGTTCGAGTAGGCTCATTGAAGGAGGATCCATACGTTCAAACGCAAGTGCGACCCAAATCGGGCCTAGCCTGAGTTTTTTGCTGGACATTTCTCAGCTAGGCTAGGTGTGAACTAGCGGCAAAACTCCCAGTAGTTCGATTTCACTGACACCTCAGATGCGGTTGAAGCCGCACAACAAATTTCACTGGAGCGCAAACTTTTAGAGTATTCCAGTGTTTAAACCGTCCGCGTGATCGTGTCGGGGGGTTCCCCTGGATTTTCTTCAGGCTACTCTCCAACCGTCATACTCAACGCTATGTGTGGAGAACACGTCGACAAGCCAAAAAATAGTCAGTTTTCTTAAAAATGTAGTACATGTTTTGATTGATTTTTGGAATACTGGATCATTTATCAAAATTCTGTCCGATTATTGTGTTAGAACAATAAAAAATCTACCCTTTTTTTTAAAAAACATATCATTATTGTTGACAATTATGAAATAAGCAGCACGAAAGGTTATTCTTACGATGATGTTTAGGATTTATTGACAAAGTTATCGAGGCATTTTTAAATTTTCTGTTCGGTTATTGTGTTACTTTGTTTATTTTTCAGACTATAGTAATTTTTGTGTAATGTTTACATCGTTTCTTCACACTGGAAGCTAACACTTCAACATTTTCATCGATTCATGAACTGGCCTGGCCTTAACCCGAAACTGTAAATTAGACGGGACGATAACTCCACAAGAATGTCTGAACTTGTGTATCACAATTACGGAAACAATAACGTAATAAGGGCGGCCGCAGCCGGCGTTATTGTCGACGAATGTCGCCACCGAGAATTGGCGGGAGTTGTGGAAAAAGTGAAAGTTTTTATCTGGGGTCCCAGGTTGCCCGTTTTCATTTCCACGCCGCTCTTGATCGCAATCGAGTAAGCTAGTAGGTAGAGTCCGCGTCTATAACATTTTATATAGCAAACTGCAAAGTGTGTCTTCGAGGTACACCTGAAGAAGTGGCTTAGTTATTTTGTAAATTAGTAATTTTGACGTTAGGTAATTTTTTTTATTGTTAATATGTTTTGCTCTTGGTCAGCGTAGCCCATATATTTTTAAAGCCAAATGTTCGAAGTGTTGACATTAGGTATTAGTATATTTCCATGTTTTTTGCCCGCTCGTTATTGGCGCATAAACCTGATCTGAAAATGAGCATTTGAAGAAAAGAGCATTGAAATCTAATTAAATGCTGCGACACTAATGCAGCTTATGTATTGTGTATGTAGTCTATACTCGTAATAACCTTTATGTCACACCTGGCCATAAAGCGGCAATTACCGCACGCTCCGCGCGCGGGAAATCCCATTTCCTGGCCAGGGGGTGACATAAAATTTTGTACTTAACACGGGCGGTAATAAAGAAAGCCTCCGATCGCATATTTATCGCCCTTGCCTTCGGCTCGGGCGTCAAATACCTGCGATCTGAGACATTCTTTGTTTTACCGTCCTTGTTAAGTAATGTACTATAACCTATTCAGAGCTATCAAGCAAGCACGCGCATTACATGTATTTCACAGGTGTAACGCTGCCACTGCTACGGGCTACGGCATTGCGTAGCATTACTAGCGTAGCTTTGCAGTGAACGTATTGCCGACGAGTGCTACACGCTACGCTCGTAGCCGATAACATGTTTTTTCCCCTCTCATATGTAGCGAAAACTGTGTACGAACGCAGAACACGATATCGTACACACTAAACAGTCGGCAAAAGGCGGACCGCGGTTCAACCGCAGACCCCCAAATAATGTTAAATATGCTGCATGCATATTGATTTCATTAAAAGTTTTTATTTCTAGACCTCGAAAAATGTTTTCTAATATATCCGGACCCCACTTAAAACTAATTGCCGACCCCTGTACGGTTAAGGCGATATATCGATTGAAAGGGATGCCCTTATGTTTTTCGCTCACGACACAACGGGATGCCACACTCTCCGAGAATGGCTTTTTAAACAAATCTCGTTAAATATCTGACTGTGTGGTTTATTAAATTTCCTCTTGACAGAGTTTAGATGTGGTAAAATACCATCATATTAACTTAATCGTGTCTTTTAATAATGCGTTGTTTTAGTAGGCTGATTAAAAAAAGGAAAATATAGACTCAACTTTGGATTTTTTTTCGGGGTCGAGCAATTGATCTAGATAGGTCTCATGCATGGGAAAACGCCGAGCAAAGCTCGGTTGCCCAGATATTAATTTTAACAGGACTCACGAAAGTTTAAATTCAAACACGGACTACTTACTTCATATCATTGTCCTCGGCGCTGAATGTGTTAAGCATGTACTAACATGTATGCGCAAAGTCATATCAAAGTTCAAGATCCATCTACAAAAAAACTCTACACGGACGAAACATTGAAGCATATAAGTTTCATCCCAACGAGTCTGGTTGGATTTCTAAATTTGTAGTCTGGTTGGTGCCAGAAACACCTATTAATATAATGTTTATATTTTTTAAAGGCAGTATTAGCACACCGCAGCGCGCCGGCGCGCACGGCCCTAATAAAATGAGTCGAGGTAACGGCGTGTTTGCCCTGACGCCGGCCCGATGACAGATAGGGCACGTTCGCCCCGACTCTTATAAACTAGCCGAATATACCAGACACCTAACCTAGAAAGGGCAAATCGGGTACTGAATACAGGATTTAGACTCGTTTAGTAATATGAGGTCTGCTTTGTCAATTAAGGGGATTATTTTACTTAGGCCGGACTCGACGTAACAAGGATTAAGATCTTGTTTTTAGGAGAGTTATTAACTGTACAGACTAGCTAGACTGTCCCCCGACTTTTAAACTAGTCTACTAAACCTAGTAGGGCTGCGGTGTCCGCTTATTTCATTTTTTTCATTTATTTATTTCATTTAACAATATAAATTGTTTTTGAAAATACATGTCAATTTAAAAAAAACTTAAAGCTTACCGTCAGGTGGACCGTACGCTTGTTCGCCACCTTCGTTGCATTAAAAAAAGGGGCAGGGGTTGGTTCTACTAACAGAATAAGAAATAAGAAATAAGAAATATTTATTCGGGACAAAACAACTAACAAATAAGAAAGCAAAAATAAAAATAAACAAAAACAGGAAAGTAGAATAGGTACGGATTTGGAGCCATGACCGAACAAACAACACATGACAAGAACAACAACATGACATGAACAAGTGTTGTAATACCACACTTTTATAATATTTAGGCCTCACATTAAAAAGTGTGCTTTGTTAATCTAAGAGTCTATTTGACATAGATCGGATTTGACTATTAAACCATGAATATGTACATCATTGAAGGTTGGTTACAATTTACAATTGTATGGAAATAGTAGGGATTTACCTTGGAGTAAACTATGTTCTCGTTTAATCAAATTGAGTTGGTTATTGATGTTCCCACGACTTTTATAAGCTGGCCGAGTAAGCAGATACCTAACCTATTAAAGAGCATGGTTCCATATACGTAATATAACGAATTTGAAGGCATGATTAAATTGATTAAGTATGTTAGACTACCAAGCGGTTTGTCAATTAAATTCATTTTCAGTTACGCATGTTGTAGACCGAAAATGTTAATCTATCTCAAGAGGCATTAAGTAATTGCTCTATTATTAAACACTTAAATAAGTTTATTTTAATTTACGAAAGAAAACTGGCAGAAGATATTTATAATTGATAAATGAATGCTATAATCACGTAATGTGAGATTTGTTCAGCGACTTAGCGAATTTATGATCGTCTTGAAGGTATTTAAGGCATGAAAACGTTTTCTTTTAAGCTTTATTTCACGTGGGGGAGTAAGAATTAATAAAAACAGGTCGGGGAGTTCATAAAGAAAAATGTCACTGCAGTGCAAAGTTGCCTTCTCGTTCTAGCGGGCGGGTGGGAATGTCAGTATTTTGTTAATGTATGAATACATTATAACGGCAAGTTCGAAACAGTTCTCGCTAAATTAAAATCTCGCGAGCGAATTAAAACTGGAAAGTTTTAAAGCGTGCTTTAGGCGCAGCGGCTTAATGGTATTAAACTCTTGATTTATATAGCTACAGGACTGTGAATTATAGTGCGCCAGTGGGCGCATTGGACAACATAAATTTTAAGAAAATAAGTAAGCAATAGTTACTCTGGATATTTCCTACGCCTTGCTAGTTGACTGAGTGAGCGAAGTGATCGAAGGCCTCCGTTTCAGATTGGGCCAATGGACTTCCCGAGCTGTTCTCTACAGGTTGCATGTCTTAACCGATTCTCGTGAAATGATGTGGATTTTGTTGGCGATTTAGTTTTTGGAAATAAGTATTCAAAATTACGGAGCTACGGGCATTGAAAACGTAAAAATATGCGAGATCTAGAGCCCCTAGTAAATAAAATAGAAAAGAACTTGCGGAGCGGCTAGTTGAAATGTCGGGCGACCAGAGGGCTGGCAGCTACTTTGGCCAAAGGATCAGTTTAGCCATCCAAAGGGGCAACGCTGCCAGCCTTCTGGGCACCATAGCCAGCGATGGGGACTTGCGGGGCATTTATTTTTTATAGGTTAGTTTTAAAGGTTTAGCTAGTTTATTAATAGTTTCGTTATATTTAAGTAGTTTTCGTTTTTTTTCTTTGTTATTGAATTGAATAAATATTATTTGTAAGTAAATAAAATTATGAAACTTGTAAAGTTATTTGTTTTAGGTCATACTGTCCTTTTAACAAATGGGGTATTAGTCTCTGCAATTTTATGCACAATTTGATGGTTTATAAAAAAAAAAATCTGCCATATCGTTACATAGGTATACGTTACGTTACGTTACACTTAATTGCTGCACTGAAAAATAAAACGAACCTTCATTGAATCTGGTAGCTACGTCCGCATAGATTGCCATATCGACTTACATGTTGTACATACATACCTATTTGATTTCAATTTATATTTGTTTGTCTCGATCGGTACGCAAACTAATGAAATCGTAAATCAAAACTGTAGAGCGATATCGACGGGTTTCCATCGCGTCCCAACACATGTTATGCCTCTCGACATTTCTGCAAGCTTAACGAGCGAGTTTTTAATTGATAGAATTAAAAGTGGAATTGATTAACGACTTGCGTCAATTGCTTGCTCACGATTGTTACAACCCTGCACGGCAGGGTTATTGCGTGTTATTTTTAGGGTTGCGTTTTTTTTCAAGTCGGTTAAATAAATTAAATCACTTTAATTTGAACTTAATTAAAACTTAAAATTTTAATATGAAGGCAATCCCGCCGAGTCTTCTGATGCTTCATTATTATTACCTATGTGAGGTGTGCAGTAAAGAGTATTTTTAAAATAATAGTAAAAAAATCTTTTATTTAGGCACATTACATGCACCTACGAATATAAATTGCAATGTATTGTAAATTGTATTAATGCAGTAAGAAACTACTGTAGACCTCGTTGTCCAAATTATTATAATTATTTTAATTTAAAGGCATTACTGCATCGGCCATCCGATAGTAGCATCGCTTACCCGCACTAACATTGATCTCACTCTAGTATACGATTAGTGCGGTGGATTATTTATATCGGATTGCTTTCCCACACAGGCTGTCGGCATTCGGTACTACGTCAAAAACGGTGCACTCCAACTAATTGCATTTGCTATTGATGCAAGCCTATGCCGGCCGGCGGTGAATACCTATGGCTCGCACTCGCCGTGTATAGGGTACCTAGCTATATCATCACTATGGACCAAGTATTGAGCTATTATACTGATCACACAGTATTCAAGGAGGATGTGAGTGAATGAGAGTCTAGTTTGTTGGTATAGAATCATTTTTCAGAAGTTATACGTAATAAAAAATGTTATTTTACGAAACCTATACGAGTACCTACCTACATTCAACTACTACTAGTAATTTAGTAGTCTAGTGATCTAGTAACAGTTACTATTCAAATGATTTCCCACAAGAACTACCTCTAATTATTGGTCGCTAACTCGTCTGCAACGGACTCCCAAATAAATGATAAGTATCTATTAGCTATTCCCGCTCCATGCTAACTACGTGTTACAAACTTCAGCCGTATCCCGATCCCGGTTCACGGCTGGCAACTCCAACTATTCAATCTAATGTAACGTTAATAGCTATTTCTAGTAATGAACCGTGTGTACCGTTCCCATGTAGGTAGCGGCATAAAAGGTCTGTAGAGCGCATCGTAATTTGTACCTGCCGCTGAAATTACTTAGTTAATGCTTATCTAGCGGCCTATAAAAACAAAGAAGCTGCCGCGACAAGGGGAGGGTCAGAAAATCCTATTGTATATTAATGTTAGTGACGCCATTCTCCCGCCAGTTTTGGCAAAGATGCAATTTCATTTGAATATTGTGCAAGTAGACTGTTATCCCGCGTTATTCGTACCTAACTGAAAACACTTTAAATACAAAGTGCTCATAAAAGTAGTGCCTGTAACGGCATTAGCGTGAGAATAGAGTTAATTGATACTAGCGGGGTAATGCGATAGGAACTTATTTGTGAATGGTACGTCTGAAGAACGGGAGTTGAGAGGCGACGACAAGCGAATGGAACAATTAAAAGGATATTTCGCGCCCTCCCGTTTGCGTCGGAGAACACCGTGTGATGTCTCTCATTCCTGTGTAAGTGCGCCTCCGCTCGTCACTGTCTCACGATTTATACCCGCCGTATTACACGCCATTCGACACGTTGCCACATCTCGGACGTTGAGCGAAGAAGCAAACGTTCACGCTTGGAGGAGATCTGCGACATGAAGTAATTACTCTACTCAAAGTGGGTGGTTTACCCTGGATTTTACCCAGGCCACTCTCCAACCGCGCACTCCTATCGCTTTATTGGGCCCGGTCTATAAGTTATTTTACGGTACACATTGCAAATTATAATCCCATTATGTCAAAGAACCGATTCTTATAACAATTAGGTAGGCTAATACTGTCAAGACTGAGAACCTTTGAGAAAGAAGTAACCAATTAACTAGCATGATCGCTAGTGTGCTTCGAAAAGTCGTAAATATAGTTTCGATAGTTTTAGGTGCGTTTGTTTAAAAGTTCCTTTTTCTTTTTTTTTCTTCTTGTCTGCTTTACACAAGGTAAATTAAAAGCCAACAAGCGTTGGGCTAAAAGAATTCTAGACAAGCGTAGTGTAGGAAATTCAGCAACTCGTTGAACTAATGACTAAGACGATTGCGTGTTGAATACGTATTATTGCTTGAATTTAAACTTTCGTGAGACATGTTATAACTTTATTTTACTAAACGGTTAAAACTCACGTATTAATAATCACTCGTAATTGTCACTTCGGGCGACATCAATCGCCACAATCAATCAATCGTTGCAATCGGCGCGGGTCGCAGACGCACTCATCCTGAGGAAGAACTCCCGAAGAGTTCGAAACATGTCGCCCGAAGTGACAATTAATACGTGAGTTTTAACGTATTATTGCATTACATGCTGGAGCGGCTATGGCTGATGATGAATGAAATTAAAGTCTTGAGTTTCATTTCACTTTTATTGCATCTTATCAGTGCATCATCTGTCGACTTAGACTGGTTGAGGGAGCCCGTTAACCATATACGAGTAGTATCAATACGATTACCGCATCCACCAAAATGAAGTCGCTTTCCTAACTCCACCGAGATGATTGTGCCCCAGTCTAATTGTTTCTTGCAACGCGGCTATATTAAGCAGTGAGCCGCCTTCAACTTTATGACTTCTTGAATGAGTCGTTAAGCCGTCGAATCAATTCGTTCTGAGCCTCAGAATTATTCAAATGAAACCGTGATAGGGGAACAGTAAATAATTTGACAACAGACTCCCGATGCCGGTATTAAATTTCGGGACACTAATGAGACTGTTCTCATTTGTCTTTTTTTCAAATTGTACGATATTTTTGGATTAGTGAAGGTTAACGTCCCTAAATACGAACGTTAACGATATTATGATTTACTGAGTAATAAAAATAAATGTACTGTTATTACTTTACAAAAAGTAAATTTGATAAAAATGAAATGATTGAAATGAAATGAAAATAATTTATTCATGACAAACTTAAAAAAGTTATTACTACACAAACATTTTTTATCTACCTATCTACACTAATATTGCCTTTGGTTTCCGCGAGTTTGTTATTATTTATAAGTAGTTTAATTGCATGCACTACATAATATTTGCGGATATTTCTACAACAATAATAAAATGGCAGTTCTTTATTTTACCACTACAGTTTCCACATTTAATTTTGTTATTTGGAGTAGGAGTACTTTATTGGGCTGTTGAATCAGTGGTAGCTTTTTATTTGATCGATGACTTAAAAAATAACGTGTACCATTTATGCGCGTACGAAGTTGCGGGAAAAAACTAGTAACTTATAACACAAAAACAAAATTATATGTGGAAACTGTGGTGGTAAAGTTTACCGAAAATGGTGATGGAGTCCGTGACAATTTGTTGGCATAGAATTCTTTTTCGGGTTAGTAAAATAACACTTAAATGAATGTTAACAGAATCGATACGTGATCGTACAGAAGACAAACGTATTGCGAAAAATTTCATCCGACACCAATTGCAGCGCAATTTTAAAAACGGCTATGCACTTAAAATTTCAGACAGGATTAATTGCATTTCGCCGAGGCGTCATCGCATAACGAATATTGCGAATGGCTAATTGGATACATACTGGCCAAGTTATTTCTCTTATCTCGTAGTACTTATAGTGTTTATTTAAGGTTTATGTTTGCTTAATTTACGTTATATGTAGTTAAAGCGACGGGTTAAGTCGCGCAGCGGATGATGGCGGACGACCAATAATGTGACATGTGATAGGTTTCTATTACCTTTCCTTCAATTAAGAACAGTTGGGGTTTTAATACTAAGAATCCAGTGTTAGTGACTATTGGTACTGTTGTGATGAGAAAGTTTAACAGAATTTGCACTGTTTTCAGGTATTCGGAATAATACTTTGCGGCAAGCCATGATTTGAGTTTTATAGCTATGCTAAGCATCTGTTTTGTTAGGCAGTGGACCTTATGTTACGTAAGTGCTAGTACTTATTAGGTGTTTTAGCTCTGGCCTAGCTGTCCATGTCAGTGTCTAAATATGAGTAAGACCAATAGATCGTAATCACGAAAACTTATTTCGTAACATTTAGCTGAAAATCGTAAACATAAACGCCTCGGTCCACGTCGGGAGATCATTCGTCACCCGCACAATCCGTCTGCGAGGGACGTGAGTTCTTTCGCTAAAAATGCAAATACCCGTCGAACTGACACCACGCCCTCTGCCATCGGATCAGTTGCTGAGTCGGCGGATCGCGACCGAAAATTTGTGAAAACATGGTCTTAGTAAAAATACAGCAGGAATACTTAAATTTACGAAATTGAATATATGGTAGGCGAACTTCACGTCGAAAACATCTAGGTATTGCGTCTCAATATGCGACTAGGTTTAAAACCGAGCAAGAAATCGCAGGAATACATTTTCATCAAGCCTACACGAACTTATTTTTGGGTGTCGTGTTGATCTTATACGATTATAGCGTACTTACAGCATGTAGGTCGGTTTAATCCAGTGTCGCCTCATCGTGGCTCGAGCCTTAGGGACCTCCAGGGTAAAGGGCGGGAGACAGACAGCCAACAATTTTTCACTAAACGAAAATGAGCAAGACACACCCCTAGGAGTCGTTGAGTTTGTTGCCGACGTACTCTCGCCTGTATTTCATTATACACCGTGATTTCGGGCGGGCTTTGTTTGAAGATTTTGAACGAAAACAAACGGCGCGGCGGTTACGTTCTGGGAAAATTAAGTATTCTTTTGCGGCCGATTTGATTATTTCAAAGTAGATTGACAGAGAAGAATCCTGGATTACGTTCATTGTCTATAATCCCCTTACGTTTTATCACGGCATTCTGGTGAAATGTAAATTCTCAGTATAATATACCAACATACTCCGAGTTAGTAAAGAGAACGCGTAACTTTGCGGTAGGTATCTTAAGAGCCCACATATGCAAATTTACCAATGTTTGTCGACATAGATCTCAACATCTCTAGTGATTAAATATCTATCTTTTATTTTTAAACATAACCCTTCTTTTCGATGTTTTTCGTGGGATATTTCAAACCCCTCTTTAACAATGATTTTTGGTTTAATAGTTATTAATACTTATAAATGTACGTACACGTTTATAATAAACATCAATTTTTACGAAAACTATGCTGGTCTTCCGTAGAGCGGGATGGTTAATTGCAAACTCACTCGTGTTAGACTGGGACATTTGCAATAGAAGTACACCCTCTTAACGGATTAAATAATGTTCTACACACATTATTTTTTAAAGATAAATTCGCGTTTCCATTTCTGCAATCTCAAAACGTTAATTTTCTAAGCTATTAACACATTAGGAGCTATACAACGAACACTATCGTAAATCAGAAGTGCAAACACTGTATTAATTACAAATGCAAACAGCGAGTGTGGTCCGCCGCCGCCGTCTCTATCCTGCTAATGATTTGCAGTGCGGCGGGGCTGTACAGCTCAGTCCACATTACTTATCCAGCAGAAGGAAATCATACAGGCAATACATATTTAGATTCTGCTTGGCTTGTAGTTATTACGCAAAGGAAAGGGGAATAATACGCATGTAAGGAAATTTTCTTGCACGGCCCGATACTGAACAATGAACATGCTTACACTAGAAATAACCCTGCACGCAGATCCTACTAATACTAGTGGCTCTGTGAGCTGTAGACCTCGCGAGTATTTTTTTTTTATAAATTTCCATAAACTATATAAATATCGAACCTCCCAAAATTGATATCGGTTGAGAAATGCGACCAGTAGAGGAGCACAAACCACTGAAAAATATTTTTTTTGAAAACTTCCAAAGACTGGCTCTACGAAAAAAACTTATAATTTTCGAACCTTTTCACGGAAATCGGTTGAGCCAATGCGACCTAGAGGAGAACAACCGGAAATCCGGCGGACATACGAAAGCATTGATATGTATCCTTCGTTCCATCCTTCGTTTCACTCGGTCAATTATACCATATTAAAGTTTGGATGGTTTTCACTCAATCACGGAAAATCGATTGAACGGATTTAGATAAGGATGAAATTTGGCACAGGCCCAAATATAGGATATTCTTTATCCAGAAATCATCTCACAAAGGAATTAAATTGGGGATGGAAAATGATACGGACGAAATCGCGGGCAAAAGCTGGCACATAAAATTATATAAAATGGTATTAATTATAAATGATTTGTGTATCGTCGTTCCATACGGTGTGTCATGTGTAAGCGCACTTATACTCAGATAGGATTGAAATGAAATTGATAGGTATTTGCGAAATGCAGGCCTAGATTACTTTGAATTTATAACTTTGGTGCACACACTCCTGTTTTAGTAGATAGCAGTAATACCAATAAAAGAGAACATTACTTTCGCCCACACCACCAAAGACAACACGTTGAATTCAAAGCGGATTTTAATCTCATCAACTCAACTCAAGCGCACGACCCAAGATACGATTTTGCATGAAACCTGAAATAAAAAAGAGTACTCCATCGTCAAAACAATATAGTACGATTGTAGTTCGCTTCTACAATAGGAGTCGGAGGCGAGACATGCGGGCGGGGACGCCGAGCCGACGTAAAGTGAAATCGGTCCTTTCAAAACATTTTACTGTGCAAGCTTGGAAAATAAAACTGAGCACCATTGAGCTACCCAGCGTACAACTGGGCTGTTCTTCACGACACTCACCTCGCTTCAGCCGACCCAGTGTAAGTCAGACCACCGATGACGGGTTGGTATTGTGAATCCTGGCGTCAAGATATAGGCACTAGGAAGGAGTGGTGAGTTGAAACAAGTTGTGAATAGCTTAGCTGCACGCCGCAATGTGTTTCCACCTACTAAACGCTCCCTAATGTCGTGTGGAAGCTACGAATGGTTGGTAGCACTAGCACTGTTGGGGCACAGATGCCGGCAAGACAATATGCTTGTGTTTAAATGCTTCAGTAATTTGTGCGCTATATATTTTTACCGAAACAATTGAGATTGAGTAACCCGTTAACCTAAATACTGTTAAACGTAGGTACCTAAAACAAAGTGTGAGACGCAGGATGACGCTTGCCAATTCTGTAAAACGATACGTTAACATGCCGTAGTCATAATACAACTTGAGAATTGATGAAAACTAAAAGGAATGTTAAAGCTAAGAATGTGTGGATGAAGTCATTACGCATGTCAAAATACAAATAATGATTTTGATTTTTCACTATTAAAAACGGTTTAAGTATTAGTCTCATCGATAAGCGAATCTAGAATGCAAGGCGTGATCAAAAAGTTTTTTACAAAAAATCTGCAATCACTGGACTTTCAATTCGGTACATAACAGTGGCGGCGCTTCAAAAATATTCTTAGGAAAGCCGGAAATCATTTCCCTTTCTTATTCTTCATGAGCCGTAGTAAAAGAACTGGCCTCGTTGAAAACTGGGTAAGCCGGTGGGAATCGAGTTGTATGGACGCTCCGCCACTGGTACATAATGATTTTAAGTTTTCAGTTGTAATACCATCTTTAGTTTCGATCTGTCTTTCTAGCCAGCCCATACCTATAACTTGCAATAGCTGATACTTCAAAGGGTACCAAACTGTTCTGCAACCAGCGTCTCTTCAGCGCATAAAGCCAAATGGTTTGCGGTTGTGTATAACGCGATGTACGAATAACCTATAGTTCTGGTTTGTTTGTGCATTAGTGTTCGGTAAATGTGATGCCTAAGGTAAACGTTACAGTTTTGAATGGGTGTAAATGAGGGAATGAGAGTGGAATGAGGGATGAAAATGAGGGTTTTATTCCCATAGTTTTCACCTAAATCACAAAATAAAGAATATACAGAAGGTCCGTTCCCGCCGTTCTTGAAAATACATACCTAAACTACAGGGTTGCTTCTGTATTGATTCTGAATTTTAAAAAGGAGCAGATAAATTAAAAATTCTTCAACATGACATTTAAATATGAACCAGCGTATCTTGGTAAAAAACCGGCCAAGTGCGAGTCGGACTTCGCACATTTAGGGTTCCGAATCAACCTCAAAAATATGATTTATTCATATATTAGTATTTGTTGTTAAAATATACGTAATATTGAACATTGTCACCAAATTTCAAGTTCATAGGTCAATGAGAAGTCTAAAAATTCTTCGGAACAAATTTTGTGACATACGACGGACGGACGGACGGACGTCTGGGCGACACCAATAGGGTTCCGTTTTGACCCTTCGGGTACGGAACCCTAATAAATTGATGCGTGACCCGCTGCGAGTTGTGACTTGTGACGGGCGGCGGTCGAGAGCGCCAACAAAAATATACCTAATTAATTAGGTACCTACTTAACTAAACCATAGTACTACTTAAATACTGGCGTTTTACCAGCGAACGATAAGATGAATGTGTAATGGTTGATCGTCGTTATCAAAGCGGCAAGTTTCAAAAAATTACCTACCTACCTAGGTATTGTAACTACCAAAATGAGAAAACCGTTTTATTTACCTTTCAATATCGTTTGAAAATTTGAAGAAAGTGTAGGCACCGTTTTTTGTTGTATTTAAGTGTATTTAAACAATAAAATACATTCCAACTGTAATAATATCGGTTATTCATTTTGACGTACGTGACATAAACTATCTACGTAGCGGCGAGGACGTCAAGTGATCAACGCGCGCACAACTAGCACTCGCGACGCGACAGTGACAGTCGCGACTAAGCTAGTCCGAAATCAACCGAGAATGCCTGTAAATGTTACGTCATTGTGCGTGCGGCGAAAATGGCACTTTGTACTGAGCGGACTCTCTGCTCCGGCGCGCGCCGCCGCTATTTACTTTGTGCCTAAATGTTCACCTCTATTGTTGTTAATTAAGATTGAAAGTGTCAAAAATTCCGTTAAAGCTCCGCTCTTCACCCGCTCGCGCATTAGCGCAAAGACAAGAAAACAAGTTATGACGCGCCTTTTTTTTAAACTTACATAATTTATATTTTGAAATCTCTCAAATGTTTTGTAAAAAGTCGTATGAAAATCGTGAGGACCGCTAATTACACTCTTAGCTTCCTTATCGCGCTCGCCGTATGGCTCGCAATCTTCTGTAAGTAATGATTTTTAACTCGAAAACTGTTCAGAAAAGTTACAACAACGGCTTCAAACTAATTATTGGATGACTACGATCGGTTGTATTAGAATAAATTAAAAATATGTCGTATACAGGTGATATAAACTGACGAACTCAATAGATGTATTATGTTATGAGATTAATAAAAGTCTAAAAATGTATCACACTAACACGATTTAGTATTGATGAAAATTTAAGCGAAAATTTGTGCGATCACACCGTACAAAAAGTATAATTAAAGAAGGCAATTAACATCTCATAACGTGTTTTAAGCGCCGTTATGAAATGCAAAACGAGCCACTATAAAACCACAATATTATGTAGCACATTTGAAAAGTATATAGATAAATGGTGGGCCGGTGGCACTAAAACACATTATCAAATCAGTAGGATCAAGTCTCGCAAAGGTGCTCGTATTTCCAAGCCGAGAACGTTCGATTGAATCGAACCCATCTCACCTTAAGTGCGAGGGAACTATTTTTGTTACTCGGTAGGGACACAAAACGGAGAAAAAAGGAAAAGGCAACTGTTTGCCTCTCGGTTCCAAGAAATAAAATCATTTCGGTGTGTTTCTGGTTTCCGTGACGATACATTTGCATTTATGTCGTGGTATTTGGAACTTCCAGCATTGTTTTACAATTATATTTATAACTGGGACTCAAATGCATATATAGTAAATATTTAAATTCATTTGAACATTAAGAAAGACAGAAAAAAAACCTAGTAAGATTTGGCGAACATTTTTAGTTTGAGTTTATCTAACTCTGGGTTCTTTGCATTTTAAACAAAACAAGATTTTGAACCTCATTTTGACGCAAGTATAACTGTTATTTACCTAATTTGTTTATGATTACAGTGTAGTATTTACTGAAAATTTAATATAATTCCGTGTCACGTTCTTTTAAAAGCAATAAAAATGTAAAAAGTTAGTTTTGCAGGAAAAGTTCCAGCTTAGGCGGGTCGGGAACGCAGCGGGGCCCTACAAGGAATAGGCGTGTGCGGCATGCATAATAAAGCAGAAGATTAAAAACTACAAAACCTTGTCAATACCAGCGCTTCTGGGGCCGACGTTAGAAGCCCAGAGTGATTGAGGCACTTTATGTAAGTACGTATACTATATTTACGTATTTGTATATTTAGTTTAAGCACCTACTTGTAAACGACTGTCGTTACATACCTAGTACATCAAATTCTACAGTCAATTATGTACCAATCGCGTGTAGTTGATTTTGACTTGTTAGTTACAAAACCTTGAAAATACCAGACCTCCTGAAATTGACGTCTGAAGCCCCGAGAGATTGAGGCAGCTTATCTACTACTTACATTATACTACTTTACTAACGTATTTAATAACGATACATACATGTATCCTATTCCTTATAAGTAATTATATCTAGTGTTTGAAGTACAATCAGTCATCTACAGACACGATAATTTAAAATGTGTCAATTTGTACTGAAATTGATATAAAGTGTATCCGCTCTTCACTATATAACATACCTACTTAACAAGAAGTGGTAAGGCAACCTGCTCGACGGGGTGTTCTTCTTGTGTATTTTAGTTAAGTATTATTTTTTCCATTTCTTAGTTTTTATTTAGTTATTTTAATTGTAAGTAGTTTAAGCTTTATATTTAATTTGTTATGTTGTTATTGACATTGTATATTTTAGTATAGAAGACTTTTTGTATTTATTGTTGAGCATTTTAAAATACGAAAGAACGCATAAAACATGCCCCCAGTGAGCGGTAACAAAAGTATCTATTATCGTCCCCATGGCTAATCAATGAGGTTGCTGAAGGGAGGGACGTGCAAAATAATACATTGTTTACCCAGGATTTAATAAAAGCCCATTTGTGTCACACTAGCTGTTTCTGCGTTTTTCCCCGCGGATTACGATAAACGCAGGCGGTTTTCATATCGAAGGCCATCCATACATTCATTAATTTCAAATTCGAATTTCAGAATTTCTCTCTCGGCGCACGATCATTTAACATGTCTCACGTATACAGAAAGAAAACAAAGTACATTTAAACAAAAACAACACAACCATTGCTATAGTATATATAACGATGACGTCGTTTTGATATGTAAATCAGAGCTATTACTCAATATCAATTACTACCCATAAGCCGAAACAGCAACAACAAGCAAGCTTTCACATTCATCCTATTAATAAGGGAAGGATAACATGCGCTTAATTTATAAGGGTTGCTTTCCGCTTTGCACGGAATCGCTCAGTGACTTTATTATATCAAGTGTTAATATCAGTTGTTAAGGACGGAACACGGATTCCGCCGCAAGGAAAATAATTCCATATCGACATACAATGGCATATTATCTTTTATCGTCGTCGTATTCCCAATAGGGATTGTGTTATTCATGGCATTCAATGTTTTGTTCGAATGAAATAAGATGGGCCCAGAGATTTAGGTTTGTATTTAAGAGATTGAAGGAAGCTGGTTATTAAGGAATTGTACGCGTTAAAATTAATGCTGCTAAGGATAAAATGAGCATTAAATTTTGCTTGTAGCTTCGTCTGCTTTGCAAATACGCAAATACATAAGTTCAGATCATACATAAAGACTGAAATTAAATGAAATACTTACCATACACGCATTATACATTTACTTTATGGCGTGAAAGACTGTCTTTAGGTACCTATACTTTGTTCCATTTCTTAGCCGGTTAATGTTGTTAATTACAGAATTTATTTGAGCTTCGTGATATTATGTACTATGCTTTCTATAGTAGGAACCCTGTACATAGTGTACATTCGTTAGTGTGTATATGTGGCCACAGGCCTGTACTGTGTATTTTATTATTTATTATAAGAAAACTCCATGACAATGCAGACAACGCCACCAGAGCATAGTAATTAGGATTATTGCTGTTTAGGTTGCAGGTTATTCACAGCGCTCCAAAATTAGACTCACTGACCAGAGGGCTGGCCACTGCTTCGCTCGGCGAATAAGTATTGCCATGCAGCGAGGCAATACAGCTAGCCTTCTGGGGCACCCTGCCTTTTAACAGCAATTAGGGTTAAAGAAGAACGTACGAGTACATGGACATGGACCAACTTAAGGAAAAAGTAAACGTCGCGTCGTGTCGTATCCGGCGGTTAAACGAAAGGCTCAAGAAAGAGATACATGGAAATTGCTCCACCGACAAGAGCTTGGCTCTTAAATTAATGATGATGATGATAGGGTTAAATATTTATTTGTAATTTTAATTATATAGGTAGGTCTAGAAGGTTGGAGTAGTAAGAGCGCTTGAACTCGATTGTGGCTTTATACATATTATAAAACGGGCGTTTTATTTTCGAGCTCAGAGCTCGACGAATCTAGCAAATTAAAAACTAGTTTGATGTATTCAAAAGGTACTTAAGTAGAAAATACAGTACTGTAAAATGGGGTGAGTAGGGATTGCGAGAGCAGTTTTTATAGGCTACTGCTAACGTATATTAACTAATATATTCTAATTACAAATCAAGCTATTATAATGTTCATAATCCCAAAGTGTCGATCCAAAAACTTTTCCAACTAACCTTAGTAGGAAATCCCACCTCACCCCAACTTACCTACCTCAACTACGGGGTGAGGTGGAATTTTCAATTACTCGTTTTGAAGTTATGAGCACAAAATCATAAAAAAAAACGAAAATACAAACAACCGGAATACTTTTTTGTATATAAATCAATGTGCCACATATAAAAATAAACTTTTATCCAGGTTTAACTTCAGTTTTGTCCCTACTCACCCCATTTTACGGTACATAGCATTCCCTTTTTGTGAATATCTAGATCGTTTAATAAAATATTTTTTTAACGTAATTTAAATAATCACAATTATTTACAAGTGGCGCTAGTGGACCCGTTCAAGCGCTCTTAAAATATTGCAGAAGAAATTGACTCACAAACAAACAACACAAACATTTGAATTTCACGTTACTCTAGGTACTCTAAAAATCATTCTTAGTTAAGGGAAACTAATACAGAAAAAGATAAACTTTGCGTATTCTAAGGTAGGGGTAAACTTGGGCTATTCCGTGATGAAAAAGGGAATTGGATGAAAAAGTCAACTTTGTATTAGTTTATTTATTTCGTATTTTAAGAAAACACAAATCAGTCCTTTGTTCACATTATAGTGAAAGGAGATCCTTCCTGTTATGGATATTCTACGAAATACAAAAAGTTTTCTGAACGTCGTCAGCTCGCGTAGCGTGATAATCAGATTAACTCCGTGATACATACTTTGTTATTTACGTTATAGTTAACGGAATTAAACTAGCTAACCATTTTTTTACTCACGGATTTAAAAAATAAAACAAATTTTGGCTTTTTTTGACCACAGATTTTAATGCTCATTTGTATATATCATTTTTAAATGACATGGTTGGGGGCAGTAATAGGTGTAGTATTTCGTGTTTTCATCGTGTTTTCATCACACTACATGAAATCATCGTTTTCATGTAGTATTTCGTGCTTGATTTAAGACCATGATCACACGGTTACTATTCTAGATGCAAGTACACAACGCAATTTAATTTATGTCACACCTGGCCATAAAGTGGCCATTATCGCACGCTCCGCGCGCGAAAAAACCCACTTCCTGGCCAGGGGGTGACATAAAATTTAGTACTTACCACGGGCGATAATAAAGAAAGCCTCAGATCGCATATTTATCGCCCTTGCCTTCGGCTCGGGCGTAAAATACCTGCGATCTGAGACATTCTTTGTTTTATCGCCCTTGGTAAGTAATGTACTATTATGTTATGAATACCTGATCGTGATCAACCATTTATAAAAGAACGAGAAAATATTTATAAAGGTAATTCCGTGATAAAATATTTGAGACATACATATAGGTATTTCCTAATATTAAACAGCGGAGGTAATAAAACCACAACTTAAAACTTCAAAATAAGAGAAGAAAAAGAAAAAAAAAAGATTTTTAATCGTATTACCAAGAAGTTTTAAAAAATCACTATGAAAACCTCCTCTGATTCCGTGATATGACTTCGTCGAAAAATTTTCAAAATCGTAATTTTGTAGCGTTCTAACACACAACACGTTGCAGACATACTAATTACAATTTGGTAACATTATTACTTGCTATGGTAAACTAAGGATATAGTTATACTTTAGACAAGTTTTTAGCGTAATTAATAATCGTTTTTGATGTCAAAACTGCAATTGAACCTGACCGCTATCACTCATCGCCCACGCACCGGCAAAACGACGCTTCGAGTGACAAAGCGAAATGTTACTTTCTCGCTTGCCCAAATCCTGTAAGACGTTTTTTAACGGAAAGAGTACTTGTTTTCTCTCGCATGATATAATTTAAATGAATGAAACTTTGTCGAGTAACTCCAAATAAAGAATGAAAGTGAGTATATCACGGAATTGTGCATATCACGTAAAAGTTTACCCTACGCATACTATGTTTTTCGCTTCTTAGTCTGAATAGTTATTTAGTTATAGTAAACCCCTTTGTGCATGCCACTAACATATATACATGACAATTCCAATCTAAATTCATAACAACAGAAAACAGTGGGTGGGTCTAGGTGTAGGTATTAGCTATGGAGGTGTCACGCTGTAGTGTGCTCTTCACTCGATCGCATGAATTTTAATCCTGTAAAGCCAAAAACACGAACCCGGAAATAGTCTCACCAGTTTGGAATCCATTACTGTAAGTGCAGCGTTCGAGTATCAGCCCTCGATGTCGCTGGGCCCAGACAATGCGAATATAATTTGACGAAGTTTGACGGAGCGCGGTATAACCACGTCGGTTTTGACGACGGCCGTTAAGTGCTGGCAACCCATTTGAAAATGCATGATTATGATTACTTTGCAATGTTACTATATTCAGAATATATTTTAAATAAATACTCACATAGAAAAATCATAAAAGATCCAAGACTCAGAAACAAAATATATTCGGGCCCATAGCACAATTTTATTGAGCTTCGTAGGCAGGTCTATAGGTACAACG
Organism: Cenopis cana; assembly: GCA_951800055.1. Taxonomy (NCBI): domain Eukaryota; kingdom Metazoa; phylum Arthropoda; class Insecta; order Lepidoptera; family Tortricidae; genus Cenopis; species Cenopis cana. The sequence continues at coordinate 6,467,269 of OX637476.1, read as the reverse complement.
CTAGGCCAAGCCAAAGTATTTTTGTAAGCTATCTAGGTATAACATGATACAGCTATGAATATTTTTTGAGATAAAGTGTGTACCTACTTTACACTACTTTCATTCACTAATTACTGGCGTTTACGGTTTGAAACTAGAGATCAGAAATGTTGGTGCACTCATGGGCTGTTTATACGTACACATACGTATAATATTTAAAACGTTCCAGTATCAGAAATTCCGCGTTATTTTGTTTTTTATACATCTAATTCTTTATTTAAGTTCACGAATAGGCAGGTAATTGTGCCGTCGATGGAATCTGTCTCGATGCTACCAAAAGTCCGTTTTCTACTTTTTATGTGATAAAAATAATTCACATAAACCAAGTATGGCTTGATTAGGTCGTTAAAAGCATTACGTTTGTCTCACAGGTGAAATAGACCACCGTTATTTATGTAAAAGCAATATTATTATATTTCGGTTTTGAAGCGGGTGGCACGCCTCAGGTGTTGGCCCGCATCTGAATATTGAAACGAGTGTGATCAGAATCGAGATGCAGTTTTATTGTCCCTACGCCCGAGTGAAGCTATGAAATTTTATTGCGTTCCTTGAAATTTTCAAGGAAATTTGCTAACGTTACCTTACAGGTAACTGTTAATGCAACATCGAATTGTTGCAGCGAATCTAAGGTAACTAATTTAACCATCTTTCAAGGATGGTAGCGTCATGAAAATTGACAGCTAATATGTAATAATATGGTAGGTACTGTCGAACTGATCTGATGATGGAGCCGGAGGATATGAACTGGAACTTCATGATGGAACATCGTATCATAGCTGTGTTTGGATTTGTTAGAAAAGTCTTGTAATGAACTTTGACCACGATTAGGTTTCAAAGTCTGATGATGAAGCCGTAAGATAGGCAGTAGCATTCCATGATAGAATATCGTATCATAGTCGTGTTTGCACTTATGAGTAAGATCACGTAATGGACTTTGAACACGATCAGGTTTCAATTAAGCGTGTTGTGTTAATATTTTTAACATTTATACATTTATTTTTTATATTTACTGAATTAAGTAGGTGTTAGTTTTTTATATCCAATTTGTGTTTTCGTTATAAAAACAGGAATGAATTGACACATTTTAGATAGATGCATACATTTTTCAGAGAAGTATTACAATGTGGTAGGTAACACTAAAACATAAACCCATTTGCAAAGTATCAGGTGGGTTCCGCGATCGGCCATAACCGATAACTTCGATAAGTGACGTTTTGAAAACTGTTTGTGATCTGCATCTAATCTATAGAAATTGTCCATAAAAGTGAGTTGAAAAGTTACTCATAAAAATATTTTTTTGGTTACGGTTATCCGAAAAATGGGAAATAGAAATAGAAATAGAAATAAACTTTATTGTATAGCTGTGTACATTATGAAGGTGATAACAAGTGATACAGTCTCAACAGCTTGCCCATTTCGGACGTACAATATTAATATGATAACTTAATACTAAATTACATTTTACTAGTGGAAAATATTATTACAAATGTGTGTCTTCACTGGGAAAAATATTCCTTAGTATCATAAAATACTTTGCCAATTAGCCAGTTTTTGAGAGCAACTTTAAATTTGGTACCCTCTAGTTTTTTAGTTTTTTGGAAACGGTTCTGGAATTTAGTAGGTACATTATTTTTGAGTATTTTTTGTTTAAGTATTACTGGAAAAAGTAATTTTCAAGATTGAACGTTCTATACGAAATAGGTATTAAATTAGAAGAAGAAGAAATAAATTGTACAATTAGTGAAATATATGTTGATGATGAAAATGAGAGAATATATAGATACTCCTATTACCATCATTAAGTTTCCATAAAACGTTTATTCGGTAATTTGCAAAACAAAATGACTGTATATTATTAATTATTGCACGAACGCGGGTTAAGCGTCTTCCTGACTTGGCGGGGCGGGATCGATATGTGACATTTTCTTTTTTGACGTAAAATACTGACGTCGCAAAGATTCTCACTTGACGGAATACTGTCAGTATTACATTTGCGCAGTAGTAATATTATGCGCAGAAGCGGACCAGTATAGTGTAGTGCCTTCGTATCGTCCCGCTACCACTCATCCCGCGCCAGTCAGGAAGCACTCATTTAAATGTTAGGGCACAGTAAAAAGTAGTACTGCGTTGACTGTTAGTTGACACTGACATTTGACAGTTTTCTCATATCGTACCGCCTCCGCACCGACAAATCAGGAAGTCGCCTTAGCCATAGTTGACCTAGTGAAACGAAGGTACCTATCAGTTTCAGGTTCGACAAAAATACTCTCGTATGTACTTCCGTTTGCTCTCCTCTACAGGTCGCATTTCTCAACCGATTCTCGTGAAATTTTATGAGCAGGGGGCCGATTTTTGAGTGTCGAACGCTCGAATTTCCATTCGAAAGCTGTCAAAAAACTATGACGTTTTGACAGATGTCGAGTGAAAAGTCGAGCGTTCGACACTCAAAAATCGGGCCCCTGATCGCCGATTTTTGAGTGTCGAAAGCTCGACTTTTCACTCGAGATCTGTCAAAAACTATGATGTTTTGACAGATATCGAGTGAAAAGTCGAGCGGTTCCGGCTCCGTTTTTAGTGGTCAGTTTTTGGAAATTAAAAAAAATAATCAATGATTACCTAAGTTTCTGTGCCCGAATTTCGGTTTTTCTTCTCTACAGGTCAGATTTCTCAACCGATTCTCGTGAAATTTCGTAAGCAGGTTTGGTAACTACATAGATTTTTTGTCGAGTTACTTTTTGGAAATTAAAGAATTATGAATGATTTTGTGTTTTTGCGGTCGGATTTCAGATGGATTTCGGTTTGTTCTCCGCTACAGGTCGCATTTCTCAACCGATTCTCGCGAAAATTTGTAAGCAGGTTCTATGATTACATAGAATATTCATGCCGAGCAATTTTTCGGAAATTAAAAAAGTTTTTCATTGGTTTCCTCTAAAGGTCTCACTTCTCAACCGATTGTCGTGAAATTTTGTGAGCAGGGGGCCGATTTTTGAGCGTCGGACGCTCGAGTTGTCACTCGAGATCTGTCAAAACTTCATACTTTTTTGACAGATGTCGAGTGAAAAGTCGAGCGTTCGAAACTCAAAAATCGGCCCCCAGGTTCGATAATATAGTTTTTGAAAATTAAAAAAAGTACTCACGAGGTCTACACCTACAGCTCACAGAGTCACTAGTTGTAGTTGTGATTGTGACACGTCATAAGGATACATACACACATACAATGTGAACGTGATGTGAACACATAGCTCCTACGCTGACGCACACGTAAACGTAGACGTATATATATCTCAACACACAACCATGGCTTGTGGCATTTGTCAAAATTGTGTCGTATGAACGAAAATGGCTATGAAATGTCTTAGGCGCTACACAGAGCGCTCGAGTTAATATTTAACAATGTGAAGGCGTCATAGTTGAACCCGCGGAGGAAATGAGCTGCTGTATCTTAGGATTCACACGCCAATGAGCCAGTGCAGATTGTTAGGCAACGCGGCATTAATGTACCTAATGTCGTATGAAAGGGGTCTTTCGCTTTATCTCAGAGCTCCGTGTTTTGTGACCTGCTCGTAAATTTCACATTAACACTTATTATTCTGAACCATTCACTTGGAGGCCATCTTGTTTCTACAAATGAGTTGGCAATATACTTGTAATATTGTTCTAGAATCGAAAGCAACGGGAACGGGTTCATGGGGCCGATTTTTGAGAGTCGAATTCTCGACTTTTCACTCGACATCTGTCAAAACATCATAGTTTTTTTGACAGATCTCGAGTGAAAAGTCGAGTATTCGACACTCATGAATTGGCCCCCAGTTTCCGCGCCTGCCTTTTTTTATTTTGTCTGAAGCTTTTTTTTGTAATGTACACGATATTCTGTAAAAACTTCTTTAAATAAAATAAGTAAAAAAAAATATATTGAAAAATCTATATTTCTTTTAATTACTAATGAATGCTTGACTTTATCGAAACAGTTTATATGACACAAATTAAAGGAGACAAATGGATCTTTAGTTTAAAAAAAAACAGTAACAAAATCGGACGAATAGTTCTCGAGTTACTCATTGATTTTTAAAACTCGACATCCGCCATCTTGGATTGGCCGCCATTTCTATTAGCTACTAGTTTGAGATGGCAATCATGGTTCTTTCACATCATAATAAGACTGTCTAACTACTGTAAGAAGGAAACTTAGTATCCCCAAATTATACCATTTTCTAAAATTTGGCTAGCTGGCCCATAGCCTGAGTATCCGATATAATGGTGCCATACAGTGGCGCCAAACGGCAAAATTTGGAAACACGACATAAGTAAGTATTCATCTGTGACCGTCACAGACACAATACATTGCCATACTCAATTTTTATTTGTTTGACAGTTCATTTGCTTGGTAGAGTTAACGTAGCCAGACTCTATGTGGGCTCTTAACGAGATTTGTCTCTGTTCTTTTGACTTGATCCTTTAAATGTTTGTTAACTTTATCTTATTTATAGTGTTTTAACACAGTCGTTACAGTTTGAATAATTGCATGGCTGGTGCATTATTTATTATGTAATCTTTGTCGGCGGGCCGGCGCAGCCATAGATCAATCAGCCTGTTGTCGGCGTGACGCGGGCTCGCAATCAAATAAAATTTAACTCAAAAGCGTTCATGGGTGCGCTTAAGCTGGTTATTGCTATTGGATTTCCATATGCACAAGATTGGGACGTGTGAAAAGTTAAAAGTCACTCGTGTTCAAAGTTACGAGTATAGTGAATGTTTTAAGTACCTATGACAAATGCTATCTACTAAATGGATGGTAAGTAGGACCTATGTATCTCAGTTAACGAGAATTGTCACTGTTCTTTTGACTTTTAATAGCTGTTATCTGTAACAACTGCATTATTCATATTTTTTTGTCATGACTGAGAGTAAACCACTAACAGAGTAGGTACCTAATAAAAACTTTACCTGTCAAAAAACGTTTATAAAACAACGTACATATTAAAATGAGTTCAAATGTAACAGGACTACAGCATTATGAATTGAAAGGCCAATTACTGTACTATGGTTCAGTATCCAAAAACACAATAAAAATAATATAACCATAAAAATAACACTAAACTATTAACTAAATTTAATTAACTGAGTCAGATATGATTTTAGTAGCAGCAGGATAGCAGGTAAACCGAAATCAAATTAGTTATCCAACACACCTGCCGCTTACATGAAAAAGATTGTATGTACAGCTCCAGCAATTACTGCCCGTTTTGTTTGAAACAATATCGGGCGTAGCCTCAAGCGAGGATGGCCCCTATCCCCAATCTAACTACATTAAATTGTTCATGTACCTGGGTAAAGTTTCAGCATTAGATTCATCTATATTTAACTACAGGCTATGCATATGTACGTATACAGGCTGTCCCACGGCATGGAGAATATTGTACAAATTGTGAATCGGTTTCGTCGGTCAAAAAAATAGTTTATCGGACTTCTCACTTTCATATTACATATAATTCATGTGTGACTTTGAAAATAGTATACTTAAGGGGAGGTATCTCCAACGCAACTGTCCCGCTCTAACATGCGTGAGTTTAAAATTAACCATCCCGCTCTCTACGCAAGCTCTGCGCGCAGTTTTGTAAATATTTAGCTATAGTCATCAAGCCAGTCATTTTATCAAAGCAAACCCTGCGAAAATGTCTATAACTATTTACGATCTTTAATTGAGTACAAAAATTAAATGTTAAATATCAGTAATATAGCCGTAGTATTGAAAATACATTCCAAAAAGGGGTAACTTCGCGATTTTTTTCTATCGAGTGAAATTCATCAGATCATGTAACTGACTGCGATTTTGACTAGACAAGACCCTCATGTAACACATATATTTTTTTTAGATTTTAAGACACTATATTCTATGTCTCAGATGGTTTTTAAAAACTCAAAAGTGGTAATACACGGCCTTAACTAAGTAGGTACCTAGGAAATGTTATGCAAGGCTGCAAAGTTATTGTTAGGCGATAGTGTTATGCCTGTTAAGTTATTGGAAAAAGTGAAATATGCATATTTGATTTGAGCCTTATGTTACCCGTGATTACCTAAACAACAATAATATGACTCGTTTAATGTAGGAATAGTGACAATTTGAAGCATTTAACTATCCATTTACATCCCGCATCCTGCAGCATTTAGGTATCCTGAGGAATCATATCGTGGCAAATACGTCAAATGACAAAAACTTGACAGGTGTCACAATAATTTGCCCAATAACTAACGTGCTGAGTCTATCGTAAACCTGGTAACATCTGCCGTCATAACAATCGCATATCTCACGCTTATTGAACCCTTTCGCTGTTATAATTGACAAAGTCGCGATTTTATCGAGCCGCTCGCATCATTGGTTTTAAATGTTCGTTCCATGTTATCGGCAGACGTCAGCGCTGTCGCTCCCAGATCGACGACACTATCCGTGAGCATGACATGTGAGTCACGTGACCGAAGTGACGTTAACTGCCACTAATGCGGGCAGCTGCTCTCACGGTTTAATTGCATTAATTACCTTAGGTATTGTGCGTTTACCCTTTACTCAGCAGGGCCTTTAAGCGATCCATGCATTGGCTTCTCTATGCTAAGCGCTTTGTACTTATGTTGGTATTCTATCTACTCAGTTTTGTCCCAACATTCTGGCAATATTACTAGGACCATATTCAACAAGGATCATATCGGACAGATAGTCGATAAAGGTAGTACTAATATTTCTCGGTCTTCAAGTAATATAATAGTCCTGGCGGCACACAAGGGCTTCAAATGGAAAATGCTGCAAATGGCGTTAAAAGCATGAAAATCGGTACGATTGATCTTTAGGATGTATGAATCAATTTGACCCGTTGGACGAAAAAAAAAACTTTAGATCTACCCCCATCGACCAGTCCTTTTAGTATGTTGTTTAGGTCAACTGCACCTACAACCCTGCCAAAATTTGCTTATTCACGAAATATTTCCGCCAATTTTCCTTCATTAAATTATTTTTATTTTATTTTAAGACATGTGACTTAAATGTAATGGTGTGATATATTTTTAGAACTGGCTTAGAAAGCCCTTTCGTTTGATTGATACCACACACGACAGAATTCAGAACATTTTTTTTTAATTCCATACAAAAGAAAGATGTCGTCATAACTCCGCTCCTTTTCGTTTTTTTTTTCGTCCAACGGGTCAAATTGATTCATATGTCCTAAAGATCAATCGTACCGATTTTCATGATTTTAACACCATTTGCAGCATCTTTTGGCGTAGCGCCAGGACTATAAGGAGGTAGCAGTAGGTTGTCGCGTCTGAACTGAATGCAGGCTGCACTAGACATATTTTAATTTCAACATCTCATTATCATGTAGGTATTTTGAGCAAATAAAAAAAAACCTTTGAATTCTTTGATTCTTCCTCGTATTGTCATTGCCACCGACAATTGTTGATATAGGGGTAAGATAGAAGCTTTTTCAGATAGGACTAGAACTATCATCTGCCTTAAAAGAGTTTTCTAGGCAGAGGAGGATGTTTTCTTGATTAAAAAAAAAACATTAAAAAGAAACGCTTTATAACAATAATTTCATGAATGAGGTGCTTAAATGGAACATGAAACAATATAATAACATCTACCAATTCCTGAATTCCAAAGTAATTTACATTCAATAATCATATCTCGAGTTTTGGCTGAGCGTCAATCGATAATCGAGTGCAGCTGTGTTTAGATTGAATGCTTCGTATTTAATCACTAGCACTCACTAAGTGAGACCCGGATTCAATTGGCTGGTATCCGGTTTCACTTGATCGCACTCCCAGATAGCGGTATCGGTATCGGCTATACATCGCGATCAAGGCCGTATAGGCCGCGTTCGCGGCCCGCCTCACTTGGTCCTTCGAACACGCTTATTTGAATCTCCTTTCTAAGCGACTACCTTTTCTGTGAGTGTCAGGTAATTATCTGTGTGGCATTCCAATTTTCCGATCGAACGGTTAATTCAGTTTGAATCTCTTCGTGTAATAGCTTTAGGTCTATCTAATCCCAAGCCTACGGACACCATAGTCAGGTTGCTAGATGAGTGATTGTGTACAGGTAATATGGAGTTATTTATTTCTCTTTAATATCAAATTGTCTTAGAAACGTTCCCTTTTCGATGGCTACACTAATAACATGACTCAAATATGAAATGGCACAAAATATAAGTTAAGAAAACCACAACTAGATTCGAGACACATATGTAGTTGCAAGTTTCTTTTCCACGTGCGCCACCACATCAACACATTTAAAGAAGAAAAAATGAGATAATTTGTTTTGCAAACAGAATTGGAAAACGTAACGTATGTTCCATGCCCCATGGCGATACCCCAACTTTAACGTAATAACTTCCCCTTCAATTAAATCTGTTTTAAATTAGGTAACGATGAGCCTCCATTTCCATCTCCATTGAAACTGATCGCCGTTTCAGTAAATAAAGTTCGATGCCAACTCATCAGCGTAAGGGGCGGGATCTGATAAAAGTTGTCAGAAACTTTCTTTTGCGATATCGCCACCTCCGTCATGTAAATTGGACAAGTTGGGATAGAAGCTGATGCTTGTTTCATTGGTAAATATAGATTAGCTCTTAATCTGACCATTTTTCGTACCAAATTGTATTTGGATGAAGGGAAGGTTTGGAGTTTGGGGTCGGATTGGCCGGGGTCACGACTTAAACAACTTTTTAATTTATCTTCTCGTGAGCTGTAATTATGCTGAAATAAATACCTATGTGAAGCCTTGTAATAATACCATTTATTTCATAAGTTTATCGGTGAAGCAAAGTTAATATTAAACGAAGTAATTGACGCTTGGCACGTTTAATCCGCCAGTCAGAATAAGTTTTTAAAAGAGATAAAAAACGCTGATAGAATTAAAAGCTCTTTAAATTCAGAATCGAACTTGACGAGTCGATCGTGGACTAATTTCCATCTGTCCAAAGTTAGGAATGGGAATAGAGCAGAGTGACGCGCGTCAATAAATGTTTTAAGTTTATAAAGCGAACAACGATCCGAAAGTAAACAACTTTGAATACTTTTATCCTTTCCAAACGGGCTAACCCGTAAACCATCTCGGTTTAAGGAGGCATTAAATCGCTACTCAAACAAGAACCGTTACAGTGAAGTTAACTCACATATTGCTTTGTGTCACGAACGTTTAAAGCGAACAGCAAGCAGTTGAGGAGATGCGATGTTGGAGAGAGATGGGGGATCCGGGAAGGGAGAATGGGTGTGGAGGGCGTAAAAGGAGAAAAACTACATCGCTAAAAGTGAATGCGGTCGAAAGCCGCGCTTATTTCAGCGCTAAGTGCATGGATTTTTTTCAAGTGAAGGCATGAGTGTGCGGTGTACTGACTTGCGAGCGCGCTGACGCCGGTGGCTACGGAGCAGCGTTCTGCTCAAAGGTGTTCTTCTATACTCACAGGTTTGTTATGCGCTTTGATTTCGCACTAAATGTGATTACATTGTTGTAAATCATTAAGAGAGATCGAGTGCTTACATTGTGGGCATGGGTATCTTTGTAAAGTTTAGTCTGAGCGCTGACAAGAAAACTACAATAGCATGTTCACACATTGTAACATATTATCGTGAAATCAAGTTATATGAAATCTATTCTAAAATTATAGGGAGTAGCAAAAGCCCAGGACATTGCTAATATACGTTTTTAATATGTACTTAGGTAATAAAATGCGTAAAGATAAGCAAATATGTATATTGAATTTCGTTTTTCAGGATTTTTCCTCTGGAAGCATTCCTCCTTGTCAAAGACGGATTTAGGACCGAGGCTCAGGTGACCTAAAATTACAAACATTCCTCTGATACTTACAAAATATGTATAATACAGTACCTATTGTCGCTTAGTTTTATTTGTGTTTATGTAGATAACACGACTTAGTTAGTCACTGCTTTTAATGAAAGAAAAATAATAGTTAAAGTAATTCGCAGCGACTAATAAGGCACAAAACATATGTAATACCTATTTGTTTATTTATTTACCATATGACAATTAAGGCGCTACACTGAGAAATTTTGGAGACTTTGAAACGCTGTCCTGCCCAGACTAGCAAGAAACAGTTGGGGCTGATTTTCAGATATATGATTCTTGACTATATGATTGTAGTACTGACAATAGCGAAACATGATTGCTTAAAATTTTCTCGATAGAAAATAAATCCAAAGTCGAGTCTATATTTTCCTTTTTTTCCTCAGCCTACTAAAACAACGCATTATTAAAAGACACGATTAAGTTAATATGATGGTATTTTATCTCATCTAGGTACTGACAAGAGGAAATTTAATAAACCTGCACACAGTCAGATATTTAACGAGATTTGTCTAAAAAGCCATGCTCGGAGAGGGTTGCATCCCGTTTTGTCGTGAGCGAAAAACAAAGGGTGTCTCTTTCAATCGATATATCGCCTTAATTTGAACCGTGAGATTTCGAGAAGACAAGTGTACGTTTGCCAGTTTGTTGCACTTTTAGCACCACTCAGGAGGCACGTGTAGGGTAGCGGTGGATACTCCCTACGGATGTGTTGCAACTTCGACCCCTCTTTAACTTGACTGTTAGAAGTTCTCAAGCCGCCCGAAGGTTAACTTGGCTTAACGACTGCTGTCATAGACAGCAGCCGGGATCAACGGCTTAGCATGCCTTCGAAAGCACGGGAAGCGCGCAGTTAGTCACCACTCAAAGCGGTTACCCATCCAAGACAATGACTCCGGCTGGCATTGCTTAACCTCACATACCGCACGCGATATGCGCGCGCCGCTTGGCCACAAGCTCTCCAAGCACACTCTGTAAACACAAGGTTGGAACACAAGCAATCTTCTGTGTATGTTTGTTTTTATTATTAACAACAAGGCATGTATATAATACAGTACAATACAAATACTCTTTATTGCATAACCTCAACAAAAGTAACACATAACAGTACATAATAACAATGAGTAGAGGCAAACAACAGGCGGTCTTATCGCTAATGAGCGATCTCTTCCAGACAACCACAGACAGACAGATGTATGTATGTATAGCTATGCAGTAACTTTTTACCATATTCCATTCTATAATATATCCATTGTAGAATGGATTAGGTATTATAGAATATTCCATTCTGAAAATACGTACGTCCGTTTTCGGATTTGCAATTTTCTTTTTCCGAATACATTCTTAATCAATTTAAGTTAATATACCTAAATAAAAGCTCACAAAAACCCAGAAAACATTGCATTGTGTAAGCACTAGAACACTGTTTATCGACATCGATACCTCAGCGTCGGTCTTATCGAAAATAAGGGTATTTTTGACGTCGCCGCATTTTGCGCCACCGGCCCACCTGCGCCGCACAATGGGCCGACACAATACGCGAAGCAAACTGAATAACTTTATTTAAGAACACAATAAACCACTTTTTACTAGAAAGGTCGGAATTGTGTAATGGACGGGGTTGTGGAAAAACAGCGGATATTTCTTAGAAAAGCTACTTCAGTATAACTTACCATGTATAGAGCTATTTTTATTGTGCTGTCACCCAATTAATGTACCTACCTACTTTATGTTGTTTTATTGAGATTCAGATACTTATTAATTTCTTGTTAAAAAAGCAAAGAACGCGTTACTATTACCGGTGTAATTTACGTTTTTATAATACCTATACAGTGCGTTACCAGCAAGCGGGCATTTATTGAAACTGATACTAATATGTTCCATTAGCAATTATTTCCATTTATTATATTAGCAAGTCATAATTTTTGAATTAACAGCAAAAATAAATTTTCTAATTCCGCACCTTCAATGTACTAAGTGCACTGCTTAAGATAACGTCAAAGTAAACGGAACATTAAGGGCTGTCATCATGCTGTCATAGAGTTGTCAATTTACTTTGCTGTACATTGCAATTTAAATTTTGTTAGTAATTAAGAGAAGTCGAATTTTTAGTTTTACATTGAAATTAAGCGTGTGGTTAGGTTAAGAAATTTACGTTTAAATATTGAATTGACATTTTAAGAACAGTAAGGGTCGGTAACGCGCACGTGACTCTTTTAGAGTTGCGAGCGTCTATAGGCTACGGTGTCCGCTTACTATCAGGTGGACCGTACACTATTCTGTGACCGTACGAGTTGTTTGCCACCGTCGTAGCATAAAAAAAGAACAGTTGCTATTTTATTTCTTTTACGTACTATTTTCCCGCTCACATGATTATTGTGTCCCACCTCTGGGAGCCTCGCGTAGTGGAGCCGAAGTTACTTTAAAAGAAAAATGGTGCTACTTTGATAGATTTAGAACATTTAGATAATTACCACTATGTCTAGTTTGATACAGGTTCAATGTTTCAATTGCCAAATAAAATTATCCGTCAGTTAAAATTATCGCTGTCACTTTCTAATTTCATATGAAAGAAAAGGGCAGCTCTGACAGATACTTTAATCTGGCAATTGCAAAATCCCACACATCCACTTAGTAAAGAGTAAGCGAATTTATGAAGGTACCTATACGAGTTATTCGCGATAAGCGATACGAATTTTATTCCTTTAGGTATTTTCTTAACTATCATTTAACACTAGTTTCAGTCGAGAGGAAATGACTGAATTTTAATTTTTTTTACGTCGTTGGGAAGTTGCTGCTCCTTAACCCACCAACGGAATCGTGGCAGGCGTCCACAGTAATTTTATACATCTTTCTTAACCACTGTACAAGTTTTCATGCGAGAGGAAATTGGTCATCGTGACCTGTTGTTGGCCCACGGTCTATCGCCGGTGACACACACTACACCGCTTCGCACGCTCATAGACTTAGGCTCCGCTGCGTCTAGCTAGAGTCATGCAGTGTGCACAGAAGACGACAGATATAAGCTTCTCTTTCTCGCATATACTAAAACTGCTATTAATGTTAGTATCTTCACTAAAATCGGCGCAATCTCATACACCACAAATAGAATTAAGACGTTTGAGCTCATAGTTGAGTTCGTCCACTTCATTAAGACATGAATTATGAATAGAGAGGGCATTAGCATCCATCTGTGGAGAACAGGATGTCATTGTTATGCAGATTGTAACCGGACGTCCCTTACTCCCCGCTCGCTCGCAGGCAGTATCGTAAACAGTATCGTGACTTCATGTACGTCTACCGTAAACCGGAGTTACTTTAGGAAAAGATGGGGCTATTTTGACAGACTTTGAATGCTTAATATAATTATCATTATTTCTAGTTTGATCCAGTTTAGTAGTTTACGAAGGTTAACCAAATAAAAACTAAAACAGGGCATAAAATCTAGATTTTTAATGTCTCCCCTCAATTTGAAAGTAAGCCCGGTATTATCATAATTATTACGCCTGTTTCAACTACTGGCCTGAAGAAGTGTTTGTATAATCGTATAGTGCGGTGCATCGGAAAATAAACAAATTCGTATTATCTTATCGTATCTTATCTTATCTTATCTTATAACATAAGGAATATTTAGCGATTTCTCATGAGCGATAAGGATTGCTCTTTAGCAATCCTTATCGCTTTATGTCCTTTGACAGAAGAGTTCTACACTCACTTCCAACAAGTATTTTCCCAGACCTTTAGACATTATCCGCTGCAAAATTAATGCCCATGGTAAGATTGTAGTTGGTACCATAGATGTTTTTATAGACTTGGAATACTGATTATGTCGCTCTCACTGTGTCTTGACCGCGCTGTTGTGGCAAATATGATACTCGTGAGCTCGTAGACAAATCAACATCCATGCAAATGTTTGTTTACACCAATGTATGACAACGTATCATGCGTACGGCGAACTAATCTAATATAAATATTTCCATATTACCGCAGTGGGGATTAACATTAGGTTTTGGAACATCACGATCGATAATAGTTCTTGGTTTTATTTGATTCGATTGAAACAGAAACCTATTGTTACTTTTCGTTAGGTATTTATTACAATGCTTGAACCCATGTTTTGATGAGAGGTCGGAACAACGTTATTTTCCAGGATTTCACCTAATTCAAAAATTTATCCTGTCACTGACACCTGTCTAACAACTTTCGCTATTATTAATCTTCGACTTTCACACATGCCCGGAGCGACGACGAGCAGAATCCAGTACCGTACACTTTGTTGCCTACTGTCATGGCGTCGTTACCGAACAAAGTCACTGAACAAGTATGTATTGGCGAAATCATCATAAATTTTATGGAAAGCCATTTTTAAAAAAAGAAGAAGAAGACTTTCCATGTAAACACCATTGACAGACTGATGGTGACTATGAAGCCCCCTTATTTGCTATTTTGATTATTTATCCTAATAAAATGTTGATCTTGTTTGCCTAGAGGTACCAATTTTTTTGTCAGAGCGTTTTTAGTTCAACCAAAACTATCTTAGCCCATAGAGATTCGTATCCATACAGATACCACCTTATTGTATCGCCACGCTACCACTTGTGATGCAAACCATGACATGCAAACTGTAACACCCGAGGGATGTTCGGAAATGTACAAGCGCCTATATTGGGTTAGCGTGCCACTTCCAGCATTGAATGATGCCTGAATATACTTATCTGAGCCTTTGACAGGACCCGAGATGGCTGAGTAGAACTTCCATAATAATTTATATACTTTTTAGATATCAGAATGTATTTCGAACGGTAAAAGTGTTTTCTTATTTAGATCTGAGTCGAACAAACGGTAGTTATTTAGGATTCAAACTAATTAAATAGTAAGGTACTTTTGGCTAGCAATGACGCGTATATGCGCGGCATTTTTTTATAAGAAACATGTTTTGCTACCCCACATGTCAATTTAATGATACATAGGTTACATATAATGTGGTTTGTATGTCATACTGTTATCAAGCTACAACATTGGATTTAGTTCCTGGTAAATCATTGCATGTAATCGGGTTCTAGACTGAATCCTTTGAAGCGTTGGATTGTTCTCGGCTTGTGTACCCGGTTCCGGTGTATTAGATAATTTTCACAAAATACTTTTATACTAATGTTTTTCCAGAACGTCTAATTTCAAACTCGTTTTTTTTTGGTCGTCATTTTCTGGGTGACCTCGCTGTATCGTCGGCCTCATCTTCGGCCCTAGATGCTGCCCAGGAGCAATCCCATTATTAATTTTAAAAAAATAGTGATCATCGTAATTTTATCAACGTAAGGCAAAACTAGATAAAGTACGATTACTTTGTGTTTGAGACTGACATATGTTCTGGTTCCATTGGAGATTCTACTTTATCACTACTGTGTTGTGTGTACATGTTTTTAATCAGTGGGTAACATGTGCCTATAAAAATTCTATGACCTAGTATCAAAGAGCATAATTATGTCAGTATCATCGAAGTAATTTACCTGTAATTAGGTTTATGCTATTTTAGTTTAGAATCGAGGTGTAACGCACTTAGAAATAGGGAGCTTCGCGCTAGCAAAGCTGTGTCATCACTGTTGCAATCTCGAGCAGGGAAAAATTAGATAAGATAAAAAAAAATTGGTCGCCATAAGTAAATACAAACGATTTTGAAAAAATATATAATAAATCGGTAAAAATGTTTTGTCTTCGCCCCGAGCACGCTGTACAGCTGAAAGGATTTTTTTTATATTTGATAATTAGGAAATTGTGTAATACGGCCCAATTCTTGCATTTAAGGCGCTAAACTGAGAAATTTGGAGACTTTGAAACGCTGTCCTGCCCAGACTAGCCAACAGTAGGGGCTCATTTTCAGATATATGATTCTTGGCTATATGATTGTGGTACTGACAATAGCGAAACATGATTGCTTCAAATTTTCTCGATAGAAAATAAATCCAAAGTCGAGTCTACATTTTCCTTTTTTTCCTCATCCTACTAAAACAACGCATTATTAAAAGACACGATTAAGTTAATATGATGGTATTTTACCTCATTTAGGTACTGGCAAGAGGAAATTTAATAAACCTGCACACAGTCAGATATTTGATGAGATTTGTCTAAAAAGCCATTCTCGGAGAGGGTTGCATCCCGTTTTGTCGTGAGCGAAAAACAAAGAGTGTCTCTTTCAATCGATATATCGCCTTAATGTAGTATTGTATTAATTAAACACGTGTGTCCAAACGTATTCCGAATTTTCCCGATGGAAAACATTATTCACTGCATCTCTGGTTAAATTTATGTAAACCACAATAACACGACATGATTTTCTCGATAGTGCTTAGAGACGTCCGTCCCCTTAAATGGAAAGCAGCTCACGAAAATTCCCAGCTAGGGTTGTCGCAATGAAAATAATAAAGCCTCAGGTAATTTCGCTAATGCACGCGGTTACCCTATCTAGATCGCACTTACCCTCGCACCCCTGAAGGTTCGTATTAAGAGGGGCGGGTTTTGTGTTAGCCCTTCGATGGAGATGACTGTTTTGGTGATTTTGACCAAGTTTTGTGTCAAGGATTGCCGACTTTGGTAATTTTGATTAAGCTGATCCAGGGTGTTGATCTCTGGGCCACTTCGTATCTTGTCACAGTGACAGTTAATATGAGATCTTTAGCTGTTTTCATATTGATTTTCACTGTGACAAGGTACGAAGTGGGTCAGAAATCAAATTGGGTGACTGTACCTATTTGCGACATCATTTTGTGGACGAGTGTGCAATATGAGGAAATGCACACATCAAGTACCTACACCTAATGATACCTGCATTTCATGCTCAGTATCCAGTATCTTATTAAACGTGCTTAGTTTATATATTTATATAAAGATTGAACAAGTACTCAACACCAAATGTGACTACCTTACTATGTGTCTTTATTTAAAACGTCTCAATATCGTGCGAAATGCACTGAAAACAGGGCTGTTCTATAGAAAGCTTTAAAAGATCTGTAGCCGCAATAAAGGCAATTAACTTATTTAAGTGTTGTTTTGAATTTGTTTAATTGAAATGAATAAAATACTTTGTTCGTTATATTATATACTTTATTTGGTTTTGCGGACAATATCATACATTCAATTTGGGCCACTAAGTTAAAGACCGGCGGCTTATGTTACTCGCAGTTTTGATTTTATTACGTATGAAATAAACAAATTCATTTTGAAAAGAGTATTTTCAATATTAATATCAGTTAACTACTATGAGTAAGCTTAAATGATAATTATTCATAAAATTCAACAATTTAAAAACGTTAACAATTACAAAATTACGTTTTTTTTATCATAAGTAAAGTTTACATTCATACAATACAAGTAATACAATTTAATTGTCCACGTATCGTAAACGATGCAAATTATATATTCATTGTTAAACAATACTAAACATTTTATCCTGCAAAGCTATTTACATAAATTTTTACTTTTATAAATTCACAGTACAAATTTACGACATAAACATATATATCTTCACTTATCGTTCTCATAATGTTTAGGTAAATTATATTAAAACAATCAGTGAACCTTGTTTAGATGGAATTAAATCCAAAATTAAATCGTAAAATTAGTTGAATCTCATACCTAACCAAATATTCATTTAAGGCGTTTTATATGCAAATTGAATCAACCTAAGAAAAACTTATGCGTGAATTTAAATAGTCATCATTTTACTTTCAAAGATCGTGGAATATTAAAAACATTGGATACTTAGCAAGCATAACGTCTCATACTGAATCCGACTGCAAAAATCCAATCATGAAATGTCCAGGGGGCCGATTTTTGAGTTTCGAACGCTCGACTTTTCACTCG
This sequence comes from Cenopis cana, assembly GCA_951800055.1. Taxonomy (NCBI): domain Eukaryota; kingdom Metazoa; phylum Arthropoda; class Insecta; order Lepidoptera; family Tortricidae; genus Cenopis; species Cenopis cana. The sequence goes on along the minus strand of OX637476.1, from coordinate 6,449,520 downwards.
ACATCTGTCAAAACGTCATAGTTTTTTGACAGATCTCGAGTAAAAATTCGAGCGTTCGACACTCAAAAATCGGCCCCCAGCACTCTTATTCAATATTGTATTACAGTTATGTTATTGTAATTTAAAAAAGCTTGTTTACACATAAATAAGTACACAAATATGATACACGTACAAGCAAATAAAGTAACATTATTATACGCATTGTAAATGTTCAACTAGCCATTTATAGTTTACATATTTCCCATTATTATTACTACTATTGCATACTGTCACAACACAATCGCTTAAGTTTTTTGTTTAAAACCATTACTATATGTGATAAAACAGTGCTTTTTTGATGTACAAATGTCGTTACAGACAACGGTTCTCTATAATATTACTATAACTGTACAATATAAAAGCCATGTGCAGATATAAGTTTACCAGACTGCCAATCAACACATCGACTCCTTGGATTGATCGCTGATCAATCATACAAACGAAAACAAAAGATATAAGTACGATCGAAAAAAAAAAGACGTACTTAAATCCAAAAAGCCGGAATGAAATGCACCGAGACTCATTCTTTATCAAAAGGGATACCTTAAAAGCGACGAGAAAATCATGTTCAAACTCGCAAGTCCAATAAACAGATGAGATATCGCGCATTTGTTTTAGTCAGCCTTAACTTTGCACATGGCTTTACGGGAGAAGTTTACCACGCGACATAAACTAGGGTTGATATTAAAAAGGTCGCGTACGGGGTGGATCGAGGTGCACCATCGGGGGGCGGCCGGCCGAGGAAGCCCGCGTCTTGCGTTCGAGGCCCGCCCTCCCAGCGCGAGCCTTGGAGGCTGGAGTGCACGTCGTTTGTCTCTTGCTTAGTGGATTCTACGTCGTCGTCGTCACGGGATTTGTGGTGCGGTAACTCCATTTCTGACATACATAGAGAAGATTATTAGCTTATCGTTATTACTGTAGTAAAATATTGTAATAGAGCAGAAAAGGGAACTAAATACTGATAGGGGACTGAGGTACTGGATGACGCGGTTATATAGGTTGGTTAGTAGTGTATGGCCTGTCCCAATTTTCATATTTTATTTACAAACCCAAATTTGACTTGTGTTATGTCTAGTATTCAACTTGGGCTATGGATATTGTGTTAAAACAATTACATTTTTATAAAAAAAAAACTTAAGCTTAATGCTGCTTAATGCTTAATAATGCTAATGCTTAATGCTGCTAGGTACTTATAGTCTATTCTAAGCTAATGTTTTGATATCAACAATAATTTGGAGGCGTTGTTTCAGGCAAAACGTGTGTTGGTTTGATCATAGGTTATGATAAAATATACTTTGGAGGTTTCACTGCGATTCACAGCGCTTTTTTCTACAGCGTTGTTGAAAGTTCTGAAACGCTCGGCCACGCTCCGCATTGCAGCTCATCTAATCGTATTTTTAACCCACTGTAACCTGATGAGAATAGATCTGGGCACAGCAATAGGATATATAAGCATGATGATAATGATGAAGATAACCCAGTGTAAGTGGGTGAATATTCGGCGTTGTTATGGCGGTCTTTGCGTCATTGTCGTCTCACTAAATATTACCAAAAGGGACGATGATCAGAGTCAATTTTTCTAAAAAGCTTAAACCAATATCTGATCGCTGCCGTCTACTGCTGCGGCTGTCCTACCTTTGTGTAGATAATCGTGAGTCGACAATGACTTTAGAAACGAGCGGTTCAAAGGCTCGGAGCATCACCCCATCCCACCCAAATATAAAAAGTTTTCCTTACCATATAACCTGATGTTGCCTTCAGCGTCCCCAATGGAGTTCTTGGAGATGCACTTGTACCCGCCGAGGTCGCTGCGGTGGATGTTTTTAATGATGAGACGCATCTGCACGCTGTATGCTGAGCTGTTGATCTCGGTCATCTGGTATTTGTCGTTCGAAATTATCATTTCACCTGTAGACAGAAAGAATTTTAGTATTATTCCAATCACTGGAAATCTTGAACTAAAGGAACCCCTACGGATAACTGAATTAGGATCATATTAATATTTCTACATGAATTGATAGTGGGTAGCTGCGTTGAAGGATAGAGGAGCAGAAGCTCCCTGCCGAGGTTTTCCCGAGGGACTACAATATGGGGCTCTTCAAGAAAGGAGTGTTTAAATTTTTAAAAGGGTCGTTAACTCGCATGCGACGAATCAGGCGGGCCGCACGCTTGTTTGCCACCGACGTTGTATAAAAAAAAAGAAGTAGACGGCGTTAATCAGGGGCAATACGACTAGCCCAAAATAAAGGGGTTTGGAGAGCAGTGGCGAAGAACTGCCCGTCTGGTGGTCAAGAAGGCTTGAGGAACCGACGAAAAATAAGATTCTTTACATATTTTTTTATGCAACAAAATATTCATTCGTTTACGTTTATGATAACAAGATGACAATGAAGGACCGAGGACACAGAGATTTAAATAATTAGTGACCTATATAGTCAAGGGGCAAACGATAGAAAAGTGGTGCACACAAAAGTGTGATTCTAGGGCTTTTGTGTGGGGTTGGCATTCCAGACGCGTTAAATCTTATGCCGCGGCATGTGAGGTCACCTTACGTACGCCGAACTCATAAGTGCTGGCTGGACTTAGCTATTTTATCGCTTTCACCCTGGATTTTTTTTAAAAACGTCTCTTTTATACGTCAATTTGACTACCTTATCTTTATCTTTATATATATAATTCTTCTGTACGTGTGTTAGTTTCATATCTCCTCCTAAACGGCTGCACCGATTGGGATGAAATTTTGTGTGTATATTTGTGTTGGTCCCGGAAAGGTCAATTGAGACAATTGGACCCGGCAGGTGGCGTCGTTTTCGTGTTTTCGTTAAAAAACGGATCTGCTGCACATTTGTGTATCATAGATAGCGTAGAACAAACTCTTTGGCATTTGACGGACGGTGCTCAATAAGACATGCGAAGTCACTTGCGTCACTGACATATTTCCATAAGTAAGCGAGATTTATTTACAAGATTGAATTGAATTGAATTGAGATTTATTTATTATTGTAAAATTATGGTAGAGTGGACGTAAGGCAATTTAATATATAAATAACTCTTTAATTATAAAATCAGTAAAAAGCTTCAATACATAAACATAAAACGTAATATGTTGTGGAAATATTGGTCGTCACACACGAAACTCGAATTGTAAGCAGTTTACACGCGGCGAACAAATATGAATGCAGAAAAAATGTTTACGGGAAAATGCAAGTGTAAGTGACCCAAATTACCACACAATCCACACAACGGCTTAAATACATTACGTATTACATACGGCCTTCTTCGGCCTAACACTTTAAGGCAAAGACAGGTGCGCCAGAGAATCAGAAATCTGGCACAGTCTTCAAATTATTGAGCACTGACTACCACAAGGCGGAGTGGAAGATACAGTCGAGTTCATTGATATAAAGGTAAGTATACACTTTTTTACCTAATCAAATGCGGTCGCCTACAATTTGAAAGCAAAAGCATTCGATTAGGTAAAAAAGTGTATACACATAAATGAACTCGACTGTGCCTAGAGCTACACAGGCGCTTCAACGGGGCCCGTACAGGGCCCGACATAGACTGCTCGCGTCTTTGAACTGGGTACGTTGTCGACATTTGTCGGGCATGCCGCCGTCCAGGAGTGTCACTCAGGCATATCATTTTCGGTTGTGGTCATCATCCTAACGGCAAGTACTTGGACAAAGATAAACAGTGTCCTTTTTTAACATGACTTTGGCTTTATAGGCCGGGCCCAATAGAGTGATAGGGGCGCGCGTTAGGTGAGTGGCCTAAGGAAAATCCAGAGGAAACCTCCAACACGACCACGCCGGAAATACCCTTAGAGTTTGCGCTTCAGTGAGATTGGTTGAGCGGCTTCCAGCTTTATGAATAACAGCCCAGTATTTTTATCTCACGAGCGCATAAATCCTGCATGGTTTGAAAATACAATTCGACCAGGTAGGTGGCACTGCTTTTCCGGGCAGGACGACGTCTGCCGGGTCCGCTAGCATGTCAGCCAAGAATATCGCAACGGCCTTCTTCGGCCTAACACTTTAAGGTAAAGACAGGTGCGCCAGAGAATCCGAAAACTGGCGCAAACTTCAAGTTCAAAGTATTGAGAACTGACTAGACTACCACAAGGCGGAGTGGAAGATACAGTCGAGTTCATTGATATAAAGAATAAGTATACACTTTTTACCTAATCGAATGCGGTCGCCTACAATTTGAAAGCAAAAGCTTTCGATTAGGTAAAAAAGTGTATACATAACAATGAACCCGACTGTACCTAAAGAGCTACACAGGCGCTTCAACGGGGCCCGTACGGGGCCCGACATAGACTGCTCGCGTCGGTGAACTGGGTACGTTGCGGGGAAGCCGAAGGTTTTGTCTGTGCAATCGCAGACGAAGTTATCATGCATGACGAAGAATTTCTGGAAATATATCCTAAAAGCGGTACCTACTGTCGACATTTGTCGGGCATGCCGCCGTCCAGGAGTGCCACTCAGGCATATCATTTTCGGTTGTGGTCATCATCCTAACGGCAAGTACTTGGACAAAGACAAACAGTGTCCTTTTTTAACCTGACTTTGGCTTTATAGGCCGGGCCCAAGAGAGTGATAGGGGCGCGCGCTAGGTGAGTGGCCTAGGGAAAATCCAGAGGAAACCTCCAACACGACCACGCCAGAAATACCCTAAGAGTTTGCGCTTCAGTGAGATTGGTTGAGCGGCTTCCAGCTTTATGAATAACAGCCCAGTATTTTTATCTCACGAGCGCATAAATCCTGCATGGTTTGAAAATACAATTCGACCAGGTAGGTGGCACTGCTTTTCCGGGCAGGACGACGTCTGCCGGGTCCGCTAGTAATTATATATTTTATTGTCACAAAACGGGGGCCCTTTAATTTTATTTAGACCAAAAGTTTGTACTTACTACTTACACACCTTTTTGTAGGTAAAAATATAATTTTAATATTTCGTTTTTCTAAATGTGTTTGGTCTTCATTATTGCAATATGCTCTTCCAAAAGGTTACTGTGTGTAGGTAATCCTATTTTGGCTCCATACAGAATATATCCACTATAGATAACACATACAGTATTGGCTTTTCGACTAATTTATATTCGGACGTTTCCGACCATTGTCCGCCGGTATCGAATTGAAATATGTTGTTTCGCATAAACGAATATATGCGTATCCCTGGTGAGTGGAAGTTTGCATGGGACAGTTTGGTTTAATTTAATATAAATAATTTATTAAGTATTTGCCAAAGGATATTTAGTATTGCTCTAAATGTTAAAAGCTACATCTGCTCTGTTTCTGATAAATAAGCTCCCATCTTCATCATGATAAATAAGGCCCGCCCATCTTTGGGTGACTACCTGGGAGCCGATTTTTGAGTGTCGAACGCTCGACTTTTTACTCGAGATCTGTCAAAATACTATGATGTTTTGACAGATGTCGAGTGAAAATTCGAGCGGTCGAAACTCAAAAATCGGGCCACTGCTTTTTAACAAAATGATAATCATCAAAATTGGATAATGTTTTTGAACAAAAATAATCAAAATCGAAAAACATGACAAAGGGCAATCCGTCTGTCAATTTCGGAGTTGGACGGTTTTCGAATACTACAAGACAAAAACAAGGACCACTATATAAAGGGTGATAAATAAAAAGGATTCAGCAGCATTGATATTGAAACAAAATAAACGCCAAAGTATAGGGCCATTATCACCGACATATAGTATTAAAGGCGCGTACAGCCGGCAGCAAAAAAAATGTTGTTTCACAAATAATTTATATGTTCTTCTCAAATAATGTTGGGCTTGAGCGATTTGGCTGTTTTTTCGTCGTTAGCTACATTATTACCACGGCCGCGGGTCACGTCGCTTTCTACTTGTTCTATATTAAAAATTGCTTGCATTCTTCTTGCTCCGCTTTATTTTGTGGTGGAGTTTTATTTTTTTAATCCAAACATAGCTCTTTGCGTAACAAAGATATTAGTTGAAATTTTTGATACGTTTTTGCGGCAATATTTTCAGTTATCCTAGTGAATTTGTTAAGCTTCATTCCTTTGTTTGTAGTTGTTTTTTAATATAGTCAATTAAAAATCATTTTTACTTTAATAAACCCCTGTGTATTTCAGAAAGTAGCTATTTATTTCAGTAGCCACGGATATTTAGGTATTTATTTGTGTTTTGAATTACATTATCGTTAGTTCATAAACTTAAACTGCCAAATTCACCAAGCCTAGATTTGATCACGAAATAATTTGTCATAATCTCAGTACCTACAATACAATACAATACAAATACTCTTTATTGCACACCTATTACCTACCTACCTATTTGTAGAACCATACCAACTGCAGGTCCTCATTCAAAAAGAAACTACCATACAATTGTTTAACAACACAGACAATTCCACACATCAGTTATTCCTCATCTATCATCATAATTCATCTCTCATTGACGTAGAGAATCGCCAAATTCATTCAGAAATAATCATTTTATCAGGTTTTGAGAATTTAGCAGTCCGTACCCTTCGCGGGGACCAAAATTCAGTTAAGCATAAGTTAAAATAATACTGCCAATTCTATTACGTATAATGTTCGTCGTTTATACAGATTCATTTGGGAATGGAATGTCTATTAAAACATATACATTTTGACGTGAGTCTATTGGGAAACTATGACTTCTAATCCTATTTTAAACGAGGCTAGGTGATAACACCGAACAGTTAATAAATCTCAGAACAAAGGCTATTAACAGACTTTAAAGTACATTCCGTTTAAACGACAACAAAAAATTATCGGAGGCTGGACAGAGCGACACTCCCATTCCATGTCCGCGCGGCCGCCCCGTCGCTTGTCAGTCCTGTATTACCTAATTTAATTTGTACTCGCCACAATTTATAGCCGCAGAAGAGCGGGGTCTGTTGGTTAGTAATGTCTGCCAGCGTCTTTTATGTTGCGAGTCTGATTGAAACAGTTATGTTTACGTGTTTTCCTTGGCGATTATCTTACCATGACTGGCTTTTAAAACGTGATGAAGAAAATGGCATCATACCGATATAATTGTAAGTGTTTAATATTTCGTTCGATAATGTTTGATCTTAATGTTATGAAAATGTAGCTTGTCTAAGTTGTCAATAATGAAATGTATAAGAAAGAAAGAAAAATGTGCCTCAGTTATCGGTACGAGTACAACTTTTTCTTTGACAAATAATGAAATGATTTACAAACTACACCTAGCGATATACGAAGATACTTTGAGCCAAGATAGTTTCTAAATAATTAAACCATATGAGCATCAGCAGTTTCTTAAATGCTGCAATTACATAATAAATGGGATAATAATAGTTCATACCGATATTAGGGCAACAGTACCTAGTAATATTAGGCCAATGATTGAGTTTGCCTTGCAATTAGATTCGCCAGCTTACTATAATTAACTTATAATTTGAGGACACCACAACAAGTACCTAATAAGTATGCTCTACCCATACACGCACAACGCAACACACATACAGACACACATGCACACACACACACACATTACAATTGTTTAATAAAGAGCGTAAAATCTCATATTGAGCTTTTAGAAGTTTATCAATTATTTTTATTATATTTACTTTGTAGCGATTTTTGGAGTCGGATTTATTTTTGTGTATTTTTAGTACGAAATAATGACATTTGGGCAAATAATAGTACATTACTTAACAAGGGCGGTAAAACAAAGAATGTCTCAGATCGTGGGTATTTGACCGAGCCGAAGGCAAGGGCGATAAATATGCGATCTGAGGCTTTCTTTATTACCGCCCGTGTTAAGTACAAAATTTTATGTCACCCCCTGGCCAGGAAGTGGGATTTCCCGCGCGCGGAGCGTGCGGTAATTGCCGCTTTATGGCCAGGTGTGACATAAACTCTTCTATACTGGATGAGTTCTTTCGGAGACTACTCGCTTGATTAGAACTCAGTGAGAAGTTTTACAGAAATACATTGGATAGAATGTTGTAATACTCTTCTGTCAAATATCGCGCATCGAATCACGGGTCCTCGGATTTTATCACTTTAATTTCACGTATCCTTTGTTGCTAAGTACCTATTTACTAGTTTGACTTGGGACTTTATGAAACCCCGATGCAACTGTTGCAGTCGAACTGCAAACTTGTAATACGCGTCGGAAATTATTGCTTAATCGGTTCTCCCCATTTGAGCCGAAACTTAGTTTGGCGATATACTTCACGGATATTAAATTTTGATATTTGTGGAAATAATTTTATGACGATATCCGCTGATCCAACCAGATCAAGGAATTAACGAGAACGAGACAAATTTAAAAACACCATCTATAAGTAAGTACTCTTAGAGAGGTTGAAGTTAGAGGGGCATGGAAGCGACACTATCGATGCGTTGCTGAGCGCACAATTGTACATAACCTCCAGTGCTGAAGTACATAAAGAAGAAAATAATGGTTTTAACAAATGAGGAAAAAAATTCCCATACAAAGATGGATCATAATAAAAGAAACTTTTGAGAGGAAAATAGTGCCTTGTTTGTTGGTTGAGATAATATTTATTTTGAGAGAAAGTTAGACGGAAAAAAATACTTTTGGAATTTTCGATCACTCATTGTAATAACTAACAATAAAACTAACTAACTTACCTACCTACTTACTTACTTACTAACTTACTTTACTTGTAACTTTAATGATATTAGGTAGTTAACGATCGTTTTAATTAATAAAGGTTGTCAGGCAATAAACAAAAGAGGGCGGCACCGGCGCCGGGCGGACAGAGGTGTCAGTTGCAGTGTTCGGCCACAGATTTGTGGTCAATTCACAAACATGGTCCGGCCTTGTCTTGCTTATGATCTAGACATCTTTGGCAATACTATTGTTATTAATGGGTCCTCAGTTTACGTAGGCGCAATAAATCATTTCACTCTAAAACCTCATTCAAACAGTTCTCCTACTAGCACGACAATTTCTTACGATTTTTTTTACTTTGTATTCCGTAGAAAGCCTCGATTATCCTTTAAAAAGCATAATACAAAGTTATGCATGATTTTGTTTATGTCTTTTGAACAAACGTCACACAGAAACGAGATAAAAGAACTGAGTAAACAGAATAAACCCATTGTTATCATCAATTTTGATTCGTACCTACGAATGTTTTAGCCCGCGAGTAAATATTGTCAGCGTAGCCTAAAGCAATTTGAAGCGGGCGGGTCAGCGGTCTTTGTTGCATATCGTGCGGTAATAGAATTTGGTCCGCTTTTTGCGCGGCGTCGCTAGCTATTATAGCTAGGTAAGGCTTTGTAATGCCAGCTCGGTTGCGTTCATAACTGCATCCAAATCTGCCTACGCTGTGTATCTGGTTGGATATGAAATAGGCAATTATTCTGAAAACGCTATCGTTTGTTGTCAAATTTTATAATTATTATTGACGAACGGTTAAGTTGAATACCCTTAGTCGATAGATATTTTTAGTTAGGCAGCGGGCATTACCTACTTATAAAATACAGGACCGTGCCAGGAAACAAATAACTTGCACTTTGTTAGTGGAGTAATCGCAACATGTTCTCTGTCCTCTACTAATTTGATTTGTTCCTTAAACGACGCGGCAGCTACTGTATACTTCTCCTGGTAGATAAGTCAAACTCTCCTGCTTAGGTATTTGACACGTACAAAATATTAATTAAAAAAATATTTACTTCGTGTCATAGTCTTATCGAATATTGTGTAATATACGAAAGTATGACACAATTCGCAGGCACAACACTTGACACACTCGGTAGCAAATGTTATGGTACTGTCTTACGTTTTAATTTTACTTACCATTTCTACTTCTTCCACACTTTCTTTTCGTTTTCTGAACCAACTGCATAGGATATGTTGCCAGTGAAATTTCTCCAGGGAACAGTAACTACGTCTAATTTTTATTAAGGTAAATATTTTACTTTCCACAATAACCCCCGTGTAACCACTTTAGGTACTAGATAGTTATTTTTAATAGCTCCAAATAGCCTTGCTACTCTGGCTTGCCGGGCAGTACAGTGAGCATAAACTCCATGATTAGCTGGCTGAAAAATGTGCTTAAAGACCGCATTGCGAAAAAGTTTTGTTCGTTTTGTCGGGATTTGGTCGGTCGGTCGGCGGGCAGCTGTGACCACGCGGTCCGTTCACACATGTCGTGGCGTGCGGCCGGCAACAAGCGCCGTAAATCCATTCCTAACTCGACTTTAGTGGCCACTTGGTCAGGGTCCTGCACTCGCTAGTTGCTTGCTGCAAACGCATTTTGCTACCGCATATTGGCTGCGTTCATATGTCAGTTCGTGTACGCATTGTATTGATTTGTAGATGTGATTTGTTACACTGCGGCTTACGTGGCACGCCATGCAGCGAGCAGATAAATACAGTTTACGTAGAACAAACTAAGATTAGTCTGGTAAAAAAGAAATTCCTCTAACAAGAAAATACCACCTTATAATTCAACTTTGTCTGGCTTATTGTCCTTCACTCCCCGTCAAGAGTGCTTTTGTTCATCTGTCACCCGAGCACTAAATACAACTTTTATCCTCGGAGGGCTACTGAAATTAAAAATAATGAAGTTTCCTACCTCCGTTTGTTTTGTAAGTTTAAGTACGCTTATTTGTTTTACTTAGCACGTGATTTTATTCGTTCTAGTAAAAATCCTTGAGGTGTATTCATTATCATTTCGATCTCGTCTACAGAAATACTCTCATTAACATTCGACAAAACATAAATTGCATGGTGATGCAGTGCAGTAATTAAAATGCTATACAATTTGATCCTACTCTTTTGCAGGGTTCCGTAGTAGGTAAACTAGGAAGCCTTATAGTCTCGCCATGTCCGTCCGTCCATCCCTGGCTTCGCTCAGTAACCGTTAGTATTAAAAAGCTGCAATTTTGCATGAGTATACATATGACGCCGACCAAACGGTAGAATAAAAAGTTAATTGGAGGCGCATTTTTTAGGGTTCCGTAGTAAACAAGGAACCCTTATAGTTTCGCCATGTCCGTCCGTCCGTCCGTCCGTCCGTCCGTCCGTCCGACCCCCGTTTTTCTCAGTAACCATTAGTGCTGGAAAGCTGTAATTTGGCATGAGTATACATATCAATGACGCCGACAAAACGGTAGAATAAAATCTTGAAAAAAAAATTTTTTTTAGGGTATCTCCCCTACATGTATAGTGGTGGTGCAATTTTTATTCTGCCAAACCCCATCGTGTGGGGTATCGTTGGATAGCTCTTTTAAAAATATTAAGATTTTTTTGATTAAAGAATTGGTTAGCGTGATATTAAGCTTTGAAATGATAATTTTTGCTATGGTCAAGTGTCCCCCCCCCCCTGCCAGCTAAACGGTGGCTACTAGGCATGTGATGTGGTAGTAGTATATACGATGAATTTAAAAGGAAAACTATCACAGCTAAGTAGACATTACTAGTTAACGAGTAATAGTCGAACTTCAGAAATGTACTTTGCAAAAGCAAACTTTCGTACAATTTCCATTGGTACCTTAGATAATGTTGTTAATTCTTTCAAAAACATAGTAAATATAAGTTTGCGAACTTTTTAGTCCATATAATGTAACGGGTGGACGACTACGGAACCCTACCTTGCGCGTGGCCCGACACGCACTTGTTTTCTTTCAAACCACATCGTGTGGGTTGTTGTTGGTGCCTTTTAAACATAATATATTGTATGGTTACTAAAAAGATAAAAACAAGTTACTTAGTCAAACTAAAAAACTTAAGGAAATCTATTTTGTTTGCAGTCGGGGGACCTATTACATACAATACCAAAATATTAGGTGCCCCGACTGTGAACGAAATAGATTTCCTTAATTTCCTTATTTTGAAACTTGTTTTTATATTTTTAGTGCAGTCGTGTTTTTAATGTTTTCGGTGATTTATCGCCCCGATATCGCAAAATATCATCGAATTAATTTATCCATTTTCAAGAACCTGTTTACAAAGAAATTAAAAGTTCTGATGTTGCGTGTTTAATAGTACCTACTGAAACGTTAATTTATTAAGGATTTGTACACAAATCATCAACAAATTAACGTTTCAGAACTTAAGAAGTGCAAAGAGTAATTTAAAATGTCACAAGTTCTCCAGTGCAGCGATAAACCGATGAAGGGGCGATAGGCGGTCACTTCCGCCGTTCCTTACACCATCGGGCGGCCATATTTAACGGCTGTCATCTTGTCGGAGCATTAATGGGCCCCTTAATAAGCGCCAACATCGGCGCCGTATAATCAAAGTCGCGATAAATCCCGTCGAAATGAAAAACGGACATGAAATAACCGCATATTTTTTCCTTTAAATACAACCATAAAAATGCCATAACTTGTAAGCAAGCACTAGCCCTTGTGCGGCCTGTCAAAGAGGATAGTAGGAGCATGAATAACGGCCCGTTTAATGAGTACTTTAACGCTTTCAATGTGCTTTATGAATAATGAAATTAGTTGCTTATTTCGCTCTTGAGTTTCGTGTCTGGGACTAAATTAATAAGGATTATTAAGAGTTACGCGAAGCTCGTAAACATATAGTTGCGCTGATGACGCCGAGTTTGATATAAGTGGCTTACAAATTGTTATAGATGGAGCTACTACGTCCCCAGTGGTTAAGGGGCGTTATACTATAATTTTACATTTGTCATTTACATTTTTACTCATACAACGTAAATTAGTGAGAAAATTATACCACGATTTCTCTTTTTGTTAATAAAATCAGACGTAGTAAGTATCAGTCTCAAATCAGTGTTACAGTACAGACGGACGGACGCGTGGGAGACATCAATATGGCTCAGTTTCGACCCTTCGGGTACGGAAGACGACGACAAAGACTACAATGTTATACTAACGAGTAGAAAGCATAAAAGGTAACCGGCCGTATTGTTAGTTAAGTGCGAGTGTTATTTATAAGTAGTCTTATAATTAATGTAGGCTTCGGAACAATGCGAATCGATCCACTGAATAAAAACGAGCTATTGAGCATTTTTTAAGCATTCATTTTGTCACGTTTATCCTTTGTTTAGCTGAAAGATGCAACATTCATTGACTGTGAAAGCGTTACGAAGTTCGCCGGGTCAGCTAGTAGTAATATAATTACCATCACCTAATACCATCGCATTATATCATCGCCTAAAACCCATAGAACAAGCTTTGTTTTTAGGTCTAACTATGTCGATTTGTGTAAGATTGTCCATAGATATTCATTATTAAGTATTATTTTGAGCCGTTCTGTAGATAAGTAGTGGGCAGCGCATCACCGAAAGCTAGAGAGATCAAATCAAAACTCATGTATTGCCACGACGTAGGTATGTTTGTTTTAACATGAATCTCGAAAGGTAAAATTCAAGGTGGGGAGGGAAGTGGACATGCATGATACATTAATACGTATATACCTACTTCGCCAGGTATGGCAATCCGGCACATCCGTTAGTAGTGTGGGTGACGCAAGAAATGCAAACGCTATCTATATGTGTGAGTAGCAGTGTTGCCAGTAGTTTATTATAAATTATAATATTTCCCGACTCCCATGTATCCTTTGAGTATTTTATTAAATTCATGTTTAACTTGACCTATTTTGTGTACTTAAACAAGTAAATGACAATTGTAATGCGTAAATAATTTATCTTGCATGATGACCGCAGAAAATCTTTCCTTCATTTTTGTTATGTTACTATATTTAAAGTGGCAACTCGACTTCTTGTCACGATCCTGATTGTCAGACTTTGTTTTCTTAGACCATACATGTAGACGTGTGTCGCCAGAAGTGACAGATTGATGAATTCTTTCCTTACCGTTCTCTCTCGTCCAGTAGTTGATGGCTTTAGGAGAGGCTTCGACGTGGCACTGCAGAGTGACGTCAGTTCTGGACGGCGCGCCGACCAACTGGTTTGGCACTTGCACTAGGGGGTGAACTGTGAACAATACTTTTTTTTAGAAGGTCCCGCAATGTGAACTTCACTCGGTTGCAGCTGAAGGATTTACTTTTCTATCTGTTTTATTTTATGGGCATGGATGTTGAAGATGTCTATGAATAGATAAGTACTTAATAAGTAGTAAGTAAAAAGGTATCGCCAGTAACTCTCTTGGCAAGCTATCACATTAGCCGCTCACAATGTTTGCTGTATCCAAACTAAATAGCAGCGTTCCACCACTTTGCCGCTAAAACTCGGCAACTGTCAGTTGTTGACTTTGAATATTATCCAGCTACTTGGAGCTCGTATTTGCTAAACAAACAACACTAAGTTACTTGCAGTTTGCAATTAAAATTGCGTTGGCGTCGATTACCGCTTCGGAAACTAAAAAGAAACTGCCGTGTTCAGCCAAACTCATGTACATTTAGATAGATACCAACAGTTTGGTTTATCTAGATGAAATCAATTTTAAATAGTGTCTCATATTTCTAATTAGATTTTTTAAATGAAGGTGCCATATATCATGGGTTATGGAAAGTTTCTTGACTATGGCTTTTAAGCGTTGAATCGTTTTTCTAAAGATTCGTGAGATTCGCTAAGAACTATTTAACTTAATAACATAAATCTTACTTATCAAGTTTATGTAAGAAGCTTCATCGGCTTCATTACATCAAAATCTATGCTTGTAAGATCTATAGTGGTTAACCTAGACTCCTCAGACACATATCTAAGAATTTTTGTTAGTTTTCTGTTAGTTATCCATTTAAAAACTAATTAAGTAGAAAATAATATGTACCTATTTAAAATGTTTAATTAAAAACAAGAGTAGGTACTTAGTTTATAAAATATTAATAATTAAAGTTAAAGATCGCAGCAATTCAAAATTTAAAAGTTAGCACTGAGCATGATCAAAGCCAACACACCGTTAAATGCCGCGAAAAGAAAGGAAAGCGATGTTGTTCTCGAAAAGGAACGGATTATTTCACAAACTGTAAACAAACGTGCAAAAAACATTCACAAAAGTCGGTTGTGGGGGTGAATTAAGGAAAACGGAATTTTCTTCCGCCTCCAGATCGGAGCTTATTTGCGGTTATGCTCTTTGACCGTCGTTAAGTTCCTTTGGACGGTTTTTACGAGTTTAAGTGGCCAATTTAGCGAACAAAATCTGAACGATCGGAATTTTTGTTCTAATTAGTAACTTGAAGAGGCAACAAGCCGCCTATTGCTTATTAAACAATTTCCTCATTTGTCGGTGCGGAGGCGGTACGATATGAGAAAACTGTCAAATGTCAGTGTCAACTGTCAGTCGACTCAGTACCGCTTTTTACTGCGCCCCTACATTCAAATGAGTGCTTCCTGACTGACGCAGGATGCGCGGTAGCGGGGAGATGTGAAGGCAGTACTGTAGCTCTAGTATAAGTTTTTTCGAAACATTAACTAATTCGAACGCGTTTGCGTTTTGTCTCAAAATGTATGAAAGTGGTATGAAAACGTGAACAGCGCCTCTGGTTGTTGCTAACCGATGAACGCGCGTATTTCAAACTCGGTGAGAGCGTTTTCATTCATTTTGAGACAAAACGCAAACGCGTACGAATTAGTTAATGTTTCGAAAAAACGTATACTAGAGCTACTGGGGCCCGATTTTTGAGTGTCGAACGCTCGACTTTTCACTCGACATCTGTCAAATCATCATAGTTTTTTGACAGATCTCGAATGAAAAATCGAGTGTTCGACACTCAAAAATGGGCCCCCTGGGGGCCGATTTTTGAGAGTCGAACGCTCGAATTCTCACTCGACATCTATCAAAACGTCATAGTATTTTGTACAGATCTCGAGTAAAAATTCGAGCGTTCGACACTCAAAAATCGGCCCCCTGGTCCGCTTCTGCGCATGATATTACTACTGCGCAAATATAATACTGACAGTATTCCATCAACTGAGAATTTTTGCGACGTCAGTAAGTTTACGTCAAAGAAGAAAATGCCACATATCGATCCCGCCCCACCAAGTCAGGAAGTCGACTAAATAATCATTAGACTTTCTTTTGTGAATTTAGGATACACCATCAGCCTCCTAGCGTTATCCCAGAGCAGTTATTGCATCCTGAAGGATGCGTGGGGTCCGCTACCTAATCCCAAGATTATGGATACATATACCTTTAAATATATAACACGATGTAATAACGGAAAAGATATAATCAATAAATACAAACTTAAATCGAAGAACAATAATACCTCCCAAAACTGAGCAACTGAGTCAACAAAATTGACAAGTGAGACCCCGCTTGTTTCCTCTTGAATAAAAAGAAGAGTGGCTTGTGTACTAAAATCTAAACAGGTCTCGGGTAGATAAAATTTTTTCAGTAATTAATAAATACATTGCGAACGAGTGAAGTTCATTTCTATTTCCTAGTTTTTAGAAAGCGTTTATGTAATTGATTGCGATCCGTGCCGTTTTATTTTGTTTGTTTAAACTCGATTTACCGTCTGTCAGCGCCAGTGAGACAAGTGAAAGATACTCGTCGCATTACGAAGCACTTGTTACAAATGAATTGCATCACTCTTGCCTTTTCTGTGAAACTTCGCGCTCAGCCACAAACTGGGGTTTATACTTCTTTGCTTCGTACGATAAAAGCATAATTCTTTTACAATTAAATTGGCGCACATTATGAATGGAAGGATTAACGAAAAAACTTACTGAATAAAATAATAAAATTGCCAAGCATAGTGTCAATTTCAAAGTATCAGTTTCAAAAAAGTAAAACCGTAAGAAACTAAAAGAGTAACTCATAATGTATAGTTTAATATCGCTTTTTTGGTTTGCTAGTGCACGTAATGCGTATTTGGTTATTGTAATGTACGCACATCACGGCACAGCAAAAATTCGTGACGTGACGTATTACGTGATTCGTTTACAGATTTAATGAATTCAAATTCAAATTTTAATGAATCGGTCAGTTTTTCTACATCTAAGTTATAAACGACGATCGCTTTAGTTGGTTGGTTGTGACGACCGCTTTAGCTTAGATGGTATTGACCCTGCTTACGAAGCTGGACGTCCCGGGTTCGAATATTGGCCAGGGCATTTATTTGTGTGATGAGCACAAATATTTGTTTCTGGGTCTTGGATGTTTTCTATGTATTTAAGTATCTATTTATCCATATAAGTATTGTACTCGTATATCGTCGCTTAGTATCCATAGTACAAGCTTTGCTTAGTTTGGGATTAGGTCGATTTGTGTAAGATTGTCCATAAATATTTATTTAATTATAAACATATATTTAGTGTACAATGAGATAGAGAGAGTACTATTACAATATTTTGTAAAATTCAAGAGATTTCTTATAAACAAGTAATTATTACGGGAGATAAACACAAATAAATAATAAGTACCATTACCAAATCCTACTTGATTTTTAACCATTAACACTCTATTAAAGATAAGAAAACGCAGCTTTTTCGATCATTAAATGTCTTGCCTTAATTTCTAATCCATTATTGTTTTGAATTAAAATTGAAAGTGCCAAAGTGTTGGGCCCTCAGCATCATCTGCATTATCTCAGCATTATCAGTTAGCGGGCTGTATCTCATAAACCATATTAAATAGACTATGTTTTTTTTGCCATCAATAAATAAAAAAATATTAAGATATTGACTTGTACGAGTGATCGTACGGAAAACTTCGTATGTGAGTCCGACTCGCACTTGGCGGTTTTTTTTTATACGTAGAGTCGTCGATGACTGTCGCTCCAGCAGCTACCAGCGTGCTCGAGCCTCCCCACTGTTATCATTCGTTACGGGAGAGGAAATTTAAATTAAATATTCGAGAGCGTTAATTTTGTCTCCTCATCGAGCCAAGGCGACGCATTCTTTGTGAAGTAATTAAACTGAGTGGAAGGGTTTCAGCGGCAGTAGTTTGTTTGTTCACTTGAAATTGCGTTTCCTATGAACTGTTCTGGGTTGGCTTCAAGTCGTTACATTATCTGTCATGGCAAAATTTCCGAAGTTAGTTCTGCGAGGTATAACTTCGCTTTTGGACGGCTTAAGTTATAATTTTCAAAAATATTTGTGTATATCTGTAAAAATATAAAATGTTCGTATCATTATATCGCGAGCATTAAAAAAATATTTTAAATTTCATAAGCTTTTTTAAGATGTTACAGAATATTATCATTTCTTTAAAGGTTATATTATGTGTAAGTTTATCTAACACTTTCTCATCTACATAATTTGTTATATGAAACCAACTGTATAAACAAAACACACAATTTATACAGGTTTAAAAATCTCAATGTTGAATTCCATCCGGTTAGGTTTTAGTATAAAAGTTTTACTAGACAGCCGGACACTGGAGCCCGGTTGTTCGCACTGTATTTGCATTCTGTTATTGGCAGTCCTGATGTAAACACTCGTCTGATTGGACACTATTTATATGTAAGCACGTACGTATCGGCTTATCCGTGGCGCGGGTCACGCGATAATAGACTTTTTTTCAACGCTATAAGGTCTTTCATATAAGTATGTCAGATGAAAGTCGGTGGGGCATGCCCGTAGTGATATGTCAAACGCACATGTTTTAGTCGCCGTGGATTTATAACGCGTCGACGCCGTAAAATGAGACAGGGAAAGTAATTTGAGCCTCTATAATTTAACGTAGACTTGCCGTAGTGCTACGACAAAGCATCAATTTCACGAGGCTTTAGAATGTTTGCGTACCTATATAAGTGATCTGTGGCTCACGCATCTAATGTTAAGCATATTAGGTGTAAAATAAAACATTAAAAACACTTTTTTTAGCCCTAATTTTAGTTTTCTCTAAGTAATAAATAAGGAATGCTCATATTGGAAGGCTTCATCCCACATGGATGTCGCCATTACATTTCATATTGGTGAGCGTCGTTTTTTTTATTAAAAATGGGACTGCTCTTGGCCAGCATCTAAGCCAGGGGGCAAAGATGAGACCGACGGTCTGCGCTAACGCATCAATTTTCCAATATGATTTACATATAAATCTTAATATTTGTCACCAGCGCATTCTGTAATGGATCTTCTATCCGTGCAATTCACAGTGTTTAATAAATAACACCCTCCGCACTCCACCGAATGCCGCCGATAATAAATACCTACTCGTTTTAAATTCCGCACGCATGTACCGAACCCCACTAATTGATCCCCACTGAAGATAGGGCCTAATTTGCGTGAGTGCCCATCGCGAGATAGGATCGTCGGTATCACGGCGCCCATCCATCGTACTCAGGACGTGTGAGTTCAAATTGGTTATCATTGATTAGATAAAACTATACATTTAATTACGTAGGTATAACTAATAATAACATCGCCGTACCGCCGGCTCGCCTAATATTTATAGTAATATATAATCATAGTTAATATGCCTGAATTGAAGAATTTTTTTATATCATTTAATACTATTTCGTTACGCGTCCGAGAAAAAAATATATAAGTAGATGCTGTGTTTTTAGCCACCTAGGTAAATTAAATTTATTCCTGCTGACAAAACTGTTTTAGCCTAACCGCGCTTAGGAAACAGTATGGATGGGGAATTTGACATACCTAATGTGATAGTCTAAATATGTGGAAAGTCAAGAAGAAGAAAAAATAGATACTTATAATTTTCATCCATTAAAACAAAGAATATAATCACTGACGTTTTAAGAAATGGGACTCTCATACTAGGGAATGAACGCGAATTGACAGCAATTGCCATGTCAATCCAACACTGCCGCCATTATCCGCCTCAAATATTCGATACTATCCTCGGATATATTTGTTTTGTACTGAGTTGCGCGAGTCTGCATTAAAATCAAACGAAAACTAACCGTACTTTACCAGACACGAAGTCACCCGTATCTCGCCGAAGCTTCCCGAACGCAACAATTTCTGATGCAAGCCACGCTCCCCAGATGATACGTGATAACACGAAAATCTCCCAATTGCTTACGTGTCTGCTCGTTCAAGACTAACCGAGCATTGAATAGCTCCTGCCCATAAATTAGCTACTATGATAGCCTGATAAGTGAAGCGTTTTGTACCCGTATTTTACCCACAGTAATCCTTTATCTACAGAGGAATTAATTTAATAACAATTGTAATTTTTATTTTATTTTGTTGCACGTTTCATTTTAAGTAAGTACGTAAGCTATTTTCTAAGCACTCACAAACTGAAGGTCAGAAATCAATACCTATAAACATGTAGGTTGTAAAAAAGTCAGTTGCGTCGCTTAAGGGGAAGTTCAAGAAACTGTGGCTAGGTGAATTATCCTGATCGAAATAGGTTAATTATCCTTGTCAATATCGTTTATTTGTGTAATTTGTGTATCTATACTTTTCCTTAGTAATGTGTATGTATGTTTTATATAGGTATGTCGTCTTTTTTGTACTTTATTGTACAGGTTGCTGAATTTATCTGCCTATCATTTCTTCTCTCCTTTGCTCAAAGGTTAACTGGAAGAGATCCCTTAAAGGAATAAGTTCGCCTTTGTACATACCATTTCCTTTTGTATTTTTCATGTGTTTTATTGTGTAAAATAAAGAGTTTACATTTACTAGGTACAGGCCTACCATGTAACTCAAATCACATCCCACTCAAATTGGGGTCCTATAACTGAGGAAAGGCCGCCCCAGTTAAATAATTAGTAGGTCAAAAAAAATTGTCGTTCTGAGAAACGGATTAACTTAACTTTTTTTCACACAGTATGAGCGAGCTTATTTTTGAGGCTCCACGGATTTTGACGTACGAGATAATCAGGATCACAGATTAAAATATTTCTGAAGAGATAGGTACTTTTCCATACTAACGTAGTGGCACCAGTAATGGACCTGGCTCCAGTAATGGACGCAAAAATCTTTCACGGTCGAAATTAAGCAACGGAAAAGTATTTTAGTCATGGTAACACTTTAAGCATAAAGAATAGGCTTCTATGTATCACATTGACAAATGGCATACACCTCGGTCATTTTGTTTAAAAATGGCGCGGCGGCAAAATGTGTGCTCCGGCATTTTTCACGAAAAACCTTATTTTCTTACAGAAATAACTAAGGAAGTAGGTTTACGTTTTTGATTGTAAACTTTATTTTCTCTAAATTATATTATTTTGATATGATTTCGTGAGAAGAGTTAGATATTTAACAACACTTTTTTAAAGTGTTTTTGCATTAGAATCCAATTTGAATGATTTAGAGAGGATGTACATTACTGGTTCCTATTTTTTGTTAATCTCCAATTATGGACAATTCCTCCATGATTGGTTTTCATACTGAATTCTGGTTACCCAATTATGGACACCCAATGTTGGACGGATTTATTGGCGAGGTAAATGTTTGAAAAATGCCACCCAGTTTTATTATAATATAATAGTAGTTTAAGTATCTACACAAATATCATAATCCTCTAAAATGCGTTCAGAAACCGTAGGCAAATGACCTTCATTTTAACATCAATGTACTTATGAAAATTTTCTTACCTGTGGTGAAGGTTACCAGCAGTAATATAATATTCATTATAATTTCCTATTTAGTACTATAATGATTTTTTTTTAAATTTGGAACAGGAAAATTAAAATTCAGTCGATACGAAAGGTCAGCTCGATATAGGTTATTTTTTTTGGGATAAGGATTCAGGGAGAAGGATTTCAAATTTTACATTTATTTTAAATTTAAAAAAAAAAGGATTTTTTTCGAAAAATCGTCATTATACTCGATTTCGACTAATTCGGGGATGAAGATTTCAAATTTTAGATTAATTTTGAATTTACAGCGAAAAAATTTTTTTTTGCGAAGAATCGTCATTATACTTGCCTGCATTGCTTGGTAGCAATGCAGGTCATTTGGTGCTTGGTGCTACCGGTTACATATTTATAGTAGCCGGTAGGTATTATATAACATTTGAAATCCTTATCCCCGAAATAGTCGAAATCAAGTAGGTATAATGACGATTTTCCAAAAAAAAATGTTTTTTTCTTAAAATTCAAAATTAAGGCCGGGTTATAGTAAAAATCTGATTTGGTAAACGGTTTTATTTCGAAATACTACATATTAAAAATGTAAAAAAAATACGATGTTATATTGAGACCTTTATCTAGTGCCGTCGGATGTCCGTTACACAATTTGCAATACTTTGTTCGATAGAAAAAAATTCCAAACATACCTCTATTTTCTATCTTAAAACTCATTTTATTTCAATCTTAGGTAACATGATGAGTAGAAAATAATACTAAAATAAACGTATTTGATGGTATGAGGGATGTCGGGATTAATATTGTTAATATAGTAAGCCATGTATTTTTCTCACCCAAAAATGTACTAAAAATTTACGAAAATTACGCGCACAGTTCCGTAGAGAGTGGGATGGTCAATTGCAAACTCACGCGTGTTAGAGCGGGACATTTGCAATGGAAGAACCTCGCCTTAATGTAAAATTTGAAATCTTTAACCCCGAATTAGTCGAAATCGGGTATAATGACGATTTTTCGCAAAAAAATTTTTTTCTTACTTAAAGTTCAAAATAAATGTAAAATTTGAAATCCTTAACCCCGAATTAGTCGGAATCGAGTATAATGACGATATTTCGAAAAAATTCTTTTTTTATCTTGAAATTAAAAATTAATATAAAATTTGAAATCCTTATCCCCGAATTAGTCGAAATCGAGTATAACGACGATTTTTCGTAAAAAAAATTTTACTTAAAATTCGAAACAAATGTAAAATTTGAATTCCTTATCCCGAAAAAAAAATACATTATTGCCGTGGCCGGGGAAAAAAGCAATTGCAGGCTGAGAATTTGTTTAAACGTTTAATTATAATACGAACCCTGCAATTGCCATTCCGGCCGAGGCTAATATAGTACTTTTCTCAAAAATGAAGGAAATAGGACAAAATTTGGATAAATATTTGATAAACATAACCTTAAAACGTCAAAAACATCATGCTCAACAAAAAATAAACAGCGGGATGTTAATTTTTTTTTAACAGAATCGCAAGTGTATTGGTTTACCGAAAAACGCAAATTATTCAAGACTTAAAAAGACGTCGCGTTTCCAACAGAAAAATACGAGCTGAATTGGCTGAATACGACCTGTGCCTCCTTTTATATGACAGTTTCTACTTTTTTAAAAAGTTTGGAATTCAACAAATAAAGGAATTTATATGTGAAATTGCAGGCAGCCTACAATGTTTTTAGAACATAAGGTGTCCAAGATTGGGTGTCCATAATTGGATTTTGTCTGTCCATCGAAGATCATCATCATGTCATCATCATCATCATCATGATGTGGTCATCTGTTTTCGAAGATTTTCGACTTTTTCAGATTTGGAGCAATTTTCTCGGAACTTACAAGTTTATCCAAAACTTTTGTATGTTTATTATAATTAGTGATTATTAAGCTACATTTTCTTTGAAATAACTAACATCAAACTTATAAAATAAGAGAGTTACAGCCAAAAGATGTCGACGGAGTTCTTAAGCCGTCCATAATTGGTGCCATTACGTTAGTATATACTTACAATGTACGTGCAACATTATCCTCTTGCTGACGGAGGGAGGCACGCCATTCGCTGCTATGCACAGATACGCGCCCATCTCCGACCGCGTCACCTTGGTAAGGTTCACTATTTCACCCTCCAGGGATGTCACTGGGAAACAAAATACCATCGTTTAATAATACAGAAATTGACCTACGTAACCTATAGATAGCAGTGAATTCTGTCTTTCAAGGGGACCGAGGACGTGTTTTAGGCATTGACGAGATACATCTTTCTTGATTGCTTTATGTATATGTATGTATGTATGTATGTATGTGAACTTTTTTTATTCCCCCAGAACTTCTCAACCCCTTAACCGATTTAGATGTGTGAGGTAGCGTTGGAATCCTTACGTCATCCCGGGTGACATAGGATATGTGACATTGCAATAAAAACAATATGGCGGACTGTAGACGCCATTGTGTGTTCCGAAAAAATTTTTTTTTTCTATCCTAGCAAGGTATCAAAATGAAGCATTTGAAGAGACGATTCCAAAAATATATATAATGTATGTTTCCAGCTAAAAAAAGTTCGAAATAAAATAATAATTATAAAAAAATATATATATTATAATAATTATAAAACAATTCTGATTTCTGATTCCTGAATAAAAAACACGACTGCATTAAAAAGATAAAATCAAGTTTCCTATTAAAGAACTCAAGGAAATATATTTTATGTCACACCTGGCCATAAAGTGGCCATTATCGCACGCTCCGCGCGCGAAAAAACCCACTTCCTGGCCAGGGGGCGACTTAAAATTTTGTACTTACCACGGGCGATAATAAAGAAAGCCTCAGATCGCATATTTATCGCCCTTGCCTTCGGCTCGGGCGTAAAATACCTGCGATCTGAGACATTCTTTGTTTTATCGCCCTTGGTAAGTAATGTACTATTGTTTGCAGTCCGGGGACCTACTTACATACAAGTAAAACCAAAATATTAGGTCCTCCGACAGCAAGCAAAATATATTTCCTTGAGTTCTTTAATAGGAAACTTGATTTTATCTTTTTAATGCAGTCGTGTTTTTTATTTTTATAATAATTATTAATTGTTATTATTGTATATTTATTTTGATGCTCAGAGACCTTGTGTATCTCTGATACTATTAACTTAGTGTTCTTTTTTATCTTAATTGTGACGCTCAGAAACCTTATTAATTTCATATGTTCATGTTTTTGACAGAGACCATATACATCTCTATTTTCCTTTGTAAACATTTTCTCGATACTTTGTAACGGTTTTGTTTATGTAATGACATTCAATTTGTTAATTAATTACATTGTAGCTTTGTGTGTATTGTTAATTAATAATTACCGATTGACATGTAAAAGTGCCCCTGTGGCCTATTTGCAGAATAAATATTTGATATTTTTCACATTTTGTATTTCTAGTATCGGACCCAATCTCCTTTCGCGTGCAGAAGAACGTCTATAGATGTCGCCCCATAAGACTAGTTGCGACAATTGAAGTACCTACCTGGCACGAACAGAGGAGTGGCTCGTATTACGCGTAAGGTAGATTACACTTTCATATTTTGTATAGGAAACTGACAGTTAAATCTAGCTAACGTATGTTTGGAACATTACGTAATATGGACTAACAGCGCCCGTAGCACATGTTGCGCTCGAGAGTATCTCGACTTATCTCGAGCTACGCGTATTTTTCTGATTGGCGCTGTTAGAATGTGACGGATAGTTGGAGATACGCCGACATTTAAAACCTTAATGTTTTATGTAAACGTTTTTTTTTCTGGTTTAATATTCATATTATTTCAAGTACTTATCAAGTTCTGTTCAGTTATATCATCCTCTTATAGCAAAATCCCACGAACACTTTGGACATTTTATAGATTGCATCATTTGAATACTATTTCGAAATCTACATCCTTTTGACACCCCTTGTCCGATGCTTTATTAGCGATTGCAATTACAGGTACAAATGCAAATACTTAGGCGTTTTCTCGAAAGTGCACTCGATCTATTTTGGTAGTTACTTTTCTTAATAAGGGGGATTTAAAGACATTTGTATGATTAATTTTCAACAAATCATGTTGTCCGTTAAAGAGTATTCGTAATGAAAAGAAGATGATATAGTTTGCAGCAATATGACTTTTATTTAATCAGTGATAATCCAACCAAACACGAGGGGAGTTTATTGACCGAGTGAAACGAAGGTCTCTGTTTTAGGTTCGGCAAAAATGCTTTCGTATGTCCGGATTTCCCGCTGTTCTCTACAGGTCGCATTTCTTAACCGATTCTCGTGAAATTTTGTGAGCAGGTATGAAAATGAAAAGAAAGTTATTTGTGGAGTCACTTTCTAAAAATTAAAAAAAAAAACTTTTTATCAATGAGTTTGTATTTTTCTGTGGCCGTTTTTTCCTCTACATGTCTTATTTCTCAACCGCTTTTCGTGAAATTTTGTGAGCAGGTTTTATGACTACATACAATTTTTTAGGCGAGTAAATTTTTGTAATTTCTTTATTGTTTTTATTGAATGGTTTGTTCTCCTCTACAAGTCGCATTTATCAACCGATTTTCGTGAAATTTTGTGAGCAGGTGCGGTAAGTAACTATAAAAAAAAATTATCGAGTATTTTTTTGTAAATTAAAAAAAAAACAATTTTTTATCAACGATTTTGTGTTTCTGCGGCCAAATTTCGATTTGTTCATTTCTAAAGATCGCATTTCACAACCGATTCTCGTTTCGTGAGCAGGTTCTTTGATTACATAGAATATTTTTGTCGACATCTAAAAAAAAAAGATTCAATGTTTTGTCCTCCTCTACAGGTTCGACATCTAACATAGTTTTGGAAATTAAAAAAAAAAACACTCACGAGGTCTAAAGCTCATAGAGTCACTAGTTCTAGAATAGTCCAATAATATTTTGACAGCTTCTTAGATTAAGTCCTTATTCTTGTTATTCTTGTATTGGCTTTAATTTGATCTAACTTAAAATAATTTTTAGGTATATATATATATAGTTGGTAAATAATAAAAGCCTAGTTTAGTTTTATTCGCGCGTTCGAAATATGTGCACTCCTGCGTCTTCAACCAACATTCCCGCACTACTGGTTATTCGGTAGTGCTTACTTTACATTTTGCGCGGAGTGTTGGAAAACATTTCAAAAAGTTGATGGGTTTCGTAAACAAATGCCGTTAGCGGTTGAACTCGAGGTGTTTTCCTAACACCTTAGAGAAGTACGTTTACAGTCATTATTCAAACAAGAGGATAAAAAACAGGGGCAATATTTTCCGAAGGAGGTGAGGGGAGCTGATGGTTAAAAGTGTAGAGCTCTAGAACGGTCGCTCGACGGTTCGTTAGCAAACAATGCGGGCACAGTGCCGGCTATGGAGTGTTTATAGGTACAAAAAAAATGGCGCATGTAGAAATTGCGTTTTTTTACATAATTAATAAAAATAAGCAATTCATTACAATATTTAGTACTTTTATTTACATTGCAAAGAAAAATAATAGTTTGTCTCGATGTGAAAGTGTGGCAAATATTTAACTGCTATATAAGGTAAACGTCCCATGTTTTATACCTTACACAAACCCTAGTGTTATTCGATTTGTTGACACTTATACTAAACTTTTAACCTCTAGTATTACAAAGTTAGACTGAAGCTGTCAAGTAATAACTAATGATTCAGTGTTAAGGACACGAAGGAATTGGGATGTAACGTTGCTATTTTTATGTAGGTGAAAGCCAAATCAATATAAGGAGTTCGGAACAAGAAAATAATGAAAAAAGAAACTCGTCCATTGAAAGATCGTAATCCAGCAAATAAGTAACTCTAAACTATTCCCGTTTGATATCTAAAATTCTCACTGATTTGGGTAGCAATTAGATTAAATCTCTAACATTTTATTCGTTACTAAGGCCGAGACCCAATTATCGGTGTCAGATATCAGACCATTTATGCAAATAATTACGCTGGAACGCAGAAGTTTGTTGAGCACGACTCCACGACTCCGCTAGTCTCCTTGAAGACGGGCCGCTGAATAAACTTGGCCTGTCGATGTGTCATAAGTCAAGTGACGCTCAAGTCTCAGGACCCTAGTGGTTTTGACATAGACGTACAAACTTTCTTGAGAGAAAATACTTTTTTGACACTATTTTAGTGAGTGAAACTTTCAAATTATATTTCAACGAACAAGCAAATTTCTCCGAGCCTACTGGAACAATCCGGCGTTGGTATGTATGAAATTTTTATTGTTATCATTCATAATATTGTGAAAGTTGGTAGAGGCAAACAGCCGAGTCGCGAGGTATATACTCCGTTTTTTTTCAGATTAGAAAAATCGTGCGATTGTCGTCATGCGATATCAGGGAAAACAGTCTTGAAACGGGAAAATATGCGGCGTGCTATCTTTGAGACGTGATAAGCTACTGAAATAAGTAAAATTAGTACAATATTATCCTCTGATATCTGACGGAAACGAAGAATTGGAGGCGAAAACTACCGTTGAAATTCTCATCTGGAGATCTCAATCGAAATCATGATTTCTGCAAACGCCTGTAGATGGCCATAGTGGAAACAATGCGCTGGCTTAAAAGGTAGCTGAGAAATTTGTTTTAACCTACGGAGTATGTTCAATGGCAGAGTTTGAAATACTTTCACTCTTAACATAACCATTCAACGTTAAGTACCTACTCATGCTCGTACATATAATATATCTAAGTAGGTATATCCAATGTTTGAAACAAAATTGAAATACTTGAGGAAAACCTTTCACTACATTAGCATCGTTGACACATAGCTAGTATCTGTCAAAGCAAAAATAAACCACATGTGGAAGAGTTATTCCCCTTCAAACTACTCGTAGCTATACCAAATTTAATACCAGCAGGTCTCCATTGCCGTTCAGCGGGGTAATGCTGCCGGTATCATGGGGACCTTTGAGCCAGGTACGATGTGAGAGTCTTAGGTAATTAATTATGTTAGAATATTTTAGTAGGTATATTTTTATTCGCATAGTGTTTGTTAGTTTATACCAATATTTATTAAGAAAAACTTTTCAGCAAGAAAATCGTTACATACATACATGAACCCTGCAATCATTGCACTTATTTCTCTGCTGAGATAAGAATTGGGTCATAATCAGATTTAGGTTCGCGTCTTTCCTGTGGACACATCAAAAGTTAAGGGCTACAAAGTTTAATTTTGGATTGGTCTAGTAACCCGCATAAACGGCGTCTCCGGTTGTAGGTAATAAAATCATAACTCACATGCTCATAAGCCGTTAACTATTGACCACAGGAAAGACGACATTTGTTTTTGCAAGTGTTTATGACCCAATTAAATTTATAATCGAGTTCCAATTTCTACCATATCGTTAATACTTAAATTAGCTATGCACAATCTGCTTATACCGTTAAAATATTTTACCCTCATACAGGTCGCAAACTTTCCCAACTCTGCGTTAAGTCAACCAAAGTCCACTTTCGCAGAGAGTCCTCGAATTAAATGAAAGAGCAATATTTTCTCTCGGCTCCTTGTTTTCAAGTTATCATTTTAATTAAGAACTTGAAACGTGTCGCCTCAAGTTGATAATCATTATTAGGATGATTCAAGGAACATAATGTAACTTGGTAAAATTGTTGCCAAGAGTTTTGGGGGTGATGTAGATTGTAATAAGGCTCGATGAGAGTGAGAGTGACAATGCTATTATAAATTGCCCCTAATTTAAGTAGGGGTAGTATTTATTGAATCACCAAATTGATTACCAAATGATGCCCTAAAAAATTACAGAATATTACCAAAAATACTAAATCTTTAACTAATTTTCAACTGTATTTAGTTTATAGTGCTACTCAAATAAGTAACACCTCAGCCTATTAAATTAAACTGTTCCCAAATAAATTACTCTCTACTCAAAAATACTAATGAGCACCAAGTTTCAAACACCTAATTTCCCTAATTTCATATTATATTGCAGCTAAATATCAGTTCAAAATTCAAAATTCAAACATTTATTCTGCAAATAGGCTACAAGGGCACTTTTACATGTCATAATGTTAATTTACAATTTAATAAAGTCTGACAATACAAGCATATCATACATTTTTCATGAGACAATATTAATTTATACAATTTAAAAATATGACAATAAGAATATAACGAATTTTTCATGTCAAAATATTAATTATCTATTACAAATATTACAATATCCGTAAAGTTAGAGATGTATAAGGTCTCTTCATCCTTCGTAATCCTATTAAAATAAATAAAACCCAAATAATGATTTCAATATCTAAAAATACTAACATATCACCAAACAAGCGTCAATTGTTTTTAATAGTATCGAATTCGACACTAAAAAAGGCTAAAATCGCAAAGCATGATGTAGTTCTGCATTTTTCATATATTGTATGAATCAGTTAGGGTAGTGTCAATCCAAATTTGCAACTTCGAAAAACTGGAGCTTGCTGAGCAACACGCGGAAAACTGCAAAATCAAAACATTTTTGTAACTTAAGCTATTATGTAACACGCCAATCAATAGATAGATAGGTCTTTAAAAACGAGTGTAAGGTTTCTGAAAAAAAAAATTACTACGGAGGCAATTGCTCCGAAAGGAACATGAAATGGACTATCTTCGAATGACCTTTCCCTGGCCGAAGCTTGATTTGATCCCTGGAGGGCTTCTTCAAATTTAATGGAATTTTAAAACGTAGGTAGTAGTAGCAGTTTTTCACTATTGACTATAACTAATTTACCTTGTTTTAAGGTTTGCCCGACGTTTTCACGTATTGCTCAGGAAGCTCCAGTTTTTCGAAGTTGCAAATTTAGATTCAATCCACCCTAACTGATTTATACAACATACTAAAAACGAAGAACTTCATCATGCTTTGCAATTTTGATGTACAGGCATATCTAGTCTAATTTTCAGACTCATCCAGCGACAAGTTTCGGATTCACATCAGGTTGACCATAATGTTTGAAAGCATATATAAAAATTGACAAAAAATTATTGTGCATAAAAAGCACTATGCATAAATATCATTGCCGTAACGTAATAGTTTTACGACAAAATATTGGGTTCTGGTGCTTCGCAGGCGGCTACTGCGCGGCACGCTCGCTTCGATCACTCGCGCGTAGTACAGTTGCAGTATTCACTAAAACTCCTCTACGTCATAAGTACCTACGGGGACCTTAGATAGTATGAACATGAACCCTAAGGGTCAATATCCCAGGCATGAATTTGAAATGGCACGGCTGATAACGAGGGTGCTCTTTGGTCATATATAGCCGTGACATTTTTTTTAAATAGCAGGGTTGTTCTACTATCTGGGGCAAATAATGCGATTGTATTAAAATTAATATTAATCACTTTAAAAAGTAACTAAGCGCGGATTTATCATCACAGTGACCTGTCCCCGGTAATCCCTTCATAACACAAACATGGATAGATATTTACGTTAACTGAGATATTTCTTATAATCTAGGATAGTTGCATTATCGATATGAGATATTTGGGATTACTAAAATACCCTGTATATGTTTTCGTCAGAGATCTGTCCCGCACGAGGACATCATATCGGTGAACAAAGTTTCGATGCGTGTAGTTGCTAAGCAACGCCTTGTAGACGCACTGCTTCAATCCAAGGTTTTTCGGCCAGTCCCGCGCTAACTTCCGACGCAAGCGCACGTGTCGAGACCTGCTGCACGTTCGAGTTACACACGTAAATGTATCAATTCGGTGATGTGGGGACAAAAAAGTTAATTTCGGTTATTGGTATATTTTGTTAAAAGTGCGTGTTTTGTTTTTTATTCATATATTATATGTAAGTCAAAATTTTATATCATATTCCAGGTTTAATTTTAGTATTTCCACGCGATTTTTCCGATATTTCGAGTTAAACCCCAATGTTCTTCATTTCGATGATCCCGTTTCGGTGAATTCGGTGAACAATTTGCTCCTAGCACATCACCGAATTTGAAAAATGTCACCGGAGATGAAATGTTTTTAATAATTTTAATTAAATTTTAGTTTCATTTCGGTGACTCTTATATCACATCGGTGAGACTTTGTATCACATCGGTTACCTTAATATCATCACGGCTATTTATTTCATATCGGTGACGTTATTATCACATCGGTGACTGGATTTATCCATTTCGGTGACAGTTATTCGTTTCGGTGAATTAAAAAAAGATTGTCAAATATATACATAACTACTTATTGTATGACAGGGCCGTTAACATATATTAATTACAGTAGCCAAATCTGTCGGTTGATGTTAAAAAATCGATGAAATACTTCAATATAAAGAAAATCACCGATGTGAAAAAAAAAATTAGCTTGTTGAGATTGACCCCTAACCATTTACTAAAATATAGTTTGTAATGTGTCTAATATTTGGATGAAATTCTAATGAAAAAAGGTGCATGGGAAGGCGGTGGTAATTTAGTATTTTTGGTGGTACTTAACAATTTTTTTGATCCGATGACAAATTTATGGGAACAAAATAAGTAAAATAGCTGGAATTATTGCCAAAATATGTATGGGTTTTTTGGTGACCCGAAATTGGTGAACGATTATTATTTTTGGGTAAACGACCTTTTTTGGTTTCTATAATTTGTGACATCAGATGTTATTTTGGTCGTCAATTTATTTGTTAGTTAACGACAATTGTATAAAACATGACACCTAAGTGTAAATAGTGTTAGTTTTATTCATTTCCATGATATTAAAATGGAAGCACTGACTTGACTTTTTAGTTCAACTTTTGGTATAATATCACCTAAAACTAAATATAACTAAATTAAACTATGAAAAACAATATATAAAAAAAGAAACCTAAACACCTAGGTCGCTCATTGGCCGAAATGAGCCCAAGATGCTGGTTGAAACTTTTGGTTGTGGTTGAAATTTGTTTGTGGATTCCACTATATAAATAAAAAAATCTGTAGATTCAGAATCTTTATGGTCTTATTGTCGATAATAATGCCTACTTTTAATATCTATAGATATGAGATTTTCAAATAGAAGGATGCTGGAGTTAATTTGCATCAGTCTCGGAGTAAGTTTCCGCCATTCACTCGCTTATCTGCATAATTTGCTGTACAACATGAAACAAATAGGCACGCGACACGCCGTTTCCACCAGAACATGTTTTATGAGAAACAATAAAGGCCAGATTTTGAATAATACCCTTTTGTTGGGCACCACTGTTTACTGTCCTCATTATTGTTATATTCCGCTTATTATTCGCCGAAAATTCGTGAAAGGTGTCTTTGTATTACTTTTTGTCAACGAGGGAGTAATTATGGAATGAAGCTGAATTATTTTTGGTAACACAAATAGCTAGTTTAAATGAAGATTATGTAGTTCTGCTTTTATAAGAAGTTGTATGGATCAGTTAGGGTAGTGTTAATCAAAATTTGCAACTTTAAAAAACTGGAGCTTGCTGAGCAACACGCGAAAAACTGCAAAATTTTGGGACTTTTATCACTTAATGTTCGAAAACTCATAAATTGTGTTCCTTTCGACGACAACATGTACTACGTTTTTAAAGTTACTTAAATTTGCAACAAATTAAGCCCTACCGCAAATCTAGAATCCGTTCAAGGACCAAGCTTCCGCGATATGTTTATGTCCGTGCATATGTCACTGATATATTTTATTCAAAAACTATAAGTAAGATATATTATATTCAAAATGTTAGATTTGCGGTTGAACTTAATTTGTTGGAAATTTAATTAACTTTAAAAACGTAGTACAATTATGCTGCCGTCGAAAAATACACAGTTTACGAGTTTCGGAACAGTAAGTGCAAAAAATTCCAAAATTTAGCAATTTTCCACGTGTTGCTCAGGAAGCTCCAGTTTTTCGAAGTTACCTACAAATTAGGATTCGAACTACCCTAATTGATCTCTATACAACAAAATAAAATGAATAAAAAAATAAAACAATTTTGATGTCAAAATCTACTGGCCTTATATCTTATATCTTTACACGAGCAATTCTTGTATATATAATATATTTATTTCGCGGATTTCGGAAACGACTCTACTAACGATTTTGACGAAATTTGGTATGTGGGGGTTTTCGGGGACGAGCAATCAATCTAGATAGGTCTCATGACCGGGAAAATGCCAAGCAAAGCAGATATTAAGTAGTTAAACCCACCAGCATATGCTGCTATGCAGCAGCAACATACATTAACATATTATAAAAGATAATATCCAAAACCCATTATACTCGCTTCAAATAAAACAGTGGTGCGATAGTCCAGGATAATATTTCACTCATAAGTCATAACTGATTTATTAACAGGAAGTTCCTTGTGAGTTTAGAGTAACAAATTTGAAAATGCCCGGCGCCATCATTGAAAAACTATATTTCTCGAGTCCAACATCCTCCAACTTTCCTCATTGGAATATTCTCTAAGAAACATCGCCTACGTAATGGATAGCCTGTATTGTTTCACTTCAGATTTATGGAGGTAACTTGTAACGGCTTCTTTAATTAGACTTCTTCAGTCAAATTGATGATTGTTATTGATGCCAGTGAATTTGGAATAGGTTAGGGCGAGGTTTCACCTTAATAACTTTCCAATTATTTAGAAAGTTTTTCGTTTTTCGATGAGCAATTGACGTAGTGACTTGATGAGGGAATGAATGGCGGTAATTCAAGTAAACAGAACCTTGTGGAAGTAAAGATGAATTGACGTAGTGCACTTTGTCTTAACAGGTTTGTATGGAGGGTTCGCTTCGTCGTGAAAGTCATTATGGTTGGTACTGTTGCCTTAATGAATTGACTGATGGCAAGCGAAGGCTTGAACAGAGGGTTAAGTGGAACCAACTGATTAATCACCTTGACACTAGTCTAAGATTGCTTCTAGTCTACTCGTTTCGACCTTGTTTGCATATTAAGCCCCTGTAAATCTACTTTATTGAATAAATGAATAGCAAAATATACATAACGTTATAACATTATAAAACACGACTGTCCCAACTTTAAACCTAAATTAAAATATCATGTTATATACTTCGAGACCAATAGAGAATATGCATGCCGAATAAATAGTAGTAGTATGTCACTATATATGGATAGAAAATCCTCCAATTATGACAAAAAAGTAAATCAATAAATATGATCCAAATCTTAAAAAGATATTGTTTCATAGAAGGTATTGTTTGATAGAAGGTTTGTAGGTATTGTTTCGCAAAATTTTCGTGTCATATAAACTTTTTATTCAGAGACCGTAACTTTTTAGACACAACTAAAATACCATTGAAAATAATCCAATTAGATCTACCAGAAAAGTGGGTTAGGTTAGAACTGCGACGCTTTTGTAGAAAAATGTTTTCTATGAAATGAAAATTCTGTCTACGAAAGAAAGTACAAACATAACGATCCCAGTAGGTAACATTTAAACGAAAACTATTTTAAACGTTATAAAAAGTATTAAGAGAACAGCTAAATTACATAATATGTCAGTTTCACCTTAAACAGGCAATTCGAAATCGACACTATACGACAACATCACTCCCCGACGAATTTGCTGTGTTTACGAGGCTTATAGTATGCTTGAACGTTATGTAAACCATAAGGTTTCTTAGACAATATTTTACCTTGTTTATTGATCTTTAATATGGTCTACCGATATTTCATAAAATATACCGTATCTCGAGAAAATGAATTTTCCGTGAACCCTTTTCTCGAGCTAAAATCTCTATAAACTCCCTTATTACGTAGCACTTAGACATGAAACTTTAACCAATGGTGAATAATGATGTATATTTCATTTTCGTCTGCCATTTTTTCAAATTTATCAATAGTTTTTGAGAAATCGATACTATACAAATTCGTGGGCAACCACGGCTCACGGGTGTCTGCGCGGGCGACGCGGGGCAGTCGCCTCTTGGCCGTTGGACGGGGAGCCTGTCAGCCTGTGCTACTCGACGCGGCGCGCGTAGGGCAACCGTCATATGGATTACGTCGTTTTATGTTGTTGTTTTGTTATTCAGTGAGATTAATATTATTACTGCGACATAAACGGAATTTTCTAATTGTGAGAGTGCGGGGTGTCATCATCATCATCATCATATCAGCCGAAAGACGTCCACTGCTGGACATAGGCCTCCCCCAAAGAGTGCCACAATGGCCGGTCTTGCGCCACCCGCATCCAGCGGACTCCCGCGACCTTTACCAGGTCATCAGTCCACCTTGTGGGGGGTCTACCCACGCTGCGCCTTCCGGTCCGTGGTCGCCACTCGAGAAACTTTCGTCCATGGATTACGTCGTTTTATGTTGTTGTTTTGTTATTTAGTGAGATTAATATTATTACTGCGACATAAACGGAATTTTCTAATTGTGAGAGTGCGGGGTGTAAGCCAATTTATTTAGTTATTCCTAGAAATAAGTGCGAAATGGACACAGCGCGTTTACGTAAGTCCAGAGAGGGGTGCGCGGTGTGGCGGGGGCCAATCGCTCAAGGGCATTGAGACAGTGGAGTGCCTTAAATACCTAATGAATGAAGCAATTCTATCGACGCCGAGGTATTTTCTTAAATTTCGAACATGACCTTGGCTTTCATTAGAATCCTAGTTCGACAAATTATGAATATTTTAAACATTTCACATCGCAAATAAAAAGTAGGTACGTACCTATATTACATTTTTGCAAACAAACAAGTGGCCTAAAGTGCCGACCAAACAGTTGAAATGCGCGAATATTGTTTCAACTGTGAAAACACGGGCAATACAATGGCTACGTTGTTTAATTTGTCAATTCAATAACCCTTTTAGATCTTTTGGTCGAATGTGGAGGCAAGTAAGTAATTATTCCCGGGGCGTCTAAAGTAAGGCTGACGAGAAGAGATAAATAACGGCATGGGAGAGAACAGGTGCGAAATAGCAATATGGACGTACCAGACAAGGATATAGTGTATGTCGTCTCGTTGTCTTTACTATAGAGGTAATCCCACGGGATTAGAAAGGGCGTTGAATTGTAATAGGAGTTCCCGAGATGCTGTGCCCCGATTTACTACTAAGATTCAATAGTGAATATTTTAAGAAGTGATTTATTTGGAACCTTTTACATTATTAAAATTTCATCATGCTCAAATGTGAAGCGAAGTTTAAGTTGTAGCCACATTTACTTCTAATAAAGTGTAGTAAATAGTGTAATAGTAGTTTAAAATAAAGTGTAGTGTAGTAATGTGTGTTGTCAATGGCGGGGGTAATCCCCCAGGACTTCGATCCGAAAGGAAGGTGAAGGGAAAAAATGGGTAATTTTTTAAGATTATTTATTTATTATATTAATCAAACTAGCCAAGTAAATAACGGGCCTAAGAAAGTGTCGTTCAGTGAATTGCACAATGAGGTCTTCGTAAATTATACCCAATCTTGGGCTACTCCCACATTTGACGGCGCGGAGTCGTTTCGGTATCATACTAGCCTTTCAGTGTCCTTGTAGGCGCGGGAAAGGTCATAATACAGATTTACGTTCGCGTCATTCTTGTGGACATACAAAACTAAAGTTAAAGCCTACAAAGACTGTTTTGGTTGGATTCATTAGCCGTATAAATAGGTCTCCATTTTAAATAGAAAACTTCCATGAGTCTCAGACATATTGAAATATAATAAACAGGGCACTCACGTCTATATCGTCGAATATCGGGCCAATACGTGGTCCTTTATCATGAGTGGTCGCGGCGGCCTCGCGTTTAACACAGAACACATAATTTCATCAAGGGCAAGTTAAAGTTCTGATTGACATTCCAAAAACCTAACCTAACCTAATTAAAATTGTACTTAATACACAAAGTTCAATCGTTTCCGACGTGAAAGATAGAACTCAATATTGTATCGGTTAACGTAAATGGAAACGGTGGGCACCCACTTCATTAAATTAAATGGATATTGCCGGAAAACACTCAGAGGACGTGGGACGTGGCTAATGTAAGCAGAACTCGTTATATAAGGTGATCATTTATACAGTCCACGCCGAAGATATGTATACATTCTCGCCACTTTAAAAGCGTCAAGGCCCCCAAATACATACGTACGAGACTCGCATGTGAGTTTAAGACACGTACAAGACCTTATCTATACCATATATACATAATATAAATCAGAAAAGGAACTGATAGTAATAATATGAGGCCAAATCGTTAGCATAAGTACTACCTAGTTCTTGAAATATATCGCATTTCAAAATCGCAAAAAAAAAAATGAAAGACAGACAGGCAAAGTGAAACCATAAAGGGTTCCTTTTTTACCTTTTTGGTTCGAAATCCTAAAACGTCACAGAATAAGTTTACGGTAGCTATCGTTGGTTTTGTCATCAGTGCTCAGTAGCAGCCCTAAAAAGAAGTCGCTAAAGTACAGTTTTAATCTTGTGAATTTAGTTGGAATAAATAATGAAGTATTTATTAAATAGGTACCTTTTGTCTTTCCCTGTGGTCCTCCTCTTGAGATAATGTCACCACCATCCTCCCTGCGCCACAAAATCTTCGGTGGAGGGAACCCTCTTGCCTTGCAGACCAACTTGGCTGAACCGCCTTCGGGTACCATCATGTCACCCGAGGTCTCTTCGTAGATAATATCCGGTGGTATTACCACTTCCAAAAATGCTGTCTAAACATCAAGTAAAGTTTTGATTAGTAATACTTATTAACTATTGGATATAAAAGAGTCAGAGAAATAATAAATACACACTTTATTGAAAGCAATGAACTAGGGCTCCAAAAGTTGGGTGCGATCACTTATGCATGATTTTTTTACTCATAAATTCATTCTCAAGAATAAAGAAAACTGGTAAACTTTACAAGAAACCTTAAAATAAGCTGATTACCTGCATTTTCATGGGATCAGTGTTTACTTGGCACATATATTGTCCTCTATCTTCTCGTTTAACGCCTCTTATATTAAGTGTCCACGTGTTATAATCGTTATGTGTGACACTCAGTCGTGCATTATTCGTAATAACATGCTCGTGGATCGCCAGAATCGCCTTCGTATCCGCCTTTATCCACGCGACCTGACCCGCCAAAACAGCAGCCAGAAATCCAAGAGTTTCCATGAAATGCGTAAAATAAAAAAGATGTAACTCCAGTGGAAGTAACAGTAAATTGAATGCCGCGTTTCCGTTCTATTTCAGTTCCGATTAGTAAGCCAAGGCTTTAGCCGCAATAAAAATACAAGGAATGAAGACTTTCCAAAGGAACGACTCTAATTACAAGCGAATAGTTCCCAAGAGGTAGTCACGACAACGATCCTCATCCAGGCACCAGCACTATCTTGTAGCGAGCGCGGCGCAAAATACTCTCGGAATTTTTAATTACATTTTCGTCTGGTGGCCGCTATGAGGCTGCGGGCGCGCTGTGAAAACGCCCGCCCCTCGTTCACCCACTTTACCAAAAGCGTCGAAATCGCAATAGAAGCTAATTTCCTGCATAGCGCTTGGCAAAAAAACGAACAAATTGTCCACAGAAATGTGGCATCTAGTTATGAACTTTTACTACAATAGCCTTTATTGTAACATAGGTTTTAATATATTTTTTATTAAAAACGTGGTTTACTCATGTAAAACCAATTTACCGCCAGCATGATATTTTACAAATAATCTTAAAACGTGTTTGTTAGTTCTAATCTTAGAATTCTAACTAAATTCGAATTTGAGAATGAGATAGTTTGTGCAAGAAAGAAGTGCTCAGAAGAAGTGCCATGAACACGCTAATATTGAAATCATTTCATTAAAGTGCTTGTGCATAAATTGCTAATTTGTGTTACAATACTAAAGGTGCCTAAGATTAAGATTAACTATTCAACGTAATAGAAATCAAAAGAAAAGACACAGAAAATAAAAGTATTACAACAAACATTGTGCTGTAATATATACATTCAAAAAACAATAAACAAAGTCAAACAATCTTGTAATTATGTTATAAATTACAGTGAGTCCATTTTCAAGTAATTTAAATAATTTAATTCATAAATTAAAAGATTGTTTGGATGCGTTTTGAAAATGTGATTGTCGCAGACAACAAACAAATCACCTTTTCAAATAGGTACAATAAATACGACGCAACTAAATAAACCTTTTTATATAATTGTCATTCAGTTGTTTCGTAGAAAAATAAGGACTAAAAATTAAATTTTTACCACCTTCTGAATCCCGAATCCATCCATACCAGCGGTGCATATCTAAATCAGTGTTAATTAATACTGCTTTGTGTAAATTGTAATGATGCTCAATCGTGGAGATATTAAATTATTTGATTGACTATCAAATTGATTACGAAATGGCTCTAGAGAGATGTAGTTGACAAAGATATTCATGTCGACTTTGTATGCACAGGGGAGTTCTATAGGTGTCCAGAGGATCTTATGAGAAGTAATTACTTACGGAGAAGCTAGTAGGGTTAAAGTATATCAATAAGGGACGTTCCAAAGCATAACGCAAGGATCTCATACGATCTTGGTACAGAGCCGGATCTGTTCTCAGAATAGAGAATATCGCTGAATTTAATAAACTAAAACCGTAAATTAGAACAACTTGTGCCATTTATTTATCAGTTAAAAAAATGCATTTTTGTAAGAATATCTGTGGAGTTCTGTCAAGACAAACAAAACAAGACAATATAATTAAATCATGTACTTATTCATTATCGACTGCTCTGAGAATAACGACAGGCACACGGGACGGTTGAGAGAGCTTCTTGAAATGATTGAGCAGGGACCAACGAGGTTTATATCCATTTTAATTTCCTTAAGTGTCTGTTTACTATGTTAATCTCACAGATGAACAATGTTGGGCAATACCTAATTTGTTTTTTGGAATAAAGTAAAGTTGATAATTAAAATTGATCCAACAACAAGTGATCAGATAAATAAAGAAATAAAAGTATAACAAAGGTAACTGTGCATCAGATTCCTAGCATGCTCTCATACTTTTCTTTGTTGAATATAACACGTTCAATTTGGTGCAAAATAAGGCTGAAACCCAAGAATATTGCATACGCTTAAATTATATAATATATCAATTTCATTCTATGCAACATGTTATAAAATTTAACAAAGATACTTCCCACGTACTTCGAAATATCCTTGGTAATACTTAACTAGTATATTATTTTTCAAAATTGTTTGAATTATATTTATTAATTTAGAAAATAGGGGCTAGACTACATATTGTCTTTAAACAAATGGGGGTACGCAATGTGAAGACTCACCGTTTTATAAATCTGTTTGGCTCACCGGTTGCTAAGTTAAACATAACGTAAACTTCTACGAATCTACAAATGTTCTTTTACATTGTAATTTTCTTCACATGAAAGTATAGAACGGATTTCCAATAGAACATGGGTAAATCGCGAAACTTTAATTTCGAATAAGAAGCAAGCAAGTTAGCAGTTGTTGCTGTCAGTCGAGAAACTTTAAAATTTGCTTCTGCCGTATTCTTGGGTTAGTTCTATGTGCAATTGTCAAGTGTCTAGTGCAAGTGGTGCTTGTTGTGTTCTAACTCTAAGCTATTTCGGACAAACTTACATTTTATTGTGCAATTACAGTTTTAGTGTTGCTCTATTCTAGGATAGAGATAGGTCTATAGAGTGGTGCGAGTGGGATAGTAACGTTTGACAAGGAACTAAGATAGCATAGTTTATAATTCTCTGGGATTATTGACATCATTTAGTTATTCACGTCATAAGCTACAAAAAAAATGTTAGGTAAGTTACCTAAGCATATACTGGATTGGATGATATTTCTGTTTAGCAACTTTTAGTAACGGATTGAGAGTTTTTTGAAATCTAGAATCCTGCCAGGTTAGAATTTATTATGCCTATATGTATAATATACATACATACCTTTAAGTCGCAATAAAAATATAATTTTGTTGTTCCTTATTTAGTTCAGTATCAAACGTTACCAAGTGCTGAAGAGGTGCATAGAAGGTTGTGTGCTAAGAAAGTGTGCAAGAAGTGTGGAAGTAGGTGCAAAAGTCTATTTGGCGAGATCCATAATCGTTGACAAAAATTAAAATAAATGAATGTGTGATGCCGATAAATCCAATTTGGGTTAGTCCAATCAACGAGTTAAATACACAACTAAAGTAAGCAGATGAATTTCCGTTGATGAATAAATGAATAGTTTCTTAAGAAGTACATTTACAGATTACCTTCACAAAGGATGACGTAACAGAAAAGCTAAAACTTTACTTAGTCTCAAAGCTACCCTCCACTGTTATAAATCGATAATGAGACTATAATTTGCAAATGATAATAATATTTATAAGTATCATAATTCGTCATTCTATTTGTTAAATTATTAAAAAGAAACTAATAAGAAAAAACAAAATTCACATGTCCATTACTAATCGTTGATGGGACTAAATTATGAGATCAAATCTAAAAATTTGGAAAATTAATGAACAATTTTATTATAGATCTCAAACCAAAGTGCTGTGGTGCTCCTCTATCAAGTGGCTAGCTGGACTGAGTCGGTTTGATACACACCCTGGCAGTGGCGGAGTCGCCACTCACCCTATAACCACCAAGGTTATTAACGACGCAGGTGAACATCGCGTCCCGGCCCTGGGCGATGGTCACGTTCTCCAGGGGGAACATGAAGTCCGGTTCCAGACCTAGAGCTGGAACAAATATATTGCGGTTAATCTTTTGAAAAAAAAACAAAAAAACTGCAGAAAGGACAAATTTAGGTCCCTCGCTCTCATCACAGTACATTCTCGGGAGCTCTGGCAAACTTGCTCACCTCCAGAAACACAACACTACACACTAAATAACATGAATGTCTTGATGACTGTGTATTTGGTCCATTGCAATAGTATAATTTGAAATGAGGTTGGCGTAAATAGAAATGCATCCTGTACCCTACGAGATGTTCAGTTAATAATATGTTCAGTTTCTTTACGTAACGCATTATTGTACAGCGATAGATTTGACCATTGGCTACTATTTACCTCGCTCAGTGATAGCAAAGACAGCGACATAAAATTCGTTTAGATTGATACAAAACTCTATTCCTTTCACACGGTTGCTATTCAGTTTTCTAAACTCCCCTGCCGTATTCCATATATCGATAATCACATATATCAATGTTTGCATCATTGATCGTTGGTTTAATTAATTAGTTAAATAGAATCACTATGGATGGAGCCCTAAATAGAATCATTGTGAATCGTTGCGCGCCACTGATGCGAAACTGATTTAGTCAGCGATATCATCATTTGCGTAAATACATAAATTGTATGCACGTGACTTGGTTAATAATGTTAGTATATGTAGTGAGGTGTGCTAACGATGAATAATTAATGAAATGATATGAACATAAAGGTTACTTGGTGATAGGGGTACTGAGGAATATCAAATTAAGAGATCTTAATCTAAAAATAAAATATATTATACATATTCTTTGTAACAGCCGTAAGAAATAGAAAATTTAAACATCTGAAAAATGAAAATGAAAATATATTTATTTACGAAAAAAGATAAATTCACAACATAGTGGCTATGGTCCCACACTAGGCTGGGCCTGTCCCGTGGAAACCAAACAATATAGATTAACAAATTGCGCGGCTTAAAAATAGAGCAAGACAAGATATAACATTTTATTTCATGAGTAGTATGTGTGTGTGTGTGTGTGTGTATATATGTATGTGTGTGTGCATGTGTGAGTGCGTGTGTATGTGCGTGACTTGGAGCGTTATGTTATGACACTACCTGAAGTATAGTTTCTGATTGTTCATAATTCCAAGACAATAAGAGCGTTTGTATTTTCTTTTTAGTTTCTTGGACACTGCAATGTCTGAGTTCAATCGCTTTTGCAAATTTGTTATAAATATGCGGAAACAGGAACCCAGGATAACGCTTCGCAAATTTGATCTTAACCTTCGGAACGGGTACTTTAAAAACTCTTTTACTGACCAAAACGCTGTAGCATGGCAGGTTCAGTGTTGCCTTATGCACGTACATGGCAGCACGTAGCAGGAATAACCTCCGAACGCTAAGTACCTCCGCTTCTCTATATAAGTCAGTAGTGGAATACCAGCGAGATCTGACAGCTTTAATGAATATATTTCATTACAATTTTGTTAAGAGATTTAACAAAATTGTAATTGAATAAAGCAATGTACTTTAGGAGTTTTACACCAAACAGGGATTTCATACCTCTAAAATAAAATTCATTACTTCTTAGCACAAGTCGAGAATGTTGGCGTTGTACCAAGATTTAAGTTAGTTTTAATATTATTTTTTTCTAGTCGTATAATCTTTAAATTAGAACCTCATAGACCATTGCACAATACCATACCTACATTTAAAGCTGAACCAAAAGTCTATGATCTATGGAGTAATTAAATAATGTATTGTACAACTGTGCGCACTATCGAAAAATCATTCAAAAATAGAACGCCGTATTTTTATGAAAAAAATGAATCCCCATTAAACCAAATTATTTGTTTAAGTAGACTCATTTTATGAATAGGTATATCAACTTCCCAGCGCTTCTGAACGGGAAAACGTCACTGAACTTGTCAAATTGTTTACCTACTTAGGCGACTTCCTGACTTGGCGGGGCGGGATCGATATGTGACATGTTCTTCTTTGACGTAAACTTACTGACGTCGCAAAGATTCCCACTTGCCGGAATACTGGTATTACTTTTGCGCAGTTGTAATATTATGCGCAGAAGCGGACCAGTACTGCCTTCGGATCGTCCCGCTTCCGCGCATCCCGCGCCAGTAAGTAAAAATTAGTACTGATTTAACTGACAGTTGACACTGACATTTGACAGTTTTCTCATATCGTACCTACCGCCTCCGCACCGACAAATCAGGAAGTCGCCTTAAACTGTAGTCTGAATACTGGCCATAATTATTAAAAAAACTGAAAAAACTTAATAATCTGATGCCTCGTGATCGACACTGATGATCTTTTCAATCTGTTTAGATTGGGGCACCAGCTCCATGGGGATTATTATTACAATACTGTTATTATTATCGTAAAATTTCAGAATTATTTAGACTTGGTTTCAATATTCATCAATACCTACGTGATACGTCTTGTGATATGATCCGAGTAGATCACGTCATATTGATCACCGTGCTGCCCTCTCATGGTAGAACTACGTAATCCGGGTTAAGTTGTTTTGTCGTAACTAAGCTTAATCCATTCCTGATATTAGCATCTACCATATAGACCATCAAATAGTAGATTGTTTGACAAGGGTCTAAAGTAAGCTATATTACCACGAGATGGTTATTTTCCCGAACGTAGTAAGGGAAAATTGTTCGAGTGGTAATATGGCTTTTAGGCCCGAGTTATACACTCTACTTTTCACTTCGATTGCGAGAAAACACATAAACACAAATTATCCACCTTAAATGAATAATTTAACTCTTAGCGGGCGTATGTCTAATTTGACAGCATGTTTTTT
Organism: Cenopis cana; assembly: GCA_951800055.1. Classification (NCBI taxonomy): domain Eukaryota; kingdom Metazoa; phylum Arthropoda; class Insecta; order Lepidoptera; family Tortricidae; genus Cenopis; species Cenopis cana. The sequence goes on along the minus strand of OX637476.1, from coordinate 6,404,599 downwards.
TTTTCTAAGGCCAGCACCATGCCTCGCTATAATCGCTATGCGTGTTCGCTTTGCGTATCCGCCTCCCTTTCTTTTGCTATATTAAAGAAAGAGATGCAACATGCGCTTTTTTTTCTTTTAAGAGGAGGAATTGCTTTGACCATAGACACCGCTTAATCTTTAGAGAACTGAAAAACGTCTTTCCTGATTGGTCGATTTTAGTACAGCTGTGTTCTGGTTGGTTGATATTTTTACCAAATGTTTTTAAATCTGTCAAATTACTGCTTGTGATTGGTGGATTTAATAGGTGAAGAATTTTGATTGGTCAAATTAAAATGTTTTGTAAATCTTAAATATGTATACATATTTTCCCTAGGGCTTAAATGTACTACTTTAGCCCCGCTTCACAAGTCTAATATGACACACTTTTCGAGCATGAGAAGAAAAAAAATTTGTTTTTTGTTTTTGTGTTACGTTATTTTGCCGTGAGAGGGCAGCGTGTAACCTACACCAATGAGATTATTCCAGCGTCAACTTTGTGTTATTTTGTTATTTTCGCGGACTCCTAGAAAAAGTATTGTATACAGTAGTTATATAATTAGCTTTTTAAGTCTCGAACCTTACTTATAACTTATAACGATTGCATAAAATACTATTTCAGTATTCTTGTTAATAAAGATATTATTATCGTGAATTGATGTGAGGGTAAGTGCGGTGTGCGTTCGCAGGTCCCGACTAGAGTCACGGGTGGCATTTACACGCCTTACCAACAACCACCAAGCTACTCATGTGAACCAGTGTAAATCTGAGCTCTGATTGCGCGTAGTTCTTGCCAAGCTCAGATACGTGTTATGGTAGTCTTGAGTAAGGAACTGATTCGAGACTAGCTGTGAATTAGATAGCAGAAGACGGTGTCGCCGGCTTATTGGACCGGTAAGTGATTTTTGCTCCCGACGGCTCTGCCGCCCCGTTACCGATTTGCATAAACGGAGAACCAGCAACTTCGGCGACGAATCGACTATATTTCCCGGTAACGTGATAAGCATAGCCTTTTATTTGCTTTTTATTAGCCTAACCAATATTGTATGATTATATAAAATTAGAACTCGACTTCCCCGTCATGTGGTAAAGGGGATAAGGGCAAGCGAATGATGAAGTTGTTAGTATTATGATAGACCCAAGATCCTTATAGATGAAGATGATACAAACTTATAGTACATACACAGCTGAAATTGTGTAGATAATGTCCATAGTAAGTTTAACCTTAGATTACAGCAGACAACTGGTCAGGTGTAAAAATATAGTTTTCTTAAAGACCGTTCATGGCGTTCTCCTCTTCAGTGAGAAACCATTCTCGGAGTAAAAAGTATTTTACAGAGTAAAAGTATCTCACAAAGTGGCACCAACATAATGTCCTGTAAATTGGGTATGTGTAGGTTGCCGGGGAATGGATAGCTCGAGGCGTCAATATTCTACGTGACCAGTTCCCTGTGTCGCGTCCGGAAACATGTGTCGGAAGTGACGACTATCTATTTGCTCATAGAATGGCGATCATGCCACTGAATTGTTTGCGTGGATCCGTGCGTGGCGGGTAGTAACTAAATCGCATTTACCTTTAGGACTTAGGTGATGTTATGGTTTTGTGAGTGGAGGATTTGTGTGTGTATTTCAAATTATCATATACACTTTTCTTTTAATCCGTGAGTTGTATGAAAGCCCACGAAAATTGTGTCCCTGTGATAGACTTCTTTCGCATTCTTCACATCCGACCAGAAGTGGGAATTTCACATAACGTTAAACTATGGGTCCGTTTGTAGTTTTGGTGTATCGGTAACAATCTTGTGACAAATAATTAGTCACACAGTCATAATAACGAGATAAATGATAGAAACAAACAGGTTAATGATACGAACACTTTATTATTCCCACCATAATAATCTTTGAGGCTACAATTTCACACAATACAGATGATATTATATTAGATGTTGCACATATGACATGCTAATAATACAGGTACACTCCTCGATAGCAAATCTGATAATAATCTTAGTCAGTTACGGCAAAGTTAATTACAAAGCTGATCTGCATTATTAATTATGATTGTTAATATTTACAATCATAATTAATAACGATACCTAATAAATACAAGTACGATACTTAGGTTGACACTTTATCCACTTCTTGTCACCTTCACGGCTGCTTGGCAAGAGAGAGCTCCGTGGAAGGTGACCGGCTATTTATGAACTCGACTTTGCGACGTCACCGGAAAGACTGGATTGGTTCCGTCAGTGTTGCCAGCGCCACCAAGTGATGGTGTTGCCACCCAAAATTACCCGGGCGACAACATCCGGCCGTCCTGCTAACGGGGTCGTCCTCGACTCCCGTCATGGGCTGATGTTGGAGCTGCGAACATGACAAAAAATATCTTTTTAATATCTGTTTACTGGTATACACTTGTGTTGGCATATACTCTTATGCTTACGCCCTTCAACAGTTATTTGTACGTAATCGGAACCAGGAATCGGGCGTGTATCGGCTTGACTTTGTGATATTATTCGATCACATAGTTGTGTATCGCCTTAACCCCATACAGCAATGTTCACCCTCGGATTTCTGCTACATGTTCACATTCCTTATACATACAATGTACATGTTCGAAGCGTAAACATTAGGCCAGCACAATTGCCACTGCTATTTATACAACAAAGTTTCTATGTATGCCATCTTAAAATACCATATGGAAAATTATAATATTTTACCCTGCATGATATACAAATAAATATGAGAAATATGTACAATTATCTTGATTTCTCCTGACAACATCCGGTTATTACTATATTTTATTTTTCTAATTATTAATGTCCTGATGATTTTTAGTCTCGTGCAATATCCACCCTAAGCTACGCAAAGCTTTTAGAACTGTCATATGACATTGTTTTACCTGCATATTCGATCTAGGTACTGCTATCGCGATAACATGTCGCCTGATATTACGGTCATTACACAAGTTCGTAAAGAGCTATGATGCATGAACTACCATTAGGCATTAAGCCCGCCATTTCTACAATTCTGTATCTTTTTGAAATGTCGTGTCGTTGCTGGTGCGTAATCTTTCTATGGTCTTGTCTACAGCTAAATTACCTATGGCACATTTACAAATAAAATGCAAGTACATAAAGCGTTTCATTTGGGTGGAGTTCGTTATCCCATCGCCGGCCAACTCGCTCCCACATACCCAAATAAGTAAACAGTGGCGCTCACTACGGATGCCCACTGCTCTACTCTTTCAACCACTTTAAGTACCTACACTACATTCCTCGGACGAAATTTATGCTATGCAAGTACATAAAGCGTTTCATTTGGGTGGAGTTCGTTATTCCATCGCCGGCCAACTCGCTCCCACATACCCAAATAAGTAAACAGTGGCGCTCACTACGGATGCCCACTGCTCTACTCTTTCAACCACTTTAAGTACCTACACGACATTCTTCGGACGAAGCCACTGCATTAGATCAAATACAAGATTCACAGTAAGTAATTATCAGTTTAAACCACAAAACCATTTCATTTAACCTTATAAGTACTACTTGAGTCAATTATAGGAACAATGTCACATACGTTTGTTCGCTTCGGCCTCGCCTGACAACACAATTTCACGAATACTAATTATACTGGGATCTCGCAACTGAACTGATTTACTGATAGCAACCAATCACCCTCGATATTGAACATCACAGATTCGACATTGACTTTGTTGTCACAAATCTGGTTTCTACTCAAGACATCCACTAGCTGCATTTGGGCTTCCTGCTCCTTGGACTACATCATATCATATGTGTGCACTGTTGCACTAATGCGGGGTAACGATATCCCGCTTGCTTTCTGTAGAAATTTAAAAAAGTAATTCCTATTAAATAATGTCTAAACCTCTTTGATCCCGCCACTAAGGCCATTATCTCGACTGTAGTTTGGCGGCTGTAAGGATATCTAGGTATTAGTCAAAATACACCTTATTCCATCCCTACTGGCGTCTGTGTAAATATTAATCAGCAATTTCGAATTGTACACATTTTGGGCTCAGTGTTATCAATTAAGGGGCTTATCAATTTATTTACAACTTGTTCATTTTCGTGATTGCAATCTAATTGTTTATCTGATTCAAATACTAATATTATAATCCGCAACGCCAGTTTCGTCGGGGGCAACAACAATTCATGCAGCAACATGTTTTATGATCTGATTTACAAACGCTTCTAGGTGGCCATTTTTGTTAATTGAATTGCAACGTTTATGCATAAAAGGTTTCTTTTGTGACCGCTCTCACTACAACAAAATAACGTTGGAAGTAGGTGTGTAGATACGTTGCTGCGCACGGATCGGTTCGGTTTTAAGGGGAGGTATCCCCAACGCAAATGTCCCGCTCTAACACGCGTGAGTATACAATTAACCATCCCGCTCTCTACGCAAGCTCTGCGCGTGGTTTCGTAAATATTTAGCTATAGTCATTAAGCCAATCATTTTATCAAAGCAAACCCAGCGAAATTGTCTATAACTATTTAGGATCTTTACTTAATTGAGTACAAAATTTAATGTTCAATATCAGTAATATAGCCGTAGCACCGAAAATACATTCCAAAAAGGGGTAACTTCGTGTTTTTTTTTCTATCGAGTGAAATTCATCAGGTCATGTAACTGACTGCGATTTTGACTAGACAAGCTCCTTATGTAACACATATTTTTTTTTTTAGATTTTAAGACACTATATTCTATGTCTCAGATGGTTTTTACAAATTCACAAGTGGTAATACCGGGCCTTAATGCTACCGTTTAGACTATAGCCTATCATTGCTAAAGTAGCCGTGTTAGATTGTTGGACACTTGGTTTGTTTAATACGCTGTTTATCTATCATAATTATACTGTATTCACATTACCATGCAAAAAAAATGCTTATTCGTCACAGTCAACTGTTTCAACAATTATCGAAATAAGGCAACTGAAGTTTATCTATTCTACCCTCTTGTTCGAGAAAGGACTAGAAAATTCATACAAGTCCTCAATTAGCCACTTTATTAACGTTCCTATATAGACAACATACAATTCTGGTCAACTTGAAATGTTAAAATGTGACAACGTAACATCACGCAATTGGATCCATTCCCACTTCCCACTTGGTTCAATTCGTTTCATTGTTTAGTAAAAAGAAATCTAAGCACATTTTGACGGTATTCCGTAATTATTGCAAAACCTGATTTCATCCTGTTATCAGCTCATCCAAAGCACATGAACTAGCATCAACCACGTTAACCCTAATCAATATTATCAACAAGACTTTTAAAGTCAGTTATCACTGGCGATACTTAATATAACATTTTAACTCACAGTTTACGGTTGTTTACGTCTATTTTACTTCCCACTTCTCCACCTCCGATCCCTGCTGATGTCACTGCTCTCAGATCGTGATTGTGGCGATGTCGGTGATGAAGTAGATGATACTCTTGCTCGTAGCCTCGTTCTCTTGCGCTTGCGACCACGTGGCCTGCTGTGAACGTGTTTTCGAGCACTTCTGATGATAGAAACAAACAGGTTAATGATACGAACACTTTATTATTCCCACCATAATAATCTTTGAGGCTACAATTTCACACAATACAGATGATATTATATTAGATGTTGCACATATGACATGCTAATAATACAGGTACACTCCTCGATAGCAAATCTGATAATAATCTTAGTCAGTTACGGCAAAGTTAATTACAAAGCTGATCTGCATTATTAATTATGATTGTTAATATTTACAATCATAATTAATAACGATACCTAATAAATACAAGTACGATACTTAGGTTGACACTTTATCCACTTCTTGTCACCTTCACGGCTGCTTGGCAAGAGAGAGCTCCGTGGAAGGTGACCGGCTATTTATGAACTCGACTTTGCGACGTCACCGGAAAGACTGGATTGGTTCCGTCAGTGTTGCCAGCGCCACCAAGTGATGGTGTTGCCACCCAAAATTACCCGGGCGACAACATAAACGTAATTTATTGTTGCACTTTTGTTACCTACACCTAATAGCGATACAGAGAAACAAACACGTACAACATGTTAACGTTGCTGCAAAATCTCACTTGGTACTGAATTTGCTCTGTCTAGGTTTCAAGAATCAAAAACAAAGAGAGCCTCACAGACGAACAAAACACGAGTGGAAGTTTCGTTCATCGATTGGCCGCAGTAGCATCCACACCGAAATGGTTCGAATAAAAATAAATTGTAAACACAATTCACTTTGGTGTAGATACTTGTGTGAAGTGTGTGGCTAGCCGAATCGGTCAATTGAAACCCAGTGTAAATGTCGCCAGGGCTACCGAGGTAAAAATACAGTAGGTTACTGTGTGATATTAGGACCGGTTGATTGAAGTAATTGATTATATTGGACTTGAGGATACTTTAATTAAATTCTCCAGTCGCAATTGCCTTACCAGGCTGATGTCGTCAATGCACATTGCACACATGTCCCACGTTCCATATTGGGAAACTACTAGCACACTGCATGTCGTAACTTGTTTTTGTAAAAGAAAATAGTCGTAGTCCAGATGTTCATTTTCCTTCCGCATTTCGCTCTGCGTCTGTCAATTTTATTTCTCTTTTTACCACAAGTATAGAAGTAGTATTCTGCTTCTTAGTTATAATATTAATAGTACATAGCAGTTATTCGTACTCGGTAGATTAGACACAAATCAATCACAGTAACAATCTACGATAATATGTACGAGTGTAATGTTTTCTATAGATTAGATATATTATATTGTTGCATACTTAATGTAGAATTCTGGGCGGTGGGATAGCAAATTATAATTGCAATTTTATGTTTTATCTCTTTATAAACCTACAACTGCTAAACGTGTCACCGAAATTACATTTAGTGTGCTCTGCCTAACCATGATTTGTTGGGTGTGTTATCCGTTGGTAGACCGATAAAAACAATTAAATAAATTATTTAAATATCTATCTTTAACATTAAATAAAGAAATACAGGCGTGAGTTTATAAAATAACAATAAAAGATTAGACACCACCCTCGTATAGGTACTCGGTTTTATGTTTTGTTATCTCACGATATGATATGAACTACCTTTAGTATGTCTATGTTTTTGTATGCACTTATTTCTTTTCTCATAACAATATATGCGTGGTTACGGGTCAATGATCCAATTCGTCGTCACTTTTTAAACGGTTATACATATATCTTATGTCCCTGTAAGTTTGAAAATCCCTGTGATATTTTGTCAATAAAATATATTCACAATCGTTCCATAGCACGCATGGGAAACGATCAACGAGTTCATTCTTTACATTCGGATACGATGTAAGCGAACCGATATCCGCGTCCCGTTTTGAGCCGCAAGTGTCCACGTGGAGGTAATTTGAAAAGGGCGTAAGTGCAATAAGGAACTAACGGACATGAGCTCTTATTGATTAACGAGTCCAAGTAGACGTTATGAAAGTAAATAGGGCCGAATTTGTGTATCGAGCGATCGGACTGCCAATAACCGGATAGCTGGTGACGCGACCACGTTCAGAGCTGAGCGAAGTTGGACTTGTAATTTACATTTTATGCCGACTTGGGATGATAGATTTGAGTAAATTTCTTGTACCTACCTATTTGCGTGTTTCTAAATTAACAGCAGGTGATTACAGAATACACTTGGGTTGATACTTGTCTATAGAATTAAGTCATATTGTCTCACTTTAACTTATCAAGTTCCTTTCATCATCATCATCTTCAGCCCGTAATCGCCCACTGCTGAGTTCCTTTATAAATCTATAATATTCTATAATATTCTAGATTGTTCTATGGTACGCTTGTATTCATTTAATTACTAAATCACCGTTTTAAAAGCCACACCTACCAATTTTTTTAAAATCTGATTTCTTGGTAGGTATCTAAATACATCTGTGAGCCATACAGTTCTCGCGATGTAACGCAACTCGAACCATTTAAAAAACCGTGAAGTAGATTTTCGACATTGTGACAACAATAGGGCATAATTCACTCCGGGCAGAGTGGGGACCGCTCTGTCGAGAGGCCGAACGAAATCACTGAACCAAATTGCAAATGAAGCTGCCTAACGGCCGTATATCTGATCTTCGCCACTAGATCGTCGAACCACGCTTACAAGTGCCGCTTGTTCATTGCTGGAACTAGTGCTTGGTAAACATCGCATTATGTATCATTCGACGTTGAATAATACAGACATATAAGTACACTATCCACATCACGTCACACTCGCGCATGGTTTGAGCGCACAATAAGGAGATAGGAAATTGGAACTTACGTTACAATATTTTCTACGACTTCCACGAATATTCATTTGTTAAATATAGTAAACGGACTAAATGGTTCAGAAGGTAATTATAACTTTAAATCGGACGTAAAAATACATTGAAAACAAAACCTCTTTATTGTAATAACAAAAATATGTGGGTAACATTGTAGGATGTAAAAATGAAAGCCGATCGAATGTCCGTCTTTTGTTTTATTTATTTTTTCAGCTAGGCAGCGGTCGCGTGGCGGCCAAGAAGGTTACACAGCAATTACTTTAAAAAACCCTCTTAACCTATTCACTGCCAATCACAACACATATGCGTCATGCCTCTACGTGCGATTTCCGCTACAAGGCGGAAAAACGCTGCTTCGCCCTACGGCGTAGTACACGTAGCGATCGTTGGCCGCGAATGGGTTAATAAAACTATTAAGGTTATTTTATTCAATGACTTGTAACTAGGTAATATTATTAAACATACTGTTAAGGTTATATAGCAATTACTTTAAAAATCCCTCTTATCAAAACCAAGGTATCTAATAAAACATTACAAAAAATAATCTATAATAGAGTAGTCTATAATTAATCACATTACTTAAGTATATTTTAACGTACGACGAAAATATTTAGACTGATTATTGTATATTTTTATCTTATTTAAGTATCGACATTTTTATAATAAGAAGATAGAGTGTGTTATTGAAATTAGATTTACGGAATTAACATAAATCGAACTTCGAATGTTGTGAATTTGGCTTCAATTACTGCTGAACATCAGTAAAATTAATGTGAAAATGGAAAATGTTACGAGTTGAATCTCAGGAATAAAATAATTATCGACATGAAATAAAATGCCAATGTCAATGAAATGTGACCAGTAACTTTTACATGTCCCAAGAATTTGACGCTATTTGACTAACATACTGTGTATCCACCATTTCATAGAGGGACCAATTTTTCTGGCGTTGTAGTTTTTTTTTTCGTTAGAATCGAATGAAATTTGGTAAGTTGGAAAAGCTCCTGATTCTGAACAATATAGGCACGATTTCCAACAGTGTTCCACAATTTTTTTCCATTGAGTGACAAAACGTATGAGATTTTCGTAACTCAGTGAATAAAATGTATGGGAAAAATTTTTTTTTCGACGCCATGTTGTGATTTTTTTTTACTTGTACAGAATCAGTAACTCTTCCGACCTACCAAATTTCATTCGATTCTAACGAAAAAAAAAACTACAACGCTAGAAAAATTGGCCCAGGGATGCCATCACCTTGATCTCTCTGCCTTTAACGTGAAACCGGGTAATCACATAATTATGGTAGTACACGAGCCGCACTTCGGTTCTAGTTTTATGACGGCTATTTAGCAAAACAAGATGTTGTAAAATCCATCTTGAAGTAAGTACCTTTCGTCATCTAATCCGGAACGAAGCATAACTTTGCCTATTCTTGCAGTGTTTCAGGATAATTGTTGGAGAGGTATCAGAAACTTGATCAGTTTATGTTCGCAGTGCTCGGGCTGCGGAGGTGTGACTACAATCCGGCCGGTTTATGTGGTCTCCGTCCGTTCCAATCAGGAGTTATCTAGACTACGACTCAACTGAGTATAGATAGCAAAGATGAATGGTAGTATTCTCAGCGTTTTAATTTTAGAGGGGTAATTTGAATCTATTACTTGAAAACGTCGAATCTTAATTTTTTGAATAGTTTTATTCAATTTGCAATCAAAGCGTGTTTAATTCTCTCTATTCGACATTATATCATCAATGATCCTAGTGACGATGAAATAATAAGTTTGCATCATTCCTTCCAAGATTGTAGAATGAAATCGTTTATATTTCACATCAGAATATCACTTAAGAACAAACAATGAAAATTCTTCTTTTGAACTAGGCAAAAACAATAAGAAATAAAGATTAATAATAGTTTGGCCCAAGTCGCCTTTAGCTTGTAGTACATGATAAATCCATAGTATGTCTTTGAATTATTTTCTGGAGTAGCTGATGATTAATCATGTCGCCCGAAGTGACAATTAATACGTGAGTTTTAACCGTTTAGTAAAATAAAGTGATGATTAATTGTCGGTAATAGATGCTTAATACAAGATGAGAAATTTGTAAAAAATCCTTTGAAATGGAAAAGCAGCCTATGAAGATGAAATGTTACAATAATTTAGACGTTTCTTTTTCAATTATTTGATTTAGTCCTTGTTTGTAGTTAGGTATAATATGAACATAGAATACATGCCTGTTATATATGTTAGAACACATAACCCACAATTTTATTTTGTACTTAAGTATAAGGCATCTATCTTTGTGCACTGGCGTCGAGCCGGCGGCTGCCCAGACGCTACGTTGCGAATTCCTTTTGATAACTCGCCCGGCGAAGGCCCCACTGTACAATTCCTAGACCTAAGTTTTATTCAGTTACTAATACTCACTAAGTCGGTTCGGACACATAACAAATATTGTATTTAAATTACGGTTAAACTTTATTCTACTAGGAACTTTTGGCCGTGAAGCTTATCCTTGAAAGCTTTATATAAATTGACCAAGAACTTTATTAAGAACTTTATTAAATTGGCCGCGAAGTTTATCCTTGAGCTTTATAAAAATTGACTGTGAACTTTAATAAGAACTTTATTAAATCTGCCGTGAAGTTTAACTTTAAAAGCTTTGTGAAAATTGCCAGTGAACTTTGTTGTGTGAACATTTTATGAAGAAATATATACATATACAAGAACTAAGTGATTTTAATTATCTCAAAATATCCGAACCGCATAATTGGCGCAGTCGAGTAGTCGTACTAAACCGGACTCACAAAATCGGTATCCGGTCTCCGTTTTAACGGTTAATTAGTGCTCTTACGAACTCCCGGTGGTGAATTGTTCATACCTAAGGAAGCTGCGACGCCCTGGAAGACTACATCTCTTTCGACGGGACCAGTTAAGAAAATTTAAGAAAATGATAACTCCTGTGATCATCGCGATACTGTGAGTACGTTTGGAAATTTATAGTTTGCAACCAGATAAACTTCCTAAATTCCTCGAATATTGTAAAAGTGTTACATATAAGTTGTTTGGAGTGTTTTAGTGTGGAAAGCTAAATTAAATTGTTAGATTAAAAAGGTTTTATAAAATAAAAGAAAAATGAATCAGTTGCAATTATTTGAGATTGCTCTTAAAGTTGTACCGACTTACGACGGTAAAGTAAATTCTTTGTACAGATTTATCTCAGCTATAGACTCTATAGTGGGACAATATTATGATGTAGCTAATCCAGATAATTTCCAAAATGTTATCGTAACGAATGGTATAATTAGTAAGTTAGAAGGTAAAGCATCTGAAGTGATTGATATAAATGCTGCTAGAAATTGGAGTGAAATAAAGACAGCTTTGATTGAAAACTTTGCCGATCAGAGAGATGAAAACTCTTTGAACCGTGATTTAATCAATTTAACTCAGGGTAATGAAACACCTCAACAATTCTACGATCGCTGCATACATTTGCTTAATACTTTAATTAACTATGTGAATATTCACAACAACGACCAAAATGTCAGAGATTGTAAAAGAGATTTTTTTACAACGCAGACTTTGAAAACATTTTTAGCTGGACTAAAGGAACCTTTAGGCCCAACTATTCGAGCCATGCGCCCTAGTACTTTACCAGAAGCGCTCCAATTTATAAAAGAAGAGAGTAATATTGTATACTTACAAAAAAGGAACCAAGGTCAGTCTTCTTCCTTTGGTCAAAACAAATTCGGACAACGCCAAAATCAAAACGCGGTCGCAAATGTATACAGACTTCCTGTTTCCGATTGGAATCGTTCTAGACTACAGTTCAATAACCCAATTCTCAACCAAAATCAACCACAAATTAACCAAAATCGTGGCAATGCCACCCAAAACAGACAAAATGCTTTTTACCAAGATCCACGAACTCATAGAGTTCCTAGGCCATCACCCATGAGTGGCATATCTCATGGCGGTGCAACAAATAACTTCCCTCGTCCAACAAATAATAATATTCCTAATACTCAACCAAGATTCGTTCCTTTTCAAAATAACGAGCAGCGACAGCCTAATACAAATAAGCCTAATGCTTTCCAAAATATTGGATACTATCCTGAATATCACTTCGAAGAACTGAACCAACATGAAATGATGAACGAACCCGAACAGTACGATAATAACGTACCTTGTTATTTCGATGATGAAGACAACTCAAAACAAGAAACGTCGGTTGAAAGTGAGAATACAAATTTTCAGTTAGTCCAGGACTTCGACAGCGAAACGTAATACAAATTAACGCTCATCTCAAACGACAGCTTCCGTTTATCCAAATAAACAATCCACCAATGAAACTGTTGATTGATACAGGCTCTAATCAGTCCTTTTTGTCTCCTGAAATTATCAAGCGGTTTTATAGAAACCTTCAAGTCAGTTACGAACCATTTTCTGTAACTAACGTTCATTGTACTACTCACCATAAATATGCAATCCACGTACCGTTGTTTGACGAATTCAAACAAGACGGCTGGTATAAGTTTTACATTTACAAATTCCACAACGCGTTTGATGGATTAATCGGATTGGACCTTCTACAAAAACTTGGTGCAGCTGTGGACCTGTCTAAAAGACAACTTATTACTCAAAAAGCGTCAAACCAAATTCAAATGCTAACGTCGGGAATTCATAATCTGCTTGAAACACTTGTAAAAGCCAACAGTTCAAATGTTTTGAAAGTGCCCGTAGGTATAAAAAACGGGGAAATCTTTATTCCTGAGAAGAAAATTAACCAGTCTGTCTTATCTCCGGTGGTTACAATGGCAAATCAAGGCTATGCTTTCGTTGAAATAAATAACCCAACATGCAATGATATTATCATTAGTCTCACAGCCCCAATACCTTGTGCACGTGTAAAGGGTAACTTTCATTGTTACAATTTTGAAAGACCTTTATCAAAAGCTGATGACATTGACGACCTTATAAGAACAGACCACATGAACGCTGAGGAAAAACAAAACATTTTGCAGTTATGCAATAAATACAGTGACATATTTTATCGCGAAGGACAACCTCTCACCTTTACAAACGAAATCAAACATCGAATTCGGACTGCCAATGAAGTACCGGTTTACACAAAATCTTATAAATACCCATACAAACACAAAACTGAAGTTCAATCTCAAATAAAGAAGATGCTCCAACAAAAAATAATCCAGCCCTCGGAATCGCCATGGTCCTCTCCTATATGGTTAGTGCCAAAGAAAAACGACATACACGAAAAACAAAACTGGCGATTAGTTCTGGACTACCGCAAGTTAAATGAAAAGACCATTGGTGACAATTACCCAGTTCCCAATATTAATGACATCCTAGATAAGCTGGGTCGCTGCCAATACTTCACCACTTTATACCTCGCAAGCGGATTTCACCAGATAGAGAATGTCCTAAGAGGCCTTATCAATACAATCTGTGTCGCCTATATGGATGATATCATCATATTTTCAACCTCATTACAGGAACACATTCAGAATGTTCAAGCCGTTTTTCAACGCCTTAGAGAGGCAAACTTTAAAGTCCAACTAGACAAGTCTGAGTTTTTAAAACACGAAACCGCCTATCTAGGTCATATTGTAACCCCTGATGGCGTCAAACCAAATCCGGATCAAATCATGGCTATAAAAAAGTTTCCAATACCCACGACCCCGAAACAAATTCAATCCTTCCTAGGACTTGTAGGATATTACAGGAAATTTATACCGAACTTTTCCAAACTAACAAAGCCCTTAACATCTTGTTTGAAAAAAGGCGCAGAAATCAACACAAATAACTCAAAATTCATAAATGCATTCAGAACGTGTCAGGAAATCCTCTTGAATGACCCCATACTTCAGCAACCTGATTTTGATAAAGAATTTAACCTTACTACTAATGCTTCTTATTTTGCGATCGGTGCAGTTCTTTCACAAGGTCCAATTGGATCAGACAAACCCGTGGCATTTGCTTCTCGAACTTTGAACGACAGCGAGATAAATTACAGTGTCATCGAAAAAGAGCTCCTTGCTATCACTTGGGCCACAAAGTATTTCCGCCCATATCTTTACGGCCGTAAATTCAACATAATCACGGATCACAAGCCGCTGCAGGGGCTGATGTCTCTGGAAGAACTAAATTCACGTCTGACTAGGTGGATACTCAAACTGGAAGAATTCGAGTACACCATTTGCTACAAACAAGGAAAAGCTAACACCAACACTGATGGTTTATCTAGAATGCAAATTAACGTCAACGACACGGCAGGAACTGAAGAACCAAGAAACGAATTGACATTTAGCGATGACAATGTATCCATAATTGTGAAAGCTCCAGAATTTCCTCAAGTAGACAATCTCAACGAACAAAATCAAGCCGAAATTGTACACACAAATTATGAGGATCCTATTCTTAAAACCCCGATTGCAGAAAAACCTGTAGAAGTCATCAATGGGCATCCAGACAACAGTGAGCCTTATAACATACCGGTAGAAAGGATAAATAAATACAAAAAGCGAAATGAATCATTAAAAGACCCGCTGCCACTCAGCATGAACAAAAACCTCGCTACTACGTGCAGGCCGGTACAAACCGAAGAAGCGACACTGTCGCCTTTGAATAAAAATTCCAGCATAGTGCCATTCAAGCAGAACCCGTGTAAAAACTGCCAATCGGATTACACATTTCTACATTACATCGACTTAAACGAAATTAGACAACAAATTCGTACAATAAATGACCAAATTCAATCATTGCAAGCGTTCTGCCATAGTATCAATAGGGCATTCAAGTTTAAGTTAATCTTTTAGTTAAGCACATTAGTAATAAGTTGAGCCAAGCTATAGAGAAATATAACTCATTGGCGAAAAATAGATATAGATATAAACGAGCTCTTATAGACGGTTTGGGATCTATAATTCGAAGCATTAGCGGTAACCTTGATCAAACGGATGAAAAATATATGATGAGGCAATATCTATTCTGAAAACTAACCAAGTTGAGCTAGCCAATCACTTCAACAGGGACATTACACTGAATCATTACTTTCTTGATAATTATAACAAAACTATATCAAAATTGTCCAAAAACCAAAACCAAATCTCTTATAAAATAACAGAGATGCTCCGAGAAATTAATGTTACTAGGCAAGAACTGTTCAGTTATTTACAATTAGTCACACTAGACAACTTCTTTCACACTAGTGGAAATTAATTTGCAAATCATTCATGAACCCCTTGATAATATAGAAACAGCTCTTTCATTCTCTGTTAAAGGCATAGCGGATCATAATATAGTCACATTCGGAAATCTACAGTATTTCATCCAATTTCTAAGCACACATTATGATCCCTCACAACTGATAACCTCCGATGTCAAAGAGTCTCGTATATTTTATAACTTCTTAGAATTAGCGTCATATTTTAGTATTAATAGGTTAGTGTTTGTTATTAATGTAGGTACCAATACAGTATAAGCCCGTTTACGAATACTACCACTTGTTCCCAATACCTACCCAAAACTCTAATATCCTCGTGCCTCCTAAACCTTATCTGGTTGCCAACGAAAATGCGTACCAGTATCTGGAAGAAGAGTGCTCAATTTACGGAAATATGCCAGAAGCAAATGAGACTCTACAGTGCAAAGGAACATGATGATTTCCTATATAAATTGATAAAATCACAAATCGTATCAACGTCCTGCAGCTTCCACAATGTTAAAATCATGGAAGAGATCTTTGAAAATTAACGACTATTACTACTTACTTTTCTGTGTGAAACCTACCAAATTTCACATTCGCCGCAAGAATGAAGAATATACTACTATCAACGGCTCCTACCTTCTAAAATTACCAGAAAACTGCAGCGCATGTACTGATACCACTTCATTTACAAATGAGAAAAGTATTTACAGAGGAACTCCCATAAAACTGTACTCTCTGAAGACATCCACGTTAAGAATCCTATAGAACCGCTACAAATTGCCAAGATCTCTATGAACCGCTTATACGAGACAATTGGATATATACAGAAGGAGCAACAGCACGTACAACCAGTACAACTAATGAACTTCGAGCGTCAACAACATATTTATTGGACCACACCACTTTCCGTCATTTTAATCATTACTGCAACATACATGGCATTCATCAAAATTAAGGCACGAAGGCTACGATCCACAGAAATGGCGGAACAGCATCAGACAAACGAGGAACGTGTTCGGTCTTTCTGCAGTTGAAAACTGAAGAAAAGACCTCTGTTTGATAGGGGAGGTGTTATATATGTTAGAACACATAACCCACAATTTTATTTTGTACTTAAGTATAAGGCATCTATCTTTGTGCACTGGCGTCGAGCCGGCGGCTGCCCAGACGCTACGTTGCGAATTCCTTTTGATAACTCGCCCGGCGAAGGCCCCACTGTACAATTCCTAGACCTAAGTTTTATTCAGTTACTAATACTCACTAAGTCGGTTCGGACACATAACAAATATTGTATTTAAATTACGGTTAAACTTTATTCTACTAGGAACTTTTGGCCGTGAAGCTTATCCTTGAAAGCTTTATATAAATTGACCAAGAACTTTATTAAGAACTTTATTAAATTGGCCGCGAAGTTTATCCTTGAGCTTTATAAAAATTGACTGTGAACTTTAATAAGAACTTTATTAAATCTGCCGTGAAGTTTAACTTTAAAAGCTTTGTGAAAATTGCCAGTGAACTTTGTTGTGTGAACATTTTATGAAGAAATATATACATATACAAGAACTAAGTGATTTTAATTATCTCAAAATATCCGAACCGCATAATTTGCCTAAGTATTTTAATGACTTTTATTATTTCTCATATAAACATTTTTTAATTATTTGATTTAGTCCTTGTTTGTAATTAGGTATAATATGAGTAGAATACATGCCTAAGTATTTTAATGACTTTTATTATTTCTCTTATAAACAAATATGAACCGTTCTAAATAATTTCAATTTCACCAGACAACCTTTGCTTTGTAATTTTAGAACTGAAGACAAAAACCTGATCTAATTTATTTTCAGCGTACCTAACTTTATAAAATATTTTCGTGGATGTTTTTGGAGTCGCTACAGCCAAGTTAGTTGAACGGGACGGCCCGACCCGGCCGTAGTTCGCGTCACTAGAGTCACACTCCGGATTTGTTTGTTCCAACTAGTTAAATGTTGGCCCAAACTTTATTTCGGATGTCAAACTCCAAGTCTTCGAGATGTTGTAGCCGTGTTATTATTGTTTGAGTCTATTTTAGATAGTTTTAATAAAACTAGCGCATTATACGGTCGCAATTACTGTAAAAATCCGATTACTTTAGAATACAATAGCGAAAGAAACTACGTTTACCGAGCTTGTAATCAAGCTTACAATCAAGAAACAATCTGAAGCATAACCAAGAATTCTGGTAACGGTTTTGAGAGAGCTTACTGCGAGTAAGGAAATTCTTGTACAACATTGTTTCTAAATTAAAACAATCTTATAATTGCACATTCTCCAACTTCATTGATGCAGCGTATCTTTCGAGGAGGGGTGCGGGCTAGGCCCGCGAGGGAAGAGGAAGATGGCTCGGGGTAAGTTTTGAGGCGAAGTTAAGCCGATTAAGTGTCATTTCCGGCACGTAACTAGCACTGTTCATTAAATATTTCGAGCGACTTAATTGCTGAGGTCGGTTGTCTGCCGAGTTTCGTTATGTGAATAAATTTTTACCTTTAATGCAACGGTTAAACTATATTTTTTGTGAGATACATTTAAAGAATAGAACAAGATTTATTGCAAACTGAAATAACACCACATTACAATTTAAAACTTAGTATCTAGGAGTTGCCATACTTAAAAATTACCTAGGTACCTACTTAAAAATTACAAATTTACAAAGAGCGGTGGTGCTGCTATAATGGCAGCAATTGGACACCACTCAGCACAATGCTCTGGCATTTTACAACGCCACTGCGCTGGTCTGCCGTGGAGCCCAGGGCTGCAAGATAGTTCAGAACAGCAAAAAGTGATGAACGGGGAACCACATAGTTATAACTTAATATTGTACTGGATGAGAGTAGAATAAATATTGTTAATAATTGTAATACATACTTGTATGTTAGGGCAGGTTAGATTAGGGTACGAAAAATATGCACATTTGCCGTTATACCGTTCTGATATTTACCGATTTCACGACAATCTCAATGCTGTCATTTACAATTTCCTGTGCGAGACTTGAGTATGATCAGGCAGTGTTTCCCGGTTTGCCCGCAAATCGAACAGAATAAATATTTCCTTCTTAGGTTAAACACACGGAAAACGGGCCGCATTCGTGCGGGCGCAAAGTCCATTACAGTCAATTCGTCTAGACGCAGGCACGTGTTGAAACTATTCTCACGGGTAAACGAATTACCTGTGCCAGATAAATAAAAGGAACTGCCGAGCTCACGGCACAACTGAATAACAATTAAAGTAGGGGGGTAAAGTGATGTGAAGCTTCATTATTAGGGTTCCGTACGGGGTGCCACTGGAACTCCAGTGTCCGCCCGTCTGTCAGCGAGCCGTATCTCATGAAATCGCAATACAAATAGGCTAATTTATTTACAGAATACCTTAGTTATTGTTGACGCTATAATAATAAATAAATAAAGTTAAAAATGTTATGTATCCCAATACAAAAAAACTTGAATCGTTCCGTCGTTTTTACCCGAGATTAAGAGGGCGTAGATGGCATTGCAAAAGTCCCGCTCTAACACGCGTGAGTTTTCAATTAACCATCCCGCTCTCTACGGAAGCTCAGCGCGTTTTTCGTAAATATTGATGTTTATTCTAAACGTGTACATTTATAAGGATAATCTTTTTTTATCAGGTTTGAGAATTTATCATTACACAACTATTAAACCAAAAATCATTGTTAAAGATGGGAGGGTTTTAAAGATCCAACCAAAAACACCGAAAAAAAGGGTTATGTTTGAAAAATGAAAGTATCGAGAAAATTTTTGCAAATCGTGTTTTCACTTTTAACAGACTGGAGGAACACAGTTCAAGATTAATGTACTGAAAGGACAGATATATTAATCACTGTAAATGTTCAGATTTAGGTCGATAAACATTGGCAAAAGTGCATATGTGGGCTCTCAATACTCGCTATATCTCTGGAACCGTAACAGGTAGACAGTCGAAATATTTGCAAAACATAACCTACAAACCGACTCGTCGTCAACTGTCACCTCACCCCACACCGGTTTTTATATGAAAACTGTCAAATTTCATTTGTTACTTTTTGACAGTTTCCATATAAAAACGGGTGAAGGGTGAGGTGATAGATAAGGGCTTGAGGACGAGTCGGTTTCTAAATAACAGCCCTGTCCCTGCTTTCATGTGAGACCTACTCACAATTGGCCGGTTTTATAGACACTGCCTTATTTAACTGTATTTTATTAAGGCGCCTGAATACCTACGCAAGGCCTTCTCCATACAAACTGTGTGCAAGTTTTATTCGTCAGTTGGTCAGTGGCACTCCCGCATATAATTGGTAATATTAATAAGAATGTCAAGCAACAAAAAAAAACCAAAAATTCAAAAAATAAAAAAAAAAACATTTTTTTTTCTTGAGGTTCTAGCAAACTAAAAAAGAAGCGTACTGGAAAATCATAAGTGTAATGCAAACACAAGCGAAGAAAAACTTACACAAAGTTTGTATGGGGAGTGCTTGCGTATACAGGAGGCGCCTTAAGGGGTATTTAATTAGTTTCACCATTTTAATCTTAAGAGAGAGAAAAATCGTTGAAATTGAGTTTTTTATGATTAAGAACTATTCCAACTTTAAAATTGCGACAGACATCAATATGCTACAATTGACGGGTATGCAATTGCTCTGAAATAATACGGCGTGCTTAGAAAATTCACGTTAAATAACTTTACTAAATTAAATACTAATTAACTACACCTAGTAGTAACTTTTACTCATTGTGACCACTCAATTATGCACCATTTGCCGACATCATACCTAATGCATCAAGGGATCTAACTTGCCCTATCTATCCCTCCAAGCATCTAAAGCGTCTGTGACCTGCATCGCAAGTTAGATCTACGTGATTTGTGGTCGTAACGTGTTTGCCAATATCAACCAATTTGCGCCGGATTATTGCATTAGGTGAATTATTGGTTAAGCCAGTCCCACTATAAAAGAAAATCATGTAAAAATTTTGCTAGGCGTATTCCATAATATGTTAAATCTCTATTATTTTTCCATGTAAGTAATTTTAAAATTGGTCTGGATAGGAGTTTAAAATGCGTTAGCGAATCAAAATACCACGTCGATCTTCCGGTGCCTATGGTAACCCATTCAAAGCCCATGATGACACATATTTTGTGTCATGCCTCTCTACGTAAGATTACCGCTACAGAGCGGAAAAATGCTGCTACGCGCTACGGTGTAGCACAAGTAGCTTTTGTGGGCTGCGAAATAGGATAGCTAAGATGATGCTACGCGCTACCAACGCGCTATGCCATACCCATATTATTTGTAGCGCCAGGCGCGTAGCCGATACCGTGTTTTTTCCGAATTGTATCGAAATTGCCTACAAACTATTATGGTTGAAATTCTATTACAGTGTTATTGGATTTGGAACCTTATTGTTTAAAAGGTAAAGTAGCTTTTTGAAGGAATTGCTTTGGTGCAATTCGTTCAACTGAAATGATTTCAAGTGTAACCCATTCGAGGCCAACCGATCGCTGCGTGTGCCGTAACGCGTAGCAGCGTTTTCCCGCCTAGTAGCGGAAATCGCACGTAGAGACATGATGCATATATATTGTCATTGGCCTTGAATGGGTTAAGGGTTAAATCGGAAAGATAAGTTTGATGATTCCAAATCATACTTTCGATTATATCGTCGAAGCATTTTTGATTAGGTTGTTTATTTTTTAATCTAAGTGTACTACGTGATAACGGTATACGATATGTTCTATTTATTAAATTAATTTAACGTATTTTTTATATAGATTTTATTTCAGTTTGATTAATGGAGGTCAGTTAAAAAAATAGTAGTTAAGATTTAAATCGAATCTCCTACATGTAAAACTATTTCAAGAATAATGAGGACTATAAAACAGTAATATTTTTGGCGGTTACACGGTTGGCGTTCTAAATGACATGTCAGTGAAAAATTGCATTAAAGCATTTTTTTTATATTTCTGTATGGGTGTAATTTTTAGAGCCGACAGCGACTAAACTAACACGCACAATCACTGAAATATGACATACTTAGATTTGACTTTACCTAGTTTAAATCATTCGAAAGAAAGTGATATGATTACCATATGCATCTGAGGGTTAACAAACATGACTGTATTGTATACCTACGAGTAAATAACCACAAGAACATTAAACTTGTGTAACTATTCCAGTGTACACGGATGCTCACACCTACATATGTAAATGGCTATCTCCGCGCATGGCGATCGGTCCAGCGGCTCACTTTTTCAATATCCCGGACCTAATGGCCGCCAGATGGCAAGTTGGGTAAAGTGATGCTATCAAAAAGCGATAGGCCGCGGTTTCGCCGGTTATCGGGGCACTTTCCGCCGCCACCGTGACACGGGTTGACTTATACACCGTGTACACGAATTTACACGATCCGATTCCGATATTATCAGTGTTTTTTGCCAGTTGTAGTGTAAGTTTTTTCGAAACATTAACTAATTCGAACGCATTTGCGTTTTGTCTCAAAATGTATGAAAATGCTCTCACCGAGTTTGAAATACGCTCGTTCATCGGTTAGCAACAAATGTTATACTCGCTGTTTTAGTTTCCACTAGTGACCACCAGAGGCGCTGTTCACGTTTTTATACCACTTTCATACATTTTGAGACAAAACGCAAACGCGTTCGAATTAGTTAATGTTTCGAAAAAACTTATACCAGAGCTACTGGGCTCGAAGTTTAGTTGCTTGGTTATTTAATTACAGTTCTGTGTGTGTGTGTGTGTGTGTGTGTGTGTGTGTGTGTGTGTGTGTGTGTGTGTGTGTGTGTGTGTGTGTGTGGGTGTGTGTGTGTGTGTGTGTGTGTGTGTGTTTTCTATATATTTAATTATTTATTTATCTATATAAGTATGTATATCGTCGCTTAGTACCCATAGTACAAGCTTTGCTTAGTTTGGGACTATGTTGATTTGTGTAAGATTGTCCACAAATATTTATTTTATTTATTTATTTTACATAAGCTATAACGGATGCTATCAAAAAACAATAGGCTGTAGTTTCGCCAGTTATGAGAGAACTGTGCCGTATACATTAATTTTATATGATCTGGGGACCGATTTTTGAGAGTCGAACGTTCGTCTTTTCACTCGACATCTGTCAAAACGTCATAGTTTTTTGACGGATCTCGAGTGAAAATTCGAGCGTTCGACTCTCAAAAATCGGCCCCCTGTTCCATGTAGTGGATGCGAAACTAGCTTCAAAGATCTGGGTTAATTCCCAGGTATCATAATAAAATAATATAATAGGGATGTCGACTCAAAATTTTTAGTACTTCAATAGAAAGAAGACAGAAAACTATGCCAAATACTGAAAATCTTATTCAAATATCTCAAAAAATAACGAAGCTACAACGGTTAGAATGTTCGTAGTTAGAGAGAGAAAATGCTACCTACCGTGACGTCACTGTTAAGTAGCGCCATAGTAAATGACGATCGTTCAATACAAAGGTGCGTTTTGCGGAAAAGGGACAGAACATATATACCTACTCTTAAAACTTTGAAGATATATTATTACGTAATTACTTATTTTTTTGAATTACTTTTTTCGCCATTAGATTGAGAATTTGAGCCTTTATGTAGAAAATTTGGATTTATTGATTTTCTTTTATAGTGTCGTCATCCCTATTTAGCCTATATAATCTGTAAAGTGATATCATGAAAAAGGACTGGCTGTGGTTTTGTTCGATATGAGGGCACTTTGCGCCACCACCGTGGCGTTGTTGATTGTTGATTCATGATTTTCTTTTTCTTGGTGATTTTGTTAATTTTCTCGTTGGTGGTGGCCTTGCCTGCGATGCTAGAGGATCTGGGTTCAAATTCAAAGCATGCGCACCTAATGAGCACGAATATTATGTCTATGTGTTTCGAATGTTTTAGAGGATATGCATAGATATTAAAACGCCAAACTTCATATGGTTCAGTATTTGAAAAAAAAAACATTTGAAGAATTTTTATTTGATTTATAATTTAAAGTTAAGAAGTAAATCATATATTTTTTTATTTGTTAGTCAGAGATGTTCCTATCTACTTTTAATCTAAGGAGATTTTAATATTTTACTTAATTTCTGTCAACATGTGAACCGTTTAATACCTTCTTGGACCAATCATATACTCGTATACATCCATTTATTTAGACTACGACGGTGGCAAACAAGCGTACGGTCCACCTGATGGTAAGCGGACACCACAGCCTATAGACGCTCGCAACTCCAAAAGAGTCAAGTGCGCGTTGCCGACCCTTTATAAAATTTGAGGATTCACTGTGTTTACAGCAGAAGGGATAAAAGGTCCCACGCTCTCAACACAGTGCATCCTCAGGAGCTCTGGCAACCTTACTCACCTCCAGGAACACAACACTACATACTTGTATAGTAAATAATGTTATTATGGCTGTCATGTGGTCTTCTGCAAGGCGGAGGTACTTCCCCAGTTGGGCTGATTCAAATTCGAGCAACAGATGATATTATGCTGTGCCCTACCTCTTTTCAACCAAATTCGAGCAAGAGATGACATTCCATTCCATTCAATTACATTTACGTTAATGTAAAGACTTTGTCCGCTTTACAAAAAATAACCCATACTCTAAAATAACCTCTACCAATGCCACTTAAAGTACCGTAAACTACACCTTTCCCATATCATTAATAAATTAAAATTGAATCGTTTGTATTGTAGGAAAAACTTTTGAAACGAGAAAGTATTACCTACTGCGTTAAATGGCTGTGCACTTTAAACTCCCTATTATATTTATTCAGCACATTGCCATGCGCGGTAAACTCTTGCCGTCCGTAATAAAAATTCATGCTAAAGAGAAAATTAAATTTACAAGTATCCGGCTAAAACAGCTCGTCGTCTTTCTCGGTAAGTAGCTGCTAATTTTCCGCTAAGTCTGGCAACGTCCTACTTTTCTACTTTTTTCTCAGCAGAGAACTCTTTTAAACGTAATCCCATTACACGTCAGAGTTCCGTCATAGTTAAATTTAGGAGGTCTGAATAATAAAATGCTGCTTTTAGTGGTCGAGAGGCTGAAATATAGCAGTTTTTCGTGTAAATGACCGCTTTCAGCATGTTTTATTTGAGAACCGGCGGCATTTTAGCAGCCCGGCTGCATTGTTATTCAGTCGGCGAAGTCGGCGGCGCGCACGCTCCGCAGCTTATCGCCGGCCCCCAGTCGTTGTAAATTAAATAAATATACACCTAATGAGCGGAAATACAATGCATGACTAAGCTAAATAATTACTTCATCTCCTTATTCGCAAAACGTTCTCTTTATTCACACGCGTTTGTGTAATGTAAACTGTATTATTTGAATGCCTGGGAAATTATAATAGTAGAATAGTTTACTCGGAGCGAGAATTACCGCTATGCAAGCGTTTGCTCTGTGGGAAATATACAATTCATTGTTTCCGTAATAGCGATGTTGACTCTTCTTTATTTAATATTATGACTTTGTTATATTTATCTTTATCGTTTTATATTAATAAAATAAATGAAAAAATAGAAAATATACTGGTAATATCTGCACTTTTGGTATTATTCACGGAAAGTAAGTTTTCATGCCTAACATAAAACTTATACTTTATTTTATAGCATTTGACACGATATTTTAATATTGCTGAGAGTTACATTTTTAGTGGCACAAAATTTTATATCAGCGCGCTGGTTGACTAGACGTAAGCTCCGGGCGTAGTAAAAAAAACTAATGTTAACTCTTAATTTCTAATCTCGTCTGTTTGTAAGATTTTAAGCTTACGAAAAGAGGGTAGATCGCTATGGTGTGTGGGTAGACCACAACTAAAACTCGTAGCACGTCAGTTACTCCGTGATAATGACGCTTGCAACGGATTTTGGTCGTCGCCGCGTTGGTGAGCACACGTGCCCGGGGCGACGACGAGAAGAATCCATTACATTACCGTACAATACCTATCTACTGTCATGGCGTCGTTACCGAACAACGTCACTGAACACGTGATATTGGCGAAATCATCATAAATTTGATGGAAGCCATTTTTCTAAAGTGAAGTGAAGTGACGCTTGCAACAGTGCCGAAATATCGGTAACTCACATAGACAAATATATATGGTAAATAACCCGTTATTAATCGTAATTCGTCTGTTTGTATCTTTTTCCGAAAAACAAATTGATCCCCACCTATGGGATTAATAAAGCTAAGCAAAATAATGTAAATCTGTTTTAAGTAGATACATAATAGTTGTCACAGTTAAGTATGTTATAGTAGCTATTATTTGCATTTATAACTTGAAAGTAGACTAAGAAGCATAAATCAAACAATTGAGAACAAACAATTCACATTAGAGTAGTAAATAAAATTTGATACTACACAATTTTAAAATATTACACGGAAACGACGCTTTTATTTATTGCCAACTTCCTTTTAATGTTTATTCAAAGAGAGACAAGTTGAAAAATGTTGGGGTTCGGATCTCGTGCTCAGACGGAAAGTTATGATCGAGGGAGACTTTATGTGATGTGACTGGTTAGTAAGAAGTTTGTTGGACGGATTATTCGGTCGTGTCCCATACAGTTGATCCGTACTCGTCTGGAAACATTTATCACGGGAGATGAATTGTGATTTTATTAGGTTTGGCGCCACTGGAATGTACTTTAAATAATATTAGTGTTAATGATTTGCATTAGACATGATATTTCTCGTGGTCAATGATAACAGTAGAAGCTTTCAATCAGTTTTAGTAGCTGTCTCATCTGATAATTTGACTTTCAGGAACGAGGAGTTATTTCTCGTCTGCATCGCAAGTCACGTATTAAATTCGATACTTTGTAGTTTGTAATAAGTTTTTTGTTCTTAGGTGTATTTATATACGTATTGTATATTTTATTAGACATAAAAATATCTTATGTTTGAAAGGTGTGTATCTTGAGTTTAAGTAGAACGACGCCGATGGTGGCAAACAAGCGTACGGTCTACCTGATGGTAAGCGGACACCGTAGTCTTTAGACGCTCGCAACTACAAAGGAATGGAGTTTCACGTGTGCATTGCCGAGCCTTTACAAAAGTGGAGGATGAGGTTGAGGTATTCATATTTATTAAGAAAGTATGACTACGTGGCGCTCGCAGTGGAGACACTAGGACCCTGGTCAGCCTGACATGAAAGCCTTTATGAGAGCCATATCGTCGCGGCTGGCGACTGACGTTTACCTCTCGCGATACAGAGAGGGAACGTGGCCAGCGCATTGGGAACCATGCCGAAGGCAGACCTCTTAGACTCCTTATTCTTTTTGTAAATGTCTTTTAGCGCTTAAGTGTCTTATTAGGTACACTATAAATTTTTTTAATAAGTCTGTGTTATTCTGTTTGTAAATATTGATAAAATAGTTAGAGACTTCAAACTTTGTTAAGGGTTAAACCCATAAAAAAGTTTGAAGTAATTGTATGCGATGGCAGATCTGAGCACTATTTTCAATACCTACAGAGACTACCTGCTGGGTGGATTCACGTGGCGGCCAAAGTTTAGTTAATTTTTTTCTCTAGTACGGTGCGGATGCTTTGTGCCTTATTTAGACTGCCTATTTTCAACGATTACCTGCCTTTGCTGAATGGACTGTTATTTCCTGCATATTTTATGAGTTCCATGTCTGCAATGTTAAATTAGTATATGATTTAATTGTCTTACATTGTTAACAAATGCACCGCACAACGGCTGGAAATGCCTTCGTGGGAATTAACTCATTCACTTCTGCGTTTTAGTGAGAAATGTTTCGTTATATAAAGTGCTGCATAAAGTACTGTTATTATGACAAATATTTATTTGAAAGTGAAATTTAATTTCATATATTTTACCCTTCAAACTTGGATGCGATTCTATAAATTAATATTTGCCTCAGATCTCAGATAGAAAAACAGTAAACTATATTGTAGGCGCCAGTATTAATATCTGCCAGAAAAAAGTGTGCATAAATAACTATCTGACACGTTCTAATAGCCTAAGATAAAATTAATGTTTTACGTATTTTCCTTTGAAATGTTTATTTCAAAATAATCGCATTACATTATCATAGTTGAAGAGAACTTAGGCTGGGTTGCACCAAACCGTCTGTAATCGTAAGCGGTGTTCGTCAAATCTGATTGTATGGAAAGTTTGACAAGTTTCTATCGGATGACAGCTGCCGGCGCCATATTTGACGATGACCGGTCTGTGTTCGTACGTTGATGCAACTGGCACTTATAGGTGTTCGAAAATAAATTGTATATTTTTATTTTGAGATATAATTGCAATAAACTTCTAATTCTTAACTACTAAAATTTAATTACTAACTTTAAATTATTAAAATATTGCAAACAACTCGACCAAACACAGCTCACAGTTAGCTCAATAAGGCTCGTTTTATAAACTGAGGTCATACGTAGGAACAGTTGCGGAGGCGTCACCGTCTAAATAAAGGGGTCCGATAGGGATAAGAAAGGATGAATTTTGTTCCAGACTTTCGATGAAAGTAGAGGAAACGCGATCTCTTACACCATTGTAGGTATATTGATCTGGGAACGTACAGCTTGTTTCGTACGAGTAGATCCTTTGAGGCGCACTGGCGGACGGCCTTTGAACAGAGCTCGAGCGCATTTTGATAGCGGTATAGATTCCAGCATTGAATAGATTTTTACTCTTATTTTTCACTTATTCGCAGCATGAGTAAACACGGGCGTTTCCTTTCTGGGTGCGATTTTTAGCTAGTTTTTAAGGTTTTAAAATTATAATTTTATGTTACATGCGTAGGTATACTAGGTATTACAAAATTCATTATTATATTATGTATAATATTATATTTTTAATGTGGTATAGATATAGTTAATTGTGACTGATTGTAGTTTAAGTTGGGATCGACCCGATTATCCAGAGATGTGTAGTCCGACCTGATCTGTATCAAGACACATTTAGTGTTACATCGCAGACTTACGTATTTGTTAAATAAATGTTGATAAAGTAGCCTCTACGTGCCTTAAAGTGATGATTTCAAGACGGCAAGTCATGATTTCTTCCAAGAAAAAATAATATTTGATCACATTAATCGAAAATTCTATTTGTCTTTTGGCTCCTGACCCCATCCCGAGCGAGGAGCGTTCGAGAATTTCAATTTAGGAGAAGAATGTGCCGACATAACGTGTGGACCGAGATATTTTGATAGCACATGTTCCTCGTGAATAAATTTCTTACACGCTTTAAAACTTTAAGCGTTTTTTTATTTTGCCAATATGTTAAGTGACTCCCTTGACATTTCCAAATTCAGAACACCAAATCTCGAATCGCTCTAGATAATTTTCTTGTTATTGTTAAGAACCTATATACAATATCGGCGCTTAGCACCCATAGTACCAGTTTTAAATATTTGTGGACAATTTCACACAAATCAACCTAGTCCCAAACTACGCAAAGCTTGTACTATGGGTACTAAGCGACGATATACATACTTATATAGATAAATATATACTTTGATTTCGAAAAAAAAATATACATGAGCAATCATTCATATATGTTTATAAGTTTAGAATAAATAAACTCATCGGAGCCATCGGTCACAATTTGTCATGCTGGTTAAAATAACTGGATCCCTACAAAGACCTTGAATCGTATCTTCTGTACTTACTTGATTTTCGAGCACTTGACTTAGTGACACATGGTGTGTTCCTAGTGTAAATACCTGTGTAGAATGGTAAATGCTGTTAACTCAATGGTAACATTAAAACTCGTAAACTATACGTCATGGGACTGACTAAAATGAAAAAACTTGCCTCGCCTATTTTTAAATAGGCTAATTGTATTGTGCGTCTGCATATTAATTTCGAAAATCCTAATCCTAATATCCTAATCCTAATCCTAATATCCTAATCCTAATCATAATAATCCTAATCCTAATTAATAATTAATCCTAATAATATTATAAACGTGAAAGTTTGTGCGGATGTATGAATGAAGGAATGTATGTACGTTCCACTTAATCTCAAAAACTACTGAACGGATCTCTATGAAACTTTCCAGTGTTGTAGCTTAGACATCAGAATAGGACATAGGCTATAATTTATTTCAAAATTCATTCCTAAAGGGGGTTAAAAGGGGGTGGTCATTTTGTATGGGAAACAAAATTATTTTTAAGATAGAAACTTAAAACTTCCCTAAAAGACTAAGCATCTAAATGGAGGAAAATTGTTTTCAGCGTTATTCGAAATTTGCCCTCTAAAGGGGTGAAACGGGGGTTGAAAGTTTGTATGGGGAGCATTTTTTTTTATTAAACGAGGAGCTTGAAACTTCGTTTGTAGACCTAGAATTACTTTTAGAATTACGTTTTTTGAAATTCCCCCTCTGAAGGGGTGAAAAGGGGATTAAAACATTGTTTGGGCAACCTGAATTTTTAAAGTGAGTGACTTCATAGGCACTTGTGGAGACTCTCAGTTAAAATATAAGAAAAGTGATTTGAGCGTTTTTGAAAATTCATCCCTTAAGGGTGTAAAAAAGGAAGTTGAATGTTTGTATGGAAAACGAGCAATATTCGAAGAGAAATGTCGTCTGTAGTAATATAGCAGGTAAGTAGATCAAAACATTAGGTAGCAAAACTAGACTATCCGTGCGAAGCCGGGGCGGGCCGCTAGTAATATTATAAACGTGAAAGTTTGTGCGGATGTATGGATGTACGTTCTGTTTAATCTCAAAAACTACTGAACGGATCTCTATGACACTTTCCAGTTTTGTAACTTAGACATCAGAATAGGATATAGCCTTTAACTTATTTCAAAATTCAAAAAAATTGGTAGCAAAACTAGACTATTCGTGCGAAGCCGGGGCGGGCCACTAGTCACAAATAATTTTAAAATGGTACCTAAGTAAACAAGCATAATGACTACAATACCTCCACGCCATAATCTGTATCAAATTCATTACGACCATAAACCCCCCAAATGTATTTGCGAGGGATCATACCATGAATAAATTTTCTGAACGAAATTTTGATGCTTGGAATAGCGGTAGCAACTGTGACAAAGCTTCAAATAACTTTTCCATACCAGCTTTTCGCTAATTATCTATTTTGGAAATACATAATTCTATTGTGGAAGCAATTTGCGCAGGCCAAAAATTGCGTCGTATTTTTCGTTTTTATTTTTCACTAGCGACCCGCCCCGGCTTCGCACGGCTGCCTGTAGGTATGCTATAAACCTTCCTCTTGAATCACTCTATCTATTAGAAAACCGGCCAAGTGCGTGTCGGGCCACGCGCAAGGTAGGGTTCCATAGTCGTCCACCCGTTACATTATGTGGACTAAAAAGTTCACAAACTTATATTTGCTGTTTTTGACAGAAGTAACAACATTATCTAAGGTTTATTAATCGTTAACTAGTAATGTCTACTTAGCTGTGATAGTTTTCCTTTTAAATTCATCGTATATACTACTACCGTGATTTTTTTCACATGCCTAGTAGCCACCGTTTAGCTGGCAGGGGGGGGGGGGGGGCGGCACTTGACCATAACAAAAATTATCACTTCAAAGCTTAATATCACGCCAACCAATTCTTTTAGAAACCTTACAATATTTTTGGAAGAGCTATCCAACGATACCCCACACGATGGAATTTGGAAGAAAAAAAATTGCACAACCACTTTAAATGTAGGGGAGGTACCCTAAAAAAATGTTTTTAAAGATTTTATTGTACCGTTTTGTCGGCGTCATTGATATGTATACTCATGCCAAATTACAGCTTTCTATTACTAACGGTTACTGATAAAAACGGGGGACAGACGGACGGACGGACATGTCGAAACGGACATGGCGAAACTATAAGGGTTCCTTGTTTACTACGGAACCCTAAAAAAACCGCATCAAAATCCGTTGCGTTTTAGAGATCTAAGCATATGTAGGGACAGACAGCAGACAGCAGGAAGCGACTTTGTTTTATGTGGTTTTGTGTTATTGCTATTATTTTATGTCAGGCGCTTATACCTAGTTACCTTTCTTCCATACAAAGTTCCACCCCCTTAAGCGATGATTTCCGAGATAAAAAGTATCCTGTCCATCCCTGGGACTCAAACTATATCCATACCAAATTTCGTCTAAATCGGTTAAGTGGTTCAAAAGTACCTAAGTGGTAACAGACACACAGACATACAGTATTCTTTAATTTGAATGGTTAGTCTATTAAGGGAGTTTGAAGTCTTTATCTTAATGAAAAGTTTATTTTCCATATAAAATGTCCACCCCCCTTTTTACCCCCTCAGGGGATGAATTTTGAAATAAATTATAGCCTATGTCCTATTCTGATGTCTAAGCTATAATACTGGAAAGTTTCATAGAGATCCGTTTAGTAGTTTTTGAGATTAAGCTGAACGTACATCCATACATCCATCCATCCATCCGCACAAACTTTCACGTTTATAATATTGGGATTTGGGATTAGGATTAGGATAGGATTATTAGGAAAGGATAGACATCAAACGCAATATCGGGAAACTTATAAACACAAACATAATATGGTAAATATCCCGTTGTTAATCGTAATTCTAATGTAATTGACCATGTGAGTTCGAAATCGTGCAATGGCAGGTTTTATTACAAAACTTATGTCTTACATAAGTTAATTTATAATAAGACCTGCTGCTGACACACAGCAGTGTGCCAGCCAAGTTCGCGAAGCAAAAAAGGCGTATCTCCATTTTTATTGTAAGATTTTTTTGTTAGCCTTCGTCTATGAAATAAATGATTTAAAGTATGAAAAAATATCGCAAATCGTAACTAACCGGAACTTTTAATCGGTTAATTGTATGAAGACGAAACCGGTTTCCGAGCTCTGGTAATAAGTATTACATGAACCATTTCGGGCCATTTTTGTCCACCTAATATTTTGGGAGACTTAAAGATCCAGAAACCTCTTATTACATAATGAGTCTTATTACAAAGGGAGTTGAGTAAATTGCTACCCTACACGTGATCCCTGGGTGGTGCTAAAAGTGCAACGAAACTGGCAACCTTATTGTCTTCTCGAAAATCTCACGGTTCGACATAATTACCATACGATAAATAAATAAATAATTTGCACATGAGTAATAGGCATCTTCTGGGTGAGCTCGCTTCATCTTCGGCCTCATCTTTGCCCCCTGGCTAGGTGCTGGCCAAGAGCAATCCTATTTAAAAAATAAATAATAATAAATACACCTGTTATTAGTAAATATTAGATTTAATCCTCTATTTATAAAAAAATACGAAGAATATCCGTATTTATTTGTAAATATATAACCGATTCTGAAAAACATAAATATGAAAGAATTCAAGTTCGTTAACGGTTACGCTGGTAAAAATAAGCTCGACTTGGCGGGGGCACAGCCGTGCCCCCAGATATTGGTACAGAGCTAAGCACACAAAATATATTTAAAGAACAGCATGACGAACATGTTTAAATTGTTGAAAACTCTTTTAATTCGGTAGGTACCTACATGAAAACGTCACCTATTAATTGAGCAGCCAGCAAACATAAAAGTTAGACTCTAATAAACAAGGGCGCGGGTGTGCGAAGCAGATAAACCCTTACGGACGCTGAAGACAAGTGACGACGGTCACGTTTTTAATTACCCGCTCTCCATCCGTAATGTGTCACTAGGGGCGTTTGCACTCTGTACGTGAAACGCGATTTTTTAAGAACAGAAGCGGCACTTGTGACTAGACGTCCAAGTTACCCGCGTTTAAAAAATATGCGACGGGACGGGATATAATATAACCTATGTCCTTTAAGACGCCATCCAATAATTGTAGACAAAAAAAATACAAGAAAAGAAACTAAAACCGACGTCAAGGCTACGTAGCTACATGTATAAACTTGAAGTAAATGTAGTAAATGGGCCATTTTACGGAAAGTGCTTTCGATTCTGAGTAGAAAAAACCCAATTCTATCCAAATTAAAAAAAAGACGAGTGTACCACTTTCCGTAAAATGGCCCAAATAATAAAATTATTGTTACTTCCATATCTATTCACAATTATAACCAAGTATTTTTGAAGAGTTATGTTTGTATTGAACCACAATTTATTTTTCCTGAAGAAAAATAAATAGTGAGGCAGTTTCACGTGATGATGTGGACACGCTGGACAAAAGCACCAATTTTTTTCCAGGATCTAGTGAGGTCCATCGCTTTATGTTTTTGATAGGAACCAGCTCCTCGGTCGGCCATCTTTAATTTTATAGAGGTGGAAAGTTTGTATGAAGAAAAAAAAACATTTTTAAGATACAAACTTATAAATTCGCTAATAGACTAAGCATTTAATTGGAAGAAAACTATTTTCAGCGGTTATCAAAATTTGCTCTTTAAAGTGGTGAAAAAGGGGTTGAAAGTTCGTACAAGTAATTTTTTTTCTGAGATAGAAACTTGAAACTTGGTTTATAGACCTATCATTAAATTACAAGAAAACGAATTTCAGCTTTTTTAAAAATTCGCCCTTTGAAGGGGTGAAAAGGGTGTTGAAAGTTAATTTGAACAAAAATTTATCTCTTGAGAAGAAATTGGAAACTTCCATTTGTTTTTTAATAATACCTAACAATAAAGTATACGAAAACCAATTTCAGCGTTTTCAAAAATTCACCCTTTTACTCGTTTAAAAAAATATTTCCTCCCTAACAAACTTTCAACACCCTTTTCACACATACAGAGGGCGAATTTTGAAAAACGCTGAAAGTAGTTTTCTTATAATTGAATGATAAGTCTATAAACGACGTTTCAAGTTCCTAGGTTAGAAAAAAAAATACTTGTAGAAACTTTCAACCCCTTTTTTACCCCTTTAAAGGGAAAATTTTGATAAACGCTGAAAATAGTTTTCTTCCAATAAAATGCTTAGTCTATTAGCGAATTTAGAAGTTCCTATTTTAAAAATATTTTTTTTTCATACAAACTTTCCACCCCTATAAAATTAAAGACGACCGACGGAGGAGCTGGTTCCTATCAAAAACATAAAGCTATGGACCTAACTAGACCCTGGAAAAAATTTGGTGCTTTTGTCCAGCGTGTCGACATTTACGACCATTAAATTCGTTCTAGCAATCTGCCCCACTAAAAGAAGGTAGGTATTTAATAGTTCCTTCTTCAACTTCAAAGTAGTACACGTCATACATCGTAATATAAACAAAAATCAATTAATATTTTTTTTGAATTGAAATTGAAATTGAAAATAATTATTCTTGGAAAGGCAATTTAAATACCGTCCTTAAGGAACTTCAGGGCACCCTTTTTATTTAATATTTAAAAATACAGGTCAAGCAGCCTTACTCGGGCAGGCTTGGCTTAAAACGTTTACTCGCCAGCGGTAAAGAAAAACACTCTTAAATAGACTTCTTAGCGAGTTCGCGGAATAAAACATTAACGTGCAACAAAATGGAGGTAAATGTGTTGTTATGAGGCGCCACGGTGGAAAACTATTTCCCGGATTATTTGTGTAACTTCTCCAGTCTGCCCAACGAGTTGTTATGAAAGAAGTTATCGCGCTTGAAAATTTTAAAAGCTTTTGCATTTCTTAGATATAAAGTAGTGAAGTTGAATAGTTTCTGTGCTGTGTTTAATTTTTTTCTCAAGGTGCAAAATCTTTAAGCAAAGATGTTTACTGTTCAAGTACACTTTTACTTGAGCAAATAACCTTAAGCAGTTTAAAATATTTAATAAACAAGTATCTGTCAATAAATAAGATGACATAAAATGTATTACCAATAAATAAACCAGTGCTCGAAGCTGTGTCGGACAGCATCAATAAAAGTCTTATTTCGGTTCGGCGAGAAGGGGACCCTTTAAATATCCTTTGTTTTCGAGATGAATCACGAAGTGGGAAATACGATCAGATGACTATTCCATTTTTCTTTATTCATAAGTAAATACATTTTTAAACCTTGAAAGTATCTGGATTTATCGTTTGTGTAAATATTCCGCAGAGGAGAAATTTATTTAATTAACTCTTATAAGTTTACTTGTAGTAGAACAACATAAAAAAAGTTCTAACTATTAAGTATGTAGTATTGACCACAAAGTTAGTGAAATGTGTAATTATTTTTAATCTATCATTTAAGCCTTCATAAATCTACGCATGCTAAGGCCAGATTTGACCTGAAGTGTGTGTTTTAACATAAGATTTAATTTTATTAGTAGGAACCTATAACTAATGACTTAATGAAATTAATTCTGCAATTAGGCCGCAATGGTACTTTTAAAAGTAAAAAAACAAGCGTTTTTGGAAAAAAATGACCACTTACGAGAAGATACCTCGAAACAAAATTTACAGTTATTTTCTCCCAAAAATATTCTTATTACAATGATAATACTTAGGTAATCTCTACTATTTTTATTTACTTATTATTATAAAAAGGTACAACCTTACAAATAACGTCTGTCCCACAAAACGGTTTTCACAGTTTGACTGTGGGATCTGAGTCTCTTCGGTAACTATAAATTCACATATATAACTATTACTATGTATCTATTATGCTATCTATAAAATACTTGAACAATTTTCTTTTAAATATTGCCCTATTGGCCTCCAATCTGATATAGCTGCTGGCACGCAGTTTAAAATGTAGGGTAGGCGTTTCCGCAGGGATCTATCACCATAATAGTTGGTTACCCTTGGTATATCATACTTGCCCGCAGATACCGTCCTACTAATTTGTAAACCTGTGAATAAACTCGAAAAACGAAACGTAACGTAAAAAAATAAAACATAAATAAAACGTTATGTAATTAAACCACCTAGCTGAACCTCTACTAAAGTTTTTTCGAAACAAAACAAACGAACTTGTACTAGAGGTACTGTTCAGTTATAGTGTAAGCCGTACGATTAATTTTTTTTTTTTTTCAAACAAAAAGAGAATGTCTCGGCACTCCCCTCCTAAGGGAATTTTTTTTAGGAACTGCGAGTCAAAAATTTTGTTTTAGCCTCTAGTATGCTTGTGCCAAAATGGCTAAACTGTACATCGATTTGCGGTTTTTCTTTAAAATTGGGCTTGTGCTGCTACCACTATTATAGGCCTACCCGCCTACCGTTTAAGGCTATATACAGGGCGTCCCAAAACTATGGGCCATCCAGGGAAAGTACGTTGAACATTGTAGATTAAAAACAATTTTAACTGCATTAATAGAGATTAATAGACATGGTTGAACCGGGAAACGAACCCGCTACACGAGAAAAAAAAATGTTTTGTTGAAATTCATGATCTTCCTTTTATTATTAATTATTTTATATATAAAAAATAATCCTTATGATGAAGCCTTTCGATAGGGTATGATAAACCAGAAACCTAGTCCCTGAGACCAAACAAAAAACCAAATCAAACCAACACCCAAATAAAAAATATCGACGGAGCGTCACGAATAACAAAATAAAGCCACTTTTGTAAAGATGTGTGCGTATGAGTGTTGCTACTGGAAGGAAAAAGTCCCCATAATGGGGAAGGTATTTTTTTTTAAAGTTCTATTGATGTTTTTTTTTAAATCGACTTGAATTATATAGTTTGTTTCCAAATGTTTATTGTAATGTACCTATATTTTGAATAACCCATGACTCGTTGAACACTCTACCTACAAGTAGGTATACATTTAGAATATGTAACAAAATAGATCTACTAAATACCATATGATTTTATTACTATATCAAATCGTATACGATCTTTATGAACGGTTCTCTAAGGTTGGGGTAGGTAAAAATCATTTTAATCAGTTATTGTTTTATGCACCAAGCGAAGCAAATTTTGTAATGTTTTAAGTTGCAATTTCAACACAAGACTTACAAATGAACAGTTACGTTATTCGTTTTATTTTTCGTCCTAGTATGTATTTTTTTACATGCCTTGATAGCGCAGGTGGCGCAGAAGACCATGCCTATTTTTCGTGACGGTTTTTGAACTTCAGCGTACTGTAACTGATAGAGTTTGATCTAGGTCTCTGTATGTGAGAGTGAACGTGTGATTACTTATTGGGCTTAATTGGTCTTTATGGCTTCACTAGGTTGTTCGTCATGTTCCGTCTATATTTATTTTATTGGGCCTGAGATTTTTAGATCCGTTTAGTTCAGGTGTGTGGTATCGATAATTAAAACTGCTGTTAACACTTTTTCTTCACCAATCGTCTACTAAAACGTGTTACCTCTTCTTCAAGAGCTGGGCTCTGAGCAAGCGTAGTTAGTCAGCAAGCGGACTCAGACCAAGTCCCAAGTGATTTAATACAATTTAGCTACTGCAAACCAGCAAGTTTTATCTTCTGATTTTATCTAGCACTGTGAATTAACTACATTCGTGGAAAGGGTTGGTCTTTGCGCTTTAAAGCAAAATTGCTATCATGGTGGAATGACCCGTAGATTTTACTCCGAACGTAAAATATACTAATTTATAATTCAAGAAACTGCTATTCTTGATGTTACGTGTCTTACTTTAGGTATATATACTTACTTTAGGTATAGAAATACCTACACGCCAACGGTTATAAAAGTTATGAAGAATTTTATTACCAAGTTAATTTCCAAACATATGGGAAGCAATCTTTGTCCGTCTACAGCGGAAGTCAAGAGGGTGATAAATAAAATGGCTTCCCCTTTCCCCAATTTTATAAACACGCGTCCCATCCGCAATCTGCATGTTTATGAGCAAATATTCTATAAACAAGTCGGAAGGCAGAAGGGTAGTAACGAAAGTGACTCGCTTAGGGTCTGTTTTATTTCGAAATAACCTTACGTTTCTGTCTCACGTGCAAGGTGCAACATAGTTAATTATCTTTGTAACAAACCTACATTGTTGTATAGTATTTTTACATTTGACGACCGCTTTAGCTTAGTTGTAGTGACCCTGCATACGAAGCTGGAGGTCCCGGGCTCGAATCCCGGCCTATTTAAGTATTTATTTATCTATATAAGATGTATATCGTCGCTTAGTAC
This sequence comes from Cenopis cana, assembly GCA_951800055.1. Taxonomy (NCBI): domain Eukaryota; kingdom Metazoa; phylum Arthropoda; class Insecta; order Lepidoptera; family Tortricidae; genus Cenopis; species Cenopis cana. The sequence goes on along the minus strand of OX637476.1, from coordinate 6,366,094 downwards.
CCATAGTACAAGTACAAGCGTTGCTTAGTTTGGGACTAGGTTGATTTGTGTTAGATTGTCCACAAATATTAAATTAAATTGTAATATTTCTTGCAAAACTGTACCTTACAAATGTATTTTCTTTATTTCCTTATTCGTTGCAATACAGAAATTGTATTTCAAACTACTACCAATTACTACCCACATAAATGTATTCCGCGTGTAAAAGATATTCCTGTAAAATATTTAAATTATGTATCTACAGCCCAAGCCAAAATGTAGTATGTACACACATAAGCAATATAGAAAATTGCATGCAAATAAGGCGAGAGGGGGGAGGGGGTCATAAATCCTCCAATTGTCCTAAGATTTAGTCGCGTCTCTGTTTCCTTATTGTCACGAATATCAAAATATTTTATGAGTTCGTTGGCTGCAGTTAGATGTTGTTTGACTTTGAGAACTTACTTAAAGTAGTTATTAACCCTAAAAAAAGTTACTACTTTTTAAGTTTATTTTATTTGTATGGCTTGACCATAGAACAATAGGTAATCGAAAAGGGTATTAAATTACGAACAGGAATATTAAAAATTCTTTAAGGTACTTACAGATAATGGTGTCTCTGGCGCCACTGTTCTGAGGTGACCGTAGTATTTTTTGATCTCATTAAGCAGAGTGCAGTTTTGATCGACCTCTATTCAGCTATATCTTATTTGAGCTATTCGATCCAGCGTAAAGTAAAAATTTTCGGTACAAATATTAATAAGCAGTTATTACGTAAGTCCAATCTGTGTAATACACATGTGTTTGAGGTGTTGGCAAAATTAACTATGTTGAGTTATATATTCATATAAAAATGTTTTATATTTTTATGGTCACAAAATAAATGATCTCAACCGTCCTTGTTTATGGTTAACTAAAACGGAACCCTAAAACTGCTTTAGTAAAGCAAGCCCATTAACATTCAGAATGTTTGTCCCTTCGTGAAATAAAGTCGTAAGCATTTTATGCATATTATTTTCTGTCTCGCTTCGATAAGACAGTTAAATGTAGGTTATAATATTTCTTTATCTCAATTTTTACCTAGAATATAAGAAATAGACGAGGTTTTATAATTTACAAAGTTTGAGATAAAGCTTGGAAACATGAAATACTTAGAAGGCCTTACATACCTATCTTAAAAGATTTAGCACGCAACTTGCGATAAAATTATTGAAAATTCTAATAAAATTATTTAAGCATTGGATGATTTTATTAAAGTTTTAAAGTGAAACGTAGGTAGCCATTTATTGTGTATAGTAGAATTTAATCACTAAATACAGTAAGCTTAGCTGTCTTTCTATTGTAACGATATTTCAAAAGAAAAGTCAATTAAATGTTTATGTAAAATCTATGCCGGGGGGCCAATACAAGGTAGTAACGAAGAGAAATGTGAAGATATAGTGTTCTATATAGAATACCTCCAATAAAGTAAAAATATAGACGTCGTGTCGTATCGAGAAATCAAAGAACTGGCGTTAAGGGGAGGTATCCCCAACGCAAATGTCCCGCTCTAACACGCGTGAGTTTACAATTAACCATCCCGCTCTCTACGCAAGCTCTGCGCGCAGTTTTGTAAATATTTAGCTATAGTCATTAAGCCAATCATTTTATCAAAGCGAACCCTGCGAATTTGTCTATAACTATTGACGATCTTTAATTCAGTACAAAAATTAAATGTTAAATATCAGTAATATAGCCGTAGTATTGAAAATACATTCGAAAAAGGGGTAACTTCGCGATTTTTTTCTATCGAGTGAAATTCATCAGGTCATGTACCTGACTGCGATTTTGACTAGACAAAATCCTTATGTAACACATATATTTTTTTTAGATTTTAAGACACTATATTCTATGTCTCAGATGGTTTTTAAAAACTCAAAAGTGGTAATACACGGCCTTAAGTAGCACGGACTGGAGAGAACTGCACCGACAAGAGTTAAACTCTTAAATAATATTTATGCTGATAATATAATATGGATCGTCAGTTCGTGCATGCTTACAAACTACTGTCCAGAGCTAATCATCCTAGAAAAAATCTCGATAGCGCGATTCAGAAATCGACGCATACGGAACAACTAAGGAGACTTCCTGACTTGGCGGGGCGGGATCGATATGTGACATTTTCTTCTTTGACGTAAATTTACTGACGGCGCAAAGATTCTCACTTGACGGAACACTGTCAGTATTACTTTTGCGCAGTAGTAATATCATGCGCAGAAGCGAAGCAGTCCCGCCTTCGCATCGTCCCGCTACCGCGCATCCCGCGCCAGTCAGGAAGCCATTTAAATATAGGGGCACAGTAAAAAATGGTACAGAGTCGACTGACAGCTGACAATGACATTTGATACTTTTCTCATATCGTACTGCCTCCGCATCGACAAACCAGGAAGTCACCTAAGGATAAATTCGCGATGGTTACTGTCAGCATTGAGCTTGTAAATTCTCTACCCCGGATTTATTTATGTTTTTCTATAATAATATGTCACTAATTATTTAGTTACATTTCACAGTTCCGTCATTCCCTCATAGGGATAAGTTCGCCTTTGTACTTTAATCTTATGTGACATGCTTTAACCTGTTTTCGTATACAATAAAGTGCTAACATACATGCAGTTATATTTCTGCTGTATTACATTGTGGATGAAGAGGCCGGCTTCCAAATATGATTTTTTTAATGAATCATCAAAAATAAGATGAAATCTGATATTGATCTGAGAATTTACATTCACATTTTGTGAATTAACTGACGGGCAGCAACCGCTCTCAATTAACTTAAATAAGCTGAAAATATTAATGCCTGTCAGTAAATCACTAGAGATGGCTTCTTCATCAGGCTATGTCCAAACAAAACGGCTCATTGCTTTCCTGATTAATTGCACAGAGAGCCGCGGCGACATTACAACGTGGAAAAATAATATCTACACGTACATAAAAATATAGGCTTCTCATAATTAGGCGTAACGACATTCGGTGTGGGCGGCTGAAGGGTGAGGTTACCTTTATAACGCTGAGTCGGATACGGTGCATAATATATTCACAATCCAATTTAACAAATAATATCGAAAAATAAGTTATCGTCAATAATTTCAATTTTGGTGAAAGTTGTTATCACCGACTGTACTTAATAACGAATTAATATTGTAAAGATTAGTAGTAACTATGGTAATCCCTAGTTTCATCACCAGATGAGTAGTGCTATAATATGATAATATCACCGTTCTTGTAAGTATACAATATTTCAGCTGAATCACACATGCAAATGACTTTAAAAAAATGATTTACCTATTTTGAAGTATAACTTGTCTATACGTGCAAACCGTGCAAGTTAAACGAATGCTTGTAACATACAGTGATAGGGAAATAATGAAATTGTGTTGAAAAATATAGGCATTATTTGTGTTTATTAAGTAGTAAACCGTATCAAGTAAGAATGATAATAGTAGTTTATGCAACTGGTACATAATGAGGGGCATTAAAACACGAATAAGGTCCCACGAGTGCCTAATTATGTACAGTTGCATACATTACTTTATCTACACACATATTATAAGTACTCTAAGATGGGTTCAGAAACCGAAGTAAATAAATACAATAATTGTATTACCGTTTTTACACGGTTGCGGAAATGTCGAAATTAGAACTGGCAACCGATACCTGAATGTTATTTTATCTACACACATATCATAAATCCTCTGATATGCGTTCGGAAACCGTAGAAAATGACTCTCATTTCAACATTCAATGAATTTATGGCAATTTTCTTATCTGTGGCTAAGGCTACAGCAGTAATAAAATATTTCCCTATTCTGATCATCATGTCGTTCTAGCTCAAATTCCGTGCGATATATACTAAAAAAACATCGAGCTGACATTTCGCATCGACTGAATTTGAATTTTCAGTGAAACTAGAACAGGGACATATCAAATTTGACATTAAAATTTTTGACAGATGAGTATGACGTTTAATATTATAACGTTAATTAGGAAATTATAATGAAAATTATATTACTGCTGTAGCCTTAGCCACAGATAAGAAAATTGTCATTAATACATTGAATGTTGAAAAGAGAGTCATTTTCTACGGTTTCCGAACGCATATTAGAGGATTTATGATATGTGTGTAGATAAAAGAACTTTTTAAAATACGATAGAAACTTGTCCCTATAGGTACCTTACCTAAGTTACACGAGCCTGTCATGTTTCACACAAGTAGGGATTTGGCAAAAAGGTGGTAATAAGGTATGCAAGCCCTCTTTCCTTTGTCGGCTACTCGCTCGCAACGTGAGTGGAATCTCACGTGCGGACGGAGATTTGCTAACTCCACGTTAAGAAGTCCGCGCATGAAACGTAGACGCACTCATGAAAGTGTTCAGTCATTCATACTTTAATACGTTGGCTTTTTATATACCTACCGCCCATATTAAAGCGATACTCAAAATCCCGCGTTGAATACATTTGTGTTATTTAATATACGAGTGTGCGTCCTCATTTATTATAGAAACTCAAATTTGTATCGCAGCATAAAGGTAAGGTCGGGTGTACACGGGCGGGGTCGAACGGCCGCATCATTGTGCGGGCGGGACGCGGGCGCGCGATTACAATGCCGTCGCACTGACATTTTCGCTAATGGTTCCAGGGTAGGCACAATAAAACGACAATACGACGCGAGATAAGGTGGCAAGTGAAAATTTTACATCGAGATTAATTTAATTCTTGTGCCGGTTTATAGATAGTCGCCGCCCGCGCCAAGCTTTGCTCCGCGGCGCGGGCTCTTGAGGACATAAATTATCTTGAGGAATTTCGACAAGAATTTTTCATATCAGGATCTAACCTTCATTTTGGTGCCTTATAATCTGAAACTCGCTACACATTAAAGAGTGACATTGTAATCCATTGTTTATGCATCTATGTTGAAGGGTTACGCTTATAAAGTATCATCAAAAAGGTCCTTAAACGTGTAATCCGTTTACAAAATATTCGCTATGAGCTACGACATCCCGAAGTTTAAGCGAAATTGTATTAAGTATAAAAAATGTTCAAGGCCCGTTTCCGTTCCCATTCTGCCGAATATTGTGACATTTTGACCCGCACATCGTTTTTCAATGAGGATTTTGCAACCAAGGCTTTTTAGTCCCAAAAGGGTAATGTCCACGTTATTCATGCTTTTATATTTTTATTATCGGGGAATGAACGCTTCAAAGTGACTGCTGGATATCCATTTGCAAATGTCTCACTGCTAGCTGTTTGTGGTGAATACATTTAGAGATTCGGTAGGGTTAGTGCATAACTGATGTAAAAGTTTTTACCTATGTGAACAAGTAACTTTTTATTTTAAGACATTTCACATCAAGATTTTGATTAATATAAACGTTCTTAACCGATAAATAATTTAAATGGATTAGGTGAGTGTTTGCACATTTCAATGATAGGTAATAAAAATAAAGATGAATAGACGTCACGTACCTAAACCTAAGCTTCGTGGTCGATACTTACGGAGTGTAAAGCCAGACGGCGATGCAAATGTTCCCGCGTAACGTTGCGGGCCCTGAGTGCTGACTTTACCGTGCGTCCTACCTAAACAGATATCTTAGATATGGCTATTTATTTAATGTTCTTCGTGTAATTTAATTATAAGTGCCGGTATCTGGTCTGATATAGACGCGCCGCCGGCTTTACTTGTTAAGGCGCTACACTGAGAAATTTGGAGATTTTGAAACGCTGTCCTGCCCAGACTAGCAAATAGTAGGGGCTGATTTTCAGATATATGATTCTTGACTATATGATTGTGGTACTGACAATAGCGAAACATGATTGCTTAAAATTTTCTCGATAGAAAATGAATCCAAAGTCGAGTCTATATTTTCCTTTTTTTCTCAGCCTACTAAAACAACGCATGATTAAAAGACACGATTAAGATAATATGATGGTATTTCACCTCATCTAGGTACTGACAAGAGGAAATTTAATAAATCTGCACACAGTTAGATATATTTAACGAGATTTGTCTAAAAAGCCATTCTCGGAGAGGGTTGCATCCCGTTTTGTCGTGAGCGAAAAACAAAGGGTGTCTCAGTCAATCGATATATCGCCTTAACACAAGGCATATATAAATTATATCACGCTGCCAAAAGATCACGAAGCTTTTTTCTTTTCAAGAATCCAGGAAGAATCACTGAATGGACTCTTTTATACTTTATCGTCGACGGCCAAGGAACGGTAATACTCTATGGTTTCATTCATAAATAGACCATAGGCTCCACGGTAAAGTATAAAAGCGACCTATTGGCTACACGTATCGCGCTTGGCATTGAATCATCATCATCATCATCATATCAGCCGAAAGACGTCCACTGCTGGACATAGGCCTCCCCAAAGAGTGCCACAATGACCGGTCTTGCGCCACCCGCATCCAGCGGACTCCCGCGACCTTTACCAGGTCATCAGTCCACCTTGTGGGGGGTCTACCCACGCTGCGCCTTCCGGTCCGTGGTCGCCACTCGAGAACCTTTCGGCCCCAACGGCCATCGGTTCTACGTGCAATGTGCCCCGCCCACTGCCACTTAAGTTTAGCAATTGAATATGTTACACCATAATACTACTTAGGCGACTTCCTGATTTGTCGGTGCGGAGGCGGTACGATATGAGAAAACTGTCACATGTCAGTCAACTCAGTACCGCTTTTTACTACGCCCCTACATTTATATATGTGCTTCCTGACTGGCGCGGGATGCGCGGTAGCGGGACGATACGAAGGCAGTACTGGTCCACTTCTGCGCATGATATTACTACTGCGCAAATGTAATACTGACAGTATTCCGTCAAGCGAGAATCTTTGCGACGTCAGTAAGTTTACTTCAAAGAATAAAATGTCACATATCGATCCCGCCCCGCCAAGTCAGGAAGTCGCCTTACGCTGTCTCCAATCGTGATCCCACACTCTGATATATTATTTGGATGCATTTGGTTTTTACAGCGTAACAGCAAATTGAAATTCGGGTACCACAAACATTTTCACCGAAAAACATTTTTGGATATTCTGAGCAGTGTGTCGTAGATTGGCCAACAAGGCCAAATTGGGTAGGTATATATGACTCATGTTACAATTTATAACATAGTGTGGTTATATGGATATAGAAAATCATCAAATTATCACAATAAATGGTCAAGAACATAAAAAGTTATAGAAATAAGAAAGAAATAAGAAATATTTATTCGGGACAAAAACAACAAACAAATAACAAAGCAAAAATAAATATAAACAAAAACAGGAAAGTTGTGTTGTCACGAAACGGTTCCATCTCAGGACTATAGGACTATACCTAAGGATTCGCAAAAATTTTTTTATAGCCTAAATATAAATTGAAAGTTACCTACCAATAGAATTCTCATGTTTCAATAAAAAAATAATTGTATGGCAAATATGTACATAAACGCAATATTTCACAAGCAAAACGTAAAATTTCCCTTTTTCTATACAACGGTAGTACGAGGAAGCAGGCGTGACGTCACGCCTGTGTGTCAATAGTATGGAGCGTTTTGAGTGTTCGTCCGCTATTCTGTACTTTGCCTCTCATTTTCGTCTTTTGTGTTGCGCTAATTGTACCTTGGTGGTACCATACAAACATTTGATCGTGTCTAAAAACTGGTTCAAATGGCAGGAGAAAAAAAATAGTATTAGGAGAAAAAAAGTTAGGAGTAAAAAAAAACGACTTACCTATAAAATTAACATGTAAAACTGCTAGGACGAGAAGGCGCGCGAGGGGTCGTCCGCCTCGCGTGTGGGCGCCCGCCATCTCTCAGCGTGCTAGCCCGTGCTGCCATCTACTGCCCTCCGACTGCACATTCCGCATGACGAGTCGATGAGTTTATCCTAAACTTCGTGATAATCTCATTTTGCGGTCATCTGGAGTTCAGCGAAAATCTGAAAAAAAAAACAAGTTTAAAAATGTTTCCTGTTGTTTTTCGTTGTCAATGACACTCTCGTAAGTAAATTAGTTTTCCCGTTATTCTACAACGAGAAAAGAGGAATCCGAGCCTCGATATCAAATGTTTTTTTGTTTGTTTAATAATGGCTTTCCATCAAATTTATGATGATTTCGCCAACCACGTGTGCAAAGCCGTTGTTTTGTTCGGTAAATGTATTTTGCTAGTTCTTCTAGTCTTCGCGCCGTGAGCAAGTGTGTTCATCAACGCGGCCACTACCAAAATCCCAAATGAAATAAATTATTTATGATTTATAAATGAAATGAAAATTGATATTCAAGATAACTTTAAAAAAATGTACCCGCCATTCCCCGTTCACCTCCATACGGATTCATTGCTCTAATCGTAGATCTCGATCGCTCCTAGCGATTCACTGGGATAAAACATGAACGAATGCACATATGAAAAAACCTTCTAATTTTCTTATATTTGATTTAAATTTAAAACTAAAACTTTACGAGAAAAATGAGACTCAGCGCGTTGCGTTCGTAAAATTAATACGACGTTTTGCCGATAGTGCGCCGTAAGGTGTTCCTAGTACGGTAAAATATTCGTATTTTTATTCGTATTCAGAGTAAACTGCGGTCGAGAAACAGTCGAATGCTATCTAAAATATGAGAGCGGGATACGTGCGGTGTGGTCTAAAAGAATTTTATATGAAAGATTCTGTGGCGCGGCGCCACAAAACGCTCCGATACGATGTAAAGATTGACTGGATGCGATTGGGGAATTTTGTCCCTTGGCGAAAATGGTCAAGAAAAATTCTCTTTTTACTTATGAAGAATGCTTTTCTGCTGTCTGTGCTTTGTCAAACACAGCTATTAAAAGAGATATTGTTTCTCGATGTGTTTTATATATAAAGCCTTTGAGTTTTAGATGTCCTTTCAGTGATTTGAGTACAACACATGACAACAAAGACTGAGGGTATATGTGATACCGCGTATCTTAAATGATATCCCAATCGAGGACGGTTGTACTGACTTACGGTCTTACAAAAAGGAGTTAAAATTTTTTTTGTTAAACATACATAATGGAACAAATTCCTAATTGTGTTTTACTCGTATGTAGGTACGTGTTTGTGCGCAATAATGTCGGTAGTTCTTTGTGAATAACTAACCTTTCAAATACCAACATAGTAACATCATAAGTATTATACGATATTGCTCGTCGCCGCGTTGGTGAACACACGTGGTCGGCGCGACGACTAGCTGAATCCACTACCGAACAAAACCAGTTGCTTACTGTCATGGCGTCGTTACAGAACAACGTCTTTGAACAAGTATTGATTGGCGAAAACATTATCAATTTGATGGAAAGCCTTTTTTAAAGAGTGAAGTAAGTAATAATACTCAGAAGCAATTAAGACGGGCCAGTTTGTAAGGAAATTCTAAACAAAGTTTATCCGTGTTATTACCATATTTCCGTATCACATAGTATATTAAGTAAGTTGGTTTAGATACTTTAAAGTGAAAAGTGTATTTTGCTGCCATGCAGTTTGGCAAAAATTAAGAATGATAAATGCATACCCACTTAAGGCATGAATAATTGTTTTTTTTTCTATTTTTATAAGCTGTCAGGCCCGCACCAGTACCTATGTGTACCTAGGCGCGCATATACAAATACATCAATAAACTATACGTAAATATACATACCTACATACATTATTCATATAACCTAACAACATTTTCTTTTGTAGGTCCACATTTTAGCGAAATCTGAGCCGGGAATCTCTTCCAGAAGTCTTATTTATTATGCGATTGCCGTCTACATATCTGGAATAAATACAGCTGTCTTGCCCCTCTCACTGTTAAGTAATGGAATGGGTATTACATTTTTTCCGTTTAGCTAATGGGTATTTTTCATGAGCTTTACTTTTGTAGTTCCTGATTTAATAATAGGAAAGAACATTATGACAGAAAGTAGGGTAATATTATTTGTACATGTTTACACGCAGTAAATAACATTTGTACGCCAATAGGCAGAACACGGAGTTCTGAATCAGATTTTAATTAAGACCTTTATAATATTACCACCTGTGTTTCACAAATAAATGATTTCTATTTCTATTTCTATTTCATCTAGTAAACTTTCAGATTGGTATTAAGGCTTATTTTTAGTATTGAATAGACATGAATGGTGTTATATTGTGCAAAAGTTAACATTTTGTAAGAAAGGAAAGCCATAACAACCATAAAATAGTTTTAGCCCAAAAAAACGATAATAATGTCTGGAGTATAACGTGGACAAATCCTTATTTTTATGAAAATTGTGTTTGTGATAGGTGATCATTGATAAAAGTAGGCCATTAAGTCACTAGGAGAAAAAAAGATTGATTGTAATGTGAGATAACGTGACTGTAGACGTACACTGAGCGAAAAAAAATTACTAATTATTAGTAAGTTTTAGTGAATCCCAGGACAAGGAGATGATATACTAACGGTTACAAACCAGTTTTTAATAATAGTAGGTAGTTATTTACTAATACCAAAAAATTTGCCCTTGTAACAACTAAACTGTTTTGTAACCGTTAGTATATAATCCCCTTGTCTTGGGATTCACTAAAACTTAATAATAATTAGTATTTTTTTCGCTCAGTGAACTAAACAATCCACAACAGTGCGAGTGAACTCGTAGCGTAGTACATAAACAGAAACCAGCACTTCAACAGGTATTTACAGATGAGGACACTAAATATAGATAGTAGTTCTGTTATCCGGGCAATAACAAACGTAACGATAAACAGAGCTTAGATATGACAAATCGTCCCCGAGCGGCCGCGCGAAGTCGCGATAATATCGCGATAGCCAACGGAAAAGGATCTCGGAATTAATGCCACCGCCACATTACGCATCCGCTGCGTCCGGGTTTGCGTTGACGAGAGTTTGCGTTGCCGTTTGCGTGAGCGTTAAAACGATATTATCGCTGCACGGTGCCTCTTTGTAACCGCTCGTAAGTTGAGCTGGAGTTACGCTGCACATGCTTAATGTATGCAAAATAGTTTGCAAGTAGGAAAGTTTTTAGGGTTACTGTACTGTGGGTTGTTTAAGGTTGAATAAGAATTTCTTCGTTACTTCCATTTTAAACTATTTACTCATCTTGGTTTAAATAAATTATGTATAAGCGCGAACAACGGTTAATCTTGTAATTTACTTAATTTTTACTAACACGAGTTGGTAAATGTAAGCATTTTATTAAATGGACATAATTTTTCTGAATTGTAACGTTACCGTTTGGAATAATATATTGTAATATATTGTAATGTTAGCTTTTAACAATGACGGTGGTACCTAAATAATACTGAATATACTTTGGGGTCGAAACACTGGGACCATGGGGACCAAGTGCGCGCCGACTCTATAAAGATTTGTCGGCGCGCCTAATTAGAAACCTCTGGTGACCAGAAGGCTGGCCAATATATCGCGCATAAGTATTACCATTCGGCTAGTTTTTCGGCACTACTGACCTGGCACCGTAACATGTTTGGCAGGCAGTTTTCTTCTCGATTCGGGCTATAGTATACGCTTCGTATCAACTCGAGCCATTCAGTATAATTTTAATACAAACTTTCGCCAACATGTTGGAATTCCACTCTGAAGGACACAAAAAGACCTTAACCTAACCGGTATAGAGGAGTCGGGTAACGCGTCACCCCGCACATTATAGCCCCGTCATGACGGAGCGATAAATGTGCGTTAACCTTTGACGTGGTTATTTTTCGATTTAAACCGCGTCTCGCTGGTAAACCGTAAGATTTACCAAGTGAACAGTGGTAATAGTTCGAATTAACTATTTAAGTTTTGGTACTGCGGTATCCCAGTCCAACTTCTGAAGCCATTTAGTAAATCTTATTTTACACAATCACGATTTCCCGGTTTTAAGAGTCATAAACACTTGAAAAACCAAAAGTCGTCTCTCCTGTGGTCAATAGTTAACGGTGTGCTTGTAAGTTATGTTTTTGTTACATGGATTTATAGTAACGGAGACACTATTTATGCGGGTTACTAAACTAATCTATTTTTGTATTTTTATTTTTTAAACTTTGTGGCCATTCATTTTTGATATGTCCACAGGAGAGATGCGCGAACATAAATCTGTTTATGACGCTTAAAGGGTTATTAAGGGGTTCGTTAATTTGACAAATGTGTGGAAGATGTTGGAGGAGGCCTATGCCAAGAGGCACTCTGAACTACGAGATATTCTATAGACCTTGTAGTCAAGAATAAAACGGCTTATTACTATTATTATTGTAATTTGAGAAAAAGTTAGAATGTTTATCGACCACCGCTTTAGGCAGCGTTTCCACCAGAGATGTGCGAGAATGTGTTTTCATATATTTGACACCTCGCTCGGCGCGTTGCGAGGTGTCAAATGTATGAAAACGCATCCTCGCACATCTCTAGTGGAAACGCAGCCTTAATGTTGTGGGTTTAGTTCTCTAGACGACACACACAGACAACAAAGACATTTACATCACTAAAAAATTTTAATACACATCGGATTTTAAAATGATCACTTTCCATGGGATGATGTTTTACATGAGCGGGTTTATAAATTTGAAACAAAGCGATGGGAGTGCAGTTATCGTTATCGGGTCGAAAATAGCCACGTCGATGCCGCTACAGAAAAAACCTCTCAGAGGAGTGAAAATATGAAACGGTAGAAATAAATAAAAGCAGAAAAGAAACATGTTTATTTTTTACTACAGCTGTCCAGTGAGCTTTTACGTCGCCGCTGAGTTGAGTATTTAACGTTTAAATTTACTTGCATTTCATACAATTACACTAACATATTGTTTGAGAATTTTGGACGACAATTTTCCCAAATGCCACTAAAACATAGCGTCCAAACAGTGCACCGCGAGAACAAACGAAAATCAAGGTAAAAGCTCAATACCTAATTCCTCTGGAACTAATTTGTTGATAGCAATCAGCAAATGGTCAGGTCATAATCATAAATGCATTGGTTTTAAGCCCTCTGTTAAGGGATTACATTACAACTACTGTACGCTAGAGACGGGTTGGTGCCCCAAATAAATCTCTAGTACCCTGATGGTTTCATAATACTGCATCACCGAACTTTCATTATGCTGATATTGTCATTAATTTCATACTATATTGCACTTCGACCTCTGTTTATTTAACATATTGGCGGTATCAATATTAGATTTGTTGCGTTCATAGATGACGCAGAGGGCTAAGTGCTTCTCTATGGCTGCGTATCCATCAGAGATGTGCGAGGATGCACGTGACAAATAAGATATTACGAAAACACATCTTCTTTTTTCAATCTGACTGTGGATTAAATAGGCCGGCACAATAAAGCCAAGAGAATCCAGGGGAAAGCTCCGACACGACTACGCGGGCGGCTTAAATACTGGAATACCTACAATAAGAGTTAGCAGTGAGATTGAAAGAAAGAAAGAAAGAAAAAACATTTATTCCTGGCACAAATACATTGGCGGCTTCAACCGAATCTGAGGTTTGAATGGAAACGAACCACCGGGAGCTACGGGGAGCCCAGCTCAGACGAGTCTAGCACTGCAAGAAACTCAGCTAGGCCCAACATTAGTCGGACTGGCTCTACCCGGTATGCGGCGGTGCCGGGACGGTTACATATACATACTCGTACATATTTATTAGTTTTAAGTAAATATTGTACACCCGAAATGGGTAACGATTGAAACCTAACACTTGTAATATTTAATATCATCTATGTAACACGGTTAAACAATAAAGTTTTTTCTATTTCTTTGCGAATTTATAACATCCGCGAATGCGGATATTTCACAATCACATCTGCAGACTGGATCAGGATTTTGGGCCAAAATAACAACATCCATATCAATCATGCATAAAGTATCTACTCGAACACCTTATACTTGAATGATTGTACTTACTGGTGGTTATGGTTTGAGGAAAAAAAACTTATGTAGAAAAAAAAAACCGTCATGAAAAATTTGCAATTTTGAATCCTTAGGTTTTGTCACATCATACTTCTAAGCCAGAAGAAGCTAGGAACATTTTCGTAATACAATCCCGCACAGCTCTCCCGTTTCTTTCATATTCATTATTCGCTCCGTGCACACGCGCTACTTTTAGCATGTAATCATTTGCTAGTGCACCTTTAGGTTGCTCTTTTGTTCAAATTTTTACGATCAAGGTGGTTTCAACTCTTCTACAATATTCAGATAAGTACAGTTCTGTTTCATTTTCCATGTTATGTACAGAATATCTTTTAGAACGACACTAGCATGGATCCCTGATTTAAACATTTAAAAGTATGAAGTTCATTATCGTTTAACCCTTCTGCAAGGCATTAAATTTGTTTATAATAAAGTCAATTATTTTTATCTGTACAAATGATTACATTAATTTATTCAGCACGAAGACACACTATGCAAGTAACAGTATTGTTAATAATCACTTTTTAACCCATGCATACCCACAATTACGCCTACAGAATGGTAAATTCATTCCAAATTACTGGTGTACTGTTACTGGTGGGCATTTATTTATCAAGTTAGATCTCAGAATGGTCTACTAAGCATGCAAGAGTAATCGATTAAATCGAAAATACCTTACAACGGGTAGACTAAGATCCAACGCAACGCCAAGGTATCCAACTTAATCTGCCTGACAGGGCGCAAAATTCGATTAAAATCAACCGCAATTGCCTAGAGTAAGTACACGCACGCTAATTTCCAATTCCTTTAATTATAGTCGAAATTCAAATACTAAACTCAGATACAAATCAGCGGAACTCCATTTTAACAGACAAATGGTCTGATTAACACAATACACACAAATTAATGAACGATCAACTGAAAACATTTTCGTATCGACGAATTGGCAATTCGGTCATTTCGGACTCGTTTGTGACGTGAGTGTGGCAATTATAAACGCGTAATCAGGGCTGGACTGATCCCAGCGTTCACCAATAAGTTGATTAGTCAGACCGCGGCTGAATTAGGCACGTTTTGCTACCGTACCGTACGCTTGCTTGCCACCATTGTTGTTTAAAAAAAAACTGTAAGAGGATGATGCAGCAAACCTGCTGGTGTTTAAGTGTAATGAATGAAAAAATATGTATGGTTCGTACAGTCAGCAGCAATGGTTGCAACGCGGGCGAGGTGCTCAAAATGATCTTCACACATCTTTATTATAAGGGAATAAGAGCGTGTATAGATCATATTGAACACCTCGCCCGCGTATCAACCATTGCTGCTGACTGTACCTAACGATCAAAACACATCTTAATGCAGTTGAATTTTTTTTTCTATTTCTGAATCTGATAAGTAATTTTAGTATAAGTTTTCGAACGGGAAGCAGGGATATAAATGATTAAATAGTCGAAATAATTCAATAGTCGTATAGTTTGTATATGGTGGTCTAAGGCCAAACAGCCATAAAACTTGAAGTAATAAAAATAATTGTGCAACAATAACACTTTTTAATTAGAATGGTCACAAGTCGTAGAACGAACTTTTGAATTGCAAACTAAGCCTAGCTTGTTTAAAGCTTAAAATACCTTGAGTGTTCCGTAAACAGAGATTATCTCAACAACTACCGTCAAATATTTTTTTATCGGATTTAAATTTTATTGGTCTCATTTGACATTGAACTTTTGCGCAAACTATTACGTTAGCTTTTGCTATGTATGAGAAATCACTCACGATAGCTTATCTTTATGGCTGTTTAGTCTTAGACCGCCGGACGGGCTGTAATTGGTAGCAGCGCCCCATCTACGTGTCTTTTTTTTATTGGTGCTGTTAGAATGTGACGGATAGCTCGAGAAAAGCCGACATACTCTCGCGGCCATCATGTGCTAGGCACTGGGTAAGCACGCAGTCGGCAAAGTGTAGGTATAAAATCTGGGTTTCCACTGTGTAGATAGCACTGCCTGTAGGCTGTACTATCTTTACAATTTCTCATGTCAACACACAATTTCACTTGTATTGAAACAGCAGAGTAACCTCTCCCCCATTTAATATTTTGACTCATGGAATTTAATATTAAACTAGTGCATTGGTTATAATGTGAAAGATGAGAGTACAAAATGGTTGTTTAATCTGCTAGTGCGATTACAGTCCGGTTATTGTAATTAATTTAAAACTGCCTACATTACATAGCCCGTTAATTGCGCGGTCAGAATAATTACTCTATTGTTAGTGATGTATGTCAGTTCGATTGTTAATCACAATAAATCCGACTTACGCTGCACTGATGTTAAATTGACGATGATGATGATCATGTATAATTGTACTAATTGTGTTAGATAACAGTATTGGAATGAGTAAGGGTATTTAAAGACAAATATTTTTAGATTTTTTTTTTTACCTAATTGATTGCAAATTTTAGGACCTGTTAAGTAAATGAAATAAATTGAATTATATAGATCACTCAAGAAGACTAGATAGGTATATGGTACATATTATGATTCCGTCATGTGTAGCTACTTCTGCTGCTAACTGTAAGTACTAATGAAATTAGAGGCAAATATGCAATGTATTCAGTAATTATTATTTTCAAAATAGTATCTGAAAATTTCAAAGTTAGGTCTGTTTCTCGATTCATAAATTACTTTGAGTATACTATAATAGAGTTTCTGTTAAATACACAATGTCTACCGTATATTTGTAATAGAAACTCTATTACATTAGTATTAGAGTAGAAAATCTAATGGAGTAAAAGTATTATGTCAGTGTTAAACTCAAAATAATCAACTAAACGTTACATTACAAACGATATAGGCTATTGTACAATAAAATCCTCACGCGCTCCATCAATGGACTAAGGAAATCTGACCCGCGTACTTTTATACTTGGAATATTCTTCGCATTCCATTTGTCAGGGGCATCCTGTAATTAATGCGTGGACACTGGAGAGGCCCTAATGAATAGGGGTGAGTGATGCAAAAAGTGACCAGTCACAACACGGCAACCCAACCAAAACATAACCCTATTGATATAGCCGGGGAGTTCCAGATGGCAGAATGATAGCCACATATTGGCCCGCTATTGATTTCCAACGGACAGTGACTGACGCTGCGAATTTATTTTTGGTGCGAGATGTTTAAAGCGGAGTCCCGTGGTATCTAGTTTTCTTGTCTAGTTATGTCGGGAGCTATTTGATGTTTTGTAAATGATGCACACTTTATATTGTATGTTGAAATTGACTGGGGTTAAAGTATTTCACGGGCGATGGGCTAGCAACCTATTACTAACCTGCAATTGCTCATTAACAATTATATTTGAGTAAAACGTATGACTGTATATGTATTGTAACGTTGCTGCTATTTTGTTCTGTTACTTCTTCTGGCGGCAAACACAAAGTCCAGTAACACCAACGACATTTAATAAATATTCCCTATATTATACCGACATCGAACGCGAAGTGAACAATTGGATCAGGCTATAAATTCAGACGTCGCTGGGGCCTATAATTTTTATTAGTCCACATTGCCTGACGTGCGTGAAATGGCCTTCCTACAAACTTCAATTACTGGAAACTTTTTAGCCATTCAAAAGTAAACCTTAATAAAACTAATTTCTCAGTTCAGCAGCTCGAACAAACCTGTTACTGCAAGAAATAAGCCAAATTAGGCTGTGAGACAAAGTAACTTTTTAATTTTGTATCACACGAACTGCTGCATTTCATAGTTCAGGGTCTATTACGAATTCAATATATTTGAAATTCATTAACCTAAAAGTTAAAAAGGTCTTGGCAACCGGTTATTTTAAATAAAATTGTATTATGAAATAAAACTATTGTTGCATTGCAGCACAACATAGAATGTTTGTCACGTTACTAATGTAATATGAACAATTTTTAGAGAGGACCAAACGTTTGTATGGAACCAACTAGATTTACTACAATAGAAGCAAAAGAAAATACAAAAAAAAGACAAAAATGGGACTAAAAGTACCTATAACACTGTTTTGTACCCCAATACTGCCGTTGTATGGAAAAACGTGTAATTAACACGTAACATAGGTTTTATTTTTTCGAATCTTTGTAGTCTCATTATCTTTGATTAATGTACTATTTATTGTAATAATTTGAAGGTTTTCTATACAAGTAGCCACACTGTTCTAAATTGTAGCATGAGCCTACCATCCTACCAACTTATATATGTACTAGTATATATGTATATACGAACTGATTTGATTTTAGCGCTCACTCTTGATTTTAATAAGGTATCTAGTTACAAAAGGTGTCGGCATAAAAAATCGATTGTATAAATACCAATCTATAAATGTAATTATTATCGTAATGTCTACTGTTTATGCCTTTAAAAAAGGTATCATTAACTTTTTGGTGGAATAAATTGATATATGAATGTCAAAGTATGTATCTACCAAAATATTAACAACCAACATTGCAAAATATGCCCCGCTCATAAATCGAACGACTTCCCCTTTTACAGTTTGATAAGATCCTAAAATTTAGTGCTCAACTGCTCAAATAGATCAGCGAATAAGTATTCCGCTATATAATTTATACTCCCCACTCCGCTATAGTAGGAAGTAATGGATGCGTTCGCAGATATCAGTGGTTGCCGTCTTTAAATTACTCACTGTTCAGGAAATATAGCCTCACTCGCGACTCGAAATCCACTTAACTGTATTCTTCACACTATTAAGATAAGAAGTCGAATTAAAACAAAGTTTATCACTTGGCGAGGTGTAATTGATTTTTATTACGTCCGGCCAGCAAGGTAGGAGCTAAACATTATTGTGTAAAGATAAGGGTTGAAGTACGGTTAGCGTGATGAAAGGTCCCCGAGCCCCCATTCTCGCTGCAAACTGGTAGTAGAAAATAAATATAAATAAAAGTGAAAACTTGCGTTTCGCTCTAAAACATTATTTTTACCGAATGGGTGCGAGCTAATATAATCTATAGGTGACGTATAGTTTAATTGAGACCATGCCTGTGACGCGACAGGAGAAGAGGGGACACGTCAAAAGGTAGCGGACGGGTAGCGGGAGCGGGCGGCGGCACCCTGCCTCCTGCCACCCTTCCACGCGGTCTGAGCCTTATCTTATACTAGCGACTTGCGAGCGACTTGGAAGCGAAGCGAGCGCGCATTTTCCCGCGAGTACGCAGCGATTTCGCTGCGCGCTCGCGG
The DNA here is from genome assembly GCA_951800055.1 of Cenopis cana. Lineage (NCBI taxonomy): Eukaryota > Metazoa > Arthropoda > Insecta > Lepidoptera > Tortricidae > Cenopis > Cenopis cana. The sequence continues at coordinate 6,346,966 of OX637476.1, read as the reverse complement.
CGACCTCGCTGCGCGCTCGCGGCGAGCTCGTTGCGCACTCGCGGGGAGCTCGCTGCGCGCTCGCCTCGCTTACAAGTCGCTGTTTATGTTTATCGACATAGATCTCAACATCTATAGTGATTAAATATCTGTCCTTTCAGTATATTAATCTTGAACTATTTTCCTCCAGTCTGCTAAAAGTGAAAACACGACATGCAAAAATTTTCTCAGTACTTTCATTTTTCAAACATTAAACTTTTTTTGCGATGTTTTTGGTTGGACCTTTAAAACCTTCCCATCTTTAACAATGATTTTTGATTTAATAAGTAGTTGTAAAATGATAAGTTCTCAAACCTGAGAAAAACGATTATCCTTATAAATGTACACGTTTAGAATAAACATCAATATCTACGCGCTGAGCTTCCCTAGAGAGCGGGATTATGGTTAATTGAAAACTCGCGCGTGTTAGAGCAGGACTTTTGCAATGGCATCTACGCCCTTTTAAGCGGTCGTCCTTTAGTTTATATTCAATTCATGATCGATTTGAACGGTATTCGAATAGAGATTCTGCTCTAGTTCGCTTTTTTCCACTAGGAACACGGGTAATTTAGATAGGTAGCCCATAAAATAGACAAAGTGTATAAAAATATTTGTGCCTCCTGAAAATAGGTATTAGGCACTGAAATAAACTCGGCGTATACGTAGTACTTACATATTTGTTTTTGATGTAAACCTTGCAAAAACCCCAAGTTCATCTAATAGAAAATCATGCTTAACTAATAAAAACCGGCCAAGTGCAAGTTTGACTTCGCACATTTAGGGTTCCGAACCAACCTCAAAAAATGTGATTTATCAATATATTCATAATGTTTTTGTTGTTATAATACGTAATAATAAACATTATTAGTAAATTTCAAGTTCATACGTCAAAGGGAAGTTGAAAAATTCTTCGGAACAAGATTTTGTGACAGACAACGGACGGACGGACGCCTGGCGAAAACAATGGGGTTCCATGGACCCTTTGGCTACGGAACCCTAATAAATGTATAGAGTTTTGTTACGGTGTAACATTAAACTAGAAAAATGCAAAATAATGACCTTGCTTACATTTGACGTATCACAAATTTTCAGTAGGTCGGCCAGTCTATTAATTTATAAAAGTTCGTCTTTAAGGAACATGACTTTAACGGAGGCGCTAAGTGAAAAAGTTTTACTTTGGTAGTAACTTTACTTAATTATCTTGTTAACGAACAAGCCATTTTCTATTTGGAAATCTTGACATTATTAAGATTACTTAAGTAATTTGCTCCGACGTAAACTTTAAGTCGTGGTCGATGGGGCAGACTGGTTTTTATCTGCTATATTTAAATTTTACTCCATAGTCCAAGACACCGTTTCCCATTGTGTTCTGCAAGAAGGCCCACACTGTAAAATATATTAAATTTAAGTTTGGGAATAAAGGCGTTTATGTACCTGATACCTAATATCTGTAATAAGATACCATAATTATTTTAGAACATTATTGTACAAATCTAATGAAATCGATAGTTGAATTTGAACCTTCGTGGGCCATTTCATAGTACATTACTTAACAAGGGCGGTAAAACAAAGAATGTCTCAGATCGCAGGTATTTGACGCCCGAGCCGAAGGCAAGGGCGATAAATATGCGATCTGAGGCTTTCTTTATTACCGCCCGTGTTAAGTACAAAATTTTATGTCACCCCCTGGCCAGGAAGTGGGTTTTTTCGCGCGCGGAGCGTGCGATAATGGCCGCTTTATGGCCAGGTGTGACATAAAATTAATATTTGACTACTTTATTGATTATAGGGGACAAATCTTGGCAAGTTAGACATACGCAAGTAGAAGAAATTGAATGAAACGTCTCCGAAGCAGAAACGTCAAACATTATGATATTAAAGAAATTAACATAATTTGTCGAAATTTATTTTTCCGATTCTAATTACTTAATACGGCAAAGTGTGTTATTAAGTTATTATGGTTTATATTATTTAAAATGTCCGATATTTAATAAAACTGGTCATTAGATTTTGAACATTCGTGCGTGGATACTAAAGACTGCTCTTGGTTTTTTTTCGTCCAATGGCTCAAATTATTTCATATGTCCTAAAGATCAATCGTACCGATTTTCATGCTTTTATAGTACATTACTTACCAAGGGCGATAAAACAAAGAATGTCTCAGATCGCAGGTATTTGACGCCCGAGCCGAAGGCAAGGGCGATAAATATGCGATCTGAGGCTTTCTTTATTACCGCCCGTGTTAAGTACAAAATTTTATGTCACCCCCTGGCCAGGAAGTGGGTTTTTTCGCGCGCGGAGCGTGCGATAATGGCCGCTTTATGGCCAGGTGTGACATAAACGCCATTTGCAGCATTCTCCATACAAAGCCCTTCTGTGCCACCAGCACTAAATATTCCTTTCTTTTCCTTTGCATGAATACATAATTATAAAAACGAAGTATAAAGCTATTTTTCAAATTGCAAAAGTAACTATGTATAAATTCAATAGATAACTAAAAACCGGTACACGATATATTTTTTCTCGAAGCTTTTAATATTATCCTTAACACAAGAATTCATACAGAAATGAACAGAATATTAAATTATGTTGGTCCGCGTTTTCTAAAACTGACGAAGCTTCTTGTTAAGCTTTCAAGAACCTTTTAAGTTAATGAACAACTTAGAGAAAATTCTATTGATTTTTGTATGGGGTGTTTTATACAAATTAATATTATGATAACTGCCTGCCATTTCAAAATGATGTAATGGAGTTTTTTTATTAAAATATACTGGAATAACATCAATGTTGTTATCGTTTACTGAAAACATGGGTGTTTAAATTAATTATTTCTTCGAACCACTGTTATCTTGACTTATAAATTCATCTAAAACCACTTCAAATTAATTTCGTAAATCTTAATATGATATAATGTTAATTATTACGATATTATTGTATAGTTTTATATGATTTTCGGTATTGCCCATAGCGATGAACTGCATTCAAGTTTTAGAAATATTTTTCTTATTATGTTAGTAGCTTATTTTTTCGTTACATTTATTAAGTAATTTATTCGTGTTAACTACTGACATTTAATTGTATTTGTTCATCATGTTGCTCATAAGAAAAATAGCACGACAAACATTTTGCGAAAAGAATAAATGAGACGCATCAATAGCTATTCGAACAAAATACGAGCAATACAAATGTTGGGCTCGCTTCACAGGAGGATCCTAAAGGGGAACTATTATAATTAAAATCTTGAACCGAAATCTGACCTACGTACACTAAACTCGGGTATTACGTTTCGCTAAATTCACGCATACTAAGATTTGGCCCTCGCACCGCTCACGTATTTTCCTTTTGACCCTTTTAGGGATTGGACTCAAAAAACCGCCCTAGCTGGCATTAACGTTATTAGGGGCAACTAGTCCAGAAGTACCTATTCCAATTTCCTTTGGGTAGTTAGCATCCTTGATTTTCTACTTGATTATATTCGTGATTTAAAGGTGGGCTTAAAATATCTAAGAGTCATTATCGTGCGTTTGTTCCAAATCATTTTCGTGATCACTATTTTGTAGGATTCGATAAAGATTTTAAATCAGGGGGGCTATTTTTGAGTATCGATCGCTCGACTTTGCACTCGAGATCTGATCGAGAAAATCTACAGCAGATTAGACAGAAACGTGTCCACGAAAGTGAGGCGGTTAAAATGCTCGAATAATAAAATAAAAAACATTTATTTCAGACACAGTGATCCATATATCCAGATAAGTAATGACCCACCTATTGAATTTAAAATATGTGAGTCGTCTTAGTTATTGAATCTGAATGTGCTTCATATTGGCATGAAAGACTAACATTTTACAAGTCTGGTTGATAACATAATATAGATTTTGATTCCAAAGCCTACCTAATAAAATTGTTATAAATAACAAACCGGGTTCAAAAATAAGATAGATGAAAGTCGAAGAAATTATGAAAGTGGATATGTTGCTTCAAAAAGAATAACGAATAAAACGGTACAGATGGGACCTGAACCCATATTTACACGCATTGTCAAACGAAATTGAATTGTGAAATTGTGACCGAAGGTTGCCAGAGCTCCCGAGGATGCACTGTGTGAGCGAGAGACCTTTTGGACCTTCTGCTGTCATGATAGTGAATCCTCAAATTTAATAAAGGGTCGGCAACGAGCAAGTTTCTCCTTTGGAGTTACGGGCGTGTATAGGCGGTGTCTTTTTACCACCAGGTGCACCGTACGCTTGTTTGCTACCATAAAAAAAATAACAAAACATAACAAAATAAAATTTAGAAATTAAGGCGATATATCGATTGAAAGAGACACCCTTTGTTTTTCGCTCACGACAAAACGGGATGCAATCCTCTCCGAGAATGGCTTTTCAGACAAATCTCGTTAAATATCTGACTGACCTAGATGAGGTAAAATACCATCATGTTAACTTAATCGTGTCTTTTAATAATGCGTTGTTTTAGTAGGCTGAGAAAAAAAAAAGGAAAATATAGACTCGACTTTGGATTAATTTTCTATCGAGAAAATTTTAAGCAATCATGTTTCGCTATTGTCAGTACCACAATCATATAGTCAAGAATCATATATCTGAAAATCAGCCTCTACTGTTTGCTAGTCTTGGCAGGACAGCGTTTCAAAGTCTCCAAATTTCTCAGTGTAGCGCCTTAAAGTAGTAAACTTCCGATTGCAAAATACTTTCAGCTTTTATATCTATTATAGTTAAAAAAACCGGTCAAGTGCGTGTCGGGCCACGCGCAAGGTAGGGTTCCGTAGTCGTCCACCCGTTACATTATCTGAACTAAAAAGTTCGCAAACTTATATTTACTATGTTTTTGTCAGAATTTACAACATTATCTAAGGCATCAATGGAAATTGTACGAAAGTTTGCTTTTGCAAAGTACATTTCTGAAGTTCGACTATTACTCGTTAACTAGTAATGTCTACTTTGCTGTGATAGTTTTCCTTTTAAATTCATCGTATATACTACTACTGTGATTTTTTTCACATGCCTAGTAGCCACCGTTTAACTGGCAGGGGGGGGGGGGGACACACTTGACCATAACAATAATTATCACTTCAAAGCTTAATATCACGCTAACCAATTCTTTAATCAAAAAATTCTTTTAGAAACCTTATAATATTTTTTAAAGACCTATCCAACGATACCCCACATGATGGGGTTTGGCAGAAAAAAAAATCACCACCACTTTGCATGTACGGGATTTTTTTTTTAAAGATTTTATTCTACCGTTTTGTCGGCGTCATTGATATGTATACTCATGCCAAATTACAGCTTTCTAGTAGGTACTAACGGTTACTGAGAAAAACGGGGTCGGACGGACGGACGGACGGACGGACGGGCGGACGGACATGGCGAAACTATAAGGGTTCCTTGTAAGGGTTCCGTAACCCTAAAAACTCGTTAAAAGGTTTAACTTGCTTGGATCCGACGAGAGGTGTAATATGTACCTTTGTAATTATCTTATCAGAACATCACCATCTGCTGTTTACATCCTCTTCCAAGTTCACTCAACAAGCTTTGCACTTAAAGACTCCTATTTTAATTAACAAAATGTTTATTTGTTTTCATTACTTTCCTTCATCTCACTTCCCAAGCTCGTCCGACGAAGTTATATTAAATTTCGCTCAAGGCAAACACTCGAAAGTTTGTGTAATCGCGTCGTGAGTAGAGGAAGCGGGAACTAAATACGCTCGTGCGGTGGAGTGGTAAAGTTGCGAAGGCGCGCGACACAGACCGGCCGCACGGCTGGCTTCGCACTGACTTCACGCGCGCGACTTGCCTGCGACGACGCTGCGATTCATGCGCGGATCACTGGGTAGGAGGAGTCTTAAACCAAACCACGCCTACCAAGGAGCTACACATTTCTTTTTCAATATGTGTAATTCAATTTCGCTTATGTCTTCGGTGGGAAAGTTGATGCCCCGTTGTCGTTGAACGAGATGTTTTTATGTAAAGTGTAACGTAGACCGCGAACCGAGTCGGCTCGTGGTGCGCGTTTTGTTTTTCTATTACTTTGTCACCAATTTCACATGTTGCTTGTCCAATTCAAATCTTGTTTTTTTAGGGTTCCGTACCCAAAGGGTAAAACGGGACCCTATTACTAAGATTTAGCTGTCCGTCCGTCTGTCCGTCTGTCACCAGGCTGTATCTCATGAACCGTGATAGCTGAAAGTTGAAATTTTCACAGATGATGTATTTCTGTTGCTGCTATAACAACAAATACTAAAAACAAAATAAAATAAATATTTATGGGGGGCTCGTATACAAAAATACTTTTAAAAAACTTTGCTCGTTGCCTTTATCAGGCGCTGGGTCTCAAAATGTATGGGAAAACTAAAATCCGACTCGCACTTGACCAAAATTCTAAATAATATTATTTAACGTTATTATTTATAAATAATGGTACGGAACCCTTCGTGTGCGAGTCCGACTCGCACTTGGCCGGTTTTTTTTAATTTCACCAAATAAGCATTTCAGCGTAGTTGACAACGTTGACATTACATTTTGTTTTATATTTAGATGCCTTAGTGACGTAAAGCAATATTATATTACCTACTATATGTAAGTCCTCTCTGAGGCACAAAACCCTGTCTCTACATCTCCAGCGCGGGTCTACGCCGCGGTTGTGGCTACGCACTAAGCGTAGCACTTTGGACCGTAAAGGAATTTACTAAATTATAACAGTAAATTAAACGCTAGTTTCATTTGCGTTACAAAGTGAATTATGTGTCGGTGTCTTAGTTCTGTCACCGCCAAAATTACTACGGTTCAAAATTAATACAGTGCCATAAGCCAACGTTAATGCCTCTACACCCTCCAACTTCTACATGCAGTATCAAATTTTGTATGCTGTTCAAACTATTGTGAATTACATGTCCATGTGAATAAAGGCTATTTTATCTTGCAGCTTGATACAGGTTACGTCATTATGAGCACCTGAAATCATTATTAAGTGTACACCTATTTGTTTGCTGTCGTATGTAACAAGATCCTAATGACGAGTGACGTGTATTAATCGTTTTATGCAGATCGTCTTCAGGGTTACCTTAATCAGTTTATCTTTTTCTCTTTTATCACAAATGAAATTATTGTTGTTAAATAGTTTTTCTGTTTAATTTGAGACTTTAATGTGGTCCGGTTGGAAGAGGTCAAGATTATAATTTACGCATTAGAGTGGCGAAACGCTGTGAGCAGGGGAAGGTTGCTATCATTGGACCGGCGCTTTGATTGCACCATCTAAATATTTTAAAATCTGCGCATGCTAGACAGAGACAACCAAGGTACAAAGTGTCCTTGGGATACCCGGCCGGCCCCACGGAAACCTCAGTCGCGCCGCGCTTCTCGGCGACGAGTGACGTGAACAAGTGTGTTTTGAGCGCCGGCGTTCTAAAAATTACGCGAAGGAAAACTCGTGCAAGTATAATTATATTTGCATTTGTTTAAGTGTAATGGTTAGAAATGTATTAATGATCATATTTATAACAACAGTTTCTGGCCACTTATTTTCTTTATTTTTAATTTTTTTTTAGTGACTTGATGCCTAGTTGCTTTCAATGGACCACATGTATGTGCTATCATTGGACCACATGTATGTGCTATCATTGGACCGGTTTAATCATGGCAACTTTTTTCGATTTTAAATACTTTACCCGTACGCAAATATACGCATATTAAAATGTTGTTTTATGTAATTTTTTTTATAAAAAAACAAAAATTATTAAAATATTTAAAAAATATAAGTACTCACCGGCAGAAAATTTGGCCCAAATTAGAAAAATGCATTTTTATATCATCATCATCATCATCATATCAGCCGAAAGACGTCCACTGCTGGACATAGGCCTCCCCCAAAGAGTGCCACAATGACCGGTCTTGCGCCACCCGCATCCAGCGGACTCCCGCGACCTTTACCAGGTCATCAGTCCACCTTGTGGGGGGTCTACCCACGCTGCGCCTTCCGGTCCGTGGTCGCCACTCGAGAACCTTTCGGCCCCAAAGGCCATCGGTTCTACGTGCAATGTGGCCCGCCCACAAACAAACGCCCATTAAACATTATTTACATTATTCAATCAATATATAGTTTGAAATCACGAAAAGTTTTGGGCCAAATTTTCTGCCGGTGAGTGTATATATTAAAATGTCAATTTCCATAAGTCTCCTTGATTGGACCATCAGTATAAATTTCCTAAGTCCATTGATGGCGACTCAGTGGTTCAATCAAAATGACCATGGTCCAAAGATGGCAACATCCTGAGAAACCCTTTTCACGTTTTTTCTCCAAGATTATTATACCTTATTGTGTTGTGTTTAAGGTACCTAATGAATAAAAATTTATCAAACTTGTTTTATTTTCTTACATAAATTTTGTAGATTATAAGACAGCGAAGTTAAGTGATCCAATGATAGCAACCTTCCCCTATTTGAAGAAAATACAGAGGGGTCGCTAGCAGTAAGCGGCGCTGTGACCACGTAGTGATCTGAGTAAGAACGCTGGTCCGGCAAACCAGAGGTGGGGGCTCGATACCAGTCTCAGGCTGCGTGTCCATCACGGTTATTTTTTTCTTTGTATTTGTCCCCTGTATCAAATAATTTTTAGTTTATCTTTATTTTAAATCGACTTATATTGAGTATTTATTGTATTCCTAATATATTTTGTTAATTATGGTCTATTTTAGGGTTCCTTAGCCAAAATGGATGAAACGAAACCTTTAATAGTTTCGTCATGTTTGTATGTCACAGTATGCATTTTTCTCAAAAAGTAAAATCTAATTATTAATTAGGGTGTATTAAAATATTTCGAATATAGATGTAATATGTAGGCCGTTACATAGTATTCAATGTACAAAAAAGTTTTAAGACTATGTAGGTGCAAACTGAAAGTAAACAAGTGCGAGTCGGATTCGCGCAAGAAGGGTCCCGTACCTATCTATGAAAACGGCAAAAAAATCAAGTCGTGATGGATCTATGGGGGCCCCCTAAAATATTTATTTTGCAGCGGAGTCTTAGTAATAGGGTCCCGTTATACCTTTGGGTACGGAACCATAAAAAGGTATTATTACACCAAAGTCAACATGGGAAACGTCTGTAGAAATGAATGTAAGTTTTCTTAGAAGAAAAAAATATGATTAAGTGATCATATTTAGAGACAATTGCTGCGCAACTCACAATTGAGTTCCTACTTCATTTAGACCGTGATAATATCGGGGACATCACATTGCACCGAATTAAATAAGTTCATAATCATTCATCCATCATCATTTAAAAAAAAAAGAAACAAGGGTTATATTTAATGAATCAGGATCGTTGTATTGTGCACGCAAACACCCTGTCTATAGAAAATTCTTAGAATGTTTATCCGTTTGACATCGACTCTCATGAATGTTTCAATGACCCGGCCGTCATAACCGGGGCGGCATTATTGACGGTGTCCAGAACGGAAATATCTTTGTCTGATTTTCTATATATTCTCTCGGAAGATGTGTTAAGGTTTTTTTTTTATATTTTTAATATTTGGCTCAATGGCTTATATATAGATAAAAATATAATAATGACGACATACAGCTGTTGTGAATACCACAGCGACAAAAAATCACAACACATATATGTACATGTTTTTTTTTACTATGAGTATACCAAACACAGAAAATGTAAGTTATGCCGTTCGTTGGTAAACAGTAAAAATAAAATCATTATTTCTGATTAAGTATGGCACAGAATAGTATAATAGTATTACATACAGACCGGACACGAACCCCCCGCTCCGAGGTCAGTTAGGTACCTTAAAGTCTATGTCTCACGTTAGTTAAAATTTATGAATTATAAGTCATAGTTAATTCGCTATTTGACTAATAATTTTTTATGGTGCCATTTGAACCAGTTTTCATAGGTAGACGATAAAATGTCTTTATGGGACCAAATACAATTTGACCACAATAAAGGTCAAAAATTAGGAACGAACCTAGCTCGACGGCAGCGGCCCTCCAAAAGGCTCCTACAAATTGGCACGGGCAAATGACGTCACAGCAAGGTATTGGAGCAACGGTTGTATGGGAAAATAAGTATTTTAGTCGTGAAATAGGTAATGCGTTTAGGTACATAGTTGTTTTTCTTTTTTGTAAATGTGAATTCTATTGATACCTTTTATTTGACTGTTGGACGATTAAAAAAACATAATTTTCCGAATTTTCGATATCTTTTCTTCATTCTGGTAAAAGTTTATAATTTTCTATTCATATTTTGATGGTTTACTATCCACAGAGTGACACCATATTATAAATTTTCACATGTGTCAAATACCCAATTACCGGTTTAAATTATAATCTGCGTAAGTGCCTTCGGAGATCTGAGTAATTCGCGGTAAGTTTGCAACGCGATCAGAGTGAGAAAAGGCCGATCGCTCGCCTCCCTGGGGTCTCGTTTCAGCCGGAGCGATTTTCGCGGCGTTCTTATGATTAAGTCAAGTCTAGCGGGATTCGATCGGAGCCCGTGCTAACGCTTGCTTCGACAATTTTTAGCTACGTCCAATATAATAAATTGCTTCGGTAAATTAGTTATCGAGTTTGATGATAATTGCCAATTGGCTGTAATATCAACAATTTGGTAGGTATTTTCTGAAAATTACGTTACCGTATAACATACGAGTACTGTTGTCGGAATGCCGGTGCACTTTGGAAACGCAGTGCCTATATTATTTAATTGTATTTTATGTTGAAGCCAATGTTTAAAATTTATTGAAACCGGAATAAAATCATACAATGCAGAATTATAAAAAAACAGCAACACATATATGTACATGAGCACAGAAGGCCATTTAATTTAATGTCATGTTAGCTATGATGAAACTGTGTTGTCAATTCCGATTTAGTAAGTTAACTAGCTACCTTATACTTTAGCTTAATGTGTCATGTGAAGCTAATGTGTTGAACTGTTGACTCATTGTCACGAAAACTCGGTTTCTTATCATCTCGAGATAATATTTGAATTATAAAAAAGTGTTAATTGGAATGTGGCGAAAAAGAGGGGAGGCCTTTGCCCAGAAGTGGGACACTAAATAGGCTATTGAAAACAAAAAAAAATTGGAATGTAAGGTAATAGAATACCTAAAAGGATTATCCGATTTATAGAGCTTAGTATTACAATAAAATCAAAACACTTTTAACAGTACTTTGCTGACAGGGTGGCTTTTCGCAGGGAAGGATGGGACAGGTTAAGCCTAGACTCTATTTAAAATAAAATAGGTTACAGACATGGCTATTAATCAATCTGTTTCAACGAGATGTTAAGCCCCAACTGGTCCGTAAATTCGGCCATCACCGCCTCCCTCATTTGATCACTACTAAGGTTTATTAAAAAGTACTTTCCTACTATATTCGTAGGCATACTCGGTTTTTTTATCTATTAAATATCCTATCCCATCCTTAAGGCGACTTCCTGATCAGCTGTCGGTCGACTCGGTACCATTTTTTACTGCACCCCTACATTTAAATGAGTGCTTCCTGACAAGCGCGGGATGCGCGGAAGTGGGATGATGCGAAAGCAGTACTGGTCCGCTTCTACGCATGATATTACTACTGCGCAAACGTAATACTGACAGTATTATGTCAAGCGAGAATCTTTGCGACGTCAGTAAGTTAACGTCAAAAAAGAAAATGTCACATATCGATCCCGCCCCGCCAAGTCAGGAAGTGGCCTTACAAGTTCTATGCAGTAATTGGTAATAAACAAATGAAAGCGCCATACATTTTACTAAAACAGTAATTTATAGGCTAAGTATGTACAGTCAAGGGCATAAATATGTATACATTTTTGGACCTTATTTCAATGGAATAGGATGAAAAAATGTATACATATTGGTGCCCTTGACTGTACTTACATAGGTATTTAAAAGTATTGCACTATGGTACAACTTGCATTTCTATTTATTAATATATTTGCAAAGTATATAAACATAGCGGGCGGTATAGGCAGAGATAATGGATTTTCATTTGCTGCCATCCCCATAAGCTTCTTTCGCTTCATGAAATTTCATATCATTCCTCATACATGTTCTTTGATTTAGAATACTCTTTACTACGTAGGTTGTACACATCGTAACATAATAAAAATCATTATAGGCAAATTAATTATGCTACGTACTATAATTTACGGACGGATATTTCAAATCCGGTGTAAATATATGACTTAAAAGCAATGAAAAATTCCGCAAACAATATTTTGAGATCATATAAAATTATATTTAGAAATCTGTTTACTAATTTACACCAACGACAATTTTATAATAAAAATCACCAAGCGTTTTATCGAATCAGTATCCGCGCTCGTATAATACGATTCTATATGATAATTAGCCCAAATCAAACAAGCCAGCATTAATTATCGCAAAATGGCAAACAATCGTTTAATTACCTGCTGGCATGGAAACCGCTAAATTAAGCGGTAACAAACTCTGCTGTAAATATTGCACACTTCCGGCTTTAATTACCTTTACATGCTCAAAATGAGTAATTGACTGTGAATATTCCTGGCCATCGGGGACTTGAGTGGGCCACGTCCGGATAATCCGTTTGTTTGTGTTGTGTGTTTAAGAGACGATATCACCAATGAAAACGATAAAATTACTATGTAGAAGTTTTATCTACGAACACATCTAAAATGTATCGGCAGCATACAAAATGTAACAGAGATTTGTACTCCAACAGTCCCTGTTCCTATTACACAATAGGAACATAATTACACTCGATCGGCCAATCCTTAAATGTTGTATAATTACAATAAGACACAATAAAATCGTCATCGCCGTAACTCGTAAAGGGCCTCATAACACGCTGGTATACAAAGCACCGTCTAGGAATTCTTTTAGAAGATACTACGTATACAGCGAGTCTTTATAATGTGAATATATTAAACTGGGAAAAACTAGACCCAATATTATTATTATTTAGAGCGTAATGTAGCATTTTCCAAAAAAATGTTCTGTCGCGTGATGACATTCCACCCGGTAAAGAAAAAGTTCTTTTGGAAAACGCTCTCTGCTGAGCAAAGGCCTCTTCCTTTTCTCTCAAGAAGCCAAAAACCGTAATAATTAGACCCAATATTATAGTCGAGATTAGGATTAATTCATTTCCTTTTTGCAACCTATTACCTTTCCATTTTCAAATTTTGACACGATCTCCAAACTATTCCCGGAACATTTAAAAATAAATACACCCCAAACTCGCATCAAACAAACCAATTTCAATTAAAATTTGACCAGACATCGAGGGTGAAAAATATTCAAAGTATCGGTAACGTCAGTTGATTGAATACGTTGTTACCAAAAGCGAATTCAGAATGTGTCAACACACGGTGCTTAGAATAAATGAATTGGCCCAATGGATCACGTTGGTGTCATGCTGCAGTAATAAATAACGTAAAATTCTGGACACAAGTTAGCCTGATGTAGGGGTGTTGGATAGAAATGAACGGGACGCACGTTGTGATTAATTGAGAATTTATAGACAAAACGGATTCAAACGGTTTATTGAGAAACTAAGGCAAGATTAGGGATTGTCCTAATACAACGCGATGATCGCGCGAGTGAAATTGGCGAATATTGTAAACTTGAATAGGTGTCCTAAAGGGATCGTCCTAAAACAAACAATGATTATCGCGCGAATTCGCGACTTTTACTAGTAAATTAAATATTATAATTAAAGTCGCCCGATCGCGCGATTATCGCGTAGTCGCGCGCCAATTAGGACGATCCCTTAGGTGATACAGACTGATGTAGGAAGAACTATAATCTATATATATAAAGTTGACGGGTGACTGATTAATCACCGCCCCGCCGAAACTGCCGGTCCTAGAAATTTGAAATTTACACTATAGTTAGGTTATATAACGGAGGCAAGGGATAAGACGGGATTTTTGGAAATTCCACCCCTAAAGGGGTTAAAAAGGGGTTCAAAGTTTGTATGGGGAGCAAATTTTTTTTTAAGTGAGGTACTTCAAATTTCTTACAGAGACTCTCTGTTTAAATAAAACAAAACTAATTTCTGCGTTTTTTGAAATTCAACCCCTAAAGGGGTTAAAAAGGGATTCAAAGTTTATATTGGAAGCAAAAATTTTTTGAGTGAAGGACTTAAAATTTCTTACAGTAACTGTTTAAATTAAATACTACAAAACTAATTTCAGCGTTTTTTTTTAATTCAAGGGGTTAAAAAGGGGTTCAAAGTTTGTATGGGGAGCAACATTTTTTTAATAGAGAGACTTCAAATTTTTTACAGAGTCTCTGTTTAAATACAACAAAACAAATTTCGGCGTTTTTTTTAATTAATCCCCTCAATGCGTTAAAAAGGGGTTCAAAGTTTGTATGGGGAGCAAAATTATTTTAATTGAGAGACTTTTATTTCACAAAAAGACTGTTTAAATGATTTCAGGATTTGTGGATGTTTGAAACGAAATTTCTACAGGTCCATAATTAAATACGTACAGTAACGAAGAGAAAACGACAAGATACGTGTCAACTCACACAAAAAATAGCCTAAGTAAATGAGAGTTTTTAACCGATAAGTAGGTACCTAAAGGGATTTTTAGAGGGGTTGAGAATTTGGGTTGACCGATTTATATCTGTAGGTACAGCATATTAATAATTTGGTCTCACCGGGTAAAATTACCACAATTATTATACCGTTTCCTGGATATTAAGATGTTTTAACTAAAAACCGAGCTCTACGCAGACGAAGTTGCGGGCAACAGCTAGTAAAAGATAAAACCGGCCAAGTGAGATGTGGAGCGTTACGGGTTATAATGATAAGACGAGACTCGAGGAAATACTCAAAGTAATACTGATTTAATACTGATTTATTGAGTAACAATTACACTGCTTTTATACTAAAGGTTTGGTATGCTAAATAGAACATATGGTAATTTATTTAATACTATTTTCTTGGAATCAATATCAAGGTCTCTTGCATTCCTTAGTTCTGGGAAAAGGTACAAAGGTTAATATTAGTTAAGTTTCCATCAGATATGTATCAGCTGTGATCAGCTGAGTTATTAGGGTGTGACATACACCACACAAGTGCGTGTCGGACTTCGCACATTTAGGGCTCGGAAAGTTTGTTTTGATAGGAAAAATAAGGAAACTTCAAAGAAAACATATAATTTATCAATATATTAGAATTTGTTGTTAAAATATATGTAATAATAAACATTTTCACCAAATTTCAAGTTCATAGGTCAATGGGAAGTTTAAAACTACGACGGAAGAGCAATAGCGTTCCGCTTGGACACTTCGGGTACGGAACTCTAAAAAGGGAGGACATTGCCTACCAGTGTGTGATACTTAAAGGTACAGAAGCCAATCTATCTTAGCGATGACGTCAGTTATTAAATTGTAGCCATAAACAGTATTAGAGTAAGCGTCGGTTATCGACAGATCAAGTCAACATTCAGAAGGATTATTTTCGTTTTAACTTTGTGTTAAAAATACCTAGAACACATCTAAATCTCAAAAACCGGCCAAGTGCGAGTCGGACTTGCGCATCGAGGGTTCCGTACATAACGGAAAGGGGTATTAATGGGGCTCCACTAGAGAGGGTGCGGAATTTTAAATATCTAGGTCATATTGTCACAGCGGACCTAAAGGACAATATGGATATTGAACGGGAACGGAGGGCTCTGTCAGTGAGGGCTAATATGATTGCACGTAAGTTTGCGCGGTGTACAAGGGAGGTTAAAACAACATTGTTCAGAGCATACTGCACCTCCCTGTACACGTGCAGCTTATGGAGGCACTACACACAAAGGGCCTACGGAGCCCTCCGCGTCCAGTTTAATAACGCTTTCCGGGTGCTGGTGGGGCTGCCCCGCTTCTGTAGCGCATCAGGGATGTTCGCAGAAGCACGCATAGACTGCTTCCATGCGACCATGCGCAAGCGGTGTACATCCCTGGTGCGCCGGGTGCGGGCCAGCCCCAACCCCATCCTGCAATCGATAGCGGACAGGCTGGACTGTCCATATGTGAGGCACTACTGTGAAATGCATGTGTCCAAGAGTACATACTTTGTGTAACAGTTAAAGTTACTAAATATACTGTTATTTTAATTGTTACACAGAGTATGTTACATAAAATCATTAGAATTAGGTACAGTACTAACAATAATAATTATAATTAATTTTACTAACAAGAATTTATGTAGAGGTATGAGTCCCATGTTACTCGAAATAAATGTTTTCAATTCAATTCAATTCAATTAAGTTTAAAATTATTAAAAATATTTTTATTATAATGATGTAACTAAAAATTTACGGTTTTCGCAATTTTTCCTTTATTTGTGCTATAAGACGTTGCTTCGTACAAAATTTCAAGATTCCGAGTTCACGGAAAGTACCCTGAAGGTTTTGATTCCCATGCGAGTGTCGAAAATTTGCGGAAATTTGCGGCATAAACGGCTGTATCTTTTGATTGCGTTGGCTTAGAAGTTTGATTTTTTCACAAGTCCAAGGGACAGTAGACTTGAGTATTTGGTATAAATTCCAGCTTGATACCTCCACGCGTTCCTGAGAAAAAAGGTCTTGACAGACAGACAGACGGACGGAGGGACAACAAAGTGATCCTATAAGGGTTCCGTTTTTTCCTTTCGAGTCGCGGAACCCTAAAAATGAAGAAGAAGTAGTTATAAAAATAAAATGTGAATATACAAACATCAAGTATAAGCTCTCGCTATTTTATAAAAAAATTGATGATTAATTTTACTGAAGAATATTCAGTAGATATATTGAAGAAAACGTTTTTCAAAATATTAGCTTCTGACACAAAGAAAACAAAATTGGAATGAAAGTATAAAGAATATAATATATCATTATATTGCAGGGTGTCAGTATTACAAAATCAACATCAAGGCAAAATGCTTACGGTGCACGGTGGTGGTGTGCGATATTCGATGTGGCAATGACCCTGACAACTTCGACCTACACCGAGATGTATGTACCAGAGATCACAAACGAGTAGATAAGCGTCATTTCGCGCGAAATGACAAGATAGACAATGGAAGTAGTTACATACTTAGATTATTTAATGTAATAAATACAAAAAAATATATACCTGCTATATAAATGAATTATATTCCTGCTAACTTTTTGTTTTTATTTTACTCCTACTCATACTAAAAATTAATAAACTTTAGAGCAGGTAAGTTATTGTTATTAAAACTCGGTTTTATGAAAATTCGTCAGACTTTAACTTGGTAAGTTAAATGTCAACAAATATATATTGAGTTACTAAAATTGGTTCTGACATTTGGCCTTTAAACCTAGCCTAAAATTCCCTAATTATACTTTCAAAGTGGCTGACTTACCAAAATAATATAATTACTTACTTAGTTAATACACTATAAGCAGAAGAGAACACAGTACCTATCAAAATAACTTACATTTTAATACACCATCGAAACGAAAATAGCAGACAATTTATTCTCGCTCCATAAATTATACCTCTTTTCAGAATGAAGATAGTGTTTACAGTTTCCATAGTATAACGGTCTACGTATCGTTTTCCTTTTGTATGTAATTTCAGGGTTCGGAGAGCGTGCCAGCATTTTTAAACGGCAGAATTGCTATTCGCGCAACATATTAAAATCAACCCGCGTTTTGTTTTCATTCGTCTCATAATTTTATTTGCTGCTAGCAAAAATAGCGCTTACTAGTGCTATATATTACTGTCGCATTAAAAATGTAAATAGCGAATAGGATGTAAATAACATACGGTCAATAATTATATTGCCCGCTTTTATATGCGAAACGTATAGTTTACTATATTTCATCTCCTTTTTTACCAAATCATATCCCATCTCTTTCTTCCATGACCAGTTCGTCCTAGTTGGTAATGATTCTGCCTACGCTGTCGTAGTGAGTTATAATCACGGTCGAAGCTTGCGGTATGCGATGTTAAGCAACGTGGGCTGGGGTCAATTCTTAGATGGGTGACCGCTGTGAGTGGGTACTAACTCCAGCTGCTGTCTATGTCTCCGGCAGTTTGAGAACTTCTTAGTCTTCTTACAATCAAATTGCTCAATCAATTGACACAGAGGGGGGGGGGGGGGGGGGGCAAAGTTGCACCACGTTCGTAGGAAAGTACATCCGCTACCCTAAACTTGACCCCTGGGTGCTGCTAAATGTGCAACAAACCGTACCATCTTCTCGAAGACCTGACGCGTGACGGTTCGAAATAAAATGCCGTATAAATAAAACAATCGCGGTCAGTAGCACTACCATGAGTTGCTATCGAAAACACGCATTACGTTACTACAGTCGCTAGCGAGCAAACGCATTTCGAATAGTTTTCGATTGAACGGTACCATATGTCAATTACACATTTACTACGCTCGCTAACGTTAACTCGTTACTTCATATAGTTCGTTTCGACACAGAGTGATGCGCCTAACTTCACAGCAGTCAACGCTAACATAAACATAACCCTTTTTTCGATGTCTTCTCTCTCTTTAACAATGATTTTTAGTTTAATACTTAGTTGGACAATAATAAGTTCTGAAACCTGAGAAAAAAGATTATCCTTGTAAATGTACACGTTTAGAATAAATATCGGATGCGCTAGAAAGGCGCATAATTACTGGGCGTGTCGATGGTAGGAGGTGCAGAGGACGTGCACCCAGGAGGTGGACAGATGTGATCCAAGAAGTTACCGGGTCCAGCTTACAGGCAACTGTACATATGGCACAAGACCGAACGGCCTGAGGGACTACTCTGAACATCGAACTTCGTCTCGTGTCTTGCCATGTTCTCTGTTCGAGACTATAGGAGTGAAAAGGACGGCACTATACGAAGTTCGATGTTCGGAGTACAGGCTCTCGAGAGCAGTAGTAGAGAGATTCTAGTCGAGAGAGAGAGAGAGATTATAGAGAGAGTCATCACGTCCCTCAGGAATAAGGATATGACCAAGAAGAAGAAGTACGAGGGGTGATCCAAAAGTAATGATAATGAAAAACTTTCAGTGGCTGAAAAAAGCAAACAGAGGTTTTATTTTTTAGGGCAGTTACTGGCCAGTAAATTAAAAAATATATGTAAAAAAATTGATATCTGTCACTTAAATAAATTTATTTATTCGTGAGTTGTCGGAATAAATACGTGGAAATGGAAAAATCTGAAGTGAGAGCCGTTATTAAGTACTTCTGTTTGAAAAAAATATGTACTAAAGATATACATGTTGAATTGGTGGGAAAATTAGGGGACTCTGCTCCTCCGTATTCTACAGTTGCACACTGGCGCAAGGAGTTTAACTTGGGTAAAACATCTTGTAAAGACGAACACCGCGAGGGCTGGCCTTCCATCGTCCGCACTGAGAAGAATGTCAAAAAAATAGAAGATTTAGTTTAACTGATAGAAGAGTGACAATCAGACATTAAATGAGGTCACAGGGATCTCGTATGGCAGCATTCAAAGAATCTTAACCCAAGAATTGCACATGAATAAAGTATCCGCTCGTTGGGTGCCTAGAATGTTCCACCCAGACAACAACGGACCTCCTCATAAGGCCAGGTGTTGCAATGGCTGCAATCCGGGATGCGGGTTTCGAATTGGTGGAACACCCCCCTATTCGCCAGACTTAACCCCCAGCGACCTTTATCTGTTTCCACGGCTGAAGGAAAATCTCCGAGGCAAAATTTTTTTGAATGACAGTGAGGTTATGGCCGCTGTGGAGGCATATTTGGAGAGTCAAGACAAAGATTTTTTTTTAATGGAATTTGTAGTCTGGAGAAAAGATGGCATAGGTGTGTAGACTTGTTAGGAGACTACGTTAAGAAATAAATTTAGTTTTTGAACACATGTGTTGTTTTACATATTCGTTATCAAGTCTTCTTGATTTTACATCAATATTTACGAAAAGAACGCGCTGAGTTTCCTTAGACAGCGGGATATATATATATATATATATATATATATATATATATATATATATAATAAATGTGACACTGACACGATCGTGTTTTTTACCGCCACCTATTTTAACTTTTTCGCTTCGGTCGTCGTTTCGCATTTTTCGTTTTTCTTGAGACCGATAAAAATGCGTACAAGTGCCTCGCAGTTCCAAATAATGGTCGAGTACATGCAGCGGTAAGTAGCTACTTTGAATTAACATTTTAAAAACGTTAAGGGGAGGTATCCCCAACGCAAATGTCCCGCTCTAACACGCGTGAGTTTATAATTAATCATCCCGCTCTCTACGCAAGCTCTGCGCGCAGTTTTGTAAATATTTAGCTATAGTCATTAAGCCAATCATTCTATCAAAGCAAACCCTGCGAATTTGTCTATAACTATTTACGATCTTTAATTGAGTACAAAAATAAAACGTTAAATATCAGTAATACAGCCGTAGTATTGAAAATACATTCCAAAAAGGGGTAACTTCGCGATTTTTTTCTATCGAGTGAAATTCATCAGGTCATGTAACTGACTGCGATTTTGACTAGACAAGATCCTTATGTAACACATATATTTTTTTTTTAGATTTTAAGACACTATATTCTATGTCTCAGATGGTTTTTAAAAACTCAAAAGTGGTAATACACGGCCTTAATTTATTACCACGTACATCTAAACTGTAGAGTGATTTACATGCAGTCTTCTCAATTTTCATCTCGAGCTACGCGTCTTTTTCTGATTGGCGCTGTTAGAAAGTGACGGATAGCTCGAGATACGCCGACGTTTTCTCGAGCGCAACACGTGCTAAGCCTTATGAAGTAAACGAATCAAAATCACTTATTTGAGTCAGTCCATAACAAAAGGGCCCTTATGGCACTTTCTAGTTTCGTAGATATCAGCGTTTTAGTAAAATACGGTAAAATCACATATTTTTTGTTTTTTGCATATTGATAAAGTATAAGACTAGATGTGTATTTCTAGCTTGGTTTCACACGTATAAGTTAAGTATTTCTACCTTTAAATTAGTTGTAAAGTTTAGTAAAAAAGGGCCCTTATGGCAGAGGTCAGATAATAATGATATAAAATAGGTTAATAACTTATTCTAATTACTTCTAACCATTTTCTGTATTATTTATTTGCCTTTTCTGTTTACTGGATTCTAGTGGTACACGTTACAAATACCTATTTCTAGTGTCAAGTCAAGTAAGTTCTAGTCGTGCATGACCGTTGCAATATTTTTTGTTTTTTATTACATTTCCTATTAATTGTATTTTTAGAGTTCCGTAGCCAAAATGGTGAAAACGGAACCCTTATAGTTTCATCATGTCTGCCCGTCTGTCCGTCCGTACGTGCGTCCGTCCGTCCGTGCGTCCGTCCGTATGTCACAGCCGACTATAAGCTCTCTAATTATGAAAATATATGGTAGGAAAGTATTATTCTATGAATTGCTACATAATAGTAACGTGAAATTAAAAAAAAGGTAGGGCCGCTCCCCCCCCCCCCCCACCCTCTAATTTCCAAATGTATGAAAATTCTGAACAAATGAGGTGGTGTACAGTCACTAGCATTAATATCTGCCAAAACAATGGTGGCATAAATATCCGACACAGCTCCATTTGTAGGGCCGTAAAGACGGGTCAAATATTTAAGGCGCCTTTATTATAGCAGATATTGATGCTGGTGACTGTACATTAATAAATACTTAAGACGATTTTTGGTTTGATAAAAATACGGCTACTGGTTTTTGAGTAATTGCTGAAAAACTGTTTTGCCCAAACAAAAGGGCGTAAGTGCCGTGAGTTTACTATGAAGATACGACCATTTTCGATTCGACGTATCGGATAGTGGGTTTAAATATGGACTAGTAGGTGTCGGTACGGAACCCTTTATTGTGCATGGTCCGACACGTACTTGGTCGGTTTTTTTTAAATAGAGTTAAAAAATAATTTTTACTATGCGAAATTGCTTTTTCGTATAATTTAAAAATTACGCATAATTCAAAAAACTTGTAATGAAAAGATTTATTCAGAATTACGTTCTGATACAAGATTGCTACTTAGACTATGTAAATATTATTATTTACCTTCATTTTTGGTTACATTCGTCCATAAGGGCCCTTTTCTCAATTGTATGGAAGTAAACCTTGATTTTCATGTAACTTTAATCGGTCATAAAATTGAAACTAATTGACATAGAAAAAAAATAAAACCTGTGTAATGCTTGTCTAGACTTATTACAGGTAAGTATGGTATACTACACGGAAATTGTTAAATTTATTCTGGACGAGATAGAAAAAATATCATTTTCTATATTTATAAAAAAATATATATCACGTTAGGATTTTGTTTTTATTTTCCATTCGATGTGTTAAGTAAACTATTTTCTAGCATACACTATGACAAAGATCACAAAATACGAAATAATAATTCACCTATTACAAATTTCCTTACTTTTTTATGATCGGCGCCTTGCACTGATCAAAGGCCATTTTTTCTCAACGGGGTAGTGGAATTGAAAAATCTTTGATTGTTTCCTATAGAAGAGAACCTCAAGATTCAGGATCTACCATCATCTATGTAACTTCCCACGGGAACATACTTTAAATGAGTTTTAAACTTCTCTTAGTTATTTCTCAAAAGTGCATTTTTGGGTTGAGTAACTTTGACGATTTATTAAAAAAAAAGTATGGCACTTAGGGACATGGTGATCATTGTTTTTGGTAGCCTATGTATTGTAGATTATAGATCCGTGCGTAACTCAATACCGACCATAAAGGCCCCAGTGAGCTGGACGGTCACATTTATGCACAAATTAAGTTTCTGAACGCATCTTTCAATAGCAACAAACAAATATGGCCGATCGTCTTTGTAATTATTTAGTATATTACGTTAGCGTGTAAACGAGTTTCGAATAGATTTCGTTTTAACTGCTACCACGAGTCAGTTACACGTTAACTACACTCGCTAAGGTTAAAACGATACATCGCGTAGTTAAGGTTTTGACACAAACTAACGTGCCTAACTTCACAGCACACAACTCTATCTCTGTCTAACTATACTAAAAAAACAGAGCACGGACGATACTAGGCAAAAATCCACGTATCCAAGCCTTCCTTTTAAAAATATAGTTATAATCCTCTTAATTTAAAGTGTCATAGAACAGTGTCACAATGTTCTGTGTTTGAGAATCTTTTATTTGGTCCGGTTATTTTATCAATTTGACAGTGAGAGTGGTTTGTTATGATGACGTTATGTCGTTATGATTTATTAAAATGAGTATTTCTAGTGCCACGTAAATTCCAGTTAATTAAAATTGGTTGATTAAATATGCAGAAGTAAGTAGCTAATTTCAATGTACATTTTAATAATGGTCGTTTAATACTGTTTCGTTCGTTAATACAATCTCCGCAGTCTTGTTTTATGACGAAATATTTTTGGATTCAAGTGATTAGACAAAATTAAAAGTCCCTTTTCTTTGTGTTAACAGGATTGGCGACCTTAGAAGCCCCCCGGCAAGGGTATTAATTTGCGTCAGTGGTCAGAATCGGCAACGTACGCTGATCCAAAAAAAGGTAACATACAGAAAGATATTTCTGCATTTATAATATAAGTATTCTCGTGGTTGCTCAACACCAACAGCACCTGATTCTTGCTTAAGACCGGGCCTTTTACAACTCTGGGCCATGAAGCAGATAATATGCGACTTGATAAAAATTATCACTTTGCTAAAGGTGGAAATTACTTATGTCTGTGTCCTTGTCTAGCGGGCCTGTGTTTTTATTTATTTAAACGGCGCTGATTTACATTTTATTTGTATCCTCTCTAGACAGGAGTGAGACGGGCCTGAATGACCTAATACATGGCGACGATCCTGCTGCTCGGTTGTCAAGAACATTACCAGCTACTGGTGCCAGACAGCATGTGCCGCAGTCCGATGCAAAACCTCTCATCTCCAGTCCACAGAAGGACTCGCACTCAGGCACTTTTATTGTGTTGTCGAGAAATATCCTGTTCTGGATTAGCTTTATTGTCATTGACTTTTGGAGACCATATACATCTATAACAATATTAAACTAGTTTTGCAATTTTATTTACACTGTAAGATATTGACTTTGTTGATTTGTAGTTTTGTGGTTGTTATCAGAAATTCTTTAATTGTAAATTAATATTTTGACATCTAAAAGTTGTTATTGTCAGACTATGCTACATTGTTAATTAATATTTGGACATGTGAAAGGTCCCTGTGGCCTGCAGAATAAATATTCGATTTTGTGTTTTTGTTTGAATTAACAGTTGGATTTGGCA
The DNA here is from genome assembly GCA_951800055.1 of Cenopis cana. NCBI lineage: Eukaryota > Metazoa > Arthropoda > Insecta > Lepidoptera > Tortricidae > Cenopis > Cenopis cana. The sequence continues at coordinate 6,322,689 of OX637476.1, read as the reverse complement.
AGGCAAGCTTTTGTCAGATCTGACTGTAAGTGGTGAAATTTCCAACAGGAAGCAGAGCGGGATAGCAATAGATTAAAGTAGTTAGATTTAAGAATGTAAGAAATCTGGTTAGATTTGTTTGTACAATGTTTAGGAATTATTAGGAAATAGAGTTCTCAAAATTTTGAAAAAAAAAATTAAAAAAAAAATTATGTATGTATACTCTTTTATTTTACCTATTTTAAGCGAAGGGAGCGAGTTCATAATTATTATAATTTACTATAAAATACCTTAAATTTGTTCAGGTATATAACTCATCTTCTGGATCATATCAGCTTGAAAATTACCCTGTTCACGTCGTTCGTCTTCATACTATTCACAGCTTTCCCCAACATATACCACACCAAAATTGCCATTTATGTAAATAATGCTCAAAATATATTTAAATAAGACATCAACATCAGCCTATATACGTGTCACTGCTGGGCACAGGCCTCCTCTCATAGATGAGAGGGATTGGGCAGTAGTCCCAACGCTGGACCAGAGCGGGTTGGGGACTACCCAATAGTTCCCATACATCATTGAATTTCTTCGCGGATGTATGCAGGTTTCCTCACGATGTTTTCCTTCACCGCTAAAAGCTAACGGTAAATATCAAACGATATTCCGTACATAAGTTCCGAAAAACTCATTGGTATGAGCTGGGATTCGATCCCACGACCGCCGCTTGACAGCTGCTCGCCTATACCACTAGGCTACCGTAGCTTGATTGACACATTATTTCTAACGTTTTCACGGTTCTCACGCTCCATTTTGCAAGTGAAATAGTTTTCTACAGTCGATATCGTATTGTTCGATAGCTTCTGTCAAATTTGTAACTCACGGTACCGATTTTCTACGGAAACGTCAGTCGCTAGCGTTGATACTCGTAGTTATCGATAGGTAATTTACTGTTATGACTCATACTACCGATCCCTAGTTCTATGAGTGACCGCCAGAGGCGCTGTACTTTTGTCCATACAAATTGTTTACGCAGTCGCTAGCGAGTATAGTAATAGTTTTCTACAGTCGATATCGTATTGTTCGATAGCTTCTGTCAAATTTGTAACTCATGGTACCGATTTTCTACAGAAACGGCTACTTGACAGCTACAGAACGTTAGTCGCTAGCGTTTAATTTTCGATAGGTAATTTACCGTAGGACTCATACTACCGATCCTTAGTTCTATGAGTGACCGCCAGAGGCGCTGTACTTTTGTCCATACTAAATCGTTTACGCAGTCGCTAGCGAGTACGGTAAGAACTTTCGATACAAACTCGTGGTAGAGGTACAGGCCATATATTTAATGAGTCTAGAATGTTTTCTACGTATTCAAGTTTCAAGTTCCTTCTTATTTATATTCAGTTTAGCAATGTAAATACGAGAAATATACCGAATTATTTGTATCTATATTTGCTAAACGTTGCAGAATATACATTTAACGTTTGTTATTATCTATAATATGTATTCATAAAGAACAGATAAATGCCGCATAAGTATTAATTTACATAATATATTTTGTTATGAATATTTTACCTACGAACACGTCAAGTCTAATAAATAAGTGTACCAAGTTTAGAAACACATTAGACCGTCGCGTCGTCTACCTATACGTACACTATGCCAGTGAAATTCCATCTGAAATTACTCAATCCACAATTCGCGATAACAGACAGCCGACTACAAGATCATTAACATATTCATACAACTCCCTTGTGCAATTTTGAGTCAGCTCCATAACTCAGAACAGGCTTTGTTTCTAAAATAAAATATTTAGTAAAATGTGGTCGCATGTGTAAAGCCGCTCCATAGGATATCTATCGAGATAGTTTACACGCCTTTGTTCGCAAAACGTTCAGTCTTAAAAATACGGGAAGCTTCAACATTGTATACCTTACCGTTTAACTTTTACGGTTTGGATTTGTTTGGACCTATTGTAAAGTTAGACTGGAGTTTTAAAGGAGTTTGTGTTGCGTGCTCCCGTGGCGTAGTAAACGTAGGACTGAATAAGTAAATGCCTCGAATAAATCACGTTAATTGCGCCGGAGCACCTCCTCGTATGAACCAGCAGCCCTCGAGTTGAGTTTTCGATAGTACTTGCAGCATTTGCTTCCGGAACCTATCCGTTTTAGAAGTTCTTCGATAGTTTATGTTTAGATCTTTATTACTACTTTATTATTACTTATTTTTTATACTAGTTTTGGTGTAGAACTCGTTAATCGATTCAAAGGATAATCGCTATTGAATTCTTTCAAACTCAAGCTTAGTTATATCGCTCTTCCATACAAACCGCCCCCCACCTATTATACACCCTCTTCAAAGGAGGATTACCGGGTTAAAAAGTATCCTTTGTACTTCTCAGGGTAACGAACTTTTTTTTTACAGAGAGGTAGAGAAGAGCGGATTGTCATCTCGCTCATATAACGCATCTGCCTAACTGGTGAAGTACCTTACAGAAGTCGGCATCCGCTTGCCCTTCGGGTGTGTAACAACAAACATAAGAAGAAAGAAGAATAAATAAATAAAATGTCTATTTACGAGATCTGCTTACAAATAGATTACAAAATTATACTTGCCAAACCAGAATATATTATGGTTTAGAACATGTTGTTGGTTGAAAACTTATTTAAAGAAATGATACGGTTACATCATGAAGTGTAATTATCTGGTGAGTTCCAAACTAGGCTAAGCCTGTATCTTGGAAAAATGTGGCGTCGTGTTTCTGGTGGTAAAGTCGCCTGAGTTCATGAGGGTGCACTGTGTTGTATAAACAGAATAAGGGTTCCTTTTTGAACTTTTTGGTACGGAACCCTAAAAAATACAACGATGGTATAGACACTTGCAACTCCAGATGATTCACAAGCGCAGTGCCGATCCTTTATTGACTTAAGAATTTGTTGTGTTGTGTTGCAAACTTCATCTTAGTTTAATCGGTTTAGCGTTGACTGAAAAAGTATCAAACATATAAACAGACAAAGCTACTTTCGCTTTTATTATATTAGTTTTTGTTGTATATTCTAAATACAGTAGGCACCTACTTGATAAATTTCAATTACCACTTTCAGTGTCAAGAACTCCCCTAAAGAGTTCTCTGCTCATAAACGCGTAGAGGCGATAACATGCGTTTCCTTGTATGTAGAGAAAATTGCGTAGCACTAAAGAATCAATGCGAAAGTGTTGCATTAATCCATGATATTTTGTTTTACAACCAACTGGAACTGTGTTTGAGTTACTTCACTTTCAGAAACAATCCATATGTAGGTAGGTATCTACAACCTTTCTTTACCGTAATAAAAAAAACAAAACTCTGTTGATCCTAAACATCTAATTCGGACGTAGCAAACCCAGCTGAAACTCTCAACTTGTGAAGTTGAAAACTAATAATGTAACAGTAACAGCTAAACACGAGCAGAACCGAGGAACAAAAACTGACGCTCGGTCGCTCGCCTCGACCCGGCCACATTCCTCGTTCCGCTATTACACTGGATAATCTGGAAATACGAAATTTCTATATAGCATATACTCGTATATGCCTTAGCTTTACGCTTTAATTAAGGTAACTAAACGAAAGAAGATAATTGTATAATCATACCACTATTTAACTAATATTTATAGTCAACACAAACGGAAATTTATAAGCACACTCAGTAACTCAGTAACTATCGAACTTCCGGACAATTTTTTTTTATTTCATTGCACTTCAGGTTTTATTTACGTAATTGGTCGCTCTTACAAGTATAAACATAAATGGAAAGGTTTACCTATTCAAAAGGTTATGTAATACAAATGATTGAGATACGTATAGTTACGTAGTAAAGAAACTTTAATCGAAACACACTTAATTAAACAACGTCGTTCTCTTGTTAAGTGTAAATATGTTTCACGTTAGTGTAAATGTATGTTATCAAAATACACAATTTTAGGTCTTTAATTGGATATATTATTTTAGAGTAAAATCAGTATTAAAATAAAATGAACGGCGCTCTCTTTAGACATTGGTCCTTAGTATTGCGCGTGCCTACATGATTACGTCAGATATGGGCGAAAACATACTAGAGGGGCGTTCAGTTTAAGATTAATTATAATAGGTACCACCTTTTAGTAGGTTTACTAAATAAACATAGCAAGCGGACTCTACGTTCTTTCAGGATTCAACCGCGATTATGTTAAGGCCGTGTATTACCACTTTTGAGTTTTTAAAAATCATCTGAGACATAGAATATAGTTTCTTAAAATCTAAAAAAAAATATATGTGTTACATAAGGATATTGTCTAGTCAAAATCGCAGTCAGTTACATGACCCGATGAATTTCACTCGATAGAAAAAAATCGCGAAGTTACCCCTTTTTGGAATGTTTTTTCAATACTACGGCTATATTACTGATATTTAACATACCTTGCGTACCTTGCTCAGCGCCTCAGCATTGCTATTCAACGCGGCAATGCGGCCAGCCTTCTGGGCACCCTACCGCCGAGCTCCGAGCTTGAGCCCATTTTTTATCTATAAATCTATTTATTTAGTTTTTAGTTTAGTTTAGGTTACTATACATATTATGTAACTTTGTTGTTTAATTTTTGTACTCAATTAAAGATCGTAAATAGTTATAGACAAATTCGCAGGGTTTGCTTTGATAAAATGATTGGCTTAATGACTATAGCTAAATATTTACAAAACTGCGCGCAGAGCTTGCTTAGAGAGCGGGATGGTCAATTGTAAACTCACGCGTGTTAGAGCGGGACATTTGCGTTGGGAATACCTCCCCTTAAGATGAAGAGGGGGTACAACAATCACAATTTATGTATTTCTTCTTTGCTACTAATCATAACAAATACTACTAACAGAACCAGCGACTAGACGAAACGTATCATAATGAAAAAATCCAAAAAGAAAGTCTGGCAAGGATAACATTCGATGGCCATTACACCACCAGTGCAGCGTGCCCCGGGCAAATTTGTCAGACGACGTAAAATTAACACTCGCGAACATAAGTCACGATGCGTCGAGTGAGAAGAGCGGGCGTAAGATTTTAGCGAAAAATTGCCTCGTAGGTTAAATAATGAAATTTAAAAGCATTTTTACTTTTTACGTTCACATTTAGGTAAAAGTCGACATTAATAAATTTTGGGCACCTTTACATTTCACAATAGTTGTAGTACCTAAACCTGATAAATAAATAGTAGTGTAAGTAGTAGTAGTGATGATAATTAAATAGTAGATTGTACAACAAATTGTGCATAAAACGCACCATTTTACTCGAGATGTTTATCCATCCAAGCGAGCTTGCGAGTGAGAATGGATATAGAGTCGAGTGTAAAATGGGTTTTATGAACGAGTTATAAACTCTAATTTTCACGTTGATTGCGAGGAAATGAAATAAATAACTTAATTAAGTTAAAATCACATTTACGAGTATACTCATAAGGTCGTTGACCTCGTTCGGCGGAGCGCGGGCTGTCGCGCTCACGCCCCCGGCTGCGGGCGCTGAGCAAGGAGTTGCTCGTGTGGCTGTTGGACCGATTGCCTTGGTCTTCAACGAAGGTTTTACTTTATGCACTAGAGCATAAAACTGCATTTTATGCACTGTCTACGAAGCATAAAATTAAATGTTACGAGCAGGAGACGTGAAAACTAATACATATACTTAGTATACCAACTTGACGTACTAAAGGTTCTTAACTGAGCAAAGACGATTTTTGACAGTTCATGTTTGACGTTAACTAATAATACCACTACCGAGTGAGATGGTCGTTATACAAATTTGTATATAAGAGCGACAGAGATTGACATATTATTTGTTGTCCTTGTCATAGTTTGACTTTCATTTATTATTTGCCACAGACTATTTGATACGACTTTGTGGCAGACAATTTATTACCCGCCCAAGTTAAAGAGGTTTGGTATTATTAGTTAGGTAGGTACCTAAGCCATCAGCCATTTTAAACGAGTTCTAGATTTTCCGTCCCTCTTGTGCCACGCGTATATAGGATCTTTACTCTGTATACTAAACTAAATGTAATCTTTACTTATATATACTGTTTAACTCCGCTGCCGCCGCCATTTTGTACTGTTGCTAAATCGTAGAGGTAGACAGTGCTGCGAAGTCCCGCGGGACGATTTATCGATATCTGGGATATCGAACTTTATAGAGAGATCTAAACTTTACTAAAATAAAGAAGCTCAATCGCTCGTATCGTTTGTCTATGTAAGTGTTTTTGGACTGATATAAAATGTAAGTTATCTTGACAATCATGAATGGCCATGTCTATAGTAACCAAGTTTTGGACTCTTCTAGTGTCATAATCATAAGTGAACATTTGAATCTAAGCTGTTTAAAAAAAAAACCAAGCCTAAGCAATAATGATGTCATTCTTATTGTAGAACTAAAATTATCCGTTTTAAAAGTTCCTGCTTTATTAAACTAGGTACTCCATTTTCGACGTTCTTCTTCCAGTTATTTAATATACTGTTTTTTATGTAAGTACTTAATTAAAGGGTTAAAGCAGTAACTATAACTCATTTTCCAACAACGCGTAAAACTACAGTCTGGAGTTCCTAAGAATTTAATCAAAGAAAACGTGTCTTCAGACTCAATGGGAGCACGGAGGTATGAGATGAATAACGAGGTGTAGGTAATGTATCAGTAAATGTTATTTATAAGGCTGTCAAGTAAACATAAAAAACAAACCTAATCAGAAGTTCAGTTGGATGCTTGTTCTCGGCGGCGCATTTTCTTATACAAATAACAACAAAACCGTGGAGTCGTGTCGAAACTTCTGCAAACTTCGCATCATTATCGTATTGCAGTTATTTTAGCTGATATAAGTTTTAGTAATTAAATATGTACCTACATTTAGGTTTAATATTTATTTTCATTTAATAACTGACTAAGGCGTGAGATTCAATTACAACCCAGAAAGTTTTAATAAACGTGAAGCTTTGGAACACGGTGTAGATTTAAGAATTTACAAATTGCTGTTAGTTTTTTGTATGTAAAAAATATGCTTTAAATTTTATTGTTGTAGTTAGTGTTATTAATGTAAAAAAATACAATAAATGTACCTAATAATGTAATGTAATGTTTAGTACATTAGGTACGAGAAAAAGGTGTTATCATTTTTAGGGTTCCGTATCCAAAGGGTAAAACGGGACTCTATTACGAAGACTCCGCTGTCCATCCGTCTGTCCGTCTGTGACCAGGCTGAATCTCATGAACCGTGATAGTTAGACAAATGAAATTTTCACAGATGATGTATTTCCTGTTGCCACTATAACAAATATACTTTAGAGTACTATAAATTTAGAGAATATGACCGAATTCAAACGAGAGTTATTTAATGTTTTAGTTAAAAAAGCTTACTATACCATAAGTGAATTTATGTCAGACTGTAATTAATGGAGCACAACATGCATGAACTCTATTAATCTGTTTAAAAATTTGTATGCCTGACGGCCCAGCATAGTGACACGAATAGAAATCATAAGACCTGTATGTTTATACCTATGTTGAACAAATAAATGATTACTTACTTACTTACTTACTTTATGTCACACCTGGCCATAAAGTGGCCATTATCGCACGCTCCACGCGCGAAAAAACCCACTTCCTGGCCAGGGGGTGACATAAAATTTTGTACTTATCACGGGCGATAATAAAGAAAGCCTCAGATCGCATATTTATCGCCGTTGCCTTCGGCTCGGGCGTAAAATACCTGCGATCTGAGACATTCTTTGTTTTATCGCCCTTGGTAAGTAATGTACTATTACTTTAAGGGGGCTCCGATACAACAGACATGATTTTTTTGCCGTTTTTATAGATAATGGGTACGGAACCCTTCGTGTGCGTGTCCGGTCCGACTCGCACTTGGCCGGTTTTTTTATCTACTTCGGTGGTAAACAAGAGTTTCAATCTCATGGTAAGCGGTTAAACCGTAGCGTAGCCTATGGATCATAAATTGTCATCACATTAAAAATACCACAAAAATTATGATTAGGTAATTTTATCTTTGTCATAGTTATTTTTGTGTGTTAACGCATTAAAGTTATCAATCTACTAATTATAACATATGATACCTTGTATCAACTTTGTTAAAAGTGTTAGGCTGGAATATCTACCGTAAACAAACCATAAACAAGGCTTTTGAAGTGAATTCTTCGTTAGCGGCGCTGAGCACTTTTTGTGATGGTGAAAAATTGCTAAACTCGCATCAGGGTCACGTGACCGTCAGAGCGGAAGACCAGCTAAGTAACCCCTTCTCATATCGTAAGATGGACACGTGACCTATATATAGAAGATGGATATTGGTAACAGCGCCACCTATGAACAAACAAGCGAAGTTTCTCACAGTGCAGGTTGTGTTAAGTTACAACCGACGGCAGCGTTCTGTATAAATCAGTGCCTTGTATTGTTCGTAAGTGGCGCTGTTATCAAAAATGTATTTAGTGAAAACTTCTTTATCATGTCATTGTGTTTTCACTTCTGCCGGCACTCTCGGAGTGCCACCCGTTATTTTCTTTAGCGCACAGTAACAAGCCGCGACTCCACTCACTCTAGATTCAGAGATCTGTAAAAACTTGGTTCATTTGGCCGGATGCATCGGGAATTTTAATACTTTTCGTTAACTTGAACTTTACTTGTTAGGATCTTATCGAGTATCTCACTTCATTGAGAGGTCAGTAAGTTTCTTTATTACGTTATCCCTTATCATATATTCAAGAAGCGAATAGTTTTTATGGGAATGACGTGGAATAAATTTTAAGTGCATTATCAGTTTAAGTGGGGTAACAAGATTAGTTAAAGCTGTATTCTCGCTAGAATAGACTGGGTATTTGCATAGTACTTACTTGCTGCATAATCCCAATACGAGAACGATTGATTATATTAAAAGATCACGGAACCCGGCTATTAGGAACATAATGCGTTGCTACGAAATGTATTTGCCAGATTGGTACTTAATATTTTATTCAAACTAGTGATAAGTTTCAATGTCTCCAAGAAAAATGGTTGACTACGGCTCAAGTTATTGCTTTTATTTATTTTTGAGTTCCAGTGCCAACTGAAGCGTTTTTAGGGTCCCGTACCAATTGAGCGTCGCCATTGATAAGACGGAGGTTCTTCTCTTCCATGGCCCTCGAAGAGGTCCCCCGAGGGCAGCGGCGATTAACTTATTCGGGCAGGCGATTCCAGTCAAGACCCAAATGAAGTACCTTGGTCTAGTACTGGACGGACGGTGGAATTTCAGAAAGCACCTGACGCAACTGACTCCAAAGCTGGTGGGTGCTGCAGCGGCACTTGGGCGGCTGTTGCCCAATGTAGGAGGGCTCGACCTGCAGACGCCTTTACTCTGGGATCATCCAGAGTATGGCACTTTACGGCGCCCCCGTCTGGGTGGACGCCCTCAGTGCTCAAAACTTTCTTGCGGAGGGCGCAGAAGGTTATAGCAGTGAGGGCGGTACGAGGGTACCGCACGGTGTGGTGGACGGCGGCCACACTTCTGGCAGCAGACCCTCCTTGGGAACTGCAGGCTGAGGTGCTCGCTCAAGTTTATCAGTACCGTGCGGACATGCGGGGAAGGGGAGAAAGACCCGAACCCGATCTTATAAATCGAGTCAGAGCAACAGCATACGCTGCCTTGCTCCGCAGGTGGGCGGAAGACTTGAAGTCCCCTGTGGCCGGCTTAATGACGGTGGAGGCGGTCCGTCCTCATCTGGCTCGCTGGGTTAGCCGGCGACACGGGACTCTGTCATATAGAATGACGCAGGTGCTCACCGGACACGGGTGCTTCGGCGAATACCTGCATCGAGTGGCAGGGCGCGAGGAGTCACCCGTCTGTCACGAGTATGGGGCGCCACAAGATACAGCTCTCCACACATTGATGGAGTGTACGGCGTGGGGCCCTCAGCGACACGCCCTAACAACTATAGTGGGAAGAGACCTCTCTCTGTCAAGCATCGTAAATGCGATGCTTCACAGCGAGAGATGCTGGGAGGCAATGTCCACCTTCTGCGAGGATGTTATCACGCAGAAGGAGGCAGCGGAGCGGGCGCGTGAGGACGATCCCCTCGCGAATCCGCTACGAAGACGACGGGTTGGACGAAGAAGGCGTCTATACGCTCATCTTCTTCCTCCACCCCAGTGAGCCACTGGTAGGGACTGGGACCGATAGGGCCCCATCACTGATCAAAATAGCTCAATTGTCGGAGGGTGCCGCCTCTCATGGCAGCAATCTTGTAGGGCCTGAGCTCGCGTCGATGCGGGCATATGCCGAGACGTCAGCAGTGGCATGCGCAAGCGAATCCTGCGGCGTCTCACAAAGGTGATGAGGGGAAGCCGCTGGGTTTTAGTGGGTAGCCATTGTACAGGAGTCCCACATCACCGTGCCTACCCCCAGGAAGGCCGGTATGCATAAAGCATCTATCAGCGTAAAAAAAAAAGGTTCCCGTACCAAAAGGGAGTCAACGGAACCTTTCTTTCGAAGCCTCTGATGTTTGTCTGTCTATCTGTTAGCTGGTTGTATTGCAACCGTAACGTTGCAATACAACCAGCTTAACGCAACCAGCAACGTAAGTCAAATTACTTCAAAGATTACTTACAGAATATGTATTTACGACTGCTGCTAAAACAAATAAATAGAGATAGATTATTTTTTCGGTACGTTTTTGTGAGACCACAAAAAACCACTCCAACTCTAAAATCATTTCAACGTACTTCATCAATGCACTGTAGGTAGCTCGCTACAAAATAAACTGTCCCAAACATCCCAATAATTCAAATAAGAAACGCAAAACCGGCAGAACTCATCTAGTAATATTTACCCATGCAAAGCTCGTCTCAGTCCCTGTTTTTCCGAATGCCCTAACTAAAAGGCTTCATAACTCGGCGACTCGGCGACTCGCTACAAATATCCGGCTCATGATTGCATTATTAAAGCCGCTGCACTTTATTCCATTACAATGCTCGGCGAGCCGAGTCTCGCCGTGCTTCCTATTGCGCATAATTTTACTTGTGCACTTTGTACGGCAGTATATTAAGAGGTTTTTGTCATTTTCTGGCTTGTGGATAACATTTACGGGATTATGCTGAAAGTACCTTCTAAGAAATTATTGAAATCGGTTTAAGTGATAAAGAATTATCGTTGAAAAACCAACATCAAAGTTATTCAGTCGCGCAAATGAGTAACAAAATGCGCCGATACACTGTCATGTTTTTTAGATTTCTCCTGAATTAATGGGGTCGGGATGGGTACATATATACTCAAACTGTGTGTGAACGGAACCCTCGGAGCGCGAGTCGGACTCGCGCTTGACCGTTTTTTTAACCTGACTAACTGACCCAATAAAGCAGTTGGAGAGCGGCCTGGGGAAAATTCAGAACAAAACCTCCGACATGACCACGCGCGTGGTTTTAACACTGGAATATTCTAAGAGTTTGCGCTCCAGTGAGATTAGTTGAGGGGTTTCAACCGAATCTAAGGTGTGTCAGTGGAAATGAGCTACTGGGAGTTATGTCGCTGGTCGGGTATTCTCTATTAAGTACCCTTAAGGAAGGCTTCGCAGCAAATCCGCAACCAAAGTGTACTACACAAATATTATCCTTATCAGGATTCGAAGCACCACACTCACAGCGAACTAACGAACTACCTACCTATGCTAACTATTCGATGCTCTATGTTTTGTTTTGCACTTGAGTGTATTTGTTAAAATAGTTTAAATATGTGCTATCCGCCTCAACCTCTTTGTTGCGTATGAACTGTGTGTCATAGCTTAACATGTTTACTTTATCGATTCAGGTGTCAATACGTTATGTTATATTATTTCTCATATGTTAAAATATACAGTTTATCCCTTTAAAACTGCGTCTGTTATTAGTATTTCTGTGTATTTTTAATGTTTTTTTCATCGCCTGGTAGATAGGAAAATAAAGGGAACGAAAAACCTAAATGTTTAACCTAAAACTAAAATAATTACATTAGGTACGACGTATGTGCAAACGAATCGGTAACAAGACATTATTTTATAATGTTTATGAGTCGTGGGACACTTAAACATGCCCCACAGCAGAAAGAATCCCCACACTTATTGTTGATGTGGCGATTCACACATTTCACGTTAATGCAAGGAAGAGCGCATTAACCAATAAGTACCTACGATTTCCTTATAATTTCAAAATCGCCAGCATTGTGCTCCAGATCACAGTCCTTGGTAAACGAAAAATACCTTTTTACAGGCCTTAACCTGCCGTGTGTTTCTAAATTTTAGACTAGTTATCCTAATCGATTGAGCTGAAAATTAGCATACCTACCTACCTGCTTATGTAAGTTCGGTGAATAAAGTATAGTGGAAATATAATGTAGTCATAGCAACTCCTAAACTACACAAGGTAAACCCGACGTTTATAATTATAACAAATAATAGTAAGGAAAGAAAACATTTATTTACAAGAAAATATATACAATAATACAACAATAACTTAGATAAAATTAAAGCTAACTTAAATCTAAAAAGGGCCCTTGCGGCATTGTACTACAGGCAATTAAAGTCCACTTAACTTTATTTTTTTATGAATACAAATGAAATTAAAACAATAATTCGATAAACAAATAAACTATACTATTCAGAATCAAAAAATATTGATTGAAAATACTTATATAATTTTAAAATTTCCGTACTTATGGCATCTTTTGGGGAAAAAAATGGTAAGAACAAGGTAAGCTTTTTAAACAAACTTATTCTGAAATATCGGCTATCAACTTTTCATTTCTTGTTTTGTCCACAAAATTCATCAAATGTGTCAACAATCGCCTCATCAAGTGGTATCGCACTTTATTTGTGGTGAAAAAGACGTTGATTTATATTAGCACCATCTTCCCGGATAATAAACAAATAAGAAGACACAATGTCTACGTTCTTTACTATACGGTGAACGGCATCTAAAAGTTGCACACATAACTCGCTAGATGTCGGTTTTCCGAATGAAATCAAAATTGTTTTCGCCCCGAGCCAGTGAGTCGCCCTCGATGAGATAGATGGCGCTTGTTTAGTACTACAAGTTCAAAATCAAATATATAAATTTTCTGAACACAGTATTCGGGATAGTTCAGCATTTTACCGCTAGATGAATTGAACGGAAGGAAATTTTTGGGAAATGTATTTTTGTAACATAAATACAGATACAAAACCTGTTTTGTTTTGTTACTATGTCCACTTTTTTTCAGAATCGAATACCAATATTCAAATACTTAAAATTTAACAATCCAGAGGATCTGGGATGAACCCCTATGTCGGCAGGCTTCAGATTGGCTTTTAAGCTCCGCCACATCGAGAGCGGAAAAAGCTAGATTATTAGCTTTATCCCTACCTGAATCCGGGTTCTGGCTACACGCCTACCCCTCCGTTAACTGCGCCACTCTTTTAGATAACAATTCATTTAGGCTGACTGTCGGCCTCCGTCTAGGAGCAGAGGTTGTGGTGCCTCACCGTTGCTCCTGTGGAGCCGAAGTAAATGCTCTGGGTCACCACGGCTTGTCCTGCTCAAAGAGTGCCGGCCGCTTATCCCGTCACGCATGTCTCAATGACGTCATCCGTCGGGCTCTTGTTAGCGTCAATGTGCCAGCCGTCCTGAAACCTCCAGGCCTGGCCCGTGACGACGGCAAGAGACCCGATGGCATGACGCTCATTCCGTGGCACATGGGACGGCCGCTTATCTGGGATGCCACCTGCGTGGATACCCTGGCACCGTCCCATCTAGCCTCCAACGTGCTTGAGGGCAGGCGGAGCGGCTATTGCGGCAGAAGCCGTGAAGCGCCGCAAATACGCAGCCCTTACTAGCAGTCATGTATTTGTGGCCTTCGCGGTCGAAACTCTCGGACCGTGGAGCCCGGACGTCCACAATCTTTACAAAACTATAAAAAAAAATGACAGAAAATACGGCTGACCATAGGGCTGGCTACTTCCTCGGCCAACGGATAGGTATAGCTATCCAACGAGGAAATGTGGCCAGCCTTATGGGCACCATCCCCAAGGGCACTGACTTTGGGGAATGTGTATATTAGTTAATTTTATATTTTCTATTGTAAATATGTATATTTTTGTTTTTAAATTAAAGTTGTTAATTAAAAAGAGTACAGAAGTATAAAATACTTAAAAATAAATTTTATAAGAAGTTACTTAATAATAATAACTTGGGTGTTCGTGTGAATATTCAGGCTTGAATACAACTTGTTCAATAAATTAATAGTTTATTTCCAAGACGATAGTGTTGTGATGTGCAATTGTGCACTAACTTTCACTATAAAGTACTTACCTATGAATATCAAACTCAGTAAAACCCATTCTTAAAACTTCTTACTAATAATTATGTGAGGACGAGTAGGTTTTTGGTTAAAATTTCTCGCCTACAGAATAAAACTTGGCGATGCATTTGCGAAGTTGGAAACTGAAAGCAGACGTCGTTACTCGGTATTTTGAAACTTTCTACCAATGAGTGACACCATTTAAATTTAAGCGAAACCGAAATTAAAGTTTCAGCTCTCGCAAGAGTCGCAGGTATTCTCGTTGAGTTGAAGGTAGAATAGAGCTGGGTCGTTGCGACTTTTAAGTGTATGGGAACGTAACAGTTTTTCGTTATCTGCGGAAACAGTTTCAAAAATAACTACTTTTTTCACAGCGGCGCCCGACAAAACTAAACGAACAAAAGAAATATTTCTGGAATGAATTAGCATTTTACAATCAACTTCCAACTTCCCTTCGTACTTTGTTCAGGCTTAGGTGCAGCTTTGATGAAAACAGTTTTTTGTTCTCATAAGAAACTTCCGTTACTGTAAGCGTAAGCGTTTTACGAAACGCTTATTGAAAAAAAAAACGCTCAGCTCTAGTAGGTAAAGATAAGGTAAGTTATACGAGGTTACTTTATTCGAGGGGTGACTGTGAGTGTGATTAAAGTAAAATTATTTAATCTTTATTTCCTTTTTTAAACAACGACAAGCGTACGGTCCACCTGATGTTAAGCGGACACCACAGCCTATAGACGCTCGCAACTCCAAAGAAGTCACATGGGCATTGCCGACCCTTTATAAAATTTGAGGATTCATTGTGTTGACAGCAAAAGGGACAAATTTAGGTCCCTCGCTCTCAACACAGTGCATCCTTGGGAGCTCTGGCAAACTTGCTCACCTTACATACTTACTAATTATATAGTAAATAATTAGTAGTTCATTATTAGTCATTACACACGACTTGTGGCAAATCATAGACAACATCTATGGTCCATGACGGTCGCGCGATAGCGTGATAAACGACAAGATAAAGCGTTTGTCACTTCCTGATAGCCCTCGATAGAAAGTGACAGATGCCTTCTCTTGTTAAGGGTACTATTTACTTCATTTTAATTATGTTCTTAAAATCAAATAGTAGGCATTAGTTTTTTACTTTCATTCTAAATCATCTTGGTCCAGTTATTTAAAAAAGTATTCCTGGATTAGATACTGCAATCCAGTTTGAATTAAAAATATAAATTTGCAGCCTATAACTAATAAAAATCTAATTAGAACCTAAATGAAAAAAAAAACCGACGAACCATGGCAAGAATCATTCCCACCAACATCAACAAGCTTTCACTTTAAAAATCGCACTTAAATTAGTTCATCCGTTTCGGAGCTACGGTACAACAAACACACATAATAATCATTTTAAATTTAATTTAATCATTTAGGTTCTAATTAGATTTTCATTTTATATAACACCCCTCTTCTGCGTCGGGGGTTAAACAAAAGGTATTAGGTACTAATTGGTAAAAGACACACTCCTCGTGTGATTTTGGCCTGTAGGGTAAGACCACTAGTAATGGACTCCTTAAGCTGACAAACACCAGTAAGTAATGGGCACTGCAATCCTAATTCAAAGTTTGATTGTTCTATAAAAAAATAATGACACTTATTTTCTTTTACATAAGAGGTACATCACTGGACTTTGTCCATTACTGGCGATGTCACTACGAGTAATTGCTCCGCCGTTCTATCAATACGGGCACTAAAAACAATTTTTTTTATGTAGTTAAATTGACTTTCAACTGACGAGTTCTCTGTTTGATAGAGCAAATATAAAAATTTGCGATTCATACATTTTGAAATTTCCAACACGCTCACCTTGTTTCGTGTTTGCATTCAAGTTAATACCTTACCTACCTAGATATTTAATTAAACTGTCAACACTGTATCATACACATGCAATAAACATTCTCTGTAAACTGAATAGGTATGTTCTACTAAGCGATTTACGTTTGTATAAAATAGGAGCACCTGCTCTAATTCTATTACTTCATCTCTGCCAGACCAATGCAGTTCTTACTGCACCGCAATAAAGGTTGTATCGTTACAGAAAAGTGTGCATCCATATGTCTCATACGCTCGAGTTTCACGTATACGTGACAAGTCTGGCAAAGTTCGCGTCTTGTTACGAGTGCGGAGTGTTTGGCAGATTGGATTTGTTTCCCCGCATGCTAATAACACAGTACGTGGGGTCTGTGACACCCCGGATTAAGTGGATAAATGGAAAAGTGTATAAAAAACACGTTGGAGCGAAATAAAAACTCACCTCGTTTACCACGAGTGGACTTTTACATTTCAAAAGTAATTATCTCCGTCCGAGTGCATGCCTTTGGAATCTGTTCTAGAAAAGTGTTGGTAATCTAATGGTTAATTAAGCGTGTTCCTGTGACATTGATAACTGTATTTGTGCTTTTAAAATGTGTTCTCTTGGGCGGTACTTATTTGGAAAAACTTGGTGTTAGATTATACTTAAATGGTTTTGCAACATGCGAAAAGTAGCGTAGAGTAAAACCAATTTGAACCTTTTCGATGCCAGCGACGTATTTATGCGCACCATCATTTCGATGCCAACGACGCATAATATATCTGTCACGGCGTCCAATGCGATATCAACCTACATGCATTTCTATAGGGTTCAGCTACTTTGCGTTTGACATTCCCTGGTCCAACTTCTGACACCATGTTTGTGGTATTTGTTATTTAAATGAAACTCGAGACAGTCTTCTCATAAGCCATATATATTTTAGCTCCATGGATACAGAAGAGTATAGAGTTAACCCGTAAGAATGCCGTGTGAGTGACAGCGTTTGTATTTTGAAAGAGCGCTGAAAAGTTTGCAGTGAACGTTCTCTCTTCATAGAGACTGTCATACGTAATTTCGAAGTTCAAAATTGCGATTCACTCTAGCTAGAAATTACGTATGACAGTCCTTTCAAAAGCATAGCCGTTCCTAAATGCACCTTATTAAATTTACCTTATTAAATGCTAGAATTATTTAACTTCCTCTGCAATAAATTCCAGGCATTCCAATTATGAGGCAGGGGGTCTATGGTGGTTGCACGACAGCGTAAAAAACGACAAGGTAACATCTATCACATTCTTATACCACTTGATAGAAAGTGACAGAATGCTTTATCTTGTCATTTGTCTCGGTATCGCGACTATCTATCGCGTGGCCATAATATGGGGCCAGCAATGCACTGGCGAAAAAACTTGGGAAACTATATCATAATGCGAATATTTCTCAGCATTAGAATGTTTTCTGAGAAGCGAAAAGACTTGAATTGTAACTTGCTGCTTAAATACAATGTTTTGAGAACTAGTGCATTACTAGGCGCATCAAAAATAAAAGAAAACGTAATTTTAACCGTCAGTGGCCTCAGTAACACGTTCTCGAGAGAACCTCATTCAGGTTACCCTCATCACATTACCTCCTACAAACGCAAAAACGGCACGACTGTAAGCGCAGTAATATTCGTCGGCGCTGCAGCGTGTAAATTGTTAAAGTTGGACGCGCGGTTGCAATTTTCACAGCTGTATAAAATATTGTCAGTAGCAATAACAGACGTGGTCGGGAAGCGATGGATTCTCACTGGCTTTTTGGCACGTGCCGTTGCGCCACCGACCCACGCTCGTAATTGTTTCATGGTCTTGACATGTTCTATTCCGGTAGGCTTTTGACTGTGTCACAATGGAAATTTAATTACCGACGTGCAGTCGACGGATGCGTTATGCGCTATTACGGTTTCGACATCGCTTTGAACTGATAGTCGTAATGGAGCTGAAATATCACACGTGTAAAGATCTCTCTCTGGTATTCATCTCTGAACAAATGGCTTGCTAGGTACGTGAATAGACACTTCCATTGATGTATTATAATTATCTACCTCCCACTTAGGTACTTCGATGTATGTATACCAAACTATTGTTATAGCTCTTCGTGTTGTGTTTCGTATTAACAACATTTCAAATTTTCAAGTTAGCCTTTTTATGTCCTAGATCAATAGAAAATGAAAATGAAATGTTTTTTTATTTCTCCCGAAATCCGTATATTCATTCAAAAATATCGAATCTAAAAATAGCGAATCGTAAGTGAATTATGTACCTATTTTTGACAGCATTGCTCCTTAACAGTCGTAGGATTGACGTCACACTTCCGCTTTATACATTTTGGCGATTTTCTTCAAATCAAGCGAAAAAAATAATTTAAAAACAATTTTATTACGTTCAGGTAGCATATTTACCGAAATAGTTTTCGATTTAGGCATCATTATAATTTTTGAAATATTTTCAGGCTGCAAGGCTGCATAACCTATGAAAACCGAATTACATGAAATTTGATATGGAGACAGATTCAGTTCCGGGGAAGGACATAGGATACTTCTTATCCCGGAAATCATCCCTTAAGGGGTTGAAAGAGCGATGACCAAGTAAGCGCCTGTATCGTTAATTCTATCGCGATGAACGAGTTCCACGCGGACGAAGTCGCGGGCAATAACTAGTATACATATATATATATATATATAGTAGTATATATAGAGTTTCAATATATATATATAGAAACTCTTTATTAAACCTACTTCTATGCGTTCGTAACACAAATATATACTCTCTCTCACACACACACACACACACACACACACACACACACACACACACACACACACACACACACACACACACACACACACACACACACACACACACACACACACACACACACACACACACACACACACACACACACACACACACACACACACACACACACACACACACACACACACACACACACACACACACAAATAAACACAGAACAACAAAAAAACAACGGGTTGCACTCCGGGAGTGCCGGCAGAAGTGAAAACTCAATAAAGATAGTAAATGGGTCATTGTCAGATTTAGGTGCGCGTCTTTTCGGTGGAAAGGACATGCCAAAAGTTAAGGGCTACAAAGCTTAATTTTCGATTGATCTGATAACCCGCATAATCTGTAATTCCGTGTCTATAAATCCATATAATAAAAACGTAAATTACATGCACACAAGCCGTTAACTATTGTCCACCGAATGGACAACTTTTTTTTTTCCGACTGACAATGACCCAAATAACAAAGATATTCATATCGGTATCGGTATCCGTATCGGTATCCGTATCTGTACTGTACTCATACTCATGTTCATTGTTCATATTCGCATAATCCATTTACATAAAATGTCCCGAGTATCATTGTGTCTTATGCATCTAAGACCAGGAACCTGTACCACAATACTTTACAAGCGTACAATTCGACAAATTTGTGAACTTTTTCTATGGAAAATTGTGCAATTTTGTCAAATTGTAGACTTGTAAAGTTTGGTGGTATAGGGGCCAGCTGAGTTTAGCTGAGTTGACACCTCCTAACATCGCAATCACGATTACTAGGAGCGGTCAACTAGCTGGTCTTAGAATCTTAGAATCTGTCGCAAGTTCAACAAATTTTCCCCAGTACAAAAGTGCTCAGAGCCGCTAAAGAAGTTTTCACTTCAAAAATTGTAAGCAATACTACCTATTTCCCATTTTTATTTCTTTAGATTCGTTGAGTGTGCTCAGGAACTCCATGAGCTCATACCGCCTTCCCCCTTCTTCCATCAGATATCCAGACGACGTACGACTGGCTACTTTCATTACCTGGTCAAAATCATCTTTTTTTATAATGTTTACTGGTTTGGTATTCGAATGGCGTATGTAGGTACTTCCGAGTTCAAATAACCTGGACCTTTTTAAGGTACGAGTGAATCTTCTGGGTGAGCTCGCATGAGCGTCGGCCTCATTTTCAATTTAAAAAAATATATATGACTGGTT
Source organism: Cenopis cana (assembly GCA_951800055.1). Taxonomy (NCBI): domain Eukaryota; kingdom Metazoa; phylum Arthropoda; class Insecta; order Lepidoptera; family Tortricidae; genus Cenopis; species Cenopis cana. Next base: position 6,302,506 of record OX637476.1, on the reverse strand, counting down.
AGAATTAGGCGTTTATTTAAGAAAATTTAATTTAGCTGTTTGCTCTAAGGAAGAACCCAAATTTAGTGTATTTTGAAAATTAATTTTATTTTTTAGGAAATATTATATTATTAATATCTATTCATTTAATGTGACTCGTTTACTTTCTTTGTCTATTCTAACAGAATCGTGCTCTATCAAGGTCATAGGGGCCCCATTACCCTAATGTGCCCAGGGCCTCAAATTGGTTAAAGACGGCCCTGTGCGTTTCCGTTACGGCCCTGTGCGTTTCCGTTACTGTCACCCGGGGAGGTACCCTAAAAAAAATTTTTTTAAAGATTTTATTCTACCGTTTTCTCCGCGTCATCGATATGTATACTCATGCCAAATTACAGCTTTCTAGTACTAACGGTTACTGAGAAGATTATTTGTTGGTATCCCGAAATCGAATTATAAACCGACTGAATGATGGGGCATCAATTCTAAGCTGGCTTCTATGGTATATTTATACTACGCGATTTGATCGGTTTATATGTGAAATGTTTGGAGGTTATTTTTGAATTAATTTACATATTTTTCCTATTTCATCAAGTGTCTCATGATATAACTTATGATTTAGCTCAGTAACTTGGTACCGGTGAGATTTTAGAAATAAACACGGGTCCAAAATGCAAAGAAAATGTACTTACGCAAATTACGCATGGAATGTAACATCCGCCTTTTTTCGGTCGAGTTTGCTTTTACAGCCCAACACTGAACACCCCACCATGTTTGCACTGAACACCCAAACACTACGGATCTGATAATTGGTAAATTATTATTCATTTAAACCAAACTTATCATTAATTCTCCATTTATAAAATGCACTACTAAATATTGCCAATTTGTTTTGCAATCTTCTTGACACAAATACAAAAATTTTCGATCGGTGATAAGGACAAAACATCGCACTATTTTCTACTTCCTCTCATAGGAATCGCAATAAGGCTATCTTTCTCTTACAAAGCGTGTCAGGCCCTTGGTATTTTATCCATCACTCTTGGCCACTAGGTATTTTGAAGGGAACTGTCACCGTATTTAGGGACAATAAGAACTACTTTCCATGAGAATTTATTTGAAATATGATCTTTACGGAAATCGGTCAGTCTGGCTATCCGATATTGGACTTTGGAAACGCTTTTTTAGGGACAATAAGAGCTACTTTCCATGAGAATTTATTTGAAATATGATCTTTATGGAAAATCTTAGGATTGTCTTAAAACAGTTAGAACCTTGGCTTTCTAAGAAGACCAGCGGGGGACCCCTCGTAACATAGCAATCACGATACTAGGAGGGGTCAACTAACCTGGTCTTGGAATTTATCGCGAGTTTATACATTTTTCCCCAGTACAAAAGTGCTCAGCGCCGCTAAAGAAGTTTTCACTTCAAAAAAAATTAACATAAATATATACTCGTAGAACTAAGAAATATTTTATTACAGATTTCTCTTTGGTAACGAGCCGTAACACAAAATAGACACCAAACTGAATTTACTGAAAAACCTTACCTACTCGTATACAGGATTTAGGTGTACAAATTGCATAAATAAACTGGATACAACAGAACACATTGAAATAAACAGTGCACCGGGGCTAGTTTCAGAATTGCACTACAGTATTTAGTGGAGAACATTTGGAATTAGGTATACAGCTGTCAGATTTAGGCAAACAGTCGTGCTCGTTTGGTCGGGTCTGGGATCCGCTCTGTTTCTCACATTAGTTCAATCCCGATGAATTGGGGCACTTGAAGTATCGTTGCGGCTTCCACTGTTTTTGGGGCATATATTTGGGATGGCGTAACTTTGGTGGAATTTGTGTATTGAACTATTGAATTATTATATTTCGAGGTGCATGAAAAGTTGAAGCACGGTTTCAAAAATTTTTTTTAGAGCGTTTGTCTATAAGAAATGTTATTTCATCTGATAATAAGATCTAATATAAAACATGTTAAAGATGATTACTAATCTATATAAATGGCGTTAATATTGTAAATGTCTCTTGTCTCAAATTTCTAAATGAAGGAAAAATGTTAGCTCCGAGCAGGATTTCAACCTGCGATCTTCTGGCACTCGCGGCCAGTCGCTCTAGCACTGAGCTACGGGAGCAATCGAATTTGGAGACCTTATACAAACGCCTAGGCAACTTCCTGATTAGTCGGTGAAGAGGCGGTACGATATGAAAAAACTGTCAAATGTCAGTCTCAACTGTCAGTTAACTCTGTACTACTTTTTACTGCGCCCCTACATTTAAATGAGCGAAGACAGTGCTGGTCCGCTTCTTCGCATAATATTACTACTGCGCAAATGTAATACTGACAGTATTCTGTCAAGTGGGAATGTTTGTGACGTCAGTAAGTTTACATCAAAGAAGAAAATTACACATATCGATCCCGCCCCGCCAAGTCAGTAAGTCGCCTCAGGCGACTTCCTACTTCCGCAGAAACGGAGCAGGGGGCCGATTTTTGAGTGTCGAATGCTCGACTTTCCAGTCGAGATCTGTCAAAATACTATGACGTTTTGACGTATGACGTACTGGGATTTTGATCGTCGCCGCGCGGGCAGAATCCATTTACCGCACATTTACCGTACAAAACTCTATCTACTGTCATGGCGTCGTTACCAAACAACGTCATTGAACACGTGACATTGGCGAAATCATCATAAATTTGATGGAAGCCATTTTTTTAAGAATTGAATTGAGGAAGTTGCCTTAGAGAGGCGTACAGCGACAACTACCCAGAAGACTCGGCACTAAACGTCTCAAATTATGTTGAGAAATCGTCAGTTTCGATTAGTAGTTTGCGTTAGTGCTTAATACAAAATTAATGTTCTTGTTTCTTTGTTATTTAACTAATATTCTCTATATTAAATGTATTATCAGATTATCACTCTACAATCAACAGACATTTTCACTGATTGTTATCATAATTTTCTTCTAATTGTTCTCATTTATAACAACAGCAGTAATCATTGGCTATTAGGTACTGTGGAAGAAGCGTTAATAAGGCCCTTTCTCATCACCATTTGACGTGAAAAGCTCAAAGCTGTTCGGTATTAATAATAATAATACTGCATTGTATACAACAAGTATTCAATTGATAGTCATTTCCAGATAAAACTACTGCTATACATGATTTATGTCACACCTGTACCCTTACCATGAGTTTCTAATGTTTGCATTACCGTACTCGCTAGCGACTGCGTCAAACGATTTAGTTTGGCAGTTCTTAGTTCTATTGCGTAACCGCCAGAGGCGCTGTACTTGTGTACATACTACATCGATTACGCAGTCGCTAGCGAGTACGGTAATACACACATTGCAAACTCATGGTAGGGGTACTGGCCATAAAGTGACAATTACCGCACGATACGCGTGCGGAAAATTCCACTTCCTGGTCAGGGGGAGACATAAAATTATTTATGCTTACCACGGGCGGTAATCTTCTCGAAGATCTCACGGTTCGAAATAAATGCCATACGTGTAAATAAATATATAAAAAAGCCTCAGATCACATAATTATTTATCGCCCTTGCCTTCGGCTCAGGCGTCAGCTACCTGCCATCTAAGACATTGTTTGTTTGAGCAAGTTATTGTGATAAACGCTGGTAAAAATAACAAAAATGGTAAAAGTACTTATGTATGTATGTATGTAAATACTTTATTGTACACAAGACAAGAAAAAGAAACAATATACAGACAAAACAGATTATACATGTACAAAGGCGAACTTATCCCTGTAAGGGATCTCTTACAATTGGCATAGGTGCATATTTGCCTAATCTAATCTATAAAATATATGTGGAATCACGTACGGCGGGAGCGGGAATCTGGGCGTTATCTTGGGTCTCGGACATAGCGATGGGTGTCCAATCACGTTATTAAAGAAACACGTTGAATCACGAGCACTTAACTTTTATTTGCTTTGTACATTAACATAGTTCAGGCACTAATATCGATCGTACTAAACGGGTACTTAGGTTTAGAATACCTAGGTATTAAAAATGGCACTATGGAAACCGACAAGTCGCTTGGCGAGGATGTTATCTCGACTACGACTTCAAATCAAATGTGTCTCGTCCTCCGTGCAATATTTCTTCTTCGAGACCATCTCCCGCCAAGAGCCATGTCCAAGCGAGGGTGAGAGAATTATTTAGCCAATCAGAACAGAGCGATCACCCGTCGCCTGAGTTTCCAGTGTACCAACCTTAAAATAATAATCAACGGCCAATAGGAATAAAGTATCAACGGAAACGGTATACAACTTAGCCAACTTAATTCCAAATGTTACCATTTCAATAAAGATTTGATTTCAAAACAAGTGTTACCAGTTAAAGATTAAATCACAAGGATTATCAGGTGGTGTCGCCATCCGTTGAAAATTGAAATTAAAATAATAATTGACAACTGATAATCGCATAAAAAAAATGAAGAAACTAATTATGAACTGGTGGCGCCGCCATCACAATTCGACACGGCCATCTTGACTTTCACCCGTCCTCGGGTGTTTATCTGTGGACAAAACAGAACAGGGAAGTATTTCGCTCGGCTAACCTGACATACAGGTCAAACTATGACAATACTCATTTAAGCACAATCACTATGATATTATCATAATTCATAACAGTCATTCACTACAAACTAGTAATTTGACTACTTAAAAAAACTACTAGTTATCCGTTACATCTGACTCGATAGTGCCAAGTACGAGTACACTGTAAAACTTAACCACAATACATTTAGAATTCACAATTAACAAAATCACACCAGTCCTTCGGCGCATTTATCACAATATGCCAGTACATCGGCATGCTAGTAATATTTGGCATTCACAAGCCCAATAACCAATCGTCAGAAGTTAACCATCTCAGCCGCGTAAGTGCTACTCCTCGCAAAGAGTATACTGCACAGAAAAAGCAGTCAACGTGCACTTCTTACATGCTCCGGAACTTCTGACACGAACACACACAGTAATGCCCAGTCCATCGGGCGGAGTTTCAGTCTATTGAAGCCTCCTGTCCTCAGTCCATCGAGAACATAAAAGTGTCAAAAGTGAATTCTAGCAACAAAACATTAATCGAAAACAGTGGTACTTATTCAGTCACATTAATCAGAAATAGTGGTACTGGCACTATCACTGTCATCACAAACAACATTCAAGAGAACGCATGAACTACCTCCATCCGGCATCCATATCACAAACACATGGACTACCTCCATCCGGTATCCATATCACAAACTCATGGGATACCTTCATACAGTACCAATAACAGTTCTCATCGCTTCCATCCAGCGATGAACCGCTTACATCTTCAATCCAAACGCACGCCACTCACAGTCGTGACCGCACAGCAACGGGAAATCTATGCCCGGTGTTTTACGCTTACGTCTAGTCAAAGGCAGTCTGAGCCAAAAACACCCAAAACTATGATATGACAAACTGCAAAACTCAAATTGACCACAATTCCAATAGTTTCGTTTAGCATCTCTACGTAGTCTTAATTTATTACGAATTATCATTTTTATCACTTCTAATTCAAAGAAAACTAGCTACTTTTCATTTCGAAATAAAACCGAATCATTTTTCTGACTTGTTTGAAAATTCTGTGTAATCATAATCACAGATCGTGATGAAAAGTTGACAACACCAATTTTTTTTTAAAGTAACTTATTGAATCGATTTTGATGACCAAGTTTATCCCATCATTCTTAATCCCATTCAAATATCGACAAAGGTAGTAGGTAGCACGTGAGTACTCTGTTCCAAATCCCAATGAAATTTGAACTGCTCACCGGATAGACAATGTTTACTATGGTGTGGTGCTACGATATGCACGTTGACCAGAGAGCAGGGTCTTCAGATACTGCCACACGCCACACCAACTGCCGAAGTGCCGAACTGCCAGCTCGCTTGCCGATGCACAGCAAAAGCACGAAGACTGCTCGCAGTGGACTCTGCGATAATAGAGTACTATTGGAATCCTTCCTGAAAATTCATTCGTTTGGTATCAGTTTAATCATAAAAACTACTCTAAGTTTCAGTTGTATTCTTTAAAACCATAAGTTTAACCATAAAGACTACTTTTGAGTTGCACCATATTACCCACTTTGCAAGTTCTTTGCTTTAAATTTAACTTTGAACTGTAGCTTTAATTTTAAGTTAACCTCAAACTAATATCGTGAATTTACAAAACCAATAAAACGTAAAAACATCTCGTTTGTAAAACTTTAGCAATAATAATCAGACTCTTTATTAAAATAAAAAGATTGGAACGAAACCTCTCCTTTAATTTTGTTGCTCCAACGCCATTGCCAGTAGTGTCCACAATTCCACAGCCTAAGAAACTTGTGGTAGTCCGACGGCCTCTATAGATGCTGCACGATCTCATCGTAGACGCATCTTCGACTGCTAGACTAGATGTTTGCTACCAGGAGTCGCTCGATGGATATACCACACTGAAACATTTAATGTCATATGCGTAGTCCACCGTTTGTTTACCATTTAAAGTTCCTATGAATAGGATTAAAAGTTATCTAATTTAAAGAAAATTTGAGACAGTAATAATAATGGCAAAAGCAATGCAAGTTCTGTACAGTTTCACTTTCACTAAACATATCTTAGCGTTAGTCCAGCAAAAGTAACATCCCGAAGCTCGCCTCACCCCCGACTCAGGCTACGAATTGGCTTAGGCACTAGTTTTTTACAAAAGCGCCGGATGCTTCATCTAAGCCTCAACCTAAGGGGGAAACTAGATCTAAACTGCGGTGGAAACTAGATCTAAACTACGGGGCAAATTAAGAAATTCACAAGCGTCACGAAGGCTTTTGGCATAGAAACCACAACACGCTCTTTAAAGTACGGGAGCACTCAGCTAGAAACATGATCCTGGTATTGGCCAAGGCCGTTACATAACCTCGCATATGGTAAGCGGTAAGCGTCAATTATTGAAAATTAGAACTATTGAAGTAAATTAACTGCATTAGCGTAATGTGGTACGCACAACAAGCAATAAAAACAAAGAATATGGTTTGAGCTCACCAGATTTGAACATGAACCCTGAACCTTTGAATTGAGGCCACGTCATACCCACAAATGAAATTTGTGAAAGCCAGTGCGATGCATTGCCCTTTAATGCACCTTGTTGTTCACAATCATTGACGCATAAATCTACAGTAGCACACCATGAACGGGCATCTACGTCTGCCTTTTCGGGATCAAAATCCGGTAAAATAATTTTGCGGGTACTCACAGGTTGAATAGAGTTAATCAAAGCCACCATGTTTTGATTTTGCGCCTCCAACAATGCTCGTAGCAAATTTTCATCCACACGTGAACCATCGCTTTGAGCCCGATTTAATCCCACTTCTGATGTGGAATCACGTACGGCGGGAGCGGGAATCTGGGCGTTATCTTGGGTCTCGGACATAGCGATGGGTGTCCAATCACGTTATTAAAGAAACACGTTGAATCACGAGCACTTAACTTTTATTTGCTTTGTACATTAACATAGTTCAGGCACTAATATCGATCGTACTAAACGGGTACTTAGGTTTAGAATACCTAGGTATTAAAAATGGCACTATGGAAACCGACAAGTCGCTTGGCGAGGATGTTATCTCGACTACGACTTCAAATCAAATGTGTCTCGTCCTCCGTGCAATATTTCTTCTTCGAGACCATCTCCCGCCAAGAGCCATGTCCAAGCGAGGGTGAGAGAATTATTTAGCCAATCAGAACAGAGCGATCACCCGTCGCCTGAGTTTCCAGTGTACCAACCTTAAAATAATAATCAACGGCCAATAGGAATAAAGTATCAACGGAAACGGTATACAACTTAGCCAACTTAATTCCAAATGTTACCATTTCAATAAAGATTTGATTTCAAAACAAGTGTTACCAGTTAAAGATTAAATCACAAGGATTATCAGGTGGTGTCGCCATCCGTTGAAAATTGAAATTAAAATAATAATTGACAACTGATAATCGCATAAAAAAAATGAAGAAACTAATTATGAACTGGTGGCGCCGCCATCACAATTCGACATATATAATAATTAAAGGTTTAAAATCGGCGCTTCGCTTGTCAAACATTAAAAATGCTTTCAAGCGTCAGTTGTGCTACATACAAAATGCAAAAAAAAATCTTTAAAAACATGAATTAAAGGCATAAAAAATATATACACTGGGCTGCTGGCTAAGATCACATTTTAAATTATACCTATATTAAAATGTGTCAAAGTACGTACCACGCCGAAAGACTGCCGTACCGTAGAAACCTTATTAACCTGTTTAATCTAGAAGGCTGAAAGCGAGCATGCTTCATGTAATTTATGAATAAATCTTAATGTATAACGATCCTTAGAATCTTCGTTATAGATATATTCGTTATTTGTTTTTAGTGTTCCGTGTAGTCCTTACTTAGTTTTCATACTTTTTACTTTGCACCTTTTATAAAATCTCTGTTTAGCCCAATGGTTGGCTGGTAGAGAATGCCATTTGGCATTAAGCCCGCCATTTGTACAATTCTGTGTATTTTGTGCAATAAAGTTTAAATAAATAAATAAATATCGAAACATACATACATGGTATACCTCTAAAGTAAAGAGAGGATAAAACCTTGCTAGGTAGGTAAGTTACCGTTGTATTAGAATTTAACTATGTTGGTTTTTTAAGGAATCGAATAAGTGCTATGTTCCTAAATATTAGTTGAATATCTTATTTATTTGTATAGTAACTTATTAAAACTTCTAACATAAGAGAAAAATATTTTAAAATAGAAAATACAAACTATATGTATAATAACCCCACTAGTTCACCCGCTTGAGGTGAGGCATGGTCCCGATAACGCTGGCGGCATTGCCTCTTTGCACCGCCAGACTTACCATCTTATTCATAAAACTTAGCAAACCTCTGCTAACTAAAATATTGTTTGTCCCTTTCCCACAAACGTAAATGTCAGAGTGACAGATAAGGACAAACGAACTTTAGCGGCTTGTTAACTAATAGAGGTTTGATGGACGTTTATGAATAAGGGGGTTAGCCGCTGGGCAATGAAGGAGCCAGCCCTGTGGTCGCCTGAGACGCCTATTACTCGTGTCAACACCTGTTTTACAAACTTTTTGGTGTCGGACGAACAAGGACCCAAAGTCTCTACCGCAAGTGCGACGAATTCATAATCATTCGTGAGACATGCGTACTTGTATTGCGGCGTTTGGACATTTGAGTTTGGCAAACGTCTTTTGTATTGAAAGCATTTTAAATATTGTAGGAAGGTTTTGCCATATTTCATTTGGTTTTATACCTACTCAAACATTGACCCCTGGTTCTCGGAATGTAAGTACCGATGTTGGATCATCACTTAAAGGAAATTTTCAAAAAAACATTTTTCCAGCTTCATGTATTGTACAATACCATACCGTTATAAAGAGATGGGGTTTTGCTTTGAAACTGGCGCCCGGGGCACTAGGCGGGCTTTTAACACGTAATTGCTTTAATGTGTCCCCACGTACTTACCTACAACACCAACCAAATTAGACGGGCCTACGCTTTGTGCTGTTGTCACTTTTCTCTCGTATGCCAATAGTCATATTGTGTAGAGATTGTGATTTTTTGAAAAGGGGCCGTGTAATTATTCCCTTGCAAGGGATACACAATTACACAAGCTGTGAAATTGTATTTATAATTATAAGTTGACTGATGCTCTTGTACTGTACCTATCCATGACTGTATTGTCTTGTAGTTATTAGTCTTAGTTAGGCTCCATTTGCGATTTGGTTTATATATTATCTACCGGTGGAAGATTTGCGAAAGCTGCGTACTCAAATAAAGTAGCCACGCGTCCCATTTAATCATACTCTTCGATTTCCGTTCGATGATGAATGCAAATAGATGATTTCGATGCGTTTTATCCTGCATACGGATCTGATCCAAGATCCCTCCATGACGATAAATCCATGTCATTTTCAGCAGCTGACAGTTGCTGACAGCCAAAAATACTCAACATAGCGACATGATTGACAGGTGCCGGTATAGTCAAGCGCTTCAATATCGATTTACTTTGACATTGCATCGTTGCATTTGACAACCATCTGCGATAGGCTTCTGGGTGCACTATTTTCGATTACTGTATCTAAGAGTACATTGGCTAGTAATTGAAGTCGGACATCTTTGATGTATCGGCTCTCTTATCGGATTGAATGGACGCAATAACAGGCCGTTGATTGCTTCCAAGTGGAGTCTGGAGATTGATTATTTTCTCGTTACATCGCCGTGTCGTGCTTTGTTTTCTCTCACGACACCCATGCGAATGATTAGTCGATAACTAGCTGTGCGATCTAAGCAGGAGCTGCCTTGTTGAGAGATGAGATACTTAGTTGGTTCATTGTTTATTGAATATAGGATAAATAAGAAAAAAACCGGCTCCCAGGTAGGTGCCGTGTGGCAAGGTTGTGTTGGCTCGTTTGATTAATATCCTTAGAAATTTTGTGAGTTGTTCTTAAATGAAACTTTGATCATTTCCGCCTCGTACAAAGTACCAGTAAAATACGGCTCCAGTTAGAAAACTGTGAAGCTTGTGCTTGTCAAATTCTAATATTAACGACATAGGTACCTAAGGGGTGACAAAGTACATACCAGCAATTATTTGAGAAGGTAATTTTTAGGGTTCCGTACCCAAAGGGTAAAACGGGACCCTAATATATTAATGTAAATGTATTACTAAGATTGCGCTGTCCGTCAGTCTGTCTGTCCGTCTGTCACCAGGCTGTATCAACTTCTGTAACAACAATCTGTATATAACAACAAATACTAAAAAATAGAATAAAATAAATATTTAGTGGGACTCCCATACAACAAACGTGATTTTTTTTGACCGTTTTTATAGATTCTAAAATCTCCGTGCGCGAGTCCGACTCGCACTTGGCCGGTTTTATTTCCACTCACATGCTATTCGGCCTAACCATGCAGTATACGGAAGATATAAGACCTGGCTTAACTTAATCATGGTTGGTAAGTAATGGTTAGGGTGAGTAATATTCCATTAGACCCAATATATGGACTAAGAGAGGTAGGGTGCAGCAAAATTTCAACTTGCTCCAATGTGGAGCAGTCCAACTGGGGAAATTCCTCCGCCTTGCAGAAAACCACAGCCATAATATAACCTTTTTTAATCATCATTGGCCTGTGACATCTATAAAAGATGATTTAAGCAGCGTACAATAAATTGCGGCACTTGCGTACATGGCTAATAAGGCCAATACGAGAGCGGCAGGCACGTCCGCATATATGCCGCTGTAGGAGGTGCAGTAGCGCGCTGGTGCCTCAGCTCTCGTTTATGGGACAAGAGATCGAACCATGCGCTATCATGTAGCACCACGCCTTCACCCAGTGCCTTCCTCTAAATCTCACGGTCTGCAGCATACTTCTCCCAGTTTGTCGGGTTGACCTTGAAGGACAGCATGTTTTGCGCAGTCCTTAAAACGTAACAAGGGGCCTACATACCTATATGAAGTGTTGTGTTCCTGCACGTGAGCAAGGTTGCCAGAGCTCCTGAGGTTGCACTGTGTTGAGAGCGAGGGACCTAAATTTATTCCGTATGCTGTCACAGTGAATCCTCAAAATTTTTAAATGGTCGGAAACTTAAGAGTTGCAAGTGTATATAGGCTGCGATGTCCGCTTACTGTCAAGTGGACCTGTTTGCCACCGTCGTTGTAGAAAAAAAAACACGTTTGCGTACATAAATAACCATAAGGTACGCCATATGTATGTGTTTGCGCGGTAACAGGCGCGAGGACCGCATCGCCGCACGCGTCGTCTGACCTAATTTTTTGATACACATCCATGAGTAAAGCTTTTGTTTTTGCTTCATTGAACCTAACATTTTTTTTAACCTGACTGTGGCTTTATAGGCCAGGTCTTGGCCAGGTCCAATAAAGCGATAGGAGTGCGCGGTTGGAGAGTGGCCTGGTGAAATCCAGGGGAAACCTCCGACACGACCACGCGGGCGGGTTAAACACTGGAATATTCTAAGAGTATTCCAGTGTTTAACCCGCCCGCTCCAGTGAGATTGTTTGAGCGGCTTTAACCGAATTTGCGGTGTCAGTGGAATCAAGCTATTGGCAGTTTTGTCTCTGGTTCATCTTGTAACATTGGCGCTAGGTTATAATATAACATTGATTATGCCAACCAAATACGTGGCTTCTGAACATCAAAATCAACGTTGTAAAATAAACATTCTTCGTGACCCTCCCATAACAATGGCCATCCAGGGCCACTGTATATTTATATAACGCTTCTAAAATGGTATTGCAAAAAACGGCAAACATTAATGTGAAAATATTGTTGGTCAAGCCGGGAGTCCGTCGGCCGCCAGCCAAAGCTCATAAATAAACAGTAAACTGGATGGTTCGTCGAAAAGTTCGTAAAAAACCGAAAACAGGAAAATTTACAGCCGGGAATTCAAACGCGTTTTAATTAACCTCCGGACCATCGCACCGCATCAATGCTATTTATGTGGAATTGTATTTAGTAATGAAATACTTATTTGCATTTCCGGTTCGTAGTTTCAGTGGTCTATACATTACCATAGATTTACAGACCAAAAGAGGCACAGCACCTATTGTTGATTTTTAACACTAATTTTACATACTTAAATACTTATTTACCATTCCATAATAAAACCGGCTAAGTTCGTGTCGAATCCGTGCGTTTAGGGGTCGAACTTCTGAACCAAACGCAATACTTAGTAATAAGAAAAATAATGAAATATTAAAGAAAAAATTTAATTTATCAAAATAAAATTATCAAAATAGGTAGTGAGCTAACTGACATTTTTATGATTTTGTTTTTTTTTGCATATTTCGGATCATATCTACATAAAAAGTTCGTGACAAAATTACTGCTAGTTTTTAGAGTTCCATACCCGCAGGGTCCAAACGGAACCCTATTGTTGTCACTCATGCGTCCGTCCGTCCGTCCATCCGTCGTCTGTCACAAAATTTTGTTTCGAAGATTATTTCAAGTTCCCTTTGACCTATGAACTTGAAATGGGTGATAATGTTTATTATTACGTATATTTTACCAACAAATACTAATATGTTGATAAATCACATTTTTGAGGTTGGTTCGGAACCCTTAATATGCGAAGTCCGACTCGCACTTGGCCGGTTTTTTAAATAATGTGACGTATACTGACCCAACTAACACCGTTTTTAACACGCTTTTATTAGGTCGACCTGTATGTAACTATGTAATGGAATCTAAGGTTACTAATTTAACCATCTTCCAAGCATCGTAGCGTCATGAAAATTGGCAGGTGTATGTGGTTCTGATGACAATACAATAATATGGTACAGTCGAACTGATCTGTTGACGGAACCGGAAGATATGAACTGGAACTTCATGATGGAACATCGTATCATAGCTGTGTTTGGATTTGTTAGAAAAGTCTTGTAATGAACTTTGACCACGATTAGGTTTCAAGGTCTGATAGGTCGACCTGTAGTATGTAACTAACTATGTAATGGAATCTAAGGTAACTAATTTAACCATCTTCCAAGAATCGTAGCGTCATGAAAATTGGCAGCTGTATGTAGTTCTGATGACAATACAATAATATGGTACTGTCGAACTGATCTAAAGACGGAACCGGAAGATATGAACTGGAACTTCATGATCAGTGATCGGAATTGGTAGTGCCATTTCGCGGGACTTCGGTGCGTAAGCTTAGTGCGGATATAGTTTCTATCCCCGGGATTTGATATGAAAATTTTAAAGTTTGTGTTTGATTTAAAAAATGTTTTAAAGAACGTTAGGCACGTATGAAAAATGTGGTTTTAGTTAAACGCCCTGGAATTTTGATATATATTTAAATGCCCTGAACAAAAATATCTACAGGTACCACTGTTACCGGGTCCCTATCAATGTTTCGAGTTTCGACTGATTTTGTACTAGATAACAAAGTATTAGTACTTTAATAAGTTCCAGTTATACTCTATCTATTTAAACAATTGACATTAAGTCTAGTTTACCCGTCCCGTAGAAACCAAACTTGAAGCGGTAATGTCTCGAAATCCGGATTTAAATAATATAAGAGAAAACGCAGAAATTATTTCAAAAGAAACCGCATCAGCATGGCTAGCACATAATGGCCTCGAGAGTATGCCGGCTTTTCTCGAGCTACGCGTCTTTTTTTGTTAGAAAGTGATGGATAGCTCGAGATAAGCCGAAACTGACACCGCCATCATGTGCTAGGCCTACAGATGACATTTGGTTTGATAAATTTGCCCCGCTGACATCAGTAGAGGTCGAAAACTTAATTTTCTACTACTTTAGATTGGTAGTAAAAAATATTGAAAAAAAATAGGTTTGCTACCTACTATAATTTTAAAGTAAGGAATAAAAGATGTTAAATAAATAACTAATAATATAATAATGTTCACTTTAATATAGTGATGTTGATGTTTCGTGTTTTATTTTATGATTGCATTATTGTTAATTAACACTGTTGAACGAAAGTAATTTTAAATAAATTATGTATTTATAATGACAAAAATGTTTACTTTGCGTTTTGAAAAAAAAAATCTGTGAGAGATAAGAATCGGAGAATCTCAAGTCTTATATTGATTTAAACTTACACGATTTTCACACATTATTATTGGGGAACGGGACTTAATCGCGTACAATTATAACTAATTTACCTTTTTAAGGTTTTGCCCGACGTTTCGAATGTATCACAAACCTTTAAAAAGGTAAATTAGTTATAATTGTACGCAATTAAGTCCCGTTCCCCAATAATAATATCTCAAGTCTTATCCATGTTCTGTACAATGTTTAAGGTCATTCACCCGAAATGACACTACCTATTCCGATCATTGTTCATGATGGAACATCGTATCATACCTGTTTTTGGATTTGTTAGAAAAGTCTTGTAATGAACTTTGACCACGATTAGGTTTCAAGGTCTGATGATGAAGCCGGAAGATAGGCACTGGCATTCCATGATGGAATATCGTATCCTAGTCGTGTTTGCACTTGGGGAGAAAGGGCACGTAATGGACTTTGAACACGATCAGGTTTCAATTAACACACAAAGCGTGTTTTTCTAGTGTTTTTAAACTATTAATTTATTTTTTAAATTAGAACATAATATACCTAAGTAACTTATACCACTATACCTACGCGGTACACTTATCGGGGAAGGGCGGAGCGGGCGCGGTGCAAGTGACAGTTAGCTCAGTATGCTCGCTCGTCGTCATTGCGGGTGCAGCGTTGCTGATACGCGATGGTCAGTCGATATCAGTACATACAGATTTAATTAAAATTTTATAGTTTTCATATTTTTCCCTGTACCTGTAGCATAAGACTTTATTAATTGCCAACTTTCATAGTTGTAGGTCATCGGAAAGTAACCTATAAATTTTGATTCCCTTGAGAGTGTCGAAGAATACGTTTTTTGCGGCATAAACGGCTGTATCTTTTTTACGTTGACTTAGAAGTTTGATGTTTTTCACAGCATCATGACACTGTTATAGTTATTGACGAAGCCTGTTGCGGATTGTTTTATTTTTGTGTGAGTATCTTATATATGTGACGACGCCTGTTGCTTATTCATAGTAATTGTTTGTACCCACCTAACGAAGCCTGCGTAGCGGAATTCGATTTCTCAATGTGTTTCTTCTGCTTATTTTGTTAATAAATGTTTATTGGGTTTACAACCTAAAAGTCACTTGTAGGTTATAAAATGACATGGAAATGATACGTGATGCGTTTAGACATGTTACGCAATCAGCTAGCAGGCGCACCATCAACTCGGAGATGCCGGAGATTAGCTGAAGCCTTGCTGAAGCGGTCACAGTGGACTGTATTAGGCACGGAACACATGACAGTTCTTAGTAATGAACGGCCACGCACTACCTCACGCTGCTAATCTTCATTAAATATTTCGTATTAGTGGAATTCAAGAATTGGAAATCAAATTCAAGTCTTTCAGTTAGTGCATCAGATTTGTGCTAAACGATTTGCCATACAGCTGACTCCTCATAGTTCACTTGAAACTTTTGACAGCTGGGTATAAGGTAACTCTAGCTATACGTATCACATTTCTGGTTGTTCTGCAGCAGCTTACAGGATATTATAAAGCCGCGTTCACGCATAGGTAGATAAAGAGGCAGTCAGAATGTATGGAAATCCATTGCCTTTGACAAACGAGCGCGGCATGTCGTACGCCTGTGGCCTGTGCCTGTGGCTGTTGTTGTCGGTCGAGTGGCAGCCAAGTGAAGAGTGAATGACCATATCGAAGCAGAATATATAACTACTACCTACGTTCTACGAGATCAGCCTTCCTGTCATTTGCACCATATTTGACACCCATTGCTGATGATGGCGACCATTGATCGATTTAAATACCTACCTGAATAACGTCGGATATTGAAATCATGATATAGTTTGACAACACAGACCATAAATTATCGCCTGTGTTAGACAATATTGGGGTCTCGGCACCAAATATAACTTTGTTTCGTTCGTTGTTCAGATCCTCGGTCTGTGGGGCCCCAAGGGCCCCCCAGCTGCCAGCATCTTTGGCACTATGCCGCGGGGGGACCCCTTATTTTAGATTATTTATTTTTAAGGTATGTTTAGTAATAATTTTAGTTATATTTAGTTTTAATTATGGTTTCTTCCTATTCATATTTTATTTGACATTTGAAGTTGACTATCGATGTCTATTTGGATAATTATACGTCGACTCTTGCTTGATATTCAACATCGATTTAGACTATTGGTATTCACTATAGTAAATGTTATCAATATAAATTTTCCTTCTATGAATCACCCATGGTTAGCTATTAATACTTTACCTAAATATTGTTATTATAACCTAACCTAAGTATTACCTATTACCTAAGATTGACCCATTAATTGTTTTGAGACTGAGATTCGACTCCATAGTTAAATTTATAAATATGTAGTTTTGTGAAGCGATATATTAATATATTTTTGTATAGTCGCGGAATGAAAAGGCTTCACCACCTTAAGATCTGTTCTTGCTTGCTCAGTATAAGTTATCAGTATCTGTTTATCGATCGAGTATGACACATTCCGTCATAATGAAAGTAAAGAAATAGTAATAATGACATTATGATGACTGTTAGTAACATAAATAAAATAAATAAATAAAATAAATAAATATTTTTGGACAATCTTACACAAATCAACCTAGTCCCAAACTAAGCACAGCTTGTACTATGGGTACTAAGCGACGATATACATACTTATATAGATAAATAGATACTTAAATACATAGAGAACATCCAAGACCCGAGAACAAATATTCGTGCTCATCACACAAATAAATGCCCCAGCCGGGATTCGAACCCGGGACCTCCAACTTCGTAGGCAGGGTCACTACCAACTAAGCTAAAGCGGTCGTCAAACACACACACACATACACACACATTTATATGACATTTATAGTTTTAATCCTTATAAGAGTTATAAGCGACGAGGACATTATTATTAGATTTATCAAACTTGACAGACCGTAATGGCCGTTCATAACTTTGGTCCTAGTAAATTTGAACTTTGTCGTCAAACAGTGTAACATAATTTTAAATACAGAAGTCTCGTCTGTTACACAGTTTGAAAGGGTAACATGTGCGTGCAACGCATAAATGAATGTACTTATTTGAAAACTGGTCAACCTTCTTAGGCCGCGACTGTACTTAGGTAATGATTAATAAATAAATGCCTCATGGCATTGAGTCCACCTTTAATACGTTAAGATTTATTTTGTGCAATAAAGATTTCAAAAAAAAAAACTTTTTGTCTAAGTATTGACGTTATATTCTAGTCTCTTGCGCATTATTGGAATAAAGGTATCATTTTATTTTGAAAATCAAAACTGCACTTTTTATATTATCATGCTTCTTAACTATGTATCACCCAATTGCAAGTTTTACTTAATTAATTTACATCGGCAACAACATTGGTTTCAAACGAAAAACTTTGTCGTTCTGTCAACTTGGGCGGTTAATTTGCATATAGCAAAACACGCCGCAGAGGGTAGGGTAGGGTAAGCGTGTGAAAATAGCAAAGTTCGGGCGCATAATGAAGATGAGTGTGGATGTCGCGAATAATCCGACCAACTTGGAACAAACCACAAGCCTGGCTGGCTTTCGAACTTCACTTGTTACCTAGTTGACTTTCCTCCGGGCGCACTTCACACCAATTTTCCTTTGATTCGAAGGAGTGAAGTTGGTGAGTTATAGTTGACGCTGATATTTGAGAGCTCTGTACCTATTGTGTACTCAGGTCCTAGTTAGTGTGCTGCAGAATTTCGTAATAAATATTATTATTTGTTATTTGATTGCATCATTAAATTCATTAAGTACCAATTTTGTTTAGAGGCAGTATGATTACACGATCACTGTTTTATATATTTTTGTTTTTCACTGGCGTTTATCCAGAGCTTTCATTTCATTTAGTATTTATTGTTACTAAACAATGAAACTTGACCTATATTTGGAAATATTTAATATTTGTACCTTTATGTTTCTTGCCACTGGAAAATTATAATAATGTGTAAATTTATTAAATAAAAGAACATGAACCTGTAATAGTGTATTGAACATATTTCAATATATATATACAATTTTTATTCCATATCTCAACTCGACCATGAGTAGAAATTAGCACTAGCCAAGCAACTAGGTAATTATTTTAAATCATAATTTTATACTATAATTTCCACGAAGACGCGACGCGAGTAGAGGAAAACCAAACAAGTGCGAGTCGGACTCGCCCACCGAGGGTTCCGTACAAGTTAGTTGGTACATATTACTAGTAGCTCTGTGAGATGCAGACCTCGCGAGCGTTTTTCTTTTTATGTTACTTGAAATAAATACTATGATTTTTATAATTTAATTACAATGTATAGTTTTTATAATTTGGACATGTAATAATTATATAATTTGGACATGTAATAACTAATAATTATTTATAGGACTTAACAATGTAAATTAATTTAATCAGGCTTGACATCTAGAACTAACAGTGACAATAACAGTTTCTTGACCTAACCTTAAAATGTAGAATAATTTATGTGACATTGTTAATATTTGTTATTTTTTAAGTTCTTATTGAAAATGTGCATGCTACCCTAAGCAGAGTATGGCAGATCTCAATTTTAAGATAAACACCGATATGTATGTTACCTATACTCAGCAAATAAAAATTAATTCATTAATTCATATTAGAAGACGATATTACTTGCCAAATTTCATAGTTCTAGGTCAACGGAAAATAAATAAATTTTAATTTCCTTGAGAGTGTGGTTAAATATAAGTTTTTTGCGGCATTAACGGCCGTTCATTATGTTAACTTAGAAGTTTGACTTTTTTAGCTTCAAAGGACTGTACTGTTTTAATTTCAACTGGATACCTTTACTCCTTCCCGAGATAAAAGGGTCTTGACAGACAGACGGATAACAAAGTGGTCCAATGAAGGTTCCTTTTTTAGGTACGGAACCCTAAAAAATCTACCCTGCTCTTTCTAATTCGCACAGTTCGAGCGAGACAGGAATCGCTGAGTCACGCAAGATACGCTAGCTCAGCTAAAGTTTAAAACTAAGTTCTAGACAAATATAAATGGAATATTACCAAAATGAGAATTATTGCTCAGCTAATAGATAATGTTTAGATTTATATTTTTTCAGCAAATCAACCATCAATTGTGTATCTTCATGTAAATTTTCCATTCACATTCATTTTATGCAAGTACCATGCAAGTCTTATTTATTTTTTTAAACATTGTAATTATAATAAAGTCTTGGATTAAGACTACAATTGATTAGACATTTTCAATTTTCAGACATTACTTAAATTTACGATTTAGTAACGTAGATACATGAGTAGGTACATAAAATGTAATAGATAAAACTTATTAGGGAATTTTAATCTTATGTATATAACCTTATATATATTACGTATTAACAAGTCTAAGTTTTGTATATTTTGGAATATAATATTATAAAGTTCATTCCTATCTACGATAATATAGTATTTATATTTTTACTTTAGCAAGTTATGTATCATAATAATAATTATATCTTCAGGACTTATAATTACTATACATTATAAAATAAACTTAGAACAACTCCTACGAAAGTAAACATAAAGATATTAGTCGCATTCAAATTGCTACACTTATTAGATTCGAATTCCGAGTCTTCGATTTCTAATTGGTTCAATATTTTGCTAACTTTGTTGCTAAGCTTTTGTTTTACGGAAGGGGTGAAAACAAAAGAACGATTCTTTGTTGTGTTTTCTAGAACATTTCTGACGTTGTGTGCCTTTTCGGTGACGTAGTACGCGTCTTTTTCTTCTTCGTCGTCGGACCTATCAGCTGAACCAAATTGGTTGTCGGGGCCTTCGATGGGCGTTGAGTATTTGTATTCTTCTTTCCTTGTAGAGGGGATTGTGTTGCGCGCCGTTGGTCCAGGGATTTCTGTGGGGTTGGAAAATGGAAGCTTGTAGGCATTTTTGTCGATAAAAACGAAGTGATCCTCTTTAGAAAATATGTAAAAATAATCCGCCTGTAATAATATTGCAGGGATTTAATCGAAATCGATTTTGAATCGATTTTTATACACTAAATTATGTTTAATGACTTAATTGCAGCCAGGTGACCCAACGTTTCGGATGTGTCATAACGTTTAGTGACATCAAAGAGATAAATACAATTTTATTATACGCGGCTAAGTCCCGCTTAGTAAATATAATGTGTTAAAATTGTGTAAGTTTTAATCAATAGGTAAATATTAATAGTCTTATAAAATGTATACTATGCAATTTGACCGGTTTGCATGTCAAATGTCTTGCTTACGCGTTGTCCTACGTGGGCGAACAAACGCGAAGCGAACCGAAGGTGCGGCGCCGCCGCTTCGGTTTCGCTCACGTAGGACACTTCAATGGGTACCTATTGACTGTTTGTTTTGCTTCGCGACGCGCCGCGCCGCTTCGCTGTCACGTCTAATTCGCCCACGTAGGACAACGCGTTATGGAAGTGTACCTGTGCCTATAACCCGACCATGAAAAAATGCTCCGTCGGTGATAGAAACATAACAAGTCACTCTTAGTCACTATTCTATTTCATCTTATAAGAATCGCAATAAGGCTATGTTTCTCTATCAAAGCGTGTCAGGCTCTTGAGGAGTATATTGCAAATGTTGTGTAAAATACATAATATATGTTCCTGGCTGGACAGTTACGACCTATTAAGCTTAACCAAATAGCTCGCATTAGATCATGACTAAGCCTCTAAGACACCGATTCTGGAATAATCGCGCACAGACCGCTGACTGAGTTCAATCAGCACGTATTGTTATTACTTACTGAACACTTTGTGTATATATGTAGGTATATACGTATTACGATTCTGATTATATTTTATAGACACGATACAATACTTCATTATAAATTACATTCGTGTCAAAAATAATCTCTATTATGATCGTCAATACATCTATTAATAGGTACACAATAATAATGAATGCCTGTTATCTCGATTTGTTTAGAGAAGCCGTTACATGTAAATGTACTTGTTATAAAAGGAATCCCGACTACATCTAACAAAGACCTGGTACCTACAATAGAGTAGGTGGTTACAAAAGAAAAATAACTAACAATATTAAGTGAATGTTCGCCTGTTTACCATAAAGCCTGATGACGCTGTCGACCTCTCCCAGCGAGTTCTTTGCCACGCAGCGGTATCCACCGGCGTCGGCCGCGGTCAGCCGACGCACCGTCAGCGCCATGCGGCTCTCAAACGAGCTCAACGCCGTGTTCACCACTTCGTACTTGTTTGATGATATCACCATTTCATCTGTCAAAAACACAGGAGTATTGAAAAATAATGAGATACGTAAGCGTAGTCACGAGCCTTGCGGCGGGCGGCGGGGAGATCGTCAGTCAGCGTTGGTGATCCGTCGCGAACGCGCTCAACCTGAAGAAGAACTCCCGAAGAGTTTGAAACATGTCGCCCGGAGTGACAATTAATACGTGAGTGTAACCGTTTAGTGCAACATAGTTTTAAAGGTTCATTTTCAGAAATGTCTCAGCAGACAAGTTTACTATTTATCTCTGAGAGAAAACTGTTATTTTTCCACCAACACTTAAGTCGCGACATTTTCCTCCAGCCTTTAGTCGCCCAAACAATCCTTCCGCAGTGTGTCGCCGCCGCCAAGCCGCGTAAGCCCCAAGTGTTTGGTGCCCGCAAATGATAAAGAGACTAGCTCTCTTCCCAAAAACTAAATGCATCCAGCAAATACTCGTACGTCGAAAATAGATCTTGTTTCATAAGACATAAATCCCCCTGCAACGTGAGCGCCAAAGAAATTTCCATCGCAATATTTTTATCTGTTTACAAAGCACTTTCTTATCCTCCAGCAACTTTACAAGGAAACGATAACACCAGTCACGCTTTTTACAATCTTCGTTTCGATCGAAACTTGAATTTGTTTACTCTCCAGAGTACCTACTGCTTTGACTTTGGTGTTCGATGACCTTCGAGCGAAATTACCCGCCAAACTCGGGTCTCGCCCCCGCCCGTTTCATTATAACAAGAAATTTCATCTCAATTAATGTCTAAAATAACACTGTAACACTCTTAATTACTCTCGAGTGAGGCCTGCTTAATTAACACTTACATGTCAGCGGCCCTAACATAGATTGATGACAAATGAAAATGACGATCCGCCGGTGTTCGCTCTTTCGGGTTGGTTTTCGGAATGGCCCGGAAAACGCCAGTCACTTCGCGAGTTTGCAGCGAACAAAGGTTTGATCGACGGCCCATAATACACGGGCTCGTATCACAGCCAAACAAGTTGGGACCCTAATGCACTTTAATAATTAACGCGCTTTGCTTGACTGAGCGATGGACGACTATTGCCTACTGCTTCCTATTTTTGCTTTGTTTTGCTAGGGATGCCCATTTTGATCATAAGAACAGTTTTGTATTTCGTTTCTCTCAAACTTTTATGTAGGACGAGCAAGAGCGTAGCAAAAAATAAGCCCTTCCGATTTATTATCTTTTTTTTTCAGTATCACAAAAACTATGTCACTGGGGCGGCATCGCAGATGAGTGCGGAATATAATGTGCAACTCAAAAATGTTCAGAAGCTCAAAACCCGTTCCTATTGTAAATTAACCCGTAAATTTCAGGCGACAACTGCCGAGCCGAGGGAAGTTTGCGAAACCGCCGGCGGCGCTGCACAGCGCGCTAAATATGGAGTATTTTTTATTTAAATATTCACTAAAATAGCACGGTCGCCACGGAAAAAAGTTGTGTGAGTACATTCGTTTGGAATATTCATACAAACACAATGAAGTAATAGCAGTTGATTGTTTATTTTGTAGCTATGTAAATAACCCTTTACAATGGCGTTAGTAGTTAAAATTATCTTAAGAGTTTTCAATTTCAAAAGCCAATTTAGTCGAGTCGTCGAATTAAGTCGTCTATAAAAGCGAGAAAAGCCAAACGAAGAGCATACAAGAAATAGCCGAGCGCGTGGTTTTGCCTTTAAATAAATAAATAAATATTTGTGGACAATCTTACAATAATCAACCTAGTCCCAAACTAAGCAAAGCTTGTATTATGGGTACTAAGCGACGATATACATACTTATATAGATAAATAAATACTTAAATACATAGAAAACATCCAAGACCCAAGAACAAATATTCGTGCTCATCACACAAATAAATGCCCCCGCCGGGATTCGAACCCGGGACCTCCAGCTTCGTAGGCAGGGTAACCAACTAAGCTAAAGCGGTCGTCTTTATTCGCAATAAAAGTAGTTAGTATTCCGTTATTTGTAGCAATCGAGGGTTCTTGGAATATTTCACATTTCGTTTTTTTTTCAATTCCCACACTCCTGGCGCTAACAAATGCAACGCGTTGAAATATTGTCATTCTTCTTGAATACGTAATGCCGTGATTTGGCGCCGGTACGATAGGCGGCCAGATTCTCCCGACGTAGTATATACACTGTTATGAGAGCGCGGAGAATGTGTTATTTTATTACGTAACTTACTTTGGTTTATTTTACGCGCGAATAAGTGTTAATGGATTTTTCACTGAGGACATAGCGGTGACTTTTATTATGATTCCTGAGGTATATTTGCATGTGACGAGATATTTCTCAGTGTTATTGAAGCAGGTACGGTCCCAACGAGACGAGTTACGAGGAGCTGCAATCGTGACCGGTTTCAGTATTGAACTTACAATCAACCTTGCAATCACTCCAATTTCCTTTACTAAGGCGACTTCCTGATTTGTCGGTGCGGAGGCGGTACGATATGAGAAAACTGTCAACATGTCAGTGTCAACTGTCAGTCAACTCGGTACTACTTTTTACTGCGCCCCTACATTTAAATGAGTGCTTTCTGACTGGCGCGGGATGCGCGGAAGCGGGACGATATGCGAAGGCAGTACTGCTCCGCTTCTGCGCATGATATTACTACTGCGCAAACGTAATACTGACAGTATTATGTCAAGTGAGAATCTTTGCGACGTCAGTAAGTTTACGTCAAAGTAGAAAATGTCACATATCGATCCCGCCCCGCCAAGTCAGGAAGTCGCCTTAGGGAATCAATGAGAAACTGCATAAGAAATTAAATTTATATAAAAGATCGTTGTGGAAAGTTTCTCCATTCTTCATCAGAGTTTCCATATTTACATAAAATCATAAAAAACTTATATGAAAACGCAACACCTCACATCTCTGGCGGATATTAATTAGAATTAACATCACAACAACTTAAGGAATATACATTATACTTAACTATGCATGCATCTAGACATCTAAGCAGTTACCTACTAAGCTTCTTTGTCACGCAGTTAATTATCTGTAGAAACGCTTTTCTTTATAAATAACATCCATACAGATTTTTTTTTATCTCAATACCACACAAATTTTTATATATCAATTTCTATTTTATTCTTGAGTCACCAGTTTCATGCAATGTACCTGGAACCCCCTCACCTCATACATGGCAATATGAATAAAATATGGACTCATCAGTTAAACAAAGGAACATTTCGCGGCTTGAATATCACGGTATTCATAAAAGGTGTATAATATCGTTTAGGTCTCTTCCACTAAGAATGTCTGCACCTCTTTGTTTTTATGCCTGTGTTGGTAATGGAAGTAATCAAGTATGCGTTCATTCGAAAAATCATTATCGGCGACGCGAATAATAAGAAACAATGCAATTAAGATTTTGATACATTTTTGTATATGTAACATTTTATAAATAAATGATCGAATTCGAATTTATAGAACTTGAAGGATCTACGGGAAAAACAGGTCCAGTCACTTTTAATTATTTTGCCTTTGAGATTTTAATATCACGTTATGAGCTCGAAATTTTGAGAATAAAATCTCATTTACGTAAAAAAATAATGAGAATAAAATGAGAGAACTGAACTGCAGAGGGTCCGCGGAAAGAACATGTCACTCTGTCACTTTATGTCGATCGTCATTTGCAAATTTGGCATATTGTAAAAAGAAATAGTGGCATCTGTACGGAACAAAAAAAGGGAAAATACGGCGTTTAATGAACAAAAGATTTCCTTTGGCAGGATTGATATCTATAGTCTAAAGATGCATTTACGAAGTAGAGCCCCCCGGATTTTTCACGTGGTAAGAAATGGGGGGGGTCCAAACATAGCAGCCGACCTGTACATTTCAAACTAAGCTGACTCCTTTCTTATATCTACTAAGGCAATTTTGGTATCGTTTTCGTATAAAAGGAATACACCGACATCATTTCTGATCGTACATTTTACTATTTTGGAACAATTTTCTGACTAAAATCGCAAATTTGTACATTTTTAATTTTTACTTTTTGATTCAGCGCTCTGATATTGGATGTAAAAAGTTGATTTAAATAATGAAATAAATACTATAAGAAAGCTCGTTTTATGCAGATTCTAAATATATAAATATCAATGTAGCTCTGCCTACAAAATTATGACAGAAAAAAATATCATGGGTCGCAAGACGGCTGCGCGGGCGGATCGGTAAGTACCGAAATACGTTACTAGCTACTGGGTACAGTCACCGAATTGAAATATTTTCCACTTTTAAGAGTAAAAATAACTAATAGAGAATCTTACCTGACTATACCGACGTGTCTGACTAATAACAATGATAGTTTCTCTAAGTTATTTTCAGGTTTTAAAACGATGACTGTGATAAAAATACACCATTGTAATTTAAAGGGAAAATAAACGCATTTGTATTTGTATAAAAATTACACTGTAATATTTTATTGCGCTTAGGGCAGCCTATCAAGCAGGTCACTTGTGGGGACAAACTTTAAATGACACACAATATATACCCTCCCTAACAGACGAGTGGATAAAAGGAGGAACAGTGGCAGCCCGTATGGACAATCCAACTCAGAATCTGGAATGCGGCACGAGAACTTAGCTGCAAGAACAGCTGCAGAGGCCACTGTCCTTGAAAGCGAGAATGAATGCCATGCACGCTGCTTCAAGACCTGTGGGTAGTCGCAAATGCGATTACTGATGGTTTTAAATGTGTGTCCAGTGTGAACCAGGGGTTTCAGTAAAGATGACGTCGAGGAGGCCGAAGAAGGAGAGTACAACATCTTTATCAGTTTATACTGGTCCTGGGTTTAAAAAATCATAACTAACTTCAAAAAAGATGAGGTCCTGTGTTCGACTGTCAATATTTTTTAGATATGTTCACAAATATCCTTGCTAGTTTAAGACCGATTTCGTGTTTTTTTTTGGTTTGGAAGGGGCTGCCTCAATTATGTTTTCTTTTAAATTTGGTCAAGATCTGATAATGGGATCCATGAGAAAATGGACACTCTTCAATTTACAAAGGTGTCTCCGCGGTATATGAATGCTAATTATTACTTACAAGGTGGACCAACATATTTTTTATTATTATTAATAATAAGGCTGTACTTTTAGGGTGATCCAATATTATTTTGGACACGATCCGTTAATGTTAGTTGGCATTTTTTTTTAATTTAGCCGTTATCCATATAATTCATGGAGTTCGAATTTGTACTATCGTTTGTAGGGGCCTATCTTTAGAAGTAATCAAACGATTTTAAAAATTCTTTCTGTAATAGAAACCTACATTAGTCCTTAATAATATAAGCTAAGACTTTTTGTAAATCGTTAACTCGTACGAAGCAGGACGGCTCTCTAAAATTTGATAAATTTTTACGTGAAATTTTAGGGCGAAATTGATATATTTCATTGTTTTTTTAATATTTTAAGACGTGAATTGGCATGAAATATGTTTTTATTGAGTTAATAAACCCACCACTACGATTCCAAGATCACAAACTATGTTTTTTAACTAATTTGATTTTTTGTTCTATCTTTTAATTTTTAATTTTTTTAATACTTCCACAGTAGGTATATTTTTGAAATATATATTTTTAAATATGATATTAACAGGGTTTTCTGAAGACCTATTTTTTTTCCAAAATGTGTAGGTGTTTTTTAAAGTTATGGCCATTTTTCTGTTTTCAGTATGAATGAAAAATTACCTATTTTTTGTTATGTTTCGAAAATTTTGTATGGAATGGTACAAAAATAATTCCAGAAATGAATTTAGCATCCTTGATTTACTCGAAATTGACACCCAACTTGACCCAGTAGCTTAACTGGCGCAGATATCAAGATTAACCTGGACTCACCCCCCCCTCAAAAATTTGACATAAAAAAATTCGAGGGCTCTACTTCGAAAATCCATCTCTGGGTCCTAAAGGACCTACCCTGATACAGGAAATCTTTTGTTCACGAAATGCCGTATAAGTCCTCTTACCGAGGCCACTAAAATGTATTCCGTAGTACTTAGGCAACTGAAGTTAAGTTGGTAAATACAATGGATAACAATTTTATGCAACGTCAAAACGTACATCCGAATAAAACAAAAGGTGAAAATTCGCAAAACATTTGGAAATTTCCGCAGTAATCATTCCACAATTGGCTTCTACCTTTGAGCTCGCGTTCTCGCCAATACTCGATATGACTTGATTGTAAAAAAAAACTTAATTTTTACTACCTTTCGCCCGCGACTTCGTCTGCGTAGTTATCGCGATAGAATAATATTGCTATTCTTTAATCTGAGGCGCTCGTCTAGTTATATTATTATTACCCTTATTATTATTATTATATGCGCTTGCACCCCCTAAAGGGGATGATTTACGCGATAAAAAGTATTATATATCCTTCCCTGCGACTTAAAATATATCCATACCAAATTGCATTTAAATCGGTTCAGCGGTTAAGTTTAAGGGGTGACAGACAGACAGACAGACTTTCGCATCTATAGCCCGCTGCGACTTCGCACGTGTAGTATTTTACTACATTGTAATTATATTCTCTATAGGTATACTACTAAAACCGAAGTTTCTAGTCGCTCACTTCGAATGAATTACTCTTTTCCATATAAACATTCAACCCCCTTTTCTATATACCCTTAGGGGATTTACCAAAACGCTGCAATCACTTATCTTATGCTTAGCTGAGAGTCTACACGCCAAGAATGAAGTTACTTGCGTTACGAAGTAAAGTTAAAAAACAGGTTGCTCATACTACCTTTCAGCAACCCCTTTTTCATTCATTCAGAGGACGAATTTCTAAAAACGCTGAAATTACTTATTTCATTATTTAATGCTAGGCCTATAAACAAATTTTCAAGTCTCTCGTTGAAAATAATATTTACCCTCCATACAAATTTTCAACCCCTTTTTCATCCCTTCAGAACGCGAATTTTGTAAAACTGTTTACTTCCATTTTGATGCTTAGTCTATTTTGTAAGTTATAAGATTCTATCTTAAAAGTATATTTTTTCTTCATACAAAATGACCACCCCCTTTTAAACCCCCTAAGGGGATGAATTTTGAAATAAATTATTATAAATTATAGCCTATGTCTTATTAATTCTGGTGTCTAAGCTATAATAGGTACTACAAAGTTTAATCAGTTTAGTAGTTTTTGAGATTACGTGTAACGTACATCCGCACAAACTTTCACGTTTATAATATAATACGAGAATATAGGATTGGTTTTAATTTCTACATAAAATTCATTTGCACATTGGAACCGTGCAGATATTTTTTCAATGCGTAGGAAGGTAGGAAAATAATGTTGTAGTATTTATACACACTAGTGTGTGTGTGTGTGTGTGTGTTCTGAGTCGGAAAAATTCCGAGCTTATAAGGATAACACTTGAATTTTGTTTAAATGTGTTATACTTTCTTTAGCATTTGAAAATCAGGCCATAACATTGATTCCGAAAGCTAATATTTAACACGCTGACGATTAGGTCATTTAAGTAGGTAACCTACCTATAGCCGCAAATAATTACGACGATGAAATCAATTAGTTTAGAACATACACAAACTGAAAGTCACAAGTCAGTAAGTTCATTGACTTACGGAAACGGAAACTTGGAATCAAAAGCTCGACTTAGTTACGGAATGTTTGCTGGCGTTGAAACTTGTCGGTTACATTTGGACCGCCTCGTTACGTTCAACTTGAACTGCAGTAGTGGGGCGCTAAATTTTGATATGACAAGGAGCATGTGTGATATATTAGATTATGTTAGGTTTAGTTTAGTTTCAGAACTTTGTATTTGTTTTATATATTATCTCTTTGAAATAAGTTGAACAATGAAAAAATAAGCACGTGAGGCTATTCGCATAACGAAATATGGGTTAAAGTCCGTTTGGGTTTATGTGTAGTTTCATCCACATTTTTTATTCTTATATTATGAAAACAAACTTTTTTAAAGGGAATTTCACAAACAGGTGAAAAAAATCTATTAGGTTTTCTGTATATGAGATAAAGTTTCATAAAAAATATATAATTGTAAGGTACTCACAACATTTAATACATCTCTCGTCCGTACACTAAAGAAGTCACAATGTATTTTTTATTTCTTTAATTTAATGCAACTTTCATTAAATTAAAGATATAAAAAAAGGAAAATAAATTACGGAACTTTAATTTTCCTATCACTACAAGTAATTTCTTTTTAAATACTCAAATGTTCCAAAATATAGATCTACTACTTATGAAAGCATTGTCTCCAGCGAGCGTCATAAACGCCACCTCCTCTCAGTCGGAACTAAATCGCTTTGTCTTATTCACCACAATAGGTCAATTTTCTTAAGAATTAAACCCGACGCACTCTTAAATTAAAACTTAATATCTCATTACTTTCAAGCTCGGTCACGCCCTGATAAAGTTATATTAATTTAATATTATCCACCCTCTAATGAAGAGAAATAAGATAATTTTAATGTAATTGTCTTAAAATTTTCGGTGAAAAAATTTCCATCCCCGGAACTTTATCTCAGTTTATTCAATAGAAAATAAATCGACTTACCTATTTTAATTGGCGGAAGCCAATGTTTCAACTTTATCATAACTATTATTTGAATTAAAAAAATAATATTTTCCCAAACACAATGAAATATTGACGTTATGTTCGTTATAATAGGCTGTGAAGTATCACGTTGAAGAAACGTAAAATGACAAAATTTTGAGTTTATTTATAAATAAAGACAGCCGATTAAATAAATAGCATTACCTAATTTGTAGAAAAAATCAATAACCATTGATCCATCATCTGGTGCATCATCAAATTTTGGTAAAACTTCCATTCATTCCTTTACAAATTAAATTAGTTCTTTACTCGTCCTATTTTATAAAGTCTTCTCCACTGTTTCAGTGTTAATCTATCTCATTTTTTATACAGCTGATAATTACAGTCCACTAATTAATTGCTCCAATATGCTTAACTGGACCGTTAACTATCGTTAATGATATTTGCTTTGCTGATTGGTTTACGTATCGAAATAAGGTAGCATTTTCATCAAGCGCAAATTGAAGCTTCAACAGTATCTGGAACACATGTATGAAGTGGTCGAATATTAATTTCGCTTCCCTGTTGCAATTTCAGACGTGAGATTTTCGAATAAAGTTGTGCTGAACAAATGAAGCTATTTTCTATGAAATCGGTGTCATCTACTCGTTAGGTATGTTTTTATAACCAATGTGCATATGATTCATAGAAACCGAGACACTTTAATTATGTCGATGATGAATCCTACCAAAATTTGGCTTTATGTATAAGGCGGGTAAATTAGTCTGCGGGTATATTTGATGAGTTGTGATTCAAATTAATGATGCAACCTAGCGAAAGGAATGCGCGGTTGGAGACTGGCCTGGGGAAAATGCAGGGATAACCTTCGACACTACCACGCGGGTAGTTTAAACACTGGAATACTCTAAGAGTTTGCGCTCCAGTGAGATTGGTTGCTTGATTGAGATGTGATTCAACTTACTTATATCTCATTACTGAACATTATGCCTCCTAATAGGGCGAGTCCGCTCTAACTATGTGGATTTGGAAGATAATAATGCAGGCTATATAGCAAATCAGTGAAAAGTCCACACTGGCTAACTATCATGACTTCAAACACATTCAGAATTTTTTGAAACTTAACTTTTGAACTAGGTACTTATGATTTTGAACAGTACCTAATTGAAAATGTTATAATTTGTTTTATATGTATGTATTTGCGTTGCCATTGACATGTGTATTTACTATGTATATGCGTCTATATTCTATATACTTAACGTTAGATGTGAGCGGAAAAACACTGGAAGAGCATTGATTTTAAAAACAGTTTTCATCATCATATCAGTCGAAAGAAGTCCACTGCTGTACATAGGTCTCCCCCTGATATATATTATTATACTCTTTGGTCTCCCCCAACCCGCATCTAGCAGACTTCCCGATCCCGGGAAATGGTTATAGCCTGAGTATTTTCTGTCGTAATCATGTTTTAATTCCGTCTCAGCAATAAGGAGTTATTTGCGTGTTCCGTGAACATCAACTGACTCCCGAAGGGTCAGTCAGATCATCCAGCCAATCCTTGTCTAGTAAATATCTCATGATTAAGTACAATCAAACTTCCACCGGTTGGCGTGCCAGTAACTAAGGTCAGTACTCAGTATATTTTATGCTTGGTCTAGTTTCAGTACAATATGCTTACTTTACAACGCTATCCAGCTGTATGTAGGTATTATTAATTTAACGAAATATATAGACCCTTATCAAATCATACCTTCCTGAGTTACCGCTTAAGACAAAATAGGAGAAGCTTGACGAGCTTGTGTAGGTAATTTCAGACATTATAAGCACACAGCGTAAATAGATGTTGTTGTGATTGAAACGGCATGTTTTTTTCTACACCAAGCCCGTGCGTGAATGTACAGTCGCCTACAGAAAGATAATATCAATTTTTCGTGTTATTCCATGTAATAGACGAATCAACGAATAATATCATTAATCATTAATATCATTTTATATATATCATTTGTATATATATGGATATATATATGTATATATATTATTATGTATTAAATATATATGATTATTATATGTATTGTATTTGGTAGTTTGTAGTATATTAGGTAGTTTGTAGATATATATATATATATATATATATAGACTTTGTACACGTGTTTGTCTATCTTCTGGTTCCTGTCTCCACTCAATTGCTCAAAGGTTAACTGGAAGAGATCCCTTTTAGGGATAAGTTCGCCTTTGTACCAAAATGTCCTTATTTGTTTGTATTTTTTGTGTTTTTTTTTTGTGTACAATAAAGTTATTACATACATACATACATACATACATACATAATATCAAGGCGAGACACGATATTACAGAATAATACTTACTGGAATCGCGGACCCAGTAGTTGATGGACTTAGGCGAGGATTCGACGTAGCACTCGAGCGTGACGTCTGTGCCCAGCGGGGCGCCCACCAGCTGGTTCGGCACTTGGATCACCGGGTGAACTGCATCATACAAATTAGTAAATCAATACATACAGGGTAGGGTAGAGGTAAAGGGTAGGGTAGGGTGTATATAGTTGTTTACCTCTAATTTCTGAGTCTTGGATGTTTTCTATGTATTTAAATTTATATTTATCTATATAAGTGAGTATTTCGTCACACCTAGTATAATGCGTGTCATCCACGAAGGCGCGCCCCTCCACAGCCCAATCTATACAATTGCGCATAGATTAGTATGAGATTCGCTGTGGAGGGGCGCGTCACCGTGGATCACAAGCACTATATACATATACCCATAGTACCAGCTTTGCTTAGTTTGAGACTATGTCGATTTGTTAGATTGTCCACAAGTATTTATTTAAGTTAAGCATAAGGTTCTGTACCTACTGTGTTGTTTTTGAGGTGAACTGCGTCATACAAATTATTACGCAAGTTATAAAGGGTCCTTGCCAAAATGTGATAATATACATTGAAAGCATAACATAAACATACGCATCTATTGCCGCTGTTTGAATATAATAGTGGATCGGGGCGACGTAAGCACCTGCCTGATAAAGGCTTCGCCGTCCGCTACCGGTGACTGGGATCCCCGGCCGGATAACAAAATAATGTTATGTTTTGTTTTTTTTTTTGCTGGGAGAGGATGGGGTAACCCAGCCAGCCCGTCCTCACCCAGCAATCATAAATATATACCTATAGTGCAGGATAGGGGTTTAGGGTTGTGGGTTCTCTACCTCTACTTTAAACCTAATGTTCTGTTCTGTGTTATTTTTCAGGTGTGCAATTTTTGAGTTTTATTGTCCTTTTCTAATTAAATGACTTAAAAAAATAGTTGTTTGATTTGAAAGACTGATAGAAATCTAATTTAAAGATTCTTTTTAAGATTTTTCTCATCATCATCATCATAGCATTATCCTTATCCCAGTACAGTTGCATCCTAAAAAGGATGCCGGGGGTCCGCTACCTAATCCCAATATTTAGCGTAGGCACCAGTTTATGAAAGCGACTTCCATCTAATTTCCAACCGGAGGGAGAAACTAGACCTTATTGGGATTAGGCTTGTCAAGGGAGTGGGCAACTTGACTGCTAGAAATTCTCAACCCTCGAAGGCCTCTAACTTGGCTTAACGATTGCTGCTATAGACAGCAGCCAGGATCAACGGCTTGACGTGCCTTCCAAAGCAAGATTTTTCTCAACATGATAAATAAAGAGTAGAAACTTGCATTAAGGCGAAATGTCCATGCCAACGCCGTGACACAAACAGTTCCAGTCTGGAAATAATTAAAAGCTACTACTGACTGACGTTGAATAACGTCATTAATAACCAGCCCTCCGAAAGTTGCCAAAAAATAAACAACAGCTACCTACGACAAACACAAGGCCAAGAGGTTTTAGGAAAACTTATGAATTACATTTTGTGATGATTCAAAAAGTCGGTTAGAGTACTTTTGTCTCACGAGCGCGGGTGAGCCATGGTTGTGTGTTGAGCTATACATGCACATGGTCTATGTGTGCGTCAGCATAGGAGCTATAAGTTCACGTTGTCTATGTGTTCATATGTGTTACAATTACAACAATTTCAATGGCCAACACGCGCTCGTGAGATAAAAGTACTATAACAATTGAATGTTTGAAAATACTATTATGTGTAGCGCACCTCAATTAAATGACACAGTAGGTACAGAACACGTTACTCTCTAGGATGTATCTTTTGTTGAGTTATGTTCTCAGTTCTTAATTAACGCCGTATGTCAGTTATAAGATGGTTTAGAGTAAATAAAGAAGATATCACAACGCGTAGACAAAACAAACAATCGAAAATCCTTTTCGCTAATATAAAGCCGTATCACTGATCACTGCCCTTTACCGTAATTGTCTCGAAATCTCGTAATATCATATCCACAACTGAACCCGCTACAATCAGGAAAAACAAAAGTAACAGCTTCATTTCGGCATCGCAAACATCTATTCACTTATGACATATTTGGCAAACAAGGGGGGTGAAATCAAACATACAATGCACTTTGATCAGGATCCTCTTGCTAACAGTGGGAGGCACGCCGTTGCTGGCTATGCAGAGATAGGCGCCCATGTCCGAGCGGGAGACTTTACTCAGAGTCAACACCTCTTCTTTGAACATGTTCACTGTGGGGTAAAAGAGGGATTAAGTAACAGTGTAATGTAATATCACCTATCCATTAATAAATTATTTAACGATCAATTAATCCAACTACAGTAGAATCCGGATACAGCGACCTTCAAGGGGCCGGCGATATTACGTCGCACTAACAGGACGTCGTACAAAACGGACTGATTTTCTTTGAAAATGTTTGGAATTAATCCTAACGTCGGTGATATAGCAGTCGTTGAAAGTGGTCAAATGTTATAAGCGGAGTCGTTATAAGCAGATTCTACTGTATGTATAGCGTGTGTCATCCACGGAGGCGCGCCCCTCTACCGTCCAATCTCTAATTATTGCGCATAGATTAGTATGAGATTCGCTTTCTTGGGGCGCGTCGTCGTGGATGGCATTATTTCTAGTTATTATAATATCTCTCTGCTTTGCCCTAAGGTTGACTGGTAGAGAATGCTTATGGCACCAGTGGGTTGACAGCGAAAAAAACACAACAAAATAATGTTTTTGTTTACTTGACTTGTAATCGCGTCACCTGTAGACATGAGGTTAAGTCCGCCTTTTGTACCATAAGTTTTACTTTTGTGCAATAAAAATTAAATAAATAAAGTTCAGTGGCTTAAGCGTGAAGAGGTAACAGACAGACAGACAGACACACTTTCGCATTTATAATATTAGTATGAATTAGTATGGAATGGATACGTAATCATCAATCATCGAGGTTAAATAAATAAATAATTTAAAAAATGAACAGCTTTTATGTTTTGTCCCGTGATATATCAACCTGCATGATTTCGCCATACTTTATGTCGAGAAAACTTTATAGATAGGGGCACCACCATAGAGGCAGGGATATTTCGTGCACCATGACATTGCATGACTTGACGTCTCTTGGAGGACCAAGTCAGGCAGAATCAAGTCTAGTCGAATCACGTCTGTTTTATTTAGTATGAAATGTATGTGGTTAATTGCGTACCAACCTTTGTTCTTCCCACCATACTGATCCCGAAACACTATATCTGCCCCATCTTCTCGGCGCCACACGACCGTGGGAGCGGGTACGCCGCGCGCGCGGCACGCCGCGCGCACCGTGCCACCTTCAGGCACCATGACGTCACTGGACGTCTCTTCGGGTATGAAGTCTGGCGGGATCACCACGTCCAAGTAACCCATCTGTTGTGTGAAAGAGTTCAAAGTTTTATTTTAAAATGTATTTGGTAATAAGTGTTCTTAGCCTTTTCTGCTGTTAATGTGACACACGAGAAAACTATTTCATTGGCAGCTAATTGTTCGAGCCCATCAAGAAGTAAAAAAATAAAACGTAAGTAGGGTAAGCTGTAGTAATGTTGGGCCCCCTACAATCATTGGCCTCTTGAATGCTGTATTTTTTTCAAGCTTGAAAACTATCTACTTCATTTCAGAGTTTAATAAACAAATAAAACATTTATTTTATTTTTTACCTTGTATTTATCAATATTATCATTCAAGAGGTCAATGTTGGGAAGGCAAACAATACTACAGCTTTCCCTACCTAATCAAAAATTGTAAGCTGCTGTGTTCTCACTGAATGATAACGCAATTGGTACGTAATTTTATATAATGGAAAATTAATCAGTACGGAAATTAAATTCAATTAATACCTATTATCTAACCAGTTAATCGCCCTTTCCACTGCAGGGAGTCTAATCGAGAAATTGGCCGAGAATTAAAGTCTTCCACGGGTTGACAACGTATTAGAACACGCACAAATACAAAACCTGTTCCATATGCTACTATCCGGATAGGCCCTTTGGTCACTACTTCGTCAAGAGATCATTTAGATAAAACAAATTGAATTGCATTCACAGACCAGCGTGGTGCAATTTTTATCCCATTCCGTCAACTGGCGTCATGCCGTGTGGACGTCCTGTCTCGACGAAGCGAGGCGGTCACGCAAAACCAAAAGGTCCTAAAGGCAATCTAGTTACAAACACACCCACGTCCTTTTTCATTAATGCTCTAGTACTGTCCCCAACGATTTATGCCGTTATCAGGCCTGGGTATAAATTACAGTGCGGTGCAATAATTTAGGAGCACCATGCACGAATCATTACGCTGCGCTGGCCCGCACTTTAATTCACTTTATCTGCCCAATGTTTATTGTAATCTTTTTTTAATTGTGCCTCGCTATATTGCTACTCCCACGAGTGTAATGATTAGACTAATGGTTAGGCTCGTAGATACATACGAAGAAACGAAAGCTGCTATATACCTACTCTTCCCATCTACGTTTCAATGAATATTTTTCATTTCTCCTGCTCGGAAAATTCAATTTTCATGAGTAGATAGCCGGATCGAAAGTCGCTTATTCGACCCTAGGGTGTTTTTTATATATATTATATAGATCAGGGTTTTTATATAGTTCAATGGATTTCAATTCATCAATTTCATCCATTGACAATTTGCAAGAAATATTTTCTAAAAATAATTAAATTTTTGAGGGCCGTATTTGCCTGGTGACGTCGCACTATCTGTAGACAATTATGGCTAAAGCGACGTTGCACCGTACGTTCTGCATTACGCCAACAAACAATACGTGTCTCGACTCTAAGAGCAACTGTAGGACCTAAACAAGCACTTAGACACCTAGAGGTCTATTTATGTTCGTCACATCTGATCGCAATCACATTGTCACATGTTTCACATTTCTAAGCACACCGAGTTAATATGTCTGAAGAAACGCGTGAATATATTAAATTAAATTAAATTAAGACCATTTATTTCGTTTAACATTGACACATAGAATTACAAATTAAAATATAAGATTACAGATACAATTAAATTCAATATATGAATATGCATTTTGCATGTGAAACTGGGGGAAATAAATATGAGGTGAGTAAATATTGCATTGGAATGAACTAAATAAAATGATTTTAAAATTATTATTTTGATGGACAATTTTACACAAAGCGACCTAGTCTCAAATAAGCAATGCTTGAAGTATGGTTACTAAGCGACGATATACATATACATATATTGAATACCTAAATAGAAAATATTCAAAACTCAAGAACAAATATTCATGACCATCTCACAAATAAATGCCCTGACCGGGATTCGAACCCGGGACCTCCAGCTTCATAGGTAGGGTCACTACCAACTACACTAAAGGAGTCGTCGTGAAAGGACTAATTAAATTGTAGTCGCATTTAAAGATAGTCCGTTATTTTTTTATTCTAAATAGGTTTGCGCTTGACTACAAATCACCTGATGGTAAGCAATATTGTGGTCTAGGGTCCGTTTAAGACAGGATAGAAAAAAACTATGGGCCCTGGATGGGAATTACCTTAAATTCTTAAGTTAGATCATTTTAATTAAAGGAAACGTTTTTTTTATTTAAGAAAAGAAATAGAATATAAAGAGTTTCTATGAATGCAAGTTTATTTAGCGAAATAGCACTTATCATGACGTTTCGCAAAGTAAGGTCTCATTCCATTAACTACGTAAGAAGTGTGTCCAGGAATGGAACTTCTGTTAATATGCCACCTGTAGTGAAGCCAACGATATCCATATTCACGAAGGTTATTCCTAGAATTATTGCGTGCATTGGAATAAAAACAATATCATATTATTATCACGGATATGAGGAAAATCTCCTATGGCAATGTCATAAAATATGTCAATATTAATGAAGATTTTATTGTTATTTTCTGTTTGTATTACTTAAGTATATTTTTTTGTCATGAATCGGGTTTTGTTTTAATATTGTCATAATCATAATATGATCAATCAATCTATTATTTTATTCAGAACAATAAATATATGGTTTATATTTCAGACTTCAAATGTATCGTCACTATTCGTGCCAACCACGTGTCTTTCGCTCTTATTGCGCAATACAAAAAAAATATAAACATAAATATATAAAGATAAATATTTTTTTGATCGCTCATGCCGACTCCGCATAAATAGGTTTGAAGAGACCCTAATAAAGTCGTGCGCACGTGTTATAACTTCTCACAATGTAAAAATTAGAAAATAGACTGATTTCTCACGTCTGGCGTGGCGCTGCGGCGGTAGATATGCCACGCTGGTAGGTTACGTGTACTCAATTTACCTCATGAAATTAGCTCATACCTGACTCTTCATTGGATCTGTATTGATCTGGCACATGTACTGGCCCCGGTCTTCTTCTTGCACGTTCCTAATGTGCAGATTCCAAACCGTTTGCCCGTTGTGTGACACGCCGACTCTATGGTTATTCGTTATTACGTGTACGTGTATTGCTTGGATCGCTTTCGTGTCCGCTTTTACCCATCCCACCTGCAAATTAATTTAGCATTTGTTTATCGCGGCCGGACATTATCAGTAATTTTAATTAGCATTTTAATGACATTATGACAGCCGATATATAACTTAAAGCAGTAAATC
The DNA here is from genome assembly GCA_951800055.1 of Cenopis cana. Classification (NCBI taxonomy): domain Eukaryota; kingdom Metazoa; phylum Arthropoda; class Insecta; order Lepidoptera; family Tortricidae; genus Cenopis; species Cenopis cana. The sequence continues at coordinate 6,263,022 of OX637476.1, read as the reverse complement.
AAATCTGTATTATAAAAATCGATTCGACGCACTCATACAGACATGCACTAGAAGAATACATTTCCCTAAGCAGACTTTGCAGTACTCGGCGGTATATCAGTGACGCGTGCCGCGCATGTGTGCGTCTCGCAGGTCTAAAGGTCTTAAGGGGTCGTTGAGATACTGCTTTAGCTAATATATTTACTGTGACATTACTCTATTTACAGTCTATGATAGAAAATCATTATCGAACAAAGGAATGGCTGTATATTTTCATGTTATTATTATTCCTGGTACCTAGTACCCTAACCGCATACAAATCTGTGGTCTGTGTACCAGAAGGTATTATGTCGTAAAAATAAGCCCGTAATGAGATCCATAGAAAATATGCGTCGACCAATCATCCTACCCAATTTGATGCAATTAGAGAATTTTAAATGGATGTTACTTATATTTTAACTTACTCTGTACCCGCCAAGGTTTTGCACTAGACACCTAAATGTGGCATTCCGTCCAATCGCTACAGTCAAATTTGTTATAGGCTCTACAAACTCCGGCTGGAAGGCCTGCCCTGTAAAATAAAATGTCTTACAATTTATATTATGTGAAATAGCAGGCAATTTATATTATGTTACGCAAAGTTTGGCTTTAGAACATACGTAGATGTACTATAAAAGAACTAGATACACAGTCAGGCGAAAAAAATGGCACCCTCAAATGTACCGCGTTGCGGTACTTTCGTGTTGACGGCAGACAGTGACAGTGACAAAGCGTGTATGCAACTGACAGTGTCAATCAGTGCCACATTTTCCGTCATTTTTGTTCGGCATTGTGTCTATTTCTATATTATAAGTCAATGCTTTAGAAGGACTTTTCGCCGCCATCTTGGCGAGAGTCACATCTTTTTCTTCTTACTAAGTGGTTTTATTCAATTTTACTTAATTATCCCTTCGTGTGTCATTGGCAAAAGTCCTTGAGGCTGCCATTTCCCTTTTATATCTTACTAACTAATTTATCCCTTCGTGTGTCATTGGCAAAGGCCCTTAAATGAGGCTGCCATTTCTCTTTTATATCTATCTATCTATCAATGCTTTAGAACGATTGATTCTAGTAGTTTAAAAATAATCTCAAAACTGATATCAGCGTAAAATTACCATTAAAAATTAAAGATTCAAAAACCTAAGTACGTACCTGCAAGCTTCGAATCTAGTCCTAGCATAAAAATAGCTAGTAGATACAGCGACCACCAAGACTGCATATTTCTTACTGCGGTACAAGATAAGTTGTCAAAACTGCAACAAAAGATGTTTGAGGTTAGTTTTTGCGAATAGGGTGACTGTTTAGAATGTTTATTAGTATGTTTAAATGATCTTTACTTGCAATGCAAACTAATATTATAAAAATATAAAGCTTGTGACAGTGTAATAATTAATACTACTTATTGTAATATGAGTAAATGTTGTCCTTTTATCCGATAAAAAACCGGTCAAGTGCGTGTCGGACTCACGCAGGAGGATTATTATATATTAGTAATTATGCTGAAAGTACCTATTTCAATTTTTTTTTTATATAAATAATAAATAAAAGAAAAGGATTATCCTTTAAAAACCAACACACTACGTTTTTCAGTCGCGCAAATTAGTAACAAAATGCGCCGATAAATGGCCCTATACCCATGGCATGGCCTACAATTTCTATATCGCGCTGTTAAGATTTTGCCTGAATTACCTAATGGGGTCGGGACGGGTGCACGATCTGTGTACGGAACTGAACCCTCGGTGCGCGAGTCATACTTGCACTTGACCTGGTTTTCTTTATAACGTATAGAACCCCAAAAAACCGGCCAAGTGCCAGTCGGACTCGCGCACGAAGAACCCTTCTTCTTCTACGTCCCATTATCTTTAAAAACTGCAAAAAAAATCACGTTTGTTGTATGGGAGCCCCTTAAATATTTATTTTATTTTGTTTTATAGTGTTTGTTGTTATAGCGGCAACAGAAATACATCATCTGTGAAAATTTCAACTGTTTAACTATCAAGGTTTTTGAGATACAGCCTGGTGACGGACAGACTGACGGAGTCTTAGTAATAGGGTCCAGTTTTACCCATTGGGTACCTAAAAACATACATCTAGATCCAGAATGTTCTTAAAAAGTATTATAATATGGACTAAATCTTATTCCACGTTCCCTGTAATGCACGGCTGGAGCCGCGGGGCTCGTAGCCAATTACATGCAGGCAAGTGAATATTATTACGTTTTATGTGACTCAAAAATGAAAGCGTACCTATTACATTACCTAGAACGCGTGAGTTTGCTCGCGGCACAATCACAATGTAGAAAACACCACGTCAGTGTATTTGCAAGCAAGGCAATTAGGAGGCGTGTGTCACACGTGGAAAGCTGTTCCAGTCCCTTCCGCGACGATTTCGCGATTCGATCAGTCAATAATGAATCCCCACATATCAGATGACAGCCGTATCATGTCGCCGTTACACTGGAAGTGTCGACCGAAAATGTGTAAAACGAGGCGGATGCGATCGCGCACCGGTAACTACTTTTCCGCACAAGTGTGATAATGCCTGAGAAAAATTCGAGGCGTAGTAACGGTTGCGTAAAATGGTCACCGCCATATTGAAACTTGCATCGTTCGCGCTTATAGTTATAGTTGTATCAGTAGCGATAGTGAAATAGCGGCCACATAAGGAATTATTGTGGAGACAGTAAGTACTTATAAGGGGATGACATAAATAATAATATAAACAAATGCTCATCACACAAATAACTTACTAACTTAACTTAAAATTGCTACCTATTCAAATACGGTAATGTTTACGACTTTATTATTATACGTGTGTAATTATGCCGGGTAATGCAATTTACAGAGGATATTAAGCTTGCATATAGGTAGGTAATTTAATTTTTAATTATATTAGTATGATAATGATTAGTAATTACTTGGGCCCTTCAGTTAAATAAGTATTATAAAGGTCAATTTTGGCCAAACAAAAATAGCAGTCCAGAAAGACAATACACACAGAATGTTTAAAAAATAAATTGGATACGGACGGAACTCTAAAAAAACTTAGGTACCTACTCAAATCGCAATGTAACACATGAATAACTGAGACATATCCTAATATAATCAGGGTATTAAACACGATAAAAATTTACTGCATGACAGCGGTATCAAGCTTAATCCAGGGTTCGATTGGGAATGTTCGAATAATTTTTAAACTCACTTCGAATTCCGGCTTATACTTACACGGACTCGTGATTTATTTGGATGAGGAGTTTAGAATTTGTATTACTTCAGTGGATTACGATACACCTGCTCTGGGAATGCCCAATCCCCTTTGCGTTATTATTAGTAGGATGTTAAACAAGACCGCTGTTGTGGCTTGAGGATTAGCTGATAAATTGAATAATATTGTGTCTGTGGCGTTAATGTACGATTACCGTTTTAACATTGAAAATGTTTTTTTCGATCGCGTTGGTAGGGCACCCATTTCAAGGAAAAGTGCGACATCGCCCTGGTGTCGTGAATTTTCAAAATCAAATAAAAATAATATAGCGCTATATTTAAATTCAATATAGCGTAAAAAAACGGTTTTTTGGAAACGTCATAAACTTTAAAAAAAAAACAAAAAAATGACGAAAAATTACGTGACGTTGGTGTCGTCTCTTATTGAATCGGCGATTTCTCGAAAACGAAAAACGATATCGAAAAAATGAAAAAAATACCCTTGGGGTATTGAGTTGGGCTACAATTTGCAAAAACTGGGACTTCGCTATCTCTCACGGTCTAGGCTGTAACTTATCCTTTATGCGGCGGAATTTTGAATACCGCGGGAGGTATGTGCGGCACACGGACTAAATCTGAGTACTAGTATTAAGGTTTATGATTTTTACATATCAATATAATGTTTTGGAATATTATCTGAGCGTAGCGAGGGTGTCATGAGTTAATTCCCGAGCGAAGCGAGGGAATTAAGACTGAGTCCTGAGTGCAGTGAGGGATTAAAACCCGAAGATCAGAGTATGAGAGTGGATTGCGATTAAATGAAGTAGTACACTTATAGTGCATAGTATATTTCTTTACTATTTTTCTTTTTGAGTATCATTAAATTTAAAATTTAAGGAATTTTTAATAAATAAAACAGTGAAAAATTGATTTGTTTAAACACGAATAATTTGTACACTTAGGTATAGTGCATAGTATAATTCTTTACTGTTTTTCTTGTGTCATTTAGTAGCGCACTTTATGGTAGTTACTTTTTTACTATTTTTCTTTTCAAGTATCGTATTATTTTAATTTTAAGGAATTTTTAATAAATAAAAATGTGAAAAATTTATTTGTTTTAATTCATTTTCAATGTACCCGAAGGTCGTGAGAGGCACGAGATCTGTGGATTTTTCAACAAGTCACAGTAATAAAAGAAGTTCGATTGGCAATAAAAATTTACCGCATTATTGAACGCATAAATCTTCTCTATTCTATTTGCACTTCGCATAACAACTATTAAGTATATCAACGTTTGGCATAAATATCAAACCCAATTGTGGCATAATAATTTATACGCATAATTTTGTCTCCCAAAGCAAACAGTTATATATCCATAACAGAATGGTAACGAACAATATTTTCCACTACATTGATGTACATTGTCTTAGAGTGAGTCTCGGAGTTCCACGAACAACTTGGACGTGGAAACTAAGTTTACAAGCGCCGTCGGAAATTTCATACCGACCGGTAAACTTGTAGGTACCTAGCTTCTCTATAGGGATTTCAAATAAAGTTAACTATTGTAACCTTTTGTATTGCTTTATTAACTTGTTACTATTTTTAGTTTTTCTTTATTAACTTTATTATTGTTATTATTTTACTTAACGTCAATTAGTCACTTCCACTTTCAACTTTTATTAAATAAATCAGTTACTTTGAGATTCTCTTATTTACCTTCAATATTTTCTAATAAATTGTACAGTCTAAAATTAAATTGCAGGAGCCCGCGCCCGCGACTATATACGCGAAGGACCACGTAACTATGTCGGAAATTATTTTTATGTATCTACAGTTAAATCATAACGTTTTTCTACTCCTGTACTTCTATCGGCCATTTACACAATGGCTTCACGCCGATAATACCTAATTGATTTCACTGTATAAACAACGGATATAATTGTTCCGAAAGACAAGTAATTGTGTCCACCCTGTGTGAGCCTGTGTTTTTTTATATACCATTCGCATATGTAGAAAGAAACCTCCATCTTTTCTGGAATTTTTGATAAAATGTAGGCAAGAAAGATTGTATCGACACTCAAAATACAAGTTTGGATTCGCGGGTACGGATAAACATTCAAATCATTGACGGGATAAGAGGTAAACAGGCCTGCCCTAGTATTGAACGCAACTGAATAAATCCAATTATAATGTTATGCTTTTGTACACCATTAACAATTATTGAATAAATTAGCTAGCGACGTGGAAACTTTGAACTCTAAAGGTATATAGATACCATGTTAATTGAGTATTATAATATATGATGACAATGATATTATACTAAAACAATTATTAATTTAGTTTGAAAGACTAGGTCTATAGACTACTTTCGATATTTTTGGTAACATACCTACGTATAACTAGAGATCCTACTACGAGCGAAAACGCGAGCTCGTATGAGATTTACTACAATTTGTCTTACTGTATCCCCTCCAGATATTTATTTTTTCACTGAGATTTTTTTTATTTAAGATATAATCCTTCCCTATTGATATAAGAATAATTTCCGTTAATTCTCCATTGATAAGCAATCTGACTAAAGATGATTAAGAACTTCAATTTGATCCAAACCGCCATTAAATACGTGTTCTACTCTTAAGTATGACTACTTCTTTGATCACTCTACTAGCGTGATGATAGGTGGGATACGGCTACATTACAATAAACTGGGTCTTTTCGACTCGTCTTTCAGCTCCATCAGGGTCAATTCTTTAATTTCTTTCGTTTACCTGTTGCAAACAAAAATAATCCCTCTAAATACTTTATTTATCTTCACAAATTTGGTTCTTAAGGCGCCTGTAGAGGCAAGGCCTTCTCCATACAAACTCTGTGCAAGTTTTATCCGTCGGTTTTGGCACTCCCGCATATATTTTTTTTTGCTTGTTAATAATGGATGTACGAAGAATGTCAAGAAAAAAAAAATTCAAAAAAAAATAAATTACAAAAATAAAAAAAATAAAAAAATACATTTTTTTTTCTTGATGTTCTGGCTAACAGAAATATAAGCATACTGACCAAAATTCATAAGTGTAATGCAAACACAAGCGAAGAAAAACTTGCACGAAGTTTGTATGGAGAGTGCTTGCCTCTATAGGCGCCTTAAGCAACAATAACAATTTATTTATTAGTGGAATAAGTACTAATATCTAGAGCAAGTTTCAAACGAAAAATCCCAAATAATTGTTTATTTTACACCTCTACTTTTTATACATTCTGGAGTTTCGAAGTTAAGTTCAAAACCTAAATAGGATTTTTTTATTAAACTACGAACTATTTTCGGACCTACCTACAACAATAAATATTTTTGTGATTTTTATACATTCTTTTTTATGATCTGCCTGTCATATATTTTGCCTAGTACCTAAGATAATGTGTACTTTTTCACCTTATTGTTTTATATAAGGTGGTAATGTGGCGTACAAGAAGAGAGGCCTATGCTCAGCAGTGGGCGATTACTGGCTGATGATGATGATGATGATGATCATGGTAATGTTGATACATTTTGTTACAGTTGGCTCTAGTCTCGAGACTACAATATTTATTTTTTGCCTTTAAGACGCAGGGGTGGGCAAGCAAACATACAAACTTTGTGCAAGTTTTTCACTTATGATTTTTGGTTAATAATATGCTTTTCTGTTAGCCATCACTTGCATAAAATATTTTTTTTAATTTTTGTATATTTTTATTTTTTCTTGAGGTTCTTCGTATGTCCAATATTAACAAGCAAAAAAAAAATTCGGGTGTGCCAAAACCGACGAATAAAACGTGCACAGACTTTGTATGGAGAAGGCCTTAATTGCCCTGCCCTGCGCATTAATTGTTTTTAAGCAGTGTGAAAGCATTTAACGAAACGACTTTAATTCAACCGCAAACATGTTAAACTGCAGTTAACTTCCGGAATTGATGTTTGTACGTCTATTAGTTCGACACCCAACTTGCGGCTGCGCTCTGGAAATAATAGCGCTAATTACTAAAGAATCTCTTCCCATTTCGTTGAAAGAAAACTCGAGAGGTTATGTTTTGTCGGTCCACGTTAGTTACTTTATAATGTGCTCTCATCTCATACTGCTAACAATTACATTTGTTGTTCACGTATCTATCTGTATATCTTTTGTTCCAAGTTTGCAGTAAACTTCAATATTTTTTTACAATGTGTATGTGTACAATATTATTATGTGCTTAATAACTATAATTATGATTATTGAAATATAAAAATGATTGAATGTAATTGTGGATTGAATTTTTTTATTAACTAATTAATTAAAAACAAATAATAAAACAATTCAAAAATATCTGAAACGAATATTACAAATTACAAATTAATAGAAAGTTTACCTTCAATACTCGGGGGTATTATATAAAAATCCAAAATAAAATACAATTAAAAATATTTAATACTTACGTCCCTCGAATGCAATGTAAATGTCATATTCAAAATTATTTTTTCTATAAAAAAACATACGAATAACAATCTACATAAACTTACAATTCAACACAAACTAAACAAAACTAAGTTATTAACACAAAACTTTAAAAAAAGTTTAAATCACAACAAAAATTAAACAAAAAAAAAGCAGAAGACTCACCTTATTCCATTTTCAAACTATCCATGTCCGTTAAATATTTTATTTACATAGCGAAGTTCGCGCGTGATAAGTTGGCTCCCGCGGGAGAGATGGGACGGCACGGCGCTACCCGAGCGCGCCATACACTGACGGCGATTGTTCATTCAGACCTCCGCTCCGCCGTTATTCTTAACGCAGCTGGATCGCGAAGGATATGAAGCCAATGGTAACAATCTTAAACTGGTTTCCTGTAATATACGGCGGAAAATTAAGATATTTATTTTGTTTAACTGAAAATTACTGGTTTCAATCGAGTGTTAATTTTTTAGTGTATAAAATCATTTATTAAAAAGTTATATTACTGATATTTTACATTTAATTTTTGAACTCAATTAAAGATCCTAAATAGTTATAGACAGCTTGAATTTAATCTTTCGTGAGGCATGTTATAATTTTATTTTACTAAACGGTTAAAATTCACGTACGTATACATTTAAATACGTGCGTTTGAACCGTTTAGTAAAATAAAGTTATAGACAAGCTCGCAGGGTTTGCTTTTATAAAATGATTGGGTTATTGACTATAGATCAATATTTACGAAAACTACGCGCAAAGCTTCCGTAGAGAGCGGGATAGTTAATTGCAAACTCATGCGTGTTAGAGCGGGACATTTGCATTGGGGATACCTCCCCTTAACCTGGGATACCGCACGCGGCACGCAGGCGCAGCTGGGCCACGAGCGCTCCGAATTATTATCATCAATGATTCATCATTCTCGTAGCGTTATCTCATTGGGTACAGTTCATCCTGAATGATGCCTGGGGCCCGCTACCTAATCCCAAGATTTGGCGTAGGCACTATTTTATACGGTAGCGACTGCCATCTCTGCCGTCCTATATCTAAAACCGAACTAAGCTGCTTTTTAGCAGTTTTCGATAGTTTACATGGGCTAAAATAGAAAGAACAGCTCTACCGAATGGTCTTGGAATCATATTTTTATCATTTGTAGTTGCGAAGATATGGAGTCGACCTACCACGTTAAGTGCATGATAATATGACATTTTACAATACTATAAAATCGCTAACCAACATTACTACACTATAAGCAACATAAAAGCCCTTAGCTATTGTTTTATTGAGTAAATCACTTGCATGATTCATAGCTAAAAAACGGTTATTCGACAAAAACACCGTTAAAGTCCTTTTACGTTTTTCTTAACTTTTTTTATACATATACTTTTTTATCAAATACTATACAAGAAAACAGTTACTACGCTTAAACACGGCTAAATACCCATAGCCCTATTTTTGTCAGTATTTGCTTGTGATTCCTATTGAAAATACAACACTAAAACCTAGTAACTGTGATTAAGCCATGAATAATTACATTAAAAACAGAAGAATGCAACACTTAAACCCGGATAACCAGCAATGCTACACTAAAATGTAGCTAGGCGCAAAACATTATCCTCCAGATTTTACTTCATAGGGCCAGTCAGCCGAGCAACGCGTGCGCTTGAGGTTGTGTCTAGTGGTGTAGTGAGTGATGGATGCATATTTCTCATCTCAAAATGTCTGGAAACCGGAGGAAAGTATATAATATATCTCGCTATACATTTTTTGTGCACTTTACTCAGGATATTGTGTACATTAGAAGTGGTGTAGGAAGATTTTTATGTACTTACCCAGATATTAATATTCAACCTTGAATAAATATCATTTATATAGTTACCAATACTACCTACGTAATTGGTGGGATAAAATAAGCAGTATAGGACCATCCTTTGGATACTTCCCGCAAGCTAAGAAAACATTGCTCATTGTATCCGAAACAGACAAGCAAACAGCTTACCAGATCTTCAGGGGCACCAATCTAAGCATTATGACTGGATATCGCTTTTTGGGAAGCTACATTGGTGAAGTTTCCTTCAGAAGATTTAATAAAAAAATAATTCAAATTGTTTTCGACAGTAGAAAAAAAAACTCAGAAATCTCCAAAAACTCCTCTAAAGCAGACTACAACTATACAGCCCTAACAAAAGAAATTCAATTCCAATGGACATTCTTACTACGATTCCTGAAAAACTCCCATGAATTTTTGAACCACTGACACAATGCACTACGCATGATCTTCCTGCCAGCACTCTTTGGTAGTAATAAAATACACATAAAAGCAAAATCCGACCCACACGCCACAAGCTTAAAATACGAAAATTCCAAGAAAGGTTGCACAGCTCTCACGGATGCCTTATTACTCTTATTAGAGAAGAAACAAATTGTCCTATCCGATTATAATATATTTCTAAAAGATGCATGCAAAGAAGGCCGTAAAGAAAAATATGCCCTCAGTGACAAACTTTTAGAAACCATCCCTAGCAAAATTCACCACTAACAAGAAAAGAGCGATTGAAACATCCATCGCATTCAAGATGAAAACGAAGTCCTCAAACTGGCTCTCAGTTATTCCTACAAAAAACGATCACTTTGACCTATCCCCACTAGAATTCAGATATGCGCTATCAATACGATACGTACAATAGAATATCAAACTCCATGACACAGTCATAATTATGCGATGGCTGCGGAAACAGCCAATTCAATACTGATCACGCGCTCTGTTATAAAACCGGAGGCCTAATCACTAGGCGACATATATTCTGCCTTGGCGTATGGGATGTTCAATGTTCAGAGGAAGGCGTTACTGTGTTGTTAATAGACACCGACGCTCCTTCCTACCTCTCACGTCCAGTCACATCGCTCCATAATCAGCCGAAGATAAAAACAGAAATTACTCTAATACCTGCGAAATACGACATGCTACTTTCACCCCACTTGTAACATCAGGTGATGGCGTCGTCTGTCTTTCATAAAAGACATGAGTGAAACCATATCTGAACTCTGGAATTGCTGTCTAAGTACCATACTGAGCTGGCTCAGAGCAAGAATCAGCGTCGCTGTGATATGTGCCACCAGTACGTGGATCCGCAGCACGAGGCACCGATCCCTCAGCCAGGTGGCCCTCCCGCGCATCGATTAAAACCATTTTTTATTTAATAATTTAAATATCATACTGTACGAATATTATTAATAATTTGTAAGTTATTGAATAAAGATTTCACATTAAGCTTAATGAAGACTGATTTGTCAGTATTTTTCCCAAAGAGATTTTTTTATGTAAACAAATACAATAAATAAATATGCATCTGCAACTATCCACGGTAACTAGTTAGTACCAGAAATGTGTGAAAGCACGCAAATGGTAACGACTGTACATAGCATGGCTTTACATGGCAGCCAAAGTTCAGTTAATATCTGTCTTTCGTACGGTGCAGACGCTTATGCTCTATTTAGATCAGCTACTTTCATCGATAATAATTTGCTTAATGGATGGTTATTTTCTGCATATTTCATGACTCTGCTTTTTTACTATTTCCCACTTACTCTGCGTTTCGGTTTGTGTACCCAGTAACGTAAATCAAATAATAAAATTATTCAAATTCTGTAAGTCGCGCCGGTATGTAAGCCTGCTGTGCCATTCAGGTGCAATGGTTTACGCCCACCGACATTCTTTTGTCCCTTCCGTTTACATACAAAAGTGCAAAACTAACTATACATGGATACAGTGTATACAGTTTTGTTTTATTTATTTAAACAATTCAATTATTTTAATAACTTACTTGTATAATAGTGCAACTAACGAGGTTTTTTGCCAAAAACACTAAAACAATTTCAGCAGGAATACATGACTAAAACACAGTTAGAGGCGATGGTTCATCATTTAACGTGTTTTTAAATTAGGAACGCATACAGCTTGCTTGAATGTTTGCAGTTATTGCATAGCTACAAAACGGTTAAAGTCCAATAACGTGCTTATTTAAAGTTTTTCAGTGTAATCTTTTCCCAATAACAAATACTATAAACTCGTTAAGTGACTTAGCCGTTATTTAGCTATGTTTGGTTTATTATGCGATGTTAAAGAACGGCTAAGGTATACTTAACGGTGTTTTAAGTGTAATATCGTTGATAGTTTAGTAATTATTTGCAACACTAAAACACAAAAACCTTTCTGTAAAAAAACCTTTTCATTATTTAACGAAGTAGTGCAAAAACAATGGAAGCACAAATTTAGTTTTAATTTTTATATAACAGAAATCTGGAATAAATGTACACATTTCCTAGAAATTTTGGTTTTAACGTTTTTTGCTCATATCTCAAAACTATAATTTGTGGGTTAGTTTGGTTTTAGAAATAGGACGGCAGATCTGACCTTCCAACCCAAGGGGAAACTAGACCTTATGGGGATAATTTACTCCCACATTACTAGTTAGTACTTACATTTTCTTAATGTACTATCTAGGTTCGCATAAAACACCCTCGGCCTCAAATCACCACTAACCAACAGATGGGATAGAGGTCAAATACTTACCTATTCTATGTTTAAAAAAAACAATTTACTGTACCAAAAATATATATATAAAACTCAAAGAATAAATAAATACATATTGACTAAATAGAAGTCTTACCTTTGACGAGTAATTTCCATTTTTAAGGCATCTAGTTGTCTTGATTGGTAATCTAAAAATTGTGTACCTTTTATTCTTACTTCCTTTCTCCCTTTGTCCCTTTCTCTTCTTTGTCTTTTGATTCCCTTCCACTAAAGATAACAACATTAGACATTAAATACTTGTTTCTTAGTAAAGAATTCATCATCTGTAAAAACACCCTATACATACATGCAAACTCACGGCTTTTTCGACTATACGGGACTCTAAACATTCGCACATCATAAATGAATGAGTTTGTAAGTACCGAAACATTAATTTACTGAGCACAACACAACATATTAAATCACAATATTACCTACTGAATACCTCGTAATTAGGAAAAATGGGGTCATAATTCTCGTAAGTGATAAAGAGGCATCGAAATGTAATTTTCTTGACCGAGCCTATTTATGAGGCAACTAACTTAATGAAATGGAGATAGAATAATTAGCCACTTGCCGCTAATTTCCAAAGTTATTAATTGAGGCGTTAAAGGCCGTCATCTGGCCGGTCACGGGCACGGCGACTAGCTACGGCTATTGTATGCCCGCCTAAATGACTTCTTTTCAATATAATATTCTAAGATTTCTTATAGATTTTGATCAGTTACGAACGCTAACTTAACGAACAATCTATGGATCATAACCTGTTGTCCGAAATAAATGCATTTTATTTTTATTTTATTTTTTCAACCTTTTGGACGCTATAACGGCGGATATATCGTAACCTGTTGTCCAAAATAAATGCATCTTATTTTTATTTTATTTTTCCAACCTTTTGGACGCTAACGGAGGATATGTATATTATATATATATATATATATATATATATATATTTAAATTTATTATTTCAAAAAAGTTACATTTTACGTACCTGAAAAAATACTCGCCAATTTTGATGGCGAGACGCGCTCAGTTTCTAACACATGCAAGGTAACTCAACTTATTTAATAGATACTTAATTGATAATGGTCTATTCATACTTAAACCCTCATCAAACCCTCATCAAACCCATATACCAATACCATACCATATACGTCACCGCATGCAGTGCGATGTCAATCTACTTGCATTTCTATACGGTTCAGCTTCGCATTTTATAATCCCATGTCATGAAGTGTGAGTGACAGATTTTACATTTGATATGGCGTTAAAAAGGTTAATGCAACAATAAAAGCGCGATATAGTATCGACACAGGTGACTATCTATAGCTATTAACCCTTGAACGCCAATCTTCGCCATCAGTGACACCTATACGCTAACTGATTTTCCATAAGATATTGACTATAAACTGTGTAAAGCACGAAGGTCACTTTGACAACGTACGTCGTAACACCTACAGTCACTATGGGAGCCGCAGGCACGACAACATGCGACACCTTTAGGTTTTTGGCATTCAAAGGGTTAAGCTGGTATAGTATACAAAAGGAAACTACTTGTTCCACTTGATCGCGTCTCAGCGGCTCGTCTCACTCACCCTGCAATTTAGAAAAGGAGGGGTGTATTCGTCGCGCTGTCAGTAATGCGTTGTTCGCAATGCAGTCGCGAGTTCTTAAGGCGCAGGGTAGGGCTAGGCCTTCCCCATACAAACTTTGTGCACGTTTTATTCGTCGGTTTTGGCACTAACAAATATACAATTTTTTTTGGTTGTAAATATTAGATATGCGAAGATCGTGATGTGAAAATTTTCAAATATTTCAAAAAAATTCAAAATTCAAAAATTAAAAAACAGTTAATAAAAAAAATTACATCACGAAATAGCTATCAGAAAAATAAGCATACTGACCAAAAATCATAACTTTAATGCAAACACAAACGAAGTAAATCCTGCACAAAGTTTGTATGGAGAGAGCTTGCCCTACCCCTCCTCTTAAAACAGGCGTTTGCATCGCTACAAACAGCCGCAGTGTGTAGCCGCTGGTTAAGGCTCAGGGTAGGGCAAGGCCTTCCCCATAGAAACTTTGTGCACGTTTTATTCGTCGGTTTTGGCACTAACAAATATAATATTTTTTTTGGTTGTAAATATTAGATATGCAAAGATCGTGATGTGAAAATTTTCAAATATTAAAAAAAATAATTAAAAAATAAAATAAAATATTAATTAAACAAAATCTACATCACGAAATAGCTATCAGAAAAATAAGCATACTGACCAAATATCATAACTTTAATGCAAACACAAACGAAGTAAATCCTGCACAAAGTTTGTATGGAGAGAGCTTGCCCTACCCCTCCTCTTAAGTTAAAGCTTCAGAAATCATAGCCCTTCCTTTTGGTTTTGCCGTACTCTAGTCAGGAAAAAAGACGATAAACAAATAAAACATTTATTTCGTGTAAAACGATTATTATCTTGAAATACGTAAATAATGTATAATAACATGATCTATTCAGCATATTTAAGTTTTCTTCGGTGGAGCTGGTGGACAGTTGTAGCCTTCGTGGAATTCTCTGAAGTAAGTCCAAGGTGACTGCAACTGGAAAGTTCTATATTCTTGAGCAAACTCCACTGGCTCATACACAATCTTCTTCAGTTCGTCATCATAGCGGACCTCTGTATACCCAACAAGCGGAAAGTCTTTACGTAACGGATGTCCTGTGAAACCGTAGTCGGTCAAAAGTCTTCTCAAGTCCGGATGATGAGAGAAGACGACACCGAACATATCGTATGTTTCTCTCTCAAACCAGTTAACTCCGTGCCATAGCTCGTACGCTGAGTGTAAAGGAGTCAGTTCGTCTGTGTAAGTTTTGACTTTCGCAAATACCCCGAATCTGAAGGTGAAGATCACGTACACGACTTCAAATCTGTACACACGGCTGGGCACGTCTATAGCAGTTACTAAAGCACACGAGTTGAAACAGGCGTGTTGATGATGAGCCATGAAACTTAGGACACAAAACAGACCTTCCGGTGCAACCATAATTTCTAGCTCATCTGTATTTGTCATCTGAATCTTTTGAACAAATTTCGGTATGCATGCCGCGACGTATAAACCGAACTCATACAGCCTTTGTCTGGCTTCATTATTATGTTTTCTGAGGGTCCAAGCTTTGGTCTCTATTGGCTGCAGAGCAAACCCTTTCTCTATCTGCATCTGTTTATTGCTCTTTCCGCCATCTCCTTTGCATGGATCTGTTTTCTTGCATTTATCGCTTGTTAAGATTTTAGTAACACGAAGCGAACGTTTAAATACATGAGCTATTGTATTTTTAACTAATGATGATAAAATTTTATTCATATCGTATTTACTGTGACAACTAGATTTGACAATATTGACTTTAGTTGGTTTTTTCCGTGAAATCCATGAAACCTTATTTGTCTTACTTAGGTAAGTAAAATCAGTGATTTAATTCAGTTAAAAAGAATGTTTCTGGTAATGGTGTCATGTTTTATTATTTGTTATTAAATTAGGTATATATCGAAGTGAAATGAGGATTGTAAAAAATCAATAATTCGTGAAAAGTGTCATAACATAAACGATTTAGAGTAGCATTTTGGAACTCCCGAACATTCATATAACTGAAAAAAAAAAACGAAGTACTGCTGAGATGCTGACGCCTAGCACTGACGTTTCGTTGACGTTTGAGAAAGAAAGAAGTCCCATCTTTCAACGCCCCCAGAGAAATGAGGCAATTACTTTTGCGCAAAGTTGGTGCCCAGCCATTAAAAATAGTCGCTAGATGTCAATGAACAATCCATGGAAAATGTTGAGTAATTATTAATAATCTTTGAAACATCTTTACTCTTTGGTACTGCAGTTTAGACGTTCAAGCCACGTGGTGATTTATATTCTCTTTGGTTCAAGCCAATGGTTCAAGCAACTGGAACTGGTGTAGATGCTGGTGTTTTCCTGTAATGTGAGGATCGCCTTGCAAGCACCTTGCAAGGTAAATCTTTGATAATAGTAATTATTTCTCACTAAAACATTCATCTAAAGGAATTTTCAAAACTCCCTGGCTCATTTTAAAAAGTTGTCAGATTTCAATTAGCGCCAAACCTACAGCCTAACTATCTGTACCAGTCCTACTCCGTAAACTGTACCTCATAAATCAATATCCTCGGACACAAACGAACACGTACAACAAGAAAAAGAAATTTAAATATTTCACGTTACAATATTAGTGGGTTAATCATGCCGGAATGGTTCTGCGCATGAAAATGGGGAATATGCATACATTTTTTTCATGACGCCAATCAAACCTGTTTTTGAGAGGAGTAAATATTTATATGGAACAACTAGAATAAAACCAAAAAAATGGGTGTCAAAGTGCAGCATACATGTCGAGCCCTGAAATAAATGGAAATTATTGTTTTTTTTTTCATTTGGTGTTTCCCTATGTTGCCTAACGATGTAATTTGCAGTTGTGAAAAAAAAAACATTAAGTTCGTGGCATGACAAGAAGTTTAGATACGGTATACTGGAGGTTGCGTGCCGAAAATTCGTTTGAAGCTAGAAAATATGGCCTTGAATCACGTCACTGTTATATTGCATCTCTTTTATTCTAATAGAAGATAGATCTTAAAAAAAAAATACTCCGTTTTACCCGTATATTTGTATGTATGTTTGTCCGCGATTATATCGCGTTTGGCTGAACCGATTTTCAGAAAAGTATTAGTTACATTCTGAAGAAGCTTACTTTTAAGGCGGCTCCCTTTAAAAGAAAGAAATTATCATTGTACAATGCTGTTGATGCTCAAAACAAAATAAAAAATATGCAATCATAACTTCATAACTGAAAATAAAACACGTTTGTTCCAACGAGATAGCACATTAATATTCGCAAGGATTACGTCGATTTTGATTAGAGAAGTAGTCGGCGCGCCCCTTGCGGCCGGAAAGGACGATTTACTCAAGTTTTCAGCTGCCCAAAGCACCCAGTTTTAATTTTTGAATATTTAAACGCGGTGCTGAAACGGGTCAAGCGAAAAGGTACAATAAATCTTGTGAACCGACTTTCAAAAGAGTGGTTAAAGATAAAACTAGTAATATGAGGTAAAATGGTTCTAGAAGACGTTAGTTACGTGCATGTGCGCGCGCGAGTGACTTACCTATAAATTCTGGTTTTGAAGCTCCGGCAACATAAATTTTATTCGAATAATTAGAGTGCAAACCCCTACGAAACTCCTACAATATGTATGTATGTATGTATGTATGTAAGCACTTTATTACACACAATAACAAGTTAAAACACGTACATGTCACAAAAGATTCAGTTTATAGAACTTTTTTTATTCTCATAAGAAATTTACATTTCACTTAATGAGAAATAATTAAATCATTATTAAAATTAACATGCATCAAGAGCAGTTTTATAAGTACCTGGTTATTCTATAAAAACGCTAGTTATTAATATCTAATAAGCCCATACTTAATAGGTAAACAAACCATTTAAGTGCTATAGCACAATAAGGTGGGTAAGAATCAAAACTTTGCTCGGTAACAGGCAGCATAAACTTGACATACAATGTTGCTAATCACCTTTGAGATTGAAGTACAAAGCCCAAAAGCCAAAAGATTGTAGTGAAGCGTAAAGGGTATTGAAGTAATAAAATAACCCCTGTAATTGTAATCAGATTCTCCATCAGCGAGCCAAGGCCGTATTTTTTAGGGTCTCGTACCCAAAGGGTATAACGGGACCCTATTACTAAGACTCCGCTGTCCATCCGTCCGTCCGTCCGTCCGTCCGTCCGTCTGTCACCAGGCTCTATGTCATGAACCGTGATAGTTAGACATCTGATTTTTTCACAGATGATGTATTTCTGTTGCCGCTATAACAACAAATTCTAAAAAACAGAATAAAATAAATATTTAAGGGGGCTCCCATACCACAGACATGATTTTTTTGCCACTTTTATAGATAATGGTACGGAATCCTTCGTGCGCGGGTCCGACTCGCAGTTGGGTGATTTTTTTATTTTGTTTATACATCGTATACTGCAATTAATTAAATTTAATTGACTAAAATCGTTCCCAGTCGTGGCACATATATTTGAGCGAATGATCGACACGGAACATACTGCCACAAACCTTTTAATGTATTTTTTTTAACCCCCGACGCAAAAAGAGGGGTGTTATAAGTTTAACGTGTCTGTCTGTGTATATGTGTATCTGTGTATCTATCTGTGGTATCGTAGCGCCCAAACGGATGAACCACCGATTTTCGTTTAGTTTTTTTTGTGTCATAGATAATTTTATCCCGAGTGTTCTTAGCCATATTTCATGAAAATCTGTTCAGCCGTTTGAAGATCATCAGCCATCATGTCGGGGGGTTTTTAAAATTTTTGTAAAATTAAAAAATTTGCATTATTACTAAAGAGGCTCTAGTGTAATGACGTCATATCCAGCGCGCAAGCGCAAGCAACCACCGGAAGCCGGAAGTTGCGGCGTTGCGGGCACAATCTGGAGTTGGTTGGCGGGAAACACTGAATCAAGTGCAGCCTGAGTTCTGTTTTATGTATGAGACTGTAAATGATAAATGGGGGTTTTCATTTGACTAACCTTAATTGTGCGTGTGTTTTAGGTTATAAAATTAGTACGGTTACCTACCGCAAGTACATAAATGTTTAATGTAACTATGTAATTTTACCCAACTGGCTCAAATAAAACTAATCGGGTGTTTATGTGTACCTATGAGTACCTAAAAGTACATACATAGCTAATTTTAAAATGTAAGAGAGGACTCTTGGTAGATATATTATTGTTTCACAGAGTGAGTTTGTGTATTTGAGGCTTCAAGCTTCAGTTTAACTTTTTTAGGAATAGGTATGTATGAATTATGTATATCTAGTGTTGGAAGTGATAACCAGTCGGGATTTATTTAGTTAATTTTTAATGGTTGATTAGCATAACTTTTTAGTTGTTGTTTTTGAAGTTAATAGGATAAAGTGGGTTACCTTACTTAATAAAGCCGGCCAAGTGCTAGTCAGATTTCGCACATTTAAGGTTCCGAACTAACCGCAAAATTAAGCTGGTTTGTTTTCGCGTCCCTTTTAACTGTATGGGAGCCCCCTTTAAAACATTTCAAAATAAGTTTTGTATATTTGTATGGCTTTGGGCCACCAAGATGCTTTAAATATACTAAAAATAAAAGCTGTTGGTTCTCCTTATAAATAAATAATAAATAACTAAAAATTTTAAGACTGTAGCTCCCACCGTTTGGCTGTAAACCTGTGTAACAGACGACGGACGGAAAGACGAGCGTACGGACGGATGCGTGCGTGACAGCAATTTAGGGTTCCGTTTTGATCATTCGAGTACGGAACTCTAAAAAGTAAAATAGTAGTAGTTATACGAACTATTTACACTGGGGACATAATAAAAATAATCCTACGTTTTTATCCCTTGGTGTGGCAGTCAGTTGAGTCAGTACTAAGCAGTAGCAGTTAGTAAACAGTTTTTTACATAGCACAGATTAAAAATAGGTTCAATTTCCTTGAGTCTATCTTCAAAGACATTAATCTACCTATTCATTTTACTCAACGAGAAAAATATCATGTCAAAAAATAGTTACAACCTAAAGCGCTGCTCGCGATTCCTTACAAAATGAGACTAAACGCAAACGCGTTCGATTGTGTTTTGTTTCGAAAAAACTTACTAGAGATATAGGTATAAGTAGTATAAAATGCTATCTAAAATCCAGATCCATTCACAGTAAGTACACCGACGTTCAAACCTACGCATTACTTCCAGCAGTTCAAGATTGTATATTAGGCTCTAGGTGGGCCGAGACTTGCGGGACACATGTCGAAACTTCTAGGACGAACTTCCTCCCAACGAAGAGCAGAGCCTTGTTCGTGTTGTAACGTTCCTCGCCTACCCTAAGGTTTAAAATCTTCAAGTTCAAGAATTTATAAGATGAGAAATTTACGGAAGTTTTATTATTGTTATTAAGATCTGAAAGTAATTAAGCCCCAATAGGCGCAAAGTTGTTTTTGTTAAGAATTTTGGATGACGCATGTGTTTGAAGTTGGGGTATTGGATTGGGTGTTAATTGGTGAGAATAATAATTTTGTTTACTAGAGTATTGAAAATGTAGTTTTAACAAGTCATTACGTAAGGGCACAAAATAAGTAATAGTACTACGTACAGAAGTCCCTCTGTTAACAAATCCCCAATTTACAACCCCAAATTATAATACGTAAATAACAAACTTTGACCACACCAAACAAATGACATCCACTGAATGGTACCACTGGCATGGCATGGCATGGCAGCCACTGAATGGTACCACCTACGGATGTAAAACGTAAACAATAAATA
Organism: Cenopis cana; assembly: GCA_951800055.1. Classification (NCBI taxonomy): domain Eukaryota; kingdom Metazoa; phylum Arthropoda; class Insecta; order Lepidoptera; family Tortricidae; genus Cenopis; species Cenopis cana. The sequence continues at coordinate 6,242,395 of OX637476.1, read as the reverse complement.
AATAAATAAAAGAGCCGCCCTGTTCCTTTATCGCTCCAGATATTCTTTTATAGAGTAAAAACATTTCTGAGTAAGGGCCCGGACACATGTCCACGGTACGGCACCGGGCACCGTCTACGGCCTTTCGTTCTTTTTACGTAGCCGCGTACGGCGCGGCACCGTACCGTGGACATGTGTCCGGGCTCTAAGGAAAGTATACAATTTGTTTTCAAACCTATTGAAGGGTAGTTCTTTTATTTCAGTGGGCAGCTTGTTAAATATCCTAATACACATGACGTAACTGCAACGGTTTCTTATTGTAGTGGAAAATATTGTATCGCTAGAGGTGAGAAAATAATGGTACCTATATTCGTCGGGGGTAAAGCTGTTTTGTCTTTTTAATTAACTCATGGCACCCTCGATCCGCTCGGAAAATCTGGAGTCCTATGTTATGTCCAGGATACAATATCGCGCCCATGTCATAAAATAGTGCCTTATCCCCTTGGTGCCATCAGTGTCTTTCAATTTTTTATTTTAAGATTGAAGGTTTTTATTCAATGAGTAATCGACACATTCAAATTGCAGATTTAAGCTTCTGAGTGGTGAGTGCCACCTTCAGCTCCGGTCCTCCCTCGCCAGTGCGCCGCGTTGCCTCGAGGATAGCGAGTGGCCGCGGCAGCTCAGCATGCAGCTGACGTCTTCGTAACATCACCATCAGCAAGGCTTCGTTCCGCATCTGACGGTAAGCTAGGTCTACTTTATAGTATTACGCCTTAGGTCTAATGAGCTCATCACTGAGTATTTCTATAATGATATTCAAATTGCAAGTTTAATCTTCTGATTGGTAAGCGCTGCCTTCAATTCCGGCACTCCCTCGCTAGTGAGCGGCGCGGCCTCGAGGATGGTCAGTGGCCGCGGCAGCTCAGCAAGCAGCCGACGGCTTTGTAACATCAGCAGGGCTTCGTTCCGCATCTGACGGTAAGCTAGGTCTACCTTACTTAGTATTACGCCTTAGGTCTAATGAGGTCATCACTGAGCCTTTCTATAATGATATTCAAATTGCAGGTTTAATCTTCTGATTGGTAAGCGCTGCCTTCAGTTCCAGCAGTCCATCGCCAGTGAGCGGCGCTGCTTCGAGGATGGTCAGTGGCCGCGGCAGCTCAGCAAGCAGCCGACGGCTTTGTAACATCAGCAGGGCTTCGTTCCGCATCTGACGGTAAGCTAGGTCTACCTTACTTAGTATTACGCCTTAGGTCTAATGAGGTCATCACATCACTGAGTCTTTCTATAATGATATTCAAATTGCAGGTTTAATCTTCTGATTGGTAAGCGCGGCCTTCAGTTCCAGCAGTCCATCGCCAGTGAGCGGCGCTGCTTCGAGGATGGTCAGTGGCCGCGGCAGCTCAGCAAGCAGCCGACGGCTTTGTAACATCAGCAGGGCTTCGTTCCGCATCTGACGGTAAGCTAGGTCCATCTTGCTTAGAACTAGGATGAACTGGAAAAAAGTTTAAAGTCAGATTAAGGCATTTAATCATTGTTTGAATGTAGGCAATAACTTTTTCACACCTGCTCAGTAAGGAGTCAAAGCCGTAGGCCAGTATTTGCCACACGGTAGCAAAATTATTTCCGTCTTGGTCGTAAACACTTGAATCCCTCGCTACCCTTAAGGGCCTTTTCACACTTGAGCGATTTGCCAGCGATTTATATACAAATTGGATCGCGGCGATCACGCCGCGAGATCGCCGCGTTCGAGTTTTGTATAGAAATCACTGGCAAATCGCCGAAAAGAATCGCTAGTGTGAACAGGCTCTAAGATCATACTTTAGAAGTCCTCGCTTCGCTCAGGATTCAATAAACGGCCAACGCCGTAAATATTTATAATTTTGCTCCCTTGAGACATAATCTACTATTAACCTTAACTTTAGGTCTCTGCGTTCTTTTCATTTAAGGCTGTGATTTTATATTTTATTTCTCATTACCTATAAGTGAATTGTAAAAAAAATTCATGGAAAAAAAGTCTTTACCCTCAAATTGCCAACATTTAAAAAAAAACGTTCGTTCAAGCTTTGGTTGCGCCCTGTAGAGAAATAAAAGTTCATCTTGAAATAATTACTAAAAAATGTGTGCATTATTAGATACGCTGCCAATATAAGGGTTAAACCGAACTCAGGCGGTGTCTGTTTGGCGTGCGGCGTAAGAAGGAAAAAACTTATGGGTCATAATCGTACCTTAGCTTGCTTGAGAGACGGTTCCGCCAGTAATGTGTAGAGCATGACAGCAGCCGCTGATATTTGACACAAATTTGACGTGTCCACCACGAATATTACCTGGAACAGATGTACAGAAAGTAACAAGCCGATAACTAATTTACAGTTCCGTGCCGCATGTGCGTAAATTGATACAGAATTTTTAAATGGCTGTGTAAATAGACTGACATAGATAAAGTAGGTACATCAATATAAACAGAGTAGGTAAGTTAGTGTGAGCAAGACAGAGTGACCACTACTTTAGAATCTATTCTTTATTTGCACAGCTTAGGAATATAAATTTTCATCATCTGGCCACGATCAATTGGCTACTTGACTGTTTTCGGAAATGTATTTTAAATTATACGTAGGTTTATTTTATACCTTTAACAATTATCTTTTTCCACCAAAGAGCTTAATTACTTTAAAAAAAAAAATTTTTCTTTAAGTTATTTGAGTTTCGCGCGAAAACAGCCGTTCACGTGACTGTGAGTACTGTACTGTACTGTAGTACGTCGCACTTGATAAACAACTAAAGGTTTACTTCCGCAGCCGACAGCAGACGGCAACTGCATGTTACACCGCACTCCAAATTGTACAGTAACTTGTGCTGTTGCGACACTTCTCCGCTCATTTTAAATAGAGCTTTTTACGAATACCGTTACGGTTCAATTTGGAGTGCGGAGAAACATAACGTGCAGTAACTCAGTAGCACTTACTGTCTGTTGCGGTGTATTGCGGAATTAAACCTTAACTTTGAAATGTGACATCACACGCGTTTCGGTTTTTGTAATCCACAGATAAAAAAAAACTCTTAAATTATTTTCAAAAATAAAATGTTTTCAATTAATTTTAAAGCACAAAACCTGTATGAGTATTGTAAGCCTACTGTATCCAATACATTAATTATTTTATCTTTACAGCTGTCAAATAGCGAATTGTTTTGTTGTATTATGTTTATGAATTTGAAGTCATGTATATAATATGTATGTTAAGAATGCAACATTGGTTTAACTGCAAACGCTAGTAAAATATAAACCTTCCTTTCGTAGCAGAGTCGGGTACAAATTAATCAGTTGCGTTAAAACGTTAACCGGAATAAAATTACGTAGTAATAGTAGATTGTTAACCAAGGGCTGAAAGCCACCCATTTCTGCCGAGATATTTTGGCGCTCGAACGAAGTGAGAGCGCCAATAGTTCGAGGCTGAAATGGGTGGTTTCACCCGAGTTAAACACTCTGCTTTTCATTTCGAATACGAGGAAAGTAAAATATTTAAAAATAAAATAATATTTGTGGACAAACTTACACTAAAATTGACCTAGTCCCAAACCAAGCAAAGCTTGTACTAACGCGACGATATACATACATGGATAAATGCATACTTGAAAACATAGAAAACACCCACAACAATTATACGTGTTCATCACACAAATAAATGCCCTGACCGGGAATCGAACCCGGGACCTCCAGCTTCGTAGACAATTTTTTTTTTATATGTACAAACATTTTCTGAATCAGAGAAAAAAACATTTTGGCGGGAACTGTTGACTGACGTTAATGGTGTTTGTGTATGGACCATTTTATTCCATTTATTTTTAATAAAAAAATATTCAGCTTATGCTCAGACTAATTAGACTCGACATCAAATAATAATACCTACTGAACGAGATGGTCATATACAACTTTATATAAGAGCGATAGAGAGAGACATATGATTTGTTGTCCTTGTCATAGTTTCCCTTTTTTTATCTGCCACAAACTATTGATATATTACTTTCGACTGTGGCAAAAAAAAACTAACAAATTAAGGAGGTTGTTTATGGTAAGCAGTCAGGCATTTGAAAAAGTATAGGATCTCTGTAGAATCTGTACTATGTGGCTGTATAGGTTAGTGCTGTTGCCCAATTTAACTCCGATTCACCATACAATTTTTTTTAATACTTTTCTGCTCTAGAACAATGACCCACTTTCAGAGTATGAGAAATGAAAATATTTTTTATACGCGTGGCAACGTGTAGGAAATAAGCTAATTTTTATTGTAACAGTTGAATTTGCTGCTATTTTTTTTAGTAAGTATTTTTTTTGTCATTGTTCTAGGGTGATGGCACCAGTTACCGGCACTTTAAGGAGGTTGTGTACTTTCATCAATGATAAAAATAATATGGTTGTACTTAGGACAAAAATAATTGAATAAAAACGTTAAATATATCTCTGAGTAACAACATATTAGCTTTTTGTTAACTGAAGAGACACGGATAAATAAAAACATTCTAATAACCAAAAATATAGGCAATCTCCAGTTATCGGCAGCCAGTCTCCAGTGTTCGGCACCCAGTAATCGGCAGTCTCCAGTATTCGGCACCCAGTAATCGGCACTAGTTTAGTGCAAGTATTTCGAGGTACTTTTGTTTTGATGTATTTTACGGAACAGGATAAAAAGTTATCGTTGAAAGAAACGAATAAATAAAGAATCGAACTGTAGAAAGTTGCTTAGGGTGTTCTGTTTCTTTATATAACCTAAAAGAAACTTTTAGGTTATAAAATGTATGAAAATGAAAAGTGACAGTGAGAAGTTGAAATGTTCCGAGAGAGCTAGCTTGGAAAGGTAGATAAACAGTAAATTTAGGCTAGAAAGACTACTGTAAAAAAAACAAGCTTCTCCGTTCAGTAGTTTTGTTAGGACGTTGATTTTTTAAATTGATAATATTAGATTAGTACTGCAGTTAGAATGAAAATCATGTATTTCTCTCACTTTCTGTCCTCGTAATGATATATTGTGAGTCATTGCGTCGGGCAAAATCTATGTATCTACGAATAATGTATGAATGGCATATTAAGAATCATTATTATCACCATCTGCCGATTACTGGCGAAAGTGTACTTTCACGGGACCAGTATTCGGCACTATATTTTTTAACAAGAATAAGCTAACATTAAATTTTTGTAATACAACATTATTTGAAGGATATTTATAGCTATACATAACGTAAACAAAAACTCAAACATCTTTCATAGTTATTAAATAATCGACAAATATGTACAGTCACTCTCTTAACTATTTCCTTAAGGATTATTCATTTTCTTCAAAAGCACTGTTTTTCTCATCATTTTCATGTTATCATCTTTAAACATAACCGCCTGTGTCTATGATATTTTCTTGGATGAGAGTAGAATATACACTGTCTATGGTCCAGTGTTGATTAATTGGAATAATTGTTGGCAGTCCTAATTTTAATCCAACTTGTAAAAAAAATGCCGATTACTGGAGCCTGCCGGTTACTGGTGCCATCACCCTACTGCCTATTGCACAGTGATATAAAATAAAACTATAATATTAACATTTACCTTTTGTACTCCATCTAAATAATTATTCCACAATGACGCCATTTCTCCGCCAACTTCCCTGATACTTAAAATTTGTTTTTTCCCATTCTTATTGAGGTAATGAACATCATAAATATTAGTTCCTATAGTAGGTACAGGGCTATAAGTGTTATCGATACCTTCGGCCTCTTGCAGACTTTTCAACAGAGTCGTTTTTCCTGAACCTTTCGGGCCAAGGCAAATGACACTAATTTGTTGTTCTTGATCGTCCACTACCGGACGAAGCGCGTTTTTATTCATATTAGTGCAAAGACGATATTTACAAGTGTGAAATAATACTGAGACATCCCTTGTTATTTCAATAGAGGTAGCGTAAGTTTGCTTAGCAACGAAAGTGGTTCATCAGACATAGTAACAGATGGCGCCACAATCGCCACATACCTACATTCGTGAGAACTAGTACGTAAAATGAAATATATACATTTTGTGTTTATATTTTATCAGGTAACAAAAAATTAAGCAATGTAAATACCTAGCTACAAACATAATTCTTTTGGAATTTGCCGGCGTCGGGTGAAAAAACAGTGCAATTTGTGCAAGTGTTCCTGTTTATTCCATATCCTAGCTTAACTTCAATGTGGTCTTCTAATATGCCTAGTCTTTATTTTTTATGAAGTAAAAGGTGTCTATGTAAAAAACAAACAAAAATAAATAATGTCAAATTAAATTAAACTCTCAATTGCCCAGCCTAAGTCATACAATAAAAAGACCCCGTCCAGCATGCAGTTCCGGACGAGGCATTATATATTTTTGAATGGATGAGGTTTTTATTATACCGTGTGTTACCGACAAGCGGGTTTTTTTAGGGTATTTAAACGTAGTTTCTTAACCTAACCATGCATTTAAATTTATTATTGAACGAAAATTTCGTCTTCAATTAATTTCTAACAAAATTTAAATTGCCAGCAATGTACTGCAAATTAAATTGAAAACTAATTAGAAATGACAGCCCTTAGTGTTCTGTTTACTATGACGTTATCTTAAGCAGTGCACATAATACATTGAAGGTGCGGAATTAGGACATTTAATTTTGCAGTAAATTATGAATTTCTAATACATGGAAATAATTGCTAATGGGACATATTAATATCAGTTTCAATTAATGCCCGCATGGTGTCGCGCTGTATTGGTATAAAGATAGAATATAAATCAGATTTTCAACACCATAATTCAGTAGTAAGCTCAAAATCATTACCCGTATAATATACGAGTAGCAAATACATTATTAAAGTGAGAAGAATCTACGCATTTACTCGGTAATCGGTAAATTTAAATGTTTTATACAAGTACAAGGGTGATTTAGCTAGCCCATTATTCCTCTTATTTTTATAATCTCGTTTCGTAACATTTCGTGATTGAACAACATTTTTCTCAGAGAAGATAACAATTTCAAAGAAAAGGAAACATTTTGAGTGAGTTCAAAACTGAATTCACAATAAATTTATGACAAGTTAAAATAAATGGCCTGTTTATCAGTATTTTCTACTTTTACAGATTTAGTTAGGTACTTATGGATGAGAATGAGAGCGTCCAGCCAATAAAGCTACAGACAGGTAAAAAAACACTTATATGGGACATTTATAGTGCCTACAGTGGCGGGATAAGAATAAAAACAGGATAATAAAATTATAATAAAAACAATACAACTATGGCCAACCCGCGCTTGTGAGATGAAAATACTGTAGAAGGAGTGTTTATATCTTTAGTATTTCCTTATTGGATTTACAATTACAAGCCCGAGCTAGAACTAGCTTTAATTCATTAGCTAAAAGAATCTAAGTGTCTACTAACTGAAAAAGACTTTTCTTTTATATCTCCTCCGGGCACGCAAGCACGTATGCGAAAATAAAACCATTATCTAGTGTAAATAAAGAAGCCTGCACATTTATTTACAAAAGCGCTTTAAAGAGGTAATTTGTTAATGGAGTGGCCGCAAATCTGGTGCTATCTGATGGCCCAACGACCTTTGTGCAGTTGATATTCACATACAGCAGGCCCTGTTTCAGCAATTCAACTATTGTCATCCGACAATGCTAATTCCCTGTACGTATGTACATTTCCGGATGGATAAATTAACGATGGTCTGTAGGTAACTCCGGAATTTTACACTTACCGAATGGTTCTATTTGCTTATGCCGGATCTGTAATTATTAAATGCGATAACAAAAATGAATATAATCTGAATTTAATAGGGTTTTATATAAGAGTTCTAAAGGGCATCACAAATCACAACTTCACAATAGTAGATCCTTAGTCATATGTATAGTGGCTGCAAAATTGGTACTATATGATGGCTCAACGAATTATTATGGAGTTATTTTGTCTAGTTTAGGGTCGAGAAAAGAAGAAGACATTATTAATCTCATAAACATAAGTTTTTGCTTAGATATATTTTGTCAGGATTATTCATCCAGGCTCCGTTATTTACTGATTTCATAGAGGTTTTTTTAATGAAATGGGAAGCCTGCAAGTCTGCGGGACATAATAAAAATAAAAAACCGGCCAAGTGCAAGTCGGACACGCGTACAAAGGGTTCCGTTCCGTCCCATTACCTTTAAAAACGACAAAAAATCACGTTTGTTGTGTGGGAGCCCCCTTAAATATTTATTTTATTCTGTTTTTAGTATCTGTTGTTATAGCGGCAACAGAAATCAACATCTTTGAAAATTTCAACTGTCTATCACGATTTTTGAGATACTGCCTGGTGACAGACGGACAGCGGAGTCTTAGTAATATCTCTATGGTCCCGTTTTACCCTTTGGGTACGGAACCCTAATAAAACAGGCCGCTCTTAGTTTTGTGCACATAGCACTGCTTTGATGTCCATAATATTTGTTCAGGCATTGTAATCTTTCAATATGAAGGTAGATTGCAAAGCCTCGGTTATCGGCGAACTTTCGAGTATATACCCGCGGAAAAAAGGACTTCACACTCTTAACTCTCGGTACGCCACGTTCGGTCGCAGTCGGTGCTCTGGATGAATATCCTCTTACCAGTTGATTTAATCGGTGTGATTTATGTGTGTGGACAATTTATATAATATAGACTCAGTACGGAGAAAGTGGAGACGGTGCTGGCCAGCCCGCAGGAACAGCAGAGCAGGCACACCCAGGTTAGTGGTCTGCCCCATATTGTTGGAATGCAATGCCTGTTAAGCGTAGCTTCTAGATTACCAGGACCAGCTATCGAAGGTTTGTTCTTTACGCGAACAATATTAATTAGCTGATGAGTAGTATAAGGCTCTTTGAAATTATTTATATGTTAAGTACATTCATAATTCAATAATAAATTTGGAACTACATCCATGGCTCTGAGCACTAAAATAAAAATTACCTATTTATGATGTGGGGGATTATTTATTTTATTTATTTATTTAATAATCAGGGTATAAAAACATAAAATTAACAGGGTCTCTCAAAACCGTCGGAACAGTTTGTCTGTGTGATCCAGTAGGGTCGATGCTATAGATACATTTACACTTTTGTATCCAGTGAACGATTTGTATCCTATTCCCTTGCAATAAGGTGCAGAAGCGCAAACGTATCCATGGCGTCGACTGTACAGTAAATACAGAGTTAACTAATTAAAAATAATTATATTCAAGTTATGTGTTATTATACCTAAATAATGTCGTTTTAATTTTCTTTTAAAGTCGTTCTTCATGACCCACTCAGTCCAAAAGAGTATACGCCGGAGAACCCACTAAACCACACTGACGTTTCCCGCTTTGCCGTTGATGGGGATGTTGTATATACCTAGTACCGGTACCGTGGCGCCTAATAATACCTACTCCATCCGACCTACTGTGGCCCAGTTTCATATAAACATTACAAAACAAGTAAACTCCTGCGGCTTCCTCTTTTTTAAATAATGTTCGCGACGCGGCTGGTTTAGTACCCCTTTCGCGATAAGCACTCTTAAAAAGATATTATAGGCTTTTAAAGAAATTGTTGAAAGTTTCGTTTACGTTGGTTAAGCGAGGTAAACCACGGAAATCCGATTGCTACTTTATGTTTAGCCTTTTTGCCGGCCGAGTAGGTATCGGGAAATTAAACTGCACTAATGTAAAGCGAGATTCAAAACATTGACAAATTAGGTAACCGAATACAAATTAGGTAACCGATTACAAATTAGGTAACCGATTACAAAATAACCGATTTAATTACTGGGCCACTTCGTAGGTTCGAGATCTCTAGCGACTTTCACATGACAAGGTACCAAGTGGTCCAACAATCAATTGGTTGATTTGTTCGTATGTATGCATTTTATTGTAGGCACACAATACTAGCTAGTCGGTTACATAACGTTTTAAACCTACGTTACGTAAAGCTGTAATTTTCCCATACAAAAATGACAGATCTACCTTACAAGTCGTGCCATATATCTCTTCCAGCTAATTTTAGAGGAATTGTGTGGAAAGTGGGAAAACTTAGAGTATGTTCAAAAATATGTGAACACCCTGATTGACCGTTTGATGTATCTTGTTTACTTCGTTTGTTGATGTTGATGATCTTTTGGCCCAGATGTATGAGATGGTGTTTATAATCAATTAACCAGATACGTAAAGTTAGTGTAGGATCTCATTTTTACTTCAATTCAATTCAATTCATTTATTTATCTAACTTACAACATGACAGCAATACATTAACATCACCAAATCGTTGTCTACTTAGTAGCTCCGTGACAGTTATTTGTGGGCTACATATGTATAAAAGTAGTAAGTTACCGCTTTAACTACATATGCCTACACAAATGTATAAATGTCCTTAGGGTGACACCACCAGTAATGGACAAGGCCCAATGATGAACATTGACATGTAAAAGAAAATAGGATGATTCATTTTTTAGAGAACAATTTATCAATTTAAAAACGTTAATCTTTGAATTTCGATTTAGGTGCCCGTTACTGGTTACCGTTTTCAGCTCAGTGTCCATTACTGGTGGTTTCACCCTAGTTAGCAAAAAATTTTTTCAAATTATCAAAAATCCGTCTGCTCATCTCTCTAAAAAGCTCTCTATAAAAAAATCAAAGGCAAAACATTACCACTTTGAAAATTCACTAAAGCATTTCTATTCATCATCAATATCATCATTAACATCGCAACGCGGTCTTAGCTAAAATAAGTTTAAAATTTAACGTACAAATATGGGCGCAATCACACGCTTATCCTAACAGTCATCACGTCATAAACGCAAACACATCGTGTTCTACGAGTAGGGTGACCACGCACTTCTTGACTACAGTCGTATAAAAAGACAATCTTCATCTGCAATTCCCAGGTTCTTAAATAAAATTAAAGAGAGTTGCATTTATTTTCTGTAATTTTATTTTCGTGTGGGGGTGATCGGAGACGACGTGGCGTAAACGACTGGAATGAAACAGCTCAAAGCCGGGACGAGTGGAAGTCAAGGGGAGAGGCCTTTGCCCAGAAGTGGGACACCTTACAGGCTTAGAAAAAAAATGATTTTAGATTGAATGAAAATTCAAACCTATTATCCGAATGCGAAGGCGAAGTTGTTGACACCGAACTGTCAGTGCGCCTTAATATAATGTGCTACAAATTACTAACGAGGCTCTCTGCTAGAGCAAATGTTTTATTACTAAATCCTTAGAATTTAATTGGCCAGATACATTTTTAGAGGTTAAGATACCTAATAGATAAATAAATAGAATAAATTAATTGTATTTTAAAGGTAATAAAACAGATTTCGAGGGGTTTAATTATAATTGCGTATGAGAAGCAAGCAACTGTACTAATTAATAGTTGATACGTAATAGCTTTTCATTAAATTTGCAACGCTATTATTCACTATTCAGTGAATGGAAGTTTGATCGGTACGATTGGATTGAGCAGTTAAAATATTCAAACGCAATTCTAAAAATGAGCAGAAAACTTATTTCTTAACACACCGACGTAATTAGCATCATCACCTTATCATTTTGCATCTTTTCTATTCTCTGTGTGCTCGATTTGAAAAGCTAAAGTTTTCTATTTTTGCTAAAGCTTAATCTTTCTCTTCTTGCGCTTAAGAAATGGAAATAAAGGATTTCATTTAAATTGCCAATTGCGCAGCAATTATGCAGTTGATCTTAACAGCTGTTTAATAATATATTCGCAGTGCATGCGTAGGGTAAACTTCACTGCCGGCGGTCCTAGCACTATTTTCGATTTTCCGAGCAATATTAGTAAATATCGCTGTTAATTTGGATATTAATAAAAATTGTTTTACCCTCTATTTTATTTAACTATGCAATGTCTGTTTTTAATATCAATTAAATATTAATTAATACTATTTTCTTATTCTTTGTAATCATTAATAAGTTTTATGTGAGGTATTATGTTAAAAATATACATACACCCCGTAGGTCAAATATATGGCAACAAAAATCAATTATTACTAAACCTTCAATATTTTTTTTTAAGAATAACCCTTTTTTATCCGCTCTGAAGTATGGGCATCCTACCAACAAATATAGTTTACGTATTCTCAGCACTTATCATAACAAACTACAGTAGCCGCGTGTTTACACCCAGCCACTTGTGGCGTTGCGGTAACGCTTAACCAAACAAACACTATTTGTTTACTCATTACGGTTTGCTTCGTAAATTAATAATTAAATAAGATAAGTAAGTATTGTTCAAAATTTAAAATTTACAAGTTCCTAAGAAAATTGATAACTTTTATAACGAATGTTGTTTACTAATTAGTAATAGTAAGTGTTTGGGAAAATTGTTTTTTTATTTTTTATTGTTTACAATATGCACCAAAGGTTAGTAAAATTGATTTTAAAACAAAAAACATTTCATGATACTGAATATACTGAAGACTTAATTTCAGCTATTTACACTCATATGAGCACCCTATAATAAATAAGTAACTTCTGAGAGATGTAAGGATTTACGACAAATTTACCAAAGTGGTCCATTCTGCCCCAAATAAAGGTTAAAATGCTTCCGCTGAACCTTTTATTGCTGACAGGACAATAAATTCTACATTGACAACTGCCTAGGTTCGTAGAAGAGGCCCTTTGATCCCAGAAAAAAGGACAGTAATGACTCCTTTACAAACGTTCATGGCAGTCATGGCTTTGAGTTGCAAATTACTGACAGCTTCAATAGTTGACAAAGTGTCAACTCGGAGTACTTTTATCTAGGGAATGCAATCTCGCACCAAGATTGGCGATTCGAGATCTCGCGTAAGAAATCCGAGGTCGAGATTTGGAATTCGAGATCTCGTCAGAAAAACGGACGAGATCTCGATTAATCTCGTCGATATCGAGATTCAACATATTTTTATAAATATACGCTTTTTCTATAAAGACACGTTAATTCAATGGACAGTCCCTACTCAGGGTGGTACTGGTATTATTATATTATAAAAAAGCTATTTATTAGAATACTGAAACAATAATCAACGTTTTATAAAAAAATGTAGGGTAAGCGAGTAAATATCTTGTAAATAATTATAGGCAGTTACGCTAACCGCGCCGCACCAAACAACATGCAAACAACTGTGCTGCACGCTGCGCCCTTATCATCGTTTAGAGTTTGTTCCAAGTAGCGGTCAACAATAAAATCAGTCTTGTAATCTCGTTCAAGATCTCGAAATTATTAGTCGAGATCTCGACCGAGATATCGGAAGTCGAGATTTCTCGCCAACGAGATTGAATCGCGAAAATTAGCGCAAGATCTCGCGAGATCACAATCTCAATCGAGATTGCATTCCCTACTTTTATCTCACGAGCGCGGGTGAGCCTTGGTTGTCCGTTAAGAGAGCGTAGATGACATTGCAAAAGTCCCGCTCTAAGCTCAGCGCGTATTTTTCGTAAATATTGATGTTTAATTCTAAACGTGTACATTTATAAGGATAATCGTTTTTCTCAGGTTTGAGAATTCATCATTTTACAACAACTATTAAACCAAAAATCATTGTTAAAGATGGGAGGGTTTTAAAGATCCAACCAAAAACATCGAAAAAAACATTACACTCCTTTTTTTGGGCAGTCGTGGAAAAAGGGTTACGTTTGAAAAATAAAAGTGTCGAGAAACTTTTTGCAAATCGTGTTTTCACTTTTAGCAGACTGGAGAAAAATAGTTCAAGATATACTGAAAGGACAGATATTTAATCACTATAGATGTTGAGATCTATGTCGATAAACATTGGCAAAAGTGCATATTATGTGGTCTCTTAAGCTATACGTGCAAATTGTCTATGTGTGCGTCAGCGTAGGAGCTATGAATTCACGTAGTCTGTGTTCGTATATGTCACAACTACAACAATGGCCAACCCGCGCTCGTGAGATAAAAGCCCTGTAGTTACAGGTAGGTATTTACTCCAAGAATGACACTGACATTATGCTCTTATTCCATTGGATATTCTATTTTAACACTTATGTAATAGAGTTTATAATATTATTATACCCAAAGTAATGTATGTACGCGTAAAGCTCAAGCCACACAGAGAGCGGGCGGGCGGTGGCGGCGCGGGCGCGGGCGGCGGTGGCGCAAGCGCGGGCGGCGGCGGCGCAGGCGCGGGCGGCGGCGGCGCGGGAGCTGCTTTTGGCGGTGGCGGCTGCCGACAAAGGCCGCTGCCGCCCGCGCCCGCGCCGCTGCCGCCCGCGCCCGCGCCGCCGCCGCCCGCGCCCGCGCCGCCACCGCCCGCCCGCTCTCTGTGTGGCTTGAGCTTAACCAAATGTGAAAGAGCAGGGCGTTATTTTTAAGTTGAATGTATTGTGTACATTTTAGTGCCTTAACGACTTGTATTTGACGAGTTATTTTAGGCATACGAATACATCGTGTCGTGGTATCTGAAACACTAAACTTGCTTTTTTCTAAATAATTCTTTAATCATTCAATTTTTGTTGCTTATACAAGTCCTGGAACGTGCCCAGCGTTTGAGTCGCTAATCTGATGAACAACAACGGCACAGCAGTGTTTTGTTTCTGGGAAACCATAGAAATTAATTATTATAATAATAAGCCAACACACCCGATGAAATTAAAAACAAAGGCTTGCATAGAGGAAGAGTATCAATCTAATAATCACGATGCAACAAGATCTAGATTTGTATAACTGAAACTTTGTTTGTCTCTTGGGCTGGATTGGACTAAAAATAAATCAATAATGATTACTCTCAAGGATATCAAGGATCCACTCAAAGTAGATAATATATTAAGGTACTTTATATATATACAGGGATTTTTCCAATAATCTAGATATGTAATCAGATAGATTTCATAAAATTAAAGTACAGGGGGCCGATTTTTGAGTGTCGAACGCTCGACTTTTCACTCGAGATCTGTCAAAAAACTATGACGTTTTGACACATGTCGAGTGAAAAGTCGAGCGTTCGACACTCAAAAATCGGCCCTCAGGTGTAGTATAATTAAGATAGGTAACTCACAACCCATTCATACGGTACACGTAGTACTTTTACCTAATACTGGCTAATACGCGTGTCTCACGTCCAAGTTAGTAACATCCTTAAATTACATACATCCCTATACAGAATCATAACATTTTTACTAAATATATCTACAAATTTAACCCTATATAATAAGGTTACAGTGTTCTTAATCGTTCCAATATAATATTCAAAAAGTACAATCTAGGAGAATAAAGGGCATAATAAAAAAACTCGACTCAGAATTAACGGGGCGACGGAGCGGAGCACTGAAGCAGCCATGAATAATCCGGCCGTCAGCACCACGCGAGCTCGTTGCCCAATTAAAAACGTACTCTTTCCACGATTTTTAGCTTAGAATATTGTATAATAAGCCAATAAAATACCCCACTTAACGCCCGCGAACGGCCCGCCGCTGTGAAATATGCATCTCAAACTCATTATTACGCAGTTGAAATTAAATGCAAGTGAAATGTCGCCGGACGGTGTTATTGAATTTTCGCTGGTGTTACAGGAAATGGAATTGTATTGGAAAGTTTTTAATTAGCTTGTATCGGTACACTGTCGTATAATGGCCTCTTCATTACCACTTTGTTTTGTAGCGTGCTAGGCTCATCCACTGTATTATTTAACCGCTCGTCAAAATACTAAAAATAATTTATTTTAACTATAAACACATGTTTTGCAACGAATAAAGATTTTAATTTGTCTCTAGCACCAGAATTAAGATGACGCTTTTTACGTCTCTCAGAAAGTTTACCTCAACACCTTCATTTGTTAAGGGGCTCCATGCGCTATTTCATATTCATCGATTTTTGAGTTGATATTCCTCCTTCAAACGTTAATATGGTATACTAATTCGGTAAACTTAGTTAATTCATACTTAAAAAAACACGATCCATATTAGGAGAATATGTTCAATTCAATCTCATTATTATTATTTATATCTAACTTGGAGATTATAATGTGAATTTTTATATTTTTGACATCAATGCAAACTTATATTGAAACTTATTTTGGATACATTCTGCATGTAGAGTTTAATTTGAATAAATTAGACTTATATTGTAATTTACATTAATTAAATAAAGGCATTAACACATAATGGTGTTAAAATATGATATTCGGAAGCAGACGAGAAGTGCATTTGAGTAGGAATTTTGAAAATCCTACTTAATATATAATTCCTTATTATTGAGCTTGTAAAGTGTTATTGAAGATAAAAATAAATATTTTCGTAATTTTTTTTATTCATTTTCAATGCTCCGATTCTTGCGGGACTGCGATATCTGTGATTTTTTTCTCTTGCCCCCGGTCACTCGGTGGCACATCTATAACTACTTGTTTATACTATATCTATGGTCTCGATGGAATATTTGTTAGCTGATACATGGGAGGCAATCGCAAATGATTGTCACGGAACTTCAAGAATCTACTCGAAAGAGCGCTACACTCATTATGCAAGTTTTAAATATCTGAAAAACAGGCGTTGTCAATTTTGTTACACAGAGGACCTACCCGCTTTATTAACAAACAATACACTGTTAATATTCTGCGGTACTCATCGCTTTCCAGAAAACTTCTTGCAAAAATGGTCAGTTACCGAGCCAAATCTCACATGAATTATTCGAACCAAATATTCATATCACTGCCCATAATATATCAAACAACAGTCCCGGCAACTTGGCAGGCTAATTTAGCGTTCCGCGCTGGCAGGCCGGCTCGCAGGATTCGCTTTATTTCTTTCTCGATTGCATATTTTTATTCGCGCTATTTTCAGATAAAAACTCTATTCTTTAATTATTAAGGATGCTTTTGTAATAGCATAATGATTCAAGATACGAGATTTCGGTAGTATGTTGTGGATTTTAACATTTCTTTCTTCCAGAAACCGAGAGAGGGCGCGGAATCTATTTCACGGGCATTACACGCCTGAATTATGAGTTATTAGAGCTGTAAAGCTCAGCTCACATCAGTTCATTTACTCTCATTTTGAATTAATTTGGCTTTGCCATGTTATTTGAGGAAATGGCACAACAGATGATTTTATTGGAGCAATTTCCACATAATTTATCAACATTTTTTTTAAATAACACACTTGTTTTTTACTTAGATAAAATATATTCTTTTTTTACAAAGATAAAAGATGTGATACCTATTTAAAATGGCATAATTGTTAAGAAAACTACCGTCCGACTACGAGTAGGTAAATAAACCGAGGTTAGGTACTTTATGAAAAAACCGGCCAAGTGCGTGTCGGGCCACGCGCAAGGTAGGGTTCCGTAGTCGTCTAACCGTTACATTATGTGGACTAAAAAGTTCGCAAACTTATATTTACTATGTTTTTGACAGAATTAACATCATTATCTAAGGTGTCAATTGAAATTGCACGAAACTTTGAAAGTACATTTCTGACGATCGACTATTACTCGTTAACTAGTAATGTCTACTTAGCTGTGATAGTTTTCCTTTTAAAATTATCATATATACTATTACCATGATTTTTTTCACATGCCTAGTAGCCACCGTTTAGCTGGCAGGGGGGGGACACTTGACTATAACAAAAATTATCACTTCAAAGCTTAATATTACGCCAACCAATTCTTTAATCAAAAAATGGTTTTAGAAACCTTATAATATTTTGGGGTTTGGAAGAAAAAAATAGGAAGAAAAAAAGTCGAAGAAAAGTTGAGGTCATACAAACTCCAAACTACACAAGATAAACCCATCGTGTTTGGGCTTATTAGAACAGTCTTCATCTCCATCGCTAATGGCTAGCACTATGCTGATTTGGGGCCATTTCGTGGCTATGTTCTGTATTGTGGTGTTTTGTTTATTTGTGCTGTATTTGTGCCACGAATAAATGTTTTTTTCTTTCTTTCTTTCTTTCATCGGACCAGTAATTGATGATTGTTAAAAACAAACTACAGTCGACAATAAAAGCTTGTACCATAAATTATTTTTTTGACTCAAACTAATTTGCTTAATATATATATTTATTACAACAAAATCAGTTACCATAATATCACCTAAAACTAAATATAACTAAATTAAACTATGAAAAACAATATATAAAAAAAGAAAACTAAACACCTAGGTCGCTCATTGGCGGAAATGAGCCCAAGATGCTGGCGGCGTTTCCTCGTTGCACAGCAATGCTGAGCCTTTGGCCGAGGAACGCGCCAGCTCTGGGATCACAGGTGGTTCTTATTAGTTTTTTCCTTTATGTCTTGAACAAATCGTGGGCCTCTTGCCCCCTCTTCTTGTTTGCTTAATGTATTTGAAAAAATGGTAAGTTGGTTACTTACAAATAATTAAAATCATGTAGCCTTAATGCAATTAACATAGTCAAATGTTTATTTTAATTTCAACCCGTCCGATTTTAATAGGGTCGCTATCTATATGAATATAAATTGGCAAACTTCGCGTCCTAAAATAAGTGAAGTGAAAGATGACTCATGAATCATAACTTTCGACTCTCAAGTACCTCAGCGTATTTCTAATGTTTTATAACTAGCATGGTATTAAAACTTTCTGACTCTAACGAAGAATCATTAGTAAGATCGATTAGTAAATGGTTCTGTTTAATGAGGTCAGATTGATGATTTGACTGCTTGCTAGGAAATTAAAATTTAATTTAAGTAATGAATTAAATATTCGTTGAAGTAATTTATTCAAAAAAATACATAGACTACCCTACTCGCCACTAGGGCTCTGTGAGCTAATTTGATGACGTTTTTTTTCTAAATTTATAAAATAAAATACATGTAATTGTTGAACCACCTCATCGCAAGAATCACGAGAATCGGTTGAGAAATGCAACCTGTAGAAGAGAAGAGATATGAAAGCATTTTTTCCCAAATAGAAACCGAGAGGCTTCGCTCGCTCAGTTATTAAAGCCACTCTGGTATTGCCAAAAAGGCAGAGCACATGAAATTTTATTTTCAGTGCCTTTTTTAGCAATTGTAGGTGCAGTTGGAGAAAATGTGACATTCCAGTGAGAGGTTGCAAGCCCATCGCCTACAACAAACGTCGACCCTTTAGATAGTCTAATAGCTCCAGCTTAAATTACCACTAGAACAATAAAAATATTTAAAACATCCCCGAACCCTCAATTACATATATTATATATGTATGTATGCCTTTCAAGCACCATCGAAATAACGAGCTATAATTTTTAATGTATAGAATAGAATATACAAACATTTATTCATGAGATAGACATACATAATAAGAAATACAAAAACAAGATAATATTAGAAACGTCATTCGAATTGGATTCAACTCAGCATGTAGCTGCCACGGTAATCAGTGCTGGTTAATTTTATCACATTCAGCGATTTTAAAAGTAGAATCACACTGTCTCCCGGTTGAAGTCCATAAATCACTGACATTCGCTTTCCTAGTCATCCGTGTACACTGTCGGCTGATTACCTCCAGTGCACAGCGAAGTGTGATATTATATCGCCCGAGACGAGACTGTCCGGCGCCGGCCGGAGGAACGACCACTCTATGGTTGTGTTTGATGCGAGGGGATACACATTGATACACATTATGTGGTATTTTTCTGAAAAATAACCGGGAACGTGGACGTTTCTCGCTTCATAGTGGCAGGTGAAGTGTATAGTTTAAAGCGCGGTTTAGACTAGCAAGAACTTCCTGCAATCTAATGCGCAACTTCTTGCGATAGTGTACACTACATGCAATATTTGTAGCACAAGTATTACGTGCAAGCTACAAACAAGTTCTCGCTGCAAGTTTTTTGCAGGAGTAAGAAATTGCAGCTATTTTTGTAGCGTCAAATTGTTGATCTGTTTAGACTGCCAGCAAATTTTGTATCACAAGTCATTCAGCGAGATCTCTCTCGCGAGTTCTTGCATAGTTGTTAAGATTACGCAATTCTGTTGCGATTATTTCTCAGCGAACTCAATAATGCCCTGATATAGTAAAATGGGTAGGTACCTACAGCTGCAGCTGCTTAAGGTTAAATATTTTAGTAGTTTTTGCCCACGACTTCGTCCGCGTGGAAGTCGTGGAACTCATTCGTCGCCATAGAATTTAATGACTATTTTTTTAATATCAGGCGCTTACCCTAGTCATCGCTCCTTCATAAAAGCTTCCACCCCCTTAAGGCAGTAGTCCTACCGCCGACGAGTAGCGAGTACTCTCATAGTAATTCTACTAGTTAGAGCGAGAAAAAAAAACTATGAGAGTATTCGCTGCTCGCCGGTGGTGGGACTAGTGCCTAAGGGATGATTTTCTTCTTCGGGATATATCTAAAGCATCAAATGTCCTTCCCCAGCACTCAAAACTATCTTCATATCAAACATATACTTAAATGGGTTCATAGGTTTAAGCTTGAAGCGGTAACAGACAGACACACTTTCGCATTTATAATATTAAGTAGGGTAGGTTTAGGTAAATTAAATAATTAAAAAAAGATTGCACGTTCGTTTACGCGCCTGAAAATTCTGATATGTATCCCTTTCACCGCCACAGATGGCAAATCACGTCACCGGAAAATCGTGCTGGATGCCAACAACGGTTACAGCCGACAGCCTGGTCAAAGCAATAGCGAGCTATGCGCCATTGCGAAAGGTTTAATGTTGTGTGTAGGGTCAGCAACGGGTCATTTGTGTTCGATGCTTGGCGCCCAAATGTTAATATAATTTCAAATTAGTCAAGTTCCAAACTGTTTATCCGTAAGCGTCCTTAGTAGCCGTGTACCTACTAGGAATGTTCTATTTCTTTTTTGATTTTATAGCTATATTCAACCAAGACACAGTGCAAGTATATAGTTCGCAAAAACCGCGTAGTGTGTGTCGTTCCCCCACACTATTGAACTCTAACGGTTCACGAGTCACTATAGTACTTAAATATTCCGCTATTGCGTTGAAGTGTCCTTTGAAATGTCAATTTTATGCAGTTTTCTTAGTTCCACGTAATGCGTATGTGTTTAGTATTTAATTAAATCTGCATAAAGTACCTAGATATTGATTGTGTTCCCTGGACGATTTTGTTTAGGCATTTGTAGTTTATAAAATAGGAAAAAAAATAGTTACCCATTACCTATACCTCACCCAGTGTACCACCCACACACACACAGTGTACAGTGTACCCAGTTAGTGTACCCATTTGAAATTAGTTACCCCGCTGGACATAAATTATATGAGTACAAGCCATTGATCCCGATTTTGTACTCTATCTTTCCTCGACTCCGTTAGTATATTATTGAATAACTAGGTACCTAATTAATTTAAGCAAAAAAATCGTTCCATAGTTTCAAATAATAACGACTTGCGTCATTCATTCCATATACTATGAAAATTTGTTGAAGCTTGATTAAATACTGGGTTCCCCAAAAAGCACTAAGCTTACGATTTCGGTGAGATTTACTATAACTGCTGTATCAAAGTAAATTCTGTTGCTCCTGTAGCAATCTAACTAGCTTTCACTTTCCCGACGAGTTTTCCCCGAAACACACGAAATACATGCCGAGCAAGGCGATCTCCCAGATACCTACAAATAGTTCATAATTTAACTCTATTGGATTATATGAAGTCAGGTCATGTCTTACCATCAGGTGGGCTGTCAGCTTGTTTGCCTCCAACGTAGTATAAAAAAAAGTCTATACAATGTCTTTTAAAAAAAAATTAAAAAAACTAGGGAGGTAAGTACCTACAGGGAGATAGAATCGGCATTCGCCGTACTGTACATATGGCAGTCTTTATAATTTTAATACTGCCTGATAGAAATACTAAGGGGTCGTCCAAATAGGTACAAAGCGACTAGGTGATTATCACAAGTACGCGCGAATTTTACTAGTAAGAAACTACGAATGCGCGATCAAACTTTGGTGTCAAATAGGTGTATTAAGGGGAGGTATCCCCAACGCAAATGTCCCGCTCTAACACGCGTGAGTTTACAATTAACCATCCCGCTCTCTACGCAAGCTCTGCGCGCAGTTTTGTAAATATTTAGCTATAGTGATTAAGCCAATCATTTTATCAAAGCAAACCCTGCGAATTTGTCTATAACTATTTACGATCTTTAATTGAGTACAAAAATTAAATGTTAAATATCAGTAATGTAGCAGTAGTATTGAAAAAACATTCCAAAAAGAGGTAACTTCGCGATTTTTTTCTATCGAGTGAAATTCATCAAGTCATGTAACTGACTGCGATTTTGACTAGACAAGATCCTTATGTAACACATATATTTTTTTTTAGATTTTAAGACACTATATTCTATGTCTCAGATGGTTTTTAAAAACTCAAAAGTGGTAATACACGGCCTTAATAGACAATCGCAAATCCGCGCAAATTTAATTATTAGGATACCTATTTGAGTTCAACTTACGATAATCGCATTTTATTTTGATAAATTATCATATTAATTAGGCATCGCTATTTCTTCAAATAAAATGAATATTTGATTAAGTACAGTCAAGTGCAAAAATGTGTCTTATGTCGGCGAATTAAGGCGATATATCGATTGAAAGAGACACCCTTTGTTTTTCGCTCACGACAAAACGGGATGCAACCCTCTCCGAGAATGGCTTTTTAGACAAATCTCGTTAAATATCTGACTGTGTGCAGGTTTATTAAATTTCCTCTTGTCAGTACCTAGATGAGGTAAAATACCATCATATTAACTTAATCGTGTCTTTTAATAATTCGTTGTTTTAGTAGGCTGAGGAAAAAAAGGAAAATATAGACTAGACTTTGGATTTATTTTCTATCGAGAAAATTTTAAGCAAAAATGTTTCGCTATTGTCAGAACCACAATCATATAGTCAAGAATCATATATCTGAAAATCAGCCCCTACTGTTTGCTAGTCTAGGCAGGACAGCGTTTCAAAGTCTCCAAATTTCTCAGTGTAGCGCCTTAAGGTTTCGGTACATTTTCTATGAAAGGATTTATTCGATACATATTTATTTTACTGCCTGTACTACGAAACACCAAATACCTATATTTCAAGCAAAGAAACAATAAAGCTCTCGATACCGTGAAACATTCCAGAATTGACGATCGATGATGACGTCACATTATAACTGTTCCCGTATCTGAGTGCTCATACTCGATGTCCAATAAAGTTTTGTCAGGGGATCTTTGCCGGTACATAATAAAGTATTACAAAAGGCAAAGACCGTCATTGTTGCTGGTACTTCAATCCCGGGCGCCTGTGGAGCGTTTGGTGCGGGCGAGTGCGCTTGCACGTGTGAACGAATGTCGTTCGGGCGAGTGACTTGATATGGCAAGTAAAAATATTATTTAATTCGTGATCTTAAATAAATCGTGGCGCAGTTTAAGGATGATTTTTTTACTAAATAAAGGTAACTATTTGATTCCATTTTATGTTTCTTTAAAACATGCATTCTGGAAGTTTTTAATTTTTGATACATTTATTATGCTAATTATCTGAAAGTTTCTTATAAGTCATATTGGAAAAAATAACGAGTCTTTTTAAATTATTATTATTTATTATCAAAAAATCACAATACATAATAAGAGATGAGTAAAATGATAAGTTAAATCGATATATGAGTAAAATGCTCTTATATGAGTGGTAGTACTGCATTTCTCATTGACTGTTTCATCGACAGATGGAACAACACGTTTTTGACACAATGAGAATAATTACTTTCTTTCAAAAGAGTCAAAGCCATATTGTAATAATATGATAATTCATAGTCATATTTTTATTTTATTTTATTTAAACCTGCTGCCAGATGGTTCGGGTTCGACGATGGTGCTGCCCTCCCGCATATTGATTAAAAACACTTTTTACAGTTATACAGTTTGGCGGAAAGCAATACTTAATTAAGGCTCTTTTATACAATAAAGAATTTCATACATATTTTATAGAACATAATGGTGACACACACATGACTTACTTGACTTAAAAACCTGTGTCCCATAGATGGGGCAGAGGGCGTCCACAGTGACTCTCTATGTAGATCGATCTTGAGCGTAGGCGAAACACATGGCGAGGATAATTTAATTAGTCAGCGCCTTGGTACATTTTAAATTTGATAATACCGCTACTTCATTGCGGCAAAAATTTGGCTATTGTTATTTTTTTTTATATTTTAGGTCCGATGTCACACTTTCACTAGTGAGATTAATCTTCAATTTATCATTATTACAACACCTTCTTCATAACGTTCCAGATCTTCGTGTCAGAAAAGTAGACATATATTAAACAGTAGATTTCTTGGCAAAAATTAAAATATACGTGTTTTTTCTTTCAGTATCTTTCAGTACTAAAATGCTGAAATATATCCGAAAAAGTATGCGTTCGTGGATACCGCCGAAGCGGGCCGTGTGGGAGGCAGCAATAACGATCGCCCTGGCCTTACGTTGAGTCGTCGAGACAATTGTCGCATAAAAACCGATTTTTGACGACAACTATAAATTTTTTTTTTGCAAATTTCGGTCAATTAAATTTCATCCTGTATAATAGAATATCGTTTATTATATTAATCATACTTGTCAAGGACTCACACACGGTAATTGAGCAACTTTTCTATAAGCTACAATACAAAGTTAAGACCGCTTAGCAACTGTGACTCGCGCAAGTAAATTAGGGCGTTCAAGTAATGATTGCGTACTCAACGAGCCCCCGACGGGGCCAGATAAGGTTTTATGAGCTCGCCACGTCGTTCTGTGCGGAGAAGAGCAAATGCATGGTTTGTACTGAAAACCAATACCTACCCATGTGTACTTTCTCTATTCATTTAGGGGATTACAATTTTATCATGTACCTATTTTTTTGTTTTCTATCACTTTCCAATTTGGTGGTAAGTTGGTTGGTACATACAGAGTTCTGCCACTGGTGTATGTAACGTAGATTAAAACCCATTTAGAAATGAACGCTCTGTAGCTCTAGTATAAGTTTTTTCGAAACATTAACTAATTCGAACGCGTTTGCGTTTTGTCTGTATGAAAGTGGTATGAAAACGTGAACAGCGCCTCTGGTGGTCACTAGTGGAAACTAAAACACCGAGTATAACATTTGTTGCTCACCGATGAACGCGCGTATTTCAAACTCGGTGAGAGCGTTTTTATACATTTTGAGACAAAACGCAAACGCGTTCGAATTAGTTAATGTTTCGAAAAAACTTATACTAGAGCTACTGCTCACTTTATTTTGGCGGTCTAGCTCTTGTCGGAGGAGCAATAGCTATTCTGTTCGGTTGTCTGCTAATGCTTTGAGCTAAGTGTGAATAAAATATGGAGAAATAAAATAGAATAAAAATACTCTATATCTTTTAACAAAAAATAATAAAAAAAACAATATTTTAACAATTATAGTGCGCGCCATCCACGAAGGCGCGCCCCTCCACAACCCAAGCCGTACAACTGCGCACAGATTAGTATGAGATTCGCTGTGGAGGGGCGCGTCGTCGTGGACGGCGTGGTGGCGACATGTAAAATATTGGTATGGAAACCTATTATTTTGTACGAATTATAAAGTTTCAATTATTTATGTATAATACTGGAGCAAAGCATTTTTAATATTCGGCTACATGCTGTGTTTGTGTATCAAGAAGAGCGTAAATACCATTATGTAATGTTATATCCTTATCCTTATTGTTTAATTATTTTGTTTGTGTAACGTTCAGTTTTGTTGACCTAATAAAAAATGGTTAAGTTATAATGTGTACATAGTAAATATGCATTTATGTACATACACATTTGAACTTAACCAAATTGTAAACGTAAATGTACAATTTGAATAGGTATGAAGTTACCTAATTTTAATCTATCTTATAGTACAAAGTTATAAACTAGGTATAGAAATAAATCGTAATAGAGCCGATCGACAAGAGTTCACACTATACTCGCATTTTCATTGGAAAAGCTAGAGGCTTCCTTCATTGATAAAAATAAAGCGTCGGTTTAGTCGAAAAGCGTTGCTGCCGGAGCGCACGCGCGTATTCCGATTTCAACCGCAGTAAAGCCGTAGATAAAACTTTAACTTCATAGCTGCACCGCTCGAGATGAGGCCAGTTACGAATCGACGAAAATATTTAAGTTTGAGGTTAGTGTGAAGAAAGAATGAAGAATTACACTGCACAAAAAATACTGCAGATTGAAAAAGTATGAAAGTAACGAAATAACCGAAGATAACCGAACAAAATATTGAAAAATGCTTTGGTGAAAAATTCTGAAATTCTGAATATCATCCTAAAATAAACTTCCATGCTAATTATTTCATAATTGTCAACGGCAGGGATATGTTTTCTTTTTTCAAAAAGGGTAGCTTTTTTATTGTTCTAACAAAGAACCGGATAGATTTTTGATAACTAATCCAGTATTCCAGAAATCAATGTAAATGTACTAAATATCGCTATCATTATGGATCATTATGGATAGGACGTTATCTTGGGCACCTCAAGTAAACGAGGTCAGTAGGAAGATGTTTTCGGTAGTAGCTTCTTTGAGAAGGCTACGGAATTTCCTGCCCATCGCCACTAAAATTGCTCTTACTCAAACATTACTCCTCCCCATCTTGGATTATGTTGATGTTTCCTATATTGACCTCAATGAGGAGCAACTTAATAAACTTGAGCGCCTTCAAAATGTCTGCATTCGGTTCATATTTTGGTTTACGCAAATATGACCATGTATCCTGTTTCCGTTCTCAGCTCAAGTGGCTCCCTATCCGTTTTCGTCGTAACTCTCATGTCTTATCTCTTTTGTATTCTATTCTCTTTAACCCCGCAACCCCATGCTATCTCAAAGAGCGATTCAGTTATCCTCGTTCTGTTAGGACCTCACGAAATCTGCTTCTTGCGGTTCCATCTTCCTCAACAAAATTCTATAATTCTTCCTTCACTTTCCAAGCTGTTCGGCTTTGGAATTCTTTATCTCCTGAATTGAGGCGTGCTAAATCTCTTGCTGTCTTCAAAAAACAGCTCAAAGACCACTACTTGTCTCTCCCATGACACATTTAGACTCTGCTCCTTTTGATTTTGTGGCTGACTGTATATGTTTATTTGAATATCGTATTTATGTATGTATATTCTTCTTAATTTAGTAAAATAGTTGTAATTATTAGTAGGTTTCTTATATTAACTCTGCACCACCTACTATCAATTTATTAGTTTTCATTTCCGTTACCCTAAGGTTGTCTGGAAGAAATCGCTCTTTAGGCGATAAGACCGCCTGTTGTTTGTCTCTACTTATTGTGTCTTTTTGTATTGTACTGTGTCCTTTAATTGAGGTGTGCAATAAAGAGTATTAACCTATCTACTAAATATTTACGAAAGCTACGCGCAGAATTCCGTAGAGAGCGGGATGGTTCCGTAGAGAGTGGGACTGCCTTGCCTTAATGAACACCGACGGTTTGGTACAAACTATCCTAAATTTTAAGTAAATCCAACCACTGAAGAGGATGAAAATTTACTCGAGGCTCAAATTTGAACTTACGTTGCGTTCGCTGGTTTATTTAGGTATCCATTCCTTTTTTCGCAATTCGAGATGGATTGGGTTAGGCCACGTCGGCAAACCCCCAACTCGCCTCAATATATGGGATTGTATAATAATTAGTGTGTCTGGAAAGGGCGAAGAGCCCAAGAAATAATCACCAAATATCACAAGAAGGGTAGGGTAGCGCCCTTTTCCCGTGCGGTATATAAATCTCCCCTCTTACACCGCTCGCCGCGCAGTAACTGCCCTAGTTGAACGTTAGATCTATAGTTCAAAAATACTCAAACTGTCGGGTACCCCTACAGAGGTAGCGCCCGCCCACAGTTCGTCAGGACTCCCAGCTAAAGCTGATCGAAAAGCTGCCGCTTGAGCTATTGCCAAAAAAAGTCCAGAAAACTACTCGTATTATTGTGGCAACCTGAATCGCTCGCTAGTTCGCCTATAGCGAAGCGGCGAGATTGATTCAAGTGGTTAAGCCAATCTGTGAAGTACTCCGGCTTACTGAGCTAGTTTTGTGGCCGATAAACCAAGCATACCTGAAAATACTTGGGCTGGATAGGTACCATGCCACAACAGAGTGCTACCTTTGACCGAAAATTAATTGAGAATTGATTTGACGGAATGTCATCTGCAATAGCTGCACGAACATTGTTTTTATACATAGTATTAAGGAGTATTTGACAAGAAAATAGTACAATACTTACCAAGAGCGGTAAACCAAAGAATGTCTCAGATCGCAGGTATTTGACGGCCGAGCCGAAGGCAAGGGCGATGAATATGCGATCTGAGACATTACTTGTTTTACCACAAATAAATTATTTAATTTCACATAGCCCAGCAGTGAAAGTATTGCCACCTTACATAAGACCGCAGCCATAATAACATTACTACTTGATCTGTTAGTATCTGATGTTGTATTTCTCTATTGATTGAAACTTACACGACTTTCACACATTATTATTGCTAAACGGGACTAAATCGCGTACACTTGTAACTAATTTACCTTAGTTATAATTAAACGCGATTGGGTCCCGTTTCCCAATAATAATGTTATGTTTCCAAGTTTGGCGTAAGGACACCAGAGCTCCGGGGGACCTGCTGTTTCTTGCTGTCATAATGAGTTCTCAAATCAGTAAAGGGTTGGCAACGCGCTAGAGTGCTTCTGTAGGAATCACAAACGTCCATAGGCTACGCTGTCTGCTTACTATCAGGCCATCATATTTATGTATGAAAACGAATACATGCTTACTTAATAAACTAACTTAGCTATACGAATATACTAACTAGTATATTTTATTAACATTTAGTATCTGTTTTATGATAATTTCTGCACCACCCACTGCATAATTAATGTTCATTTTTCCGCTACCCAAAGGTTATTTGGAAGAGATCGCTCTTTAGCGATAAGACCGCCTGTTGTTTACCTTTACCTACAATCTACATGTTGCTGTATTGTTTCTGTATGTAACTGATCCATTTTAGTGAGGTGTACAATACAGAGTACTTGGATTGTATTGTAAACTAAGTTCGCTTCATAGAGGGATGCATCTTCCTTACAAATATTTAAAAACAGACTTAAAAAGTGGCTGGCGTCCACTAGGCTCGCCGAGCCGAATCGAATCGAATCGAAATAATTCGCCTTCATATATTAACTATGAAAGTGCGTCGATTGACGCAGAGCCGCGGCGCGTCGAATCGAATCTACCGGCCGCATCGCTCGACAGGCGAATTTCTGCGCCGACGCGTTTCGACTCGACTCGGCGCGTCTCAGTCGACGCGGGGTGGCGGATGAGATTAGGCGCATAATTTTTTTTGAATTTGGTTTGCTACTTCGGAAAAAGGCATGAAAATGAATGAAGAACTGTTGATATCACTAGTTCAGAAATACCCAGAACTGTATGATCTTGAAGATGCCCGCTATATTTTCTTATTTTATACCTGTTGACGATCCTTTTGTGAATTAATTTTGTTTTAAATATGTAAAACACTATTATAAAGGAAATAAATATATCTTATCTAATCTATCATGACGAGCAGCGCAGAATGAATGTGTGGGAAGAAATATCGGGAATAATGGAACAAACCCGTAAGTCACACAAACAATTTTATTATTATAAAATTACAATTTTATAACAATCTAGGATTCTGAAATCCTCTCCTGACAACATTTGTTTGCCATGGAACGGAGCCTGTAGATATAAAATAATTTTTGAATGTCTCCCGTATGCTGAATACGGCTTGAGATGAATTGCCGCCGAGCTGAGGCAAATCTGCTAATGGATGGATGGATGGATGGATGGATGGATGGATGGATGGATTCTATGAGTCTGAAATAAATGTTTTTTTTTTTTATTTTTTTTTTAATCTGTCAGTTCTTAAATTTTCCGTCAAATCTTGTTCTGACCAATATTTCACGCTGAAATTGTATCGAAATTTGTTATAGGGCATACGAAAATACCGAAAAAACTTAACAGGGTCGTTTTTGAGATCCAAAAATAAATGGTGAAATTCGCCGAAAATATTACGCTTCTTGTTTATATCGTGTATCCATTGTTTGTGCACTCTTCGCTTTCTTTTTCTTTCGCACTCTTCTTCAAGAATTTGGAACAAGAACATTTCTTCGTCCGAACTATCCATCATCCACAAACACGACCTGAGGGCCGATTTTTGAGTGTCGAACGCTCGACTTTTCAGTCTACATCTGTCAAAACATCATAGTTTTTTGACAGATCTCGAGTGAAAAGTCGAGCGTTTGACACTCAAAAATCGGGCCCCTGCAATGCGACTGACTTCGATTCGTTTCGATTCCTCTGTGATGAACGCACACGGAACAAATGAGACTCGATTCAACGCGGCTCGACTCGACGCGATTCGCCTGTAGTCGACGCCAACCTTACAGTCACAATTTTACGACATAAATGAATTACTATAATAATCTAAGAATGTATAATATAATGGTAATATCTAATGTTAAAAAAAAATGAACTAAATACATGTTGTATAAATAATAATACTTACGTACACCGTACCTAATGTACTATATACTATAACTGTGACTGACGTGTAACGATGTTATCAATAAAATTTTACTTTACTTTTACATTTTACTTTACTTTAGACAAAAGTAACCGAAAATTTCGCAAAATGTCACATTCGCCCTGATAGTGCATAAAGATCTCTCATAATTTTTACCAACATGAAGTTTAAAGATCTAATAGGACGCTTTTGTGAGATAATTGCAATATTTACAAAAAATTTCCATGCTTGATGCACTGTTACTTATTAGGTATAGTAATTGTGTACAACTTAAACTGTACATATAGTCGCGTCTGTAGACGACAAAAAAAAATCTTTCAGTCCTAAAGACCAATGCAGCAAAAGGAAATAACATAATCATTAATCGCCGTATAATTTAGTGTATCGACGCGACTAATAGTACTTCTATCTCACGAGCGCGGGTGAGCCATGGTTGTGTGTTGAGCTATACATGCCCATTGTTTTTGTGTGCGTAGCGTAGGAGCTATGAGTTCACGTTGTCTATGTGTGCGAGTCACTATTACAACCATGGCTCACTCACACTCGTGACGTGAGATAGAAGTACTATGTCAATTTTCTTACGATTTCGCTGTAGCGTCCTCACCAGAATCAGTCTCCCGGCGTATCCTTCTTAAATAAATCCGGGCGTTATCGGGCGAGTATAACCAGGTCCCGGTTTATAACCGGGACACTAAATCGTGTCACTCCTACAGCTGTAATGGAATTCTCATGCTCGCCGCGTTGACGGTTTGCAGCTCTAATACATACTTTAAATTTGCACCGGTAACACCCGCGAGCGTTCACGAAGAAACTTTCCACAAGTTTTAAAGGGATTTAAATGGGCCTTATTTAACGCTTTATCTCTTTATGAAGCGACGAAACAGTGTCGAGTTTCTTTTAGTGGCGACTTTTGAGAGCTGTGTTTGGAACTAATGAAATAAATAAGACTGCTTCCAGTCTTTAAAATCTCTGCGGTTGGCACCACGTTGGAACGGACAAGAGGAGGCTATTGTATAGTTTACTATCCATCGTATATATGTAGAATACCAATAGTGATGACGATTATGATTATGATTAGATTGCAGTGACTATAAAGACACACCACACGAATTTATTATAGAGTGACTGCTATGTAGATACTCCCTAATTAAATATATCCTTAGGTATTTAGGAGCTTACCACCCGGCTTTCCACCATAATATGTTTCCAGAGGCTGATGACATTGTTTGGCCACATAGTCCGCCAGGATCCGCCCAGTCTCGAAAAATTGATAGTGGTTGGCTGCGTTGAAGGAAAGAGGAGCAGAGGCAGAGCACCCACACGATGGACATATGCAATCCGCAATGCCACGGGGGCGTCAAAATGTAGGGGGCAATATACTAGCCCAAAATTGAGTAGTTTGGAGAGTGGTGGTGAAAAACTGCTCCTCTGGAGGGCACGACCCTCAGCCTTGAGGAATCTACGAAGAAGAATTTAGGACCTGAAATGATAGTAAAAAGTAGGTTAAGTACTGTTTTCAAATTACTCAGTAGTTTGTAACGTAAAAACGTTACAATACATTCGTTTTTAGGAACTAAGTACTTAAATTAATAATAAAAATAAATAAACATTAAATATAATTAAAATCCTAATAAAAACACTTACCTAACTAATAACTTATTAACTATACCTATAGGATTAAATAAAATTACAATAAAATAAGCGTTTATACATTGCGGCACTTATTTTTCTGGCGCACTGTACCTTGCTCGCAACTCCATTGTTCTCCCTGGTCGGGCGCGCGGCGGCTTCCCTGCCTCCCGCGCCGCTCCCGCGAGGGCCAGCGGCGCGCGGCCGCGGCCAGACAGATTTTGCTACCAACGCAGGCGCACGTACACTTGTTCCAGTGTCGTCTCACGTCGCGCCGGCGTAATGATTAAACTTTAAATATTTTTATGGGCATAAGATGGCCCTAAGTCCAGTTACTCGTCTAGTAACCTCTTAAAATCAGTGTACAACCCCTATATTGGGTAAGTGTTGAATATTTAACGTGTTTTTAGTTGTAAGTAGGTAGATTTAAGGGCGTTCCCAACGGCTATACCGTTATAACGTTCTTTGCCTAATTTCAGCTAGCTAATTGAGCTTTAATGCTAAGCCGCTCATCTCTTCCATCCGCACTTCATCAAGCCATTTTACCTTCACCATCACGCAGTACCTTCTCTTCTCTTCTGCTTCTGCTACTGCTTATGCCGGTCACAGTCAACGGAGATAAATACGGAGCGATTTATATTTACACGGCGGACGTAAATTCCAGGGTGCTACCTTACGGCTCGAGCCCACACCACTTTCACCCAGTACCAGTGCTGCCTGGCTGACGTCCCTCAGCCCGTTCCATCTCCACGGCATCTCCGAGTTCCAGGGGAGTACTAGCGTGGTGGCAGCAACATAACCAGAGAGTGAAAATCAGACCGGCCTTTAGACCTACCCCCTACGATCTTTTATCGTGTGCTCGCGCGTTTGGGAGGATTCGATTACTTTAAATAAACATTTTAACGGATATTCCCGTTTGTTTTAATCACTCCCAACCTAAACGTAGCAAGTTAGAGAAGTTTCTTACAAAACTTGACAATTAAAATGCTGCGCGCCATAGCTCGTTACGCGATGTACAAAATAATTACATTCCCATAAAGAAGCGTCGAATTGAGCTCGTACCTCAATAAATGGGCGCTTAACCGACGAACAAACAGCGGGAAGAAATAAAAAGCGATGCATATTGTGGAGCGTTCGGAGCACAGTCTATGGCTAACCGCGTTGTACTGAAATGGCTGATTTTCAAACACAAATAGTCTGATGTGCACAGTTTACACGTAACACTCGGGACCCTTTTCATTTAACTACCTACAGAGTACCCGCACACCCCGGGTATGCACTTTTAAATCCTAAATTCGATACTCTCGAATCTCCTGTCCCCTTTACTCGATTGTTTTACTGAGCAATGAAGAGGGAAACGGGGTAAATGCTGTTTCGATTTCCGGACTTAGATATTACTCATGCATGAACATGAACTAAACCAAGCAGTTGTGAATGAGAAAACTACTTACCTATGGATTTCAAAGAAGAAGTCCTAAATATGTGGTAACAGTTCAAATGGAATTATTTTACGCTTTTCATAAAACAAAAAAGTTGTGACCTGAATTCGAGGTATTCTATGAAGAAATGTTAATTATTAAGTAGGAATAAACTTAGATCTTTTTATAATGTAATTCATTTATTAACAAAACAAGGAGAAGAAACACAGATAAATATTTTATTCATTCTGTTGATATTATTTTATATCAATACTAATATTAGCATGCTGAATTTGAACCAGCAAGATCTGTTTATATTTAGGTATTTGTAAAAGGGTTTTCGTGACATTTGTAGCCATTTTGCTGAAAACAGTATACAGGTTTTATGGACAAAGGTACTCGTATATAGGCGTCGTAAAGTCAATTTTGTCTAATGAGACAAATTCGGCTTGTAATGACAAGAAAAACCGTTTTATGCAGATTTACCATAACGATGCCGGTCAAGGTTCGGTGTCCTATGTAGTTTTAAAGATACTTAAATAAATTTTATTTTGTTCAATCTAAATACTGACATTGAAGTTGAATTTACAGCTCGTTAATAAGTAAAGCTTAACACGCTTATAACAAAACAAGTATTGTTTTGAGTGAAACCACAACATATCTTCAAGCAATTCAATTAAATCCTCGTTTCTATTTTAGGAATGCTTATTGCTATACAAAGGTACAAAAGTAATTAATCCACCTGGAATTCTACACAGCGGCCCTTTGTCTTTTTACTTAAGACGCCATCAAATCGTAACAAGTCAGTTTTACTATAAACACAGTAAAATTTCACATAGTAGTGTAACAACAGTTACATTATGACAAAACTTACATTTATACCTTTACGTTTTTAAAGAAATTAATATCATATTTATTGTGAATGT
This sequence comes from Cenopis cana, assembly GCA_951800055.1. Taxonomy (NCBI): domain Eukaryota; kingdom Metazoa; phylum Arthropoda; class Insecta; order Lepidoptera; family Tortricidae; genus Cenopis; species Cenopis cana. Next base: position 6,207,932 of record OX637476.1, on the reverse strand, counting down.
GTCGGCGTATACATATAATATTCAAAAGCTTATTATGACAATACTAGCTCAATGCTAAATAATATCAATAATACTATTTAGGTACCGAAGGTCCAAATGTCCAATCTCGAATCATGGCATCGCGTTTTACCGCGTAGCGTAACACATGCTATTTCATAGCACCTCATAGCTTGTGCACCTCGGAGATGCGCGGGAGTCGAGTTAGGCGACTCCTGATTTGTCGGAGCGGAGGCGGTACGGTATGAGAAAACTGTCAAATGTCAGTCAACTCAGTACTACTTTTTACTACGCCCCTACATTTAAATGAGTGCTTTCTGACTGGCGCGGGATGCGCGGAAGCGGGACGATGCGAAGGCAGTACTGGTCCGCTTCTGCGCATAATATTAGGTACTACTGCGCAAATGTAATACTGACAGTATTCCGTCAAGTCGGAATCTTTGCGACGTCAGTAAATTTACGTCAAAGAAGTAAATGTCACATATCGATCCTGCACCGCCAAGTCAGGAAGTCGCCTTAAGCTGCAAGACAGATACCAAGATTTAGAAAACTACGAGTAAATATTGTTTTTCCTCTTTCTGATTAATAGTGTAACTTGAACTTATAAAGGTTGTAAAGGGATTAATTAACCTTCTGCTTTTATAAGTACTGTGGTATTAGCCAAATAAAGTTAGTAAGGATTTTGCCTTTTCCTTTTAGAGTAATAAAGGTGATCAGGATTTTCTATAAAATACATTTTGTTTTGGAGAAAATCCTGATCACCTTATACAGAGAACGGCTAGTGGTGTCGGAGAAGTTTTTGTCCCATTATTTGTCAATACCGGTTTTTATACATTTATTGTATGTACCTAGTTTAATGGTACTACATGTACTTATTGTGCTTATTGTGTTGTTTTATCATGAAAGTGGGTTATCCATTTTCATACTTATCTAAAATATGTATGAGTAGGTAGCCTAAGTGCTTTATTCTCATGTAAAACATATATTTTTTAACCTGTTGTTTTGTATAAATCAGTTCTTTCATACATACAATACATAATAAATAATTGCCTCGCATGAATTAAAAACGAAGCCGAAATGCATTCAATTAGTAGAAAAAAAAGCGCGTATGTTTTACATAAATAAAACGCATTCAAGTTTGATCTATTCTAATCTTAAATTAAAATTTGTTATTTGCTATCTAATGTAAGTATGTTTTTTACGTTACGTATGTATAATCTAAATAAGAATCTATTTAATGAAATGATGTTTAAACAACATATTTGTCTTCCGTGAACACTGAGCAGTCAAACAACCTTACCAATTCACCACACAGTAAAAGAATGGCGGCCTTATGTTGGAACTAATGCAAAGTTCGCAGCGGTGCACCAGGACCAAATTACGGAACGCGTTTTGACCTCTCGAAATCCTGTCGATATTGTCTTGATTCATGCCCTCTCTCTTGCGCAAATGTACAATTACGCACGTGTGAACATGATGCCAAGATACTGAGTTTGATTGGTAACGAAATGAAGTGGGATTCTTAACTGAAAAATTGAGACGTGGGCAGCCGATGGCGGCACGGCCAGCCGTGGTGAAAATTTAAACAGACAGCAGGACGCCTGAGCGGCCCGAGCAAGACAATTCCATTTACCTGAGCGACGTCAAGCTCTTAACCCTAGCAAACAAAGAATATTTATCCTCATAAGACTTCTGTAGGGATTATCCTTTACTTAATTCTCGTTCGAAAGCATTCCTTTGAAGCTTCGATGCCTAAACATGTTGAAATGCCTAATCCTGTCTTTTCTTGTATCAAATACTTATACAACTCGGTTAAATCGAGCTAGATAGTTGTTATGAAGCATATACAGTCTAGTTACTACAAATTTTTGATATACATAAGATTTGATAACCCTTCTAGGCATTGTATTTAATAGACAGTGAAAGCGTAGATGATAGGTGATCCCAATAAGGTAGGCGCAGTTCCCCTTTGAAGTAGAACCTTGAACGTATATAAAAGACATTGATATTCTTCTTAAATACAAATGCGTACTTTCAGTTATATAAACGAAACAAGGTGACATAGTTTCACTGTCATAATATATAAAACATAAAAATGTTGACCATCTTTAACCTATTAAAATGTAATATAAAGTGTAAGACTAGGTTGTAACCTCCGCCGGTAACACCGATTTCCACCTTGGCTCGTCAGATAAGTACCTTTTAAATCAGAAAATGGAACAGAAGTTATAAAAAGAAAGACGACAGTCCTCTCTGTTTATTACCGTACATTAGTTATACTGTTTCCGTAGTGTCGTCACGGCATGAAACGGGAACTAATGAGATTTTGATGTTTTTTTGACTGTGCTTTTATTTTCCTCGGTAAAGATGCTTCTCGAGACCTCTGCATGAAGCGTTTGTGGAATAATATTTTGTTATGCTTTTTACTGTATTTTATATGGGATATATGTTATGATACTCGCGGGTTGTAATTGGCATTTTGTAGCTTTTTAGTTGGTCCAACACCGGGCACCCAATAAGATGAGGGTAATAATACTAAAATGAATTTAAAAAAAATATTTTACACTACTGCGGAAATACCATATTTTGAACTTACGCAAAAAAATCCCATGGCTCTTATGTTGGCAAATTATTAGAATAATTTTAACAAGATTCATTCATTCAGTTGATACATAGTTTTGCACTTGACGTGTTCAATCCTAAAACTACGTAAGAACGTTACTCAATGAGTACTTAGTTACTTATTAAATTTTAATAACGTTTTAAAAATGTAACTTTAAATAGGTATTTTAAATTCACTTAATAATTTAACAATTCGTAGAATTTAAGTTTCGCAGAATTTTCATTCGATTTATTTAGTTATTTTATTTTATTTAATAATCAGATTATAAAAACATAAAATTAACAGGGTGGTCTGTGTGATCATAGTACAGTACATACCTACTGAGTGAACTATGTAATTGAAAATATATTTTCATAATTAATCTTGCTGAACTTTTCTGTAATGCCTATTTTGTACATTACCTTGTACCTCAACATACTTATTTTATTTTCTTAAAATTTTCTTGACACGTCTTTAATATTTATAATTAACCTTATTTATTAAGTACCTACTTTTAACGTCTGCCTTTTCGACGTAAAATATTCATCAATTTTTCTGTATTGCCTCCAATGCACTGACCACGAATTCCTAGTAATAAATTAAATTAAAAAACCTCCGAGTATAAATAATGTGCACGTCCTCTCGAGGCTCCATAAATCTAAAAACATCTCTGTCGTATAGCCAACAGCAGGAATGTGTAAACAACTTTATACCTTTTGTTAATGGAATAAGGCGCAAAATTGTTAAGTTTCATTTGATATCTGACGTAGGTCAAACGCAAACCAGCTGCGAATCAAACGCAAACCGTGATCCGTCTTCGGCTATCTGATGTGAAGACAGTGAAACAAATAATTATGTCATAAGATCCTTGTTACAAATATGTTATAAGATATAGTCAATTGCAATATCATTGGTCAATTGGGTAGATGAGTCATGTAATAATTAATGTCATAGTGTGGTTATATCGATAGAAAACCGTTACTTATGGTAAAAAAATTGTTAATGAGACAAATATCAAAAACAAAAAGATATGGGCCTATATAAGAGATATAAAAATTCGCAAAAATGTTGTTTTTGTATAGCCCAAATGTTAATTGAAAGTAACAAATAAAATTCTCAAATTTCAATAAAAAAATAAATGGTATGGCAACTTGTATGTACATAAACTCAATATTTCACGAGAATAAAACCGGCCAAGTGCGTGTCGGGCCACGCGCAAGGTAGGGTTCCGTAGTCGTCTACCCTTTACATTATGTGGACTAAAAAGTTCGAAAACTTATATTTACTATGTTTTTGAAAGAATTAACAACATTATCTAAGGTATCAATGGAAATTGTACGAACGTTTGCTTTTGCAAAGTACATTTCTGAAGTTCGACTATTACTCGTTAACTAGTAATGTCTACTTAGCTGTGATAGTTTTCCTTTTAAATTCATCGTATATACTACTACCATGATTTTTTTCACATGCCTAGTAGCCACCGTTTAGCTGGCAGGGGGGGGGGGGGGGGGACACTTGACCATAGCAAAAATTATCACTTCAAAGCTTAATATCACGCTAACCAATTCTTTAATCAAAAAATGCTTCTAGAAACCTTATAATATTTTTAAAAGAGCTATCCAACGATACTCCACACGATGGGGTTTGGCAGAAAAAAAATTTGCAGCACCACTTTACATGTAGGGGAGGTACCCTAAAAAAAATTTTTTTTAAAGATTTTATTCTACCGTTTTGTCGGCGTCATTGATATGTATACTCATGCCAAATTACAGCTTTCTAGCACTAACGGTTACTGAGAAAAACGGGGGTCGGACGGACGGACGGACGGACGGACGGACGGACGGACGGACGGACGGACGGACGGACGGACGGACGGACGGACATGGCGAAACTATAAGGGTTCCTTGTTTACTACGGAACCCTAAAAACGGCAATTCTCATTTTTTTCATACAACGGTAGTACGACAAAAGAGGCGTGACGTCACGCTTATCTGTCAATTAGTATGGAGTGTTTTTAGTGCTCGTCTGCTATTCTGTACTTTGCCTCTCATTTTCATCTTTTGTGTTGCTCTAATCGTAGGTGGTCCCATACAAACATTTGATCGTCTCTAAAAACTGGTTCGAATGGCAAGAGAAAAAAAATAGTTATCATGCCTATTTTAACGTTTACGGAACGTTTAATGTCGCTTACCACATAAAAATAATTAATTTTCAATACAATAATTAACATTACTCGCGTACACAAGGTTCTGTATCGAACAAAATCATGTTTTGTAACTACAAAACACCGAAGCATCTTATCCTGCTCTACCGTATGGCATGTACTCTGTCATCTACTTAGTTCATAGTATCGTTTTCGCGGCAACGCCGTCATCTAGTACCTATAACATGACACGATCTAGTCGAACGATGGCGTCACTGTCCTGCGATGTCAGCCATATTCAAGTGAATTAACACCCTGGGGGTGTATCGTAGTTTAGCTGAAATGGCAAGAGGGACTGGCATGCCATAATCATAGTACTATAATTGTGGCAGTTTTGTTAAAATGATCCCGAAGATTTAATTTCTTTAATTCGTTAAATATTTTTTTGAATTAGTTGAGCAGTTTCCGAGACAAGTAACTATGTACATACACAGTTATAAAGTCTAAACATTAACCCTTATTTGCATAGTAATTAGATCAGTAAGAGTGTGAAAACCATTAAAAATATAACTCATTAAGTAATCCCAAGGCTGTTATGAAACAAAATAAATATTCCACTGGCAGACAAAATAATGGCCCAGCATGGCTCTGAAACAGACAAACAGACAGAATGTGCACATTTCTATTCTACAACTTAAATTTAAATTCGAGACAAAGCCTGCCATTCAAATCGGGGACAACTGAAACTTCTCTCAAAGTGCTATAAATGCTTATAAAACACATTAAGCTGCTATTAGCAGATACGGCATATAATTATGTAATTAAGGCTAGGTTATACCACTTTTGAGTTTTTATATAGTTTTTAGTGTTAAATTCTAAAAAGTATACTATATATGTTACATAAGGATATTGTCTAGTCAAAATCGTAGTCAGTTAACAAGACCTGATGAATTACGCAAAAAATCGCAAAGTTACCTCTTTTTAAATACAAAAATACAATTACAAAATACAAATAATTTATTGTATGAATGTGAGTAATAATAAAGGTGACAATCGTTCGATAGTTCTTCACAATCAGCCATTATATGGCGTACAATATTATGATTCTATTAGCATGTCATTGAATTTAGTGTTCTATTTCTAGTAATAAAATAATTCGAGGAATGTCAAGTCAATATTAAAAATAAAATCGAATAAAAACAAGTTTCAATATCATGCTAAACAATAAACACATCGGGTATGGTAAGTATTGTACATACAATGTCATTATAAATTTAAAGGTAAGGAACAAGTCATCATAAATTAAATTTTTTGAAAGTGTTCCTTAACATCATAAAACATCTTATTTAGGCACCATTTGAATAATTTGTTCTTGAATTCGATATAATCTAAGGACTTTATTTCTTTAGGTAAATGATTGAAAATTATTACGGACATTAAATAGTATACTTTTTTCAAAGTGAGCAGAGTTATGGGCTGGATAGCAAAGGTTCAATCCATGCAGTCTAGATGTGGATCTTGGATTGTATGGCATAACTTTGTAAGTATCTATACGAGTTTTAACAAATAGGCACATTTCGTATATGTACAAGGTAGGTAGTGGAAGTATGTTTAACTTCCTGAACAAAGGCCTACACGATTCAGTGGTTTTAGCTCCACATATAGCCCTAACACACTTTTTCTGCAGTATAAATGCCCGGTGTGCGCTTGTGGAGTTGCCCCAGAGGATAAGGCCGTATCGGAGATTGGACATAATATGTCCATGGAATGCTAGTAAGGCAGATTTTTGAGAAACGACTTGTGTAAGTCTACGCAGAGCAAAGACAAACCTATTCAGCTTATTTACTAAGTAGTCTACATGAAATTGCCAATTACAATGACAATCCAGTATCACTCCAAGGAATCGCAAAGATTGAACATTCTCTATCGTTTCTTGATTATATTCAACTACTATTTTTCGTGAATTAGATTGAGGTGCATAAAACTCTATATATTTGGTTTTACTTATGTTAACCTTCAAATTGTTTCGCATCAGCCAATTGTTAACGTCATTAAATACTAAATTTACTTCTGACTGATATGTTGCAGGATCTTTACCAGGAATGATGATAGAGCAGTCGTCAGCAAATAGAAGAACCTTGTTATGAGTACTGTTCAGAAGGTCATTAATATAAACTAGGAACAATAACGGGCCTAGTATGCTCCCTTGCGGTACACCCATGTTGACGACTGCTTCATCTGAAAGCACTTAGTCAGATGTCTTGTTTTCGGGCAGTAGGATCGGATTTCAGTTTTTTGTTTTCGATCACATAGATATGTCCGTCCGTAGGTCCGTCCGTTAGGGTTCCGTACCCACAGGGTAAAACGGGACCCTATTACTAAGGCTCCGCTGTCCGTCTGTCTGTCCGTCCGTCCGTCCGTCTGTCCGTCTGTTACCAGGCTGTATCTTAAAAATCGTGATAGTTAAACACTTGAAATTTTCACAGATGATGTATTTCTGTTTCCGCTATAACAACAAATACTAAAAAACATAATAAAATAAATATTTAAGGGGGTACAACAAACATGATTTTTTTGCAATTTTTATAGATAATGGTTCGGAACCCTTCGTGCGCGTGTCCGACTTTTAGGCCGGTTTTTCGAATGTTTTTTCAATATTACGGCTATATTTTACTGATATTATACATAAAAAAATTTTAGTCAATGAAAGATCCTTAATTGTTATAGACAAATTCGTAGGGTTTGATTTGATAAAATGATTGGTTTAATGACTATGTTTAAATGTTTACGAAAACTACGCGCGGAGCTTCCATAGAGAGCGGGATGGTTTGCAAAGTCACGCGTGTTAGAGCGGGACATTTGCAATGGGGATACCTCCCCTTAATTAGCAGAACGGTTGCATGAAGTTCAATAAAACGATCTACATACATGCTCACGCTACCGCCGCTAAAAGCGTCGATTGTACTTTCAACTTTATTCTAGAGAGGGTTAGTCGGTAACTTAACTGAGCTAGGATTTATATTCTAACACAGTGGTTCTTAACCTTCTTAACTTAAGGAGCGGCGCCTGCGTACCGCTTGCGGTATCTAAGGTTAAGCAACGTGGGCAGCGGTCAGGACTTGGATGGGTGACCGCTTTGAGTGGTTACTAACTGAGCGCTCCCGTGCTTTGGAAGGATCGTTAAGCCATTGATCCCGGTTGCTGTCTATGGCAGCAGTCGTTAAGCCAAGTTGGAGGCCTTCCGGCGGCTTGAGAACTTGTAACAGTTAAGTTGCCCACTCACTTGACAAAGCCTAATCCCAATAAGGTCTAGTTTCCCCTCGGGGTTGGAAGGTCAGATGGCAGTCGCTTCCGTAAAAACTAGTGCCTACGCCAACTCTTGGGATTAGGTAGCGGACCCCAGGCATCCTTCAGGATGCAACTGTACCGGGACAACGCTTATTTGTACCTTCTATTTGAACCTTCTTCTTGAAAAATTAATGGCTTTCCATTAAATTTATGATGATTTCGCCAATCAATACTCGTTCTCCGAATTTGAATTAAACTTCACACACACACACACACACACACACACACACACACACACACACACACACACACACACACACACACACACACACACACACACACACACACACACACACACACACACACACACACACACACACACACACACACACACACACACACACACACACACACACACACACACACACACACACACACACACACACACACACACACACACACACACACACACACACACACACACACACACACACACACACACACACACACACACACACACACACACACACACACACACACACACACACACACACACACACACACACACACACACACACACACACACACACACACACACACACACACACACACACACACACACACACACACACACACACACACACACACACACACACACACACACACACACACACACACACACACACACACACACACACACACACACACACACACACACACACACACACACACACACACACACACACACACACACACACACACACACACACACACACACACACACACACACACACACACACACACACACACACACACACACACACACACACACACACACACACACACACACACACACACACACACACACACACACACACACACACACACACACACACACACACACACACACACACACACACACACACACACACACACACACACACACACACACACACACACACACACACACACACACACACACACACACACACACACACACACACACACACACACACACACATACTTTTTTTGTATTGACATTTTATATGGCGTACTAATTGAACAAAATTGAACATAGGGGTAGATGACCAATATGCGATGCGATGCCTATCTGACCACTTGCAGTCCACTAACGCTCCTATTGTCGAGTTACCCATTGTCACGTGTGCCGATCTTAAACGTATGATGAAATGCCGTAGTACCCTTGACATATATGACATATCCGTAAATATAATAATTTCCATATGGTCAATACTTTCGGAGATGCTGGTTACTTTAATCAACGAGGTGTTCTCAACTGGTGTTTATCCCGACATACTCAAGTGTACAAGGGTGTGCCCGGTGTACAAGAGTAAAGGGGAAAAAACATCAGTTGATAACTATCGACCCATATCGATTGTACCCAGCATCTCCAAAATTATTGAGTCTATTTTATCTCAGAACTTGACTCGTCACCTTGAACACGACTTACTGACTGACAGACAGTTTGCTTATCGCAAACGCAAGTCCACCACAACAGCAGCTTTCACCATGATCGACAGCATAACAACAGGCCTTGACGATAAATATAAAATTGCTGGCATATTTTGTGATTTGTCGAAAGCTTTTGACGTCATTAGTCATGACCTACTAATAAAAAAGCTGACGTGCTATGGGCTGCGCGGAAGAAGTAGTGAATTACTAAAATCGTTTTTGGAAAACCGAACTCAAACGGTTGAAGTGACGTCAGGCGGTAAAAGAATGAGATCAGGGAGTGGCAGCGTGACGGTTGGAATTCCGCAAGGATCGGCATTAGGTAATACCCTGTTCGTTGCATATATAAATGACCTGCCATCAGCCATCACAGAGGGACAGATCACTCTATTTGCCGATGAAACGACAGTGGTGGTGAAAGCGCGTTCATATGACGAACTAAATGATAAAATCTCAACTGTATGTGAACAGCTAAAGAAATGGTTCTCGGCAAATGGATTGATCTTAAACATAAACAAATCCAATATTATGATTTTCGGTAGTAGGTGTGTCCCAAGCGTAAGTCTTCAGTGCCCAATCCCAATGAGCGATAAGTGCAAGTTTCTAGGCTTTACGTTAGATCCTACATTAAATTGGAAAACTCATGTGGACTCGCTGTGTGATAGGCTGAGCGGCGCGGTGTTTGCACTGCGCAAACTAAAGCCATTGGTTTCTTGTGAAGCGCTGAGGCAAACTTATTTCTCTCATTTTCACTCGCTGATGACTTACGGTGTAGTACTTTGGGGTAACTCGACTGATACTGTGAGGGTGATGCGTATGCAGAAACGAGCACTGCGGACCATGCTTGGCCTCAACCAGAGGCAGTCTTGCAAGACGTTGTTCGCTGAGCACCGGATCATGACGCACTACTCACAGTATCTTTTCGAGGTAATTATGTTTACACGAGAACACCTGTCACAGTTCAAGCGAGTGGAAGTGATAGGTAAGTGCCTCCGCAGCACGGGAAAACTGCGGACAGTACCGCGTCGAACTGTACTACACGCCAAAAACGCGAGGGTAATTGGGCCTACCTACTACGAACACCTACCTGCTGACATAAAAAAAGAACAAAGCGAGGAAACGTTTAGGCGCAAACTGAAGAACCTTCTATTGGATAAGTCATTTTACTCTGTAAATGAATATATTACAATACTTAAATAATTGACATTTTATTTTATTATAAATTGTAGTTATTACAATTTCATTGTACTTGTTTAGTTTTAAGACAACATATATAAATATTTTCTTTTTCCTCTGTAGTTTTTTAATTTAAGATATGACATTAATCATTATTCTGACATTGTTTTTATAATTGGTATTATTTTGTATTTAATATTTGTTTTATTATAAATTTTCATAATATTGTTACTTTATACATCATGACGATCTTTTTGTGAATTCGTGCTATTTTAATTGTATAAAATGACATGTAAATTTTCATCAAGTAATAAATAAACTAAACTAAACTAAACTAATGGCAATGCTTTTTAGAATAAATGTCACTTTCCTAATGCATCATTTCACCTAATTGTCTTTTTTATAATATAATATATAATTTTTAGCCGCCGCGTTTTAGTTTTCTACTAATGTTAATAAGCCTAACATTGAAGTTACTACAATTTGCACCAACTGTAGGTCGTATAATCCCAAATTGGGTGCTCTCGTTATCGCATAAAACTGACTGTCATATTTTCACATAGCATAACATGAATGGTGTTTAGAAATTTTGTTAGAATTTGAAACTCGATTTGAATTTGTACTTGTACAAGTACGTGGGGATTTACGAGGATAAATCTGAGAGACTATAGTTTTACGAAACGTCTCCCATCTGAACTTCCAGCCCAGAAAACTAGATCTTGTTAAGGTTAAGTTTTATGATTAAAGTTCACGTCCCGCCGCACTCCAAATTGAACCATAATAGTATTCATAAAAAGCTCAATTTGAAATGAGCGGAGAAGTGTCGCAACAGCACACGCCGCTCACTCTAAATTGGGACTTTTAGTCTTATGCTTACGGTTCAATTTGGAGTGCGGCGGAATGTGCAGTTGCTGTCTGCTGTCGGCTACGGAATTAAACCTTAATGGAGTTTGTTTTAATTTACAAGCTAACGCTAGTGGTACTGTTTAAAGGCTGCCATATCTTGTGTGATGCTAAGCGCCCTCCCGTTTGTAAACTAAGAAAGGGGACGCCTACCTAAAGCGCGTTTATCACACACATGGCTCGACACTGTAAAGCCAGTTTTCGCTCCCATCCCGTTTTTATACAATACCAGCTTTTACCCGGGACTTCTTCGCAAAGAACTCGTTGTAGCTTTAAAGAAATAATTGCTATTAAATTATTTTAGGCGCAGGCGTATTTATCGTTCCCACCTATAATAATTTTCCACCTTTTTTTCACCCTTAAGATATGTTGTCAGGGATAAAAACTAGTCTATGTCCTTCCAGGGGTCTCAAATTATCTCCATGAAAAATGTCTTCTAAATCCGTTCAGCGGTTTAAGCATGCAGAGGTAACAGACAGACAGACACATTTTCGTATTTATTAATTTTATTAGGTACCTATATTAGCTTGTGCTTCGTCAGCATAGAACCCGTTCATCACGTTAGAATTTAAATGCTATTCTTTAATTTCAAGCGCTTACCTAGTTACCTCTCTTCCCTACAAACTTCCACGCTTCCACCTCATTCAGGCATGATTTTCGGGATAAAAATTGTCCTATGACCTTCCCCGGGACTCAAACTATCTGCATACCAAATTCCATCTCGCGGTCTAAGCGTGAAGAAATAAAAGACAGACATACTTTCGCATTTATAATATTAATAAGTACTAGTTTTTGACAACTTGTATAATTTAATTTATATTATTTTACTTTAGGCAAAAAAACTAGTGCCTACGCCAAATCTTAGGATTAGGTGGCGGACCCCAGGCATCCTTCAGGATGCAACTGTACTGGGATAACGCTAGGAGGATGATGATGATGATGATGATTATTTTACTTTAGGCGCTTACCTAGTTAACGCTCTTCTATGTACACATATAAACTTTCACCCCGTTTAGAGATGATTTTCAGGATACAATTTATCCTATGTCGTTCCCCGTGACTCAAAGTATTTCCATACCAAGTTACATCTAAATCAGTTCAGTGGTTTAAGCGTAAGGAGGTAACAGACAGTCAGACACACTTTCAAATTTTTAATATTAGTATGCACACTATCCCAACCTAGCCAGTTAGACAAGTGAAATGTACAACTGTAGATAAGTTTTTTATGTCTGAGCTAGGATTTGAACTAGGTCAAGATATATTATGAGGCAACTTTATTAGGAACCAAGACTATGTTAATAAGCACTTATAAAAAATATACTTGTATTTATTTGTATTGTAATAACTCAAAAAACACATAAAATTATATTGGACTAGCTAGAATGAACATCACATAAATAGTATTATATCTAAAGAGTAAACTCATCATCACGATTTACAACTGGTATCACTTAAAACTACTTAAGGTTATCTACTTACAATGATCAAACTTAATACACATCCGCACTTAATGAAACATCTTGACAATTATGTAATGATTAAAGCAACTAAGAATATACCTAATTAAATTCTGGATTAGTTTTTTCCAGACAGACAAACTTCCTGCTTGATTGTAAATAAACATCAGGAACTTTGGCGACCATGCGTAGACACAACATAACATACATTTGCTAAGTTATCTACAACTGTATGTATACTGTACCATACAATTTTAACTGTCTCAGATGAACTCATTAACACTTTTAACGTCGTCTGTCTGTCAGCCGTGTGTGTGTGACATAGCGGCGTTGAAGGGGTTAATATCATTATCCAAGTCATATCGGGTGCATCTCTTATGTATGTGTGTATCACTTATTATAGCTGCAGTGTAACTTACAATTACCAGATATAATTCACAGCCCCTCAAAAAAATTGTAACTAAAAACCTTCTTCGACCTAATAATACCTAGTCATAGAAAATTACCTTCATTTAATTTGATCACGCCAGTCCTAAGAAGTCGATTTTTAAATACCATCTTGTTATTTGGCTTAAATTAATTATAGTTCCTATCAACTAATGTCATAATTTTTAAATTAATATTCCACGACATTCTGTCACTAGTTTTTTTTTAATATAACACAAACTACACAAGAACACAATGAAGAATTCAGGTTTTCCGTAAGTACTAAAATAGGACACTTCATACAGACACGTAGTTTCAACAACTCTCGATTTTTCTTTAGTCTGTCTGTATTAAATTTTTAATAAATACTATTTTAATTTATTGGGTAATTCTTTATACAAATAATTATTTTCGTGCATACTAACTTACTACTAACTTAGACTGCTTGCTACTTTATTTTAAGTAGTCTCAATAAAAAATTTGCATTACAATTTTTCATCCTAAAAATTTTCGTTTTTTTGTTAGGTCATCGTAATCATTTCTTGCTCTTTCTTCTTTTGTTTCTCACTCATTGTCTGAAGTATCATGTCGGGTATCCATGTTATTAAAAGGACCACTAACAAAAAGTTCTGTGCCGTGATACTGGCAATGTAGCTTCCGGTATAGTCTCTGATCCATCCAAGGAAGTAGCCTGCGGGAGGTACTATGATACCCATGGTCAACATTCCTAGACCCACGGCGGCAGGGACCTGATCCATTCTGACCTGCTCCGATATGGCAATGTTTCTTGCGACGACCACCATGCTTCTGCCAAATCCATAAATAGATGACATAGCCAGTAGAAGCGTCTGATTGGTTTGATACGCCAATACTGGAAACATGCAAAATCAATGCTTAGATTATTACTACTAATATTAAATGCTAATAAATCATTTATTTATTTAGCGTTATTAAGCGTGCGGCTGTCAAGCGGCGGTCGTGGGTTCGAATCCCAGCTCGTACCAATGAGTTTTTCGGAACTTATGTACGGAATATCATTTGATATTTACCGTTAGCTTTTCGGTGAAGGAAAACATCGTGAGGAAACCTGCATACATCCGCGAAGAAATTCAAAGTTGTATGTGAAGTCCCCAACCCGCTCTGGGCCAGCGTGGGGACTACTGCCCAATCCCTCTCATCTATGAGAGGAGGCCTGTGCCCAGCAGTGGGACGTAGATAGGCTGATGATGAATAAATCATTAAATTTTGTGGTGGCATCTTATGTAGGTGCCATATACCCGGAACAGCTTACGATATATAAAACACCGAGCGTTATTATAATCTCTCGGTGGATGCGTCTAAATGTTTTTGGCAAAATGTATTTTAATGCTTGACAGGGAAGCAATAAATTTAGCGTCGAAACTTACTCTGCCTAACAACAATGAGCCAAATACTGGTCATTATGAGCATCCATCTAGCCTTGATCTTGTATTTATCCTGGAAAACGGGCAATATCAAGCGGCCAGCAATGTCCGCGATGGCGACAGCAGACATGCAGTTAGCTGTCTGCTGTTTATCCATATGAGCTACTTTCTGCAAAAAAAAGCAGAATATTAAGTGGGTTTGCTGATAAATATTTACTTATGAGCAATATGCGCTATATGAAGACTCTGTCAGATTTACGCAGTAGTGGCGCAGGGCAGAAGCGACGCCGAGACGTCACGTTGCGCGCGGGCGGCAGTTTCGCTCATCGCGGCCCAGCGTTGTAGTTTTGTGTGTTCTCGTACTAATACAATCGCCAGCATCGCCAGCGCCGTTTTTGGCTTACAACTGTCCTGATTTTGTCCCGTTCCCACACATATACTGCAGTTTCAGCGTTAAGTGAGTGTGACATGCTCATTACTTTTACATGCATTTAGATCCATAACGGCACGTGCTACTGTGCTCGATCTGACGGGCCCTTTGTTTATCAATGCACAAAAATATCACAGAAGGTATCAAAGTACTGTTTTAGTTTTGTAGAAGAGAAGTGCACATTACCGGGCCAATACTTGGTACCTTAAATCTTAATTCGTAACAATTATAGGGCGAATAGCATGGTGTCAAAATTTAATACAATAAAAATACCTTACCTGCAGGAAAAATGGATACAGCATACTGAAGTTTTGTATCGAAGTTACCGCCAGAGCGGTTCCGAGAATAATATTTAGGAATCGAGGGCTCGATAAGAGAGAAATGTCGAATAAATCATACAACTTCTTAATCAAACCCTTCTTGGGCTTCAATACTGCGACTTCATTGTTATTCTCTGGAAATTAAAGAAAAAATATAAAAGAATTTGTTTATATAAACGACCCGCGGCGGTGAATTATTTTTCAAGGAGCTCAGAGGACAGGGAGATAAAGAACCCGAACATAACACGATTGTCTGTTAGATATTTGTATTGAGTATCATTCTATTTTTTCGTTGAAAGGTAACCTTTAGATAAAACGATATATGTACCTACCTATACGGTACCTATATTAAATATCAATCAAGGGTGACAAATATTCCTCTAGAATTTAGTAATGAGCCTTGTTAATTGACATATAATTTGCTTCAATTATTGATATCATCTGTTTACACATCTTTGGATTATTCCACTCATCAATGGCATTATCTGCGTAATTATTCAACCACGTTGAATTGTATACATTTTATCCAAATACTGGATTACTATAATCTTTTGGATAGCGCCGTACAACGCCAAAATTTAATGTTTTTTTGTTTTTTTACGTAACCGCCGTCTGTAATCAAGTCGCAAGTATCGCTTGTTAGACCTACGGACTACGGAATATCCTGGCCAGGGAAAGACGTAAATTTTTAGTTATTTTTAAGAAATGGTAACTCACCATTTAAATTGTTGTTCGATGATTTTACACCATTCGTTGTACTCGACTTCTTATGACCATTATATTTCTGATCCGAGTTCGTCTGCTTTTCTTTCCCTAGGGATGATTCAGTAGAGCGCCCGAGACCGCTGTAGATTTCCTTTTTTGTGATAGAATCTTTCCTTATAATAATATCTTTATGTTTAGCTTGTAACAAATGCAACTTCTCATCTATAATAACATCTTCTTCGACTTTTTTCATGTGCCATTCTACCGGTTGTATAAGAAGCGTTCCTCCAATCTAAAATAAAAAAAACGTATTAAGGTAAACGTCCCTGTGCTCGACACTTACCGATACATGGCACTTTCAATCTTAGCGGTACATTATGTTATACTTGCTTTTCAAATTTTATTCTAATTCGCCCTTATTTATAAGAGTTAAAGTGACATACTTGCGTCCGTCCGCCTTGCAGAACCACCTTGCAGACCACAGAACAGTAACATTATTTACCATACAAGTTTGTAGTGTTGTGTTCCTGGAGGTGAGCAAGGATGCAGAGCTCCCGAGAATGCACTGTATTAAGAGCGAGGGGCCTAAATTGGTCCCTTCTTCTGTCAACACAATGAATCCTCAAATTTTACAAAGGGTCAGCAACGCGAACGTTACTCCTTTGGAGTTGCGAGCGTCTATAGGCTGCAATGTCCGCTTACTATCAGGTGGACCGTACACTTGCATGCCACCGTCTTTGTATATAAAAAAAAACATACGGAGCGACAGACAGAGAGAGGATTTAAAGAATCTAAAAGGTTACCGTTTTTGAAAGTTTGGCTATGGAATTCTAAAAACAGACCGCGATCGTGCTGTTAAGGGCACAAAGATCGTTAATAAAAAATATAACAAGTGGACTAAGTATGACGTGCGTGCTGCTCTTATTTTATTGACATCATTTGCCAAGCATTATACCTAATTAAAATAAAATAAACTTTGTTCAAAGAACATACACAGCATACACAGTCAGCAGCAAAAGTAGCTAGGTACGCGGGCGAGGTGTTTAAATGATCTACACAAGCACTTATTCAATTTAAATACAATTAAATTCCAAACATTTATTCGTTACACGTACAAAATAAATAAAAAGCAATACAGAATATACAAAAAAAAACGGTTTAGGCCGCCGTGTAAAGATCCATAGAACCTAGCTCAGAATTATGCTAGCTTTGCAACCAGCGCTGGGGGCCGATTTTTGAGTGTCGAACGCTCGAATTTTCATTCGAGATCTGTCAAAAAACTATGACGTTTTGACAGATGTCGAGTGAAAAGTCGAGCGTTCGAAACTCAAAAATCGGCCTCCAGGGGGGCCGATTTTTGAGTGTCGAACGCTGTCTGATGAAGTCTCTGATGAAGATCTGTCAAAAAACTATGATGTTTTGACAGATGTCGAGTGAAAAGTCGAGCGTTTGAAACTCAAAAATCGGCACCCTGGTCTTCCGCAAGGTCCATTTAGTGAAGACACAGTAGGTAACACGGCAACAAGTGTACACATTATTGTATTAAAAACGTGAAAAAATTTGACCTCTTCGAATGCTCAGCTACTTGTGCTGCTGACTGTACCTACACTTAAATTGACAAACTTTAACAATAACAAAAATTACCCCATTCAAACTCAACCCGGACAGCAGCAGGCACGCGCCCTGGTACCCGTAATTTTCCAGCAGGTATCGCACTAAATGCGGCATTAAAGTCTGCCCCACACCTGTGCCCACGTTGGCCAGGCCCACTGCACGGGACTTCTTCAGTTTAAAGTAGCTATTTATAGCTACGAACGACGAGTTCTGGACGAATCCTAAGCCGCAGCCTGGAATAAACTAATAACGGTTAAAATTTTTTGTTTGTTCACTGTTCTACTGGCATTATGATAAATTATATATCGTAGTTAATGTAGTAGTCAGCATATAATAGATTGTGGTCCAAAGTGACCAAATACCTCATATTATTATATTAATAATAAAAATTTGCAACACTACTGCTATGTACATATTTTTTGGATTCTGATTGTACATGAGCAACTTGCGAAATGTATTAATTAATAACATTCTTATTGTAGGTGGTTTTAAAAGAGGTAGGGCATAGCAAAATGTCATCTCTTGCTCGAATTTGGAGCAGCCCAACTTGGGAAGTACCTCCGCCTTGCAGAAGGCCACAGCCATGCCAACATGTAGTGTTGTGTTCCTGGAGGTGAGCAAGGTTAACTCCCGAGGATGCACTGTGTTGAGAGCGTGGGACCTTTTGTCCCTTCTGCTGTCAACACAGTGAATCCTCAAATTTTATAAAAGGTCGGCAACACGCAATTGGCTCTTTTCGAGTTGCGAGCGTCTATAGGCTGCGGTATCCGCTTGCCATCAGGTGTACCGTACGCTTGTTTGCCACCATCGTCGTAATATAAAAAAAAATTAAAACAGCTGGAACATAGTGACATTGATCAGGAAAATGATTAAATTCCTGAATCCATATCTAGAAAAAAATATCTCACCCAATAAAACTCCATAAGTCAGGATCAAATGGTAAATATTAGTAGCAAATCCACTTAAAAATATTCCTGAGGTGCAAAAGCAAGCACCAGTGACTGCAACCATTCTGGGTGACGTTAATTTCAGCATAGCGCCCGCCACTGGACCTCCGAAGTTGGTGACAAACAGCATAGTACTGAGGACGATTGCCGCCCCGGATGTTTTATGGCCCATAGCTTCTAAGTGATCTCCGTATAATAGACTAAATAGCGAGAGCATAGATTGATTGAATATCTGAAAACAAATTAAACATTGTTTAAGTTGGTGTGATACATTGATCATTTACATGCATTTACAAGCATTACATTATTTGGTCTGAATAAGGCGACTTCCTGACTTCGCGGGGCGGGATCGATATGTGACATTTTCTTCTTTGACGTAAACTTACTGACGTGACGTCGCAAAGATTCTCACTTGACATAATATTGTCAGTATTACGTTTGCGCAGTAGTAATATCATGCGCAGAAGGGGAGCAGTACCGCCTTCGCATCGTCCCGCTACCGCGTATCCCGCGCCAGTCAGGAAGCACTCATTTCAATGTAGGGGCATAGTAAAAAATGGTATTTCGTCGACTGACAGCTGACACTGACATTTGACACTTCTCATATCGTACTGCCTCCGCACCGACAAATCAGGAAGTCGCCTTAATCGACTAAAATTTACCACACGATTTCATAGGCAGGCCGAAGGTAGGCATCGCAATAGAAATATAAAAACCGGCCAAATGCGAGTCGGACTCGCGTACGAAGGGCTCCGTACTATTGTCTATAAAAACGGCAAAAAATCATGTCTGTTGTATGGGAGCCCCCTTAAATATTTATTTAATTTTTTTTTTACATTTTGTTGGTTATAGCGGCAACATAAATACATCATCTGTGACAAGTGTCTAACTATCACGGTTCTTGAGATACAGCCTGGTGATAGACGGACAGACGGACAGCGGAATCTTAGTAAAAGGTAGTTTTACCCTTTTTTTATGAATGTTATGTGTTTGACAGTATTTCTCAGCTTCTTTACCGTCTTAGGGATGACGTCTCAATCCGTGGTTTTCCTTTTTATACATTTTGAAGATTTTCTTTAAACTTAGCGAAGAAAAAAATCAAAATATATTTTATTACGTTCAGGTAGGTAGCATATTTATTTACCGAAATGGTTTTCGATTTAGGCATCATTATATATTTTGAAATGTTGTCATTTCGCCTAAAGTATCGAACCTACGATATATATATTTAGCTTTATATTAAAACACGTATTATAATTTATGTAGCTCCGATATTGTTCCGATAAAAAGATAATATAATCTTTATTAGGTATGCTCTACTGTAAACACTGCGGCCTTCGGTGTGGTCCACTCTGACGATAGCGAGATAAAAGGCGAAAATATCCTGTTGTTTTACAGCTGTTGACAAAGTCAGGAAAACAAATGAATCTCGTCATTATCGCAGTCGATGACAAGACAATTAAAAGTGCCCTTAAGATTATCAAGGTAAGAATGGGGACAAGTCTGACATTAGTGGATTACAAATAGATTGTTAATCCTTTGAGAGATTATTTTCAGTTGGTCTATACATATTAGTGCAAGTTTTTAACGTAGTATTTATATTAGGTCGTTACAGGGCTCTATGTATGTATAAACTCATAAGTACAACCTCGAGACGGTGCAACATGATCTATCTATAAGCATGTTATCCGCTAAAATCGTATTATTTCATTTAATTATTACGCAATGTTTATCTACTCTCACTATTAGGCGACTTCATGACTTGGGGGTGTAAGATCGACATGTGACATTTTATTCTTTGACGTAAATTTACTGACGGCGCAAAGATTCTCACTTGACAGATCACTGTCAGTATTACTTTTGCGCAGTAGTAATATCATGCGCAGAAGCGGAGCTTTACCGCCTTACTTTACAGCTGATACTGACATTTGACACTTTTCTCATATCGTACTGCCTCCGCACCGACAAATCAGGTAGTCGCCTTACAAACCTATTACCCATGCAAGACTTGTTCTACTGACACTGAATTGTTAGTAAATAATGTAATTTGATGACATCTGTTATTAACACAAATATTTATAAGGTGTTCAATTAGTAAACAGAAACTGAGTATCATAGTAGGATTATCGTGCTGATTCATATACCTAGTACCCTGCTGAAGTGGTAAGTGGAATGTTATTATTTTTCGTCAAAAATACGTTAGTAATATAGGTTAGGTGCAAATTTTAATATCGATGTTTATAAAAGGCTGACATAAAATAATTTATATGCATTGAAAATAAATCTAAAATTTTACCTATCATTTTAAAGTAAAAAGAATGATGATACAAACATGTTACGTAAATGACATAATTATGGGGTCGAAAACATTACTTTTGACTTGGGTCGTATATGCTCGGGTCTATGATGGTCTCGTTTATCGCTTGATAAACGACAAGATAAAGCGATCTACTACTTTCTGTCGCGACTTGATAGAAAGTGGCGGATGCTATATCTTGTTTATCGCGCGACAACTACGAGCATAATACGCGGCCTCAAGATGATTGCTCATAATCATCATTATCAGCCGAAAGACATCCACTACTGGCATAGGCCTCTCGCAAAGATGACTATGATAAAATAACTAACCCTCTGCTAACTAAAATGTTTTTATCCCTTTCTCACAAACGTAAATTCTAAAGTGGCAGATAAGGACAAACGAACTTTAGCGGCTATTTAAATGGACGTTTATGAATAAGGGGGCTTTAATACTCACATTACACACTGCAACTCCAAGCAACACCATCCATCCCCAACCTCCATCTGGCGGTATTTTTTTCACTCTCCTCTCAATACGTTGAGATGACACCAATGAGTTGTTTTCCATTGTCATGTTTTGTATATTTCTGTATAGTTCGCTTCATAAACCCAAGAGTTACTTACTTACCCATATATATTTCAGGTAGAGTAACTGCAACAATTTTTTTATACCTATCAGTATGCTATAATTAATGCTAAATTTCTAAAAGTGCAACAAACTGGCAACCATACTGTCTTATCGAAGATCGCACGGTTCGAAATAATTTCCATAAGATAAAGCTAAACTTGGCGATAGAATGATATAAGAGAAAATGAATCGAATGAACTGGATATCATACATATTGTATTCACTGCATTGTGGGACGTTGTAATAAATTATAAGAGCACTTTCACGCAACAACGCAGCAAAATACACAGGACTTTCATAGAGGAGTCATCAAAAAATTTCCACATGCATTACGATGGGTGAGTACCAAATTTTTATCACATAGTTAAGGCATTTAATTCTCCTACATTTTAATTGATTCCGTTGTGACAAGTTTGTACAAAATAACACTAAACTAAGCCCCAGGTAAAATGAAAAAAAAACGAAATATATTTCGGTTCTGAAATATATAAACAAGAATTACATTTTCATATAACGTCTAACCCCCTTATTCATAAAAAGTAACAAACCTCTGGTAACTAAAATGTGTTTTGTCCCTGTCCCACAAACATAAATGTCAAAGTGACAGATAAGGACAAACGAATATTACCGGCAATTTAACTAAGACAAGTTTGATAAATGATTATGTTTTGAATTATAAGAGGGTCAAAGTTTTAAGGCAGGGCTCGGCAATTAGTTTTAAGTGGGGTACGGATAAATGTTAGAAAAAATTTTTCGTGGTCCAGAAAAAAGAACTTATAATGAAATCAATATGCGTACAGCATATCTTATATTTTTAAACGAGCAATTCTTGTATACATATTTACTTTGGGATCTCGGAAACGGCTCTAACGATTTTGATGAAATTTTGTATGTGGGGGTTTTTGGGGGCGAGCAATCGATCTAGATAAGTCTCATGCCCTGGAAAACGCCGAGCAAAGCTCGGTTGCCCAGATATTTTAACATTATTTACCAAGTTTCATGTAAATCGGTACAGCGGTTTAAGCGTGAAGAGGTAACAGACAGACAGACAGACACACACTTTCGCATTTATTTATTTATTAACTAGTTTTTTCGCGCGACTTCGTCCGCGTGGAACTCGTTTATCGCGATATAATTGAAGTAATTGCTATTGACTTATATCAGGCGCTTACCTACTCATCGCTCTTTCATACAATTTTCCACCCCCTTAAGGGATGATTTCCGGATAAAAAGTATCCTATGCCCTTTCCCGGGACTTAATCTATCTCTGTACCGAATTTCATGTAAATCGGTTTAGTGGTTGAAGCGTGAAGAGGTAACAGACAGACAGACACACTTTCGCATTCATAATATTAGTATAGATTAGTATGGATTTATTTAATCTTTATAGCACAAAAGTAAAACTTATAGTACAAAAGGCGGACTTAATGCCATAAGCATTTATAATATTAGTATGGATATAGTAGCAAGTAGGTTGCCAAATACTGGGTAACCCACTCAAGATTACCTATGTCACTATAGCAATAAAATAGCACAGATATTCAACATTCGGTTACTTTTATGCCATTTACTTGAGATCAGCACATGTCTTATCTTTCAAACCTACACTTAGGTACATACTTAGTTCAAATATAATTGCAGTAATTAAATTAATATGACGTAAGTTACGCGGGTGTGTCTCAACTCTCAATAACTACATAAATATTATGACAATGAGATCAAAAGTCATTGGGTATGATTATACGAGCACAACTTTCTTATCTATTATGTATTTAATAAGACGTTGAACTGATAATAAAACATGTGTGTCGATTATTACCCACAATTACGTGTTAATTAATAGTAGGACTTATAGGTAGTACCTACATTATATTTTTCTATCTACAAAAATAAATAAATGCTCAAAAATGCGTTCAGAAACCGTAGGCAATGACCAGCATTAAGACAATCAATGTATTTATAAAAAAAATACGATTTCGTATTTGATAACGTAAAAATTTTCAAATTTGGAACATCATACAAAACCATTCTTGTATCACTGAAAATTCAAATGCAGTCGATACAAACGTCAACTCGGTATGTTTTTTAATAGCTGCCAGTAATATCGCCGTTTCCGCCATTTTGTTTTTTGTGCAAAAGTTGTTGTCTTAATACAATTATTTTAATTATTTACCATTATTAGAATAAATTATTATGTTCTATCTTTGTTTTGATTTATTTCTGATTTCAATTTGTATATTAGATTAGCACCTCTAAATATGTTACCGGTATGCACTGGTAACAATGCAGGTCATTTGCCTTCGGCTTCTGAACCCATCTTAGAGTATTTATGATACGAGTATGTGTGTAGATAAAGCAGTGTATGCAACAGTACATAATTAGGCCGATTAAAACACGAGTGTTTTACACTCCTGTTTTAATGACTCTCATTATGTACCAGTTGCATAAACTACTAGTAATGCTATAAATATTCCAAAAAAATAAAATTTCCAAAAAAATATAAAATACTCTCCTAACACCAGTGGAATATACGAAAGTTACTCATCCCGGACAATTACCAGAAGTGTCCAGGAAAACACACCTACTGTCCAGGTAACAAGTATGTAAATCCCATTTACCATAATATTTATATTTAGAACTATTTTTTCTCAAAGTTAAGTTGGCAGTAATTGACATTACAAAAAGTTGGGTACCATAGGGGTTGACATGTCCATATTGCATGATATGAAATGGTGGGAAATGCAGTTCAATAAAGTTTTTAACTGTTTCGACGCTAATTCAGGAATTTAGCATGATTAGATTGAATAAACTGAAATAAAATATTCATAGTACCTAAACACAAACCACTACGATTTTTTAATTATAAATAGAAATTAATACGATTTTTATGTATTTATTATCTTGGCGTTTTAGCCTTTTGGCATAATATCCGTATCTTAAACACCATCAAGCAATAAAAAAGGTCGCTCTTGCATTTTAGTGGGATTGACTTCATTGAAATAAAATATTTAAGTAAGAACCAAAAATTGCTAAAAATGAGTTCACACGAATCAAATAGCGATATATACGAGTAGATCGCACGATTGAAAAATTACTTCCACCCAAGTCCGAGGATAGATATTTGATTTACTAGTAGGTACTATTAACTAATTAATTTTTGAGAAATGCACTATACATGCGCTTCGGTCATAAGATGGATGGCTTTCTCACTGGTCTCCCTACAGTAATGTACTGACTTACTATTTTACATCACTCAACCCAAATAATGGCTATAACTATTACTTACTATAACTCGCTCTTGTGTTAGTGAAACTATGGTAAATATGAAAATATTCTATATTCAAGTGCTCAAAACCAATATTTTTAAATACGCTTAGCCAAGAGCAATAATTAAAGTTGGAAAAGTAAATTTGAGGTCATTTTCATTATACATCGTAATAAGTTTAAAAGATCTTACCTGAAATGGTTAGAATTATACTGTAAATATAATAATATATGCGCCCCTTTTGGAAATACAGCCTAAGAATAATATGTATTAACAATTACTCTTCATATAGGTAATTCATAATAATAATAATAATCAGTAATTACTGTTTTGTACTAGCTTTTGCCGGCGACTTCTTGCACGTGGACATCGACAGGAATAAATTAGATGTCATAATATCTAAACGTGTGGATACATAGTTATAGTTACTATCCACCATTATCCATACAGGTTCCAACTATAGTACCCAGCAACAATTTAAACTTATTTGTTTTTAACATATTCCTTATCAGTGCAAAAAAGCCGTCACTAGTGAACTTTGACATTATTTGCTTAGGCAACACTGTATAATATTTATTTTTTCAGATAAGGTTTCTGTGTCTTCATTTTCAAAATATTGACATATCTTTCCGCTGGACTTGGGTCGATTAGGTTTAAAATAAACGTCAATTTGGTATGGACTAATCTGTAAGTTTATAAGGTCTGTCTGTCAATACGGCCTAAGTTATTTTGGTCATTTAACATGTATTCGTACTTTAACCCCAGTAGTTAACAATAGCGTTGCAAATTACGAGTATGTGATATACAAAAATTACCTGTTTGGTAATAATCGAATATTTCATGTTTTTTAATATTCTCCATTACAAAGCTGACCTATCTATTAAACTAGAATCTTGTATCGGTTTTGTGCCCAGGTATTTGTCCAATTACTTCTTATTATTGTTTTGGAAATTCATTTGTAAAACTCAGATATGTAAAATAGCCCTTGAGGCCTACTTGTACAATAAATATTTGATTTTGATTGATTTCGATTTGTACGTTATACGTACTTATGTAGGTACAGTATACTTTTCTGTCATAAGTTAGCAAACCAATGGGTAAGTTGTTTATTATCATAATTACCTACCCATATCCCTAAATTTAGAGCAGTACTGTAGACTTTTCAATTATCATTCTTGTTGTAAGTAACCTATATTCTAGTATCTTAAACACAAAAAAAACTTATTAAAATAAAATTCATATCATATGAAAATTACTGTAATCTTCGAACATAATTTCAGTTTTATAAGATTGGCATATTCCAATGTTAATCAATTTAGTAATCACAAGTGTGCGATAAAACTGAAAGTCGTTTGCAGATAAAGTATAATTTTTGTCGAATAAAATTACCTACTATTCGTTTGCCATGACCATGACCGACGAGCATAAAAAAAGTGTGCGACTATGCATCCACATTATGATTTTAATTACCTCTGTATTTTTTTAGGTTTTGTTTGCTTTTGTAATAGGTTAATCTAATTGTTATGATAATCACTGACGCGTCATGTTCATCGGGACAATGAAAGCCATAATTATAATCTCGTCAAAAAAGATAATCGCTTAGGAAATATGGCTTCATAAGTCACAGTCATGTGTTAGGTACTCGACATGTAGAAAGGTGTCGCAATAATTTCGTTAACAGGTTTCAAAATGTTTTGATTTCATATTATGACAAAAGTATTCAAAATACCAATAAAGGGATTAAAGGGATTAATACCTATTATTACCAATAAATTATGTCTATGTCTATGTCTATGTCTAAAGGATACGATAATTTTATTGAAGTTTGATAAAATTACATGTTTATTTAATTACTTAAGGCAAATGTGAGTTACGGCAAATACATGTTTTAGATACCAACATAGGCATTTTTTTATTTTATTGAGTGTAGTAAAATTTAAGCGGAAAAAACCGGCCAAGTGCGAGTCGGAGTCGCGCACGAGGGGCTCCGTACCATTATCTATAAAAGCGGCAAATAATCATATCTGTTGAATGGGAGCCCCCTTAAACATATTTTTTATTCTGTTTTTTAGTATTTGTTGTTATAGCGGCAACAGAAAGACATCATCTGTGAAAATTGCAACTGTCTAACTATCACGGTTCGTGAGATACAGCCTCGTGACAGACGGACAGCGGAGTCTTATTAATACGGTCCCGTTTTACCCTTTGGGTACGGAACCCTAAAAAACTATTTTTAACTTCAAAATGGTTGATTTAGAGTGATGTTTGAAACGATGTTTCTTAGTGCAAAATCCAAAAAAATATGTTTCATATTTATGACATTCGGTCGCAACTCGTCCTAGATAAGATACGTGTCAACTTAAATAGAAAATAGCCTAAACAGGTGAGCGCTTTTTAACTGATAAGGACTCTTAACTGTGGTCATTTAGGATCTATGAGTTTTTGATTTTGACACCGTGTCGATGAAATAACTATCCTCGTGTCGTTTTAAAACAACATTGTATCAAGGTGGCATATTTACTTCATAGTTGTAAAACAACATTGTATCAAGGTGGCATATTTACTTCATAGTTGTAAAACAACATTGTATCAAGGTGGCATATGGGTCATTTTCTATACTCGATTTTTTTTGTGTCCGAGCTGAAAATCGTATGGTAGCATGAGATAATACGTACCATTTGTTTATTTTCATAAAGAATACATGTTTCCACGTTGAGGTTCACTCAAATTCACGGACTAATTTGTTTTTAAAATACATTAAAAAATACCTAAACGCTCAAATTAAGACTCCGTGCCCTGTCCGGCATCGAGTTTTGAATCAATCAAAAATTCCTATCAAAAACTGTACATTAGAATCACTGATTTCGTGTCAAAAACTTTAACTCGATTATATTTACTATCACTGAGCACAGACACTATTCACTTCACTGTGGTGAATAACTTGTAATTGATGTTTAAAAATCGTCCGAGCGCGAGAGTTAAATTTTGTCGGCAAAATTCAAAGGTCCCTGGCAGCCATCGTTTACATTTGATCAGCTTCGCGTCCTGCTTCACATGTGCTCTCAAATGTCAACTATTATATATAAAAAAAATTATATATAGCAAACCGCATTAAGTTCGAGTAAACCACCTAAGTACTTCGGTTTCTGGGTGGGCGACATTTTTTTTGCTTTTGCTTGCAATTTCGGTGGCCCTTAGAAATTCAAATTTTACATAAGTAATCATTAACATATGTATGCATTATAAAGCACTTTGGTGTCTCTATATAAACGATAACTTAAAATATTATTAACATGCGATTTGAATTTTTTATGATTTTTTTTATATAAATTTCCAATTCCCGTGTCCTAATTCCCATAGCTTGTTTACCCAAAACAGCTGATTTTGGGACACGGGAATTGGTAAGGGTGACTTATTTTGTTAATAAACCACATTAAATAACAATAATTATGGATGAAATGCATAAATAAATATAATTTGTACTAAGTATATCGATTAGAGTTATAGTTTATGCGTTTATTTAAAGAAAACAGGCCAACTGCTACAATTACACTTAGCTTCTTAAATATTTGAAAAGAGTGACCCATGATTGGTAAAATTAGGTTAAATAACTTCGATACAACTGAACTTTATAATTCTTGATAAATTAGATGGTAAATAATAATTTTAATACAATTTTTTCTAAGAAAAGGCAATTCCCATGGACAGATAAATTCCCGTGCCCAGGTCAAATTTTCAAATTGTAATAACTTCCGTAATTTTATAAGTATAAGTACCCCGTAAGAAAATTTGAATTTATTAATTTTTTTATCAAATTATCAGCATAGAATTTTCCATGTATTATTGGTATCTCTAAATTCCATGGGAATTGGACAAAAATGCCCGTTTGGTGAAATTCACTCATATTTACTTCATAGTTGTAGTAATTGACATGTGTCACAACGGTATCATAATGTAATTTAATGTATTGATAACAACTGGTATAGCATATTATGCTAAATGTAAAGTCCAAATAGATTATTAATCTATTTGGACTTTACATTTATGTGTCGTCATAAATTATTGATCTTCTATTACCTACATAAATTATTTATATTATAAATCCATTGTTTGCATTTGTCTTTTTAATTGTAAAAAAAATTAAAGAACATTTGCCAATACATACGAGTACATTGGAGTGAAATAACGTGCTCAAAAACATCCGGGCAAGACTATTTTTAAGGCACTAAGTAACTTAGTAATTATTTTATTCTAGCCTGTTTTTTCTCCTATCCCTTTTGCGCAAAACGTACTTACAGAGTAAGAAATGATCGTCAATAACTATGACCCAGAAATTAGTTTCGTCGCAAGTGCAGCGCTTTTTCTTTCTCTAACTATCAACATTTAAAAAAATTGTGATATATTGGGATAGGATTTCCATGTTTTTTTTTTGTAAACTTCAGTAAACTTTACATATTATTTGATCGCTACTGTACCTACTTACTTCATTTACTTATTAGTTCGATACGATATGTAACAATACATTGAAGTCCACGAGGAATCCCCAGCCGGATAACAAAAGAAGTTTTGTTTTATATTTTTCGCTAGGAGAGGACGGGTTAAGTAGTTCAAGTACGTACATAGATGGGTGCCAAATGATTTTTTGTGGGTCATTATATTTATAAATTACTCACTGTATGCAGTTAATGACGAAAATTAAAAGTTCAGTAGGTACTGTAAATAGGTGCCTTCACTTAGTAGCCTAAGAGCGGTACGGTTGCGCTGTATGAATTTTGAACATTAATTCATAACAGCTACTTTTTTTGCACCAAAAAATTTGTTAAAGCAATTAGATTAGGTATTCTTTAATAAAACACGTAGTCCACCAACGTGACTGTAGAAAATATTAAAAAATAATCTATAAAAAATCCTTAAAAATCGGGCGAAAATGGTATAAGCATTTACTTACTTTATGACATACTATATATATTTATATTCTTTGTGATACATGAAAAATCAACCGATTTTTGTTAAGGCAACCTCGTAATATAATAATTTTTAATACAGAAATATATAAAATTCAATTACGGCTATGGTATATAAGCTAACATTACAGTTATGGTTTATATATATCTTTCTTATATGTATTAACCCTTTTTATACTGAAGCTACCCAAAATATCTGGAGCTTTATTTTCTTTGAAAAAGTCTTGTGAAATTAATATATAAGCCAAACTCACTACGTTGACTTTTCATGAAGGCCACATTGAAGAAGGTGTAATGCTAATGAACCCTATAAATACCTATTAAGTGATTTCAAATGCATCTTCATTAATAGTAGGCGCGAGAGGGGAATACGCGGGGTGAGCGGAGGTGTGCAGCACAGCGAGAGGCGCGCGGGTGGGTGACAAGCAAGTGTGTGTGTAGGTACTTTACTTTTATCGGCGGCTTCGGTGCGGCCCTAAGCTTAATGTTCTATTAGGTATATGTAAATAGTGTAATTTAAACAACTTATTATTAGGTTCAATAGTAGCTATGAAGTATGAATTAAAAGTTAAAACTAAGTCATTTAATAACTTTAAATTTTGTATATAATCTGACATCTAAAACGACTCAAAACCGCCAAAATGATTTTCAATATAATTTATCGATTAAGAAATCACGGACTTTGTGTACAACCTAACCTACACGCCTATAATAAAAGTCCGCTCATCCGGTGCATTCGTAGGTGTAGGTAGGTACTGAACAACTACGCTGTCGGCCGGACGGTAGGTATATTGAGACCATATATTCGTGACTCGTACTTTGCACACACTTTATTAACAGTACAGTTGAAGACATAAATTAGGTATACATAAAAAGTAGAACATGTATACGTATCGACATAAATTCTTAGAAAGATGATGCCACGCTAAATTATGCCTTATAGGGACGCTTAGAAGTAGGTATTCGTTACTTCGCACGCCGCGCAGGTCGAAGCCCTTCGCGATCTTGAATTACATATACGGCCGAGCCGTTGCGTAAATAAGTATGTCTTGATTCAACCAACAAGTAAATAGGATGACAAATGTATTCGTTTTTTAAAATATTACATCGTGATAATTATTTTATCTATGTAGTATAGAATAGATACGCGGCACACGCATGTTTTATAAAGCTCATATCACGGCAAAAGTCACCAACCAGAGATAATAAGGGCTACAGGCGGGTGACCGTAACAAGGAAAGTTAACTAGGTGTTTTAAAAATTTTCGTCTCCCAAAGGGTTGAAAATAGGGGTTAAATATTGTATAGGGATCAATTTTTTTTTAAATAGACAAAACTGGTTTGTTCGTTTCTGCAGTCATTTCTGTCAGTACATATCAACGCACAGCCCAAACCGCTGGTTCTAGAGATTCCTTATATGGTCTAGGGGTGCACTAAGGAAGGAATTTTCAAAATTCGTCCCCTAAGGGGATAAAATGGGGGTCCAAAGTTTGTATGGGGAAACAAGATTAGTCAGACTATTTTATTCAAAACTTCACACGAGTACTCCTAACAAAATAAGTAAACACGTGTCTCCAGTTTTTTGAAAATTCAACCCCTAAAAGGGGGAAATGGGGTGACAAAGTGTGAAAATCGACAATGGGTATTGTTTCTGTGGTTTATCAAGTCGCTAATTACGAAAACTACAATGATTTTAAAATCCAACGTCGCGGACATGAAATACCATCTCCCCTGTCGGGGTGAAATGGGGTTGAAATTGAAATAACTAAATATCAATATGGGTGTAGTTTTATGTTTTTTTTTTCAATTCAATTCATTTATTTACCATAAACACAATTAAATTTGGTTTACACTGAATTTTCGGACGTCATATACGAAAACGGTATCGATTTTAAGATGTAATATTGTGGAAATGAACATTCTTTATCTAAATATATAAAAAAAGAAACTGACTGACTGACTGACATATCAACGCATAGCCCAAATCGCTGGTTTTAGAGATTCCAAATTTGGCACGTAGGTTCCTCATAAGGTACGGTATAGGTAAGGTATAGCTAGGGGTACACTAAGGAAGAATTTTTCAAAATTCATCCTCTAAGGGGGTGAAATGGGGGTCCAAAGTTTGTATGGGGAAACAAGATTAGTCAGACTATTTTATTCGAAACTTCTCAGGAGTACTCCTAACAATAAATAAGTAAACACGTGTTTCCAGTTTTTTGAAAATTCAACCCCTAAAAGGAGGAAATCGGGTGACAAAGTGTGAACATGACAATGGGAATTGTTTCTGTGGTTTATCAGGGCGCTGATTACGAAAACTACAATGATTTTAAAATCCAACGTGGCGGACATGTCATACCATCTCCCCTGTCGGGGTGAAATGGGGTTGAAATTGAAATAACTAAATATCAATATGGGTGTAGTTTTATGTTTTTTTTTCGGTATCGATTTTAATATTCTTTATCTAAATGAACATTCTTTATCTAAATATATAAAAACCAGGCCAAGTGCGTGTCGGGCCACGCGCAAGGTAGGGTTCCGTAGTCGTCCACCCGTTACATTATGTGGACTAAAAAGTTTGCAAACTTATATTTACTATATTTTTTACAGAATTAACAACATTATCTAAGGTATCAATGGAAATTGTACGAAAGTTTGCTTTTGCAAAGTACATTTCTGAAGTTCGACTATTACTCGTTAACTAGTAATGTCTACTTAGCTGTGATATTTTTTCTTTTAAATTCATCATATATACTACTACCATGATTTTATTCACATGCCTAGTAGCCACCGTTTAACTGGCAGGGGGGGGGGGGGGGGGACATTTGACCATAACAAAAATTATCACTTCAAAGCTTAATATCACGCTTAACAATTCTTTAATCAAAAATGCTTATAGAAACCTTATCTTATATCTTTAAACGAGCAATTCTTGTATATTTATTTATTTATTTATATATTTATTTCGGGGATCTCGGAAACGGCTCTAACGATTTTGATGAAATTTGGTATGTGGGGGTTTTCGGGGACGAGCAGTCGATCTAGCTAGGTCTCATGCCCGGGAAAACGCCGAGCAAGGCTCGGTCGCCCAGATATTAATATTTTTAAAAGAGCTATCCAACGATACCCCACACGATGGGGATTGGCAGAAAAAAAAAATTCACCACTACTTTACATATACGGGAGGAACCCTAAAAAAATTTTTTTTTAAAGATTTTATTCCACAGCTTTCTAGTACTAACGGTTACTGAGAAAAACGGGGGTCGGTCGGACGGACGGACGGACGGACGGACATGGCGAAACTATAAGGGTTCCTTGTTCACTACGGAACCCTACAAAAAGAAACTGACTGACTGACTGACTTATCAATTAACAGCCCAAATCGCTGGTTCTAGAGATTCCAAATTTGGCACGTAGGTTCCTTATATGGTCTAGGGGTGCACTAAGGAAGGATTTTTCAAAATTCGTCCCCTAAGGGGGTGAAATGCGGGTCCAAAGTTTGTATGGGGAAACAAGATTAGTCAGACTATTTTATTCAAAACTTCACAAATGTCTACATATCACTAGACGTGTGCGCCGCGCCGGCGCGCCGCCGCCGCCGGCCTTTTTGCCACGCCGCCGCCGCCGATAAAATGATCGGCGTGAAATCGGCGTAACCTTGACTGAATGCCAAAGAGTCTTTTTATTAGATAAAAGAGTATAACTAACATTTTTGTTTAACTTTTTTATTGCTTTGTTATTGTTTTAATGTATGTACAGTGGTACACTTCTTATATTAAATTTGTTATGTGACAATAAATATTTTTCTTAGTTTAATACTATCAGAGCAGTCTGAACTACATTGAGCGCCTGAGTATGGAAATCCGGCTGAGAAAATCGTATAAGTAGGCATGTATAGCCAAATAATAATAGCAAAAACAAACTCTTATAGCTTCGTCATATCCGTCTGTCTGTACGTATGTCCTGTAATGTCACAATCCTTTTACTCAGGAACGATTAAGAATTTTTCAAAGACTTTTTTTACTTTGGGAATAATCGATTCATAAATCTAATATAATGTCCCCCTCCCCCTCCTCTAGTAGTTGTTTCATTCGGAAACTGACGCGAAATGGCGTGCCTGAAGGAGGCCCGGTAAGCTTGGTGTGTTTCGTGCTGGGACAACAGAACTAGTGGGTATGGCATAAGACGATGGTAACCATCCTGATGGAGTCACGTTGGAGCCGTGGAAACTAGGGAGGGCTCTGGTGTGAAACACCGCATGTGCGCAATCCCACTTCCACGCAACTCGCTCCCAGGCCAGTGCTGGAGCTGACGAAGCTCTCAAGCACCGCAAACACTCGTTTTTATTGTGTACTCGTAAGTAACTCTGCGAGTTTGCAATGCTTGCAGTGAACTCTGGACCCTGGCCGGCTGACATGAAGACATTCATGAGAGCTTTGTTGTGGCGACTGGTCGGTACCTCGGGGACCTGACACATTCCTTCCACAGAGAATTTCTCTGGCAATACAGAAAGCTAACGCGGCTAGCGTTATGGGGACGATGCCCCGGGCGAAGCTTTTAGACTGGATATTTTTGTTAGCAATATCTGTCTCTCTTGAGTCGGTCCCTCATTCCTGAGGATCGTGATTACTTCTGGATTTCGCCGCCCTGAGGACTTGTCTCCAATGTCTCCATCGGTCTCGATCCAACGTAGCCCTCATCGCTTGGTGAAATTTGCTTGAAGATGTGGCTTCCTTAACCTGATCTGTCCATGTAGTTGATGAGCGTCCCCTAGCCCTCTTGCCTTCCATTCCACTAACCACGACCAGTTTCTCCAGACTATCAGCTGGTGCTGACAAGTAACAAGCAGTGGCAGTGGTCTGCGCATTACTTGTCCAAAGTATGAAAGCAGCCACTGCCGACAAACAGTGGATAACCGTGTCTTGATACCGAGCTGGGTCATTGGTCCGTTTGGCTGTCCAGGGTATCCTCAGCATTCGCCTCCAGTACCGCATATCGAATTCTTTGTCGCTCCCTAACCAGTATTGTCCATGTTTCTACCGCATTTTGTTATATAGGGATGTGGTTTACTTGTATGAATACAGATTTATTGCATTGATCTCGATTTAAAAAAAAAAAACGAATTATTTCGCATTTTTATTTACGTGACCTTCACGCCGATTTCACGCCGAAAGTACGCCGCCGCCGCCGATTTTTTGGCAAACGCCGCCGCCGATCATTTTTAAATCGGCGCACACGTCTAATATGGGTGTCGTTTTCATGGTTTTTTTGGAACGTTAATTACGAAAATGGCATCGATTTTAAGATTTAATATTGTGGACATGAACATTTCTAAATATGTTAAAGAAGAAACTGACTGACTACCACAGACTGACGGATCAACGCACCTAGCCCAAACCGCTGGTTCTAGATTATATTCCAAATTTGGCAAGTAGGTTCCTTATAAGGTCAAGGGGCGCACTATGAAAATATTTTTCAAAATTAACACCCGAAGGGGTGAAACGATCCAACGTCCGCCACGTTGGATTTTAAAATCATTGTTGTTTTCGTAATCAGCGACTTGATAAACCATAGAAATAATACCCACTGTCGATTTTCAGACTTTGACACCCCATTTCCCTCTTTTAGGGGTTGAATTTTCAAAAAACCTGAAACACGTCTTCACTCATTTATTGTTAGGAGTACCCCTGTGAAGTTTCGAATAAAATAATCAAACTAATCTTGTTTCTCCATACAAACTTTGGAGCCCCATTTTACCCCCTTAGGGGATGAATTTTGAAAAATCCTTCCTTATTGCACCCCTAGACCTTATAAGGAACCTACGTGCCAAATTTGGAATCTCTAGAACCAGCGGTTTGGGCTGAGCGTTGATATGTCAGTTAGTCAATCAATCAGTCAGTCAGTTTCTTCTTTTATATATTTAGAAGAAGAAGATTATACGTAAACATCATATACTACGCAAATAAACAAAATTTCCTACGCCGCAAAATTTTTTTACATAGTTACTCAAACTCAATATCATTTTAAAGGTAATGAATGAGTAGGTAAATAATAATAAAATGTCGCACTGGGCCGAGCGGCGTCAAGCACGCGTGTTTTAAGTTTTAACCTGCCTACTCAATCCCTACATTCTCATCTCAGATAATCCTTAACAATAAGTCAATAAAGTCCAAATCCGATTGCAAACGTATGCTGTACATTAACGAATATAAATAATATTCGCTTGATTCATATTCCGTTGATATTCTGAGCTTTAAAGCCAACGGTAAAATTGCAATCACGAACTTTGTATTTGTATTTAGGTACCGTCATCAATGCATTCGTTATTCATATCAAAGTCATAGTAAGTAATAATAATAAACAGACATCGGAGCGAGGCGGCGGGGGCCGGCCGCACGCGCCGCGCGCTTGTTTCGAACTTTCGACATGGCTACTTCCATCTCGTTGTGCGTTGTAAAATAATCCCTGATAGTAAGGCAATAAAGTCCAAATCAGATTGCACGTGTGTGCTGTAATTAAGCAAATCAACGAAAACAAATAACATATGGGGTTCATTCCTATTCCATTGACATTCTCAGGGCTTAAATTAAAAGTCCACGGAAAAATTGGAACTGATATATTTTTTCTACTAATGTTAAATACGCGATTTGTAAAAAACTATTTACCAAATATTTAAATAGTTTCATTTTCAATGATAATTCTGAGAAACAGTCCTTGTTTTTCATGTGTTGCTATAAAAAGCTTATATATAATTTTCTTTTTAATAAGTTTCAGAAAAACTGAAAATACCTGTTTGATTAAATTTCTCTTGTTTCCCGTTGCATATATGTTTCGATTCGGATCGTAAGCATCAAAACAGACCTAAAGATAGAAGCTTTCTCAATAAAACTACTTATACCATATTTGCTGTGAAAAATCAACAGTTTTTGGGCACCATTTTTTTTATCCAACTTCCGTTGGTAGATTCGCAAATTTTAAAAATATTGATTCTTAAAATCACTTAAAAGAACCGTATAAAAAAAATTAGCCTGTTAGAGAATTTTTTCCAAAAAAAACGTATCTTTCTTAGGCTATAGGCCATTTTAAAGTTTCTTCCCTGGATAAACCTAAATGTCTTCAAAATGATATTTGACTTTTAAATACCAGTAATCGGAGAACCAGTAATCATGTAACTAAGTTAATACATAATATGAATTATCTGGATAGGATATGATAGTAGGTACCTAATTAATGACAAAAAATTAAGAAATTTCAAGGTTTCTCAGATTTCAGCATTACGTTTGGAGTTTGTAGAGCGCCTATAAAAAACCAGAATGACAATGTCAATGTCATTAAATATTCCGCTGAGCCGTAATAAATAGGCAAACATGGTTACACACCATACGTGGCTACACAGTACTACTCTATTTTCCGCAGGGGTTTGGTTCAATTCAAAATACTTAACATGAAACAACTAATTAATCTTAGTGGAATAAAAGTAGAAATAAGAACACTGACCTTTCGTTGCAAAATAATTGTACAGTATAAAACAATGAGTAAAAACAAAACTT
Organism: Cenopis cana; assembly: GCA_951800055.1. Lineage (NCBI taxonomy): Eukaryota > Metazoa > Arthropoda > Insecta > Lepidoptera > Tortricidae > Cenopis > Cenopis cana. Next base: position 6,170,347 of record OX637476.1, on the reverse strand, counting down.
TCGTCACAATATTGCCGTGCGCCGGCACATCTCGTGGTTAATAGCGAACTCACGCACGACCGTCGCGTTCAGCTTCGCGCCCGTCAATAGATATCGACAATAGTGATGTATTACGACACTGTTAATTTGATGACAACAGTAACGTGCGGTTGTTTTACGGAAAAAATGAGAGCGTTCTTAAAGACTGTTAGTTCCTGCAACCGATGATCTAGTATGAAGATTATATGGTTGCTTACTCGATAAAATTTGCGTAAATTCGATTTCTAATACATAATTACATATAGTAAGGAGTGTTGATCGATGTTTTTAAATCGACTAAGGCTCGGTTTTATAAAGACCGGTTCGGTTTTTTGTCGTTAAGTGATGGCAAAAAATGCATTTGATCTGTCATGTGGTGTAACGGATCTAAGTACCTACGAGTATGGAGACATGATAGCAATAAACCGGACAGGTGCGGGTCGGACTTCACACATTTAGGGTTCCGGACCAACCACAAATAAAAATAAAGATAAAAAATAAAATAAAAATAAGGAAATCGCAAAGAAAAAAATTCAGAATTATTTATTTATGTATTTATTTATTTATTTAATCTTTATTGCACAAAAGTAAAACTTATGGTACAAAAGGCGGACTTAATGCCATAAGCATTCTCTACCAGTCAACCTTAGGGCGAAGCAGAGAGATTGTGGGCGGTGCAACTTCAAAATTTTGACATATATTCTAATTATCCTACATATTAATACTAATATATAAATATTAACAATATACATATATTAATATATATATATATATATATACAAATATTATATAATATATACAGACGAGACTATTAAACAGAAACATTAGGAATATTCGGTTCTGCCGGCGAAAAACTTACGGAGAGAATTTTTAAACGCTATCTTGGTCGGAGATTGCCTGATTTTAACGGGTAAACCGTTCCAGAGACGAGCAACTTGAATGGTAAACGAATAAGACATGAAACCGGTTCGGTGAAGTGGGATAGAGAGGGAAAGGTTGCCTGAAGAGCGAAACTGACGGAGACGATTGACATCTTGGTACTGAAAGAAACTTTTCAGGTATTCCGGAGAATTAGGGTCCTTGAGAATGGAAAAAAGGGAGCAAAGCATGCGAATGTTACGACGTTGACGGATGGGAAGCCAGCCAAGCTTAAGGCGGAAAGAGGAGACGTGATCGTATTTACGGAGGCAGAAGACAAAACGAATGCAGTTATTCAGGAGGCGGTCTAGCTTGTTTAGAAGATCTTCATTTAAGTCCGGATAACACACATCACCATAGTCGATTATGGGTAGCATTAAAGTTTGGACTAAAAGAACTTTGGTTTTAGTAGGTAAGAAATGCTTAAGTCTATTGAGCACGTGAAGCGAGCCTATTACTTTTCTACTAACTTCAGCGACCTGTGTCCTCCAACTCAGGGTACTGTCCAAGTATACGCCTAAATCTTTCACACTCTGACTGTAAGGAATAGGAGCACCGTTGAATTTGACCTGGGCAATTGAATTATAATCAAGCTTAGCTACCTGATGTGAACTGCCAATGATGATGGCCTGGCATTTGGATGGATTCACAAACAGGCCAAATTTCTCAGACCATCTCTGTATGTGCGCTAGATCCATGTTCAACCTATCAATGGTGGCGGTAAGGTCAGTCACGTTGCACTGGTCGTAAAGTTGCAGGTCGTCAGCATATAGATGGTACGCACAGCGAAGGTCAGGAATTATCAATATAAATCGGATGTATTTGTTGGTAAACACACAAATAACAATAAACATTATCACCAAATTTAATGTTCATCAGTCAATGGGAAGTAAAAAAAATCTTAAGAACATAATCTTGTAAAATAAAGCTGACTTTGTTGGCTTCTCATTCTTTTGTTTCCCAATCTTCTTCTTCTTCTCCCTTGACCATTTTCCCATTTACTTGGGGTCGGCCTTTCTTGTCCTTTTCCTCCATAGTCCACGATTTTTAGCTATTCCAGCGTCTATATTAACATCATTCAGGTATTTTTCGACTGTCGTCAGCCAAGTGGCAGGCGGTCTTCCACGTCCTCGTTTTTGATCATTCATATAGCAGTATCAATTAGCTGCAGCTTTATCAGTTCAATGCAGATCGGCAAGTTGATCGATATACGAAACTTGATTAATTTTCAATGACAGGTATTACATTCAATATCGACCAGCGGGGTCATAACGTAATGTTTTCAAGCGTAGGTAAAGTTGATGTCATTCTAATTTTTCATACAAGTAATGATAGGTTATGCTAGGTGTACCCACAACCAGTAACTATATAATAAACATTCCATTATTCTCATCCATATAAAGGCAATAACAGCCTATTCACTCGTACGGTATGTATTGTTCAAAGATCATATTAAGTACTCATTCCGCAAAAAATAATATTATAAAATTTTATAACGATTAATTTTGGGGAATATATTTCTTATTTTCAATTTCTACATTTATGTGAGAGAAATACATATATTTTTTTAAATTTTGAACTGTTTATTTCGAAAAAAAAATATTACAAATAATTGTCATTAACTTAGCAAAATCTTTATATTTTAAGATTGTAATGCTAAGCTAATTATTTTTGGTCTTCTTAAGTTAAATTGAGTTATACATTAATATTCTTTTTATAGCATTTTTAGTTTGCTTTGGATTATTCTCTATTTTATTGATGACATGTATGGGAAAATCATTTAGTGTATGGGGTAGGTAGTAGGACCATACTCTCCTGCCATATAGAGATACGAGTACGTTTTTGTTTGGGCGTTTGTCCATTGTTTGTTTTTTTTTTCATAAACCGACATAATGTATCAATATTCTTACAATAAAGTTACACATTCGAAGAGCTATAATTATTGTCAGCGGTATATTAACCGTTACCTTACCTGTAGTATATGCTGCTGCTGACTAAAGCTGACTGTACTTACAGTCAGCATTAAAAGTAGCTTGGCATATATATGAAAAGTCAAAAGTCTTTATTACAAGGGAATGGGAAATTTTAACAGTTTTAACCTATTTCATATGCCAAGCAAATTTTGATGCTGACTGTACTAACTTCTTTTTTTAGCGGTAAAAGCGAGAGCTATACCATCTATTTAGAAGCTATAATTTCTCCGTAGACTAATAAAAAAATCAAGAACCAGCAAAAAATGTATGTTGTGAGTAGCTACTTATTCCTTAATGCGAAAAACAGAAATTACGATACTGCCTTACAGGCAATTCGGTTACTGGCAATCCTTATACAGCATACGTTTTAAACCAAGTGCGAAGAGAGCGATCACTGGAAATCATGCGGCAGTTCCAATATCCGAGGGCATGGATGAATTATCCGACTTAATATAATTATATAGAACAATGTTAGAGATCAAAGAAGTCCCTGCGTACTGTGTGCTAATTCAAAATCGGGTTATCGGGAAATTTTAGTTGACAATTACAAATAAGGAATCTATGGGATTGAAAATAATGTTCAGAATCGTAAAAATAAATCAGGGATTTCCGAGGATAAGAAAATGTTTTATTATTTATAAAAATATGTACCTATCCGTATCCGGAAAACGTGCAAGGTTACGCTTAAGACAGACATGCCACTCGCAGCTTCCTTCCTACGTGGGCAGGGAAATCTGTACCCTTAGGCGACTTCCTGATTTGTCGGTGCGGAGGCAGTACGATATGAGAAAAGTGTCAAATGTCAGTGTCAGCTGTCAGTCGACGCGGTACCATTTTTTACTGCGCCCCTACATTTAAATGAGTGGTTCCTGACTGGCGCGGGATGCATGTTAGCGGGACGATGCGAAGGCGGTACTGCTCCGCTTCTGCGCATGATATTACTACTGCGCAAACGTAATACTGACAGTATTCTGTCAAGTGAGAATCTTTGCGACGTCTCAGTAAGTTTACGTTAGAGAAGAAAATGTCACATATCGATCCCGCCCCGCCAAGTCAGGAAGTCGCCTTACCATGAGTTTGCAATGTTTGCATTACCGTTACTCGCTAGCGACTGCGTAACGATTTAGTATGCACAAATGTACAGCGCCTCTGGCGGTTACGCAATAGAACTAAGAATCGCCATACTAAATCGTTTACGCATTCGCTAGCGAGTACGGTAATGCAAACTCATGGTAAGGGTACTGGATTCTTCGTTTTATTATTTCGTTAACAGTAATACTTATAAAAGTATTTGTATTGTATTGTACTTATGTAGTAAAGTATTTGTGTTGGTGCAATTTTTTGCATTTTGAGCGCAAGTAGACATTTATATTCATAAGCGGGGGATGTTTTATTGGCGTTTCACTGAAATTTAAACTTAGTGCATTCTATAGATGGTGGGAATACTAGTAGGATTTTATGTACGATTTACTAACCGCTGCCTGTGACTTACTTAGTACGCGCATCTCCTAATCTGATGCTAAAGGTAACTGACTATATTAACTGGAAATTCTTTAAAATCTGTTTAATCGTTTATGAGGTATAAATGAACGTGATAGTTTAAAACTGGCCATTTATATATTCGCGTATCGTCGAAAAAATACATAATAATAAAGTGAATGAAATAAATCTAGGTCACAAGTCCGAAGCATTAACGCCACGTTTTATTGATACATAGATACGTTCATGACAACTGGCAATGACATTCGTGTACAATCCACGCTTTCAGTGCATGAACTTCATTCCAAAATACTTATCCTTAATCTTATCTACACGAACAAACACTGATAAATGCACATAGTAGCGGAAGAGTTACAGAATACATCAGTTTATTATCGAACTATCACAGAGTCCCGCAGTATTAATCTTTAGATATGTATATTTATTGATAACGGGTTCTCGTAAACGGTTCTAATAAATTCGATGGGGTATACAATTCAGACGTTTAGTGAGGCGAAAAAAATTCTAGTTTGGAAAATTCATTTTCCTGCTCCGTCTACCAGAAAGATCTTTATTAAACGTGTATATAGACAAATGTAGGTCGTGTATGTGAAATACAAAAAATGTGGTACCTACACTTTGTTAATGCAGTCCCTGATCACTGATCAGCATAGATGAATACTTAAAAGTAGCTTCGAGTATTTATTAGGAAGTGCTCGTTATGATCTGCAAACAACAATTTTCAAGAGGATTAAGCTAGTGAAAAAGCATTTTAGACCCCCGACTCTCGACGCATAAGAGGAGTACCTATTATAAGTTATATTGTTATCTATATATATGTCTGTAGCATCAAAACTCCCAACCGAATTTAACCGATTTAAGTGCGCATATCTAAACAGAAAGTGTTTGTTGGCTCGGAGTTCTCTATTTTTTTAGTTGATAATATCATTGTCTAAAATTTGTCTTTTGCATTATTAATAATTAAACAGTGATATTTAACTGCTATGTTCGAGGCCAAGACTCATTTTGTGTCGTAGTGTCATTGATTAAATATTTAGAAATTGCAGTTGAACAAAAAAGTTTTTAAAGTAGTAGCAGCTCCCCTCACATGTTACAAAGATCACAGGCGGAACGTGATGGCAAACACAGGCCTAATTCATCCTAAAAGTTTATTTTATGTACTGATGAAAGGAAATTACCTGTAACATATTTACAAACCTACAAAGTCACAATCATTTAACCTCTTTACAATAAATACTACAAATATTATTGAAAAACACTTATATAACTAAACAGTAATTCAATCCTTACAAAAGTCATGCGCTTAACGCATCGAAGTCAACCAACTAAGTACTCAACTACTAAAATAAAGAACTGCAAATTATCTTTCGCAAATCGATACTTTAAAGATAAACCGGGGAATTCCGAGCCAAGATGCCGCGCTGTTAGTCGAAGAGCGGGCGGGCAGACTCGCTACCAAGAAAGGGATGTGCCCCGTGACAAGACTCAAATTAACGAGGGCCTGCTCGCCTAGAAATTTACATGGGTATGCATGTTGCGCTCTTAGATACGAGTACTACAGTACTGGGAACCGGATTTAGTGTCTCGAATAGTTTCGGAACTCCTGCTCCACTCTGAATAAGGAATTGTAATTAAAGAAGACTCGAATGAACTGCAACTTTAAGCAAAGGGCGTACAGTTTAAGCATCTCGTTGTTGCGACGGCGTGTAGGAGTTTGTCGCGTTTTAAAATAAGTAATTATAGAAGCGTTGATACAAAGTGTGCCTAGCAAGATCTATGTTTTTTCGTAAAATGGGTTTGCGACTTAGTGTATTTGTAAGTTTTTATTTATGGGTTATCCACGGAACTAGTCATCAGCTTTCCAAAATTATTTCATCATTGCATAGAAAAACCTTTGGATTGAAAATAAACCGTTGTAAGTTTTTGAGTTATGAATTATTATCTACGGAACTTAACATCATCATCATCCTCCTAGAGTCATCCCAGTCCAGTTGCATTCCGAAGGATGCCTGGGGTCCGCTACCTAATCCCAAGATTTGGCGTTGGCACTAGTTTTTACGAAAACGACTGCCATCTGACCTTCCAACCCAAGGGGAAACTAGACCTTATTGGGATTACGCTTTTGTCAAGTGAGGGGCAACTTGAGTGAACAAAGTAACACAATAACCGAACAACATATTGAATAATCATGCCTTGCAGTTGGGTAAAAATGCTTTATAAATCTGTAACATCGTCAGACCTCGCGAATAATTCAGCGCATTTTTTTTGCTTGCTCATACGCACACATTCACGCGGACGTGGGTACAGTTGTGAAGTTTTCAAGCCGCCCGAAGGCCTCCAACTTGGCTTAACGACTGCTGCCATAGACAGCAGCCGAGATCAACGGCTTAGCGTGCCGTCCAAAGCACGGGGACGTAACATCCGATTTGAAATATAATTTCACCACTGCATAAAATGAACCATTGGAATTCAAATAAGCTGTTTCAAAATAAAGTAGGCATTACGAGCTAACGAGTAAAAGCCGACCTTAACAAATGTACTTTGAAAAGTAAACTTTCGTACTAGGTATCTCCAACTTTAGAGAATGTCGTTAGTTGTGTCAAAAAATAGTAAATATAATACAAAATGTAACAATTACGGAACCCTACATTGCGCGTGGCCCGACACGCACTTGTTCGCTTTATTCTCTTCATAATGATAAATTTTGGTTATTATCTGAGACGCGTTTTATCAGAGATAGGTACCCTAAAATAACATTTAATTTAAGATAAGTATATGTAGGTATTACATAATTTATTTATTGTGCTTGGCATCTGTATAATTTTTTTTCTGCAGGACTTTATGAAAGACATTTATTATGATAAAATTGACAACCTTAGTAGGTACTAATAAAACTCAATGTTGGCCAAAAAGTAATTGTATTACGAATTAATAATTACAAAATGTAATTTCAATTACAATTACCTACTCCGTTTTAATTACCAAAATCAACTTTAAAAATTTAAATGAGCTTAGGAAATTAGACTTTAACCCTATACAAAGTTCGTATGTTTTATTTTACTAAACGGTTAAAACTCACGTATTAATTGTCACTTCGGGCGACATGTTTCGAACTCTTCGGGAGTTCTTCCTCAGGATGAGTGCGTCTGCGACCCGCGCCGATTGTACACTCGGAGCTCACTTTGAGTGTGCAATCGGCGCGGGTCGTGAGTACGTGAGTTTTAACCGTTTAGTAAAATAAAGTTATAACATGTCTCACGAAAGTTTAAATTCATATGTTCGTATGACTCTTTTAATTATGTTTTAAAATTAAAATTCAATGTTTTTTGCTCTAAACTAGCATGCTGCATACTTATTCCCTTAGAATCACTCCAAGTAAATTGACTCGAATTGACGTGATTTAATTACTAATTAATATAATAACAGTCACAAATGACTTAGTAATTTCAATTAAATTTAATTCAATTACTAGTCATGTCAGGTTAGTAGTGGTAATTAGTAGTAGTAGTGTAGCCCAATTACAAAAGTATTAAATTACGCCCAATACTGATATTACTGTAGATACTTTATTTTACTAAACGGTTAAAACTCACGTATTAATTGTCACTTCGGGCGACATGTTTCGAACTCAAGAAACTCCCACTCATGTTTCAATTCAAGTACTGTAGATACTGTTGGTCTCTTTCATAAAAAATCTTAATCTTTTAATCGAACTTAACACTGTTATTTAAACGAATAATACCATTTCTGTTTTATAGGTACCCTTTCACATGCTGTGGGTTACCGACCCAGATTGCTTTGTAATCGTTATAACTACACTCACCGGCAGAAAATTTGGCCCAAAAACTTTTCGTGATTTCAAACTATAAATTGAATAAATTATTTTTTTCTGCCAGGATTAGGTACAATACGGTAATAATTATAGGTATAATAATTAAAAGCAACTAATTAATACGTACCTGTACATACTTAATTCAATGTATCCTTTTTCCCTATTACAGAGGATTAAGGCGCAGATAAGAGTTTGAAGATACAATTTAGAAACTTTATAAATGCCTATGCTTTCAAAACTGTTAATTCCAGATGCCCTACAAGACGAGTTTTGTTTTCACCACATTTACACAGAACCACAAAAAGAATAGTACTTTATCTGCGCAGTGAACAGTCAGCATCAAAAGTAGCTTGACATAATATGAAGATGTCAAAAGTTCTTATTCCTTTGACTTTTGATGCTGACTGTACCTAATAATAAAACTGTGACAACTGTCCAATATTCAACAAGAATGCTTTAATTATTCTCGACAAACGAAACGCTTAAAACCGTTATGAAATGCTTAATTTAACCGGGCCGGGTATCTTTTTACGGTTGTTGTTGTTACAGAACGATTGCAAAGGGCGATACAAGCTGGGCATCGGGAGAGGGAGAGAAACCGATAAAATAAGTTACATTTATCTCTCACTAACAAGCTCAGTTGTGGAAGTTCCAACGATTTGGTAGGAAATCATAAACCAACGAAAATTGGCAAACTTAAAACCAAGTTTATTTGTTAATTTCGATCATTTCCTTAGTAGATGAAATACGTGTAAACTCGTATATTCTTGGAAACTTTTCCAGAGGAATCGATTTAATATTGATGATTTAATGTATTACGAGAGCAAGTACGTAATATTTAACATTTTGCGAAGGATGCTAAGCAAACAATCGCAATCATGCATTCGTCACAAGCAATGCAGCTGCACCAGCGATTAGACCGGTACAAGACGCGGTCGTGCGTTCACCGTAACACATAGCCCCGCAGAGCGCTTAGCACGGAATTCGATTCAACTAATGCTATCTAATCCTAACCGGCTAGAGATGTGCCCGATACCGTTCCAGGATCACCTGCCAAATGCGAATCAATGTGTATGATAAATACAGTCTCTCGAACCTGTATTTTGTCTAGCGCTGGACGCGATTTGCCGCGACATACCCTTTCCCGTGATACCTACTACCGACTCTTTAAGACTTCGTCATCATTATCATCAGCCGATAGATGGTCTCTGCTAGAGATAGGCCCCTCCCAAACACAGGCCTCCTCCAAACATAGCCAGTAAGACATGCAGTAGAACATGACCAATCTTTAACAGAACGCCCCTCCCATGTTCCCTCTGCATCTGACGTAAGCATATTTAACCATTAATTTGACAATATAAAAAAAACGTGCGATGAGCCTTAGTTGCGCTCAGTAGAGATATAAAAAAAAACAAGTGCGTGTCGGATCACGCACAACGAAGGGTTCCGTACCGACACCTAGCAGTCCACTTTTAAAAACACTACACTATTACACCACCTTACACTACCTTGAATCAAAAAAACTCAAAGACCCTTAATCCCATTGTTTAAACCAAAAATCGTTGAAAGTATTTATTAATGTACACCACCTCAATTTTTTCAGAATTTTAATCTTCATAGTTTGGAAATTATAGGGGTGGGGGGGGGGGGGGCACATTTTGTACGACTTTGGCAGCTAATATCTCACCAACGATTGACTTAAATGGAAAACTTTTTAGTAACCTCTCTCTCTCTCTTTAAAGGCATATCCAAAAATACTCCTCACTACATGCATTGAAAAAACATTTTTCGTCCCCCGGTTACATGCATGGGGTGCCCCCTTAATTTTTTTTTTCCTTTTTTCACATCAGTTTTATGTAGCGGTTTATAGAATACATCTTCCTACCAAATTTCATAATTGTAGTACTTATAGTCCCCCAGTAAATCGCCTGTGACATACGGACAGACATACAGACAGACATGACGAAACTATAAGGGTTCCGTTTTAGCCATTCTGGCTAAGAAACCCTAAAAAAGATGAAAAAAACGTGTGCTTTATTAGGTACGCTATAATTTTAGGGTTAAACGTCAAACATGACATACTTAATTCGCACTGGTATGACAGGCGTCAACTAACCCAAGTTACAAACCTGTGGGTTGACGGCGAAAAAAACACAACAAAACAATGTTTTTGTTTACTTGACTTGTTTTCGAGTCACCGGTCGACATGAGGTTAAAATTAGTATAGTTTCTCAGTCCAGGTACTCTCGATGGGTGTTGCGTGCATTATTAGGCGTGGTTCAGGTTTGTCAGGCGAGTTTGATAACGCTGATGCGTATTTTATGTACATCACCAATCTTAAGCATCGCGATGTGTTTGCATACTAATTGTGGCAAAGATATAGGTGTTCTTGGCATTCAAAGTATTTTAAAGTGATAACAATATTGTGTTCAATATATTCTAAGCACCTATTCTAAGCATCTGTTTTTCCCGACAGAGTTTTTCCCGGTGTCTTTCTTATTTTCCCGAGAATTAAACTTATTTAGATCGATTTTTAACCCCCGTAAACTTCTGTCGTAAATGCACGTAAATGTCATCGAAGTCATTAGAGCCGACAAACAAATAAATAGGTAATTACGAGTATACAAATATTGCTTATTCAATTGTATTGTATTTGATAACGTACCGTTGTACTACGAGCATCACAGTAAGGCGACTTCCTGACTTGGCGGGGTGGGATCGATATGTGACATTTTCGTCTTTGACGTAAACTTACTGACGTCGCAAGGATTCCCACTTGACGGAATACTGTCAGTATTACATTTGCGCAGTAGTAATATCATGCGCAGAAGCGGAACAGTACTGCCTTCGCATCGTCCCGCTTCCGCGCATCCCGCGCCAGTCAGGAAGCACTCATTTAAATGTAGCACTGACATTTGACAGTTTTCTCATATCGTACCGCCTCCGCTCCAACAAATCAGGAAGTCGCCTTAACTGAAATGCTGACAGGACCCATATTAGCGCGCAACGACCGATAAAATGTAGATATATAATAGATGTAGACTAACTTGTATTAAACATAACTTGCATCATTTTGATGTTACGACGTAAACGTTTGATGCTCCATAAAATATTTACTACAAAATGTATTATTTATACCGCGTCAAAGCATTTGAAACTTAAGCAGGAGGGGCTTACTACCGTGACGTCATCGCGCCGCGCAAAGTACATGCGGCCGCCGGCTCACACATTGTGTGACTATTCAATGGCTGCGGAGCAGCGCTACGGATCGCACGCGCACGCGCTTGTACGATCATAAAAAATAATTCTTTTCGTGTAGTTTCGTGTTAAATAATAATGTCAAAACCACAGCATTATTGTATTGCAGCAGGTTGCACCAATAATAATAAGAACGTAGACGTAAGAACGGTCATTGAGTTTGGTATTCACCAACGGTTGACATAAATGAAAACGTTGGTTCTAAGAAACCTCTTTTATTTTTTAAAGTGATACCTTTAAAAATTATATAAAACTTTGTATCCCCTGGTTACATGTATGGAGTGCCCCCTCCCCCTACTTTAATATTTTTTCGTCATTTCACATCACTTTTACGTAGCGGTTCATACGAGTAGAACACACCTTCCTGCTAAATGTTTTAATTGTATTTGTAGTGCTTATAGTCTCCGAGTACATCGGCTGTCACACACAGACGAAAAGACGGACGGACGGGTTCCGTTTTCACCATTTTGGCAACGGAACCTTAAAAGTACTATTCGTAATTGTATTGTAAACAACACTACTAATAATAAAGTACATATATTAAAATAGGTTCCCGCTGGTGGTAACCCTAGCGCTGAGGGCGGGGCCTCGAAAGAGCGCGTTGCGTGCGATAGAAAGAGATGGCCACGTTTAGGCACGTTTGACATACCTAAACGGGGAGTTTGTTAGCAGAGAAACTTCTGTACTTGTACTATTACTTATTCTGTGACTTAAGTATTTTAGTTTCTAAGTTACGCTTTAGTGACACGACCCTATTGACCACAGTTAAAATATCCTCCATAATATACTTACTGTATTTTTCCCCGACTCAGCCAGGATACCAAAACCAATACAAAAACTCGGTCCAATCACTTACCTCCCAATAGCCACAGAATGGTCAGCCCATCTCTACGTGCGGCACACAAATGGCAGTGGGTGCATTCCGAAAGGCCATGTGCAATTTGCAGTTGGTGATTGATGATAATCCCCCAGCATTTGCACTAGAGAAACAATAGTCTGCGACGGCTGTCTCTTGTAAAAATGGAGTTCCCGCTGTGTATCAATTTGTATCTTTCACTTAGTTTCCTCGCTGCTTTGTTTGTGTTTAATATTTCGCGCGGGAGGGGGCTGTATGGGAATTCGTTATAATTTGAAATAAGGGCAAACAATGCTAATACTATGCTAAGGTTGTCGTCCTCGATACGTTATTTGACGCACGGCAAGAATGTTAAGTTTGATGAGACGTGTGATCTAGGTATTCAAAATTTTTCGCTTCAAGAGGCGTATATTGTTAAGTTATAATTTCATGTTTAAATCCTATTCGTAAGCCTCATTGGACAGGTCATCATCCTCCTAGCCTTATCCCAGTACAGTTGCATCCTGAAGGATGCCTGGGGTCTGCTACCTAATCTGAAGATTTGGCGTAGGCACTAGTTTTTACGGAAGCGACTGCCATCTGACCTTCCAACCCCGAGGGGAAACTAGACCTTATTGGGATTAGGCTTTGTCAACTGAGTGGGCAACTTGACTGTTAGAGGTTCTCAAACCGCCCGAAGGCCTCCAATTTGGCTTAACGACTACTGCCATAGACAGCAACCGGGATCAACGGTTTAACGTCCCTTCCAAAGCACGGGAGCGCTCAGTTAGTAACCACTCAAAGCGGTCACCCATCCAAGTCCTGACCGCTGCCCACGTTGCTTAACCTTAGATACCGCAAGCGGTACGCAGGCGCCGCTGGGCCACGAGCGCTCCTTACATGTAAATAATTATATAAAGAAATAATTATTTGTGGACAACCTTACACAAATCAACCTAGTCCAAAAACTAAGCAAAGCTTGTACTATGGGTACTAAGTGACGATACCTATATATGTGCCTAACTGGTAATTTTGATATTGCCTGTAGTAATTGTAGGTAAATAACTTAGGTTGTAGTAGCTGATAGACAGAAGGCACAAGGTAACATAATTTCTGACACAACAAAAGTTGTACAAACCTTATCCACAACAAGGCAGGCTAATAGAATCGAACAATGTATAAAATTAGATTGTACGTTCCGTAAATCAGAATTAAATTAATTAGTTACACTCAGAATCAAAACAGGAAATATTTAAATAAATAGTTTATTACCTTTCATTCGCTTATGTTCATTATGAACATCGAAACACACTTTAATTTCCATTGCGCAAACCATTTTAGCGAGCAATTGACGCGATTGAAGCTAGACATTGGAGAATTCAGAGCACGATTCAGAATTAGTTAAACATATTTTATCGTAAATAGATCCCTGTCAGTTCCGTAGTGTGGCCCGGCGAGGCGGAATGGAGACCGGAAGGTACGCCGCGGAAGGCGGATGGTGTAAGATAAAGAGAACATTTCCTGCTGCACGTCTTGCAAGATTTAGCAACATTCCAAAATACCGAGGCCTTTTAATGTGCTACAAGAAAAAGTACAAACTTTTTTGGACGTGAGCGGGAGGCGGAATTACGTATCACTGAAATATTAAAGAACGCTGCAAGTTATGCATGCTAAATGCTGTTAAGATATTCTTTATTGCAGTAAAATATCTTTGGCCAAAAATCTACTAATTTCCCTTAGGTATATGTTATTGTTAATTTCAACAAGTACTTACCTTTTGTTTTTCAATCTATATTACCTATTTGAATTTTAATACATGCAGCATGAGCATTCGCAGCTTAATCAAATTATAATTCGGTTATCAGGAACTTTCGTGAAAACAATTTAATAGAACATGGCGTGATGCGAAATTAATTGGGAACCCTCAATCCTCAAACCTATTCAGAATCACGATTTCAATAGTGAAAATAGATTTCAGCAAATAATTATGTAGCAATAGACAGTCGATGCCAAATATAATACGTGTGTGATATCAGATGCTACCGTTGGAAAATTTGTATTAACAGCAACTGATAAGCTTCATATTATATATTAGAATCGCGAGTAACATAATCTAGTTAGTAGTTATCCTTTCGGTCGGAAGGTCAACATGGGAGTAACTTTAAATCGTAATCGCTTACCATCAGGCAATCCGTCTGCCCGTTTGCCCCCAATAACATTACCACACTCTACTGTAGCGTTTATCAAAAATTCAACATTCAGTCGTGGATACCTACGGGTTTGAACGAACTTTTTCAAAGACAAACTTTGCAGACAAAGGTCTACTTACACGGTTGTTGTACTTATTCATATTTTTGTCTTCATTTGTATTTCCTTTTGTAGCGACAATCGGTTACTTTACGCTATAGAGCATATAAAAAACCAGTGCAGATCCGGCTCGCGCACTGAGGATTCCGTACGCAGATTAATTCAGGAAGTCTTAACAGCGCGTAGAAATTGAACGCCATGGTTACAGCGCCATCGATCGGGACATTTTGTTACTAATTAATATTAACAAAATGTTCTCATATAAGTAACTTCAATTGTCTTTTTTTAGAATTAATATATTTAAACTGAGTTTACACAACAAAAATACTTACATGCAAAGGTGATTAAATTACAAACTTAGAATATAACAGTTTTTGATGATTAAAAAAAATCTAGACAGAGGTATGGATTATTTTTGTTTATAACTATTCCAAATTTCAAATCGATAGCATAGTTCTTGAGATATTTAGTGATATGACAGACATGCAGACTGAGTGAAACCTTATGGGTTCCTTTTTAACCTTTTCGGTACGGAACCCTAGAAAGTCACTTTCTATAGAAATCCTACAAAAGCCGTAGGCACCCTTGCTTAGCTTAAAATTATCAACCTCGCATGAGCATGTTTATCAAAACATTTTCGGATGTATTTTGCTATCGATTTGTTGCACTCAAAGCAGCATAGATGAGATACCTATTGAATATGTTTGCAATCAGTTAGGTGTTCTAGAATTCTGATTGAAATTTTAAAACGGGTGGGTCGGGCAAACGTTGAATATTATTTACCGATAGCATTTTTAGAAAAAAAAAACATATTCGGAATATCATATTGGCAAATACCAAATATCGTGCTCGACCGCAAACATCATATTGCTATTATACGCTTCAATATTGACAAACAAAATGATTCGACCACAGTGCGGCAGCACTCCGTTTATTTTACGGATACCTGCGCATTGTAAATTACTCCATAACTTTTATAACACACAGTTATATCGATCTGTAAAAAAGTATATTTAGCCATAACTAGCTAAAAAGGTATATTTAGATAGTAATGAACTAACGACATACATTGATTTAGGAGGGATAAATAAAATGAATATAATACTGCAACTAAAACTAGACCTAAAAATAAAACTTAAATAAAATGAAATACATTTATCTAAATTAAAATTAAACTAAACCCACTCCATTTTAAAAACGGGCACCGTGATATGTTTATATTTTTGATATTTAATACACTCATATGTAGGAATTTATTACAAATTAAATAAAAAACTTTATTAAACTAAAATTACATGCCCAGCAGCCCCCGGTCATAAGAAAAATACCCCGTCTAGTACCTAGTTCCGTCTGCGGCATGGTGCCCATAACGCTGGCGGCGTTAGCTCTCTGTATTGCCAAGGAAATAAGTTGGGAGAGGTAAGCGCCAGCCCTATGGTCCCCTGAAGCGTCGACGAGTCGTTTAGATAGAGCTCTATGTATGTATGTATGTAAATACTTTATTGTACACAAGACAAGAGAAAGAAACAATACAGACAAAATAGATTATACATGTACAAAGGCGAACTTATCCCTGTAAGGGATCTCTTCCAGTTAACCTTTGAGCAATTGAGTGGAGAATAGGAACCAAACGATAGACAAACCAACACGTGTACAAATATATATTTATACTACACATAAATAAACAACTAAATATATATATATATATATATATATATATATATATATATACTATATATATATAAATATACCTACCCAAAATTAAATACATAAATATACCCATAAATATTGTATCCATATAATTCACAAGTTATTGGATAGCCAAAATTCTTTCAACTTCGTCTTGAGCGATGCTACAGACTGGGACTGTCTTAAGGACAACGGTAACTTATTCCACAATTTTACAGCGTACACTGAGAAACACTTTGAATATGCACGGTGAGTATGCGACGGTATAGCCAGAGTGAGGTTCGCACTCGACCGCAAACGGTGACCACTACCATCTGCCATGTAAATAAACCTTTCTGATAGGTAAGGAGGGGAAGCTGGATTAAAAAGGACGTTAAAAAGCAGCGACAGGACATGCACATCTCTGCGACGTCGGATCGGTAGCCAACCGAGCTGAGAGCGAAAGTCTGAGATGTGGTCGAACTTGCGCAGACCAAATATGTAACGGATACAAACATTTTGCAATCGCTCAAGCTTATCCAGCAGCTCCTCCTTAAGGTCTATGAAGGCAATATCCCCATAGTCCAATAGAGGGAGCAGAAGAGATTGGGCAAGGGTCAATTTAGTATGGAAGGGAAGAAAATTCTGCAGACGCCTCAGGGAGTGAAGCGACGCAAACATTTTCCTACTCACTTCAGCAATATGGGGAGACCAGGAAAGTGTCTGATCAATGGTGATACCCAGATTCTTGACAGTAGAGGAGAGCGGGATAGAAGTCCCATCAAAGAGAACATCCGGTACCACCATTTCCGACAACTTGCTCACGAAATAAGGACTACCAATGACAATCGCCTGCGATTTCCCTGCATTAACTTGCAAACCGAATTTGTATGCCCAACTGTGAATGCATTCCAAGTCACTATTAATTTGTGCAATCAAAGAAGGAAGTTGTTCAATAGTCCCCGCCGCATAGATCTGTAGGTCATCCGCATAAAGATGGTAAGACGAAGTAATAGCCTTCGTTATACCATTTATAAAGATAGAAAAGAGGAGCGGAGAAAGCACCCCTCCCTGAGGGACACCAGCAGAGAGTTCGCACCAATCGGACAACTTGTCATCAACTGTGACTCGCTGGCGTCTGCCAAAGAGATAGCTGCGGAACCATGATAGGGGGGTTTGAGAGATATTAAGAGTGCGGAGTATACCAAGAAGTATGTCAAAGTCCACCGTGTTAAAGGCACTACTGAAGTCAAGAAGGACTAGGACAGTGAGTTTTTTACCCTCAATATTAAGTCGAATGTCTTCGGTGACCTTAACTAGAGCTGTAACCGTGCTATGCCCGGGGCGGAAACCGGATTGGAAAGGATTGAATAAAGAGTGTTTATTAAGATGGGAGACGAGGCGGCGGTTAACATAGTGCTCGATAACTTTTGACAAGACTGGGAGAATAGATATGGGGCGATACTGAGAGAAAGCAACAGGATTAGGGATTTTAGGGAGTGGTATTACATGCGCATACTTCCAGGATGAAGGAAAGGTGCCGGAGGAGAAAGAAAAATTAATAATGTTAGAAAGGATGGGAGCAACGAAGTCCGCCACGAGCATAAGCATGTCCACGCTGAGGTTATCTTCACCGACGGCCTTCGTCTTAATAGACTTAAGAATGGCAAGTGTTTCTTGCGGCGAAATCATACCAAAGTCAAAAGGAGATACGTCAGGGTGTGGGGCATTCGAAAGATGAGAAAGGGTCGATTGCTTAATGAAAGGGTTGAGAGTGACCGGAGAGGCACTAAAATGGTTATTGACAGCGTCCAGATCAAGGACACTGGAAGAGTTTATATGAGCTTTGCCCACCCCAAGCGACTTCAAAAATTTCCACAATTTTGCGGGAGGACATTCCTCGATGGAATTATGGATGTAGCGACGTCTCGCATTCCTACAGATCTTGTTGCAGCGGTTACGCAAAGAAATGTACCTACGATGATTAGTATCCGAAGGATCACGTCGGAGCAAAATGCGAGCCTTATCCCGTTTCGCCATTATCAACTTAATGTCCGGCGTGAGCCACGGCGCAGGAAAATGCTTTACACGTGTGGGTTTAAGCGGGGCATGTTTATCAAAAATCGCCAGCATCATGTCATTGAAAGCCTCAACCTTCAAGTCAACATTATCAAGACTCTCAATGTGTTGCCAATCTACGCTAGAAAAATCAGCCTGAAGCGCCTGCAAATCTATGTCCCGAAGATTTCTGCGCAGAATTACCTTATGTTTCCTTTTCGGAGGACGAATGTTAAATGACGCGTAGATTAAATCATGGTTTGAGAAACCTGCAGCGTTATATTGACCGTGGAAAGAAGCTAAATCAGGAGACGAGGTTAAAAGCTCTCATAGAAGATGTTGTGTCAGCTGACCAGGGGCCCAATGTTTCAACCGCAAGCGCCGCAAACTCGTAGCCTTTGATTAAAGACGAATATTTGCGGCATTTCAGCATATGTACATAAAAAGTTTTATTTATTTATGTTACATACAGTACCTATTCAGTATTATATTGTACCGGTGTAAAGTCAGCAGACTATGCCGCAGCGCCCAGTCTTGGAGATGTGCTGTCGCCGGCAGCTCCTCGCAAGTGATTTGAGAGTGTACAATGCAGTTAACTACCGGCATAGCGTTAGGAACCTATTGAACAGACCGTAATTAAAAATATTTGGGATCATCTTATTGTATGTCCTTTGACTTGAATGAAATATACTTATTTAAAACATACCTTAGTGTTTATATAATTTTCGTAGGTTTTTATTTTTAAGGAGACATAGAGGCTACGTAATTTTGATGTTCGCCCTAAGTAAAATTATCGGTATTGTGCATACAGAACACTGTCTTGTTAACGTTATATCTAAAGTGGTTTTTAGGGTTCCGTAGTAAACAAGGAACCCTTATAGTTTCGCCATGTCCGTCCGTCCGTCCGTCCGACCGACCCCCGTTTTTCTCAGTAACCGTTAGTACTAGAAAGCTGTAATTTGGCATGAGTATACATATCAATGACGCCAACAAAACCCCATCGTGTGGGTGTTCGTTTGGATAGCTCTTTCAATAATATTATAAGATTTCTATAAGCATTTTTGGATTAAAGAATTGGTTGGCGTGATATAAAGCTTTGAATTGATAATTTTTGTTATGGTCAAGTGTCCCCCCCCCCCCCCCGCGCCAGCTAAACGGTGGCTACTAGGCATGTGAAAAAAATCATGGTAATAGTATACACGATGAATTTAAAAGGAAAACTATCACAGCTAAGTAGACATTACTAGTTAACGAGTAATAGTCGAACTTCAGAAATGTACTTTCGTACAATTTCCATTGATACCTTATATTATAATGTTGTTAATTCTGTCAAAAACATAGTAAATATAAGTTTGCGAACTTATAAGTCCACATAATCTAACGGGTGGACGACTACGGAACCCTACCTTGCGCGTGGCCCGACACGCACTTGGCCGGTTTTATTTATTTATAAATATGTGTTCAATTTTGCATCTGTCGATGGAATTATATCCATGGAATTATAGCCTCTTTTCTCGGCAATCTCTTGACTTCATATTATAAACGCTGCGCTGTATCGTCTTTATTGTTCAAATACATATCACACATGCAGTATCCAATCAGGCAATAAACTTTTTCCAATAGATTTAAATAATAATAAATGTTTAGTGTGCCTTATGGGGCGGTATGAAAAGTAATATGTGTCACACGGCCACAAAATTATTTCCATCTTGGGCGTAAACACTTGACGCCCTCGCTTAGAATTCCACATTACGCTCAGGACAATAGAATTATAGAATCTTTAGCTTCTCTCAGGATTCAATATACCGGCCTCGCCGTAAATTCAATTTCATTCGTAATTCAATCATTTTGTTCCCTTGAGACACAATCTACTATTTATTGCTTTATATCCGTAGTATCGAAACCAACCCGCTACTATCTAAACTCTAAACTATGGCATAGTTAGTACCAGAGTTTAAATTAGATATCGTCAATTACGTGCAATTAAGATTTCTACGACGAAAATAACTAGGAATTACTATTAATCCGTCAATAGATTCTATTGTTTTGAACAGATAACCTCTAGTTATCTAAGAATGCAATGGTATGAGAGGTCTACTTGCTGTCCCGCTATATTTAAATGTCTGTTGCTTTTTTTCCTCGTCATTCTATGTAGTCTCGCACGAAAGGTATTGTAGCTTGTTTTTCTACGTAATTGCTATGGTTGCTATGAAGACCTCCTTTTACCTGTCGATAAACAGCAATCATGCTGCAAAGCACAATACGCGTCCAATTTTCTCACAAATTTAGTGAAAATTGGTTTGAACAGTGGTCATAAAGGTTCTATAACTTCCGCGCTCTATACAACATGTGGGCTGGTATGGGGCAGCGAGCGTCAGTAATTATAGATCAATGAATGGGCCAGCCCACGATCGCTGTCTGCAACTGGGTGCATGTTGACACATTGTTGCTGACTCTTGTGGGGCTACTGCAATTAATATACTAACCACATATTGACCCCTACTTCCTCAAGTCATAGTCGCTAGCTAATATGCTAACAGGAGTTCCATTGCGTTACAAGTTCATGTGTAATGAATAAAGAAAATATTTCTTCTTTCAGTATTAATTAAGTTTGGCCTACTTTTCTAGGAAAGTAAAATGCTTATTACTAGTTGTTAGATATACAGTGCGTTACCAGCAAACGGGCATTAATTGAAACTGATAATAATAATTATGTTCCATTATCAATTATTTCCATGTATTAGCAAATCATAATTACGTGAATTAACTGCAAAATTAAATTTTCTAATTTCGCACCTTCAATGTACTACGTGCAATGAATAAAATGAATTAAAAAAATTTTTATAGTAAACAGATCACTAAGGGCTGTCATTTGTACTGAGTTGTCAATTTACTTTACTGGCAATATTTTTTTTGTTAGCGCATGGTTAGGTTAAAAAAACGATGTTTAAATACCAAACTTAAAGAAAAGCCCACTTACCGGTAACACACGGTATTATTACTCGCGTGTGTTGGTTTGGTTGTTTTGGTGCAGTGATGTTTTTATTTACTCTCAATGTGAACAATTATGTGCACTAAAAATGTGTTGAAACTATTTCTCATTTTAATAAATAAATACAGTGTTGGATTAAGTTATTTAAACATACCTGCAAGGGTGATTATTTTAAATATATGACTCACTCCGCTACTGTTATTTTAATTACCTACATTAAAACAACAGTAAGTCAAGTATATACTATATAATATAGGAAGATGGAAAGCTGCACTTTTGGCGTCCAACTCAGACACGACGCGCATACACTTAAGCTCAAGCCACACAGAGAGCGGGCGCGCGGTGGCGGCGTGGGCGCGGGCGGCAGCGGCGCGGGCGCGGGCGGCAGCGGCCTTTGGCGGCAGCCGCCACCGCCAAAAGCAGCTCCCGCGCCGCCGCCGCCCGCGCCCGCGCCGCCGCCGCCCGCGCCCGCGCCGCCACCGCCCGCCCGCTCTCTGTGTGGCTTAAGCTTTAGGCATTCCCGCCGGCGGGCACGTCCACCACGCGATCCCTATATTTAATATGTTGCAACTTTTTCGTAGAAATATTAGTAGGGGTATACCTACTAAATATTCTTTATATTTATGTATATCGTGGCTTTATCGTGGCTATATACGAATCTGAGTACAAATACTTGCCACTTGTCCATGTAAATTGATGAAGTTTATTAATTTCCTGTCATTAAAATTTTACGCGCTCCTACCTGGTACATCGTAGTATCACTTGTTGTTTACGAGCGCCTGAAGAATAGTTACAGCAAACACAATTCCGTTCTAATAGTAGTTTAATGCTCTCATTGGGGTAGTACTGTGAACCAGAACTTCCAACAACCGTCGTACAACGCATAATCAACGCTTACAAAGTTTTTAACGCCAAAACATAACTTGTTTCACCCGTGAACCAACAAATTGCAACTATTTTGTTGGACGGTCTACAATGGATAACATCGGTTCACGTTTCCGACCACTCACAAGTTAGACCAAACTATTCGAGAACGCTTCGATCTTAGTATTCTTTGAGTTTTATATGGCAATACAACGTAACGCTGATATTGACTTTCTTTGGCATTGCATTTGATACCAAAAGAGGACACACCTATATATCTGATAAATTCTCAGAAGTACAAGTCAAGTGCTTCATTTTCTATACTTATCTACTGAAAGTGAAGTCAAGTGAGACACATTCAATAGGGAATCCTAGCCAATTAAACAGCAAACTCGGATTCATTCAATAGATTGGAATGCATCGTTAGTTTCATGCTAACTGCACCTAATTAACTAGGTATCAGAAGTAAAATTGTTCATCGATCGCACGATTCGCACGGCTGCAGTAATCAACGATTTGCGCACATTGTGTATTTTTACCTGAAAGAATTCCATTTCGCTGGCGGCGTCAAAGTTTCTCTTTTAAAAACTTCCAAACTATACACCTTACTGGACATCAATGGACTTTCCCATTCCTAAGGAGAGTCCATGGAGTTGTTCCAGTTGTCTTCTCGAGTTGGAGGCGAGGGCCGTAGGGAAGGGGAGTTATTACCGCCTCTTTTGTTCGTCGTACCGTAAAAGCACAAGTTTTACGCTACCAACAGCAGCTACTATAAAAATATACCGACGGAAGTTTCTTATTTGCGTACTTTATAATGTATTTTCGTGAATAATGAGATCATTAGTCGAGACATTAATTTCGATCGTCTGTAGACTCATCATAATATACCTATTGTTTATAATAAACTAATTAACTGTATTATCGATACTGCGAAATGTAATGTCAAAGGTTTGCTAAAATCGAATGATAACCTTTTTAGACAATCTTTTTGTAGTCATATGCGTCATATGCTGCTTGAGCTGAATGCTCATCATAATTTTTGATGTGTGCTACCTCTCACTCAACGACTGCATACTTTCAAAGAAAAAAGCACCTAGTTTTTTTTTAAATGATACCTACCGTTTTCACAAAAATGACTGAAGGTACGAAATTGGTTCGGAAACTGCAAAAATATTGCGCGCCTAGGTCATTTAGTCGAAATGTGTTGTCGAATAATAGGTATTAATTGAGCGTGTTGAGCAGGTCTCAGATGGCTTGTAGCGGCCGTCCATTATACCACAAAGCCAGGGATAAATCTATAATATTGTATCCAGATTGTGCTACGAATTACATGATATTAGTTCGAAGCCTCGTTGATCTAGTGGGTATAATTAGCTTCTCAAGCAGAGCCATAGTAATATTTTAAGCATTCGATTATTACCCAGCTAAGCTGATAATCGTGAAAATCAGATAATTTCTTTTAAAAGCCGGTGAATGAGGATTTGGCATTAGCTGCATTATAAATAATTATTAATTTGTCAAATACGTTTAGGATAATTAATGTTATTACGAGTAATTTCAATGGCTCTTGCGTGTAAATGCACGGATAGTTTGGTTTAATCTTCAGCTATGCTATTAACTAAGCACCATCCTCACCTGCCACTGTCAAATGTCATAACTTTTTGACAGTTACTTTATAAAAGCGGGTGAAAGGTGAGGTAACAGGTGAGGACGAGTCTGTTTGTGAATTACACCCCGGTATCCTCTAAATCGTGGTAGTGGGTTCGAATCCTGGTTCGCACCGATGAGATTTTGGAACTTATGTACGGCATTTCATTTGAACAAAACTGTTTGTTCTCTCTCATGGATGAGGTGTGTGATATTAGTATTATATTAATTCATTAATCTTGTTCGAACATCAACATCTCCTAGTAAGCACTACGTGAACTAGGTTCCTGGCAAGTTCCTGGTTACCAACCTATCTCGTTCTTTAGTATCGTCGCGGTAACAGTGGCGATTTCCTGCTTTCTTAGAGTTCGACGATTCACAGCGTATTTTGTACCTATGTATACTACCTAAACCGATACGTTCAAAATGCTATTACTGTGAAGCTGCGGTAACAATTTTAGTTGCATTTTAGATTACTATAAAGCTCAGTCAATTTCTATACTCGAATTTTTAATTCAAGACCAGTATAAGTTGCATTTTAGTTGGGTTCGAGTGATTATACTCGTAGTAGCTTCTATATTTATTTGATATAAACTAAATTATTGCTCGAAGTTTAGTGAGCATTAAAACATTTATATTTATTATATTAAGAGACTAGGTATGAAATATCTCTCTTCGAGTGGGAGATCATTACGATGCTAAACTGCACCTTATTTATTGTCAAGCACTTGTTGTTAAAATGAGAAATACAAGTCCTTGCAGCGAACTCTCTACACCCGCATCAGTATTCAGCGCAGCATTCGGCGAGAGGAAACAAATTCCCAAAATTGAATTTTAGGAAACGAGTTGAATACGACACGGGGTACACAAACTTGGGAAAGAAACGAGATTTTTGTCATTTTAACAATGACTTTATCCTCGCTTTGGGACACGTGGAGACTGCTCTATAGGCATTAGCGCTGAATAAAATATACCACACGCGACGTGGGCCAACTTTAAGTTCGTGAAATCGCTGGAACTGAACTCGTGGCTTACTGCGGAAGAATAAGATACAGCTGTGTGAACTCTATTATGTGTTTACTTTTTACGTTGGTATCCTACCTTAACAATAAACTATAGTACCTACCAGTGGCGGCGCGTCGAAAATATTCTTAGGGAAGCCGGAAATAATTTGCTTTTCTTGGGCTATTCTTTATGAGTCGTAGTTAAATAACTGGACTGGCTGAAAATTAGGCAAGCCGATGGGAATCGAGTTGTATGATGGACGTTCCGCCACTGGTACCTACTGATAGTCTTTACTAATAATGTACACGAGAAATAAACTCTTTCTGTTACCTTTAATTTCTCGTCGATACTTATGGGATGTTTGTTACTCAATCACGCAAACACGGCTTAAGAGATTTTGATTGCATTTCCACGCACCTTGAATAGATAACTCACAGGATACAATTTACCTATTACGCGAATGAAATCCTAGTTTGATTCCCGGAATAAATAGTATCATGTGATTTACCTATGCTTGGTGCTATGCTAGTACGCTGGGTCCTAGGGAACACGGATGAAAATTCAATCATACATAGTCGGTGTAATGTTCATAGAAGTTCATTGAAATGCTTGCGTAGCTTCTTTAGTTATTATGTGACCAAAAGAGCGACTAAATAGTAGCAAACACCTATGATGACAGATTTAAGAGAAAATATGGACTTCACAGTGTTAAGATTTTGAAATTTTGAGTGTAATTCCATTTTGCCTAAGGCGACTTCCTGATTTGTCGGTGCGGAGACTGCGGAGGCAGTACGATATGAGAAAAGTGTCAAATGTCAGTGTCAGCGGCGTAATTTCGTCACCATATCAAAGTGGGTTTATTTGTTTGTTGTCGTAATAACGTTACGTTTGAAAATGTAAATCTCCCACAACATAGTTTCTTCTCTTTTTGTAACACTGCTGGTTCACTTAATTGATAGAGACAAATTTTGTTGTCTATGTGCAAAATAAATGATTTGATTTTGGCTACGCATTACGTAAACTGAAAATACTTACACGTTAAAACTTGCAGAGTAAGCGGACATTACTATATATATGACCCCGTTAGCCGTTTCATATCACTGAATGCAAAGATTTGCTAGCTAAGCCCAGCTCAGCTCAGCTGACTCCTATTGGCCCACACATGCACGTCGAGGCGTTGCAATTTGTCTAAGGTTTTGCTGCATCTTCGTATTTTCAACTAGTGCTACGTGCGATGACCTATTTTTGGTAAACCCATGTTCAACAAAATGTGGCAAGAAACGTCTGCCATTGGGGTAAAATAATTATTCTGCTAATATTAAAAATGTGAAAGTTTACATGTCATGCAAAAACGCTGAACGGATTATGATAAAACTTGGTCTATGTGCTATTGCCTATTACCCAAAAATTTCGTTTCGTGGACGAAGTAGTACTTATATATACTCGTATCCTGGAATTCACGTCTCTTCTTTGGTGGATATACGCAACCTTATCCGATATTCGAAACGCAGCATTCAATAAATATAACCTAGATGCATCATAGTGAGGTATCTATATTCGAACCGAATTTCAGTCTTCACAAAACAGTAACTGATACATCTACAGCTTTATAAACATGAACAAAACAACACAATTACTCTACAGCGAGCATATTTTATTCTTCGCGAAGGAAGGCTTCTAAGGGAAGTCTTTCGTCGCGATAGAAATTAATTGCAATTTTTTATATCAAGTGCTTACCTAGTAATCCCTCTTCCATACTAGCTACCACCCACTTTAGGGATGAGTTCCTGGATAAAAAGTAACCTGTCTCCTTCACCGGGAGTCAAACTCCATACCAAATTTCATCTAAATCGGTACAGTGGTTTAAGCGTGAAGAGGTAACAGACAGACAGACACACTTTCGTTTTTATAATATGGATTAACTGTAGAATGGATTTTATTTTTTTCAAAGTGTTTGAAAATATTTTATATTAGTCCGAATTCCACAAAACTATAATGATTTAACCTTAGGTTAAATTACAAAATTGTTACAAAGTTAATTTCAATTATGAAAGCTAGGAAATGCCGCCACCATCCCCGGAAGCTTGCCACATGGGCCCATTATTGATATAGATTTTTAGTTGTATACTTCCTCGTTTGTATTTATTTCAAGAAAGCGTAGATAGCATTGCAAAAGTCCCGCTCTAACATGCGTGAGTTTTCAATTAACCATCCCGCTCTCTACGGAAGCTCAGCGCGTGTTTTTCGTAAATATTGATGTTTATTCTAATTTCATCATTAATAAGAATAATCTTTTTATCAAGTTTGAGAACTTATCATTTTACAACTATTTAACCAAAAATCATTGTTTAAGATGGGATGGTTTTAAAGATCCAACCAAAAACATCGAAAAAAGGGTTATGTTTGAAAAATGAAAGTATCGAGAAAATTTTTGCAAATCGTGTTTTCACTTTTAACAGACTGGAGGAAAATAGTTCAAGATTAATATACTGAAAGGACAGATATTTAATCACTATAGATGTTGAGATCTTGGTCGATAACCATTGGCAAAAGTGCTTATGTGGGCTCTAAAGTTAGCTTTGTTTTCTTTATTTTGTTGCAGTTACATATTAATGTTGTTGTGAATCTCAGAGTGAACCATTATAAATCTACATTAAGTAAACTCACGGGATTAACGCAGGTCCCCTGTCTTCTCTATGATCTACGATGGCCACTGACATCACGTGGGCCAATACACGTTTGTCACCGGTAAATACCGGCCTACGGGACTATCCGTCCCAAGGGTCTTGGAGTACTCGGCTTTAATCTCCGGGATCGAAATGGACACACACTAGTTCATAAATTCTTATTTAGTTCAAGCTTCTTCCCGGTGCTTCGTCCCCGTGAACTTCCTCTCCCTATTTCATCCTTTTGAGGGATAATTTTCGGGATAAAAAATATCCTATATGTTAATTCAGGCTATAAAAACGTTGTGTATCAAGTTTCATCATAATCCAAAGTATCATAATCCGTCATATCGTAGTTTTTTATACTTATTTCTTACCTCCTGCCTACGAGAGGTACAGTCAGAAACAGAGAAAAGGTACCCCCCCTTCATAGAAGTTTTGTATGCACGGGGGGTCACTTTCAGATTATGTTACTTAAGGCATAAAATGTTTACGAAAAATAATGAAAAAAATCCCAGGCTTTTCTTCAGAGTTTTTCACTAAGTACTTTACAAAGCACGTGGGTGCTTGATTAAGTTGTCCTTTTCAAAGTACATAAAACGTTATATGTCAGTAAAAACAAGAGCGAATTTCAAATAAAGCTGAAATAGTTTAATGAAAAACAAACTTAAAATTAATAAAACACATACTTTATAAGATATAATATTTTTCCAATTGTCTTTGTCTACTGATATTCTTCGTGAAGAACATAAGGCAGACCAAGCCATGTCAAGTCCTTAATTCAAATATTTTTGTATTATATCTTTACCGAATTCGTTTCTGCAACAATTGTAAGTAATAATATTACTTTAGATATTTATCCTAATTAAGCTGGGAGGGTTGATATATCCCAAATGATAAGATTTTTCCTTAAGATTTTTATGCCACCGCTTTTCACTTCAAATCGAAGAAAATCTTATGAACTTGCAAATTTTGATAAAATACGCATTTGATTCATACCCGAAGGAAACATTTTCATGACGATTCATGTTTAAAGAACTCTTCGTGCAGCTTGGCAAAATCTGAAAACCATTAAGGCGTATATACTGACAGGGCCAGTTTTCTTTCATTAATAGCGCTATAAAAATTATAAAGTAGTCTAAGTAATTTCACAACAAATATTTAGGAATTCTTCTATCTATATAAAAGTTGTTTTTCAAAATATTACGCCGATACTCGTATACCAAAATTATTATTATATTTTCATTTGTTATATTACATTTGTCCTTTACATAGGACATAAAATATAAAGACATGGTATTTTGCAAAGTTTTGTTTAGTTTGCGGAACTAAACATCTGGGATGAAAAAACCTGAAAACATTACACTCCTTTTTTTGGACAGTCGTGTAAAAAGGTATAGCCATTTCACGGGAATAGGCCCGGAGACATTATTTTCGACGCCATATTAGAAAAATCTTCTTCTTCTTCCTTTAAAAATGGCTTTCCATCATGATGATTTCGCCAATTAATACTTGTTCAGTGACGTTTTTCGGTAACGACGCCATGACAGTAGGCAACAAAGACAGTGTCCGGTAATGGATTCAGCTCGTCGTCGCTCTGGGCACGTGTGTTCACCAACGCAGCGACGAGCATAATCCTTAGAAAAATCAATGATTTATTTTGACGTGTAAATTTTGACACTATGAATTTGACATCTAAATAAGATTTTATAATATGAAATATTGTGGTTGCCAGAGTAAATAAAGCAAGCAGTTTTTTTTGTTTTTTTATGTCCTACCCAAACTACAAATGAAGTAATGTAGGAGGTCAAAAGGAAAGGAAGCATGTGCTGAGCTCAGCTGAGTAGCTGATGAAATGATGATGATCATTTTCAAAAAACTAAGGTTTAGTCTTCCACATGGCCAATTGGTTCACCTTTCTGATTTGCTCTCATTATCTATCGGCCTTAATGTCTAACTCCCTCACTCAAAATAGATATTGTACCTACCCTGTAGCAATAGTACTAACAAGGCTTCAAAACTCTCACATTTCGAAGTAATTATTTCCAGTTTGCAGTGCGGAACTGAGTAGGATATCTAGGAATGTGGACGAATCCTGCACCTTCTAATACCAGTAGGTAGTAGGTACCATATTCTCACATGTACCTACTACACATAGGTATAGTATCAGACTACAATGATACATTCTCTATTTATCTCAAAAGGATTGTGTCTATGGGTGTGTACCACCAAAATAAATGAATAATTTATGGAATGAACACCGTCAAAATGAACGTGTGCAAAGGCAGGAAAGTCATCTCTAATTTATGTACAGCCGTAAAATCAGCATATGGTTTGAAGCCGCGCCGCGTCGCGAATTCGTAGTTCACAAATTGATATTCCTCTGGCAGAGTCGTGAGCGTGCGTTGGAATTTAACTGTCGGAAAATCGCATCCACTTCAAACAATAAACTTGAAGTTTCAGACTCCCAGATAAGTATCACTTGAAAATTCGTATCACTTATCCATTCCAATTTACAAAGGCTTGTTTAGAAAGTTTTACGACAGAACCACACGACGCATTTTACAGAAGGAGTCTTTTTAATTCAAGGTCGAAGTATTTAGAAGATCTTACAGAATTAATTAACAAACTGTCACATTTATTTTCCTGTTGTAAAGAAGTTATTACGAATTTAACAGTTATTCGTTACATTCTGAGAAGTTTTATTAACTAGCGGCTCTGTGAACTTAGACGTAGAATTTTAAATAGGTACCTAAGGTAACGAAGGTCTCCGTTTCAGCTTCGGCAAAAATGCTTTGGTTCTGTTCTCCTCTACAGCTGTTCACAAAATTTTACTAAAACCGGTTGAAAATGCGGGGTAGTCACGTAACTTTTCTAACGTACGGTAGGCATGCTTTAATGTCATTTTTAGTATGGGAATTGGGATTTCGCCCGTCGCCGCGTTGGTGAACACATGTGCTCTTCATGACGACGGGCTGAATCCACTACCGTACAAAACCAGTTGCCTACTGTTATAGCGTCGTTACCGAACAACGTCTAATGTACACGTGGTTGGCGAAATCATCATAAAGATGGAAAGCGATTTAAAAAAAAAGTGATGTGAATTATGGGTATTGCCACTTCGATCGACCTTAACGAACGGTCGAAAACGTTCCGTAATCGCAGCAAGAAGAATTATGGTATCTTAGACTTAGAGTGAAACATGGCCTACTAGTGTGAACAGGGACATGCCGTGGGCCTGCCGGTAAACTTTGCTTTGAACGCGACAAAACAAGTTAACAGGCTGATACCTCAGAAAGCCACTCTCAGGGGAGGTAAATGGAAACATGTAATCTAATGAATTGAAGAAACCATATAGGTATTGTCAAAATTTAACAGTGAAACGGGATTGATCTTATTTAAATGCATGTATGCATCTATTTCTTCTGTGGTTTTTAAATATAGGTATAATATATAATATACACTGGCGGTCAAAAATTTCGGGTCACCCTAGGTTTTGTGAAATAATCTACACTCGTTTTATTTACATAATATACTATTATTAGTATTGCCCAACTGTAATAGGAATTTCCGGGATCCTGTCATAAAAATATCAATGTCCAAAAATGACGGTTTTGCGATATCTCGCTCCGTTAAAGTTGTTTCTTTCATGGATTTTTAGGAGTCCGATTTAAACCTGGAAACGTTACTTTTTTTGGCTGTTACTTTTGCAGTATAGATGTAAAATTAAATAAAGATAATTACATTATTAAAAAAAACTTACAACCTCGCAGTATTTTAGGAAATATGATGTTTTTTTACCGACCCGTATTCTTTGTCCGCGAGTGTATATCAATCCTAAACTGAATATTTCCTTTCCACTACTTATAATAATTTTATCAGTGCGAAAGCCCTTCAAGATGGTGTTTCACTAGCAGTTAACGAAATTTTAATTGCTTTTACGCTAAACGGTCCAAGTAATTAACAAAATTATGACACGTAAGGTCCACGACTTAGGAGTTAAAACAGAAAGAGCACTTTGTCATGTCATGCTTCTAACAGGCTCTTTAATTTCTCTTTGTGCAGTAAATTAAGACATTAAATCGTTTAAGTCGAGATTTAATAAGAGCGAGGAAAATGAATTGAGCCCTATATACGTGTATAATAACGTTATAATAGGCTGTGAGATGAGGCAATCACAGGATGGATCTGATTTAACCAATTTACGGAATACTTTGTTAAAAATGATTGATGAACGAAATAAAATTAAAATTCTTTTCAAACATCCACGTGGAAAAGACTATGGCACATGTAAGCACATACTTCAAATACCTATATATATATACCTGTTCAATGAAGTAGATATTGTTAAATTAAATCTCCTACGAGTCAAAAGTGTCAAACTGTCGACTGCTAGTAAAAAAAAACAAACGTTTCGTTATTGTTTTTTTTTACTTAATTGAGTTTCAAATGTATTTTATACCTACTTACAGTGAAAGTTAATATAATATTGTGTTCAACAACGGCTGTATCACAGACGGTTCGTTCTCCTAAATTCAATTTTAAAAATTTGTCCCTCTTGCGAGCCCGCATCCAGAATTTCAATGACTGTAAGTTATGACTTAGGTTTTAGTCTAAGTATTTCTAAAATGGTTGTGCTTTCTTCCTGCCACTGTTCAAGTTACTGAAGTTTAAAGTAAACAAGTAAGTTAATAAATCAATTTTTGGAACGTGTAGACATTTTTACAAAATAGATCGAATATTTTTTATTTGGCAGAATAATATCAGAATATACTTGTCCATGCTACGCATACAGTTTTGATAATAAGTAATTTAGTTATGTGTCACAAATTATATTTCATATAATTATGTAGGTGAAATAAGTAAAACAGCTGAAGTTATTTTGAATCGAATTAGTGGGAATTTTGTCCCATGCTTTAAACTTTTATAGTCTGTATCTCAATAGCTATACAGATTCATAACGCGTTTGTTACCTCGGATTAGTAATACACAATACACACCTAGGCGCTAATTGAAACATGTCAACGAGTCTTTGTTGTTACGGGCACGAGATGAATGTCTTTGTGTCCGGGGATGATGGACAGATACGTCAGTTGAACGTAGTTACACGTCCATCGTCGCGTCGGTCCAACCGATAGTAGTTCGCATTCAATTTCCGCCAGCGCTATGTACGCGTATAAACCCATACAGGGGCCTTATTCCGTTGACAAAGCGAATCTAAAACGAGCCCGCTTCTAGTTACATTGCGCGTTGTAACAGACACCTCGTTTTTGCCGCAGCACTTGATCTGAAAAAGGCAATTACGACAAGCGTTGGAAAACGAATAGGTTGTAGCTATCGTTTGTTTCCCACAGAATATACCCTCAATGTGTATACGCAATAAGTTTTGTACATACGAGGGAGATGATGCCCGAAATTGTGTAATGACGCGGAATTTTAATGGGCTGTAGATGAATAAAAGCACCCATGCGTGAATGTAATCAATATTATTAATATTTTCAATGTATAAAATGTAAAGCTATATTGTATAGAATACCTATCTGTATTTCGTCAATACCAAAAAGCCGGGTTACAATAGCCCTGGAGGCGTTGCTATACTCTTTAGAATTTACAAGCCGACGCTCATTTATTATTGCATTTATATTATGGCACATTACCACGGGGTTGGTATGGACTAACTGTAGACGTTATGACGTTTTTAATAAGAATATTATATGTTCGGTTTTGATATGGGCCAAAGTTAGTTGTGTTAATAGATAGACAGATAGAGACATTTATTCATTACCACAGAAGACACACAATATTACAAGAAAACAAAAGAAGAATAACATACACAAAAGCACACGTGTGTCCCGGCGGCAGTGAAACGGACACTGGCTCAGCATTATGCTGAGGTGTTAGACACCTACAGCGCTGATTTTCAGCCAGTACCGTCGGTGACTCACGGACCGGCATAAAAATACGTCTTCAATTATCATTAGACAATGTTATTTTATTGCAACTGTGAATCAATTTAACAGTGTAAAATCTGTGAACTGAATAACAAGTGAATTTTACATTTATTAAACGAGCAATTTTATTCTTGTCATCATCAAAACTGAATAACTGAGCTTCGCTCTTGTCGGTGGAGTAACCGCCACTCTTCTCTATTCATTGCCAGTTTCTTGACTTCCCCATACGACCCGGCAGCAACTTCCTCTTTCACTTGATTAAAGTAAGTCAGTCTAGGTCTTCCTCTTCCTCTTCTGCCTTCAATTTTGAAGAAGCTGTCGTGCCGTATTAAGTGTCCCATCATCCTGCCTCTTCTATTCCTTTATTCTTGTATATATATTTATTTTATAGCCAGGTCTCATGACTCGGAAAACGCCGAGCAAAGCTTGGTCGCCCAGATATTTAACTATTATGTGACCTACCAAGAACAGCTATTTTGCAGTGTTAAATTTACTAAACATAAACTTATCAATGAAAATAAACAGAAATTGAATTGTGTGTAGAATATAATTTAACAACATTCGGTGACCGTTTGCTTATTTAAAAGTGATTGAGTCACAGTAACCCAACTTTACCGTAATGAATATTAAAAATATTTTCAGCAACTGAACAGTGATGAGACATTAAAAGTCCTATAAAGATTATTTATTGGATATTAATATCAAGGCGCAAAGATACATTACTTATATTAAATACGTTTCGTCGTGGCATCAGCTTAATTCGTGGAAAGACAATTTAACTGGCAATTTTATGGATAAAAAACCGGCCAAGTGCGCGTCGTATCTTCATAGGGAAATCTCGGCACTTACTTACACTTGAAAAACTGTTTTTTAACACTTAATCCCATCTTTTTCAAACCAAAAATCATAGAAAGTATTTATTTATGTACACCGCCTAAATGTTTTTCATAATTTTAATCTTCATAGTTTGAAAAATATGGGTAGGGGGGGGGACACTTAATACAACATGGACAGCTAATATCTCACCGACGATTGTATTAAATGGAAAAGTTTTCTGGTAACCTCTATATAATTTTTAAAGGCCAATACCCCTCAAAACTGCTTGCATTGAAAAAAAAAGGTTACATGTATGGAGTACCCCCCCTAATATATTGTTTTTTCCTAATTATACAAACTAACAATTATAGACACGCTCAAACTGGTTTGAAGAAAATAAATGTTAAGGCCTACAATACGTACATGGATACGTGTTCTACTCAGTGCAAGTGTAAAACAAAATTTACAAAGCTTCACTACAACATGGTTTATACATTACTTTTTTCGCATTAAGAGTCCAGAAACAAAAATAACACACAGCGAGCAATTTCCGTATGCAGTGCCGATTGTTAGCCGGTTAACTCGGCGAGTTGCCCAGCTGGTAGGTATTAAAGCTATAAATATTCATTATGAACTTGCCTTAATTTCGTACTGCAATATTTTACTATTTCACTAATTTAAGCTTAACGAGAATTTCCACTGATTTAGAAATTTCAATGCGTAGTTTCGTACCAAATTGCATTCCTAATTTGTAGAAGAGCTGTAACTGACAAGTATTTAGAGAACGGGTTTGGATTTGAGTAAGTAAAATCTTTATTTATTCTATTTATACTATAATATAATAAAGCTAGCGATGTTTAAGATGTGTTTTAAAATAATACTTACAATCTGTAGTAGTTTTGTCAATTTCACTTTACCATTTAAACATTGTTTTGTGACAACATTGATTTATGCAACTATTTACTGACAGATTTTGTCTCTAATTCAAAAGCTTGCATTCGAAAAACGCTGAAGATTGTTTTCTTACATTTTAATGTTTAGTCTATTAGGGAAGTCTGAAGTAACGATCTTAAAAAAAAAAAATTCCATACAAATTTACCACCCCCTTTTAACCCCCTTTGCAGTTGAATTTTGTATGGCTCCCCTTTCAGTCCTAAGGACCAATACAGCAAAAGGAAATAGGTTAATCATTAATCGCCGTATAATTTAGAGTACCGACGCTTATAATTACTTACGTGTTTCAATTTCATTTACCATAACATTAAGTATTTGTAGGTACGTCTTCATGGTGCAATATGTTAAGTGGAGTAATTAGGGCGTCAATATAAGCAGTAAAATTGAGCAAGTAAATCACTAAAAGCCTTTTCTGGCCTTATGTATTATAATGTATATGAAAGATTCTCAATTAAATTGAATTGATGACGCAAAATTATAACTGTTCTCCAGCCGAGCTATTTATAGGTAAGATTGATGACAGAAATTTAATTAGTCCCTATAATATTATGACTACTTTCGGAAATTTTCAATTTATACTTTATCAAGATCTATTAGTGGAAGTATATCCTGGTCTGAGCTGCGCTGAACGAGGCTACATCTAATTTGTTACCGAGCTCCAATCTATTAACTTTTTGCTTCGTAATGCTTATGGAGGAAAAACACCCTCAAACGCGAGCTCACTGTCTTTAGGTTCCGTACACCGATAAACATAAGTTCTAAGAAAAATATATGATGACGTTTCGCCTCTACAAAAATTTCAAATGTCACCTGTCGAATATTTCCTGTAAACAATTTAAAATGCACACAATTTTGAAAACATTGCGGGGTAAGGGTTCCCGAGGTAAGACGCGAGCGATCAAACCCCGCGATGTAATGAAAATCGCATGCAAGTTCTTGCATCGTGTAGATGGATCTTAAGGCCAGAGTGACGCCCCGAGATACCTAGAAATAGACATGTTTATTTTCAAGAATACGTAGGTACATGTGTTACATAATATGAAAAAATTGTCTCAGTATTCAGCCAGAGAATCCAAAGATGTGACGTCGAAATTGATGAATCCAATGATGCTATTTCGCCACTGTGCACGCGTGATTTGTTCAGAGATATTTGCGTCATAGTTTATACATAAAAAACAATGGACTACCAATTACAATCGAGTATTTGTGTTTTTAGTCAGCTAAAAATATTTATTTATCATCATATAATTTTTTACAGGTAGCTACACCAACGACAAAAAAAGTAGAACAAATAAAAAGTTTTACTGACTATAAGCGAAGTTGATTTGGCTTGATTATTTATAGCTTCAAAGTATTTTATCCAATCATCTATACTACAATGGATTGGCTGGGATTATCGCAAGTTAGTTTGTAGTTTCAGAATCTTCCGTTAGTTCAATACGTGGCTTCCAACTTATCTACTGTATGGTAACTTTCTCGCAACGCCTATTAGTGAAAAAAAACTTACCCCTGTTGTTATTTAGTTGATAAATTAGTAATGACATTTAGTATAGTATAATTCTTTATTGCAACCATGGTAGATACAGTTCTTAGGAATACAGTTACATGCACCTCATGGACCCTGGTACATAGCTATTATTATAGTAATAAAACCTTAAAACTAATATGGTTCTAACGTACAATTAAAATTTGCTCATAAACTTTGCGTGACATAAACGAAACCAAACATGACTAGCTTTTGACCGCGACTTCGTCTGCGTAAAACTCGTTATTTAATGATGTTGTTCTCTCATACAAACTTCCTGAGCTATTTTCGTATTTATAATAATAGTATGGCCAGTATTAAGTATTGGGGAACGGGACTTAATCGCGTACAATTATAACTAAGCCGTGCGAGTGACAACCCTAGTGAGAATGTAATTAATAAAGACCAAGTGCGGGTAGTTCGGAAAACCCGTGCGGCTAATTAGAAGATGTTGATACCTGTTCATGCCAGTCAGCTCGCGACCACGGATGTTGTGATACATTCGAAACGTCGGGCAAAACCTTAAAAAAAGGTAAATTAGTTATAACTGTACGCGATTAAGTCCCGTTCCCCAAAAATAATGCGTGAAAATCGTATAAGTTTAAATCAATATATAGTATGGCCAGTATTGATTACTGCTTGTATAAATAAGTCAGCTTAATATAGACAGAATAAAAAGAGCCATTTTTTTCTGGAAGCCATTAATTATTAATTTTGCATTCATTGTCATTTTCGTGAAACATTTCATTGGAAATTACGTGTTCGGTCGTTTTTGACGAGACCTCTAACAAAATGTTCAGAACTAATCGAATATATAGTACTTTTATCTCACGAGCGCGGGTTCGCCATGGTTGTGTATTGCGACACGTGCACTGTTCAGAAATAGCCGAAAGAACCTTAAAGTCGGTATTAGCCTACTGGCTGACGAGCCTATAATAAAAATACAAAAAAATACATTAAGTCAGTGTCACAATGGCGATCAGAAGAAAAGTACTAATCGAATATACATCGCATTAAAATATCATAAACCCGTTATAATATATTATGCCGTATCAAAGAAGGGGTATCACCGGACGTGCATGGGAGCGCTCCCACAACATTTGCCAGCAGCACCAAGCAGCATCAGGTGAGTCCACTTTCATTGCTAGTGGGGTTCTTCGGCGGAACGCAGGGGCAATAGCTAAGCAGCTTTAAACTTTAAACATACAGTCCACGTTTCCCGTGGCTTTACGCCACATGCACATTGCCTATGCATGCGACAGCGTAGGAGGGACGAGTTCACGTTGTCTAATGTGTCACAACTACAATAAATCCATCATCAACTTAGAGCTAGCCCATTTTCCTCTTAGCGTTAAACCGGTTACATCCTTAAAGCCACCCCTGTAGCTCTAGTATAAGTTTTTTCGAAACATTAACTAATTCGAACGCGTTTGCGTTTTGTCTCAAAATGTATGAAAACGCTCTCACCGAGTTTGAAATACGCGCGTTCATCGGTTAGCAACAAATGTTATATTCACTGTTTTAGTTTCCACTAGTGTCCACCAGAGGCGCTGTTCATGTTTTCATACCACTTTCAATACATTTTGAGACAAAACGCAAACGCGTTCGAATTAGTTAATTTTTCGAAAAAACTTATACTAGAGCTACAGGTCCGCTTGGTACCTTAATCCTAAGAATCAATATAATACTACTGAGCAAATGTACTGACAATACTTATATTAGGTATAGTAATAAGTAAAGAAATGCTAAGCAACCCGTGACGTCAGGTACGCTGTCGGGAAAGAAAAAATAGTGATCGTGATAAGTGAAGCCCGTGACGAAAGATGTATAATGTTTGTAAGCACTTTATTGTACATAAAAACAGGTTAAAACAATATGCAAGTCGCATACGATTAAAGTACAATCTTATCCCTATGAGGAATCTCTTCCAGCTAACCTTTGAAGGATAATATATATATAAAGAATATATTTAGACCCAGGTATGAAAAAAAAACATAAACCATTTATTTATGATTTTGAATTTTTGATGTCGATCCGACCGCTAGATAATTTTCTGTCGCCCGGCCAACAAACGAAGCCAAACTATTTACCAATAAGAGAAGACTAAATGTAAAAATGTAAAAAGTATCACAAATATATAACCATTTTTAACGTAAAAAATAACGACGTCTAATAATCAAAATAAAAGAAAACGACTTATTTTTTATGTTGAATTTATTTAAAACATAAATTTACTCGCTGGCCCCACAATGGCAATTCTTCGGGCTATGTCAGTTACTTTGGTCATTCTGCGGATTTAATCATTTCTGATTAGGTCTATCAGATTAACTCCAAGTATAGCCCTCTCCATTGCTCTTTGAGTGACTCTGAGCCTCCTTATGAGGCCCATAGTGAGCGACCACGTTTCAGAGCCGTAAAGCGAGTTCTCGAGTGGCGACCATTTACCAGACGACGCAGTGTTGGAAGGCCCCCCACGAGGTGGGCTGATGACCTGGTTAAGGTCGCCGGGATCCGTTGGATGCGGGCAGCCCATGACCGATCGTTGTGGCGCTCTCTGGGGGAGGCCTATGTCCAGCAGTAAGTAGACGTCGTTCAGCTGATTATGATGATGATGATAACTTTACTTAGTATTAAAGTTAGTAGGAACGTTAATTTGATTTCTGGGCCACTTCGTACCCTGTCACAGTTACATTAAAATGAGATCTCTAGTGGCTTTCATATAGATTTTCACTGTGACAAGGTACGAAGTGGCCCAGAAATCAAATTGGTTGACCGTACAATCATGGGCTAGTAGATATTGACATCAAAATTGAAAAGCATGATGTAGTTCTGCTTTTTA
Source organism: Cenopis cana (assembly GCA_951800055.1). Classification (NCBI taxonomy): domain Eukaryota; kingdom Metazoa; phylum Arthropoda; class Insecta; order Lepidoptera; family Tortricidae; genus Cenopis; species Cenopis cana. The sequence goes on along the minus strand of OX637476.1, from coordinate 6,130,721 downwards.
ATATGTTGTATGGATCAGTTAGGGTAGTGTGTATCCAAATTTGCAACTTCGAAAAATTTGAGCTTGCTGTGTTACACGGGGAAAACTGCGAAACATTAGGACTTTTTACAATCATTCTTCTAAAACTCATAAAATGTACATTTTTCGATTTGTAACAAATTAATTCCAACCGCAAATCTACAAGCCCCAGGGACCACGCGTCCGCCAGGGACAGGCCATTCGAAGACATTTTATGTTCCTTTCGAAGCAATTATCTTCGAACAGTTACATCCATTGGTATATCAAATTTGTTTTAAAAAAAACCTTGCACTCATTTTTAAATGCCCGCCAGATCTTGACATACGTAAAAAATGCTCTGTGTCGAGAGCGATTCTGCTGTCAACACAGTGAATCCTCAAATTTTATAAAGGGTCGGCAACGCGCACGTGACCCCTTTGGAGTTGCGGGCGTCTATGGTGGACCGTAAGCTTGCTTGTCACCGTCGTTGTATAAAAAAATGTTTGTCTCTCAGTTATATGTAAAACTTTATGTTTTAAAATAAAACATAGCTTACCTAAGTACTAATCCCTTTAGTACTAGTAATATTACTTCCAGCTTACCTAAATCAAACAAACAATAAACCATACCTTCATAACTTCATGCATGCTAGGTATAAGCAAATATAATTTATACCTCCTGAATATGACATTATTGCTATTAGCCCCACTTTGTCAGCCCGACACAAGGATTCTATGACATTGGTTTCCTGATGAGCCGCTGGTCTCAATGTCACGATAAATAGCCGGTAATACACTTAGCCCGGGACGAGGAGTCCGTAATAGCCCCGGGCGTAACGTGATTTGCTAGTTCTCTATTACCTTAATGCTCCACAAGTTTTCCGCCAACAAAGAAGGGATCTTAATATAATATCGACTGCGACGCCGTCCCGACATATTGATAAATTTACACTGAATATCAATGTAACAACGTCAAAGAGAATCTAGGCGTTTATTCAGCAACTATGCAGGTGTGAACGTGCTTGCATGAACGGCGACGTCCAAAATATGTTGACACATTTGATCTTTATTCCAATGTAGATAAGGCGAAAAATGTGTACAAACTTTTGACATCGACTGAACGTGATATTTTACGGCATACTGATATCGCCTTATGCTTCTATATACCATGGTTTGGTGCAAAATTACTCAGCGCTTCATGTGCACACTACTACGAAGTTTCTTGGCTGTTTGAAGTACCTACTAAATAAGCCAGAACGCGCTTAGTGTGTAATATACTTGCAGTGTCCATGCAATGGAGAGTAACATTTATTATATTTAGTAACATAATATAAATATTCAATGTGATGTGGATGCCGGAGTTCTGTTGTTTATTTAATTACCTGATCGACTTAGGCAGAGAGGGGAGGACTCCCGCTCCGAGTCGTTTCTGGTTCAAAAGCTTTCCATCGCTATCCAGCGTGGTAATGCTGCTAGCATTATGGGTACTTTTGGACCGGGGACGATTAGGGGCGGGTCATAATTAGGACAATATTGTAATTATTTTTAATTTCAAGCGTATTATAGGTTTAGTGACTCAAATGTAATAATTGTCATTTTCTTTAATAACGTGTATATTGCAAAATGAAATAGAAATTCATTATTGATAATAAAATAATAAACATTAATAATTACCTGATAATAAGTGGCTTGAAGTGTAGTCTGTAAATTAAAATACCTATACGAAAAACTTTCAGCATTCTTGAAAATGTATCCCTTACCCTTATGTACAAAAGGGGGTTGAATGTTTGCATGGAACACAAGGAATATACGAAGTGAGGGACTAGAAATTTCGTTTATAGTAATATATTAACTAGATCAAAATATTAAAGAAACCGGACTTTCTGTACTTATAATATCTTACCTATAAAACAGTATGTAAAACAAACCTTTAAATGCAATTTGTTTTTGTGTACGACGTTGTATTTTGTCGGTACCTTCATCCTAAAACTTAGTTTATACGGAACCTTTGCCCTCGCACTTGGCCGGTTTTTAAACCAAAAATTTTTTTAACGATATACAAGTTTTACAAGAACACCGCTTTCAAAAAAACTAGATAAATGTTGTATGAGTTATAAAATGATACTTGCAATGCAAGCATGTGTTCGTAATTTTGCTCTGTACATATTGTGAATGTAAATACATACATAAAGGAAGCTCACCGTTACATTTTGCGTAGCTAAGTGTCAATATCAGGGGCCTCACTTACATGCTTTATGATCGACGGCCTATTGAAGTGCACTCAGGGCGCTGAGAGGCCCATAACGAATCATCGCCTTTAAATACATAGCTAGTACGTACCTCTACATAACACATACCGATATTTTTGTAAAAAAAATTGGCAGTATAAGACATCCCACTTGTTAGGTATTTCATTTTGTTGAAACATAATTCTATGTAGACTCTTAGAATTATGTTTTCGTGAGTCAATAATTGTATTTTACTTGACGGTTAAACTTTCGGTTTAACATCAGTCGCACGCTACTGTCTTGCTGCGGTGCGATTACGGACCGTTTTGGAACGTTTGTAAGGTAGATCTAAATGTCAAATCTCATACTAAAAAATACATTAAAATATGCCTACCGTACGTTTGAAAAGTTACGTGATAACCCCGCTGGTCGCATGCGACCCGAGTAGTACCTACCTACAAGCGTCGCATGTAAAATGGAGTCAGAATAACTTTTAATATTAATTTTGTTATTAACTGCCAAAGTACTTTAGAAAAGATGTAACAGAAAAGGCGTGGATTGAGATTGGAAAAAAGCAATTTGACGGTCGGTACATTTTATTAACATTAAATTTAACACAATAATTGGATTGCCAACGAATCGCAGCACGTGGGGTTATAAGATAGTTCGCAAGATAATTTCTCAGATTTTGTGGTAATGAAAGCGGGAAAAACTCTCAATTCAGTAGCGTCGTGTGCGAAAACGAGTAGCATAACAGTAGGTGGTATTGTGGTTTCATCTCAGTCGGCGCATAACATGTACATAGCCTAGAGAGATACAGGCCTTGGTTGCACCTATTCGAACTAACAACTGGCTATAACGCCTTGACATCGATACAGTAACATGATTTTCCAAATCGGACGGCGCTCGGTGAGTGCTCTTTAAACGGCGTAAAAGGAACATCTCCGACGCTCCCGGCCTCTTCGAAACGTGATACAGACTATGTGTGCTCAAGTAGTTCAATAGTTTCAGAACTTGATGGGTAATAAATATTTCGCCTGAATTTGTAATCTGCTGGCATGATACTAAAAGAAAGCAGACTTAATTATCAATAGTTACTCTCGCGCTGGACAGAACTAATATGATTTAAATTTATTTATTTAAGTACGATATTTGTACCAGCCACATCCATGATATACTGCATGGCAAGCTTTTCGCAGCATTACCCAATTTCCTCTACATACAGGCAAAGATTATACACAGTACAGGCCAGTACGGGGAAAAGCATGGTTTCGGCTACGCGTCTACGAACAGAGCGCGGTTTCTGTCAGTGAATGTTTTAAGCTAACAAAGGGATAAGTAGAAATAAAGCCATATTGATACCTATGATAAACAGTCTATCTGCAAAGACTCGCATTTGCCATGTGACTTTATTATAGTTTATGGCAAAGTAAGTGCCATTACTCCGGCCGTCGCATTCGACTATCTATAGATTTAAGTATTAATTGAAAGTTGACGAATATAACTTCTGTTTCGTGTTTCGGGACGGTTATAAACCGAAAAAGAAGATTAATTCGGCGCCGGCATCTGTAATCCCAGATAAAATTGACAAACTTGCTATTTGTATGGCATGCATATTCCTGATGGATTATTGATTTATTTATTTAATCTGGATTGCACAAATAGTAGTTTATGCAACTGGTACATAATGCCTAATTATGACTACACATATTATAACTACTCAAAGATGGGTTCAGAAACCGTAGTAAATAAATACAATAATTGTGTTAATACAACCTTTTTTGCACGGTTGCGGAAATATCGAAATCAGAACTGGCAACCGATACCTGAATGTTATTTTAAAAACTATAGAGTCCCTATTCTGATGTGATCATGTCATTCTAGCTCAAATTTCGTGCGATATATACTAAAAAAACATCGAGCTGACATTTCGCATCGACTGAATTTGAATTTTCAGTGATACTGAATAGGGACATGTCAACTTTGTCGCGTAGCGCCTTAACTCGATATAAAACTTAAACGGTAACTGAAAGTAAATAAATAATTTAGTTGTTCTATTTTGATTTCAAATTCCAATAAGTAATTTAGCACCTATAAATAATTAGGTACGTTAAAGGTAGCATTCGTAACAATGCAGGTCATTTGCCTTCGGTTTCTGGACCCATCTTAGAGTAGGTCTGCAGATAAAGTGATGTAATACAACTGTTCATAATTACGCTTTAATGTTTCTCATTGTTTGCTGACTGAGCTCGCTTTATTTGCTGACCAAGTTTTTATAAATGCTCCATTTGAACATTTACGGCTAAAAAAAACTGTATTTTCACTCAGCTTTTTGGTCGACTGTGCAATGTAAATTATTTAAAACATTTTTTGAATATTACTGCCACAAATCATTAAACTGATAAAGAATTGAAAAAAGGCTTCACTTGTTCGTGTTCATTAAAATCCATTGAACCATAAAATTTTGAAATATTTTTATTTTAGGTAGAACAAAATGTGTTATCGTAGTAGTTTGAATTTAGCATTGAAATTATTCGAACAACATCGATTGAGATTGAATAACTATTTATTTAGTACCTTTTGATACATATGAACTTAAGATATAATTAGGATAAGAAATCATATGTTCATTAATATAATTTTTTGTATAATAATTTCGGGTTTTTGTAGAATTTGTAGTCTAAACTAAAACATGTATGGACAAAGTGTAGTTTCAGAGCAATTGAGACTCAGCCTAACTTCCTTACTCTAGCACTGTTACCTACTACCGAGAAAGATGAGTAGAAAACAAATACATCTAAAACCATTTAGTGCTGAAATATGGAATAAAAGATGGTAGAAATCTGTATATCTTTTTTAAGTGCAATAACACGTATAAAGTAAGCGACATTATAACCCTCGAATTACGGCACATACCTACAGTATGATTCACAAACTACTTTATGCCATTGTCCCTTATTACAACGGCTTAATAAAAGTGTAAATTCAAGTGTTGACTGTAAAACTATTTTGGCTGGTGCGAGCCCAGTAAATGGGTTAATGAAGGGGAAAATGACGTCATCCATCTTAGTTGGATTCCTCTTAGCATCCCTACGCCGTGCCGAGCTTAATTCACTTCATTATTCGCTTTTTTTTCTTTTATTCCTTTATGCAGAAGCCGGGCAACACGTTTAATATGCTTCGTTTTTGTTTCGTCGTTATCGTTAATTAGAAATAACCACCTGCTTGTAGTGTTTTGCGGTAACGACGAGTTCCTTGGTCAATTTTGTCGTATATTTAAAACTGTTATTTCCCGTGACTGTCTGTAGTTACTGATTGTAGTTCAGCTTCTCGATCGCTCTTCCATAGAATCTGCCACCCACTTAACACGTTTATTGTCCCAATACAACGATCTGACAATGTCACAAGTCCGACTGACATTTGGACTGTGCATCCAGTATGTACCTACTCAAAATATCTCCATACCAAATGTCATCTAAATCGGTTCAGCGGTTGAAGAGTAAAAAAAAAAAAAATTTAATTTAAATCTGTTTATTTCCTAAAAAATAAATTTACATAAACTAATATATTTAGGTTGCAAAATCTCTATGGTTGAAGTGAAGAGTGGTGGAGTGGTGGTAGTGGTGAGTGGTGGTGGGAGTGAAGAGGTAATAGACATACAGAGAGACAGACATACAGAGAGACAGACAGACAGAGAGACAGACAGACAAAAACACTTTCGCATTTATAATTCGTCTTTGTATCGAAGGATCCGCAGTGTTATAGTCACAGTATTAACAAAACAGTAAAACGGCCCCAATCTTTGAAATAACAGTCCGTTTAATATGAAGACTACTGTGTCTTCATTATATTGTATTCAACTATCCAAAATGAATGTTATATATTACCTTCGTTTTTAAGGTTTTTACTCCCTATAGCCTTCTTTTGAGTTTATTTATTTATCGTAAGGCATTTTACCATTGAAAATGGTTATCAGATGCATTTTTGGCCATAGCTTCGGGGATTTTGGGAGGATCGAGATGGAATTAATACCATGAGTTGACCGCACATCTTTTTTTTTAATTTTGAGAAATGTAAAATAGTCGGGTTTTTTAAGGGGTGTTTGTTTACTAAATTGTAAATATTTCGAATTACACAACAAGGGTATTTAAACACTGTTTTATTTTACGGGCGCGATATTGAATCCTGAACGGAACGACGGACTCCAGATTTTAGTAATGAGTTGAATCCTGAATTTCCAGCCTTCCTGAAGCCATTTAACAAAACTTCATTTGAAATAATTCTGAGTTCAAAATTTTAATTAAACACCTTTATTTTCCTCTATAATTACTGCTTAAAATCTGCCTGTGCGCACTATACCGCCTGCGTCCGTTATCTCGCAAGCCAAGCGGTCTTTATATTTCATTGTCTCGCCGAATGTTGCCTCGGCGCCGAGTCTGTACAGTAAATACCTAAAATCACTACCCTGCTCGTTCCGAACGCAATAAAATACGCTCAGCGTTCAGCTAAACCAACGTTATTTACATACATATATACATATGAAGGGTGTATAGTATACACCTACACGACCCGCGAAACCGGGCGCATACGGACTCTGTTATTCTGAATTGAATCTTTGTCACTTGTGCAACGGTTCAAACTGAAGTTGCTACAAACCCTAAATTTTAAGATACTATTTTCATGCCGCCACTCCATTTAGTAATAGTGATGCTTAATGACTATCCTTTAAAAATTGGGTCTTAATTAATAACATTGCATTTGTCTCTACAATTTTCAACAAGTATGATCATTGATCACTCGTTGTGAATAAAAATGTACGGAGACTAAAGCGAGCAATTTTCTTAAAAGATCATCTAATGCTGATTAGTGGTATAACACATACTATTTACATTTTTACAAATGATGACATTACTTTTAATATTCATAAAGAGAATTTTATCAAAGCACCCTACTATTGTTAATTAACACAGTATTTTAATGGACGCGTTTTAGATTACTCGTTACCATTGCTGCTGCCATCCATACTAATTCGTACTTTAATATTATAAATGCAAAAGTGTCTGTCTGTTACTTCTTCAAGCTTAAACCTCTGAACCGATTTAGATGAAATTTGTTATGGCGATAGTTTGAGTCCCGGTGAAGGACATTAAAACTTTTTAGAAACTTGTCCATTAATAACTGGACACGGACACCCTGTAGGTATAATTGGGACTTCGTTATTTATTAGGATCAGAAAGTGAAAAAACTACAATATCTTTTACGGTTTTACCTTGCTTTTACCCAACAGTGTGTGAGGATACAGGCTGAAATGAAATGATGCTGACAAAAGTACTTAACGAGATTAGATGACTTGTCATTTGCACTAATAAAAGACCCCCACTAAGTCCCATTGAGTTGTTCCATTATGGGACTAAACTTACATCGCTACGTTTATCAACTTACAGAACGCATTCAAATTTTTTATCAATCGTTATATGGTTATGCCACACATCGTAATACACTATTATTACTCGACGCCAACTATTAGTTTGGTACTTCTGGTGTCAAGACCCTTGGTCCGTGGGACCCAGCAAAACACGCCAATTATACCACTTTTTGGCTAAGCGGTTGGTCGACGTAACTGCGGACAAGAGAGCTGGCATAGGCTGGCCTCGCTCAACATATAACTTACGCATTGTTTAAAATCTGTAAAATATTGCCAGTACGATCTAAACTCAAATACCTGTTAGCCATTAACAATTACGATAAAATAGAACACTTACATTTAGTTAAGCATAACCATAGTACAAGGACACTGTCCGCTGGCAAATATGATGTACCTAGAGTGTCCAACTACTACGGGGACAGGACATTAAAAAAACGCATACCGTACCTGCTGAATACCTTGCCCGCGGACATTGTCCGTGAAGCTAAAAAATCTAGATTTAAATATCGCCTGAAAAAGTATCTCATGGATGCCCTATAGAGGATGAGTTTCATCCTCTATGGATCACCCATGAAATTGGATACACCTATTGTAATATTACATTATTATTTAATATATTACCTAATTATAGCTTATTATTGTTTTGAGACTGACATGCGACTCCACAGTCAAACTTATAAATAGTTTTGTGGAGCGATATATTATATAAGACTTTTTTGTACTTATGATTAATAAATAATTAATAATAAATTGCGATTCAGAAAATAAACGCGGCCAGCATCCTCCGTACCATTACACAGGGACTAGGGCCTAGTTTAGAAATATTAAGTTCGTTAGTTGATTTGTTTTATTACTAATAAGTTATAAATTACTCCGTTTTAGAATAATAAATTATATAATAATATAATCGGGTTTGACTACTTACCACTCGAAATAAAAATGTGTATATAAAGGTTTGCACCTACTTAAGGCGCAGGGTAGGGCAAGACATTCTCTATAAAATTTTACTCGGCGGTTTTGGCACACCCGAATAATTTTTTTTTATTGCTTGAAAATATTGGATGTACGAAGAACTTCAAGAAAAAAAATCAAAAATTTCAAATAAATTAAAATTAAAAAAATACTAAAAATATAAAATAAATCTGGAGGTTCTGGCTAACAGAAAAATAAGCATACTGACCAAAAATCATAAGTGTAATGCAAGCGAAGAAAAACTTGACAAAAGTTTGTATGGAGAAAGCTTGCCCACCCCTGCGCTGCGTCTTAAAAAGATGTCGATCACTCTTTTCGACCGCGCTTGTTCTTTGTAATGTAGAAATTATTTAAAATGTCTGACATTTTATAAAACTTGTCATTGGACTTTGAATCTTCACGCTTGGACAGTAAAATCGCTTTTTCAGCGGCCTAATTTGATACAACTTGGACAGTACAAATAATTTTAAGTATACAGGCGACTGAAATATAAATAATTCACTGTAGGTATTTTGTTAATTCTTGGAACAGGATTATTATATTTAGCCACAAACTCCGCTATTGGCACTGCACCAGCAAAGTCAATTATACCAAATAACATACTCGTACTACCATATATGATACCTACATGGCTTCATTTAAGCGCTCTATAAGGCTGATGTAGTGTAGACGGATTACCGCGTACAAAGCGTTATATCTTAAATGGGTATGCGTGGCATATCCAATATTCTACCTCAAAGGTATTAAACTGTTAATCATTTACCGATGCACATGCCATGCACATACGTAAACATGGGTCCTGATTTCCGAAATGGGGTAGACAGAGCACATACAATTATATAAAGTTAGCGAAAAGGATTTGCGAGTAAATCTAGTTATAACTTATACAGAGAACATACCGAAACGACGAGTCCGAACATTTATATAATTTATTTTCACTTGACAGATTTTTATACTGCTGCCGTTTTAATCTCCATTCCCATCGATTATAATTTGGTACAATACCTTAGCCAAATATTTTATTGTGCCGTAGTGCCAAAGCTCCGCCGTGTCTATCCAAGGTCTATCCAGATGTTTCTAAAGATCATATTATTGTCTTGTCGCCTGGTGTTGAGCAATTTTGACTCTCCAGCAGGTAATTCTGGAACCTACTTTCCGCTCTGCGGGACACAAGATATCGAATAAAGTTACCTGAGGGAATCAACTGTGATGTTGAACAATTCTGTCCCATCAGGGAAGAGCCGGAGCCTCGCTTCGCAGGTCTTCCAGTTTCTGCTCTCAGAGACGCAATGCAACAGACTAATCTACCTGGGGGTAACAAGTGTCATGTTGAGTATAGTGCGTGTCATCCATGAAGGCGTTTTCCCCGGGGCGCTTTTCCCCGGGCGCTCCTTAGGAGCGCCCCGCGTCACTTTTCTAGCGAATAGAGATTCTACTCTAAAGCTACGGTCGAATAAAAAAAAAAAAATCCACGAAGGCGCGCCCCTCCACAGCCCAATCCATACAAGTGCGCCTAGATTAGTATGAGATTCGCTGTGGAGGGGCGCGTCATCGTGGATGACAAGCACTATAATTAAGACCTGCCAGTGACGTACTTACAGACCTTCGAGGGGTTGCTACTTTCTGATCACAATATAACGAACGAACCTACCTGAAGGACATAAATTAGAGTATATTTTGCAGTATAATAATTAATAAAGTTATGAAAACTTTACTTCAAATTTACGTAATAACATCGACATTATGAAAATAACTATGATTCACGAATGGGTTGTCAACTGTGAAAATTGTTAAAAAAAATATAATTTAAAAAAAAAATATCAAGGAAATAGCAAGATGGCGTATGTACCTACTCATGTACAACATCTTGCTACTTCTTTGACATAATCTACTTAATTACCAATAGTATTTATTTTATGTCTAAATATCATCAATTATTCAAGTAGCCCCATTTTTTCGTAAAGTAACCCCAGTTAGCCAAACAATGTTTTATAGACATTAGGTATATAATTTAATTTTCACTTCTCATGCTCGAAAAGTGTGTCATATTAGACTTGTGAAGCGGGGCTAAAGTAGTACATTTAAGCCCTAGGGAAAATATGTATACATATTTATGATTCATTAAACATTTTATTTTGACCAATCAAAATACTTCACTTATTAAATCCACCAATCACAGAACAGTAATTTGACAGATTAAAAAATATTTTGTAAAAATATCAACCAACCAGAATACAGCTGTACTAAAATCGACCAATCAGAAAAGACGTTTTTGAGTTCTCTAAAGATTAAGCGGTGTCTATGGTCAAAGGACTTGCGTCTCTTAAAAGAAAAAAAAGCGCGTGTTGCATCTCCTTCTTTAATATAGCAAAAGAAAGGGAGGCGAATACGTAAAAGCCTTATCACACTACCCTATCGGTAAGGCCCTACCGATAGGGTAGTGTGATAAGGCTTTTAAGCGAGCACGCATAGCGAGGCATGGTACTGGCCTTAGAAAAAAAACAGGCTGTCAAACTAGACATACGCCCGCCAACAGTTAAATATTCATTTAAGGATGATTTAAGGTGGATAATTTATTTTCTCGCAATCGAAGTGAAAAGTAGAGTGTATAACTCGGGTCTAAAAGCCATATTACCACTCGAACAATTTTCTCTCACTACGTTCGGGAAAATAACCATCTCGTGGTAATATGGCTTACTTTAGCCCCTTGTCAAACAATCTACTATTATTTTATTTGAATTCTTAATCGTAAAATGTAATGTAATCACTGTAACTGAAATACGATCCCGGTTGGTCGAAATAAATGAATTGATTCTTATTATTATGTAATTTGAATGTAGATTTTAACTTTAGCTAGGTTTTTGCATATTTTTCTTTCCGTCTCACAAATAATGATAAATAGTAAAACTATCTTGAATTAAATGTTAAAACGCGATCGGCATATAAACTAAAACAGATTGGTTACTATATTATTAAGATAAAAATATCTGTTTTAAAACAACTTAATTCGGCAAGCAATTCAAATTATTTCAAGTTTAACTTATTCTATTACATTTCTTCCGTGGCACGGAAGCCTGCAGCGAAAGGTAATGCTCTGTCGATTCTATCAGTGTTCTATGCTCGATATTGCTAATCCGATTTCTAGTCGTACACGTTCGTCCACTCGGAATATCCGTACAAAGAACTTCCATTTAACTGGCAAAAAATCCTTAAACCGTTTCACCTTAACGCCCCGCTGTCTAGTGTTGGGATTCACATGCTAAAACTATAAAACCTGGATTTCGACACTTTGGCAGTTAACGGTTATATTGCAGTTTAGTTTGGGTTGGTTTGGCATTTATCGCGCGCAATATTGTTTTTGTTACAATGTAAACTGCTTTTTTGCATAAATGAGGCATAGTTACCTACTAGTTTTTATTTTTATTGATAAAATATAAAATTAGAGATATCAAATGAATAATATTTATAAATTAAGAAGTCGCGGAATTAAAATGTTAATGGTACAATGTCAATAGACGTTAAATGGTCAAATAAAAAAAACTGAAATTGAATAAATGATTTTACATTGAGATCTCATAATTATTCGGCTTATAACAATTACACATATTATTTTGAAACGCGTCTTAATTGACAATATCTTATATTTATATCGGGAGAATGGTCAAATGAAAACAGTTTTAGTCAATTAAAACATAACGTCAAAAACACAATTTCAATAACATACACTTAGTTACTACTAGTTTTAAGGATTACTTATGCTAATCACTCATTTATGGTGCAATAAAGAATATTTATTATTATTATTATTATGTGGTCTTTCTTTACCATATCACGGGACCATAGGGTCCCGGACCTTTGGAAGGCATGCGTGGGGCCGAAGCCAACAGCGCAGAGGCCCCTTTAAGACAACAATAATCTAAAGGCAAGGGATACACATGGAGGATACCGTCTCCGAACGTACAACATGATACATCCGGAGACGGTCCCCGCCAGGTGCAAAGACTATTGGAGTGCAGCCTTTTGGCTGCGATGGGAACTAAGGTCAATGGGCTATTGAGTTGAAAATTGGATGGACTGGATACTGGGTTATGGGAGGAGACTAGCGGACGCCTGCCGTGACAATCAGTCTCAGAATTGTGAAAAGGCAGGCGGTGACTTGCCTGCTCACTGGGTGGGCCCCACAAAACAGGCGCACGCACGGTGCGACAATGGGGCAACATCCCTTTGAGCGGCTGTAAGGTTGTCGAGAGGTGAGTCTGCGGTAGCCAGATCCCGGTAATCCGTTCAGCAGGCCGCCGGCGTTATGACATTTTACACTTCCAACCTGGAGCATAGGTTCCGCTCTTGCGACTCCACTCTGGCCGGCCGGTTAAGGCAAGCACAGAGGCGAGGGCCGGATTAACCGGACCCTCTGGAATAGGGGTCCGCGGTGTCGCCACTCACCGTCAGCTCGCCACAAGCTGCCCCCGCTGGTTTATTATTATTAGGTAAAATTAGTAGGAAACGGGGTTGGCGGCTGCCAAACTTTGCCACTAGGTGGCGCCACTAGAGTTTGTCCCAAGACATTGGTTCGTGATTATTATTCTATAAAAGGCAAGATAGTACAAACATCAAACGTAACGCGAATCAAATAATAACAATGATTTAGGATAAAGAAACAGTTTGATCAAAGTCACACCTCGAATCAAAGGTTGGCGGCGGCGGAATATGGGTCAGGCCGTATTTTTTGCCACTTTTTACCTGTCACTTAGGAGACTAAGTTTTTTTCCACCCAAATGACATTTGATGGGGTTATTTTTAATTTTATTCTATGTAATGATACGAGTATGATACTAACGCCGTACGGCGACGTACGGACGCGATCGGATGTCGACGCTTCCGTTTGTATTCTTTCCGATTCGATCCGATGCGAGCCGAACCGATGCGATCCGTTTGGTGGACACCGACCCTAACAGGGGCTCATTCCGCGCCCGCCTCGACAGACGCTATACGATCGTGGTCAAGCACATACTCGTTTAGGTTGGTACCTATTTTGTATTTTATTTCTATTAATTAAAAAAAGTTAAAATTCAAAAGTTGTTCAACTTATTCAAGAAGACCTAAGAAGAAATCTATACAATATGGCGGAATACCATGGTATGAAGCACCCGCTCTCGCTTCTACGCGCGCCAAGCCTAACGTGTGTGAGGGTGAGGACCAAATTTTTGGCACATAGTAGCATTGGTATTTAAAATACCTACATTTTCATTTATTCCGTTGTGACACGAAAATTTCTCATATAATTTATATGGGTAACGTAATGAACATCATACCAATTTAATCAATACTTGAATGCAAATAAACTATACAGAGTTCTGTATGACTATATTATACGAATCCTGTGGGATATGGGGGCGAAAAGGCCCGTAGTGCAAGTGTGGCCATATTTTGTATTGTTGCTATTTTGCGTAGGTAATAGTAGTTTATGCAACTGGTACCTAATTATGTACAGTTGCATACACTACTTTATCTACATCCATTATATATTAAATCCTCTTTCATGTGTTTCATGTGGGCACGTTGAGCCGGCGTACCTACTACGCCATGTTTGCCTCGACAGCCCAGCCCGCCCGCCGCCGTGATCTCGTAATGGTATTATATTTGGTGTCGTTTCTCTGCGCGCGCTCAGCCCCGGTAAGCTTCCATTATATTATAAAGTAGGGTCTTATCTACGGTTTTATTTTATTTTATTTTATTAATTAAAGTACATCCACATCACATATATTACAACACTTACTATAACTATGATAACAGTAATATATCTGATAAATGCGACAATTAGGGAGTACATAACTATGACTAAAAGTATTATAGTGAGATCAAAATTACATTATAATCATATTATTAACTAAACTAAACTAAAGTGGAAACAAAACAAAGTGGAAACAAAAAATAAAAAATAGATAATTATTTCACTTAAAACAAATGAAATGACTAATGCCAGTTACAGTTTTGGCAGTTTTGGCGGTTTTTGAACTTATTAAAGAGGATTTACTATATGGACGTAGATAAACGTAATAACAGCTTAGATTGAGTTTATATTGATTTAAACTTACACGATTTTCACACATTATTATTGGGGAACGGGACTTAATCGCGTACAATTATAACTAATTTACCTTTTTTAAGGTTTTGCCCGACGTTTCGAATGCATCACAAACACTAACACACTTAATTGTACGCGATTAAGTCCCGTTCCCCAATAATAATAGATAGAGTTTAATTGAAAATCCGAAAGTTAGTCTTCACTCAGTTATTTACTTTTAGAAAAGTGTGCATAAAAATATTTAAATCACCTTCATTACTAAGTTAAGATTGTTAGCTACTCTTGTATACTTATAGAAGTACTATTATTCAACGTCGAGACGAAAATTTAAATGAAATGAAATCCACCGAACGAAAAAGAGTTCTTATTTGACGACATTTTTAATAAAACGCTGCAGTAAGCATTGTCTGCGGAGTAAACCTTACGAGGCAATTACTAGACATTAATTTAGGATTAAAAAGTAAGAATCTAAAATTTAAATAGCTAATTTTGTATGAGCCGCGATCATTATAGCGTGCAGGCTGCCGTTCCGAGATTTTAGGATAATATGGATAATCCAGCCAGCTTGGAATGAAGCTAAAGAAGAATCGCTTCACCGCGCAGCCAACTTGAAAATTATTTATTCATTACCAACTCATGTTTCTGATATGACACCAATTTAAATTTTCGTTTATTTCAAAATTTTATACGAACAATTACGAGATGAATGCATTTCATAAGATAGGTTCGCTAAGGGTATGTTGTGCAATTGTACATACAATTGTACATAGAACTGTACATACAATTGTACATAAAATTGTACATACAATTGTGCATTTGCGATCAACGTCGCTAATAGCCAAGACATAAAATAATAAAAAGTTCAGCATATTCGAGAGCTTTGCTAAAACTAAAATAAAAAGATAACCGAATCCATTTCATGAACTGCCCAACTATCACTAAAATATTGAGCTCCAGAGCGTCGCTAAACGCTATCTAGGTACTTATTATACTCGTTGGTCTTTGGTTCTGAGCATTTATTACGTCTTATTGCTTGTGGAGAGCTTGGGGCCGTGCGGGGCAGCGTAGTCAACAAGAGGTTATTATGTTGAGACTAGCGAAAAATGAGCGAAAAGACTGCACCCCTCTTTGTTGTCGCTAGCAAAAAGTTGCTAAGCTCCTATAATATTACACTACCGAGTGAAATGAATTTTAAAATCAAAATTTATGATCCACCATCTTTATATTTTAAAGAATCGGTGATTTTGATATTTTCGAAGTGTTCTTTACGATCTTAGATATACCTACTATTTAATATATCGCTCCAGCTGCTATCCTTAAGGCTTGGTCACACCGCTTGCGCGACGCAAGCTGGACGCTGCGCTGCGCGCCAAAATGTATGAAACCGTCCCACTCGCGTCGCGCAGCCTGTGTGACGTCGCTAACCTGTGAGCATACGTTCCGGCGCGCAGCGGTCGCGTCGCGCGGACGTCGCGCAACGCAGTGTGACCAAGCCTTTATAATAATAGCAACAAGCGCAAATGGGAGTACCTAACTTAACCCATTCAAGGCCAATGACAACACATAACATGCGTCATGCATCTACGTGCGATTTCCGCTACAAGGCAGGAAAATACTGCTACGCGCTACGGCGTAGCACACGTAGCGGTCGTCGGCCTCGAATGGGTTAAATTACCGACCAAGTGCGTGTCAGACCATGCGCCGTCTAGGATTCAGTTGTTCCCGACCATCACATTATTAGGTAATTAAAAGAGGGCTTTTTGTTAAAAGCAATAGACATAATTCAGTTCAACATCTAGAAACAGGCGGCCGCTGCCGCCGCTCGGTTGGTTTGGTTACTTACTATATGGTAAGAAGAAGTAACTTCGTCCCCGAGCGTGCGAATAAACGATGCAGTTGCGTCGCCTGCGAATGATAAATATTGTCTTTATAAATTCATCATCATCATCATCATCATATCAGCCGAAAGACGTCCACTGCTGGACATAGGCCTCCCCCTCATCCAGCGGGCGGTCTTGCGCCACCCGCATCCAGCGGACTCCCGCGACCTTTACCAGGTCATCAGTCCACCTTGTGGGGGGTCTACCCACGCTGCGCCTTCCGGTCCGTGGTCGCCACTCGAGAACCTTTCGGCCCCAACGGCCATCGGTTCTACGTGCAATGTGCCCCGCCCACTGCCACTTAAGTTTAGCGATTCGAAAGGCTATATCGGTTACTTTGGTTCTGCTACGGATGGCCTCATTTCTGATGCGATCACGCAGAGAAACTCCCAGCATAGCATAAATTATAGAATAATAATTATTAAGGCGATATATCGATTGAAAGAGACACCCTTTGTTTTTCGCTCACGACAAAACGGGATGCAACCCTCTTCGAGAATGGCTTTTTAGACAAATCTCGTTAAATATCTGACTGTGTGCAGGTTTATTAAATTTCCTCTTGTCAGTACCTAGATGAGGTAAAATAGCATCATATTAACTTAATCGTGTCTTTTAATAATGCGTTGTTTTAGTAGGCTGAGGAAAAAAAGGAAAATATAGACTCGACTTTGGATTTATTTTCTATCGAGAAAATTTTAAGCAATCATGTTTCGCTATTGTCAGTACCACAATCATATAGTCAAGAATCATATATCTGAAAATCAGCCCCTACTGTTTGCTAGTCTGGGCAGGACAAAAGTTCAAAGTCTCCAAATTTCACAGTGTAGGATGTGGTGGCAGTGGAGTGTGGTGTGGGTTAAGGATGTTATGAGTCTATTCTTTTAAAAATAGATGCGCCTATTCACAAATTTATTTTTTCTACTTGTTTATCACGACTAAGACCTTTATATCCAAGTATTTTTAATGGAAATTGTACGAAATTTTGCTTTTCCATTGGTTCACGCGTTAACTAGTTATCTGTACTATACTTAGCGATGATAGTAGCCTACCATACTAGAGGTACAATAAGAAAATCTAGACTTTATTTTACAAATGTTGGCGTCATTTGTTTATACCTATAACCAAACCAAACTACAGCTTTCTAGTAGGGTCACTGAGGTAAGCCACGCGCACGTCGGACAGAGACGGGTATGGCGATTCTATAACCTCCTCTATATTACGGATTTTATACTACGGAACCCTTTTTTTTTACGTTGGGAAAATACATTTACGTATCCCACCCTGGGTGGCTATCGGTGTCGAGCATAGCGCCTACTATGTTCGCCAGCGATAGATGAGCCCCCACCTCGTCCCTCAGTCCCGCTCGATAGGGTTCCCAGGCAGGACACTCCTCGAGAGTGTGACGCAAAGAGTCCACCTCGGCTCCACACTCGTGACAGTTGGGCAACTCCTCCCGTCCAATCCGGTGCAGGTACTTACCGAAGCATCCGTTCCCGGTAAGCACCTGGACCAATACTACGGAACCCTAAAAATCAATATGGGAAACATGAATTGTTTGTTAGATTTAAAATCATTGTTCGGCACAAAAAGAATCCTCCGTGTTATGGCGTAATGCGTATAAAGGTACATTTGTAGCGGATTTATGAAGAAGGCCTCGGTTGGTTTATGATGACAATGCCGCCGCGAACGCCCGGGAGCACCGCCTCATTTCCTCGCTGAAAGTTATAAAAAACATATTGAAAATGAGATTCCCGCAGTGGAAGACCTAGCGAATGTTATCTTGTTTTGTGATTCGCCTGTTTTTTTATATTATGCTCCCGGGATATAAACGTATTTTAGAGAAAGTGTCTCTTTTGGATTCCAAAGTTTTTTCCAATACTTTTGCATGTGTTTGGTTTCGCTATTTGGAGCCAATTTATTGGTGGCCGGTGAAACATATTAACTGCACAAAGGGTTTATGTATATACGAGTATGCACAGTTACTACTCGTATGTTATCACTTGAGTGATTAAATAAATTACTCGTAGATTATTGGTAAATTTTTCTTTTCTTATGATAAAAAGTCCTTCGTTATGGCAAACACGGCAGATCCGAATTAAAAATAATTGAATTGAATTGAAATATTTAATAAGGACGACATTTATTTATTTATTTTATTTAATAAGGACGACAGATATCGGTTGCCTGTAAGGTATTTTAATATCTTAACACTAACAAAATTAGGGTATATAAGCATCAATGATATTAATTATAATATTATTAGAATCTTGTAGGTATCATAATGTTATTATCATTTTACTGCAGGCTCCTTTAGTGAGGTAATTACACTAATTACAGGATAATGCGTAATTACTGTCTTCACACGTGGGTGTCTATGGTGTTTTATTGGGATATCTTTTGTATTCTAACGATAATAATTGAGCATTTGATGAAAAGGTACCTAGCTGGTTAGGTAACGAATTTGTTTTTACAAAATACAACTTCAAAACATCATGATCCTTCGCTTGCCTTAATCTTATTCGATATTATTTTTTCCTCTCCATGTAAGATACGACATCTTACACATAAAAGAGACTATTTACGGTTTTCAATATAAATATTTCCATTATTAATATTTCCTGTTATTCCTATAAAGATAATTTTGATATTGATGGATTGGAACATCGTCAAGTAACTAACGACACCGCCGGCAAGCGGGTAAAACAAATAAAGGCTTCCTCTACAGCCATGCATCTTGGAACCCACATTTTTATGCACTCTAAACAGGTACATATTTGCTGTTTTTCTAAAATTATTCATGTTATTGCAAACTTTACTAAGTACCTATCGGACAAAATAACAATAAAATCCATTCTTTAATACTCTTATACTTATACTTTAATACTCTTTATTACACACCTCACAATACAAAAGAAAAACAAAGAAACTGGATGACAGAGGTAGAACTTTTAAACTCAAAAACTACTAGCGTTTCTCAAAGACCGCTGCCGAGAAGAAACGCCGAAAGAAACTCGACAGTCAGCCATTTTCTTCCAAAAATATGCTATTTATTATTTGCTATGTTTGCTATATATAATTTTTTTACCTAATCTTCCTTTGATACCGCTCTTTTTCCGGACTGAAATTCCGTATCTCACAAACGTATAGCGTAATAATGAAAAATAAATAATAACGATATCTTTCAAAGGCACTTTTTTCGTCTGTTTTTTCCTTCAGATGCCAATTCCCGCTGTTACAGTTAAATTTTAATGAACTTTGAAATCGCTACGGGCATTCATTGACTGTATAAACTACAGGACCCATTCTGAAATTAATTATTTCATTTCAATGAATACAGATACTATTATTGATGTTCCATTTAGCGTGAGACGTCGTCTAATTGGCGGCACACTCGGCAAGTAGACGAAAGACAAAGCTCCCGGTTACGGGCGTTATCCGTATGAAAGCACACAAGTTGTTGTTACGTTGAGGGCCACTGTGTAGTTCAGGCAAAGATTGTCTTGTCAAGAGCCCAGAGAGCTCAGTGCAACGCGCCCCGCGGTACAGGTCGGACGCCCCACGCCGCGTCAAAGCCGCCCCCGCACACGTATCCGATACTCCGAACAAAAAGTTTCCGAACTCAGATACTTTTTTCCGAATTGCCAAATATAATACGTTGATGTTCCATTTTGGCGACGGAAAATAGTGAACGCTAATGGATATTATATTGACATTTTCGGATACGGTTTTGAAATATTTTTGATGAAATGTGAATGCCAGTAACAATTTAAACGTTGGCTACTGTGCGAGGTAAGTTTGCGAAGTTTATTAGATTTAATTGGCAAAATGAAAACTTTTTGGTAACTTTATGTTCATTATTTTAACTAGGTACAAAGAGTGATTGATGTAGCGATGTTTGCCGGGCTTTTGGTATTTAATTTACGCTTCACTATTTTTTTGTTTTCACGTAGCTTACATATATTACCTATACCTATATAATTTCAGACAGGTACTCCGATTCTTCGTTATTTACGAAAATAAGCGGATTGATTTATCTACTTTCAATTTTCCGGTAATTTAAACGTTGTTACTGAATGCTATATTCGGTCCGTAGTACAAATATTATTAGCTAGCAAAAATACCAAGTAATTCTGATAAGCAAATATTCGAGGCCGATGGCAAATATATCATTACCCGCAGTTGGATTATTTCTATACGAAACCCTCGGCAATTCGTCTCCAATACTTCCAGGGCAAAGTCAGCATAACAAAGAAAATTACGACAATGACGTCTACATTGAACCCTCTTAATTTTCCTTTTGGGATCCTTTGTTTTATACAGAGGCCGTGGCTATTGTCGAAATCGCTTTATGTTGCCAGTTTGTCGAAGATGAAAGAGAAAAAATAATTAGTCGGGGCGTAAACTCTTGGCCACTTAGCGACTTACAATCAGCTTCAATAGGCTCTAACTTTGCTTTATATGCTCGACTTGTTAATAGATAGACGTACCTAGTTAATTTTCGTAATAACTTTACAATTACTTTGATTCTTCAGACTTTGACATTTAAGTTTAAAAATAAACACAAGTCTGAAACAAATACCGGCCAGCAATTATTATAATTCTTATGGTAAAACTGCACCCATAATTTCAGATATGACAGAATAAACCAATTAAAAACGCGGCAATAACTCTCTTTGTCGCTGACCATTTCATGGCTGGAACATCCAAGTGTGATGAAATTTGGCCACGTAAAAAGAAAGTGGACAAAGGCCACTGTATTTTTGGAAATTTGCCCCCTGGAGAAGGGACCAATCGACTCAGACAGAAATCCAGGCAGGCGGAGCAGCTAGTAAGAAATAGATCTAAACGACCCAATATGACATGGCTGCTTAAGGGTGAATCCACCAAAGATGTGCGAAATTGTGTTTTCAATTTCAAATATTATATACCTGGTATGCTTGACAGCTAGGTGACAAACATATTCTATGAAAACATGTTTTTGCACATCATCTCCGATGGACGTTCGCCTTAAGGTTATAACCCGGGTTGCACTTCAAGCATTCTAGTCAAGTGTTGACTGATTACGACTGTTTACATAGTACATAGAAGCCACTTCATTACCTTGGTCAATAATTTCATCACAGACAAGAGGCTCCATACTTGTACTTCGAAAACTGAATGTCATTTAAATACTTATTCATGGAGAACCGTGAATGTAAAATACCTGAGGATTAATGTAAGAATTTGATTTCAATCGATTTAAGGCGATATATCGATTGAAAGAGACACCCTTTGTTTTTCGCTCACGACAAAACGGGATGCGATCCCTCTCCGAGAATGGCTTTTTAGACAAATCTCGTTAAATATCTGACTGTGTGCAGGTTTATTAAATTTCCTCTTGTCAGTAGCTAGATGAGGTAAAATACCATCATATTAACTTAATCGTGTCTTTTAATAATGCGTTGTTTTAGTAGGCTGAGGAAAAAAAGGAAAATATAGACTAGACTTTGGATTTATTTTCTATCGAGAAAATTTTAAGCAATCATGTTTCGCTATTGTCAGTACCACAATCATATAGTCAAGAATCATATATCTGAAAATCAGCCCCTATTGTTTGCTAGTAGTGGAGAGAGAGAAGACGACATCCAAGAGAGACTAGCTTACATATTCAGTGAAGTCATGAACATCAATATTAGAGGCTATATTGAGGAAACCCGTCGTATTGGAAAGAAGGGACATAAACGGCCATTAGCGGTTGAACTTATAAGTAAAAACATAACAAGATACATACTACAACACAAACAATTCTTCAAAAATACAGGATTATCTATATCTGAATATCTGGATGAAGACGCTCTCCAAATACGTCGGCAGCTAATTAAAAAATTACAAGAAGCCAGGAGCGAAGGAAAACACGCAATAATCAGGAACAATGAATTATTGATTAACGGCAAACTGTACCAGCACAAATTGCAAGAACAATCACCTGAGCTATGTCAAGTTTCGGGTATCACCACCAACACCTCTCCAGAAAAACTGACGGATATCCCCACCAATGATTCCTTTCGAAGTTAACCCAATAAATAAAAATAAAAACATGCAAAATACTCTTCAAGAGTTTCGAGTACTCATACAAAATGTCCAAAGCCTTAAAAATAAAATTCATATATTAGAAAGTTTTTTACAAACTAATGAACACCAAGCAATCTGCGTTACTGAAACATGGTTCAAGAAAGAACATCAAAACTTGATTAAGATAAACGGCTACACCTTGGCTGCTTGTTATTGCCGTACGGATCACAGGGGAGGTGGCACCGCAATTCTTTTAAAGGAATGCATCCAGTATAAGGAGTTACCAGACATTGCGGAACTGTCAATAGAGGGCGTCGTGGAATGCTGTGGAATAGAAATAAAACCTAATATAATATTAATAACTGTTTACAGACCTGACCGTAATGTAGATAAGTTCTTTGAAACATTGGGTAAACTATTAAATAAATTAAAACCAAAAAGTGTCAAGCATATCGTTATAGCAGGCGATTTTAATATAAATAAATTCCAAAACTCTACGAATTATCAAAGGCTTATTAACGATATGCTCGAACACAATCTTCACCAAATCATAGATGTACCAACCAGAGAATCCAGTAACACCGCAACTTGCATAGATTTCATATTTACAAACCATAAAAGCTTCAACGTTGATGTAGAAGACAATGGTCTGTCTGACCACAAGTGCTTAAGTTACAATTTTAAACAGGATATTAAAACATTAAACAACATTCACACTGTAAAAAGAAATTTCAACAAAGACAACATTCTTAAATTTAAGGCAGCCCTTAAGGACATTCAATGGAATAACATATTAACAAAGTACGACGATGTAAATGCAAATTATAATGTCTTCCATTACAATCTACAATCATTGCTCAATAAATTCTTCCCACAAAAAATCGTTAAGCTTAAAAAAAAACGTAAAGCTTGGCTTACAAAGGGTCTAAAAAAGTCGTGCTTACACAAAAGATTATTAAAAATAATGATAAATCAAACCAATGATAAAATCTTAACGAAAAACTTTAAATTATACTCTAAAACACTACACAAATGCATAAAAAAATCAAAAAGGTTAAACTACACTCAAGAAATGAAAAAGTCAAACAATAAAACAAAAACAATGTGGCAACTAATAAAAGATATAACCGGGAAAAGCACAAATAAACAACACGACAATATACAGCTAAAACTCCAAAATACTACAGTTGACTGCCCCGAACCGATTGCCAACACTTTCAACGATTACTTTACCTCCATAGGCCACAGCTCTCGGGCAAACGAGCCTAACGGCCGCCGGAATCCCGCTCCAGCCGTTAACTCTATATACCTCAAACCAGTAACCGAACAAGAGGTACATAAAATCATCAAAAACCTTCCTAACAAGTATACTTGTGGATTTGACGAAATGCCTCCAGTATTAATCAAAGCGTGCAACGAAGAATTAACACCACCCATTTCTCTACTCATTAAGCAATCTTTTGACCAATGCTGCTTCCCCGACAAATTAAAAATAACAGCCGTAAAACCTATTCTAAAAAAAGGCGGGAAAAAGCACAACCTGACAGACTACAGACCAATTGCTCTTCTTCCTACGATCTCGAAAATATATGAAAGATGTATGGCGGACCGAATTTACCAATTTCTGGAAAAATACCACTTATTAGATGAAAACCAATTTGGTTTCCGCCAGAAACGTTCTACCACCCTAGCAATTTACACGTATATCCAAAACATACTAGAAATCCTTAAAAATAAAAACTATGCCATTGGTCTTCTACTGGACATGTCCAAAGCTTATGACAGAGTGTCTCATGCAGTTCTATTAACCAAACTTTTCGAAATTGGCATCCGTGGTAACGCCCATAATTGGCTTAAGTCATATCTAAAAAATAGACAGCAATATGTCCAAATCCAATACCGCCATAAAGACTCTGGGCAATTGCTAAACACACAATCTAAATGGCAAACAGTCAACAATTCTATACCACAAGGCAGCGTATTGGGATGTGTACTATTTCTGATATACATCAATGACCTTCCTAAAATAACCAACCACAAGTGCATTCTATTTGCTGACGACATATCTCTCCTGTTTAGTCACGACACTAATTCAAATAACTACTCTTACATCAAAGAAACATTCAAGAGCATATCGGACTGGCTACAAGACCATAACTTAATAATAAACACTGCGAAAACAAAAACCTTACAATTTAGACCTCACCAAAAACGACCAACGGATTTGACATCTTTGCTCCAGGACCTAAACATCAAAGAAGAGACAGAATGTACCCTACTCGGACTGACCATTGACACTCACCTCAACTGGAAAAGACACATAGCCAAAATAAAATCCAAACTATCCTCCTTCTTATTTGCATTCAATATTTTAAAGTCAAACACACATTCAGAGTGCGCCTTGTCCGCCTATTATGCATACGCTCAATCCTGGCTACGATACGGCCTATTGCTATGGGGCCATTCGAGTGACGCTCACGATCTCTTCGTAGTCCAAAAAAAATGTGTCCGAATATTAACTAACATCCATCAAACCGACAGCTGTAAACCGCATTTTAAAAACCTTCAAATACTCACACTTCCCTCCCTGTATATATTAGAGGTCGCCACATTTGTCAAAAATAATATTCACCTGTTTGAATTTAACAAGAGTGCACGCCGTAGGGATAAACTTGTCTTGCCTGAATCAATTTTGGACATATACAAAAAAGGCCCATATTATCGATCAGTACAAATTTATAACAAGATACCCAAACATATAAAAGTAATAGAAAAAAAACATCTGTTCATTAAACAACTAAAATCCTTTTTAATAAAAAAAACCTATTATTCAGTACAAGAATTTATGCAGGATACTTTTACATAAACAAGTCTCAAATCAAATTTTTATTTCTTTATTCTTATGCCTTAGCCATAACTCATACTATTTACACGCGACATAATAAATTTAAGGCCTTAAACAACTATATGTAACAAATTATGTAGCATATAACTAGCTTTTAAGTATCATGATATGCCATACCCTAACAGGGTGCCATGTGTGTCTGAAATATATTATTTGTAACAACTGTACAATTACCATGGTTTGCAATAAATGAATTATGAATTATGAATTAGTCTGGGCAGGACAGCGTTTCAAAGTCTCCAAATTTCTCAGTGTAGCGCCTTAAGTAGGAAGCCACTGCAGCCACAAGCGGTAAGGCACGTTCACTCAGGCCGAAGGTTTGAATCCCGACGGGTCACTCAAAAACAGTAATGTACGAAATATTATTTGATATTTTCGAAGTGAAGGAACTGTCACTTTTATAAAATAAATGCCTTGGCCAAATCTGGGATTAGCGCACCCCGGACACATTTAGAATGCGGGAAAATGATTATGGTGTTTCACGTGATAATCTTGAAATTTCAGTACAGTGCAGGTGGACGCGAGTGTCTGAAACACCTTCAAATCGAATTGAAATGGGATCCGTGTGGTTTAGTCCTAAAAAGCTCGTTTTTTTTTCTCTAGCAAAAACTCTAACTGCAAACCCTAAAAAACATTCATATGTCGACACTTGTTCAAAGTTCAAAGTTCAAATATTTATTCGTGATAAAAAGGACAAACACAATATACTTGTGCGTTATGCTCCTACACGTTATTTTTACAACATAGCGGAAAAATAATGCTACACGCTACGGTGTAGCCCACACGTTGTGAGCCTCTAATGGGTTTACGTGAATCGCAGCCCAGTCTATTCATGAAAATTAGTACTCGTATGCTGTTGACTTACAATAATTTCTAGAGCTACAGGCACTGAGCGAAAAAAAAAATTAATAGTAAGTTTTAGTGAATCCCAAGACAAGGAGATTATATACTAACGGTTACAAAACAGTTTAGTAGTTACAAGGACAAATTTTTTGGTATTAGTAAATAACTACTATTATCAAAAACTGGTTTGTAACCGTCAGTATATAATCTCCTTGTCCTGGGATTCACTAAAACTTACTAATAATAAGTATTTTTTTTCGCTGCGCTAAGTCTCGTATCAGCATTTTACCGCTACGCTACCTAAGGCTGCCTTTCCGTTAGAGCTATGCTATGCAGCTATGCTGCGAGGATGCGAAAGCTACGCTACGAAACTATGTGACCGTTTCCACTAATGCTAAGCTATGTAGCTGTGCGAGGAAGATGCGCTATGAAGATGCGCAGCCGCGAGGTGGATGTGCAAGGAAGATGCGCAGCTCGAGCTATGCGATGTATCTACAGGGGCGCGGAGAGCGGCAGCGCGATGAGGGCGGAAGCGCTCACGCATCCGTAGCGCGCATCCGTAGCGCGCATCCACAGCACGCATCCATAGCACGAATCCACAGCACGTATCTTTCCATTCGCCATTATTAGCTGTCGAGCATCGCTTTTATGAGACAGAAAACCTTTTTTACGTAGATAAATACTATTAATTATTCTGTGCCTAAGGTGAAAATTTCCGTAGAAAGTGGTTTTGACAAGAGTCGGTAGCCTAGGTGGCTCAACACACTCACTGCGAACCTTTCTAAACATACTCAGTCAAAAGGACCGTCCCGGATCGTAGGCGTCCCAAATGTCCCAATGACACTGGCAGCGTTACCACGCTGAATTGCCAGAGAAATCTGCTGCACCAGGTACGATCCGGGACGATTATCGCAACCCCTATCCTTCAATCGTCGACCCAGGTCCTTGACAAACTCCTTTGCTTCCGAAACCCAAGGTCCGGCCGTGTTTTGAATAAATCAAACTAGTTTTTACATTGCTAGATTCGTCGAGCTTTGAACTCGAAAATAAAACGGCCGATGCTTCTTAATGCTACATAATTATAAATGTCATTCAGTTAAAACGTCGTCCAAAATCGTTTATCTTCATCTGCACCTTTGACATTTAAGTTATCATGCTGACCTGAAACCTCAATCTCCATTCAAATAGAAGATAACAGATTAACTGAAATCGGTTTTTAATTCGTACTCAACGATGTCATACACGACGTTCAAACGTACGAAACGAAACGTGGCGTGCGAAATGAACATCATTATGTTGGCAATCAATCAATCAATCAAACGTGTTTATTTGTTAAACAGGTTAAATCGAGATGATTTGGCTCCTTAGGCCATAAAATCGGTATCACTAACGGAGAAACGTGGTTGGTTAATTTTATTTTAGGTCAATAATGGCGACATGATTGGTCAATTTAATTATAGTTCACTTGAAGAGAGCTCCATAGAGAAAAGTTTGTGATTTTAGTTTCATCTACGATATTTTGTCAAATATTTGGTCAGATTGTTGAGCGTGGAAGCGAGCACACGTAAAAAAGGTCGATGTTAAGGCGATATATCGATTGAAAGAGACGCCCTTTTGTTTTTAGCTCACGACAAAACGGGATGCAACACTCTCCGAGAATGGCTTTTTCAGACAAATCTCGTAAAATATCTGACTGTGTGCAGGTTTATTAAATTTCCTTTTGACAGAGTTTAGATGAGGTAAAATATCATCATATTAACTTACCTAATTGTATCTTTTAATAATGTATTCTATTGTCAGTACCACAATCGTATAGTCAAGAATCGTATATCTGAAAATCAGCCCCTACTGTTAACTAGTCTGGGCAGGACAGCGTTTCAAACTTCTAAATTTCTCGTTGTAGCGCCTTAAATTACCTAGTACCTACCTTCAATAAATTCAACAGATTTGAGAACAATGAGATGTTGATACCCACTCACAGCAGTCAGTTCGCGACCACGAATGTTGTAATACATTCGAAGCGTCGGGCATACCTTAAAAAAGGTAAATTAGTTATAATTGTACGCGATTTAGTCCCGTTTCCCAATAATAATAATATTTAGTAATGGTTCTTACAGGGGGGTCTCACTTATTTCCTATCTCCCGATGGCTAAACAACCCTCAACTACAAAATCTTCGTCGCGACCACTCATGATTAAGGACCACGTGTTGGCCCGAAACATGTCGAGCGATTTGTTGCGATCCTAGGCAATCTTCTTCCAATTTACTAACTTAACTACTTTCTCATCTTTCTCAGGTCTTCTTTCGCCTGTTGACTGCTACGGCGTCCACCTTGGTAAAATTTTAACAGCTTTGCATTCCCATTTCCCAGCCTCCTACAAGGGCTTCCTTCGATAAAATATCTTAAATTTATGTTGAAATGACGAGACTCAAATACTGGGCTTTTAATTTTAGTCAGCGTATAGTAATTAACATTAAATCGCCATAAAGACAACAACTATGAGGGCAGCAGATACATAATTATAGTCGAAAAGTTTTAACCAAGTAGCTGTTCAGTTTAGTGCAAATTCTAAAACCAGTTTCACACAAATCTTACAGAAAATCTAAAATGTACCGGGCATCGGATTTCCGTATAAGAATAATTCGTACCGTATTTTATAGCCTGCAGATCCCTAAAAACTTGGCAGGGCTTACTGGGGACAGAATTGTGGGGTTCGACAAAACATCCGCTTGACCGTGCCGGAACCACCCCGGATTTATTTGGCCACAACGTGCGGGTTCCTTCTAAGTTCAATGGTGTGTAAAATTATTATTTTTCAGCGAAATATCTAAGTACCTATGTGGGCATTTCGTTATTAACGCAGCTTTTACGGCGGTAAGGCACATCAACTGTCCAGTGCGATGTTTGAAATAACTATTGGGACACTTGGAACAGATTAGGTACTGGATCAAAAAATGGTTTTAGATATTGATATTTTTAGACGAGCCATCCAACGATACCCCGTGCAAAGGGGGTATGGAAGAAAAAAATGCAATTTCACTTTACGTGTAGGGCAGATACCCCAATTTTTTATTTTATTATACTACCGTTTTGTCGGCGTGATCAATATGTGAGTACCTAGACTTACTCATGCCAAATTACAGCTATCTAGTACTAACGGTTACTAAGCTGCGCTGCGGACGGACGGACGGACGGACGTGGCGAAACTATTAAATGTTCCTTGTTTACTACTTTGACATTATTTTAACGGGCCTTATTTCTACTTTTTTTTAATGATTGTTTGATGATGATTTGATGAATGTCTTTGCGAATGTCCGCTGCGCCACCGACAGACACATTTGTAAACGAAGCTTCAAAATTCTGGGTGGACACAGTATAGTAGGCGCCTACGCAAACGCGTAGTTCATTCGTTTCGTTGTTTTTATGGACACCTACGATATGCCCACGTCACATCATGTGCATTGTGCAGTTGATGTCCCTAGAGACGACAATAAATGAATACTTGTGACCCGTTTGTGTAGAAAGCGGCATAAGTAACAATTCCACTTAACATAAAAATATTTTTTGTTGTTTATTATCTTTTCCTATTTAAGTATTAATTTTTAAATACAAAACTTCCGTGAGTCTCAGATATATTGAAAATATTGAAATATAATAAACGGGTCACTCATATGTATATGAGTAGGAAAAGATAATAAACAACAATAAATATTTTTATGTTAAGTGGAATTGTTACTTATGCCGCTTTCTATAATGCTCCCTTATTACACAATATATTCATACAACCCTTATGTTAAATTCCACTTTCAATTTTTTTTAACCCTCCCACTCCATTTCGACCGTTTGCAAAGAAAATAAAAATACATAATGCGCAATTAAGCTGTATTAACGTTATTTATACCTAAATATAATTTAATTTTAATGTTAGGCTGATGAATTTTATTATGGCCATAAATAAGGGCCCCATTTTTACAGGTTAACAAATAATGTGAATTGTACAACCCTAATTATTATTGGACTTTATGATTTGAAAATCAGAATGACAGTGACTCTATTATGTTCAGGTTTAGGGGAAGATCTTTAAAAAAAATACTAGAAAAGAATCATCATCCTGGCCGATTTCGACATCGGCGACTGGAAAGAAACTGGCTAGTGATTGCGTTGTTCGTGAGCTCTCAGGTAACTGACATAAATGTTGACTTGAATGTGTTAGCACACACCATCAGCATCCCTCCGACATAATTGTAGCAAATAATAGTTGGCGACCCGACACCAGATCTTGATAATCAAGTTCTTCTCGGACTATAACTTGTAAACACAGAGTAAGATAGAGATCCTATACGCGTGCCACCAAGAGGGACGCAAAAGCTCTTATGCAGATAAATTGATTACTTGAATGGCTGACGGCTTACCTTACCTCCTTAACTTTGGTGGGTAAGTATAAGCATCTGCTACAAAGTCATAACAAATAATTTGTGGCAGCTAAAAAGTTGAATAAGACCATCTTGTTCGGTAGAATCGGTAGCGGTATTTTATTATTTTTGATGTCGAGTCTGGTTAGTCTGAGCTTGTAGAATACTACAGACAGTGTAGGTATCATGTAGCTCCGTGAAGCTAGTTGCTGTTCCGTGGGTGGGTTGAACAGCGCCATTTTAAAAGTTATCTCCCGAGAGGAATGCTATGCGTTGGCACAAAATTAGATTATAAAAAGTTAAATTTTGAGTTGATCGGTAATACGAGTTTAGGTTAACAAAATGTAACTGTCTTTACTCACTAAACTTTTTTTAAATTCTGATTTTCCAAATTACATTTTGTAGTTTAAAAAAACAAGTCGTGACACGTGACATATAGTTTGTTTCAAATAAATTACCAGTTGTATTATTAATCTAATCAGCACGCCATTGATTTCACCGCTATATTCATAATTAATTAAGAAAGCAATCTTTATTTAAGTGTCCTCGCTACGCGCCGTTAAAGCACGCGATCCATTACAGATGAGCTAAGCGTTAAAAATCAGCAACGCGTTCCATTACCTACCCCATTACTGAAAATAGCATCCGAATAAATGGCAATGGACATATGATGGAACAAAAAAGTAAAAAAGAACTCGACGCCCTTTTTGGAATCGAGTTATCGCCAATGGATCATGCGCCTAACGAAGTCATTAACGGACAGTGTTGTTGTCCCAACTTATTATCGTTTAATTTATAGCCACACATTAGCGCTTGAGGCGCCATTAAGCTGGGGAAGACTCGGGGAATAAATAAAGTCGGGGAAAGTTCACATGATGAACACCCCGACCCTAACTCACTTTTCTCAGCACGTGCACTCGTTAAATTGTCGCTGGTCGCTATACCCTTACCATGAGTTTGCAATGTTTGCATTACAGTATTCGCTAGCCACTGCGTAAACGATTTCATATGGACAAAAGTACAGCGCCTCTGGCAGTTACGCAGTAGAACTAAGAATCGCCATACTAAACAGTTTACGCAGTCGCTAGCGCGTACGGTAATGCAAACGTTGCAAACTCATGGTAAGGGTACAGTTCGTATTTATACCTTAACGACACGGTCTGGAGGAGTTTTAGGTCGGTTTTCTTTTACTGAATAGGTACCATTATGTATTATTATGTTGCGTTTGTCACGGTTAAAGTTACGTGAACAACATTTAAAAAACCGGAAAATTGCGAGTTGGACTCGCGCACGAAGGGTTCCGTACCATTATCTATAAAAACGGCAAAAAAATCATGTCTGTTGTATGGGAGCCCCTTTAAATATTTATTTTATTCTGTTTTTTAGTATTTGTTGTTATAGCGGCAACAGAAATACATCATCTTCTTTAACTTGTGATAATTCAACTGTCTAACTATAACGGTTCATGAGGTAGACGGTGAGCTTGGTGACAGACGGACGGATGGACGGACAACAGAGTCTTAGTATTAGGGTCCCGTTTTACCCTTTGGGTACGGAACCCTAAAAATGTGTTTTCCGAAATTCGATTAGGTACTAGGGAAATTATTTTGAAATTGAAAATTCATATCAATTGATAAATGATAACCAGAATTAATGAAGTTACGTGGATATACATATAAAACAATAGAAAAGACTATGTGTTTTCTGTTCTTCGATTTCTAGGAAAAAGATTTTAAAATGGGAAATTCATATTAATTGAATAAAAAATGAATAAAAATGAATAAAATGAACTTTATTCTGTAAGTAGGCCGCAATGGCACTTTTACAAGTCAAACCCTACTAGCGTTTCACAGAGGAATTGAAACATAAAATCATAAGAATAAAGTTCTTTTAACTATTTTAGCCGTTAACTACCATATGTATATTACTTCTATCTCACGAGCGCGGGTGAGCCATGGTTGTGTGTTGAGCTATACATGCACATTGTCTATGTGTGCGTCAGCGTAGGAGCTATGAGTTCACGTTGTCTATG
The DNA here is from genome assembly GCA_951800055.1 of Cenopis cana. Lineage (NCBI taxonomy): Eukaryota > Metazoa > Arthropoda > Insecta > Lepidoptera > Tortricidae > Cenopis > Cenopis cana. Next base: position 6,097,891 of record OX637476.1, on the reverse strand, counting down.
TGTTCGTAATATGTGTCACAATTACAACAACGGCCAACCCGCGCTCGTGAGATAGAAGTTCCTATAGTACAGTCAAGTATCGATAGAATCCTCTCATAAATATGTACCAAAACCTTAATTCACCGACATAAGAGCTATGGGACATATTTATGAGCAAGTTGTATGCGCCAATATTTTTGCACTTGACTGTACCTAGAGAAACGTGTGTCACTGTAGGATCATCTATATTTAAATACCAGGAGAATTTAAACCCACGTGCATGTCGTACAGTCAAGGGCTTAAATATGTATACATTTTTGGACCTTAATTCAATGGAATAAGGTGAATAAGTGTATACATATTGGTGCCTTTGACTGTACATATCAGTCAAGTTGTCTCACTTAATAAGCCTAATCCCAAAAGTCTAGTCTATTGAGTTGGAAGATCCGGTGGCTACGCCGAATCTTCAGGTTAGGTACCTAGCGGTCCCCGGGCATCCTTCAGAATGCAACTGTAATGGAAAAACGTCGTACAAAATTATATGTGGTTAACTGTGCGCCGCGGAGATATAAATACGCTGATTCCCCCTGCTAACTAATTTACTCATACTTTCACCTAGTAGGTACAGTATCTTTTCATTGCATCTACGAGTAAGTACAAAGATCTAAATCAAGCTAGGCTTAATACATTTTTCGCAAACGTTAGTAAATCTTCAGATAGGGTTCCTCAATGAAAACAGCCTTATCCCCTCTAATTACGACATAACGCTATAGCATAGCTTGCCTACAGCGTAATTTCGCTGCAGAGCCAAATTCACAGAATCACTAAGGAAGGGTTGAAATTCTAAATTCTACCGACAGGTCTGACATTAAACAGTGCTATGTTTGACATGTTTCTATTTGCCGTGTTTTCGGTGCAAACGAAATCCAATTTTAATACCCTACATCAAGCCTGCTTCTTCTACATCAAAGGCTTTACAGATCGTCAACGCCCGTCCAAAGAACAATTCAACACGAAAATAGACTTTATCTTCATAGCATAAGAATGCAAATCATTGTTCGTCCGTAGATGATTCCGCTGGGATACTTGAGTAAAATTGAGCTTTTTGTGATATACTGTGAATTTTGTTTCAAGTACATTAGAGTGTATTTTGGCGTGTCGTATTATGAGGAAGATTACCTTTTCGTAGACATGTGGACGATAAGCGTAGTCGTTACAGAGGTTGTTGGAGTCCCTCAAAATATAAACATGGTCCAGATGTCGCCGATAAGCGACGAGGCTTTTGGCCTAATGGAGGATTACCTCAGTCGATAAGTCACGTGTCGAAGGTGCTTGAATGCATTCGTTAGCCTAGGGATTTTTTACATTACTTAGATCAAGGCAAACATTTTCACGGTCGGAATGTACACTTCTTACAAACGTAAAACTCGTGTAAGTTATACGTTTGTAAGAAGTGAAAATTCGTGCAAATATTCATGTTGCATCTCTTTCTTAAATATGGCAAAAGAAAGAGAGGCGAATACGCATACGAGAACACGCATAGCAAAGTGTGGCGCCGGCCTTAGGAAAAAAAAACATGCTGTCAAATTAGACATATGCCCAGTGTGCCCACCAATAGTTTTATTAGGTATTATTTTTGTGTGGATTATTATTGTTTATTTGTTTTCTCGCAATCTAAGTGAAAAGTAAGTCTCACTTCGTTCGGGAAAATAACCATCTCGTGGCAATGTGGCTTACATTAGACCTTTGTCATACAATCTACTATTAAAATTGATGTTATTCGTCGAAATACACCGTGACCCTGAAGTAACAGTTTAATGAGATAAGATCGAATTATAAGGAAACTGAGTGGAATATCGCGCTCGTTTTTTAAATGAAACGGAAAAAACCGAAGAAGCTCATAATAGGACGGTCAATGACGCACCTTTTCACAGAACGGCAAACCTCAATTGATCGTGTCTATTAAGATAAAAATAGGAAGTTCAAGAAAATATAGCCTTGTTCGTTCTTTTAATTATAATTGATTATAAAATAGTCGCTTTTCATAAAAAATGTTCTTTATTTGTGATTCTTGCCATTTATACCAAACTTTAAAATTTGTGCTTCAGAATTAGAGTATTTTTGAATAATTACCGGACTCAAAAAAATATCCAGTTTTTTAATGTGATCAGAGGACAAAAAATATACCCACTTTTATGGGTGTGACTGTGTGACTTTAAGGCCGGTCGCACATTGGACACATTTTCGTACGAAATTACTCGTCCGGACACGCACGAAGCCGCGCGAACGATCCCGACCTTGACAGTACCATGGGAGCGCACTCACTCGATATGAATGGGTCGTATTCGCATCCAGTGAGCGCGCTCCCATAGTACGTATTTTCAAGGTCGGGATCGTTTGCGCGGCTTCGTGCGTGTTCGGACGAGTAATTTCGTACGAAAACGTGTCCAATGTGCAACCGGCCTAACCACTCGCTCATCGTTAGGTTAGGTTACACAACGTGAATGGAACAAGATTCCACGAACCGGATTCAGCTGGGGATCGTTAGTGTTTAACATGTTCCATGCCAATGCACCGAATCAATAAAATACCTTATTCGTATTATTCAGAAGTTAACATAATTATCAAAAACAAAGGCATTTTCTCACAGAATTTAATTTTTTGTGGCATAATCTACGTACAGCATATTGAAGTCCTTATATACTAAGGTATAAGAAACGGACGCATATTAAAATAATAATGAATAGGTACCATTTTTATTATTCATTTTGCGGGAATTCTACAATGAATAGATTTTTAAATAATGCACCTTTGTATATAATACGTTTAATAGTAGATTATACACCAAGGGGATAAAACACTGTTTTATGTCACGGGTGCGATATTGAATCCCGAACGTAACGAAGGACTCCGAATCTTACTCCCGAGCGGAGCGAGGGAGTAATGACTTAATTCCTGAGCGAAGCGAGGGAATTAAGACTGAGTCCTGAGTGTAGTGAGGGATTTAAGCGCTCCCAAGACAAAAACAGCTTTATCCCCGAGGAGTATACTCTACTTTTCTCACCTCTTGCGAGGCAATAAAAAAACCAAGGCTACTAAAAACAGAATTAAATCAGTCAATCGCAGCAAATTTTAGTGTCTATTTTAATAGAATCTGTTTTACTCCGTATAATTAAGCGTCTTGTAACTCACGCGGATCTTGTTTTTGGTATTTAATACCTACTACGAGTACATCGACGACTGCTTGCATTCATTTGTGTGGTGAGCACAAGTATTTTGTTCCTGAATCTTAGATGTTTTTTATGTATTTTAAGTATATATTTATCTTTATAGGTATATGTATATCGTCGACTAGTACCCATAGTACAAGCTTTGATTAGTTTGGGACTAGGTAGATTTGTGTAAGACTGTCCACAAATATGTAAGTATGTATTTATTTACATTGCTGCAACTGCTGCGAAGGGAGGAAGGCCAGCCCTAGCTACGTGCGAGGCACGGATATTACATAGTGATTTTATTTAAAAATGTAATAAAATATGAGAATATCGAAAACTCAAAATGTAATTCTACAAATATTGTACTAAAACCACGCGCTTGACGCGCTACAGGCGGCGGCCGACGACGCAGTCTTTTGTTTCGAACACGACGTTCCAAATAAAACACGGAGCTGGTGTGCCGCCTCCTTGCCGCTTAGTGGACTTTACGACATTAGACTTTAATGACAGAACTATAAGAACTATGAAAAGTGAAATCACATTATTACCCGGCGGGTTATAATGAGATTCAGTACGATATTACTACCCGGCTTAAGCCAAGGGTTATAATGATTTGCTTTCGGTAAGGTTTGCATGATATATAATTGGGCATTGACGAGCAGGTGGTGTGAAAAATTTGTATAAGAATATTGAAATGAGAAAATGAAAGAGATTAACCACCATAATGGTGTCATAATTTGGGCAAATGTTCTATATAGCAAATGATATAATATTGTTTTCATAATCAACATTATTTATTCCATTGACATACAATATGCGCTAGAATACGTCTTAGGTCTAGGGTATATAATAGATTATTCATTTATTGCCAAGTATTTATGCAACAAAAGCATGACACATATTTTAAACAATCTATTCACAATTTAGTATTGCTTTCCGCCAAACTGTATAACTGTAAAAAGTGTTTTTAATAAATGATATAATATACATCAAAAAAATCGAAAGCATACTTACATGCTTTTATCTACACACATATCATAAATCCTCTAATATGCGTTCGGAAACCGTAGAAAATGACTCTCATTTCAACATTCAATGAATTTATGGCAATTTTCTTATCTGTGGCTAAGGCTACAGCAGTAATAAAATATTTCATTTTATTCTCATATATGATGTTAAAATATTACGTCAAACAAAACTGTCAAAATTTAAATGTCAAAGTTGACATGTCCCTATTCTAGTATCACTGAAAATTCAAATTCAGTCGATGCGAAATGTCAGCTCGATGTTTTTTTAGTATATATCGCACGAAATTTGAGCTAGAACGACATGATCACATCAGAATAAGGACTTTTTACTTTTTAAAATAACATTCAGGTATCTGTTGCCAGTTCTGATTTCGATATTTCCGCAACCGTGCACAAAAGGTTGTATTAACACAATTATTGTATTTATTTACTACGGTTTCTGAACCCATCTTAGAGTAATTATAATATGTGTGTAGATAAAGTAATGTATGCAACTGTACATAATTAGGCATTAAAACACTCGTGTGACCTTATTATGAAACTCGCCTTCGGCTCGTTTCATAAAACACACTCGTGTTTTAATGCCCCTCATTATGTACCAGTTGCATAAACTACTATTATGAATGAATTTGTTACTTCCAGTTGATTAATCCTCCGAATTAAGGATGATTCACAGTAGACCGATCCGTGTCCGGGCCGGCGGCCCGTTTTCTAATACAGGACGCGCGAGCGCGACGGCCGTCGATTTCTTGTACTAGAAAACGGGCCGGCCCGGACACGGAACAGTCTAGCGCGAATCATCCTTTGATGCACAAAAATCACAACCCAAAATAATCATTCACGCAGCTAATATAAACAATTTATCGATAAATAAAAGCAACTGATTTATTTTTACCTAACCAATAATAACTAAAGTTCAAACAAGTATTAAGAAAGGTCGGGTACAATATTTAATTTAATTAAAAACCTTATAAAGGAATGAGCAACCCTTCTTACTTTATTATAAGTCAAAATTGTAGGCCAAGATTGATGGCTACTTGGACAGAAACCCAACGAATCGTAATTTTATTTAAAAAGCCACAGCTGCGAATTTTCCTTCTCTCTTGTGGAATATGAAAATTCGTCTCGCAGGTATCATTCCTCTTTATTATCATGAATATCTGTAACCGAAATAATATGTAGGTAGGCATTTTGTTGTAAACATAACGTTAAAATCATGAAAGTGAAATACAATCTAGTGTTCAATTCAATTTATCTTATGATTTTCTAGCTTTTGCCCGCGACTTCGTCTGCGTAAAACTGGAACAATATGAATTGTTATTTTTTACATCAAGCGCTTATCTAGTCATCGCTCTACCATACAAACTTCCACCCCTTTTAGAGATGATTTCCGGGATAAAAATTATTATATACCCTTCACCGGGGTTCAAACTATCTCTATATCAAATTTCATCTAAATCGGTCCAGCAATTTAAGCGTGAAGAGGTAACAGACAGACACACTTTTGCATTTTTAAATATTAATAACTTATTTAAAGAAGCACATAAAAATACAACTGAAATTAAAACTAATTACAATTAGTAGGCCGGTCCCAGAGGGGCATATTTCCGCCTCTTCATTTCCGCCTGAGATTCGGCTGCCGCTCCTGCCGCGCGTGTAGTGCGGCTGACATGGGTGGCAGCGAAGGTACGACACACATAGCGTCCCACACCAGACACCGCCCCCTCTCCCACGGCACCAGCGTCAGGCCATCAGGTCGTTTGCCATCCGAGCGGCAAAGGCCCGGCTGTTCCAGAACAGATGGAACGCCAGCCGACCTGAGAACCCTTTGGACGATATCATTCAGGGCATGGTGACGCGGGTTCCTGCCGGCGCATCGGCGGCAACTCAAGGCGTGATGCCCGTCAGCCCCCACCATGGCACCGCAGATGCATACATGTGGTTCACATACATCGCAGCCCAGGCGGAGAGCAACGGACACACGCATTGAATCCCCGTCCCGTCCGTGAGTAAATTGCCCAACTGAGGCGAAGGCAACGCGTGCAGCCATGCCCCCGATTCTGACCGTGATACCGCCAAGAGCCTAGAACGGTCTACATCCGCGACGCCTACAATAAGCCGATCGATTTATATTTTTTTAGTATGGATATGGATACTTGACTATAGCATTAAAATAAATTACAATCACACACATTAATTATATGCCACAATTGCCACAGCACATCTTATCTTAATCTAGAACGTTAGTATATCTTGTTTGATCTAGATGAGGGCCCTTTCGGATGCACTTCGACCCAATGAGATCTTCTGTACCACTACTATTCCTTTGTTTCTGGGTTATCAATGACAAAGTCGTACATGCGTTGTTTTGCAACGGTCATTCGACCAAAAAAGTACAGAACTACTGGCATATTTGTGAAAAAGCGTTTTGGTATCCGTTTTTCTTTATATAATATTTAATTTGTTTAAATTTTATGGCACAGTAATAAATAACTAGTACAAAAGGCGAATTTAATACCATTTCACATAGTGAAAAATTTGTGGATTTAGGTTCTTCACAGCCGCACCTGGCGTTAGATAATCAAGATTTTTTTTTCAATAGCCTATTTACCGTCTCACTGCTGGGCAAAGGCCTCCCCCCTTCTTCGCCACTCGTCTCGGTCGTGTGTAAATCAAGAATTTAATTAATTATATTTAATTTGAAACCAAACATTCAAAAGTTTTAAGTACATGCAATAAATGATACTTACACCGTGTTACCAGCTTTCTGCATCAATAAGTAAATATCTAAGCTCCTTTACCTATTACCTATAAAACCTTTTATTAAGTTCAGGTTCTACTCGTAGTTTGGAATACAATTATTGTACACAATTCAATACTTATCATCATTTTTTTCAGTAGAAATGTGGTTAAAAAAGTATAATCACCCATTTCATCTCATTCATTCACTGAAGTAAAAAATTACTCGCATTAATCTGCAAGAGCATTCGGGAAAGCAGGAATTACCAACAATGTTCAATGGTAGAGGGCGACAAAGAAATGCCTCTCCTGTATAACAAGAGTTTGTGCTAATTAGGTTGGCCTAATGAATACAGGGCGGTGTTCATCCGTAGTTGTCTAGGTAATTAACAGCTGAGATAGGAAATATTAATATTTATAAGGCTCGGGTCGAAAGCAAATTTTCGTTATACGTTTTGACTAAAAACGGGTGATGAATTTTATATGCGTCGGTTTTTGGCAGTATTCAGTCTGTAAGACCTAATGAAATTATGTGATCGTCAAAAGTGTAATATTTTATTAGAAATACCATGGTCGTCTAAAAGAAAAAAAATGTATTTGAAATGAACAAAAAGCTTGACATTGCACTTTACACAAAAAAAAAAAAAAACAAAAAGTAGCTGTCTCATACACTGAAATTTGGAATAATGTATCATTATAATGCATATCATAACTATAAGAAACAACGTTAAAAAAGGGAAATCGTCGTATTTGAATTTTAAAGAGGGGGACAACATCTCTTACGTTTATATAAGTCGACACGAGAGCGGTTTACGCGCGACCGTGAGTCTGGCAAGTGCAACGTGATCGCGGCTGGCCTCGTTTACTTTCAATCATCATCATCCTCCTAGCATTATCCCAGTACAGTTTCATCCTGAAGGATGCCTGGGGCCCGCTACCTAATCCCAAGATTTGGCGTAGGCACTAGTTTTTACGGAAGCGACTGCCATCTGACCTTCCAACCCCGAGGGGAAACTAGACCTTATTCGCTTATTGGGATTAGGCTTTGTCAAGTGAGTGGGCAACTTGACTGTTAGAAGTTCTCAAACCGCCCGAAGGCCTCCAACTTGGCTTAACGACTGCTGCCATAGACAGCAACCGGGATCAACGGCTTAACGTGCCTTCCAAAGCACGGGAGCGCTCAGTTAGTAACCACTCAAAGCGGTCACCCATCCAAGTCCTGACCGCTGCCCACGTTGCTTAACCTTCAGATTCAGATTCAGATTCAGATTCTTTATTGCATTCATGTAACAATCAGGTCTTAAAGTTAGGTGTAGTTCTACATGAGCTCTTCCGAGCATTGCAATACATAAATTAAAATTAAACTAATAACCTAACCTAACCTTTTTTTTTTTTTTTAAGAGGGGAAAATGCTTTACGCATACCACCAGGGTGCGGGGACGGACCCTGGTGGTTATGTGGGACTTCCGTGTCGGCTAATGAGGCCTACGGCTTACCCACTAAAAACCCCTCTATCTGCCGCCTGCGTGCTATAGGGCGAGGTCCTGGGAACTAACTTGTACTCTACCACAACCTCGCCAGCGGCTGTCCGGAGCTCCGGACTCGTCTCCGGGGAGAAATATTCCCCCCGCTTCTTCTCAAAGGGCTTGCCTAGCGGCATGCCCGCCACTCGGGAACCTTTGTGTAGGCGACCGACGTCCCCGTGCCGGCCGCCCACAGGTACCCTTAAGGGGGAATTCGACGGTCGTAGGCCAACCGCCGCCGCCCCACGCGTTTGCGACGCATTGGTTGGGAGGCTGGATCTTCCTCCCTTCCACGCTCCGCCGCCTCCTTCTGCGCCATCACGTCCTCACAGAAGGAGGCCACCGCCTTCCACGACCTGTCGCTGCCGACCATGGCGTCTACCACGGCAGGCAGGGAGAGGTCGCGCCCCACTACCGCCACGAGTGCGGCCCGCTGCTCCGCCCAAGTTGGGCACACTGCCAGCGTGTGTTGAGCCATGTCTTCGGCATCGCCGCACGCGTGGCATTCCGTCGTCGGTTCCCGTCCCGCCACCCTGCACAGATATCTCCCGAAGCAGCCATGCCCCGATAGGATCTGCACAAGGTGGAAGGAGAGAAACTCCCCTTTTCTTCCGACCCATCTCTCCAGGACGGGCCGGATCGCTCCGATGGTCCAGTGGCCAGCACTCGGCACCTCCAGCCTTTCCTTCCACTTCTGGATGAGGACACGGCGGGAGTCGAGCCTCCACCGCCTGATCTCCTCCAAAAGTGGTTGTTCCCCCCTAGCCCGCGCCTCGGTGACACGCCAATATACATCGGCCAGAACCGAAGCGTCGAGGTCCCAGGGCGGGGTCCCCGCCAACACGCAGGCCGCCTCGTAAGAGACGGTGCGGTATGCCCTCGCCATCCTGACCGCCATGACCCTCTGCGGTCTTAACCTAACCTAACCTAACCTAACCTAACCTAACCTTAGGTACCGCAAGCGGTACCCGGCGCCGCTGGGCCACGAGCGCCTCCTTTACTTTCAATGATTCCTGAAAATTATTATTATATTCACCCTTCCGACGGTTCATGCCTATAATGAAGAAAAATACCAAACTTACGCGAAGCAATAGCGTTTCCGATTACGGTCCCAAGCGTGTAGAGTACTTTCATTTCACGAGCGCGGGTTAGTCATAGTTTTACTTGTGACTTTGTGACACATACGAACACATAGACAACGTGATCTCATAGCACTTACGCTGACGCACACAAAGACAATGTGCATGTATAGTTCAACACACAACCATGGCTCATCCACGCTCGTGAGATAAAAGTACTGTAACATTAAGCTCTTATATTTGTCGCATAAAATCTCATGCCGTTAAACTTGATATTATTATTACTGCGCAAACAAAAACAAATCGTTTTATGTTCAAATTTAAATTTTCGAGTTCCCTAAAGGGCGAGGGACCCTGGTTGTAATAAGGCGATGTTTTTATTACAGCAGCCCCTCTAATAAGCGGACACTGCTTGTTTCCAAACAATCTCATCCTATTCCGTAATTTCATACTTAGATCCGGGTAAACGAATAATGAAGGAAGTTATTACTTCAGTAGGTGCTTTTAATACCAATTTCTATCTGTTTTTCAAATAAAATTTTTGATTTCTAATTTTTGATCTATATATTTTTAGAATCTCAGCGAATTAGTAAGCTGAAATGGCGGTGGGCAGGTCACATATGCCGAAGAACCGGTGGCCGTTGGGGCAGGGCAGACTGGTTCTTGAGTGGAGACCGCGTGTCGGCAAACGTATTGTAGGACGCCCTGTAACTAGGTGGGGCGATGATATTCGCAAGGCAGTGGGCAGGGATTGGAGGAGAAGAGCTGAAGACCGAGATCAGTGGCGTGCTATGGGAGAAGCCTATGTCCAGCAGTGGACTGAAACATGTGGAGTGGCATGATATATTTAGATTCAAGTCTAAGATGTGTCTTAAACATTTGAAAAACACGGGGACATCTCCACGATTATCTTCTCGCAACCAGGTCGATAAAATATCTTATTTATTTAAACGGAATACTTTGACAATTATTTTGAAGATTTAATGTTGGTTACATAAATTGTTTTAATGTGTTTTGTACATTTTTATCAATTTAAATACGCACATAATTTTAACGGAAACGGATGGAATGCATATGCATGAAATGATAAACTCAGGCGAACTGCAATTGCAAACTTTGTAAAATATTGCATTTTATATAAATCTCTTACCATTACTAAAATGCTTTTGATGACACCAAATTCTCAAATCCAAAATAAGGTGATTACCCAGAAATACTATAAAACAATTCACCAATTTTAGGTCAATGAAACATTCATAATTATTTTCGCAGTAGTTGCAGCTTTGTCTCCTTAATTTTATTAATAATCGAATCAAAAACATTGTGAAGTAGGCACCATGTGGAACACTAGGGACTTCATACAGTATGTGGCTCTTCAAGAAAGGAGTGTATATGGTCGGCTCCGACAGTCCGTAGACATGTTTGCCACCGACGTGGTATTAAAAAAAATACTCCACCTAATCTGATGCACCATTTTTCATTAGAATTGCATTTAAATATTATGCATATGCACATCACATGCTATAATTTTAGGCATTCTTTATGTGCACGACTGTGCCTATATAACCTTTATATACCTATTATTGTTTTTATTAGGTTCGACTTTGTTTACCAAACTCTGAAACGTGTTTACTAATCGAGACACATTATCCACGCCGTCATGACAGCAGAAATTGGCCAGAGTAGTACAGTCGGCCGCCTCGTAGATGTCACGGTAATTATTTGGCTGGGACGTCGTCGGCTGTTCCGCTGCTGGCAACGATGAGTGGTTGATCGTGTCATTCTTGTCGATATTCAAGTTCGGTAAAGAAATCTGTAAATAGTTGGCAGTGTTAGTAGGCCTAAGCTGAGGGATGGTAATTTTATTTAACTCACCTGTCCCTGAGCCAGCAGTTGGCTTGCCGATTTGGTTATAATTATAAGCCAACATGTTGAAGGTGTCATTGCAAATTGCGGACATGCCAGTATGGCTGGCTGTAGATTGTACCCATTCTTTGAGACTATTTCGCCTGCTACTACTTACGGAACCATGTTCGCTAGGCACGTCAATAGCTGCGAGCTCAGCCTTGTATTCAAGCTCAGCCGTCCTCTGCTCAAGCTTCATCTTCGTGGCAGCGTTCGCCAACTCCAATTTATTTATTTATTTAAACTTTATTGCACAAAATACACAGAATTGTACAAATAGCGGGCTTAATGCCAAATGGCATTCTCTACCAGCCAACCATTGGGCTAAACAGAGAATCCAATCCAATCCAATTGTGCGAGGTGACGGGCGTGCTGGGCCTCTGCTGCGAGTTTCCTCGCAGTAACCGTCGCGGAGGAGCGGCTCGTGCGCGATGATGTCGAGCGTGCATGTGAGGGGCCGGCCACGGACGCGACAGCGTGGGATTAGTTATATGTTCCCGCGACGTCGCTGCTTCGCCCTCACCGGGGTCTTGAGCTATTTGCATGTGCCCTAAAACATTACCTGAAGGGGGTTCCTGGTCATCAGTAGCCGACTCTACCAATTTTGTTTGGCTACGTGTGACAACCATTTCGTACTTTTAATTATATGTACACTGCACTATTATTACACTGATTTTATTATAATTGGAGAAGGACCACTATATAATTTGGCCTACTAATATTAATTATACAGAAAAATATCAGCATAATATCAGTTTTCGTGACCAATTTTATTTTGCCATATTAAACATAACAAACAAAAGCGTTAAGTGACAGTAAAAAGCATAGACACAACGTATTAATAAAACAATAATAGGTATATAAAGGTTATATAGGCACAGTCGTGCACACTTTACTTACATTGCCAAGGTATTGTGTAGAATACTGGAATACAGATACCTAATCTATACATATTAACAACAACATGAAGACGAAACTAAGAACTTCCTTCCTATCGATCGATAAGCGTATTAAAAGTTTTCTCTCATATCAACAATGGAAACAAAACTCTACACGCGAGGTGACAGCGACGCGATGCGAAGCGAACCGAGCGCGATCAATTGGTTTAATTTCATATCATTATCATGATCCTGTCTCCCCGATAGGACGTGATGCGCAAATGCATTTCGCCAACGTTAAAAAAAGACATGCGTCACTCTCGCACTCCCATACCTACGTACTCGTCAGAACGTGACGTTGTTTTATCCAGCGATAAAATGATAAAACGGCAACCATCATACCTACTCGCGCAGGCAAAGATGACGCTCTCACATGACTACATATTCATGGAAAACTCGATGCGGCTAAGTCGGAATTCGTCACCCGTTTCACTTGCGGAACTTTGTTACTCATGAATATTAAGCAGATAATGCAGTTATAATATACGCGGTGCCAATATTATGTTGAATTTATGCTCACTTGGCTTCATTTTCGCTGTCTGATTTATGCAGTGAAGTTAAAATAATGAGATGCCTCCTACCTGCTCAATTAAATGAGTTGGTTTGATTTTTTGCTGCTTTTGTGGACTGAGTTTACGAGTAACTTAAAACCATTTGCCTGCGGCATCCATAGACACCGTGAGGACACGGTGAAGACATAAGTCGAGAAGAATTAAGTAAACTTTGACTTCATTGAACTTTTGAATTGATTCACTAAGTGCGTTATATCATATACCTATGCCAACAAGATAATCGCGTATCCTTTCTCATTTCTTTAACGTTTTTTTATCCTAAATGTCAGTTGGATAGGTCCTAATGCGCGTTCGAAATATTACGCAATTAACCTACTACGTATAAAGTCAACGATTATAATCACGGCGTTACAAACTGATCGCGCTCGGTTCGCTTCGCATCGCGTCGCTCGCACCTCGCGTGTAGTTTTTTGACGTAGGAAACTTCAATAGGCATTGATTGTTTCTTGCATTCGCGTTGCGCCGCGCCTGTTCGCGTTCGCTTCAATATCGCACACCTAGGACGTCCACGTAAAACCACCAACGAAACCGACGTCAAATTTGGTGTTTTTTAAACTACGACGGTGGCAAACAAGCGTATGGTCTAATAGACACTCCAAAAGAATCACGTGCGCGTTGCCAACCCTTTATAAAATTTGAAGATTCACTGTTTGACAGCAGAATAAGTGCCAGTGCATACACCTAATATTATTATACAAATCTTATTTTGCAGGATGTTGCCAACAATATGCTATTAAATATTAAAAGTAATAAAACTAACTGGCAACCCAGTTAATACTCCCGGCAATAAGTATATCTATGGCTAGTGCAAGTATTATTCTGGTAATGGATAAGCTCTACTTATTAATAATTGATTTGGATGCCATACCACTAAAACACTAAATAAATAAATTAATAACTAATTATGGTGGGCACATAACGAAACATTTATATTGCAACGGCGCCGAACGGTTAGGTTAATAACATGGAAAACAATATTACTCGTATTGTTTAACCCACACAAACAATTTGAGTATATATTAAATTTACTCTGCGTTTCGGCATTTAATTATTTTATAAGAATTTTTTTTTGTGTCTACAGAAATGCGCATTTTCATTTTGCGTTTCTAGCTTCTTCTTTTTAGGGTTCCGTACCTAAAGAGTAAAAGGCCCTATTACTAATACTCCGGTGTCCATCCGTCTGTCCACCTGTCACCAGGCTGTATCACATGAACCGTGATAATTAGACAGTTGAAATTTTCACATATGATTTATTTATGTTACCGCTATATCAACAAATACTAAAAAACAGAATAAAATAAATATTTAAGGGGGCTCCCCTACAACAGACATGATATTTTGCCGTCTTTATAGATAATGACGACCGCTTTAGCTTAGTTGGTTGGTAGTGGCCCTGCCTACGAAGCTGGAGGTCCCGGGTAAGAAACCCGGCCGGGGCATTTATTTGTGTGATGAGCACGAATATTTGTTCTTGGGTCTTGGATGTTTTCTATGTATTTAAGTATTTATTTATCTATATAAGTATGTATATCGTCGCTTAGTACCCATAGTACAAGCTTAGCTTAGTTTGGGACTAGGTTGATTTGTGTAAGATTGTCCACAAATATTTATTTATTTATTTTTATTTAATGGTACGGAACCCTTCGTGCACGATTCCGACTCGCACTTGACCGATGGTAAAAATTGTACGGAAACTAACGTTATCTTTAACATACTTAATACTTATGACATTTAATTTAATCAAATCAATCAATCAATAATAATTTATTTCGGAAATATCCATATCGTATATTAGTAACAATGAACCTTAAAAACTATGTTAGTTTTAGATGTTACTTATCTTATCAGTATAGTGTATAAACGTAAGTAGCTCTTTGGTAATTTTTCTCATCATCATCCTACGTCCCACTGCTGGGTACGGGACTTCACGTGCAGGTTTTCTCACGACGTTTTCCTTCACCGAAAAGCTAACGGTAAATATCATTGGCACCCACGACCGTCTGTCTGTCAAGCAGCTGCATGCTAGAACCACAAAGCAGTTAGAAAGCTTATATTACATGCTAGTTTTTGTCTGCAACAAGGAACGACTCACTCGCGTGACGTCATCGCGCCGCTCAAAGGTCCCCCGCCGGGTGACTTTCAATGCGATAGAAAGTGATGTAGCGAGTGATGCGCGTGCGATAGAAGGAGATGGCCAAGCGTAGCGTAGGCACTAGGCACGTTTGGCTTACCTCGCGGGGATTTGTTATATAACAGTGAAGCTTCTGTACGTAGTACTATTACTTATTCTGTGCCGCAACCTCGTCCGCGCAGAACTCGTGCAACGCGTTAGAATTTAATTGCAATTATTTTATTTCAGGCGCTTAAGTACCTAGTTATAGCTTTTCTGTACAAACTTCAACCCATTAAGGGATGATTTAGGTACGGGATAAAATGTATCCTATGTCCTTCCCCAGGACTCCAACTATCCCATACCAATCGGTTCAGCGGTTTAAGCGTGAACAGGAGACAGACAGACAGATACACTTTCGCATTTATAATATTAGATTGAATTATAAAAAATATACCAAACTGAAAATACCTCACTAATATCTCACCATTTAATAAAACTTGAAGTGGTGTACAATTGTACATTACTTAATAAATACTTTCAACGATTTTTGGTTTCAACAAAACAGGAACTGGTCTAATGTTGCCCAATCAAAATAACGTATGTGCCGTGAGTTCACTATGAAGATACGACCTTTTAAATGTCTCGGATAGTGGTTTTAAATTTGTATTTGTAGGTGTCGGTACGGAACCCTACATTGTGGGTGGTCCGACACTTGGCCGGTTTTTTCTATTTTAATCAATAAAATTTCGTATAAAATAAAACAATTTATTTATTTTAACTTTGCTGCACAGTAACAAGTTACATAATACCATAAGACATCTCTAGGTACATACATACAACAGAGCAAAATCATTACTATAGCATGGGATGTGAATAATACACAGAAATAAAGAAAAGGGACAAAAGCAAGTAGCTATATCGTTTGACTCTAGGCGCTATTACGTCTACAACTTTCTCAAGAGATACAAACTCGGTCTTACTTGAATCTAAATCAAATCAGACGTATCTACATCTTGAGTATCTACTTACGCATTGAGAAGTCTTTCTCAAATACCTTAAATGGCGTTTTTTAATAAAATCATGCCTGTAAGCACGAATAAATTCTTAGTATTTTTCGTAGACACATTTTTCAAGATTTAAATTAAGTCTTGCTAAAGCAGAGTGCTCAACTAAATCAAAATCAATAACGGAATCGATGGTGAGTTTCTTTTTCACAATCCATTTGCTCCGAGGACGTAGTGCTTTCTCAAAGGGATCTGTGCGACCCTTATTTCGAGATCCTTTAGGGCTACACTTGAAAAACGGCATACCGCCTTTAGGGCTCTGCTTCCGCCCCTCCGAGAAATGCCCCAGATAAGAGACGTTTTGGCGCCATTCATGTTTATGGCAGGGCAAATGGCCCTAGAATACTGCGTACTTATTATAAACAAGTACTTATACAATATATTTAAAAGAGGCTTGGGGCGAGATTGAAAAATGTCATTCGTAGGATACGGACCGAATATTTTCTCGCTTTTATTTTGTAAATAGCGATGAATACATCGAAAAGAAACTTAGTGACTGCCGCGGTCCAATTAGGAACTTGGTTGCTTATTGAATACGACTTCACAGAAACTACTGAAATTTCGATAATAGAGTTACCAAACGCTGTACCTACTTATGTAATAGTTAATCTGCGGTAAAGTCTTCATAATAAAATCCGTAGATTAGAACAAGTACCCGAAATTCAATTCAACAAATGTACACATTCAACAAAAAAATACCGTCAGTGCATAAATGAGTAATCAATTTCACAACGTTTAAATTGACTCACTGCTTAATTGACGATTATTTAAATTTGGGCTTGTGAAAACTAGCGAGAAGCACTTAGAATTCATTGTTATTTTGGATTGTGAAGGGATGGGTCGGGGTGTTACTTTATTTTACAAAACGTAGTCTCCGTAAAATTTTATGTTACCCGTTTGAGAGGGGGCGCCGTCGGTCATTAACAACCTACCTATACGAACGACGCGTCGCAACGACGCAAGTCGTGGCCGAGGCTGCCTTCCAAGTCGTTGCTTTCAATTACCTTCCTAATTCTCAACACTCTAACTACCAGCAATAAGTTTCTATTAAAACGACTGTAGTGCCTTTTAAGCAGAAGTATTAAAATATTCTGCTTAGAGCTGGAGCTCACTGTTCCATTGGCGCTTAAAGTAGAATACTCAGAGCTTGTCGCATTGTAGATGTTATATCAGAGTTTCGTCAGTGAGATCAAGTTTCTTAATAGTTTTAAGCTTTTCAGTTTTTAAATAATTTATCAAAGAGTCCCTGGTTCTACTAAATCATAACTTTGTTTATCTTATTGATCATTATTAGGTAGCATATAACACTGAATGTTAAAATATATCTATTATATGTAAATAAATAAATAAATAAGTTCCAGTGAAAAATATAGAATGCCTCATTGTAGTACACAATAATTCAGATAGATTAAAGATTTTTTTTATTATGAGATAATTAAATCTTTTGTTTACAAATTTTGTAATAAACGGTTCTCAATTCATGCTGAGCACACGATTTATATTGGATGTTAGACAGAACAATCAAGTAATGTAAGTATTAAACAATCTACCTAATGTATTGCGAGAAAACTAGATAATTAGTGAAAACAAAGGCCTTTTTACAGTTCTTATGAATTTAAATGTAATTGATATTATTGCAGGTATGAATTTTACACCCTAAAAATGTGGGGCACAAAAAAGCAGGTCCATTGGAAAGCAGATGCCAAACCTGCGGACAGTCGAAGCGGCCTACTTTACGGTCTGTCCTATGGGGCACTTGCCAAACAAACTTTTTGTTTTATCAATTTGGTAAATCTCGTTTTTTGTTTTATTACCCTAGATCTCGTGAGATTTATGACTGGCCGTTTTGAATTAATTTCGCATTTATAACAAACACGCTTTGCGGATATTCACTTAGTTATAGTTAGAATTGAGTAGAAATTAATGAAAGTTCTGAGCTCCGATGAAGTGCAAAACATTATCGTAAATTAGACCGTGCTCAAAGCTGTAATTAGTACAATATTACTACGCTTGTCATCGCTGGATAAATCGAGTTATTAAACTATCTGTGCGGCTTACAATTTAGCCCTGTTTGATGTTTATTCATAGCGGTGTCAAATTGAAGACACGCAAGTGGCAGCTACCTGTATGGACTTAATTAGGAATTAGTAGGCTTTTGGAGTCCGCGTGATAGATGACAGAAGCATGGTATCGACATATAAAAGATAATACGTATCCTGTAGTAAAAATTTACCGGCGCATAATTTCGGTGAAAATATATTTTCCTTCTATTACCCTAACTTAAAATAAAACAAGCAAAATATTAAGCTCAAGATATGAAAACGTTAATTATTAATTGTTGTTAGCAACTTATAAATTATTCCGACCTGTTTTAATACATATTTAAGTAAAAATACTTTTGTAGTTTAGTAGATTCAATCATTTAGAAGTATCAGTGCGTTTAGTAAACTTATAAATTTTATATTTAAATAAGAATATTTTATTAACCTGCATATTACACTCCTGTAACATGAATTGTTAGAGGGGTATAATATGCAGGTAAAGGTTGTCACAAACATAAAGGTTCGGCACCCAACCGGCGCCGCCCTAGCTCGCGCCGATCAGTATTCTTACGGCGCGCGGGCGAAACGGCCTACTTCAAACGTAAAAAAGCTGTCAACCAGTGGACACTTTGCGGAAAGCGACCTCGGCCCTGTTTAGGTAATGCTGTACCGTGCTTGCGTTGTATTGAAGCCTGGTTGACAGCGAGCCGCGGCGAGTTGAGGCGGCGCTGGTCGGGTGCCGAGCCTTTATGTGTGCGACAACCTTTAGACAGTTTGAGCTCTCCGTGGTTGAGTGATATAAAGTGTCTACGTGTATTATATCCCCACTATTATTTACGTATCGCAAACTTACACGAGAAAGCAGTCATATTTTTAAATATAATGACATGTGAAATCACAATATAATGAATTATGAATTTCAATTTCTGAACACGAGACTATCAGATGACGTTGGTTGCATTCACGAAATAGCAATCGAATGGTATATAAATATTGATGTTTTCAGCAATCTAGTCGTCATCTAAAAGATCAAGGCGCCTAATACATATCTGAACTGATAGATACTGTACATTAGAATAACACTTACAAAGTCGAGATCAGAAGCTAGTATCAAATATGGGAAAAGCTCAGCTAGTCGGAGTACAGCCGAGGTACCTTCAAAGGCTCTCGAAACAACAAAGTTCGAACATTCTATTGTGCAATAAAACAGTTTCAAGATTCTGATGACATAAACGTATAGTTATACTATACATACGCTAGGTCGCGTTCTCTGAAGCTAACCGCACATACTAGCAGCTTAAGCGAGCCGTAATGAAGATTAATGACGATGAAACACATATTTGTTAGTGTAGACACTATTAACCTTACTAAATGCCACAATTAACATTTCATTGCCTTTTTCTTTAAAAAATATTAGCATTTAGTTTAATCCGATTAATCCAGTAATTATAAAATCGACGGTAGCGACGGTAGCTAAGTTCGATTTAAAATTATAGTTTTACTACTATTCAGGAATTTTATAATTGAAGTATAATTATATCTACCAATTAAGAGTCTGCGTCAATAAACTATTAAAAATAAGCTTTACATCTAAGTATCTAAAAATTTACCTTGCCCTTGAACACAAGTATTTTTTCTGCAATGAATACAATCCAAATATATATGTAATCCAAATAGAAATTAACACAATTTGGATCATAACAAAACCTATATAAATGTTAAGTCATGTTACCATGGTAGAAACATTAGCAGTAATGGAAAAGGACAACAATTCAAAGTTACATCAGCCTGCCGTTTGTATTCTTACGCCGTTCTCGCACGAAATCAACAAAGTCACAGCAAACTATCCTTATCCCGCGGAAGTGTCGCGTGTCCCTTTGTATCCGTAAGAGTCGTAATCGGGTGCCGAGCCCGGCTAACGACTGGTTGATTAGAAGTAAGCATTAACGAGATGCCGATTACTGGCCCAGCCTAAGCCGATTCAATTTGACTCGACGTTTTGAATTCCATTGTGATTATATTATTTATATTCTGCTATCACTTGACTAATGTATCTTGTCACTATCGTGTCAAATCTAGTACACCTAACACATTGTGATATCAGAATGAATTTGACCACAAGTCAAATGTTCTGCTGGCTTCATGGAAATAAAAGGTGAGAAAATTTAGTGCAAAGTGAATTCAGTAGCAGTTATAGTTAATGATTATATGAACATCACTTAATCGAACTATGCACTTACTCCAATGAGCCAAATGCTGGGATGACGACATGCGGTAGCAAAAGGAAAAGTAATGTACTGCAAAATGTACGTCAAAAAAGCATGGTAAATATGCTTAAGCAGTATAAATTCGAATGCAGGTTCGTCCTTTCTGGATTTAAAAATTAAGTGTACCTACCTATACAGACTTTTACGTAAATGCTAGGTAAAATAAACTTCCAATACCACTACTTATTTTACATAAATAGAAACGACTAAATCCGAGATATTTAATGTAACGTCAGAAACTATGTACTCGCAGTCTAGGTTTTGTCTCTTTGTTTATCAAGAAATCTGAGCTCAAGATTTATACAGCAGACCAGCAACTTATCTACGGACATAAGCAGCCGGTATGAAGACCTCAACATAAGTTTCCGGATTATCAATCTGACTCTAGTATGAAGTACGTTCTTATCTTGTTACCACTTTCACTGGCGCTTCGTATCTGCTTATTCTCTGTGGAATATATACTTTAAGTTTAAGAGCTTGATATAGGGTAACTCATGAAGCAAAGTTAAGCAGTCTGTAGATAAAATACTGTATTCGTTTTACTGCAAACCTGTTTCATATACTGCTGAGATTATTTCACCAAAAAAAGTGTTTCTAATATTAGAATTACCTTGGCCAGCATTCTGTCCACGCCATATGACATATCCACACTTTCATGGTTTAAAATTAGAATAAAATTATCGTAAAAATGGGGATGCTTTTTGTTTTGTCAGATGGGATACCGGCGCTTATTTTTAAAAAGTAAATCGATTTTAATATGCTTTAGGCAACGTGTCATTTGTTAAAATCATCGGCGTGAAATAAAGTATACTAACGGACTTTAAATGTTGAGCCATTTAGATCTCACGTTATATCGCAAAATTAGCAGTTAAACTATGAAGTGTCCAGTATAAAGTGAGCTATAAATGACTCGACAATTTAAGTCCCTGACAGTACCTATATCTAGCTGTTGCGTAACAATTGATTTCCTAAATATCCACGAAACTGCCGTTCTCCCTTCATAAGCTATCTAATCCACTTAACCGTCCCTTATCGACAAAATCCATTTCATTACTTTCCTTATAAACGCTGCATTAAATCCAGCAGCATCGAGAACCTATAAACTAAAACATTGTTGCAAATCCGTGCCCGAAATTACTTCTCGGTGTCGGGCATGAGGCGGTTCGAAATCATTTATCTAAAAGCCGCTCCCCTCTGTCATCAAAACTAAATCAAGTAGGGCGAGGAACATAAACTCGACCGCCCTTGCAGTTAGATAAAATGTAAAGGGAAGTTTGATTCACTCGTGTGACACCGTGCGCATCAGTTCCCGGCCCGCGCCCGATCCGCGACACGCCTCCGAAACGACGTCTTTATGCTAGCTATCTCTTTATTTGACTACGACTCATCTTATATCACGTATCTGAGCGTAGAGGGCACTTAGTGGCACGATATTGGAAAATTCAACCTCTCTTCAGGTTTCTAAAGATCAAAATCCGTTCAATAGGCAGGTACAATGATACTCACGAATGTTATCAACGTTGTACAAATAAGCTCTCGATGTCAACGAATTCAGTCATACTAGCTGAGCAGGGATTTATGTATATGGCAATGAATTCTTGTACATATTTAAAACCAACATTATTTCTGAGAATCGATCGGTGTCTGGGGTACGAAGATCAATGATTTGCTCCGTTAATCTAGTAATGGCGAACTTAACTAACAAAGACTTTAAAAAAAATACAGCTGGAAGCGTTTAACAGGGCAAATATTGTTGGCGGGTTCTAAGGTGGAGGTTCATTCCGAGATGAGCACAGCGGCGCGAGCGCGGAGGCCGGCATCTGGGCCGGTAATTAAGCGCATCTGCCTACGTTCAATTTTGAAACGCGGTGGATGAAAGTTGCCCCTCGCGCCTTCGGGTCCATTCGAGAGGGTACAGCAAATTGCTAAACTTTCAATTAAAGAGTTGTTATTCAAACCGCTTCCAGTTCTCAGTGGAATTATATTTTATTTCACAACGCGAAACTTGTTTCTGGTTTTACTCGGCTACAGTTTTACGATTTCACAACGGGGAGGCGTGGGAATGTATTAATGACTGTCCAAATTGAGTCATTTCTCAGATCGCCTTAACATTAGCATTGAGACATTGGAATTCTGAAATTATTATTATATAAGTGGTGTGGGTGGCATGTTTTAATGGCGGATATTAATTTTGTTTCAGAGGTCGGAGTCAGCGGTTCGCTTTTACCTCGATGCGCCGGAGAGGGGGTAGGGAGGATGCTGCTGCACCTCTTGGTACTTAGCACCGCCCTAGCGGCAGCTACCACCGGGAAACACGGTGAGTCCCTATCGCTTTATCGCACACCACTAACGGTTTGCTCCATGAAGGAAGCAAGATATATAAGCAGCACAACGTAACTTTACACCATAAATTGTTATCATCAAATTTAACATCTTCAAGGGGCGGATAAAGTCGACTCGGCCCTGTTTGCGTAATAATACCAAGTTGGTAAGTTAAGAAAATTTTCGTGTAAAATTTGCGTAAACCTTGCGGAGCTTGTTCACTTTTTCTGACTTTCTTTAGATTATCCCTTACGCCGCGGTTAGGCGGTAACTCAATTTATTAAAATGAAACGTTTCTTCGTCTCACCTGTTTCCTTTATTTAGAAATAATTCGCACAAAAGCGATTACTTGGGAAAATTATAAACAAATGTTTTCAAACAGTTCGTTCGTGTTATGGCGCTCATTCACTTTTATTAAATCCAGTACAATACATTGTTTATTAAAACAACACGTTTTCTTCTTCACACCTCTGTTTTTTTATAATTCGCATTTAAAAGCGATTACTTGGGGAAATTATAAATAAAATATATATATTTTCAAACCGCTCCTTCATGTTATTACCAGTACAAAACAATGTACTGCTTACTGACTTCCCAGGCTGAGAATTTAAATTGTACAATATTGCCAAGGAATTTAAGTATCGATGAAAGAGCTGCAATTATTGCAGATCATGAAGCTAACTATAACATTAGCGAAATAAGTTGGCTGGCAGTATCAGTTATTGCAAAACCTCAATGCGATATTTTGTTGGAAATTAAACGTTGGCAGGACTGAATCAGTCCTGAGGTAAGGCTCGTCACCTTAAAGTCGACATTGGCTGACGCAGCAAAGGTGACGAACCTTTTCTTACCCCGACTGTACATTGTACAAAACCTCCTACTTACTTAAAGTATATCCGTAAATGGTGGGAATAAGTAAATTAATAACTCGACATGTTTGTTTGTCGATATTTGAACTTACAATACATTGCATAATTATGGTCCAAATTTCTTAAATTTTTCATCTCGTCTTGTCAACTTATTTCCGCAATGTACGGATCTTACTTTTATTAGAGCAAAACCTACATTTAATTCATATACTTAGTCAAAAAATGTAGTGACTAGTTTTTATACGTATATACATATCTCCCAAAGCAATTTTTTACGTTTTTAAGTTTGGAGGTATTTTAGACCCATGTAAGTTCAACGCTTATTTTAAATTTATACTAAAGAATTTACTCAAAGGAGTAAGATCTGAAACTTTCCCAAAATCTGACATTTATATATCTATCATATCGATTATCTCACTAAGTACAGTACAAATTTGACGATTAAAGTAGGTTTTATACTTATTATTTTCATATTTGTATTTTTTTACTAGTATTGCTGTAACCAATTCATTTCGGGAACGGCCTTCTGAACGGCCAATTTCACATTGTATGTTACTCGTTCATTTCAAAAAAGTGAACAGTCAAACAAAAGCCGTGTTTTCATGTGAAACTATGCCAATTGCCTCAATGGAACACTCTAAAAAAGGACAAAAAAGCATTGTCTGTGAACTAAGAACTGAATCCCTTGAGGTTTATGTCTTTTCGGATCAGGCGGCTTACCGGCACAGGCGCGCAGAAAACTCCTTCCCTCATAAATATTTACTTTATGAAATAACGCCCCGAGTTTACCTTAGCCTCACATGCCGGCTGGACGCAGGTGATAAGTCGATGCGACGAAAAAAAAGCAAAAATGTTATTTCGTTACCTTTTTATTTCTGTTGAGAAATAATCGTGCGGCGTAAATATAAATATCAAAAGACCGTTCGGGGGCTTCGGTTATCCCAGAGGCAAATAACACCGTGATATAGTCACGACCCACATTTATATAACATTTTTGTTTTCTTATAAAAAACAGACAAACATGGCAAATTTACATCTTATTTCAAGCAAAAGTGCGGTGTCTGCTGTGCTATCTGAAATTAAAATATGTACTGAGACCAGGACTTAATTAAGTATTCAAGTAATTTTGAGTTTATTTAAAACTCCCTGTGGTGCATGACCATTAGGCAAGAATTACTAAATACCTAGCCAGACGGACTAGAGGGAGGTTTTTAGCGCAAACTTTCGAGTTATTTTCTTTTAAACTAATTACTCTTAGGTTTTGTTGGAACTAATAATAAGTTTGAGTACAAAAATTATGTAAATTGACAATACAAACATAACAATTTCTATTTCCGTGAGTTTAAAACATATTAAATTACTAGCCCGAGAATTTGATCACGTAGAAATCGTTCATCGCGTTAGAATTGAATTGCAATTCTTTTCTTTTAGGCGCTTACTAGTTATTGCTCTTTCATACAAATTTCCACCCCCTATAAAGATGATTTCTGATATAGAAAGTATCCTTTGTCCTTCCCCGGGACTCAAGCTATCTTCATTCAAATTTAATTTAAATCGGTTCGGTGGTTTATGTGTGAAAAGGTAACAGACAGACAGTCAGTCAAACTCACGCGCATTTAATAATTATTAGTACAGTCAGCGTCATATAGGGTGTAGGAGCCAAAGTGATCAAATAGTTCGGCTAATTTGGCTACTTTGGCTGCTACATGCTATATGACGCTGACTGTACCTATGAATAACGAAACGTGAGTGACCATGTTCTTTAATACCTCCACTGCCAACGATTGCGTAGCGCTAGACTCGTAGCTTATAAAATAACATGGGCAAATGGGGGTTTTCCTGTATGTAGTGAAAAGCGCCTGCGAAGGGTGAGTGTACTCAGGAGCTCCACGAGCTTCCCCCTTCTTGCATTGAACATCCTGACTGGTTATCATTCTAACTTGGTTGAAATTCATCTTACTCAAACCAAGCGCTTTTCATCATCTTTTATAAACTGCTAAGGTTTGGAATTCCCGGGCGAATTAAAAAAACGAGACAAGCGCCCACTAGGCGGTTCCTGGCATAGAAAATGTTAGCCAAATAGCACTCATGCGGAATTCACTTAGCGGCATATCAGTTTGTAAAATGTTAAGCGATAGTCGATCTTAAAGATGTGAGTAGTATATATACTCGTAGACCATAGTTTAATATATGGTCTGTGATTACCTTTCTACAATAGTGTAACTGAGAGATTTTTGTGCTATGATACCATGCTCATTTCCTCTTAGTTGCTTAAAGCTTAGCTGTAACAGATCTCTTACAGGGATAAGTTCGCCTATGTTCAGATGTAATGTATTGTTTAATTCTTTTTATTTTACATGTTAAGCGCAGTAAAATATTTACTGCTACTACTACATACTCATTTACACCTTACAGTCTAATTTAATGATAGGCGACAGACGAACAAGCGGAGCATTTAGAGTTCCGTTTAGCCCCTTCGGGTACGGAACCCTAAAAATAAACTTTCTGATCGGTGACTATTAAAAACCACTCACAACAAACAGCACGTCCGCGTAATAAAGCTAAATTGAGCTTTCAAGTCAGGTACGAAAAATTTATAGGGAGCAAAAATTAAATTAATTGGCCGATCATGACTGAGGTAATACAATATTCATTGAGTTGGGCCTGAATGATGCGAGGCAGCGGTGTATGAAACATTCACGGTGTGGGCATCTATCGGGCACTCGGGTATAATATTTGTCGACATCGTGCCTCAATTCGCTATTTGATTATTTTTTTATGATGGTTCGCGACAACACAGACACATATAGTCCCTATTCGTCCCGAAACCACCGCATACAGGGTAGAGTCAATCCGACCCAGGTTGGGCCTAGCTGAGTTTCTGGCTGGACTCTTCTCAGGTAGGCTAAGTTTAGTGAACCAGCGACAAAACTGCCAGTAGCTCGATTCCACTGACACCTTGGATTGGGTTGAAGCCGCTCAACCAATTTCACTGGAGCGCAAACTCTTAGAGTATTCCAGTGTTTAAACCACCCGCGTAGTCGTGCGGAGGTTTGCCCTGGATTCTCCCCAGGGAACTCACCAACCGCGCACTACTATCGCTTTATTAGGCCCGGCCTATTAAGCCGCAGTCAGGTTAAAAAAAAACACATATCAAATCCCACGGCGCCCCACTCCTGCCCTGTCACACCGTACAAGTCTATCACTTTGAGTTTGACATTGAAATCTGCTTCTTTAACCCATTCCATATTATACTTAAGGCGCTACACTGAGAAATTTAGAAACTTTGAAACGCTGTTCTGCTCAGACGAGGAAACAATAGGGACTGATTTTCAGATATATAATCCTTGACTATATGATTGTGGTACTGACAATGGCCGAAACATAAATGCTTAAAATTTTCTCGATAGAAATGAAATCCAATGAATTGAGTCTTTTTTTTTCCTTTTTTAACTCAGCCTACTAAAACAACGCATTATTAAAAGACACGATTAAGTTATTATGATGGTATTTTACCTCATCTAGGTACTGACAAGAGGAAATTTAATAAATCTGCACACAGTCAGATATTTATCGAGATTTGTCTAAAAAAGCCATTTCCGGAGAGTGTTGCATCCCGTTTTGCCGTGAGCGAAAAACATACGCGCGTCTCTTTCAATCAATATATCGCCTTAAACACTAATGAAATAAAGTTTCTACTTATTACATACACGCTGTCTAAATATCGTATGTTTCTAATAAATACTTTATTATATACACGTTAAGACAAAATATCAATTGGATCTGTCAGTGTTAAAGTTTCAGTAATTGTACCCACGCACGCACGCACGGTACCCCTGGGTGGTGCTAAAAGTGCAACAAAACTGGCAACCGTACTATCTTCTCGAAGATCTCACGATCCAAAAATAATTCCCGTACGATAAATAAATAGTCATTGTACTGTATTGAAATATAATAAACGAGTCACTATGACGTCTTTAAGGCCGGGTATTACCACTTTTGAGTTTCTAAAAACCATCTGAGACATAGAATATAGTGTCTTAAAATCAAAAAAATATATATGTGTTATATAAGGATCTTGTCTAGTCAAATTCGCAGTCAGTTACATGACCTGATGAATTACACTCGATAGAAAAAAATCGCGAAGTTACCCCTTTTTGGAATGTATTTTCAATACTACGGCTATATTACTGATATTTAACATTTAATTTTTGTACTCAATTAAAGATCCTAAATAGTTATAGACAAATTCGCAGGGTTGGCTTTGATAAAATGATTGGCTTAATGACTATAGCTAAATATTTACTAAACTGCGCGCAGAGCTTGCGTAGAGAGCGGGATGGTTAATTGTAAACTCAGGCGTGTTATAGCGGGACATTTGCGTTGGGGATACCTTCCCTTAAGGTCGAATAAAATAATTCAATCAATATATCTGACAATCACGGGAGTTTTCTGGTTATCGTACTGTAGGTATTATTATCATATTCTGTGGCGGGCTGCTAGGGGATACCGTGAAAAGTTACATCCAATTAGCGGGAATCGATGATGCACGTTTTCGACTCGGGCGAGTGAATTTGACAACCGCCTGTCACGGTTTAAAATTCAAATTATCCCACGGCTCGATTCAAGCGCATCGTTGCATGGATGCTTTATCAGCGAGCAGTCAACGCCACCGCTGACGGGTAAAATGTGACATTATATTGCATATTTAGTATTGCCATTTTCCTTCCAATTAAGTTGGTACGGTGACCTCAAACAGGGACGAAAACAGGGCATTTTATTTTAATTTACAGTCTGGCCAAGTAAACACAGAAAGATTAAAAATAGCTTCCGCGTTTTTTGTTCTATACTTACCTAATACATTTTATACAATCTGCATTGCCATCCAGCGAAAAAACACGGCCAGCCTTTTGGAATCTTCCCTATTAGCAGGGATTGGGGCGACCCATACCCTTAATAGAACGTTTTAGACCTTTAGTTTAGGTTTAGGTAATTGGGTAGTAAGTTCTTGTTATATTTTGTTTTGAATAAATCCTTAGACTTTATTGTACGGTCATTACCATTTCTTTAAAATTGTTTGTATTATACATAACTAGCTTTTGCCAGCGACTTCGTCCGCGTAAAAATGAAGATTTTCGGGATAAAAAGTATCCTATATGTTAATCCAGGCTATAATCTCGTTATATACCAAGTTTCATCATAATCCGTTCAGCCGTTTTTGCGTGATTGAGTCACAAACATCTAAACACACTAACTTTTGCGTTTATAATATTAGTAGGATATCTGGACGACCGAGCTTTGCTCGGCGATTTCCCGGGCATGAGACCTAGCTAGATTGATTGCTCGTCCCCGAAAACCCCCGCATATCAAATTTTTAATTCATTTGTAAATATTTGTTTAATTTATGTGTATTTCTTTTAAATAAAAATTAGAATTTAGAACTCTAATGAAAATTCAAAATCACAAATGTCGGTATGGCTCGGCTTCAGTGCTAGCGTACGCATGACCAAGGCCACCCAAGATTATTCTAGAACCGCACGCCGGCGCCGTTAGAAATGAGTGTACTTAACAAACCACAGTCACCAAAAATTTTACTTATCCATGTAAAACAGCCTCATTGTAGTTGAAATTAAATTTTCGCCGCCACATCAGCCTATAAACGTTGATTGTAGCGAGCCCTGCCAAGCGGAAAATTCTAAGGAATCGTTATGAAAGTAGTAAAGGAAAAGAACCCCGTTAAAATAATGTCTTTCATCATAATAACATGACGTCTGTTTTTCAGTCTTAGCGAATATTGTTATTTAAGAAAATTCTATGTCTGTGTCTCTGTTATTATGAAACCCAAATATTGTCTGTAAGCGAAATCCATTATGTGCGCGCTAGAACTTGAAACAAAGACGTGATTGTAAGTACGTACGGTTGCATATTCAATCCATACTAATATTATAAATGCAAAAGTGTGTCTGTCTGTTATCTCTTCACGCTTAAACCGCTGAACCGATTTCGATGAAATGTGGTATGGAGATAGCTTAACACCTGGGGTAAAATAATGTCTTTCATCATAATAACATGACGTCTGTTTTTCAGTCTTAGCGAATATTGTTTGTTATGTTGATGTCTCTGTTATTATAAAACCCAAATATTGTCTGTAAGCGAAATCCATTATGTACGCGCTAGAACTTGAAACAAAGACGTGATTGTAAGTACGTACGGTTGCATATTCAATCCATACTAATATTATAAATGCAAAAGTGTGTCTGTCTGTTATCTCTTCACGCTTAAACCGCTGAACCGATTTCGATGAAATGTGGTATGGAGATAGCTTAACACCTGGGGAAAGACATAGGATACTTTTCATCCCGGATATCATCCATTAAGGGGGTGGAAGTTTGGTTTGTATGGACTAGGTAAGCGCCTGATATAAAAAAAATGCAATTTAATTCTATCGCGATAAACGAGTTCCACGCGGACGAAGTCACGGGCAAAAACTATTATTATACATGCGAAAGTGTGTCGGTATGGAGTGTATGGAGTTAAGACTCCCGGGGAAAAACATTTGATACTTTTTATCCCGGAAATCATTCCTTTAGGGTTTAGGGGATGGAAGTTTCTATGGAAGAGCAATAACTATAGGTATAGCCCTTGAAATAAAATAATAGCTATTAAATTCTAACGCGTTGAACGACTTCTACGCGCATTAAGTCGCGGGCAAAAGCTTGTAATATATTCATACACGACAACGCGCCCCTCAACAGCGAGATTCATACAAATCTGCGGAATTGTACGGATTTTGCTCTAGAGAGGGGCGCGCCTTCGTGGATCACACGCTCCATATCTTTGTAAGTTCGTGTGTATAAACGTAGGCCACACTGAAAGTTTTTAGAAAAACAAAAACTAAGCTAACTAGCAAGTTATTTATCCCTTTACGACCGGTTCGATATAATCCTGCAAATTACTTTGAAAAAATCCTGTCCGCAAGTAAGTTGTCTTTTCGGGCTCAAACCTATACCGATCGAATCTGCATACACTAGCGCTACGTTTGAGTAGTAAAATACCGGCGGCCGGTCGAATCAGTCGGTCGCGAGGCAGCGTTGAAGATGGCGACTTATTTTGATGGGAGTAGTGGCACACGTAAGATCATAATTTCGTACATTTTTGGTATATACGTTGTAATTTTACGCTTGATTATTACAGTAAAAGAGTTAAATGTGCTTATTTGTCACTAATTACACTAAAACCAAGTAATTTAGTGCTAATTACATGCCCGTAATAACGAAGTGCACAAATTTGGGGGTTCGGCCGTAGCCCGTAAATCGATTTTGCAAGTTAGTGCTTATTCGGCCTTTGCGCGAAAAATGAAATCAAAAGAGATAGTCATATATTTTGGCGATTTTATAACACATTTCATGTAGTAATGCTGGGTTTATATTTTTTAGGGCGTCCATTAAAAGATGCACCAATTCTTTTCAATTTTGAGCAATGGTGATATATCAGATATTGAATAATTTGACGATGATCTCGAGGAATCCCCTTATTCGCTTTTTGAATGGCTTGATAACGACAGCCAAGAATCAGATAATATTTCAGAGCAGTTGGAGGTGGGTCAGCTGTTTTTCGAACAGGCAGGCAGGAGGCATTAACATAAATGGCGAGTATACCATTCACCCTTCGGTTTGCCGGCGATATAGTGATTATGGCTGAGACGATGGAGAACCTAAGTAGATACTATGCTTGATGATCTGAGTAGCCTTTGAATAAGTTGGTCTTATAAGATGACATGGACAAAACAAAAATCACGTTGAACGTAGTAATTCCAGTTAAGATCAGAGGCACTATGCTCGATGTTGTCGCGACGAATATGTTTAGCTGGGACAAACGGTTTAATTCCGCAGTTCCAACATCGAGAAGATCCATTGTCGAATCTGTCTTGGCTGGGCGAGGTTTTGGGAGATTACGCAACATCATCTCATCCAATGTCCCGCAGCATGTGTTGCCTACGGCTTTGAAACGTGGTCGCTCACTATGGGTTTCATAAGGAGGCTCAAAGTCACTCAAAGAGCAATGGAGGGGGCTAAGCTTGGAGTTACTCTGCGAGATCGAATCAGAAATTATGAAATAATCCGCAGAAGAACCAAAGTAACCGACATAGCCCGAAGAATTACCAAACTTAAGTGATGTAGGCACAGGCAGGCCACATTGTCTGGAGAACCTATGGCCGGTGGGGCCAGTGAGTTCTCGAATGCCGACAACCATGTACCGGACGACGCAGCGTTAAAAAGCCCACGTTGGAAACGAGGTGAGCTGATGACCTGGTTAAGATCGCGGGGGTCCACTGGATGCGGGCAGCCCATGACCGATCGCTGTGGCACTCTTTGGGGGAGGCCACAGGGGAGGCCTATGTCCAGCAGTGGACGTCTTTCGGCTGATTATGATGATGATGATGAACGTATGGAGGGATTTACTCGATTTTCGCTTGGAAATCTTTGAAACGCTGGTTAAAGCACCAAGAAAACGGCGTAGTAAAGCATTCCTGAGTGACGTTTCAAACGATGAAACACCTGTGAGGCCAAGAAAGTACCAAAGCGTTCGGAAGCCCCCTGTGTTCATTATATCTGATAGCTATGATAATTTTCAAGCATGAAAATTGTGATAAATATGTAAAATTGAAGACTAATTATTAGAGATAGTTTAATTATGTCAAATTTTGCGTTTTATTCATATTCTTCGTCTATTCTAAACGAATTTGCACGTTCGTGCATTTACGAATAGTTCCTGAACGTCACTTTTGTGCATGCGATTTTTTTAATGATAAAGGACAAAAAGATTTTTTTTATTATTTTTAAAATGTATTTTACAACAAATTAGAACGATTCAAATGCATTTTTCATGAGTTTTTGCAAAATCACTTTCCCGGCCGCAAAGGGTTATTGTAATTTTGTTTCATGGACTATTGTACGATTACATCAATATACCACTGAATTCGATGGAGCCTCTGAGAAAAACGATTTGCCCACTCGTTCTTATAGCTCGGTTCTACGGCGTTTTTGAGCTTCGGCCAAATTATGAGGTGCCCAACGAGTTCAGAGTATCCTAATAGCTAAATACTCATGAACGATTTTCTGCACGTGACTCATACTGATGCCTAAGGTTGCCTGCATCTGCTGATAGGTCACTCTCTTATCAGTCTCTATCATGAGCCGCCCAGCACTGATGTTTTTTTTCAGTAATCGCCATAAAGTGACGTCCCTCACGAAGATCATCAGTGTCATTGATGCGATGACATTTGAACCCGTTAAACTAGTTGTAAATAGTCTTAAAGGATGTATCTTCATCATCAAGGGCCCAGCGAAAAGTCTTTCATAACTATATTGTTGATTTCATTACAATAGAAAGGCATAAAAAAATATCGACCAAAATTTTTCACTTTAAATTCATCTTAACGTGAAACAAACAATTTTCAATTTGACGCCAAATGATATAAACAAACGACAGACGAATGTAATATACTCCATAATGTTGCCAAAGAGT
The DNA here is from genome assembly GCA_951800055.1 of Cenopis cana. Lineage (NCBI taxonomy): Eukaryota > Metazoa > Arthropoda > Insecta > Lepidoptera > Tortricidae > Cenopis > Cenopis cana. The sequence goes on along the minus strand of OX637476.1, from coordinate 6,064,708 downwards.
TCCACTTCAAAACGCCATTTTTAGTTTTTTAATGTATGGTTTCTATGTAACCATTTCTAAAAACTTTCAATGTGGCCTACGTAGGATCTATTATGATCTCCGATTTTCAACATTATTTTCATCAATGTTTTTGTTTTACTTTCGGACTTTATCCCACGGTTTCATCTGCATCATTTCTTTTATAGCTTGTAGCTATAATTACCGTTAGTTTTAATAGGTCAACGTATAAAAAACGCTTACACGTATAGGGTGAAGAAAATACCGGACAACATTTCGTTCAAGCATCATTAGTACGAGTATCAGTACTATCAGTACATTGTTTCGAGTTGTTGACTAGAAAGTAGGTACGGTCGGATTCACAAGGGGATTAATACTGTTATACCCTGTCGCTTTAATGTCATATTTGGACAGTTACACTAAATTTCCGACGGGTGAGAGCGACAAGGTACCTAAGTGTCGAACTACTTATGAGGCCGACTCGGTAACCGACCTGCGGGGTAAAATTGAGCCGCGATTATTATTATTTTCTTTGTATTTAAATTTGTAGTTATTAGTCTAATTAAATTGTGAATATTCCAAATTTGTAAGTGACTTTGTGTTTTTACTGTTATAATAATTTTTAAGAATTTCTTTATCCCGTTTAAGCTACATAAATGCATTTAAAATTACTCCAATCCTATAAAATTAAATGAACCTTTAAATTTTGCACAAATACAGACCGCCAGAGGTTGTTTTATAAATTTACTGGCGGCTTTTCAAATATTTTAGGGAGCTTAAGTAAAATGTACGATCGGAATACAAATTCAATTCGTACAATTTGTAGTTGTGCACTTATAGGTTTATTAGTTCGTTAGAATTTCACGTACCTAATAGGTATTTGGGATCTATATTTAAGCTAAGGATCTTGTTTCCTTCTGTCTACAGATATTGATATTAAACTTGATTAATTATAACTGGAAATTGTGGCTTAATAATACAATAAAAAGATGGGCAATCCATACTATTACATAGTAGTATTGTAAATGCGAAACTGTCTGTAATAAAATGAATGCCGCTATTTTATGTATGTATATGTAATTGTAAGCACTTTATTGAAGTTTATTGTACACAAAAACAGGTTAAAACAATATACACGTCACGTAAGATTTAAAGTAAAAAGCCGAACTTATCCCTTTGAGGGATCTCTTCCAACTAACCTTTGCTTTATTTTATACTGCCGATCTTTCGATTTATTATATTCGCAAGTATAATTAACCAAGTTTTAATCAAAATTTGTAAAATCACGTGTTTTTTCAGTGTCAATTTGGCAGAGTCGGAATTCTATAACCAACATTGAATAGTACGTTTAATGGTTGTTGTAGAATGCACGCCAGGTTACTTGTTTGTTGTATGCGCTACGCTATTACAGATCCAATTATCCTGTAGGTAATATTCTATGATTGCACGTCCATCTTATAGCAAAGGATTTTTTAAAATAGTTTTAATATCCATTACTAATTGTTTTTAGGGTATTGACGACTAAACCATACCTATCTACAACTAAAACGGAAGATTTAACCAACTAACGCAAGAGGTACTATTGTTAATTAAATACTTAATGTTACTTTTAGGTCAAAAATGATCAGTAATTTTCTGGTGCTCCGTCGCTATGGATACACGTGCCCCGCCCATCTCACCTAAGAGATACACTCAAAAATTAGAGCCAGATATATCGGAACAGGATTTGGATCAAAACATGTAGATAAGTTAGTAATCGTTTTATTAGAATTGTTATCTATCTAAAATAAATAGATGTGTTATTTATCATCGCGCCGCTCGCGTTCATCCTCACACCTTGGAAACTAAAAATAGTCACGCAAGATACGGTTTCGGAGGAATTTTCACTCCGGCTGCGTAATGAACTTCCCGCGTTGGTTTTCCCGACGGACTACACTATGGGATTCTTCAAGAAAGTAGTGTATAGGTTTTAAAGGCAGTCCAACACACGCTTTAGTCTCCTGGAGTTGCAGGCGTCCATGCTAATGTCAAGCCGGCCGGACGCTAGGTTGGTAACCTGGTGTTAAAAAATGTATTTCTCAACGAAACACTAATAGATGAAGCTTGAAAAGAGTCAACTGCACAAACACCTTTTCGTGAAGTCCATTAAAAACTGTGAACGCAGGGTTGACTCCAGCTTTGCATGTCGTTGTGGAACGTTACCTTTTATTTTCAGCGTGCCAGTTGGGAAACGTCAATTTATTCTTTTGAGCGTGTTTCAAAAATTGACAGACATACTGCCCCTAGTTCATTTTTGATGAGGTCAGTTGGAAAGTTACGTTGAATTTTATATATGTATGTAATGGTGATTGCGTAACTTTCTAACTCTTAGAAAAGCTTTAGGATTCCTAATTTAGGATATATCAACTATCAATTGAACCTTAAAAAACGACAGTTAATAATTATGTTCTGCCGCACATTGGAAGCTTTTTTCAATAATCGTGCAGACATTTAATGTAGAAAGTATGATATAGGTATTAACGTAGTAATAAGCAGTCTTAATATATACTAATCTTTACTTAGTCTTATATGTATTTATCTATATAAGTATGTATATCGTCGCTTAGTATAGTACAAACAAGCTTTGCTTTGTTTGGGACTAAGTTGATTTGTGTAAGATTAAGATTGTCCACAAATATTTATTTATTTATTTATTTATACGCTAATAAGTTATCTTTGGTTATTTATAGTACTTTTATCTCACCAGCGCGGTTAGCGATAGTTGTAGTTGTGACTAAACGAACACATAGACAAGGTGAATTCATAGCTCATATTACGCTGACGCACACATAGATAATGTGCATGTGTAGCTCGACACACAACCATGGGTCACCCACGTTCGTGAGATAAATGTGTGTGTGGTTCCAAAACTACATTTATACTGAACGATCAAATTTATTTTTATTACGTAATACTATTTATTTTATTCGCCTGTTTCGGATGTGACACAACATTTTGGTTGCGTGAAGTCCCGGCTACTTATTATAATGTGCAAAAATCGTACATGTGCAAAACTATCAATATGTGTTCATGTTTGTCTCGAAACTATCAAACTCATTACTATTTGTATCTGGCATCCATAGGCGACGGCTTTTCACCAGGCGGACCGTACGCTTACTGCCCACGTGGTATTAAAAAAATAAAATATCAGACAAAGGACGTTCCTTATTATGCCAATTGAATACAGAAACAGTAGACGATCTCAATAGCCTGATTGCGAAATTGGCCTTTCTTAGTAGAAAGGTTTTGCTTAAAAACGCCGTTCCTGCATAAAGGAAAAACGAAAGGCATATCTGCAAACAAAACGGGGCAGAAGGTTTAATCTCTGAGAGGTACAAATCGCTCGTTATGTAAATTGAATCTCTTGCAAATTTGAATCGCTTTCATAAGCCAATTCTCTCTGAATAAAAACAATGAGATACTCTTTCAGCGTTTTAGAATTTTACTAAAAAATTATCTTGTCTCGTTAATTTATTCTTACTGTATGATAAAATAACAGATACCGTCTCGAAAATAATTCCTATGGTTATGGAGCTTTTTAATAATTTATTAAGTACATTAATAATTCATATATTTTCATAATTGCTACTTGACTCATTTGATAAACTCATAAAGCCTTGAAATACTCATGAGATGTGCTCATAAGGAATACATTAAATTTCTTAGAAATAATGTTTCATTTCCAAATAATTCATAATTTTACTCACGAGCATTTTGCAGTAGGTACCTAGATACTGTCACGAGTCTGTCCAGAGAGGGCACTTTGATAGAGAATCCCCTTATTGCGATTTCTATGAGAGGAAATAGAAAAGAGTGCCATATTTTGTCATTATCACCGACCGAGCATTTTTTCATGTTTGCGTTATAGGCACAGGGTACACTTCCATAAGTAAGATACCTATTGGACATGCAAACCGGTCAAATTGCGTAGTATACATTTTATATGAATATTCATTCTCTTACCCCCGATCGGTGGATCGGTGAAGCATTAATAACTATCTCTAGGCCAGTTACGCGGCCTGTGTCAATTTACGGCCGCCTGAAGAACGAAGTTTTCCAATTAAAGATATTTACAGTTTTACATGCCCTAAAGAAACAGTGAGTCGTATAAGTTTTAATTAGTACCTATTGAATGGGAACATATTAAAAAAGTAAGAAAATTTCCTTTCAGTTCATCAACTCATCCAAGTGGCCGGAAACCCACTTACTGACCCTATATACTATATCTATGCTGTCCAGTCTACGCTTGACTTAGTGCGTTCGCGACCTTCCAAGTTCCAACATTGTTCACAGAAACCATTCAGCCTAATACTCCATTTGTAAGACTGGCGTCGCATTATACTCAGGTACCAAGTGCTCTGGTCACTGTGAAAGGGACCGCTTACCTGTTGTATGAAATATGGCCTGTTTGAAATGAAGATTGTAGGCTCAGTTTCAGTGGTTGCTGTTTAATTTCCGACGCCCGTCAATTACGGGCATAACGCAAGTCTAACGCAAAACCATAATGTACAGAAAACTTACAAACAATACCAAACTTCTTACAGATCCATTTTTTTGCTAATCTTGTCCTTTGATAAGGTGGGTATGTAGTTGCAATAACCCACGCAGTAGGAAATTAAGGTATTGAAATTGGTATATTAAATAATTAAATAAAACATTATTATAAACGAGAATTGGCAGCCTCGAGGGCCTTTGCCAGAGTCAGTGAAGGGATAAATTAACTACGAAATAAGGAATTAAACCATTTAGCAAAAATAAATAGACGTGACTCTCGCTAAGATGGCGACGAGAATCCAAAATGAAAAATATACATCCCATGCAAACATGCTAATGGTTCTATGACAACCATCCATAATATCCAGCAAACCTCAACATTATTGCCAGCTACAATTCACCGCCGGTAATCAAATAAAACCTGTGATTTAGAGGACACATTGTAACATTTGTAACGCAGAGCAACAATGGTAACATGAGCATTATGTCAGTGGGATGAGCGTACCAAGTGACAGCAATAAAAAGAAACAAAGCAGCGAGTAGTTGAGCCCCACGATGACAGCTCGGGAGTCGGTGTCAAGTACAGAAAATTATGTCCATTCATCCTACGGAGCTGGGGATTAAGCGAAAGGGGGTGCTTCTAGTGACTGCGCTCGCGACAGACGACACCGTTTAAGGCTCTTATTCCGGCGAGCTTGGCATTCTGTGAACTTTAATCCACGCTAATTACAATAATGAGAGATATTTTTAAACTACTTGTATTTTATGTAAGTGAGTAGGTACCTACTACGTGAACATGTCACTGTATGAATGGTGAAGATCGTATATTTATAATATAAAACGTAAGATTATAAAGAACTTGCCACACGTATTTATTTATTTATTTTTTTATTAATATGGACAATGACAATGACATGTACATCATTTCGATAAGTAGTCCATTCGGTCGATTCGATTCGGCTCTGCGTCAATCGACGCACTTTCATAGTTAATGTATGAAGGCGAATTATTTCGATTCGATTCGACTCGGCTCGGCGAGCCTAGTGGACGTCAGCCTTTAATGTTTCGAAAAAACTTATACTAGAGCTACTGGAATCCCTACTGAGACAACAGGTTCACAATCTAGTTTACGGGTGGGCAGTTTTAATAATTTTTGTGTTGACCTATTTATACGAACCGATAAGTAAAAGCCTCGTTTATATAACGCACTATTTATTTCCTTTGTTATATTACAATGTATGGCTAAACACAGTCTTGATCAAGTAGCAGAGTAAATTAAGTTTTTCATCCAATACGTGATAGAAAATGTAATCATTTCTTAACTCGTTTCTGTTGTAAATGTGATTCGATCAAATAGAGTTAAAGATAACGTCGAAGTTTGTCGAAAGTTAAAGTTGAAGATTGGATTTCGGTGGAGGCTTGAATAGTCAAGACAAGTAAGAGCCTGGATAATGTCCTCTGGTACTAATTAAAACTTTGGAGAAAAAGGGTAGAGAAATATGGCATTCGGCGGATAGTAATGACTCTGCGGGGCTGCCGAATTTCCCTCGGTTTTTGTTTTCCTTAAAATTACAATATTGAAATTAACCCTATTTTGCTACGCCGCTTATGGACGTTGTTTATTATTCTTATTTGGGGGTTGTTTTCACTGCAATGTTCATAATAATAAATTTAAATGTCTCATTAAATCATTGAAATGATAATGTTGATTAATAGACTATCAGTTGAAACCAACAACGAAAGAAGAATTAATAATAAAACGACGAGTAAGGCCAAATTTCGTCAAATGAACGCAAGCAAGAATCTACCTTACAGTCAGAGCTCTTAGTAGTTTTCTGATTGCGTTCAAACGGCAGAATTTGATCTTTGAGTTTTGTACGAATTATACAGCTTTATGTGATTAACTGATTAGACTGCAGTTTACAACTTTAGATTGACATACATTTCAATTGTATCTTCGTACTTGTTTTTTATTTTACGTTAAGTACCTAACTGATCACAAGATAATACAAGCCAATATACATTTTCCTATTTATAGACCCGTTTTTCAACATCAAAGTGACTTCAAACAAATCCTTGTCCTCCTAAGATTGCTTTCTGACAATTAAAACAAATGGAATACCGGCTTTTATCTCTAACTTTTCGACAAAAATCACAAGTAATTACAACTAACGTTAACAAGGAAATCACTATTTATACCGTATTTCTAGTTACTTTGAAAGGGCGAAGAGGAAAGTGGCGTATTAATTAATATCGTCATCAATCATTGCCTCCCTCTGAACCCGACGTCATTCACATTGTTACTGGACACCAACAGAAAGTAGAAAAAACTCTTGAAACAATTTACCGATCTCATTGAGAGGGTAGCCATGATTTTGTTACAGCTATAAAATAATGAAAAACAAAACTCAAATAAATACCCGTTACATTCACAATTTAATTTCAAAATACTTAGGCGTATTGGATACAATACAAATACTCTTTATTGCACAACCTCACCACAAAATAGTACAGTACCTTACATAATGACACACATTTTATAATACTAGTATAATGACAATGATTAGAGATGAGTTGGATTTTATTTTACTATCTACAGAATCATCAGTTATTACCATTTTATAATGAAACATTAAAATTATATTGGTAATAGGCGGAGATCGCACAAATTTGCGTCATTGCTCGCAATAATGTGGACATGACTCCAAAATTAATCAAAATGTTAATCAATTAATTATTTCTTGAAATAAAATTTGAAATCCGGAGATAATAGTTTATACGTGCTTATAATTATTAGCAAATGTTATTTAAATAATAAAGAAGTTTTATATAATAAAGAAGTTACGATTTTAAACTGACACGATTATTTACACTAGAAATAATACCCAACGACTATTTTACTACATGGTAAATATCCTGCTATGATTATTATTTATGACCAAGAAGTTTCCTAATTAATTTTTATAAATATAAAGCCTCCGTGGATTTACTTATTTTGAGGTTATCACCCACAACTTAGAACAGAAAATAAACTATATATTATACTGGAATAATAATATTCCTATAAAAATACTTAAGTTTGCCCCATTACCATTGGTCAGTGGATTACGAGCGGAGTTTTTCAGCACTTAAGTATATTTTTTATGTAAAAAGAAATAGACTGACTGCAGAAAATTTGGAAAAAATACTGATTATTTTCTTTAATAAATCTAGACTTTAACAAACTTTTGTATTTATTGACTAAAAATCAAATTAAATGTCAAGTAAGAAATTTATTAGTTGATTAATGTTTTGATTAATTTTGGAGTCATGTCCACATTATTGCGAGTAATGACGCAAATTTGTCCGATCTCTGGCTAATAGGGTAATAAATTAAAAAAAATAGTAGTAACCAAAATATGATCTGATATTTTATCTAATAAGTCTTTAAACCTGTCCTAAATAATACTGTCGTAAGGGAATTTTAACGCAAGTTTAATAATGAAAAAATAACCCATGTAGCTATAGGTGTTGACCTCCTGTTTATTTTTTTATTTATCTTCAAAATCCAAATCATTCCAATAGAATTCAAATGAGCACTCGTTACTGACAAAGGATACTGAAAACCAATTTTTTTTTTCAAACATATGCCTATTTAGCTTAAATTTCATTTAGCCAAAGCCTGGGGGCGGATTTTTGAGTGTCGAACGCTCGACTTTTCACTCGACATCTGTCATATCATCATAGTTTTTTGACACAAATCTCGAGTGAAAAGTCGATCGTTCGACACTCAAAAATCGGCCTCCTGCACGAGCTATCATTTACGTAACTGGTATTACTAAATTGGTATGAAAGAGATAGAGATGTCTAATCATAGGTACGATAGGGATCTGAATGAAAGGGGCTTGTCCGTTCGATTCGGAGCGAAATCGTTTTGCTATTTGAACGCAATCTTTTGAGTTCCGGCCGAGGCGCCATCGACGCAATTAGGCACCGGAAGCTCACTAATGACGCATACAAACCTAAACCTCTCCTTTGCACTTGTTACTTCTTGCTGTCTGAACGGGAAATAAATACGGTTCTTATAGGATACTATGTCTGTAGCAGGTCATGCTTTTATGTCGGTATGAGGCTACTTTTGCATTTAGCGGTGCGGGGTCGGTACTGTGCGGTGTATCAGTAAGCTCATAAGCTGTTAGTGTCAATTGACTTCTTGATTGGTCGCAAGTCGCAACAAAAATATCACGGGTGTAATATACCGGCTAATTTCATGTGAAACAAAGGAAACCATTTCAAATACGACATATGAGAATTTCAATACACAGGAGACATCACACTTTCACATGAGCCAAAATGGAACAAACATTGCGCCATTCATAAAGTTGAATTGGGAACTTTCGGTTCAAAACACAAGGAACTTGGCTAAGTTTATTCAAACCAAACACGGTGTGCCCGTGTGAAATCTCATTTACGAAAATCCGTAGGAAAGTTGGCGGTTGGCAACATTAAAGTAAACAGGGGAAGCCGCCTGGAATGCATCACCTCCTGTAATAAACTCGTGCCGTGGGGAACGACACCAGACTTCTTTTATTTCAATTCCCCTAGCTTGTTCACGAACTTTGAATATTATAAGGTAACGCCTCTTGAGATAAAAATAATAAAATCACGAAATTGAAACGCTTTAGTAGCTCTTGCTGCCTACAAATGAGGATATACTTTTCAATCTCATAAAAGCTTCGAGTTTATTTTCCAACGAACACAATTTTAATGGCAATACTAGCTAGATTAAAAGTTTCTAACGATATTGGATGGATATCTTATTAATAATGTGACATTTGAAAGAAATTATATTTTAATAATTAGCCTTTGCAGCTTGACTGTGAAGTGAGGTATTTTTTCAGTGAATCAAAATCGTCGTGTCCTGTTTAGCTAGTAAATTGATTTAACATTATTATATTATAGATTAATATAATAATAATAAAATGTTGAATGTCAAATGATAAGTATTAGCCAACATTAAACTTAATTAGCTGACTCTCTACTTTATAATAAATCGAGCCTTTTTGACAGGAAAATGCACCAAAGATAATTTTACATAGGTAGGTATTGATAATAAGCACTTTTTGTAACGTGTTTATTGTGTTGTGTTGTTAATGTTAAGGGAGTAGTTTCTTAAGAGAACGTTCAATTCGCGAAGAGAGGAACCCCTCCCCCCAGCGGCGGGGGTAGGTGCGGGGACTTTTGATATGTTGACCTCCTAACTAGCCCAAACAAAGTTAATAAGCCAAAAATTATGTTCTAAGCATTTCCCTTGAGCGTAAAATGACTGGCCTAATAAAACGATAAAATGAATTGACTTTCAACTGGATTAGAAATTGATGAATCCCACCGGCATGACCGGAATTACCAATAACCAGTGTCTAAATAAAAATAAGTACGCGAATAATAATCAAATATACCTATCATATTAAATATTTACTGGTAAATAAAATTGTTCGTAATATAGTCGTCAAAAAAGTACGAAAAAGCACAATTGCGAGTCATGGGCTCTCTTAATGGGCTAATAAAGTACGGAGAAAGAAAACTTTGTAGCGGCGCCGTAGCAGCCGCTCTTTTGCGTATAACATCACCATTATAATAACAGCCCTCAGTCCTCTCCTTTTACTTTATCCCTAGGGAGAGAAAAGAGGGGGGCAGTGAACCCACGGGGGTCTTACTAAAGTGGTCTTGTTGTGAAATCTGTTTGTGCTAAGTCGTCACGTGCACCCACTGATGAGCCGTAGACGTGATATCACTCACTGCTACGTGATGCTTACTTTATACCAAATCTTACGGCAAAAGTTTACAACATGATCTTTACGAGACGACCTTCCATAATTGGATAAAACTGCCACCTATTATTTTCAGACACGCTCAAGATTAAACAATGAAAGCAGGTACGCCACATAATAGAATAAATACCTAATAGTAATTACGTATTTACAGATGATCTGTTCCAAAAGCGATGTTAGACAGCTCGAAAATCCAAATGATGGCAACCCAAGTAACACAGTCAATGTTATATAAATTTTGAGTAAACGCATTTTGGGCACATTTTTCAATACTTTATACCTGTATAACAGCGATATAAAAGCTTAGCATAACACTCAACTTAATTCAACTTTTGCTAAGCTTATGGAAGTATAATAAAAGCTGAAAGAGAACATTATTCAGAATTAGGCTATTTTAATAGCCTCACACATTATGGAGATTACAGCTGTACACATTTTCGAATTGCTATCATTGAAACTTCATTCAGCATGTCTGTGTTACTTGGGAAGTTGTTGGCAACCCGCTCTATCACATAGGCGGCTGCCACACTAAAATGCGGTTTCCGCACGACGGTGCGGTGTGCGAGCGAGACAGCGCTATGCGAATCTATAGAGGTGTTCCGGTGGCACTGCGGAAACCATCCGGAACCCACATCAATGTGACAACCGCCATAGCACGTACTCCTTCGTGTAAGTAGTTCACGTTTGCGCGTCATCGTCTGCAGTGCGTGTCATTTTCATCAGCGATCGGGTGAATTGTCACCTCGAAGGTGCCTGGAGTACTATAGCCGAAGCTGTCATTGGGACAGACACGCCTGGCTACGCCGACATTCACTATATTGTTGCCTATTTTTGTCCTTTTATTTAAAACTATCAACTCTAATAATACTCTAAATGGACGCTTTTATACTTTATCGTCGACGGCTACGAGACGGTAAAACTGTACAGTTTCATGCATAAATAGACCTTAGACTATAGACATTAGACTAATTATGAATGAAACCATAGAGTTTTACCGTGCCGTGGCCGTCGACGATTAAGTATAAAAGCGAGCAATAGCTACCTAAAATCTTCCAACTGAACTTTTATTATTTATTGATATGGATGTAAGCTGATTTAACTAAAATCTAATTCGATTTTAAGTACAAAGGCAATTTGCAAATCCAAACTGCGCCACAGTTCATTTCTATCTCCGTCTAGCTTAGTCTTGCGCTAAACCACTTTTATCTTTTCTTCAATTAGGAGTCATTACGGAAATGAGAAATGAGAAAAGTTAATTCCTGCGGCATCGAGTTGTGGCCAAAAAAATTTAATGAAGCTTGAAACGGCTGGCTCATTTTTTTGACATGAAAAATTAATTTGCCTCTTTATTCCGAATTTGTACGAAAAAGTTTATGGTATAAACAAATTGGGAGCTCCAACCCTTCTCGTGTGCCGCAATCATAAACAAAGCTTTATGTACCGAGCTATGTCCGTTACAAATACCATTTTCTCTCGAATTTTAGATATTTGAGGATTCAGTATTTTAGTTAAGTATAACCGGCGGCCGAGTGAACACGGACGCGTGGTGCTACTCACTACTAAACTCCTAAAGAAATAGAATAAAATGGATTGACTCGACTAAATTACTTACTAATCTACTATATTTAAGCCTTCACCTACTGGCTTTACCAACTGCTTAACATTAATAAATATTAATGAAGTTTGAATTATATATAAAGTTTCATCAAAAAATAATAATAAACTATAACACAATCATAAGCTTCCGCACATGTAATAACAACAGCGGGGGGCTGATCAGCGGGGGAGACGGTTTTTCAATTGTGTAGGGACTTCGTCAATAAATATTTGTGGACAATCTAACACACAAATCAACCTAGTCCCAAACTAAGCAAAGCTTGTATTATGGGTACTAAGCGGCGATATACATACTAGTATAGATAAATAAATACTTAAATACATAGAAAACGTCCAAGACCCAAGAACAAATATTCGTGCTCATCACACAAATAAATGCCCCGGCCGGGATTCGAACCCGGGACCTCCAGCTTCGTAGGCAGGGTCACTACCAACTACGCTAAAGCGGTCGTCAATAATGCGGCCACTAACCCACGTGAGAAATACCCAAACCAATGACGACATCGAAAGTTCGGCATCAAAAGATGATTAAAGAGCAAGTTCAGTAACTTACATCAATGTTTACACGTGAGTTAACATTAATTTTACACCTTTGATATGTCAAAGCGTTATTATCGCTACGACATTTAAGTTAATTCACGGTACCGTGTTCGCATTCGATTTCAACCGCGGTAGAATGACCCAACTCGGTATGTTATTCGGGACTTACCGTTTTGATGTTTAATCAGTATTGGGATAACATAAAACATATAGGAATGAGAAATCTAATCACGAAATGTGAAGATGTGATTTCCTTTCTTGCTACCCTACGATTAATCTGGATTGCTTTCGCTTTCCTTGTACTTTGACAAAAGTTTACTTTGACAGAGGAAAATTCCGTCTAAAAACAGAATCGTTAAATCAATCATTGAATGCTCAAAGGCACGATCAGGTTTTTTAATATCATTCCCTTAGAAAGCGTAATTAACTGTACAAATAGGTTTTTCTCCCAGTGCCATTGATCTCCAGAGAGGCTCTTACACTGTTAAATATATGACAATAAGATTTTCTTTAATCATGTTTGTTTAATTTTCTTTAATTTGTAGTCTTTCCACGGTAAGGTTCACTTGTTCGCCGTTTTACCTTATACGTACTACCTTCCTTTAACAGCCAAGCTAGGGTTCCGTAGCTAGAATGGCTAAAACGGAACCCTTATAATTTCGTTATGTCTGTCTGTCCGTATGTCACAGCCGATTTACTCGGAGACTATAAGTACTACAATTATGAAATTTGGTAGGAAGGTGTACTCTATAAACCTCTACATAAAAGTGATGTGAAATTAGGAAAAAAAAATATTTTAGGGGGGCACCCCATATTTGTAACCGGGGGATGATTTTTTTTTCAATGCAGGTAATTGTATGGTGTATTTTTGGATAGGCCTTTAAAAATAACGTAGAGGTTACAAAAAAGTTTTCCATTTAAGTAAATCGTTGGAGAGATATTTAGCTGCCAAAGTAGTACAAAATGTGTCCCCCCCCCCTCTAATTTCCAAACTATGAATATTAAAATTCTGAAAAAAATTCGTGTGGTGTACATTAATAAATAATTTCAACCATTTTTGGTTTGAACAAGATGTGATTAAGGGTTTTTGAGTTATCACAGAAAAACTGTCTTGCCCAAACAAAAGGACCTAAGTGCCGTGACTTCCCTATGAAGATACGACCTTTTTTGATTCAAGGTAATAGTGTTTTTAAAAGTGGACTGCTAGGTGTCGGTACGGAATCCTTCGTTGTGCGTGATCCGACACGCACTTGGCCGGTTTCTATATTGATTATAATTATTTTACTCAAATATGCTCGGATGCTGTAAAAGGAGACACTCAGCGTCCTAGGTGAGCGATTCAAAGCGAACTCAATTGAGAAGACGATCCAACGCCACGCGATGACACGCGAATTCAATGCGCTGATCGCGTAGCTCCGCACGACCGCTGGCGTCGCAGTGTGGCGTCGCACAAGTTGAAGAAAACTTCAAAATCAAATCAAATGTTATTATGAACAAAGAGTATTTATAATAATAATGAACAAATGTGTTATACTTACTTGTACAGCCATTCGCGTTACGTTATAACCTGTTGTGATAGTTTTTGTTCCTCTTTATCCCATAGTACGTTACCTGGATAGCATTAATTGGTAATTCTACCAAAATCATTAAAAAACGTAAAGACTTCGCGAACGATTTTGGAATTCCTCGTAATAAAATACCGAAAGTAATCAATATTTAGTTTTATTTCTCCTTTTAAGAGGCCTTTAAAAGCTTCAAAATCTTTTGATCAAAAATTTTGACAAAAGTATTGGTACTTAATACCAATAAAGTGATTAAAGGATACAATGATTTTATTAAAGTTTTAGATAGTAACATTGCCCTTTTGTGATTTTATTGTGTATAGTAGAATTCAAGCGGAAACACCGGCCAAGTGCGTGTCGGGCCACGCGCAAGGTAGGGTTCCGTAGTCGTCTACCCGTTACATTATGTGGACTAAAAAGTTCGTAAACTTATATTTACTATGTTTTTGACAGAATTAACAACATTATCTATGGTATCAATGGAAATTGTACGAAAGTTTGCTTTTGAAAAGTACATTTCTGAAGTTCGACTATTACTCGTTAACTAATAATGTCTACTTAGCTGTGATAGTTTCCATATTTGAGACCTTTATCTCGTACCGTCGGATGTCCGGTACACAATTTGCAAAACTTTCTTCGATAGAAAAAAACGCCAAACATACCTCTATATTTTCTATCTTAAAAGTCATTTTATTTCAATCTTAAGTAACATAATGAGTAGAAAATAACACCAAAATAATATTGTAGCCATGTATTTTTCTCATCCAAAAATGTACTAAAAATTCACGAAAATTACGCTCACAGTTCCGTAGAAAGTGGGATGGTCAATTGCAAACTCACGCCTGTTAGAGCGGTATATTTCCAATGGAAGAACCTCGCCTTAATAAAACTTTGACATATTGAACACACTCGGAGGAATGATACATAGTAGAACACAAGGTTTTCGAACCTAACATTTTCTTAATAACAATGTAGGTATCTTCTATACTAGCAATAAAGTAAAGTTTGAGAAATGAGAGTTTGTATGTTTGTATGAAGAAACCAATCTCCGGAAATACCTGATTACAAAACATCTTTGACCAATGCATAATGAAGCTTCGGAATGAACACATAAGCTTCTATGACGTTCCATGACTTCTTTGTTATTCGTTAAGTATTTTCTTCTGAAGTACTATTTTCCTAACCTTTAACACGAACACTTTTCGTTACAAATTCAAAAATACCTCTTGAAACTTACACTATCGCGATCTGGTCGCGGAAATTCACCGCTTTAACTTGCATTCGCGCCGCGTAAACTAGCGACGGTGAGCGAAGTTAGTTCATGCGCCAAGACAACAGGAACCAGACAACCGAACTGATAGTCGATAACGAGGGAAACTCAGGCTTCTATAACTCTCAACTAAATAGTTAACGCGGAGACTAAATTACGTCACCAGCGGTGACAATAATCGGATCAAGTTTGCAGAAAATCAGAAAGACTTACACAGACACCAGCTATACAGACGAAGTGCACTCATTTATTACCATCGGACCTTGTTATCAGTACAGAAAATTCACACTTTGAATTCAATTCATTGCTAACAGTCAAGTTGCCCACTCACTTGACAAAGGGAGGGTCGAAGTTGCACCACGTCCGTAAGCAAAGTACCCACCGCTACCCTACACGTGACCCCTGTGTGGTACTGTCTTCTCGAAAATCTCACGGTTCGAAATGATTGTCATACGATAAATAAATAAATTGAAAATATTACCCACTTAGGGTTGTTTTCTAGGTTACATTATTTACTGTTCCCTTATTGAAGAATACTTCAGTGTCTAAAAGCCCAATAATGTAATATTACGCAAGAACAACTAACACCGTGTAAACCGCAATTTTGGCGAAGGTCGAGCCTTAACCACCTGGATTCTGGATCTGCTGGGAGACAATCTCATACCGGTGAAACTCCTTAGAAATAACACTATCGAAATGCCGCCACCGCGTTTGGAAAAATTTATACTTTATACTCGAAATGGAAAAGTCTTAGGCGCTTTTATTTTATTTTATGTTTCCAGAAGCCAAGGTAATAGTCACACATATCCAAAATAAATTGGGTATTTGACACATGTTAAGAAAAACGGCAAATTACTATTTTTTCCATACAACGGTAGTATGAAGTGCAGTGATGTGACGTCACAATATTTCCATGTCAATCAGTATGGACCATTTTCAGTGTTCGAAAACTTTGGCTATCATTTTCGTCTTTTGTGTTGCTCTAATTAAAGTTGGCCCCATACAAACATTTGATCGTCTCTAATAACTGGTTCAAATGGCACCGTAAAAGCGAATTAGTCAAACAGCAAATACTGAACCACCCAGTAGTACATTTTGAGCCCGTGTTAATTATTAATTTCTGGGTATCTCACGCTAAACCCTTATATTTCTCTGCTAAATTTAAACAACATAAAGCACTTTAAACAACACGGCAACATACTTTTTTGCCATTTTTTACTTTCTTGTCTCAGTGCGCCCTGGTTTACCAGGAGAACAGGAAAATTATCTCGCCATGTAAAAAGAAATTATGACATGAGGATAAAATTTACGTTTACTTGCTCCGCGTTTTATCCTGCTTTTCACAAAAGCAAGTGATCACATTACCTCTCTTACGTTTCTTACAAAATATTTTCTTAAGCTACATAATATATACTGGCGTATCATGCAACCTTTACGTGTAGACCCATTGTAATCACTAACGCTACATTGTGCTAAACCCTCGTCATTGATTTTGACATACGCATATTGCCTGGTAAGTATGTATTCCGTTTCAGACAAAAACCCTGGCAGGTATGAAATAATAGTAATATTGAAGGTGAAGTGCGCGATTCGAATAATCCATCCATTTTCTTATCATACGCATATTGCCTGGTAAGTATGTATTCCGTTTCAGACAAAAACCCTGACAGGTATGAAATAATAGTAATATTGAAGGTGAAGTGCGCGGTTCGAATAATCCATCCATTTTCTTATCATAAACAATTGCATGATAGCGCCGTCCTAACTGTGTCTTTATTTTGATAGACAGACAAGTTAGAGTGCATGGTAAAATTCCTTCTAAATCTTGTGCCTGAAACTATCGGATCGAAAAAGCATTACCTGGATTATGGGCCATGCTTCATTAGTTGTCTGTAAAACTACATTGATATTCATACCATACATATGTATTATATACTGATTCTATTTAACAATTGATGCAATATCAAGAGAGTAACGTTTTCACACTGAAACTGTTACTACGTAGGCAACGTTGAATGTCAAGTCAACAATTGTAGGACAATATCAAGTCATTAAACAATTGAGAATATACTTAGGTACTTTTTTTATGATGCCATTTGAACCAGTTTTTAGAGGGGCATAAGTGTTTCTACGGAACAACTACAATCGAAAAAACACAAAAGACAAAAACCGGCCAAGTGCGTGTCGGGCCAACGGCAAGGTAGGGTTCCGTAGTCGTCCACCTGTTACTTTATGTGGAATAAAAAGTTTTCGAACTTATATTTACTATGTTTTTAACAGAATTAATAACATTATCTAAGGTATCAATACAAATTCTACGAAAGTTTGCTTTTGCAAAGTACATTTCTTAAGCTCGACTATTACTCGTTAACTAGTAATGTCTGCTAAGCTGTGATAGTTTTCCTTTTAAATTGATCGTATATACTACTGCCATGATTTTTTTCACATGCCTAATAGCCACCGTTTAGCTGGCAGGGGGGGGGGGGGACACTTGACCATAACAAATATTATCACTTCAAAGCTTAATATCACGCCAACCGATTTTTGAATCAAAAAATGCGCTTATAACCTTATAAATTTTTTAAAAGAGCTATCCAACGATACCCCACGCGATGGGGTTTGGAAGAAAAAAAAAATATCACCACCACTGTACATGTATGGGAGGTACCATAAAAAAAAATTTTTTTTCAAGATTTTATTTTACCGTTTTGTCGGCGTCATCAATATCTATACTCATGCCAAATTACAGTTTTATAGTATTAACGGTTACTGAGATAAACGGGGGACAGACGGACGGACGGACGGACGGACGGACATGGACGAATTCCTTGTTTACTACGGAACCCTAAAAATTGGTTTTAAAGTACAGCATAACGGAAGACTCCATACTAATTTAGCGTATTTTGTGACGTCACATAGACTACGTGAACAGTCCTACTACGGTTGTATGGAAGTCTTGTAATTTGGGAAACCCTTAGGCGACTTCCTGATTTGTCGGTGCGGAGGCGGTACGATATGAGAAAACTGTCAAATGTCAGTGTCAACTAAGGCGACTTCCTGATTTGTCGGTGCGGAGGCGGTACGATATGAGAAAACTGTCAAATGTCAGTGTCAACTGTCAGTCAACTCCGTACTACTTTTTACTGCGCCCCTACATTTAAATGAGTGCTTCCTGACTGGCGCAGGATGCGCGGAAGCGGGACGATGCGAAGGCAGTACTGGTCCGCTTCTGCGCATAATATTACTAGTGCGCAAATGTAAATACTGACAGTATTCTGTCAAGTGGGAATCTTTGCGACTTCAGTAAGTTTACGTCAAAGAAGAAAATGTCACATATCGATCCCGCCCCGCCAAGTCAGGAAGTCGCCTTACTTGCCAGAATTTCAGTTGCCCGAATTTCGACTGCCATACTATTCAACTGCCATAATATTGTTTCTTATAATTTCGTATGCCATACTCATTATTTACCATATTAATCAAATGCCAGAATCTTTATTTCCCATAATATCAATTCCAATAATATCTTTTTCCATAATCATTGTAATCCATAATTATCACATGCTATACTTTTATTTGCCATCCATCTCTACTGTTCGAATCGTATAGCTGAGAATGAAAATCCATAATTTTAATGAAATTTAAAAGAGCAGAATAACTTGTTTGAAAAGCTACTATACTACTTAATCCGACTCGGATCACAGATAGGTTAGAAGAGGATAGCGGGAGCTTTGCTCCCGCTATCCTCTTCGAGGTTATTTTTTTATAAAAGAGCAGAAAAACTTGTTTGAAAAGCTACTTTACTACTTAATCCGACTCGGATCACGGATAGGTTAGAAGAGGATAGCGGGAGCTTTGCTCCCGCTATCCTCTTCGAGGTTATTTTTTTATAAAAGAGCAGTAAAACTTGTTTGAAAAGCTACTTTACTACTTAATCCGACTCGGATCACGGATAGGTTAGAAGAGGATATTTTTTTATAAAAGAGCAGAATAACTTGCATGCTTGCTTGCTTGCTTGCATGCATGCATACTTGCTTGTTTGCATGCATGCATGATGCAATTATTTTCGAGCGCCTACAGAAATTTAATAAGCAAATTCATAGTAAGGATTATTTCGGAAAGAAACTGTATTTAGTATGGCATTTAAATATTCTGTTAAATAATATTATTGCACTTAATAATATGTATAACAATACGTATGGCATTCGTATCATTCTGTCATGTAATATTCGGGAATACAAGAGTATGTCAAACGATTTTTCTAGTAAATGAACCATTCGGGCAAATAAAAATCGGGCAAATGTTTATCGAGCAATTGAAATTATTCCATATGAATTTCGGGCAAACAATAGACACCCTTGTAATTTGCTGTTATGGTCGTGAAATATTCCGTTTAGGTACATGTTGTACAGTTTTTTGTTAATTTTCACATGAAAATCCTGATAGTGGTTTTCAATTTACTTTTAGTCAATAAAAAAAATCGATACTTTCAATTGTCAGAACTTTTTAACATATTTATTAATTTACCTTATTTCGTAATAACTTGATGTTTTACTATCCATTATATGACATCTTATACTTACTATTCATTCCGCATGCATATTCCCTATTGAAATTAATAACTAAGTCAAAAATAGTAAATAAACTGAGGTTGTTGAGGGGTAAATCATATTTTTGCTGTTCCACTGAGGCCGGCGTAACGTAACGGCGTAACGTTGTGTTTTTCAAGACGCTACCTATTCATTTGAAAAATATTCCGACTATGGCGACTTTCTGACTTGACGGGCGAATGATATCGGATTGTTTGTTCTTTAACTCTAATTTCCTTAATTGATAGGATACCTACATTACATTATCGCTACAGTAATTTTATGCATGCTACCGCATATACCACTCACGAAGAACTGCGACTGACAGCTGACAGCTTTCTCGTATCGCAGGTCACCTTTTGACAAATTAATCCAGTCCACCTGGAAATCCGAGCACATTTTTACAGAAATTAAGATATCTCAGAACAGAAATTTAATCTGAATTCGTAATATTGCATTTTATTGGAATATTAATTTGAATCTTTCGTATTCAAGTTTTCTCTAATTGCACATCTGGCGGTTGCAATGAAAACTTGATTATAATATAACTATGATGTCATAATATCTTTCAAAATTAGCTAAAATAGCTGTAAAAGTATAAAAATAATAAGGAGTTCTTAAGCAGCTGGTAGCAATGTAGCGAAATCAGTCCAGTTTCTCTTGCCGCTTCGGCTAAACACGGCTATTGCACACCGATTTAGAGTGTGAGTGATATGATAGTGACAGTCATTATGCCATGGCTGGCGTTGTACGACGATAATGACACGCAAACTTGACAACTAAACGAAAGAGCACGTGTTATGCGGTAAAACGGGCTATCGTCATTTGTGTTTCTCTTGCTGTCAAGAGTTTCTTTTAAACGTAAGGTAGGTATGTAGTATGTGCTATTGTTTATTCTGTGCCGAAAGGTCTGCCTATGTGTCGAAATCGTCCTCAATTTGATCAATTGAATTTGACAGCTAGCCCTTACTATAAGGCTGCCAGCTGAAGCCGTATACAACGGGATGTCCCCTAATTCCTGTCATTGTAAAATGACAAAATAAAGAAACATTAAACAGAGACGTGACAGGGACATGTCTAAATTCAAAAGCTTAACACTCACCCTGGTGAAATATTGTATTCTAAAATACTTGCGTTTATCGCTTTATGTTAAAGTTATTCTAAACAAACTCGTTGCTTTGCATATTTATTTAACTGAAAATTAAATGGTAGTTTCCAGCTGGTCATTTGTCATTGGTCTGGCGACGCCGCTGCACGCTTTTATTAATATTTCCAGCGAATCCAAGCTTTATTAGCAAACAACCGTCACTTGCTGATAAATTATTAATGTGGTAGCGCGCGCAGTTCCGTTGCGAAAGGAAACGATCCGATACTGCATGTTTCGCTATGTATTGTGAATTAAGCTGAAAATCTGGTTCTAAAACTGCATTTAGCATTGAAGTTTAGAAGAGGTAATACATGTTAAAAGGGATATAATAATATTATATCCCTTTAAAATTATCAAGCCTTCTTTCATTTTTGCGTAACACGAGCACTTTCAAAAGTTAGATTACCGTGAAATACGCCTACTTTGCCTTCTTTTTTCATAAAATCGTATATTGTTCAATTGTTTCCTAGTTTTTGCCTATGCATGAGCTCTCTAGAAGTGTATACATTTTAAATGGTCGGCAACGCGCATCTGACGCCCTGGAGTTGTAGGCGTCTATAGGCTGCGATGACCGCTCACCATCAGGCGGGCCATACGCTTGTTTGTCATCGACGTGGTATAAAAAGATATGATAATATGTTTAAGAGTAGAAATTTATCTGAAGCTTGCCTTAAGTACTTCTTTGTTGCATAACACATGCACTTTTGGACTCTGTAGGGTTGTTACATTTTGCTGTGCTAAGAGAGCAAGAGTACCCATGTACTTGTACATATATAGAAACAAGAGATTACATAGAACCTATCTGTTGACGTCTCTTGTTATATTGTGCGTCCTTCTATGGTAGGAATATTATATGCTGATTTAATTCACGATCTATCTTAAACAAGGCGCTCAAGCTTATGAATCCCATGACAGTTTATAATAGCTTGAAGTTCACTGGTCCTTTTGAACGTATTTGATGTTACCAGTTGAGTTAAGGACTGTACCAAAACAGCCTTTTTAAGGGTTCCGTAGCCAAAATGGTGAAAACGCAACCTTTATAGTTTCGTCATGTCTGTCCGTCGGTATGTCACAGCCGATTTACTCGGAGACTACAGCATTATAAGCAACTACAATCATGAAATTTAGTAAAAAGGTGTATTCTATGAACCGCTTAACAAAATTGATGTGAAATTACGAAAAATAACATCAAATTAGGTGGGCAGCTCTTACATGGAAGTGGAAGATGAAAAAAATATTTCAATACACATAGGCGTCCGGTCTGGGTATTTATGGACATGCCTTTAAAAAATATATAGAGCTTTAAGTAATAACGATATTTCTTAAAGATTAGATTTCGTTTAATGAGTAGTATTTTGCAACATATTTAGGAAATTCACCAGCAGCGTACTCGTAAGCTCTCTGCTTAATATTGCTTGCCAACTGATTTATCATTCGCGTGATGCCCTACATAGCAAGGCGCTGTCTCCACCGGGAAATATATGGCCTCTTTGAAGCGCAAAAAGATGGGTAATTTCAATGAATTTATGAACGTATCACCGTTGGATTTGCTTTCAAAATTCTAAATTGAATGTAAATAATGATAAAAAAAATGCCTTCTCTTCGAGGAATTTCCGATACAATGCGAAAAAAATTTGTAGTATACACTACGATGCACACTTGGTGTTTCATGGCCTCGAATGGGTTAAAATATACTACCCATTCCAAGCCAACCAACGCTACACATGCTACGCCGTAGCGCGTAGTAACATTTTTCCACTTAGTAGCGGACTAGTATAGTATTATATAATCTGTGTCATAGTTTTAGCATTTTTGGTTTGACACTGACAGGATATTTTTTGGGTTTTGTTGTTTTTTTTTTATTGTGGTTAAAAAAATGTTAATAATATTACTCCAAAAGATTTTTTTTCAACTGTAACCTTGTGGAAATAATTACACACATTACAGGCCACACCCTGTATATGGCACTTTGAATCTAATGTCATGATAACAGAGGTGATTAATATACGTCAACTATTGGCCACTTAGGTGAGCACTGAGGACGTTTTACCAAAGGGGAAACTATCTATATACTCAGTGACAGTCAAGCGGCCCTCAAAGCGCTTACGGCGCTGTAAGAGTGGACTCTGGGCTGGTCTACAATGGCATCCAAGCTTTGAATAAGCTTGGAAGGCACAACAAGGTGCAACTAGTATGGATACCAGGGCACGAGGGCTTCATCGGCAACGAGAGGGCTGATGAGCTTGCAAGAATGGGATCTGCGAGTCAATTCGTTGGTCCAGAACCGTTTGTGGGACTCTCGCAGGGAACCATAACATCGCCCTAAAAGCCTACGCCAAAACCAAACACTAAGCCGAGTGGAGGAAGGAGGCAGGCCTAAGGCACTCAAAGCGAATTGAATTTTGAATGAGTTGAAGGAGTGAACTCTAGCTGGACCAAGAAGCTTTGGAAAAACAGCAGGAAGCAACTCAGAATCATATCTGGGGTGTTTACAGGTTACTTCGGGGTCAAAGGACTATTGGCCAAGATGGGACTATGCGACAACATGGATTGTAGGATGTGTAGCTAGGATGACGAGACAATGGAACACTTGCTGTGCGAATGTCACGCCCTTCCCAGACACAGAATGAACGACTTTGGCAATGGCTACCCAGAACCAAAGGAATTCAGAGTACTCCCGCTGAACTCCATCATCCGGTTCGTGAAGAGATTGGAGAACAGCTTGGAGTAGGTATAAAGGAGGGGGCAATTTGCACAAAAGATCCCATTGGGTCGAAGTGCATCCGCAAGGGTCCTCATCTAGATAAGATGAGATAAGATAACCTAATTAGTTGTGACAACAATTAAGAGCTATCGCTCTGCATTCAAATGGATGCGTATAAAATGAAAAGTATTTGACCTAGTGAATTGTAAGAAACTATTAGGTCGTAAGCGAGCGCCTTACGGAACGACTTCGAGCAATAGGTATTACGTCGGTGCCTTAACACGGCCTTAATATTTAATATTAATTCGCTGTTCTCTTGGTACCTACACCATACCCACTTAGCAAGAACAACCGAACATACAAGTCCAATAATAGAAAGTTCTTAATGTAAATGTTCAACCATCTGGCAGTAACAGCACATTGGCAAGCCGAACTTTACTCGATCTTCGTCTCAGAACCTACTAAGGTCGACCTCTAAACCTCTATTACATTATGAGGTTAACATTACGACTTTGGATTTTACCTACGTCTGTTTTCTCATGTTTGAAAAGCCAACCTCTCTACATAATTAGGAACGCAATTTTGATGTTTCTTTTAGGTAGTTGATGGAATTTGTTTCTGTGATACGCATACACGAGTTACTTTGATTTGTGGCATTTGTTAAATGTATAAATATGACATTAATAAGCATCACTATGAAAATATCTCGATAAGAAACAATGTTCTATTTCTAACTTAATCGTAATGACTTGCTGCCCATTGCATTTTTAAAGAGCTCGCGAAGCATCTTGTGGAAGCCACAGGTGACCAGAAGTCTGGTGCGGTGGCTCTACAGCCAAATCAACCTCTGAAAAATGTAAAACTCAATAAACTATTTTGTTTTTTTTTTTTTTGATCTTGCACTGCTGCTATTTAATGTTCAATATTAAAGACAACACTGAAATTCACCACTGTCCGAAATAGAGATTTCGAGCAGGTGGGGCAAGTGGCTGACTCACTTTACGTTAAAACGGTAATACTAAAGCAATAACAAACACTTCCAGGAGCACCAACAAAGCGAGGTATTTTGTAAACATTTTACTGCGTCCCAGTCTGCGACGATATTGTGAACGCTGTCGGGGCAAAACGGCACTTTTTACTGCCCTCCATGACCGTTCGCTAACCTCACATCTTGGTACTTGTTGTGAAACGGACCGTTTGCTGAGTAAAAAACGAAAAATATATCTATAAAGAAATGTCGTCAAAACATATTTCTTTTTTCCTCTTTTGGCTTTGGCCTGAACAAATTTACATTTCGATTCGCCGCGGTTTACCGCTGGGTATTCACAGCTCAGCGACATTGTCAAGCCTGCATTCTACGTTTTACACTTGACGTATGCCTCTATAAATTCAGTCGATCACTTTAAAGTCGACTAACAAGATTTATATGCTTCTTCCGTTTTCGAGGGAACCCTAGAACATGCCTTATGAATGTCGGAAAAATGCGGAATGAATGCTGGCACACGAGGTGCGCTATTTCGCTGCCTCTGGACGGTCATAAAAGCGACAAAGCGCCATATCTAGTTTCCTCTCACCATATTTCGGACACAGCTGCAATGCAAAATTACTTAGCCACGTTATATCATGGCCAATATGGTCATGTCCTTAGCATATAGCACTTTGAAACTAAGTATCGTACAAAGTCAACCCAGAAACTATGTAGCCCAGTATTATATGAAGGCACAATTATTCATAACTACATCGTACATTATATAAAATTTCATAGAAATTGGTAATCAAGCTGAAGAGTAGGCAATTACGTCTGATTACGGAGCAACTAAGTTTCCACTCGATAAACTGAATAATAATGTCTGTAATTTGGTTTAGGCACACCCCTTGCGAACAGAGAAATCTCGATATTTTGATACATAATTGGAGGGTCCACTTTTAACCGTTGAATTATTGATATGGAAATAAGCAGCACGATAATCGCAGGCGCGACGAGCGGCCTACTTACAATCTCTGAAGTTATTCGTGTCACATTTCTAAAGTTAAGCGAGTAGTCCAAGTTGAAGTGGATAGTTGACACTTTGTTGCTAGGTCTTAGCAGCGAGGTGCAACTGCGGATGACAGTATCGCGAGCGCCGACAACGAGCTCGCGAGAACTTCGCGGTTTTCTCGCGATAAGCCCCACAAGCATACGCCCCACAAACTAATGTCAGGCAAACTAAGTTCGTCGCTCATCAGTCTCCGCGGGCGCGCAATTTAAACGATTGTCTTGCGAACTAATTCGCACCGCATACCGTGGAATGTTTGATATGCACTTGCAAATATGAGCAGCATATATAATGGGAAAATAGCATATGACTTAGTGAAATTTTCACGCGAAGAGGCTTGTTGTATAATTTATATTGTATTTTCCTTCGATTGTAGGTATGTGAAGATTTTCTGCATTATAGAACAGATATAATTTATTGAAGGAGCGTGCGAAGTTCTTTTAGACTAGGAACAATCAGACGTTTGATTTTATCGTTGATCGGAACATTTGGAACGTCGTGTCGTGAATTTTGGTAGGCGATTTAAGGGCTCTTTCAGTTAAAAAGCTCATATATTTAGGCCATTTTCTGTTTAATTGACACGTATTTTAACATTTTATCAATGTTACTATCTAGAATAGAACAATTGCGATTTAATGTCATAAATTGTAAATGTATTTCTTTGGATTTTCATTAAGAAATATCGATTCAAACATGACTCCAAATCGACCATTTTAAAGCTGAAAATCTTCTTTTTCGTTTAAGTTCTACCTACTACATACCATAAAATCAAAAGGGGCAATGTTACTATCTAAAACTTTAATAAAATCATCGTATCCTTTGATCACCTTATTGGTATTATCAATAGTTGCAATCAAACTATTTAGAACTACAGCCGCTTAATGTGGCAAAAAGTTTTTTAAGTTCGAACATGAGCACTTATACGCCCTTCTCCTTCTCTTCATTTTAAAGTCTTCACAATTTTGTTACAATCTCAAATACTGTCGATCTCCTAGTATAAATCAGTAGTGATCGCTTGGCGATTGTAGTATTTCAAGTTTGTATGCCCCAGATTCCTTCATAAGCTATGGACAATACAAAAACCTATGCATTGAGAAGGAATTAGTAGTTTATTATTGGATTGAATTTGAATGAGTAACAAGCATAATAGCAATCTAAATACTACGTTAACCTCAACTTTATGCCGCTATAGAAGCCTTGAAATTCAAACTAAATTATTTTTTAATCGACCCAGTCCCTTAACACTAGCCTATGTAAGTCCTAAATCCGGCTAACCCATCTTAAATTATTCATGCAAAACTGAAATTAAACGGCACAGTGCTCTCTGACCCGTGGAAAAACTAATAAATCATTTGCTAGTTTCGTTAGGAGTTAATTCAAGAAATTAATTTATAATTTTGATTTTTATTTATTAAGCCGTACTGAAAATTAGCAGCGCGTCAATTATGCATCACGTAGAGATAGACTGCATAATTAACCCGCCGATCAGTAGTATCAATGTGCCACGTGATGTGTGCGTGTGCGTGACATTCACACAGCAAGGTGTTCCATTGTCTCGTCATCCTCGCCACACATCCTACAATCCATGTTGTCTGATAGTCCCATCTTGGCCAAAATTCCTTTGATCCCGAAGTGAAATACGTAAACACCCCAGATATGATTCTGAGTTGCTTTCTGCTGCATTCCCAAAGTTTCTTGGTCCAGCTAGAGATAAACATGCTTATTGTATTTATTAAACATGGTTGCAATAAACTGTAACTAACTAACTGTGTTGTGTAACTGTATGGATTATAATAATTATCTGAAAAACAATGATTGAATTGAATTGAATAATTAGATAAATAAATAATTAGTCAGATCCACATCACAACAGTACCCTTCACCATTGCTCTTTCCATCGACCTTATACATTTATCATAAATGTCTATTGTTTCAGGAGGAATTGAGGTGCCAGAATTTGGTGAGCCGATCACAAACCTAACAGTGCCTATTGGGCGCGATGCAACCTTCAAATGTATAGTCGTGAACCTTGGGAACTATCGTGTAAGTACCTATAACTTAATTCATTAATTAAAATGTAATTAGGTATCTATACATGCTTCACTATCCACAAAAATCAATAGCTCCACGTATTCAATACGGCAAGGGATCCATTTATTCTACAATTTATTAACACCTGCCTGGCAACACAATAATCAGTAGAGTAATAATCGTATTTTGTTTGGATTAACTCTGTACCATTAAATCGGCTTAAATATTATTTAATACTTATTTAACGGGACGTAATTAAGTACTTTGATTTGTGGTGACAATCAGTTTTTACACTAATTCTCGTTTAGCAATTCTGTTTTACATTTGTCACAATGATGTCAGTCAGTAAATTCCTGATAATTATAAAATATATTTTGACTCAAAAAACGCCGGTAAAGCGGATATTATGCTCTACAGTCTACATATTGAAAGGTGAAGTAAAATAAAAAAAATAAAAAGAGCGATTCAGTCTCACTCTACATAATTACCATTAGTACTATTATTAAATAAATAAACCCCATACAAAAGCCTAAAACGCGCACAAACTTGTTTAGGTCGGCATATTCATAAAAATCAAGCGGTAAGTTAAAGAATATGACCAAAAAGTACAAAACTAAGGTTTAAAAACGTTTAGGAGGGTATCGAATCAAATTGTTCTCCAAAATCTTCGTAATCTTAGTATTATCCCCGTTGCATCACATGCTCATCAAAAATATATCATTTGATTTCAATTCACGATCACTAAAATAGTCTCAAAGCCGGCGCATCATCTGCGATATTTGATGAAATGGGACAAACCCTCAGGTATTTCCAATCATGATCATTAAAAAATAAGGTTTGTGGGATTTTTCTACTAAACTAGAAGAGTTTGGATTGGTGACAACACACCTGCCTACCCCATTTTTGTTGCACCCCACACCTCAGTCAGCCGCGTGGAAACAGGTTACAGGCTACAGGTTGTCTGCGACAGCGTGAAATGTAAAATTTGTTTTTTTTTGGTTTTGACAAGAAACGGATATATATTTTTACGAACCATACGCAACTGCACACTTTTTCAGTTTTGAACATACTCCGATGTTATCCCGTTTACGTCCGTTGTTTCCCGATGAAAAAAATTTACAAGTACTATCTTTAAACGTATATTAAATAAAAACGGTTGCATATATGAGGAAATGAAAAATGTAGGTTGAAAATATACTTATTTATAACAAACGATAACAATTCAAGGTATCGTTATATAAGTTACTCAAAAAAATCCGAATGCTTACCAAAGTATCGAAAATTAGTCCGATCTTATCCCAACATACCTTAAAGACATTGACGAAAGTAACGCACATGGACTGCCGTCCCAATTTTCTTTACACCGTTTTTTTTTTTCAAAGGTGGGCTGGGTGAAAGCAGACACAAAAGCCATCCAAGCCATACACGAGCACGTGATCACACACAACCCCCGCGTGTCCGTGTCGCACAGTGATCACTCGACGTGGTACCTCCACATTAAGAGCGTGCAAGAGGAGGATCGGGGACAGTACATGTGTCAGATCAACACGGATCCTATGAAGAGTCAAGTAAGTTGTACAGTACTGTGTATTAAGTTGTCTACTATTACGGAAACCGACACAAACGCTATCCAAGGCATAACCGCGCACAATCACCGCGTGTCCGTGCCACGCCAAAACTCGACGTGATACCTCCACAAGAACGTGTCGGAAGGATCAACACATCTCCTGTGACGAGTCGGTTAAGTTGTTTACTAATAATTCTGGAAACAAACTACACAAAAGCCATCCAAGGCACATGCCTGATGCCTGCCGATTGATGGATGTCAATCACCACGTGTCCGTGTTACATAGCAACTACTCGACGTGGTTCCTCCACATCACACGATCCTAATGCCTTGGTCACACGTACCGAGCAAAACGGGCGAGTAAAACTTTCATACTAATTTTTACTAGCAATTTTAAATGACAGCACAGTTGTAACACGGCAGCAGTTACACGGCAGTAAATGTGCAACCTTTACAAGGTCGACTACATTAACTATACCATTGGAGATAAATATAAAAATATGAAGTGATTTTAAGTGCTGTACTGCCAACTAATTTGATTTCTGGGCCACTGTACTTTGTCACAGACTACTTTTTTTTGACACACTCACACACATTACTATGAGATCTCTAGCGGCTTTCATATTGATTTTCACTGTGACAAGGTACCTCAGGCGGTTCCTGAGCGGTGCTGGAGGGATATGATTGTATTTCGGTTTAAAAGAGGTTCAATTTTATGGAGTTGATGCGCCTACATACAAACGTTATCAGAGTCAGGTCCTTTTTAAATTTATACTTTGGCCTCGTACTAATTTCGAGGTCAAAAATTTACCAAAAACGTATATGTGACTAACCTTGTACAATGATTGGATTTTACAAAGTTGATTTATAAAAGTTTCGCGCCGTCTGAGATAAAGTTATTCCATTTAATAGTTTATTAGTTTAATCTTATCTAGATAACCTCTGTTGTCGTGATGTCCCCTACAATCGATGGTTTAGTTTTACGTATTGTATAATAATATTTGGGCGGCCGAGCTTTGCTCGGCGTTTTCCTGGACATGAGACCTAGCTACATCGATTGCTCGTCCCCGAAAACCCCCACATACCAAATTTCATCAAAATCGTTAGAGCCGTTTCCGAGATCCCCGAAATAAATATATTAATAAATAAATATACAAAATTGCTCATTTAAAGATATAAGATAAATAAATAGATATCCATGATTCGGTAAATAAAAGAATTGAATACCATAAAATGGTACAGAATGAAAAATAATGAACTTATCTTAAGCTAACTGGAACCAACTGCTAAAGCTAACTGGAACTAAATATGACATAAATAATCTCCAATTCAGCATCTCCTAATACACGTAGGTGCATGAAACGGCGCTGATAACCGACAGAAGTTTAACATGAAATTCGTATTCCAAAAATGCTAAAATGAAGCCGTATTCAGGTGCCGTGAAGCAAATTGGGTATTTCGCCATTCATCATTTTGCTTCGATGCATGAATCGTTTAGGTGTCTATTACCAAGGAAAGTCAAATTGTCTCCGTTCCGTCTCTAGCGCTTTATTCTGTAGGATTGTCACAAAAAATGTGAATATACAATTTCTAACCTTGAATTTAGTTTTCAAAAAATTACTTTGTTAATTTGTAACAGTGGCACCAGTAATGGACCTGGCTCCAGTAATGGAAGCAAAAATCTTTCACGGTCGAAATTAAGCAACGGAAAAGTATTATAGTCATGGCAACACTTTAAGCATAAAGAATAGGCTTCTATGTATCACATTGACAAATGACATACACCTCGGTCATTTTGTTTAAAAATGGCGCGGCGGCAAAAAGTGTGCTCCGGCATTTTTCACGAATAACCTAAGTTTCTTACAGAAATAACTAAGGAAGTAGGTTTACGTTTTTGATTGTAAACTTTATTTTCTCTAAACAATATTATTTTGATATGATTTCGTGAGAAGCGTTACATATTTAACAATACTTTTTTAAAGTGTTTATTGCATTAGAATCCAATTTGAATGATTTAGAGAGGATGTACATTACTGGTTCCCGTTTTTTGTTAATCTCCAATTATGGACAATTTCTCCATGATTGGTTTTCATACTGAATTCTGGTTACCCAATTATGGACACCCAATGTTGGACGGATTTATTGGCGAGGTAAATGTTTGAAAAATGCCACCCAGTTTTATTATAATAGTAGTTTATCTACACAAATATCATAATCCTCTAAAATGCGTTCAGAAACCGTAGGCAAATGACCTTCATTTTAACATCAATGTAATTATGAAAATTTTCTTACCTGTGGTGAATTTTACCAGCAGTAATATATTCATTATAATGTCCTATTTAGTACTATAATGTTTTTTTTTTAATTTGGAACAGGAAAATTAAAATTCAGTTGATACGAAAGGTCAGCTCGATATAGGTTATTTTTTTTGGGATAAGAATTCAGGGAGAAGGATTTCAAATTTTACATTTATTTTAAATTTTAAGAAAAAAAAAATTTGTTTCGAAAACAAATACTCAGCCTGCTATTGCTTTTTTCCCCGGCCACGGCAATAATGTATTATTATTTTTTGGGATAAGGATTCATGGATAAGGAATTCAAATTTTACATTTCTTTAGAATTTTAAGTAAAAATATTATTTACGAAAAATCGTCATTATACTCGATTTCGACTGATTCGGGGATGAGGATTTCAAATTTTATATGAATTTTGAAGTTACAGTGGAAAAATTTTTTTTTGCGAAAAATCGTCATTATACTCGTTTTCGACTAATTCGGGGATAAGGATTTCAAATTATATATTGATTTTGAATTTTAAGAAAAAAAAATATTTTTTTCGAATAATCGTCTTCATACCTACTTGATTTCGACTATTTCGGGGATAAGGATTCCGGCTACTATAACCCATCTTAGAGTACTTATAATATGTGTGTAGATAATAGTACATTACTTACCAAGGGCGATAAAAAAAGAATGTCTTTGATCGCAGGTATTTTACGCCCGAGCCGAAGGCAAGGGCGATAAATATGCGATCAAATTTGAAATCCTTAACCGCGAATAAGTCGAAATCGAGTATAATGACGATTTTTCGTAAATTTTTTTTTTCTTAAAATTCAAAATAAATGTAAGATTTGAAATCCTTATCCCCGAATTAGTCGGAATCGAGTACAATGACGATATTTCGAAAAAAATATATTTTTTTAACTCGAAATTCAAAATTAATATAAAATTTGAAATCCTCATCCCCGAATTAGTCGAAATCGAGTATAATGACGATTTTTCGTAAATAATATTTTTACTTAAAATTCTAAAGAAATGTAAAATTTGAATTCCTTATCCATGAATCCTTATCCCAAAAAATAATAATACATTATTGCCGTGGCCGGGGAAAAAAGCAATAGCAGGCTGAGTATTTGTTTAAACGGACGAGCTTGCGAGTCCGTTTAATTATAATACGAACCCTGCAATTGCCATTCCGGCCGAGGCTAATATAGTACTTTTCTCAAAAATGGAGGAAATACGACAAAATTTGGATAAATATTTGATAAACATAACCTTAAAACGTCAAAAACATCATGCTCAAAAAACAGAAACGCAAGTGTATTGTTTTACCGAAAAACGCAAATTATTCAAGATTTAAAAAGACGTCGCGTTTCCAACAGAAAAATACGAGCTGAATTGGCTGAATACGACCTGTGCCTCCTTTTATATGACAGTTTCTACTTTTTTTTAAAGTTTGGAATTCAACAAATAAAGGAATTTATATGTGAAATTGCAGGCGGTCTACAATGTTTTTAAACCTTAAGGTGTCCATGATTGGGTGTCCATAATTGGATTTTGTCTGTCCATCATAGGATTTTCGAAGATTTTCGACTTTTTCAGATTTGGAGCAATTTTCTCGGAACTTACAAGTTTATCCAAAACTTTTGTATGTTTATTATAATTAGTGATAATTAAGCTACATTTTCTTTGAAATAACTAACATCAAACTTATAAAATAACAGAGTTATAGCCAAACGATGTCGACGGAGTTCTTAAGCCGTCCATAATTGGTGCCATTACGTTAGTTATGAAAATATTAGAGACTTTTTGATGTAAGTAAATAATTTCTTTCCGACATGTCATAGCCTGTAAGCTTATTTACAGAATAGATATTTGATACTAACTTCATTTATTCATTTATTCAAATTCCAACCATGATGTTACAAGGTGTTATAAGTATATAAAGTACAGCATGAACCCTGCTAGGGTGTAGCAAGAACTTAAAACTACTTAACCTAAGATTTATAAATAAGATATTTTACAGTGTTTTCAACTTATCGCGTAAGTAACTCTGTCTGCCTTTTTGTTACTTTTTATGTCATGTGCAAGGTAAGGTAAAAAAGTAGTTATCGGCTAAGCCCCAACCCCACTTTATATAAGCAAATGAGAAAAAAAAACTTAATACCTACAACTGTCGTCGTTCGTTGGAATGTTGGAAACAACATAATAATATATTGACGTGACTTTATTGTATTGACGTGAGTGACCCGTTTATTATATTTCAATATGTCTGAGACTCACGGAAGTTTTCAATTTAAAACATATATATTACTTATTCCTGCAATTATTGTACCATGTAGGTGAAAGTAACTCTATAGAAATATTATTCTACTAAACTGTTATGAGGTATACCGGTATTGGTTATACGGACTCTATAGAAACATTGTTTTTTCGTGCTATTAAGACACGGTTTAAGACATGAACCTTTGTAACGAATATACAAATCGATTTTGCTGTAAAATACGTAGGTAGTTATATATTACATTACCTATCGCACGTACGTATAAATAATACCTAACATACATAAAATATAAAGTACCGTATTTTATAAATACCTATGTACCACTTGACTGTATTACTGGGATCTGCCTGAGTAGCCTACAATTTCAGCCAACAGTGAGTTCTTGACATACTGACATAAAATAGAGAGTATTTTCATTTTTCTAATTCTACCAGTATCTAGACAATGGGACGAGTGCTGTTCAAAACGTTAAGAGTACATTATCACATGTACCTATATTATTTATTCTATAGATATTTATAATATTATATTAGGAAATATTAGGAAATTAGGAATTAGGATTAGGATTAGGATTGAAGCGATGAACACAAGCTCATACCCTGTATTTTACAGATGGGCTTCCTAGAAGTGGTGATACCACCAGACTTCGTGCCAGAGGATACGTCAGGAGACACTATGGTGCCGGAGGGCGGTACCGCCCGCGTGGCCTGCAAGGCCCGAGGAGTGCCGTTGCCGCGCGTCATGTGGAAACGGGAGGATGGGCAGGAGATCGTGGTGCGAGACCACACAGGGTCCAAGACTAAAGGTATGGTAACGGCACCAGGGGCACTATAAGCTGACAAGCATCAATAATGGACACTTCATCCACACACACACACACACACAATATCCTTTCATGTACACAATATCCTTTTAGTCCTAAGCCCCTATGTATGTTAAGT
Organism: Cenopis cana; assembly: GCA_951800055.1. Lineage (NCBI taxonomy): Eukaryota > Metazoa > Arthropoda > Insecta > Lepidoptera > Tortricidae > Cenopis > Cenopis cana. Next base: position 6,029,804 of record OX637476.1, on the reverse strand, counting down.
TGTAAAGACTGTATATAGACTACTGTATATTTGTGTAATGAAGATTATGTTATGTTATGTTATGTTATGTTATGTTATGTTCATTCCTAATTAGAAGATCATACGGTTCTTCTTCTTCTTCCGTGCCCATTCCCATTTCATTTGGGGTCGGCCCTCTGAATATGTTTGCGCCAGCTGGCTCTGTCATTATAACTTGCTGGTATAGTTTTAGATAATTTTTCTAGGTTTCTCCACCAAGTAGCTTTGGGGCGTCCTCGGGGTTGTTTGCCTGTGTCAATTTTCAGGGCGATTTTAACGGGGTGATCGTCTTCTCGGCGCATTATATGTCCATACCATCGGAGCTGGGTTTCATGAATCTTGTCTGAGATGGGTGCCACTTTAAAGCTGCCTCTGACATGCTCATTCCTAATCCTATCCAGTTTGGTAACACCGCCTGCCCACCTGAGCATCTTTATCTCGGCGGTGTGGAGTCTGGCTGCATGATCTTGCTTAGCTGTCCAGCACTCTGCCCCGTAGAGTAGAACGGGTCTGACGCACGTTTTATATACATTGCCTTTGGTTTTGATAGGCATTCTGCGGTCACAAAGCACTCCTGACAGTGATCGCCACTTCATCCAGCCGGCATTTATTCTCTGCACAATGTCGGAGTCACATGCCGCAGTTTCGTGAAGTGTGGACCCTAAGTACTTAAATTGGGTTACCAGGGGTACGGGGTTGTTCTCTATGAGTAGTGTAGAGTTACATGCTTGTCCAAAGGTAAACCTCATGTACTCCGATTTTGTCCTGCTGATCCTAAGGCCATTGCCTTCCAATGCGTGGCGCCATTGATTAACGGTTTCTTGGAGGTCCACATGTGACTCCGCAACTAACACAATGTCGTCGGCGTACAGGAGACACCAGGGCAACGAGGCTTGGATGCCTTTGGTGAGGTAGTCCATTACGGTGATGAAGATAAGGGGGCTGAGAGCTGAGCCCTGTTGTACTCCTACTTTCACAGGGATCCGCTCACCGGTTCCTGCTGGGCTGCGGACTGAGGTGCTGACATCTGAGTACATATCCTGTATGAGTCTTATGTAAGCTTCAGGCACATTTTGGCTTCTTAGGGCTTGCCAGACCAGTCTACGTGGCACTCTATCGAAAGCCTTTTCGAGGTCCAGAAATACCATATATAGGTTTTTCTTCAAGGATCTGTATTTCTCGGATAGTATTCTTAGTGTTTGTATGGCATCTGTAGTTCTTTTTCCCTTTGTGAAACCTAGCTGGTTTGGCGTTACGGTAATATGACCCATGAGTTGCGCTTTTAGAACCTGTTCCCATATTTTTAGAGTATGTGACGTTAGTGTTATTCCCCTGTAGTTCTGACAGGATTGGACATCACCTTTGTTCTTGTAAATAGGTATAAGAAAGCTGTGTCTCCAGGAGTCAGGAATTTTACTGGAAGAGATGATGTCATTAAACAGGTTTGTGAGCCAGATCACTCCAATATCTCCAAGTTTCTTCCAAAGATCCGCAGGAACGCCATCAGGGCCGGGAGACTTTTTGTTTTTCATTCTAGCAATAGCTCTTTTCACTTCTGCGGGAGTGAGAACATCTATTGGTCCCGCGGTGGGAGGTAGAGGACTAAAGTTTTGACTGGGGAATTCTTCATTTAGCAAGCTGTTAAAGTACGAGTGCCACCTATTGTTTATATCTACATTGGTCAATAGGAGGTTGTCTTTATCATCTTTTATGTATTTAATGTTTTTAAAATCCTGTGTGGAGGCTAGCCGTCGTTTTGCAATTTTATAGATTTCCTGGTCGTTGGTTTCGTTTTCGAGATTTTCGTACATGCGTTGGTTTGAAATCGCTCTAGCCTGGGCTACTGTCTGTTTCGCCACGCGTTTAGCGTCGGAGTAATGTTGTTTATCTGTATCTGATTTTGTGTTTTGCCATGTTTTGAATAGGGTCCGTTTATTCTTTATAACCTCCTTAACATTTTCATCCCACCAGTCATTGTCTTGCATGTCCTTATAACCACCTTTTGCTACTCCTAGGATTGCTGATGCTTTTTCTTTACAGTAGCCTTCAAAGTGGTCCCACCTCATGTTTATCGACTTTTTGTCGTCCTCGAGGTCTTCTCTAAGATATTCAGCTAAGGATTCTATAAACTCAGCAGCTTTAGGGGTGTGCAGTTTGCACCATTTAATTTTCGGGGTCCGGTCTTGCTCCACGCGGTGGGGTTTTTGTAGTTTAAAGCACGACACTAAAAGTCTATGTTGGCTGGTAAGCGCTTCCCCCGGAATAACTTTGCAGTCTTTGAAGTGCTTGAGAGTTTCCCGATTGGCCAGAATGTAATCAATTTGGGTTGCGTGGGTGCCGGATTTATATGTGATAAGATGTTCTGCTTTCTTGCAAAAGTAGGTGTTAACGATGGCAAAGTTTTGTGCACTAGCGAATTTTAAGATGGACAGTCCACGCCGGTTTGTTGAGCCGTACCCATAGCCACCATGATGGTCGGGGTAGTCCTCGCTTGTAGTACCGACGTGTCCGTTCAGATCAGCTCCCAGAATGGTCCGTTCTTGTAAGGGAATGTTCTGCATAAGGTTGTCTAGTTCGTCCCAGAATTTCTCGTGTTCTACCTCTTGACAACCGTCTTGGGGGGCGTATGCTGCCACTATATTCAGCGGCGGTTGCCCGTCCATTGCAAGTTTTATTGACATTATGCGGTCTGAACGCCGATCGACATTGATCACCCTCGGTTTGAAATGCTTGTCGACTACTATGGCTACACCGTTTCTCTGATTTGAGGTGCCATAATAGAAGAGTTTATATTCGTTTCCGATGTCTTTTGCTTTGGCCCCTTTCCATCTGGTCTCCTGTAGGCAACATATATTGATGTTTCTTCTGCTAAGAGTTTCTGCCAGTTCGGAGGTCCTTCCAGTAAGAGTTCCGATGTTCCATGTAGCCAGTCTTATAGTATTGCATGCTGTAGGCGAGTTGTAGCCCTTGTCTTTGCCGTCGCTTGGGGGGTACGCCCTAGCATTTTTCTTCTTTTTCGCCTTCGATTTCTGGTTCAGATCATTCCGATTTGGGACGTCGCTTACGGGGGACGCCCTAATATTTATCTTTTTCTTTTTGGTTGTACTTATCATATTCATATTCAGAGGATGGTGTATTTGGCTATGTAGTTTTTACAGCCGGCTGCCGCCTGACGCTAAGGCAGTCTACCCTTTGCAGGGTGTGAGAGCCACCGTTGACCTCTATATGTAGGTTCATCCGCTGCCATCTCTTCTGTGACCTGCTGCCTCAGCCACAGCACTAGGGTGACCTTTTCCACGATTACCTCGTAGCAGCTCCACCCTAGGGGTTTGTTGACGAAGTTTCCATCTCCGGCCTTGTGGTCCGCGGGAGGTATTTAATTTCCCTCCTACCCCCTGAAGGATTTTACTCCTCCAGTGAGCTTTCCACTATCCGCCACCTGTGGACGCGGTCTCTAGGGAATGAGGCTACCCCGAGACCATACGGTTATTTTCAAATAATAATCCGTGTGCATCATTAGATCCTTGTCCATTACTGGTACTGTTACCCGCTTCTGAAAGGATCGACCATAATGAAACGCACGTTCAAGTATTAAGTAAACACGGAAATATTAAGGTATAAACTCACTGCACATCCGTCCGGTAGGGTTGTTATGCTTATAAAAAATTATACACCTTTAATACCATTTTAGTGTTCTGTTATGTACTGAAAAAAAACCATGGAATTTATACATAGGTACAGGTACCTATCAGTCATAGGTCAGTTACGTTGTGCTTATATACGACTTACAATCACCAATTCGTGATGATAAGGCACAGATATAAAATGACGATACATTTGGACTTAGTTTTTAAAAGATCCGTTTAACTTATGTCGGAAAACCAGACTTTATTTCGGTAAGACAGATTTTATGTCAGTAAGACTTTACATCGGTGAAGCAGACTGTTGGTACAACAGACTTTATACATTTGGACTTAGTTTTATAAAGATCCGTTTATGTGACATTGACAGATTTTCGTATTCCATTACATATTCTATGTTAAAACTAATATAATAAAGTTTCTATTTCATGCACACCGTCTAAAAATCGTATGTTTATGGTAGAAACCCTATTACATTAGCACTAAAGTAGACTATCCAATGGAATATTAGCTTATGTCAGTGTCAAACTCAAAATAATCATACTGTACCTACAATAGGTACAGTACGGTTGAAGGTATGATTATCATCAAAATAAACACACACAAACAGAATAGCTAAAGGTTCGCGTGTCCATTTCATCATTTCAGGACCAAACAGTACTCGTGCTCAACATTATTAAATATTAACTATAATAAAGCATTCCATGTCAAATTATTTCATAAAATCTTTATATATTTATCGAAACTAGGATCAGTTATTTCAGTACCTTGTCAATATCTGAATCCATGACAGTGACACGTTTATTTTGGGTTGTAAAACACTGATCGGGATTCCTTTATTAGCCCATTGTTTCCCAAATAACGGGTGTCAAAATGGAATTCGGGTCGTCGTAAATAAGCACGAGGTACATTATTGTTCGTTGCGTCTCATCCCAATAAAATTTTAATATATTACACGGATTTATATCTACGACGAGCTAAACGTGTTAAAATATACCTATTGAAATGCAATTTGGTTGTGAAAGAGATGAACCAAATGGAGGTACAGACAGCGTTCCCGATAAAATCAACACTGGAGCACGCGACCTCGGAATAATAAATTGGATTGAAACCTCATATATGATGACAACTTCACAATGCTTGTTATAGAAATATATATACATTAACGTAGTTACCATAAATTACGAAGACTGCGAGAGCACAATATTACATGTAAGAAAATAAATTGCTGCTGGGTACATAAATATACTGCGCAGTGCTTACCGTGGAAATGTAGAAATAATTGAGAATGAGTCTGAAATATAAGTGGTTGAAATGGTTTTTTGTAACAAGAAATCTGATTAATACCTACGTTTCTGTGAATTTTGAGTTTAGTTATTTGTAGTTAGTTCCTCAAGTTATGCGGATTTTCCGAAGTGTAGTGGTGTCAATTTTTAATGTGTTAAACAATCATTTTCTTTGTAAGTACTATATACATCAAAATGCCATCCGAGCCCTACGGAAGCAAATATTTTAACTTATGTAGTAAAGAATAAGCACTTATTCTTTACAACATAAGTTAAAATAACCCCCCACTCAAACATGATAATCATGTCAAGTCAGTTTAAAATACTCCTGCAAAATTATTTGTGTGCCCACTAAGTATATTATATAACATTTTTTGCTACCTAACAGTGGTACGATTTTTCTTCGAATACGCAGCGTAATCAATGTCGTTTTAATTAAAAAGCCAAATAAAAATATTTCATTTGTCTTAGTTCATTCGCGCTGCAAGTAGTGCATTGTTTTTCAGAATATGTATAATAAAACGCGCTTCTGTGTGACCGCATTCAAGGCACAATGAGCCGCGGCGACTATTCTCCGGATGAGTTTCGTCCAGTATTGTTTAAAGTTTGTCGTAATTAGTAGAGTTCCGCGTTGAATGGAGTCCTAGGTCTTATTGTGTGAACTCTGAAACCATTTTAATGGTTAATTAAAAAAAATTGAAGCGCCATCGAAACCATCAGGACTTTATGAAAGTCTGTTTTTTACATTGAGTGTTGTAAAGCAATTACTTCATGCCTCAGTCAAACATATTAAGCAGCCCGCGTAAGAGACAGTGACAGCCTATTATTTAAGCTAAACAATGATTTATTGTACTTAAAGTAAGGGGAATCAAGCATTGTCTGCGCGAGAACACATGTACACTTGTTACCAACTGACAGTATTGCTTCGCGAAAACCAACTCCATTATTTATCACTACGTAGACACGCCCCTTGACGTTGTTTCAGATTGACTAGGTGCGCTTAGGTTATGGGCACTACTTTTGTACAAATATCTTTACTACTTCCATTGTTTTTATACTTGATCAGTGATCACAAATACAACCTATTTGAACTTGTTCCCAGTATTAACCTACCAAGGCGAAGTGCTGAAGCTGACAAAGATATCCCGTTCGGAGATGGGTACATACTTGTGCATCGCGGGCAATGGCGTCCCACCGTCAGTCAGCAAGAGGATACACATCAGTGTTCACTGTAAGTTCTGTGTCTGTACCTCGTAAGATAATAGAGAGGGCTTGGGAGGCCGTATTTACCGACCTCGCATTCGGTTCGGCTCACATATATTTGAGAGCTTAGGCATTCTTAAATTTTACTTGCGCTTTCTGCGTATACTTAAACACAAATAAAACTAAACAATAATAAAAGGTAAAATACTGCACGGAAAATTTACAGAAAGGATAAATAATATTCATTGCATATAGGTAAGTGGTAACGCATTTTGAGTAAATTAAAAACGAATTTTGTATTAAGCAGGAACGCTGCTAACGCAACTACACATTTCAAATTCAAGGAATTAAAAAGGAAGTAAACAAAATATGTATGACACGATCGACGATATAATGGTATAATTATGCTGATCTACCAGATACAATTGTTTGCTTAATTCGTCGCTGTACGTACACGTACAAAACTGACGTGAAACCGAGAAATATGTATTTTCATGGTAAACCAATTTTTATGCACATCCCAGTATCATGTTATGTAAATCGAACATAAAAAGTGTGGTAGTATTCGGTGTTGTGAAAACAGACCAGGCAAAAAATGCTAACAAGGTGATTTTGTTTTAGTTTTATGTACCTATATAATTCCTTACGCATGCTATAAAACATTACGTAATTAAACCTCTGGTTAGAAACGCTATAGGTACGTACTTTTCGTAAATACACCAACGGTGGCAATAAAGCGTAAGGTCTACATGATGGTAAGCGGACACCGCAGCCTATAGACGCTCGCAACTGCAAAGGAGTCATGTGCGCGTTGCCGACCCTTTATAGAATTTGAGCATTCACTGTGTTGACAGCAGAAGGGACAAATTTAGATCCCTCGCTCTCAACACAGTGCATCCTCGGGAGCTCTGGCAACCTTGCACACCTCCAGGAACACAACACTACATATTACCTGTATAGTAAATATTGTTATTATGGCTGTGGTCCTCTGCAAGGCGGAGGTACTTCCCCGTTCTCCAAAATATTTCTACGCCGATGTTGGCAGAATATGCTGAACTAACACATTTTACTTACATTTAATGTTCCATATTCTTAGAAATAAATAATTGATTGATTGATTGATTGGGCTGCTCCAAATTCGAACAAGATGATATTTTGCTGTGCCTTACCTTTCATATTGTAAGGGTGGTTTCCAGAGTCATAATTATTATAAAATTGCTCATTGCGCGTAATTATCATGCTCCATTCGCGTCTAAAAAGCCTTGAAGACGCAGACCACTTATGAACAGATCAACTCATTGCTTGTATACTGCAAACGAGGGTCGAGGCAAACAATTGCCAAGATTACTATTACTAAGATTAATAAACAATGGCCGAACGCCTGTAGCTTACCGTTGTAAGTCGGACAGTAGAATTATGTAGCAATTATGTAGCATTTATTTTGCACCTCGAACATGGGTGAACTCTGTTATTTCTTTAAATGAAGTTCGAAAACCGCTTGAGGCTTTAGGCATTTTTGATTGACGTTGTGTTTAAGGGTAGGTTCACTGGTGAATAGAATTCGCGTTTTTTTGACACGTAACGTGTTATTCGTAACATTTATACTTGACATTTTTATTTATTAATGCAATAGGGGAAAGAATGAGTCAAAAAATATGAACACGACCCCGTTACCCGGTCACGATATTTGCTAATGAATGAGAATGAATCAGAATGAGACGACAGTATGATAGCTCCGTCTTAACGTCGTGCAGTGAGTTGCGCAGATATACAACGACGACGGTGTCAAAACAAGCGTTCGGTCCACCTGATGGTAAGTGGACACCGTAGCCTATAGACGCCGCAACTCTTAAACAGTCACGTGCGCGCTGCCGACCCTATATAAAGCTTGAGGATTCACTGTGTTGACAGCAGAAGGGACAAATTTAGATCCCACGCTCTCAACACAGTGCATCCTCGGGAGCTCTAACAATGAAACAATGAAATTCGCTAAAAACTGTGTTTTTACAAGTATCCGCACGAATACTCTGAAAGCCACACCTTTACAGGTTAGGTACATAATTAATTCTGTACATGCTACGCTTTATATACAGTGTACTAATTTATTAACCACATCAACATGGTCTACTGAGATAATTAACTAGTATTTTACTGAACACGAGCATGATGCTTCAAGAGTAACAAGAGCTCGAACATAAATACCAAAGTACCGTACTCGTATACCTACTTAGAAAAATAGATGTTGCGTATGGTTAAGTTTGTGGTTGGTTAATACTTAAACAATATTTAAATATTATAGTTCCATTGCATTTTTAGCAGTTTAGGGGTACTTTATATTTTATATAAAAAATATAAAAGCATACCTACCTAATAGAGAATATTTATACTTGACGGATATACTATAGTGCTTAATTCCACTGCTCCGTTGCGTATAATATAATTTTTTTACTTCAAAATGTAAAATATACATATATATTTTTTACACTTTTTAGTGAATAAGTGAATCTCATAACGATTCCAATGAGCTCAAACACGGCTAACCTACAATGTTTTTTTACTAAGTTCCGTTGTCTACCTTCCGGCTTCAATTACCAGATCAGGTTGATGGTAACATTACATGAAGACTATTTCAATTGCCTTTATCATACCCATGAAAAATTAGTAGTTTTGGATGACCATCCGTGGTCTTTTTCATCAGTTCCCGTTCACCAAATGCTACTTTCTGAATGCAAATGCTCGATTTTTTACCGAAAATACTAAAATCGCTATATATTTGTATTAAATTTCTGAGGAGTTCCCTTATATTCTCATGGTTCCTATCATCAGACCCGGATTCTGATAACAACAGGACAAACTTTGAAGCATATGCTTTCAAACAGAGAAAGAATTTTCCAAATCGTTCCATAAATGAAGGAGTTCTGAGGTAACAAACATTTAAAAAAAATACATACACAACTGAATTGAGTCCCTCCTCCTTTTTTTGATGTCAGGTTAATAAAATACGACTATGCCCCGTCATCATAGACAGAAAACAATCTTAAAACAGTATTAATAGATTCGTAGAAATCCCCTAAAACTGCATGTCTGTTAAAGTCACTCGATGCGATTCTAGAACGGTCGCTAAATTTCCTAATTTTATTTAGGCGTCGCTAAATCACTTTGCTATTCTACGTGCAGTTATTATAATCAAATGAGGACACTATTTAAGTCTTACGTTTCTTATTTTAGGCGGTCTATTCTATTTAGGTTCAACTGCTTAAATGTTATTCTTGGCATGTCCCTTTTAAGCAAAAACATGCTTATTTGTTTAATTTTAGCGGCGAATAAAATACTCCCGTTTAATCTTAGAGCACGATTAATACAGAGAATAAGTGAACATACGATTACCTACGGATTCCAAATAGATGAAGCGTGTGTGATAGCTGCTCTGGTGGCCGAAGAGATGGAGCACGGTGAGAGCGAGGGTGAAGAAATATATTTAAAGAGGTTGCGCGACGAATTCAGCCCATTCGATCGGTCCGAGCGGACGTTTAGAAAATTGTTTTGGTTGTCGCGGGACATGGGCCGACACGTGGCGGACACCATCACGTGGACACTTTGTGTGAAGGGTATGCGCTTCGAGCGGGAACATTTCATCGTTTTAAGTGCCCTGCAGTTTTTTGTCCAAGGCAGTTACCAAACTTCTGCGAGAGAAGTTAATATCCTGGCTCAAAGCCAACCTACACAAAGCCGCAGCCTGGCAGCTGTTTTTCCTATCATACTAGAAAGGTGTACTCCACATTGGGCACAGTGGATCAAGTTGCCAGTGCCCAGCCTGGAGAAAGAGAGGGCAATGCAGGAGTTCCAGGACAATTTCGGAATGCCTTACACATTGGGTGCGGTAGATGGGAGACATGTCCATATACACAAACCTCCAACCACCCAATAGCCCTTGGTAACATTTTCTACAAAGGGTTTTATAGCATCAATACGCAAGTGGTGAGCGATGCCACTTTGGGCATCATCATCATCATCAAATTTAAGAGTTATCCTCTTGTCGGTGGAGTATTTTCCATTTTTCCCTGTTGCACGCCAGCCCTTTGACTTCTTGATACGACACGACGCCAACTATTTCTCTTATTTGGTCCATGTAACTGCGCCTTGGTCTTCCCCTGCCTCGCCTTCCTTCTATCTTTCCTTCCAAAATGGTCTTGAAGAAGTTGTCGTGTCGTATCAAATGTCCAATCATTTTTCCCCTTCTATTGTTGATAGTGTTTAACAACATTCTTTTCTCTTTCACTCTATGTAATACCTCCTCATTTGTTACTCTCTCGGTCCAACTGATTCCTTCCATTCGTCTCCAGCACCACATCTCAAATGCTTCCAGTCTCTCTCGATCTCTTTGTGTCATTGTCCACGTTTCACTGCCATAGAGAGCAACACTCCAGATATACACTTTAATTAGCAACTTTTTGCTCTTTCGTGACAGACTAGACTTGAGGAGCTGTTTCTTCTGATTGAAAGCCTTTTTTGCCATGGCTATTCTTGCGACAATGTCTGGTGTGCATCTGGAGTCTTTTGTAATCAGGCTGCCTAGGTATTTAAAACCATCTACTTCATCTATTGTAATATTGTTTATAACTATGGGTGGATGGTGTGAATTATGTTTTGAGGTAGTCAGAGTTTTAGTTTTCTTTATATTAATCTTTAGTCCTAATTCATTAAAAATTGTATTCATCTTCAAAATTAATTCCTTTAACTTATCTGGTGTTTCTGCAAATGCAGCGATATCGTCTGCGAACCGAATGAAATGTATTTTTTCCCCATTATGTATATATTGAAAATTAGTGGTGAAAGTGGACACCCTTGTCGGACACCTTGCCTAATTCTCGCACTCCCATTTTCGTCTCCTATCTCCACCCTTGCTTCCTGTTCCTTGTATAATTCATAAATAACTCTCCGGTCTCTAAAATCTATTCCTACTTCCTTCAAAATACCGAAACGAAAACGAACAAAGTTCGAATAGCCTTCGGGTCGGATCACCAGCGTAAATAAAATTTTTTCGGGCTCAACCCATGATGCTGCTGTTTAGAGGAGCAGAAATGTGCACCAGCACCTCGACATCTTACTATACTACAAGACGTAAAAAGGGAATCATGCCAAAAATCAAAAACAACTGCACAATAGTAGATACTCGTAACTTGACAGAAGCTTTTTTCTTTAATGTTGCCCATTCAAATTGATTTATTATAACTAAGTTTTTAGTGATAGCATTCATTGATTCGGTAACTTTCTTTCAAGTAGCAACACACTCAATTTAAATTCGATATTATAGAATACGGATAAAACTCGACTAAATTTACTGTCTAAACTATCATTAAAAATTAGACATTTTAGTTTTAGCCTATTTAGGCGATGTGCACTTGTGCACGTACAATCGCATCCATTGTCAACCTTTTCGTAGCGCTAAAAACGTACAGACGTTTTATTCACGTTTGTTTTACACTCCCAACGTTTCTATATTTTCCTGCACCGTTTTTGAGTATCTCTGTTTGGCCCTGTGGTTGACTGATAGAGAATGCCATTTGGCATTACGTCCGCCATAAATTGTACACTGTATTTTGTTTTGTGCAATAAAGTTTAAATCTTATATCTTTAAACGAGCAATTCTTGTATATTTATTTATTTATATATTTATTTCGGGGATCTCGGAAACGGCTCTAACGATTTTGATGAAATTTGGTATGTGGGGGTTTTCGGGCACGAGCAATCGATCTAGCTAGGTCTCATGCCCGGGAAAACGCCGAGTAAAGCTCGGCCGCCCAGATATTAAATAAATAAATACAGTCAGCATCAAAAGTAGGTTGGTAGCTTTAGTAGTTAATTATTTCATTATTCCGCTTGTAAAGTCAACTTCAAAAGTATTGCAAGGGAATAGGAACTTTTGACCGACACAATATGTTGACACTTCTTTCTGCTCTGTAATGAGCTGCTGTTTTAACCGACTTCAAAAAAAGGAGGTTACCTACTATCTGTTTGGCCCGTGTGTTGTGTGTTGTATGTATGTTTATCAGCGATTATCTGTCGTTTGGTTGAACCGATTTTGATGCGTCAGAAAAGCATTTGTTACATTCTGGAGGTTTTGTATGTTGTCTAGTATATTGAATCAGCAGGTTGCTAAAATTGTTAAACTAATATTTTCCATATGCTGGCTGGAATGTTTGCTCAGAAAATTCGCTTTTTGTAAAAATAAAACCTACCCCATGTTAATGTTTTTTTGTCTCATGCAGTTCACCCGGTGATCCAAGTGCCGAACCAGCTGGTGGGCGCCCCGCTGGGCACAGACGTCACGCTCGAGTGCTACGTCGAGTCCTCGCCTAAGTCCATCAACTACTGGGTCAAAGACCCCGGTAATTATTATCTTACTTTATCCGATCTATACATTATTGCCGAGGCGAAAAAAATAAGAGTTTGCCTGACGAGGAGGTTGGCTTTCCGAGGCCTGCCAAGAAACTAGTCGGCCAATTCCGGTTTACGCCAAGGTAAATATAGTGCTTTTCTCAAGCAATGCGTGATACTTAATAACAAGCAAGTCTGCTTTTTCTATTATGTACAGTCGGCATCAAAAGTACAGCGCCACATATGACGACGTCAAAAGTCTTTATTACAAAGGAATAAGAACTTTTGACCTCTTCATATGTGCCTTCTTTTGATGCTGACTGTACTTGATTTTTGCCATAAAGTGTGTTACTAACTTACTACTACTACGATTATAAAAATATTCAGTCAACTTTGTTCTCAAAGTGAAAATTATCATTTATATTAGATTTTCTGCCTGAACATTCTTGTGAACAATGAAAAGTAAAAAAAATACCAAATAAAGAACTTGCATACGTATTATTTTTACACAAGGGAAAATGCCTAGCTGTAGCGCTTCCCAGACTAAAACCATAAAAGGAAAAAAACTAAATGCATTATTGAACAAAATTAATTACACTACTCAATTACGTTCGTCTTACATGCTAAATTTACAAAACAATCCCAAACTAACGGGAATTATATTAAGTTACCGGACAAGGCGGCGTTAAAGCAAAACAAATTACAAGAAAGCCATAAAACTTCTAGGTGTCTGAAGCAAGTTTTTACATTTTTCATAAAACTTCTTCTTCGCAAGTTGAAATCCTAATATTGAATTTGAAGGCGGGTGTTTTAGCAACAAATTGTTTCGCAGGTGAGTTGATAATACCATCCGAGCACCACGAGATGACGGTGCGGCAGAAGTCGATGTTCGAGGCAGAAATGTCGATGACCATAAAGAATATAAGACGCGAGGACCTTGGCAGCTACATCTGCGTTGCCAAGAACTCGCTCGGCGATGTGGAAAGCAAGATTAGATTATACGGTAGGATGAGTTATATGCTTTATGAAAAATGCATTTAATTATTCCTAGAGTACTTTTAACGGACCACGGACCGGAAGGCGCAGCGTGGGTAGACCCCCACAAGGTGGACTGATGACCTGGCAAAGGTCGCGGGAGCCCGCTGGATGCGGGTGGCGCAAGACCGGTCATTGTGGCACTCTTTGGGGGAGGCCTATGTCCAGCAGTGGACGTCTTTCGGCTGATATGATGATGATGATGATGAGAGTACTTTTATCTCACGAGCGCGGGTGAGCCATGGTTGTATGTTGAGCTATACATGCATGTTGTCAACGTGTGCGTAAGCATAGGAGCTATGAGCTCACGTTGTCTATGTGTTTGTATGTGTCACAACTATAGCTATGGCCAACCCGCGCTCGTGAGATAAACGTATCGTTCAATCGAAGAGGAAGTACCCCACTTCATTTTATTGGGTATTACCTACTCAGGTCATACTTACTGTACTGAGAGTAACACTAATCTTAAACTGAATACCACCACAGTATGTTAAACAAAAAGACAGAAACTAACACATTGAAATAGTGTGTGTAGTAGTTTATTTCAAAAATGGGTTTGCTCTATTACTTTACTCTGATTCCTTTCTATGATTTTAAGTTACGTACAGTCAGTTGCAGAGAAAAGGTAACCCCCCCCTTTGCATAGAAGGTTGTATGCACGGAAGTCTGGTTTATCTGCAGCTGACCATACATTACGAAAGGAGAACCTTGGGCAACTGTTCGAGGATTAAACGATAAATATTTGCTGTGAGTCAGTGTTATTCAACATTTTTTATTCCGCGACCCCACTAGGACAAATAGATTTCACGACTATCCTAATTTAATATCCTATATTCTATTTCTATTTCTTCGTTTCATATCCTAATTTATATTTTAAATTTTAATAAATACAGTCAAATCCTTACGTCAATACAATATACGTTGCCCAGAGGTGATCGCGATCCATGAATATGTAGTTTGCGAGTGACTGATGTAAGTTATCATCATCATAAACGCAATATTTGTGAGCTGAGACGCAAATATTTATCTAATAAAAGATCGGAAACATGAATAGTTATCGGAAACCATGACCACAAAAGTTACACATGAAACGGCTTTCCCAACGAACCCTTAGGGCCTCCGCACTGTCGCGGGGGTGCACGGAGCCGGTTGCACGCCTATCGAAAAATTGTATAAGCAAGGCTGGTACCGCGAACGGCTTTCGAAATTTTCCCTCTCTGTCGCACTCGCACGTTTGCACATAAGTGCGACAGAGAAGCAAAACTTCGTTTGTGGTTCGCAGTAGCAGCCCAGAACGCGTGCTCATAATTATCGATATCGATAGGCGCGCACTCGCCCGCTCCGCGCGACTTAGCGGATTCCTTTATAATTATATCAACACACATTGTACACAGAGATACCTGGCAACGACAGGCACGTGTTCCAATACCCGGAGGAGCGGATTGTGCCCGACGACGACTACGGCACCGAAGTCTACGAGGACGAGGAAAACGACGAGAAGAGCAACCGTGTGCCCGACAGGGCCAACAAATGGTACGCCAATGACGGGAAAGTCGTAACGACAGCGAACGACGCGCCTGTACCGGCGCTCAAGATAGCGATCTTCCTAACTGTTGTCGAAACACTAGTCTTATAATTATGAGTTGCTATATGTGTTATTTATTTCAGAACAAATTTCTAATTCAGGTTGCTTTTGAAACTAAAAACCTTGTAAAGTATTAGAGTATGTTGATTCATTTACGTTACCAAATGGCTAATTAGTATTTTATTGCAACGTAAATAATCGAAAAGCTGAACTCTATTTGATTGTTTTTAACGAGTAAATGCTAGAGAAATGTTTCACCGCAACTAGTCTAACGAAACTAGGCCGAATTTTCAGTGCCTACCATAAAATTCAGACTGTCGTGAAACAATAGTTTGAGTTGAAAAGTGGCCAGCATGTTTGAGTTACATTATACGATATGTGATGATAAAGTCAACAAAATAAGAGGTATATATTTCAATACTGGAACGGCGATTCGTTAACAGTTTTAATATTTCGAATGTATTCTAGCGAATTGCTCATTGCAGCTTTTCGATTAAACTATGTTTATTGAAATTAAATTGATTTATTTTAAAGCGATGTAAGTACAGCCAACCAAATGTATGTTTACTTTTTTCGACTTATTTTAATTTAGTGAAAAATTAATACCTTTCATGTTGTCAATGCCTAGGTACTTTTATACAATAATTACTTCATTTAAACCAGTGTAATTCCATCAGCATGTAACGTGATAATAACTAGGTTTAATATGTACATAAATTATAAAATGCTTAAGGGAATATCTACAATGTTGTCTATATAGTAATTCAGATATCTACATATTTGTTGAATATTATAATGGAGCATTGTAAACTAAGACGTAATAATTATGTAACTTGGGCCTTGTATATTGCGAGTATATTAAGTAGAATTTATAATTTGTGAGATAAAGATTTTTTATGGAACTCATTAACTCAATTGTAAATAATTTAAGAATGTTAAATATGTAATTGTATCGAGAATACTAAATATCTACATAGAATACTGTCGAAAATGTAATTAATGTACTTATACCTAATTAACTTAACCACTATATGTACAGATCCAAAACACTGACGGAGCATTATGGAATATTTAATTCTGTTAGGTACCGTAAACTGGGGTTACTTTAGGAAAAAATGGGGCTACTTTGATAAATAATACGAATGGCAATTAGGTAAATCAAATAATAACAATGATGGACTAATTTGCACTGGCACAGATGACGTGTAAATACGAACAATAATTAATGAAAAATCCCCTTGACTCAAAGGGGCCACATGTACACATAAAAAAAAGTAAAAACCGGCCAAGTCGGAGTCGCGCACGAAGGGTTCCGTACCATTATCTATAAAAAGTGTCTGTTGTATGGGAGCCCCCTTAAATATTTATTTTATTCGGTTTTTTTTTAGCGGCAACAGAAATACATCATCTGTGAAAATTTCGACTGTCTAGCTATCACGGTTCGTGAGATACAGCCTGGTGACAGACGGACAGACGGACAGCGGAGTCTTAGTAATAGGGTCCCGTTTTACCCTTTGGTTACGGAACCCTAAAAACAGGCTACCTGCACGAAGCCCGCGAACGTTGGGCCGCGCGTACAAGGTCATAAGTCCCACGGGCGCATCAATGCGCTAGAGCAGCGTCGTATGACGTCACGCCGACCTTCGGAAGCCTAAGGCTTGGTCACACTGCGTGCGCGACGTCCGCGCGACGCTTGCTGCGCGCCGGAACGCCCGGAACGTATTATGCTAACAGGTTAGCGACGTCACACAGGTTGCGCGACGCGAGCGGGACGGTTGCATACATTTTGGCGCGCAGCGCAGCGTCCCGCTTGCGTAGCGCAAGTGGTGTAACCAAGCCTTTAGAGCGACACTGATATCACCGCACCGGCACTTCCCTTGCCCGTGCATTATTAAGTACCTAGTATCTTGTGTATCAGTCATTCAGCGCACGATATCGTGTTCTCCGTTCGTAGACAGTTTCCGCTACAAAGCAGAAAAACCATGTTGTCGGCTACGAGCGTAGCGCGTAGCACTCGTCGGCAATGAAGGTGTTAATTATTCAGCAGCGGCGGAGCGTCCATACGACTCGATTCGCACAGGCTTGCCTAACTAATTTTTAGCCAGTCCAGTACTTTTACTACGGCTCATGAAGAATAAGAAAGGCACACTAATTCCGGCTTCCCTAAGAATATTTTTTGACGCGCCGCCACTGTTATAAAGAACTACTTATATTTAAAACCTATTATGCTAGTTGGTGTATTGGATTTATACGATATCATATTCGTTTCCGCCGCTTAGCCATGTTGCAAGACAGCTTATGTAAATTACAAAGGTTTATTAGAGAATATATAAAGGAAGACGTTTAACAATCTTGCATCTAACTCCTTCCTACGTGTCTTTAAAAAGTAGTAAGAAAAAGCTGGTATAAATGAGTTCACTTCATTGTGGGCGCATTGGTCTGAGCTAATAAATAGTGTAACTAAATATTTATTATACACAATTTGGAAAGAACAATGTAAGTCATCCTAATCGTTGCAACAATTGATTAAATGAAAGCCGAAAGAATTATATGTTTTATTACACTAGCATGTCGAATTCCTAGAAAACAGCCCTGTGGGGTTAGGTAGTAAAAAATCCTTTCGATCTTTGGCAGAGGATCACTTTATCTGAAACAGAAAAATCATAACTCATGAAACGGAAATGATCAGTGTCATAAAGACAGGGAAAATGTAGAGTTACATTGCCTGTATTAGCAAATGGCGCATCATGTTCAACACACAAGTCAGGTACAGTCACCATCAGATATATTTTTGAGCAACCTGAAGCGAACAGATATATTTTATGGCGACTGTACCCACTGTGTACATTTTGAAACGTTATAATAGGTAATCATTGCAGATTCCCTGATATGTTTTGGTGTCTCGGGTCGCACGTCAAATATGTTCATAGGTAGCGTGCTGTAGCGTGGCACTCGATTATGAATTATGACAATAAGCACGTCTTGTATTATGTACCACAAATTCTTGCCAGTGAACAAATTCAATTTCTCTAACCACTTCTATCTTTCTGTTTGCGACAAATTTTGCAACTATTTGATCTATTTTAACACCGGTTTTCGGCTTTTATTCTTTTGGTGCGATTTATAAAGATAGTTATGATAATGTATCCTCGGCGGTTTGTTCAACTGGCTGAAAGCATAAATGAAAGATGAAAGCATAAATTTTATGCATCATTACTTTCGATCTACACATTATAAATCCCAACTAGAACCACAGAACCGACCTAGGAAATTCAATTTCCCTGCAAAGCATGCTCGTTTTTTTCCTCGCATTTTGTGAGTAAAATCTGAATTCACGTTCAAACGTTAAAATATGCCGCTTAAATGTGTAACTGTGCATCAACTCTCGACCTGAGTGCACCGTTCCGTTCTTACTAAACTTTATCTCTCAAACTTTTCACATTGGATATGTACAGGCATCATCAAAAGTACGATAGCTTGGCATATATGAAAACGTCAAAAGTCTTTATTGCAAGGGAATAAGAACGTTTGACCTCTTCATATGCCAAAGCTACTTTTGATGCCGACTGTACAAACCTCATCCAGTCAACGTACCGAACCGCGTTTTGTTTAGACTGAACTAGATATACCTATATACCTAAATTACGTAGTTCGGCACACGTGGAAGTAAGCGAGTTAGGCGACTTCCTGACTTGGCGGGGCGGGATCGATATGTGACATTTTCTTCTTTGACGTAAACTTACTGACGTCGCAAAGATTCCCACTTGACGGAATACTGTCAGTATTACATTTGCGCAGTAGTAATATCATGCGCAGAAGCGGACCAGTACTACCTTCGTATCGTCCCGCTACCGCGCATCCCGCTCCAGTCAGGAAGCGCTCATTTAAATGTAGGGGTACTGACTCGAATGACAGTTGACACTGACATTTGACAGTTTTCTCATATCGTACCGCCTCCGCACCGACAAATCAGGAAGTCGCCTTACAGTACTTTTTATCACAATAGGCGGGTAATCCATGGTTGTGTGTTGAAATATGTAGGTATGCACATTGTCTATGTGTGCGTGACTGTAGGAGCTGTGATTACTATGTCTATGTGTTTGTATGTGTCAAGACTACAATTATGACTAATCCGCGTTCGTGGCATAAAAGTATTGTGCCTAGAAGTTTATCAATATCCGTTTTTTGCTATTTCCCTGTATTTCATGAAATTGTACAAAAGATCTTGATTAGCCGCCGCAGTAAGATAAAGGTTTATTCGCTGTGTCATGTTCGTGTGTACATTTCAAACAATCCTAACGAATGTAGCGAACAGAAGAGTTGAATAATCGCCATTATTTTTCCTCGAGGCGAGCGCTCACAAGCGTCCTTAATTTGGCCAATCTAAACATGGCAAAGCAAAGTGATTGATGCCGTCTGTCGTTCGCGTAACAAGTGTTTTTACGTGACTGCAATCAAGACTTGATTTTCTCTACTTATGACGGGAAATTGGCGTATAATTCAAGGGGAAACGTCAAGGGGATTATGGGTGTTCGGAATAGCTTGACTCGCGTATTTGTAACGGCTCGATAGCGATACCCAAATAAATCACGATTAGGTGCATGTTTTGCTAAACAAAATACTATTCCTATGATAGCTAAGCGGATTTATTATTTTCTACATGTTCTGTGAATGTTCCATCGAATAGTAGTTTTAATGAAAATAATAGTGGTACAAACATAATTACGCACTTTCGTATTTACTCATATAATATTAGGGTCATTTTCTATACTCGATTTTTTTTGTGTCCGAGCTGAAAATCGTATGGTAGCATGAGATAATACGTACCATTTGTTTATTTTCATAAAGAATACATGTTTCCACGTTGAGGTTCACTCAAATTCACGGACTAATTTGTTTTTAAAATACATTAAAAAATACCTAAACGCTCAAATTAAGACTCCGTGCCCTGTCCGGCATCGAGTTTTGAATCAATCAAAAATTCCTATCAAAAACTGTACATTAGAATCACTGATTTCGTGTCAAAAACTTTAACTCGATTATATTTACTATCACTGAGCACAGACACTATTCACTTCACTGTGGTGAATAACTTGTAATTGATGTTTAAAAATCGTCCGAGCGCGAGAGTTAAATTTTGTCGGCAAAATTCAAAGGTCCCTGGCAGCCATCGTTTACATTTGATCAGCTTCGCGTCCTGCTTCACATGTGCTCTCAAATGTCAACTATTATATATAAAAAAAATTATATATAGCAAACCGCATTAAGTTCGAGTAAACCACCTAAGTACTTCGGTTTCTGGGTGGGCGACATTTTTTTTGCTTTTGCTTGCAATTTCGGTGGCCCTTAGAAATTCAAATTTTACATAAGTAATCATTAACATATGTATGCATTATAAAGCACTTTGGTGTCTCTATATAAACGATAACTTAAAATATTATTAACATGCGATTTGAATTTTTTATGATTTTTTTTATATAAATTTCCAATTCCCGTGTCCTAATTCCCATAGCTTGTTTACCCAAAACAGCTGATTTTGGGACACGGGAATTGGTAAGGGTGACTTATTTTGTTAATAAACCACATTAAATAACAATAATTATGGATGAAATGCATAAATAAATATAATTTGTACTAAGTATATCGATTAGAGTTATAGTTTATGCGTTTATTTAAAGAAAACAGGCCAACTGCTACAATTACACTTAGCTTCTTAAATATTTGAAAAGAGTGACCCATGATTGGTAAAATTAGGTTAAATAACTTCGATACAACTGAACTTTATAATTCTTGATAAATTAGATGGTAAATAATAATTTTAATACAATTTTTTCTAAGAAAAGGCAATTCCCATGGACAGATAAATTCCCGTGCCCAGGTCAAATTTTCAAATTGTAATAACTTCCGTAATTTTATAAGTATAAGTACCCCGTAAGAAAATTTGAATTTATTAATTTTTTTATCAAATTATCAGCATAGAATTTTCCATGTATTATTGGTATCTCTAAATTCCATGGGAATTGGACAAAAATGCCCGTTTGGTGAAATTCACTCATTAGAACAGTCGACTACAAAAAATATGTAGGTATTCTTGTTTTCACTATTTTGCGTTGTAACAACAGGTAAAGTCAAGTGTAATAAGGACGTAAGTATCTATATAATGTAATATTAGACCTTTTGTGATTCTATGGATTATATAAAATGGGAAGCAATCTGTACTGGACACTTGCGCTGTCGCATAGCGCCTGTACCAATTTTAGGATTTAATTTAATAGCGGTTGCGAGCTGCACTCCCGGCCGGGGCTGCGGTGTCAAAGTGCTTGCTATCAATCGAGTTACTGAGGTAACGAAACGTGCCTGTGAAACTATACAATACGTTTAGCTCAGGATTCTAAACGTATTATATGAATCATGATAACTGGGTATTTGACACACATGTTAAAAATTATAACATAGTGTGAATATATGGATAAACAATAATATGAGAAAACCATCAAATCATATTTTGGTCTGCAATAAAGATGATTATTATTATAATATTATTATTATTAAATCATCACAATAAATAGTAAATTAGACAAATTAAAAAAAAAAAACTACAACAAAGTTATAAAAAGATATGTGAAACAAAACGATGTTGATTTTTTTATACTACAATTTAATCAACAATTCACTACTACAGTAGAATTCAATAAAAAGGAAATTGTATGGCAAGTATGCGCATATAAGCGCAATATTTATTTCACGAGAAAAATGGCAAATTACTCTTTTTTCCATAGAACGGTAGTATAGTACGAAGTGCAGTGCGGTGACGACACATTTCAATGTCAATCAGTATGGAGCCTTTTCAGTGCTCGAAAACTGAGCCTCTCATTTTTTATATACGATTAACATATTAATAATAAAACCTATTAACGCTTTCTAACTCGAACGAAGCTACATACGCGACCCAAAAAATCCACTAGGCGGCGGTACACTATCGTAATTCTCCCCAGTAATAAACACCAATATACATATAATACCTGACCTCGTTTTTTTATTTTACACAATTGTTATGACGTAGGTACACACAATCACAATAACCATCATGTCTTCAAGTGAAGTTTATATTGACTCTTTTGTAGCATTGATGTGTCCGTGTTATTTTTGGAGGAGAAAAGATGAATTCTGAAGAATTGACGCCATGGAATTTAAAACACACGTAACGTATATGTGGGAGCGATTTGTATTCGATTTTATTGAGCTGAAAATGTACAGGCTTTGATCCAATTACAAAGTATCAGCCTCCCTTTAAGACCCTTTTCATATTAAAAAATCTACAGCGATTTCATCCATACACTACACCTACTTGAAGAGCATTTAATTTTTAACCATTCGTTCTCTTATTCGTCGGTAAACAACCTACGTGACTGAGTTTTTATATCCAATCGGTTGTACTAAGAGCAAAAATAACGAGCCCCTTGAAGACTTAAGACTGGGTTGCACCAAACCGTCTGTAATCGTAAGCGGTGTTCGTCAAATCTGATTGTATGGAAAGTTTGACAAGTTTCTATGGGATGACAGCTGCCGGCGCTATATTTGACGATGACCGGTCTGTGTTCGTAAGTTTGTGCAACTGGCACTTAAATTTATCCCTAAATAACGGCAAAAACAATCTAGACGTTTCGAGTGTACCTACTGATTTTTTAAGACTAGAGTTTTGTTACGACCGCTTTGGCTTAGTTGGTAGTGACCCTGCCTGCGAAGCTGGAGGTCCCAGGTTCGAATCCTGGTCAGGGGATTTATTTGTGTGATGAGCACGAATATTTGTTCGTGAGTCTTGGATGTTTTCTATGTATTTAAGTATGAATATTATCACCTAGTACCCATAGTACAAGCTTTGCTTAGTTTGGGACTAGGTAAATTTGTGTAAGATTGTCCACAAATATTTATTTATTTAAGCTAACTTATTTTGGTTTTGTGTCAACCAAAATATTTGTCTACCAATTTTTTACCTACTTATGTTATTGTCCCGAATAGCAAGAAAGTAGCACAATAACATAACATATCACATAACACACATATCACATATCGTATAACATTCACAGCAATAACGAACACTTTGGCCAATTTTTATTTAAATACCTAGTCCTTTCTTCATTTTTAGGGTTCCGTACCCAAAGGGTCAAAACGGAACCCTATTGCTGTCACTCACGCGTCCGTCCGTCTGTCGTCTGTCACCCAGGTCTACGGCCAAACAGTTGGAGCTACACTTTTAAAAGTTTCACGATACCATCCTGGTGGCCCACAGCCATACAAATAGTTAAAACTTATTTCTAAATGTTTTAAGGGTGGCTCTCATACAGCTGAAGGGGGCGCGAAAACAAACCGACTTCATTTTGCGGTTGGTTCGGAACCCTGTGCGAATGTGCGAAGTCTGACTCGCACTTGGCCGGTTTTCTTTAGTCGTAAGAATTTCGACAAGTCGCATTATAAAAAGGAGTAGATAATACGTACCTACATATTTGAGATTTAAATTTTCTTACATTCAATGGTTAACTTTCAGTTAAAAAAACGTTTACTAATAGTAATTAAAAAAATAGCGTTACGAGTAAAATACAATCATCATCATCATCATTATTTAAGAGTTTCACTCTTGTCGGTGCAGTTCTCTCCAGTCCGTTCTACTTAACGCCAGTTCTTTGACTTCTCTATACGACACGACGTCTATCTTTTTCTTTATTTGGTCCATGTAATTAATCCTCGGCCTTCCTCTTCCTCTTCTTCCCTCAATTTTACCCTCCATTATCTTTCGTATTAGATCGTCGTGTCGTATCAGATGACCTATCATTTTCCCTCTTCGAGTTTCTATTGTACGTAGCAAATGTCTCTTTTCCTTTACTCTTTCCAATACTTCCTCATTGGTGACCTTTTCCGTCCAGCTTATTCCCTCCATCCTTCTCCAGCACCACATCTCGAACGCCTCAAGCCTTTCTCTATCCCGTTGCGTCATGGTCCACGTCTCGCAGGCATAAAGTGCAAAACTCCAAATCTATGTTTTAATGAAACGTTTTCTTACAGATTTGGCCATTTTTGATTTAAAAATATGTTTTTTATTGTGAAAGGCGTTTTTAGCTATTGCTATTCTAGTTTTAATATCTGTAGTGCATCTCGAGTCTTCTGTTATTATGCTGCCTAAATATTTAAATTGTTGAACTTGCTGTAATACTGTGTTATTTATTTTAATTTCATGAATTTCTCTATGTTTAGATGCTATTAGTGTCTTAGTTTTATTTAAATTTATCTTTAAGTCGAAGTCTTGAAAAATAGTGTCCATTACGTTTAAAAGTGTTTCTAACTGTTTGCTGTCTTCTGCTAAAACTGCTATATCATCAGCAAATCTAATAAACGTAATTCTACTTCCGTTAAATGTAATTCCTTCCGTTGTGCTTTCTAGAATATGGTTTATTGCACTTTCTATGAATAAGTTGAATATGAGTGGCGAGAGTGAGCACCCCTGTCTTACTCCTTGTCGGATCTTAGCCTTTCCTTTCTCGTCCCCTATTTGAATGATTGTTTCTTGATTATGATAAAGTTCGTATATTATTCTCCTATCTCTATAATCAAGTCCTGCGTCCTTTAAGGCTTTCATCATTTTTTTCCAGTTAACTGTGTCAAACGCTTTTTCTAAGTCTACAAAAGCTATGTGTGTATTTAGTCCAATATCTAATCGTCTGTCTATAATCATCCTAAGTGCTAAAATGGCTTCTCTAGTACCTTTATTCTGTCTAAATCCATACTGGTCTTCTCCTAGGAGTGTTTCTATTTTAGGTCTAATTCTATTTTGTATGATCTTTAATAAAATTTTAGATGCTTGCGAAATAAGGCTACAATAACGTTCCATTAAATTTAATGATGGCGCGATCAAGTTTGCAGTATGTTTCCCAACCGAATGAAGTAGCCGGCAAACAGTGTCGGTATTGAGAAACTTTTAATAGAATTGAACCCGATACCCACTGAACTTTGTGTACAAACCAATGAAATGCTTACGTAATACTTCCTGTCATTTATATTTTGGTCTTACAAATTCCGCAATGACTAACAATTGGATTGTTTTTGTCATTTTTGACCATAGACATAGTATATAGTACAAGTAGTTATATAGATGCGCCACCGAGCGACCGGGAGTAAGAGAAAGATTTATACTACGCAATTTGACCGGTAGCTCTAGTATAAGTTTTTTCGAAACATTAACTAATTCGAACGCGGAATAAATACAGGTAAATACGAGTATACCTAGAATCACAACACAAGACACGTGCTGGGTGGAGGCCAAGCGTAGCTAATTATGCGTACTCGTCAACGCGCGCTACGGCGTAGTCACGTGGATGTCTACGAAAGTACACCATTTTATATCTTAGAGCTGCCACGACGTCAATGCGGGAAAATAATCCGTCGTCTACCACGCCCGTTAATTACCATCCAGATATTAATGTTTTATAAAGTTCGTTTTTTGGCACATATACAAGAGAAGATTTAATAAAAACAGTATTATCAAAAAATAAACGCATTTCGCCGTATTGACGCCCTTGGCCCGGTTGACTTTACAGATAGTTCTCATCTTGGCGGACTCTATGTTCTCTTAGTTCTATGTGTGCGTGCGACACACATCATGGAAGCAAGCGAGCGAAACATTTAAAAACGATGATTCACGCTGGACAGTTCCATGTCCGGGCCGGCCCGTTTTCTAGTACAAGGAATCGACGGCCGTCACGCGTCCGTTGATTTCTTGTACTACAAAACGGGCCGGCCCGGACACGGAATGGTCTAGCGTGAATTATTTTGCAAAATAATTCACGCTAGGCCAGTACGTAACGCAAAAATGTTACACAAAAAGTCATACAAAGGAATTAATTTGTATGGGGAAAATATTTGTATAACGGCACACGCGTCACACAAACGTCACACAAATATTTTTCTCATACAAATGAATTCCTTTGTATGACATTTTGTGTAACATTTTCCTTTACACTACGTACAATTTTTTTGCAATCCACCCATAAGAATGGGAAATATCTCTGATCGACCCCGAGAAAACTTGAAAGTGTAGGTAATTACAGAAATAAATATCTGAGTCTTCTGCCAAGGTCACCATCATTTTCAGACTGTTTTTGCCTTTTGCTGAGCATAGGCCTCTTTTCGAGTACGGCACCCGCCCCCGGTGCTCAGCTAGTTTTTATTCAAGAGTGACCCGCGATGTGCTTCATATCTGCCGAGGGAATTTCGACAATTATCCAATTTAATTTCTAGTACCGACTTTGTTACCTATAATTGCTTAATGTGACTTTTTACAACCACCTCTTGAAGACGCCAGCGCCTGTTAGTAGCAAACGTCTATTTAGCTTCCGTAATAAAGTAAAAAAGTGGAATAATAAACTTAAGACTAATTACCGATCCGTAAATATTTAACAACAAATAGCTTGAGAACCGCGGTGCGATTACGCAACGTTTTCGACCGTTCGTATGGTAGGTCTAAATGTCAAATCCCATAGAAAAAAATGGCATTAAAATATGCCTATCGTACGTTCGAAAAGTTACGTGCTTACCCCGCCGGAGCTCAAAACCTTTTTTTTTCGTCGGCAAATCGTTTATTATTTGAACTACACCATCGGTTAGTCAAATGAAAGTATTATTCACTATAAATTTAATATTTCACGAATGAACGAATTGATATCTAATTTTTTTGAAAGAACGTGAAAGTGGAATGTTCAAATATAATGTGAAAATGACAATCGGATCAACATTTTGAGTGTGGCTATTGCATTGTAGTCGACCGGGAAAATACCTTTATCACGGAAAAGGACGATCTATCTTAATCTTAACAGCAAACAAGGGGCACAGATCGCAATTGAGCACTTTCAGTGAGCACTTCAATCACGATTGAATGTTACAAAGCTGCGAGGTATACGTACTTTGAAGATGAAATTGTCGCTTTATTTATGTATATCTCTGACGGATTCCGTTTCATTATCAAGCGGGCTAACTTCTACCTGCCATTCATTAAACCTTAAGGCGATTTCCTGACTTAGCGGGGTGGGATCGACATGTGACATTTTCTTCTTTGACGTAAGTAGGTCAATTTACTGACGGGGCAAAGATTCTCTCTTGACGGAACACTTACTTTACTAGTATTACTTTTGCGCAGTAGTAATATCAAACGCAGAAGCGGAGCAGTACCTACCGCCTTCGCATCGTCCCGCTACCGTGCATCCCGCGCCAGTCAGGAAGCACTCATTTAAATATAGGGGCGCAGTAAAAAATGGTACCGAGTGGACTGACACCTGACACTGACATTTGACACTTTTCTCATATCGTACTGCCTCCGCACCGACAAATCAGGAAGTCGCCTATTTGTAACAAAATTTTACTGTTACCTGAAAACACCTGGCCAAGTGCGTGTCGGACCAGGCAAAACACAGGGTTTCGCACCGACACCTATCTATACTACTTAGTGCATATTGAATCAAAAAAAAATCGTATCTTCATAGGGAACTGACACCTGGAACTGGCACTTACGTCCATTCGTTTGGGCAAGACAGTTTTTCAGCAATGACTCAAGAACAATTAGAGATGTCTTGTTCAACCCAAAAATCGTTGAAAGTACTTATTTATTAGTTAACACCATCTCAAGTTTTTCCAGAATTATAAACTTCATAGTTTGGAAATAAGAGGGGGGGGGACACTTTTTACGGCTATGACAGCTAATTACCTCATCGACTTGACTTAAATGGAAAAGTTTTTTAGAAATCTCCATACATCATTTTTAAGCCCTATCCATAAATATCAATAAAAGCAGTCACGCTTGTTACACTAGTTAGACCTTTTAAAATAGAGAAGAGGAAATGCCTTCACCTGGCTAAAGCATAGTTATTATTGAAAAAAAAACGTCATGTGTATTGTTTCTTTAATGTTAGTGATGTACCTCCGGTTATGGTTGATTTATTTTCTTACCTTTTGTATTTTAATACATTGTGTGGTAGGCAGAGATGGGCAAAATGTAATCGACTAACGATTAATGATTAAGATTAACCTTACGATTAAAAATGACAATTATATAAATTAGTTTAAGTCGTATGAGTTCCGACTAATTTAGTCACGATTAAATAGTCGTCGATTAATTTCCAGCGACAAAATTTTTAGTCAACTAATTTATTAGATTAATTTCCTCTCGATTAATATTAGGAAAAAATATAAGATATTGTTTTTTGTAATTCTGAGTTTTGAGTTACCATGACAGGCGGCTACAACTAAAGGAATGTAAAACCACAGGGCACTAAAATTGTATTATTGGAACAAAGTATCACACAGCACACTAGAATATTTTTTCAAGTGTACATATGACATAAGTATAGTACATTTAATCGAGATTCAATCATGAAATTTAGTCGATAAAAATGGCGATTAATTAATCGTTAGTCGAACACACTGTCGACTTATTTAATCGCGATTAAATTAGTCGAGACTAATTTTGTGGCGATTGATTGTTTAATCGATTAATTAGTTGACTAAAAAATTAATCGATTAATGCCCATCTCTGGTGGTAGGGAGCTAGATAATTGTCATTCTAGTACGGCCGGCACTCAAGCGGACCTATCGAAGCTGATTACAGATTAGGAGAAGATTAGACTAACCGATCGGAATGCCTAATAGCTATTCATATTGGTTAAGAGACAATTTACGAGCAACTACAATTGAAATTGTCATGTTCTATTTGCATACATTTAGCAGTTCTGAGAATCTATTTAACAAGAATAATGGAATTGAAATGCATATAAAAAAACTGGCTAATGAGAGTGTCGCTAGTCGCTAGTCGCTAGTAGGCTCTCAGTGCCCTTACCACGAGTTTGCAATGTTTGCATTAATTACCGTACTCGCTAGCGACTGCGTAAACGATTAAAGCCGGGGATTCACTAGGGGACAAATGTCCTGCGGCACGTGTCGCCAGCGACGTCAGGTGAATTAGCGCGACGTTGCCGGACTTCACTCGACATGTCAGGCAACATCGCGCGACACCTTTTTGCCAGCGACGTATATAGTCCCTATTCATCCCGGTACCGCCGCATACCGGGTAGAGTGTAGTGTCAGTCCGACCCAGGTTGGGCCTAGCTGAGTTTCTTGTTGGACTCTTCTTAGCTAGGCTAGAAAACGAACGAGCGACAAAACTCCCAGTAGCTTGATCACGGGGGTGACACGCGAAGGAAAGCAAGCGCTGTGGGTAAGTATGTGTGCGTGCGCTGTCGGTACACGCGTCAATTTTTTGCGCGAGTGCGTAGCGCGTGGCATGGGCGAATCGCGAGCCGCGACGGTAACCCGATCGTAACCCGGCTTGTCATCCTGGCCTGTCGGGGACGAGGTAACTGACCTCGGTGCGGGGAGATTCGTGTCCGTTCTGTATGTAATACTATTATACTATTCTGTGGCTTGATTCCACTGACACCTCAGATTCGTTTGAAGCCGCTCCACCAACCTCACTGGAGCGCACACTCTTAGAGTATTCCAGTGTTCAAACCACCCGCGTGGTCGTATCAGAGGTTTACTTTGGATTTTCCTCAGGCCACTAGCCACTATCCAATCGCGCACTCCTATCGCTTTATTGGGCCCGGCCTATAGAGCCACTGTTAAGTTAAAAAAGGGTTCTACCCGTTCAATTTCACTGCAGAAAGGTGAACTTATAACAAAATCACGTAGCGAAACCTATTATACTGTACGTCACACCTCACTGTTCCCTGGGGGAATAACACCGCACAAACAAGGCGTTAACCCTGTAATTACAATTAATTCACACGTGAAAGGGCTAAACACTATGATATCACGTTTCTGTTTTATACTTAAGAGCTTTACTTCGCTCGATTAACGTTTTAATAGAAATTAATTGCTGCGCCGCATTTTGAGTGGTATTTGGTAAATTTTGTATAGACGATTTGTTTAGAAGCAAAAAAAATGGACTAAGACAAATTAATTAGCCTTCGTAAAATAACTGAACTGGCTGAAAATTAGGTAAGCCGGTGGGAATCGATTTGTATGGACGCTCCGCCACTGGTAAACATATACAGGGCGTCCAAGACTATGAGACATCAAGGGAAAGTACCTTGAATATTGTAGATGGAAGATTTTACTAACAGAAGACATTATTTTATTTTTAAAAACAATTTAAATAATTACATGGGCAAATCCAGGGGAAACCTCCCACAGGACCACGCGGGTGGTTTAAACACTGGAATACTCTAAAAGTTTGCGCTGCAGTGAGAATTGCTTGAGCGGCTTCAACCGAATCTGAGGTGTGAGTGGAATCGAGCTACTGGGACTGGTAAAAATCCTATTCAAATTCCTAGTCATAGAGAGAGAAAGCACTCCAGGTGCGGTGTGTCACGTCACGGAACTCGAGCGCTTTCTTCACCATAGTAAATGACGATCGTTACAATATAAACGCGCGTTTTTCGGAAAAGGTTCAGTAGCTCTAGTATAAGTTTTTTCGAAACATTAACTAATTCGAACGCGTTTGCGTTTTGTCTCAAAATGTATGAAAGTGGTATGAAAACGTGAACAGCGCCTCTGGTGGTCACTAGTGGAAACTAAAACAGCGAGTATAACATTTGTTGCTAACCGATGAACGCGCGTATTTCAAACTCGGTGAGAGCGTTTTCATACATTTTGAGACAAAACGCAAACGCGTTCGAATTAGTTAATGTATCGAAAAAACTTATACTAGAGCTACAGAATGGGGCATATTCTGTCGCTGTCAAAACTTTGGAGACTTATAACTATGTAATTAATTATTCTTTTGAGTTACCTTTTTCGCCAGTACATTGAGAATTTGATTATATTTCGAGAAAATTTGCGCGGATTTCGATCGCATATTTTTTGCCTTATTTGTTTTGGAGTATAATTGAGTCAACAACCCTATTACAGGTAAAACATACATGTCTCAAAATTATAAAGTGTAAAGACGAGCTTATCTTTTTAGGGTTCCTTAGTAAACAAGGAACCCCTATAGTTTCGCCATGTCCGTCCGACCCCCGTTTTTCTCAGTAACCGTTAGTACTAGAAAGCTGTAATTTAGCATGAGTATACATATCAATGACGCCGACAAAACGGTAGAATAAAATCTTTAAAAAAATTTTTTTTTAGTGTACCTGCCCTACATGTAAAGTGGTGGTACAATTTTCTTTTTCTGCCAAACCCCATCGTGTGGGGTATCGTTGGATAGCTTAAAAATATTATAAGGTTTCTATAAGCATTTTTTGATTGAAGAATAGTTTAGCGTGATATTAAGCTTTAAAGTGATAATTTTTATTAATGTCATCAAGTGTCCCCGCCCCCTGCCAGTTAAACAGTGGCTACTAGGCATGTCAAAAAAATCATGGTAGTAGTATATACGATGAATTTAAAAGGAAAACTATCACAGCTAAGTAGACATTACTAGTTAACGAGTAATAGTCGAACTTCAGAAATGTACTTTGCAAAAGCAAACTTTAGTACAATTTCCATTGATACCTTAGATAATGTTGTTAATTCTGTCAAAAACATAGTAAATATAAGTTTGCGAACTTTTTAGTCCACATACTGTAACGGGTGGACGACTACGGATCCCTACCTTGCGCGTGGCCCGACACGCACTTGGCCGGTTTTTTTTAACTTAGGTATAGTGCGCGCCATCCACGACGACGCGCCCCTCCACAGCGCATCTCGTACGGAACGGGCGGTGGATGGGCGCGTCATCGTGGATGGCGCGCACTATATTTTACTAAACGCCGATTTAAAAGCCATATACTGTAAGATGGCCTGCATATTTCACAAAACCCATAACCAATATTTTAGAGCAGCAAGCAACAATGAATCAGTACGAACAAGAGCGGGATACCCGATATCGGAAATATACGATAGCAATTTCGCTGAATCCCCGAATCAGGTATTGAAAGGTTGACCTCCCTTCGCAGTGTAGTTATCTTCTATTACTTACTATGAAAGATCTATGAAAGAAGTCCAAACCAACTTGTCCGCAAAATAGATAATAATTATAATATAGAAAATAGAGCACAAAATAAAGGTTAGGTACTATACAGGGTAGCATCGCAGATGTGATCAAAAATTAATGGCATGATAAAGCAAAACGGAATAAAGGCTATAAAGAGTATTGTACTCACAATGTTGACTATTATTTTTCACATTATTAACTGAAAATAGTGAAAATAAATAATATTTTATACAGTTTGGTTACCCTACATCACATGACCTTTTGTCATCCCTCATACAACGTGTGGCATAAATGATAGGGTGACCGAAATTTAAGTACGTATTCTGTTATAGTTTTTAAGGAAAAAGTAGACTTTTACGGTCTTTCTGATTCTACGTTTATTAAAAATACTTTTAAAGATTTCCAACAAACTGATTGTTTGATTGGTAGGTACGGTATTGTATGGAATTGGTTTTGCGTAAATACCTACATTTACGCAAAACCAATGCGATACTCACTAAATGACTTTATCGTGTTTTGTATTGGTACTTAGTTAAAAACGCTCTCACCGAGTTTGAAATACGCGCGTTCATCGGTTAGCAACAAATGTTATACTCGCTGTTTTAGTTTCCACTAGTGACCACCAGAGGCGCTGTTCACGTTTTCATACCACTTTCATACATTTTGAGACAAAACGCAAACGCGTTCGAATTAGTTAATGTTTCGAAAAAACTTATACTAGAGCTACTGCCTACTTTATACACACTATAACATACCTAAGTCAATCAATATTACATTATTACACGATAAGAGCAAAAAAACTGAATCTACGGTCCGGAACCATTCCTGGCTTGCGAGCACAAGTCGCATTGGGTTAAATGTCACAAGTTCACAAGCCATCAACCATTATCATAAACAACTATAGATAATGCTGCCCTTTATGGACTTTATTAGTTTACGTCAAATTGATGACATGACTGTAAACTTTGGATAGGATTTCGCCCGTCGCCGCGTTGGTGAACACACGTGCTCTTCATGATGACGGACTGAATCCACTACCGTACAAAACCAATTGCCTACATGTCTATGAAGCCAAAGTTTCTTTCCAAATGCAATACCTACTTATGCGACTTATTGCCAGGTACTGTACAAAACTGAATTCAAAAAGGGAGTCTACATTGTTTCAATATATTATTTACAAAGTAACGTCCCACGCGTACGTGTGTCATACGTCGACAACGTCTTCCGCTTTATTTGTTTCGTTCTTCACTCGTCATATTGTGAAGGGACTCGTCTGCTACAAATCCGCAAGAATAATTGAAACGGAATATTACGTTTTCTGCTTCAGCGATCTTGCCTTCAATTCTATTTTTTCCCATTTCAGATTTCAAAATTGTGCTAACGAGTCATTGGTTTTACTTCTATTCCGCTAATCGATTTCGTAGTTCCAGGACTAATTGAAAACCTAATAAATTAAATATATGTGGTATGAGAGTGATGTATGCTTGGAAAGGAACGTAGAGAAAGGGACGGTGTGCTAGGTGTGAGCGAGAAAGGTATAGCGTGAAGTAGGCTAAGTTGTTCGTTTAAGTTTCCTTCCGGTTAGACTGATTTGGAATGGCGGATCTCATGACTGCTTACCTGTGGCTTTTCCTTGTGAAAATTAGAATATAATTGTTATTTCGAAGTTACGGTCTACTTATTTATCTCCCGCGGTCCCACATTTTGGGGGCTCGTCCGGGATGCGCGTAGAAGATTAAAATAAGTGGACGAAGAAGACGAAGATTTTCTGCGGCCGCGTGGTGAACGAGGTTATCCATGCGCCGGCCTGTACTTATGAACACGAAGCATACGACGATATTTTAACGACGATCCGAATTAACGAAGAATGCCGCCAGACACGCCGTCGAAGCAGAAGCAACCTACAAACGCCAACCAAGACATGGAAGAAGCACGCGGTATGCTCCATTATACTGAAACGCTGGTGCCGAGGTACAGTGGCCAAGACAAGGCCTACACGGTGTCCACATGGATTAAGGACATAGACGACAACGGGGAAATATTTGGTTGGACCCCAACTCAGCGACTTTTGGTTGCGCGACGCTCTTTAACCGGCACCGCTGCGCTGTGGTTAAAGTCTGAAAAGTTGTTTACAAAATGGGAAGATTTAAAAGAAGCTATAAAAAAGGAATTTCCAGACACATTAGTCCCGCGGTCCCACATATATATTATATCTATTTGTATTTAAAACAATTGTTTTTAAAACGTAACGAATTCGATGGGAGTTTTACTCAATGGTTATGCGAGACACTTATTTTATTGGATATGCTTACATCGTAACGTTTTAGAAACAATATGCATTACCATTGAAAACTACTTATCGATCACAACGAAGTCTGTAAAGCTAAATGTTGCTTTTTTAGCTTGATCACTTAATTTTACATTACAAGTCTTCTATTTCTTTTTATAATACGATGTTTGTAATATTTTAATTAAGTCGTACAATAATTAGGTACTTACCAGTGGCGGCGCGTCAAAAACTTTCTTAAGGAAGCCGGAAATAATTTGCCTTTCTTATTCCTCATGAGCCGCAGTAAAAGAACTGCACTGGCTGAAAATCAGGCAAGCCGGTGGGAATCGAGTTGTATGGACGCTCCGCCACCGGTACTTACCTACAAATTTTGTCATCTACATTATTGGCATATAGTATATGTTTATTTAGACCAATAAAATTAGCAAAACGTGGACATAATTCATAACTGTACTTAATTTTTTTTTGTATCATATAAAGTTTTGTTAGTTATAGTTAAAATAAAAAGAAATAAACATTTTAAGGCTGCGCGTCAATAAAAAAAAAGATAAATCATAAAACCTGAACGAGATCTTAGAAACTAAAAGATTTATTTTTAACATTTAAATTATGCAGTTTTGCTTCTTTTTAAAATAAAATAATGTTTCCTTTAAGTAAAATGACGTAACTTAAGCATTTAAGTTATTTCCCCTCCAGAGCCCATATTTTTCACCCTGTATGAAATCACTTATCATGTTGTCATTTATCATAATATACTATTGAGAATAAATTCTCGAATTACAGTTATCTATAATTTCTGGTATGATAAGCCAGAAAATGTGTAACTTACCGAACCTTCTTTATTAATGATAGTCCCGATTGATTAATTGGTTTAATTTTGATTTCTTTAACTGGAATGCAAGCGTCAATATCATAATAGAGGTAATTTTACATAGTTATTCATTATGCTGTCCTTATGAAATTAAAATTTAGTTTATCGTTTTTTTTTTATGGATGCGCAGCCTTAACATTTTTAATCCTTTTTATTTTAACTATAACTAATAACTCTTTATATAATACAAAAAGAAAATTACAGTTATGAATTATGTCCAGGTTTTGCTACTTTTATTGGTCTAATTTGCTTATTTATACTGTAGCTCTCAAATGAACGTTATTATTAATTTAATTGTTTGATTATGATTAGGCACACGTCTTGTTTTGATCTCTCTCATATGGAATCATAAATTACGTATAAAATTGCTCATAAATTAAGCAGGTATTAAAGTCGGGCTCACTTATAAAATAAAAATATTTTTTAACACAAATACTCAGGTAAATAAAGGACACGGAGGCAATAGGAAACTAAATTGGATAATCGTTGAGGGTGAAAATAGAATGACAGGCTCCGAGCAGCTAATACAGTACCGCAGCTTAGCCTAAAAGATAAATGAAACTAACACACCCACCCTTTTCAGACGAAG
The DNA here is from genome assembly GCA_951800055.1 of Cenopis cana. Classification (NCBI taxonomy): domain Eukaryota; kingdom Metazoa; phylum Arthropoda; class Insecta; order Lepidoptera; family Tortricidae; genus Cenopis; species Cenopis cana. Next base: position 5,993,894 of record OX637476.1, on the reverse strand, counting down.
TAAATTTAACACTCCAGACTTACAACGAAAATTTAATAAAGCAAATACGCTTATAATATTGTTAAGATTTATTAGTTAACTTACATTGACGGCGTTTAAAAAGAAAAATGCCATAAAATACGGATCAGTAAGTTATTAAAGATTTCGAAGTGGATGCTGTGTAAATTTATTAATAGTGAAATTAATATATATATAATATATTAAATAATCCATTTACCGAATGTTCTCGTTACATAAGGTCACCGCGCGTTGGTCCGATGAAGTAGTTTCGTATTTAAATATTTTACGACGGATTTTTGTAGACGGTAGTAAGTAGATTTTTGTGACGCATTAATTCCCAAAATGACAAATCAAAGAAACTAGCCTCGGTTTTTCTTAATGTAGATTTCAACACTCATTGCCCGTTTTAACCTAACAGCATCACATAATAATTTGTGTAAGCTGAAATTGCCTTACGGACTACGCAGGCAGACCTCATATCGCCGGCCTAGTGTTTATGTGTTTCTATTAAGTTTCCTTTAATTACTATTGTGTGGTCTACTACGGCATTCGATACGATACCACCGATACGATAATGGCACCTCCTACGCGCAAAATGATGGCTCCTCCACTAAGTGTACGTCAAGGGCATAAATATGTATACATTTTTGGACCTTATTTCAATGGAATAAGGTGAAAAAGTGTATATATGCATATTGGTGCCCTTGACTGTAGGTACCCCGGCATACAGAATTGTTACACCTTCAATTATTTATCGTATGTCAATTATTTCGAACCATGAGATCTTCGAGAAGACAGTACGGTCTTGCCAGTTTTTGTTTGCTCTTTAAGCACCACCCAGGGGTCACCTTCAATACCTAACAAGGAACATTGTATACCTACTAACTCGATAACGACTAGGAACATAAATCAAATTTTTTTTGGTATAAAATTGTTATCCATTTACATGGATAGCAATTTTTTACGGAATGAGCGCATTAATATTTTACTGCTATTTCGAACGGTCAAATAATCATAACGCGCTTATGACAGGTAATAAAAAATTGAGCAACATTAGGTTTTTTCCCAATTTATCTTTAACAACTTGTTTTTACAACTCAATTTCGTGCAAGTCGTTATGATAATAGATTTACTACATCAATTATAACTTTGCGCTACCTCACGGGTGGGGTTGCTAGAAAATAATATGTTTCGCTTGCGGAGTTGCCGGCTGGAGCGAGGCGCGTCGCTTGCCTGTCACGCCGCAAACAGAAATCTCGACTGGAATCGTTTAATTGACTCAGTGAAGCGTCGCTGCTACAAGTGTGGCTGTGACGTAAGCCTCTTAAATATTAAACTTACCTTACTATACGTTCGGGAGTCAATCCTGATACACCTTCACGGGGAATATTTTTTTGTTAGATGAAAAGGTAAACATTTAGCGGATCCGGCTAAGGTTTAATTTTAGTTATTAAGTAGTTATCTAGTTTTATTTTTCTTTATTTTCATTTAATATTGTTTTATCCTGTTACTTTTATGGATAAACTTTTATTCATTGCAAGTCGTGCTTTTTATACGTTAAAACTTGACAACAGTTTATTTTTTGACTGCGACATATTTTCTACTTCATCGGGCGGTGTGCCGGAAGCTATTTTTTTTTAGGCTAAGCTAACAAACACTATGCGAATAAAAATATACCTACTAAAATATTCTAACATAATTACCTAAGACTCTCGCATCGTACCTGGCTCAAAGGTCCCCATGATACCGGCAGCATTACCCCGCTGAACGGCGATGGAGACCAGCTGGACCAGATACGACCCAGAGCGAGGTAAATATTATGATTAATTTGGGTTAGTGTTACTTGTCGAATTATATGTATTATTGAATGTGTTTTGCGTGTTTTAAGTCATACATCGTTACGCGTTTACGGCGTATCTGTAGCTTTGGCATAAATTATACGACAGACTGATAGTCTTTATTTTGGAGTAGCGATGTATGAATAAAATTAATTAAAGAAAATTTGATAGATCGCCGCGGCGAGTAATGTGAAGTGAGGACAAGATTTTACACAGAAATAATCTATATATATACATATAATAAAGAAGAAGAGGGTCAAAAATCTGTACATTGAAGATATAAGAAAAAAAATCGATTGAGGGGTCTTAGAATCGATAACAGAACACATTTCAACGGTTTTTAGAATTCGTGTCTGTTTGTCTGTTTGTCTGTTTGTCTGTTTATCTGTTTGTCTGTCTGTTTATTTGTCTAACTATCACGTGAAAACTAGCGAATGGATTTGAATACAGCCTTCACTAATAAGTTTATTGGATCTTCGGCCAGGTTATAGGCTATAAAAATCATACAGGTTGGGGATGAAAGGGGGTGAAAAGAGGGGTTAAACTTTGTATGAGAAGTCCTCCAGTTCATGATTTACAGGCTTGAAAATTGGTAAGTATATACATGGACGCAAAGTAAATAGAACCCCATTCAAACATTGTACAATAAACAGATAGTATTTGAAAAAATGGGGGTTGAAATTACAATACTTGAGAGGCTAAAACAAAAAATATCAGTCCCTAATACCATATTAACTGTTTGAAACGAGAGATCTAATTATGTTGGTCAGTCAGTCGCTATCAATATTCACAAAATCTTACTACGCAACCTTGGTTTTTTTTTTGTTTTCGATGGAGGGTACCTACGCAGAGCAGCGGGCTTTCGGTTGCATGGTAACACTTGCGACATGTATATATGCGTATATGTACTGTACTTTTGTATAAAATATTGTGTTTTGGGGTGCTGATTACAAAAATTATATCCATTTTCAAATCAAAGATGGCGGACATTAATTATTTTTCTTAATAATCGATATGGGGGTCATCTTTGAGGTTTTTCGGGGTGCCGATTAGTTGTGTTTTCCGTCAGCAGGTCAGCACAATGTATAAAATATTTTCAACGCGTGTCAGACTTTCCACATTTAGGGTGTATTGGTATTCGTTAGTAAAATATACATAACAATAAACATTAAGTATGACCAAAATCGAAAGTCATAAGCCAATAGGAAGCAAAAAAAATCAACTCTCAGACAACATCGCGCAGAAGCAACCAGGGTGGGTGCGCTGTCAACCTAGGCCTCTACTCCATCTTCGATAGTGACAGGACAGACCAAAGCAAAGGTGGTACTCTACTGGTCAGGTATTCCAATAATTTTCAGACCAAAAAATATCTATTCAACCACCTCTTAACAAAGATAGGTACTCCACTCGATGGGTCACCTGATTCTTTTTTGTTCAAAATTTCACACTCGCTGCGCTCGGTTTTTCATCTACATTGCTTGATGCGTATGAAGTATCTTCCGTACCTGCATTATAATGTTCTAAACATTTCACGCTCGCTGCGCTCGCGTTTCATCTGCATTACTTGACGCGTATCTTCCGTACCTGCATCATAATGTTCGAAAATATTCGCGCTCGCTACGCTCGCGTTTTCATCAACATTACTTGACGCATAAGAAGTCTTTTCCGCACCTGCATCATAATGTTCGAAAATGTTCGCGCTCGCTACGCTCGCGTTTTCATCTACGGTAATTAATGCGTATGAAGTATTTTCCGCACCTGTATCATAATGTCTGAAAAATTTCGCGCTCGCTTCGCTCGCGTTTTCATCTACATTATTTTATATGTATGGAGTATCTTCCGCACCTGCATCATAATGTTCGTAAAATTTCGTGCTCGCTACGCTCGCGTTTTCATCTGTATGACTTGATGCGTATTAATTATTTTCCGCACCTGCATCATAATTTTCGAAACATTTCACGCTCGCTACGCTCACGTTTTCATCTACAGTAATTGTTGCGTACCTATGAAGTCTTTTGCGCACCTACATAAGAATATTCGGAGCATTTCGCGCTCGCTACGCTCGCGTTTTCATCTACATAACTTGATGCTTATGAAGTCTTTTCCAAACCTACATCATAATGTTCGAAACATTTCGTTTTCATCTAGATGACTTGATGCCTTTTTTCGAAAAATTTCGCGCTCGCTGCGCTCGCGTTTTCATCTGCATTACTTGATGAGTATGAAGTACCTATTTTCCGCACAAGGTGTTCGAAAAATTTTGGGCGCGCTTGCTCGCGTTTTTCTCTGCATTATTTGATGCGTATGAAGTATTTTCCGCACTTTCATCGTAATGTTCGAAACAATTCCTCTGTCACGTGTTTTATGCGGGCGCGTTGAGCCGGCGTGCGCAATGTTTGGCGAGACAGTCCCGCCCGCAGTACCCGGCGCCGGCGAAATACGGTGTAGAAGTTGATATGGATATTCACGCGAACGAAGTCGCGGGGAAAAGCTTAGATAAATAAATTAAAAACTGGACTACCCGTGCGAAACGGCGGATTATGAATGCGAAAGTAAAGCTCTGTCTGCCTGTTACCCGTTAAACCGCTGAACCAATTTATATGAAATTTGGCATGGATATAGTTTGAGTCCTAGGGAAGGACACGGGATACTTTTTATCCTGGAAATCTTCCCTTAACGGGGTTGTAGTTAGAATGGAAGAGATAACTAGGTAAGCGCCTGAAATACAAAAATATTAGAATCACATTCTAACGCGATGATCGAGTTCTACGCAGACGAAGTCGCGGGCAAAAGCTAGTATGGTATAAATTGAAAACAAAAAAACTGAATGTACCCGCTATTACTAAAAGATTTCGAGCGCGGTGCCGTATAATAAAGTAAGTGTCACTGCATCGGCAGCGAAGCGTATCCGCAGACTTCGTAAATCATCGCTCAAAAAATTTGCCAGTTGCCATTGAATGGAGAGACTTGTACGGATTATGCACGCGCCATTAGTTTAGCTCGCCTTTGTGAGGCTCCGTACTCATTGTCATGCCAAAAGGGCTACGATCGAAGCCGATTTAATTACTCGCGCCTGTTCTTCCCTCTTCAATTGAGGACGATCGTGTTCTCACCAATTACCGACGTTAAGTTGCATCATAGTCAACCTAAAAATAGTTATTTGCCATTCAAGGCTGCAAAGTTGTTGTTTGGCATGCGTGCTTGTACTCGTATTGGGAGCTGAACTAGCGAAGAATTGTAAGCGTAGCGCGTAGCGCTAGTGGATAAAGTGGAGTTTTGGGCGCAGATTTTGAATGATAAAGTAAGATTTTCTGAGCTGGTAAGGTGAAAAAAGTACACTCACTACAGCAAACATCGGATTGTGTCCAGCAATTACATTGCATAGCTACGTGTTTAACTGTATTAGACCATAAATATTGTTAAAGGTAGATTTCTGGGATTATACCGAACTTACATGAAAAATGAAAATGTAGGTACATATAAGTCCCAATAGTTGTTATCTATGGTTGACCTCTATGATTACGACTTAATATTAACAATGCTATGTAATAAAAAAAAATGTATTAGGTCAGTACTAGCCATTTATGTCTTGGCGACCAGCTACAATGCTTTTCGATAAACACTAATTTCAGAACAATAACGTGTATTTAAAGCCGTAATAACATTTAAACAATTACGAAGTAATCAATGGACGTTAATACAAAGCCATTGTTTATCGTAATTATGTTACCAGACTAATAACGGGTCGTTGGGTTTTTAGTTAAATGGGACAGTTTTACAAACAAATGTATACTCTGAAGTAATAACAGAGTTTTCTGGAAAATCAGACATTTAACTAAATCTAGAAAGATAGTTTTTAGGGTTCCGAAGGATCCAAACGGAAGCCTATCGCTGTCACTCAAGCGTCCTTCCGTCCGTCGCGTCGGTCCGTCCGTCGTTTGTCACAAACTTTGTTCCGAAGAATATTTTAACTTCCCATTGACCTATGAACTTGAAATTTGATGAAAATGTTTATTATTACGTATATTTTAACAACAAGTACTAATATATTGATAAATCAATAAATCTTTCAGTATCCATTATTTTTCCTATTAAAAAAATCTTAATTTAGCGGTTGGTTCAGAACCCTAAATGTAGGAAATCCGACACGCACCTATCTCCTAATTGCATGTTGAACTTTATTTGATTACTTTTCTGAATCATAAGTTCATAAGTATCACTTTTCAGTAGGCCTAGCACGTGTTGCGCTCGAGAGTATATCGGCGTATCTCGAGCTATCCGTCACTTTCTATCAGCGCCAATATAACAAGAAAAACACGCGTAGATAAGTCGAGGTACTCTCGAGCACAAGATGTGCTACGGGCGCTGTACTGCTACTGCAGCGTGTGCTACGCCGTAGCGTGTAGCAGCATTTTTCCGCCCTGCCGGTAGACCCACGTATGAAACTCGCATACACATTTAACTACATTGTGCGGATTTATAGAGCGATTGAACTCATTTTACCTCCATGACCCGCAGTGTAATGAAACTCACATGCGAATCTCGTACGTGTGTAAATTAAGGCTTAGCGAAAATTGGTTAACGGTATTTTTTTACATTTTCCCTCGTAAATCAAAAATTACCAGACGAAAAAAAATTAAAAAGCTGTTTCAGAATCTGCAAGTCAAGCCCTTTCATATGACATCCCACTTGACATAGTTACTAGACTTTGACATTTTGGACCCCTTTTATGGGTAATTTTTTACAGTTAATAATATAAACTATTTATAATAAAAATCATGTTCTATGTATTTGGGTTACCCTTGTCAATAACTATTCCAAATTTCAAATCGATAGCATAGTAGTTCTTGAGATATTTAGCGATGAGACAGACGGACGGACAGACAAACAGAGTGAAACCATAAGGGCTCCTTTTTTACCTTTTTGATACGGAACCCTAAAAAGGAGAACATAATGGTTAGTTATAACAGCCACCGATACGGTCATGACAACAATAGACTTAAAATATATCGAAATATAGACTTAAAAACTAGCTATACAGTTTTATAATATATGCAAAAAACTCATTGATATTTTAAATCACTCCCTGGAGAAGCCATTATTTAACTTACATTTAAATTCGCTACCTTCTAAGACTGAATTTTACTGGGGAATGGGAATGTATTTAATAAAACATTTGTAGAACTGATTAATACACTTTTTTAAACATTTTGTTATTACCCGAGGGAGGACTAAATCAAATTTATGTATATTGATTACGCAAGTCAGAAACGTTTTTTTTTCTCTGTTTACAAGTAGGTACTAATTTATTTTTCCATATTTGAAACGAAAGTAAAATACAAATTATTATTAGGTACATACCGTTAAGATCCACAACATACTCGTACACTGGTTGGTTAGAATACTTGGCGTACGCAAGTTGTTTTTTATTGCAGATTTCGTGATGAAATAATATCCACAATTTCTTTTAACCAATATGCACAACTCTAAGATATCTATACTAGTAAGTGTTAGCATGGATTTATCCCCGAATACAATTCTATTGTGTATATGAAATATTGTTAATATCTATCAGGCCACGTATTATGTTAAATCATGACAAACAAGATAAAGCATCCTGTCACTTTCTATCCAGAAATGAAATGAAATGAAATGAAATTATTTATTTATAACAATTGTTACAGGTCATTCATTATGCATCATGTACAATAAATACATTTTACTCATTAATAATATTGATTATTTGTAAGCTATAAAATATTTTTATAGCAAAATAATTGGACAAATTGAATACATTATAATCTAACAGGGATAATTATTACGATGAGTATAACAAATGTCAATTTTAGAGAAATACATAATATTAGACAAATATTCCAGTCGTCACAGAAAGTGATAGATCCTTTATCTTGTCGTATATCACGATACCTTGATAGGCACCAACTACAGAAGCTGATATTTAAGTGGTAGACATTACAAGGTAATATACATTACTAGTCTCAAGTTGCAGCAATAAAAACTCCCAGAAAGTAACCGAACGTATAAAGCATCCAGCGAATTTGCATCGCAGGTGGGGGATGCACGTGTGCCAGATGACGTCTGCAGTTTGTGGCCGCGAGTGCACCGTAGTACCACGAAAACTATAACTGTGGCTGCACAACGTTCAACGTTTCTGATTTAGAATAATGCCAAACTGTCTCCTTTGTTTTGCTAGTAATGTAGTGTATACATAGTATTTTTATCTCACGAGCGCGGGAGAGCACATTGTCTATGTGTGCGTAAGCGTAGGAGCTATAAGTTCACGTTGACTATATGTTCGTATGTATCGCAACTACAGAAATGGCTAACCCGCACTCGTGAGATACGAGTATTGTACTATAGCTATTGAATTATAGCCGCGTGCTCGCACATTTTGTCAGCTAATGTGAAAATGGCCTGGGGTGTCATATGGAACATTACCGTTTTAACGAATACTTCGTCAAAGGATGTTAGAACGAGAGATACATAGATAGTTTACTTTCATGCAACATAAAAATATATGAGTAGACAAACTTCAGTGTGCTACTTTTAACATAGACAAGAAGAGTAAAACAAATATTTTTAATCTATAAAGTGCTGCAAAGCTAACCAATTCCCTGTTTTCAGGAAATCCGCTCGTTCAGTTCCATCCTGTATATAATTTTGTAAAGACTTTGTCAAAGTAAAGCTTTTCTCACTTTAAATCTGGCACTTTTCTTATAGTGCTGGCAACTGTCAAATAAATCGAAGAATTCATTTGTCTGGTATTAAACAGCATTAGCCGCGGTTTACGGAGATTATACACAAAGATCTATCTCATTTACGAAAAAGTAAACTCGTCTTCTATGGAAACCCACCAAAAACGCTCAGAACTTGGTCTCCCTGATAAGTACTGTGGTGTGGTGAGCAAATTAGGTCTTTATTTGAGGAGCTAGTTTCATTAACTCTATTTATCAAGTCAATATCAGACTATTGCTGCAGCGTCTTGTGCGACAATCGAGATTAATCTACTATGTCATCGATCGTCACAGGTATTGGCTTCGTATTGAACGGGCCACAATAGGTATATTCGCTGGTAATTCGCCTTATCTGCCCAACTCTTGACTATTAAATAACGTACATCACAATAGATTGGCATAGACGAAGAAGCCAATAAAAAATCGATTATATTCGAGTTCTCAAGATGATTATATTTCTTTATTCGTTTTGTACTAAGTTCCTTGAATTCCAGCTTCACGTTTCGAGCTCAAGAATATATTAATAATCCCGCCAAATACGTAAATGTATTAAAGTTATGTGGGTTTTTTCATTAAAGAAAAACGCATAATATTATCATAAATCCTCTAATATGCGTTCAGAAACCGTAGAAAATGACTCCAACATTCAATGTATTAATGACAATTTTCTTATCTGTGGCTAAGGCTACAGCAGTAATATAATTTTCATTACAATTTCCTATTTAATATTATAATATTAAACGTCATACAAAACTGCCAAAATTTAAATGTCCAAATTGATATATCTCTATTCTAGTATCACTGAAAATTCAAATTCAGTCGTTGCGAAATGTCAGCTCGATGTTTTTTTAGCATAAATCGCACGAAATTTGAGCTAGAACGACATGATAATCAGAATAGGGACTCTTTACTTCTTAAAACATTCAGGTATCGGTTGCCAGTTCTAATTTCAACATTTCCGCAACCGTGTAAAAAAGGTTGTACATATTAATACAATTATTGTATTTATTTACTTCGGTTTCTGAACCCATCTTTAAGTACTTACAATATGTGTGTAGATAAAGTAATGTATGCAACTGTACATAATTAAACACTCGTGAATCATCATGGTCTCTAGCTCTGCAGGTGATTTTGCAAACAATACGATGTCGTCAGGGAATCTTAGATGTGTAAGTGGCATGCCATTTATATTTATTCCATACTTATCCCAGTTCAAGTCTCTAAAACTATTTCCAATACCGCTAAAAATACATTATTTTTGGGGAACGGGACTTAATCGCGTACAATTATAACTAATTCGATTAACTGATTCGATTGCAGCTGTGGGAGTTCTTATATTGGCGAGACCAAGTGAACTATAGCAGAAAGGGTCAAGGAACACATCACAGCTGTCAAAAATCGTCAGGTGAATAAGTCGGCCATAGCCGAGCATTTACTGGAGTCGGGACCAAACCACTGGATTGAGCTCCATGAACCGAAAGTCCTTTCTACAGAACGCCATTTATACAGTAGAAAAGTACGTGAAGCCGTTGAAATTAAAAAACATCGAAGTTTCAACCGGGACGACGGTTTCAAAATCTCATCTTCGTGGAATCCAGTTATTAGTAAGTGCAAGCGTGGAAATACATCGTCCATTACATCAACGGACATTGTTAGTGTTGTGTGTCGTGCGAGTGACAACCCTAGTGAGAATGTAATTAATAAAGTCCAAGTGCGGGTAGTTCGGAAAACCCGTGCGGCTAGAAGATGTTGATACCCGCTCACGCCAGTCAGCTCGCGACCACGGATGTTGTGATACATTCGAAACGTCGGGTAAAACCTTAAAAAAGGTAAATTAGTTATAATTGTACGCGATTAAGTCCCGTTCCCCAATAATGATGTGTGAAAATCGTGTAAGTTTAAATCAATATACCGCTAAAAATAGTTTTTGAGATAAGAGGTGCCCTTGTCTTACAGCTTTCTAGCTGGATACAGACAGTACTGTGTTCGTAGACATTAAATTTCTGATTATCCTTATGCACTTCTTCTACGCCCTGGCTCTTCAGTGCTTCCCATATCTTAGCGTGTATTAACGAGTCGAATGCTTTGCTGTGATTAATAAACGCGATGCAATAAGTAAGTTGGTATTCGCTGAATATCTCGACAATTCGCCTTACTACATGGATATGGTCGAGCACTGAATATCCACCTCTGAAATCTGCCTGCTCTTTTGGTTGTTCCTCATCCAATCTTTGGCAAATATCTTATATACATTCGACATTTGACAAACATTTTACCATGTAAATTTTCAAAAATATTTTGATACACATCAGATTGTCCCACATGTCATACACTGGGGATTGAAAATTCTTTTGCGAATTTAGCTGATACACTGTCGAACTCCTGCATCATTGGTTAATCGTTCAAAGTGGTATAATATTGAAGTCTTGTTTTCCCTGAACGCCACGAAGGCACACATATTAGTATATTTTTTAAGCTCTTAGAAATGGAAACTTTTAGTGAAACAAATAAAACAAATGTTCGTATTTGCGATGCTTCCTATTTATAACCAAACAAGCGGTCAAATACTGCACCATAACAAATAAACGACATTTAAGTACTTCAAATTTGCCATTGCATGCTCATCATTTGCTTTTATTTAGCCAACTGAAAGAGATTTGTGGACTGTGCAATCACTTTAAATATTTGTATCATGCTGAACGCTATTTTATGGATGTTGCAAAATGTCGCATGGCTAGAACTCACACTCAGCCGTTCAATATTCCCGCAGCTCATTTTTAGGCTCGAAACATGTAGTCCATAGTAACATTAAATACGTGAGTTTGTACTATATGCCTAATTACCACATTAACGGTAACTTCACCAAACATTACACCCTGCAACATGTGACGCACGTAAGTAATTGAGTAATATACCAAGTAAGCAATAACTATCTATAAGTACTGTATGTTTAAATGAACGTTGTTCTTTTCCTAATATACTTTACCGAGAATACAACATTTTCGGTGTTACTATAACTAATTTCACTGAGAACCTACAGGGATCGTCCGTCGTACAACGCGAACAGGTGTCCTAATTGATCGCGCGATTGTCAATTAGGACACCTGGGGACCGATTTTTGAGTGTCGGCCGCTCGAATTTTCATTCGACATCTGTCAAAACTTCATAGTTTTTTGACAGATCTCGAGTGAAAAGTCGAGCGTTCGACACTCAAAAATCGGGCCCCTGTTCGCGTTCAATACGTTTGATCGGAAGTTCGCGCGAGTAAAATTCGCGCGGACTTGCGATAATCGCGTAGTCGCGTTGTATTAGGACGATCCCATATTCATCCCTCGACCAACTCTCAACATCTCAAGTTTTTTTTTTTTATAAAAAGAAATCAAAATTGTTAATAAATTATAGTTTCAATTAAAGCAATGGAATTGCTTGCACAATCAATACGCAAACCTCCAATAGCCAGAAGCTTTCTGAGAATCACTTAGTTGGTCAGTAGAAATGGCACGTCTGTTGGGAATTATTCGCAGCGACCATCTGGCACCGTTCGCTGCCAGTCCGCGTGCTATACTACGATATGCAGGGCTCGCAGTGCTTGCTGCAACGTGCTTTACATTTCGTTCGACGTTAGATTGTTGTGGAAATAATGTAACTTAGACAGACAATGGCCTTTGTTATCGGGGGAATACCAGATGGTAAATTGTGTAAGGAAATAACGAAAATATGTACATACAGTACTTATACGAGATGGGACACAAAGTAAAACCAACTTAATATATTTACAGAGTCAGAGGTAGACACAGTTACGAGTTATTTTTGAATTCTGACTATTTGGTATGTCCATTTTACTGGCTATAGGCATTATTGGACATAGAATATATGATCACGCCTTGCAACGATGTAACTCATTCTCCTATAATCCTGGAGCATAATCGGAGAGAGAGAAGTAATTGATACGTACATATATGAGTATATCATCATCATCTATGTACTATATTGTACATAGATGAGTTATCTATACACATTAGGGCCTAAAATATACAATCCTATTCGACTGTTACCAATAATAATTGTCGCCTGGCAAAAAATTACACGTCTTTCAAAACTTAAAGTTAAATACAAACCTTATCCACAACGCAGGCTTCGTCAATTTCACCGACAGCAGAATCAGAGCGGCTACCGCGAACCACAAACGAAGTATCTCCCTCTCTGTTGCTCCAATATGCAAGTGCGACAGAGAGGCAGTTATTTCGTTTTTGGTTCGCGGTAGGCCCTCAGCATCAGCAACAAGCTTCGTCCAACAATGCATGCATTGCACAGATTGTAAATCCACAACAGGTTTCGTCAGCCTTATACTAAATTTAAAAAAAAGTAAAATTACTTAACAACTGAGGACTAAACTGTTCCCTGGATGCCTGTTTCGAGTAATTGGTTCGCAAGCCAATAAACATAAAAACATAATAGTTTATATGTAATTCAACATTTTGAGTCAAGTGTTAATAATTTGTAACATTGATGTGTAGAATATTTTAACCAATAAATGATTGTAATGTATTTCAACAATCATAGACTAAACTAAATAATAACCACACACATCACAACCTTGATGATTAAATTATTCACCTCGCTCAACATTTCTCAAAGTAGACCGAGCAAGCCATTGCGCAATATTCGCTATCATTAGACGCCGAGTTTGTTTGAGGCCTGTAATGACATTAACATTTACTCGCACCAAGACACTGGAAAGCTTCTTATGAAGTACCTATCGACGTAAAATATGTATATTTATTCAATAAAGCCTCAAGAAATATTCGCTAAGGCTGCTTGAGAAAAAGTGATGCGATTTTGCCCTTTGTTCCCATTTTCCGTCCCATATTTTTGTTTTCAACTTCACTGAATATTTTTATTACTTTTCGTATCTTTTGACACATGAGTAATTTTTGCGCGACGCGAGGTTCTGACACACATAGATACAGATGTTTAGTAATTGAGTCCAATATGAACCAACGACTAAATACCTACCTATCCAGTCAACAATTATCAGGTCGTTTGCAAAAAAAAAATCCTACGTAGTTAAAGGCTTAATGAAAACAAAATTACGATCGCGTCCGTTGTGTAACGAAAGTTAGCCATACAAAATATATGAGTAATCGTTACACAAAGGAATCAATCGTTGAGTTTTGTTTTAATTAAAGCCCTTAACTATGTAAAAATTTTTTGCAAACGACCAAGCTAGGTAAACATGGTATTATTAGACCGTGGGCCAGGCGCTAAAATCCCTAGTCATTTCCTCTCGCACGAAAACTTGTACAGTGGTAAAGAAAGTTGTATTATGAAGGACTGTGGGCGTCTGCCGCGATTCCGTTGGTGGGTTGAGGAGTAGCAGCCTCCCACAGACGTAAAAAAAACAGTCATTTCCTCTCGACTGAAACTAATGTTAAATGATAGTTAAGCATATGCCTTAAGGGTCCAAAGGAATAAAATTCGTCTGCCGGTTATAGAGCGGTGGAATACACCCATCTGCACATGACCGTGTAATTTTTTTTTTCCTCTCGCATGAAATTTTGTCAGATGATAGTTTACGATATAGACTGGCTACTTTATAGAATGACTGTTTTTTTTACATGTTCATATGTTCGGCAGACGGGTTATTCCTCCTCTCTACAACTGGCAGACGAATCATTTGACCCTAGTTTCATTCGAAAGGAAATTACTGTTTTTTTTTATGTCTTTGGGAGGCTGCTGCTCCTCAACCCACCAACGGAATTGCGGCAGACATCCAGTCCTCATAACGAAATTTTCTTAACCACTACAAGTTTTCATGCGAGAGGAACTTGGTCATCGAGACCTGTTGTTGGCCCACGGTCTATATTTGTATCTTGGTTTGAAGTGTTTCAACCATCGTTTGCTAAGAAGTATCACTCCCTAAGCTACTTTTTCCCTCTTCATTTCATTAGTTACTAGCCGGTAGGTACAAGACTGGTACGAACAACAATACCGATAAAATGATGACGTCGAAACAATATCGGGATATATTTCTAAAGAATGCACACATTTCACTAAAATATGTCATGATACTTACATAATAATCACAAACAGTCCCTGCGTACAAATTTATGTCCCGGGCATACCGAACTATTTCGCCGACTGTACCTAACTGTTGTAATAACTAATTACATTAGAATACGTGTTAACATCCTAGCCCAACATCGAAGAAGAAATGAGTGAGACTTATTGTAAACCCCGAAGAGCTTTTTTAGGGTTCCGTAGTAAACAAGGAACCCTTATAGTTTCGCCAAGCCCGTCCGTCCGTCCGTCCGTCCGATCCCCGTTTTTCTCAGTAACCGTTAGTACTAGAAAGCTGTAATTTGGCATGAGTATACACATCAATGACGCCGACAAAACGGTAGAATAAAATCTTTAAAAAAAATTTTTTTAGGGTACCTCCCTTACATGTAAAGTGGTGGTGCATTTTTTTTTGCCAAACCCCATCGTGTGGGGTGTCGTTGGATAGCTCTTTTAAAAATATTAAAAGGTTTCTAAAAGCATTTTTTGATTAAAGAGTTGGTTAGCGTGATATTAAGCTTTGAAGTGATAATTTTTGTTATGGTCAAGTGTCCCCCCCCCCCCCCTGCCAGTTAAACGGTGGCTACTAGGCATGTGAAAAAAATCATGGTAAACGATGAATTTAAAAGGAAAACTATTACAGCTCAGTAGACATTACTAGTTAACGAGTAATAGTCGAACTTCAGAAATGTACTTTGCAAAAGCAAACTTTCGTACAATTTCCATTGATACCTTAGATACAATAATTCTGTCAAAAACATAGTAAATATAAGTTTGCGAACTTTTTTGTCCATATAATACACGTAACGGGTGGACGACTACGGAACCCTGCCTTGCGCGTGGCCAGACAAGCACTTGGCCGGTTTTTGTTTAAAATGTTTCCATCTGGCCACTTCCCGTTGCGTGGCCGGCCTATTGCCGGTTTCACACTTGAACAATAAAAGAGCGTGGGGTGTAAAAGTCGCATAACGGGGCATTTCCGACCTTTATATGCGCACCTTTCAGCGCAGCCATCTGGCCGCATACTTACGTAATAAAAAGCTGACTACTCAAAAATCTTCAATACAAATTCACTTTCAGGAAGTACGCTCTTAGTTCCGTCACCGGTAGATGACGGGTTTCCATAATATTATTACTTATATTTGTTAATATCTTTTTCTATCCGTCTATTTTGATTTTCTAATCTTTGAATTAGAACTTCATAGACCTTTGCACAATGACATACTTTTAAAGCTGGACCAAAAGTCTATTCTCTATATGGAGTAATGAAATAATCGAAAAATCATTCAAAAATAATTTCAATTATAAATTTTCAATCTTAATGGGGCACCGGTCCCATGGTGATTATTATTACAATACTGACAATATTATCGTTAGAATTGTATAGACTTGGTTTCAATATTCATCAATACCCACGTGATACGTATTGTGATATGAGTAGATCAGATATTAATCACCGTGTAACCTACACCAATGCGATTGTTTCAGCGTCAACTTCGTTTTATTTCGTTATTTTCTGACTCATAGAAAAACTACTCGAACCTTACTTAGACCACTCGGGAAGCCTCGTGGTCTAAACGCGGTTCTCGACTAAAAAAGCATACATTATACATATTGCATAAAATACTATTGTTTTCTGAAACTATAAGTTTCATACACGATAAATTCCTTTGCATACGTACGAATGTAGTTGTAGGTATCACAAAAATGCGACAAGCCCCAAATCTGTTCTTTCATATTTACTAGACGAATTTTATGTCTACCGCTCTACATGTAGTACATATCTTACTCAAAGCTTATGTTTTTAGAGAAGTAGCTACCCACTCAAAGGTTTATGAACCGTTAAACCTCATAAAGCTAATGGACTCAGATTTTTTGGCGTACTTTTTAAAAATGAGGCTTACATATCTTTACCCAATTTATTTTAGGAGTTGTATATTTTGGAGCCGTATTTCGGAGCTTATAAAGAATTTGCTCCCGTTAGACGTTGTATTCATTGTCGCACTCCAATTATAAACTTCCACCTTCGATTGTACAGTCTCCCGATGTAAAAAATATCCTATGTCCATGTCCACTCCCAAATTTGAAACTATTATTATATTTAGTTTCATCGCAAATGGTTCAGCGGTTTAAGCATCGAAAAGTGACAGACAGACATAGCTATGTTAAAATTACCGTCTAAACGAGTAAGTACAGAGAGGCAGATTTGCACACAAACTGAATAATGCGTACCTAATAGCCTTTAATTGGTCCCAACGTTCAAGGTGACATCTGACTAGCTAAAGCTAGACCTTCATCAAATGCCATCCGATTAGGGCGGATTAACCGGACAAACGGAATGCGTAATTATGTGCGTCTAACCAATCGATTTTAACTCGACACGCATAATCACTGTTTCCGTACCTACAGCGGGGGCACGATCTGACACAAAAAGTATTGCTTCTAATTTTAAGGGAAGTTATTCCATTGCAAATGTCCCGCTCAAACATGCGTGAGTTTGCAATTAACCATCCCGCTCTCTACGGAAGCTCTGCGCGTAGTTTTCGTAAATATTTAAACATAGTTATTATGACAATCATTGTATAAAGGCAAACCATGCAAATTTGTCTTTTTAGTGTCTTCAGTTTAAATGTAAAATATCAGTAATATAGCCATTATATTAAAAAAAAAGAACAAAAAGGGATAACTTTGCGATTTTTTTCTATCAAGTGAAATTCGTCAGGTCGTAACTGAATGCGATTTTGAGAGACAAGACAATTCATGCCTCAAATGGTTTTAAAAAACTCAAAAATGCGATAACCCAGCCTTAAGAGGAGGGGTAGGGCAAGCTCTCTCCATACAAACTTTGTGCAGGATTTTCTTCGGTTGTGTTTGCATTAAAGTTATGATTTTTGGTCAGTATGCTTATTTTTCTGTTAGCTATTTCGTGATGTAATTTTTTTTTCATTGATATTATTTTTCATTTTTTTGAAATATTTGAAAATTTTACATCCAAAAAAATATTACATTCCTTAGTGCCAAAACCTACGAATAAAACGTGCACAGAGTTTGTATGGACAATGCCTTGCCCACCCCTGCGCCTTAATGTGTTTTACAAGCTTATTCTGAAAAGTTCACTTGGTGCGTGGGGAAGCAAGCGCGTGAAACATTATAATTTTCATAATTTAGCTTGAATTGCCGGAGAAAGACGTCCCACGTATCGCGTGATAAACGACAAGATAAAGCATCCGTCACATTCTATCAAGTCGTGACGGAAAGTGATAGATGCTTTTGTCGTTACGTTAGATGCATGGGGCTACGTTCACCCGCATGCGTAAATCCACACGTCATTCCCGTGCACTTTTTGGATGTAGGTATACTGTGTGGAAATTATAATGTTCAAACTAAGTAAAAAAATATCCACTTACCGGCAGAAAATTAGGCCCAAAAACTTTCGTGATTTCAAACTATAAATTGAATAAATTAAGTAATCTGTAATATAAAAAAAACCGGCCAAGTGCGAGTCGGACTTCGCACATTTAGGGTTCCGAACCGACCGCAAAGTTAAGTTGGTTTTTATAGAAAAAATAAGGAAATTTCAAAGAAAAATCTAATTTATCAATATATTAGTATTTGTTCGTAAAATATACATAATAACAATCATTATTACCAAATTTTAAGTTAATAGTATTTGGGAAAGTTTAGTTATAAAATTCTTCGGAACAAAATTTCGTAAAAAAAGCTGACTTTGGTGGCTTTTAATTCCTTTGTTTTCCAATATTTTTTTAATTAAAAATATAGTAAGTATCTACTCAATGAGCTCTAAACAACGATAACCCACTCGATAGGGTAGGATAAAAAAAATCGGGCCAACAAGATGCTTATACTGTGTACATTTGAAGCCTGTAGCTCCAACCGTTTGGCTATAAAACCTGTGTGACAGACGACGGACGGGCGGACGGACGGACGGACGGTCGGACGGACGGACGGACGGACGGACGGACGGACGGACGGACGGTCGTCTGGGCGTCACCAATAGGGTTCCGTTTTGACCATTCGGGTACGGAACGCTAATAAAAAAAAATATTTCTAATTAACTTACAATTCCGTTAACTTATTTTCGCTTCCGCTTCACAAAGATGTTCATATTCGCACGAAATAACGCCGAAATAAAGTAAACGCTGCCTTAATCTGATTTCCCTTGACTCTGGTTACTGCGTAACGAGCGTTAGGACAAATCAACTGTCTTTTTTGTAACAAAAAAAATTGACCTACAAATTCCGTATATAACATTACCTAAGCAAGCGATCTGCAGATCGTCGATGCACACTGATGGGAGTGTTGGGGGTTTCCTCGGCTATTCTTCAGTGCGTGAACCATATTCAAATCAAATTGGTATTCAAAACCAGGGGGCCAATTTTTGAGTGTCGAACGCTCGAATTTTCACTTGAGATCTGTCAAAAAACTATGATGTTTTGACAGATGTCGAGTGAAAAGTCGAGCGTTCGACACTCAAAAATCGGCCCCCTGTTTGAGATTGACCCCCAGATGTAACGAAATCCGTCAAAACGGGCCGCATGTTCGGAACATCGGGATGTGAGGTTGTGGTAACAACAAATATCCTCTTTGCTGACAGTCAATTTAGCCGGATATCCGGATAATAAGCTAATGCATTGTTGATCAATGCGCTCAATAACAATTTTAGAGCAGTCATTGTTCGTAAATGTCCGGCTAACTTGTTTCAATTGAAGTTGCGTTAAAATTCGTATCTTTATTTGGTATAGGTATTGCAATCTAACAAAACAAATTAAGTTTCGATAAAAATGATATTTAAGATAAATAAGTTTTTCTTGTTATTTAAATATATAACCTTGTCAGTATAGTATACTTTGGTAGTACCTAAGGCGACTTCCTGACTTGGCGGGGCGGGATCGATATGTCATTTTCATCTTTGACGTAAACTTACTGACGTCGCAATGTTTTCTACTTGACAGAATACTGTCAGTATTACATTTGCGCAGTAGTAATATTATGCGCAGATGCGGACTAGGGGGGCGATTTTTGAGTGTCGGACGCTCGATTTTTCACTCGACATCTGTCAAAACTTCATAGTTTTTTTGACAGATCTCGAGGGAAAAGTCGAGCGTTTTCGACACTCAAAAATCGGCCCCCAGTACTGCCTTCGCATCGTCCCGCTTCCGCGCATCCCGCGCCAGTCAGGAAGCACTCACTTAAATGTAGGGGCGCAGTAAAAAGTAGTACTGAGTTGACTGACAGTTGACACTGACATTTGACAGTTTTCTCATATCGTACCGCCTCCGCACCGACAAATCAGGAAGTCGCCTAACATAAATGTCCCAGTGACACGGGCCCAATACTTGACACTTTCAATCTTTTATTCTAATATAAATTGTACAATATCTTCTCTTAATATAATTATTCTGTTCCTGTGTTTGTCAGTTAACGGCTGGAGCGATTTGGATGAAATTTTGTATTTATATTTCAATAATATTTGATTGTTGGAAAGGTACCTTAAAAATAGCTGAATTAGTAAAAATATATACCTATTAAGTGAAAATATACGTATGTAAGTAGAAATACATCATAATAACGATTCTCACAGCAATCAGAACCTCAGAAAATCACAATCAGTAGTTACGATAAGCCATTACCGTTTGCTAATTACACTAAAGTTAGCATTGTGCCCCGTTACACTCGATACTATAATTCGGAATCTGCCCTACAACTTAGTATAATCCTATAATATTTCAGTTACTATGTAACTGCCTCATTCTGTCGCTTTGTGGGAAACAGAGATAGGAAGTGAGTTTGAGAGGGACGTTCCTAAAGGGTTCGGTAATTCAGGTCTGTAGGGAAACGACGAACGTCTGTAGTCAAGTCACAATTAACCCCGACATGTTTCAATTTCCACTCTCAACTTAACACAAAATCCCTTAATTAATGTTGATGTAACTCATATGTGTCGAGGCACTAATGGTAAAGAACCCGAAAATAATGTTTGGAGTAAACTTTTATTGTTTATTTGATTGATTTGGTAGTGTGCCTTGAAATGCACAAGTTTTTAGTCACTTTTTTACTTTTTTTAAATAAATAAATAAATGAACTTTATTCCGCAAGTGGGCCGTAATAGCACTTTAACAAGGACTATTTCAAGAAATATTTTTTGTGCTACATCACCGTTGGATGACGACGGCGCAAGACCGGCTAATATGAGGAATGCCTTTATTTTGTCCAGCACTGGACGTCGTTCGGTAAATTATGACGACTTGTAAACAACTTCCACTGCTAATAATAATAAAGTAATTTTTGTAATAATCACATTACCAATATCACGTTTCACAAGTTAAATACCCTAAAGCGACGGTTTTTACAGACTACACAATGAAATTAGTGGCTAAAAATACCATTTATTTTTCGGTTATCTTAATTTATATGTGCCACGGGATACACTTATTTTTAGCATGAAATATGTGATTATTGATGCAGTTTCTGCTCGTCTTACACTTTATGAATATGAAATCCAATAGTCGCATTATTCTTAGGCACAAACTAAAATAGGATACGAATATGTAACCAAAAATATGTTTCCATTAAAATTGTACGTAGCGGCAGCCTAGTTTCTTGCGAAGGGTTTTTAAATTATGACAAACTCAACCGGTCCTAGAGGAGGCCTATGTTACTCCTCGCTGACACGCGGTGCAGATACTTCTGTACACAGTGTTGTTACAAGTGTTAAGAGAGAGCGAATCTAAAGCAAATTCAGATAGTACTTTATCCAGGTGTCGGATTTCGGTTGGTATTTTATCTATACTAAAATACCGGAATTACGTTCTTTTTCGTTTTTTTGTGTATTACTTCATTTTAATGGGACAATGTAATAATACGAGGTTGTTACATAAATACATGATTCAGTCCTACGTAAAGAGCAAAACATATTTCAAAATATTGGGCTATAGCGGGTTTTGTTAATATACCGGTTTCGATCGCTGCTTTTTCCTCACAGGGGCTGCTTTTATTTTATCTCGCATGTACTTTTTCTCGACGTTGTGAATAAATTATCAAAAGGAAAGATGGTATTGGAATTTCAAACATTCAGAATGTAGGTATATGAATTTTAAAGAACCGTGTAAATATTACTTATATAAAGTAGTAGTAAATTTTATACTGAAAACAGCCTTATTTCAAGATTTTTTTGAGATAGTTATTTAATGTTCTAGGGAAAAATCAAACGTTCAGATTATAAATGAAAGACTGAAGATTTTTTTTTCAGATTTTTGACACCCAGATTTGGGGTATATCTTGGCCTTAAGTTCCACTTTTTATTTATTTTCTATTATTTGTAGTCTGTAATTTTTATCATAGTCGTGTTTTAGTAGTTTGTTCGTAGTTTTATATAGTGTTGCTAGTTCTTGTTTTTCTTATTTTCTTCTTAGGCGACTTCCTATTCAGTCAAATGTCAGTGTCAACTCGGCACTATTCGAGTCGACTCGGTACTATTTTTTACTGCGCCCCTTCATTTAAAAATGAGTGTTTCCTGACTGGCGCGGGATGCGCGGTAGCGGGACTATGCGAAGGCGGTACTGCTCCGTTTCTGCGCATGATATTACTACTGCGCAAACGTAATACTGACAGTATTATGTCAAGCGAGAATCTTTGTGACATCAGTAAGTTTACGCCAAAGAAGAAAATGTCACATGTCGATCCCGCCCCGCCAAGTCAGGAAGTCGCCTTAATGGCTTTTGTTGAAGTGCAGGGGGGCGATTTTTGAGAGTCGAACGCTCGAATTTTCACTCGAGATCCATCAAAAAAGTATGACGTTTTGACAGATGTCGAGTGAAAAGTCGAGCGTTCGACACTCAAAAATCGGTCCCCAGGTCGTTTTTTCAGTTTATTGTTTAGTTTTTGCAGATAATATGTTTATCTTTGGTTCTGAACTTGTAAGTTTGTTTAGGCTATGTTGTATAGATGACTCTATTTTTAAATAAAACTACTTTATGTCATCGATGCTATCCCAACGTATTTTCAATTTTTTAGCGCCATTATCCCGATTTAAATGAGAGACAATATTGCTTTTCTAATATATTTTATTTATTTTATTTTATTTATTTAGGAACAACAAACAACTGTACAATATGTTTTACAATAGGTATTATTTTATGTACAGTCAACAACGTTATCCACAAGTTACTCAATGAGGATAGGACATGTCACGCTAGTAGTTAAAGTTAATAATATTATATCTGTAAAGTGCTGATATTTAGTTGATTTTAGAAAAGTATGAAGTCTATTACAAAAATCCAACATAGTCTTAACTTGCTAACGTAAAAGACAATATTGCTATGGTAATTCCGTTTATGCTTCAGACCGCCCCCGAAGGTCGCAAGGGGCGAGGGCAAAGGCTGAGGTTAATCCCGCGTCCCCTCGCGGGGCTGGACGCAATTAACTCTCGACATGTTTCAATTTACACTCGCAAATACTCGCTGCCTATTGTGCTGTATAACTGCCATGCATCGCGTTAACGTTCCAATTTTGTAGACTATAAAATTAAAGAGCTTCATACTGTACTACTGTCGCCTTTCAAAATAATATGTATATCTTTATTCTTCAAGTTGCTCTACCTAAAACAGTGTTTTTCAACCTTTTTGACGACACGACCCCCCTTGGTATACATCGTGATTTTGTACATTATGTTATTACGATTACAAATATATATTAATAAGTTTGATTTTAAAATTTATTCGGGACTCAGGAAGAGGACCCGGGCCGTGGGCGCAGCTCCGCGAGCCTTAAAGAAATTAGACTTAAGGACATAACAATAAGAACTACGAGTAGTGAAAGTATATTAGCAGGTGGTGTGAAAAAGGTTTTATTAACTTAATTTTAAGAAATGCATCTGCTAGGCAAAAAATAAATAGCCTAACCAGAACAGTTTCAGTGACCATCATTTACAAAAATAAAGTAATTTAGTGAAATGCACCTATTCCTGTTTTTTACAAAGCATAGGTGCACAAAATGCACGCCAAATTTTTTAATATACAAAACAGTTGAAACTAAAATGGTGCGGGGAAGCGCCAAGAAAAACAAAATAATTGGATATGTGATATAATTTACACGTTACATTCCGCTGATACACTACGCTAGAACATAGTTACTTCAAGCTAGAACATAGTTATTTATAGTTATTTCAAGTTTCTTAAAACAACAATATTCTTGTACCGACTTTATACTCCATTAATGAGTATTTAGAGTTTAAAATCGAATACAATATTATAACACCAAAGGGCTACAATAATAATTGCTGTTTGTAGGTATTCGCTAGTGGAGAATTCATTACCACGGGAAAAGCTTTTCCGGAAGATAACGGAAGGTAATCTCGAGAAAAATAAAGTTGTTTTCATTTCAAATCTTCATATTGTTTTATCAGAGAGTAAGTCTACATCGCAAAACGAAATACGTTTTTTTAAATATACAAAATACAAAGTCAATAGCATGTGTACAAAAAGTATATGTACTTACAAACAATATTTTTTTTACATTATTTCACGAGCACAAGGAGTCTATAAACAGATTAGTATGAATGTACCGACACCCAAATAACATTTATTTTGTATATTAAACACCAATATAAAAGGCCTATTACCATCCAGTATGAAAGCTGATTTCAAATATAATTCAGAACCTTCTATATGCCTCTCATTAAAATAAATAAGAAGATATACTATTGGAGTGCAGCATTACGAATTTCACCACCATAATTCCGTGTTACATTAATTTTCTAGTCTGCTCTGTAGCTAAACTGCAGTAATGCACCGGTCCCAGCTAAAGCCGGTAATGGAGTCAATTAGAACTTGCGAATCCCACAAGTCAGGAGTTAAAAGAAATGAATATTAATGGTTAAACGAAGCGGCGAATTATATATTTTTAAATTTAAAGTAGGACGTGGGATAGGTAATCCGGACTGAAATAATACGACATGAAGTACACACGAGAATAATGTTTTCACATTATTTCGCTTGTTTTTGCTCATGCTCGTGAATGCTCCAGGGGCATAGCTTTATACGATTGGGACCTTGCAGTGGTCACGTTTTTATAAAAAATCATTCCTTTTACCTTTAAAAGTTGATTTTGCTACGCTTAAATGCCAAAAAAACATCTGCTAGTGACATTTGCAAATGTTGGGTAGGTACCTGTGTTTTGTTTGTAAATTATTATACGGTTGGACTTAGGATTAACTTAGACTCATGGTTTTATTTGTTAAAATATAATCACAATTATTCTTAAATATTAAATAAACATTCGTTTTATGTAATTCTTAGATTTCAAAGTTATATGAATAGCAGTGAAATTTTGTTAGAGAACCCATCGTAAATGATAAGTGAATACTTCTTACGTCAGACACTGCTTTATTCTCATAATTAAGAATAAAAACAGATAGTAAATGAACATGTATAGAATTGCAAATTCATTTCAGAAGAGCAATCTAGTTGTCTAGCTGTTTTATTAATAACCCCAAAAACAATCTCAATCTTATAAACAATCTCGTAAAAGAATGATTGGAATAAATTAGGATGATGTGATTGAATTCGATTTTTTAAATCCGTTCCAAAGTTTGATGACTTCGTCAATGGCGTCATCACCATTCTTGTAATGGCAATCATATTTATAAACCTTAACTTTATCATGAGTATTACCTAACTAATAACAAACAAGGAAAAAATAAAAATAGACTTCCTTTTAAAACTGTTACTACTACTGACTAGCTGTACCTATTCTGAATTCTAAACCTACAAAATTGCAAACAAAGAAGTAACTATCAACTTCAAAAATAAAGATACGTAGTTGTGGAGTGTGGACGGCAGCACAAGTACTCATAATATCACAATTTCGCTATTCATCCGCTCCCGTAACGCTAGCGAAATCTGATCGAGCCGCTATTCTCAGGTTTTCTTCGCCAAAATGAGGGAGGCCACGCGAAATTACTTTCGCGTACCGAGCGTTGCCTACTTGTCCGCCTTTGCTGCCTTTATAATGTCTGATATATGGCTCCAAGTGTGTATTGTGATCCTGCCACGTACGCCATAATGTACCCAATTTAATATTATATATCGCTGCGGAGAGCAATATTTTGTTTATTTATTTATTGAGGATTTTGTTGCTTAAGGTTTTATGGTTTACTTGTAATTTATCCGTATCAGTTATTACTGTCTTCAAGAACGTTGTTTTGCTTTCACAAATACTGGTGCCTACGCTAACAGGTACACACTAGACAATACTGATTCCTACGATAATAATAGGTACCTGCGCTAATAATACCGCCTAATAATAGATCCCAGACTTCTTTTAGATGCAACTGGGATATAAAGCTAATATGATGATAGACCATTAGCATCTTCATTTAGATACTTTAAATAAAGCATTTGGATACTTAACCCTTTGAACGCCAAAGTGGTCGTGTCATGTCGTTGTGCCCACCACGCCAAGCACTGATGAATTGATGTAACGTTATTTAAACCAATAAAAACAAATAAAAACAATTCATAATAGAATTTATTCATGATCAAAGTACACCTTCACTCCGACCTTTTTAGTGGTTGTTGGCGTGTTGGGCATGACGACACAAGACTTACACGATACTTATATGTAGGTTCTAGGCGTTCAAAGGGTTAAGTAGTAATCTAAAATGTTACTCCCCCAATATCTTACACATGTGAAATGGAGTAGTTAGTGGTCATGCATGAATCTGGCTCATACTGACAAAATATAACGTAGGTACCTAAAATCAAACATATATACAATCAGCGACAACGGACGAAAAAAATATAACCTATCATTTTTTGGTCATTGTCACCAAAAAACTGTCATAGACAGTCCTAACAGAATACGGTAACTTATTTAAATCAAGTAACCTTGTCGCCTGAAAGTTGGGGTAGTGTGCGTTAAATCCGGTAGTTCTGATTTTTTCAGACTTGTTTATGATGTTGGCCCAATGAATAATCCAAGTTTGTGTCCTCGAGCGCCAAACGCAACTATCCCAAAAATCGAACAAAAAATTTACAACCCTGTTACTTGCTGATAGTACCTTGATGTTTTAAAGTACGGGCACCAACCACATACCGGGGGCACACTGTGCTCTGTTCAGAAAAAGTGTTTATCTACACACATATCATAAATCCTCTAATATGCGTTCGGAAACCGTAGAAAATGACTCTCATTTCATCATTCAATGAATTTATGGCAATTTTCTTATCTGTGGCTAAGGCTACAGCAGTAATATAATTTTTTATTTTAATCTCATATATCATGTTAAAATAACAAACCTGTCAAAATTTAAATGTCGAAGTTGACATGTCCCTATTCTAGTATCACTGAAAATTCAAATTCAGTCGATGCGAAATGTCAGCTCGATGTTTTTTTAGTATATATCGCACGAAATTTGAGCTAGAACGACATGATCACATCAGAATAGGGACTCTTTACTTTTTAAAATAACATTCAGGTATCGGTTGCCAGTTCTGATTTCGATATTTCCGCAACCGTGCAAAAAAGGTTGTATTAACACAATTATTGTATTTATTTACTAAGGTTTCTGAACCCATCTTAGAGTAGTTATAATATGTGTGTAGATAAAGTAATGTATGCAACTGTACATAATTAGGCATTAAAACACTCGTGTGACCTTATTATGAAACTCGCCTTCGGCTCGTTTCATAAAACACACTCGTGTTTTAATGCCCCTCATTATGTACCAGTTGCATAAACTACTATTATTACATGGCAGTCAAACTATTTAATAAGTTGCCAGAATGTCTGCAAACATTACCGCTTAACAAATTTAGAAATAACATCTGTAAAATACTTAAAAACAAATGCTATTATGACATACAAGAATATTTTAATGACATTGAATTGAATAATGCATGAAATGTAGGGTTATTTTTTATTTTATTTTGTTGTGTTGCTTTATTTATTGTGCTATACTTCTGTTTGTCTTAGTGTGTAGTCTGACTTGACTAATGAAATTTGATAACTTAATTATAAGGAACAATAATATAGTAATAATTAGGGAGGCACGTAAAGAGATGAAATCTCGTGATATAAAATTTGTACGCCGTTTAATCGGCAAAAAGTGGAGATCTTTTAAATTGTTACATAACATCTGTTGTATAACATTACCTGCTTTTTGGACAAATAAACGATTGAATTGAATTGAATTGTATCTCGGAAACTATTAGGTGTACCGAGATAATTCTAGTATAATATTGTAGCAAATTTACAAAAGACACTTTAAAAATACAAAAGTATACGTATAAGGTACTATCAGCAACTAGTCCTGAAGGGATAGGTATAATTGTTTTTTTCGGTATTTTACAAAATTATGTCAAAAAAAAACGATTATAACCCTAAATGACTAGTTTCTGATAGTTAGCGATAGCACCTTCTCTTAATTTATTAAATGAGACATTTTTTTTGTGAAATGAAGATTTTTTTGGCAAATATTTCAAAATGGTCGTAGAGAGCTGAAATTTGGCATGTGGGTAAACATAGCCCCTCCTGATCCCAAAAATGGAAATAAAAAATCTAAGTCAAAAACAAAATGTATGGGAAAATTTTTGGCCGCCTGTAAAAGCCAAACAGAGAGTAGCTATAGGGTGCTCAATCAAACGTCATAGAGAATTGGCAGCGGAAAAAAATGCAAAAAATTTTTTGCCAAAAAAATAAAAGGAATGGGTTTCTAATGAAAAAAATGGGTAATGGGTTAGAATGGGTTGTAATTTAAAGAGAAAAATAAACGTCCGTGAACTCTCATGTTACAAACTGTGTCTTACAAACAACAAAATACTCTTATTAGGGAACCGACCAGTCAATATCAATTTCTAAACGTTTTCAAAATGAATCATTCTCAGTCACAATTAATAATGTAAATAGAACGTAAAATTTTCCTGTACGTCCTTTTTAATTCACATCATAAATCATACCGAATATCAACGTTATTTCTCTCTTATTCTTATAATATGTATTTAACTTGCCCGGGGCTTAGAAATCTTAGAATTACAGATCTGGGAGCACTAACCATGAGCGTGCGACCTGAACGGAATCAAAGTTATTAATTCACTGCTGTCTGGAGTTCACCTCAACCGCCGTTTAAGTTACCGGAAGTTCCATAACCTGTAGCTCTTTGTTTTTTGTGAATACTTGTCCCTGCCCAACACCATTTGTGGCCCGACAATTAGATTGAATTATTTAAACATGGCTGCAGAAACTGAAATTTCATTTTAATCTTGATGTTCAATTTAGCACGCCTCATGCGATGAATGTTTTTATTAAACTTTGAGAGATAATAATTTTAATTATAGGTGCTATGACTGAACCATATTAATAAACATTTATATTAACATGTATTTAACGATTTTTTAAAAGGAGTGGCCGGAGGCAGCTCAAGATCGGGAGAGCTGGAAACGGAGGGGGGAGGCCTTTGCCCAACAGTGGGACACAATAGGCTCCCAATAATAATATAATAAAATTTATCGATTGAAAATCAAAATAAGAATAGGAAGGGAAGAAAACATAATTAAAAATATGACTTAAATTCGAAAACCATTTCGATAAATATACTACCTGAACGAAATAATTTTCAGATTTTTGAGAAAATGTGTAAAACGGAAGTGTGACGTCATTCCTATGACGATAAAGGAGCAATACTGTCAAACATCGGTAAAGCAGTCAAGCATTCATAGAAATGACACATCTCGGAAGACAATGTAACTTTTATTATTGCTAGCTTTATTGTGATCCTGCCACGTACGCCATAATGTACCCAATTTAATATTATATATCGCTGCGGAGAGCAATATTTTGTTTATTTATTTATTGAGGATTTTGTTGCTTAAGGTTTTATGGTTTACTTGTAATTTATCCGTATCAGTTATTACTGTCTTCAAGAACGTTGTTTTGCTTTCACAAATACTGGTGCCTACGCTAACAGGTACACACTAGACAATACTGATTCCTACGATAATAATAGGTACCTGCGCTAATAATACCGCCTAATAATAGATCCCAGACTTCTTTTAGATGCAACTGGGATATAAAGCTAATATGATGATAGACCATTAGCATCTTCATTTAGATACTTTAAATAAAGCATTTGGATACTTAACCCTTTGAACGCCAAAGTGGTCGTGTCATGTCGTCGTGCCCACCACGCCAAGCACTGATGAATTGATGTAACGTTATTTAAACCAATAAAAACAAATAAAAACAATTCATAATAGAATTTATTCATGATCAAAGTACACCTTCACTCCGACCTTTTTAGTGGTTGTTGGCGTGTTGGGCATGACGACACAAGACTTACACGATACTTATATGTAGGTTCTAGGCGTTCAAAGGGTTAAGTAGTAATCTAAAATGTTACTCCCCCAATATCTTACACATGTGAAATGGAGTAGTTAGTGGTCATGCATGAATCTGGCTCATACTGACAAAATATAACGTAGGTACCTAAAATCAAACATATATACAATCAGCGACAACGGACGAAAAAAATATAACCTATCATTTTTTGGTCATTGTCACCAAAAAACTGTCATAGACAGTCCTAACAGAATACGGTAACTTATTTAAATCAAGTAACCTTGTCGCCTGAAAGTTGGGGTAGTGTGCGTTAAATCCGGTAGTTCTGATTTTTTCAGACTTGTTTATGATGTTGGCCCAATGAATAATCCAAGTTTGTGTCCTCGAGCGCCAAACGCAACTATCCCAAAAATCGAACAAAAAATTTACAACCCTGTTACTTGCTGATAGTACCTTGATGTTTTAAAGTACGGGCACCAACCACATACCGGGGGCACACTGTGCTCTGTTCAGAAAAAGTGTTTATCTACACACATATCATAAATCCTCTAATATGCGTTCGGAAACCGTAGAAAATGACTCTCATTTCATCATTCAATGAATTTATGGCAATTTTCTTATCTGTGGCTAAGGCTACAGCAGTAATATAATTTTTTATTTTAATCTCATATATCATGTTAAAATAACAAACCTGTCAAAATTTAAATGTCGAAGTTGACATGTCCCTATTCTAGTATCACTGAAAATTCAAATTCAGTCGATGCGAAATGTCAGCTCGATGTTTTTTTAGTATATATCGCACGAAATTTGAGCTAGAACGACATGATCACATCAGAATAGGGACTCTTTACTTTTTAAAATAACATTCAGGTATCGGTTGCCAGTTCTGATTTCGATATTTCCGCAACCGTGCAAAAAAGGTTGTATTAACACAATTATTGTATTTATTTACTAAGGTTTCTGAACCCATCTTAGAGTAGTTATAATATGTGTGTAGATAAAGTAATGTATGCAACTGTACATAATTAGGCATTAAAACACTCGTGTGACCTTATTATGAAACTCGCCTTCGGCTCGTTTCATAAAACACACTCGTGTTTTAATGCCCCTCATTATGTACCAGTTGCATAAACTACTATTATTACATGGCAGTCAAACTATTTAATAAGTTGCCAGAATGTCTGCAAACATTACCGCTTAACAAATTTAGAAATAACATCTGTAAAATACTTAAAAACAAATGCTATTATGACATACAAGAATATTTTAATGACATTGAATTGAATAATGCATGAAATGTAGGGTTATTTTTTATTTTATTTTGTTGTGTTGCTTTATTTATTGTGCTATACTTCTGTTTGTCTTAGTGTGTAGTCTGACTTGACTAATGAAATTTGATAACTTAATTATAAGGAACAATAATATAGTAATAATTAGGGAGGCACGTAAAGAGATGAAATCTCGTGATATAAAATTTGTACGCCGTTTAATCGGCAAAAAGTGGAGATCTTTTAAATTGTTACATAACATCTGTTGTATAACATTACCTGCTTTTTGGACAAATAAACGATTGAATTGAATTGAATTGTATCTCGGAAACTATTAGGTGTACCGAGATAATTCTAGTATAATATTGTAGCAAATTTACAAAAGACACTTTAAAAATACAAAAGTATACGTATAAGGTACTATCAGCAACTAGTCCTGAAGGGATAGGTATAATTGTTTTTTTCGGTATTTTACAAAATTATGTCAAAAAAAAACGATTATAACCCTAAATGACTAGTTTCTGATAGTTAGCGATAGCACCTTCTCTTAATTTATTAAATGAGACATTTTTTTTGTGAAATGAAGATTTTTTTGGCAAATATTTCAAAATGGTCGTAGAGAGCTGAAATTTGGCATGTGGGTAAACATAGCCCCTCCTGATCCCAAAAATGGAAATAAAAAATCTAAGTCAAAAACAAAATGTATGGGAAAATTTTTGGCCGCCTGTAAAAGCCAAACAGAGAGTAGCTATAGGGTGCTCAATCAAACGTCATAGAGAATTGGCAGCGGAAAAAAATGCAAAAAATTTTTTGCCAAAAAAATAAAAGGAATGGGTTTCTAATGAAAAAAATGGGTAATGGGTTAGAATGGGTTGTAATTTAAAGAGAAAAATAAACGTCCGTGAACTCTCATGTTACAAACTGTGTCTTACAAACAACAAAATACTCTTATTAGGGAACCGACCAGTCAATATCAATTTCTAAACGTTTTCAAAATGAATCATTCTCAGTCACAATTAATAATGTAAATAGAACGTAAAATTTTCCTGTACGTCCTTTTTAATTCACATCATAAATCATACCGAATATCAACGTTATTTCTCTCTTATTCTTATAATATGTATTTAACTTGCCCGGGGCTTAGAAATCTTAGAATTACAGATCTGGGAGCACTAACCATGAGCGTGCGACCTGAACGGAATCAAAGTTATTAATTCACTGCTGTCTGGAGTTCACCTCAACCGCCGTTTAAGTTACCGGAAGTTCCATAACCTGTAGCTCTTTGTTTTTTGTGAATACTTGTCCCTGCCCAACACCATTTGTGGCCCGACAATTAGATTGAATTATTTAAACATGGCTGCAGAAACTGAAATTTCATTTTAATCTTGATGTTCAATTTAGCACGCCTCATGCGATGAATGTTTTTATTAAACTTTGAGAGATAATAATTTTAATTATAGGTGCTATGACTGAACCATATTAATAAACATTTATATTAACATGTATTTAACGATTTTTTAAAAGGAGTGGCCGGAGGCAGCTCAAGATCGGGAGAGCTGGAAACGGAGGGGGGAGGCCTTTGCCCAACAGTGGGACACAATAGGCTCCCAATAATAATATAATAAAATTTATCGATTGAAAATCAAAATAAGAATAGGAAGGGAAGAAAACATAATTAAAAATATGACTTAAATTCGAAAACCATTTCGATAAATATACTACCTGAACGAAATAATTTTCAGATTTTTGAGAAAATGTGTAAAACGGAAGTGTGACGTCATTCCTATGACGATAAAGGAGCAATACTGTCAAACATCGGTAAAGCAGTCAAGCATTCATAGAAATGACACATCTCGGAAGACAATGTAACTTTTATTATTGCTAGCTTTCGCCGTTCTTTGTTTTATTTTAACAACATCATATGCTCGACATGTTTCTCAGTATTTCGTGCAATATTGTGGTAAACCAACATGATCCGATCCTTTTCCAACAACGCTCAACTCGTACACAATTACAACTATGTATACCTATTGCGATTGTACACACAAATTATTATTTTATAATTTTTTTTAATCAAAGTGAAAATTGAAAAATTCAACACCACAGGTGGGATTTGAACCCACGACCTCTGGAATCCGTCCATTGCTCTACCAATTGAGCCACCGTGGTATCCCTTGTAATGGTGAATTTTTCAATCTTAACACTCATCCATTAAGCCTTATTAGGGAGGCTCGTAGCGACATCTACCGTGAAGTTATTACAACTTCTGAACCGGCACCAACGTCCCAAGTTGCATTGGGAATCGTTGATAACGATGTGCTACACCCATACAAACTTTTTTAATATGTTTGTTAAGCGGATGCGTCCGCTAGCGAAAATCTCAATTTTTTTTAATCAAAGTGAAAATTGAAAAATTCAACACCACAGGTGGGATTTAATAAGGCTTAATGGATGAGTGTTAAGATTGAAAAATTCACCATTACAAGGGATACCACGGTGGCTCAATTGGTAGAGCAATGGACGGATTCCAGAGGTCGTGGGTTCAAATCCCACCTGTGGTGTTGAATTTTTCAATTTTCACTTTGATTAAAAAAAATTGAGATTTTCGCTAGCGGACGCATCCGCTTAACAAACATATTAAAAAAGTTTGTATGGGTGTAGCACATCGTTATCAACGATTCCCAATGCAACTTGGGACGTTGGTGCCGGTTCAGAAGTTGTAATAACTTCACGGTAGATGTCGCTACGAGCCTCCCTAATAAGGCTTAATGGATGAGTGTTAAGATTGAAAAATTCACCATTACAAGGGATACCACGGTGGCTCAATTGGTAGAGCAATGGACGGATTCCAGAGGTCGTGGGTTCAAATCCCACCTGTGGTGTTGAATTTTTCAATTTTCACTTTGATTAAAAAAAATTGAGATTTTCGCTAGCGGACGCATCCGCTTAACAAACATATTATTTTATAATTAATATTTTATAATTTGTGGAGCCATACATCCCTTTTAGGGATAAGTTCGCCTTTGTACCAAAATAACCTCATTTGTGTGTATTTTTTACCTGTTTCTTGTGTACCTACCATAAATTAATTAGGTACATACATACGAGATATACATAGGTAACAAACCTTAATTACTTTGTTGTGAGTAGGTTTCACATCTAGAGCGACTAATAAATTAAGTTTCACATCTAGAGCTTGTTTTTTTTAACCTGACTGTGGCTTTATTGTCCGGATCCAATAAAGCGATAGGAGTGCGCGGTTGGAGCGAGGCCTGGGGAAAATCCAGGTGAAATCACGGACAAGACCACGCGAGCGGTTTAAACACTGGAATACTCTAAGAGTTTGCGCTCCAGTGGGATTGGTTGCTTGAACCGAATCTGAGGTGTCAATGGAATCGAGCTACTGGGAGTTTTGTCGCTGGTTTACTAAACCTAGCCTAGCTGAGAAGAGTCCAGCAAGAAACTCAGCTACGCCTGACCTGGGTCGGACTGGCTCTACCCGGTATGCGGCGGTACCGGGACGAATAGGGACTATATGACTGTGTCTGTCTGTTTTGTCGTGAAACTCTAAAGCTTGTTCAATTGAAGGCATGTTTACAAAAAATACATAACTGCTTAGACTGGTTGACGCTCTCTCAACAACAATTGAAATGACAGCAGATGTCGAGCAGTCTAGTCAGTTATATTGTTTTTGTAAACATCCCTTGAATTTATAACAAGGTCAGAAATAAAGTAGTTAGATACTTCGTCAAGCGCCCTGTAGTTCGGGCATAAAAATACGGTTATGGTATCCTCTACCTGTCGTAGAAGGCGACTAAAGGAGTATTCTTAGGGACTATTCTGTGTCTTACATCGTAATTTTTGTAAACAATAAAGTGTACATAAGTTCCTTCGCATTTAATTCATCGACGGCGGCCCGCAGTCTGCAGCTACTAAATACAATAGTAGTTTATTAGCTACAATCGGTGTTTATCGTCCCATCATAAATCCACGTATTTACGCGGCGTTCTCAAGGGGCATCTGTAGAGGATTATCGCAGCAACAGCGGCAATTATCGAAATCGGACAACGGACCGAGTGCTAATTATAACAATTATGAGGGCTAACGCAAATCCACGTCCCGAACACAGCTCACGTCTGAACAAAGTACCCCTGAGCCCGTGCCAGTCAGTTAATAATTCAATCACCCGGGCCTCGAGGCCGACGAGCTTAAACGCACAAATATGCAAATTCACCCACCTATACACAGCTGTGTTTACCGGTTAACTTTAAAATTACATCGTGATGTGTTTATCGCGGTGGTTGGTTCTAGGTATATGTAAATAATCAGCGGCGTAAAGTGAGTTTGCAGTTGGGTTATTGGATGTAAACTAATCGGAGAGATAGTAAGCTTTTTGGTTTTTGCATCCCTGAGTTTTATTTCCATGTGATTGATTAAAACATTACTACTTCATATACTGCTTGGTAACATTCATTTTATTTATACCTAGTAGTTTTATCTCACGAGCATGGGTGAGCGATGGTTGTGTGAAATATAAATGCAAATTGTCTCTGTGTGCGTCAGCGTAGGAGCTATGAGTTCAGACTGTCTATGCTTAACAACGTCAGTTGCCAGTTATAGGTTCCTGTGGCGTCGGTCTGATAAGGATAACGCCGAGCTTATCTGCATGTTGATGATTTCCTCTCGTCCGTATTCAGCTATAGCCGAGTCAATTCACTTTACGTTCGCCACAAACTGATCCGCCCATTCAGAGGTGGGGTTTGTTATTTGGTGCTCCTACCATGCACAGATTTTCACGGCAATTTTCATTCGTGCTTCCAAACCGGACGGTATCAGAGAAATGGAGTTTCTAATGTAGATCCAGGTACATAGTCCGTGATAAAAACTCATAGAACAACAGTTTCGCATTGTGTGTATCTAAAATATTACCTCTTATTAACATCAAATAATATGTCGCTTAAGGCCAAAAAAAGATTCCGACAAATTGAGAAGCTCCTTTTTTGAAGTCGGTTAAAAATCATACAAAGCACAACTATTTCAAAAGTAGGTGAGTAATAAGGCAGCATTTTGAGCTCACTTCCAAGGTAAGCACGCGTTATTACTAGAGTCAAAGGAAATTAAAGTATTTAAACCACACAGGAAACACATTGCATATTTCACAGAAGTACATTCCATACTTTTCGCGACTGCTGGCGACCATTTAAATATGAGACCTAACTCTTGTATCAAACTAAATTTAATTTGTGATCAACTCATTAAACTTCTTTAAGGTTCTAATTACTCTGGTACTAATGGTAACAAAATTCTAGCCCCAGATTTGCACCCGTAGGTCTTTCTTTAAATATATAAGGAAAAATATCACTATCACTTCATTCGATTCATTTGGTATTGTAGGTACTTTTATATCTCCCGAGCGCGGATTGGCCATATTGTAGTAGTTGTGACACATACGAACTCATAGACAACGTGAACTCATAACTCCTACACTGACGCACACATAGACAATGTGCATGTATAGCTCAACATACAACCAAGGCTCACTCGCGCTCGTGAGATAAAGTAGGTAAACTACTTACCTATAGTGCCACTTCAACTATTCATCCTTATTGTCTTACTTTTTATCTCAAGCTCCATGAGTCCGGTAAAAACTCGAAATTATAAAGCATAAACCTATTATTAGATGGGCCAAGATATCAAAAAGCTATAATATCGTAACGTCTAAAGTTGTTGTAAAATTTTATGTTACGACCTGTTCTGCCAAAGCAAACTTTTGTGACGGTGATACGGAGTTTTACGACTCGGTGTACACCAGATAATAAAATTACCGTTGCTGCATAATACCTGTACGTACAAAAATTACATCCAAGGGATTAATTAAGCAGATTAAGTGGTTTCACCAGGTATTCGTGGAAGTTCATTCATTTTTATAAATGAGTGATTTCGATATCAATCCTGAAATGCTATAAGAACGGTCATATAATACATTAAAATATATTTTAGTAGGTATTAATAAGACCTTTATCACATTGACAAAATCATATAAGTTTTTAGGGTGTAGATTCACTAGCCTACGCGAAAACGGTCTTCGAAAAACAGTGACTTATAGCGAAGCGAATTATAGCGTACTTAGCGTTCTTATTGAGTCCGGTCTGGTCGACACTGCAGCGACACAGCAGCAAAAATAATGCATACACTTTACATTGAACTTCCATGGAAAGTGTACCCGTTATTTTTGTATTATCATCGCGATGTAACTCTCCCATTTCCCAATCCCTACACACAGTTCGACTCTGTGCAGCTCTCCTGTGATGTGTTTGCGGATGGCTGGACCGTGGTTGAAAGAGGATGCCTGAAACTACATGAGATCATGACATAATTCATCCTTGTTATAACTAACATTTTGTTTTCATTCACATTTTGTCAACATCGTGTATTGTGTTCTTAATTAAGTAGTTATTTAAAAAATATAATGACTTAGGGTGTTCCCTGTAATGTTACATGTGTTTTCTCAATAAATAATAAATAAATCATGTATAAAAGTATATAGATATTATTTTCAATTTGTTAGATATTGTTGTATCCAGCTATAAAATTATTACTCTGTGTTAGGATGAGTTTTCTTAAGAGGTTAAGTTAACTAACATATTTTGAAGATACATACATTAAGTAGGCACACACTACTGTTTTCTTACGTTATCATAATTATGCTTGTTTGCCACCCGCTAGTATGGTCATTCCACCGTGTGGACGGCATTTTTACCACGACTGATAATATAATAACACGCCTCTCTTTTTGTGTCGGGGGTTAAAAAAAAGGTACCAACATTTTCTCAGTTGACTTGAAAAACATATTACCGGTATAACTTTAATTGTCTCCATAGCATTTAAAAAGTGCATAATCAGCTTGCCAGGAGGCATTTTGCCAGGATCCTGTAGTGATAAATCTTACGAGACTCCAACTGAATAGAGACTTGCGCAAATTATTAACGTCCCATTAGTCCCGCAACGTCTTTATACATACGTACGAACGTCTATTGAAATATGTCCCCGCAATTATTATTCGGATTACTGACGTAGTCAGCTTCGGCAATATAATGTAGGTACGATAGGTTTATTTAATAAATGAGCCACCCCATGTGCAAAGCTTTTTCAAATATTTAAGATCGTTTGCGATATACTTAATCGTATCACGCTGCTTTTATCGATTAATCAGCTTTAATCACGGTTAATTTGATTTGATTGAGTAATACTTAGTATTTTGGTAGAGGGTAGATAGTTTCCTCTCTCATGCAACTCTAATGAGCCAACAATTTATAAGTATATCTAACATAATATATTGTAAGACCCGTACTGCAACAAATAAATAAATAATGAGCATTTATTTCTATTCTGGTATCGTAATTTTTCAAAGGTAACATCGCGTAACTTTTCGATCGAGCACTAGAGCATTTCAGGGGTGTTGGGGCATTTCATTTAAATCACATCACACATCTCCGCTTTGTTACGAAACGTACGCGATTGACATTAACTATCAGTTTTGGTACTATCCGTAACCTTCCGTTATAGGGACATGAAATGCATATTTATATGAAAATGCCGATCAATCACGTTCAGAAAATACTAACACTCGTTCGAAAAATTATGCAATTTAAATGCGGTTGTGGAGTGCACTTGAAAACTGATTTTCGTATTGGAATACTCGGGATTATTTAATTGTTGTTACAAAATAAAGTGTCTGGGGAAAAAATATATACCCAAGTAAAATATTTTCATAGTATATCAAACTGGTAAATCCATATACAAATACAAAAGCGTATCTTAATAATAACATAAATAAAGGCCTACGGATGTGACGATCCCCTCGCCCCACCCTCGCCCACTGGTTCTCCAGTGCAATCAGTCAACGAAGGTAAGGCAGCTTATGGCAGGCTCTTAGGGATTAGCGACCCTACGTACCTGAGTACTCCTGGGGGCGAGCCTGGGGTCAGGATTTAAGTACTGATTGGTTGGTTGGTTGGACGCACCCCCCGGCTTGCCTTAACCGCCGTCCAGAGTGAAGTAGATGTGATCACCTATGTGGTGAGTTGGTTATGTGTTGAAAGTCCAGTGCCACCTCCTCTACCCCCCAGCTCTCTTACCGGTGTTGCTCCTAGGACATTTTTTAATGTCGCTGATTAATAGGGGTCATTAGGGGTCCATCACGCAGGGATCGAGTCACTGTCTGCCGGAAATAAAATGTTAGACTGTTTTATTAGGCAGACGTCCGTTGTCTCACTGAACATTAAATCAACCAGCAATAGTCCCTATACACCCTGGCGGGTGCTGTCTCTGTTTACGTCACATATGACATGGGGACAACATCCATTCGGTGTATCCCTTGCATTTCATTAAATTGTCAAAAGGACCTCTACGTATTGGCTATGTGGTACTCGTTGTTACTTCGGTACCTCGGCACTTCGGCTCCGCGCACGCCTTCCAAAGGTCCGGGAAATCATTGTCCCGTGAACAAGAAAGACTTAAATAAATAAATAAAATACAATTAGAAATAACATTTAATTATTTTCATATAAGCAGCAAATACATGTGTTACAGATTAACCATTCATTATCTTTGTATATACAATCAACAAAATATTTGCAAGAAATAAACGCTAAAAATGTCTGTACATGACTCTATTAGCGTTAATATTTAATATAGACGTAAACCAATTTTTTATTTAAAATCGTACAGTTATTAATCTTGATGACTTGTACATAACGACAACGTTGTAAAACCAGTAACAGGTTTTTAGGCGAATACAATGTACTATTTACCGCCCATTTTGAAACAGTGAAAGTGTTTTAAAGGAGAGGAAAAGTGGATCATAAACGTAGGAAAGTATTTCAGAAACAGCTTGTGAGGTTATAAAACAGCATCATACCATTCGGATTAAGAAGTTCACCAATCGTAAACACATAAGAAAACATTTTCGCTAAATGTGTTAATTCGAGCTATGCCCACGTATTTTGTTGGTTTATTTATTTATCGTATGGCATTTATTTCGAACCGTGAGATCTTCGAGAAGACAGTACGGTTGCCAGTTTTTGTTGCACTTTTAGAACCACCCAGAGGTCACGTGTAGGGTAGCGGTGGGTACTTTCCCTACGGACGTGGTGCAACTTCGACCCCCCTTTGTCAAGTGAGTGGGCAACTTGACTGTTAGAAGTTTTTCAAGCCGCCCGAAGGCCTTCAACTTGGCTAAACGACAGCTGCCATAGACAGCAGCCGGGATCAACGGCTTAACGTGCCTTCCAAAGCACAGGAGCGCTCAGTTAGTAACCACTCAACCCATCCATGTACTGACCGCGGCCCACGTTGCTTAACTTTGCATAACGCTTGCGGCACGCAGGCGACGCTGGGCCACGAGCGCTCCAGTTGGTGTTTTAAAGGTTATCGTATAACCATTCACTAGTAAAGGTTCACTAGTTACTTGTAATTAGTTACTCCTTGCTTAAGCTGACCCGGAGGCTCTGGCTTCACGCTTTGCATACTCCTAACAATAGCACGCTCCTTAACAGTCCCACTTTAGCTTTAGCAACCTCTCTGCAACTTGGCTGCAAAACCAACGAGCCGCACCGTTGTGGTTGTGGTGACAACGTCGACCCCCCAAGTCATCACGACTTGTCTTTGTCCTGTCAAAAGAGTGCTGGCTGAATTTCCTCTATCTCCTCCCTGAATCCCTTCCCTGAATTACGTCATCCGCATGACGTTTACTTGTGTTAGCGTGCCGGCTATATCTAGAGTGGAGCGCTCGTGGCCCAGCGGCGCAGTGCGTACCGTAATCGGGTATGTGCAAAGCAATGTCGGCCGTGGTCAGTTCATGGATGGTTGACTGCTTTGAATGGTTACCAACTGAGTGCTCCCGTGCTTTTGAAAGCACGCTAAGCCGTTGATCCTGCTGTATGAGCCGACACGCCAGATTTGAGAGCTTCGGACGGCTTGAGAACTTCTAACAGCCAAGGTTGCTCACACACTCGACAAAGTCGGGTCGAAGTTGCACCACGTCCGTAGGGAGTACCGGTACGCGACCGCGACGTGACCCCTGAGTGGTGCTAAAAGTGCAACAAACAGGCAACCTTACTGTCTTCTCGAAAATCTCACGGTTCGAAGTACATAATTACCATATGATAAATAATATCTAGAGTCTAACGGTA
Source organism: Cenopis cana (assembly GCA_951800055.1). Lineage (NCBI taxonomy): Eukaryota > Metazoa > Arthropoda > Insecta > Lepidoptera > Tortricidae > Cenopis > Cenopis cana. The sequence goes on along the minus strand of OX637476.1, from coordinate 5,952,426 downwards.
TCGCATGTGTCGATGGCAATCGCCCTGACAGCATGACCCTGATTGCTTGGAAGCTGGGAAGAACGCCCGTGTGTGACGCCACCTAACAACCCCGCCAGGACTTTGCGCGAATTGCGGCGCGGCAAGCGTTTTATATGTTCATTGCATGGTCGAGACGCGCAACGCACTACGGTTAGTTGGGATCACACGCAATGTATTAGGAAAACCGTTGCCGTTGCCACCGCCGCTTGAAGTCGTGGCGGAGCCGTAGGGCCTATATACCACGCACCGAAAACGAAGTGGATCTCTCTCTGTTAACCTTACTAATTCAAGCGATAGAGAGGAAGATTTTTTATTTGATTTGCAGCAGGCCCTCTGCGTTAAGGCGATATATCGATTGAAAGAGACACCCTTTGTTTTTCGCTCACGACAAAACGGGATGCAACCCTCTCCGAGAATGGTTTTTTAGACAAATCTCGTTAAATACGAGTATCTGACTGTGTGCAGGTTTATTAAATTTCCTCTTGTCGGTACCTAGATGAGGTAAAATACCATCATATTAACTTAATCGTGTCTTTTATAATAATGCGTTGTTTTAGTAGGCTGAGGAAAAGGAAAATATAGGCTCGACTTTGAATTTATTTTCTATTGAGAAAATTTTAAGCAATCATGTTTCGCTATTGTCAGTGCCACAATCATATAGTCAAGAATCATATATCTGAGCCCCTACTGTTTGTTAGTCTGGGCAGGACAGCGTTTCAAAGTCTCCAAATTTCTCAGTGTAGCGCCTTAATACGCTAGCGAAAACTACAAACTACTTCGATAGTGCCGTGTAAGAGCTCGCTCTTTAGTGATTAGACCGCGTGTTATTTGCCTCTACTTATTGTGATTGTGTTCTTGCACTATGTCATTTTAGTTGTGTAACAAAGAGTAGGTATTTTTATTGTATTACATGGTTAATTTCAATGGTATTCCTTGACACAGAATTTCAGCGTAATGCAACTTCAATAAATAGCACCTAAGTTTAAATTCGTTGGCATACCGTGTATCTCAAAAAGTGAGTACTTATATGACACTAATAAAAAAACCGGCCAAGTGCGAGTCGGACTCGCGCACGAAGGGTTCCGTCCCATTATCTTTAAAAACGGGGAAAAAATCACGTTTGTTGTATGGGAGCCCCCTTAAATATTTATTTTATTCTGCTTTTTAGTATTGGTTGTTATAGCGGCAACAGAAATACATCATCTGTGAAAATTTCAACTGTCTAACTATCACGGTTTTTGAGATACAGCCTGGTGACAGACGGACAGATGGACAGCGGAGTCTTAGTATTAGGTACGGAACCCTAAAAACGTGTTCTTACGGCGAGTGCCAACCGTAATAAAGTCTAATACAATAGCCACAGAGCCTTATTTACTAAAATTAAAAAGAATATCACACTTTTCTAAATAACACCGTAATAAGAAAATAATGAGAATTTCGTTGTAGCCAAATGAACAAAAGTATCATTTTAACGTAACAAACGGTGTTTTGAATTTAATAATGTTTCGTATAATGGCTCTACTCGGCAAAGTAAGAATAGCGCAGAAGCAAAGCAGTACAAGACAAAAAATACAGTAGGTGAGGTCTGAGAAGGAGGTATAATTTCTAGCTTTCCACCTTTGGAACTTCAAAACGAAGGATTTCATGTTTTTGCATTAAGCATTGTTTTTAGGTACCTACTCGTATTTTTGTTAAAGTTAATCTTAGGCTGCGTTACCACCAGAGATGTGCGAGAATGTGTTTTCATATATTTGACACCTCGCTCGGCGTGTTGCGATGTGTCAAATGTATAAAAACGCATCCTCGCACATCTCTGGTGGAAACGCAGCCTTATAGGTACCAAATAGATAGCATCTGTTTAATAGTACATTACTTACCAAGGGCGATAAAACAAAGAATGTCTCAGATCGCAGGTATTTTACGCCCGAGCCGAAGGCAAGGGCGATAAATATGCGATCTGAGGCTTTCTTTATTATCGCCCGTGGTAAGTACAAAATTTTATGTCACCCCCTGGCCAGGAAGTGGGTTTTTTCGCGCGCGGAACGTGCGATAATGGCCACTTTATGGCCAGGTGTGACATAAAATACATTAAAAAAATAATGGGTCACTCTCATTTATTTTGCAAACATCATAAATTAGGAACAATAACAATCTTAAACTAAATATTTATTTGATGTAGGTACAAACAAGGCAAAGGGAGACACTGAAGTTTTTTAAATAATAGGGTACAACTTTCATTAATCCACGCGTTGCAAATGGCTCTGACACAATATTTACAAAGTATAAAATAAAACTTACAAATAATAAATCTGGCCCAGATCGCCGTCAATGGGCAGTGTGCCCAGAAGGCGTTGCCACGTTTGGTGGCAATTCTTATTCAGGTTCATGGGTCTATCGCCGATAAGGTGAACGTTCCAATGGATGACAGCTTGATTCCAATTGATATTGTGTTTGTTCACATTTATTGCTAAGGGCAGTGCGGAGAGCACTGGGACGGGATGTTTATTTTGCCCTACTTTTATTTATCTGAACGCACATCACCAAGAAGAGCAAGATAAAGCAGATCACTTTTACATCATCGATTCAACTTATCCAAGATACTTAATTACGTCTGTGTCTAATTCGATTTTATAATTGTAAAACTATCAACTGTCAAGAAAATCTAGCCACAATTATTAACAGAGTACTTGCATTAACTTTTCGAACGCTTTAGTATATATACCTACTGTCATTTTTGGAGATTTTAACACTCGTTCGAAAACTTACGTCTTTATTATGTCTATCGGCTACAGTTTTCTCTTTTGCCTACTGGCAAGGTTTTTGCTGAATTTCTCACGCCTCGACCGCTATTACAACCAAAGCAATCCACAAAAAGATAAATTGAGAGTAAATTTATAACAGCGAAGTGCTCGCAGCAGGACATCTTTTAAGAAAACCCAGGTTGTACGCTCTTATTGTTCGTTTTGATCACGGATCATTTTACAATATGAATAAATGGTAAACATCTGAAATACGAATAAATAAGACTTGATCAAAACCTAGTTTAAAATGTAATAATAATCATTTGTTTCGTTTATAATATCTTCCACTATTAAGTATCTTTATTACAAAGGTAGGTAAATACAAATCAATACACAATATATATGTATGCAAATTCTTAAAATTACACATAACAATATAAAATTGTATTGTTTCTTTTAATAATTTTAAATTAAAAAGGACATTGCAATAAAAAACTAAAAACCTAGTTAACAAATAAGATTTTTCAAATAAAACGGTTCATAATTTGACGACATAAATTTTACGATTTACATAAGGATTAAAGGATGATTCACAGTAGACCGTTCCGTGTCCGGGCCGGCCCGTTTTCAAACACGACGCGCGACGGCCGTCGATTTCTTGTACTAGAATACGGGCCGGCCCGGACACGGAACGGTCTAGCGTGAATCATCCTTAAATCGGTTATTTTCTAAAGAGGAAACTACATAGAGATGGTTCATACTGTCATATGCAGGACGATTTCATAACATTTTTTTAAATAAAAGTAAAAGTAGTACTTAGTGTGTATTTCATAACATTACAAATTCGAGTTAGGTTGAACATTACAGATCAATTAATATTTTATAGGGTATGAGTTGACATTAGTTACATATTAACTCGCATTCGAAAAGTTACGCAGTTATCCCACAGGAAAACGAAACCATTTAAAACGATCTTTCAATGTTTGTTAAGCGGATGCGTCCGCTAGCGAAAATCTCAATTTAGTGATGAGTGTTATGATTAACTGTGTGTTATGACAAGCTACCAGACAGCATCACGGAAGCTAACAGTCTCCCATCTTTTAAAATTAGATTTAAAAAATGGCTAATAAATCAATGTTTCTATACTATTAAAGAATTTTTAGAATATAAAATATGTAATGATGAAAATAGCAATAATATATAATGTAATGTTCTAATAATGTAATGTAATTTTCCAATGTAATGAATAATCGAATTAATATAATCTATAATTAATGTACAATTGACTTGTAATACCTATTATTACCAATAAATTATGTCTATGTCTATGTCTATTGAAAAATTCACCAACACGGGGATTACCACGGTGGCTCAATTGGCAGAGCAATGGACGGATTCCAGAGGTCGTGGGTTCTAATCCCACCTGCGGTGTTGAATTTTTCAATTTTCACTTTGATTAAAAAATTGACATTTAAAACGATAATCGAACTGTACATCAAAAAATTATCCTCTAAAAGCAAATTCCCGTTCCCGGCTACAATGTTTACTATTTTAACGAATATCAAATATGTACCTTCTAATTACGGGTTCAAAATGAATGAATGTATATGTGAGCTACCTTCGGATAAGGAAGGAGAGGGCGTAAAACAAGATCGGACCCGTGTCAGGTCCTTATTACAGGAGGATTATCTGTGCATATGGGTTTCAAAGTAGGAACAGCATAACAGCAGAGCTCTCAAAACTGAGCGGGTTGCATGACGTCACATGATAAGTGCCGTACTACCATTGTATAGAAAAACGAGTAATTTGATATTTTGTTCGTGAAATATTGAGATTAGTTACAACATAGATAAGATAAGATAAGATAACGTTTAATAAGAAAAAATTATACATAACTCTTAAAAATTGCAATATATTATTATCTTTTTGGGCATATTTATTTATTTATATTTTGTGATAATTTATTATCCATATAGGTAATGACATCTTATTCCGCATGCTTATTCTCTATTGGTGGAAAAGCAGCTTCATCAAGGGAAATGTTCAAGTTTTTGACACAACCACAGTAAATTTGCCATGTTTAATCGTAATTCATACGATTAGGATGACAAAAACTGTATTAAGTGTTGAAATTAAGGTAGGTAATTTGTCCACTTACAAATTGGTCTTTATTATTAACCGACTTCAAAAAAAGGAGGAGGTTCTCAATTCGCCTGTATGTTGGTTGTTTTTTTTGTTGTATTTTTACATTCAGATTTCAGATTATTTATTGATAAATGTAAATCTCATCAAACATTTTTAGCATTAATAACGATTAGACGTAACTTTAACAACCCTAAACTTATCATTTGCGTGCGTGCTTTAAAAACATTTTCGTCTAAATTGTTTTAGGTTAACACAAACATGCTCGAAAACAAGAGTACCTGCCTAGTCTTTTTAATAATTCAGCAAATAAAACTTCGCGACAGTAAAGTATTCGCCCCAAGGGGGTATTTGCTGAAGATTTGCACCGCTCTTCACGTTTTACCTTCGTTAATAAATGAATATTAATCAAAAAAATAATTCCTTGTTGTTTTTAGGCCAAAGTTTGGTCATTTTCTTATAAAAATACAGCCGTTCATAGGTAATACGCTGTTTTCTATTAGCTCGTGAAATTTTTACGGAAGGGAGGTACACTTAGCGAAAGTATATAACACAAACATGTTATGATAAGCAGTTTGATAATTTACGCGCTAGCAATTTCTGTCATAACATGTACAATTGTACACTCCACTAACAGTAAATATACATATATCCCCCTACAGCACTACACTGATTATTAGTGAACTTGTGACAGTCCGGCTTAGCTCTGAGCACGGAGTGAGTTGAGATGAAAAAGCCTGAACGTGGGGACCACGGCTGTCTCTATAATTTATTTTTATCAGGGCACCTTTAGACACCGGATCACCAACGAGAAGATTAAGGTGGTGACGAGTGATGAAAGAAATCAGTTACCTTGGTTGAAAACAAATTAAGTTTGCATATACTAACTTTGTTACACATAAATGTTAGGTCACTTTAGAAGAAAACAAATCTACAGTCAAAGGCAAACCGCTAATGTTGTCAGCAATAAAAAAAACAGTGCTACAAACTTACCTAGAGTACATAAAAGGTCGGGAACATTTACCAATTAATGTACGAAGCTGTTATTTCATATTACGCACATCTATAAACATAATGTTTGTGACACGAATTAAGCCGGGTTGAATATGAAACTGACTATCTACTTTCCCATTATTTAGAGAGGCTCCATTCTACCTACTAACGACAACCAGTGACATCCAAAAATCGATTATGTTTGTCAGAAAAGACCGATTACCTATTAATCGGAGGAATGGAAAGAAAAGTTTAGCGCACAATCTATTAATGAACGTTCAATTTTCATCTCTACTTATGACTTTAGTAATGTTACATACACTGACACACACACACACACACACAACACACACACACACTGTACATATTCTTAATATTTGATACTTCTATAGAAAATGACACAAAAACAGGAACAACCAGCAGAGGTCGTCGTCTCAATAAAGATCTCTATAAGCGCCATTTCAAAGAAAATTCAACTAACCTCAAGACACTGGGAAAATATGGAGGAAGTATGAGCATTGCTTAATTTTTAATACATAAACCTTTAATCGAACCAGCACATTATGTTGCAAAAACAGATCCCAGGGTTATCGGAGCTAAACATTTTGTTGCTTTTTTTCTTTATTTTTCATTATTTTTACGGGCAATCTAATAATTGCCGGTGAAATTATGCTGAACAAACTATTTTGAATCATCTGTGATGTAACCATAATTTCTGCAAATTAAATATTAATCTATTCTACCTACCTACTATCCACACATATATAAAACCACAAGAAAACGCGTAGAATCTTAAGGATATCCATAATACTCGTATATACTCCTAGAGCTGAAAATGCGTCGTTTGATTAGAAATACGTAGGTAAAAAAACAGTGATTGGAGCTGAAGATCTAATGCCAATTTGAGAAGCCTTGAGCGGTTAGCTGACATTAAGTAGACTCAGGATTTCTTAGATACAAGCTCGCTTAAATTTTATTAGACAAAACAGTCTCTTTGTCCCGGTGAACAAATCGCCCGGGGATTCTATTATTTCGTGCGTAGATTTATCGGCGTTGGATCGGGGGGCCCTTTGTTGGGTTTTTCCATAAATCACCCTCGTACTTAAACGGTTATTAGGACACGAGCGATTGATGCGCAATGGCCAGCCTACAATGTGTTATCTTGAATTCCAAGACGCTAAATTGTGGACATTTGGTCAATGTGACTTAACGTACAAATATGATGTTGGTATGACGGTTTTGAGCGCATTCGCTCTGAGACTTATTCAAAGAATTGTGCTTGGTCGAGGTTTCTCGTGACCAGAACGCTGGCTTTTACCTCGCCCAGGGGATCAGCATTGCCATACAACGTGGCAATGCTGCCAGCCTTCTGGGCACACTAGGTACCGCCGCTATCTGGGGCTTTTATCTTTAATTTAGTTTTAATTTCTTTATTATCATCAGCATTTTAATTTCTTTACAACCGTTTTGTATTTCATATATAAGTACCTAATAAAGTTTCATCTTCATGCCCTTATTCATAAACGTTCATCAAACCTAATTTTTTTAATCAAAAGCGCTACTAACATCCGCTTAACAAACATTTAAAGTTCATCAAACCTGTTTTTAATTCCTAATATTCTGTTAAAATTGCTTTGCCTTTATCTTTCAGTCTGATATTTCTATTTTAGGAAAGGAACAACACAAATTTAAGCTAACAAAGGTTTTTTTACGAGTAAGTTTTATCAATAAGAGGATAAAAATGTAAGATAAACCTAGGTCTAATTACTTTTTTTGTCACACTAAAATCATTAATTTTTGCTTTTCCGTTAATAATATGCTTTGACATAAAGCAACGTTTGTGGTTGCCAATGTATTTATTAGGTAAGATATATACAAAAAATAAAAAACTAAGACTGAATGCAGCTCACTTTATTTAATGACATTTCATCTTTACAAATTGTCAGGAACATGCTGATAAAATTATTTGGATTCCTCCCGATGCACTTTATAATGTATTAATAGAAGTTACTTTGCAACCTGACTACTGGCTACAGCTATAGCTAAGCTCCGTGCTATTCTGCGATTATGCCATTATATTAGATTAGAATATAATATAGGTCACTGACGTCTTTTGACTAAAACATCCTAGAACGGCAGTCTTCTTTCACTCTCCTTCTCCTCCCTGAACCTTAGGATGTTGCCTAGTTATTCACGTGCTCCATAAAAACGCCATTTTTAAATCATCATCATTTTCAGCCTGTAATCGCCCACTGCTGAGCATAGGCCTCTCGTCCCGGTCTTGAGCCAGTCTTATCCAAGAGTGACCCGCGATATTCCAAATATCATCGACCCATCTAGCCGGTGGACGGCCGACGCTCCTTTTGCCATGAATTGGCCACCAGTCTGACACTTTTTTGGTCCACCTGCCGTCACTCTGCCTAGCAATGTGTCCTGGCCAACTCCACTTGAGTTTGGTAATGACATCTCCGACGTCACGCACATTCGTGCAGCGTTGGATCTCGTAATTCCTCACTCGATCTTGCAATCTAATGCCGAGCATGGCACGCTCCATGGCTCTCTGTGCAACACGTATTTTGTGCACAGCCTCATTCGTAAGCGTCCATGTCTCGGCACCGTCATGGCGGGCAGGACACATTGGTTAAAGAGGCGAGTCTTCAGGCATTGTGGAACGTCGGTGGACTTAAGGAAAAGAAAAAAAAAGAAGGAAAGGAAGGTGGGAAGGTTTTTTATTTTTAAATATTGTGTTATTATTGTGAGCCGACATTGAACAAAAGTGAAGATAACGGGTGTGGATTCTCGCCTCCGTCGTCACCGCTGCCTCCGCCCGCGCCGAGCAGGTAGGGCATGGAAACGCGGTGCTAAACGTGCCGCCAGGACGAGTGCTCATGATTAGGGACCGCGTACCGCTTTTAAACATATCGTTATCGATTCAACTATAAATAAGCGCGTGACCTTACACCTGAAAGTTTTTCATTTCAGTGTGTTGTGCGTGGGTACGAGCGCAGGTGACTGGTATACCAATAGGTATTATATTATATCGCAATTCGAAACGTTTAGTCACATAGACCTCCTGTTACTCCGTCCAATAAACGTCACGAATTCAATACGAGACATAACCATAACCAGAATTCACGTAACTAGGCATCTGGTTTGTAGGATCTACGTCTGTCTATGATTATAATCATATTTGAACAATACTGATTGGTGCTATTGTTTTAAACACCTGAAAGAGACGTAACAAGTTTAGTAAATAGTTACTAATCACAATTCCCAGTTTACCGTTCTGAGAGCTCATTAGCTATTTACGTTCAATCTACACAGCTGATTGGCGTGACACGCTGCGGTAAACACACCTTGGGGTAAGCGTTCTAGGTACCTATGTCATATACGCCTGATAAACAGAATTATCTCCGATTAAACGTTGTCACATACATAAAGGCTCGGCACCCGAACGGAGCCACCCCAGCTCGCGCCGATCGGTAGTCTGTGTTAGAAAATTCATACTATACTGCAAAGCACACTTTTCCACTCCGTAACGGCATCGCCCCAGCTCGGGACCACCTAACGGTGGATGGACGTCGCAGGGTGAACGCCGCGCTTGCATCTCGCTGCCGGCGAGAAGAGCCCGCGTGATGGTCGTCGTGCTTACAGCGCACGGGCGAAACAGCCTATTTCAAACGTTAAAAAAAAGCTGTCAACCAGTAGACAGATCGCGGCAAGCGTGGCGCCGCCGCGCAGCCACCTCGGCGCTGCTGAGGCGATGCTGTTCCGTGCTTGCGTTGGGTTGTAGCCTGGTTGACGGCGAACCGGTGAGGTGAGGAGGCGCCGGTCTGGTGCCGAGCCTTTATGTCTGCGACAACCTTAAAGGCGTCTACTAATGCTAGTAAATTAAATATGTATACAAATACCAGTAGTACATTACCATAGCTGACATTATAGTAATTTGGAGACAATTAAGAAGTCAACCTACTACGACTTCTTTAGCATAGTTGGTAGTGACCCTGCCTACGAAACTGGAGGTCCCGGGTTCGAATACCGATCGGCATTTATGTGTGTGATAAGCACGAATATTTGTTCCTGAGTATTAGATGTTTTCTGTACTTATGTAAGTATCTATTTATGTGTGTAGCTTAGTTTGGGACTAGGTCGATTTGTGTAATTTGTGTGTCCACAAAACTGTAAACATCCATTTATATACAAGAATGCAACAATAACTTAAATAATATTAAGGCCGTGTATTACCACTTTTGAGTTTTTAAAAACCATCTGAGACATAGAATATAGTGTCTTAAAATCTAAAAAAAAAAAATGTGTTACATTAGGATCTTGTCTAGTCAAAATCGCAGTCAGTTACATGATCTGATGACTTACACTCGATAGAAAAAAATCGCGAAGCTACCCCTTTTTGGAATGTATTTTCAATACTACGGCCATATTACTGATATTTAACATTTAACTTTTGTACTCAATTAAAGATCGTAAATAGTTATAGAGAAATTCGCAGGGTTTGCTTTGATAAAATGATTGGCTTAATCACTATAGCTAAATATTTACAAAACTGCGCGCAGAGCTTGCGTAGAGAGCGGGATGGTTAATTGTAAACTCACGCGTGTTAGAGCGGGACATTTGCGTTGGGGATACCTCCCCTTAAAGCTAACCTAAATCTAAAACAGGCCCTTGAGTCATTGTACCGAGAACGCCGGCGGCATTGTCTTCGCTGTATCAAAATGCTGATACGTTGTGCGGGAAAGTCGCCAGCTCTTCGGTCAAAAATGGTAAATGATTTTAATATAAAAATAAACATCAGTCTATATTCGTCCCATTGATGGGCACAGGCCACCTCTCATTAGATGAGAGGGAATGGGCAGTAGTCCCCATCCTGGCCCAGTGCTAATTAGGGCGCCATTCCATATAGATAGATAATTAATCCTACCAAAAAAAGGATCAATCAACTAAATCGGAGACCCAAATTTTCGTCCACTTTTCTTGCAGCAAGTTTTTTTTTATTCAGTTCTATTGAGAATGATACGAAAGTTCAAAAATATTTTTGTCGCCTACGCGGGTGCCTGGTGCTTACCTAGTTATGAGTACCTAATAACTAATATACAATCATACCTACCTGCCATAAAGCTACCCCCCCCCCCCCCCCCTACAGTTAAATCCACTAAACTATGGCCCTACTCATTAATGTATGACTCCTATAACGGATAAACTGTAAGATGAGGAAATAAAATTACACAGATTTAAATAAAAACGTATAAAATCACTGACATAATAGTAGTTTATGCAACTGGTACATAATGAGGGGCATTAAAACACGAGTGTGTTTTATGAAACGAGCCGAAGGCGAGTTTCATAATAAGGTCACACGAGTGTTTTAATGCCTAATTATGTACAGTTGCATACATTACTTTATCTACACACATATTATAATTACTCTAAGATGGGTTCAGAAACCGTAGTAAATAAATACAATAATTGTGTTAATACAACCTTTTTTGCACGGTTGCGGAAATATCGAAATCAGAACTGGCAACAGATACCTGAATGTTATTTTAAAAAGTAAAGAGTCCTTATTCTGATGTGATCATGTCGTTCTAGCTCAAATTTCGTGCGATATATACTAAAAAAACATCGAGCTGACATTTCGCATCGACTGAATTTGAATTTTCAGTGATACTAGAATAGGGACATGTCAACTTTGACATTTAAATTTTGACAGTTTTGTTTGACGTAATATTTTAACATCATATATGAGATTAAAATTAAATATTTTATTACTGCTATAGCCTTAGCCACAGATAAGAAAATTGCCATAAATTCATTGAATGTTGAAATGAGAGTCATTTTCTACGGTTTCCGAACGCATATTAGAGGATTTATGATATGTGTGTAGATAAAATGTATTGTTATTCAGTTTTTAATTACCAAATAAACTGCAAAACATTAAAGTACCATAACTCATGAAACTCATACCTAGTGAAAAAGTATTTATTCATATTCATTTATTCGTTGCAACCATGGTATTTATATACACAGTTTAAATAAATCATGTACCGCAAAATGGGGTGAGTTGGCACAAAACCGCAGTTCAAACCCGGATAAAAATTTATTTTTGTATGTGGCCCATTGACTTATTTACAAAAAAAGTGTTCCGGATGTTTGTATTTTAGTTTTTTTATGATTTTGTGTTCATAACTTTAACGATAAACACAAAAAGTTGGAATTTCCACCTCACCCCGTAGTTCAGGTAGGTTGGGGTGAGGTGGGATTTCATACTAAGGCGAGTTTGGGAAATTGTAGGATCGACACTTTGGGATTATGCATATTATAATAGCGTGATTTGAAATTAGAATTTATATGTTACGTAGCAGTAGCCTATTGGCTATGTGCGAAGTACGTGGTGACGTAAGTAAAACGACCGCAGCGCACGCCGTGGCAGAAATGTGAACTATACCGGGCTTGTCAGGCAAAATTAATCTGTCATTTCCTACAATTCAATACAATTTGTATTAAATTTTGAAATGGGTCACAGAAGCTGTTGTGTGGTGAATTGTAAAAATACAGGCAGGAATAGTGATTGTACTATTCTACAATTTTCCTACAGCGCCTTGGAAATTAGATCAGAGATATAAATGGATCGCTGCAGTGAAGAGAATAAAGTCAGTAACATAACCTTAAAGTACGATTGAACTATTCGAAGATTTTCTAATATTACGTGTCTTATTTGTGCTTTATGATTTCAGTGTTGATGGCTTACCATGGACTCCAAGATATTAGCTTCGTCTTTTAGCTTTTTATTAAATTTATTTCGTTTAAATAAGCAAAATACGTAGGCGTCAAAATTTGACATTAGCCCGTAAAGTTTCAAACGCTAGGTGGCGCTTCTGTCGTGCACATCTATACATATAATAAAGCAGAAGAGGGTCGAAAATCTGTACATTGAAGATATTAGTAAAAAAATCGATGGAGGGGTCTAAGAATCGATAACAGAACACGTTTCAACTGTTTTTAGAATTCGTGTCTGTTTGTCTGTTTGTCTGTTTGTCTGTCTGTTTATTTGTCTAACTATCACGCGAAAACTAGCGAATGGATTTAAATACAGCCTTCACTAATATGTTTATTGGATCTTCGGCCAGGTTATAGGCTATAAAAATCATATAGGTTAGGGATGAAAGGGGGTGAAAAGAGGGGTTAAACTTTGTATGAGAAGTCTTTCAGTTCATGATTTACAGGCTTGAAAATTGGTAAGTATATACATGGACGCAAAGTAAATAGAACCCCATTCAAACATTTTACAATAAACAGATAGTATTTGAAAAAATGGGGGGTGAAATAACAATACCTCTGCCTCTCAGGGCTAAAGACAAAAATACAAAAGTCCCTCAAACCATATTAACTGTTTGAAATGAGAGATCTAATTATGTTGGTCAGTCAATCTCTATCAATATTCACAAACCTTACTAGGAAACCTCGGTTTTTTTTGTCTTCGATGGAGGGTACCTACGCAGAGCGGCGGGCTCTCGGTTGCATGGTAGCACTTGCGACATGTACCTATATATTAGGTATGCGCATTTTTGTATAAAATATTGTTTTTTGAGGTGCTCATTACAATCCAATGATATCCATTTTCAAATCGAAGATGGCGGACATTAACTTATTTACTTTTCTTAATAATCGATATGGGTGTCATATGAGGTTCTTCGAGGTGCCGATTAGTTGCGTTTTCCGTCAGCAAAATGTATAAAATACGTTCAGCGCGTAACAGACATAAATTTAGGGTATATTGGTATTCGTTAGTAAAATATACCTACGTAACAATAAACATCAAGTATGACCAAATTCGAATGTTATAGGTGGATAGGAAGCAAAAAAAAAACAATTCTCAGAAAATCACATACCTCTTAGAAGCAACCAGGGTGGGTGCGCTATCAACCTAGGCCTCTACTCCATCTTCGAAAGTGAAAGAACAGACCAAAGTAGGTATTCAGTTATACCTATGTTTTACAAGAAAGCACTTTGAACTTTGAAAGGTATTCCACTAATTTATGAACAAAAAAATATCTATTCAACCACCTCTTTACAAAGCCATTTGATAGGTCAACAATTTCTTTTTGTTCAATCATCTACATTGCTTGATGCGTATGAAGTATTTTCTGTACCTGCATCATAATGTTCGAATCATTTCGCACTCGCTTTTTTATCTACATTACTTGACGCGTAGGAATTATTTTCCGCACCTGCATCATAATGTTCAAAAACGTTAGCGCGCGCTACGCTCGCTTTTTCATCTACATTACTTGATGCGTTTTAAGTCTTTTCCGCACCTGCATCATAATGTTTGTAAAAATTTCGCGTTCGCTACGCTCGCGTTTTCATCTGCATGACTTGATGCGTATGAATTATTTTCCACACCGGCATCATAATGTTCGAAATATTTCGCGCTCGCTACGCTCGCGTTTTTATACACATTACTTGATGAGTATGAAGTATTTTCCGCACCTGCATCTTAATGTTTGAAAAATTTCGCGCTCGCTGCGCTCGCGTTTTTTTCTACATTACTAGATGAGCATTTTCCGCACCTACATCATAATTTTCGAAAATTTTCGAGCGCCGTACGCTTGCGTTTTCATCTACATTATAGTTGATGCGTATGAAGTCTTTTCCGCACCTGCATCAGAATGTTCCAATCATTTCGCGCTCGCTGCGCTCGCGTTTTCATATACATTACTTAATGAGTGTGAAGTATTTTCCGCACCTGCATAATAATTTTCGAAAAATTTCGCGCTCGCTTCGCTCGCGTTTTCATCTACATCACTTGATGAGTATTTTCCACATCTACATCATAATGTTCGATAATTTTCGCGCGCCCTACACTCGCGTTTTTATCTACATTACAGTTGATGCGTATGAAATATTTTCCGCACCTGCATCATAGTGTTCGAAACATTTCGCGCTCACTACGCTCGCGTTTTCATACACATTACTTGATGAGTATGAAGTATTTTCCGCATCATAATGTTCGAAAAATTTCGCGCTCGCTGCGTTTGCGTTTTCTTCTACATTACTTGATGAGTATAAAGTATTTTCCGCACCTACATCATAATGTTCAAAAACTTTAGCGCGCGCTACGCTCGCTTTTTCATCTACATTACTTGATGCGTTTGAAGTCTTTTCCGCACCTGCATCATAATGTTCGTAAAAATTTCGCGTTCGCTACGCTCGCGTTTTCATCTGCATGACTTGATGCGTATGAATTATTTTCCGCACCGGCATCATAATGTTTGAAATATTTCACGCTCGCTACGCTCGCGTTTTCATACACATTACTTGATGAGTATGAAGTATTTTCCGCACCTGCATCATAATGTTCGAATAATTTCGCGCTCGCTGCGCTCGCGTTTTCTTCTACATTACTTGATGAGCATTTTCCGCACCTACATCATAATGTTCGACAATTTTCGCGCGACGTACGCTCGCGTTTTCATCTACATTAATGTTCAAAAATTTCGCGCTAGCTGCGCTCGCTTTTTCAACTACATTACTTGATGAGTATAAAGTATTTTCCGCACCTACATCATAATGTTCAAAAATTTTCGCGCGCCCTACGCTCACGTTTTCAGCTACATTAGTTGATGCGTGTGAAATCTTTTCCGTGCCTGCATCATAATGTTCGAAACATTTTTTTTTTTATTTCTTTTTTTTTTATTTTGCGCTCGCTACGCTCGCGTTTTCATCTTCATTACTTGGTGCGTATGAAGTCTTTTGCACACCTGCATCATAATGTTCGAAACATTTCGCGCTCGCTGCGCTCGCGTTTTCATCTACACTATTTGATGCGTATGAAGCATTTTCCGCACATGCATCGTAATGTTTGAAAGAATTCGCGCTCGCTGCGCTCGCGTTTTCATCTTCATTACTTGATGCGTATGAAGTATTTTCCACACCCGTATCAGAATATTCGAAAAATTTCATCTACTTCCTTCTTAATATATATTTTGTCCTCTGTCATGTGTTTCATGTGGGCGCATTGAGCCGGCGTGCGCAATGTTTGGCGAGACAGCCCGGCGAAATACGGTGTAGAAGTTGATATGGAATATTCACGCGAATGAAGTCGCGTGCAAAAGCTTAGATAAATAAATTTAAATCATAAAAAATCCTCTCCCTGTGATCCTGATCTGTGTCCTTTAATTGAGGATTGAGGTGTGCAATAAAGAGTATTTGTTGTTGTTTGTTGCTGTTTAAAACTGGACTACCCGTGCGAAACCGGGGCGGGTTATACATGCGAAAGTATAACTCTGTCTGCCTGTTTCCCCTTAAAATGCTCAACCGATTTCGATGAAATTTGGTATGGATATAGTTTGAGTCCTAGGGAAGGACATAGGATACTTTTATCCCGGAAATCATCACTTAACGGGGTTTAAGTTAGAATGGAAGAGAGATAACTAGGTAAGCGCAAGAAATAGAAGAATGAAATAACATTCTAACGTCATGACCGAGTTCTACGCAGACGAAGTCGCGGGCAAAAGCTAGTAGCCAATAAAAACCAGCTCACCCCTCTCATTCATAACCCAACTGTCCTCGCAATCCCTACTTACCCCATTTTACGGTTCTAAAAGTTAAATGAAGCATCAGTATAAAGTGAAAAGGTACCTGTTTTGTTCGGTAAGTCTGGCCGCGCTCGTAGGTACAAACCGGACTCTCACAATCAAACGACAAAGCGCTGAGACCACCTTTTTTATCTTCCTCTTTTCGCTTGGGCGACTTCTGTGAGAGAGGAAATTATTGCTTCGTAGAAAAACTCAAGCAAAAGAATTAGTGGCGGATCACAAATGAGCATACAAAGAGGGTGGCAAATTCACTGAGTTCAAACATATCGAATTAGGTCGATAATGTTTTCGAGTGCTTTCCATTGTTGTTCATGTTTAAGAATTTAAATAGCTCGAAACAAATAAAATTCGGAATATTTTTTGTGTATATTCGAAAGATATCTGAAATTTGTTTAATACTGTGTGGCACGAAGGCAGTAATTTGAACAGAAAATATTTTTTTGTTTCAAGTACTGACAAGTGAGTACCTACGCAAATGATGCCCCTAAAATTCCCTACGCACTTTGTTCATTGGATTTTGAATTTCTTTGTTATTTGGTGGGAGACGTTTAGGTGTCGCTTACCGTACAAACGTTTATCGGATTACATTGCTCCATTAAGGGTGGGTTAAACTGCCGTATTCGTAAGCAGTGTTCGTTAAAATCTGTTTGTATGATGGCTCAAAATTTTGTTCCGAAGAATTGATTTACTTCCCCTTGACCTATGAACTTGAGAGTTGCTGATAATGTTTATAATTATTTACCATCAAATACATCACGTTCATTATTAGACAATTCCTTATTTTTCCTATTAAAACCAACTTAAATTTGCGGTTGGTTCAGAACCCTAAATGTGCGAAGTCCGACGCGCACTTAACCGGTAACTTCGTGGCGAGAGTGTGTGCAAAAAGGCGTACAAAATATCGACATCGATATTTACTGTTGACATCCATCCCTATTCGTAACAATTATTCGAAATTGGTAAGTTAGGTACTACGTTGGAGTATTAACTAAATTAAAATTAATACTATTATTTACCATGAGAATAATAAAATGCCCATTTCCCATACTCTATGACTAGAAATAATCGGCAATCGGCGTCGGAGGTTTCCTCTGGAGTTTCCCCAAGCTATTCTCCAGCCGCGCTTTATTGGGCCCGGCCTACAAAGCCACAGTCAGGTAAAAAAAGGATACCTACGTTCGATACGTATAAAGCGATGTTCGCAGGTGGGCGCGCGCCGGGCTGGCTTGCGCCGCTGCGCGCGAGGACCGCCACCGCCAGGAAGGCCATCTATGCCTCCTCCAACACACCGCTGTCGGCGGCGAGAGAGTGGGACTCCAGCCCACTGCATGAACGGTGGAGGCAATACCACAGGCCTGTCCTCGCGGGATCGGGGTGACTCGCGATCTGGACCAGCTTGACGGCCTACTTAGTTTTATTTTTAATCCATTTTTCATTTCGGTTTATATGAATGTAATTTTTTAATAATTTTAACTTATTCAATGTATTTAATTTTTTTTTTATGTTATAGGGGGCAAACGAGCAAACGGATCGCCTGATGGTAAGCGATCACCGTCGCCCATAGACACGTGCAACACCAGAGGTGCCACAAGTGCGTTGCCGGCCTTTAAATTTGTTTGTTGTCTGGAATAAAATTATTTCATTTCATTTCAAAGCAGAGTGTATATTTACCAGATTAAAAACAGTGCCTTTGCGCTATATTATATCACTTCCCTAACGAAGGCCTTTATCAGTACTCATTATAAAATTAACGTCTAAAAGAGAGTTGTGCCCGTTTTTGCACCGTACAATTTCTAATAGCGCGCGTGTATTCTCAAAGTTTCGTCGTTAATTAGTAGCCGGTGCGATTCGGACCTCAGGTGGTACGTGCCTGTTCCAACGTGTATTTACATAAAGTTTGGCGCAATTACTGAATATGCTCGACGTGCATGGGAATGAGTGCCAAGGGCTGACGTTTGCAATCTGACACTGACGTCACGACGAGATGCGCTTTTGTCGGCGCTACGTGCATAGCACTGAATAATTAATAGTAGGTACTGCAAAAAAATCTGTTTATTTGAGTGACAATCTAACAATCAATGACATTACTACCTACTTCTCAATAGAATGGCCGACTTGTGTCTTCGGAATCTACAAGTGTACTAAATACAAGTAGTAATTAAAAGCGTTTCTCAAAAGTATCAATTACAAGTGCAAAAAACAAACTCATTCACTTCAGTCACTTTAATAAATGTTTATTTACAATGTGTTAGTTACAAGCTTCAATGTGAGTCAGTTTCTAGGGTTCCGTAATAGGTGGTGAGGAGATGTCATTTTGACAATAATCTGGTGACAATAAAAACGTTGACTCATTTGCAAAGTTACTATGTATTACATATGTGGGTTGTAGTTTATTTGTTAGATTTGCAGTAAAGTTTTTTTGTTAGATTGGCAGTAATTTTTTCTCAGTGTAGTGTTAAGAACCACTAATCCATAAAAAGTTAAAACCCAAAATTCTGAAATATTTCTCCTTGTCGAATTAAGGTTTAACACCGGTGCCATTGTGATTCTTATCACATACTTTTAATATTATCGTGGATTTCAGGTTTGGTTAGACTTTGCTTCAATATTCATTAAGATCCACGTGATACGTATTGTGGTAATACCTATTGTGTATCGCTTGATAATAATCACTGTGTCTTTGTACTCGTATGTGTGTGTCAAAGTCTATTAATCTATTTTGTTAATTTAGAGGACTCATAGAAAAAGTATTGTAGACCATAGTACAAATAGGAGCCTCAGACTTCAATAAATGTAACCTATGTAACGACTGTATAAAATACTATTATCTGCAACTGTTACATAATCAGACATCTTGTTTTAATGCCTATCATTATGTTAAATCAGATTCCCAAACAAGCATTGTTGGTAAGACTTCTGTCATAAAAATATCTAATGAACAATTACCTATTGTTAGTTGTTGAAGTGGGGGTCAAAGTCGTACCACGTCCGTAGGGTGTACCCACCGCTATCCTACACGTGACCCCTGGGTGGTGCTAAAATGCGACAAAACTGGCAACCGTGCTGTCTTCTCGAAGATTTCACGGTTCGAAATAATTGCCATACGATAAATAAATAAAATAAAGTTGTTGCAATTGTGATCTCAAGTCTAGTGGTGAGACGTGTCGAGACATGTTACGAATAGCTGCGCCGAATGAGGGCTAATGACCCGTTCATAATGCGACCAGGCGCTCGTGTGAGGCTTTGCGCTAGAATAGGGATGTCGACTCAAAAAAAATTATTACTTCAATAGAAAGAAGACATAAAACTATGCCAAATAGTGAAAATCCTATTCAAATATCTCAAAAAATAACGAAGCTACAACGGTTAGAATGTTCGTAGTTAGAGAGAGAAAGTGCTACCTAACCGTGACGTCACTGTTAAGTAGCGCCTTATAATTACGTTATTATTTATTTTTTTGAATTACTTTTTTCGCCATTTGATTGAGAATTTGAGCCTTTATGTAGAAAAATTGGATTTATTGATTTTCTTTTCTAGTGTCGTCATCCCTATTACGACTGGATGGTGCGCCAGTGCATACACCTATAGACATTTCATTCACTCGCGTTACAGGGCTATATGGAAACTGTCAAAAAGTGACAATTGACATCCATATGAAAACGGGTGAGAGGTGAGGTGACAGGTGGATTTTGCTCGTCGCCGCGTTGGTGAACACACGTCTCGGCGAGACGACAAGCTGAATGGACCAATAGGTACCGAACAAAACCAGTTGTCATGGCGTCGTTACCGAACTACGTCTTTGAACAAGTATTGATTAGCGAAATTATCATAAATTTGATGGAAAGCCATTTTTAAAGGTGTGACAGGTGTGGGCGAGTCGGTTTGTGAATCGCATACCTGGTTGCCTGACACTTTCTTTGTAGATTGATTTATGCACAAAAGATCGATTTTAATTTCGTAACAATCCTTTTTCAAGAACTGGGTCCAATCCGGTCTATTTTTCTATACTACGGTGGTAGCAAACAAAATAATCCGCAAAAGATCAATTTAAATTTCGTACCAATCCTTTTTCAGTATCTGGGTCCAATTCGGTCTACTTTTTCTGTACTACGGTGATAGTAAACAAAAGAATCCGCAAAAAATCAATTTAAATTTCGTAACAATGCTTTTTCAAGAATTGGGTCCAATCCGGTCTGTGTTTCTGTAGGTACTACGGTTGTAGGAAACAAAAGCATAGACACGGCGGCCCGTTTGATGGAAAGCAAACACTGCAGCCTGTGGACGCTTGTAGTAGAGAGGCCAAGTTGAAAAAACGCCATTTCCGTAGGACTGAAAAGGTTTATACCAACAAGTGGTATCGCTGGAATCAGCATCGTTCTACTATTGTGACACCAGGGGGTCTATGATGGTCGTGTGATAGATAGCGTGGTAAATTTCTATCGAGTGGTATCAGAAAGTGACAGATGGTTTATCTTGTCGTCTATCACACGATCATCATTGTATATTATGATATTTCTCAAAATGTTTAATATAGGTAATGCTTCAATCACAAATGCGTATTTAGTCATAACATTGATTCGTTCATATCCAGACCTAGGCGATGAAGTTCATTATATAAATTGCTTTAAAGTCACTAATTGTTTGCTATGGTTTCATTAGCGACATTGTAAAAGCATGTTAACAGCAGTTCCCGATGATATCATACGCTAATTACCAGCAAAATTGTCCCGTACCTTACAGAACATGGCCGCACTACTCTGTGGTACCTCTGGCTAATGTTGCTTTGCAATTTTGAACCCTCATTTCAACACACTAAGAGTGACTTTTGTTTTTGCGTTAAGCTGTGTCTTGTTAGTACCCATGTCGCGCCATGTATGGTCGTTAGTGGTTCCTATATGAACAGTGAAATTAAATGATACTAGGTACTTAATAGTAGCAGTAATTGCATAAGTAGTGGCCTCGTTATACAGTTTGTTGTGAAATTGTATAATCAGATACAACACGAGTCGTAAGATAATGACTTAGCATGTTTGTTGTATACATTTAAAAGGTAGGGTCAATATTTGTTTATGTTCACCAAATTCAAAGTATTCAAACAGATCAGCGGGGCTAAGATTATCACATAAATGTCGGACATATATAATTCCCTCTCGCACTTACATAATTGACCGTAAGAGACAAAAAGATCACATCACATACACATACAATCACACATACATTATACATCTTATGCATGTATAACTTTGTTTATTGTAATAAAGATATTTGATTTGATTCGATTTGTTTTTTTTTATACAATATTTTATATTCGTAAAGAGCATTTTATTTATTTATTGGAGAAACAACAGAAATAGGTACATAATATTTCGTGTAAGTGAATATGTAGGACATTAGGAGCATACCTACTTTCTTAAACGCTCTCACTGAGAGATATACAAAGTGATGCAACATAGGTAAGCTAAACAAATCTAAACACTAGTGATAGGTACAAACATTAATAAGAATAAAACATATTAGGTTGTCTCAGCTAATAAAATATCGAGTATCTGATTTTGGAAACGTGTATCTGTTTTTGGAAACATTAACTGACATACCAGCTTAAATTAATGTACCTACACATCAGCTGTACGAGTATCTAATCGTTATATTAATCTTCCTTCAAAACCCGTCATGGCGACAGATATCGTAATCCGAAGTTTGGCTATTATTTGTAAAGCCAAACCGTCTGGCAATATGTAAAGCAATCTCAATCATATAACAAGGTAACCCCCTAATGGGAATGACCCAATTTAGTTATGTACAAGTTTATTTGGGGATCTGTCCGTAGGGCATTATAATAAATGGGGACAAATCCGCGACCTTATTGAAATTTTATTAAGTCTGTGAAATGTATATTATAATTTTACCTTTAGGCCATATTTTCTTTCGTAAGCGCGTATAGGCGCTACACTGAGAAATTTGGAGACTTTGAAACGCTGTCCTGCCCAGACTATCAAACAGTAGCGGCTGATTTTCAGATATATGATTCTTGACTATATGATTGTGGTAGTGACAACTATATGCAAAAAGAGGCTTACTTAAGGCGATATATCGATTGCAAGAGACACCCTTTGTTTTTCGCTCACGACAAAACGGGATGCAACACTCTTCGGGAATGGCTTTTTAGACAAATCTCGATAAATATCTGACTGTGTGCAGATTTCTTAAATTTCCTCTTGTCAGTACCTAGATGAGGTAAAATACCATCATATTAACTTAATCATGTCTTTTAATAATGCGTTGTTTTAGTAGGCTGATTAAAAAAAGGAAAATATAGACTCAACTTTGGACTTCTTTTCTATTGAGAAAATTTTAAGCAATTATGTTTCGGCTATTGTCAGTACCACAATCATATAGTCAAGAATTATATATCTGAAAATCAGTCCCTATTGTTTCCTCGTCTGGGCAGAACAGCGTTTCAAAGTTTCTAAATTTCTCAGTGTAGCGCCAGGGGTTTCCGCTTGTAGTCTTTTTTGATACAACGACGGTGGCAAAGAAACGTACGGTCCACCTGATAAGCGGACGAGTCACGTGCGCGTTGCCGACCCTTTATAAAATTTGAGGATTCACTGTGTTGACAGCAGAAGTTTTTATGCAATGGGCCAGATTGACCAATGGCAGATGGATTTGAATTAGCAAAGCTTTCGCTAAGACCTGGATGTTTCAGCTGTCGCTAAACCCTTAGGTCCAGCTCCAGCTACTGTCAAATGTATGAAAACAGCATAGGATAGCTCAAATGGAAAGGCACCCTAAGACATAGGTTTGTTTGTATGTAGAAATTTGATTTGTGACATACTTCCGGAATTTAAAAAGAGTACTTTGCATTACCACATACATCACAACTTTCTCTGCTTTTGAAACACCAAGCGGTCATAATAGTATTTTAAAAACGAGTATTGCCCTGCCCCGTAAGTAGCGGCAGAAACAATACCGCAATAAAGCAGGCAATAATGAACATTTCCGTTAATCCGGCTCACGGCTCTATTACCGTCCGAAGAAAACAACGGATCAGAATTAAAGAAAAGATTAGTAATTCGCCGTCGAGCGGCGCTGAAGTGAAGTGGCGCAAACGATAAATCTTGGCCGTTCTTACGGATTCTGGCCGTTTTCTTACGGATTCTGAGCCTCGGCCGCCATTGCAAAAACAGGCACGCGTAATTAATTACCAATCCAGTTGGGTCAGCTTTGCAAAATCCTATCCCTGCTTGTGACTTTTTTGGGATTACAGAAAAGTTAACTCTAGGTAGTTCATTAATTGATTTCGTGCCAAATTAGGCCAAAGTACCTATATAATTGAGTAGGTTAGTCTCTGATTATATAGAAAATAAAGGACGTAACTTCTTTCCGTTTTACATGGCCTTCATTCTGAAATGTGCCACTAATACTCATACTCGTACTCATACTCATTTATTTATAATGCACGTATACATTACACGTCAAAGTTTTATATATACCAAGATTAGGTTGGAAACCTATTGTTTTGTAAGCTCTTTTATTATTTCGATTTCAAAAGTTTATAAACTTGCTCCTGCTTGACTGGTAGAGAATACCTCATGGCATTAAGTCCGCCTTTTGTACGTTAAGGTTTATTTTGTGCAATAAAATAAATAAATAAATAAATGACGATTTGGAATGCTCACCTCGCCACTCACCCCTAAAATACCTATAGCTCTAGCTAAACGCCGTCTGTGTTGTTATTACGAGTGATCGTGACGATTCCGACTCGTAACAACACGTAATCGGAATTCTGACGCGTTGGGCAAACTAGCGTGAGGTGAAACATTGTACAGACCTGGGCTGTTATTCACAAACCAACTCGTCTTCACCTTACACCTCCAATCCAACTAGCGACCTCCTCTAGGGCTGGTTCTGCGGCCGACAACGCGGTGCAACACTAGCTTGCAAGTACGAGTATGCTTTCCTCAGCGACGGCTACATGTTGGCGCCGTTTGGTGCGGAAACACTGGGGCCATGGGGACCGGCCGCGGAGGGCCTCTACACAGAGATCGCGGAGCGCCTTTAATGAGACTTCGGGTGAACAGAGGGCTGGCAGCTATTTTGGCCAAAGGATAAGTTTAGTTATGCAAACGGGCAACGCTTCCAGCCTTCTGAGCACGATAACCAGTGACGGGGAACTGTGGGACATTTACTTTTTATAGGCTTTATTAGGTTAAGTTTTTAATTTAGTTTTAGATTAGTCATATATGCTATGTTTTATTAGGTATATTTAGAATTTGTATGTTTCAATTTTGTTTATAAATAAAATTACTGTCGATTTTAAAATGATTCAGTAACAATAACTTATATGCGCAAAAAAAATTGAGGTAGTATTCTAGGTATATTATCATATTCTCCCATACAACCACTTGTAAACATAACACGTTCATGATATTACTTATAATTAACTGGCTAATTGAATCAGCCGAATGTTTGCGGAAAATTCATGATAAGACACTTGAAAATATGCCAGCGTTGTACGGAAAACAACACGTGTAAAAACAGTATCGTTAATTAAATTAAGTATGGCATGCATGGTCTGACTGTTGACATGCGTAATATTATTCTTTATTACAATTTTATGAAAGTGTGATCTGAGGGTGTTTTATAATCATTTCATCTAATATACTATAAATAATACTCCAAACGCCTGGTGGAGGTAACGCATGACCAGAGGGCTGGATCGTATCTAGCACAAAGGACCAGCATTGCCATACAACGTGGCGTGCCCGCCTTCTAGACACTACCCTCAGAAGGCGATTTGTGGTAAATCTTTTATTTATAATTATTTTTAAGAAAATTTTCAGGAATAGTTTTTAATTTTAAGTAAAATTCGTAACGTTGTTTATCCAAATATAAATTGACTAATATACAATGTGGTTAACTTTTGTATCTTAGAGACTTTATGACGCTTTTACAATCTTACAGAAAATATAGCTCCGACAAGCCTATTCAACTCAATTTAATACTATGTCAGAGACTGATATTTAGGTACAATTTTAAAAAACAACATGTTATAAGTGGGATCATTATTATGATTGCCCAATTGAAGCTCCTCAGAATAAATTTGATAGATTTATATTCTTCAGTATCAGTTTCATTTATGTTTCGTTTATAAAAACTTGCAAAAACTGATTTAATAGATCCGGCGAAATTCCTGCAACTGAACATTGCAAACAGTCAACGTGCCTTATTAATTTCCATCGAAGCAAGAAAGAAAAACGTGTTTCTCTACAAATTACTCCGCAGCTTCTACAGACACAAAAAAATATTAAAACATCTTTGAAGTTGAAGATTCCAGTAATGATCTGCAGCGGAGGATCGCTCAGAAATTGTTTTCGTTTCGTTTCTTGGGGCTTCCGGCTTCCTGGGAGCCGGAACGACGCTTATCGTACCCCGGAAACCATGGCGCTTTTGGGTATTTCTCACTTAGTAACTCATATCCTAATTGAGTTAAGGCTTCGTCTATCTACTCGTTGCTGGGCATTTCTCAGACTGTTTTAACCGCCGTGACTTCGGTGGCCCCATACCGATGTCCTTAGGTTTCTGAGGTCCATGTTGAATAGGATGATAGCCCTCCCCACCTGCTATTTCAGCCTGATACGGTTTCCCGCTCAGCAGTGATGTCTTCAATAATGCGACCACCGAACTCAGGGTGGCTGACACGCTCTGAGAAATGACCTTCTCTATGTCAACTTTAAGTGAGATACTGTCGCACAATTTTCGATAATCTCCAATCCAATAATATGCTTTGTTCCACGCGTCCTCGTCCTTACAAATTTCATCGACATCGTCGTAGAAATAATCTATATTAAGTATTCGCAGATATAACAAAAATATGCGTTCGTATCTCCTGCCATCATGTTTCCAATAATAATTTGAGTATATCTGCTTAACACAACTCTGTCAAGTAATAAACTAACATGTCACTTAATATCGCACTATTTTGTATTTTCCAAAATGCAGTAAATCCCTAACGCAGTTTTCAACTGTCGAGTCAAACAGAATCGTAAATAATAATTAAGGAAGTTCTGTACTGAACTCGGTACTCGTCCAGGTAATATCCTGTTCATAATTTGTTTAAAACACTGCTATACGAGATTAAGCTCGCGAATACGGTAAAAGGTACGCTGAATCCGGGGATTAGGCGTTTTCTGCAGTTTGTAGGTATTCCAGAAGCGTTTTTGACATACATATTAAAATTTGTCTGCATCACAAGTCTGAATAGTTATACTCTGCTGTCTCTCTTGCTTTAAATGCTGTCGAGCGGATGCGTCCTCTTCAAATAATATATTTAAAACAAAGTCAAAATTGAAAAATTAAACGCTACAGTCTGAAATCCGTCCATTGCTCTTAACCAACTAAGCTATCCCTATAATGGTGGTGAATTTTTAAATCATTACAGTCTTCTAATTAAGGCTTATTACGAGGGCTCGTAGCGACATCCACCGCGAAGTTCTTATTGTTATATCATTAAAGTCTAATTTCGTGAAGTCCCGCGCGCTGAAAACAAAACACGCGCGGTGCCGCGGGCTGCTGCAGCGCCAGAGCACGTCAAGCGCGTTTTTAGTAATTATTATTAAGTATGTATGTATGTATGTAAGCACTTTATTTACACAAAACAGGTTAAAACAATATCAAGTCACATAAGATTAAAGTACAAAGGCGAACTTATCCCTATGAGGGATCTTTTCCAGCTAACCTAAGCACTGAAGTAAGTACTGAATCTTTAGAATGCCATTCTGGAATTGGAGGTTTTTTATATAATTTTGAAATTTCATTACTTTTATTATAGTAGCCGAGGTGAGAAAAGTAGGGTATACTCCTCGGGGATAAAACTGTTTTTGTCTTATAGGTGCCTACATCTCATCACCACTAACCAGCAGGTTCTTTAGCGGAGTAGCAACGTATATTGTTCTAAAAATTCGTAATTAATTAAAAGAAACCTGCTCAAGACGCATGCATTGTCTGTGGTACGCACAACTTGCCCGAGATTGTCTACTAATTCTGCGCACTCGGCTGGAGCCTGTACAACGCAATAAATTCTTCGCATTCAGACGAAGCAGCCATGCGAGAGAGCTCTGATAAAACCGGCATGACGTGGCTTCTGACACATTTTTTCCTTAGAAGACAATTCTTGAGACCTCTGATGCGTGAACGTCAAGTGATTTTGAGGGGGTCTGTCCACAGGAGTCAAGTAATGTGTTGACTTGCAACGCCCGTGCGCTCGAGCAGTTTAATTTGGCACTGTTTATAAACTAATATATCAATATTTTTTTTCATACAACGTCGGTGGCAAATAATCTTTCGGTCCACCTGATGGTAAGCGGACACCGCAGCCTATAGACGCCCGCAACTCCAGCGCAGAGAGAGAGTCAAAATTTCACGATTCAGATTCACTGTGTTGACAGCAGACGGGACAAGGTCCCTCGCTCTCAATACAGTGCTAGTGCACAGGACTAGTGACTATTCTTGAAATGCTTGCTTAATAACAATAACCAATAGAATAAAAAATAAACATTTTTGTGACAGTGTAGCCGGGGTTGAATGATCGCGTTTATGTCGTACATATAGCATTCGTCCTGCTCGCACCCACATACTTGACAGTAAGGGACGCTATAAAGCGTAACCGGACATCGAAAATTGGGTCGATCCCTGGTATCCTAGGTAGGTTCTTAAGTTCCACTGATTATTATCAGTGACCCTTTATTTTTATCTTGATCAGAATCATTTGGACTATTCCGTACCGTAACATGGACTTTTACAAACACAACAAATTAATACAATTTGCAACATGTGTCAAATTAAGGGTTAAACATAAGTGCATACATTGTGTACCGTTTACTTTCCGTAAAATCAAAAGAACACTTAAAAAATAACAGCACTACTTATGGCAACTAGATAACGTTGTACCTACATGATTAATATGACAAGAACAACAGTGCTCCGATAGCACTATTTCTGAAAGCCAAATGCGCTCCAATTTTATTTTCACGCCTGCAGCTCCGCGATACGATGAAACTTTCATCGCAGGCTTTCACTAGACGCGAGCGAAACATAAATTGTGGAGCCAGTCGCGGTCGCCGCCCTTATTTTCTTCACTTACTTCCTCAACCTCGCAGCTCCTTCACTTGCATTATTAATAAAAATATCTTGCATCTAACAAAATAAAGTTCAAAATTGAATACAATGATATCATGAAATGTCTGCTTGGTGGAATAATATTTTCAACAATGTACGCCATTTTTCAACGATCCTAAGTATCGCCAACAATGAACACAATTTCATGGAGACAGATAATTTTGACATGATGCAAAAGATGCCGGGTTCGGATTAATATGACGGTCTAGTGTGGCAAGTTTAAATTAAATCACAATGAATATAAATTATAATGACTACGACATACATAAACTAGGCTTTTATACAACAATAAACATTAATGAAGTTGATTACTTGTCGAAGTTGGTATCAAAATCTTATAAAAACTTTCATAAATGAAGAAATTAGTGTTGTGTTAATAAATTAGGTATCCCATAACTGCGGCAAATGCAAATGCAGAAATTACAACGACTTCATTGCTGGACATCCAATAGGAAAAACAAGCGCAATGAAATTATCTTGCTAGCCGAATTAATTCGAAATTCGATTACCAAAACACACACGGCGTGAATTAAGTGGTTTGCTTATTTAACAATGAACATTATAACGCTTAAAATAGCCGGGTTGTAGCACTGAACAGGGGTTTACAGGTAACGAGTGTATTCATTTAGCAATCGACCCTCCTAGACTGCTTCATTAATTTCATCGTCCCGCTAATAGAATATTGTTGATACTGCTAGCTATACTCGTAGTACTTTTATCTCACGAGCGCGGTTTGGCCATTGCTGTAGTTGTGACACATACGAACATGTGTGACAACGTCAACTCATATACAAAATTAATTTGTGACATTCGAAAATTCCCGGCAACCGCTGTCAAAGTTGCCAGCACCAAAGATATTCAAAATTTAAATATTCGTTTAGTACATTGTAAAAGGGCTCTTCGAGCCTCTGCTTGCTGACATGTCATGTCAGAGTTTTACAATAGTACATTACTTACCAAGGGCGGTAAAACAAAGAATGTCTCAGATCGCAGGTATTTTACGCCCGAGCCGAAGGCAAGGGCGATAAATATGCGATATGAGGCTTTCTTTATTATCGCCCGTGGTAAGTACAATATTTTATGTCACCCCCTGGCCAGGAAGTGGGTTTTTTTGCGCGCGGAGCGTGCAATAATGGCCACTTTATGGCCAGGAGTGACATAAAAACATTTATTTCCTGTGAAGGAAGACAGTCAGCTGTCAATGTCACCTGTCAACTGTCAGTCGAGCCAGTACTATTATGTACTCCGCTGCCACAGATCCCGCGCCAGTCAAGAAGCACTCGTTTAAATGTACGAGCGCAGTAAAAAACGAGAGATACTGACTCGACTACCAGTTGACACTGACAGCTGACAGTGTACTCATATCAGGACAAATCAGGACGTGAGCTTACTCGTGACGCACAGGTTTACTCATTTGACGAAATACTGTCGTTCGCACAAATATCATAATATGATTCATGTTTCATGCACCGGGCAACATTGCCGGATGGGTACTAAGGCAATGTTGCCGGCAACATTCATTGGATAAGTATCAGTAGATAAGTTAGTACGTCGTTAATTTTGTCCCAGCGATAGAAACATAATGACTATCAAGTCATTATGTTTGGAACCGCCCTTCGCCCAGATGATTATTTGTCACCCCATATTTGCATAGAACCACTGAACCAAATCACGTTCAGTACCAATTAGGGATATTATCAGAGAGGTATCCCCTTAATTCATCTACCAACGCTTAATAGAATGTATTGTTTCACAAAATTTTCATTTCATAGAATGTTTTATTTTTGCAGAAACCGTTAACTTTTTAGGTACAACTAAAACCTATTAAGTCTAGAAGAAAAGTATGTTAAGTATTGTTAGACCCTTTCTAAAAAAAATGTTTTCTTTGATATGGAAACATAAATTCGGGCAAACATTACAAATCAATGGTAAATAGGTTATATAATTAGCTTTTGTTTTTATACTTCAGGGGATTCCAGGGGATTCTGTAGCAGAATGTTTCAATACAAAGAGCTTGCTACGTTTTCCATCTCCTAATCCTGAACAGATTTGCATGATTTTATAATTTTATAGATATCATGTTCTCTCTCTCTCCATACCAAATTTCATCTATTTTGATTCAGCGGTTTAAGCGTGAAGAGGTAACAGACAGGCATATACTTTCATATTTATAATATTAGTTTGAATGATAATTATTGTCTACATGTAGTACCTATTAATTATACTACATCATCATATCAGCCGAAAGACGTCCACTGCTGGACACAGGCCTCCATATACTACATAATACTACATATTTCATTTAATTAATTAATTACCATTTTAAATTTTGAATTTTGAACATGTTTGTAATGGTTGATGGGATTATTGCCTGAATAAATAATTATTATTCACTTCTCATGCTCGAAAAGTTTGTCATATTAGACTTGTGAAGCGGGGCTACAGTAGTACATTTAAGCCCTAGGGAAAATATGTATACATAATTATGATTTACAAAACATTTTAATTTGACCAATCAAAATACTTCACCTATCCAATCCATCAATCACAGAACAGTAATTTGATAGAGATAAAAAAATATTTGGTAAAAAAATCAACCAACCAGAATACAGCTGTACTAAAATCGACCAATCAGGAATAGTAGATTGTGTCACAAGGGAGCAAAATGCCATATTTACGGCGTGGGCGTACATTGAATCCTGAACGAAGCGAAGGATTCTATAATAGAATCGTGAGCGTAGTGAGGGATTCAAGTATATACGCCCAAGGTAGAAATAATTTTGCTTCCATGTGATACATACTGCTTTTCACATCACCTATTGAGGATAATGAAAGATCTGAAGTGCTACCGGTAACATATTTATAGATGCTCAAATTTGAAACCTTTTCCCTGAATTAGTCGAAATCGAGTATAATGACGATTTTTAGCAAAAAAAAATTTCAACTTAAAATTAAAAATAAGTGTAAAATTTGAAATCCTTATCCCCGAATTAGTCGAAATCGAGTATAATGACGATTTTTCGTTTTTTTACATAAAATTCAAAATAAATATAAATTTTGAAATCCTGATCCCCGAATTAGTCGAAATCGAGTATAATGACGATTATTCGTAAAAAATTTTTTACTTATAATTTAAAAAAAAAGAAGCTGACGTTTCGTATAGACTGTATTTGAATTTTCAGTGATACTAGAACATTGTTGGATTTGTATGATGCTTCAAATTTGAATTTTTTTATTATATATTATTAAATATTTTATACTGGCAACACAGGGTCCTTGAACAGAAAAGTGCCACTTTGATCCCTCCTAGCAGGGAAGAAAAAGCCCTTATCCGAATAGGTGATGTGAAAAGACGTTTTTCAGTTCTCTAAAGATTAAGCGATGTCTATGGTGGTAAGCAAATGCGCCTCTTAAAAGAAAAAAAAGCGCTTGTTGCATCTCTTTCCTTAATATAGCAAAAGAAAGGGAGGCGAATACGCAAAGCGAACACGCACAGCGAGGCATGGTGCTGGCCTTAGAAAAAAAAACATGCTGTCAAATTAGACATACGCCCGCCAAGAGTTAAATTATTCATTTTAGGTAGATAATTTGTGTTTATGTGTTTTCTCGCAATTGAAGTGAAAAGTAGAGTGTATAACTCGAGCCTAAAAGCCATATTACCACTCGAACAATTTCCCCTCACTGCGTTCGGGAAAATAACTATCTCGTAGTAATATGGCTTACTTTATAGACCCTTGTCAAACAATCTACTATTATTTTATTTTCATTTTTTAAACTAAGAGATTAGAATAGAACGGGCCATAATGTTGATTGCAAAGAAATTGTTTGAGTAAACATTACATAGAGTTGTCTCTAATGATACTCCGTGTTAGTAAACACCGATAGGAATTGATTCCTAGCTCGTTTACTCTAATTGAAACATGTCTCGAGTAGTCGACGTAAAGATACGTACCTATACATTTTGCGCCTTATAACAAGGGAATAAGTTGCAAAATTCTGACATGTCTTTGGCTTACTTCCGTAATGTATGTATTTGCGTATGCCATAACCTTAAGTTTCTCTTTGATACCCTCGATTCTCTCATTACATCAGCTTTATTGGTGTTACTAACAATAAAATTGTTGAATCGAAAGCAATCATTGCTGTGACTAAATTACGTTGCCATGTATAAAAATACAAGTCATCCTCCTAGCGTTATCCCAGTACAGTTGCATCCTGAAGGATGCCTGGGGTCCGCTACCTAATCCCAAGATTTGGCGTAGGCACTAGTTTTTACGAAAGCGACTGCCATCTGACCTTCCAACCCCGAGGAGGAGAAGGAGGAGAAACTAGACCTTATTGGGATTAGGCTTTGTCAAGTGAGTGGGCAACTTGACTGTTAGAAGTTCTCAAGCCGCCCGAAGGCATCCAACTTGGCTTAACGACTGCTGCCATAGACAGCAACCGGGATCAACGGCTTAACGTGCCTTCCAAAGCACGGGAGCGTTCCGTTAGTAACCACTCATAGCGGTCACCCATCCAAGTCCTGACCGCTGCCCACGTTGCTTAACCTCTGATTAGAAAAATCGTGCGAGCGGCGGTCATGTTATACACACACGCGGTCCCAAATTATAGACGTAGGTACCTAAACTAAAGCCATTGTCAGTTAGCGCTATTTCCTTCAATAACTCTCTTATCGTATTGTATAAAACATTACACTACTTTTTTTTTGGGCAGTCGCGTAAAAACCCACGCGGCTACGCCATGAAGAATTAAAACGAAGGCGATGGACAAAATATTGCCTAAGTATGTCCAACTCAAAAATGAAAAAAACATTTGAAATCAACATATACTTTCGAATATTTCGTAGACGTACAGGGATTCCATATAAGATGCAGAACGCGTACAAATTGAATCTATAATATGAAAATACCTTTGCAATAGGGGACTGGGTAAATAATTAAGCGCATGTACATGCTTAATGACGGCAGCGACGACTGTGTAAAGCCACTTGTGCCGACTACGTCTGCACTTATAAATAGTGCATACTTGTGCCTCGTGCAAACGTCTTGTGTAATTAGGTCCGGAAAAATAGGATCGGATCCTGTACTATCTCGTTTGCCATAATTTTATATTGGTGGTTGTACTTGATTAAATTTTACTCCGCCTCATGACGATAGAGATTTCACCGTTCTTTGTATGTCTTTCCCGTTCACGGGACAATGGTGTCCCGGACCTTTGGGAGGCGTGCGCGGAGCCGAAGTACCGAGGTACCGAAGTGCCATCGAGTACCACATAGCCAACACGTAGAGGCCCATTTGACAATTTAATGAAATGCGAGGGATACACCGAGCGGATACTGTCCCTGCCCGTGTCATGGGACGCACACAGAGACAGCACCCGCCAGGGTGTATAGGGACTATTGTTGGTTGATGAAATCTAAATGAACCGGGTTATTAGGTGAAGATGATGGACTAATGGGTGAGACATCGGACGCCTTCCTAATAAAACTCAGTGTTCTTATTATTATTATTTAATTAATTTAAAATTCCTTTTTTCTAAATGTGATATTTTTATAATATTTTTTTCTGTTTCTGTCTTATATTATTGTAATTAAGTATGTAGTTTTAGTTGTTTATACTGTTTTTAATATTATGTTGATTCCAAATAAATATTCATACTATCATGTTATGATGTTACCTACAGTATAACTATGTTCCTGTACTTGTATTTGAATGCATTTGATTATGTTTTATTGCAAATAAATGACTGCTTAACTAATGATCGATACCACGTGGGCAAACTTGGGACTTGTTTGAACAAATTTTTCAGCCAACTGTTATAAAATGTTGATAAAATGTGTGATAAGTTAATAATTTTTGTCACTTAGATAATTTTGTCACTATAGATGAGTATGCCATCGCGCAGGTAACGATTATAGGAAAGAAAACGTAATTATAAGTACACTTTATATCGAATATCTGTGCTAATGAACTCACATTCACTATTCTGGGATTGTCCTAAAAGCCCGTATATGTAAAAAGTAAAAAAAGCCAAAAACTGTCGAAGCTTTCAGCCGCACAAATAGAAGACGTATAAATGTCTCCATAAATCAAAGGTGTAATACCTGATGAAAGACTGACGAACTGTGGTTGGCTTCGCATTGAAGACGACTCCATTGAAGGGATAAAAGGATTATGGCGTTCGATCCGAGGCCATTATTACTCCCGGTTGTATAAACAATGAACTTCCGCCCGCTCTCGCACAGCGATCAACTTGAGTGACCACTTAAACTTGTTTTCTGGCCAGATCTCGGACCATAGGAAATAGGTAACTTCTGTGTAGTCGAAATAAAGCATAAATGGAAAGCTTTGATTGCCTTACTTTAGAAGATGGATGCTCGTATGATAATCGAATTGGCGCATTTTTTTTTTACTTAGTCCCACTGCCAACAAAGTGATGACTCATATAAAATAAATTATAATTAATATTTGTGGACAATCTTACACAAATCAACCTAGTCCCAAACGACGATATAAATACTTATATATAGATAAATAGATACTTAAATACATAGAAAACATCCAAGACCCGAGAACAAATATTCGTGTTCATCACACAAATAAATGCCCCGGCCGGGATTCGAACCCGGGACCTCCAGCTTCGTAGGCAGTCACTACCAACTAAGCTAAAGCGGTCGTCCTACATCCTATAATATCATCATAAATTCGCCTGCTCTGCCTACTCTATTCAATGCTTTATACTATTCCGTAATAAAACGGCTTACTGGTTATTTTTTAACTTTCCTCGAATTACACTCAACTTTTACTTACTATAGTCTGTTAGAGTAGACTATACCTACTGATTTTTCCAATACTGAATTATAATAGAACATTACTTACCAAGGGCGATAAAACAAAGAATGTCTCAGATCGCAGGTAAATATGGGATCTGAGGCTTTCTTTATTATCGCCCGAGGTAAGTACAAAATTTTATGTCACCCCCTGGCCAGGAAGTGGGTTTTTTCGCGCGCGGAGCGTGCGATAATGGCCACTTTATGGCCAGGTGTGACATAAAATTATTTACCTACTGCACCGTGAGATGAAGTAAAATGTATATTCTCTCTACTCCTTCATGTATCTAATTCGTCAATTGCAAAACAATTGTTTTGTCCGAGTCAGCGAAGCGATCGAAGGTCTACGTTTCAGCTGGGCAAAAATGCTTTCATATTGTCAGGCGCGCGGATTTCCGACCGTTCTCCACCTCTACATGTCGCATTTCTCAACCGATTCTCGTGAAATTTTTTAGTCTCAGTTTTTGGAAATTTCTCAAAATAACGGAGCCATAGCGGTTGAAAACAGAAAAACATGCTCGCGATGTCTGCAGCTCACACAGCCATTAGTTTTATATTGTTTTGCTTGCGATATCATAAAAGTTCTAGCCCGATATTGTAATAAACGCCAAGTTTATGACCAAATCAAGT
The DNA here is from genome assembly GCA_951800055.1 of Cenopis cana. Lineage (NCBI taxonomy): Eukaryota > Metazoa > Arthropoda > Insecta > Lepidoptera > Tortricidae > Cenopis > Cenopis cana. The sequence goes on along the minus strand of OX637476.1, from coordinate 5,916,277 downwards.
TATTATTGAGTCAAAAGTATTTCATAGGCCGGTGAATAATGTTGCTTCGACGAAAATGGCTGTTTGGGGTCGTCGCTTCTCCGTAATATCGAATCTAACGGTCAATAAAGCTGAGAGATATGATCGCTTTCAAATTTATCCGCTGCCCATCAAATATCCCTAAAAATTACACGAGAGACTGGACGGCTAAGAAATATTATTTATAAAGCATTCGATTGTGTATTGTTGTAGTAATTTATTTACCTCTATGACATGACATGACTTTATACAGACAGTACCCATTTTACCTCGCTGAAAAATTGATAATCAATTGGCAATATTGAAATAGAAATAGTGTCAGCCCTATTTCTGCCACCTACTCGTAAAATGCCATTTAATGATGAGTTGATGAAGTTTAGCTGTCATGAATTGATTTGCGATAGCTGCGATAGACAATCATAATACAGTGAGATAGGGTTGGCAACGGTTGCGTTTGAGATAGGTGTTTATTTCTTTATTTATTTTCTTTATTAATGAGTCCTTATCCTCTTTCAGTCACACCGATGGTCGTTCACACTTCGTTTACCCACTTAATCTCGTAATAGATAAAACATTTCCATGTTATTGATATACTGTAATGTTATCTAGTATAAGGTATACATCACTTAGCTGTTAACTTTTGGTCTACTTAGCTTACAACTTAGCTGTTGTCTGTTTGACAACACACTTAAAACTGCTTTGTCTTCCTCATTCTATTCCGGTCATGTCAAACTAGAATGTACCTACCTTTTTTAATTATAATTACACCCTGTTTATTGTGTTTCGCATATGGAACAAGAATTTTTTGAGTATAATATAGTTACGCTATATACGACGAAAAGAAAATTCTTCTAGGGAACTAAAATAGCTTTTTTGCCCTGTAGATGGCTAGTTGGTCAACTGACTGACAGCTTTATCTCTGCTCAGAATCTGTGACGTGAATCCGTAGGAGTTTGGTACAAAGATTACAATAACCAGTAGCAAAACTTTAAAACTTCGTATTGTGCCACTATTGGCATCTAATTTAATGAAGAAAATTATAAAACACGTCTAGTTTTTAAAGGCAAATGTTTTAATTTCAGTCAGGACCACGAATGTATATTCCTAATTAATTGATATCTTCTATAAAGCTATTTATTCAAAAACACACTAAGATTAAAGAAGAAACATAATTAAAACTAAATGTAACTAAAATTATCTCCAGATTAACATTAGAAAAAACATTGAAAATAAATAAAGCTATACAGTATAAGAATTAATCATGTATGAGTAGGTAGTGTCGTATCCTTAAGCATGAGAATCAATAGGTTCACTCAAGACTTTGCTTTTCCCATACTTATAATTATAATATTGAATAATTATTCAACTAATCCAGTCCATAATCATCTGTATTAAAGTCAAGGCTCTGCAATGAAATGGGTGTGCGTCGTCCCAGAGAGGTTAGCTATCTATCTTCAACGACAAGTGCAGATAGCGTGACGTAGCCCAGCCGAGTTAAAAAAGGCATCCCGATGGAATGTGAGTATTACTTGGCAGCAGTGGTTAAGTATGTCCACTTAACCTTTGTCCTATATAATACTTATTTTAATCTTTGCTTACGGTAGCATATAGAAAGGGTATGGTATGTAATGTATAGTAGGTAGTAAGAGTAGGCATTTGCTCTCCTATAATTGTACATTACTTAACAAGGGCGGTAAAACAAAGAATGTCTCAGATCGCTGGTATTTGACGCCCGAGCCGAAGGCAAGGGCGTTAAATATGCGATCTGAGGCTTTCTTTTTTACCGCCTGTTTTAAGTACAAAATTTTATGTCACCTCCTGGCCAGGAAGTGGTATTTCCCGCGCGCGGAGCGTGCGGCAATTGCCACTTTATGGCCAGGTGTGGCATAAAATTACTTATACCTAGTTTGAACTCAAAGTTCGCATCAATAATGTTTCCGGATCCAACCAAAAAGGAATAAGAGAGAGGAGACGTCAAAACTATCCTTTTTTAAGTCTTTATAATAATTATTTTAAGGTTTACAAATGCCGCCCTCTTAGCTATTCTCTTATTTATTTATTTATTTAGTTTAAGGAGTACCATACCCTAAAAAAAAAATAGCTAATAAAATTAACATAGAAACTTAAGTAAGTAGTAACAAAAAGCCAATTATAGGAACTCACAGATATAGAAGCAGAACAAGAAATTCAACAGAAATACTGCGTACTTATTCGCACTAAGCAACTGCTTTATACTAGGTACTTCAACATTCTAATGCACGTCGACATTCCTTGGACTAATTTTGAAATGAACTATATATTCCGATTTGGTCGAATTCGTGAAACAGCAAAAGGCATATTTTTATGAGTGGCGTATTATGAGTATTCCCTTGTTAGTTGTATGATCCGGTTTTACAAACTTCCCTTATATTTTTACCCGACGCGGTATAAGGATGTCAGGATATAAATAATATGTATCGCCGGTTCCCGAAGGAATATTAAATTTTGCCCTATGCAGTAATTTAATTAAGGCGACTTCCCGACTAGGCGGGACAGGATCGATATGTGACATTTTCTTCTTTGACGTAAACTTACTGACGTCGCAAAGATTCCCGCTTGACGGAATACCGTCAGTATTACATTTGCGCAGTAGTAATATTATGCGCAGAAGCGGACCAGTACTGCCTTCGCATCGTCCCGCTTCCGCGCATCCCGCGCCAGTCAGGAAGAACTCATTTAAATGTAGGGGCGCAGTAAAAAGTAGTACTGAGTTGACTGACAGTTAACACTGACATTTGACAGTTTTCTCATATCGTACCGCCTCCGCACCGACAAATCAGGAAGTCGCCTAAAGGTACTTTAACGTGTGCTGAATACTTATTCTTTATTCCGCAGTCTAAAACGGAATTCCTCAGACTAATAACCACATAACCAATAACAGCGGTCATCCATCCAAAGATCGGTCTGAACCGACCTCGCTTTACCTCGCATGTGTCGAATAGTCTCGGGAGCCAGGAATGCTTCATTCAATTACATATTATCATATACAATTTCTTATGTGCAATAAAGTGTGATTGATACAATAAATACATAAAGTCCTAAACAAAACAAAGCTTGTACTATGGGTAATAAGCGACGATATACCTACTCATACTCATATTATCGATAATATTATGGGAATATTACAAGTCAGGTACAGATATTATTACTATGTCAGTTACATTTAATTTTTCTCGGTCACATTTTTTTTCATCATCATCATTATCATCTTCAGCCGATATCGTCCCACTGCTGGGCACAGGCCTCCTCTCATAGATGAGAGGGATTGGGCAGTAGTCCCCACGCTAGCCCAGAGCGGGTTGGGGACTTCACATACAACTTTGAATTTCTTCGCGGATGTATGCAGGTTTCCTCAAGATGTTTTCCATCACCGAAAAGCTAACGCTAAATATCAAATGATATTCCGTACCTAAGTTCCGAAAAACTCATTAGTACGAGCTGGGATTCGAACCCACGACCGCCGCTTGACAGCCGCATGCTTGAACCACTTGGCTACCGTAGCTTGGTTTTTTTTATATACACACTTATATATATATAATATCCATGACTCAGGAGCAAATACGCGTGTCCACTGTCCAATACACTAATAAATGCCCTGACCAGGATTCGAACCCGAAACCTCTAGGTTTGAAGGCTGTCACTGCCAAATAGGCTAAAATGTTCGATAAACATATTTTGAATATTTTAATCAAGGTGAAAATTTAAAAATTCAACACCACAGGTGGGGTTCACCATCACAAGGGATACCACGGTGGCTCAATAGGTAGAGCAATGGACGGATTCCAGAGGTCGTGGGTTCAAATCCCACCTGTGGTGTTGAATTTTTCAATTTTGACTTTGATAAAAAAATTGAGATTTTCGCTAGCGGACGCATCCGCTTAACAAACATTTAAACATATTTTGTTCATGAATCAAATGTTTTACATAAATGGGATAAACCACCATGGTTATAGATGAATATTATATTATGTATTGCGTTATGCGAATACTGGTACAGTTAAGTATCAGTACTGGGTACAGTGTCAGTATAGTATAATACACACCATTAACTAGGAATCTTGCCTCAATGAAGGAGCAGCCTTATTGACCGCCTTCACTCCTGTCATAGACGCCTAGCTAAAATAATCGGACAGATCTCCGTCCAAACTTAAGCTAAATATTTAACTCATCATTTACTTAAGAATTTTTACTTAGACACTTAGTTTAATTAAGAAAAAAATGTTATACCTAGTTTCTTTTACAGAAATACGAATTTTAGACAGTGTGTTTGTAATAGAAACTCTATTACATACAAATACAAATACAATACAAATACAAATGCGTTTATTTTTCTCTTTAAATTACAATGGTGTATCGGTTAGTAATACCTTATATCTAATTGACATGGAAAAATCGGTGTGAGCACAGCGATAAGCTGGTTTTAAGCCCACCCGTAGTCAGTAAGTTGGTTTCACATTAAGTAAATAAACAGGTACATTGCATATTAGTGTTATAAAGTGGAATATCCAAATGTGAAAGTAACTCTGTCTCTCTGTTACCTTCTTTGCTCTTAAACCGCTGAACCGATTTGGACGAAATTTGGTATGGAGATTAACTTCGGGAAATATTTGGTGTCAGTTTCCAAATTAATATCCCCTTAAGGATGATTCACGCTAGACCGTTCCGTGTCCGGGCCGGCCCGTTTTCTAGTACAAAAATCGACGGCCGTCGGGCGTCCGTAAATTATTGAACGCATAGTCTACATCAAAAATACGTAGTTATGGTTGAAATTCTTTTTGTTGAACGTATTTCTATTAAAATGTTATGGGATTTTGAACCTTATTGTTTGAACGGTAAAGTAGTATTTTGAAGGAATCGCTTTGGTACAATTCGTTCAACTGAAATGATTTCATGTATATATTCAACAACGTCAGATACTTAATGTTCGGTAAAATTACTGATTGTAATGGTAGGATTTTGATCGTCGCCGCGTTGGTGAGCACACGTGCCCGGGGCGACGACGAGCAGAATCCATTTACCGTACAAAACCTTATCTACTGTCATGGCGTCGTTACCGAACAACGTCATTGAACACGTGACATTGGCGAAATCATCATAATTTTTTTTAAACAATTGATTGATTGTAATGGTAGATCTGTCCCCTACTGGTCTGTGGGCTCGGCCGTCTGTGCGGAGAGATAAAAGGACTAACCACTTTGTGTAGGTCGCTAGGCGCACCAGATTATTTTGATTGCTCCCTTATTAAGGCTTCTGGCGACAAATGTCGTCACCTCTGAAACTGGTGACAATAATCGTGAAATCAAACAATCAATTTCTGGCCCGAGCAATAACGAGGTAACCAACTTAATAGTACGCATGCGGGAGCTGTTTTAAGAGCCCACATATGCACTTTTGCCAATGTTTATCGACCTAGATCTCATTAAATATCTGTCCTTTCAGTATATAATCTTGAACTATTTTCCTCCAGTCTGTTAAAAGTGAAAACACGATTTGAAAAAAAATTCTCGATACTTTTATTTTTCAATCATTAACCCTTTTTTTTCGATGTTTTGGTTGGATCTTTAAAACCCTCCCATCTTTAACAATGATTTTTGATTGAATAGTTGTAAAATGATAAGTTCTCAAACCTGATAAAAAAGATTATCTTTATAAATGTACACGTTTAGAATATATTTACGAAAAACACGCGCTGAGCTTCCGTAGAGAGCGGGATGGTTAATTGAAAACTCACGCGTGTTAGAGCGGGTCTTTGCAATGCCATCTACCTACGCCCTCTTAAGTATTTTTTTCTACAAGATGATAAGATTGGTACTCAAAGCTTACGATAGGCTTGAATCGTGCGCAAGTGTAGACGCCTCGCCACTTGGTCAAGCCTTATTTTGATCATAGTATAGTAACGTATACTGCGTAAATACTACTAAATATGTATACTGCGAACTGATAATATTGTGTTGTTTATAATCTATAGGTATTTATAAATTGCCCGCTTATAAGTTTTTGGATGTGCAGTTAAATACACTTACCTATCCTTTATTATAAAATAGCGCCAGTGCAAACAAAGGTTGTTTTGTGTATATATATATATATATATAAATAAGAGAGCCAACTAAACGCTAAACGTCTATGAAATAATCAAATATCTAGTCGTCTAGAATATTCTCAACCGAAGCTTAATTAATAGTACAGGGTCCGCTGCGAATAGGTGCTAGTTCCTAAAGAAATCCATAGGTACTGCCATACTTTTTACTTGTATTATAAGTGCGAAAGTGTGTCTGTCTGTTTGTCTGTCTATTACCTTTCCCGCTTAAACCGCTGAACCGATTTAGATGCAATTTGATATGGAGATAGTTTGAGGCCCGAGGAAGGACATAAATTACTTTTTACCCCGAAAATCTGCCCTTATAGGGGTGGAAGTTTGTATGGAAAAGGGATAACTAGGTAAGCGCCTGAAATAGAGGAATAGCAATTAAATTCTAACGCAATGAACGAGTGCATAAGGAGCGCTCGTGGCCCAGCGGCGCCTGCGTACCGCTTGCGCTTGCTAAGGTTAAGCAACGTGGGCAGCGATCAGGACTTGGATGGGTGACCGCTTTGATTGGTTACTAACTGAGCGCTCCCGTGCTTTGGAAGGCACGTTAAGCCGTTGATCCCGGTTGCTGTCTATGGCAGCAGTCGTTAAGCCAAGTTGGAGGCCTTCGGGCGGCTTGAGAACTTCTAACAGTCAAGTTGCCCACTCACTTGACAAAGCCTAATCCCAATAAGGTCTAGTTTCCCCTTGGGGTTGGAAGGTCAGATGGCAGTCGCTTTCGTAAAAACTAGTGCCTACGCTAAATCTTGGGATTAGGTAGCGGACCCCAGGCATCCTTCAGGATGCAACTGTACTGGGATAACGCTAGGAGGATGATGATGATGATGCAATGAACGAGTGCATAACTGACGAAGTCGCGGGCAAAAGCTTCAATTTTTTTGTATTAGCTACATAGTCGTATATAGGTACAGTTATTTTTTAGCTGTAGTTAAGTGAAATATAAAATAAAGCTTTCTAGAATAATAATTAATACATGAATTTTAAAGGTTGCTCACTCTTAAGGGTATGTACGCCTCAATTCTGTAAATCACGCCCCTATACAACTAACATGAAGATTGTTTTTTTGTGTAAATTCAGCTACATATTATGTTTAGTTAGTATATTTACAAATTAAATTATATGTTATTGCCGAAAAATATAAAAATACATCCTATTTAAAAAATACTGCAAAATGCCAGGTCAGAAATTCCCGCAACCGACGAACATGTATGAGGAGATGTATGGATGTAATTGAAGCAAAAGAAGTATGTAAGGACCGAGTATTTGCCGTTCTTTGGTCTCTGCCTAACCCAATGGGATACGGGCGTGAGTAGATGTTATGTATAGTATTTAAAAAAACAGGGGCGTTGTTTAGATGGGTCAAGCCGCCTCGTGGGAAGCCAGTCCTGTCAAGCTGGTCTAATTTATTTGACAGACATTCAGATGTACCTGCTCAGTAATGATAACAAGGATAATACTTATACTATGTCGAGATTTAAATGGAAAAAAGGATAAAAGGATGAAGGAATCGACTTTTCATGCTGGATCTCATACTAAAAAGAGATGTTTGCAAACAAGACGCTTCGCTGATATTTTTAATAGCGCTTAAGTATAATAAAGTGAAACTTGAAATTGTTATGATAGAGTGACTGGTATCTTATCATAATCAGAAAGTCCTTTTTTATTAGGGTTCCTTATTGAACAAGGAACCTTATAGTTACGCCATGTCCGTACATCCGTCTGCGGCTTAGCTCGGTAACATGTAAGTTATGTTTTTATTACATGGAGCGCTCGTGGCCCAGCGGCGCCTGCGTGCCGCAACCGGTATGCAAGGTTAAGCAATGTCGGGCGGGGTCAGTACATGGATGGGTGACCGCTTTGAGTGGTTACTAACTGAGCGCTCCCGTGCTTTGGAAGGCACGTTAAGCCGTTGATCCCGGCTGGTGTCTATGACAGCAGTCGTTAAGCCAAGTTGGAGGCCTTCGGGCGGATTGACAAATGGATTTATAATAACGAAGACACTTTATTTTACTAAACGGTTAAAACTCACGTATTAATTGTCACTTCGGGCGACATGTTTCGAACTCTTCGGGAGTTCTTCATCAGGATGAGTGCGTCTGCGACCCGCGCCGATTGCACACTGTCGAACTACCCGCCGCCCGCCGCAAGGCACGTGACGCACGCGCAGACAGCGCGGGGGCGGGGGCGGGGGGGCAGCTCGGCGCTGAAGGTGTTGTATGAGGTCGTGGTGAGGGATCGTCCCCCCCGATCAATGGTAGGCACACTGAACTCACTATGTCCACTCGATTGGATAAAATAAAAATGGAATGGAATGGGATTGGTAAAATAAAGTTATAACATGTCTCGCGAAAGTTTAAATTCAAGTAAACGAAGACACTGTTTATGCAGGCTACTAGACCAATTCAAAATTAAGCTTTGTAGCCCTTAAACGTGTCTGAAAAGACGCGCACCTAAATCTTACAATGACTAATTTGCAACATACTTACTCCGGTTTCCGTGGTGTGATAGGTGTAATAAGTGAAAAATATAAGCATTTTCCATAGCTGCATGCAGTTAACACAGGCCGTAAAAATTTCATAGGCGCCGTCCTGAAACTGCGCTGGAACATAAATTGTAGGCGTGTTAATACACTGGAGGCGGCGTGTCCCCGAGTTCAAGGAGTAGCACGGCTGCGACTTGTGTACTCGCGAGTGTGACTCTCTCTTTCTTCAGTCGTTCACTGTTGACAGAGGGGTCGTATTTTCATGATGAGATTGATGACGTATTTGCGCTGGAATTGTGGATACTGGATAGAGCAGTCCTCGCGTTGCGCCTCCATTTGTTGCGGTCTTCAGCGTCACGGGACAATGGACTATGGTAGGATGTTACAATGTACGTGCTTTAACTAGGTAACTTGAATTATATATTACTCGTCTTTTCATTTAGATGGCAGAATAGGCGTATAAAGTAAAACCAACGAGACCAGATAATTGACGGCATGAGAGAGAAAGGAAGCAAAATATTAATAATGCTGTATGGAGGGTTTCGCTCCTGTGAGATTGGTTGAGAGATTGGTACTAGATTTTATTTCAAATTGTAAGTAGACGTCAGCGTACACAATAATACGTACATAGTACACCTACGTAATAGCAAAAACAAGTTGGTAAATAACATTAAAATCAGAGGCTCCATTTTAATAACTAACCCAGTTAACAGGAAAATAACCAGCCACCGTGAACACAATACTGGCATTCCCAATTAACATAATTTCGTTTGTACGGCCAATATTAACAAATAACCTATATGACGAGTAGGTAGGTAATTAAAGTTTACACCTTACGGTCGTGGTACCTAATTCATATTTTATTATCATTCGAAATTTCAATGTATATATATATATATATATATATATTATGTATACGTTCCACGCAAAAGTAAAATTGTCACATACTGTAAAAGAGCCCTTGAGGCCTACATGTGGAATAAATGTTTGAATTTTGAATTGAAAGTTGGTGTTGACTGCTTCATGAAAGTCTCAACATTCTACCATATACCGATCTAAACTCTTAATATAAACTCCATGTGTGAATTATTTGTAGTACCTCAGTAAAATATTATGTTTACGACACTTAAACATTACAAGTAGGTACATAGGGACAATAGGTACTCATAAGTATACATAAACAAATATAACTAGAACTTATTTTGTAAAACAAAACACAAATTTAAAATTCGTCGACACGGCTTCTCTATATATTATCCAAAACTGATATGGATGTGTTCCTCGTTATCTCCAGAATACGAGTTTACTGGTTTTAAGAAAAGGAGGGCAGCCATAGCTATGACGTCATAAAGATGTCGGCCGACCGTCGTTGATTTTTATCGAATTTGTATAAAATTAGAAACGTAAGAAAAAAACAGGTTGCAGGGAGTGCCGGCAGAAATGAAAACACAATGACATGATAAAGAAGTTTTCATTTAATACAGTTTTGATAACAGCGCCACCTACGAACAATACAAGGCACTAACTATACAGAACGCTGCTGTCGGTTGTAACTTAACACAATCTGCACTGTGAGTAACTTCGCTTGTTTGTTCATAGGTGGCGATGTAACCAATATCCATCTTCTACATAAGTATAATAATATAATATAATAAATTACAAATAGAGTACATGAGTATAGGTCCGTGTATTAGGAGGGGTCACTTAGCTGGTCTTACGCTCTGACGGTCACGTGACCCTGACGCGAGTTTAGCAATTTTTCCCCATCACAAGTGCTCAGTGTCGCTAAAGAAGTTTTCACTTCAAAAATGTTGTTGATCTTATTATAGTTTGTGCCCGATATTTACAGAAAGTATGTAAGTACTTACATATAACAAAATAACGAATGCATTGTGTAATACCTACATGTTGCGATACAGGATACTTATGTAGGCTATAGGTATACCTACTTGTGTAGGTAAACGAATGATTCATACCTAGGAGCTGGCACAAAGCCAAGATATATAGGTATGCACAGGTAGACTCTAAAATTATTCAGATATGCTAAGGTCACGGCCACAACACTGCGTTGCGACGTCGCATCGCAAAAATGACGTACTAAATTGTACATGTTACTTAGATACGTAGATTTCTATGCATGCTACGCGATTCGACGTCGCAAGTGTCGCAACGCATTGTTGTAACCGCGCCCTTACAACTGTCGCCTAATAATGGTCGCTTTTATTATTTACCGAGAACGGCCACGGCGCGGTAAAACTCTATGGTTTCATTCATAATTAGTCTAGATTCTATAGTCTATGAATGAAACCATAGTTTTACCATGCCGTGGCCGTCCCACTATCGGCAAGGTACGCCAAGGGATCCTTTGGTATACCTACGCGCATGGAAATTATATTACGGAGCAACCCGAGGCATGCCAAGGTGTCTTTACTTCAGGCATGCCGGGCTACCGAGCCGTGCCGATAGAGAGCGCCGAGCCTTAATTATAACTGGGTTGGTATATATTTTTGCTACTACAACAAGAATAACAATTCAAGAAGATGGATAACTCAAGGATCGTTCGTTCACAAGTAGTGAACACATGTACCTACAAATAAAAGTAGCACAAAGAGCCATGGAGCGCGCCATGTTAGGTATCACTCTTCTAGATCACGTGCCTAATGTGGAAATTAGAGGCAGGACCAAGGTTTCGGACGTTGGTAATAAGGATAGGCCAACTTAAGTGGAGATGGACGGGACACTTGGCAAGACGAGACGACGGCAGATGGTCAAAGGCGGTCACGGAGTGGTGGCCAAGGTTGGCATATAGATCTGTGAGGACACCACCAGCGCGTTGGTGAGATGACATCTGGCACTCGGCGGGGAAATCTTGGATGAGACTAGCACAAAACAGGGCAGACTGGCGTGAAGTGAAGAGGCTTTTACTCAACAGTGGGTCGATACAGGCTGATAATGACATGTACAGTCAACATCAAATACTTACTTAATATTATTATAGACTAGTTGTGTCAAAGTAGTCCATACAAAAAGCTACTCAATTGTGTCATCTAGACAAATAAAATTGTGTTTACTGTACTTTATTTGGTAAGCAATAAATAATATTTGTATTGTATGCTACAAGATTACAAATATACAAATTCAACAACAATTATAAAATATTGGCCTCTCTCGTCGTCTCATTTGATACCCCTCGCGCGCCGAGCTAATGCGCTAGGCTATAAGAAAACAACTTGAAAAATGAGCGTGACGTTTTAGTATAAATATTTCGGCCATAAAACGTGACGGTATTTGACCTGTACATCGCTAAGATATCCAACTAGGTAGCTATAGGTAGGTGCTCACACTCAAAACTAACCCGCAGCATGCAGCAGCGGGCAGTAAAAAAATCACATTAACCGGTCAAGCGCGATAAAGCACGTCATTTAGATACTGGAATGGATACGAAATGTAAATAAATCACTCGGCAGCAGTAAATAACACCGCCGTAGAACGAGCGCCTAATAACGAAATGTGGAGGTTTCTAGGGCGGTGCATCATACTATCTACATAGGCTGTTGCAGATGCATAGTACGAGTAGCTTACCTACTGTTTAATTTGTGGTTTGGTCACGGCTACAGGTAGGACGAAAATAAAAGGAGGTACCTTCTTAAGCCGTCCGGTACCGGGGACTGGGGTCCCTGGCCGGATAACAAAAGAATGTATTGTTTTGTTTTTTCGCTGGGAGAGGACGGGTCATGAGACAGCGTATAAAGCTTAAGCCACGCAGAGAGCGGGCGGGCGGTAGCGGGTAAGGCGGCGCTTTCTGTGTGGCTTAAGCTTAATTATCTTACTGAATTGGTGTTTTAAGGTACGCACAGTGCTCAGCTAGCCTTTGGACGTCAAAAAGTACAGCCCAAATGGTATTTTTGAAACGCTATGGCTCTGAAATGGACCACCGAATAATTCAAAAATATGTTGGAGTTAAATGTCTTATTAATAATCTGAACATCCTATCTTGTATATGGACTATTGCAAAAAAAATTGGAAATTGATATCTTGTAAAAAGGCCTTTTTCTTTTCAAATTAAAATTCGCGTCTACCTACTTCTAAGCCAAACGTGATATTATTCAAGGATTTTTTATTAAAAGATTTTCAATTCATTTATCTAAAATCTAAACGTTTCGATATTTCGAAATTATCATTACTTTTGACAATACCTACGAATCAATAATACGAATTTGTATTGTATAATAAAAATCATATTCTTAGCAGCCATTTCAAATCCTACAGTAAAACGTTAAAAAAATCAATAAATATATCCAAAAAAAAACAATTCATAAGAGAAATAAGCAAATCAGAAAACGTAATGAAATCGGTGTGGAGAATAGTAAAATAACGCACAAATAAAAACGAGATAAAACTTTATAAAAATATCGAACTTAATGTCCATAATAGTCTTACATCTGACCCTAAGCTAATAGCCAACGCTTTTAATTCATTTTTTGCGTCGATAGGACGTTCGGGGGGAAGTGATGGAGCAGAGGCGGGCCCACGAGGCCGTCCTGTGCTCCACCCGATTCTAAACACTTTGTACCTAAGCCCAATCGAAACACAAGAAGTATACAAAATAATTAAACAAAAAACCGACGTAGTTGTGGCGTAGATGAACTACCGCCTTTCCTTATCAAGGAATGCGTTCATGAACTTGTGCTGCCATTTCATGCGTTAATTAATCAATCTTTCCATGAGGGTGTATTTCCTGATCTACTAAAAAAAACTATTATCAAACCAGTCTATAAGAAAAAAGGGATAAAAACGGATCCCAACAACTACCGCCCGATATCATTGCTACCTACCGCATCTAAAATCTTTGAAACAGCCATGTGTAAGCGACTCACATTCTTTTGTGAGAAGTATGGGATTTTTGACGAAGACCAATATGGTTTTCGAAAAAATTGCTCTACTACTTTAGCGGTCTACAAATATATGCAAAAAGTGCTCGACATACTTAACAACAAAGAATATGGAATCGGGATCTTACTTGATATGTCCAAAGCCTATGACACTGTGAAATATAAAATACTTTTAGAAAAGCTGTATGGGATAGGAGTAAGGGGCACGAGCCATAAATGGTTCGCTTCTTACCTGGAAAACCGGGAACAATACGTCAATGTACAGTACGACGACCACGATAACGGTGAAATTATATCTACAACGTCTGATACACAAATAATCAAAAATTCAATCCCACAAGGTAGTGTCGTTGGTTGCATTCTATTTTTAATTTATATCAACGACCTACCTAAACTAATAGATGAGTCTTGCGTCCTGTATGCGGATGACGTATCTCTTCTATTCTCCTGTTCGGACGATAAAAACTTAAACCAAAAATTAGATAAAACATTATATAATAGAGCAGGAACAGAATTGGAAAAGGCGTCTCTAAAAAATGCAAGCGGCAAGTCATGTAACAGTTGGGGTGACAACGTTATCAAAGGGTTTGGACCCTGCAGAATACGGATCAGCCTGTCGCCATCTCGAAATTTGAGGCGGAAGTACGGTATACCGGAAAAGGTACAGCCCATACGAATTTTTTCGTAGTACATTTAGTAAATCGTTGCTCTGGTACTTTGAAAGAGGTCCGATTGATATGGTTTCTTGGTATGTTGTAAAGGACAATATTGGCCATGGTAACCTAAAATTTTCGGCCCTCTAGCGCCATAACTTTGGCCGCCATCTTGGAAATAGTGTCACTTTTTTCAGTTTTTTGCTTATACTGTCATCAAAGTTCATTCGAGTGCTAAACATAGTTCTGCAATATTGTAGAATATAATATTTTCTAAAACTTTTAGGTACAAAGATTTTTTCCATGACCCCTAGGGACGAAGATATGACAGGAGATATCATTAAAAATTGCCACTTTTTTCTAGTTTTCCTCTAATTTTTACATTTTAAGTGCATTTTAGCGCTAACTTTAGTTCGGAAATATTGTAGATCACAAAATTAGCTACAACTTTTGTATTGAAATAGTTTTTCCAAGACCATTAGGAAAGAAGATATGAAGTCATCTATGGAGTACAACCGTCGAAATTTGCTACTTTTCCAGTTTTCTTCCCATATTTAGGTTTGAATGCAATAAATCGCAATCTGTAGGGGATCTATGATGGTCGAGTGATAGCGTGATAGACGACAAGACAAAGCATCTGTCACTTTCCGATCTATACCACTTCAATCCCTCGGAAGACAAAATCGTCTGTTTCCACGATACCTAGAAGATCGTAGGTACTTTGCATTTGCAGATAATTTTGTCTTCTGTAATATTGCTGACCGAGAAATGCACTAAAACGCAAATATGGGAAGAAAACTGGAAAAAGTAGTAAATATTGACGGTAGTACCCCATAGATGACATCGTACCTTCTTTCCTGATGATCGTGGAAAAAATGTTTCAAGACAAAAGTTGTAGAAAAAGTTATAATCTACAATATTGCCGAACTATAGTTAGCACTAAAATGCACTTTAAACGTATACATGAGAGGAAAACTAGAAAAAAGTGGCAATTTATAATGATATCTCCTGTCATATCTTCGTCCCTAGGGGTCATAGAAAAAATATTTGTAGCCAAAAGTTTTAGCAAATTTTGTGTTTTACAATATTGCCAAACCTTGTTTAGCACTAAAATGAACTATAACGACAGTACAAGCAAAAACCTGAAAAAAGTGACAGATTTTCCAAGATGGCGGAGAAAGACGTGGAGCTGGAGTGTCAAACATTTTGGGATTCGATGACAAATATTGTTCTTTACGGCATATCAAAAATCCTTAACAATCGGACCATAATTAGAGTACCGGAACAACGATTTACCAAATGTACAACGAAAAAATTTGTATGGGCTGCACCTCTTCCGATATAACATTCTTCCGGCTCAAATTTGGGGATGGAGACAGGCAGATCCGTATTCTGCAGGGTCTAAACCCTCTGATAACGTTGTCACCCCAACTGTTACACGACTTGCTTCTTGCATTCTACTTCTTCAAAAATGGGCCTACTCTATAATGCACAGGAGTGGATGGAAGATCACAACCTAAAAATAAATTTATCTACACACATGTCATAAATCCTCTAATATGCGTTCGGAAACCGTAGAAAATGACTCTCATTTCAACATTCAATGAATTTATGGCAATTTTCTTATCTGTGGCTAAGGCTACAGCAGTAATATAATTTTTTATTTTAATCTCATATATGATGTTAAAATATTAAACGTCAAACAAAACTGTCAAAATTTAAATGTCAAAGTTGACATGTCCCTATTCTAGTATCACTGAAAATTCAAATTCAGTCGATGCGAAATGTCAGCTCGATGTTTTTTTAGTATATATCGCACGAAATTTGAGCTAGAACGACATGATCACATCAGAATAGGGACTCTTTACTTTTTAAAATAACATTCCGGTATCGGTTGCCAGTTCTGATTTCGATATTTCCGCAACCGTGCCAAAAAGGTTGTATTAACACAATTATTGTATTTATTTACTACGGTTTCTGATCCCATCTTAGAGTAGTTATAATATGTGTGTAGATAAAGTAATGTATGCAACTGTACATAATTAGGCATTAAAACACTCGTGTGACCTTATTATGAAACTCGCCTTCGGCTCGATTCATAAAACACACTCGTGTTTTAATACCCCTCATTATGTACCAGTTGCATAAACTACTATTTGCTAAGACAAAACTAATTCAGTTTATACCAGAAAAATTCCCTAAATATAAACTTCTCATTTAATGGTATCGCGCTAGAATGTGTCGACAATTTTACGCTCTTAGGCTTAGATATCGACACCAACATAAATTGGAAGGAACACGTGCAAAAACTAAAAACTAAAGTTTCCCAATGTATTTACGCCCTGCAAGTGTTAAAAAAAACTACAGACTTAAAAACTGCTCTTTTAGCATATTACGCGTTCGTTTTCTCCCGGCTTAGCTACGGTATATTACTGTGGGGAAACAGCACAAATGTAGACGAGTTATTTATCCTCCAAAAAAAGTGCGTACGCATACTTGCAAACATCAGAAACACCGAAAGCTGTAAACCCTATTTCCAAAAGTACGGTATCCTCACTTTAACATCAATTTATATATTTGAAGTTTGCAAATTTGTTAAAAATTACCCTCAATTATTCATTAGGCTCGCTGACCAACCACGACGATTATGAGACCAGATACAAAAATAATTTAGCACTAACAGTATTATCGAAATGAAAAAATGCATAGTAAAAGCCCTAACGTAATGTGTATAAAGATATTTAATAAAATTAGCGAGGATATAAAATGCCTAAATTCTGGAACCACCTTCAACAACCGTCTAAAGGAATTCTTGATAAAGAAGAGCTACTACTCGTTAAATGAATTCCTTGACGACAAAGATGTAATATAAATAAATAAAAAATTGTTTTTGTTTTAATAGTTAGTCGCAGTCGCACTGTAACTTGAATAAAATATTATTTTATCATTTTATTAGTTAAGTTAGTATATAAGTACTATTGTGTGCCCTGACAGGGCGTCATGTACAAACTTCCTTGAAATGTAACCTAACACCAACATTATTGTACCTACATGACTATACAATGAATAAATGAATATGAATATGAATATCATTACTCCAAGTTGTTCCGCAGGCGGGCATATCGACCTATCACTATCGAGCGGGCAAGACATTTTGGAAGAACTACGGGCCTTAATTTCCCTCGTGGCGCGACCCTTTGAACGCCGAGAACACCTCGAGGCGAAAACTTTAAACCGCCCGCGTGGTCGTGTCGGAGGTGTCCCCCGGATTTTCCCCAGGCTACAAGCCACAACCAGGTACAAAACAAATTTGTTTACTACGGAACCCTAAAAAAAAGATGTAAGTGTAAAAACTTTTTCCATTGTCAGATGAAATTCAATCGACGTATTTTTTCTAAATAAAACTTCGTAATGTAAAAATCCAATAAGGATTATAATTTATTTAGAAAATATATATACACTTTACAATTGACCAATGCAGAAGCATTCTACACAGATATTATCATTGGTATAATACATTATATTTATTATATACAAAATTTTACAAATCTCTGAACCATGTTTTAATGTCACTTTGTGTGTTAAAAAAGGGAAAATTCATTAATTGTAAAGAAGTTTGCAAGTGGTAGACAAGATATCATGATTATAAAACAGAATTAAGTACTTATCGTTATAACACGGTAATTAAAACAAGTTCTATATCAATCGCACATCTTAAAATTACATATTGCTTCTGTAATTTAAGCACTAGTATTGTCAATACTATAGTTCGACCGCTTAACTGGGTAGCGGGCAGCACGCCGTCCCTTTCACTCTATAGTATATAACACGAGAGTGAAGGGGACGGCCCGATGCGAAGTTCGAATTTCGATGTTCGGAGTAGACCCCTCAGGGACCCACCGCCCGCTACCCGTCTGTTACTTTGACAACTCCCCTCTACTAAGACGGTCGGTCTATAGAGATGTGCCGGGAACTCACAAAAATTGGGAATATTCCCAAAAACACCACATCACTAGCCAACACAAAATAACAATAAAACTTAGTCCATTTTGATCAAAACTCAGTCACGTGTAAATGAAGTTCAATGCAATTCATTAAAAATAAATGCTTTGGACATCATGCTTAAGTGGTAATTAACTAATTACTGATCTAGGAAGACAAGGCACGTCTTCCAATGTACTGAGTTACATAGTTTACTGATTAGCGATAAACGGTACGAGGCGGAAACGTCGTCGTAGGGACCTTAAACTATACTGTCGTCTATTAATAAAAAGTGGCGAATGAAGGAGACAATATGAGATCCACAGTTCTTTCTTCCAGCTCAGATCACTTAAGAATATTAAGTATGGTACAGGGCACATTAGGATAAATATTTCCACAGAGAACACATTTTTAAGTAAATATTATTGCATGTATCACATTTAATTACTTATCTCTTCTCACTGTGTAAGCGTTTTGTTCTGTTGCTTATATTTATCACTATTCAGTGTAAGGCAAAATGTTTGCTACGGTATACGACGACATTGTCCGATAACCAAACCATGTTGACTTGACTCCGGTGTCGACAGAACCCAGTGTTTGCCGATAACCGGTCCTAAAGTACCCAATTTATTGCTCTGGCTGTATGGCGGCGTATCTCCGTGTCGCGAACGTCCGTCAATTTCACAAAACACTAGCTATAGTTGTTAGTCGAGTTACTGTACACGGAATTGGTTCTCTTCATGTTAGAGGCACTATTACCGTTTTTCTCTAGGCCGGCTAAAAAGTCTTCCAATAGTTTTGCTAACGCCTTTCTTTTGAACCTTAACGATTCGTTAATCACTTCACGTATTAGTTCTTTTTTAACGTCAACACTGCCTTTCAATTGTTTTAATTGATCAAACAGTTTCGCGAAATCTGAAATAAAATAAACATCGTTAGTTAAATTATCGCATTATTCTGGGTACCGTTGATATAGCCATTTGTTTTCCTAGAAAATTTATATTGCTGCCGATTCCCCGAAAATACGAACAGTATTCAAATTATAATTGTTCTTCATTTACAATTTCAACACACCAATTCCATATTTGTTTTTAAAAGTTGGCGAATGTTTATTAATTTTATTACAGAAACAATGTTTCTTTGGTGCAATAAATTTAAATGTTTGTTACTTGGCCATACAAATTGATACACATATTTTGATGAAAATAGGCATAGATGTCCAAAATCGGATGGATTTTCACGGGGATCCGTGAAGGATCAAATTGGAATTTTATACATAAGTCGCAGGCAAATGCTAGAATTGTAATAAAATTTGTTATATACTAACCTTTACCCGGCCGTCGCAAGGCGCGATACACCTCTGATCTCACTGTCAGGTTGTGTTTTCTGATGTCCGCGAGCTCCTTCCGAGTGGGTAGAGCAGGCACAGGCGGTAAAGGTGGCTTTTCGACCTAAAATCACACAGAGAATGTGCATGAATGTATTGAATAGATTTACTTGGGACTTGCGCAAATGATTGAAATTTTTTGTGAAATGTTGTGTTGAGATTGATTCTCTTCCGTGCAGCTAGTACAACTGAATACGCGACTTCTTGTCACGCCTTCTACCTACACCACTTCTACATGACGAGTGGTAGCTTCAGTAGCGTGTCACACGCCTAATGACGTAGCAACCAGCTGTGGTAGCCCCGTTTCGTAAGTTTATGAAATGAAACCAGTACACAATTTAGAACCAAACGAAAGACAGCAGAGGCTAACTTGTAAAACTTAATTACAGACCCCGGGGACAGGTGAAACTAAAGCCGTGTACCGAATCACGCTAAAAATGCTCGCAGCGCTTACAGTGCTGACGGCCGGTCCAAATCAAATAGCGCGCTCAAGGCCGCGTGAGTAGTGTTTTGTTTCGGACCGCTAATCGCTTGAGCGCGCTCACGATCGGACCGATTCACGCTCATAGCCCGTGTTTACTGTCACGTTCATATATCAAACGTCAACTTGACGTTTGGCTCAAGGTGCTTATGCCTGGGAGTGTGAGCACCGTGAGCGCCGTCCATGACAATATCAGTGACGTCACGACATCTCATGTAAGCGCTATGAGCGTGAATCGGTCCGATCGTAAGCGCGCTTTGAGCGCTGTGAGCGTGATTCGGAACATGCCTTAAATAAAAGCAAAAAGACCCACATCGTAAATTCGTATAGTAAGTACGTCCCAAATTGAAAGGCCAAATTCTGTCAAGTGAACGCAAGGAAGAATCTACCTTATAGTCACAGTTCTAGTCGTTTTTTGCTTGCGTTTGTTTGACAGAATTTTGGTACTCCCACACTACAAAGCCAGTGTGGTTATAACTTACAAATGTTATATAACAAAGAGTAACAAGGATAAGGCTATGTAACAATATGATGTTGAAGAAAGTTAGATGCTATTATTAACATTTATAATACCATGTGTGGGAGCACCATTTCGCCGGGTTTTGTATGAACTTAACGTAATGCCCGATCCACAATATGGGCAATGATGGCGCAGGGCAAGGACGTAACTATGCAGTGGAATGAGATATAAGTGTCTTTCTCTCTTTAACGCATAGCTGCACCCTTGTCCTGCGCCATTATGGGGGTGTGGATCGGGCATTAACCCTTTGACCGCCAAAGCGATAGTGTGTCGTCGTGCCCAGTGCGCCAAGCACTGTTTTTTTGGTGTAATGTCTAAACCAATATAAAGAAATTAAAACAGTTCATAAATGATTTTTTTCATTATCAAAGTAAACCTTCACTCCGACCTTTTAAGTGGTTGTTGGCGTGGTGGGCACGACGACACACAACCACTTTATAGGTTCTTGGCGGTCAAAGGATTAAAAGAGCAGAGTATATGGTAAATCCGTACCTTCCGTTTCCGCTTCCTGGGGCGCGCGTGCGTGTTGCCGGCGGCGATGCCCTGTATGATGGCGTTGATCTGCAGCTCCTGCGAGTCGTGCGCCGGCGCCGCGCTCTCGGGCGACGGCGAGCGCGGCAACTTGCCGCACATCGTCGTGTACGCGTCTGCGCACACAGCGATAAATAATAAATACATGTGTTAATTCGCTTTTATTCTCGAAAGGTATCCAATCCGTACAATGGAGAATGTTAACTAATTTAGAATTCCATTTTTCTGTGTTCTCTATTGAAAATAAAAATATATGTGAAAGAATTATTTCAATACGTCCATTAGTTTCCAAGATATTGAATTTTAAAGTGACGCGCGACGACCCGCCCTCGTGATGTCATAGTGCAACACTCGCCATACACGCGCTCACTCCGTTCGCGCGCTTCCGTACTAGACTAGCGCTGCAGAATGACGTCACACGCGGTTAGTAGTTTTGATTTTACAGGCATTTAAAGTGAGTATTTTAAATGCCTGTAAAATCAAAACTACTTGATATTTTTGAATGAAACAAAAACTAATGTATTTGTATGAATCAAAGCTTTACCGTAACAAACTTTCAAGTGATTTTGCAGACCTAATGACATTCTCCGTTGCGCATGATTAGTATGAGATTCACTGTAGCGGGTGCGTTGTCGTGGATGACACGCTCTATACTCCTAGATAATAATTATAATACAACCAGAGACTAGGAATTATATAGACTGTCAATGCCTATACATTGTGGCTTAATTTTAAAATAATGGGCCTGCTGTAGCTAGTTTCACTATGGAGAGATCACTTTAACATTTAATTCGTATGCCACTAAAGCCGTGTTCCGAATCACGCTTACAACGCTATAAACGCGTTTACGATCGGACCGAATCACGCTCATAGCGTTTACATGAGATGTCATGACGTCATTGATGACGTCATGGACAGCGCCATATTGGCGTTTACAATGCTCACGCTCCCAGGCGTCAGCACCTTAAACCAAACGTCAAGTTGACGTTTGATATATGAACATGACAGTAAACACATCATGCCCGGTCCGAATCAAAACACCGCTCACGCGGCCTTGAGCGCGCTTACTGATTCGGACCAACCGTCAGCACTGTAAACGCTGTGATCGTTGTTGGCGTGATTCGGAACACGGCTTAAGACCTCTGCTTAACACATAGCGCCATCTATGAACACAACGAAGAAGCTCCCAACAGATGGCGCTATGTGTTAAGCAGAGTTCTTAGTGGCATACGAATTAAATGGTAAAGTGATCTCTCCAAGTCTCCATAGTGAAACTAGCTACAGCAGGCCCATTATTTTAAAATTACGCCGCAATGTATAGACATTGGCAGTCTATATAATTCCTAGTCTCTGATACAACTAAATACTATAGGATGAAAATATGATATTGCAGGACATGCTAGTCAATTGTCCTTTCTCATATATCATTATTACTCATCAGCACACAGAGAATATTACATAGTTCAATAAATGCATAAATGAAATTGTTATATGATTGATAGCAGCCGGGTAATTTAATATAAAATTATGTCGAAGCCCGAATACCTAGAAAATCTGGATTTGATTTTGAAAGATCGTGAAATATTCGGTATCTTGAAATATAACGAAAAACAGTCCGATACTAAGAATTTCAATAAACATTCGACCCAGGAACCATCGGGCCAGCAATCTTCGAGCATTATTCCGGCAGTCTATATTAAACTCTACCAGCCCGGCCACGACTTCGAGCGGCAGCGGTCTTCCTAATACATTGCGTATGATCCCAACTAACCGCAGTGGATTGCGCGTCTCAACCGTGCAATGAACAGAGAAAACGCTTGCCGCGCCGCAATTGGCGTTAAGTCCTCGCCGGGCCGTCCGACCACTCCGAACATCGAAATCCGAAATTCGTATATTCACTCTATGGTGTATATAATACGAGAGTGAAGGGGACGGCACGATACGACGTTCGATGTTAGGAGTAGACTCCCTGGTACGGGAGCGAAGAATACTGACCTCCGTTGAGGAAAGGCTTGACAACAGGCGGCAGGTTGGGCGGCGCGACGGGCGCGGCGGGGGCGACCGGGGCCGCGGGGGCCACGGGGGCGGCGAGCGAAGCGGCGGGCGACGCGGCGGGCGACGTCCCGGGCGATGCGGCCGGCGACGCGGCGAGCGTAGCGGCCGGCGATGAGGGCGGCGAGCGAGGCCCGCCGGGCTCCAGGTGCGGGGGTTCCTGCAATTACATATAATCGAATTAGCTCGTAGAACGTCTCCCATACGGAACAAAACAAAGACTAAAATATTTGTAACGAGAGACTTGGACCAGCAATCTTCACAGTTCAAACGTCGCTACGAGTCATTGTGAATAAGAATAATTTCGTTAGAATAGGTAAACACGTGTGTGTGATAAGAAAATCCCAACGTTAGATATATATATTTTTATTATAATTCTTTTATTTTTACTCTAGATTGAATAATATCATTTTAAATAGAAAGCTCCTCCGAGTCTCAGACATATTGAATTCAATAATATTACCTTTCTCAAGATATTGACAAGCTAAGCTATTCACCTAGCGAGACTGGAACGATTTCGGCAAGCTATTCACTTAGCTAGATGCTACATTCACTCACCTCGGGAGGTCGACCGGAGGGCAGATCAGCAGGCACGGGCGCCAGCGGCTCGGCGACGCGCCGCAACACTACCGGCGGCTCGGGCGCGACCGGCACGGGCGGCGGCGAAGGCAGCACAGGCGGCGCGGGGGCGACCGGCGAGGCGGGGCGAGCGGGCGACGCGGGCGGCGACGGCGCGGGCGTGGAAGGCCGGCGGGCCACAAAGTCGGGCGGCAGCGGGCCGGCCTTGCGCTTGGGCGGCGCGGCGCGCGGGGACTCCGCGCCGCGCTTGCCGCCGAGCCCGCCGCCCGCGCCCGTGCGCACGCCGCCCAGGCCGTCGATGTCCGCCTCGTCCACTACCATTCGCTGAAATAAGACGAGGGCGTTTAACTTTCCGTTTTTACAGGACGTGACATTTGTTTACATTAACTGGAAGTTTTCCCATTAATGTACTGAAATATAATCTGTTTACATAAATTATACTGGTATATATTTGCAACATAGACTTATGTGCCAATAGAAACTCGATCCGTTTTAAATAGTTTTTGTACTTCATTAGTTTTATACTTCATTTACGATGTCTGCGCAGATGAATTCATTCACAATAAATTTCTGGAACTGTTAAGGTGGTTGGTTTGACTCAAAATGCCGGATCTCGCAATACATTACGGTCAAATGTACAGTCAGCCTCGAAAGTAGCTGAACACTTTGGTACAAAGGTGCTAAGGCCCTTGTGAAGTCGACCGTACCTACTTATGTAGTACCAATAGTAGTGCTAAAAGTTGTAGTAATCAAAGAGTATATAATCACTGACGTTTTAAGAGACGAGACTCTCATACTAGGGAATGAACGCGAATTGACAGCGATTGCTATGAAAATCCAATACTGCCGCCATTATCCGCCTCGAATATTCCATACAAATATTTTGTTCCGAGTTGCGCGAGACTGGTAGGTAGTACCTTATCAATCTTGAACGGGTTCCCGAACATGTGTTGTCGCACGGGCTGCATCTCGATCTCTCGCAGCTGCGGCGTCATCCGCTTGAGGTACTCCTGGTAGTTGCCCATCTGAGCCACCGGCATCGAGTGCAGGCTGTCCTCGTCAACCAGACGAGTGTGCGCGAGCGATGGCTGGAGGAAGTTCGCGCGCATACGGACCACCTGGAATATAGTACACAGTATATTAGTTTCTGGGCGTGCAATCAAAAATATCGAATACTTTTTCGTAAATAAATCATAAATCATTTATTTGCTAAAAACATGGTGGTTATAAATGTAGTACAAATTAATAATAGCAGTGTAAATAGTCTCACATGTTTTGCCAGTTGATGGCATGCCAATATTAATAAAATGGGAATTTAGATTACAATTAAACAATGTCAATATTCTATTTTAATAGCTACGACCAATTAGGTTTCTTTTTTCAAAAAATCGTTAGTTCACGCCGTTCTGCCCTCGATTGATGTTCAGATATATGATTCTTGACCTATATAATTGTTTTCCTGACAATAGCCAAAAAATGATGGCTTAAAATGTTCTTGAAGGAAATATAATTGTTTTTTTTTACTCTTCCTACTAAAACAACTCATTATTCTTTATTAGTATATACGACCAAATTAAGTTAATAATATGATGATATTTTACTTCATCTAAACATTCTCAGCAGATATTTATCGTCATTTTTTTAAAAGCGTCCCGAAGAGTTGCATCTCTTTTTGTCGTGAGCGAAAGACTTATGCGCGTCACTTTCTCTGTGACAGAACCGAGGAACCACCATAACGAGGAAGCCCCCTGAACTCATTGAATCCTTTAGCGCCGAGAACTTATCATGGAGACACGGGTACTAATTCATACTGCGTACCTGATCCAACAAATCCCTCCGCTGTATATCGAAGGGGTTCCTGTAAGCGTGCGCCTGATTCTTGTTCCTTCCACGAGACAGGCCTACGACGAAACCACCGAATTCGTTGAGCTGGTCCCTTAGTGCTGAGAACTTGTCCTGGAGACATGGGTGCGTCGTCAGGTCCTTTTTGAGCGGCGATCGTGGCATTACTCTGACACTTTCGGCGACCTGCAAATATTCAAATGAAATTATAAAATAAAATAGAAAATACTTGACAAAAAATTACCTACTTTGTAAAACAAATATACGAGGCAAAGGACAATGTTAAAATGTCATTGACTATTTTTTCTCTATGTCGACCTCAATATCGATTTTTTTACAATGTTTCTTGTAACTCGGGTACCCATATGTTTAGTAAGTTTCATATAAAAGTCTCCTGTTTATCTCCATGTTAATACTTAATGAGAGAAGCAGCTGGGAAGAGTCGAAAGAACCGCGTAACACCGTGACTAATGTCCCTCATCATTAATACTTACTGACAATTCATGTAAAATCATAAAAACATCATCATTAGTAGGAATTAAAATACATTGCAGTAAGCCACCAAAACAACCGTCGCGATATAAGGTTAAAGATACTACTAGTATTATTCAATTCCCTTACCTTTTGGTTATTACTAGATGAAGCTTTATTAATAACATCCGCACACAACTTCTCAAATTCTATTTTAGCTTGGTTTTTCAGTCTTTTTAGGTAATTCAGTACAGAGAAGCTAAGTGAGTTGTCCTGTGTGTCAGGGATCAGACTTTGGACCAACGGCGCCGATGCCCCCATCTTCGCAAGCGCTCTTCGCAATGGCTGGAACAAAAAACGTAAGTATGGTGAATTGTACCTAACTATGAAATAAGTTTTTTGGAGAATCATTTCGTATTGAGCATGAGCTATAGATGTTTATGGTTACGTGGTCCAGGTTATGGTGAAATTCAACGTGCACCTTTATGACACCAAACATTTGTAGCATACAAAAAGGCATAAATGTCAAATTTTTATCTAGATCAAGTAAATTGACGTTTACGGGCGTACATCAGACATAATGGGTAAAGTACAGTACTTTATATTGAATTAAAGTTACCCTTATAACACCAGTTACATGTATTTTTATGAAAAAATGAGTAAATTACGAAATATTCACATTGATATCTGTCTGTTTACTTGGTCTAACCAAAAAATTTGACTGTAGTATGTTCATGTATCAATTAATGGTCTAAGTTATGCCAGATCTTACTTTAAAGTGAGAGACAACGAGTCCAGGCGAGAAGTTCGACTCACGACCGCACTGAGACAGTAGTCCCACCGCCGGCGAGTTCTCTCATAGTAATTCTACTCACTTGAGCGAGAAAACTAGTAGAATTAATATGAGAGTACTCTCTACGCCGGGGGTAGGACTAGTGCATTAGTAATAGACTACTTACCGTGACATAATATGAAGGCATCCTATCTAAATACTGCTGGAAAGCCAGCTTCCACTCCGGCGTGGGCTTGCACCGATGCACCTTGAACAGTTCGTCGAGAAGTGGCAACAACACCGGGTAGTTGTAGGGCAGCACAAACAAGTTTACACATGTGAGATTCGTTGATGCCTTCAGGTAGCCGAACGGATGGCTCACTTCGGAGTTCTTGCAAGAGCTGTTGGCTACGAACACCTGGAATGTGCGTTGAATGTATTAGTTTTTGTCTATGGTATTATTATTTTTATTTTATTTAAGGCACAGAAAAATTATAATAAAAAATGTAATTGTTTTAACTTGTTTGTTCAAATAAAGTGCTTACATACATAAAACCCAGATTAGCGTTAAAATCACTGTACTTATTAACCACATTGACCTCTTTACATATATCACAATCTAGTAAGTTTCCTTGTCAAAAGTTGAAAGATGAATGCTGTATGGTATAACTAAAATTAGCAGAGCATCCGGATGCTCCCCCGAGGCCTAGGAGGCGAGGCCGAGGATGGCCCCCGGGGGCCTAGCGAGTTCCTCGCACTGAAAGTGTTAGGCCGAAAACAGTGCTTTACTGACGGGCAGCGCTGATGAAATGGGTTGATCAATAGCTACATCAATGAAGCACAGAGACTGCTACGCGCGTACATCTAAGTCGCGCGCTGATCGTCGCTCCAACCTTTAATGTTATGAGGAGGGGTTGGGCAAGCTCTCTCCATACAAAGTTTGTGCAGGATTTTCTTCGTTTGTGTTTGCATTAAAGTTATGATTTTTGGTCAGTATGCTTATTTTTCTGTTAGCTATTTCGTGGTGTATTTTTTTTCATTGATATTATTAATAATTTTTTTTTAATATTAAAAAAAATCCACATCACTTTCTTCGCATATCTAATATTTACATCCAAAAAAATATTACATTCGTTAGTGCCGAAAACCTACGAATAAAACGTGCACAGAGTTTGTATGGAGAATGCCTTGCCCACCCCTGCGCCTTAAGGGACTGACCTGCCAGCAAATAGTGGGCTGCTTCCTGGCGAGTATGAACTGCGTAAGCGGACTCGGCTCCAGCTCGTACTTGTCAAACGGCAGATTGTCGATCACCATCGGCTCCTGGCTCAAGCACGTGAACTTCACCGCCGGATGCGCAGACCGCGGCGGCTGTGCATAAAATACATAGCACACGTTATAATACTTTAAAATATGTAACAAGAGGGAAAGAACATTATACAACTGTGTCACATTAGCATTAAAATTAAAAGCTCAAAAAGTAATGCTGTTTTTCAAAAAACTCAAAACGTTGCTCAATTACTTGGCAAGTCATAGTATCAAGGAGATGAGCCAGGTTGCCAGATAATCAGAATCAGAATATATTTATTGCCTCAAATTAAGAGCTCCCGAGGATGCACTGTGTTGAGACCTAAATTTGTCCTTTCTGCTGTCAACACAATCCTCAAATTTTATAAAGGGTCGGCAACGCGCACGTGACTCCTTTGGAGCTGTGAGCGTCTCTATGTTGCGGTGTCCGCATACCACCAGATGGACCGTACGCTTGTTTGCCACCGTCGTAGCACAAAAAAATGGGATGCTCCATAGACTCACCAAAGTAGGCGCGTTAGGATCAGGCCGGAATGACTCCGGGATAGGCCAGAAGCCGACGGCGAAGCCTTTCTGCGACACGGTCCGCGGCACGTAGATGAGGCGGCGGCAGGCGTGCCACGCCTGCGGCGCGCTCGGGCCCTGGTTCGTCGTCATACTGCTTTGGTACGGCCCGCCGTTCCAACGCTAGAAAGTGAATTTTTAATTTAGAATTATCTATCGTAAATTTAACCTTAGGCTAGGTTCACACGGCGCCATTTTTCCCGTATATTGTATACGAGATTTTATCGAATATCGTAGTGGCAACAGAATTTGCATAGAAACTTTCACACGGCATCCATGCGGGAAAACTCGTATTAGAGTTTTTTTTTACCGTATACCGTATAGTTTTATCACCGGGAATGCGGGAATCTCGAATCGATTCTATTGAATGCGATGCTCAGTGGCGCTTGTGTTTACGTTGTTTTGTCCACACGGAGGAACTGGTTTCTCGTGTACGAGACGCGCGCGGGCGCAGGCAGTTGTGTTTGTGACGTCAGACCGCATACGTAAAAAAACCGAATGGACTTCGCACCGTGTGAACGGCCTTCTCGTATACGGTAAAACCGTATGCGAGAAAATATCGAATCGTATAGTCGCCGTGTGAACCTAGCCTTACAATCACTAGCCGAATAAATTAGGAGCCACACAAAACATTAGCTAAGTATGTTTTGTGTGGCTCCTAATTTATTAGACGCATCTCCAACATAAAGACTTTTAAAATTAAAAAAAAAACCCGCACTCGTATCGTTTCATCCGTTAGGGAGTTACGATGCCAGCATATACTTACATACACTTATAATAGTAAAAATACAGTTAAACGTAAGTAAACAAATAAATAACACCACTCTTTTCGTTGCGCGCCTTTGGTTAAAAATTATAGCATTTCTTATGAGTAATACTGACGAACTTACCCCATTCCTATCACTGTCCCCTTCAATTTCCTTCTCCTGCTCCCCATGTGGAACTTCAGGCTCCGCTACCTCCGTCCCATCTTTCACCGTGCCACCGTCGATCGGCGGCGGGTCGGGGCCGATCTTCTCAAAGTTGATCACCACACCGCTTTGTACCTTCTGCACTAAGCTATCGATGCACTGCATCAACATTCGGTGCGAGGTGATGCAGTACGACCGACCTGTAAGTAGATTATTTATTGGGTAAAATTGATAGCTGCAATGCTCCCAGGGCCTATATACTTAAAACTATTTAAACTGTAAGAGTTTTATCAAATTAGTTCATTCAAAAAGCGACTTTACTCTAAAAGCTAGAAGGTTCACAATCTAATGGCAGTTTTCTAAAAAAGTCGGAAATCTTAAAATAATTTCATCTATACCACAAAACTTTACAAGCGTACCTACAATTTGATAAATTTGTCCTCTTTACATGGATTTTTATTTTATTTATTTTTTAATTTGAACGGAAATAAAAACACGTCATCAAAAGATACTATTACTAGGTGCCTAACTGAAAACAAGAATTTGTTGGATACTTAAATAACGACATGAGAGCATAAACTAACCGCGCGAGCATAATAGAGGTCATGCCACTTGTTGACACAATTTAACACCCATTTATAACAATAAACATAATTGAATTCCGCGCCAACACAACTTATGCTCCCTGAGGATTTTTTATTATTTCATTTCGTAAAATAAGTACCCATGTAGTCAGTGAGGTTTTTAGTTATTCAAGCAAAACCATTTAAAATAAGGCCAGAGTATTAAGTGATGCTGATGACATACTTCTGTGTAATCGGTTTTTTATAGGCACATGACGTTATTGGACTCACGGAACATTATCGTTCATATCATTATGGCCCAATGCGATATTAGGAGTTGATATTTTTTTATCGTAAACGTAAAACTGAAAAAAAAAATCTCCTTTAACTGGTAGAACCTGTCAAAAAATATATGTACTTAAACCAACTGTAATCTTAATCTTGTGTTATAAAACAAGCTAATAAAATTAATGTAAATGATAATGCATGCAAACGGCCAGTTCTCTTGGCCATAAATGGAATTTAATTTTATGTGGTGAAACTACCACAAGTTAGGTGTCATTTCCCAGGACGCTATCACATTAAAAAAAACAATTACAACATATATTAACAAGTATTTTTTTCTTGATAATATTCTATACTATTTAATGTACAATTATTGAAATACAATAATGAAAGATTTAATAAATAAATGGATTATGTTGTATTAGTATAATATTATTTCTTGAATCATCCATAATTTTTGGAGTAGGTAGGTATCTTTGACCGCAAGTGATAATATGTAGTACATGAACTAAATGATTTTAAATAATGTACGAATGTACACAATTCGAATTGAATAAGCATAATAATATATGCATTGCAGTCGATTCCTCTCGTTTTAATAGATTCATGAATAATACGCGTAAAAACGTAATACGAAAAATCTCATACATGTTTACGTGACAGAGATCACCTTGACACTAAGTGAACCATCCACACATACGGCCACAAAAACTAGTTGTGACATTTTCATGGCAAAGGTAATATATTGTCGGTATTGAGTTATTGGTACCTCCTTATAGCTGAGAACATTCTCCTTCATATACAAAAAGAACGAGATCGCTATGTTGAGTATTTTATTTTTAATAATTTTTTGAAGTTCCAACATATCATTATACTGTTTTGAGATATTCGAGTTTAAAGTTTGGAAGCCTAAAAAACCTAGTTATAGGTTGAAGTTATGGAGATAGTGGTTTTAAAATGTTCCACATACATTATATTACTCGACAAATCATATGTTGTCTCTAACATTTTACATATTATAGAAATAATACAAGAATAATGCACGTAGGGTGAAGAGGCAAAATCAAAAATAAAATATTTTATAAAACTCTAAATCGACAGATTTTCAGCCGGCTTATGTTGATTTCTGAATATGATGTAGGTAAGGTTTATAATAAAAATAATGAAACAACCATATCTCAAGGCATAATTTTTTTAAATAATAAAACAAAAAAAATCAACACTTATATAAAAAATATATGAAATGAACATTGTACTGTTTAATTCTCATAATTTACATTAATTTAGGAATAAAACTAACGATCAAGTGTAATTAAACACAAAAGTAATGTAGTTTTCTATCAAAAAAGTGACTTCAAAGTTTAGTAATTTTAACATGATTTTTGTATGAAAAGTGATCTAGGGTACCACATTGTCGCTATTCATAAGTTTAGAGAAATAAGAATTCCACTTCCATTATTTAACATAGTGTCCGCACTAGAAGTGCATATATCTAATACAAATATTATTATCAATCAATAACATAACTTAACTAACTCTTTTCGTCAGCTTTACTAATTTAGATCAAGTTTGTTAGTTTAACATTCCTTAGGGTACCACATTGTCGCCTTATGACTTATGAGATCAAAATTATTAGTAAGACTTATTATATTAAAATTATTACTTACACAAGTAATCATATGCATTTAACATCATTATGAAAATGATTTACACCACTATTTTTAAAAGGGTAACAACACATAAAGCTAAGTGAACGTAACGGGCAGCTGAGTTACGAACTGTCAAGCAAATGGATGGGAGTAAACTTCTCTTTAGACAACACGTGTTACTACATTTTCCAATGGCCCCGATATAAACTATATTTTGTATTATTGTATTTATTATAGGTTAGAAAGAGAAAAAGTAACCTATGTCACTCTCTATCCCTTCAACTATCTCCACTTAAAAAATCACCTCAATTCGTCGCCCCGTTTTGCCGTGAAAGACGGACAAACAAACAAACACACACATACACTTTCCCATTTATAATATTAGCTTGGAAGTATGGATTTTACGTCTGCAATTATTACATATTATGTTTTCTAAATTATATTCTCATTTTCAAAGCAAATAAGTTTAATGAGTTTACTTCAAGCTTATGAGCGACAATGTGGTACCCTAGTCGGTAAACTTTGGCCGTGTTTTTTTTCGACTTTTAGTTGAAAAGTTTAACTTTTTATCAATACACCGTATTATTTTAAGTGTGTAGAAGCTATTTTTAATCAAAACTAATTTTCGCTATTTTCGAGTTGATTGACAAAATCAGTGATATCTCGGAATCCATAAGCGACAAAGTGGTACCCTTGCCCTGATAACGTCACAGTTGGACAAGTTTAGCGTAGAGCCCTATCCCGTTTTCGCACGGAGGACATTTGTTTCGGATAATTGGCGCGTGAATCATGGGGATGCCTCAATGCCTCTATCCGTGTAAACCACGTCATGTAAGAGACACGTTTATTTCTTCCGCGCAGGAATAAACGAGATGCAACACTGTTCGGGAATAGCTTTGTTGAGATTTCGATAAACTAACTTAGTGAAGTTTTTATTCACATTTTCCTGCTATGCTATTTTAGACAAGGTACTTAAATTATTATTATCGTTTTAACTTTTGATTGTGTAGTTTAATAATGTACTGTTTGTCGAATTTTGAGCAATCATGTTTTGGTTATAATCAGAGCAATAATTATTGAGTTAAATAATAAATTCAAGAATCGTATATCTGAAAATCGGCCCTTAGCCCCTTATCGTTTCCTCGTCTCGTCATTACTGTTTTTAAAAGAAAGCATATGTGACGTTATCAGGGTTAGGGTACCACTTTGTCGCTTATGGATTCCGAGATATCACTGATTTTGTCAATCAACTCGAAAATAGCGAAAATTTGTTTTGATTAAAAATAGCTTCTACACACTTAAAATAATACGGTGTATTGATAAAAAGTTAAACTTTTCAACTAAAAGTCGGAAAAAAACACGGCCAAAGTTTACCGACTAGGGTACCACATTGTCGCTCATAAGCTTGAAGTAAACTCATTAAACTTATTTGCTTTGAAAATGAAAATATAATTTAGAAAACATAATATGTAATAATTGCAGACGTAAAATCCATACTTCCATGCTAATATTATAAATGGGAAAGTGTATGTGTGTGTTTGTTTGTCCGTCTTTCACGGCAAAACGGGGCGACGAATTGACGTGTTTTTTAAGTGGAGATAGTTGAAGGAATAGGGAGTGTCATAGGTTACTTTTTGTCTCTTTCTAACCCCCCTCCCTAAAATGGGGGGGGGGTGGAAGTTTGTATGGAGCATTTAACGCGCGCGAAGCCGCGGGCAAAAGCTAGTGCGTTATAAATTATCATAAAATAACAACATTAACTAGGTAGGTATTATTTGTTCACGTCACGCTTATCACCCACACTAACACGATGTACTAGTTTGTTAGGCACATGTTCTAAACCCTAAACTAAATTTTAATTAAAATATTTTGATTCGATATAAACCACACTTCTTTCTACCTACCTAAGTAGCGAGTTGGCGCGGTAGGCACAAACCTTTGAAGTAAGCCGACGCAGGCGCATGCTATCTCTCTCTACTACGTCGGGTTGCCGTCAAACGTTAATAATATAATAATAATAGTTTATATCGGGGCCATTGGAAAATGTAGTAACACGTGTTGTCTAAAGAGAAGTTTACTCCCATCCATTTGCTTGACAGTTCGTAACTCAGCTGCCCGTTACGTTCACTTAGCTTTATGTGTTGTTACCCTTTTAAAAATAGTGGTGTAAATCATTTTCATAATGATGTTAAATGCATATGATTACTTGTGTAAGTAATAATTTTAATATAATAAGTCTTAATAATAATTTTGATCTCATAAGTCATAAGGCGACAATGTGGTACCCTAAGGAATGTTAAACTAACAAACTTGATCTAAATTAGTAAAGCTGACGAAAAGACTGTTATTTTTTATAAAATAAGTTATGTTATTGATTGATAATAATATTTGCATTGGATATATGCACTTCTAGTGCGGACACTATGTTAAATAATGGAAGTGGAATTCTTATTTCTCTAAACTTATGAATAGCGACAATGTGGTACCCTAGATCACTTTTCATACAAAAATCATGTTAAAATTACTAAACTTTGAAGTCACTTTTTTGATAGAAAGCTACATTACTTTTGTGTTTAATTACACTTGATCGTTAGTTTTATTCCTAAATTAATGTAAATTATGAGAATTAAACAGTACAATGTTCATTTTATATATTTTTTATATAAGTGTTGATTTTTTTTGTTTTATTATTTTAAAAAATTATGCCTTGAGATATGGTTGTTTCATTAATTTTATTATAAACCTTACCTACATCATATTCAGAAATCAACATAAGCCGGCTGAAAATCTGTCGATTTTGAGTTTTATAAAATATTTTATTTTTGATTTTGCCTCTACACCCTACGTGCATTATTCTTGTATTATTTCTATAAAATGTAAAATGTTAGAGACAACATATGATTTGTCGAGTAATATAATGTATGTGGAACATTTTAAAACCACTATCTCCATGAATGATGATGATGATGATGATCTCCATAACTTCAACCTATAACTAGGTTTTTTAGGCTTCCAAACTTTAAACTCGAATATCTCAAAACAGTATAATGATATGTTGGAACTTCAAAAAATTATTAAAAATAAAATACTCAACATAGCGATCTCGTTCTTTTTGAATATGAAGGAGAATGTTCTCAGCTATAAGGAGGTACCAATAACTCAATACCGACAATATATTACCTTTGCCATGAAAATGTCACATATTCTTCCAAGGCATAAAGGTTGTAAGTTTTAGACATATCCACAACCACATACTGTTAATAAATCTAACTCCCTTGTCAAATTAACATAATTTTGTATTAGAATTGAATCAAGACAATTCGAGATTATAGCAGTAAAGATCAGCGGTAGGGACTCCGACCCAGGTCGGGCCTAACTGAGTTCCTTGCTGGACTTTTCTCAGCTAGGCTAGGTTTAGTGAGCCAGCGGCAAAACTCCCAGTAGCTCGATTCCACTCACACCTCAGATTCGGTTGAAGCCGCTCAACCAATTTCACTCGAGCGCAAACTCTTACAGTATTCCAGTGTTTAAACCGCCCGCGTGGTCGTGTCGGAGGTTTCCCCTGGATTTTGCCCAAGCCACTCTCCAACCGCGCACTCCTATCGCTTTATTGGGCCCGGCATATAAAGCCACAGTCAGGTTCAAAATAAAAAACCGTCCAAGTGCGAGTCGGACTCGCGCACGAAGTGTTCCGTACCATCATCTATAAAAACGGCATAAAAATCATGTCTGTTGTATCGGAGCCCCCTTAAATATTTATTTTATACTGTTTTTTAGTATTTGTTGTTATAGCGGCAACATAAATACATCATCTGTGAAAATTTCAACCGTCTATCTATCGCGGCTCATGAGAAACAGCCTGGTAACAGACAGACAGACGGACGGACAACGGTCTTTGTAATAGGGTCCCGGTTTTACCCTTTGGGTACAAAACCCTAAAAAAGGTATGGTACAATTCATTGGTAGGATGACATCGGTGGTCAGTGACAACTTACCGCCGGTAACTTCACACATGGCGTCGATGGGCGACGTGTCAGATGGCACGAGGCCGGAGTCTCTCTCAACCGCTGGCGTGCCAGCCAAACGCAGCACGAGAGAGAACAGCCGTTGGTCCCAGCGGAACGGTTCCCGGGTCAGCTCGGAGCCGGGTATGGGGCAGTTCATTGGTAAGTTGAACTGTAAACAAAAATGTATATTTAGTTTCAATATTAAGGGTAGGGGCGGTCCCGCTCTAACACGTGCGAGTTTGTAATTAACCATCCCGCTCTTTACGGAAACTCTGCGCGTAGTTTTCGTAAATATTTAAATATAGTCATTAAGACAATCATTTTGTCAATCTATAACAATTTAGGGTTTTTAATTAAGTACAAAAATTAAATGTTAAATATCAGTAATATAACAGTAATATTGAAAAAACATTCCAAAAAGGGGTTACTTTGCGATTTTTTTCTATCAAGTGAAATTCATCAATTCTCGTAACTGAATTTACTGAATACGATTTTGTCTAGACAATATCCTAATCTAACACATTTTTTTGACACTATATTTTATGTCTCAGATGGTTTTAAAAAACTCAAATTAGGGTTTATCCAGCCTTAACACATATGATGAATTAACTTTTTAATTAGCAGCGAGCAGTGCCCGCGCCTTCCGGTACCGCCGGCCGGTAGGCGTAGCGTGGGTAGACCCCACTCAAGGTGGACAGATGACCTGGAAAAGGTCGCGGGAGTCCGCTGGATGCGGGTGGCGCAGGACCGGCCATTGTGGTACTCTTTGGGGGAGGCCTATGTCCAGCAACTATTACTGAGCGGATTTGCGTACAAATTACGCTACTGCGCAGGTCAATCAGGTTCAAGATGTTTGCCGGCTACTGTTAGTACGGCTTGTTAGCTCGAAGTACGGTCACATCTGGAAGAAAGCACACAAACTTGGCATGCATGTAGCTTAAATTTTTGTGTGTAAAAAATTTTAGGGAAACACGTTGACAGACCTTTTATTCCCCCTCGCCCCACTTTTGTGTGCCGAATTACAGTTTTTTTAATTTTATTGAAAACGGCTGAAGCTAGGAGAAAACCGTCAATGGAAAAAAATCCTTTTAAAATTATCTGCAACTCATTCTTTGGATATATGTTGATTGGACCTGTAGTTTTCAAAATATACGAGCATTCATTAGGGTAAGTACAGCAGAAAAGGTGCTAGAGTCTAACAAGTCGTATGTAGCATCTAAGGCATCAATGTCCTCAAACGTGTTAAACCAACAGAGGCGGACAATGCTCCAAAAAATCTTAATAAATATTCAATTCGGCATACAGGTGTTAAATCATAAAATCAATAAACAGATTTCTGCATCTGCAGTACAATTTCCATTGAAGTATATTTCATAAGTTTCATAACTTCACTGGGTATTAAGTATGTCCTGTGTTTGAAACAGTCTCGTAAAACCTATTTCTGATAAGATAAGAGTTACTATGGACACTGGCCTACTAAGGTATTTGAAAATTTAACAGTTCATTTCTTACTTTAAGTGAGATATATCATTAAAATTCCCGTGAAATCTGAGTCAGTCTTATTAAGACTAACGTGAATTTGTTATATATACATGTCTGTATATGCAGCCTAAGACTCCCTTTTGGATGAAAAAAAAATGGGTAGTCCAGTAACTTTAAAAAATTCGAAAATGTAGTATCACTTTCTGTAGTATTGTCAGTAGGTATAAAATCATTTATTAAAAAGTTATACCCTAAATAATACAAATATTGATACAAAATAAATATGAAGTATAAATTAATATGAATATAGCACCGTGATTACATCCAGGATCTAGGATCTAGGATGGGCATTCCAGAGCCGTCTTTGCACCCATATCTGCTAATTCGTCTTCTTGTTCCTCTTATTCTTATAGACACAGCTCTTATTATTGATATTTGTATTTTTACTTTGAGCCAGCTTATTATTTGTGAGTATGGTTTAGACCATTTCTCATTTAGCTTGAGAGAAGTTTTCTTTATGAACGATTCATATTCGGTTCCCACAATGCCATCAGTTGACAGTTAGGTATTGATAAGTAAGAACAGGTTACAACTTTTGGTAAATGAACATTTAGAAAGGAACTAGTTATTCTAAAACAAGTACCTGGGAGACAGAGCAAGCTCGGTGTTTACCCGGGAATGAGACTTAGCTATATCTGTTGTTCACTCCCGAAATATCCCACATAGCAATTTTCATCAAAATCATTAGAACAGTTTCAGAGATCTCCGAAATATATACATAAATATACAAGAATTGCTTTCTAAAGATATTAGATTAGATATTCTCTATTCCAAATAACATGCAAGTCACTTATCGATAACAAAGGTAGTACTTAGTAGTTTTTTTACATATTTTTTTATTAATATTAAAACAACATGAA
Organism: Cenopis cana; assembly: GCA_951800055.1. Lineage (NCBI taxonomy): Eukaryota > Metazoa > Arthropoda > Insecta > Lepidoptera > Tortricidae > Cenopis > Cenopis cana. The sequence continues at coordinate 5,877,800 of OX637476.1, read as the reverse complement.
TCTGGTCCATGTTTTACCAGTCTTGAGAAAAGCTCCAGAACTATGAACCAAACCCAATAATTGTAATTTAAAGAGAAAAATAAACGCATTTGTATTTGTAATTACTGTATATATGATATACAAGTGACCTTACAGAAAACTCGTTATTATTTTCTCAATCTAGAACAAGTTGCTCTGTTGTTCAAGAAACATCAAACCTCTTATAATCAAAATGTTTATAAATAGTTCTTGTATACAATAAATGAATAAATATTAGAGGGACAATCTTACACAAATAAAACTAGCCCCATAGTATGCTCTGGCTTGTATATGGCTACTTGAATTACTACAATGATATAATATATATTTAAAAGATATAAATACAAAGGAAACATCCAAGACTCAGTAACAAATATGCTCATTGAATATTTGCTCTGATTAGGTGTCGAACCTAGGATCAACTCAGCTTTATATTTATAGGTACAGTTGAGTTCATAAATAATGTGAACCTTATTCCCTTAACCATACAGTCTTATTCACATATCTTTGACCACTATACCCACCCTCGTGAAGACAACCACCCCATTTCGTTTGCCCGCAAATGGCATATCGGAATCGTTTGTTCATCGTTAGTTCACGTTTGTTCAGTAGGTAAAATCGTTAGGACCCGATTCTAACATCGGTTTTTTTTAAAAACAAAATGGGGTGGTCAACTTCACGCTAACCACCCCAAACCAAAATTGTTGTTTTTTTTTAGTTCCTATAGCAAGATAATCGTTAGTTCACGTTTGTTCAGTAGGTAAAATCGTTAGGACCCAACTCTTTCATACTTTTTTTAAAACTTAAAGTGGGGTGGCTGTCTTCACGCTAACCACCCCACCCCGAAATCACCAAAACCAAATATGTGGAGTCATCGGGCGTCGTTAGTTCACGTTTGTTCAGGCATTAAAATCGTTAGGACCTCAATAGTTTAGACACAAAAAAATAAAAACGAAAATTCATACTGTAGGTCTTGTTGACTGGGGTATCTCATTCCGAAGTGCAATAAACTCAGTTTCATTTCGTTTGCCCGCAAATGGCATATCGGAATCGTTTGTTCATCGTTAGATCACGTTTGTTCAGTAGGTAAAATCGTTAGGACCCGATTCTAAATTCGGTTTTTTTAAAAAACAAAATGGGGTGGTCAACTTCACGCTAACCACCCCAAACCAAAATTGTTGTTTTTTTTTAGTTCCTATAGCAAGATAATCGTTAGTTCACGTGTGTTCAGTAGGTAAAATCGTTAGGACCCAACTCTTTCATACTTTTTTTAAAACTTATAGTGGGGTGGCTGTCTTCACGCTAACCTAACCACCCCACCCCGAAATCACCAAAACCAAATATGTGGAGTCATCGGGCGTCGTTAGTTCACGTTTGTTCAGGTATTAAAATCGTTAGGACCTCAAAGGTTTAGACACAAAAAAATAAAAACGAAAATTCATACTCAAGGTCTTGTTGACTGGGGTATCTCATTCCGAAGTGCAACAAAGTCAGTTTCATTTCGTTTGCCCGCAAATGGCATATAGGAATCGTTTGTTCATCGTAAGTTCACGTTTGTTTAGTAGGTAAAATCGTTAGGACCCAACTCATTCATACTTTTTTTTAAACTTAAAGTGGGGTGGCTGTCTTCACGCTAACCACCCCACCCCGAAATCACCGAAACCAAATATGTGGAATCATCGGGCGTCGTTAGTTCACGTTTTTTCAGACATTACAATCGTTAGGACCTCAATAGTTTAGACAAAAAAAAACGAAAATTCATACTGTTGACTGGGGTATCTCATTCCGAAGTGCAATAAACTCAGTTACAATGGTATCCTATCGATTCAACTGCCTGAACAAACGACAACAGGCACTAAATTATCGGTCTAGACTGGTACCATATGGGCATTCACAAAGATTTGGCTAGAAAATCAAATAGAACAAGCATTTAACTAGTCAAACGGAGGTCCAAGTGGAAGGGTTCAAATGCCTTTACGGAATCGGGTCCTAACGATGTGAGTGCATCAACACACGTCTACATATATTTCTTGATAGATCTAAATCGTTTACATGCGGGCGCTCAAATAGGACTAGTCAGAAAAAAAATCCGAAGAAAAATTGAACAAGTCAACTAGAGTATCTAAGTTAGAGGGGTCATACGCCGAAATAGAATCGGGTCCTTACGATTTAACTGCCTGAACAAACGACTATAGGCAATACTTAATCGATCTAGACTGGTAACTTGCGGGCACTCAAATAGGTATAGCCAAAAAAAATCTGAAGAAAATATAAATAAATTAACTAGAGTATCTAAGTTGCATGGGTCATACGCCGAGATAGAATCGGGTCCTAACGATTTAGCTGCCTGAACAAACGACAATAGGTAACACTTAATCGATCTGGACCAGTAATTTGCGGGCGCACTAATAGGTATAGTCAGAAAAAAAATCCGATAAAATTGTAATGAAGTCAACTAGAGAAACTAAGTTGGAGGGGACATATCCAGAGATAGAATCGGGTCCTAACGCTTTAACTGCCTGAACAAACGACGATAGGCAACACTTAATCGATCTAGACCAGTAATTTGCGGGCGCACTAATAGGTATAGTCAGAAAAAAAATCCGAAGAAAATTTAATGAAGTCAACTAGAGAAACTAAGTTGGAGGGGACATATTCAGAGATAGAATCGGGTCCTAACGATTTTACTGCCTGAACAAAAGACTATAGGCAACACTTATTCGATCTAGACCAGTAATTTGCGGGCGCACAAATAGGTATAGTCAGAAAAAAATCCGAAGACAATTTTATTAAGTCAACTAGAATATCTAAGTTGGAGGGGACCTACTCAGAGATAGAATCGGGTCCTAACGATTTAACTGCCTGAACAAACCACTATAGGCAACACTTAATCGATCTAGATCAGTAATTTGAGGGCGCACAAATAGGTATAGCCAGAAAAAAAATCCGAAGAAAATTTAAATAAGTCAACTAAAAAAAAAAGAGATTACTCACCGACTATCCAGTTCGGTTGGCATGAAACTATTAATTGATTAAAAAAGAATAAACCTCAGGGCGCCTTACTGCTGGGGAGTTATTTCAAATGAAAATATGTATGTGACAGTGCAACTTATTTATTTCTAATAATTACAATAGAAAACACAATATGGAGGTCCTTTAAAGAGTAGTACACTAAGGGATGTTTTTAAACTTGAGAGGATTAAATAATAAAGTTCGGTGACACTGACCTGTTTTCTAGTTCTTACACTTTTAACACAAACACTGGTAGTCTTCAGCGGTGCAGCAAGGAAGCAGGTTCATATTCGCTCCATCCAAGTGTGAGTCACCCCTAGCACACGCGGCACATGTCCGTAAAGGTGATCCTTTCCATCACTCCACCGAAGACCGGCTCTTGCAAGGTTTGTAGAAAAGAATTCGACTGAAGACTAAGGACTAAGGACTACGGACCCCTAAGACAAAAGTAGAACTTGGTTAAAAGCGGTTCTTACCACGAATTCTAAGGTTAGACTACGAAGAGGTATTTGTAAAGTACTTACATATTTGGGATTTAAACATTGCTTAATGTTGTTACACTGCCGTTTTTATATATTAAGGTAAACGGCGGGCTTCATGGCCTCAACTTAAAGTACCAAATCCACGTGGCGAGCTTCGCCATTGTTGGAATCACGGCTTCTTTTTCTAAATCTGAATAATTTTGGTTGCGTCCGCTCGTTATCGGAGCCGCCGACAGAAAGACAACCTAGCGCTACCCGTCTGTCCATCAGGCGTGGCGAAATCGGGAACTAATCCGAGCGATCCTAATCGATGCATTAAGCTAATTTGCCACTTCAATGGCGAAGACATATTCGAGGCTCCCACTAGATGTCACTACGAGACACGATATGAAACAATTATTGAATAGGAAGAAAATATTTGTTACAGAGTATCTAAGTTGGAGGGGTCATACTTAGAGATGGAATCGGGTCCTAACGATTTAACTGCCTGAACAAACGACTATAGGCAACACTTAATCGATCTAGACCAGTAATTTGCGGGCGCACTAATAGGTATAGTCAGAAAAAAAATCCGAAGAAAATTTAATGAAGTCAACTAGAGAAACTAAGTTGGAGGGGACATATTCAGAGATAGAATCGGGTCCTAACGATTTTACTGCCTGAACAAACGACAATAGGTAACACTTAATCGATCTGGACCAGTAATTTGCGGGCGCACTAATAGGTATAGTCCGAAAAAAAATCCGAAGGAACTTTTATTAATTCAACTAGAGTATCTAAGTTGGATGGGTCATACGCCGAGATAGGATCGGGTCCTAACGATTTAACTGCCTGAACAAACGACTATAGGCAACAGTTAATCGATCTAGACCAGTAACTTCCGGGCACACAAGGTAGGTATAGTTAGAAAAAAAATCCGAAGAAAATTTAATTAATTCAACTAGAGTATCTAAGTTTGAGGGGTCATACGCCGAGATAGGATCGGGTCCTAACGATTTAACTGCCTGAACAAACGACTATAGGCAACAGTTAATCGATCTAGACCAGTAACTTCCGGGCACACAAGGTAGGTATAGTTAGAAAAAAAATCCGAAGAAAATTTAATTAATTCAACTAGAGTATCTAAGTTTGAGGGGTCATACTCAGAGATAGGATCGGGTCCTAACGATTTAACTGCCTGAACAAACGACTATAGGCAACACTTAATGGATCTAGACCAGTAATTTGCGGGCGCACTAATAGGTATAGTCAGAAAAAAAATCCGAAGAAAATTTTGTTAATTCAACTAGAGTATCTAAGTTTGAGGGGTCATACTCAGAGATAGAATCGGGTCCTAACGATTTAACTGCCTGAACAAACGACTATAGGCAACACTTAATCGATCTAGACCAGTAATTTGCGGGCGCACAAATAGGTATAGTCAGAAAAAAAATCCGAAGAAAATTTTATTAAGTCAACTAGAATATCTAAGTTGGAGGGGAAAAACTCAGAGAAAGAATCGGGTCCTAACGATTTAACTGCCTGAACAAACCACTTTAAGCAACACTTAATCGATCTAGACCAGTAATTTGAGGGCGCACAAATAGGTATAGCCAGAAAAAAAATCCGAAGAAAATTTAAATAAGTCAACTAGAGTATCTGAGTTGGAGGGGTCATACGCCGAGATAGAATCGGGTCCTAACGATTTAACTGCCTGAACAAACGACTATAGGCAACACTTAATCGATCTATACCAGTAATTTGCGGGCGCACTAATAGGTATAGTCAGAAAAAAAATCCGAAGAAAATTTAATGAAGACAACTAGAGAAACTAAGTTGGAGGGGTCATACGCCGAGATAGAATCGGGTCCTAACGATTTAACTGCCTGAACAAACGACTATAGGCAACAGTCAATCGATCTAGACCAGTAACTTGCGGGCACACAAGGTAGGTATAGTCAGAAAAAAAATCCGAAGAAAATTTAATTAATTCAACTAGAGTATCTAAGTTTGAGGGGTCATACGCCGAGATAGGATCGGGTCCTAACGATTTAACTGCCGGAACAAACGACTATAGGCAACACTTAATCGATCTAGACCAGTAATTTGCGGGCGCACTAATAGGTATAGTCAGAAAAAAAATCCGAAGAAAATTTAATGAAGTCAACTAGAGAAACTAACTTGGAGGGGACATATTCAGAGATAGAATCGGGTCCTAACGATTTAGTTGCCTGAACAAACGACAATAGGCAACACTTAATCGATCTGGACCAGTATTTTGCGGGCGCACAATTAGGTATAGTCAGAAAAGAAATCCGAAGAAATTGTAATGAAGTCAACTAGAGAAACTAAGTTTGAGGGGACATATTCAGAGATAGAATCGGGTCCTAACGATTTAACTGCCTGAACAAACGACTATAGGCAACACTTAATCGATCTAGACCAGTAATTTGCGGGCACACAAGGTAGGTATAGTCAGAAAAAAATCCAAAGAAAATTTAAATAAGTCAACTAGAGTATCTAAGTTGGTGGGGTCATACGCCGAGATAGAATCGGGTCCTAACGATTTAAGGCGGGCTCATTGTAAAATATGTGATTCTAAATACGGTTTTATTTTGAAACACCACTTATTAAAAATCCAAAAAAAATATAGGGTTATATTTGAGACCTTCAACTAGTACAGTCGGGACTCCGTTACGTAATTGGACAAACTTTGTTCGATAGAAAAAAATGCCAAACATACCTCTATTCTAGATCTTAAAACTCATTTTATTTCAATCTTACGTAACTTTATGAATTGGAAATTACACCAAAATAAACGTTTTTGATGGTGTGAGGACACTCGGGACTGAAATTTTTAATATACTTATTTTTGTATTTTTTCACCCAATAACAACGAAATTTATGGTACATTCACGCCCGCTCCGCGCTTGCTCCACCGCGTCAGTCCCGCGCGGAGCGCATTGGAGGTCGGACGTACGCAATTTTTTTTCAGCGCCACGAGCGAAAAAAAAATGGTTTGCAACCGAAATAAAAAGAAGATATCGTCTCTGAGGGTCTGGAGATTGAATAAACAGAAAAAGTTAGTATCTAGAAAATCTACATTCCTCTATTTTAATACATCAAACACAAACAGTAGGTACCTATACACGGCACATCGTACAGTTCCACAGTATCGAGTAAAACAGTACAAGCACTACCTACTAAAAGTATTTTTCACTTCTCATGCTCGAAAAGTGTATCATATTTAGACTTGTGAAGCGTGTATACATATTTATGATTTACAAAACATTTTAATTTGACCTCATTTTAATTTGAATCACAGAACAGTATTTGACTGATTTAAAAAAAACAACGGGTTGCACTCCGGGAGTGCCGGCAGAAGTAAAAACTTAATGACATGATAAAAAACGTAAATAACAACGATATTCATATTCATATTCGCAATAATCGAATAATCCATCTACATACATACATATATGTCCCGGGTATCATTGTGGCCACAATACTTTACAATGACCAGCCAAGTCGACCCCTCCCAACATGGTAACCACGACACTAGGAGGGGTCAACTCAGCTGGTCTGTCGATCTGTCGCGAGTTTAACAATTTATCCTCATCACAAAAAGTGCTCAGCGCTGCTAAAGAAGTTTTCACTTCAAAAATATTTGGTATTGGGTACCAAGAAGTTTAGATACATCTTGGAGATTGCGTGCCGAACATTCGTTTGAAGCTAGAAAATATGGCCTTGAATGACGTCACTGTTGTATTGCATCTCTTTCATTAGATCCATCTTATATTAGAATGAAAGAGATGCCATATAACAGTGACGTCATTCAAGGCCATATTTTAACAGACTTCAAGATTTCAAAAGAGGTACTCAATTCGGATTCGGTCGTATGTTTTTTATTTTACCGACTTCAAGATTTCAAAAGGGGAGGTTTGTATGTTTTTGAAGTGAAAACTTCTTTAGTGGCGCTGAGCACTTTTTGTAATGGGGAAAAATGTTTAAACTCGCGACAGATCGGCAGACCAGCTAGGTCGACCCCTCCTAATATCATGATTGCGATGTTAGGAGGGGACTTCTCCTAGTGTCGTGGTTACGATGTTGGGACGGGTCAACTTGGCTGGTCATTGTAAAGTATTGTGGACACAATGATACTCGGGACAAATGTATATTATGTAGATGGATTATTCGAATATGAATATGAATATGAGTATGAATATTAATATGAGTATGAATATATTTTACGAAACTTCGTCATTATACTCGATTTCGACTGATTCGGGGATAAGAATTTCAAATTTTATATATATTTTGAATTTTAAGTGAATAAAAACGAAAATTTCAAAGGAACGAACGAGGATTTAAAATTTCATATTTATTTTATTTTAAGTAAAAAAAATATTTCTTTTCCAAAAATCAGCATACTCGATTTTGACTAATTCAGGGATACCTAAATGTCGTTGAGTTTTCACTTCTGCCGGCACTCCCGGAGTGCAACCCGTTGTTTTTTTTAAATGTTTGTTACTCCAGAACTCGGGCATCTCTGAACCGATTTTGAAAATTCTTTTTTAGATTGTAAGTATACAAGTTGGTCCCGTTTTTGTCAAAACGCAGTTCTCATGGATCTGAGGAATCGAGGGAACTCCTCAAATCTTAAAGGCAAACACATAGTGATTTTTGTATTTTTATCTACAAATCAAGCATTTTCATTCAAAAATGTGACATTTGATGAAGTGGAACTGCTGATGATGATCAGAACAGAACTCTTCAACGACGAAAAGTTTTTGTTAAGCAAGTTCTATTTTCGCGGGTAATTTTTTTCATGCTCGAGTTTTGATGATGGGATCCATAAGGAATCGAGGGAACTCCTCAAATGTGAAAGGCATAGGTAAATGTGATAGGACATATAGTGACTTTAGTATTGTCAAACAAATCAAGCATTTACATTTAAATAAGTGACATTTGATGAAGTGGAACTGCTGATGATGATCAGAATTGAACTCTTCAAAGACGCATAGTTCACGTTTGGCGATTTGTTCTCTTCGTTATGTTTGTCAAGAAAGGTACTAGGTAGGTACAATATGGGGGTCTTCAAGAAAGGAGTGTATAAATATTTAAAAGGGTCGGCCACGCGCATGTGACACCCCTGGGGTTGCAAACGTCCATAGGATGCAGTGACCGCTTACCATCAGGCGGGCCGCAAACTTGTTTGCCACCGACGTGGTATAAAAAATATGCATTTTTTAAAAGTTCAAAGTTCAAAGTCATTTATTTCTTTCAAATAGGCATATAAATAATCACTTTCAAAATGTCAAGTAGGTACACATGTAAAACAAATATAAATAACATATTTATACCATGTTAGTGGCAAATAAGCGTACGGCCCGCCTGATAGTAGTCACCGCAGATTATAGACGCTTGCAACTCCAGGGTGTCACGTGCGCATTACCGACCCTTTAGAAATGTAGATATACACTCCATTCTTGTAGGGCCTTATACATACCTAAACAAATTAAACTAAACATGTAAATTAAAATAACTCCTTTTGCAATTACGTTAAATTTTATCAAACGTTAATACAATATAAATATGTATTATGTACTACAAACATACACGTATGTATTTGATTGATTGGACTTGAATTCAACGTATGTAACTAACTAAATTCGCGCACTATTTTCTGTGACGTGACGACTTGCACTAGTTGCGCTACTGTAATTACTACACTGTGGTAGACGCACCGGCATGTGACCTCCGTCCTTGTATAGGACGGAGCGCTCGGACAAAGTGTTGTCTCTGTCGCACACGATGCGGGGTGCGGGGGTGAAATTTAGCATTGCGCGGTACAAGAACCTCGCCTTAACTGCCTGAACAAACGACTATAGGCAACAGTCAATCGATCTAGACCAGTAACTTGCGGGCACACAAGGTAGGTATAGTCAGAAAAAAAATCCGAAGAAAATTTAATTAATTCAACTAGAGTATCTAAGTTTGAGGGGTCATACTCAGAGATAGGATCGGGTCCTAACGAATTAACTGCCTGAACAAACGACTATAGGTAACACTTAATCGATCTGGACCAGTAATTTGCGGGCGCACTAATAGGTATAGTCAGAAAAAAAATCCGAAGAAAATTTTGTTAATTCAACTAGAGTATCTAAGTTAGATGGGTCATACGCCGAGATAGGATCGGGTCCTAACGATTTAACTGCCTGAACAAACGACTATAGGCAACACTTAATCGATCTAGACCAGTAATTTGCGGGCGCACTAATAGGTATAGTCAGAAAAAAAATCCGAAGAAAATTTAATGAAGTCAACTAGAGAAACTAAGTTGGAGGGGACATATTCAGAGATAGAATCGGGTCCTAACGATTTAGTTGCCTGAACAAACGACAATAGGCAACACTTAATCGATCTGGACCAGTAATTTGCGGGCGCACAATTAGGTATAGTCAGAAAAGAAATTCGAAGAAATTGTAATGAAGTCAACTAGAGAAACTAAGTTGGAGGGGACATATTCAGAGATAGAATCGGGTCCTAACGATTTAACTGCCTGAACAAACGACTATAGGCAACACTTAATCGATCTAGACCAGTAATTTGCGGGCGCACTAACAGGTATAGTCAGAAAAAAAATCCGAAGAAAAATTAATGAAGTCAACTAGATAAACTAAGTTGGAGGGGACATATTCAGAGATAGAATCGGGTCCTAACGATTTAACTGCCTGAACAAACGACTATAGGCAACACTTAATCGATCTATACCAGTAATTTGCGGGCGCACTAATAGGTATAGTCAGACAAAAATCCGAAGAAAATTTAATGAAGACAACTAGAGAAACTAAGTTGGAGGGGACATACTCAGAGATAGAATCGGGTCCTAACGATTTAACTGCCTGAACTAACCACTATAGGCAACACTTAATCGATCTAGACCAGTAATTTGAGGGCGCACAAATAGGTATAGCCAGAAAAAAAATCCGAAGAAAATTTAAATAAGTCAACTAGAGTATCTAAGTTGGAGGGGACATACTCAGAGATAGAATCGGGTCCTAACGATTTAACTGCCTGAACATACGACTATAGGCAACACTTAATCGATCTAGACTAGTAATTTGCGGGCGCACTAATAGGTATAGTCAGAAAAAAAATCCGAAGAAAATTTAATTAAGTCAACTAGAGTATCTAAGTTGGATGGGTCACACGCCGAGATAGAATCGGGTCCTTACGATTTTACTGCCTGAACAAACGACTATAGGCAATACTTAATCGATCTAGACTGGTAACTTGCGGGCACTCAAATAAGAATAGTCAGAAAAAAAATCCGAAGAAAAAATGAACAAGTCAACTAGAGTATCTAAGTTGGAGGGTACATGCTCAGAGATGGAATCGGGTCCTAACGGTTGAACTGCCTGAACAAACGACTATAGGCAACACTTAATCGATGTAGACCAGTAATTTGCGGGCGCACAAATAGGTATAGTTAGAATAAACAATCCGAAGAAAATTTAAATAAGTCAACTAGATTATCTAAGTTGGAGGGGTCATACGCCGTGATAGAATCGAGTCCTAACGATTTAACTGCCTGAACAAACGACTATACGCAACACTTAATCGATCTAGACCAGTAATTTGCGGGCGCACAAATAGGTATAGTCAGAAAAAAAATCCGAAGAAAATTTAATTAAGTCAACTAGAGTAGCTTAGTTGGAGGGGACATAATCAGAGATAGAATCGGGTCCTAACGATTGAACTGCCTGAACAAACGACAATAGGATATACTCAATCGATCTAGATGGAAAATTTGAGGACGCATAAATAGGTATAGTCAGAAAAAAAATACGAAGAAAATTTAAATAAGTCAACTAGAGTATCTGAGTTGGAGGGGTCATACGCCGAGATAGAATCGGGTCCTTATGATTTAACTGCCTGTACAAACGACTATAGGCAATACTTAATCGATCTAGATAGGAAATTTGCTGGCGCATAGGTTTAGGTATAGTCAGAAAAAACTCCGAAGAAAATTTTAATAAGTCAACTAGAGTATCTAAGTTGGAGGGGTCATACCATATACGCCGAGATAGAATCGGATATAATCCTGACCTCCGAAATAGTCGAAAGCGAGTAGCGAGTATAATGACGATTTTTCGCACAAACCGTTTTTTACGTAAAATTCATAATAAATGTAAAAGGACAATGGGCATTTTGGTACCCGGACCAATAGAGTTGAGTGTGGTGTCGTTGGATAGGTCTCAGCAAGACGATAAATAGTTAGTATGGTGGTCAGTCTCGGATTGCTGTGTGTGAACGGAGATATTTGGATTTGAAAATGCTACGAGTTTGTTCATTACCGTACCAGCGACGCGTCCCGTCCTAAGTACGTATTTGAATATATGAGCGCAAAAATACACACAATTAATACATAAAAACTTTTCTCAGGAATCAAGCTTTAATCAGGTGAAAACAGCATTAAAATCGGTTCAGTAGTTTTAGAGTTTACCCTGATTTGACAAACTGGCCGTAGCGTAGGAAGAGTGGCCGACTGGCCGTTAGCCTTATACCTATAATTAAAATAGATAGCGATGTCGTACACAAAATAGCTACTGAAGCTTTTTTTTTAATGTCATGACGGTGGCAAACAAACATACAGTTGGTCTGATTTGACAAGCAGACACCGTAGCTTAGGAACGTTTTCTGTTCCAGGCGATTCGTAAGCTCGTTGCCTCACTTTTATTGATTCGATTTGTTAACAGATCGCTTAAAAAGCATTCTCTATCTATAAACAAGTAATGTTAAATTCTCAAATATGGTACGTACATCGTGCATTTTTAAAAACATAACCAGCGGGGTAATCACATAACTTTTCAAACGTGGTTAGGCATATTTTCATATCATGATTAGTATGGGATTTGACATTTATGTAGACCTAAGTATCGTACTAACAGTAACATCTCTAGATTCTCTAGGATATGGCTTTTATTTCATGTCCCCGTCAGTCTGATTTCAAAGACAGACACATGAAAATGATGGCATGGTGGGAAGGAAAGATCTACATTTTTTATTTCAAATCAGCATCATTATTCTAAGATTTTTATACGACTGTCCTCGTTTACCGTTTAATTTTTGGTAAAATATTGTAGTCTGGAATCTCCTTAGCATGCTCCTTGATGTTAAACGGTTACCGTAGCCGAGGGATCCCTTTGCAGGACACTTCATGGGAATCACACCTATAATATGTGCGTTAGGTACATGTCCTATCGTACGAGTTGCCTATTTATTAGAATTATTAGCAGATTATTGTTTCTATTAGCATTGCATTTAGTCGACGATGAACAAAAAATTATTATAAAATACACACACTTTTGTCATGTTTTTAGTTATCTCTTCTAGCTAACTTAGTACAATGGCTTACATTTTAGATTTCGCAGTGATCGACTGTCGCAAAGGTGTTATAGATTTCTGAGGGTTGGATACCTGGTGACCTGGGCACCAGTCTCAACCGCCAAACTATGTACCTACTTATACATATCATTATTTAGTTACTTTCTGATGGAGTGAATAAATATATTAAATTATTATCATCTAAAATTAGTTTCTGTGATATTTTGTTTTATTCCGTAATAATTGGTATTTTTTGATAACCTGACTGTGGCCGCCGGGTCCAATAAAGCCGGACCAAAATAGGAGTTGGCGGTTGCAAAGTAGCCTGAGGAAAATTCAAGGGAAACCAGGGCGCGACCACGCGGGCGGTTTAAACACTGGAATACTCTAAGACTTTGCGCTCCAGTGAGATTGGTTGAGCGGCTTCAACCGAATCTAGGGTGTGAGTGGAATCGAGTTATTGGGAGTTTTTCCTCTGGTTTACTAAACCTTTCCTAGCTGAGAAGAGTCTAGCAATAAACTCAGGCCAGACCTGGGTTGGACTGACTGTACCTGGTATGCGGAGGCACCGGGACAAATCTTTAAGTATTGGCAGTAAATCAATAAACAGTCGGATAAAAAGAAGCTCATTGCACATTGTACAAAACCGGCAGTAATGTAATTCACAATCAGCAATACCACTACACCACCAACCACCAATGTAAATCAGCAAAATAGCAGGCTTCATCAAACTTAAATACTAATTAGTTAATTATGCATAGATAGAACCATCCGGGACACGCTTGATAGCTAGCGAAATCTGCTCCACAAGATACAATCCCATATTTATTTCTAATCTTCGATGCAAATCCTTAACGAACTCCTAGACATCCGATTTCTGGGAGTCAGCAATCTCAACCGCAAAAGCTCGTTCTTTGCTTCCATGGCAAAAAAAAATGCCATGACTTTGCTTACGCTGCATTGTCCCTAACTTTGACCCACCAGGCGCACGTAGCATTCCAAGACGCCAACAGTTCAAATATACTTGTCGCAAGTAAACATAAAACAAATGCGATTCTAAAAAAAACGTTAATCTACAGTATGTTCACTGGGGGAAAGTTAGTGCATGCAGCCATAATTATAAATAGACGTATAAGACGCATACGATTTCAATTCGGCCCGGTTCCTATCCACAATGCCATGACGTCTGAGTACAGTCGAAGTCAAAGTATGTTTACATTTTTGTTCCTTATTCCTTTGTAATAACACGATAACTGTACAGTCAGCGTCATATAGTATGTAGCAGCCAAAGTGGCCAAATAGTTCGGTACATCATATATTTTGTAAGGTGTACCGAACTATTTGGCCAGTTTGGCTGCTACATACTACATGACGCTGACTGTACCTATGCATATCTTTGTCGTCGACTGTAAAGATGCAATTTATCACTTTTTAATTTGTTCACAGTGATATCTCGATCAAACTTGTCATCCTGCCTACATTCCTACATGGTCTACCATACCGTGCTAACAGTTCGACACTCTTATATGGCCCATTGTGCTATTTTGTCAACATGCCGTTTTATTTTCATAAATACATGTCTTTTTAACGTTTTTATCGAGCAAACTAGTTTTTATCATTGACGTCATAGAAATATAGATAGACCAGTGGGGATAGTTGACGATTTAACGATTCAGTTGATTAAGGCGACGAGTGGATAAGATGGAAGTCAGCCTGAGCCTCTTTGTCAGACGTTATTCTGATAACGCTACCCATCATAAGAATCCGTTAGTTAGGAAAGCTGTCAACTACGTTCCCATCCCTGCCCTGCCCCCACGTAACTCGGCGATTACTGATTAGCAAAGATGGAACGCTGCACTTATACACGAGCCGTGCACTTGGCCATTCCCGCTGACAGGGACGTCCACCGCACGATCGTGACAACCCGGCATTCATTTGTAGTCCCTATTCCGTCCCTATATCGCCGCATACCGGGTAGAGTCAGTCCGACCCAACTCGGGCCTAGCTTAGCATCTTTCTGAACTCTTCTCAGCTAGACTAGGTTTAGTGAACCAGCGACAAAACTCGATTCCACTCACATCTCAGATTCGGTTGAAGCTAATCTCCAACCGCGCACGTATATCACTTTATTGGGCCTGGCCTATAAAGCCAGAAAAAATATGTTTGTACGTTGGTACAGTCGATAAATGAGAAGTCCCTATGACAGCTCAAAAATGCTACGAAAATTCCGATAAACTGATTATGAGTCAATGTCAAGCACAGGAACGTTACTCTTACTTCACTACTTTATGACAGTATGTATAAACTACCGAACAAAAATCGATGTCCCTAAATGCAACCCCAAAGGTTCCAAAATCCACCAATCCAATTCCAATGGACCCAACTTTCGAAGAGATCGCTTTTTATAAGTTTTACTTAAATCTTCTTAAAAAAATAAAAGCTTCTTATAAGCTACGGTAGCCCAGTGGTTCAAGCATGCGGCTGTCAAGCGGCGGTCGTGGGTTCGAATCCCAGCTCGTACCAATGAGTTTTTCGGAACTTATGTACGTAATATCATTTGATATTTACCGTTAGCTTTTCGGTGAAGGAAAACATCGTGAGGAAACCTGCATACATCCGCGAAGGAATTCAAAGTTGTATGTGAAGTCCCCAACTCGCTCTGGGCCAGCGTGGGGACGACTGCCCAATCCCTCTCATCTATGAGAGGAGGCCTGTGCCCAGCAGTGGGACATATATAGGCTGATGATGATGATGATGACTTAAATCTTCTTAGTCTTTTTGTATTATTTTCAGTGAACAGAAAATAACAAGTATTTTGTATTCAAACGATTAATAAATGAATTAACAAAAACTAAATTAAACTATTACAAATATAAAATAAAACGAATAAAAGTCTAAAAAAGGCCCTTGTGGCATGGTGCCAAGAACGCTGGCAGCGTTTCCTCGCTGTATGACGATACTAAGGGGTTGTCTCTGGTTCACTAAACCTAGTCTAGCTGAGAACCAGTTCACCAAGAAGCTAAGCTAGGCCCGACTTGGGTCGGACTGACTCTACCTGGTATGCGGCGATATAGGGACGGAATAGGGACTATAAATGAATGCTGGCACGATTTTGAATTTGTATCGATATAATGATTTATACTCTTATGTAGGTATGGCTCGCTTGATTGACTCGGTCGGTACCTATTAAATGGAAATTGCTTCACTTTGATTCGTTTAGACACTTATTTTTCATATGTACCTACAGCTGGCACGTAAAATTTATGAAAGTTTCATTCATTTCATATAAATTCCACACCGATTTAATTTCAATATATAACATTAATATGTTCCAATCAAATCAATAAAATGGCTACAAGTAATGGTCCCCCTTCATCTTCGGAAGTGTCAACAACTCTATATTACTTACGCGCGTGAAGGATGCTGGGGGTCCGCTACCTAATCCCAAGATTTGTCGTAGGCACTAGTTTTTACTGAAGCGGCTGCCATCTGACCTTGCAATCCAAGGGCGAAACAAGTGAGTGGGTAACTTGACTATTAGAAGTTTTTAAGCCGCCCTAGGACCTCTAACTTGACTTAACGACTGCCGTCCTAGACAGCAGAGCACGGCCGCCGTTGCTTAACTAAGAACAGACATCATTTTTTGTATTAAAAATAAATCTACAAAAACCCATTGAGTAATTATAATAAAACGAAAGGGCTCCATTGAGTTATTCCTATAAATAACTACCACACCATTACATTTTACCCAGTGGCTTCGTAAAAAATAAAAATCGTTTTCAGAACACGCCAAGTTTTGGTTCTTTCTGACAGGTAAAGAAATAGGGTGACACCACCAGTAATGGACAAGGCCCAATGATGTACATTAACTCTTATGTAAAAGAAAATAAGAGTCATCCATTTTTTATACAACAATCAATTTGAAACTGATCTTTGAATAAGGTTTGAAGTGTCCATTATTGGTGCTTGTTCTTAAAGTGTCCATAATTGGTGGTGTCACCCTAACGTTTTTTTTAATACCTATCATCATCATCATCATCATCCTCCTAGCGTTATCCCAGTACAGTTGCATCCTGAAGGATGCCTGGGGTCCGCTACCTAATCCCAAGATATTGGCGTAGGCACTAGTTTTTACGAAAGCGACTGCCATCTGACCTTCCAACCCCGAGGGGAAACTAGACCTTATTGGGATTAGGTTTTGTCAAGTGAGTGGGCAACTTGACTGTTAGACGTTCTCAAGCCGCCCGAAGGCCTCCAACTTGGCTTAACGACTGCTGCCGGGATCAACGGCTTAACGTGCCTTCCAAAGCACGGGACCTATACGCCAAATATTTCGTTATATCCTCATATCCAAACGTAATTAGACGTAACGAGGAGGAGGATGGTAATAAAGACTTGAAAAACAAAAGTCGTCCCTTCTGTGGTCAATAGTTAACGGCTTATGTGCATGTAAGTTATGCTTTTATCACGTGGATTAATAGAAACGGAGACGCTGTTGATGCGGGTTACTAGTCCAATCTAAAATTAAGCTTTGTAGCCCTTAACTTTTAATATGTCCACAGGAAAGACGCGAACCTAAATCTCTTGATGACCCATTGTATGGTAATTAGAGGAGTTTGAAAAAAATATATGCCTCTTGCCTATAGATATACTACCTATTTTTTTAAAAGAGCAATATGAGAAGTTATTTTAACAAAATCACTGTTTATACATTTTAAGTGACAGTTTAATTACATATCTCTATTCACTTTAAAAATAGGTTTCGTAAAAGAATGAAATAGATATCGACTGCAACTGCATGCGTAAACTGCCGAAAAATTATGCGATCCGCAACTGGTTACGAAGCTCCGGCTACGTACGCAGACGAAGGGATTACAAGATAGACTTAATTTACATGCAAAAATATCAGGTGTTAAGACATATAATAAGCGTTCAGAGATTGACCGGCCCGCCATCATTAATGATGTCATAACTGGAAAATGCGTGTGGGCGGATATCCACCCAAGTTTAAAATTCTTACTAAAAGTTTTACTTTTTTTTTTTAATAAAATACCTTACGCGTTACTCCATAGGACTGAATTCAAGTCCATAAAATGCTAGTTTATTATAAATAACCAAGGTAAACGTTCCTATGTTCGACACCTTCATGCCTGTTTACCTAAGCAGTGGTTCTTAACCGGTGGCCCGCGGTCCTATCCCTGGAAGCACCCAAAATGGTCCGCGAAGCCATCAGAAAAATATTAAATAAGTGTTTACGAATCAACAAAACAACGGCTCGCGAGAGTTGCGCTATGAGGGAGCGGAGCCGTCGCCGGACCGGGAAATAAGAGGTGGTCCATGGCAAGACAAAAAAAAAGTCAAATGGTCCCTTATCACTAAAAGTTTAAGAACCAATGAGAATTAAGAACTAATGTTACTTTTAATTTTCCCTTTCTTAAGTTTTAACAAATGTATAAATGTGATGTTGAATAAAGTTTTTCTACGTCTATGTCTAATTTTTTTTTAAATTCAATAATAATATACATCGTCATAAAACAATAAACTTAAGACTAGCTTATGTCTAATTGATGATACCTATTGATCATCTCTGTCATTATGAGATAGGATCGAAAGTGCCATGTATTGGGTTATGTTATCTTGCTTTTTTTTTAAATGAAATAAATATTAGGCATTAATAATTTCTAAACCCCTATCATTACGTTCCTAAAGGATACCCAAGGACAGGGCTTAACCTAACGTTATCCCAGGATTTGGCGTAGGTACTATATTTACGAAAGCGACTGCCATCTCATCTGACCTTCAAATCCAGTAGATGACAGTTTTATAAAGTATCAGCTGGATCTCAATCATATCCTAAAAAGATTACATAAGACAGCGGCAGGTACCTAAACCTGTATATCTGGGGCAAGAATTGTTACAAATGTTACAATCATAGAAAAAAAACCAGCTGAATCGATAATTTATTAATTCGGTCCATAAATAGCCTACCTACTCGTACATATAATGTAGGATTCACACCACACAGTTACATCAAACACTGAAGGTTTAAATTCCTCTAGTAGTACGCGCGCTGACTCCGTCCGTTTGGGATTTAAATCCTACATAATTGACGATTGTGTCCCTTGACTTACCTATTTTGTTTTAGGGTTCCGTAGTAAACTGGCATGTCCGTCCGCCCGTCCATCCGCGGCTTATCTTGTAACCTTAACACATTCAGAGCGAGGACCCGATAGTCGGGATCCTCGTTCGTGGACAGCTTTTCGCTACAAAGCGGAAAAACCATGTGATCAGCTACGAGCGTAGCGCGTAGCAGTCGTCGGTAATGAATGTGTTAAGTTCTACGAGTAAAAAGCTGTAACCTCGCATTACATACTCGTATCAATCACGCCGACAAAACGGAGTAACGTGGGTATGCAATTTTTTTCTTGCAATCCCCATCAGGTGGAGCAGGAATTATCACAAATATTTTGGGATTTCAAATTTTTATTTATTTTTGAATAGTTACAATATCTGGCTACAGGGCATGCGATTTTTTTAAGTAATATAGATAATGAATGTAAAAGGAAACCTATCCTATACGTACTACTTAATGAGTAGGTGATAGGTTAGGTTAGGATAGCCGAAATGAAGAAATAGGTACACTTGGAAAACAAACTTTTGTACCGTTTTCATTGATTAGTTATATGACAATCTTGTTAGTTGCATAATTTTGAAGTTCGCATAATGGAACGGGTGGATAATTATAACCTACATTGCACACACGCTACGAATATGCCTCGTTTTTTTTTTAAAGAATGGCGATTATTTTTAACAATAACATAAATATGAGATTTGGGTTCACAACGAATTCCTTTATGATGCTAAAAAGCGAAGATGTCTAATCTAATCTTTAATTATAAATATGTTATATTTACTATGTTTTACTAATATTTATGGGGTGCAAGGCTGAAATAAATTATTTGGATTAAATTGATAAATACATTGTACTAACAAAATATGAAAGAAAATAAAGTCCAATACGGCATAGGAAATTATCACAGCTAAGTAGACATTACTATTTAACCAATAATAGTCGGACATTAAGAAATGTACTTTGCACAAGCAATTTCCGTTGATTACCTTAGATAATGTTGTTAATTCTGTCAATAACATAGTAAATATATGTTTGCATTTTTTTTAAACCTGACTAGGGCTTTATCACGAATAAATGTTTCTTTTCTTTTTCTTTCTTTTCTTTAAAGGCCGTGGCCAATAATACGATAGGAGTGCGCGGTTGAAGAGTGGCCTAAGGAAAATCCAGGGGAAACCTCCGACACGACCACGCGGAATACTCTAAGAATTTGCGCTCCAGTGAGATTGGTTGAGCGATATCAACCAAATCTGAGGTGTCAGTGGAATCGAGCTACTGGGAGTTTTGTCGCTGGTTCACTAAACCTATAGCCTTGCTGATAAGAGTCCAGCAAAAACTCAGCTAGGTCTGACCTGGGTCGGGCTGACTCTACCCGATATTGCAAACTTTATAGTCCACATAAAGTATCGGGTGGACAAGTACGGAACCCTACATTTCGCGTGGCCCCATTGGCCGATTTCTTAAATCTAATTGAGTTTATATTGTTATAATTTTATATGGGCATATCATTATAATTGGAAGACTGTTATAGCGTAATTCTTTTACATTTGGGAGGCGAGGCGTGCGTGGAGCCGAAGTACCAACGAGTACCACATAGCCAACACGAAGAGGCCCTTTTGTCACCTTAATGAAATGCAAGGGATAAGTACCCAGAGACAGCACTCGCCAGGGTGTACACTTTACAGGGACTTTTAATGGTTGATAGAGTCTAAATAAACTGAGTTATTGGTTTAAAATGATGTGTGTCACCGGCCGGACGCCTGCCTAATAAAACTGTCTCAGATTTTTATTTCCGGCAGACGTTGACTAGCTCTCTGCTATCGTATTTATTATGTAGGTGTGTAAAAGACTTTATGTTATAATTATTATAATTTAAATGGTTAAGTATATCATTTCTACGTATGAAATTGACAGTAACCTAATAAACATATGACCTAATGGAGATGCCCGCGTCTATACGCCCCGGCGTCTTGGTGCGTCGATGTCGGTAAGACTATTTACCACAATCGTATCACTAAAACACATTAATAAATAACTTCTGTTTAGGTATAAAGCGCCGATAGTTACCACGATCCTTTTCCGAGATCGTCTGAAATGTATATATATGAGATGATATTCATTATATTACTCATATACCTAATTCATATCAGTCATAATGTACCTGATCGTCTGAAGTCTTTTGAGCCTGTAACGTATGGGAAGTAAAGCGACTCTACGAGCGTATGAGAGTGGTTAACATTACAATGTCAGAATTGTAGTTGTATTTTTTAACTGGTTGGGTATGAAATGGATTATTGAGATCGATCGGTTTGAAAGTTTTTGATAATTTTTCCATTAACGGAATAATCACTCGGACTCTTGGCATATATGTAGGCTCTTTTTCTTTATTTAATAAAATTATATGTAGTCAGTCATAAAACCTGCTCACAAAATTTCACGAGAATCGGTTGAGAATAGCGACCTGTAGAGGAGAGAAAATTGACTCGACAAAAAATTTGTTTTTTTTTCGAACCTGCTCATCAAATTTCACGAGAATCGGTTGAAAAATGCGACCTGTAGACGAAGACAACCGGAAATCCGGACATACGAAAGCATTTTTGTCGAAGCTAAAACAGAGACCTTCGTTTCACTCGGTCAATTATGAAACTCGCCTTCGGCTCATTTCATAAAACACACTCGTGTTTTAATACCCCTTAATATGTACCAGTTGCATAAACTACTATTATCTACACACATGTCATAAATCCTCTAAAACGCGTTCGGAAACCGTAGACTTTGACTCTCATTTCAACATTCAATGTATTTATGAAAATTTTCTTATCTCTGGCTAAGGTTTTGCCACCCGTACTATATATTTTGCCTGTTCTTGTAATATACAAAATACATAAAGTACGCTAAAATACTACATATATTTACAGAACCGATAAAATAATCTACGAAAATATTTCCGAACGCACCCATAAAACTATGTGACGTGACGTGCGTAGTTGACTTCATTAAATTTTGTTCGGATTTTTTTCTGACTATACCTATTAGTGCGCCCGCAAATTACTGGTCTAGATCGATTAAGTGTTGCCTATAGTCGTTTGTTCAGGCAGTTAAATCGTTAGGATCCGATTCTATCTCTGAGTATGTCCCCTCCAACTTAGATATTCTAGTTGACTTAATAAAAAAAAATCGGATTTTTTTCTGACTATACCTATTTGTGCGCCCGCAAATTACTGGTCTAGATCGATTAAGTGTTGCCTATAGTTGTTTGTTCAGGCAATTTAGTCGTTAGGACCCGATTCTATCTCTGAGTATGACCTCTCCAACTTAGATACTCTAGTTGACTTATTTAAATTTTCTTCTGTTTTTTTTCTGACTATACCTATTAGTGCGCCCGCAAATTACTGGTATAGATCGATTAAGTGTTGCCTATAGTCGTTTGTTCAGGCAGTTAAATCGTTAGGACCCGATTATATCTCTGAGTATGACCCCTCCAACTTAGATACTCTAGTTGACTTAATTTAATTTTCGTCGGATTTTTTTTCTGACTATACCTATTAGTGCGCCCTCAAATTACTGGTCTAGATCGATTAAGTGTTGCCTATAGTTGTTTGTTCGGGCAATTTAGTCGTTAGGACCCGATTCTATCTCTGAGTATGACCCCTCCAACTTAGATACTCTAGTTGACTTATTTGAATTTTCTTCGGTTTTTTTTCTGACTATACCTATTAGTACGCCCGCAAATTACTGGTCTAGATCGATTAAGTGTTGCCTATAGTCGTTTGTTCAGGCAGTTAAATTGTTAGGACCCGATTCCATCTCTGAGTATGTCCCCTCCAACTTAGATACTCTAGTTGACTTAATTAAATTTTCTTCAGATTTTTTTTCTGACAATACCTATTAGTACGCCCGCAAATTACTGGTCTAGATCGATTAAGTGTTGCCTATAGTCGTTTGTTCACGCAGTTAAATCGTTAGGACCCGATTCTATCTCTGAGTATGTCCCCTCCAACTTAGTTTCTCTAGTTGACTTCATTAAATTTTCTTCGGATTTTTTTTCCGACTATACCTATTAGTGCGCCCGCAAATTACTGGTCTAGATCGATTAAGTGTTGCCTATAGTCGTTTGTTCAGGCAGTTAAATCGTTAGGACCCGATTCTATCTCTGAATATGTCCCCTCCAACTTAGTTTCTCTAGTTGACTTCATTACAATTTCTTCGGATTTCTTTTCTGACTATACCTAATTGTGCGCCCGCAAATTACTGGTCCAGATCGATTAAGTGTTGCCTATTGTCGTTTGTTCAGGCAACTAAATCGTTAGGACCTGATTCTTTCTCTAAATATGTCCCCTCCAACTTAGTTTCTCTAGTTGACTTATTTAAAAATTTTTCAGATTTTTTTTCTGACTATACCTATTTGTGCGCCCACTAGTTAATGGTCTAGATCGATTAAGTGTTGCCTATAGTCGTTTGTTCAGGTAGTTAAATCGTTAGGACCCGATTCTATCTCTGAGTATGACCCCTCAAACTTAGATACTCTAGTTGAATAAATTAAATTTTCTTCAGATTTTTTTTCAGACTATACCTATTAGTGCGCCCGCAAATTACTGGTCTAGATCGATTAAGTGTTGCCTATAGTCGTTTGTTCAGGCAGTTAAATCGTTAGGACCCGATCCTATCTCGGCGTATGACCCATCTAACTTAGATACTCTAGTTGAATTAACAAAATTTTCTTCGGATTTTTTTTCTGACTATACCTATTAGTGCGCCCGCAAATTACTGGTCTAGATCGATTAAGTGTTGCCTATAGTCGTTTGTTCAGGCAGTTAAATCGTTAGGACCCGATTCTATCTCTGAATATGTCCCCTCCAACTTAGTTTCTCTAGTTGACTTCATTACAATTTCTTCGGATTTCTTTTCTGACTATACCTAATTGTGCGCCCGCAAATTACTGGTCCAGATCGATTAAGTGTTGCCTATTGTCGTTTGTTCAGGCAACTAAATCGTTAGGACCCGATTCTATCTCTGAATATGTCCCCTCCAACTTAGTTTCTCTAGTTGACTTCATTAAATTTTCTTCGGATTTTTTTTCTGACTATACCTATTAGTACGCCCGCAAATTACTGGTCTAGATCGATTAAGTGTTGCCTATAGTCGTTTGTTCAGGCAGTTAAATCGTTAGGACCCGAGCCTATCTCGGCGTATGACCCATCTAACTTAGATACTCTAGTTGACTTAATTTAATTTTCGTCGGATTTTTTTTTCTGACTATACCTATTAGTGCGCCCGCAAATTACTGGTCTAGATCAATTAAGTGTTGCCTATAGTTGTTTGTTCAGGCAATTTAGTCGTTAGGACCCGATTCTATCTCTGAGTATGACCCCTCCAACTTAGATACTCTAGTTGACATATTTTAATTTTCTTCGGTTTTTTTTTCTGACTATACCTATTAGTGCGCCCGCAAATTACTGGTCTAGATCGATTAAGTGTTGCCTATAGTTGTTTGTTCAGGCAATTTAGTTGTTAGGACCCGATTCTATCTCTGAGTATGACCCCTCCAACTTAGATACTCTAGTTGACTTATTTGAATTTTCTTCGGTTTTTTTTTCTGACTATACCTATTAGTGCGCCCGCAAATTACTGGTCTAGATCGATTAAGTGTTGCCTATAGTTGTTTGTTCAGGCAATTTAGTCGTTAGGACCCGATTCTATCTCTGAGTATGACCCCTCCAACTTAGATACTCTAGTTGACTTATTTGAATTTTCTTCGGTTTTTTTTTCTGACTATACCTATTAGTACGCCCGCAAATTACTGGTCTAGATCGATTAAGTGTTGCCTATAGTCGTTTGTTCAGGCAGTTAAATTGTTAGGACCCGATTCCATCTCTGAGTATGTCCCCTCCAACTTAGATACTCTAGTTGACTTAATTAAATTTTCTTCGGATTTTTTTTCTGACTATACCTATTAGTACGCCCGCAAATTACTGGTCTAGATCGATTAAGTGTTGCCTATAGTCGTTTGTTCAGGCAGTAAAATCGTTAGGACCCGATTCTATCTCTGATTATGCCCCCTCCAACTTAGATATTCTAGTTGACTTAATAAAATTTTCATCGGATTGTTTTTCTGACTATACCTATTTGTACGCCCGCAAATTACTGGTCTAGATCGATTAAGTGTTGCCTATAGTTGTTTGTTCAGGCAATTTAGTCGTTAGGACCCGATTCTATCTCTGAGTATGTCCCCTCCAACTTAGTTTCTCTAGTTGACTTCATTAAATTTTCTTCTGTTTTTTTTTCTGACTATACCTATTAGTGCGCCCGCAAATTACTGGTATAGATCGATTAAGTGTTGCCTATAGTCGTTTGTTCAGGCAGTTAAATCGTTAGGACCCGATTATATCTCTGAGTATGACCCCTCCAACTTAGATACTCTAGTTGACTTAATTTAATTTTCGTCGGATTTTTTTTCTGACTATACCTATTAGTGCGCCCTCAAATTACTGGTCTAGATCGATTAAGTGTTGCCTATAGTTGTTTGTTCGGGCAATTTAGTCGTTAGGACCCGATTCTATCTCTGAGTATGGCCCCTCCAACTTAGATACTCTAGTTGACTTATTTGAATTTTCTTCGGTTTTTTTTCTGACTATACCTATTAGTACGCCCGCAAATTACTGGTCTAGATCGATTAAGTGTTGCCTATAGTCGTTTGTTCAGGCAGTTAAATTGTTAGGACCCGATTCCATCTCTGAGTATGTCCCCTCCAACTTAGATACTCTAGTTGACTTCATTAATTTTTCTTCGGATTTTTTTTCTGACTATACCTGTTAGTGCGCCTGCAAATTACTGGTCTAGATCGATTAAGTGTTGCCTATAGTCGTTTGTTCAGGCAGTTAAATCGTTAGGACCCGATTCTATCTCTGAATATGTCCCCTCCAACTTAGTTTCTCTAGTTGACTTCATTACAATTTCTTCGGATTTCTTTTCTGACTATACCTAATTGTGCGCCCGCAAATTACTGGTCCAGATCGATTAAGTGTTGCCTATTGTCGTTTGTTCAGGCAACTAAATCGTTAGGACCCGATTCTATCTCTGAATATGTCCCCTCCAACTTAGTTTCTCTAGTTGACTTCATTAAATTTTCTTCGGATTTTTTTTCTGACTATACCTATTAGTGCGCCCGCAAATTACTGGTCTAGATCGATTAAGTGTTGCCTATAGTCGTTTGTTCAGGCAGTTAAATCGTTAGGACCCGAGCCTATCTCGGCGTATGACCCATCTAACTTAGATACTCTAGTTGACTTAATTTAATTTTCGTCGGATTTTTTTTCTGACTATACCTATTAGTGCGCCCTCAAATTACTGGTCTAGATCGATTAAGTGTTGCCTATAGTTGTTTGTTCAGGCAATTTAGTCGTTAGGACCCGATTCTATCTCTGAGTATGACCCCTCCAACTTAGATACTCTAGTTGACTTATTTGAATTTTCTTCGGTTTTTTTTTTCTGACTATACCTATTAGTACGCCCGCAAATTACTGGTCTAGATCGATTAAGTGTTGCATATAGTCGTTTGTTCAGGCAGTTAAATTGTTAGCACCCGATTCCATCTCTGAGTATGTCCCCTCCAACTTAGATACTCTAGTTGACTTAATTAAATTTTCTTCGAATTTTTTTTCTGACTATACCTATTAGTACGCCCGCAAATTACTGGTCTAGATCGATTAAGTGTTGCCTATAGTCGTTTGTTCAGGCAGTTAAATCGTTAGGACCCGATTCTATCTCTGAATATGTCCCCTCCAACTTAGTTTCTCTAGTTGACTTCATTAATTTTTCTTCGGATTTTTTTTCTGACTATACCTGTTAGTGCGCCCGCAAATTACTGGTCTAGATCGATTAAGTGTTGCCTATAGTCGTTTGTTCAGGCAGTTAAATCGTTAGGACCCGATTCTATCTCTGAATATGTCCCCTCCAACTTAGTTTCTCTAGTTGACTTCATTACAATTTCTTCGGATTTTTTTTCTGACTATACCTGTTAGTGCGCCCGCAAATTACTGGTCCAGATCGATTAAGTGTTGCCTATTGCCGTTTGTTCAGGCAACTAAATCGTTAGGACCTGATTCTTTCTCTAAATATGTCCCCTCCAACTTAGTTTCTCTAGTTGACTTATTTAAATTTTTTTCGGATTTTTTTTCTGACTATACCTATTTGTGCGCCCACTAGTTAATGGTCTAGATCGATTAAGTGTTGCCTATAGTCGTTTGTTGAGGTAGTTAAATCGTTAGGACCCGATTCTATCTCGGCGTATGACCCCACCAATATAGATAATCTAGTTTTGACTTATTAAAATTTTCTTTGGATTTTTTTCCGACTATACCTACCTTGTGTGCCCGCAAATTACTGGTCTAGATCGATTAAGTATTGCCTATAGATGTTTGTTCAGGCAGTTAAATCGTTAGGACCCGATTCTATCTCTGAGTATGACCCCTCCAACTTAGATACTCTAGTTGACTTATTTCAATTTTCTTCGGATTTTTTTCTGACTATACCTATTTGTACGCCCGCAAATTACTGGTCTAGATCGATTAAGTGTTGCCTATAGTCGTTTGTTCAGGCAGTTAAATCGTTAGGACCCGATTCTATCTCTGATTATGTCCCCTCCAACTTAGATATTCTAGTTGACTTAATAAAATTTTCATCGGATTTTTTTTCTGACTATACCTTTTTTTTTTTTTTTATTATTAAAGTTTCAAATAAAATTAATCGCAGAGTTTGGAATGGAATTACTTAACTGCTAAAGCCATAGATGGCTTATTTACAGCTAGAGTTCGGAAAATTACAAAATAGAAATTACAATACATATTACGTTTCTAAGGCAAACAACAACAGTTATGGTAAGGTCCTTTTCACAAGGCGTAATCATAATTATTACATGACATAAAATATTTGTTTACATCTTTAATTGATCTGGGGTTGGATAAGTATAAATCTTGTATGTGTTTTGGGAGGCTATTTATAATTTTTGGAAGCAAGTAGAGATTAGTCCTCATGCCGTAAACATTTTTAATTTGTGGTAGTAAAAATCTGTGCGTATTGGATAAACTCCTTAGCTTGGTATTACGGTGGTATTCATTTAGTTGAGTTATGCTATTATACTCCTGTTTGAGTATGGACATTTGACTAGGTTTTGCACGGGAAGTACCTTGCAATAATGGAAAAGTTGTGAGTAGTCATTGCTGTATGTCGTTTTTATATTTTTGGGAACTATATTTTTCAATATTGTTTTTTGCAGATTAAGTATATTGGCTAGATTTGTTTTGTACGTTCGTCCATAGCTACTGAGGCCGTATCTTATAACTGAATCAGCTAGTGCTAGGTATAACATTCTTAGCGTGTTGTATGGTATTTTATATTTCAAGATAGTTAATCTTCCCAGCAAAGATCTAAGTTTATACCTATTTGTACGCCCGCAAATTACTGGTCTAGATCGATTAAGTGTTGCCTATAGTTGTTTGTTCAGGCAATTTAGTCGTTAGGACCCGATTCTATCTCTGAGTATGTCCCCTCCAACTTAGTTTCTCTAGTTGACTTCATTAAATTTTCTTCGGATTTTTTTTCCGACTATACCTATTAGTGCGCCCGCAAATTACTGGTCTAGATCGATTAAGTGTTGCCTATAGTCGTTTGTTCAGGCAGTTAAATCGTTAGGACCCGATTCTATCTCTGAATATGTCCCCTCCAACTTAGTTTCTCTAGTTGACTTCATTAATTTTTCTTCGGATTTTTTTTTTGACTATACCTGTTAGTGCGCCCGCAAATTACTGGTCTAGATCGATTAAGTGTTGCCTATAGTCGTTTGTTCAGGCAGTTAAATCGTTAGGACCCGATTCTATCTCTGAATATGTCCCCTCCAACTTAGTTTCTCTAGTTGACTTCATTACAATTTCTTCGGATTTCTTTTCTGACTATACCTAATTGTGCGCCCGCAAATTACTGGTCCAGATCGATTAAGTGTTGCCTGTAGTCGTTTGTTCAGGCAGTTAAATCGTTAGGACCCGATTCCATCTCTGAGTATGTCCCCTCCAACTTAGATACTCTAGTTGACTTAATTAAATTTTCTTCGGATTTTTTTCTGACTATACCTATTAGTGCGCCCGCAAGTTACTGGTCTAGATCGAATAAGTGTTGCCTATAGTCGTTTGTTCAGGCAGTTAAATCGTTAGGACCCGATTCTATCTCTGAATATGTCACCTCCAACTTAGTTTCTCTAGTTGACTTCATTACAATTCCTTCGGATTTTTTTTCTGACTATATCTATTAGTGCGCCCGCAAATTACTGGTCCAGATCGATTAAGTGTTGCCTATTGTCGTTTGTTCAGGCAGCTAAATCGTTAGGACCCGATTCTATCTCTGAATATGTCCCCTCCAACTTAGTTTCTCTAGTTGACTTCATTAAATTTTCTTCGGATTTTTTTTCTGACTATACCTATTAGTGCGCCCGCATATTACTGGTCTGGATCGATTAAGTGTTGCCTATAGTCGTT
This sequence comes from Cenopis cana, assembly GCA_951800055.1. Classification (NCBI taxonomy): domain Eukaryota; kingdom Metazoa; phylum Arthropoda; class Insecta; order Lepidoptera; family Tortricidae; genus Cenopis; species Cenopis cana. The sequence goes on along the minus strand of OX637476.1, from coordinate 5,848,263 downwards.
TGTTCAGGCAGTTAAATCGTTAGGACCCGATTCTATCTCTGAATATGTCCCCTCCAACTTAGTGTCTCTAGTTGACTTCATTACAATTTTTTCGGATTTTTTTCTGACTATACCTATTAGTGCGCCCGCAAATTACTGGTCCAGATCGATTAAGTGTTACCTATTGTCGTTTGTTCAGGCAGCTAAATCGTTAGGACCCGATTCTATCTCGGCGTATGACCCATCCAACTTAGATACTCTAGTTGACTTGTTCAATTTTTCTTCGGATTTTTTTTCTGACTAGTCCTATTTGAGCGCCCGCATGTAAACGATTTAGATCTATCAAGAAATATATGTAGACGTGTGTTGATGCACTCACATCGTTAGGACCCGATTCCGTAAAGGCATTTGAACCCTTCCACTTGGACCTCCGTTTGACTAGTTAAATTCACATACATTCTTCGCGGATCACATTTTTGGAAACACCCCACATTGATTTCAAATTTGGACAATTTGGTTTTAGAAACCCTCACCTCCATTTTTAACATCTCTTTTGGCGAAAGAGCATGGACCCAGGCTAGCCTACCCATTAGGTTTGACGGTCTGGGCATCCGCAAAATTTCCAGCGTGGCGCTACCAGCTTTCTTGGCTTCGGTACACGGTGCTCAGACCCTCATCGGGAAAATTTTAGCCCCTAGTATTGGGGTCCTGGAGGCTGCGCACTGTACCGAGGCCAAGAACGTATGGTCGTTAACATGCCCCAACACGGACCCACCTGCCAACCCATGTTCGCAAAGGCAATGGGACGAGCCCCTCTGTCGCCTAACAAGGGATAGCCTCCTAGATTCCGCACCTAGTCCGACAGACCGAGCCCGTCTCATTGCCACCGCAGAGTGGGAGTCGGGTCTGTGGTTACAGACGCTTCCATCTCCAGCCATAGGCACATTGCTGGACAACAATACTTTCCGGTTGGCCACATGCCTTAGAATAGGGGCATCAACAAATATGCCGCACAGATGCCAGTGCGGAGCAATGGTGGAGAGTCTGGGCCACCATGGCCTCTCATGCAGCCGCAGTGCTGGGAGGATCCCTCGGCATGCCAGCATCAACGACGTCATCCGTAGGGCTCTTGTCAGTGCCAAGGTGCCGGCAGTCCTCGAGCCCAACGGCCTGACAAGGGACGACGGCAAGAGGCCTGACGGAATGACGTTGGTGCCTTGGAGTATGGGACGGCCTCTCGTCTGGGACGCTGCTTGTGTAGATACCCTGGCACCGTCCCATATTCCAGGCACCAAAACTGATGCTGGCGCAGCTGCCTCCTCGGCAGAAAACCTCAAGCGTCGCAAATATGCTACTCTCGGCAGTAGCTACTTGTTTGCGGCGTTTGGGGTTGAGACCCTGGGGCCATGGGGTCCAAGTGCTCGGCGCCTCTATAAGGACATCTCGACGCGCCTTATAGAAGCGTCTGGTGACCAGAGGGCTGGCCACTATTTCGCACAACGGATTAGCATTGCTATCCAGCGTGGCAATGCGGCCAGCCTTCTGGGAACCCTACCGTGCACCGAGGACCTGGGGCAAATTTTTTATTTAGTATAAGTTTTTATTTAGTATAAGTTTTCGTTTATATTATTTTCTTCCCTTTTAAATGAAATTACACAGTAGCAGTACTTCGTTACTTCATTAAATTCACAAGAATCAATGTACCTACATCTATGACCTGCATCGTTACTAACTACTTGACATTTGACGACATAGTTAACTGACGTAAATTAAGTGACGTAAGCGTTCTGACTTGCTTTGCTCTGTGATTTTGTGTGAAATTATTACAACTCTTGTATTAAATAATTGCTATGCTCTGCTGTTAAATGCTTGTTCTATTTGATTTTCTAGCCAAATCTTTGTGAATGCCCATATGGTACCAGTTTAGACCGATAATTTAGTGCCTGTTGTCGTTTGTTCAGGCAGTTGAATCGATAGGATACCATTGTAACTGAGTTTATTGCACTTCGGAATGAGATACCCCAGTCAACAGTATGAATTTTCGTTTTTTTTTGTCTTAACTATTGAGGTCCTAACGATTTTAATGTCTGAACAAACGTGAACTAACGACGCCCGATGATTCCACATATTTGGTTTCGGTGATTTCGGGGTGGGGTGGTTAGCGTGAAGACAGCCACCCCACTTTAAGTTTAAAAAAAAGTATGAATGAGTTGGGTCCTAACGATTTTACCTACTAAACAAACGTGAACTTACGATGAACAAACGATTCCTATATGCCATTTGCGGGCAAACGAAATGAAACTGACTTTATTGCACTTCGGAATGAGATACCCCAGTCAACAAGACCTTGAGTATGAATTTTCGTTTTTATTTTTTTGTGTCTAAACCTTTGAGGTCCTAACGATTTTAATACCTGAACAAACGTGAACTAACGACGCCCGATGATTCCACATATTTGGTTTTGGTGATTTCGGGGTGGGGTGGTTAGGTTAGCGTGAAGACAGCCACCCCACTATAAGTTTTAAAAAAAGTATGAAAGAGTTGGGTCCTAACGATTTTACCTACTGAACACACGTGAACTAACGATTATCTTGCTATAGGAACTAAAAAAAACAACAATTTTGGTTTGGGGTGGTTAGCGTGAAGTTGACCACCCCATTTTGTTTTTTAAAAAAACCGAATTTAGAATCGGGTCCTAACGATTTTACCTACTGAACAAACGTGATCTAACGATGAACAAACGATTCCGATATGCCATTTGCGGGCAAACGAAATGAAACTGAGTTTATTGCACTTCGGAATGAGATACCCCAGTCAACAAGACCTACAGTATGAATTTTCGTTTTTATTTTTTTGTGTCTAAACTATTGAGGTCCTAACGATTTTAATGCCTGAACAAACGTGAACTAACGACGCCCGATGACTCCACATATTTGGTTTTGGTGATTTCGGGGTGGGGTGGTTAGCGTGAAGACAGCCACCCCACTTTAAGTTTTAAAAAAAGTATGAAAGAGTTGGGTCCTAACGATTTTACCTACTGAACAAACGTGAACTAACGATTATCTTGCTATAGGAACTAAAAAAAAAAAACAATTTTGGTTTGGGGTGGTTAGCGTGAAGTTGACCACCCCATTTTGTTTTTTAAAAAAACCGATGTTAGAATCGGGTCCTAACGATTTTACCTACTGAACAAACGTGAACTAACGATGAACAAACGATTCCGATATGCCATTTGCGGGCAAACGAAATGGGGTGGTTGTCTTCACGAGCATACTATACCCATGCACATATTTTTGAACTCAACTGTAATATCACTAACCACTACGCTGAACCTGTACAGTCAAGGGCACTAATATGTATGCACTTTTTCACCTTATTCCATTGAAATAAGGTCCAAAAATGTATACATCTTTATGCCCTCGACTGTACTCAGTAATTAAATGTTCCATTATCCATTATAAAAAGGGGAATACTAACTTCTTCTTGAATGCCAGCATTGCTTGATAGCTTCCCTCCATCAGTAATAACAACTATCACGGAAGGCTCGAGGTAGAAGGGGCACCTGCCCTGGCCATATGTATCTATGCCGGTCTGCATGCGGTTTATATTCAACACATCAAATGCGTGTTTTAATGCGGCACCCATGGTTGTTAGGCCTAAGCATTGCAAGTTTTTCAGCTCATTTATGAATGTTGCTAAATTCTCCTTCCATCCAGCCTGGAATTTCGAGAAAAATAATTGTTAATGATAATAATGATAATGGTATGGAAAAGATTCATTTCATTCAAACCAGATTCTTAGATGATAAGAAAACCTCCTACCTACCTTACTACCTACTAGTTTTAAGGATCACTTATTTTAATCACTCATTTATGGTGCAATAAAGAATATTTATTATTATTATTAAAACTATATTTTTAATAACTGTACCTATGTACTGGTGTAAATAAAGTCAAAGTACTGTTGCAATCCAATATGATTGTATAGCATGGCAGACCAAATAATACTAACTAATCAGGATTTGTTCCACAAGTATACAGTCAGTACAGTGCGCGCTTAGTATGTGAAGCACAAGTACACTATGGCAAGTGATGGTAGTACAAATTCATATTTCCCCCTCATATCGCCATTTTCGTCGAGTATCAGATTGACCAATAGGATTGAGCGACGAATGCGCAGTCGCGAACGCTATCGCGGCGGAGGGAGGCAGCAACGGTGGCGGTAGCGGCTTGTCCTGTTTACGTCGTTCTGTCTATTTCAGTAAAATTCGCAGTTTCAAAGTATGGACATGGACTGGACTGCCGATCAGTGATTCACCTAAGGATGCAGCAAAACCGGCGCCACTATGCCCTTCTATGCACATGATAAAGAAAATAATTTGAAAACGTGTTTACTTCGATAATACTAACCTTGATGTTCGCGGGTGGCTCTTCGAAAGTTAGAAGCATATACCTGTCACCTCTGCTTTCAGGGGAACGTTGACGTACCTACGAAGTAAAATTATGCAGTTTTAGCAATCACGCGATAAACAAATAAATCACAAAACGAGGCGGTTGACGAGTCGATGACACTGCACGTACCTTTACGAACGTTTCCACAGCGCCCTTGGCTACATCGAGCAATGTTGGGCGTCCGCCCAAATAAGCTCTTTGGTTCATAGAGGCAGATGTATCTATTAGAAAAACTATTATAGTCATCGTGAAAATTGCCTAAATATTCCTCTGAATACATTAAAATATGCGCACTGTGATGAACTAAGAACAAAAATGGCCGCTACATCGTACGCCGACTCGTTGACAGGCGACCGTCCGACAGCCGCTTCGACGAGCAGCTGAACAAGCTACGCCACGAAGACTCCAAAAGTACCACGTGACCTAATCATACGTTCGGTTATTTTCGGTTTCCAATAGAAAAACGTTCGGATATACTCGGAAACTCGGTAGCTTAGCAATTATGTTGCCATAATAAGCGTATAATTTCCATTTTATTGATATGTGACAAGATTATATACTTCATTTTATTACACTTACTCATGAATCTTGAAGTTACTATAATTAGGTATTTATGTAAATGAAGTACAATGATGTTTATTTTCCCTGTTCATCACTATCCCGTGAATAGAATACACAGACCTTTAAATTAAACTATGTTTAAGAGTACTTATGAAATAAATACCTACAGCTCGATGTTGTTTCAGCACTTTACAACATTTACGGTGAGTGTGATCCAAATCGAAGTGAATTATAAGTTACAATTACAACCATGCTACTTACCTACCAGATTTGCTAAAGCGAGCTTTGTAAATCAGGTATTGTAAAATATTTATGAAAAATAATGTTACCTATTACCATTATTAATTAAGAGTTTCACTCTTGTCGGTGCAGTTCTCTTCAGTCTGTTCTACATAATGCCAGTTCTTTGACTTCTCTATACGACACGACGTCTATCCTTTTTTTTTATTTGTTCCATGTAATTAATTATGTGCCTTCCTCTACTTCCCTCAATTTTAACCTCCATTATCTTTCGTATTAGATCGTCGTGCCGTATCAAATTAACAATCATTCTCCCTCTTCGAGTTTCTATTACTCTCTACCTATACTTAAGAATATAAAAAACAGGCCAACTTAAAAAACCTGTCTTGTGAATTTGAAAAGTTCGTATTTTCATAGGAAACTCACGGCACTTAGGTCTTCTTGTTAGTTTTGCTTGGGCAAGGTAGTTTTTCGGCGATAACTCATTAATCGTTAGACTTAACTTGGTGAAAACGAATTTCTTTGAAAGTATTTAACTAGTTATTAATGTACAAAACATTTTTTTTTTCAAAATTTTAAACTTCGTGCCATTGCGGTTAGAGGGGGGAAGTGTGTACTCACTTTTGAGAACATTTTTTTAAAACCTCTATAGAGTTTGGCTACTTTAACTCTACCAAACAAATGAACTGTCAAACAAATATAATTTGGCAACACTGAGTATTATACGTCATATTTCTATGGAAATGTCACGGAAATTGACGTGTGGGGTAGTGTTGCCAAACCAAATATTTGTTTGACAGTTCATTTGCTTGGTAGAGTTAAAGTAGCCAAACTCTATCATTTTTAAAGGATCTTCTAAGGTGTTGTTAAATGACATGTATTAATAAATAAAGCCCACACGGCTATGACCACTGATTTTTTTCTTTCATCCCCCTGTTACGTGTAAGTATATAGCCCCCATGCCGCCCTAATTTTTATTGCGTCTAGTCTTGGTTGGTTGGTACTCCGATATTTGTTTCTAGTTTTGGATGTTTTCTATGTATTTAAATATTAAATATATCGTAGTACCCCTAACACCAGCTTTATTGAGTTTACTATGGGGCCCCATAGGGCTAGTTCGATTTGTATAAATTTTTTTGTTAGCCTAATAGGGTGTCCCAGTCCCACTGCTGGGAAAAGGCCTACCCCTGGATTTCCACACATCTCTGTCCCCCGCAATCTCTGGCCAATTATTTGCGAACGCGTCCAAGTTATCCTGCTTGGTGACACAACATTTCCGGTCATTTGTACCAGTATGGCGATTGTTCAGGGGTCTAATTACATAATGACGGAAAGGAGAATGATGGTCATAACGCTGATACCAGCGGCCCAATTGCGCGGCGTTAATCGAAATTGTCGAAATCGATCGAACTCTGGCTATGACTTTTCACTACTTATACTTATTTAACGGTACCTATTCCTTATTGGTGAGAGAAAACATTGTGTTCTAAACTTAACAAGGTCCAGTTTTCTCTCTGGGATACTTAGTATGAAGTCTGACCTGTATATTCTTTATCACTATATACTTTAACACTATATATAAAGACTATCATGATATTCATGATTAATACTTTGCTATCATGCTTGGCTGGGCTACCTACCCGTAGTCTTACCCTTTATTAGTGGTAAAAATAAAACGTAGGCAACATTATCAAGTGATAGCAAGTAGGTTTAAGTAGAGGCTTAAAATGAATAGAAAATATATCTAATCATTATAAGAAGCTCAAAATAAGTGATTAAAATAAAATAATAAAATTTGGAAGTTTCAACATGGTTAAAAATTTAAAATTGAGATAGTTGCATTGTGAATTTTTAGTTCTTGCAACAATTTCAAAAGAACTGTCAATGTCATTGTCAAAACAGTGCCGCTGAGCTGACGATCAACCGCTACAACCATAGATATAGTATATACTCTGTAGTTATAGATGCGCCAACAAGCGACCGGGGCTATGTCTTTCTCATATTATGACGTCAAAATATGGGGATACCATGGTTGCAAAAAATTACCCCAAAAATTTAGTCGGATAGTACTTAGTTACAAGTGATCAAATTCCATAGTGACTAAGTCGCCATTTTGACTCACTAACTAAATTTACACAACATCGTAGGCGATATCGTAAAATAAGTGATCTCGACCGGCCACTTTTTTTGGGATAATCTTACCTATAAATACATAGTCACCGGTTATCACCGTTGCATCAAACGGCGATTTCACTGATCCAAATCTATACATTTTGTTCTCGCCGCTCGCCGCTGGTCGCTGGCCTTCCTGCTCGCCGCTTGACTTGCTGGTCATCACGTCACCCAAAGAACCATGCTAAATGTTTAAGTCTCTAGACGATGAAAGTAGTAAGTAATGTAACCAGATAGTGCTTACTATTTCCATGCCCCTTTTTGTCTTTCACAGATAAATTATGTAGTTGTTGGAATAAAAGAATAAACTTCAATTTAGAACAGGTAATTTATTTACAATAATATATTACATTTATAACTTTATTTTTCAATAAATAAACAAATATGTAATAAGCAGTTATAGATTATTTTACCCAATTTAATTTCCTGTTCCCTCAGTCCTGAAATCCATTTTTTCGGGATTCATCCTCTGTTGAAAAACTGAAAAAATCAAATTACTTGAAATTCCCGAAACGTGGGGTAATCTTTAGGGGTTTTTTTATTATTTGTTGGTATCCCGAAATCGAATTATAAACCGACTGAATGGTGGGACATCAATGCTAAGCTGGCTTCTATGGTAGATTTCTACTACGCGATTTGACCGGTTTGTATGTCAAATGTTTGGAGGTTATTTTTTAATCAATTCACATATTTTTCCTATTTCATCTATTGTCTCATGATATAACTAATGATTTAGCTCAGTAATTTGGTTCCGGTGAGATTTTAGAAATAAACACGGGTCCAAAATTCAAAGAAAATGTACTTACGCATGGAATGTAACATCCGCCTTTTTTCGGTCGAAATTGCTTTTACAGCCAAACACTGAACACCCCACCATGTTTGCACTGAACAACCAAACACTACGGATCTGATGATTGGTAAATTATTATTCATTTAAACCAAATTCATCATTAATTTTCCACTTATATATTGCACTGCAAAATATTGCCACTTTGTTTAGCAATCTTCTTGACACTAATGACAGATTACTTTTACCCGACCATGAAAAAATGTCCGGTCGGTGATAAGGACAAAACATCGCACTTTTTTCTACTTCCTCTCATAGGAATCGCAATAAGGCTATCTTTCTCTTACAAAGCGTGTCAGGCCCTTGGCTACAACCAATATCAATAGGTTTTTTGGGATATAAAATTTAAAAACGCATGGAATAATTATATTAACTCATTGCAAACATAATTGGCCACTAAAAGACTTGAGATCCTCAGCGTTTTATTGCTTGACACGGTTGTATATTAGATACAAGAGAGAACAACTCACCCCAATATGGACGAAGTTTTAGGAAAATTGGAATCAACAAATATTACTCCAGAGGCAACAGATGAAGGAAGGAACGATTACCAGGCTTTATACAAAAATTGGGGAAGGCTGGGAAATCAAGAAGAAAGGCGTAAGGAAATACTCGAACAACAAAAAACGTAATCAAAATTTACTGTCCATCTCCTGTCCATTTATAACTTTCAGAATTCTTAAAATGTTTAATACTTCCTTCCTACAATAAATATCACCTATTTATTGATTATTTCAAGTGAACTCTGTAATCAGAAATACCATATTCCCAAAATTAATATGTTGATGTTTAGATATCACAAATTAAGTCCATATTGCAATTTGTTTAAATTTAAGAAATGGTTCTTTTACTGAACTATTCGCCATTTTTCCATTTCAGAAATCGTAATGACAAGATTGATGCATTCCGAGGTATATTGGAACTTGTGAAAGTGGTGGAAGAAAAAAACATCTTCAAACCTTACAATCGGGTAATAACTAGTATAATGTATACACTCAAGGGAAAAGTCCACTTTGTATGGAACCTCCATCCCTCTGCACCTATTTTATTTGATCTTGAATGTAGTAAATTATGTTGACAATCAGTCTAGTACAATGTTTGTTACTGAAACGAAATTGTTTAGTTTGACCATATTTTAGACATGTCAGCACCAGCAGCATCATTTTCATGTAAACGGTATTCATAGGCTTAGGCATCCTTCCTGTTACTTCTATGGAGTTGACTACATCTCCCTCTCTTTGCACAGACAACATTAAAGATAGATACTGTATAGAAATAGAAGAAATGGCTGGAAAGACGAAGACCTGGACCAGATTAGCATACAACAGGGATGAATGGAAGAAAATGGGGCAGGCCTTTGCCCGAAGGCACACAGAATTGGTTACAGTGAATTAAGAAAAAAAAGAATATACAATACAAATATAAACTGTATTTCTGATAATAAAAAAAAGAAAAAAAAGCCTTTATTTCTGGAAAATTATATACAATAGTAAAAAAATATTATTATTGGTGTACACACCAGAACCCTCTTACGAGGTGAAGGCCTCTTCCAGTGGCATTCCACTGATCTCTATCTTGGGCCTTCCACACCCAGTTGGACCCCGCTAGCTCTGCAATCTCGTCAGACCACCGTGCTAGTGGTCGGCCCTTCTTCCTAGCTCCCGTTGGTCCTTTCCAAGTTGTTGTTTGGAGTGTCCACCTTTCGTCTTGGAGTCTAGCCACATGACCAGCCCATTTCCATTTTAGTCTCCGGGCTTGTGAGAGAGCATAGATGACCTTAGTTTTTTCCCTTATCTTGGAGTGGTTTATCTTCTGAATTTTTCTAATTTTTGTCATACTCCGCTCCATCCCTCTTTGGCATGTTACTATGGACCTTTTGGCTTTTGAGGAAAACTTCCAAGTTTGGCAGGCATAGGTCAATGTGGGAAGTATGCATGTATCCATTATTTTCTTCTTTAGGTTTAATGGCTTAGCAGTGGTCGGCAACCTTTTAACAGCTAAGGGCCATAGGGCAAGATACTCGTAATATAGTAGCTAACTAATTTGTCATGGGCTGCACACATCCATATTTTTTTACTTTATCAGGCAAATGGTACCATATTGTTGATTGCCAATAAGAAAGCTCACGGGCCAACTGTTGCAGATGGCTGCTGTATAGGTTTTCCGGAACAAAAGTAAACATGTGTGATGCTGACAAATTTTTCCTACAGGTCCATTATCGGCCCAGCATATACGTTGCTGGCTTCAACAAGACCTCGGCAACCTACAGTGATGTCCTCATGTTGTCTGAGTGGATGATAGAGAAGCCCACCGACTTTAGCGAGAATTGGTTCGTGGCACCCTGCCCTAAAGGAGTCAGGTTGCTTGTTGTGGCAAATCAGGTCTGTGAAGAAATAGTAGATTGTGTCACAAGGGAGCAAAATGACATATTTATTTACGGCCTGAACGAAGCGAAGGATTATGTAATAGAATATTCTAAAATAGAATCCTGAGCGTAGTGAGGGATTCAAGAATTAACGTCCAAGGTGGAAATAATTTTGCTTCCATGTGACAGATACTGCTTTTCACATCACCTATTGAGGATAAAGACCGATCTGAAATAACAATGGTTGTGCATTTATTTTATCAAAATCAATACAATAACTTATTATGTTACAGAAAAGTGCCTCTTTGATCCCTCCTAGCAGGGAAGAAATAGTAGATTGTGTCACAAGGGAGCAAAATGACATATTTACGGCGTGGGCGTAAATTGAATCCTGAGCGTAGTGAGGGATTCAAGAATTAACGCCCAAGGTGGAAATAATTTTGCTTCCATGTGACACATACTGCTTTTCACATCACCTATTGAGAATAATAAAAGATCTGAAATAACAATGGTTGTGCATTTATTTTATCAAAATCGATTCAATACTTAACTATCAAAATCGATACAATACAATTACTCGTTACAGAAAAGTGCCACTTTGATCCCTCGTAGCAGGGAAGAAAAGTGCCATTTTGATCCCTCCTAGCAGGGAAGAAAAAGCCCTTATCCGAATAGGTGATGTGAAAAAGTCCTTATCCCAATAGGTGATGTGAAAAGTATATTAACATTCACTGTTTGTTACCTAAGTTAACTCTTGCAGCAGATGTTAATTATTTTTATCAAATAACAATTAACAAAATTGATCAGCCCTGTCTGACATTCTTAAACCCAATGTTTTGGCTTTAAATGGTGAAAGAATATTTGGTTAAAATTCTTTTCAATTGTGCCTAATTTTCAAAAATTGAAAAATTTATAGCCTCAGGTGAGATTTGAACCCACAACCTCTGGAATCCGTCCATCAACAGCAATCATTCAATTAATTCACTGTCAAGGCAGTTGTCGTGACAAATTGGTAGGTTTGTAAATCACTTATGAGGGGAACTGAGAAAAACTGCTCACACACAAACAATATGGACACACAAGTACGACAACCTGATGTCATATGGTTGCAAGCTTACAGATAAGAAGTCGTATGTCGCTTTATAATATCTCTTTATTCAGCATTTTAGGATTAATTGAAAAATGTTAATGTTAAGTAATCGGAATATCTTTTATATTAGAATAGGGATGATGACACTATAAAAGAAAATCAATAAATCTAAATTTACTACATAAAGGCTCAAATTCTCAATCAAATGGCGAAAAAAGTAATTCAAAAAAATAAATAATTACGTAATTATAAGTCGAGTGGCTATTTTCTGTCGCTTTTCCGCAAAACGCACCTTTGTATTGAACGATCGTCATTTACTATGGCGCTACTCAACAGTGACGTCACTGTTGAATAGCACTTTCTCTCTCTAACTACGAACATTCTAACCGTTGTAGCTTCGTTATTTTTTGAGGTATTTGAATAGGATTTTTACTATTTGGCATAGTTTTATGTCTTCTTTCTATTGAAGTAATAATTTTTTTTGAGTCAACATCCCTATTACGATGAATAACGGGATATTTACCATGTATATTTGTATATGTGAGTTTCCGATATTTCGGCACTGTTGCAAGCGCCATTATCACGGAGTAACTGACGTGCTGCGAGTTTTAGTTGTGGTCTACCCACACACCATAGCGATCTACCCTCTTCCTGGTTCGCTTTTTAGGGTTCCGTGCCCGAAGGATCAAAACGGAACCCTATTGGTGACGCCCAGACGTCCGTCCGTCGTCTGTCACACAGGTTTTACAGCCAAACGGTTGGAGCTACAGGCTTCAAATTTACACAGTATAAGCATCTTGTTGGCCCGAAGCCATACAAATAGTCAAAACTTATTTTTAAATGTTTTTAAGGGGGGCTCCCATACAGCTAAAGGGGGGAGCGATTTTTTTTTATCCTACCCTATCGAGTGGGGTATCGTTGTTTAGAGCTCATTGAGTAGATACTTACTATATTTTTAATAAAAAAAAAATTGGAAAACAAAGGAATGAGAAGCCACCAAAGTCAGCTTTTTTTACGAAATTATGTTCCGAAGATTTTTTTAACTTCCCAAATGCCTATAAACTTAAAATTTGGTAATGTTAGTTATTACGTATATTTTACCAACAAATAGTATAATATATTGATAAATTAGATTTTTTCTTTGAAATTTCCTTATTTTTCATACAAAAACCATCCTAACTTTGCGGTCGGTTCGGAACCCTAAATGTGCGAAGTCCGACTCGCACTTGGCCGGGTTTTCCGAACAATGTCACCGTCACTACTATTGTCCGCCTTCTCACTTGAAACTCGAACACGATCACGATCCCGTTATTATCGTAATTCTAATGTAAATGTGAGCTTAAAATCTTATATCTTTGATATTGCAGGGCAAAACCAGAGCTTACACAAAATTCGGCCATTTCAAGCTAGAGTTCCGATCTGCGTTGCCCGGCGGCAACTCTTGCGAGTATCAGAAAAGCCGCTGCTGCGTCCTAGACTGCTTTTATTCAGAAAAGAAGAAAACAATGTACATATTAGACATCCTAGCGTGGAACAACCAACCGATGACTGATGGAGAGGTAAATTTAAGATATTGACGATCATCATCATAGGCCTTTTACGTCTTAGACAGACGATTCAAGCAGCGACTTGATTTGTACACTTTTTAGTGTGGCTATGTAAGCCTATACGGGAGCGGCATTGTCTCACGCAGATATGACAGGAGAACTGTGGGTTAGGGGGTGGTGGAGAGTTTGATTGCTTCTTCCTTCTTCGGTGTTCAAGAAGGTCAAACCAGGCCTTGTCGTGGCTGTCGCGCCCATCTGCAATCATTCTCCGCCACTTAGTTCTGTCCTCGGCTGTCCATTCCCAACAACGGTGATCGATGCCAAAAGCTGTCATGTCCCGCTTGGCGCAGTCCTTAAATCGTAGCAAATTGACGATAGATGGCATGATTTTATTATAAAAGGCATAAGGTTTGTTCACATATTTTTGAACCCTTGGGAACATATATATGTTTACTAGTTATTGCCCGCGACTCCGTCCGCGTGGAACTCGTTTATCGCGATAGAATTGAAGTAATTACTATTTAATTATATCAGGAGCTTACCTACTCATCGCACTTTCATACAAACTTCCACCCCCTTAAGGGATGATTTCCGGGATAAAAAGTATCCTATGTCGGGGAAGGACACTCAATCTATATCCATACCCAATTTCATGTAAATCGGTTCAGCAGTTTAAGCGTGAAGAGGCAGACAGACAGACAGACACACTCGCATTTATAATATTAGTATTTTAGTATGGATGAACTCTACCTACTCAATGGAGTCATTGGTATTAGTGAATTTATTTGAAAACTGGCAAAGACTTTTGAACATCACAATATGACCCCTCTCCTCGAGTTTGGAAAATATAAATTATGAAATTATTTTTGAGACAACTGTTCATAGACATTACATATTTCCGTTACTTTCTAACTATAAGAAGTATTCTTTGCACGATAGTGACTTGTCATTCAATTGACAACATTTCATTTTTCTAACCTCTTAATTTTATTTAGGTATTTAATAGTACTCAAAAAGTTAGGAGATACTTATTTTTTCTTTTCGGTATATTTTCATTAAATCCCCCTTATTTTGTTAATCTAAAACTGCCGCGTTCTAAAAGGGCGTATGTACGTATTTGGGATGAATAAGATTACCACTCTGTAGCTCTAGTATAAGTTTTTTCGAAACATTAACTAATTTAGTAACCATTCAAATCGGTCACCCATCCAAGTCCTGACCGCTGCCCACGTTGCTTAACCTTAGATACCGCAAGCGGTACGCAGGCGCCGCTGGGCCACGAGTGCTCCTTGATTGATTTGATTATAATTTATGTGAGTATTTAAATTTCACGTGTGTAATTTTAATTTCTTGTGTGTTTCCAGATGGAGTTTCGGCAGTACTGGTTAAAATCACAACTAATGGAACTGCCCCAGGTGGCAACTGTAAGCAAGAAGAACCAAATAGTCTTCCAGCTTCTTCCAATGGTTCCCTGTACTAAGGACTCATTTAATAAGTATGTTTTCAATATAATTTTTAAGATCAAATCGCGTATAGGTGCGAACATTTATGCCGTCATACAACGGAAAAAAGTACAATTTCGGTAATTTCCATCTAAATTGCTCATAAAGTTTTCAGCAATAATTCCATAGTAATACAATGACAATTTGGTCCCCTTGGCTTAAATTGTATTGATAATGTTTCTCATGGATGTTTTGGTATGATGCCTACAGATGTGCAAGTTGCGGAAAGTTTCCAAAAAGTTTTTCATAGAAATATAAGAAATTTTCTGTTTTACATTTCGGAAAGTTTCAAACCCCATACAAAAATGTGAGAAATTTCAGAAACTTACCCAGTCGAAAAATTCCCAATTTGGGAAAGTTTCCGACGGCACATCATTAATGATGCCCATAAAAAAACAGTTGCGTGACGTTAAAAAATACATTTAGGTACAGATGTGCAAGTTGCGGAAAGCTTCCGGAAATTTCTTAAGACTAGGGAAGATGCAATTATAATATTTACCATTGTTTTCTGACCAAAATGGTGAAAAAACATAAAATAATAGCTACTGAAACGTTTTTACTTTGTTATATACTAATTTCAAACAATAATTTCGATTTGAATTAACGTGAAACGGAACGTGTTTTAAAACGGCAATCAGCTCCTGGTGACGTCACACCTGTTATGACATTGACAACCAAAGAGAATATATGTAATCTGTATGGCTAGTACATGATGGCAACGTCAGTTTGTCGGCTTATCTCGATCTATCCGTCACTTTCTAACAGCACCTATCAAAAAGAGACGGGTAGCTCGAGATAGGCCGACAAACTGACGTTGTCATCATGTGCTAGCCATACAGATTATATATATTCTCTTTGGTTGTCAATGTCATAACACGAATGACGTCACAGGAACTGTAGATCCGTTTAGGCGCGAAAGTTTAAATTGCCAGTTTGTAACAGCAATTTAAGACTATAAATCATAGTATTTTAATTTTTTAATACACTCGTGGCCTATTACATGCAATTCTTTCAAATGAAAGCAGTAATGAAAATATTGCATCTTGTCTATTTCATAAAAATATAAGAAATTTCAATTTTAGATTTCGGAAAGTTTCAAACCCCATACAAAAATGTGAAAAATTTCAGAAACTTACCCAGTGGAAAAATTCGCAATTTTGGAAAGTTTCCGACGGCACATCAGTAATAGAAGAGATTTAAGGCCTTATTTATAAACGTTCATCAAACCTATTTTAGCTAAAATGCCGTTATAATTCGTTTGTCTTTATCTGTCACTATGTCATTTGTGTTTGCGAGAAAGGGACAATAGTACATTACTTACAAAGGGCGGTACAACAAAGAAGGTCTCAGATCGCAGGTATTTGACGCCCGAGCCGAAGTCAAGGGGCTTTCTTTATTACCGCCCGTGGTAAGTACAAAATTTCATGTCCCCCCCTGGCCAGGAAGTGAGATTTTCCGCGCGCGGAGCTTGCAGTAATTGGCCTTTTTATGGACAGGTGTGACATCAAAAATATTATAGTTAGCAAAGGTTTATACATTTTTATGAATACGGGGATTAAGAGGGCGTAGATGGTATTGCAAAAGTCCCGCTCTAGCACGCGTGAGTTTGCAATTAATCATCCCGCTCTCTACGGAAGCTCAGCTTGTTTTCATAAATATTGATGTTTATTCTAAACGTGTACATTTATTAGGATAATCTTTTTTATCAGGTTTGTGAACTTATCATTTTACAACTATAAAAGGCACAAATCATTGTTAAAGATGGGAGGGTTTTAAAGATCCAACCAAAAACATCGAAAAAAAGTGCTATGTATGAAAAATAAAAGTATCGAGAAATTTTTTGCAAGTCGTGTTTTCACGTTTAACAGACTGGAGGAAAATAGTTCAAGATTAATATACTGAAAGGAAAGATATTTAATCAAAATAGATGTTGAGATCTAGGTCGATAAACATTGGCAAAAGTACATATATGTGGTCTAGATTTACAGTAAATTTGCAGCTAATCAATAATAGGGATGATGACACTATAAAAGAAAATCAATAAATCCAACTTTTCTACATAAAGGCTCAAATTCTCAATCAAATGGCGAAAATAAATAATTACGTAATTATAATAAGTCTTCAAAGTTTTAAGAGTGAGTATTTTCTGTCGCTTTTCCGCAAAACGCACCTTTGTATTGAACGATCGTCATTTATTATGGCGCTACTCAACAGTGATGTCACTGTTGAGTAGCACTTTCTCTCTCTAACTACGAACATTCTAACCGTTGTAGCTTCGTTATTTTATGAGATATTAGAATAGGATTTTCACTATTTGGCATAGATTTATGTCTTCTTTCTATTGTAGTAATACGTTTTTTTGAGTCAACGTCCCTATTGTTACAGTTTCATGATGACATATCCCCAGTTCGAAGATAACAACCCTGTGCTCGATGGCCTGCTGTTTTATCACAAGAAGGCCCACTACGTCTCGGGCGAGACTCCTCTAGTGGGCTGGCTGTTCCCTTACATGGTCCAAGAGGTGCTTGGATCTGGTGAGTATCAACGTGGCCCTTTTTAGGGTTCTCCGAAGGGTCCACACGGAGCCCTATTGCTGTCACTGACGCGTCCGTTCGTCTGTTTGGCTGTCATCTGTCACACAGTTTTACAGCCAAACGCTTGGAGCTACAGTCTTAAATTTTTCACAGTATAAGCACCTTGTTGACCCAAAGCCATAAGGTACAGTACAAGGAAGCACGAAAACAATTTTTCAACACACATGCTCGTAATGTGGCTCTTATTACCTATTTCGCTTTTAGGCTTATAATCCAGAATATTACACACGTGTGCTTTATTTATATTTATATATCCTGACCGGCCAAGTGCCAAGTGCGAGTCCAAGTTCCAAGCCAACCTAAAAAAATGTGGTTTATTAGTATTTGTGGGTAAAATATACGTAATAATAAACATTATCACCAAATTTCAAGTTCGGTCAAAGGGAAGTTGAAAAATTTTTCGGAACAAACTTTTGTGACAGACGAACGGACGGACGCATGAGTGACAACAATAGGGTTCCGTTTGGACCCTTCTGGTACGGAACCCTAAAAATGGAGAATTCTTAAATTAAAAAATTAGCTCCAATGAAATTTTGGAACATGGCTCATGGTCATATATATCTGGTCGGGCTTTACTATTGTCCTACCCCATCATGTGGGGTATCGTTGTATAGAGCTTGTTGAGTAGATAAATACGGTTTTTTTCTTTTAAAAATATGTATTTGAAAACAAAGAAATGACAACCTACTAAAGTCAGCTTTTTTTACAAAATAAATGATGTTGACGCGTTATCATAGTTGATGTAAGCTTTGGAATGATTCCACGCCAGAAATCTGAAAGTTATCTAATACCCCGGCCACACTCGACGAATCGTGAAGGAAGTAGGCAGAGACGTAGTGTCTTGTTTCTCCTGCACTGAGCTTTAAGATTGATTTCCGAGGCCATATTCGAAGTCGTAATTATAATTTTTAGCCTTAAATTTGTATTTTTTTAGACATAACAGTACACCCAGAGTACATGACAAAACCATCAGGTTATGTCAACCAAGCACAGTTTATACAAGCCTTCGAGGAGAAAATAAACAAAAAGAAGTCCAGAGGCAGGCGGTCCAGTAACTCGATGGACACTAGTGGCAGCACAGAGGTATATATTATGTTCACCAATAAACATGACTTACTTTGACTTAAGGTCCTGTAACCCCTAGGTGGGGCAGAGGGCGTCCACAGTACTCCGCCATTTCGTTCTATCTTGGGCTAAGCGCTTCACCTCGGACCAGGTTAGCCCGGTAGTCTTCAGTTCCGTCGCCACTGAACGTCTCCAGGGGCCTGTACCACAATACTTTACAAGCGTACAATTCGACAAATTTGTGAACTTTTTCTATGGAAAATTGTACAATTTTGTCAAATTGTAGACTTGTAAAGTTTTGTAGTATAGGGGCCAGGTGTGTTTAGGTCGGCCACGTTTCCTTTTCCCTTGTGGAGTCCATTCTAGAGCTTGTCTAGGGATGTGGTCGGGAGCTCTTCTTAGGGTGTGGCCGATCCAAGTCCACTTACGGAATTTGATCTGGTGACCGTGACCGACTGGCGTCTCACGACAGATATTCCACAGTTCTTCGTTGGTAATCTTCTCCGGCCAAAAATAATAAGCCAATAAGCATGAGTAGTTATTATTAGCTCACCAGGTACTCCGATTTGTTAACATGAAAGAGACTGCTCAATTTTTTTCCAAATTAATTTAATGTACAAGTGTTGAGATTTGTAAATGAAACAAAGACGGAAAAATGTTTCTCCTGTATTATTTGTATGCGATATACAAATAATACAACTTCCGGCAAACATCTTGAACCTGTCGAAGTTTTCCCTCTCTGTCGCACATGCAAGTTTGCACATAAGTGCGACAGAGAGGGAAGGTTTCGATGGGTTCAAGATGTTTGCCGGGAACTATACCGGACGACGCAGCGTTGGAAGGCCCCCCCACGAGGTGAGCTGATGACCTGGTTAAGGTCGCGGGGATCCGTTGGATGCGGGCAGCCCATGACCGATCGTTGTGGCGCTCTCTGGGGGAGGCCTATGTCCATCAGTGGATGTCTTTCGGCTGATGATGATGATACAAATAATATAATGTAATCAGATAGATTTTGCTAAAGTATGTTTTGTTTTCAGACTGATCCTAAGGAAACCCCACTTCAAAGTCCAACTGAGAACAAATCCGAAGATATAGACCAAATGGATGCGGATGTAAACAAGGACAATGGACATGAAAATGCTGAACTGATGGACTCAGAGGAAAAACCAAGTTTAGTCAAAGACAATGGTGCGCTAGATGCTGACCTCAATGACGAAAAAGAAAAATTAGTCGAATAGACGGATTTTACAGTGTTTTATTATACTTATTTGCCAAAGACTAGAATTCGGCATTTTGTATCTATGTTCCACTGAATGATGTTTGTAAATATAGTTAAAATAAATATTTACAGTGAAAATATGGTGAGAAAGTGATAAGAAAAAAAAGAAAAAGGAAAGTAAAGTGCAGTTGGTGGATAGTTTACTTATTAAACTTCGATGTATTTTTTGACTAATAATGTTGAATGATGATGCATCGGGAATACGAACCGGTATATATTTGTTCATTTTATTACCGAAATATTATATACATCTATTCGATTTCATGTGGTTTTTTTTAAGTTTATGACACCTAACGGAATATTTACTAATAAAATGTTCAAACAACTCAATATTCAACCTCAACGTGCCCAATCCTATAACTGGTAAACACACATCCACACATCGACAGTGATGTTCAATGCTGCTAATCTAGTACGGGAAGTAGTGTCACCCAATGTATGGGAGGTCCACATTTTGGTATCGGATGAATTCACTTGGCACAGATGTAATATACGTAAATATAAGTTAATTTAGCCCGGTAGCCATCCGTCACCCCCTGGGGGGTAGGAAGGGGGGGGGGGGGGGGGCGTTGAAAGTCCCATTTTTCGGTTTTTCATGAAAAACTCATAAACGGTGACCCATAGCGAAAAACGTTCTTAGGCATAAGTAATCTACATAAAAGGTTCTATACACTTTGTCGCTAGGATTAATATTTAATTAGATTTTAAAGGGAGAATGTAAAATTATATGAAAATTTAAGTGGCTATTAATACCTTTGTTTTTCAATATTTTAAAAAACAAAAAATACTATAATTATGCACTTAATGAGCTCTATTCATTGATACCCCACTCCATGGGGTGGGTCAAATTTTTTTTTTCGCGCCCCCCTTTAGCTGTATTGGAGCCCCCCTTGAAAAGCTGTAAAAATATTTTTGAATTTTTTTTATATATTTGGATCAACAAGATGCTTAAATGGTGAAAATTTGAAGACTATAGCTCAACCCGTTACCTTTTGAGGGTGGCCCCTATGCAGCTAAGGGAGAGCATGTATGAAAACAAAAGAACTACCCCATAGAGCCCCCATCAAAGAGCAACGTTTAGAGCAATAGTCTTCAAATTCTCACCATTTAAGCATCTTGTTGAGCCAAGGCTATACAATTTTTTCAAAAATATTTTTGCCTGTTTTTAAGGGGGGCTCCCATACAGCTAAAGGGGGGCGCGAAAAAAAATATTTGACCCACCCCATCGAGTGGGGTATCAATGAATAGAGCTCATTAAGTGCATAATTATAGTATTTTTTATTTTTAAAAATATTGAAAAACAAAGGAATAAATAGCCACTTAAATTTTCTTATAATTTTACATTCCCCCTTTAAAGTCTCATTAAATATTAATCCTAGCGACAAAGTGAATAGAACCTTTTATTTAGATTACTTATGCCTAAGAACGTTTTTCGCTATGGGTCACCGTTTATGAGTTTTTCATGAAAAACCGAAAAATGGGACTTTCAACGACCCCCCTCCCTACCCCCCAGGGGGTGGCGGATGGCTACCGGGCTAAATTAACTTAGATTTACCTATATTACATCTGTGCCAAGTGAATTCATCCGATACCAAAATGTGGACCTCATGACACTACTTCCCCCACTAATCGTAAAAAAAGTATACCAAAGGCTGCGTTCAGAAAGCGTATAGGTAACTAAAGTTTAAACATAAAGTGAAGATTTTATCATATTAACCCCCACGAATCAAAGTAAACCCATTTCACGGTACTATTTGCACGCGGATGGCAGGGGCAGTACTTATTACGGACTCTATTGGCTAACCTAAAAGATTTCACAGTGCAACCAATTATCTCAAGCCGGTGTGGTATAATCTTTTTTTGGTATAAAAGTTTTTTCTAATAAACAAAAACTACAGAGTACAAGGTTTAGTAAACTGTACATAGATAAAAGTTTTATATTGCATGCGCCTTCCACTTTCCCTCGGGACTGCCGCGAGCGGATCGAGAACGAAAGAGACTGTTCTAGCCAATTTTGTGAAGTTTTGAAGCCCTTTTTAAAAATATTGTATATTGATACGTACATTATGGTAAAAGTGAGGTAAATTGATCTCGATCAATTACACTAGAGCCGGTATTACGCCCCTAGCCGCCACTACTTGTAATAGCTAAATGATCAGCCGCATGCGACGTTTACAAACATATTTTCGACGAAAAAAATCTCTTGTTCTTGCTGGCCATTATTATTCCTATCTTTATTTGGGGTCCGTCCTTCTAATGCCAATGCGCTACTTAGTGCCAGTTGCACCAAAGTACGAACACAGACAGTACGATGGCGCCGGCAGCTGTCATCCCATATAAACTTGTCAAACTTTCCATACAATCAGATTTGACGAACACCGCTTACGATAACAGACGGTTTGGTGCAAGCCAGCCTTAGTGCCACTGCCAGTCGCACCAACGTACTACCACAGACCGGTCATCGTCAAACATGGCGCCGGCAGCTGTCATCCCATAGAATCTTGTCAAACTTTCCATACAATCAGATTTGACGAACACCGCTTACGATAACAGACGGTTTGGTGCAAGCCCAGCCTTAGTGTGGTCGGCTGTCATCTCTTTATCGACGTTTTCTACTCTCATATCGCCGTTTATCGTGCTTATATAAATCCAAGAAGTTGGCGTGCGTCCTGGTTTTCTACTTTCCTCAATTCCTATAACTGTACGTCATACTCATACTTACTCATTTACTGATAAAATGTGTGTCATATGGCTCTTATTGCATCTCATGCGCCCGTAGCACATGTTGCGCTTGAGAGTATTTCGACTTATCTCTAGCTACGCGTCTTCTTCTGATTGGCTTGGCGCTGTTAGAAAGTGACGGATAGCTCGGGATACGCCGACATACTCTCGAGCGCAACACGTGCTAGGCCTAATGGTGTGCATGTAATTTGTATACCTACTCAGGCTAAATTAAAGTTTAGGTCGCGGACGGACGGACGGACTTGGCGAAACTATTAAGGGTTCCTTGTTTACTACGGAACCCTAAAAAATTTCTCACAAAATATTAAGTTTATATGACTAGTTGTATGCTATACTGCGATACTAAATCTGGCTGTTATATGTCACGATGTTTGCAAAGTGAGATTTTCATAGCAACTCGTTAAGTGTATCAATACCAATAAAATCTCCCGAGATTATTTGCCGGCCGTAAGGCCTTCTCGTGAAATTATTAATGGCCCAAACAAGTATTAATAAATAATGGAATAATACTTAGTACTTACCCAATGAGCTAGTCATTCAAACAATATTCGCTTAATTTATTATTGTCTAGATCATAAATAACAGTGTTAGGTACCTAGTAGGTGTATGTACAACATACATGTAGGTAATCGGACTATATCTAACTGGCCGCGAAATGATAACAAATATCATAGTAGGTACCTAATTTTAATAGAATGTAGGTATACAGGCGTGAGTTTATGTATGTGGGTATTTAGGTTCTCAACATCGTTCAAAAGCAACAACAACAACAAAAAAATACTCTTTATTGCACACTTCAAAAAAAATCATAGTACAGAAACATTAGGCTTAAAGTAGAGGTAAACAACAGGCGGTCTTATCGCCAAAGAGCGATCTCTTCCAGACAACCTAAGCAATAAAAGTTACCTTTTGTATGGACATATTGCCTACAAAGCTTATCCGTCTTTTTGGATGTGAGAGTGGCCTAAAATAATGTGTTTTTATTTTAGTCTTAACTGGCTCAAAACTTCAAAATTCGAATTCTAGAAGTGTATTCGAAAACCAGCTGATGGCATCTAACCAAACGTTGTTCGGCGCACTTGGATTTTTCGCATTGCACTGAAACAACAGAACAACACTGGAATTTGAAATTTTCCAGCCAGCTGTCCGGGTAAGCCCCCGACAACAGACGTGCCCTAGGAACAGAACATTTTGTTAGTATTTGATCTAGAAATTGCGAGGATGTTGGTTAAGTTAGATCTAGTCTAGATATAGTTTTCCATTGACGTATTGAAACTAGGTAGGAGATGAGATGAAATTACCTACTGCTACCAGTGCTACCTAACAGCTGTTAACCCGTGAAGCGATTTAGTATCACACGTGCGTTACTAACGAAATTTGAATTCAGAACCTACAATTTATATATTTATAGGTAGAAAGCATACCTTTTTTTGACATATTGTTCCACGGGTTAACAGCGGGAAGGGCAATTATTGATTTTGTTATCAAGAATGAATACCTACTTTGTGGTCATACTTGAAGGTGAAAAAGCTACAAATTTGAAAAATCTAAAACGCGCAATTTACCTACCTAGGTAAGTACCTACCTATGAAGAGTTCACGGCCAAAGCCAGAATAAACTTTAATCTGCAATTTATTTATATTTGGACAACATGATGTAGGTAGGTATATTTTATGCTTTATTTTGGAGGTTAACATAAACATTATTAGGAGGTGATTGGTATTTTCGCAAACTAAGGAAATCGTTGGTAACTAGGTAAGTTGTAGAATGTATAAATAGGTACCTACTCGCGTAAATCATTCAACCCTTGTCAGAATTTTTGATTTAATTCCTGCGAGGGATTCTATTCAGAATCGAACCGTGAAGACCTGATAAATTCTCCGGACAATATATTACCCGTGTGAGTACATAGGTACCTATTTTGTAAATAGGTGGTTGAATAAAACCGGGTTTTTATGTGAAATCAGAGATCATTTTTTTCTGTAGAAAAAAAACCTGGCTTAGTCCTTTACAAGCAGAATGACAAGTTATTTCTAATCCCTTTTCCTTTATCGCGATATATATGTACTTAAACGAGAAGATAAAGCATCTATCACTTTCTGTCACGACTTGATAGAGAGTGACGGGTGCTTTATCTTGTCGTTTATCACGCGATAACTACGAGCATAATACGTGGCCTGGTACAGTCAAGGTCATGAATATGTATACATTTTTAGACCTTATTTCAATGGAGTAAGGTGAAAAAATGTATACATATTGGTGCCCTAGACTGTACAATATAACTAGGTTTTAAATGTTCTTCCCTCTCATGTACTTAGTTAGACAATGTATGTTTCAATGTGTGAATTTTTGAGTCTTGCGCCGTGAGCGCAAACCCATACCTAACCACGTATATCTCACAAAAATCAGATTTGATTAATTAAATTACTAATGAAGCAGTTTTCATTAGTAAACGGTTAGCAATATAGGGTTTCATATCTGGTGTGTGTATATTATATATTAGTTGAAGTTAATAAGTTATTGACGCTCATAACTGGATGTTCTGCGTATTTCCAACTAAAGTTAGCGAACGCATCCGCTTGACAAATGAAATTTGTTCTGCGTATATCGGTATTATCGGTCTAGCTTTTGCGAGTTCGTCCGCGTGGACGGTAAGTAAGTAGGTAGGTTTATATATCAACTAATTTATATCGCACCTCCATATTTTCTGTCCCCCATTTAAGCATCTTATTGGATGAATTTCGGGATAACAGCTATCCTATCCTATGTCGTTTGTCCTCGGGATACAAATTATCTCTACGCCAATCGCCACATTTATCATCGTACAAGCTTTGCTTAGTTGGGGCTAGGCCGATTACCGGTGTGAAGTTAGCAGCCAAAGTTAGCGGCCACCTATAACCCGACCAGATTAAGAAGTCTTTTTTTTTATGATGGTCTATGCTTTTGAAAAAAGTATCTAAGGACACAACAAAGCACCCAGGATATTAAAAACTTTGAATTAAAATAAATAAACATCATATAAACAAATATGTACACAAAATTAATTTTGGCTGCTAACTTTTCAATGTAGCAGCCACTACCTTAGACGGCAAGCTAGTAATTTTTGATATGTAATTCGTATAGAAAATCATTATACATACAAAAAGAACCCACTTTTAGAGTGGCACTCGATCGTTAAGTAGGGTAAATGAGCACGGATGTAGTCAATACAAAAAAAATCAAAATGTTTCAGGAATTACTGGCTGCTAGCACCTTAGACGGCAGGCCAGTAATATTTAATAGGTTTTTATTATAGAAAAATACCAAGGCTATAAAACAAATCCAGTTACAGAGTGGCACACGATCGATTAGTAGGGTAAATGAGCCTGGAACTAGTCAATACAAATATTTTCGTAGTATTTCAGAAATAAGTTGCTGTTAGCTCCTTCCTTAGACGGCAGACCAGTATTTTTTAATAGGTTTTTGTTACAGAAAAATACCAAAGATATAAAACAAATCCATTTACAGAGTGGCACACGATCGATTAGTAGGGTAAATGAGCCAAGAACTAGTCAATATAAATATTTTCATAGTGTTTCAGAAATTACTGGCTGCCAGCACCTTAGACGGCAACCTTGTAATTTTTAACATGTATTTGATAAAGAAAAAAAAACAGCTATAAAACTAGCTATCAAATAAGACTATTTCTAGGGTGATACAAGACTGCGTAGTTTAGAAACTGAAGCGATGAAAAATACATTATTCAATTTTAGCAATACATGCAGTGCTGCTTGATTTCATCAGCTTTGACGGCAAGCGAGTAGATACCAGTTATACAGTTGTGTAGGACAATAAACTAGCTATCAAACAAGACTATTTCTAGGGTGATACAAGACTGCGTAGGTTAGTAAGTGAAGCAATGAAAAATATGTTATTCGGTTTAAGGAATTGTTGTAGTCCTACTTGATTTTCATCAAGTTGGACGGCAAGCGAGTAGATACCAGTTATGCTGTCGTGTAGAACAATAAACTAGCCATCAAACAAGACTATTTCTAGGGTGATACAAGACTGCGGAGGTTAGTAAGTGAAGCAATGAAAAATATATTATTCGGTTTAAGGAATTCTTGTAGTCATACTTGATTTTAATCAGGTTTGACGGCAAGCGAGTAGATACCAGTTATGCTGTCGTGTAGAACAATAAACTAGCTTTCAAACGAGACTATTCCTAGGGTGATACAAGACTGCGGAGGTTAGTAAGTGAAGCAATGAAAAATATATTATTCGGTTTAAGGAATTCTTGTAGTCATACTTGATTTTCATCAAGTTGGACGGCAAGCTAGTAGATACCAGTTATGCAGTCATGTAGAACAAAAAACTAGCTATCAAACAAGACTATTTCTAGGGTGATACAAGACTGCGTAGGTTAGTAAGTGAAGCAATGAAAAAGACATTATTCAATTTTAGGAATATTTGTAGTTTTACTTGATTTTCATCAGGTTTGACGGCAAGCAAGTAGATACCAGTTATGCTGTCGTGTAGAACAATAAACTAGCTTTCAAACGAGACTATTCCTAGGGTGATACAAGACTGCGGAGGTTAGTAAGTGAAGCAACGAAAAAGACATTATTCAATTTAAGGAATATTTGTAGTTTTACTTGATTTTCATCAGGTTTGACGGCAAGCGAGTAGATACCAGTTATGCTGTCGTGTAGAACAATAAACTAGCTTTCAAACGAGACTATTCCTAGGGTGATACAAGACTGCGGAGGTTAGTAAGTGAAGCAATGAAAAATATATTATTCGGTTTAAGGAATTCTTGTAGTCATACTTGATTTTCATCAAGTTAGACGGCAAGCGAGTAGATACCAGTTATGCTGTCGTGTAGAACAATAAACTAGCTTTCAAACGAGACTATTCCTAGGGTGATACAAGACTGCGGAGGTTAGTAAGTGAAGCAATGAAAAATATATTATTCGGTTTAAGGAATTCTTGTAGTCATACTTGATTTTCATCAAGTTGGACGGCAAGCGAGTAGATACCAGTTATGCAGTCATGTAGAACAACAAACTAGCTATCAAACAAGACTATTTCTAGGGTGATACAAGACTGCGTAGGTTAGTAAGTGAAGCAATGAAAAATACATTATTCAATTTAAGGAATATTTGTAGTTTTACTTGATTTTCATCAGGTTTGACGGAAAGCGAGTAGATACTAGTTATGCTGTCGTGTAGAATAATGAACTAGCTATCAAACTAGACTATTTCTAGGGTGATACAAGACTGCGTGGGTTAGTAAGTGAAGCAATGAAAAATATGTTATTCGGTTTAACGAATTCTTGTAGTCCTACTTGATTTTCATCAAGTTGGACGGCAAGCGAGTAGATACCAGTTATGCAGTCATGTAGAACAATAAACTAGCTATCAATAAAGTTTAATTCTAGGGTGATACAAGACTGCGGAGGTTAGTAAGTGAAGCAATGAAAAAGACATTATTCAATTTTAGGAATATTTGTAGTTTTACTAGATTTTCATCAGGTTTGACGGAAAGCGAGTAGATACTAGTTATGCTGTCGTGTAGAACAATGAACTAGCTATCAAACTAGACTATTTCTAGGGTGATACAAGACTGTGTAGGTTAGTAAGTGAAGCAATGAAAAATATGTTATTCGGTTTAACGAATTCTTGTAGTCCTACTTGATTTTCATCAAGTTGGACGGCAAGCGAGTAGATACCAGTTATGCAGTCATGTAGAACAACAAACTAGCTATCAAACAAGACTATTTCTAGGGTGATACAAGACTGCGGAGGTTAGTAAGTGAAGCAATGAAAAAGACATTATTCAATTTTAGGAATATTTGTAGTTTTACTAGATTTTCATCAGGTTTGACGGCAAGCGAGTAGATACCAGTTATGCTGTCGTGTAGAACAATAAACTAGCTTTCAAAGGAGACTATTCCTAGGGTGATACAAGACTGCGGAGGTTAGTAAGTGAAGCAATGAAAAAGACAGTATTCAATTTTAGGAATATTTGTAGTTTTACTTGATTTTCATCAGGTTTGACGGCAAGCGAGTAGATATTAGTTATGCTGTCGTGTAGAAAAATAAACTAGCTTTCAAACGAGACTATTCCTAGGGTGATACAAGACTGCGGAGGTTAGTAAGTGAAGCAATGAAAAATATATTATTCGGTTTAAGGAATTCTTGTAGTCATACTTGATTTTCATCAAGTTAGACGGCAAGCGAGTAGATAACAGTTATGTTATCGTTTAGAACAATGAAATAGTTATCAAACAAGACTATTTCTAGGCTGATACAAGACTGCGTAGGTTAGTAAGTGAAGCAATGAACAAGATATTAGTCAATTTTAGGAATATTTGTAGTTTTACTTAATTTTCATCAGGTTTGACGGCAAGCGAGTAGATACCAGTTATGCTGTCGTGTAGAACAATGAACTAGCTATCAAACTAGATTATTTTTAGGATGATACAAGACTGCGTAGGTTAGTAAGTGAAGCAACGAAAAAGACAGTATTCAATTTTAGGAATATTTGTAGTTTTACTTGATTTTCATCAGGTTTGACGGCAAGCGAGTAGATACCAGTTATGCTGTCGTGTAGAACAATAAACTAGCTTTCAAACGAGACTATTCCTAGGGTGATACAAGACTGCGTAGTTTAGTAAGTGAAGCAATGAACAAGACATTATTCAATTTTAGGAATATTTGTAGTTTTACTTGATTTTCATCAGGTTTGACGGCAAGCGAGTAGATACCAGTTATGCTGTCGTGTAGAACAATGAACTAGCTATCAAACTTGACTATTTCTAGGGTGATACAAGACTGCGTAGGTTAGTAAGTGAAGCAATGAAAAAGACAGTATTCAATTTTAGGAATATTTGTAGTTTTACTTGATTTTGATCAGGTTTGACGACAAGCGAGTGGATACCAGTTATGCTGTCGTGTAGAACAATGAACTAGCTATCAAAGAAGTTTTCATCTCTCCTGTTCGGAAAGTTCTATTTTCATTAGTAGATAGCCGGGTTGAAAATCGCATTTCCAACCCTAGGGTGGAAAGTAATTTTCTTTTAATTTTCGTATTCCGGGGCTGCCTGCCAGCCGCGCTTGGGCGCTGCGCGAGCAGCCAGCCGCGGGCGCGCGGCCCAGGCTGGGGAAGGGGAGCGGCGGCGCCCGCTGCTGGTGGCTGCAGCGCGTGTTTTTATTATTAAATCCTCAGAATATCATTTACTATTATTTTCTTTCTCAATCATTTTCCTCATAGTCGAAATGAAAAGTAGAGTGTTTAACTCGGGTGAAAGTACCCATTTCACCCTTGAACTATTGGCGCTCTCACTTCGTTCGAGCGCCAAAATATCTCGGGTGAAATGGGTCACTTTCAACCCTTGGTTAACAATCTACTATTATTTCTAGGGTGATACAAGACTGCGTAGGTTAGTAAGTGAAGCAATGAAAAATATGTTATTCGGTTTAAGGAATTCTGGTAGTCATACTTGATTTTCATCAAGTTAGACGGCAAGCGAGTAGATAACAGTTATGCTATCGTGTAGAACAATGAACTAGTTATCAAACAAGACTATTTCTAGGCTGATACAAGACTGCGTAGGTTAGTAAGTGAAGCAATGAAACAGACATTATTCAATTTAAGGAATATTTGTAGTTTTACTTGGTTTTCATCAGGTTTGACGGCACGCGAGTAGATATCAGTTATGCTGTCGTGTAGAACAATAAACTAGCTTTCAAAGGTGATTATTCCTAGGGTGATACAAGACTGCGTAGGTTAGTAAATGAAGCAATGAAAAAGACAGTATTCAATTTTAGGAATATTTGTAGTTTTACTTGATTTTCATCAGGTTTGACGGCAAGCGAGTAGATACCAGTTATGCTGTCGTGTAGAACAATGAACTAGCTATCAAACTAGACTATCTCTAGGGTGATACAAGACTGCGTAGGTTAGTAAGTGAAGCAATGAAAAATATGCTATTCGGTTTAAGGAATTCTTGTAGTCCTACTTGATTTTCATCAAGTTGGACGGCAAGCGAGTAGATACCAGTTATGCAGTCATGTTGAACAACAAACTTGCTATCAAACAAGACTATTTCTAGGGTGATACAAGACTGCGGAGGTTAGTAAGTGAAGCAATGAAAAAGACATTATTCAATTTTAGGAATATTTGTAGTTTTACTTGATTTTCATCAGGTTTGACGGCAAGCGAGTAGATACCAGTTATGCTGTCGTGTAGAACAATAAACTAGCTTTCAAACGAGACTATTCCTAGGGTGATACAAGACTGCGTAGGTTATTAAGTGAAGCAATGAAAAAGACAGTATTCAATTTTAGGAATATTTGTAGTTTTACTTGATTTTCATCAGGTTTGACGACAAGCGAGTAGATACCAGTTATGCTGTCGTGTAGAACAATGAACTAGATATCAAAGAAGTTTATTTCTAGGGTGATACAAGACTGCGTAGGTTAGTAAGTGAAGCAATGAATAATATTTTATTCGGTTTAAGGAATTCTTGTAGTCCTACTTGATTTTCATCAAGTTGGACGGCAAGCGAGTAGATACCAGTTATGCAGTCAGGTAGAACAACAAACTAGCTATCAAACAAGACTATTTCTAGGGTGATACAAGACTGCGGAGGTTAGTAAGTGAAGCAATGAAAAAGACATTATTCAATTTTAGGAATATTTGTAGTTTTACTTGATTTTCATCAGGTTTGACGGCAAGCGAGTAGATACCAGTTATGCTGTCGTGTAGAACAATAAACTAGCTATCAAATTAGACTATTTCTAGGGTGATACAAGACTGCGTAGGTTAGTAAGTGAAGCAACGAAAAAGACAGTATTCAATTTTAGGAATATTTGTAGTTTTACTTGATTTTCATCAGGTTTGACGGCAAGCGAGTAGATACCAGTTATGCTGTCGTGTAGAACAATAAACTAGCTTTCAAACGAGACTATTCCTAGGGTGATACAAGACTGCGGAGATTAGTAAGTGAAGCAATGAAAAATATATTATTCGGTTTAAGGAATTCTTGTAGTCATACTTGATTTTCATCAAGTTAGACGGCAAGCGAGTAGATACCAGTTATGCTGTCGTGTAGAACAATAAACTAGCTTTCAAACGAGACTATTCCTAGGGTGATACAAGACTGCGGAGGTTAGTAAGTGAAGCAATGAAAAATATATTATTCGGTTTAAGGAATTCTTGTAGTCATACTTGATTTTAATCAGGTTTGACGGCAAGTGAGTAGATACCAGTTATGCTGTCGTGTAGAACAATAAACTAGCTTTCAAACGAGACTATTCCTAGGGTGATACAAGACTGCGGAGGTTAGTAAGTGAAGCAATGAAAAATATATTATTCGGTTTAAGGAATTCTTGTAGTCATACTTGATTTTCATCAAGTTAGACGGCAAGCGAGTAGATACCAGTTATGCTGTCGTGTAGAACAATAAACTAGCTTTCAAACGAGACTATTCCTAGGGTGATACAAGACTGCGGAGGTTAGTAAGTGAAGCAATGAAAAATATATTATTCGGTTTAAGGAATTCTTGTAGTCATACTTGATTTTAATCAGGTTTGACGGCAAGTGAGTAGATACCAGTTATGCTGTCGTGTAGAACAATAAACTAGCTTTCAAACAAGACTATTTCTAGGGTGATACAAGACTGCGTAGTTTAGTAAGTGAAGCAATGAACAAGACATTATTGAATTTTAGGAATATTTGTAGTTTTACTTGATTTTAATCAGGTTTGACGGCAAGCGAGTAGACACCAGTTATGCTGTCGTGTAGAACAATAAACTAGCTTTCAAACGAGAGTATTTCTAGGGTGATACAAGACAGCGTAGGTTAGTAAGTGAAGCAATGAAAAAGACATTATTCAATTTTAGGAATATTTGTAGTTTTACTTGATTTTCATCAGGTTTGACGGCAAGCGAGTAGATACCAGTTATGCTGTCGTGTAGAACAAAAAACTAGCTTTCAAACGAGACTATTCCTAGGGTGATACAAGACTGCGGAGGTTAGTAAGTGAAGCAATGAAAAATATGTTATTCGGTTTAACGAATTCTTGTAGTCCTACTTGATTTTCATCAAGTTGGACGGCAAGCGAGTAGATACCAGTTATGCTGTCGTGTAGAACAATAAACTAGCTATCAAATTAGACTATTTCTAGGGTGATACAAGACTGCGTAGGTTAGTAAGTGAAGCAACGAAAAAGACAGTATTCAATTTTAGGAATATTTGTAGTTTTACTTGATTTTCACCAGGTTTGACGGCAAGCGAGTAGATACCAGTTATGCTGTCGTGTAGAACAATAAACTAGCTTTCAAACGAGACTATTCCTAGGGTGATACAAGACTGCGGAGATTAGTAAGTGAAGCAATGAAAAATATATTATTCGGTTTAAGGAATTCTTGTAGTCATACTTGATTTTCATCAAGTTAGACGGCAAGCGAGTAGATACCAGTTATGCTGTCGTGTAGAACAATAAACTAGCTTTCAAACGAGACTATTCCTAGGGTGATACAAGACTGCGGAGGTTAGTAAGTGAAGCAATGAACAAGACATTATTCAATTTTAGGAATATTTGTAGTTTTACTTGATTTTAATCAGGTTTGACGGCAAGCGAGTAGACACCAGTTATGCTGTCGTGTAGAACAATAAACTAGCTTTCAAACGAGAGTATTTCTAGGGTGATACAAGACAGCGTAGGTTAGTAAGTGAAGCAATGAAAAAGACATTATTCAATTTTAGGAATATTTGTAGTTTTACTTGATTTTCATCAGGTTTGACGGCAAGCGAGTAGATACCAGTTATGCTGTCGTGTAGAACAATAAACTAGCTATCAAATTAGACTATTTCTAGGGTGATACAAGACTGCGTAGGTTAGTAAGTGAAGCAACGAAAAAGACAGTATTCAATTTTAGGAATATTTGTGGTTTTACTTGATTTTCATCAGGTTTGACGGCAAGCGAGTAGATACCAGTTATGCTGTCGTGTAGAACAATAAACTAGCTTTCAAACGAGACTATTCCTAGGGTGATACAAGACTGCGGAGATTAGTAAGTGAAGCAATGAAAAATATATTATTCGGTTTAAGGAATTCTTGTAGTCAAACGAGACTATTCCTAGGGTGATACAAGACTGCGTAGGTTATTAAGTGAAGCAATGAAAAAGACAGTATTCAATTTTAGGAATATTTGTAGTTTTACTTGATTTTCATCAAGTTGGACGGCAAGCGAGTAGATACCAGTTATGCAGTCATGTTGAACAACAAACTTGCTATCAAACAAGACTATTTCTAGGGTGATACAAGACTGCGGAGGTTAGTAAGTGAAGCAATGAAAAAGACATTATTCAATTTTAGGAATATTTGTAGTTTTACTTGATTTTCATCAGGTTTGACGGCAAGCGAGTAGATACCAGTTATGCTGTCGTGTAGAACAATAAACTAGCTATCAAACTAGACTATTTCTAGGGTGATACAAGACTGTGTAGGTTAGTAAGTGAAGCAATGAAAAATATGTTATTCGGTTTAACGAATTCTTGTAGTCCTACTTGATTTTCATCAAGTTGGACGGCAAGCGAGTAGATACCAGTTATGCAGTCATGTAGAACAACAAACTAGCTATCAAACAAGACTATTTCTAGGGTGATACAAGACTGCGGAGGTTAGTAAGTGAAGCAATGAAAAAGACATTATTCAATTTTAGGAATATTTGTAGTTTTACTAGATTTTCATCAGGTTTGACGGCAAGCGAGTAGATACCAGTTATGCTGTCGTGTAGAACAATAAACTAGCTTTCAAACGAGACTATTCCTAGGGTGATACAAGACTGCGGAGATTAGTAAGTGAAGCAATGAAAAATATATTATTCGGTTTAAGGAATTCTTGTAGTCATACTTGATTTTAATCAGGTTTCACGGCAAGTGAGTAGATACCAGTTATGCTGTTGTGTAGAACAATAAACTAGCTTTCAAACGAGACTATTCCTAGGGTGATACAAGACTGCGGAGGTTAGTAAGTGAAGCAATGAAAAATATATTATTCGGTTTAAGGAATTCTTGTAGTCATACTTGATTTTCATCAAGTTAGACGGCAAGCGAGTAGATACCAGTTATGCTGTCGTGTAGAACAATAAACTAGCTTTCAAACAAGACTATTTCTAGGGTGATACAAGACTGCGTAGTTTAGTAAGTGAAGCAATGAACAAGACATTATTCAATTTTAGGAATATTTGTAGTTTTACTTGATTTTAATCAGGTTTGACGGCAAGCGAGTAGACACCAGTTATGCTGTCGTGTAGAACAATAAACTAGCTTTCAAACGAGAGTATTTCTAGGGTGATACAAGACAGCGTAGGTTAGTAAGTGAAGCAATGAAAAAGACATTATTCAATTTTAGGAATATTTGTAGATTTACTTGATTTTCATCAGGTTTGACGGCAAGCGAGTAGATACCAGTTATGCTGTCGTGTAGAACAATAAACTAGCTTTCAAACGAGAGTATTTCTAGGGTGATACAAGACAGCGTAGGTTAGTAAGTGAAGCAATGAAAAAGACATTATTCAATTTTAGGAATATTTGTAGTTTTACTTGATTTTCATCAGGTTTGACGGCAAGCGAGTAGATACCAGTTATGCTGTCGTGTAGAACAATAAACTAGCTTTCAAACGAGACTATTCCTAGGGTGATACAAGACTGCGGAGGTTAGTAAGTGAAGCAATGAAAAATATATTATTCGGTTTAAGGAATTCTTGTAGTCATACTTGATTTTAATCAGGTTTGACGGCAAGTGAGTAGATACCAGTTATGCTGTCGTGTAGAACAATAAACTAGCTTTCAAACGAGACTATTCCTAGGGTGATACAAGACTGCGGAGGTTAGTAAGTGAAGCAATGAAAAATATATTATTCGGTTTAAGGAATTCTTGTAGTCATACTTGATTTTCATCAAGTTAGACGGCAAGCGAGTAGATACCAGTTATGCTGTCGTGTAGAACAATAAACTAGCTTTCAAACAAGACTATTTCTAGGGTGATACAAGACTGCGTAGTTTAGTAAGTGAAGCAATGAACAAGACATTATTCAATTTTAGGAATATTTGTAGTTTTACTTGATTTTAATCAGGTTTGACGGCAAGCGAGTAGACACCAGTTATGCTGTCGTGTAGAACAATAAACTAGCTTTCAAACGAGAGTATTTCTAGGGTGATACAAGACAGCGTAGGTTAGTAAGTGAAGCAATGAAAAAGACATTATTCAATTTTAGGAATATTTGTAGTTTTACTTGATTTTCATCAGGTTTGACGGCAAGCGAGTAGATACCAGTTATGCTGTCGTGTAGAACAATAAACTAGCTTTCAAACGAGACTATTCCTAGGGTGATACAAGACTGCGGAGGTTAGTAAGTGAAGCAATGAAAAATATGTTATTCGGTTTAACGAATTCTTGTAGTCCTACTTGATTTTCATCAAGTTGGACGGCAAGCGAGTAGATACCAGTTATGCAGTCATGTAGAACAACAAACTAGCTATCAAACAAGACTATTTCTAGGGTGATACAAGACTGCGGAAGTTAGTAAGTGAAGCAATGAAAAATATATTATTCGGTTTAAGGAATTCTTGTAGTCATACTTGATTTTCATCAAGTTAGACGGCAAGCGAGTAGATACCAGTTATGCTGTCGTGTAGAACAATGAACTAGCTATTAAACAAGACTATTTCTAGGGTGATACAAGACTGCGTAGTTTAGTAAGTGAAGCAATGAAAAATATGTTATTCGGTTTAACGAATTCTTGTAGTCCTACTTGATTTTCATCAAGTTGGACGGCAAGCGAGTAGATACCAGTTATGCAGTCATGTAGAACAATAAACTAGCTATCAATGAAGACTTATTCTAGGGTGATACAAGACTGCGTAGGTTAGTAAGTGAAGCAATGAAAAATATGTTATTTAGTTTAAGGAATTCTTGTAGTCCTACTTGATTTTCATCAAGTTGGACGGCAAGCGAGTAGATACCAGTTTATGCTGTCGTGTAGAACAATAAACTAGCTATCAAACAAGACTATTTCTAGGGTGATACAAGACTGCGTAGGTTAGTAAGTGAAGCAATGAAAAATATGTTATTCAGTTTAAGGAATTCTTGTAGTCCTACTTGAATTTCATCATGTTGGACGGCAAGCGAGTAGATACCAGTTATACAGTTGTGTAGAACAATAAACTAGCTATCAAACAAGACTATTTCTAGGGTGATACAAGACTGCGTAGGTTAGTAAGTGAAGCAATGAAAAATATGTTATTTTGTTTAAGGAATTCTTGTAGCCCTACTTGATTTTCATAAAGTTGGACGGCAAGCGAGTAGATACCAGTTATACAGTTGTGTAGAACAATAATTTAGCTATCAAACAAGACTATTACTAGGGTGATACAAGACTGCGTAGGTTAGTAAGTGAAGCAATGAAAAATATGTTATTTAGTTTAAGGAATTCTTGTAGTCCTACTTGATTTTCATCAAATTGGACGGCAAGCGAGTAGATACCAGTTATACAGTTGTGTAGAACAATAAACTACCTATCAAACAAGACTATTCCTAGGGTGATACAAGACTGCGTAGGTTAGTAAGTGAAGCAATGAAAAATATGTTATTCGGTTTAACGAATTCTTGTAGTCCTACTTGATTTTCATCAAGTTGGTGTTGAGGTTTTATATCTAAGTTATTGTCATTGGTTTGTAACCTAGGGTTACGTGGTGGTTGACCCTCTGTCTTGTCAGTTTGTTATTCTGTAAAAATAAAGTTTCTCGTGTACCGATAATAAATATTGGTTTCATTGATATAATTAGGAAAATGGAGACTTCCACAAGTCAACAGTGGTAATAGAAAATGAACAGGTTATGGGCGGCCCCATATTTCCTGATTTTAAGTGATTCGGATGAACATTGTTTACGATAAAAAAATTTTTTTGCAAATTATATACCAATTTGGTAACGCATGAGAAGACCTACGAGAAATAAATATGGCTCAATTGCGAACATGGGACGTGCGTAACGTGCGTTGTCGGCTATAAGATGGAAACAATTTGAATAACTGGAAATGAAGTTCTAGCCGGAGGTGGTGAAATATACAGGGTGTAACATTTAAATCTTCGAGCTCGTGGCAGAATGCAGGGACCCACTCGAGGCGTTAATAGAGCGAAACATCAAGAAACGACGCAATAATAGCTCATGAAGAAGGTACCGAGGAAGTGGGCTGCATGATTGATGGAGAGTTTAATCTAATTTGTAAAGCATTTCATTATCAATCAATTTCTTGTATAGTTGATTCTGGTGCTTCACAAAATTTTATATCTGATCTTTATATACAGTATATGACAAACATAAAAAACTTAGAGCAACCGATAAAAATTAACACAGCCAATGGTGAAAAGTTAATGGCATATCAAAGCGGTTGTTTACCAATAAAGTGTGGCAATGTTAGGGTTACTATTGAGGGACTTATAGTGGCAAGTTTAGCCTATAATCTTCTGTCTGTACGAAAGTTATTGGAAAAACCAAACGAAATCATATTTGTAAATAAATATGCTAAAATTACATTTTATGATGGCTCAACTATATGTGCATACAATAATGGCAAACTTTATAATATCTTACAGGGTGAAATTATAACTGTGGATGGAGTCGCGGCTAATGTTCAGCGGAGGGCATGTTATGGCACAGACGTTTAGGACATACCAGCTCTAAAACTTTACAAAGGCTACAGCTACCACTTAACAAAAATGTATGTAATGCGTGCATGAAAGGTAAGGCAACACGGTTACCATTCAAAACGTTAGAGCGACCTAGGTCACGTCAGGTCTTAGAACTGTTACACAGTGATATAGCGGGCCCATCCAACATTCCGACGATTCAAGGTGAAATCTATTTTCAAACGATTATAGATGATTATTCCCACTTCTGTGTAGTTTTCTTATTAAAACAAAAATCAGAAGCCGCTGAGAATATTATTAACTATATCCGTCGATACGAAAACGAATTTGAGAAATTTCACATTACTTTTACGTTCATACGAGTAAGAACACACATTCCTGCTAAATGTTTTAATTGTATTAAATACAAATTTTGTAGTTCTTATAGTCTCTGAGTACATCGGAGCGCTCGTGGCCCAGCGGCGCCTGCGTACCGCTGGCGGTATCTAAGGTTAAGCAACGTGGGCAGCGGTCAGGACTTGGATAGGTGACCGCTTTGAGTGGTTACTAACTGAGCGCTCCCGTGCTTTGGAAGGCACGTTAAGCCGTTGATCCCGGTTGCTGTCTATGGCAGCAGTCGTTAAGCCAAGTTGGAGGCCTTCGGGCGGTTTGACAACTTCTAACAGTCAAGTTGCCCACTCACTTGACAAAGCCTAATCCCAATAAGGTCTAGTTTCCCCTCGGGGTTGGAAGGTCAGATGGCAGTCGCTTCCGTAAAAAGTAGTGCCTACGCCAAATCTTAGGATAAGTTAGCGGACCCCAGGCATCCTTCAGGATGCAACTGTACTGGGATAACGCTAGGAGGATGATGATAGTCTCCGGTTCCATTTTCACCATTTTGGCTACGAAACCTTAAAAGTACTATTCGTAATTGTATTGTAAACGACACTACTAATAAAGTACATATATTAAAATAGGTTCTCGCTGGTGGTAACCCTAGCGCTGAGGGCGGGGCCTCGATAGAGCGCGTTGCGTGCGAATTGCGGTAGAAAGAGATGGCCACGTTCAGGCACGTTTGGCAAACCTAAACCACAGAATAAGTAATAGTACAAGTACAGAAGTTTCTCTGTCAACAAATCCCCCATTTAGGTATGCCAAACGTGCCTAAACGTGGCCATCTCTTTCTACTGCACGCAACGCGCTCTTTCGAGGCCCCGCCCTCAGCGCTAGGGTTACCACCAGTATGCCCTTCACTGTTCTTTATTATTAGTAGTGTTGTTTACAATACAATTACGAATAGTACTTTTATGGTTCCGTAGCCAAAATGCTGAAAACGGAACCCGTCCGTCCGTCTTTTCGTCTGTATGTGACAGCCGACGTACTCGGAGACTATAAGCACTACAAATAAATACAATTAAAACATTTAGCAGGAAGGTGTGTGTTCTACTCGTATGAACCGCTACGTAAAAGTGATGTGAAATGACGAAAAAATATTAAAGTAGGGGGAGGGGGGCACTCCATACATGTAACCAGGGGATACAAAGTGAAACGATTTATTTTATGATCGTACAGCGGTACAGCAGCGCGTGCGCGTGCGATCCGTAACGCTGCGCCGCAACCATTGAATAGTCACACGACGTGTGAGCCGGCGGCCGCATGTTACTTTGCGCGGCGCGATGACGTCACGGTAGTAAACCACTCCTGCCTGTAGCTCGAGTATAAGTTTTTTCGAAACATTAACTAATTAGAACGCGTTTGCGTTTTGTCTCAAAATGTATGAAAACGCTCTCACCGAGTTTGAAATACGCGCGTTCATCGATTAGCAACAAATGTTATACTCGCTGTTTTAGTTTCCACTAGTGACCACCAGAGGCGCTGTTCACGTTTTCATACCACTTTCATACATTTTGAGACAAAACGCAAACGCGTTCGAATTAGTTAATGTTTCGAAAAACGTATACTAGAGCTACTGAACGGAGGATTTGTTAACAGAGAAACTTCTGTAGGTACTTGTACTATTACTTATTCTGTGCTACCGTCTAAAAACCCAACGAGTACCGGCTACGCCTTCAGTGGGGCGCCGCAGGGTCACAATGGCATCCTACTGCGACGCACCGCCGGGTGGCCCACATTTTTTTATATTTGCAGGCCGCAATTCATGCGGGGCACTCACCTGGGTGCCCGTAGCTCCTATTTTACCATTGAAAATGGTTATCAGATGCAAATCGCCTGAAACGTATTTTTGGCCATAGCTTCGAGGATTTTGGGAGGATCGAGATGGGAATAGTACCATGAGTTGAGAAATTTATCGAGACACGTCTGAGCGTTTGAATTTTGAAAATCCAAAGTCACTTTTTTTGGAATTTTGAGAAATGTAAAAAAAGTCGGGTTTTTTGAGGGGTGTTTTTTACTAAATTGTAAATAATTCGAAAAAACACCGACAAGAAAAAATTAAAAAAGGGTCCTAGGGTATTAGTTTAGCTATAAAATGGTGGAAATTTATTGAAAATCGGTTTACAATTGTGACCTGTAGGTGGTCCCTTTAGATTTGATATTGTATAGAAAAATGAGTATTACCGTACATAAAAAGTGATGTACCTTATAAGATTAATGACCGATTGTCATGGTGATGGTATTAAAAGATGCGGATGCAGGCGTTAAGTGCATTCGAGTTGGAATTTTGAAAATCGGTTATTTGAAGATTACACAGCAAGGGGATATTAGCATTAAGTAACAGATTGTTAACGGTAAACCAGTCAAGTACTTTGTCCAGTGTGCCATTAACTTTACTATAGTCAACTGATTTTCGGTCAACCTTAAAGATTAAAGATGTATCATCCGCGAATAAAACTATATCACAAAGATTACTTACTATAGACGGCAAGTCATTTATATAAACCAAAAATAAAAATGGACCTAAGATAGAGCCCTGAGGCACTCCTAACGTTACTATTGCCCCACTAGACTGGGTTCCATTTACAACAACTGCTTGAGTTCTATTGCTGAGATATGAAGACATAAGACTTAACGCATTAGCAGACAAACCATAATGTTTAAGTTTCAAAACGAGCGTCCCATGATCTACACGACAGCATAACTGGTAGCTACTCCCTTGCCGTCTAACTTGATGAAAATCAAGTATGACTACAAGAATTCCTTAAACCGAATAATATATTTTTCATTGCTTCACTTACTAACCTACGCAGTCGTGTATCACCCTAGGAATAGTCTAGTTTGATAGCTAGTTCATTGTTCTACACGACAGCATAACTGGTATCTACTCGCTTGCCGTCAAACCTGATGAAAATCAAGTAAAACTACAAATATTCCTTAAATTGAATAATGTCTTTTTCGTTGCTTCACTTACTAACCTCCGCAGTCTTGTATCACCCTAGGAATAGTCTCGTTTGAAAGCTAGTTTATTGTTCTACACGACAGCATAACTGGTATCTACTTGCTTGCCGTCAAACCTGATGAAAATCAAGTAAAACTACAAATATTCCTAAAATTGAATAATGTCTTTTTCATTGCTTCACTTACTAACCTACGCAGTCTTGTATCACCCTAGAAATAGTCTTGTTTGATAGCTCGCTTGTTGTTCTACATGACTGCATAACTGGTATCTACTCTCTTGCCGTCCAACTTGATGAAAATCAAGTAGGACTAC
The DNA here is from genome assembly GCA_951800055.1 of Cenopis cana. Taxonomy (NCBI): domain Eukaryota; kingdom Metazoa; phylum Arthropoda; class Insecta; order Lepidoptera; family Tortricidae; genus Cenopis; species Cenopis cana. The sequence goes on along the minus strand of OX637476.1, from coordinate 5,806,482 downwards.
AAGAATTCGTTAAACCGAATAACATATTTTTCATTGCTTCACTTACTAACCTACGCAGTCTTGTATCACCCTAGAAATAGTCTAGTTTGATAGCTAGTTCATTGTTCTACACGACAGCATAACTGGTATCTACTCGCTTGCCGTCAAACCTGATGAAAATCAAGTAAAACTACAAATATTCCTTAAATTGAATAATGTCTTTTTCGTTGCTTCACTTACTTACCTACGCAGTCTTGTATCACTCTAGAAATAGTCTCGTTTAAAAGCTAGTTTATTGTTCTACACGACAGCATAACTGGTAGCTACTCCCTTGCCGTCTAACTTGATGAAAATCAAGTATGACTACAAGAATTCCTTAAACCGAATAATATATTTTTCATTGCTTCACTTACTAACCTCCGCAGTCTTGTATCACCCTAGGAATAGTCTCGTTTGAAAGCTAGTTTATTGTCCTACACGACAGCGTAACTGGTATCTACTCGCTTGCCGTCTAACTTGATGAAAATCAAGTATGACTACAAGAATTCCTTAAACCGAATAATATATTTTTCATTGCTTCACTTACTAACCTCCGCAGTCTTGTATCACCCTACGAATACTCTCGTTTAAAAGCTAGTTTATTGTTCTGCACGACAGCATAACTGGTATCTACTCGCTTGCCGTCAAACCTGATGAAAATCAAGTAAAACTACAAATATTCCTAAAATTGAATAATGTCTTTTTCATTGCTTCACTTACTAACCTACGCAGTCTTGTATCACCCTAGAAATAGTCTTGTTTGATAGCTAGTTTGTTGTTCTACATGACTGCATGGTTGGTATCTACTCGCTTGCCGTCCAACTTGATGAAAATCAAGTAGGACTACAAGAATTCGTTAAACCAAATAACATATTTTTCATTGCTTCACTTACTAACCTACGCAGTCTTGTATCACCCTAGAAATAGTCTAGTTTGATAGCTAGTTCATTGTTCTACACGACAGCATAACTGGTATCTACTCGCTTGCCGTCAAACCTGACGAAAATCAAGTAAAACTACAAATATTCCTTCCTAAATTTGTAATTTAAAGGAATTTAATGTCAATTGGATAAATAATATAACATATAAAATCAATCAAATCATTAAAATTAAAATAATTACATAAATTACCTACTTATTTAAATACAGTTTTAAAATATTTCAACAAAATTACCTAAGACTCTCGCATCGTACCTGGCTCAAAGGTCCCCATGATACCGGCAGCATTACCCCGCTGAACGGCGATGGAGACCTGCTGAACCAGATACGACCCAGAGCGAGGATCGCAGCCCCTTTCTCGTAGGCGTCGGCCTAGCTCTTTGAAGAGCTGGCGTGCCTCCGAGCCCCAGGGTCCCGCAGTTTCAATGGCCACAGGTACGAAATCGTACGCCGGCTCCAGGGCGGAGTATTTATTGTGCTTCAGCTTGGCAGCAGATTCTGCTGCCGAACCTGCACATCGTGAGGTCTGCCTCAAATGGGAAGCGGCAAAAGTGCTCACGCATGTAGCGTCCCATAAGAGGCAGCGCCCCCTCCGCCATGGAACCAACGTAAGACCGTCTGGCCTTTTGCCGTCCGAGCGGCTGAGACCCGGTGGCTCCAAGATGCACGGCACATTGGCCGACACCATGGCTCGTCGGATGATGTCATTTATAGCGTGGTGCCTCGGGAATCGTCCTGCACATCTCTGGCAGCTAAGGCCGTGGTGGCCATCTTCGCCGACAATTGCTCCGCAACGACACCGGTGGGTCTCGCACACCTTAGCACCTAACCTGAGAGCCGACGCTATTCTCAGCGAATCATTATCGAGTAAGGTGCCAAGGTGTGGTGAAGGTAGAGAGTGCAACCACGCACCCGACTCTGGCTGCGCGAGTGCTCTGAGACGTGCCAGGTCTGGCCCCGAGGCGTTAGTCAGCAGTGTGTCGTAAGTTTGCTTACTTTTTAATTCGTCCCATTGTTTTTGGATACTGAGATTTTCAGGCCGCTTATCGTCGGAAATGGTCGCCGCCCATCTTTCTAGTGCTTCTGTGAGGAACGGAACCGAAGAGATGATACCATCGTCTGGAAGAATATTAGTAACCAGGTCTGCGGTTCCGTGTACAGAAGCTAAAAAAGCAATTAGGCCAACGTCTTCAATGCGACGTATCCCCAGGCCGCCGTATCGAATGGGGAGGGTTGCCTGAATCCACTGAGTCTCAGTCAGATGTATGTTTAGGAGCTGCTCTGCTGTCAATCTCAGCTCATGATCTATGTCGGCGCGTGTAGACATATATTGGTGGCTTGATGGCCCAGGCTGGCTTGATGATGTGGATGGCAGGTTGAAGAAATGACGAAGGCAGCGGTTCATCGAATTAATGTTATAATTCGGGCTTTTTACATTGTTTTTTATATGAAGCTAACGTTATATAAATTAGGTTTCAAAATTAAGGCAAAATATCTGCATAGTGCAGTTTATGAAGCGAAAGCTGTTCGGTAAGTGTTCGGTCATCTTCCACGTCCCGCATCTCCATTGGTGCGCGAAGCGATGACGACCCACGATGTCATTGGCTGCCGATCACGTCATATGTGCCTCTGATTGGTTGCTGGCATATGTCGCGATACGTGAGAGTGACGTCACGGAAGATGGACGGTGTCCCAAGGCGCGCGCGCGCTTTTGAATATCGCCGTACGCGGCCAGCTGATATGCGTGCATTGAAATTGCGCCTTAACATAAGCTCCCGGCCTTGGAAGATGCAGCTTCCAACATTGGACGACGGTGAGAGCTACTCATCATTTATAGGCAGCGGGCAGATCTTTGAGAACGCTCGACGTACGGTGCCGTGGGCTGTGCGTATATCTGCCACTCTTGAGACGCCGTCCCTGCCAGGAAAAGTCTTTATAATTCGCCCCATACTCCATTTGAGGGGCGGAGCGTGGTCCTCCTTAATAAGTACGAGCGTGTCCTGCTTCAATTCCCCCTTGGTTCGTGTCCATTTGGTCCTGACCTGGAGCTCGGATACATATTCTTTGGACCAGCGCGCCCAGAAATGCTGTCGTATCTGCTCCACTCGCTGATATCGTGACAGACGGTGAACTGGCACGTCGGTGAGGTCAGCGCATGCAGGAGCAGTCAGCGGGCGACCAACCAGAAAAAGAGCCGGGCAGAGAGGGGAGTAATCCAGCGGATCTGAGGACATAGGACTCAAAGGGCGGGAGTTCAGGATGGCCTCGACCTGCGTCAATACCGTGCTGAACTCCTCGTAAGTTAAATTTACATCACCTATCACACGTCGCAGGTGATGCTTGCAACTTTTTACACCGGCCTCCACAAGACCGGCAAAATGGCTAGCATAAGGTGGCATCATTATAAATTCAATTTTTTGTGAGTTCGCGTACTCTTTTATCTCACCTGAGCATGAATTTAAAAACCTTGCGAAATCATTCATGAGGCCTACAAAATTGCGTCCATTATCAGAAAATATTTTCGACGGTTTACCTCGACGAGAAATGAACCTTTTCAACGCCAGCAAGTACGCATCTGATGAGAGATCTGTGACCAGCTCTAAATGAACCGCGCGCGTAGTGAAACATATAAAAATACACAAATATGCCTTTGTAGTTACGGCTCCCCTCCCTTTGCGGTTTAGTATGAGATAGGGTCCCCCGTAATCTACAGCGCAATTCATAAACACGAATCCGGGTTCTAGTCGTTCCGGTGGGAGATTTCCCATAATAGGAGTCAGTGTTTTACCCCGAAAACGAGCACAGGTAACACAGTCATGGACAACTTTCCTAGCGAGATTCCTGCCGCTTATGGGCCACCAAAACTCTCTAAGCGAAAATAAAACATGCTGAGGTCCAGCGTGAAATAATTTTCGATGTTCGAACCGAAACAATAACACAGTAAAATGATGTTTACTTGAAAGTAAAATGGGATGTTTTTTATTATAATCAAACTGTAAAGAATCTGTTAGACGACCTCCAACCCTAATTAGTTTACAGTCATCAATAAACAAATTTAGTTTTGCTAAGAAACCCTTTGCGACATATTTATTTCTTGTCAATTCATCGTAAACATCATTGAATGATTCTATCTGTGATAAGCGCGCGAGAAGTATCTCCGATTCCCTCAGTTCGTCCAGCGTCAGCGCACCGGTTCGACGTGCATGTTTATTGCGCGCGTTATGAATGAATCTAAGTACGTACGCGGAAGCGCGCTGCATGCGATTGAACTGAGAAAACCTGGAGAACGTAAACAAGCTGTCATTGTTGCCGTTACATAACAAACTAGTCACAGTATTCGGTTTACATTCCGGCAACTGGGACTCGCCCGGCAACAATGTCATGTCTATGTTTTTATAAACATAATTGGCATCATGTAGGAATTGGGGTCCACTCCACCAGAGATTAGAGTTTATTAGTGCGTCTAAATGTACCCCGCGAGATACCAAATCTGCTGGGTTCTCCTTGCCACTAACATGTTGCCACGAGTGTCCTTGCGTTAATTCGTGAATTTCAGCGACCCTGTTCTGAACAAAGGTTTTTAATAAGTTAGGCTGCATTCGAAGCCAGCCTAGAACAATTGTTGAATCTGTCCAAAATATTACCCTATCGAATTGACAGCGAAACGATTCTTTTATTTTATTGTATAAACGCGCGCCAATTAGCCCAGCTGATAACTCCAGCCTCGGCGTAGTCATAGCGGGCGCTATGGGTGCGACCTTGGCCTTCGAGCAGAGCAGTCGCACCGTAACAGCTGATTTGCTGTCTATCGTTCGAACATAGACACAACTCCCGTAAGCTAATTGAGATGCGTCTGAAAAAATATGTAAGTCTATACATATAGGGTTGCTATTACACATGACATGGCGTGGTATGCGAATGGTAGGTAAAAGCGAAAGATTGTTTACGAAGCGGTGCCAGGTATGCGTGACGTCATCGGGAACCGCTGCGTCCCAATCAAGTTTTAATAAGAACAATTTTTGCAATAAACACTTCGCGATAGTAATCATTGGGCTTAGTAAGCCAAGCGGATCGAAAACCTGGGATGCCGTAGACAATATTACGCGTTTCGTTACAGCTTTTGTGGGGGATTCGAGTCGCGAGTGATAATGCAATTCGTCGCTCCTATAGTACCAACCTATACCTAAAGTTTTGCTATGCGCGTATTCACCTAACGATAGCTCTTTTGATGAGTCATCACAGTAGCTTTGGTCTGTACAGTCGAAGTTAAAAACCCACTTGCGCAATGGAAAGCAGCCAGAACTTAAAACTTTCGCGGTTTCTTTACAAATGCGTTGTAATTCTGAGATTGTAGACGATCCAGTAATCAAATCGTCTACGTAGAAATCGTCTCTAATCGTTCTGGCTACTTCTGGATCTGTACATTCCATCGCCAACTGTTTAAGACACCTGCAACTGAGAAATGCAGCGGCGGCAGTTCCGTAGGTAACGGTCTGCAGCTGATATACCTCAAGTTCGTCAGTTGGGTTGTCGCGCCATAAAATCAGCTGCAAATCGCGTTGCGATTCATGAATACGAACTTGCCTATAGTGCTTCTCGACGTCCGCACAAGCGACGTACCTATTTTCGCGGAATCTTAACAAGATGTCAATCAAGTCACCTTGAATAGGCGCGCCGACACGTTGCAAGTCGTTCAACGATTTTCCACTTGTTGAGGAGGCACTTCCATCAAAAACAATTCGAAGGCGTGTTTTGACTGCGTTTTGACGCAGGATCCCATGGTGCGCAAAAACATAATAAGGGGTTCCGTATGAAAAAACTCGCTTCATATGCTCTAACGATAGGTACTCCTTAATAAAATCGCTATACATGCTCTTATATACGGGGTCGCGATTGAGCCGTTTTTCTAAGGACAGAAAGCGCCTTTTCGCTTGTGCGAATGAGTCACCAAGTGATTCTGGTGGCTCTTTGAGAGGTAACTGTACGCAAAACCTACCATCTTCGAGACGAGTTGTTGTTTTGACGAAATGATCCTCACATGCGATCTCATCCTCAGTGCGCAAATCACCCGATTTATGATTTGTATAATAGACCTCTTCTATCTCCCAAAACCTACGTAATTGATTGTCTAATGATTGCATATCATGACATTGCGTGAAATTACAATTAAAAGGCTTTGTGTTGCGCGTATTGGAGTAAACAGGTCCCGAGATAATCCAACCAAATTTCGTATTTTGTAAGAATGGGCCGTTGACTAATCGCATTTTACCATCGACGAGTAGGTCCCAAAACAGGTCCGCGCCTATAAGTAAATCAACGGCTTGACATTCGTAAAAAGTTGGATCTGCCAGACATACATTATCTGGAATGCGGAATTGATTACGTTTAATCGTAAACGTAGGAAGTGTTGAGGTTAATTGCGGTAAAACCAAACACTGTAATCGCGTTTTAAAATTGTCAACAAGTGAATTAAGTTCTATTTCACATTTTTGCGAACAATGAGTAATAGAATTGCTGACTCCTCGAATTTGTTGAATGGACTGTATCACTTTCGGTTTTAATTTATCACACAACGCTTGCGTCATTATTGAACATTCGCTACCACTGTCGAGAATCGCTCGCGACCTATGATAGTTGCCGGAGCTATCACGAATTTCGACTAAAGCAGTGGATAGCAACACGGGTTGCACCGAAGACAATTGCGCGTTGATGTCTAAGTGTGCATTAGTTACCTGCATTGTATGCTGCGCGTGTGCGTGTGCATTATTGTTATCGGGAATCAAGGCAGAGGAGGAGGGCGGCGTCGACCCGTTATCTAGCGCCAGAAGCGATACTGAGCGCTCGTCGGTGTCACCTTCCTTCTCGTCCGTGTGAATTATGGAATTATGCTTCTTATTACACCTCCTGCACGGGCCATACCTACAGTCATTAGTCGTATGACCGGCACGTAAACAATTCTCACACAGCTGTTTGTTACGAATTAGATTTAATTTGTCGCTCAAACTTAAATCGATAAATGCTTGACACGAAAACAAAGGATGTTTACCGTTGCACATTAAACATAATTTTTTATGCGGTTTAGTGTGAGATTTGTCCACGGGCTTGTCGGTAACAATGTTGCAGTTAACTTTAGGTGTTGTGTGTGCGTTATGAGCGTATGATTTCTTACTATCGTGCTGTGGATAAGTGCTACTATAACTGGACCGGCTGTGCGTAACCAACAGTGTTTCTAACATGTCGGCGCGGTCTCGAATGAATTTAAGCAAGTCGTCCACTTTAAGCTTGGTTTTAGAATCGCTTGACACTGGTAACAAAGTGCTCTTGTATTGTTCCCACTCACGTTCGGTAGTGGGATCTAATTTGGAAACAACCAAGTAAATGATAAGCGTTCCCCAACTCTCTGTGGGCTCACCGAGCAGTTTTAAAGCACGTAAATTCTTTAATACTGTGTCGATTAGCTTTCTTAGCAGTGTCGGCGATTCTTTAGTAAGCGACTGTATGGAAAATAGGGCCTTTACGTGATTATGCACTAGCAATCTACTGTTGTCATACCGGTTTAGAAGCAATTCCCAAGCAATAGTGTAATTATCAGCTGAAAATTCAAGCGAATCAATTACAAGTTGCGCATTACCTTTAAGCGAGGACTTTAAATAGTGAAACTTTTGAATGTTGCTTATTTCTTGGGAATTGTGAACCAGTGATGAAAATGTGTCGCGAAATTGCAACCAGTGCTCATAAGAACCGTCAAAGCAAGGCAAAGAAATGGTGGGGAGCCGAACTGACTGAGCTAGGCTATTTGAAGCTATTGCGTTAGATTCGTTTGCCTTTACCGAGCAGTTTACCATGCATTGAGTCTGAGCAAGAATGCCGTAATATTCGCTTTCGAACTCCTCCCTGGTTTCAAAAAGTGTGTCCATTTCATTGTCGGGAATAATGCTTTCTAGCTGATTATGGACGTTAGTGAAATCGTCGAAAATACCCTGAGCCCCTTGCATGCGTAAATTTAGCTCGGTACGCTGAGTATCGGACAAAACTAAGCCCTCGAATGATTTCACAAACTTTTTGAAATTCGTAAGTCTACACTTAATGGAGCCACGTCTACGGTTCAATTGTCTTACGGTTTCCTGATCCGATTCCTGATTAGGACTCCCTAAAGCAACATGGAACTCGGGATTACGTTTGTCAACCATTTTGACGGTATGAGGCTTAAATTACTCACAGTTGCAAGCACCACTAGGGTCACAGCGAGGCAGCTTGCGGTCTGGCTAACGCACGTTGTTGGCTGACCGCTTTAAGATGGTCGATAGGGGCCACGACGCGTGATAGGGGCCACAACGAAAGCACAAGCACTGGAATTGAGAAAAGCACAGTATGACGTAGGCGTAAAGGGGTAGGTAGAGAGGTAAGCTGGCTCGTCTCACCGAAGCTCTCTTGCCGATGTCGCTGCGATGCCTGTCGTCGACTCAAACTGCCGATGCGTTCTCACACCCAATCCAAATATCCAGGGCTGGTTCTTGGTATCCGGTATCGATGGTCCAAAACTTATGTCGGCGCGTGTAGACATATATTGGTGGCTTGATGGCCCAGGCTGGCTTGATGATGTGGATGGCAGGTTGAAGAAATGACGAAGGCAGCGGTTCATCGAATTAATGTTATAATTCGGGCTTTTTACATTGTTTTTTATATGAAGCTAACGTTATATAAATTAGGTTTCAAAATTAAGGCAAAATATCTGCATAGTGCAGTTTATGAAGCGAAAGCTGTTCGGTAAGTGTTCGGTCATCTTCCACGTCCCGCATCTCCATTGGTGCGCGAAGCGATGACGACCCACGATGTCATTGGCTGCCGATCACGTCATATGTGCCTCTGATTGGTTGCTGGCATATGTCGCGATACGTGAGAGTGACGTCACGGAAGATGGACGGTGTCCCAAGGCGCGCGCGCGCTTTTGGATATCGCCGTACGCGGCCAGCTGATATGCGTGCATTGAAATTGCGCCTTAACAATCTATGTCCCTCGCTTCATTGACAAATAGCCACGAAGGACACGTCCTGAGTAGGTATGTCATCCTTGGTGTTGCGAAACAATTGCGTAATAGTGTCAATGAAACGTGGGACGACAAATGAACTAAATGCGTTCGGGCTGATATAAGTGCTTCCTTTTTATTGTTTAGAGCCGCACTGATGCCGTCTGGAAAAATTGGTGCACCCAGTAAACAGAGTGAGGATTTGTCAACAGATTTTATGCCCGGTAACAATGTTTTTATGTTTGAAAGCAACGGATCTGCAATGGGCCCACAAGTAAACAACTCGCATTTATTTGGGTTTATTTCCAGGCCCGCTTGTTTTAATGTCGGTATGAGCTCTTTTAAATCATCGACTACTGTATCTGGACTTCCGCCAATAGTGCCATCGTCCAGGTACCAGATATTAAGTGGAGATTTTAATTTAGTAATGGCCTTTTGTATTGCTAAGCAGAAATTCAGAGGTCCCAGAGGATCACCCTGTTGTGCTCCGACCTGCGACAGAATTAAATTTTCTTTTAGAAAGAGGTTGGTTGTGTTTGAATAGCATTGATATAAAAAGGGGTAGAGAGGTGGCACAAGATCTAATACCTCCGTTAAAATTGTGTCCCTCTCGGCACAATTAAATGCATTTTTTAGGTCAATTTTAATAATAATGTTATCGGTGTTATCATATTTTAGGGCGAAAGAGCGAGTCGCATGAATAGCCGCCTCACAGCCCCTAGGTGTGCCAAAGCCAACCTGTTTTGGCTGTAAGTATCCGGACATGGTTTCCCGGGCGGCGTAACAACACAACTTAGTAGTGAGGCGTCGAATTACACTGCCTACTGCGATCGGTCTTATACCTCCGTCCTTCTTTGATAGAGCGCATAATGATGCGCCATAGAGGTACGGTCGCACTTCTAAGTTTAGCATACCCTTTAACAGGAAATTGCACAGGTTAGTAATAGATTCTAATAAGCGAACACCATTATTTCCAGCACACGGGGATGTGAGTTCTTTCAGATGTTGCGGGCGCAAACCATCCAGGCCGGATGCAGAACCATTATAAAATGAATTTAGTGCTTTTGCTACTTCTGAGGATGTTACAGTTAAAAAGACATTGTTTTTGTCTGGCTCTGGCGGGATGAGAATAGGTCTAGAGGGAGCTGGATGCTTCTCGCCTAATGCGTTCAAAGTATCGTTGTCTATAGGCGCTAGTAAGGAGTCAGAGAGGAGCATGCGGACTGCGCCCCTCAAATCACCGTCGTGTACTTTAGCCTCTATAGTGCGATACTTCGGACTTGATTTGTGGTTGATGTGCTCCTCTGGGAAGTATAAAAATGATTTTTGAATGTTTTCCTTTACCTTAGTTGTTAGCGACTTGTCTACCTTGCTCTCAGGGACTCTTAAAGACGAAAATGAATAGGACAGCAAGGCAAACCAGTCTTCGGCACCATTTGTGCTTAGGCAATTGTCTATGATATCGCATAATTTTCCAGCGGCTAGATTTCGTGCTCCTTTGGGAATGTGGCTCAATATGCGTACATTCGCTTTCAAAAAGGGCAGATCCTCGAACCTAGCTGGTGATTGTTGCGTACCGGCTGCATTGCTAGGGTCTACCAGCGGGGGAAGGTTTATACTGGTTGCTGCCGAGCTTGGGTTTTGATGTATCACGTCCTTGTGGGCGCGACTAATATGGATGTTAAGGCCTCGAGGTGCAATGTACAGTCTGGACGATCCCGGGCAATAAGGACAAGGAGCTGTACGCGTAGAGGGGCTGCTCATGTTATGACTAAAGTAAACTACTAAGGCTAGAATAGTTAAAAATAGTATAAAAAGCATGCACATTCACGAAAACAGTCACATCATTTTGTATCAAACACTAAACATACAGTAACGGGTACGAACATAGGTAATAGTCACAGGAGTAAAAAGCACTTCGCACTGATTAAAAACTGTACAATAAACATTAAGGAAATGGGAGATGTTAAGCACAAAAAATATATGAAATATTATGTTTTCCAAAATAATAACAAACACCAAATACGTAATGTCAAGTTGACGGAGAGCCCGGGCCGAGCACCGGCGGTGTTCTGGCCAGTCTCGGCGGCAAGAGCACTTTACGTTCTATGGATGCGAATTAGAGAGTATTTTCATCCGTTTTAAAGGCTGTAGAAAACGGAAATCTGTTTTTCGGTGATTTTGACATATCTGGCAGATGTCGTAGAAGTAGGCACGAAGTAGGTAAGGGAGTTCAGCAATTTTCTGGCATCAGTTGGTCTAGGATTTCAGCTAGTCGGATTCCCTGGGCTTACGAGCGAAGTGAAACAAATGTTTTCATTGCTTCACTTACTAACCTACGCAGTCTTGTATCACCCTTGAAATAGTCTTGTTTGATAGCTAGTTTGTTGTTCTACATGACTGCATAACTGGTATCTACTCGCTTGCCGTCCAACTTGATGAAAATCAAGTATGACTACAAGAATTCCTTAAACCGAATAATATATTTTTCATTGCTTCACTTACTAACCTCCGCAGTCTAGTATCACCCTAGGAATAGTCTCGTTTGAAAGCTAGTTTATTGTTCTACACGACAGCATAACTGGTATCTACTCGCTTGCCGTCAAACCTGACGAAAATCAAGTAAAACTACAAATATTCCTTAAATTGAATAATGTCTTTTTCATTGCTTCACTTACTAACCTACGCAGTCTTGTATCACCCTTGAAATAGTCTTGTTTGATAGCTAGTTTGTTGTTCTACATGACTGCATAACTGGTATCTACTCGCTTGCCGTCCAACTTGATGAAATTCAAGTATGACTACAAGAATTCCTTAAACCGAATAATATATTTTTCATTGCTTCACTTACTAACCTCCGCAGTCTTGTATCACGCTAGGAATAGTCTCGTTTGAAAGCTAGTTTGTTGTTCTACACGACAGCATAACTGGTGTCTACTCGCTTGCCGTCAAACCTGATGAAAATCAAGTAAAACTACAAATATTCCTTAAATTGAATAATGTCTTTTTCGTTGCTTCACTTACTTACCTACGCAGTCTTGTATCACTCTAGAAATAGTCTCGTTTAAAAGCTAGTTTATTGTTCTACACGACAGCATAACTGGTAGCTACTCCCTTGCCGTCTAACTTGATGAAAATCAAGTATGACTACAAGAATTCCTTAAACCGAATAATATATTTTTCATTGCTTCACTTACTAACCTCCGCAGTCTTGTATCACCCTAGGAATAGTCTCGTTTGAAAGCTAGTTTATTGTCCTACACGACAGCGTAACTGGTATCTACTCGCTTGCCGTCGAACTTGATGAAAATCAAGTATGACTACAAGAATTCCTTAAACCGAATAATATATTTTTCATTGCTTCACTTACTAACCTCCGCAGTCTTGTATCACCCTAGGAATAGTCTCGTTTAAAAGCTAGTTTATTGTTCTGCACGACAGCATAACTGGTATCTACTCGCTTGCCGTCAAACCTGATGAAAATCAAGTAAAACTACAAATATTCCTAAAATTGAATAATGTCTTTTTCATTGCTTCACTTACTAACCTACGCAGTCTTGTATCACCCTAGAAATAGTCTTGTTTGATAGCTAGTTTGTTGTTCTACATGACTGCATGGTTGGTATCTACTCGCTTGCCGTCCAACTTGATGAAAATCAAGTAGGACTACAAGAATTCGTTAAACCAAATAACATATTTTTCATTGCTTCACTTACTAACCTACGCAGTCTTGTATCAGCCTAGAAATAGTCTAGTTTGATAGCTAGTTCATTGTTCTACACGACAGCATAACTGGTATCTACTCGCTTGCCGTCAAACCTGACGAAAATCAAGTAAAACTACAAATATTCCTTAAATTGAATAATGTCTTTTTCATTGCTTCACTTACTAACCTACGCAGTCTTGTATCACCCTTGAAATAGTCTTGTTTGATAGCTAGTTTGTTGTTCTACATGACTGCATAACTGGTATCTACTCGCTTGCCGTCCAACTTGATGAAATTCAAGTATGACTACAAGAATTCCTTAAACCGAATAATATATTTTTCATTGCTTCACTTACTAACCTCCGCAGTCTTGTATCACGCTAGGAATAGTCTCGTTTGAAAGCTAGTTTATTGTCCTACACGACAGCATAACTGGTATCTACTCGCTTGCCGTCTAACTTGATGAAAATCAAGTATGACTACAAGAATTCGTTAAACCAAATAACATATTTTTCATTGCTTCACTTACTAACCTACGCAGTCTTGTATCACCCTAGAAATAGTCTAGTTTGATAGCTAGTTCATTGTTCTACACGACAGCATAACTGGTATCTACTCGCTTGCCGTCAAACCTGACGAAAATGAAGTAAAACTACAAATATTCCTTAAATTGAATAATGTCTTTTTCATTGCTTCACTTACTAACCTACGCAGTCTTGTATCACCCTTGAAATAGTCTTGTTTGATAGCTAGTTTGTTGTTCTACATGACTGCATAACTGGTATCTACTCGCTTGCCGTCCAACTTGATGAAATTCAAGTATGACTACAAGAATTCCTTAAACCGAATAATATATTTTTCATTGCTTCACTTACTAACCTCCGCAGTCTTGTATCACGCTAGGAATAGTCTCGTTTGAAAGCTAGTTTATTGTTCTACACGACAGCATAACTGGTGTCTACTCGCTTGCCGTCAAACCTGATTAAAATCAAGTAAAACTACAAATATTCCTAAAATTGAATAATGTCTTTTTCATTGCTTCACTTTCTAACCTACGCAGTCTAGTATCACCCTAGGAATAGTCTAGTTTGATAGCTAGTTTATTGTTCTACATGACTGCATAACTGGTATCAACTCGCTTGCCGTCAAACCTGATGAAAATCAAGTAATACTACAAATATTCCTAAAATTGAATAATGTCTTTTTCATTGCTTCACTTTCTAACCTACGCAGTCTAGTATCACCCTAGGAATAGTCTTGTTTGATAGCTAGTTTATTGTTCTAGACGACAGCATAACTGGTAGCTACTCCCTTGCCGTCTAACTTGATGAAAATCAAGTATGACTACAAGAATTCCTTAAACCGAATAATATATTTTTCATTGCTTCACTTACTAACCTACGCAGTCTTGTATCACCCTAGGAATAGTCTCGTTTGAAAGCTAGTTTATTGTTCTACATGACAGCATAACTGGTATCTACTCGCTTGCCGTCAAACCTGATGAAAATCAAGTAAAACTACAAATATTCCTAAAATTGAATACTGTCTTTTTCATTGCTTCACTTACTAACCTCCGCAGTCTTGTATCACCCCAAAAATAGTCTTGTTTGATAGCTAGTTTGTTGTTCTACATGACTGCATAACTGGTATCTACTCGCTTGCCGTCTAACTTGATGAAAATCAAGTATGACTACAAGAATTCCTTAAACCGAATAATATATTTTTCATTGCTTCACTTACTAACCTCCGCAGTCTTGTATCACCCTAGGAATACTCTTGTTTAAAAGCTAGTTTATTGTTCTACACGACAGCATAACTGGTGTCTACTCGCTTGCCGTCAAACCTGATTAAAATCAAGTAAAACTACAAATATTCCTAAAATTGAATAATGTCTTTTTCATTGCTTCACTTTCTAACCTACGCAGTCTAGTATCACCCTAGGAATAGTCTCGTTTGAAAGCTAGTTTATTGTTCTACACGACAGCATAACTGGTATCTACTCGCTTGCCGTCAAACCTGATGAAAATCAAGTAAAACTACAAATATTTCTAAAATTGAATAATGTCTTTTTAATTGCTTCACTTTCTAACCTACGCAGTCTAGTATCACCCTAGGAATAGTCTAGTTTGATAGCTAGTTTATTGTTCTACATGACTGCATAACTGGTATCTACTCGCTTGCCGTCAAACCTGATGAAAATCAAGTAATACTACAAATATTCCTAAAATTGAATAATGTCTTTTTCATTGCTTCACTTACTAACCTACGCAGTCTTGTATCACCCTAAAAATAGTCTTGTTTGATAGCTAGTTTATTGTTCTACACGACAGAATAACTGGTAGCTACTCCCTTGCCGTCTAACTTGATGAAAATCAAGTATGACTACAAGAATTCCTTAAACCGAATAATATATTTTTCATTGCTTCACTTACTAACCTACGCAGTCTTGTATCACCCTAGGAATAGTCTCGTTTGAAAGCTAGTTTATTGTTCTACATGACAGCATAACTGGTATCTACTCGCTTGCCGTCAAACCTGATGAAAATCAAGTAAAACTACAAATATTCCTAAAATTGAATACTGTCTTTTTCATTGCTTCACTTACTAACCTCCGCAGTCTTGTATCACCCTAGGAATAGTCTAGTTTGATAGCTAGTTTATTTTTCTACACGACAGCATAACTGGTATCTACTCGCTTGCCGTCAAACCTGATGAAAATCAAGTAAAACTACAAATATTCCTAAAATTGAATAATGTCTTTTTCATGGCTTCACTTACTAACCTACGCAGTCTTGTTTCACCCTAAAAATAGTCTTGTTTGATAGCTAGTTTGTTGTTCTACATGACTGCATAACTGGTATCTACTCGCTTGCCGTCTAACTTGATGAAAATCAAGTATGACTACAAGAATTCCTTAAACCGAATAATATATTTTTCATTGCTTCACTTACTAACCTCCGCAGTCTTGTATCACCCTTGGAATAGTCTCGTTTGAAAGCTAGTTTATTGTTCTACACGACAGCATAACTGGTATCTACTCGCTTGCCGTCAAACCTGATTAAAATCAAGTAAAACTACAAATATTTCTAAAATTGAATAATGTCTTTTTCATTGCTTCACTTTCTAACCTACGCAGTCTAGTATCACCCTAGGAATAGTCTAGTTTGATAGCTAGTTTATTGTTCTACACGACAGCATAACTGGTATCTACTCGCTTGCCATCAAACCTGATGAAAATCAAGTAAAACTACAAATATTTTTAAAATTGAATAATGTCTTTTTCATTGCTTCACTTACTAACCTACGCAGTCTTGTATCACCCTAGAAATAGTCTTGTTTGATAGCTAGTTTGTTGTTCTACACGACAGCATAACTGGTATCTACTCGCTTGCCGTCTAACTTGATGAAAATCAAGTAAAACTACAAATATTCCTAAAATTGAATAATGTCTTTTTCATTGCTTCACTTACTAACCTACGCAGTCTTGTATCACCCTAAAAATAGTCTTATTTGATAGCTAGTTTATTGTTCTACACGACAGCATAACTGGTATTTACTCGCTTGCCGTCAAACCTGATGAAAATCAAGTAAAACTACAAATATTCCTAAAATTGAATAATGTCTTTTTCATTGCTTCACTTACTAACCTACGCAGTCTTGTATCACCCTAAAAATAGTCTTGTTTGATAGCTAGTTTGTTGTTCTACATGACTGCATAACTGGTATCTACTCGCTTGCCGTCCAACTCGATGAAAATCAAGTAGGACTACAAGAATTCGTTAAACCGAATAACATATTTTTCATTGCTTCACTTACTAACCTACGCAGTCTTGTATCACCCTAGAAATAGTCTAGTTTGATAGCTAGTTCATTGTTCTACACGACAGCATAACTGGTATCTACTCGCTTGCCGTCAAACCTGATGAAAATCAAGTAAAACTACAAATATTCCTAAAATTGAACAATGTCTTGTTCATTGCTTCACTTACTAAACTACGCAGTCTTGTATCACCCTAGAATAAGTCTCGTTTGAAAGCTAGTTTATTGTTCTACACGACAGAATAATTGGTATCTACTCGCTTGCCGTCAAACCTGATGAAAATCAAGTAAAACTACGAATATTCCTAAAATTGAATAATGTCTTTTTCATTGCTTCACTTACTAACCTACGCAGTCTTGTATCACCCTAGAAATAGTCTTGTTTGATAGCTAGTTTATTGTTCTACACGACAGCATAACTGATATCTACTCGCTTGCCGTCAAACCTGATGAAAATCAAGTAAAACTACGAATATTCCTAAAATTGAATAATGTCTTTTTCATTGCTTCACTTACTAACCTACGCAGTCTTGTATCACCCTAGAAATAGTCTTGTTTGATAGCTAGTTTATTGTCCTACACAACTGTATAACTGGTATCTACTCGCTTGCCGTCAAAGCTGATGAAATCAAGCAGCACTGCATGTATTGCTAAAATTGAATAATGTATTTTTCATCGCTTCATTTTCTAAACTACGCAGTCTTGTATCACCCTAGAAATAGTCTTATTTGATAGCTAGTTTTATAGCTGTTTTTTTTTCTTTATCAAATACATGTTAAAAATTACAAGGTTGCCGTCTAAGGTGCTGGCAGCCAGTAATTTCTGAAACACTATGAAAATATTTATATTGACTAGTTCTTGGCTCATTTACCCTACTAATCGATCGTGTGCCACTCTGTAAATGGATTTGTTTTATATCTTTGGTATTTTTCTGTAACAAAAACCTATTAAAAAATACTGGTCTGCCGTCTAAGGAAGGAGCTAACAGCAACTTATTTCTGAAATACTACGGAAATATTTGTATTGACTAGTTCCAGGCTCATTTACCCTACTAATCGATCGTGTGCCACTCTGTAACTGGATTTGTTTTATAGCCTTGGTATTTTTCTATAATAAAAACCTATTAAATATTACTGGCCTGCCGTCTAAGGTGCTAGCAGCCAGTAATTCCTGAAACATTTTGTTTTTTTTTGTATTGACTACATCCGTGCTCATTTACCCTACTTAACGATCGAGTGCCACTCTAAAAGTGGGTTCTTTTTGTATGTATAATGATTTTCTATACGAATTACATATCAAAAATTACTAGCTTGCCGTCTAAGGTAGTGGCTGCTACATTGAAAAGTTAGCAGCCAAAATTAATTTTGTGTACATATTTGTTTATATGATGTTTAATTATTTTAATTCAAAGTTTTTAATATCCTGGGTGCTTTGTTGTGTCCTTAGATCCTTTTTTCAAAAGCATAGACCATCATAAAAAAAAGACTTCTTAATCTGGTCGGGTTATAGGTGGCCGCTAACTTTGGCTGCTAACTTCACACCGGTAGGCCGATTCGTGTGAAATTGCTCATAAGTAGAGATTTATTAATTTATTTATATTTCATCTTGATATGATAATTTAACATAGGTACCTATAGATTATAGACAGGCAGAGTTACTGCGCTTCACAATATTAGTATGGATCTGTACCTAGGTACCTCAAGTAAAGTTTTTCGAAACACAACATTTACCTAACGAACGCGTTTGCGTTTAGTCTCAGTTTGTATGACCTTGGCCTTTGTTGGTATCTATTTTTTGCCATAAAATTGAGGCTTAACGCAAACGCGTTCGTTTGTATTTTGTTTAAAAAAAACTCGTACTAGAGGTATTGTAATTTGCACTGTTTTGATGAGACCACGGCCTTTACCGACCTCTGTACTCTGTTACCCATATGAGTTGGCAATGTTGCACACGAAAAGTGGAGTTGAATTCACTAGTTTTGTTGTGTATTAAGCGAGTTGTTTTGGCGGAGGGCCAGCCGGTGTCCGAGTATTTTGATCCCTCTGGACTAAAAGTTCAACAGAGATGACAAATGAACGTGGCGAAAGAGCTGTGAAGTTGAATGAAGAGGAATTGATCGAACGGGATTTATGGTACAGACAGTTACCTATAGTTATTAACAGCACAGACTGCGCTTTGTGAGACTTTACAAATATTGGGATATATTTTAATAGTACATTACCGACCAAGGGCGAAAATAAAGAATGATGATGAATGAGTGAGAAGAGGGAAAATAAAGAATGTCTTGCCTTCGGTTCGGGCGTCAAATACCTGCGATCTGAGGCTCTCTTTATTACCGCCCGTAGTAAGTACAACATTTTGTGCCACCTCCTGGCCAGGAAGTGGAATTTTTCGTGCGCGGAGCGTGCGGTAATTGCCACTATGGCCAGGTGTGACATAATAGTACATTACCACAGAATAAGTAATAGTACAAGTACAGAAGTTTCTCTGCTAACAAATTCCCCGTTTAGGTATGCCAAACGTGCCTAAACGTGGCCATCTCTTTCTATCGCACGCAACGCGCTCTTTCGAGGCCCCGCCCTCAGCGCTAGGGTTACCACCAGCGAGAACCTATTTTAATATATGTACTTTATTATTATTAGTAGTGTTGTTTACAATACAATTACGAATAGTACTTTTAAGGTTCCGTAGCCAAAATGGTGAAAACGGAACCCGTCCGTCCGTCCGTCTTTTCGTCTGTATGTGACAGCCGATGTACTCGGAGACTATAAGCACTACAAATACAATAGGGATGTCGACTCGAAAATTTTTATTACTTCAATAGAAAGAAGACATAAAACTATGCCAAATAGTGAAAATCCTATTCAAATATCTCAAAAAATAACGAAGTTACAACGGTTAGAATGTTCGTAGTTAGAGAGAGAAACTGCTACCTAGCCGTGACGTCACGTTTAAGTAGCGCCATAATAAATGACGATCGTTCAATACAAAGGTGCGTTTTGCGGAAAAGGGACAGAAAATACCCACTCTTAAAACTTTGAAGACTTATAATTACGTAATTATTTATTTGTTTGAATTACTTTTTTCGCCGTTTGATTGAGAATTTGAGCCTTTATGTAGAAAATTTGGATTTATTGATTTTCTTTTATAGTGTCGTCATCCCTATTATTCTATTAAAATATTTAGCAGGAAGGTGTGTTCTGCTCGTATGAACCGCTACGTAAAAGTGATGTGAAATGACGAAAAAATATTAAAGTAGGGGGAGGGGGCACTCCATACATGTAACCAGGGGATACAAAGTTTTATATAATTTTTAAAGGCATCACTTTAAAAAATAAAAGAGGTTTCTTAGAACCAACGTTTTCATTTTCGTTTTCTTTTATTTATGTCAACCGTTGGTGAATACCAAACTCAATGACCGTTCTTACGTCTACGTTCTTATTATTATTGGTGCAACCTGCTGCAATACAATAATGCTGTGGTTTTGACATTATTATTTAACACGAAACTACACGAAAAGAATTATTTTTTATGATCGTACAAGCGCGTGCGCGTGCGATCCGTAACGCTGCTCCGCAGCCATTGAATAGTCACACAATGTGTGAGCCGGCGGCCGCATGTACTTTGCGCGGCGCGATGACGTCACGGTAGTAAGCCCCTCCTGACATTACTTAACAAGGGCGGTAAAACAAAGAATGTCTGTAAAAAGGTAGGTATATAAAAACCTATAATACGTTAGTACATAATGATTCGGTGTATTTACTCGTATTTATCATAGAAAAAGAAAACTGTAGGCCCAAAAAAATAGACGAGTTTGCAAATATGTACTAGTATAGGACCGATTGCATTTTTATCCATGCAATTATCTTTAACGTCAACGAAAGTAGTATTTTTGAAATAAATATTTTTTTTTTTAAAAAGCTTTGGCTTTTATATGAAAAACGCGTGAGTCGCGTGAGTGCTCAATACTTTTGGTCAAGGCTATACGTTAATGGTACCTAATTGTGCGCAGGTCACCCTGGTTTTGAAGAAATTAGCCACCGCTTAGCAAAAATAACCGCTAGGTACAATGTCTGTGAAGTTAGCGTATCAAGTTCCAGCAGATCACAAAATTATTGGAGTTATATATTACAATAGTTAAGAGTGAAAATACTTTCAAACACATACTTTATTTTATACAAAATATATGTAAATAATTATATATATAGTTAGTCCTTCTTGTCATATCTGACGACGGCGACCCTTACAACTTTCTCTGATGAGCACGGATATATGTACCTATATGTCTCGCAAAAACAAATTTCTATATAAATAACAAGTAAACAACTACAAAAGTAGACAAAAGTCATTGATACTTTGCTGATGCATTTTAGAGAGCCAACGTATTTAATTTAAAGATAAGAAGAAACAGTTTTAGAAACAGGATCCTATTATTTCTCTTCTTGTTGGCATCTGGATAATCCTATTGCTTTTACTCCAAAACAAAACGACGACACTTCAGAACGTAGAGGACAGTAAAACCTAGAAGAACCTGATATCTTTCAATTTGATCTGGGCACTGATACTACTTTGGTACTTTCAAGACTTCGATTTATATAACAAATAGCGTTTCGTTCAGTTTCAACTTTCTTGGTCCATACCTAGTTAGTAGTACCTACTTAGTTAAGTTACATAAATTCGAACCGCAGAAAAAAAACAGAGATGTTGTCTATGATGTGATTCGTATTTAAAGCTCTTATGTGTCGAAAATACCCATTTACATTTACAAGTATGATGCTGTGACGTGGCGCTTGCAACAGTGCCGAAATATCGGAAACTCACATCTATATATATATATATATATATATATATATATATATATATATATATATAAAGTTGATAGGGTGACTGACTCATCACCGCCCCGCCGAAACTGCATAGAAATTTGATATTTACACTGTAGTTAGGGTATATAACGGAGGCAAGAGATAAGACGGGATTTTTGGAAATTCCACTCCTAAGGGGGTAAAACAGGGGTGCAAAGTTTGTATGGCGGGGAATATTTTTTTTAAGGTACAGACTTGAAACTTTGTACAAAGACTCCTTAAAATTAGACAATGATAGTTATTTCTGCGTTTTTTTAAATTTTCGCCTCCTAAAGGGTTGAAAATGGGGGTGAAATATTGTATAGGGAGCAATTTTTTTTAAAAGTGAGAGACTTCAAACTTTGTATGTAAGTTCCTTATAATAAAAGAAAAAAAGTGATTTCAGCGTTTTTCGAAATTCATCCCCTAAAGGGGTTAAAAAGGGGTTCAAAGTTTGTATGGAAAGCAATTTTTTTTAAATGAGGTACTTTTAATTTCTTACAGAGACTCTCTGTTTAAATAAAACAAAACCAATTTCAGCGTTTTTTTGAAATTCATCCCCTAAAGGTGTTAAAAAGGGGTTCAAAGTTTGTATTGTAAGTAAAATTTGTTTAAATTAAATACAACAAAACTAATTTTAGCGTTTTTTTTAAAGCCGGCACGTGGGAATAGTAATTGCAATGTTTTGAAAATGTAACCCTTATGGGTGTAAAAAGGGGGTTGAATGTTAGTATGGAAAAAGAGTAAGTAATAAATTCGAAAAGCCACTAAAAATTTCGGTTTTAGTAATATAATACAGATAAATATATTAAAAACTGACCTACCCGTACTAAGTCGTGGCGGGTTAGAAATGCTAAAGTATGTCTGCCTGTCTGTAACCCCTTCACACTTAAACTACTGAACCGATTTAGATGAAATTTAGTGTGAATATAGTTCGAGTCCGAGGAAAGGACATAGGATAGTTTTCATCCCATCCCTTAAGGAAGTGGAAATTTGTATAGAACAGAGATAACTAGGTAACCGCCTGAAATAAAAGAATTGCGATAAATTTCTAACGCGATGACCGAGCTCTATGCAGACGAAGTTGCGGGCAACAGCTAGTATACAAATATACATGGTAAATAAAATATCCCGTTATTAATCGTAATTCTATTTTACGGCTTAAATAAATGAAATGAACTTACATCACATTCTCTCCAACTTCAAAACTATAATAAGACTACAATAGATTGTCTTAACTGAAAATTACTCTCGTACCTACTCGTACCTACGTAGGTTTATAGAATAAATTACACCATATTATATTATACCCACACAATGTTGTACTACAAATTAGATTGAAGAAGTTCCATTAACCGGTCCATTAATTAGATCCGTTTGTTTTAGGATTTAGTCAGGGTAAATTATGTAAATGAAGAATAATTCTGTATCAACATCAAGCACGAGCCGTAAAACAGGAGAAAGTTTCAGCTCGAGTTTGTAGGTTCGGAAAGGTAGGAGTCTATTTGACTAAATTATTATTGTTTGCATTAACATTATAGTGTTTATAGTCAATTTGGTATTTTTCGTGTGCGGTCGTTCTGACGTGGTAATCCGGCGAACGTGAACAAATTGGGGTGCGAACATACACCCAATAAACTCACGTCAGTAGGTACTTATTCTCCGAAGGGGTCGGCAAAATTTTAATGGTTAAATGGTAGTGTCACAGTCAATATTACATTTGCAGAAGCGGTTCGCTTGCGAAGCGATGAATCTAAATAAACTCCTATACCCAATTAGTCGTTCTTTGTGTCATCATATTTTTGTGTCCCCAAACTGGTATGGCTAGGTACCTAGCACCGAGTGTTTGCCTTTGACGGAACCGACATTTTTCCGGCACTCCTTATTTTTTCTCCCAGTCTTGTCGCAGGTGTTTGTTTTAAACTAATTTCATTTTATGTGCACAATACAACCCATTGTGATTGCGCATGAGAATGAAATTCTGCCTAACAAGTTGGGTACAATAATGGTAAGGTAGGTTACGGCATATGTATGTTATAATGTAATTTCAAGGTATAAATGTAGCCAGTTTGAAGCATACTTTTTAAAGAAATTACATAGATAATTAAAATTTAAAAATAGTTACACTTAATACAACTACAGTTGTTTGCTTTCAAAAATATTTTGACACATAAATACGCTTAGTTCTTGCATGTTGCTACGCCCGTGATCTCTAAGTGAGCGAAGAAACTGAAGGAGCAACTATTAGGTAGGTAGGTACCTAATTTTTTTTTACAAATACGTGTTAAATTTTTTGTTAATTTTAATTAAAATATGTAGGTAAACCGTATCCGTAGTAGAGTGGCAAAATGATCCATTCCGACATAAAAGGGCAAGAATCCTGCCTCTTCCTATAGCAAAGCGAAAGAGCATTATTCATGGCCATTCTCGCGTTATTACCATAATAAAATCTGCGGAAATAAAAAGCGTAATTTGACACAAGCGTCTTCTGGCGTACCCTACACTTAACCACGCTATATGGTTGCGATAAAAACGTACTTGTTTTTATTATTTAAGAAAGATGGGAGAGAGATGGGAATGTCAAACGTGAAGTTGAACCCTATTAAATGCCATCTTTCAAATCTCCCACGTGATTACTCCGCAGGACTGCAACCGTTACAGGCTATGAGCAACTCGAATTTAACCTTTTCGACGCCAACGACGGATATATCAGCCCCAGCTTGCAGTGCTGTATCAACCTACATGCATTTCTCTAGGGTTCATCTTCACGTTTGACATTCCTACCTCATGGCGTGTGAGCTTTTGTGTTTGACATGACGTTGAAAAGTTGAAATAGATATGGATACCGGATACCGGATAGTGGTCGTCGTCTAATTATTTGACCTTGACCATCCTCTAATCGTAAGTGCGTGCAGCCCACCCTTATTCTACAATTCAGGTTAAAGACATTTATTTACTCAAAAGAAATTACATTTCACTTAATGAGTAATCTTAAATTCAACAAAATAGTGACATTTCGTGAGCGTTCAATTATACTTAACAGTTAGTATGTAAAGAAAATATTTAACTTACGTTAGTCGTATTCGTACGCGCACAATACACAATTACTTACACGTTTAGAATTTACAAAGTTACATATATACTAAAACAACGTCTCACAACATAACCAGCAGTAAATCGTTTTATCTGTACCTACGCAAACGCAACGTGTTTAAATATGAAGTGGACGACATAAAAGCCAAAATCCTAGCTTAGTTTGATTTTATTATAAAACTATTCTTTTTAATATTCATCGTAACATATGTATTATTTTAAGGGTAGCATTTAACGAACCACCAAATTAGTTGCCGAATGATGCTCTAAAAAATTACATTGATTACCAAAATAACTAGATTCGCACCAAATTTTCAACTCCTTTTAAATATAAAGTGCAACTCAAAGAAGTAACATGTCGATAACCTATTAAATTAAATTGTTACCAAATAAATTAGTCACTACCCAAAAATACTTAATGATCACCTAATTTCAAACACCAAATTTCATATAATTTACATCCAAATATTACAGGGCTCGTAATCCTATTAAAATTATTTACACCCAAATAATTCTTTCGATACCCAGAAATACTACATGATCACCAAATTTCACGCGGCAATTGTTTTTTAATGTCTGACGCGCAAAGCAGTTCCAATCTAGTCTAACCTCATTGCTAGCACACTGATGCGGTTTTCCATACGGTCCGTCTCGCTCGCACCTCGCACCGCGTGCGAGCAAGACAGCGCTAAATGATTTTAAGAAGTTGAAGTTTGAAATAAAAATAGCTATTTTAATTTCAAACTAGTGGAGATTGGAACAGTATTGACGGATCTCCGCTGGCGCGGAGCTCCTATTTTGAGTTGTTTTGGCCCTTCGGGCCGATGCAAAACTAACATAACCTAAACCTACCTATACCTATTTCTACCTATTAACTTCCTTTAATTTTTCCATGAAAGTCTATCTATATTAATAAAGTAAACTCATTTGAGGACCTTTATCCATTTTCATAACAAACTAACAATTTAATAAATCAACAAAACTCATTTTCAAATAAAAGGTTTCAATCAAACGCGCTCACGTCAACGCATTAAAAAAAAAAAAAAAAACTTCTTGCAGATAGCAATATACGTGTTATTATTTCACACAGCCACATTGCGCGTTGCTTTTTAAATTAATTTAGAATTTTACTTTCTAATTTATAACATTTTGGAAATAACTGAAATATTTATAGTGCTAAAAACAATTAATTTGTAACTGTTTACTAAAATGTAGCATGCGATGTATATAATATTTGGATGTAATTCTAATGAAAAAAGGTGCATGAGATTAGGTGGTAGTTTAGTGTTTTTGGTGGTACTTGACAATTTTTTTGATGCGATTATAAATTTATAGGAACGCAATAAGTAAAATAGGTGCAAGTGCTGCAAAAATAGGTAGAATTTTTTTGGTGACTCGGAATTGCTGATCGACAAATTTTTTTGAGTGTTCATCCTTATTTTAGGGTTCGAAAATTTGATGATATCAAAAGTTATTTAGGTGATCATTTTATTTGTTCCCTTATTTTAATAAATACGAGTGGGTGGAAGGACACACAATTGGTACGTCTATTCGCAACTTTTCTCTTAACTCCGACCTTAAGGCGCCTGTATACGCAAGGCCTTCTCCATACAAACTCTGTGCAAGTTTTCTTCGTCAGTTTTGGCACAGCCGCATATAATTTTTTTTTGCTTGTTACCATTAGTATACGAAGAATGTCAAGCAAAAAAAAATCAAAAAATTCTAAAAAAATAAAAAAGATTTTTTTTTCTTGAGGTTCTAGCTAACTAAAAAATAAGCGTACTGACCAAAAATCATAAATGTAATGCAAACACAAGCGAAGAAAAACTTGCACAAAGTTTGTATGGGGAGTGCTTGCCTCTACAGGCGCCCTAAGGCTGGGTTTTACCAATTTTGAGTTTTTTAAAACCATCTGCGACATAGAATATACTTAGTGACTTAAATATAAAAAAAAATATGTGTTACATAAGGATCTTGTCTAGTCAAAATCGTAGTCAGTTACATTAAGACCTGATGAATTTCACTCGATAAAAAAATGGTAGTTATCCCTTTTTGGAATGTTTTTTCAATATTACGGCTATATTAACATTTAATTTTTTTTACACAATTAAAGACCCTAAATATTTATAGACAAATTAGTAGGGTTTGCTTTGATAAAATGGTTGGTTTAATGACTATGTTTAAATGTTTACGAAAACTACGCGCAGAGCTTCCGTAGAGAGCGAGATGGTTAATTGTAAACTTATGCGTGTTAGAGCGGGACATTCGCAATGGGGATACCTCCTCTTAACAGTGTTGTCTGACTTCTGCTAAGGACGGGATTACAGTCGGATCTACGTTAAATATGGCACCGGCAGCTGTCATACTATTGAGACTTATCCAACTTTCCATACAATCAGATTTTAACGACCAAAGGTTACGATTACAGACGGCTGGGGGTAAGATATAAAAATGAAAACGACTAAGTCGATAGCAAGGGAATTGAGAGGGAGTAGAGAGGAAAACCAAGCGGCACGTTCAGCAGGAAAAGTATATTTTTGACAACTGGTTAAAACAAAATACAAAATAAAATCAATAAAAAAGATGACAGAAGTCAGGTGTAAAAAGGATATAAAAAGGGTAAAAAGGTTGCAACCGCAACAGGTATCTATAGACAAAGATAGTTCTACAGACAATGGAATAAAGTTGAATTATTTTCGGCCTATTGTTTGTTTAGATGTAAATAATTTTAAAGTTAACTATTATAATAAAATATAACGGAGTATTCTAGAATTCAAAGGGTCAGTTAAAATATTTATTTATTTAAAAGTTATAGTCATTTTTAATTTATAGGAGACAGGGAAATGAGAGTAGACACGGGAGTGAAAATTTTGACTATTTTTAGGCAATTTTGTCGTATAAATATTTGCTTGAGGGCGATGATTTTTAGTGTCCAATTAGAAACTAAAGGTAGTCGACGATATACCCACTTATATAGATAAATATACTTAAATAAAACATCTAAGACTCTGAAACAAATATTCTTGCTCATCACCCGAATCAATGCCCCGACTGGGATTCGAACCCGAGTCCACAGCTTTGTACGCATGGTCGCTACTAACTGGTCTAAAGCGGTCGTCTACGTCTAGACACGCGGCAGCGTGTAAAGCGAAGTTCAAAAGAAGAGAACTGGTTATTCTGTGGAACTGGCGACGCAGCGGCCGTGTGTTATTTCGCGAGTTTTACTTTAACAGATAGATAAATTCATTTTTATTAATTACAATTTACAAGAAAAACGAGCTATTTACTAAAGTAACTACCTATAGTTACATGTATACGCACATCACAGTTCCAAGACAGGGTGTGAAAGTCGAGCAGGCGCTTGCGAAAGTGTTTGGCAAATATTTGCCAGCTTTCCTGCGAGAATTTTGGTCCTCAAAATAAATACGAGGTGACTTTTTTGCGTTGGTTTTCTTTGCAAAGAATGACGACAATAGCGCGTGTCCCCGATAGAGGGATGATGAAAATTAAAGTGTAATGGTTTTTATGAGAAGTAAATAGCATGTAATAAGTTTAGGTTGGCCGTTGGAGATCCAGGGTAATGATATTGGGAATAATAACGCTCGGAGGGGAAACTGGATCGAGCCAAATGATCAACATGGTGGAACTTACGTACCTACCTCTATAGGTACGTAGGCCTGCAGGCTTGTTGTGCAATTGTTTCGGCTAGAATCATGCTAGAATAAACAAAGTTTCTTTATAAGTACCTATACATTAAAGGGCCGATTTTTGAATCCCCAGATAATTATTCGTCAGTTAAGCCTGTCTTTTTCTGAAGTCAAGCGAAAGAAAAAGACAGTGCTAAAATTTTTCAGCGGATTGAAAAATCGGCCCTTGTAGTCTTTCAGAACGTCGTATCGTATCCAAGAGCCGGATCTAGGGGGGGGCAAGCCAGGGCCCATGCCCCGGGCGGCAAGTTTAGGTGGCGGCAAATTTAGGGGCGGCAGGGGGCGGCAAATTCGAACTTCTTGACAGGCAAAATACGTCTTGACAGGACAAAAATTTCCGAGCTCGCTGCGCTCGCGTTTTTTATGACTTGATGCGTATGATTTGTTATATTTCTCGATTTGCTATGACTTCATGCGTATGAAGTATTTTCCGCATCTGCATTATAATGTCCGAAAATTTTCGAGCTCGCTGCGCTCGCGTTCTCTTCTAGATACATTTGGTATGTTTTGATGCGTATGAAGTATTTTCCGCATCTGCATCATAATGTTCGAAAATTTTCGCGCTCGCGCGCTCGCGTTTTCATCTATACGTGTGTTATGACTTTATGATCGTATCGTATACATACATGTAAATGGTTGTAGGCATAGCATAGTTTCCTGAGTGGTGTGGTTGCGGGGAAGCAATAGTATTTAATCTCGAGGCAGGGTGAAAACCGATTTTTATACGATGGAGCGTCGCCTGTCTTGAAGTAACAAATGGCGTAATTTTCTCGCAGCCAACACTCTAGTCGGGGCCCATTTCTCAGGATACAAGTTATCGTGCTTTCGCAAACTTGCCGAAAAGACCATTTGCATTTAGTTATTTTTATACTACCTACGATGGAATGTGATGTGACAACGAGTTGAATGATGGATGGCACGTAAAAACTGCAACCCATATATTCCAATTTGTATGCAGAATCCTCGTTTAGTTTTAGCTCGAAACTTTGTTTTTGGACGAAATACCTATCCGCATATCCCGTCTAGCGGTAAAATGTTAGAGTTTGTTTGGCCATGATTCCTAGATTATACTGCAACGTTGACTGTAACTGTAGCAGACTAAAAAACAACAACTTATATTCGTTTAAGAATACTTAGATCTTTATTGCTGGCTCCCCGCTGAAACTGGAGAATTATTCGTAAACCAGAGACAACGCTCCCTCGACTCAATTAACTAAAAGTAAATCTAAGCGCGCGGAGAATTTTCTTTGCAATCTTAATAGGGATTAGCGTTCCCTAGATAGTAAATACTAAGTACCGATATATTTTATTAATTCATTTTATATCCCACTTTATATCACACATTCATATAGGTATGTATATTATGTATAGGTACCCATCCTGATTATGACTATTATGAGTTAAGTATGAGAGTTTGGTCGAAGTACTACAAGGTAATGTAACTGTTACGTTACGCCCAGACGAGAAAACAATAGGGACTTATATTCAGATATATGACTCTTGACTATACGTTTGTGTTGTTGACAATAGCCGAAACATGATTGCTTAAAATTTTCTCGATAGAAAAAAAATCCAAAATTGAGTCCTTATTTTCCTTTTTTTTACTCAGCCTACTAAAATAACGCATTATTAAAGGACCCGATTATGTTAAAATGATGGTGTTTTACCTCATCTAAGATCTGTCAAGAGGAAATTTAATAAACCTGCACACAGTCAGATATTTAACGAGATTTGTTAAAAAAAGCCATTCTCGAAGAGTGTTGCATCCCGTTTTGTCCTGAGCGAAAAACATAAAGGCGTCTCTTTCAATCGATATAATTATCGGCTTGCCCGCGGTCCCCTTACTTGCCCGCGAGTCTCGTTGTTGACAACCGACAATGTGGTACCATTTGGCCTAATACTCTTAGTCACACATTAAGTATTACACGTGCGGCCCGCTACAATTTTGTTAGGTACTATGTGTCCCTTGGCTGCCAAAAGGTTGCCGACCCCTGTCTTAAGGCATTGAGTCCGCTACTTGTACTTTTTAGGGTTCCGTACCCGAAGGGTCAAAACGGAACCCTATTGATGTCACTCACGCCTCCGGCCGTCCGTCGTCTGTCACAGAAGATTTCTTAACTTCCCATTGACCTATGAACCATAATGTTTACTATTACTACACTTTACCAACAAATACAAATATATTGATACATCAGTATTTTTTAAATTTCCTTATTTTACCTTTTAAAACGAACCTAATTTTGCGGTTAGTCCGGAAACCTAAATGTGCTAGGTATGTCCGATACTGTACTTAGCCGGTTTTTTGTATTGTGCAATTAAGTTGAATTTATTTGTTTGTGGACAATCTTACACAAATCAACCTAGTCCCAAACTAAGCAAAGCTTGTACTATGAGTACTAAGCGACCGGAATGGAATAAATAAACAAATTATTTCACACAATCACAGTCTTTGTTTTGAGTGAACATTGAACGCAGCCCAACGTTTGATGTGAGCTGGCGCGAAGAAACCCTTGAAATTTAATATTCTATTAACTTGGTGAGTTTTTCTTTGAATGGTTTTACTTTACATTCCCTGCAGCGGACGTTTCTTACAAATTACATTAGTTGACTTCTTCGCTCACAACAGTTTCCTTGAATAAAGTTCTTAACAGCAGCAATTACCTATTTTATTTTTGTAAAGTGCAATTTGCTTTCAGTCTTTTGTTGCTTTTATGGTGGAATTTTCATTTTAGACGGAAGTAAGAGAGCGTACCCTGAAAGTGCGTTACTAACGAAATTAATTGAAATGTTTACCTGTAAGTATGTAGGGTAAATTGCCTATTGTTGGCCACCCCCTAGTAACTGGCCACTTTGCAAAAATATGCACACAGCAACCCAAATGTTGGTATTTGTGCAATTAAATAAATAAAATTAACATAACTGGGTACAGAACTGACGTCATATATTTTGATAAAGACTGTCTCCACTGCACAATTTTCGTGGCTAGTAACTGAACGACATTTTCTTAAGGCCGGGTATTACCACTTTTGAGTTTCTAAAAACCATCTGAGACATTGAATATAGTGTCTTAAAATCTAAAAAAAATATATGTGTTACATAAGGATCTTGTCTAGTCAAATTCGCAGTCAGTTACCCCAATGTATTTTCAATACTACGGCTATATTACTGATATTTAACATTTAATTTTTGTACTCAATTAAAGATCCTAAATAGTTATAGACAAATTCGCAGGGTTTGCTTTGATAAAATGATTGGCTTAATGACTATAGCTAAATATTTACGAAACTGCGCGGAGAGCTTGCGTAGAGAGCGGGATGGTTAATTGTAAACTCAGGCGTGTTAGAGCGGGACATTTGCGTTGGGGATACCTCCCCTTAAGTAGCCAGTTTCTGGCGATTTACCCCATTTAAATATTTGACTAAAAACTCCCAATGTTTGAAACTTTAATACCCAATAGTTGACACTATTGTTCACTTCTGTTATTGTGCTATGCATAATTTTGAATAGCGCCAACTATTGGGTCACTGTTAAGAACTGGGACGTTTTTACCTTACAAGTTGCTTGAATAAAGCAATTTTTAAGAAACGTCGTGTTTTGCCTTTGATCAGCATTGGATTGTTATGCTTACTACATATACCTTGATTTATCCTTCCCAATAAAGTAAATGTGTTCGGTTTATCCCAACTGACTTCACGGTCACCGAAGTATTGCTCTCCGCTCAGTAAAGCGTCTCTCGTCCATCATCTACTTCCTAAGAGGTTTCGGCCAATTTCAGTAGCTCTAGTATAAGTTTTTTCGAAACATTAACTAATTCGAACGCGTTTGCGTTTTGTCTAAAAATGTATGAAAACGCTCTCACCGAGATTGAAATACGCGCGTTCATCGGTTAGCAACAAATGTTATACTCGCTGTTTTAGTTTCCACTAGTGACCACCAGAGGCGCTGTTCACGTTTTCATACCACTTTCATACATTTTGAGACAAAACGCAAACGCGTTCGAATTAGTTAATGTTTCGAAAAAACTTATACTAGAGCTACAGCTCATGCATATTTCATCTGTAAGTGGTTTTCGTCAATTGTAAACTCAACCCTAAAAGCAAGCCGTAAAATCTGAGAATGCTTTTCAGAGAGCTTACTACGGTTACACTTTAGCTAGTCTAGACCCAGACGATGTATATCTAATCTAGGATTTCGGTCCGTTTGTTTTATAGACACCCTTATACGTACATATGTATCTATCTAAGTAATCTGTCGTCATCATCATTGTCACCCTGTAATCGCCTGCTACTGAGCATAGGACCTTCCCTTCTAGTACGCCACTCATCCCGGTCCCGTGCTATAGTATAAGTTTTTTCGAAACAAAACACGGACGCGTTTGCGTTTAGTCTTAATTTGTATGCCATGGCGAGCAGCGCCTCTGGCGGCCTTTGATGGTAACTATTTTTTTCCATACAAAGTGAGATTAAACGCAATTTTGTGTTTAATTTCGAAAAAACTACTACTACTACTAGAGGCAGTGAAATTCTTACACGGCCGAGTTTTACATGACTACATTACGTTGCGTGTAACAACGTGAATAGAATGAATAAGTAGAATACTCGCGAAGTTTACTCTCCAAGGGCTCGTGGAGTTCAAACCTAAATGTATATCATTGAAGTAGTTTATTATTCAAAACATGTGGCCTAATAAAAATGATTCAAGGACGTACAATATAGCTTTTAAAAGAAACGAGGAGTTTATCGCTATTCAAGTATGGTCGACACCAACCCGACCCAAGGCACTACACCAGTAAGGCGACTTCCTGACATTTTCTTCTTTGACGTAAACTTACTGACGTCGCAAAGATACTCGCTTGACGGAAT
Source organism: Cenopis cana (assembly GCA_951800055.1). Lineage (NCBI taxonomy): Eukaryota > Metazoa > Arthropoda > Insecta > Lepidoptera > Tortricidae > Cenopis > Cenopis cana. The sequence goes on along the minus strand of OX637476.1, from coordinate 5,773,468 downwards.
ACCGTCAGTATTACCTACATTTGCGCAGTAGTAATATCATGCACAGAAGCGGACCAGGGAGCCGATTTTTGAGTGTCGAACGCTCGACTTTTTACTCGAGATCTGTCAAAATACTATGACGTTTTGACAGATGTCGAGTGAAAATTCGAGCGTTCGAAACTCAAAAATCGGCCCCCAGTACTGCCTTCGCATCGTCCCGCTTCCGCGCATCCCGCGCCAGTCAGGAAGCACTCATTTAAAAGTAGGGGCGCAGTAAAAAGTAGTACTGAGTTTACTGACAGTTGACACTGACATTTGACAGTTTTCTCATATCGTACCGCCTCCGCACCGACAAATTAGGAAGTCGCCTACCAGTAAAGGTGAACAGTAAAGTCTCAACTATTATTGGTATGTTCACCTCAGTGCAAGTTAAACATTACCCAATCCCTTATCATTGCCTTTTGATACGAAACTATAGCATTGCAACCAAATGCAAACACCATAAGATCGTTTTCTTTAAGGAACCCTAATAAAAAACTAAGTGGCGCTTGAGATACGCGGTAGCACGTAAGTAACACACAAAAATAACATGTCTATAAACGTAATAGCCACTTAATTTGAGAATTGTTAGCCGCTCAATTTGGCTCTCCCACGCACCATAATATAACCGAGCGTAAAAAATGTCACACGCATGCGCTTTGGAAATATGGTAAGAAAGAATGTAATTTATATCTATATTGCTATGTGGATACATATCTCCGAAATAAATAATTATAATTTGTTCTTTCGTATTTTCGTTTCAAATAGAACGTCAAACAAACGTGCATGACCCAAATGTGACCATAACCCTGCAAAATAAATATGTATCACTAGGTTCTAAGCATATCGACGAAGTATGTACCAACTTATGTGCCTAATCTCCTTTTATTTTGACGTCGGTTAAGGCGCTACACTGAGAAATTTGGAGACTTTGAAACGCTGTCCTGCCCAGACTAGCAAACAGTAGGGGCTGATTTTCAGATATATGATTCTTGACTATATGATTGTGGTACTGACAATAGCGAAACAGCTTGAAATTTTCTCGATTGAAAATAAATCCAAAGTCGAGTCTATATTTTCCTTTTTTTCCTCAGCCTACTAAAACAACGCATTATTAAAAGACACGATTAAGTTAATATGATGGTATTTTACCTCATCTAGGTACTGACAAGAGGAAATTTAATAAACCGGTACACAATCAGATATTTAACGAGATTTGTCTAAGAAGCCATTCTCGGAGATGGTTGCATCCCGTTTTGTCGTGAGCGAAAAACAAAGGGTGTCTCTTTCAATCGATATATCGCCTTAAAACATTATAACCTTCTGGATAAAAGAATTACTGGTGGTAATTAATATATAACATACGTTCCAAAATAACAAGTATTCCAAACAAAAAAAATAACAACTCGTCATGTGTAATTGTGTATTACCAAAAGTCTTAAATGTAGGTTCCAAAATTGAAGTGTTATTGATAAATAATATGATCTATGCTCTGATAATTACTTTTATTATTTATGAGTTATTAAAACTGCGAGAGGTCAGGTCAAGCAAGCGAACAATTTTCACGCGATAAAGCACAGGAGACGTTTTATGACGGTTTTTATTGAGTTTTTCGCACGGTACGTTTGAGCGGCGCGTCGCTTCATTCCCGTCTGGGCTAAAAGCTTTCGATAACATTGTTTTTTATGTCGTCAGCGACGTCTCTTAGATGCAAGTGGACAAATGTTGACTTAAGTGCGGTCTTCATTTTGTGATTTCTCGTTTAAGAAACAGTCTATAATATTGTACTTACGCAGGTTAGTACCATTGATAAATGTACCTACGATAATACAGTGTACTCACTGTCCAGGAAGAGTATGTTTTGTTTATTATATCTCCAGTACCGGGGATATCGATCATAACGGTCAATCATTTTTCTAATTTTATCTGGGAAAACGAGCTGTCTCGAGATTGAGACCCAGCTAAAAAGTTTTTTTTTTTATGTATGAAGTTGGTACTGTGCTATACAAGATCTGAGCAAGAAACAAATTTAATTAATACGCCATTCATTTTACTGAGTACGTTAACGTTAAAAATGAGTACGTTAAAGTTTTTTGTAGTATGTAAAAAAAGGCAAAGTTTCTATGTTTGCATTTTATGCGTAAGTAGTAGGTATCTGTTGATATCCAATGTCAAATATTATTTCTCAAATTTTTAGGAGGAACGTTGTCCTCTTGTGGTATAGCCTCGGATATTAGTTAAATACAAAGCTTAAGAGCGTTTTATACTTTAAGTCCGTTCCATCCCTCTTTAAAACCCGAGCTTAAGAATAAACCTTTTTAGACTAACGCCTTGGACCAAAATAAAACAAAATGATATACAATACGAGGTGTAGAATAATTCCGGACAGTCATTAAAGCTGCCGGGCAGTAATGAACCTCGGCGCTGTCTCGCTAATTGCTGCACTCTTATTAAGGTCGAGTGGTCCCAAGTTCAAAATGCACTTTCTACTTGCTCTCTACCTAGATGAGCCGTGTCGATTCTTGGACAGTGATGAATTAGTTGATGTAGCCGAACTACATGTTCTTTCTTGGAAAAGAAAAGGAATTCAATTTTTATTACTCATCTCTATAGTAAGCTTTTTGGAGTTCATGATAACAATTCATGTAATTTTGACATGTTTTTATGAGAATTTATACTGTAAATTTCGTAGCTGCCAAAAGTTGTCCCGAGATATCTCGTGCTACCTTTTTTCATATTTACTCAGTAGCATCCATACACAATTTAAAATAATAAAATCATCTACATTACTTTTGCAACATAGCCCTCGGCGTCGCTGGCGTAGACCAGGTTCTACGCAGATGAAGTCGTGGGCAAGGCTATTCTAGTACCCAATAACACGTATTCAGTGCCGGATTAACCCTTAAACAAATTAAGCAATTGCCTAGGGCACCACGTCTAGGGGGGCACCAGAAACACCACGAAAAAAAGGTCATTTATCTATTCAACGAGCTAGAGAAGAGCTTAAAAAAAACGACCGGTCAAATCATAATTTATTTTTTCGCGCCCTGAATATATTCTTCGATAATTTGTATGGCTTTGGGTAAACCCCGTAAACCGCATGCTTTAGGCTGCGTTTCCACCAGAGATGTGCGAGGATGTGTTTTCATATATTTGACACCTCGCTCGGCGCGTTGCGTTGCGTTGCCTTAAACTATGAAAATTTGAAAACGGAATTTCCAGCCGTTTGGCTTGAAAACCGGTGACAGGTGACAGACGTACACGTGAAAGAACTCCAATTGGACCCTTCGGGTATGAACGAAACCCTAAAAAGAAGTAGATTAACATCGTGGTTTGCGTAGTTATATTTTTTTAGTGTCGATTTCTACTGGGTATTTATTTATTCGGAGAATCAACAGCTGCTATTTTTACATTAATTATGTATGGTTTTTATGCGCCTGCATGATAATGTTCGAAAAATTTCGCGCTCGCTACGCTCGCGTTTTCGTCTAGATATGTTATGACTTGATGCGTATGAAGTACTTTCCACTCCTGCATCATAATGTTTGAAAAATTTCGCTTTCGCTATACGCTCGCGTTTTCGTCTAGGTATGTTATGACTTGATGCCTATGATATGAAGTATTTTCCGCACCTGCATCATAATGTTCGAATAATTTCGAGCTCGCTACACTCGCGTTTTCATCTAGATGTGTTATGACTTGATGGTGCGTGTGAAGTATTTTCTGCACCTGCATCATAAATAATATTCGAAAAATTTCGCGCTCGCTGTGCTCGCGTTTTTGCGGATGGGGGGCCCACAGGCGTGGATTGCCTAGGGCATCAAATAGTCTTAATCCGGCACTGCACGTATTGATGCCTGGCCGTCTATAAAAATGACATAAGACTGAAAGTTTGAAGTTGTTGATCAGTCAGTGGCCAGGACTTCCACCTTAATACACAATAGATTTGATATTGTGATATCAAATACTTTGTATGGGTAATTTTTTCTTCTAATAACGTACGCGCGCCGATCAGAATGTGAGCGAAAACTATATTGATATGCAATTGGGAATTGAACTGATATCAATTTCAAGTCGGTACCGTCTACATATCCAACAGCTAAGATTAAATTTCTTCGCCATTGTAAGAATTACAGTAATACCTCTACATAATTGTTTCACCTCAGTGATTTAAAATAAGACCGAGATAATTCAAAAGCAATCCTACAAAAATAATTGAAGGCCCGACTGAAGCCTACAATCCCACATTCGTTTATTCGACAAAAGGTGTTCACACATTCAAAAGGGCCTCTTTGTATGCATTGGACGACTTGCTCAATGAACCGTGTATGTAAATTTGTGTTTAGATATCGCGTTTTCGTGCCGGTATTCAATGCCATTGAAAGGGGAAATTTCATTTCTTGGGACTTCTTAATATTTAAGATACCTATTTGCTCTTGGGCATACAAATGAGATTTTGATGAGAAAATTGTATTAAAGTATTATAACACCTCTTTTAACTTATTCAAGGCGCATGACGATACATAATTGTGCGTCATGCCTCTACGTAAGATTTCCGCTACAGAGCGGAAAAACGCTGCTAAGCGCTACGGAGTGGCACACGTAGCTTTTGTGGGCCGCGAATGGGTATAAGTAGCTTCATTTTGGGCGGTATTTCAAGCTGAAGTAAATGTCTGCGGGTAACAAGAACTAGTTAAGAAATATTTTTTAATAAAAAACAATATTAGGTACAAAATATTTTATAATGTGCACATTTCACTGTCCTTCGTAGGCACGTGACACCTTTTTTTGGTAGGTACAATAGGGATGACGACATTATAAAAGAAAATCAATAAATCCAAATTTTCTACATAAAGGCTCAAATTTTCAATCGAATGGCGAAAAAAGTAATTCAAAAATATAAATAATTACGTAATTATAAGTCTTCAAAGTTTTAAGAGTAGTAAGGGTATGTTCAGTCCCTTTTCCGCAAAACGCACCTTTGTATTGAACGATCGTCATTTACTATGGCGCTACTTAACAGTGTCGTCACGGTTAGGTAGCACTTTCTTTCTCTAACTACGAACATTCTAACCGTTGTAGCTTCGTTATTTTTTGAGATATTTGAATAGGATTTTCACTATTTGGCATAGTTTTATGTCTTCTTTCTATTGAAGTAATATTTTTTTTTGAGTCGACATCCCTATTTGGTACAATCGCTGGCTCGTAACGAGTTAGGTACGATTCAATATTTTTTATCCTCGCATAAAACCAGTTGTGATAGAAGCATTTTCTTCATACGAATGTTTCAACGGGCCTTTTCACGCGCTTTGCCCTTCGAAAATCTGAACAAGCCTAACCTAGTGTTTCATTTCCACAAACGGTTTCCTGTAAGGAAGGTTTCTTTTTGACGCGTACAGTTTTGTCAGAAGCAGATTTGTATTTACCTAAATCGCAACTAGTTACCAATCTGCGGTTATGTACGCATTCGAAAGGATTTAGGTGTTACAAAGAAAATATTTCAACGTTCAATAGTTACGTAGTAGATAATTTTAGCCCCCGGCTTTTCCTGTCGTTGTAATCTACAACGACTGTACCAAAGGTGAATGAGCCAAGCAATTAATTAAAGTAATTACTCCAACTGGTCTCGATAGGAGTCACTCGTTGATTACGATTGAGTCGTTTCGTAAGGCGTCTTCATTAACTCTGTGCGACGTTATATTACCACGGACTGGTGTAAGAAAATATAAGTAAGAAAATAAAAGAAGTAGTAGTAGTATGTAGTAGTATTGAGTAGGTTTTCCTTACTAATCACTAATCAGGCAGGTGTTGCTACAAAGCATTTAATTTTTATATCATCAAGTGATTGAAGGCGACATGTAATAACTAGGTTTTGAGTGGCGTAGAGGAATATTAAATGTCATCTCGATTATTAATATTTGGAAAAGCCTCCCTCTCCCTTGCAAAACCTCAGACATAAGTAATTACACTTTCACGTGCACTATAGGCGTCGCTCAAAAAAATCAACAGATTCGCAAGCGTCTATAGGCAAGGCGCATGCGAGTCAAGCCAAATTATGTGAGAACAAGTTCAAGTGAGCAACCACCGAATGGGACCCCATTCGGACATGGTATCGATAGACCTATCGATACCATGTTTTTTTAGTAGTTAAGGCGCTACACTGAGAAATTTGGAGACTTTGAAACGCTGTCCTGCCCAGACTAGCAAACAGTAGGGGCTGATTTTCAGATATATGATTCTTGACTATAATAATATGATTGTGGTACTGACAATAGCGAAACATGATTGCTTAAAATTTTCTCGATAGAAAATAAATCCAAAGTCGAGTCTATATTTCCCTTTTTTTCCTCAGCCTACTAAAACAACGCATTATTAAAAGACACGATTAAGTTAATATGATGGTTTTTTACCTCATCTAGGTACTGACAAGAGGAAATTTTATAAACCTGCACACAGTCAGATATTTAACGAGATTTGTCTAAAAAGCCATTCTCGGAGAGGGTTGCATCCCGTTTTGTCGTAAGCGAAAAACAAAGGGTGTCTCCTTCAATCGATATATCGCCTTAAATTAGAATTTCATTTTACCGCTAACAATGGTTGCAGACTAAAACGCATTTCATTCTATAAAGTAAGCAGTAGGCTTAAGAGAATGAATAGGTAGACTAATTTCTATCGTTCTGAGGCGCTAAAGTGGACGAAGTTCTTTGCAATAAACACATCACTTAATAACGGCCGCGGACGCTAAGATTGCTTTTTTAACTGTTTTCCGATAAACCCTCTTGATTACCTCGGATATGCACACCGAAATGGGTCATCCGTAGATTAAGGCGCCTGGGATTTTATTCGTCAGTTTTGACTAATAACTGAGATGAGTTGCATTGTTGTTATAAATTGTCGAAAGCCTTCATCGAAGGCTGAGCATCAGCCCTGCCGATTGATTACTTTTTAATGAGCGTTTGATGGGAAACCCGCTGTTATTGGACTCCTTATCAAGATTCCCACTAATGAGAAACGAAAACATTTCAATACTTTTACATTTCGACAACCGAAATGTTAATGCTCGTTAACCTGCAATTATTCATTTTAAATAGGTAATACCTAAGTGTCACCGCGACAATATCGGTAGAACATGATGGTATGTTTAATCATTGATGCTGTAATTTTCAAAGAAGATATTTGATTGCATTCACTGAGAACTATTTCCTTTGAATTAGTACAGTACAGGGGTTTACTTAGCGGAATATCATGATAGCTAAAATAATATTCCTTTGCTATTCTTCTAAATAACGTGCGGGGGTCTATGAAGGTGGCGCATACGGACGACAAGATAAAGTATTCTGTCACTTTCTTATGGAGTGGTATCAGAAAGTGACAGATGTTTTATCTTGTAATTTTTCTAATTTCACGCTATCGCGCGACCATAATACCTATCTTTGCTGAGATATACCTACCTAGTACCCACCCTCACTCTGCAGAGGGAATCATTAGAACAAATACCTACCACCAATAATAAAAGACAACCTCCACGTGTGTTTCGCCTCTCTTCATCAGTCGAACTGGCTATTTTCATGTTCAGTGAAGTTTAGCTGCGAGTTCTGCCCCTTAAGGGTCTCGCCAAACCTATCGACGCAGAGTCGGCATGCGCCGATCAAAAGAAGCTTTATGTCTACGCAAGAAGAGCGCCAAACACGTTGATCGGTTGCGACGCGAAGCGACTGCTATAGGCGGCGATTATAGCTTAATGCGAATATTGTGGAGTAAAGCACTCTGCTTATGCCGCCTCCGCGTTGATAGGTTTGAGGAGACCTTAAGATCGACCCGCAGCGGCCACAGCCCACAGCGCGGTCCTCCCTCGAGTACTCTGCTGGTATTACTTCGAGATGGCTCCGTTTGTGGGCCTCAGAGATACATCAAAACTTTCCTTAATCTTGATTTGGTTACGTCTCTGAACATTACTGTAAATTACCTACTGTTGAGTTCGACGGTAACTTCAAAGTTAAATTGGCTAAGATTATGATTGAGATTCGTGTTAATTAAAGCTAATTAGACTTTCAATATAATTGACAACCTTGGTACAGAACCTTGGAAATTGTACTTATAATTTAACTGGGTTAAACGTTCTTAATACTTCGCAGCCAAATCTTTCATACTGGTGTCTAAGATGGTAGAAAAGGGCGGAGGGAATTAGTTGCGTAATTCCTAAGAATATTCCCCGAAACGGAACCGATGAAAAGCCAAAGGCAACTTAGCAGCGATGTTCAAGACTTTGCAGTTTCGCATTGTTAAGAGAGCGTTTCCTAGGAGCTTCTTAGCACGTTTCTCGACTGCCTCCATCGTTTCAAGCTGATATTTAGCCGATTTTTGGCATAGATGCGAACAGTACTAGACCACCACCATCTCATCAATTTCATCATCAGCGTATACGTTAAACTGCTGGGCGCATATCTCCTTTCATGAATGAAATAGAAGGAGTTGTAAAAGGTAGATATTTTAATACTGAGTAGGTGCCTATAATCCCTTTCAAAGGACGAGAATACTAAATCACCGTGTAGACGGCGGCGATCACTCACCAAGTGACTTCGGCAGGCAGTCGAGCCACTATTAGATCAATTTGTTTAACCATTTGTAGGTCCTTTTATTACAGTCACAGATGTGTAACAAAGATAGCCAATATCTCGCCCATAAAACGGATTAATGATCGTTTGAGTTGCCAAAATAGGACTTAGCTTACATCCAAGCATTAGCATACATCCAAGAAAAAGGGGGGTTAAAGGGTCTCCAGAATGTATATCGATTGGGAAATTGAATGCAATGCATTCTCTTTTCACGTCACATCCGTTCTGGGTGCCAATTCCTGGTCCACACCTCCACGTGGTCCCCTCTGGTAACTGGGAGGAGTAGTACAACGAGCTTTTATCGTTGTACTACTTGTCCCAGGCAAACGTGGCAGGAAGAAAACTCGCCAAGACGCACTGGCCAGCGTGGCGTTTTAAGGCTATTATCCTCTTCGAACATGAAAAGTACGCACAAAACTCGGCCCTCAGTCCCCAGCAGTTCCACTATTCCAGACTACGGCAGCGGTTCTGGTAACGGTGGGACGGAGGGTGCTAAGAATCCCTGGAAGAGATCCGGCTGCCACTCTAACTCTCATACGACGACCCTGACCCTGGCGTGTTACAACGCCAGGACGATGCGAACGGACGACCGATTGCTTCAAGTACAACTGGCACTGGAAAAAATCAACTGGGATGTGGTAGGTCTATCGGAAGTAAGACGAAAGGGTGAAGACCTTATTAGGCTTAATTCTGGTGACCTATTTTACTACCGAGGTCACGAGGATACTTGCTATGGGGGTGTTGGATTTCTTTTGCGCAAAAATATCACTGCTGCAGTAAAAAACATACAGAGTATCTCTACTCGCGTTTGCTTCGTAGTACTACAGCTGAACAAACGTTACTCCATCAAGATAATCCAAGTGTACGCTCCCACCTCAGACCATTCGGATGAAGAAATTGAAACTTTCTACGATGACGTAGAAAAAGCCATCGATGAAGTTCCGTGTCAGTACTACACCATAATAGGCGACTTTAATGCCAAAATAGGACCCCAACTGTCTAATGAGAAGTCTGTTGGCAAATTTGGTCTGGGATCGCGTAACAGCCGAGGACAAACTCTTGTCAACTTCCTTGAGCGAAAACACCTTTACGCCATGAATACATTTTTCCAAAAGCGTGCCTCAAGGAAGTGGACTTGGGCTAGTCCCGACGGTAAAACAAAGAACGAAATTGAATACATCGTAAGTTCTCGCAAAGATGTAGTCACCGACGTAACCGTTCTTCAAAACTTCAAAACCGGAAGCGACCACAGACTGGTAAGGGCGACGTTAAGGTTTAACCTGAAAAAAGAGCGAGCGAAGATGGTTGCAACTCCAACTCGATATTACAAAAAAGACACTGCTCTACTTCAGGAGGCCTTCCAGGTAGACCTTCAAAATCAATTCGAGGGGCTGGAAGAACATAACTTTGACGTCGACCATATCAATAGTTTGTTGACTAAGGCTATAATGGTCACAGCAGATAAACACCTAGGCAAAACACAAAAGAAGGAGGAAAAGTTGTCACCTGAGACGTTAGCCTTGGTAGAAGAAAGAAGGCAAATGAGACATCACACAATAGCAGACCAAAAACAAATAGAGGGTATCAATAAAAGGATTAGTAAAGCTATAAGAAAGGATTTAAGGAAATATAATACCAACATAATAATTGACACCATTAAAGAATTTAAAGGACCAAAAGTATTTAGGAGGAAATTAAGAACTGGAGTAAAAGAAATAGTCAAACTGAAAGACGATTATGGTAATGTGGTCACAGATCGTGATAACATTGTCAAAATCACCGAAAACTTTTACAGCAAATTATATGCATCACAATCAAGTCGTAATCAGCCTGTGAGCGATCATAGAGCAGAGCCCACCCCATATAAAGATCAAGATGGCATACCACCAGTGATTGCAGCAGAAGTTAGAAAGGCACTGCACAGCATGAAGCCAGACAAATCTCCTGGCGAAGATGGAGTCACAACCGACTTACTTCGCGCGGGTGGGGACGCTGTCATCCGCATCCTTGTAAAGCTTTTTAACCAAGTTTTGCAAGATGCTCGCACCCCAGAATCCTGGAAAACTGCGATTGTCACCATCCTTCACAAAAAAGGAGACATTTCGAAGCTGAGTAATTACCGTCCTATAAGCCTTCTTTCGCATACGTACAAACTCTTTGCAAAAGTCATATGCAATCGTCTTACTCGTAGCCTCGATGAATGTCAGCCTCCTGAGCAGGCCGGTTTCCGAAGCGGATTTTCGACCATCGATCACATACAAGCGGTCAAGCAGCTGATGGAGAAAAGTCACGAGTACAACCGTCCCATGTGCATGGCCTTCGTCGACTACGAGAAGGCCTTCGACAGTGTCGAGCACTGGGCCGTGTTTGACTCTCTCCATCGCTGCTCGGTCGATACTCGCTATGTCGATGTGCTTCGGGAGTTGTACGGCTCGGCAGCAATGCAGGTTAGGCTGCACAAACTGAGCGACCCCATTTCTATCCGGAGGGGAGTGCGGCAAGGAGATACCATTTCACCCAAGCTTTTTACGGCTGTCTTAGAAGAGATCATAAAAACGCTTGAATGGGACAGTGTTGGTATTAACATCAATGGTGTCTTCTTGTCGCACTTAAGGTTCGCTGATGACATTGTTTTGTTTGCCGAGACTCTGGATGATCTCCAAAGCATGATCAAAGATCTTCATCATGCTTCTTTGCAGGTAGGTCTCAGGATGAATATGTCCAAGACTAAAGTTATGGCGAACTTCTCCGGTGGCTCGAATCCAATCATAACGGTTGGAAACGAGGAACTGGAGTTGGTCGACCAATACGTGTATCTTGGACATGTTCTATCCTTTGACAAGGTAAGCCAAGCTAAGGAGATCTCCAGGAGAGTCCAGCTCGGGTGGGCCGCGTTCAATAAACTGAACGACTTCCTTAAATCCACCGACGTTCCACAATGCCTGAAGACTCGCCTCTTTAACCAATGTGTCCTGCCCGCCATGACGTACGGTGCCGAGACATGGACGCTTATGAATGAGGCTGTGCACAAAATACGTGTAGCACAGAGAGCAATGGAGCGTGCCATGCTCGGCATTAGATTGCAAGACCGAGTGAGGAATGACGAGATCCGACGCCGCACGAAAGTGCGGGACGTCGGAGATGTCATTACCAAACTCAAGTGGAGTTGGGCAGGACACATTGCTAGGCAGAGTGATGGCAGGTGGACCAAGAAAGTGTCAGACTGGTGGCCAATTCATGGCAAAAGGAGCGTCGGCCGTCCACCGGCTAGATGGGTCGATGACATTAGGAAGATCGCGGGTCACTCTTGGATAAGACTGGCTCAAGACCGGGACGAGTGGCGTACTCGAAGAGAGGCCTATGCTCAGCAGTGGGCGATTACAGGCTGAAAATGATGATGATGAAGATAAAGAATTAGGGATAATATACTTACTAGTTATGTAATTTTCTAGAGTGAATTTTCTACTTATAGTATAAGATGTATCGTATGTTATTAGTTTTTTTTTTTTTTTAAAGCTGTGCCTACCTGAATTTAGTCCCCGCGAAGGGTACGGGCGGCTAAATTCTTAAAAACTTGATGAAATGATTTCTGACTGAATTTGGTGATTCTGGGCGTTAATAAAAGATGAGAGATGAAAATGATGATAGATGAGGAAAAACTGATTTGTGGCGTGGACTATGTACCGTTAAACTTTTTTAGGTTATTGACTATTGTGGTGATGAGTTTGCAAAATGAGGTTAAGGTAGTTTCTTTTTGAGTGAGGTCTAGGAGGTTGTATGGTTCTATACTGAGATTATGACAAATGATTTCATGATCGAATCTCGACTTCGTGAATTTTGGGCAATGTTTTATGAGGTGGTCAATGGATTGCGAGGTGCTTCCATCACACGGGCACTGGTCATCGGCGGTAATTTTGAAGCGGAATAAATATGATTTATGATAGCCATGTCCGGTGAGAATTTGAGTAAGGTGGAATGAGATATTGGTCTTGTTTCGAAGGTCCTGAATGTGTTGTAGCGTGGGAAGCCAGTCTTTCAGGTGTGATCCAGTGGTTGAGGTCAGATAGTAATTTTTGCTCTGCTTTTCGGTTTCTGTTCTGCATAGGCGTTTGATGTAGGAGATAGGGTAATGGTCGAAGTCCGGTGTTTTCTGCAGGGTGGCGGCAATTTTAGCTTCTTTTTCGGCCTCTTCATTTCCAGATATACCGATATGGGCTTTTACCCAGAAGAAGTCTATAGTTCCTTTTTGTCGGATTTTGTGTAGTTTGCGGTGTATGTTGTTCACGGTGAGATTAGTGCTGCTCCGGTTGGCTATTTCTTGCAGAGCAGACATGCAGTCAGTGAAGATGGCGGCTTTGGTTATTTCTAGTTGGATGCATGACTCACAGGCTGCTTCAATCGCGACGCATTCGGCTTGAAATACGGAACAGCATTTGTGCAGTTTCATGTGTTTTATTGTGCACGTGTCATCCGGATGGTGTATGATGATGGCTGCTCCAACCGCTTCGTCGTGTTTACTCCCGTCAGTGTAAATTTTGTGCATGTCTGGTGTACAATATGGCTCGATATCAGTAGTGCCCTCTAATATTAGTAGCTCCTATAACTTAACTAAGCCTAGATGTTACTTAACTTATACCTAAGCAATATCACACCAGTTGTATAAACACTATTTGTTTCGTATTTTTTTATCCAGTGGTAAAAATAATACACTAGTAAACAGTATTGTGGATATTTTTAGATGTCGAAATCATACGTCTGAGTAAATAAAGCTGAGAGAGCTATGTGCCTCCATAGTTTGATTCCCTGCTGTCCCCAGGGTCGGCACAAACGACAACTTCTATATTTGCTATTTCGATCTGTTGCACGAATATGATTAGGTACATTTATTCAGTTGAGTAGAGTTTTAATTAATATTGGAAATATGTAGTTGATTTGAAGTTTAAATGCAGAAATAATTGGAAGCATTATTTTTAAAGCAAGTATTATCTTCCTCATTACCCACGACGGAACGGAGACGGTATATGCGTTTAGGGTGAGAGATTGTTTGTTTGTTTGTTTGTGTGTGCACACCAATATCTCCAAAACGGCTTGACCGATTTAGATACGGTTTTCTGCAATAGGTTTGTAGTTCAGTCGGGAAGAATTTTAGATAGATTTTACGAGGAAAACTCGCCAGGGGGCGCTGCTGTCAACATTTTTCATTTGCTAAAGTGCGTTTAAGCGCGTTTTCTCCATAAATACTCAGCCACCGCTTATGATTTCGATAAGACTTGAAGAGTACTGCATGCATTTGAAGTCTGAGGATCTGATGATGAAGCAGAAAAACATAGTAGAGTACTAAGCAGAGGTAGATATCTCTTCGTTTGTTTTTGGTCTCTTTTGTTTATGTTGTATTAACACACGTTTTACATGACATTCAGAGGGTCTGATGATGGAGTAGAAACATACCGCAGAGAACTTTGCGACGGCATATAGCGTCTTGATCGTGATTGGGTTCTTTAGATTATGTTTGCTGAGCAGCTTCTGTACAATGATCTGCTAAGGGTCTGATGATGGATCAGAACAATATTTGAGGGTATAAAGGTAGGTATTTAGTTAGTGAATCGTGTTAAGTCTGTTTTGATAGTATTTATTGAGAAGCCTCTGTAGATGAATATCAGAAGACCTGATGATGAAGCAAAATAGTATCATAGGGAACTTTGCGAAGGCACATAGGTGAATTACCGTGTTTCGACTGCTTTAAATATTTTGCGATTAAGTAGTTGGATAGGAGAAGCCTAAAATCCGTGACCCATGTAACTGAAAATGTCATATGCTATTGTACATATATGGTAAATATCATGTAAGCAAGTTTCGTTTTTAACCCTCTTCAAATAGAGGTAAATGTGAGTTAGGGAGAAAGTTATCCACGTGAGGTTACCTATCGGGTCTTCGGCCTTTAGGTTGGCTTGTAAGACATTCGGGGCTCAAAAGTGTAAAATTAGGCTCTCCCCTTCGGGCCTTCGGCTATTGGGCTCGCATAGCGAGCGCGCTCCAAGAAGAAGCTTCGGCCCTTCAGCCTTACAAGGTACGCCTTCCGACCTCGTATGCTTCGCTCCTTACCTTTGGGATTTAGGCCCTCAAGTTCGCTTGTATGGCACTCGAGCCTTGAAAGTGTTGACTTGGGCTCACCCTTCGGGTCTTCAGCCCTCGGGCTCCTATAGTGAATGGGCTCCAATAAGAAGCTGCGGGCCTTTAGCCTTACGTGGGACGGACTGGAGAAAACTGCACCGACAAGAGTGAAACTGTTAAATAATGATGATGATGATGATGGGCCGGCTTCTGTGCTTGACACGCCTCTCACCTTCGGGCTTTCGGCCGTCAAGTTCGCTTATAAGACACTCGGGACTAGAAAATGTCGACTTGGGCGCGCTCTTCGGACCTTCCACCCTCAGCCTCGAACAGCGAGCGCGCTCCAAGGAGAAGCTTCGTGCCTTTGGCCCTACGCGATACGCCTTCTAATCTCGTATGTCTTACCCCTCATCATCGGAGCTTCGGCCCTCAAGTTCGATTGTAAGACACTCGGGGATAAAAATTGGCAACTTGGCACCTATTTCTGTAATTCTTTATGAAAACCTCAAGCTTAAATCAGGAAGCTTAGGTAGGAAGCTGATTCTACAACCGGCGCGTTCGAGGGTTCATATATTAAACGACTCTTTCTATAAAAAGAATAAAAAAAAAACAAAATTAAAAATTTTGAAAATACCCCCGACGGATGTAGCTAATTGAAAAATAATTAAATAATTAATTCTGAAATCCCCCGACTATAGGAAATAAGTACATAAAGATATATTTTTTTTCAATACGGTTAATTGGTTGAGAGTTTATTTACAAGCCCAGAAAAATCCGTCGGGGGCTGCCATTGCCATGTCTATTCCCATTTGCATTAAATTAAAATTCGAGGTTACTTAAACGAAGGTATAAGATAACCTGCAACACGCTACAACATGCTACGTAATTTCAAGGCAGGCAATGGCAGCCCCCGACGGATTTTTCTGGGCTTGTAAATAAACTCTCAACCAATTAACCGTATTGAAAAAAAAGATGTCTTTATGTACTTATTTCCTATACAGTCGGGGGATTTCCGAATTAATTATTTAATTATTTTTCAATTAGCTACATCCGTCGGGGGTATTTTCAAAATTTTTAATTTTGTTTTTTTTTTACTTTGTGTGCTTTCCTACTTGAATAAATGGTTTTTATCGTTTATCTTTATCTCATATTGGCGCTATACAGATTGCGTCTGGACATAGGTAGAGCTTCTTTAATTATTCAATTTATACTTCACCAAAAACATCGTTTAATTTGTGAACTTCATGACATGCATTGAATTGCATTTTCAGTCAGTCAAGCTTTTGGCGAAGCGGGTTTTGGATATTATAGATGTCATATTCTATGCCGCATGATGCAAGCAATATGCTTACTTGCGCAGTTATCTGATTTCCTTTATAGAAAGATTAGATTCGATTTTTTTCCTCTATAGAGCGGCCAATATTATCTGCGTCGCTTGTGATGTAAGCTTCACAGATACTGCTGATCCTACGGGCTTAGAACTATAGGTACAGTCAAATGCAAACATATGGGTGTATTACAACTTGCTCAAAAATATGTCCCATAGCTCTTATGTCGGTGAATTAAGGTTTTGGTACTTATTTATGAGAGGATCCATTCGATACATATTTTTGCACTTGACTGTAGGTACAACTAATACAACCTATGTAGTTAGCCTTTATCGCAAAAAGTAGGTATCGTGAATTTCCAGCGATATTTAAAGAGGCCGTGAAATACTACAATACTAACCCTAAAATGATTATAGCCACATTAGATATTTTGAAAACATTTTGAATTCAAATGACGTAGAATGTAATGGGTTTTTATATACATTTACGTCATGGACACCATTGCGATTTCTTCGACACTTGGCACACACAATAATTGTCCAAGATCCTTTGCTTTCCTTTTAAAGGGAACATTTCATAGCATGTTTGATAAAAATAAGTTACGACAATCACTTACCTTCTAAATATTTACCTCTTTACCATCTTCCAAATTCTTTTCGAAAGCAATATTCTTCGCAGTCTTCCACCGGATTTACCTACCTTCCAAAGTCAACTCTATAAAATTCTAATATTACGGTGCCGTCAAGACAAAGCCTGAATTTCGGTATATCCGTTGTCGCATAACGGTGCAGCACCCGACGCCGACGTGGGACCAGATTTTGCAAGTCAAATCATTGCACAATGCATTTGTATAAAATTCCGCCGGGACCTGCTTGTATAAATCCCGAACTTGCAATTGATGCTAGTTTTAACTTCGTTAATTAACTCTTGGAGATGATCGACGTAGAAAATAGCGTCAAAACACATGTTTATAAAAGGTTTGAACAACGATAAGGTATGATTATTGATTATGTTCCCTTTAAGGGGAGGTTTAAGCCCCATTGCAAAAGTCCCGCTCTAACACGTATGAGTTTTCAATTAACCATCCCGCTCTCTAAGGAAGCTATCAAAGAAAACCCTTGAGTGTAAAAATTAAATGTAAAATGTCAGTAATATAGCCGTAATATTGAAAAAAAGACATTCCAAAAAGAGGTAACTTCGCGATTTTTTTATATCTAGTGCAATTCATCAGGTCTTGTAAATGAATACGATTTTGACTAGACAAGATCCTTATATTCCTTATTTATTTATTTATTTAAACTTTATTGCACAAAAAACACAGAATTGTACAAATGGCGGGCTTAATGCCAAATGGCATTCTCTACCAGCCAACCATTGGGCTTATCTAACACATATACTTTTTTAGAATTTAAGACACTACATTCTATGTCTCAGATGGTTTTAACAAACTCAAATTAGGGTCTACCCAGTCTTAAAGCGGGTATTACACTGTCCTGAATTCAGGATACTTAGAAGGGTTCGGACCTATACGTTAGAGTGAGATGCTTCAACTCCCCTCCACTAGTCAGGATTCTGAATTCAGGACAGTGTAATTACCCGCTTAAACATGGTTAAATATTAGGAATGATTAAGTTCAAAGACCTAATGTAATTTTTCTCAAAAATGGCCCGCAAAGTGAATGTTGCTCACTACATATTGGAAGGTAAAACGTATAGTTTAAGGTCAGATAAAAAATAAAATAATCTGCCATCTGGCCATATAGAAGGCACAAATCGTACACAGCCGATTCAAATGCGAAATTCGATAGAAAAATACTCTTGCGATTTTGTTTAAAAAAATAAACGGTGGGAACGTTTTGAGGTTACGTTTACCTTAATTGATATTTTGTCTTAACTCCCCCATTTTTGAGAAAATTGAAACAAATACTCAGCCTGCGATTGCCTTCTTTGTTTTACGAAATACCTAGCTCAAAACTTAACACAACACGGTTTAACACTGGTACTCCAGGAAGAATTCTGTGTAGAATGCTCTGTTTCACAAATAAAAATTCCCTCCGCCGTGAGCTCTTTAATTAGGTACACTTGCTATGACAACAACCGTTCTTTGGATAAATAATTTCACTTTTACTTTACTCGAGCACTAGGTGTGTTTCAAAAGAATGCTCGTAAATATTTAATCTGTTCTTGCTCTGTGACAGGTATAGTGTATCAGAGTTTGCTTTTTGCATTCAGCAAGACGAGATTTTATGTTAACGTTTATAAATAAGACTAACTATGAACATTCTAGGTACGTTTAAAATCCTGTTAATTCCCATTCTCTCACTGGAGTTCTCAATCATAGGGTTGATTTTTTTAATGGCATCGTGCTCCTGGCACTTTCAGCCAACATTAAGATTGTTAATAACAGTCGTGGTAGGCTGGTAGGCATAAAAACTTGTTTCTTTTCGCCCCCTAATGGGAATAGTCAAAAAACTCTGAAACATGTTTTTTCGCAAGCGGTGAATTTAAATTCTCATTTAAATTCGGTGGGAGGGTCAAGGTTTCGATTCCGCCCAAAATCAGATCGGACGTGCGGTCAGATGGAACACGGCCCGGTGTAATTTGCGTCCGAAGAAACGTAGCTGTGACACGGGCATGGAACTGATAATAAGGGTATAATGCCAAACGAATTAGCTAAACGAGAAAACGAGTAAGTAAATTGAAATTCGAGGGTACATTTAGGACTATAATATATATACTTAGACATAAAGGCAAAGCGCAAAGAAGACGTAGTATAAGAGATGTCATAGTCTCATATATTTTGGCGAAAAATCGACGATTTGTATGTTGTCCCTAATCCGCATTGGGCCAAGATGCTTTATGAACATCCAATCAAAGCTCTTTCGCTATTTCATTAGCAAAGTTAAACTCTATTGCTCGTATTTTCCAACATGGTGTGACCATGGTGTGTAGTTATTCAAATAATATTGCTTGATGATTCAATCTGTATTGAAGCAGACAGCTAGTAGTTGTTCTCATTCAAGTATCTTCCTGTCACACAGTTTCCCAAAATATACATAATATGTATAATGTTCAACTGAAGAGCTCCCCACAGCGACTGCTTTGCAATTCAATGTATTGAAATAAAGCCTGCAGAGTAGGCCGCGAAGTTTCCACAAATCTCCAGAGGAGTTCTTGAACAAACTACTGTTTCTCGCGTCGTGCGACTCAATAAAATGTTCGTAGATGTAATTAAAGCGCGGAGTGGGCTTAATCCGCGAACACCCGAAGATGGGATTTCGTATACCTCTATCTCTATCACTCGAACAGTGCAAGTGCGGGAGAGATGGAGATATTCTATTCGATAGATAGGTATTCGCAGTTGTAGTCCTGTGACAGACTTTGTCACTCCTCGGTTTAATCGCACGCTTTGCGGGGCCTTGAACTGGCATAAAATTGAAACAATGTTGAAGCGTGAACTTTGTAAGTAGTTATGGGTTGCTGCGTATGACGAAGCGAGGAAAAAGTTACGAAAAAGTAATCATTGGTTTATAAACGAAAAAAGTAGTGCAGAAAACACTTAATCTCTTTCCTAATTGACTGACTTCACTCTCGGAGTGACTCTTTTCATGGGCTTCCAAGCATTATATCGTGTAACTCTACAAAAAGTAATCAATTTGAAACGCTCCTTCAATAAATCCATGGTTAATCGAGCTCAGTTTTATCATTTCAAAACGTTGATGATGTGTAGGTTTATTGCTCCATAATTAAATGTAAGGATGGAGGATGGAGGGAAAAAAAAAAGTTTTATTTTGACACATTCAATGTAAGGAACCCGCCTAGCGGGCGCTCTGCTCGTAGACGCGTAGCCGATAGACACCATGCTTACGTAGGATGAAGTTGGGTAGCGCTACGAAAAGCTTGGCAGCTTTAGTTTCTAACCAAAGATTTACTCATAGAAAAGCCGGAGGGTTCCGTCCATTTGTAGGTCATACAATACCTAATGACGCGCATTTATAACGTTGCTTAAACTCGATGATTCATCATTACGTACTTTAAATAAAGACTATAATTTTATTGCAAATGTATAGTTTACAGTTCTTTTTCCTGTATTTTTAGTATTAAGACGATATTACTTGCCAAATTTCATAGTTCAAGGTCAACGGAAAATACCCTATAATATTTTATTTCCTTGAGGGTGTCGAAATATGTGTTTTTTTCAGCATAAACGGCAGTATTTTTTTTGAGTTAACTTAGAAGTTTGACTTTTTCACAGCTTCAAGAAACTGTTGGTCAGAGTAGGTATATGGTTTTAATTTCAACTCGATAGCTCAACGCGTTCCCGAGATAAAGGGCCTTGACAGAAAGATAGACAGACGGACAACAAAGTAATCCCATAAGCCATAAGAGTCCCGCTTTTTCCTTTTGAGTAACGGAACCTTAAAACCTTGTTATATTCAAATTGAATACCACTTGCCCATTCATGTACATATGTAGCTATTTCGGATAGGGATCCGACCCATGATTAATTAGTATAATTAAGTAAGAGAACTTCAGATCCATTTTACGTGACGTAACTTTAAATTTGCAATCATTGCGATGTTTGAAGGGTGATGAAACCCGTGCTGGGTTTCGTACGAAAATCCCGAAAGTTTTTTTAAGGGCCGGCCAGTCATGGAATTGATCCATTTGTTACCCCGACAATCTGCTTAGCCGATGCTCTGCTGCCTCTGAGCTGGGATATTGTATTTTCGTGTAATAGGATTTTTCATGTAACCGCTCCGCTGGGCTTTAAATGGGTGACTATTTATTTTAGGCTGTGCGCTCTATAATTAAATTAAAAGCCGAGAGAATTTAACGGACGTTATTTAGCCTCAGGCCAGAAAATTGTATTACGTAAGGCCTAAATCACGTTTTTAGGGTTATGTACCAAAAAGGTAAAAAAGGAACCCTTATGTTTTTTTATTCTTAAGATGCGTTGCGTTTAAAGCTATTGGATCCCTTTCAATACTCATTTGCATTTTTCCAATCCTTACCAACGGTGCACGAACTTGGTCTTTGACAATAGTTCAGAAATCTGACCTCAATAAGGTTTGCCAATGAGCCATGGAACGTAGCATTTTGAGCGTGATATTATCAGATTGCGTTAAAAATACAAAACTACGTTCCAAAATACAGATAGCTGACATAGCTCACACCGCCGCCAAACTCAAGTGGGACTGGGCTGGGCACGTCTGCTGGATGCCGGTAGACTTGTGGGCTAAAGTGTGGTGACTTTAGTGGGTCCCCCAAAACCGAGCAAGGCGCCGCGGCAGACGTCGTCGGAGGTGGCGAGACGAACTTGGCGTCATTGATCAAGGTCGTCGTCAACTGGTGGGACACTGCGCAAGACAGGGATGTGTGGAAGAAAAAGAGTGAGGCCTTAGGCACTGAGCAGGATTCGAACCTGCGACCTCCCGGCACTCGCGGCCAGTCGCTCTAGCCAACTGAGCTATAGGTGTAACTATTTTTTTCCTTCATTTCTAAATTTGCAGTTTGCGTTAGCAGCGTTACTGCATAATACAATATTAAGATAAGTTGCGTAAAAACACTAAACAGGAAGATAGGTACGGAGTTGAGATAGTGTTGAAAGAAAAACGTTGAAAAGTTAGCGCGGAGTACTTGTGATTAACGAGCGTTCCGCACGATGATATGAAGACAAATAGTTCTTACGGTCGTAAACGGTAAAAATCGCGCAACCGGCAAATTATAACAAAAACGGATGAGAAATTATTGCTGAATAAAACTTAATACTATTAATCTTCCCCATAATTTTACTTATTTACTCTAGAATCTAGAGACACGATTATAAAACATATGAAACACGGTTTGCAATATATTGTCTTGTTTACAGACTGTAGGTTTCATGGCATAAAAGATAATGCTTGTTACGAATAACGTCACAGATAAATGGTAATTTATTCAGTTAGACCGAAACGCGGGGAAACGCCGGAAGTCAGCTGTCGTGTCGGAATGTTCGGATAAACAGTGCCTGTGAAATAATTCAACGCTTTCAATGGGCTTAATTTGAGTGCTTACCAAATTACTAAGCAGTCAATGTAGCTAATATTCGGAGGTCAAGTTTTGACAGCAATCAATACTTAAGATTTTTAAATTCTTACCGTGAAGTCTGGAAAATCTAAGACAAAGGAATGATCTAATACCATGTCATGCTCATGTCGTACATGACAATATTGATTTCGCACTTTGCTATCGTTGTTTTTTATACAATTACGATGGTGATCGGACACCGCAGCCTATAGAAGCTCGCGACTCCAAGGGACTCACGTGCGCGCTGCCGACCCTTTATACAATTTGAGGATTCACTGTTTGACAGAAGAAAGGACAAATTTAGGTCCCTCGCTCTCAGCACAGTGCATCCTCGAGTGCTCTGGCAAGTTGGCAACCTCTCTTGCTCACCTCCAGGAACACAACACTACATACTTCTATCGTAAACTGTAATAATTGTATTATCAAACTGAAACTTTTACGACGCCCACTATAATATAAAATGAGTAAACAAAGTGAGAAAGGCAGTTTCGTAGTATATTTCAATGACGTAACCAAAATTTATATATAATATCCAAGGACCATCAATAAAGTTGATAATCACGAGAAAGTGATTTCCCAGGCGCTAAAATTGTCTTAGTATTGAATCGCTAACGACCTCGAGTCTGCACGTGTAGCCAAATTTGTCAGAGGGAAAGGCTGACGAATTATTAGATAATGGCTTAATTATGTCGGTATTACTCTCGAAAAATAAGTCAGCTAAACGATATTTTTTTGAAGTGAAAACTTCTTTAGCGGCGCTGAGCTCTTTTTGTGATGGGGAAAAATGTTAAACTCGCGTCAGGGTCACGTGACCGTCAGATCGTCAGACCAGCTAAAGTTGACCCCTCCTAATATCGTAAGATGGACACGTCACCTGTAAAAGATGGATATTGGTAACAGCGCCACCTATGAACAAACAAGCGAAGTTTCTCACAGTGCACGTTTACCGTGTTAAGTTACAACTGACAGCAGCGTTCTGTATAGTTAGTGCCTGTATAGCTAGTGTTCGTAGGTGGCGCTGTTATAATTGTAATAATAAGTATTCTATTTTCTTCCCCGGGGCTCGAACTATCTCCATACCAAATTTCATCCAAATCGACAGATAGACACACTTTCGCTTTTATAATATTAGTATATTAGTAAGTATGGATTCTGGAAGGAAGAACTGTCCAGCGGCGTGTTTCAGGAATTACAGCCGGTGTGAATCTGACGACGAGGGAGTACTACGGACCAAATTGGATGGACGCGGGCCCACGAACTCCTAATAAAAATTTATGAAAATTAACCTCCTCTGGGAAATTCCTCCGATGATGTTTTTTTTGACATTATTTGATTGTACGTAAAGACCCTCGAATGTTCACGGGCATATCTGATCTATACGATTGACTCATATGTCAACATGTAAGGTTTACCTATATGTTGATTTTAAGTAAAAACATAAAAATCCTACTGTTTTATTATGCCTACGCATGATCAACATATTATACAACTTAATGGTTGCACGTTGTGTTGCAGAAAAATGTTTCATATAATATATTGTTTCGCAGAATTTTTATAATAATATAATTCACTCGTAGTTTTTTTTTTTTTCAAAAGGCTCGTTGTTCTAATCTTACGTCCTTTTCTGGTAGATCTAATTGGGTTCTACATAATAGGGATGTTGACACAAAATAAGAAAATCAATGAATCCGAATTTTCTCGAAAAAGGATCAAATTGCGAAAAAAGTTATTCAAAGGAATAAATAATTACATAATTATAAGTCTTTAAAGTTTTTGGTAGGGGGCATTTTCTGTCCCTTTTCCGCAAAACGCACCTGTGTATTGAACGATCATCATTTACTATGGTGCTCGAGGTCAGTGACGTTACTGATCTGTAGAGCTTTCTCTCTCTAACCAAAAACATTCTAACGGTTGTAGTTTTGTTATTTTTTGAGATATTTAAATAGGATTTTCACTATTTGGCATTGTTTTATATATTCGTTGGTGTGAAGTAATACTAAATTTTGAGTCAACATCCCTCATGTTAACGGTTCCTGAAAAAAATAAGTTTCCTTCACATATATCATAACCCGTGAGCTGAATATAAAAACATGGACCTACACTCGCGTATGAGTTATGTCTTATGTACCTAAGAGTTGAGAGGTTTATTTATTTTTCAGTTGCATGCAGTGGCTGATAGCAGTAACATGAATCGTATATACTATTCGTATGTTAAGACTAGGTCAGGTTAGACCGCTATTCATGCCATAGAAATAGAAGTCATATTACCATTGTAAAAAGTCAATAATTGATAGTAATTCTGAGATGTATTATTATATGTTTTCAATACCGCCTTGCAATAATTGAGGAGCCTGCCGTTTCGGTCGACTGGGGACTGTTATTAATTCATTAGCTTCCTTTGTTCGATTTGAATGAAGGTGGGTTTATAGAAAAATAAAATTATAAAAATTAAACTCCTAACCTTGTTAGAGCGTTTTACATTAAAAAAAGTAATAACTTAGCGACTATCCTTAGCGACATTGGTCAGTTAAGCTATCCGATAATGGACCTTAGTACACACGCTACAATAACTTACCTAATCTAATGGGTTGTCCTGAAAATGATCGTCATGACACATGAGTCGTGGCATAAATGTTGAGTGGCAACCATTTTGGTGTTTACCCACTTTTTCTTTGTGCACCAAATAAACGTTTTTCTTCTTCAAACTAGATTTTAATAAAAATCACATTATTGGTGGCTTACCTACTTTTATTTACAGATGGTCGAAAAATGTTACTTACAATAAGTCCATTTAAACAGAAGGAAGGGTCGAAACAATCAGAGCGCGCCAGTAGGTGGGAACGAGTGCTGTGACCCGTCACTAATACAATATATCGAACACGTCAAGCTACAAAATATGATGCCGACAGAAAAATATTATAGCCACGGAGAAATATCAACGCGTCAGAATATTGAGCTACTGAGGCTACTATACATATAAGTAAGTACTTATTTGTCTCCATGATTTAGAAGGTGATTTAGATTTAGTTTTAGAAGGATACAATAAGGATACTACAAGCGCAAGAACAGGTCAGGGTACCTAACAATTGGCGTATCCGGCGACAGCGACTCCGTCAACTGTCTTTATTTAGGAATATGGAAGACTCTGATGTGGCTCGCAAATCCAACTTAGCTGACCAGCTAAATTGTTCACCATGTGACCGCATTTTCAAAACTAAGGATAACAATAACATAGACACCAAAGACTACAATGTATATACTAAGGTACTGGAAACTGCTCTCCAACATGCACAAATCCAATTTCGAACAAACAATAACGGATAATCTAAGCAACGTGCAGTGCATCAAATTCCTATGAAATTGTCATATCCATCCCGATATTGCTCCATTCCGAACGAAACAGCCAGCCTACCCGTCAGAGCATTCGGACGGAAAACAGCGAGAGGGAATAAAGGTCGCGATCATATTGGACTGGCCAAACAATATGGATTATGCCATGTGCAGCCGTCAAGTGAAATTACGAATTGATATGAGTGCATTTGTAGCTTCGGGATTGCATTTCTTTTGTTTAATTGTTCAGAACTCTGCTTATTTTCGGTATGTATACTATTTAACCCCCTTAGTCCGTGCGTAACGTTTGAATGAAATTTTTGACAGTTATTAGTGATCCACAAAAAAAGGTGGAACAAAAAAGTGTCAGACTTGTGGCCAATACATGGCAAAAGGAGCGTCGGCCGTCCACCGGCTCGATGGGCCGATGATATTAGGAAGATCGCGGGTCACTCTTGGATAAGACTGGCTCAAGACCGGGACGAGTGGCGTACTCGAAGAGAGGCCTATGCTCAGCAGTGGACGATTACAGCCTGAAAATGATGATGATGAAAAATGGTCTCACCGCAAAACTTGGAAAGGCACGGAAGAGGCATATGTCCAGCAGTGGACGCAAATATGCTGAAAGAGATATAGTGGGGCAGATTAGGGAACAAATGCCTTGACCTAGCCCTCAACGGCCCTCGACCCCGCGGCAGACCCAAGAAGCGATGGCTGGATGTCGTGAAGGCCGACATGAGCGAAATCGGGCTCACTAAAGAAGACGCCCAGGATCGTGCTTCGTGCAAGGTGGAGAAAAGTGAGGCGGAAAGCGGACCCTGGCAAGAGCGGGGATAACGCTAGGTAGAAGAAGATATAGTGGGGCAGAATGCTAGAACAAATGGTCGTAAATGTTGACACGCTGGACAAAAGTACCAAATTTTTTCCACTGCTTAGTTAAGTAGGTCCATAGCTTTATGTTTTTGATAGGAACCAGCTCCTCCGTCGGTCAACTTTAATTTACAGGGGTGGAAAGTTTGTATGAAGAAGAAATGTTTTTAAGATAGAAACTTGGAAATTCGCTATTGACCTAACTAGACCCTTGAAAAAATTTGGTGCTTTTGCCCAGCGTGTCCACATTATCACGTGAAACTGCCTCACATTAATAGTGTAGGTAGTTGTAAGATATAATAGTTTCATACATATATACTATTTTGTTTTGTTCTGTATAACGCCTTGTTTTAATGTCACGATTTTTCTTTTTTTCTTTCATCATGGATTTGAGTTTTTTGCAATACATGGGCGTAAATGCGCATAATAATATTACGTAGTTCGCATTGTCAATCCTGATATAAGAAAGTAAGTTTTATAAATTCCACTATGCACTCAGTCATACTTTTTATACGCTTCTAAAGGCCGAGCAGAAATACTTTTTTAAATCAACGAGCAGTAAACACTATAGAGCCCTTTGCGAAAGGGTCAAGAGAAAGAAGTGGTTATAAAGAGAATATATGGGCAGCTATACGAGGTCCGAAACGTGTGGAGCAAAGAACTGTGTACAACCACACGATGATGTGGAAATACAGTCGATTCAAGTTGACTGCCAATCACACCTCCTTAACTTCCTTCATACCTATGATAACGCCGATTTTCGGGGGACAGAAGCAATTTATCTTTTGTTACTTTTCGAGCCTGTTAGTGCGTGTACCATCAATAAATATAAATAGTAAATCCCACGGAATTGTGAGAATTGCGGGCCATCCCGGATAAGACTAGCACAAGACCGGGATGATGGATGATGATGATTATTATTATTATTTATTTATTCAAGTATAAAACAATTACAGTTCATTATAAAATAAATGTGCCAAACTGTAGTGGCCATTTAGTTGGCGCGTCGCGCTCAGTTTAGGTACATAACATTACAAGGTAATTGTTGTTTACAAATGTGAGTTATCTTAATTTATGACTAATGGTTCTAAAGGCATGCATAGTAACACTAAAATGATATTAAGTTAAACGTTTAACTATTGTTACTTTTATGAGTACTCGAAGAGAAACTTATACACAGCATTTTGTGGCGATGATGAAACTACGCCAAGCAGCATGCGGCCAACATGAAGTTCTAGATGCAAGCTAACACGCACGTTTCACCATAGAGTCCTGCTGGTGTGCACAGTTTTCAAAGCACGTTTTTCTCAGCACCGGACTCCTTGTAAAAGGTTTAATAGCAAATGGTCCTACCTAGATTGTTTCCAAAGGGTTAGGTGCCAATCTTGCCGATTTACACCTTATTGCGACGCCGTTACGATCCGTGCGTTATCGTCCAAGTAAATGTGTAATGAAATCGGGATACGCTACCGGAATTACAAGTGAGATATTTTTAAAAGCAAGTGCAAACATACATATAACTGTGCTGACTCTTAAGAAGCTCTGACTTTTGGGTAAAAATTAATATGTCTAAATTGAAGAATACTAAATTTTTAGTTTATCAGCCGAAAGATGTCCAATATTGAACATAGGGCTCCCCCTGAATGCCACAACGATCGGTCATGCGCTCCAGCTCCAACAGTCAACCCCATGGGACCCTTTCCCACTGTATGCGTTAGGTACATGTTACTGTAGGACTACAAAATTGATTAGTGAGTTTTCTCCAGATATATTGCCTCCGATGCAACAGATCTCTGTACCAGCATCAAAATAGTATGTATGTATGTAAGCACTTTAGTGTACAATAAGACACTAACTTATACTTAACTTTATTGTGTAATATGTACACAAAAAGAAAACCGGCCAAGTGCGTGTTGGATCACGCACAACGAAGGGTTCCGAAAAACCCTTTGTATCTAAACTTAACATTCGACTACTAAGACAGAAAGAAGACTAGAGACAGAAAGATTAATAATAAAGATCTATCGGAATAGGTATATAACAACACCTTGGCAGCATTTCACCACCACTGTATCGCGACGGTAAATGTGTTGTCCGAGGAAGCTGCACGATCAGTAGCTCTAGTATAAGTTTTTTCTAAACATTAACTAATTCGAACGCGTTTGCGTTTTGTCTCAAAATGTATGAAAACGCTCTCACCGAGCTTGAAATACGCGCGTTCATCGGTTAGCAACAAATGTTATACTCGCAGTTTTAGTTTCAACTAGTGACCACCAGACGCGCTGTTCATGTTTTCATACCACTTTCATACATTTTGAGACAAAACGCAAACGCGTTCGAATTAGTTAATGTTTCGAAAAAACTTATACTAGAGCTACAGAAGCCTATAATATTCGAATAACATTATCCGTTCAAAAATGTCCGAGTATGTCGAGAGAGTATGTCGAATGTAAGTAAATAATGTATATATAGCGAGAACTTCGTAAATTACACAATTAAGGCACGCCGCTATGTTCCTTGATATTTTAAAAGTATCGTTAAAAGTTGGTAGGTACGTGCGGTGTCTGCTGGTTCCACGCTGGTTCTAAATCGCCCTCTGCGGACGGTCACGTTTGCTGTCGACTAAACCCTCCTCGGACGGTTGCTTCTCTTTAAAGATAACCAATTTTGAACCTTATCAGCACCAGTGAGAGCTCACGTTTATGGTTATTCTGAACTATCGCGTAAAACGTGTAAACATAGATAAGAAACGGTTATCCGATGTCATTAGGACACATTTAGAGAGGCATTCCTTAAATTAATGCCGGCGAAACTTAAAAGGCCATTGAAGTTATCAGCCACGACATTAAACCACTTAAGTGACGACTCAAGTTACTGTTTGTTTTCGTTTTGGTAATTGTGGTGACGAAAATAATATTTTGAAGATTCCAAGTAATGTTGTAGAAGTTAATCAAAAGCAAACATCAAGGTAAACACCCCATTCCCAGTGCTCAACACTGACCCATAACTTGACACGAATCTTAACTAATAGCAATAGAGGTTTTTTTCATTACCTATTAAAAATCGGCCAAGTGCGTGTCGGGCCACGCGCAAGGTAGGGTTCCGTAGTCGTCTACCCGTTACAATATGTGGACTAAAACGTTCGCAAACTTATATTTACTATGTTTTTGACAGAATTAACAACATTATCTATGGTATCAATGGAAATTGTACGAAAGTTTGATTTCTGAAGTTCGACTATTACTCGTTAACTAGTAATGTCTACTTAGCTGTGATAGTTTTCCTTTTAAATTCATCGTATATACTATTACCATGATTTTTTTCACGTGCCTAGTTTAGCTGGCAGGGGGGGGGGGACACTTGACCATAACAAAAATTATCACTTCAAAGCTTACTTTTCTAGATTTTATTCTACCGTTTTGTCGGCGTCATCGATATGTATGCTCATGCCAAATTATAGTTTTCTAGTACTAACGGTTACTGAGAAAAACGGGGGACAGACGGACGGACATGGCGAAATTATAAATAAATAAATAAATATTTGTGGACAATCTTACACAAATCAACCTAGTCCCAAACTAAGCAAAGCTTGTACTATGGAACCCTAAAATGGGATTGCTCTTGGCGAGCATCTAGCCAGGGGACAAAGATGAGGCCAACAGTGAAGCGATCTCACCCAGAAAATGCCTATTCACTAGTGCCTAAAAAATGTCCAGGTTATATTAACTCGGACATACAGACACCGACAGATGTACAGGAAGTGTTTTAACCTGACTGAAAGTAATAGGAGTGAAAGTAACAGGGAATACCTCCGACACGACCACGCGGGCGCATTGTCAAGCATTTGATGGTTGATAAAAATAACGTAGAGATGTAATATAGGAACAAATCAGCTTCACTATCTTGGCAGCAGTTCGTTCCTATAGTTTAAATCTTTTTCTTCAACTACCTATACGACAAATCAAATGTTAGGTAATTAAGAGGGCAGAAAATAATGTTTTGATGCAAACAAAAGTACAGTGTATATGTTAGTATGTTTGCACTTGCCGTGCTATTAGTAACCGTTTATTTGTGATATACTCCCTCATAATATTGAAATAAAAGAAAATGTCCGCTCAGTCAATATCAACATCTATACAGAAAATTATTATGGTTATTGCTTCAATGTCTTTGTTTATTGAAGCCTTGAACTTGTTCTGAAACCTTGTGAATATTTCCTTACGGTATGTGTTGGACAAATGGACATACTAGATATATGTAGACCCACGGACATGTATGTATAGAACTTACAAGGGTGGTAAACTATTTGCATATTGATTGTGAATATGCGTTCAGTTTACGTTGTTGATAAGAAAAACTAATTTCTTTATGCTAACATAATTTTAATTTATATCACGTCACACCCGCTCTTGTATATTGTATCGTTTGATATATTGCCTAAACAGTTTTAATCTCGTGTCATATATTTAAGTTTATAATTTCGTGTCATAGATACTACCATATTGGCTCCTTTCTTAATATGATTATGAAGCGAGATTTTGATAAGCTATTAATTTTGTCAGATTAATAAATAAGTAGCAGCTCCCAACGCTGCACGCCATCCACTCATGCTAATACATATACATGCATTATTTGTTAAGGTAATGCAACAGTTTTGAATAACTTGAAAAAATATTGTACCTACATTTTCGATTGTTCTTAAAACGTATGTTCTTGTAAATGTACATAATATACGTATAATAGAAAACTAACCGCACAAAAAAGGCCAAGAGTTAAGTGTATTCAGAACCCCTATCTTCCCGACCTTGACACTACCGTGAGCAACTTCAATTCTAACCAGAAAACCGGCATTAAAGCTGAAATCAAATTTGGAAAGATTCACGAAACCCTCATCTTGATGCTTGACATGCGTATTTTGAGATAGCACGTTGTATTGTATTATATGACGGCTTAGAAAAGATGACGCATGACGCTGCTACGTCACATTAGAGCAATAATCGCTTGCCTGGCCTGTTCATGCATGAGACGCGAATTTCACATTACGCATTCGAATAGCTGGCTCTTAGCTTAGGTAACTCGTTCACGTTCGTGTATGAAATTCTATGAATGGTGAACTACATATTGTAGCCGTATTTAAATCTGGCTCGGAATTTCGGAAACGTCGAACGTCTCATGACAGAGCTGGTTATTCCAGTGAGAATATAAACTTCGGTAACCAGTCAGGATAAAGCGGGTTAGGAAATTGACTCATCCAAATATCGACTTAAGCGGGTATTACACTGTCCTGAATCAGGCGTCCTAACTAGTGGAGGGGAGTTGAAGCATCTCGCTCTAACGTATAATTCGGAACCCTTCTAAGTGTCCTGAATTCATGACAGTTTAATACCCGCTTAAGTCGATATTTGGATGAGTCAATTTCCTAGGGGTATCATTGCTTACGAAGAATGTTGCTTTACAGTGATATGAAATATGCATTAATTGCATCAGTTACAAGCTAATTAAATGTAATCCATCATCATGTGTTGTGTTGTGTGATTGTGTTCATTGGAACTCGAAAAATAACAACGCACTATTATTGACTTCCCGAAAGGTGTAAGCAGAACTTGAAAATGAATTACCAGCAGTTAAGTAATAAACCTAAGTTATATCTTTTTCATCACACTTGCTCGTAAAGGGTCTTATTGTACGCATGCGGGGGTTATGGATTTTTATAACTCCCGAGGGAGTTATGAGTTAGTGATCTGATTGGTTTAAAAAAATCTAGTTGGCCTCGCGCCACAAGAATATTGCTCTGTGATTGGTTGAAAAAAATCTAGTTGTCCGCACGCCGCAAGAATACTGCCCTGTGATTGGTTGAAATATTGAAGTTGCGCGCTCCTCTCGCAGTGATATTGGAGGTGAAGTTGTCAAGTTCGTCAATTTTTGATTGGTGTGGTTGTAACATAGATTTTTCTGCCTTTTATAGTTATTTATTTCCTCGCAAATGTGATAAATAACATTGTGTGTATCACGGGTGGTAAGGGTTATTACAAACTCAAGTCAATAAAAGTCTTCTATGACTTTCATTAGTAATAACCTGCTTACCTCTCTAAATGCGCAATGTACTATTCCTCATTACTCGTTCTTAAAAAGTTGTTGGTGAACTTTGTTTTCCACTGCCGATGCCGTCTGTAGGTAGTTTTTATTCATATCCTGCATCTACACACAAAGAACACACAAAACGGAAATGTTTTATTCCACGTTCATTTATTCCCGTCGAAATTGGAATTGTTTATAGTTTGATGTAAATTCATTTCTAGCCTTGTTTCTGTAAATTGCTAAATTTTACCGACAGAACTGAACAAACGAGATTTCTACTTGTACTGATAAATATTAACGGAGAGCTTTTAATTGTGCATGTCTAAAGAGATGTTGAGGCTAAATCCATGAATATTTCAGATTGTAATGTAGCTATGCTACCACTTTGAAACTATTGGACGGCTAGATAAGGACTTAGGACTAAAGGATTAAAAACTACCTAATGGTAGGTAGTGCTTTATAATATTTAATAACTAAGTTCAATCGAGATTTATTCATTTTATTTAATCATTTATTTCAGACATCTGTACTTCTGTAGCCCATATTAAAGACTAACATACATATCCATTTATTTCCTAAAAACTAAATAATATCACGTTGGGACGACGACGCGAGGCTTTAATGAACGTGACTATAAACTTCGTGAACCGCACACTGAGCGAAAAAAAATCTAATTATTAGTAAGTTTTAGTGAATCCCAGGACAAGGAGATTATATACTTAACGGTTACAAACCAGTTTTTGATAATAGTAGTTATTTACTAATACCAAAAAAATTGCCCTTGTAACAACTAAACTGTTTTTTAACCGTTAGTATATAATCTCCTTGTCTTAGGACTCACTAAAACTTACTAATAATTAGTATATTTTTTCGCTCAGTGCAGTCATGCCAGGACAAGCTGATTACGTATATAAAGTGATTTACCGTTTAACTATAAAATATCTGCGACGAATATTCTTTTTATTTCGAAGGTCCATCATTCCAACATTTCCAACATAAAGATCCTTGTCACGCTTTTTATATCCATTGAAGTGTCAGTGCTTTATTAACGTGACTGTTGCTTTATATGCCGGGCCCAAAAAAATCCATATAAATAACTAGAAATATTTTTATTCATTTACAATGATGAGCAACACGGACACATGCTGCTCCACTGAGCAGTGACTGCACCAGCGACAAAACTCTCAGTAGCTCGATTCCACTGACTCACCTCAGATTCGGTTAATCTCACTGCAGCGATGGATTTGATGCCGCAATTACGCTATTTCAGATTTCAAATATTTTATTAGTAAAATGGTTTGTAATTGTATTATGTCGCTAAACTAAGTATTAAGTGGTCTGGTTTGCCCTTTGAAGTGTATTTTTCTAGAATATCCACGTGAATTCAAATAGACTACGTTTAGGTATGTATGCTGGCAGTGATAAAAATATCTTAGTTATCTTATACATATTTTCACATATTTTCCTTATTAGTAAAAATATATTAGTACAGTCCGATTCCCTTGATATTCTATATTCTCATCAATTACCATTAAGGGATAGTAAGGTCCAATGAAAAACCCATTAATCAATTAGTTAAATTTGACCGTAGTCACAATTGAATAAAGACATAAAGTTTCATGGCGATTTTCTCCGGTCCTTAAAATACATTATCATGTGGCCACCTCTCACACATAGTTTTATGTGAATGTGTAACCGGCTTACTCCTTATTCATAAAACTTAACGAACCTCTGCTAACTGAAAACACGTTTTGTTCCTTTCACATACACATAAATGTCAAAGTGACAGATAAGGACAAACGAACGTTAGCGGTAATTTCACAAAAATAGGTTTGATGAACGATTATGAATAAGGGGTTTAGGCACAAAGTAAATAGCGGCGGCGCGCGCCGGAGCAGAGAGTCCGCTCAGTACAAAGTGCCATTTTCGCCGCACGCACACAAACGTAACATTTACAGGCATTCTCGGTTGATTTCGGACGAGCTTAGTCGCGACTGTCACTGTCGCGTCGCGAGTGCTAGTTGTGCGCGCGTTGATCACTTGACGTCTCCGCCGTAGCTGCGTAGGTACTTTGTGTCACGTACGTCAAAATGAATAACCGATATTATTACAGTTGGAATGTATTTTATTGTTTAAATACAACAAAAAAAGGTGCTTGAAAGGTAAATAAAACGGTTTTCTCATTTTGGTAGTTACAATACATAGGTAGGTAGGTAATTTTTTTGTAACTAGCCGCTTTGATAACGACGATCAACCATTACACATCCATCTTATAGTTCGCTGGTAAAACGCCAGTATTTAAGTACTATGGAGGGGTCGGCCACATTCATATGTTACAACCAGCACTATACCAAATAAATATTTTTGTATTTTTTTGTATTTGTATTTTTGTATGGTTTAGTTAAGTAGGTACCTAATTAATTAGGTACTTATATTCTTTGTTGGCGCTCTCGACCGCCGCCGGTCACAAGTCACAACTCGCAGCGGGTCACGCATCAATTTATTAGGGTTCCGTACCCGAAGGGTCAAAACGGAACCCTATTGGTGTCGCCCAGACGTCCGTCCGTCCGTCGTCTGTTACAAAATTTGTGCCGAAGAAATTTTAGACTTCTCATTGACCTATGAACTTGAAATTTGGTGACAATGTTCAATATTACGTATATTTTAACAACAAATACTAATATATTGATAAATCATATTTTTGAGGTTGATTCGGAACCCTAAATGTGCGAAGTCCGACTCGCACATGGCGGGTTTTTTACCAAGATACGCTGGTTCATATTTAAATGTCATGTTGAAGAATTTTTATTATACCTACTCCTTTTTAAAATTCAGAATCAATACAGAAGCAACCCTGTGAGTCGGGCAAGTTTAGGTATGTATTTTCAAGAACGACGGGAACGGACCTTCTGTATATTTTTTATTTTGTGGTTTAGGTTAGGGTTAGGTATGTGGTCCGTTTATATGAATTAGGCAGGCTTAGGGAATTTGAGTTTGTATACTAGTTACTTTCACAATGATCTAATTAAACGTTAACTGGAAGAGAGATTATTTTTTATACAATAAAGAGTTCTACAACTAACAAGGCAAACAGGAAAGTAGACTCTGGCAAGAGACAGAAATTAGCGCTAGGTATAAGAAGAAAGAGTTCTACCACCTACTAGGTACTACAATCCAACGCCATGACATGACCGAGGAGAATGCCATAATTTGAGTTTTCGATCTACCTAAATATTAAACATTGGTTTTGGACAAAGAACCTTCTGTACGTACTACAATATTTTCTGTAGCGTGGATCTCAATATTAATTGTATCCCGTATAAAGTTAATATTGTTAACATTACCTAACGTTCTTGAGTCGTTTAATAAAGCCATTGCTCGAGGCGATATAGGGACATAGCGCGTCGGTACAAGATATCTCGGATATGCCTCGGGATATATGTCGGCCGGGACGGGGCGGGATGACGGATAGACGTCATAACGTGCCCGTTCCCATCACTGAACAAAATATGTGTTTGTCTAAACCAATTTACTGGGAAAACGTGTAGTTCTTACTTTTTGTTGTTAGTTAGTTTAGTAGGTACCTACTGTGTTGTATTAAACGTCCTAGTACTCGACACTGACCCAATACTTGACATTTTCAGTATTATGCCATAACAATAGAGGGGAGAGAAACCACTTAGGAACTAGAGGATGGAGTGAGAGACGCTTTACTGAGTGGAGATTACTTAGGTGACCGTGAAAGTCGTTGGATAAACCGAACACAGTTGAATTTAAACTTTCGTGAGACATACTACAAATATTTTACCAAACGGTTGTTTGTCTGAATGAAGCAGTATTTTTTAATAATCATTCCGTTCGTCACACATTCAGTAATTAAAACGATTGTTATTTTACAAACATGATTTAATTATAGAACCTTTACGCAACTGGACAACACTGGAATCGGCGACGTTGCAACTTATAAATTTATAAAGTTGTAGATTATAAGAGTGTCATAAAATTTATGCTTAAACCGATTACATCAACGGGTAGGTATCTCTATTAGTTTGCTTCCTTACAGCATTGAAAAATAAATGAACAGGCTCTACAAGCCTGATGAAGAACTCCAATTGTAGTCCGAAATATGTTGCATATAGTGACTTTTCCAAGTGAGTGTAAACCGTTGTTTTCGCATTCTGTTGGCTCCGCTTCGATGGAGCTTTGGTCAAATTTAGTGCTCAAATAAATCGACTATAACCATATTTATGTCCCTTTAGTTTCATCATAAGTAATCATAAATCAACCACTATTCAACTGGTTGATTTATTTTGAGGAGGTTATCCTTATTGTATAATATTGTATTTACTGCCATTTTCCTCTTAACTTATCTTACACAATCAATATGATAGTGAACTGCGAAATAGGGCTTGATTGCGCAACATGATTGGTCTACAAATAGGAAGTATAGTCATCCAAGAAAGTAGTTTACCACCATTGAAATTAATGTACCTACAAATAATAGCCGAAAAGTGGTAGACCGCTTTCTTATCTTTATCTACCGCATGTGCTTTTTTTTCTTATGTTGTTTCCACCGTGTTAACCTGTGCTTTGCAAATAATGTTTTACTTACTTACGGATTGTACATTTAAACTAGCGGTCGGCAAATGGAGCCCCTTACTTGCGGCCTGCGAGCCTCCTTATTGACATCCGACAATGTGTTGTTACCTTTTGTCTGATAGAGGCACAATTTATTAGTAGTACTACTACTACTAGATTGTGCCTGGAACTAAGCTTCAGAGTCTAGCACATAGATGCAAAGTTGTCTGTCTGTGCACCTTCTACAAGTTGTACTTCGGTGAGTGTGCTCAGGGACTCCATGAGCTAATACCGCCTTTTTTCATCGGACATCCAGACGTACGCTGGCCACTATCATTACCTGGTCGAAATTCCTCTTTTACGAACTCAACGCTTTTCATCATAATTAATAATCCCTGCCGGTTTCTGTATTTCCGAGTTCATATCAACTTTGAACTTTTTAAGGCACTAGTGAATAGTCAATTAGGCATCTTCTGGCTGAGCTCGCTTTACCGTCGGCCCCATCGTTGCCCTCTGGGTAGATGCTGGCTAAGAGCATTCCCATTTATAATAAAACAAAAAGAATACTTAGGTCAAAAAAAATTCGACATGCGCTTGGGATAATTCTGGGATGTCAAACGTTCATAGGCTTCGGTGTCTGCTTACCGTCAGGGTAGAGAGTATATTTTTTGCCATCTCCGTAGTATAAAAATTGTTGCGCTCTCTTGTCAGAAACTTTGGAAGTCCATATAGCGTTTGACGTGCGGAACTGCGGAAGTGAATTAGGTTCGACAAAGTTTTAACACGCTTATTTTTCAGCACGAGAAAGAAGCCGTGATGGTAGTGGGATTTGACGGCGGCTTTGGCGAACAAAAATGGCCGAGATGAAATTTAACAAGATCGGAATTTTTCTCTTGAGGAGATAAAATTAATTTAATTTAAAAAGTCAATACAGTATACGGCTACACGATTAAAATCGTTTGTAATGGCAAGGATCTGGCCACTCAGCAACACATTTTTTTATAATAATGACGGCCACGCCCATGTCACGACACCTTACCTGTTAGTTTCCTGGTACAAGTACTCGGCGATAAATATTGCACGTCGACCTTTGGAAAGAGACTCGGCTATATTCGG
The DNA here is from genome assembly GCA_951800055.1 of Cenopis cana. NCBI lineage: Eukaryota > Metazoa > Arthropoda > Insecta > Lepidoptera > Tortricidae > Cenopis > Cenopis cana. The sequence continues at coordinate 5,735,356 of OX637476.1, read as the reverse complement.
CCTTGTAGATCATTGTCTGTCACACTACCTATGTGACGTTTGAGAGAAACCGTCAAAATTTATAGAGTCGTTGAAACCCCCCCAACTTACGATTACACGATTACATACGATACGATACGATTTTTATACGATTTTCAAAATAGGTTACTACTACATAATTATTTGACTATATTTTTATAGCAGTTACAACAGCTCTTTAAGAGGAGGGTTAGGGCAACCTCTCTCCATACAAACTTTGTGCAGGATTTACTTCGTTTGTGTTTGCATTAAAGTTATGATTTTTGGTCAGTATGCTTATTTTTCTCGTGATGTGATTTTTTTTTTTAATTTTGACTTTTTTTGAAATATTTGAAAATTTTCACTTCACGATCTTCGCATATCTAATATTTACAACCAAAAAAAATATTATATATTTGTTAGTGCCAAAACCGACGAATAAAACCTACCTCTGCCTTAAGCTAACATATCCAAAGTTTAATTATCATCGTTTTGACGTAAAGTCCATAAAGTACAGTATTTATTTCATATAAAACGTCCTTTAATAAATCGTTTCGGAAATCGTCATAAACAGCCAATTGTCTAGTTAACCAAATTTGTCTGTATTGTTTACCTGTTTTTTGTGTACAGTAAAGTAATTACATACATACAGTATACATTGTCTCTTTTCAAAGACCGACGTGCAATATTTATCGTCGGGTAGTGTATGGCGTGTATGACAACCAGGCTGGCGAGAAAATAAAGAAAGGGCTGTCAATACAGACAATGTCATGAAACAAACAATATTCAAAAGAAATTACCCGTCCCGTACTATACTATACTCTAATTTTTATATTATATCAAATCAAAAAATGCAGCCCGCCCGGAATAGTGTGCTAAGAAACGATCGAGAAAGCAGGCCAAAAGAATGTAGCTAGCGGAATACTATAAGGTACCAATTTATTGATAACTTCGCTTGATTACTTTGATTTCAAAATAGAAAACTGTAATGTATATACCTATGCGTAGTCATTTTTCATTTCAACGTTTTTTACGGGTTACATTATAACATACAAGTGACGAGAATGGCAGTGAATAATGTACGGATACTATCCTCCATGAACAAAACTGGTGTGTTTTCTCCCGGCGAGCGCTCTTGTCTGGCAAATAAAGACCACGCCTTGAAACATGTTCAACAATTTAGTATCGTCATGTTCGTCCGTCAATATGGGTACACCGAAAACGAGAGGTAAATTCAGCAGAAACTTTGGTAAATCAAACATATTCCCAACGTTTGAACAGATTATTCAGTATTCAGCTGTACGGTAGTGAAAATTAACAATGTTCTTTTGCTATTTCGCTGAAAGAACGTGTAAGTCTATTAGTGATAATGAGATGCATTGACTTGCTTATTTTTCGCATGCGGTTAATGTACCCCCCTCCCTCCGCAGCGCACACGCATACAGGTAAGTCAATACAACAATATACCACCAATATTCAAACAAACCGACGACCTCTTTAGCTTAGTTGGTAGTGACCCTGCCTACGAAGCTGGAGGTCCCGGGTTCGAATCCCGGCCGGGGCATTTATTTGTGTGATGAGCACGAATATTTGTTCTTGGGTCTTGGATGTTTTCTATGTATTTATTTATCCATATAAGTATGTATATCGTCGCTTAGTACCCGTAATAGTACAAGCTTTGCTTAGTTTGGGACTAGGTTGATTTGTGTAAGATTGTCCACAAATATTTTATTTTAAATATTTAACCTAGACATGTGTCTCTGAGACATTATAGGGAGATGCTGGCAGGAGAAATTGCTTGCGCCACGATTAATTCTTCATATACCTTGATTTCGACTTACCTACTTGTATTATTATGCCTATTCATGTCCGGACTTTATACTTATATACATCTGATCTTAAAAAAGTTAGTTGAATTAGCTCTGGTTTGGCTTCACGCCACTGGTACTCAGAGAATAGACTCAGTTGTAATAGTTTCAACAACATCATTAACGCTACGTTCCGCTCTCCGCCTTTCGCCACTCTAGCCTTACCGTAGGTTTCGTAGCGCGTAGCCCGTAGCGCGTAGACAGTCAGCGAGCGCGGCCCGTAGCAATCGGCCGCACCGCGCGCTCCCTCGTCTTCCTACTTCATTCACGCTCACGAATGAATGACTCGACTCGCAAGTGAATGAACAAAGACCTAAATGTAAATAAACATATGCATAATTAAAAAGTTTGGTGTTGAATAAACTTTTAATGATCCAGTGTTTAATGTGAGTATGAATTACTTAGTTTTAAAAGTTAAAGTTCGTTACGCATGGTATTAATTTAAACTTGGGCGTGAGGCTGTTGCTGCTCATGTATATTATCAACTTTGTTTATTTCTGAACGTTCATTATCGTACAGTTGATTTGCTGTACCTCATTTTGTTGAAGCAGCTCGGCGCGTGCAAACGAGCGCATTTTATTTGCACCACGTTGTTTCCGATATTTCTTACATAAATTACTTTTTTTACCCTGTTGTGGTGAGACGGAGTTTGACCCAATGATCTTTATATCGAAAGACGCTCAGATACAGTGCCTTTCAAGCAATTTAAGGCACCAAATGCATTATTGATGCATATGGAGTCAATAAGGAGTCACATTTTAAGATAAAATTACGAGTTGAATGAAACCTAGTATACCCTCACAACAAATGATACGTCAACATCCCCTTTCATCATACTTTCCTCCCGTTTGTCCTTTTTCTGTAGTCCCACGTATTTCATATTTTTTGCGAGTGTGAAGCAAAACACGACGTCGCATCTGGAGGTCCACTTGGCTCAACGTATCGAAATGACATCGGTGCTACATCTGTTGCACGCACTCTTTCTGACACGCTAAACTTGGTATGCGAGAAAATTAACGCGAGTGACAAATGTAGCGAAGGAATTCAAAGTTGTATCTGAAGTCCCCAACCCGCTCTGGGCCAGCGTGGGGACTACTGCCCAATCCCTTTCATCTATGAGAGGAGGCCTGTGCCCAGCAGTGGGACGTATATCGGCTGATGATGAATGAATGATGATGACAAATGTCGTATAAATATCAATACGTCAACGTTAAATGGAGCTCTTTGCCGGGTCCTGGACTCATCTTTACACACCGCCCTTTCCCGTAACAATGATATTTTCCTCCGAGGGGCCTAGTTGTAGGTAGCTATTGTGTCAAACTTTGAGAGACAAAAATGATTGCTTATTATGTCGGACATAGGTATAGCATTAATCCCTTACTGTCAAATAATGTAAGTGCGACAGGGACGTATGTCCGACATATACGTGATCATCTCAGCCCCTCAGTTCTTTTACTATTCTTTGAACCATGTTTAAAATTGATAACTTATCATATAGCAACAAATCGCATAGCAGTAACTATAAGACTATTATAGGTGTCATCTGCAGTCTAATCACGTAACTTTATGTACTGACGGTAGGTTCATATATATTTATTTTGTCATATAATTTTTTAAGTATAAATCTATGAGCTAATGCCGGAAAATGACATTAAAATATGCCTAACGTTAGTACATAAAGTTACATGATTACCCTGCTGGTCTGTCTGTTATTTTTCCAGCCTTAAACCGCTGAACCAGTTTAGATCATATTTATGATACTTATTTTGAAAAAGGACGTAAGTGTATCGTTGTAAATTGCGCGGGTGTATACGATTTATATTCTATATGTCTTCTCTTTGATCTAACTGCATATATAAACATTCTTTTTAGGGTTCCATGCCCGCAGGGTATAAACGGAACCCTATTGCTGTCACTCACGCGTCCGTTCGTCCGTCCGTCATCTGTCACAATTTTTTTAAACTTTATATTGACCAAAAACTTGAGATTTGGTGATAATATTTATTATTACGTATATTTTACCAACAAATACATTGAAAAATCAGATATTTTCTTCGAAATTTCCTTAATTTTCCTATTATAACTAACTTAGTTTTGTGGTTGGTTCCGAAACCTAAAATTGGAAAATCCAACACGCACTTAGCCGGTTTTTATATTACTTACCCGTCATATTTCGATGCGTCAGGACACAAAACCCTTACTCTCGCTCCTTTATTTTGACAGTGCGTACGCGTCGTTATTGTACAACTGGTGTAGAACCTGAGTGGACGCTCGAGCGTTGCGTCCAGCGGGGCGTGCATGTCAAACAATTGAAACTAATACTGGTGTCCTGAGTCGCCGCCGCACAAATAGTATGGACGCTCGGCCGCAACGCTGGACGCGACGCCAAACGCTCGCTCCGAGCGTCCACTCAGGCCTTACACATAGAATGCTGCCGCTGTGGTCAGATAATTACCACTTAAGCGTTAATTGGTTAAATGCCTACTACAACGTTTATTTGTTTGGCTACCAAATGTATTGGTAACAAAAAACTACAAGCAAATACATATATGCTCATTATTTTCTTTATTTGCTAGCATAACTCAGAAAAGAGAACTATTTTCGTAGGTAGACATGTTCTGTTCACTTTTATTTAGGTTATAAAGTATATGTAAGTCACTTTTAGTTTATAAAATGTATGGAAATTACAGAATTGACTTCTTATCTGCCGGGGACTGTAGTTTGATCGGCAGATCGGACTATAAAGGTTTGACCACACTGCAGCTCAAAACTCAGGGACGTAACGTGACGCGAATCATGCGTTTTTAGGGTTCGTCTTTCTCTCGTCATTAACGGCGCGTCATAGTTTTTAGATGCGGTGTGGCCGAACCTTAACTGTTGAAATTTGCTTCAAAGGCATGTTGAATTTAATATGCATGTATTTTGTACACATGCATGCATATGCCACACCAAAAAATGCTTAAAGGTTTTTTAAATTAAATTATACTGCGGGAAAATCCGGGGTAGGTATACATATTTTGCATTTTAATATGATTTAAATTTATCGCACTCTCGTTATGGCACACGAAAGAACGCCGGTTAGCCGTAGCGTGTCTGAACTTTCACTGTGCCTCTTAACATATTCAATTATTCAGCGCCGAGAACCAGATATCGTGTTCTCGGTTCGTAGATAGTTTTCGCTACAAATAAGAAAAAGCACGTTATCGGCTATGAAAGTACCGCTTAGCACTCGTCAGTAATGAATGTGGTAAATAATTTTAATGGAATAGTACATTACTTACCAAGGGCGATAAAACAAAGAATGTCTCAGATCGCAGGTATTTGACGCCCGAGCGAAGGCAAGGGCGATAAATATGCCATCTGAGGCTTTCTTTATTATCGCCCGTGGTAAGTACAAAATTTTATGTGACCCCCTGGCCAGGAAGTGGGTTTTTTCGCGCGCGGAGCGTGCGATAATGGCCACTTTATGGCCAGGTGTGACATAAATATAATTTATTGATTTAAACAATTAGGTACATATACAAGAAAAACCTAAATGAAATAAAAATTAACTTAAAATATATCTAACTAGCGACCCGCCCCGGCTTCGCACGAGTGCATGTATTGTACATATAAACCTTCCTCTTGAATCACTATCTATTAAAAAAAAACGCATCAAAATCCGTTGCGTTGTTTTAAAGATCTAAGCATACAACGGGACAGACTGCAGGAAGCGCCTTTGTTTTATACTATGTATATAATTAAAATTAAAGGTAACCTACAAAACTAAAATCTAATTATAAAACTAAAAATTCAAACTAAACTACAATAAACTATACTAAACTAAAACATATTTAAAATACTTATAAACGAGTACATTATCCTCCAGTATGTCCGTTTCTTTGTTACTTACTCATACTACATACTATCGGCAAATGCATTAAATTCCCATTTGAGTCAAACGAGCATACAGGGGTCAATTTGAGACGAAATTGTCGAATTGCAATGCAATATTATTTCAATGCATTTCGCGCACTCGATTCGATAAGTTGACCAGCGATTGAAAGCCAGCGAGTGAGACACATAGAATCAAATTGTGATGCGAAAGCGATATTATCTCTAACTTTAAGTAGTCAAATACTTAATTCTGCCTTGCTGCTATTTTCTTGTTTACAAAAATTTGAATTTTATTAAGACGGGAACCACATACTAAAACCACAAAGTAAATAGCGGCGGCGCGCACCGGAGCAGAGAGTTCGCTCAGTACAAAGTCCCATTTTCGCCGCACGCACACAGACGTTAATTTACAGGCATTCTCCGACAGTCTCGGACAGAGCTTAGTCGCGACTGCAACTGTCGCGAGTGCTAGTTGTGCGCGCGTTGATCACTTGATGTCCCCGCCGCTACGTAGGTACTTTGTGTCACGTACACGTACGTCAAAATAGCGAGCGACTGCGTCGTAAACGATTTAGTATGGCGATTCTTAGTTCTATTGCGTAACCGCCAGAAGCGCTGTACTTTTGTGCATACTAAATCGTTTACACAGTCGCTAGCGAGTACGGTAATGCAAACATTGCAAACTCATGGTAGGGGTACAGCTGCCCTCGGAAACTACAACAACCTACCGAACATCGCTCCATGTACCTCGTCTGCGCAACCACGACCACTCTGATAAAATTTGTAAATAATTACATGCTATTAAGTTTCAAGTATTAGGATTAGTAAAAATAAATACCCTAAACTAGGTGGTTAAGTCTAAGTAGTCTAATTCATGTATACGTAGGTAAAGAAACCACATCTCGCAGCAATTAAAACAAATTAATAGATAGTTCACTTATACAGTTTAAAGAGTAACTATTTCGATTAATACTGCGGAATGAATGTTTTTCTGTCGTATTTTCATTTTAATTGTAGCTAGTGCCCCGCTCGGAGTTGGATGGAGAGCTTAAAACTGGTCAAATATTAAGCGACGAGCTGAGCCTTGTACAAAACTTTTATGATTGACCTACCTTGCTCTGCCTGATACAGTAGGCACAATAGATGTTGAAATTGGATTTACAAAATTGTGCAAGCAGATTTCTGCGGGAACATGAATGACTACCGTATCTCTGTTCGTAATTTTTTGGAACCCTGTGTACGATTGGTAAAAACGTTCTGAATTATAAGTATTCAAATGAGTGCTGCCAACAATGCCACTCAATTTGAAAGATCTGACAATAAATTGATTTCTTTAGCATTTGATTTGCTGAATTGTACAATGCGGAATCAAATTCCTCGTGCTTCGAATGCCTTGTTTACAATCCATGAGGGTTTAATATGTATTGAACCTACCAAAGTCAGCTTTTATTTACAAATTTTGTCCAGAAATATTTTTTTGAATTCCCATTAACCATTAAGGTTGCATCATAATCCTGAATGTGCGAAGTCCGACACGGAATTTACTGTTTTCTTTTTGTTACTTTCATAAAACGTAAACAAATTTGTACAGTCAGCAGCAATGGTTGCTACGCGAGCGAGGTGTTCAAAATGATCTACACACGCTCTTATTCCCTTATAATAAAGCTGTGTGAAGATCATTTTGAGCACCTCGCCCGCGTTGCAACCATTGCCGGTGACTCTACATGGTACCGGGATTGGCTTACGTGAATAGCTCATAGGGAATTACTATCCGGGATTACTACGGATACGGAATATAGGAGACGATTTCAATCTCGGAATTGGCACAACTGTAGGGCACTGGTCCCACCAAGGGCGAAGAAGCGATTAGCTATCGGCGATTTTCACGCTCCAGAAACGAACCAAAGATGTAGATCCTGTTAGCAAATATGTGGGTAAATGGCAAAAACGTTTGACTATCAGTTGAAGGTAAAAGAAAGAATACCTATTTTATGGTCATTAGATAGTATTGTACAAATCAAAATGTGTTTATTTAATTGTACTATCTGCAATATGTCAAGATGAAAATGTACATATTAATTTAAAAAGTACTTCAACATTATTTGGTTGGCAACGTTGGTTGCCGTAACTGGTCTTATGAGAATAATTTTAAAAAGTTAGAATTCAATCTTTACCGGTCACTGATCCAACAACCATCTTTTGTAACATCAAGTGTAAATTAATAAATTTATATTCAATATTTAGCCAAAGTGTGATTATTCATGGTTCCTGCAGTTCCCGAAATACGCATTTGCTTTCAATCCCGTGGCAGTAAAAGTGACAGATATATTTATAGTTGATCGCTGGCTGATCACACTGCCGTGCCGGCGAGGACTCTCTTCACTAGTTGATCGCAGCGATAAAAGCGAGCATCGGTCAGCGGTACTCGCTCAGCGATGCTCGGTTGGCGATCAGAGACTAAACAGCTGCCATTTTTCGAGTAATCGCCCGTCGCATTCGAACACTCGCTTATAGCCGAGCGACAAAACTATCGGAGCTACCACTCGCTTCTCGCCAACTAGTTTCTAGCAGAGCAGCTCTAATCGCTTCTCGCTCATCGCCGGCGGTGGGACCACTGCCTAAGTTAGGATTTGTCAACTGCCAGTTTTCAGTTCAATAGTAGGACTGTACTTAGTCAGCAGCAATGGTTGCTACGCGGGCGAGGTATTCAAAATGATCTACACACGCTCTTATTCCCTTAAAATAAAGATGTGTGAAGATCATTTTGAGCACCTCGCCCGCGTAGCAACCATTGCTGCTGACTGTACAGTACCTGGCGATAACTATTGCATATCGATTTTTGGAAAGAAACTCGATTAAGGCGATATATCGATTGAAAGAGACACCCTTTGTTTTTCGCTCACGACAAAACGGCATGCAACCCGCTCCGAGAATGGCTTTTTAGACAACTCTCGTTAAATATCTGACTGTGTGCAGGTTTACTAAATTTCCTCTTGTCAGTACCTAGATGAGGTAAAATACCATCATATTAACTTAATCGTGTCTTTTAATATTGCGTTGTTTTAGTAGGCTGAGGAAAAAAAAGGAAAATATAGACTCGACTTTGGATTTATTTTCTATCGAGAAAATTTTAAGCAATCATGTTTCGCTATTGTCAGTACTACAATCATATAGTCAAGAATCATATATCTGAAAATCAGCCCCTACTGTTTGCTAGTCTGGGCAGGACAGCGTTTCAAAGTCTCCAAATTTCTCAGTGTAGCGCCTTAATTTCGGGTTCATACTCATAGAGCGTTGTTTCGCACTGCCTATTGTGACGTTTGTCAGGGGTTGACGTACTCAAAGTGCCGTATTCATTTGATATGAAACGTCAATTAATATATAAGATTATTGACGGAGGTTCGCCAGTGTTCGGAAATCGTAAACATCCAATATTCTCTTTCTACGATCGACGTGAAATATTTATTGCCGGGTACCGTACCTATACATATAGCTATTTAAATTGTTGGTAGTTGTCCAACTTTATTCTAAAGTGCCGTAGGTATGTTTCAGTGGTTTAATCTATAATAAAATTATTCACTGAAATGTTTCAGTTTAGATATATGTAACTATTAAAATATATTTTTTATTTTATTATAGCCTTTTATTTCCCATCTCATGTTCCGAGTTTGAGAAATACAACTTTACTCAATGTTAATATTAATTCAGTTTTTTACGCGTCACATACCGCATTTTTTGCGTTATAAAGTGGACGGAATTTCTCTCCGGGATTGGCAGTAGACAAAAATAACAGAACCAAACAACAAAACATGATTGCATATTAACCTTTGGTACCGAGGTACCTACCGAATTACCACCGGTATCGGTACATAGCTAACACGTGGAGGCCCTTCTGACAATTTAATGAAATGCAAGGGGTACAATTTAGATTTTGATGTTATAAGGTATTATTTCTTTTACGACAAATACTAAAAATTCACGTGATTTACGTGTGGATAAGAATTCACATTTTATTTTTATTTTTTAGGGTTTCGAACCAAAAAGGTAAACAAGGAACCCTTAGGGTTTCACTGTGTTTATCCGTCTGTCACATTGTTTTAAGTGCATCCCACGTGCGCGTCATAATACTCGTAATTTATAACTCATGTAGGTACCTAATACTCGTAGGTACATCACGTACAACACAAGCGAGGTAATGAGAGCTTCGTTACCAGCACAAACCATTATTGCAATTACCATGCTATAATATAAGGAACTTCAGAAATATTTCTCATGAATGATACGTGATAGAATTATTTCGAATCATTTTCTTGGGCGAACGTAATTCGCTCTAGTTAGGACGTCGAGGTCAATTTACTCGTAGTTCCAAAGATTCGTTCACCGCTATGAGATCAATTCATAGTCTTATTGCGCGCTCGCTTCTTTTTTAGGGCTCCGTACCCGAAGGGTGCAAACGGGGTTCCGTTTGCACCCTTCGGGTCGTTATTGCTGTCACTCAAGCGTCCGTCCGTCGGTCCTTCGTCTGTCACAATATTTTGTGCCAAAGAATTTTTCAACTTCCCGTTGACCTATGATATGGAAATTTGGTGATAATGTTTATTATTACGTATAATTACCATCAAATACATGTTGATAAATTTTCTTATTTTTTCTCTTAAAACCAACTTCATTTTGCGGTTGGTCCGGAACCCTAAAAGTGCGAAGTCCGACACGCACTAAGCCGGTTTTTTATTTAACCCAACTGCGGCTTTAAAGGCCAGGCGCAATAAGAGTGGTTGGAGAGTAGCCTGGGGAAAGTCCAGGGGTACCTCGGACCTCACCACGCGGGCGGTTGCGTCGCTTCTACTTCGCAACCAGGCATTTATTACAATGAAAATGTTACGAATCAGGGGGCCGATTTTTCGGTCCCCTGGGGGCCAATTTTTGAGTGTCGAACGCTCAACTTTTCACTCGACATCTGTCAAAACATTTTAGTTTTTTGACAAATCTCGAGTGAAAAGTCGAGCGTTCGACACTCAAAAATCGGCCTCCAGTTCTTTAACGAAAAAATAATACTTATATCTGTCTAATGAAATGATAAAGAATGGTGAATGTAAGTTTATTTGAGAGATTCGAATTGCATGCCCATCTATTTGGTTCGTGTATGATAAATCACCTTTCGTCTTTTACGTGGCGAATGCTCGAATATAAGTAATACAATGTTCAAAGGGTTTTCTCCTAATTTCCGGCTAATTTCTCTCGGACTTTTCTTGGTGTTGTTATGTGAAGATGGCTCCAGAATCTAGTTTTCATTCCATATTTTTGTAACCGGAGTTCAGTGACCCATTTGTATTCATGAAAATTTGGGGCGTAAATATTTGTAAATCTTTCGTTTAGTAAACACCACAACGAAGTCGTCATTCTGAGACTTACAACGCATTACTAGGTGGCATTACAGTTCAATCAAAAACTGGCAACCGTACTGTCTTCTCGAAGAACTCACGGTTCGAAATAAATGACATACGATAAATAAATAAATTACAGTTCAATTTAAACTAATAAGAACAAGCACAAAAATCAGATTGAAATCAAATTTGACTCCAGAACTGTTATTGCGCTAAGTGTATTGAATTAGATTCGATATTTCAGTTGTCGCTAGCTCTCTTTCTAGCAATTTATACTTGGCGAACGTAGTAACTTGTGCAATCACCGAGGTAATTTTATCCTTGGAACCAACTTTATATACCTAACTTAAAGGTTAATTTAGGATTCGAGCTGAAGAGGAAATTTACATATAAGGTTTGCTTGTAAGGAATTTCTCATAAGGTTTGATTGTGAGGTTTCATGATCTTATGAATACATTTTTGCTTTCAATGTAAAATAATAGGTATTAAGTATTTTTTCAAACGAACTATATAAGTCTAATCTTATCTATTGTGTTGTGTACTCTCTTATGTTTATTCAAGATACAAACCACTTCTTAAAGATCAAATTATGTTAATTTCTTCAGCTAATTTATGATTGTTATAAAGCCGAAAAATTTTTAGCAAATTATTACACAGCAGTGCAAATTATGTTAATTTCTTCAGCAAATTTATGATTATTTCAAATAAAAAGGCGATAAATTGTTAGCCAATTATTACACCGCAGCAAGTTATGTTAATTTCTTCAGCTAATTTGTTTAATTTCTTCTTTCTGTAATGTGTTTAATTTCTTCAGATAATTAAAAAAAAAAAATTAATTAATTGTTAGCGCACATAAACATGGTTCATGTAATTTAGAACTACAAGTATTAAGGTGTCAGTCAGTTAATTGGCTCGGAATAAGTAGGAATATCGAATAACTGGGGGCTGATTTTTGAGTGTCGAACGCTCGAATTTTCACTCTCGAGATCTGTCATAAAACTATGACGTTTCGACAGATGTCGAGTGAAAAGTCGAGCGTTCGACACTCAAAAATCGGCCCCCTGACCCAAGAATATTGCAAGTTGTGTATTTTGTGAAGGTCGCTATCAAAGTCGGCTGTAATATAAACACCTCTAAAGTATACGTGTGTAATTTATTTTATGATGATATTTTGGCCGTAAAAGACTTCGATGGATATCCACAAAGACGCTGATAGGTATGTGGACTGAGTTGACCAATACATCATTAAGTATTGGTCAATAAAATTTACTTACCTGTAGCAATTAAGTGAAACGTAACATTGACTGAATAATAAAACATTAATAACATTAACCAGGCCCCAGGGATTGTGAATTTTCAGGGTTCCACACCCAAAGGGTAAAACGGGACCCTATTACTAACACTCCGCTGTCCGTCTGTCACCAGGCTGTATCTTATGAAAGTTATGAACCGTTATAGTTAGACAGTTGAAATTTTCACAGATGATGTATTTCTGTTGCCGCTATAACAACACATACTAAAAACAAAATAAAATAAACATTTAAGGGGGGCTCATATACAAAATGACTTTGCTTGTTGCCTTCATCAGGCGCTGGGTCTAAAAATGTATGGGAAAACTAAATTGCGACTCGCACTTGACCAAAATTCTACTTGATACAGAACACACTAAATATACTTCACCTTCCAAGTGAATATAACCATCAGAAGTAGGAAAATACGAGTATACTTGCGTGATTTTTATGATAAAGTTAGATATCTGCCTACTAAGTGAAAACGAGGCTCGTAAAATCCGTCGACGATTATAGTATATACCAACGTAACCGAACATTACACAATCCTATAGCATATTGGTAGTACTTAGGTAACCAGATAAGCCGTATAAAGTTCGATCGTAGTGACAGGCGGGTGTTACCTATGTCAGCAAATACCGCACGAAAATATACCGAGATAGCTGCGTAACTCATCGTTTTACGCTCACACGCCACTGCCTGCTTCAAGGAATCATATAACCATTAATTACGACTGCCGTAACGAATACTGAGATGAAATATATTATTAATATGACCAAGATCAGTGCCGTTCGCTTGGGAAAGGTGCCAATGTGATTAATCATTAATATCACATAAGTTTTACCAACGTATAAATATGTTCAATGCCTATAGCATGGGTTTACTAATTATTTAATAAATAAATAAAATTGCAGTTTATATTTAACAAGAAAATGTTCTCAAGTCAATTAGTTCACTTAAAATTTTATTCTGAATATTTATTTATTTAAAAATAATACCATAGTTGCATACTTTCAAGTTTAAATAAATGATACATACACACAGATACTACACATATATATACTACACATGATAAGAAATAGCACGTCTTGTTTACGTCAGAGGTCATAATGGGGTAAAATTATACTGATGCTGACGACCGCTTTAGCTTAGTTGGTAGTGACCCTGCCTACGAAGCTGGAGGTCCCGGGTCCCGGGTTCGAATCCCGGCCGGGGCATTTATTTGTGTGATGAGCAAAAATATTTGTTCTTGGGTCTTGGATGTTTTCTATGTATTTAAGTATTTATTTATCTATATAAGTAAGTATATCGTCGCTTAGTACCCATAGTACAAGCTTTGCTTAGTTTGGGACTAGGAGGGGACTTTATGTTATTTATTTATTTTATTTTATATAAGACTTATAAAATAGTATAGACTCTAGTAGTCGTTATATTTTATCCTGATTTGCCGTAATGTTGTATAAGTATATATAGAATTGCCAATTTTCCCGGATTACTTCTGCAGCAAGCTTTACATGTTCCCTTTATTTGACTTGATGGGATTTCACTACTTAACCGTTGCCGCAGATGGCCGAGACTTAATCAACGTTGCCCCTTACGGGCATAGCCGTCCGCTGATCATGTGGGCTGTCTGATGACCTACATACAACACAATACAAATACAATACTCTTTATTGCACACCTCACATAAATGAATCTGTTAAATACAGAAACAAAACAGCAACAAGCAACATGTAGGCAGAGCTTATCAATATATACCTAGCTTGGCTTCAAATATCGGTCTGAATAAGTAACCTTTTTGGAGGAACTTTTTACTTTATTATAGTGTGGCTTATTCATCGTTTATTTTCTGAAAATCATCATTACGCCTAAAAATTATTCCACGTTTTCAAGAATAACTCTGTGCCAGGTGTTGCCAGGGTCTAGGAAGGAAGGCGTAAAAACCGATTCACTTTCGCCTTTAAGGCCGAAAGGTTGCTTACCAAAAACTCCGAATTTTCCCACAAAGAAATCATTAAGCACCTTTGCCAAATACTCGAATTTGTTCGCGAAAGTCCAAGCTGCAGCCGAACAAGGAAGTTGTCGTTGATTTCAATTTGCATTTCAAATGACTATAATTTAAAACTGGAAATTAAATAGCGTACAGTACGGATAGTTAAATAAATATTAAATATGGAATCATTTATTCAGCAAACAGGCTGCAAACGGGCGGTTTTACACGTGAGATTGAGCAGAGCCCGCCGCATAGGAAATTGGATTTTATAAGCTTTAAAGACAAATTTTATCTCTGTCATACTGGATTCTAGCCAAACTAATACGGCGATGCACATTTTTGATGACTCGTCGTTTTTGATGTTTTATTAGCCGCATATTGCATTGCTTGTCTTCTCATTTATGAAACTTTTATATGTATCCGAACCATCCATTTAGAATAGTTAATTAGTTTTTATACGACTTTCTAAATAAAAGACAGGGCTCATGTTTGTCGACCGAGTGAAACGATGGTCTCCGCTTCACCTTCGAGTAAAATGCTTTCGTATGTCCGGCGGGTGAGAATTTTTTAAAATTTATTTTCAAAAAAGGTACACAATGATTAACAATTTAAGTAGAGTTTTTGTGAGTAGGTTCAATATTTTTTTTTATTGTATGTGTTTTTTGGGGTTTAAATATCCCTTGACTTATTTAACTAGCACAACGGGCGAATAGAGACGAGAAGAGCAGAAATCTACTCGAATGTAACATACCTAGCTTGACTTTTTGTTATTCTGCTAAGCATTTTACGTAGCTTATTCATGCTAGAGTCGTCTTCATTACTCTTAGTCCAAACTTAGCCACATCCATCGACTAGAAGGGCCACTCCACGTAACGAGTGCCGTGCACGATATTCTTTACTCAGCATCACAATGGTGAATATAAGATAAAAAAAACAAAATTGAATAAAAGATCTTATTTCTAATACCAAATAGTATTTTTCTAGTCGTCTAGCTCAATGTACTATTTTCTCGTTTACAAAAAATTATGTAATATCATAAAAGTTCATCCGATCCATAGGAAGTGGAAAAACGTGGTTTTGACCTGTCTCTCCCAGGATACAGGACTCATAACCTAATCAAGCTTACGTTCGATGATTGTGTTTATTTTTCTGATTAGGTACAAATAATTTTATCTGTCAACTTATGTACAATATGTACATTACTACCTACACCCTTATAACCTTTACTATAACATTCATGTTTATTATTTGTTACCTTTTATCTTAACAGGTAACTGTTAAGTTTTATGTTTTTAACAGAATGATTTAATCCAACGACAGGGCACTGCAACAAACTTGCAAATGAAACGAAACATAGGTACCTAAGTATTAAAGGCCGATAACCTAATTAATAACATATTGCGAGTGATCCATTTAAAGGTCTGTAATTAAGTTATAAACTCGATTAATGTCCTTTGTCCACATATGTGCAAAGTGGCGTGATTCCTCATCACTTAATGGAATTTGATTGTACGGCGTGAATCCAACCCATCAATTAATTACTCAACTCTTTTATGTTTGCAGTAGGTACGATTCAGGGACATTACAAATCGGGTATTCCTGGGGTTGTAAATCTAATTAGGCAATGCAAGTTTTTCAATAGGCGACCCAAACATGCAGTGGCGGTAGGTATAATACAACAGTACTGGACCAGTAGATACTGATATCAATATTGCAAAACTTGATGTAGTTCTGCATTTTTAATATGTTTTATAGATGAGTTAGGGAAGTGCGTATCCAAATTTGCAACTTCGAAAAACCTGAGCAACACGTGGAAATCTGCGATAAATTGGGATTTTTTTACTTAATGTTATAAAACTCGTAAACTGTGCATTTTTCGCCTACAACGTGTACTACATTTCTAAAGTTAATTACATTTGAAACCAATTAAGCCCAATGGCAAATATAGAAGCCCTCCGGGGACTAAGCTTCGGCCTGGGAAAGATCATTCGAAGATAGTCCATTTTATGTTCCTTTCGGAGAAATTATCTCCGAATAAATTCACTGTATCAAAATTGTATTTAAGAAACTTAACACCCAATATACCGTATACCTACTGTATGTTTAGTAACTTAATGTTTTAGTAATTTGACTACAGAACAAAGTAGCGGGTTACATAATACACCTAACTTATCTATACAATATAATAAAAGGCAGAACTACAGTCAGATATCATGCTTTGCGATTTTAGTTTTTTTTAGTGTCGAATTCTATTGCTTTATACCGGCCAAATACCTTTTTAATTTTCCCGAAAATATTTTCATGTTGTAATGGTTACCGCGAATGTTTGATACTGTTGTGAGACGTACGAGACGATCTCGATACTATTAGGTAGTCGTTATTTTGGAGAATTCATACGATTTTTCACATATAAAAGTAAAATATTATTGACGGGCCCCGTATGCCTACCTAGAGACAATTTCCATTTGCATTTTTCATGTTACTTTTGAGTAGGCTTGAATCTCTTGATTTCCCAGGTGTAGATATTATGATCAATACCTACGGCTGAAGCAGTTTGTACATCAATCTGTTCAGTTCACCTAATAATATGTTGTAATAGCGAGACCCGTTTCGCTGGTATCGCTTCTAAGCTGGTACGTGCTTCTGCACTGCGGTCACTCGACACGCGCTAGAGCACCTCTCTGCATACAATTGCCTGGGGGTCGATATGACATTTAAATTTTGCATTTTAATTAATTACGAATTACCATATGAAATTATTCAGGATTACCAACTGTGAACACAGAACTTTGCCCGAGTACCCGTTGTTGATAAATGGCCGCAGTTTCAATTACAGTATTTCGGCAGCATTTGTTGCAATTAGCAGAAATTGTGGTGGCATAAAAAGACTAAGACTAGATAAATCTTTTAGAGCAGTATAAACTTCTTATTTGTGCTATGTATTCTAATTTTATTATTTTACATAAGTAATGTTTCAGCACAATAATCTCGTAATACTCTAGACAGAGTTACAACACGAATTTACGAATTTAATACTTCCATTAGAACAACTTGATTCGTCAGATCATCTTCCACATTATGTCGTTAGAAAACTAATTCATTATTCAAAAATACTTATTACGATCGATCATTCTTTGTTTAGATACGACCTAACAGGAAGTTGAGCCAAGAAGTACCAATCCCACTATGTTTACGTAACGTCACGTGCACCTGAACTTTTATTAATATAAACCATCCCACGTGACTAAACTGGACGGACTGTCACAAACATGCAACGTCTGACTCCTTTTGATTGGGCGTTCGGCCTACCGAACTGACCTACCTGACTGTACCTCATCATCATCATCATCATCATATCAGCCGAAAGACGTCCACTGCTGGACATAGGCCTCCCCCAAAGAGTGCCACAATGACCGGTCTTGCGCCACCCGCATCCAGCGGACTCCCGCGACCTTTACCAGGTCATCAGTCCACCTTGTGGGGGGTCTACCCACGCTGCGCCTTCCGGTCCGTGGTCGCCACTCGAGAACCTTTCGGCCCCAACGGCCATCGGTTCTACGTGCAATGTGCCCCGCCCACTGCCACTTAAGTTTAGCGATTCGAAAGGCTACATACATAAAGGCTATATTCTGACTGTACCTATACAGTCAGAATAAATAACGAGTGAAGCAGAATTCTATCGATGCTCAGCATAAGCCCAAGCCAACTCTTGAGCGGCCCTAATGTCCCTAATCCTATCCTATTCGTGCGTTCAATATGACCCTCGACATTACGGCATCCGAGTACGGACACATCGCGCGATAACGACGGCAAAGCAAGTCTGGGGCTCTTTGTCGCTGATAAGAAAAGATCAGCCAAGCCAAGTGCGAGTAGTAGGCGCATAATTTGTAGTTAACTAGGCTGTCTAATGTAATGTGAGCTCCTCTCATGGAATGTTTGTTTAGGCGTGTGGTGTGTGGGTGTCCCTTTACATTCACCTTCAGTATTTTACGATAAACGAGTTTTCGGAATTATTTTTTACACTTGTAATAATGAAACATGGAAAAAAGCATATTGTTGCTTTTTTCCATGTTTCATGATTGTAGATTAACGCTAGACTAACGCTATATATAAGAGTTCGATTATTTAGTTTGACATACGGAACTCTAAAAAAGGTAAAGTACGAGAAAAGTCATCTGATATTCTTTGGGATGAAAATTTGCTCTTTTTATGAAGAATACAAACAAGTGCCTAAAGATTTGGGAGAAGCACGTTCAATTCTATCGATACAATTACACCGCTC
Organism: Cenopis cana; assembly: GCA_951800055.1. Lineage (NCBI taxonomy): Eukaryota > Metazoa > Arthropoda > Insecta > Lepidoptera > Tortricidae > Cenopis > Cenopis cana. The sequence continues at coordinate 5,716,667 of OX637476.1, read as the reverse complement.
ATAACTCACGTCATGGCGCCTCGTGGTTTTAATCAAAGCTAAAGTTTAGGTTCGGCGGTAATCCACTAATGTAAGGATGAGAAACTTGGGCGATGAGTGGCGACGCCTCTCGGTGGCTGAGTTCGGAATAACAAATCACTGATTCATTCTAGAGCTTTGAAAAACGATATGAATTGCCACGTACGCCATTACGACGAGAAAAATATTTTAGCTCTAAATTAATTTCAAGCTTTAGTCCGGACGCAAATTGTAGCTGATTTGGGAAGCATTTATAGCATTATCATTGGACACAGAAAATTAATCCAATCTGTGATAATTTATCAGACAAATAGGCAATCATATCGATAATATAAGCATGTATTTGTGAAAGCAGATAATTGTAAACGTACCTAATGATATTTGATGTACTTACTGATTTTTAAAATATGAAATTTCACTTTTCGTGTTCTATTAGAAAGAAACAAATAAATAAATAAATATTTGTGGACAAGTTTACACAAATCAATAAGTTTTAAGACGGGTACTCATTAGAGAACTGTAACCGTAACTGAACGGATACTCAAGTTTGTACGTAACTGAGAGAGTGACATTAATCGGCTCGTCGCGAGCCGTTTGCGAATGGTTCGCGAACCACGTAAATATACACTGTAGCTCTAGTATAAGTTTTTTCGGAACATTAACTAATTCCAACGCGTTTGCGTTTTGTCTCAAAATGTATGAAAGTGGTATGAAAACGTGAACAGCGCCTCTGGTGGTCACTAGTGGAAACTAAAACAGCGAGTATAACATTTGTTGCTAACCGATGACCGCGCGTATTTCAAACTCGGTGAGAGCGTTTTCGTACATTTTGAGAAAAAACGCAAACGCATTCGAATTAGTTAATGTTTCGAAAAAACTTATACTACAGCTACTGGTTACTGTAACCGTTCGGTTACAGTTACTGCTGCCTAGTGAATTCCCGGCTTTACAATGTTTTAAACTCCAACTAACAATAGATTCTAAAATAGTGGCTACTCTCATGCCATCTTGCTCACATCATAGTACTACTTATGTATATTCACTATTTCAAACTCGGATTTAGAAGCCGCTATTTTAGAACCTATCTGTATTGGCGCGGCTTATATCTACCCACAAGATTTAATTTGTTGTAGGTAGCTTTTATTCAATGGAAACTCAAACTGATAGGACTTGGTAAGCACGTATGGAACACTTTGTGAACATTTTAGCAACCCGCTTTTCCCTGGATAAGTTTTTAAGCCGCGCTCGGCAAAGACTGACCGCTCATGAAGAAAACTGACTTCGAGTGGTTACTTACGCTTCTTTTTGGTATCCGCCTTTGTGGAAAAGCAAAAGCGGCATCTGTTTTAACTTCGTCTCCATATTAATGTACACATTCACTACCAGTTTGCACCTGAATGTAATTTTATGATATCTATATTTTAATTGAGATACCAGTGTTTTAGTGTTAAAAAATCGTCTTATTCGTCATATATAACCAAGTTACATAACCACTCTTGAGTCGAAAAATGGGTCGGTTAGGTTCGTTAGGTATCTTCAGATGCCCGAAGGGCAAATAAAGATAGGAGCAAAGATAGGAGCCCCGCTAAGCGGGGCTTCGTCGACTCAAGGAAGAAAAATATTCAAGGGTGACAACCCTTGAACACTTTTCATAATTATCTTCTAGGGGGTTTTGACGACCGTCAAAACCATTATTTTTGGTTCTGGGTATGATATTGATATTGATATTCATTTATTTCATATTATTACATTACATTATTATGTACGGGGAACAAGCGTAAAAAACATACCTACATAATAATATGCCATCGAAACATTAATTGGTATTGTATCGGTCCAATTGTATCTGAAATAATAAAAAAAACAGACTATACATTGACTCTGACTGAAGCTACAAACGCGATACAATAGATCCAATTCACACAGAAGAGTAAACATAAGTAAATAGTAGTAAGTAAATAGTAAATAGTAGTCTAGTTGACGCAGTTCTTGCAAGAAAACATATCAAAAGATTTATAACTAAATTTATAGTCTAAAGGATTCAATTTTTTTTTTCCTAAATAGAATTTGATAATGCTAAGGTATACAGTTTCGAAATGTTTTCTTGCAGAATTACACACTGTCATAACTGGTTTTTTTTTCCTCATTTTATTCTTTGTTTTTCTGTTGCTTTATATAGATACTTAGATTTCTTGATCTTAAGTAGGTTAAGTATTATCATTTATCATTGTAATAAGCATATTTTTGTGAGAAAATAGCTGACTGTCGAGTTTCTTTCGGCGTTTCTTCTCGGCAGTGGCCTCTGTGAAACGCTAGTAGGGTTTGACTTGTAAAAGTGCCATTGCGGCCTACTTACAGAATAAAGTTCATTTTATTCATTTTTTATTCATTTTATTTTCATTTTATTCATTTTATTCAGTACAATAGTCTAGCCTTAGTATTACTGACATTTATTCGCGCCAGCCATCAATTTTACGATGAAAGGCGGGTATGCGCAACGCCGGTGCTTCTCTTAACTAAGAACTGGCGGAAAATTAAGGGCCACGCCGGCTCGCGAGTTCCATGCCGTCATTGCCCATTAACCTCATAATGAGTTAAATATGCTAAGGAGCTCGCTTGGGGAATAATAGTGGGCTGCTGGAAGGGGGCTTTAAACTTAGCAGCTCACACACACCTCTCCTAGATTACGCGTGTGTTTAGTTGTTTACTCCGCTATTTAACGGTGAGATATATCTAGATACTTAATTTATACTGTAACTGAATTTATAACAGTGTATCCAGTGTTTTTATTGCTTTCATTATCATCTATCATGTTAAGATCAGCTGTTGGAACTCCTACTTAGAATAAATAAATAAAAATATATTGTTTTTATCGCCGGGCGGCAACAGGTATAAGAAGGAAATTGTAAAATTAGTGAAGCCACCGCGCTCTGATTCTTGATAACTTTTCCGTTGTTATTTGAATTATTTCTAACTGGGTTAATCAGTACAGTCGAGGGCATAGATATGTGTGCATTCCTGAATTTTATTTCAATGGAATAAGGTGAAAAAATGTGTACATATTGGCGACTCGTTTTGTGATTTCCGTTACAATTTATTTAGAATAGAGTGATTACGTAACGTACGTAACGTATGTGATTGTAAAGATGTGGTTGATTACATAACATTTCAGACGCACGTAATTTTATCTAAATGATATTTCTCCTACTTAAAATTGTATTTATTTCCTTAATGCATACCTACATTAGACACGTCACGTGATCATGATCACTGATTAACCTGCAAAGCCGATATTCCATCCTATGTTATTATTATCGATATACAAGGTCGAATATCCTGTGACATATTTACTTACCTACCTACGAAAAAGGCGATACGGCGGGGCGACGAAAGCCAAAGGCAACCGGTAATATTTTCAATCTGGAAGTCGTAAGTTCGAACCTCAGATCTTAGCAATAAGATTATATATTATATAGAAAGAACCTTCCGTACGACATTATCTTTTGATATATTAATTGATTCCGTTGTGACACGAAAATTTGTCATACAATTTATATGGGTAACTTACGTGTCACAATAGAATTAATTAAAATGTAGGTTTTGTAGGTGTATTGTATTTAATGCCTTAACGATGTGTCAAAAATGTGGTCCTAGCCCTTTTGGTGAAGGAAAGCATCATGAGGAAACCGGTCTAATTCCAACATTAAGGCATTGTTTTCCCAATGTGTTGAAAGTTCAGATGGCAGAGTTACTTGCGCAAAACTAGTACTAAACCGAATTTTGGAATTAGGAGTCATAGCAGACCCCAGGCTTCTTTCTTTTAGGATATGCATAATCGGGAAAACGCTAAGTACAAGGACGATAGTGACATTGATGACTTGTTTTGGAAATGCTACGTAACAATAAAAGGAACTATGGAATCCAGGTATATAATAATAGTCTTCATAATTTCCAACACTCCGATTCGGTCAAGGTAGGTAACACCTTGAGCACAAGGGGGATTTATCTTTTTTCCTCATTCAAAAAAGGTTATTATCCCCGCTTTCCGATAACCCCACTAACATCGCATGGGGAGTAGCGTTCTAGATTCTTTTGATGCCCGTTTATCCTTCACAGAAGAAGAACACGATTCTCAGATCTCATTAAAGACGCTGCCATCAATTAAATCCCTGAATCAATATCAATGAACATTTCAGTACTTTATACTTACCAAGTATAGTTACGAGTAGGTAGTACATTCCTTTCCTTCCCCATGCATTCTGTTAGCCTTTATTAGCTTAAGACTGCGTTTGAAGTGAAAATGGGATACTCATAGACGCTTAACGACGCTGCGTCCCGCCTGCTTTAGACCTAGTTTTATAAGTATCCGTTGGACTTTTTTTAGTATGTAATAAAAAAAAATGAGCTACGGATTGATATAATGTTATGTTTACTAATCTTTAATAGAACTGGGCCTAAATGAAAAATGATTAGGTATGTGCGTTTGAGGTCGCCTAATCACTAGAGTATATGTATTTTGGGTAGGTATGCTTATTAGGTACAGGTAGCCCTATCCCGCAAGATAAGAAGTCAATTCTGACACCTATCATTTGCATACATATAATACCTAAACTTGTTATAAAATGTAAGAAAATTAGAGATGTCAGGATTGACTTCTTGCGGTGATTATAGAAAATTAACATTCTTGAACTACTTACAGGCAAATACTGCAAATATCAAAGTCAATATGTATAGTTTTCGGCGCTTCGCTTCGGCCTTCATGAATTAACTAAAATATGAATAATGAACTTATAAATAAGTATTACCGCTAATGTGGTTTAATTTAATCCGGTGCATATCATCCGTTCCTAAATTTCAGCAATAAATTAGATCAACAAAATTTATAATCCCTATTCAATGCGTTTTGCATCGTCGCCCGCCTTTGTCAAAGCGTTGTTCGAATTGAATAATCTATTTTTATGATAAAAGCTTTTAAAAACCGAAATTGAATTTGTACCTTTTAATTCTATCAGTTTTCTATGCGGTCGACTTCGGGATAATCTCTCATTTCTCTACTAAACAACGACTAATAGGTAATTATAGGACAGTGGCATCTTTAACGCGTGGACTGGCACGTAACACATACGCGAGTTAAGGGGAGGTATATAACGCAAATATCCCGCTCTAACACGCGTGAGTTTACAATTAACCATCCCGCTCTCTACGCAAGCTCTTTTTCTATCGAGTTAAATTCATCGGGTCATGTTAATTGACTGCGATTTTGACTAGACAAGATCCTTATGTAACACATATATTTATTTATTTTTTTCTTTGAACTGTAAATTCATAATTATATCATTTATTCATCGAACAACAACATAAAAAAGGACATTGCAAAACAAAAAATAAAAACTAAACGCTACTAAAAACTAAAAGCTACTTATAAATAAAAAATATATATTAATAAACATATTTTTTTTTAGACATTAAATTCTATGCCTCAGATGGTTTTAAAAAACTCGAAAGTGGTAATATCCAGGCTATAAACTCTTTATATACCATAATACTGTTATAGTAATTTTATCTGTCGAGCACGGGTTGGCTTTTTTGTAGTTGTAACACATACGAACACAGAAAACGTGAACTGATAGCTCCTACGCTGACTCACACATAAACAATGTGTATGGATGGATGTATAGCTCAACACACAGCCATGCCTCACCCGCGCTTGTGAGATAAAAGTACCTACTCTACCGTTATATAAGTTTCATCATAATCCGATCAGCCGTTTTTGCGTGATTGAGTAACATACATCCAAACATCTAAACTTTCGCATTTATAATATTAATAGGATAATCACAAGTGCTCGTAACTCGTGAGTGTGGCAGTGGCGGCATCCTTTTATTGAGCCATTTCAGCTCAACTATTCTGAGCATGCCCAACTTCCCACTTTATTGTGTGTTTGTTTATTCTAATTCCATAAACGGGAAACATCTGTTATATCTACATAGGTACTTAGTTATAGTTTTCGCAGTATTTGCTGGACCCTTAAATGTCGTATCGACGTAGGTACTAGGTAGCTGAGTTTTTGTTTGGAAATATGGTTTAGATTCAGATACATCCATACAATTAGGTACAATCTGAGTTTTCCCTTCCTTATTTTAATGATGTTAGTCATCGTTAACATAGGTGCCCAAGGGAGGGGAAATAACAATATATTTTTAGATTTCTATAATGATTCATTATGATGATCAACATAATAAAAAATAAACTGATTCTGGCTTATGATTACATTGCTAACTGAAAAGTACCCTCTTTGTAAAATAATGTGTGAAAATCGTGAAATCTCTTTCACTTTAACAAATTTAAGCTAAATCTGTACACTAACCCAAAACCTCACGTAAAACAAGTATAAACATCGCGCGCAATCTCGCATGAAGAGATATCCCTTTATTTCGAAGAGGTCGGAGTGCAAAAGGGGTCGTTTATTTGCACGTGCTTAATTCTGAGCCTTCCGGCCGGACTGCCGGACGGTCCGCCGGACTGTCCGGTCCGGTCCGGACCAGAGGTTGACGAGGGCGCCGCTGGTTGTGACACTCACGGTGTTTGATGTTTAGCACTGGAAGTAATTGGTGTTGGATAGATGACATGCGCTGTTTTTTTGCAGCAGGTTGTTTATTCATTTTCGGGTTGTAAGGCGTTGAGTTTAAAGAAAGGGATGCAGCTATAATTATGAATAGTTTTAGACAAGGGACCTTCCTTAAATATTTTATAATAAGCTCGCCGAACTTTAATCATCCTGCCTTATAACTACAATGTTAGACGCGTTTTGCTCTTATTTCTTATTAATAATCGAGTTTATACTTATCTTCATTTCATGTCATTTTTGTTCTAATTTAGAATTTGAAAAGCAAATGAAACGTAATCATGATCTCTGCATATGATACACGCTTTGCAAATAAAGTAAAAGAGCCCCGTACGTCGTATCGCGGGCACCAGTACTTAACCCGGAAAAATTCTCACCAAATGAGCTGTGCGGAAGCTTTTAGGCCCATTTGCGAGAATCGCAAATCCTAGAGAAAAAAAACATTACTTCGCTCGCTACGAGCCTTCGCTTTGTGGGCTAAGTGCGCATGCTTCACTTTATTTATGACACTTAAACGAAACGCGGTTGTATATGATGTAAATACGATATTTTCATAGTGCTTGAGAATATTTATTACCCGCTTGGTTAGCAACGTCTATATAGAAAAGCCTTTTTACAACGACCTTTGAATTAGGGCAGCAACTCTTGGGCAAGGTTAATACAAATACGTAGGCCACACTGAAAGATTAAAAAAAACCAAAAACTAAATTAACTAGCAAGTTATTTATTGTAATTTTGTTTCATGAACTATTTTACGATTACATCAATATATCGCTGAATTCGATGGGGCCTCTGAGAAAAACGCTTTGCTCAGTCTTTCTTATGGCTCGGTTCTATGGGGTTTTTGAGCTTCGGCCAAATTATGAAGTGCCCAACGAGTTCAGAGTATCCTAACAGCTAAATACTCATGAACGATTTTCTGCACGTGACTCATACTGATGCCTAAGGTTAACTGCATCTGCTGATAGGTCACTCTCTTATCAGTCTCTATCATGAGCCGCCCAGCACTGATGTTTTCTTCAGTCATCATCATCATCATCATCAGCCTATATACGTCCCACTGCTGGGCACAGGCCTCCTCTCATAGATGAGAGGGATTGGGCAGTAGTCCCCACGCTGGCCCAGAGCGGGTTGGGGACTTCACATACAACTTTGAATTTCTTCGCGGATGTATGCAGGTTTCCTCACGATGTTTTCCTTCACCGAAAAGCTAATGGTAAATATCAAATGCTATTCCGTACATAAGTTCCGAAAAACTCATTGGTACGAGCTGGGAATCGAACCCACGACCGCCGCTTGACAGCCGCATGCTTGAACCACTGGGCTACCGTAGCTTCGTTTTCTTCAGTAATCGCCATAAAATGACGTCCCTCACGAAGATCATCAGTGTCATTGATGCGATGACATTTGAACCCGTTTAACTAGTTGTAAATAGTCTTGGGGGATGTAGCTTCATCATCAAAGTCCAATCGAAAAGTCTTTCATAACTATATTGTTGATTTCAATACAATAGAAAATCATAGTATAGTATAATGTATTTTAGTTTTAATTGAATGTTTAGTTTTTTTTTCTTAGGAAATATTTGTTTAATTTTAAGTTTGTGGCAATAAAACACTTTTTATTTTTTTATTTTTTTTTATTTTATAAAAAAATTATCGACCAAAATTTTCACACTTTAAATTCATCTTAACGTGAAACAAACAATTTTCAATTTGACGCTAAATGACAAAAACAAACGACAGACGAATGAAATATAGTCCATAATATTTCCAAAGAGTTCCACTTCAAAACGGCATTTTTAGTTTTTTAATGTATGGTTTCTAAGTAACCCTTTCTAAAAACTTTCAGTGTGGCCTAGTAAACCGATGGGTATTAAATATCAGCTGACCTTTCTATGACACTCCTAGAAGACTTCGAATTTCTGTAAATACAATTTTTATTCATCGATATATGCTCATGTTTGCGACAGGCTATTGTCTTGATTTCGAAGTGGAGTTAAGTGCTACCGTGTAACTTAATCGAGTACTATCATAGTAATTTACTTGTTTTTTCGCTCAAGGGAGTTAACTATTATGACAGTACTCGCTACTCGCCGGCGGTGTGGCTACTGCCTTAGGGTTTTTTTTAATACAACCACGGTGGCAAACAAGCGTACGGTCCACCTTATAGTAAGTGGACACGCGATCTATAGACATTCACAACTCCAGAAGAGTCAAGTGTGCGTTGCCGAACCTTTATAAAATCTGTGTTGACAGCAGAAGGGCTAAGTTTAGGTCCCTCGCTCTCAGCACAGTGCATCCTCGGGAGCTCTGTCAACCTTGTTCACCTCCAGGAACACAACACAACACTAGGTTTATAGGAACTAGTCTTATCATTATTAAATAAACAAAAACTTCTCGACCTTATGCATAATGGTTTTTATAATCCAGATCTATCTAAAAGGATGCCAGATTTATTTAATGCAGCAATAACGAAATTTATGCATAGGTTTTCATGATTAACCTAGCGTGCGGCTTCCCCGATACGAGTGTAGTGTGTGTATGTGTATGTGAGTTAGTTTCCATATATTCATTTAACGATTTACATAAAGTCAATATCAATAGTTAGTGGTACAATCTCCGTGGTGATTAGATTTGCAGTTTAATGAAGGGTTTATGTATATCACCAATATTGAAGACGTAGGTATCATAATAGAGTAGGTATGTTGCTTCTCCGCTCATTTCAAATTGAGCTTTTTACGCATACCATTACGGTTCAATTCGGAGTACGGCGGAACGTGCCGTTGCTGTGTGCAGTCGGCAACGGAATCATACCTTTACTCATAAAATATGTAGTGTAAAAGATTACCTATCACAAAGGCAAGCGTACGCAGCGGGTGCGGGATAGAACTTCGTGAATAGAAATGCCGTGTTAACCTCCAGGGAGCAGCAAAGTTTTGTGGCGTCAACGTTGTTACTGCAAAAAAGTTTGGTTGTACGCGTTTCATTACCAGTAATGCAGTAACATTGAGAGAGTGAGAGTTAGGCGACTTCCTGATTTGTCGGTGCGGAGGCAGTACGATATGAGAAAAGTGTCAAATGTCAGTGTCAGCTGTCAGTCGACTCAGTACCATTTTTTACTGCGCCCCTACATTTACGAGTAAATGAGTGCTTCCTGACTGGCGCGGGATGTGCGGAAGTGGGACGATGCGAAGGCAGTACTGTCCACTTCTGCGCATGATATTACTACTGCGCAAATGTAATACTGACAGTATTACGTCAAGTGTGAATCTTTGCGACGTCAGTAAGTTTACGTCAAATAAGAAAATGTCACATATCGATCCCGCCCCGTCAAGTCAGGAAGTCGCCGTAGAACACAGAAAAATGACATCTTGCTCGAATTTGGAGCAACCCAACTGGGAAAGTACCTCCGCAAGTCCGCATTGCAGAAGACCACAGCGATCATAACATTATTTACTATACAGGTACCTATGTAGTGTTGTGACCCTGGAGCGGAGCAAGGTTGCCAGAGCAGAGGTATGCACTGTGTTGAGAACGAGGGACCTAAATTTACCCCTTCTGCTGTCAACACAATCCTCAAAATTTATAAAGGGCGACAACGCGCATTCGCGCACGTGACTGCTTTGGAGTTGCGCGTGTCTATAGGCTGCGGTGTCCACTTAGAGGTACTATCAGGTGGACAGTACGCTTGTTTGCCATTGTCGTTGTATAAAAAAAAAACATAACAAGTGAGGGATGTCAAGTTTATTTTAACTAATTAAAACCATGGCTTTAATATCCATAATAAGTATATGTAGGTACCGTCGTATTGTATATCGGCCAATTTTTCTGGCACTGTAGTTTTTTTTTTCTTTAGAATTGAACGAAATTTGGTTGGTTGGAAGAGCTCCTGATTCTGTACATGTAAAAAAAAATACAACATGGCGCCGAAAAAAATTTTTTCCCTTACATTTTATTCACTGAGTTACGAAAATCTCATACGTTTTGTCACTCAATGGAAAAAAATTGTGGGACACTATTGGAAATCGTGCCTATATTGTTCAGAATCAGGAGCTCTTCCAACCTACCAAATTTCATTCAATTCTAACGAAAAAAAAAACTACAACGCCTGAAAAATTGGCCCATTTATCACTGTGTCCATTTTCATTTTACATATTATAAATTATTAATTTCTTTATAATAAATATATTAATTACTATATATCCTCTTTTTTGTTACAGGTAACTGCAGCATAGAATTTACAATCAATTCAAAATAAAGCAGTAGAATATTTGCTAACAGCAAATAAATCAAACAGCTGTTGCTAAAGTAAAATTTATGTGCCTATAAATATACTTAAATAGATTAGGAGTAAATAAGCAGGCTTACGCGAAGTGATCCTTAGAGTAGCAGTATATATTACAATTTTGTGAATCAAATGAGGAAGTGATTTGACTGGGTAAAGATGGAATTAAGGCAAAATAATTTTATCAATCAAATGAAGAAGTGATTTGACTGGGTAAAGATGGAATAAAGGCAAAATTATTTTGTAAATAAAATGAAGAAGTGATTTGTCTAGGTACAGATGGAATAAAGGCAAAATCATTTTGTAAATCAAATGCAGAAGTGATTTGACTAGGTACAGATGGAATAAGGGCAAAATAATTTTGTGGAACAAATGAAGAAGTGATTTGACTAGGAGAAGATAGAACAAGGGCAAAATGCTGCCTATTCCTCAAGATCGCATGTCCGGGCGTCGCAGTAGCAGTATTGTAAGTCGCACGCTGCTTGGGAGACGCGCCTCCGTCTACGCTACCGGCAACCATCAAGATCCCGCCAAGGTATGAAATATGGATATAAGAATACAGTACATTTATTATACACGTGTGCGACCTTCGCAACTGAACGTCGTAATAAAGTTGTGTTTATTTTTATAACGCATATCATGATAAAAGCGTTGGTCGATCTGCCTTTTGTAATTTTAAGATCTATTTTTGGTTTACTTTCATAAAATTTATGGCTATCTCGGAGTTTGCACACTAGGTACTGCTGCTGTATTAAATTCTAATAATTCAATGAGTAACTTGAACTATATGGGTGGAGTTGAAATTTTAGGACCATGTCACAAGACATGAAAATTCGTAATACAATTTATAAGGGTATTTTTCTCATTGTAAACGCATTACAAATTGTAGACGAATGAAAAGCTATTATGGTCCAAAAATGCTCCACCCAATACCAATTTTAAATCGACTATTGTTCGTTAGTAAGTTCTAAGAACCATTGCAGCGAACAGCGCCCACCGCATAATTCAAGAAGGCAAACAGACCCGACCTAACCAAAGGCGTTATATTATTTATCCGATCAATAGCAGTTTTCCCTACGACCACACGATGGTAACAGCTGAGCGGAATTTGCATTATAAATGGCATGTATACATACCGTTCGCCAAATTGGTCTTTTAGTGAACACGAGTCAATTAGCGCGAGGCGTTTGCCGATCTGGATTGAGATACGAGGTATTTAAGCAAGTTCTGTGAATATGATGTAACAATCCTTTAACTCCGCCACCGGCGTTTGCCGATCTAGATCGAGATACGAGGTATTTAGGCAAGAGTTCTGTGAATATAAATAAAGATTCTTTAACTCCGCCACCGCTTACGCACACGGCTTATACAAGTGTGTGGCTTGATAACAAAACTAATTGTCAAATCAAAAACAAATGCGGATACACTTCATTTCACATTAACAAGCACAGTCCTGTTTTTCCTGTCTGAAAATACGTGCAAAGCTTACGCCTATTAGAAATTTATTTTATCCCTCTCATTATAACATTTCATAATAATCACCTTTTAACAAAGATCTTCCTTTACTAAATAGCTCAATCCTGAACTGAAAGATTATGTCGGAACATATCCATCCAGAATACTATCCATATTTAATTAATAGGAAGTCTCTTTATTAGTTTAGGAAATTCCTATCGACATGTTCACATGTGCGTCGTGAAGGTTTGCTTATATAATATAACTTCAATCAAGTCCTTTCATAATCAACGGAAATTGCTTTGCAATAAATCTTCACTGAATGATAGAACTAAAAATGTTACGATAATCCTGTTATTCAAATTATGCTCCATCGAATCCTATTTACGGAACTTTGTAGGGAAAACGTACTCGTATTTACATACATATTATATTGTGCAAGTTTATCAGACTTGTGACTGTAGTCTATTTTTGTTGAGCTGAGACAATGATAATGAATAAATGTGTATTCAGGGAAATAATATCTAATATGAGACATTTTTAACCTGTTGCCTCCCAGCGAAAAAAAGAAATAACGAAAATATTATTTTATGTCACACCTAGCCATAAAGTGGCCATTATCGCACGCTCCGCGCGCGAGAAAACCCACTTCCTGGCCAGGGGGTGACATAAAATTTTGTACTTACCACGGGCGATAATAAAGAAAGCCTCAGATCGCATATTTATCGCCCTTGCCTTCGGCTCGGGCGTAAAATACCTGCGATCTGAGACATTCTTTGTTTTATCGCCCTTGGTAAGTAATGTACTATTATACAATAGTAGTGTAGGCTGTGTGGGTATATAATGGTAGAGAAATTATCTTACAAAATATGGCTATTAGGCTGAAATGAACATAAAGAAGATAATCACGGAATTAATATTCCGTTCCTACTCAAAGAGTATGCGTGTAATGCCAATAATAGTGGATACGGCTGATATGAAACATGTTTACAAGTGGAAGAAACTTCAAACAGTATATTTCATTAAGATTTATTTGACTGAGAAAAAACAGAAGGAAAACGTGCGTCGCACGCCAAAAGAAGAACTTTTATTTGTTTTTAGAGTGTTCGCGTGTTGAGAAGTAGGTAGGTACTTACGCATTGTTTCTTCAATTTGGATGTTCTTTCAGGAATTTGCGTGTTGGTGCAATTTTTGTTGAACACTGTAACATATCTTTTGTTTTTTAGCCCTTTAACCGCCACAGTCGGTATCAGACAAAGTGACAATGTTAGATGAACTTGTACGAACCTGCCCTTTCAGGCATTGGCCCAGCCCTATATGAATCTGGCCTTTTAGCAAATATAACATATACCAGCCATATACCTACAGAAACTACATTTCAATTTAAAATAAATAAATGCACACAATAAAATTACCTATAACGAGTAGAATTTATAACAAGTTTATTACAGGCAACATAACCGGTACCGGTACAGCGATACCGGAATCCACTGCTTTAATTTTCGCGGGGTTACGCAATGTAGCCAACATTTTGTTTACCATCCGCTCTACAACACCGGCTTTTCCCTCCCCTCCGCGCTTACCGATATTTCAATCATACGGAAACGCAAACAATGTCTTATTTATGTGCCTAACAGTGAAATTAAAATCACTTTGTGCAATAATATTTTGCTAGGAAATTATGTCGGCCGTAAGACGTAAACAGAATTCATTCCGGCGCATATTTTTGAGCGTTCGTAAAAGGGAAACAGGTCCCTGCTTTTAGATGATCGTTACATTTGTCACATCGGTTAACGGGGCTATTTACGCGGGAAAAGTAAGGTTCAAACGTGGAAACTTTTCTCGGTGCTCTAAATTGGGTTCTACGTTTCAGTTAGTGGTGTTGCGGGTTGTTTTTTTGGCTGTTTCGCCTCGATCAAAGACCTTGAGAACTCAATTTAGGCATTATTTTTATAACAGCTCGGGTTCCGGGGTTCATACGTAAGAGAAAATGAAGCGCGGAATTCTTTACATTCAAATTTTCACCTTAATACCTGGGCAGTAGACACGTGGCCGTGACAGCCGGGGTCCTGCCGGTTGAATAAATTAAAACGACATAATATTTGACATCGGAGCTTCTTTTATCTAATGTTGCAAACCATCTGCTGTTTTGGGCCTTTATTGAAATTTAAATTATGCGATGATTGGCTAAAATTTATGATATTAATTTCATAGATTACAACGAGATCGGTTTACACCATTTGCACTTGTTTAATTTCTTGTACCGCAAAGTAACTACTTATTTTGGTTGATAGTCCTGTCAAAACAGTATAGAAATAAAAAAAGCGAAATTGATGAGTCTAAAATAGCTAGCTCTAGCTTATTTTCGTGTTGCTTCGCCGGCTTTTTAGGGTTCCGTTCTCGAAAGGTTCAAACGGAACCCTATTCCTATCACTCACGCGTCCGTCCGTCCGTCGGTCCGTTCGTCGTGTGTCACACAGGTTTTACAGCCAAACGGTTGGAGCGACAGTCTTCAAATTATTACAGTATAAAGCCAGCCACCCACGGTGGCTGGCTTAAGCATCTTGTTGACTCAAAGACATACATATTTTCAAAACTTATTGTAAATGTTTTTAAGTAGGTACCCATACAGCTAAAGGGGTTGCGAAAAAAAATCCTATCCATCGAGCGGGATATTGTTGTTTAGAGCTCGTTGAGTGGATAAATACCGTATGTTTTGTTTAAAATATATTGGAAAACAAAGGAATGAGAAGCGATCAAAATCAGTTTTTATCTACAAAATTTTTTTCCGAAGAAATTCGTAACTTCCTATTGACTTATGGACTTGAAATGTAGTGATAATGTTTAATACAACGTATTTTTGACCAACAAATACCAATATATAGAAATTTAGATTTTTTTTTCTTTTAAATTCCCTCATTTTCCTATTAGAACCGACTTAATTTGCGGTTGGTACAGAACCTTAAATGTGCGAAGTCCGACACGCACTTGGCCAATTTTTGTTACTCAATTTTTTTCCAGTAAATGTCACACTATTCTATACAGACGGGACAGTGGTTGCCTCAGAAAACGATGTTCTTTAGAATTGCTTAACCCTAAGGATGTATTATTAAGTTAGATGTTAGATCCAAAGAACAATCATATTCTAACCAAGCCACTTATTTATTAAGCACTGCCACAAGTATTATAAGCACCATGAAAAAGTGCATCGGGCTCCCAACACTAGGTAACTTTTACTTATACTTAGAGGTAAATTGAAGTTAACTAATTCCGTATTTCAAAACTTTACGATCAGGTTCCCCGGTAACTTGAAGTAATAAGACAGAAAAGCGAATTATTCTTCCTAAGAAAACGAAGGAACAGTAACAAAAGTTATATCTTATAAGGGATCGTCCTAACCTAATACAACGCGACTACGCGATTATCGCAAGTTCGCGCGAATTTTACTCGCGCGAACTTGCGATCATACATATTGAACGCGAACAGGTGTCATAATTGATCGCGCGATTGTCAATTAGGGCACCTGTTCGCGTTCAATATGTTTGATTCGCGCGAGTAAAATTCGCACGAACTTGCGATAATCGCGTAGTCGCGTTGTATTAGGACGATCCCTAAGACGATAAATCAAGAACCTTCGTGATATGCACTACAATAATGAAGTCTAGGAATACCCATGGGGCAACTATGTACCGGAAAATTAATATAGGACCCATCAAATGTTTTGGGTATTTTGTCTGATGATCACAATTTTTTCACTTGAATATAATACATAATGCTATTTTAAGTCTAGCCTTAATAGGAAGATACAATCAACTTGTAAGTACATATTTTGATTATGTCATTATGCTTTTATTTGAATTATACTTCACCTATAAAAAGTATGTGAGTATTATATTTGTGAAGTTGGTGGAACGTTCAAAAATTATTATATTACTTTATTTTACTAAACTGTTAAAACTCACATATTAATTGTCACTTCGGGCGACATGTTTCGAACTCGTCGGTAGTTCTTCCTCAGGATGAAGCCCGAAGTGACAATGAATACGTGAGTTTTAACCGTTTAGTAAAATAAAGTTATAACATGTCTCACGAAAGTTTAAATTCAATTATTATATTAGTTCCGTGATAATGCAATATTATGGTACCATCGAGCTGATCTGATGATGGAGACTGACCACTTGAGCCTAGTTAGTAGAGACTACATAATGAAGCTATCCGGGGTGATGAGAACGAATATTTGTTTTTGAGTGATGTTTTCTCTATGAATTTAAATATCTATTTATCTATATAAGTATGTATATCGTTACCTAGTACCCATAATATAAAATAAGCTTTGCTTAGTCAGGAACTGGGTCGATTTGTGTAATAAGTAGATTGCACACAGTAAAGACTGACCCAAAATGTGTTTTTTTGTTGAAGTAAAATATTACCATTTCTATGGGAAAATTACAATAACATCTGTTACTGAAGGATAATCCGTAAATTGAACAAGAGAAGAACATATACCATACAAACAAGATAAACCCCGTTTTAATAACTGGCCTTAGTAGACCCAAATGCTTCAAATCAAATAAAGAGCCCACCCACGGCTTTTAGGATTATTGAACCAAATATTCTTATAGAAACGTATATGAAGAGACATCATCACGACTATGTTCGTATAGAAATATATATTGCTAGTCAAAAATATAGGTAGAATGTGTCAGAATGTAAACGAACTATTCCACAAATGAACGAACATACACTACACTCTTTCATGCGCCACTAGAAAACTTTCAATTAAAAGTAAACAATCAAATTCACGGACGCCGAGGGCCATAAACGGGCGCTTATCTAATTTTATTATGCAAAAACTTTATCTTTATACCGACGCACTTCCTAGATTATGAAGTAAAGCTGAGATGGCTTCATTATAGATACATACACTTCCGAAAGTTGTCAAGTCACTTGACACTTCCCCTCATACTTTCTGCATAATTAAACATTCTGGATTGGCTCATGTTCCATAATGTTCGTGAGCAATGAAATGGAGGATATTTATGTTGTAATAAGTCAAAAGCGAATCGAGAAGAGTACAGCCAAATTGGTTATATTGCTTAAAATGTGAAATATTAACGTATTCGGTTGTACAGTCAAGTGCAAAAATATGGGTGCATACAACTTGCTCAAAAGTATGTCCCATATTAATAAGAATTAATGTTTTGGTACATATTTATGAGAGGATTCATTCGATACATATTTATGCACTTGACTGTACTTTGTTTCGCAGACAGAAGTTTCATAGAAT
Source organism: Cenopis cana (assembly GCA_951800055.1). Lineage (NCBI taxonomy): Eukaryota > Metazoa > Arthropoda > Insecta > Lepidoptera > Tortricidae > Cenopis > Cenopis cana. The sequence goes on along the minus strand of OX637476.1, from coordinate 5,698,998 downwards.
TATTGTTTCGCAGAATTTTCATTTCATAGCATACATTTTTTTTTCAAATGGGTCGCAGTTCTAACCTAACCTAACCTACTTTACTGGTTGGTCTAATTGGGTTCTACACAATGGTATTTTAACTTTAAAAGTTGTCGGTTTCTGAAAAAAAAAGTTTAGGTATATGAAATGAAAATGCTGCGAAACAATACATTCTACGAAACATTTTTCTGTAAAACAAGGGGACACCAACGTATTCACTTTCAGCGGGGTAATCACGTAACTGTTTCGAACGGTAATAGTACGTACGATCTAAATGTCAAATCCCATACTAAAAATGACATTAAAATATGCCTATGTTCTAAAAGTTACGTGATTACCGCGCTGGACAAAAAAACTGCACGCAATTATGTATGAGAGCAGAGGAAAGTGATCCACCTGCGTACAAACTTCTGCGCGATGCATATTACCTAACAACTTTACTGAAAATAGGTCTTACTTGTTTAAATACCTACTCTAATTGTACCTTTTTAGTAAGCGGTAGCGTAGGTACGCTAAGGAAACTATAATTCTAAATCAAATAAAAAAATCTATGGCATTGTTTTTTCACTTTTATTGTACGAGTAGATTATTAAAGATTTTTTAAATATTATTAAATGAATCTACGCTTTTAATAACACATTGAAAAGAGCACATACTTAATTATGAACTTTTATAAACATTGAAATATAATGAATCTACCAGAATGATGTTGCTCCAAGAAAGGGAAAATCACTTACAATATACCTACATTTGACACGAGACACGGTAAAAACACGCTCATAATTACCGGGGCACCTACGATAGCCAATGTTCATAATAATCCATACTTATTTGAATATCATATGCGACAAAATAACTCGCTTCCGACGTAGTTTAATTACAAACTGTTAGGCGACTTCCTGATTTGTCGGAGCGGAGGCGGTACGATATGAGAAAACTGTCAAATGTCAGTGTCAACTGTCAGTCAACTCAGTACTATTTTTTACTGCGCCCCTATATTTAAATGAGTGCTTCCTGACTGGCGCGGGATGCGCGGTGGCGGGGCGATGCGAAGGCAGTACTGTGGCAGTACTGCGGGCCGATTTTTGAGTGTCGAACGCTCGAATTTTCACTCGAGATCTGTCAAAATACTATGATGTTTTGACAGATGTCGAGTGAGAATTCGAGCGTTCGACACTCAAAAATCGGGCCCCAGGGGCCCCAGGGGCCCGATTTTTGAGTGTCGAACGCTCGAATTCTCACTCGACATCTGTCAAAACATCATAGTATTTTGACAGATCTCGAGTGAAAATTCGAGCGTTCGAAACTCAAAAATCGGCCCCCTGGTCCGCTTCTGCGCATAATATTACTACTGCGCAAATGTAATACTGACAGTATTCCGTCAAGTGGGAGTCTTTGTGACGTCAGTAAGTTTACGTCAAAGAAAAAAATGTCACATATCGATCCCGCCACGCCAAATCAGGAAGTCGCCTTAGCGTAAAACAGAGCAATATGTCAGGATACGAGCAGGATCGCTACTGGATATTTATTATCGCTAACTACATAAGCATAGGTTGTTCCCTTATTGCGTACCTACTCGCTAAGGAAAGCAAATTAAAATATTAAACTCAGTACCTTGACTTCAGGCAAGTCGCAAACACCAAACTTAAAACTGGAGGCCGATTTTTGAGTGTCGTAAGCTCGACTTTTCATTCGACATCTGTCAAAACATCATAGTTTTTTGACAGATCTCGAGTGAAAAGTCGAGCGTGCGACACTCAAAAATCGGCCGCCTGGTGCCAATGCACTGTTTTATATCCCGAGTTACTATGCTAAAAAACTAATCTTTACGTATAATAATTTTAAATATTGATGCCTGAATAATGCAATGACTTACGCTTAAAAACGGGATATTTACCACGTATATTTAATCGTAATTCTAATGTAAATGACCATGTGAGCTTGAAATCTTATAATGCAATGAGTTCACTTATTTAACTATTTTTTTTATCAAACTTGGTAGTTTTGTCTTCTATGTTCCCGTAAGAATTGTTGATTTAAAAGTTTATTCGTCCTAAACATCACCATACCATTTTGCCTATGCGAAAGATTCAATTATGACGACCCTACTTGAACCTATGTTTAAATCATCTGTCAAGATGTAATAGGCCCGATAATGATTTGAACTTACTATTACTATAATATATAATATGTTTGTGACTCATTTGTGCATAAAAAGCTGAACGGATTACGTTGAAATTTGGTATACAAATAACTGGATTAAAATATAGAACTTTTTATCCCTCAAAGGGATGAAAATAGATGTTGGAAATAGTAGTTTTCCCTTGACAGCAAGCAATAAGTATTTATATATTTATATTGCAATTTATAAGTGATGGTTTCCTTCACTACACACAATTTATTACTCTATGGGTTATAGTAATAAAGTCTATACGGAATACTTCAGCATAATCGATGGTTTCGCAACCAACAGACCAGATACTGATGATATTATCGTATTGTTATGCGTAGTACACTTAGCCACGTGCACGTTAATAGCTTGTTTTCTTATAGGTAGGTACGTGGTGTTTTCACTCAAGTTCTATTTAATGTGGTCATTAAACAATCAGCTAATGATTGGTGTCGGGTTTCCAAGCTTACATAACACCAAATAATACCCTGCCTTTGTGGCGATACCCCATCCTATTCCTAATCCTATCCTAATCCTAATCTCCTAATCCTAATCCTAATATCCTAATAATATTATAAACGTGCAAGTTTGTGCGGATGTATGGATGTACGTTCCGTTTAATCTCAAAAACTACTGAACGGATCTCTATGAAACTTTCCAGTGTTGTAGCTTAGACATCAGAATAGGACATAGGACATAGGCTATAATTTATTTCAAAATTCAAAAAAATAGGTAGCAAAACTAGACTATCCGTGCGAAGCCGGGGCGGGCCGCTAGTAATATTATAAACGTGAAAGTTTGTGCGGATGGATGGATGTATGGATGTACGTTCCGCTTAATCTCAAAAACTACTATACTGATTTCTATGAAACTTTCCAGTATTGTAGCTTAGACATCAGAATAGGACATAGGCTATAATTTATTTCAAAATCCATCCCCCTAGGGGGTTTAAAGGGGGTTTAATTTTGTTTTATTATTTATTTGTACGTTTATATATTTGTTCAAGCAGTTTGGTTATACTCGTATTGTTATTACTTCTAAGGATTGTTGATTGTTAGTATGTCTCTTAGAGTCACATGAGCAAGTTTCTGTTTGGCTCTGTGGTTGACTAGTAGAAAATACATTGAAGCATTGAATCTGCTAAGTGTTAAAGTTTATTTAGTTATTTTTTATTGCACAAACAATACAAGTAAAAAGGGCGGTCTTAATGCCAATGAGTCATTCTCTACAAGTCAACTATAGGGACAAACAGAAACATTGATAGATTCATTAGACATTGATAAAAAAACTCTCTGAAATTATTTTCGCGCGCAGTAAGAAAGTAAACCGCATTACTGCTATATTTCACATTTCCTGGTGGCTCTTACGTGTAGCTATGAAAAATTCAGTCTCAAAAGTACTTACCGAAGCTTTGCTCCAGTCATAAGTACATACCTACGAAATATCATATTCTTTGTCTGAGATGTTCACGGAGGTTACATTATAAGTAGTCATGAAAAATACGTCAAAGCGTTCTAGGAAATGATATTTCTAGTTGAGCAATTCAAAATTTTATTACTTGTTAGTTTCAGTAGCGTCTACTAAAAATTGTAACAGACGCTACTTCAGATTTAAGGCATCTAAGTTTTATTTTATATACGAATATTGTGAAAAACCTAATCGAAGAAGGAAATGAATAAAGAGATAATAATAATTTTTGTATGTCTTTCCCGTTCACGGGACAATGGTGTCCCGGACCTTTGGGAGGCGTGCGCGGAGCCGAAGTACCGAGGCACCGAAGTGCCAACGAGTACCACATAGCCAACACGTAGAGGCCCTTTTGACAATTTAATGAAATGCAAGGGATACACCGAGCGGATGCTGTCCCTGCCCGTGTCATGGGACGCACACAGAGACAGCACCCGCCAGGGTGTATAGGAACTATTGCTGATTGATGGACTCTAAATGAACTGGGCTATTGGGTGAATCTGATGGACTAATGGCTGGGCTATTGGGTGAGACAACGGACGCCTGCCTAATAAAACTGTCTCAGATTTTTATTTCCGGCAGACGGTGACTCGCTCTCTGCTAGATGGGCCCCCATAAAATAGCGACATTATAAAATGGCCTAAGGGCAACACCGGTCAGAGAGCTGGGGGTGGAGAGGTGGCACTGGACTTTAAACATATAGCCAACTCGCCACTTAGGTGACCACATCCACCCTCGAGCGACAGCTCTTGCGACTCCACTCTGGACGGCCGGTTAAGGCAAGCCAGAGTCGGAGGGGCCTGTACCACCGACCCACAGGCCACCCCCAGGAGCAATAATAATTTATTATTATCCTTGCATTTCATTAAAGTGTCGTAACGTGTTGGCTATGTGATTTCGTTGGTACTTCGGTGCCTTGGTACTTCGACTCCACGTATGTTACGCCTCCCAAAGGTCCAGATTCAGATTCAGATAATTTTATTGATAAAAGTATAAATACATTTTACAAGTCAAATTGGCATAAGTAAATTATTTACATTACATTAATTGAATATATTATGATCTTAGTCTTCTTATTAACTAAAGGAGTTAATGTCTTTGTGTCCGGAAAAGATATACATACTATTAAGATCCACAGTGCAGCTTCGTCCATACACAAAATAATGTATCTACCACAGGTTTCGTCAATTAATGCTATAAATACATCATCCAAAATTATACAAAATATCATCCACTACACGCTTCGTCACATCACCTAAAGTACAACGTTAACAAAACAAATACCTACAAAAATGTTTATTACATGGTGTAGATATTATTTTATCTACAATAAGATAAATATATGTTGACAAGTTTATCATGGACAGTAATGGCATGACAAACACTGTTATGTCTCCTTTCGGACCACACTTTTCCAAATTTTATTCTCACCCAGGGACCGGAAACCCATTTCGTGATATATTTCATCTATGTCAGTAGGTCATACGATCTCGATACTTTTTAAATTTGTAAATAAAAATAAAAATTCTCGCTGTTTTCGCTTAAAAAGCTACGTTTTTACAGTACTTTTCGGGGCTTAATGGTTTCTAATAAAGAACCTATAGAGTGCATATAATCTGGACCTATTTAAGGCAAGAGTGAACAGGCATTTTCTGGGTGAGCTCGCTTCACCGTCGGCCTCATATTTGCCCTCTGGCTAGATGCTGGCCAAGAGCAATCCCATTATTATTAATATAATAAAAGAAAAAAAAACCTGTTTCGGCCGGGCGGGCTTGGACGAATTTTTATTTAGGTATTTGAAGGAAATATTTGCATCCTAATTGATATTTCAATAGGCTGATGAGAAATAAATTAAAAGTCTACTCAAACCTAATCATAATTAGTATTTTAGGTTGTTTATGCTCTATAATTTACCTACTTATTTACTCCGATGGCTCAGCGAACCGAAGTTGATCTTGGCCTCAGATACGAGTTGGCGCCATCGCGCCTTGTTCTGTGCAATCATATATATATATATTCTAGCATCGTTTCCACTACCCAAAGGTTGTCTGGAAGAGATCGCTTGTTAGCGATAAAATCGCCTGTTGCCTACGATTGTTTTTGTGCGATTTAATTGCTACTTTCTTTAGTGTACTTTATTCGGCGAGCAATAAAGAGTATATGGGATCGTCCTGATACAAACGCGACTACGCGATGATCGCGCGATCGCGCAACTTTTACTTACTAGTAAAAGTCGCGAGTTGGCGCGATAATCGCGTAGTCGCGTTTGTTTTAGGACGATCCCTTTAGGACACCTATTCGAGTTCAATTTCAATATATTCGCGAATTTCATTCGCGCGATTGCGCGATCATCGCGTAGTCGCGTTGTATTAGGACGATCCCTAATTTGTATTCTATTGTATTGAACCTAGTTTCTCAAAATCATATTCTGAATCTTTTAAGCTTGTGATGGTTTGTAGCAGAATTATCGAGGCAGCTGTGAGCGAGTCTAGTTCGGAAACGACGTTCGCTTAGAATTGAACTCTTACGAGCATGTTGAGCGACATCAGGAGTGAGCCAGTTCCGTCGCTTATCGATATGGAGCAGACAGTATACATTGTACTGCCAGTGACGTCTATCTATACTTACTATAGTTTGCGCGTTCGCCTTTCAACTTCCTTAAATTGAGGTCTAAATAATTTAGAATTTTTATCAGCTGCTACTTTAGACATAATCTGAATTTGAACAAAACGAAATAACGCAGTTTAATCCAAGGTTAGTCTAATTTTGACGTATAAACTCAAGTCCAGTTAAATTCGGAGTAGGAAATTTAGACAAAATAGTAAAAGTCAATAATACAATACAATACAAATACTCCTTGTACGAATGAATCAGTTTCATACAAAATCAAAACAGCAATATGTAGGTAGAGGTAGACAACAGGCGGTCTTATCGCTAAAAAGCGATCTCTTCCTGATAACCTTTAAGTAAGTTCCTAGTTGTAGAAATAGACTCCCAATTGTGTGTGTGTAGGTCAAGCCATATACCTAGATGAATTAAGAAAAAACTACTACTACTACACTTAGAAGTACTGTAAATTATTGTAATTTTTCCATACCTACATTAAATTACAGTCGACATATGCCTTCACACGTTACTTAATTGCCCTGTACCCTTACTATGGGTTTGTAATGTTTGCATTACCGTACTCGCTAGCGACTGCGTAAACGATTTAGTATGGCGATTGTTAGTTCTATTGCGTAACCGCCACAGGGGCTGTAATTTTGTCCACACTAAATCGTTTACGCAGTCGCTAGCGAGTACGGTAGGGGGAGCGTTCATACAACTCGATTCCCACCGGCTTGCCTAATTTTCCTTGCCAGTCCAACTGGACTGGACTTTTACAACGGCTCATGAAGAATAAGAACGGCAAATTATTTCCGGCTTCCCTAAGAATATTTTTGACGCGCCGCCACTGGGTACCTACAGTATTCCGGATCCAGGAAGTATCCGTTAAAAAATATCCTGTACGTACGTACTATGTGTACATTGTGTACGCGCCCAGTAACATCCCAGTGCTCGACACCTTAGTCCCCAATAGATGACACATTTAATCACCTCTATCGACATCAGTGTCGACCACAGATCGTTTACTTTATAATAAAAGCTTTATTGCTTTAACCAATGACGTACCTATAAACTTTTTAAAACACTGTAACTATAAGATTGATGCAGAAGCCAACGGTAAACTGGTATACCTACATATAATTCTATTCTTGCCTTTAACAAAACGGCAACTCGGGTTCTGCGATGTTAGGATACGACATGTGATAATGTGAAATGCGGGCAAAGTGGCAACCCCTAAAACGTTTCACGGTAACATTTTACACGAAAAATGGGAGCTGAAAAAAGTAGATAGCTAGAGCTTTTATGTATACGCCGGAACTCTATTTGGTAGCGTCTGAATCAAATCTTTGACTTTTTATTGATCGTTACAACAATTACCTATATCCATATATCATCGTTCCAATGCTGGGCCCACACGTCCTCTCGTGGATGAAAGGGAATGGGTTGTGGGCAGGTAGGGGCCGTTTTGAATTTCTTCGCAGATGTGTAAAAATATCCTCGCAATGTTTTGAAAATTAAATCCAAAAATCTTTTTGGTACAGTCGCCATCAAATATATCTGTACTCTTCAGGGTGCTCAAAAATATCTGAACATGCACTCTATCGCCTTGGCAACAGAGTCGTGTTCAGATTTCTGTGAGCACCTCGTTTGTACCGATTTATCTAATGGCGGCTGTACAAGCTAGGATTCAAATCCACGAACTACATTTGACAGATCCATACCCAATTAGTTATTTAAATGCGCGCCGACTTTATAAAGATTTATCGGCGCGCCTAGTAGAGACATCAGGTGACCAGAAGGCTGGACAATATTTCGCTCAGCGAATTAACATTGGCATCCAGCGTGGCAATGCAGCCAGCCTTCTGAGCACACTGCAGCCCATTGACAGCGATCTGGGTCAAATTTATTATTTGTAGGTTTCTTCTTCTTGGTCCCTCTACGTCCCTCAGACATGAGGATTCGCCTCATGTCTGAGGGACGTGACGACTATGGGTGTGGTATGGTTTGTAGGTTTAGTTGTACCTAATTTATGTTCTTTATTCTAATTATTATTTATCGTATGGCAATTATTTCGAACCGTGAGATCTTCGAGAAGACAGTACGGTTGCCAGTTTTTGTTGCACTTTTAGCACCACCCGGGGCCCAGGGGTCACGTGTAGGGTAGCGGCGGGTACTTTCCCTTCGGACGGTTATTCTAATAATAGTACAGCCTTGGCCAAAAGTGTTGTAACTTATAAAAAAACTATTATTTTTTAATTACAAAAATGCACATTGACGTAATATATGAAAAGGTATATACTAAAGAACATCTAGAGAACTTTAGATAATATCATTTCAAAGTAGCTATTGCTAACTGAAGACTAAAAATAGACGGGTTTGCAATATAAGGACAAATTGCATTTTTATCCGTGCAATTATCTTTAACGTCAACGAAAGTAGATAGTTTTTGAAAGATATTTTTAATTTTCTTTAATAAAAGGATATGAAATGCTTGATTGAAAGTTTAACTTTTATATGGAAAACGTGTGAGTGCTCAACACATTTGGCCAAGGCTGTAGATTATACACCAAGGGTTTAAAGCACTGTTTTATGTCACGGGTGCCATATTGAATCCCGAACGTAACGAAGGACTCTAAATTACTTAATTCCTGGGCGAAGCGAGGGTTTTAAGCGCACCCCAAGGCAAAAACAGCTTTATTCCCGAGGAGTATACTCTACTTTCTTCACATATATTTAATATATCTAAATAATGATTACCCTTGACTCATAGTACAGGGACAACGGCTTTTTTCAAGCGACAGACATTAGTCGTAGTTCATTTTCTCAAAGGTTAGCTGGAAGAGATCCCTTAAAGGGATAAGTTCGCCTTTGTACAAATGTCTACTATTAAGTTTGTTTTCCTTGTATGTACTTGATTTGTGCAATAAAGTGTTTACTACTACTACTACTAGTCGTGTTAGAAGGAAATAAAACCATTGTTACTATAGCAATGGTGTGTAATGTAGTGAATTATACGCTGCCCATAAATAACGTATGCATTAACACATAAAAAGGCTGGGTGACGTAATCGATACAGTAATCAAACATTATTTACCGACTCACAAAGGAATACAATTCTCTTGTATCCTGTACGTTTCATTAATGATGTTTTCGGCTCTCCATACACGCCTAGGTATCTATTGAGGTTTATTTTTATGTTTCATATGGTATCCGATGGATTTTCTCTCCCTCGTTTTATGGTTCTTACGTACAACGAAATGTATGTTTATAACCGTTCGGCGCGGCACTCACGAAAATTCAATAGACTCGAAAAATTTCACACGCGAATGGAAATTGTAATGTTAACCAGTTTGTTATTTTCATTCATTCATAACTAAGAATTCAAGGCATTCTGTTATTTGCAATACTGCTTTAAAACAATACCTCGATGCATATATTTATACCAGTCTGCTAAATATTTGTAGAAAACGTGACTACCTATTATTATTTGTAAATAAAAAATATGAAAATTCACAACAAATTTTCCCCTTCTTATTTTTTCTTGAATGTAGTTGCCCAGTGGAAAATAAAACCACCCTTTTCAACCACATGCGTGAGATAGATAGGTAGGTGTTTGGCTTTATTAAGAAAATTCTTTCACACTGACGAAGCTCTTTGCCTAGAACGCTTTTGCTATATTCTCATATTGAACAACCAATTAAAAGTGTGGACCGTTATGAAACTTTCCCTTTTACTAATAGCTTGACGCGTTGTTAGCAAAAACTGCATGTAGGTAAGAAGTTATCAAAACTGTAAATATGTATACCTAATATATTATACTTTAATAGTAAAGTACTTAGGTTTTTTTTATAGTTAAATTAGATGGGTACAAAAAAAGGCATTCAAAACACTAACAAAGAAACAGTTATTGTATATCTAAGTACTTGTTTATTATTTAACATAAGCTGTCACAATAATACTTAAATGGCTGCCTGCTCTGGTCACCCGAAGAAAAAGATAAACGTATGAATGAATTTATGTCGGTTAGAAACTTTTTCACAAGAAATTAAGTAAAATTGAAAGAAGCTAAATTCTTTCAAACTAGAACGGAGGCTTCAGAACAGCCGCGGTCAGTAGAGTTAAATCGACGAAGTTCGTGAAACGAACTGTGCCATCCGCCATTCATAGCTGTTCGGAACACAAGGGCAAGTTTGAATGAAAGCATTCAAAACTTGTGCGGTTACTGCGCCGCCCGTCCCCACACTGTCCTTCTTACAGATTTGGGGACAAACTTACGCAATTTAACTAGAATAACCTACGAGAAAAACAAATGGCGATACATATGGAGCGACGAGCTAACTAATTATTATGTAATTGTGTTCCTGATGAAAGCTAAATGGGCATTACCTAGGTCAGTATGAAAATTATGTAATTAATCTGAGGCTAATAATTACCTCATGATAATATTCTTTGATCTTACTTTTAAGGCTATCAGCCAATTTGAAATAATTGTCCACTCTCTCTAACAACTCTAACAAAGAGGAGTCCATTCAAAGAAAATACAGCGTTGGCTCTGCGGTTTCTGGTACCCGAAACTAGTGGAGCCGGCCAAACCTGTTCAGTCCTTTAGTGAACTTGCTCGGACCTGCAAATCTCGCCGCATTAAGAGAGTACATTTTCCGCGCATTAATACTGGTGTCCCACTTTGCCAAGTAAATCCTAATTTTACGGAAGTTCCGATAGTAAGCTGATGGCTCTTTTCATGTCTATCAGCTTTGCAATACAAAAGTACATTAAATATTTTCGAAGAGAGAAGCTAAAATAGTTTTAGATCTGCTTAAAATGTTTGACTCGTTAATCATCATAGTATTTTTAGCACAAGGTATGAAACTAATAAATAAGCACCTAATAAATAAAGAAATAAATTTTAGGGTACAATTTTACACAAATCGTTACTAACCCCATAGAAAGCTCAATAAGACTTGTATCATTTGAATATGTATTGTAATGTATAGGTAGCCTTAGCAATGAGTATTTACCTATTCCAATAATTGACGAGTCATCCTAATGCTGTAGTAATATTACATAATGTCTGGTACTAATTAAAAGGAACCACTAATTGCTTTTTCCCGTCATCATCAATCATAAGACGAGAGCAATTTTACAAGTAGTGAAAACAATCGAGCAAAAATATCAAGAAGTGAAGCTAAAAGGCTTCCGTAACAAATACTACGATGAATACCTTCCGCTCGTTCATTCAACTCAAATAAAATGTTATTCCGCAAACTTGAAACGACGGCTGTGGTCAGCGAATAACTCCGAGTTATTTACTTAATCGTGGTAATTATAATGCAGTTGAGTCATGCAGGGTTCGGTAGAGGCGTGGCGGGACTTGTGTATGACGGCTAGAATTATTGTATTGGCAGGGTGCAAAGCGGGTGGAGGGGGTAGCCTAAACGATCACAGCGCTCACTACGGTTAAAATTTTTTGGTTAAAATTTGACGACCGCTTTAGCTTAGTTGGTAGTGACCCTGCCCACGAAGCTGGAGGTCCCGGGTTCGAATCCCGGCCGGGGCATTTATTTGTGTGATGAGCACGAATATTTGTTCTTGGGTCTTGGATGTCTTCTATGTATTTAAGTATTTATTTATCTATATAAGTATGTATATCGTCGCTTAGTACCCATAGTACAAGCTTTGCTTAGTTTGGGACTAGGTTGATTTGTGTAAGATTGTCCACAATTTTTTTTTTTTTTTAATTTACATTTCGTTGTTGTAGACCGCGGGCCAGAAGGTTAAAATCGTCAGTTATTTCCTCTCGCACGAAAACTTGTACAGTGATTAAGAAAGATGAATAAAAAATTGCTGTGGACGTCTGCCACGATTCCGTTGGTGGGTTGAGGAGCAGCAGCCTCCCAAAGACGTAAAAAAAAATTAAATTCAGTCATTTCCTCTCGACTGAAACTAGGTTTAAATGATAGTTAAGAAAATACCTTAACGAAAAAAAATCGTCTGCCACTTGTAGGGCGGTGGAATAGCCGTCTGCCAAACACGTGAACATGTAAAAAAAAAAATTCAGTCATTTCCTCTCGCATGAAATTTTGTCAGATGATAGTTCATGAACTATTATGAAGAAATAAATTCGTCTGCCACTTGTATCGCGGTGAAAAACCCGTCTGCCAAGGGCCTAAACATTATATGGGGTGAAAAGGAAAAAACAATGCACATCGGCGTTTGGGGTATCTATGGATAGATATTTGAAAATGATATAGGGGTTTTTAAAAAACTTTTCCATTTTAATCAACCGTTGGTGAGATATTCGCTGTGAAAGTCGTAAAAAGTGCATCCCCCCTCTTTAATTTTGAAACTGTGAGGTCAAAAATTCTGAAAAAAATTGGGAGGGTGTAAATAAATAAAGACTTTCAAAAATATTCGGTTCGAATAAATTACGTCAAACGGTTTTTGAATAAACGCTGAAAAACTGTCTTTTCCAAACTAAACGCGTTAAGCGACGTGTGTTTCCCATAAAGATACGACCTTTTTTGCTACAATTTATTGGATATCGGCTTAAAATATTCGGTTTGAATAAATTACGTCAAACGGTTTTTGAATAAACGCTGAAAAACTGTCTTGCCCAAACAAAACGACTTAAGTGACGTGAGTTTCCTATGAAGACACGACCTGAGGCATGTCGAATAACTTTCAAGCAGTCCTAGAGTGCGTCTGGGATTACACACAATGAAGGTTTCCGTACCGACACGTACTAGTTCACATTTTAAACCACTATTCAATAAATCGTAGCAAAAATGGTCGTATCTGTATGGGAAACTCACGTCGCTTAAGTCGTTTTGTTTGAACAAGACAGTTTTTCAGCGTTTATTCAAAAACCGTTTGACGTAGTTTATTCAAACCGAATATTTTTGAGTCTTTATTTATTTACACCCTCCCAATTTTTTCAGAATTTTTGACCTCACAGTTTAGAAATTAAAGAGGGGGATGAACTTTTTACGACTTTCACGGCGAATATTTCATCAACGGTTGAATTAAATGGAAAAGTTTTTTAGAAACCCCTATATCATTTTTAAAGACCTATCCATAGATACCACCCACACGCCGATGTACATTGTTTTTTTCTTTTCATCCCATACAATGTTTAGGCCCTTGGCAGACGGGTTTTCCACCGCGATACAAGTGGCAGACGAATTTATTTCTTCATAATAGTCCATAAACTATCATCTGACAAAATTTCATGCGAGAGGAAATGACTGAATTTAATTATTTTTTTACATGTTCACGTGCTTGGCAGACGGGTATTCCACCGCCCTACAAGTGGCAGACGAATTTTTTTCGTTAAGGTATTTTCTTAACTAAGTATCATTTAAACCTAGTTTCAGTCGAGAGGAAATGACTGAATTTAATTTTTTTTTTACGTCTTTGGGAGGCTGCTGCTTCTCAACCCACCAACGGAATCGTGGCAGACGTCCACAGTCATTTTTTATTCATCTTTCTTAACCACTCTATGTAGTTTTCATGCGAGAGGAGATTGGTAATCGTGACCTGTCGTTGGCCCGCGGTCTATTGACTTGAGCTGTCAAATCCATATTGCAGTAAAGATAAATTTAATATGGCTCTAGTAAAATGTGTTATTGTGAATTGTAAAAACACCACAGAATAGCGACTGTAAATTTTACCAGTTTTCAAGACCGTGGTGGAAACGAGACCAAAGAAATAAGTGGATAATTGCCGTAAGAAAAAAAAGTAAGTCACCTAACCTGACAACAAAAACTGAAAACAACAATTTTAATGTTATTGGCAATAATGTTACAGACTACCATCGTCCAATATTGTCTATTATAGTAAAATAACACAAGATTTCATTAACTTTTTTCACAATATTTACTTATTTCTCGCTTGACAGCTATGACAAATTGTCCTTAATGGCCACCTGTCCGTGGCGCTGTCGTCGCGCACGGTCCCATATACGTTGTGGTAACAATAAGGCTAAGATTTTTCTAAGGAATTAGGTGGGTACAACAGCTTCCTTTTTATTTTAACTATATTTCTGCTACTAGTGTACTTATTATGTTATACTTGAGGTTATGAGTTTGTAAATTAACATACACTTCTCTAATTTATAGCCTTTTTAAGCTTTCTGTATGAAACCGTTTGTCTCCAAGTGTCCTATTGGATTTGTTTTTGTCAATGAAATACGATTCTTCAACGCCGCTTCGTTCCCTCCGATTTTAGGAATTTTACGTCTTTTTTTTGTAATAACCTCCATGAACCTTGTATTTTAATTGACAAATTGATTGTCAATCAATTTTACATGCGTGTTACATAACACTGATTATTATTTACATATATTCTCGAAGATCTTACGGTTCGAAATAGATGCCATACGATAAATAATAATTTACATATAAAGGACCATTGCAATCGCATTATATTATAATACCTATGCAAATTCTCGTAATTTACGTGCGCTAAATAGAGACAGCTAATTTTAGCGTTAAATTAACGGTAGGTATGTATACATTTCATGAATCTTAGGTAGATGTTCAATTTTATTTCAAAATCTTCCTAACAAAAAAACCTAACTGGGTCATTGTCAGTCGGAAAAACAAAAGTTGTCCATTCGGTGGTCAATAGTTAACGGCTTGTGTGCATGTAATTTAAGGTTTTATTACATGGATTTATAGACACGGAATTACAGATTATGCGGGTTATCAGATCAATCGAAAATTAAGCTTTGTAGCCCTTAACTTTTGGCATGTCCACCGAAAAAACGCGCACCTAAATCTGACAATGACCCAACTAATCTATTTTTATTCGTAAATGGCCACCATAGCTTATCTTGAATAATCTTTGCTTTACACAGAATCTTAATTATACTCACTCTACGTTTTAGAAATTATAATGTTCGTAAAAAACACTATTTCTAGTTTTAATAAAGTTAATTGGTCACTAACCGAAGCCCAAAAGTCTCGACTCAAGGTCTGCCAGCGAGCAATGGAACGCAGCATACTTGGAGTCCGTAGAATTGACAGGACCAGGAACACGGAGCTGCGTTCCAGAACTGGCATCGTAGATGTGGGTGTTAAGGTCGCAAAGCTAAAGTGGGACTGGGCTGGGCATGTCTGCCGAATGCACCCGGAGAGATGGGCCAAATTAGCCACCGAATGGGTCCCACAGAATGGCTACCGAGGCAGAGGTAGACCGAAAAGGAGATGGCGGGACGACCTTGACACATATTTTACTGAATGGCAGGTGCTGGCACACGACCGAGACGAGTGGCGAAAAAGAGGGGAGGCCTTTGCCCAGCAGTGGGACACTAAATAGGCTACTAAAAAAAAAAATTAATGTGATTGGCAAAACACTCCGCCACACTGGGCGTTTGAGAACAGTTCCCCGTCGCACACTTGCACTTCGGGCACTTGCATGCAAGAACCCGCGTGTCATTGGGCCTACCTAACTACGAGCGGCTGCCCTCCGACCAAAGACTAGAACGCTCTGACGAAGCATTTCGACGCCGCCTGAAATGCCTTTTATTGAAAAATCAATTATATTCAGTTAAAGAGTACCTTGAACTTGACATGTAAATTATTGTTATTAAAATTGTGTAATGTGTAAGATTCCATTCATTTGTTTTTATGTTATTTTTGAAATTTCCATTATATATATTATTAAGTGAATGACGATCCCTGGCGGGAGATATATTTGAATTTGATTATTGTTATTTTTTATGATCATTAATTGTAGACATTGTTTTATTTTTATTTTTGCTGTTTTGACGATCATGATAACTATTCTAATAACTTTATGTCACACCTGGCCATAAAGTGGCCATTATCGCACGCTCCGCGCGCGAAAAAACCCACTTCCTGGCCAGGGGGTGACATAAAATTTTGTACTTACCACGGGCGATAATAAAGAAAGCCTTAGATCGCATGTTTATCGCCCTTGCCTTCGGCTCGGGCGTAAAATACCTGCGATCTGAGCCATTCTTTGTTTTATCGCCCTTGGTAAGTAATGTACTATTGACATGTATGCCAATTTATAATGTAATTTTTTATCAGGAAATAAATAATCTAATCTAATCTAATCTATACCAATACCAAATAAGTATAACAGCTGATTATGTTTCTCTCTGTTACTGCACATATTTATTAGTCTCCCGGATTTAATTTCTCCACACAATTTACATCTTCGTTGCCAGTGCCACTAACTCTCTTGCACATTCTGTTGCTCAAGTTTATAAGAGGAAACTACATAGAAATTACGACGTGACAATTGTCTTGTTTCGAGTTACTATTATCTCATTAAAATTGCGTGTGGGAAACACGAACATTCTTGACAAGTTTTTGTAGTTTTATGTTCATTGCAAAGGTTAGTTAAGTACATTTCGTTATTAATATTTTCCGGTACTTTCAGTACTCGTTCGATCACGGGATAATGTGAAACCTTATCCGGTATGTGCCGATATCTATTCGTTTGTTTGCTACACTATCTTATTCGATTCCATAAGACGGTTCTCTTTGCGGTTTCTCAACTGTCTACAGAATTAGAAGGGCAAGGTAGACCGAAAATGGCAGAACAAAATATGTATTTATATAGCGGTGAAAAGAGTCAAAATAGACGTCTTACTTTTAGTGTTTCCGATTGCTAATGAATGGGTGCCATTACAGTCGAGGGGCTGTACACTTGCGCGAACGATGTCTAACGTACGGCAGTTATGAAGCAGCCCTTCGAGGGGCGATCGTTAGATGTTTTGCAGTAATTAAGACGAATGGAAACCTTGTGAATTGCTTCTGGTCACAGTTGTGCTTTATCTGTTTTGTGCAGTAATTGGTGGGAAATTTCAAATGGAGCTCGATTATTCGTACTGTTTATTTACTATTTATTAAAGGCGCATTATTACTTAAACTACCTAATTTGCTAGTTTGAAGGGAAATTTAACTGTAGATGAATGCTTTCCTATACATACAGGGTGTGGCCTATAATAGGAGCAAAAAATGAAACGGTAGATTATTAACCTTGCCTGTAATTTTTGCCACATGTTTACAGTTGAAAAACATTTTTTTTAGGCGTAGGCAGTTGTCCTGTATTTTTTTACTGGAGTATTATTAAATAACGTTTTTTTAAACACAAAAAAAAATCCTAAAAAAAGTCAAAATATCATTTCAAACCAAAAACGCTAAAACTATGACGACTCATATCTTGATGCTACCTCTGAATCCGCATTAACGGTGGTGGCATGATTTCTCGGTGTCAAGATCCATTACTTGAGGGTCCTAACTTTAGATCAAAGTTTCTCCGAACTGGAATAATAATAAAAAAAATTAAACACAAGGGGTTACTTGATGCTCTAAGGAAGCGTCCTTTTTTTAATATTTGCTCCTGTTAAAGGCCACACTTTGTATATGCAGATTTTTCGGTAGTTACTACTGGGAGCCGATTTTTGAGTGTCGGACGCTCGACTCCTCACTCGACATCTATCAAAACACCATAGTTTTCGGACAGTAGCTCTAGTATAAGTTTTTTCGAAACATTAACTAATTCGAACGCGTTTGCGTTTTGTCTCAAAATGTATGAAAGTGGTATGAAAACGTGAACAGCGCCTCTGGTGGTCACTAGTGGAAACTAAAACAGCGATTATAACATTTGTTGCTAACCGATGAACGCGCGTATTTCAAACTCGGTGAAAGCGTTTTCATACATTTTGAGACAAAACGCAAACGCATTCGAATTAGTTAATGTTTCGAAAAAACTTATACTAGAGCTACAGATCTCGAGTGAAAAATCGAGTGTTCGACACTCAAAAATCGGCCCCCTGGTTCCTCTTGTAGGTATGACAATTTCTACTAGGTATTAAATAATTATGTTTACTGGCCCTCAAAATGTTCCAGTCATAACGTTGTTTATGATGGTTTCCTTCATCCATAGCCATGTATAGGTACTTTCATCCCGGCCCATAAATTAATGATCTCTCACGATTTGAGAACCGATGGCTCTGTGGCACTTATATCTACAAAATATGACACGTTGTGGCCAAATCTTTATATATAAGAATATCTAAGAATGAAATATAAGTGTCACCGCGTCGACTGATGTCTCAACGCAACCATGTGCGTGTGTACCCTTGCGTGTACCAATGTACCTATCATTGGATAAATAGGCCGAAGAATAGATAGTTCCTGAGATGTACACACGTATAATAAACATATAACTGTAATTATGCCGTTGCTCAGCCGTACCACGGCACAGGAAATAAATATTGTGTCAGGCCATTGTTATACCTGTTGCGGACTCGTAGGTATTTAATCTGTGACAGTGCCCAGTAAGGTATACTCAGACGATACTGCATGGCAGTACGCCTCGCAGTTAATTGTCGAATAGAACGTATATAGTCGACGTAGATATAGCTGAAAGTTGTGCTAAATATTTATTGTCGAGCACAATGAAAATTGCCGCATTAAATATGCAACTCCCTCCCTACCCTACTGTGCCAAATTTCATTACTCTCAAGTACATATATGTTAGAGCAAAATTGCTCTGTTTAATACTCTGTCTAACGTGTAAAATAAAATAAAAACATGAGCTTGACACAGTATCAGTCCCCTGACGTAGATGCAAAACTTTGACTTATTAAAGTGTCCCACATCAGCGCAAAGCAAACTTTCCTCCGCACTCCAGAGCACTATTGTTTTACTAGTTTTAAGATACCTATACTGTGAGTTGAAAGTACTATAGGAATTTGTCTTATGTCTGAATCCATTCAATCTACTGCCCAGTCTAGTTAACACTGCCCCTGGCACTTGTAAAGGTGAGGAGCTAACTCAACCGGGTTGTCTATTCGTTTGTTCGATTACGAAAACTAACAAGGACTTACGCTACCATGGGCATTTGCGTTACGTCCAAAACGACGATATAAATAAAGGTAACCGGGGGTTACTTTCAAATTGACGGCGACTTTCGTAATTTTCCCAACTATTAACTAAACTGAATTAAACTAGACATAGTGATGATTATTTAAGTGTTCTAAATCTATTAAAGTAGCTCCATTTTTTCCTTTTTACGGTACCTAATTATTTGCATATTTACGAAGTTGAAAATTGGATGCAGAGTTGTTATTTCCATTTGAAATAATAATTTTACCGAACTACTCGGGCACTGTATGTTACTCGTTATCTTTTTAAACTTTGTGACCTTTCCTTCACCGTAGTTCGGAAAAAGATTTATTTTACCCCTGATTCGATCGGCACTGAGTGAAGCTGAGGTGTCTTACTAGTTTTCCATAGAAACAAATTATTTATAGGATATTATTCAACTGCACATCAAAAAACTGATCTACCGCCAATTTATATACATCAATTGAACGGGTTTTAAATCAAATAAATTATTTTACTGCAAAAAAAACAAATGCCTAGCAAAACCGTATTAGAAATAATTTGAAGATATACATCAATACTTTCATATCACATGTACTGATATGGTGACCGATGAAGGGCTGGTGATTTCCTCATACAACGCATCAACATTGCGATACAGCGATATCCTCGGTACAATATGCCTCAAGGGCATGTTTTGGTTTGTTATAAATTAGGATCCTTTTATAAATGCTATCTAATATAATTATAATGGGTACTGAGATGATACTAAAACCCGGCAGCATAAAAAGTTTGCTCGATTTACTTTGATAACATGATCCTTGCAAAATACTGTGCCGAAAGCTTCCGTACACCAGACTAAAGTACAAAAAGCTATAAATTAGGTAGCAATTAAAGTGGTGTTCGGACATTGACTGATATACGACCTTTTTGCTGCGTACATGGGGGCTTTTGCCCTGAGAGTGATCGTACCGAAGAAAAACTCAGCGAAGCGCAAAACGGACGGTATTTAATGAGAGTTCCGCCGGCGTGGGGTTAATATGGACATACCTACCAATTTTTTTTACCTGGCACTGACAGCCGTACCGAATTAAAGCGCGCAGAGGGTCAACCACGTACCAAAAACTAAGTGTTTCCCTCTCTGTCGATCTACGCACGTGTTTTATAATTGTGTGTATCTAAATTTAATCATCGAAAGTTTACCTGTGTTGACCTGCAATATTAGCATTAACAGATTAATGTCAGCATCCGATACCGCAGCCGCTGGAAGGGTACATCTGAAGCTTTTCGAAGCACAAATTTAGGTTTCACAACATCTGGAGGCCGATTGTTGAGTGTCGAACGCTCAACTTTTCATTCGATATCTGTCAAAATATCATAGTGATTTTAAGGTAGATAGGTTTTAAGGTAGATAGGTACATTAATTTGTTAAGAACATGAGTGCATTACTCGCCAATAAACGTTGTGTTTGGCGAACTTATATGAATGTAAAACTGTATCTAACTTTTTTTTGTAAATAAATTAAAAATAAAGTTTTTTGACAGGGGGCCAATTTTTGAGTGTCGAACGCTCGAATTTTTACTCGACATCTGTCAAAACATCATAGTTTTTTGACAGATCTCGAGTGAAAAGTCGAGCGTTCGACACTCTCAAAAATTGGCCCCCAGCATCCAGCATGCGTCTTTGTAGTTTACTTGTTTATTTCTTTTACTTCCTACCTAAGTTGCTACAAACGTTGGTGGATCTTGTCTTCTTGGGTCTCTCTCTAGGCCTTTTTTATAGCACGTCAGTGGCAAAAAATCCTACGGCCACCAGTCTGAGACTTTCGTGACATCTAGAGGTAAGAAACAAGAAATCTGCGTTTTTTTAATAGTTTCCCTTTAAAACCGTTAAAATTCTCAACGGTAAGTATATTGCGGAATTCTAAATCTCTCTAATCGAAACTGAAAGGTCCCGGCAAAGCGGACACGTCCCCAGAGGAATTTATCGGTCACATTACCAAACTGTAAAATTAGCTTTTTTATAATTTTGCGCCCTGAATACAAAACGCTTTTAATGAAATTCGTCGTTCTCAAGCCATCATTTTCCTTTAATACAAATCGAGTTCCTTTACATAGAAAGGAAATTATACTTTTACTGAACGATAATAGACAATTTTTGCGATGATTAGGTACGAAGTTGAGGTTAAGTAGTGCGGAACAAAATCTCCAAATGTTTCCCATCTACCATTTTAATATACAATAAGAAATATTTCTTCAGGGTGTTCAAAGATATCTGATGCACTCTATTGACAATGAGGACTACCGTTTTTGTGCTCATCAGTTGGCGCCACTATACGCCACTTGGTCCACCTGTCAAAGTTTGTTATTGGTCATTATGGGCGTGAAAACCAAGTTTACATACCTCGGATTCGGTTGCAGCCGCGCAACCAAATTTCACTGGAGCGCAAACTGTTAGGGTATTCCAGTGTTTAAACTGCCCACGTGTCGTGTCGGAGGTTTCCTCTGGATTTTCCCCAGGCCACTCTCCAACCGCGTACTCCTATCGCTTTATTGGGCCCGAACCATAACGCCAAAGCCAGGTAAAAAAAAAACCGTTGAAATCTTATTTAATGCATTAACACCGTGCCGTAGAAATATCGAACACCCGTATTATTTATGTAATCAAAACGAATATTTGTTACTGAGTCCACTAGTCCAGGATGTTTTCGTATCTATTTATCTATATGTATAAGTAAGTATATCGTCTCTTATTACCCATAGTACAAGCTTTGCTTAGTTTGGGACTAGAGGTCGATTTGTGTAAGATTGTCCACAAATATGTATTTATTTAGAAGAGTGAAGGTAACATAAATCACAATCAATCATTTTTTTCAATTGTCATTTTATTATATTAAATATTTCAAAAAAACAATATGACACGATTGTTGCAAGATACTGCACTGCAACGCAATAGTTTCCATATGATGATAACGTTGTCACAGATGACGTTGCACGTAAAGAAAGTCGTTGTCATAAATTCTAGACGTCTGCTGAGTTAAGCACAGGTCGTCCCAGTCCGTCATATGCAGTCCTTACGAGCTCATTTAAACTTTACAACACAGTTCACGCGATCAAACTCTAACGTTGGTAGCGATCTATCTGGATGGGATTTTATATTAGGTACAGTTGACGTCAGTTAGGAGCAAAAATTACATAACCGGCTGGAGCGCTCGTGGCCCAGCGGCGCCTGCGTACCGCTTGCCGCAGCGGTCAGGACTTGGATGGGTGACCGCTTTGAGTGTTTACTAACTGAGCGCTCCCGTGCTTTGGAAGGCACGTTAAGCCGTTGATCCCGGTTGCTGTCTATGGCAGCAGTCGTTAAGCCAAGTTGGAGGCCTTCGGGCGGCTTGAGAACTTCTAACAATCAAATTGCCCACTCACTTGACAAAGCCTAATCCCAATAAGGTCTAGTTTCCCCTCGGGGTTGAAAGGTCAGATGGCAGTCGCTTTCGTAAAAAAACTAGTGCCTACGCCAAATCTTGGGATTAGGTAGCGGACCCCAGGCATCCTTCAGGATGCAACTGTACTGGGATAACGCTAGGAGGATGATTACATAACCGGCTGTTCGATCTGTTAGTTGGTTACCAAATTTCTCAGTATGCCTTATTTTTAAACAGTGTTAATAATCATCATCACCATCATCATCCTATCAGCCGAAAGACGTCCACTGTTGGACATAGGCCTCCCCCAAAGAGTGCCACAATTACCGGTCCTGCGCTCCTCGCATCCAGAGGACTCCCGCGACCTTTACCACGCCATCAGTCCACCTTGTGGGGGTTTTTAGTTTAGCTATGTTCCTATTTATTTTATAGCCAGTATCACTTACACACTGTTACACTTCACATGTTAAAATCCAAGAAATAAACCTACATTCTCACCTACGCCCTATTCCGCAGTGGGGTAAATGTGAACAATTGAACACGACTCTATTGTCAGAAACAAAGGCAGCTCTGGTTTCTTTATTATATTGAAATGGAATTAAGATGGAGAAACAGTAAAGAAACAGTTGAACTCGGTTGTTTCCATTTTGCATTGTTAAACTAAGGCGAGGCATCTCAAGAAAAAGTCGATTGGGTTTACTAGAAAGAAATTATGTTAGCATACGAATCCCCCTGATAGGTAATTTAGACATTGACATAGTTTTGTTTAGAAACAAAAACATTCCGAGGAAATAAAAATCAGACTTTCAGACATGATTGCCGACTGTACCTACGGGTTTATTCCCTGGTGATAACACAAAATTAGTTACCATTGATGCCAATTTTTCTTCCCCAATTCGCATCCATCTATGAATTACCCAGCTGCTTCCACCAGAGTGTTGGTGGTAATTACAGTTTATTCATCCTTAATAGGTGTCTAATCATGTAAACCAACTCTAGGATAACACAATAATCATCACTTAAAATGTTGTTGTCATACTTAAAGAAGCTCACAAAGTATTGTAATCCTAGAAAAAAGTGTGATAATGATATGCAAGGCATTCTCCATACAAACTCTGTGCACGTTTTATTCGGAGGTTTTGGCACTAACGAATGTAATTTTTTTTTTGGATGTAAATATTAGATATGCGAAGAAAGTGATGTGGAAATTTTCAAATATATCAAAAAAATGAAAAAAAATTGAAATAATATCAATAAAAAAAAAATTACATCACGAAATAGCTAACAGAAAAATAAGCATACCGACCAAAAATCAATACTTTAATGCAAACACATGAAAATCCTGCACAACGTTTGTATGGAGAGAGCTTGCCCTACCCCTCCTCTTAACGTCTTCAAAAAGAGTTTCTTTCATTGATAGGACACGTAAGGATGAATATATTTTACCTTTAGCGGTGACAGCTGAGATTAATCGGCGGAAACTACTATTATCATTAAATGACCACATTACATTCGCCCTATGACAGCAGACACAGAAGAGATAGAGAGAGCGCAATACGAGTACCTATATATATAGCATTTCCATCGTCAATAAATGAGAAAACAAGGCTCTCAACTAAATTCCCCTTACAGCCCCCAAGGGCAGTAATCGAATCGTTTCTCCCCGATTCCCTCTTGCATTTTATTCGAAGCAGTTTAATGTATCTTCATGGTATCTTAGATTCAATGAGATTAATTAATGGAATTGTCTAAGTAGGTGGACTATAAAAAACTGAAATTAGGTATTGATCTGACGATATATTTTCCATTGGCAAGAGGAAATTACTGGATGTTTAAGTTTTTTCTATAATTTTACTAATTATAACATATTCAATTATATTTTCTTTAGGTTGAGATAGATAAGGGTTGGTCACATATTGTTTAGTAATTTATTATCAAAATATTAAATTAAATAAATCTTATAAAACTGATATATCAACTACATTATCTAATCTGATGAAATGGAGATGAAATAGAAATAAAATATGTAGCTGCTACTTATGTCTTAAACTTGGTACCTACATTTATGTAAGAATCCCATTTAAAGTAGAAATCTGCACAGTCAAACATTTTAATAGTGATATAATGATATTATAAAACTGCGTGTGATAAACGGATAAACAAATGATCAAAAGTAAGTAGGTATTCCATTGGACCAGTTTTGTTATGGAAAACTGTGAACCTAACACTAAGAGCCATCTAGCGCCACGTTCCGAGTACTAAGGTGGTTAAAGCGCGCTGTACTCGACTAACCCTTTTCAGCTTAGTGAAGAGCGTGTGTTGAGCTTTGAAAGCTCGTCGCTAGATGGCGCGGTTTTCTAGTGCATTGCAGTAATAAAAAACAATATAGGTAATTGCTGTTTTTGTTTGGCCAACTTTTTTCCTGGGTTTGATCCTTGAATTACGGATTATAAAATAAATAAATAATTGAAAATACCTGCCTAGCTAGGATAATCGTGTTTTTGTCGGACATGTAGCATCCGTCCCAGCCAGAGGGATGAATGCTACAAGTCCTAAATATACGCGATCATTTTTTTATTTATTTTATTTATACAAACAGTTGGATTTCACAGCATTACAGTAGTACCAAAGCACTGTGAAATAAATTCAGAAATACTAACAAAACATAAATAGCAATTACACAGAAATACTTAACAATTAGGTACAAGAAGAAGGTCGTGCATCTATCTTCTCGCACAACTTCAGGCATTCATCACACACATCTATCCATCTACTCGCAAATATGTCGCAGTTTGGTGCTGATTCAAGCAACGAGTTTATGAGGTGCAAAGCACGCACAAGCGGGGATTTTCTGCGAGACAAGGTCCTCGCAGCTGGCGCACCTAGGAGATGGCGACAACGAGGTCGAGAATTAAATCTAGTTGGCGAGGGAACATACAGACGCACTAACTGAGCGACTAATTCAGGACAATCAGAATTACCGCGTACAGTTCTTACAGCTACGGTAAGGAGTCCCAGGTTTCGTCTCACCTCTAGAGAGTTAAAGCCTAAAACGCCCAGCAAAAATTTTGTAGGGTACAGGAACGGGTAGTACCCATATATTTTTTTATAAAGAAAACGCAGGAACGCTTTTTGTACTCTCTCCAGAAGCAAGATATAAGTTGATTCGTGTGGATTCCAAACAACTGCGGCCGATTCTAGCTTGCTTCTTACAAGAGCGAGAGAGAAATTTTTATGGTCCTGACATCAACAAAGTCTTTAGCATTCCGAATCACAAACCCCAACCTTTTGTAACAATTAAGAGCTAAGTAGTTGATATGCTCATGAAAGTTGAGATTCGTATCCAAGATAACACCCAAGTCTCGAATAGTATCAACCTGGGCGAATGGTTCAGAGTCTAAGTACTTAGTACTTGTAATAGAGCGGGTTTCGGGCCTTGCTAAACGTTATGTGCGCGCACTTTGCAACATTGAATTGAAGTCTATTTTGGATACTCCACTGATTCAGTCTATCGACGTCATTTTGGAGAGACTTACAGTCCAAAATATCCTGCACACCATACACTAACTTCAAATCATCAGCGTAAAGTAGACATCTGGCGCACTTCGGAACCGAAGCCAGATCGTTAACCATAATTCCGAAGAGCAATGGACCCAATATTGAACCCTGGCTGACTCCAGAACGTGTAAGGTAAGCCTTTGAAACTTGAAACGAAGCATCCGTGCTGCACATACTGCTGCCTGTCGCGTAGATAACTAGCAAAAAATCGTAGCATTTTTGGTGTAAACCCAAAACTGCACAACTTGCTCAGGAGAAGATCGTTATCTACGCGATCAAACGCTTTTTTAAAGTCGAAGTACAGCACGTCTACCTGAATCCCCCTATCCAAATGATCAGAAATGGAATCAACCAGGGTTAAGAGGTTAGTCTCCACAGAACGATGAGGCCTAAAGCCGTGCTGAGCATCGCTGAGTAGCGGTTTTAATTGAGGTGCCACAATTTTATTTATGATGGATTCGGATAGCTTTGCCACCGAAGATAAAATAGCTATTGGCCGATAGTCCTCTACTTTGCCTGTATTATTCGTTTTCGGAATAGGCCTCACTCGAGTGATTTTCCATTGCTCAGGATACTCTCCAGTAGTTAGAGCTAAATTATAAATATAACGTAATGGCGATATTAGCCATTCTTTACATCCCTTCAAAATGAAAGCCGGGAAGTTGTCAGGTCCCGGGGAACTACGGGGTTTTAGCCGGTTTATTCCACTTTCAATATCTATGGACGATATTTGCCCGATATGGACATAACTGGCGTTACTAGAAGGATCCTCGCTGATGACCCTGTTGTGATCTAAGAGGGGTTTGTTCGGCAAGAATACGGATGAAAAGAAATCGGCGAATGCCTGAGCTACCTCACTGCCCTCGTATTCCTTCCCCTCATAAGTAACGCGAGACTCAAAACCACCTTTAGATTTTAGGGAGCTAACATGTTGCCAGAAAGAATGAGGATTGCTATTGACACTATCCTGAATACGGCTAATATAAGTAATGGTCGTACGCAAGCGATATTCGCGTTTTCAGGTCTGCCCTAAGTGCTGCAAAGATAACGTAAAGCGCATGGCATCATCCTAGATTAGGCAGATATGACCCTATTGTAATAAGTAAATGTACCATAGTGTACTTTACTATTAGTTATTACATCACATAAAGTCGGGTTCCGCGAGAAACACAGTTTAATTTTTTTTGTAGGTCTACTTAATTGTTAAGTAATGAGTTATTTGCTTTACACTACTGCATGGGGCTGCGACAGTGTTTCGGTCAAAATAAATTAAAATAAAGTTATGTTGAACACGCGATCTGTGGCCTTTCGTGTAAAGCACAGCTAGCACAAGAGGACGCCCCGTCTTTTTCTAATTTAGTACACACAGAAAGATAGAGACGGGTAGTTTATCTCGCGCACGACATAGCTCGCTTCCATTTTTTTAAATCTCTTTAATAAATATTATTTACTTAAAAGGTTTGTTTTAACGGGTCTAACGCGATACGTATTTATGTATTTACCTTTTTTGCGTTTCCAGTCATCACACTCTTATCTAGGGTGTGTAGATTGTAATAAAATATACGAAGTAAAATATCAAACATACCCAATTAGAATATGTCATCAGAAGCAGATTAATACGCTCATTATTTTAGCACAGTACAATGAAATTCTCATAGTTAATTTCGGCTGTGAATAATATATAATACAATCACCAGTGTTCTAAGACAATAAGTACCTCTAACTAAAACAATGATATATACTTTTCACTTTGTAACACTGTAGGTGTAGGTAATAATTCCTCCTATGGTTCATAAAATATATGTTATAACTAGATATTGTCCTCGATTTCTTCCGCGTAAACTTTCACTTCCTATTTCATCACTTCGGGATGATTTTCGGGATAAAAAGTATCTATATGGTATACATATATATGTTAATCCAAGCTACAAACTCGTTGTACGTACAAAGTTTATCATTTCGTGCCCACAAATCGGCATAGTTAATCAATCAATAGTTGTCATGATGTGCTCTTCAAAATAACATACCTACATTAAATTGACTTGTGTATACCAGTGTATACTAAACTAATAAACTTACGAGTATTTAATACTACTTATTAAAATTAAAATAAGTTTTGATTTAAAACTACTCATTAGTCAAAATATGACATTTAGCTGGTAGCACGCGAGCTAAGCTTTTCCTTTGTGTAAAACTGAGTAATTTTATGAACAAAAGCTATTCGAGGGGAATATAAATAGTACTTAATTATTTATGAAGTTAATAACGGTTCATTTATCGTACGAGTACAACTGATTTAACGTGCGCTCAAATTGTGCCCGTCATTTTATTGTAGGTGGCTGACCCAAACACTTATTTAAACCAAATGTCATATTAAATCGTTACTAAGTACATTTTTATCATTATTAACCGCTATACGTCCTAACGGATCTTTAAGACAACCGGGTCATCCCTACGTATTTTTAACCGACTTCAAAGAAGGAGGAGGTTCTCAATTCGGTTATGTTCTTTTAATTTTATTTTTGATGTTTGTTACCTTAGAACTCCGTCATTTCAATTTAGAAAATTCTTTCTCTGTTTGAAAGCATGCTTCAAAGTTGGTCCCGTTGTTACGAGAATCCGGTTCTGATGATGAAATCCATGAGGAATTGAAGGAACTCCTCAAAAATTCAAGAAATTATTACATAACATTAATATGCATGTATATTTTACAGGAAAAATAAAGCCATCACTCTATCTAGTTTTTCTTTTTTTAATCATCAAAAAACTCTTCTATACTTAATTTGCAATTTAATCTCATTAAATCTTACAAGATTATTTTGAAAATACCTTCTTTCAAATAAAAGAAATATGGAAATCGGTTGATGAGATAAAGAATTAACCTTGAAAAACCAACATACCTACTATATTATTCAGTTACTCAAATTACTTACAAAATTTCGTCGCTGTACCCATTGCTACTTCGCGTTGTTAACATTTTTCCTGAATTAAGGGGAGGTATCCCCAACGCAAATGTCCCGCTCTAACACGCGTGAGTTTACAATTAACCATCCCGCTCTCTACGCAAGCTCTGCGCGCAGTTTTGTAAATATTTAGCTATAGTGATTCTTCTTCTCTTCTTTATGTGCCATCTCCATCCCGGAGGTCGGCGACCATTTGCCTATATGTCGACCTATTTGTAGTCATGCGAATTAGTTTTTCCGTGCTTTCAGCCTCCAACCAGTCTCTTACATTCTTCGTCCAAGATGTTCTTCTTCTACCACGACCTCTTTTACCTTCTATTTTTCCTTCAATTATTAATCTCAATATCTCGTATTTTTCATTTCGAAATATATGTCCAAAATATGATGCTTTCCTCCTTTTGATCGTATTAACTACTTCCATATCCTTTTTCATCATTAAAAGTACCCTATGATTTGAAATTTTGTCAGTCCATTTAATTTTGAGCATTCTACGATAAATCCACATTTCAAAGGCTCTTAGTTTATCAATTAAATTCTGCTTTAACGTCCAGCTTTCGGAACCGTACATTAGAATAGGTAGAATGTAACATTTGACCATTCGCCATCTCAGATTCAACTTGATTCTCCTGTTGGTTAACAGTTTCTTCATGTTTTGAAACGTGCTTCTGGCTATTTCAATTCTAGTTTTTATCTCTTGCTCCGGTTCCCACGTTTCATTTAACCAACATCCAAGATATCTATATTTCTTAACCCTTTCCAATATATTAGGTCCTAATTGTAAGGGTGGGCTTATTATGGTACCTTTACTGACTATCATAAATTTGGTCTTTTTAGAGTTGATTTTAAGCCCAAATTCCAAAAGTGCATCATTTAATTTATCAAGCATAATCTGTAGGTCGTCTAAGTTTTCAGCTAATAGTACGGTATCATCGGCATAGCGTATATTCTGTATCAGCTTACCATTCACTCGAATGCCCAGATTAAGGTCTTCTAAAGCCTTTCTAAAGATAGTTTCTGAATAGAGATTAAATAAACAGGGTGAGAGAATGCACCCCTGCCTTACGCCTTTCTCAATTTCTACCTCCTTAGTCATCGTATTGTTAACTCTAATCGTTGCTTTTTGATTGTAGTATAAATTTTCAATAAATTTTATGTCTCTCCCATCCAAATTTATAGATTTTAATATGTTTATTAAGTTATCGTGTTTTACATTGTCAAAGGCTTTTTCAAAATCTATGAAGCACATGTGCACACTCATCTGTACGTCCAAACACCTTTGAACTAGGACTGAAATTGCGACTAGAGCATCTCTGGTACCTAAGCCAGCTCTGAATCCAAATTGTGTCTCGCTTATATTTTCTTCTATTTTCCTATATATTCTGCCGTGTATTATTTTCAGAAATATCTTCAAAAAGTGACTCATAACGCTGATCATCCTGTGTTCATCGCATGTTTTAGCATTAGCTTTTTTGGGTAGAGGTGTAAATGTTGAGAGTAGCCAGTCATTCGGCAGCACGTCGTCACCATTATAAAACTTGTTAAAGATAGAATTAAGTTCCTCGATATTATACTCATGCAACAGTTTTAAAACGTCCACTACTATACCATCGGGTCCCATGGCTTTTCTTCCCTTCATATGATTTAGGGCGGCTATAAATTCGGATTTTAGTATTGGGGGTCCTTCCATGCTATCTTCCTGTACCCATATATCCTGTTGTCGGTTGTCTTTGTATATCTTCCGTACATGCTCTTCCCATACCTCACAAGCTTCTTCCTCATCAGCTACCAATAACCCGTTCTTGTTAATTAAAGTACTTGGGATTCGTTTCTTATTTCTATTTGTGAATTCTTTGACTTTTTTGTGTAAATTATAGCTGTCATGTTTCTGCTGTAGGGTTTCTATTTCTGTACATTTATCTTCTAACCATTGTTCTCTTGCACTACCAATTTTAGTTTCTATTAATCTATCTATATTTTTGTATTTATCTACGTCTGTAAATTTATATAGTCGACGTTGGCTCATCAGCTGCAAAATCTCATCTGTCATCCAATCTTGGCGCTTTTCCTGTTTTTTACTGCCTAAGTATTCCACAGTGATTTCATTAATCTTAGTGGTTATCATTTTGTATGCAGTACCCACGTCAGCTTCATTTTGACAGATTGGTATAATACTGTTGTTGATCTTCATGCTTATACATCTCTTTATGTCTTCATCCCGGAGGCGGTCTAGATCTATTTTCAAATTTTCTGGGGTGCATTTCCGATTCAATTTCTTTAATTTGAGCCTCATGGTAGCAACAAGTGGGTTATGATCGGATTTGACATCTGCTCCGGGGTATGTTTTTACATTAGTTATAGAGTTCTTGAATCTTTCATTTATCATTATGTAATCAATTTGGTTACGAACAATATGATATGGGTTATCGGCCGGAGACCGCCAAGTATATAGTCTCCTAGGAGGATGTTGGAACCATGTGTTGGTGATGACCAAGTTTTTCTCTGCACAGAAGTCTATAAGTCTTTCCCCTCTCTCGTTTTTTGTTCCCAACCCAAATTTACCAACAATTCCAGACACTTCACCATTCCCTATTTTTGCATTTAAATCCCCCATAACCAAGATAATCTCCTGTGATTTTACTGACTTTAGTACTTCATTAACACCTTCGTAAAATTCCTCGATCTCCTGATCATCACTGTCTGCTGTAGGTGCATATATCTGTAGAATGTTCACACTGAATGGGTGAGCATTTAGTTTGATCATCATACATCTATTGGAGAAATGAATTATGTTTGTTATGTATTTTTTGTATTCGTTTCTGACTAAAAAGCCCACTCCATGATAATTAGATTTAGCCGCTGTTGGGTTTCCCGTGTAGTAAAGTGTGTACTTATCTTTACAAATGCTACCACTATCTGCTAATTTAATTTCACTGAGTCCCAGTATACTAATATTTAGTCTTGCCATCTCGGCTATTACATTTTCTAGTTTACCTGGTTTGTTTAACCCCCTGACGTTCCACGTACTTATCTTCATATCTTCTTCTTTCTTCTTCTTCAGGATGTTCATACTATTCGCATTTTTATCTTCGCCAGTAATCAATTTCACATCGTTGAGCCCGGCAACTCCACGACGCCGAGCGCTAGTCGGTTTACATGGCTTACTACTATTACTATTTATCGACATGGCATTATGGCATACTAAGGGCAATTTTTAGTGCAGTGGGACCCCAATCTCCTTCTGCACCAGACATTTCTGGAGTTATTTATTCTCCAAGGCCGCTGTAGCCTCATCCAACTAGTTGCCTAGTTGAGGAATGGTTATACCGCCAGTTGCTCGGTCGCCAGAGCCCTGTTTGTTTTCTAGCAGGGAGCACCACGGAAGCCAATTGGCCGCCGCCGCCATCCGGCGCGTGCAGGTAGGGTTGACTATTGGGCAGGATAGATGGTATTTCCTTTCGCCCCTTACTCCCCCCTATAGTGATTAAGCCAATCATTTTATCAAAGCAAACCCTGCGAATTTGTCTATAACTATTTACGATCTTTAATTGAGTACAAAAATTAAATGTTAAATATCAGTAATGTAGCCGTAGTATTGAAAAAACATTCCAAAAAGAGGTAACTTCGCGATTTTTTTCTATCGAGTGAAATTCATCAGGTCCTGTAACTGACTGCGATTTTGACTAGACAAGATCCTTATGTAACACATATATTTTTTTTAGATTTTAAGACTCTATATTCTATGTCTCAGATGGTTTTTAAAAACTCAAAAGTTGTAATACACGGCCTTAATGGGGTCGGGCCGGGTACCAGGTCTAGTGTCATATATTTGCAAGAATATATTGCGGTTATTTCATTTAATGTGACCCGTATTATTTGACCTCGAGTGTATATTGTGTATTCATACTCTTTATTACATCTTGTGTTGGATTGGATGGCATGCGATAATTGATAGTTTGTACGGAACCCTCGGTGCGCGAGTCGGACTCGCACCGGACCGGTTTTATTTTTTTACAATCTATTAACTGTTTTCAGGTTTAATTTACTATCTATCTACTCCGGACGGAATTTGTTCGGGAATGAGACAGATTGTTTTTTTTTCTGTTATGTTTGAACTGAGTAACTGTTTGTTGCCTTAAAATTGTAGAATTATATCAGAAAAATTATTTCATTTGTAATAAATTTTGTAATTGAACTGTTTTCATTAGTCACGTCATAATAAGTAATATTTTGTATTGAATAGGGATGACGACACTATAAAAGAAAATCAATAAATCCAAATTTTCTACATAAAGGTTCAAATTCTCAATCAAATGGCGAAAAAAGTAATTCAAAAAAATAAATAATTACGTAATTATAAGTCTTCAAAGTTTTAAGAGTTACCCACTCTGTTCCTTTTCCGCAAAACGCACCACGGCACCATTGTATTGAACGATCGTCATTTACTATGGCGCTACTTAACAGTGACGTCACGGCTAGGTAGCACTTTCTCTCTCTAACTACGAACATTCTAACCGTTGTAGCTTCGTTATTTTTTGAGATATTTGAATAGGATTTTCACTATTTGGCATAGTTTTATGTCTTCTTTCTATTGAAGTAATATTTTTTTTTGAGTCGACATCCCTATTAATTAAGGTCAGTAAACTCAGTAAGAAATTCAGTATGTCGTGTTTTCATACTAGGTACTGAAAATTTACCCAAATTTACATTTGCGGAAGCTGGACGACTTGTAGACGACGGCATTTTTAGAGTACAGCTGGCTCATAGAATTTATATGTTTTTTACAAATTGTCAACAATAATCTTGCATCAAAAATTTCGAGGGCTCTACTTCGAAAATCCATCCTTAGGTCCTAACTGACCTATCCTGCCAAAGGAAATCTATAGTATAAGTTATAGTACCGAGGCCACTATAGGTAATTAATATGTTACCAATGTTGTTTATTCAGATGAAGTAGCTTTGTATTCACCAGTATTTTTGCAATTAGTACGAGGCAGAGGCACAGCAGTTTCACGTCGGGAAGTGTCGCAATCTGCAGTTAATCCTCCTATACACATGAATGGCTGTATGCCCTCTGAATGTGTACATCATCAACACTCTAGTTATGGACTACGGCATGGGCCGGTAGAACAATTTGCTTCGACTATTCGCATGCATATATCGTATCAATGTGCTGCGCGCACTCTCTAACTCATACGTGTGTCCAGACGTAATCAAAGTGTTAATTGTAGCGCGTTGTATGGCGGTTTTTCACGTGACGAACGCGCTGCGTATATGTTAATTTGTTGCCTCCCGGAGAAAAAAAAAACAATAACATTGTTGTTTGTGCATGGTTTTGTTTCAGTAGCTCGATTCCACTAACATACCTCGGATTCGATTGAACCGCTCAACCAATCTCATTGGAGCGCAAACTCTTAGATTATTCCAGTGTTTAAACCGCCCGCGGGTTCATGTCGGAGGTTTCCCCTGCATTTTCCCTCTCTAACCGCGCACTCCTATCACCACCGTCAGAAAAAAAAATGTTTTGTTGTGTGCCCGAAGATTTCCGGGCTTGAGAGATGACGGCTTATAAATCGTGTATTTACGTGATTTCAATGTACTTAAACAATTCGTGTACATTGAGTATATAATACAAAAATATTTATTTCAGTTTTTTACAGGTTTTAAACGCAGAGGAGGTTGGAACCTTCCGTTAAGCATTAAAATATGCTTGTGTTGGAAGATCCCGCTCTTCCATAACTCGGATATAATACATTGAAATCATACCATGCGAAGTGTCTGACCAGACGGACCTCCTGTAATTGTTTGTGGCTGGCAGCCCGCCAAAACCAACAGTTATAGATTAAGCCTTCGCGATTCAATGGCAATGTCGGCAATTTGGGCGCCGCTGCAGTGTGGATGAGGAATAGACTGCTTCAATGATGGAGTTATAATATATTTTATGTCACACCTGGCCATAAAGTGGCCATTATCGCACGCTCCGCGCGCGAAAAACCCACTTCCTGGCCAGGGGGTGACATAAAATTTTGTACTTACCACGGGCGATAATAAAGAAAGCCTCAGATCGCATATTTATCGCCCTTGCCTTCGGCTCGGGCGTAAAATACCTGCGATCTGACACATTGTTTGTTTTATCGCCCTTGGTAAGTAATGTTGTGTGCATTTGGTATAGGAACACGTGCATGTCAGTCAAGGAGCGAAAGCGGTGTTATATTATTTTACTCCTTCTTTTGTGTAGAATTCCCATCGTTCGTAGTTTTATGTGTGTTCAGTATTTCACATTGGATTAGGTACTTACCTACACAATGTGCACCTAAAATACTACTACCTAAAATAATACTTATAATAAGTGTTATCATTATCACCATTGACCACAAACATCACGAAAAATGGGTACACTTTGAATCCAGTTGCAAATTACCTGTTGTTTGCTTTTGCGTGTACATAACAAATTACTTTATAATAATTGTTACGTAATATGTATACCTATATGCTTGCCAGTAATAAAATTATAATAATCCCAATACCTTTGAACCAATAACATTTAACAAGTCGACTTGTGTACTTATAGAGTTCTAGACGGTGCCTTTGTTCGCTGATTTGTTAGTCTAATAAGTTTGGATCTGAAAGCTGTGCAAGTTTCGTATCAATAACTTATATTATTAATTACAAGTAATGCAGGCATTTCCACAGTTTATTCAACGAGTGTACCGTATGAGTATCACCGAAAAAAATATTTTTCGCGTATCTTGCTTAAACCGTATTTAGTAGCCTCAGGGGTACAAGTTCCGTGAATGTTTCTGCTCATACATTTATGCTTTTACGCAGATATCGAAACCCTTTATTGTTTACGCCTTGCGGCGAACTTACCAAAACAATGCGTTGCGATGTCGCATCGCGCCGCATGCGTAGAAATCTACGTTAAGGCGACTTCCTGACTTGGCGGGGCTCGATATGTGACATTTTCTTCTTTGACGTAAAGTGTCGCAAAGATTCCCACTTGACGGAATACTGTCAGTATTATTACATTAACGCAGTAGTAATATCATGCGCAGAAGCAGAGCAGTACCGCCTTCGCATCGTCCCGCTACAGCGCATCAAGCGCCAGTCAGGAAGCACACATTTAAATGTCCCCTACATTACCCCCCTACGTAGTAAAAAATGGTACAGAGTCGACTGTCAGCTGACACTGACATTTGACACTTTTCTCATATCACTTGCCTCCGCACCGACAAATCAGGAAGTCGCCTAAGGGATCGTCCTAATACAAACGTGACTAAAGCGGGTATTACACTGTCCTGAATTCAGGACACTTAGAAGGGTTCCGACCTATACGTTAGAGCGAGATGCTTCAACTCCCCTCCACTAGTTAGGACGCCTGATTCAGGACAGTGTAATACCCGCTTAAGCGATTATCGCGCGATCGCACGAATTTACTAATAAAATTATAAGTAAAAGTCCCGCGATCGGGCGATAATCACGTAGTCGCGTTTAGTTTTTGCGATGCGACGCCACAACGTAGTGTTGTGGTCGTGCCCTAACGTGTCCCAATTTTATGGCACCTTTTTAGGGTTCTGTAGTAAACAAGGAACCCTTATAGTTTCGCCATGTCCGTCCGTCCGTCTGTCCCCCGTTTTTCTCAGTAACCGTTACGAGTAGTACTAGAAAGCTGTAATTTGGCATGAGTATACAGTATACATATAACGACGCCGAGAAAACGATAGAAAAAAATTAAAAAAATATTTTTTTAGGATACCTCCCCTACATGTAAAGTGGTGGTGCATTTTTTTTTCTTCCAAACCCCATCGTATAGGATATCGTTGGACAGCTCTTTTAGTATTATAAGGTTTCTATAAGCATTTTTTGATTAAAGAATTGGTTGGCGTGATATTAAGCTTTGAAGTGATAATTTTTGTTTTGGTCAAGTGCGCCCCCCCCCCCCCCCCCTTCCGCCAGCTAAACGGTGGGTACTAGGCATGTGAAAAAAATCATGGTAGTAGTATATACGATGAATTTAAAAGGAAAACTATCACAGCTAAGCAGACATTACTAGTTAACGAGTAATAGTCGAACTTCAGAAATGTACTTTGCAAAAGCAAACTCGTACAATTTCCATTGATACCTTAGATAATGTTGTTAACTGTGTCAAAAACATAGTAAATATAAGTTTGCGAACTTTTTAGTCCACATAATGTAATGGGTGGACGACTACGGAACCCTACCTTGCGCGTGGCCCGACACGCACTTGGCCGGTTTTTTAAAGTGTTATATTTGTGTGTAATTAAATGTGATGCATTGATCCGATCTGATTGGATGAAATGTAATTAGTTGTTTTGTTAAAATATTGATCTTTGTAATGTTTTATGATGTACGCCGCCTTGCAACCGATAAGAAGATACTTTCTACAAATAAATTACTACGGAACCCTAAAAATAGACTATATGTATAATCATAATCCGCATTAAAAAGTGATGTAGGTGTATAGCTAGTTTAATTACCATAATACCAAAATAAAAATAAGTTGAAATACCAAAATAAAAACCGGCCAAGTGCGAGTCGGACTCGCGCACGAAGGGTTCCCATTGTCTTTAAAAACGGCAAAATAATCACGTTTGTTGTATGGGAGCCCCCTTAAATATTTATTTTATTCTGTTTTTTAGTATTTGTTGTTATAGCGGCAACATAAATACATCATCTGTGAAAATTTCAAATGTCTATCACGGTTTTTGAGATACAGCCTGGTGACAGACGGACAGACGGACGGCGGAGTCTTAGTAATAGGGTCCCGTTTTACCCTTTGGGTACGGAACCCTAAAAAGAATGGTCATGTCAATATCACGCGTAAGATTGTATTTATCTTATACTCCGGCCATACTTCGGCATATATTTTCTTCATTGACACTAAGGCATGAAATGAGTTCAAATAATCGGCACACAAATACGCATTGACAAAATTTACGCCAAAAATCTGGTCTCAGATACTTATGTGTCGGGTTTTACAGACACAATTTTAAGTATCACACAATAATTCGTTTTTAATAATTCGTCGTGCACATGACATTACATAATTATTATTGTATATCGCTTAACGCCGGGTGAAGGTAATCCCCTGGATTCCCAACGTCACATCAAGAGCCTTTAATGGAGGACGCGGGTTGGTATTAAAACGAGTCTGGACCTCATTTGGTTGAAGTTTGTTTGTAAGTTTTGAAAGCTTTCTGGCGTTAATATACTTTGGAGCTTTGAAACATCCAGTCAAAATGTACTTTTTTATTGTTTACAGCTTACAATGTAGTCAATTCCATATTTAACAGGTTTGTCGTAAAATAAAATAAAACCGGTCCAGAAAGTTCATTAGCATGTTTTGAGTAACGTGAGCAAAGTGTCGAAGTGTTTACCGTCGTCTAGATGTCCACTTACGCAGGTTAAATTTAAACAATATTTTATGCGACACAGTTATGAAGTTTTCAGAACTCTTTCTTTGCTTGTCATTTGTAGTTTATGCTTCGTGCCAAATTCAATGATTTTTCGTCAACGGGAAGAGACCTGTATGATTTTGATTCAGTGTCAAAATTAGCTGCATAAACGACCGTATAATTTGATTGCATTAACTTAGAAGTTTCATTCGAATAGTTTCAAGGGATTGCAGATTTGAGTTTTTTTTTTGTTTCGACATGATTGTAGCTTCCATGTGTTACTGAAAAAAAACTATTTATTATAACTATTAACCTAAACTAAACTATTAAGAGGAGGGGTAGGGCAAGCTCTCTCCATACAAACTTTGTGCAGGATTTACTTCGTTTGTGTTTGCATTAAAGTTATGATTTTTGGTCCGTATATGCTTATTTGTCTGATAGCTATTTCGTGATGTAATGTTTTTTTTGTTAATTTTTTTTTGAATATTTTATTTTTGAATTTTTTTGAAATATTTGAGAATTTTCACATCACGATCTTCGCATATCTAATATTTACAACCAAAAAAAATATTATATTTGTTAGTGTCAAAACCGACGAATAAAACGTGCACAAAGTTTGTATGGGGAAGGCCTTGCCCTACCCTGCGCCTTAAACTATTTATTAAACTATTAAACTATTTATTATTATTTTTTATTATTATGTCTTTCCTGTTCACGGGACAATGGTGTCCCGGACCTTTGGGAGGCGTGCGCGGAGCCGAAGTACCGAGGTGCCGAAGTACCATCGAGTACCACATAGCCAACACGTAGAGGCCCTTTTGACAATTTAATGAGATATAAGGGATACACCGAGCGGATGCTGTCCCTGCCCGTGTCATGGGACGCACACAGAGACAGCACCCGCCAAGGTGTATAGGGACTATTGTTGGTGGATGGACCCTAAATGAACCGGGTTATTAGGTGAAGATGATGGACTAATGGCCGGGCTATTGGGTGAGACATCGCATCTCGCATTTTAATTCCGGCAGACGGTGACTTGCTCTCTGCTAGATGGGCTCCTATTAAACAGCGACATTAAAAAATGGCCTAGGGGCAACACCGGTCAGAGAGCTGGGGGTAGAGAGGTGGCACTGGACTTTCAACATATAGCCAACTCGCCAATCTTATGTAACCACATCTACCCTAGAGTAACAGCTCTTGCGACTCCACTCTGGACGGCCAGTTAAGGCAAGCCAGAGGTGGGGGGGGGGCCGTTCAACCAACCAACCGATCAGTACATCCTGACCCCAGGCTCACCCCCAGAAGCATTTAGGTACGTAGGGTCGCTACTCCCTAACAGCCCGCCACAAGCTGTCTTATTATTATTATTTTTATCAATTTTTTTTTAGATAAATATTAATCAACCTTTAACAACATCAAAACTTCATTACATTTTAATCATCCAAACCGTCTCAAAGCTACATTATAGAACTTTCCGACGTCAAGCCAAAGAGTTAGCTCACACGTATCCAAAGTGTCACGGCTAATTATTTCTAATGTACGCAAACTTCAGCTATCTGAGTAAGTACGAAGATTACACAGTCTTCGTATTACGGCTTAGTGTCATGGTAAGTAAGTTGAAAGTCTGATTTTGTGAGCGGAGTCGCAGCCACTTGCCCATTTAACTTTACAATTGGAAAGGGACTTGGATCTTGATCTCTATTCCATTATATTTAAAGATCAATATTACATTTTACAATCTAGCACTTCTAGAAAGTCTTACAATTAAGATGGGATGTATAATTATATTCTGAAAAAGAAAAAAGGAGACACGTGTATGTATTATTCATTCCATGGATATATTTTAGCGTGAATATCAAATTCATACCAATGTCTGTGTAAAATTAGTGTGAGCTATATATAAACTCTTTCACTACAGGGCTATGTATATTATACTATACACACATAGTGCTAAGCTGTATTCCGTAGCAGAAGGTAGCTAAGCTCTTCGTAGCGAATTACCGAGATATCACTTCAGTGAAAGGCTTAACAAATATCCGTGACATCGCAGATAAGCTAAAGGGAGTCGTTTCCGGTAGTACGGTCACGTTAGACGAAAACCGGCTACTTACGCGGCGAATAAGTATGGATGAACAGGTATCAAACCGGTATTTTAAAAACAGCGAAATAGCCCAATATCTTGATATATTTTATGCTCTTTACGTAGGACCGAATCATGTATTTCGGTAACAACCTCGTAATATTAATTGTCTGATTAAAAAGAACGAAAAGAACGTCAACTCAACTAAAACAACAAGTTAATTCAAAAGCCTCCCTACATAACAAAAAGAAGTAATGTTGAGTTGCTTAAAAAAAGGCCTCGTTGTGATCAAAGAGACTAAAATGCAAATTGCGAAATTATGCAGAAGGTTTAAATATTTAAATAATATCATGCAAAGATGAACATCATTCAACTTATAAAATAATAAATAATTAAAAATAACAAACAGCTTGAGTTAGACATTGTTGCCTACAACTCGCAAAGTAGGTAAGTTAAAGCAAAATATTACATTTCTCCATACAAACTCTGTGCACGTTTTATTCGTAGGCTTTGGCACTAACGAATGTAATATTTTTTGCGTGTAAATATTAGATATGCGAAGAAAGTGATGTGGAAATTTTCAAATATTTCAAAAAAATGAAATAATTTAAAAATAATATTAATGAAAAAAAAAATTACATCACGAAATAACTACCAGAAAAATAAGCATACTGACCAAAAATCATAACTTTAATGTAAACCCAAACGAAGAAAATCCTGCACAAAGTTTGTATGGAGAGAGCTTGCCCTACCCCTCCTCTTAAGCTATTAATTGTATTCTACACCGTTCAAGTTATTTAAGCAAGCAATTTATATAAGGACATTGTGTTTTAGTCTCTCTATGAGTCAAGGCTTACACACATTTACGATAACCCATTAAGTATCTATTTCAATTGTTTATTTGTGATATATTTATTTAGATATTTAATGCGTTTTGTTTGTTATCTACAAACCAAATCGTACGTGGTGATTTCAGAAATCAACGATATTGACCAACACTGTGACAATGAGTATTCACAAAACTTATCATCGTTACCTATAATAGTCAAATTATTATAGGTACCTTTTATACATATAATGTTACCATGTACGTAATAGCTTTCACAATTGGATTATGATTGAATAACACGACTTTATTTGACCTCGGTTCAGTAGTGATAGGTAATTTCTGAAACATTTCATAAATTCCCAAATTGTGAAACATTTCAACTCTAGAAATAGTTACTTGTAATGTTTCCGAAAGAAAAAACGATGTATGTTGAATAGATGGACCGTTTACCTACGATCACCCACTAGTTGCCATGACCTTTTAACCACATCCATACCTTAAGGTACAGACGCAGGTATTTCATACCCATAACATTGCTGTTAAAGTCATAGTAGAAGCAATAAAACAAGAATTTCGCTGTATAACAGAAAAATTCTCAATTGTGAAGGTTACGTCAAAGGCGGGCAGACAATATAACTTTAATGGGATCGCTAAAACGAACAAAATGTAATATTTTCCTCCCCAAGGTGGAAGGAGTAGGCATATCGCGCATTTCATTCGTTTCCTATTCAACTGATGCCGATCATTTTATATTTTCTTTCTTACAGCATCTTTAATCCGTAAAGTTAAAATAATATATTAATTTAACAAATTATTATAGAACTTAATATCTGCGGCTTTTTTAACGCATTATTGTGATTTTTTATCTATATATATAAAGTTGATGGGTGACTGATTAATCACCGCCCCGCCGAAACTGCCGGTCCTAGAAATTTGAAATTTACACTATAGTTAGGTTATATAACGGAGGCAAGGGATAAGACGGGATTTTTGGAAATTCCACCCCTAAGGGGGTAAAACAGGGGTGCAAAGTTTGTATGGGGGGCAATATTTTTTTAAGGTCCAGACTTGAAACTTTGTACAAAGATTCCTTAAAATAAAACAATGAAAGTTATATCTGCGTTTTCAAAATTTCGTCTCCTAAAGGGTTAAAAATGGGGGTGAAATATTGTATGGGGAGCAATTTTTTTTTAAAGTGAGAGTCTTGAAACTTTGTATAAAAATTTCTTATAAAAATAAAAAAAAAAAAATTTCAGCGTTTTTCGAAATTCATCCTCTAAAAGGGTTAAAAAGGGGTTCAAAGTTTGTATGGGGAGCAAATTTTTTTTTAAGTGAGGTACTTCAAATTTCTTACAGAGACTCTCTGTTTAAATAAAACAAAACTAATTTCTGCATTTTTTGAAATTCAACCCCTAAAGGTTAGAAAGGGTTAGCAAGGGGTTAAAAAGGGATTCAAAGTTTATATTGGAAGCAAAAATTTTTTGAGTGAAGGTTTAAAATTTCTTACAGTAACTGTTTAAATTAAATACTACAAAACTAATTACATCGTTTTTTTTAATTCAACCCCTCAAGGGGTTCAAAGTTTGTATGGGGAGCAAAAGTGAGAGACTTCAAATTTTTTACAGAGTCTCTGTTTAAATACAACAAAACCGGTTTTAGTAATATAATATAGATAAATAAAGTAAAAACTGACCTACCCGTACTAAGTCGTGGCGGGTTAGAAATATTAAAGTATTTCTGTCCGTAACCCCTTCACGCTTAAACTGCTGAACCGATCTAGATGAAATTTGGTGTGAATATAGTTCGAGTCCGAGGAAAGGACATAGGATAGTTTTCATCCCATCCCTTAAGGAAGTGGAAGTTTGTATGAAATAGAGATAACTATTGTAGGTTGAAATAAAATAAAAGAATAGCGATACAGTTCTAACGCGATGACCGAGCTCTACGCAGACGAAGTTGCGGGCAACAGCTAGTGTTAATATAAAATGTAAACCGTACGTACCTAAATGGCCCGCAGGCGTGAGCCCGTATGCTCGGCGTCGATTATTTCAGTAAACGTGGGTACCACATGAATGAGGATTTAATATATTATAATGTGGATATAGATGATAATCTAAACTAGTGCATGCAATAATTTATACAATAAGCCTTAAAACACTCGTGTGAAGTTATTATGAAACTCGCCCCCGGCTCGTTTCACAAAACCACACTCTGTGTTTCAGCGCCTCTCATTGTGTAGCAGTTACAAAAACTACTATAAATGTTGAAACTAGAATATCGAGAGACATTTTTTTTTAATTAAACCACTTAACTAACGAACGATTTTAACCAAGTTAGCTTGCATTGGGGCCGTCCATATTTTATTTATTTTTATTAAAATCATGAATAAACTTTGAAGCGAATTTCCATTCTTTTGGATGATGTTTAGTGTTTTCGCTTGGTGTTGACCCGATCCAAAATTGTAGGTAATGAGCCCGATCGCGATCGAGCGAACCATAGTTTGTCAGCTTTTATCACACGTTTAAAACAAATATACCTACTACTTTAATTTTGTATTAAGCACTAACGCTAACGCAAACTACAAAATATCCTAATAATATAGGACCCTATGTAATCTACGTGTGGGACGTATATAGGCTGATGATGATGATGATGATGATAGGATCCTGCTCGGTGCCTAAGTTTTTCAATTTTTCATTTTTTTCTAAATTTGTACCTACTACTACTTAATAAAAAAAAAGATAACATGGACAAAAAATAAAGAACATGGCCAACTAACAGTTTTTCGTCAGATAAACAGCTATTGAAATAAAATAAACAAGTTTCGGACCAATATGAGGACCACAGTATTGGTCCGAAACATGTCGAGCGATATTCGACGTTAAAGACGTGAGTGACCC
The DNA here is from genome assembly GCA_951800055.1 of Cenopis cana. Taxonomy (NCBI): domain Eukaryota; kingdom Metazoa; phylum Arthropoda; class Insecta; order Lepidoptera; family Tortricidae; genus Cenopis; species Cenopis cana. The sequence continues at coordinate 5,654,703 of OX637476.1, read as the reverse complement.
GTTTATTATATTTCAATATGTCTGAGACTCACGGGTGTTTTCTATTTAAAATAATTATAGCTATTGAAGCAAAAGACTATATTGTGCCATACACAATGAATAGTTTATAATAAAACTAGCTACAGCAACTTTTTTTTAAAGGAACTCTGCATTTTATGATTATAGGTATAGTTCGGTCACAACTCTAACGCTAAATTCTGTCAAACGAACGCAAGCAAAACTAGACTTAGAGCTTTGACTGTAAGGTAGATTTTTGCTTGCTTTAATTTGACAGCACTTGGCCTTACAGTTTTGTAGTACGAAATATACCTTGGCGGTTGGCAAAACCTCGATTATTTTGTCCATGGCACATTCAAAAATGGTTGGTTGATGGTAATTAAGTACCTTGTCTAGTAATTTCTGGTCGGGAAGCGCGAATGTAGCTCACTTTGTGTTATTATTTGAGTTTTGTGTGGTTTATGGATGGTTTATTGTTTTAAACTTGAATTTTTAAAATGCTTTCACACTATCTGCATCTGCACGCAATATTCAAAGTTTGTTTCCGTCAGTCTCACAACTTTGTTGCTCGAAACATCGTAGTTGATTCGATTCACTTTATGCTTATTTAGCTGCAGAGACTTGCTATTTCAATACCATTTACTCAAATGGAATATTTTATAGGCACTCAAGTCACCTTAAACCAGTCGATGGCTTAAAGTGACTTAATTAAGACTAGATCTATGTCGCATATTCCATATTTTTCGCGATATTCCATATTTTTGTTTTAGGTTATTTTAACTTGGCGTGTGAAAGAACTCTAAAAGTCTGTTACCTCTTCAACCTGAAATTTTGTTTGGTTTATATAAACTACTGACGTGTGATGTTCGAAGAATTCCGAATAATAAATGCACGGGCAGAGGGGACTTCAATCAGCTGTGTTTCGGATCAGCAGCGGGTGCGGCGGTGCATGCACAATGATTGGCCCATGTTGTTTGATTTGCTCGACCTGCTTGGTGCCTCGTTCCACATCGCCGCCTCGCTGCTTCGCTCGTTCATTTGTATTTGTGTTCCAATGTTAGTTCACCCCGCATTTGTATGCACTCGTTCGTTTTATGGAAACGTACTTGGTCATGATTAAGTAGTTTCGGGCTATGAATTCGGAAACCGGTATGGACCAGTTATTAATGTCAGACAAAATCTAGACCAGTCAGAAACTCAAAACTTCATTTACCAGTCGAAGGTAAGGGGTATTACATAGGATTATATAACATGTAAGAAAAGAGTCAAAATGTTACATTAACTTAACAGTACTTGCAGTTTTAGAAGCACTCAAGTAATTGTCTGTAATAGATCGCTTTTTAGCGTTAAGACTGAACACTAAACATTTTTTTTATTGAAATTTATAAGTGATATAACTATACGCAGAATATTTGCTTGAAATATATGTAATTTAGGGTTAAACCACAACCTAGTTAACTTAATGGATCTCGAGTGGGTTATAGTGGAGGATGTAAGTACAATATATTACTTTAACAATATTGTCGTGCACAATCTGGGAAAATTACTTTTGACACGCGCAACTTGGCGGCTATCATGAACATTTTGGGGTTCCTTAGTAAACAGGAACCCTTATGGTCAAGTTTACCCCCCGACAATTAAACGGGAAGAAAATCATCGTAGTAGTATAATTAAAGAATTTAAAAGGAAAGTTATCACAGTTAAGTGGAATTACTGTTTGAAAACTTTTTAGTGCACATTATATAACTGCTGGTGGACAACTACGGAACCCTGCATTGCGCGTGGCCCGACACGCACTTGGCCGGTTTTTTTTTTCATATTTACTTTTCTTGTTTATTATTGTTCTAGTGCTCGAGATATCCGAGTGGCTACATTTAACTAAATGTTTCGGACGCAAATCGGAAACGGCTCAATAAGTCAATCCAGCATTTGAGTGAGTAATGGCGCATCACAGCGATAGTTCAACCGTAAAGGCCGTTATACATTACTCCAACACGACATCGGTGTCGGTGCCGATAACTGGTAAATTGTTTATGTTGTACAATACTAATAGGCAGAGGTGGATAGGTACGGCCCGCGGGACAACTCTGGCACGCGAAGGTTTTAATCCGGCCCGACAAAGGCTCTTCGATGAAAAACGATAATGAAACTAATAACTGTGTAGATGTCGTGTCGGCAAATGTAATAGTACATTACTTAACAAGGGCGGTAAAACAAAGAATGTCTCAGATCGCAGGTATTTGACGCCCGAGCTGAAGGCAAGGGCGATAAATATGCGATCTTAGGCTTTCTTTATTACCGCCCGTGTTAAGTACAAAATTTTATGTCACCCCCTGGTCAGGAAGTGGGATTTCCCGCGCGCGGAGCGTGCGGTAATTGCCGCTTTATGGCCAGGTGTGACAGAAAAGTTACTTACCATACTTATCCGGGGGTTTTATACATGGTTTTCATTCCCAAATATCGGTGTCGTGACGGTAAATTTTTGTCAGATTCACTAGTCACTGGGCGCTTTAATACTTTACTGTGAACGTCCACGGCACAATACAACTCTATGGTTTCGTTCATAATTAGTATGAAGTTTAAGTATAGCCTATGGTCTATTTATGAATGAAACTATAGTTTTACCATGCTATGGCCGTTGACGATAAAGTATACATTTAAGCGTCCACTGTCATCGTTAGTCACTGTTAAAAACTAAAGTACCTAAAATAAAAAAAATATACTTGTCGTCTTTTTTCATCTTATTAAGTATTATTTTCAAATTCGTTGTATCTACTTACCTATCAAAGAAGTAAGTAATAAATCGTCAATGAGAATAATATATTATTAGAGGATATTGCGACTAATGTCATGTACCTACCGAAAATGTCGGAAAACGAATATGTGCCGTCACTGCTTTTATTTACTGCCTTCCTTTTCACAATGTCCGCTGACATTCTGAATCGTGACAGATTTAAAAAACAATTTGTGTTTTGTGAAATACGGGTAATACGAGTTTACTCGTAGAAGCTTCTGTCCTTTGCACGCGAACATAAAGAATATAAAATTTGGCACACGGAAAAGTTTTGATGGAATATTTTATTTCCATGTCTTCAGGTGTGAGAATAACTTTTAGATAAAATCACTGCAGAAAAGGTAAATTTATCCGATTTGGTTCCAATCTAAAAACATTGATCACTAAAGCCTCCACATTTACCCACGTGCATGAACATCATGTAAGTTTAACTACATTGCAGGGTTTGATAGATCGATTGCACTCATTATATTTTTGTAACCGGCAATGTACGAGTACATAGTTAAATTTGTATGCGTATGCGACTCTGTACGTGCGTAAATGAGGCTTTAGTGATCAATGTATGTATTTTGTAAATATTTCTTAGGTTGGAACCACCAACTTATACTACCTATGATTTTATTTTATCTCATGGACACGTATCATTACATTTATGACATCATAAATGGTTAAAATCGCCAGCGTTTACTTCGAAGGAAGTTATTTTGAAGCCATAGCTCACCCCTAGTATATAACCTACGAGTTTTTTAATTAGTACGTACGCCAATCTTGAACTCAAAGCTGATAAATTAAACATTACACCTTGTTAGTCTTCATGCTCACTGAATACGCTCACGTACATTTGGGCTAATAGGTCATTGTATTAGGCAGGACTCGTGCGGCTACTCGGCATAATCCAAATAAGTCAGCAGTTGAGTTGGAATTAATTAAAACATGATGCACTTAAGTAAATAAAGTCCAGTGAGTAATGCTGCAGTAACATTACGCATTCCATTCCATGTCGACTAAGCATTTCATTTTAATATGTTTGGTTATTTCGTGACCGAATAGGTAGGTACTAAGCATTCCCTAACAATGAAACACTCGGTATAATTTTGGAAACTAATAAATGGCGGATGATCCCTAATATAGGTAAATTTGTATTTACCTGTATTACCTCGGACTCATTATTACACACCTTAAACCTACGTTCTCCATTTAGACAATCGATCCAAAGATCCGATCCTTATTAACATCTTAATTTAAAAAATAAGAAACGAAACACGGAATAGTTGGTATTCATTAAATTGTGTTTAAAAATATTTTCTATGGGCTTCTCTAACGTTTGCCCTCGGCAATATGATGAAATGCAATATAGCTTGTTCTCAACGTGTGTCATCGATACCACTTCTCTCGCTCTATATCCTGCGACCTGTATACATACGTACATATATTATGTTATGAGCATCATGTTTCATGTTTGCTTCTCCATTGTAAATTATGCTGATGAGCTTTCTCACTTGTAAACAATGTTTACGCCAAAGATAACAAACTCCTGTGTAACTAAACAAATTACCTTCTCATAACAAACAAATTAGGTTCATTTCCATGTTCTCGTTAAGAATCTATTCCAGAATCTACACGTATGGAGTTTCTAACGTTTACTAATGGTATTACTACCATACCTTGGTACAGTCAACATTTTCATTTCTGGGCCACTTCGTACCTTGTCACAATAATAATCAATATGAATGCCACTACACTAGAGATTTCATTATTAATGAAATTGTGACAAGGTACGAATTGGCCCAAAAATCTAATTAGTTGACCGTACATTGTTGTTTTAATCAAAAAGTTGTTCAGCAACAGTTAAAGTACAAAAAGGCTCTACACACACACACTTTATCATGTAACTTTTATTCAACTTCTATGTTATTTTTGGTGAGCAAGTACACACGTTTTGGAATACAGACCGAGTTTGCGTCTGTTTATATACATAGGGTGACACCAAGGTGGTAATGGACAAGGCCCAAAGTCATTCATTTTTTATAGAACAATTTAAAACCGTGTGATCTTTGAATAAGGGTTGAAGTGTCCATTATTGGTGCTTGTTCTTAAAGTGTCCATAATTGGTGGTTTCACCCTAATAAGATGAATAAGTACTTTTAAACTCGCAAAATACTACACAAGCAGCTGGGTACAAATTGGTTACATTACCTACATACGAATTGAAACACTCCACCAGCAAACTTCACAAACCAATGTTCGCAGTACCATCGATATAAAGATAAACAAAATGATAGATTTACGTTTTGTTGTGAGGCGGTGAATTAATAAATTGTGTATTGCTGATGGGATTGCGATAAGTTGGCGGTTGTTTAGCGAAACATCAAAGGCTGTAAACACATCGCCTTTGCCTGGCCTGAGTACCAAGTCCTGAAACAAAACACCGCCACATTACCCTTACCTTGAGTTTGCAATGTTTGCATTACCGTACTCGCTAGCGACTGCGTAAACGATTTAGTATGGACAAAAGTAGGTACAGCGCCTCTGGCGGTTACGCAATAGAACAGAATCGCCATACTAAATCATCTACGCAGTCGCTAGCGAGTACGGTAATGCAAACATTACAAACCCATGGTAAGGGTAAGGGTACAGGGCAATTAAGTAACGTGTGAAGGCATATGTCGACTGTAATTTAATGTAGGTATGGAAAAATTACAATAATTTACAGAACTTCTAATAGTCAAGTTGCCCACTCACTTGACAAGCCTAATCCCAATAAGGTCTAATTTTCCCTCGGGTTGGCAGGTCAGATGGCAGTCGCTTCCGTAAAATCTAGTGCCTACGCTAAATCTTGGGCTTAGGTAGCTGACCCCAGGCATCCTCCAGGACGTAATTGTACTTGGATAACGCTAAGGAGGATGATGATGTATGGAAAAATTATGCATCGATACGCTGACAGATCAGACGTGAAACGCCCCTCGTGTTACATTCCAATTTATAACATCAGCTCAGCGAGTGCGCGGAACAAATTGAAATCAAATCGAAATACAAATCATAAGTCCCCACCAAGCTGACCAAGAATAAAACTACAATTTATCTTGTTTCGATCCATTTGTTTCAGTTATTGTGCGTTTCCTTAAATTGCCACCGAGGGGTCACGTGTCACGTTGCTCAAACAAATGAACGTGCTGTCCTTGAGTATATACAGTTGAACTATAAGGTAGCCCACAGGGGACTTCCCTAGAAGCGGGTCGCAGGTTAAGCAAACACTTGACAGTGTAACGGACCTGCAACCCATATAATTTATACCTATTGGTAGATCCAGATTACGCAAACGCAATTACTTCGCATGTCAACTAACAAACTGCAAAGCATATATCATTAAAATAAGCTGGCTAGTCTATTTAGTTATGATGTACCTATTAAGTAATAGTTAAGATTATTAAGTTAAGATTATATTTGTATCTCTCTTTGGGCGCCCTGAAAACCAGCGCCTTAGCATTATATTGCTATGCTATTGGCATATGCTGAGTGGTATCCTATTTAGTGTTAAAATTTCCATGTTTGTTTAGTTAAATTGTTAATTTCATTTATCCGTGTATTACTCCAAATATTGTACAATGATTTAACACTAAATAAATATTTTCTTCTTCTTCTTCATACATTATTACTCTAAGTAATAATTTATAAAAACTGTGTGTGTTTATTTCCGATCAATGATTACAAAAGTAAAAATAGACCCTCGCGCTTTGTTATCATACTTAAACTTATTTCGAGATAACAAGGGCCATTAATAAAAATATCTGGGCGGCCGAGCTTTGCTCGGCGTTTTCCCGGGCATGAGACCTAGCTAGATCGATTGCTCATCCCCGAAAACCCTCAAATACCAAATTTCATCAAAATCATTAGAGCCGTTTCCGAGATCCCCGAAATAAATAAATATATATATAAATAAATAAATATATATACAAAAATTGCTCGTTTAAAGATATAAGATTAATTGAGTTTTCTATGGGAATAGTTCAATTTGTGTAAAATTGTCCTCTAATATTTATTATATTATTTATTAACTAAAATAACACGTTTGTAAATACACCGCCCCTGCAAGCCGCCGTGTGTATTTGTGTTTACGCGGCGCGAGCGGGCCGGAAACGCTCGCCGCGTTGCTTCAACAGGTAGCCTGTCTTTACTTTGTTACTGCACTACCCTAGGTATCACGGTCAATGGACACTTTTTACACTAGACCGTGCATACTACGTAGCTAGTTAGAGAGCTTGAGATTTGCGCTAAATTTGGTGTTCGAGTTTCGAGTTCGAATTTTTTTACTTATGTACCACTGCCACTGTAGCCGCCAATTATTTGTCTTGCGTGCTCATGAGTTTACTATATGCCTTCCTTACTCTTCACCCGTGTACGGACTAGCATGCGAAATTCGAAAAAAAAACAAATTTTCCAAAAAAAAGTTGTTACTGTTAAAAAAATATCGAAGTACTTTAATAACTAAATTGATTTCCCACAACTCATTGAATAAGAATATAAATAACACTAAACTAAGGCGAAAGATATATTAGGTAACTAAAATTAAATTTAATTAAAACTGAGAATAAGACTAAATCTAATTAACTAGTCCTAATCGATTACATTATCTGATAATTTAATTTGTAAACTTACACCACCACTTCAGAAATTCAATTTCCAAAAGCAATTGCTTCTATGCTGAAAGTTTATTTTCTGCTCCATTAAGTTTTAGCAGAGTTTTCAAGTAAGTAAACTGAACAGTTACACTTTGATAACTAAAGAATATCCTAATATTTTGTGAACTATATTGGCATTTATTAATGCTACTTATGAAAATGTTGTCTGCTGACAGGTCTCGTATCGAAAGAAACTATAAGTATGAACTTACTTCTTGGAATATTTATTAGTTAACCGGATAAATAAGGCTAAAAGAAATATAACTACCTACACATCCCTGCAGCATTTTATTTCTTCATTTAGTTCATAAAATTTATATACCTATACCTATACGAGTATGTTTGAAGATATTTCAATCATGAGCAATATATCGTTAAGTATACTTTCAAAACCCTGTAACTGACATAATGGCTGAATTAGAACTGGGCACACAGTTTTATTATCACCTTCAAGAGATTATTTTTATGTAATCCTATTCGTTTTGATAGCCAAATTGATTTATGTGGTTCCATATTAGAAGCGAATAAAGACTGGCTAAATAATTATGCACGGAGATATTAAATTTATACAAAGTTCTACAACTTATATGTATTCCGTATCCCTTACACGATCTCAGTTACGTATGCGTTAGAGGACCTAATTAATTATGCAGTAATATCGGTTTACACGTTGAGAATAACCCGGATGGTTGCCGCGGGGCATCGCTTTATCTGCGATCGACGTGATCTAAATGTTACGAGGACAGCGCATTCGAGCCGGTGACATTTAACGCATGCGGAAAAATGTATCCGATATAGAAACTAAGGTATGCACATTACGTCCTACATTACGGTGATTTTTTCATGCGATTTCATATGTTAATCTTGGCACCCAGCCAACTATCGGCAAATTCACGCTTATTCATTAATCCTATTACTGTCAATGCCAATGTTTCTTCTTTATGTGTTAATCAAAGAGTATCTTACTTAAGTTCAGTTCGGCGCGCTGTTAATGTAGTATTACACATGCACCAAATGCATCAATGTAATTGCAAGGTACAACGTTTTTGGTGCTGTTTTGATTGCTTTAATTATGACATAGGTATTATATTGAGAGCGAGCCTGTGTCTCTCTATCAGACGTATATACTCGTACTATGTATATTTCGTGTTAGTTAGTTGACAAAGGTTATTTCCGCATTTGTCAGTACGCAGTCAGCAGCAGTACAGATTCTTTACCGCGTCCCTATTAACATGAGTGCCTCTTGATTGGAGTGGTACGAATGTAATACTGAATTCGTGCCCTCGTAGCCTTAAAAGAAATTAAATATATAATTTGTTCGTAACTTCTTATGAGCTGTAGAATAGAATGATGACAAAAACTACCGCACTGGCACATGTAGCACTAACCTAGTAAATATAGGTCACCTATATCTTGTAGTTCAGTGCAGGTTGTACATCAGTTGCTCCCTAAGGCTGCGTTTCCACCAGAGATGTGCGAGGATGCGTTTTCATACATTTGAGACCTCGCAACGCGCCGAGCGAGGTATCAAATATATGAAAACACATCCTCGCACATCTCTGGTGGAAACGCAGCCTTAGTGCAATGCCCAGTCCATTTTTCTAGGATGTAGTTTTCTTGGAGTTTAATCTCCCTCACATGACATCACGAAAATACGTTCTAGTAGGTATGAATCCTTAAGTGGGAGTTACAAGTCGTGATAAAGTTTGGCCTCACGATGGAAACTGTTCCTTAGGCTACTTGTAACTTATACTGAGCGAGGCCAAACTATCCACACAAAAAATTCAAAATGGCGGCTAGTTTCCAATTTTTTTTATTTTTTTTAGAACTCAAAAATGCTTTGTGCTACACAAAAACTTTGTATGAGAATTATGTTTTCCATAAATGTATCTATAACTTTGGTTATTATCATTTTCTCGATATATCTAATAGTTCATGAGAAAAATGATGTTCAATATTGCGTTTCTTGTTAAAACACTGTTAGTCAAAAGGCTTAGCAAAATCAAACTGCATCGTATGCAGAAATCAATCCATTTACTCCAGTAATAATAGGATTTCCTCTATACCAATATAAAGGATTTCATCCGGCGAAATGAAAATTTCATCGACGGGAATTCAAAATGGCGGTCATTTACCAAAGGGGGAGCCGCATTTTTTAAAAAGTGTATAATTTCAAAACGGCATCGGCTATTTAAGTAATATGGGTATCAATCGATTGGTATTAACACCATTAATTAAAATAAGAAAAATACCATTTAAAAAATTAAAGATGGCGGCCACCTATAACAAAATTGTAAAATTTTCATTCTTCTTTTTTTATTTATATTAAAAATAACAACTAAATGTCCAATGATATAGTCAATTTATATATTTACATAAATTCTCATAGTATTATCTACGCGAGAAAACAAAAATTATGACAATCCGTCGATTAGTTTTTGAAGTAAACGAATTACAAACGAGCCTTGGCGACTGTGTCATAGTAGTTATAGAAACAAACTGCACTTTTGTAATGAAAGCAAGTCGCTTTTGCACAATGGAATTAGTGAAGAGACCAAACTTGATTATTTTTTCGATAATATCTAATTTTCACCCGTCAGTAACCGAGACTACGCCACTTCAAAATTATAAGTCTAAAACGTTCTACTAAGTTAAAAGGTAGACATATTTGGACAATAAATGTGGCAAACGATAGAGAAAAATGTTTTTCAACTTTAAAAAAATACGCTTTTTGTTACAAAACATAAGAAAAAATTTTTTTCTGTGTTTAGCAATAAACTTTTTGTTTTATTTTTAATTTTTAATATTTATACTCAGTAAAATCCTACACTTTGTTTTTTCTGCGTTTAAGAACATTTTAATCTATAGTACATTGTGCATTTAAGGAGGTAAGGAGGTTATTACTAACGAAAGTCTAATGGAATTACTTTTATTGACTTTTGTTGAGTTGAAGTTATGAATATAAGTACTTATAAGGTATGAATATCAAAAGTTTATTGCAAAAAAAAAGTTTTTTTTTCTTAAGTTATGTTAAATAAAATCACAGCGTTATTTTTTATGTTGAACAACATTTTCCTGTATCGATTGCCACATTTATTGTCCAAATCTGGCCACCTTTTAACTTAGTAGAACGTTTTAGACTTATAATTTTGAAGTGGCGTAGTCTCGGTTACTTACGGGTGAAAATTAGATATTATCGAAAAAATAATCAAGTTTGGTCTCTTCACTAATTCCATTGTGCAAAAGCGACTTGCTTTCATTACAAAAGTGCAGTTTGTTTCTATAACTACTATGACACAGTCGCCAAGGCTCGTTTGTAATTCGTATACTTCAAAAACTAATCGACGGATTGTCATAATTTTTGTTTTCTCGCGTAGATAATACTATGAGAATTTATGTAAATATATAAATTGACTATATCATTGGACATTTAGTTGTTATTTTTAATATAAATAAAAAAAGAAGAATGAAAATTTTACAATTTTGTTATAGGTGGCCGCCATCTTTAATTTTTTAAATGGTATTTTTCTTATTTTAATTAATGGTGTTAATACCAATCGATTGATACCCATATTACTTAAATAGCCGATGCCGTTTTGAAATTATACACTTTTTAAAAAATGCGGCTCCCCCTTTGGTAAATGACCGCCATTTTGAATTCCCGTCGATGAAATTTTCATTTCGCCGGATGAAATCCTTTATATTGGTATAGAGGAAATCCTATTATTACTGGAGTAAATGGATTGATTTCTGCATACGATGCAGTTTGATTTTGCTAAGCCTTTTGACTAACAGTGTTTTAACAAGAAACGCAATATTGAACATCATTTTTCTCATGAACTATTAGATATATCGAGAAAATGATAATAACCAAAGTTATAGATACATTTATGGAAAACATAATTCTCATACAAAGTTTTTGTGTAGCACGAAGCATTTTTGAGTTTAAAAAAAATAAAAAATTTGGAAACTAAAATAGCCGCCATTTTGAATTTTTTGCGTGGATAGTTTGGCCTCGCTCAGTATAAGTTACAAGTAGCCTAAGGAACAGTTTCCATCGTGAGGCCAAACTTTATCATGACTTGTAACTCCCAAGATCCATTTACATGGGGATTCACACCTACTATTCTAATTAAAATACAATTCAAATCCCTAAAATTGCCGCTTATTCAAAATTATTTTGTTGTACATGTACATTATATTTAGAATGAATGTTGCCCTGAGGGAAAATATATTCCCTGTAGTTGAAATTGTTCAACCGAACAAGTCACAGAAATGCAATCCAAATGTCAGCGTATTTTCAAAAGGTATACCGAACTAATAAATGTCAATACTTCCGATTGTTACAAATTAGTTTAGCAAAATGAACGCTTAAACTAAGCTGCAATCCGCTATAGTTTGGAAAATTTGATTTTCGTTTCCACACCATTGCATTCCAACAGAACTCATTCAAACTTTATCACTATGTTTTTTGTTACAAGTGAAATGTCACAAAGTTTTTAACCCCCGACACAAACGAGGTGTTGTGTTATACCTCTATGTTTAACATACCTATATTATTTATCTGGGTATACGGGATATCTTTCTGTCTGGGGATTTGAGTGCAGTTTTTTTTAATATCGAAAGTGTTTTGTGTCGGGATGGTTTTTAGCTGTCTGGTGAAAATAAAAACATTCGTCTCCAAGATTTTCAAGTCTCATTGAAGCTAGTGATGGGATGTTAGCTAATACTGAATATAATTATTTCAAATTTGGATCATATACTTGGTATCATTTTCTACGCCTCAGTAAATGAGGGTCAGCTATTTGTAAAATTATTTTTCAACTCTTTAATATTTTTGTATTACACATTTAATAAAACGAGTTTTTACTAAGCTTTATAAGATTTTTCTAGTAAGATTAAACCTAAAACGTATGCTTTCCTTCCGTGCGCTACTAAAATACCTTATTAAGTGTTAGTTAGTACGCCCACCGTAATAACTCGTTTGCAATAACGTGAACATAATACTTTTAAGAACTTGGCTAAAGTCTTAAATGCCTCAACACACGCAATGTTAACTTTGTACGCTTTCGAAATGGCGTCCAAATTAATAATTCAAAATTTAACACCTTAACCCACTTATATATTGAGGCATTTTAATTTTGGGGTTAATCTGATAATAACACAAACAATTTTTGTTGAATAAGAATATTTTTGCTGCATCTCAAACCTTTCCTATATTATCATGAAAAAAAACTGGGCATGCATGTAAGGATTCTTTTGAAATTTCACTTGAAGAATAAATGTGGGAGTATCAGTATTGTAGGTATGTTTACGTAACAAGGGTAAAAACAACATGTAATGTAATACTTTACATTACATTAGACACAAGGAAATCACCGGCCAATAGAAAAAAAACTTTTTAGGGTTCCGTAGTAAACAAGGAACCCTTATAGTTTCGCCATGTCCGTCCGTCCGTCCGTCCGACCCCCGTTTTTCTCAGTAACTGTTAGTACTAGAAAGCTGTTATTTGGCATGAGTATACATATCAATGACGCCGACAAAACGGTAGAATATAATCTTTAAAAAAAAAATTTTTTAGGGTACCTCCCGTACATGTAAAGTGGTGGTGTTTTTTTTTTCTGCCAAACCCCATCGTGTGGGGTATCGTTGGATAGCTCTTTCAAAAATATTGTAAGGTTTCTAAAAGCATTTTTGATTAAAGAATTGGTTGGAGTGATATTAAGCTTTGAAGTGATAATTTTTGTTATGGTCAAGTGTCCCCCCCCCCCCCCCGCCAGCTAAACGGTGGCTACTAGGCATGTGAAAAAAATCATGGTAATAGTATATACGACGAATTTAAAAGGAAAACTATCACAGCTAAGTAGACATTACTAGTTAACGAGTAGTAGTCGAACTTCAGAAATGTACTTTGCAAAAGCAAACTTTCGTACAATTTCCATTGATAGCATAGATAATGTTGTTAATTCTGTCAAAAACATAGTAAATATAAGTTTGCGAACTTTTTAGTCCATATAATGTAACGGGTAGACGACTACGGAACCCTACCTTGCGCGTGGCCCGACACGCACTTGGTCGGTTTTTTATCGTTCCGTGCACGTGTTATTACGTGTTATTACGTTAGTGCACGACGCTAATCCTAATGCATAACATTTTAAATATTGGGTAGGTTTAGGTATGTGATATAAGATAGATATAAATACAACCAACATTCTTTGATCCCGCCAATATGCCAGTTTATAGGCTTTTGTCTGTATCATCATCATCATCAGTCGCTCCCCCAATGCTGAGGATCGTGACATCATGTCCCATTCTTGCCGACCAGACTCCTCCATTGGCTCCTGTCACCCGCCTTAATGGATGGCCTTGTGCAGATTTAGTTGCAGGGGTGCAGTGATTTGGGTGCTCCATCTAGCGGGTGGTCTGCCCCGGGACTTCTGGCCCTCAACTTCTGTATAGGTAAACAATAATATGATGTATGTACTTTTTCATTACACACAAATCGAGCCATAAAAGTTGTAAAGATTTCTGCAAGCTTCACGGCCACATCTCCAGTACTAGATACGTGGGAGTCATGTCAGGTAACCGTTTTCTAGAGGTCGAGTTAAGAAACTTAGAAGGTAGCAATAGCCTTGGAAGGTTTGTCAAACACGAACCGTGCCTACGACACTTTGATTGGTTCAAGATATCGACTTTGATAACTCCCCGTTACCCAAGCTATGTTGAAAGTTTATGTTATGATATAGGTAAACAACAACAAATCAGTAGGCGGTAAGAAACAAAACAACACGGAAATCTGGTTTTCCATAAAACCGTACTTTGAATAAGTTACTTTGATAAACACTAAGTTATTGATAAAGTTGAAAATTATTCGACTCTTTTAATTCGTTCAAATAAGAATCAACCAGTGCTTGAGGCTTTCAACCTTATATCATTAGAGTATTAGAGTTACAAATATACACCAATTATGACAAAAGTGAAAAGTCATTAAGGCTGGGTTGCACCAAACCGTCTGTAATCCTAAGCGGTGTTCGTCAAATCTGATTGTATGGAAAGTTTGACAAGTTTCTATGGGATGACAGCTGCCGGCGCCATATTTGACGATGACCGGCCTGTGTTCGTATGTTGGTGCAACTGACCCTAATAGAGTTAAACATAATAGGTACGAGTATTATGACCGTATAAACTTTTGTTACCTTTCGAGAACAGTGCCTCTCTCGGAAGCCGATGCATTTTGATACATTTATCAATATTTAGTTTTATAGAATGAAATTATAGAATGTTTGAAGGGCGTTGGAGGCACCATACATACTACTCTGAGAATAAGTTGTTTGTTGTTATTTATTATTGTTGTCTTATGGTCAAAGCGTATGGCTAGCTCTCGGCTGGTGATTCAGTTGTCATCGCGGAGACGCTCGCGAGATGGATGGGGTCGCGGGGCCCGTGTATTTTTATTACTGCCTACCTACCAAAAAGGCTTTCTTTACACTCAGCTTTGGAGTTACAAAACTCAACTTTAGCTACCTTTAAATAGGGTGATTTTTGTAGTCAAGTCGTACGAGATATGTGGAAAGTAAGTCAGAAGTTGCAATCGGAACGAGCTTGCCTGATTTACAGCCTCCGGCGTTTAAACAAAGAGTTCGCTCTATTAATTCTAACGGATGTTTAGGGAAGCCACGTACGAGCTGCCTGTGGCTGTAGCAGTCATCAAATGTATGTTCACATGCCTTATTTCATTGAGATAAGGTGCAGTATTGTAAATATTTATTTAGCCTCGGTTGTACAGTGAACGCTTATGACGCTGTTCGGAAATTGTTGTTGCTATAGCCCTAACTGAATATACGGTACCGGAATTTCAATTATCGACTTCCTTCATCACAAAATCATCCTAGTGAGGTACCACGCTGTGTTTACATATTATAAATCAGGAAACTGTGTCTTTAAATTAATATCCTACACACGTACAAGATCGGGCGTGGACGTCCACCGCCGGATCGCGACAGCACAGACACATATAGTCCCCATTCGTCCAAATACCGCCGCACACCGGGATAGAGTCAGTCCGACCCAGGTCGGGCCTAGCTGAGTTTCTCGCTGGACTCTTCTTAGCTAGGCTAAGTTTAGTGAACCAGCGACAAAACTCCCAGTAGCTCGATTCCACTGACACCTCAGATTCGGTTGAAGCCGCTCAACCAATATCACTAGAGCGCAAATACTTAGAGTATTCCAGTGTTTAAAGCACCCACGTAGTCGCGTCGGAGGTTTTCCTTGGATTTTCCTCAGGCCACTCTCCAACCATGTACTCCTATCGCTTTATTGGGCCCGACCAAACCTACAAGATGTACAGTCAGCAAAGAAGGTCCTCTACCACTTTTGGACTTTAACGTACACATAAATAGAGTCGAAAAGTGGTAGACCACTTTTTTGGTCGACTGTACCTAATCTTATTGTTTATCAAATCTGTGGAGTCATTACAGACCATCAAATCTCAAAATAATCTGCCCGATGTCCAATATGTTCCTAAGAAAATAGTTAGGTCTTTCCTGTTTCGACTAACATAAAAAATGTGGATAATTCAATATGCAGCAAGTACCTAATATCCAAAGTGGTATCAGTTTTATTGCAAAGTGCAAGAAATTATGCAAATAATTATTTATTTTGTAACCATAAGTTATAAATAGATATGACACAAAAGAAAAACAAAACGTTCCTCACAAGAATATATAATACACATATATTATCCTGTTATTTATAAATTATATTTAGCCTGAAATAGACACATTATTGAACCGCCCACTTTTATTCAGTCTCTTTAGAGTACAAGGATGCTGTAGCCTGGCCTTGATCTCAGGAATTCCAAAGTTTTAACCGCATTGCGACTCCGCTTTTAAACAAGGAAAATGATCGCAATGAGTAACATATTATTTATATAACGAGATGTTTAATGTTGTTTTGTAAGAAACAGGTGAAGTATTTTGTCAATCATTAGGGGGGGCGGCATTGGTTCGCGGGCAGCCTGGCGGCCACACCGCTCTGCGGCAGTCGGCAGCTACGCTCGCTACGCACCGAGCGGCGCCGTAGACTCGCTACGAACGTGGCGCGAGCCGCGCGAAAATATCACGTGTTTGAAACACATACATTTTAACCGTGCAACATTAGTTTTTGAATTTGTTTGAGCTTCGCTCAAGGTGTTGTATGTGTATGTTTTAACGATAAACTTTTAGAAGTGCATAAAAATCAGGTTTTTGTTACCAAATCACTGATTACCAAAAATGATGTGCATATATTCTGTTCGCTGCTTGTAATACTGATTAGTAGCAAAAATACATTATTGTTATAGGTATAAAAAAAATTGTTAATCTACAATATGGCTACTACTGTAAGCACAAATAAAATTACCAATTAATGTTCCTAGATTTCGCGAATCGCGCCTTGAAATAAACATAACTCATCATTAGTCGACATGCGAAATTACGAATGCAATTTCGCTGCGAGAATAATACACGTACATACGTGTGGTGCATCTTGTACGACAAGGACATTTAATTCCACCGAAGTACACTCTGTCTTACTTACCCTTAATTCGCATATACAGCGATTTAAGCATGAGAGGTAATATGGCATGTATTTACAAATACAGAAATTCTTTAACATAGATTCCTACCTACAGTTTCCAATTGCATTAGCCTTCGACTTTTAATTGAGTTATTTCCTCTTATTGCTGGGATTTTCCACATCTGTTACCAGCAATAACTATTGAAAAAAATCCCAGCCATATCTTAATACAGCTTGTATTAAATGCGTATAATACCCGACGATATATTTAATAGATATCAATACTCAAATACAATAGAAAACCTCCTAGACACGGAAACATTTTTTTTTATACAACGACGGTGGCAAAGAGACCTACGGTCCACCTGATGGTAAGCGGACACCGCAGCCTATAGACGCTCGCAACTCCAAGAGTCACGTGCGCGTTGCCGACCCTTTATAAAATTTGAGGATGCACTGTGTTGACAGCAGAAGGGACCAATTTAGCTCCCTCACTCTCAACAAATATTCATGGTCATAACATACCTAAATATTTTCCCTAACTGATATTCGAATTTAACCCAGGACGGTCCGCTTCGTAGGCAGAGTCACTAACCACCGTGCTAAACGGGTCGTCATATTACAAATTTAAAAAAATACGTTGTATGAGTAAACAGGTACAGTACTTTTATGTCACGAGCGCGGGTGAGCCATGGTTGTGTTGAGCTATACATGCACATTGTCTATGTGTGCGTCACCGTCGGTCGGAGCCATGCGTTCACGATGCCTGTATTCGGATGTGTCACAACTACAAACATGGCTAACCCGAGATCGTGAAATAAAAGTATTATAATATTACTGAATTCGCCTTCTTCTCATTGGCTATACTTGTCGTAAATGGGCATTTTCACTTTAAGGCGATATATCGATTGAAAGAGACCCTTTGTTTTTCGCTCACGACAAAACGGGATGCAACCCTCTCCGAGAATGGCTTTTTAGACAAATTTCAAGGTTTATTAAATTTCCTCTTGTCAGTACCTAGATGAGGTAAAATACCATCATTTTAACTTAATCGTGTCTTTTAATAATGCGTTGTTTTAGTAGGCTGAGGAAAAAAAAAAGGAAAATATAGACTACTTTGGATTTATTTTCTATCGAGAAAATTTTAAGCAATCATGTTTCGCTATTTTCAGTACCACAATCAAATAGTCAAGAATCATATATCTGAAAATCAGCCCCTTCTGTTTGCTAGTCTGGGCAGGACAGCGTTTCAAAGTCTCCAAATTTCTCAGTGTAGCGCCTTAAAGTGTACCCCCTACTTTTTTTTCGGATCTCGGTGATTTTGGGTATTCTGACTCAGAATCACGAGTACTATCCATTTCCGCGAAGAAAAAAAGTGCCCCACCAAAAAAAGTCAGTTTTGTGACGCTTTTTTCATACAGTTTATATGGCTCGTCACGAAACTGACACAGGAAATTTGTATGGAAAATCAAGGCCATTTTTTTCTTCATCTGCATCAATAGTACTCGTGATTCTGAGTTAGAATACCCAAAATCACCGAGATCGGAAAAAAAGTAGGGGGTACACTTTAAAGTGAAAATGCCCAAATTATAAGTAAAAGGACCCTGCCTCTAGCATCACATTAAGGGTATCGTTAGCTATTGAATCATATTATGTAAATGATCAGATTTCATGTATCGATAATGTCAAGAATGGTTCGTTAAGCAATTACAACGCGAGGGTCAGAGCAGGCCTTAATGATCCATGATTAACTGTATCATCTCCATTAAGGGTGCCTTTCCACTTGAGCTATGCTATGTTTTCATACATTTGACACATAGTTCCAGCTCCAGCTACGTGTCAAATGAAAACATAGCATAGCACAGCTCAAGTGGAAAGGCAGCACTGTAATTCTAATGTGACTTACGTATATGCATTAGTTGACGCACAAAAGTGGTAAGCAGGGTATTTTTGTTGGAAAGCAGGGGCCCGATTTTTGAGTGTCGAACACTCGATTTTTCACTCGAGATCTGTCAAAAAAACTATGATGATTTGACAGATGTCGAGTGAAAAGTCGAGCCTTCGACACTCAAAAATCGGGCCCCAGTCTTCTAACACTTGTTGGTTGAATGGAACAAATGTGATATACTTAAAATGAAACTTTTCATGCCGAAAATTATCACCAAAAAATATGAAATCTGAGGTGCAAGATTGATTACGGGAGATCACGGAAAAATTATGGGCAAAAGATTATTAATCAACACAATGTTTAATATAGTTTATATCTAGGTTTAGTTACAACAAAGGACCAAAAAACTTTCAAGTGCGAGTCTGAGAATGATTATTGTAAGTATAATACTATATTGCTGTTAAAAATAGTTAGTTAGTTAGTTTAGTTTTTTTTTAGCTATAAATAGTAGTTGTCCTGTATTTGTACTTATGTATTGATTTAAACTTTCACTAATTACACTCATTATTTGTACTAAACGATACAGAATCGCAAATGATACAATTTATTTATTTACCTCTTTGAGATCACTCAACGTTCCGGATGTCATAATTGACGTGAAAGGGCCTCAACGGATTAATAAAAATAATGATTGAATATGGATTAAATACAATGGATGACAAAAATACAAAATGTTCGCTAGATGCCAACATATTCACATGTGTAGGTACACATATTGTTATTACCTGTATAAGTCGCAGGATTATTATATTTCCGCTTCAGGTATTATTAAATGTGTAGGTACTTTTCCGTTCTAATATTTCCTCATTTTCCCGAACGTATCTTATTTCCGCCAAGTAGAAAATCATTGTTATCTAATATTTGAAGTTGGTAAACATCCTTATACAAAGTTGACTTAGTCGTTGCTAATTTATATTTATTATTTTGGTACAGTCAGCAACAGAGAAAAGGGAACCCCGTGCATACAAAACTTCTATGAAGGGGGATGGGGTACCTTTTCTCTGTTGCTGACTGTACCATTATTGTATATTATGTTATGCCATTATTATTTTGCGTTTCAGTTAAGCCATGTGGGGGCTATATACACAGCTATAAGCTAAAATGATAGATATTTGATAAACAAGGAATATAAGTGTCAGGGTGCATGAATTTTCGAATTTTCGCACAAGAAATGTAATTACTATGACTCTACCATCTAAGCCTTATTTCACCTAATTGACAATATTGATATCATCTGACAACGATAATTTCACGTACAGTTTGGATCCATAATGCTAGTCGCTAGATGGTATAGCGTCTTAACTTATGCATCCGGCTATGTACAGTCAAGTGCAAAATATGTATCGAGTGTATCCTCTCATAAATATGGTACTAAAACCTTAATTAACCGACATAGAGCTATGGGACATATTTTTAAGCAAGTTGTATGCACCCATATTTTTGTACTTGACTGTACCTACGTCGAATTGTTATTGTCGGGTGACAGATAAGGCTAGAATGTTTGTAGTGTTGAATTAATTTACTCGTAGTAGGGTGATTCTCATTCCAAAATTTAACATTTTCTTAATTTGTCCACACCGGCCGGGCCCGGATTGTTAACGACTCCAGAGTGATTATTTTTGACTTTCTTAACGGTTAGGGACCCAGGTAGTATTTGTGATCAAAGGAGTTGACAGTATTGTAGCGAGTATGGTTAGGTTAATAATTGTAAGTATTCACAATTAATTTCACCGATGCGTGAATTTCATTTAACCCTACTTTTTCAGTATCTAAATAAGTAAATAAGAAGGAGTTGAGGTACTAGTATCTATTCAATAAAATTATTGCATTGCATGTTACTTGACTCTGTTAGAGACAAAATCTGGAAAAATAAATAAGTGGAGATTTTCCTATATACGATATTAAAATATTTAGGTTCCGAATATACCTAAATTATGTGCCTATTAGACCAGACTTAAGTTGCGTAGGCGCCTTACATACATAGCATAGGTCCATCAACAAAATTAGGCCTTAATCGCTTTAAAACTTTAGATGTGTCCACAGGGAGGCAGAGAGAGTGTTTGGAGGTGACACTGAAAGTGTGATACTGAAATGAAGATCCATGTGGTCTAACAACTCCTTTTGGGAATATAGGGACGGTATTAGATTATGGGTCCACAGGAAAGACTAAACACTAACGCATACAAGACAAAGCCTTTATCCATTGTACATCGTAAAGCTAAGCGCTGTTCTAGCCCAATCCCACTGCCCTTTCATATATGAGAAATGGCCTTACTGGCGATTTCAACTGCATGGCGAAAAATGCCGCTATACGCTACGAAGTCCTAAACTTAAAATTATTTGAACTGACCGAATTTTATCAAATTAGTCCGTTCAAAATGCGATTTTACTGTCCAAGCATGAATATTCAAATTCCAATGCCAGTTTTATAAAATGTCGGATACTTTAAATAATTTCAACTATGCACGTAGCGTTGCTTCACACCACATAAATCATGATCAAACCCGTTCGTTCAACGTTTTGCAACGAAGTTAAATTCTGATCGGTATCATTAATTAGGCTGTTTGTTGCTCAATCACGTGGAATTACAGGATTACAGATGGAGGCTACTTGCCAGTCGACGTTTCATTTAACCTGCTGACTGAGGGATTCCTGAGCAAATATTTTTTAATTTAGCTTTGATCATCAAAAGCACGTGATATTGGTATAAAAAATCACCAATTAACAACTTGTTAGGTTTACAATACTTCTTGACGCGGGTCAGGTTTTAAAAGCTCATTTTCATGATGCTATACGTAGTTATTGTAAAACACAATGTAAAAGTAAAATGTAATGTACCAAATGTTAAAGTTGATATTCTGGGAACAATAGTAATTAAATCAAATAGGCGTAGGGCGTAGAAGTGTGGCTAAGGTGTGTGTAGCCGATATGCCGATACAAATTGTATTTTAACACCAATGTAAACACATGTAATATGCAATAAATGATATGATATGATATGATATGATAATGATATGGGTTGTAAGGCCCAGGTACATAAGGTATTGGGCATTGATGATGCCCACAAAAGTGAGACCATACAGGGCATACAATTTCAAGGATCTCGTTTATAATTTTTCTTGTAATCTAAATAAAATTAATACCGCAAATTTTAAGCCCTATTACATTAGGATACGCTGAAATTCATGAAAATCGAACCTCCACAGAGACCAGACATACCATCACAGAGGTACCCTGCATAACCAACCGTTACTAGTACCTATAGTTTCGCTACTGATTAAGTTTATTGTCTCCTTAAGGCGCTACAACGAGAAATATCGCGTTCTTTGCAACGCTGTTCTGCCCAGACGAGAAAACAATTAGGGATTGATTTTCAGATACGAGTATATGATTCTTGACTATATTATTGTGTTTTTGACAATAGCCAAAACATGATTGCTTAAAATTTTCTCGATAGAAAAAAAACAAAGTTGAGTCTTCATTTTCCTTTTTTCACTCAGCCTACTAAAACAACGCATTAATAAACGACACATATAAGTTAATATGATGGCATTTTACCTAACCTAAACTCTGTCAAGAGGAAATTTCATAAAACTGCACACAGTCAGATATTTATCAAAATTGGTCAAAAAAGTCATTATTATTGGGAAACGGGACTTAATCGCGTACAATTATAACTAAGCCTCACTAAGCGCCCGTCATGTGTAAACGTCTCAATGCTCGACACCTTTAATGCCCAATAGGTCATCATCTCAGATAGATCTTCATCGACGGCCTCATCTTTGTCCTGGGCTAGATTCTGGCCAGGAGCAATCCCATTTTTAAATTAAAAACAATCCTATTGACTACCTCTGCCACTATAACATAAGATTGAATGTGCCATGTATTGGGCCAGTGACGATCACTTGGACATTTACCTTAATTATTCCAAATCGTATTTTTCCAAATTCTAAGTTATTGAATTATCTTGCCAATCATTTTTAATTTAATTTTAACGACAAAATAAAGCAGCCTGTCAGCTTAATTCCACTTTTTCGACGCCTTCAACTTAATTATTTATTTATTGCGTAACGGTTCTTGCGAACGGTTTACTTCATTCTCTTTTCCTGAATAATTACAATCAAGCCGCCCTCCGTTTGAAACCCAAGGGATATTGTCATCCAAGAGTACATTTTGCGAGTAATAAATAAACAGTGTTCAAAAGAACATTCCAAACGGCAGGATATTCTTAGGAAATAAGCAAAACTTCAACCAAAGTAAATCTGAAAATAAAGAGGAATCCGCCTCGATGGATAGGGTATCGTCTATATCAGCACATGGCGGCCTAAGCTGCAAGTACCTATCTAAAAGGGGCTTAGAACTTTCGCCAAAACACATACCGACATAATGTGGACATAATAAAAATATAACCTTTTATACGCGTGAGTTCGTAAAAGCTTAAGTAATCTTTTACAACTATCCCTGAACTTTTCTTGAGCTTATTTTGTTAAGTGGGTACTTAAACGAACCTAAGTAATCTTGAAGGCTTAAATATTTTGTTTTATTAGACGCCATTTTGTATGAACCAAGGACGTCCACTTCAATTAAACCATTGTCTGGTAAAAATGGGGCAAATTTAATCAGAGTTCCACTTCGTTTTGAGATGATTTTATATTATAATCTTTTAATAACTAGTTAAAAACAAGTATAAGGACAATTCAGCTGTATAGTTTAAAGGTTTTAAAGGTTTTAACGAAACTCATTTTATTTAAGCATTAATATTTAAATGGAGGCTGTCTGTGGTTATCTGGCTATCCAGGGAGGAATTTATATAGCCAGCATTATGGGCACATTTGTACCGGATACGACAACCGGGTGATTATTTGATCAGTCGTTAGTAGGATCCCATTTTTAGGGTTCCGTAGTAAACAAGGAACACTTATAGTTTCGCCACGCCCGCCCGTCCGTCCGTCCGCGACTTAGCTGGCTCAGTACCCGTTAGTACAAGAAATCTCTAATTATTGTAATATATTATACATACATATAGGTATGCTATAATATGTTTCAGTCAGAGTGGTTAAAAGTGTTTATGTATTTGTGTCCCTATAGTAGTTTATGCAATCGTTATATAATGTATGCTTTTTTAGTCGAGAGTCAACCGAAATAAACAAAACATACCGAAATAATTAAACAAACTAAACGTGCGGAAACGAAGTTTAGGTGTATGGGTCGGGCGCTCGTTGATGTCTGTTGATGTGTGTTGTGTCCGTGGCGCCACTTGATTGGTCATAATCATTGAAGTTCACTAACGGCGAGACGTGATTGGTCAATTTTATTATAGTTCACTGGCGACTACACATGATTGGTCAATGTCATTATAGTTCACTTGAAGAGAGCTCCATAGAGAAAATTATGTGATTTTAGTTTCGTCTACGTCCTAAGATATCTTAATTCAAACATTAAAGTCGACGAGTAGAAAAAATCATAAGTATTTCAATGCTCAGGCTAAATGCCTACTTATTCTTTTGTTTTACTTAAGATATGGCATTGTAAACAGAGATAGTTGAATTATCTATAATGACATTGTTGCATTTCCGTGACATTATCATATTTTTTGTGATAGGTATGCTCATAATTCAACTATGCATGTTTGTAATTGGCATGAATTAATATTCTTAAAAGAAAACAACAACAATCGTTCTTATCCTGCACCGAACAAATGTTTCTTTTTAGCCCAGTGGTTGACTGGTAGAGAATGCCTTAAGGCATTAAGTCCGCCATTTGTACCTTTTTAATGTGCAATAAAGTTTAAATAAATAAATAAATAAACAATAAACTACAATGACACAGTGACCCAACCTAACTTTACTAACTAGGCACATTCCGCTACAACTTCGCCAGTATGGAATACCGCTAGTGCTTACTTAGGATACAGCTGGTTATAAAATAGGGCATATGCATTCGGAATTAATAGTAATAAGATATCACTATATGGATAGCAAACCATCAATTTATGGCAAAAAATAAGTAAAATATTAAAAATATGCTCAAAATCTTAAAAGATGCTTTTATCCCGAAAACCATCTCTCAAAGGGATGAAAATTGGGTGTTTACGCAGACGAAGTCGCGGGCAAAGCTAGTAAAAGATAATAATGGTGATATAACTCTCTAAACCGTAAATTCTTATGATTGAGGCTTTATAAACTAGGATAAATTCTAAATTCAAACGCAGATGCTTAAAAATCCCTATATTGTAGTTTTGTCCAAGTTGGACAAAACTTTGTTTATGGACGAAGGTTTTCTACTATGTGCTTTGAACAAATTATTTAGTTTTTTGTATTCATTAGACGCAGAATTTCATGTTCTTTAACTTGCTAGTAGGTAACTTTACGCTAAGACGCGTCATATAGAATATCCGCGAAACCGAGAAATGTCCAAATATATTTTATCTGAGGGTGCACAAATGTTACAATTAGTTACCGAAAGAAGTGAAGGAGTGTAAAGTCAGGATCAGGAATAAAAATTTTAGGGGGTGGTAGGGTAGTTTTTCAATGTTGTAGAATTCATAAAAGGCATGTACACTTCACAAGATTTTTTGTTTTCTTTTAATGTGTTATATGCATTGCCTTGGATAACTTAGACGGCCAGACAGACATCTACGAGCAATATCTACAATACATAGAAATTCACTCATTGAAACAATGTCTCCAAGTAGCGGGGCGTCCATTTTAAGGTTGAGTGTACAGTCAGATACAGAGAAAAGGGAGCCCTCTGCAGCTGACCGTACATGAACTCACGCAATTTCAACCTCATTCAGAAGACCATTATTACTGAGTCACTAGTGTAAAGTTCAAACTCCTTCGAGGTAGGTATAGGAAAAAGTAACAAATCATCACATTAAATGTTATTAGAGTATAGAACACAAAGTTATTCAATTCAATGCTTTCTAAGATAATGTAACTTAACTTAAAAAATAGTTTTAGTTTAGATATTATATCCGAGAAGCTGTTTGAAACGTGAAATAGACTTGGGCGTAGTAGACACGGGTATTAAAAAAAACATCAAAACATTAAATTCAAATTAAATGGAACAGGAAAATTTACATTCATTTACTAGGTACCTACTGCCGCAGTGCCGTACGTAGCAAATTAATGTTCTGAATACGTAAAATGGTAATACTTACATTAAACAGTAAAAATATTATTTTTACGTTACCATTAACCAAACCTTTCGAAAATATTTGAAAACATCAAACTTGAATGCATACTTAAAGAAGGGGAATGTAATATTATTTCTCAGTGTAATTCTTATTAATAAAGACCTAGTTGCATTAATCATAAAGAAGAAAAGAAAGAAGCAATGACCGTAGAAAATGTTGACATCAATTTTGTATCAAGCAACGCAAACTACAAATTTCTAAATAAAGGCTCCGAGCAGGAGTCGAAGAAACTTTCTGATATTCGCGATTAGTCGCTCTAACCACTGAGCTACGGGAGCAATCGGGCTCGGCCCCCAAAATCCTCAACCGTTCCCATATACAAACGCTTTAGGGAGGCGTACAATGATATCTACTTAGAAGAACTGCTAACAAAAAAATGTGCCATATTCTTGGAAATAAATGTTTTTATTTTTTTATTTTTTATTCTCACTGGGTTCTTTTAGAAATTTGTAATTTTGACATAATAGGGTATTAAACTAAGGTAAAAATAAATTATTTTTTACTTGACTAATAAAAGATCTAACGAAAATACTCGAAAAACATTATTTATTATTATTAATTTATTTTAGCTAATTGAAAGATTTTATAAGCATAAAGATTTAAAAAGGACGCTGATTTGAACAAACCTACTCACACTGTCTTAGTGACGTCACTAAGACAGTATTTCCCTACAAAACTTCATATTAACAAATCGTTTTTCACATTTAATAAAAAGATGCTAATTTGACTATGGATTTAATACCGTATTCGTCAGTCATATTTCCTTACAAACTTTATAAATCAACCGGGTGGTTTGGAAGTTTGATTTATTTATTTATCGTATGGCACTTATTTCGAACCGTGAGATCTTCAATAAGATAGTACAGTTGCCAGTTTGTTGCACTTTTAGCACCAACCAGGAATCACGTGTAGGGTATTTCCTACGGACATGGTGCAACTTCGACCCCGAAAATAATTTCGATAAGTAATAAGTTTCTAATATGACTAACATTCATATACCGCACGGTTTCCGCAGTGCACAGTGTGAGCGGGACCTCTCTATGCAAATCTTTGTGCGCTCGTACTGCGGAAACCGCATCAGTGTGCCAAGCGTTTATTTTATACGTCGCTTTATTAAAACTTTATAAATACATATTTAGCAGTGTAATCCCTCTGATTGTCATTATTCTACATCAATAAATAATAGTGTCATATCCCTCTCTCTCTCTGATTTTATACAGGAAAGAGTCGAATGAAACATGTGGACGATAATCTTTAGTCGCCGTATTAGCCCAGCAACTCCTAATTAAAATAAATATGACCAATTTAGTAGCAATTGACGAAGATTACGTGCCTTTGAAGTTAGAAAATTAATTTAACTGTCCCCATTTCCTCACGATTCCAATAGAGGCTAGCCACACGTTCTCATGGCGCCTCGCCTACAGCACTAGATAAGTAAGCTACACAGCAAGTTCACATCACATCATAAAAATAGTACATTACTTACCAAGGGCGATAAAACAAAGAATGTCTCAGGTATTTTACGATAAATATGCGATCTGAGGCTTTCTTTATTATCGCCCGTGGTAAGTACAAAAATGTTTGTGACCCCCTGGCCAGGAAGTGGGTTTATTCGCGCGCGGAGCGTGCGGTAATGGCCACTTTATGGCCGGGTGTGACATAAAATGATTTATCCCAGTTAGAGGTACTAGTAGTACTACTGACGCAGTTCAAGCAATCAAGAGTTCGTACTGGTAATAACTGCTAAGTACTTACTGGTAGTAACCTGGAAAGTATTCCAAATGTAATCGGAATTTCAACGTTATTTGGGGGTACACTAGGAAGACCGCTTACCTTTTGGTCTGGTACCAATGGTATTAAAAAAATGGAAGACTACCGTTTTCGACTTCGAGGTGTATACGGTATGCTGACTTGAGAAGGGAGCAAAGTGTCTGTATTTCTTCAGTTTTGCATTATAGCGCTCGTGGCCCAGCGGCGCCTGCGTACCGCAAGCGGCATGCAAGGTTAAGCAATGTCGAGCGGGGTCAGTCCATGGATGGGTGACCGCTTTGAGTGGTTACTAACTGAGCGCTCCCGTGCTTTGGAAGGCAGGTTAAGCCGTTGATCCCGGCTGCTGTCTATGACAGCAGTTAACCCAAGTTGGAGGCCTTCGGGTGGCTTGAGACTTTCTAACAGTCGAGTTGCCCACTCACTTGACAAAGGGGGGTCGACGTTGCACCACGTCCGTAGGGAAAGTACCCACCGCTACCCTACACGTGACCCATGGGTGGTTCTAAAAGTGCAACAAAAACTGGCAACCGTACTGTCTTCTTGAAGATCTCACGGTTCGAAATAAATGCCATACGATAAATAAATAAATTATACATATAAGTGGATGATTGCCTTGCTGGAGCTTCTTATTCCTAGTAACATTATTCATACTAAATCAACACAATACCTATCCTTGAGAGACATTTTGCCTTTACCACACTGCTACTGCCCCAATGGCCCTTCAGCACTTTATTTTATTTATTCTACTATACAATGTGAGTAGTAATTCTATCAGCTGTACAGTGTTTTGTTCTGAACAGAATTAACAATTTTTCTAATTTATTGATTTACGAAATAATTTCATCGTTGAATAATTTATCATTGAATTATTTTTGACTATTAATTTATTGCTCAAAACACCCACAAAGAGATCTGTGTAGTGTGTACACGATTTTAGAAGAAGCGTAGGTTATGAGGGCTTCTCATTCGGAACAGACTCTAATATCAATGTTACATTAACATTGCGATGTTCCGACATTCAATTACAAAACGTAAACACGTTTCATAAATTTTGCTACCTAATATAGTACTTTCTGTACCAATTTACTTTGCGCTAAACAACCCTCAGCCTCAATTAGGGCACTAACCTACACGTGATTTCAAGCAGCGAACATGATATTTATGTTCGAGTGGTTTTGTTGAGTTCCTTTGGAAAGGGAAGTGAGCTTTTATGTATTGTTACACACACACAGTCACACACATACAACATTTTAAATTGAGCACGGCAGTAGATCTAATCCACGATACCGCCCAATTACCCAGGCAACTTTTATTAGGTTTTTTCTTAAATGAACACATGTCAAATGAAAGCCACGAAACTTAAAGCATTGATATGAAGTCCAGAAGTGAACAGTTTATGGTGGAGTGCATGTTAGTGGACGGGATGTAGGGAAGCGGCTGCAGCATGGCGGGGACCATCCGGACTTTCTCCACCTACCACGAGTCCGAGCCATCGGTGTCCTCGGTGAGTTTCAGTTTCAGTTCTTTATTTGATCACAATAGTTTATGGAATATAGTTGATGATGCATAAATACAGTCTACAAAACAGAGGCCTACGACCAACAGTGGACGTCTTTCGGCTGATGGGTAATAAACAGATTTAGGTTCGCGTCTTTCCTGTTTAAAACAAAAGATATATCAAAAGTTAGGGCTGCAAAGCATGCATTTTGGATTGGTCTAGTAACGAGCCCATTTAATAACACATAACTTACCTACAGGCATATAAGCCGTTAACTATTGACCGTAGGATGGACGACTTTTGTTTTTTCAAGTGTTTATGACCCTGATACGATGATGCAGACAATGAAAGTCTACAAAGCTAAACCGTTTTAAATGTTGTTTATTTTCTTGACTTATCGTTTCTCATTAACGATAATATTTAAAAGCTAGAAAAATGAGCGAGAATCCGCTATGAGTGTTGCCCTATTCAAACTTACTCTTAAATATATAGTTCAGGAAACAACGTCTTTGCACATGCTTAAAATATGTATGTATGTATGTAAGCACTTTATTGTACACAAAACAGGTAAAAAAAAAAAAAAAATTTCGAGGTCCAAGAGTTGTAATTTTTGGATCCCAAGATATACAGATATGAAAATTAATTAAAACTTGAGGAAATCCGCCTCACGGCCTCCATAAAACATGGGTGCCTACTGCCTTTCATAGGGTTTGCAAAACGCAATTAACCCCTGGATCAAGTAAGCAATCGGAGTCTAATAAAATAATAAGGTAGGAGTGAATTTATGGGTAGGTGGGTAGTATAAGAGCTTATCGAGTATAGGTCCCATTTACCAGGACAGTGTGTCGAGGCAGGACGTAAGCTGGGATTGCATTGTGGTTACAGATAGCTAATATCTAAAGTCTATCTGCGGATTTAACAGAGAGGGAACACAATGCCCTAAGTCCCGCGATGAACTGAATTGTTGTTCGTGCACTTCACTCCTAATTCTGCTTTAGTCCGCTATCCAAGTTAATGCTGCGATATTAATCCTTGCATTCGACTCGTTGTTACCTAGCTCAAATTGAATAAATATGAGGTTGAATTTACGTGGGTACATCAATGATGTAGTCACTTGTCCAATCCAGATACATCCTATGTCAATGATAGTTATACAAAGTAGGTAATTAACTATACTTATGCAGTTACACAGACTAAGGCCTCGGTCGTTCTGACACCGCCGCCGGCGACGTCCAGCGTCTGGCGGCAGACGCAGGACGCCGCGGACAGCGGCTGTGTGGTCGTTCTGGAACGTAACCGCGGCGGCCAAAACGGCGGCAGATTCCGAGGTTTTGTGTACGCGAAGAGACGTATGTACGCGAAATAGAAAAAATACTAGCATATTTATTGCTTCGGGAAGAAGAGGATGAGTATTTATTAATAATGTAGTATCCAAAAAAAAATTTTACTAATACTTTCCCACAATTTATGTTTAAAAATGCTGTTTTTAAAGTTTTTGTCTTGTACATCGTACAAAATACTCTTCTACTTTACTAAATCAATCAAAAAATCGTCTTTCTCTTTGGTAAAATCTATACTGAACGCTAGCGTCCACCCGCCGCAATGCTTCAAAATGACTAAGGACGCCGCGTGCAGCGTCCGGCAGTCGCGGGCGGCGGAGGGAAGTCGCACGCGGCGGGCGAGAACGACCGCTCCCATACATTGTCGAACAAACCATTCAGACGCCGCGTGCGACGCGCCGCTGCCTGTCGCGGCCGACGGGTCAGAACGACCAAGGCCTAAGGGTTCATACCTATGTAGCTTCAGGCTTTATTTAAGTCAATGATCGGTAATCGTAACTTTCGTCGAAATAAATGGGGTGACAAATAGCTCGTCGATACAGTTCACCCTAAATGTGAATGATAGTTACGCATAGGTATAAGAAAAGAAATAAAATACCTATAATCCACTTATTTTAGGGGTTCAACCTCGAAACGAGAGATAACCAGCTGGTAACTTGTATACACCTTTATTTTGGCGTTCTATATGCCTCAAAAGTCACCGCAAATCTCATATGTGCACTACGCAAGTTATTGAAGGTCAAAGGTCACAATTTTCGGTTTTTAGCGATTATCTCAGTTTCTGTAACTGATCTTATACAAGTTTTCAGCTTGTTATCTCTCATTCCGAGGTTGAAATCTGGTTAAATAACTGTATTAGGCGACTTCCTGACTTGGCGGGGCGGGATCGATATGTGACATTTTCTTCTTTGACGTAAACTTACTGACGTCGCAAAGATTCTCACTTGACATAATACTGTCAGTATTACGTTTGCGCAGTAGTAATATCATGCGCAGAAGTGGAGCAGTACCGCCTTCGCATAGTCCCGCTACCGCGCATCCCGCGCCAGTCAGGAAGCACTCATTTAAATGTAGGGACGTAGTAAAAAATGGTACCGAGTTGACTGACAGCTGACACTGACATTTGACACTTTTCTCATATCGTACTGCCTCCGCACCGATAAATCAGGAAGTCGCCTTAGGTACCATTCTTTTACCGTTTTTCATAATCTAACGTTAACTAAGATACCTATCCGGTGTTAGCGGGGCTTAAAGAAAAAGCAATTATAAATTAAACCAACTCGGGCCATCCGCGTCCCATCGGCGTGGCACGAAGCGCATATCTCGCTATGCAATTCCCTTTAGGCATGCATTTGCCCGTGCAGTAAAGTAGCCAGTGAATTTTAATTAGATCTCTGCTCAGTTTGCGTAAATGCACTCATTTGACGCTGCCTTTGGAGTGCTGTTGTTGCACGCATCGCTCATGACATTGAGAATGGTTTGATTTACGAAATAGCTAGAAATTTAGATACTTTGTCAATGTGAGTCCATCTTACACACCTGTCA
The DNA here is from genome assembly GCA_951800055.1 of Cenopis cana. NCBI lineage: Eukaryota > Metazoa > Arthropoda > Insecta > Lepidoptera > Tortricidae > Cenopis > Cenopis cana. The sequence goes on along the minus strand of OX637476.1, from coordinate 5,622,379 downwards.
TAGACATATCTCAACAATGACTACTCAAATCATAAATAGTCTAGGCCCAAAACTAAAAAAACGCGTCTCTAAAGAGGGCAAGCGCCCAAGCGGCAAATCATGTAACCATCATTGGCCACAGCATCTTTGCAGATGATTGTCGCAGCATCCAAAAAGGAAGTCACCGTGAGGTATTGCGGGGAGGCTGCCCACAATGCTTCCGATGACTATAACTATAAAGTTCGATGGCAGCGCGACATTGTCTGCCGCAGCGATCACAAACATGGCGTGAATCCTGAGGTGGAGGTCTTGCACTGCGAATTCTCTTCTGCCTGAGGGTTTCCAACCATTCCTCATCGTGCTTCTCCATACCACTTCTGAGGTCACTGGTCTCATTTCAGCCTGAGCCTCCCATCTATGGGGTTAAATGTCGAAGAAGACCAGGTCTCTTTTGCAGCAGTCTTTGAATCTCAGCAGAGGACGTCCAACCGGTCTCTTGGCGTGTGCAACCTTACTTAACATGACGATGCCATTATCTATCTAGCTTTAAAAATTGCCATTTTTTTCTAGTTTTCGGTTTGGCGCATTTTAGCGCTAACTATAGTTAGGCAATATTGTAATACAATATTGCCAAACTACAGTTAAATTTTAAATGTATATTTTGAAATTTTCATTAAGAAATAGTGTTTCAAACATCACTCTAATTAGTCGACCATTTTCGAGCTGAAAACTGATTTTTTTTCCGCTTAAATTCTACTATGCACAGTAATATCCAGGTCTATTGTTTATTTTTGTATAGGTACATTTCATGTACTGTCAATTTGGATAACTTTATGTGACTGTTTGCGTTTAAATTAATTAATTTAAAAAAATATCATAACAGGTTACTATCTAAAACTTTATTATACCCATCGTATCATTTAATCACTTTATTAGTATTATCAATACTTTTGTCAAAATATTAAATGTAAAACTTGCAGGGCCTCTCAATGATCTTAATTTAAAGTTACAAAATATAGCTGAAAAATAAATATTAGCTAGCTACCAACATTATAAACATTTACAAACAAACCTTCGTAAGTAAACGCGTGTAGTTATTCGAGTAATCGCAGATGAAGTTGTAAAAATAATTAATTATTTACCTGGAATAAGCCAAGATTTCTCCCGGGGCCCGGTGATAGAGGTTCTCGCTCGTTGGGTCTTCAGGGGACGCTTGTTTAACCGCTGCAATTTTCTTGTTTTAGCTGTTGACTATTCTTAAGACTATGATACTACCTTTAATAGTATATGCTATTAAAGTGTTCTGCGATTAATTGTGGGTAATCAACTAATCATCTAGAAATTGTAGAAGCAACTTTCGTGAGACGTGTTGTTGAACATTATATTGAAAATTGTACGGTTAACCGTGTGAGTTAACCGTACAAAGTTTATTTTTAATAAGCGAATTGAACCGAGACTTATATATGGTAGGTAATTACTGACAAAAATAATATCAGCATTCGGCGAATCTCCATATTATTTCGACCAAGTTGTAAAGAGGAGGAGGGCGAGTTGTAGAAAGGAGGAGGGTGTTGTTGTTGTGAGGTGCATGTAATATTGTCGTTCTGATATTTATTGCGTGTAAAATATAAAAAATGTATACCAAGGTCAATAAAAGGTAGCTGCTTCTGATGATTAAAATTGATGAATATCAGAGAGTGACCTTTTAGTACATTTAATAATTCATAGTACGCATTTCAACCCAGGAGACGGTTGTCGATTTAATATTCAAAGATCAAATTAATTTCACTAAGTGCCCACGTATTAATACTGACGCTACGGAACATTTCAACTGTCAACTTTAGCGGCAGGCTGTACCTTCAACTAGTTAATTTTACCTTCCTGAACTGGGTTGGTGAGCCTTAGATTTTCAAATTGTCATGAGAAGATTTACGATCTCGTACCTTTATAACCTCTAAAGTTAGGCCAACGAGGAGAAGTAAATAATGTCATGAGAGGGAAAGGAAGCGAGATAGGTACTAATCATAATTAATCAGACAAGGATGTAGAATATCTTGCCTCGTTGGTTTTGCTTTAGGCAACCGTATTCACTTTTACGATAATACGTGTAGGTACAGTCAGCAAAAAATGTGGTCTACCACCCTACGGTCGAGGTTCATTTGAACGTCGTGAAACAACAAGGTCGATTTCCCCTTGCAATAATATTATGACCGTGACAATTAATAAATAATAAATACATATTTGTGGACAATCTTACACAAATCAACCTAGTCCCAAACTAAGCACAGCTTGTACTATGGGTACTAAGCGACGATATACATACTTATATAGATAAATAGATACTTAAATACATAGAAAACATCCAAGACCCGAGAACAAATATTCGTGCTCATCACAATCACAAATAAATGCCCCGGCCGGGATTCGAACCCGGGACCTCCAACTTCGTAGGCAGGGTCACTACCAACTAAGCTAAAGCGGTCGTCCATTTATTACATGTAATTGCTCCTTTCATTTATTACATGTATTTACGTCATGTCATGTGCAAGTTCAGTTCAGTGTCTAGAAATCTCACTATTATTGAAGCCCTCGTTATGAAATGCTTTATTATTAGCTCGTTCGGCTCTTGTTAAATTACGAGGCATTACAGCAGTAGAAAATCAAGAAATTAGAATAATATATAATAACACGATTGTTGAATATTACGATGACAATAATACTTGACACTATTTGTCAGTGATACTTTCTTTTTCAGTTGCAAAAAGATTTTCTTGAAAAAGATCGTAATGGTTTTAATTGAAGAGAAGAATATATAACATTATTGCAAAATAATAGCCTATTGCATTGATAACAAAGGTCAAAATAAAATAACCCATGACTTTATATGTCAGGCAACTCAGATAATAGACGTACGTCAATTTGTGCAACTCTTACACGTCGTTAGAAAAGTCAAACCTAGCGATAATTAGATCTCACAGAAACTTTTGTCAAAACTGGTAGACCACTTCCTTGGCCGACTGTACCTTAGAATGCGAGAATGGAAACTGGTTTGCCAATATAAAGTTGGGGCAAACATGAAACTAAGAAGAATCTGAATTGGTGTTGAGAATTTTGTAACTTTTCTTATGACGGTTTATTCCTAATCGACTTTCCGGTAGGAGGAGTTCCTTCTCGAATAGATTGTTAATGTATGTTATGCTGCAGGTCGTTACTGAACCGATGTTTTTATATTAAACCGATGTAGATCGAAGTAAGGTGTATAAACATACTAGCTGTTCCCGCGGCTCCGTTCGCGTGGAATTTGATCTTTGCCAATTCCTTTGGCACCGAGGGAGTGAATTAAAAAAAAATACACTGCCATATTTCAAGCAGAATTGGTTCAGAATGATGGGTCAAAAAGGGCAACTGACTGACATATATAATTACATTTTCAATTATATTAGACTTGATGTAGTAGTCAATAAGAAAACGAAATCCATAGACTATTCATTAGATATCGATAGTTTTTCACTTTTTCACTTTTAACCGCACCTCGTTGAGTTCTATAAAGACCCCATTTACGGCGATAAAAATGTCAGGAACGTACCCATTATTTATAATTTTATACACGTACCGTGCGTTACGTTGCGGAGCTATTTATAAGCTCTTTCATGGAAGACATATTTACATGATAATGTTAGCGCGGGATTTCAGCGGCACGTATAAGTACTCAATCAGTTGTATAATGATTAAATGTATTGTCCAAAATACAGTATCGGCAATACCGTACCGGTGGACCAATTACGCTACAATCAGGATTAAAGGTCAGGTTAAAAAAAATAGACCATTAACGTCGCAGTTCCGTTTCACGGCTATGCCAGTAAACTAACGCAACCCTTAACCTTAAACCATCGAAACCGCCCCACAAGGTGGACAGATGACCTGGATACAGATAGCGAAGGACCGATCATTGTGGCACTCTGTTCCTATGTGGGAGGCCTATGTTCCGCAGTGGGCTGATATGATGATGATGATGAAAAACCGTTGAATTCAAGTGGAAATCAGTGTCTAATATGCGCTAGAATCACAAACATCAATTATGTTTAGACATATGGACCTTCGAACCGGATTGGGGATTTCACGCATACATTTAAATTACTTCGCAGTAAATTTCAACACAATGTTTTCCATTATTGAAAAGCTGTTGATAAATATCAAACCATATTTACAAGATGATTGCTCGGTTGAATTCACACAGTCATAAATATATCAAATGATATTCCGTAATAAGTTTCGATTTACAGATTGGTACGCTCCAGAATTCGAAATGAAGACCGCCGCTTGATAGCTGTAGGCTTGAACCTAGAAAGGAGTTGCCTTCATGTTGCTGTGCCGAGTAGATGCTATTTTCTGATGGCTTGTTCCATTGTTTTCGCACTCGTTGTTTCTTTCTCCATAACAATTTTACCTCGTCATAGTGACGCATCCATACTAATATTATAAATGCGAAAGTGTGTATGTCTGTCCTCTCCATGCTTAAACCGCTGGACCGATTTAGATAAAATTTTACATGGAGATAGTTTGAGTCTCGGGAAAGGACATAGGATACTTTTTATCCCCGAAATCATTCCTTAAGGGGGTGGAAGTTTATATGGAAGAGCGATAACTAGGTAAGCTCCTGATATAAAAAAATAGCAATTAAATTCTGTCACGATGAACGAGTTCCACGCGGACGAAGTCGCGGGCAAAGACTAGTTATTAATAAACGACGCACCTTCGAGTAAATTATGAGACAATTCTGACGTCGGACACGCGAACTTAGGGGCGGGATCACATACACAGCAACCGCTTGATCTCAAAGAAAACGTACTTCAAGGATACAACCTGACACGATATTTTGTATTTTATTATGATATCAATGTGCGCCCACTCGTTCTGACAAGTCATGCCTTGTTGAAATGCTCAGATCTTTACAGAGTATAGTGGACGTGAATCGGTGCAAATTATATTTCGGCAGCCATCACCAACAACCCTTAGTAACGATTGTGTTTGGGGCTCAAAGTGTGAACGCAGCTTAACCACAGTAAGGTTGTGACTTTGTAATTTTGAAGATATTTTAGTTTTTTTTTCACTGCTGGAGAATTTTGTTTATGTACTAAAGTTATATTTATTATTGCTTTATTCAGGCTTAGGTGAGATTTAAGGCCTCACTGTAAAATGAGTGAAGCCGCGAAGCATTTCTACTGCCCCCTAACCTTGCGTAACTAAATATTCATAGATACGATGCCAATAAATGCATTAAAATTTAGGGAATTAACTACGGCGTGTTTACAAGGTAACTGCATTCACAAAAGTTCATTCCTTTGTCATCGTAACAACACATGGGAAGGTCCGTAGGCTTAACCAATTACTTATGAGCATCTTCAACGACTGTTACAACTGTTATAACCTTCGATACATATCATCCTCGTATATCTATGATCACTTAGTACCTCCCATCTAGTGCAAAGCAAAGGTCTATTTCTTAGGTACAAAAGTAAAGCTAAAGAAGTTACATTATAATTTAAACAAAAGTAATAAAACATATTTACCTACTCGTACGTCTCAGAAGGCAGACATTCATCTCCGGTAACAAAAACAAATAGCTAAATCATTTCACCGGCCGAAAGCCTCACCGAGTTTTTTTTTTATATTGCCCGGCTCTTGGCAGGTCCCGCCGAAAATAAATTAAATGTAGCCATACCCCGATCAACGGGGCAGTTGACCCAGTACAGTTAATCCATTGTCCATATTTTTTTAAAGTAGAATGGAGGTTATAACTAACCTACGTACTACAGCCGGATAAAGAAAAAAGCCTTTGTTAACCCTTCATTTTCATACACAATCCTTAGGTACGAATAAGAAATGATGCAACAAAATACTGTGTACATATATGGTCTGGCTAAAATATCTTTACTCCCGAAATTATTTATCTTTTATCTGTCAATTTGTACATGACAACACTGGAGATAGGACAATTTGACAACCACCACCAGAGGTATGACAGCTTTACTTCCCGAGTTTGCAGAACTGGAGCTAGGTACAATCGCTCCGCCATCTGAATCCTTAAATGCATGTTTTTTTTCGAACAAAACGCGATATTTGCTAATTTAAGGTGTACCAAAAACGGGAAAAATAATATAAAAAATCAATATTAAGTTTTTCGTACAAAATTTGAAAAAATAAAAATATAAGATTTTTTCATGCATTATGAAATGTACAAAGAAACTATTGATGATGTGTAGACTACTATCGCTCCACCATCTGAAAATGAATTAGGGCCGGTTCCTAGTATCCGATATAATGGTGCCATACAGTGGCGCCAAAGGGCATAATTTGAAAACACGACATAAGTAACTAAGTGTTAATCTGTGACTGTCACAGACACAAAACATTGCCATACTCAATTTTTATTTGTTAACGTAGCCAGACTCTACGAGTTATTTAAGGTATATTATCACGACGTTTTTATTTTACAAAAACTCTTAATGAATAAGAACCCATGGTGCAACCAGGATTGCACTAAGATTTCTGTGATAGGACCTAAAGGGGCCGTACAACAGACCATTCAATTCACATAATATCAGGCTTGAACCGCTATAAAAAAGAAATTCGTTGATTAGTGTATCTTTACGAAGTAGGTTAACGAAACACACGCAAATATAATGAGCACTTTAGGAAACCGGCATCACGCAATTTATGTACAGTTTTATTTTCCCTTGTTATATTAAATTTTTCCTGACACGTATTTCATTTTATGTAGGTACATATAAGTAACACAAAAAATAAGTCGCTATAGCAATAACCACATCTAATAAATAACTTGAGGAAAATCGAAGGATGTTTCTTAGTAAAAATATTTCTATTTCAATGGTCGAGATCGTCAAAGCGTAACCTTGGTATCTAAAATATAATATTGAATTGTAAGTACACAAACCAATATATAAGACAACAATTACTTCTTACATTTTTAGTATATGTATATTAGCAGAGCTGATGAACTGCAATGGTAAAGAAGTAGGTAGTATTGGCCGGCAGCAGGGTGGGTCAGCAACTTGCATAAGCAACGGTTATTCTTATGACATTTTGAATCTTGAATCGGACTTATGGATAATTACGTATTATAGTAGGTGTGAATCCCCATATAAATGGACATTGGGAGTTACAAGTCATGATAAAGTTTGGCCTCACGATGGAAACTGTTCCTTAGTCTACTTGTAACTTATACTGAGCGAGGCCAAACTATCCACGCAAAAAATTCAAAATGGCGGCTATTTTAGTTTCCAAATTTTTTTATTTTTTTTAGAACTCAAAAATGCTTCGTGCTACACAAAAACTTTGTATGACAATTATGTTATGCATAAATTTATCTATAACTTTGGTTATTATCATTTTCTCGATATATCTAATAGTTCATGAGAAAAATGGTGTTCAATATTGCGTTTCTTGTTAAAACACTGTTAGTCAAAAGGCTTAGCAAAATCAAACTGCATCGTATGCAGAAAGCAATTCATTTTCTCCAGTGATACTAGGAACCAATATAAAGGATTTCATCCGACGAAATGAAAATTTCATCGAAGGGAATTCAAAATGGCGGTCATTTACCAAAGGGGGAGCCGCATTTTTTAAAAAGTGTATAATTTCAAAACGGCATTTGCTATTTAAGTAATATAGGTATCAATCGATTGGTATTGACACCATTAATTAAAATAAGAAAAATACCATGTAAAAAATTAAAGATGGCGGCCACCTATAACAAAATTGTAAAATTTTCATTCTTCTTTTTTTCGTTATATTAAAAATAACAACTAAATGTCCAATGATATAGTCAATTTATATATTTACATAAATTCTTATAGTATTATCTACGCGACAAAACAAAAATTATGACAATCCGTCGATTAGTTTTTGTACTATACGAATTACAAACGAGCCTCGGCGACTGTGTCATAGTAGTTATGGAAACAAACTGCACTTTTGTAATGAAAGCAAGTCGCTTTTGCACAATGGTATTAGTGAAGAGACCAAACTTGATTATTTTTTCGATAATATCTAATTTACACTCGTCAGTAACCGAGACTACGCCACTTCGAAATTATAAGTTTAAAACGTTCTACTAAGTTAAAAGGTGGCCAGATTGGATACAGGAAAATGTGGTTCAACATAAAAAATAACGCTGTGATTTTATTTAACATAACTTAAGAAAAAAAATCCTTTTATTTGCAATAAACTTTTGATATTCATACCCTATAAGTACTTATATTCATAACTTATATATTTTTTGAACCTTAGAAGAATATTTTTTTCCAAAAACAATCACACTACAGAAAGTTTCCCGTAAGAAGAAAAGTAAGTAAAGTTTACAGAAAGTTTTCAAAAAAAAAACAACTTTGAGAGTTTTAAGCCATGATAAAGTGTAAGTAATATAATATATTTGTATCACGGGTGGTAAGGGTTCCCGCAACCGACGAGATTGTATGAGGAGATGTATGGATGTGACTGCAGCAAGAGATGTATGTAAGGACCGTAGTACTTGGCGTTCTTTGAATAAGAACTCTGCCTCTCTGTTCTTTGGTCTCTGCCTACCCCAATGGGATACGGGAAGTGTATGTATGTATGTATGGTAAGGGTTATTACAACTCAAGTCAATAAAAGTAATTCCATTAGACTTTCGTTAGTAATAACCTCCCTACCTCCCTAAATGCACAATGTACTATAGATTAAAATGTTCTTACACGCAGAAAAAACAAAGTGTAGGATTTTACTGAGTATAAATATTAAAAAAAAAAAAAAGTTTTATTGCTAAACACAGAAAAAAAAAATTTTCTTAAGTTTTGTAACAAAAGGCGTATTTTTTTTAAGTTGAAAAACATTTTTCTCTATTGATTGCCACATTTATTGTCCAATTCTGTCTACCTTTTAACTTAGTAGAACGTTTTAGACTTATAATTTTGAAGTGGCGTAGTCTCGGTTACTAGATATTATCGAAAAAATAATCAAGTTTGGTCTCTTCACTAATTCCATTGTGCAAAAGTGACTTGCTTTCACGACAAAAGTGCAGTTTGTTTCTATAACTACTATGACACAGTCGCCGAGGCTCGTTTATAATTCGTATACTTCAAAAACTAATCGACCGATTGTCATAATTTTTGTTTTGTCGCGTAGATAATACTATAAGAATTTATGTAAATATATAAATTGACTATATCATTGGACATTTAGTTGTTATTTTTAATATAACGAAAAAAAGAAGAATGAAAATTTTACAATTTTGTTATAGGTGGCCGCCATCTTTAATTTTTTACATGGTATTTTTCTTATTTTAATTAACGGTGTCAATACCAATCGATTGATACCTATATTACTTAAATAGCAAATGCCGTTTTGAAATTATACACTTTTAAAAAAATGCGGCTCCCCCTTTGGTTAATGACCGCCATTTTGAATTCCCTTCGATGAAATTTTCATTTCGTCGGATGAAATCCTTTATATTGGTTCCTAGTATCACTGGAGAAAATGGATTGAGTTCTGCATACGATGCAGTTTGATTTTGCTAAGCCTTTTGACTAACAGTGTTTTAACAAGAAACGCAATATTGAACACCATTTTTCTCATGAACTATTAGATATATCGAGAAAATGATAATAACCAAAGTTATAGCTAAATTTATGCAAAACATAATTTTCATACAAAGTTTTTGTGTAGCACGAAGCATTTTTGAGTTCTAAAAAAAATAAAAAAAATTGGAAATTAAAATAGCCGCCATTTTGAATTTTTTGCGTGGAAAGTTTGGCCTCGCTCAGTATAAGTTACAAGTAGCCTAAGGAACAGTTTCCATCGTGAGGCCAAACTTTATCACGACTTGTAACTCCCACTTAAGGATTCATACCTACTATTATGTCCACAAACACCAAAAACTGTGCCCGAAGGTGTAACATATAAGTAGGTACTTATAAATTCTATAAAGTCGATATTAATATTACTGGAAACAAAAATATGGTAATAAATCAAAGTTGGTATCATGTCCGCCATTATTTCATGATCAAGCCTAATATATCACTAGTACGCGGTTGGATCAAATGCGACAGAAGGTGGGGAAACGTCCTTAATCTGGAACGAACCCTAGTATATTTATACTTATTTGTATCTAGTATAATTAAAAAGAGACACCCAGCACAGTAGCTGTAACTAAACCTAAGATACTGTTTTTTTTTAAGTAACATCTATGTATTATTATAATGTAAGGTAAATGTCCAAGGTGATCAATAGGTATCATAATATTGGGTAAGTATTAAGGTGTCGAGTATTGGGGAGTTTAAAAGTTAACAGTGTTACTCATAATACGTACCTACTCGTGGAAATTCGGTACCATTAGTCGAGAACTTAACATAGAATTTTCTATCTTACTGCGGCCATCTTTTATATGTAGTGCTATAGGTTGGTTTTATCTGTGGTAATCGTTTACGCAGTCGCTAGCAAGTACGGTAATGCAAACATTGTAAACTCATGGTTAGGGTACTGGACCAACGTGTTCACTTTTTTCAGGATATGAAAAAGAATATTTAAAAACTTGTTTCGATCAGTCAGTAGGTCCTGTCCAAACTTAATACATATTTTTTTACATATCTTATCTGGGATAGGGTATAGAGGACTAGTGTACTAGGTTTATTATACATATATTAAAAGTACCTCCGCCTTGCAGAAGACCACAGCCATAATAACATTATCTACCTACTATACAAGTATGTATGTAGTGTTGTGTTCCTGGACACCTCCAGGCTCACCAGCAAGGTTGCCAGAGCTCCCGAGGATGCACTGTGTTGAGAGCGAGGGGCCTTTGTCAACACAGCGAATCCTCAAATTTTATAAAGGGTCAGCAACGCGCACGTTACTCTTTTGGAGTTGCGAGCGTCTATAGGCTGCGGTGTCCGCTTACCATCAGGTGGACCGCACGCTTGTTTGCACGTTTGTGTTTATTAAAAAAAACATGAATAAACGCCGAGTATCTGAGCGCACTGAATACCTACTAACTACTTATATTATGTAATATTAAGGGGAAAGCTAAATTGACAATTAATTAAGCCAAAAGCTATCAGTTCAGTCAGAAAAATCTGTTTAATAATTATCATCATCATCATCACACCAGACAAAAGACGTCCACTGCTGGACCAAAAGAGTGTCACAACGACCGGTCCTCGGTCCTGCACCACCCGCATCCAGCGGACTCCCGCGACCTCTACTAGGTCATCATTGTATGAGTCGTATTCAATATAAATCAAAATTCAGTCTGTTTCTTTTGAACAGATTTAATTGCTTACAGTTACAATATAACAGACCCTATTTCCTTGTGCCGACGCGTATAAATGATTCCCATATATCAGTCGCGCGCAGTATTTTCGCAAGCATAAAAACCAGTAGACTTGTCGATTGAAATTGACTGATCCGCCAAAAAATACGTATTTCGCCCAGTCCGTTTGGATCGAGAGGCGCTATGATAAATCGACAGACTTGGTGATAAGTGGATGGGCGCTTGTTACGGATACGGCCATTATTGTTAATGCCCGTACACATGTCCAGGTTTAGCAATTTTGAGCGCAAGGACAAATTATACTCAGGCCGGGTTGCACCTCGTTACGATTACAGACCGATCTACGTTAAATAAGAATAATTCATTAAATATTCATTTTACAATATGTAAGGTGTTTTGTCCCTTTCTCACAAATACAAAATGTCCAATTGACAGATTAAAGACAAACAAATCTTAACGGCATTTTAACTGAAATAGATTTGATGAACGTTTAATGAAGAAAAGGGTTACGCTTATTGATTAGGTATCTCAAATATGACGCCGGCAGCTCTCATCCAATAGAAACTTGTTAAACTTTCCATACAATCAGATTTTAACGAACACCACTTACGATTATGCCCGGAATACACAACGTACATTACAATACGTAATTACATAATACCTACTCCGTGTCCGTATATGCTGTGAGTGTTGTAAGAGCACCACTCTATGACTAGTCTAGGGTGGGTTTTGCCAAACCGTCAGTAATGCCCGGAATGAGGCTAGTTTTTCAAGTCAGGATAGCAAGCTAGATAGATTGCTAGAAAGCTAGAAATACTGTCCTCGCTTGGACACATGCTAGTGCTGTCTACATGGTGCCAGTAATTTTAAACCAGTCAGATACAATTGCAGTAGCCCACTAGCCGAACGGATACTAACTTCGCCGGCCACACGAAGCTAGTAGCAGTGGTGGGGGGCTACACTAGCTCAAAAAAAAGAATGGCAAGCTATTAAAAACTATCCTGGCTCCAGCACTAGCCTGGAAGTAAGCTAGTTTTGTAAACAGGAAGATAGGCGCACTAGCTTGCTAGCTTACTAGCACTAGCTTGCTATCCTGGCTTGAAAAACTAGCCTCATTCCGGGCATTACTGACGGTTTGGCAAAACCTACCCTAGACTAGTCATAGAGTGGCGCTCTATCACTAACAGCATATACGGATACGGAGTATTATGTAATTACGTAACTCTTAGATGAAATAAACTTTAAGTAGACGTCATCATTTCATTTCTGACTAATTAAACTCGGAAAGCGCTGTTTGAAAGAAATAAAGTTTTTAATGTGACGGACTTGATACGGTTTTTTATACTGCAACTAGTTACCAAGTTGTTTAAAGTCTTCATAACTGTGAAATAAGTAAGAACTTTATGAAAAGACTATACTCCCTTTGCTTTGGAAGGCACGTTAAGCCGTTGATCCCGGTTGCTGTCTATGGCAGCAGTCTTTAAGCCAAGTTGGAGGCCTTCGGGCGGTTTGAGAACTTCTAACAGTCAAGTTGCCGACTCACTTGACAAAGCCTAATCCCAATAAGGTCTAGTTTCCCCTCGGGGTTGGAAGGTCAGATGGCAGTCGCTTCCGTAAAAACTAGTGCCTACTCCGAATCTTGGGATTAGGTAGCGGACCCCAGCCATCCTTCAGGATGCAACTGTACTGGGATAACGCTAGGAGGATGATGATGAAAAGACTACTTAATTCACTTTTCGATATTTCTTTTTTAGATATTTTATTTTTTGTCGTCAATGGAAATTGTGTTAGGCACGGCACGGGTAAAGGTGCAATGCCACGGTAAATCAATTTCGATGCTTAGTGCCGGCGGCCTTTCGCTGCGGGGGTAATTACCAGGTACGCCATTTTGCTATCAAACGAACGCTAACATTTAAGGCCAATTTAACGAAAGATTTCATTGCGTAATCAATCTGATAACTTGAAACGAATCACGTTGCCGTACAAAAGTTCTTTTTCACAATGAAAGCAGTACCAGAGATGTGTAGTCCAGCATCACTATAGCACTATAAAATAAAACTGAACTGTTATCAACAACGCATTCTCCTAGGCCGGTCCACCTGACCTCTTGAAGGGTTATTCGTAGTACCAACCAATTTGGCAAATCAGTTTGGCCACGAGGAAAAAGCGGTGACGTGACCCTGAGGCCAGAGTCTCAAGGGCGGCTGCTTGAAGGCTTCTGAACACTTCTGAACATCTTCTATTTATAATGTTTTATTTCAAAATCGGAACATCGATGCTGTACAGCCAGCATTGTAGAGGTTAGGCATGCAACCTCTACAGTAGGTATATACTTATTCCATGTGTTTTATTATAATTCTTCTTCTTCTACTTAGTGTTTCCTCGTGGCCAAACTGATTTGCCAAACTGGTTTGGCTACGAGGAATAATATTTCCCACTGGTCAAACTGGGAATAATTTCTAGTGTGTTTAAGAAAAACCACATCCTATATATTATCAAACATCTGTAAAGTTATGGTCGAGGTTAAGTTATGGTTAGGAATTAGGATGCATATTTAATGAGATTTTAAAGGAGTAAAGTTAATTATCAGTGGCTTCTCATTCCTTTGTCTCATTCCCGAACCCGAACCGGCCTTATGAGCTCACTATTATAGCAGTATACGTGGTCAATAAAGAGGACGCACATTCCACGAGGCTAATCGGAGTTCCTTAATACCATACCTTGCATTGCCCATCAAAATATTTAATGCCTATTTACACGGTGCAAGAACTTGCATGCGATTACATTCATTACATCGCGGGGCTTGATCGCCCTCGTTTTGCCTCGGTAGCGGCCCGCAATGTAATCAAAATTGCATGCAATTCTTCCACTATGTAAATCGACCTTTACACTTTCGCTGCCAAGATTTCGTAGCGCTATGTATTTTCCTCTAAGGCGACTTCCTGACTTGGCGGGGCGGGATCGATATGTGACATTTTTTTTCTTTGACGTAAACTTACTGACGTCGCAAAGATTCCCACTTGAAAGAATACTGTCAGTATTACATTTGCGCAGTAGTAATACTATGCGCAGAAGCGGAACAGTACTGCCTTAGCATCGTCCCGCTTCCGCGCATCCCGCGCCAGTCAGGAAGCACTCATTTAAATGTAGGGGCGCAGTAAAAAGTAGTACTGAGTTGACTGTCAGTTGAAACTGACATTTGACAGTTTTCTCATATCGTACCGCCTCCGCACCGACAAATCAGGAAGTCGCCTAAATATGGTTGCTACGTATCTACGAGCAGAGCTGCCGCTAGACCAAAGCTAGACGGATTCCTGCCAGCGAATGTGTTAAGAGACTTTTTACGGAACATGAGTCAGTAGAAAGAGTGTCATTCAATAAGCTGTCAGCCTCATCTTTGCCCCCTAGCTATATGCTGGCAAAGAGCAATCCCATTTTAATTATTAAAAAAAAGTTTAATAATGTACGTAGTCATTCTAGTTACTCGTATGTATAAACCAAGATTTAATGTTGTATATTTGTAGTTAGATTATAAGTAACGTTACGCCCGCAATCGGAGCTGTACTGCATTTATACGCGGAGCGAAGAATCTGTTCTGTCTCGAATGACAGTTGACACTACGACATAGGCTGCGGTGACCGCTTACCATCAGGCGGGCCGCACGCTTGTTTGTCACCGACGTGGTATATAAAAAAAAACTGACATCTGACAGTGTTTTAAAGTCGTACCGCCCAAGTACCGCCTCCGTGCCGATAAGGCAGAAAGTTGTCTAAAAGGAAAAACCGATTGACATTTCCGAAATCGGAGAATTTGCGTGCTGCAATACCTAGTGTTTTATAAATATAATTCAGATGAGAGAGAGATGAGTATTAGCAAGTCCAACGTGAGCCCGCCAGGAGCCCGCCCTTTAATAAATGGATCGTTTTATTTCCAATTTCACCCCACAATTTGCTACTTACGCTGGCTCATTAGGGTTAGGTAGTTATTATTATGAAACATATCAATGTCGTCTGCATTAAAGTTCATTTATTTTTAATGTTCATAAGCGACGTAAAGGACTGTATATAGCTAACTCTACAGTTAATTTCTGGTAACTGAATTCCCGGTTAACATTGAGGCCTAAAGCTTCGGTAAATCTTATTGTACATCCGCCCGTTGATCGACGTGTGTTATAGAGAATTGAATATCTACTCCTCTAGCATTGAGGGCTAAACTATAGTACATGTTTTCCCCATTGCGGTAGGTAGATATAGCGACGTTATAAAGAGGGTTTATGTTACCTACGTTAAGTATGCACCTAAACCATGTAAATGTAAATAGATAACTTATAAGGTCCTTCAAAGTTTCTAATTAAACATCAACAAACAAAATGTAAATCGGCATATTGTATTATACAGTTTAATGCTTATAAAGCGTTTAAAAGCAATATTTATAATAGGTTTAATTAATTCAAACACTGAGCTGATAATTATTTAATAGAAACATCTTACAAGTTTCTGTGAAGCTAATGAATTTCACATTTAGTGGGAATGCCATATAATAGTAGATTCGATATACAAGAAATACAAGGCGAGATTAAAGATTAATTGTAAGTACCTTTCAACTTTCTAGCTCGTATCATCGATTTTTACGCCTTTATTCGAGCTATAATTAACACATAACTAAATAGTAATTAAACTGTATAAAAGGTAGTAATGCTATCTACTCAGTAGATCCGTAAAATGACGCTGACTGTTTTGCCAGGGTTGTCAAAAGTGGGATGGGTAGACCGTTGTTTCGCCTTGCAATTTTCAATCCGCATAAAGTGTGGAATTTGACACCATCGGCCTCACCACTTACTATATATTAACAGCAAGTGGTGGTGGGTAGGTATATACTTATTCTATGTGTTTTATTATGATTCTTCTACTTCTACCTAGCGTTATCCCGGCTCTTGCCAGGACCACCACTTCCACCACTTTGCACGATCCTGGGCGTCCTCGTGTTTTATTATAATATTTTTTTAATTAAAAATGGGATTGCTCTTGGCCAGTATTCAGCGAGGGGGCAAAGATGAGGCCGACGGTGAAGCGAGCCCGCCCAGAAGGTACCTAATTAGTCGTGCCTTAAAAATGTCTAGGTTAATCATATGAACTCTGAAATATAGACGCCGGCAGGGAATTGCAATTTAGCAGTGCGCATTATAAATGATGAAAAGCAGTAAAAGGGTCGTAAAAGAGGAATTATAAATAGCATTGCACGTACGATATTATATTCGTGACGATCTCATTGGGGTAGGCAAAAATCAAAGAAGAAAAGAACATACTAAAGCATATTGCGTGTCGTCAATAAACATCTAGATAATTTGCCCGCCGATATTAGTGCTTGTCACAAATACACAAAGGTACACCAATTTGAGGCAAGCGCAGGAGTTTGATTGGAATCCATGCCATCTGCGGCCCAAACCCTTTTATTAAGCGATATTGACGGTCCAGTGATGTTAATCGCATACGATTACCAAACTAAAGGATGATTTACAATATACGGTACTGTGCCCATTCCGAGAGCCCGGCCGACACTCGGTCAGTGAGTTTTCCCTACATTTGGTTCTTGCACCGGCCAGCAAACGAAACGGTGATAACCCTAAGAAACAGAATGTCGACAAATATACGGCGAAACACTATATATTTAGTCTAGACTATATTCTTATTATATCTTTAAACGACCAATTCTTGTTATATACAATTATATATTTATATTTATTTATTTCGTGGACCTCGGAAACAGGTGTAACGATTTTGATGAAAATCGCTATTATGTGGAGGTTTCCGGACGAGCAATCGATCTAGCTAGGTCTCATTCCCGAGAAAACGCCGAGCAGAGCTCGGTCGCCCAGTTATTTTAGTCTTATTCTATACTATGATAGATACTAAAGTCGGGTCATACGTTCCGGCGTCAGCCCGGGCACGGAACAGAGTATTGTGAATCATACTTAATCGATACGATAATTACCTACTTACGATTATAATACCAAACCAATGACCAGATTGAATGTACCTATTCCGTAGCCAGAAGTTTAAACACTCACAAATTCGAACACACGGCGCTGCAAATGGAAGATACAGTCCGTCATACCTTCAATACATATATGGTCTAACAGCTAGCTACGACTATCCCTTTGCAATTTATACGGACAAAAAATCCGTCTAATACGGGGGAAGTAGTCACCGTCAAAGTTGCGTGCTTGGACGTCGACTGGCACGACTTTTCCCCGAACCAATATGACTGGCAATATTATATTCGAATTAAACTCATAATTAAGAATCATACCACACCAAATCCAGAAATTACACACCTTTGATTTAAAAAAAAACACCGCTGGAAAGCAGCCAGTCATCCGGATTAGTTAATAATAATAGTATTGCACACTAACTAGATAGATTTCGTATCTCTATAAATTGCAAAGGGTTGCCGTAGCCTGCTCTCCGGTTAATAAACGAAGGCCTTACCCGTCCCGCTTATACAATTTCATTTAACCTGACTTTCCTGTAGCTAAACATATAAGTAAACTATAGTGTTGTTCGACAGCTGATAACGGAGATCAACGTGCAACTGGCGCTGTTCCGCGACCTCCTGATCCACTTCGGGCAGCCGCCGGACTGTCCGGAGCTGCGCGAGCGCGTGCGCCGCCTGCGCCGCGCATGCGTCGAGGCCACCAAGCAGACCAGCCAACTCGTGCTGCCAAACTGCAAAAAGTAAGCTAGCTCTTAGTCTACGGCCTCAGTGTACGCTCAGCGGGGAGTGCAGCATACATATGAAACGCATTTGTTATATATGGACGCTGCACGCCACCCTCACATCGGAGCATCCACGAGCTGCTGATTCACTTCGGGCAGCCGCCGGACTGTCCGGAGCTGCGCGAGCACTCTTCAATCTGATCATCTTTTAGTATGCAACTTTTTTAAAACATCTCCAGTCTTCATTTGTTTTCGAAAAGAAAGTTTGTAAGCGGAATTAAAAATTATTATTGAAAGGCCCCCGTACTACCACGGTAATGTCACCCTCGTACTACGAGTTAACTATAATATCGCAATTTCCGATACATTGACTAAATGATTAAACTTTGATATTATATAAATTATGATTTTTTTAAATGTTACATAACAAAATTAGATGAGTTAAGTGAGTAGAATCGAACTAAGAGGCACGCTGCATGTATATGTTTCTCAAGGTAACATAAGCCATAAATTTTAAGGGTGATCGGGAACAAAAGGCCCATTGTATCGGATTCAACAACGGCCGCTAGTTCCAAACCGAGTTAAACCTCAGGGCAACAGATCTGTCTGCGGTTAGATTAATGTTCTTTGAAAACTAGATAAATGGAGCCCAAACTAATAGAAAACGAAACGTGCATAATTCAGTCAGGCCACCATGTTGTACGTGGTTGCCCCGACCTCACGTTGATTCACGTTTTAGTCGCCATCAATCCCGCTCCTACAAATATTCTTTCCACAATATAGCGATCCCTTTAATATGCAAACATCTTGTTTGAAAAGCGTAGGTAGAAAAACCGAGTAACGATTCAATATTTCTCCCTCCGCGATAAAGGCAAAACAGGCAAATTGGGTAAATTCGAGTTGCCCGATTTTATGCAAACTCTACCCAATTATTTGCATTTCAAAAGCCAAACCAGTCGTTACCGAGAAAGTCAAGACCGAAAAGAGAACTAATTACGACAGTTCTGCTTTTCTCTGAAACCGGTAAGTGACAGTGGGTAGCAAGTCGAGGGTTCTACAACAACCTACAACGACCAGCGATACAAAAATGGTAAAAAAAATCGAATACCTATTCCCCATCCGATCCAACAAAACACTTGACAAAAACTTGGCACAATCATATTGTAATCGTATTGTATTGTATACTATCTCTGCATCACCTACCGTGAATTATTACGTAATTATTATTAGTATCTTTAGATATTATTTTCGCTACCCTAAGGTTGTCTGGAAGAGATACTTCCGGCTCAAATTTGGGGATGGAGACAGGCAGATCCGTATTCAGCAGGGTCTAAACGCTCTGATAACATTGTCACCCCCAACTGTTACATGATTTGCCGCTTGCACTGTTTAGAGACACATTTTCTAGTTCTGGGCCTAGACTAACATAACTATACACAGGAATTTGTTATCAAACTAGGTTTGGAACAGCTTGATAGTATTAAAATGACGAAAAATAAATTATGACTATATGTGGAGCTGGCTTAAGTAGCTAAGTATTTATTAACTAATGCTTATTCACTATGTGTTTAGGTACTTCGTACTTCTTATTATAGCTGCTAATAACCTACAGCGATCGCTGTATTTTATGAGTAATTATTGCTGTAAGTACCTATAGTGCTGATAACACTAGGTTGCTTATTATTATCGAATAATATGAGTTGATTCGGCATGTGTATAGGCAAACAGTGAAAGATAATCCGGCTGGGTCCAGGGTTGAGCTAGTGATCAAATACACCCGGATCTATTTGTAGTGGGATTATTCAGAATTGAATTAATCAGCATTCCGGAATTTTGCAACTTTGATCTTTTACCGTTCCAAGTAAGGTTTTCCGTGAATATTAATCATACGCCCGACAAAGGTCCATTCCAATTTATTATAAAACACAGAAGTATGGATGAATTATTTCTTTGTTCAATCCACGTATCGACAGACCGTGAAGTGACGAATGGAGTGTTAATATTTCAACTTTTTGTGACAACGGAAAATCGCCAAATTATTTTTGTGCATTAAATGGCTAGCTCATTCTTATGTCGAGCATTCGACGTTCGATGAGATTATGAAGTTTTGTTTTTTAATGTACAAAACAGACGGTAAAAATAGAAGAGAACTAAACCTAACCTAATTTAACCTACCTATCGATATAGCCTGAAATATTTTTTCCAAACACTGTAGTAACGGCCCGGCCAAGACTTTGCGCGAATTGCGGCGCGGCAACGTTTTATCTGTTCATTGCGCGGTCGAGACGCGCAATGCACTGCGGTTAGTTGGGATGACGACACACAATGTATTAGGAAGACCGTTGCCGCCGCCGCTCGAAGTCGTGGCTGGACTGTAAGAACGCGTACAAAACGTAAATTGACTATCTACATGTAATGTTACGGTATGATGCAGGTCAACGAGCGAGGGCTGCGTGGAGCAGCCTCAGTTGGTGCTGCTGTACTTCATGGCGCAGCTACTACTGCGGGAGCTCGCCAAGTGCCACCGGCTCGTGCAGCTCGTGCCCATGGACATGACCTCCTACTACGGTATGTAACGATGACAATCTAGCTGCCATTGCTACGGTACATCAGTTACAGTGAGAGGTAGTCTAGTGCTATGCGTTCTATTACGGTGGACGGACTACTAGCGACTTAGTGCTGCTGTCGCATCTGCTACTCCGAGAACTCAACAAGTGCCACTGAGTCTGGAACTCATGGCCATGAACATTACGTCCTATTACTAACGTCAAAGACATTGAAACATAAGCATACCACTTTAGTGTTACACGAGATGAACTTATTGTCAGCGAAGAGCGAGAGAACAATGTAGATATATATTCTACCTACCTATTTCCCAAAACTAAACATAGATTTCTATTACGTTGGCACGTGGGCCAGCGTTCCCCATTAAATGTTAAAAAATTCAATCCGTGCCACGCGGTTGCCCACTTACACAGATGTACAGCTGCGGGAAGATATTAAAATATTAATTTTCAATATTCCCAATTCAGGGCATTAACTGGAGAGCTATTATGCTTTCCTCGTTTGCCACGCTTGGCCGGAGTTAGTAACGTTCAGTTTAAAAACTTGAAGAAAATAGCAACTGTGAAAAAACGGTTTTGTTTTTCTCACCATAATGCAATTTGTCTGTAGTATCTGGGCCAAACCTAAGAAAAAGGAATAATTTAGTCCTTTCATACACAACATAGGATAAAAATGACATAATTACCTACTTTTTTCTTGGCTCAATATGGTACGGTTAATAGCATAAGTAATATGACGTTACCTAATTGAGTACCAAAACTCTAATAGTTTTTATTGTAAAAGCTTATCCAGAGATTATTTTATCCGACTGGCAAAAGCATTGTGTGAATCATTGTTTTAGGTCATGCCTGTATGCAAATTTCCATCGATCTTTTCCTGTTCTGCGTGAATAAATTTTATGTAGAGGTAGGATTTACCTAGTACGTAACAAATTCAGAATACTTTTTATCAACTATAGCTATGCTCCGTGTCACTCCTAGCACTAATTATGACTTACACGGTTTTTTGCACACAGAAAATCGCGCCGGTCCGTCCAATTTTGGGAACGTGATCAGTCAGATCCTACTGTGCAAGCAAATCACGCCAGACTTCAACCAGGAGGAGCTCTGCAGTATCGCCAAAGATACCCAGGAGATCACCAGGATAGTCACTGATATCCAGGAGTACCTGCCTCAGCACGAAAACCTCAACCATTTAGGTAGGTACCTATAGTACAGTGCCGCACTTCTATCAGGATACGGTATTTTGTATCGTGTCTCTGTCGCTCTATATCCATACATACACATACTAATATTATAAATGCGAAAGTGTGTCTGTCTGTCTGTCTGTCTGTTACTTCTTCACGCTTAAACCGCTGAACCGACTTAGATGAAATTTCGCATAAGGATAGTTTAGGTCCCGGGATACTTTTGATCATTAATCATCCCTTAAGGGAGTGGAAGTTTGTATGGAAGAGCGATAACTAGGTAAACGCCTGATATTTAAAAAAAAATAGCAATTGAATTCTATCACGATGAACGAGATCCACGTGGACGAAGTCGCGAGCAAAAACTAGTTTGAAATATATTAACATGAATATTTCGAACCGCGAGACCTTCGAGAAGACAGTACGTTTGCCAGTGATATTCTTGTATCATGTCGTAGACAACACAATTTCGCATTTGAATAGGGTCACTGCAGGTATGAATTCATCAAAATCAAAACGGATGACGGAGATAAGACATAATTTTAAAAAATACACCGTATTGATACTAGGTACGTTGTACAGACGTAAAATTGTATTTTCATTATTCATCACGCCGCAGCCCTCATACACAATGAAGCTTTATCAATTGAAAGCATTGTACATTTTATATTACGATTCGTTCAAAACGTAATCATGTTTCTTTCGTTTTAGCTATACACACGACTTTTTTATTATTGAGTTTTTTTTTTCTAGTATAAAACCAGTGTAAAAGCGGATAATTGACAACAATCCAAAACAAAAGTGGAAAACCGTGTTCCATTAACATAAAATAACTTTTTGCGTGCAACGCCTCACCATTCGGTTGCCTGCTTTCATTGACATTAAGAACACTCCACAACGGAGTGCGGTGAAATACCTATTCCCCTCCACCACAAAGTAAATAGCGGCGGCGCGCCGGAGCAGAGAGTCCGCTCAGTATAAAGTGTCATTTTTGCCGCACGCACACAGACGTAACATTTACAGGCATTCTCGGTTGATCTCGGCAATGCTTAGTCGCGACTGTCACGAGTGCCAGTTATGAGCGCGTCACGCGCGCGTTGACCACTTGACGTCCCCGCCGCTACGTAGGTACTTTGTGTCACGTACGTCAAAATGTATAACCGATATTATTACAGTTGGAATGTATTTTATTGTTTAAATACAACAAAAAACTGTGCCTACACTTTCTTTTCAAACGATATTGAAAGGTAAATAAAACGGTTTTCTCGTTTTGGTAGTTACAATACCTAGGTAGGTAGGTAATTTTTTGAAACTAGCCGCTTTGATAACGACGATCAACCATTACACATTCATCTTATCGTTCGCTGGTAAAACGCCAGTAGGTATTTAAGTACTATGATTTAGTTAAGTAGGTACCTAATTATAATGAATTAGGTATATTATTTGTTGGCGCTCTCGACCGCCGCTGGTCACAAGTCACAACTCGCTGCGGGTCACGCATCAATTTATTAGGGTTCCGTACCTGAAGGGTCAAAACGGAACCATAGGTGTCGCCCAGACGTCCGTCCGTCGTCTGTCACAAAATTTGTTCGGAAGAATTTTTAGACTTCTCATTGACCTATGAGCTTGAAATTTGGTGACAATGTTCAATATTACGTATATTTTAACAACAAATACTAATATATTGATAAATTATATTTTTGAGGTTGATTCGGAACCCTAAATGTGCGAAGTCCGACTCGCACTTGGCCGGTTTTTTACCAAAATACGCTGGTTCATATTTAAATGTCATGTTGAAGAATTTTTAATATACCTACTCCGTTTTAAAATTCAGAATCAATACAGAAGTAACCCTGTGAGTCCGGCAAGTTTAGGTATGTATTTTCAAGAACGGCGGGAACGGACCTTCTGTATATTTTTTATTTTGTGCCTCCACCCTATACACAGTAGGGTGTTTCATTTTTCCAAATTTTCAATTTTCATTTGACTTTGCTTGGTTTCTTAATCTCACTTACCTAAAAGATTTATATTCCAAAATTCGTGAAAATCGGTGAATATTTAGAGGTTGCACACTTTGACACGTTTCTTCTCGAGCAGCTATTTTTTTACAGTGGAGGCTAATAAAGCGAATAAGTGGTTCCAAAGTGTCATTTGCCTACTTACGGTATTTAAATGTGGATAGTAGGGTCGACAAAAGGGCTACGAGTGTATATTGTATAATTTATTGTTGGTATTCTACCCTAAATATGAGTAATAAATGCTGATCTCGTTGCTTGAAAAAGTTCCTTGCGATGAACTTTTAGGAGCTCGGCTCCCCTCCAGGGGACAAGTGTTATTAGTATCACAAAGAAACACTTTCCGATGCTGCTAAATCAACTAGTGCTATGGCGGAAGGCCAATATTCCTATTAAGTGTATCCGAGCTGGAATAATACTACTGTACAAGGAATCAAACTTTGGGTACAGAGAAATTTAGGAACACAGATACGGCAAGTCTAGGAGGGTGATCTGGAAGACCTGTTTGATAAAGACTTCCTTATGATACAGAGAGAGGATCGCATGAGTTCGTCAATGAGTGATGTCGACAAATTGTTTTGCTCAAAAATGACAAGAAAATAGATTGAAGAAAATAGTAGAGACGCTGGAAGGTAATTCTTCTCCATCGTCTCACAGTGACAAAGACGGCTAACTTACTTTGCTAATTTAATCTGCGTGGCCATATCATTGATATATGTTTTGACACTGTTACGGCATCTAATACAGAGATCATTCAAGGAGTATATTGTATCCGAATTTAAATAGAATTAAATGAGATAGAAGTTTGTTTTGATTAGCCTGCCGTAATCACACCCATGAACTTATATTAAACTAGCGACCCGCCCCGGCTTCGCACGGGTGCAAATTTTACACATAACCCTTCCTCTTGAATCACTCTATCTATTACAAAAAACCGCATGAAAATCCGTTGGGTAGTTTTAAGGATCTAAGCATACAACGGGACAGACAGCAGGAAGCGACTTTCTTTTATACTATGTAGTGAAGAACTTATATCTACTTACTACTCGTTGTGTGCAACCTCTAAATATGTTCCAATCTTCTTGAAATTTGGTATATAAGCTTTTTAAATAAGTGAAATCCAGGGGGTAAGCAAAGTCTGGAAAAATAATACAATTTTTTTTTCTCCATACAAAGATGAAACACCCTAATACACAGTCTCATGTATATTCATAAATTTCATAATAGTAAATTTTGGCATTGAGGTTAGTAAGAAGGGGTTTACTAACGAAAGTCTATTATCTTCTAATAGACTTTGATTACTAGTCTCTCACCTTTACCTACTATACTATACCTTCTCCTCACTGCCCGTGATATAAGACGAATGTTTTTCATTATATCTGCAAGGAAACAAATACATACAACAGGCAGTAACTATTATACATTTATAAAATCAAGATTACAAGAACAAGAAGATTACAACAATACAGGATTCAATAGTTTATCAACATTTTCAATGGAGACTTCCAGTACGTCCACAGATAAAGATAAAAGAATCATTTAATAAGAGAATAACGGTCGACACTCAATCTCGACAACTCGAAAGGCTAAAGCACATAAGCCAGCTTTATCGATTTTCTGGATAAAATTCCCTGAAATAACTGAAAATTATCCTAAAACAATTTTAAAATAAATAAATAAAAATTCAATTAACGTAAACGTTTTATTACTATTTGTACAAGTTTCGCAAAACAAATTTAAAAGCCTCCTTAGCAAAAAAAAACAAGTTTTAATTTAAAACAGCCTTGACATATCTACTCATATTTTAAAAGTAAACCTATTACTCCCTACAAGTAAACCTATATTGGGATTTGGGAATAATACAAAGATCTTTCAGTATGCCTGCGTACAAAAATCCCAAGCAATAGTCCTACTGGTACGCCAAAAGATGCTGCAAATGGTGTTAAAAGCATGAAAATCGGCACGATTGATCTTTAGGCCACATGAATCAATTTGACCCGTCGGACGAAAAAAAAACGAAGAGGAGAGGAGTTATGACGACTTCTTCTTTTTGTATGGAATTTAAAAAAAAAATGTTCTGAAACCTATCGTGTGTGGTATCAAACGAAAGGGCTTTCTGAGCCAGTTCTAAAAATATATCAGATCATTACATTTAAGTCACTTGTCTTAAATTAAAAAAATAATATTTTTCAAAACATATGTTTTATATAAATTCCATACAAAAAAAAGAAGTCGTCATAACTCCTCTCCTCTTCGTTTTTTTTTTCGTCCAACGGGTCAAATTGATTCATATGGCGTAAAGATCAATCGTGCCGATTTTCATTCTTTTAACACCATTTGCAGCATTTTCTATATGTATAGCCCTTGTGTGCCGCTAGCACTACAAGTGTGATGAAATAGTACATTATGATTTATGATATAAGCGAGGTATGTTGATCCTGGTCACTAGAGCGGTATAGCAAGCGGGATAAGGAAGCCAAGAGACTAATGATCAATCAGCCTCACGAGTTTCATTACGACGTTTTTCAACACATTTGCGAGGAAGAATTCAATTCATTAAGGATGATTCACGCTAGACCGTTCCGTGTCCGGGCCGGCCCGTTTTGTAGTACAAGAGATCGACGGATCCGCGACGGCCGTCGATTTCTTGTACTAGAAAACGGGCCGGCCCGGACACGGAACGGTCTAGCGTGAATCATCCTTTAAGATTAAAGCATGCGTGTTTAATCCTTGATAATGATCCTAGAATGAGCCTAAAATTGAAGTACTAAAAGCCACGTCGTTTCTTTTTTTTTGTTTTTATTTATTTCATTAACAATAGTACAATTGTGTTTGAAAATAATAGTAAAAATTAACTTAAATCTAGGTACATTTACGAGCAATGAAGCGAACAATAATAAAAAACAAAGAGAATAATAATAATAAAAAATCATGTAAACATATAAATTACCAAAAATTAAGAATATAATACAAAAGCATGTCAAAATATTATCGAAAATAGTAAAAGTGACAAAAATATATAATAATACTAAGTAGTTGGCAGTCTGATTCGAAGCGGCTCCATAATCACATTTCATCAAGTAGACTGCATGCTCATTTTACGCTATTGTTAAGGCGCCCCCATTCGCTGAAAGTAAATTATTCCGCGGATTGTTGCAGAAACCAACGTCGCGTTGAAAGGCGAAGAAATGAACGGACTGTGGCGAAACAAACGAAGAGGATCTCTGTACAAAAGCATGGGCGTGCTGTGTTGCGTGTCGCGACCAAACTATCTCTGAGGGTGACGCGACTCGCCCCCGAGGCGGCTCGCCTAATCGACTCCAATGTAGCTCAAAAACAAACAAGTAAAAAGTGCAAGGTGCCTACCAGTCGCTATAACTAAGTGTTCAGAAACAGTGTAAGTAGCCCGTATGCTCAGGGAAACGGTGCCAGTGCGTGTGAAGTGATTACAGATTAGACAATGAAGGGGTCCATTATTACCGTCTAATTAATAGACGAGATAGCGTAGAGGATGGAGACACGGATTAAACTTCTCATAGATTACATAGATCACAATTCATAGGTAGAAATCGTCGCACACGGTAGTTCAATTATATAGGTTACCGTTTCTGTATCGTGTAGTCTAAGTAATAATTATAAATAATGTATAACAGATAGACGGATTTAATGAATTACTATTGTGAATTGCCTGGAATGGGATCAACATTTGTGTTTAAGTAGAATAGATTAGAGTATTGCTATGCTTTTTGCACGATACCTATATTTTACCAGCTAAATATATTGTTTCGATTATAGGTACTTGTGTTCAAGAAAATTAAGATAATATACGATTTTGCGTACACTAAGTAGTTAAAACTTCATTTTCATTACTTCAAACTTCTTTCTCTTGTTTAAGCTTTATACTTATAGATTATCACTACGTATCAATAGTAGCTATATACCTAACCAGACCCCAGCGGTACGAAATAGTTGATTGAGTCATGTCGTCGGTTTAAGAAAAGGTATGTATCACGTATTATACTATGTATACTGCTTCATTATCTTGTCTTCCAATAAGAATAGTTTTACTTTTAAAGATATTTAGTTACATGAAAGACACTTTGTCACAATCTCATTTAATTACATTAATTACTTCTTTTTTCACGTATAGTTCGTGAAAAATTGAGTGGATATTCTATTTTATACAATTGGCAAACTCTTTTATCAAGTGTTACCTATATCCCGCTGGGTCGGGTTTTCTAAAAAAATAAATGGCCTAGTCAGGATTGTAGATGGTACCTAAAGCATTCTAGTCAATTATAATATTTGAGTATGACATTATTTTTACCATAATATAATACAATTATATTTATATAGGTACAGTTAACAATTATAATACTTATAAATGACACCTATGTATAGTTATCTACTAATTAAGTAACGGCTAACAATTAAGTATTTCTGTAATTGTGTACCAAAGTAATAGAGTTTTATTGATAATAATTCTGTTAGAAGAAAAAATATTACATTAAAAGATTATTATATTAGATACATATATGCTTAACGCAATGCTCATACATCTCGATTATATTTGGTTATTTATAAAATCGTTGTCATTGAGACTTCTCTACATTTATAATCATAAGTAGATACTTAAGAAATAAACTGATATCAAAGATATTGTGAGCGTAATATTAGCTTTAATATTGTTTGCGCGTGTATACTAATTGAGACGTATCTATAAAAATAGATAGAGATCACAGATATTACATAATATAAAGTAGACGATGAAGTAGGATTTTGTGCACTATTCACGCTTAGGTATGACTCTATCAGACCATTGATTTGCACAAACGTTAATTAAATTTAATGTCGTGATTTTCCTTTTTTAAAACCCTTTTTATAGGACGTAATCTAAAACTTTAGGTAAAAATACCGCCCTTTGATGTATTTTTTCTGGTGAATTACCTATAAATTAAGATCGTGTTGCACAAAGCTACGATTACCGACCGATTAACGTTAAATATGGCGCCGGCAACTTGTCAAAATTACCATACCATCAGCTTTTAAGGCATTCACTGCCGACAACCGCTTACACACGGCTTGGTGCAACCCCGCCTAATTATTTATTTGATCCAAAAAAAAGACAGTACCTAGATTGTGACATTAGAACTAATTGACGTTTTTGCATTTCGGTAATTATAACTTTAATCGCTCGATCACACATAGTTTATTAATTAGCTTCCTTCATTTTAGCATAATATTTGAAATATATCACGCCTATCTGTACCTACCTTATCATTTCACGTGCGTGATAGTTACGTAGTACCTAATCTCATTTTCTGTATGACACATTCTACTGTATGCATTTACTAAAATGATGACTGTGATATACTCATAACATTAAAATTATAAAAGGAAACATGCATTAAAATATGATTCAAACGTAACAGTGTTTTTATTTAGAAGAATTTTAATTGAAGTATTTAAATGTTTATCATGCTTCCTTTGTTGTTTATAATTATTTTGATGGTACTCCCGCTCACTAAATATAACCTGATTTTTACTAAAACTAACGTGTTGAATAAACTCAATTACCTAATACGCATTTTAGGAACGTTAGGGAAATTGTGTAAGTAAGTTTTGGTTTTATTTACTTATTAATTTAGTGGTTATTGCCTCTTTCTGTTTTTGCTTCCGTTTTGTTTCTCTATAGAACACAATACACAACAGACACAATAGTGAAACAGAAAAAGTTTTATTATATATGTATACCTACTTCTTTGTACCCAGTTTGTACCTGTTTGTAATTGGTACCTTAAAGTGCCTATATTGTAAGGTAACTGTCATAAAATGTCCGCGGTATTTCGTCACAAAAACATCATCCGGCAACATTATCTAATTTGTAAGAAGAAAATTAGATTAGATCATTCCTTGACGAAAATTAAATATTGAGTATCACGCCCAAGGAACTGCCTGGCTTCGCATTATTGTTTTATTAAGGTTCCCTCCAGGAGGAAAGTATTAAAAATTCATGGTATATTACGGATTTTCCCAATGTAATTGTTTTAGCCAAAGAATATTTTAAACAGGGTGGAACAAAAACGCATGTAAGGCGATTTGCTGGCTTGTCGCCGCGGCGATGGTACTTACGTACGACATGAAAAGCTGTACCAAATTGTCAACTCTCTTTCGAGTCAATATTGATTTTTACTGCTCGCCTCCATAAATGAGTGCTTCCACAAAGAACATAATGACCCATACCGATCCCACCGCCAAGTTGAAACCTTTCCTATATATATAGGAATGACGAATTACCCTGAGAACGGAAACTGAGACAAAAGAAGTGTAATGTCGTTCGTTATTAGCTGAATTAACTAGAAATAATAATTATGCTCGTTGTACGCCCTAGCATTATTAAATTTGTAATTTCAACTTCGCCAACCAAGCTCTTTCTTTTTTTGCCGTAACAGTTTCAAGTTATAGTATTCTGTCTAAGTGGGTAGGTACAGAGCTTTAGAAAATATTTTATGTCACACCTGGCCATAAAGTGGCCATTATCGCACGCTCCGCGCGCGAAAAAACCCACTTCCTGGCCAGGGGGTGACATAAAATTTTGTACTTACCACGGGCGATAATAAAGAAAGCCTCAGATCGCATATTTATCGCCCTTGCCTTCGGCTCGGGCGTAAAATACCTGCGATCTGAGACATTCTTTGTTTTATCGCCCTTGGTAAGTAATGTACTATTTTTTATCTAGCCTATAGGGATGTCCCACTGCTAGGCCTCTCCCGATGAATTCCACGACTCCCGTGTCTGTGCTTCGTCCGGCCAGTTGGCGAGGAAGGCATCTAAGTCATCCCGCCATCTCCGTCTAGGCCTGCCACGTCTGCGTCGCTGTTGTGGCATCCATTTGGTAGCTATATATGTATTATTGATAAAATAATAAGTCCAGTCCCGTACTAATTCCATTATTTAATTGAACTAGGCATCTTTCTCGTATATGTCTCCTCGGTGTCTGATGTAGGGGATGGGGGTCCGGCCACCGCCGCCACCTCCATATGTGCGCGGTCTCGATAGCGGCCGTTTATCCTCAACTTCACCAGAATCATATTCTAAAAAAATTAACAGTATTTATTATCTTCATTATTTATCGATATACAGGGTAATTTACTTACAGGGAACTTTCAAATTGAGGGGTGACTTTATAAATCCCGTTTTTATGCCGTGTTTTAGTTTTAATGGTAACCGGGACCCAACGGGTAAAACGGGACCCTATATTACTAAGACTCCGCTGTCCGTCTGTCCGTCTGTCACCAGGCTGTATCTCAAAAACCGTGATAGTTAGGCAGTTGAAAATTTCACAGATGATGTATTTCTGTTGCCGCTATAACAACAAATAGGTACCATCACATACAACAAACGTGATTTTTTGCCGTTTTTAAAGATAATGGGACGGAACCCTTCGTGCGTGAGTCCGATTCGCACTTGGCCGGTTTTAATTTGTTAACCTGGGATCAGTGGTACTATTTCGTAAATTTCCTAACTATTTACTAATAGGGCAGTGAAATTGTACATTAAAACCGCAAAGCCAGATGTAAAGCTGCATTTTTGGTATGTTATTCGCACCCCTTAGGAGTATGTGAAACTAAATCAAATTAGACATAGTTAGTGATGATTATATAAGTGTTCTGAATCTATCAAAGTAGCCGCATTGTATCCGAAAGTAGCCCTTACGGTAGGTATTAAATTGTATTTAAAATAATTGAAATCTTAAACTGAAAAATGTTCTTACTCTCGTTCGAGTCTCTCGCTCTCCTGTGCGGATCCATCACTCGAAACCCTTTGTAACGGTGATCTTGCTTACCACTGCTGTGATCATTTTGATTTAGCAGCGATGACAACCTTACAAGAAAGATATGATTATTACTATATCATTCGTTTCAATCTAAGATCCAATTAAGATTTTTTAAGGTAGTAGGTAACATTAACACATCTACAATCAATTTTGATGACGTTTTCCCGTGCATGAGACCTAGCTAGATCGATTGCTCGTCCCCGAAAACTCCCACATAGGTACCAAATTTCATCAAAATCGTTAGAGCCGTTTCCGAGATAAATATTATATTGATGGTTCTTGATAGTTACTAGATTAAATCGGGGTATTAAATTATAAGTATATAATCCAAGCAACACACACACATACACACCCCATGTACACATGAAACGCAATAAACAATTTGAACTTGAACTTGAACAATAAACTTACAGGTTGCTTATACTATCATCAGATTTGCTCTTTTGGACATCATTTGACTTGACTACCACATAAATCGGTAAATTATCGTTTCCTACATCAACTGCAGCGTTTTCATGTTTTGAACCAAGAATGTCCAAGATAGGGTTCTTTTGTCTTTCAGTGCGTATTGGCCTGTAACTGTCAGGGTCATATACTAGAACATCATTTGCACCCAGCCCGTTCAACAGATCCCAATGAGAGGGTTGATATTGCTGCTTCTTTTTGCTAGTTTCTTTTCGGCCCCTTTTTATCATTTTATTTGCTTTAATCAATAATTCCATCAAAGCACGGTCATCGTCTTTCAAGTCACGAAGATGACTATCATCATCATCGTCATCGTCATCGTCTCTCTGCTCCTGGTACTTGTCCAGGTCTACTGATATTTTTAGGTCTTGATTTTGGTGTTGCTGTAAATTTTCTAATGCTCGTTTGATGAAATCCTCAGCCAGGACCTGACCGATAGTTATATCTGCTATTGTGAACGCTAGTAAAACAAAAAAAAACTTGTAATATTAATTCACAGGTTTAAATTAATAAAAAAAACTCCGAATAGCTTTCAGATTAGGCGTTTTAGGCTGGGGGGGGATCGAGGATTTGCTACCTGTTTCAGGGGAAGGGGGCAAATGTCTGCCGTTTAAATATGAAATCTAACTACTGTATAGAAGGTTCAAATTCCTCTAAATGTAATAAGACGCGCCGACTCCGGCCGTTTGATGTGAATAATACATTAAATTAAAGTATTCTTACCAGCCAATAATACTATCGGACCCTGCATCTTACAAGCGGACGGCCCAGCTCAAAGTAATCAGTGCCGATAGAAACGCTAGTATAGGTACCTTATTACATCAATATTGTTTTAATTTGTTCCGCCTTAATTTTTAATTTTCTCTTATCGCATAGCAAAAGCCCGTAAAATTTAAACAATAACGAGGGAAAGAAATTAAACGGGAAATAAAATGTCAACAATCCTGCAGCATTTCTCAATAGGTAACTATAAGAGTTCAAAAGAGTTATGGCAGTCACAGAATGTAGTTTTTAGTGTACCAACAGTGTGACAGATCACAAAAGAATGTTATAACTTCCGTATTAGAGTAGGCCCATTTTTGAAGAAGTAGCATACAAGAAGCAAGTCATGTAACAGTTGGGGTGACAACGTTATCAGAGGGCTTAGACCCTGTAGAATACGGTTCTGCCTGTCTCCATACCCAAATTTGAGCCGGAAGTCTGTTATACCGGATAATGTGCAGCCCATACAAATTTTTTCGTTGTACATTTGGTAAATCGTGGTTTCGGTACCCTAATTATGGTCCGATTGTTATAGGTTTTTGATATGCCATAAAGGACAATATTTGTCATTGTATCCCGAAATTTTCGACCCTCCAGCTCCATATCTTTCTCCGCCATCTTGGAAAATCTGTCACTTTTTCAGTGTTTTCCTTGTACTGTCGCTAAAGTTCATTTTAGTGCTAAACATGGTTCGGCAATATTGTAGAAGACAAAATTTGCTAAAACTTTTGTCTACAAAGATTTTTTGTATGACCCCTAAGGACGAAGGTATGACAGGAGATATTTTTAAAACTGCAAATTTATTTTAGTATTTCTCCCATATTTACGTTTTAAGTGCATTTTAGCGCTAAGTATAGTTCTGCAATATTGTAGATCACAAAATGTGCTACAACTCTTCTATTGAAATATTTTTTCCACGATCATCAGGAAAGAAGATACGAAGTCATCTATGGAGTACTACCGTCGATATTTGCTTCTTTTTACAGTTTTCTTCCCATATTTGCGTTTTAGTGTATTTTAGCTTAAGTTCTAGGTCTGTAATATTACAGAAGACAAAATTATATGCAAATGATCTTACTAGGTATCGTGGAAACAGACGATTTTGTCTTTTGAGGGATTGAAGTGGTATAGATCGGAAAGTGACAGATGCTTTATCTTGTCGTCTATCCCGCTATCACTCGACCATCATAGATCCCCTACAGATTGCGATTAATTGCACTCAAACCTAAATATGAGAAGAAAACTGCAAAAGTATCTAATTTCGACGGTGCTACTCCATAGATGACTTCATATCTTCTTTCCTAATGGTCGTGGAAAAAATATTTCAATATAAAACTTGTAGCAAATTTCGTGATCTACAATATTGCCGAACTATAGTTAGCGCTAAAATGCACTTAAAATGTAAACATGAACGGAAAACCAGAAAAAAGTGGCAATTTTTAATGATATATCCTGTCATATCTTTGTCCCTAGGGGTCATGGAAAAAATCTTTGTACCCAAAAGTTTTAGCAAATTTTGTATTCTACAATATTGCAGAACTATGTTTACCATTGGAATGAACTTTGACGACAGTAAAAGCAAAGAACTGAAAAAAGTGACACTATTTTCAAGATGGCGGCCAAAGTTATGGAGCTGGAGGGCCGAAATTTTTAGGTTACCATGGCTAATATTGTCCTTCACAACATACCAAAAAACCATATCAATTGGACCTCTTTTAGAGTACCAGAGCAACAATTTACTAAATGTACTACAATTTTTAGTATGGGCTGCACCTTTTCCGGTATACCGTACTTCCGGCTCAAATTTCGAGATGGCGACAGACAGATCCGTATTCTGCAGGGTCCAAACCCTCTGATAACGTTGTCACCCCAACTGTTACATGATTTGCCGCTTGCATTGTTTAGAGACGCCTTTTCCAATTCTGTTCTCTAACTATATATTTTACCAACAATCTATACATATAATAAAGCAGAAGAGGGTCGAAAATCTGTACATTGAAGATATTAGTAAAAAAATCGATGGAGGGGTCTAAGAATCGATAACAGAACACGTTTCAACTGTTTTTAGAATTCGTGTCTGTTTGTCTGTTTGTCTGTCTGTTTATTTGTCTAACTATCACGTGAAAACTAGCGAATGGATTTTAATACAGCCTTCACTAATATGTTTATTGAATCTTCTGCCAGGTTATAGGCTATAAAAATCATATAGGTTAGAGATGAAAGGGGGTGAAAAGAGGGGTTAAACTTTGTATGAGAAGTCTTTCAGTTCATGATTTACAGGCTTGAAAATTGGTAAGTATATACATGGACGCAAAGTAAATAGAACCCCATTCAAACATTTTATAATAAACAGATAGTATTTGAAAAAATGGGGGGTGAAATAACAATACCTCTGCCTCTCAGGGCTAAAGACAAAAATACAAAAGTCCCTCAAACCATATTAACTGTTTGAAATGAGAGATCTAATTATGTTGGTCAGTCAGTCTCTAACTATCAATATTCACAAACCTTACTACGAAACCTCGGTTTTTTTTTGTTTTCGATGGAGGGTGCCTACGCAGAGCGGCGGGCTCTCGGTTGCATGGTAGCACTTGCGACATGTACCTATATATTAGGTATGCGCATTTTTGTATAAAATATTGTTTTTTGAGGTGTTCATTACAAGAATGATATCCATTTTCAAATCGAAGATGGCGGACATTTACTTATTTACTTTTCTTAATAATCGATATGGGTGTCATTGAGGTTCTTCGAGGTGCCGATTAGTTGCGTTTTCCGTCAGCAAAATGTATAAAATACGTTCAGCGCGTAACAGACATAAATTTAGGGTATATTGGTATTCGTTAGTAAAATATACCTACGTAACAATAAACATCAAGTATGACCAAATTCGAAAGTTATAGGCGGATAGGAAGCAAAAAAAAAAACAATTCTCAGAAAATCACATAACTCTTAGAAGCAACCAGGGTGGGTGCGCTATCAACCTAGGCCTCTACTCCATCTTCGAAAGTGAAAGAACAGACCAAAGTAGGTATTCAGTTATACCTATGTTTTACAATAAAGCACTTTGAACTTTGAAAGGTATTCCACTAATTTATGAACAAAAAAATATCTATTCAACCACCTCTTTACAAAGCCATTTGATAGGTCAACAATTTCTTTTTGTTCAATCATCTACATTACTTGACGCGTAGGAATTACTTTCCGCACCTGCATCATAATGTTCGAAAATTTTCGCGCGCCGTACGCTCGCGTTTTCATCTACATTATAGTTGATGCGTATGAAGTCTTTTCGGCACCTGCATCAGAATGTTCGAAAAATTTCGCGCTCGCTGCGCTCGCGTTTTCATCTACATTACTTGATGAGTATTTTCCGCACCTACGTCATAATGTTCGATAATTTTCGCGCGCCCTACGCTCGCGTTTTCATCGACATTATAGTTGATGCGTATGAAGTATTTTCCTCACCTGCATCAAAACATTTCGCGCTCACTACGCTCGCGATTTTCTTCATTTCTTGATGCGTATGAAGTATTTTCCGCACCTGCATATTAATGTTCAAAAATTTCGCGCTCGCTGCGCTCGCGTTTTCAACTACATTACTTGATGAGTATAAAGTATTTTCCGCACCTACATCATAATGTTCGAAAATTTTCGCGCGCCCTACGCTCGCGTTTTCATCTACATTAGTTGATGCGTGTGAATTTTTTTCCGTGCCTGCATCATAATGTTCGAAACATTTCGCACTCACTACGCTCGCGTTTTTATCTTCATTACTTGATGCGTATGAAGTATTTTCCGCACCTGCATCACAATGTTCTTTTTTTTCATTTTGCGCTCGCTACGCTCGCGTTTTCATCTACATTACTTGGTGCGTATAAAGTCTTTTGCACAACTGCATCGTAATGTTTGAAAGAATTCGCGCTCGCTGCGCTCGCGTTTTCATCTTCATTACTTGATGCGTATGAAGTATTTTCCACACCCGTATCAGAATATCCGAAAAATTTCGCGCTCGCTCCGCTCGCACGCGTTTTCATCTACTTCCTTCTTAATATATATTTTGTCCTCTATCATGTGTTTCATGTGGGCGCATTGAGCCGGCGTGCGCAATGTTTGGCGAGACAGCCGGTGTAGAAGTTGATATGGATATTCACGCGAATGAAGTCGCGGGAAAAAGCTTAGATAAATAAATTTAAATCATAAAAAATCCTCTCCCTGTGATCCTGATCAAAGTCAAAGTCAAAATTATTTTATTTGCTATAAGTATATAAATATACATGCAAATACATAATAAAATCATTGATCTGTGTCCTTTAATTAAGGTGTGCAATAAAGAGTAGGTATTTGTTGTTGTTTGTTGTTGTTTAAAACTGGACTACCCGTGCGAAACCGGGGCGGGTTATACATGCGAAAGTAACTCTGTCTGCCTGTTTCCCCTTAAAATGCTCAACCGATTTAGATGAAATTTGGTATGGATAAAGTTTGAGTCCTAGGGAAGGACATAGGATACTTTTATCCCGGAAATCATCCCTTAACGGGGTTTAAGTTAGAATGGAAGAGAGATAACTAGGTAAGCGCAAGAAATAGAAGAATGAAATAACATTCGAACGTGATGACCGAGTTCTACGCAGACGAAGTCGCGGGCAAAAGCTAGTTACTAATATATTTCCTTATTTGTTCAATAAAAACCAACTTAATTTTCCTGTTGCTTCGGAACCCTGAATGAGCGAAGTCCGACACACAATAAGCTGCGTTTTTTTGCTGTTAGTCAAATCAGCAACTTCTAGTACTTATGAAGTTAAGGTTAAGTTAAGACGTAACAATTTGCTATGGACCCGTCCGGCCGTTTTCGCAACTGCGATTTGCAACCAGATGTGAATTAAGACTTATTATTCTTTGTTCGCAACCACTTGCGAATCAAGAAAACTTTTTCGAATCGAGACAACGTAATTTTTTTCAGGTTTATGTATTTAAAGATTTTTCTAATAGCATAAATAAGTTTATGTATGACTCCTTATTCTTATTCATAGTTACGTTATCCTATGACAGTCAAGTATCCACCCACAGGGTTTACAAAATCCCTTATATTGGCGCAGGATTGGAGTAGGGTAGTTTTTACAAAAGCGACTGCCTTAATTTTTTTTTAAATCTGATTGTGGCTTTATAGACCAGCGGGGTAATCACGTAACGATAATATGTACTACAGTTGGTACGTATTTAATGTCAGTTTTAGTATGGGATTTGACATTTAAATCTATCGTACTAACGGTCGAAAACGTTACGTGATTACTGCGCGGGCCTAATAAAGCGATAGGAGTGCGCGTTGGAGAGTGGCCTGGGGAAATCCAGGGGAAACCTCCGGCATGACCACGCGGGCGGTTTAAACACTCTAATACTCTAATAATGTGACTGCCTTCTATCTGACCTTAACCAAAAGATCTTGTTTCACCTTTAAGATTAGATTAGACCTTTTTGAGAAATAGGCTTCAAGTAAAAGGGCAACTTGAATATTATGAAAACGCTATTTAAGTTATAATTAATAACTTATTTGTACGCGGGATGACGTCGTGGCGTGTGGGTTTAGGGGCCCTCATTAAACCCACACGCGCGAATTGCCTTTTAATAAATAACTATGCCTTTGACATCGCACAGCCGTTTATATACACAAACATGGCACAAGATCGGTGTCGGCGGGTAAGTATGAAGTACCTCGGGTTTGTAACTACTTTGGAGACCGTACTCTAGCCAAAAGAATCCCGTACTTC
Organism: Cenopis cana; assembly: GCA_951800055.1. Classification (NCBI taxonomy): domain Eukaryota; kingdom Metazoa; phylum Arthropoda; class Insecta; order Lepidoptera; family Tortricidae; genus Cenopis; species Cenopis cana. The sequence continues at coordinate 5,583,763 of OX637476.1, read as the reverse complement.
TTAAATACTTTACCCGAAGACATCCGACATGAGCCAAATACACGCAAATTTAAAACAGCACTAAAAAAGTACCTCCTAAACACACTGTAAGAACAGCACACAATGTACGAGTATTATAGTTAATTATTACGTTACCTTACCAGCCAAATAGACTTATAGAGACTCGCACCTGCAGACAAACTGTTAAAACAGTTTTGCAGGGAACTGTAATAGCCTAAGTTTTTTATTGTTCTCTGTTTTAATAATAAAAAATTAAATAAAATTAATTAATAATAAATATATTGATGCGTAGTAAAACACAATATAAAAATGGTTTAGGGTTCCGAAACAACCATAAAATTACGTTGGTTTTAATGAGAAAAATAAGGAAATTTGGTAGGTGACAGCAATAAGGTTCCGTTTGGACCCTTCGGGTGAAGGATGATTCACGCTAGACCGTTCCGTGTCCGGGCCGGCACGTTTTGTAGTACAAGAAATCGACGGACGCGCGACGGCCGTCGATTTCTTGTACCTACTAGAAAACGGGCCGACCCGGACACGGAACGGTCTAGCGTGAATCATCCTTATGGAACCCTAAAAAGTATGTAATTTTCTAATAATATAAACTTGTTTATGATAAATATTTCCTTTATTTAATAAAGTTCCTCGCACACTAACTAACATTATGCAACATTCTGAATTTACGCAAAAAAAGTAGGACCTAGGTCTTATATCTCACTAGGAGCCATATTAATAGTTATTTTATTTATCGTATGGTATTTATTTCGAACCGTGAGATCTTCGAGAAGACAGTACGGTTGCACGTTTTTTTTGCACTTTTAGAACCACCCAGGGGTCACGTGTAGGGTAGCGGTGGGTACTTTCCCTACGGACGTGGTGCAACTTCGACCCCCCTTTGTCAAGTGAGCCGTCCGAAGGCCTCCAACTTGGCTTAACGACTGCTGTAATAGACAGCAGCCGGGATCAACGGCTTAACGTGCCTTCCAAAGCACGGGAGCGCTCAGTTAGTAGCCACTCAAAGCGGTCAACCATCCATGGACTGACCCGCGCGACATTGCTTAGCCTTGCATACTGCTTGCGGTACGCAGGCGCCGCTGGGACACGAGCGCTCCAGGGCTCCAGTAATAAATATGTATTTATTGTGCTGAACGAAAGATCTGATTTAATTAGTTATACTTATTTTGTGTATTAATATTGAAGGCTTTTCATAGGGACGGTATACATACTTCTAGTCGGTTTTATTTTGCGTCTTAACTTTAATCTTATTTAAAGTAACCCTCATCTCTAGAGCCGACATATGATTCTAAAAAGTGTCTGTCAAAAGTTTCATTTTTGGTACAAGTTTTATTGCCGACTCTACCTTTTTTCCTAATGGCGACTTCCTGACTTTGGCGGGGCGGGATCGATATGTGACATTTTCTTCTTTGACGTAAACTTACGGACGTCGCAAAGATTCTCACTTGACATAATACTGTCAGTATTACGTTTGCGCACTAGTAATATCATGCGCAGAAGCGTAGCAGTACTGCCTTCGCATCGTCCCGCTACCGCGCTTCCCGCGCCAGTCAGGAAGCACTCATTTAAATGTAAGGGCACAGTAAAAATTAGTACCAAGTTGACTGACAGTTGATACTGACATTTGACAGTTTTCTCATATCGTACCGCCTTCAGCCGCCTGTCATCAATAACTCGTTGAGTCAGTTCCAATGTAACCGAACGAATTTTGATATATGTAGTTATACCAAATTGCAGCTTGGTTGAGGATACCTGCTTAAAGATTTGATCCGAACTCGCAAAATACAAACATTTCAATTTAAATAAAAGCTTGTAAAAATGGCCGCGGTAGACGACGCCTTCATACCATTCCTATTTTGAAGATCAGTAGAATACTACACGGAGTATTTATTAGAATACTATACAAAGACGGCACGAATGGAGATCCAGTTACCGCAACAACTATTAGCGATTCTAGACATGCACCAAACCGTCCTAATGCCAGCAGCGGGCTACAAGATGCATACCAAATAATGAATTTTCCGTTGCACAAAGGTAACTCTAACCGACGAATAGGAAACGTGCGCTGCAGACGGAACTTTAACGATAACAGAATTTACCTACCTTTTATTCCGTACATTATACTCGTACCAATGCACCAATTTTTTTTAAGGAAAACATTTACCGATTCAAAATTTTCAATTTAACATGACCCGAAGGGCTGAAACCGTTGTGGTACAGAACGTTACCGCACAAAGGGACCACATGTAAAATTAAAGCATCAAACGTAATAAAAACAAAGCGCCGTAAACATTCCCATTGGCGCCTGACGGTTTCGAAACGGTCTAGTTGAGTGAGATCGAGATTGAATAATTTGTACGGAAATAGTTTAATTAAGCATGGAGTGGGTGCAATAATTAAAAAGCGTACGTCTGGCTTCGTTATATTGCTTCCTCGGAATTAACACCGGGCTTCCAGTCAATTTCCCGAGCGGCGCCGCTGCCTCCGAATGTCTTACACGATATTGCTCTCTTATATGCCTTTCCCGTAATTAATATTTGAGTAAGGTTGCTTGTAATTGCTTGTATTTTCCACTTTAAAGACAGCATATCGGTATACTGCGAGCGTGCGGTACCGGTGTAATACTGCGTTGGTACCCCGTGTCCGCGCATCCTGCGCTAATTAGGAACCAGTCATTTAAAATAGAGCCCCACATAACGTTTGATACAGTATACCTATTTCATGATTTCCGTAAACAACTGCACTGTTCAATATCGAATAATTTAACTTAAAAGACCCTTTGCACTAAACCAAACAATAATATGTATCATGTAAGCAGTTTATCGTACTCAATTACACAGGCTAAATTTTAGCCTGTGTAATTGAGCCGCTAAAACATATGCATAATGCATGTCACAAAAGGATAAAGTGCAAAGGTCAGCTTATCCCTTTAAAGGATTTCTTCCAGCTAACCTTCGAATATTATACCAAATAAGATTGAGAGAAGACTAATCCTTAAATAATATGTTCTCATGCTTATTTATGTAAAAGTGTAACGGACCACCAAAGAGATTCAGAAGTGTACCAATATCAGGAAAAATAGGTGTAAAAAATAAAGGCCCAGTTGCATTTCGCGGGGTTGATGGGTTGTCCTCATCTAACCTCGGTAGCCCACAGCCCGCTATGTAATCATAATTGCATGCAAGTTCTTGCACCATTTAAATCGGCGTTAATATTATTTTATAGAAAAACCTTTTTTTTAGGCGGAACATCTGTCACCCGAGGAAAAACCACACCATATCAATCATACGTTAACAAAACTCCGCGCGACCCGCGGCTTCTCCCGCTGCGCACTTCCCCTGTGGAAAATATTAATTAAACCTCGTTCTAGCAATATAGTTACTGCATATAAGAATGAGTATATTCTCATCACAAACAAGCTCGCCTTTATTCCCTTTGGATAATGGACCAGTTCGGTTAGATTATCAACGCACAACGGCTGCTGACGACGTTGAGAGTTGTTAATGACATCTTAATGACGTCGTTGTTCCTATTTCCTACTGGATACGCTTACAAGTAAACGACACAAAGCCGCGACTCTATACCTAATGCCCATAGACTAATAAATTATGTAGACTGCCAATGTCTATACAATACGGCGCTTCTTTAAGGCGAGGTTCTTCCATTGCAAATGTCCCGCTGTAACACGCGTGAGTTTGCAATTGACCATCCCACTCTCTACGGAACTGTGCGCGTAATTTTCGTAAATTTTTAGTACATTTTTGGGTGAGAAAAATACATGGCTTACTATATTAACAATATTAATCCCGACATCCCTCATACCATCAGATACGTTTATTTTAGTATTATTTTCTACTCACCATGTTACCTAAGATTGAAGTAAAATGAGTTTTAAGATATAAAATAGAGGTATGTTTGGAATTTTTTTCTATCGAACAAAGTTTTGCAAATTGTGTAACGGACATCCGACGGCACTAGATAAAGGTCTCAAATATAACATCGTATTTTTTTTACATTTTTAATATGTAGTATTTCGAAATAAAACCGTTTACCAAATCAGATTTTTACTATAACCCGGCCATAATTAATGTGTTAAAATATTGCGCTGTAGCTACTGTACGTTCATAATAATCATAATTTATTGCGTATGGCGCTTAGACCTCTGCTCAGCTAACATAACAACGCCATCTATGCAATCTATGTAAAAGCTCGTAACAGATAGCACCAATGTGTTAAAGAGGTCTAAGTGCCATTGGAGGGAAACTACCTTAAATCCTTGAGATAGCTCATTTTACTTAAAGGAAACATTCTTTTATTTTTAAAAAGAAACAAAACTGCATTCAAAGATTTTCATAAATTTTCTAAGATTTTCTGAAAATTTTCAACTCAATATTCAATTTTATGGATATCTTGTACGACACAGGAGTGTAAGGCCTAATGTTTCAATTAAAAATTTCAAAAATAATTAAATGCGAATACTTGTTTTTAGATTTTATACGTTGTGATTTATAACTTCAAATATTTGACACATGACAACTTCCATATAACGTAAACAACCATGAGTCATCGAAATTATAAATAAAATCAGGTAATAATAATACGGCTTCTCAAGTAAATAAAAAGATTATTTGACTTTTCTCAAACATAATTTAACCCACGTTACATTTTTTCAGATCATAGTTGTTGAGGATTTTACGATAATAATTCACCACCCAAACAGTTACGAGTTATGTCTTTTATTTATTAAAACCAGTGTTGTGACCAAGTCTGTCGTTTCGATTCATATGACATTTCCGTAAATTGATAGAAATCGATTAGGTATAAACGATACATTTATGATCAAAACCAAATATCATACAATTAAATTAAACTACGAAGTACAGCACGAAAAAAAAGTCAAATTGTACTACAAACCGTTGTTGCCATGTTGGAATAAAATAGTTATCGATTTCTGAACGAGAGAAAGTATAATTAATTAATTATTTCTTTGTGTAGAATGATACAATTGTGATATGGAATATATTTATATAGGCTTGATAAAAGCATTTCAAAAATCGGCTGTAAAATCGATGCAATGAACCATTCGATAATAATCGCTTGATTTGACAGAGAAGATGTCTTAGCCTCATCACTACAAACTTCAATTCATATGTCTCAAATATTTGAAGTTACATATCACAATCTATAAGTTGTTTTGATTCCCGGGTAAGCCAGGCGAATTTTAGAAAATCCTTGAATGCAGTTATGTTTATTTTTAAAAATAAATTAATGTTTTCTTTATGTAATACGAGGTAACTTAATAATTTAAGGCAGTTTCCCTCCAGGTCCCATACATTGTTTCCACCCTGTATAGAGACATCTCTATTCATATAGTCCCTATTCGTCCCGGTACCGCCGCTTACCAGGTAGTCAGTCCGACCCAGGCCGAGCCTAGCTAAATTTCTTGCAGGACTCTTCCCAGCTAGGCTAGGTTTAGTGAACCAGCGACCAAACTCCCAGTAGCCGTTTAACCACACTGAAGCACCAACTCTTAGGCGACTTCCTGGTTTGTCGGTGCGGAGGCGGTACGATATGAGAAAACCGTCAAATGTCAGTTTCAACTGTCAGTCAACTCTGGTACTACTTTTTACTGTGCCCTTACATTTAAATGAGTGCTTCCTGACTGGCGCGGGATGCGCGGAAGCGGGACGATGCGAAGGTGGTACTGGTCCGCTTCTGCGCATGATATTAAGTAGCACTGCGGAAATGTAATACTGACAGTATTCCGTCAAGTGGGAATCTTTGCGACGTCAGTAAGTAAATAAGAAAATGTCACATATCGATTCCGCCTCGCCAAGTCAGGAAGTTGCCTTACGAGTGTTTAAACCGTCCGTGTGATCGTGACGGATGTTTTTCAGGCCATTCTCCAACCGCGCACTCCTATCGCTTTATTGGGCCTGGCCTTTAAAGGCACAGTCCGGTTAAAAAAAAACAGTGAAGCAAAATATAGTGAAGGTACAGCAAATTCATTTATTTGTCCCATTTCGCGCTACGGCGTAGTAACGTAGCGTTCCTTGCCCTCTAATGGGCGATATTTTACAGACATACTGTGTAACGGTACGAATGAATGGCCATTTTCTGGGTGAGCTCGCTTCACCGTCGGCCTCATCTTTGCTCCCTGGCTAGATGCTGGCCAAGAGGAATCCCAATTTTAATAAAAAAAGAAATTGACAGTCTTTATAATTTACTAGTCTCTGGGAATACCTCTGAAATATTCATACGTACTGGCGACATAAGCGGATTAACACCTCTCTACCTTAGCAACGTGTCAATAAAGATTAAGCATAAGAAGAAGCGATTTACGCTGCTCTTAGTACATTACTTATGTATTATTCCGTCTCGTTTAAAATTGATCACGTGTAACGTTACAAGTTACAGATTCTAGGAAGCCTACTGACTTATATTAAGCTCTTATATATATAGGCGGACATTTTGTAAGTTTTTTACACGTCGCAAAATTGAAGAAGGTATTTATCGTTACAAATGCAAAATGCGTTTTGTAATGTCATTGTTTATAATTTGGCTTGTGTTTGTCTCGAATAAATCTATCTTTCCGTCTTTCTTTTCTAGATTAGAAACCAGACAGAAAATTAAAGAAAAAACTAAGATGATTATACCTATGTGGAATTTGCTTATACTCGTAATGTTCTTTTTTTACATAGTTCGAATAATGATGTTGATTCACGATAAACTCGTACTATATACTTTGTAAATGAACTCGGTGTTTTGTATATTCCTATTCTGATGTAACAGATTTTTCACGTAGGCAATACACAGATTCTCACACATACATGTTTAGTAGAGGAGGGCCGTTCATTTTAAAATTGGTTATACTCTAAATAACTAAGCGGTACAATGCTCCATGTTCTCATCACATAAGCAATCATGAACACAAAGGGGTCAAAAGTATTAACGCCTGTTTGTGGAAGACGTTTGCACTAATACTACCACTGTACCAATGGCAGACCGCTATAAATCTGACCTACGATTACGAATAGTTGGTGTTACCGTAGGACCATGTTATACTAGGACTGAGCTCACAGAGAAAACGTTTTGTGAATAAACAAGAAAGCCGCTCCATACAACGCATCCGCCAATTAGTGGCCCGCTTTCGTACCTCCGGATTTCACGCCTAAGCACATTCAAAGGCTCTATGAAACACTTATATTTCGCCTCCCAATTTCATATTTCAATCGCTTTTACGCTTCTTGTCGAAGAGCTCACAAATATATTAAATAATTCTAATCACTTTTCACGTCAACTTAAATGAGATAAAACACTATGTTCTCTCAACATTCCACTTCATCATCAGTAGCAATCATCTGGTACTGGAACTAAAGTATTGGTACCATAGACTAGTCATATTTAGGGCGTGTTCGAGCACGCCCTGACGGTGTTTAGGGAATCTGCAAATTTTTCTTCTTCTTCCGATCTTCCGGCGGAGTCGCGGTTGAGTTCTGCAATGTTCCCGTAGGTTCGCCACAAGTAGAGAGACGAACACTGTGCGGTTTTAGACCAGTGGTTCTTAACCGGTGGTCCGCGGACCACTGGTGATCCCTGGAAGCAGTCAAAACGGTCCGCGAAGCCATCAGAATAAGTGATCTGATAACGAATCAACAAAACAACGGCTCGCGAGAGTTGCGTTATGAGGGAGCCGAGCCGTCGCCGGACCGGGAAATAGGAGGTGGTCCATGCCCCATGGCAAGACAAAATATGACTCAAATGGTCCCTCATTACTAAAAGGTTTAGAACCACTGTTTTAGACGGTAGTCCGGGCGCAAATGCATTTCCCCACATAAAACAAAGACTAGTCAGATTTAGTTGAAATATCTATATTGAATAAATTGAAATTGAAATAGTTATTCCGCCAGTAAATGCCAGATGATGTCCGCCGTCTGTGGTATAGTTATAGTTTTCGTATCGAATGGCTGGTCGGAATCAGCCCGCCAGAATACGGTCGCAGAATTCAGCCTGTATGTGACAAGCCAGAAACAAGCACAAAAGCGACGAGGTTACCGTGTTTCGTAATACAGTCTATTCATCCTTACATGCCCTATCATGTAAACAAACTAATTTTGAATTTTGTATTAAGCAGTAACGCTGCTAACGCAAACTACAGCCACAGGAGCCGCAGCTACAGTTGGCTAGAGCGACTGGCCGCGAGTGCCGGGAGGTCGCAGGTTCGAATCCTGCTCGGTGCCTAAGTTTTTAAATTTTTCCTTTATTTCTAAAATTTTTAAACTGTTTGAAGACGTTAATCATTACAATAGTTTTTGAGCTTCTTTAAGTATACAATAACGTTTTAAGTGATGATTATATAGTGTAGTCCTTGAGAAAAGGGCGATAATAATTAATGTCTTTAGAAAAGTTTGCTTAGTACATGATATGACACGTAAGGATAAATAGACTGTAGACTTTTTGGGCCACTTTCCGCCTCCATTCTCAAAGCAGCTTATGGCATGATTATATTACATCGTCGTCCAAAATACTCGACATTTACATACATATTTATTTTCAGCTCAATGAAAAGGAACGTGGATGATTTGCAAGGTTTAATCACCCACATGTGACAACAAAATAATAGCCGGGAGGTATAAAATGTGAATCCTATAATCCGATACCCATTTTTAAATTGTGTATGTTTTTAGGGTCTATTGGTTTCTCTTTGTCTGTCTGTCTGTCTGTCTTTCACATCGCTAAATATCTCAGGAACTACTTATCCTATCGATATGAAATTTGGAATAGTTATAAACAAGAGTAACCCAGATACATAGAAGATGGTTTTTTAAATTATTTTATTTTATTTTCTGTGAATAATGACATATAAAAGGGGGTTCAAAATTTTAAAGTCTGGCAACTATGTCAAGTGGGGTATCATATGAAAGGGTTTGACTTGTACATTCTGAAACAATTTTTAGTTTTTTTTTTCATTGGGGAAATTTTGATTTACGAGGGAAAATGTAAAAAAAAATACCATTCCCCCCCTTATCTCCGAAGTTTACGAAGAAAAAAATTTGAAATTATTACACAACATTAATATGCATGTATATTTTACAGGAAAAATACAGCCATAGCCCTATCTAGTTTTTCTTTTTTTTAATCATCAAAAAACTCTTCTATACTAAGTTTGTAATTTAATCACCTTTGTATATATTTTTGTTTTATATTTAAATTTACAAAATTACGTTGAAAATACCTTCTTTCAAATAAAAAAAACAATTATTGAAATCGGTTGATGTGATAAAGAATTATCCTTGAAAAACCAACATACGTACTAAGTTATTCAGTCGCGCAAATTAGTAACACAATGCGCCGATAGATGGTGCTGTCATGTTTTTTTAAGATTGTTCCTGAATTAACGGGGTCGAGACGGGTACACAACTACATATACAAGAACTGTGTACGGAACCCTCGGTGCGCGAGTCGGACTCGCACTTGACCGGTTTTTTTTAAATGACTTAAACAGAATAACAAATCGTATCCCATTTCAATTAATTGAAATTGGATACTATTCATGTGTTTATCGAAAATCTAGCACCGACGATGCATTTATTTGCTCACAGGATATTATCCAATTAATTTCAGGTGGAGTCAATTTAGTTGAGTTCCAGTAATAAGGCCCTCCCAAGCGTTATACTGACATAAGTAATTAAGTACTTACAATGTACAAATTTATTCATGAAGACGCGCCTTAACCTACCGCTACCGGTACGCTACCGCTACGCTACCGGTTCGACAGAACGTTGTTTGTGACACGCGGGCAGCTAATAAACTGCACACTTATGGTAGGCCATAAGTGTGCAGTTTATATAAAATCGAAGATAATCTTATGGGTTAGGTTAATATCCACAGACCTCGGTCTGTGATTTATACGGACAGCACAATTCAATTGTCTCAGCCATATTAACACGTTCACTGTCGCCTTACAAAACGATCTGACCATGTCACAAGTCCAACTGACAGTCGGACTGTGCATCCAGTATGGTATCGTGACTCCTTAGTGGGACCACGGACTCCTGAAAAAAAGGTGCATGACCCCACATTGGGGGCACCCGGACAGGGAACGTGTTAAGTAAGTGTATATTACCAAATCGCTCATTTATTACTAAGAAACGATTTTTTATTTTAAAATTTAAAAGATTTCAGCCAAAACCGAACAAAATAAATACAAATATGTAGACTTTGCGGTTCGCAAACAGGACTTAGCTCTTATTTATTAACGGTGTGTTTGCTCGCTGCTCGCCGCCGTATTTTTATTTGAACCACAAAGCAAATACGAATTTATGAAAATGTAAATACCTACCTACCATAAATTTACTAATTTCAGTACAAAAGTGTATTGTAGTTGATTTTATATTCAGCATGGTTTTATTCGGCCTCAGGCAAAACAGGCAGCAGGCCTAATATCAAATTGCACAGCTTTTATGGGCGTTGGTATGTAGATATATATTTTTTAATTACCTAAGACCTAAGATATCGTAGACGAAACTAAAATCACATAGTTTTTCTCTATGGAGCTCTCTTCAAGTGAATAATCTATACATATAATAAAGCAGAAGAGGGTCGAAAATCTGTACATTGAAGATATTAGTTAAAAAATCGTCTATACATATAATAAAGCAGAAGAGGGTCGAAAATCTGTACATTGAAGATATTAGTTAAAAAATCGATGGAGGGGTCTAAGAATCGATAACAGAACACGTTTCAACTGTTTTTAGAATTCGTGTCTGTTTGTCTGTTTGTCTGTTTGTCTGTATGTCTGTTTGTCTGTTTGTCTGTCTGTTTATATGTCTAACTATCACGCGAAAACTAGCGAATGGATTTGAATACAGCCTTCACTAATACGTTTATTGGATCTTCGGCCAGGTTATAGGCTATAAAAATCATACAGGTTAGGGATGAAAGGGGGTGAAAAGAGGGGTTAAACTTTGTATGAGAAGTCTTTCGGTTCATGATTTACAGGCTTGAAAGTTGGTAAGTATATACAAGGACGCAAAGTAAATAGAACCTCATTCAAACATTGTATAATAAACAGATAGTATTTGAAAAAATGGGGGGTGAAATAACAATACCTCTGCCTCTCAAGGCTATAGACAAAAATACAAAAGTCCCTCAAACCATATTAACTGTTTGAAATGAGAGATCTAATTATGTTGGTCCGTCAGTCGCTATCAATATTCACAAACTTTACTACGCAACCTCGGTTTTTTTTTGTTTTCGATGGAGGGTACCTTACCTACGCAGAGCGGCGGGCTCTCGGTTGCATGGTAGCACTTGCGACATGTACTACCTATATATTAAGTATGCGCATTTTTGTATAAAATATTGTTTTTTGAGGTGCTCATTACAAGAATGATACTTATCCATTTTCAAATCGAAGATGGCGGACATTTACTTATTTACTTTTCTTAATAATCGATATGGGTGTCATCTTTGAGGTTCTTCGAGGTGCCGATTAGTTGCGTTTTCCGTCAGAAAAATGTATAAAATACGTTCAGCGCGTAACAGACATAAATTTAGGGTATATTGGTATTCGTTATTAAAACATACATACCTACGTAACAATAATCATCAAGTATGACCAAATTCGAACAGGCGGATTGGAAAGCAAAAAAAACCGGCCAAGTGCGAGTCGGACTTCGCACATTTAGGGTTCCGAACCGACCGCAAAGTTAAGTTGGTTTTTATAGGAAAAATAAGGAAATTTCAAAGAAAAAAATCTAATTTATCAATATATTAGTATTTGTTGGTAAAAAATACGTAATAACAATCATTATTACCAAATTTAAGTTTATAGGTGTTTGGAAAGTTAAAAAATTCATCGGAACAAAATTTCGTAAATTCCAATAATTTATGAACAAAAAAAATATCTATTCAACTCTCTTTACAAAGCCACTTGATAGGTCAACAATTTTTTTTTGTTCAATATTTCGCGCTCGCTGCGCTCGCGTTTTCATCTACATTGCTTGATGCGTATGAAGTATTTTCCGTACCTGCATCATAATGTTGAAAAATTTCGCGCTCGCTGCGCTCGCGTTTTCATCTACATTACTTGATGAGTATTTTCCGCACCTACATCATAATGTTCGATAATTCTCGCGCGCCCTACGCTCGCGTTTTCATCTGCATTATAGTTGATGCTTATGAAGTCTTTTCCGCACCTGCATCATAATGTACGAAACATTTCGCGCTCACTACGCTCGCGATCTCATCTTCATTTCTTGATGCGTATGAAATATTTTCCGCACCTGCATAATAATGTTCGAAAAATTTCACGCTCGCTGCGCTCGCGTTTTCATCTACATAACTTCATGAGTATGAACTATTTTCCGCACCTGCATCATAATGTTCAAAAACTTTAGCGCCCGCTACGATCGCTTTTTCATCCAAATTACAGATGCGTTTGAAGTCTTTTCCGCACCTGCATCATAATGTTCGTAAAAATTTCGCGTTCGCTATGCTTGCGTTTTCATCTGCATGACTTGATGCGTATGAATTATTTACCGCACCGGCATCACAATGTTCGAAATATTTCGCGCTCGCTGCGCTCGCGTTTTCATACACATTACTCGATGAGTGTGAAGTATTTTCCGCACCTGCATCATAATGTTCGAAAAATTTCGCGCTCGCTGCGTTCGCGTTTTCTTCTACATTACTTGATGAGCATTTTCCGCACAACCTACATCATAATGTTCGAAAATTTTCGCGCGCCGTACGCTCGCGTTTTCATCTACATTATAGTTGATACGTATGAAGTCTTTTGCGCACCTGCATCAGAATGTTCGAAAAATTTCGCGCTCGCTGCGCTCGCGTTTTCATCTACATTACTTGATGAGTATTTTCCGCACCTACATCATAATGTTCGTAAAAATTTCGCGCTCGCTACGCTCGCATTTTCATCTGCATGACTTGATGCGTATGAATTATTTTCCGCACCGGCATCATAATGTTCGAAATATTTCGCGCTCGCTGCGCTCGCGTTTTCATACACATTTGATGAGTGTAAAGTATTTTCCGCACCTGCATCATAATGTTCGAAAAATTTCGCGCTCGCTGCGTTCGCGTTTTCTTCTACATTACTTGATGAGCATTTTCCGCACTTACATCATAATGTTCAAAAAATTTTTACGCGCCGTACGCTCGCGTTTTCATCTACATTATAGTTGATGCGTATGAAGTCTTTTCCGCGCCTGCATCAGAATGTTCGAAAAATTTCGCGCTCGCTGCGCTCGCGTTTTCATCTACATTACTTGATGAGTATTTTCCGCACCTGCATCATAATGTTCGACACATTTCGCACTCACTACGCTCGCGTTTTTATCTTCATTACTTGGTGCGTATGAAGTCTTTTCCACACCTGCATCAATGTTCGAAACATTTCGCGCTCGCTACGCTCTTAAAATGCTCAACCGATTTAGATGAAATTTGTTATGGATATAGTTTGAGTCCTAGGGAAGGACATAGGATACTTTTATCCCGGAAATCATCCCTTAACGAGGTTTATGTTAGAATGGAAGAGAGATAACTAGGTAAGCGCATGAAATAGAAGAATGAAATAACATTTTAACGCGATGACGCGAGTTCTACGCAGACGAAGTCGCGGGCAAAAGCTAGTAATAAATAAAGTAAGTTAGTCAACTATACAAATGTACCATTACTTTTTTGGAATAAATTAAATTAATTAAATAATAAAATTGCCCAATCACGTCTCGCCGTACCTACGCAAACTTTAATGATTTTGACCAATCACGTTACGCCGCGGGCATAGAACAAAAGAGCGTGCGCCCGACCCATATGCCTAAGCATTGGTTCCGCAGTACTTAGTTTGTTTATTTATTTTGGTTCGACTAATCAAGTTCGTTCGACCTATAGAAAAAAAATGTATGCGATATAGTTATAAAATTAGCTTTTTAAGTTTCGTACCTTACTGAGACCTAAACGCGATGCTCAACTAAAAACATACATGATATAACTATTACATAGTTAAACTACTAAATTATACATACATTAATACATAGGCACTAAGTTGGGTTGGTTTAGATATAAAAGTAGTGAAATAGGAACAAAATAAGTTTATTAAACTAGAAATAACTTAAACTAAGCTCAATACAACATAGAAATCTGTAACAAAAATATACAACATGCACAACTACACCATTATCAATATTTGACGCATTTTAAATTGTAGGTATTTAACTAAAAGGTCTTGTCTATTTCTATGGATATCCGGGAACGCGGTCCAATACATCAGAAGCTAGGACTCATTATTTAAGGTAAACGTCCCAGTGTTCGACACATGACATGTAATAACCTATTGAGCACTCTGTCAAATCAAACGCTGGCACTAACACGCCATGACATGGGAATGTCAAAAGCGATGTTATACCCTATAGAAATTTATGTGGTTTGTTATCGCATTGAAATTTATGTGGTTTGATATATGCATCGTTGGAGTAGAACCGCTGGTGCGCATATACAGGATGGAAAAAAATTTTGGGCCCTGGAGGGAAACTGCCTTAAATCAGTAAGTAGGTTAGCACGTTTTACATAAAGGAAACATTCTTTTATTTTTAAAAAGAAACAAAACTGCATTCCAGGATTTTCTAAAATTCGCCTGTCTTTCAAGAATGGAGCCGGATAAAAAAATAAAGATTCTCTTTTTTATTTCACTAGTCGATACAGTCAATGTAAAAATTTATATTTCTCTAAGAAACATTAGGTCCCACTGTGGAACGAAAAACCCCTCTCCATAGAAATAGGAATTTATTTTTTTAAGTGTATGTTTTTTTGATTGAAATTCAATCCTCTAGTTATCTTTAGGTCAAAAAATGAATATGGGCAAGTTTGGCTGAAAAACCGATGAGTTATAATTTTTTGACGAAAATTTTGTATGGAGAGTATGCAAAAAAACGTAATATCTCAAAAAGTGCAAGGAAAACCGTAATATCCTCCCGCATGAATTTAGTACTAACTATTTGTGATTTTTTGGCATACTTGTTATTTCCCGGACAGGTGCACTTTTTTTTTTAAAAATCAAAAACTAAAATATTAACATTTGTATGTATTAAGCTTGGTAATAAGACGAAAAATGAACAAAAAATATTTATAATAAGGTACACAAATAAAAATAATACCAAAAATAAAGTAAAAGGAACAAAAACTAAATGCTAGAAATTACCTAATATACAAATAAACACTAATTATCAATAAACTAATTAATGTCTTCGGTTTCTGCGTCACTGACATCGGGAAGAATGCTCGTAATCATAAGATAAATGTCCTAATTATCTAATGAGTACTAAAAGTAATATTTCTAATTTCTCTAATGTGCTCGTAATGGATATCAATTAGGATAGTATTGTATTTTTAAGGATAATTACCAGCAATATTCCATAAATAGACTGCACTTTCATTGCATTATTTATTACGTTTTGAACGTTTTAGCTGCTAACACCATAACTGCATATGTAATGGAGAGTTTAGCGACGAACTTAGACCTGTACGTTATTTTGAAAAACCAGGAGGCTCCTTTTGACCACGAAGCCTTGCTCACAGCAGTGGTTTCCAGGATAGATGGACAACTAACTGAAGAAGAGTACGATACCCTCAAAGAATTTTGCCGAAGATTTTCAAGAGCTGCTTCGGAAAGATGGAAGAAATGCCGAAGAGATACGAAGAAATTTAGAAACACTTATGAAGATTGGCTAATGCAAAATGTAGATTGGCCAAGCTTCGTAGTTTTGCGAGTTGATTCACCCACGGAAGAACAATTTGATATAATCGATCAAGAACCGTCGACGTCATCGGTCGGAACAATGACTACAATAAAACGTAAGCCATTTGAAGATCTGGGAACCAAGCAGAAGAAGAAAAGATTAAGTGAATTACTTGCCGAAGATGCTGATGAACTGGCATATGCTGCTGCAGAACGTCTGAAACAGGATGGCCGGGATGATTTTGCGGCAGTTATTGAATTCGTGCTCAAGAATCCAGAAGCAGCATCTACATTGAGGGAACAAATTACGAAGATGACGAAAAAACCTGGAACTACTACATTATATACTGAGGAAAAAGCACTAAGTCTTTATATTTCAATTAAATTATCCAAATGGCAATATACTACTTTGCGAGAGAGTGCTATTCGAGAAGGTGCAGAAAAAATGTATCCATCCTACTATGGAATACAAAAAGCAAAATTAGTTTGCTATCCACCCAAAGAAACAGTGACTGTAACAGATTCTTCAGCAAAGATTACACTACAAGGATTATTGAATACAACAGTGAAGAGAATACTGGACAGCATACAAGAAGACATAGAAGACAAGCAGATGGTACTTATATCGAAATGGGGATTTGATGGTGCTTCGAGCCAGAGCAGGTACAAGCAAAAAATGAATGATAGCGAGCAAGACGATTCCAGTATCTTCATGACTACTCTGGTACCATTAAAATTGACTTCAGGAGACGATACAGTATGGACAAATCCCAAGCCTTGTTCAGCTTCATATTGTCGGCCAATACAGTTTACTTTTATCAAGGAAAGCGAAGCTGTTGTACTTGCTCAGAAAATGGAAATGGATAAGGAAATTGAAGATCTGCAACCAACGGAACACAAAAGCACTACAGTGAAGCATGAACTGAAGATGACCATGTTAGATGGAAAAATTTGTACCTATCTTTCAAAAGCCAGATCAAATGCAACTTGCAGTTTATGCTTGGCTAAGCCCACGGAGATGAACTGCCTGGATAAAGTTTTAACTAAACCCGTTGATACTGACATCTACGAATATGGGTTATCATCTCTACACGCCCGAATCAACACTATGGAATGCCTTCTCCACATAGCTTATCGGCTGGACTTCAAACAGTGGGCTGCGAGAGGCAATGAGCTGAAAGAAAAGATGGCATCAAGGAAGAAAATGATACAAGAACGTTTCATGGCGGAAATGAACCTCTTGATAGATGTGGTCAAACAAGGTTCTGGGACCACTAATGATGGAAACACGGCGAGAAAGTTTTTCCAGAACCCTGGTAAAACAGCACGCATTACAGGGCTAGATGAAGAACTGATCAGAAGATTTGCAGTAATCGTGCAAGCAATTACCTCGGGAGAAGTTATAAATGTGGAAAAATATAGAGAATATGCCCACCAAACGGTAAAAAAATATGTAGAACTCTATAACTGGTACCATATGTCCGCAACTGTACATAAATTACTGGTCCATGGAGCGGACATTATTGCCCACAACGCAGTTTTGCCGATCGGTTGCCTTTCAGAAGAAGCATCTGAGGCCCGAAATAAAGATTTCAGACGGTTCCGGGAACACAATTCTCAAAAAAAGAGTAGGCAGGATTCGAATCGTGACATTTTAAATATGTTACTGCTATCCTCAGATCCTAAACTAACTGCAATGAGGCCAACACTACACAAGAGGAAGAGACAAACCTTATTCACTGAAACCCTGAACCTTCTAGACGATTCAGAATCAGAAAATCAATCGGAAATGATGTACGCTTCCGAGATAGACTCCGATTCCGAAGTGGATGATGAAATAAGTGACGCAGAAACCGAAGAAATTGATTAGTTTATTGATAATTAGTGTTTATTTGTATATTAGGTAATTTCTAGCATTTAGTTTTTGTTCCTTTTACTTTATTTTTGGTATTATTTTTATTTGTGTACCTTATTATAAATATTTTTTGTTCATTTTTCGTCTTATTACCAAGCTTAATACATACAAATGTTAATATTTTAGTTTTTGATTTTTTTTTAAAAAAGTGCACCTGTCCGGGAAATAACAAGTATGCCAAAAAATCACAAATAATTAGTACTAAATTCATGCGGGAGGATATTACGGTTTTCCTTGCACTTTTTGAGATATTACGTTTTTTTGCATACTCTCCATACAAAATTTTCGTCAAAAAATTATAACTCATCGGTTTTTCAGCCAAACTTGCCCATATTCATTTTTTGACCTAAAGATAACTAGAGGATTGAATTTCAATCAAAAAAACATACACTTAAAAAAATAAATTCCTATTTCTATGGAGAGGGGTTTTTCGTTCCACAGTGGGTCCCCACTCCCCACACTACTCGTCTGTCGTACAAGATATCCATTAAATCGAATATTGAGTTGAAATTTATTAGAAAATTAAAGAAAATCTCTAAATGCAGTTTTGTTTCTTTTTAATAATAAAAGAATGTTTCCTTTAAGTAAAATGAGCTATCTCAAGGATATGGAGGTAGTTTCCCTCCAGGGCCCATACAATTTTTCCACCCTGTATATACGTCGTTGGCTTCGAAAAGGTCACCTAATCACCTTTGCCATCTTGACCAGATTGAAAGTGCCATTATGTATTGAGTCAGTGTCGAACACAGGGACGTTTACCTTATAGAGTCGTTGAACGTCAAGGAAGGATTTTCTGTGGCTGGAGATGGTCACCGCTCGGGAGCTACGAGCTCATCGTAGTTATGTGTGCCGTGACAACTCTCGCACACCATCGCGAAGTTCTGTCAAAACAACATGTTTACGATCAATCAAATTCATAGGGCATAAACTCAATAGGTACTTGCAACGTTACATATCTAGTTTGGCTATATTTTAATTTATCTCGACACCATAATTATTTTGTGTTGCCGAAATAGTCGACATGATATGACCCTTTACTCAATTAATTAATTTAATTCTTTATTTCGGAACACTGTGACTCCATAGTTGTGTTAGTAAAATACTTGTATCTATGTAGGTTAGTGAAAATTAACAATATGATTAATTGATTATATGACACATAGGTGAACTGAAAAAACCCAATCTAAAGTATGCCACCGCTTTTAATGTTTATTAAAGACGGAAGAGAAAGAGGACGGGTTAGTTAGGTTTTTAAAGTGTCATTATGCTTATAGTGCGCGCCATCCACGAAGACGTGCCGCTCCACAGCCCAAGCCGTACAACTGCGCACAGATTAGTATGAGATTCGCTGGGAAGGGCGCGTCGTCGTGGATAGTACGCACTATACATATCTCTCTGAATTTTTACAATTATGCCACATGCAAAAATCTACAAAACTATGGGAAGGCGGTCTCCAGATTGGGGCCTTCCTTCTCCATAATGGCGACGGTCTTGGTGACCAAGTCATTTAGTTGCCGCAGGGAGCCAGGCTCAGCAACTACCTCGGCTCTACGCAGCTAATACAGAACTCTGGTACTCACAAGGTTATACTGCATACGCAAAAGTTCCATCGCCATGGGGAAATTGTTATCCGACTTGGGGGCGTACTTCTCCATGAGGGCGACGGTCTTCGTCGTGGCCAGCTCTTCCAGCTGCCGCAGGGAGCCAGGCTCAGCAACTACCTCGGCACTACACAGCTAATACAGAACTCTGGTACTCACAAGGTTATACTGCAAACGCAAAAGTTTCATCGCCATGGGGAATCCGACTTGGGGGCGTACTTCTCCATGAGGGCGACGGTCTTGGTGGCCAGCTCTTCCAGCTGCCGCAGGGAGCCAGGCTCAGCAACTACCTCGGCTCTACACAGCTAATACAGAACTCTGGTACTCACAAGGTTATACTGCATACGCAAAAGTTCCATCGCCATGGGGAAGTTGTTATCCGACTTGGGGGCGTACTTCTCCATGAGGGCGACGGTCTTGGTGGCCAGCTCTTCCAGCTGCCGCAGGGAGCCAGGCTCAGCAACTACCTCGGCTCTACACAGCTAATACAGAACTCTGGTACTCACAAGGTTATACTGCATACGCAAAAGTTCCATCGCCATGGGGAAGTTGTTATCCGACTTGGGGGCGTACTTCTCCATGAGGGCGACGGTCTTGGTGGCCAGCTCTTCCAGTTGCCGCAGGGAGCGCGGCTCGGGCTGCTGTCGCATCTGCTCGCGGCTGCGGCCGTAGCGTGCACCCCACTGGTGGTGGCTGCGTGTGCCCTGAACAGAACGGTAGATGTTATAAATAGGCCGTTGTAGTTTCAATTGGACCAAACAAGAATTAGTTATTTCCAAAATTTGTAAACATACAATAGATATTGTAATAAATGAAATCTAAATCTATTCTTAAAGAAATCGGACTTAAGTATAAATATAAATTTACACACGTATGCACGTTGTACTTTTTACCCATTTATGTGTGTGTGAGTGAGTCGTGAACGTCCCAATGTTTGACACCTTATTTTTCTTAATTTTTTTGCGTTTTAGGCGACTTCCTGATTTGTCGGTGTGGAGGCAGTATGATATGAGAAAAGTGTCAAATGTCAGTGTCAGCTGTCAGTCGACGCGGTACCATTTTTTACTACGCCCCTACATTTAAATGAGTGCTTCCTGACTGGCGCGGGATGCGCGGTAGCGGGAAGATGCGAAGGTGGTACTGCTCCGCTTCTGCGCATGATATTACTACTGCTCAAACGTAATACTGACAGTATTATGTCAAGTGAGAATCTTTGCGACGTCAGTAAGTTTACGTCAAAGAAGAAAATGTCACATATCGATCCCGCCCCGCCAAGTCAGGAAGTCACCTTAAAGTGGACAACACTACGGGATGGTAGATGTCATGTCAAGATTGAAATTGTCAATTATCGGGCCAGTGGGAAACACTGGTGGATTTAACACAACATTTTAACATTATTAATGACATTGAAGACCCACTTGGAATCGATTGCTTCCTCTCTCACCCATGGGTCTTGCGGCCTGCCCGTTGGGACCGGGTAGATTAACCATGGTTTGCTTAATATTATATGAGTCTTCATTGACCCACAACACAATTCTGAATACTAATCGACCGTACACAGGACTTTATAACTATTTTTAGCATAATGAGCCTCATTATATTATTGCATTTCTTCAGTTAATATTCAAATAGTTCTAATGAAGTAATTATGCATCGTGTGCAAAACAATTGAAGTAGGTAGGTACCTAATTCATTTTTAATCTATAAACCTTTAGGTTAGGGAATACAGTAATTAATGAATTACAGAAAGATAAAAGAAGGTAAAGCATGTTTTTTTTTGTGTAGTATGATTATACTTTATTGACATATTTTTAATAGTTCTGTTATTGAATTAGACATGAATCAAACGCTTTAAATACTAATTGACTACCACTAAAGACGTCTAGCTAAATGCACTAAAAATTCTAAAGCCATACAGTAGGTACACCTATTATTTTTAAGTAACATCTATTATTTTATAACAACAATAAATGCTTGACCTTTTTAAAAAAGCGGCCAAGTGCGTATCCGTAGGGTTCCGAACCAACCGCAAAATTAAGTTGGTATTATTAGGAAAAAATAAGAAAATTTAAATGAGTAAAATATACGTAATTATAAACATTATCATTAAATTTCAAGTTTAGAGGTCAATGAGAAGTAAATAAAATTCGGAACAAAATTTTGTAAAAAAGCTGGCTTTGGTGGATTCTATTTCCTTTGTTTACCAATATTTTAAAAAACAAAACACAACATTTATCTACTTAATGAGCTTTAAATAACGATACTACACCCCCTTAATGGCCACTTTATGGCCAGGTGTGACATAGTTAAAAACATTTAAAATTAAGTTATGATAATTTGTATGACATTGGGTCAACAAGATGCTTATACTGTGAAAAATTGAAGAATGTAACTCTAACCGTTTAGCTGTAAAACCTGTGTGACAGACGACGGACGGACGGACAGACGGACGGACGGACGGTAGGACAGACGGACGAACGGACGCGTGAGTGACAGCAATAGGGATCCGTTTGGACCCTTTGCGTACGGAACCCTAAAAATAATAAATGTTTTTATAACAACGACAACTAAGGTTCTTTCTTACGGCGATATTCGTTCATCTAAGTAAATGTGACGACGTGTGAGCTAGCGATATTACATAAAAATGTTTTTCACTTACGAAATATACGCATTTTGGTGACAAACATATCCGTCTCCGTCTTACTTTAGCAGCAAGCACGTGCTACGTAACGGCTCGTCGCTACTCGTCATCTCGGGATTGACAAACGGCCTCATAATAGTCCTATCGGTATCGGTACGCAAAAAGATGCTGCAAATGGTGTTAAAAGCATGAAAATCGGTACGATTGATCTTTAGGACATATGAAATAATTGGACCCGTTGGAAGAAAAAAAACGAAGAGGAGAGGAGTTATGACGACTTCTTTTTTTGTATGGAATTTAAAAAAAATGTCAAACGAAAGGGCTTTCTGAGCCAGTTCTAAAAATATATAAGTCACTTGTCTTAAAATAAAATTAAAATAATTTTCAAAACATACCAAGTTTGGACTCCTCCTGGTACGATACCGTTGAATATTTTTTTGTAAAATATACCTTGATACCACACACGATGGGTTTCAGAACATTTTTTTTTTAAATTCCATACAAAAAAAGAAGTCGTCATAAATCCTCTCCTCTTCGTTTTTTTTTTCGTCCAATGGGTCAAATTATTCCATATGTCTTAAAGATCAATCGTACCGATTTTCATGCTTTTAACACCATTTGCAGCATTCTTCATACAAAGCCCTTCTGTGCCGCCAGCACTATAAACATTTAACAAAGGATGCCATCGCATCTTTTGCCATGTGAAATGGTTTACTACACTTAGTGCCAGTTGCACCAACGTACGAACACAGACCGGTCATCGTCAAATAAGCCTAAGGCTGGGTTGCACCAAACCGTCTGTAATCGTAAGCGGTATTCGTCAAATCTGATTGTATGAAAAGTTTGACAAGTTTCTATGGGATGACAGCTGCCGGCGCCATATTTAACGATGACCGGTATGTATTCGTACGTTGGTGCAACTGGCACTTATACAGGGTGGAAATAAAATATGGGCCCTGGTGGAGGGAAACTACCTTAAATCCTTGAGATAGCTCATTTTACGTAAAGGAAACATTCTTTTATTTTTAAAAAGAATCAAAACTGCATTCATAGGTTTTTTTTTAATTCTGAATTTTTCTAAGAAATTTCAACTCGATATATTCCATTTTATGTATAACTTCAGGGCCGGGCAGTATTTCAAATACATGTATTTGAAATACAAATACGTATTTGTATTTCAAATACTCTTGGAGAAGTTTTTTGTATTTGGTATTTAAAAAAATGAACAAAAAATGAATAAAATGAACTTTAGTCTGTAAGTAGGCCGCATCTTTTGATATGTTTATTTGCAAGAACTGTGTCAACTACAAATACAAATACAAATACCGCACTCACATGTATTTTGTATTACAAATACTTTAGTTTTAAAATACCTACATTTCCACAAAAATCATCATCATCATCATCATCATCATCATCAGCCTATATACGTCCCACTGCTGGGCACAGGCCTCCTCTCATAGATGAGAGGGATTGGGCAGTAGTCCCCACGCTGGCCCAGAGCGGGTTGGGGACTTCACATACAACTTTGAATTTCTTCGCGGATGTATGCAGGTTTCCTCACGATGTTTTCCTTCACCGAAAAGCTAATGGTAAATATCAAATGATATTCCGTACATAAGTTCCGAAAAACTCATTGGTACGAGCTGGGATTCGAACCCACGACCGCCGCTTGACAGCCGCACGCTTGAACCACTGGGCTACCGTAGCTTCCACAAAAATACATTTCTTTAATTCTATAATCGTAAAATGTTTTTTTTTTAATATCAATCAATCTTTGAGTTTTATGGCCCCAAGTTAGGCCACTATAGCGACTTGGACTTGCGAGCCGAGCAGTTGCTGGCCTTTCAGAAAGGAGTACGCTCTCTTCTTGAAGGTTTGAAGGTCACATCGGTCCGGACATACCGCAGCGCAGGCGACAGTATAGTACGCAGATTTGACGCAAACTATTTTGTACTTTCAGGCGACAAGGTTACTGTTACCCTTACCATGAGTTTGCAATGTTTGCATTGCAGTTGCTAGCGAGTACGGTAATGCAAACATTGCAAACTCATGGTAAGGGTACTGGACTATAATATATATAAAATGCGATTCAATAACAAATGTGATCCGCCCTAATGGATCTTTAATACACATAAATTATATAAATTAAATGCCCTAAATAGATCGCATTTTGTTGAGTTTGTCGCAAGCAGAAACAAAGAAGGATTTGACCACAAAGAGGCGGCATTACACCAGCCCTGAGATAATCCCGATAAAGCCGGCAATTAAAATACTTATCCCGTCGGTATTTCAGCGACGGCCGCGACAAATTCTAGCCGCAACCCGACAATCCAATTTTCGTATAATTACTTACCTAACTATTACGAGTAGATACTCGTATGCACGGCCCATACTATAGACATAGTATATGTATACAAGTACTTATAGATGCGCCACCGATCGACCACGGGAGAAAGAATATTCATGTAAAATTTGTACTACGCAATTTGACCGGTTTGTATGTCCAATGTATTGCTTATGGAAATGTGCCTGTGTATATAATCCGACCATGAAAAAATGCTCGGTCGGTGATAGAGACAAAACATGGCACTCTTTTCTATTTCCTCTTATAGGAATCGCAATAAGGCTACCTTTCTATATCATAGCGTGCAGGCCCTTGGCCCATTCCAAGTGATTCTAATGTAAATAGGTATTACGTGGTATTACTAAAATGTTACCCATAGCACAGGATCCTATGGATCTACTCTACATCTGCATGCTGCAAACTGAAGTCGAAAATATCCTATTTTGAAACTTCTGTTTGGCATATGTCACGTAAACGTCTGATGCTCGACACCTTATAAGTAGATAATACCAAATGATCAACTCTGTTATTATGGTGTAAGATTGAAAGTGCCATATTGGGTCAGTGTCGAGCACAGGAACATTTACCTTACTCATTCATTTCATTGTAAATATGGTTTATTCTTGGTAACAAAATGAATATTTTTAAATTGAATTAAGGGATATATATGTAGGTATATATTATGTTCATGATTGGTTCTTTCAAATCCAATTAGATAATGACCATTCCGTTACCATATGAATCAGTAAAGATTAACTTACTTAAACCTTAAAGGATGATACACGCTAGACCGTTCCGTGTCCGGGCCGGCCCGTTTTCTAGTACACGAGACACGGAACGGTCTAGCGTGAATCATCCTTAAATCATGAGACTCAATCATTTTCATTTAACTACGTAGGTACGTATAAAATCCCTCGTAATAATCAAACTAAAAATAAATTATGTTAAGCTTGCGGTGCTTAAGTAATTAATTATGTTAAGTACTTGTTATAAAACCTTAACAACAAACCAGTTTTATTTTATTAATACTTGTAGTTGAAATAACTATTATCGACCCTTAATTTGCGGCAACAGACAAAGTCGGTACCAACCGGTCAACCCTTTACTGAAACCAAATGTACAAAACATAAAGCCCAAACTTTTTCAATTAACTAGATGTTCGAATCAATAATTAAACAAGAGGGATTGTTGTATCTAAATCAACCAGCCGATACATTAAAATGTTATACGATCAGTTGCGCAAGTTGAGGGATAGTTTGCCAAGTGGGTTTAAAGCTGTTTACATTGGAAGTTGGTTATCAGAGGCCGAAGTAAAATATTGACGTTGTCCGGGCGCTTGCCGCGACAGCGATGGCGTAGCCTAATGAATTTTCGCCTTAACAAGTTTATTTAACTTGGGTGATTAATGAATGACGTGCTCGCTTTACACGCAACCAACTGGTATCACGAATATCATGATCGCGTTTACGTTAGACATAAAGCATTCGTCTCTCTCGCACTAACATTTTTGCTTGAGAAGGACGAAAACCTTATGTCTCACTTATGACTGATGATACATACCAAATACCTACTCGTGATCAAGCTAACTAGTCGGGTGAACTCAGGATTGGAAGCGTAGGGCAGTAAAGAGTTCCGTTGGTTGATTAAAATTGAGCTCAGCTACTCCTTAAACTCCTTAAACCGAATGAGTAAAGAAAACATAATGTTTTTACGTCCCACGTAACTTTTTGACATTAGAAAAGCGCATTTAAAAATTAAGTACAGTCAAGGGCATAAATATGTATACATTTTAGAACCTTATTTCAATTGAATAAGGTGAAAAAGTGTATACATATTGGTGCCCTTGACTGTACCTAACTAAGTATTAAAGTAAAAAGTGTAATAAAATGAGAGTAATTTTTACTAATACCCTTTCTTCTTCTTTGGTTAATAACGATGGTGTATTATACCTTATTAAATTGATTAAGCGGGTCTATCTTTTTACTGCAGTTAACAATAGTTACAAAGATACCTACATCTAAAATCCTCTTACTTTGATTTACTTTATAAAAGGATACCAAACTCACAGAAGAACCGTAATTTATATACAACAACAAAGAAGGTCTGATATAATCTAATAAAAATACGAAAGCCCTCAAACGTAGGTAACTTTCATGCAGGGAGCTTTGTTGATATTAAGATCGAAAATCTCTGTTTGCGTTTAGGATTAAGCTCGCAGCTGCCGACAACCGAGTCATCAATCAGCTAGTACCTACTCATGCCACTCCAGCGGCCTT
Organism: Cenopis cana; assembly: GCA_951800055.1. Lineage (NCBI taxonomy): Eukaryota > Metazoa > Arthropoda > Insecta > Lepidoptera > Tortricidae > Cenopis > Cenopis cana. The sequence continues at coordinate 5,557,214 of OX637476.1, read as the reverse complement.
TCTGTAATCCTGCACTATACGAATCAACAGCGATCTCTCATACTAGAGCGTGAAATGGACACTTAGTGCTTTGAAACTTCATCTACCAAAGCAGTAACGTATTAACAAATAAAGTCGCTAGTTTCAAAGCGAGCTCGCAAAGACATAGGTGCATTGCATACTTAAGGTTTTTGTAATGCCGGCACCACACTTTGCTATGCGCTATTCGTTATTCGACATAATATGTTAAATAACGAATATTATGCGCCTGCATTCGACGAAGACTCTCGAACGGACTAAGTATTCTTAATATGTTATTAACTATATAATAATTAATTCAAAACTAAAGTGTTAATATGAGACTGCCGATCCCACAGCCAAACTGTTGTCACAGTTTTTTGAGGCGATGTATTACAATGTTATTAACCCGTCCTCTCCCAGTGAAAACAACAAAACAAAACAATCTTTAAATTGTTATCCGGCCGGGGACCCAGTCACCGGTAGCGGACGGCTTGTAACTTGTGTTTATTATATAAATAAATGAAAATAAGTAATAAAGTAAGATTGCCGAGGCGGTTTAATCGATTTGGAGTCTGGAATTTGCCAAAACAATTCTCACGGCCTTAAGTATGATCGCCAGACAGTTATAACTTTCTGCTTTTTTATTGATTTCAGAAGTAACGCGACCGCATCTTCGACTACTTCGACTCATCGACTAGTTTTATACTTATACATTTATCAATTTCGATATTATGATAAATATCGATAGACATGCATTAAAGCTCCGAACTCGTCCGAACATTAGAAATTAGAAACTAAATACTTTTTAATTGTCCATTAGAGCGTACGCTTACGAAGCGGACGCACACTAATCAGTTTTGTGATACTATCAAGCCACTATTTAACATGTATTACACGTTAAATAGTGGCTTGTTTACCATGAGTTTAGTAAGCAAGGTACTGAGGCTACACATCAAAATAATGCATTTTGTACTAATGAACAGGTAATAATTAACAGATTGTTATCTGCGCCACTACTAATGACGTACCAATTATCTTTATCTACAAAAGCTAAATTACGAGCTAACAAAATTCCCACGTGTAACTGGAAATTTTCCTTCAAGCGTTTTGTTAAATGTTTGTTGCTTCGAAGGTAGGAAATTGTGAATTTGTCTTATCTATACATATAATAAAGCAGAAGAGGGTCAAAAATCTGTACATTGAAGATATAAGAAAAAAAATCGATTGAGGGGTCTTAGAATCGATAACAGAACACATTTCAACGGTTTTTAGAATTCATGTCTGTTTGTCTGTTTGTCTGTCTGTTTATTTGTCTAACTATCACGTGAAAACTAGAGAATGGATTTTAATACAGCCTTCAATAATATGTTTATTGGATCTTCGGCGAGGTTATAGGCTATAAAAATCATACAGATTGGGGATTAAAAGGGGTGAAAACAGGGGTTGAACTTTGTATGGGAAGTCCTTCAATTTGTGATTTAAAGGCTTGAAAATTGGTAAGCATCTACTTGGAAGCAAAGGAAAAAGAACCCCATTCAAACATTGTGCAATAAACAGATAGTATTTGAAAAAACGGGGGACGAAATATACTTGAGAGGCCAAAGACAAAAAACAAAAGTCCCTCAAACCATATTAACTGTTTGATATGAGAGATCTAATTATGTTGGACAGTCGGTCGCTATCAATATTCACAAACCTAGGTACATACCAGTCGAGAGAGTTGGCCGAGTTGCATCAACTTTATTTGTTTAAAAAACCATTTTACTGTTCAAATAATAAGGTTCAAAATGTATAAATTTAAATATTAATATTTTTGTGTAATAAATTTTTTTTTGGGGTGCTGATTACAACAATGATATTCAAATGCAAGATGGCGGATATGTTTGAGGTTCTTCGGAATACGGGGATATCAGGTGTGGGGAAGGGGGGGGCGTTCTCAATTTCAGAAAATAAACGAAATCGCAGTTCGCATCGAAGTAAAGTTTGTCAAAGTTGCAAATTTGGATGAACTAACTGATCCATACAACATACCGAAGACCGGCCGGGTCAGACTTTCCACATTTAGGGTATATAGGTATTTGTTAGTAAAATATAGGTATGTAACAATAAACATTAAGTATGACCAAATTCGAAATTCATAGGCCGATAGAAAACAAAAACTCAATCTCAGAAAATCACACATCTCCCAGGAACAACCAGGGTGGGTACGCTATCAACCTGGGCCTCTACTCCACCTTTGAATGTGAAAGAACAAACAAAGGTAGGAAGGTTCTCCAATAATTTTTAAACAAAAAAATATTTATTCAACCACCGGCAACTATTTTTTTTCTTTAAAATTTTGCGCTCGCTGCGCTCGCGTTTACATCTACATTCCTTAATGCGTAAGAAGTCTTTTCTGCACCCTGCATCACAATGTTCTAAAAGTTTCACGCTCGCTTCGCTCGAGTTTTCATCTACATGACTTGATGCGTATAAAGTCTTATCCACACATGCATTACAATGTTCGAAAAAATTTGCGCGCGCGTTTTCATCTACATTACTCGATGAATATGGAGTATTTTCCGCACATGCATCATAATGTTCGAAAATTTTCGCGCGCGCTACGCTCCCTACATTACTTAATGCGTGTGAAAAATATTCCGCACCTTTTTTTCTTTTTTTTTCTTCACCTGTATCATAATGTTCCAAATAATTCGCGCTCGCTTCGCTCGCCTTTTTAACTACATTACTTGATGCGTATGAAGTCTTTTCCGCTCCTGCATCATAATTTTCGAAACATTTCACGCTCGCTGCGCTCGCGTTTTCATCTACATTACTTAAACTTAATGCGTATGAAGTATTTTCCGCGCCTGCATCATTATGTCCGAAAATTTTGCGCTCGCTTCGCTCGCGTTTTCATTAACATAACTTGATACGTGTAAAGTATTTTCCGCACCTACCTACATCGTAATGATCGAAAATTTTCGCGCGCGCTACGGTCGCGTTCTCATTTAATGACTTTATACGTATGAAGTCTTTTCCGCACCTGCATCATAATGTTCGAAACATTTCGCGCTCGCTACGCTCGCGTTTTCATCTACATGACTTAATGCGTATATTGCGTACGAAGTATTATCCTCACCTGTATCATAATGTTGCAAATATTTCGCGCTCGCTTCGCTCGCCTTTTTAACTACATTGCTTGATACGTATGAAGTCTTTTCCGCACCTGCATCATAATGTTCGAAACATTTCGCGCTCGCTACGCTCGCGTTTTCATCTACATGACTTAATGCGTATGAAGTATTATCCTCACCTGTATCATAATGTTCCAAATAATTTGCACTCGCTTCGCTCGCCTTTTTCACTACGTTACTTGATGCGTATGAAGTCTTTTCCGCGCCTGCATCATGATCTTCGAAACATTTCATGCTCGCTGCGCTCGCGTTTTCATACATTACTTAATGCGTATGAAGTTTATCCCGCACCTGCATCATCATGTCCGAAAAATTTCGCGCTCGCTTCGCTCGCGTTTTCAGTTACATAACTTGACACGTGTAAAGTATTTTCTGCACCTACATCGTAATGTTCGGAAGATTTCGCGCTCGCTACGCTCGCGTTTTCTTCTGCATAACTTAATGCGTATGAATATTTTCCGCACCTGTCTCATAATGTTCCAAACATTTAGCGCTCGCTTCGCTTGCCTTTTTAACTACATTACTTGATGCATATAAAGTCTTTACCGCACCTGCATCATTATGTCCGAAAATTTTCGCGCTCGCTACGCTCGCGTTTTCATCTACATGACTTAATGCGTATGAAGTATTTTCCATACCTGTATAATAATGTTCCAAACATTTCGCGCTCGCTTCGCTCGCCTTTTTAACTACATTACTTGATGCGTATGAAGTCTTTTCCGTGCCTGCATCATAATGTTCGAAACATTTCACGCTCGCTGCGCTCGCGTTTTCATTTGCATGATTTAATGCGTATGAATATTTTCCGCACCTGTATCATAATATTCCAAACATTCCACGCACGCTTCGCTCGCCTTTTTAACTACATTACTTGATGCATATAATAGTACATTACTTACCAAGGGCGATAAAACAAAGAATGTCTCAGATCGCAGGTATTTTACGCCCGAGCCGAAGGCAAGGGCGATAAATATGCGATCTGAGGCTTTCTTTATTATCGCCCGTGGTAAGTACAACATTTTATGTCACCCCCTGGCCAGGAAGTGGGTTTTTTCGCGCGCGGAGCGTGCGATAATGGCCACTTTATGGCCAGGTGTGACATAAAGTCTTTTCCGCACCTGTCTCATTATGTCCGAAATTTTTCGCGCTCGCTACGCTCGCGTTTTCATGTACATGACTTAATGCGTATGAAGTATTTTCCTCACCTGTATCATAATGTTCCAAATATTTCGCGCTCACTTCGCTCACCTTTTTAACTACATTGCTTGGTACGTGTGAAGTCTTTTCCGCGCCTGCATCATAATGTTTGAATATTTCGCGCCCGCTGCGCTCGCGTTTTCATCTACATTACTTCATGCGTTGGTAGTATATTCTGCACTTGCATCATAATGTTCGAAACATAGGGAAGGACATGGGACACCGCAAGGGGGTGGAAGAGAGATAACTAGCTTAGCGCCTAAAATAAAAGAATAGCAAAAACATTCTAATACGATGACCGAGTTCAACGCAGACGAAGTCGCGGGCAAAAGCTAGTCAATAATAAGTAATAACCATTCATTTCATCGAGAAAAACAATATCAGTAAACAACATTTAGTTTTATGACGTTTTCACAGAGTACATTATGCCTTACAGTCATATTATATCATTCATCTAGGCCTAGGCATACCTATGGCATACATAAAACAAACACAAAAAATATTGATAATCGAGGGCAGTTTTTTTAACTCTTTGAAACAACAGGGCTCATGGTTTTGAGTTACCAAAGTACCCTAAGCCAGGAAAAAGGGTAAATAATTTGAGAGTGAAAATGCCCAACTTGAATTAGGAAAATTAGTTTGGGGGTTATTTAATGAGTTTTTGTAAAATCTTGGATTTTAATTAGACGTGACCGTTTTGGTTGGTGGGTAATCATAATTTTCTGATCACTCCCACTGGCTTTAACAAAGTTGCGAAGTTGTTTAATTAAACGTTTATGCTTCGTGAAAGAGAGCTGTTATAAATACTCAATTAAAATCCTGATGAAGTAATTTCACTTTTCTTCTGGGTTTTCTTCTAGAAGATTTTGAATATACGATCAGAAGAATATCTGATTTATGATTATGACACTTATTAATGATATAGGTAGGTAGTCAAAAAAGTTACATAAATTAAATCATTTGACACTAATTTTTCCGGTCTAATTTATCTGCTTGTGTTCAAATAAAAATTAAAGTTTTTACTACTGACTGTGGTCGTTGGTTTTTGCCAAGTAGTTAGCGCTTTAAAAAAACCGTCCAAGTGCAAGTCGGACTCGCGCACAAAGGGTTCCGTACCATCATCTATAAAAACGGCAAAAAAATCATGTCTGTTGTATGGGAGCCCCTTAAATATTTATTTATTCTGTTTTTTAGTATTTGTTGTTATAGCGGCAACAGAAATACATCATCTGTGAAAACTTCAACCGTCTAACTATCACGGTTCATGAGATACAGCCTGGTGACAGACGGACAGACGGACGGATAGCGGAGTCTTAGTAATAGGGTCCCGTTTTACCCTTTGGGTGAGCAGTCAAATATCACCAAATAAATAAATCCGCCATAGCCGAACACTTAATAACGACTGGATCGAATCACTTGATTGAGTTATATAAACCCAAAATCCTCTCCACCGAACGCCATTAGGTATTACCCGCGGGTGGTACGAGAAGACATTGAAATCAAAAAACACCCCAGAAATTTCAATAGGGATGACGGTTTCAATCCATCGGCGACTTGGGGACCAGTGATACAAAACATAAAATCGGGGTAAATCTTCGGATCTGTGCGCGGATACTGTGAGGGTTGTGTGCCGTGCCTTAGACAATTGACAACATTTCAAAATTTATAATGATGCCTAAATCGAAAACCATTTCGGTAAATATGCTACCTGAACGTAATAAAATAGTTGTTAGATTTTTTTCTTCGCTAGATTTGAAGAAAATCGCCAAAATAAAACCCACCGTATAAAACGGAAGGGTGACGTCATTCCTACGACTGTTAAGGAGCAATGCTGTCAAACATTGGTAATTCGTGAAAATTACGTCATAATTCACTTACGATTCGATACTTTTAAATTAGATATTTTTGAATGAAAATTAGGATTTCGGGAGAAATAAAAAAACACGTGGACCTTAAAATTTCATTTTCTATCGATCTAGGATATAAAATGGCCAACTTGAAAATTTGAAATGTTGTCAATTAGAAACAAAGTGGACGGGCAGTGAACTTTTTCGAGTCTACCCTTCACATTTATATCAACTTTGTGGGGTGTGTAATTCATTACGGCTAGCCTTTTCATAAAATGTTATATTGCGTATTGCGTTAAACCTACCTTACTTTCTTTAGGTGCTTCTATATAAGCACCTAGGTACGGCTGCCTGAAGCTACCGATATAAATCAGCAATCCATTATATACACCTGTGCAAAACGGTATCCTTAGTTGTAGATTTGCAAGACGAATGACGAATGGCCTCAACCCGGGGTACTATTATACAATTACATTAAATATAAATATAGTATATACAACTTCAAAGCATTTTTTCTGCAACTTGTACTATTTATTTTTATTGGATTTACAAGATAGGAATTTACGATGTCAAAAATCGATGCACTTAAAAATGTGTATTTTAGAGGCGTTTTTGACAGGTACTTACACAAAATAAAATAGGGATAGGTAAACCAGAAATATATGACCATTGTCAAATGGGCGCTATTTATTGTGTTATTTTGTTAGTGCTAGATAACAATAATAAAGCAATGACACTACATAAATTTCCTATGGCCTGCTGGGCAGAGGTATAATGTGAGACATACATTTCCCATTCCAATCTACAATATGCGGTACTATCAAATTTCCTATACTCTGCTCTGTAGGGGTTCAATCTGAAACCCGCATTTCCCATTCTGAATTGAGTAGGTATAATACAATGTGTTTGCACTCCTGGCCACGCGCGTTGGGTCAACTCAGTTGGAGTTGGTACTTGTCATTAGATCAATCAAAGTAATTATTACGGAAACATTTCAAAAAGTGTTCATAACATATACCTAGGTAACGTTTCCACCAAAAACATTAACTACCAACAAGTGTTTCTACAGCTGAAATTTTTCGAAGTAGAAAACTTATAACTATATATTACTCATCACTAACGTACGAGCTAACGTGTAATGTAAGAATAACCGCGCTAAGTAAATTGAAATCACATTATAATGCGAATGTACAAGTACATCTGAGATGTTTCTTGAAGCTACAAGTTACAAATCAGCGGAAGTCTCTTTCCGATACCTTTTAATAGAAAGAGACTTTCGCTTGTAATTTGTAACATGTAGCTTCGAGAAATGGGCCCCAGGTATCAATTACGGCAGATGTTGGCTCCCGTGGCATTCTTGAAGGGAGCATTGAATGACGTCACGTCATGTCGAATATAATGACTCGGCAGATCCCCAACACATTACCGCACGCCGAAGGCTAATGATCACCATGACTGTATGTTTTGAAATTATTTAAGGTGTGTTCGACTAATTCCGAGTGTCGGAAAATTACGAAAATTAATTTCTATGTATTTTCATACAAACATGGCAATATTTTAAGGCCTGAAAAAATGCAGTTTATACTCAATGACAAAGAGTAGGACAAGTTCTGATGAATTGACGATTAGATACGCAGTATTGCAGTCAGTAAAGAAAGTTGAAATAAATGAAATTAGCGTACCTAGCGCTGATAAAGCACGGCGATGCGTAGAGCCGTTATTGATAGAGCTGTAATACGGCGCCTGCTTAGCCGGCGGTTAGTTTATGGTCGCTCTACAATAAAACATTAACGATTAAGCTCGGCAAAAATTCCCGAATTTAACGCCTTTTGGCCGCCGGCTACGTCAGGAGTTTTAACTCAATTTGCCGCCAGGGTTTTTCTTACATTTTAATGAATCGTAATTTTTATCCGGCTTTAGCAAAAGAGGTTCCCAATAATTAAACTATATTGCCATTTTAGAAATGGAGCGAAGCTGAATTATTGTTTTATTTTCTACGTTAATGAAGCATACCTGCCTGATAGTAAGCAGCAAGCGTAATCTCCAGAACTCATGACTCCAGAAGACTCAAAAGCCCGTTGCCAACCCCCTATTGATTCGAGGATGATTTTCTTTAGCTTACTCTCAACACTGCGCATCCTCCAGAGCTCTGCACTGAGCGAAAAAAATACTAATTATTAGTAAGTTTTAGTGAATCCCAAGACAAGGAGATTATATACCTACTAACGGTTACAAAACAGTTTAGTTGTTACAAGGACATATTTTTTGGTATTAGTAAATAACTACTATTATCAAAAACGTTTGTAACCGTCAGTATATAATCTCCTTGTCCTGGGATTCACTAAAACTTACTAATAATAAGTATTTTTTTTTGCTCAGTGTGAATCTAAAATTATTAAATACCTATCCTATTAGGTACTCCTATTATAGGATATTCGATAAAGACAAGTAGTGAGTAGTTACTACGCAGAAGAGTCATGAAAACGAGTAAGAAAGTAAAATATTTATCTATGTATTCAGCTCCGATTCAATGTTCAGAGTGTACTAAAATATTCAAGTGCGGTGTGACAGCGGGCCAACAAGCTACTGTGTACATTGTGGAGCTTATATTATGTAAATATAATTTATATTTAAAACATCTCCGTATCGACTAGGTATTTAGTTTTTAAACCTCGTAAGTATTCGACTGTTCGTGTTTAATGAAAACTGAACTTTGAACAGTCAGTACACGGTTGATTACGCATTATTATTAACTTGATAAGAATATGTTAAAGGCAGTCATAATTTAGCTGTGTATTTTGAAGGTAAAATAACTCCGTGGTCCGAATGTATTGTTTTCATATTCGTGTGGTTGTCATGTTTGCACTAAACACGACCGACATGACAACAATGACCGGTCGTGTTTTGACAATCACGTTCGTGGCAATAATTGAGCCGATGTCATGGATGACTGGAAGAATGTTACGCTAATTGATGGTATGTTAAAATAAAACGCAAATGGCCTTATTATTTTATCACAGTATCGTAAATTTCATCGCTATCGCTCATCATCATCGTCATCATATCAACCGAAAGACGTCCAGCTGGACATATCTAGGCCTCACCCAAAGAGCGCTACAAAATGACCGGCCCTGCGTCCTGCGCCATGCGCATAAACAAAAGAAACACTAATAAAAGAAAGATCATAAAGAAGGGTCATAAACACTTGAAAAAACAAAAGTTGTCTCTCCTGTGGTCAATAGTTAACGGCTTATGAGATGTAAGTTATGATTTTATTACATGGATTTATAGAAACGGAGATGCTGTTTATGAGGGTTACGAGACCTATCCAAAATTAAGCTTTGTAGCCCTTAACTTTTAATTTGTCCACAGGAAAGGCGCAAACCTAAATCTGTTTATGGCCCAGACCTCCGCTGCGCCGCGTCTGTAATGTCTGTCATTAAAACGATACCTAAACTCAAAAATTACGCGTAAACAAGTCGCGGGCAACAGTACCTAGACTACCTAGGTATACCTACTTTAGTATATATATTGTAGTCTTTGGGTATACCTTCATCATGTATTGTTCACATGTGTAATAATGTTATATTTTTGGATGTGATTGTGTATTGGCTAAACAATTAAATTAGTAAACAGTGTAATAGGCATATTTTTTCGGCAGGTACGTTGACAACTAAAGACAGCATGAAAAAAGACCTTGCATTTTAGGATAAATAAAACGCTCGTTACACTCGTTAGTTATACTCAGACATTAGACATAGTTCGTATCCATACGCACTATGTAGTGTCAGGCCTGTCAACGCCATGGAATGGGCGTTCATAATGCTCCATGTACGAGTATATCAGCCGCCCGGACATGTTTGTGACAGTGACATGTTGGGGCAATTTTCCAACTAATGATTTAATTAAAGCTAGGAATGAAGGAATGTAATGATTATGGCCGTCGCTTTATTCGGAAAATTGTGCTGGTTTTGGTCAAAATAGGTATTGTTGCACATTCCGGCTGGAGCTTGGTTTGTACGTAAACAATGGATGTGGTTTCTTTTCATTGGACTTTTCTGTAAAAAGATACAATTTGCCTCTTCTAGTTTTGCCCCTCTTTTTACATTCTTTGCGATCTTGAGCAGTATCTGGCCAGTTATTTTAAAACCCAAGTCATATTTATCTATGTCGCAGAAAACCTGGCGCAGGACGCAAAGCGTAGCTTTGTAATTACCTTCCTATGTTGAGAGGAGAAGATTTCCACTTTGTACATAGGTAGAGATTTACCTATATAGTACCTATTGGTATTGAATTCAATTCAATTCAATAGTTTATTTATAAAATGTTGCATTTTACACGTCATCACATTATTTTTTATTAGGTACACTATATTATTATAATACAATTCAATTAATAATTATTTACCATACAATTACAAATTACAATACTTTTAAAAATCCATTACAATTTACAATACAATACCATTAATAATCCATTACAATACACTTACAAATTACAATACCATTAATAATTCATTACAATTACGAATTACAATACAATTGATAATACATATAATAATTCACTAAAATTTACAGGTACAAAAATTTTCACATTAAACCGTAGTCGTGATAAAGTTACCTTTTTTAACCTAAGTATGTACCATTTGAGTTCTGAGTGTAGTGAGGGATTTAAGCGCTCCCAAGACAAAAACAGCTTTATCCCCGAGGAGTATACTCTACTTTTCTCACCTCTTGCGAGGCAATAAAAAAAACAAAATCGCAGCAAATTTTAGTATCTATTTTAATAGAATCTGTTTTACTCCGTATAATTAAGCGTCTATAACTCACGCGGATCTTGTTTTTGGTATTTAATACCTAGTAGTAAGTAGTAGTAGTAGTAAGTAAGTACATCGACGACGAATTATTTGTGTGGTGAGCACAAGTATTTTGTTCCTGAATCTTAGATGTTTTCTATGTATTTTAAGTATATATTTATCTTTATAGGTATATATATATATCGTCGACTAGTACCCATAGTACAAGCTTTGATTAGTTTGGGACTAGGTAGATTTGTGTAAGACTGTCCACAAATATGTAAGTATGTATTTATTTACATTGCTGCAACTGCTGCGAAGGGAGGAAGGCCAGCCCTAGCTACGTCCGAGGCACGGATATTATAAAGTGATTTTATTTAAAAATGTAATAAAATATGAGAATAATGCATAAGAAAACTCCAAAATGTAATTCTACAAATATTCAGTACTGCGCAGTCTTTTGTTTCGAACACGACGTTCCAAGAAAAACACGGAGCTGGTGTGCCGCCTCCTCGCCGCTTAGTGGACTTCACGACAGAACTATAAGAACTATGAAAAGTGAAATCACATTATTACCCGGCGGGTTATAATGAGATTCAGTACGATACCCGGCTTAAGCCAAAGGTTATAATGATTTGCTTTCGGTAAGGTTTGCATGATATATAATTGGGCATTGACGAGCAGGTGGTGTGAAAAGGTCATTAATTTATTAATAAGTATACATATCAATGACGCCGACAAAACGGTAGAATAAAAATTTGAAAAATATTTTATTAGGGTAGCTCCCCTACATGTAATGTGGTGGTGCAATTTATTTTTCTTTCAAAACCCATCGTGTGGGGTCTCGTTGGATATCTCTTTAAAAAATATTTTAAGACTTCGTAAACCATTTTTTGATTCAAGAATCCCTTGGCGTAATATTAAGCTTTAACCCTTTGACCGCCAAGAACCTATCAAGTGGTTGTGTGTCGTCGTGCCCACTACGCCAACAGCCACTTAAAAGGTCGGAGTGAAGGTGTACTTTGATCATGAAAAAAATCATTTATATCAACTGTTTTAATTCGTTTTTATTGGTTTAGACATTACACCAAAAAAACAGTGCTTGGCGTACTGGGAACGACGACACACTTTCGCTTTGGCGGTTATAGAGGGTTAAACTGATATTTTTTGTAATGGTCAAGTGCCCCCCCCTCTTCCAGCTAAACGGTGGCTACAAGGCGTGTGAAAAAAATAATGGTAGTAGTCCACATAATGATTTTAAAAAGAAAACTTTCACAACTAAGTACCTAGACATTACTAGTTATCGAGTAATAGTCGAACATAAGAAATGTACTTTCGTACAATTTCCACTGATACCTTAGATAATTATGCTGATTCTGACAAAAACATAGTAAATATAAGTTTGCGAACTTTTTAGTGCACATAATGTAACGGGTGGACGACTACCGAACCCTACATTGCGCGTGGCCTTAATACACTACTTCATTCATACACTATGCATATCATCATCATCATCATCAGCCTATATACGTCCCACTGCTGGGCGCAGGCCTCCTCTCATAGATGAGAGGTCTCATAGATCATTTGATATTTACCGTTAGCTTTTCGGTGAAGGAAAACATCGTGAGAAAACCTGCATACATCCGCGAAGAAATTCAAAGATGTATGTGAAGTCCCCAACCCGCCCCGGGCCAGCGTGGGGACTACTGCCCAATCCCTCTCATCACTATGCATACTTTCGCTTAAATTAATTTCCAATACATAACTATTTTGAATATATATTTAGTTTTTCGTAAAATCACGTAGGTTGGTGCGGCCGGGAAAAGGGTTAACCTGTTTGTGTCTAATCGATTTGGCCACTTAGGTACTTGTATACTTTTCTTATGAAATTCACTGCATGCAACTATCACTCACTAAGTACTATAAAAACAAAGTCATTTAGTAAAGTAGGGAACACAAAACACTCCTTAATAAATGTGTTTCTTCTTTTTCACGCCAATCTATTGTTGAGCCTCTCCTTAGCTTACCTAAACTGCTTTGTCTTTTTTCCGCAACAATCGGCATTAGGAAAGAGGAAGCGGCTCTACTCTTAGACGTCTTTTGTGCAATCCGTTTCCGTAATCCGGCGATGACAAATGACGACTTTTTTGTTTTTTTTTTTAACCTGACTAGGGCTTTATAATCCGGGCCCATTAAAGCGAAACAAATGACGACCTCTCAGGCTTTAACTAGCAGCTAACGAACCTCTGTCGAAAAGCTTAAAAAATACTTCTTCAGAGGGGCTAAGCTAAGATGATCGCTTATATATCGGATATATAACATTCGTCCCTTACTTAGAAGTATGTAGGTAAGTAAGTGCGAGAGGGACGAATGCTATATGTCCAACATATAAGCGATCATCTCATCCCCTGAGACGTAGACTTCATATTTGTCGAAATGATCAAAATTATCTTCACACATCTTTATTGTAAGGGAATAAGAGCGTGTGTAGATAATTTTGAACACCTCGCCCGCGTAGCAACCATTGCTGCTGACTGTACCACCTACTTCGTTTTCAGTTCGCGGTGGACCCTCAGATTTTAAACATAATGTAGGTATGTACAGTCTCGATAAAGATTTAGTTACGCTTTGTTTTGGTAGAAGTTTAAAATAGAAGATTACTATTATATCAACTTAAATGTCAGTAATGTCACCCCCAACCCAATGGCGCAAGAAATGCGTGCCTGTGCACGCAAGGCTATCACGAAAAGGCTATTAACAGGTGCTTTACACCACTACACATACGCACATATTTATCAGACTGGACGGAAAGTCGTTCAAGGTCATTAAACATCGAGGTTTTTTTACTATCCAAACAGAACATACCCACCAAAGACTACAATATATATACTAAAGTATAGACTGGTAACTCTACCGTTTTAGGAAACTGGATGATAGTGCTGCCATCTATCCCTCGTGATGTGTAAATTGATTTACACACGCACACACACATGCATAGTAGGTAATACATACACATATAAAACATTCATTCAATTAGTTTGACACATCTTAGAAGTTACGTAGAAATAAGTTTCTAAACGCGATTATGAAATTCATTGCGTACCTGTTTAGAAACTTATTTCTCTACGTAACTTCTAAGATGTGCCACACTAGTCCATGTTGGAGATTATAATAGGATAGAATTGGAATAGGTCCTTAAAAATGGAATAAATATCAATAAATGGTATCAATATTAAATAAATTATCAAGTGAAACTTCATTTCCTTGTTTATGTGTATTATTATTATAAACAAACAATCTATTAAAAATAGCATACATGGCATAAATAAAATCAAAACTAACTTGAATCTACAACAGGCCCCTTGAGGCATGGTACCTATATTTTCTCGCTATGTGGCAATGATCTCGCGCGTTGAGTCCTTTGGAGTTCGCTTACCATCAGGTGGCCCGCACATATAAAAAAATGCCGATACGTTGTATGAGGAAGTCACCAGGTTCGTCGGTCACCAGTTACTTCAAACATTTCACGATTTCAGTAAATAACTTGTGTGCGCTGGGACCCCATGGACCTCGAGTTTGCGATGCCAAAAGGTACAAAATTGTATTCACAGCCGAGGCCCTTATATTGAATGAGCTGGAAACAAACAAATCAACATATAAGTATACGCAACCTGTCTAACGGTAAGCAGACATCATAAGATATTGACGCTTGCAACTCCCGAAGAATTACAAGCGCGTTGCCAACCCCGAAGTGAATTGAGGATTCACTGCTGAGGATGAACTCTGGCGACCATACTGATTACTGACCACTGTAACATCAAATTAGTACAAACAGACATAGTTTTGCTGTTATTATGGCTGCAATATTTTTACTCCAGTTGTTGCTCAAACCCTTCAAGTGATAACAATTCGCTTATATCTTTTTCTTTTTTAGTAGGCACTCCTCTATATCCCTCCGAGAATATGACTGTGGTCAAAATTGTATCTATGCTTTTATTTTTCCGTCCCACAGTCCACTCTAATACCAACACATCTAATCAATAAAAATAAATAAATACCTCGCAACTCTCGCAAGCATATTTTCTGGGTAGTGGTATACTTCATTAACATGCATTCTATAACCCTCTTGTCTGTGATGTGATGACTGCTCTACAAAATCAAATCCGCAACTGAGCTGCCCAGGACTTGGACTTGGAAATCTGTGTAAGGGGTTCCTGCAATTGTGAAAGGAAAATAAATGCCAAAAATGAAAGAATTTACTTGATTAGACATTACCTATTACCTATTAATCTATTATAACTTAGTAGCTTCGTTTAAGTTTTTTGTTATGTTATTACTTTGTGGTGCACAATAAGGCATATTATTATTATAACATATCAATTACTCAAATACAAATAATTATACATAATTACCTTTTCCGTGTCCACCCTTACAAAATGGCTACCGTACACAACGCAACAATTCCTGTCCTGTGTCCTGAATGACATAGGTATTAGGTATTCCTGGATTACAAGTCCTGGCACTCCTGGCTCACTATCACATTCTCAAACTATGCGTATTACACTACAATGTTTTTTATTTCGAATATGGTGGCATTTAAATGAAAACACAACTATTTCAAATTAAATTAAACGGATTTGTCAGTAACAGTTTTATAAATATATTTGAATTTTGAATTTTTATTTTGAAAATTGTCAAAAGATGAAAGATGTCAACGTATAATATAAACGTTCCGTTACTCCCAAATTTAAGCTGATATACACTCATAGTCCATAAAATTTTGCTCGTAACTTATAACGTAAGAGAGGCTGACAACATATATTTATCCATGTCTATGGGGTATTTTACTAGCACTCTAATCAATTTTCTGTTTGCATGAACTATTGATGAGGCTCAATTAGCTCGATGTTGTTATCACATAATTGTGTACATTACCTAAAAATGTAAATATTTTGTGTAAATTGGAACGATAAGGAACTAACCAGGAAAAACTCCTAGTACTATAAATTTAGGTAGCAAATACGTCATCGAAATTAAGGCATAGACAAGTAAATATAAAGGTTAATGTATACATAGTAGACAAGTTTGTGTTACTTGTTACAGTTGTTACAATGTATACATTACCTAAACATAACTGTGTGCAGTACTGACATCTAACAGCATGAGTAAAAACGACGAAGTCCTTGGCTTGGAAAAGAAGACAAGCAGTACTTAGAGCTGAAGAGCTCGTTATTTTGTCACCAATATATAGATTGCAGCTCAATCTAAGCGTTCCATTTCTTTTCTTCTAAGTTGCCATAGCATGATACCCACCACCTACCTCTGCCATCAACGTGCTACGTGCCTACGTGGTTGTCTGTCTCGTACCTCGCAGTGATCGCACCGAGTTGTGGCACATCAAAAAAAATGCAGCAAATTAAAAAAAAATGCTGCAAATAACAAAAATATATACCAACGTGATAGGCACCAATCAAGAAGTTTAGATATATACCTACTGGAAGTTGCGCGCTGAACATTCGTTTGAAGCTAAAAAATATGACACATATGACGTCACCGTTATCTTGCATCTCTTTCATTCTTATACTACATCTCTTTCATTCTAATACATTAGAATGAAAGATATGCAAGATAACGGTGACGTCATACATGTGTCATATTTTCTAGGTTCATTCAAACGAATTCTCAGTACCTACTTATAACTGACAGCTTATTTGTTAGGTAAAATTGTTGCTATATTCAGAATTTGAAAAAAAACGCATATCCAAATGGGTCAGTATGGTGAAGTCGGAAACTATGAGAGATAGCGAGATCTGTTCTTAGGAACCATGACGTCGATTTTAGATTTAATAATAATTACATTCAAACTTTTTTATTAACTCTCATACGTAAGGCGTAATAAAAAAATAGTAGCATTTAAAAGAAATCTTTAACTTAAAGCTTTTAAGGTATCAAACCATGGGGTGCATGGGGCGAGTGTGGAACAAAACAAACCTAAATAAATACTCACTACCATAAACAGGATAAACAGCCACTTAGTTTAACAAAACGGAATCCTATTTTTTAGCCAAATAATGATAACTGATTATTACTCATAACTCCTGTAAATACAAGATTATTATTGTCTAGTAATAATAGCTACCTACTAATCGAGATAATTTCCGTAAATAATTTTATTTACAAATAAGTGACGTAAGTGTCATCATCAAAAACCATAGACAAACATCAGCGAAGTACCGAACGAATTCAGCTCGCAGTAATGAACTGATGACACATTCATTAGTTTCACAGTTTATAGTGGTTTATAGTTCGAATTAGACGAATTAGTTAATTTATTGCGAATTGTTAAATCTACCCAAACAGTGTTAGTGTTTCAATCACTTCATATACGATGTGGGATCCAACACACGTTCAAGTAACGGTCCAAAGAGCTCGTGGACTACTAATCAAAGGTAAAAACGGTACTAACAAATGTTTTGTTACCATTGCCCTCGGCAAAGAAAAATTCCAAACATCCGTGAAACACAAAGCCACTGAGAATGTAGATTGGCTCGAGGAATGCGAGTTGCGTATACCGAGCCAGGGCAATACTGCTGAAATTGTTTTGAAAGTGTATGATGAAGATATTGTAAAAGATCATTTATTAGGTCAAATATCGATTCCGTTAAAAGACCTCGATGTTTACGAGAGGCCTAGAAACCGTTGGTATACTTTGCAAGGCAAGTCAGGAAAGGAGAATGACAAAAATAGAGGAGAGTTAGAAGTCAAGATTGCCTTTACTGTAAAGGAGGGCAGCCTGACTGACCTCAGTAAGAAAGACAAGCACAAGTCGTCCTTGTCTAGCTTAGCCCAAAACGTTGGTGGTAGTCTTATGAGCATTGGCAGTATTGAAAAACGTAAGGGTTTGAAGAAGTTTGCCAAAAATCTTGGTTCTAAAATGAATCTGACTAAAAAGGACAAAAAAAGTGATTCATCATCTCTAAGCGGAAGTATTGGAAATCTTAAGAGTTCGGCATTGTCTACTCCAGACCACTCGACTCCTAAGACACTGCCAATGGAGGCAGACCCAGGTGTCATCAGTGAGGATGAAGATGAATTTGCTTTTGATGACTTGTCTCACAAGAGTTCTGGCAGTTCCCTCAATGTCAATACACTTCCCCGAGGGCACAAGTACACACCTTCCCCTATGAATGCCTCTCTTGAAAACCTGGGAGGTGGAGAATTCTTGAGAAGATCTACTAGTAGCAATTTAGCTAATTCTGACAAATCTGTACCAGTACCTCAGAAACCTGTGCGACTGAGCCTTGACACATTCACTCCTCCAAGGCCACCATCTCAAATTATTGATAAGAATGATGAATGGTCTCAAAAGCTGTACTCCAAAAAACAATCCCATACAGTCAGCCAAACTATGATTGATAGAGAAAAATCTTCAAGCCTCGAAAGAAACAAAAAACTTGACAGCCCCAGCTCTTTGAAAGAGAAACCAAGTCCAAAGTTCTTTAAAAAGTTTGGTAATAACAATAAACCTAAAAAGTTACTGGAAGAAAGAATTATTGTTGGAGAAGAAAATATTGTAGAAGAAGATTCCATCAACCCGATGTACAACAACATACCCAAAACAGTGTTGCAGCAGTTGGAGAGCAAGTCTAAAGAGGACCTCATTTTAATGGTGTACAACATGCAGAGAGATGTGGAGGTGGAAAAGAAAAAGACCAAAGATTTGGAAAATTATTTGGATGAGCTCCTTTTGCGAGTGATGGAAACCACTCCAAGAATCCTACAGAACCCTTATTCGAGGAACAACAGCATGCATATAAGGAATAAGTAATTTAAGACTCAAAATTTTTGGTATGCTGGTAATGCTCCTGCTCATGTCTAATTTTTGAATGGACATGTTTTTTGATAATTTATTTGATTCTTTTCTATCTAAATAAAACCAGTATTTGATAACAATTATGGGAATTAATACTAGCCTTATTGTTTTTTTCTAATACAAAAGCAAACCCATTGTTGTATTGTTTAACTACTATGCTTCAGAAAGAGAATGGCAATGTGTATTTTGTAGAATTTTAACTAAGCCTTGTTTATATGTTGATGCACAACTTTCACTATGCGAGTGCATTAAAACAGGCTGACCTAATGTAATCATCAATGTGCCTTAAATGTTTGAAAAAGTCTGTGATACAAAATGGTTAAAAATCAATTTCTCAATGTAAACAGAAAACAAAAATAATATTTTCCATTTTTAGTGCCAAACATACACCACCCATGTAAATTCTTCTAACGTTAGTTTTTGATGGTTTGTTGGTTGTCTTGTCATTCCTTGGTTGTTCCATAGTCTGTGAAATGTAGGATTTTTCAAACATGATTTTATACTTATTTTGTAGTTATTATAAAATCGCATGTATCCATTTCTATTTAGTACTTTTGTTAGAAACAATTATAGACTCCATATTTAAATAAGATGCCAGTGTGCAATATCTGTAGGTTAAGAGTTATAAGTAGATGCACACTATTATTAAGACTAATTGATGGTTGTATATTAGGGCATTTTCATTGAAATATGCACCATTAGTGGATGGTTGAGATTGTGAGAGTTCATCATAAAACTGACAAGCAAGACATTAATTAAATATAACTTAATTTTAACCACACTTCTTAAAATGAAAATGCCCAATAACTAGATCTGTCTGGAGTTATATTTCAGAGGAGATGGTCCAAGACATAACAATTTGATGGTGGCATGGAAACTACCAATTGACAAGTTAATTACCTTTATTGGTAGTTTTCTCCTTTTTACTGAAATATTTGTTATGTCAATTCTATTAATTTTTTATGTTGTCATTGTTAAAAAATGAACTGATACTTATATGAATAAAAAGAGCTAAGGGATAAAAAAAATCCCATAATAGGATAAGTTTTCATAGAAAAGTCCTAATATCATCAGCAAATTTTTACATCAAACAGGTCCTTGTAGTATTATTTTTTACACAACTGCCCAAAAAAAGGAGTGTAAAGTTTAACTTATTGTGAATGTAGATTCCTTCATAAAAAATAAGAATATAAAAACAACTGTCAACAATTAACTGACTTAATAGCAACGGTTTAATCCAGGGGCTGGCAAACTTTTGAACAACAAATACATGTTTCGACTGTGTGTTCAGCTTCAGGTTTTTTATTCAAGACCTGCAGCCGCGGTAAGCCAACCCCTGATTTAATCCACCATCTACCGAGCCGAGCCCGGTAATTACCGTCCACATGTTATTGTTATGTATGGCTTTTTTTCCGGCAGTTGAGAGGCTTAGAACTTAGCGTAAACCCACAGGCCACAACTATATTGGCAGTAGACATTCTCTTATTGAATTTATTATTATTATTTTTCTACTTAAATTATTATGATAACAGTTTTAAGTTTACCTGTAGGCCTAGCACATGATGGCGTGTCAGTTTGTCGGCTTATCTTGAACTATCCATCACTTTCTAACAGCACCTATAAAAAAAACGCGTAGCTCGCGAAAAACCATCATACTCTCGAGGCCATTATGTGCTAGCCATGCTGTAAGGTTTGTTGGTTTGTGATAATTTTGTTCAAAAGACAAATGGAACAAAATGTAATTGTAGGTTGTATTTACTTCATAGTTATTCATACATAACTTATGAGACTAAATTAGTGGCTGGTTGAAAGTTCAAAATCCTGAGATTTGCAGCCAAGATGAATTATTTATTTTCTGATTATTAACAAGAAGTTTATTTTTTCACATTTGTGAACTACTAACTCTTAAATTAAATTTAGTTTTTACATCTAAATGTTAAGAGGCAGATTAGTTTGCTATAACACTTGGAATTTAACTGAATAAATTATGTACTAATACATTTATGGTAGTTTCTAATCCCCTCAATAGATCTAGGCTCTTATAGGGTTAGGTATCAATTAAGTAAATGCAGCATACGAGAGATTAACTTTATTATAAAACAATAATAAAAAATCACTTATAGAGATAATCACTTGTGGCGTCGGGTCTTGGTTGGTGCAGCGACAGGTGCAGTCAATGCATATGTTTTTTGTGACAGCTTGTTCATGTAGTAGATGACAATGATTGAAAATATTAAACTGAAACAAAAAAATGACAAAATATTCAAGACTAAGGGTGGGTTGCACCAAACCGTCTGTAATCGTAAGCGGTGTTCGTCAAATCTGATTGTATGGAAAGTTTGACAAGTTTCTATGGGATGACAGCTGCCGGCGCCATATTTGACGATGACCGGTCTGTGTTCGTACGTTGGTGCAACTGACACTTAGTCATTCTCTATCAAAGAACACTTTATCTCTGCTCTCTGCCTATCTTACCATTTAAAGGATGAATCATAACAATCGCATTTACTCCCCGGACGAGTCCGAAAATAATATTTTAAAAAACAAGACCTTTAAATTCAATGAGGTGCTTCCTTACATGAAAAGTGTCCGGGTTTTCACCGGACACTTCTTGAGATCCCCCCGGACGGCCCCCGAACGGCCTCCAAACTAGGACAAATCCGGGAAAACCCGGACGGATGGCAGCCCTACCCTTAACCCATCCTCTCCATCCCAAAAAAATAAACAACATTGTTTAATGTACCCGGAGATATCTGTTTTGTTCCAGAGATGCCACCTAAAGTAAACTGAAATTAGTTACAGCTATCTACTAAACAAAAAGCTACTTTTTTAATGTTCCAACCTCTAGTATTTATAACAATATAACCTTATTCAATATCAATAAATTATCCTACCAAGTTGTAAAGCAGATCCTGTGAACCATTCCCGCAGCGATGAGGGACACTGCCATTGATAACGCAATCTCGGGCAGCTTCAGTTGGAAGTTCTTCCCAAACAAAGTTGCCTCTAGATTACCTATTGCCTGTATCACTATTCAGGAAATAAAAGTATACAAATGTAAAAACATGTTACACTATGAATTTCCAAGTACTTATAAGTAGTTCTACTTATAAGAATCAATTTCTTTTTACCATTAACAGCACAATAACAAAAAATAACTTCATGTCATAATCAAATGCTGCATCTTTACAGAAACATTTCATTTTTAAAGGATACGGTCACGAAGAACATGAACATGATTGATCCAAGATAGCCTCCGAATATTATAGTCATGGGAGATTTAACGAGCCAGGGTTTGTACATCTGCATTCCGGAAAATATCAGGAGCGTTAATATCGATGAGACGACGAAAGACGTCGCGCTGTTCACTGCTAAAATGATAAGAAATTGCTGTATAGTTTGTAAGCATTCGTAACAAAATACAATTCTATTAAGTTTATCGTATTTTTACCCATGTTGCTGTTGATATATATTTAATTGAATAATTTATATAAATGTAGTAAATTACTAAAGCCGACCAGTGTTGCCAGATGGGTTTTACGTTTCGTTACGCGCAGCTCTTAAAAATAGTACGCAAATTCAAGTTTGAGTACGCCGAACAACATTTATTGACAAACTGTGCTTTATGCAGCTGGTGCATAAACAAAGGCCTTAAAATAACACATTTCACCGTTTCACGGATTTTGGATTTTGTTTTGGTTGTCAGCTGAAGAAATTATACACCATGATAATATCGGATTATTTATTATAGACCGCGGGCCAACGACAGGTCACGATTACCAATCTCCTCTCGCATGAAAACTACATCGAGTGGTTAAGAAAGATGAATAAAAAAAAAATACTGTGGACGTCTGCCACGATTCCGTTGGTGGGTTGAGAAGCAGCAGCCTCCCAAAGACGTAAAAAAAATAATTAAATTCAGTCATTTCCTCTCGACTGAAACTAGGTTTAAATGATAGTTAAGAAAATACCTTAACGAAAAAAAATCGTCTGCCACTTGTAGGGCGGTGGAATACCCGTCTGCCAAGCACGTGAACATGTAAAAAAAAAAATTAAATTCAGTCTTTTCCTCTCGCATGAAATTTTGTCAGATGATAGTTTATGGACCATTATGAAGAAATAAATTCGTCTGCCACTTGTATCGCGGTGGAAAACCCGTCTGCCAAGGGCCTAAACATTGTATGGGACGAAAAGAAAAAAACAATTTACATCGGCGTGTGGGATATCTATGGATAGGTCTTTAAAAATAATATAGGGGTTTCTAAAAAACTTTTCCATTTAATTCAACCGTTGGTGAGATATTCGCCGTGAAAGTCGTAAAAAGTTCATCCCCCCTCTTGAATTTCTAAACTGTGAGGTCAAAAATTCTGAAAAAAATTGAGAGGGTGTAAATAAATAAAGACTTTCAAAAATATTTGGTTTGAATAAACTACGTCAAACGGTTTTTGAATAAACGCTGAAAAACTGTCTTGTTCAAACAAAACGATTTAAGCGACGTGAGTTTCCCATACAGATACGACCTTTTTTGCTACGATTTATTGAATAGTGGTTTAAAATGTGAACTAGTACGTGTCGGTACGGAAACCTTCATTTTGTGTGATCCCTGACGCACTCTAGGACTGCTTGAAAGTTATTCGACATGCCTCAGGTCGTGTCTTCATAGGAAACTCACGTCACTTAAGTCGTTTTGTTTGGGCAAAACAGTGTTTCCTATGAAGATACGACCTGAGGCATATCGAATAACTTTCAAACCGTCCTAGAGTGCGTCTCGGATCACACACAATGAAGGGTTCCAAACCGACACCTACTAGTTCTCATTTTAAACCGATATCCAATAAATCGTAGCAAAAAAGGTCGTATCTTTATGGGAAACTCACGTCGCTTAAGTCGTTTTGTTTGAACAAGACAGTTTTTCAGCGTTTATTCAAAAACCGTTTGACGTAATTTATTCAAACCGAATATTTTTGAAAGACTTTATTTATTTACACCCTCCCAATTTTTTTCAGAATTTTTGATCTCACAGTTTCGAAAAAAAAGAGGGGGTATGCACTTTTTACGACTTTCACGGCGAATATCTCACCAACGGTTGATTAAAATGGAAAAGTTTTTTAGAAACCCCTATATCATTTTCGAAGACCTATCCATAGATACCCCACACGCCGATGTAAATTGTTTTTTTCTTTTCGTCCCATACAATGTTTAGGCCCTTGGCAGACGGGTTTTCCACCGCGATACAAGTGGCAGACGAATTTATTTCTTCATAATAGTCCATAAACTATCATCTGACAAAATTTCATGCGAGAGGAAATGACTGAATTTTTTTTTTTTTACATGTTCACGGGCTTGGCAGACGGGTATTTCACCGCGCTACAAGTGGCAGACGATTTTTTTCGTTAAGGTATTTTCTTAACTATCATTTAAACCTAGTTTCAGTCGAGAGGAAATAACTGAATTTAATTATTTTTTTTACGTCTTTGGGAGGCTGCTGCTCCTCAACCCACCAACGGAATGGTGGCAGACGTCCACAGTAATTTTTTATTCATCTTTCTTAATCACTGTACAAGTTTTCGTGCGAGAGGGAATGACTGACGATTTTAACATTGTGGCCCGCGGTCTATTATGACAGTTAGTGACTGTGTATAGACCTACAGAAATTTCACATTTTTAAATCATATGAGGCCTTACAAGTTTTAATTATTATTTTATTTCAAATTTTGACAAAAGTATTGATAATACCAATAAAGTGATTATAGGCAATTATAGGTAACCATGATTTTATTAAAGTTTTTGATAGTAACATTGCCCTTTATTGATTTTATTATGTCATTATGTCGCAATAGTCTAGATAGGAACAATGATAAAATGTCAAGATACTTGTCAATTCCTGTCCTTTTTTGATCAATACGATCGATAAAACAATAACAAGCCGCAACAAATTGTACTACAAACTTAACTTGTACTTGACGATGACGACGTGAAATGACATGAAAAAACGGAAAAAACTGCTTTATTTAATTTTACCGAGAGCCAAGATGCCAACAGCACAGCGCAAACCAAATCAAAACTGCGGCGCTGACTTATGAACTTATAATCATACAGTACAGTCAAACTAAATCAAACCGTAAACTGTCAATAATATGTCCGATTTTGCCTTGACTATTATGGTGTCTTAATGTCATTTGAATTTGTTTGGCCATTGTCAGTGTCACTTGCTTGTCAGTGCGACAGCCACAGATAATCTATAGAAGTATGTAGTTATTTTTTTGGGTGCGTTCCTAAATAATATTAATCGGAAAACCTAAAAAATATTTTTTCTGTAAAGTGCAGTAACAGCTAGGCTGTCAAGTGCTAAAATATAAAAATAGTACGCAAATCGAAGGAAGAGTACGCGAGTACGCAAGACCATAAAATAGTACGCAATGCGTACTATTGCGTACCCATCTGGCAACGCTGAAGCCGACAAAGTAGCCACTTTTGACATACACCGGACCAACCGACACGTCAACGTCACGTCAGTAGCTCGTGTCGTTGTTTGAAGACTCAATTACAACGCAGCGATTTTAAACGTGACTCAAATATTGCGCATCTCAGTGTATAGGGCCTTTAATTCTTACGTCAAATTTTAAGAAAAAAATAACAGATGGAAACTGCTGATAAGAGATTTAAAACTTTAATGATAAGAATTGTACAGCTCTAATGTTAATTTAAATAACTAAAGACTAGCTAGTCATTCGTCGCGTTTATTTTATCTTGCACGCTGCCCGTATCATAGTGTGTATTTTGTTGTTTTCATCTTAATTGTTCCGATATCGACTATGTTTTCTAAATTACCTGCAATCAAATTGGCCCGACCTCTTACAAACAGTTGTAGACACGTAAGTAGCATTATTAAGAACATTGTAATTAAGATTATAAAATAAATGCCAATAACAATGTTTAATGTTATTCCATTCTGACTTTTTTTGTTTGATATGTAGTGAACTAAAACATATCAGTGCCTGCAGGAAAAAGGGTTTAATTTGTGTTATGCTCTAATTTTTTTGCGCTAAGTATTAGAATCAGCTTATGAACTTACATAATATTAATATATCAAAAACACAATGCAAGCACAAAGTTACATATGTACCTGCCTATATACTTTTGCTATGTTTTAAATAATGTTAGGTATAAGACAGCTCAGCAGCTGTTTTCAGGTCGACTTGTGGTATGTAATGTATCAACCTCTCCTAAGGTTGTAATACTTCTTAATTAAATTACTTGAAATATATATAACTAGCCTAAATGGAAATCAGGGACATAGTCGTTTATTTATTTATAGTAGGTATTTGCGTATTTTTTTTATTGTAAAAAAAATTATCTGTCTTAAATGAAACACATAATCGGCTATTTAAAAAAAAAAATGAATCATATATTTTAATAATTGTATGCCTTTACTTATTATTGTCACAAAAGTAGTAGCAATTTAAAATGTATAAATAGGTACCCATATCAGTACCACTCATACTGATGGGGAAAGAATATTCATTTAAATTTATTAAATTATTTTTGTATGTAGTTACCAGTGGTGGCGCGTCAAAAATAAATTTAGGGAAGCCGGAAATAATTTGCCTGTCTTATTCTTCATGAGCCATAGGAAGGGAACTGGTGTGGCTGAAAATTAGGCAAGCCGGTGGGAATCGAGTTGTATGGATGCTCCGCCACTGGTAGTTACCAGCATTTTACCCTGAAGCCTGAAGAAGAAATATGGCAAATATTACAATATATTAATTTATTGATAACACCATAGTTATAAGTTAAATATTTGCATTAATAATATGAATTATTAATAACATTATTTATTTACTTCACTTCAGAGTAGTAAAGTTTCTGAAATCCGAATCTATGAGGTGGGTGTGAGAGACGGTCTGCAAAATGAAGCCAAGTTTGTACCCACTGAAGTTAAAGTTGAACTGATCGACAAACTATCAGCTGCTGGAATCAAAGACATTGAATCTGCAAGGTATTATGTTAATATATGTACCTACCTACCTGTTATTAAAATATTATTTTTATCTACAACCATCTAATCATAAATCCTTTTGATGAGATCTTATTATGAAATGGTTGTACCATGGTAGAAACTAAACTAAGAATTATTTTCCAAAACAGTTTTGTGAGCCCCAAATGGGTGAAGCAAATGAGTGATGGTGCAGAAGTTATGAAGACCCTTAAAAGGGAACCAGGGGTCAACTATCCTGTGCTCATTCCAAACCTTAAAGGCTATGACATAGCTGTAAGTATCTATTATAGGAATAAAATCTCTTCTACATAGCCACATAACACATATATACATACCTACAACATACATACATTGTTTACGGCTGCAGTGAAACCTGAGCATTTTCCCGGTTGTGGCCTAAGTAGCCCTGGGTCCGCTTTGACACATCCCAAGATTTGGCGTCGGAACTAGTTTTGCGAAAGCAACAACACAGCGCATCCTCAGGTGTATATTTGAACAAGACTGACATGTAAATTGTAAAAAAGGGCTTTGAAACCCACTTGCAGGATAAATATTAGAAGTACACTCTAGATACTTACATGGCGTCATTGTTTTTTTTTACAAACTAGGTACCTAAGTGAGCTTTATTTCGCATTAATTTGCTCCACTTATGTGTACAAAGTTATACGTGTAATATACGTTCCTAAAGTGACAAATTTGTACCTTACGCCCTTGTCATTAAAGTCGTTTATTTTGTTACTAAGTTCGTATATACCTAGATATTTTCGATGTTGATAAAACAGTATTTTGAATACTGGAGGGGTCCCGTTTCTCTGACACTGTAGGTATACTATGCTCATCCCGCTAGCATTGTCCCATGTTATCATATATATGACCAGCACGAAGTATTGACAAGTGACATTGACCGTTGCCGGGCCGCCTTATCCCAAAATTTACCGTAGGCACTCATTTTTTGTACAACTACTTAAGACTGTACAATACCTACTATAAAATTTTATTATAATAACAGAAAAAATGCAACATAGAGGAAATAGCAATATTTCCCGCCGCTTCGGAGACATTTTCCCAAAAGAACCTGAACTGCTCGATGGCAGAGGGTCTGCAGAGGTTCCGAGCGGTGGCTGAACAGGCTGTGAAGGATGGCTTGCGGGTCCGGGGCTACCTCTCCTGCGTGCTTGGGTGCCCTTATGATGGGGCTGTGGATCCTAAAATCGTTGCCAAGGTAAGTAACCAATTCATTTCTAACAATGTTAATGATGATACCTAGATAGGTACCTAACTTGTAGCTTCATCCACTTTACATTCGAAACCGTAGGTAACCGCAGAATTAATGACGTATATGACGTACTAACAATTCATTTATGAGTAGTGAATGCGAATTAGTTTGATAGACGTCATACCTACTAATTGTATTACAAAAAAATCGACACAAAGATAGGTGAGAAATACTCAAAGGCTAAGAATCATCTCCGTCCATCACCCGTTAGAGAGCTACGATATGGCTACGATGCCACAGACAGACATAGCTACACATGTTAAAATAATTCTAAATTTGCTCTTGGCCAGCATCTAGCCAAGGGGCAAAGATTAAACTGAAGGTGAAGCGAGCTCAGAAGATGCCTCTTCAATCGCATAAATTGGTATTCTTCTGAGCAGATGTCAGAGGATTTTAAATAGAAAACTTCCGTGAGTCTCAGACATATAATAAACGGGTCACTCACGTCTATATCGTCGAATATCGCTCGACATGTTTCGGGCCAATACGTAGTCCTTAATCATGAGTGGACGCGGCGGCCTCGCGTTTAACACTGCCCGCGCGGCTGCCCGGTGTTGGTTGCGTCGGTATATTCGACGATATAGACGTGAGTGACCCGTTTATTATATTTCAAGATGTCAGAGGAGCTCCTGGCGATGGGCTGTTACGAGGTGTCCCTGGGCGACACGATCGGCGTGGGCACCCCCGGCTCCGTCCGCAAACTGATGAAACAAGTGCTCGCCGTGGCGTCGGCGGACAAGTTCGCGCTGCACTTCCACGATACCTACGGGCAAGGACTCGCCAACTTAGTGGCTGGTTTGGAGGTATGTATATGTATTAGAATAAATAAAGGCAAAATGTCTTCCTGCGTAGATGATGGAAGCCATTGGCGATTAGTCCCTATTCGCTCCGATACCGCTGCATTGTGGGTAGTATCAGTCCGACCCAGGTCAGACGTAGCCGTTTCTTGCGGGCAGTGGCGGATTAGCCACATAACAAGTCTCATATATGAAGATCATATATGTAGTGTAGGTAGCACCAATCAAAAACCAACAGGACCTATCTTTGGCCATGACGACTTATGTTTATTATTTGATATCATTTTTGTTATGAAATATACATACACGGTTTTGTTATTACGTAATTATGTTACTACCTACCTAAGTATGCAAAAATTGATACGAAATAGGAATAACGCATTGCTTTTTCACCAATGTAGTGGCTGCTTTGAATTTTGAGTTGAACCTCTATTACCTTGTAATAAGGGCGACGCCTTTTTGCACGTGGAGAAAACATGCGAATCTCGTATGTACCCAGACATCGGGGAATGTTATGTGGTATTTCTAACTATCCACTAAAAACTCCACCGTGACCGCCATTCTGCGCTCTTATGCAGGTTATTCTTAGGATCTAATCCTTTCGCTCATCTTATAGCGAGCCACCCTCCACCAGTGACCCCCTTTAGTCGCCTTTTACGACAGGCGGGAAACCGTAGACCTATTATAAACTAGGTAGTTCGACTAAGAAATTCTATATACTATTTTTTATTGATGCTGCTCTCAAAATTTCACGAGAATCGGTTGAGAAATACGACGAGAACAAACCATAATCCAGGCGCAAAAACAAAATCATTGAAAAAAAAATGATTTTGAAAATTTCCAAACACTGACTCCACCTTGACTCGACAAAAGTCTAGGGTGGCGATAATTATTGAACTTCCTCACAAAATTTCACGAGAATCGGTTGAGAAACCTGTAGCGGAGAACAACCGGAAATCCACCGGCAGGACATACGAAAGCATTTTATTCGCAGCTGAAGCGGAGACCTTCGTTCCACTCGGCCAATTAGATAGTCATAACTACTTCGCTAGAACTGGGAATCAATCGAAGTATAAACCCGTGGTTGGTTACGTCATCGATAAATAAAACCGGTCAAGTGCGAGTCCGACTCGCGCACCGAGGGTTCCGTACACAGTTCTTGTATATGTAGTTGTGTACCCGTCCCGACCCCATTAATTCAGGAACAATCTTAAAAAACATGACAGCACCATCTATCGGCGCATTGTGTTACTAATTTGCGCGACTGAATAACTTAGTACGTATGTTGGTTTTTCAAGGATAATTCTTTATCACATCAACCGATTTCAATAATTGTTTTTTTATTTGAAAGAAGGTATTTTCAACGTAATTTTGTAAATTTAAATATAAAACAAAAATATATACAAAGGTGATTAAATTACAAACTTAGTATAGAAGAGTTTTTTGATGATTAAAAAAAAGAAAAACTAGATAGAGCTATGGCTATAATTTTCCTGTAAAATATACATGCATATTAATGTTGTGTAATAATTTCAAATTTTTTTCTTCGTAAACTTCGGAGATAAGGGGGGGGAATGGTATTTTTTTTTACATTTTCCCTCGTAAATCGAAATTTCCCCAACGAAAAAAAAAACTAAAAATTGTTTTGGAATGTACAAGTCAAGCCCTTTCATATGATACCCCACTTGACATAGTTGCCAGACTTTAAAATTTTGAACCCCCTTTTATCTGTCATTATTCACAGAAAATAAAATAAAATAATTTAAAAAACCATCTTCTATGTATCTGGGTTACCCTTGTTTATAACTATTCCAAATTTCAAATCGATAGGATAAGTAGTTCCTGAGATATTTAGCGATGTGACAGACAGACAGACAGACAGACAGACAGACAGACAGACAGACAAAGTGAAACCAATAGGGTTCCTTTTTTACCTTTTTGGTACGGAACCCTAAAAAGATAACTTGTTCAACAGTTCGGCTGCACGACCGTGGACTCCTCCATCTCTGGGCTGGGCGGCTGTCCGTACGCGCGCGGCGCCAGCGGCAACCTCGCCACCGAGGACCTCGTCTACCTCCTGTACGGTCTCGGCGTTAACACCCACATAGACCTCGTCAAACTCATAGAAGCGGGCCGGTATATATCCAACTTCCTTGGAAAACCCACGGACTCCAAAGTAAACAGAGCCTTGGGCGACAGGTTCAAGAACCACAAAGATATCGTCAAAGTGGCAGCTTGTGAACTTAGCACGTAATGGAACTAAAGAATATGTTAATGTGAATGTAAATATGTAATTGTGATAGGTACAATGTCTATGTGTAAATAAGAATATTAAAAGTTTTGTAAGCTTATCGCGTTGTCGTTTACTTGATGTTCATGTTTGTGTCAGTGCGCGTCGTCCGATACCTAAAGTAATACAGGTTTTTATCATTTATCATGTGGAGTGGGTACGGCGCGCCTCCCCGGCCGCGCCGCCACTAGCGATGCGTGCGCGCACCGAGTCACTCGCTCTTATATTAAATTGACCTTATTTACTCGTGCTGGAGGTCAATAAACCTTAACATATCGATCCAGTGTTACTTCGACCGCCGTTCGCTCCAGTGTTCTAGTGTTTCTAATTTTTATGGACAATGTCGAATTCGGTCGAAGTTACGATAAGCCCGGAAGTCAGAATCGGTGGCGCTAACCCGTGTTTCATCATAGCAGAAGTCGGACAAAACCACCAAGGTGACATTGAAATAGCAAAAAAGTTGATAAAAGCAGCAAAGGTAAGTGCTCACTTCCTTAAATAAATAGCAATTTAAGAATTCTTTGCCAGACAAAAGATTCGCTGCGCATGATAAAGAAATAAAGCGGGACTGTTTACTAACAAAAGTTTTCCATTCATTATCATTTAATTGCTAATCTATCATTTAATTGGGTAGGAGAATGTTTAGTTTACATCACCTTTCAATGTAAATAATATGTCAATAGCCCAACTCTACATTTAATCCGGTAGAAGGCCAGTACTTTCACTTTCTTTTGTGACGACTTGTTTACATACTGCCGCCAATGTTATGTTGTTTTGGTCCGTGATTCGTTCACAAATAGATGTTGGAAACCAATGTATGTTGGTAGAATTCATTTAACAGCAAATTTGCGTCGCAGGGCCAACTAGGTTGAGTGAGACATTAAATCATTGGTCTTATTTGTATGTATGCAGATACATAAATATAAATGGTACCATTATCATGTCTTTGTTTACTTCGTAGTACCTATAGGGCTTTAATATTACTTTGTATCTTTTGCCTACCTATCTAGGTCCTGCCTACTAAGTATGGGAAGTTAAGCAGGTAAGTAGGTAGGTACAACCTAACTTATTATACTTAAAATTATTTAAACTGTCCGAGTTTTATCAACTTAGTCCATTCAAAAAGCGACTTTACTGTAAAAGCAAGAAGGTTCACAATCAAATGGCAGTTTTCTAAAATAGTCGGACATCTTAAATAATTTCATCTATACTAAATGATAGATCAAATAATGAAATTGTGACAACAATATTATATTTATAAGACACAATATCCTTTATTAATTAGGGACCATTTTCTGAGTCTCATAAAACTAGGTATACTTGGTTAGAATAATATTTTAGGTATTGTATGTGTTGCCCAGTTGCCCAGGTAGGCAGGCATAGGTAAGTAGGTAGGTACTAATATGCGATATGTGGATATCAGTTAACATGCAAACTTATTAACGTCGATCTGTGTAGATACAGATACTAGTAAAATGTACCTAGGTATAAACATTATCTTGAAAGATAAAGAAGCATAAGTGCCTATTTATAGAGGAGTGGAGACCTTGGTAAACAGTATCTGCAATAGAGACTCCTCGTTAAGGCGCAGGGTAGGGCAAGGCCTTCCCCATACAAACTTTGTGCACGTATTATTCGTCGGTTTTGGCACTAACAAATATAATATTTTTTTTGGTTGTAAATATTAGATATGCGAAGATCGTGATGTGAAAATTTTCAAATATTTCAAAAATATTCAAAATTAAAAAATTAAAAAAAAAAAACACGAAATAGCTATCAGAAAAATAAGCATACTGACCAAAAATCATAACTTTAATGCAAACACAAACGAAGTAAATCCTGCACAAAGTTTGTATGGAGAGAGCTTGCCCTACCCCTCCTCTTAAGAGGTCTGGCTTGTACGCGTACTAATAGGTACTATAGGTACACCAGCCTAGCTAGGATGATCGCGTTTATTTATTTATTGAATGAATAAATGAATGAATAATTTATTCGAAGCACTAAAAGTAGCTTGACATATGAAGATGTCAAAAGTTCGTATTCCCTTGTAATAAAGACTTGACGTTTTAATATGCCAAGTTACTTTTGATGCTGACTGTACCTGTAATATATAAATTTAAATACTATATTACAAACATTATCATTTCAGGAGGCAGGCGCCAATTGTGTCAAATTTCAGAAGACATGTTTAAAAGAGAAATTCACAAAGAAATATCTGGAACGGCCGTACGACAATGCCAACTCTTGGGGCAAAACCTACGGAGACCACAAGAGGCACCTTGAGTTCTCGGAAACCCAGTACAGGGAGCTGTTCAAGTATGCACAAGAAGTCGGCATCTTGTGCACTGCTTCCGCCATGGACATGGTAAGCGGAATAAATAAACTATCCAAACTTGATCCGGACTTGATAAATAAACTATCCAAAGAATGTAAGAGTAACACCCACAAATATTAGAAATATACTTAGGTAAGAAAGAAATGTTAAACTTATTAAAAGACTAATACCTAACTTAGTTCGTACAAAACTCTAAGGCCAAGTGCTGTCAAATTAACGCAAGCAAAAATCCACCTTACCGTCAGAGCTCGAAGTCTAGTTTTGCTTGCGTTCGTTTGACAGTATTTAGCCTTAGAGTTGTTCCCGAACTATACCTACCTACTCAGTGGCGGCCTTAGACATTGCCAGGCCCCGGGTATATCTTTGCGAGGCCCTTACTTGGCTGGTTACGTCGTGATACGCGTCCTTGCGCAAGGCCCATACATGTAAGAAAGAGCGAGGCCCCGGGCGGTTGCCCTGGTTGCCATCCCCTACTGCCTACCGTCGTTTATACAAGCTTGCTATCTTTTACCGTCCATTAAGTTCCAATACACATACCTTAACAAACCTCAACGGCTATAACTGCATCATTTTGCAGGTATCCTTCGATTTCCTAGTCAACATGAAAGCACCTTTCATCAAAATCGGGTCTGGCGACTCGAACAACTTGTTGTTCCTCAAGTACGCAGCATCGAAGAAGATTCCCCTCATCATCTCGACCGGCATGGTGGACAAAACCGCGGTGAAGACTATCTACGACATCGTATCTGCGGTGCACAAGCAGTTCTGCCTGTTGCACTGTATCTCGGCTTACCCTGTGCCATTCGAAGATTGCAATCTGACCGTGCTGCAGGATTACAAGAACACCTTCGACATTCCAGTCGGATACTCCGGCCAGGAGTTAGGCACGGCTGTAGCTTTGGGTGCGGTGGCGCTAGGAGCTAAGGTTAGTAATAATTTAATAATTTGTAATACAATCGTCATCAATGATCATATCGTCACAACGTAGGCAGAAGTAATTTTATAAATTGCTTGTCAATGGAAGAATCTAAATCGTGTCGCGACAGTGTCGTTTTAGATCATTAAACGAATCACGTGAGACTGTAGGACACAAAATGTAGGTTTCTTTATGAAATCTGCAGTAGGTAGAACCGAACAGAAATAGTGTCGAATTCCTGAATGTATTCCATTAGATATCTCTGAAATATAGTTGGTAGCTAGGTAACACATATGTCAAACGCTCTTAGGTGTTTCTTTATAATAAATACTTGACCAGCTTGACCTGTACTGTACATATGCTCATCTACTTTTGATGCTCACTGTATTACGAGTTTCTAAGAGTTCTAGGAGTTTTCACAATAATCCGGCGCTCGCTTACGTATGGCTAATAATGAACCTATGGCTCCAATCGCTGTTTCAGGTCCTGGAGAAGCACATAACATTGGACAAAACCATGAAGGGCACAGACCACGTGTGCTCGCTAACGCCGGCTGAATTCTCGCAGCTGGTGCGGGACGTCCGCGTCATCGAGGCCTCGCTCGGGACGCCCATCAAGAAAGTCGTCACCTCAGGTATTATGACATTATTTGAATGTCAAGAACAAAATTGTTTTGGCTTAAGGCTTAATAACATGCAAGCGCAAGCAAAAGAGAAGTTCAAACCCAACGACTATGTTAAGTTTTTAACCGCCGAATGTCAAATTAGTTACTATTAGCAACATTGAAAATGACATTTACGCGACGCTGACATTTACATTGTCACTTTGTCTGATATATACGACGATGGCGGGTAAAGGGTTAAATGCTCACGGACTCTTCCTAGCTCTGGTTTAACGTACCTTTGGCCATAGAAGTATAGTAAGCCAGAATTATAGTGCGTGTCATCCACTACGACGCGTCCCTCCACAACGAATCTCATACTAATCTATGCTCAATTGTACGGATTGGGCTGTGGAGGAGAGCGCCTTCGTGGTTCGTGGGTGACACGCACTATAGACCCGAAATCTAATTGAATGTTTGGTCTTCACATTCGTTAATGAGTTGTACGTTGTACATATTAGCTGCTATCATCGCCTACAACATATGTTGCTGTGTACTTTAGCATAAGTCTATATATTATTGTGCAAATAGTCACAGCACATTACATCAGATCATATTTTTCACGGACACTGGGCAAGAGGCACTTGACAAGGCAACCTACGTACAAGCAGATACGGTATCGCTAATCGACAAATGTACTATCGAACTAACTGAATCGTGACCCACCATGGAACCTTGTCACAGAAAGTGTCATAATGATTTTCCTTGCCAGGCAGTACGATGTCACTATGTCATTTTTAGTGACAAGGTTCCACGGTGGGTCACGATTCAGTTAGTTCGATAGTACCTACATGAATAAATCACGTCACGACAGAGGATGACAGTATTTATACAGATTTTATATAATACAGTAGGTATATAACTTAGTGCCACCAGGCAACGGTTTCCTCTTTGTTGCTCATGCCAACTCAACTGAAAACGATGCCTTTAAGGAACTATATTTGAAACTAGTCATATTTTTCGTTTCAGAAATTCCATGCATCGACAAGCTTCAGAAGTCATTAGTGATGGGCAGTACGAAGAACAAGGGCGAAATTTTGTACCCCGGAGACGTGAAAATCAAGGTAGCGGAACCAAAAGGTCTCAACGCGTTGCATTTAGAGGACGTCATTTACAAGACTCTTGTGTACGACAAGAAAGAGGATGAGCCGTTACACGAGGGAGACTTCTGTTAATGTCTGGTACCAAGTGGGCCATGAAATGTATATACATATATCATAATGTTAAGAGGGAACATCAAATTTAAATAACAAACATGTTCGCCGTTATTGGAGCCTGCGCCGACACCGTTGGATTTAATGCCTTCAAAGTTAGAATAAGTGTAATTGGCTAGATGTATCAACTAAAACCATCTTTTGATGAATCTATTACATACCCATGCTCCTATTTCTACACGTCCCGCGTAGCGGCCGTGTGGTATATTAATGGAGGTACAGATGTTTTGTCACATTAAAAGTGCGCTGGGTATGTTATGTGTATTAACGAAGCCGATTATATATCTATTCTATGGCTGCATTTAGTATTTTCTTAACATATGCGGTTTAATTGCGTACAGTGCAATGCTTTTACGGTATACGGGAAGTCTCAAAATGATGTCATTACGACATTTAATAAGGTCACATCTGGTCTGAGTTTGTTTCGGGACTTAATGTTACCATTTCGTTTCAGTCTTATCATAATATCCTGGCTTTTATAGTTATTGTTCTTGAATAAATTACTTGAACGTGTAGTAGTTTCCACCGCCTTCTGTTTTTTCAATTCAGGGCAGTGGATTGACTGCGGTTGAAATGCCCGTGGAATTACACTTCCGTGATATATCCTTGGCGTTATTTATAAGGAAAAATTTTAAACTTAAACATTATGTTCATGAAAATATGTGACGTTATCAGGGCAAGGGTACCACTTTGTCGCTTATGGATTCCGAGATATCACTGATTTTGTCAATCAACTCGAAAATAGCGAAAATTTGTTTCGATTAAAAATAGCTTCTACACACTTAAAATAATACGGTGTATTGATAAAAAGTTAAACTTTTGAACTAAAAGTCGGAAAAAAACACGGCCAAAGTTTACCGACTAGGGTACCACATTGTCGCTCATAAGCTTGAAGTAAACTCATAAAACTTATTTGCTTTGAAAATGAGAATATAATTTAGAAAACATAATATGTAATAATTGCAGACGTAAAATCCATACTTCCAAGCTAATATTATAAATGGGAAAGTGTATGTGTGTATTTGTTTGTTTGTCCGTCTTTCACGGCAAAACGGGGCGACGAATTGACGTGATTTTTTAAGTGGAGATAGTTGAAGGGATAGAGAGTGACATAGGTTACTTTTTCTCTTTCTAACCCCCCCCCCCCCCCCTAAAAGGTGGGGGGGGGGGAGGGGGGGGTGGAAGTTTGTATGGAGCATTTAACGCGAGCGAAGCCGCGGGCAAAAGCTAGTGCGTTATAAATTATCATAAAATAACAACATTAACTAGGTAGGTATTATTTGTTCACGTCACGCTTATCACCCACACTAACACGATGTACTAGTTAGGCACATGTTCTAAACCCTAAACTAAATTTTAATTAAAATTATGTATTTTGATTCGATATAAATCCATTTGCTTGCATTTGGAGCGCTCGTGGCCCAGCGGCGCCTGCGTACCGCTTGCGGTATCTAAGGTTAAGCAACGTGGGCAGCGGTCAGGACTTGGATGGGTGACCGCTTTGAGTGGTTACTAACTGAGCGCTCCCGTGCTTTGGAAGGCACGTTAAGCCGTTGATCCCGGTTGCTGTCTATGGCAGCAGTCGTTAAGCCAAGTTGGAGGCCTTCGGGCGGCTTGAGAACTTCTAACGGTCAAGGTGCCCACTCACTTGACACAGCCTAATCAGGTCTCACAGGTAATAAGGTCTAGTTTCCCCTCGGGGTTGAAAGGTCAGATGGCAGTCGCTTTCGTAAAAACTAGTGCCTACGCCAAATCTTGGGATTAGGTAGCGGACCCCAGGCATCCTTCAGGATGCAACTGTACGGGGATAACGCTAGGAGGATGATGGATGATAAATCCATTTGTTTGACAGTTCGTAACTCAGCTGCCCGTTACGTTCACTTAGCTTTATGTGTTGTTACCCTTTTAAAAATAGTGGTGTAAATCATTTTCATAATGATGTTAAATGCATATGATTACTTGTGTAAGTAATAATTTTAATATAATAAGTCTTAATAATAATTTTGATCTCATAAGTCATAAGGCGACAATGTGGTACCCTAAGGAATGTTAAACTAACAAACTTGATCTAAATCAGTAAAGCTGACGAAAAGACTGTTATTTTTTATAAAATAAGTTATGTTATTGATTGATAATAATATTTGTATTAGATATATGCACTTCTAGGGCGGACACTATGTTAAATAATGGAAGTGGAATTCTTATTTCTCTAAACTTATGAATAGCGACAATGTGGTACCCTAGATCACTTTTCATACAAAAATCATGTTAAAATTACTAAACTTTGAAGTCACTTTTTTGATA
The DNA here is from genome assembly GCA_951800055.1 of Cenopis cana. Taxonomy (NCBI): domain Eukaryota; kingdom Metazoa; phylum Arthropoda; class Insecta; order Lepidoptera; family Tortricidae; genus Cenopis; species Cenopis cana. The sequence goes on along the minus strand of OX637476.1, from coordinate 5,518,534 downwards.
GAAAACTACATTACTTTTGTGTTAAATTACACTTGATCGTTAGTTTTATTCCTAAATTAATGTAAATTATGAGAATTAAACAGTACAATGTTCATTTTATATATTTTTTATATAAGTGTTGATTTTTTTTTGTTTCATTATTTTAAAAAATTATGCCTTGAGATATGGTTATTTCATTATTTTTATTATAAACCTTACCTACATCATATTCAGAAATCAACATAAGCCGGCTGAAAATCTGTCGATTTAGAGTTTTATAAAATATTTTATTTTTGATTTTGCCTCTTCACCCTACGTGCATTATTCTTGTATTATTTCTATAAAATGTAAAATGTTAGAGACAACATATGATTTGTCGAGTAATATAATGTATGTGAAACATTTTAAAACCACTATCTCCATAACTTCAACCTATAACTAGGTTTTTTAGGCTTCCGAACTTTAAACTCGAATATCTCAAAACAGTATAATGATATGTTGGAACTTCAAAAAATTATTAAAAATAAAATACTCAACATAGCGATCTCGTTCTTTTTGTATATGAAGGAGAATGTTCTCAGCTATAAGGAGGTACCAATAACTCAATACCGACAATATATTACCTTTGCCATGAAAATGTCACATATAGGCTCAAATTATAGAAAACCTAGATAATAAAGTGTACCTATATATGTTTGTTCATGAGTACCTATTATGTGTCATAAGACTCGAGAATCCCTACCCTCAAACTAAGGTGTTTGTTTTAGAGAAGTTACATATATAGGGACTGTATAGGTAGGTACTTATGCTCAGGCATGTATACTGATACTGAATAGGCAAATAGCCTACAGAATCAAGTTACAAAATCACAGTATATATGTCTACACCTGCCTGTTCATATTTATAATCATTCTTAGAGTAAGATAAAAGGTATTTTGAGAAATAAATAATGACAATGTACGAATTTATAAAGTAAAAAAGTTTTATATTAACTTAACTACATTAATCGCTTAGCGCATACTACCGAATTGTAATGTAAATTAATAATCAATTGAAAATACTCGATAAATTAATAAAAATCTAATGTTTTGTTAATGGTTATTTTCTTCGTCAAACCCTGTCACTGATTGGTACCTAGGTACAAATATGATACGATATGATATATTTTTTCTGGATAAACAGCTACGTATTCTTGTTTCTGATTATGAGGTATGAATGGCGTGGGTCGTTGTTTAAAATAGAATATTAAAGAGAAAAAATTGGGCACTCGCACGTTTCACAATGACGTCAACGCTCATTCATAAAGATTACGGTGACGTGCCAATCTCGTGCGCCATTCATACCCAAATAGCTCTTAAAAGTCTATTTTGAAGAAAGTGTGGTAAATCACCATACGGGTGTGCTTTGCGAGTGCGAGTTATTGCAGCGCAGTGCATCGAAGCAGTGCGTGCGCCCGTGAAGCCGGGATACTGGACGAGTTATTGTATTATCGAGTAGTTTTATTTTGGTTGTCGAGAGCGAGGCGAGCGGAGCGCCTGGTCGCGGTATGGTGTAACAGAGCTAAGTGGCGCAGCAGGCTGCGCAGAGCGAGTTGATTTCAGTAAGTTGGCCCGCTGCCCGGGCGCGCGCCAGTCCCCGGCTCGCCGGCCCCGCCGCCGCCTGCGCTCGCGCACCCACACGAACGACACGCACGACACGACTCCAGCACACTCGCTCGCCTTAATACTCGCGGCACCGCACTCATAAATTAACCGCGACGTTTGCGAGCTTTCCCGCCATAAAAATACTTTTTTCGGTGATCTAGTACCGACTGTTTACGCGCCTAGTCTAGCAAACAGTGGCTAGGAGCTGCCGATTTAGGTCGCCCGGTTCAGTGCTAAGCAGCGGGATATTTTTATTGCTACTATTGGGTGCAGACGTACGAACGCCCGGAGCACGTTACTAGTTAAATAAATTATTATTTATAGCGTAGAATCGTAAAGCTCATTCCATAAAAGTAATAGTGATTCCGAGCCGTATGTATCGCTGGATGTTCACGGTCCAAGTCGAAAGCGCGCAACAGGATTTACAGTGATTGTCTCGGTTAAAGAGCTATGATGACGCGAGACGGAAGAACGATGTGTTAAGTGGTGTGAGTTGTAATTTCTGCATTTACGTGAAATCGTTGACATTTTGTTAGTGCATTTTTGTGAGGTGTAGTGCTGTGAAGATGCATCATTTGTACGTGCAAAAAGGGGACCCACTGTGTCCGTTGGGGTTCCACCCGCAGGTGCGGTGGCCGACGCGCTGCAAGCGCTGCTTCCGCGACTACAAGGAGCACGGCGGCGGTGGCGGCCGCGGCAGCACCAACCGCGCCGAAGACTTCACCGCCTCCACACCCAGCCTTTCCAGTTGGAGCTCGCCAGCGTCACGGTAACTTCTATTCACTAATACTTCTAAGAATATCGCAGCCTGTAAGCACTGAATGTCATAGGTATGAGATAAATCATCTAAATGAACAGTAGGTATAGCAAGTCTGGGGTAGCCAGCTGATAAGACTGAATGGGTCAAGGTCTGATGGTGAAAAAATGGCTATAGACACAATGCCAAACAGAAATGTGTGCCCCCAATTGTGGGTCAATTTGACACTGTCAGCTACATTCCAATAGTTCCGTACAAAAAAGACTTAGGTACAACTGTTAGTCTAAAGTGTCAAACACAAATACCAACACGAATGTACCCGCCGAGTCGTGCGGGCGGTACTTTTACGAGGGCCATTTTTTCGGCTGATTGTGAATCTAGTTTGTGAGTCTGCTATAACACCAACACAACATTCAGGTCGTGGACCCTAAATAAGACCACCTGCCATTTTCACACCTGTCATTTATACAACGTACTAAGACTACTAAGTACGATTGACGATGCCAGTGCATCGAAATAGAATCTCCCACTTGCTAAAGAGCGTCACAACAAAATTCTTTCATTTTCTTGGACAATAAAGTAGGTCAATTTTTAGCGGAGTGTTGTGGCAGTGACCTTGGCTCATTTTTTTGGCGATGACAGCAAATAACAGGTTGTAGAGTGATTAGCAAAGTCACAGAACAACTAACTAAACTGCGAGTGCTAGGAACCAACTCTTTTAAACTCAACCACATATTGATTTCATTTGCTTAACTAGATTAATACCTATACTATAGACTAAGAAGTTAAATAAATTAAAAAATCGTGGACAATCTTACATAAATCGACCGAATAGATTTAATCTTTATACCTATAAGACATACATAGGTACCTGTTACATGTTTAGTTTTTCTTTTGTTTCCGCAAAATGCAATGTTTAGCTCGAGTGAAAGACCTATTTTCTTGATCTTGATCCCAGACTCGAACGCTTGCTGCTCATCTCGCTTGGTAAATTGGATTGGTATCACTTGGCTATCAATCTTGGGTAATTTAAGTAATTGTATATTATAGATTGTACATCGCTTGTGATTATTATCTCGTTACAGTCCGTGAGCTCGTGAACTCCTAAAATGACATTCAGGTTTTAGAAGATAGGTAGGTGTTTACTTCGGGTATAATTAAGCAGGCGGTGACACGCGAATGTGATGCTACTTCTGTTAAATTTGCTCTCTTAGTAACCCACAAACCTCTTAAGCGTCCCGTAAAAATGTTCAGTAAAATATAACCATCAATATAAAATAAACTATCACGTACCTACCTATAATGATTAACGTTATTGCATTTTGACTTTTTGTCATTTCTATTACACTGTTATAGTGTAAATTGTAATTCACTTTAAATGAAATCCGAAGCCTCCGAAGGTTGCGGACTGTAAGTACCAAGCTGAATCACTTAGGCACCTCTATCACCAGCACTCTGAAATTGACGAGCATTAGGCATGACGAAATTAATTTAGACCCTCATCAACTTCCAAAATACGAAATTGCATTTTGATTGTTTAACGTCCCAGTGAACTTTACTATGGCTGTAGGTATTACTGACCTACACACACATCGATCTTTTTCCGATTTATTGAAATCCGTCCAATAATTGAAGCGCTAGAATTAAAATATTGATTTCCGATTTGACACTCTCCCGTCCACCATATTGGATTTTTGTCGCGATTAGCATGTTAATATTGACATGTTGTATAGGTAAGTAAACAAAAGTGAATTACCATTCTTTTGAAATCTCATTTGGAAATACATTGAGAAAAAGTCTTACACGTGAGACTAGTGTGTGTTATTCTTTACGAAGACATGTTTTCTCGTCAAAGTTGTTGTTTTTTTTTACAATCGTGAATCTGGGTTGGGGGTGAGGTCTGAGGTGTGAGTGGAATCGAGCTACTGGGAGTTTTGTCACTGGTTCACTAAACCTAGCCTAGCTATGAAGAATCCAGCAAGAAAATCAGCTTGACCCGACATGAGTCGGACGGAAGGACTACCCGGCGGTACGTACGCGGTGGTACCGTGGTCCGGGGTGAATACGGACTATAATAACATGTCAAAGTTGTATATAGGTAGGTACTACACTACACTACAGTTGCTACAGGCTTATAAAATCTGAACTGAAGTTGTGCAGTTCGAAGAGTACGTTACGAACAAAACGCAAACTGTGATTCTTATTAATGTCGCGATTTCTGATCCTGGGAGGAAAATTGTTTTAGATATTGTGACTGTGATCTAACTGGACACTTACCTACTTGAGCTAGTTTAAAAACATTTATTGATTTGACATTGATTGTAAATACATACGCTCTGATAAAATGATAATAGGTGGACCGGCGGACGTTGTTATACTTAAAATCATTACAGTTGAACGAATTGCTCCAAAGCAATTCCTTCAAAAAGCTACTGTTCAAACAATATAAGGCTCAAAATCCAATAACATTTGAATACAAATACGTTCAACAAAAAGAATTTCAACCATAACACACAAGACTTTAATTATACATATACATTTGAATAGAATGATTAATATCAACAGTAAACTACTTCAATAAACGAAAACAATCAGTACCCTTACCATGTGTTTATAATGTTTGCATTACCATCTACTCGCTAGCGACTGCGTAAACGATTTAGTATGGCGATTCTTAGTTCTATTGCGTAACCGCCAGAGGCGCTGTACTTTTGTCCAACCTACTGTTCTAGTTTCGATATGGTGTCATTGTAATTATCGCCCAACAAAATGCATTCGTCAAACCATATTCGTCGTTTTTCCCCTTCTTTACCCGCCCATTGAAACAAAAAGAGGATGTGGCACATTTCCAAATTCCGAGCATCTTTACGAATTGTTTGCATTACGCCCGGCAGCATTGACGGATTGACGCAACGGTCCACATTCTAGGTACCTTTCCAAGTTATGCATCTTACGAGTACCTATAAGATATACCAAGGTAATGTTATAGCAGCCTTCGCGGCTTCGGCTGCGTATTAAGAGGCCTGGTTGCTAGTTTTAATATAGGTAACTATTTATTTAAAATAGTTACTACAAAAGTATTGATAAGACTAATAGTGATTGAAGGATATGATCATTTGATTAAAGATTTAAAATATAATATCATAGCCCTTTTTTAATTTTATTGTGTGTAAGTAGTGAAATTTAAGCGGAAAAAAGCTGTTTTGAAAATTATCGATTTAGTAATGTATAAAAACTATCCTATGATTATCCTATGTCCTTCCCAGGGTCTAAAACTATCTCCACACCAAATTCATCTCAGTTGGTGCAGCGGCTTAAGCGCGAAAAGCGGTGCGTTGTCATTTATAATACCTCTACTAGCATTCTGTATTTCCGAGTTCATATAGGTAACCTGGACATATTTAAGGCAAGAGTAAATAGGCATTTTCTGGGTGAGCTCGCTTCACCGTCGGCCTCATCTTTGCCCCCCTGGCTAGATGCTGGCCAAGAGCAATCCCATAATTAATAATAATAATTAAAAAACTAGCAAACTTCGCACGGGTAGTCCAGTTTTTAAATGTTTTGATCTACTCACCTACCTGTGTATTGCTATACACTAAGGTAAACGCGGGTTTCTTCAGTATAGTGGATATCTTCGTTAATTTTCGCTTTCGGCGTAAAAATAAGAAAACTATAAATAATTATTCATATCTAGTCTAATAAAATATGAATATCATATTTCATTATATATGTTATCAAAATAAACACTCGTTCAATAGTAGATTTTTTAAATTGTATCTTTGCCATGCCTCCGAACCTCAGAACCCCGCAATCAGCTGTGTGAGTCGCACATGCTTATTTTTTACGTAAGAATGTGCGCCGCGTTTCTTAAGGTTCTGAGGTGATAATGGTAAGTCTATTTAGATAAAACCTATTTCAGTGTTATTCTATGATTCATAACGATCAGTTTGGTGTATATTTCAAGTTATTTGTACTCGTAAATTTGGAAGAAATCGCAATATTCTGACTCACGAAGAAATAAACAATTTATTTTGCCTTTGTGGATAACTTCGGTACACTACCGAAGTAACCGTTTTGGAATCATGATCTTTGTTTCATAATTGCGATAAGATATTATTATATATTACGGTTATTATATGTTTTATAGAAAATATACATATTATAGTTAACTTTTATATATCTTCGGTATACTGTTTTTTATTGATAGATTTCTAGTTAAAATCGTTTATATTGTTGCTAGTTTTGCTTATTTTTAAGTAAAATTTCAAACGAAGTGGTTACTTAGATTTGATTTTTTTTACGGATTGCGAAATTTAATTCGTATTTTGATATTTTGTCCAAAATACTATGTTAATGTATCTATTATTCTAATCATTAAAAGTCAAAAATTATTTCGGGAATATCAAATTATCAGTATCACGAATTTATAATCTCCATTTTTAGTGAGTTGTTTACTTCTTCGGGAGTGACATAACGATATCAATTGAACTGATTGACAACGACTAGATCGATTCTGAATACGTATTTGTTTATATATACATTTGTATACATACATGTTTTCATCACTGCTATTTTCGTTACACCCTGTATTTTGACCAGATATCACTAATCAGTATTATTTTTTTAGGAATTACTTAAAAAACTAATTATTTTGTAATCATTATGAAAAAGAAGTTGATTTCTTAAGTTTTAATGGGAATTGTTTCTTAAAATAATAGTCTAGTCAGAGCTAGTTAATTTTTTTCATAAAAATATAAAACATTTTTATTTTATTTTTTATTAACTATATCCTTAATCCCACCTTTAATCGATCAACTATCTCAAATCTTGATATATACGTTATATAAGTATGGCATTTAATTTACTTTCAAAATATATCCCGAAACAAGACACACATTCTCACGAATTCAAAAGCAGAGCCTGATTTGTATCACGAAGTAGTAAGAAAAGCAGAGGTGTCGTATTTTTTTTTTTATAATGAAAACTTTTAAAAGTTACAAATTTTGATGTTTATAAGTATTATCCAAGAACGTATGTTTATGGTAAAAAATGTTTGGTCTCAATATCGCATTTACTTTAGGCAGAAAAAAATCTTGAAGTTGAAAAAGGCTTAACCTCCCGAAGATACCCACGTTTACCTTAAACCTCTAGTTTCTCACTTCGAATATTACACGTTTTCTATTCAAACATTTAACCCCCTTTTAATTTTCAAAAACGCTGAAATCACTTTTTCACGCCACTGCTCGGAAATATGGCTATAGATGGCGGGAATTGGGGCGTCAAAATTGTCAATAGTAGTCAGTGGCGGATTTACATATTTGCCGCCTCTAGGCTATTCAAATTTTGCCGCCCCTGCTGACCTCCACAATTCAATACCCTAGTTCACAAACCTATCTTTTCTTCGTAAAAAACTTCGACTTTTTCGTCGTAAAAAACGACTGTTTTTTGAAAAACTAAATTGTAAATGGTCGCAGAGAGCTGTATTTTGGCATGTGAGGAGATATGGGTCCCCTGATAATAAAAAAAAATTAAAGTATCCAAAACGGCGGCCAAGTATCCAAAATTTTCGAACATCGGCCTGTCAGCAAGAAGTTCGAATTTGCCGCCCCCCTGCCGCCTCTAAATTTGCCGCCCCCTAAACTTGCCGCCCGGGGCATGGGCCCCGGCTTGCCCTCCCTCCTAGATCCGGCTCTGCTGAAGGCCGAAGGCCCGAAGCGTCCCATCAGAGCCTCCATGCGAGCCTTCGGGCCGCTTGCGGCCCACACACTCACTATTCCTGTCATTGTTACAAGCGAACTTGAAACTCAAGGCCCGAAGGTGAGCGGCAATACCACGCGAAGCCGAAGGCTCGAAGCTTGCGGCCGGACGGTCGAGGCCACACGGACACTCGTCCTAATCGCAGACTCCCTCCTCCTTCTCTCCCATTCCTATATTCCCTCTCCCTCCTAAGATACGACATAGAAGTCCAAAGTCAACTTAAGGGCAACCCAAGATCAACCCAAAGAATCCGGCGGGGTGTTTGCGCCCCGCGTATGGGGCAAAAAACTAGCTTTTTTTTTCGCCAAAATTTGCCGCCCCTGAAATCTGCCGCCCTAGGCTTCAGCCTACTCAGCCTTGGGGTAAATCCGCCATTGATAGTAGTAGACTCATGAACAGGACAACTATGAACCTAAACCACATCTAAACCACACCTAAACCGCTACAACAATGTTATATTGTTGTAGCGGTTAAAGTAGTGCTATCGTCCAATCAGAACACGCCCGTATTTCATATGACACAAAATCAACCAATCACAACTCGTAAAAATTAGGTATTTTTTTGGTGTCCCCGACTACCTATGTTATGAAAAAAAAAAGGTAATTGATTGGCGTTTTTAAGATTTTTAAATGTGCTTTGAAAGGTTTGCATTGAAGATTTATTACATAATTATCTAATAACACACTGGCCATTAAGAACGTACTCTAAAAAAAAATGTAGGCAAGAGATTTTAAGGCATGAAACAAGTATAAGATGGAACTGGTGATACACACATACAAAGGTGTGTGAAGGAGATGTAAGCATAGACAATAACACACGTGGGAGCGAGAAAAAATGACATATCTTCTGTCCCTCATCGCGTATAAGGAACCGATTATTTGTCACCGGCCGTTGTCACCGAAATGTCATCGATGAACCAGTGGCCAGAGTATAAAAAAATATGTTACCCATAATGTTGGGTAAACTAAACCGGCTCGAATGTTAAAAGAACAGATTAAAAATTTAATTGTGACGTGATTAGAATACTACTGTTAATTTCATTATTATAATGGCTGAATAACTTAGACGTTTTAATCTAATCGTGATTTTGTTAACTTTAATGTAGGTATTAAATTAGTACACATTTATATCGTAATTGGGAGGACATCGGATGTTTTGTGTTTGCCCGCTAATATTTACTAAGAGTTTATTTTCAAGATTCTCAATAATTAAAAACCTACTTGTCAGTAAAAATGGGGAGATTATTCTTTTTGTGGTAACCCCAGAAAAAACTGTCACAATATCTCCGTCCTTGTGTGTGATTCGCTAACCCTCCTTCTATATATCCTCTTTCTACGTTTAAAGGTATAATTGATTGGCGTTTTTAAGATTTTTAAATGTGCTTTGATAGGTTTGAATTGAACATTTATTACATAAAAACGCCTTTGAATTATCTAATAACACACTGGTCATTAAGAACGTACTCGAAAAAAAATGTAGGCGGGAGATTTTAAGGTTATTGATTGGCGTTTTTAAGATTCTTATGTGCTTTGAAAAGTTTGCATTGAACATTTATTACATAAAAACGCCTTTGAATTATCTAATAACATACTGGCCATTAAGAACGTAAGTACCGGAAAAAAATAAGGCGGGAGATTGTGAAAAAGTTATTGTGTTGCTGCAACCAACAAACTATAAAAATGGATTTGATTTCCTCTCAGTAGACGTGAAAAGCACTATGTTAAGCCTCGGCCGAAAGTGCAATAGATGGATCTCGTACTTTCGAGCGGCCCGGCCCTCGAACTAACTCGTCCATCTATTGCTTACTTTCTAGCCTCTACAACAATGTACTATTCTTATATTGTAACTGAAACTCTAATACCCGCCAAGTACGAAGTCACACTTTTAAAGATCAGGGGGGCGATTTTTGAGTATCGAACGCTCGACTTTTCACTCGATATCTGTCAAAAAACTATGATGTTTTGACAGATGTCGAGTGAAAAGTCTAGTCGGCCCCCAGGTTGCCCATACAAAGTAACAACCACCTTTTCAGATGGTGAATTTTCAAATAATCGGAATTTCTAGTCGCTCACTTCGAATATATTGGGTACCTACTTCTTTTTTCCATACTAAAATTCAACCCCCTTCTTTACACCCTTAAGAGATAAATTTTAAAAACGCTGCAATTGCTTTTCTTATATTTAAACTGAGAGTATACGCCAAGAATTAAGTTACTAAATTTTAAAAAAGTGTGCCCATAATAATTTTGAACCTCCATTTCACCACTTCAAAGGGTTAATTTAAAAAAATGCGGATGTTAGTTTTATTATAATTTATTATTATTAGGATTAGGAAGAATTAAGTTTACAAATTTATTAGGATTAGTATTGATAGGGTAGCGGCTTAGAATCCACTATTTAGCATCTTATGTGACTATCGCTCACTCGTGTAGGCATTTACGCAAAACAGAGCGAATGAATCAAGATCAAGAAGTTTAACGTATGAATTTACATACATAGGTACACACATATATAAACTCACGCCTGAAATCCCATATGGGGTAGACAGGCAGATCAAATAAAATATGATTCCAGTGCCACTTTTAGCAATTGTAAGTTTAAATGGAGAGAATGTGATATTGCAGTGATAGGTTGCTAGCCCATCGCCCACAAACACTCTTCAACCCAACATATGATTCAGAGAACACAACTAAAATAGGTTCACAATTGACAGAGAAATCGGTAAACATAGGTACATGAAAAAATACATGACGAAAACAGTGCAACATAGAACCTCCTTCTTCTTTTTTGAAGTCTGTTAAAAGTAAAGTTTTAATAACTCGTTATACACCGTTAAGTTTTTTTTTATGCTTTAATTAAAAACAAACTGTAACCTCTTCAGAGGGTAAATATTCAAAAACGCTGATAATATTTTTTTATTTCTTCTATCTTTAATATTAGATCTAGAAACGAAGTTTCAATTTTCTCATTAAAAAGATACTTGGTCTCCAAACAAACTTTCAACCCCGTTTTCACCCCTTCAGAAGGTGAATTTCATTTTTTAAATTAAAGTTTTCATTAAGATTTTGTGCTCTAAGTTTAAAACATTTTACTTTAAAAACGGTATGTTTCCCATACGACATATGAACCCTTTTTATGACCCCCCCTTAGGGGATGGTTTTTTATAACAACCCTATATCATTCATTTTGTTTTTTACTAAAGATACCTTTATACAACGATTCAAGTCTGTAACTTTCCATACAACGGTTCAGTTCAACCACTATTTCATTTCACCCCTTAAGGGTTGAATTACAAAACATCCTTTCTTAGTACAAGTCTGTGTACTTTATAGAAGTTATGTTCCAAATTTCATGCTTATATCTTCAGCGGTTTAGGCGGTTATGGTCGTATTGATAGTCTAACAGCGGTCAATTGCTCAGCGGACTCGTAGACGTAGAGTCCCAAACTGCAGCAAACGTAATAAAAACAAAAACGCAGAAAAAGCAATAATGATTGTGTTTCTGACAATAGCCGAAACATGGTTGCTTGAAATTTTCTCAATAGAAAAAAATCCAAAGTAGAGTCTAAATTTTTCTTTTTTTAATCAGCCTACTAAAACAACGCATTATTAAAAGACACGATTAAGTTAATATGATGGTATTTTACCTCATCTAAACTCTGTCAACAGGATATTTAATAATAAACCTGAACACAGTCAGATATTTAACGAGATTTGTTTAAAAAAGCCATTCTCGAAGAGTGTTGAATCCGAAATGGGAAAACGACATGTCGTGAGCGAAAAACATAAGGGCGTCTCTTTCAATCGATATATCGCCTTAATTTTCAAATTATTTTTTATGATTTGTAAAACTAATATTTTACAGACTATCAGAGAATTATACATTTAAGGGTTCCGTAGCCAAAATAGCTAAAACGGAATGTTTATAGTTACGTCATTTCTGTCTGTTTCGTCTTTAGGTAGTACGGAGCCCTAAAAAGTAAATTCTTTCGCCGCACTCAAATGGGTAAAATAGGCGACTCAGATTACATTCATTTATCTTCAAAAACTTTTGCAAAGTACCCTTAGCATAACTTTCATAAGAATGTTTGCTTGCTTATGTTTTCAACCTTTTGTTTTCAAGCGTCGTTGTAAAAGTTGTAAACAGCCATTTGAACAGACAGTTGAACTATTTGGTGTTTGTTGCAGGGGTCGTGACGAGGATAATGGCGCAGACAGGGAGAGGACGGGCCGAGGGTGGGCTTCCACCACCAACCTTAGCACGGAGCCGCCTAAAAAAGACGCCTTCTCCACGGGTAAACATATTTTTGAAGTGAAAACTTCTTTAGCGGCGCTGAGCACTTTTTGTGATGGGGGAAAATTGTTAAACTCGCGACGATGCGTAAGACCAGCTAGTTGACACCTCCTAGTATCGTGAATGCGATGTTAGGAGGGGTCAACTCAGCTGGTCACGTAACTGGTCTTACGATACGACAACTGCACTCCAAATTGAACCGTTAAAAGTCCCAATTTAGAGTGAGCGGCATATGTCGTTGTGACACTTGTCCGCTCATTTCAAATTGAGCTTTTTACGCATACATTTACGGTTCAACTAAGTCCAATATCGGATAGCCACCACACTGACCATATTTCAAATAAATTCTCATGGAAAATAATTGTCCCTAAATACGGTGTCAGTTCCATGTCAGTTCACGTCAAAATATATAGTGGCCAAGCGTGATGGACAAAGTACGAATAATTTTGAATCGACTTTGTAATCGATGTTCCGATTTCAATTAAAACTTTCTGATTCTGAGTCTGAAGTATAATCGTTTAATGTAGTAGGTTTTAATAACGTGGCAGATTTTTTTCCTATGCTTTTGGCAGAGGGGTAAGTATATCAATGGCGGCTCCCGCCTTAAATGCTCCAAAGGTATATATGTAGATGGATTATTCGAATATAAATATGAATATCTTTGTTATTTACTTTCTTTATCAATGTCATTGAATTTTCACTTCTGACGGCACTCCCGGAGTCCAACCCGTTGTTTTTTTTAAACTACGACGGTGGCAAAGAAGCTTACGGACCTATAGACGCTCGCAACTCCAAAGGACTCACGTTCCTGTTGCCGACCCTTTATAAAATTTGAGGATTCACTGTGTCGACAGCAGAAGGGACAAATTTAGCGTCGTGTGTGTGTTGAGCCTTAGTACGGCTTGCAACCAAAAAATATTGCGAACGTTGATAAGAACGAATTAAAAACAATAATAAATATGATTGGCATGCTCATCGATCTCACAAAAAACGTCATACTTAGACACCAGTGTCTTCCGATAGAAATATATTATTGTAGACACAAGTACAGTATAATAAGACTGTCACGTATAACACAGGGTTCGGTAAGCCGAAATCATCGTGGACGTCGACGCCGGATCTGGCCGAAGAGCCCACCAACGCGGTCACAGTTAACCTGACGCTGCCCAAGCGGCGGCTCACGGGCCCGCTGCCCGCCCTAGACACCGGACAGAACACCGTCACCACAGGTAAAACAATAGTAAATAGTGTCTCAAGGAAGCATAAACAAAATTTTAATAAAAAAAACCGACTCCAAAACAAACACCAAAAAGTTAACTTAGTGTTTTTTTTACCAACTTTCAAGCATAATGCTTTCAAACAAAGATTTTTCCAAATCGGTCTTGTGAAATTGTAATTGACCAATATTTCGGTCATTAATAATAGAGGGCCGACCTGAGGGCCGACTATGGATTTTGCCGACTAGCCGATTAATCGGTGCTGAGGAGCCACTAATCGCAGACTATAAAATGTGACCGAATGTTCGATATATATCTCTAGTCAACATTATTTAATTAATTAATTATTATGTTTTATTTAAGAAACATACCTACTTAAAATATGAAACTTGAAGTATATACTAGTTTTTATTTTATTTTGCAGTGCCGAATAATCGGTCTCTTTTGCCGACTAGTCGCCGACTATAAATGTGGCCGGATAGTCGGCTTTCCCGCCTAGTCGGCGACTAAGTAGTCGGTACATCTCTAGTTAATAATTAACAATACCTGCTACCTAGTAATATGTAACGCTCGAAACTTCAAAATTCTTCATAACATCTGTTAGGAATAACGTTATCTTTATCATCACGTTTTCCGTTCATACACAAAACACTTAGACGAAAAACTCTTCAACCATAAAATGTTCTGACGTCTGTTGCCAGCGTAGCCGTAGATTATGAGCTTTTATAAAAAGACTTGTGTAGTGTACATAAGTACTAGTTGTATATGATGATATTAACTTAATTAATATGTAGTTTTGAAATGATTATTCTTTTTGTCAGATTTTCTTAGATAAATTAATAATTTGACATGTAAACGTGCCCTTGTGTTGTGACCTATTTGCAGAATAAATAAATATTTGTGGACATCTTACACAAATCGGTCTAGTCCCGAACTAAGCAAAGCTTGTACTATATACAATATACATATGTACTTATATAGATAAATAGATACTTACATAGATAGAAAACATCGAATAGGTAGGTACTCAGGAACAAATATTCGTGTTCATCACACAAATAAATGTCCTGACCGGGATTCGAACCCGGGACCCCCAGCTTCGTAGTATAGGCAGGGTCACTACCAACTAGGCTAAAGTGGTCGTGATAAACGTCTGTGTTTTAATTTTTTGATAAGGTAAAAGTACTAGTGCTCGACGCTGCACTAGTATTCAAGATGGGCGCTTTACGTGAAAGTCATATGTGTATATAGGATATAGGTTAAACTCGAGCAACGAAGATTTTTCTTATTCGAATTTATGCCTTGACATTGACATAGGTAATGTTTATTGTGAAATAAATAAATCTAAAGTGCTCATGTCGAATACTAGTGCAGCGTCGAGCACTATAACTTTTACCTTAAAGAAATGATTCCGCTGCCGACTGCATACAGCAACAGCACGTTCCGCCGCACTCCAAATTGAACCGAAATTACCGAAATCATAAGACTAAAAGTCCCAATTTAGAGTGAGCGGCGTGTGCTGTTCCGACACTTCTCCGCTCATTTTAATTGAGCTTTTTACGCATACCATTACGGTTCAATTTGGAGTGCGGCGGAACGTGCTGTTGCTGTATGCAGTCGGCAACGGAATCATACCTTAAATTGTATAAAAATGCATTACTTATATCTTCAATGTAATTGTATTGGACAGACACGGTGACGCTGCGCCGTCCGTCGCCGTCGCCGCCGCCGGCGTCCAACGCCAGTCTGACCATCAACAAGAATGATTCACTGGCGGAACGCGTACGCAAGGTAACATTACTAACATTAATAGCCTGTCCAGACTCCTGAAAGAATAACATTCCTGAAACCTGTCTGTACTTAGGCTGTCCGACATCAAAGTGTTTTACAATCAAGATTGCGTCTGCGCTTTATTTTTAAAATTGTATAATCAACTCAAACTGTTTCAAGAGTTATTACAAGTGTTGAGATGAGAATAACTAACACTGGACCTGACTTTTTTCACCGTATAATTCACATGACTTTTATAATCATCATAAAAGTGTCTGTTTAATGCCAGATCCGCTAAGACGTCCATTGAGAATTCTATATCGTATTCGTGTTTGATACCAGAAAATGTGTTGTTTATCAGCTACTCATAAGAATGCTCGCTTACAAATAATATCGGCCGATCTATAAATGTTTACGTTATAACTGGATAAACAAAAAACTATAAAAGAAATACAAAGTGGGTCAAGAGACTAGAACCGTCTCATGTGCCATAGCTTTTCACTCTGTTGCAGAGCTAGAAATAAACTTAAAAGGTCATCATCAAAGCGCGTGGCAGTGCGCCATGCATGCGTTAAAGTTAATTGAGGAAATGGAACAAAATCAATAATTTTACAACAAAGTTAGATAGTCAAAACTGTTCCAGTTATTTTAATCCTTCGACAAACCGTTAGATATTCGAATAGCCATTGCGTTATTTTTTTCTTTAATCGGTCTTTTCAGATGAATTTGTTAAAAGCTCAAAACAGTTTTGAAAAGGAATCGAGCCTAGAAAAGGAAAAAGAAAGAACAAGAAGAAGTTTATCAAGAAGCAAAGAAGAAGAAAAAACATCCAGAGTCAAGGAAACCCCACCCCGGTCTTCTAATAAAGATGATGTCAACTTTATGATGCAGGTAAATGAATACATATAGAAGGTATTTTTTTTATAAGCGAGATTTCGATTGACTTCAATGTTAAGCGTTGATGATGCCTACGAATCCTACGATAGAGCGAATCCAAAAGACCTCTATATACAGGGTGGATTTTCTTTTTGGGTCAGTGAGGGCAGCTACCAGATCCCGTCTACCGATTGGCACAAAAAAAAAGTTTGTCAAAAATGACCTTTTTTCTCGCACCCTGTATGTTTTTTCCAAAATCAGAAAACGCCATTTTTCATTAATTCAAAATCGAAGGAAGGTCTTCTAAAACCAATTTCACGTAGCAGCACGGGATCTTGTAGCTACCCTCACTGACCCAAAAAGAAAATCCACCCTGTATATACTTATACACTATTTCTAAATTTGTTCGGGTTATATTCGAACGGAAATGTCGACATCAATCGATAAGCTATACCACATCAACTGTTTAAATAAGATGAAATATTTAGGTAAGCCTTAACTTGCGGTTTCAGGTAAAAGAATCTAGAAGCTCATCAAAACTTTTAAAACCGCCTATTCGTGGTGGGCCTTCGAAAGAGAAAGAAGAATCAGACGATGACGCGAGCACCGCCGGCACAACTACCACGGAAGGCACGCTCGTTGACGCTAACGTTAAGGACTACCAGGTAAATTATATTCTGCCAACATTGTAATAAGTTTCATTTCAACACAACTGTACCCAGAAGTCAGACACCAGGGGGCCGATTTTTGAGTGTCGAACGCACGACTTTTCACTCGACATTTGTGATTGTTGTTTATTTTCACGAATAAATTTTTCTAATAAGAATAATCATTCAACAATTTTATTCGTCATTCG
Source organism: Cenopis cana (assembly GCA_951800055.1). Classification (NCBI taxonomy): domain Eukaryota; kingdom Metazoa; phylum Arthropoda; class Insecta; order Lepidoptera; family Tortricidae; genus Cenopis; species Cenopis cana. Next base: position 5,501,387 of record OX637476.1, on the reverse strand, counting down.
CGAATAATTTGGTTATTCTTCTTCGTCGTTCGAATAAATTTTGCCTCGAATAAATTTTGCCCATCTCTGAATGAGGATAGGAAAATCTACAATTAAATCACCACTTAATTTCAGGACCAAATAGAAGGATTGAAGCAAGAGGTAGACATATTACGGAAGCGATGCGAGCGCGTCGAGAAAGAAAAGAGTGATATTCTGCTGCGTCGGCTCGCGAACATCGACACGGCCAATAAGTACACCACCGGCCGCTCGTCAGAGGTGACGAAGCTGCAGCAGAAGGTCAATGAACTCACCACACAGAACGAGGACCTAAAGGACGAGAAGAAACATCTCACGTTGAAGATCAAAGAGATCGAGGGTGAACTTGAGGTATATTTAATATAATTTGAGTTGGCCGAGTTGTGTCAAAGTACAAAAGGGGACTTAATTTTGCACGCTAGAATATTCAAAATCGAATTACAGTTTTTGAAAATATAGCCCAGCAAAATAGATTTCAACTAGTATAACCAATACCTACGATCGAATTAATAATAGATCATCAATAATCATAATCGTTATCATGTATTTCCTTCAATACTGATATGGATCGTGACATGTCCAATATCCGCTAAACAGATTCGATTACAGCAGATTTATACTGGATCATATAATGTCTACTGCATTCTTGAATTCCTACATACTCCCACATACATTGTAGTTTGCTTGCTTGATTACACTTGAATCTGAAGCTTGTGTGAATGAACACAAATAGCGCTCCAGACTGTTCAACAGGAAAGAATAGAAGAGAAACTTAAACCCACCACAGCTGACTTTGATCTCCAGTATATACAATGATCCATGATACCATGCACAAAAAATAATACGATACGTAGGTAATATCTAAAACGTTAACTTTGTGTCCAGTCTCGACCGTCGGGCGAATCGCTAACGCGGCAAGTGGAGCAACTGCGAGCCAAGCTGCTAGCAGCCGAGACGCTATGCGAGGAGCTCATGGACGAGAACGAGGACATGAAGAAGGAGCTCCGCGACCTCGAGGAGGAAATCGAGGAGATGCAGGACAATTTCAGGTAGTCCATAACAAAGGTTCTGATTGTTGGTCGAGTCACAGACAGATGCGGTTGCGAGCGAGGCTGCTAGCAGCCGAGACGCTGTGCGAAGAGCTCATGGAAAATGAACAGCATGGAACTGCACAACGTAGTCAACCACATTATAGTACCGCCGAACAGGTCCCGCAGACGCAATTTCTTGCAGCTTTTCGACGGCACAGAATCGCGAGCAACAGCTGCGCGCCGCCACTCTCCGCTGTGCGACATGCACAACTTGCTCAATGGGCTCCTGCGCCATGACCCGCAGGTCGACATCTTTACTGATCGCTGGCCTAAACTAATGTCTCGATGCCTCGCTTATTGTGAGATGTATGAGAATTGATGGATGAATGCATCAGTTATATTTATTTTCTTGTGTGTAATTAGTAAATTACTACATTATACTCGTACCTAGTCATAAACAAGTGTAATTGGTGAACCGTTCTTGTTTAATAAATAAATAAAATAAAATAAATAAATGGACAAGAACTAGGATATGAAGAAAGAGCTACGTGACCGCAAGGGGATCGAGGAGATGCAGGACAATTTCAGGTAATCCATAACACTGGTAACAAAGGCTCTGATTGTCGGTCGAGTCACAGACAGATGCGGTTGCGAGGGAAGCTGGTGGCCGCTGAGACGCTGTGCTGCCTGTGCTGCGTGTCTGTGCTCATGTACATGAACTAGGGCATGAAGTTAATCCAGGCTATAGACTCTTTGTATACCAAAATTCATCATAAATATCATAATCCATTCAGCCGTTTTTCCGTTCGCTGTACGAAGAGCTCATGGATGAGAACGAGGACATGAAGAAAGAGCTCCGTGACCTCAAGGGGATCGAGGAGATGCAGGACAATTTCAGGTAGTCCATAACAAAGGTTCCACTGGTAACTAAGGTTCTGACTGTGGGTCGCGTCACAGACAGATGCGGCTGCGAGCCAAGCTGCTAGCAGCCGAGACACTGCGAAGAGCTCATGGACGAGAACGAGGACATGAAGAAGGAGCCCCGCGACCTCGAGGAGGAAATCGAGGAGATGCAGGACAATTTCAGGTAGTCCATAACAAAGGTTCCACTGGTAACAAAGGTTCTGATTGCTGGTCGAGTCACAGACAGATGCGGTTGCGAGCGAGGCTGCTAGCAGCCGAGTCGCTGTACGAAAACCTCATGGATGAGAACGAGGACATGAAGAAAGAGCTCCGCGACCTCAAGGGGATCGAGGATACGCAGGACAATTTCAGGTATCCATACAAAGGTTCCACTGGTACTAACAAAGGTTCTGATTGTTGGTCAAGTCACAGACAGATGCGGTTGCGAGGGAAGCTGGTGGCCGCTGAGACGCTGTGCTGCCTGTGCTGCGTGTCTGTGCTCATGTACATGAACTAGGGCATGAAGTTAATCCAGGCTATAGACTCTTTGTATACCAAAATTCATCATAAATATCATAATCCATTCAGCCGTTTTTCCGTGATGGAGTAAAAAACATTCAAACATCTAACTTTCGTATTTATAATATCAGTAGGACGAATCGATGTACTTCGTGAGCCTCAGCTGCGACGCATGTTTACCTTACCTATAATTATCGAGTGTGTATCTATATTAAGTGTATAATAAAAGACAGCACAATTCACCTTTCTAATTATTTATACACTGCGATTGAGACAGAAGTTGCTAATTTCTGAGCTCGTCGATTAATTAGCGCGCAACGATAATTGCCAAAAACCAGTTCTGGTGACTTTAGTGCACCAATTGTCCGCTAGATGTCGCTGTTTCAATGGCTGACTCGCGCGAACGAAATGTTGCAGTAATATGCATTCAATGATTTCACTGAAGGAAACATCGCAACGTATCAAAAAGTAGAAAAAGAAAGGTTGTATATTTTTGGACACGTGTTCTCGCAAATACCAGTGAGATTGATGTGATTCAATCAAAGTAGACCACTAACTGCCAATAGTGCCAATTGGCGGAAATAATTAGTGTATAAGCGGATTTTGGCATAGTTGTAGTTAAAGATGTCCTTAAGAACATACTTAAAATCCTGAGGGGTGGGGGTGGAGCTAACGGGTAGGGAGGGGTGTAAAGTTCACTTTTTTAGTTTTTCGTTAAAAACTCGTAAACGGTGACCCACAGCAAAAAATGTTCTGAGAGATAAAAAATGTACATGAAATTCTCCACATAAAAGGTTCTACACACTTTTTCGCTAGAGTGAATATTTAAGGAGATTTTAAAGGGGCGATGTTAATCAAATATTGCTTCCCATTCTTTTGTTTTCCAATATTTTTGGAAACAAAAAATACTGTATTTATGCATTCAACGAGCTCTAAACAACGATACCTCACTCGATGAGCTAGGTCAATTTATTTTTATCGGGCCCCCCTTTCGCAGTTAGGGAGCCCCCTTAAAAATAATTAAAATAGTAGTTTATGCAACTGGTACATAATGAGGGGCATTAAAACACGAGTGTGTTTTATGAAACGAGCCGAAGGCGATAAGGTCACACGAGTGTTTTAATGCCTAATTATGTACAGTTGCATACATTACTTTATCTACACACATATTATAACTACTCTAAGATGGGTTCAGAAACCGTTGTAAATAAATACAATAATTGTGTTAATACAACCTTTTTTGCACGGTTGCGGAAATATCGAAATCAGAACTGGCAACCGATACCTGAATGTTATTTTAAAAAGTAAAGAGTCCCTATTCTGATGTGCTCATGTCGTTCTAGCTCAAATTTCGTGCGATATATACTAAAAAAACATCGAGCTGACATTTCGCATCGACTGAATTTGAATTTTCAGTGATACTAGAATAGGGACATGTCAACTTTGACAGTTTTGTTTGACGTTTTTATATTTTAACATCATATATGAGATTAAAATTAAAAATTATATTACTGCTGTAGCCTTAGCCACAGATAAGAAAATTGCCATAAATTCATTGAATGTTGAAATGAGAGTCATTTTCTACGGTTTCCGAACGCATATTAGAGGATTTATGATATGTGTGTAGATAAATATTTTTTTATAAACTACCTAGCTTTGGGTCAACACATTGTTAAACTCATTTTTATTTTGATATTACAGAGAGGACCAAGCGGATGAATACTCATCTTTGAGAAGAGAATTGGAGCACACGACCAAAAACTGTAGAATTTTATCATTTAAGCTGAAGAAGACAGAAAGAAAAGCAGAGCAGTTAGAGCAAGAAAAATTGGACCAGGAAAAGAAATTATTAGAGGTGGGTAAAATAACTATTTTACGTCACTGCTCGAAAGATAATCATAATAAATATTTGTGGACAATCTTACACAAATCAACCTAGTCCCAAACTAAGCAAAGCTTGTACTATGGGTACTAAGCGACGATATACATACTTAAGTATATAGATAAATAGATACTTAAATACATAGAAAACATCCAAGACCCAAGAAAAAATATTCGTGCTCATCATACAAATAAATGCCCGGGCCGGGATTCGAACCCGGGACCTAAAGTTTCGTAGGCAGGGTCACTACCAACTAAGCTATTAAACCGGTCGTCAAGATGGTTTGAAATAGGAACCCAAAAATAATTGTGAATTATTTTAAGTTGAATGATCAGGACTTTTAAGGATTTAAACGCAGGACTACAGACACATACCAATCAGAACAGGACTTGTGCTCGAAAATCGATCGAACAATACCTACACGTCGCGTGCTTCATATGCAAATAAATTGGCCGATGAGATTTTTGTTAAACCATTTTACTTACTTACTTAATATTAAGAGCGCTTCAACTGGTCCACTAGCGCCACTCGTGAATAATTGTGACTATTTAAATTTAACGATAAATTTAAAAACCGACCAGTGCGAGTCGGACTTCGCACATTTAGGGTTCCGAACCGACCGCAAAGTTAAGTTGGTTTTTAAATAAGGAAATTTCAAAGAAAAAATCTAATTTATCAATATATTAGTATTTGTTGGTAAAATATACGTAATAACAAACATTATTACCCAATTTTAAGTTTATAGGCATTTGGGAAGTTAAAAAATTCTTCGGAACAAAATTTCGTAAAAAAAAAAGCTGACTTTGGTGGCTTCTCATTTCTTTTTTTTCCAATATTTTTTTATTAAAATTATAGTAAGTATCTACTCAATGAGCTCTAAACAACAATACCCCGCTCGATAGGGTAGGTTAAAATATTTTTTTCGCTCCCTCCTTTAGCTGTATGGGAGCCCCCCTTAAAAACATTTAAAAATAAGTTTTGACTATTTGTATGGCTTCGGGCCAACAAGATGCTTATACTGTGTAAATTTGAAGCCTGTAGCTCCAACCGTTTGGCTGTAAAACCTGTGTGACGGACGGACGTCTGGGCGTCACCAATAGGGTTCCGTTTTGTTTAAACCCTTCGGGTACGGAACCCTAAAAAAGGGGAGTGCTATTATAGGTACTGTATTTTGTATTTAAGTACCTTTTGAATTCATCAAACTAGTTTTTACGTTAATAGATTCGTCGATTGCTGAGCTCAAAAATAAAACGGCCATTTTATTTTATAAAGCCTCAGTTACGCTTATGTTTCAGCCAAATGTGCAATAGATGAACTCACTCTACGAGGGCCGCCCCTAGTCCCCTTCAAACAAAAGTGATTTCAGTAACGGCGATTCAGTAGGTACAGATCTCACTTTATAACAAAATATTTACGATAGTGCGCCTGGAAAGGCTTGTGGAAGCCGAACCGATCAACATTTGCCACTATTTACAAGTTATTACAACGTTGATATAGACGTACTCCAATCGGTCGGGGCGAACGTATGAGGTCAGAGAGTTATGATAAATACTCTTTGTATTTAATAAGAAAATGACGGTTGACACTCACTTGGAAAAGTCACTATTTGCGACATGTTTCGGACTGCAATTGGAGTCCTTCATCAGGTTGAGTGTCAACCGTAATTCTCTTAAGTGTAATTATGTCTCACGTTAGTGTAATTTTATATACTCTGTATTCCAGATAGTTGGCGGACAGGGCGGGCTGGACCGGGTAAACCGTATCAAGGAATTGGAACAGGAGCTGGCGCGCTCCACGGAGGTGGCGCTACGGTTACAGCGTGACCTGGCCGACGCAAACAGCCGGCTGACCGGCACCACCTGCGCGCCAGCCGCTAACCTCAAGAAACCCGCCATGCCGGTCGAAGGGGTAAGTCGAACACAGACCGGGTAAACATTACTTGAATTTAAACTTTCGTGAGACATGTTATAACTTTATTTTACTAAACGGTCAAAACTCACGTATTAATTGTCACTTCGGGCGACATGTTTCGGGTAAACATTATCAAGAAGTTAGCTGGCGCGCTCCACGGAGGTGGCGCTACGGTTACAGCGTGACCTGGCCGACGCCTCATTAAGTACAACCATTTTGTATTTTTTTTTAATATCGAAAAACAAAGGTCCGAAGCCACTTTGTTTATACAACGACGGTGACAAACAAGCGTGCGGTCCACCTGATGGTAAGTGGACACTGCAGCCTATAGACGCCCGCAACTTCAAAGCAGGCACGTGCGCGATGCCATCCCTTTATAAAATTTAGCACTTAATAGCAGTAAAATCAGAAATGTGTGTGCGTACCTAATGTGTATGACACATACTGTCATAATAAAGTTTAAGTGCAAGTTACGTAAACCCAGCTTTTTCTCGGCTTTTGTATTATGCCCAGGAATAATCCTAAAGAGCTACTGAGTGAATTTCGATGCGGGTTATAAAATATAGCTCCCTAATCGGTTGCAGGTATATAATGCATTCTATTCGCTGGCTATTCGTACAAGCTCGCCGGTATTAATCACAGGGTAACAACAACTTGTCACTACCAAGCCGTAATATATTGCGGCTGCCCACACAGATTCCGCTATTCGCCACTGTATTTTAGTTCAAATTGTCTAATACATCACATAACTTACTTAAAGGTATTCGATTAGACAACGTTTAAAAATTGTTGTGCATTTGATTGATACATACATTTACAGTTGTATATTGAATACAAAAATTCTGATAATTGATGTTTTCAGTAATATGGTCCTATCAGAATTTATAGAAAAAGAAGAATTTACAAACTAAATTAACTAAGTCACATCATTTTTGAGTTGTTTTTAACCTGCACCTTGCTCAGGTAGGTTAAATAGGTATGTACATAACTTATATACCTACCTATATTATATAGGCACTATAATAATGCCTATGCCTATTTATTTTTATTAATAAAGTCATCAATCATCATCATATAAAAAATGGAAGGGGGTCCGATTTTAGATGAATTTAAAAATAAGTATAACTCGTTACTGATTTAACCGCAAACGCCACGTGCTGTTACACAATGGCCTTCAGTTATTTATATTTTTAGCATGGAATGGAACTATGAATTTGCCACCGACCAGTGCATTATTTCATGTTTCAATATGCTGTTCTCACTTTCACCTTCACCAATTTATTATTTAAAACGTGCCCCCGCGGCACCATCTGTATTTTACAAAAATAAAATATGTTTAAGAGGAGAATAAAATTATAGGTAGCTCAAATATGACATTGGTGTTTTTTTTTTCAACGTGTCAGCGATTACCCTGTATATAATGTTTTCTAACGTGCTTCCAAACCTTATGCAGCAAAAGGTATCCCGCGCCATGATGACACGCGGCGGCAGCCAAGAAGACCCAGCGCAGTTGCTACGGGACTTGCAGGACTCACTCGAGCGCGAGGCTGACCTGCGCGAGCAACTTAAGAACGCGGAAGAAGAGGTATTTCCAATTTACATACAACCCGTCGGAAATATCTGCGAACCCGGCTTAATGACGTCACTATGCAACGCGAGGTATTAGCGAGGTCCGCAGATATAGGTACCAGTGGCGGAGCGTCCATACAACTCGATTCCCACCGGCTTGCCTAATTTTCAGCCAGTCCGGTTCTTCTACTATGGCTCATGAAGAATAAGAAAGGCAAATTATTTCCGGCTTCCCTAAGGATATTTTTGACGCGCCGCCACTGATAGGTACCGACAATTCGCTTGCAGTACGTTGCATCTGATTCTGTTGACTATTTGAGGTGTCTTACAAAATGAAACTGTTATTACGAGTACAAGATTAATTTCCAGGATTAGAAGATAAAGCTTGGAACGGAATTATAAAGCACGAAATATTCTTGTCGAAAACTTTAGCTCCTCGTTAAATTATTTCATTATTTTGCCAATATTTGATGATTTGTTTACAGCTTAAAGCCGGTTCCACTTATTAAACCAATCAGTTGGGTTTTACTGGGGAACAATTGCATTTAATAGGGCATTAGCTCTCAAGCGTCGCCAACTGGCGTCGAGCCAGCCGTGCGCCTGAGTCATGCGGCGACGCAAATAGACAAATGTTAGACGCGTAGTCGATAAATAATTAACCTCAACTACAGTGCCGTTAACTGCATAAACCCACCTACTCGAATAGCACTCGCTTCTAATTAACAACCAATAAAATCAAACGCAGCATTGAACATATTTTGTCTTCGAACAGGCTAGTCGATATCGGCAACGCTTCGGCAGAAGAATACCTCCGCCACCACCCAAAGTCTCGCAATCATCCCATCCTGATCTCATTCCTTCCAATACATCATTTGAACGTAAGGACAGCCTCGACGAAAACACGAGCCAAAGACTTCGTATACTGGAGATGCAATTAGCGTTGAATAAATCCATCTCTGCATTAGACGTGAATCATTTGTCCATCGGAGTCAATCAAACTACCCAGGCTCCTCAAGATCATGTACAATGTTTTTCTGAAGGGTGTCAGACTGACTTAATAATGGTTCACGATGTAGCTACCGAAACTCGTGTAATAACACTTGAATCGAGTGCGCAATGCACCGTTGAAACACTAGACACAGCCGCTCAAACTGAAGCACCATTTATGAAAAACAAATACATACAAACAGATGGCTTAAGAGATAACGGAACTCAAACAAATAAAGTAAAAGTACGAAACGCAAGTGTACAGACACCAAATAAATTTAACAATGATAAAGGGCAACAAGTTACGCAATTTTTATTAACCTGCGTGGATGCTAGTACACAAATGGAACCAATGATCGTATTTAATGAAGGGACCATGACAGAAAATCTTGAAGTATATGACATAAACCTACCTGGAGTTAAAAAAAATGAAGATGATAGCAATCAAGGCAATAGCGTATCGGCAAGTCGTTCAAAAGAAAAGTCTGACAGTCCTCCACTTCTACCAGATAAAGCTCCGACAGGCACCTCAAGTCCTTTATCCTTCCCTTTCGTCTCGATGTTTAATCCATTGGCAGTAAGATTACCAACCATAGGTACATATCGTTTTCCCCCGAAATGTAAATGTTGTTTTTCTTCAAGACGTCCTTTATGTCACTAAATCCCTGTAATAAAATACCATAGAATAGAAGACTTTCAAGCCATAATTTACAATAATGATAAACTAACGGATATTTTCAGGCAAATAACTTGCGTAAAACAGCATCACGGGTCGAGGACGACAATGAAACTTTGCTTCAACAGCTGAAGAAAATGGCTACCAAAGCCAGAAGTATGTTAAACAATATATGTTATGAGACAGCCATTTAGTTTGTGTATCGCCACTTCCCTGACGCCAACCCAACTGCATCTCTCAATAACCTGTCACCGACACATCCTCATTATCCAACTTCTTAGCTGAAACTCTGCAATTTTTCAAAGTTTACTAACACACGCTTTATCGATAATATCAACATACGTATCGATGGTAGCCATTTTCTCCAGTTCGGTTTGAAATCAGTGTAAATAGTGTACTTGTATAGTGACGTTCTTTTCCATTGAGCTTATTGATTTTAAGATTGTGAGTGCCCTTAACAAACACTGCGTAACATCATTAACCAATGATTTTAATAACATTTTCATTGCTTTGTAAATTGTTGCTCAGAATCATAGACCTCCAGGAAAATAAATGTCATGTGTAATTCCCAGCAGGCCGCAAATTATCGCCAACGCCTCCGCCAAATAGACTTTCAATTGAAGCTCCGAATGAAAAAGATGAAGGAATATCAGATGAAGAAGATCCCGCTGAGTTGCGTATCCTTCTTGAACTTAATGAACAGGTAGTTAAATAATAAACAAACTGTCAATTGCTACAAACAAGTGTATCATTTTTAAAATACGTTTTATTTCGAAGGAAGCAGCTGTTTTGCGGCGTAAAGTAGAAGAATTAGAACAAGACCGAGATTCCTTGAAAAAACAAGTAAAAGATCTAACAGAAAAAGTCGCTTCAGCAGCAACCAAAACAACAAACAACAATTCATCATACGGTCTGAGACGAAATGCGCCAAAGACCGATAACTTATCTGAAGAGAAAGTAAAGGTACGAGTATGCTGACACTAAAATTATATTAGGAATACGTAGATGTTACTATATTATTCGTAACACTATCTAATAAATTGGTCTAATCAAATACTATCAATTAAAAGTCACATGATACGTATATGTACCAGGTACTTGAGGACGAAATAGCTGGCTTGAGAAAAAAACTTATTGAAAAAGAAAGAGATTGTGAACGACTACACGCAGAGCTTAGTCTAACACAAAAGAAACCAAAAGCATCATTAATTAAGAGCAAGTAAGTTAATGATGGCCATTATTCATATGTACTTATTTATAAATGCTGTTGCTGTTACCTAATTCGTCGCTATATTTTTACTAGATCCTTGGATAACGACCAGCAGAATGTCGACTTAAAGAGACAACTGCAAGTGATTGAGCAAGAAGCAAGCGTTCTTCGGTCTAAAACGCAAGCTTTGGAAGCTGATAACGAAAAACTACAAGCTGAAAATAAGAAATTACAGGTATTTTGATCCCTAATTCGTATAAACATTATTCTGGTTTTATAAGTTGATAATAAAGATACATTTTTATTTTGCAGCTTCTCAAAAACACTAGGACACTAAGGTCAGAAAAATCTTCAGAACAAGCAGTAGCCAAAGTCAGCAAATTAGAAACTGAACTGAAAGAAGCTTTAACAAAGATCCAGGAATTAGAAAGTAACAAAGAGACTGAAGACAAAACAGAAAAGAAAGTTCGTTTTGGTGGGGAAATAAGTAAAAAGGATAGTGATGCTTTAAAATCTAAACAAGAAGAGTTAGATAGGTTAAAATTAAACTTCAGTAAGGTGAGTGAAGCTGATAAATATATTATATTACATAGTATTACTAAAGTTTTTTTTTAATTACTGCGTTTTCGCAAAAATAACAAATAACCTTTTCATTAGTTGGAGAAAGAAAACGCAAAGCTTCAAGCGTCCTTAAAAGCTCTTAAAGAAGATGCCATTAAGTCATTCAAGCCACGCACTCCAAAGAAGCTAACAGAAATAACTACAAAACTGCAAATGAAAAGGATGGTCGAAGATCTCGAGAATGAAATTGGTCAGTAATGAAGCTAATCATTACAATTTTAATGAAATATATTTATTTTTTTAAGTATTCATTATTTAATTTTATTCCACTATACAGGGGAATTGTATGTCATAATGAAAAATGCTGGGCTCTCAGAGAATACAATTAACGCAAAAACTCAATTAGAAAAAGATATCGAAGTAGCTAAATCAAAATTAACGAAGAATGAATCCGACTTCACAAATGAAAAGAATAAGTTACAAACAGAAATAGCTAATCTTAAGGATCTTAATAAAAAAATAGAGGCAGACAAGTCAAAACTGACTGAAAAATGTAAATCAATTGAGGAAATGAAAACAAAAGCAACAAATGAATTAAAAACACTAAAAGATGAAAAGAAGGAATTAGAAACAAAATTACATAAACTTACCGAAGACCTGAGTACGTATAGCTTGTCATTTAATTCCATATTTGAATATGTAGCTAGTATTAATTACGTTTTTTTTTTCAGAAAATTCTAGCACTCAACAAACAGCAATGGCAGATTGCCGAAAAAAGATTGAAGATCTCAAAAAAGAAATGGATTCTAAAGATAAAGAAGTTGAAAAACTAAAGAAACAAGTAGAAAACATTGGTAAACTAGAACAAGACAAGAATAAATTGCTGAAAGAGGTAAAGTTATTACTTTGCCAACTGCCGTTGGAAGGAAATTGTAGACTTTAACTGGGTATTGTTCTTAATCTTTGTAATTGCAGGTTGGTGATAAAACTAAGAAAATAAACGAGTTGGAAAAGAAATTAAAGGAAGCCGAAGAAAAATATAAAAAAGCAGAAAAAATGCTGGCCAGTCGAAAAGAGCGTGTAAGCAAATTAGAAAAAGAGGTACGTAATTAGTTAATTGTGCCGTTACATCATAAAAGGGACATCGAAATAATTGCATCAAATTTGAAATATTTTAGTCACAGTAGCATGCTAGCAAAATATACCATTAAACGCATTCATCGACTTTAACCGAATGCAAATAATAGAAATATCATACATGAATATGTTATCCGTAAAAGATGTCGACAATAAACAGTATCGTGCAGTATCGTGTGTGAGGACGATATCAATTATAATTCAAGTATTGATTTAATTAAACTGTTTTTTATGTCAGCTATCGGAAGAAAAGGAGCAAACTGAAGCCCTCGCCAACTCCCATAGACGTTTATCTGTAGAATTAACAAGCGAAAAAGACGATATTCAAACAAAACTATTTCATAGTGAAAGTAAAGTTATAAATTTAGAAACACAGATAAGAGAGATGAAGATCGACTACGAAAGTAAAATCACCCATTTAGTATCAACAGTAGCAGCTAAAGATATTCATATAAAGCAACTGGTACTGATACATGGAGTGGACCCCGAATACCACTGCATGTTTAGTAGTCAATCTCCGGAATAGTTTTCCTTTAGATATTCCAATGTTATTGAGAATTAATAGAAACTGTTATGCACGTCAACACTTACAGCGCATGGTTTTTGCACAAGCATCACACTCCTATTCTTTCGTAATATTTTTGTCAAGTTGCAACTTGACAAATGCATTGCAATGCATAAAGCACCCCTATGTCAAAATAACAACATCAATATAAAATAATGTCTCTTTACTTCTTAACTCTTATTCTTGTTAATCTGTGTACTCAGGAGGAAGCTCTGAGAGAGACATCTAACAAGAAATACGACGAAGCTGTTACTGCCGTTGAAATGGCACACTTGCAAGAAAACGTGGAAAGGACTACAAAGGAGCTACAACAAAAGGAAGAAGAACTAGAAACAGCAAAACGAGATCTAAGCAAAGCTGAAAGCGATTTAGCTGCATTAAAAGCAGAAACCTCGGAAATAAAATCTGACTTGTCAAAGGCCGAAAATGAAAGGAAAGATCTTGAAAATAAGTTACAATCTGAGAAAAAGGATTCTAGTTACTGGGAATGCAAAGCTTCCGAGTTCGATACAGACTTACAGGTAAACTCATGATGATCATCAATATGAATTTCGTTTGTTCGACACTACATCTGAATTGTGATTCCACTTTTTTTTATGATTGTCTAGGCTGAACGTAAGAAACTGGAGAGAATGCGCATTACTCACGATAAAGACACCAAGAACAAAGAAGCAGAATTGGCAACACTCAAGGGGAAACTAAAGATTCTGGAACAAAGCTCTGGCGCGGGCGCCAAAAGGATAGCTGATCTCAAACAGGAGTACGAGGAAACTGTGAAAAGTAATATATTCGTTAACAGCCCCATTTTTTTTAAATAAAAGTAGTACAAATCGTGATATACGCAATCTTTTAATTACAATTATTTTAAATTTTCAGAATTAGAACATTCGCTAGCTGTAGAAAAAGCAGAGTATGAAGAGTTAACGGGCAAATACGAAATGCTCGAAGAAGAGCATGTAGTGACTAAAGCAAGACTGACTGTTGAAAAGGAGCAAGCGCAAGGGTAAGTCGACATACACTTAATAAAATGTTTCTATTGGCGTTCTAATCAATTAAATCTAAAATATTAATATAAATTTCAGAGAACTAATACATCTGCAAAAAGAATTAAGTACTACCTTAACGGAGTTGAAAACAATACAAGACAATTATGACAAACAATCTGCTACATGGAGCAAAGAAAAGGTGGAATTGCAGGTACATACATAACTTTAAGTCACACCTGGCCATAAAGGGGCAATTACCGCACGCTCCGCGCGCGGGAAATCCCACTTCCTGGCCAGGGGGTGACATAAAACTTTGTACTTAACACGGGCGGTAATAAAGAAAGCCTCAGATCGCATATTTATCATCAAATACCTGCGATCTGAGACATTCTTTGTTTTACCGCCCTTGTTAAGTAATGTACTATTATCGATATGTAAAGTTGCTGTTATTGAATCAAATCGGATATAGCATTTTGAGTGAGGGTGTTTGATTTTAGAGCGAGATTTCGTCCCTACAAGAGCGTCTCTGCGGTGGCGGTTGGGAGGTGGAGCGAGCACGCATGCAGGCCCGGCTTGACCAGCGCGAGCGAGAGCTGAGGACTGCGCAAGAAAACCGCGACGTGTTGACACACCAACAGGACGCCACCAAAAAGGAGGTTCGAAAAATCACTTCCGAAGTTTTGGTTACATATTAATCCTGACGTGAATATTGCTACTTCCTTGTTAGGGGTAAAATTAACTACATGTTTTAGTTTTAAAGTGACGACTCGATATTGACTCTTTTGTGACATGTACGTGTTAAATTGTTATTGTGTGTGTGTTACAGTGTGTGTGTAAAGTGCTTACATACATACATATTGTGATTTGGTATTACAGTTGGAAGAAGCTAAACAGAAACTGGAGGACTACGAAAGAGTATCCAAGATACAGAGGAACTTGACAACGGAAAATGCAGAATTAGAACAGGAGCTGACCAACTTACAAACGAAACTCGAGCAAGCGGAAAGGGCGAGGAAAAGCGAAATCACCGATACCAAGATGCGATATGACGGTCAAATGAACTCTATGCGAGATGAGCTCAAGTCATTACAAAATCAGGTAAGTCGTATGATTTATTATCTTTCCGACACCGCGCTAATATAAAGAAGGTATGCACTATGCACCATGAAACAAGCAGCAAGATGCCACATCATTTGCTACATACCAACCAGAGTACTTTAATTTACTATTTTACCGATTTCAAAAAAGGAGGACGTTCTATGTTGGCGTATGTAAATATGTATTTATTTTCGGGCCTGAATTAGGAGTGTTACAGATAACCACTTAGATATGCCAGGACTTAAATATGTTATCTAATATTTTCTAGGTATCGAGATTCAAGCGTGAAAGAGATAATTATAAGCAAATGCTGGATGCAGCTCAAAAGTCAATGACGGAAATTAAAAACGGCGATAAGAACGCACGCACAAAGAGGACTTCAATATCCAGCACTGACGAGGTAACCAGCATTATTTACAGTTGTTCTGATTTACATAATATAAAGTTGAAACTTGAATATGCAGATTGCAGAGTTGAAATCGCCAAAGAGCGTCCGACTAATTAATGCAAAAATCAGCCTAGATCATCCATTTAAAAAAGTAATTCTAATTACTACCTATTACGTGCCAATCTTCCAGGAGGAATATCGTACCAAGTTAGCCACGTTAGAACAACAAATAGCGTGCCTCGAAGACGAGCTCTGCGAATCCCGATTAAACGCATCCAAACTCAACACAGAACTCGTCAGCGAAAAGTCTTCAGCCGAAGTACGCTTGGCTGAGATGCAATCGAAGCTCAATGAGGTAACAGTTATATATTTATTGTATTACTGAGCTTGTATTAGGTTCTTCTGTTCCTTATTGAAATGTTTCGTCAACAGTATGAAGAGGATAGGTTGCTTTCGTCTGGACGCGCTCGCATAGCCGGCTTGGCGACGCGCATGGAGCTCGCGTGGCATAAAGAGAGAGACGAACAACAAAGATTGTTGCAGGAAACTTCCACACTCGCCCGAGATCTACGACAGACGCTATTCGAGGTATATATCTGAAACAGCATTGGGAAAGATAGATCAATGTATTAAGTTTTCTCCTTGTCGTGATCACCCGATCCGTTTTCCAGGTGGAGCGCGAAAGAGACAAGGAGAGGTTAGACATGAAACGACGAATAGATCAGTTGAAGAGGACGACTGAAGAGGAAACGGAAGAAGCGAAGAAGAAGGTACCTGTCTACTTGTACCTACTCTTATCAGAAATAATATCTAATTTTCTTATGAATTATGCTCCTTTTGGACAGTAAAGGGGAGAAAAGGAAATTGTTGAAAGTTATAGAAATTAGGAGAGAGAAAATGATTGGTAGAAGGCAAAATTTAAAGAAAGCGAGGAAAGGGAGGATCGGGGATAAGCTACGTGAAAAAAATAGAAGAAAAATTAGCAGTCGTATCGTACAAGGAGGTCAAGGAGGCGGCTCTAGATACAGTCAGATGGAGAGAGCTCTTAAATTTGTCATTTGTGATGATTTATGCTCACATTTACGAATGCGTGGAAACAGACGCTAGTCTTAAATTTTCATACTGCACTATGGTTGCATAGCATCTGAATGATCGTTTCGGACGTTCGCATATATAGTATTGGTGTATAATTCACAATGAGTTATATATGAGGCCATGGAGTACCACTCAGCTTATTAACTAGGTACTATCCGCCCAGTGGTCGGACAGGGTCATCAGTAATGTAATACTTATTTGTGTCTATGGTGCAGGTGACGGAGCTACAATGTGACTTGTTGGAGCTGCGCGACGCGCACGCGAAACTGCGCACGGCCAACGAGAAGCTGCGCAGAGACAAGGAGCGTCACGATCGTGACCGCGACCAAAATAAGCTGCTGGTTACCTCGCTGAAGCGGGCACAACAGGTCAACATCATATTCGTTTTTTTTTCAAACACAGTCAACATCGAAAATATCTATACGCAATACATTGACAAAATATGCGAACTTGACTTAATGACAAGGGGTAAGAGCGTACAGATGTTTTTGTCGGTTTGGGAACGTACATATATTATTCCTTTGACGTACATCGACATATTCGATTGAAACGATCCATAGCATTGCGGCATCAACTCTCGGTAGTTGTCTCGCGTTAGGCTGAATAAGAGTCTTTCGGGTCTAAAACTTGAACATCGAATTGCCCATACCAACAAAGTCTATCATCCTATCCAGTTTGCCCTCTAGGTTGGAAGTCAGATAGCAGTCGAATAAGGAAAAAAAATCACGAGATGTTAGGATTATGTAACGAATTAAGCCCGTGCTTATGGTGTTACATTGAAAACGATAATACTAACCGCCTTATTGATAATCATCAAGCCTATTTTAGTTAAATTGCCGCTAATATTCGTTTGTCCTTATGTCACCTTCACATTTATGCTTGTGACACAGGGAGTTTTGAGACATTAGAAATTAACCTTTCTAATACACTGCAGGAGGATGACAAGACAATAACGCAGTTATTGGAAACAATTGACGATCTGATGAAACAGAGCCCCAACCTCTTCAAAGAACCAGTTAAACCAGAGAAGAGTTTGATGACACCAACTCCACCTAGACGAAACCGGGTATGTTCCTTCCCTGGGTGGTATGATCCACAATAGGTAGGACAAAGGTGAAGTTGTATAACTTAGGGGTACTATGCACCCTTACCTTTAAGGCTTGGTCACCGGTCGGTCACACAGCGTGCGCGACGCCAGTGGGACGCATTGAGTATTACACTCGCGCTGCGCACCGGAACGTACGGTAACAGGTTAGCGACGCCACACAGGCTGCGCGACGCGAGCGGGACGTTATCATAGTATTATACATTCCGACGCGCAGCGGCATTCCGCTTGCGTCGCACACGCTGCGTGATAAAACCGGACTTTACCGTTACCCCAACCAATGATATAAATCACAAAACGCTCGGAACAAAATATGATCCAGGAAACTAATATTATGAGCGGAAGTCTAGGAAAAAAAGGAAGAAAAGGGTTGAAAATGAAAAGAGACTTCCGCTAATAATATAAGTTACAAGTCATTATGGAATAGGCCCCTGGTAGTCTGTTTCGATTATTGTTGTTTTCCCTTGGAGTGTTAGTGTCACCTGAAATGAAGACTGGAACGCTCAATATTGTCCCCCAGTCGTCCAAGTCGAGGTCGCGGTCGGCGACCCCCGAGAACATGGAGGCGACCGTTGCAGAGGCGGCGGCGGCCACGGCCGCGCGCCTGCGCCGCCTCACCGACGAGCTGCGCGCCTCGCGCATCGCCGAGCGGACCCGTCGCCAGCAGGCCACGCAGAGACGGTACGCGCCATTATTGTCCCCCAGTCGTCCAAGTCGCGGTCGCGGTCGGCGACCCCCGAGAACATGGAGGCGACCGTTGCAGAGGCGGCGGCGGCCACGGCCGCGCGCCTGCGCCGCCTCACCGACGAGCTGCGCGCCTCGCGCATCGCCGAGCGGACCCGCCGCCAGCAGGCCACGCAGAGACGGTACGCGCCATTATTGTCCCCCAGTCGTCCAAGTCGCGGACGCCGATTGTGACTCAGTCATTCATTAAATTTTTAGAATTACGATTTTTACCAGGATATTTACCATGTAAATTGCTTGCAACAGTGCCCGAATATCGGGCACTCATAGACACAGATAGATATACATGGTAAATATCCCGTTAATAATCGTAATTTTAAGCCGTGTTCCGAATCACGCTAAAATTGCTCGCAGCGCTTACAGTGCTGACGGCCGGTCCAAATCAAATAGCGCGCTC
This sequence comes from Cenopis cana, assembly GCA_951800055.1. Classification (NCBI taxonomy): domain Eukaryota; kingdom Metazoa; phylum Arthropoda; class Insecta; order Lepidoptera; family Tortricidae; genus Cenopis; species Cenopis cana. The sequence goes on along the minus strand of OX637476.1, from coordinate 5,482,605 downwards.
GAGGCCGCGTGAGTAGTGTTTTGTTTCGGACCGGTATTCGCTTGAGCGCGCTTACAATCGGACCGATTCACGCTGTTACTGCATTAGCCCGTTTTTACTGTCATGTTCATATATCAAACGTCAACTTGACGTTTGGCTCAAGGTGCTTACGCCTGGGTGTGAGCACCGTGAGCGCCGTCCATGTCATCATAAGTGAGCCGTCCATGACGTCACGACATCTCATGTACAAGCGCTATGAGCGTGAATCGGTCCGGGTCCGATCGTAAGCGCGCTTTGAGCGCTGTAAGCGTGATTCGGAACATGCCTTTTATGTAAATGACCACGTGAGCTTGAAATCATTCAATTATGTCCTTCAGAGCAATGTCGACGGAACCGCGCGACACCCTATCGGTGACACCGTCGTCGAGAACGCCTTCGCGCGCCCCCTCACTCAAAAAGCGGTCTGTTTCACTGGAACAGACTACCAAAGACCAGGTAAAATAACATAAGTAAGAAAATCCATTTCTCTATTCTACGCCAGTTTGATAACGTGATTCTTGGGGTGATCCTATAGTAGATCGTGTCTAAAGGGAGTAAAATTACATATTTACGATGAGACATTGAATCCTGAGCGTAGCGAGAGATTTAAATGTTTATACCCAAGACGGAAATAATTTTCCTGCTGTGTGACACATACTGCTTGTCACACCGCCTATGAGGAAAAGAGTCATTGATGCCCTCAAATAAGGGAAGAAAAGCAAGACTTTGATCCCTATTTCGAGGGCAACAATGACTCTGAATAGCAGGTGTGAAAAAGTAATTGTCAACTCACGATTATCTACACAAAGTTAGAACAGCCGGTGAGAACACACCTACGCTTTTTATAAAAGTTGAATCTGATTATAGTCTCCTTTGACAACATGAGACGACAATGACGAAAAAAACCGCTGTAAAAACGCTGAATATTCATCCCTTGACCCTATAATAATTGTACAGAGCGTAATATGGAAGACGGTGGATGATAGCAGCGTATCTTCGATGCAATCTCTGGACGGAGATGACGGGCGGCTGTTCACGATGCAACGCGATGCCAGCCTCGACAGGTTTGTAAAACTTGATCCAACCGAAAACTCACGATCTCAAACTGTTCCGTTTCGCTACTTTATGAAGTTCGTAACGAACAAAAAATATTCTGGAATTCTTTCACAAAATTGATTTTTTAAATAAAATACAAAGTATTTCCCTTTCGAGCTTCCAAATTTTGACTTATCATTTATCAATCTAGCAGAAGACATATGGAAGCACCGAATTCGAATTTCCTGTATTCAAATAGATCTTTTAGTATAAACAAAACGTACTTTTATATGACTTTTATATTATTGACGACCGCTTTAGCTTAGTTGGTAGTGACCCTGCCTACGAAGCTGGAAGTCCCGGGTTCGAATCCCAGCCGGGGCAATCGGGGCATTTATTTGTGTGATAAGCACGAATATTTCTTTTTAAGTATATATTTATCTATATAAGTATGTATATCGTCGCTTAGTATGCATAGTACAAGCTTTGCTTAGTTTGGGACTAGGTTGATTTGTGTAAGGTTGTCCACAAATATTTATTTATGTATTTTACAGTCGATTGTCGGGCGGTTCAGCCCAAAGCGAGATTCTACCGACGGAGAAAAAGAAAAAGAAGAGTATCTTCGGTAAACTGAAGAAATTGACCAAATCGCGGTCCATTGACGACCAAGCTGATCCCGAGATAGTGGAGTTCAAACCTATAGGAACTGTTTCAGCACAGGTACGGGAATTACTTCAGACTCTATTGGCTCAACGAGCAAAGTTTTTTTTTTAACCTGACTGGCTTTATAGGCCGGGCCTAATAAAGCGATAGGAGTGCGCGGTTGGAGAGTGGCCTGGGGAAAATCCAGGCAGTACCGCCGACACGACCACGCGGGCGGTTTAAACACTGGAATACTCTAAGTTTGTGAGATTGGTTGAGCGACCTCAACCGAATCTGAACTGTCAGTGGAATCGAGCTACTGGGAGTTTTGTCGCTGGTTCACTAAACCTAGCCTAGCTGAGAAGAGTCGAGCAAGAAACACAGCTAGACCCGACCTGGGTCGGAATGACTGTACCTGGTATGCGGCGGTACCGAGACGAATAGGGACTATATGTCGTGTTGTCGCGATAGCGCGGTGGACGTCTCGATCTCGAGCAAAGTGTGTCTTGGGCTCCAATGCAAATGTATGTGTGTGGGTGCGATTGATCCCTAACCTTATATATTCATAGTAGTATTTGATCTAACATTTACAAAAACAAACATTTTGATTTATAAAGTTTTTTTTTCAGGGTTCGGATTCAGATATGAGTGCAGCTGGAAGCAAAAGAGATTTACGAGGCCGTCTATCGGATATGTTCAGTAGAAAAGGACAAATGTCGCGCGGAAACAGGTAAGCTGTATATTTTCACTAATATACAACCACCTGCATAAGATCTTGCCGAAGACAGGGACAAATGGCGCAAACTAGGGTTGAATGGGCGTAAACTCCACGATAAAGTATGGTTCGGGACACTCGCAGATACGCGAACCAAGAGATTCACTTGCCAGACTTATCAGTAGGAACTAAAAAAAAATATGCATACAACGAATTTAGCCTTCATTCTTACCCCTGGCCAATGAAATAGCGGTATATAAAACAAACTACGCACGACTAAAACGTTTCACGAATTTGTTGATTCGTCACAGCTTCCCATTGTGCATATAGCCTTTATCAATTAGCTTCTTCTATGAGTATATACAGGAGATTTTATAATTTGAGTACCATAGAAGAAGAAAAAGCAACCTGGCTCTTTCCCTGCACTTACAGTACTCGAACTTTTAACTAACGAACGAGTGTGAGCCATGGTTTTGTGTTCAATACCTCTAGTATAAGTTTTTTCGAAACAAAACACAAACGAACACGTTTGCGTTTAGTCTTAATTTATATGGCAAAAAATAGTTACCATCTAAAGGCACCAAGGCGCCGCTCGCGTTGTCTTACAAAATGAGACTAAACGCAAACGCGTTTGTTTGTGTTTTGTTTCGAAATAGTTATTTGTTCGACAAGAGAGCAAAGTAGATTTTTGCTGCGAGTGTTGATGTTGAGTCCCGAGGAAGCGAAAGATTCTATAATTGAATCACGAGCGTAGCGAGTGATTCAAAATTAGAATCTTGACCGTAGCGAGGGACTCAAAGACACGAGATGCAAATATCTTTGCTCTCGTGTGATACATACAACTTTTCACCTCAGCGGCGAGAACATATTAAACTTTAATAACATAATTTACGGCTTATCATAGGCTTTTACGTACGTGTCTCGTGATAAATCAGGCAGATTTAATTCAGCATTGATTAGGAATCTCCTGCTTGTCTGAACTCCTCAGCTAAGCCAGCACAAGACGAACGTAAGCGCGCGACTCGAGTTTAGGCGCGGCAGGCTTTAGGTACATAATCGCGCGAACTAATTCACATGCACACTAAAAATTAGTTGTATTGTTTTTAAAATACAGCCTATGTCAGTGTCACAGATTTCACTTACCTACGTATTTTAGTTATTTGAACAATATCTCTAGCGCAAGAATGAGACAATAACACTTTTTAAGTAGGTACTCTTCTCACTCGAGCCAGCTCGCGTGTTCACTAAGACGCACTGTTTTCTAAGTCTAAATACACCCTTCATCACTAATGTTTTCCAGATATTTTTATAATATTCAACACTGATTATTAATGAATGTCTGTTAGCGCAAGACACATTTAAAGTAAAAACGAAAAAAAAACGCACTAATTTTTTAAAGGTTGCGTTCTGAAATGGCTCCGGTTATATTCTTCTACTAAAATAAAGATTGTTAAAAGTAAAATTAATAATTAAAGTGATAAACTTTCTGTTTTTTTCTGCAATAAAGGTTTTATTTATAAATATGTATTATCATAATAATATTATATTTAAAAGAACCGTCGCCAACAACTTTTCCTGATAATTACAACTCTTAGGTTAATTTATGAGTTTTCGAACGTGTTTTTACGTTACTTATTTAGCGCGTTTTTGGGAGTCGATTTGAGTCGATTAGAGAATTTGCATATCAAATTAAGAATCGACTTATGTGGGCCCTCTCTTTTTTAATATAACGAATTGAAAGGGACAGAGCGATTGAAGGTCAAATATATCGAATTCGTACGAACTACGAAGTGGCAGATCTTGGCATTCGTGGACCAAAAATTAAAAAGCTACTTTGATCCACGCTCGCAGCAAAATTGCATTTTGGCCACTGGTTTCAAGCAGCAAAACAGCCGTGTTCGAGCCGTTGAGGTGAAAAAACTTATACTAGAAGTACAGATATACATGGACATCATCTATGTGTGGTCAGCGTAGGAGCTATGAGTTCACATTATCTATGTTCGTATATGTCACAACTACAACTACTGCAAACCCGTGCTCGTGAGATAAAAGTACTGCATTTATATATGTATTTTATGTATTTCAGCAAGGAACTCGAAGACACCGGTCCCGAACGGCCCGCCAGCGCGCTGGGCGTCACCTCGCGCCCCGTACTGCGAAACGCCAGCTCCAACACACTAAGCGCCTCGCCTAAACCGGTATGTTCAAATCATAACTCGGTGTACAAGAGACAAGACTTTTTATTATTTATAATTTATCAGTGTAGACTACAAAATAGATCTTTTATAGCATAAATTATAACCTAATAAAAAGATCCCCACATTTATTTAGTACCAGATTCCAGTAAAGATATAGAACTAAACAAAATATTTAAAATTGAACAATATCATTTGATTTTAATAACCTCAGATAGAACCCAGTTATTAAAGACCTGTTGCTGCCTGTTGTTTACCTCTAGGTTTAAATATACATACTCTGTAATAGTTCTACTTATTGAGGTGTGCAATAAAGAGTATTTGTATTGTAAAGACAAGAGAATCTGGCATTCTAAATTGAAGGGAAAGTAATGGAATATATATTTTCATTTACAGAATGATTCTCAGAGCCTGCGGGGATCAAGCGCGACGCCCGCCGCGAAGAGGAAAGGGAAATAACTGATACTATTCATGTTTCGCATCACTATTCTGTATTTATCCTTCCTCCTTAAACTTTTCCATAGCTTGTAATATCACAATACATATCAGTATATATTGCATATCTATCGACAACTTGATATTACAAATTTACAATACAGATGAGGCATGACTGAATCCTTTTACAAATTGTAAGCATGTCGAACTTAAACTTCCAAGGTGCAGAAATGAGTTGTATTCCGCTGTGGGTAGTTATGCAATATATAGCGTCACAATATATATACAGTGACCGCTCAACTATTTCCTACTTCCTAAGTCCGTAGTGCGCATTGCAAGGATCCCCTCCTTCCATGTTTTCAGGTAGGGAAGTTTAGCAAAGTTTGTAGTTATGTACTTGTAATTTTATAATAAAAACGTCGGTTGCAACTTTATATCGTGTTTCCTTTTAAATACAAATAAAAGAGAGTATTTATTAATCTATTCAATTTCAACCATTTTTACAAGAGGCATGAAAGAAAATGCGGCTGGCTCAAAACCGAACGGGAGTAAATAAAGGATGGGTCAAACCTCGACGGCGAGGTTAGTCGTGGGAGCGCTTGAGAGCGCGCGGCTAACTCTGGTCCATGAGGTTGGAGTCCACGGCGGCGCCGCCCGACGAATCCTTCAGGATGGACTCGAAGATTGGCTGCAGGTCTGGGAACGACTTGATCTGCGTCACGAAGTCCATCAGGTGGGGGTTCTTGTCTGGAAAAGGACAATATTATAAGTCTCCGCGCGGCTACTGGAGGCGATGGGATTTGGTCCGTATTTCCACAGAATAAGGTATCTCGCTCACTCTACAGATACATCGGCCGCAGCTCTTTTTACGTGCGTCGCCTTGTACTTCAGATCCCTTATAGTCAGACGTTTATAGAAACTTATTAAAAATGGTGTAGAACTGAAAATAATAGAATAATACTCAGATTTGTCAAGATCTTAGCTAATCGAAATCATTCAGCTCTGTCTAACTCCCGGGAAACACGCGTAGTTATATACATACATGAATACTATATGAAAAGAACCATTCTGAAAGGCTTCTCCAATGTCTTTATTGTAAAGCCATTTAGAGCTAACTTTATACTGGACCCTTCATAGCTTAACTATAAAGTGCCTGAATGGCTCAAAAGCAAAAGTCCGTGAGTGAAAGTTTAACTTTTCAGCAAGCCTCAATATCAAGATAGTTTAGCGATATCAACCTACGTCGTGTAACGTTCAAACTTGGCTTCAACAGCATATTGAAAAGTACCGAGGCTCGCTAGCCGAATAAATCATCAAGGCGAACAAAGCAATATCAACCTTCACACAGTCATATAAGGTTCAGATTGTTTGACGTACCAGCCTCAGGTATGTGCAGCAGCGCGGCGGCGGCGCGCAACGCCGATCGCTTCAGCTCGTCCTGTTTCTCGTACTCTTGCTTCACGGAGTTGGCCTTCACTTTCATCGTGCACGTGGCACGAAGCGGCTCCACTAAGCTCTCCAACCCTGTAAACAAATACTTTACGTGATACTGATCTCGACTCTAACGTCATTACAAATCAAAATCAATTACTCATGAGTAATTGCACAACGGTCGGACGATATGCCAGAACTTTCATCAACTAAAGGCTTGGTCACACAGCTTGCGCGACGCAAGCGGGACGCTGCGCTGCGCGCCAAAATGTATGAAACCGTCTCGCGTCGCGCAGCCTGTGTGGCGTCGCTATCCTGTTAGCATACGTTCCGTCGCGCAACGCGGTGTGACCAAGCCTTAAGACTAAGAACCGATATTGGTTTACGTTATCAACAAAATTGAACTCTGATTCGGGTATAACAATATTTAATGAGTCGATAAGATAATGACAAAAAAAACGCTGAATTTTAGTTGCCTAAAGGCTTAACGACTACTGATACGTAAAACAATAGAGTTTAACAGGATTATATGTGTTAGAAAGCACAATTACACGTGTCGCATAAAGTGTTAAGGCGCTACACTGAGAAATTTGGAGACTTTGAAACGCTGTCCTGCCCAGACTAGCAAACAGTAGGGGCTGATTTTCAGATATATGATTCTTGACTATATGATTGTGGTACTGACAATAGCGAAACATGATTGCTTAAAATTTTCTCGATAGAAAATAAATCCAAAGTTGAGTCTATATTTTCCTTCTTTTCCTCAGCCTACTAAAACAACGCATTATTAAAAGACACGATTAAGTTAATATGATGGTATTTTACCTCATCTAGGTACTGACAAGAGGAAATTTCATAAAACTGCACACAGTCAGATATTTAACGAGATTTGTCTAAAAAGCCATTCTCGGAGAGGGTTGCATCCCGTTTTGTCGTGAGCGAAAAACAAAGGGTGTCTCTTTCAGTCGATATATCGCCTTAATGATTAGAAAACTTACTCTGTAAGACTACTGTAGGGCACAGCTGCGCCAACCGCGCGCACATGAGATAAGTGAGCATCTTGATGTCGTAGTGGTCCCTCAGGCCGTCCTCGACGTGTCGCAGGAATTCAAATACGTCGAGCCGGTCCAGGCACGTGCCTAGCAGCGTGTACATGCACTCGAACGCAGCCTTGCGCAGGTCCAGACCGTCGTCTACGGAATGCTTGAACGGACCCATTTCTACTTCGCGGATAAGTTCTTTCTGTGAACGGAAAAAAAATATTATGGATGAAATGCGTAATATTACAAACTTCCGTACGGATAGATAATACATAAAAGAATAGTGTTAATAGTACATTACTTACCAAGGGCGATAAAACAAAGAATGTCTCAGATCGCAGGTATTTTACGCCCGAGCCGAAGGCAAGGGCGATAAATATGCGATCTGAGGCTTTCTTTATTATCGCCCGTGGTAAGTACAAAATTTTATGTCACCCTCTGGCCAGGAAGTGGGCTTTTTCGCGCGCGGAGCGTGCGATAATGGCGACTTTATGGCCAGGTGTGACATAAAATACATTAGCATTGTTTTATCAGTTATGAATAATCATAAACAAATAAAATTATTTACGTTGGCACCAAATCCTGGCAAGTCTGAAGTCCAATTCAAACTACAAACTTCTCACCCCAGGTATACAGCAATTTGATTTTGGCGATTTTTTTCGGAAACTAAGTAACCCAGGGCGCCAGGATAGACCTAGCAAATTTTTAGGCATCATTCTCCATTGTTTTTTCAAAAACAATTTTTTTGCTCTTTATCACGTAAGTAGGCTCGAACGCACGTTTTTTAAATTTTGTCATTGTTATTTAGCCTAGGGCGTAATTAACATGCACTATTGGCTGTACACTGTATACCTTGACTTTGGTCTCGCTGTAGATGGTGGGCAACACGGCTGGGAGCAAGTCTCGGATGAGCGAGGGCTTGTTGTGCGCGGCCGAGTTGACGGTCACGAGCGCCACGCGCCGCGCGCCCTATTGGCTGTACATTGTATACCTTGACTTTGGTCTCGCTGTAGATGGTGGGCAACACGGCTGGGAGCAAGTCTCGGATGAGCGAGGGCTTGTTGTGCGCGGCCGAGTTGACGGTCACGAGCGCCACGCGCCGCGCGCCCTATTGGCTGTACATTGTATACCTTGACTTTGGTCTCGCTGTAGATGGTGGGCAGTACGGCTGGGAGCAAGTCTCGGATGAGCGAGGGCTTGTTGTGCGCGGCCGAGTTGACGGTCACGAGCGCCACGCGCCGCGCGCCCTATTGGCTGTACATTGTATACCTTGACTTTGGTCTCGCTGTAGATGGTGGGCAGTACGGCTGGGAGCAAGTCTCGGATGAGCGAGGGCTTGTTGTGCGCGGCCGAGTTGAAAGCCACGAGCGCCACGCGCCCTATTGGCTGTACATTGTATACCTTGACTTTGGTCTCGCTGTAGATGGTGGGCAGTACGGTTGGGAGCAAGTCTCGGATGAGCGAGGGCTTGTTGTGCGCGGCCGAGTTGAAGGCCACGAGCGCCAGGCGCCACGCGCCCTATTGGCTGTACATTGTATACCTTGACTTTGGTCTCGCTGTAGATGGTGGGCAGTACGGCTGGGAGCAAGTCTCGGATGAGCGAGGGCTTGTTGTGCGCGGCCGAGTTGAAGGCCACGAGCGCCACGCGCCGCGCGCCCTATTGGCTGTACATTGTATACCTTGACTTTGGTCTCGCTGTAGATGGTGGGCAGTACGGCTGGGAGCAAGTCTCGGATGAGCGAGGGCTTGTTGTGCGCGGCCGAGTTGAAGGCCACGAGCGCCACGCGCCGCGCGCCCTATTGGCTGTACATTGTATACCTTGACTTTGGTCTCGCTGTAGATGGTGGGCAGTACGGCTGGGAGCAAGTCTCGGATGAGCGAGGGCTTGTTGTGCGCGGCCGAGTTGAAGGCCACGAGCGCCACGCGCCGCGCGCCCTATTGGCTGTACATTGTATACCTTGACTTTGGTCTCGCTGTAGATGGTGGGCAGTACGGCTGGGAGCAAGTCTCGGATGAGCGAGGGCTTGTTGTGCGCGGCCGAGTTGAAGGCCACGAGCGCCACGCGCCGCGCGCCCTATTGGCTGTACATTGTATACCTTGACTTTGGTCTCGCTGTAGATGGTGGGCAGTACGGCTGGGAGCAAGTCTCGGATGAGCGAGGGCTTGTTGTGCGCGGCCGAGTTGAAGGCCACGAGCGCCACGCGCCGCGCGCCCTATTGGCTGTACATTGTATACCTTGACTTTGGTCTCGCTGTAGATGGTGGGCAGTACGGCTGGGAGCAAGTCTCGGATGAGCGAGGGCTTGTTGTGCGCGGCCGAGTTGAAGGCCACGAGCGCCACGCGCCGCGCGCCCTATTGGCTGTACATTGTATACCTTGACTTTGGTCTCGCTGTAGATGGTGGGCAGTACGGCTGGGAGCAAGTCTCGGATGAGCGAGGGCTTGTTGTGCGCGGCCGAGTTGAAGGCCACGAGCGCCACGCGCCGCGCGCCCTATTGGCTGTACATTGTATACCTTGACTTTGGTCTCGCTGTAGATGGTGGGCAGTACGGCTGGGAGCAAGTCTCGGATGAGCGAGGGCTTGTTGTGCGCGGCCGAGTTGAAGGCCACGAGCGCCACGCGCCGCGCGCCCTATTGGCTGTACATTGTATACCTTGACTTTGGTCTCGCTGTAGATGGTGGGCAGTACGGCTGGGAGCAAGTCTCGGATGAGCGAGGGCTTGTTGTGCGCGGCCGAGTTGAAGGCCACGAGCGCCACGCGCCGCGCGCCCTATTGGCTGTACATTGTATACCTTGACTTTGGTCTCGCTGTAGATGGTGGGCAGTACGGCTGGGAGCAAGTCTCGGATGAGCGAGGGCTTGTTGTGCGCGGCCGAGTTGAAGGCCACGAGCGCCACGCGCCGCGCGCCCTATTGGCTGTACATTGTATACCTTGACTTTGGTCTCGCTGTAGATGGTGGGCAGTACGGCTGGGAGCAAGTCTCGGATGAGCGAGGGCTTGTTGTGCGCGGCCGAGTTGAAGGCCACGAGCGCCACGCGCCGCGCGCCCTATTGGCTGTACATTGTATACCTTGACTTTGGTCTCGCTGTAGATGGTGGGCAGTACGGCTGGGAGCAAGTCTCGGATGAGCGAGGGCTTGTTGTGCGCGGCCGAGTTGAAGGCCACGAGCGCCACGCGCCGCGCGCCCTATTGGCTGTACATTGTATACCTTGACTTTGGTCTCGCTGTAGATGGTGGGCAGTACGGCTGGGAGCAAGTCTCGGATGAGCGAGGGCTTGTTGTGCGCGGCCGAGTTGAAGGCCACGAGCGCCACGCGCCGCGCGCCCTATTGGCTGTACATTGTATACCTTGACTTTGGTCTCGCTGTAGATGGTGGGCAGTACGGCTGGGAGCAAGTCTCGGATGAGCGAGGGCTTGTTGTGCGCGGCCGAGTTGAAGGCCACGAGCGCCACACGGCGCACGCCCAGCGACGGGTCGCGCAGCGGTACAAGTAGCTCCGACATGCACGCGCGGAGCAGCGGGTCGATCGCTTGTGGCTGCACCAAAATACTACATTTGACACTCTAGTTTCATTCATAAAAGAGTAATTGTTGCCCTCGAGCACAGAATAGTATGATAGTATTACATACAGAACGGACACGAACCTCTCCGCACCGAGGTCAGTTACCTCGTCCCTGACAGGCCAGGATGACAAGCCGAGTTACGATCGGGTTACCGTCGCGGCTCGCGATTCGCCCACGCCACGCGCTACGCACTCGCGCAAACAATTGACGCGTGTGCCGACAGCGCACGCACACATACTTACCCACAGCGCTTGTGCGTCACGTGCGCAGCGTGTCACCCCCGTGCCTCGAGTGAGGGATCAATTTTTTTTTTATTGGTTTCCTGTTTTGGTCAGCATAGCAGCCAGTTACAGATATAGGGTGGGATAACCTCTCCCTGTGGCCAGATGGGCCAACAGGGAGGGACAAAACACAAAACAAACATTAAGATAAAAGAAGTTAAGGTGAATAGGTTAGTTAAATTTATAATCATTTTTTTAAGAAAAACAGAGTAGTAGAACCAGTGGAAAGGCAAGAACTACAATTATGTTATAGTGTTAATGAGGGATCAAAGTAGTTTTTTTCCCACATTTGAGGCAACAATGACTCTTATTCCTCATATAAAGTGTGAAAAGCAATATTTACCACTCGTAAGCAAAATTATTTTAGACATTTAATGTTTTTAGCAACGAAACACGAGTCCCGCCTATGAAGGCGGTGTGAAAAGTAGTATGTGTCACACGGGAGCAAAATTATTTCCGCCCAAGAGGGCGTCAACACTTGAATCCCTAAGCTCAATATTATATTTTAAAATCCCTCGCTACACTCGGGATTCTAGGAGTATAGTAGAATCTTTCGCTTCACTCAGGATTCAATATAGCGCCCTCGATGGTAAATATATCATTTTGCTCCCCTGAGACACAATCTACTACTAATTGAATTCCGTGTCATAATTTAACAAATGTTGCTATATCTTTTCACAATAAAATAAGTACAGCCATTGAAATTTATGCAACAAAACCAGTGCCAAATTTACCTGATCAGAGATTGTGAATTTGACAGCAGTGACGGCGGTTGTTCTCGTGAGCGGTTCGGGCGACTGGAGGAATTCCTTCAGATGTGGCAGCAAGTCTTTAGGCTCTAGTAGACACAATTTACCTAAGCATTCAGCAACCTGAAAGCAAATAAATCAGCATAGAAATTTCTTTGGCCCATAAACACGAAGAAATTCAAGACGGCATTTTTCATAGAAAATACTTACTACATTACGAGATCCTTCCTCCGCACACTGACAGTGTTTCGATAGCTGTACCCAGATTTCGGGGATGAAAGGTCTGAGCGCCTCCACTCCTTCTGGGGTACACGATTCGCACGAGATAATCTGTAAAAACATATAATAAATATTGGAAACGCAACTGTTAGGTACTACAGAAAGACAATTATGATAGCGAGTCTATATCGTGTTTGTTAAAATTTGATTGTATAGAAAGTTTGACAAGTATGTATAAGATGTAAGGCTCCCGGCGCGATATTTAACGTTGATCTGACTATAATCGCAACTTGACGCAAGCTGCCCTTAATGTATCAAGTATTGGTGCTTGATAGCCTCACTTTAGTTAGTTTCTTACTTTCACAAATCATCGGCGTGAAATTATCTAAACAACTAACCTCTACACTATCATGGAAACTTTTCTGCGCTGTAACTGCGACTGAAAGTATAGGCCCTCACACATTAAGTGGTCGAGTTTAGTGGCCGAGGGCCCTAGAAAGAATACAAACTAGACCAACCTCTCTAAGTGAATGCAACAATAAGTATTGCCGTTTCGGCTGCGCCTCGATCTCTTGCAGTATAAACGGCAGGAATTCTGGCAGGTTTCCAACGGCAACGGATCCCAGTGCGTAACTGGCGGCAGACTTAACTTCCTCGGATGACGGCGCGAACGACGCTAGCAGAACCTCCTTCAGATTAGGGATGCAGCTTAGATCTCTGTTGACAATATAGTGTAACGCTTTATTACGCTGAGTAAATGGTGGTGTCCACAGATGGCGGCCGATCTCGATCAAAATAAAACTCACAAGTGGCGGCCGATCTCGATCAATATAAAACTCACAAATGGCGGCCGATCTCGATCAATATAAAACTCGCAGATGGCGGCCGATCTCGATCAATATAAAACTCACAGATGGCGGCCGATCTCGATCAATATAAAACTCACAAATGGCGGCCCATCTCGATCAATATAAAACTCACAAATGGCGGCCCATCTCGATCAATATAAAACTCACAAATGGCGGCCGATCTCGATCAATATAAAACTCACAAATGGCGGCCGATCTCGATCAATATAAAACTCACAGATGGCGGCCGATCTCGATCAATATAAAACTCACAAATGGCGGCCGATCTCCGCGACGGCGAGCAGCGCGAACATGTGGTGCGCGTCGGAGGGCGGCTGCGTGCAGTCGCGCAGGAAGCCGCGCACCACGTCGATGGCGTCCGACCCACCCTCCGTCACCACCGCCGCCACGCACTTGGCCAGCGAGTGGAACGCCTGTTACAACAATATTGACTTACTTTCAAACATCACCAACAAATACATTGTGAAAGTTACACCCGTGAAGTTTCTGCCCGTCCACTATGTTTTTGATTGTCTAGGGCACGGCACACATTCACAGTAAATACATAATTATAATACCGCGTTAGAATTGTTTTAATTATGTGTACAAACCGCGAGACTATCGACGTGTAAACTGTTATATCGAAACTATGTTTATTGATTATTATTGACAATCGTGAAAATAATTCTTGTTATATATAAATGTGACCCAAATGTTCATTTATTGAAGCACTATAAAGCTAAGCAAACGCCACGACTGGCAGTCGATAGAGCCGATAATCCGATGTCAACTGTGTACCGTTTAACCGAGACCGCGTCTGTGATGGGAGGAGCTAGAGGGGACACATCAAAGGGTAGCGAGCGGCGAATCCCTGCCTAACGCTTCCTTTCCCCACGGTCTCAGCTAAGCGGTCGAGCTAAAGAGAGATGACCGGTCACCTGCTTGATGTGGTGCGCGGTGGCGTTGTGGTCGTGCACGCGGTGCACTGGCGCCACTAGTAGCGCGAGTAGCTCGCGCCGCGAGCAGCCCGCCACGTCCGCCGACACGAGCGCGCTCAACACGCCTAACATCGCTTTCAGCGCACCACCTACATGGAAACCACATTATTTATTCTGTTCGGAAAGTTATTATTGTTGTTTATTATTTTTTATTTATAAATTTTCATGAGTTGAAATTAAGAGTTCAATAGGCCGGGGGCGGGCGCTGACCGCGAGCGCGGGGTGCGGAGCGTGGCGTTTGTAATTTACTATTACTTTTATTTCTCATTTATTTTCCTCATAGTCAAGCCGCGCACCAGCGTCAGCGCCGTCTGCGCGCAGTGCAGGTCCGCCTCGCACACCAGCGGCGCACCTCCTGCACCTACAGCTCACCTTGCAGCAGCGGCGACTTGGCGAGCGCGAGTATGTTGGGCGTGAGCGCGGCGCGCGCGTCGGCCGTGAGCGCGGCCGGGCAGCGCAGGCACGCGCCGCGCACCAGCGTCAGCGCCGTCTGCGCGCAGTGCAGGTCCGCCTCGCACACCAGCGGCGGGACTTCCATTAGCACCTGACAATAAACAGAACTCTCATGACTCACACTCAGAAACGCAATAATAGCCTATCTTTATCATTATTGTATAATAGGGATGTTGACACCAAATAACAAAATAAATGTATCCGTATTTTCTCGAAAAAAGATCAAATTCTCAATCAAATAGCGAAAAAAGTAATTCAAAAGAATAAATAATTACATAATTATAAGTCTTCAAAGTTTTAGGAGGGGGCATTTTCTGTCCCTGTTCCGCAAAACGCACCTCTGTATTGAACGATCGTCATTTACTATGGCGCTCGAGGTCAGTGACGTCACTGACCTGTAGCGCTTTCTCTCTCGAACTAAAGACATTCTAACGGTTGTAGTTTCGTTATTTTTTGAGATATTTGAACGGGAATTTCACTATTTGGCATAGTTTTACGTATTCTTTCGTATGGAGTAATAAATTTTTTTGAGTCAACATCCCTATTGTAAGCTGTTGGTTCTCCAAATATTCTCCATATAAAAATGCTCGCAGCGCTTACAGTGCTGACAGCCGGTCCAGATCAAATAGCGCGCTCAAGGCCGCGTGAGTAGTGTTTTGTTTCGGACCACTATCCGCTTGAGCGCGCTTACGATCGGACTGATTCACGCTCATAGCCCGTGTTTACTGTCATGTTCAAATATCAAACATCAACTTGACGGTTGGCTCAAGGTGCTTACGCCTGGGAGTGTGAGCACCGTGAGCGCCGTCCATGACATCATGAGTGACGTCACGACATCTCATGTAAGCGCTATGAGCGTAAATCGGTCCGATCGTAAGCGCGCTTTGAGCGCTGTGAGCGTGATTCGGAACATGCCTCAAGTTTCCGGGATGCAAAAGTTGTGGAGAGGGTAGTGGTAGTGCGGGATTTATAACTTTAATAACTCACCTTTCCAAGAAGTTCTATGCTAATATCGTTGCTGTAGTTTTGCACCAATGTATCAAGCAATACCAATGTTGATAACTTCAGTGCTCTCTGGTTCTTCCTTAAAAATGATCCCAAGATTGGCACAACGTCAGACTAAAACAAAAGATAAATGAAATTTGATTAATTTTAATTTTTAAAATAGAAAAGATGCACATCTATTATTCTTCAACATACCAGAATAGGCCTCAAGTCAATCCTCAGCGGAGATGAAGCCACTTTCGTTAAGGCCTTAACTGTAGTTAGGCGGGTAATTTCGTTGCGAAGGCGTTCTAAGAATATCGGCAAGCATACTGGAAGCTCATTCTAGAACAAAACAGACACATGTATGCATACGTGAATAAAATGAGGTATCAGGCTGCGAATTTTAAGTTTGAATGTCGGATGCGTATTCGCACTCGCTCTTCAATTTACATTCTTCGCAGTGCTATTCAGAAAATCATCATTATGAAAGAATATTAGGAAAATAATCGTTAGAAGCAAGCAAATTGATGTCTTATATACCTTTAAATAGTCACCGAAATGGCACAGCAGCTGCCCGCATGTGGCGATGGCGCGCTCCTTGACCTCCTGGTCCATGTCTGTGGCGCGGAGCCGGACTAGAGTGCACTCGTACATCGGCAGGATAAACTGTTGAAGCTCTTCTGGGGGCGGCTCGATAACTGAGTCCTCGATTTCCTCGGCGATATCTGGGAATTATAACATTGCAAAGGTTTTCGTGGGCAAAAATAACTTGTTCGTGGATTCAACTATTTTTGACACACAGTTATTTATACCTACTGAATTTATTAAAACGTTATTTACAAGCCACTTTCTCATTCATACCAATGTATCAATCGATTCTCGAACATTCGACTGCTCCTAACTTGGTCAATACAGCCGCAAGTTTTCCGAACAGTAATCGTAAGTCAGTTGTCACACTGATGCGGTTTCCGGACAGCGGTGCGGTGTGCAGGCGGGAGAGCGCTATAGACAAGCACAGCGCTATCTCGCTCGCACACCGCACCGTCGTGCACCGCCTAAGCGGTGTTTGTCAAAATCTGAAGCCGTGTTCCGAATCACGCCAACAACGATCACAGCGTTTACAGTGCTGACGGCCGGTCCGAATCAGTAAGCGCGCTCAAGGCCGCGTGAGGCCGTGAGTGGTGTTTTGATTCGGACCGGGCATGTTGTGTTTACTTTCATGAGCCGTGTTCCGAATCACGCTTACAACGCTATAAACGCGTTTACGATCGGACCGAATCACGCTCATAGCGTTTACATGAGATGTCGTGACGTCATTGACGACGTCATGGACGGCGCCATATTGGCGTTTACAGTGCTCACACTCCCAGACGTCAGCACCTTAAACCAAACGTCAAGTTAACGTTTGATATATGAACATGACAGTAAACACAACATGCCCGGTCCGAATCAAAACCCCACTCACGCGGCCTTGAGCGCGCTTACTGATTCGGACCGGCCCTCAGCACTGTAAACGCTGTGATCGTTGTTGGCGTAATTCGGAACACGGCTATGTTCATATATCAAACGTCAACTTGACGTTTGGTTTAAGGTGCTGACGCCTGGGAGTGTGAGCATTGTAAACGCCAATATGGCGCCGTTCATGACGTCATCAATGACGTCACGACATCTCATGTAAACGCTATGAGCGTGATTCGGTCCGATTGTAAACGCGTTTATAGCGTTGTAAGCGTGATTCGGAACACGGCTTGATTGTTTGGAAAGTTTGACAAGTTTCTATGAGTTGACAGCTGCCGGCGCCATGTTTAATCGCCATGTGTAAGTTGGCGAAACCCATTTAAGTGTATAGAAGACCAATCATAAGAATTACCAGCAAATTAGGTTATTTGTGTGAACTCACCGAGCGGGCGCATGACCTTGACGAGGGTCTGTAGGACCCGCAGTGCCTCCGCGGTGACCTTGTAGAAGGGGTCGTGCACGCAGCCCAGGACGGCCGGCATTAGGGCGGCGACGTGGTCGCGCATCGCCGCCGGCGAGTGTCCCCGCACTAGGCATACGACGAACACTAGCGTTTCGATCTTCATCGACGACGCCGTGCCTTTGTCCCTGTTCATACAATATGGGAGGTAAGGTATTGTCGTGATCGACTAATTGGCTGATTCAGCCAACCTCCGAATTAGCTATCACTTTTGAATTATGTCCAAAAGAGTGACGATACTAACTTAACACTTGTTATGAACCTGAAACCGCGAGGCCGTCTTTTGTGCCATGTTTTCGTGGTTTTCAAACATCTAACATGTTTTTCGAAATCTGCTATTAGGATGGACACATGACACAGTCACTGTGACCACTTGCGTACTCTATCAGGGGTTCTAACTCAATAAATAGATGACACGAAAATAGAAGTTTGAATCTCCTTCCGTGCCCCTTGAATATAAAAAACGCGACAGACAAGATTGATATTCGAGTTCCGGTGTTAGATACCAGGGGATGTGTTCGATGTTCCAGCCTAGTGTAGTGAACTCCTGCAGCATGCAGATGAGGTGTTGGACACTCTAGGGGTTGTGTGTGGTTTATGGGGTTTTGACATATTTTTGTATATTTGAATACTCATAGATTATTTTATTTGATTTGGTGTAAACTGTCACTGAAATAAATAGTGAAGAAGTAAAGTTGGTTTGGCTCTCCAAGTAGATAAATCTTGTATTTTCTTCGATTGGCGACCGTGACAGGATATGAAAAACATTCAACGAAGTAACGCCAAAGCACTCCTGTGACACGCGAAGGAACGTAAGCGCCGTGGGTAAGTATGTGTGCGTGCGCTGTCGGTACACGCGTCAATTGTTTGCCCGGGTGCGTAGCGCGGGGCGCGGACGAATCGCGAGGCGCGACGGCACCTGATCGGCACCAGGCGGGTCTCTCAGGGACGAGGTAACTGACCTTGGTGCAGGGGGTTCTTGTCCATTCTGTATGTAACACTATTATGTGGCCAAAGCCGGCTTGAGGTGGAGAGTGGCCCAGCTTACGTGAGCGCGGGGGTGAGCGCGCGGATGACGCGCGCGGCGTGCTCGGAGAGGCAGCCGGGCGCGGCGGCCAGCAGCTCGCGCAGCAGCGCCAGTGCGCAGCCGCGCGCGCGCACGCTGCGGCCGCGGATCACGCGCAGCGCGCCGCTCCCCTACACAGTGTGTGGCCAGCTTACGTGAGCGCGGGGGTGAGCGCGCGGATGACGCGCGCGGCGTGCTCGGCGAGGCAGCCGGGCGCGGCGGCCAGCAGCTCGCGCAGCAGCGCCAGTGCACAGCCGCGCGCGCGCACGCTGCGGCCGCGGATCACGCGCAGCGCGCCGCTCCCCTACACAGTGTGTGGCCAGCTTACGTGAGCGCGGGGGTGAGCGCGCGGATGACGCGCGCGGCGTGCTCGGCGAGGCAGCCGGGCGCGGCGGCCAGCAGCTCGCGCAGCAGCGCCAGTGCGCAGCCGCGCGCGCGCACGCTGCGGCCGCGGATCACGCGCAGCGCGCCGCTCCCCTACACAGTGTGTGGCCAGCTTACGTGAGCGCGGGGGTGAGCGCGCGGATGACGCGCGCGGCGTGCTCGGAGAGGCAGCCGGGCGCGGCGGCCAGCAGCTCGCGCAGCAGCGCCAGTGCGCAGCCGCGCGCGCGCACGCTGCGGCCGCGGATCACGCGCAGCGCGCCGCTCCCCTACACAGTGTGTGGCCAGCTTACGTGAGCGCGGGGGTGAGCGCGCGGATGACGCGCGCGGCGTGCTCGGCGAGGCAGCCGGGCGCGGCGGCCAGCAGCTCGCGCAGCAGCGCCAGTGCGCAGCCGCGCGCGCGCACGCTGCGGCCGCGGATCACGCGCAGCGCGCCGCTCCCCTACACAGTGTGTGGCCAGCTTACGTGAGCGCGGGGGTGAGCGCGCGGATGACGCGCGCGGCGTGCTCGGAGAGGCAGCCGGGCGCGGCGGCCAGCAGCTCGCGCAGCAGCGCCAGTGCGCAGCCGCGCGCGCGCACGCTGCGGCCGCGGATCACGCGCAACGCGCCGCTCCCCTACACAGTGTGTGGCCAGCTTACGTGAGCGCGGGGGTGAGCGCGCGGATGACGCGCGCGGCGTGCTCGGCGAGGCAGCCGGGCGCGGCGGCCAGCAGCTCGCGCAGCAGCGCCAGTGCGCAGCCGCGCGCGCGCACGCTGCGGCCGCGGATCACGCGCAACGCGCCGCTCCCCTACACAGTGTGTGGCCAGCTTACGTGAGCGCGGGGGTGAGCGCGCGGATGACGCGCGCGGCGTGCTCGGCGAGGCAGCCGGGCGCGGCGGCCAGCAGCTCGCGCAGCAGCGCCAGTGCGCAGCCGCGCGCGCGCACGCTGCGGCCGCGGATCACGCGCAGCGCGCCGCTCCCCTACACAGTGTGTGGCCAGCTTACGTGAGCGCGGGGGTGAGCGCGCGGATGACGCGCGCGGCGTGCTCGGCGAGGCAGCCGGGCGCGGCGGCCAGCAGCTCGCGCAGCAGCGCCAGTGCACAGCCGCGCGCGCGCACGCTGCGGCCGCGGATCACGCGCAGCGCGCCGCTCCCCTACACAGTGTGTGGCCAGCTTACGTGAGCGCGGGGGTGAGCGCGCGGATGACGCGCGCGGCGTGCTCGGCGAGGCAGCCGGGCGCGGCGGCCAGCAGCTCGCGCAGCAGCGCCAGTGCACAGCCGCGCGCGCGCACGCTGCGGCCGCGGATCACGCGCAGCGCGCCGCTCCCCTACACAGTGTGTGGCCAGCTTACGTGAGCGCGGGGGTGAGCGCGCGGATGACGCGCGCGGCGTGCTCGGCGAGGCAGCCGGGCGCGGCGGCCAGCAGCTCGCGCAGCAGCGCCAGTGCGCAGCCGCGCGCGCGCACGCTGCGGCCGCGGATCACGCGCAGCGCGCCGCTCCCCTACACAGTGTGTGGCCAGCTTACGTGAGCGCGGGGGTGAGCGCGCGGATGACGCGCGCGGCGTGCTCGGAGAGGCAGCCGGGCGCGGCGGCCAGCAGCTCGCGCAGCAGCGCCAGTGCGCAGCCGCGCGCGCGCACGCTGCGGCCGCGGATCACGCGCAGCGCGCCGCTCCCCTACACAGTGTGTGGCCAGCTTACGTGAGCGCGGGGGTGAGCGCGCGGATGACGCGCGCGGCGTGCTCGGCGAGGCAGCCGGGCGCGGCGGCCAGCAGCTCGCGCAGCAGCGCCAGTGCGCAGCCGCGCGCGCGCACGCTGCGGCCGCGGATCACGCGCAGCGCGCCGCTCCCCTACACAGTGTGTGGCCAGCTTACGTGAGCGCGGGGGTGAGCGCGCGGATGACGCGCGCGGCGTGCTCGGAGAGGCAGCCGGGCGCGGCGGCCAGCAGCTCGCGCAGCAGCGCCAGTGCGCAGCCGCGCGCGCGCACGCTGCGGCCGCGGATCACGCGCAACGCGCCGCTCCCCTACACAGTGTGTGGCCAGCTTACGTGAGCGCGGGGGTGAGCGCGCGGATGACGCGCGCGGCGTGCTCGGCGAGGCAGCCGGGCGCGGCGGCCAGCAGCTCGCGCAGCAGCGCCAGTGCGCAGCCGCGCGCGCGCACGCTGCGGCCGCGGATCACGCGCAACGCGCCGCTCCCCTACACAGTGTGTGGCCAGCTTACGTGAGCGCGGGGGTGAGCGCGCGGATGACGCGCGCGGCGTGCTCGGCGAGGCAGCCGGGCGCGGCGGCCAGCAGCTCGCGCAGCAGCGCCAGTGCGCAGCCGCGCGCGCGCACGCTGCGGCCGCGGATCACGCGCAGCGCGCCGCTCCCCTACACAGTGTGTGGCCAGCTTACGTGAGCGCGGGGGTGAGCGCGCGGATGACGCGCGCGGCGTGCTCGGCGAGGCAGCCGGGCGCGGCGGCCAGCAGCTCGCGCAGCAGCGCCAGTGCACAGCCGCGCGCGCGCACGCTGCGGCCGCGGATCACGCGCAGCGCGCCGCTCCCCTACACAGTGTGTGGCCAGCTTACGTGAGCGCGGGGGTGAGCGCGCGGATGACGCGCGCGGCGTGCTCGGCGAGGCAGCCGGGCGCGGCGGCCAGCAGCTCGCGCAGCAGCGCCAGTGCGCAGCCGCGCGCGCGCACGCTGCGGCCGCGGATCACGCGCAGCGCGCCGCTCCCCTACACAGTGTGTGGCCAGCTTACGTGAGCGCGGGGGTGAGCGCGCGGATGACGCGCGCGGCGTGCTCGGAGAGGCAGCCGGGCGCGGCGGCCAGCAGCTCGCGCAGCAGCGCCAGTGCGCAGCCGCGCGCGCGCACGCTGCGGCCGCGGATCACGCGCAGCGCGCCGCTCCCCTACACAGTGTGTGGCCAGCTTACGTGAGCGCGGGGGTGAGCGCGCGGATGACGCGCGCGGCGTGCTCGGCGAGGCAGCCGGGCGCGGCGGCCAGCAGCTCGCGCAGCAGCGCCAGTGCGCAGCCGCGCGCGCGCACGCTGCGGCCGCGGATCACGCGCAACGCGCCGCGCACCACACCGCTCACCTGCACAGAAGGATACGTAACAACAGGTGTAGTACTGCCGCGTGCCAGATTGCCGAAAAACTGAACAGATTAAGGGTGGGTTGCAAAACCGTAAGGTGAAGATACTCAGTCCAATGAGAGTGAGTTGCCCTGTAATCAATCTAAACAATATAAGCTTACCCTCTGCAACAGCAGCGCCTGCGGCGAGTTGTCGGCTGGAGTGATGGCCATCTGCAGTGCGGGCGGCGGCCGTGTGGCGCGCAGCAGCGCCGTGTAAGCGCTCAGGATGTCGCACTTCACGTTCTCTTCCCGCTCTACGCAAATAATAAACAAGGCATTAACCTTTTATCTACACCCATATAGTAAATCCTCTTTAACATGTATAAAAAACGAAGCGAAGGCGACGCGAAGTCGGTGATGAGCAACGCGAAATTAAACCTTATTTATCGTGTATAGATCGCTACTACTTTGCTCAGTCGTTGGCGTCCATGGCACGATTGTCCGAATTCGTGTTTAGCCGGCTGTGGCGGCGAAAGTGTTAATTCTAAACTCGATGAAGTGCAGTTTAAAATATAAAAAAATACATACAACTAGTAGACAAAAAATGCTGATTTTGTGACTTCAATCACATAAGTTAACAAGCACCCCACTTCTTCTGAACTAAAAAGACGACAGACATAGCCGACTTTGTACGTACCTTTAAACCTAGCGATCAAAGCAGGCGATACAGTCTGATACATCTCAGCCAGCAATTCGTGTCGAGTTGAAATGACCGACTCGAGGCATTTAGCTGCCGCGCGTCTCACCTGAAAACATCATTTATATACAGTCCCATTTTCATTTGCCATTTGTTTCGTCCACGGGTCGGATACCGGTATTTTATCTATACAAAAATACCGGTAGTATTACGTTCTTTGATTTATAATGTGCATTCTGTCACTTATAACATAAAATTTATGCATAAAAGTAAGCATACAAGTTAGGTAAATTGTAAATTTACCTATTATTTCAGTTTTGATGGGACAATCTAATAATATGAAGTTTTTACCTAAATACATGATTCAGCCCTATGTAAAGATCATAAAATAATTCAAAATATTGGGCTATTTTGGGGTTTTTCAAAAATAACCTGTACAGAGTTCCCTGTTTTCGTCACCATCTTGCTTGAAAAATTATAATATCCAGTAGTCTGTCTCAAATCAGGCAAATAATAAATTTACAGCGAGGGCGGTATATTGAAATCTGAGTAAAGCAAAAAAATCTAGAATAGAATACCAAGTGTAGCAATTAATTCTAAAACATAATCTTTAGCATAACGAGGGGTTTAAGTGTTTACGGACAAGGAACAATGAAATAATGTTCTACGGGGTTGCACTACTGCTTTTCACACATGCTAAAATAAATACCCTCAAATGAGTAAATAGTTACCCTCAAATGAGGGAACAAAAGAGCAACTTTAACCAACTAGCAACTAAGCAACTTTAAAGTATAGCATATTAATTTTAACTTAAAATTGGTCATATTTAGGTAGACAACCATAACGAACCCGATCACTCTCTCAAACTAAGGTCTCTGTAATTATGTAACTAGCCCTGACACAGGCCTTGGTCTTCTTGGGCTGTTACTGCACACTAGTCTTTAGATGCTTGTCTGGATCAATGTAGCAATAAGACTAATAGTGTTAATTAAGTTGTATATTAAACTTGTGTGTAATAAATAAATAATAATAATAATAATAACCATTCATTTTACGGCAACAGTGGCTATCTTCTGAATCTGAAAAGTATGTTAATCTTAAATCTACTTGCCTACCCTAATACCTACACAATACCTAGGCTCCCAACGCAACTTAGGTCCAATCTGATCAAACTAGAATAAGAACTTGGGTCAATACACTCGTTTTGTGTTTGTCATATTAAAGACAGTGAACTAAACTGGTCTGGAACTGGCTTTAGTAGCTAAAAACCGATTAACATCGTGCAAGAACATGCATGCAATTTTGATTACATTGCGGGCTGTGGGCTACCGAGGTAACACGAGGGCGATCATACCCCGCGATGTAATGAAAATCGCATACAAGTTCTTGCACCGTGTAAATGGGCTTTAACTCGTGTTGGAGATCAAATAGCTGTGAAGTCAGTCAGTTACCTTCCAGGATATGTCGTCATCGTCAGAGTACTCTTCGGAATCGGACTCGGGACTCGTAGTTGTAGTACGTGTCTTACGTGATCATTTTGAGGCTGTTTGTGCCCAGCGGGAAGCGCTTCAGCAGTAGAACTCGTGTTGGAGACCAAGTAGCTGTGAAGTAAGTTACCTTCCAGGACATGTCGTCATCGTCCGAGTACTCTTCGGAATCGGACTCGGGACTCGTAGTTGTAGTACGTGTCTTACGTGATCATTTTGAGGCTGTTTGTGCCCAGCGGGAAGCGCTTCAGCAGTAGAACTCGTGTTGGAGACCAAGTAGCTGTGAAGTAAGTTACCTTCCAGGACATGTCGTCATCGTCCGAGTACTCTTCGGAATCGGACTCGGGGTCGGCATCGGGCGCGGCCGTCTCGTTCTCCATCTCCTCGTCTTCCCCGCCCCGCCTTCCTGCTCGTCCTCGTAGTTGTAGTACGTGTCTTACGTGATCATTTTGAGGCTGTTTGTGCCCAGCCGGAAGCGCTTCAGCAGTAGAACTCGTGTTGGAGACCAAGTAGCTGTGATGTAAGTTACCTTCCAGGACATGTCGTCATCGTCCGAGTACTCTTCGGAATCGGACTCGGGGTCGGCATCGGGCGCGGCCGTCTCGTCCTCCATCTCCTCGTCTTCGCCGCCCCCGCCTGCCTCCTCGTCCTCGTAGTTATAGTTCGGGTCGTACGTGATCATCTTGAGGCACAGCTCGATTATCTGGGAATTGGAATTGTTCGATGTTTTACTGACTGACTGTCAATAAGACCCGTTATTGAAACTTGTGTAAAAATAGGGTGACGCGCCTATTTCATTTTTATCTATTCCATATCCTAAAAGAAGCAAACCACAAATCCTGTACAATCATCATTCAATATTACTACTTAAATTATACACATTAATTTACAGGTACAACAAATTGATATGCTTTCTAAGATATATCTATTCTAAAAACTTCCTGTCTGATAAGAACGTATTGAACCAGACTCCCATACCCAATGACGTCGCGCACAGTACCTCTTTTCGAAATAAAACACAAACGAACGCGTTTGCGTTTAAGGCTTGGTCACACTGCGTTGCGCGACGTCCGCGCGACGCGACCGCTGCGCGCCGGAACGTATGCTAACAGGTTAGCGACGTCACACAGGTTGGGTTTCATACATTTTGGCGCGCAGCGCAGCGTCCCGCTTGCGTCGCGCAAGCGGTGTGACCAAGCCTTTAGTCTTAATTCGTATAGCAAAAAATGTTTACCATCCAAGGCCACAGAAACACTGCTCGTTTGTGTTTTGTTTCGAAAAAACTTATACTAGATGTTCTGTATTTGCCACAGATCTAATAAAACCATAGATAGAAGGTATTTTCGCAGGATCTGAATAAGTAATGCCGTCCTTTACTATCTCAAGAAGTACAGCAAAGAGAAAAAGAGACAAAGATGGCCGCTCTACTTGGTCTTAAATGGTAGAATGGCACCATTTTCCTCTGCTAAATATTTGACACATGTGATTGCTACTAGTGATGTGCAGTCTTCATCGTAAGCTTTTGTCGATATGTATGCATGACAGTCTATTCATCCTTATGTGTCCTAGGATGTAAACAAACAATTTTTGAAGACTTCAATCATTATCTCACTTTTCTCCAGGATTACAATACTTTGTTCTGAGCTTCTTTAAGTATACAACAACATTTAAAGTTATTTATGAATTATTGCGTAATCCTAGAAAAAAGGGTGATTAATGTCTTCATGAAAAGTTTATTTATATGATGATAGGACACGTAAGAATGAATAGACTGTATTTATGACTCCATTTTTTTAAATAAGTACATGCTTTAAAAAAAATATTTATTTACAAGAAGAAAATATATACAAGAATACAACAATGTCTTAAATAATATTAAAATTAATTTAGATCTAAAACAGGCCCTGCTGGATTTCCTCGCTAATACGTTGTGCGAGGAAGTCGACAGCTCTTCGGTCAACTTCGCCATTTCAGTAAATGACTGCGCGTTTGGACCCCATGGACCTAAAGACACGTGGTTTCGACGCTAAAGACACGTGGATGGAGAGTTTTTCGAATGTATCCCTGACGAAAGGATTCTTCAAAATGTACCGAACATAATTCTTGAGTATTGTGTAGGACTCCATTCCTCGCCTCTGTTTATAATTTTTGATCAATTTCTTTCTTATTTCCAAATCAGCAGGAAATCTGTTCTTAATTAAAAATATCGGTACCTAAATATCTTTAATTTAGTATTGATTGTTATCGATGTCACGATAAGGATCTCGAGTACAACACTACGTGGTAGGTGAATTGTCAAATTATCGGGGTGCATTATTTATTATTAAAATAACTATGAAATGATGATTCAAATGCGTAAAATTGATGGACAATACTATAAATGATGTTCCAGTAATACATATTCAATAAGGCTTTTACTTAATAAACTATAAAATCACAATATTTATGTCATACAGCTTACCGGTGGAATGATACATTTGTATTATTTTCACTAAGTACACCCATTCGATGCGAACACCATGGCACCACGCACGCTAAATCTAATGTTTAATATGTTCACTAAACGTAAGTTTCACCATTAATACAAAAATCACACATTCTTTGCAAAATACGGCAACGAATTTGGTATCCAGTTGCATACCAAACAAATATGGCAGTCGAGTTGACGTGCCGCGCACGGCCTGAAGACAGGTATGGGAGCCATGATACTATCTCATTTTAACACAGGTAGTTTGACATCAGAGTAAAGAGCGTGTTAGATAAGGCATTTTGTTCAATTAAAATACCTTCCATCTATGGTTTTATTAGATCTGTGGTATTTGCTGCTACGCGTGCAGTGTGTAACGCCGCGCGCGTGAAAACTCTACAATCGATCTGCTGAAAGATTGCCGCTAACAGTGAAAATTACATGCGTTTTATTACTACTTACGGTAGGGATATGCGGCTGCACTTCCTTGGGGCACTTGAGCACGAACGCCTCGAGCGCTTGCAGGCAGTGCTCACGTAGCTCCTCGTCAGCATCATTCGAGTGCTCCAACACTTGCGGCGCCACACGCCACAGCTGCTCGCCGAAGCGATGTCCTGCTTGACGACTAAAAATAAAATATAGCTACTAAATCAAATTGGAGCATTTGCCGCCCAACGACGCCGGGGTACCGTGTCCGGTATGCAAGTTTAAGCAACATCAGTCAAGATCAGCTCTTGGATGGGTGACCACTTCGAGTGGTTATTAACTGAGCGCCTTCGTGCTTTGGACGGCACGTTGGCTGTTGATCCTAGCTGCGGTCTATGAGATCAGTTGTTAAGCAAGTTAGAGCCCTTCGGGCGGCTAGGCAACTTCTAACAGTCAAGTTCCCCACTCTCTTGACAGGCCTAATCTCAATAGGTCTAGTTGGAAGGTCAGATGGCAGTCGCTTCCGTAAAAACTAGTGCCTGCGCCAAATCTTGAATTCAGGATGCAACTGTACTGGATTTACACTAGGAGGGTGGTGATGAGTTACTGAATCGAATGTCCAAGATTTCGCTGACGCATAAACAAACACAGTCACAAACATATTACATAATAGACAAAGTAAGGTTGGAGTCTTACCACACAGAAGCAATGCACTGAATGTGTGTACGGCTGACACTAGATGATGTTGATGATCCAAGTCCTTCCAGCAAGTGATCAATGAGTTTGTTGTACAAGGCTGCATTGCAGGACATTACCAAATGGGATAATGCTACAATAGTGCGTTTACGGACAGCCTAGAACAAATAGAATATAGAAATAACTAAGTGTGTACCGGTTTGGAAGATGTCCAGTAATATAGGACATTAAGGCGCAGGGTAGGGCAAGGCCTCCCCCATACAAACTTTGTGCACGTTTTATTCATCGGTTTTGGCACTAACAAATATAATATTTTTTCTGGTTGTAAATATTAGATATGCGAAGATCGTGATGTGAAAATTTTCAAATATTACAAAAAAATTCAAAATTAAAAAAATTATAAAAAAAAAAAAAAAAAAATTACATCACGAAATAGCTATCAGAAAAATAAGCATACTGACCAAAAATCATAACTTTAATGCAAACACTAACGAAGTAAATCCTGCACAAAGTTTGTATGGAGAGAGCTTGCCCTACCCCTCCTCTTAAACACATGAGTGACCCTTACATTAAACACATGAGTGAATATGTAAATAACTTAGGGAGCTTTATATAAAATAACTAAGTGATCAAGCGATCTTACTCTCTTATATGCGTAAGTAAGGATCTTCATTTTATTGTCTATTTACCAGCAAAATGAAGTTTTAATTAATCAGGCATTTAATTGATGGTAACAGCTGTCGTTCAAAAGCGTATTATTTTTAAATCGGACATAGTTTCGCCCATAGGGCAAATGAATAACTAATGAAAAAAAGGCTATACATGCTGAGCTGCATCCAGGGTCATGACCCAGATGGCCACTGGCAAATTTCCCTTACAAATAAATTGTACAGATCTTAAGTAACATAATATGAATGTGATAAGGTATTAATTTTTTTTGTACCTGACGAGGAGAAGCCAGTTGTGGCAGCAAAGAATTCAGCAGCATGGGATGGAAAGAAATTAGCAGTCCTCCAAATCTGCTCAACAGATCTGCCAGTATGTCAAGAGCTTCCAATTGGACTGAAACATCTTCTTGCTGAAAATAAACAAATTATATTGCAGGGGCAGCGCGTCAAAAATATTCTTAGGGAAGCCGGAAATAATTAGCCTTTCTTATTCTTCATGAGCTGTAGTAAAAGAATTGGACTGGCTGAAAATAAGGCAAGCCGGTGCACGGTGGGAATAGAGTTGTATGGACACTCCGCCACTGTTATATTAACAATCACTAAGTAACTCAAACACAGTTAATGCTGACTATAAGGCTGGGTTGCACCAAACCGTCTGTAATTGTAAGCTGTGTTCGTCAAATCTGATTGTATGGAAAGTTTGACAAGTTTCTATGGGATGACAGCCGCCGGCGCCAAATTTGACAATGACCGGTCTGTGTTCATACGTTGGTGCAACTGGCACTTATTGTCACTTTGACAGTATAGTTGTATCACAAAGATTTTAAGAATAAAAATAATTTATTAAATATTCATTTTACAATTATGTTCTTATAGCCTACAACTTATCGATAGAAAGGATATACCACATGTTTCGGGCAAATGGGCAATAAATTAATTACTATCATTATTTTGATCTTAATCAGTCACTATGAATTCTTCTTATTCTTAACAGTAATCAATACCTTCTCAATTGCACTGCTCAACCTGCCAGTGATCTTCTTACAGACATTAGCGGCCAGTGTGTTGGAGCCGAGAGGCAGCTCAGATATTACAGTCTTCAGACCAATGCTGCTGATGTCCCGCAGCTGCTCAGTGTCCGACAGCATGTTGGCACACAGGGTCTCCACAATGCCCTCTACATGGTACTCTTTTACTTTATTTACAAGTGGCCCAAGACTGAAATATAATATGTGTAACATCTGATTTTTATATGGTAAATACTAAATGGGATAGTGAAATCTACAATATAAATCCAGTAGAATCCGGATACAATGACAGTCAAGGTACCAGTGATATTATGTTGCACTAACAGAATGTCGCATTAATCGGACTGATTTACTTTGAAAATGTTTGGTATGAAACCTACTACTGTGAGGTGATTTCGAAGTCATTAAAAGCAGTAAAATATTACATGCGGAGTCATTATAAGCGGATTCTACTGTATACGACAATTACGACACAACATACAACAACACAAAGTTGAGGTCTAGGAAAATACAAATCATATAAACAATCCACTAACCAGGTCTTATAGGTTATTGATTTGTACTTACCATTTGACTGCCAAATTTTGAACTTCACCATTTTTGTCTTCGAGCAGACGAAGCAGCATCTTCACAACTTTTCGCTCAGAATCATCATCTAGCTTGATGCTGTCTTTTTGCAATTCGGTCATCAAATCATTTGTAGCCATAAACCGAAAGTCTTTATCATTAGATGTCATCTGGGATAGAAATATATATGATTTGATTGTGGTCGGCCAGCAATATAGTAAAACTTTATAAGTATTCCAAACAACGCCGGCTTACCTTCTCCAGAAGACTCGCAATTTGATAAGATACAATAGCCATTTTGACAAGTTTGCGGCTCTTCCAACAGAAAATTTAACTACTCTAGCAAACGAATCACTAACAAAAAAATCTAATTTTCACACAACACACGCGAATAAGGAACATTTGAACATTTACACAAAGTAGTCGCAAACCACCGAAAATAAAAAGATTCCGCCTGGCGATGCTCCAATGACCAATGAAAATGAACAGAACAGAATAAAAATGTAAATGACATGTCCGTCACCGTTGACTTTTGCGGGATAGAAGAAAAAAATATCTTGTCTGTGACATGCAGCTGTTCAAGGCCATGTTAAAATCGCGTATTCATACTTAAGTAACCCGGCAACGGTCAATGCGGCCGCCAATAAATCTACGTTTTTACTTGCTACTTTGAAGTGCAAGACAAAGTTTGTAATCATAGATATAGTGGTAGAGAATGCCTTAAGGCATTAATTCCGCCAATTGTACTTTTATTTTTGTATCTGTGCAATAAAGTTTAAATAAATAAATAGTGTTTGTAACAACCTCACAGAGAGAACGACGGAAATTGTCAAACTAGCAACTTATCCCTCTAGCACTCAGAGAATATAGCCACTACGTTCTATTTGAACCTTTGAAGCCATTGTCAATGTCATTACCTGAGATTGGCCATCATGGGCCATGGCGTGGTGCGGACGGGTGCGGCATCTAAAGCCAGCCACCCTCGATCAAATCTACTTGTCAAGTTTGCTTGAAGCTTGAAGCGGCGTCAAGCAAAATTGATCGTGTGTGCATATCAGTATGCTTGACAAGTAGAATTGTCGACTGATACACACACACGACCAATAATTGATGAATTATTTTACTTGACGCCGCTTCAAGCGTCAAGCAAACTTGTCAGTAGAATTGATTGTGGGTGGCTGGCTTTAATCTGTCAGCTGTCAACAGTGTCAACTCAACGTGTTGTGCGAAAATGACACATAACCTAGTTTAGAACAAAGTTTCAGATGTTTATAATAATTACATATAAATAATATTGGTACTTGTGTTTCAGTTTGGCACTCAATCCGTATTACACAGTATGGACTTGTTTACTATTAACAGGTAAGCATTATATAATAGTATATAAAACAGCAGGTTAAGAATACTTTATGTGAAATATGACATTATTGAAACACTTATTTGTTGCTAATTTATCACGTCACTATCTTTAAGAAATCAATTATAAACTTCTTTAATAGGTACCGTGACCCGGAAGACGATATAGATTTAGTTAGTCATGAGACGAAACAATTGCAAAGGTTAAAACAGAAAATTGAAGAGAGGCGGAAAGCACATAATACGTTCAAACAACAAGATGTTATTACGTTAAAACAGGATACGCAAACAGCAACAAAAAGTGACCAATCTTCTGTATCAAAATCTGCAATTAGCATACAAGCAGAAGAAGAAAACAATGATATAGCTGACATAAAAGAACCAGAAAGTTCTGCTTTGCAGCCCAAACATATTGAAGATAAACCAGCTTTTGAGTTCAAAGTCTTGGGTTCTGATAATTTCGAGAAAAAAGTTAAGGTAAGTTCAGTTTCAATAGGTTTGGTAGACCTAATTACACATCTTCAAACCATGCCATTAATTACTTGGTTATTGTTTTTCAGGTCAAGAGGGTTTTACCATATTGGTTATCACATCCCTACAGTTTATCAACAAACTTACAGAAATTAACATGTGTAGTGGAGGAACAGGACTGGTTAAATGACACCTTAAAAGCGACACTAAAGAGTGAAGGTGTCACCCATCTCTTCCCCGTGCAAGAGCAAGTCATTCCTTTCATTATTAAGCAAAATAGACTGCCCCATCCGTTTTGGCCGCATGATGTTTGTGTTTCGGCTCCTACAGGGAGTGGTAAAACTCTAGCTTTTGTTTTACCTATTATTCAGGTAACTGTCTAATATAGGGATGGAAAAATTATAAATTCTCTGCCTTTTCTTTACTATATAGATTAATGTGTATTTAGCCGTCACCTCTCAAGCCCGGATATCTCTGGCACGTAACAAAACAATGCTATTTTTTGCAGGTTAATCATATTTTTATCTTTCAAAAAAAATTACATTGAATGTGCATAATCTAATTTTTTGCAGGTTTTAATGAATACTGTTGGTCACCATGTGAGAGCAATGATTGTTTTACCAGTTCAAGAATTAGCAACACAAGTATCAAAAGTTTTCAAAAAGTATTGTACTAATACAGGTCTTAAAGTTGTGTTGTTGAGTGCATCAACACCATTGCGCAAGGAACAGCAACAAATTGTGAAATACAGTATGTATTGCAATCCTTATCTACAAAAGGACTATTCATTTATTTATTTTTTCTGATATGTCTTTTTTGATTTGTTTTTTTTTTTCTCAATTGTCAGTAGGTTAGGTGGTGTTTAAAAGTTTCATACAATTTATATGTTTTGTTTCAGCTGAATCTTTAGGATGGATAAGCGAAGCTGACATCATAGTTTGCACAGCAGGTAGATTAGTGGAGCACATCCAAAATACAGAAGGCTTCTCATTAAAACATCTAAAATTCCTTGTAATCGATGAAGCTGATAGAATCATGGACCATATCCAAAATGACTGGCTTTACCATCTTGACAAGCACATCAAATTGGAGAATGAGCTAATGACAGGAAAAGTTTCTAATTTAAACTGGAACAGCCTGAATGAACAGAACCCTCCTCCTCACAAACTACTCTTCTCAGCAACACTATCTCAGGACCCTGAAAAATTAGAAAGATGGGGTTTATTTCAACCAAAACTGTTCTCTGCTGCACCTATCACAGATGTTGAGGATGAAGACAGCATCAGAAAATATACAACACCTGATGAGCTGACAGAACAATATGTAACCTGCAGTGCTGAAGAAAAACCTCTTATACTTTATCATTTCCTAGTTGAACAGAAGTGGGACAAAGTCATCTGCTTCACTAATGCAGCTCAATCTGCACATAGGCTTTCTGTGCTTTTGGATGTTTGGGGAAAAGGCAAACTTAAAGTTGCTGAATTATCTGCAGCATTAGATAGATCAAACAGAGACATGGTTTTGAAAAAGTTTACTCAATCAGAGATCAATGTGTATGTAATCGCCAAATACTCTTTTACCAAATTATGTTGCTTAGTGGGAGACGAAATTAAGTAATACAAATTTTTGTTTCAGATTGGTCAGCACTGATGCCTTAGCTAGAGGAATAGACATCCCTAGCTGTGATTATGTCGTGTCCTACGATCCCCCACGGAACATCAAGACTTATATACACAGAGTAGGCCGCACTGGGAGAGCAGGCCGGATAGGTCATGCCATTATTATTCTACAACACAATCAAATGAATTTATTCAAGGTGGTTATTACGATATGGTATATGAATATGATGCACCGCTATAGCCACTTACCACTCGTCTTTATTAATTGGATGTCATTCTGTTACAGGAATTACTGCAGTCTGGAGGTAAATCGGAACTACAACAGATAGAAATTAAGCCTGACGTTTTTGATCGATTATCCACTGATTATCAGTATGCAATCGAAGAAACAAAGCATGTAATAAATGAGGAAATAACGACGAAAGTTAAGAAATCGGTCGCAATTAAGAAAGGTTGTAAGAAAAGGAAACATGAATAAACCATTTGATTTGTCTGTTGTTATTTTTAAAATAGACAAATAATAGAATAGCACAGGTGTGACCCCTTCTCCCATTTAAGGAGGTGTGCCTGAGCATGAGTAAACCTGTCATATCAAGTCATACCGAACATTGAAAAGGTAAACATTTATGTTGTCTTGTCTTGAGCTCCAATAAATCGAACTGGTTACGCAAACTTGACGGAACCACATATGTTTGGCCCTGTTTAAAAATCAAGACCACATCAAGACACCTCTTTATAATTTCGCGCTAAGTTTCAAACGGCAGTTAATTTGCTATTGATGACCGCTTTAGCTTAGTTGGTAGGTAGTGACCTGCCTACGAAGCTGGAGGTCCCGGGTTCGAATCCCGGTCAGGGCTTTTATTTGTTTGATGAGCATGAATATTTGTTCCTGGGTCTTGGATGTTTTCTATCCATTTATCTATATACTTATGTATATCGTCGCTTAGTACCCATAGTACAGTCAGCAGCAATGGTTGATACGCGGGCGAGGTGTACAAAATGATCTACACACGCTCATATTCCCTTATAATAAAGATGTGTGAAGATCATTTTGAGCACTTCACCCGCGTAGCAACCATTGCTGCTGACTTGAGTTTCGGACTAGGTTGATTTGTGTAATATTTTCCAAAAATATTTAGTCA
Source organism: Cenopis cana (assembly GCA_951800055.1). Taxonomy (NCBI): domain Eukaryota; kingdom Metazoa; phylum Arthropoda; class Insecta; order Lepidoptera; family Tortricidae; genus Cenopis; species Cenopis cana. The sequence continues at coordinate 5,447,919 of OX637476.1, read as the reverse complement.
TTATTAGGGTTCCGTAGTAAACAAGGAACCCTTATAGTTTCGCCATGTCCGTCCGTCCGTCCGACCCCAGTTTTTCTCAGTAAGCTTTAGTACTAGGAAGCTGTAATTTGGCATGAGTATACATATCAATGACGCCGACAAAACGGTAGAACAAAATCTTTAAAAAAAATTTTTAGGGTACCTCCCCTACATGTAAATGTAAAGTGGTGGTGCTATTTTTTTTTCTGCCAAACCCCATCGTGTGTGGTATTGTTAGATAGCTCTTTTAAAAATATTACAAGGTTTCTAAAAGCATTTTTTGATTAAAGAATTAGTTAGCGTGACATTAATCTTTGAAGTGATAATTTTTGTTATGGTCAAGGCCCCCCCCCCCCCCCCCCCCTAAAAGGAAAACTATCACAGCTAAGTAGACATTACTAGTTAACGAGTAATAGTAGAACTTCAGAAATTTACTTTGCAAAAGCAAACTTTCGTACAATTTCCATTGATACCTTAGATAATGTTGTTAATTCTGTCAAAAATATATTAAATATAAGTTTGCGAACTTTTTAGTCCACATAATGTAACTGGTGGACAACTACGGAACCCTACCTTGCGCGTGGCCCGACACGCACTTGGCCGGTTTTTTATTTATTTCACCCTTAGAATTTGTACGAAGTGATCCCGCCTAAAAACTAATCAAATATGGCACATAGTCATTGGCATAGTTACAGTCAAGGGCACCAATATGTATACGTGATGTATACATTTTTTCACCTTACTCCATCGAAATAAGGTCCAAAAATGTATACATATTTATGCCCTTGACTGTACACGGTGATTATTACTCACAATACGGGGATGCATAGTACAAGCTTTGCTTAGTTTGGGACTAGGTTGTTTTGTGTAAGATTGTCCACAAATCATCATCCTCCTAGCGTTATCCCAGTACAGTTGCATCCTGAAGGATGCCTGGGGTCCGCTACCTAATCCCAAGATTTGGCGTAGGCACTAGTTTTTACGAAAGCGACTGCCATCTGACCTTACAACCCCAAGGGGAAACTAGACCTTATTGGGATTAGGCTTTGTCAAGTGAGTGGGCAACTTGACTGTTAGAAGTTCTCAAGCCACCCGAAGGCCTCCAACTCGGCTTAACGACTGCTGCCATAGACAGCAACCGGGATCAACGGCTTAACGTGCCTTCCAAAGCACGGGAGCGCTCAGTTAGTAACCACTCAAAGCGGTCACCCATCCAAGTCCTGACCGCTGCCCACGTTGCTTAACCTTAGCAAGCGCAAGCGGTGCGCAAGCGCCGCTGTGCCACGAGCGCTTTCCACAAATATTTATTTATTTATGTCAATATTATCGTGGTATTGTAAATTGTATGGATTTTGCTTCAATATTCATAAATATAATATAAGGAGTAATTCTATTGTGAGAGAGGCCAATACTGTATCGCGTGATAATATTGACCGTGTAACTGATGCCAATGATTACCGATAAAAGTTTATAATAGATTAGAGACAAATTTAGTTTTTTTTCTGTGGGACACTTGCGAGACATAATTTTTATTATTGTATTTTAGTTGTGTTAATATAAATGAATATGTAAAAAAAAAACATTTATGCTTGCGAGACCCAAATCTTGAATTGTATGTATAATATGAACTCCAGAAACCGATTATAGCGAAAGCCTGCCTATAATAGTGTGCTATCCGACATGAGAAAAGTTACGTTACGCAGCAGTCGCAGCACCCGCTAGGCGGGTTCCTGGCAGAGGAAAAGTTAAACATGATTTAGTGGCAACATTCAATCAATGTCAATTAGACGTTTCGTTGCTGTCAACTGTCAGCAGTGTTAGCTGTCACTGTCACCCTCTTTGTCACATCTCGACAGTGTTGTAAAAGTTACCGATTTATCGGTAGAACTCCCGATTTCGGTTAGAAAATACCGATACACCGATTTTAGTGTCAATCTCCCGATTTTATGACCATACAAGGTTTTATTAATAAATTCAGCGTTTTCCTAATAAATATTTAAAAAATCGCACGAATAGCGAGGCGATTAGCGAGTTAACCCGAGCATGCATGGACGTGTACACGAAAACTCGCTTTTCAATATTAGATACACCGTATAAAATATAAAATAAACTAATTTTTCAGCGTTTTTGTAAGTACCTATAGCTAGTATTTGCATCGAATTAAAGATACTACACGGAACCAAAAATATCCATATAAATCAAAGTAGTGGTTACATGTAATTATTGCCAGAAAAAATTGGTAAGATTAAAATTCTGGCATTGATGCAAATGTTAAATTAATTAACCATGGTCAATATCACTTTAAAAAGGATTTTAAAGTGGTTTTCTTCATAAGAAAAAAGAGCTCCCGATTTCTCCCGATTTTTAGATGTTTGTAACACCGATTTCACAAATGTCAATTTTGCAACACTGCATCTCGAGTCAACGCAGTGTTGCCAGAACGTGCTTTTTAGCACGGTTTTACGTGCTTTTTTGGATACGAACGTGCTTTTTACGTGCGCTCCCTAAAAACGTGCTAAAACCGTGCTTTTTTATGTGGTATGGTGCTTTATGATTTTACTACTGAAAATGGGAAGGTAATGTTGGTTTGGTACTCTCTAGAACTGTAATTTTTTTTCTAACAATCATTGTGTTAAACAATCTTTCTCTCCTACCCTACGCTTGAATATCCTAAAGTTAAAAGTTATGTTTTACCTGTAGTTGCAGGAAAGAACTTGTCCTGCAACTGCAAGCAGGCAGCTCTATCGTTCGTGTCGTGCAATGTGTACACGATGTAGTAAAGGCTCAATCACGGCTCAATACTCTGTATGTGACGAAAACCGGCCAAGTGCGTATCGGGCTTCGCACATTTAGGTTTCCGAACCAACCGCAAAAGTATGTTGGTTTTAACATGAAAAATAAGGAAATTTCCAATCAAAAAAACCTGTTTTATCAAAATATAAGTATTTCTTGTTAAAATACCGGTACTAATGAACAGTATCACCTAATTTCAAGTTTATGGGTCAATGGGAAGAAAAAATAATCTTATGAACAAAATTTTGTGACAGACGACTGACGGACGGACGGACGCGTGAGTGACAGCAATAGATGCCATTTCCTACCCATCGGGTTCGGAACCATAAAAACGTGCTTTTTATTCCAAAAACGTGCTTTTTTGGACACCCGACCGTGCTTTTTGACGGAAGTGCTCTGGCAACACTGAGTCAACGTGCACAAGACAACAGAAGTTAGTGTTGTGTCGTATCTCATTAAAAAGTACTCCGGCAAACAACGCATTTTATTTGAATAAATTGTCCTAGTTTAGGTTAAATTCGCGGACACGATGTCGGATGCTGAAGATTCGGATGTCTTTAATGAAGACCCAATAAGATCATTTAATGATATTCACGACGAGATAGAAAGATGCAAGAAAAACCCTGCAACTTCGGGCATGTTTGTGTCTGGTTGGGACGATGCCGACGAGGATGTGGACGAAGTAAAGGACCCCAAAGGTACACTTGTGTTGTGACAATATATACGTCAACACGTATTTTAATTTATGCAGTTTCTTTAGCCAATCCCTTAGTGTGCTTCCCGGTACAGAAATGTTCCTTTTTATAATGACAGGGTTGTAAATGCACTTTTATTTCTTTCAGCCAACCCTATTGACCATGTTCTATGGGCTGCCGAGAATGCAGACATTGCAGTCCTCAAGGAACTATTAACAGCCCAGCCAGGGCTGATACATTCTAAAGACAGTAATGGATACACACCTCTCCACCGAGCTGCTTATGGGAACCATGTCACAACTGTAACATACCTGCTGAGTGTTGGGGCTAAGTTAGATGCCAAAACCGAGTTTGGATGGACACCTCTGCATTCTGCTGCTAATTGGAATAATTACTGGGTTGTTGCACGGCTACTGGCAGCTGGTGCTGATCCAGCTGCAGTCTCAGATGGAGGTAAAACCGTTTTACTTTCATTATCAGTCCACCAAGTCAGTAATAACCTCTCCTCTGTCGGGTTACTGCTGATTTTCAAGCTTTTGACCATAAACCATCTCAGAGTTAAAAACGTATTGTCCCCACTGACAAATTTATTTTTATTTCCAGACCAAACACCACTACATTTGGCGGCGGCAAAGAGTCATAGTAAATCAACTTTAATCATGTTGCTCTTTCAAGAAAATGGTGTGCATGTGGCTCAGATGCTCAATAATGTAGGAGAAAAACCTGAAGATCTAGCTCGTGGACACGGAATATACGGCCCTTTGTTTGAAATGGTAATGCCTGCTGCATCTTATATCAAATCCACAGGGTTTACTTGCAATCCATATTTAAGAGAGGAAAAAAAATCAGAACCAGAATGAGTAGTTGTAGGCTTTAGGTTTACTTTTTAAAATGATAAGTACATTATTTTTATACAGTAATTTATTCCCATATAGTAAATAAACACACCTTAATCAATAATATGAGTAATGTTAAAACTATATTCTTAAGCATTTACAAAACAGGCTTTAATATTGATTCACTTCCATGATATAGATGGTGTTATGTAATATTGAATTAAGCACTATAGAAGTCCATAGCACTTAATTTAAAAACACACCACATAATTGTCTGTATATATTTATGCATTAATTTAAAACCTGCATGATCTATCATTATTTTTATTTAAGGCGCAGGGTAGGGCAAGGCCTTCCCCATACAAACTTTGTGCAGGTTTTATTCGTCGGTTTTGGCACTAACAAATATAATATTTTTTTTGGTTGTAAATATTAGATATGCGAAGATCGTGATGTGAAAATTTTCAAATATTTCAAAAAAAATCAAATTTAAAAGATTAATAAAAAAAAATTTACATCACGAAATAGCTATGAGAAAAATAAGCATACTGACCAAAAATCATAACTTTAATGCAAACACAAACGAAGTAAATCCTGCACAAACTTTGTATGGAGAGAGCTTGCCCTACCCCTCCTCTTAAGCTACAAATTATACATCTGATTGTATGTATGTCCACTTCTAATTATGTGTCATAGACCATAGTCATACCATATTTTAGTTTTTTAGAGAGATCATCATCATAAGCATTAACAAAATCGTACATACACAGTAACTTAGATGCAGACATTTTAGCACCTACATAGTTTATACTTAGTTTAAAATGAAACCCCTTGATGACCTTATTTTAAAAAAGTATGTTAATATTTGTGATATAAACATGAAGAATATTTTTATGTTTTTTGACTTTTCCCATATGATCTACTTGCCATAGTTTCAAGAACATGCATAGCACCAGGCACAAGGTATGTTTCAGTTTGCAAATTTTTTAGGCTAGCTATTAGATTTCTCCTGTCTATTTTTTGCAATTCAGACAATATTTGTCTCGATTCTGTGGTCATGTATGGTAACAATAGACAACCAATGCCAAAACATTTACACCTTACACAATTCTTCCAAATTTCAATTAGATCTGCATCTCTAATTACTGGACAAACCGGTAATAAGTTAACGGCGTTTAAACATTTAGCTCGCTGTCGTTCAGTGATAGGATAATCGGCCTGCTGGAAAGGCGACAACAGAACAGTCCTCCAGGCGTCATATACACTTTTGACGGGTGCAGATGAAATTTTCAACAACAATGGAACTAGTTCATCGTAAAGTCCGGCACGCAACAAGGAAGGAATAACTTTTTGTATTACTTGAAGATTGCCGAACCTCCGCGCAATTTCCGCTGTAATTTTTAAGCCTTCCACATTGCCTCCAACAGTTTGCATTAATTGATCAAGTGCTCCAAGTTTATCGCTCATAAACGTGGCAACAATCCAAGGCATGTCGATATGTTCAAGATTTACTGTATACAACAATTCCAAGAGGGTCTTCCATAAAGAGGCTCGCTCTCTATTGGTGACTTTCAGTGCAGTGTCTGATTCTATAATGCTCATTAGACATTGAAGGGCTCTTAATTTTTTACTCTTATTATAATCATTTTCATCATCAAGCGCAATACGAGACAAGTAAATCGCTCCCATTTTTGGGCAAGTCGCTTTTAATATGTACTTGGCAGTCGTCAAATCTTTATTATCAAGACCAAAGGACGTTTTGTTTTTGTTTTCTTCCTTCGATTTTTCTAGAATATTTTCCAAGATTTCAATCCGAATAGAACTGATGTTAATGCCATTTTTGTCTGCGATTTCATTTGCAGCCCGATTAATGTCGTGTCGAGAAATCTTTTCAATGAAATTGGGATGCAAGTAAAGGCCTCTTATCAGTTGGGTCGGCTCTGTTGAAAGCCGGACAAATTCTTCGCATGCCCATTCCACTTTATGTAAAATATGTCGTGTTGACAGTGTGGAATGCAAACGCTCCATTTGCCGGACTGCCCGATTGCCAGGCTGAACAGCAGACCAGCGCTGGGCAAACTGATAGCACAACTGCGCCGCCGCCACTTGGTCAGCACCACGAGCACAGCCTTGAAGAACGTAAAAGAGGCACGCGCCTGCCCATTCCATATTTGCAATATGTTTTACACACCGGTGGGCTGCGCGAAGCAGGGGCTCTTCTCGTGTAGTGAGGCGCCATGGCTCGCTCTCTTTTTGTTCAGCTTCCGTTCCTTCACTCTTCTTTCTAGATGTCATGGTTTGTTTGAGAGCGTTACTGCAAATCATATCTCTCGCGGTTTGTACATCAGCGTCTAGCGAAAGTAAAGCAACTGCAGGCAGCCACTGTTCGTAGGTTTCTAATGTTATTTCTGATTTTAAATTCGCCCACATATCTTCACGCATGAAAAGTTGGAATGGTAATCGGTGATGTCCAATTTCTGGGAACATTCCTTTTACAGAAAAAAGCTCAAATTCCTGTTGCTTAGGGGCACTTTTCCTCTTATAATTTTTGAGGAAATTCAAGAGATAATATTCTTTTACGTATTCTGAATCAGTCGATGAACCATATAACATATGGTATATGCATAAATACACTTCGTAAAAATATGGATTTATGGAAACCACCCGACCGTGTAACGTTACTTCACCGTTTTTCCAAAAATCTATTAACACATCTTTAACGAAATCTTTATCTTTTATGCTTTCCCACAGCTTGAAACAGGTCGGCAACAGGTTACTTTCATCATTTTCGAAATGTACTTGACAGCAACCTATATCGTCGTTAAATATTTTATATTTCAATTCCCACGTCGTAAGCAAACATATTAGTTGGAAGGATAGACCTTCATTGACGGATATGTGCAAGGTGCGGCACAATTCTATCAGCCGCTCAACCGAAGTTTCGGGGTACTGTTTCAAAAAATAAAATAGCACAACTTTGGTGTCCCAAGTATCTTCATTGTTAATATCTTGCAAAGCTAGATCTGCCACGTTGAAGTTGAACTTTGTTTTCAAAGTATACTGAGGCGAATACGCCACTGTGTTCTGGGTCAAACAGAAGTTCTGGGCAAATGTTCGCCTTATCACAGGATTTGATAGGTACGTGATAGCAGCATGCGGCAACGACTCATTCTGACCACGCAACGTATCTATAATCCACATTTTATCGTCTTCAACTTTGCTCAAGATGTCTAATAAAATTGTTACCAGTAGTTCATCGAGTTCTTGAGCCGCGACAACTTTGCTTAAAAGTTGTTTACACATTCTGTTTCTGATATGCAGTAATTCAGCAGGCAAATCTTTCCCGGAAGAAGCAATGTCTTCCGCAACATTCATGACGATCCTAATAGGAATAAAATCGCCTCGGCTGTGACACATTCCAGGATTACGTATCAAATAATTATATGGTGATACATAGAAATCGATCAAATCATTCAATGTTGAGAGAGAAGACATTGGTAAGAACATGTAATGGAATTTCCACGCTACAGAAAGATTTTTAACGACTATATTAGCATTTACTAAGGCGTTCAGCATAGATAAATATTTGATAACACCATGGATATGTTCTTCGGTACAAGTCGATATGAGCTCGGTCAGTACATGGCAGCATTCTAAGAGGACAGATGAATTGTTACCATCTTTAAAATTAGCTAATACTGAAGCAATTTCCGTGCTACAGTCGTCTTGTGATTCTGATGTTATTAGAGTTTCGACTAGTTTGCGTACTACGTGGTTCGAAGAAGTACGATGCAGTAATGCTACTAATGTGGAACGCGGGGTCTGGTGTGCTCGGGTGAGTTGAGCGACGCATCCACTCACGCCAGCGTCAGAAACGTTTATAGCGATATCATCGTGAGCGTCTTTTTCGCAGTACATATCGTTTATACTTAGTTTTGTATCGAATGAATTTTTCAGATAATACATGTTATCAATTGTATTAATTTCTAAATCATTAAGCATTTTACTGCCTTTCAAGAAATCAACATAATTCCTTTCAGTGATTGGGTTATTTGAACTCCCTTTTATGATCTGTTCGTATTTTATCATTACAGATTTTAGTAAAATCTTTTTTTCCTTGTTTGCTAATCCATTAAAGTATTCCAATGCAGCTCTTGTTTCGCAATCAGAAAGACATCGATTTAAATACAATAAGCTGCCATAGTTCGAATACTCTGTTAGTACGCTGGTGATTACTTTTAAATCGTCCAAATCAATGCTTGGTGCCGTCATCAACTTATGCAATACTAATTGGTAATCAGTACACTTTAACGAAAATTTATGTTTTTTCAATATTACTTTCACTTTTGCATAATTCATTTCTCTTTGTATATTCTCAGCAAGAATTCGATCTGCTGCTGTTGTTGTAAAATCTTTAGTCCCAGATGATGCTGCTTCTACCGCGAGATCTAGGACTATAGGGTTCCATGGTACATCTAAAACTTTCAAAACCTGTAGGAAACACTCTAGCTTGTTTGTATGTAGTCGAAACGACTTTAGCAATATTTTCAAACGTGCGCCATCTACATCACCACCACTACTCGCAGATTCTACTTCTATGAAAGAGCGTAGTGTGTCGTCTATTTCAAAACAGTTCCTTGCACTATAGGAAGGTAAATAATCCTGCAAGAAAGGCTCCAAATCTTCCGTGTAGCACCGACGTAGCATGATCAACGCGACTTCACTGGGGCTCTGTGAACTAAGCTCACCCAACAACATGTTGATTTTATGCTTTTCTTTTAATTCCATGATATTCTTTATATGGGTTTTTAGCATATCAAGGTCATCCATTGATATTGGTCGCAAACAGATTGTTTTTAATGATGTTTCTAAAACTGTCCCTATATCCTCTATAAACTTCAGTCCTATTTTTGGCCAGTACCCTGATTTCTCTAACGAAAACACTCTGTCTGTCACCCACCTCACAAACAAATCTATATAAAAAGGATTCTCATCTAGAAGAGGTGGAAGGAAATTCTTTAACCAGTTTATCAGAGCACCCATCTTAATGTTATGTGGTATGGCATTTAATATGCCCATTATGTCGTTGGAAGTAATAGACTGTTTTACAGCAGAATATTTAAGCCAACATATAGAAGCTAAGTCAAAATCACCTTTTAAGACGAAAGTTATGCACAGTTCCACAAAACTTAAGTCAAATATGGTTAGGTCTTTGTACAAGTTGCTTCCTCTAAATTCAATGTACTCAAGTATGTCTATTTTATTCATGATATCACATAATGATTGTATCAAAGGATCATCAGCTGATGCAAAAACTTTCTTTTGCAAAACATATGCAAGTGGTTTAAATGACACATTTAGTTTACAAAGCCTCAGAGCAACATTTACAAGAAGAGGTAAGTCTTCAATGGTCTCGAAATACGGTTGAATCTGGGGTAATACCTGATCTGGGTCTGTTGTTGTTGTCACACTGTCAATGATGGTTTTCAACTGAACTTTAAGTGTTTCTTGAGATGAAAGTTTATGAATTGAAGAGTCATTGTCACGCTGGTTCCCAGTTGAATCAAGTGAAAGTGCTTCATTCCAAGCACAGCAAATGTACACCTGAAATAAGGAGAGTAAGTATTGTAATTGTTTGAATAATTTTATTAGGGCAGCAAAAACCAAAATAAAGACTTGCATCATTTCTCAAAAAAAAACTACTATTATATTCATAATAGGATTATGGAGAAAACTATATTTTGATAAGACAAATATATTCACAACCAAATATTAAATCATCAAATAAATAAAAACAAAAATAACAATTAATAATATTTTGAGAAAACTTGTGAAAAGAAGTAATATTCAAACTTTCTTAATTTCACACATGAGGTCTGAGGCATGAGGGCTATTGCATGGTGGACTCAATTACACCACTTCATAGACTAACAAGTATAATGTATGTGTATTCTTGGCATATTCTAAGGTAATACACAACTGAAAGGCATTTTTTAAATGACTTCATCTTTTTGTACCGTCAGCATCAAAAGTAGCTTGATATATGAACATGTCAAAAGTTCTTATTCCTTTGTAATAGACTTTTGACGCCGTCATATGTGTCGCTACTTTTGATGCTGAGTGTACTATGTTGATGGCAAACTAGCATATGGCCTGCCTGGTCTTAAGCTGTCACCATAGATAGCCTATCTATGGTATAGACTACAATTCTCAAATACTTAATGTTCATTCATTAGTAGTGTTATGTATGGCCTGCTTCCCCACGGCCCTTACAGTGTATTCAGACCATTGAAAAGGCAAAATCAAGTTACCTTAAATTTGACAAATAAACATAAATGTATTATGTCATGCAGTTAATTTTGGATCTCCATTAAATGTTATACTATTCTATGCTTGCTGAAAAACTTCATGAACTACTGTTTAATAATAATAATAAATCTTTATTTCGGAAAAAAATTTACCTATATTATGTTAGTAAGGCTTATCGGCTAATATTAGTAAAGATAAATGCAGGTTGTACTTATTTCCTAAATGTTAAAATACCCTTTATTTTCTCCACCCAGTAAGACAATATAGGCATGTCGTACTTATCAGTGGCAGCGCGTCAAACATATTCTTAGGTAAGCTGGAAATCTTTTCGCTTTCTTATTTTTCATTAGCCGTAGGAAAAGAACTGGTCTAGTTGAAAACTAGGCAAGCCGGTGGGAATCGAGTTGTATGGACGCTCCACCACTGGGACCTATCAGCAATCACACCCAGAATGCTGTTGCATAAGGCTGCTGTTCTTTAATTAAGGTAATAAGCTCACATTTAGTCCCCATGCACACAACAAGGACATGATAAATATAATATAAGTGTCTAGAATCCGGATCAGGATGCAAAAAAAAAGACATCACAACAATAACAATGCAAAAAAAATAGGAAGCATCTGTGTACTGGGCTCACCTGCATTTGATCCCAGATCAAATAGTAAAAGTCATTGTTGAATGATCCCAGTGGATAATATGTAGTTCCATCTTCTTTAAACTCATATATGATCTGAGAATCCCTAATATCCACAAGCCACATTGTAGTTCCATCTGACAGTATCAGTGAATCTCCCCAGGGCAATGCATACACAATTTTCTTGTTTGAGTTCATAACTTCATATAAACCAGTTATGGGACACTTTAATACTAAAGTTCCTCCTTCAGTGTAGGCATTCAGCCCGTTTGTGAGCATATGAGATTGCACAGTCAAATATGAACCACTGTATTTCTCTATTGATACAATATGCTCTACTTTGCCATCTTCTATGTCCTGTTCCATTTCTTTGGGAGAGAATAAAACAGTCAAACATTCTCCACCTTTACTGATTAAAATAATACTACTCTCATTGTTCCTCAACTTTTGGATCTTATAGTTGGCCAACTTTTCACATGTTACCTTGATTTGAAATCCTGTCGCTGGGTTTATTACAATGATTTCCCCTGATCTCAGGAGGATCCATAGGAGCTTCCCGTGTACATGTGTGTTTGAGATATTTGCATCAAAATTTAAAACCTTGTCATGATCGGCGTCTTCTTCGTTACGTGAAGTTAGATCACATATTCTAACTTTTTGTGTATCTTCTTGTATTATCAATTTCGGATGTATGAAATGAGCATCAACTAAATCAAAACTAGAAAACTTTTTCAATCTTGAATGCGTGATAGACATGGTGATGGAACCGATTTTGCAAGATATATATCGTGTTCTTATCGGCGAGTTATATTACATTCTTATTTATATTTATGATGACTCGACGTAATCTTTGCGCGACACGTTAAATTAAAATTTAAATCTCAACGGAACGGAGCTCAAAAACTTCAGTTGCTGCAAAATACATAAGTCAGTGAAGTCATGTAATTAATCAAAATGTTGCCAGCTTATAAAATAAGTTCTGCTCTATAGACAATCATGTATATTGTCCAATATTAGTCGGCCCGACAACAATGAATGCTGGTGTCAATAAACAAGGATCACATGAGATAATACACAGATCTAATAAGATAATAGGCATGTTCCGAATCACGCTTAAAGCCTTATCACACTATCCTATCGGTAGGGCCCTAACTCGGAGAAGGGAGTTATACTATCTCGCTCTAATGAGTGAGATGCTTTAACTCGCCTCCCCCAGTTAGGGCCCTACCGATAGGGCAGTGTGATAAGCCTTTTACAGCGCTATAAACGCGTATTTGATATATGAACATGACAGTAAACGCAACATGCCCGGTCCGAATCAAAACACCACTCACGCGGCCTTGAGCGCGCTTACTGATTCGGACCAGCCGTCAGCACCATGTCAGCACTGTAAACGCTGTGATCATTGTTGGCGTGATTCGAAATACGGCTCATATAAGTTGTCCTTTTTAAAATATTGAGCGTAGTATATAAAGTTTAATATCTGGGCTTTGCTTGGCGTTTTTCCGTGCATGAGACCTAGCTAGATCGATTGCTCGTCCCCGAAAACCCCCACATACCAAATTTCATCAAAATCGTTAGAGCCGTTTCCAAGATCCCCGAAATAAATAAATAAATCCGGTCGCCCAGATATTGATAGGCTTAATCGGCACGGTAAAGTACAAAAGCGACCATTATGTAATATGTTCAACATGTCATTTTTTTATTTATAAGTAGCTTTTAGTTTTTGTAATATGTTTGTAATAACCTCACTTTTCTTATACATAGAGTTGAAATCAGTGTCAAAATGATTGATGCTTGGCCGCAACGATCAATATAGCACCTATCAATCAAAACTAGCATCAATGTCTTTCAACCACGAAAATGACATTGACAATGGCTACGATGGCTGAACTGACGCCAGACTGAGCGTGTAACCGTACCTAACGACTAATCGTGAATTATTTTTTATGGTAACATTATTATAATATAAAAAAACAGAAGCGTTTTTTATAATTTAACTAGCCAGTAAGTGCCAAAACTATGACGTCAGAGATTTTTTTTGCAATACTAAGGCTGTGTTCCCAATATCTATATAAAAACATTACACTCCTTTTTTTGGGCAGTCGTGTAAAAATATATGGAAATGTGATCGATATCGGATCGGACTAAACGGTTTTCTGTGCATTTTTAAGCGGGTATTACACTGTCCTGAATTCAGAATCCTGATAAGTGGAGGGGAGTTGAAGCATCTCGCTCTAACGTATAGGTCCGAACCCTTCTAAGTGTCCTGAATTCAGGACAGTGTAATACCCGCTGTATTGGTGTCGGATCCTTCACCGATATTGTATCGGATACTGTGACGTGCCTCATGCGTGACGTTTTTAACTCATAATGCCGGCTGCACACGCACGGAATTCAGAATGGCATCGGAGGGGAGGGGAGTTGAAGCCTCTCCCTCTTAGAGCGAGAGGCGTCAACTCCCCTCGCCTCCGATTCCGTTCTGAATTCCGTGCGTCTGCGGCCGGCCTAAGTCTGTCCCTCTAATATGAATGTTCGGTGTATAAAATTATGTCATATACATTTTATTTGGTTATAAATTCACATATACTTATCAAAAACAAGGTAACCTTTTAAGGCGTAAACAAATATTTTTGTGAAATATGGACGCTACGCTTCTCGTTAATTTTTTGACAAGATAACACCAAAACCAAAATGTCCGCTGTCCGCCATGATAATATAATTTCAACATGGCGCCCGGTTGTGCGGAGTGTGTATATGTGTGAAAGTGCAGTGAAATTATGTTAAAATATCAAGTGTTTTTAGTGATAAATTTAGTGTTTAAGTGAAAAGTGTGTGCATTCATGCAGCGGTTTTCCTATAATGGCTTTGGATTTACGCCTGCACTCTCCTGCAGGCGCAGAACCTGTTGTTTATACATGGCCCCTCACTTCAGGTCATGGTCCGGTAAGGAAATCGTATATATTTTACTTTGGTATCTTGTCCTGATATGTCAAAGCTTACAATGTTTAGTATACCATCGTGATTTTTCTATAAAAGATAGTACCTTTGTAACTATTAGTAACAGACAATCATATTGATAAGAGGAACACATTTTCGCGATAAAATGTGGTCTAAGCATTTATTTGAAACTATATCGATTGTAGTAATATTATATCCCTAAATCATGGAACGAAACTATTTGTTTTTCCTAAAGTTACTGAAGAGAGTAGCATGTTGGTCCTTATATCACATGGTCTTTCAGCCGGAGTGTATTGACCTCGTGTTTTGTCAAGGTGTCGGCTTTTTTTAGATGGGTTCTTCATACATTGCCCGTTGTAGTTAGTTGTAGATCATCGTCATTCCCATTTTAAGCGCAAAGCATAGACATACAGACACAACTATGATAGAAAAACATTGTTATCTCTCAACTCGTGTGGCTCGTGTATTCAGTATGTGTTGATGTTATGATTGTTTATTATCATTAATGATGGTTAAAATACGAAATACATGTTTATAACTAACGATATCAATGAGAAATGAGGCTTTGGGCTTATAATTTTTAGGTTATAAATACCAATAACAAGTTATAAATTAACTTTCAAAACATTCTACTTCGGGCTGTAATTATTCAATTAAAATTATTGATTATTTTTGAATCTAGCTCTAGGATAGCTAATACTATTCATTAAAAATATTAACTCCCTAATATCTATAATTAAATAATTTGTCCTATTTTCATTACTGTTTTAAACAGTGTTATTTAAAATGATATTAATTTTGTTTATTTATGTTTTACTCAATAGAGGTAATATAATGACCCTGTTAATTTACCTAAAAATCAAATGATTAATGACTGTTTTTATGGGGTTGTGGATTTTTTATCATGTATTGATTAGGCTCTTTGGTTATATATGTTATCCACCAATAACCATTTATTTAATTCAATTCAATTCAAATTTATTTCAGAATCAATATTCCATAGGTATAATAATTACATACAAGTTTATGTTCAAGTTATTGTGCATTTACTGAATCAGTTTATTGTTATAATATTTTGAATAAATTTATGGCTTATACATGAATAACTGACAATTATAAATTCATTTTTTGTGTGTTTTTATAAATATCGCCTTTTCATCTGCTCAACACCCCCTTAAAATTTATATTTAAAAAAATAACAACTGACAGTGTTTGAAAATTAATTTAATCACATTGAAATTAACTTATTTTTGGTTGACACCTAACTACAAGCGCAAGATGTGTTTTCAATGCTGTGAGCAATAATATTTCCTACTTATCTATTTTGTTATTCATAAATTTTATGCAACTAATCCCAATGTCAAATGGAAAAAGACCTATTTACATTGCTATTTGTTTTTCGACATGGTCATTTTAGATTGATCGATTTAGTCAATGACATTTGCAGTAAAAAGAGACATTTGAGACTGGAAGTTAATCACTTTACGAAGTCACTTAATGTTCCATATTTTATGAAACTGGTATCGGTTAATGACAGTTTTTGTGAATTTGAGAATTCTATCTATACCATTTCAAATTAAATCAAATCAACATAAAGTATTGTACACATATATGTATAAAAAGGATCTTGAATGACACTGATACTCATAATTTTATTTAATCTTTTCTTGAATGAATGAATGAATGAATAACGTTTATTTTCTTTAACATTATGTACATATGAAGATGGTCAGGTAAATGGTAAATAATGTCCATATAATGTCAGTAACTTATAAAGAAGGCATGCAAATTTTTTTTTTTATATAAAATAATTTGATTAATTACAAGGTCTTATGTACTACAACAAGGTCAGTGAGACTTAATACTAACACTATAAGAACAAAATTGAAAATAATAGCGATTACATTATTTAGTTATTAATATTAACATTATTTAAACATTCATTTACACTATAATAATTCTGCCCTCTCATGGTAGAACCACGTAATCCGGGTTACGTTGTTTCGTCGTAACTAAGTTTAATCCATTCCTGGTATTAGCATCTACCATATGGACCATCATAATAATTTTTTTGTGGATTACGTTATTTTGCCGTGAGGGCAGAATTATGTTCACCCAAAAAATTTACATCTTAAATATAAAAAAAAGCAGAGTTAACTCCTTTTGTCTTTTGTTTTTTTGTTTGTTAACTGTACAGAAAAACAGCAAAAATTTATGAAAGATCAAATATTGGTTTCATATAATGTACTTAACTGGCCAATTATTTTTTATTACATTGTTTATGTACCATTTTAAGATTCTCTGGGACATGATACTAGGTCCAACTAGAAACTGTTTTTTTTCATGCTCACAATTTGGTGGGGTTCAAGAATGATGAGAGTTGTTTATCTTATATCTTTATGCGAGCAATTCTTGAATATATATTTATTTATTTCGGGGATCTCGGAATCGGCTCTATCGATTTTGATGAAATTTGGTATGTGGGGGTTTTCGGGGACGAGCAATCGATCTAGCTAGGTCTCATGTCCGGGAAAACGCCGAGCAAAGCTCGGCCGCCCAGATATTAACACTTTATATGAGTAACTTTCATGTCACAACTGAATCAATTAAATTATTAATTCAAGTTTATTAACTTATTGCTTAATTAATGATAATTATTTACTAGACACAGTACTGAGTTACTCTGTAGTAAAATAAATAATAACTATATTTTACTCAATGGTTAAAACACATGTGTTAATAAATATAATTAAAAAAATATTGAAGATTACGGGTATACTGAAGAAACCATTCCGCCAGGCCAAAAGAAATTCAATATTTTGTCAATGGCATAAAAACTAAACACTTACATTATCTGCACTAGATAATGTAAAATGTAAACTACTTAAAACCTAGTTAATTATAATAATTACAGTAGTAGACTAAACATCTAAACAGATTATAAAAATGTTGCTTTAGTCAGAAAATTCTATTATAATTTCTTTTTTTTTAAGTTTATAAATTCACTGTCGCTAACACTAGCTAGATTTATTCACAAGTATTTTAGTATGGTTGACGAAATATAAGCTGCACCGATTCGCCATACAAGTTGTTCGAGGAATCGGTGCAGCTTATATTTCGTCAACTATAACCAATTGGATCTAAGTATCTGAATAAAGAATTTATATTATTATTATTATAATCATATATTTTTTAAACTGTCTACTAACAAATATATAGGTACTCTGTCTGTACTTAATAACACAAATATGATTTTTTGTTAATCTCAAATAAATGTTATTCATTCATTCATTAAAAAAACACTAGTTAAACAATAAATTGCATATCAACTACTTTCATTAAAGATGGGTGGGCACACTGTCTGAGACAGTGTTGTGAATTAAAAAAAACATTTGTCTTATATAAAAGTCAAAAAAGTCAAAAGCATTTATTGTTTGGGAGAATTGGGTTTCATTGCAGGTATCAAAAACAATTTTAGACATAGTTTCACCAAGACTACCTTTTCAGGTGTACAAACGAAATCTATTGAATTTAAATGTGAAAATTTTAGAAAATCAATATTATCAGGTTATTAAATATTACTGCAATCCATAAAATAAGATTAATAAAATCTTGTGATAACAATTTCATTGAAAATACATTTATGATTGGTCAATAAATTCAGTAAAATTATTAAAATTAAATACAAGTCAAAATTATTAGTATTATTTTAATATAATTATACATAATAGTCACATTATTTGCTCACATAACATTAAGAAATTCACTAACACTGTAATAACAGATCTTGAAAGATCTTGTCTTGTCAAAATCATGTTCAGTTAGTTACAAGACCTGATGAATATCACTTGACAGAAAAAAAACACATATTTACCACTTTTTGGTTTTTTTTTTTCATTATTATGGCTATATTACTTATAGGATATTTTACATTAAATTCTTTTACTCAACTAGTATAGAGACACTGTATAGTTATAGACAAATTCGTATAGTTTGACTTGATAAAATGATTGTTTTAATTACTATGCTTAAATATTACGAAAACTATGCGCAGAGCTTCCATAGAGAGTGGGATGGTTAATTGCAAACTCATGCATGTTAGAAAATTTGCAATGGGCTCACCTTGTCTTAACTGTTGTTTGTTTCCAAAGGTCCAAAAATATCTGAGCAACATTATGCCCTAAACCATGCAGTTGTGCTTACATATTTTTGATGACTTTGTACACAGATTTTCGAACTCGATTGTAGCATATTATATGTTCACACATACATAAAATATTGAATAATTATGTTTAAGCAACATTCAATGCACATAATTATTAATATCAATACTATCATACATAACCATTTTGTACATATTATTGTTTAACATAAAGGATGTTCAGTTTAATGAACAGGTGTGGGAACTGCCTATTGTTTTGCACTACTCAACCATACTCATTCGGAGTTTACTATTAGCTTCAGTTTATTGCCTCAGAACTCAATGCAATGTAGTATAAATAAATGTGAATGTGTACTGAATAGGTTTTCTTTTTTTTTCAGGACAAACACGATGGAGCTCTGGAAATAGTAGAAACAATAAGGTAAGAAATTATTATGCCATCTATGCGATTTGATTCTTCCAATAGACCACCCCAGGTTAATATTTGAGAACCTGAGATATTCAATCATCATTTTTGTGAAATTTCGAACGAGTTCGATTTGTTGATTGTTACAATATAAAATTTCGAATTGTATTTTCATGTTGTTCAATTAACATGTTTTGAATACATTATCGTTATCAAAAGTGGAGTGGCTAAACCGTCTAGGTACTTGGTTACGATCGTTATTTGCTGTTCTGATATGACGTTCGTGTGTAAAGCGTGAAGGACGCGGGGGCAATGACCGGGGCGGTTTCGCGCCGAATAAGTAGGTATGTACTTGAGTACAAACAACTGGTATATTATGCAGTGTCGTCCTATTGCCCCGGCCCGCCCTACAAACTATACATATGTATCTATTTAACCTGACAAACACGGCGTAGGTACGCCGTACGTGACAATGACAATAACAAAATAAAATACCTGCTTGAGACTTGAGTATGCGTAAATATTTTATAATCTAATCTGTCAGTGTTATTTCATCATGTGATCATGTGTGATGACAGTTTGACAGTGAAGCTATTGTATAAACGTATACCTGTAGCATTTGATAATTATTCAATCACAACCCTATTGCTGCTAATTTATAATTTCACTAAGGAAAAAGCCCAAACAATAATGCCAAACATGACTTAACAACCACAACATTTAAAGCAGAAAATTTACTCGCAAATAACCAGCATCACGACGATTATCCATATAGTCCCTAAGCTAGCTTCTGTACATATGTAATCGTTATCGAAAATATTGACACTGCTGCATTCTTATGACTTGGTTTTGCTAACAATCGATTCTTGCAGTCTCAAAACCATATGCTGGACATAGCTCCCCAGAGCATTAGCACCTGTCCGATCTACGAATGTACTTGTCGTAAATGCGTAGGATCTAACCACGCTATCTAATGCGAGCTAAATTGAGTCTTGTAAAACTTTCATTTGCTGCGCTTTCAATTTAAATGCCATTGAGATAGTATGTACGTATGCAACCTACTAACCCATAATATTTGTAACTCAAAACAAGACCATGCGGCTGTTAGGTAGAGACGAAACGAGGTCAAACGTTTTCGAGACCAGACGCGCCTGGCTCGGAAAATCGATATTTTCGGAGATAGAAATAACTACTACGAGATGACCTTGAATATACTTTACAGACGGTTGGATGATTGGGATTTGATTACTTAGGTCGGTTACCTAGGGAGGCAGCAGTTATCTTCTATTTAAATATAATTGGCAATATTCAATGCTAACCTTTCCGTAGCGTTACATACTCGTACGCGTGTACCCGATACTATAGTTTTCCGTTTTGTAGCAGAAACCGGCTGTGAACAGAGAAAAGCCGGTTCTCAACAAATGACCCTATCTATTTATGTATGTTTGCATCCATCCTCCAAGCGTTATCCCAGTACAGTTGCATCCTGAAGGATGCCTGGGGTCTACTACCTAATCCCAAGATTTGGCGTAGGCACTAGTTTTTACGAAAGCGACTGCCATCTGACCTTCCAACCCCGAGGGCAAACTAGACCTTATTGGGATTAGGCTTTGTCAAGTGAGTAGGCAACTTGACTGTTAGAAGTTCTCAAGCCGCCCGAAGGCCGTCAACTTGGCTTAACGACTGCTGCCATAGACAGCAACCGGGATCAACGGCGTAACGTGCCTTCCAAAGCACGGGAGCGCTCAGTTAGTAACCACTCAAAGCAGTCACCTATATGTTACATGTATGTTTGCATGCGTGCGATAAAAGTTTTATACCAAAACATACATACATGGTTTTGGTATAGTACTTTTATTTCACGAGCTTGGGTTGGCCGTGCCGTAGTTGTAGTTCTGACACAGTATACGAACACATAGACAACGTGAGCTCCATAGCTCCTACACTGACGCACACATAGTCTCTCAGTCAGTCTAGCTCAACTGAGATAAAAGTAATTTAACTGAATTTAAAGATATGTGCTTACTGTAGTTTTGCCTTTTTGGACCAATCCATAAATAAAAGGAGGAACGATAAGTAATCATTGACTACGCCATGCCTCGACATTAACTTCACTTTAAGGCTGGTTTTCCACCAGAGCTACGCTATGCTATGTTTTCATACATTTGACACGTAGCTCGAGCTGGAACTATGTGTCGAATGTATGGAAACATAGCATAGCTTAGCTCTAGTGGAAAACCAGCCTAACGGTATCTTACCAGTGTTGGTTAGATGTGTAATTAGCCAATCTATCCTATAATATGTTCCGAAAGACAGAGGGCTTTCAATGGCGGTGTTTTTAAGCTTAAGCCACACAGAGAGCGGGCGGGCGGCAGCGGCGCGGGAGCTGCTTTTGGCGGTGGCGGCAGCCAAAAGCAGCTCCCGCGCCGCTGCCGCCCGCGCCGCTGCCGCCCGCGCCGCTGCCGCCCGCGCCGCTGCCGCCCGCGCCCGCGCCGCTACCGCCCGCCCGCTCTCTGTGTGGCTTAAAGCTTAAGCTTTTGGCGGTGGCGGCAGCACAAAGGAGCTCCCGCGCCGCTGCCGCCCGCGCCCGCGCCGCTACCGCCCGCCCGCTCTCTGTGTGGCTTAAGCTTAAGCTTTATCATTTCTCCTACTGACCTACTCGTCAGAACGTAAAGAAAGCTTTATCCGTACCGTAACGATAATAATGAACGACAAAAATGAGTGCACCATACCTTTTATTTATAGGAAGACAGTGGCAAACAAGCGTACGGTTCACCTGATGGTATATGGACACCTATAGCTTTCGTACTCAGTATGGCACTGGTCCCACCACCGCCAAGTAGGTAGCGGGTACTCTCATAGTACCTAATAAAACGAGTAGAATTACTACGAGAGTTTACGCTGCTCGCCAGCGGTGGGACCAATGCCTATATCTGCCTATAAGGCTTTTGAAATGTTTGCATGCATTCTATCATTCAATATGAATACTTGAATATAGCGCGCGACCTTGAACTGTAACTGTACTAGGTGACCTGGTGACATTATACAGGATGGGCTACTTGTAGGTATACAACTTTTTTTTTGCCGCCATTTTGTTTTGGCGGCAAATATGACAGTTATTTCATGAAAATTACTTTGTGTAGATACGGCAAATTTGTTATGGAGCGTTTTACGTTCAACAAAACGAAGACGTGAGTCATACGGCACGAGCTACAATAGAAACAATAAAGCTTAAGCCACACAGAGAGCGGGCGGGCGGTAGCGGCGCGGGCGGCAGCGGCGCGGGAGCTGCTTTTGGCGGTGGCGGCAGCACAAAGGAGCTCCCGCGCCGCTGCCGCCCGCGCCCGCGCCGCTGCCGCCCGCGCCCGCGCCGCTACCGCCCGCCCGCTCTCTGTGTGGCTTAAAGCTTAAGCCACACAGAGAGCGGGCCGGCGGTGGCGGCGCGGGCGCGGGCGGCGGCGGCGCGGGCGCGGGCGGCGGCGGCGCGGGCGCGGGCGGCAGCGGCGCGGGCGCGGGCGGCAGCGGCCTTTGTCGGTGGCGGCTGCCGACAAAGGCCGCTGCCGCCCGTGCCCGCGCCGCTGCCGCCCGCGCCCGCGCCGCCGCCGCCCGCGCCCGCGCCGCCGCCGCCCGCGCCCGCGCCGCCGCCGCCCGCGCCCGCGCCGCCACCGCCGGCCCGCTCTCTGTGTGGCTTGAGCTTAAGCTTAAAAATAACGTTTCCCGGTCGCTTCATTTTGAGAAACGGTGATATTGATTGGCCCCCAAGATACCCTGATTTAACAGCTCCTGACTTTTTCCTGTGGGGCTATCTAAAGGGAAGGGACGTGTCTTTCCTAACATGCCAATGAACCATCAACAATTAAAACAAATTATCCGAGACACAGTCATTGCATAACGCAGGAAATGTGTGAAAATGTGATGAAAAAGGCGATGAAAAGGGTTCACACACACATTTTTTACATTGGACATTATTTTCCATATTAATTTGCCGGCCCTAAATACTTTATTTAACAAAAAAAAAACCTAATAATTTTTATATTTCATAGAATAAAATTTCAAAAACAAAATGTGTACTATGTAATTTGCCCACCCTGTATTTCTGCAGATGTACTCGTCTGTGGTTCTGCCTAGCCACCGAAATTAGATTTATATTAGATGCTGAATATCAGCTCTCGTTTCTGTGTCTACCTAAATAGGAGTATGATATTAGCAGACATAGTTATAATATAAGTTTCAAGCACACACATAACGTATATTTAATTATCAAATCGTTAACTATTTCGCACGACTTCTCCAATTCTTGACAAGTATTTACCACCTTTTTCCTTCGGGTACTCTTAGTTAGCACTTGCAAGAACCTATATATAATACCTATATAATATTTATATTCTGAATAGGCTAAGATTGCAGGTATGGTGTGCAGATATTATCCCACGTCGGAAATAAACGGAACCAGTTTGGTTCGTTGTTGGGCGTTTAGGAATCGAGAGCTGAACGGCGTGACCTCTTCGCGACCGGCTCGGGCGCACTCGCTCGCCCTCGGCGACCTTGATATTGTCCTCGATCCCGATCGCCCGAACTAATCTTAGTTTCAGACTTGAATGCCAATCGTAATAACAAATATAGGCTGGTCATAAACAGATTTAGGTTCGCGCCTTTCCTATGGACATCTCACAAGTTAAGGGTTATAAAGCTTAATTTTGAATTGGTCTAGTAACAGTAGTAACCCGCATTAGCGGTGTCTCCGTTGCTAATTACATGTGATAAAAACACAACTTGCATGTACAAGCCGGTAACTATTGACCACAGGAGGGACGACTTTTGTTTTTTTCAAGTGTTTATGACCAAGGTGGGTGAAATCAAATTTTTTTGCACATAGTAGGCCTTAATTATACCTACATTTTAATTAATACATTACCTTACGAAAGTTACCTAACCTCATATAAGTTGTATGAGTAATTTTTGTTACGAAATAGTATCAAATGAAATGCAGGTAATATATACAAGTATATTAACTAGGCATGTACAACAAATTTGGTTTTAACCCAGGTATGTCTCCTGACATATTTTAAAGTAGGTATTCACAAGTATACTAATATAATAACTAATGATTCAAGGCCCAATTAATACATTACTTTATGAGAATGAGTCTGCCGAAAAAAGTCGTCGAGCGGGCAAGACATTCGCTTTCGATAGTTTTGTTTAATATACATATGAAAACGACGCCATAAATTAAATAAAAACAACCTTCCTTTGGAATGTAAAATGTTAGGTCGCTTTGTTTTGTTGCCACAGACGGTGATTGTCCCGTTCATGGCGATATGATTAAAGCATCAGTAGTTTATTAATCCCTGACGCAACACAGAAAACGTAGTTTGTATTGTAACCTTTGCTTCGTCATTGTATAACAAACAACATAGCCATATTAGCCATTATATTATTTATTATCCTTTAGGCATTTATTTTAAATTCGTAAATACTTCCCATTTTTGCTTTGACGTATCCTGGTTTCGGCCAGGCTTAAACGCACTGTATCTAGTTGACTTGGTGGTTACTTTAGCCTATCAGATCACTCTTCCGACGAATTTAAATTTGGCGGTATTTTTTTTTTAACCCTACTGTGCTTTATAGGCCGAGCCGAGCCGAGCCAATAAAGCGATAGGAGTGCGCGGTTGGAGAGTGGCCTGGGTAAAATCCAGTGGAAACCTCCGACAGGACCACGCTGACGGTTTAAAGACTGGAATAATCTAATACGCGTTTGCGCTCCAGTGAGATTGATGGTTGAGCGGCTTCAACCGAATCTGAGGTGTCAGTGGAATCGAGCTACTGGGAGTTTTGTCGCTGGTTCACTAAGCATAGCTGAGAAGAGTCCAGCAAGAAACTCAGCCTAGGCCCCATTGACTCTACCCGGTATGCGGCGGTACCGGGACGAATAGGGACTGTATGTGTCTGTGTTGTCGCGATCACGCGGTGGATGTCCCCGCCGGCCAAATTTAAGCTGCAAACGCACTGACAGCGGTAGCGGGGCGGTACCGGTTCTAATATTCGAACTAAAATGAAAGGGTCCGCACAGAAAACCGGCCGGGAAAAAAGCGTTCTGTGCGGACCCTTTCATATTAGTTCGAATATTACAACCGGTACCGCCTCCGCACCGCGCCGCCACCGCTGTCAGTGTGTTTGCAGCTTAAATTTGGCGGATGCTTGAGTTAATATATGATATTATATGTTTGTACAGGTGGGTATGCGACGACGTGCCGGACATGAAGGCCGCCCTCGAGAACAACATCCTGAGCGACTTCGACACCCACTCGTACGAGAGCATGCGAGCTCTCTGCGACCGCTTCAACCGCGCCATCGACTCTGTCGTCGCACTGGTAAATAACTACTTATATATATATTTATTCACTTCTAACGCTGTCAACACAGCTAGTCCTCATATAGAATCGGCATTGCGAATGTGACACTCTTACAACTTAAAGCCTGACCAGGAATATATGATCATGCGCCATGTTGCGGAATTTCATTGGAACTAATTTCTTACACTGGCAATAATTTTAATGACATTGTCAGCACGTCAGTGTCACTGTTGCCGTTTATTTGAATATTAGTTATGTGTTAAATATTTAATAATAAATGAGAAAAAATGACCAAAACAATTCATAGCCAAGAGCGGAATATTATATCAATGTGATGAAATGAAATTATTCAGCTGCAAAACAATTCATAATTTATGTCAGAGCTGACAGGTAAACAAGACAAAATATCATAATAGTCTGTTGCCATATAAATCAGAATAAAAGCGCCCTCTTGACAATGATCATATATTCCTGGTCAGGCTTTAAAACTCCAGTGCCATAGGCGTGTGTGTTTCTATTTTGATACAAAAATTAACTTCTTACTTTTTTTAGGGTTCTGTAGTAGGTCATTTGATTTATTTGTTTTAATTTAGGTTTACCAACAGGTGGAATACATAAAAGTTGCATATTGATACAGTAGATAAAATGTTATTACTTATAACATGGATATGACACTTTATATCAGTAATTCGTCAATTTTAATGAACCGAAACATGATGAGTACGCACGAAGTGCTTAGCTAAGGTGCGTTGAACCAATACCGCACGTGACAGACTATTAATACTAGATTAAACTGGTGTAAATTCGTGAGGTAAGGCAAGGTGATTATATAATGTACGGCTGTGTTTTGGATTACGTCACTCGCGGTCGCGGGCTGACCTCCGCGCTAGAAATCCTAATGGCCGGACCCGCCTCCGCGGCCACCCTCGCTCCCCGTCACTCCGCATTCCACTCAATTCATATTTCAGGCGTTAGCTGAGAGCTCCTACTCTCGTCTCGCACTGAAACCGCGGCAGCTATCAAAAGTGAAAAGCTCCCGAACAGGGCGTGGGCTCACCCTAGCGCTCAAGCGGGCTTGCTTGACCTACATACAACGCAATTGTTTGCTTAAGGCCGGGTATTACCATTTTTGAATTTTTAAAAACCATCTGACATAGAATATAGTGTCTTAAAATCTAAAAAATGTATTTGTTACATAAGGATCTTGTCTAGTCAAATTCGCAGTCAGTTACATGACCTGATGAATTTCACTCGATAGAAAAAAATCGCGATGTTACCCCTTTTTGGATTGTATTTTCAATACTACGGCTGTATTACTGATATTTAACATTTAATTTTTGTACTCAATTAAAGATGCTAAATAATTATAGACAAATTCGCTGAGTTTGCTTTGATAAAATTATTGGCTTAATGACTATAGTTTGCGTAGAGAGCGGGATGGTTAATTGTAAACTCAGGCGTGTTAGAGCGGGACATTTGCCTTGGGGATACTTCTCCTTAATGTAGCTTGACGCGTCTTCTTTCGCCGTTGGCGCATGTTCTTTGCCTTGTTATAGGTATCCACTTTTAGATATAAACAAGTTGTAACAAAACAGCTTATTGCTGGACGCTGCCCTGATATCCTACAAAAATGTGACAAAGTGTTTATGTTATCGAAAAAGACTCAAGTCAAATCAGTTAAGGCTTGGTCACACTGCGTTGCGCGACGTCCGCGCGACGCGACCGCTGCGCGCCGGAACGTATGCTAACAGGTTAGCGACGTCACACAGGTTGCGCGACGCGAGCGGGACGGTTTCATACATTTTGGCGCGCAGCGCAGCGTCCCGCTTGCGTCGCGCAAGCGGTGTGACCAAGCCTTTAGTCAACTAATTGTGATAAAATAAGCTATAATCATGTGAACTGATAATGTCACAATGTCACTAAGTTCACACCCTCTTGGAAAATGTAATACAATTGCTAATTATTGTGCGTTTAAGCAAAGATCAGTCATTTAAGTAATTCTGTTGACTGGTGAGTGACGGGGGTTACGCCCTCGGCGTGCGATCGATATCGTCGTACTATTATAAGCTAAGGGCAGCAGACGGCTGGCGGTCGGCCGGTGCACCCGGGGGCTATTCCCATTAACACCACTTTAATTATTCACTTTTACTGAACTTGCCACTAAAACTTTCATTATTTAATGTCTGCTCACGCTTAGTACATTTTCACCTTTCATGTGACTAGTAAATGGTGTATTTGTAATATTTTAACAAAATATGTTAGGCAGATGTTCCTGACAAGAGTACAAACAGTTGTTGGCCCCAATTGTGTTTAGTGCAATTAGGATTGACGATTTACCTGCCACGTGGGCCCTTTTTTGCGCCAATTTGGGTTGTAAAATAAGCCATTATGAATGGCTCAGGTAGTATTGAAAGACACCGAGTCGTCGCTACGCAATGAGACGCCCTTGTCAAGCGGCCAGGCCAGACCTACTTGCGCTAATTTGTGTAACAAGTTACGTGAACTGATCCTTACGGTGCCTTTCCACTTGAGCTATGCTATGCTTTGTTTTCATACATTTGACACGTAGCTGAAGCTGGAGCTCTGTTAATACTTGCTTTATCGATATTCAGTTCTAGACAATCAATATAAAAAAAATATGACACGTACCAGTTTTGAATAATCTTTTTATAATATATACTTTCTACTCCGTTAAAATGTATCATTAATAAAATAAACTCAACAATATTTTTTATAGAAATCTAGTGAGTCTCAAGACATATTAAACTACTAATGTTGTCATAAACGTTAATGAAAAGTATTGCATATTTTCTTCTCCGAACTGTGTGTTCGCTTGTCACTTGTTGTATCCTTGCCCCCTTATTCATACTCGTTTATCAAATAACCAATTTTAGTTCAATTGCCGCTTAAATTCGTTTGACATTTATCTCTCACTTTGACTTTTGTGCTTGTGAGAAAGGGCAAAAAAAAACACATTTTAATTTTGGCTTGAACACGATAGGAACACGTTTCAAAAGTTATGATTATGATTTTCTGTATAGGACCGCAAGGGGCGGCCTACTAATTAAAGTTTTTATAGTAGAGACAAGTTGTACCCGCGCAAAAAGCCGGTCGAAGCCGGGTGCGATCGGACGGGCCTTCGCGTCCACCCGGCATCGGCACCGACCCCAGCCCTTGTTATTCGCGTCACGTGCCTCTTATGAACAGGTCCATCGATTACGATCACATTGCCTCTACGTCTTCATTCATTTGAATATACTTCATACGTCATCCGTGAACATTGGCCTTTATTTTACATGCGTAGTACCTTGTGGCCGTGTTCGTGTTAACATGTAACTGCAATGTTGTTGTGTGTAGCTCTTATAGGGTGTTATCGTGAATTATAACGCCTGTTATCGCGGAAGGTCGAGACAACTGACGCTGCGCTCACCTTCGCCGTTGTTATGTATCTACCTAACCTAGTTAGTACTTTGCCCTAGCGAGAATCAGCTTGATACAGCAGTATTTATATGAATGTTGGTCGTCTGAGTCACAGTTGCGCCTTTTCGTCAATTTGATGTCAATTTAAATGAATTAATTATTACTCGTATGTCACCTAGGTATTTTAATTATCAGTAAGTCATCTGCTGGCTGTTCTGCATCTGTAGCAGTGATTTAGATAAGTATGATTGCTAGTTTAACAAGTGGCAACACTGTCCTAGTGCTGGCATGACTAGGCGCGTGGCGGAAACATCTTCAATGTCACCTTCATCTATTTACAGACTTCCCTTCCCACATTTGTATGTTCACACATTTCGCAACGTTCGTTTTGTTTCTCTTCATTTAAAGATGGGTACTTTGGTAAATGAACCGCTATTGAGTATAGACAGCTTGACATTGTTTGTTTAACAATTTCCAATCATCTCTATTGTCTGGTTTACATGGTTCTTGGGGCTGTTATTTTGCTTTCTTCGAATTATAAACATTATATGATTTCTTTTTTAAATACCCATTTAATACGCTTTCTATAAATTCGTACTACATGTCGTAGCTCTTCAGGTATAAAAAGGTCTATAATTCTTATGCTGGTTTTCCACCAGTGCATCGCAAGGTGAGGCGAAGTATGGAAATTGGCGTTACGTTTCAATTTGTAGTGCGGAGAAACATAACGTGCAGTAAGTGCAGTTGCGGTCTGTTGCGGAATTAAACCTTAACTTTGAAATGTGACGACACACGCGTTTCGGTTTTTGTAATCCACAGATTAAAAAACTCTTAATTTATTTTTCAAAAATAAAATGTTTTCAATTAATTTAAAGCACAAAACCTATTGTATGAGTATTGTAAACCTATAAGCTACTGTATCCAACACATTAATTATTTTATCTTTACAACTGTCAAATAGCGAATTGCATACAAGCGGCGGTTTAACATGTCTATTTTATCGCCGATACTATGAGTTTTACCGCTCCAGCGCGCTGTAAAAATAAACCTTCATTCGAGGAATTTTCATGAGCCTATAAAAATCCCTACAAGGAAATGGACGTAGGTTGGTCCGTAGAAAATAGCAATGAGCGTAGAGCTGCAACTAGAAACAACAAACATGCCGCCGTGCGCCTACAGCCATGCGAAACGATGCGGTGAATGTGGGGCAGTGCGGGGCAGCCGCGGGGCGCGCGGCGCGGGACTCGGCCTGCAGGAGGGAGACACGAGGGCCAAGATGGCGTCGACGCAGCGATCGATGTCCGCTGCAGACGCCGCGCGAGGCAACTCTATTTATACGCGTTGCACATTACATTTCTCATCGTGACAAGGAACTTCTAGTTATAGACTAATATGACAGTAACTGTACCTGCCTATGCATACATTTTATCTTGTTTGTTCAAGTCTAACTATAGCACGCATGTCTGCAGATGCATGACTATTACGTATAACAAAGTCGCTTCATTACAATAATATTGTTTACAATTAACTTCTACGCCGTGGCCAGTATATCGGTATAAAATATAGATATTGCATTGTTGACATTTTCTAAGGTCAACGCACAAACAAGGAGATAAAAGTCAATAATGGATATTTGAATTGAAGTAGTATACCATGTATTTTATGTTGGAATGGTTAATTCACTGGCACGCCGGAAGGTGTATGGAACAACTAGTTTCACATAAAGCGATACACCTGTTGATTAAGCGATACACTTTTACTTTCCGGTAACCGGTAGTTAATACTCTTATTAAAGTAAAAACAAAGGTCTCAAGAAAGTATTTTGATGTTAGTTGCAACTGTAGGTTCAATTAACGTTTTTAAGGACCAAGAAAGTATTTAAGTCTGACTAGATATCAGTGGCGGGGCGTCAAAAATATTCTTAGGAAAGCCGGAAATAATTTGCCTTTCTTATACTTCATGAGCCGTAGTAAAAGAACTGCACTGGCTGAAAATTAGGTAAGCCGGTGGGAATCGAGTTGTATGGACGCTCCGCCACTGCTAGATATATTCTGTACTTATAGTAGAAATTATTTAAAATGTCCGATATTTTATAAAACTTGTCATTGGACTTTGAATCTCCACGCTTGGGCAGTAAAGTCGCTTTTTGAACAGCCTAATTTGATACAACTCTGACAGTTCAAATAATTTTAAGTTATACCATCTTTACTATATCGAATAAACAAGTCGGGCTTCTTTATGCAAAAGAGAAGTTCTACATTTTGTACTGAAGATGCTGACTTCGGTCAACGCAGCGTCTCATCTGCGTGACATGATTTTTTATTTTAGTTGACCATTTGGTTGAATTTACCGAGCCAAAACAGTTAGGTTTTATTCAGTATACCTGATGCTCCGTCGACGACTAGCTGTCGATCTTAAGTTTAGTGACCCTGTTGCGCAGAAAGTTTGTACAGCAATGGTTTGAGAATCTTCGTCATGCTTTGGTGCCACTCAAGCACATGTATGAATATTAATATTGAGTTACGTTGTGTATATGTTTATGTGCGCTGTCGGCGCTGTTTCACGCGAGGGGTAGATGAAAATGAATCGAATTAAAAGTAGTGTGCCGATATCGGTAGACTTGATTTCGTTGTGGGCCGCGTGTGGGGGCGATGACCGCAATATTGAGCGAACGCGAATGTCTCACGTAGTGTTAATGACCTTTTTTTGAATGCGCCATTGTAGCTTAGGTTAGGCGAGATTTACTCGCATTAGAGAGAGATCAGTTTTGTTGCGCTGCACTTCATGGATAGTTATTTAAGCGTACCGTAAATACAAAATAATTTAAAGAACAACTGCAATTGGAACCACGCAAAAGACAAAAATGGGTTTCAATGTACAGTATAACGCAACAACACTGAAAACGCTCCATACTGATTGAGCATACTATGTGCCCCGTACTACGTAGATACGGTTATATGGAAAAACGAGTAATTTGCTCTTTTGGTCGAGAAATATTGCGTTTAGCTACGTAGTTGTTGTACAATTTTTTGTTTATCTTCACATAAGAATCTAGATGGTGGTTTTGAATTTACTTTTAGTCAATGAAAAAAAATTAAATTACATAATTTAACGAAACTTTCAAGTGTCAAACTTTTTAAGACCTATTGAACATATTCATTTAATTTTTTTCGTGATAATTTGAAGATTTTTCATCTTATTACTTACATTCCGCGTGCATATCCCTATTATAAAATTTCCCAGCGAGATATAAAAATAGCCAAAAACAGGGCAATAAATATCACTAATATACCCCGCCTAGTTTTGCTAGCATACATAATGTCAGACACACCAAAAATACAAACGGAATCTATTGGCTATAAATACACATGTTCGAGTCATGCGCGCCTGCCACATTTCCTGCCTATTTTCCTGCATTCAACGTCTGTAACCTCACTGATGTGCACGCAGTGATGATTTGATGTGAGAGTCGCTTTCTAATTTTCATCGGTTAGCTGTG
Source organism: Cenopis cana (assembly GCA_951800055.1). Lineage (NCBI taxonomy): Eukaryota > Metazoa > Arthropoda > Insecta > Lepidoptera > Tortricidae > Cenopis > Cenopis cana. The sequence goes on along the minus strand of OX637476.1, from coordinate 5,415,834 downwards.
ACGCAATTCTAAACGCCAACCATACAGAAAGGGCTATTGCTATTTGGGCAACGGCCCTACAAGTACAGTTGTGCCTACGCAGGTACCTATGGGTTGGTTGCGTCACTAACTAGCGCCGTAGCGTCAAGCTATTCTTGTATTAAACAACTGCTAGTAGAACTTATATAACACTGCTGGAACACACTTCCCACTTGCATCGGCCGATGCTACGGTAACGCACACATCCATATACGCATGCAGTCAAATATGGTGCGATAGTACTGTACCGTTAATGAGACAACAATTAACAAACCATAGAGAGATACATTATCTATACTTTGTTGCTCACGTTATACCGTTATTTTGTAAACTTGAGTTTCTGTTTTGTAGTTTAGTATGTGCTGTGCTCTTTTGTAGTTTACTATGGCTAATATTTGACACTGACTTGCGACTCCCCTAACCTAGTTTCGTAACCTTCCTCCCACGCGCAAATTGATGGGGTTTGAAAGGGGTTCCATTCAAATATATATTTATATACCTTCTACTTTATTAGACTTTTGGAACTCTACATCATACCTATGCGGATTCTATGTCGTTGGTTTTATTTATTATAGTAGGTAGCGGTTAACTCATGAGATCTAGTTTGAATCTTAGCATATGTCTATAAGTTTTATAATAATGCAATACCTATTACTCTTGATTTGCGTAAGACATAGCTAATTTACTTTTGAATCGTTCTAGCTTAGCTTCCAATCGGAGGCTTGTTAAATACATGACCAAGTATCAAATTAACACCGACTCTGAAATCGGCCCAGAAATAGTATGTATGTATGTATGTCAGCACTTTATTGTACACAATAAAACCCGTGCACATCACAAAAGAAGTAAAAAGGCGTATTAATGCCTATAAGGGATCTCTTCCAGCTAACCTTAATAGTCGAGGTAAGCTAATTAATTATCTTTGTTGTTTTCTGTGTCCTATACCAAAATTGGCAATACGGAACAATGGAATGGAATACACAATAACTTCATTGTATGCCTGATGTTAGTCATCCCGCCATGGACATATTTCAATTTAAAAATCTTACTAATGAAATGCAGGGTATCATAGAAAGGGGGGAACAGAGAACCGGTAGGTCGAAGTATTCCAGGTGCCTTCGTTTAAATTAGACCAATTCAATACTAGGGTCCGACACAAATTGCAATTTCAGTTCGCCCCATATAAATGTAGTGTTATACAATATAGGTAAGCACGCTGCAGTGAATGAAATGGGCGCGAAACGTAAACAAACAAAGAATAACACAAGGCCGCACCGCCTCGCCTGTGGGAGGAAGGAACAGCGGCTACACGCCCGCAGCTTATGGAGGCCGTTATTGATTTTCTTCAGACCTGGCCCTGGCTAAATATAACCGTTGCTATGTCTATTGTGTGAGTTTACACCTAATTACTTAACAGATTTTGTAAACGGAAGCTTTCCTTGTAGAAACTTTGTGTGTTTTATTAATTTATTATATGTTGGGTAATATGGTCACATTTCGATGAAGTAACTTATGCTTGAAGAGCGTTGTCAAAGATATAGTCAGTTAATCATAAATAATTTCCGAATTATTGGTTATTGCTTTTTTTACTGTCCCCGCAGTAATGCTGCATTTTATAAAGTATGCAGGTCATGTCACGTGGTAAAATGCAGCCCAAGTCCCTACGAAAGGACCATTCTATATATTAATTGGCGATTTTAATTATGAAATTGGATTATATTATGGTAGGTACTTGTTTCTATAATTATTTCCAGCATATAAACAAACAAAGTCATAAACTTACAATTCACAACGCTAGGGTTAGTATAGATAACTCCGATTTACTTAGGCTACCTAGTAAGTACCTATGAATCTGAGCGTTAAAACATGTTAAAATGTCCACCGCGCGAATAAATCGAGTGTCCTACTGGCTCCGCCTGAACTCGGGTCACGATCACTTGTAGGTGTTGATTTGATACGAACCTTTGCGTGCGTCAATCATTTAAATAATATACTGTATATATTAGCTTATATACCAACATTTCATAGAGATTCATATCACTTGAATTCAATTATGTATATACCTACTTCAAAAACGCTAATGTATATTGTATAGGTATTGGTTGGGCATAAAAAGCGCAAGCCGTCTGAAATTTTCGACACAGCTTGACTATGATAGTGTTAATGACCTGTGTTTTTATTATACTAAACCTGTACGTAGATGTCTATAAAGATTGATATAATATTCTTCGCATAACCTTGAGCTTTCAAGGCAAGCTTCGTTGCTCTCGAAATAATTGTATTTATCGAGACAGGTTTATTAGGTATGTAGTCACAAAACCAATGTCAAGGCAGTAAAACCATTTTTTCATTCTATATTTACAAATCAGAAGCAATACAATAAACCAAGTAGTATATATTTCGTACAACTTTATTAATTCATTGTATAATGATCATTTAAACGTAATTTCATATGTGTACGTTCCAGGAGAAAGGGACGTCACTGCCAGTTCAGCGTCTGAACAAGTACCCGTCCCGAGGCCTGTTGAAACACATACTTCAACAGACGTATAACCAAGCCGTGGCAGACCCGGACAAGCTCAATCAATACGAACCCTTCTCACCTGAGGTCAGTCATCTTTACCACCAGGCGTCGGATACCGGTATTTTTATCCATACAAAAATACCGGTATTATTACGTTCTTTGCTTTATTATTTCATTTTTAATTGGACAATCTAATAATACGTTGTTGTTGCTTAAACAAAATAAATGATTCAGACCTACATAAAGAGCATAAAATAATTCAAAATATTGGGCTATATCGTGGTTGTTTTTAAATACCGGTTTCGATCCCTGTTAACCACTAAACATGTTTATGCTTCTGTCTACACAATAAATCTCTCGTTTTATTAGATAAGAATTTGTTTTTATCGATATGCTTACGTAAGAAACAAGTTCATAGCGGTAGTTTTATGAACTCGTTTGAATATTGTGCATATAAGCTTTAAGCCACACACAGAGCGGGCGGGCGTGAGGCGCGCGGGAGCGGGCGTGAGGCACGCGGGCGTGAACGGGCGTCAGGCGGGCGTGAGGCGCGCGGGCGTGCGGCGGGCGGGTTTCAAGAAACAGACTGCCTTTGCGCGCCCGCCCGCCTCACGCCCGCGCGCCTCACGCCCGCTCCCGCGTGCCTCACGCCCGCCCGCTCTGTGTATGGGTTAAGCTATATCGATTTGCCACCGACTCAGTTAGATATATGATGTTGCATTATCTCCGTTACCCAAAGGATGTCTGGAAGAGATCGCTCTTTAGCGATAAGACCGCCTGTTGTTTACCTCTACTTTAAGCCTAGTGTTCTGTACACGTACAGTGTTCTTTTTGAGATGTGCAATAACGAGTATTTGTACTGTATTGTGCAGGTGTACGGCGAAACGTCATACGAGCTGATAGCTCAGATGATAGATCAGATCGACATAACCTCGGAGGATGTGTTCGTGGACCTGGGCTCGGGCGTGGGGCAGGTGGTCCTCCAGATGGCGGCCGCGACGCCCTGCCGGATCTGCTTCGGTGTCGAGAAAGCTGAGGTGCCGAGTAAATATGCTGAGGTAAGCGTAGATATGAGCGCCGCGCCGCCGCGCCGCCGCCGCCGGCCAAAATCAACGCGCCGCCGCCGCCGACACAGGGCGATCGGCGCGCCGATCTCTGTCTCGTGCGCGTTTCAGATGTCGATGTAATAGTTTACTGCCGTACTTTACTTATATATTTGCCAAAGTTGAGAGACGAAGATAATGTTACGCCGGCACGATTACATCTTGGAAAGAAGGGGTCTCTTTTGCCTCTTTTTGGCGGAAATTAGACATGTCATTCGAACCTAGCCAGACTGACATCGCTCCAATCGAAGAGAGAAAGGTTCACGCGCACAACCATTACTTCCCTTTGAGACCGGATTCTGGTCATACTGGTTCGTGCAGTGGATACATATCTAGTCTTCATACCCAAAGATACCGGGCGTACAGCAGAAAGGGTCGCAGAGAGTCTCAGAGAGCACTGAATCATGGGGGACAACGGCATTAATAGCCATCAGATCCGACGAGCAGCCATCAATTTTCTTTATCTCAGGAAATTCGATATCCAATCCAACCAGAACAACCAGCGGGCAGGCCATACGAAGAAAGTTTGATTATAAGGTCGTTGTGCCAGACCAGAGTTGTGTGTGGAGTGAGGCCATTGTGAAATCGAGAGAAACTGCTAGGGCTTCTTCCAGGTGTGTGTGGTGTACGCTAGAAGATCCCCAGTGGACCGAGTGTGTGAGGTCACTGAGGAGGTCATTTGATTCTAGGTACGCCAAAGAGCCTGGTGTTCAGGACACTCTCGATACTTTTGCAGTGAATGGATGTGATCGAAATGGGCCAGTAGTTAGCAGTCGACGCGACTACTGCGTATTAAATAATCTTCAATGCCGTTGAAATTAACTTTGCTTAGTGAAGAACTTGCGTGTTTCTGACACGGTTCGATGTGTTCGAGGTTCACCAAAGGATGGGCATATTGCTGCGCCTAGTATTTGTGATAAATCCTAGAAGTATATAATATGTGAGTGTGTTTGCGTTAGAAACACCACGTTTCGGAGGCATCCAAGAGTTTGGGCAGAATTGTCATGTTTACATACATAGATCATAGTTTAGAGCTTTGTAATGTTACTGGACCACCTTGACGCGAAGTTTCCCGCAGGCAGCAACAGACTTCCTGTTTTCATTGGCACTTAGATGTTACATATACAGCAGAACGTAGTCTTAAGTCTTAATACACAATGTGTAACCCACCATGCGTAATCGACTAGGACGGGATAAAACGTAGAACATCGATATCAATAGGCGTGTTTGTCATCCTGACAGTAAAAACGACGTTGGCAGGCGTGTCCGGCATCAAATAAGTAAAAAAAAATCGTATTCCGCGCTTTTTAATGTAACATCTAGGATTTTTGTTTTGAACCTAAGGTTTTTACAAGGTCACGCCGCCGACGCCGCCGCCGCCGATCGATTTAGATCGGCGCGCCGCCGCCGGCCAATTGCCCATCGGCGCTCATATCTAGGTAAGCGTCGGCACAGAATAAGTAATATTACTACGTACAGAAGCCTCACTGTTAACAAATCCCGCGAGGCAAGCCAAACGTGCCTACGCTGGGCCATCTCCTGCTATCGCACGGGCATCACTCGCTACATCACTGTGCCGAGTAAATATGCTGAGGTAAGCGCCGGCACAGAATAAGTAATATTACTACGTACAGAAGCCTCACTGTTAACAAATCCCGCGAGGCAAGCCAAACGTGCCCACGCTGGGCCATCTCCTGCTATCGCACGGACATCACTCGCTACATCACTTTCTATCGCATTGAAAGTCACCCTAAGGGTGACCTTTGAGCGGCGCGATGACGTCACGCGAGTGAGACGCACCTGGCATCGGGTGTATTGCAGTAGGTTGTACAATTTGGTATTTGGCACATGTTAAAATTTATAACATAAATAGTAAATTAGACGTATCAATCAATATACCTACCAAAGTAACCGACATAGCTTTCCAAATTAGCAAATTGAAGTGGCAATGGGCTGGCCACATGTGTCGTAGAACAGAACTGATAACCGCTGGTGTAAGTAAGCGTTTTCTAGAGTGGAGACCGCGTCTCGGCAAGCGTAGTGTGGGTCGTCCGCCGGCCAGGTGGCGGGACGACATATCTAAGAGGGCGGGAGTCGACTGGATGCGGAAAGCAGATAACCGGGCTTTGTGGCGTGCCTTGGGGGAGGCCTATGTTCAGCAGTCGACTGCAGTGGGCTGATGATGATGATGAATCAATATCTTAAACAGATGTGGGACTATAACTATAAAGATTAGCAAAAATGTTGTTGTTTCTCATAGTCCAAATCTAAATTGTAAGTTACTAATAGAATTCTCATGTTTCAATAAACAAGGAAATGTATGCAACTATGTCCATAAACGCAATATTTCACGATCAACACGGCAAATTACTCGTTTTTCCATACAACCGTAGTACGAGGCTATAAAACTGTGACGTCGCATTTCCCTATCAATCAGTATGGCTGGAGCGTTTTCAGTGCTCTGCAGCTATCGTGTACTTTGCCCTTCATTTTGGTCTTTTGTGTTGCTCTAATTGTAATTGGTCCCATAGAAACATTTGCTCTAAAAACTGGTTCGAATGGCACCATAAAAACTATCGCCTGCGGTATTTCCGGACCGATGTGACCTTCAAACCTTCAAGAAAATATCGTTCTCCTTTCTGAAAGGAGGGCACAGCGCCGGCCCTAGCCCTAGATCCGGGTTGGGCGAGATGGTCTTTGGGCGCCCTTTGGTTTGAAATTTTTCGACGTTGCCAGTTTGGCGCCCCTTGACATCCCGCGCTTGGCGCCCATACATCCGCCCCACCCTTGGGCCGGCCCTGGGAGGGCAACGCACTTGTGACTCCTCTGGTGATGGAAGTGTCTATGGGCGACGGTAATCGCCTATGCCCGTAATTGCGTTTGCCCCTATGTGTAAACTTTTTAAGTAGCGAATTGTTAAAGTGCATGAAAATAATTACATGAACATTCCTTTTCTATTCCAGAGTATGGATTCAAACTTCAAAATGTGGATGAGGTGGTATGGGAAAAAGTACGGCGAATATAAATTAATAAAGGGTGACTTTTTGATGGACGAGCACCGGGAAAAGATAAACGCTGCGACTATAGTGTTCGTAAACAACTTCGCATTCGGGCCCCACGTGGACCACCAGCTAAAGGAGAGGTTTGCCGACCTGAAAGACGGCGCCAAGATCGTATCGTCCAAGAGCTTCTGCCCGCTCAACTTCCGGATAACGGACCGGAACCTGAGCGACATCGGCACCATTATGCACGTCAGCGTGATGTCGCCGCTGAAAGGCTCCGTATCCTGGACGGGCAAACCCGTCTCTTACTATTTACACGTTATAGATAGGACCAAATTGGAGAGATATTTTCAAAGACTGAAAAATCCGAAACTCAAGGTCAGCAAAAGGGTCTGTTTCCAATATCATAATATTTTTACAATGTATTTTATTTTTTATTATTTAAGTTATTTAAATGCACATCAACATCATGCATGTTTTATGCACAACATCTTATTTATTAGCATAGTTATTCTATTAATTTAAACGGACATTCTGCTGTAGACATTTATTTGTTTATACCATTTGGATTATTTTCGTCACCAACCTTATTCATTTATGAATACAGATATATCAACCTATTGGACATATACATAATTTATACAGAAATTGTACCAACTTATATACTATTAAGTATAATATACCTACACAAACTCTACAATTGACCCAATTCATTTTATAAATCATTTGCTTACTAAATAAAGCCACTCTGGCACTTGTAACGTAAACCGCATTAAACTTTAAAAATATCCTTAGTTTCGACTTCCAGTCGAATAGTGCACGTTTGCTTGTCCGGTATTGTTAGTGTCTGGTACACAGGGTGCTGAGGAGGAGGGTAAGCGGCACCTGAGCGCGCCGCCGACGCGTCAGCCCACGCCCGACCTGCTCAATGGGAACAGCAACCACAGCTCCGTGTCGCTGCCTGAGCGGAGACGGAAGGTCACCCGACCCAGAGCTGTTAGGTGAGTCCGGCACACCACTATTTTTATTTATGTTTACTCTATGGATCAATGACAGAATGGGGTCAGGACCAAATGGAAAAAAGTAGCAAAGGACTGCAACTGTTGTATTGACTTGAATCGCCATCAAAGACGTTGACCTGAGTCACCTGAGACAACTCGTGTATAGTGTTGTAGCAGAGGTCAATATTTATGATGGTTATCCCGGAATTCAACCTCAAGTTGAATGCACTAAAGCGATTATACATATTATTATATTGAAATGTCGAAAGCGGCGATCATAACGAACGTTTGTAATGCTGACCTGCTGTCGAACAGAGTTCTTAATTAATTTTGTATTAAGCAGTAACGCTGCTAACGCAAACAACAAATTTAGAAATAAAGGAACATTTGAAAAACAAGCACCGAGCAGGATTCGAACCTGCGACCTCCCGGCACTCGCGGCCAGTTTTTTTTAGAGTTCTTAATCTTTATGATTCAAAACGACGAAATTTCGCGCCGGCAAAGTAAAATGAAAAAATTGTGAAAATTGAAACCAAGAAGTGTATTCGAATTTGAACTTGCAATTTACTTTCTAAATCTAAAACGTGTATACAGTCGTCCTCATAAATAGCTGGACTGAACACGGTTCTTTGTCGTTCTCACCTGTTGTAAATTTAATATGACAGTGACTTTAAAGTGACAGGGTACAAAGGTGTTAAGCCCCTTGAGAGGCCAACTGTACTTATGTATACTATAGGCAAAGACTTGATATTTGAGATATTACCGATATACAGCAGCAACACTTTTCGCCGCACTCCAAATTGAACCGTAATTTTATTAGTAAAATGCTCAATTTGAAGTGAGTGAAGAAGTGTAGCAACCGCACGACGGCACTTACGCCGCTCACTCCAAATTTAGATTGTGTGATGTTATGATTACGATTCAACTTTGTGTGCAGCAGAACGTGCAGGTGCTGTCCGTACCTCTAGTATAAGTTTTTCCGGAACAAAACACAAACGAACGCGTTTGCGTTTAATCTCATTTTGTAAGGCAACGCGAGCAGCGCCTCGGGGCCTTAGATGGTAACTATTTTATGCCATACAAATTAAGACTAAACGCAAACGTGTTGGTTTGTGTTTTTATCTTCAGCCTGCAGTCGTCCACTGCTGGACATAGGCCTTCCCCAATTCACGCCACCACACCCGGTCCTCAGCTCTCCGCATCCAACCGCTTCCCGTCACTCTCTTCAGGTCGGGGGTCCACCTGGCGGGGGGTCGTCCCACAGGCCGAGTCGTTGTCCGTTGAAAAAACTTATATTAGAGGTCCTGCTGTCGGCTTCGAATTGACAGCTTTATAAGTAGTGTTGTGTGTGTGTGTACAGGGGCGAGGCGGGGCGCACGCGCGCGCGCGCGGCGGCGGCCAAGCGGCGCGTGGCGGCGCGGCGCTCGAGCGACGACAGCGACGAGGAGTCCAGCGCCAGCGGCACCGACGACGCGCCGCCCGGGCCCGAGCCCGCGCCGCGCGAGTGGGGCGCGCCCTGGGCCTCCAGCTCCGACTCCAGTCAGTACACACCCCGATACTGTCCGTGTCCGTGTCCGTGTCCGTGTCCCACTGTTGTTCTCTACCCCGTGCCCAACACCGACCGCTGCCAACACGTAGCAAACTTTGTTATATATCATTGAGGATATTATAGCTAAAGGTTCGGTAACACAACCGAACGACCGCTGCGTGCCGAAATGTATGGTAATTAAAATTCCATTGTAATAAGGCGAAAAATGTAAACATATCTTTGACGTCGACTGTACAAATATTAAAAAACGCCCAATTTATTTTTTGGAAGACCTTTATTACACATAAATACCTTAAATAATACAAATATTAATACAAAATATAGAACCATGATTAGTGGTCCATGATGAGCATCCCACAGCCATCTTCACACCCATCTCTGCAAACTTGTCTTCTTGTTCCTTTCATTCTAATAGAGACTGCTTTAATATTTGTATTTTATGACAGTATGGTTTAGACAATTTTTCACTAAGCTTATGATATATACTATCTTTTCTTTATGACAATAGTACATTACTTACCAAGGGCGATAAAACAAAGAATGTCTCAGATCGCAGGTATTTTACGCCCGAGCCGAAGGCAACGGCGATAAATATGCGATCTGAGGCTTTCTTTATTATCGCCCGTGGTAAGTACAAAATTTTATGTCACCCCCTGGCCAGGAAGTGGGTTTTTTCGCGCGCGGAGCGTGCGATAATGGCCACTTTATGGCCAGATGTGACATAAAATAATATTCGGTTGTGACCGTACCGTCACAAGGTCTACAAGAGGAGTAAATGAGGCTCTGAGGTCTGCAGCAGCCAAGTCGTTATTGCGATATTTATTGATCTTGTTATAATTTTACTGTTAAGATGTAGGTACTCATTAGTCTTTCAATCAAAAAATAACCTGTCTAAATATTCTGCTATTCTCGTTTTTATTTACCCCTGGTTAGTCTTTCCATTACTACAACTACTGCAAATCTTGTATCGGTATATATTTCTTGAAGTTACCAAAGAACTACTGTAATCAATCATAACATGATGTGTTAAAAGAAGTAATAAATGTGGTTCTACACTTTGCATTTTTCACCTGTAGTTTTAATCTCACAATGTTGATCTATTTATCCTCTGTAATAATTTACGCAATAATTATAGATATCTCTTTTACGTACTACAAAAATTTGAATACTTAATGCAAATTTTCTTTTGACGCAATATAAGTTGAGTACATATAAATATGTTATATTAATTTTTTTACAATTATTTATTCAATCACAATTACATAAATAACGACAACAATATAAATAACAACACATTAAATGAATCACCTGAACAGATCATAAACAATCGAATGAAAAATATTGCGAGTTTTATAAAAGCTCGCTCATCAAAATATCAGCTATTTGCTTATGAACAGCCCTCACTGGTCTGTTGGTTTTTTGGGACCCTGTTGGAAGTTGGAACAGTCCTTTTTATTTTTATTGTCTACTCAAAGATATTACTACATTACATATCGATAGACCGTATATTTTTTGACTAGCTTGCAGTGGCGGGGCGTCCACGCAACTCGATTCCTACCGGCTTGCCTAATTTTTAGCCAGTGCAATTCTTTTACTACGGCTCATGAAGAACAAGAAAGGCTAATTATTTCCGGCTTCCCTAAGAATATATTTGACGCGTCGTCACTGCTAGCTTGGCTCCCTTAAGGCGCGCATATACGCCAACGACGTCGCCGATTCGAACGGACATGCCGATTTAAAAACATGTGTAGATATGGAGCAGAGGCGATTAAAAGGGGTTGAAAAATGCCTTACCTACTTGACTTTTTTTTGTAAGGACAATCTGGGCGTATCACAATTTCCGCAGCTCAGATTGAAGAGGACATATCAATTCTTTAAATATATTTTTTGCGACCTATATTTCTTGCCAAATTTTAGTTTTCGGCCTTTAAACGCGATCAAAATACAATACGATAAATTCTTTCTTATTTCTTTCTTTTCTTATTTCAAAATGTTTTATTTCACCTTACCACGAGCCTTAAGGTAACAAACGAAGGATCAGATACAAATTGCGGTTATTTGTAACTTGTTTGGTTTCTTGCAACGTTTTGACATATGGTTAAAGCTTAAGCCACACAGAGAGCGGGAGGGCGGTAGCGGCGCGGGAGCGGGCGGTAGCAGGACGGGAGCGGGCGGTAGCGGCGCGGGAGTGGGCGGGAGCGCCTACCTATCCCGCGCCGCTACCGCCCGCTCACGTCCCGCTACCGCCCGCTCCCGCGCCGCTACCGCCCTCCCGCTCTCTGTGTGGCTTAAGCTTAAGTTGAAAGACGACAAAGAGGTCCCTACTGCCATACTTTTTAGTTGCCGGACCGTCCCCACGATCGAGATAGAGGTATTCCGTTGGATGTTTGTATAATCTGTGGTTGTGGCGTACAGATCGCAGTCGGCGCGGGACGACAAAACGCAGTGCGTCGGCGGGCGGGGCTCGGCGCCGCTCGGCGCGCAGCAGCAAGCGTCGCCGCGCCGCGCCGCAGGCCATCGCCGGCCTCGACCTGCTGCACTCCACCACGCTCGCCTCCACGCAGCGCAGCGGCGCGGTAACTAACCTCACATACAGTCACAGTCGGCGGGCGGGGCTCGGCGCCGCTCGGCGCGCAGCAGCAAGCGTCGCCGCGCCGCGCCGCAGGCCATCGCCGGCCTCGACCTGCTGCACTCCACCACGCTCGCCTCCACGCAGCGCAGCGGCGCGGTAACTAACCTCACATACAGTCACAGTCGGCGGGCGGGGCTCGGCGCCGCTCGGCGCGCAGCAGCAAGCGTCGCCGCGCCGCGCCGCAGGCCATCGCCGGCCTCGACCTGCTGCACTCCACCACGCTCGCCTCCACGCAGCGCAGCGGCGCGGTAACTAACCTCACATACAGTCACAGTCGGCGGGCGGGGCTCGGCGCCGCTCGGCGCGCAGCAGCAAGCGTCGCCGCGCCGCGCCGCAGGCCATCGCCGGCCTCGACCTGCTGCACTCCACCACGCTCGCCTCCACGCAGCGCAGCGGCGCGGTAACTAACCTCACATACAGTCACAGTCGGCGGGCGGGGCTCGGCGCCGCTCGGCGCGCAGCAGCAAGCGTCGCCGCGCCGCGCCGCAGGCCATCGCCGGCCTCGACCTGCTGCACTCCACCACGCTCGCCTCCACGCAGCGCAGCGGCGCGGTAACTAACCTCACATACAGTCACAGTCGGCGGGCGGGGCTCGGCGCCGCTCGGCGCGCAGCAGCAAGCGTCGCCGCGCCGCGCCGCAGGCCATCGCCGGCCTCGACCTGCTGCACTCCACCACGCTCGCCTCCACGCAGCGCAGCGGCGCGGTAACTAACCTCACATACAGTCACAGTCGGCGGGCGGGGCTCGGCGCCGCTCGGCGCGCAGCAGCAAGCGTCGCCGCGCCGCGCCGCAGGCCATCGCCGGCCTCGACCTGCTGCACTCCACCACGCTCGCCTCCACGCAGCGCAGCGGCGCGGTAACTAACCTCACATACTCATTTTATACCTATTTCTTATAAAATTACTCTTTTCATGATTACGTCCCACTCTCCCCGAATATGTTTTCTTCCATTTTCAAGGTGTTTATACCGTAAAATTCCTAAAGTATACAGACGCGCGCCTTACACCGTACACTCCTCTCATCGCGGACGCGTCGCGTAACCATACCCTTCTTCTAAGACCATCTACTCCGGCAGGAGACGGCGCCACCGCCCGGGTGCGTGGGCCAACGCCTGTCCTCCCTGGGCGGGCTCCAATCCGCCGAGCGCCTGCACTCGGAGCTGGACATCCCGCGCTCGCCGCACACGCCCTACAGCCTGCAACTACTGCTGGACATGTTCCGCGACCAGTACCTCGCCTTCATACAGCGCATGAACGAGCCAGAGTTCGCGCATGAGATCCGACACCAGATCGACAAGGAGAAGGTACAATTCAATACAAATACTCTTCTTTACTGTACATCTCGCATAATAAAGTAGCACATACAAAAGAAAAACAAAGAAACAGGGAGGCAGAGGTAGAAAAACAAGCGGTAAGATATGTTCTGATCTAGAGGCAGCGTTAGGCGTGAGTGACGTGGGTTTGAGTAACCAGACTAACAAGATATGAAACAAGTGATAATTTTACCTAAGTTGAAATGGAGACACTTCGCTCGCTTCGTTCGCTCGGTCAATAATATCAGTTTCGGCATTGCCGAAAGATTCGGTTTTTTTTAAACCTGCCGAAACCGAAACTTCGGTCGGTCACTACAAATTAATTAACACTAATAGCATT